>JASWHV010000010.1:0-5017500 GCA_030760725.1 Neostapfia colusana | reverse complement strand
ATTAGAAGAATGCAATTGGCGAAACATTTTATTCAAACAAATGTAGAACCCGAATGGATGGTTTTGTGCTTATTACCGGTTCTTCCTCCCGAATTGAGACCTATTGTTTATAGGTCTGGGGATAAAGTAGTGACTTCGGATATTAATGAACTTTATAAGAGAGTTATCCGTCGGAACAACAACCTTGCCTATCTATTAAAAAGAAGTGAATTAGCGCCAGCAGATTTAGTAATGTGCCAGGCAAAATTGGTACAAGAAGCCGTGGATACACTTCTTGATAGTGGGTCTCGCGGGCAACCGACGAGGGATGGTCACAATAAAGTATGTTGGATCCATTCCATTTGAATTGGCACTTTCTCCATCATGACTCGTGGGAGGAGACATTGGCAATAATTCACCTTGGACAATTTATTTGCGAAAATGTATGTCTATTTAAATCGCACATAAAAAAATCTGGTCAAATTTTCATTGTTAATATGGACTCCTTTGTTATAAGAGCAGCCAAGCCTTATTTGGCCACTAGAGGAGCAACTGTTCATGGTCATTATGGAAAAATACTTTACAAAGGAGATAGGTTAGTTACCTTTATATATGAAAAATCGAGATCTAGTGATATAACGCAAGGTCTTCCAAAAGTAGAACAAATATTCGAAGCGCGTTCAATTGATTCACTATCGCCGAATCTCGAAAGGAGAATTGAGGATTGGAATGAGCGTATACCAAGAATTCTTGGGGTTCCCTGGGGATTCTTGATTGGATCTGAGCTAACCATCGCCCAAAGTCGTATCTCTTTAGTTAATAAGATCCAAAAGGTTTATCGATCCCAAGGGGTACAGATCCATAATAGACATATAGAGATTATTATACGCCAAGTAACATCAAAAGTACGGGTTTCCGAAGATGGAATGTCTAATGTTTTTTTACCTGGGGAATTAATAGGACTATTGCGAGCGGAACGAGCAGGGCGAGCTTTGGATGAATCAATCTATTATCGGGCAATCTTATTGGGAATAACAAGGGCTTCCCTGAATACCCAAAGTTTCATATCTGAAGCAAGTTTTCAAGAAACTGCTCGAGTTTTAGCAAAAGCTGCCCTACGAGGTCGTATTGATTGGTTGAAAGGCCTGAAAGAAAACGTAGTTCTGGGGGGAATTATACCTGTTGGTACCGGATTCCAAAAATTTGTGCATCGTTTCCCACAAGACAAGAACCTTTATTTCGAAATTAAAAAAAAATCTATTCACGTCGGAAATGAGAGATATTTTGTTTCTCCATACAGAATTAGTTTCTTCTGATTCTGACGTAACAAACAATTTCTATGAGACATCAGAACCCCCATTTACTCCCATTTATACGATTTAAGGATATATAAAGCATATAAAGCAGATTTTTTTACTTTAATTGAAACTAGACTTTTGACCTTCGAATGCTAACAGGGGCATCAGTTTGAGTTCGAGATTAAAAAGTCCTCTCAAGTTGACTATTTTTGGATAAATGGGTCCTATCAAACTGTTGTGACTGGCATCAAAATACGAAAGGCTTGTTAAATTACCAATACTATGTTAGCATTATCAAGACTGCAATCTATCATAATTTTAGATGCTCTATAATTATAGATACCAAGAAAACATGATTATCTGTAAATTGAGGACTTGGTCCAGAAGTGAGAAAATAGGTGTGAAATTCCAGGCTAGGGTTAGCAAGGAATTGTTTGGGCTGATTGAGGATATAGAGCTGATGGAGCTACCTTTGCAAGGGCGCAAATTCACTTGGAACAATGCTGTGTCAGCTGCTAAGTTAGACAGATTCCTTTTTTACAATAGACTGGGATTAAATGTTGTATACCCATGCTGTGGCGACAGCCCCTTCCTAGATATGGTTCAGACCATGTTCCTTTGTTGCTGGAGTGTGAGACTGAACTGTTCAAAGGGTTTTTCAAGTTTGAAAGATCATGGTTTCAACAAGAAGACTTTATTCAGAGGATGGAGTTTTGGTGGCATGCACAGTTGTTAAAAGGAGAATTGGGGAAGCCTTTTGAGTACATTTACAACAGATGAGAAAGTGTTTTAGGGGTGGAGACTCTCTATAGATCCCCACCAGTGATCAATTCTCGCATGAATAGCTAAGGATCCAGTAAGTCCAACATTGATGCCTTCGGACGTGTCAATTGGACAAATACGCCCATAGTGACTCGGATGAATATCTCGGCTCCGAAAACTTGCAGTTCTCCCCGTCAATCCTCCAGGACCCAAACAACTCACTTTTCGCCCATGAACCGTTTGTGTCAATGGATTGGTTTGGTCAAAAACTTGAGATAAGGGGTATGTGCCAAAAAAGGTCTCGTAAGTGGTTATTAATAAAATCGAAGTTGAAGTTGGAGTTACCAAAGTTTGTGGAGTCGGTTTCGATTGACGTATGAATACTCTACGGATAGTTTTTTGAACCGCATGTTGTAAACGGCCAAGAGCCAGTCCGAATTGATCTTGTAACAGATCCGCAACCGAACGAATACGTTTATTTTTCAAGTGATTCATATCGTCATCGTCAAGTATACCCGTTCCTAATTTCATTCCAATCAAATGATCCGTAGCGGCCAATACATCTCGTGGTAACAAGAATGTATTGTTCTGAGGTATATTAAGATTCAGTCTCCGATTCATATTTCGTCGACCAACTCTTCCTAATTCACATTTTTGTTGAAAAAATTTCTTTTGTAATTCCTCACATAAGGACTCCGAAAATACCAGGTCCCCGCCTACACAAGCAAATTGTTGATAAAGGAACGTCCCAAACATTCCTAAAACAACTCTACTTCATGCCTAACATGAAATCCTGTTATAACCAACTCGAAACTTTCCATAAACAAACCATAACCGCCTCAGCCGCAGCCTGAGCGCAAAATCCGGCCGGTTGAACCTTTTCAACCATATCTCCACTTCCATATCTCTTCACCACGCCTTGGAACCATATTTCCACGTCCATGAACTCCTTGCACACATGCAAACACCTTCCAACAACGTCCACGATACCTTCATATGCATTGTTCTTGATCCAAACATGCTGCGCGACCTCCTGATCAACTCAACCACAATTCCTCCCGAACTTGGTTGTTGAACCTCATCTTCTCCCTAAGACTAGTTCAATGGATCCCGTCACCAGCCATGTCTTGAACTCAAGCAACACCTGCACATGAATAAACAACCAATATTTATGAGCACAAGTCCTCGACTTGACTCTCGTTAGTTCCGAAACTACAACATCTTACGTGAGCACCTCACATAAGCATGTTATAAACCATAGCAAAATGATATCAGCCATAACCACCAAAACACACCAAAAACTTAGTAAAATAATACTAAGCAAACTTTCCATAAGAGTAAAGCAAGTTCGAAACATTGCAAGTTAAAAGCAGAACCATTGCAATCAAGCTCCGAACCTTACCAAAGCTAACCGGACCTTGAACCGGAGCTTACCAAAGCTAGTCGGACCTAGCGCCGGAGCTTACTAAAGCTTAGTCGGACCTAGCACGGAACTTACCAAAGCTAGTCGGACCTAGCACCGGAGCTAGCAAAAACAAGTTGGACCTAGCCAAAATAAGTCAGACCTAGACAAAACAAGTCGGACCTTACGTCGGACCTATCGTCGGACCTTGCAGGAGCTCGGACCTAGAGTCGGACCTTGTTAGAAAGGTGTTTTGGTAGTATTCAAAACTTTTATCGTCAAAGCCAATGTATTCAGCACACATAGGTCTCACGGTATGGTGGAATGTGATGGCTCAGAATTTGAACGTGCATAGTGATGTTGATGAAGGTTCGATGAGGCAGAGTTTGGAGAGGTTTGGACAGAGTGGGGACTGCTAGGCAATGGGCTGGGAGGGATGCAAACGTGTGTGACAGAGTTACTGCGACAGAGGAGGAATGAGATGGTGGACCTGGAACTAAAACTGGAACGGAGGTGGTTGCCTTTGTGGATGAAGGTGGTGCAGAGATAGTTGGGGTTGTGTAAGGAAAAATGTCTTCATAAAAAACAACATGGCGTGAGATAATTATTTTTCCAGTTTTCAAGTCGAGACACCTATATCCTTTGTGTTCAGTCGGGTAGCCCAGGAAGATGCATGGTGTGGAACGAGCATCGAGTTTGTGTTTTTAGAGAGGAGCGAGGTTCGGATAGCAAAGACATCCAAAAACCTTCATATGGGAGTAGTTGGGTGGCTGACCGAACAATATGTAATACGGTGTACGAAAGTTTAAGGGCTGACACGGTCGACGGTTGATAATGTATGTTGCAGTGGTGAGGGCTTCAACCCAGAAACTTGGTGGCAAATTGGCTTGGAAGAGAAGACAGCGAAGAACATTGTTGATCGTTCGAAGTGCACGTTCTGCTTTGCCGTTCTAGGCTGAAGTGTATGGACAAGAGATGCGATAGGAAATGCTGTTTGCAGTGAAGTAGGAGCGGAGAGTGGAGTTCAAAAACTCGGTCCCGTCACATTGAAAGCATTGTATGAATGGAATTGGTTCTGAACAAGTTTATGAAAATTCTGTATATTGGATGGAACATCAGATTTATGACGAAGAGGCAAGGTCCAAATATAGTGTGTAAAATTATCAAGTAGAACAAGATAATATTTATAACCAGTAATGCTTTCAATGGGTGAAGTCCAAACATCACAATGCACTGATTGAAGTGGGAAATAAGTTACAGAAATCGAATTGGAGAAAAGGCAATCTAATGTGTCGCCCTTTCTGACAGGCTTCACATAGGTGCTTTTTATTCAGTGGAATGCAGAATTCAGAAAGAACAGTCCCAAGACTTCGAGTACCAGGATGCCCCAACCTCTTGTGCCACAAGGTGTTGAGAGTTGCCGAAAGTGTCAATGGATGTAGAGGAATTGCTTGAACCGAAGAATGGATAGAGATCACCGGAACTATTGGACCTCATGATCTCTTGATTACTGAGTAGATCCTTTATAGTGAACCCAAATGGATAAAAAACAACAGAACAAGAGTTGTCAGTTGTGAATCTGCACCCGGAGATGAGATTTTTGATTAAGTGGGGAATGTGGAAAACACGAGAAAGATGAAATTTGGCATGGGTTGTAGGTAAAGTGATTGATCCAGATCCTCTGACAGGCAAGGTCGAGTCGTTGCCTACTACAATGTTGGAGGAATTAAGCATTAAAGATGGACAATAATTTGGCAACATACCTGCATCAGAAGTCATATGACCACTAGCACCACTGTCCATAAACTATCCCTGCTGGTTGGAACCGGACTGCTGTGCAACAGAGTGCAAGGCCTGAAGAAGACCCGTGGCATCAAAGTTGTTGGAGCTTGATGGAGAAAATTGTATGGAGCGTTGTCCGAAGTTGGCATGATATGCTTGCCCGGATGTCGGTCAAGAGCCTAGAACTCCGAGGCCGGTGGCACATGTCCAGGGTGCGCGCCACAACTGGTTGGACCCGAGCAAAGCAGCAAACCACGGTGGAATATTTTGGGACCATGGGGCGGGTTGACCACGACCACCACGACCGCGCCCACGTCCACGAGAGCCACCACCACCGCAGCCATGACCGCGTACCGAACTGTTGTTCGACGCACGATCGTTCTAAGGACGAGGAGCTTGAATGTTGGTGTTGTTCGTGCTGTCAGCAGGAGCTTCAGTAGATTGAAGTGTCGTCTCTTGACTTGGTGTTGTGCAGGAGGCCAACGTGTTTTTGGCCACAATGAGATGATCACGCGCCTCCATGAATATTGGATACAAAGGCATCGCCGAGAGTAACTGCCGTAGGACATGATACTTGGGGTTGAGCCCGCAGATCAGTTGATGCACCAAGGCACGGTCAGTGACAGGCGGGTCACAATCCGCCAGGGAGTCTGCAAGGGTTTTCAGTCTATGGCAGTAAGCAGTGGCCGAAAGTTCACCTTGGACAAGCCCATGCATCTCCTGCTCAAGTTGAAAGACGTGGCTCGATTTGTTGCTGAGGAAGTAATTGACAATCTTTATCCACACGTTGTGAGCAGAGACATCGTCTTCCAGAACAAAGTCAAGGAGGTTGTCGGCCAGCGTGGCGTGGAGCCACATGAACACCGTGAGGTCTTCCTGGATCCAGATGGCATCGTCGAGACGAGGAGGAGTGCCATTGACGTGATGCCGCAGATCGAATCAACCGAGAACCACCAAGAATAGTTGTTTCCAACGACGGTAGGCCATGGAGAACATATCTAGCTTTACAGTGACCAAGCTGGGAATGTTTACCGACTCGGCGACAATGGCCAGAGAAGGCATCAAATTAGTGTTGAAGGAGTGAGATGTAGAAGAACTGGAGGTTGAAGACGATGCGATGGCCCCAGAGGTTTGGCTGGCAGCGGAGGGGAATGTATCCGCCATGTTTGGGATGGTGGGTGGGAAGAAAGGAAAGAATCGAGCAGGGCTCTGATTACCATGAATAAAATCAAAACAACTGATAATGATTGCATTGATCTATTAGCCTTATATAGGCAATGGTACATGAGAAGTGGTCAAGCCACGACAGAAGAAAGTCGTGCGAACGCTACAGAGACGTGGCCTTAGGAGTCGGCGCACGATCCTACATCTAGGGAGTCGGTTGAGGAGTAAGCAACAACCTAATGAATAACCATATATCCTAATAAGATGTCCAGGTAATATGTTTTTTATTTGCTATTTTCTAATCTAAGAAAAACTTAGTGTAGTTGAGGGGAGAGAATGAGAGTGAGAGTGAGGGGGGAGAGGAAGAGAGTGAGAGATAGTGGAAGAGAGGGGAGGAGAGGGAGACATAGTGAGAGTGAAAAGGGAAAGAGGGAGGGAGAGAGAGACACAGTGGTAGAGATAGGGGGTGAGAGAGAGAGGTAGTCGTAGAGAGAGGGGGAGGGAGAGTGCGAGGGATAGTGAGAGTGAGAGGGGGGAGAGGAAGGGAGTGAGAGTAAGAGATAGTGGTACAGAGGGATAGGGAGAGAGAGTGAAAGTGAAAAGGGAAAGAGGGAGGGAGAGAGAGACGGAGTGGTATAGACAGGGGGTGAGAGAGAGAGGGAGTTGTAGAGAGAGGGGGAGGGAAAGGGCGAGGAAGAAAGTGAGAGTGCGGGGGAGAGAGAGAGAGTGAGAGTAGTGGGGAGAGAGATTGGTAATGGAGGCTCAAACTCCACCGCCACAGCTACCGGCACCGGGAGGAGGGCACGGAGACGGATTCTTCGGCTCCGGAGCAAGTGGAGGAGCGAGTGGAAGGGATAGTGTTTAGCCCCCTGTTGTTTTATATTTTGGATGATTATAATGGAATATCTGTCTTGTTGTGTATATGAACCTGTTCTGTGAGCTGGCCATCATGTCAGGGTAGTTGTTTTCTGTTTTTTTAATTATAAACCTTATTTACGACGGCCAGCTGTATAGGGCCATCGTAAGTTAACCTAATTAACTTACGACGGCCATGACTAGGCCGTCGTAAGTTAACCTAACTTACTTACGACGGCCAGAATCTCGGCCATCGTAAGGCGCCCAGCCCGCCACGTGGAGCGGCAATGGGCAATGACCCTTTATTTACGACGGTCGGGAACGATCATCATAAGTTAGTAATTTACAATGATAACCATCATAAATAACATTATTTACGACCAATAACTTAAAATGCCCGGAAACCATCGTAAATAACTTAAAACCATCGTAAGTTAGTTATTTACGACGGTTTTCCTTTATTTATGACGGTTTTCGGCCGTCATAAGTTTCCTGCATTCATGTAGTGGGTAAACGACAGATAAGACGCATAGAGTATAAAAGAGCATGACGGCTGAAATCGATGTCCCCTCTCACCCAACTTGAATGCCACTTAGGCATCCACGCAGGCGTACCTGGCCTGGCCCGTCCCGAAGATTTCGACACATTGGGCCAACACTTGTAACTAAAAAGCACATTGACTAAATAATTTAAAAACTACCCGTAGAATATTACACCTGTAAGTGATCCAAACTTATAGGTAAATATTTGTGTATCTCGCTTAAGTGTTCCAAGAATTCACCTATGGCGGAATCCGTAAAAGGGGATCAGCCTTAATCTACGGTATTGGTGTCTACACAACTATGGAACCCTAACCATAAGTTGTTTATGTTGTGAAATAGGCGATGCACTACTCTAGCAATTCGACCATATCACCCAGGAAACATGCGAGTAAGGAGGTCATGGATCTTTACCACTAGACGCGCAGCGCAACGGTTCTTAGATGCGCGTCAGTGTAGGAGAAGTAGACAATCACATTCGTCTCCTCCTGAATCCTCGTCACAGGAACGTCGTCACGTCACTGTAGCCGATCAGCACAACAGTAACAGCAGCGCCTCCATGGAGTCCACACGTACAGGGAGGAACGTCGTGCGTCGGTGTGCTAGCACTGCGCGCACGACAGGACTTTCGCTGTGTGGCCTGTGAGGGGCGGCGGCTAGGGCTGTTACGTGGTGGAGTAATCAGCCCCTAACCCTACCCCTCATATTATAGGCGCGCTAATGGGCTTTTAGGTCACAGGCCCATTAGTACCCTAATTTCTTATGGATCAAATATCCATCGGGGCTTTATCCGAATTATTATGATTGCCTCTTGGGCATATCACCAACAATCTCCCACTTGCACTAGAGACAATCATATAGCCAAGTTTTTCAATATTTCATCCCCTTAAGTGTGTGAACTTTAGGTTCATGTACAGTCGGTTATGAATGAAAACCGTTTTCAAACACAAGTCAGTAGAGGTACCTAGCAGGACATACTGACTCCCAAATGTACATAAAGATCCTATCGGCTGAACCTAGATACATTCACATGCTAATTCCTTTGCTACACGATACCAGTCAAGCTCAAGGCGAGATACATGTCATCCTTGTGATAGCTCGACCATTCACTCGATCAAATAGTGAATTCAATCTATGACTAACTTTTAGTCATAATGATTAACTCCTTAATCACTTTGGCATGGCCATGCACTTTCCAATCCAACTATCTCGAGGGGCCCAGAGATATCTCTCCTGTTATTTAGTTAGGGCAAATCCCATCTTGATCCACACACATCTCATTCCATGCTTCATCCTGAAGACTATTTTTATGGCCACCCAGTGTCGGAGTAGCGTTTGATAGTTTCAAAGTGCACAACTACACATAGTGAGAAACAATGGTGATCTCGGGTCTAAGAATCTAGCAGGTGTATCACTCAAGACCAACTGATGGCACATATGTAAATAACAATCCCAACAGTGTCTCGGAATGGGTCTATCCAACACCATGTTCACTAACATATGTTCACATTATTAATTTGATATCTCCATATCTATGATCCGTGAAACGTGATCATCAATTAATACATGTGCTAGTCTGCGTACTATCATTATCTCATATAACGATGTAGACAAGGGATCATTTTGAGTAACATTATAATTAACAAAGAGTCTCACGAACAAGTCACATACTTGATGATCAATATGAATAATAGTTACTCAAATAGTACATAAACATAACTATGACACAAGTCTTCCACGTACACACTAGGATCACTGATGTAAGTATCTAATACCCATAGATCTCGTGTGCGCCTCATGCTTTGATTGTGGAAGAGGATTTGTCAACGGATATGCCACATTCAAATCCGTATGCACCTTGCATATATTCACATCACCTCGGTCGATAATCTCTCGAATGAGGTGATAGCGTCATAGTATATGTTTGGATCTTTTGTGTGATCTAGGCTCCTTTGCTTGTGCAATGGCTCCATTATTGTCGCAATAGAGATCCACAGATCCGGACGCACTAGGAACAACATCTAACTCAGAAAAAAAAATCTGATCCAAACAACTTCCTTTACAGCTTCAGAAGCTGCAATATACTCCGCCTCCGTCGTTGAATCTGCTACTGTGTCTTGCTTGGAACTTTTCCAGCTCACTGCCCCTCTATTGAGGCAGAACACAAAACCGGATTGCGATCTAGAGTCATCCTTGTCTGTTTGGAAGCTAGCATTGGTGTAACCTCTTACAACGAGCTCTTCTTCACCTCCAAACACTAGGAACACATCCTTAGTTCTTCTGAAGTACTTAAGAATATTTTTGACAATTGTCCAATGAGTCTCACCATAATCTAATTGATACCTGCTCGTAACACTTAGAGCATAGGATACATCTGGGCGTGTATACAACATGGCATACATGATAGATCTAATAGCCGAAGCATAAGGAATCGCTCTCATCATCTTTTGCTCATCAGGCGTCAAAGGACACTGACTTTTGCTTAGAGTGATGCCATGTGACATTCGAAAGAAACCTTTCTTAGAATCTTGCATATTGAACCGATTCAATATCTTGTCTATATATGTGTCTTGGCTTAATCCAATTAGCCTTTTTGATCTATCTCTATAGATCTTTATGCCCAAAATGTACGCTGTCTCTCCTAAATCCTTCATTGAGAAACTTTTCCTTAATGAGGATTTAACAACACCTAGTACTGGAATGTCATTTTCGATCAATAATATGTCATCTACATATAGGACTAGAAATATAAGTGTGCTCCCACTAACCTTCTTATAAATACAAGGTTCTTCTACGTTCTTGATGAAACCAAACCCTTTGACCACTTTATCAAAACGTAGGTTCCAACTCCGAGATGCTTGCTTCAATCCATAGATGGACTTTTGAACTTTGCATATTTTTCTAGCATTTTTAGGATCGACAAAACCCTCAAGATGTGTCATGTACACATCCTCAGTGAGACTCTCATTAAGAAAGGTTGTTTTGACATCCATCTGCCATATTTTATAATCAAAATATGCAGCAATTGCTAGGAGAATCCGAACAGACTTTAGCATAGCGACGGACGAAAATATTTCATCATAATCAACACCTTGAATTTTTTTGAAACCTTTCGTCACCAATCGTGCTTTATAGATGTGAACTTTTCCATCCATATCAGTCTTTTTCTTGAAAATCGATCAACCAAGTTCCAAACTTGATTCTCATACATGGATTCTATTTCGGATTCCATGGC
The DNA here is from genome assembly GCA_030760725.1 of Neostapfia colusana. Lineage (NCBI taxonomy): Eukaryota > Viridiplantae > Streptophyta > Magnoliopsida > Poales > Poaceae > Neostapfia > Neostapfia colusana. The sequence continues at coordinate 5,006,484 of JASWHV010000010.1, read as the reverse complement.
TCCAAGCCATTTCTCAGAGTCGGGTCCCATTATTGTTTCAGTGTAGGTCACAGGCTCATTATTGTCCAACAATATCATGTCCTGTTGTTCCGTGGTTAAGAGTGTCAACTTTTCAGTTGCACGACGTACCCTTGTAGACCTTCGTGGGGCTTGTATTTCATCAAGTGGTTGTACAACATCTTGTACATCCTGTATAGGATTAGAGGGTGCTGAAACATTTTCAGGTATTTCTTGAATTTCTTCAAGTTGCACCTTGCTCCCACTAACTCCTTTTGAGAGAAACTCTTTCTCCAAGAAGACACCATTGCGAGCAGTAAACACTTTACCCCCTATTTTATTATAAAAATAATATTATTTGGCTTCCCTAGGATATCCGACAAAGAAGAATTTGTCTGATTTGGGAGTAAGTTTGTCTGACGTCAAACTTTTGACATAAGCATCACATCCCCAAACTTTGAAGAAAGACAATCCGGGACGTTTCCCGGTCCACATCTCATATGGTGTCTTCTCAACAGACTTAGTTGGGACTCTGTTTAGTGTAAACACAGCAGTTTCAAGAGCATAACCCCAAAAGGATAGTGGAAGATCAGTCTGGCTCATCATCGACCTAACCATGTCTAACAAGGTTCGGTTCCTCCGCTCGGACACCCCATTCCATTGAGGCGTTCCGGGTGGAGTCAATTGTGGAACAATTCCAAATTGTTTTAAATGGTCATAAAATTAATAACTCAAATATTCACCCCCACGATCAGATCGTAGAAGTTTAATTGTCTTGCCCAACTGATTTTTTTACTTCATTCTTAAATTATTTGAACTTTTCAAAAGATTCACACTTGTGCCTCATTAGATAGACATATCCATATCTACTAAAGTCATCGGTAAAAGTAATGAAATACTGAAAATCACCTCTAGCTAACAAACTCATTGGTCCACATACATCAGTATGTATAAGTCCCAACAAGTCACTTGCCCTCTCACTTTGACCAGTGAAGGGTGTTTTGATCATCTTCCCAAGCAAACAAGACTCGCATGTGTCAAGTGATTCAAAATCAAATGAACTTAACAAGCCATCTTTATGGAGTTTCTCAATGCGTTTCTCATTAATATAACCTAAGCGACAATACCAAATAAAAGTGGGATTTAGATCATTTCGTCGAGCCCTTTTTATATTAATGTTATAGACTGTTTTATCCTTAAGATCAAGAACATATAATCCATTCACTAATGGACATTGAGCATAGAAAATATTATTATAATAAATAGAACAATATTTATTCTTTATTATAATCTCATAACCATTAACTTCTTCCAAACATGAAGAAGATATAATTTTCTTGCTCAAAGAAGGAATGCAATAACAATTATTTAATTCTAAAACTAATCCTGAGGGTAATGACAAGTGATAAGTTTCAACAGCTATGACAGCAACCTTTGCTCCATTACCGACCCGAACATCCAACTCGCCTTCTGCAAATCATCTAGTTCACTTAGACTCTGTAACGATTTGCAAGTGTGAATCATTGATCCGGTATCAAATACCCATGATTCACTAGAAGATGTAGCAATATTGATTTCTATAACATTTATACCTGAAGTGGAAGTCTCACTCCCTTTCTTCTTCTTATCCTCCAAGTACTTCTTGCAGTTCCTAGACCAATGCCACTTAGCATGACAGTGAAAGCATTCATCATTAGGAGAAGGACCTGATTTACCCTTTGGCTTTGAGCTTGAAGGCTAATTGGGAACCTTTCCCTTGCCTTTAGGATGCGTCACACGCTTCCTCTTTTTATTCTCCTTTTGAACCATCATCATATGAGTGGTGTTTTTCTTAATGCTTTCCTCGGTTGTTTTAAGCATCTTATGCAATTTAGTCAACGTTTTCTCCATGCCATTCATTTGATAATTCAATATATATGGCTCATAGCTCGGTGGGAGTGACTGGAGAATGACGTCAATAGCCAGGTCATCCTTGAGTTCAGAACCAAGTTTGTCCAAAGTCTCAATGTAACCAATCATCTTGATTACATGGGGACTGACCGGGCTACCTTCTGCCAGCTTGCATGAGAACAAGGACTTTGAGATGTTGTACCTCTCAGCCCTTGCTTGGTTCTCAAACATTCCACGTAGTCCCTGAATCATAGAATAAGCATATGTATGCTCATACTGTTTCTGTAGATCAGGGGACATTGTGGCAAGCATGAGGCCGCTTGCATTAAGCGCATCATCGCAGTGCTTCTCATAAGTCCTGCGAGTTGCGGCATTTGCATCATCGGGGAGGTCATTGGGGTATGGTTGCTCAAGAACATACTCAGTTCTCTCTTGCCTGAGAACAATTCTCAGGTTACGGTACCAATCAATAAAGTTAGCTCCATTGATCTTTTCTTTCTCAAGCACTGATCGCAAATTGAAACTGGAATTGTTACTACCATACATGATCTACAATAAATATACAAGATTTTAGCACTATGTTATGTACCAATCTTTTATTAATCGTTTAATAAAAGACACCACCATTATATGAGCATCGTCCTCCCTCTAACGACATATAGTGGTCCAAGATCCATTCACTAATTTCTAGTGAGCTTTGCCTTCACTGCTAGAAAATTAGTGACATAGGTAAACAACCATTGTTAATCATATCTCTATATGATTCTAGTTTGTTGGGTGACATCCAATGTCCCGGCTCCCAACACTATGCCATAAAGCCCAAAACCGTTTCGATAGCTTTGTTGAGTAAACTAATACTATGCATGTGAATGTCCAATATTCACCCTATTCATTATGATAGATGACGGTATTTTACTTTGACAAACCTACCATACAACGATCAAAACAATATAGGTGCAGCTATAGGTAAACGGCATCAAATACTCAACTTTTCCGAGGGAAGATATTTTACCATGACAAAACATCCACCATATGAAAAGCATGAAAAGAATAGTAAAACATCACAGGCATACGATCATATCATATCTGTGAATAGTATGGACTTTTGAATCATAGTGGTCTCCATCACCATGGTTCCATCATGATCTACACCGCCATGTCTCCCTTCTTATGGTGATCACCATCGTCATCATGCTTGAGGTTTCTCAATGAATATAGAAGAAGCTAATACATCTAATAGCTATCAAATAAATTACATGAGAGATCAGACATCACAGTGCGACACGCAGGTCGATATACAATTATGTGACAACCTCAACCCGGTTGTGTTAAATTTGCAACACGCAGGCTGCACAAATTTTACACACGGATCATCACATCACATTTAGGCCATACCATTCACATCATTCCCTGCAAAAACAAGTTAAGCGTAGAACGATTTCTATCGCGAAACAACTTAATAATGTCACTATAGCAGACAGCAGCGGTGGTCCCGCTATCCGCTTAGCTAGCGGGCAGGGGGTCGAGGGGGAAGCCGCCACCCGCGGGTTTCAGGGCAGCGCCCTGAATAGCGAACGGAATTACATAGATCGCATCTATAAAATCAATAAAAAATCTCATCGAATCGATCAAATCAACCCGAATCTGAGCCATTCAGAATGCCTCAATTTTCATTGTGACTGGTTATCCACGAGAAGATCGCGACACATGACCGTGATCTGTTGGCTCAATCTGTTTGCTATGTACACTATTAGTCCCGATGGTGATTCTAGCCGGTAGGGACAGGTTGCACACACAACAGAGAAAGAGCACGAACTAATCATTTAGTCATATGATGGCAATCTACTCTAACCAATTCCAAACCCCAAAAGCTGAACAATAAAAATTCATCATATGAACCTGTCTGCAGTAGATCGCATCTAAGATCCAGACCAAAAACTACGCAAGTTGGCTCTGATAACACTGTTGTGAAATAGGTGATGCGCTACTCTAGCAATTCGACCGTATCACCCAGGAAACATGCGAGTAAGGAGGTCATGGATCTTTACCACTAGACGTGCAACATAACAGATCGTAGATGCGCGTCAGTGTAGGAGAAGTAGACAATCACGTTCGTCTCCTCCTGAATCCTTGTCACAGGAACGTCGTCACGTCACCGTAGCCGATCAGCGCAGCAGTAACAACAGCGCCTCCACGGAGTCCACACGTACAGGGAGGAACGCCGTGCGTCGGTGTGCTAGCACCGCGCGCGCGACAGGAGTTTCGGTGTGTGGCCTGTGAGGGGCGGCGGCTAGGGCTGTTACGTGGTGGAGTAATCTGCCCCTAACCCTACCTCTCATATTTATAGGCGCGCTAATGGGCTTTTAGGTCACAGGCCCATTAGTACCCTAATTTCTTATGGATCAAATATCCATCAGACCTTTATCCGAATTGTTATGATTGCCTCTTGGGCATATCACCAAAAGTTTATGAAAGAATCAAAATAGATTTTTGCAAAGAGAAATAAAGCAACAATGGGACACGCAGCCAAATCATTCCACCAGAACCCGTCTCAAGATTTTTCAAAGAATGTTTCTTAATTTTGAGAATAATTTGTGCCGAATGAAATCGGTGTGTAGTGCATAGTATATGTTACATCCAAGTAAAGAAATCCATATATACATTTCCAAAGAAGAAAATATATAGCATGAAAAGGAATCAGAGTTAACAAGTGTGGGGAAAAGAAAAGGTGGTCTATATATGGATATATTTACTAAATTATTACTCCTCTTGGTTGATTAAAGTCCAGCATAATGAACTTCAGTTTTAGAGAAATTCACAAAAAAATAGAAATCGCAGACAAAGTTTGGGCCTATTTTATTGGTCCACACATACAGATTATTTTTGTAGTTATGTACTTATAATAATTATTTAAACATTACCACGTTCATGTAAACAGTTTATCTCTCTAACCAATATGTTCACTATTTTGACCGTCCCAAGAGTAGGCTTCGTCAAAATGCACACTCTAACATGCAAAAGGCTAGTGAAGGCTAGTGTTTGAGGCAGACATTTTAAAGAATGGGCAAAGTAAACATAATGTGCTTCGGTTTTAGAGAAACTAAACTTCGCAAGAAAACGAAATCACATATAAACTTTTGGGGCTTTGGGCCTATTTTATTGGTAGCAAACACCGTCACACATACGCATCATTTTGCGGCAACACTATTATGTGATTATAATAACTATTTAAAAATTACCATGTTCTTGTAAACAAGCTCTTCCCTGACCAAGATTTTGCCCGTCCCAAGTAGGCTTTGTCAAAATGCAAGCCCTAATGTGTAAAAGTCGGGTTTTTTGAGATAGACATTTTAATACAACAACAACAACAACAACAACAACCAAGCCTTTATCCCAAGCCTGTTGGGGTCGGCTAGACATGAAACCCAATATCAATGAAGTAAAACAGAGGAAGAGATATGAGAACAAGGGGAAAAAAAGGAAAAAAAAGAAAAAAAGGAAAAAAGAAAAAGGAAAAAGAGAAAAGAGAAAAGAAATAAGAAAAAAGGAAAAGAAAAAGAGAAAAGAAAAAAAGAAAAAAACAAGACTACGATTCTGGCACATGAATTGCTACTTTCCATGCGGTCCTATCATGAGCTAAGTCTCTGGATACATTCCAATCTCTCAAATCTCATTTTACCGCCTCCTCCCAGGTCAACCTTGGTCGTCCTCTACCCCTCCTAATATTTTCTCTACCTCTTAAAATCCCACTGTTAACCGGTGCTTCTGGAGGTCTCCGTTGGATATGTCCAAACCACCTAAGCCGATGTTGGACTAACTTCTCTTCAATCGGCGTCACCCCTACCTTATCACGAATCGCCTCATTCCTTATTCGGTCTCTTCTCGTGTGCCCACACATCCACCGTAGCATGCGCATCTCTGCGACACTCATTTGTTGGACATGTTGCCGTTTAGTTGGCCAACATTCCGCCCCATAGAGCATCGCGGGTCTGATCACCGTCCTATAGAACTTCCCTTTTAGCTTTTGTGGGACTTTCCTATCACATAGGATTCCAGAGGCTTGTCGCCATTTCATCCACCCTACCTTGATCCTGTGGCAAACATCCTCATCAATATCGCCATTGCTTTGTAACATTGATCCTAAGTATCGGAAAGAGTCCCTTCTAGGTACTATTTGTCCTTGTAGACTAACATTTCCCTCTTCACGACCAACACCACTAAAGTCGCACCTCATATACTCGGTTTTGGTCCTACTAAGTCTAAACCCCTTGGACTCTAAGGTTTGTCTCCATAACTCTAATTTCTTATCAACACCATCTCTAGTTTCATCTACCAGCACTACATCATCAGCAAAGAGCATGCACCAAGGGATATCCCCTTGTATATCCTTCGACACCTCATCCATGACCAAGAAAAAGATGTATGGGCTCAAAGCTGATCCTTGATGTAATCCTACCGTGATAGGAAATGCATCAGTCTCACTATCACTTACGCGCACACTTGTCCTAACATTATTGTACATATCCTTGATAAGGGTAATGTACTTTGTTGGCACTTTATGTTTCTCTAGTGCCCACCACATGACTGACCTTGGTATCTTGTCGTACGCCTTCTCCAAGTCGATGAACACCATATGCAAGTCCTTCTTCTGCTCCCTATATCTCTCCATAAGCTGACGAAGCAAGAAAATCGCCTCCATTGTAGACCTCCCAGACATAAAACCAAACTGGTTTTTAGTGACATTGGTCACTTTCCTCAGGCGGTGTTCAATCACTCTCTCCCAAAGCTTCATAGTATGACTCATAAGCTTAATACCTCGATAATTAGTACAACTTTGAATATCTCCTTTATTTTTGAAGATAGGTACTAATATACTTTTCCTCCATTCTTCAGTCATCTTGTTTGACCGAAAAATGTGGTTGAATAGCTTTGTGAGCCATACTATTGCGACGTCCCCAAGACATCTCCACACCTCAATAGGGACATCGTCAGGGCCGAGGGCCTTTCTTCCTTTCATCCTTTTTAAGGCCTCCTTAACCTCAAACTCTTGTATCCTCCGCACGAACCGCCTGTTGGAGTCATCAAAGGAGTCATCCAACTCAACCATAGTGCTCTCATTCCCATCATTGAATAGCCCATTAAAGTAATCACGCCATCTATTCTTAATCTCTTCATCCTTCACTAGAATGCGGTCAGTCTCATCTTTGATGCATTTAACTTGATTGAGATCCCTCATCTTTCTCTCGCGGATTTATGCTACCTTGTATATGTCTTTTTCACCTTCTTTTGTCCCTAGTCTCTCATATAACTTATCATAGGTTTGTCCTCTTGCCTTACTCACAACCCGCCTTGCATTCTTCTTAGCCTCTTTGTACTTAAGCATGTTGCTTGCGTTTCTATCATTATGCCAACTCTTGTAACACTCCTTCTTCTCCTTAATGGCCTTTTGTACATCCTCACTCCACCACCAAGTGTCTTTATCTATAAGTTTCTTTCCCTTTGTCACACCGAACACCTCACTAGCTACCTTCCTAATGCAAGTTGCCATCTTCATCCACATACTATCTGCATCTCCATTTTCTGCCCAGGGTCCTTCTGTGATCACCCTATTTTTAAAGGATTCTTGTGATTCTCCCTTCAACTTCCACCACTTTGTTCTTGTGATTTTGACACCTTTGTCCCGCAAAGAACATGTATGGAAGCGAAAGTCAACTACCACAAGCTTATGTTGTGTCACAACACACTCCCCCGGGATCACCTTACAATCTAGACACTCCCGTCTATCCTTTCTCCTAGTGAGATTGCCTCTTCCTAAAGAGGGTGTTAGCTATCAACAGATCATAGGCTACGACAAAGTCTAGGATGTCCTTACCCTCTTGATTTCTATCGCCGCATCCAAAACCTCCATGTACTCCTTCAAATCCTAGGTTAGTTGCACCCACATGACCATTGAGATCTCCCCCTATGAGGAGTTTCTCGGTTATCGGTACACTACTAACCATATCCTCCAAGTCCTCCCAAAATTGCCTCTTAGCACTCATGTTGAGCCCAACTTGTGGGGCATAAGCACTAATGACGTTCAAGACAATGTCCCCAATTACTATCTTGATTAAGATGATCCTATCCCCTCGTCTTCGAACATCCACTACTCCATCCTTAAGACTCTTATCTATTAGAACACCTACGCCATTCCTAGTCCCAGCCGAACCAGAATACCAAAGCTTGAAACCGGTATTCTCGACTTCTCTCGCCTTTTGACCCGCCCATCTAGTCTCTTGTACACAAAGGATATTTACTCGTCTCCTAATGGCAACATCTACTAACTCACGTAGCTTCCCCGTCAAGGATCCTACATTCCAACTACCCACCCGAAATCTATGTTCCTCGGCTAGCTTCCTTACGCTTTGCACCCGTCGAGTAAGATGCAAAGACCCTTGCTCACTTATCACTACATCCGGGCGATGATGTAGCGCGCCACTAAGGTGATGGCGATCCGGCCCTTGCTCATTTAACACCATATCCGGGTTCCGATATGGCGCGCCACTAAGGCGGTGGCGACCCGGCCCTTGCCCACTTAACACCATACCCGGGTTCCGATATGGCGCGTCGCTAAGAGGGTTACGCCCCAACGAATTTCTATTGGGTTTTATTTCCATGAGAGTGGCTAAGTGTAGTTGTTGGCTCGCCAAGCCTATCACAACCCCTCCTCCTTTACCCGGGCTTGGCACCGGCTATGTCATTTTAATGAATGGGCAAAATAGAGATGATCCCAATATCCCATATTGGCGTGTGCATTTTAAACAATTGCATGTCGACGTATGCATTCTAGCAAAGTCCCGTGTATGAGGCGCAAAATAGCGAAAATCTCCCCCCTCAACCCCTGCTACGGTCGTCGTCTTCTCCCCCTCTCGCTTTCGCTCTCCTCCACGACACAGAAATCCGCCGCAGCCGCAGCCGCAGCCGCAACCATGCGCCCACTTATCCGAACCGCGCGCTGCTGCGGCTGCTGCCTCCGCGCTCGTGCGCGCGACATGGCCGCGCTCCTGGTGCCTCCCGCGGCCATCTCCTCCTCCTCCTCCGCCACCACCACCCGCCCCCTTTCACCATCCTCCTTGCGCCCTCACCGCCTCCTCCTAACCCGCTTCCTCCACGCGGCGCCGGTGCCGGCCGGGGTGCGGACGCGGACGCTCCGGACGTCCGCGGCCGCGGTCAAGGTGGGTGGCGTCGAGATCGCGCGCGAGGGTGAGTCGGGCGCTCGAGGGGTCTGAAGGTGTGACGCACAGGCGGGATCTTGGGAGGGTTTGCTCTGGGTTTGGGGCTTAATTACAATGTTCGAAAGGTAGCATTTTAAGATGTTAGGCGTGCAAAACCTAGGTAATTGTTGAAGGGGCTTCGGAGGCTTCACTCTCCAGTGGTGTATCCGCGAGATTGAAATGGGTAGCATATTGGTGTGTCATGAATTGGCGGTAGCCTTATGTTATATAATTCATGAATGTCTGGCTGCATTCTTAGGTAACTTTCTGTGGGTTGACTTTCCGTTAATTCATGAATGTCTGGCTGCATTCTTAGGTAAATTTATGTGGGTTGAGTTGCCAAGAAGTCATTGGGTGTCGTCCGGAGTGCTAGGCTCTGAGATCGAAATCTGTTACCGTTGTGTGTGTTTATCCAACTGAACTAGCTCTGAATGATTTTCAATGTACCACGCTTTGTGGAATTTCTGACTTTTTTTACTGTTATGAATTGACTCATTTTTGGTGTCCTGCGTAGATGTGGTGAAGGAGGATGACCCAACGAATAACGTGCCAGACACTATCTTTTCAAAGATCGGCCTACAACTGCACAGGAGGGATAACCATCCTCTAGGGATTCTCAAGAACACAATCTACGATTACTTTGACAAGAACTTTGCTGGGCTGTTTGACAAGTTTGATGACCTTTGCCCCCTTGTTTCTGTCAAACAGGTATGAGTTAGTAATTGCTTGTTGTATACCGAATGGATGTCAACTACTCAATATCCTGCTATAGATCAACTGCGATGGCAGTATAGCATTAACAAGGTAGAAACAGCAAGTCTGCACACATGACTGCAGAAAAAGAGTGAATACACTATGCTATAGCTCAATATTTGTAGAGCTCACTACTTTGATTGTCCTATTTCTTTTCTCTCACGGCATCTTCCCATGTGTTTGTGAGTTTGTGACTTGAGCAAATGTGCATGCTTTGTATTTGTTCTCCAATTGCATACATCTTTAGTTGCTTTGTTCCTGACCTAGAAGTTTTGCTTCATGCAGAATTTTGATGATGTCTTGGTCCCTACTGACCATGTAAGCCGGAGTTACAATGACACATACTACGTTGACGGTCAGACTGTCTTGAGGTGTCACACCAGTGCTCATCAAGCTGAGCTGCTAAGGGATGGACACACACATTTTCTCGTGACTGGAGATGTTTATCGCAGGGATTCTATTGATTCAACTCACTATCCTGTTTTCCATCAGGTAGTTCGATTTTTGCCGTTTAGATGTCTTTCAAGAAAGTTTGCTTTTTATCATTCTTAGCACATGCAGATGGAAGGCTTCCGTGTCTTCTCTCCAGATGACTGGTCAGGATCAGGCATGGATGGGACTGCGTATGCAGCCGCAGATCTCAAGAAAACTCTGGAAGGCTTGGCAAGGCATCTATTCGGTAAAGCACCGTAGCTCGTTCCTTGTCAATAAAGGATATTGTTGAGCTAAATAATAGGCAAAAATGTCTTCAGGTGCTGTGGAGATGCGATGGGTTGACACATACTTCCCGTTTACTAACCCATCTTTCGAACTCGAAATATATTTTCAGGTTTCTGTTCTGAGTGCATTCAGTTATTCTTGTCCCAAGTCTAAGTAAAACATGTATCTCTGATTAACTGTATCATTCTGTAAGGATGATTGGCTGGAAGTTTTGGGATGTGGAGTCACCGAGCAAGAGATTTTGAAAAGAAATGGTAAGACAGACCATGTAGCATGGGCCTTTGGACTCGGCTTGGAGCGCCTCGCAATGGTTCTTTTTGATATTCCAGATATCCGACTCTTCTGGTCAAACGATAAGCGGTTCACATCACAGGTATTGCTACAGTAGTTACTACTATTTATCTCTCTACTTGGATAGTTGTATTTTGTGCTAGCCTATAGTGAACCATTTACCTTTGCTACAAGGATGAATGTTCTGTCCAATGTAAGTTAGTAATATGTAAAAATCACCCTTTCTGCTATCCTTTTTTTGTCATTTCTTAAATTTATGATTTAAGGATTCAATATTTGAGTTTCAAATGAAAACTATGGCATTGATACTGTGTGCTGTTAACAATCAACCATTATTATCAAGTTTATTACAAAAACTTGTGTTTCCTAGTTTACAAATGGTAACTGAAAAGCTTGGCTTCAGGCCTTTGGTCTACACTCAAAGATTTAATGTACTTGTTTCGGTTAATTGATTAGTGCCTCTTTCTGGTGTCATTGCAGTAATGTTTATATAATCTGTTTTGTGTATTTGTAAAAAGTTTACTCATGTGTTAACATATCATATGATTAACAAGAGGTGTCCTGTTCATCTTGGTTTCTGTTAACTATTCTCTCCAGTCAAAGTGTTGTACATCTAAACTTTGATCATCAATACATCTTTGAATATTTCAAATATTCGTTTCATAAACTTATAACTTCCCACTTTATCGGTCAAAGTAGTGTGTTGGTTTCTATGTCAATATCCAAAAGACTTCAGTTTCTAAAACGTTTTACATTCTTATTACCCAGTTCTCTGAAGGCAAGCTTGGAGTCAAATTCAAGCCGTTTTCAAAGGTATGTGTTCACTATGTTCTTCTTCATTGGTTAATATCTGCATAATCTATTGAGAAAATAGTCTTCATCTTGGTCTCAGTTTACCCTCCCTGACTGACTGTGTATCCTTTCTATAGTTTCCACCTTGTTACAAGGACATGAGTTTCTGGGTCAATGATGCATTTACGGAGAATAATCTATGTGAGGTTGTCAGAGGAATTGCTGGAGATCTTGTAGAGGAGGTATGAGCTAGCGCATTCAATGTGTTGTTAGGATTTTTGTTTATTTAAGCATCTGCCTTAGCTTAATTATTTTGAGTTGTAGGATCCTTCGCCTTGCCTTGTGCAATTTTCTGTAACACTTGATTTTTCAAACAGTGGCATCAGCAATGGAGCATATCAGTAGCAAAAGCTTCATATTAGCTGAATGTATACCTTCTACTTTTAACAAGATTAGTACCCATGTTCTTTTCTCCTGCTGGCAACCATTTGTTTTCCTTGGGGTATTTCTACGTTCTTTCTTTAGTTCTGTTACCTTTTAAATGCTCATGTTCCTGCTCCTTTCAGTATCTATATGCACGCAAGTGTATTAGGAAACACTAGTATTCTGATAGTGTCTTTATTTTTTTTGCAGGTAAAACTCATAGATGCTTTCACCAACAAGAAATGCATGACGAGTCATTGCTACAGGATAGCATATAGGTCGATGGAGCGCTCACTGACAGACGAGGAGATCAACGACCTGCAGGTACATGCAACTACTATCATAGCATATGGTCTTAGATGCTATTGTTATCGGAACCTGATCGTTTTTACTTACAATTTAATTGCAGTGGAATGTCAGGGAAGCCGTGAAAAGTAAATTAAAAGTTGAGCTGAGATAGTAGTAGGGCGCTAGTGCAAGAACTGATTTTGCCTGTCATTATTTGTAAACCGTTTGTTATGTACTATCGATCTTTGGAGAAAGTGGGACCATTTTGCTTCTACTCTGATCCAGGACTTCCATTCTGTTGAGGGGGGTTCCTGATCGAGATGGCGTTTGTTGCATCTTGAAGCAAATAAGGGTAAGGGTGTGTTGCACGTTGCTATCAGTTTTTGATGATGCTAACGTTCAATAAAAATGATTCATCCTGATGTATGCAACGGTTGAAATCATGTCCTGCTGTTTCTGTGCATGTTTCACGAACAGTGTTATAGGATTCTTCGGAACTGTTGTGGTGTGGGCCCACGAAGCTGTATCGACGCCTTAGTTCAAATATAAATACCAGGGAAAAAACGAGAACTCAATGGAACCATTGCCATGGTAGCTCGCAGGCAGTGAGGCGGAGCATGGCCATGCATGGGAAGTACCCAGCAATTGACGAGCCTTGCCCGAGGTGGGTGGGGGTGCGGACTACTGGATCGGGAGGAGAGGGAGGGAGGGAGGGAGTAGGTAGTGGTTTGCTTTGCTGCTTCGACGGAGAGGCGAGGAGGAAGATGAGCTCCGTCACGATTACGGGGCGGGCAGGCAGCATGCAGACGCCGTGCCGGAGAGTGCTATGGTGAGGGAAGAGCAGCAAGCGGCTGGAGGAAGGACAGCTGCCCGCCGGCCTGCCGGCGAACTGCATGCATGCGTCCGGGTGAGCTAGCTGCGGGCGGGCGAAGCTTCGTGCTGGGGAAGGACAGGTAGATGACGAGGGAGGGTGCCCCTGCATGCATAGAGGTGGGAGTCGGGCCGGGCCGGCACGACCCGAAATTTTCGTGCTTCGGGCCGATTCGGCACGCGGCCCGAAAGCACGCCGGACCTTTTCGGGCCGGGCCGGCCGGGCCGAATTAACAAACCGGCGGCCCGAGCACGGCACGCGGCCCGGCGGGCCTATTTCGGGCCAGGCCCGGCCCAAGCACGGCCCGATAACAGAAAAATTCAAATAATTCAAAAAAATCTGTAAAATCGAAAAAATTTTAAAAAATCTGTAAAACCGAAAAAATCAAAAATCCATAAAAAATCAGGAAAATTCCAAAAAAATTCTAAATAAATCTAAAAAAACCAAAAAAATACAGAGAAAATTCCAAAAAATTCGGATTTTTTCAGACATTTCGGGCCAATTTCGGGCTGATGGGCCTTTTGGGGCCGATGGGCCAATTTCGGGCCGGGCTGACCCGAGCACGGCCCGAAACTCAACTTCGGGCCGGGCCGCCCGAAGCCTCCAAACCTGGGCACGGCACGGCCCGAAATCCCGTGCCGGTCCGGCCCGGCCCGAATCTATTTCGGGCCATTTTCGTGCCTGGGCCGTGCCGGCCCGTCGGGCTTCGGCCCGCCCGAATTTGGCCCGGCCCATCTCCCACCTCTATGCATGCATGCATGACAGCAGTACAGGCTGGTCGCGCGCAGAGGCGGAGCTCGTCCGAGAGAAGAAGAGTTGCTTCGCGGTGATGTGAGCTTGAAAGCGTACGTACGTCGTGGACGACGCAGAGCATGGCTGGCAATGGAAGATGTAGCCCCCGGTCAGTGCTCTGCAAGATTGTTTACAGATTTATAAGAGTAGTAAAGCGGTATTAAATGCTGTCATCCAAAGGGCATTTGGTCTAGTGGTATGATTCTCGCTTAGGGTGCGAGAGGTCCCGAGTTCAATTCTCGGAATGCCCCTTTTCTTTTTATGCTTCCCTCCCATCATCGAGCCTTTGGTTAACCTAATGGTCAAAGCGCGAAAAGGTCGGGAGGGCCGCCGACAGGTGGGGCCATCCACGATTGGATGCCGTTCTCTTGCCTTTGCTCCTCTAGGCAAGTTTTTATGTCCACAACATGCTCACTGGCAGTCTCCTAGCGAGCTGCCTGCTCTAGAACAGTCACTTGCTTACGGCACATGCTGTGGATTTCATGGAATTAATGGTATTTTGGTACAACGCGCAAGAAAAGATTAAGGGATGTTTTGGAATTTTTATGATATTTTGGAGGAAAAGAAGAGATGTTTTTTATGACATGTCTGCAAATGGACATATGTCAAGAGTCATATATGCTGCTTTGACAATGTCGGATTCTCGAGTAGTGCAAAAGACTTATGTAATTTGTGTAAAATTTACCCATGGTTTAATACATATGTGCTCTAGGGTACTATGGATCATCAATTGTAAAATTTTAGCTCGTTGCAGCTTTATTATGTTAAAATTAACATGTCAAAGTAAAGAACGTAACCAGTGTTAAAGACTCGCACATATTAAGGGGTCCGCGGAAGGATTATTTCTACAAAGTGCAGTTATGCGATATGTTAAGTGACATACATATTTTTCTACATATTTATCGAATATCAAAACAGGCCTAGTTTTACGAAATTTATGCGATGGATGTTTTCCAAACTCAAACTAAAGATTTGACTACTCTGAATCTACAGCCGTCATTTCCTTGAAATAACAGGCTTTTTCAGGGTCAGATCATTCTTTAGAGACACTGTGTGCACAGGACTGCAGAACCAAACTAAACAGCTTCGTCGTTCACGAACAATTGCTACGGACCAAAAACAACCGGATGGACCGAGCGGAGATCACGCGCCATCTTCAGACGACGACTCCATCTTCTGCGTGATCAGGCCTATCGCCGCGTTGGCGGCCGAGAAGGCGCCGTGGAAGCTCTCCCGGTACGACAGCTTCTCCAGGTCGCCGACCATCTTCAGCAAGATCTCCCCCACGTCGGACCGCCCCGCCGTCAGCGACTCGTGGAACGACCGCGCGGCGGCGCCGCTGATCTCCGCGTTGGCCGGCTCCGGGCAGTACTCGTCGTCGAGCCACCTGTGCAGCGTCTCCCTCAGCCACTCGGACTCCTGACGAGCAGCAGTAGCAGCAGACGCAGGTGGGTCTGGTCAGTCAGTGGTTGTACACTCGGATCCGTGATGTTTAAAGGCTGCAAAATGCTCCCAGCGTGTAGATAGGGAAACCGGAAAATTTGGCCAATTTCTGTTTTTCGTAGTGCTGTTGCAAATAAAAGATGAGCTTCATAGTCGGATGAAGTGTGGTTCAGTTTCAGAAAGTTGTCCTCATCCACCACTCTTCTAGGCCCTATTTAAAGCGTCGGGAATGCACATGAACATATCCACTTGTGAGCGTACTGCTGCAAGTCTGCAACATGAGCTCAGTTTCGTTGCATCCGTTCGATGCAATGCAACCGTGGATATGGCCATCAAATTTCTTAGCTTCAACTCCCAAGTTCACTAACTGTGGATCCAGATATCACAGGCAGCACAAAATGAACGAAAGCAATCGCCGCAAAGCTTCTCTAGGAGTGGAGTGCGACGAGAAGCCAGAGGAAAGATGCGATCTTGGACCAAACCTGCGCGGCACCTGCGGGCGTGAGCCAGGAACCGGGCACCCTCATCTCCTGCACGCGGTTGTCCGGCTCCCCGCTGGAAGCTGCCGCGGCAGCGGCGAGGAGACTCGGCGGCGGAGGGGAGGCTCGGACAGCGGCGGTGGCCGGGGATTGGGGGGGATGGATGGGGAAAG
Source organism: Neostapfia colusana (assembly GCA_030760725.1). Taxonomy (NCBI): domain Eukaryota; kingdom Viridiplantae; phylum Streptophyta; class Magnoliopsida; order Poales; family Poaceae; genus Neostapfia; species Neostapfia colusana. The sequence continues at coordinate 4,990,319 of JASWHV010000010.1, read as the reverse complement.
CGAGAAAAGGACGCGCCTTCGCGGGAAGGGTAGGGCCGCGGCCATGGAGGAGAGGGAGAGGGGCAGCGACAGAGGTAGAAGATGGCATTTTTTTCTTTTTCAGGGATTTGTGCTCTTCACAGGTGGGTTCTGGATCCTCTAACTTCATCTGTCCAAAAATCCTTCCACGTTTTGTTTGTGTGTGTGTTGGATTTCCAGGGATTGGGTGGTCACGGTTCTCCTAGGGATTTGGAAGGAATATTGTAGGGAAACCATTTTTATGTCCAGAGGGATAAGGATTTTTTCTTGTTTTACCTGCTTAGTATATATCCTCTTAAAAATCTTGGTCAAATGGTTACTGCCCTGTCTGTTCTAAATCTGAATTCGTAAACCTTGTTTCCTTGTTCATTACCCCGTCCGGATTACAGCTGAATATTGCAAATATATGGCACAAAGTTGGGGCCAATGGAATTCATAAATCTGCCACAAAGTCTACAATCACATTCTGACTCAGATTTTCATGAACAACCATCTGACTTTTCAGAAAGCCAAAAGAATCGGGCAGTGACCCTCAGTACAACATACAAATTGCAAAAGGGTTTACATGGCCTTAATTTGCTCCATGCAGCCTCTGGAGAATGAACCTCAACAACATCGATACTAAATCTCATCTTAAATGATCAAGGAATACAATAAAAGGGTAACACTAATAATTGAACATACAACAGAGATTGAATGAATGGTGCGTCCATCACAAGGTCCATAGAACCAGATGGCCCTCCATTTCTTGAAGGGGGCCAGCAAAGGTTTGCTTATGCAGCCTTCTCCGTCACAAGCTTTTCTATGAGGTTCGCTGCATCCTGCACGGTTGCGATGTCCTGTGCACTTGTTTCATCGACCGTGATGTTGAACTCCTCTTCAAGGCCCATCACAATCTCAACCTGCAGAAGGAAGTTGGTGTTATTATTAGAACATTGTATTTCTCGAGTTAAAGTCATTTTTGGTAAACTGAAATTACCGTATCCAATGAATCAGCGCCAAGTTCAGAGAATTTCGATTCTCCTGTGACAGCAGTCCCCTCAGCGAGAGCCAGCTGCTTTTTTACAATAGAACAAACCTTGTCGACTGTCTCTTGCTTAGCCTGCTCAAGTAAGCAATAAATGATGCTACTTCAGTCAGTGTCAACAGGTTCAAGGAAAAATCAAGATAGCTTTCAAGAATCAGGTAGCGTTCCTCACATAACTAACTATTTTGTACTTCTAAGACATAATACTGGAATATCTCTATCTTTATTCAACTAACTGCATGGCATTATCAATTTTGTGGCTTTTCTGGTCTAAACAAACTTTGGTGACTTCACCAACCAATGGTAGGATATCATATATCACAAAAAATGTGACAACAGATCCTTTGCAGCTAGAGCAGCCAATATTAGTGACAGAGAATAAAGTGATGCATACCGAACAGCAAATCTTAAACCGGAGAGGACTTGGCCTTGACCAGATGGAAACTAAGTTCATCTGCTGGCTTTGAAAGGAAACCGAGCTCCGACTTGAAATAACATTTTTCACCTGAAATGGAACAAGAAATGTCCTCATAACTGGATTGTTCATAAACACAGAATATCATAGAAAAAAAGGGCATACCCAGTGCTGAAAGCTCCCACACGTTGTGGGGTCTGGGGAAGGGAATTTCTAGGCAGCCTTCCCCTTGCTTATTTTGCAAGGAGGCTGATTCGAACCCAGGACCTCCAGGACACAAGTGGAGAGACTCTACCACTGCGCCAGGCCTGCCCTTCACAGAATATCATAGAGTAGTGCAATTTAGTAAGAATGGTTATTAACGTCAAAATAAGATCGCCATAGCACATATGCTATAGCAACCCTTTTCTCAGAGACACTAAGGTTTCCTATCTGGTGTTCAACAAAATAATCAAACACGAAATATGTCAAATTCGTTCTAAAATAAAATTAAACAACATGTACATTACCAACACAGCAAAGTGAAGCTGATAGAGCCCACAAATTTCTCTGATAAGAGTTTGCTATATCCACCAAGCATGTTCACATGAACTCCAAATCCCATAAATAACTGAGCCTTTAAACAAGAATTAGTCACTAGCTGGCTTGGAAATCGGAATTTCAAAGAATAGGATTCGTTACATTTCTGTATACCATCCCATACAAGATTTGAAAGTTTTTTCTGACAAGCTTAGGAAAGAAAATCTTTTTTCCTGGCCAGAAACTAGCACTCTGAACTTTTCAAGAAGTGACCTGGCAAGGAATTTGAAACATCTAAACCAGGGAATCAGTGCAATACATAAGGATCAAGATGTAACTACACATAAATCAAGATTTTGAGGGCAGGCCTGACACCAAACCAATCGTGTTGAACCCAATTATACATTGGGAATCCCATGATGGACACTCCAGGTCAGGCAAGAAGCACATGACAGGGTACACTTGTAACAAGAAAAGCGCATTTTCTATTCTCTTGAACACATCGAAATTGATGTGGAGAAGCAAAGCAGTGTTAAAGAAGTGCTCCTTAACTTCAGAAAGATCTGAAGCATGTGCTGTCATTTGGTCTGCTTGGTGATCCCCTAGAGCTTTTCTATTTCTTTCTGGACTGGAGTACTGGACTATATTGATTAAAATACTAAGTGATACCGAAAAGTTGTATGGACCATCTATAACAGCTTTGGAATCTCTGCAGTTTGCTCTAAAATATGCAAAATCTTCAACATATGTTCATCATGACAGACGACAATAAACTCTCAGTTCTTCCTCAATTACATTGGCAATGGTAAGTTCTCCCTGTACTCTCAACATTGGTTTACCTCCTTATCTACTATACTACAGTTCAAAGTTTTCACACGAACTGAAAGGGGACTCTAATTGTACCGTCAACAGCCTAAATTAAAGAAACTGCTTGCTTTCGTCACCTAAAGATGTAAAGCACTGATCCAAGTCAATCCGTGCTTAGCCAGTACTTATAGTACGCAGATTTATCATTTATCAGAAAAGTTTATACCAAGCTACAGAACCGAGAGCCACCCTATGAAGCAGAGAAGGAATTTCTTCACGAATTCCTTACAGCGTTCGGTCAACTCGAACCTAACCAGCAATCACACCAAGAAGAAACTGAATCAAAACCAAGAAATCACCCCGAAGCTTCACCGGCAACAAAGGCAAGCATCCAACCGAATCACCCAAGAGACTCATGGATCACCACAAATCCAAGACCCACGAATCTTTAACCGTGGTCTCTCCTCCATCGCACCAAGAAAACACTAAACAAGTTACCAAGACAAGAAGCAAGCACCTGACCCGCGGCACGCCGCTTGGAGGCGAGCAGCGAGAGGGAGGCGGGAGCGGCGGCTAGGGTGTGAGCCATGAGCTACTTCAGTCGGGGAGTCGGTGGCAGCGGGGAAGGCTCGTGGCAGTGGGTGGGTGTGCTCTGCTTCCTGCGACTGGGTGGCGCCGTGGCGGTGATGAGCAGATAAATAGATAGGCTTGGGATAATGCGCCCGAAACAGCATCTGACGCACGCTTTGCTCAAACACTCCGGCCAGAAAATGGGAAACGGAGATACTATCTGGATTTTAGCTTGTCAGTGACATGATGCTCAGCGAGGTTCTGTACGATAGGGATGTTTCAACTGATTCTGAATATTGCTGTTTACTCACTCCATACCAAAATAAGTGTTGCTTTCTTGCAAGTATAGTGTCAATGTGAAATGGAAGTTCAATGCGGCTTCACCAATGGTTGTCTTGCTCAGGTAACCCCATTTTATGTTTTCTATTGTTTTTTACTAGAGAGTTTGTATTTTTATATAACTTGAAACTTTTATTGAGGTAGAAAATTTTTAATTCCGAGAAAAAATTGACTTGAGTTCATAAAAAATTCTTGATTTGAATAAAGTTTTACACTTGGACACTGTTTTAAAATGAATCTTCGTGACTTGAACAATTTGAGTTGCGTCTTTTTTTGTTTGGGACATTTGGGTTTTTTTCCTTTGTCCATTTTCTTTTATTTCGTTTGGGTTTTGATCTTTAGAATACATCCCTCATAAAAAAGGATATTTAGCATCACCATCAAATAAGTGAAAAGAATAAAAATAAGCAATATAAACTCACTCTATGCTACTTATAACCAACCATACAACTCCCTTTGTAGGGATGACAATCCCACCCACGGGTGCGGGTGCGATTTTCTACCCACGGGTCTAACCCACACCCGACCCGACTTGTCGTGGGTGCGGGTTTCATTTTGCACCGCGGGTATCCGACGGGTGCCCGAAATAATTTATGTTTATAATTCTAAAGTCAAATTTGATTGTTTTCTATAATTTAATTATTTTATCTTACTTATGACAATCTATATTTACAATCTTTATAAGCAACTTAATATTTTTTGTTGCATTGCCATGAAATAGATTATTTTTTAAACTTTTTTATTAAACCTTGTAGTATGTTTATAAAAAAAGTCAAACCCGACGAGCACCCGAAACCCGCCCGAAACCCGACGGGTGCGGGTGCGAATTCTCATCGGCAGGTGCGGGTCGCAAATTTCACCCGCAACCTCTTTTGTTTCGGGCGGGTTTTTGCTCCACTCGACTCGAACCCGACCCATTGTCATTTCTATCCCTTTGCTAGGTGATCATCAAGTTATTGGTCAAGAAATCATCTGATAATAACAATAGAACATTGTCATGTGGGGGGGAGAAGGTAAGAAGACAAAAAAGATGACCTAGTTGCGAAATCATTAACTCACGGCGCACGTCAATCAACTTTGATATCATATAGAAATAAATGGCAACAATATTTTAGTAGATCTGGTGTTCTATCCCCAATTGCTACATCCCACTCTCTTTCTTTACATTCTCAATCGTCCATCCTTCTTCTTCCATCGTACATAGAGGAGTTGCACCAACATATAAATCTACAATGCTGGATGGAGTCAAGCCATCCGGATCCTATGCAAGGAGGCACAACCTGAGTCCAGAGGTAGAAAGCATCCAATTAAACATATGAAGGTCGCATGAACAACATGACAAGAAAGAATGGTACTATATCCTACCCCCTTCTTATCTGCTATTCCTTAGGTACAAATCCTTTTGTTTTCACTTTATGTCCTTAACTCATGTTGAAATTTCTAAAATCAAGATTTCTCGATCTAAGTTGAAAATTTCAGATCGGATGGAAATCCTCCAATCAAGATGAAAAATTTCAGATCCAAAGATTTGGGAATCAAGTTCAAAATTTCATATCTGAATAAAAATAGTCGGACCCTGATGAAAATATATCAGATCTAGATGGAATTAGATACAAACATACTTGAACCGAGTTGAAAAATTAGCATTTCTACCAGAAAATTTCAGAAAGAGGAGCAGCAACTAAAGTGGTTTTCCATTGATCTTGGGTTCGTCGGTCCTTGCTGTCAGATGTTAGCATCACAGATTTGCTTTGGACTGGGAATTTTCTTTGTTTTGGAATTGGGGATTTTTGAGGGGATTTTGTGGAAACAATTTATTTTTCTTATGATACAAAGTGGGCTGGACATAGCTGGCCCGGATTCAACTGGGCATTTAGTCAGCCCATATTTGCAGCCTAACACGGCCCACCCCTATCTCCTGTTACTTCTTCCTACACACTTCATCGAGCCGGTTAGGGCCGGCGCACACTCCTCCACCGGCGCCCTCCGACTAATCGCCTCGCTCGCCGGCGCCGTGGATCACTAGCGGCGTTTTGTCGTCCTTGCCTGCGCTGGCCAAAGTCTTTAGGTGCGTTTCACCTTCTCCCCCCTCTCCTCTGTCTCGGTCTGGCTGTTCTTCCTAGGTCCGGGACGGACCGGCGTTCTTGATTTCTCGATTGATCGGTACACGGTGAAAATTGGTTTCTTGACGTAGTCGTTGTCTTCGTAAGGTCTTGAGGAGCAGCCTCCGCCATGGCGGGTTCGAAGCTGGACGATCTGCTTCTGCAGGCCGCCGGCCGTATGGGCACGAATCAGCCCCGGCCGAACAACCAGCGGTGGAAACAGCAGCAGCGCGGGCGGCGGGGATCGTCGTACTCCAGCGCGAGCGGCTCCGACGACGACGACTCCTCGGACGCCGCGCCGACCTACACGCGGAAGAAGCAGCCGTCGTCGGGGTCGCAGGTGCCGCTCAAGAAGCGGCACCAGCCAGAGAAAGGAAAGCGGGGCGGCAGGCGGCGGGATAGTGATGACGAAGATGAGGACGACGAAGGGAGACGGAGCGGTGACGACTCCGACAGCGCGCCGTCCGTTGGCAGCGACCTGTACAAAGACGAGGATGACAAAGAGCAGCTGGAGAAGATGTCTGAGCTCGACAGAGAGATGATTCTGGCCGAGCGAAGCAGCCGGATTGATGACTACAAGCTCAAGCAGATGGCGAGGAAAAAGACGGAGAAGGTGGCAACAAGGAAGGACAACAGCCCGCCCCCACCGCCCAGCAGGATGCGGTCTTCAACCAGGGCAGACAGAGGGTCTGCCACCAAGAGCGCCCTGGATGAGCTGAGAGCCAAACGGATGAGCAAGCAGGACGCAGAGGCGTATCGCAACAGGTTCAAGGATCTGCTCCCGCAGAGTGGCTCGCCGACTAGGCGCAGAGCAGGAAGTCCCCCAAGTGACGGGAGTAACGATGGTGACAATAGGGGGAGAATGAATGATCATGGGAGGGTTCCTGATGATAACAGGGATGATGAGTTTGATGAGTCTCCGGGTAGGCTGGACCCGCTGAAGTTTGATGATGTGAGGAGTATAACCCTTAGGAGGTCAAAACTGGTGAAATGGTTCATGGAGCCCTTCTTTGAGGACCTCATGGCTGGGTGCTTCGTGCGACTTGGGATTGGCAAAACAAAGTCAGGGGTCCCAAAATACAGGCTTTGCATTGTCAGAAATGTGGATGCCAGCGATCCAGATCGCAAGTACAAGCTGGAAAGCTACGAGACTTGCAAGTATCTTAATGTTGTGTGGGACAATGAGGCTAATGCTGCACGGTGGCAGATGACTCAGGTGTCGGACTCCCCGCCCCTTGAAGAAGAGTTCAAGGAGTGGCTACAAGAAGCTGAGAAGAATGGTGTGCGCATACCAACCCGTCAGGAAATGCTAGAGAAGAAAGAAGAAATCCAAAAGGCCTACAATTTTGTGTATTCAGCAGTTACTGTAAAGCGGATGCTGAAAGAGAAGAAAGCTGTTAGGCGTCCAATCAATGTTGCTGCAGAGAAGGATCGGTTGAGGAATGAGTTGGAGATGGCACTGAGCCGGAGGGATGATGCTGAAGCAAAAAGGATCCGTGTAAAGCTGAATGACCTGCAGAACCTGTCGCAGCCGATGTCAAAAAATGAGAAGGCTGCCAAGTTGGAGGCGATGAACAAGAAGAACCGTGCTGACAACTTTAAAAATGCATCAGAACTGAAACCTGTTAATACTAGTTTGAAGGCTGGAGAGGCTGGTTATGACCCTTTCTCGAGGAGGTGGACAAGATCAAGAAATTATTATGCATCAAAGCCAGCAGGAGAAACTGCTGAAGAAGCTCCCAATGGGACTAGTGGTAACTTGGTGGCTATGAATGAAGATGCAAAGAATGTGGTACGAGCCGGTACAGCAGCCACGGCGGCAGCACAAGTGGCAGCAGCAGATGCTGGGAAGCTAGTTGATACGAATGCACCTGTAGATCTGGGAACAGAATCAAATGCGATGCATACATTTGAGCTCCCTATATCATTGTCTGTTCTTGAACAATATGGTGGACACAAGGGTCTGTTCGATGGCTACATGGCGAGGAAGCAGAAGATAGAGGCAACCATGGGCTTCAAAGTTCCTGACAATGATGGAAGAAGGCATGCCTTAACCCTGAGTGTGAGCGACTACAAACGGCGTCGTGGTCTCCTTTGAAGGATTTCTGCACTCCTACAGGCTGCATGATGGATTCATCTATCTGCCTGGCTGCCGTGCCTCTGCATTGTTGTGACAATTTTTTAGACTGTCTGAAGTTCGGCTCATCATCGTAGATGTAAACATAAAACATGCAGAGTATACCTTTAGTTAATAATATACCCTTGTGACCATTGTGCTGACATTATATCTGTCGAGTGTGTTACTCTTGTACCATTTTTAGTCTACCCTAACATGCTTGGGATAAAGACTTGGTTGTTATTGTTGTTGCGTCCGTGTTGCCCTGATGAAAAGGGGAGGCATCAACAACAACAAACAACAACAACCAAGCCTTTATCCCAAGCCTGTTGGGGTCGGCTAGACAACCAAGCCTTTATCCCAAGCCTGTTGGGGTCGGCTAGACATGAAACCCAATATCAATGAAGTAAAAGAGAGGAAGAGATATAAGAACAAGGAAAAAAGAAAAAAGAGAAAAAAAGAAAAAAAAGAAAAGGAAAAAGAGAAAAGAGAAAAGAAATAAGAAAAAAGGAAAAGAAAAAGAGAAAAGAAAAAGAAAAAAGAAAAAAACAAGACTACGATTCTGGCACATGAATTGCTACTTTCCATGCGGTCCTATCATGAGCTAAGTCTCTGGATACATTCCAATCTCTCAAATCTCGTTTTACCGCCTCCTCCCAGGTCAACTTTGGTCGTCCTCTACCCCTCCTAATATTTTCTCTACCTCTTAAAATCCCACTGTTAACCGGTGCTTCTGGAGGTCTCCGTTGGATATGTCCAAACCACCTAAGCCGATGTTGGACTAACTTCTCTTCAATCGGCGCCACCCCTACCTTATCACGAATCGCCTCATTCCTTATTCGGTCTCTTTTCGTGTGCCCACACATCCACCGTAGCATGCGCATCTCTGCGACACTCATTTGTTAGACATGTTGCCGTTTAGTTGGCCAACATTCCGCCCCATAGAGCATTGCGGGTCTGATCACCGTCCTATAGAACTTCCCTTTTAGCTTTTGTGGGACTTTCCTATCACATAGGATTCCAGAGGCTTGTCGCCATTTCATCCACCCTACCTTGATCCTGTGGCAAACATCCTCATCAATATCGCCATTGCTTTGTAACATTGATCCTAAGTATCGGAAAGAGTCCCTTCTAGGTACTATTTGTCCTTGTAGACTAACATTTCCCTCTTCACGACCAACACCACTAAAGTCGCACCTCATATACTCGGTTTTGGTCCTACTAAGTCTAAACCCCTTGGACTCTAAGGTTTGTCTCCATAACTCTAATTTCTTATCACCACCATCTCTAGTTTCATCTACCAGCACTACATCATCAGCAAAGAGCATGCACCAAGGGATATCCCCTTGTATATCCTTCGACACCTCATCCATGACCAAGAAAAAGATGTATGGGCTCAAAGCTGATCCTTGATGTAATCCTACCGTGATAGGAAATGCATCAGTCTCACTATCACTTACGCGCACACTTGTCCTAACATTATTGTACATATCCTTGATAAGGGTAATGTACTTTGTTGGCACTTTATGTTTCTCTAGTGCCCACCACATGACTGACCTTGGTATCTTGTCGTACGCCTTCTTCAAGTCGATGAACACCATATGCAAGTCCTTCTTCTGCTCCCTATATCTCTCCATAAGCTGACAAAGCAAGAAAATTACCTCCATTGTAGACCTCCCAGGCATAAAACCAAACTGGTTTCTAGTGACATTGGTCACTTTCCTCAGGCGGTGTTCAATCACTCTCTTCCAAAGCTTCATAGTATGACTCATAAGCTTAATACCTCGATCATTAGTACAACTTTGAATATCTCCTTTATTTTTAAAGATAGGTACTAATATACTTTTCCTCCATTCTTCAGGCATCTTGTTTGACCAAAAAATGTGGTTGAATAGCTTTGTGAGCCATACTATTGCGACGTCCCCAAGACATCTCCACACCTCAATAGGGACATCGTCAGGGCCGAGGGTCTTTCCTCCTTTCATCCTTTTTAAGGCCTCCTTAACCTCAAACTCTTGTATCCTCCGCACGAACCGCCTGTTGGAGTCATCCAACTCAACCATAGTGCTCCCATTCCCATCATTGAATAGCTCATTAAAGTAATCACGCCATCTATTCTTAATCTCTTCATCCTTCACTAGAATGCGGTCAGTCTCATCTTTGATGCATTTAACTTGATTGAGATCCCTCATCTTTCTCTCGCGGATTTTTGCTACCTTGTATATGTCCTTTTCACCTTCTTTTGTCCCTAGTTTCTCATATAACTTATCATAGGCCTGCCCTCTTGCCTTACTCACAACCCGCTTTGCATTCTTCTTAACCTCTTTGTACTTAAGCATGTTGCTTGCGCTTCTATCATTATGCCAACTCTTGTAACACTCCTTCTCCTTAATGGCCTTTTGTACATCCTCATTCCACCACCAAGTGTCTTTATCTATAAGTTTCTTTCCCTTTGTCACACCGAACACCTCACTAGCTACCTTCCTAATGCAAGTTGCCATCTTCATCCACATACTATCTGCATCTCCATTTTCTGCCCAGGGTCCTTCTGTGATCACCCTATTTTTAAAGGATTCTTGTGATTCTCCCTTCAACTTCTACCACTTTGTTCTTGTGATTTTAACACCTTTGTCCCACAAAGAACATGTATGAAAGCGAAAGTCAGCTACCACAAGCTTATGTTGTGTCACAACACACTCCCCCGGGATCACCTTAAAATCTAGACACTCCCGTCTATCCTTTCTCCTAGTGAGGACAAAGTCAATCTGGCTAGAGTGTTAGGCACTACTAAATGTCACTAGGTGAGATTGCCTCTTCCTAAAGAGAGTGTTAGCTATCAACAGATCATAGGCTACGGCAAAGTCTAGGATGTCCTTACCCTCTTGATTTCTATTGCCGCATCCAAAACCTTCATGTACTCTCTCAAATCCTAGGTTAGTTGCACCCACATGACCATTGAGATCTCCCCCTATGAGGAGTTTCTCGGTTATCGGTACACTACTAACCATATCCTCCAAGTCCTCCCAAAATTGCCTCTTAGCACTCATGTTGAGCCCAACTTGTGGGGCATAAGCACTAATGACGTTCAAGACAATGTCCCTAATTACTATCTTGATTAAGATGATCCTATCCCCTCGTCTTCTAACATCCACTACTCCATCCTTAAGACTCTTATCTATTAGAACACCTACGCCATTCCTAGTCCCAGCCGAACCAGAATACCAAAGCTTGAAACCGGTACTCTCGACTTCTCTCGCCTTTTGACCCGCCCATCTAGTCTCTTGTACATAAAGGATATTTACTCGTCTCCTAATGGCAACATCTACTAACTCACGTAGCTTCCTCGTCAAGGATCCTACATTCCAACTACCCACCCGAAATCTATGTTCTTCGCCTAGCTTCCTTACGCTTTGCACCCGTCGAGTAAGATGCAAAGATCCTTGCTCACTACATCCGGACGATGATGTAGCGTGCCACTAAGGTGATGGCGATCCGATCCTTGCTCATTTAACACCATATCCGGGTTCCGATATGGCGCGCCACTAAGGCGGTGGCGACCCGGCCCTTGCCCACTTAACACCATACCTGGGTTCCGATATGGCGCGTCGCTAAGAGGGTTACGCCCCAACGAATTTCTATTGGGTTTCATTTCCATGAGAATGGTTAAGTGTAGTTGTTGGCTCGCCAAGTCTATCACAACCCCCTCCTCCTTTACCCGGGCTTGGGACCGGCTATGTCATTACAACATAGGCATCGAAATGTCAAATTACTCTTGTGGTAGTTGCCATAGAAATAGGTGCAGGTTAACATGTAATTGTGTTTTTATGCAGTTCAAATAGCTTGATCTGTATGATTGAATTGTGCCCATCATTCTAATCGTTTCATGTATAATTACAAGGTGGAATGTGTGCTCATTTGCAGCGGCTCACCAACCTCGTTGTGACTTCTAGTTTCAGAGAACGGCGTAGATGGAAGCAGATGTAGTTCTGTGGTTCCTGTAAACATCAAAGTACAATCTTTTTTGTTCCTCGAGTAATCCTTGCCTCCAGGTGCGAGCCGAACGTCGAAAGTGATTGACAGATTATGTTGGAACTAAATACATAGTACATACTCTCTCCATTCTAAAATAAATAATGTTTAAAATAGCTAATTTAGTTTAAATTAAACTAGAATTTTGTTTTCAACGTAATTTATTTCACAATGGAATACATATGCGGCGCCGCATGATGGTGAGGCGGCGCGGCGCGCGGACCGGGTCGGGTCCAGTCGGACCAGGACACGATGGGCTCAGACCCGGTCAGTTCGCCTGTTACAAGGACCAACGGGCGCACACGGGGCTCCCCCAAATCTGCAACGCTTGGCGCTTGCTTCGCTTTGCTTCGCCTCTCCGCTCCCCGCTCGATCGCCGCCGGTGATCGCCTTTGCGGCCGCGAGGAGGCCTTCCTCGCCACGCCTTACCGTCTCCTCTCGCGTCCCTCTATCACGACCCCTAGCCAGCGGCTCGTCGGAACCTCGGCGTGAGTGCGGTAGAGCACGAGCGAGATCGTCCGCGGGAACGACGATGAGTAGCAGTGGAGTATTTCTCCTTGCTCTGTTCTGTTTCTCTTAGCCGTGTGCACCGGCTTACATACCCGATGGGCGCAACTAGTGGGTCCTTCACACACGCACTCAGGCCCACATGCCAGTTACGCACGCACACACACTTCTTTCGGAGGTCCGCACCTCCCCTTCACCCCGACACCTCATTTCTCGGCCGCATCATCTTCTTCCTCAGTTCCTCCGCTCGACTGCGCTACCTCCTCTGCCATCTCGCTTACAGGTCCCCCTCCAGATCCGGCTTGTCCCCAAGCCGCAATCGAAGGGAAAGCCTTGAGGAGAACGTTCCATTCTTCCCAGGTGGTGGCCATGGGCGGATCCGTCGTCGACTGTCCCCAAGCCACCCAAACTTGAGGTATGGCCCGATTCCCCTTCTTGACCAGTCGTCTGTCTATGTTATCAGTTGGTTGCAACGCAGCAGTGCTTAAATCGACGATCTTGGGTAGATCAGTGAAGATTAGAGAGTAGTTAGGGTTGAAAGACTTCAGTTGCGACACATGGAACACGAGGTGAATTTGTGCGTTCTCCGGTAGCTCCAATCGGTATGCAGCCTTCCCAATCTTCTCTAGCACCCTATACAGACAAAAAAATTTGAAAGCCAGCTTTGGATAGGGCCTATTCACCACGGAGTGCTGGGCGTAAGGTTGAAGCTTCAACAAGACATATTCTCCTACTGAAACTCCATGTCTAGGCGTTTCTTGTCAGCTTGTTTCATCCGGTTCTGAGCTCGGGCCAAGTGATGTTTCAACAAAGTCAAGTAACCTGCTCTCTCCCTGAGTATTTCATCCACTTTTTTATCTTGTGTCTGAGAACCCTTTGGCACTACTATCTCATTTGCATCGTACCCGTACAGAGCTTTGAATGGAGAGCAGCCTAGAGAAGAATGATGGGATGTGTTGTACCAAAGCTCAGCGAGTGACAACCACTGCTTCCACCTTTGAGGAGCTTCTTGCACTGCACACCGTAGATAAGTTTCTAAACATTGGTTGACTCTTTCAGATTGTCCATCCGTTTGAGGATGATAAGACAGTAGTTTCACTTGCATGCTAGTAAACAATTGTTTAGCACTAGTAAAAATTCTATCTCTGTCACTAAGCATAGTTTTAGGAAGGCCATGTAGCTTTATAACATTGTCCAATAAGGCAGAAGCTACTTGAGCAGCTGTATATGGATGCTTAAGTGGCAAGAAATGCGCATATTTAGAGAATCTGTCCATCACCACTAAGATAGTGTTATAGCCCTCAGATTTTGGAAGACGCTCAATAAATTCATAGTAATCTCTTGCCACCATCCGGAATTGGTAGTGGCTGCAAAAGATCTATTGGATGAGTTCTTGCAGTCTTTGCTTGTTGACAGACTAAACACTGTTTTATAAAATCCTCCACATCCCCTCCGAGCCCTTTCTAGAAGAACATCCTTTTAACTCGATGGTAAGTGGACTGAATGCCAGAATAACCCCAATAGCACTATCATGACAAACTGCTATGAGTTTAGTTCAAAGAATTGAATTCTCTCCAACCTAAATGGCTCCATTTTTTCGAATAATTCCTTTCTGAAGAGAAAATTCTTGCTCATCAGGGCTCTGTATTGCCAGCCTTGCCAACAGCTGTTGTGCATCCACATCTGTCACATATGAATTCACTACCTCCTATATCCATCGCAGTTGGACCTCATAGAGAACAGTTCCCTGCATCAATTGGCCCACTCTAGACAATGCGTCCGTTGCTACATTTTCTTTACCTTTACTATAAAGAATCTAAAAGTTTAGCCCCATTGTTTTAGCCATGGCTTTCTTTTGAAGGTCTGAATGTAACTGCTGATCCTCCATAAAACTCAGACTCTTGTGGTCTGTTCTGATAATAAATTTTGCCCTTCGCAAATATGACCTCTATTTGTCTACTGCCATAATTAAAGCCAGGAACTCCTTATTATAGATGGACCACTGCTTGTGCTTATATGACAATGCTTTGCTCAAATATGCCAGTGGTCTCTCCTTCTACATTAGGACCACCCCCAAAAATGAATCACGGATGTTGGTCTCCACCACAAAAACATCCTAAAAATCTGAAAGAGGCAATACTGGGTCGATGCCATAGCCAATTTCAACTGACGAAAAGCTGTTTCAGCTTCAGAAGTCCATACAAATAACTTTTGCTTCAATACTTTTGTTAAAGGACTGACTATCCCTCCATATCCTCTCACAAATTTATGGTAATAACATGTGAACCCAAGAAAGCCCGCAACTTAGTAAATGAATTAGGAATGGACCATTTTTCCATTACCTCCGTTTTCTTTGGATCAGTCTTGACACCTTCTACAGAAATAATATGGCCCAAATACTCCAGCTCTTCTTTTACAAAAAAGTTGCACTTGGACAACTTAATATAGATCTTATGCTTTCAAAGGGACTCTAGCACCATCCTCAAATGGTCAATATGAAGGGTCAAAGAAGTGCTATAGATCGAAATATCATCAATAAAGACTAACACTAATTTGCGCAAAAATAAGGATAAAATAGAATTCATAGCGCATTGAAACGAGACAGGGCATTTGTTAGAGCAAAGGGCATAACCTTAAATTGGTAATGAGCACAATGCGTCTTAAAAACAGTTTTATATTCTTCATCTTTCTTCATCCGTATTTGATGATAACCAGCTCTCAAATCAAGACTGATGAAATATTTTGCCTCTGCTAGTTCATCCAATATTTCATCCACCAAAGGCATTGGAAATTTATTCTTGATTGTCAAATCATTCAATTTTCTGTAATCAATACAAAATCTCCAAGTTCCATCTTTCTTTTGTACCAATAATACCGGAGAGGCAAAATGACTAACACTATGTTCAATCAGCCCTGCTTGAAATAATTCTTCCACTCGTCTCTTAATCTCATTCTTGTGTAAAGGAGAGTATCTGTTGGGCCTTGAGTTGACTGGAATGGCTCCTGAAATCAGGAAGATAACATGGTCAAAGGTTCGAGTTGGAGGAAGGGATGATGGCTCCTGAAATACATCTTGATAATCTTTCAATAGCTTCTGTACTTCCTCCTTCACCTGAACAAATTTATCCTCCACCTTCTTGGCAGCTTCCAAAGTCACAACTACCATGGCCCATACATCATTCCCTCTTATCATCTTGCCCAGTTGTAGTGCAGATAAAGATTGCAAAGTCTGTTGGTTCACAGGTTGGTCATATCTAGCTTACCTCAACGTGCTTGAGACAAAGGCTTTATTGTTGTTGTTGTTTATTGTGATGACACTTTTCTTTCTGCTTTTGTCTGAGCACCATGCACTTGTCTGATATGTTGCCATGTTATGTTTCCATTCAACTTGTTTCTACCCATTTCAGATTATTGTATTCCATTTTTAGAATTTATGTTTGTCTTTTGATGTCACTACTTAGATTTTTAAATTATTCAATAACTTTCTGTAGATATGCATATCTTTGGATCAACACCTACGACTGGTTGTTGTGTTTCCTTCTTCTTGGAGTACACAGGGGCGAATTAAGCAACCGTTGAGAATTAACAAGAGATCTGAGAGGATACCGGGAAGAGTAAGACACACCAGAGAGGTTGTTGTCGCCCTAGCTGGAGAAGCTTCCAACCACGACGACCAAGGGATAACACCCAGGTATGGGATTGATTTATTCCTTGATACCTGTTACAAGCT
Organism: Neostapfia colusana; assembly: GCA_030760725.1. Lineage (NCBI taxonomy): Eukaryota > Viridiplantae > Streptophyta > Magnoliopsida > Poales > Poaceae > Neostapfia > Neostapfia colusana. Next base: position 4,974,140 of record JASWHV010000010.1, on the reverse strand, counting down.
ACTCGGTAGCCTTTATAGACCGAGGCGCCTGTTTATTAGTTGTGATTCTGTTAAACAGAATCCATATCTAAACTACTTTTATTTATCTGTTATTATCTCCTAAACCAACCTCATCTCCTCCTGTGCCTAATCCTGTTCATTATTTTTCTTTTGACGCCTACGGTACTGCTGGCCATAAAAAGAATCCATAACACTTCCCCCCTCCTCACAAAACAACTTGTCCTCAAGCTGAAAATTTGAGTATTTCTCCTTGAATGTGCTTACTGTTTCCCAAGTTGCATCTGTAGCCTTGCTGCCTTCCCAATGGACCAAAATTTCCCAAGTTCCTCTATTAAGATGAACTCTTATAATTTTATCTGGGGCTGGTATTACTCTGCCATGGAAAAATTCCAGCAGAGACACGGGTTCTGTTGGAGGCAGACCCTCATATATCTTCAACAATGAAACATGAAAGACATCATGAATTTTTGCTCGAGGAGGCAACTGTAGTTTATATGATACAACACCAATTTTTTTCTAAAATCTGGAATGGTCCATAATACTTAGGACGTAATTTGGCTGAGGTGGATATAGTGATTCTAGTAGCAGTCCTGTGGTGAAATTTCACCCGTACCCAGTCTCCTATCTCAAAGTTCAGTATCCTTCTTTCCTGATCATGATACAAGCAGTCCTTCTTTGTGATAGAAAAATAATGACTTGATTAACCCCATAGGGGAGAGTACACATATATAGATACAAGAGTGGGCTGCTGGGACTAGCCCAAAGTACTAATAAAGTCCAACATCCCCCGCAGTCCCAACATCTAGCCACAACAGATGTTGAGACTGGACCGGAACTCCAAAAACAACGTCGACGAGAGGCCCTTCGTGAAGATGTCGGCGAACTGCGACGTCGTCGGGACGTGGAGAACCCGGACCTCGCCACGTGCAACCTGCTCACGAACAAAATGAAGATCAATCTCCACACGCTTCGTGCGCTGATGCTGGACGGGGTTGGTGGAGAGGTAGACGGCGCTGACATTATCACAGTAGACCAACGTGCTCCGGGCGACGGGGGAGTGAAGCTCCTGAAGTAGCTGCTGAAGCCAAGAAGCCTCAGCCACGCCGTTAGACATAGCGCGATACTCCGCCTCAGCGCTCAAGCGCGAGACCACGGGCTGCCGCTTCGAGGACCAGGAGATGAGGTTCCCTCCCAGGAAGACGGCGTAACCAGAGGTGGAACGGCGAGTGTCTGGGCATCCCGCCCAGTCAGCGTCGGTGTAGACAACCAATTCGGAGGGCGAGTCACGTCGAAGTAGAAGGCCGTAGTCGAGGGAGCCGCACAGGTACCGAAGAATCCGCTTCACAGCGGTGAGGTGCGGCTCCCGCGGGTCATGCATGTGTAGGCACACCTGCTGAACCGCGTAGGAGATGTACGGCCTGGTGAAGGTGAGATACTGGAGCGCACCTACAAGACTCCTGTAGGCAGTCGGGTCACTGACAGGTGTCCCGTCGGCAGAGGAGACCTTTGTCTGGGTATCCACCGGCGTGGAGCACGGCTTACACTCAGCCATGCCCGCGCGCTCGAGGATATTCAGACAATACTGCCGCTGGTGAAGAAACAGGCCACCTGGTCTGTCCTCGACTGCAATCCGCAGGAAGTGGTGAAGCCGACCCAAGTCCTTCATAGCGAACTCCTGCTTGAGGGCAGAGATAGTACGCTGAAGGAGAGTCGGACTGGACGCCGTCAGCACAATGTCATCAACGTACAGAGGGAGGTAAGCAGTGTCACCCTCCCGCCGATAGACAAACAGTGACGTGTCGACTTAGCTTCAACGAAGCCCAAGGAGACCAGAAAGGAGGCGAACCTGCTGTACCAGGCTCGAGGTGCCTGCTTCAAACAGTACAAGGACTTGTTCAGCTTGCATACCATGGCTGGTCGAGTTGAATCAACAAATCCTGTCGGTTGACAGCAGTACACCGTCTCCGTCAGAGTACCGTGGAAGGAAGGCATTCTTGACGTCCATCTGGTGGACTGGCCAAGAACGCGAGAGAGCCAACGACAGAACGATACGAACCGTCGCTGGCTTAACCACCGGGCTGAATGTCTCGTCGTAGTCCACTCCAGGGCGCTGAGTGAAGCCCCGAAGTACCCATCGAGCCTTATATCTCTCCAGGGATCCATCAGCCTTCCTCTTATGCGTGAAGACCCACTTGCCGGTGACAACGTTGCCACGAGGTGGACGAGGAACAAGGTCCCAAGTCCGGTTGGCAAGTAGGGCCGCATACTCTTCCTCCATAGCGCGGCGCCAGTGAGGATCGGCGAGGGCGCTACGGACGAAAGTCGGTATAGGTGATACCGAAGAGGAAGCAGACGGTGGAGGCGTCGTCGAAGAGAGGGCGACCCCGGAGAAGCGCTGTGCAGGCCGAAGGACCCCAGCTGCACGTCTAGTTACCATCGGGTGAACGTGCCCTGGGTCCCGGTGGAGCATAGGCGGGTGGTACACCGGGGGCTCGAGGCGAGCAGGAGTGGAGTCACCAACTCGCTCTCGTCGCTGGTAGCCAAGAGCCGGGTCGGCAAACCGTGGGATCGTGGCCGCACGTGGCACAGTGCGTGACGTCGGAGAGGTCGGAGACGTCAGGGCTGCGCGTGGCGCGGTGATCGGGGTCGAAGACGCCGGGGCCGCGCGTGGCGCGGTGGTCGAGGTCGGAGACACCGGGGCCGCGCGTGGCACGGTGGTTGGGGTCGAAGACGCCGGGGCCGCGCGTGGCGCGGGGGTCGAGGTCGGAGACACCGGGGCCGCGCGTGGCGCGGGAGTCGAGGTCGGAGACGTCGGGGCCGCGCGTGGCGCCGTGGTCGAGGTCGGAGACGCCAGGGCCGCGTGTGACGCGGTTGGAGGAGTCAAAGACGCCGGGGCCGCGCATGGCGCGACAGTCGAGGTCGGAGACGCCGGGGCCACACGTGGCGCTGCAGGGAGCCGTAGGGACGGCGGAGCCCCAGGGGTCTGGGCACCAACCCGCGCTCGTCGCTGGTAGACGAGAGCAGGGTCAGTGAACCGCAACGTCGGGGCTGTGCGAGGCACAGCCTGAGTCGCCTGAGGTACCGATACTACGTGAGGCGCAGCAGTCGACGTCGTGGGTACCGGGGTCACACGTGACCCAGCGGGTGGTGTACCTGCAGAAAAAGGCCAAGACAACTGTGGTGGAGCAGTCTCGGTGTCAGTAGGAAACAGAGAGTCCAACTCTGCAGCTGAAGCGGAGGAGGAGGGAGAGAAAGGAAAGGAGGATTCGTCGAAGACGACGTGTCGAGAAATCAAGATACGGTGTGTAGTGAGATCAAGACACCGGTACCCCTTATGATCAAGAGAGTACCCCAGAAAAACACACCGAGTAGAGCGGGGCGCAAGCTTATGTGGAGCTATGACGGAAAGATTAGGGTAGCAAGCGCACCCGAAAACTCGAAGGTGGTCGTAGAGAGGAGTAGTGCCATACAGGGCAAAGTACGGGGTAGGTGCCTGAATCGCCTTGGTGGGAAGGCGATTAATGAGAAAGGTGGAAGTGTGGAGTGCCTCTACCCAGTACCGAGTAGGGAGAGAGGCCTGAAACATTAAAGAACGCATGACATCATTCGTGGTGCGAAGCATACGCTCTGCCTTGCCATTCTGAGGGGAAGTATATGGACAAGACATGCGCAGTTGGATGCCATGTGTGAGTAAAAAATTACGGAGCATCGAGTTATCAAACTCACGCCCGTTATCACACTGGAGGGCACGGACAGTGCGACCAAACTGAGTGGAAACCCAAGCGAAGAAGTGAGAGAGGGTGACATATGTCTTAGACTTCAAACGTAAGGGAAAAGTCCAAGAGAAATGCGAGAAATCATCAATGACTACCAGATAATACTTAAACCCAGAAACACTGGTAATGGGAGATGTCCACAAATCACAGTGAATAAGATCAAAACTATGCTCAACATGAGTCACTGATGTAGGAAACGGAAGCCTAACATGGCGACCAAGCTGACAAGCATGACATAAAGACTCATGTGTGCCCCTAGTACACGAGATAACTGAACTACTAGACAACTTAGACATAGCATCAACGCCAGGATGACCAAGCCGGTGGTGCCAAGTAGTGGACAAAGCCGTCGTAGTCAGAGCAAAAGTCAGAGATGCAGCGGAAGCAGGAAGTCGAAGTGTGTACAGGGGCCCCGGGCTATCACATCTAAGAAGAAGACGCCGGGTGGAAAGATCCTTCACAGATAAATCAAGAGGATCAAATTCAACATAAACACGATTATCAGTGGTAAAACAACGAATAGAAAGCAAATTCTGAATAATATCTGGGGCAACAAGGATATTGTTAAGCTGAAAAGAACCTGGAGATCTTGAGTCACCTACTGAGGTGACTGGAAGAACAGACCCATTCCCAACAACGATAGATGAAGGAAAAGAGGGATGTGGGGGGTGGGTAGAAGAAAGATACCAACATTGGGAGTAGTATGGTACGAAGCTCCGGAGTCAGCCACCCAGTCTGCAGTAGGTGGTGTGAGGTGCATAGTGCTGAACGAGGACGCCAACGACTGGCGATCCCACCCCAGGGGCGGCTCCTGGCGTGGTGCAGACGGCTCCGAGTACCCAGCAGGGTAGTCTGTGGCCTGAGTCGATGTAGTAGCAGGGTAGGCGAACCCGCCATAGCCCGGATGGGCCACGTACGCCGGCTGAGAATGTGGCTGGCGTGGAGAAGGAAGGCCAGGGGGCGGCCCAAGTAGACCCGGAGACGGCCCAGGCCACATGAAGATCTGGCCAGTCCACGGGTTGTAGGGTGTGGGCTAGGGCGCACCTCCCCGGCCGGTGCCACCACTACTGCCTCCAGGAGCAGAAGTAGTCACAGAAGTGCTGTCAGCACCTCGTCCTGTGCGCTTTCCACCGCGGCGTCGACGATTACCACCCCCTGAGCCTGTAGAGGCACCTGGGGCGGTAGACGGAGGAGGTGGTCTCGGCGGTGGTCCTCCAGAAGTCGGTGGTCGCGAGGGCTGCCCAGAGCCATAGAAAGCTGTGGCAGGCCCCGAGCTAGTAGGACCACCAGTCGTGATCTCCTCAACCTCAAGATCCGACCAGACCTTTTCAAAGGTCGGTGGTGGCTCTACACGAAGAAGCCAGGAACGGAGGTGACTGTAGCGCTCGTTTAGGCCCTGAAGGACCCGAAGAACAAGAGTGCTGTCGGTGACCGGCTCACTAAGGTCGCGCATGACGTCATCCATGCTCTTCATTTCCCCACAGTAGGCAGAAATGGAGCGGTCACCCTGAACTGTGGTCTGGAACCGTGCGTTGATATTGAGTGCCCGAGTTGCACGGTTCCTCAGGAAGTGCTGCTCAAGCATCAGCCACGCCCGACGCGCAGTGCCACCGCCGCGCTGCCCAACAAGGTCGTGTAGCTCGTCGGTGAGGGACCCAAGGATCCAGGAGAGGACCAAGCTGTCCATGCTGGTCCAAGAGTCGTCCCACGTGGAGCCCTCCCGCTGGACGTGGTCCTCAAGCTGGTACCGCCTCAACGTAAGAAGGAACATGTTACGCCAGCGGGCGTAGGCAGTGGAGTTAGAGCTAAGGACAACCGACACAAGGGTCTGGATGTTTTGAACTCCAACAGCCTCGGCGTGTAGAGCGGCGGTGAGAGATGCCGAGTACGCAGGGTGCGCACTAGCATCCGAGGGAGGCTCGTGTGTAGTGTTCAGTGGTCGGTGAGCACTCTCCTGGATCTGGTGAGAGATAGCAGCTGCCGAGGCACGCTCTTGCTCCGGGGCGAGAGCAAGTGCCCGCTCACGTTCGCGGGAGGCAGCTAGGGCTGCGAACATGCCGGAGGTATTCGCAGTCGCCGGAGTGGTGCTGTCAACACCGTAGAGGGGGGGAGTGGCCGTGTTATGAGCAGCAGCGGCGCCACTCGTAGATCCGTCTGATCTGAAGCCCGTCATGAAAGCAACAGCAGTGGGGCCGGCAAGAGGGCCGCCCGCTGCCGGACCGGTCGTGGCGATGTACGTGCGTCGAGTCACAGCCGCTGGGGGTGCGCTGGCCAGAGGGGCGCCAGCCAGGGGCGCGCCGGCCAGGGGCGCGCTGGCTAGGGGCGCACCGGCCTGAGGGGCGCCGGCCAGGGGCGCGCCGGCCAGATGGACGCCGGCCAGGGGCGCCGCACCGGGCGCGCCGACCAGATGGGCGCCGGCCAGGGGCGCCGCGCCGGGCAGTGGCACGCCGGCCAGGGGCGCGGCGGCCAGAGCCGCGTCGGGCAGGGGCGCGAGGGTGAGAGGCGTGGCCAGAGGAGGGGCGCCGGCGGCCAGGGGAGGGGCGCCGGCCAGGGAGAGGGAGGCGGCCGGTGGCGGCCTGGTTGGAGGCGCCATAGGGTGGCGGCCAGAGGAAAATTAGGGTTAGGTTAGGGAAGAGATTACTGGCTAATCTGATACCATGATAGAAAAATAATGACTTGATTAACCCCATAGGGGAGAGTACACATATATAGATACAAGAGTGGGCTGCTGGGCCTAGCCCAAAGTACTAATAAAGTCCAACACTTTGATCTCTGGTAAGAACTCATCCCTGTCCTTCAACTGTTGATCTACTGCCACCACCCTGGATCTTCCTGGTTCATAAGGCAATAAAGATGGGGGTTCCCTTCCATAAACCACCTTGAAAGGAGTTGTTTGCAGAGAAGTTTGATAGGAAGAATTGTAACAGTACTCTTCCTATGGCAACCACTGCAGCCAAGACGGTGGCCTATCCGCTGCCAAACATCTAAGGTACATTGTAATGATTCTATTAACCACCTCAGACTGTCCATCAGTTTGAGGGTGAAATGCTGAACTCATTTTCAGTGAAACTCCGGCCTGATTAAATAATTCTCTCCAAAAGTTACTTGTAAACACCGTGTCTCTATCACTCACTATTGAACAAGGGAAGCCATGTAATTTCACAATGTTATCAAAGAAAGCCCGAGCCACCGAAGATGTTGAATATGGGTGCCCTAATGGAATGAAGTGGGCAAATTTAGAAAATCTGTCAACAACTGTTAAGATCACAGATTTTCCACCCACTTTAGGGAACCCTTCAATGAAGTCCATGGCTATTTCACTCCAAATTTCAGAGGGAACTGGAAGGGGTTGCAGTAGACCTGCTGGGTGAAGATGATCAGTTTTATTCCGTTGCAAACAAAATAGCCCTTGACGTATTCTGCACACGTTGTCGTGCCACAGGACTATAAAAAATTATCCTGAACCTGTGCAGTGTCTTCTGAATGCCTTCATGACCCATGTACATAGATAGCACTTGTGGCCATAGCTCAGAATTTTCTAGTGAAAATACTCGATCTTTAAATATTAATAAATCATCTATAATCTTCCAGCCATCAGGGGCAGTAGCAGACTGAATTTTCTTTCTTAATTCCACAGCTGATGCCTGTGTTTTCAGTTCATGCCTTAGATCATTAAAAAATGAAAATGAGGGAGTGGATATCTCCTGTAACTAGTATCTCTGAGTCCCTCCTTGATAATGCATCAACAGCCATATTCTGTTTGCCTGGCCTGTATTCCACAGTAATATCAAACCCAAATAATTTGCTTACCCATGTGTGTTGTGGGATAGTTGTTAGGCGTTGGTCTAGTAAGAACTTGAGACTATAGTGGTCAGTTCTTACTGTGAATGCTGTGCCCCATAGATATGGCCTCCAAAACCGAACCACCTTTACCAAACCAATTAATTCTTGTTCATATGCAGCCAATTTTGCATGCTGATGCGCCGCTGGCCGGCTGAAAAAAGTAATGACCCCCTGTCCTTGGTGCAAAACAGCACCAAAACCTGAACCCGAAGCATCACAATCCACATAGAACCTCTTTGTAAAATCTGGAAGTTGTAGAATTGGTGCAGTTGTTAGTGCTATCTTAAGATGATTGAATGCTTCTGTTGCTTCCGAAGACCAAGAAAAAGAGTCTTTCTTCAATAATGCAGTCAGTGGTTTTGCAATCTCTCCATAATCCACAATAAATCTGCGGTAGTAACCTGCCAGCCCTAAAAAACCTCGAAGAGCTCTGATGTTTCTTGGTGTTAGCCAAGTTTTAACAGCCACCATCTTAGAAGGATCCATGGCCACTCCCCCTACTGAAATAATATGTCCAAGATATGATACATATTCTTTGCAAAAAAAAACATTTGGATTTCTTCAGAACCAATTGATTATCCAATAAAACTCTAAATACTGATTTTACATGCTGCAAGTGTTCTGCCCATGAAGAGCTGAAAACCAGTATATCATCAAAAAATACCAGAACTGATTTTCTGAGAAATGGTTTAAGCACTTCATTCATTAATGCTTGGAATGTAGAAGGGGCATTTGTCAGCCCAAATGGCATTTCCAAGAATTCAAAATGCCCATGATGGGTTCTGAAAGCTGTTTTCTCCATATCTAGCTCATTCATGCGAACTTGATGATAGCCACTCCTTAAATCCAGTTTAGTAAAAAACCTAGCACCTTTGAGTTCATCCAACAGTTCTTCAACAACCGTTAGCAGGAACTTTCTCGTGGTCATCTTCCTGGACGTTCCTTCGGCTGGCGTTTCCTCTCACCATCCGTGAGAGAGAACGAAATAGTAATAGAAGGTTAGAAAGTTAGGTAGGTCCTTTCAACTATATGCATCAAGGTGAGTTGGACTATATATATTAGCCCTTATGAGGATGTGAGCAAGTGCCGAAACATCTCACACCTCCTTCTTCTTACGTGTGTATATGGACAACGTTTTTGAGACGTCCCACAACTCACACTAAGCGCATATTCACAAATAATCATCACAAGGGTCCACTCAACTCCTATTCAAGAATGGTTTCCTATGTCAAGGTGGTTTTAAAGGCCAATCTAGGCTATTCACCCTAGGGCGCTTCCTTTGGTCAGCATGGCTTCTATTTAGGGGTGTAACTTGTTGTTAACCCGTGACTCTAATATCAATCTAAGGTTTCTATCTAGGCGTGTAACCTACTGTCAACCCGTGGCTCTCATACCAATCTGTGACGCCCTCAATTCTGTGGAAAACCACGGAACCGAGAACTAATGCATATGTGTGCCCAGGATGTTCATCACACATACACATACGTTCCACAAACTGAATTCAGATTATATATTACCACGAATAACAGAGTTTATTACAACACCTCATGAGTCTTGGACTCATGCTCACAGCGGAAGTCTTTATTTCTACGCAGCGGAAATCTTTATTTAAATGCGGAAGCAAAAACTAATGTGGAAGCAAACTAAGCAGAAGTGGCTTCATCTCTACTCCCTCCACAGGCAAGGTTGAGAACAGATCACACGCCATAATGCTCTACTTGATCTTCATAGTAGCCTTCTCTTTCTGTTGATGAAGAAATAATAATGCAAGTTTGAGCACAATGATGTACTCAGCAAGTGCGGGAATAACACATGATATGCAGCTCATAAACAAGGTAGGTATAAAAGGCTTATTTGCAGAAAAGCAGATTTATAAAACCGTGATAAAACAGCAACTTAACTTTAGATGAATGTAGTCCCAGCATGTATGAAATTTCCAACATACCTCCATCACTTCCCGTGTTCCATCCTCACATTAACCAAATCCTTTACCCATACTCACGAATACCTCCTCGTATTCGCTACCATCTCACCTCATGAAACAACCTTGTCTCGCACCGAGACCAATCTCATATCATGATCCACCAGTCATGCAACCCCTTTCATCATCCAGACTTAACAATTCCAAACCAAACCATAACCAAACCCATAACCATAACCAAGAACCTTCCCAATAACCATGTCATCTAATCATGGCAGTTTAGCCAGGTGCTCGTGACCGTAAGCTCGGCTATCATGATAGTTTTAATAACTCTGCAGAGTTTGCACATCTTTACCCACAAGTTTGTGATTTCGTCACCCGTCGGCGACTGCAGAACCTCCATTATACCAGTACACATCCGTCGGTGTAGGGTCAAGAGATCACAAAATAGCCTTTACAAAGAGGTTACTAGATGTATGGACTCACTAAGGTTTCACCGGCAGGCTAGAATCTCCAATTCTCCCACCCACGGGCCCCCTCTTGTGCCATGCAGTTCCCAGGGCAGTCCTTACTCGACTCCCATTCCCTGCGCCTTCCACAGTCCATAACACTCTAGCAACTTACCTAATTACTCAGCTAAGCCGCACCCATACTCGGCCTTGTGGTGGCACTGTTATCCTGGCATGTGCATGCATGAACCGGTCCTTAGATCTACGGCAAGTACACCACCGTCTCATGCTACCTCATTCACAAACCCAGGCTTGCCTATATCCCCTTCCGATCCATGTTCATTAACCTCATCAGTTTCTCATTATCATTACGAGTGCAGTTAGCTAGACACATCTATCTCGCTTCCCAATCCCATAGACTCAGCGAAGCATAAAACAAAAAAAACCATACCCGACTCATAAACTTGCCAAGCGACAAGGATGGTTTAATCAAAACTAGTAAACTCCTATAAAAAAAGGTTTCCCATCATGTTTGACTCAACACGTACACCTTTTCGCAAAACAAAACAGTTTTACCCAAAACATAGGATCAACATGGTCAAGGAGCACTTGCCTTGTTCTCGCGGTTCCGGTTGTTCTTGATTCTCAAAACCTTGTTGCTACAGCTCGTCGTAGACAGCTTCCTGAGTTTGTCCTGCTATGTAGGATTCACGTGCATACAAGATTCACAGCAATCAATATCATGCGCAATCCTTAAACTAGATGCGATGATGCACATGCATGCTATCCTACGATTAGTTTTATTAGATTGATCTGTACGTATTCTTGCATGGCTTGCATGGTCAGAGGTGTTCGGATTAAAGGTGAACGTGGCGATGGTCTTGTCCTTTAGATCAAACTGATCATCGAGTGATCTGCCCACGAGAAGGCTTCTGTTCGAAAGGAATTGAAGAACAGATGCAAGAGATGAACACAATGATGTCGTAAGGTGGTATTGAAGTCTTACCTCACGTTCTTCTTGACTTCGAGGTCCTCCTCAGACCGCTCTGTTCTTCTCCGATGATCTCCCTTGTTGCGCTTCGGCGATGTTTTGCTTGGCGAGTCAGGGCTAGGGCTCTAAGTCGTCGGCTCAGGATTTGAAAGAGATGTTTGTGGTTTCGGCCAGAGGTTTTAGGTTCTATTTATAATCGGGAAGAGAAGAGTCCTAATCTGATTGGATCCCAAATAAGAGTCTTATTCAGATCTTTGTTGGATCCTATTGTCTTATCTTTGGTAACATTGTGGAATTTAGATCGGTTTCTGTTGCGTACCGGTATCTTTACGCGTAAAAACCGCTCCAGAACTCGCTACCTCCGTGATGATGAGCTCCGGAAACTCCACGTGTCCTCCGGGCCTGGTATCTCCTCATCCGCAGAGACGAGCTCCGGTTGTGCCGCGTGTCAGTCGATCGAGACCTCCCTCTTCTTCGGAGACGAGCTCCGCGCACGCCACGTGTGGGTGCCGGTCTTTCCGCCTTTCTTTCCCTCAGGGACATGCCCCGAGGTCGACACGTGTCCAGCAGCGACGGACCTCCGGAGATAAGCTCCGGTGGCGACACGTGTTCAATAGATCCGGACTTCTCGGAGATGGGTTCCGAGATCAACATGTATCCCGTGCGACTGGTCCCCTGACTTCCACGACGACTAGCTCCGAGGATGACACGTGCCCTCTGAAAAAAAATGCCTTTGCTTCTTCCGCAGAGGCTAGCTCCGCGGCAGCACGTGTCCCACAGGGTCGGACCTCTTTCCAATTGCGGAGGTGACCCCCGAGCCTGCCACGTAGCCAGTTTAGCGTCGGACCTCTCCAATCTCTTCGGGGATGAGCTCCGAACGCGCCACGTGGTCTGCTGGCCGTGGAAGTTGCTTTCGGCGCTCTCAGAGAGCTTTACTGGCTATCCTTTTGATACTTGTTTCTGTTCCCTCTTTTCTAAAAATGTTTTTCCTCTTCATAAAACATGAATATATGCTGACACCCGAGATGAGGGTGTCACAAATCTATCCCCCTTAAATTGAATCTCGCCCTCGAGATTCGTTAGTAGAAAATAGATAGGGGAATTCAGCCTCAATATCCTTTTCACGCTCCCATGTGGCTTCAGCTTCAGTGTGATGGCTCCATTGTATTTTGCACCATCGAATCACCTTGTTTCGGGTGACCCTTTCCTTTACGTCCAACATTCGGATAGGGTGTTCTGCGTAAGTCAGGTCCTCTTGAAGTTTAAGTTCTCCCATTGACACTTGTTCCTCTGGTATTCTCAAGCACTTCTTGAGCTGGGATACATGAAACACGTCATGTACGTCGGAGAGGTGGTTTGGGAGCTCTAGTTGATAGGCTACTTCTCCTCGCTTATCCAAAATCTTAAATGGTCCGATGTAGCGAGGCGCTAGTTTGCCTTTGACGTTAAAACGTTGTTGGCCTCGGATAGGCGATACCTTAAGGTATACGAAGTCTCCTACTTCAAAGGTCAACTTCCTACGCCTATTGTCCGCATAGCCTTTCTGTCGTGACTGAGCAGCCTTTAAGTTCTCCCGTATCGTTTGGACTTGCTTTTCAGCCTCTTGTAGTACTTCGGGTCCAAACACCTGGTTCTCTCCAGTCTCGTTCCAGAACAGTGGCGTTCTACACCGTCTACCATATAAGGCTTCGAAAGGCGACATCTTCAAGCTAGCTTGATATCTGTTGTTATAGGAAAACTCGGCATACGGTAAACTCCTATCCCAACTACGCCCATATTTCAAGGCGCAAGCTCTCAACATGTCTTTCAAAATTTGGTTCGTCCTTTCGGTTTGTCCATCTGTTTGTGGGTGGTAGGCAGAGCTAAAATCCAGTCGTGTACCCATGGCTTTCTGCAGCTTCTTCCAGAATCTAGAGGTAAACTGAGAACCTCGATCTGAGACTATCCTCTTCGGAACTCCATGACGGCACACGATCTGCTCCATGTACAACTCTGCCAACTGTGTAACGTTGTAACTGGCCTTTACCGGAAGAAAATGGGCGGTTTTCGTCAACCGGTCCACAATGATCCAGATGGAGTCGTATCCTGACTGAGTTCGTGGCAATCCGACAATAAAGTCCATACTGATGTCCTCCCATTTCCATTCAGGTATTTTCAAAGGTTGCAATAATCTAGCGGGTTTTTGATGTTCGGCTTTTACCCGTTGGCATGTGTCGCATAGGGCAACGTATTCGCCTATATCCCTCATCATACCATCCCACCAATAGCAAGTTTTCAAGTCCTTGTACATTTTGGTGCTCCCTGGATGTATGGAATAGGGTGAATCATGTGCCTCCTTCAATATCATGTCGCGAAGGTGTCTTATGTTTGGCACACAAATCCTTTTTCCTAGCCAAAGCGTACCCTTTTCATTCTCCTTGAAATCCTTTTCTATCCCTTGTCGGATTCTTTCCTTGATCTCCTTGATCCCCTCGTCCGTTGCTTGTCCCTTTCTTATTTCTTGCTCCAATGAGGAGTGGATTTCCATCATTTCCATGTTATTCAAGAATCCGAGGTGTAACCGTTCGAACTCCTTACGTAGTTCGGGTGGTAGCTCCCGAACCGTGAGTTGGTGGCATGCTCCGTTTCTGCTCAATGCGTCAGCGACCACATTGGCCTTCCCGGGGTGGTAGTTGATTCCCACATCATAATCCTTGATGAGTTCTAACCATCGACGTTGCCTCAAATTCAGGTCCGTTTGTGTAAATATGTACTTGAGGCTTTTATGATCTGTATAGATCTCACATCGATGACCAAGGATATAATGTCTCCAAATCTTCAATGCATGCACCACTGCTGCTAACTCCAAATCATGTGTAGGATAGTTAACCTCATGCTTCTTTAATTGTCGTGAGGCATAGGCTACCACTTGTCCTTCCTGCATGAGTACACACCCGAGCCCTTGTGTGGATGCGTCACAATATATGTCAAAGCTCTTGCTTACGTCTCGCAATACCAGAACTGGTGCTGTGGTTAGCCTTTTCTTGAGTTCCTCAAAACTTTCTTGGCAGGCTTGTGTCCATTGAAAGATCTTCCTCTTCGTTAGCAACTCCGTCATAAGTTTTGCTATTTTAGAGAAGTCTTTAATGAAGCGCCGATAGTTTCCTGCCATCCCAAGGAAACTCCGAATATCCCTCACGCTCTTCGGTTGGTCCCACTTCAGAACATCTCTCACCTTTCCAGGATCAACCGATACCCCTTCCTTGGAGATGATGTGGCCTAGGAAGGATATTTCTTTTAGCCAAAATTGACATTTGTTGAGCTTGGCATACAACTGATGCTCTCGCAACTTCTGCAAGGTCAATCTCAGATGTTCTTCATGCTCCTCCTCAGTTTTTGAATACACCATAATGTCGTCGATGAAAACCACGACGAACTTGTCCAAGTACTCCATGAAAACCTTATTCATAAGGTACATGAAGTATGCGGGTGCATTCGTCAATCCAAAAGACATAACGGTATATTCATATGAACCATACCGCGTCCGAAAGGCTGTCTTAGGTATATCGGAGGGCTTAATCTTCAGCTGGAAATATCCCGACCGAAGATCAATCTTGGAGAACACTTGGGCTCCTTTCATTTGATCGAACAGATCCTCTATACGGAGCAGAGGGTATTTATTCTTGATTGTTACCTCGTTGAGAGACCTGTAGTCCACGCACATTCTTTGGGTTCCGTCCTTCTTGTCCACGAAGAGTACCGGGGCTCCCCATGGTGACGAACTTGGACGGATAAAACCCTTCTCCAACTGTTCTTGAATTTGCTTCTTGAGTTCAACTAACTCGTTGACGGGCATCCTATATGGTCTCTTAGCTATGGGTGCAGTTCCAGGTACCAAATCTATGGCAAACTCAATGTCCCGGTCAGGTGGCATACCTGGAAGTTCTTCCGGGAACACATCCGAAAATTCCTGAACCACTGGAATGTTGTCCAATGCTACTCCTTCAACATGGTTCAGATCCGCCCGTTCGGTCGCTTGCTGGGCTGACTCAAACTCGACACGGATACCGTGTTCGTTTGTCAATTGCACGCTTCTCTCAGCGCATTGGATTACTCCATTGTGCTTGCTTAACCAGTCCATTCCGAGTATGATGTCAATTCCGTGGGAGTCCAAGACAATAAGGTTGGCAAGGAGGTCTACCCCCCTTATTTTAAGGCTTACTTTAGGACATACTATATTAGTCCTCATTTCTCCTCCGGGAGAATTAACTAACATAACACATTCTAAGTGGGATACGGGTAGATGATGTTTGGCAACATATTTGGATGATATGAAGGAATGTGATGCTCCGGAATCAAAAATGGTGGCTGGGTTGGAGTTGGCAAGGAACATACCAATTGCGACGTCCTCAGCCCGTTGTGCTTCCTCAGCAGTGACATGGTTAACGTGGCCACGAGCATAGTTCTGCGGTCCACGGTTCCCTTGGTGGTCCCCTCCGTTTGGTCGCTGGTTCTGCTTGGGCACGTTACCTTGCTGTCCAGGGCCTCGCTTCGGACACTGGTTAGCGAAGTGGCCTACTTCCCCGCATGCAAAGCATGCCCTGTTGCCTACGGCAGCAGGTACGTTGGGGCGGGGGTTTTGAACAGGAGCGCAATTGTTAGGCCGGGGCGCAGGAGGCATGGGCACTCGAGGTGCCGGTGCAACAAACCGTTGCTGTGGTGGCTGACCAGGGCGGTACGTAGGAGTGGTTGGTCCATACTGCGGTGCAGGGGGCGTGTACCTAGGTCGTACGTTGCTCCCTTGGGGCTGGTATGGCATCTTCCTTTTGCACTCGCGCTCAATCTCTCGGATCTTGTTTTCCACCACAATAGCCTTATCAACCAGCTTCTGGAAGCTTACGTAGTCATTGTTGAGGAGCTGAACTTGGATCTCATTGTTCAACCCTCTCATGAACAGGTACTGCTTCTTTTGATCCGAGTTGACATCTTCGGGGGCAATACCGGGACAGTTGTATGAACTTGTTGAGATATTCGTTCACACTTTTCTGCCCTTGGCGGAGACCTTCAAACTCCTGCCTCTTGAGCATCATTACGCCAACAGGGATGTAGTGGGAGCGGAAATTTTCCTTGAACTCAGTCCAAGTGATTGTCTCCGGGTTGGCATGGGCGTTGCTCAAGGCATCCCACCAGTCAGCAGCTGCTCCCATCAGTTGGTGCGACGCAAAGAGAACCTTCTCTCGGTCGTTGCACTGAACAATGGCAAGCTTCTTCTCCATGGATTTCAACCAATCATCGGCCTCCATTGGATCGCTTGCTTGAGCAAAGGTGGGTGGTCGAGTCCTCATGAACTCTCCCAACCTGTTATGAGCCGGCGGGGGTGGTGGCGGTGGTGCCGGAACGGAGTTTTGGTTGGCCTGCAACTGACCCAAAGTTTGGATCATGGTTTGCATAAGCTGGTTTTGCATGGCCATCAAGCTTTCTAGGTTGTTTTCGCCAGCTCCGGGGTTAGCAGGAACTTCCTCGTGGTCATCTTCCTGGACGTTCCTTCGGCTGGCGTTTCCTCTCACCATCTGTGAGAGAGAACGAAATAGTAATAGAAGGTTAGAAAGTTAGGTAGGTCCTTTCAACTATATGCATCAAGGTGAGTTGGACTATATATATTAGCCCTTATGAGGATGTGAGCAAGTGCCGAAACATCTCACACCTCCTTCTTCTTACATGTGTATATGGACAACGTTTTTGAGACGTCCCACAACTCACACTAAGCGCATATTCACAAATAATCATCACAAGGGTCCACTCAACTCCTATTCAAGAATGGTTTCCTATGTCAAGGTGGTTTTAAAGGCCAATCTAGGCTATTCACCCTAGGGCGCTTTCTTTGGTCAGCGTGGCTTCTATTTAGGGGTGTAACTTGCTGTTAACCCGTGACTCTAATATCAATCTAAGGTTTCTATCTAGGCGTGTAACCTACTGTCAACCCGTGACTCTGATACCAATCTGTGACGCCCTCAATTCTTTGGAAAACCACGGAACCGAGAACTAATGCATATGTGTGCCCAGGATGTTCATCACACATACACATACGTTCCACAAACTGAATTCAGATTATATATTACCACGAATATCAGAGTTTATTACAACACCTCATGAGTCTTGGACTCATGCTCACAGCGGAAGTCTTTATTTCTACGCAGCGGAAATCTTTATTTAAATACGAAAGCAAAAACTAATGTGGAAGCAAACTAAGTAGAAGTGGCTTCATCTCTACTCCCTCCACAGGCAAGGTTGAGAACAGATCACACGCCATAATGCTCTACTTGATCTTCATAGTAGCCTTCTCTTTCTGTTGATGAAGAAATAATAATGCAAGTTTGAGCACAATGATGTACTCAGCAAGTGCGGGAATAACACATGATATGCAGCTCATAAACAAGGTAGGTATAAAAGGCTTATTTGCAGAAAAGCAGATTTATAAAACCGTGATAAAACAGCAACTTAACTTTAGATGAATGTAGTCCCAGCATGTATGAAATTTCCAACATACCTCCATCACTTCTCGTGTTCCATCCTCACATTAACCAAATCCTTTACCCATACTCACGAATACCTCCTCGTATCCGCTACCATCTCACCTCATGAAACAACCTTGTCTCGCACCGAGACCAATCTCATATCATGATCCACCAGTCATGCAACCCCTTTCATCATCCAGACTTAACAATTCCAAACCAAACCATAACCAAACCCATAACCATAACCAAGAACCTTCCCAATAACCATGTCATCTAATCATGGCAGTTTAGCCAGGTGCTCGTGACCGTAAGCTCGGCTATCATGATTGTTTTAATAACTCTTCAGAGTTTGCACATCTTTACCCACAAGTTTGTGATTTCGTCACCCGTCGGCGACTGCAGAACCTCCATTATACCAGTACACATCCGTCGGTGTATGGTCAAGAGATCACAAAATAGCCTTTACAAAGGGGTTACTAGATGTATGGACTCACTAAGGTTTCACCGGCAGGCTAGAATCTCCAATTCTCCCACCCACGGGCCCCCTCTTGTGCCATGCAGTTCCCAGGGCAGTCCTTACTCGACTCCCATTCCCTGCGCCTTCCACAGTCCATAACACTCTAGCAACTTACCTAATTACTCAGCTAAGCCGCACCCATACTTGGCCTTGTGGTGGCACTGTTATCCTGGCATGTGCATGCATGAACCGGTCCTTAGATCTACGCCAAGTACACCACCGTCTCATGCTACCTCATTCACAAACCCAGGCTTGCCTAGATCCCCTTCCGATCCATGTTCATTAACCTCATCAGTTTCTCATTATCATTACGAGTGCAGTTAGCTAGACACATCTATCTCGCTTCCCAATCCCATAGACTCAGCGAAGCATAAAACAAAAAAAACCATACCCGACTCATAAACTTGCCAAGCGACAAGGATGGTTTAATCAAAACTAGTAAACTCCTATAAAAAAAGGTTTCCCATCATGTTTGACTCAACACGCACACCTTTTCGCAAAACAAAACAGTTTTACCCAAAACATAGGATCAACATGGTCAAGGACCACTTGCCTTGTTCTTGCGGTTCCGGTTGTTCTTGATTCTCAAAACCTTGTTGCTGCAGCTCGTCGTAGACAGCTTCCTGAGTTTATCCTGCTATGTAGGATTCACGTGCATACAAGATTCACAGCAATCAATATCATGCGCAATCCTTAAACTAGATGCGATGATGCACATGCATGCTATCCTACGATTAGTTTTATTAGATTGATCTGTACGTATTCTTGCATGGCTTGCATGGTCAGAGGTGTTCGGATTAAAGGTGAACGTGGCGATGGTCTTGTCCTTTAGATCAAACTGATCATCGAGTGATCTGCCCACGAGAAGGCTTCTGTTCGAAAGGAATTGAAGAACAGATGCAAGAGATGAACACAATGATGTCGTAAGGTGGTATTGAAGTCTTACCTCACGTTCTTCTTGACTTCGAGGTCCTCCTCAGACCGCTCTGTTCTTCTCCGATGATCTCCCTTGTTGCGCTTCGGCGATGTTTTGCTTGGCGAGTCAGGGCTAGGGCTCTAAGTCGTCGGCTCAGGATTTGAAAGAGATGTTTGTGGTTTCGGCCAGAGGTTTTAGGTTCTATTTATAATCGGGAAGAGAAGAGTCCTAATCTGATTGGATCCCAAATAAGAGTCTTATTCAGATCTTTGTTGGATCCTATTGTCTTATCTTTGGTAACATTGTGGAATTTAGATCGGTTTCTGTTGCGTACCGGTATCTTTACGCGTAAAAACCGCTCCAGAACTCGCTACCTCCGTGATGATGAGCTCCGGAAGCTCCACGTGTCCTCCGGGCCTGGTATCTCCTCATCCGCAGAGACGAGCTCCGGTTGTGCCGCGTGTCAGTCGATCGAGACCTCCCTCTTCTTCGGAGACGAGCTCCGCGCACGCCACGTGTGGGTGCCGGTCTTTCCGCCTTTCTTTCCCTCAGGGACATGCCCCGAGGTCGACACGTGTCCAGCAGCGACGGACCTCCGGAGATAAGCTCCGGTGGCGACACGTGTTCAATAGATCCGGACTTCTCGGAGATGGGTTCCGAGATCAACATGTATCCCGTGCGACTGGTCCCCTGACTTCCACGACGACTAGCTCCGAGGATGACACGTGCCCTCTGAAAAAAAATGCCTTTGCTTCTTCCGCAGAGGCTAGCTCCGCGGCAGCACGTGTCCCACAGGGTCGGACCTCTTTCCAATTGCGGAGGTGACCCCCGAGCCTGCCACGTAGCCAGTTTAGCGTCGGACCTCTCCAATCTCTTCGGGGATGAGCTCCGAACGCGCCACGTGGTCTGCTGGCCGTGGAAGTTGCTTTCGGCGCTCTCAGAGAGCTTTACTGGCTATCCTTTTGATACTTGTTTCTGTTCCCTCTTTTCTAAAAATGTTTTTCCTCTTCATAAAACATGAATATATGCTGACACCCGAGATGAGGGTGTCACAACGAGCGAGCACGGGATTTATTTCCGTGGAGCTGAAGATGAGAAGCTCATCGTCGGCGTGTACGTTGACGATCTTGTGATCACAGGAGGAGGCAATCTCAAGAAGTTCAAAGAAGAGATGATGAAGCGGTTCAAGATGAGCGATTTGGGCCTCTTTTCATATTATATTGGCTTGGAGGTACGGTAGACTAATGCAGGGATAAGCGTTGGGCAGGCGGCTACGCTTCCAAACTTGTCATTAAAGCTGGCCTGGAAGGATGCAACCTCTGTGCATTCCCCATGGAGCAAGGCCTCAAGCTTTACAAGACAAGGGATAGTCCGTTGGTGCATGCAACGGACTATAGGAGTTTGGTTGTTGGGCTGCGATACTTGGTGAGCACACGTCCCGATCTCGCCTACTCGGTCGGGTACGTGAGTCGGTTTCTGGAGGAGCCCAAGGAGGATCACTTTGCTGCAGTCAAACGCATTGTACGCTACATAGCGGGTACAATCAACTATGGAGTCTTCTATGCAAGAGGAGGAGACATGGAGCTTATTGGGTACTCGGATAGTGACTATGCGGGAGACGTGAAGAACCGCAAGAGCACAAGCGGGATGCTGTTTTGTCTTGGAAACAACCCCGTTTCATGGCAGTCCTGCAAGCAGAAGGTGGTGGCTTTTGTCCTCATGTGAAGCAGAATATATCGCAGCAGCTCAAGGGGCATGTCAAGGTGTATGGATGGCACGGCTGATGGAGGACTTAGCTGAAAAATCGAAGGCGCCGGTGCTGCGGGTTGATAACAAGTCAGCTGTAGACTTGAGCAAGAACCCGGTACACCATGACAGAAGCAAGCACATCGATGTCAAGTACCACTACATACGGGAGTGTGTGGACAGCGGTACTATTGTGCTTGAGCAAATCTCCGCTCAAGACCAGATAGCGGACATCTTGACCAAGGCCCTTGGAAGACAGAAATTCATGGAGATGAGGAGAAGGATCGGGATTTTAGACGTGGGTCAGTGTCAGGATCAGGAGGAGAATGTGGGCTGATCTGCCCCTCGCCCAAGGCGGCCAGAACTGGGCCGAGTGGGCTGGTCTGCCCTGGCCCAGGCCGGGCCCCCTTTCTAAAAGAAATTTGAGTTTACTCTTCTTAGAGATAGACTAAAAGATCCTTTTGTAATAGATTATGACTCTTATAAGGGGGGGCTATATATACAAGCCAAAACACCCCAAAAGTTGAGAGAGTTGAATAAAAAGAAAAAGTTCCTCCAGTTTTTATGCCCTAGCCGCCTCTCTCCCCTGCTGCAGCCGCCGCCCCCCTCTTCCTCTCCCAAGTCGGCGCCACCACCAGAAACCCTAGCCGTCACGAGGGGCTAGGGTCTACCGCCGCCTAAGACTGCTGCTGTTCCAGCCGCCTGCTGTTCCAGCCGGCACCTAGGGCAACATCTTCCCCAGCTGCTGCTTCCCTCCTAAACCCTAGCCGCCATCAAGTTTGGTTCAGCACCATCAAAGACTGAGTTCAGATTGATCTGCTAGTGCAGATCAGTTTGTACAGCAATAACAGAGAAATTTTGGGGCTGGAATTGCAACATTCCTTACTTCAACATTTCTTCACATTGCTTTTCAATCTCATCCTTTAGTAACTGTGGATATCGATAGGGCCTAACTTCAATTGGGGCTGTTCCTGGAAGAAGGTGGATGTGATGATCTTGGAGCCTTTGAGGAGGTAATCCTTGTGGAGTTGAAAAGAGTTCAGCAAAATCCTTTACGAGGACCTCCAACAGATCCTGCCCAGAAATAGTAATTAGATTAGGAAAAGTATCTCAATTAATCAGACTGTCAATGGGTTACATATATAGGGGGATACAGCTTAAGGGTTAAGCAACCCTAATACCAAAAGACTAAAATACCCCTACCCCCCCCTATACATGCAGTCTAACACCCCCCCCCCCGCAGTCCCAACATCTAGCCACGGCAGATGTTGAGACTGGACCGGAACTCGGTGAACACCGTCGAAGGAAGTCCCTTGGTGAAGATGTCGGCGAACTGCGACGACGTCGGTACGTGCAGGACTCGCACCTCCCCGAGAGCCACCCGCTCACGAACAAAGTGAAGATCGATCTCTACGTGCTTCGTGCGCTGATGCTGCACCGGGTTGGTGGAGAGGTAGACGGCGCTGACGTTGTCGCAGTAGACCAACGTACTCCGGGCGAGGGGAGAGTAGAGCTCCTGAAGCAGCTGCTGAAGTCAGGAAGACTCGGCCACACCGTTGGCCACGGCGCGGTATTCCGCCTCGGCACTCGAGCGGGACACCACGTGCTGCCGCTTCGAGGACCAGGAGACGAGGTTGCCGCCCAGGAAGACGGCGTAGCCGGAGGTGGACCGACGAGTATCCGGGCAGTCCGCCCAGTCAGCGTCGGTGTAGACGACCAGCTCGGAGGCAGAGTCGCGCCGCAGAAGAAGACCGTAGTCGTGAGTGCCACGCAGGTACCGAAGGATCCGCTTCACCGCCGTGAGATGAGGCTCCCGCGGATCATGCATGTGGAGACACACCTGCTGAACCGCATAGGAGATGTCCGGCCTGGTGAAGGTGAGATACTGCAGTGCACTAGCAAGACTCCTGTAAGTGGTGGGGTCGGCTACCGGAGCACCATCGGCCGAAGACACCTTTGCCTGGGTGTCCACGGGAGTGGAGCATGGCTTGCAATCAGCCATGCCCGCTCGTTCGAGGATATCCAGGCAGTACTGCCGCTGGTGGAGGAAAAGAGCACCCGGGCGGTGCTCAACCGCAACGCCCAGGAAGTGGTGAAGCTGGCCAAGATCCTTCATCGCAAACTCGCGCTGCAGGGCGGAGATCGTGCGCTGAAGAAGAGCCGAGCTGGACGCCGTGAGGACAATATCGTCCACGTACAGGAGGAGGTAGACGGTGTCACCCTAACGCCTGTAGATGAAGAGCGAAGTGTCCGACTTGGCCTCGACAAACCCGAGCGAGACCAGGAAGGAGGCGAACCGGCTGTACCAGGCCCGAGGTGCCTGCTTCAGCCCGTACAGGGACTTGTTCAGCCGGCAGACCATGTCTGGACAAGCTGAATCAACAAACCCTGTCGGCTGACTACAGTACACCGTCTCCGTCAGCGTCCCGTGGAGAAAGGCATTCTTGACGTCCAGCTGGTGGACAGGCCAAGAACGCGACAGAGCCAACGATAGAACGGTACGAACTGTCGCCGGCTTCACCACCGGGCTGAAGGTCTCATCGTAGTCGACGCCGGGACGCTGCGTGAAACCGCGAAGCACCCACCGTGCCTTGTACCTCTCTAGAGACCCATCCGCCCTCCGCTTATGCCTGAACACCCACTTGCCCGTGACAACATTGCCACGAGCAGGACGGGGAACCAGCTCCCAGGTCCTGTTGGCAAGTAGGGCTGCATACTCTTCTTCCATAGCCCGACGCCAATGAGGATCGGCGAGGGCGCTACGGACAGAAGAGGGGATAGGCGAGATGGGTGACGAGGACGAGGCAGGCTCCGGAGTGGTCGAGGACGAGAGAACAACCCCGGAGAAGCGCTCCACAGGTCGAAGGACGCCGGCAGCCCGTCGAGTCACCATCGGGTGAACGTGACGAGGGTCCCGGTGAAGCAACGGAGGGTGGTACACCTGGTCAGCAGGGCGCGAAGAGGACGGTCCACCAACCCGCGCTCGTCGATGATAGACGAGAACGGGATCGGCGTACCGCGGTCCGGGGGCCGTAGGTGGTACGGCTGACGACGGCGAAGACACCGTCGGGGGCGTCGGAGACACGTGAGGCGTGACGGAGGACGTCGGAGACGCTGGGGCCGCGCGTGGCGCAGCAGACGTCGTCGGAGACGCAGGAGCCGCGCGTGGCGCAGCGGACGTCGTCGGAGACACTGGGGCCGCGCGTGGCGCAACGGACGTCGTCGGAGACGCTGGGGCCGCGCGTGGCGCAGCGGACGTCGTCGGAGACGTAGAGACCGCACGTGGCACAGCGGACGTCGTTGAAGACGCTGGAGCCGCGTGTGGCGCAGCGGACGTCGTCGGGACCGTCGGAGGGACGGCCAGTGGCGGCAAGGCCGCCGGAGCCGCGGGAGGCACGACAGGTGGCGTCTGAGACACCGTGGTCGTGTCTGGCACAGCTAGAGGAAGACCTGCAGAGGGTAAAAAACACGGTCGCTGGACAGGAGCGGCCATAGGATCAGTGGAAAAGAGAGAATCCAACTCGGAGACCGAATCAGGAGAAGACCCAGCGAAAGGGAAGGACGACTCGTCGAATACGACGTGTCGGGAGACTAAGATACGACGAGTAGTGAGGTCTAAACACCGGTACCCCTTATGATCGGGGGAGTACCCAAGAAAAACACATCGGGTCGAACGAGGTGAGAGCTTATGAGGGGCGGTAGCAGAAAGATTAGGGTAGCACGCACACCCGAAGACTCGAAGGTGCTCATAAAGAGGGGTGGTACCAAAAAGGGCGAAGTGAGGGGTGGGAGCATTAATCGCCTTTGTAGGAAGGCGATTAATGAGGAAGGTAGCAGTGTGAAGGGCCTCTGCCCAGTAACAAGCAGGAATAGAAGCCTGGAACATCAGGGAGCGCATAACATCGTTGGTGGTACGAATTATACGCTCGGCCTTGCCATTCTGGGGAGAAGTGTAAGGGCAAGACATACGCAACTGGACCCCACGGGAAAGCAAGAAGTGACGAAACGCGGAGTTATCAAACTCGCGTCCGTTGTCGCACTGGACAGCCCTGATGGTACACCCAAACTGTGTGGAAACCCAAGCGAAGAAGTGAGAGAGAGTAGCAAACGTATCGGACTTCTGTCGCAATGGAAAGGTCCACGAATAATGGGAAAAATCATCAACGATCACCAGATAATATTTGTAGCCAGAAACACTGAGAACAGGTGAGGTCCACATATCACAATGAATCAGGTCAAAAAGGTGCTCCACATGGGTTACAGAATGTGGAAAAGGAAGCCGAACATGGCGACCCAACTGACAAGGATGGCATAAAGACTCATGAGAATCCCTAGTACACGAGATCACTGAACTACGAAACAGCTTCGACATAACTTCAGCACCGGGGTGACCAAGTCGTCGATGCCAAGTAGTCGACGGAGCTGTTGTAGTCAGGCAAAAAGGCGAGGGCGAAGCGGAAGCAGGAAGTCTCATCGTGTACAGGGGCCCTGAGCTCTCACATCGGAGAAGAAGACGCCGGGTAGTAAGATCCTTCACAGACAAACCAAGAGGATCAAACTCGATAGAAACATGGTTGTCAGTGGTAAATCGACGAACAGAAAGAAGATGCTGGATGATATCCGGAGCAACAAGAACATCACGAAGATGGAAAGACCCCGACGAACCCGAATCACCTACTGAGGTGACCGGAAGGACAGACCCATTCCCAACAACGATAGAAGAAGGAAAAGAAGGGTGGGAAGGGTGGGTAGAAGAGAGTATACCAGCGTCGGGGGTGGTGTGGTACGAAGCTCCAGAGTCCACAACCCACTCGGGGCTAGGTGGTGTGAGACTCATCGTACTGAAAGAAGACGCAAGTGACTGGCGATCCCAGCCCTGAGCAGGGTCAGAGTGTGGTGCCGACGACTCGGGCCGACCAACTGGGTTTCCCGAAGCCCAGTTGGCTAGAGAAGAGGGCCCAGCAGAGTAGCCTGGTCCACCAGGAGGCAGGGTCCACTGTCCACCAGCAGCGTAGACCGGCCCGCCGAAAGTCGGAGTAGTCACGTAAGCCGGCTGAGGACGTGGTGGGCGAAGTGCCGGGAGACTCGGGGACGGTCCAGGCCACATCGAGATCTGGCCTGTCCACGGGTTGTAGGGTGTGGGCCAGGTCACACCACCCTGACCCCGACCACCGCTACTGCCACCAGTAGTACCAGCACCAGTGCTGGTCGTACCACCTCCACCAGTCCCTCCACCACGGCCACCACGTCGGCCACGACGACGGTTCCCACCACCACCGGAGGTAGCAGGGACTCCTGGTGTTGTAGGTGGACGAGGAGGCTGGCCCCCAGAACCAGGAGGTGGAGGAGGGCGTGAAGACGACCCTGAGCCGTAGAAAGCCGCGGCAGGGGAAGAAGCAGTAGATCTGCCCTGGGTGATCTCCTCAAGCTCGAGATCCGACCAGACCTTCTCGAAGGTCGGGAAGGGCCTCTCGCGGAGAATCCACGAGCGAACGTGGGTGTAGCGTTCATTCAGGCCCTGAAGAACCTGAAGAACGAGAGTACTGTCCGGGATGGGATCTCCAAGGTCACGAAGGGCGTCAGCCATACCCTTCATCTGTCGACAATATGCAGTAATGGAGAGATCACCCTGGACAGTGGAACCAAAGCGGGCCCGGATATGGAGAGCTCGGGTCGCTTGGTTCCCCTGGAAGCGAAGCTCGAGTACCTGCCAGGCCTGACGAGCCGTACCGCCACCCTTCTGGGCGACGATATCCTGAAGCTCCTCAGAAAGTGTGCCGAGGATCCATGCAAGGACAAGACTGTCCATGCAGATCCACGAGTCGTCCAGTGGGCAGTCATCTCGCAGCACATGGTCTTCCAGTCGAAAGCGTCGCAGCGTCAAGAGAAGCAAGCTGCGCCAACGAGCGAAGGATGTAGAGTCTGAGCTGAGAACAACCGGGACAAGAGTCCGGATGTTCTGTATGCCAGCCGCCTGGGCATGTAGTGTTAGTAGCTGAATTCTTACTCTCATTGAAAGAGAGGATGACACTAGGAGTTGGGGCAATTTTCTTGTCTATTTCTCACACAATGCCATGCCAACCCAAGGGGTTGAGGCTACATATTTATAGCTGCCATGGCAGCCAAGCATATGCCACAAAGATGCTAGTCTAAGATGCTTAGATGCTGTCCTAATATGCTGTCCATGGCTGACACTAAGATGCTGTCCTAGTGTCCTTAATATGCTGTCCTAGTGTCCTTAGATGCTGTCCTAATTGGGGCCACAAAGACCAAAGGACTAGAGTACAACAAAGACCAAGGACTAAAGTGCAACAAACTAAAGGACTAGGGTACAAGGGACTAGGGGACCAAAGACCAAAGGACTACAAGACTTATTCCAGCATTCTCCCCCTAAGTCTTGTACGTCGTCTTCTGAAAGGGTTGGACCATCCCGATCTTGGTGCGAAGTTCAATGAACTTGAGCCTCCCAAGGGGCTTCGTGAGCAGATCCGCAAGCTGGTCATTGGTGTTGATGTAGTTCGCCTTGATGCTCCCTTCCTCCAAGCATTGTCGGATGAAGTGGTACCTCACCCGGATGTGCTTGCTCCGTTCATGGAAAACGGGATTCTTTGCCAGGGCCAGAGCGGACACGTTGTCCACCCTGAGTTCGACCACTCCAGTGTCTCTGCTGAGGAGATCACCAAGCAGTCGACTAAGCCAGAGCGCCTGAGTCGAAGCGGTGGAGGCCGCTATGTACTCGGCCTCGCAGCTGGACAGGGCCACCACCTGTTGCTTGACCGACTGCCAGCTAACGAGGCACTTGCCGAAGAAGAAGATGATCCCGCTGGTGCTCTTGCTGGTGTCGATGTCGCCGGCGTGGTCGCTATCGCTGTACCCGACAAGGTGTGCCTCCCCAGGACACCTCGGGTAGTGGAGGCCGTGATCGAGAGTCCCCGCAACATAGCGGATGATCCTCTTCACAGCCTGCTGGTGATCCGTCGTCGGTCGTTGCAGGAACCGACTAACGTAGCCGACGGAGAATGCCAAGTCCGGCCGTGTGTGGGTGAGGTAGCGAAGGCTCCCCACAAGACGCCGGTACTGCGTAGCGTCCACCTCCTCCGCCGTGCTGTCACGGCTCAGCTTCAGCCTCTCCTCCATCGGAGTGAGAGCTGGGTTGCAGTTTGTGAGCCCAGCTAGCTCAACAATGCGCTTGGCGTAGGCGGTTTGTCGAAGTGTGATCCCGGAGTCGGCCTGGTGCACCTCAATCCCAAGGTAGAAGGAGAGAGATCCCAGGTCACTCATCTGGAAGGTGGCTTTCATCTCTTCCTTGAACGCTGCCACCTCCGCATCCTTGGTGCCGGTGATCACCAAGTCGTCGACGTAGACACCCACCAGTAGGGTGTTTCCTCCATTGCCTCGCCGGTAGATGGCTGCCGCGTGCGGGCATTGCCCGAAGCCCATCCTCTTGAGCGTGGAATCCAACTTGGCATTCCACGCCCTTGGTGCCTGACGCAAGCCATAGAGGGCCTTGCGCAGGCGCAACACCTTGCCCTCCTTGCCAGGGACCACAAACCCCGGCGGCTGGTGTACATAGACCTCCTCCTTCAAGTCGCCGTTGAGGAACGCCGACTTGACATCCATGTGCTGGACACGCCAGCCTTCTTGGGCAGCAAGTGCAAGAAGGAGTCGCACGGATTCCATCCGTGCCACGGGGGCAAAAGCATCGTCGAAGTCGATCCCCTCCTGCTGTACGAAGCCGCGTGCCACCAAGCGAGCCTTGTGCTTGACGATGGCACCGGCTTCATCCCTCTTCAACTTGAACACCCACTTAAGGGTGATCGCACGGTGACCGCGAGGGAGATCAGCAAGCTCCCAAGTGCGGTTCGTCTCAACCGCGTCCATCTCCGACTGCATCGCAACACGCCATGTCGCGTGTTTCTCGGCCTCCGCAAAAGACCGAGGCTCGCCGTCATCGCACGCAAGGTGCAACTGCGCCTCCAGATCTTGATCATCCAGATCGTGAGGGGCCAGTCCCGGCACCGGCTGGTTGCCGAGAATGTTCTCCATCTTGCGATACCGCAACGGCTCGCCGTCGTAGCACCCGTCGAGGCGCTCCTCGTCGTGGAAGAGCGGAGTAACAAACTCCACTGGGTCGTGCTCGACACGAGCTGGGGACGGAGTGGACGTGCCCGGAGGAGTGGCCGTCGGTGCTGGAGTGCGTGGGGTCGCCGGCTGAGGTGGAGGTGGACGGTCGGGGGTTGGGGTAGACACGCTCGGTGGAGAAGAGTTGCCTACTCCCCCAACTCCCTTGAAGTGGACGTAGTCGACGATGAAGTCGTCGTGCGTCGAGGTCGAACCGTCGTCCACCGCCTTGTCCCATGCCCATCCTCGCCCTTCGTTGAACACAACGTCGCGCGTCGTGCGCACACGTTGTGTCTCTGGGTCGAGAATGCGGTAGGCCTTCGAGCCCTCCGCGTAGCCGATGAACACCCCCGGAGTGCTCCTGTCGTCGAGCTTGCTGATGTGGCCAAGCTCCTTGGCAAACGCGAGGCAGCCGAAGACCCGTAGATGAGAGACCGCCGGCTTGCGCCCATACCAAGCCTCGTACGGCGTCCTGCCGTTGAGAGCCTTGGTGGGCGAGCGGTTGAGGATGTAGACAGCCGTCACCACCGCCTCTCCCCAGAAGATAGCCGGCATTCCCCTCTGCTTGAGGAGGGCCCGAGCCATCCCCACAACCGTCTGGTTGCGCCGCTCGACGACGCCGTTCTGCTGCGGGCTGTAGGGCGCGGAGTAGTGGCGCTGAACACCCTCATCCGCGCAATACGACGCGAATTCAGCCGCCGTGAATTCGCCGCCGTTGTCGGTGCGTAGCACACGCAGTTTGCGGCCGCACTCCGCCTCCGCAATGGCCTGCGCGCGCCTGATGGCGTTCGCAGCCTCTCCCTTGCTGCCAAGGACCACGACCCACATGTAGCGGGAGAGGTCGTCGACGAGCAGCAGGAAGTAGCGTCGTCCTCCCGGTGTAGCTGGTGTCACCGGGCCACACAAGTCCCCGTGAACGAGCTCGAGCCGTTCCTTAGCTCGAAAGCTCGACTGCTGGGGAAAAGGAAGCCGCCTCTGCTTCGTCAATACGCAGACGTCGCAGAGCTGCTCCACGTGGTCAAGGCATGGCATGCCTCGCACCATCTCCTTGGCACTGAGCTGCTTTAGGGCCTCGAAGTGAAGATGCCCAAAGCGCTCGTGCCACTGCCATGCCTCGTCGTCCCGACGAGTGGCAAGGCAGACAGGCTGTGCTACCTGCACGTGAAGGACATAGAGTCGATTGGTGCCTCTAGTTACCTTGGCAAGAAGGCGACGATGGCGATCCCAAATCCTCATGACTCCGTCCTTAATCTCCACGCGCGAACCATTCTCATCCAGCTGTCCCAAGCTGATGATGGAGTTTCTCAACGCGGGGATGTAGTAGACTCCGACGAGCATCCTGTGCTCACCAGACTCGGCGGTGAGGATGACGGAGCCGACACCCTTGATCTCCACGCCGGAGGCGTCACCAAACTTGACAGAGCCTCGGACATTGGAGTCAAGCTCAACGAAGAACTCCCGTCGACCGGTCATGTGATGGGTGGCGCCGGTGTCGAGGCACCACCCGTCAGTCTTGTCGTTGCTGGAGCCGTCGCCGAGGAAAGCGTGTGCTTTTGGCTCATCAAGATGAAGGAGAGCCGCTGCGGTCGATGCCACTAGAAGTGGCTTGATGCTTCCGTGTGCCAGAAGCAAAGCTGGCTCCTCCTCTACCTGTGCCACGTGGGCCTCCTTCTCCACTTGTGCCACGTGGGCCTGGCCACGTCGTGGCTGTCGACACTCCCTGGCCCAATGACCAAGCTTGCCACAGTTGTGGCAAGTGTCGTCTCGTGTCGGCTTGTGGTTGCCGACGGTGCCGCCCTGGGCGCCTCCGCAGGCGCCACCCTCGGTACGTCCGCGTGCCCCGGCCTGGGTACCTCCACGCCCCTTGCGCGACTTGCCGCGCTTGCGGCCGCCTGTCGAGGAAGAGGACTCCCCCTTCTTCCGGTCACCCTGGCCAGCCTCCCACTGCTCGCGAGTGAGATGAAGCTTCCCGCCAATGGTGATAGGCCCCGAGAGAGGTTGTGGTTCGTCGTTGTCGACGACCTTGAGGCGACCTATCGCCTCTTCAATCGACATCGTGGAGAGGTCCAGCAGAGACTCGATCGAGCGAGCGATCTGCTTGTACTTCTCAGGGATGCACCGAAGGAGCTTCTCGACAGCTCTCTCTTCGTTGTAGGTGTCGTCGCCGAACTGCACCAACTTCTGCAACAAAGTGTTGAGACGGAGCGCAAAGTCATCAACGTCCTCACCTGGCTTAAAGGCCAGGTTCTCCCACTCCTTGCGAAGCGCCTGCAGTGTGGACTTGCGGGCGCGGTCGCTGCCGATGCGTGCTGCAGCGATGGCATCCCATGCCTCCTTAGCAGTCCGCTTCTTGGAAAGCGAGAACTGCATCTCGGGCGGGACTGCAGCAATGAGGGCATCCAACGCCCGTCGATCCTCGTAGTAGTCGACGTCGCCGTACTGAACTGCTTCCCACATGTGTCGCACCTGGAGCCGTACCCTCATCACCGCGGCCCACTCGACGTAGTTGGTCTTGGTGAGGGTAGGCCACCCACCGCCGGGACCGACGTCCCTGACAATGGCCTGGACCCCGTGGTGTCCATGGTACCTGTCGGGAGAGGGAGAACCGCGCCGCCTGTAATGGACGCGTTCTCCGTCGACCCAGCCGCCGCCGCCGGGAGCGCCACCGGCGCGTCCGCGCCCGTCTGGGCTGCGGCTGTCGCGCCCATGGGGGCGCGCGGCTGCTCGCTGCACCTCTCGTGCTCGCGCCGCCTCCCTCACCGGCCTGAGCTCATCGTCGACGCCGCCGTCGATAGAGCTGCTGGAGCTACTGCCGCGCAGAGCCTCCAGCTCCGCTGCCGCCGCACGCGCTACAGCCGCCGCCGCCGCTGCTTCCACTTCCGCCCTCGCTGCTGCCAGTTCCGCCGCCGCCAACCTTGCCGCCATTGCCGCCGTCGCCGCAGTCTCTGCCGCCGCTCGCTCGCGCTCCTCTGCCGCGGCGACCTCCGTCTGCCGCGCGCTCGAGGCGACCGAGCGCTGAGACTGTCCGTCGGACATGGCGCACTAGTGGGGAAGGGCTGCTGTATGTGGAAGACTAGCTGCTGCTCGTCTGTGCAGGAGAGGAATGAGCTGGAACAACAGGTGTTCCTGCTGCCGGTTGCGGACGGAGAGAGGTGCGGGAAGGGGATGAGCAGGAGATATTTAAGCTACAGGATAGAACGGCTCTGATACCAGATGTTAGTAGCTGAATTCTTACTCTCATTGAAAGAGAGGATGACACTAGGAGTTGGGGCAATTTTCTTGTCTATTTCTCACACAATGCCATGCCAACCCAAGGGGTTGAGGCTACATATTTATAGCTGCCATGGCAGCCAAGCATATGCCACAAAGATGCTAGTCTAAGATGCTTAGATGCTGTCCTAATATGCTGTCCATGGCTGACACTAAGATGCTGTCCTAGTGTCCTTAATATGCTGTCCTAGTGTCCTTAGATGCTGTCCTAATTGGGGCCACAAAGACCAAAGGACTAGAGTACAACAAAGACCAAGGAGTAAAGTGCAACAAACTAAAGGACTAGGGTACAAGGGACTAGGGGACCAAAGACCAAAGGACTACAAGACTTATTCCAGCATGTAGAGCAGCGACGAGAGACGCCGAGTAGGTAGTATAGGCAGCACCATCTCCTGGAGTATCCTGTGTGTCGCTCCACTGTGCGGGCGGAGACTCCTCAAGCTGACGTGTGAGAGAGGCCGCAGCAGCACGTTCCTGCTCCAAGGCGAGGACGAGCACTCATTCCCGCTCACGGGAGATGGCCAAGGCAGTAGCGACGTCGTGCGAAGAGGACTGTCCCCCGGATCCAGCAGGAACAGTATGCCCAGCGGCGCTCACAGCAGGACCAGCAGCGAAACCCGGCGGCCAGGCAGCACTGGGAAGGCCGAGGGACCCACCTGCTGCCGGGCCGGCCGCACCAGAAACAGGCCCGAGGAGTCCAGCGGCAGTGTGCCCGGGGGAGAAGACACGAAGAGCAGCTGCAGGGCTGGGATCCCCTGATCTGGTGGCGGCAGCCCCAGGGGAGGTGGCGGGACGACCAGCAGCACCAGGCCCAGTGGCGGCAGCCCCAGGGAAGAGGGCGGCCTGGTCGGCGGGGTCAGGGGCCCTGACCCCAGCAGCGGCCGCAATCTGACAGAGAGGAGGAGGCAGTGGGGCAGGCGTACCCGCGGCGGCCGCGCCAGAGATCGCGGTGGAGGCGCCAGAGGTCGCGGCGGAGGCGGCGCCGGTAGCTGAGGCGGCGGCGGCGCCCGTGGCCGCGGTGGCGGAGGAGGTCGTAGATGCCATCGGGAGAGAGGACTCGCGCCGCAGCGCGAGGGGAGGGGGCGCGGCGGGCGCGAGGGGGAGCTCGCGGCGACGCGAGGGAGGGGTGCGCGGCGGCCGTGAGGGAGGGCGCGCGGCGGCCGCGGGGTGGAGCGTGCGGCGGCGCAAGGAGAGGAGAGGCGCTCGCGCGGCGCGGCGGGTGAGGAGAGAGAAAAAAAATCTGATACCAAATTAGATTAGGAAAAGTATCTCAATTAATCAGACTGTCAATGGGTTACATATATAGGGGGATACAGCTTAAGGGTTAAGCAACCCTAATACCAAAAGACTAAAATACCCCTACCCCCCCTATACATGCAGTCTAACAATAGTTTATAATGAGGTATATGTATTCCTTCCTATTCCTCTCCACATGATGGTTCGTCCAGCCCTCCAAAAAGTCATTGTCATGACTTCAAAATTCCACAATATTGACCCAGAGTTCTCAGCCACTTGACACCTAACACAACGTCAAACCCTTGTAGAGGCAGCACAAAACAGTCGATAACAAAATTTTCTCCTCCAATTTTTATTTGTCTCGGCACAGATCCCTGTGCTAGTCATCCTATCCCCATTGGCAACTGTTACCGATAAACCTTGTTTCTTGGTAATTCTTATGTTCAACTCCTTAGCTAATGACTCACTAATGAAGGTGTGAGTAGAACCAGAATCTACTAGGGCTGTTGATGTATGTTCTGTTAACTGAACAGACAGTTGCATGGTATTAGGGACTCCAATTCCTGTGAGTGCATGGAGTGAAATACCCAGGTCCTCAACTACCGAATGAAGTTCCTCTTCCTCGGCCAATTCCAGTACAAAAATAGATTTGTTACTGCACTTATGGTCCGGAGAATATTTTTCTGAACAATTGTAACATTCTCCACTTGCACGCTTGGCTGCCATCTCTTCAGGTGATAATCTCCTGAATCTGGGCCTAGAAACTGCTGTGGACCCCTGAGATGATCCCTTACTAACAGTAGGCCCTGATAGGGTTGTCTGACGACTAATAGAGTGATAAGACCCCTTGGACAGTAATGATCTGTCTTCAGAAGCAACCACCATGTGTTGCTCATAGGCCCTGGCTAAACTCATAGCCATCTGCAGGTTTGCTGGTGCTTGCAGTTCTACATCAGTTCTCAGAGGTTGTCCTAAACCTGCAGTAAATAAATTTATTTGATGGCCAACAGATAAGTTCTCACAACGGCATAACAAAGCCAAAAACTTCCTTTGATATTCTTCCACTGAGCTTGTGCGGTGGAGATCCTTTAATTCAGCCAGTCCATTGGAACGGATTGGAGGCCCAAAACGAAGATTAACAAAATCAGCAAACCGTGGCTAAGAAACAATTCTATGATCCCGTTCCAGTGCATAATACCATTGTGCTGCTACTCAATCCAGATGTAATGATGCCAGCCAAACTTTATCTTCAGCCATAGTCCTCATCCCCCTAAAATATGACTCACACTTAGTGATCTATGTTAATGAACCTGTCTCTCCATCATAGCTTGGGAAATTGAGGATGTTGCCAGCGACCCTTATTATGCCCTGATCTGCTGGATATATCATCTTCAAGACGCCTCTGTCCTTTAGAAGCATCTCCATCTACATTGTTGTGGGCTTCAGTCCATGCAATCCGAAGATCATGAGAATCCAGCCTTGCATTCATAGTTGCCATCTGAGCAAGTAGGTGGTCCATCTTCTGAGAATCTGTAAGGACTTCAGGATCGGCTTCAGCACCGGCCATGGTGGCAGGGTGCTGATCAAAATCTGATACCAAATTGTTGTGTTTCCTTCTTCTTGGAGTATGCAGGGGCGAATTAAGCAACCGCTGAGAATTAGGAAGAGATCTGAGAGGATACCGGGAGGAGGAGACACACCAGACAGGTTGTTGTCGCCCTGGCTAGAGAAGCTTCCAGCCACGGCGACCAAGGGATAACACCCAGATATGAGATTGATTTATTTCTTGATACCTGTTACAAGCTACTCGATAACCTTTATAGACCCAATCGCCTATTTATTAGTTGTGATTCTGTTACAACAGAATCCATATCTAAACTACTTTTATTTATCTGTTATTATCTCCTAAACCAACCTCATCTCCTCCTATGCCTAATCTGTTCATTATTTTTCTTTTGACGCCTACGGTACTGCTGGCCATAAAAAGAATCCATAACACTGGTAACTTTTAATGATTTTACTTGTATGATTTTCCTATTTCACCTGTAGCTGATCTATTGTATAAAAATATTATCTCTTATTGAAGATCTGCTGTAGCACGTGCAAGAAGCCTGTCAAGGCTAGCCAATATGCTGTTCATGCAGGTGGTACTAAATTTTTAAATAATTTTGAACGTGTATATGCTATATTTAATCTGCACATTTTTTGTAATTCATCATTATATTTGAAGGGTGGGTCCGACATAGTGGTAGAGTCTCTTCACTTGTGTTCTGGATTTGAACCAGTCTCCTTGCAAAATAAGTAAGGGGAAGGCTGCATAGAAATTCTGTTCTCCAGATCTCACAATGTGTGGGAGCTTTCAACACTGGGTACGCCCCCCAATTCATCATTATATTTTTGGGGTCAATGCTGTGAACATCTACTCATAATTTAGCGCGAACCCAAAAACCACATACTTTGCAATTTGTGCATGGAAAACTCCTAAACTAGTTACTGTCTCAGCATTTTACTTTGTGAATGACAAGTATGTCTTGCTTTTGTTAGGACTGTAGTAATATTCCTACTATTTTGCCCTAGTTTAGTAAAGCTGGTGGAATTGTATTTGATGCATGTGTGGCAGAACTGAGAATATTACTCTATAGTTGATTATATTGTTTCTTTTATTTTTAAAAAACAAACTTTCATTTCTTTTTCCTTTGTGCAGATAAATGTAGTTCAGCAAGATATACACAAATAATTCTATGGTTGGAGATCACAGTGGTCCTACAAAGCCTCAAAGAAAGGCAGAAAAATAAAGTTAACAATTAATGGAAGTATCCTTTCATTTGTGCCTGTTTGTTGCTGTGAGATTACTTCTAACCCCAACATGCTTCTTTTTGTTTTGTTCATGCGAATATTTTTATCTTTGTTAGACTCTTAACCATTTACGGTGTTTCAAATGTTTTGGTGCCTTGACATCTGATAAGAAAATACACTTAAAAGTGAAAGCGAAGTCCCAATCTGAATGCAAGGACAGTGCCAACGGTTTTGAATTAGACAATGAGTGTATCAGTATTGTACAGCCTATAGATTCCACAATCCACATCTGATCAATACTGTCTTTCTAAATACTACAATGAATCTGGTGATTCACTGTTTTGGATTTTTGCTGAATTTTGTCTAGGAACATTTGATCTATATATCTACTGCTGATACTTTTAGCATAACTAATTTAGTCTACTCAGAAGTTGTGTGTGTTCATATTAGTTTGTGGTCATCTGACAATATAAGTTTATGGGGCCCATTTTCATCTACATGTGACCGTTCACCATTGGAGTATGGGGATACATTGGAAATCAGTACGTTGACTCTTGGATATATTTTTTCTGAAATTATACTCTATGGCTTTGTTCTTCCAAGAATGGTGTTTCAGTTGGTATATATTTTGGCGGTGGCAGGAAACAGAATATTGATTGGCTTATTTCATAATGGTGTGGTTTATCTGCATGCCGCTTTTTTTTTGTAGGATTGAAAACACCTGTTGATGCAGTTACAATCTATGGGCCTGAAAATCACTTCAGAGGTCCGAATTACTTCTCGATATGGTTATTTTCCGCTAAAGATAGTTCAATTATGTTTTATCACACATAGACATGTAGGCATATTATGAAATAAAGGAATACATTGA
Source organism: Neostapfia colusana (assembly GCA_030760725.1). NCBI lineage: Eukaryota > Viridiplantae > Streptophyta > Magnoliopsida > Poales > Poaceae > Neostapfia > Neostapfia colusana. Next base: position 4,937,193 of record JASWHV010000010.1, on the reverse strand, counting down.
ACAGGCAGTTGAGCTGAAGGTTGAGAACAATTTCTTCTTTTATGTTGTGATAGGTACAGTTAGTCATTGCATTAGTATTGGGCTCTTACCTATCAATAGACTCAGTTCTTTTCTTTTGTGGGTATGAAGTTTCAAGTGCTTCTCCGTGATATGAAACAAATTAGAGACTACCATACTTACATGACAAAGATATTGGACATGACCTCTTCCGTATGATAATCACATGGGGTATGGGGTAGAATTTTCTGAACTGCAAAGATCTCAAATCATGAGGTAGCAGATTTTTTATTTCTACATACATAATATGCTTGAGATATAGGGGCTTAATATGTTTTATGGGGACTCCATCAATGGTGTGTGAATCCACTGTTTTTAAATTTTAATGCCAAATGGAACTTGAGTAGATACTAAATAACAGGGTATTCCTGAAAGATCAATAGGCGAGGATCAATATAGTCTGCATTTCATTTTATTTGATGGCGGTAACAAGAAAAATTAGAAGAAAATAGTAGTATTTCCCATGAAAATCTCTTTTGTCCTAACTAGTTGAGGTTTACACAGTTTGCCTTAACAAAATCATCTCTAGTTAAATAGGCAACTTGAATTTGATAATGCTTTAACTTTCTCATTCATTTTATACCAGATGTGCCCGTTCCTCTTGCAACAAAAATGTATCATTCATAGGGAAACTGTCGGCTTCGATTGGAGCTTGGCCAGCTTTGTCATGAATCCTATGCGGAGCATTTGGGCAGCTACACAACTCCAAATCTGTCACAAGAGAATGGATTTGTGGTGTCATGTTTTTCACCATGCGATGCTCCAACATCATTACATGGTGCTCAGAGGAACCTTGTTCTTCAAACAAAGGTTTCATGCCCCCGTTCTGTGACCATTGGAAGGATATTCCAACATGTTCTGTTATTGATGATGTATGCTTCTATGGCGCTTCTCAGTATGTGGATCAGCTTCCTGCAAACCAATCTGAATCATGCTTAGAGATCCCTCATCAATTGACAGCAAGCAGGCCTCATAGTTCAATAGAATTCAAAGCTGAGAGAATAGACACACAAGCATCTATATTGAAGAATGAAATTTCACGAACAAGATGCAACAGAGCTGCAGCTACTAATTCAAAAAACAAAGGTTTGAACAGGACCCCTTACTCTTCTCTTTCATGCAGTAAGCAGTTCAGTTCCTTATCCTTGATAAATGATAAATTAGTTATCATGTGAACGTTGACCTCTTTTCAAAATGAATAACATGATGCTTTTTATTTCTCAAGGCTCTTTTTTTCCTTTTGAGTTTGACTTCTTCTCAATTAAATTTACAAAATTGACAACATCCTAGTTCCAAAGCTGTTGGTAAAGAATATTCCAGTGGGGCTATTTTAACTATACTGGTTCAACAAAATTACAGCTTCCTATCAGAGAAAAAAATTCCAGTTCATAGTTCAAGGCTGATAAACCTTTCTGATATAAAACGAAGAAGGTATGGACGTATGGTGAATGATAATGTCATTGCACTATCTATTTCTACAACAACAACAACGACAAAGCCTGTCTCAAGCAGTCTTTTTGAGGCGTCGCCTAGGCGTTCAGTCGGTCTGGGGTGGATGCCTGGCATGCTCGCCTCGCCTGGAGCTGGCATGGCGCCCGCCCAGGACGCCCGGCCGACGCCTGCGCACCTAGACGTCGTTCCAGGCGGACGCCCAGGGCGCCTGGACTTGGCAAACCCTATTTTGTAAGGTCCAACCCACTTTTCCTTTCTTTTCTTCCTCCACTCCTCCATTCCAGCCGCCGCTTCCCAGAAACCCGACCCGGACGCCGCCCCCCGGCCGCCGCCCCGACCCCCGGCCCAGGATGCCGCCGGCCCCGGCCGCCGCCCAGAGACCCCGAGGTCCCCGACCCGCAGAGCTGTCCCCCCGGCCACCGCCCGGAGCTCCCGACCCCCGGACGCCGCCCGCCCCGAGCCCCCGGCCACCGCCCTGCGGCCCCTGACGCCTGCGGTCCGGCCCCCCACCCGACTCCCTTGCTCCGGTAGGTCTCTGCTCCCTGCTGTGAAGTGTGAAGATGGTGTTTGAACTTTGAATTGATTAATTGGTGTGTGTGCTACGGTGTTGTGAGATAATAAATCAATTTTTACCTCTATTTAGGGATGGATCAATCAGTTGAGAGCCAACATGATGATGTGCAGCAGCAGCAGCAAACCGACGGTCCATCAAATGAATATGATCCATCTAAGGATCCAAAGAGGAAGGCAAAGTCCAAAGATACGGGGTGGAAATATGGTTCCTGGCCGGATTTAACAAACAAAGATTTGGTGCAATGTTGTCTTCGTGGGAAGCAAGTGCACTCCGGCATAAAGAGGTTAAAGCAACATCTAGCCGCTGGTTTGGGGGATGTTGAGAAGTGTCCAAAAACAACCACGGCAATAATGAGAGAGATGCAAGAATATATCAAGAAGACTGCAAGGTCCGTGAAAATTATTTTAGATGATGATGTTGAGGAGGATGAGGAAGAAAGAGATGACGTTGAGGTTTAAAAGGGTACTAGTGATGCATCATCTCGAGCTTCCTCTTGTCACTCTTCGGTTCCTAGCTCCGGGACAGCGGCTAAGAGAAAGCAAGGTGCTCTTTGCTTCAAACCTGTTGCTAAAGATAAAGAGGTGAAGGTTGTTTCATCCATGTTAAAGAAGACACCAGAAGAGGTGGTAGAAGAAAGACACTCAAAACATCCATCTCAAACTTCTATAGAGCGATGCATGAGGACAAAGGAAGAATGGGAGACCACACATGAGCATGTCTCATTTTTTATGAGTGTGGCATTACCCTTTAATGCGGTAAATGCTAGGAGCTTTAAAATTATGTTGGAGTCTGTTGGACAGTTTGGACATGGATACAAGCCTCCTTCTATACACCAAATAAGGGTGCCACTACTTGCTAAGGCAAAAGCTAAGATTGAGGCTCGTGTCATGAAGCTTCAAGTTGAATGGAAAAAATATGGTTGTACCATAATGTGTAATGGATGGACTGACATGAGGAGGAGACACTTGATTAATTTTTTTTGTTAACTGTCCAGAAGGTACATGCTACATGAAATCTATAGATGCCTCTTCACAAATTGCCGATGCAAAAATGCTAGCAACTTTGCTAGAGCGGAAGATTGTGGAGGTGGGTGTGGATAATGTGGTTCAAATAGTAACCGATAATGGTTCAAACTTCAAGGCAGCATGTAAAATCATTATGGATAAATATCCTACTATCTTCTAGACCCCTTGTGTTGCACATTGCTTGAATTTGATGCTGCAAGACATTGGTAACAACATAACACCATTCAAGAAGGCTATCAATCAAGCCAAACTTGTCACAAACTTCATATACAGACACGGGAGGATTCTAGATGCTATGAGGCAAAAGACGGGAGGAAGAGATTTGGTGAGACCCGCAGCCACTAGGTTTGCCACTTCTTTCGTCACTTTGCAGTGTTTGTACAAGTTTAAGGATGCTTTGAGATAGCCATTTGTGAGCGAAGATTGGAGTAGATGCAAATTGTCTTCGACGGAGGCGGGGAAAAAAGTTTGTGATTGTTTGCTCTCTTTACAATTCTGAAATGCAGTGAAGGATTGTATAAGAGCATCACAACCTTTGCTAGTTGCATTAAGGATTGCTGATGTGGATGAGATCCTAGCCATGCCAGAGTTTGCTGCAGCTATGGATCTTGCAAGAAACAAGATAAGTACCACTCTTGCAGGCAAACCAGCTTTGCTTAAGAGAATAATGGACATTGTTGAGAAGAGATGGGTCCATCATATGGAGCAAAAATTATATGGTGTTGCATTGTTTCTTAATCCAAATAAATTCTTTGACATAAGATAAAATAATGTTGAGTATGCTTCTAGACTCCGAATTCAATTCAATGATGTGCTTGAGAAGATGGTGCATGACAATTATGATTTGCTTGCTAAGATAAGTGATCAAGTGGATGACTATGAAAAAATGAGGAGGAGTTTTGGAAAGCAACTTGCAATGAAATAACAAAAAACAAAGAATCCTTGTAAGTGTTTGTTCCATTCCATATTGTTATCATATTTCATTTCATAGACTTTAATAAGGAGCTAACATGGATACGATTACAATGGATTGGTGGGATGCTTTTGATGGCCTTAATAGGGAGCTCCAAAATCCTGCAAGGCGTATCTTAGGCCTTTATTGCTTGGCATCTGGTTGTGAGCGTAATTGGAGCGTCTTTAAATTTGTAAGCAACTAAACTATAGTGCTTTTTATACTACATACATGAACTTTACTCATTTGCTTTATTGTTTGTAATGCTTAGTTCCATACGGAGAGGCGAAACTGATTGGAGCATCAAAGATTGAGTGATTTGATGTGTCGAAGTGTGCGATCGACACTTCCCCCGGGCCTGCACTGGGCAGCCCGCGGAGGTTCTTTTTTCGGAGGTGCTAGTTCCTAGCGGAGAGCTTGCGCGGATGGACGAGTTAGTGAGAGCTTGACACGGGAAGTTTTACGTGGTTCAGGCCGCCGGAGCGTAAAACCCTACGTCCACGGCGAGCTATGGAGCTCGCTGTATTGCTTGCTGCTCAGGGTCGGGGGCCTGAGCTTGGGGGTGAGTTACAGCTTGAGAGTGTATGGCTAGCGTATGAGTTGCAGAATGCGAACCCTTGCTATCGACGCCTACCCGAGCCTTTTATAGTCCAAGACTCGGGTGGCTTACAAGGGGGGCCGGGACCCGACGGGTGGTCCCGGGAAGATTGTCTATTATCTACCGTATCTGTAGTTACGCCGGTGGTTGCCTCTGGTCGAAGGCTTCTGAGTCTTCATTTTGCCGCCCTGCCCACGCCACGCACTAGTCATAGTGGTTGATGACGGCGCAGGCGGCATGGGATGTCTTGTCGCGGCGTTTATTACCTGGCAGGTTCTGACACCGCGCGCCAGTCTGTGATGCGACTGGGCGCAACGGCACCTGACAAGCGTGTGCTCCGCGTTTCCGCGTCTTGGGAAGACGCGGGCCTTGAATACCTTGTACGGGCAAGGTGAGGAGCGCCTTTACGTCCGCTGCCTACCGCTCGGGGGCAGGCTGCACCGTTCTTCTAGCCACGTGGCGGGTCCGGAGCTCTTCTCTGAGGAGAGGGAGGTCCGGCCCCGCTGGACGCGTGGCGCCTTCGGACCTCTCTCCCGCGGAGGGGGAGGTCCGGTTTCTGCATGCCACGTGGCGGGCCCGGAGCTCACCTCTGAGGAGAGGGAGGTCTGGCCCCGCCGGACGCGTGGCGCCTTCGGAGCTCTCCCTGCGGAGAAGGGCGAGCACCTTAGGCATTTCACCTTGTGCGCGGGGGTACCCCATATCTCAGGTACCGACAGTGGCCCCCGGGCCCATCTCGGGGGAGATAGCGAGCCCGAGGTGGGACCTCCGTCTCTTCCGATCCGCGCACTTTCTTTAACTCCCGAATTGGCCGCTGCCGGAGCACGAATGGCCGCGGGGTCGTGAGAGCGTGCGCTCACTTGATGACTGCTTTTACTGCGGAGACGGGAGCCCCGGCCATGTTGAACACGCAGGGCTTTCGGAGCTCTTCCACCGCGGGGGTAGGTCCGGCTTCCGCCTGCCACGTGGCGAGCCTGGAGCCCCTCTCAAGGAAGGAGAGAGTTCCGGGCCTGCTGGACACGTGGGGCCCCCGGGTCCCGCCCCCTCTAGCCCCGGGTCGAAGTAGTTGGTAGCTCCTTTCCCCCTACTTCACGCAGTCCCCGTTGCCGCAACCTGGAAGTCCTGCACACAGGTAGAGGAAACGTAATTCTCCTTGGGGGCTCCCCCTCCCTTGTCTCACAGTCTTATTTGACTTACAGCCCCCAACCATATGCTTGATGCTTGGGGATTTGTAGAGAGGGGGAGCTGAGCACATGGCAACCATGTACTGCAAGGGTGATAAAAAATAACTCAATTCACAATTCAAATGAGTACAAGGAAAGAGCAAAGTAGGGCATACTTCTTTTCGTACAACCTTCCATAGGAGGAAGGCAGGCTTAAACATGGAGGCCACGACCCACCCCATTAAGAGGGGAAGCAAGACTCTACGCGCTTGGAGTCGGAACCAGGCAAAGTTGAACGTAGTCCTGGACCGTCCCCTGGGGTTTAGCTGCTCCGAGCGCTGCTCCTGGACTCTATGGGGTTCATTACGAAAAGAAAGTACTGACCTATTTTTGCTCTTAGGGGTAGAACTTACGGAGGTGTTCTATGTTCCAAGGATTCGGGAGCAGGTCCCCATCCTCGGTGGAAAGGCGCACACACCCGGGGCGGCATACTTTCGTGACTCGGAAGGGGCCTTCCCAACTAGGGGAGAGTTTGTGGGCCCCTTCGCGAGAAAGTATGCGCCGCAACACCAGGTCACCTTCCTGCAGCTCCCGGGTACGCACAGACCTCTGGTGGTAGCGCCGAAGCGCCTGTCTGTACTGTGCGTTACGGAGTGCCGCATGTAATCGGACCTCGTCGACGAGGTCGATTTCTCCACGCCGGAGGTTGTCATGCGTGGCTTCGTCGTAAGCCCGGACACGGTGAGACTTCATGGTGACTTCTGGAGGAAGTACAGCTTCGGCCCCGTACACCATGAAGAAGGGTGTCTCCCCGGTGGCCCGGCTCTGGGATGTCCGGTTAGCCCATAGTGTGCTCGGAAGTTCATCTACCCAATTGGCACCATGTTTCTTCAGGCTGGCGAAGGTACGAGTCTTGAGGCCCCGGAGAATCTCCGCATTGGCCCTCTCGACTTGCCCATTGCTCTTCAGGTGAGCGACAGAGGCATAGCATACCTGAATGCCAAGGTCCTCGCAGTAGTCTTGGAACGCTGCGCTGGTGAATTGGGTCCCATTGTCAGTGATAATCCTGTTTGGGACCCCGAACCGGCAGACAATGGATCTGATGAATTTTACTGCTGATTGTTTATTGATGGTGACAACTGGTGTAGCTTTCGGCCACTTGGTGAACTTGTCGATAGCGACATAGAGGTACCGGAACCCCCCGACGGTTCTGGGGAATGGTCCCAGGATGTCCAGCCCCCACACGGCAAACAGCCACGAGGGCGGGATCATCTGTACCGCCTGAGCCGGTGTATGGATCTGCTTGGCGTGGAACTGGCACGCCTTGCAGCTCTCGACCAGCTTGACGGCATCCTGGAGTGCTGTCGGCCAGTAGAAGCCATGCCGGAAGGCTTTACCGACAAGCGTGCGTGAGGAAGAATGACTTCCACATTCGCCTCCATGGATCTCAGCGAGCAAGTCGCAGCCTTCCCCCTGGGTTATACACCGCAATAGGATGTGGTTGGCGCCACGCCGGTAGAGATCCCCCTCTACCAGCGCGTACCTCTTAGCCATACGCACAATCCGTTCAGCGGTTGCATGTTCATCAGGGAGGATATTGTCCTTCAAGTAGTCCCGGATCTCCGTGATCCATGCATCGGGTCTGACTTGAGCTTCTGGATCTTGAGCGCTGGGTTGCACGGAGTCCCCAGTGACGCTTACGATCCTTGGCGGCGCCCACGGATGTAGGGCCACCGGGACCGCCAGCTTCGAGGTGCTGGTCAAGCCCCCTTCGCCCGGCTCGGCGGGCCGGGCTGTGGGCCGCAGCAACGTCCTCTCGAAGACTCCTTCGGGCGCAGGGGCTCCGGTGGAAGCCTTCGTTGAAAGGTCATCGGCTGCGGTATTACCGGCGCGCGGTACGTGGTGCAGGTCCAAGGCGAGGAATTCTTTCTCCAACATCTGCACGTGAAGCAGATATGCAGCTAGTTGGGGGTCATTGCAGGAGCATTCGCCCTTGACTTGCTTGATGACCAGCTGGGAGTCGCCCTGTGCCAACAACTGGCGAGCGCCTAAAGACAGGGCTGTATGCAGGCCAAAGATGAGTGCTTCATACTCCGACATGTTGTTGGTTGCCTTGAAATTGAGACGCACCATATACCCAAACTGTTCCCCCGATGGCATGAGGAGCAGTACGCCGGCACCGGCTCCCTGCTTTCGCGAGGAGCCGTCGAAGAAGAGTGTCCAGTGGGGTTCGGTGAAGACCGGAGCTTGGTGCTCCGGTTCTCCGCCCCCATGGCCCCCTGGGTCAGTCTCCGTTGGTGTCCACTCCGCCACAAAGTCAGCCAGTGCTTGGCTCTTGACTGCATGGCGTGGGAGGAAGTCCAGCTCAAACTCCGCCAGCTCCGCCGCCCATTTAGCAACGTTGCCAGTCGCATGGGGGCTGTGAAGAATTGTCTTCAGTGGATACGAGGTGACTACCGAGACCCGGTGGGCCTGGAAGTAATGGCGGAGCTTTCTGGAGGCAACGAGCACCGCATACAGCAGCTTGTGGACTTCCAGGTACCTTGTCTTGGCATCATGAAGTACTTCGCTGATGTAGTAGACAGGCCTCTGTACGGTTCGAACCCTCTTTCTCAGGCCTGGGAGGTCCTCGTCCATTGGCCCACTGGAGGTGGGCGGACCCACGGGGGCCTCCGGGAGCTGGGACCCGGAGGCCCTTAAGCTATCTTGATTGTCCGGGAGCTCCGGGGGGTCTTGGGGGACCTCTGGGAGGTCCCATTTGGCCCCCGAGGGGTCCCGCGGGGCCCCCGGGGGTTTATCTTGGAGGTCCGGGAGACTGCCCAGGACCTCCGGGAGGCCGACCTGGACCTCCGGGAGGTTGCCTTGGAGGCCCGGGAGACCGTCTTGGTCCTGCGGGGCCTCCTGGAGTCTGTCTTCTGCTACCGGAGCAGGTTGTGAAGATGAGGGGTCCGGCCGCTCTGCGACGAGGATCATACTCACTACTTCAGTTGTCGCCGCGATGTAGAGCAACAGGTGCTCTCCGGGCTCAGGGGCTACCATGATTGGTAGGGTCGTCAGGAGTCGCTTCAACTCCTAAAAAGCCTCTTCTGCTTCGTCAGTCCAGGCAAAAGGGCCTGACTTGCGCAGGAGCTTAAAGAAAGGGAGTGCCCGCTCTGCTAGCCTCGGTATAAACCGACTCAGCGCGGCTAGACATCCTGTGAGTTTCTGGACATCCTTGACGCGGGCAGGGGGCCGCATCAAGTCGATGGCCTTGATCTTCTCTGGGTTGGCCTCAATCCCCCGGTGCGAGACCCGGAACCCTAAGAGCTTCCCAGAGGACACGCCGAACACACATTTATCTGGGTTCAGCTTGGTGCGCGTAGAGCGCAACTTGTCAAAGACTAAGGCTAGGTTATCTAGCAGGGACGGACCCTGCTTGACCTTGACAACTATGTCATCGACATACACCTCAACCAGGTCTCTTATTAACTCCCCAAAGGTTTTGTGCATTGCCCGCACAAAGGTGGGGAGTGCATTCTTTAGGTCGTAAGGCATAGACACATAGCAATAAAGGCCGTCTACTGTGATGAAGGAGGTGTGCTCCTCGTCCTCCCTAGACATGGGGATCTGATGGAAACCCGAGTAGGCGTCTAGGAAGCACAGCATATCACAGCCTGACGTTGAGTCTACTATTTGATCTATTCTAGGGAGAGGGAATGGATCTTTAGGACATGCCTTATTGAGACTGGTGTAGTCGATGCACATCCGGAGCTTCCCGCCAGCCTTCGGGACAACGACGGGGTTCGCCAACCATCGAGCGTGGTGGACCTCCCGTATGAAGCCAGCGTCCAGCAACTTCTTGACTTCTTCACGGATGAAGTTCTGCCGCTCGATGGACTGCTTGCGGGGCTTCTGTTGAACCGGCCGGGCGTCGGGGAAGACTTTCAAGTGGTGCTCGATCACCTTCCTGGGGATCCTCGGCATCTGTGACGGCTGCCATGCAAACATGTCGACGTTGTGCCGGAGGAAGGTGACGAGCGCGCCTTCCTATTTACTATCCAGGCCCCAGGCTACCCGGGTGGTCTGGGTAGCTTCGGCGCCGACTTGGACGACCTTTAAGGGGACGCCGCCCTCGTCGAGAGGTTGCACCCGGGGTGCTGTGGTGGAAGCACGGTGACGTGCGCACGGGCGGAGCTGGTCCGGTTTCGTATTGCCGGGGGCTGAGGCTCCAGCTGTCGCGAGTGCTTGGAGCTTCTCCAGGGCCGACACTGCAGCAGTGCGGTCCCCACGAATCTTGAGAACACCTGTCCGTGTTGGCATCTTCAGCACAAGGTAGCCGTAATGGGCTACAGCCATGAACCGGTACAGGGCTGGCCTGCCGATTATGGCGTTGAAGGGGAGGTCTATCTCCGCTACGTCGAACAGAATGTACTCTGTTCGATAGCTGTCCGGAGCCCCGAAGGTCACCGGGAGACTAATGCTGCCGTAGGGGATAACCTGTCCCGGCCCTACCCCTGAGAACGGACTCGACGGGGTGAGCTTGGCCATCGGGATTTGCAGCTTCTGGAAAGTTGCACGGCTGATGAGGTTCAGCCCAGCCCCTCCATCCACCAAAACGTGGTACATTCTCACGTTGGCGATGGTAGGGGCCACCAGGAGCGGCAGTTGGCCGGCCCCAGCCATGTTCCTGGGGCAGTCGGTGGCATCAAAGCTGATGGGGGTCCCCATCCACTTTAGGTGCGGTGCAGCACTTGGGAGTGGCGCCACCGACGCTACCGCTCGGCGCAGAGTCTTGACTGCGCTTCGGGACGAGGGGTCGGCGGACCCGCCGTATATGACGTAGAGCTTCTTCCGACGCTCATCGCCGCTGGAGTCGGAATCCTCGTGATTGCGTGTCGCCTTCACGACACGCGGAGGCTCCTGGATCTCCTCTGGGTGGTCGATGTTGTCTGGAACATCCACCCTCTGCTCATCTTCCTTTGGACGGAAGGGCAGGTCATCAGCCCGCTGCCGCTTCTCCTTGCGGAAGCGCTCTGCGAGCCTTCGGATCTCCCGGCACTCGGCAGCAGTGTGGCGACAGCTGCCGTGCACGGGGCACATATTGTCTTTATCCCCTTCTGGGATTGGTGATCTTCGCTGCTTCTTGTCGGGGTGCGGCCCCCGAGCCCCACCGAGCGTCGCTGCAGTGACGACTGGGGCTGCGGTTGGTGACTCTATCTTGCTTCTGCCTCGGTTCTTGGCCTTCCTGCTGCCTCCACAGGGAGTAGGACTGGATCCGGGCAGTCCCCCTGACTCGGAGGATGGCAGCGAGTGCCAGTTCCGTCCTTCGGCAGCTCTGGCGCATTTGTCTGCCAAGCTGAAGAGCTCTGAGACGTCGCGGACCTCCCTGGTCGCGAGCTTCTCGAGCATCTTCCTGTCCCGGACGCCTTGCCGGAACGCCACCACCACAGAAGCATTTTGAATGTGTGGGATGGTGTTCCGCACCTGGGAGAACCGCTGGATGAAAGAGCGCAGCGACTCCCCAGGTTGCTGCTGGACGGCGTGGAGGTCGAGCTCCGTGCCAGGCCGGGTGTAGGAGCTGCCGAAGTTGGCTACGAACTGTCGGCAAAGCTCTCCCCAGGAGGTGACGGAACCTTGGGGGAGGTTCATGAGCTAAGACCGGGCTGGACCGGTCAAGGCGACAGGGAAGTAATTGGCCATGACGGCTTCATTCCCTCCTGCGGCAAGTACGGCGGTGGAGTAGATCTGGAGGAACTCCGCCGGGTTGACGCTGCCGTCGTACTTCTCGGGCAGGTGTGGCCGAAACTTGCGCGGCCACTTCGCAAAGCGAAGATGGGGCGTGAGGGCTGCACACCCTGCTTCTGTCACCGCAGGTTCTGGTGCCGCGAACGCTGAGTTCGCACCAGGCACAGTGTACCCCGGTACGGGCAAAGCTGCACCATAGGCCGGGGGCGCCATCTGCAGTACATATGACTGTGGCATATTCTGCACGGCGCAGACCTGGGGCAGAGATCGCATGGCGAAGGTCTGCTCTTCAGGCTGGGTCGAGGCCGACGTCATGCTGTCGTCAGCTTCTTGGTAGCGACGCCTTTCTCGGCGTTGCTCGAGGTATACCAGGGCATCTTGACCCGAGCGACACCGCTCCAGCTCTGTCCTCAGATCCATCGATTGAGGGCTGGCGGAGCTGGAATCTGCCGTCTGTTCATCAACCATCGGCGTGCGTATCAGCGACACGGCCGGCTGGTTAGAGTGTCGTCTCCGCCGGAGTCGCGGGCTTGCGGCAGCGACGACAAGACGGTCTACCTCGAGAATCCACCGCTGGGTCGCTGCCTGAGGCGCGTCTCCAGCGGGCGGATTGTGCAGTAGCGCTCTTGCTGCAGCTAGCGCACCCCTTTCGGGTACGCCCGGCGCTACTGGAGATATGACGCTGGTTGGAGCCTGCATTGCCGGGGTCGGCGCTGCCAGAGCCGGTTGCTGGCTCCCAGCTTGTACTGACACACTCCGTCCTGAGTGTGTTGGCTTGTACTCCCCCCTAGCCGCGTCGCCGCGGAGGCGGGGGAGGTGAGCTTGCCGCCGAAGGGAGCTTGGTCATCTTCGTCGGCAGAAACTCGTCGCTCTAGGAGAAAAGCCCCCTACCTGGCGCGCCAAATGTCGAAGTGTGCAATCGACACTTCCCCTGGGCCTGCACTGGGCAGCCCGCGGAGGTTCTTTTTTCGGAGGGGCTAGTTCCTAGCGGAGAGCTTGCGCGGATGGACGAGTTAGTGAGAGCTTGACACGGGAAGTTTTACGTGGTTCAGGCCGCCGGAGCGTAAAACCCTACGTCCACGGCGAGCTATGGAGCTCGTTGTATTGCTTGCTGCTCAGGGGCGGGGGCCTGAGCTTGGGGGTGAGTTACAGCTTGAGAGTGTATGGCTAGCGTATGAGTTGCAGAATGCGAACCCTTGCTATCGACGCCTACCCGAGCCTTTTATAGTCCAAGACTCGGGTGGCTTACAAGGGGGGTCGGGACCCGACAGGTGGTCCCGGGAAGATTGTATATTATCTACCGTATCTGTAGTTACGCCGGTGGTTGCCTCTGGTCGAAGGCTTCTGAGTCTTCATTTTGCCGCCCTGCCCACGCCACGCACTAGTCATAGTGGTTGATGACGGCGCAGGCGGCATGGGATGTCTTGTCGCGGCGTTTATTACCTGGCAGGTTCTGACACCGCGCGCCAGTCTGTGATGCGACTGGGCGCAACGGCACCTGACAAGCGCGTGCTCCGCGTTTCCGCGTCTTGGGAAGACGCGGGCCTTGAATACCTTGTACGGGCAAGGTGAGGAGCGCCTTTACGCCCGCTGCCTACCGCTCGGGGGCAGGGTGCACCGTTCTTCTAGTCACGTGGCGGGTCCGGAGCTCTTCTCTGAGGAGAGGGAGGTCCGACCCCGCTAAACGCGTGGCGCCTTCGGACCTCTCTCCCGCGGAGGGGGAGGTCCGGTTTCTGCATGCCACGTGGCGGGCCCGGAGCTCACCTCTGAGGAGAGGGAGGTCTGGCCCCGCCGGACGCGTGGCGCCTTCGGAGCTCTCCCTGTGGAGAAGGGCGAGCACCTTAGGCATTTCACCTTGTGCGCGGGGGTACCCCATATCTCAGGTACCAACAGATGTACATCCAATACAACATAAAAATCATGGATAGATTTAGGAAGAGGCGTGAGGAAGGGAAAGGTTACAACCCTTTGATCTTAGAGGATTTCCAATGGAATAATGAATGGGTTCAAATGAATAATGATGAAGTTCATGCCAGGGAAGATCTTCTATGGTCTCATGTTGATGAAGCCATTGGTGCATCGAGTTCACTTGAAGGACGTCATTTGCCAAGACCCACCGCAACATATAAACGTTGGCGCTTTGTAGCTTCAACCTCAAGGTCCTCTACTAATGATGAAGAAGACCAAAGTTTGGGAGAGGAGGAAGATATTGATCAAGACAATGTGTTTGTGTCCGATGATTTAGAGATTGAGGATGATTTTGGTCAACCACCACCACTTCCTTCTAATGATAGCTCCGAAGATAAAGAAAATGAAGGCGCCCCAAATGATATTGAGCTTGTTATTGACTAGATGATGTCTCATGGTTATGGACTTATGGTTGAACTTGTCATGGTTATTTTTATCTATGTTGAACTTGTTAGACTTGGATTTATGTACCTATGTTGAACTTGTTAGCTTGTTGCCTATGTCGAACTTGTTGGCTTGTTGAACTTGTTGGATTTATGAATTATGTACCTGCAGTTCCACTTCTACTGTTTTTAGTGTTCTACACTTAGCCAAAAATGCCACAATGAACTGGTCGCCTGCCCGCCTAGGCGCCTAGGTGTCCAGTCGCCTGGCGGTCGCCTAAGCGTCCAGGCGCCAGTTCTCAAGCACGTTGTGGTAGGCTAGACATGAAACCCAACAATTTTTTATTTTTTCAAAATGAAGTAAAAGAGAGGAAGAGATATAAGAGTAATAAAAAATTAAGATTCTAACACATGAATTGCTACTTTCTATGCGGTTCCTATCATGAGCTAAGTCTCTAGATACATTCTAATCTCTCAAGTCTCGTTTTACCGCCTCCTTCCAAGTCAACCTTGGTCGTCCTCTACTCTTAATATTTTCTCTACCTCTATCTATTTCTCAGGCAGTAAAAAGTCGCAGCAACAACCTAATGGACAGCGGCTTCATTTGTCAAGTCCTCAGTAGAGTAGCCCATTTAGAGGTAGTGCACTGTTGCCTTTTTTTACCTGAGTTTCAATAATGGTAAATAGTTTGGTCAGAATTTATGACAATAAACTTTTCCTTGTTTGTCTCACAGGTTTAGTCTAGTGGTTAGTGGCTCCACCACTGAACATTCTCCCTTCTTTTCAAATGAACATTGGTTATTGGTATCGGACCATCTGAATTGGTGGTCAATTTGGTAAGTCTGAATATCTGGACTTCCAGCCACAGGTTATAGTCTTTGCGTATTGAACTCTCAACTCCATTTTCATTTTTTTTGCACAGGTTCGTCAATTCTTGGTACAAGCTAACAAGTTTAGTTCTGGCATTGATGATGGTATTACCTGTAAATATGGCTGAAAAGCCCCCCTTTGAAACATTGTCCCATTGTGGCAAAATGTTGTGACTCGGACATCTTCAATACATCTCATCCTTTCTGAATCAGAATTGTGTCTGCTCTCAATTTGTTGGCTTTCTTGTGGTAGTAGACGTCTCGTACCTTTTTTTTGAATCGAATTTTTGTTTTGCAACATATCGTTTCCTTTTTCAAAGGAAAGGAAATAGCGCCAAACAACAATTTGAGAAACGGCATTCAATAGATCAACGAAAAATGGCTCGAAAATATGTGTCAACAAATTGCTTCAAGAGGTTCATAAGGCCGTTGTGGATCAACTGCTGAATTTCTTTGTTCTCATGTTGATGGCAAAACCAATACATCTGCTATGCGACCATTCGACGCGAAAGAAAAGCTTCCAAAAATGGTCACCGATGGCAGGAGTCAGGAGTGTATTCTTCTCATCAGTGGATGCGGGCGATGTCCGCCCTGATCATCTCCAGGACCTCGGGCGGCGCGGCCGCCGCGGTGACCGTGACAACAGCGTCGGCCGCCCTTCCGCCGTGGCGCGCCAGCGTCGCCGCCAGCACCTCCGCCCCGCGCCGGTCGAACGCCTCCAGGACGCGCCTCAGCGCCCCGTGCCCTGCCGCCGGCAGCCGCGCGGAGAAGCACACCGCCGCGCCGGACACGGCCACCTCGGGGCGGCGGCGCTGCGGCGCCCGCACGCCGCGGTACGCTTCCAGCACAGCCACCGTGTCCTCCAGCACCTTGATGTGCGCCACCGCCGCGTCCAGGATCTCCACCTGGTTCACCCGCTGCCGCTGCCGCCGCCGGAGAAGAAGGTCAGTGGGAAAAAATGTCACCCTCCACCAAGAACCGGCCGGCAAGAACGGTGAAGCGTGAAGGGAACGGAGGGCGAGCCCGTCGAGAGCAGAAGGACTCACCGGGGAGGAGGGCATGTCTGGGAGCAGCGCGCGGAGCTCGGCGTAGAGCGCGGACGCGCTGGTCTGGCGCGCGCTCCGCGCCGGACGCCCCCGCCGCCGCTTAACCGTCCCCTCTCCGGCCGACGACGACGAACCCTGCGCGCCCAGGGAGGTCAGGGACCGCTCCAGCGGACACTTTTCAGCCATGAGAAGAGGACCTGCGGCGCTCCCCCTCCTCCGTCGTCTCTCTTGGTCTCTTCTCGGGAGAACAAGTGTTTTGGTCTTTGTCCTGGGAAGCAGCAGCAGCAGCAGCTGCCGCTTTGGCTTGGTATGGCCTTGGTGCAGTGGCCATGTGGCCAAAGTGCACTGCAGCAGCTTTGGTTGGTGGTGTTTAGCCAGGAATGGAAGCTGCAACTGGGTTGTCCGAAGGCAGGGGGCAGAGGAAGAGCACAGACCTGGGCAACAGATTTCCGTTTTTTTTCTCTAAGTTCGGTTTTTACAAAACAGAGACCGAAATAGTCATTTGAAAATAAAACTGGTCTTCAGGTTAATCAGAAATTTTGATTTTGATTTTGGGTTAACTGAAAAACTAAACTTCAACAGAACAATTTCAGAAAAACAGCAGTTGCATTCAACATATTCAATACATATTAGAAAACGGATGTTTAAATACATAATTGAACTTAATTATAAAAATAGTAGTAAAGTTAACACATTTTTTATAATAAAACTTAGCTGAACATTAGGATCATTAATCATACTATTTATCAATTTGATATATATAAACAGATACAATACATTTATATAGCATGCACACATTAGGGTGTGATGTGAGTCAAGCTCAGTAAGAGTAGTATGACGCAATGTTTTCAAGTCGCCTAGTCGACCCTAGTCGCTTGAGGGGCGACTAGGTCGACTAGGACGACTAATCGTCGACTAGGGCGACTAGTCTACCCTAGTCGACCCTCTAGTCGTCCTGTCTATTTTTTTGCAGGTTTCTAGTCGATCCTATATATATATATATAATCATATATTAGCAGTTTACAACATATTGTATATACAGATATATTTATAAACAAGAGCATTTTCCATTAGTATTACACAAGAGATATATAGACTAGATGGATAAAACAGTCAATAGTTGATTAGGAGAAACATATACTATTATACTCACAACACAAAGGCAGAATTAGAACTTCTGTTTCTGAACAGTTCAACAAACAACAAGAGCTAAAACACAGAGACAATAAAAACAGCAAGAGTTCACATTTATGCACTATGTTAATAGCAAGAGTTCAGAAAGACTAAAAAATAGACAAACAATTCATAATTTAGTTCATAAAAACAAGAGTTCAGTTCAGCAACAATTTATTCTAAAAAAGCATGTCATCATCAAGTTGGAAGCCTCCATTTTTTGCTGGGATCGAAAAGAGCAGAGGAGGAGTTAAACAGAACAAAGGAGAGAAGGTACTGAACCCTAATGGGCTAGCAGCAGGAGGCCCATATTTTTTTCCAGCAAGTCAGCCTGATCGCCAGACCCCCTAGTCGGACGACTAGTCGCCCGACTAGGACGACTAGTCAGACGACTAGGTTTCTAGTCGCCCTGATCGAGTCGATAGGCCTGATCGTGATCAACTGGGCGATAAGGACGACTAATCGCGACTAATCGTGATTAGTCGGACGACTTGAAAACACTGGTATGATGTTTATTAGGTTGGGCTAGTCGGGTATTAGGCTACATTTTGGTTAATCGAAAATAATGCAAAACAAAAAGTTTGGTTTTTACAAGAATAGTAACCGAAATATTGTTCGATTTTATCTATTTTCGGTTATTTAGGTTTCGATTTTTGGTTTCGGTTAATTTTGCCTAGGGCTGAGCCATGCCTGCTCGGGGAAAGTGGTCACCGAAACACAGCTGGAGAGGGTATTCACAAGGTAACAAGGAAGGCTGGTGTTTTGTTTCGGTCTTGACATCGACATTTTTAATCTCTACTTTAGAGTCTTTACCTATGTTTAAACTTTTAACATTTACCTATGTTGCGATTGGTTGAGGGTTGAACTCTTTCTCATTACTAAAAAGAGATGAATCAATCCTTTCATTTTGGATTGAAATTAAGAGGGTGTTTGGTTGCTGTCTAAACGTGCCACACCTCGTCACGACGCAACAGCGACGTGCAGCCACTCTCTTTCGATGCTAGACTGTCACACGTTCTAACATAGTTGAGTAGTTTATTTTTTTTTTGCCATAGCTCGTTGCAAGTCTAGCGGCTGATTTGTTCCCCACAAGTTTGGCGTCGTCGTAGCTGCTTCGTGATGTGCTTGGGCGCTGTCCAAACAGGTGCTAATATTGCGCTTGTGTTGATATGTCAATAATGTCATAAGAAATTATGAACAAGTTCCGTCACTTCGATAGTGGTTACTTGCCTTGGAGGGGCACTGAGCTAGATTATTCTTTAAATAGACGAAGAGGTATCTCCGAATGATTTCAGGGTCGTCGGATGCTCAGTGAACGGGGTAGATCTCGCGACGTTGCCGACTATGCCGTTACACGAGTCAAGCCGGAAAGCGCGCCGATCCCAGACCACGCAGCTCCACCCTGCGCCGCCGCTACCTCGCCGGCGGACGCCACGTCATCGCCGGCGGTAATGCCGACTCCCGCTGGCCGGGCATTCCTTCTCTCTTTCCTCCTCCTCCTTTTGTCCGCCGCGGCGTTTGGGGTGGCGGCCGTGGCGGCGGAGGAGGAGTTCACGGAGGAGCTGCTCCTGCGGCCGCTCCCGGACCACAAGGCGCTCGCGCACTTCCACTTCCGCTCCTCGGCGCCCCCCTCCGCCGCCGCTGGCAGGCACCATCACCTCTTCCCCAAGGCCATCTCCCAGCTGGTACGTGCCGACCGCCTGCATCCGACCCCCTCCCCTCAAGCGTACATCTCTTGCCAGCGGTGGCCTAGGGTTTTTGTTCCAGTTGCTCATGGCTTTTGTTGGTTGGGCGCACTAGAGTGATGGAATCAACCCAGGCTAGCATACACAAGGTTTGCGATTATGACGACAGAAGGATTAACTCCTTAAATCTATACAGAGACTATGCCGAGTCTAGCAGCCGCTACAAAGCTTTGGTCGCTGGCACATTGTTGTTGCAGCTAAATGGGGATCTTCACTTTTGTACGCATAATGTTACCTATCCCTTCCATTCATTTTTGCATACACATTGTCATGGTTGGTATGAGTGTTTATTTCTTTTGCTAACGTTTCCACTGACCTGTACTCTAGAATCCCTATAAAATCTATGTCTTTTGGTACTGTGCCTTGTAATGATTTAGGACTGTGGTGTTGTTTGGGGGTTCCAAGTCATTATTAGCTCTGCACGTTGCGTGTATCATGTCATCACGATTTCCTTGCAATGTTTTGGTGAAAGTTCGTGCGAATTTGGTGATTAGTCAGAATTATAAACTAGAATGCAGAGAACTTTTGTTTCCTAATCTGTATCAGTTCGCAAGATATATCATCTGATGTTCTCCGCACTAAGGATTTAAGGAGGGAGTACCTCTGAGATGTGCTGGATGTCACTAAACCACAGAGATCTGTGTAGCAAACAATATTTGTGCTTGCTTTCAATACTCTGAGTCTCTGACTCTGAGATATGATGTTGTTCATATCAGCAAGCTTTCTTGTGTGCACTCAATATTTATAACAACTTAAACATTTCTCTTTATGCTCTCTTTTTGTTGTTGGGTTAATATAGTATTGCATCTTGAGAGTGTGTTGGAATTACTATTAACACCTTTCTGTGTTGTGAAGACCAGATCCAGAAATTTCATATTAGCGAACTGGAGCTATCCTTTACACAGGGAAGATGGAACTATGAACAGTGGGGTGGATCCGATCCAATGTCAACAAGTAATGCAAAGCCTCCCGGTGTTGAGCTGTGGACAGTTTTTGATCTCCCTTTTGCTGAGATTGATGCCACATGGAAGAACCTGACGTATACACTCTCTGGCCTGTTTTGTGCATCAATCAACTTTTTAGAGTCTTCCACTTCATTTTCTTCTC
Source organism: Neostapfia colusana (assembly GCA_030760725.1). Taxonomy (NCBI): domain Eukaryota; kingdom Viridiplantae; phylum Streptophyta; class Magnoliopsida; order Poales; family Poaceae; genus Neostapfia; species Neostapfia colusana. Next base: position 4,917,360 of record JASWHV010000010.1, on the reverse strand, counting down.
CTCAATGGGGATTTAAAGCGAATGAAGGTAATCTGCGATATGGTGCATTGCCTCGTGAAGCTGTATGCACTGAGAATCTGACACCTTGGCTAAAACTTCTTCCATGTCGTGATAAAGCTGGTATAGCTTCTTCGTTGTACAGGCCTTCAATTTATAAAGGATATTATCATTCCCAAAAACTGAAATTGAGATCATCCCAGTCGCTTGGTATCATTCTAGATCAAACACTTACAGTTGTGCTGCAACCAAATACTGCTAGTGGTGAGCAGCGACATTCTACTGATGGACAACTTCAACCTAACTGGTCCATAGGACATCTTTTTAACAGCAAGCTGTCCAGGAAGTGTCTTGTTTCAAAATCCAGTAAAATATGTGGGCTGATCTTGATAGGAAGATGAGTCCCGATCTTCCGAGAGGTAGGGTAAACTTGATTGGGTGAAGATCTCGACGTTGATGATCCAACGCTCCGAACAAATGAAACCCCGCAATCACTACACCACTGCTCCGTTGGTTATCACCCGTGTCACACGAATGACCTCGCCATGAAGGCTTATCCCTGCAAGCGCAATCAAGAACACAAGCAAGAACAGAGAAGTTGCAATCAAAACTGAATTGATCACGAATTTGGGGTCTCACAACCGATGATCGGTGACACTGTTCAATGATAGATTGTAACTAAGCAAAACACAACTGTTTGTAACGGCGGTTAGGGGTATAAAGGAGGTGGAGGACGACCAGGGGGGTGCTAGGGTCGTGACCTAACCCTAAGACACGTACATAATGGACTTGAACTCGATACAAGGCCCAATGGCCCAATTAGGTGATGCAACACCCTGACAGACTCTAAACTTTATATTGTTTCGAAGTTTCCCGTCGACTCCTAGGGAATTTTGACGTGGGGCCAGTTCCATTGGAAAGTTTATCCTCTCAGCTTTCCGTGCATATGTAGAACGTAAAAAACGGAGTCCGTATGCCTCCTGTGCATCCATTTTAAGGTGAACTGCTCCTGAGACCGAGTTGGACTCGAGTTTGAGTTGAGCTCGGTCTTTAACTTCTTGTTGGCGTATTTTCTGGTCCTCCATGCCTCGAAACCCCTCTCCATGTATCTCCATGTCCTCTCCATGATTCCTAATCATAATTAATCCATTAGGTAGCAACATATTCTCAAAATTCACATATAAAGAATTGTTCAGGAAGGAGCTCACCTCTAAATTCAATTATGTGCTCGAGCTCTAGTAATTGGACCTTGCATGTCTACCATGTGAGTGTTGTGTATATCTGCAGGAGTGATGTCCACATCAGATCTGCCCCTGGCCCAGGGCGGCCAGAACTGGGCCAAGTGGGCTGGTCAGCCCTGGCCCAGGCCGGCCCCCTCCCTAGCCCAGGGCGGCCAGAACTGGGGCAAGTGGGCTGGTCAGCCCTGGCCCAGGCCGGGCCCTCTTTCTAGAAGGAATCTGAGTTTAATCTTCTTAGAGATAGACTAAACGATCCTTTTGTAATAGATTAGGACTCTTGTAAGGGGGGCTATATATACAAGCTAAAAACACCCCAAATCGTGAGAGAGTTGAAAAAAAGAAATTTTCCTCCACTTTTCTGCCCTAGCCGCCTCTCTCCCCTGCTGCAGCCGCCGCCCCCTCTCATCTCTCCCAGGTCGGCGCCTCCCTCTCTCTCTAGCCGCCACCACCAGGAAGCCAAACCCTAGCTGCCGCCCCTCCCTGATCTCTCTGCTCTGCTCTGCGCCTCAGATCAAGAGCAGAGCAGACGGCTCATCTAGTTTCTCCCCTGTTCAGATCATCCTGATCAGCACCCGGCGTGGCTGCTTCTCCCTGTGATCTGATCTGTCCTGCACAGGATCAGAAGCACAAAACATCACAAATCTCCTCTGTTCTTCTCCCAAATCATCTCTGATCTTCTCTGTTCAGAGAAGGCGTGCTGTACTGATTTTCATATCAGTTTAGGCGGCTGGAACAGGAACTCAGAGACAGTTTTGGGACTGGAATTGCAACAAAATATTTTTTGAGATTGATAAAGGTATAGCTGACAAAGTAAGCAAATCTGGAACTGATGTTTCATGGAGTAATGAGTTCTTTGTATTATCTAGTGGCCCAGACAGGGTGATCAAAGAATTAAATAACTTGAAACTCCAATCATCTACTTTATATGAATTTGATGTTAATATCTACAATGAGGAAAAGCCTTTTGATGTGGGTATTACGCAGAAGCTTCCCCTGATATGGTCTTACACCCCTTCACCTTATCATACAAGCAGATTCCTTATGGGTAGTGGAAATGAGAGAGGGTCCATAGCCTTTTCATTTCTGTCCACTAATATTTATAAACAGATATCTGCCAGCTCAGCTGATTGTACAATAAAGGCAGTTATTTTCCAGGTCATTCCATGGTATGTTAAGGTCTACTCTCACAGCCTAGAAATTTTTATTGATGGGAACAGTAAGACTATATCAGAAGTAGTTGACAAGGTTCATGTCACTCCTTCAGAAGACAAGCTTTTGACTGACACTTTGGAGATGCTGCTAAGATTCCCTTGTAGCATGCAATCAGCTACCCTGACCTTGGATTTTGACAAGGTATGTTCTGCTGCTTAAACTAGAGTGCCCTTTGTTGCAATTCCGGCGCTGAAACTATCTCTGTTCTTGCTGAACAAGCTGATCTGCCCTAGCAGATCAATCTGTCTTCCCTGAAGACAGACCAGAGAACCAGGAAAACTGTGAGGGAGTAGATAGATCTGTTCTGTTTAGGGAAACAGAACAGCCGCATGCTTGATTCAGCTTCTGCTCCTGCGCTGGACAGAGCAGAACAGAGAGAGAGTCACGCCAGGTTCTGTTCTAGCAGAACAGAACAGGGGAGATCAGGAGCCGCCGGCCTGTGCTTGGATCAGGGAGCTCAGAACAGGGGATAGGTAGGGGCGCAGCGGCTAGGGTAGCTAGCCTGGGCGGCGGCTGCTAGAGCAGGAGGGAGGTGGAGGATTTTTTCTTTTTATTGATCTCTCTCAATTTGGGGTGTTTTTGGCTTGTATATATACCCCCCCTTACAAGAGTTCTAATCTGTTACAAAAGGATCTTTTAGTCTATCTCTAAGAAGATTAAACTCAAATTCCTTCTAGAAAGGGGGCCGGCCTGGGCTAGGGCTGACCAGCCCACTTGGCCCAGTTCTGGCCGCCCTGGGCTAGGGAGGGGGCCGGCCTGGGCCAGGGCTGACCAGCCCACTTGGCCCAGTTCTGGCCGCCCTAGGCCAGGGAGGGGGTCGGCCTAGGCCAGGGCTGACCAGCCCACTTGACCCAGTTCTGGCTGCCCTGGGCCAGGGGCAGATCAGCCCACATTCTCCTCCTGATCCTGACACTGGCCTATGTCTAGAATCCCGATCCTTCTCCTCATCTCCACGAACTTCTGTCTTCCAAGAGCCTTGGTCAAGATATCCGCCATCTGGTCTTGAGTGGAGATTTGCTCAAGCACAATAGTACCGCTGTCCACACACTCCCGTATGTAGTGGTACTTGACATCGATATGCTTGCTCCTGTCATGGTGTACCGGGTTCTTGCTCAAGTCTATAGCTGACTTGTTATCAACCCGCATCACCGGCGCCTTCGATTTTTCAGCTAAGTCCTCCATCAGCCGTGCCATCCATACACCTTGACATGCCCCTTGAGCTGCTGCGATATACTCTGCTTCACATGAGGACAAGGCCACCACCTTCTACTTGCAGGACTGCCATGAAACGGGGCTGTTTTCAAGATAAAACAGCACCCCGCTTGTGCTCTTGCGGTCCTCCACGTCTCCCGCATAGTCACTATCCGAGTACCCAATAAGCTCCATGTCTCCTCCTCTTGTATAAAAGACTCCATAGTTGATTGTACCCGTTATGTAGCATACAATGCGTTTGACTGCAGCAAAGTGATCCTCCTTGGGCTCCTCCAGAAACCGACTCACGTACCCGACCGAGTAGGCAAGATCGGGACGTGTGCTCACCAAGTATCGCAGCCCTCCAACCAAGCTCCTATAGTCCGTTGCATGCACCAACGGGCTATCACTTGTCTTGCAAAGCTTGAGGCCTTGCTCCATGGGAAATGCACAGGGATTGCATCCTTCCAGGCCAGCTTTAGAGACAAGTTTGGAAGTGTAGGCCGCCTGCCCAATGCTTATCCCTGCATCAGTTTGCCGCACCTCCAGGCCAAGATAATATGACAAGAGACCGAAGTCGCTCATCTTGAACCTCTTCATCATCTCCCCTTTGAACTTCTTGAGATCGCCTCCTCCTGTGATCACAAGATCGTTGACGTACACGCCGACGATGAGCTTCTCATCTTCAGCCCCACGGAAATAAATCCCGTGCTCGCTCGTACTCTTCTGGAAACCAAGCGATAGCAAGCTATCGTTGAGCTTGGCGTTCCAGGCCTTGGGCGCCTGACGAAGTCCATATAAAGCTTTCTTGAGCCGATACACCTTGTGTTCGGCTCCGTCGATGATGAAGCCAGCGGGTTGGGAGACGTACACCTCCTCCATCAAGTCGCCGTTCAAGAAGGCGCTCTTCACGTCCATGTGGTGTACCTCCCACCCCTTGTGTGCAGCAACTGCAAGGAGCAAGCGAATAGATTCGAGACGAGCTACAGGAGCAAATACCTCGTGAAAATCTATTCCTTGCCGTTGGACATAGCCTTTTGCCACCAATCGAGCCTTGTGCTTCACCACCTCCCCATGCTCGTCCTTCTTCACCTTAAACACCCATTTAAGGCCAATGGGCTTGTGTCCTGCAGGAAGATCAACAAGTTGCCAAGTCTTGTTTTCTTCTATGGACTCCATCTCCTCGAGCATGGCCCGTCTCCAGCACGGGTGTTCCTCAGCATCGGCGAAGGACGTGGGCTCCTCCGCGGTGGTGAACATAAGCTCCCCCTCCTCCAAGCTTGGTGGGCGCTCAGCCCGACCAGGAGGGGTGAGGGTTCCGAGTATGTTGCGCATCGTGCGGAACCGTAGTTTCGCGCCATCGTCGTAGTAGGCGTCGACAACATTGCTGCCGGGGTCCGACAGCGGTGAGGCGAAGCAGATGGGCCGTGGAGGATTCCGGGGCGTGACGAAGGTGCTAGAATCTTCGAGTCCGGAATCCCCCGCTGCTGCTGACCCCCGTGCAGGACTGTCCCAGCCCTGATTTGCGCTGGACAGCCCCTGCAGGGGCCCTTGGGGCGACGCTGCAGGTGCTGGACCCTCTCCAGCAGGTCTGGAGGCTGGCGTAGGAACTCCTAGGGTCTGTACAGACCCTTCTGTGCCCCTCCTGGGCACTGCAGGGGTGCTGTTCGGCCCCTCCGGACCCTGCAGCACCTCTCCAGGTGCTGAAATAGCATGTCCAGCACCTGTTGGACCTAAGGAGTCGACGTGGAAGGTGGTGTAGTCCTCTTCTCCTGCTCCTTCTCCCCAGTCCCACTTGGTCGCCTCGTCGAATATCACGTCACGTGATATGTGTGTGCGCCCGTCAGCCGGATTATACATCCGATAGCCCTTCGTCCCTGCAACATAGCCAAGAAAAATCATCGGAGTACTTCGGTCTTCCAACTTTTTTAGGTGGGGGCGCGTGTTCTTGACATGCCCCACGCACCCAAAAGTTCGGAAATAATTGACGGCTGGTCGCTCTCCATGCCAAGCTTCATATGGTGTCTTCCCGTCGAGGCCGCGGGTAGGGGATCGATTCAGGATATAGACAGCCGTGATAACTGCCTCACCCCAAAATATCCCGGGCATACCCTTCGCCTTCAACATGCTTCTCGCCATGCCGACCACCGTCTGGTTGCGCCGCTCCACAACCCCGTTTTGCTGCGGCGTATACGGGGCTGTGAGCTGACGTTGTACTCCGTGCTGAGCGCAGTACTCGCCGAACTCCTGTGAGGTGAACTCCCCTCTGCGATTAGTACGGAGTAGCTTCAGCCTCCTCCCGGACTCTAATTCAGCTGTCGCCTTGAATTGCTGAATTAAGTCTGGCGTCTTGTCCTTGGTTGCTAGAAGATAAAGCCACATATAGCGGCTCATGTCATCCACAAGCAACAAGAACATCTTCTTGCCACCTGGAGTCGTCGGCGTGATAGGCCCGCAGATATCGCCGTGGACAAGGTCGAGCGCGCCCTCCGCGCGCCGTCGAGCTTGCTTGGGGAAGCTGGAGCGCCTCTGCTTCTCGACCAAGCAAGCTTCGCACAATTGATCGACATGATCAATTTGCGGAAGCCCGAGCACCATCTCCTCTCGTGCCAACTTCCGAAGCGCCTGGAAGCCGACGTGTCCGTAGCGTTCGTGCCAACGCCACGCAACATCATCACGCCTCACGATTAGGCAAACCGGACGTGTAATGTTGAGCCTGATGGAGTACAACTTGCTGTCGTCGCGCTGAACTCGTGTGAGGAGACGCTGCTGCTCATCCCGTATGTGCATCACTCCTCCTTGCACCGTGATGCTGTAGCCATCCTCATCCAGCTGGCCGACTCTGATGAGGTTGGTGGTGAGGCGTGGGATGAGGTAGACGCCGGTGAGCCTCCTGTGCTCACCCGTCTTAGCGGCGAATAGGACCGTACCCTTCCCCTGGATACGCACGACGGAATTATCGCCGAACTTGATGGTTCCGACGACGTTTTCGTCGAGCTCGGAGAAGACGGCGCGCGAACCCGTCATGTGATTGGTCGCGCCCGTGTCGAGGTACCAACGAGTGTCATCAAAGTCATCGTCGTTGCTGCGGTGAGCGAAGATACGTCCCTCCACTATCTCCAGTAGGCGCATAGGACGTTCCTGTACAGGCTCCTCCTATACTGAGGCCACCCTTGTTATAAACAAGGCGCCCTCCTCCTCCGCCTTTGCCACGAAAGCCTGCTGCTGCGGCTCCTCCTTAGGCTTCGACCCACACTCCCTGGCCTAGTGGCCCTTCTTCCCGCACTTTCTGCACTGGTCCCGCAGAATATCCTTTCCGGAACCTCCCTTCTTGCCTCCATTCTTCTTGGGCGGGCCCTTTCGGCCGCCTCTCTTAGAAGGACCCACGGACTGGGTAGACCGCTCCTCCTTCCGCTGTGCCTCCCACTCCTCCCGAGTGAGGTACAGCTGGCCGTTGTGTACTCCTCCCTTCCGCTGCGTCGAGTTGAAAGCGTTCTCAGCCGCCCTGAGACGCCCCGTGACCTCCGACAAGGTGAGGGTCGACACGTCCAGCAGTGTTGTGATCGCCACCACGATCTGTTGGAAGCGTTCTGGAACGCTTCGCAGGAGCTTCTCCACGGCTCTCTCTTCTCCTATCTCCTCCCCTAGCGACGCAAGCCGTGATAGCATGCCGCTCAGGCGGAGGGAGAAGTCCTCCACGCTTTCGCCATCCTTGAAGACAGCGTCTTCGAACTCCTTCCGGAGTTGCTGTGCTGTTGTCTTCCTCACGCGGTCGGCCCCGACCCGCATGATGGCGATCGTGTCCCATGCCTCCTTTGCCGTCCTCTTTTCTCCGATCGTCGTGATCATCTCCGGCGGGATAGCGCTGACAGATGTCAAGCGCCATCATGTCTTCCTGCTCGCTCACGTTCCCCTCCTCCACGGCCTTCCAAAGCAGCCGCGCCTTCAGCTTGATCTTCATCATGACAGCCCACTCCGCCTAGTTGGTCTTGGTGAGCACGGGGAACCCCATCCCGGTGTTCACCTCACGAGCTGCCGATGAGGGTGTCCCATGGCTGATGGCGCTGCCGCTGCTTGTAGGTGTAGACGACATCTTGTAGAATTCAGCCTAGGGTTGAAACCGGCTCTGATACAACGAATGTTGCAATTCCGGCGCTGAAACTATCTCTGTTCTTACTGAACAAGCTGATCTGCCCTAGCAGATCAATCTGTCTTCCCTGAAGACAGACCAGAGAACCAGGAAAACTGTGAGGGAGTAGATAGATCTGTTCTGTTTAGGGAAACAGAACAGCCGCAGGCTTGATTCAGCTTCTGCTCCTGCGCTGGACAGAGCAGAACAGAGAGAAAGAGAGTCACGCTAGGTTCTGTTCCAGCAGAACAGAACAGGGGAGATCAGGAGCCGCCGGCCTGTGCTTGGATCAGGGAGCTCAGAACAGGGGATAGGTAGGGGCGCAGCGGCTAGGGTAGCTAGCCTGGGCGGCGGCTGCTAGAGCAGGAGGGAGATGGAGGATTTTTTCTTTTTATTGATCTCTCTCAATTTGGGGTGTTTTTGGCTTGTATATATAGCCCCCCCTTACAAGAGTACTAATCTGTTACAAAAGGATTCTGTTTAGGGTTAGGTTGAGGTGGTATTTTACTGTGTTATCCTAAACGGTATTAGATGGCCGTTTAAACGCGTTTAAACAGTAAAGATAGGGCTACTGCATTGTTTAGGGTCTAAATGGTCCTGTAAATAGTTGACCCATTGAAGCAGTCAACAGGTCGTTTAAATGTTCTAAACAGGCTAAACGAAACGGTCCGAGACGGTTTTAAACACTGTTTTGCCCGAATACCAAACTGTTTATGGGATGGGACTGAAAGAGATGGAGACTATATAGGAGAACATTAGGTTTGATGGCTGCTTCTTATCCTATCGCCCTCAGTCCCTCACCACTTCACAAGAGTTGCCACCGCCCACATATGCCTGTGGAGGCGCCACCCTCCACGAGACCCACCCCGTCCGCACGAGACTAGGACACAAACACACAGTCATATGACCTAGGGAAGCTTTTGTAGGATAGCTACTAGGTTGGGTTGGATGCATTCCCTCTCTTTTTTATATTTTCTTTTCTCTATTTTTTCCTTTTTCTTTCCTCCTGTCAGCCTTTACTTTTCCCTGCTAGTTTGCTACAGTACCAAAATGTTTAGCCTGTCTAAACACCATCTAAACGTGAGTAGGCCATTTAAACGCTAAACGGTAGGTCACCAACTGTTTAGCGTTTACGGTTTAAGATAACACTGGTATTTTGTATCTCCCGATATGAAAAGATGACGGTCGGATTTAATCCGATGGTTCATATAGAATGGGTCAGCTCCTACCGCCCTTGCCCGACACCCGCCCTTGCTCGACACCGGCCTCCGCCTCCACCTGCCGCCTCCACCCGCCGCCTTCACCTCCGCCCGCCGCCACCGCTGCGCCTGCCGCCAGCGTCGTGTCCGTCCGCCCGCCGCCTCTACCCTCCTGCCGGCACCGCCCGCCGCCGCCGTCTGGGCGCCTGGGCATCCAGGCACCCCGCCGGCGCCTAGGCGTCTAGGCGGGGATTTAAAAGCCTGGTTAATATAAGAATCCTAGTTCAAAAATGAATGAGAGTTGCCCTAGCGACAACAATTTGAAAACAAAGGGGTTACTATGTAATTTATCTACTTAGTTACACATTAACACACTGATGGGCCTCGATAATAATGTATGTATGTTTTTCATATTAATGTGGTAGAATGAACCATTGAGCTGTTTGCTTCATTTGCATACATGATGAGTAGGTTATGTTACATGCCATGACGTTAGCTTCAATGTTGAATCTACTGTAGTTCATGGACTGCCCTTTGTTTATTTTTATCCCTGAATTTGTTCTTATTTAACTATTTTCTTGAAAAAAAGAAAGGGCAGCCCGGTGCATGTAGCTCCCGCTTGCGCAGGGTCCGGGGAAGGGTCCGACCCACTTGGGTCTTTTGTACGTAGCCTTTCCCTACATTTCTGCAAGAGACTGTTTCCAGGACTTGAACCCGTGACCTCATGGTCACAAGGCGACAGCTTTACCGCTGCGCCAAGGCCCCCCTTCTAACTATTTTCTTGATGCAACATTAATTATTTACTTCCATATTTTTACTTCACTGTTGTTTTGATTAGTATATTTTTTAAAAAGAAAGGGGCTTTCGTGCTTTAACCAAACTTAATTCTGTCACAGCCACAAGATGTGGGCTCATTCCACTGTTAATAGCTAAGCTCCGAGGACAGAAGATCGATTCACCAGAATTAGGATTATCATATGAATCTGCAGGGTTGAAGAAGCTACTACTGAAGGTTGTACTTGTTACCGTAGTGGCTGATTTATTTCACTATTTGTCGAACAACAGTTGAGAGCTAACATTTGTGTCCAATATTTTGTGCTAGTTTGGACATTGTAGCATATGTATACCCTGTAAATCTGACTGCATCCAGGCATCCTTGTGTCTTTCTGGTTTTTTAAAAGACACTGCCAGGCACGTGGTTTAAGGCAACTAACACACATTGTGATGTCCATCCAACCACCATTGGTTTAAGGCAACTAACGCACATTGGCACGTTTTGTGCGTCACCACCTTCATTCTGCACATTGGCGTCGAGTAAAGGTATGTTCAGCCCCAAAATGATATCCTTGGCCGAACTAGAGAGCAGGACCAGTTTTAGCATCAGAGGGAATTACCTCATGGATTTGAAATTGTGGAGGCCCATTTGACTGATCTTGTTGCTTCTTTGATCTTTTGTACTGGCCAACTAATTTGGTATTCATGTAGAACTCTTCCTGCTTGTCAACAGACCAGAGCAATGGTTACATTAGTAAATTTAGAATCAAGATGAAAAATAGTCGTAACAAAGGTTATCTCGGAGACATTCAACACAAAATACACCAAGAATTATTTGTTTGGAAACAACTAAACTGTATATATTATACGGGAATGCTAACTTTTAATAGACTGAATTTTTTGTGGTCCTTACACTCACGCGCGAGACGTCCGATCTATAACAAGATTCATGAGGTTGTTATTTTTTTTCTGTTTTGTAGCGTTATGTATTAACTATAGAAAAAATCGTAGATGTATTGGTTGTAGAAAAATATTACTCCCTCCGTTTCGAATTATTTGACATTGGTTAATTTAAAATTGAACTAGCCAGCATCAAATAATTTGAGACGGAGGGAGTATAAGTTGTACCTGTTACATATAGATCTAAGGGTTTGAGTGTAAGGACACCTATTTTCATCCAATTGAAAATTAGACCCTTCCATATTACAATCTACCTCTAACAAAAAAAATAGTTGTGGAAGAAGAGCTGTTTGCTGTTGGAGGCTCGTGGGCTTCCTCTGTATCACTAGTCTTCTTAGGCCTCGAAAAATGGACCATAAGACCATTACCTCCTATCGGGCCGTGATACCGTTAGTTATTGGGCTGTTAATGGGCTGTCATCTATCCGGGCCCAGAAATCCAAATCCACAGAAAATAAAATGCAATACGAACAGAACCCCGAGGGGCTTCTTCTCCACTTCTCCCTCCCACTGCCCTCCCTTCTCTCTCCAGATCTCGCCCGCCCGCCCGCCCGCCATGGACCTCGTCGACGCCGGCCAGCTCGCCGCTACCCCCGCAGCCAGCATGGGAGACCCCTCCGCCGCGCTCCCACTCGCCGGTGCCGCTTACCAGCCCTACGTCTCTGAGCTCCTCGCCTTCTCCATCGAGCGCCTCCACAAGGTACGCCCTCGCGGCGCCGCCCCCAGGTTGGCTGGCGATGACGACTCCCGTGACGTGTCGGTCAGTCGGTTGGTTCGGTGGGAACGCAGGAGCCGGAGCTGCTGCGGGTGGACGCCGAGCGGGTGCGGCGGCAGATGCAGGAGGTGGCGGTGGAGAACTACGGCGCCTTCATCGCGGCGTCGGAGGCGCTCTCCTTCGTCCGCGCGCAGCTCGAGGGCTTCGACAGACACCTCGAGGCCCTGGTAATGCGCCTGGTCCTCTCCTTCCCTGCTCATTAGTAATCCTTCACTTCACCGCTTCTTCTGTTATGTGGCCCGCCTTTCGCGTCGAAACTTGTTGCTCAATGTGGATCAGTAGGTAGATGTGAAGTCAGTTGATCGGATCAGTGCTGGTTGTCGTACGCTGTGATGTGCAAATGTGTGCGCGTGGTTGCTTTTGGTGTTAGTGAGATCACCGTCTCTCATTGTTGATGCACTTAGAAATGTATCTGTACTTGTCAGTTTAAGTGGAAACACAGTCCCGTTGTAACTTATTTGTCTGCTGTCCTGCTTAGCTTCTAATCTTAGCAAGCGTATATCAACCTCTAGTCTGTGCCCCTGCTTTTGTTGGCAACTGAGAAATACATCCAATGAGCGGTTAGCCGTGAAAACAGAATGATGCAAATTTATGATCTTGACCATACATATAACAAAAAACATGTCTCTCAGTGCTTCATGGAAAAAATTAAATATAATTTACAGGTAGTAGTGCTCACAAATAGATTTTTTGGGTCTTGGATGTTGACTATGTTATGCATCAACATGTGAAAACCGTCATCATCTGTTTGTATTCTGAACAAAGTCCCCCAATAGCATTAGTAATGATGATGAAAGTGATGTCGATATCAATCTGCCAACATCAGAGGTTGAAGTTAATGATGCAATCTACCAACATCAGAGCGCGAACTTAATTATGCATTTCACTGTACAGATTTTGCTTCTTTCTGTATGGTATATTGACTACTGTTTATTCATTCTACATTGGAAGTACGACATGAAATGTTTGACCGCATTTTTTTTGCTCCACGTAGATAGAGGAGATACCAAATTTAACATCTGGTTGCACTGAGTTTCTCGAGTCGGCACAGCAAATTTTGGAAGAAAGGAAGCTTAATCAAACATTACTAGCCAACCATAGTACCTTGCTTGACCTTCTTGAAATTCCGCAACTGATGGACACGTATGTGACATTTTCTGACAATGTCTCCATTTTTTATTTTTTATCATTATGTTCTTAGTTTTATGTGGCTGATATTATTTGGTTCATGTTGAGTCTATATAGACTGTTCACAAGCTCCAACTTTGCAGATGTATACGGAATGGAAACTATGATGAAGCACTTGATCTAGAATCTTTTGTCTGTAAAATCTCAAAGTTGCACCCTGAGTAAGTACTGTAACATAACACCCATTTGAGCCCCAGCATTGGCTATATTTGTAACCATTTCTATTTCTATTGAAGTCTACTTGTTATCCAAGGATTAGTGGCTGAAGTCAAGAAGACAATACAATCACTAATCTCACAGCTCCTCCAGAAACTTCGATCAAATATTCAGGTGTGATGTTGTAAAAAATAAATTAGTTACTCGTACCATTTTCATAGTATGCATTGTCCATGATTGATATGTGCAACTTGACATTATGGTCCTCAAATTTATTATTGTCCTATTAACGCATCTATATCTTAGTATGGAGTTTTATTATCAACAGTTACCTGAGTGCCTTCGCATCATTGCACATTTGCGCCGAATTGGAGTTTTCAATGAATCAGAATTACGTTTACAGGTATTTAGCTATGAAGGTTTTCATGTGAATCAGAATTACTTTTACATATTTTGAAAGTAGTACTAGTTCATGAGTTTAAAATTTTAGAAATGGTATTTCTCTGTTGTCTTTATTACATGTAAACTATGGATATCCCTTGGTGCATGCTCTTTGCCGATGATGTAGTGCTGATAGATGAAACTAGTGATGGTGTTGATAAGAAATTAGAGCTATGGAGACAAACTTAGAGTCCAAGGGGTTTAGTCTTAGTAGGACCAAGACCGAGTATATGAGGTGTGACTTTAATGGTGTTGGTCGTGAAGAGGGAAATGTTAGTCTACAAGGACAAGTAGTACCTAGAAGGGACTTTTTTCGATAATTAGGATCAATGTTACAAAGCAATGGCAATATTGATGAGGATGTTTGCCACATGATCAAGGTAGGGTAGATGAAATGGCGACAAGCCTCTGGAATCCTATGTGATAGGAAGGTCCCACAAAAACTAAAAGAGAAGTTTTATAAGACGGTAATCAGACCCCGATGCTATATGGGGCGGAATGTTGGTCAACTAAACGGCAACATGTCCAACAAATGAGTGTCGTAGAGATGCACATGCTATGGTGGATGTGTGGGCATACGAGAAGAGACCGAATAAAGAATGAGGCGATTCGTGATAGGGTAGGGGTGGCGCCGATTGAAGAGAAGTTAGTTCAACATCGACTAAGGTGGTTTGGACATATCCAATGGAGACCTCCAGAAGCACCGGTTAACAGTGGGATTTTAAGAGGTAGAGAAAATATTAGGAGGGGTAGAGGACGACCAAGGTTGACCTGGGAGGAGGCGGTAAAACGAGATTTAAGAGATTAGAATGTATCAAGAGACTTAGCTTATGATAGGACCGCATGGAAAGTAGCAATTCATGTGACAGAATCTTACTCTTTTTTTTTTCTTGTTACTCTTATATCTTTCCCTCTCTTTTACTTCATATATATATATATATATATATATTCCTATGTAAAGATAAAATTCCTATGTGTTACTATTCAATTATTTTCGTCATCATCTTCTAACTCTGATATAATTTCTAGTTCTTGAGGTGTAGGGAGGCTTGGCTTTCTGGGATTCTTGATGATCTGGACCAAAGGAATGTTTATGATTACTTGAAAGGCATGGTGACTTGCCACAGGACACATTTATTTGATGTTGTCAACCAATATCGAGCGATTTTTAACAATGATAAATCCGGAAGTGAGGAGAGCTGTGATGGTGGGTTGCTTTTCAGCTGGGCAATGCAACAAATTAGTAATCACCTCACCACCCTTCAAGTTATGTTGCCAAATATAACGGAAGGTGGGTCTCTGTCAAACATTCTTGATCAGTGCATGGTAAGGATTAACTTTTCATCCCTTTTATCTGAATTGTGATTGGGTACATGAGTTTTTTTAGACTCCAACAGTTGACATAATTCATCAATTCTCGGCATTTGTTTATGTTGCAGTATTGTGCCATGGGACTTGGCTTAGTTGGGTTGGATTTTCGTGGCCTGCTTCCACCAATTTTTGAAAAGTAATGTGTATTTAGATTGGATTTTAGCTATGAAAGTTATGACTGTGAAGTAGCATTCTTACCAACGATGTTATGTGCCTTTTGCAGTGCTGTTCTAAATTTGTTCTCAAAGAACATGAATACAGCGATTGAAAATTTTCAGGTAATGCAATTTTGTGCAGCCAAGATATGGATGTACCTTTTAGTTCTTGATTGAATATAAAGTGAAATGCACTTTAACATGAATAAGTTGTTTGCTCATACTGTTGTGCAGCTCCTGTTTGCATGAAATATAAACTGAGTTATTTTGCTATTTGCTCTTTTGAATCAACTTAGTAGTCCATGGCCATCACACTAATAATACCTTCTACAATGCCAGGTTGTTTTGGATTCACACCGCTGGATTCCAATGCCATCTGTTGGCTTTGTAGCAAATGGAGTTGTGGATGGGACTTCAGATGATGTGACTCCACCTTCAGTTTTGATGGAACATCCACCTCTTGCAGTCTTTGTTAATGGTAATTTTAAATAGCTAAATGTGAGATCTTATTATGTTCATCATCACATGTCGACTCTGCCTGAACACGTCTGCATTAACTGATGCGTAAAATTGATGTCATGTTTTCAAATTCTTGTATGTAGGTGTTTCAGCAGCAATGAATGAGTTAAGACCATGTGCTCCATTGAGCTTGAAACATGTCCTTGCTCAGGAGGTGGTCAAGGGACTACATGCGGTCTCTGACTCCCTAGTTAGATACAACGCCATGCGGATGCTTCGGGGAAATGAGTCCTCTCTTTTCCTTTCACTCCGCCATGCTTTTGTCGAGGTGGGCTCTGTTTCCTATCGTTGAGAACCGGTTTTAAATCTGATCAATAGAAAACATCATGTTACATTTGCACATGTAAGAAAAAGTGAATCTTAAGCTCAGACACACCATCTGTAAGTTACATACTCTATTCATTTTTTTTGAATCAAAGAGGGCTCACATCTAACTTTTCATCTCAGGTCGCATACCCTTATTGTGAAGCATGTTTTGGCCGATGCTACCCCAATGGAGCAACACTGATCACAGAGTGCCAGAGCACATTTGACTCTGTCAGCCGGCTATTGACCGTACCTGCAAGATCTAACAGTTCAGGGATCAGCATTGAACGGAGACAGTCAGGAGGCATTGAGAGGAAACGGTCAGGAAGGATTGAACGGAGGCAGTCAGGAGGTCTCGAACGAAAGCAATCCATTGAGAGTGTTGGGTCAGCAATCACCGAATACGGGCTCCCACCAGATGGACTGGGACCAGAGCTCAACAGTGATGCTGGCACCCCAGCTTCTTCACTTCAGGCTGATGTGCTAACAAGTCCGCCGTCAAACAAGTAGTTTGTACCATTATTCGTTGAATGATTGAATCTGTCGAATCTCTTCACCAGGGCGTGGTTATCCTCAGCCTGAGAAGAGGTTGTCCCAAAATTCTCTTCTTCGTGAATTCTTGGTTGCAAATTTTTGCTCCTGGCCCTATAATGTATACAAGCATCCCGTCACCAGATACGGCAGTTGTACAAAACCGGATACACCATTGTTCTTTTAGCTGTTCATTGTTAGCCCATACCTAGATGTTGTAGAGTGTTCCGACCTGAATAATAATTAATCCGATATATGAATTGTCTTTTCTGCATGGTTGGTTGCCCATGTGTTTTATGGACTGGTTTATAAGTCACCCTTTGAGATCTCATAGGTGGATGCTGTTATCCTCTTTGATACCAACCAGCGGTAGATTGCACGGAGAAAAGTCAAGAATAGGTGGAAGAGTGCAACTTGCAAGCAAAGTGTCGAATGGAATAAAGAACAGACGCATCAGGAGGGAAGATCCCTAAAAGACGTGCCTCGGCCGGTGGCAACGCGTGCTGCCCATGCCATTCCACATCTCATCTTATCCTATCACCAGGAAATCAACAATGCAAACAATACATGGCACCTCAGCAGCAACGGAATGGTGCAGCATAAACAAATCACAAGGTTGTAGAGACTGGACCTTGAACAAGGTGATCCCCTCTCCACTTCTCTTTTCAATCTGGCCACAGATTGTTTGACAATGGTGACCCGGAGAGCCTAGAACAATGATCTGGTGCAGGGGATCATCCCTCACATCATTGATAAAGGGATTGCTATACTACAGTTTGCAGATGATATCATCGTTTGCCTACAACATGATTTAGATAAAAGCAAATATTCTGTCGTATATGTATGAACTCATGTCTGACCTTAAAATAAACTTCCAAAAAGCGAGGTTATTGCCATTGGGAGTGATGAGTGATTGGGATTATGTGGACCGAAATGTTTTACAACAACAACAACAAAACCTTTGTACCAAACATGTTGGGATCATGTGGACCGAAATGTTTTAAAAAAACTAAATGTTTGGCATGGAGGTTCTATGTCCATTGGTGGCAGATCCTTTCTGGTGGACTGTAGTCTGTCAAATGTTCTCATCTATCATATGTCGATGTTTTTGTTATAAAAAACGGTATCTTACAAGATAGACAAAATCAAGAAATTTTTTTCTCTGCGGTGGAACTAAGAGAATATATCATTTGATAAGATGGGAAAAATCACTAGGGTAAAGAAGAAAGAAGGTCTGGGCATTAAAAACATCCAAAAGATGAATGTTAGCCTTCTATACAAATGGTGGTGGAAATTAGAGAACACTGAGGGAATCTGGCAGGAAATTATGCTTGCATCATTCCTCAATTGCTTAAGTGAAACATAAACCTGATGATTCCCTGTGTTGGTATGATCTCTTGAAGGTCAGAGACACATAACTAAATAGTAGATTCACGATAGTTGTAAAAAAAGCTGCAAACTTCTTTTTTTTTCACGTGAAGGTGACGATGCTAAATGTTTTTTTTTCTTCACAAAAGTGGAGACTTTCCAGGTTAATTCTGTTTACAATTGGATGGTGAGAGACTCCCCTGTAAACAGTTTAGTCATATTTAGAAAGCAAAGATTCTCAAGATTAAAATATCCGTGGCTTTTGAAGCAAAATGCAGTCTAACTAGAGATAACATGATAAAAAGGAATTGGAAAGGGAATAGAATGCGTGATTTATATACCCAACAGAAATTTGTGAACTACTTGTTTTCCACCTATCCTGTGAAAGCTTTACTTCTCCTTGGTCTTTATGACACAGGCAAATATGTTGATCAAAAGGGGATGGAGGGAGTAGTTGATAAGGAACTCATATTTTACAACTTTTTTGATAGCTGATAAGGAATTTGTCCATTACATAATCTAGCTTATTAGTATTGAATTATATAAATCGGTTTATATAAGTTGTAGTGTTATCTTGTGAGGTTGTCTGAATGTCAGATTATAAGCTACTGAATTATTGTCTTTAGATAACAAAAGATATGCAACCCAAATCACACATTGAAATTGATTATCATATTTTGGAGGCTAGATAATATAATCTAGACATTATTTGTTTCATATTAAGATTAAATAAGGTAGATTATACAATCTAGGTTAAAGAGATTCAAAAAGCTGAGCAAACTATACTATTTGCAAATTTTATGGGATATTTAAGGTGTATTTATCGTATTCATACGCCATAACCTCTGCTGATAGATTAGAAGAAGTCTACTAGAATGGTGTAGGTGACTCATAAACTACCCACTCGAGTTCAATCATTTGAATCACCCTGTGATGTTACACCGGAACTTTTAAAGTCTCTCTCATGCGTGGTGCTATAATGGAAGTTTGGTATTCGCGTGGTGCATCAAAGATGATCTCTCGAATAATAAAATCTTTATTATATGTATACTATAGATGTATATAGCCTTTTGAAAGAAAAAATATGAAAAATTGTACTCCAAATTTGTAAATTGATACCATTGAATTTATTTGGATGGGACAAAATCTCTGTTAGCAATCAACGCGGTGGGCCCAGTGCGCTGACCCTTTTCTCTTTGGGACCAATAAAACGCGAGAAAAATGGGGCGCTGCTCTGCTCTGCTCCTCGTATTCCCCCCCAATCGCCCAACTTTACGCGGAGGCCCCTCCGCCACGCCGTATTTACGCCCTTGCCGCCGCCGTCGCCGCCGCCGCCGCCAGCCGTGGGGATGGGAGGAGCGCATTTCCCCGGCGACGAGGACGTCGCCTCCGACGCGGCCGTCTGTGAGGACGTTGACCCGCGTGATGTCGGCAAGCTGGAGCACGGGTGAGCCCCCTCCCCCCTTCTCTCATATTTCTTCCTTGCTCCCGAGGGAAATCTAGCTTTGCTCCTCTCGCCGGGGTTCAAATGTCAGGAAAACTTGTTCGCTTCCTCGCGATCGGTCGATTCGTCCTCGGAGCTCGTCCCGGGGACTCTTCCAGCTGCTGAATTTGCTCGTTCGTGATCCGGATCTTGGTCATCTCACGGAGAAAAACTCGCCTCACCTCTTATGATGTGCAGGTGCAAGCATTACCGGCGGAGGTGCAAGATCGTGGCGCCGTGCTGCGGCAAGGTGTTCCCCTGCCGCCATTGCCACAACGAGGCGACGGTACGCTTGAGTTTTTTTTATTTCCATTGACTATGGTTGTGTACGTGTTGCTACTTTGTTTGTATGGAAGGGCGACCTACCTATGTTGCTTGAGCCCTGTAGAATTTTATCCGCGGAAGACACTTTTAATGCGTTGAACGGTTGGCTAGCTCAGTATCAAAAAGAGCGTACCCAGTGGCGAAGGTTCCCACACGTGTGTGGGGTCCGGAGAAGGGTTATTTCTAGACAGCCTTACCCCTGCTTTTAGAGAGAGGTCGGTTCGAACCCAAGACCTCAAGACACAAGTGGAGACACACTACCACTGCACCAGGTCTGCCCTTCTTGGCTAGCTCAGTACCAGCATGTAGTTTTATCTGTTACAATTGGAAGATCTAGGCTTAGTTCACTGGTCTTTTGAGACACTATCACAGATCTAGTTGATCCTTTGAGATGAATGGGTAGTTTGGCTTTGGAATTGGTTCAGCCTCTGATCCCAATTGTGCTCCTTTCGATCAGTTTGGTTGATTAAACTGTGTGCACACAGGTAGCTCATGTGTACAATTTGATTGTGGTAATCTCTTTAGGAGTATTGTTTATATAGGGGACAACACAGATGGCGATCCTCAAGAAATGAACAATCATCTTGTTAGGTTAATCTAGGTATATACAATTCGTAATACTGAACTGAATACTGCAACAGTTTCAATGTCATTTGGGTGCAATTTGTAAAATGGATACCTTGTATTTTCCGTTGTTTAATTGAAGTATCAGCCTTTGATATTGTTCAAAGTACATTAAGTGAGAATGCTATGTTAACTGAACTATTGGTGGCATTGTCTCCATTGTAGGCTTCAGGAGACCGGCATACAATATGCCGCCAGGATGTTGAAAAAGTAAACTCTCATTCACTTATTTAGTTTGTACAATCAATTGACTTAAGTAGGTTCAGAAACAATGGGAGATTGACTTCCTTCATTCCTGCAGGTAGTATGTCTACTCTGTGATACAGAACAGCCGGTAAGTTGCCACATTTTTATCCACTACTCATGCCCCATGAGGGTTTTGTTATGCACCATTGAAACTTGATCTTGTTGCTCAGGTGTCTCAAGTGTGTGTAAGTTGTGGAGTCAATATGGGCGAGTATTTCTGTGATATATGCAAGTTTTATGATGATGATGTAAGTTTGGAATTTCTTTTCCTTTTCTTTTATGTGCTTTGAATAATTATATCAAACTGATTCATTTGTCCTTTTTTCAGATAGAGAAAGGGCAGTACCATTGCTATGATTGTGGCATATGCAGGTGAGCATGAAAATATATCTTCAACTAATATATACTTAAGCAAAGTTAATATCTAATCCTGCATCTACTTGATTATACCAGGATTGGTGGCAAGGAAAACTTCTTCCACTGTGTGAAGTGTGGTATGTTTTGTTAAAGTTAAATATTAATTTGTACCTGCATCAGTACCAAATTAATATTATGCTTTCTGAATAATCTGCATGGTAGAATGGCAAATTATTCTTTTAGTGGACGAGTTCTCCCCAGCCTCCTTGCATTTGTTTTCTGCTTAGTTCTACATTGTTCGTTGTAAACTAAATGCTTTTGATAAACAGAAGTTGGAAAAAAATCTTGGACTGGATAGATTTAGTTAGATAATTCTTTTCATCCCTTCCTTTCCGTGTGATCTTTTTCTTGTTGTTGTTGCTCCTTTTGTACAGTGCCTTTCCTATTTCTTAATAAAATTTGGTGCAGTAGGGGCCTCTCTACTCTATATTCCACCCCCAAAAAATAAGTAGTACAACTTCAATAATTTCTTTTAGTGTTCTGCGTCCGAAAGTGAAGTCCACAGATCAGGCCAGTATGAATCATTCATTTAATATTTGGATGATAAAATATTTACTACCAGAAATCGATCATCTAGTGACTTGAGGAACTCAAAATATTCTGACACTGGAGGAGGCAATATAAAGAGATTTAAGCTGCAAATTATCTTACAAGTGTCTTAATTGGCAATCCAAGTGCCTGAACCATAATCTACAATCTTCTTTTACGTTTTTCTAATATGTATTCTTGTTTTCTGGTTCTTGTTGTATTTTTATCTCTAGCCTACCCACCAGGCTGTTTATGTAAAAGCCTTTGTTGTTTTTGGAATGGGACCCAAATAACTTTCTATTTTATTGCTTCACTGGAAGTTCCATTTGGCTAATCTTTGTACCATATATTTATATTTTTTACTTTGTCATTATTGCTATCCAATAAACAGGGTCTTGCTATTCTGTTGCTCTGCGTGATAACCATCAGTGTGTGGAGAACTCGATGAGACAAAATTGCCCAATCTGTTACGAGGTAACCTCTTGACATGCACTGTTTCTGGAACCATCTAGTTGTTATAACTGGAACTTTGTCTGCAGTATCTATTTGATTCATTACAAGGAACAAGAGTTCTTAACTGTGGACACACGATGCACATGGAATGCTTTTCTGATATGGTGCAGCATAATAAGTAAATCCCTCTACCTGTTTAATTTGGTGGCATGTTGATACTCTGTTATTTCTTTGAAACTTCTCTCTGAGGCAGTGGTGTTTATGGTAACTTGTATTGGCCTTTTAATGATACAGATACACTTGCCCAATATGCTCGAAGACAGCTCTTGACATGTCTCGTCACTGGGAAGCGTTGGATCAGGAGGTACCATATCATTTCTACTGATAACAGCTTGCAAACTGATAATATCAGACTTTCTTGGTCGACAAATATATTTGGTTTTATTGTGATTTTCTGGGCTGCTGGCGCTTTCTGAGTGACTGATGGTTTGCTTCTTGTTATTTTATAGATCGAAGCAACAATCATGCCTCCTGTATATCGCTACAAGGTATTTCTTTTATTTATTTCCTGACTCAAGTATGCAGTACAACCCATAGCTGGCTTAGTAGTTACTGCCCATGACAAGCTTAGTGCATTCACTCTAGGATAAGTTAATAAGTCAGTATACGATTCAGGACACTGTCACTGATGGCATGTGTATGACCTCCATATAGTACTTTTCTGCTAATCACCAGCAGTTCAGCTATTTAAGTGAAATAAGCATCACAAGGGAATAGGCTCCCTTGTATTGTCACTCCCTTGAAGATATTGTTGCCGTGCTAGTTGATTTTATCTAAGCATTGGTTTCCTCCTGCTAAAAATGTGCAGATATGGGTGCTTTGCAATGACTGCAACAAAGTCTCAGAAGTGAACTTCCATGTGGTCGGACACAAGTGCAGCCACTGCCATTCATACAACACCCGGTCAACATCGCGGCCTGCAGATTCATCAGGAAGCAGTTCACCGGCAACAGACTCTTCCGATAACAACCTGTAGAGAATTCATCGACCTGGCGTCACGACACCTGGTATACAAAACCAATGCCTGGAGCCATTGCGAGCCCGTCTTGCTTACCATCATTTTATCCCAAGCACGTTGGAGAGCAGCGTTGCCATGTTTCAAACCTTGATTGCAGCAGTAACAGTATTGCCATGGGTGAAACCCATCATGTTGGTCCAGGATCTGAATCTTGACAATGTAATCCTTTCAGGAAATATGGGTATCCCTGAGTTTATGCTGTTTTGTGCTTGTGCTGAACTGTCTCTGGCTTACCTTCCTGCTCAATAAACTGGAATGAATGAATCGTGCTTCTGGTCTCTACAGACTGAACATGAAAATAGAGTTTAGGCTTTTCAACTTGGGTGCATGTGTGTGCACTGGCATCCCATCAAATGTCTCAAAATTGTGACAAACTTTCAAGATTGTGCAAACACGCTACGCAACATGCTCGACGAGGATCGCCGCCAGCTCTCCGGCGTGTACACCCCTGACGCCGGCCGCTGTTTATCTCGATTCCTCTCGTGACGCAGACAGTGGAGCCTAGTCCTGGGAATTGGGCCGGCCTGGGCGTGCTTTGGGCCGTTCTGGCCTGTGGCCCGAAAGCATACCGGGCCTACTCATGCCGGGCTGGACGGCACCAAGTTCACAAATCACAGCCCGTGGCACGCCGGTCAGCTTCGCGCCGTGCCTGGCTCGAGCACGGCCTGAAGACAGTAAAATACATATTTTTTTAAAAAAAATCTACCGAAAATGCAGAAAAAATCACAATATATTAAGTGGAAAAAAATAAGAAGACCGTGTAGATAAAAATAGCTTACAAGATTTATTAATAAGTTCATGCGCACACACACAAACACAAAGAAGCCAATTTTTTTTGGGGGGGAATCAAAATTTATTGATAAGTTCAATTCAAACTGCCTCGTTAAAAACTCATTGTAAGCTTCCCCTGTAAGGAAAAAAGTATAATTTGTTTGAGTTTTTATTTCTACAGTCTACAATACATTAAAAATAACATCATTCAGACTCATCTAGCTCAAGATCCTCTAGTGCTTTCATAAGATCAAGATCCTCTAGTACTTTCATAATTTATGGATCCTCTAGATAGTGTTGATCTCTAGATTCCACCGCCTCCTGATTCTTAAGACATGTGAGGCACTCAATCATCTTGGGTGTAAGAGAGGACCTGCAAGAGAGGTCGAAGAAAATGAACATTGAATCAAAATAACATATGATAAAGGAAAATGATATACTTTTTATTCACCTCCTTTCTTCTATTATTCTTCCAGCTGAGCTAAATATTGCTTCAGAAGAGACACTAGAAACCGGAACATGTAGAATATCACGTGCAAATTGGGAGAGCATCGGAAACTGACGTTCATTGTCTTTCCACCACCCTAAGAGGTCCACCTCAATATCATCCTGAAAACCAACATAATTGAAAGGGTAAATATATATTCAGGTTTAGGGGTTAAAAAACAAAATATATACATGAAACATTGGATCATGAGCCACGTGATCTATATCGAGATAATGGGACAACTCCGTGCTTGGATTCCAATTTGACCTAGAGGACCGTGAGGATGTAGTAGAAGTTTCCTTGGACTTTAAATTTTTCACATGTTACCTGCCATACTTCACTTTTCTCTTTGTTGTGCTTCGACTCTAGGGCGCGGTTGACCATATTTCTGTTGATACATACCAAATACTCGAAATATCTCGGAATTAACATGTGAGTACGCAGATGAGTAATCAAGATTAAGTTTGTCACCAATAAATTGTAAAGCAACCTCTAATTGCTCTAGTTTTATACGTGGATAAAAAATGAGAGCAAAACAATAGAGATGTGGGATAGTATCAAAATATTTAAGGTATTTTACTTTCATTTCTACAGCAATAGTAGCAAGTATTTCATTATTCTCATATTCATTAAAAATTTCAGCAAAAGTCATGAGCCATATAGAAGCGGAGAGGTGGGATAATAGATACCGGACAACAAGTTTGTTGCATTATAGAACAGTTTCAATTGGCGTCGAAGACGTGATGCCGTAGTCCAATCTATCCCATGAAGCACTATACCTGCATCTTGAGCATTCATAAAAGTGGTGAAAAATGTTCTCATACCCTTTTAATTGCTTCAACATGGTATATGTAGAGTTCCATCAGACTTTCATATCTAGTGAAAACTTCTTTGGTTTCAACCCCTTTACATGGCAGTATTCCCTAAAATTTCGATAAACCTGTGAAGAATTCAAAAGATATCAAATGGCACTACGTATATTATCAAGGCATCCACTTGCCTTTGCCAAGCCAACCTACACAATAAGATTAATGATGTGGCTCACCCATCTTTGATGAAGATCATACCCACCGATGTAGCTTTCTCAAGCATATCCATAGCCCTAGTGCTAGCCGATGCATTATTGAAAGCATCTAGGCCCCCGTGAGGTATGGTTTCGGTGATTAATGACAACCGTTCGTGATTACTCATGAGTTTGTGGATGCGAGGTTTCACGTATATCACATCAAACGTTAATGAACTATCTATTCACACCATCTACTGCTCATTGGATACAAATGGAGACCCCTCAACGATCTATTCTAAGGGGTTATTCGATACTCATGAAGACAAAATAAAGAACTCATACAACGACTCTATTCTATCAAAATTGGCAACACAAGAAGCTTACACTTCATCATAATATCATTTCAAACAAGTGTCAAAGAGGTCACTCAAGAAGATTCCAAAAGATCAACTCAAAACAACTCGAAGCAAACAAGTTGCACTCACCGGATCATCCGATGTCTTTCAAAATGACTACATCGGTCGAGTTTGAGTTGGCAGAAGAAGAAGACCTCAGAGTCCAGTACACACTGGATCATCCGATGTGAAGGAAGTGGCACATCGGTTGATTTCAATAGAAGGATGATATCTGAGTTATTCTGAAGAAGTACACACCGGATCATCCGATGATGAAGTAAGTGTACATCGGTCAATTTCAACAGAGACATTATTCCTGAACCAATTCTGAAGATCAACTCACCGGATCATCCGATGATGAAGTTGAGGTAACATCGGTCGATTAAAAGATCCAACGGTTATATCCAACGGTCACATCTGACACATGACATCAGCTAATTTGGAATTCGACCGATGCTCATATAAAGGGGTGCATCGGAGGATCCGATGTCCACTGAAAAAGTCTGCCTACTTTTCCAACGGCTATCTCGTGTGGGCTGGCTATAAATACCCCTCCAACCGGCCATTTCGACAAGTCTTGATCACCAGAGCCTCACTACACATTCTCAAGCATTCAAGACCAAGAGCTACCACTTCCACACTTCAAAACCTCTTGTACTCCAACTATAGGTTATATCTAGCTAGAGAGAAGCTTGTGTGCGTCCATTCTTGGTGATTGGAATCTCTAGGCTAGTGAGAGAGAGTGTCTCGGTGACTTCTCTCACCTTGTAAACGTTGGAGGAAGAAGAGATCGCTCCGGAGCTTACCAAGGCGTTTGTGGAAGCCCGGAGGATCACCATTGTACAAGGCTTGAGCTCCACCTTGCCGGAGAAGGCGAACGGAGAAAGATAGTGGATTCCCTTGTCTAGGTGACTTGGGAGTGGCTATACCCTTTGGTGGGTGCCACAACGTGGACGTAGGTAGATTTTTGTGATCTTACCGAACCACGGGAAAAATCGCCGTGTCTCCGAGTCTCCGCGGGAGTTTGCATTTCTCTCCTCACCCCCTTACAATTACGCATTTACTATTCCGCACTTAACACTCTTGCTTGCGTAGTTAGTTTGCATAGGGAATTGGGCTTCAACCATTGAGTTTTAAATTACTCTAAAATTTGAAAAAGCCCAATTCACCCCCCCTCTTGGGCGTTTCGATCCTTACAATTGGTATCAGAGCAAGGTTGCTCATTGGATCATTCTAGCTTCACCGCTAGAGAGCGAAAATGGCCAAGAATGGGGGTTCGGTTCCTACCTTCGAGGGCAAGAATTTTGCTTATTGGAAAGCACGCATGCGCGCTTACCTTGAGGCAATTGCTCCCGAAGTATGGGAAGCGACCCATGCGGGGTTTGGAAATCTTGACTATGTTGGTGATCAATTAAAATGGGATGCTAAGGCGAGAAATGCCATATATGAATGCATTAGTCAAGATGTCTTTGCTAGGATTGCTAGTAAGGAAAAAGCATGTGAAATATGGGCATGTCTAATTGAAATACATGAGGGCTCATCTCGTGTTAAAGAACTCAAATATCACATGCTTAAATCAAAATATGATGAATTTAAGATGTTTCTTCATGAGAATGTCAACCAAATGTTTTCTCGTTTAAATGTGCTCATTGAGGAAATTAACGCACTTGACATTGCTTCTCTTAGCAAGGGACTTATCAATCGCAAGATCCTCATGCTTCTACCCAAGCCCAAGTACAACATTATCAATTCAATGCTCCAAAAAGAATCACTTGACAACATTGAAGTTTCGGAGCTCATTGGAGAAATCCATGCTCATGAGATGAGCGTACTTGGAATGATGGAGGAGTCATCATCAAAAACCATTGCTCTCAAGGCTTCAACCAAGAAGACAACTCCCAAGAAGAAGAAAATGGTTGAGCCTAGCTCAAGTGAAGAAGAGCGAGAAACAAGCGAAGATGATGATGATGAGCTTGCTTTGATGATGAGGAAATTCTCACGCCTCAACTCCAAGATTGCAAAGAAGGGATACTCTTATGATCCCAAGAAGAAAGCCTTCTTGCCAAGAAAAGATGAAAACAAGACGTGCTACAATTGTGGTGATCTAGGCCACATATCATATGATTGTCCAAGACCGGACAAAAGGAAGGACAATGGCAAGCATCACAAGCTAGAAGAAAGTGATGATGAAGAGGAGGTCAAGCCCAAGCGCTCTTTTGGAAAGAAGAAATTTGACAAAGGCAAGAAAACCAAGCTCTTTCCAAAGAAGAGAAGAGGGCCTCAAAAGGTCTTCATGTGTGAAGCCAATGAGTGGATCACAGATGAAGAGTCAAGCGACGAAGATAGTGAAGATGAAGAAAACTTGGCGGGCCTCGCCATCGTCAACAAGGATGACTCACCACTTCATCCACCTCCTATGTGCCTAATGGCAAAAGGTAACTCAAAGGTATGTGAAGCTTCTAGCGATGATGATGATGAGCTTTCACCCGATGAATTAGCATCTATGATTAATGAATATCATGCCATTATAAAAAGGGAAAAGGCTAAGGTTAAGGCTCTTGAGCTAGCTCGTGGTAAGTTTGAAAGTGCTAACCTCGATTTGCATGACAAGTATGTAACCATACTTAAAGAGCATGACACGCTCAAATCAAATGTCAAGCAAGTCGAGGAGGAGAATGCTCAAATCAAGCTTAAGTATCATGAGCTTGACTTAGCTAACTTAGCACTCTTGGCAAAGCACAATGAGTTGGTTCAAGAACATGAAGTGCTTAACCTTGCTTATGAAGCGATTGAACTTAAATTGAAAAACACAAAGAAAGAAACCCTTGATGGCAAAATATCATCTAATTCACATGCCACAAATATTTTGGATAAGTCTTTGCCTTTGAAAGCAAGCCCTAGGGAGAAGGAGCTAATGGACGAAATTGAAAGTCTTCGCACTAGTGTGGCAAGACTCTCTAAGGGGGAGGACAAGCACAAGGAAATCCTCTACCAACAAGCTAAAAGCTTCAACAAGAAGGGACTTGGATCCTTCGCGGTGCCCAACAAAGGAAAGGTGCCCTCACCGGAGCTTAGGACGAGCTTCATCAAGGAAGTTGGCTCCTATTGCCAACATTGTGAGGTCACCGGACATCACACGAGGGAGTGTCCTCTTCCCAACCGTCCTTCTCCCAAATTGCCTCCTAACTACAAATCTACTTTCAATGATTGTCACTATCTATTGAGCAAAGTAGGTGGAAAGGTGAAGGCAAGGTTCATCGGCAAAGACATCAAGGGCATGAAGGGGAAGCTCCCCAAGCAACTTTGGGTCCCAAAATCACTTGTATCACACATACAAGGACCTAAGTTGGCTTGGGTTCCTAAACACAAAAACTAACTTCATGTGTGTAGGTGAACTACAAATCCGGAGGAAAACATTGGGTACTCGATAGTGGGTGCACTCAACATATGACCGGCAATGATGGTATGTTCACCTCCATAGAGAACCCCGACAATCATTAACAAGTCACCTTTGGTGATAACTCAAAGGGGAAGGTAATTGGTTTGGGTAAAATAGCTATTTCTCATGATTTGTCTATCTCTAATGTGCTTTACGTTAAGTCTCTTAGTTTCAATTTACTTTCTATTGCACAATTATGTGATCTTGGACTAACGTGCAAGAATGGTGTTGTGGTGACTAGTGAATCAAGCAAAGAACTAATATTCAAAGGTTTTCGGCATGGACATCTTTACTTGGTGGACTTCTCCAACAAGGATGCTAGCTTGACCACTTGTCTTTTCACCAAGACTAGTTTGGGATGGCTATGGCATCGGCGCATTGCTCACATTGGGATGAGCAAGCTCAAGAAGTCATTCAAGCTTGGGATGGTGACCGGCGTGAATGATGTCACTTTTGAGAAGAACAAGCTTTGTAGCGCGTGTCAAGCCGGGAAGCAAGTTGCCTCACACCATCCGATGAAGACAATGGTGTCAACCTCCAAGCCACTTGAACTACTTCACATGGACCTCTTCGGACCATCCACATAGCAAAGTCTTGGCGGTAACCTCTATTGTCTTGTTATTGTTGATGACTACTCTCGCTATGCTTGGACATTATTTTTAGGTGACAAGGGTGAAACTCCGGAAATCTTCAAGACCTTCGCTAAACGAGCTCAAAGGGAATTTCAACTTCCCATCATCAAGGTCCGGAGTGACAACGGCACCGAGTTCAAGAACTACAACATTGGGGAGTGGTGTGATCGTGAAGGCGTGAAGCACGAGTTTTCGGCCACATACACCCCTCAACAAAATGGTGTCGTTGAAAGGAAGAACAAGACTCTCATCACCCTTGCAAGAGCAATGCTTGATGACTATGGCACGTCGGAGAAGTTCTGGGCCAAAGCAATCAACACGGCGTGCCATGCCGCAAATAGGGTCTATCTTCATCGACTACTTCAAAAGACCCCATATGAGCTCCTCATTGGGAGAAAGCCCAACATCTCCTACTTCCGAGTCTTCGGGTGCAAGTGCTACATCTACCGCAAGAAAAGACTCGAGGAGAGTTTTGGTCATGATGATATAGATGATGAGCCTCTACGAGAAGCTATGAAGAACATGACCATAGGAGACATCAAGCCCAAAGTTGAGGAGAGCCATGATCAAGGGGGAGCCTCAAGTTCCAACATCAACACCTCCATGGCGCCTCAAATTGATGAAGAAGAAGAGAAATATGATCCATTGCCAATACAAGATTCACATGCCACACAACACCAAGAAGAAGAAGAAGTCCAAGGTCAAGTCCAACCACAAGACGAGCAAGATGCCTCACCACCACCAAGTGCCTCACAACCTCTTATGAGGCATGGGCGCATCTCCAAGGCACATCCGATGGATCAAATCATCGGAAGTCCGTCACGGGGAGTAAGTACTCGTTCTCGCCATGTTGCTTCATTTTGTGAGCACTACTCTTTTGTTTCGTGTGTAGAACCCACAAATATTGAGGAAGCACTCCAAGATCCCAATTGGGTGATGGCTATGCAAGAAGAACTCAATAACTTCACCCGCAATGAAGTTTGGGTATTGGAGGAGCGACCTAAGGACAAGAACGTCATCGGAACGAAGTGGGTGTACCGCAACAAGCAAGACGAGAATGGCGTGGTGGTCCGCAACAAGGCAAGGCTTGTGGCCAAGGGTTTTTCACAAGTTGAAGGACTAGATCTTGGAGAGACATTCGCCCCGGTCGCACGGTTAGAAGCTATTCGCATACTCCTTGCTTTTGCTTCGCATCACAATATTATGCTTTATCAAATGGATGTGAAAAGTGCCTTCCTCAATGGTTATATTAACGAACTTGTTTTCGTTGAGCAACCTCCCGGGTTTGAAGATCCGAGGAATCCTAACCATGTGTATAGGTTACACAAGGCGCTCTACGGGCTCAAGCAAGCACCTAGGGCATGGTATGAACGTCTAAGGGATTTCCTAGTCATGCAAGGATTCAAGATCGGGAGGATGAATACCACACTTTTCACCAAGGACATCAACGGGGATTTATTTCTTTGTCAAATCTACGTTGATGACATTATTTTTGGCTCAACTAACAAATCTCTTAGCCTTGAGTTTGGCACCATGATGTCTAGGTAGTTCGAGATGTCAATGATTGGAGAACTCAATTTCTTCCTAGGATTTCAAATCAAGCAACTTCAAGAGGGGACTTTCATCTACCAAGAGAAGTACACCAAGGACCTCTTGAAGAAGTTTGAAATGCAAGATTGTAGCACAAGAAGTACTCCAATGGCGACAAATTGTCATCTCGATGCGGACATGGACGGTAAACCTATTGATCAATCTCATTACCGTTCCATGATTGGTTCACTGTTATATCTTACCGCATCTAGGCCCGATATCATGTTTAGTGTGTGCTTGTGTGCTCGCTTTCAAGCAGCACCTAAAGAATCGCATCGTAAGGCGGTCTTTAGGATACTTAGATATCTCAAGCATACTCCAAGTGTAGGTTTGTGGTACCCCAAGAACGCTAGTTTCCATCTCTTGGGTTACTCGGATTCGGACTTTGCCGGATGCCGTGTGGATCGCAAGAGTACCTCCGGTGGGTGCCACTTACTTTGGCGTTCCCTAGTATCTTGGTCAAGCAAAAAGCAAAACTCCGTAGCTTTGTCCACCGCGGAGGCAGAGTATATAGCTGCCGGTGCATGTTGTGCCCAAATTCTATATATGAAGCAAACCCTTTTGGATTTTGGAATTAAGTTTGATTGTGTGCCTCTCCTTTGTGACAATGAAAGTGCGGTTAAGATAGCCAGAAACCCCGTTCAGCACTCCCGCACTAAGCACATTGATATTCGCCATCACTTCTTGCGGGACCATGAGGCTAAAGGAGACATCTCTTTGCAAGGTGTTAGGTCCGAAGAACAATTGGCGGATATCTTCACTAAACCACTTGATGAGAAAACTTTTTCTATACTTAGAAGTGAATTAAATGTGCTAGATGCATCTAACGTCATGTAAGTTGCCATGTTCATGTAAGGTTGCATATCAAATAGGTCTTGTCTAACTCCCAAAGGATAGGGGCAAGCTAGAAATAGTTTTCCCTGAGGAAGCCTTTGGCAGGTTTAAACTTGGCAAGATAGATTTACATTACGCCTTGCAAGATTCCTGCCATATAGACTTGCACTCATTTAATATCTTGCATTATTTTGATTGGCATTGCATACGGTAGATTGTCACAAAGGGGAAACCACATCATGAGAAAGAGACTTGTTCAAAATGCAATATCTCAACTCATATGATGTGGATAGAGCAAAATTCTAAAGGTACATGCTTTAAAGAGATAGAAGTTTTCTATACTCTAGCTCACAAAGCATGGGCCTTACACTTTCATGGTTTCCCTCCTAACTTTGTGTGTTCTCTTTGCTTAAGGGCTTAGCCAATATGTGGCACTATATTTGAAGCCTTCCATTAGAGGTTAGGAGTTGCCCAAAAAGTCCTAGGACCCATCCTTATCTTTGTGTGTTTAAGTCCAAGGGCACATATGGGCAGTCTTAGGTTTTCTGTAGTCATCGGATTATCCGATGCTAGGGCCAGCAGATCATCGGATCAATTGGTGCTTCAGTTCAGTGCTCAGATCAAGTCAGATGTCACAAATCAACCGATGAGTTCATTTCAGAAGACATCGGAGCATCCGGTGTATAGTTTTCTGGTGCCCTGCAGAAATCGACCGATGATCGACACCTCAACGTCGGCTCATCCGGTGTTCAAAGAGAGTTTTTGGAACAACTCTCTGTTGAACTCGACCGATGCATCCTCCGATGATCATCGGTCCATCCGGTGTTCTGTGCGCGGCTAGGGTTTGCCCGTACGGTTTAAAAACGGCTCGACCGCCTTCTTCTTTTTCTTTTCTTCTCTTCCCCGACCTCCGCCGCCGCCCGACGCCCTCGCCGCCGCCTCTCCCACGCGCCTCCGCCTCCCAGTCACCGCCGCCGTCTCCCAGGCGCCTTCGCCGCCGCCTTCCAGGCGCCGCCGTCGCCGCCTCCCAGGCGCCGCCGCCGCCGCCTCTCCCACGCGCGCCACCTCCCAGCCGCCGCCGCCGCCCTTCGGCCGCCGCCGCCTCCAAGGCGCAGCCGCCGCCGCCTCTCCCGCGCACGCCACCTCCAGTCGCCGGGCGCCGCCTCCCAGTCGCCGCCACCGCCTCTCCGGTGAGCGCCGCCGCCGTTCCACCGCACCGCCGCGCCTCCCTCGCCGTCTCCCCTCCACCACTCGCCGCCGGCTCGCATCACCCTCTCCGCTAGGGTCTCGTCGAGCTTCGCCGTTCGTTGCTAAGGTTTGCCCCGTGCCGCGCGACGTCCTTCGTTGTTTTTCGTCGTCAATTTCAACCGTCGCTAACCCTAGCTCTCAAATTGCATCAAGATGGGTCGCGATCGCAAAGGAAAGGGCAAGGCAATTGAGGAGCCCGCCGCGAAGAAGCGCAAGATGTCCAAGGACGCTCGTCGTGCAGAGTTGGCCGCTCGCGCCGCCGAGGAGCGTGAGCGTGGCCATCGCGGTTCCCTACGGATCCGCGAGTCCCGGCAGAGGCAGGAGCAGCCTCCGGTCCAGCCGGTGCCTCCCGAGGGCTCCGACGAGGAGGAGACCGAGGTGCCGCCACTCATCCGTCGGTGCACCCCGAGGACTCGTGGGGGTGGACAGACCCCTACGGCGAGTTGGCGCCCCTCTGCGGCTGACCGCGCCGAGGACAGAGAGGCCGAAAGGGCCATCCACCTGATGGACACAGCAGTCCGAGTTGCCGAAGATGTCAGACTCACCGACTACAGGAAGATGAAGGCGAGGCAACTGAAGAGGCTCAGATGGTCAGCGCTGCTTGAGGAGTGGTTCACGCGGCCTAGGGACGCTCGAGTTGACTCCCGCTTCTGGACCCTGACACAGGCGTCCCTGTACGAGACTTACAGGCGTCGGGGCCACAAGCTCTTCCATCATAACAGCATCGACCGGGATCAGCTTGCAGTGGCAGCAGGACACGGGATCAGGCCACTTTTTGAGAGATACAGAGGACTTGTGGACCTGCTCTCGCACCAGAGGAGTGCCTACGTCGAGGAGTGGGTCAGGGTGTTCTACGCGACACTCTACGTCTCTGAAGGCCGTCGCTCGATTCACTTCATGTTCATGGGGCGGATCCACGACGTATCTCGAGACCTGTTGGGCAGACTGCTTGGTGTGGAGCTCTCTACTACATGCCTGCACCAGATAGTCTACGGAGACGCAGACCCGCCGAGGAGGCCACTGACTGGAGGGGTGGCACCGCCTTTCGAGGAGATCAGAGGTCTGTTCACTCAGACGTTCACTCCTGACCAGCCGAGGGTGCCAGCGCTTCTCACCCCAGCAGCTCGGACAGTTCACCACGTCCTCAGGCGTACTCTGCTACCGAGGTCTGGCTACTTGGAGGGCTTCACGAGCCTTCAGCAGATCATCCTGTTCTATGTGATGAACGGGATGGAGTTTGACATCGTAGATATTCTAATCTGCGAGATGGAGGACGTGATCACCGACGGAGTTGGGATGCTTCGACAGTTGGTCTTCGGTCACTGGATCTGTCACCTTCTCCACCAGTTGGTTCCAGAGGACACTCCAGGAATCTCTCAGCTGACGGAGATGCACGTGACCCGGTTCAGTCACTACCGAGTCCCCACTCCAGGAGACCGCCGCCTTGGCCGTCCAGTCGAGCGTGAGGTTCGAGCCAGACTGTCAGAGGAGGACTGGGTAGAGCTGACTCAGGAGGACGCAGAGCTGGCACAGGCAGAGGCTCAGGGAGGAGACCTACAACACATATGGTCGGACAGCGACACCAGCGACAGTGTCGAGGAGTACCTCCCTCCTACTCCTCCTTCACCGAGGTAGCACGACGCAGAGGCAGGAGGCTCAGCAGCTCCACCACCTACACCTCCTCCAGTGTCAGAGGCTCAGGTGACTTAGCCGTCAGAGCTCACTGCCTTACTTCAGCGGATGGCTCAGCAGCAGGAGCAGCAGGCAGCTCGACAGGAGCAGCTTCAGAGGCAGCAGCAGGAGATGCAGCTGGAGATCGCCCGTCAGAGGCGAGAGGACACCGACAGGTTCACCAACCTTGTCGACCAGATGACACGACGCACTCTGGACCAGCAGCAGCAGACTCAGCAGATGTTGTTGGGCATCCTGGGGTTGGTCACCAACCTCTACCAGCAGACGGGAGTTGCCTTTCCACCTCAGCACTTGGGACTCAGTCAGGCTCCAGGTGCACCCCCACTGGCACCAGGTCCAGTACTGCCGCCGACGTCGCTCCAGTCCTCACCTCTTCCGGCAGTACCCTCTCCACCGGCGCCAACAGTCTCAGCGGATCCCACATCAGCTCCAGCTCCAGCTCCAGCTTCCACAGCAGCTCCAGCTCCAGCTCCCACAGCAGCTCCAGCTCCAGCTCCAGCTCCCCTCGCTCCAGCTCCAGCACCAGCGACCTCCACCTCCAGCAGCTCCGGCGACAGCACTGTCGACGCCGACCGCTTCACCATCGCCAGGAGCACGCCTGAGTCGTAGGCACTCGGCTTCCCTTTTTGGTGTCTTGATGCCAAAGGGGGAGAAGAGTTAGAGTCAGGGGGAGGGTTAGCTCAGTTCTAGGGGGAGTGTCTATCCTTTTGCTACTTATTGTTATCTATTTGAGATTGCCTGACTATTATTGGCTATTATTGTACTCCGGGTGCTACTTTGTGCTCTTACGGTTTATTGTTTATTATTTGAGCCTTCGAGCCACTTGTGTTGCAATTTGTACTTGTTATATTTCCTTTTTGAGCATTGCGTTTTAATTCCATTAATTCTATGCTCTACTCGTTGTGTTATCATCAATCACCAAAAAGGGGGAGATTGAAAGCATCTAGGCCCCCGTGAGGTATGGTTTCGGTGATTAATGACAACCGTTCGTGATTACTCATGAGTTTGTGGATGCGAGGTTTCACGTATATCACATCAAACATTAATGAACTATCTATTCACACCATCTACTGCTCATTGGATACAAATGGAGACCCCTCAACGATCTATTCTAAGGGGTTATTCGATACTCATGAAGACAAAATAAAGAACTCATACAACGACTCTATTCTATCAAAATTGGCAACACAAGAAGCTTACACTTCATCATAATATCATTTCAAACAAGTGTCAAAGAGGTCACTCAAGAAGGTTCCAAAAGATCAACTCAAAACAACTCGAAGCAAACAAGTTGCACTCACCGGATCATCCGATGTCTTTCAAAATGACTACATCGGTCGAGTTTGAGTTGGCAGAAGAAGAAGACCTCATAGTCCAGTACACACCGGATCATCCGATGTGAAGGAAGTGGCACATCGGTTGATTTCAACAGAAGGATGATATCTGAGTTATTCTGAAGAAGTACACACCGGATCATCCGATGATGAAGTAAGTGTACATCGGTCAATTTCAACAGAGACATTATTCCTGAACCAATTCTGAAGATCAACTCACCAGATCATCCGATGATGAAGTTGAGGTAACATCGGTCGATTAAAAGATCCAACGGTTATATCCAACGGTCACATCTGACACATGACATCAGCTAATTTGGAATTCGACCGATGCTCATATAAAGGGGTGCATCGGAGGCTCCGATGTCCACTGAAAAAGTCTGCCTACTTTTCCAACGGCTATCTCGTGTGGGCTGGCTATAAATACCCCTCCAACCGGCCATTTCGACAAGTCTTGATCACCAGAGCCTCACTACACATTCTCAAGCATTCAAGACCAAGAGCTACCACTTCCACACTTCAAAACCTCTTGTACTCCAACTATAGGTTATATCTAGCTAGAGAGAAGCTTGTGTGCGTCCATTCTTGGTGATTGGAATCTCTAGGCTAGTGAGAGAGAGTGTCTCGGTGACTTCTCTCACCTTGTAAACGTTGGAGGAAGAAGAGATCGCTCCGGAGCTTACCAAGGCGTTTGTGGAAGCCCGGAGGATCACCATTGTACAAGGCTTGAGCTCCACCTTGCCGGAGATGGCGAACGGAGAAAGATAGTGGATTCCCTTGTCTAGGTGACTTGGGAGTGGCTATACCCTTTGGTGGGTGCCACAACATGGATGTAGGTAGATTTTTGTGATCTTACCGAACCACGGGAAAAATCGCCGTGTCTCCGAGTCTCCGCGGGAGTTTGCATTTCTCTCCTCACCCCCTTACTATTACGCATTTACTATTCCGCACTTAACACTCTTGCTTGCGTAGTTAGTTCGCATAGGGAATTGGGCTTCAACCATTGAGTTTTAAATTACTCTAAAATTTGAAAAAGCCTAATTCACCCCCCCTCTTGGGCGTTTCGATCCTTACAATTATCAAGAGTAATAGACATAATCCTATTTTCAATATCAAATTCTCTAATGACCTCTAGCACATGTGAAGCAATTGCCTCACCAATGTGATCCTCATCAATAAACCGGAATCCTAAACTCCTTTTGTTTAGCTTATATTCATGGTCTATGTAATGAGCAACAACACTAAGATAGTTCCTCCTCTGGTGTGAAGATAACTAAATATCTGATGTTAATGCAACAGAAAATGATATGCTCTTAAAAGTTTTCCTAGAAACATTACTATTTTGTGTACAAAAACTTTTTGAATCATTCTTTCAAAATTAATACTTCCACTACGACCAAAAATTTGCAAATCCAAATTTCAAACAAATGGACGTCGTGCATGTTCCAAAATTTGAAAGTTCAAACTGGAGTTCAAGTTTGAAAGAAGGAAATGGAATAGAAAAGGAAAGGAAAAAGAAAAACAGCAGCTGGGCCGAAATCCACCCGAGCAGCCCAACCAGCCTGCAGCCCCCTCCTCTCTTTCCTCTCCCTACCGCGCGGGTCCCAGCTGTCAGGTCCTTCTCCCCTGACCGCTCGCGGTTCTCCCGCGCCCGACCGCCGCCGCCCGCTTCCAAATTCCTGGCGCGCACGCCCACGACTCCGGACTATTCACACCCGTCCCGCACGATCACAACAACCTCTACCCCTGGCTGCGATTTAAACCCACCGCAA
The DNA here is from genome assembly GCA_030760725.1 of Neostapfia colusana. Classification (NCBI taxonomy): domain Eukaryota; kingdom Viridiplantae; phylum Streptophyta; class Magnoliopsida; order Poales; family Poaceae; genus Neostapfia; species Neostapfia colusana. The sequence goes on along the minus strand of JASWHV010000010.1, from coordinate 4,879,498 downwards.
CCCCCTCCGTTTTTCCTCCCCATTCGGACTTTCTTCAAACTCGGTAAGTCGCCGCCGCCGATCTCTGCAATTCTCCTCACCCATTGTCAATTGCTTGTGTCTAACACGCCTCCCTCCTCCGCAGCAACTTGCGCAACCCGTAGACATCCACTCCGCAACGAGAACTCGCCGGGAAACTCGACGCTGACGCGCGCCGGTAAGGATCACCGCCGTTCACCACGGAACACATCTAAATTTCATGCGTTAATCCCCTCTGACCCTCGATACACCCTCTCCGGATCGCAGTAAAGCTCGACGACCGAAAATCCGGGAAGAAGAAGGACCCGAACGCCCTCTTGACGAAGCTCGCTGAACGGCGTCACCGACCGCCTTCCGCCGAGCCTTTCGGGTTCAAGAAAACAGACTAGGTGAGGCCCCCTACTTCCCCTCTATCGATTTAGGCAAAGGAATCCAGGTTTTAGGGCTATTAGATGTGTTTTCGCGAAGTTCCGGCGAGATCGACGGTGAACCTCGCCATGCGCCGCCGCGCGCAGTGCCTAGCTTCGGTCAGGGCGACGTGGCCCTCTGTGACCCGTCCATTTTAAATCCTATGGCTGAAAGGCTACCCCCTGCCGCGTTCGGAAAATTAGATCTAGCCCCAGAACTTTCTGTTTTACCCCCTGTAGTACTCCAGAATTAGTAAAAACACTAGAATTAGCTGTTTTAGTCCCTGGATTTTTTAGAATTTAGAAAATTCTTTCTGTATTATATGTTTAAGCCCCTAAATTTGTGAAAAATAGGATTTTTAGCTCTGCAGTAGTGTATGTTTGTGAATTGAACCATGTAGAATATTTAATTCATGCATTGGGCAAATTTAATTTCATTTGAATTCATTAGAAGTGCAAACACTCACATAAAATTTATTCTAAATTGGTCTAGACCCTAGAAAATCTTTAGAACAATCTGAAATTTTGTTTTAGATGGAAAATAAATTCCGAAAACATAATTTCATTTCTGTTTAATGGCTAAAACCACATTTTAGGTATGAGAATAAAGATGAAATTATGTCAAAAATCTGGGATGCTTTAGGAAATGTTCATATATGGTTTTGAATATGAAACTTAAGTTTGAAAGTTGATAAGAAGGTATAAAATTCGGTTTTAAGGTTGAAAATACATTTTAGGCAAGTCTTGTAGCTATGAATTGTGGTATGCAATATAGAAATTGATTGAAATTGAGAATTTAGTTTATGTGTGAGTTTGAAATCTGAATTTTGACTTAGGAACAATATATATGTTCAAAAGGTGTAGGTATGCATAGATACAACTCATATATTGTAAAAATTGGTTAAAAGTAAAGCTAAAATACCACATCTATGCACATATACACATTAAAGTTGAGTATAGGTATTATATGTTGCTAGAAGTGAGAATTTCATCGTAATAAATCAAAAAGAAAACTATTAATTAAGCCTTCTTTGTCTTAGCCTGCATATCATTTCTTTCCCACACTTGCTTAGTACCTTAGGTACTCAAGCTTATTTTTTTTGTTGGTTTTGCTTGCTGCTCAGGCCATGGTGAAGGCGTGGAATACAACGATGATGACTTCAACCCCAAAGACGTATTCTAGGCTCACGGAATCCTCCGGGCAATGCCTGTGAATGGAGCTCCACAAGAATCTATTTCCGCTGCGTTGTCTTATGATGTACTATGAATATTTAATAGTCCTTTGAGACATTTATGTATTCGTTACACTTGGCTTGTATTAAATGACGCTTCACTATTTTCATCACATGTATGAGCAAACAGATCCGGACATACATGTGTTTATTCACTCGATTGATCTTCGGAGATACCGGGTGTGACAGAAGTGGTATCAGAGCCAAGGTTGCCCTAGGAACGTGAAACTAGTTAGAAACGGATGTATTAATGATATTATGTTCTTAAAAACTATTTTACAAAAGTGTGTGGTGTAATATGTTATTTAATGATTTTGTCTTATTTATTTGTTATCTCATCTTATGTATGTTCAAATAGAGTATTTATTTGCTTTATGTCTCACTTGATTTTTAAATGTTTTATGTGTTAGGTGGTTCGCATGCTTTGCCCTGCCGCAAGTCCGCCTGAGGACGAGTTTCTATAGCTGCACCAGCCACTCTCACGGGGTAGCTGCAAGAGACATGGTGCAGCGTCTTCGACTTCTCCTCCGCACCGCTGGCTACAACAGCAATATAATAGTGTACTAGAACACTACTAGTTACTCGCGTAGAACGCGAGTAATGGAAGTCAAAGGCCAGGATCTACCACGATAACAAGTTGGTCAAGATACACCACTCACCAGCATGGAGAGCAACTATGGCGGAGGCAGAGAAGGATGCCATCTGGGAGGCGATCACTTGTCAGAGCTACATCAACCATGGTCATATGGATAGAACTAAGTACATGTATACTATTCAACGAGAGAGTGGCATGGCTGAGTCCAAGTATGTGCCAGTCCAAGAGGGGTGTACAGCCGAGCAGATGGATATGAGCTTGGAGGATGGAGTTCACCTCAGGACTAGACTGCAGGACTGCCAGCTGGAGCTTCAGGATGTACGTGATATCACTACAGGAATGCAGGAAACTTACGACAGCTAGGTCCGAATCCAGACAAAATTTCAGCAGCATAACCCTGCTGTTCTCCAACTGCACGCCCGATAATGGTGCAGCAGAGAACATCAGGAATACGCTATCGGAATCTCGTCCGAATTTAGACCCGCGTCTCATCATAGGCACGCCCCCTCGGTCACTCCCAGGCTGTCCGAAAAGGGATAATTCCGAACCTTCCCAGCTCACATGCGTAACTGAAAGTTGCCTAGAGGGGGGGGGGTGAATAGGCTAATAAAACCTGAAACTATTGCAAACAGCGGATTAAACTTGAAGAAGGCCGGACTAGTCCGGTCTGTGAGCGGACTAGTCCGGTCTAGGTATAAAATTGCGTTTTAGGTTTTCTTTTTAAGTTTGTTGAAGCGTAAGATGTATAGTAGTGAAACAATCTCACCAGTTAGTTGTGAATGATTAGGTTGCAAGATAGTGAAATAATTCATAAGTGTTAACAAGACGAAAGCTTAATGAGTAATTTAAGTGAACGAGCAAGAAGGTAAAGGAAGCAAGAAACACGATTTACCCCGAGGTTTGATTCCACATAGGAATCTACGTCCTCGTTGAGGAGTCCACAAAGGACCGGGTCTTTTCCATCTCTTCCCTCACCGAGCGATCACAAAGATCAAGCTCGGGCTCTTTCATATCAATCAAATGTAAATACAATGCTCTTAGGGGCTACTCACAACTTGAGGCTCCCTATGACAACCTAGCAATTCTAGGAATCAAAATATAACAATCAGGAAATCAAATTAACAATCAGAGTACAAGAGAGTCAAACCGAGAGCTCAAACGTCGATCACCACGTCTCTCCTCTCACAAATCCACAAACCCTTAAGATCCAATCTTAGGGGTGAAGAAGGTGATGAAAGAGGCTTAGAAGATCTCTAGGAATGAGTTTTCAGTGCTAGGGTTCTTTTCCTTTTGATTCTTAGCTAGGGGGTCTCCTTTTATAGAAATCTTGGCATCTAGCCGTTACCTACTAAAGTCCGGACTAGTCCGGTCCAAACTCCGGACTAGTCCATTCTTAAGGGACCACCCACGTCACAAGGCTACCAAGATTCAAACGGTCATAAAATCCCGGACTAGTCTGGCCAAGAGCGGACTAGTCCGATCTCAGTCAGGAACCTTTTTTCCGTATGAGAACGGACTAGTCTGGTAGGGTCGGACTAGTCCGGCCTCAAGGGCGGACTAGTCCGGTCTTACCGGACTTAGTCTAGAAAAAAACTCTCTAATCTAGGACTGCGGACTAGTCCTGTCAACTTTGGACTAGTTCAAGCTCACACAGGAACCTTTGTTCCGTCCTAAACCGGACTAGTCTGAAGGGACCGGACTAGTCCGACCCATGGAGCGGACTAGTCCGAGGTCACTCAGAGACTTCTTCTCCGGACCTTAACGACTTAGTCCGCATGACGGACTAGTCCGGCCACACGGGTGGACTAGTCCGGCCCTCTGAGACTTAGTCTCATAAAGGCTCAGACTCACTAGACAACGGACTAGTCCGGCCTAAAACGGACAAGTTCGAACTTACTCAGAGACATCTTGTTCAGTCTAAAACGGAGTAGTCCGTGTTGGAACGTACTAGTCCGGCCTGTTGTCCGGACAAGTCCGGTCTTCCCTTTTTCAGCCATACCTATGACTACTTCCTCTCACGATTCTAACTTTCTAACTTTAGTTTGAGCTCTCTAATGATTCTCAAGCACTCTAAAAGAGAAGATCCTTTACACAACTAAAAAATGTAAAACTCAATAGAAAAATTCTATTTTCTACTCTTGCGAGTCTTCTTTTTCTTTTTGCCTTTGTAAGGGCCTCAGTTTTTGACACATAATGAAGGTGCTCATCACACCACAAACACACTTCATTTGAAGAAAGTTGATGAACACATTTGAAGAGCAAGTAACCATCATCAACATGATCATTAGAGAACAAACTCACCAAGTACAAAAGTGGTATTTCCCACATGCATCATCTAGGGGCTGGGCATATGAAAAATCCTACACCCTGCTAGGAATGTCCATGCCAAGTTTCACCCAAATTCAAAACCTTTTTGAGGTCCTTTTGGGTATAACTAGAAAGAGGGTGGTTTGAACTCAAATTCAAACTGTTTTCATCCCATGAATTCAAAAGTGGGAGGCATATTCTTACTCAGCACATTTTTGTGAACTCACTCACCAATTTTCACTCCATTTGGAGTTGATCTTGTCATGAGCTAAGTTTAGCAAATTCAAACTTTATTTGAATTTCAAACTGAATATGTGCTGAAATATAGTCAAACCAAACTCAATTTGAATTCTAACCAATTCAAATGGCTCAGAGGTAGATAATTCAAATTACCATGGGCATAAAAGGGATTACTGTTTACAACAGTAAGAGGGAGTTAAGTTCAGAGGTTAAAAGGGAGATGGGACCCACATGTCAGCCACTGAAACAATTCAACCGACTGAGACTTCAGCACTCGGGTCCCCGAGCTGCCTCCGAGGGCGCCACCGAGGGGAGGCCGCCGCTCCACCAGCTGCTTGCCGCCCTCAGCCGCTGAACCGCCTCTCGGGGCCTTTATCTACGTGCCCGAGCTGTCTCCGGTGCTCCCCACCACGGTCCCGACGCGTTCTCGCCCAACAAACCGAAAGCCCTCGCTGCTCGGTTGAACCCTCTGTCCCTCGTCGCCCGGCCAACCCTGAGGCTTCCACGGTGATCTGAGACCAGCACCAGGTGCGCCAAGCCATCCTTGATGCCCTCGCGCCGGTTCCAGGCCCGGAGCAGTCATCCCCGAGCTCCACCGCCACGATCTTTCCTTTGCCGGTTCAGCTCGAGCCGTCATCGCGGGAACGATCCGTCCGGCCACCACAGCCCGACGTTCGCCGAGCCGTGAACAGCAAAAAGGTTTGCCTTCAGTCCCTCTTTCATTACCACAAGCTCCGGCGGCATGACATGGACTGCTCACGCCGGAATTTTATGATTTCGCAACGGTGTGCAAAAGGGGAGCCCGAACCGATTTGCGAAATTCGTAGTCCACACCGCACCACTCATCCTCTCATGGAGGGGATCACTTCTAGGTACCCGTATGAGTCCATAGGAGCAGGAACAACGAAGAACCGTTGAGGGAAACCGCTGTTCTTCGAGTTTTAGAGGAATTCCCGATTTCCGGCCTAGGTCGCACGGTGACAGCCCAACACAGCCCTTTCCGAGCTCGTGGAGCTCATGTCGACCTTTCCTAGGGTCCACTGGTGCTCGACGACCATTTGTTCGATCGGTTGAGGTGTTAGGAAGGCTGGCCGACACAGCCGAAGTTCTTCCGAAGCTACCGCTCGTCGTCGACCATGTGCCGGCCATTTTCATGACAAGCTGAGCCCAGAATCATGTTCTCCGAGTGGATTTAGGCAGGGGCGGCCAGAATCATGAAGTTTGGAGTACCACAGAGGCCGCCGGCGAGCTCTCCGGCGAGGTGTCGCGGCGGCAGAGCGCGGGAGGCGAGAGGAAGCCGAAGGGGGTGGGTCCCGGCTGTCAGCGGCAGATATTTTAAAACCAGGATCTTCTGTGGCACGGATTGGGTGCGGCTGCGCACGAAAGAATCTGCAGCCGCGTGTGTCGTCCGATGAGGAGCCGACACGTAGCCCCGAGTCCCACGCGCAGTGATTTGATCTTTTCCCGATTTTCAGATTTCATTCAAACTTCAAATCCTCATAACATTGGCTAGGAACATCAAATCAAGTGAACCAAAATTTGTTGGATTCAGCTCTCTGATTAATTTCCAGCAAATAAAGTTTCACTTCATGAAAATCCCTATTTCTCCAGAATTAAATCTCCAAAGTTTAAACTGTTTAGAATTTTAACTGGAGAACCCTTTGGAGGAAAATTCTGAAATTTTGCCAGGATGTTCATCAATATATCCCTGAGCTGCCATAAAAATTTCAGATCCATTTGAGCTCATTTGATCCACCTAATGGTGTGATTAATAAAATTGTTCCAGAGAAAATAGAAAATGTTTAGAAACATTTTTAGAATTTCTCTGAAACTGTTTAGCTCATATCTTAGGCTAGGAATCTTCAAATTAAGTGAAACCAACTCCATTAGAACCCTCTGAAAATCTAGTTTTCAGAAAGTCATGGCTTGTTCCATGAAGTTCCTAGAATACCCTAAAAGCTCCAATTAAGGTCAAGTACATAATTATTTGTGGAGAGCTCAAATGAGATTTGCTGCAACTAAAACTTGTCCAAGTCTCTGTTTAGGTTGTAACCAAACCACAGTAATAATTTCAGAGTCATTGGATCGGTCTAGTGAAACTTATAATCTTCACAAATTTAAATTCAAATCAAATGCATATAAATTGACACATATTTATATTTCTCATCTGTAGTCGCTAAGGTTGAGGAGGAACCCGAAGTCTTAGACTTCGTTACTCCGGAAGAGCAGCTAGCCTACGACCAAGAGCAGTAAGGCAAGCTCCGGTTTGCATTAACCTCTTTACAAACTTTTATTGTTTTGAGAACTTACTTTGAGTATCATTAATTCTTGCATTAGAGTCTTGTTTGAAAACCCAAATGCATAGCCAAGAAAACCATGGGTTGGGATTAGGATTGAAAACCCCGTTAGCTACTGCAATGCTAAGATAGTGTAGGATTCAGTACAAGTCGAGTAGTTGGAACTACTCGCGAGGATAGGCTAGAGGCACTCGACTAGGGTAGAGGTAGCACATGATACACATGGCAAGAAAAATGAGACCGAGCGGAGAGTAAGGGCAGCAGGACTTTGGGGCCTGGGTGCTATAGCTCCGCTTGTGTCGATTGAGGACCGAGCCATGTGCGGGCCTGTTGAACAAGCTAGAACAGTACCGAAGACCTACCGGCTATATGGGAATCGGGAAACCGATGTAACTCGGGTAGCTGGGTGTTGAGGCATAGCTGGTCATTCAGAGAGTAGGTTGAGAGCTCGAGGTGTAAATCGGCTGGCGGCACGAAGATGCGTGTGCAGAGACATCTTGCTCGGGACGATTGGACCGGTTCAACATTTGGCTGACGGGTGAAAGGTGGTTGCGTACGACGTCCGTGATGGTTGCTGTAGGCAACATCGAGTACGGGCGTACGTGACGGGTTATTCGGGTAACCCTGCAGGTGTAAATCGATTATAATCGCCGTCCCTCGCGGTCAGTGAGTACCACTTGTTCACTGTACCGTGACATAGAAAGAATAGGCTAGTTACATGTTAAAATGTTGCTGATTGAAAGATGGACTTTGATTGTTAATGAGTTGTTGTAGTTTAGAGCTAACTAAAGTTCTTTTCCACTTTGGGCAAAGTACATGAGAGAAATGTGTTTCTTGTTTGATTGCGGGTCTCTCATGTGCCTTAGCGTAAAGTCTCCACGACCTGTTGCTAAAACTTGAAAGTAAGGTTCCACTAATTAGGCGAGTCCGTTGCAACTTGTTTTACCTCATGTAACCTATCATCCACCATGTAGAAGTTCCATGTATAGGAGAGACGGGTCAGTCTTGCTGAGCCTTCGTGCTCACTGCTTGTGTTTGAAGCTTTTGCAGGGTTCTATGAGGAAGGGACTCCCGAGGAGGAGACGGAACCCCATGAGGGGAACCCTGTCGAGTGGGAGTCGTGCACGCCGCCGTGTTAGTGTGTGTGCATGCTAGCAAGGACACGTTCACGGGCTGAACGTGAACTTGATGCGTAGTCTACGCCCGTGAGTGTAGACGGAACATATTTGGTTGTAAAAATGTTCATAAACCCGTTTATGTAATAAAATTTTGCTTCTGCTTTGTACCTTTGATGTGTGTTATTATTCGGTGCTATGCAACGCAGCACCCCTCAGCATGACCCTGGCTCGACAAGACCGTGGGGTCGTGTCAGCGTTGGTATCAGAGCTCGCTTGAGGTTTAACGCACTACAAAGGTCATCTTTTTCAAAAATTCAGTGAGGAACGAGTTAATAGCCCATATAAGGATGTTATTAGTGTATAGAAAGTGGCATACTAACCTATTTGCTTATGTCGGAAAATCGTGCATCTCAGGACGCTTTATGTCTTGGGGGGTGCACGTAAGCGCTGTCCACCAGTGCGCACAAGCTAAAGGGTGGAGCCCCACGGGTGGCAGGCAACCCGACCCGCTTTAATATCCTCTATGACTCTTCATGTCGTTTGGGGTATTCGAGCAACGTCTGTCCTTGGCGTGTGTGGTGCAATTTGGGATACCCCGTCATGTGGTCAGTAACGTGAACACGTAGCTCAAGGCGTGTTTGGCTTGAGAACATCTGGGCGGGTGATGACGGCCGGGTGTATGAACTGTATGGATATCGGGCTCAGTGTGCAGCCGAGTCTGACGATTATGTGAGTTATCTGCAGGTAGTCTAACCACCAAACGGTAGACGTGTAGCATCCGTGTGTGAGTGACGCTTAGTACCACTGAAATAACGAAGCCGGCTAAGTCCGGTATAGGTTTTTCTTTGTGAGGACGTAGTACCGACATGATCTGGTGACGCATCGACGTCACACCCCATTAAATGAGCAACTTCGGATTAAAACTTGAAGGTTTTAATCCAAAGTATTAAAAATTGATGTAACTCCTTCCCTTAATCAGGATATTCAAAGTTAACAAGTTTTCAACTTATAGGCTATTAAGGACGGAGTCCCCTGTTTTCAGCTGAATTAAGGCTGAAGTTAATCAGAAGTTAGAGGTTGAGTTATTTCGAGGTTGGGGTCAGATGATACATTTCTGGAAAGCTTTGGAAGAGCTTTACAACTCTTCTGTTGAGGTTCAGAGGTGTTTCATCCCTTAACCAGTCGAAAGAGGCAGTAGAGTTGAAACTGTCCAGAAAACAGGGCAGAGCAAATACTCTCTGTAACTCTCTGTAAATTGAGCATAACTTCCTGCATAAAAATCCAAAAATAGAAAATGAGGTAGTTCCGAAAAGTTTAGGAGATGGGTTACAACTTTGTAACAGAAAGTTATGTCAGATTGGGAGTAGCATTAACTGGAATTCTTGGATCAAATCAGTACCTCAAGCAGGGAGGTGCTGTCCAATTTTCTCCAGAAATTCTGTTAACTTTGATATCTCATAACTTTTTAACAAGGACATATCTTAGGCCAAGAAAATACTTTCTGGAAATCTATTTAAGTTAGCTTTAACTTTTATGTTGAGCTCCAGAATTGGTTTTGCCTTTAGCATGGCCTAAATCAGGTTGAAATGGAAACTGGTCAGGGCTGTCATGTTGGACAGCAGATCAGCAGTCAAATTTGTTTATATTTGAACTAGGTTTCCAAGTTTTATGAGTTCAATGGCATGTCTTATGTTATAACTCAATGGTTTACTGTTCAAATAAATATTTGACATTTCTCAAATATGTTTTTACAGATGACAGCGGATAGACAGTTAGAGAACGGGTGGGTGATGTCCCACTGTTCTCACCGCAGCGGCTATCCGGAAACGTTGAGGCAAATGCTTCAATATTTCGGGTATGACAAGATGCTGCAGTACGTCGCCAAAGAAGAAGGCGAGGAGGGGAACAAGACGTGAACAATCCATGTCGAGGTTCCTGCAGGGCCTACGCCACCCGGTTGGGCGCCGTTCACCGTCACGGTGAGAGGGAGACAACCGGTGGGAATGTGGCAAGTGGCAGCCTGTGACACCATGTCGCGTTTCTGCCAGATACACGTGAGAGCTATGGAGGGCACTCCATACGTGCTCGTTCCGGTGGAGGGACGGGCTAATCACGTGTCGGAAGGGAGGTACATAGAGGCAACAGATCCGGGTTTCCCAAGGTACAACCCTGCGGAGGCGAACCTCAGCCTCCAGATAAGGGCGGGAAAGGCCGTGATGGACAGCCAAGCTGTTCATACGGAGTGTCTCGCCGCAAAGCTGAAGGAGAGAACAAGCCATGGAGACCATTTCGAGAGTGCTCACAACGCACTCCGCAATGTGCTCCTTCCAACGATTAAGCGACTGAACAAACAGCATAATCAGTTGCATCGTCTGAAGAAGGCAAGGAAGAAAAGCCGTGTTGACATCGCGGCGTTGCAAGAACAGGTGCAGGCTCTAACCCAGCAGAACGAGGTACTTACTCAAGAGCGGGACGACACTATTGAGGAAGGGCAAGGCTGGGAAGAGGACTACAACCAAGCCATGGATGAGGTGCACGCGTTGCAGGACCTCGTGCCTCCGGTATTGGGCATCCCGATGATCTTGGGTCTTCCGGCAATGGGAGAACCCGAGATGGGAGAGGAGGTTGTAGATCCGGAGCCACCAGCAGAGGTACCGGAGGAGGACGACCCACAGGAGGTTGAGTTCTACTCCGAGTAGGAGGTTACCGTTGCCAAGTAGGGCAACCAGAATGGTGTAACCCAAACTTTTGTAACCAGTGACATGTCGTATAGGCAGTAACGTATGTATAGGTAGTGACGACATGAGCACAACTTCTCGAAGACCCGAGAATAATGTATCTTGTATAAAGTTTATGCTTTATCAATGTATGTGAATGTTGTGCAAATTATTCATGCGTCATTTCAAATACCTACTGTTCCATATGGAATTTTAAGTATGACATGTGCTGATCGCTGCTGTTTTAAATTTCAGAATGACTCGTACTCGTGCCAACCCGGATGTTGGGGGTTCTAGTCAAGGGGGAGAAACCTCCCAAAAGCCTCCCGAGGACTCCTCGGAACAGCAACAGCAACAGCAACAGCAAACACCGCCACCGCCAACGGTTACATTGGCCGACATCATTGCGGCAATGGCGGGTTCTCATCAGCAGCACACGGAATTGCTGCAAACTCTCATCGCAAATACGTCTCGACCAGAGAGGCGTCAAGATCGTGAGGAGCGCCAACAGAGCTCCTACTCCGACTTTCTAGCAACTCATCCCCCGGTATTCTCAAGGGCGGATGAACCCCTCGATGCGGACACCTGGCTCTGCACGATGGAGATGAAGTTCGGGCTGCTCCAAGTGAGTGAGAAGCGCAAGACTCAGTTTGCGGTCCAACAGCTCCAGGGATCCGTGAGCGCGTGGTGGGCGAACTACTGTGCTTCACAGCCCACCGATCGAGTTGTGACCTGGGCGGAGTTCCGGACGGCCTTCAGGGCCTATCATATACCGCCGGGTCTCATGAAGAGGAAGACGCAGGAGTTCTTACGCCTGCAACAAGGGAGACGGAACGCGCTGGAATACTCTAGGGCGTTCAATGATCTTGTGCTCTACACGTCGTATCACGCAGATACCGACGAGAAGCGGCGGGATCACTTCTACCAGGGGCTTAATCCGCTTCTGAAGGACAAACTAGCGATGTTCAATCGCGGCAGCCTCAACGACATATTTGATGCTGCGATTGTCCAGGAGGACTTCAACAAGGAGTTAGCGGAGGCGGAAAGGAAGCGAAGCGCGCCGCAAAGCAACAGAGAAGGAAGTGGTCCTTCTCAGAAATATCGGATGGTGAATCGCCCACCATCAGGTCCACGCTGGCAGCCACCACAGAGGTCGATGCCATTCCGCAGTTGGCCTTACTCTCCACCGGTGTTCAGGCCGGCACTGCCAGTACCACCTCCGCAGCAACAACAGCAGCAGCGGGCGATGCCGCGTGCGTATGCACATCAGCAGCGCATGCCGGGTTTTCGTCCCCCAAGCACCGGACAAGCAGCGGCCACATGCTACAAATGTGATCGTCCAGGACACTTCGCCAGCAGTTGTTCGGAGAGGCAAGGCGGCGGAGTTACACCGCAACTTCCGGGGAGGAATCAGCCCCGGAATCCTACTAATGCGCGGCGGGCAAACCCTAGGCCCGGCACCATCCACCAATTTGCCATACAGGACGTGCCGGAGGGTGAGCCAATCCTTGTGGGTATGTTCCAACTCCACCAGCATCTCGCCATAGTATTATTTGATTCCGGCGCCATGCATAGCTTTATTAGCCAAGCTTTCATTGCTAAATACAGCTTGCAAATACTACCCACCGATAGTCCATATTTGATTTGTTCACCGGGTGGGAAAATTTCAGCAAGCATGATGGTTCCAAAAGCACCATTATGCTTAGAGGGTAGAGTATACCCTACGTCTCTTATAGTTTTAGAGGGACAGAAGGTCGATGTCATCTTAGGGATGTCGTAGTTAACCCGCCACGACGCTGTTTTAGACACCATCCTCCGAATTGTGCACTTGAACTCAGAAGTGCATGAATCTCATTCCTTATTTCTGGACAGTCCAGAAATAAAACTTCCAAGCGTCTATCAATCCACAATCATCAGATTGGAAGACATTCCAGTGGTCCAAGAGTTCTCTGACGTGTTCCCGGATGATTTATGTAAAGGCCTCAGTTTTGGCACACATTTGAAGTGTTCATCACCACACCACACACCTCATTTGAGGAAAGATGATGAACATAAATGAAGAGCATGTAACCACCATCAACATGCTCATTAGAGAACAAACTCACATATTGCAAAAGTGGTATTTCCCACATGTGATTTAGGTGGGCTGGACTTATGAAAACTCCTACACATTGCTAAGGATGTCCATGCCAAGTTTCACCCAAATTCAGAACCTTTTTGAGGTCATTTTCAGTATAGATAGAAAGAGGACAGTTTGAAACCACATTCAAATTCAAACTGTTTTTATCCCATGAATTTAAAAATGGGAGGCATATTCTGATTCAACAAATTTTTGTGAGCTCACACACCAATTTTCACTCCATTTGGAGTTGATCTTGACATGAGCTAAGTGGGACGAATTCAAACTTTATTTGAATTCAAAACTGAACTTGTGCTGAAATTCACTCAAACCGAACCCAATTTGAATTCTATTCAATTCAAATGGCTCAGGGGTGAATAATTTGAATCACCAGGGGTATTATGGGGCTCACTGTTTACAACAGTGATTAGGAGTAAATTTCAGAGGTTAAAACCCTGGGTGGGACCCACATGTCATAGAGGGGAGAAGGAGAAACTTGCACCCAAAGTCAGGGTCTTGGTGGGAAATTCCACCGAGCAGCTGTTGGTTGTGCCACCGAGCAGCTACCGGCGCCACCAGCTGCTTTCCTCTCCGCGCGCTGGCGCCCAGGGCGGCTGGCTCGCGCCCCCACGCGACCGGTACCGCCTCAGCCGAGCAGGAGTCGGTCGGCTTTATCTTCTCGCGGGCAAACCCGAGCAGCGGCATTGTTTCTCGCCACAGCTCTCTGCTCAATCGGGAAAACCAGCAAAACCATCTCCTCCTTCGTCCCTGAGCTGCTAGACAACCACCTGAGGTCGCACTCCACATCCCCAACACCAGAAACCCCGAGCTCCGACCTCCTTTGCCCGAAGACGATCGCCACCGCGGCGACCTAGCCTCAGCCGAGAGTCAGGTGCCCGTGGGCAGCGTTCCACAGGCGTTTTCACGGTCCAGCGAGAGAGGCAACAGGAGTGCGCGACCACCGTGCTGCTCTCCTCCAAGTTTGGAAGCCAACCGTGAAGAATCCGCAGAGAATTTCCAGTTTTTGCTCCGGTGACCATAAGCCGAGCTTCCGGAACGGTTTCTTTAAATTCTCGCTCTATGATCTTTCGGAGGTCATCAAATCTTGCACATAGACGCTGGACTAGCCGGCGATCAAGTTCTTTTCTGCATCCGTAGCGTGAAACTGTCTAGGAGTGACAAATTTCGAGCTCGATCAAGGGCGGTCATGGCGGGCACGGTCGGTCACACGGTGCCGACCAACTTACCGCCATCCCCGAACCCTTTTGACACCTTGTCGAGCTTCCTAGAGGTACACTGATGCTGTAGGGCCGTTTGTTCGAGGTGTTGGCGGGTTTAGAAACCACGGTCGACGGTGTCGAACCTCAACCGAGGCCGCGGCACGTCGCCGAGCTATTTCCGGTCACCCCCAGCCCGACCTGTCACCGCTGACGTGTTCCTCGACGTCGACAACCCCCTGGCGGCGATTTTCAGACCATGGGAGGTCCGGCAGCGGTGAGCCGGCGAGCCCCGAGTCTTCTCCGGCGAGGTCGGCGGCGCGGGCGCGAGAGAACGGCGGGAGGAAGACGAAGCCGGCTGGCCCACGTGTCAGCGGCTGAAGAATTTAAATCAGGATCGGGTGTGGCCGGGGATCGGCTGTGCTGGCGCGCAAATACCGTGTGAGCCCCGGTGTGCCAGACACCTCCGCGCTCGACACGTGTGGTATCCCCGGTGTGCCGGACACCTCCGCGCTCGACACGTGTCCCCGCGGGCCCCGAGAGTTTAAACCTTTCCCCTGATTTTCAGAATTCTTCCAAACTTCAAATCCACATAACTTTGGCTAGAAAGCTCCAAATCGAGTGAACCAAATTTTGTTGGATTTAGCTCTCTGAGCACTTTCCAGCAATACCAAATTCAGCTCATGAAAGTGAATAGTTTTCCAGAATTAAATCCCTAAACTTTAAACTGTTGGGAATTTTATCTGGAGAACTACTTTATGAAAAATTCTGAAATTTGGCTGAAAGGTTCATTGGAAAATCCCTGAATACCAGTAAAATTTTCGGACTCATCCAAGTTCATTTAATTACCCTAATCGGGTGACTAAGAGAACTGCCCTGAGAAAATAGAAAAATGTACAGAAACATTTTTCAGATTTTCTCAAATCTTAATTAGGGCATAACTTTCTGTAGAATTCTTCAAACGACATGAAACCAACTCCATTAGAACCATCTTAAAGTCTAGATTCCAGAAAGTCATGGTTGGAGCCATGAAAACCCCTGGAATTATTCAGAGGCTCAAATATTAACCAAGTGGGCTTTTATTTGTACAAGGTGCAAATGAACTTTGTTTCAAATGAAACTTGGTCAAGACTCTGGTTAGGACCCTACCAAGCCACAATAAAAATTTCAGAACCAAAGGGGAGGGCTAGCTAGAGTTAGTAGTAAATAAGTATTCAAGTTTACACATTGCATTTAAATTTACATGTAGTATTATATTCAACGTGTAGCCATTGAAGAAGAGACTCCGGAAGTGCTGGACTTCCT
This sequence comes from Neostapfia colusana, assembly GCA_030760725.1. Classification (NCBI taxonomy): domain Eukaryota; kingdom Viridiplantae; phylum Streptophyta; class Magnoliopsida; order Poales; family Poaceae; genus Neostapfia; species Neostapfia colusana. The sequence continues at coordinate 4,863,926 of JASWHV010000010.1, read as the reverse complement.
TCTTCCGGACGAAGAACTAACTACTGACCAGCAGCAACAAGGCAAGCCCCAGTTTGCATTAACCTTTTTATAAGTTTTTACTTTGTTTACATGTGTCATATGAAGTTTGTATGTGCATTAGGTATAGGATGGATAGAACCCCACTTGCATAACTAGAATTTCCCCTAAGAGTGAGGGTAGTGTCTAAGACCTCGAGTAGACAGGCTATGCTTAATGATTCATAGGACTTCGGTACAAGTCGAGTAGTTGGAATCTACTCGCGAGATAGGCTTGGGACACACGGGTTCGGTTGAGTGATGTGAGATCACTTTAGTAATGAAAATGAGACTAGGCAGGGGCTAGGGCGCAGAAAGGGGAAGTCTTGTGTGCGCGGCCCAGCCCGTGTCGATTGAGGACCGATCCGTGTACGGCCCTGCTGAACAAGTATCGAACGTACCGAAGGCATATTGAATATATGGGCCCCGATAAACCGATGTAGCCTAAACCTCCGGGCGTCGAGGCATAACGCACCGATTTATAGGTGTAGGATGAGGGCAGCAATGTGGAAATCTGCCAACGGGCATAGAGAGATGCTCCGTGTGGGGAACCTCCTGCTCGTTTCGGTGCGACCGGTTCGACGTTTGGGCTGTTGGGTGAAAGGTTGTCCCGTACGACATCGAGTGAGCGTGCTGTGTAGCTCCACGGGTGGGCGTACGTGACGTGCTCTTTGGGTTTCCCTGCAGGTGTATATCGAGTCGATTCGCCATCCCTCGCGGTGACGAGTACCGCTTGTTCACTGCGTCGTAACGTAGATTAATGAATGAAATGTTATGATTCAATATTGCTGTTATGATATAATTGTATTGTTACATGTGTGCCACCAAATATTGCTCACTAAATTTCAGCTTTATGAACCGTTAACTTGTTGCTGAAAGATGAACTAAGGATGAACGTGTAGGCGTGTCCATTTGCTGCAACATTGCTATCCTATGTCTTGGTATACCTCATGTAGAGTTTCATGCTTAGGTGAGTCGGTTAAGCCTTGCTGAGCCTTCGTGCTCATGGTTGCTGCTTAAGTGTTTTACAGGTGAGGAGCCACCCACGGACTCGGAGTACGAGTCCACCGGCGAGGGTTACCCTCCGTCGGGGACCACGGCTGAGTGGGAGCCGTACACGCCGCGCTGAGCTGAGGAGTGCAGCTAGTGTGGGTTGCCCTAGGGCTGGGCAACCACTTTTGCTAGATAGGCGAGCGTGAGTTGTATAAAAGAAACTTCCGCTGTGTAATAAAAGACCCTAGTTTGTAACTGAGAAGTGTACTATTTTGTACATTCAGTTTGTTTTCCCATGTAATATAATGTGTTCTTATGACGTGTGCTGTCGGGTGTCGCATCACGCGACACCACCCTCTGCGATCCTGGATGAGCGGATTCCAGTTCGCCACAGCCTGGTATCAGAGCTGCAGTGGGGATAGCACAGTACTTAAGGACTGCATTAGGGGAAAAACTTAGGTATACTGTGAGGAATCGGTAGTTGCCCAAGTAAGGACTATATTAGCATAGTTACTTAAAGTGGCCAAGACTAACTTATGTGTTATAATTCTGAATTTCAATTATGTAACGACGCACCTACGCTCTGGTAAGTATGGTAAGGAACGCCACCGAAAGCGGGTCAATTTCGGTTAGCTCCCCCTGATGAGGAAAGTGGTTCAGGGATTGGTCTCACAGCTTGGTGTGAGACGTCAATATGAACCTCTTGGACTCTTCATGTCCCTGAGTCCATATGCAACGCTGATCCCTAGCGTGCATTAGTCAAGTAAGTGGAGACCCCATCGCGTGGTCAGTAACGCGAGAGTGTGTTCGTCTGAAAATAGCCCAGGAGGACATACGCAGCGCTTGCCATCGGCGTGCCCTGCAGGGCAGTAGGTGGTATCTGTTGGGTTGATAACATTCCCAACCGTGACGACCCGTTCATGACCTACTCGGGTTCCCCGTCGTGTGGTGTTGAAACACGATCACGTACCTTGAGACGTGACCTAACTCAAGGACGGACGTATGACAATGATATGGGCGTTTGTATTTACCTTTAAATATGATTCTGCCTGAAATGAAACCAACCATTGAGTGCACCATCATTGTGTGGTCTTCTGCAGGTACTAACCACGTATGTATCCGTGTAGAAAACGTGTGCGAGAGACCGTTTAGTGCCACACTTGAGACGTATATGCCGGTATGATCCGGTTAGGATTTTCTTTGGTGAGGAACGTAGTACCGAGATATTGTAGGCATATGCATGAAAATATTGAGAACAAGGAACTAAAATCATTAGGTTCAACAATTAAGACCCTGGTTGGGTATAAGAATGGCATAGTGGACCAGGATAGTTAAAGGGATGAAAAATAGAGTGCTTTGTTTTGGGCAGCACGTTTGCTGATCTTCAACAGGGTATAACTCACAGGTCTTTTAGCCCAGAGAGGTGTGCTATACAGTTCTGGAAAGGTATTTAAGTACTCTACAACTTTGTTGTAGACTTCCAGAGCTGAAACTCACCTTAAGATGGCTTAAATCCCAGAGGAAGGTAAACTGTCCAGAACCAGGACAGAGTAACACATTCTCTGGACTGTTCTGTTTTTCAAACATAAATCCCAGTAGAAAAAAATTTAAATTTTTTTTCATATGATACCTCCTTAGAAAGAGTAGAAGATGTGTGATATCTTTGCAATTCAAAGTTTCTGAAGTTTCAGCACAGATTTCAGTGGAAACTCGAATGGAAAACAGCAACTTCCAAGGGAGGTGCTGTTAAAAAAATCTTCCAGAAATTCTGCTGACTTTGAAATTAGCATAACTTTTTTAACCAAGGCTGATCTGGGGGCAATTGAATACTCGTTGGAAAGATACTGAAGTTAACTTTAACTTTGGTATTCAACTTGAGTCATGAAAATGCCCAGAACCAGATCAAAACTTGGAATAGGTAGAAACTGGTCATTCTGACAGAAGAATGACAGTTGGACTCATTGGAGAGGGTGTTGTACCCTAAGGGTGGTATACGTGATGACAATGCGATAGTAATGTCTCGTGGTGGCCAAACCTAGTTATGGTGAGCTTCCAAAGTGGAGGTTCATCAAGTTGGATTAAACTAGCTTGTGTTTGGTCTGGTAATGGTGTAGCTTGTGCAAAGTTATTACACTATCTACTTACGAGATGTATCGCATGTTTTTATTGTCATTATGTTTTACACCTATTTCATTTGGACTGCATGCACTCTCTTGCGGGACTGATGTTATTGTCGTATGGTTGCAGATGGTTCGCACTAGGACCACGCACGAGGTTGGTGGCTCTAGCCAAGGGGGAGGCGATGACTCCCAGGCACCGGCCTACGACAGCACCCCGCAGCAGCAGCCACCACCGCCGCCTCCGCTTACTCTAGCGAATGTGATAGCGGCACTGGTGGGAGGTCGTGAGGAGCAGACCGACCTTCTCCGCACGATCGTGCAGAATACGTCCCAGGCGGGGGGGACGTCAAGAGCGAGGGCCTCGTGAGCCCCACGAAGTGTCGTACTCGGATTTCATGAGTACGCACCCTCCAGTGTTCACCGAAGCTGAAGAACCACTGGAGGCGGACAACTGGCTGCGGACCATCGAGTCCAAGTTTGGGCTGCTCCAATGTACGGAGCGGCAGAAGACTCTGTTCGCAACGCAGCAACTCCACGGTGCCGCTGGTGCGTGGTGGGCGAACTATGTCGCCTCACGTCCGGCTGGCCATGCCGTGGAATGGCAAGAGTTCCGGGAGGCGTTCCGCGCCTATCACATTCCTCCCGGAATCATGAAGAGGAAGTTCCAAGAATTCTTGGAGCTGAAGCAGGGCGGGAGGAGTGCCCATGACTACTCCCGTGCCTTCAACCATCTGGCGCAATATGCGTCAGACTATATCTCCACGGAGGAGAAGAAGAGGGAGCATTTCTATCGGGGGTTACACCCCGAAATGAAGACGCACCTCGTTCAGTGGAATCGCGGCACTTTCAACGACCTAGTCAATGCCGCGATTATGCAAGAGGATGCTCAGCGGGAGTTGGCAGCTGAGCAGAGGAAGCGCAGCGCTCCACCTAGCAGCGGTGGGGGCGCGCCTCAGAAGTACCGTATGGTGTATCGGACACCATCCGGGCAGCAGTGGCATCCACCGGCGCGACCTCAACGGTTCGGGGGATGTCCGTTCCAGTCACCCTCGTTCCGTCCGCCGGTGCCACTACCAAGACAGCAGCAGCAGCAGCAGACGGCACCCCGGGTATTTCCACCACCACAGCGCGCCCCTGGATTCCGTCCACCGATCAGCGGGGGACCGCCCCGTTTCACCTGCTTCACGTGTGGCCAGGCGGGCCACTTCGCGAAGGACTGTCCCCAGGGGCAGCAGAGCAGCGGGCAAGCCCAGTTCCATGGCGGTGCTCGAGGCCGACCTCCGGCGAAGAAGGTTGGTCAGCGGACTGGTGGCGTCCGCAACCTCGACAATGAGGACACCCCAAAAGGAGACAACGTGCTGGCGGGTACGTTCACTCTCAACCATCAAGCCATCATAATATTGTTCGATTCTGGTGCAACCCACAACTTCATTAGTGCATCGTATGTGGCTCAGCATCAGCTGGAAGCCTTTCCAACCAAGTGTTCTTATATGATCCGCTCACCGGGAGGAAAGATTTCAGCAACTATGATGGTTCCAAAAGCACCACTGTGCTTAGGTGGGAAGATATATCCCACCACTATGATTATCCTTGAGGGGCAGAAGATTGATGCAATCTTGGGAATGTCATGGCTAAGCTACCATGGCGCTGTCCTGGAGATCCTATCACGGACGGTTCACCTCAACTCCCCATTACACCGTCCGCAGTCCCTCCTATTAGATAATCCAGTCAGAGAGGTTTCAGCGATCAATAGTGCTGAGGCTCTCAAGTTAGAAGATATCCCCGTAGTCCGGGAGTATCCTGACGTGTACCCGGAGGATCTTCCGGGCATGCCACCTGAGCGGGACGTCGAGTTCAAGATCGAGCTCGCACCCGGGACTACACCCATATCACGGAGACCATACAAAATGGCTCCAAATGAGCTGGCGGAACTGAAAGAACAGCTCAATGATCTGTTGAGCAAGGGTTTCATCAGGCCGAGTTCCTCGCCTTGGGGATGCTCGGCGTTGTTCGTGAAGAAGAAGGATGAAACCCTGAGGCTGTGTGTGGATTACCGGCCGCTCAACACCGTCACCATCAAAAATAAGTACCCACTGCCCCGCATCGACATATTGTTTGATCAACTTGTGGGTGCAAGTGTGTTCTCCAAGATGGACCTTCGCTCTGGATATCACCAGATAAAGATCCGGGCGGAGGATATCCCGAAGACGGCCTTCTCAACGAGATATGGATTATATGAATATCTCGTCATGTCGTTTAGTCTCACAAATGCTCCAGCCCATTTCATGTATCTCATGAACTCGGTGTTCATGCCGGAGCTAGACAAGTTCGTGGTAGTGTTCATCGACGATATCTTGGTTTACTCCAAGACAGAAGCCGAACATGCCGAACACTTGCGGATCGTTCTTCAACGATTGCGGGACCATAAGCTCTACGCCAAGTTCAGTAAATGCGAGTTTTGGATCAGCCAAGTGTCGTTCTTGGGTCATATCATCTCCGCAGAAGGCATTGCGGTTGACCCAAGCAAAATAGAGCAAGTGCTGAAATGGAAAGCTCCCACTTCAGTTCATGAAGTCAGAAGCTTCCTTGGGTTAGCGGGATACTATCGGAGATTTATTCCAAGTTTCTCCAAGCTCGCTAAGCCGATGACAGAGTTACTGAAGAAAGGGACGAAGTATGTTTGGAACACGGCGTGTGAAGGAGCGTTCCAAGAATTGGTGAAGCATCTCACCACAGCCCCGGTATTAGCTCAGCCGGATACAACAAAGCCCTTCGACGTGTATTGTGACGCGTCTGGTATTGGGCTCGGCTGCGTGTTGATGCAGGAAGGACGTGTGGTCTCATATGGCTCACGCCAACTTCGGAACCATGAGCAGCATTATCCCACTCATGATCTTGAGCTTGCTGCAGTGGTTTTGGCGCTAAAAATGTGGAGGCACTATCTCCTGGGGAATCTAGTGCATCTCTACACCGACCACAAGAGCTTGAAATACATTTTCACCCAGAAGGAGCTGAATATGAGGCAAAGGAGGTGGTTAGAGCTGATCAAAGATTATGAGATTGAGATCCATTACCACCCTGGCAAGGCGAATGTGGTTACCGACGCGCTGAGTCGGAAATCACATGTCCATCACCTCACCATTACACCGGTGGAGGAGGAAGAGCCAAGTTTATACTTGGTTCCTTATGGATCGCTGTACAACCTTGCCCTCATCCCTACTATTAGGGAGGACATCATTGCAGCTCAGAAGACGGATAAAGGCATGGCACATCTCCGGAGACGGATAGACAATGGAGAGATCAAATGTTTCCGGAAAGATGATGAGGGGACGCTGTGGTTTAATGACCGCATAGTCGTACCCCGAGATATGGAGTTGAGGAAGAAAATCCTCGATGAAGCTCACTTGTCCAAGTACTCCATTCATCCGGGTAGCAACAAAATGTACCAAGATTTGAAAAAGAAATTTTGGTGGACACGGATGAAGCGGGAGGTAGCTAAGTACGTATCTAAGTGCGATACGTGTAGACGAGTGAAAGCTGATCACATGAAGAAATCAGGGTTGTTGCAACCCCTGAAGATCCCGACATGGAAATGGGAAGATGTGAGCATGGATTTCATTGTGGGATTACCCCTAACATCCAACAAGCATGATTCCATATGGGTAATCGTTGATCGGTTAACCAAGACGGCTCACTTCATTCCAGTGAATACACGTTACAATGCCGGCAAATATGCGGAGCTATACATAGCGAAGATTCTATGCCTATACGGGGTACCCAAGACCATCATCTCAGATCGAGGTGCATTATTTGTATCTCGCTTTTGGGAGCAGCTACACGCTGCATTGGGTACCAAGTTGATCAGGAGCTCCGCCTATCACCCTCAGATAGATGGCCAGACAGAGAGGGTGAATCAAGTTCTGGAAGACATGTTGAGAGCATGTGCCATCCACCATGGTAGGAACTGGGATGATCACCTACCATTGGCAGAATTCTCGTACAACAACGGCTATCAGGCGAGTATCAAGATGGCACCCTACGAAGCTCTCTACGGTCGCAAATGCCGCACCCCATTAAATTGGTGCGAGTCCGGTGAAAGGGTCACATTCGGGGTTGATGTGGTGAACGACGCCGAAGAGCGCGTTCGGACAATTCAAGCCAATTTGAAGGCCGCTCAATCCCGACAGAAGAGCTACGATGATAAGAGGCGTAGACCGTTGCATTTTGACGTTGGGGAACACGTGTACCTCCGCGTGTCTCCGATGAAGAGCACCGGTTCGGTGTGAAGGGGAAGCTCGCTCCCCGTTCCATTGGACCCTATGCTATCACCGAGAAGTGTGGGCCAGCAGCGTATAGATTGGAGCTACCGGCATCCCTGGCTGGTGTCCATGATGTTTTCCATGTTTCGCAACTGCGAAAATGTTTGAAGCATACAGCTGCTGTTCCTACCGAAGACATCAACGAGCTGAAACCGGATTTAACATATGATGAGTATCCGGTGAAAATTCTTGATGAGAAAGCCCGAACCACGCGTAGCAGAACGTTGTGGTTCTACAAGATCCTCTGGAGTAACCACACCGTGGAAGAAGCGACGTGGGAGAGCGAGGAATTCCTTCGCTCAAATTACCCAGAGTTCATGGCTTCTCAACACGGGTAAGTCCCTACTACATCGCTATCTCTTCTTTTGTAATCTCGGGACGAGATTCTTTTAAGGGGGGAGGAATGTAAGGGCCTCAGTTTTGGCACACATTTGAAGTGTTCATCACCACACCACACACCTCATTTGAGGAAAGATGATGAACATAAATGAAGAGCATGTAACCACCATCAACATGCTCATTAGAGAACAAACTAACATATTGCAAAAGTGGTATTTCCCACATGTGATTTAGGTGGGCTGGACTTATGAAAACTCCTACACATTTCTAAGGATGTCCATGCCAAGTTTCACCCAAATTCAGAACCTTTTTGAGGTCATTTTTGGTATAGATAGAAAGAGGACAGTTTGAAACCACATTCAAATTCAAACTGTTTTTATCCCATGAATTTAAAAATGGGAGGCATATTCTTATTCAACACATTTTTGTGAGCTCACACACCAATTTTCACTCCATTTGGAGTTGATCTTGACATGAGCTAAGTGGGACGAATTCAAACTTTATTTGAATTCAAAACTGAACTTGTGCTGAAATTCACTCAAACCGAAACCAATTTGAATTCTATTCAATTCAAATGACTCAGAGGTGAATTATTTGAATCACCAGGGGTATTATGGGGCTCACTGTTTACAACAGTGATTAGGAGTAAATTTCAGGGGTTAAAACCCCGGGTGGGACCCACATGTTATAGAGGGGAGAAGGAGAAACTTGCACCCAAAGTCAGGGTCTCGGTGGGAAATTCCACCGAGCAGCTGTCGGTTGTGCCACCGAGCAGCTACCGGCGCCACCAGCTGCTTCCCTCTCCGCGCGCTGGCGCCCAGGGCGGCTGGCTTGCGCCCCCACGCGACCGGTACCGCCTCAGCCGAGCAGGAATCGGTCGGCTTTATCTTCTCGCGGGCAAACCCGAGCAGCGGCATTGTTTCTCGCCACAGCTCTCTGCTCAATCAGGAAAACCAGCAAAACCATCTCCTCGTTCGTCCCTGAGCTGCTAGACAACCACCTGAGGTCGCACTCCACATCCCCAACGCCAGAAACCCCGAGCTCCGACCTCCTTTGCCCGAAGACGATCGCCACCGCGGCGACCTAGCCTCAGCCGAGAGTCAGGCGCCCGTGGGCAGCGTTCCACAGGCGTTTTCACGATCCAGAGAGAGAGGCAACAGGAGCGCGCGACCACCGTGCTGCTCTCCTCCAAGTTTGGAAGCCAACCGTGAAGAATCCGCAGAGAATTTCTAGTTTTTGCTCCGGCGACCGTAAACCGAGCTTCCGGTACGGTTTCTTTAAATTCTCGCTCTATAATCTTTCGGAGGTCATCAAATCTTGCACATAGACGCTGGACTAGCCGGCGATCAAGTTCTTTTCTGCATCCGTAGCGTGAAACTGTCTAGGAGTGACGAATTTTGAGCTCGATCGAGGGCGGTCATGGCGGGCACGGTCGGTCACACGGTGCCGACCAACTTACCGCCATCCCTGAACCCTTTTGACACCTTGTTGAGCTTCCTAGAGGTACACTGATGCTGTAGGGCCGTTTGTTCGAGGTGTTGGCGGGTTTAGAAACCACGGTCGACAGTGTCGAACCTCAACCGAGGCCGCGGCACGTCGCCGAGCTATTTCCGGTCACCCCCAGCCCGACCTGTCATCACCGACGTGTTCCTCGACGTCGACAACCCCCTGGCGGCGATTTTCAGACCATGGGAGGTCCGGCAGCGGCGAGCCGGCGAGCCCCGAGTCTGCTCTGGCGAGGTCGGCAGCGCGGGCGCGAGAGAACGGCGGGAGGAAGATGAAGCCGGCTGGCCCACGTGTCAGCGGCTGAAGAATTTAAATCAGGATCGGGTGTGGCTGGGGATCGGCTGTGCTGGCGCGCAAATACCGTGTGAGCCCCGGTGTGCCGGACACCTCCGCGCTCGACACGTGTCCCCGCGGGCCCCGAGAGTTTAAACCTTTCCCCCGATTTTCAGAATTCTTCCAAACTTCAAATTCTCATAACTTTGGCTAGAAAGCTCCAAATCGAGTGAACCAAATTTTGTTGGATTTAGCTCTCTGAGCACTTTCCAGCAATACAAAATTCAGCTCATGAAAGTGAATAGTTTTCCAGAATTAAATCCCTAAAGTTTAAACTGTTGGGAATTTTATCTGGAGAACTACTTTATGAAAAATTCTGAAATTTGGCTGAAAGGTTCATTGGAAAATCCCTGAATACCAGTAAAATTTTCGGACTCATCCAAGTTCATTTAATTACCCTAATCAGGTGACTAAGAGAACTGCCCTGAGAAAATAGAAAAATGTACAGAAACATTTTTCAGATTTTCTCAAATCTTAATTAGGGCATAACTTTCTGTAGAATTCTTCAAACGACATGAAACCAACTCCATTAGAACCATCTTAAAGTCTATATTCCAGAAAGTAATGGTTGGAGCCATGAAAACCCCTGGAATTACTCAGAGGCTCAAATATTGACCAAGTGGGCTTTTATTTGTACAAGGTGCAAATGAACTTTGTTTCAAATGAAACTTGGTCAAGACTCTGGTTAGGACCCTACCAACCCACAATAAAAATTTCAGAACCAAAGGGAAGGGATAGCTAGAGTTAGTAGTAAATAAGTATTCAAGTTTACACATTGCATTTAAATTTACATGTAGTATTATATTCAACGTGTAGCCATTGAAGAAGAGACTCCGGAAGTGCTGGACTTCCTTCTTCCGGACGAAGAACTAACTACTGACCAGCAGCAACAAGGCAAGCCCCGGTTTGCATTAACCTTTTATAAGTTTTTACTTTGTTTACATGTGTCATATGAAGTATGTATGTGCATTAGGTATAGGATGGATGGAACCCCAATTGCATAACCAGAATTTCCCCTAAGAGTGAGGGTAGTGTCTAAGACCTCGAGTAGACAGGCTATGCTTAATGATTCATAGGACTTCGGTACAATTCGAGTAGTTGGAATCTACTCGCGAGATAGGCTTGGGACACACGGGTTCGGTTGAGTGATGTGAGATCACTTTAGTAATGAAAATGAGACTAGGCAGGGGCTAGGGCGCAGAAAGGGGAAGTCTTGTGTGCGCGGCCCAGCCCGTGTCGATTGAGGACCGATCCGTGTGTGGCCCTGCTGAACAAGTATTGAACGTACCGAAGGCATATCGGATATATGGGCCCTGATAAACCGATGTAGCCTAAACCTCCGGGCGTCGAGGCATAACGCACCGATTTATAGGTGTAGGCTGAGGGCAGCAAGGTGGAAATCTGCCAACGGGCATAGAGAGATGCTCCGTGTGGGGAACCTCCTGCTCGTTTCGGTGCGACCGGTTCGACGTTTGGGCTGTTGGGTGAAAGGTTGTCCCGTACGACATCGAGTGAGCGTGCTGTGCAGCTCCACGGGTGGGCGTACATGACGTGCTCTTTGGGTTTCCCTGCAGGTGTATATCGAGTCGATTCGCCGTCCCTCGCGGTGACGAGTACCGCTTGTTCACTGCGTCGTAACGTAGATTAATGAATGAAATGTTATGATTCAATATTGCTGTTATGATATAATTGTATTGTTACATGTGTGCCACCAAATATTGCTCACTAAATTTCAGCTTTATGAACCGTTAACTTGTTGCTGAAAGATGAACTAAGGATGAACGTGTAGGCGTGTCCATTTGCTGCAACATTGCTATCCTATGTCTTGGTATACCTCATGTAGAGTTTCATGCTTAGGTGAGTCGGTTAAGCCTTGCTGAGCCTTCGTGCTCATGGTTGCTGCTTAAGTGTTTTACAGGTGAGGAGCCACCCACGGACTCGGAGTACGAGTCCACCGGCGAGGGTTACCCTCCGTCGGGGACCACGGCTGAGTGGGAGCCGTACACGCCGCGCTGAGCTGAAGAGTGCAGCTAGTGTGGGTTGCCCTAGGGCTGGGCAACCACTTTTGCTAGATAGGCGGGCGTGAGTTGTATAAAAGAAACTTCCGCTGTGTAATAAAAGACCCTAGTTTGTAACTGAGAAGTGTACTATTTTGTACATTCAGTTTGTTTTCCCATGTAATATAATGTGTTCTTATGACGTGTATCAAGAACTCAGAAGCAAGTTTTGGTGGACACGGATGAAGCCGGAGATTGCCAAGTATGTTCCGAGTGTGATACATGTCGAAGGGTGAAGGCAGATCATATGCAGAAACCGGGACTGCTACAACCACTAGGTGTTCCTGCCTGGAAGTGGGAGGACGTGAGCATGGACTTCATCGTCGGTTTGCCCACCACTTTTAAGAAACATGATTCTCTGTGGGTAATCATCGACCGGCTCACCAAAGTTGCCCATTTCATCCCGGTCAACACCAACTACAACGCCAAGAAGTACGCTGAACTATATATTTCACGGATCCTATGCTTGTACGGCGTACCCCGTACCATCATATCAGATCGGGGCACTTTATTTGTGTCCCGTTTTTGGGAGCAGCTACACGCTGCGTTGGGGACGAAGCTGATCCGTAGTTCAGCATACCACCCGCAGACGGATGGGCAAACCAAGCGGGTAAATAAGATTCTAGAATGTATGCTACGAGCTTGCGCTATCAACCACGGCAAGAATTGGGATGATCACTTGCCGTTAGCCGAGTTCTCGTACAACAATGGGTACCAAGCCAACATCAATATGGCGCCTTACGAGGCGCTATACGGGAGGAGATGCCGCACACCACTGAATTGGTGTGAGTCTGGCGAAAGGGTTACCTTCGGGATTGACCTTGTTAATAACGCGGAGGAAAAAGTTCGACTGATTCAAGTGAACCTAAAAGCCGCCCAATCCCGACAGAAACAATATGCGGATAGGAGAAGATGCCTACTACAATTCAAAGTCGGGGATCACGTATATCTACGTGTGTCTCCAATGAAGGGCGTAAACAGATTCGGGGTGAGGGGAAAGTTGGCACCCCGATTCATCGGTCCATTCAGATTACCGAAAGATGTGGGTCAGTAGCATACCGGCTGAATTTACCAGAAGCACTTTCCAGTGTGCACGACGTCTTTCAAATCTCCCAGCTGAGGAAGTGTATTAAGCTATGAACTACCGTTCAGCTGGAGGACATTAAGGAACTGAAACCGGATCTCACGTTCCGGGAGGAACCGGTTCAGGTTATTGATGAAAAGGCCCGAACCACACGCAACCGTACGTTGTGGTTCTACAAAAGTTCTGTGGAGTAATCACTCCATGGACGAAGCGACATGGGAGAGCGAAGGATTTCTTCGCGCTAACTACCCCGACTTTTTCACGTCGCATATCCGGTAATTTTTTTTCACCGTCCTCTCTCTCATTTTCACCTTATAATCTCGGGACGAGATTCTTTTAAGGGGGGAGGAATGTAAGGGCCTCAGTTTTTGACACATAATCAAGGTGCTCATCACACCACACACACACACTTCATTTTAAGAAAGTTGATGAACACATTTGAAGAGCAAGTAACCATCATCAACATGATCATTAGAGAACAAACTCACCAAGTACAAAAGTGGCATTTCCCACATGCATCGTCTAGGGGCTGGGCATATGAAAACTCCTACACCTTGCTAGGAATGTCCATGCCAAGTTTCACCCAAGTTCAAAACCTTTTTGAGGTCCTTTTGGGTATAACTAGAAAGAGGGTGGTTTGAACTCAAATTCAAATTCAAACTGTTTTCATCCCATGAATTCAAAAGTGGGAGGCATATTCTTACTCAGCACATTTTTGTGAACTCACTCACCAATTTCCACTCCATTTGGAGTTGATCTTGTCATGAGCTAAGTTTAGCAAATTCAAACTTTATTTGAATTTCAAACTGAATATGTGCTGAAATCTAGTCAAACCAAACCCAATTTGAATTCTAACCAATTCAAATGGCTCAGAGGTAGATAATTCAAATCACCATAGGCATAAAAGGGATTACTGTTTACAACAGTAAGAGGGAGTTAAGTTCAGAGGTTAAAAGGGAGATGGGACCCACATGTCAGCCACTGAAACAATTCAACCGACTGAGACTTCAGCACTCGGGTCCCCGAGCTGCCTCCGAGGGCGCCACTGAGGGGAGGCCGCCGCGCCACCAGCTGCTTGCCGCCCTCAGCCACTGAACCGCCTCTCGGGGCCTTTATCTACGCACCCGAGCTGTCTCCGGTGCTCCCCACCACGGTCCCGACGCGTTTCGCCCAACAAACCGAAAGCCCTCGCCGCTCGGTTGAACCCTCTGTCCCTAGTCGCCCGGCCAACCCTGAGGCTTCCACGGCGATCTGAGACCAGCACCAGGTGCGCCAATCCATCCTTGACGCCCTCGCGCCGGTTCCAGGCCCGAAGCAGTCCTCCCCGAGCTCCACCACGATGATCTTTCCTTTGCCAGTTCAGCTCGAGCCGCCATCGTGGGAACGATCCGTCCGGCCACCACAGCCTGCCATTCGCCGAGCCGTGAACAGCAAAAAGGTTCGCCTTCAGTCCCTCTTTCATTACCACAAGCTCCGGCGGCACGACATGGACTGCTCACGCCGGAATTTTATGATTTCGCGACGGTGTGCAAAAGGGGAGCCCGAACTGATTCGCGAAATTCATAGTCCACACCGCACCACTCATCCTCTCGTGGAGGGGATCACTTCTAGGTGCCCGTACGAGTCCATAGGAGCAGGGACAACGAAGAACCGTTGAGGGAAACCGCTGTTCTTCGAGTTTTAGAAGAATTCCCGATTTCCGGCCTAGGTCGCACGGTGACAGCCCAACACAGTCCTTTCCGAGCTCCGTGGAGCTCATGTCGACCTTTACTAGGGTCCCCTGGTGCTCGAAGACCTTTTGTTCGATCGGTTGAGGTGTTAGGAAGGCTGTCCGACACGGCCGAAGTTCTTCCGAAGCTACCGCTCGTCATCGACCATGTGCCGGCCATTTTCATGACAAGCTGAGCCCAGAATCATGTTCCCCGAGTGGATTTAGGCAGGGGTGGCCATAATCATGATGTTTGGAGTACCACAGAGGCCGCCGGCGAGCTCTCCGGCGAGGTGTCGCGGCGGCAGAGCGCGGGAGGCGAGAGGAAGACGAAGGGGGTGGGTCCTGGCTGTCAGCGGCAGATATTTTAAAACCGGGATCTGCTGTGGCATGGATCGGGTGCGGCTGCGTGCGAAAGAATCTGTAGCCACGTGTGTCGTCCTATGAGGAGCCGACACGTAGCCCCGGGTCCCACGCGCAGTGATTTGAACTTTTCCCGATTTTCAGATTTCATTGAAATTTCAAATCCTCATAACTTTGGCTAGGAACATCCAAATCGAGTGAACCAAAATTTGTTGGATTCAGCTCTCTGAGTACTTTCCAGAAAATCAAGTTTCACTTCATTAAAATCCCTATTTCTCCAGAATTAATTCTCCAAAGTTTAAAATGTTTAGAATTTTAACTGGAGAACCCTTTGGAGGAAAATTCTGAAATTTTTCCAGGATGTTCACCAAAATATCCCTGAGCTACCATAAAAAGTTCAGATCCATTTGAGCTCATTTGATCCATCTCATAGTGTTATTAATAAAACTGTTCCAGAGAAAATAGAAAATATTCAGAAACATTTTCAGAATTTCTCTGAAGCTGTTTAGCTCATATCTTAGGCTAGGAATCTTCAAATTAAGTGAAACCAACTCCATTAGAACCCTCTGAAAATCTAGTTTTCAGAAAGTCATGGCTTGCTCCATGAAAGTTCCTAGAACACCCTAAAAGCTCCAATTAAGGTCAAGTACATAATTATTTGTGGAGAGCTCAAATGAGCTTTGCTGCAACTAAAACTTTGCCAAGTCTCTGTCTAGGTTGTAACCAAACCACAGTAAAAATTTCAGAGTCATTGGGTCTGTCTAGTGAAACTTATAATCTTCACAAATTTAAATTCAAATCAAATGCATATAAATTGACACATATTTATATTTCTCATCTGTAGTCGCTAAGGTTGAGGAGGAACCCGAAGTCTTAGACTTCGTTACTCCGGAAGAGTAGCTAGCCTACGACCAAGAGCAGCAAGGCAAGCTCTGGTTTGCATTAACCTCTTTACAAACTTTTATTGTTTTGAGAACTTACTTTGAGTACCATTAATTCTTGCATTAGAGTCTTGTTTGAAAAGCCAAATGCATAGCCAAGAAAACCATGGGTTGGGATTAGGATTGAAAACCCCGTTAGCTACTGCAATGCTAAGATAGTGTAGGATTCGGTACAAGTCGAGTAGTTGGAACTACTCGCGAGGATAGGCTAGAGGCACTCGACTCGGGTAGAGGTAGCACATGATACACATGGCAAGAAAAATGAGACCGAGCGGAGAGTAAGGGCAGCAGGACTTTGGGGCCTGGGTGCTATAGCTCCGCTTGTGTCGATTGAGGACCGAGCCGTGTGCGGGCCTGTTGAACAAGCTAGAACAGTACCGAAGACCTACCGGCTATACGGGAACCGGGAAACCAATGTAACTCGGGTAGCTGGGTGTTGAGGCATAGCTGGTCGTTCAGAGAGTAGGTTGAGAGCTCGAGATGTAAATCGGCTGGCGGCACTGGGAGACTGCCGAGGGCGTTGAGGTGCCAGGGCGGCGGGCTGGGGCTGCGACGGGGGCTGAGGTGGTGCTCTGCTGCTAGCCGGGGCCCGGGCGGCAGGGCTGGACAGGGCTCGGGTGGCTCGGCCGGGGCGGAGGGGCTGGCCGGGGCTCGAGCAGCTCGGGAGGGGCGGCGGCGGGTGTGGGGGCGGCGAGGGCCGGCATGGCAGTGACTAGGGGTGGTGGGCCAGGAGCGGTGGCGCTTTGGGCGGCAGCGACGGGCTCAAGGTCGGCGCGAGCGCGAATGCCCGTGCTGACCCCGGGCCCGCGGGTATATACCGCCTATTTACGATGGCCAGACCGTGGCCATCATAAATTAGGTGGTATTTACGACGGCTCGACCCTACCTGTCGTAAACAAGCTTTTATTTATGACGGACAAACGTGGCCGTCGTAAGTAAACTTATTTACGACGGTTGTAGTGTTAGCCATTGTAAATTAATTTGGCCGTCATAGATTTGCTAGATTCCTGTAGTGTATCCTGAAGAGGACAGAGGCCATTCTTCGTGGTTGCCTGAGGATGAGGGAAGGAGAGCAGAACGAGCTCTGCGTGTCAGAGGATAACACCTGCACTCCCAACTTTCTAGACCACCGGGGAAAAAGCGCCGTCGCACTTCCCCACCACCCACTTCCCCACCCAGAGCTGAGTTAGGGGCTAGCAACCCTGAAGATGAAGACCCTCTGGAGCCGGAGCAGTGATATGAGTTTTTTAGAGATTGTTTCCCTTAATTTTGTATTCCATATGGTAGTAGCTTCATAAACTCATTTATGTTAGTTTGCTTATGAATGATTGGTGTGTGACGTGAGTTGTGGAAGCCATGGCCACTTGTCCACAACCTCGTCGTTATGTTTGGATTTGCTTTTGTCAAAGTGTGTAGCCGACACTTCCCCCGGACCTGCTCTGGGTAGCCCGCGGAGGTTCTTTTTCGGAGGGGCTCGTCACTCGCGGAGAGCTTCAGCGTTAGGGACGATTGAGGGAGAAGCTTGACATAGGGATTTTTACGTGGTTCAGGCCGCCGGAGCGTAAAACCCTACGTCCACGGTGAGCAGAGATGCTCGCTGTATTGCTTGCTGCTTAGAACCGGAGTCCTGAGCTTGAGGGTGTGAGATGGCTATTGTGCGAGTCAACAGAGTTCAAACGCTTGCTAACGTTGCCTACCCGAGCCTTTTATAGTCCAAGGCTCGAGAGGCTTACAAGGTGGGCCCGGGACCCGACAGGTGGTCCCGAGGAGATTGCCTGCCATCTACCGTATCTGCAGTTATGCCGGTAGTTGTCTCTAGCGAAGGCTTCCGAGTCTTCGTTATGCCGCCCTGGCCATGCCGCATGCTAGTCGTAGTGGTTGATGATGGCAGGGGCGGCAGGGGATATATTGTCGCTGTGTTTATTGGCAGGCAGGCTCTCACACGGCGCGCCATTCTGCAATGTGACTGGGTGCAACGGCACCTGACAGAGGCGTGCTCCGCGTCTCCGCGTCTTGGGAAGGCGCGGGCCTTGAATACCTTGTACGGGCGAGGTATGGCGCGTCTTTACTCCTGCTGCCTACCGCGCGGGGGCAGGCTGCGTTGATCTGCTGGCCACGTGGCGGGATCGGAGCTCTCCTCTGAGGAGAGGGAAGTCCGGCCCCGCGGGGCACATGGAGCCTTCGGAGCTCTCCCCATGGAGGGGGGAGGTCCGGCTCAGTTGGCCACGTGGCAGGTCCGGAGCTCTCCTCTGAGAAGAGGGAGGTCCGGCCCCGCTGGACACATGGCGCCTTCGGAGATCTCCCTACGGAGAAGGGCGAGGTCCTTAGGCATTTTCCCCTGTGCGCGGGGGTACCCCATATCGAGGGTACCGACAGTGGCCCCGGGCCCATCTCGGGGGAGATAGCGACCCTGAGGTGAGGCCTCCGTCTCTTCCATTCCGTGCACCTTCTCTAAGTCCCACATTGACCGTTGTCGGAGCACGAACAGTCACGGGATCGTGGGAGTGTGTGCCCACTTGATGTTGCTTTTACTGCGGCAGTTCCCAAGGCTGCCACTTCTGCATGTTGCGGCGCTTTTTTCGGGAACCGCCGAAGCGCCTTGCCGGCTCGTCTCCTTGGGAGAGTGACTTCTTGGCCCACCGCTTCAGCTGGACGACTTGGGTCCACTTGTCATCGACGCTTGGTCTTGGAGCCGAAGCGGTTGCCCAATCGGCGTATTCGAAGAGTTTCGAATCGCTTTGAATCGCACCTGGGAAGTTTTAAAAGGGGATCTTACCCGCATTGCGGCTTCCCTTCGCACTTCCCAGCGCTTGCACCTTCCTTGAGTTCTTGCGCCTTTGTCTTCTGCCATGGCTTCCAACCTGCCTCCGGAGAAGAAGCGCGCTCGATCTCCTCCGGTGGCGGCGTATGCGCCGAGTTAGGGATCCAGGGCGCCTGCACGCCCTGCTTCTAGAGATGGCGCCCCGTCCGGTGGCGACCCCCAGAGGTCTCGGGCTCATCATCCCGACGGGACTCCTCTTGAGCGACGCTGGGCTGAAGGTTCCCGGGCGTCGCGTCCTCCCTCCTCAGACATTGGAGTCTCCAAGGAAATTGCTGACGCGTCGATGGGGGCTTCAGGTGGTGGAGTCCCCAAGGAAACTGCTGATGCGTCGAGGGGGGTTTCAGAAGCATCCCCTGCTCCGTCAGTCCGAGCGACTGTGGGGCAGCCGTCGGCGGCGACGGCGGGCTCTAGTGGTCCTACCCCTTCTCAGAAGCCGGGGTTCAGAGCCCGTTGGAGTGCTCATGTTTCTCGGCCATCCTTGACTGACGAGGGGTCTGCACCGCAGCGCTCAGGACCCGGGACGGTTTCCGCGGCCCCCAAGCCAGCGCAAGTTTCTCCTGTACCGGTCGGCCCGACTTCTATGGCAGCGTCGACCCCCTCCACTCGTCCTCCTTCACCGGCTCAGGAGCCAGCTATCGATGAGGGTTCAGCGGGTCCGGCTGTTGAAGTCCCACCTCCTGCTGCCGGAGCGGAAGGAACTGCCACCGGCCTTACGGTGGGCATCGAACCAGGGCGTGATGGGGGCGAGCCCGTCCTGGCACCGGCTTCTCCTGACCGGCGTCTCATCCGGTTTGCCGGTGCGTCGTCTTCTCTTGAAGACGACGTGATGGAGGAGGTCGGGGGCGCCGCTCCGGCCTCTGCTGCCCCACTGCCCCTGGCAGACGCTCTCGTGCTCGCCCAGATGAGCGTCCGACAGGTCTTGGCCGCTCTTGGCCGCGAGCGAGAGGAGTAGATGGTTGAGAGGGATCGCCTCCTCACTTGGGGGAACCTTTTGAGGGAGCGGACCGCGAAGGTCAAGGGGGAGATTGACTCCAGGCGGGAGTCGCTTGATATCATGGAGGCGCTCCTCGACCGACAGAAGTGGGCCGTCGACCGCCTGGACTCCGGGACGCAGTGGCTCCACAAGGAGGCCCTTGAGGCGCATGCCCGGGCCGAGTAGAGCTTCTCTGCCCTGGAGAAGGTGCGGCAGAGGCTGACGCGCCATGAGCGCGCCATTGCAGATCAGGAGCGCTCCGTGGCAGTCACGGCAGAGAGAGTCGCCACGCGGCTGGCTGCGGGCGAGGGCGACCTGCGGGCCCGGGCTATGGAGCTAGAGGCCCGGAAGGCAGACCTTGCCTCGAGGGAGGAGCAGGTCTCCCGGGAGCGCCAGGCGATCCTGGATCGAGAGCTGGCTGCCGACTTCTGGGCTTCAGAGCTGGAGCGGTTTGCCCAGACTCTCCGCCTTTGGGAAAGCTCCCTGGTGGCCAAGGAGAAGGAATTCTCCGAGGGGGCCACGGCGCCTTGCTGGCAGCCTGCCGCGAGGTAGAGGAGCTCTTGGCCTCGCGGTCTTCCGAGGCCCGTGCGGTCTCAAGCTTCGTCGACCAGGCAGGGTCCGCCCTGGTCCCCCTTGGCTTCAGCCCGGTGAAGACGGCGGCCCCTGCGCTGAAGGTGGCCGAGGTGATCCCCGCACTCGAGTCAATCGGCGCCAAGCTGAGCAGGCTAGATGCGGTGGTCGCCGGCGAGCTCGAGGCAGAGGGACGGGGTCTGACCGTGGAGGTTCCCACGCACGTGTTGGCATGCTTCAGAAGCCGGGACCCTTCCTTCTCACTAGAGCCAGCGAGACAGGGCCCTGCCGCGGAGCGGGAGGAAACCGCCAGGGCTGAAGTCGGGGACGTGGCCGCCCTTGTGGCCTCTAGGTTCCGGCGCGAGCGAGGGGAATCCTAGGACTTGTATCTCTTTTTTTATTGAGTCTGTAGTCCAGCTCATGGAGCCATGAATAAATAGACTCTTGTGACTTTTTGTGTCTGTTGCGCTCTTGTCTTCTCCTTGGTTTTGCCTGGCCGAGCCCTTAGCTCCGCAAGGTACTCAGAGGCCTTCACCAATCTTGAAGCTCTGCACAGACACCTTCCCCGGGTCCTTATTGTATTAAGGGCCTCGGAGGTCTCCGGAACTCGCCCCGTGAGAATGGGGAGGTCCGGATCTGCCGACCACGTGGCGGGCTCGGAGCTCTCCTCTGAGGAGAGGGAGGTCCGGCCCCGTGGGACACGTGGAGCCTTCGGAGCTCTCCCCCCGGAGGGGGAGGTCCATCTTCTGCCGGCCATGTGGCGGGCTTGGAGCTCCTCCTGAGGAGAGGGGAGCTCTGGCCCCGCTGGACACGTGGGGCCTTCGGGACTCGTCCTTGCAGAAAGGGCGAAACCCAGATCCTCCGGTCTTGCGCTAGAGTAGTCGATAGCTCCTTGCTCCCCCCTTCATGCGGTCCCCGTAGCTAGAACCTGGAAGTCCTGCACACAGGTAGAGGAAGCGTAATTCTCCTCGGGGGGTTCTCCCCTCCCCGTCTCTTAGTCTTATTCGGCTTACGGTCCTAGTCTGGTATACGGGGCTTGGGCAATTCTGTGCGCGAGGCACCGGGGCTCCGGCTCCCTCCAAGGTCCGGGTATGGCCGTCCGGCCCCTAGTACCAGACCGTACGCCGGGGAAACAGAGTGCACAGGCTTTGGGTACGGAACCAGGCAAAGCGGCTGTACTCCCCTAGACCTCCGGAGGGCAGGGTGCGCACGCTTTGGGTACAGAGCCGGCTGAGCGGGATACGCACCTTGGACCCCCCATGCACGGCGCAGGCCTTTTCTAGAGGTGACCAACTGGCACCACAACACCTGACTCGGGGAGGCCCGAGAGGCCCCCTGGCCATCGGTAGGTGCCTCAAGCGCAACCGCCTTCGGTAGGACAGCAAATGCTGACTATGGATGAGAGCGGGAAATGGGAGTTAAATGTACGGTGAGCATACATAGAAAGTGCGGTCATAAAAATTAATGCGTAATTTAAATGAGCACATAAGTGAGAGCGAGGTAGAACAGGTTTCTGTGTAAATGCCCATAGGAGGAAGGCAGGCTGTACATGGAGGCAACGACCCGCCCCATTAAGAAGGGAAGCAAGACTCTACGCGCTTGGGGTCGGAACCAGGCCAAGCTGGCCGTAGTCCTGGACCATCCCCTGAGGCTTAGCTGCTCCGAGCGCTGTTCCTGGACTCTATCGGATTTATTACAGAAAGGTAAAGGCATGTTCTACTAATGCTCAGGAGGTAGAACTTACTGTGATGTTCCATGCTCCAAGGGTTCAGGAACGGATCCCATCCTTGGTTGAAAGGCGTGTGTACCTGGGACGGCAACTTTCGTGAGTCGGAAGGGACCTTCCTAGCTGGGGGAGAGTTTATAGGTCCTTTGCGGGAAAGTGTGTGCCGCGGCACCAGGTTGCCTTCTCGCAGGTCCCTGACGCGCTTGGTCCTTTGGCGGTAGGGCTAGAGCACCAGCCGGGCCGTGCGTTGTGGGGTGTTACCTGCACTCGTGCCTCGCCGACGAGGTAGAAATCTTCATGCTGGAGCAGGTCCAGCGCGGCTTCTCCCGGGAGCCCCGCGGTACCTTCCCCTTCTGGCTAAGGCCGTCAAGAGGTAAGAGGACCCGGACTCTTCTTGGGAGACCCAAGATGTCTTTCCCCTTCTGGCTAAGGCCGTCAAGAGGTTGACAGATCCTAGGCGGCCCCCGGGAGGTGAGGCCAAGGCACGGAGACGTGCACTCGGGTGGAGCTGGCCCGGTTCTGCACCGCCGGGGCTGGTGCTTGGGCTGCTGCAACTGCTTGGAGCTTCTTCAAGGCTGATATCGCAGCAGTGCAGTCTCCACTGGTCTTTCGAGGCAGCCGTAGTCGGCTACTGCCCCGACTCATCGTCACTGGAGCTGGAGTCCTCACCGTTGTGCACCGTCTTTATGGCGCGCTAAGGCTCCTGAAACCCCACCTGGTGGCCGACGTTGTCTGGGACGTCGACTTTCTGCTTGCCCTCCCTTTGACGGAAGGGTGGGGCATCAGCTCGCAGCTGCCTCCCTTTGCGGAAGCGCTCTGCGAGCCTCTGGATGTCCCGACACTCAACAGCAGTATGGTAGCTGGTGTCGTGCACGGGGCATAGCTCACCTTGGTCTCCCTCTGGAGCCGGTGACTGTCGCTGCCTTTTGTCAGGGCGTGGCCCCCGAGCTCCACTGGGTGCTGCTGCTGCAGCAACGGGAGCCGCAGTCGGTGGCTTCATCTTACCACCGCCCCGGTTCTTGATCTTCTTGCCGCTTCCATGGGAAGCAGCGCCAGATCCGGGCTGTCCTCCTGACTCGGAGGCTGGCAGTGAGTGCCAGTTCCGCCCTTCTGCTGCTCTAGCGCACTTGTCCGCCAGGCTAAAGAGTTCTGAGACGTCGCAAACCTCTCTGGTCGCGAGCTTCTCTAGCATCTTCTTGTCCCGGACACCCTACCGGAATGCCACCACCACAGAAGCATTTTGGATATGTGGGATGGTGTTCCGTACCTGGGACAACCGCTGGATGAAGGAGCGCAGCGTCTCTCCAGGTTGTTGCTGGATGGCGTGGAGGTCGAGCTCCGTGCCAAACCGGGTGTAGGAGCTGCCGAAGTTGGCAGTGAACTGCCGGCAGAGCTCTCCCCAAGAGGTTATGGAACCCTGGGGAAGGTTCATGAGCCAAGACCGGGCTCGGCCGGTCAAGGCGACGGGGAAGTAGTTGGCCATGACGGCCTCGTCCCCTCCTGCAGCAAGGATGGCAGTGGAGTAGATCTGGAGGAACTCCGCCGGGTTGACACTGCCGTCGTACTTCTCTAACAGGTGCGGCCGAAACTTGCGCGGCCACCTCGCGAAGCGAAGGTGCGGCGCTAGAGCCACACATCCTGCTGCTGTTGCTGCAGGCGTTGGTGCCGCGAACGCCTGGTTCGCTGCTAGCACCGTGTACCCCGGTATGGGCAAGGCTGCGCCATAGACCGGGGGCACCGTTTGCAGGGCATATGGCTGGGGCATATGCTGCGTGGCGTATGCCTGGGGCAGAGATCGCGTGGCGAACGTCTGCGCCTCAGGCAGGGTTGAGGCAGATGTCATGCTGTCGCCAGCCTCTAGGTTACGACGCCTTTCTCGTCGTTGCTCAATGAACACTCGGGCATCTTTGCCCAAGTGGCATCGTTCCAGCTCTGTCCTCAGGTCCGTCGATGGGAGCCTGGTGGAGCTGGAATCTGCCGTCTGCCCGTCAACCGTTGGCGTGCGTGTCAGCGACACAACCGGTTGGCCGGGACGTCATCCCTGCCGAAGTCGAGGGTTTGCGGCGGCGACGACGAGACGGTCTACCTTGCGAATCCACTGCTGGGTCGCTGACTGAGGCGCGTCCCCAGCAGGTGGATTGCGCAGTAGCGCTCTTGCTGCAGCTAGCGCGCCCCCGTGGGGGATGCTCAGCGCTGCAGAGGATCTCAGCTCGCTGGAGCCTGCGTTGCCGGGGTCGGCGCTGCCGGAGTCGGCTGCTGGCTTCCAGCTTGCGCCGACACACTCCGTCCAGAGTGTGTCGAGACGTAGTCCCCGCTAGTCTCTGTCCGTCGTGAACGCGGGGAAGGAGAGCTTGCCGCTGAAGGAAGCTTCGTCATCTTCACCGGCAGAAGCTCGTCGCGCAAGGGAAAAGCCCCCTTCCTGGCGCGCCAAATGTCGAAGTGTGTAGCCGACACTTCCCCCGGACCTGCTCTGGGCAGCCCGCGGAGGTTCTTTTTTGGAGGGGCTAGTCACTCGCGGAGAGCTTCAGCGTTAGGGATGATTGAGGGAGAAGCTTGACACAGGGATTTTTACGTGGTTCAGGCCGCTGGAGCGTAAAACCCTACGTCCATGGTGAGCAGAGATGCTCGCTGTATTGCTTGCTGCTCAGAACCGGAGTCCTGAGCTTGAGGGTGTGAGATGGCTAGAGTGCGAGTCAATAGAGTTCGAACCCTTGCTAACGTTGCCTACCCGAGCCTTTTATAGTCCAAGGCTCGAGAGGCTTACAAGGTGGGTCCGGGACCCGACAGGTGGTCCCGGGGAGATTGCCTGCCATCTACCGTATCTGCAGTTATGCCGGTAGTTGTCTCTAGCGAAGGCTTCCGAGTCTTTATTCTACCGCCCTATCCATGCCGCATGCTAGTCGTAGTGGTTGATGATGACAGGGGCAGCAGGGGATGTCTTGTCGCTGTGTTTATTGGCGGGCAGGCTCTGACACGGCTGAGGGGGCCCGGTCCCGATCATGGGGTCGTGCCGCCTCGCCCGGGGATCGCATTGGGTGGTGCCGTGTTATGCGGCACCGAACAGCACACATATAAGGAACATTGTATTACATAAATCAAAGCGGAAGCTTACAACTGTTCTTTGTAAATACTTTACATAAAATAGCTACAGCGGAAGTCTATAAACAGCTCACGTCGAATATCTAGGAGGCACTCGAGAAGAGGTCCAGCCCGCGGACTCCTCTCGCTAGCAACACGAAGACATGGCAGCGGCTAGGTTCTCCAAGTGTGACATGACTCGGAAGTTCCCGAGTCCCACCGGATAACCTTCTTTATAGCGTCGAGGTTTAGCTGCAAAACCACTTATATAGAAAGAGTGAGCACAAGGGCTCAGCAAGACTTAACCGTCTATCTAAATCATGCAACTCTACATGAGGGTAACTTAAGACCTGATCCTGTAATTTGCGAAAAGACTCGCCTACGAGTTCATCCTTAACTTTCACATTTTTAGCCATAATAGTAGTGACCTTGCGCCCAACAACATTGGAACTCCACAATCAAACAAGAAACGCTTCATTCCAATGTTACTTGTCCCAAGGTGAAAAAATAACTTTAGTTTACTCTATTTCTACTTCAAACATGGTTTTCATGCAACTTAACGTAATCATAACAGCAATATACTTTTTGCAAACTGTTTCCACACAAGTTGATTACTACGTCACAACATGGGAGCAAGCGGTACTCAATAACCGCGAGGGACGGTGATTCGAATCAAACACTACCCGGATAACTCGACACATACGCCCGCCTCTGAAGACCCAACTCTGGCGTCCTTCATTACGTCGTATGTGGCAACCTTTCTTAGGACACTAGACTCTAGAACCGGTCGCGCCGTCTCGGTCTCATAGGTCTAACGAGACGATGTGGTATGCCTCTACAACCCAGTGAACCTCGTACATCGGTTTCCTGGTTCCCATATATCAGTAAGCATTCGGTACACAACTCAATACTTGCTCCTAGACGCGGCATACGCATCGGTCCTTAACCGACACAGGCAGAGCTACTCGACAAAGACCTCGTCTTGTCGCAGCCTAACCCCTCTGCCCGGTCTCATCTTTAGAAATGTAAACTTTAGTTTGCTTCCTTTCCCAACCACACTTATGATACTCTGAACTATAGCTCGCGAGTAGATTCCAACTACTCGTCTTCTACCAGATGCCCTAGTCTATTTAGCATGGCCTTTATTCTACAGCGATGACACAATTCTACCCTCGACCTCAGGGTTCATTTTTGGCTATGCAAGTGGGGTATAAAACATCCTTGACCTAATGCACATACAAACTGAAACCCATAATAGTGAACAAAGGAAAAACTTTAGAAAACAACTTAAATGTAAATCGGGGCTTGCCTTGGTTTTGCAGGTGATTAAAGTCAGTTGAGAGAAAGTCAGTTTCTGATGTATTGAAGTTCACTCCTGCCCTTCTTGTTCCTTGATCCAAGTTCACCTCCTCCTTCACTTTCCACGTTTAATCACTACACGTTATGAATATGCATACATGTTCAATTATAAAACTTTTTTGCTAACAAATGCTAAAGCCAAGTTTAAAACTAGAACTCTGTTCAAGAATTTAAAATGACACTGGGGTGGTGGTTTAGGTGTGCGTTTGAGCACTATCATCAAGTGAGAAGTGGGGTT
Source organism: Neostapfia colusana (assembly GCA_030760725.1). Classification (NCBI taxonomy): domain Eukaryota; kingdom Viridiplantae; phylum Streptophyta; class Magnoliopsida; order Poales; family Poaceae; genus Neostapfia; species Neostapfia colusana. The sequence goes on along the minus strand of JASWHV010000010.1, from coordinate 4,837,363 downwards.
TATCACTTGGGTGGGGGATCAACTAATGGTTTAACAGAACACTAATGATCCAGGGCTCCAATGGAGCTGGGAATTTTCTTGGGAGTTCCTTGTCACAAGAAAGTCCTCTGGACCAAAATTCAGAACATTTCACTAAGTGGATCACCCAGACCAATTCCCTAAGCATTTAAGCAAAAAGGAATTAATTCTGATTAAATTTGCACTTTCATGCAAATTCGAGTGAACTATAATTTCATACATAGCTCAGGCAGTATGCATGAATTTTCCTAAGATTTTTGGAGCTAAGGAATGCCCAGAACTGAATTTCCAAGTTTTGGAAATTCTCTGAAAATGTTTCTGTATTTATTTGAATACAGAAACTTGAAATCAGAATTACCCTAACTACATCAACTCCAAATGATCTGAAACTTTTACAGGAGTCTCCTAATATCCTAAAGAATATTCTGGCAAAATTTGGGGAATTTTTGATGAACCAAACTTCCTCTAGAATTCTTTTGCTGAGAAGCTTTAAAGAATTTTCCAGAATTTCCTATTGGTTTTCATGCAAATTGGGTTGCATATTTGGATAGAGTTTTTCATCCTGAATCCAATCCAATTTGAATCACTAATTTTGGAGCTCCCTAGCAAAAGTTATGAGGTTCTAAAGTTTGGGGGAAAAATCCTGAAATTGAACTCTGTTTATTTTTCAATTTTCAGAGACATAAGGAATTAACACCACATTTGGCCAAGCAAATGAGGTCCAATGATTCGGAAAATTTTACTGGAGCTCAAGTATTTTTGGAAGAATCTCCTTCCCAAATTTGGGGATTTTCCAATGAACAGAGCTCCTGGAAAAATTCCTACAAGGTTTTCCTTATATGAATTAATGAGCCAAAATCAGAGATTTTCATAAATATTGGGCTGTACCCCTGGATAGTACTATCTTAGAGGAATCCAACAAAATTTATCTCACTATTTTTGGAGCTTCCTACACCAAGTTATGCATTTTACAAGTTTGAACAACTCTCTATTTGATTTTAAACAGAACGGTCACACGTGGGGCCCACGGGTCAGGTGCTTCTTCAACCTCCTGCCAGAGCCCGCGGGTGCACACCAGCAGAAAACTTGGCATGGCTCGTTCTCTCTCATTTCTCCACCAAATGAGCTCCGGTTTTATCCTACATGCTCCAGAGAACGTGGCGCAGCTGTCGGGCAAGGTTTCCCCCATGAAAACGGCTGTAGGTGGGTCGGCACCGGCGGGGCGGCTCGGGAGCTCGACATGGACGCGTTCCAGCGTGTCCAAGGCATCTCCCGGCGAGCTACGATGTCCTACAGCATCCTTATGGTCCTAGGAACATGGAACGGAGATCAAATCGTGCAGAAAATGGCTGCAACCTAGTCGTCACCGTGGACCGTGGCAGTTTTGGCCGCCGCCGGCGATTTCTCGTCGCCCGGGGCATAGGAGGGTCGGTTTGCTTCGTGCTTCGGCGTGGAAGGGCGCTAGGAACCCTAGTAGATGTGGTTTGAATTGTAGAACGAACAATCCATCTATTGGAGCTAATTTCAGAAATTTGCTGAGGTCGGTCCTTCACGTGCGCCGGCGCCAAAAACGAAATTCCGGCTAGCCGGCGTCGGGGGAGAGCAGGGGGACGACGGGATGAGGATCAGTACCTCCTGGCGCACCTCTGTGGCCTCTTGAGCCTGCCGGAGAGGCGCTGGGCTGGCCGGGAGACAGGGAGCAGTGGAGCAGCGCCAGTGAGGGAAAACACGCATGTTGCAGCTGCTGATCGCGAGGAGGAAAACAAACACGGTTGGCTCAGCTGTGTGGGGTAATATCAGTGCCTGAGCAGCTCGCCAGCGTGAAGAATTCAGGCAGGAGGTGGAGCTTTGGGGCGTGGAGCAGCAGCTGGGTGTCGGCCGGAGGCAGGGCCTCGGTGGAGTGAGGAACAAAGAGCAAATACTTAGGGATTAAGTCTACTCATTCCTATGACATGTGGGGTCCACCCCTCTTCTTATCCCCCAAAACTCTCACAAATATCTCCAATTTTTGGCACCTTGCAAATTCAGCTATGAGGTACTCAAATCCAAAAGTCATTTGGTAATTTGACCAGTTTTGCCTCAGTTTCAAATCTGAATTCAAATTTGGATGAAATTTACAAGTCCTCTTGATATTCATATCCAGGCACCTCCAAATTTCCTCCAAATTGGTCTCCCTCATAATTTGGATCTGAGGAATTCAAATATGTCCTCTGATCTTTGAGTTGGCTATTGCAAATACACTTTTTCAAACAACAGTTTGAATTTTCTCTTTTGAACATGCCCTCCTTCTTTTTGAAGTGCACCTCTTAATTCAAACTGAATTCAAAGTTTTATTGCACATGCCAACACCTTCATGAGGAACACAAAAGTTTTTGTAAGTCCCATTTCTTGTATTCAAACTCAGCTTTATTCATAGCTCAAGTTCTCTATTTACAAGTTTTGGGACTTTTACAACGGCGCGCCAGTCTGCGATGTGACTGGGCGCAACGGCACCTGACAGAGGCATGCTCCGCGTCTTGGGAAGGCGCGGGCCTTGAATACCTTGTACGGGCGAGGTATGGCGCGTCTTTACTCCTGCTGCCTACCGTGCGGGGGCAGGCTGCGTTGATCTGCTGGCCACGTGGCGGGCCCGGAGCTCTCCTCTGAGGAGAGGGAATTCCAGCCCCGCGGGGCACGTGGAGCCTTCGGAGCTCTCCCCAAGGAGGGGGGGGGTCCAGCTCAGTTGGCCACGTGGCATGTCCGGAGCTCTCCTCTGAGGAGAGGGAGGTCCGGCCCCGCTGGACACGTGGCGCCTTCGGAGCTCTCCCTGCGGAGAAGGGCGAGGTCCTTAGGCATTTTCCCCTGTGCGCGGGGGTACCCCATATCGAGGGTACCGACAGCTTTCGTTATGGAAATTTGTGATGATTAGTTGATTGAAACCTTGTGTGATTTTTCAAATCCTCTGAATTTCTGTTATCCAAATTTAAGTTTATGCATAACACCATGCAAGCTACATAGGGATGTTGATGCGTTATGATTAAATTGGTATTTGGTTGATTGTGATAGATGGCCGACAGAGGAAGAGGTCGTGGTGCCAACAACAACAACAACGAGGCTGCCAACTTTCCCATTCCTGGATGGCATGGCAAGGGTGGTCGCCAAGGAGCAGCTGACCCGATACACCAGATGATCAACACCCAAAACCAGCTCATTCAGAACCTGACGCAAGTGGTGGCCAACATGCATCAAGCTCCACCCCCACCGGCCGTACCACGTCAGCCGAGGTTGAGTGAGTTTCTAGGCACTCAACCTCCAAAGTTTGAAAGTGTCGCTGAACCCTTTTAGGCAGATGACTGGTTGAAAATAATAGAGAACAAGATGAAGATCATTCAGTGTAAGGACCATGAGAGAGTGTTGTTTGCCTCTCACGGACCCGCAGCCGACTGGTGGACTGCCTACGTCGCATCCCACGAGGATCCCAAGAACATCTCTTAGGAAGAATTCAAGCATAACTTTCGCAACGACTACGTCCCTGTGGGAGAGCTCAAGAAAAGGAGGAAGGAGTTCCTCTCTCTTAAATAAGGTAGAATGACGGTGCAGGAATACCTCACCAAGTTCACACAACTGTCCCGTTATGCACCAAGGGACATAGACACTGACGAGAAGAAGTAAGACCGGTTCATGGAAGGACTGATCATGGAGATGAAGTGTTCTATGTCCTCCAATGAGTATGCTAGCTTCCAGAAGATGGTGGACAGGGCATTCATAGTGCAGAAAAAGAGGATGGCCCTGGAGGAAGAATGTAAGAGGAAGATGAACTGGCAGGGCCAATCCTCGGGCAACAACGCTCGGCCACATTTTGCACCGCAGCCTACAGGGCAAGTGAGTCATCCTATGATGCCATACCCAGCGCAGAAGAACTACAACCCTAACTTCGAGCCTTCCCCATCACAAGTTCAGTTGCAACGCCATTAACTGCAACAGCCACGTCCTGCTTTTCCACCTAGACCAGCAGGACAAGGTCAACAGAACCCACCCGAAGGCAACAAAGGTCAGGCACCTAAGGTTGGGGTGCAGTGCTTCAACTGTGGCGAGGTGGGACACTATGCCCACAAGTGTCCGGAGAAGAAGCCCACACAGCCACAACAGTAGAATTTGATGCATGGAAGGGTGAATCACATGACCATGGAGGAAGCACAGGAGGCACCAGATGTGGTGATTGGTACGTTTCCTGCTAATTCCCATAGTGCTACAATTTTATTTGATTTTGGTGCTACCCATTCGTTCATTGCTCAAGAATTTGTTAGAAAACATGATCTAGCAACAACACAAATGAACCATATGCTTGCAGTGAATTCTCTAGGGAAAAAAATAAGAACGAGACAAGTATGCTATAGAGTGAGCCTAGACATTAATGGGGTAATGTTTTCTGCAAACCTCAGAGTGATAAACTCACAAGGGATATATATTATTTTAGGAATGGACTGGCTGACCAAGCATGAGGGTGTTATCCATTGTTCGACGAGGATGGTGGAGTTAACCATACGAGTGGCATCAAGGTCAAGTTCATAGCCGTCCAAGAACCAAGGAAGGACATTAAACTCAATCAAGTGGAGACGACGATTGAAGATACAAGATTGATAAAGGAGTTTATGGATGTCTTTCCCAAGGAACTACCAGGTATGCCCCCCGATCGTGAAGTGGAATTCACGATCAAATTAATGCCTGGAATCGCCCCGATATATAAGAGGCCTTACAGGATGGATTCCAAGTGGCTAGAAGAGCTCAAAGGACATATCCGGAGTTGAAGCAAAAAAGGTACATTCGTCCTAGTTTCTCACCTTGGGGAGCTATAGTGATATTCGTACCTAAGAAGGATGGGACTCAAAGGTTGTGCGTAGACTAACGCACACTCAATGAGGTAACTATCAAAAACAAGTACCCACTACCTAGCATTGAGGTTTTGTTTGACCAGTTAAGAGGGGCATGTGTGTTTTCAAAGATTTATCTCCAATCCGGATATCACCAATTGAAGATACGACCATCTGATATTCCCAAGACAACTTTTGTCTCTCGATATGGGTTGTATGAATACATGGTCATGCCGTTCGTGTTAATCAATGCCCCGACATACTTCATGTATCTCATGAGCAAAGTATTCATAGAATATTTGGACAAGTTTGTGGTAGTTTTCATTGATAACATTCTTATCTTTTCTAAAGATGAAGAGGAACATGAGAAGCACTTGAGGCTGGTGTTGCAAAAACTGCGAGAACACCAACTCTATGCCAAGCTAAGAAAATGCGAATTTTGGCTGAGGAAGGTTACTTTCTTAGAACACATAATCTCTGAAGGAGGAATAGTCGTGGATCCTGCTAAGACCGCGGATGTGCAAAAGTGGAAGACTCCTGAGAATGCCGGAGAAGTGCAAAGCTTCTTAGGCTTGGCAGGATATTACTGATGATTTATTGAGGGGTTCTCTAAGATTGCAAAGCCTCTCACCAAGATGTTAGAGAAAGGAATCATATTCACATGGACACCGGAGTGTGAGCCATGTTTTTAAGAGTTAAAGAAAAGATTGACAACGGCCCCAGTACTAGTGATGCCAGATATGCAGAAAAACTTTTTCGTGTATTGTGATGCATTGGGACACGAATTGGGGTGTGTTCTTATGCAAGACAGACATGTCATAGCATATGCCTCTAGGCAACTCCGGAAACATGAGAAGAACTACCCTACGCATGACCTAGAGTTATGGTTCACACATTGAAGCTCTGGAGACACTATTTGATGGGAAAGAGGACTAAGATCTATACCGATCATAAAAGCTTGAAATATATTTTCACACAACTAGATCTCAACCTCAGACAAAGGCGATGGTTAGAACTGATAAATGATTTTGATGTGGGAATTAATTACCATCCGAGAAAGGCCTACGATGTCACGGATGCCCTAAGCCAGAAGATACATGTCAACATGTTGAAACTGAGTGATACACCATCGCAATTATGCGAAGAATTTGCAAGACTCAATTTATGTCTCGTGAACAACAGTAAAGTGGATTCCACACTGGAGCAAGATATATGCAATGGTCATAAAAATAATGAGAAAATCCAGGAGATTAAAAGACTCATCGGAGAGAATAGTGCTCTTGGGTTTAGAGAGGATGAACAAGGCACGATATGGCATGGGAAAAGGATATGTGTGCCTGATATGAAGGAAATTCGTGAATTGATCCTGAGAGAAGCTCATGATTTCGACTGCTCCATTTATCCTGGGAGTACTAAGATGTATCAGGATATTAAAAGTAGGTACTGGTGGTATGGCATGAAGCGAGATGTCGCAGAACATGTTGCTTTATGTGACACATGTCAATTGGTGAAAGCAGAGCACCAAAAACCTGCGGGATTATTGCAACCACTCAAAGTACCGGAATGGAAATGGGAAGAGATAAGCATGGACTTCATAGTGGGCCTACCTAGAACACAATCGGGATATGATTCGATATGGGTAATAGTCGATCGACTAACCAAGGTAGCTCACTTTATCCCTGTAAAAGAACACTACAACAGTTCTAAATTGGCTGAATTGTACATGTCCAGAATCGTGTGCCTGCACGGGGTGCTGAAGAAGATAGTGTTAGATCAAGGAACAGAGTTTACCTCGAGATTCTGGTAGAAATTGCATGAAACCTTGGGATACCATCTCAATTTTAGGTCCGCATATCACCCGCAAACTGAGGACGGGCAGAAAGAAGGAATCAAATCCTCGAGGACATGCTAAGAGCTTGTGCACTCAAGAATAACAGAAGTTGGGACAAGAACTTACCATATGTCGAGTTCTCCTATAATAATAATTACAAGGCCAGCATGAAGATGTCTCCATTTGAAGCTTTATATGGGAGAAAATGCAGAACTCCTTTGTTCTAGAATCAAACAGGGGAGAGTCAAGTGTTTGGGCCAGAAGTGTTACGAGATGTTGTGAGAAAACTGAAAGAAATCCGCAACAACTTGAAGATAGGCCAGACTCGACAAAAGAGCTATGCGGGTACAAGACGAAGGGATCTAACCTTTGAAGTAGGGGACTATGTACACCTCAAGGTGTCTCTTATTAGAGGACTTCGTCGATTTAAAGTGAAAGGAAAACTAGCACCTCGATATATCGGACCTTTCCAAATTCTAGAGCGAAAAGGAGAAGTTGCATATCGGTTGGAGTTACCTTCTTGCTTATCTGATGTGCATGATGTGTTCCATGTGTCACAACTTAAAAAATGTTTGAGAACGCCCAAGGAGAGGCTGCCAATGAATGAGTTGGACATCCAAGAAGACTTTTCATATACCGAGTACCCGGTTAAGATTCTTGAAATGACGGAACGCATCACAAGGAACAAGAGAGTTCATATGTGCAAAGTGTAGTGGAAACATCACTCAGAAGAAGAAGCCACGTGGAAAGAGAAGACAAACTCAAGGCACAATTTCTGGACCTATTCCCCTAGGAGTTACCGAATCTCGAGGACACGATTACTTTTAAGGGGGGTAGAGTTGTAACGACCAAAAATTTGCAAATCCAATTTCAAACAAATGGACGTCGTGCATGTTCAAAAATTTGAAAGTTCAAACTGGAATTCTAGTTTGAAAGAAAGAAACAGAAAAGAAAAGAAAAGGAAAAAGAAAAACTACAGCAGGGCCTAAATCCACCCGAGCAGCCCAACCAGCCCGTAGCCCACACCTCTCTTTCCTCCCACTACCGCGTGGGTTCCAGCTGTCAGGTCCTTCTCCCCCAACTGCTCGCGGTTCTCCCGCGCCGATCGCCGCCACCCGCTTCCAAATTCCTTGCGCGCACGGCCACGACTCTAGACTCTTCGCACCCGTCCAGCATGATCACAACAACCTCCACCCTGGGCGCAATTTAAACCCACCGCAATCCCCTCCGTTTTTCCTTCCCGCTCAGACGTTCTTCAAACTCAGTGAGTCGCCACAATTGATCTCCGCAATTCTCCTCACCCGTTGTCAATTGCTTCTGTCTAACAAGCCTCCCTCCACTACAGCAACTTGCGCAACCTGTAGGCATCCACTCCTCAACGAGAACCCGCCGGGAAACTCGACGCCGACGCACGCCGGTAAGGATCACCGCCGTTCACTGTGGAACACATCTAAATTTCATGCGCTGATCCCCTCTGACCCTCGGTACACCCTCTCCGGGTCTCAGTAAAGCTCGACGATCGAAAATCCGGGAAGAAGCAGGACCTGAACGCCCTCCTGACAAAGCTCGCCGACGACCGCCACAGAACGCCGACCGCCTTACGAGCCTTTCGGGTTCAAGAAAGCGACTAGGTGAGGCCCCGTACCTCCCTGTCAACTTAGACAAAGAAATCCAGGATTTAGGGCCGCCGCGTGCGGTGTCTAGCTCCGGCCAGGGTGACGTGGCCCTCTGTGGCCCGCCCATTTTAAATCCTACGGCCGAAATCAAACCCCGTGTACCCCTTCGCGGTCTAATCTGGACCCTCCTCTTTAAATCCAACGGTCCAGATTCAAAGCGCCGATTCCCACTGGGATTTTTGCGGGCTACCCCCTGGCACGTTCGGAAACTAAGATCTAGCCCCGAAACTTTCTGTTCTACCCCCTGTAGTCTTCCAGAATTAGGCCAAATACTAGAATTAGCTGTTTTAGCCCCTGGATTTTTCAGAAATTAGGAATTTTTTTCTATATTATATGTTTAAGCCCCTGAATTTGTGGAAAATATGATTTTTAGCTTTGCGGTAGTGTATATTTATGAACTGAACCTTGTAGAATATTTAATTCATGTATTGGGCAAATTTAATTTCATTTGAATTCATTAGAAGTGCCAACACTCATATAAAATTTATTATAAATTGGTCTAGCCCTAGAAAATCTTTAGAACAATCTGAAATTTGGTTTTAGATGGAAAATAAATTCTGAAAACATAATTTAATTTCTATTTAATGGCTAAAACCACATTTTAGGCATAAGATAAAGATGAACTTATGTAAAAAATTTGGGATGCTTTAGGAAATGTTCATATATTGTTTTGAATATGAAATTTAAGTTTGAAGCTGATAAGAAGGTATAAAATTTGGTTTTAAAGGTTGAAAATACATTTTTAGGCAAGTCTTGCAGCTTAGAATTGTGGTATGCAATATAGAAATTGATTTAAATTGAGAATTTAGTTTATGTGTGAGTTTGAAATCTGAATTTTGACTTAGGAACAATATATATGTTCAAAAGGTGTAGGTATGCATAGATACAACTCATATATTGCAAAAATTAGTTAAAAGTAAAGCTAAAATACCACATATATGCACATATACACATTAAAGTTGAGTATAGGTATTATATGCTGCTAGAAGTGAGAATTTCATCGTAATAAATCAAAAATAAAACGTATATGATGGAAACTTTAGTGAACTTAGGCCAAAACATAAAATTAAGCTATGTTTTATGTTTGTGACTTGCATGAGTTGATTTTTTGGATGAACTCTTACGGAATGTTGTTTCCTTTTATGCTATGTATGTTTGCACAAGTAGAACCAACCCAGAGCGGGTTCTAAACTTCCAAGAGCAAGACTTTCCACTTTTTGAGCAGCAAGAAGAAGGCAAGTGTCCTTGACCACATTGTACCTAAACTAGGATACTTAGTTAGAGTTATTTGCATTGTGTTATGAATTATGAAACCCATGTTAGGATGTCTTCCCTAGCTTTTTCATGACTCACTCCTTGTAGCCAGAGCGAGAATTACTTAGTATGTTTATGCTTTATATTCTTTATGATTAGCCATGCTTGTAGTTTGGTATACTCGGGATATGAAATGCAACTTTGTTTATTTACCCTGAATGGAACTTGATGACATGTTGTAGAGATAGGAATCTAGGAAAGCTGGATATTTTTGGTTGGTGTTGTGCGCACGAGAATTTGGGTAGTGTTTAGTGCTTTCCTGGGTTCTAAGAACTGGTTCATGGGGCATTTAATCTTGCTTTACCGTGCCACCACATGGTTAGATGGGGCAGCTTGGCCAATTAATTAGGTGTATTTTTGACGTAGTATGGGTGTTTGGAAGGTGCGGAGAATAGGAGTCAGCTGGACTGCCTTGGGAACCGTAAGGCTCAAGAGGGGGCCACCGCAGCGGAGGTTAGAGCCTCTTGGGTGCTGTTAGGGGTGAAACCTCAGTGGGCTCATGCGTAGTGCAATAACCATGAATTAAGCCTTTCCTTGTTGTGGAAGCATCTGCGGTCGACACTTCCCCCGAGCCTGCACTGGGCAGCCCGTGGAGGTTCTTTTTCGGAGGGGCTAGTACCCCTGCGTGGGTCTCGCTGTACTGGACGAAAGAATCAGATGAACACGAGGGTTTTTTACGTAGTTTGGGCCGCCGGAGCATAATACCCTACGTCCAGGTGAGCAGAGGTGCTCGTTGTATTGCTTGGTGCTCAGAACCGGAGTTCTGAGCTTAAGGATGAGCTGAGTGCTAGAGTGTGAGTGTGCTGAGAGGCGAACCCAATGGAGTTCGAACCCCCTTGTAACGTTTCCTACCCAAGCCTTTTATAGTCCAAGGCTCAGGCGGCTTACAAGGTGGGCCCCGAGACCCGACAGGTGGTCCCGGGGTGATCTTTGCCATCTACCGTATCTGTAATAATGCCAGTAGTTGTCTCTGGCGAGGACTTCTGAGCATCCGGCCTGCCGCCCTACCCACGCTGCAAGCTAGGCGTAGTGGTTGATGATGGTAGGGGCGGCAGGGGATGTCTTGTCGCTGCGTTTATTGGTGTACAGCTTCTGACATTGCGTGCCTGTATTCACTATGATGCGACTGGGCGCAACGCCTCCTGGCAGGGGCGTGCTCCGCGTCTCCGCATCTTGGGAAGGCGCGGGTTCAATACCATGTCTTGGAAAGGCGCAGGTCTTGAATACCTTGTACGAACAAGGCATGGTGCGGCTTTACTCCCACTGCCCACCGCGTTGGGTAGGCAGCGATGTTTGGCTGCCACGTGGCGGGCCCGGAGCTCTCCTCTGAGGAGAGGGAGGTCCGGCCCCGCTGGACACATGGAGCCTTCGGAGCTCTCCCCGCGGAGGGGGGAGGTCCGGCTTCGGTGCCCTAGGAGTTCGCCCCTGCGGAGGGGGCGAACTCCTTAGACGATTTTTCCCTATGCGCAGGGGTACCCCATATTGAGGGTACCGACACTTGTCTTGGCTTGCATATCATTTGTTTCCCATACTTGTTGAGTACCTTAGGTACTCAAGCTTGTTTTTTTGTTGGTTTTACTTGCTGCTCAGGCCATGGTGAAGGCGTGGAATACAACGATGACGACTTTGACCCCGAAGACGTATTCTAGGCTTGCGGAATCCCCCGGGCAACGACTGTGAATGGAGCTCCACAAGAATCTATTTCTGCTGCATTGTCTTATGATGTACTCTAAATATTTAATAGTCTTTGAGACATTTATGTATTCATTACACTTGGCTTGTATTAAATGATGCTTCACTATTGTTATCACATGTATGAGCAAACAAATCATGTCATACATGTGTTTATTCACTCGGTTGATCTTCAGAGAAACCGGGTGTGACATTCACCCATACAACTTGGTTGATCCTCGGTCGTAATATATCTAACAATTTCAGAATAAGCTACATCGACATTATAGACCCAAGTACTTACAGAGCCGTCGGGCATGAAGTTCAATTGAGTTTGTTTTGCTCCACCTTCTCGTAAAGCAAGCTTCTTTATACATCCAGCATAATGGCGATTCAAATGCTCTGTGCCACTACTCGATACTGCAAAAGAACCTTTTTACATTATTTGCATGTAGTAGAGACAACAACACTCTTACCATTCACAAATTCCTTGTTCTCAATGAAGTGTTGTCAACATGCCGCTCTACTTCTCCGACCTGAAGTTGTGGAAGATGTTTGACCACCTTCATTGCTAGGGCTAGGGCCGAATGACGCGGGCACAAGCGCGACATATCGACGGAGAAGCTCTCTGTACCTGCATCATTCAGATTATAGGCATCACCTTGATCTTCCTCTTCCTCGTAGGCATCCTCACCTTCCATATGAATATCATCCATCCCGTATTCTCCCATGCTTGGGGACAAGCGACATGGATCGGGTTGGTCGGCCTCGAGCATGGACGGCATGCGCTGGTCACGACCAGGGACATGGCGCAATGATATCACAATCTTTTTCCTATTACCACTACCCCTAGATGGAAGCATCTTGCTCGGGCGTTGGGCGTCGACCGTGGGTGACGAGGCGGATGTGACAACGACCGGGAAGGCGAGGTCACGTCGATGCTACGGGAAGGTGTGGGCGGGGCGGGGCGGTGGCACGGGATGGGGAAGGCGTGGCCGCGGCGAGCCGGCAAGCCGACAACGCCGCGACTAGGAAGGTGGGGCGGGATGGGGAAGGCCAAGCCAGCAAGGCGCGCGCTAGGAAGGCGGGGCGGGGTGAGGCGGTGGCGCGGGAAGGACAGGCAACGACGGCAACGGCGGGTGCCGGGTGCGACGACGCGGTGACGGCGAGTGCCGGGTGCGGGGCGGGGGCGCGCGGAGACGAGGCCTCAGGTCAGGGCAAAACCTAACGGGATGAGCGAACCGAGCACACGGAAATCCCACTCCCACCAATATTTTGCTGTTACAGACCAACTTCGGGCCGATGAGCTTTTTCGGATCGATTCAAAATTTCGGATTGGTTCGTGCCGGACCAGCCCGAGCATGGCCCGAAATTTCGTGCCGTGCCGTACGGTCCGTCGTACCCGATTCCCAAGTACGACACGGCCCAAAGTTTTGTTCCTGACCGGGCCATGGGCCGTGTGTTTTAGCCCGCCCGAGCTTGGCCGGACCCAATTCCCAGGACTAGTGGAGCCGCCTGCTCATGCACTATCTGGTGGACCATCACGACGGTTCGTTCGGAGCTGAACGGCTTCGATCCTCTCTGCTGCCGTGCTGGTCCTGTCCTCGCAGCTCTGCGCGCTCCACCGCCCCCGCCGTCGCTCGTCTCCGCCACCGTTCCTCTCGATGATACGCTCCCCTTCCGCCGTTCTTTGTCCGTTCGTTTGCGCGCCACTCCCATGTGGCAGCTTCACCGGAATCCCAACCTTCGCTGCCAGGATCCGCCGGCCAGCCCGTTTCTCGGTCCCGCCGGCCCATTTTGAATCTCTTTTACAACTCACTCCCATGGATGACCGCATCCTGCCGTGGCGAACCGTTTCCGCGTTTGCCTCTTCAGCATACTGAGGTGAGACAGCGGTTCTGCTGAGGCGGAAAATGGAGTGCACGCCTGTTGCTTGCACAATTGCGCACGTTGACCCAAAAAGTGGGACAAGTTCACTAAGTTCATGCCATTACAGTCATAAACCTAGCCATATACCAAACCTGATTTCGAGACTGTTCTCCTTTTCATACGTGTTTCATGTCAGCTTAATTTGTCTTGAGGTAGATGAGGTGCTTACTTTGTCGCATCATTTGCTTGAGGAGGCGTCAACTGCTTAATTCACTAGTGATTAAGGAGGCACGTCAAATCGATGGGTGCTTAGAGATGCTAACGTTCGAGAAGAAGGTGCTCATATGGGTGCTTCACGATATGGTTACTCTATCTCTGTTTGGTCTTTGCGCACCCATGTTAGAGCCTTTGTGCAGTAACTGAAAAATCAGAAGCAGAGAACCACCCAACTCGCAAGAGGTATGCAACTACGCGTCTCGCATTCCGTACATTATGTGTATCTTTTCTACATAAAACCGTTTCTCTCACAGTAGTCGCCTATCTCTGTGTGCTTTTTAAAGGAGTGGTATAGGGTTGAGGTCAAGAAAGATGCACGCACCAGTGGCCTTATTGATTACTGTGGCGCCGCGCCGCATGTTGATGCTAGAGGATCCTTTGACAGGGTGATGTATTCCTACTTTGACATACATCAACATGCTAGATGCCAAGGGAACCATCATCCTGCTGAGGCGTCGCTGTATACAACTCGTCACGGAATCAATCAAAGTCACCGGTACCTATCCAGCTCTCAGTGTCAACGATCGTACAACCTTTCATATTATTCTCCGCTTTTGTTTCCTGTACACAATCCTAGTGCCACCTTGCTGTTAATAAGGGAAAAGCAACTCTTTGCAAATAGCATTAAACTCCGAAATTAAGGCGATCAGCTAGGTACAAATGATGCCTAACTTCATGATCACACTTTTAAGTTTCATGGATTTCAAATGCTTCAGATTGGTCTGTTGTTATTGTTGTATAGGTATTTCCATTTTCCTGGTTCCTTCCGTCTTATCCTTGCCGACACATGCTTCTGTCTCAGATATGCTTACGAAGATTGAGATATGTAGTCTCTGATCAGAATATGGCTCTGAAAGTATCATGTTTCTTTCACTGAAAACATTTTGCATCTTGAAAGAACAAAGGAAAGTTAGAACCATCTAAATCAATACAGCTCATCGAAAGAGGATTCTCTGAAGGTGAAGATGAAAGGGAAATAGAGTCATAGTAGACCTAATATTTTAGGTAGGATAGGGTCATACCGTCATAGGAATCAACTAGTGCCAATGGCCATGTTCAAATTGGAATTGAAATCTCTAAATTGGAATGGTTGTGATATGTTAGGATCTGTGCCTGCTGAAGCTTGTCTGGTCTTGGTTTGAGCCAATGGAGTTTTGGCTCATGCACATGAAAGATTGACCTTCGTAGGTACTAGACCACTTGCACAAATGGGATAGCACAGACGGAGCATAAGATCCTCCTAGGTGTAGGAACATCATGAACTGTAAGGCATAAAGTGACATTGTAGTCATATAGGTTAGGTCGTGTGAAGCACATGGTAAAGAATCATATTCACTAGGTTGAAATGTACCCTGATATGTAAATATAGCTGTATTCAAGATTGCAACATTATGGGAATCATTCTGATTAAAACTTATATCTCTTAATAGCTTAATAAATTACAGCACGTTCAATCACTAATGAATCAAGTACTATGACTCCTTCAAAATTTTCTTCATGTGAAATGATGCACAATAAGGTTCAAGAGTCACAAATGATTATATCCTTGCAGAAGCCATGAGTGACCCTTGAGAAATTGGGGAGTCGAGAACTAAGCAACGCAGAAGAATCAATGGATTCCGGAGCAATGGAGATTGCTCTACAGCACACTAGCTTTTTCTCTCTCCTCCCTTTCTTTTTCAGGTGAGAACTATTAAGGTAGTATAGGGGATAATGATGTCTCTATCCAAATATCCCTTCTTCGGTGCTTGTTCCTGGTGTTTGCGTCATGTATAAAAAAAATTAAGGGATAAAAGATCAGATAATATCTGACTTTCTTCAGATGCCTGCAGCATCATACAAGTAGTTGGTAACTGTGCTGCAGTATCTTTTGCTCTAACCTTCATATCTTTAGCTGTAGAAGAGTTTTGTAGGGAGGATTCAGTGAGGGTATGAAAAAGCAAAGATTGCACCGTTGGATTGTGGCATCACAACGCCTCATATCTGATAAGGTCACGCTGGTGTGCAAATCAGAAGCAGCTCAATCTGCTGAGAAAAGCTGCAGGCAAGTTGGTCAGATTCCATGGTGCAGATAAGGCCGGTCATTGCTGGCTATTTGGATAAAAGGGCGTACCTAGTGCTGAAGGCTCCCACACATATGGAGTCTGGGGAAGGATTATTTCTAGACAGCCTTACCCCTACTTTTGCAGAGAGGCTGGTTCGAACCCAAGACCTCAGTACATAAGTGGAGACACACTACCACCGCAATGGTTCTAACCCATTGCTGGCTATTTGGATGCTATTCTAAAACCTGAGGGGATAGATCCCTGGTTCCATCAAAATCGGCCTGTTCGGCTGGTCTGAATTGGTTGCATGTGTCATATAACAAAGCATTTCCCGTACCATACTCGTATTCCCCTTCATTGTCAGGACCGTTAATGCTATGACAGACAAATTCATAGTTGTTAAAGCGTCGTGACGCTTAAGTGGTAAGGCGCCTGGGGATCGTAAGGCGTCCCGTCGCCTTAGATCCCAACGTAAGGCGGGTGAAGACGGCGGCGGCGCCCGCACACAGGGGAGGCGGCGGCAGCGCCCGCGCACAGGAGGCGGTTGCGGCCGAGCGCAGAGGAGGCGGTGGCGGCCGGGCGCGGAGGAGGAGGAGGCGGCGGCGCCCGCGCTCCGCGCACAGGAGGGGGCGGCCGGTCACAGAGAAGGCGGCGGCGGCCGGGCGTGGAGGAGGAGGCGGCGACGGCCGAGCGCGGGCGTGGAGGAGGAGGAGGCGGCGGCCTGTCGCAGAGAAGCGAAGGAGGCGGCGGCCTGGAAGCGGAGGAGGCGGTGGCCTGGAAGCGGAGGCGGCGGCGGAGCAGACACTCGCGCTGTGAAAGTGGGACCTGTGGGGTGAGTAGGGTTAGGGTAAATATGTGCTGTTGGGCTGGTAGTGGGCTGGATGGGCCAAGCACATGTAGTCTTTTTTTCTTGTTTTTTTCTTTTTTCTTTTTAATTGACAAACTTTTCTAGTAAATGTTACTATATTTGAGATTTTATTCTTATTAGTAGGGCGTCGCCTCGCCTTACGCCTTATCGCTTAAAAGATGAAAAGGGGGCAGGTCGCCTTATGTCGCCTTACCGCCTTAATAACTATGGACAAATTTCTGTGACCTTGCTGGGCAGTGGCATCCGTGGTATTTTTTCAGGCTGAGGTAGGCCGTAGGCATGCACTTTGGCTGTGGCAGGTGGAGAATGCAGAACTTCACTACTAAAATTGAAAGTCTGAAAGGTCGTGAAGTATCAATAAGTATGGTAACTTATCCTTGTGAGGGCGTGTATGATCTAATCAAGAGGAACCTGGAAACTTTTACATTCTTGGGGAATTTGAATTGTCTTGTATGATATTCCTCGAAACTTCTGATTTTTTGAACATCCTTTATACCTTGATTGTTTAGTATGATGATTTGTGAGCAGGTTGCCAGCTCTCCGCTTGCGTAGCCAAAGAGACGTAACAAGATAACAAGTCTGTCTTTGAGTTTCCTGGTGAAACTGATTTTGATTGACTTCAGAACAATAATTGTGGGTGTTGAGATTCCAATTTAACTGGTAATCCCATCAGATTGAGCATCTGTTTTTATTTTTATTCGAGACTGCGCTGTACAGGTTGAGCACCCTTTTCTTTTCTTTTTTGTCGAAAACATGCTGTACAGATCGAGCATCAGTACATATAGTAACGTCCAGGACATTATCCTTGCTGCTATGGATTTTAGCCATCTCCAGCACTGCAATTCTGTGTTCTCTGGCAATTTTTAGTTCACATATTTTATTCATCAAACGGGATGACCTTCTACAGTATACCAATATCATATCACGGAGGTGACACTTCCAAGAAAGAAAAACAAATCGAGTGGTAAACAGTTATGGTCTTGTGTAAGAAAATTCCAATGGATAGTGGATTGAGATATTGACGACAACATGGCATTTTGATATGTTCGTCGAGTTGGGATCGAAGGTTACTGGTTCTAGCCTCCAATATACCATAATTAACATGGGCCTGAGAATTTTTGGAAAAAGAAATGCTTCTCAGTACACCTTTATTGTATCCCTCATTTACTAAATAGATGATATCTAAGACATGCGTAGTCTATAAATTATATCAATGTGATAATTATCATTTGCGTACTAGATATATATTAAAGCCATCGTTTGGTAAAACTAGCCTAAGTAATTATGCAAATACCAGTAGCCAAAATTACTGATCGTTGACCACATTCTCGAATGCATCTATACAAAAAAGAAGAGAGATTACCTGATGCAATTTATTCTGGTCTATCTTCTGGGATCAACTGATCCACTATCGGTCTATCAGATGAGAACATTTGATTTGCACGTTACACAGGTGGGCACTGTACACCTGCCTACAAAGTAGCTAGCCAATGACACAGCCAAATCATGTCGACAGATTCTTTCCATTCACTCCATTTTCTTCAATTAATTTTGTTGGTAATATATTAATAAATTTTAATTGCTTTTTATGATAAAGAAAACCGACGTACTCCCTCCGTTCCTTTTTATTTGACGCTGGTTAGAACTAAAAGAAATGAATGAGGTACCAAATAAATCCACTATGCAAAATCTATTTATTGGATAGTGTCGGCTAGAACAAGCTAGTAGGGACGACATCTGGATCTGACATGTTTATGTAAACTAACGGAAGCCAATTGGACCGTAGGTATAGTGTTGACGAATAAAAATCACCAAAACCAGTCATGCAGGTCTGTAGAAATCAGTGTGATCGATTTGATCAAACCGGTCAGACCAAAATTTTTAAAAAGCAACAGGTCGGTTTTGAGGTAGATCAAGAGAGAATTTGTATTTGATTCAGAAATTATAAGAGTTTTAACTCTTAATGGGGGCTAACCCCTCTAGCCTATAAATCTAAAGGGCCACAACCGATTGAGTATCTAGTTGATAAAAGCGTAATTCATATATTTACTTTTATTTCAAATACTAATATCTTTTTTCAAATCCTAATTGTTATTTTTCCTTCATCTCGTCATCAGCAATAGAGTACGCTCAACCTAGCCCGCCGACTCTAAGACAATCCGAAGTGCGCCTTCTCCAATGCCCTCCTCAGGAGGGCGTTGGTTAACTTTTCATGGCAAGTTTGTGAAAACCGATCACGTCAATTTTCGTAGACCATGCCGTGAGGTGCATGTTTGCAAGGTGCATTGTGTGTGCTCATGTGACGGCATAAAAAACATCAACACACTTTTTGGCTAATACACCACGGAAAAATGTTCAAACTAATTCAAAGTTGAATTCATCTTCTCCAATAATGGGATTCAAAATCAACATGAAAAACACTGATGACATTAGAGGAGATCTCGGACAACATCAACAAGGCATTTGAGAAGCATAGGAAGGCGCCCGAGTAGCATAGGAGGGCGCTTGAAGAGAAAGAGTTGCAGGAGTTCCTCTCATGCTTCAAGGACTAGCAAGGCGCGGTGACCCAAGTCAAAGAAGTTGTGCTATACACCCTCCGTCAATAACAAACCAACTGGGATAACAACCAATGCCAGTAACACATCATCATCCTCAATTACATACGGAGAAGTTTCTAGTATGTTTGCTGATGTCAATAAGCATTTATATAATCAAGTAAGATCTATGATGGATGAACTGTGTGATGCTTTGTGAGTAGCAAGCCTGCAAGGACAGAGTCAGCAGGGGGGTGGCCTGGGCAAGTAGGACAGAGAAAAGGAAATTAGTGTGAAAGGACCCTATTTTTCTATTATGGTTGGCTGCATCATTTACAATTATATTAATCTATTGTGTATTTAAAGGCAATTCTTATTTATTACTCAAGTACTGGGCTAAAATGTTAATTGTTTCGAATTGTTGATGTTGGTTAGTTTAATTTCAGAACAGAGGGATTACAACCTATTAATATAAATTCGGTGATCACACTTAATTTTGCCTAGGAACCAAGTAATCACCATATACTTTTACTAAATATGTCAAATATCATAATTAGAAAAATCTAAATTTTTTTACATACATGTTGTGTCAATATGTTGTAATTCTAAAATTCATTCATTATTCCAAACACCTCAAAGTCTCCATTCCTGTGTTTTGGAGTCCTGTTTTTTTTTCACTTTTTGCTTCCTCTCATTTCTACATTTTTTCTATTCCCACGTTTCACATTGTGTTCTAAACATGCCGTATAGGAGCATATAATATTCTCTATAGGTCAACCGGACCAATCGTTCCAATATGTATGCTCGTTTTTGGGGCCCTTCTGAAAAAGCTGGGCCGGTGCATTATCCAATCACCTAATGATCTGATGCATGCACAACAACCATCCTTTTGTGTTAAACTGATCGATGGGCAAACTACTGAACTTTTTGTATCCAAATCTACGTAAAAGGTACGTACTCTAATTATTTAAATACCTTTTTTCATTTTAAATTATTACTGTTAGAAAATTAATTTTATTAATTCATTTTGAACTATAATTGTTATACTAATTATAATAATTCAGTGTGCGTGTGTATAAAAGGTTGTAGATTCCCGAATCGGAACATTTCTGTTTTTCTGTTTTTGGGTTTCCCAGAAATCACTAGCTAGATCGTACTGGCCTGTTCGAAAGTATACTCGCTTGTTCTTACTTGCACTGGACCCGAAACCGTTAGGGAAGCTCTCACCTTTCTAACTCTATATATAGAAGAAGGCCACCCCTGTATGCTCCAAAACCATCCATCCCTACACACTCATCTACGTGTGCAAAACACAGAAGCTTGAGAGAGAAAGCTCGAGGGCTAGAGAGAGAAGCTCGAGAGAGAGAGAGAGACAGAGAGATCAGAGAGAAAGTTGTTAGAGATCGCCGGTGAATGGCGGACCGTGTGATGAAGCTGGCGTCGGAGCGAGCGGTGGTGGTGTTCACCAGTAGCTCCTGCTGCATGTGCCACACGGTGACCCGGCTCTTGGCCGACCTCGCCGTCAACGCGCTGGTGCACGAGCTGGACAGCGACCCCAGGGGCAAGGAGATGGAGCGCGCGCTGCTCAAGATGCTCGGCGGCCGGGGACCCGCCGTGCCGGCTGTCTTCATCGGCGGCAGGCTCGTCGGCGGCACTAACAGGATCATGTCGCTCCACCTCGCCGGCGAGCTCAGGCCCATGCTCACGAGCGCTGGTGCTCTCTGGGTGTAGATCAAAGCAGCTACGTAATACACACGTACGTGGTACGTGCATGCATATACGCATGCATGCGCGGGAGAATAAAGAAAAGATCACTGGAGAGTAAGAAAGGGTTAATGCCTGTGTGTCAAGAAAGGCAGGGTTTTGCAGTCCTGTTCTTCAAAGTACTGACAGGAACAAGAAGGCCAACTAGACTAGCTTGCTAGCTTCATGCATGGCCTTGTAGCTAGCCAGTGAGCAAGAGAAATGGCCTATGTAATTTTGCCTCTTTTCTTTTCTTTTCTTTTTAGATGTTTTGATCTAACTTTGAAGCAGTACGTGAGTGTACTGAGAGTCAACAATACGACTTTTTGTACGAGCTTGTGTTGCATGGACTTACACTATTTGATCAAAATGTTGTTGTGGCTTTGTGTTTTGTTTTTGTTGGAGGAAATATGGCAGGAAATTGCCAACCTACTTTTTATGTATTGATATGAGAGTTCTGCATACATGACTTGTAAGGTTGGTTCTTTCCTTTCGGATGGTTCAATTGGTGAGTGATATTTCATGAACAAAAAGTGATGACTGGTTTTTGTGTGGCTGATAAACCAGTTCCATATCTGACAAAATTCATTATGGCAAATTGTAAGTACGTCTGTGGAAAAAGTTGTTTTGAAGACTACAACTTACATCCAAATGCATGCAAACTACAAATCTACTCCGTATTAAGGCTTCCTATGGAATAAACGTGAAATGTCGTTACATCTATTCATAATCACAATGGCCAAATGTATGTTGTTCATCGACACGCGTGCTAGTACCAATATTGCAATGCAAACACTGAATACGATTTTACTTGAATAATAAAGGACCATTCTAATTAGTGAACCAAATTCTTCATTAACCAATAACCGAAGTGGTCAGCAAATTTTTAATGGTAGCATGTGCAGGCATCACTACAAGAATACAACAAATCTACGCCAAATTAATTTACGGCGGCTAACCCTGCAACCGTCGTAAATAAGTTTATCGAAGTGTTTCCTGCGACACTTCCCCCGGTCTGCTCAGTAGCAGCCCGCAGAGGTTCTTTTTTAGGAGGGGCTTAATGATTTCGAGCGTCGTAGCACGATGGCAAGGATGGACACGAGGATTTACGTGGTTCGGGCCGCAGGAGCGTAATACCCTACATCCACGGTGTGATTGTTGTATTGCTTGCGCGTATGAGTGTGTGAGGTTGCAGGGTTGCGAACGCGGAACCCTTTGGTGGTAGGAGGAGGACGCTGGGTGCGAACCCTTTGCCTGGAGGCTGCCTCGGTCCTTTTATAGCCCAAGGCTGCGGCAGTTACAATGTGGCCCGGGGCCCGATAGGTGGCCCCGCGGCTGTCCGTACCCTATACACGAGCTAGGGTATTTACTGATATATGTAATGTCGCTGTCGGAGGAGTCAAGGCGCGGCGCCTGCCACGTCGGGTGCCTCTGACCGGGTAGCAGGTGATGATGAAGACCCCGTCTTGTCACCGTGTCTTCTCGCTCTGCTGAGCGGCTCTGTGCCACTGGGCGGCACTGTTCCGTTGTCACGCCTCGCCGCCCTGTCTTGTCACCGTAATGGTGAACAGGTGGAGGACGGAGGCGTGCGCCTTGCACCATGCTTCTGGGGAAGGCGCGAGTCTTGAATGAGCGACTGGACGGCGCATATCTTCCTTTACTTCAGAGTCTTTACGGCCCAAGACTGGTCATGGGACACGTGGCGACTCCGGAGCCCTCCTTAGCGGGAGGTCCGGCCCGGAGCCCGGGGACACGTGGCAGCGCCGGACCTTGCCTCAGCGCGGAGGCCAGGTCCGGGACCAAGGACACGTGGCGGCTCCGGAGCCCTCCTTAGCGGGGAGGTCTGGCCTGAAGTCCGGGGACACGTGGCAGCGTTCGTCCTTACCTCAGCGGGGAGGTCAGATCCGGGGCCAAGGACACGTGGCGTCTCCGGAGCCCTCCTTAGCGGGGAGGTCCGGCCCGGAGCCTAGGCACACGTGGCAGCACCGGACCTTGCCTCAGCGGGGAGGCTAGGTCCGGGGCCAAGGACACGTGGCGGCTCCGGAG
Source organism: Neostapfia colusana (assembly GCA_030760725.1). Classification (NCBI taxonomy): domain Eukaryota; kingdom Viridiplantae; phylum Streptophyta; class Magnoliopsida; order Poales; family Poaceae; genus Neostapfia; species Neostapfia colusana. The sequence goes on along the minus strand of JASWHV010000010.1, from coordinate 4,814,622 downwards.
CCCTCCATAGCGGGGAGGTCCGGCCCGGAGCATGGGAAAACGTGGCAGCGCCGGACCTTGCCTCAGCGGGGAGGCGAGGTCCAGGGCCAAGGACACGTGGTTGTGCCAGGGCCCACCTCAACAGGGAGGCGAGGTCTGAAATATCTTCAACCTTCCACGTGGGGGTACTCGGTCTTGAGGGTACAGTCAAAGTTTATTTACGACGGTCACGTTTGGCTGTCGTAAATAAAATCATGTTTACGACTGCCAGGGTCGAGCCATCGTAAGTACCAACTTATTTACGATGACTACGGCCTGGCCGTCGTAAATAGTCTGGTATATACCCACGAGCTCGGGGTCAGCGTGGGCATTCACGCCTGTGCCGACCACGAGCCCGAAGCATCGCCGCCACCGTCCCACCGCCCTCAGCCGCCACCGCGCCGGCCCCCACCGCCCCCACGGCCGTCGCCGCCTCCACACCCGACGCCGCCCCGGCCGAGCCGCCCGAGCCCCGGCCCGCCACGCTGCCCCGGCCCCCGCTGCTTCCGCAGCCCGCCGCCCCGGCACCTGTGATGCCCTCAATTCTGTGGAAAACCACGGAACCGAGAACTAATGCATATGTGTGCCCAGGATGTCCATCACACATACACATACGTTCCACAAACTGAATTCAGATTATATATTACCACGAATAACAGAGTTTATTACAATACCTCATGAGTCTTGGACTCATGTTCATAGCGGAAGTCTTTATTTCTACGCAGCGGAAGTCTTTATTCTAATGCGGAAGCGATTTAACTAATGCGGAAGCAAATCTAAGCAGAAGTGGCTCCATCTCTACACCCTCCACAGGCAAGGTTGAGAACAGATCACACGCCCTAATGCTCCACTTGGTCTTCATAGTAAGCTTCTCCTGCTGCTGATGATGAAATAATAATGCAAGTTTGAGTACAATGATGTACTTAGCAAGTGCGGGAAAAACATGATATGCAGCTCATAACAAGGTAGGTATAAAAAGGCTTATTTGCAGAAAAGCAGATTTATAAAACCATGATAAAACAGCAACTTAACTTTAGATGAATGTAATCCCAACATGTATTAAATTACCAACATACCTCCATCGCTTTCCAAGTTCCACCCAAACATTAACCAACCTCATCCTTACTCACGAATACCTCCTCGTATTCACTACCATCTCACGAATACCTTCACGTATTTGCTACCATCTTATCTCATAAACAACTTTATCTCACACCGAGACCCATCTCGTTACCATGACTCAACAGTCATGCAACCATCTTATCACCCGGACTCAACAGTCCATCAATAACCATAACCAATACCTTCCCAGCAACCATCCCAATAACCATCCCAATAACCATCGCAATAACCATCCTAACTAATCATGGCAGTTTAGCTAGGCGCTCGTGACCGTAAGCTCGGATATCATGATAGTTTTAGACTCTGCAGAGTTTGCACCTCTTTACCCACAAGTTTGTGATTTCTTCACCCATCGACGACTGCAGAACCTCCATTATACCAGTACACAACCGTCGGTGTATGGTCAAGAGATCACAAAATAGCATTTACAAAGGGGCTACTATATGTATGGACTCACTAAGGTTTCACCGGCAGGCTAGAATCTCCAATTCTTCCACCCACGGGCCTCCTCTTGTACCATGCAGTTCCCAGGGCAGTCCTCACTCGACTCCCATTCCCCGCGCCTTCCACAGTCCATAACACTCTAGCAACTTACCTAATTACTCAGCTGAGCCGCACCCATACTTGGCCTTGTGTTAGCACTGTTATCCTGGCATGTGCATGCATGAACCGGTCCTTAGTGTAGGATCGAAGAGCACGTGAAAAGCTACCAGAGGGGGGGTGAATGGTAGATTAAAACTTTTCGCAGCGGAAACAACAAAAACCCCTCAGCAAAAAATCAATCGGTTAAAGAAACCGTGTGTGCAAGTGTTTTTCAAATGTGTTCAACTGTGACAAATCAAGTAGAGAGGTAGAGAATCAATTCACAGATCTAATGCAACAAGAATCACTTGAAAACACGAAGTAAAACTTGAGATACGATCAAAACATTAAACGAAGATCAATCTGTTCTACCCGATATAAAACAGATCTGCAACGCTTCAAAGAAACTCGTGTATCTCAAAAACTACAGATCCGAAGCTCGTGAAAATTTCTCAGATGATAGATAATTGAGTTGTGAAGACAACCCAAAAAGAATCACGTCAATCGGATCTGTAAAACTCGAGTTATGAACGAAACACCGAAGCAACATCGGTCTGTCCAGAAACTCGGCGAGAAAGACTTTGACGAAAAACAAGTCGGACGAACAAGGCACAAAAGCTCCTCAAAACTATGAACTTTATTCAATAGAAACACAAGAGGAACAACCCAAAGTTCTCTACCCACGAGAGCTCTGGCCTCGCTTGCTTTTATAGCCAACCCTCAGGCTAATCAATCCAATCTAGGACTCCTACTCCTAATTGGACTCGTATCCTAACTTACCGTAACTGCTCAGGACTCTCCTATTCGCAGATAGAAGCAATCGTGAGACTTCCAAACACCTTAGGAACGTCCCAAACATTACTAAAACAACTCAAATTCGTGACCCACACGAAATCCTATCATAACCAACTCAAAACTTTCCATATTTGAGTCAAACACGACTCAGCCGCAGCCTGAGTCCATAACCTAGTCGGTTGGACCTTTCCGACCAATTCTTTACGTCCACTTCTCTTCATCACGCCTTAGAACAATGTTTCCACGTCCATGCACTCCTTGCACACGTGCAGACACCTTCCAACGACGTACACACAACCTTCATATGCACTGCCCTTGATCCAAACATGCTGTGCGACCTCCCGATCAACTCAACCACAGCTCCTCCCGAACTTGGTTGTTGGAACCTCATCTCCTCCCTGAGACTAGTCCAAGGATCCCATCACCAGCCATGTCTTGAACTCAAGCAACACCTTCACATGAATAAACAACCAATTCTTCCAAGCACAAGTCCTGGACTTGACTCACGTTAGTTCGAAAACCACAACACTTTACATGAGCACGTCACATAAGCATGTTGCAAACCATATCAAATGATAACAACCATTACCACCAAAACACACCAAAAACTTAGCAAATTAATACTAAGCACACCTTCCCATAAAGCAAGTTTGAAACATTGCGAGTTAAAAGCAAAAACAAGACGTTGCAGTTCTACGAGTTGAACTTCACGGGAGCTCCCTAAAAACAAGCTCCGGACCTCACAGAAGCTCTCCGGACCTTGCAGGAGCTCTCCAGACCTTGCGTTGGACCTTGCCAACACTTGGCGGACCTAACAAAGAACTTTCGGACCTTGCCACAGAAGAATGTTTTGGCAATATTCAAAACTTTGAATGTTAATGCTAACTTTTATCCTAATTGCCAATGTATTCAGCACACATAGGTCTCACAATCTCCCCCTTGATGAATGCATTGGCAACACCGATTAAAATCCGAACATTAGCTTACGAAAAGTATTGAAAAGCTTTGAAAACTCATTTCTCCCCCTTTATTAATTTCTCCCCATTTTTTAAAATCAGAGAAGGAAGAAAGAGTATAACATATGCAAAGTGTAAAAAAAAAATCTCTCCTTATACATATTTCTCCCCCTTTGACAATGTATTCAGCAAGGTTCAAAAGAGAATTTTTTAAATGTTATGAGCATATTATAACATATACATACAAAACAAAGCTCATCCAAGTCATACTATCAGGTTACTTACACTATCACATCAATGAGATACATAAAGTAGTGTAAGCCATGCTAGAGATCAAATGTATTTTTCAGTTTAAGCAAGTCATGATCTCCCTTACTCAACTATTTCAAAACCTGAAAACATGACACTTGTTGCTGCATTTTTATTATTCATAATCATTTAAGGCACAAAGTTGATCATATGATATTTGCAATAGATTATATGCCGCATCAACCTTATTCTAACCAACCAAGCCAAGCCTATGTCATTTGACAATCAGAAGCTTAAGGACATGGTTTTAGTCATACACAATTCCTTCCAAGTTCATATCTTAGTGCAATGATAAGCAATCTTAAAAGAAGAAGTGCGATGCATGCATATTCTCTTGATCTTTTCTCAATTTTTTATTTGAAAACTCAACATGTGAGCTGATCACTTGATTAATTTTTTATGATTAAAAGCACTTGTGAGCACGCAACAAGTTCAAAATAGCAAGAAAGTTCGATCATGACCAGATTTAGTGTAAGTAATTATTCTAATTACTAGTCATGGCAAAAACTACAAAATGTATAACATGAGTAATGTAGTAAGAACTTTCAGCCTGTAAAAGGAATCACAAAGTCATATATGTATGAAATACTATGCTCATATTATTTTATTTTCAGATTCACACATAGACTTTCAAAGTTTCAACCCCCCCCCCCCTCAATTTAAGCCATGAGGATGCATAACCCCTATTTCACTACGAATAAAACAAAAACGAGTGAAATCCAAAGGTTTTGTAAAAATATCAGCCAATTGTTGTTCGGTATCGACATGGTGAAGCACAATGTTTCCTTTTTCAACATTATCATGAAGAAAGTGATACCTAATGTCAATGTGCTTAGTTCTAGAGTGTTTCACAGAGTTTTTAGCAATACAAATTGCACTAGTGTTACCACAAAACAGTGGAACACTATCTAAATCAACCCCATAGTCCTTAAGTGTTTGAACAATCCAAAGAATTTGTGAGCAAGTGTTAGCCGCAGCTACATATTCAGATTCGGCCGTGGATTGTGCAACTGCACTTTGTTTTCTAGAGGACCAAGCAACAAGTGAATTACCAAGAAAATGACAAGCACCCGAAGTACTTTTCCTATCAATCCTACAACTCCCAAAATCAGCATCCGAAAAAGCTTTCAAAGAAACGATTGAGGAAGAAGGAAGAAAAATGCCAAATTCTTGAGTTCCATGTAGGTACCTGAGAATCCTTTTGATGGCTTGGCGATGTGAAGCACGTGGAGAAGCTTGAAAACGTGCACAAAGACATACGCTGAATTGTATGTCCGGTCTTGACGCCGTGAGATACAAAAGTGATCCAATCATACTTCTGTATTCCTTTTTATCGATCGGGTCACCATCTTCGTCAAGTTCAAGTGTTGTTGCTGTTCCCATTGGTGTCCGAAGAGGCTTGCATTTGTCCATGTTGAAGCGCTTAAGAAGGTCCTTTGTATACTTAGTTTGATGCACAAAAGTTCCTTCTTTTGTTTGCTTGATTTGCAGCCCCAAAAAGTATGTGAGTTCTCCCATCATACTCATCTCAAATTCTGAACTCATCATAGCTGAAAACTTGGACACGATATCATGAGAAGCACAACCAAAGATAATATCATCTACATACACTTGAACGAATAATGAGTCATTGCCATGCTTACGTACAAAAAGAGTTTTATCAACCTTGCCCATGGTAAACCCCTTTTCAAGTAAGAATGTTTTTAACCTATCATACCATGCTCTAGGGGCTTTTTTTAGAGCGTACAAGGATTTGGACAGTTTGTAAACATGATTAGGAAAATTTGGATTTTCAAAACCCGGTGGCTGCTTAACATAAACCTCCTCCTCTATGTAGCCATTAAGAAAAGCACTTTTAACATCCATTTGATATAACTTGAAACCTTTAGATACAGCAAATGCTAATAAAATTCTTATAGCTTCTAATCTAGCAACAGGAGCAAATGTTTCATCAAAATCTAGACCTTCAATTTGAGTGAAACCTTGAGCAACCAACCTAGCTTTATTCCTAACCACAACCCCATCCTCACTTTACTTATTTTTAAATACCCATTTAGTTCCAATTAATGTGTGACCTTGAGGTGGAGGTACAAGTTTCCAAACATTATTTCTTTCAAAATTTTCTAACTCTTCTTGCATGGCATTAATCCAAGATTCATTAGTGAGTGCGTGTGATATATCCTTGGGTTCAAAAGAAGCAACAAAAGCAGAATGAGCATGAGAGTTTGGATCGCAAAACCTGGACCGAGTGACTCGTTCATGCAAGCTTCCAATGATTTGTTGTTGAGGATGACTTTTGAGTACTCGGAGGGGAGTAGACACTTCACAAGCACCTTCTTCTTCATGTTCGGACCTTTGATTAGGAGAGCTTGTTGATTGAGAAAGGTCCGAACCAGCAGTAGTGACTGTTGGTGCTGGTTGTGGTGCAAAATCAACAGCTTGATCGTTATTTACTTCCTAGTTTTCGGACAGCAGCACCACTTCTTCATCTTCTTCAATAAAAATACTCCCCCCCTGCGGATATGGATCCGGACCTGCAATATCGGAGCTAGTACTTGGGCTAGCTTCATCAAAAGAAACCTCGCAAGTCTCCACAATTTTGTTAGTGTCAAGTAAAAGCACACGGTAGCCTCTAGTATGAGATGGATAACCAAGAAACATGCCATCAACAGATCTAGCTTCAAATTTATCAAGATTACCATGTTTCTTAACAAAGCATTTGCAACCAAAAACCCTAAAGTGTGTAACACTAGGCCTATGTCCAAACCGGAGCTCATATGGGGTTTTTCCAAGCTTAGCACGCAAGAAAACACGATTTGAGACATAACAAGCGGTTGCAATTGCATCAGCCCAAAATTTCCTAGGAGTTTGATATTCATCAAGCATAGTCCTAGCCATCTCAACTAAGGTCCTGTTCTTTCTTTCTACGACACCATTTTGTTGTGGTAAAGAGTATTGATGATCTATTCCATTTTCAGCACAAAAGTGATCAAAGGATTGGTTTTTAAATCCAGTTCCGTTATCACTTCTAATTGCTTTTAATGATCCTGGGTGATCAATAGATAATCTAAGAAATAAAGTTCTAAAATGACTAAAAGCTTCATTCTTAGATGCCATAAAATAAACCCAAGAATATCTGGAATAATCATCAACAATCACAAGCACATACCATTTACCTCCGAAGGATTGAACACGTGCCGGACCTACTGTGTCAAGATGTAAAAGTTGTTCTGGTTCAGCTGTCATGATCATTGTGAGAGGAGCATGTGAACCTGCAACAAACTTAGCATGTCTACAAGAAGAGCACACAATATCATTGTCCTTTTTAAGCTTCGGCAGCCCACGTATGCGATCGAGAGCACTAACACGAGTGAGATGATCAAAGCCTATGTGACCAAGTCTGCGATGCCAAAAATATAGATCCTTTGTATCATTAGCAACTAGACACCGATGCTTAGAAGTTGACAAATCAAAATCAGCTTTAGAAACTCTTCCAAAGCTAGACATGTTAAACAAAAGCTCACCTTTTGAAATCTACAACCTTGCAGCAATTTTTAGCAAAGCTAACCTCTAGATTTTCATCTAGCAATTGTGAAACCGAAAGCAAGTTATATTTCAAATTTTTAACAAGTGCCACATCTTTCAAAGTGTAGAGATTGTTTACTCTAACCGAACCTTTAGCAATTATGGGAGTAGAAGAGTTATCGGTGAAAGTTACATTTTCTACACGTGACACAAAAGAGAAAGAGGAGAACCATTCTTTGTTACCGGTCATGTGGCGTGAGCAACCTGAATCCACAATCCAAATGTTCTCCTTCCTCAAACGTGAAACCTACACAGCAGCACAATACATCGATGACTCAATACTGGGGTTAGTTAAAAGACTTTTAGGAATGCAGTACTGAGTCACACGACGTCCAGCAGGAATAACACGCGAAAGCTGAGAAGGTACAGCAGGTTTATGAGCCAAACATCGAAATTTTTTGTTCCCAACTACTGACTTAGAAGATGTGTTATATGTAGCACAAAAAACAGTATGTCCGGGAGCAAGTTTTTGACTCATTACAGCAGGTTGCAAGCTCTGAACATTCGGTCTAGCAGATTTTGCTTGGTTGTTATGTGATCTAGCAAGTATTATTTGTTTCTTATCGTGTTTAGCTAGTCTATAACAAAAATCCATGACACGACCATCTCTACCACAGTAGGTACAATGAAAAATAACCTTATTATCATGTCTAGATGAGCAAGCAACACGTTTATTAGAACCCGAATGGGACAATACTCCTGCAGATTTGAAAATCACCCCTTTTTGTCTAGGAGCTGTTTGAATCAAACCGCTTCCTAATGACTTTACAACTTTAGGTGGGTGTGCCTTAGCATGAGCATGAGAATTAAAACCTAAACCAGCTTTATCATTACAAGACTTGGAAGAATTCAGCAGCAAGTTTAGGTTCTTATTTACATTAGAAAACCGATCTAGTGTCCTATGCATGTCATCAAGTTTATTGGACAAATAAAAGCAGTTTTCACATGAAGTTTTTCCTTTTAGTTTGTACTTTGAACAATATTTAACTTCATGCACACGTAAAGCATTGTTTAAAATAGAAATCTCATTCATAGCATCATTTAGTTTCTTATTCAGATCATCACATGAAGAACAATGCAATTCAATTGTAGAACAACAAGCATTTTTCAAATTTTTATCATTAAGTGCAGCAAGCTCTTTGTTCTTTTCAATTTCAAGTTCAAGTTTATCAAGTGTAGATGCGTGTGCACTTCTTAAAGAGGATAATGGTTCATAAATCAAATCACATGAGGAACAAGAATCATCACTAGGAATCGAAGTTTTTAAACGATTAATTTCAGATTCTAGTGATTCAATTTTAACAGCATTGTTCCTAAGTTTTTTATCCTTTTTCTTTAATATAACAGTGACACGAGAAATAGCATCACACATTTCTTCGCAAGTGGGACATACCTCTCCATCGTCGCTGTTGTGTTCTGCCTCCTCGGAGCTTGAACTTGACTTGCTCGCCATGCAGCACATATTTGCCATAGCTTCTTCATCTTCATCACTACCGGTGTCCACATCACTTGAGCCGAAATCTTGAAGTGCAGAGATCATACTATGCACTATGTTGCGCATTGATAAATCTTTCTTCTTCTTAGTCTTTGCAAACGATTTCTTCGGCCTTGTTTGCTTTTCTTCACGTGAAGTCGGACCTGAAAGGTTCGGGCACTCCGTACGAAAATGTCCTGTCTTACCACATTCAAAACACCGTTGAGGTCCGGAGCTTCCTCTCCTTCTAGTTCTCACATTTTGCAATGCTTTTGAGAACCGAGTAGAGATGAGTGCAAGCTCCTCCTCTAGAAACTCTTCAATCTATTCAAGGGTTAGAGAGGACAGCAAAGAGAGTGCACCACTAGATGATGATTGACTAGAACTAGACATGTCACGTTGCGAAACAAATGCAATAGACTTGTTGGGGTTTTTACGTGAGATGATGTCAATTTCATGAGTTTTCAATTTAGAATAAAGCACGTCTAAAGTAAGAGAACTCATGACAGTAGATTCACGAATAGATGTAACTTTCATCTCCCAAATTGACATATCTAATGCTCCTAACAATTGTCTAGCATTTTCAGCATCTGAAAAGTTAACATTGACACTACGCAAGTTGCTGAGAATTTTATTAAAGCGAGCAAAAAGGTCGTCAATTGACTCACCGGGTTGCATCTCAAAACGCATGTATTCTTTCTTGAACATATCTTGCCTTACCTCCTTGATCGTATTGGATCCTTCATGGTAGTCACAAAGAGCTTTCCAAACATCATATGCAGATCGGAGGTGTACAACACGGTCGAAGTCGCTTTGAGTCAATCCTTGGATGATCAAGTTGCGAGCCTTGTTGTTGTTGTCAACATCTCTCATGTTCGCAGCCGTAACTTGATCGTTGGGTGGTACATCGAAGTTCCGGTAGACCTTTTCCCATATGGCAAAGCCTTGCGCCTGTATGTAGGCCTCCATCCGCGCCTTCCAAACCTGAAAATCGATGCCATTGAACACACAAGGTTTTGCGGAGTACTTCTCCATGATGGTTAGTCAAAACACGTGCAAATCACAAATATTAGAGCACCTTGGCTCTGATACCAATTGTAGGATCGAAGAGCACGTGAAAAGCTACCAGAGGGGGGGTGAATGGTAGATTAAAACTTTTCGCAACGGAAACAACAAAAACCCCTCAGCAAAAAATCAATTGGTTAAAGAAACCATGTGTGCAAGTGTTTTCAAACGTGTTAAACTGTGACAAATCAAGTAGAGAGGTAGAGAATCAAGTCACGGATCTAATGCAACAAGAATCACTTGAAAACACGAAGTAAAACTTGAGATACGATCAAAACATTAAACGAAGGTCAATCTGTTCTACCCGATATAAAACAGATCTGCAACGCTGCAAAGAAACTCGTGTATCTCAAAAACTACAGATCCGAAGCTCGTTAAAATTTCACATATGATATATAATTGAGTTGTGAAGACAACCCAAAAAGAATCACGTCAATCGGATCTGTAAAACTCGAGTTATGAACGAAACACCGAAGCAATGTCGGTCTGTCCAGAAACTCGGCGAGAAAGACTTGACAAAAAACAAGTCGGACGAACAAGGCACAAAAGCTCCTCTAAACTATGAACTTTATTCAATAGAAACACAAGAGGAACAGCCCAAAGTTCTCTACCCACGATAGCTCTGGCCTCCCTTTCTTTTATAGCCAGCCCTCAGGCTAATCAATCCAATCTAGGACTCCTACTCCTAATTGGACTCGTATCCTAACTTACCGTAACTGCTCAGGACTCTCCTATTCGCAGATAGAAGCAATCGTGAGACTTCCAAACACCTTAGGAACGTCCCAAACATTACTAAAACAACTCAAATTCGTGACCCACACGAAATCCTATCATAACCAACTCAAAACTTTCCATATTTGAGTCAAACACGACTCAGCCGCAGCCTGAGTCCATAACCTAGTCGGTTGGACCTTTCCGACCAATTCTTTACGTCCACTTCTCTTCATCACGCCTTGGAACAATGTTGCCACGTCCATGCACTCCTTGCACACGTGCAAACACCTTCCAACGACGTACACGCAACCTTCATATGCACTTCCCTTGATCCAAACATGCTGCGCGACCTCCCGATCAACTCAACCACAGCTCCTCCCGAACTCGGTTGTTGGAACCTCATCTCCTCCCTGAGACTAGTCCAAGGATCCCGTCACCAGCCATGTCTTGAACTCAAGCAACACCTGCACATGAATAAACAACCAATTCTTCCAAGCACAAGTCCTCGACTTGACTCACGTTAATTCGAAAACCACAACACCTTACATGAGCACGTCACATAAGCATGTTGCAAACCATATCAAATGATAACAGCAATAACCACCAAAACACACCAAAAACTTAGCAAATTAATGCTAAGCAAACCTTCCCATAAAGCAAGTTTGAAACATTGCGAGTTAAAAGCAAAAACAAGACACTGCAGTTCTACGAGTTGAACTTCACGTGAGCTCCCTAAAAACAAGCTCCGGACCTCACAGAAGCTCCCCGGACCTTGCAGGAGCTCTCCGGACCTTGCGTCGGACCTTGCCAACACTTGGCAGACCTAACAAAGAACTTGTCGGACCTTGCCACAGAAGAATGTTTTGGCAATATTCAAAACTTTGAATGTTAATGCTAACTTTTATCCTAATTGCCAATGTATTCAGCACACATAGGTCTCACACTTAGATCTACGGCAAGTAAACCACCATCTCATGCTACCTCATTCACAAACCCAGTCTTGCCTCGATCTCCCTCCGATCCATGTCCGTTAACATCATCATTACGAGTGCAGTTAGCTAGACACATCTATATTGCTTCCCAATCCCATGGACTCAGCGAAGCAAAAAGCAAAAACCATACCCGACTCATGAACTTCCCTGGCGACAAGGGTGGTTTAACCAAAGCTAGTAAACTCCTATAAAAAGGTTTCCCATCATGTTTGACTCAGCACACACACCTTTTCGCAAAAACAAAACAGTTTTACCCAAAACATAGGATCAATATGGTCAAGGAGCACTTGCCTTGTTCTTGCGGTTCCGGTTGTTCTTGGATCTCAAAACCTGGTTGCTGCAGTTCGTCGTAGACAGCTCCCTGAGCTTGTCCTGCTAGATAGGATCACGCGCATACAAGATTCACAACAATCAATATCATGCACAAACCTTAAACTAGATGCGATGATGCATATGCATGCTATCCTATAATTTTTATTATATTGGCGTGTTCTTGCATAGCTTGCATGGACAGAGGTGTTCGGATCAAAGGTGGACGTGGCAATGATCTTGTCTTTAGATCAACCTGATCATCAAGTGATCTGTCCACGAGAAGGCTTCTGTTCGAAAGGAATCAAAGAACAGATGCAAAGAAAACACAACAATGTCGTAAGGTGGTATTGGGGCCTACCTTACGTTTCTTTCGGTCTTCGAGGTCCTCCTCAGACCGCTGGGCTTTCCTCCGGCGATCTTCCTTGCCGTGCTCCGGCGATGGCTTTCTCGGCGAGTTGGAGCTAGGGCTTTAAGTCGTCGGCTCAGGAGTTGGAAAAGAAGTTTGTGGTTTCGGCCAGGGGTTCTGGGTTCTATTTATACTCGGGAAGAGAAGAGTCCTAATCTGATTGTATCCCGAATATGAGTCCTGTTTGAATCTTACAACTTATCTTTAGTTTATTTGGTGCGGTATCATCGTGGAATTCAGGTCGGTTTCTGTTCTGGTATTTCTTACGTGTACAGATTCCAAAATCGCTTCAGAACCCGTCACCTTCATGGTGATGAGCTCTGGAAGCTCCACGTGTCCACCGGGCCTGGCCTCTTCCTTTCCGCAGAGACGGGCTCCGGTTGTGCCGCGTGTCAATCGAGCAAGACTTCCCTCTTCTTCGGAGGTGAGCTCCGCGTGCGCCACGTATCCAGGAGGTCGGGACCTCCTCTCTTACTCGGAGGTGGCTCCGCGCACGCCACATGTCAGTGCCAGACTTTTCCTCTCTTCTTTCCTCAGAGACGTGCTCCAAAGTTAACATGTGTCCAACAGTGACGGGCCTCCCGGAGATAAGCTCCGGAGGTGACACGTGTTTGATAGCACCGGACCTCTCGGAGGTGAGCTCCAAGATCGACACGTATCCCGCGCGACCAGTCCTCTGATTTCTATGATGACTAGCTCCGGGGGCAACACGTGTCCCATAGGGTCGGACCTCTCCCCTTTTGCGGAGATGAGCCCCGAGCCTGCCACGTATCCTACTTTAGCGGCGGACCTCTCCCCACTTCGCAGGGATGAGCTCCGAACATGCCATGTGGCCAGCGGGCCGCGGAAGTTGTCTTTGGCGCTCTCTGAGAGCTGGATTCGGCTCTTATTGGCTATCCTTTTGATATTTTTCTCTAATCCTACTTTTCTTAAAATGTTTTCTCTTCATAAAACATGGACATATGCGGACACCCGAGATGAGGGTGTCACAAATCTACCCCCCTTAAATTGAATCTCGCCCTCGAGATTCGTCAGTAGAGAATAGATGGGGAAATTCTGCCTTAATATCCTCTTCACGCTCCCATGTGGCTTCAGCTTCTGTGTGATGGCTCCATTGTACCTTGCACCATCGAATCACCTTGTTCCGGGTGACCCTTTCCCTTATGTCCAAGATTCGGACAGGGTGTTCCGCATAAGTCAGACCCTCTTGAAGTTCAAGTTCCCCCATTGATACTTGCTCCTCTGATGCTCTCAAGCACTTCTTGAGCTGGGATACATGAAACACGTCATGTATGTCAGAGAGGTGGTTTGGGAGCTCTAGTTGATAGGCCACTTCTCCTTGCTTGTCCAAAATCTTAAATGGTCTGATGTAGCGAGGTGCTAGCTTGCCTTCGACGTTGAAACGTCGTTGGCCTCGGATAGGCGATACCTTAAGGTATACGAAGTCTCCTACTTCAAAGGTCAACTTCCTACGTCTATTGTCCGCATAGCCTTTCCATCGTGACTGAGCAGCTTTTAAGTTCTCCGTACCGTTTGGACTTGCTTTTCGGCTTCTTGTAGCACTTCGGGTCCAAACACCTGGTTCTCCCCGGTTTCGTTCCAGAACAGCGGCGTTCTACACCGTCTAACATATAATGCTTCGAAAGGCGACATCTTCAAGCTAGTTTGATATCTGTTGTTATAGGAGAATTCGGCATATGGTAAACTCCTATCCCAACTACGCCCATGTTTCAAGGCGCAAGCTCTCAACATGTCCTCCAAAATTTGGTTTGTCCTTTCGGTTTGTCCATCTGTTTGTGGGTGATAGGCGGAGCTAAAATACAGTCGTGTACCCATGGCTTTCTGCAGCTCCCTCCAGAATCTAGAGGTAAACTAGAGAACCTCGATCTGGGACTATCCTCCTTGGGACTCTATGACGGCACACGATCTGCTCCATGTACAACTCGGCTAATTGTGCGACGTTGTAATTGGCCCTTACAGGGAGAAAATGTCACACCCGGTTTTTCCGAAGAAACAACCAAGTGAATATCACATATATGCCAGGATCATTTTCTCATACATGTGATGACAAATAGTGAAGCATCATTTATTACAAGCCAGGTGTCGAATATAAATAAGTCTTACATCGCAAATGTCTTAATAGACACTAATGCTTCATCACAAGTAAATAAACTAGCAGCGGAATATTATTCTTTTAGGGCTCCATCACAGGCGTTGCCCGGGGTCTTCATGAACCTAAAAGCCTTCCTCGGGTCCAAAATCTTGGTCATTATACACCACCTCATTATCTTGACCTGAGCAGCAATATAAACCAACAAATATGCAAGGTTGAGTACCAATGGTACTCAGCAAGTGTGGGAAAATTATATCATGCATGGCTAGAACATGGAGAGGTTGAACTCATGGTTAAAGCATTACGCAATTAATACCTATCACCTTAGCTTATTAAGCACCTACATTATTACACAGGTGAAATGGTCCCAATCTCCCATCCCATCATCATAATCCAATAACCATAACATCATTTCCAATGTTAAGCTCCCCGCTTAACTTCCAAAACCATCAATCCTCTAATCATGAATAAGTCCAGGCCGCTCTTAACCGTGAGCACGGCTGTCAAGACAGTTTTGACTCTGCAGAGTTTGTACCACTGTACCCACAAGTAGTGATTTCATCCCCCGTTGCCGGGTGGACTAAAAGAACCTCCATTATGCCAGTGGCTACGTTCCACATTCACACTTCCCAGGTATGTAGCCAGGAGATCACTACGAAGCCTTTACAAAGGGATTCCCGACGAGCGTGGGCCCACTGAGGTTTCACCCCTAACAGCATACAAGAGGCTCCAACCCCGCTGCAGTGGCCCCCTCTTGAGCCTTGCGGTTCATATGGTAGTCCAGCTGACACCTACTCCCCGCACCATCCAACACACCCATACTACGCCGGGGATACACCTAATTAATTGGCCAAACTGCCCCATCTCAGCATGTGGTTGGCACTGTAAAGCCGGGTTACATGCTCCATGAACCGGTCCTTAGGATCCAGGCAAGTACTAAACACAAACCCAAGTCTCGTGCACCCAGCACACAACCAAAACATCCAACTTGCCTTGATCCCTACCTCTACATAACTCACAATGTCTCATTCAAGAGTATGGTAATATAAACTGATGATCTCATATCCCAAATATCCCATTCTAAGCATGGCTAAGCATATGCATGTGTATAAATGACATGACAAAATAAATCCCAACCCAAGCTTCAAGGAAACAAGGTAATGCAATTCTAGGGAAACTTCCTAGCATGGGTTTCATATTTAACTTGACAATGCAAATAATTCTATCTACACATCCTAGCATAGGATCAAAGTGGTCAAGGACACTTGCCTCTTTCTTGCTGCTCTTGAAATTGGTAGTCCTGATCTTGGAAAGGGTTAACTTGCTCTTGAACAGGTTCTACTTCATACCATCACACATAGCAAAAGAAAAACAACAATCATAAGACATAGTTCACACTTCTACTTCATACAAACCACACATTCATATTTATAAAAGTTCTTTACCATTATATGTGTTGTGGTTATTTTATGTGGGTTAAGTTGTGGCTTGCATGCGCTTTTAACCATGTGTATATGATTCCTACTTTTGTGTCCACCTTTATACTTACATACTATTTATATGGGTTTCAAATAAATTTTCTTATATTCAACTACTTCACCTTTTTACTACCAAGTGTGTATGAAAAGTATTATTCTTCCCCATATGTGCCTTCATAATTTCTACCAACCCTAAACTGAATTCTTTGGATTCTAGAAACTCCATTTATCATTTACTAGTTGCTATATTTTCAGATTTATTTTCTTATGCATAAATGTGTACTTTATTATGAAATTTAGTAATGCACATCATCTAAACAGAATAGTTTCTGGTCCTAAATAATTTAATAACATATTTTGACCTTGGCTTCTGATGTAGACTATTTCATAATTATTTTCCCTATTTTTCTATAACTATTCTTTACTTAAAAATGTGTCCCTATACTAATAAATGTGAATAATAGATGAAACAGATTTATTTTAGCCCACAAATATATTTTTATCTCACTCCAAAGTTTTCTAAGTACTGAGAAAGTTTTTAATTAACTTTAACAATTTGTTTGTCCCACTTTTTAATTTTTTAAACACTAGTTACATATTCAATTTCCTAAATTAAATACTAAACCGGGCTAAAATAATGAATTCACCCCATTACAAGGTCTATAATATTATTTTCATAATTTCCAGGGGTCTAGCTACACTTATCAGAGGTGTTTTTCCTAATTCTTATTAAGTCCAGGGGTTAAAACTGATTTTTAAATGGATTTACATGATTTTCTGGAGTTCCAGGGGCTAGATCTGAAATTTCCGGGGCTAGCTCTCAATTCCAGAGAACCCCAGGGGGTAGCACGTAAGAATTTCAGTCTTTATAACGCGGGGCTGACGTGGACCGTCCGATTTTAAACCGACGGCTGAGATTATAACATCGAACCGGTACGCGGGGTTTTAAACCCTACCGTGCGATTTAAAATAAACGGCGCACAAGCGGACACGTCGCTCTGACCGAGCGCGGGCGGCGCTGCCGGCGGCGCACGGCGGCGGGAAGCGGCGATCTCGCCGGAAAGTTTCGGATCCGCGAGAATTCTACCTAGAACTGTGATCTTATGGCATAGATCGGTAGAGGGGAGGTCAGGGATCTCACCTCGGGGGTTTTCTCAAGCTCGGGGATCCTGGAAAGTGCTCGGCGGCGAGGTCCGAGGCAAAACCACGGCGAAGCTCGTCGGCGCTGCGTTTACACCGTAAGTCTTTGGGTTTTCTGCACCTGCAAAGTTCCCCGGAGGCGGTGGATCAAGACCAGCGAGTTAGATCAGAGTTTCCGAGCTTAGATCGGCCAGAATTCACCGGCGAAGTCTCGGTGCTCACCGGAGTGAAAATCGGCGATCGCGTGGGAAAAACTGATCAGATCGGGGGTTTTTATAGCCGGGGGAGGGCGGTGGGTCTGTTGTGATCGAGTTGGATTCTTCTGGGACCGGAATTCGGGCTGCGGGACAGGTTTTCCGATCGGTTAAGATCGCGCGCGCGGGAGAGAGTCCGGGGTCGCGGGGTTGGGGATGACAGGTGGGTCCCACCTGTCTGTGTGAGAGAGCGCGGGCGCGCGCGGGGGCGGGCTGGCGCGGGGAAAGCTGGGCCGGCTGGTGGGTTTCGGCCCACTGGCCGGTTTTTTTCCCGTTTATCTTTTTCTTTTTCCATTTCTTTTCTGTTTTGAGTATAATTTGAATTCCAATTTGAATTTGAATTTTTGCAAAACATGCAACACGTCCAAAAATTTTTAAATTCCCCTCTGAACATGGTTTAGAGTTTTGAATCAAAATTTGGGGTGTTACAGCTCTACCCCCCTTAAAAGAAATCTCGTCCTCGAGATTGGTGTTTCTAAGAGAACAATTCCGGAAATTGTGCCTTGAGCTCATCTTCCCGTTCCCAGGTGGCTTCCTCTTCTGAGTGATGCTTCCACTGCACCTTGCACATCCGGATTCTTTTATTTCTAGTGAGGCGTTCCATTGTCTCCAAAATCTTGTATGGTTGCTCGGCATAAGACAAATCTTCAGCTACATCCACTTCATTCATGGGTAACACCTCCTCAGGCGTCCTCAGACATTTCTTGAGTTGTGACACATGAAATACATCGTGCACGTCCGATAGATGAACCGGTAACTCTAGTTGGTACGCCACTTCGCCTTTTCTTTCCAAAACTTGAAAGGGTCCGATGTATCGAGGCGACAACTTCCCTTTCACCTTGAACCGACGAAGTCCTCTGATAGGGGACACCTTGAGATAAACATAGTCTCCCACGTTGAAAACGAGTTCTCTTCTTCGTACATCAGCATAACTCTTCTGGCGTGTTTGTGCTATCCTCAAGTTGTTGCGAATCTCCCTCACCTTCGCTTCGGCTTCTTGTAGCACTTCTGGACCAAACACTTTACTTTCTCCTGTTTGGTTCCAAAATAGGGGAGTTCTGCACTTCCTTCCATACAAAGCTTAAAATGGTGACATTTTCATACTAGCTTGATAACTGTTGTTATAGGAAAACTCCGCATACGGTAGGTTCTTGTCCCAACTCCTATTGTTTTTGAGTGCACATGCCCTTAACATATCTTCAAGGATCTGATTGGTTCTCTCCGTCTGCCCGTCAGTTTGGGGATGATAGACAGAGCTGAAGTTCAGATGGGTTCCCATGGTTTCATGCAACTTTTGCCAAAACCTCGAGGTGAACTGTGTCCCTCGGTCCGACACTATCTTCTTTGGCACTCCATGGTAACACACAATCCTTGACATGTACAATTCTGCCAATTTGGATCCGCTGTAGCTTTCTTTCACAGGGATGAAATGAGCTACCTTGGTTAGCCTATCAATAATGACCCATATTGAATCATACCCGGATTGGGTCCTAGGCAATCCCACGACAAAATCCATGCTGATTTCTTCCCACTTCCATTCAGGCACTTTGAGTGGTTGCAGTAATCCCGCGGGTCATTGATGTTCAGCTTTCACCAACTGACATGTGCCACATAGGGCAACATGTTCCGCGACCTCTCGCTTCATGCCATACCACCAATACCTGCCTTTGAGGTCCTGGTACATCTTCGTACTCCCAGGATGAATGGAATAGTCGGAATCGTGAGCCTCCTTCAAAATTAATTCACGGATCTCCTTTACTTCTGGCACACAGATCCTTTTCCCGTGCCACACCGTTCCTTGTTCATCCTCTCTAAAACCAGGAGCTTTATTTTCCTTAATGAGCTGTCTGATCTCTTGTATCTTCTCATCATTCTTTTGGCCCTCGCGTATGTCTTGCTCAAGTGTGGAGTCCACTTCCATGGCGATGGCTTCACCACTATTTACTAGACATAGATTGAGCCTTATAACCTCGTCCTTCAATTCTGCGGGCATGTCCTTCAAGCTCAACTTATTGACCTGCACTTTCCGACTCAAAGCATCGGCCACGACGTTTGCTTTCCCGGGATGATAGTTGATGCCCACATCAAAGTCATTGATTAGCTCTAGCCATCTCCTTTGTCTGAGGTTGAGATCTGGCTGTGTGAATATGTACTTCAAACTCTTATGATCCGTATATATTTCTGTCCTCTTCCCCATCAAATAGTGCCACCAAATTTTCAACGCGTGTACCACTGCGGCTAGTTCTAGATCATGTGTAGGATAGTTCTTTTCGTGCTTCCGAAGCTGCCGGGATGCATAAGCCACGACATGTCCTTCTTGCATGAGAACACATCCCAACCCATTTCCAGAGGCATCGCAGTACACTGTGAAATTCTTCTGCATATCTGGCATAACCAATACTGGGGCTGTTGTCAATCTCTTCTTTAACTCCTGAAAGCTCGTCTCGCACTGTGGCGTCCAGGTGAATGTGATTCCCTTCTCCAACAGTTTGGTGAGAGGTCTCGAGATCTTGGAGAATCCCTCAATAAACCGTCGATAGTATCCAGCCAATCCCAAAAAGCTTCGAACTTCCCCGACATTTTCAGGGGTTTTCCACTTCTGGATATCTTCGATTTTGGCGGGATCTACGGAGATTCCTCCCTCCGAGATTATATGTCCTAAAAAGGGAACTCTCTTCAGCCAAAACTCACACTTGCTCAACTTGGCATATAGTTGGTGTTCTCTCAGCCTCTGTAACACCAACCTTAGATGTTTCTCATGTTCTTCTTCATTTTTGGAGAAGACGAGAATATCATCTATGAAAACCACCACAAATTTGTCCAGATATTTCATGAATACCTTGTTCATGAGGTACATGAAATATGCCGGGGCATTGGTTAGCCCAAAAGGCATGACAGTGTATTCATACAGTCCGTACCGAGATACGAAAGCTGTCTTGGAAATATCTGATTGCCTTATCTTGAGTTGGTGGTACCCCGACCTGAGATCAATTTTCGAGAACACACAAGCTCCCCTCAACTGATCAAACAAGTCTTCAATGCGGGGTAATGGGTACTTGTTTTTGATGGTTACCTCATTCAAGGCACGGTAATCCACGCATAACCTTTGGGTTCCGTCTTTCTTGGGCACAAATATCACTGGAGCTCCCCATGGTGAGGAACTAGGGCGAATATACCCCTTCTCCGTCAATTCTCTCAAATGGTCCTTGAGCTCTTCTAGCTGCTTGGAGTCCATCCGATAAGGTCTCTTGTATATCGGGGCTGTTCCCGGTACTAGCTCAATTGCGAATTCCACGTCACGGTCGGGAGGCATACCTGGCAATTCCTCCGGAAAAACATCCGGATATTCCCTGATAGTCCTAATTTCCTCAACTTTCACCTCCACCTGATTTAATTTGATGTCCCTCCTAGGCTCGTGTATTGTTATGAACTTTACTCTGGTGCCACTGGGGTGAGTTAGTTCCACCGTTCTGGTCGAACAATGGATGATTCCTTTATGTTTGGTCAACCAATCCATACCCAAAATAATATCTATCCCTTGTGAATCTATCACTATGAGGTTAGCAGTAAATACTACCCCATTAATGTCTAGGCTCACTTTGGGACACACTTGTCTTGTCCTTATTTCTCCACCTGGAGAGTTTACGGCTAGCATATGGTTCATTTGTGTGGTTGCTAGGTCATACTTCTTAACAAACCCTTGAGCAATGAACGAGTGGGTAGCACCAGAATCAAACAGCAGAGTTGCAAGGTGTAAATTGGCAGGAAACTTACCAACTACCACGTCGGGTGCCTCTTGTGCTTCCTCCATAGTGACGTGGTTCACCCGTCCTCTCATTACATTCTGCTGTTGTGGCTGCGTGGGCTTCTTCTTTGGGCACTTATGGGCATAGTGCCCCACTTCACCACAGCTAAAACGTTGCACCCCAACCTTAGGTGCTTGACCTTTGTTGTCTTGGGGTTGGTTCGGGGGTCCTTGCACTGCTGGTCGAGGTGGATATGCGGGGCGAGGCTGCTGCACAAACTGGCGTTGCGGCTGTGCTGGTGCTGCGGGTGGCCTGTAGTTTGGGTTGTACCCTCTTGGTGCTGAATAGGGTACCGCAGCACGGCTTGTCTGCCCCGTAGGTTGCTGCATCAAACGTGGGCGGGTGTTGCTCCCTGAGGCTTGATGTGACCACCCAGCCTTCCTCTTATTCTCATTTTCCAGGGCCTTTAGCTTCCTTTCCACCACAAATGCTCTGTCCACCATCTTTTGAAAGCTTTCATACTCATTGGAGGACATTGCACATTGCATCTCTGCGGTAAGTCCTTCCACGAAACAATCTTGTTTCTGCTCATCAGTCTCTATGTCTCGTGGAGCATAACGGGATAGTTGAGTAAATTTAGTGAGGTATTCCCTCACAGTCATGTTTCCCTGCTGCAGTCCCAGAAACCCTTTTCTCTTATTTTTGAGTTCACCTCTTGGGATGTAATGGTTGCGGAAGCTACGCTTGAACTCTTCCCAAGTGATGTTCTCAGGGTCATGATGGGCAGCCACGTAGGCGGTCCACCAATCAGCAGCAGGTCCCTGCAATTGATGAGAGGCAAACAGCACCCTCTCATACCCTTGGCATTGGATTATCCTCATCTTACTTTCAATGGTCTTCAGCCAATCATCTGCCTCCAGAGGTTCAGCAGCACTTGCAAACCTTGGAGGTTGAGTTCCTAGAAACTCACTTAAACTTGGTTGGCGTGGTGCAGCTTGTGGAGGCGGAACTTGATGCAAGTTGGCCACCACTTGAGTCAAGTTCTGGATAAGCTGATTTTGATTCTCCAGCATTTGGTGGAGAGGATCAACTTCTTCACGGCGACCACCCCTGTCCTGGCCTCCAGAAAGATGAGGGTTGCATGCCTCATCATTGTTGTTGGCGGGGTTGGCAGCACGTCCTTTTCCTCTTCCGGCCATCTGGCAGAATCAACAAATGTTAATTTGATACCATTTAGTATCATCTTACTACTTTCATTTGTTGGTACTTTGAGGTGTTGAGGCTTTGTTAAAATTTTACGAAGGTTTATATCTCCCACCGAATAAATGCACTATTATTTCCTATGGGTTCACACACCAAAGCAAAACAATCTGAAGACGAGGCTGTGGACAATTGCTCATGGCTTCCACAACTCACGTCACACACCAAGCATCATCACACCATTAACTACATAACGACTCGACTACTCGACCTCTTGCTAGCTAGGGGAAAGACTCTACACTACTCGTCCTCTTGAGCTGGCTCCTCGGGATCTTCCTCCTCATTTCGGCTACCTTCTGACTCTGCTTTGGGTGGGGAGGCTGCTGGTGGAGAAGTGCGACGACGCTTGATCGCTCGGCGATCCGGGGAGTCAGGAGTCCATGGATCACTCACGGTGACACACAGTTCATTCCCATCTCCTCTTTCTCTCGCCTTTAAGCAAGCTCGCAGCAACGCCTCCGTTTCCTTCAGGCTGTCTCGGACATCCTGAAGCTCTTGTTGACACTCCTGCAGTCGAGTGCTGAGCATAGCAGCATCCTCCAAGCACAAGTCCATGTGCTCATGGGAAGTCCCTTGCTGCACCGGTGGGTACTTGTACTCCGTGGTACCACTCTCACGTTGGAGGACATACATGTACTCAGTTTTGTCCAAGTGGCGACGATAGATGTGACTCTGGCAGGTGATGGCCTCCCAAGTGACATCTTTCTCCGCGTCAACTTGTGTTGCTCGACAAGCTGGAGAGTGGTGAATCTTAAGCAGCTGATTCTCGTGTATAATCCTCATCTCCGAACTCCATTCTTCCCTCTTCTCACGGATGGTCCTGGTGGAGTTATAGTGGATGATGAGCTTGCCCGTATTGCCTGCGGCTTCGAACATACGTCGAAGACGGCGCAACAAGTCTCCTACTGCCAATCCGTAGGAAAGGTACGTCACTGGACGACTCTCCTCTCTTTCGGCAAGGGCAACTACGGGAACTCTCCCTCCTGTGGACTTACGAGCGGTGCGAATCATGCGAACCATCTAAAACAAAAGAATTTAAAATTAGGTTAGATAAAATCTCAAACAAAAATCCTATTTTGAATGAAAGTTGGGGTAAGATGAAGAAAATGACTCCTTTAATAACACTTTTCCACCCACACCTTGGAAAATAGTTTTTAAGAAAATAGGGCCCTTAAATACGTCCATCTCTACCTAGGTCCACGTTCCTACGGGCAACCTTGGCTCTGATACCACCTCTGTCACACCCGGTTTTTCCGAAGAAACAACCAAGTGAATATCACATGTATGCCAGGATCATTTTCTCA
Source organism: Neostapfia colusana (assembly GCA_030760725.1). Lineage (NCBI taxonomy): Eukaryota > Viridiplantae > Streptophyta > Magnoliopsida > Poales > Poaceae > Neostapfia > Neostapfia colusana. The sequence continues at coordinate 4,790,997 of JASWHV010000010.1, read as the reverse complement.
TACATGTGATGACAAATAGTGAAACATCATTTATTACAAGCCAGGTGTCGAATATAAATAAGTCTTACATCGCAAATGTCTTAATAGACACTAATGCTTCATCACAAGTAAATAAACTAGCAGCGGAATATTATTCTTTTAGGGCTCCATCACAGGCGTTGCCCGGGGTCTTCATGAACCTAAAAGCCTTCCTCGGGTCCAAAATCTTGGTCATTATACACCACCTCATTATCTTGACCTGAGCAGCAATATAAACCAACAAATATGCAAGGTTGAGTACCAATGGTACTCAGCAAGTGTGGGAAAATTATATCATGCATGGCTAGAACAAGGAGAGGTTGAACTCATGGTTAAAGCATTACGCAATTAATACCTATCACCTTAGCTTATTAAGCACCTACATGATTACACAGGTGAAATGGTCCCAATCTCCCATCCCATCATCATAATCCAATAACCATAACATCATTTCCAATGTTAAGCTCCCCGCTTAACTTCCAAAACCATCAATCCTCTAATCATGAATAAGTCCAGGCCGCTCTTAACCGTGAGCATGGCTGTCAAGACAGTTTTGACTCTGCAGAGTTTGTACCACTGTACCCACAAGTAGTGATTTCATCCCCCGTTGCCGGGTGGACTAAAAGAACCTCCATTATGCCAGTGGCTACGTTCCACATTCACACTTCCCAGGTGTGTAGCCAGGAGATCACTACGAAGCCTTTACAAAGGGATTCCCGACGAGCGTGGGCCCACTGAGGTTTCACCCCTAACAGCATACAAGAGGCTCCAACCCCGCTTCAGTGGCCCCCTCTTGAGCCTTGCGGTTCATATGGTAGTCCAGCTGACACCTACTCCCCGCACCATCCAACACACCCATACTACGCCGGGGATACACCTAATTAATTGGCCAAACTGCCCCATCTCAGCATGTGGTTGGCACTGTAAAGCCGGGTTACATGCTCCATGAACCGGTCCTTAGGATCCAGGCAAGTACTAAACACAAACCCAAGTCTCGTGCACCCAGCACACAACCAAAACATCCAACTTGCCTTGATCCCTACCTCTACATAACTCACAATGTCTCATTCAAGAGTATGGTAATATAAACTGATGATCTCATATCCCAAATATCCCATTCTAAGCATGGCTAAGCATATGCATGTGTATAAATGACATGACAAAATAAATCCCAACCCAAGCTTCAAGGAAACAAGGTAATGCAATTCTAGGGAAACTTCCTAGCATGGGTTTCATATTTAACTTGACAATGCAAATAATTCTATCTACACATCCTAGCATAGGATCAAAGTGGTCAAGGACACTTGCCTCTTTCTTGCTGCTCTTGAAATTGGTATTCCTGATCTTGGAAAGGGTTAACTTGCTCTTGAACAGGTTATACTTCATACCATCACACATAGCAAAAGAAAAACAACAATCATAAGACATAGTTCACACTTCTACTTCATACAAACCACACATTCATATTTATAAAAGTTCTTTACCATTATATGTGTTGTGGTTATTTTATGTGGGTTAAGTTGTGGCTTGCATGCGCTTTTAACCATGTGTATATGATTCCTACTTTTGTGTCCACCTTTATACTTACATACTATTTATATGGGTTTCAAATAAATTTTCTTATATTCAACTACTTCACCTTTTTACTACCAAGTGTGTATGAAAAGTGTTATTCTTCCCCATATGTGCCTTCATAATTTCTACCAACCCTAAACTGAATTCTTTGGATTCTAGAAACTCCATTTATCATTTACTAGTTGCTATATTTTCAGATTTATTTTCTTATGCATAAATGTGTACTTTATTATGAAATTTAGTAATGCACATCATCTAAACAGAATAGTTTCTGGTCCTAAATAATTTAATAACATATTTTGACCTTGGCTTCTGATGTAGACTATTTCATAATTATTTTCCCTATTTTTCTATAACTATTCTTTACTTAAAAATGTGTCCCTATACTAATAAATGTGAATAATAGATGAAACAGATTTATTTTAGCCCACAAATATATTTTTATCTCACTCCAAAGTTTTCTAAGTACTGAGAAAGTTTTTAATTAACTTTAACAATTTGTTTGTCCCACTTTTTAATTTTTTAAACACTAGTTACATATTCAATTTCCTAAATTAAATACTAAACCGGGCTAAAATAATGAATTCACCCCATTACAAGGTCTATAATATTATTTTCATAATTTCCAGGGGTCTAGCTACACTTATCAGAGGTGTTTTTCCTAATTCTTATTAAGTCCAGGGGTTAAAACTGATTTTTAAATGGATTTACATGATTTTCTGGAGTTCCAGGGGCTAGATCTGAAATTTCCGGGGCTAGCTCTCAATTCCAGAGAACCCCAGGGGGTAGCACGTAAGAATTTCAGTCTTTATAACGCGGGGCTGACGTGGACCGTCCGATTTTAAACCGACGGCTGAGATTATAACATCGAACCGGTACGCGGGGTTTTAAACCCTACCGTGCGATTTAAAATAAACGGTGCACAAGCGGCCACGTCGCTCTGACCGAGCGCGGGCGGCGCTGCCGGCGGCGCACGGCGGCGGGAAGCGGCGATCTCGCCGGAAAGTTTCGGATCCGCGAGAATTCTACCTAGAACTGTGATCTTATGGCATAGATCGGTAGAGGGGAGGTCAGGGATCTCACCTCGGGGGTTTTCTCGAGCTCGGGGATCCTGGAAAGTGCTCGGCGGCGAGGTCCGAGGCAAAACCACGGCGAAGCTCGTTGGCGCTGCGTTTACACCGTAAGTCTTTGGGTTTTCTGCACCTGCAAAGTTCCCCGGAGGCGGTGGATCAAGACCAGCGAGTTAGATCAGAGTTTCCGAGCTTAGATCGGCCAGAATTCACCGGCGAAGTCTCGGTGCTCACCGGAGTGAAAATCGGCGATCGCGTGGGAAAAACTGATCAGATCGGGGGTTTTTATAGCCGGGGGAGGGCGGTGGGTCTGTTGTGATCGAGTTGGATTCTTCTGGGACCGGAATTCGGGCTGCGGGACAGGTTTTCCGATCGGTTAAGATCGCGCGCGCGGGAGAGAGTCCGGGGTCGCGGGGTTGGGGATGACAGGTGGGTCCCACCTGTCTGTGTGAGAGAGCGCGGGCGCGCGCGGGGGCGGGCTGGCGCGGGGAAAGCTGGGCCGGCTGGTGGGTTTCGGCCCACTGGCCGGTTTTTTTCCCGTTTCTCTTTTTCTTTTTCCATTTCTTTTCTGTTTTGAGTATAATTTGAATTCCAGTTTGAATTTGAATTTTTGCAAAACATGCAACACGTCCAAAAATTTTTAAATTCCCCTCTGAACATGGTTTAGAGTTTTGAATCAAAATTTGGGGTGTTACAGAAAATGGGCGGTTTTCGTCAATTGGTCCATGATGACCCAGATGGAGTCGTAACCCGACTGAGTACGTGGCAATCCGACGATGAAATCCATACTGATGTCCTCCCACTTCCATTCGGGTACCTTCAAGGGTTGCAACAATCCAGCGGGTCTTTGATGTTCGGCCTTCACCTGTTGTCATGTGTCGCATAGGGCAACATATTCGACTATATCCCTCTTCATACCATCCCACCATTAACAAGTTTTCAAGTCCTTGTACATTTTGGTGCTTCCGGGATTTATAGAATAGGGGGAATCATGTGCCTCCTTCAATATCATGTCGCGGAGGTGTTTTATATTAGGCACACAAATCCTTTTTCCTAGCCAAAGCGTACCTGTCTCATCTTCTTTGAAATCCTTCTCTATTCCTTGTCGGATTCTTCCCTTGATCTCCTTGACCTCCTCATCCATTGCTTGGCCATCTCTTATTTCTTGCTCCAATGAAGAGTGAATCTCCATTATTTCCATGTTGTTCAAGAATCCGAGGTGTAACCGTTCGAACTCCTTACGTAGTTCGGGTGGTAGCTCCCGAACCGTGAGTTGGTGACATGCTCCCTTTCGGCTCAATGCATCAGCTACTACATTGGCCTTCCCGGGGTGGTAGTTGATTCCAACATTGTAATCCTTGATGAGTTCCAACCATTGACGTTGCCTCAAATTCAAGTCCGTTTGGGTAAATATGTACTTGAGGCTTTTATGATCCGCATAGATCTCACATTGATGACCAAGGATATAATGTCTCCAAATCTTCAACGCATGCACTACTGCTGCTAGCTCCAAGTCATGTGTAGGATAATTAAGCTCGTGCTTCTTTAATTGTCGTGAGGCATAGGCTACCACTTGTCCTTCTTGCATGAGCACACATCCGAGCCCTTGTCTGGATGCGTCACAATATATGTCAAAGCTCTTACTTACGTCCGGCAATACAAGAATCGGTGCTGTGGTTAGCCTTTTCTTGAGTTCTTCAAAATTTCCTTGGGACGCTGGTGTCCATTGGAAGACTTTTCCCTTTGTTAGCAACTCCATCATAGGCTTTGCTATCTTAGAGAAGTCTTTAATGAAGCATCGATAGTATCCAGCCATCCCAAGAAAAATCCGAATATCTCTCACGCTCTGCGGTTGGTCCCACTTCAGAACATATTTCACTTTTCCGGGATCAACCGATACCCCTTCCTTGGAGATAATGTGGCCTAGGAATGATATTTCCTTTAGCCAAAATTGACACTTGTTAAGCTTGGCATACAATTGATGCTCACGCAATTTCTGCAAGGTCAATTTCAAATGTTCTTCATGCTCCTCCTCACCTTTTGAATACACCATAATGTCGTCGATGAAAACCACGACGAACTTGTCCAAGTACTCCATGAAAACCTTGTTCATAAGGTACATGAAGTATGCAGACGCATTTGTCAACCCAAAATACATGACGGTATATTCATACGAACCATACTGTGTTTGAAAGGCTGTATTGGGTATATCGGAGGGCTTAATATTCAGCTGGAAGTATCCTGACCGAAGATCAATCTTGGAGAACACTCGGGCTCCTTTCATTTGGTCGAATAGGTCCTCTATACGAGGCAGAGGGTATTTGTTCTTGATTGTTACCTCGTTGAGAGACCTATAGTCCATGCACATGCTTTGGGTTCCATCCTTCTTGTCCACGAAGAGCACAGGAGCTCCTTATGGTGACGAGCTTGGACGTATGAAACCCTTCTCCAACTGCTCTTGAATTTGTTTATTGAGTTCTACCAGTTCATTGACGGGCATCCTATAGGGTCTCTTGGCTATGGGTGCAGTTCCGGGTACCAAATCAATGGCAAACTTAATGTCCCGATCAAGGGGCATACCTGGAAGTTCTTCCGGGAACACGTCCGAAAATTCCTGAACCACCGGAATGCTGTCCAATGTTGCTCCTTCAACGTGGTTCAAATTTGCCCTTTCAGTGGTTTGTTGGGCTGACTCAAACTCGACACGGATGTCGTGCTCATTTGTCAACTGCACGCTTCTTTCAGCACATTGAATTACCCCGTTGTTCTTGCTTAACCAGTCCATACCGAGTATTATGTCAATCCCTTGGGAGTCCAAGACAATAAGGTTGGCAAGGAAGTCTACCCCCTTATTTTAAGGCTTACTTTCGGACATACTAAATTAGTCCTCATTTCTCCTCCGGGAGAATTAACTAACATAGCACATTCTAAGTGGGATACGGGTAGATGATGTTTGTCAACATATTTGGATGATATGAAGGAATGTGATGCTCCAGAATCAAATAAGATGGTGGCTGGGTTGGAGTTGGTAAGGAACGTACCAATTACGACGTCCTCAGCCTATTGTGCTTCCTCAGCATAGACATGGTTCACGTTGCCGCGAGCATAGTTCTGCTGTCCCCGATTTCCTTGATTGTCCCCTCCGTTCGGTAGCGGATTCTGCTTGGGCACGTTGCCTTGCTGCCCAGGGCCTCTCCTCGGGCACTGGTTCGCGAAGTGTCCTATTTTCCCGCATGCAAAGCATGCCCTGTTGCCCACGGCAGCAGATACGTTGGGGCGGGGGTTTTGAACAGGAGCGCCATTGTTAGGTCGGGGTGCAGGAGGCATGGGCACGCGAGGTGCCGGTGCAATGAATTGTTGCTGTGGTAGCTGACCAGGGCGGTATGCAGGAGTGGTCGATCCATACTGTGGTGCAGGGGGCATGTACCGAGGTCGTACGTTGCTCCCTTGAGGCTGGTATGGCATCTTCCTCTTGCACTCTCGCTCGATCTCTCGGATCTTGTTTTCAACCACTATGGCCTTGTCAACCAGCTTCTGGAAGCTTACGTAGTCATTGTTGAGGAGCTGAACCTGAATCTCATTGTTCAACCCTCTCATGAACAGGTACTGCTTCCTCTGGTCTGAGTTGACATCTTCAGGGGCATACCGGGACAGTTGTATATACTTGTTGAGGTACTCGTTCACACTTTTCTGTCCTTGGCGGAGACCTTCGAACTCCTGCCTCTTGAGCATCATTACACCAGCAGGGATGTAATGAGAGCGGAAACTTTCCTTGAACTCAGTCCAAGTGATTGTCTCTAGGTTGACATGGGCGTTGCATAGGGCATCCCACCAGTCAGCGGCAGCTCCCATAAGTTGGTGCGACGCGAAGAGAACCTTCTCTCGGTCATTGCACTGTACTATGGCAAGCTTCTTCTCCATGGATTTCAACCAGTCGTCGGCCTCCATGGGGTCACTAGCTTGAGCAAAGGTGGGTGGTCGAGTCCTCATAAACTCTCCCAGCCTGTTATGAGCCGGCGGTGGTGGTGGTGGTGGTGCCGGAACGGGGTTGTGGTTGGCCTGCAACTGACACAAAGTTTGGATCATGGTTTGCATAAGATGGTTTTGCATGGCCATCAACCTTTCGAGATTGTTCTCGCCAGCTCCGGGGTTAACAGGAACTTCCTCGTGATCATCCTCTTGATTGTCACGAACGTTCCTTCGGCCGGCGTTTCCTCTCACCATTTGTGAGAGAGATCAAAATAGAATAGAATGTTAGAAGGTTAGGTAGATTCCCTCAACTATATGCATCAAGGTGAGTTGGACTATATATATTCTAGCCCATATGAGGATGTGAACAAGTGCCGAAGCATCTCACACCTCTTTCTACTTACGTGTGGATATGGACAACGTTTTGAGACGTCCCACAACTCACACTAAGCACATAATCACAAATAATCATCACAAGGGCTCATACAACTCCTATTCAAGGATGGTTCCCTATGTCAAGGTGGGTTTAAAGCCAATCTAAGCGTCCTAGGGTGCTTTCTTGGGTCAGCGTGGCTTAGCTACCAATCTGTGTCCAATACCAATCTGTGACTCCTATTTGAGGGTGTAACCTACTGTTAACCCGTGGCTCTAATACCAATCTAAGATTTCCATCTAGGTGTGTAACCTACTGTCAACCCATGGCTCTGATACCAATCTAAGACGCCCTCAATTCTGTGGAAAACCACGGAACCGAGAACTAATGCATATGTGTGCCCAGGATGTCCATCACACATACACATACGTTCCACAAACTGAATTCAGATTATATATTACCACGAATAACAGAGTTTATTACAATACCTCATGAGTCTTGGACTCATGTTCACAGCGGAAGTCTTTATTTCTACACAGCGGAAGTCTTTATTCTAATGCGGAAGCGATTTAACTAATGCGGAAGCAAATCTAAGCAGAAGTGGCTCCATCTCTACACCCTCCACAGGCAAGGTTGAGAACAGATCACACACCCTAATGTTCCACTTGGTCTTCATAGTAAGCTTCTCCTGCTGCTGATGATGAAATAATAATGCAAATTTGAGTACAATGATGTACTCAGCAAGTGCGGGAAAAACATGATATGCAGCTCATAACAAGGTAGGTATAAAAAGGCTTATTTGCAGAAAAGCAGATTTATAAAACCATGATAAAACAGCAACTTATCTTTAGATGAATGTAATCCCAGCATGTATTAAATTACCAACATACCTCCATCGCTTTCCAAGTTCCACCCGAACATTAACCAACCTCATTCTTACTCACGAATACCTCCTCGTATTCGCTACCATCTCATGAATACCTTCACGTATTCGCTACCATCTTATCTCATAAACAACTTTGTCTCACACCGAGACCCATCTCGTTACCATGACTCAACAGTCATGCAACCATCTTATCACCCGAACTCAACAGTCTATCAATAACCATAACCAATACCTTCCCAATAACCATCCCAATAACCATCCCAATAACCATCCCAACTAATCATGGCAGTTTAGCTAGGCGCTCGTGACCGTAAGCTCGGCTATCATGATAGTTTTAGACTCTGCAGAGTTTGCACCTCTTTACCCACAAGTTTATGATTTCGTCACCCGTCGGTGACTGCAGAACCTCCATTATACCAGTACACAACCGTCGGTGTATGTCAAGAGATCACAAAATAGCCTTTACAAAGAGGCTTCTAGATGTATGGACTCACTAAGGTTTCACCGGCAGGCTAGAATCTCCAATTCTCCCACCCACGGGCCCCCTCTTGTGCCATGCAGTTCCCAGGGCAGTCCTCACTCTACTCCCATTCCCCGCGCCTTCCACAGTCCATAACACACTAGCAACTTACCTAATTACTCAGCTAAGCCGCACCCATACTTGGCCTTGTGGTGGCACTGTTATCCTGGCATGTGCATGCATGAACCGGTCCTTAGATCTACGGCAAGTAAACCACCATCTCATGCTACCTCATTCACAAATTCAGTCTTGCCTAGATCTCCCTCCGATCCATGTTCGTTAACATCATCAGTTTCTCATCATCATTACGAGTGCAGTTAGCTAGACACATCTATCTCGCTTCCCAATCCCATGGACTCAGCGAAGCAAAAAGCAAAAACCATACCCGACTCATAAACTTCCCTAGCGACAAGGGTGGTTTAACCAAAGCAAGTAAACTCCTATAAAAGGGTTTCCCATCATGTTTGACTCAACACACACACCTTTTCGCAAAAACAAAACAGTTTTACCCAAAACATAGGATCAATATGGTCAAGGAGCACTTGCCTTGTTCTTGCGGTTCCGGTTGTTCTTGGATCTCAAAACCTGGTTGCTGCAGTTCGTCGTAGACAGCTCCCTGAGCTTGTCCTGCTAGGTAGGATTACGTGCATACAAGATTCACAACAATCAATATCATGCACAAACCTTAAACTAGATGCGATGATGCATATGCATGCTATCCTATTATTTTTATTAGATTGGTGTGTTCTTGCATGACTTGCATGGACAGAGGTGTTCGGATCAAAGGTGGACGTGGCAATGATCTTGTCTTTAGATCAACCTGATCATCAAGTGATCTGTCCACGAGAAGGCTTCTGTTCGAAAGGAATCAAAGAACAGATGTAAAGAAAACACAACGATGTCGTAAGGTGGTATTGGGGCCTACCTTACATTTCTTTCAGTCTTCGAGGTCCTCCTCAGACCGCAGGGCTTTCCTCCGGCGATCTTCCTTGCCGTGCTCCGGCGATGGCTTTCTCGGCGAGTTGGAGCTAGAGCTCTGTAACACCCCAAATTTTGATTCAAAACTCTAAACCATGTTCAGAGGGGAATTTAAAAATTTTTGGACGTGTTGCATGTTTTGCAAAAATTCAAATTCAAACTGGAATTCAAATTATACTCAAAACAGAAAAGAAATGGAAAAAGAAAAAGAGAAACAGGAAAAAAACCGGCCAGTGGGCCGAAACCCGCCAGCCGGCCCAGTTTCCCCGCGCGCGCCGCGCTGTCTCTCACAGACAGGTGGGACCCACCTGTCATCCCCAACCTCGCTCGCGCCGACCCCGGACTTTTCCCCCCGAGCGCGCGCGATCTTAACCGATTGAAAACCGCGTTCCTCAGCCGAATTCCGGTCCCAGAAGAATCCAACTCGATCACAACTGACCCACCGCCCTCCCCCGGCTATAAAAACCCCAGCCCCGATCGGTTTTTCCCACGCGATCGCCGATTTTTACTCCGGTGAGCACCGAGACTTCGCCGGTGAATTCTGGCCGATCTAAGCTCGGAAACTCTGATCTAACTCGTTGGTCTTGATCCACCGCCTCCGGGGAGCTTTGCAGGTGCAGAAAACTCGGAGACTTACGGTGTAAACACAGCGCCGACGAACTTCGCCGTGGTTTTGCCTCGGACCTCGCCGCCGATCACTTTCCAGGACCCCCGAGCTCGAGAAAACCCCCGAGGTGAGATCCCTGACCTCCCCTCTACCGATCTATGCCATAAGATCACAGTTTTAGGCAGAATTCTCGAGGATCCGAAACTTTCCGGCGAGATCGCCGCTTCCCGCCGCCGTGCGCCGCCGGCAGCGCCGCCCGCGCTCGATCAGAGCGACGTGGCCGCTTGTGCGCCGTTTATTTTAAATCGCACGGTAGACTTTAAAACCCCGCGTACCGGTTCGATGTTATAATCTCAGCCGTCGGTTTAAAATCGGACGGTCCACGTCAGCCCCGCATTATAAAGACTGGAATTCTTACGTGCTACCCCCTGGGGTTCTCTGGAATTGAGAGCTAGCCCCGGAAACTTCAGATCTAGCCCCTGGAACTCCAGAAAATCATGTAAATTCATTTAAAAATCAGTTTTAGCCCCTGGACTTAATAAAAATTAGGAAAAACACCTCTGATAAGTGTAGCTAGACCCCTGGAAATTATGAAAATAATATTATAGACCCTGTAATGGGGTGAGTTCATTATTTTAGCCCTGTTTAGTATTTAATTTAGAAAATTGAATATGTAACTAGTGTTTAAAAATTTAAAAGTGGGACAAACATAATTGTCAAAATTAATTAAAAACTTTCTCAGCACTTAGAAAACTTTGGAGGGAGATAAAAATATATTTTGGGCAGAAATGAATCTGTTTCAATTATTAATCACATTATTTAGTATAGGGACACATTTTTAAGTAAAGAATAGCTATAGAAAAAAAATAGGGAAAATAATTATGAAATAGTTTACATCAGAGGCCAAGGTCAAAATATGTTATTAAATTATTTAGGACCAAAACCTATACTGTTTAGATGATGTGTACTACTAGTTTCATAATAAAATACACAATTATGCATAGGAATATAAATCTGAAAATATAGCAACTAGTAAATGATAAATGGAGTTTCTAAAATACAAAGATCTCAGTTTAGGGTTGGTAGAAATTCTGAAGGCACATATGGAGAAGAAAAATACTTTTCATACATACTTGGTAGTGAAAAGGTGTAGTAGTTCAATATAAGGAATTTATTTAAAACTGAAACACACATGTATATATATATATATATATATATATATAGTATGTAAGTATAAATATGAACACCAAAGTAGGAATCATACACATATAAATAAAAGTGTATGCAAGCCACAGATCAACACACAAAGTAACCACAACACATATAATGGTGAATGAATTTCATAAATATGAATGTGTGGTTTGTATGAAGTAGAAGTGTGAACTATGTCTTATGGTTGTTGTTTTTCTTTTGCTATGTGTGATGGTATGAAGTAGAACCTGTTCAAGAGCAAGTTAACCCTTTCCAAGATTAGGACTACCAATTTCAAGAGCAGCAAGAAGGAGGCAAGTGTCCTTGACCACTTTGATCCTATGCTAGGATGTGTAGATAGAATTATTTGCATTGTCAAGTTAAATATGAAACCCATGCTAGGAAGTTTCCCTAGAATTGCATTACCTTGTTTCCTTGTAGCTTGGGTTGGGATTTATTTTGTCATGTCATTTATTTACATGCATATGCTTAGCCATGCTTAGAATGGGATAATTGGGGTATGAGATCATCAGTTTATTTTACCATACTCTTGAATGAGATATTGTGAGTTATGTAGAGGTAGGGATCAAGGCAAGTTGGATGTTTTGGTTGTGTGCTGGGTGCACGAGACTTGGGTTTGTGTTTAGTACTTGCCTGGATCCTAAGGACCGGTTCATGGAGCATGTAACCCGGCTTTACAGTGCCAACCACATGCTGAGATGGGGCAGCTTGGCCAATTAATTAGGTGTATCCCCGGCGTAGTATGGGTGTGTTGGATGGTGCGGGGAGTAGGTGTCAGCTGAACTACCATATGAACCGCAAGGCTCAAGAGGGGGCCACTGCAGCGGGGTTGGAGCCTCTTGTATGCTGTTAGGGGTGAAACCTCAGTGGGCCCACGCTCGTCGGGAATCCCTTTGTAAAGGCTTCGTAGTGATCTCCTGGCTGCACACCTGGGAAGTGTGAATGTGGATCGTAGCCACTGGCATAATGGAGGTTCTTTTAGTCCACCCGGCAACGGGGGATGAAATCACTACATGTGGGTACAAACTCTGCAGAGTCAAAACTGTCTTGACAGCCGTGCTCACGGTTAAGAGTGCCCTGGACTTATTCATGATTAGAGGAGTGATGGTTTTTGGAAGTTGTGGATGTTAAGCGGGGAGCTTAACATTGGAAATAATGTTATGGTTATTGGATTATGATGATGGGATGGGAGATTGGGACCTTTTCACCTGTGTAGTAATGTAGGTGCTTAATAAGCTAAGGTGATAGGTATTAATTGCGTAGTGCTTTAACCATGAGTTCAACCTCTCCTTGTTCTAGCCATGCATGATATAATTTTCCCACACTTGCTGAGTACCATTGGTGCTCAACCTTGCATATTTGTTGGTTTATATTGCTGCTCAGGTCAAGATAATGAGGTGGTGTATAATGACCAAGATTTTGGACCCGAGGAAGGATTTTAGGTTCATGAAGACCCCCGGGCAACGCCTGTGATGGAGCCCTAAAAGAATAATATTCCGCTGCTAGTTTATTTACTTGTGATGAAGCATTAGTGTCCATTGAGACATTTGCGATGTAAGACTTATTTATATTTGACACCTGGCTTGTAATAAATGATGCTTCACTATTTGTCATCACATGTATGAGAAAATGATCCTGGCATACATGTGATATTCACTTGGTTGTTTCTTCGGAAAAACCGGGTGTGACAGAGGTGGTATCAGAGCCAAGGTTGCCCGTAGGAACGTGGACCTAGGTAGAAATGGACGTATTTAAGGGCCCTATTTTCTTAAAAACTATTTCCCAAGGTGTGGGTGGAAAAGTGTTATTAAAGGAGTCATTTTCTTCATCTTACCCCAACTTTCATTCAAAATAGGATTTTTGTTTGAGATTTTATCTAACCTAATTTTAAATTCTTTTGTTTTAGATGGTTCGCATGATTCGCACCGCTCGTAAGTCCACAGGAGGGAGAGTTCCCGTAGTTGCCCTTGCCGAAAGAGAGGAGAGTCGTCCAGTGACGTACCTTTCCTATGGATTGGCAGTAGGAGATTTGTTGCGCCGTCTTCGGCGTATGCTCGAAGCCGCCGGCAATACGGGCAAGCTAATCATCCACTATAACTCCACCAGGACCATCCGTGAGAAGAGGGAAGAATGGAGTTCGGAGATGAGGATTATACACGAGAATCAGCTGCTTAAGATTCACCACTCTCCAGCTTGTCGAGCAACACAAGTTGACGCGGAGAAAGATGTCACTTGGGAGGCCATCACCTGCCAGAGTCACATCTATCGTCGCCACTTGGACAAAACTGAGTACATGTATGTCCTCCAACGTGAGAGTGGTACCACGGAGTACAAGTACCCACCGGTGCAGCAAGGGACTTCCCATGAGCACATGGACTTGTGCTTGGAGGATGCTGCTATGCTCAGCACTCGACTGCAGGAGTGTCAACAAGAGCTTCAGGATGTTCGAGACACCCTGAAGGAAACGGAGGCGTTGCTGCGAGCTTGCTTAAAAGCGAGAGAAAGAGGGGATGGGAATGAACCGTGTGTCACCGTGAGTGATCCATGGACTCCTGACTCCCCGGATCGCCGAGCGATCAGGCGTCGTCGCACTTCTCCACCAGCAGCCTCCCCACCCAAAGCAGAGTCAGAAGGTAGCCGAAATGAGGAGGAAGATCCCGAGGAGCCAGCTCAAGAGGACGAGTAGTGTAGAGTCTTTCCCCTAGCTAGCAAGAGGTCGAGTAGTCGATTCGTTACGTAGTTAATGGTGTGATAATGTTTGGTGTGTGACGTGAGTTGTGGAAGCCATGAGCAATTGTCCACAGCATCGTCTTCAGATTGTTTTGCTTTGGTGTGAACCCACAGGAAATAATAGTGCATTTATTTGGTGTGAGATATAAACCCTCGTAAAATTTTAACAAAGCCCCAACACTTCAAAGTACAAACAAATGAAAGTAGTATGATGATACTAAATGATTTCAAATTGACATTGGTTGATTCTGCCAGATGGCCGGAAGAGGAAAAGGACGTGCTGCCAACCCCGCCAACAACAACGATGAGGCATGCAACCCTCATCTTTATGGAGGCCAGGACCGGGGTGGTCGCCGTGAAGAAGTTGATCCTCTCCACCAAATGCTGGAGAATCAAAATCAGCTTATCCAGAACTTGAATCAAGTGGTGGCCAACTTGCATCAAGTTCCACCTCCACAAGCTGCACCACGCCAACCAAGGTTGAGTGAGTTTCTAGGAACTCAACCTCCAAAGTTTGCAAGTGCTGCTGAACCTCTGGAGGCAGATGATTGGCTGAAGACCATTGAAAATAAGATGAGGATAATCCAATGCCAAGGGTATGAGAGGGTGCTGTTTGCCTCTCATCAATTGCATGGACCTGCTGCTGATTGGTGGACCGCCTACGTGGCCGCCCATCATGACCCTGAGAACATCACTTGGGAAGAGTTCAAGCGTAGCTTCCGCAACCATTACATCCCAAGAGGTGAACTCAAAAACAAGAGGAAGGAGTTTTTGGGACTGCAGCAGGGAAACATGACGGTGAGGGAATACCTCACTAAATTTACTCAACTATCCCGTTATGCTCCACGAGACATAGAGACTGATGAGCAGAAACAAGATTGTTTCGTGGAAGGGCTTACCGCAGAAATGCAGTGTGCAATGTCCTCAAATGAGTATGAAAGCTTCCAAAAGATGGTGGACAGAGCATTTGTGGTAGAAAGGAAGCTAAAGGCCCTGGAAAATGAGAATAAGAGGAAGGCTGGGTGGTCACATCAGACCTCAGGGAGCAACACCCGCCCACGTATGATGCAGCAACCTACGGGGCAGACGAGCCGTGCTGCGGTACCCTATTCAGGGGTACAACCCAAACTACAGGCCTCCCGCAGCACCAGCACAGCCGCAACGTCAGTTTGTGCAGCAGCCTCGCCCCGCATATCCACCTCGACCAGCAGTGCAAGGACCCCCAAACCAACCCCAAGACAACAAGGGCCAAGCATCTAAGATTGGGTGCAATGTTTCAGCTGTGGTGAAGTGGGGCACTACGCCCATAAATGCCCGAAGAAGAAGCCTGCGCCGCCACAACAGCAGAATGTAATGAGAGGACGGGTGAACCACGTCACTATGGAGGAAGCACAAGAGGCACCCGACGTGGTGGTTGGTAAGTTTCCTGCCAATTTACACCTTGCAACTCTGCTGTTTGATTCTGGTGCTACCCACTCGTTCATTGCTAAAGGGTTTGTTAAGAAGCATGACCTAGCAACCACACAAATGAACCATATGCTAGCCGTAAACTCTCCAGGTGGAGAAATAAGGACAAGACAAGTGTGTCCCAAAGTGAGCCTAGACATTAATGGGGTAGTATTTACTGCTAAACTCATAGTGATAGATTCACAAGGGATAGATATTATTTTGGGTATGGATTGGTTGACCAAACATAAAGGAATCATCCATTGTTCGACCAGAACGGTGGAACTCACTCACCCCAGTGGTAACAGAGTAAAGTTCATAACAATACACGAGCCTAGGAGGGACATTAAATTAAATCAAGTGGAGGTGAAAGTTGAGGAAATCAGGACCATCAGGGATTATCCAGATGTTTTTCCGGAGGAGTTGCCACGTATGCCTCCCGACCGTGACGTGGAATTCGCAATTGAGCTAGTACTGGGAACAGCCCCGATATACAAGAGACCTTATCGAATGGACTCCAAGCAGCTAGAAGAGCTCAAGGATCATTTGAGAGAATTGACGGAGAAGGGGTATATTCGCCCTAGTTCCTCACCATGGGGAGCTCCGGTGATATTTGTGCCTAAGAAAGACGGAACCCAAAGGTTATGCATGGATTACCGTGCCTTGAATGAGGTAACCATTAAGAACAAGTACCCATTACCCCGCATTGAAGACTTGTTTGATCAGTTGAGGGGAGCTTGTGTGTTCTCAAAAATTGATCTCAGGTCGGGATACCACCAACTCAAGATAAGGCAATCTGATATTCCCAAGACAACTTTCGTATCTCGGTACGGACTGTATGAATACACTGTCATGCCTTTCGGGCTAACCAATGCCCCGGCATATTTCATGTACCTCATGAACAAGGTATTCATGGAATATCTGGACAAATTTGTGGTGGTTTTCATAGATGATATTCTCGTCTTTTCCAAAGATGAAGAAGAACATGAGAAACATCTAAGGTTGGTGTTGCAGAGGCTGAGAGAACACCAACTATATGCCAAGTTGAGCAAGTGTGAGTTTTGGCTGAAGAGAGTTCCCTTTTTAGGACATATAATCTCGGAGGGAGGAATCTCCGTAGATCCCGCCAAAATCGAAGATATCCAGAAGTGGAAAACCCCTGAAAATGTCGGGGAAGTTCGAAGCTTTTTGGGATTGGATGGATACTATCGACGGTTTATTGAGGGATTCTCCAAGATCTCGAGACCTCTCACTAAACTGTTGGAAAAGGGAATCACATTCACCTGGACGCCACAGTGCGATACGAGCTTTCAAGAGCTAAAGAAGAAATTGACAACAACCCCAGTGTTGGTTATGCCAGATATGCAGAAGAATTTCACAGTGTACTGCGATGCCTCTGGGAATGGGTTGGGATGTGTTCTTATGCAAGAAGGACATGTCGTGGCATATGCATCCCGGCAGCTTTGGAAGCACGAGAAGAACTATCCTACACATGACCTAGAACTAGCTGCAGTGGTACACGCGTTGAAAATTTGGCGGCACTATTTGATGGGGAAGAGGACAGAGATATATACGGATCATAAGAGTTTGAAGTACATATTCACACAACCAGATCTCAACCTCAGACAAAGGAGATGGTTAGAGCTAATCAATGACTTTGATGTGGGCATCAACTATCATCCCGGGAAAGCAAACGTCGTGGCCGATGCTTTGAGTCGGAAAGTGCAGGTCAATAAGTTGAGCTTGAAGGATATGCCCGCAGAATTGAAGGACGAGGTTATAAGGCTCAATCTATGTCTAGTAAATAGTGGTGAAGCCATCGCCATGGAAGTGGACTCCACACTTGAGCAAGACATACGCGAGGGCCAAAAGAATGATGAGAAGATACAAGAGATCAGACAGCTTATCAAGGAAAATAAAGCTTCTGGTTTTAGAGAGGATGAACAAGGAACGGTGTGGCACGGGAAAAGGATCTGTGTGCCAGAAGTAAAAGAGATCCGTGAATTAATTTTGAAGGAGGCTCACAATTCCGACTATTCCATTCATCCTGGGAGTACGAAGATGTACTAGGACCTCAAGAGCAGGTATTGGTGGTACGACATGAAGCGAGATGTCGCGGAACATGTTGCCCTATGTGACACATGTCAGTTGGTGAAAGCAGAACATCAACGGCCCGCGGGATTATTGCAACCACTTAAAGTACATGAATGGAAGTGGGAAGAAATCAGCATGGATTTTGTCGTGGGATTGCCTAGGACCCAATCCGGGTATGATTCAATATGGGTCATTATTGATAGGGTAACCAAGGTAGCTCATTTCATCCCTGTGAAAGAAAGCTACAGCGGATCCAAATTGGCAGAATTGTACATGTCAAGGATTGTGTGTTACCATGGAGTGCCAAAGAAGATAGTGTCGGACCGAGGGACACAGTTCACCTCGAGGTTTTGGCAAAAGTTGCATGAAACCATGGGAACCCATCTGAATTTCAGCTCTACTTATCATCCCCAAACTGACGGTCAGACAGAGAGAACCAATCAGATCCTTGAAGATATGTTAAGGGCATGTGCACTCAAAAACAATAGGAGTTGGGACAAGAACTTACCGTATGCGGAGTTTTCCTATAACAACAGCTATCAAGCCAGTATGAAGATGTCACCGTTTGAAGCTTTGTATGGAAGGAAGTGCAGAACTCCCCTATTTTGGAACCAAACAGGAGAAAGTAAAGTGTTTGGTCCAGAAGTGCTACAAGAAGCCGAGGCGAAGGTGAGGGAGATTCACAACAATTTGAGGATAGCACAAACACGTCAGAAGAGTTATGCTGATGTACGAAGAAGAGAACTCGTTTTCAACGTGGGAGACTATGTTTATCTCAAGGTGTCCCCTATCAGAGGACTTCGTCGGTTCAAAGTGAAAGGGAAGTTGTCACCTCGATACATCGGACCCTTTCAAGTTTTGGAAAGAAAAGGCGAAGTAGCGTACCAACTAGAGTTACCGGTTCATCTATCGGACGTGCACGATGTATTTCATGTGTCACAACTCAAGAAATGTCTGAGGACGCCTGAGGAGGTGTTACCCATGAATGAAGTGGATGTGGCTGAAGATTTGTCTTATGCCGAGCAACCATACAAGATTTTGGAGACGATGGAACGCCTCACCAGAAACAAGAGAATCCGGATGTGCAAGGTGCAGTGGAAGCATCACTCCGAAGAGGAAGCTACCTGGGAACGGGAAGATGAGCTCAAGGCACAATTTCCGGAATTGTTTTCTTAGAAACACCAATCTCGAGGACGAGATTTCTTTTAAGGGGGTAGAGCTGTAACACCCCAAATTTTGATTCAAAACTCTAAACCATGTTCAGAGGGGAATTTAAAAATTTTTGGACGTGTTGCATGTTTTGCAAAAATTCAAATTCAAACTGGAATTCAAATTATACTCAAAACAGAAAAGAAATGGAAAAAGAAAAAGAGAAACGGGAAAAAAACCGGCCAGTGGGCCGAAACCCGCCAGCCGGCCCAGTTTCCCCGCGCCAGCCCGCCCCCGCGCGCGCCGCGCTGTCTCTCACAGACAGGTGGGACCCACCTGTCATCCCCAACCTCGCTCGCGCCGACCCCGGACTTTTCCCCCCGAGCGCGCGCGATCTTAACCGATTGAAAACCGCGTTCCTCAGCCGAATTCCGGTCCCAGAAGAATCCAACTCGATCACAACTGACCCACCGCCCTCCCCCGGCTATAAAAACCCCAGCCCCGATCGGTTTTTCCCACGCGATCGCCGATTTTTACTCCGGTGAGCACCGAGACTTCGCCGATGAATTCTAGCCGATTTAAGCTCGGAAACTCTGATCTAACTCGCTGGTCTTGATCCACCGCCTCCGGGGAGCTTTGCAGGTGCAGAAAACTCGGAGACTTACGGTGTAAACACAGCGCCGACGAACTTCGCCGTGGTTTTGCCTCGGACCTCGCCGCCAATCACTTTCCAGGACCCCCGAGCTCGAGAAAACCCCCGAGGTGAGATCCCTGACCTCCCCTCTACCGATCTATGCCATAAGATCACAGTTTTAGGCAGAATTCTCGAGGATCCGAAACTTTCCGGCGAGATCGCCGCTTCCCGCCGCGGTGCGCCGCCGGCAGCGCCGCCCGCGCTCGATCAGAGCGACGTGGCCGCTTGTGCGCCGTTTATTTTAAATCGCACGGTAGACTTTAAAACCCCGCGTACCGGTTCGATGTTATAATCTCAGCCGTCGGTTTAAAATCGGACGGTCCACGTCAGCCCCGCATTATAAAGACTGGAATTCTTACGTGCTACCCCCTGGGGTTCTCTGGAATTGAGAGCTAGCCCCGGAAACTTCAGATCTAGCCCCTGGAACTCCAGAAAATCATGTAAATTCATTTAAAAATCAGTTTTAGCCCCTGGACTTAATAAAAATTAGGAAAAACACCTCTGATAAGTGTAGCTAGACCCCTGGAAATTATGAAAATAATATTATAGACCCTGTAATGGGGTGAGTTCATTATTTTAGCCCTGTTTAGTATTTAATTTAGAAAATTGAATATGTAACTAGTGTTTAAAAATTAAAAAGTGGGACAAACATAATTGTCAAAATTAATTAAAAACTTTCTCAGTACTTAGAAAACTTTGGAGGGAGATAAAAATATATTTTGGGCAGAAATGAATCTGTTTCAATTATTAATCACATTATTTAGTATAGGGACACATTTTTAAGTAAAGAATAGCTATAGAAAAAAAATAGGGAAAATAATTATGAAATAGTTTACATCAGAGGCCAAGGTCAAAATATGTTATTAAATTATTTAGGACCAAAACCTATACTGTTTAGATGATGTGTACTACTAGTTTCATAATAAAATACACAATTATGCATAGAAATATAAATCTGAAAATATAGCAACTAGTAAATGATAAATGGAGTTTCTAAAATACAAAGACCTCAGTTTAGGGTTGGTAGAAATTCTGAAGGCACATATGGAGAAGAAAAATACTTTTCATACATACTTGGTAGTGAAAAGGTGTAGTAGTTCAATATAAGGAATTTATTTAAAACTGAAACACACATGTATATATATATATATATATATATATATATATATATATAGTATGTAAGTATAAATATGAACACCAAAGTAGGAATCATACACATATAAATAAAAGTGTATGCAAGCCACAGATCAACACACAAAGTAACCACAACACATATAATGGTGAATGAATTTCATAAATATGAATGTGTGGTTTGTATGAAGTAGAAGTGTGAACTATGTCTTATGGTTGTTGTTTTTCTTTTGCTATGTGTGATGGTATGAAGTAGAACCTGTTCAAGAGCAAGTTAACCCTTTCTAAGATCAGGACTACCAATTTCAAGAGCAGCAAGAAGGAGGCAAGTGTCCTTGACCACTTTGATCCTATGCTAGGATGTGTAGATAGAATTATTTGCATTGTCAAGTTAAATATGAAACCCATGCTAGGAAGTTTCCCTAGAATTGCATTACCTTGTTTCCTTGTAGCTTGGGTTGGGATTTATTTTGTCATGTCATTTATTTACATGCATATGCTTAGCCATGCTTAGAATGGGATAATTGGGATATGAGATCATCAGTTTATTTTACCATACTCTTGAATGAGATATTGTGAGTTATGTAGAGGTAGGGATCAAGGCAAGTTGGATGTTTTGGTTGTGTGCTGGGTGCACGAGACTTGGGTTTGTGTTTAGTACTTGCCTGGATCCTAAGGACCGGTTCATGGAGCATGTAACCCGGCTTTACAGTGCCAACCACATGCTGAGATGGGGCAGCTTGGCCAATTAATTAGGTGTATCCCCGGCGTAGTATGGGTGTGTTGGATGGTGCGGGGAGTAGGTGTCAGCTGGACTACCATATGAACCGCAAGGCTCAAGAGGGGGCCACTGCAGCGGGGTTGGAGCCTCTTGTATGCTGTTAGGGGTGAAACCTCAGTGGGCCCACGCTCGTCGGGAATTCCTTTGTAAAGGCTTCGTAGTGATCTCCTGGCTGCACACCTGGGAAGTGTGAATGTGGATCGTAGCCACTGGCATAATGGAGGTTCTTTTAGTCCACCCGGCAACGGGGGATGAAATCACTACATGTGGGTACAAACTCTGCAGAGTCAAAACTGTCTTGACAGCCGTGCTCACGGTTAAGAGCGCCCTGGACTTATTCATGATTAGAGGAGTGATGGTTTTTGGAAGTTGTGGATGTTAAGCGGGGAGCTTAACATTGGAAATAATGTTATGGTTATTGGATTATGATGATGGGATGGGAGATTGGGACCTTTTCACCTGTGTAGTAATGTAGGTGCTTAATAAGCTAAGGTGATAGGTATTAATTGCGTAGTGCTTTAACCATGAGTTCAACCTCTCCTTGTTCTAGCCATGCATGATATAATTTTCCCACACTTGCTGAGTACCATTGGTGCTCAACCTTGCATATTTGTTGGTTTATATTGCTTCTCAGGTCAAGATAATGAGGTGGTGTATAATGACCAAGATTTTGGACCCGAGGAAGGATTTTAGGTTCATGAAGACCCCCGGGCAACGCCTGTGATGGAGCCCTAAAAGAATAATATTCCGCTGCTAGTTTATTTACTTGTGATGAAGCATTAGTGTCCATTGAGACATTTGTGATGTAAGACTTATTTATATTCGACACCTGGCTTGTAATAAATGATGCTTCACTATTTGTCATCACATGTATGAGAAAATGATCCTGGCATACATGTGATATTCACTTGGTTGTTTCTTCGGAAAAACCGGGTGTGACAAGCTCTAAGTCGTCGGCTCTGGAGTTGGAAAAGAAGTTTGTGGTTTCAGCCAGGGGTTCTGGGTTCTATTTATAATCGGGAAGAGAAGAGTCCTAATCTGATTGTATCCCGAATATGAGTTCTATTTGAATCTTACAACTTATCTTTAGTTGATTTGGTGCGGTATCATCGTGGAATTCAGGTCGGTTTCTATTCCGGTATTTCTTACGTGTACAGATTCCAAAATCGCTTCAGAACCCGTCACCTTCGTGGTGATGAGCTCTGGAAGCTCCACCTGTCCACCGGGCCTGGTCTCTTCCTTTCCGCAGAGACGGCCTCCGGTTGTGCCGCGTGTCAATCGAGCAAGACTTCCCTCTTCTTCGGAGGTGAGCTCCGTGTGTGACACGTATCCAAGCGGTCGGGACCTCCTCTCTTACTCAAAGGTGGCTCCGCGCACGCCATGTGTCAGTCCCGAACCTTTCCTCTCTTCTTTCTTCAGAGACGTGCTCCGAAGTTAACACGTGTCCAACAGTGACGGGCCTCCCGGAGATAAGCTCCGGAGGTGACACGTGTTTGATAGCACCGGACCTCTCGGAGGTGAGCTCCGAGATCGACACGTATCCCGCGCGACCAGTCCTCTGATTTCTATGATGACTAGCTCCGGAGGCAACACGTGTCCCATAGGGTCGGACCTCTCCCCTTTTGCGGAGATGAGCCCCGAGCCTGCCACGTAGCCTACTTTAGCGGCGGACCTCTCCCCACATCGCAGGGATGAGCTCCGAATACGCCACGTGGCCAGCGGGCCGCGGAAGTTGTCTTTGGCGCTCTCGTAGAGCTGGATTCGACTCTTATTGGCTATCCTTTTGATATTTTTCTCTGTTCCTACTTTTCTTAAAATGTTTTCTCTTCATAAAACATGGACATATGCTGACACCCGAGATGAGGGTGTCACAACACCTCCACGCCATCATCCGCTGCTGCCCGTGACCCCGGCGGTTCCGGCGCCCTCCCCCGACACCGGCAGCCCCCGACGCTCCTCCCCGACCCGGCGTCCTGCTGCCCCGCCCCAGGCCCCGAGCTCCCACGCTATCGAGCACGTCGCAACCATCGAGAAGTTAGTTTTTTTTTAATTTAGTGGATAATTGTATTTAGTTTAGTTAATTTAGTCATTAATTGTTATTGTTTAATTTATGCAAATTGTTCTATTAGTGTAAGTGCATCTAGGTATCCCCGTGGGTTTTGGATGATTGATGATGATAATTAAGAGACTAATGAGCTGAGACGATCATAAACACAGTATTTCCATGGTGGACACCTAAACTCTCAAAAAGGAAAGTGATGAAGAACAGCGTCGAAGACTCGAAGAGTAGAAATTAGGGTTTCATTTGAGTCTTTATTAGGCTAGCCATGTTAGAGTGAGAGTGTTTGTGTCAAGTGCATTTAGATCATAGAAGAGAGCTCAAAGCGTTAGAAGTGTCGAATCCTTAGTGGAGAGTGCTAGTGAGGTAAACTCGAGTAGGCCAGACTTGTCCGAGCCAGAGGCCAGACTAGTCCGGAGTCCTACGGCTTAGTCCGTTTTGGGGCGGACTAAGAGCTCCTGACTGAGTTCAGACTTGTCCGTTTGGGGACGGACTAGTCTGGTTCTCTCTTGGTGAGAGTGTTTCGGGACTAAGTCCTGGTAGACCGGACTTGTCCGCCTTAGTGGCCGAACTAGTCCGGGCTAGCTAGACTTATCTGTTTTCACAAGGACCAAGAGGTCCTGTGTGACTTTGGGCCAGTCCGTTCTGAGGCGGACTAGTCTGTATGGTTGTGAGATGAGAGCTCCCACGGCTAAGTCTTGGTGGACCGGACTTGTCCGCCTTAGTGGCCGGACTAGTCCGGGTCCTCCAGACTTGTTCGTTCTCACCCGGACAAAGAGTTCCTGTGTGAGATTGGACTAGTCCGTTGTGAGGCAGACTAGTCCGGAGATTTGTGAATGTTTAAATTTGAACATTGGGGAGTAGGTGGATTTGTGACGTCAGTGGTCCCCGCAGACCGGACTAGTCCGGGGTCCTGACCAGACAAGTCCGGACTTTAGTTGATGGCAACGGTTGGCTCTTGGGACCTCTATAAAAAGAGATGTCCCGACTTCATTTGTAGGACACTGGAACCCTAGCACCGCCACAGCCATCCTAGAGCCTTTCTAAGCCTTCTCTCTCGCCTACTCACCCTCTAGAACCAATTCTTGAGTGGATTTGGGTGTGTGAGGAGTGGTTAAGGAAGAACTTCGTGTTTTGGCTCTTGGAGTGATCTCGTGCACTTGGTGTGAGTCTTTGTGACCTGTGGCTTGTGAGATTCGTGAAGTTTGTGGACGTGTTCAAGTGGGAGCCTCAGATTGTGAGCAGCCCCAAAGATCTTGTAAGTTCACCCTTGAGATAGTGGAAGAACCGGGTTGGCCTTAGTGGCGACTTGGTGAGGAAAGGGTTGTTAAACCCGGTACTTTGTGGACTACTCAACGGGGACATACGTAGATTCCTGAGTGGAATTGAACCTCGGGCAAAAATCTCCGTGTCTCTCTTGCATTTACATTTCATCGATCGTTAAAATTACTTAGGGTTCGTTTTGCTCATTTCGCTCTTCTAGTGTTCCTTGTTACAATCTTGCAATCCACCTGCTATATCTTATCATACTTGTCATATTAGATTGCTAGATAGTTTATCCGCATTTCGTTGAGTTAAAATCTGAAGAAAAACCTATAAAAATCAAGTTTTTAGGTTTTTCCAATAGGCTGACCGGACTAGTCCGCCCCTGAGCTAGACTAGTCTGGCCCCTGTGTTCTAATCTCGTTTAATTAGGTCATTTCAGATATTTTAGCCTATTCACCCCCTCTAGGCAACTTTCAATTGGTATCAGAGCAGGTCTCTCCATCAAGAGTTTAACCACTCGAAGAGAAGATGGCCGGAGTGGATGGATACGAGATTCCGTCGATGTCGCAAGGCGACAACACACATGACAAGAAGAAGAATGCGGATGTGCTGCAAGACCATTCAAGTGATGATGAAGAAGTTCACCATCTCAAGGCACGACTTCGCGAGGAGCTAGGTTACTCAAGCAAAGAGGAGGAGAAGAAGACGAAGGATCAAGAAAGGAGTGGTCAACCAGACTACTCCCAATATCCTTTCAACTATGAGCGATTAACCTCTAACAACCATTACTTGTCTATTCCTCTTGGCAAACCTCCTCAATTCGATGGAAATGACTACTCCATGTGGAAGCATAATATGAAGATGCATCTAATATCCTTAAACCCTATCTTGTGGCAAATTGTTCAAACAGGTGTCCATCTTCCAAGGAGTGAAGAAGTTATCCCGGAGCAAGCCGTCCTACTTCATCGCAATGCTCAAGCAGTTGGAGTCATCACCTCATCCTTGACTCGAGATGAGTTCAACTGAGTCGATGGATTGGAGGTGGCCAAAGACATATGGGACACACTCAAGACGGCACATGAAGACAACCGAGTCATTAGGGAGGCCAAGATCGAGATGATCGAAGGAGAGCTTGGTAGGTTCACCATCATGGATGGTGAGTCCCCCCAAGACATGTACAACCGTCTCAAGGTCCTCGTCAACAAGATCCGATCCTATGGATGCACCCGGTGGACGGATCATGAGGTGGTGAAGAGGATGGTTCGGGCATTCATGCCTCGAAACATTGCTCTTTGCTCCATGATCCGTGAGAGTTTGGGATATGCTCAAATGGCCCCGGAGGAAGTACTTGGAAGGATCGTCAACAATGAGATGATGTAGAAGGAAGCCATGTTCTACAACGACCTCCAAAGGCTCACCTCCTCCAAGAAGAAAGATGTTGCTTTTAAAGCAACATCCTCATCACAAGACCTCGAAGCAAGTGCTGATGAGAGTCTCGACACCGATGAAGAAGAGGCGCTCTTCATCAACAAATTCAAGAGGATGATGAGAAGGAGGAAGGGGAGCTACCACTATGAGAACAAGAACAAGGAAACGTCTAATCCCAAGACGAAAAGAGCATGCTACAATTGTGGTGAATATGGACACTTCATTATGGATTGTCCAAATGAAGAGAGCAAGAAGAAGAGGGATGGCAAGCCCCAAGAGAAGAAGTTCTTCAAAAAGAAGAAGCCATCAGGACATGCTCACCTTGGGAAGGAATGGGACTCAAACAAAGACTCATCCTCCGAGGATGAAGAGAAAGTGGCAACACTTGCCATTGGAAGGAATAAGCCCTTCCCCAACCTTGAAGACTTCAAGTCTACATGTCTCATGGCTAAGAAGGGAAGTAGAAAGGTTAAATCTAAACCATCCTCCTCTACTTCTTCACTTGATAACTTTGATAGTAGTAGTGAAAATGAATCCATGCTCAAGGATCTAAGTAGGAGCACCTTGAAAAAGATGAGCTTGTTGTCGAAAGAAATCTTTGAGAAGGAGGAACTAATCAACCGTCAAGAAGACATGCTCATCCTTGAAAAGGAGAGATGTCATGTGCTTGAAGAGCTCCTTGAGGTTGAAAGGGAAAAAGCAAGGCACTTGAGCGTGAACTCGCTTTGAGCAAGGAAACTTGCTCAAATCTTGAGGACACAACTATTGTGCTCAAGGATGAAATTGTTAACTTGACAAAAGTTAACAAGATCTTTGAAACACAAGTTGAGTCTCTCAAGATCAATGCACCTTCTTCCTCTATGATTCCACCCTCATCAAAGAAATCTTCCGAAGAAACTCAAACTTGCAAGTGTGTAACACCCCAAAAATCTTGTTAAGACCCTAAATCATGTTAAGAGGGGAATTTAAAAATTTTTGGACGTATTGCATGTTTTGCAATAATTCAAATTCAAACTGGAATTCAAATTAAACTCAAAACAGAAAAGACATAGAAAAAGGAAAACAAAAAAAACCGGCCAGTGGGCCGAAACCCACCAGCCGGCCCACCCTGCTCCGCGCCAGCCCGAGGCCGCGCGCGCGCCCCTTCCTCCCACTGATAGGCGGGGCCCGCCAGCTTTCTTCTTCCTCGCGCCCGCGCCGCGATCGGCCGGGACTCTCTCACCCGAATCAAAACCGATCGGGAATTCTCGCGTATCCCAGCCGATTTCCGGACCCCGAAGACTCCAGCTCGATCAAAACCAACCCGCCACCCTCCCCCGTCTATAAAAACCCCGTCCTCGTTCTGTTTTTCCCACGCGATCCGCCGTTTTTACTCCGGTGAGAAACCGAGCCTTCTCCGGCGAATTCTAGCCGATCTAAGCTCGGAAATTCCGATCTAACTCGCTGGTCTTGATCCACCGCCTCCAGGGAACCCTGCAGGTGCAGAAAACTCGGTGACTTGCGGTTCAAACATAGCGCCGACGAGCCTCGCCGTGGTTTCAATTCGGACCTCGTCGCCGACCGCCTTCCAGGACCTCCGAGCTCAAGAAAACCCCCGAGGTGAGATTCCCTGACCTCTCCTCTACCGATCTATGCCATAAGATCACCGTTCTAGGAAGAATTCTCGAAGATCCGAAAGTCTCCGGCGAGATCACCGCCTCCCGCCGCCGTGCGCCGCCGGGCAGCGCCGCCCGCGCTCGACCAGAGCGACGTGGCCGCTTGTGCGCCGTTTATTTTAAATCGCACGGTAGAGTTTAAATCCCCGCGTACCGGTTCGATGTTATAATCTCAGCCGTCTGTTTTAAATCGGACGGTCCACGTCAGCCCCGCGTTATAAAGACTGGAAATCTTACGTGCTACCCCCTGGGGTTCTCGGGAAATAAGAGCTAGCCCCGGAAACTTCTGATCTAGCCCCTGGAACTTCAGAAAATCATGTAAATTCATTTAAAAATCAGTTTTAGCCCCTAGACTTAATAAAATTTAGGAAAAACCCCTCTGTTATGTATAGCTAGACCCCTGAAAATTGTTAAAATAATATTATAGACCCTGTAGTGGGGTGAGTTTACCTTTTTAGCCCTGTTTAATATTTAATTTAGGAAATTGAAATGTGGCTAGTGTTTAAAAATTTAAAAAGTGGGACAAACATATTGTCAAAATTAAGTTAAAAACTTTCTCAGTATTTAGAAAACTTTGGAGTGAGATAAAAATATATTTTGGGCTGAAATGAATCTGTTTAATTTATTATTCACATTTAGGGACACATTTTTAAGTAAAGAATAGCTCTGGAAAATAGGGAAAATAATTGTAAAATAGTTTACATCAGAGGAAAAGGTCAAAAATATATTAGTAAATATTTTAGATCAGAACCTATTCTGTTTAGATGAGGTGTCTTGTTATTTTCATAATAAAATTCACATTTAGGCATAGGAAATAAATCTGAAAATATAGCAAACTATGTATTAATAACTAGAAAATGATAAATGAAGTTTCTAAAATCCAAAGAATTCAGTTTAGGGTTGGTAGAAGGTCTGAAGACACATATGGGGTAGGAAAATGCCTTCCATGCACACTTGGTAGCTAAAAGGTGTAGTAATTGAATATAAGGAATTTATTTAAATTGGAAACTCATATATATAGTATGTAAGTATAAATGTGAACACAAAAGTAGGAATCATATACACATGATTAAAAGTGCATGCAAGCCACAAATCAACACACATAGAGTAACCACAACACATATAATGGTGAAAGACTTTCATAAATATGAATGTGTGGTTTGTATGAAGTGGAAGTGTGAACTATGTCTTATGGATTGTTTTTTTCTTTTGCTATGTGTGATGGTATGATGTAGAACCTGCTCAAGAGCAAGTTCTTCCTTTCCAAGATCAGGACTACCCATTCCAAGCGCAGCAGGAAGGAGGCAAGTGTCCTTGACCACTTTGATCCTATACTAGGATGTGTAGATAGAATTATTTGCATTGTCAAATGAAATATGAAACCCATGCTAGGAAGTTTCCCTAGAATTGCATTAACTTGTTTCCTTGTAGCTTGGGATGGGATTTATTTTATCATGTCATTTATTATTATGCATATGCTTAGCCATGCTTAGAATGGGATATTTGGGATATGAGATCATCAGTTTATTTTACCATACTCTTGAATGAGATATTGTGAGTTATGTAGAGGTAAGGATCAAGGCAAGTTGGATGTTTTGGTTGTGTGCTGGGTGCATGAGACTCGGGTTTATGTTTAGTACTTGCCTGGATCCTAAGGACCGGTTCATGGAGCATGTAACCTGGCTTTACCGTGCCAACCACATGCTGAGATGGGGCAGCTTGGCCAATTAATTAGGTGTATCCCCGGCGTAGTATGGGTGTGTTGGATGGTGCGGGAAATAGGTGTCAGCTGGACTACCATATGAACCACAAGGCTCAAGAGGGGGCCACTGCAGCGGGGTTGGAGCCTCTTGTATGCTGTTAGGGGTGAAACCTCAGTGGGCCCACGCTCGTCGGGAATCCCTTTGTAAAGGCTTCGTAGTGATCTCCTGGCTACACACCTGGGAAGTGTGAATGTGGTTCGTAGCCACTGGCATAATGGAGGTTCTTTTAGTCCACCCGGCAACGGGGGATGAAATCACTACATGTGGGTACAGTGGTGCAAACTCTGCAGAGTCAAAACTATCATGACAGCCGTGCTCACGGTCAAGAGCGGCTTGGACTTATTCATGATTAGAGGATTGATGGTTTTGGAAGTTGTGGATGTTAAGCGGGGAGCTTAACATTGGAAATGATGTTATGGTTATTTGATTATGATGAGGGGATGGGCGATTGGGACCATTTCACCTGTGTAGTAATGTAGGTGCTTAATAAGCTAAGGTGGTAGGTAATAATTGTGTAGTGCTTTAACCATGAGTTCAACCTCCCCTTGTTCTAGCCATGCATGACATTACTTTCCCACACTTGCTGAGTACCATTGGTACTCAACCTTGCATATTTTGTTGGTTTATATTGCTGCTCAGGTCAAGATAATGAGGTGGTGTATAATGACCAAGACTTTGGACCAGAAGAAGGTTTCTAGGTTCATGGAGACCCCCGGGCAACGCCTGTAATGGAGCCCACAAGAATAATATTCCGCTGCTAGTTTATTTACTTGTGATGAACTTATTATTGTCCATCGAGACATTTGCTATGTAAGACTTATTTATATTCGACACCTGGCTTGTAATAAATGATGCTTCACTATTTGTCATCACATGTATGAGAAAATGATCCTGGCATACATGTGATATTCACTCGGTTGTTCTTCGGAGAAACCGGGTGTGACAAAGTGCTCAAACTTAAGGATAAAACTTAAGGATAAACTCAAGTTGGCACAAAACAAGCGATCACCGAAAGGTGGGATATTTGACAAGGAGAAATTGGCATATGCACGAAGTGCATATACCAATGTAAGACCTCCACCAGTCAAAGATGGTCTTGGCTATTCTCGCGAGTGGAAGCAACATGCTAAACCTCGAAAGAATGGGAAAGACTTGATTGTTTTTGTCAAGGAGGGTTCATCCAACAAAGAAAATGGAAAGAACATTGTAAACTCATCTAACATGTCTAAAAATGAACCTCATCCCTTGTTCCATGACTTTGATGCTTCATATGTTTTATTGAGGAACAAATTTGGAAAGACCTATGCTAGGTATGTTGGACCACTCCGCAAGAGTCCAAAACCTTGCGTGTGGGTGCCCAAGTGCCTCTTGACTAACATGCAAGGACCCAACTCCGTTTGGGTACCTAAAGGAAAAACATAACTCTATTTTGTAGGCATACTCCTCCGGTGGATCAAAATGGGTGCTCGAAGTGCATGCACACACCATATGACCGGAGAGAGAAGGATGTTTGTAGAGTATGAGGAAAATGAAGATCCAAGTGAAGGAATATACTTTGGGGACAATTGCCTAGGGAAAATCCTTGGCACCGGTAAAATCGCTATTTCTCCTCATCATACTCTTTCCAATGTTTTGCATGTTGACTCCCTTGATTATAACCTTCTATCCATATCCCAACTATGTGATAAAGGTTATAACTATGTTTTCACTAACGACGGTGTGACATTCTTAAGAAGAAGCAATGACTCAATCGCCTTTAAGGGCGTGCTCAAGGGAAACTTTACCTTGTGGATTTCACCACTGTCGGTACCCTCAATACCGGGTACCCCAGCACACAGGGTGAAATCGCCTAAGGACTTCGCCCCCTCCGCAGGAGCGAGCTCCGAAGGCGCCACGTGTCCAGTAGGGCCGGAGCTCCCCTCTCCTCAGAGGATAGCTCCGGGCCTGCCACGTGGCTCAAAAGGCCGGTGTGACACCCTCAATTCTGTGGAAAACCACGGAACCGAGAACTAATGCATATGTGTGCCCAGAATGTTCATCACACATACACATATGTCCCACAAATGGAATTCAGATTATATATTACCATGAATATCAGAGTTTGTTACAATATCTCATGAGTCTTGGACTCATGCTTACAACGGAAGTCTTTATTTCTATGCAGCGGAAGTCTTTATTCTAATACGGAAGCAATTTTAACTAATGCGGAAGCAAATCTAAGCAGCAGTGGCTCCATCTCTACTCCCTCCACATGCAAGGTTGAGAACAGATTACGTGCCTAATGCTCCACTTGGTCTCCATAGAAATATTCTTCTGTTACTGATGATGAAATAATAATGCAAGTTTGAGTACAATGATGTACTCAGCAAGTGCGGGAAAATATGATATGTAGCTCATAACAAGGTAGGTATAAAAAGGCTCATTTGCAGAAAAGCAAAGTTATCAAAACCACGATAAACAACAACTTAACTTTAGGTGAATGTAATCCCAGCATGTATTAAATTACAACCATACCTCCCTCACTTTCCATGTTCCACCCGAACATTAACCAACTTCATTCTTGCTCACGAATACCTCCTTGTATTCGCTACCATCTCACGAATACCTTCTCGTATTCGCTACCATCTCATCTCATAAACAATTTCGTCTCACACCGAGACCAATCTCGTTGCCATGACTCAACAGTCATGCAACCCATCTTATTACCCAGACTCAACAGTCCCGAAAACCAAAACCATAATCAAAACCATAACTAACAACCATAACCAAGAACCATCCCAATAACCATAACCAAGAACCATCCCAATAACCATCCCCACTAATCATGGCAGTTGGCCAGACGCTCGTGACCATAAGCTCGGCTATCATGATAGTTTTAAGGACCCTGTAGAGTTTGCACCTCTTTACCCACAAGTTTGGGATTTCGTCAACCGTCGGTGACTGTAGAACCTCCATTAAACCAGTACACAACCGTCGGTGTATGGCCAAGAGATCACAAAATATCTTTTACAAAGGGGCTACTAGATGTATGGACTCACTAAGGTTCCACCGGCAGGCTAGAATCTCCAATTCTCCCACCCACGGGCCCCCTCTTGTGCCATGCAGTTCCCAGGGCAGTCCTCACTCGACTCCCATTCCCCGCGCCTTCCTCAGTCCATAACAATCTAGCAACTTACCTAATTACTCAGCTAAGCCGCATCCATACTTGGCCTTGTGGTGGCACTGTTATTCTAGCATGTGCATGCATGAACCGGTCCTTAGATCTACGGCAAGTAAACCACCATCTCATGCTACCTCATTCACAAACCCGTTCTTGCCTAGATCTCCCTCCGGTCCATGTCCATTATTAACATCAGTTTCTCATTATCATTACAAGTGCAGTTAGCTAGACACATCTATCTCGCTTCCCAATCCCATGGACTCAGCGAAGCATAAAGTAAAAACCATACCCGACTCATAAACTTCCCAGGCGACAAGGGTGGTTTAATCAAAGCTAGTAAACTCCTATAAAAGGTTTCCCATCATGTTTGACTCAGCACACACACCTTTTCGCAAAACAAAACAGTTTTACCCAAAACATAGGATCAATATGGTCAAGGAGCACTTGCCTTGTTCTTGCGGTTCCGGTTGCTCTTAGATCTCGAAACCTTGTTGTTGCAGTTCGTCGTAGACAGCTCCCTGAGCTTGTCCTTCTATACAGGATCGCGCACATACAAGATTCATAGCAATCAATATCATGCACAAATTTTAACTAGATGCGATGATGCACATGCATGCTATCCTATGATTAGTTTTATTAGATCGGTTTGTACGTGTTCTTGCATGTCTTGCATGGATTCTATGATGAACAGAGGTGTTCGGATCAAAGGTGGACGTGGTGATGATCTTGTCTCCTAATCATCAAGTGATCTGTCGACGAGAAAGCTTCTGTTCGAAAGGAATCGAAGAACAGATGCAAGGAAAACATGGCGATATCGCAAGGTGATATTGGAGACCTACCTTACGTTCTTCTCGGTCTCGAGGTCCTCCTCTGACCAGACAGATCGTTGGGCCTCTCTTCCGGCGATCTTCCTTTCCGGCGATGGGCTTACTCGGCGAGTTAGGGCTAGGGCTCTAAGTCTTCGGATCAGGAGTTAGAAAATAAGTTTGTGGTTTCAGCCAGAGGTTTTGGGTTCTATTTATAATCGAGAAAAGAAGAGTCCTAATCTGATTGGACTTCGAATAAAAGTTCTATTCAGGTTTTCGTTGAATCTTACCATCTTATATTTAGTTGATTTGGTGCGGTATCATTGTGGATTCAGGTTGGTTTCTCCTCTGTACCTGTATTTCTACGCGTACAGAATCCAAAACCGCTCCAGAACTCGTTACCTCCTCGGTGATGAGCTCCAGAAGCTCCACGTGTCCACCGGGTCCTGGTCTCTCCCTTTCCGCAGGGACGAGCTCCGGTTGTGCCGCGTGTCAAGCGAGCAAGACCTCCTTCTCCTTCGGAGATGGGCTCCGCGCATGCTACGTGTCAGTGCCGGTCCTTCCATCTTTCGGATGTGGCTCCAGGTGTGCCACGTGTCCTAACAGCACCAGACTTCCTTTCTTCTCAGAGACGAGCCCCGAGGTTAACACGTGTCCAATAGTGATGGACCTCCCGGAAATAAGCTCCGATGGCTACACGTGTCCAATAGAACCGGACCTCTCGGAGGTGAGCTCCGAGATCGACACGTATCCCGTGTGACTGGTCCCCTGATTTCCGCGGTGACTAGCTCCGAAGGTGACATGTGTCCTGTAAAAATGCCTTTGCTTCTTCCGCAGAGGCTAGCTCCGGGGGCAACATGTGTCCCACAGGGTCGGACCTCTCCCCCTTTGCGGAGATGAGCCCCAAGCCTGCCACGTAGCCAGTTTAGCGGCGGACCTCTCCTCACTTTGCAAGGATGAGCTCCGGACACGCCACGTGGCCAGCGGGCCACGGAAATTGTATTTGGTGCTTTCTGGAAACTGGATTCGGCTCTTATTGGCCATTCTTTTGATGGTGTCCCTACTTCTCTTAAAATGTTTTCTCTTCATAAAACATGAATATATGCTGAAACCAAAAATGAGGGTGTCACAAATCTACCCCCCTTAAATTGAATCTCGCCCTCGAGATTCGTTAGTAGGGAATAGATGGGGAAATTCTGTCTTGATGTCTTCTTCACGCTCCCATGTGGCTTCAGCTTCGGTGTGATGGCTCCATTGTACCTTGCGCCATCGGATCACTTTGTTCCTGGTGACTCTTTCTTTTATGTCCAAAATTCGGACAGGGTGTTCCGCATAAGTCAGGTCCTCTTGAAGTTCAAGCTCTTCCATTGGTGCTTGCTCTTCCGGTACTCTCAAGCAATTCTTGAGCTGGGATACATGAAACACATCATGTACGTCGGAGAGATATGTTGGGAGCTCTAGTTGATAGGCTACTTCTCCTCGCTTGTCCAAAATCTTAAATGGTCCGATGTAGCGAGGTGCTAGCTTGCCTTTGACATTGAAACATCGTTGGCCATGGATAGGCGATACCTTAAGGTATACGAAGTCTCCTACTTTGAAAGTTAACTTCCTTCGCCTATTGTCCGCATAGCATTTCTGTCGTGACTGAGCAGCCTTTAAGTTCTCCTGTATCGTTTGGACTTGCTTCTCAGCTTCTTGTAGCACTTCGGGTCCAAACACCTGGTTCTCTCCGGTTTCGTTCCAAAACAGCGGCGTCCTACACCGTCTACCATATAATGCTTCGAAAGGCGGCATCTTCAAGCTAGCTTGGTAGCTGTTGTTATAGGAGAATTCGGCGTACGGTAAACTCCTGTCCCAACTACGACCACGTTTCAAGGCGCAAGCTCTCAACATGTCCTCTAGAATTTGGTTTGTGCTTTCGGTTTGCCCATCGGTTTGTGGGTGATAGGCGGAGCTAAAATCTAGTCGTGTACCCATGGCTTTCTGCAGCTTCCTCCAGAATCTAGAGGTAAACTGAGAACCTCGATCTGAGACTATCCTCTTCGGGACTCCATGACGGCACACGATCTGCTCCATGTACAACTCGGCTAATTGTGCAACGTTGTAATTGGCACTTATAGGAAGAAAATGGGCGGTTTTCGTCAATCGGTCCACGATTACCCAGATGGAGTCATAACCCGACTGAGTACGTGGTAATCCGACAATGAAATCCATGCTGATGTCTTCCCACTTCCACTCGGGTACCTTCAAAGGTTGCAACAATCCAGCGGGTCTTTGATGTTCGGCCTTCACCCGTTGGCATGTGTTGCACAGGGCAACGTATTCGGCTATATCCCTTTTCATACCATCCACCAATAACAAGTCTTCAAGTCCTTGTACATTATGGTACTTTCGGGATGTATGGAATAGGGTGAATCATGTGCCTCTTTTAATATCATGTCGCGGATGTGCTTCACGTTAGGCACACAAATCCTTTTTCCTAGCCAAAGCGTACCCTTCTCATCTTCTTTAAAGTCCTTCTCTATTCCTTGTCATATCCTCTCCTTGATCTCCTTCATCTCCTCATTCGTTGCTTGGTCATCTCTTATCTCTTGCTCCAATGAAGAGTGGATTTCCATCATTTCCATGTTGTTCAAGAATCCGAGGTGTAACCGTTCGAACTCCTTACGTTGTTCAGGTGGTAGCTCTCGAACCGTGAGTTGGTGACATGCTCCCTTCCGTCTCAATGCATCAACTACTACATTGGCCTTCCTAGGGAGATAGTTGATTCCAACATCGTAATCCTTTATAAGTTCCAACCATCGACGTTGCCTCAAATTCAAGTCCGTTTGTGTAAATATGTACTTGAGGCTTTTATGATCCGTATAGATCTCACATCGATGACCAAGGATATAATGTCTCCAAATCTTCAATGCATGCACTACTGCTGCTAGCTCCAAGTCATGTGTAGGATAATTAAGCTTGTGCTTCTTTAATTGTCATGAGGAATAGGCTACCACTTGTCCTTCTTGCATGAGCACACATCCGAGCCCCTGTCTGGATGCGTCACAATATATGTCAAAGCTCTTGCTTACGTCCGGCAATACCAAAACCGACGTTGTGGTTAGCCTTTCCTTGAGTTTCTCAAAACTTTCTTGGCATGCTGGTGTCCATTGAAAGGCTTTTCCCTTCGTTAGCAACTCCGTCATAGGCTTTGCTATCTTAGAGAAGTCTTTCATGAATCTTCGATAGTATCCAGCCATCCCAAGAAAACTCCGAATATCTCTCACGTTTTGCGGCTGGTCCCACTTCAGAACATCCCTCACTTTTCCGGGATCAACCGATACCCCTTCTTCGGAGATAATGTGGCCTAGGAACAATATTTCCTTTATCCAAAATTGACACTTGTTAAGCTTGGCATACAATTGATGCTCACGCATTTTCTGAAAGGTCAATTTCAAATGTTCTTCATGCTCCTCCTCGCTTTTTGAATACAACATAATGTCGTCGATGAAAACCACGACGAACTTATCCAGGTACTCCATGAAAACCTTGTTCATGAGGTACATGAAGTATGCGGTTGTTAACCCAAAAGACATGAGGTATATTCATACGAACCATACCGTGTTCGAAAGGCAGTCTTGGGTATATCGGAGGGCTTAATCTTCAGATGGAAATATCCCGACCGAAGATCAATCTTGGAGAACACTCGGGCTCCTTTCATTTGGTCGAATAGGTCCTCTATACGGGGCAGAGGGTATTTGTTCTTGATCTTCACCTCGTTGAGAGACCTATAGTCCACGCACATCCTTTGGGTTCCATCCTTCTTGTATACGAAGAGCACAGGAGCTCCCCATGGTGACAAGCTTGGACGTATAAAACCCTTCTCCAACTGCTCTTGGATCTGCTTCTTGAGTTCTACTAGTTCATTGACGGGCATCCTATAGGGTCTCTTGGCTATGGGTGCAGTTCCAGGTACCAAATCAATGGCAAACTCAATATCCCGATCAGGGGGCATACCTTGAAGCTCCTCTGGAAATACGTCCGAGAATTCTTGAACCACTGGAATGCTGTCCAATGTTGCTCCTTCGACGTGGTTCAAGATAGCCTTTTCGGTTGTATGTTGGGCTGACTCAAACTCGACATGAATACCGTGCTCATTTGTCAACTGCACGCTTCTTTCAGCACATTGGATTACCCCGTTGTGCTTGCTTAACCAATCCATCCCGAGTATTATGTCAAGCCCTTGGGAAACCAAGACGATGAGGTTGGCAAGGAAGTCTACCCCCCTTATTTTAAGGCTTACTTTCGGACATACTATATTAGTCCTCATCTCTCCACCGGGAGAATTAACTATCATAGCACATTTTAAGTGTGATATGGGTAGGTTATGCTTGGCAACAAACTTGGATGATATGAAGGAATGTGATGCTCTAGAACCAAATAAGATGGTGGCTGGGTTGGAGTTGGCAAGGAACATACCAATTACGACGTCCTCAACCTGTTGTGCTTCCTCAGCAGAGACATGGTTCACGTTGCCGCGAGCATAGTTCTGCTGTCCACGGTTCCCTTGATTGTCCCCTCCGTTCGGTCGCAGGTTCTGTTTGGGCACGTTGCCTTGCTATCCAGGGCCTCTCCTCGGGCACTGGTTCACGAAGTGTCCTATTTCCCCGCATGCAAAGCATGCCCTGTTGCCTACGGCAGCAGGTACGTTTGGGCGGGGGTTTTGAACATGAGCGCCCATGTTGGGTCGGAGCACAGGAGGCATGGGCGCACGAGGTGCTGGTGCAACGGGTCGTTGCTGTGGTGGCTGACTAGGGCGGTATGCAGGAGTGGTCGATCCATACTGCAGTGCAGCTGGGGGCATGTACCGAGGTCGTACGTTGCTCCCTTGAGGCTGGTATGGCATCTTCCTCTTGCACTCTCGCTCGATCTCTCGGATCTTGTTTTCAACCACTATAGCCTTGTCAACCAGCTTCTGAAAGCTCACGTAGTCATTGTTGAGGAGCTGAACCTGGATCTCATTGTTCAACCCTCTCATGAACAGGTACTGCTTCCGTTGGTCCGAGTTGACATTTTCGGGGGCATACCGGGATAGTTGTGTGAACTTGTTGAGATACTCATTCGCACTTCTCTGTCCTTAGCGGAGACCTTCGAACTCCTGTCTCTTGAGCATCATTACACCAGCAGGGATGTAATGAGAGCAGAAACTCTCCTTGAACTCAGTCCAAGTGATCGTCTCCGGGTCGACATGAGCGTTGCATAGGGCATCCCACCAGTCAGCGGCGGCTCCCGTAAGTTGGTGCGACGCAAAGAGAACCTTCTCTCGGTCATTGCACTGTACTATGGCAAGCTTCTTCTCCATGGATTTCAACCAGTCGTCGGCCTCCATGGGGTCGTTAGCTTGAGCAAAGGTGGGTGGTCGAGTCCTCATGAACTCTTCCAACCTGTTATGAGCCGGTGGTGGTGCCGGAACAGGGTTGTTGTTGTTGGCCTGCAATTGACCCAAAGTTTGGATCATAGTTTGCATAAGTTGACTCTGTGTGAGGACCCACCGTCCCGATCATTCACGGGGACGGGGCACCTCGCCCGGGAATCGCATTGGGTGGTGCCGTGCGATGCGGCACCCAACAGCACACATAATAAAGCATCATATTACATACATCAGGCGGAAGCTTACAACGTGTAAATTTTACACATACTTCTCAAAATGAACTACAGCGGAAGACTATTACAACTCACGTCTCATACCTATGCTAAGCAACAGAGAAGGTGTCCAGCCCGCGGACCCCTCTCGCTAGCAACACTGTCATAATAGCAGCGGCAGAGGTTACCCTGAGTTCATCCCTCGGAGAGCTCCGAGTCTCATCAGGTACCCGTACATCTCAGCGTACAGTTATTACCTGCAAAACAACTTATGCAGTATCTGTGAGCACGAAGCTCAGCAAGACCGACCCGTCACCCTAGTCATGAAACTCTACATGATGGAAATAGAGGGCTGATTATAGCATTTTGCATAAACGATGAACTTGAGCTAAAGGGGAGTCCTTACTTCAAGTTTTAAGCAACTTTTATAGCCCTCGCGCAATTTACATCGAGACTCCACAATCAAACAAGAAACGCTTCATCTCGACGTCACTTGCCCGAGGTGAAAGTAATTTTAGTGCGCTACCCTAGACTCATACTGACCTTGCGCCATCAACGTCGAGACTCCACAATCAAACAAGAAACGCTTTGCCTCGACGCTTCTAGCCCAAGGTGGAAATTAAATTTAGTGAAGTGTTGATCATTCCTCATCTCCATTATGAGGATTACCCACGAAGCATGTTAAATGTTTCCCGGTGTATTACTACGTCACGACGCAGAGGACAAGTATGCTCACTACCGCGAGCGACGGTGATTGCAATCAAAAACACCCGGCTGACACGACACGTACGCCCGTACTCGACGTTGCACACAGCAACCGTCACTGACGTCGTACATGGCCACCTTTCACACGACACCCAAATGTCGAACTGGTCCCACCGACTGGGATTAAGTCTCTCTACGGCAAACCCTCGTAGAGCAGACTTCTCTATCCTTTCAGCATCGGCATCAGACGGTGAGGTATGCCTCGACACCCAGGTTAACATGTTACATCGGTTTCCTGGGTCCCATATAGCCAGTATGCATCCGGTACACAACTCAAACTTGCCCAACGGGCCGCACACGAGAACGGGCCTTAATTGACTCAGACATAGAATAGGCTCACAGGACCATGTCCTTGACCTTCCATCCACTGCCCGGTCTCCATTCCCACTATGAGGATCAATTCCCAACTCTTCCGATTGATCCCCCTAAATCCCTGTTCACGAGTAGGAATCTGCCCACTCGAGGTTTGCTTCTTTTAATCCACTTTTGTTGAGATCAGCAGTTATAGTGAATTGATAACATATCCTACATCAAACTCCAGGGTTTTCTGGGTCATGCATTTGGGGTTTCATACCATCTAGACGTAATGCAATAAATATAATACTAGACGTATGAAGTGAATACAAATAAAAACTTGTAAATTTGGATGCAAACCGGGGCTTGCCTTTGTTTTGCAGGTGACTTATATATATATATGCAGTTAGTGAAGATCACTTGGTGCTTGATCAACCTCTTTCCTCCTTCCTTGATTTCTACTCCGATGATTTCAACTCCTCCACGTAGATACTACACGTGAAGAATATGCATATTGTTTAATTGTAAAGATTTTGCTACAAGTCCTAATAACAAGTTTTCAAAAACTGGAACTCTGTTTAAGAATTTAAAATAACGCTGGTGCTAGTGGTTTAGGTTTGGATCTAAACAGATGATTAAATGCTAAATGGTTTTCCCCCTCTTCTATATTGATCACTTAAGGAGGTTAAAGGGAACAGGGGTGATCCAGGGCTCCAATGGAGCTGAGGATTTTCATGTGTGTTCCTTGTCACAAGAAAACACTCTGGACCAAAAAGCACTTTTTATTGAGTGGTTTGTTCAGAATAATTTTCCAAGCAATTAAGCAATGAAGAATTAATTCTAAGATCACACCCATGTTCATGCAAAAATTGGTGAACTACAATTTCCATTATAGCTCATAGAGTTTGCATGAATTTTCCTAGCATTTTTGGAGCTAAGGAATAGCTAGAACTGAATTTCCAAGTTTAGGAAATTCCCTGAAATTGTTTTCTGTATTCATTTAAATACAGAAACTTAAAATCAGAATTAACCTAACTAAATCAACTCCAAATGAGTTGAGAATTTTACAGGTGTTCACTAATACCCTAAAGACTATTCTGGCAAAATTTGAGGATCTTTGGATTAACCAAACCCCCTCTAAAATTCTTTTGCTAGAAAGCTTTAAAGAATTTTACAGAATTAAATAAAGGGTTTATACAAATTGGGTTCTACAGTTGGATAGTAATCTATCAGAGGAATCCAACAAAATTCGTTTCACAATTTTTGGATTCTCCTACCCAAAGTTGTAGCTATTCAAAGTTTGAACTGAAAACTGAAATTCCCCAAAATGTTCAAATACGGGCTGTGGGTCCGGGGACAGGTGTCACGCGTCGGGGCAAGCCACACGAGGCTACAGGGTATTTCCCGCGCCACCACACCAGATCCCTGCGCCACAGCCGATCAAATATTTGAAAAACTGTCGCTGACGGACGGGACCCACCGGGCCGTCTTCTACCTCCGGCCCCCGCGCCCGCGCGCCGCCGTGCTCGCCGGAGTTCGACGGATCCCGGCCTCCCGGCCATCCCCCGAGCCCTCCCTCGCTGCTAGGGCCTTATTTCACGTGCTGAACACGATGGAACCCTCTTCCCCGGCCGGCGATGGCTCTAACCTAGCTGGCCACGGCGTGGCGGCTCTGGACCGGTTCGGCAACGTCGCCCGGTCATCCTAGCCTGCCCAGACCTCGGTGGAACGGCGCTACAGCACCAGTGGACGCCAGGGAGGATCGTCCGGGTGGTGAAGCAGCCTGCAAATGGCCCTAACCTAGCTCTCATCGGGAGCCCGAACCGCCCCACCATAACCGCCGTGGAAAAAGTATGAAATACGTCGTGCACAATGGTTTTCAGGCATTGGTTGAAAAAGGGCAAAAGATCGCCGGCTAGCCCAGCTCGTGTGTGCAAGATTCGACGGCCTAAGAACGAGAGGGACAATCGAATTTGGTATTACCGTATCAGAGGGTCGGATGGTGCCCGACGGTGATCTTTTCCCAAATTCGAGCCCGATAGATCATCTCATGGCTTGAGCTTCGGGGATGAGCATCAGGGGCTCCCAGCGCATCGGCGGGCGCTCTAGCTCGGGCCTGAGAAGCTCTCGGTGGGGCTGTCCACGTGAGACCAGCTCGGTTTTCCCGATGGTGAGCCTCGGTGCCCGGTGAAATTCGTCAAATTGTGATCAAACGATGCGGCAACGCCACGGAGTAGAGCGATGGGTCCCCAGAGCACA
The DNA here is from genome assembly GCA_030760725.1 of Neostapfia colusana. Taxonomy (NCBI): domain Eukaryota; kingdom Viridiplantae; phylum Streptophyta; class Magnoliopsida; order Poales; family Poaceae; genus Neostapfia; species Neostapfia colusana. Next base: position 4,748,684 of record JASWHV010000010.1, on the reverse strand, counting down.
CGCTGGCGCTCACTTCTTCCGTGGATCACTCGGGCAGTGGAGGAGGCGACGCGGTTTGCAACAGACAGAACGAGAAACGGCGCCGGGAGGTCCCTGTTGTGCGCGCGAGAGTGGGAACCGAGGACAACGCGCGAGCTGCGTGATAAGGAGGGGGGAAACAGCTCGCCAGCACAGAGGTCGCGAGGGAGAGGTGGCGTCGGCCTTGCCCCGGTGTCGCACGGTGAGAAAGACCGAGGCGGTCTCGGTGGCGCGATGACTTCGCGAGGAGGAGAAAAACAGAGACCGTGCACCGCCTGAGCTGAAGTTCTTTTGCACACTCATCTCCCCCAATGACATGTGGGCCCCACAATTCAGTACCTCTTTTCCTCAAGATATCTCCAAAGTTTGACAATTATCCAACCCAATTGTTGGAAAATTGGAAACTGAGCTCATTTGACAAGTTTGGACAAATTCCATGCAAATTCAAATGTTCAATTGAATTCTTTGCACATTTGACTCCCTTTGGAAAAATGAGCAGCAAATCTTTTCAAAAATTAATGACACTTTGTCTCCCCACTAATTTGGACCTAAGGAATTCAAATATGCCACTTGATCCTTGTGTTAGCTGCTGCAACAACAGTTTGGACACAACAGTTTTGAATTTTCTCATTGTGTCCTTCCCTCACTTGGAGTTTGAATTTACCTTTAGTCCATCTCTGATTTTTAAACCCTTCCATTGCACTTGAGCTCTTCAATTCTGTGGTTTTAATCCACATTAGGTCCATCCATGCAATAGCCCTAAGTTTGTTTAGAAGAATCTCACCTATGTTATCATATGTGGGGTGGGAAAAAGTTTCAACTAAGCCCCTTTTTCATACACATGACTCTATTATTTGTGCAAACTCATGTTTCTTTGTATTCACATTTTTGGGACCGTTACAACCCTCCCCCCTTAAAAGAATCTCGTCCTGAGATTACAAAAGAAAGATGAGGCGGAAGGTAATTACAACAACTACGACAAAAGTTCCGGATAGTTCTTGTGGAGGAAATCTTCACTCTCCCAAGTCGCTTCTTCCGGTGTGTGATTACTCCACAGGACTTTGTAAAATTTCAAAGCCCGATTTCGAGTGATCCGGCTCTTCTCGTCGATAATCTTGATAGGCTTCTCGGCATAGGTGAGGTCCGGTTGCAATATTTCCATGTCTTCTGAAAGGATGTCCGTCGGTTTCTTCAAACACTTTCTCAAGTGTGCGACATGGAAGATGTCGTGGATGCCCGATAAGGATGGCGGCAGCTCCAAACGGTAGGCTACCGGCCCACACCGTTCTGTAATAAGGAACGGACCCACAAAGCGAGGAGCTAGCTTTCCCTTGACCCCGAATCGATGAATCCTTTTCATCGGGGACACTCGGAGATAGACGTGATCTCCGACTTCAAAACTCAAGGGTCGGCGTCGCTGGTCCGCATAGCTCTTCTGGCGAGATTGAGCGGCCCTGAGGTTCTCTTGAATTAGCTGGACTCGCTCTTCGGCATCTTTTACAAGATCAATGCTGAAAATCACTCTCTCGCAAGATTCACACCAATTGAGTGGCGTGCGGCACTTCCTGCCATAAAGTGCTTCGTATGGTGCCATTTTAATGCTGGATTGGTAACCATTGTTGTAAGAGAACTCTGCTAATGGCAAATGGTTATCCCAGTTCTTTCCATGATCTATGGCACATGCCCTCAGCATATCTTCCAAAATTTGATTCACCCTCTCTGTTTGACCGTCAGTCTGGGGGTGGTATGCTGAGCTTCTGATTAATTTCGTTCCCAGAGATTCATGTAGTTGTTCCCAGAAACGAGCAACAAATATTGAACCTCGGTCCGATATGATGGTCTTGGGGAATCCATGTAAGCACACAATCCTTGAAAGATACAACTCTGCATATTGCTTAGTTGAATATCTTGTACTCACTGGGATGAAGTGGGCTGATTTCGTTAAGCGATCAACAATCACCCAAATGGAGTCATGCCTTCTGGACGTGAGAGGTAGTCCAACAATAAAGTCCATGCTGATGTCCTCCCACTTCCATGCCGGAATGCTTAAGGGTTGTAGCATTCCTGCCTTCTTTATGTGGTCAGCTTTGACTCGCCGACATGTATCACACTCGGATACATACTTGGCAATTTCTCGCTTCATCCTAGTCCACCAAAATTTTGTCTTCAGGTCTTGATACATCTTATTGCTCCCTGGATGTATCGAGTACTTGGACATATGCGCTTCATCGAGGATTTTCTTCCTTAGCTTCAGGTTCCGGGGTACCACAATACGGTTGTTAAACCATAACACACCTTGTTCATCTTCCCGGAAACACTTCATTTTATCCTCATTGATTCTTGCCCGGATTTTCCGCATTCCTTTATCCCTCTTCTGGGCTTGTACAATCTCTCCTCTAATGGTAGGAACCAGAGCAAGATTATGTAACGCTCCATACGGAATCACCCGCAAGCTTGGTTCTTCATTTTCATCCGGAACAACTGACGTGTTATTCACGTGGGATTTACGACTGAGTGCATCAGCCACCACGTTAGCTTTGCCCGGATGGTAATGGATCTCGAGCTCATAGTCTTTAATTAATTCCAGCCATGTCCGCTGCCTCATATTAATATCCTTCTGAGTGAATATATATTTGAGGCTCTTGTGGTCGGTGTAGAGGTGCACTAAATTTCCAAGTAAATAGTGCCTCCACATCTTCAACGCAAGCACCGCAGCAAGCTCTAGGTCATGAGTGGGGTAGTGCTGCTCATGGTTGTGGAGTTGACGAGACCCATACGCGATCACGCGTCTATCTTGCATTAAGACGCAGCCAAGTCCAATGCCTGAGGCATCGCAATAAACATCAAATGGCTTTGTTGTATCCGGTTGGGCTAACACCGGTGCCGTTGTGAGGTGTTTCTTCAATGTTTGAAATGCCTCTTCACAGGCCTCTGTCCACACATACTTGCTGCTCTTCTTCAGCAACTCTGTCATTGGTTTAGCCACTTTTGAGAAGCTGGGAATAAATCTCCGGTAATAACCCGCCAGTCCTAAGAAACTGCGGATTTGATGAACCGATGTCGGAGACTCCCACTTCAAGACTTGCTCAATTTTTGTTGGATCCACGGCCACACCCTCTGCTGAAATAATGTGGCCTAAAAATGGTACTTTGCTGATCCAAAATTCACACTTGCTGAATTTGGCATACAGCTTATGTTCTCGTAGGCGTTGGAGCACAATATGGAGATGTTTGGTGTGCTCCTCCTCTGATTTGGAGTAAACGAGAATGTCGTCGATGAAAACCACGACGAACTGATCCAACTCTGGCATGAATACAGAATTCATGAGATACATGAAATGTGCGGGTGCATTTGTTAGCCCGAAAGACATGACTAGATACTCATAGAGCCCGTATCTAGTCGAGAAGGCCATCTTCGGTATATCCTCCGCTCTGATCTTTATTTGATGATAACCAGACCGTAAGTCCATCTTGGAGAATACCTTGGCACCCACTAACTGATCAAATAATATATCGATCCGCGGCAACGGATATTTATTTTTGATCGTCACTGCATTCAGCGGCCGATAATCCACACATAATCGAAGTGACTCATCCTTTTTCTTCACAAAAAGGGCTGAACAGCCCCATGGCGATGAGCTTGGTCGGATGAACCCTTTGTCCATTAAGTCCTTTAGCTGCTCTTTCAGTTCAGCTAATTCCTTCGGAGACATTTTGTACGGCCTCCGAGATATTGGTGTGGTTCCCGGTGCTAACTCGATCTTGAATACCACATCCCTCTCAGGCGGCATCCCTGGAAGATCGTCGGGAAACACATCTGGGTACTCACGGACCACTGGAATATCCTCCAGTTTTGTGGTCATACTGTGGTATACCACTGGATTTTTAGAATCCACGGCTTCAAGTATGAGCGTTTGGAGCCCGTAGATTGGAGAGTCCAAACTAACAATCCGTGGACCAATATCAAGAACAGCCCCGTGGTAGTTCATCCACGCCATTCCTAGAATCACGTCGATCTTCTGCCCCTCCAACACAATGAGGGTGGTGGGGTATACGTTTCCACCCAAGCACAAGGGTGCTTTGATCACTACTTCATTAGCAGCTATATTTCCGCCCGGTGAGCGGATAAGATAGTGATCCTTCGGCGTGGAGGTGGAGAGCTCAGCTTTGCACACAAACAACCTGCTGATGAAATTGTGTGTCGCTCCAGAGTCAAACAGAATTAATACGGGCAGTTCATTGAGGGTGAACATTCCCGCTAGCACAGGTGCCCCATCTGGCACATCCTCTAGAGCTGTATGATAAATGCATCCGGGTTTTGGTGCTGTTCCTTGAAGCTGAGCACGGGGTTGATTTATACCCCGCCCCGGTGAAGTTTCCTTGTGGCGTATCCTTTCTGGACACTTTCTGCTGATGTGACCCAAGTACCCGCACGTGAAGCACAGTTTCTCAGCCGGTTCCTGGTTGCTCTGTGCATGGACATTAGTGGTATTCTGCTGCGGCAAGAACACTTGAGGAGCAGAATAACGTGGCTGCCCATACCGTTGTTGCAGCTGTCCGAATTCAGAGTATTGGGACGAACGACCGGAATATTGCTGGAGTCGTCGAGCCGGCTGCATCAGCTGACAGTTCAAGGTACTGTCTACCATCCGGTATTTCTGAGGAGCACTACTGCTACTCTCCGGTGGTACATGGTTCTTTCTTTTCTCAGCCTGCACTTCCCGTTGAGCATCTTCAACCATGATGGCAGCACTCATCAATTCGTTGAAGTTCTTTCGATCGGCTAAAACGAGTCTCTCCTTTAGCTTGGGATTGAGGCTGCGGAAGAACCACTCACACTTTTGTGCTTCGGTGTTCACATGTTGAGGCGCATACTGCGCCAGCTTGTTGAACACTCGCGAATGCTCGTATGCACCCCTCCCTCCTTGTTTTAAGGCCAGAAACTCCTCGAGTTTCCGCTGAATTATTCCGGAAGGAACGTGATACGCGAGAAACGCCTTCCGGAATTCTGCCCATGAAAAGTCATGTCCATCTGGTAAGGAGGCGAGTTGATTTGCCCACCATGCACTGGCGGACCCGTGAAGTTGTTGCGCCGCGTATAAAACCTTCTGCTGTTCGGTGCATTGAAGCAACCCGAACTTAGATTCAATGGTACGGATCCAGCTATCCACCACCAGAGGATCCTCAGATTCAATGAAAACCGGTGGTTGAGTCGCCAAGAACTCAACATAGGAATTCAGTTGCGGTTGGCGCAAGTCTTCGTCTTGACATCCCTCTGGACGGGATGTATTCATCACTAGGGTGCGGAGCAAATCGGTTCGCTCATCGCTTGCACCTGTCATGGCGGCCAGAATGTCCGCCATTGTGACCGTGGGTGAAGGTCCTGGTGAAGGCTGCTGTTGCGGAGCTCGCTGCTCCCGCTGTGGAGAGTTATCACCACCACCACCACTGGAACCACCCACCTCACTCATGGAACGAGTTCGCACCATTCTGCAATTGCAAGAGTTCATTATCAGTTCAACACTATCACTTGATTTATTCCATAAACAAAGTAGTGCAACACTGATAGTGAAACCTCAACATGCAAGCAAAATGGTTTAAGCGCAAACTGTTGTATCCAACAGCAAGGATTTACAAGCCGACTGATTGGTCTTCAAACAGATCAGATTCTGATCCAGTTAAAAGCACTTTCGTAACTCAAGTCGAATATCAAAGTTAAAGTTAACTTTAATATCCTTCCAACGAGTATCTAAAGGCCTCCTAGGGATGTTTCTACAGGAAGTTATGGCTTAAAAACAGAAAGGTTCAGAGAGGCTTTGTTACTGTCCTGGTTCTGAACAGTTTGCCTTCAACTGAACTTTTCACCAACTTAATCTGTAATTTTGCTCTGGAGGTCTACAAGAATGTTGCAGAGCACTTGAAAATCTCTCCAGAACTGTATCATACACCTTAATTGGTTAAAGCTACTCAGAGTTATGCTCTGTAAAAATCCAGCAAGAATTTCTGCCAGAAAACAGAGCACTCTGTTTTTGAAATCTTTGAAACCTAGACACTCTCTCATTTGAATCTTAGTTCAAAATAAGAGTTCAGTAACTAATATTTGTTTCAAACTTCCATTTTTAGTAGAAAGTTAGCTCATGACTCATTTCTTCATAGGGAAGAGGTTATTAGGTGTGGTACGGTGTCGATGCACCGTAAGAACAATGTCGGTACTACGTTGTCTCTCCAAAAGAAAATTCTAAACCGGATTATACCGGTATATACGTATAATCAGTGGCACTAAACGGTCTCTCGCACACGTGTACTACCCGGGATACTACGTGGTTGGTACCTGCAGAAGAACACTCAATAGTGGTGCACTCAAAGTTTTTCTCATTTCAGGCAGTTCTATAATTGAAAATAAGTACAAACGCCCGTATCATTGTCATATGGCCGTCCTTGAGTTAAGTCACGTCTCAAGGTACGCGATCGTGTTTCAACACCACACGACGGGGAACCCGAGTATGTCATGAACGGGTCGTCACGGTTGGGAATGTTATCAACCCAACGGATACCACCTACTGCCCTGCAGGGCATGCCGATGGCAAGCGCTGCGTATGTCCTCCTGGGCTACTTCCAGACGAACACACTCTCGCGTTACTGACCACGCGATAGGGTCTCCACTTACTTGCCTAATGCACGCTAGGGATCAGCGTTCCATATGAACTCAGGAACATGAAGAGTTCAAGAGTTTCATATTAACGTCTCACACCAAGCTGTGAGACCTATCCCTGAACCACTTTCCTCGTCAGGGGAGCTAACCGAAATTGAACCGCTTTCGGTGGCGTTCCTTATCATTCTTACCAGAACGTAGGTGCGTCGTTACAGAATCAAAATTCAGAATTATAACACATAAGTTAGTTCTGCCACTTTAAGTAACTATACTACTATAGTCCTTATGTGGGCCTAATATCGTTTCCTCACCGTATCCTAAGTTTTTGTCGTAATACAATCCTTATTCCGTGTGCTATTACCAATGCGGCTCTGATACCACGCTGTGAGGACCCACCGTCCCGATCATTCACGGGGACGGGGCACCTCGCCCGGGAATCGCATTGGGTGGTGCCGTGCGATGCGGCACCCAACAGCACACATAATAAAGCATCATATTACATACATCAGGCGGAAGCTTACAACGTGTAAATTTTACACATACTTCTCAAAATGAACTACAGCGGAAGACTATTACAACTCACGTCTCATACCTATGCTAAGCAACAGAGAAGGTGTCCAGCCCGCGGACCCCTCTCGCTAGCAACACTGTCATAATAGCAGCGGCAGAGGTTACCCTGAGTTCATCCCTCGGAGAGCTCCGAGTCTCATCAGGTACCCGTACATCTCAGCGTACAGTTATTACCTGCAAAACAACTTATGCAGTATCTGTGAGCACGAAGCTCAGCAAGACCGACCCGTCACCCTAGTCATGAAACTCTACATGATGGAAATAGAGGGCTGATTATAGCATTTTGCATAAACGATGAACTTGAGCTAAAGGGGAGTCCTTACTTCAAGTTTTAAGCAACTTTTATAGCCCTCGCGCAATTTACATCGAGACTCCACAATCAAACAAGAAACGCTTCATCTCGACGTCACTTGCCCGAGGTGAAAGTAATTTTAGTGCGCTACCCTAGACTCATACTGACCTTGCGCCATCAACGTCGAGACTCCACAATCAAACAAGAAACGCTTTGCCTCGACGCTTCTAGCCCAAGGTGGAAATTAAATTTAGTGAAGTGTTGATCATTCCTCATCTCCATTATGAGGATTACCCACGAAGCATGTTAAATGTTTCCCGGTGTATTACTACGTCACGACGCAGAGGACAAGTATGCTCACTACCGCGAGCGACGGTGATTGCAATCAAAAACACCCGGCTGACACGACACGTACGCCCGTACTCGACGTTGCACACAGCAACCGTCACTGACGTCGTACGTGGCCACCTTTCACACGACACCCAAATGTCGAACCGGTCCCACCGACTGGGATTAAGTCTCTCTACGGCAAACCCTCGTAGAGCAGACTTCTCTATCCTTTCAGCATCGGCATCAGACGGTGAGGTATGCCTCGACACCCAGGTTAACATGTTACATCGGTTTCCTGGGTCCCATATAGCCAGTATGCATCCGGTACACAACTCAAACTTGCCCAACGGGCCGCACACGAGAACGGGCCTTAATCGACTCAGACATAGAATAGGCTCACAGGACCATGTCCTTGACCTTCCATCCACTGCCCGGTCTCCATTCCCACTATGAGGATCAATTCCCAACTCTTACGATTGATCCCCCTAAATCCCTGTTCACGAGTAGGAATCTGCCCACTCGAGGTTTGCTTCTTTTAATCCACTTTTGTTGAGATCAGCAGTTATAGTGAATTGATAACATATCCTACATCAAACTCCAGGGTTTTCTGGGTCATGCATTTGGGGTTTCATACCATCTAGACGTAATGCAATAAATATAATACTAGACGTATGAAGTGAATACAAATAAAAACTTGTAAATTTGGATGCAAACCGGGGCTTGCCTTTGTTTTGCAGGTGACTTATATATATATATGCAGTTAGTGAAGATCACTTGGTGCTTGATCAACCTCTTTCCTCCTTCCTTGATTTCTACTCCGATGATTTCAACTCCTCCACGTAGATACTACACGTGAAGAATATGCATATTGTTTAATTGTAAAGATTTTGCTACAAGTCCTAATAACAAGTTTTCAAAAACTGGAACTCTGTTTAAGAATTTAAAATAACGCTGGTGCTAGTGGTTTAGGTTTGGATCTAAACAGATGATTAAATGCTAAATGGTTTTCCCCCTCTTCTATATTGATCACTTAAGGAGGTTAAAGGGAACAGGGGTGATCCAGGGCTCCAATGGAGCTGAGGATTTTCATGTGTGTTCCTTGTCACAAGAAAACACTCTGGACCAAAAAGCACTTTTTATTGAGTGGTTTGTTCAGAATAATTTTCCAAGCAATTAAGCAATGAAGAATTAATTCTAAGATCACACCCATGTTCATGCAAAAATTGGTGAACTACAATTTCCATTATAGCTCATAGAGTTTGCATGAATTTTCCTAGCATTTTTGGAGCTAAGGAATAGCTAGAACTGAATTTCCAAGTTTAGGAAATTCCCTGAAATTGTTTTCTGTATTCATTTAAATACAGAAACTTAAAATCAGAATTAACCTAACTAAATCAACTCCAAATGAGTTGAGAATTTTACAGGTGTTCACTAATACCCTAAAGACTATTCTGGCAAAATTTGAGGATCTTTGGATTAACCAAACCCCCTCTAAAATTCTTTTGCTAGAAAGCTTTAAAGAATTTTACAGAATTAAATAAAGGGTTTCATACAAATTGGGTTCTACAGTTGGATAGTAATCTATCAGAGGAATCCAACAAAATTCGTTTCACAATTTTTGGATTCTCCTACCCAAAGTTGTAGCTATTCAAAGTTTGAACTGAAAACTGAAATTCCCCAAAATGTTCAAATACGGGCTGTGGGTCCGGGGACAGGTGTCACGCGTCGGGGCAAGCCACACGAGGCTACAGGGTATTTCCCGCGCCACCACACCAGATCCCTGCGCCACAGCCGATCAAATATTTGAAAAACTGTCGCTGACGGGCGGGACCCACTGGGTCGTCTTCTACCTCCGGCCCCCGCGCCCGCGCGCCGCCGTGCTCGCCGGAGTTCGACGGATCCCGGCCTCCCGGCCATCCCCCGAGCCCTCCCTCGCTGCTAGGGCCTTATTTCACGTGCTGAACACGATGGAACCCTCTTCCCCGGCCGGCGATGGCTCTAACCTAGCTGGCCACGGCGTGGCGGCTCTGGACCGGTTCGGCAACGTCGCCTGGTCATCCTAGCCTGCCCAGACCTCGGTGGAACGGCGCTACAGCACTAGTGGACGCCAGGGAGGATCGTCCGGGTGGTGAAGCAGCCTGCAAATGGCCCTAACCTAGCTCTCATCAGGAGCCCGAACCGCCCCACCATAACCGCCGTGGAAAAAGTATGAAATACGTCGTGCACAATGGTTTTCAGGCATTGGTTGAAAAAGGGCAAAAGATCGCCGGCTAGCCCAGCTCGTGTGTGCAAGATTCGACGGCCTAAGAACGAGAGGGACAATCGAATTTGGTATTACCGTATCAGAGGGTCGGATGGTGCCCGACGGTGATCTTTTCCCAAATTCGAGCCCGATAGATCATCTCATGGCTTGAGCTTCGGGGATGAGCATCAGGGGCTCCCAGCGCATCGGCGGGCGCTCTAGCTCGTGCCTGAGAAGCTCTCGGTGGGGCTGTCCACGTGAGACCAGCTCGGTTTTCCCGATGGTGAGCCTCGGTGCCCGGTGAAATTCGTCAAATTGTGATCAAACGATGCGGCAACGCCACGGAGTAGAGCGATGGGTCCCCAGAGCACACGCTGGCGCTCACTTCTTCCGTGGATCACTCGGGCAGTGGAGGAGGCGACGCGGTTTGCAACAGACAGAACGAGAAACGGCGCCGGGAGGTCCCTGTTGTGCGCGCGAGAGTGGGAACCGAGGACAACGCGCGAGCTGCGTGATAAGGAGGGGGGAAACAGCTCGCCAGCACAGAGGTCGCGAGGGAGAGGTGGCGTCGGCCTTGCCCCGGTGTCGCACGGTGAGAAAGACCGAGGCGGTCTCGGTGGCGCGATGACTTCGCGAGGAGGAGAAAAACAGAGACCGTGCACCGCCTGAGCTGAAGTTCTTTTGCACACTCATCTCCCCCAATGACATGTGGGCCCCACAATTCAGTACCTCTTTTCCTCAAGATATCTCCAAAGTTTGACAATTATCCAACCCAATTGTTGGAAAATTGGAAACTGAGCTCATTTGACAAGTTTGGACAAATTCCATGCAAATTCAAATGTTCAATTGAATTCTTTGCACATTTGACTCCCTTTGGAAAAATGAGCAGCAAATCTTTTCAAAAATTAATGACACTTTGTCTCCCCACTAATTTGGACCTAAGGAATTCAAATATGCCACTTGATCCTTGTGTTAGCTGCTGCAACAACAGTTTGGACACAACAGTTTTGAATTTTCTCATTGTGTCCTTCCCTCACTTGGAGTTTGAATTTACCTTTAGTCCATCTCTGATTTTTAAACCCTTCCATTGCACTTGAGCTCTTCAATTCTGTGGTTTTAATCCACATTAGGTCCATCCATGCAATAGCCCTAAGTTTGTTTAGAAGAATCTCACCTATGTTATCATATGTGGGGTGGGAAAAGTTTCAACTAAGCCCCTTTTTCATACACATGACTCTATTATTTGTGCAAACTCATGTTTCTTTGTATTCACATTTTTGGGACCGTTACAACCCTCCCCCCTTAAAAGAATCTCGTCCTGAGATTACAAAAGAAAGATGAGGCGGAAGGTAATTACAACAACTACGACAAAAGTTCCGGATAGTTCTTGTGGAGGAAATCTTCACTCTCCCAAGTCGCTTCTTCCGGTGTGTGATTACTCCACAGGACTTTGTAAAATTTCAAAGCCCGATTTCGAGTGATCCGGCTCTTCTCGTCGATAATCTTGATAGGCTTCTCGGCATAGGTGAGGTCCGGTTGCAATATTTCCATGTCTTCTGAAAGGATGTCCGTCGGTTTCTTCAAACACTTTCTCAAGTGTGCGACATGGAAGATGTCGTGGATGCCCGATAAGGATGCCGGCAGCTCCAAACGGTAGGCTACCGGCCCACACCGTTCTGTAATAAGGAACGGACCCACAAAGCGAGGAGCTAGCTTTCCCTTGACCCCGAATCGATGAATCCCTTTCATCGGGGACACTCGGAGATAGACGTGATTTCCGACTTCAAAACTCAAGGGTCGGCGTCGCTGGTCCGCATAGCTCTTCTGGCGAGATTGAGCGGCCCTGAGGTTCTCTTGAATTAGCTGGACTCGCTCTTCGGCATCTTTTACAAGATCAATGCTGAAAATCACTCTCTCGCAAGATTCACACCAATTGAGTGGCGTGCGGCACTTCCTGCCATAAAGTGCTTCGTATGGTGCCATTTTAATGCTGGATTGGTAACCATTGTTGTAAGAGAACTCTGCTAATGGCAAATGGTTATCCCAGTTCTTTCCATGATCTATGGCACATGCCCTCAGCATATCTTCCAAAATTTGATTCACCCTCTCTGTTTGACCGTCAGTCTGGGGGTGGTATGCTGAGCTTCTGATTAATTTCGTTCCCAGAGATTCATGTAGTTGTTCCCTCAACTATATGCATCAAGGTGAGTTGGACTATATATATTAGCCCATATGTGTAAGGGCCTCAGTTTTTGACACATATTTGAAGTGTTCATCACCATACACACACACCTCATTTGAGGAAAGAGGATGAACACAAATGAAGAGCAAGTAACCACCATCAACATGCTCATTAGAAGAACAAACTCACATATTGCAAAAGTGGTATTTCCCACATGTGATATAGGTGGGCTGGACATATGAAAACTCCTACACATTGCTAAGGATGTCCATGCCAAGTTTCACCCAAATTAAAAACCTTTTTGAGGTCATTTTGGGTATAGCTAGAAGGAGGGCAGTTTGAAAGCATATTCAAATTCAAACTGTTTTTATCCCATGAATTCAAAAGTGGGAGGCATATTCTTATTCAGCACATTTTTGTGAGCTCACACACCAATTTTCACTCCATTTGGAGTTGATCTTGACATGAGCTAAGTGGGACAAATTCAAACTTTATTTGAATTCAAAACTGAACTTGTGCTGAAATTCATTCAAACCAAACCCAATTTGAATTCTAATCAATTCAAATGCCTCATGGGTGAATAATTTAAATCACCAAGGGTATTTTGGGGCTCACTGTTTACAACAGTGATTAGGAGTAAATTTCAGAGGTTAAAATTGGAAGTGGGACCCACATGTCAGCCACTACTCCAAATCAAACCGACTGAAAACCCAGCTCGGGTTCTTGCGCCGGACTGAGCAGCCGCCACGGCGAAGAGGCGACCGGGACACCACCTGCTTGCCACCCCGACGTGCTGAACCGCCTCACAGCCCCCTTATCTACGCCGTCGCCCTGATCGGAGTGATCACCGCACACTCTGCTGCTTCCTCGCATCAGAAACGCGCCATCACCGCCGATCACTCGGAGCTGATCAGGGAAGCTTGATCACCGCCTCTCCGTTCCCTCCAGAGCCACGGCAAGGTACTAGAAAACTTCCTCCGTCTTCCCCGCTGCTAGAATTCAGCTGAAACCGGTCGATCTCGGCTATACCGAGAGTTCAATCCGGTGACCTAACGCCGCCGCACTTCGGGCTCACGTGGACAGCCCAACCGGGGCGTTGTCACGCCCGAGCAAGGCATCCTTGGACGCGCTGGTGACCGGTGCTGCTCACCCCCGAGCCACAGCCCGAGTGTTTGCTCACCGGCGGCGAATTTCCAGTTTTCCCCTTTCTGTGTGCAGAACGACCTTCGGGTACGATTCCATTGAATTCGTACTCTAGAAAGGATTACAGGACCGCAATCCGCTCTCACGTAAGCTAGACACGGTAACACACAAGTTGCCTTCACAACCTTTGGCCGGAGGACCTCTGTACCCAGCGTAATTCGAAGTTTACCGACGGCGGAACAAACGGGGGGCATCGGGCGCACGGTGAGGACCTACTCCGGGCCTTCCCCGAGCTGCCTCGAGCTCGTGTCGACCTTCCCTGAGGTCCACTGATGCTTCCCAACCGGTTGCTCGAGTAGTTGAGGTGCCAGAGAAGTCAGCCGACACGGCCGAAGTCTTTCCGAGGCGGCGGCTCGTCACTGACCATGCAGCGGCCGTTGTCATGACGAGCTGATCCCAGAATCTTGTTCCCTGAGTAAAAGTAGGCAGGGGCGGCCAAGATCGTGAAGTTTGGAGCTCCACAGAAGCTGCCGGCGAGCTCTCCGGCGAGGTCCCTCGGCGGCAGAGCGTGGGCGGCGGGAGGTTGACGAAGGGGGTGGACCCCAGCTGTCAGCGGCAGATATTTTAAATCGGGATCTGGCTGCGGCCGGGATGGATGCGCTGGCGCGCAAAAACCTTGTGGACCGCAGTGTGCTGTCGCCTCGGCGCTTAACACGTGTCCCTGCGGGCCCCGGCAGATTTAAACTTTTCCCCCGATTTTCAGATTTCTTCCAAACTTCAAATCCTCATAACGTTAGATAGAAAGCTCCAAATCGAGTGAACCAAATTTTGTTGGATTCAGCTCTATGAGCACTTTCCAGCAAATCAAGTTTCACTTCATGAAAACCCTTATTTATCCAGAATTAATTCCTCAAAATTTAAACTGTTTGGAGTTTTAACTGGAGGATCCTTTGGAGGAAAATCCTGAAATTTTTCTGGGATGTTCACCAAAATATTCCTGAACTACCATAAAAATTTCAGATCCATTAGAGCTCATTTAATCCACCTAATGGTGTGATAAGTGAAACTGTTCCAGAGAAAATAGAAAATGTCCAGAAACATTTTCAGAATTTTCTCTGAAATTGTTTAGCTCATATCTTTAGCTAGGAACCTTCAAATTAAGTGAGACCAACTCCATTAGAACTCTCTGAAAATCTAGTTTTCATAAAGTCATAGTTTGTTTCATGAAAATCCTTAGAACACTCTAAAATCCTGCAATTAAGGTCAAGTACATAATTAATTGTCGAGGGCTCAAATGAGCTTTGCTGCAACTAAAACTTGACCAAGTCTCTGTTTAGGTTGTAACCAAGCCACAGAACAAGTTTCACAGTCATTGGGTCTGTCTAGTGAGAGTTATAGACTTTACAACTTCAAACTTAATACAAATGCATTTAAATTGATCCATGTACCTCTTCTATCATGTAGTCGCTAAGGTCGAGGAGGAACCCGAAGTCCTAGACTTCGTTACTCCAGAGGAGCAGCTAGCCTACGACCAAGAGCAGCAAGGCAAGCTCCAGTTTGCATTAACCTTTTACAAGTTTTTATTGTTTTGAGCACATACTTGATTACTTTATTCTTTGCATTAGAGTCTTGTTTGGAAACCCAACTGCATAGCCAAGAAAACCATGGGTTGGGTTTAGGATTGCAAACCCCGTTAGCTACTGCAATGCTAAGATAGTGTAGGATTCGGTACAAGTCGAGTAGTTGGAACTACTCGCGAGCATAGGCTAGAGGCACTCGACTCGGGTAGAGATAGCACATGATACACATGGCAAGAAAAATGAGACCGAGCGGAGAGTAAGGGCAGCAGGACTTTGGGGCCTGTGTTCTATAGCTCCGCTTGTGTAGATTGAGGACCGAGCCGTGTGCGGGCCTGTTGAACAAACTAGAACAGTACTGAAGACCTACCGGCTATATGGGAACCGGAAAACCGATGTAACTCGGGTAGCTGGGTGTTGAGGCATAGCTGGTCGTTCAGAGGGTAGGTTGAGAGCTCGAGGTGTAAATCGGCTGGTGGCACTGAGATGCGCGTGCAGAGACCTCTTGCTCGGGGCGATTGGACCGGTTCGACATTTGGCTAACGGGTGAAAGGTGTTTGCGTACGGCGTCCGTGATGGTTGTTGTAGGCAACATCGAGTACGGGCGTACGTGACGGGTTATTCGGGTAACCCTGCAGGTGTAAATCGATTATAATCACCGTCCCTCGCGGTCAGTGAGTACCACTTGTTCACTGTACCGTGACGTAGAAAGAACAGGCTAGTTACATGTTAAAATGTTGCTGATTGAAAGATGGACTTTGCTTGTTAATGGTTTGTTGTAGTTTAGAGCTAACTAAAGTTCCTTTTAACTTTGGGCAAAGTACATGAGAGAAATGCGTTTCTTGTTTGATTGCGGCTCTCTCATGTGCCTTAGCGTAAGGTTCTCCACAACCTGCTGCTAAAACTTGAAAATAAGGTTCTACTAATTAGGCGAGTCCTTGCAAATGATTTTTACCTCACGTAACCCATTACCCCTCATGTAGAAGTTCCATGTTTAGGTGAGACGGGTCAGACTTGCTGGGCCTTCGTGCTCACTGCTTGTGTTTGAAGCTTTTGCAGGGTTCTATGAGGAAGGGACTCCCGAAGAGGAGACGGAACCCCAGGAGGGAAACCCCATCGAGTGGGAGTCATGCACGCCGCAGAGTTAGTGTGCGTGTGTGCTAGAAAGGACACGTTCAAGCGCTGAACGTGAACTTGATGCGTAGTCTACGCCCGGGAGTGTAGACTGGACATATTTTGCTGTAAACATGTTCATAAACTACTTTATGTAATATAAACTTTGCTTCCACTTTGTACCTTTGACGTGTGTTATACGGTGCTGTGCAACGCAGCACCCCTCAGCGTGATCCTGGCTCGACAAGACCGTGGGGTCGTGTCAGTGCTGGTATCAGAGCTCGCTTGAGGTTTAACGCACTAAAAAGGTCATCTTTTTCAAAAATCCAGTGAGGAACGAGTTAGTAGCCCGTATAAGGATGTTATTAGCATATAGAAAGTGGCATACTAACCTATCTGTCTATGTCGGAAAATCATGCATCTCGGGACGTTTATGTCTTGGGGGGTGCACGTAAGCGCTGTCCACCAGTGCGCACAAGCTGAAGGGTGGAGCCCCACGGGTGGCAGGTAACCCAAACCGCTTTGATATCCTCTGCGACTCTTCATGTCGTTTGGGGTATTCGAGCAACGTCTGTCCCTGGCGTGTGTGGTGCAACTTGGGAGACCCCGTCACGTGGTCTGAAACGTGAACACGTAACTCAAGGCGTGTTTGGCTTGAGAACATCCGGGCGAGTGATGACGACCGGGTGTATGAACTGTATGGATTCCGGGCTCGGTGTGCAGCCGAGTCTGACGATTGCTTGAGTTTCCTGCAGGTAGCCTGAACACGAAACGGTAGACGGGTAGCATCCGTGTGCGAGTGTCGTTTAGTGCCACTGAATTAACGAAGCCGGCTAAGTCCGGTATAGGTTTTTCTTTGTGAAGACGTAGTACCAACATGCTCTGGTGACGCATCGACGTCACACCCCACTAAATGAACAACTTCATTGTAAAAATTGAAGGTTTTGATCCAAAGCACTAAAAATTGCTGTAACCTCTTCCCTTAATCAGGACATTCCAAGTTAACAAGTTTTCAACTTATAGGTTGCTAAGGACAGAGCACTCTGTTTTCAGCTGAATTAAGGCTGAAGTTAATCAGAGGTTAGAGGTTGAGTTTCTTCGAGGTTGGGGTCATATGATACATTTCTGGAAAACTTTGGAAGAGCTTTACAACTTTTCTGTTGAGGTCCAGAGGTGTTTCAGCCCTTAACCAATCGAAAAATGCAGTAGAGTTGAAACTGTCCAGAATACAGGGCAGAGCAAACACTCTCTGTAAACTCTCTGTAAATTGAGCATAACTTCCTGCTTAAAAATCCAAAAATAGAAAATGAGGTAGTTATGGAAATCTTATGAGACAGGTTACAACTTTGTAACAGAAAGTTTTGTCAGATCAGGAACATAATTAACTGGAATTCTTGGATCCAATCAGTACCTAAAGCAGGGAGGTGCTGTCCAATTGTCTCCAGAAATTCTGTTGATTTTGTCCTCTCATAACTTTTGAACCAGGATAGATCCTCGGCAAAGCAAATACTTTCTGGAAAGCTATTGAAGTTAGCTGTAACTTTGATGTTGAGCTCCAGAACTAGTTTTGCATTTAACGTGGCCTAAATCAGGTTGGAATGGAAACTGGTCAGGGCTGTCATGGGAACAGCAGATCAGCAGTCAAATTTGCTTAAAATTTGAACTATGTTTCCAAGTTTTATGGGTTCAATGACATGTCGTATGTTATAACTCAGTGGTTTACTGTTTAAATAAATATTTGACATTTCTCAAATATATTTTTACAGATGACAGCAGATAAACAGTTGGAGAACGGGTGGGTGGTGTCCCACTGTTCTCACTGTAGCGGCTACCCGGAAGCATTGTGGCAAATGCTCCAATATTTTGGGTATAACCAGATGCCGCAGTACTTCGCCAAGGAAGAAGGCGAAGAGGGGAACAAGACATGGACAATCCATGTCGAAGTTCCTGCAGGACCTACGCCACCCGGTTGGGTGCCCTTCACCATTACGGTGAGAGGTAGGCAACCGGAAGGGATGTGGCAAGTGGCAGCCCGTGACACCATGTCACGTTTCTGCCAACTACACGTGCAGGCTATGGAGCGCACTCCATACGCGCTCGTTCCGGTGGAGGGACGGGCTCAACATGTGTGGGAAGAGAGGTACCTGGAGGCAACGGACCCGAGTTGCCCAAGGTACAACCCCGCGGAGGCAAATCTCAGCCTCCAGATGAGGGCGGGAAACGCCGTGATGGACAGCCAAGCTGTTCATACGGAGCATCTCGCCACAAAGCTCAAAGAGAGCACGAGCCGTGGAGACCATTTCGAGAGTGCTCACAGCGCACTCTGCAATGTGCTCCTTCCGGCGATCAAGCGACTGAATGAACAGCACAATCAGTTGCATCGTCTGAAGAAGGCAAAGAAGAAGAGCCGTGTCGACATCGCGGCGTTACAGGAACTGGTACAGAATCTGAACCAGCAGAACGAGGACCTTGCTCAAGAGCGAGACGACGCTATTGAGGAAGGCCAAGGCTGGGAGGAGGACTACAACCAGGCTATGGACGAGGTGCATGCTTTGCAGGACCTCGTACCTCCGGTATTGGGTATACCGGTGGTCTTGGGTCTTCCAGCAATGGGAGAACCCGGGATGGGAGAAGAGGTGGTAGATCCAGAGCCACCAGCAGAGGTACCGGAGGAGGACGACCCACAGGAGGTCGAGTTCTACTCCGAGTAGGGGGTTACAGTTGCCATGTAGGGCAGCTAGGGTAGTGTAGCCCAAATTTTGTAATCGGTGACATGTCGTGTAGACAGTAGCGTATGTTTAGGTAGTGACGACATGAGCACGACTTCTCGGAGACCCAAGAATAATGTATCTTGTATAAAGTTTATGCTTTATCAATATATGTGAATGTTGTGCAAATTAATCATGTGTCACTTTAATACCTACTGTTACATATGGAATTTTAAGTAAGACATGTGCTAATCGCTGCTGTTTTGAATTTCAGAATGACGCGTACTCGTGCCAACCCTGACGTTGGGGGTACTAGCCAAGGGGGAGAGACCTCCCAACAGCCTTCCGAGGACTCCTCGGGACAACAGCAGCAACAGCAACAGAAAACGCCACCACCGCCACTGCCAACGGTTACATTGGCCGACATCGTCGCGGCAATGGCGGGTTCACATCAGCAGCACATGGAGTTTCTGCAGACTCTCATCGCTAATACGTCTCGCCCAGAGAGATGTCAAGATCGTGAGGAGCGTCAACAGAGCTCCTACTCCGACTTCCTGGCTACTCATCCCCCGGTATTCTCAAGGGCGGATGAACCTCTTGACGCGGACAACTGGCTCCACGCAATAGAGATGAAGTTCAGGCTGCTCCAGATAAGTGAGCAGCGCAAGACTCAGTTCGCGGTCCAGCAGCTCCAAGGATCCGCGAGCGCGTGGTGGGTAAACTTCTGTGCTTCACAGCCCACCGATCGAGTTATGACCTGGACGGAGTTCCGGACGGCCTTCAGGGCCTATCACATACCGCCAGGCTTGATGAAGAGGAAGACGCAGGAGTTCCTACACCTGCAGCAAGGGAGCCGGAACGCGCTGGAATACTCCAGGGCGTTCAACGATCTCACGCTCTACGTGTCGTATCACACAGATACCGACGAGAAGCGGCGGGACCATTTCTACCAGGGGCTTAATCTGCTCCTGAAGGACAAGTTGGCGATGTTCAATCGCGGCAGCCTCAACGACATCATTGACGCTGCGATTGTTCAAGAGGACTCCGGCAAGGAGTTAGCGGCGGTGGAGAGAAAGCGAAGCGCGCCGCAGAGCAGCGGAGAAGGAGGTGGTCCTTCTCAAAAGTTTCGGATGGTGAATCGCCCACCATCAGGTTCACGCTGGAAGCCACCCCATAGGTCGATGCCGTTCCGCAGTCGCCCGTACTCTTCACCGGTATTCAGGCCGGCACTGCCAGTACCACCTCCGCAACAACAGCAGCAGCGGGCGATGCCGCGTGCGTATGCACCTCAGCAGCGCATGCCGGGCTTTCATCCCCCGAGCACTACACCAGCAGCGGCCACATGTTACAAGTGTGGTCGTCCAGGACACTTCGCGAGCAGTTGCCCGGAGAGGCAAGGCGGCGGAGTGGCACCGCAGTTTCCGGGGAGGAATCAACCCCGGAACCCTACTAATGCGCGGCGGCCAAACCCTAGGCCCGGCACCATCCACCAGCTTGCCATAGAGGACGTGCCGGAGGGCGAGCCAATCCTTGCGGGTATGTTCCAACTCCACCAGCATCCCGCTATAGTACTGTTTGATTCAGGCGCCACGTATAGCTTCATTAGACAAGCTTTCATTGATAAATATAGCTTGCAAATACTACCCACCGATAGTCCTTATGTGATCTGTTCACCGGGTGGGAAAATCTCAGCAAGCATGATGGTCCCAAAAGCGCCATTGTGCTTAGAGGGTAGAGTCTACCCGACGTCTCTCATAATCTTAGAGGGACAAAAGGCCGATGTCATCCTAGGGATGTCGTGGTTAACCCGCCACGGCGCTGTTTTAGACACCGTCCTCCGAGTTGTGCACCTGAACTCAGAAGTGCACGAGTCTCACTCATTATTTCTGGACAGTCCAGAAATAAAACTTCCAAGTGTCTATCGAGCCACAACCATCAGATTGGAAGATATTCCAGTAGTCCGAGAGTTCCCTGACGTGTTCCCGGAAGATTTACCGGGGATGCCGCCCGATAGAGAGGTGGAGTTCAAGATTGAACTTGCACCGGGAACCATGCCGATATCCCGAAGGCCGTACAAGATGGCGCCCAAGGAGTTGGATGAACTGAAGACTCAGCTCACGGACCTGCTGGAAAAGGGTTTTATTAGGCCGAGCTCCTCGCCATGGGGCTGTTCGGCATTATTTGTGAAGAAGAAGGATGAGACGTTGCGGCTTTGCGTTGACTATCATCCATTAAATGCCGTAACCATCAAGAACAAGTACCCGTTGCCACGGATCGACATGTTGTTTGATCAGTTGGTCGAAGCAAAAATCTTTTCCAAGATGGACTTAAGATCCGGGTACCATCAGATTAAGATAAGGGTGGAGGACATTCCAAAGACAGCTTTCTCGATGAGGTACGGACTTTATGAGTACCTGGTCATGTCCTTTGGCCTCACCAATGCTCCAGCTTACTTCATGTACTTGATGAACTCGGTATTCATGCCGGAGCTGGACAAGTTTGTCGTGGTCTTCATCGACGACATCCTGGTATATTCCAAGTCAGAGGAAGATCACAAGAAGCATCTGCGTATAGTCTTGCAACGGCTGCGGGATCACAAGTTATACGCGAAATTCAGCAAATGCGAGTTTTGGATATCGCAAGTGCCTTTTCTCGGGCATATCATCTCAGCGTAGGGTATTGCTGTAGACCCGAGCAAGATCACTCAAGTGCTGAATTGGAAATCCCCGAGAACTGTTCACGAGGTACGGAGTTTCCTCGGACTCGTGGGATATTATCGGAGGTTCATCCCGAACTTCTCGAAGATTGCCAAGCCTATGACGGAGCTTCTGAAGAAGGTTACCAAATATGTTTGGAGTCCAACATGTGAAGCAGCATTTAAGGCTTTAGTAAAGCACCTGACATCAGCACCGGTTTTGGCGCAGCCAGACACAACAAAACCGTTCGATGTGTACTGCGATGCATCCGGCATTGGGCTCAGATGTGTGCTGATGCAAGACCGAAGAGTGGTCGCGTATGGATCACGGCAGCTTAGAAACCATGAGCAGAATTATCCAACTCACGATTTGGAGCTCGCTGCCGTGGTACTTGCACTGAAGATGTGGAGGCACTACCTACTCGGTAACCTCGTACATTTATATACCGACCACAAAATCCTCAAGTACATATTCACTCAGAATGAGCTGAACATGAGGCAACGAAGATGGTTAGAATTGATAAAGGATTACGAAATAGAGATCCATTATCATCCGGGCAAGGCAAAGGTAGTGGCTGATGCGCTGAGCCGCAAGTCACACGTCAACAATCTGACCATCACACCGTTGGAAGAGAGTGAACCACCACTACATGTAATTCCACATGGAGCTCTCTACAACCTAGCTTTGATCCCCACCATCCGTGAAGAGATAGCGGCAGCCCAGAAGAATGACAAGGGCATGTCACATTTGCGGAGACGTGTAGACAGTGGGGAGCTGAAATGTTTCCGGAGGACGGAGACGGTGTCCTATGGTTCAAGGACCGGATCGTCGTACCCCGTAACCCGGAATTACGGAAGAAGATCTTTGATGAGGCTCACTTGTCAAAGTTTTCTATTCACCCCGGCAGCAACAAAATGTATCAAGAACTCAGAAGCAAGTTTTGGTGGAAACGGATGAAGCGTGAGACTGCAAAATACGTGTCCGAGTGTGATACATGTCGAAGGGTGAAGGCAGACCATATGCGGAAACCGGGACTGCTACAACCACTGGGCATTCCTGCCTGGAAGTGGGATGATGTGAGCATGGATTTCATCGTCGGTTTACCCACCACCTTGCAGAAACATGATTCTGTGTGGGTGATCGTCGATCGGCTCACCAAAGTTGCCCATTTCATCCCGGTCAACACCAACTACAACGCCAAGAAGTACACTGAACTGTACATCTCACGGATCCTATGCTTGTACGGCGTACCCCGTACCATCATATCGGATCGGGGCACTTTATTTGTGTCCCATTTTTGGGAGCAGCTGCACGCTGCCTTGGGGACGAAGCTGATCCGTAGTTTAGCATACCACCCGCAGACGGATGGGCAAACCGAGCGGGTAAATCAGATCTTAGAAGACATGTTACGAGCTTGCGCTATCAACCACGGCAAGAATTGGGATGATCACTTGCCGTTAGCCGAGTTCTCGTACAACAATGGGTACCAAGCCAGCATAAAGATGGCGCCTTACGAGGCGCTATACGGGCGGAAATGCCGCACACCACTGAATTGGTGTGAGTCTGGCGAAAGGGTTACCTTCGGGATTGACCTTGTCAACAACACGGAAGAAAAGGTTCGGCTGATTCAAGCGAACCTCAAAGCCACCCAATCCCGGCAGAAACAGTATGCGGACCGGAGAAGACGCCCATTACAATTTGAAGTCGGGGATCACGTATATTACGTGTGTCTCCAATGAAGGGCGTAAACAGATTTGGGGTGAGAGGAAAGTTGGCACCCCGATTCATCGGTCCATTCCAGATTACCGAAAGATGTGGATCGGTAGCATACCGGCTGAAATTACCAGAAGCACTTTCTGGTGTGCACGACGTCTTTCACATTTCCCAGCTGAGGAAGTGTCTCAAGCTATCAACTACCATTCAGCTGGACGACATTGAAGAACTGCAACCGGATCTCACCTATCGGGAGGAACCGGTTCAGATTATTGACGAAAAGGCCCGAACCACACGCAACCGTACGTTGTGGTTCTACAAGGTTCTATGGAGTAATCACTCTGTGGATGAAGCGACATGGGAGAGCGAAGGATTTCTTCGCGCCAATTACCCCAACTTTTTCACGTCGCATATCCGGTAATTTTCCACCGTCCTCTCTCTCATTTTCACCTTATAATCTCGGGACGAGATTCCTTTAAGGGGGGAGGAATGTAAGGGCCTCAGTTTTTGACACATATTTGAAGTGTTCATCACCATACACACACACCTCATTTGAGGAAAGAGGATGAACACAAATGAAGAGCAAGTAACCACCATCAACATGCTCATTAGAAGAACAAACTCACATATTGCAAAAGTGGTATTTCCCACATGTGATATAGGTGGACTGGACATATGAAAACTCCTACACATTGCTAAGGATGTCCATGCCAAGTTTCACCCAAATTCAAAACCTTTTTGAGGTCATTTTGGGTATAGCTAGAAGGAGGGCAGTTTGAAAGCATATTCAAATTCAAACTGTTTTTATCCCATGAATTCAAAAGTGGGAGGCATATTCTTATTCAGCACATTTTTGTGAGCTCACACACCAATTTTCACTCCATTTGGAGTTGATCTTGACATGAGCTAAGTGGGACAAATTCAAACTTTATTTGAATTCAAAACTGAACTTGTGCTGAAATTCATTCAAACCAAACCCAATTTGAATTCTAATCAATTCAAATGCCTCATGGGTGAATAATTTAAATCACCAAGGGTATTTTGGGGCTCACTGTTTACAACAGTGATTAGGAGTAAATTTCAGATGTTAAAATTGGAAGTGGGACCCACATGTCAGCCACTACTCCAAATCAAACCGACTGAAAACCCAGCTCGGGTTCTTGCGCCGGACTGAGCAGCCGCCACGGCGAAGAGGCGACCGGGACACCACCTGCTTGCCGCCCCGACATGCTGAACCGCCCCACAGCCCCCTTATCTACGCCGTCGCCCTGATCGGAGTGATCACCGCACACTCTGCTGCTTCCTCGCACACTCTGCTGCTTCCTCGCATCAGAAACACGCCATCGCCGCCGATCACTCGGAGCTGATCAGGGAAGCTTGATCACCGCCTCTA
This sequence comes from Neostapfia colusana, assembly GCA_030760725.1. Taxonomy (NCBI): domain Eukaryota; kingdom Viridiplantae; phylum Streptophyta; class Magnoliopsida; order Poales; family Poaceae; genus Neostapfia; species Neostapfia colusana. The sequence goes on along the minus strand of JASWHV010000010.1, from coordinate 4,724,056 downwards.
CGTTCCCTCCAGAGCCACGGCATGGTACTAGAAACCTTCCTCCGTCTTCCCCGCTGTTAGAATTCAGCTGAAACCGGTCGATCTCGGCTATACCGAGAGTTCAATCCGGTGACCTAATGCTGCCGCACTTCGGGCTCACGTGGACAGCCCAACCGGGGTGTTGTCACACCCGAGCCAAGGCATCCTTGGACGCGCTGTTGACCGGTGCTGCTCACCCCCGAGCCACAGCCCGAGTGTTTGCTCACCGGCGGCGAATTTCCAGTTTTCCCCTTTCTGTGTGCAGAACGACCTTCGGGTACGATTCCATCGAATTCGTACTCTAGAAAGGATTACAGGACCTCAATCCGCTCTCACGTAAGCTAGACACGGTAACACACAAGTTGCCTTCACAACCTTTGGCCGGAGGACCTCTGTACCCGGCGTAATTCGAAGTTTACCGACGGCGGAGCAAACGGGAGGCATCGGGCGCACGGTGAGGACCTACTCCGGGCCTTCCCCAGGCTTCCTCGAGCTCATGTCGACCTTCCCTGAGGTCCACTGATGCTTCCCGACCGGTTGCTCGAGTAGTTGAGGTGCTAGAGAAGTCAGCCGACACGGCCGAAGTCTTTCCGAGGCGGCGGCTCGTCGCCGACCATGCAGCGGCCGTTGTCATGACGAGCTGATCCCAGAATCTTGTTCCCCGAGTAAAAGTAGGCAGGGGCGGCCAAGATAGTGAAGTTTGGAGCTCCACAGAAGCTGCCGGCAAGCTCTCCGGCGAGGTCCCTCGGCGGCAGAGCGCGGGCGGCGGGAGGTTAACGAACGGGGTGGACCCCAGCTGTCAGCGGCAGATATTTTAAATCGGGATCGGGCTGCGGCCAGGATCGGGTGCGCTGGTGCGCAAAAACCTTGTGGGCCGCGGTGTGCTGTCGCCTCGGCGCTTAACACGTGTCCCTGCGGGCCCCGGCAGATTTAAACTTTTCCCCCGATTTTCAGATTTCTTCAAAACTTCAAATCCTCATACTTTAGCTAGAAAGCTCCAAATCGCGTGAACCAAATTTTGTTGGATTCAGCTCTATGAGCACTTTCCAGAAAATCAAGTTTCACTTCATGAAAACCCTTATTTCTCCAGAATTAATTCCTCAAATTTAAACTGTTTGGAATTTTAACTGGAAAATCCTTTGGAGGAAAATCCTGAAATTTTTCTGGGATGTTCACCAAAATATCCCTGAACTACCATAAAAATTTCACATCCATTCGAGCTTATTTAATACACCTAATGGTGTGATTAGTGAAACTGTTCCAGAGAAAATAGAAAATGTCCAGAAACATTTTCAGATTTTTCTCTGAAATTGTTTAGCTCATATCTTTAGCTAGGAACCTTCAAATTAAGTGAGACCAACTCCATTAGAACTCTCTGAAAATCTAGTTTTCATAAAGTCATAGTTTGTTTCATGAAAATCCTTAGAACACCCTAAAAGCCTTCAATTAAGGTCAAGTACATAATTAATTGTGGAGGGCTCAAATGAGCTTTGCTGCAACTAAAACTTGACCAAGTCTCTGTTTAGGTTGTAACCAAGCCACAGAAAAAGTTTCACAGTCATTGGGTCTGTTTAGTGAGAGTTATAGACTTCACAACTTCAAACTTAATACAAATGCATTTAAATTGATCCATGTACCTCTTCTATCATGTAGTCACTAAGGTCGAGGAGGAACCCGAAGTCCTAGACTTCATTACTCCGGAGGAGCAGCTAGCCTACGACCAAGAGCAGCAAGGCAAGCTCCGGTTTGCATTAACCTTTTACAAGTTTTTATTGTTTTGAGCACATACTTGATTACTTTATTCTTTGCATTAGAGTCTTGTTTGGAAACCCAACTGCATAGCCAAGAAAACCATGAGTTGGGTTTAGGATTGCAGACCCCGTTAGCTACTGCAATGCTAAGATAGTGTAGGATTCGGTACAAGTCGAGTAGTTGGAACTACTCGCGAGCATAGGCTAGAGGCACTCGACTCGGGTAGAGATAGCACATGATACACATGGCAAGAAAAATGAGACCGAGCGGAGAGTAAGGGCAGCAGGACTTTGGGGCCTGTGTTCTATAGCTCCGCTTGTGTCGATTGAGGACCGAGCCGTGTGCCGGCCTGTTGAACAAGCTAGAACAGTACCGAAGACCTACCGGCTATATGGGAACAGGGAAACCGATGTAACTCGGGTAGCTGGGTGTTGAGGCATAGCTGGTCGTTTAGAGGGTAGGTTGCGAGCTCGAGGTGTAAATCGGCTGGCGGCACTGAGATGCACGTGCAGAGACCTCTTGCTCGGGACGATTGGACCGGTTCAACATTTGGCTAACGGGTGAAAGGTGGTTGCGTATGGCGTCTGTGATGGTTGTTGTAGGCAACATCGAGTACGGGCGTACGTGACGGGTTATTTGGGTAACCCTGCAGGTGTAAATCGATTATAATCGCCGTCCCTCGCGGTCAGTGAGTACCACTTGTTCACTGTATCGTGACGTAGAAAGAACATGCTAGTTACATGTTGAAATGTTGCTGATTGAAAGATGGACTTTGCTTGTTAATGGTTTGTTGTAGTTTAGAGCTAACTAAAGTTCCTTTTAACTTTGGGCAAAGTACATGAGAGAAATGCGTTTCTTGTTTGATTGCGGCTCTCTCATGTGCCTTAGCGTAAAGTTCTACACAACCTGCTGCTAAAACTTGAAAATAAGGTTCTACTAATTAGGTGAGTCCTTGCAAATGATTTTTACCTCATGTAACCCATTACCCCTCATGTAGAAGTTCCATGTTTAGGTGAGACGGGTCAGACTTGCTGGGCCTTCGTGCTCACTGCTTGTGTTTGAAGCTTTTCCAGGGTTCTATGAGGAAGGCACTCCCAAAGAGGAGACGGAACCCCAGGAGGGGAACCCCGTCGAGTGGGAGTCGTGCACGCCACAGAGTTAGTGTGCGTGTGTGCTAGCAAGGACACGTTCAAGGGCTGAACGTGAACTTGATGCGTAGTCTACGCCCGCGAGTGTAGACTGGACATATTTTGCTGTAAACGTGTTCATAAACTACTTTATGTAATATAAACTTTGATTCCGCTTTGTACCTTTGACGTGTGTTATACGGTGCTGTGCAACGCAGCACCCCTCAGCGTGATCCTGGCTCGACAAGACCGTGGGGTCGTGTCAATATGAGGATGTGAACAAGTGCCGAAACATCTCACACCTCTTTCTACTTATGTGTGGATATGGACAACGTTTTTGAGACGTCCCAAAACTCACTCTAAGCACACAATTTCAAACAATCATTGCAAGGGCTCACACAACTCCTATTCAAGGATGGCTTCCTGTGTCAAGGTAGTTTCAAGGCCAATCTAAGCATCCTAGGGTGCTTCCTTTGGTCAGTGTGGCTTAACTACCAATCTGTGTCTGATACTAATATGTGATTGTATCTAGGTGTGTAACCTACCCCTATCTTGGCTTTTGATACCAATCTGTGTTTGATACCGATATGTGATTGTATCTAGGTGTGTAATCTACCCCTATCTGTGGCTTTAATATCAATCTGAGATTTCTATCTAGGCGTGTAACCTACTATCAACCCGTGGCTCTGATACCAATCTGTGACGCCCTCAATTCTGTGGAAAACCACGGAACCGAGAACTAATGCATATGTATGCCCAGGATGTTCATCACACATACACATATGTCCCACAAATGGAATTCAGATTATATATTACCACGAATATCAGAGTTTGTTACAATATCTCATGAGTCTTGGACTCATGCTTACAGTGGAAGTCTTTATTTCTATGCAGCGGAAGTCTTTATTCTAATGCGGAAGCAATTTTAACTAATGCAAAAGCAAATCGAAGCAGCAGTGGCTCCATCTCTACTCCCTCCACAGGCAAGGTTGAGAACAGATTACACGCCTAATGCTCCACTTGGTCTCCATAGAAATATTCTTCTGTTGCTGATGATGAAATAATAATGCAAGTTTGAGTACAATGATGTACTCAGCAAGTGCGGGAAAATATGATATGTAGCTCATAACAAGGTAGGTATAAAAAGGCTCATTTGCAGAAAATCAAAGTTATCAAAACCACGATAAAACAACAACTTAACTTTAGTTGAATGTAATCCCAGCATGTATTAAATTACCATCGTACCTCCCTCACTTTCCATGTTCCACCCGAACATTAACCAACTTTATTCTTGCTCACGAATACCTCCTTGTATTCGCTACCATCTCACGAATACCTTCTCGTATTCGCTACCATCTCATCTCATAAACAACTTCGTCTCACACCGAGACCAATCTCGTTGCCATGACTCAACAGTCATGCAACCCATCTTATTACCCAGACTCAACAGTCCCAGAAACCAAAACCATAATCAAAACCATAACCAATAACCATAACCAAGAACCATCCCAATAACTATAACCAAGAACCATCCCAATAACCATCCCCACTAATCATGGCAGTGGTCAGGCGCTCGTGACCGTAAGCTCGGCTATCATGATAGTTTTGAGAACTCTGCAGAGTTTGCACCTCTTTACCCACAAGATTGTGATTTCATCACCCGTCGGCGACTGCAGAACGTCCATTATACCAGTACACAACCGTCGGTGTATGGCCAAGAGATCACAAAATAGCCTTTACAAAGGGGCTACTAGATGTATGGACTCACTAAGGTTTCACCGGCAGGCTAGAATCTCCAATTCTCCCACCCATGGGCCCCTCTTGTGCCATGCAGTTCCCAGGGCAGTCCTCACTCGACTCCCATTCCCCGCGCCTTCCACAGTCCATAACAATCTAGCAACTTACCTAATTACTCAGCTAAGCCGCACCCATACTTGGCCTTGTGGTGGCACTGTTATCCTAGCATGTGCATGCATAAACCGGTCCTTAGATCTACGGCAAGTAAACCACCATCTCATGCTACCTCATTCACAAACCCGTTCTTGCCTAGATCTCCCTCCGATCCATGTCCATTATTAACATCAGTTTCTCATTATCATTACAAGTGCAGTTAGCTAGACACATCTATCTCGCTTCCCAATCCCATGGACTCAGCGAAGCATAAAGTAAAAACCATACCCGACTCATAAACTTCCCAGGCGACAAGGGTGGTTTAATCAAAGCTAGTAAACTCCTATAAAAGGTTTCCCATCATGTTTGACTCAGCACACACACCTTTTCGCAAAACAAAACAGTTTTACCTAAACATAGGATCAATATGGTCAAGGAGCACTTGCCTTGTTCTTGCGGTTCCGGTTGCTCTTGGATCTCGAAACCTTGTTGTTGCAGTTCGTCGTAGACAGCTCCCTGAGCTTGTCCTTCTATACAGGATCACACATATACAAGATTCACAGCAATCAATATCATGCACAAATTTTAACTAGATGCGATGATGCACATGCATGCTATCCTATGATTAGTTTTATTAGATCGGTTTGTACGTGTTCTTGCATGTCTTGCATGGATTTTATGATGAACAGAGGTGTTCGGATCAAAGGTGGACGTGGCGATGATCTTGTCTCCTGATCATCAAGTGATCTGTCCACGAGAAAGCTTCTGTTCGAAAGGAATCGAAGAACAGATGCAAAAACATGGCGATGTCGCAAGGTGATATTGGAGACCTACCTTACGTTCTTCTCGGTCTCGAGGTCCTCCTCTGACCAGACAGATCATTGGGGCTCTCTTCCGGCGATCTTCCTTTCCGGCGATGGGCTTACTCGGCGAGTTAGGGCTAGGGATCTAAGTCGTCGGCTTAGGAGTTAGAAAAGATGTTTGTGGTTTCGGCCAGAGGTTTTGGGTTCTATTTATAATCGGGAAAAGAAGAGTCCTAATCTGATTGGACTTCGAATAAAAGTTCTATTCAGGTTTTCGTTGAATCTTACCATCTTATCTTTAGTCGATTTGGTGCAGTATCATTGTGGAATTCAGGTCGGTTTCTCCTCCGTACCTGTATTTCTACGCGTACAGAATCCAAAACCGCTCCAGCACTCGTTACCTCCTCGGTGATGAGCTCCGAAAGCTCCACGTGTCCACCGGGTCCTGGTCTCTCCCTTTCCGCAGGGACGAGCTCCGGTTGTGCCGCGTGTCAAGCGAGCAAGACCTCCTTCTCCTTCGGAGATGGGCTCCGCGCATGCTACGTGTCAGTGCCGGTCCTTCCCTCTCTCGGAGGTGGCTCCGGGTGTGCCACGTGTCCTAACAGCGCCAGCCTTCCTTTCTTCTCAGAGATGAGCCCCGAGGTTAACATGTGTCCAATAGTGATGGACCTCCCGGAGATAAGCTCCGATGGCTACACGTGTGCAATAGAACCGGACCTCTCGGAGGTGAGCTCCGAGATCGACACGTATCCCGCGCGACTGGTCCCCTGATTTCCGTGGTGACTAGCTCCGAAGGTGACATGTGTCCTGTAAAAATGCCTTTGCTTCTTCCACAGAGGCTAGCTCCGGGGGCAACATGTGTCCCGCAGAGTCGGACCTCTCCCCCTTTGCGGAGATGAGCCCTGAGCCTGCCACGTAGCCAGTTTAGCAGTGGACCTCTCCCCACTTTGCAAGGATGAGCTCCGGACACGCCACGTGGCCAGCGGGCCGCGGAAATTGTCTTTGGTGCTTTCTGGAAACTGGATTCGGCTCTTATTGGCCATCCTTTTGATGGTGTCCCTACTTCTCTTAAAATGTTTTATCTTCATAAAACATGAATATATGCTGAAACCAAAAATGAGGGTGTCATAGCCGGACCTCCCCCCCCCCCCCCCGCAGGGGCGAGCTCCGAAGGCGCCACGTGTCCAGTAGAGCCGGAGCTCCCCTCTCCTCAGAGGATAGCTCCGGGCCTTCCACGTGGCTCAGAAGGCCGGACCTCGCCCCCTCCGCAATTGTGAGCTCCGAAGGCGACACGTGTCTAGCGGGGCCGGACCCCCCTCTCCTCAGAGGACAGCTCCGGGCCTGCCACGTGGCCACGTGCAGCGCTGCCCGCCCTGGTGCAGTAGGCAGCGGGAGTAAAGGCGCGCCATGCCTTTGCCGTACAAGGCATTCAAGACCCGCACCTTCCCAAGACGCGGAGGCGTGGTGCACGCCTACCAGGCACCACTGTGACCAGTCACGGTCAAGACATGCGCACAGTATTAGGAGCAGTAGACCAATAAATGCTGCGACAAGACATGCCCTGCCGCCCCTGCCATCATCAGCCGCTACGCCTAGCCTGCAGCTTGGGCAGGGCGACAGGACGACGACCTCGAAGCCAGTGCCAAGACATAGTAGCTGGTAGGAAATCACCCCGGGGCCACCTGTCGGGTCCCGGGGCCCACCTTGTAAGCCGCACGAGCCTTGGACTGTAAAAGGCTCGGGTAGGCAATGTTACAAGGGGTGGGAACTCCCGTGAGTTCAGCTCCCTCTAGGCCAAGGGTTCGGCAGTTCGCCACCCATCCATATACTCAAGGAAACCAATGCTCCAAGCACTCCCGTGGACGTAGAGTTTTACACTCTGACAGTCCGAACCACGTAAAAATCCCCGTGTCAATTATCACCTTCCTTCGTCCACTCCGGCGAGACCCTCCGAGAGGACTAGCCCCTCCGAAAAAGAACCTCCACGGGCTGCCCAGAGCAGGCCCGGGGGAAGTGTCGACCGCAGGCGCTTCGACATTTGGCGCGCCAGGTAGGGGGCATTTCCCTCTTCCGACGAACCTACGCCGACAAAGATGTCCAAGCTTCCTTCAGAGGCAAGCTCTTCACGCCGTCGTTCCCGGCAAACTCCATCAACCTCAAGGTCTGCAGCGGCGCAGAGTGCCACTCAAGCAAGTGCACTAGCCGCTGCAGAAGCGCTCCTAGACAATCCGCCTGCTGAAGACGCTCCCCAGGGGGCCGCCCAGCAGTGGATCCACGACGTCAACTACCTCGTCGCCTCTTCCGTCAACCCTCCGCTGCGGCGGGGATGACGCCCTGCTCAACCAGGTGTCTCGCTGTTGCGCACACCAACGGTTGACAGGCAGGCGGCAGACTCCAGTTCTACCAGGCTCTCAACGGCAGACCTGAGGATAGAGCTGGAGCGACGTCGCTGGGGAGAAGACGCTCGCATAACCATCGAGCGACAGCGACAAAGGCGCCGCATCCAAGAGGCCGACTACAGCATGTCGACCGTCTCGACTCAACCTGGGCCGCAGATGTTCGCCGCGCAACCTCTGCCCCAGGCGTACGCCATGCAGCATATGCAGCAACCATATGTCCTGCAGTCGGCGCCCCCGGTATATGGTCCTCCAATGCCCATGCCGGGGTACACCGTGCCAGCAGCCGTTCAAGGGTTTGCGGCACCAGGATCTGCGGCAGCGGGGACGGGGTGTGCGGCCCTGGCGCCACACCTCCGCTTCGCAGTTTGGCCACATAAGTTCCAGCCACACCTGCCGGAGAAGTACAACGGAAGCATCAACCCGGCGGAGTTCCTACAGATCTACTCCACCGCCATCCTCGTGGCAGGAGGGGATGAGGCCGTCATGGCCAACTACTTTCCCGTCGCCTTGACCGGCCCGGCGCGGTCATGGTTCATGAACCTGCCCCAGGGTTCCATAACTTCCTGGGCAGAGCTATGTCGACAATTCACGGCGAACTTCAGCAGCTCCTACACACGCCCCGGCATGGAGCTAGACCTCCACGCCATACGACAACAACCGGGAGAATCACTGCGCTCCTTCATCCAGCGGTTCTCCCAAGTACGGAACACCATCCCCCACATCCCGGATGCATCAGTGGTGGTCGCATTCCGACAGGGTGTGAGGGACAAGAAGATGCTCGAGAAGTTGGCCACCAGAGAGGTGCGAGACATCTCGGAGCTCTTTAGCCTGGCCGACAAGTGCGCCATAGCAGAATAAGGGCGTCACTGGCACTCACAGCCAGCCTCCGAAGTCGGAAGACAGCCCGAAGATGGCGGAGTTCAAGCTGAACTCCCAACCACGCCAGATAGTCAAGAGCCAAGCACCGACTGACTTTGTGGTCAGTGGACGCCACCACCAAGCATCCTTGGGGGCCCCGAAGGTGGAGAACTGGAGCCCCGAGCACTGGCCTTCACCGAGCCTCACTGGACGTTCTACTCCGATGGCGTGCTGCTCCTCATGCCAACGGGGGAGCGGTTTGGGTACCTTGGACCTGTGCCATGTACCACGCGCCGACGACCCCGTCGCCAACAACCTGTCAATGAAGGCCTCCACCGAAGCCCCGGAGCCCCAAGGAGCCTTTGAAGGGACGCTGCCGCGACTCACAGCCCGGGGTGCCGAACCGGGCGAAGGGGGCGAGACCAGCACCTCGAAGCTAGCGGTCCCGGTAGCCCTGCAGCCATGGTGCCCGCCAAAGGATCGTATGCGCCACTGGGGACTCCGTGCTACCCAACGCCCAAGATCTAGAAGCTCAAGTAGCCCCGATGCATGGACCACGGAGGTCCGGGACTTCTTGAAAGACATCCTTCCTGATGAACGTGCACTTGCTGAACGGATTGTGCGGATGGCTAAGTGCTACGCGCTGGTATCTTTACTGACGTGGCGCCACGGCATCCTATTGCGATGCATAACCCGGGAGGAAGGCTGCGACCAGCTCGCAGTAATCCATGGAGGCGAGTGCTGGGAACACTCATCGTCCCGCACGCTGGTCGGTTAAGCCATCCGGCATGGCTCCTACTGGCCGAGAGCCACCTGGACGCTGTCAAGCCAGTTAGGAGATGCAAGGCATGCCAGGTCCACGCCGAGCAGACCCACACAACCGGTGTAGACGCTGCACCCAGAACCGTCGGGGGATACCGGATCCTCTACGTCGGAGGCCAGCTGGACATCCCAGCGCTGGGTCATGGGAATCACCCTTCTACATGGTAGGCGGGGCAGAAGCCATGCTTCCCTCGGAGATCACCATGGGGGTCCCCCCGTGTCCGAGCGTACGACGAAGCCACACAGGACCAGCTCCTGCGTGAGGTCATCTACCTCGTCGATGAGGCAAGATGGCAAGCAACACTCCGGATCGCACGGTCCCGGCGGGAGCTCCAGTGCTACCACCGCGGGTCCATGCATGGGAGCTCAAGGAAGGCGCACCGACCCTACCTATGTAAGTCCTACCACACTTACTTAGGTGTTCTTTTAAATTACGCATTAATTTATATGATCACCTCCCCACGCTCTAGACAGTGTACGCCCGTCGTACACTCGGCCCTCCTTTCTCACTCTCATAACTAGTCAGCATTTGCTATCCTGCCAAATGCGGTTGTGCTTGAGGTACCTGCCAAAGGCCCGGGGGCCTCTCAGACCTCCCCCAGTTAGGGTACTGTGACGCTAGTTGGTCTCCTCTAGGAAAAGACCTACGCCAGAGCGAGAGGTCCAGGAGCCTTGCTTTGCCGGGTCCTGCACCCAAAGCATGCACACTCTACCTCCCCAGAGCTACGGTCTGAGTACTAGGGGCCGGACGGTTACACCCTGACTACAACAGGAGCCAAATCTCCGGGACCAAGTGCACTAGATGACCTAAGCTCCGTATACCGGCCCAGGACTGTAAGCCAAATAAGACTAAGAGACAAGGAAAGGAGGACCTCTGAGCAGTACCGGACCTCACCCCCTCAGCAGGGGTGAGCTCCGAAGCCGGACCTCGTCTCCCCCTCCTCAGAGGTGAGCTCCGATGCCGGATGTGACGCCCTCAATTCTGTGGGAAAACCACGGAACCGAGAACTAATGCATATGTGTGCCCAGGATGTTCATCACACATACACATACGTTCCACAAACTGAATTCAGATTATATATTACCACGAATAACAGAGTTTATTACAATACCTCATGAGTCTTGGACTCATGCTCACAGCGGAAGTCTTTATTCTAAAGCGGAAGCAATTTAGCTAATGCGGAAGCAAATCTAAGCAGAAGTGGCTCCATCTCTACTCCCTCCACAGGCAAGGTTGAGAACAGATGTGACACCCTCATCTCGGGTGTCAGCATATGTTCATGCTTTATGAAGAGGAAACATTTTAAGAAAAGAAGGAACAGAGAAAAAATATCAGAAGGATGGCCAATAAGAGTCGAATCTAGCTCTCAGAAAACGCCGAAGACAACTCACCGTGGCCGACGGCCATGAGGCGTGTTCGGAGCTCGTCCCCGTGAGGTGGGGAGAGGTCCGCCGCTAAAATAGCTACGTGGCAGGTTCGGGATGATCCGAACACCTCTGTCCATGCAAGCCATGCAAGAACACGTACAGACCAATCTAATAAAATTAATCATAGGATAGCATGCATGTGCATCATCGCATCTAGTTTAAGGTTTGTGCATGATATTGATTGCTGTGAATCTTGTATGCACGTGATCCTACCTAGCAGAACAAGCTCGGGGAGCTGTCTACGATGAACTGCAGCAACAAGGTTTTGGGATTCAAGAACAACCGGAACCGCAAGAACAAGGCAAGTGCTCTTTGACCTTGTTGATCCTATGTTTTGGGTAAAACTATTTTGTTTTGCGAAAAGGTGTGTGTGCTGAGTCAAACATGATGGGAAACCCTTTTTATAGGAGTTTACTAGTTTTGGTTGAACCACCCTTGTCGCCTAGGAAGTTTATGAGTCGGGTATGGTTTTTGCTTTATGCTTCGCTGAGTCTATGGGATTGGGAAGCGAGATAGATGTGTCTAGCTAACTGCACTCGTAAATGATAATGAGAAACTGATGATGTTAATGAACATGGGTCGAAGGGAGATCTAGGCAAGACTGGGTTTGTGAATGAGGTAGCATGAGACGGTGGTGTACTTGCCATAGATCTATGGACCGGTTCATGCATGCACATGCCAGGATAACAGTGCCACCACAAGGCCAAGTATGGGTGCGGCTTAGCTGAGTAATTAGGTAAGTTGCTAGAGTGTTATGGACTGTGGAAGGCGCGGGGAATGGGAGTCGAGTGAGGACTGCCCTGGGAACTGCATGGCACAAGAGGGGGCCCGTGGGTGGGAGAATTGGAGATTCTAGCCTGCCGGTGAAACCTTAGTGAGTCCATACATCTAGTAACCCCTTTGTAAAGGCTATTTTGTGATTTCTTGACCATACACCGACGGTTGTGTACTGGTATAATGGAGGTTCTGCAGTCGCCGACGGGTGACGAAATCACAAACTTGTGGGTAAAGAGGTGCAAACTCTGCAGAGTCTAAAACTATCATGATAGCCGAGCTTACGGTCACGAGCGCCTGGCTAAACTGCCATGATTAGTTGGGATGGTTATTGGGAAGGTTCTTGGTTATGGTTATTGGTTTTGGTTATGGTATGGTTGTTGGGACTGTTGAGTCCGGGTGATAAGATGGTTGCATGACTGTTGAGTCATGGCAGCGAAACTGGTCTCGGTATGAGATAAAGTTGTTATGAGATAAGATGGTAGCGAATACGTGAAGGTATTTGTGAGATGGTAGCGAATACGAGGAGGTATTCGTGAGTAAGAATGAGGTTGGTTAATGCTCGGGTGGAACATGGAAAGCGATGGAGGTATGTTGGTAATTTAATACATGCTGGGATTACATTCATCTAAAGTTAAGTTGCTGTTTTATCATGGTTTTATAAATATGCTTTTCTGCAAATAAGCCTTTTTATACCTACCTTGTTTATGAGCTGCATATCATGTGTTTTCCCGCACTTGCTGAGTACATCATTGTACTCAAACTTGCATTATTATTTCATCATCAGCAGTGGGAGAAGCCTACTATGAAGACCAAGTGGAGCATTACGGCGTGTGATCTGTTCTCAACCTTGCCTGTGGAGGGAGTAGAGATGGAGCCACTTCTGCTTAGATTTGCTTCCGCATTAGCTAAATTGCTTCCGCTTTAGAATAAAGACTTCCGCTGTGAGCATGAGTCCAATCTGAATTCAGTTTGTGGAACGTATGTGTATGTGTGATGAACATCCTAGGCACACATATGCATTAGTTCTCGGTTCCGTGGTTTTCCCACAGAATTGAGGGCGTCACAACAGATCACACGCCGTAATGCTCCACTTGGTCTTTGTCGGTACCCTCGATATGGGGTACCCCCGCGCACAGGGGAAAATGCCTAAGGATCTCGCCCTTCTCCGCAGGGAGAGCTCCGAAGGCGCCACGTGTCCAGCGGGGCCGGACCTCCCTCTCCTCAGAGGAGAGGTCCGGGCCCGCCACGTGGCCAGCAGGAGCCGGACCTCCCCCCTCCACGGGGAGAGCTCCGAAGGAGCCACGTGTCCCGCGGGGCCGGACCTCCCTCTCCTCAGAGGAGAGCTCCGGGCCCACCACGTGGCCGGCAGAAGCCGGACCTCCCCCCTCCGCGGGGAGAGCTCCGAAGGCTCCACTGTCCCGCGGGGCCGGACCTCCCTCTCCTCAAAGGAAAGCTCCAGGCCCGCCACGTGGCCAGCAGGACGGCGCTGCCTGCCCCCGCGCGGTAGGCAGCAGGCGTAAAGACGCACTATACCTTGCCCGTACAAGGTATTCAAGGCCCGCGCCTTCCCAAGACGCGAAGACGTGGAGCATGCCTCTGTCAGGTGCCGTTGCGCCCAGTCGCATCACAGACTGGCACGCTGTGTCAGAGCCTGCCCGCCAATAAACACAGCGACAAGACATCCCCTGCCGCTCCCGCCGTCATCAACCACTACGACTAGCTTGCGGCATGGGAAGGGCGGCAGAACGAAGACTCGGAAGCCTTCGCCAGAGACAACTACCGACATAACTGCAGATACGATAGTTGGCAGGCAATCTCCCCGGGACCACCTGTCGGGTCCCGGACCCCCCTTGTAAGCCACACGAGCCTTGGACTATAAAAGGCTCGGGTAGGTGACGCTAGCAAGGGTTCGCACTCCAGCAACTCGCACCCTAGACATCACTCACCCTCAAGCTCAGGACTCCGGTTCTGAGCAGCAAGCAATACAGCGAGCACATCTGCTCACCGTGGACGTAGGGTTTTACGCTCCGGCGGCCTGAACCACGTAAAACTCGCCGTGTCAAGCTTCTCCCTCACTCGTCCCTAATGCTTAAGCTCTCCGCAAGCGACTAGCCCCTCCGAAAAAGAACCTCCGCAGGCTGCCCAGAGCAGGTCGGGGGGAAGTGTCGACCACACACTTCGACATTTGGCACGCCAGGTAGGGGGCTTTTCCCTTGCGTGACGAGTTTCTGCCGACGAATATGACGAAGCTTCCTTCAGCGGCAAGCTCTCCTCCCCTGCGTTCATGAAGGACCATGACTAGCGGAGAATACGTGTCGACACACTCCGGATGGAGTGTGTCGGCGCAAGCTGGAAGCCAGCAGCCGACTCCGGCAATGCCGACTCCGGCAACGCAGGCTCCAGCGAGCGTCAGATCTTCTGCAGCGCTGAGCGTCCCCCACGGGGGCGCGCTAGCTGCAGCAAGAGCGCTACTGCACAATCCACCTACTAGGGACGCGCCTCAGTCAGCGACCCAGCAGTGGATCCGCGAAGTAGACCGTCTCGTCGTCACCGCCGCAAACCCTCGACTTCGGCGGGGACGACGTTCCGGCCAACCGGCTGTGTCGCTGACGCGCACGCCAATGGTTGACGGACAGACGGCGGAATCCAGCTCCACCAGGCTCCCATCGACGGACCTGAGGACAGAGCTGGAACGATGCCACTTGGGCCAAGATGCCCGAGTATTCCTCGAGCGACGACGAGAAAGGCGTCGCAACCAAGAGACCGGCGACAGCATGACGTCTGCCTCGACCCTGCCTGAGGCGCAGACTTTCGCCACGCGAACTCTGCCCCAGGCATACGCCACGCAGCATATGCCACAGCCATATGCCCTGCAAACGGCGCCCCCGGTCTATGGCGCAGCCTTGCCCATACCGGGGTATACAGTGCCAGCAGCGAACCAAGCGTTCGCGGCACCAGCGCCTGCAGCAACTGGAGCAGGATGTGCGGCCCTGGCGCCCCACCTTCGCTTCGCGAGGTGGTCGCGCAAGTTTCGGCCGCACCTGCCCGAGAAGTACGACGGCAGCGTCAACCCGGCGGAGTTCCTCCAGATCTACTCCACCGTCGTCCTTGCTGCAGGAGGGGACGAGGCCGTCATGGCCAACTACTTCCCCGTCGCCTTGACCGGCCCAGCCTGGTCTTGGCTCATGAACCTCCCCCAGGGTTCCATAACCTCCTGGGGAGAGCTCTACCGGCAGTTCACCGCTAACTTCGGCAGCTCCTACACCCAGCCTGGCACGGAGCTCGACCTCCACGCCGTCCAGCAACAACCTGGAGAATCGCTACGATCCTTCATCCAACGATCCTCCCAGGTACGGAACACCATCCCACATATCCAAAGTGCTTCTGTGGTGGTGGCGTTCCGGCAGGGTGTCCAGGACGAGAAGATGATTGAGAAGCTCGCGACCAGAGAGGTCCGCGACGTCTCAGAGCTCTTCAGCCTGGCGGACAAGTGCGCCAGAGCAGCAGAAAGGCGGAACTGGAACTCACTGCCAGTCTCCGAGTCAGGAGGACAGCCCGGATCTGGCGCTGCTTCCTATGGAGGCAGCAAGAAGACCAAGAACCGGGGCGGTGGCAAGATGAAGTCACCGGCCGCGGCTCCCGTTGCCGCAGCAGCGGCGCCCAGTGGAGCTCGGGGGCCGCGCCCCGACAAAAGGCAGCGACAGTCACCAGCTCCAGATGGTGACCAAGGCGAGCTATGCCCCGTGCATGGCACCAGCAATCATACTGCTGCCGAGTGCTAGGACATCCAGAGGCTCGCAGAGCACTTCCTCAAGGGGAGGCAGCTAAGAGCTGATGCCCCCCCCCATCCCTCCAAGGGAGGGCAAGCAGAAGGTCGACGCCTCAGTCAGCGTCGGCCATCAGGTGGGGTTTCAGGAGCCTCAGCGTGTCATAAAGACGGTGCATAACGGTGAGGACTCCAGCTCCGGTGATGACGGGCCGGGGCAGTAGCCAACTACAGCCGCCCCGGAAAGTCCGTGGAGACTGCACTGCTGCGATATCAACCTTGGAGAAGCTCCAAGTAGTTGCAGCAGCCCAAGCACCAGCCCCGACGGTGCAGAACCGGGCCAGCTCCACCCGAGTGCACGTCTCTGTGCCTCGGCCGTACCTCCTGGGGGCTGCCCAGGGTCTGTCAACCTCTTGAAGGCCTTAGCCAGAAGGGGAAAGACACCTTGGGTCTCCCAAGAAGAGTCCGGGTCCGCCTACCCCTTGAAGGCCTTAGCCAGAAGGGGAGGGTACCCCGGGGCTCCCAGGAGAAGCCGCGCAGGACCCGCTCTAGCGTGAAGATGACGACCTCGTTGACGAGGCCCGGCTGCAGGTGACACCCCACAACGCACGGCCTCGGCTGGTGCCCTAGCACTACCGCCAAAGGACCAAGCACGTCAGGGACCTGCAAGAAGGCAACCTGGTGCCGTGGCACACACTTTCCCGCGAAGGACCTATAAACTCTCCCCCAGCCGCGAAGGTCCCTTCCGAGTCATGAAAGTTGTCGTCCCAGGTACACATGCCTATCAACCGAGGGTGGGATCCGTTCCCGAACCCTTAGCATGGAACAACACTGTAAGTCCTACCTCCTGAGCGTTAGTAGAACAGGGCCATACCCTTCTGTAATAAATCCCATAGAGTCTAGGAACAGCGCTCGGAGCAGCTAAGTCTCAGTGGATGGTCCAGGACTACGTCGAGCTTGGCCTGGTTCCGACCCTAAGCGCGTAGAGTCTTGCTTCCCTTCTTAATGAGGCGGGTCGTTGTCTCCATGTACAGCCTGACTTCCCCCTATGGGCATTTACACAGAAACCTGTTCTACTTCGCTCTCTCTCATGTGCTCATTTAAATTACGCATTAGTTTTTATGACCGCACTTTCTATGTATGCTCACCGTAAATTTAGCCCCCTTTTTCCCGTGCTCATCCATAGTCAGCATTTGCTATCCTACCGAAGGCGGTTGCGCTTGAGGCGCCTGCCGATGGCCAGGGGGGCCTCTCGGGCCTCCCCCAGTCAGGTGTTGCGATGCCAGTTGGTCACCTCCAGGAAAGGCATGCGCCATGCATGGGGGATCCAAGGTGCGTATCCCGCTTAGCCAGCTCTGTACCCAAAGCGTGCGCATCCTGCCCTCCGGAGGTCTAGGGGAGTACAGCCGCTTTGCCTGGTTCCGTACCCAAAGCCTGTGCACTCTGCTTCCCCGACGCACGGTCCGGTACTAGGGGCCGGACGGTCGTACCGGGACCTTGGAGGGAGCCGGAGCCCCGGTGCCTCGCGCACAGAATTGCCCAAGCCCCGTATACCGGACTAGGTGTCACACCCGGTTTCTCCGAAGACAACCGAGTGAATATCCAATGTATGCCAGGATCATTTCACATACATGTGATGACAAATAGTGAAGCATTATTTATTACAAGCCAGGTGTCGAATATAAATAAGTCTTACATAGCATATGTCTCGATGGACGACAATAAGTTCATAACATGTAAATAAAAATAGCAGCGCAATGTTATTCTTGTGGGCTCCGTCACAGGCGTTGCCCGGGGGACTCCATGAACCTAGAATCCTTCTTCGGGTCCGAAGTCTTGATCATTAAACACCACATCATTTTCTTGACCTGAGCAGCAATATAAACCAACAAATATGCAAGGTTGAGTACCGATGGTACTCAGCAAGTGTGGGAAAGTTATGTCATGCATGGCTAGAACAAGGAGAGGTTGAACTCATGGTTAAAGCACTACGCAATTAATACCTATCACCTTAGCTATTAAGCACCTACATTACTACATAGGTGAAATGGTCCCAATCTCCCATCCCATCATCATAATCAAATAACCATAACATCATTTCCAATGTTAAGCTCCCCGCTTAACATCCACAACCTCCAAGGTCATCATATTCTAATCATGAATAAGTCCAAGCCGCTCTTGACCGTGAGCACGGCTGTCATGACAGTTTTGACTCTGCAGAGTTTGCACCACTGTACCCACATGTAGTGATTTCATCCCCCGTTGCCAGGTGGACTAAAAAAACCTCCATTATGCCAGTGGCCACGAACCACATTCACACTTCCCAGGTGTGTAGCCAGGAGATCACTATGAAGCCTTTACAAAGGGATTCCCGACGAGCGGTGGGCCCACTGAGGTTTCACCCCTAACAGCATACAAGAGGCTCCAACCCCGCTGCAGTGGCCCCCTCTTGAGCCTTGCGGTTCATATGGTAGTCCAGCTGACACCTATTCTCCGCACCATCCAACACACCCACACTACGCCGGGGATACACCTAATTAATTGGCCAAGCTGCCCCATCTCAGCATGTGGTTGGCACGGTAAAGCCAGGTTACATGCTCCATGAACCGGTCATTAGGATCTAGGCAAGTACTAAACACAAACCCGAGTCTCGTGCACCCAACACCAACCAAATCATCTAACTTGCCTCGATCCCTACCTCTACATAACTCATAATGTCTCATTCAAGAGTAAGGTAAACAAGTTGATGATATCATATCCCACTTATCCCATTCTAAGCGTGGCTAAGCATAAGTAATATGAATGAATGACATAATAAAGCAAATCCCAACCCAAGTTACAAGGAAAACAAGGTAATGCAATTCTAGGGAAACTTCCTAGCATGGGTTTCATATTTCAATTGACAATGCAAATAATTCTATCTACACATCCTAGTATAGGAACAAAGTGGTCAAGGACACTTGCCTTCTTCCTGCTGCTCTGGGAATGGGTAGTCCTGATCTTGGAAAGGAAGAACTTGCTCTGGAGCAGGTTCTACTCATACCATCACACATAGCAAAAGAAAACAACAATCCATAAGACATAGTTCACACTTTCACTTCATACAAACCACACATTCATTTATGAAGTCATTCACATTTCTATGTGTTGTGGTTACTCTATGTGTGTTGATTTTGGGCTTACATGCACTTTTAAACATGTGCATATGATTTCTAACTTTTGTATTCAGATTTATATTTGTACACTATATATGAATTTCCAATTTAAACAAATTTCTTATATTCAATTAATACACATCTTAGCTACCAAGTATGCATGGAAGGTATTTTCCTACTCCAAATGGGTTTTCAGATCTTCTACCAAATCATAAACTGAAATCTTTGGGTTTTGGAGATTTTATATATCATTTTCTAGTTATGCATACCTATTTTCCTATATTTTAAGATTTATTTTCTATACCTAATTGTGAACTTTATTATGAAAATAGTAAGACACATCATCTAAACAGAATAGGTTCTGGTCTAAAATAGTAAATAATATATTTTTGAACTTCTCCTCTGATGTGAACTATTTTACATTTATTTTACAAATTTTCAGAATTATTTCCTAGCCTAAAATGTGTTTCTAGATCAAATAAACATGAACACACCCAAACAGATTTTATTTCAGCCTAAAATTTATTTTTAGCTCATTCTAAAGTTTTCCAATTGTTAGTGGAGTTTAAACTTGAATTTACAATGTGTGTGCCTCACCCTTTTAAATTTAAATCTTAATTACATATTCAAATTCCTAAATCTAATATTATATAAGGTTAAAAAGTAAACTCAGCCCACTACAGGGTCTATTATATTATTTCATAAATTTTCAAGGGTCTACCTACACATAACAGAGGGGTTTTCCTAATTTTTATTAAGTCCAGGGGCTAAAACTGATTTTTAATTGAATTTACATGAATTTCTGAAGTTCCAGGGGCTAGATCAGAAGTTTCCAGGGCTAGCTCGTATTTTCCGAGATCCCCAGGGGGTAGCACGTAAGAATCCCAGCCTTTATAACGCGGGGCTGATGTGGACCGTCCGATTTAAAATAGACGGCTGAGATTATAACGTCGAACCGGTACGCGGGGATTTAAATTCTACCGTGCGATTTAAAATAGACGGCCCTCAAGCGGCCACGTCGCTCTGATCGAGCGCGGGCGGCGCTGCCCGGCGGCGGTAGGTGGCGATCTCACCGGAGAGCTTCGGATCTTCGTCAATTCTTCCTAAAACTGGGACTTCATGGCATAGATCGGTAGAGGGGAGGTCGGGGATCTCACCTCGGGGGTTTTCTAGAGCTCGGAGGTCCTGGAAGGCGGTCGGCGACGCGGTCCGAGCTGGAACAGCGGCGAGGCTCGTCGGAGCTGTGTCTAGGGCGAAATCTACCGAGTTTTCTGCTCCTGCGTGATTCCCCGGAGGCGGTGGATCAAGATCAGCGCGTTAGATCAGAAATCCCGAGCGAAGATCGAGCGAAATTGGCCGGAGAAACTCGGGTTCTCACCGGAAGGAAAATCGACTGATCGTGGGTGCAAATCGGGACGATGCCGGGGTCTATATAGCCGGGGGAGTGCGGCGGGTTTGTTTAGATCGAGTTTGAGTCTTCTGGGACCGAGAGTCAGGCTGAGGGACGTGGAAATCCGGGTCGGTTACGATCGCGCGCGAGCGGAAGAGTCCGGGGTCGGCGCGAGCGGGAGGTCGGGGATGACAGGCGGGCCCCGCATGTCAGTGAGAGGGAAGCGGGCGCGCGGCTGCGGGCTGGCGCGGGGGTGAATGGGCCGGCTGGTGGGTTTCGGCCCACTGGCCGGGGAGGTTAGTTTTTTCTTTTTCTTTTTCTTTTCTGTTTTGAGTGTAATTTGAATTCCAATTTGAATTTGAATTTATGCACCACATGCAATACATCCAAAAATTTTTAAATTCTCCTCTTAACATGTTTTGGGGTGTTACAGCTCTACCCCCCTTAAAAGAAATCTCGTCCTCGAGATTGGTGGTTCTAAGAAAACAATTCCGGAAACTGTGCCTTAAGCTCGTCTTCTCGCTCCCATGTGGCTTCCTCTTCCGAGTGATGCTTCCACTGCACCTTGCACATCCGGATTCTTTTATTTCTTGTGAGGCATTCCATTGTCTCGAAAATCTTGAATGGTTGCTCGGCATAAGACAGATCCTCAGCTACATAAACCTCATTCATGGGTAACATCTCTTCAGGCGTCCTTGACATTTCTTGAGCTGTGACACATGGAATACGTCATGCACATCCGATAGGCGAGCCGGTAATTCTAGTTGATACGCCACTTCGCCTTTCCTCTCAAGAACTTGAAAGGGTCCGATGTATCGAGGTGATAACTTCCCTTTCACCTTGAACCGACAAAGTCCTCGGATAGGGGACACCTTGAGATAGACATAGTCCCCCACGTTGAAAACGAGCTCTCTTCTTTGTACATCGGCATAGCTCTTTTGTCGTGTCTATGCTATCCTCAAGTTGTTGCGAATTTCCCTCACTTTCGCCTCGGCTTCTTGTAGTACTTCGGGTCCAAACACTTTGCTTTCCCCCGTTTTGTTCCAAAATAGTGGAGTTCTACACTTCCTCCCGTACAAAGCTTCAAACGGTGACATCTTCATACTAGCCTGATAGCTGTTGTTATAGGAGAACTCCGCATACGGTAAGTTCTTATCCCAACTCCGATTGTTTTTTAGTGCACACGCTCTCAGCATATCCTCAAGGATCTGATTGGTTCTTTCCGTCTGCCCGTCAGTTTGGGGATGATAGGCAGAGCTAAAATTCAGATGGGTTCCCATGGTTTCATGCAACTTCTGCCAGAACCTTGAGGTGAACTGTGTCCATCGATCCGACACTATCTTCTTGGGCACTCCATGGTAACACACGATCCTTGACATGTACAACTCCGCCAATTTGGATCCGCTGTAGCTTTCTTTCACGGTGATGAAATGAGCTACCTTGGTTAGCCTGTCGATGATAACCCATATCGAATCATATCCTTATTGGGTCCTAGGCAATCCCACTATCAAATCCATACCGATTTCTTCCCATTTCCATTCAGGCACTTTGAGTGGTTGCAATAATCCCGCGGGTCGTTGATGTTCCGCTTTCACCAACTGACATGTGTCACATAGGGCAACATGTTCCGCGACATCTCGCTTCATGCCATACCACCAATACCTGCTCTTGAGGTCATGGTACATCTTCGTACTCCCAGGATGAATGGAATAGTCAGAATCGTGAGCCTCCTTCAAAATCAATTCACGGATCTCCTTTATTTCAGGCACACAGATTCTTTTCCCGTGCCACACCGTACCTTGTTCATCCTCTTTGAAACTAGGGGCTTTATTTTCCTTGATGAGTTGTCGGATTTCTTGTATCTTCTCATCATTCTTTTGACCATTGCGTATGTCTTGCTCTAGTGTGGAGTCCACTTCCATGGCGATGGCTTCACCACTATTCACCAGGCATAGATTTAGTCTTATAACATCGTCCTTCAATTCTGCAGGCATGTCCTTCAAGCTCAACCTATTGACCTGCACTTTCCGGCTTAAAGCATCCGCCACGACATTCGCTTTCCCAGGATGATAGTTGATTCCCACATCAAAGTCGTTAATTAGCTCTAACCATCTCCTTTGTCTGAAGTTGAGATCTGGCTGTGTGAAAATGTATTTTAAACTCTTATGATCCGTATATATTTCTGTCCTCTTCCCCATCAAGTAGTGCCGCCAAATTTTCAACGCGTGTACCACTGCGGCTAGTTCTAGGTCATGTGTAGGATAGTTCTTCTCATGTTTCCGGAGCTGCCGAGATGCATAAGCCACGACATGCCCTTCTTGCATGAGAACACATCCCAACCCGTTTCCAAAGGCATCGCAGTACACCGAAAAGTTCTTCTGCATATCTGGCATAACTAGCACTGGGGCTGTTGTCAATCTTTTCTTTAGCTCCTGAAAACTCGTCTCGCACTACGGCGTCCATGTGAATGTGATTCCCTTCTCCAACAGTTTGGTGAGGGGTCTCGAGATCTTGGAGAATCCCTCAATGAATCGTCGATAGTATCCAGCCAATCCCAAGAAGCTTCAAACGTCCCCGACATTCTCAGGGGTCTTCCACTTCTGTATATCCTCACTCTTGGCGGGATTTACAGAGGTTCCTCCTTCCGAGATTATATGTCCTAAGAAGGGAACTCTCTTCTGCCAAAACTCACACTTGCTCGACTTGGCATATAGTTGGTGTTCCCTCAGCTTCTGCAACACCAACCTTAGATGTTTCTCATGTTCCTCTTCATCTTTGGAGAAGACGAGAATGTCATCTATGAAAACCACCACAAATTTGTCCAGATATTCCATGAATACCTTGTTCATGAGATACATGAAGTATGCCGGGGCATTAGTTAGCCCGAAAGGCATGACGGTGTATTCATACTGTCCGTACCGAGATACGAAAGCTGTCTTTGGAATATCGGTTTGCCTTATCTTAAGTTGGTGGTATCCCGACCTGAGATCAATTTTCGAGAACACACAAGCTCCCCTCAACTGATCAAACAAGTCTTCAATGCGGGGTAATGGGTACTTGTTCTTGATGGTTACTTCATTCAAGGCACAGTAGTCTACGCATAACCTTTGGGTTCCGTCCTACTTCGGCACAAATATCACTGGAGCTCCCCATGGTGAGGAACTAGGACGAATATACCCCTTCTCCGTCAATTCTCTTAAATGATCCTTGAGTTCTCCCAGCTGCTTGGAGTCCATCCGATAAGGTCTCTTGTATATCGGAGCTGTTCCAGGTACTAGCTCAATCGCGAATTCCACTTCACGATCGGGAGGCATACCTGGCAACTCCTCCTGAAAAACGTCTGGGTATTCCCTGATAATCCTGATCTCCTCCACTTTCACCTCAACTTGATTTAATTTAATGTCCCTCCTAGGCTCTTGTATTGTTATGAACTTTACTCTTGTGCCGCTAGGGTGAGTTAGTTCCACCGTTCTGGTCGAACAATGGATGATTCCCTTATGTTTGGTCAACCAATCCATGCCCAAAATAATATCTATCCCTTGTGAATCTATCACTATGAGGTTAGCAGTAAATACTACCCCATTAATGTCTAGGTTCACCTTGGGACACACTTGTCTTGTCCTTATTTCTCCACCTGGAGAGTTTACTGCTAGCATATGGTTCATTTGTGTTGTTGCTAGATCATGCTTCTTAACAAACCCTTGGGCAATGAACGAGTGGGTAGCACCAGAATCAAACAGCAGGGTTGCAATGTGTAAATTGGCAGGGAACTTACCAACTACCACGTCGGGTGCCTCTTGCACCTCCTCCATGGTGACGTGGTTCACCCGTCCTCGCGTTACATTCTGCTGTTGCGGCTGCACGGGCTTCTTCTTTGGGCACTTATGGGCGTAGTGCCCCACTTCACCACAGTTAAAGCATTGCACCCCAACCTTTGGTGCCTGGCCTTTGTTGTCTTGGGGTTGGTTTGGGGGTCCTTGTACTGCTGGTCGAGGTTGATATGTAGGGCGAGGCTGCTGTACAAACTGACGTTGTGGCTGCGTTGGTGCGGACGGAGGCCTGAAGTTCGGGTTGTACCCTCTCGGTGCTGAGTAGGGTACCGCAGCACGGCTCGTTTGCCCTGCGGGTTGCTGCATCAGACGTGGGCGGGTGTTGCTACCCGAGGCTTGGTGTGACCATCCTGCCTTCCTCTTGTTTTCATTTTCCAAGGCCTTCAGCTTCCTTTCTATAACAAATGCTCTGTCCACCATCTTTTGGAAGCTTTCATACTCGTTGGAGGACATTGCACACTGCATTTCCGCTGTAAGTCCTTCCACAAAGCAGTCCTGTTTCTGCTCATCAGTCTCTATGTCCCGTGGGGCATAACGGGAGAGTTGAGTGAATTTAGTGAGGTACTCCCTCACAGTCATGTTTCCTTGCTGCAATCCCAAGAACTCCTTCCTCTTGTTTTTGAGTTCACCCCTGGGTATGTAATGGTTGCGGAAGCTACGCTTGAACTCTTCCCAAGTGATATTCTCAGGGTCATGATGGGCGGCCACTTAAGCGGTCCACCAATCAGCAGGAGGTCCATGCAATTGGTGAGAGGCAAACAGCACCCTCTCATACCCTTGGCATTGTATAATCCTCATCTTGCTCTCAATGGTCTTTAGCCAATCATCTGCCTCCAGGGGTTCAGCAGCACTTGCAAACTTCGGAGGTTGAGTTCCTAGAAACTCACTCAACCTTGGTTGGCGTGGTGCAGCTTGTGGAGGTGGAGCTTGATGCAAGTTGGCCACCACTTGAGTCAGGTTCTGGATGAGCTGATTTTGATTCTCAAGCATTTGGTGGAGGGGATCAACTCCTTCACGGCGACCACCCCTGTCTTGGCCTCCAGAAAGATGAGGGTTGCTTGCCTCATCGTTGTTGTTGGCGGGGTTGGGAGCACGACCCTTTCCTCTTCCGGCCATCTATCATGATCAACCAAATGTCAATTTTAATGCATTACGTGTTAACTTACCAGTTTTTGCTTGCTTAAACTTTAAGATTTGGAGAACTTATTTCATTCATATTTTCTGAGGATTTCATGTCTTACGTGAACATAAATGCACTCTTAATTCATATGGGTTCACACATCAAAGCAAAGCAATCCTGAAGACGAGGTTGTGGACAATTGCTCATGGCTTCCACAACTCACGTCACACACCACACATTAACACACTATTAACTAAAGTATTGACTCGCCTACTCGATAACCTGCTGAACTATGGGGAAGGACTCTACACGTCTTGTATCACTGAGCTGGCTCCTCGGGATCTTCCTCATTATTGCGGCTGCCTTCTGACTCTGCTTTGGGTGGGGAGGCTGCTGGTGGAGAAGTGCGGCGACGCCTGCTTGCCCGGCGATCTGGGGAGTCAGGAGTCCATGTGTCATTCACGGTGACACACAGTTCATTCCCATCTCCTCTTTCTCTCGCCCTCAAGCAGGCTCGAAGCAACGCCTCGGTTTCCTTCAGGGTGTCACGAACATCCTGAAGCTCCTGCTGACACTCCTGCAGTTGAGTGCTGAGCATAGCAGCATCCTCCAAGCACAAGTCCATGTGCTCATGGGAAGTCCCCTGCTGCACTGGCAGGTACTTGTACTCCGTTGTACCACTCTCGCGCTGGAGGACATACATGTACTCAGTCTTGTCCAGGTGGCGACGATAGATGTGACTCTGGCAGGTGATTGCCTCCCAGGTGACATCCTTCTCCGCATCGACCTGTGTCGCTCGACAAGCTGGAGAGCGGTGGATCTTGAGCAGCTGATTTTCGTGGATAATCCTCATCTCTGAACTCCATTCTTCCCGCTTCTTCCGGATGGTCCGGGTGGAGCTATAGTGTATGATCAGCTTGCCCGTATTGCCGGCGGCTTGGAGCATACGTTGAAGACGGCGCAATAAGCCTCCTACTGCCAATCTGTAGGAGAGATACGTCACCGGACGGTCCTCCTCTCTCAGGGCAAGGGCAACTACGGGAACACTCCCTCCGGTGGACTTGCGAGCTGTGCGAATCATGCGAACCATCTAAAACATAAAGCATTCAAACTTAAGTTAGATAAGGTTTTAAACAAAAATCCTATTTTGAATAAAAGTTGGGTAAGATGAATAAAGTGACCCCATTAAATAACACTTTTCAACCCACACCTTTGTAAAATAGTTTTTAAGAAAATAGGGTCCTTAAATACGTCCATTTCTACCTAGGTCCACGTTCCTACGGGCAACCTTGGCTCTGATACCACTTCTGTCACACCCGGTTTCTCCGAAGACAACCGAGTGACTATCACATGTATGCCAGGATCATTTCTCATACATGTGATGACAAATAGTGAAGCATCATTTATTACAAGCTAGGTGTCGAATATAAATAAGTCTTACATAGCATATGTCTCGATGGACGACAATAAGTTCATAACATGTAAATAAAAATAGAAGCGGAATGTTATTCTTGTGGTCTCTGTCACAGGCGTTGCCCGGGGGACTCCATGAACCTAGAATCCTTCTTCGGGTCCGAAGTTTTGATCATTAAACACCACATCATTTTCTTGACCTGAGCAGCAATATAAACCAACAAATATGCATGGTTGAGTACCGATGATACTCAGCAAGTGTGGGAAAGTTATGTCATGCATGGCTAGAACAAGGAGAGGTTGAACTCATGGTTAAAGCACTACGCAATTAATACCTATCACCTTAGCTATTAAGCACCTACATTACTACATAGGTGAAATGGTCCCAATCTCCCATCCCATCATCATAATCAAATAACCATAACATCATTTCCAATGTTAAGCTCCCCGCTTAACATCCACAACCTCCAAGGTCATCATATTCTAATCATGAATAAGTCCAAGCCGCTCTTGACCGTGAGCACGGCTGTCATGACAGTTTTGACTCTGCAGAGTTTGCACCACTGTACCCACATGTAGTGATTTCATCCCCCGTTGCCGGGTGGACTAAAAAAACCTCCATTATGCCAGTGGCCACGAACCACATTCACACTTCCCAGGTGTGTAGCCAGGAGATCACTACGAAGCCTTTACAAAGGGATTCCCGACGAGCGGTGGGCCCACTGAGGTTTCACCCCTAACAGCATACAAGAGGCTCCAACCCCGCTGCAGTGGCCCCCTCTTGAGCCTTGCGGTTCATATGGTAGTCCAGCTGACACCTATTCCCCGCACCATCCAACACACCCATACTACGCCGGGAATACACCTAATTAATTGGCCAAGCTGCCCCATCTCAGCATGTGGTTGGCACGGTAAAGCCAGGTTACATGCTCCATGAAACGGTCCTTAGGATCCAGGCAAGTACTAAACACAAACCAGAGTCTCGTGCACCCAGCACCAACCAAATCATCCAACTTGCCTCGATCCCTACCTCTACATAACTCATAATGTCTCATTCAAGAGTAAGGTAAACAAGTTGATGATATCATATCCCACTTATCCCATTCTAAGCATGGCTAAGCATAAGTAATATGAATGAATGACATAATAAAGCAAATCCCAACCCAAGTTACAAGGAAAACAAGGTAATGCAATTCTAGGGAAACTTCCTAGCATGGGTTTCATATTTCAATTGACAATGCAAATAATTCTATCTACACATCCTAGTATAGGAACAAAGTGGTCAAGGACACTTGCCTTCTTCCTGCTGCTCTGGGAATGGGTAGTCCTGATCTTGGAAAGGAAGAACTTGCTCTGGAGCAGGTTCTACTCATACCATCACACATAGCAAAAGAAAACAACAATCCATAAGACATAGTTCACACTTTCACTTCATACAAACCACACATTCATTTATGAAAGTCATTCACATTTCTATGTGTTGTGGTTACTCTATGTGTGTTGATTTTGGGCTTACATGCACTTTTAAACATGTGCATATGATTTCTAACTTTTATATTCAGATTTATATTTGTACACTATATATGAATTTCCAATTTAAACAAATTTCTTATATTCAATTAATACACATCTTAGCTACCAAGTATGCATGGAAGGTATTTTCCTACTCCAAATGGGTTTTCAGATCTTCTACCAAATCCTAAACTGAAATCTTTGGGTTTTGGAGATTTTATTTATCATTTTCTAGTTATGCATACCTATTTTCCTATATTTTAAGATTTATTTTGTATACCTAATTGTGAACTTTATTATGAAAATAGTAAGACACATCATCTAAACAGAATAGGTTCTGGTCTAAAATAGTAAATAACATATTTTTGAACTTCTCTGATGTGAACTATTTTACATTTATTTTACAAATTTTCAGAATTATTTCCTGGCCTAATGTAAAAGTCCCAAAAATGTGTATGAATAAAAACTATCGTTTGAGTTCATATGTGTGACAATGACAGGAAAAATGGGACTTGCTAAAATTTTTTCTTCATGCAAGGTAATACATGGATGAATATCCAACATGAGGTTCACCTTTTTATTTAAAAGTGTTGGACCAATAAGGAGTTAAATATCTCTTTGCATGTAAGTTTAAAAATCAGATTTTTAAATTCAAAGTTCACACATGTAGTGACCAAAAACTTTGAGTAAACATGCAGCCCTATAGTTGGGATTATAGGGAAAAGTTTGCTCATAAACTTTTCAATTGTAGGGTGAGCTCAAAAGGGAGTTAAAGAGGAGAATTTGCAAACTTCAACCAAATTCAAATTTGGAAAGCAAATTCAAACTGAATTGGAAGGATTCAAATTCTAACCCACACTTTAAACTCAGAATTGTGGGAATTAAGAGGATCAGCTTGAGAAGATATTTGGGGAGGGGATGAGGAGTGGGACCCACATGTCATAGAGCTAAAAGAGGAGCCTTGCACCTTAAGTCAGCCCCAGTGGGGAAATTCGTCGAGCAGCACGTGGGCCACGAGCAGCTCCCACCGTGGAGCCAAGGGGACGCTCGGCAGCGCCACCAGCTGCTGCACTTCCCCACATACGGCGCCCAGAGGCGGTTCTGCGGCCTGATCAACCCCCCCTGGACGAAGCAAAGGCTGTCCCTTCTTCTCCTCCTCGCGAGCGCACGGCCAGCGATCGTCTTCCCCTCCGCCTCTCGGTCCGATCGGAAGAACGGCCAAACACCACGCTTTCCCCCCCTGACCTGCTAAACATCACCGCGAGCTCGGCCTCCACCTCCCTGACCCGCAAGCCAGCGAGCTGCGGCCTCCGGTGCCCGAGAACGACCGCCGCCGCGGCGACCTAAGCCGAGAAAGTGATTGGGCGCTCGTGGACAGCCCTCCACAGCGGGTTTCACGGCCGAATGATCACACCTACGGACGCGCACGGGTGCGTGCTGCTCTCAGCCCAAGCTCAGGCCATACCGTGAAGCATCGCCGGCGAATTTCAAAGTTTTGCTCCGGCGACGTCAACCCGAGCATCCGGTATGGAAATCCAAAATTCTCCACTTCTATTCGTTCTTAGCTCGTCAAACTTTGCACGAAGGAGCTGGACTAGCCGGCGATTATATTCTCTTAAGCATTTGTCGCATGAAAACCCTTTGGGGCGACGTATTTTGAGGTCTACCGATCATTTCTCCGGCGGACCCATTTGGTCGCACGGCGACAACCCATTTCCAGCCATTCCCGAGCCACTTTGAGGTCGTGTCGACCCTCCTAGAGGTACGCTGGTGCTGTAGGGCTCGTCGGCACAAGCTTTTGAGGGCTGGAGACCCCGGGCGACGCTGCCGGACTTCCACAGAGGTAGTTACACGTCGCCGGCCATGTTCCGCTCTCGTCGGCAGCCCTAGTAAACCCCACAGCCATGTTCCTCGAGTCCCTAAACCCCCTGGCGGCGAGTTGTAGCTCCGGCGGTGGCCGGGAAGGCCGTTCCGGTGAACTTCCGGTTACTCCGGCGAGGGGGAGAGCGCGGGCGTGAGCGAGAAGCGGGAGGTAGAAGAAAGCCGTGGGCCCCGCCTGTCAGCAGCTCAGAATTCAAATCCGGGATCGGGTGTGGCCGGGATCCCGTGTGCTGGCGCGAAAAACCCCGTGGCCCCGGTGTGGCCCAGTTCTGATTGGTTGGAATTCAAATAAGCGGGCCCAGTGGGATTTTCAATAGGAAAATAATTCCAGACTTAGCTCAATCTTTAGAAATTCATATCTCCCTGTGGAAAACTCCAATTTGAGTGATTCCAATTGGGTTGGATTTATCTCTCTGAGATCTATCCAAATATGAACACAGATTTGTATGAAAGTCAATATTATATTCTGGAAAATTCTTTGAAGGATCTCTGAAAAAGAATTATTGAGGGCGTTTGGATTATCTAAAAATACCCAAATTTTGCCAGAATATTCTTTAGCATATTATTGACCTTCTAGCAAATTTTCAGCTCATTTGAAGATCATTTGAGTAGGAATTTGCTAAAAACAATCTGCTGTGTTCATAAGAGTCCAGAAACATTTTCAGAAAATGTTTCCCACTTCAAAAATCTGTTCTGAGCAATCCATAGCTCCAAAAATCATAGGAAAATTTAGGAAAGCTCTCTGGGACATACTTGGAATTGTAGATCACTTAGTTGGGCATGAAAATGCACATTACTACAGAATTAATTCTATTGAGTACAAATGCTTAAAGAATTGTTCTGGGAGAACTACCCAAGTAAAAGGGCTGAATTTTGGACCAGATGACTCTCATGTGATCAAGAACTCACATGTAAATTATCTGCCCAAGATGAGTCCTGGAAATCCCTGTGTCTTATTCTCCATACTTGTGTATATGTGGGAATACATAAGAGATGTTGTGAGAATTATGGGGAGGACACAATATGACTCCACATTAGCTGCAATTTGGCAAGCGAAATCCTTAGGTAGCATAGAACCTGCTGTAAAAGTTTTGAGGCCATTGGAGTTCTTGTTCTTCAGTTGCACTCAAATCTTTTCAGCTTGTCTATTAGGATCATTAGGGAAAATGATTAGTGTATAGCTAAGGCCTTAAGGTCAAATTAGTTTAATGCTGTTTTTTTTGCACAACAGAGGCAAACCAAGCCATGCTTGGCTTTTCCACACAACCTCTGTTCTTAAGAAAGTAATTCTATAACTTCTTTCCATTACATTCTATAAAATATGTGCATATGCATTTCAATGGGAACCACAACGAAGGGGACTCAAAGGAGTGATTCATCGAAGTGGATCAAGCTCCGGAGAGTCAAGGGTGGATCTGCAAGGATACTAACTGCTTATATACAACTACCCTGCAAAACAGGCAAGCTCCGGTTTGCATTTAACAGCTGTTAAGTTTTTGTTTTGTATTCACTTTCGGTCAGGATATAAATTATGCATTAGGTCTAGTGTTTGATACTCCACTTGCATAGCCAAATGACCCATGGAGTATTGGGTAGGTGTCTATCACCGTGTAGAACCGCCAAGCTTAGGTACGGTGCGGTAGAAGTCGAGTGGTGAGATGCTACTCGCAGATTTAGGAACAACAGGGGCATACGGGATTGGTTCGTAATTGAATTAGCAAGTTAAAGTGGAGACCGGAAGGTTGTAGGAGCAGCAGGACATAGGGGCCTGGGTGCTGTAGACCTGTCCGTGTCAGTCAAGGACCGATCCGTATGTGGCCCTGTTGAACAAGTTTGAGTTGTGTACCGGACTCATGCTGGATATATGGGACCGAGTAAACCGATGTACCTCGGGAAGCTGTCTTTGGGACTTTTTGGGTCGCCTCAGGCGGACGGCCGGTGTGCAGTATGTGGGTAATATTCTCATGACATCTCACGTCGGAAGGTGCACCATGAGAGTTGCTACTGTACGTGGCGACTTGATCGATTCAGCGGGGGTGAAACGGGGGAAAGGCTGCCACGTACGACGTCAGTGATGGTTGTTGTAGGCAACGTCGAGTACGGGCGTACGTGTCGTGTAGTACGGGTGTTATTGATTCGAATCACCGTCGCTCGCGGAATGGACCGAGCATACTTGTTCTCACAGTCGTGACGTAGTAAGAACTTGCATGAGAAAGGAACTAATCATATGGATGTGAAGTATTATACTAGCGTTGTATTGGATCTTGATGAATAGGCTAGTGCAAACTCGATTCTTTTATGCCATGAGCAATTTACATCGGGGGAAAGCGTTTCTTGTTTGATTGTGGACTCCCGATGTGGCGTGCCCAGGGTTACTTAAAATGCTGCAATTAATACCTGAAAGTAAGGATTCACTTTTAGGCGAGTTTAATTATGCTTATGCCATCCTATGGTAGGTTCATAACCTCACTTAGAGTTTCATGTTTAGGGTAACGGTTAAGTCTTGCTGAGCGTTATGCTCACGGATGCTATCCGAGTTGTTTTGCAGGTAATTGACTCGATGCTTATGAGATGGGGTGCCGATGAGACTCGGGAACCTCCGAGTGCTTACTCAAAGAGCATCCTCACCGCTGCAGATTGTCTTCGTGTTGCTAGTAAGAAACGTCCGCGGGCTGGACCGTTTCTTTGTTGCTAAGTTTAGATATGAGTCGTGAGAGTGATAGTCTTCCGCTGTAGTTTACTCTGATATACTTATTTGTAAAACAATCTTGTACGCTTCCGCAAACTATTTATGTAATATGATGTATGTTCATCGACCCGTGCGCTGTTGGGTGCCACATAACACGGCACCACCCGACGAGGTCCTGTGGGGCCGTCTCAGCATGGTATCTGAGCCGTTTCAGCATGGTATCAGAGCTACGTTGGAAACAGAGCACGGATTGAGCATCATATTATGTCAAAAACTTAGGATACGGTGAGTTAACTGTACTAGGCCCACATAAGGACTACTATTAGCATAATATGAAGGTGGCAAGCTAACCTATTTGTTATGTCGAAAAATCGTGCATCTCGGGACGTTTATGTCTTGGGGGGTGCACGTATGCGCTGTCCACCAGTGCGCACAAGCTGAAGGGTGGAGCCTTACGGGTGGCAGGTAGCCCGACCCGCTTTAGTATCCTCTACAACTCTTCATGTCGTTTGGGGTATTCGAGCAGCGTCTGTCCCAGGCGTGCGTGGTGCAATTTGGGAGACCCCGTCACGTGGTCAGTAACGTGAACACGTAGCTCAAGGCGTGTTTGGCTTGAGAACACCTGGGCGAGTGATGACGGCCGGGCGTACAAACTGTTATGGATACCGGGTTCGGTTTGCAGCCGGATCTGATGATTGAGTGTGGCTTATGTAGGTACTAACCACGAAAACATTAGTGCGTGTAGAACATGTTTGTGAGTGACCGTTTTAGTGCCACCTAAGAATACGTGTATGCCGAAGTAATCCGGTTAGGTTTTTCTTTGGTGAGGCAACGTAGTACCGTCATATGTCTTACGGTGCATCGTCACCGTACTACACTGGATAGTATTCTTATCTATGAAGAAATCATTCATGACTAACTTCCAAACTAAAAACGGATGTGATAAAGCACATATTAGTTACTGAGCTCCTCATTTGAACTAAGTTTCAAAGAAGAGACTTGTTAGGCTTCTTTTGATCTCAAAGACAGAGTGCTCTGTTCAAGACAGAAATTTTTTCTGGTCTTTAACAGAGAGTAACTCTGTTTAGCTTGAACCAATGGAGGTGTTTGATACCGTTCTGGAAAGGTTACTAAGTGCTCTACAACTTTTGTGTAGAACTCCAGAGCCAAATCCGACACCAACTTGGTTGAACGTCCAGATGAATGCAAACTGTTCAGAAAACAGAGCAGCTGCAAACTTCTCTGGATGTTGCTGTAAAATAGCCGTCACAGTCTGTAGAAAAAATTTCTAAGGGTCATATGATAAACCGTTGGAAAGGTTAGGGAATTTGCAACAATTTTGTAGTTCATAGTGTGTTCAGGATTGTATTCATTTGTATGTAAAACTGTGATGAAAACAGCCACATACAAAGAAGGTGCTGGCAAAATTTAGCCAGAAAATTCTGTCAACTTTGAACAATCCTAACTTTTGATCCAGAGGTGATCTAGGGGCATATGAGTACTCATTGAAAAGATACTAAAGTTAACTTTAACTTTGGTATGCAACTTGAGTTATGAAAATGCTAGTAACTGGATCAAATTCTGAGTTAAGTACAGAAAGGTCTGTTCTGTACAGCATGAGGGACTGAATATGTTAGCTTTAGAAAGATGTGTAAACATGAAATTTTGTTATGCTTTCATAAAGTTTTAGCATGTTCATGTTTTACATACTTTCACATACTGCTGAAATCATGTTTTTACTCCCCTCAAAAATTATCTTTGTGCAGTATGGTGCGTACTCATTCTCCGAGTAGGGCTGATAGTTCTCGCCAAGACGGTGATGACTCGACTCCACCACAGGCACCGCCATCAACGGTATGGGCGGATGTCATGACTCAGATGGTCGAGTCAAGTCAAGAGAACACAAGACTACTCCAAGCCTTGGTACAACAGGGCTTACTCCAACACGCGCAACAGGACGTTCCACCTTGGAACACCTATTTGGATTTCTTGGCGACACAACCGCCAATCTTCACCGAAGCCCATGAACCAGTGGAAGCTGATCAGTGGCTTCGAGTTATGGAGTCCAAGTTTGGAGTGTTTGAGTGTGATGAGTATCAGAAGACATCATTTGCAGCTCAACAGCTCCATGGAGCCGCCGGAAATTGGTGGTTCGCTTATCTTGCCACCGTTCCGGAAGGTCATCAAGTGGAATGGACGGAATTTCGTGAAGCATTCCGGGCTCGTCACATTCCTATGGGTTTTATTAAGGCCCAACAGCAAGAATTCAGAAACATGAAGCAGGGGGACATGAGTGTCCTCGATTATGTCCGAAGATTCAACCTTCTGGCACAATATGCTCCTGCTTATGCGACGAGCGAAGCTGCAATGTGTGACTACTTTTTCTATGGCTTGAGTGACATACTAAAAGAGAAGTTAGCTTTGTTCAATCAAGTCAGTTACACCGAGTTGATCAGTGCTGCTCTGCTGCAAGAACAAGCGACACTTGAGTGTCAAGCAGAGAAGAGGGACCGGGAGGATGTGCAGGAATACACACCAGTCGTTCCTCGTAAATATCGTGTGGTGTATCACACACCATCCGATGAAAGATGGCAAACGCCAGTGAGATCAACTCCGTACAGATTTCCTGCTCAAGAGTCTTGTCTTGAAGCAACACCATTGCCGCAGCAACGAAGGACACCTGTTGCATCATTGCTGCAGCCAAGTACATCAACTTCTCAACCACAAGTCAACGAAGAACCGGGAAAACCTCCGTGTTCTTATTGCCACCGTTCTGGGCATTTTAGGCAGGAATGCCGGGAGAAGTTGTTGAATACCAGACAGCCATCATCATCAGGTGGTATGCCGCCACCTGCTCAAGTCAACATAACAGCATTGCAATCCGGGAGTGTGCAACATCTTGCTATTGAGGATGTCCCGGAGGGAGCACCGGTGTTAGCAGGCATGTTTACTCTCAAATACGTGCCCGTGCTTGTACTTTTTGATTCCGGTGCAACCCATAATTTTATCAGCAAAACATGCGTGGATCAGCACCAATTATCCACCAATACTCCCACAACGAGTTTTCTTATACGTTCACCGGGAGGGAATATCTCTGCCAATCAGATTGTGTCCCGGGCAGCTTTGTGTTTGGGTGGAAAAATATACCCAACATCGCTGATTATGTTGGATAGGCAGAAGATAGACATTATATTGGGGATGTCTTGGTTAAATCGTCACGGTGCCATTCTCAATATCGGTAACCGGACTGTCCAGATTGACTCGCCGATTCACGGACAGCACACGCTGTTTTTAGACAGCGAAGATCCAGATATGGTAGAGGCCTACCACACGGAAGCGCTGAAACTTGAAGATATTCCGGTGGTACGTGATTATCCCGACGTTTTTCCCGATGACTTACCGGGCATGCCGCCCGAATGGGACGTTGAGTTTAAGATTGAACTGGCGCCGGGAACGACGCCTATCTCACGAAGGCCTTACAATATGGCACCTAACGAGCTAGCGGAGTTGAAAGAGCAACTGAATGAACTCATGAGCAAGGGTTCATACGGCCAAATTCTTCACCTTGGGGTTGCTCAGCGCTGTTCGTTAAGAAGAAGGACGAAACACTACGGCTATGTGTGGATTACCGTCCTCTAAATGCTGTCACAATAAAGAACAAGTATCCTTTGCCCCGCATCGACATCCTGTTCGATCAACTTGTGGGTGCAAAGGTATTTTCGAAGATGGATCTTCGGTCGGGATATCATCAAATCAAAATCCGACCGGAGGACATACCGAAGACAGCTTTCTCGACGAGATACGGACTCTACGAGTACCTCGTCATGTCATTTGGGTTAACCAACGCTCCGGCACACTTCATGTACTTGATGAATTCTGTGTTCATGCCGGAGTTAGACAAGTTCGTCGTGGTATTCATCGATGACATATTGGTTTACTCCAAATCGGAAGAAGAGCACGCTGAACATCTGCGTATTGTACTACAACGGTTGCGGGAGCACCAATTGTATGCCAAGTTCAGCAAGTGCGAATTTTGGATTGATCAAGTGCCTTTCCTAGGCCATATCATTTCAGCAGAGGGCATTGCCGTGGACCCCAGCAAAATTCAACAAGTGCTGAAGTGGGAATCTCCCAAGTCAGTCCACGAGGTCCGAAGTTTCCTAGGTTTAGCAGGGTATTATCGGAGGTTTATTCCGAGCTTCTCAAAAATTGCTAAACCAATGACGGGGCTGCTGAAGAAGGGCACTAAATACATGTGGAATGCAGCATGTGAAGCCACATTCAAAACTTTGGTGAAACATCTCACAACGGCTCCAGTTCTTGCTCAGCCGGACACGACGCAGCCATTTGATGTATACTGCGATGCATCCGGCATCGGTCTCGGTTGCGTTCTGATGCAAGAAGGGCGTGTAGTTGCCTATGGATCTCGTCAACTGCGAAACCACGAGCAGCATTATCCAACCCATGATCTTGAGCTTGCTGCAGTGGTGTTGGCGTTAAAGATGTGGAGGCATTACCTACTGGGTAATCTTGTTCACCTCTACACCGACCATAAAAGCCTCAAGTATATCTTCACGCAGAAGGAGCTGAATATGAGGCAACGGAGATGGTTGGAGCTCATAAAAGATTATGAAATTGAGATCCACTATCATCCGGGAAAAGCAAACGTGGTTGCCGACGCGCTTAGTCGGAAAGCCCACGTTCACAACTTGGCGGCTGCTGAGTTAGGAGACAAAGAACCAAGCCTCCGTGTCATTCCGTATGGCGCGCTTTATAATCTCGCGCTCATTCCAACAATCCGTGAAGAGATTGTTGAGGCTCAAAGAAGAGATAGAGGTATGTCTCACATACGGAGAAGACTAGACAACGGAGAGGTGAAATGTTTCCGGAAGGATGAGAACGGTACAATATGGTTTAACGACCGTATAGTGGTACCGCGCAATATGAAACTCCGGAAGAAAATCTTGGATGAAGCCCACCTGTCGAAGTTTTCCATTCATCCCGGAAGTAACAAGATGTACCAAGATTTGAAACAGAAATTTTGGTGGACGAGGATGAAGAGGGAGATTGCTAAATACGTATCCGAATGCGATACGTGTAGACGGGTCAAGGCTGATCATATGCGGAAAGCCAGACCGCTACAACCTTTGAAGATCCCGGCGTGGAAATGGGAGGATGTGAGTATGGACTTCATCGTCGGATTACCGCTCACATCCAGGAAGCATGACTCGATATGGGTGATCGTCGACCGGTTGACAAAGTCGGCTCATTTCATACCGGTGAACACTCATTATCGAGCAAGGCAATATGCGGAGTTATTCATCTCCAGAATTATTTGCTCACATGGTGTCCCGAAGACCATCATTTCAGATCGAGGTGCGCTGTTCGTTGCTCGGTTTTGGGAGCAGCTGCATGCCTCGTTGGGCACCAAGCTAATTAGAAGCTCCACATATCACCCTCAAACCGATGGACAAACTGAGAGGGTGAATCAAGTACTTGAGGACATGTTGAGAGCGTGTGCCATCCACCACGGTAGGAATTGGGACGATCACCTACCACTGGCGGAGTTTTCATACAACAACGGTTATCAAGCGAGTATTAAAATTGGCACCGTATGAAGCTCTCTACGACCGGAAGTGTCGCACACCGCTGAATTGGTGTGAGTCCGGCGAAAGAGTTCTGTTTGGGGTTGATCTTGTCAACGAAGCCGAAGACCGAGTTCGGTTGATACAAGAGAACTTAATGGCTGCCCAATCCCGACAGAAGAGCTACGCCGATCAAAGGCGTAGGCCGTTACATTTTGACGTCGGAGAGCACGTATATCTTCGTGTATCTCCGATGAAGGGAATTCACCGGTTCGGTGTAAAGGGGAAACTCGCTCCCCGTTTTATTGGTCCTTTCGCTATCACGGAGAAGTGCGGACCCGTAGCCTACCGGCTGGGATTACCGGCAAGTCTAGCGGGTGTTCATGATGTATTTCATGTTTCACAGCTGCGGAAGTGCCTCAAATTCACCGCTGCTGTTCGCACTGAGGACATCGACGAATTGAAACCGGACCTGACCTACACCGAGTGACCGGTTCAGATATTGGATGAAAAGGCCCGGGTAACCCGGAACCGGGCGATCAAATTTTTCAAGGTGCTGTGGAGTAATCACACCGCGGAAGAGGCGACGTGGAAAAGTGAAGATTATCTCCGCACCAACTACCCGGAACTTTTATCTTTGTACAGTTTGTAATTACCTCTCCCGTCTCGTTCCTCTTTTGTAATCTCGGGACGAGATTCTTTTAAGGGGGGAGGAATGTAAAAGTCCCAAAAATGTGTATGAATAAAAATTATGGTTTGAGTTCATATGTGTGGCAATGACAGGAAAAATGGGACTTGCTAAAATTTTTTCTTCATGCAAGGTAATACATGGATGAATATCCAACATGAGGTTCACCTTTTTATTTAAAAGTGTTGGACCAATAAGGAGTTAAATATCTCTTTGCATGTAAGTTTAAAAATCAGATTTTTAAATTCAAAGTTCACACATGTAGTGACCAAAAACTTTGAGTAAACATGCAGCCCTATAGTTGGGATTATAGGGAAAAGTTTGCTCATAAACTTTTCAATTGTAGGATGAGCTCAAAAGGGAGTTAAAAGAGGAGAATTTGCAAACTTCAACCAAATTCAAATTTGGAAAGCAAATTCAAACTGAATTGGAAGGATTCAAATTCTAACCCACACTTTAAACTCAGAATTGTGGTAATTAAGAGGATCAGCTTGAGAAGATATTTGGGGAGGGGATGTGGAGTGGGACCCACATGTCATAGAGCTAAAAGAGGAGCCTTGCACCTTAAGTCAGCCCCAGTGGGGAAATTCGTCGAGCAGCACGTGGGCCACGAGCAGCTCCCACCGTGGAGCCACGGGGACGCTCGGCAGCGCCACCAGCTGCTGCATTTCCCCACATACGGCGCCCAGAGGCGGTTCTGCGGCCTGATCAACCCCCCCCTGGACGAAGCAAAGGTCGTCCCCTCTTCTCCTCCTCGCGAGCGCACGGCCAGCGACTGTCTTCCCCTCCGCCTCTCGGTCCGATCGGAAGAACGGCGAAACCACCACGCTTTCCCCCCCCCCCCTGACCTGCTAAACATCACCGCGAGCTCGGCCTCCACCTCCCTGACCCGCAAGCCAGCGAGCTGCGGCCTCCGGTGCCCGTGAACGACCGCCGCCGCGGTGACCAAAGCCGAGAAAGTGATCGGGCGCTCGTGGACATCCCTCCACAGCGGGTTTCACGGCCGAACGATCACACCTACGGACGCACACGGGTGCATTGCTGCTCTCAGCCCAAGCCGGCGAATTTCAAAGTTTTGCTCCGGCGACGTCAACCCGAGCATCCGGTATGGAAATCCAAAATTCTCCACTTCTATTCGTTCTTAGCTCGTCAAACTTTGCACGAAGGAGCTGGACTAGCCGGCGACTATATTCTCTTAAGCATTCGTCGCATGAAAACCCTTTGGGGTGACGTATTTTGAGGTCTACCGATCATTTCTCCGGCGGACCCATTTGGTCGCACGGCGACAACCCATTTCCAGCCATTCCCGAGCCACTTTGAGGTCGTGTCGACCCTCCTAGAGGTACGCTGGTGCTGTAGGGCTCGTCGGCACAAGCTTTTGAGGGCTGGAGACCCCGGGCGACGCTGCCGGACTTCCACAGAGGCAGTTACACGTCGCCGGCCATGTTCCGGTCGTCGGCAGCCCTAGCAAACCCCACAGCCATGTTCCTCGAGTCCCTAAACCCCCTTGCGGCGAGTTGTAGCTCCAGCGGTGGCCGGGAAGGCCATTCCGGCGAACTTCCGGTTACTCCGGCGAGGGGGAGAGCGCGGGCGCGAGCGAGAAGCGGGAGGTAGAAGAAAGCCGTGGGCCCCGCCTGTCAGCAGCTCAGAATTCAAATCCGGGATCGGGTGTGGCCGGGATC
Organism: Neostapfia colusana; assembly: GCA_030760725.1. Classification (NCBI taxonomy): domain Eukaryota; kingdom Viridiplantae; phylum Streptophyta; class Magnoliopsida; order Poales; family Poaceae; genus Neostapfia; species Neostapfia colusana. Next base: position 4,683,471 of record JASWHV010000010.1, on the reverse strand, counting down.
CCGTGTGCTGGCGCGAAAAACCCCGTGGCCCCGGTGTGGCCCAGTTCTGATTGGTTGGAATTCAAATAAGCGGGCCCAGTGGGATTTTCAATAGGAAAATAATTCCAGACTTAGCTCAATCTTTAGAAATTCATATCTCCCTGTGGAAAACTCCAATTTGAGTGATTCCAATTGGGTTGGATTCATCTCTCTGAGTTCTATCCAAATATTAACTCAGATTTGTATGAAAGTCAATATTATATTCTGTAAAATTCTTTGAAGGATCTCTGAAAAAGAATTATTGAGGGAGTTTGGATTATCTAAAAATATCCAAATTTTGCCAGAATATTCTTTAGCATATTATTGACCTTCTAGCAAATTTTCAGCTCATTTGAAGATCATTTGAGTAGGAATTTGCTAAAAACAATCTGCTGTGTTCATAAGAGTCCAGAAACATTTTCAGAAAATGTTTCCCACTTCAAAAATCTGTTCTGAGCAATCCATAGCTCCAAAAATCATAGGAAAATTTAGGCAAGCTCTCTGGGACATACTTGGAATTTTAGATCACTTAGTTGGACATGAAAATGCACATTACTACAGAATTAATTCTATTGAGTACAAATGCTTAAAGAATTGTTCTGGGAGAACTACCCAAGTAAAAGGGCTGAATTTTGGACCAGATGACTCTCATGTGATCAAGAACTCACATGTAAATTATCTGCCCAAGATGAGTCCTGGAAATCCCTGTTCTTATTCTCCATACTTGTGTATATGTGGGAATACATAGGAGATGTTGTGAGAATTATGGGGAGGACACAATATGACTCCACATTAGCTGCAATTTGGCAAGCGAAATCCTTAGGTAGCATAGAACCTGCTGTAAAAGTTTTGAGGCCATTGGAGTTCTTGTTCTTCAGTTGCACTCAAATCTTTTCAGCTTGTCTATTAGGATCATTAGGGAAAATGATTAGTGTATAGCTAAGGCCTTAAGGTCAAATTAGTTTAATGCTGTTTTTTTTGCAAAACAGAGGCAAACCAAGCCATGCTTGGCTTTTCCACACAACCTCTGTTCTTAAGAAAGTAATTCTATAACTTCTTTCCATTACATTCTATAAAATATGTGCATATGCATTTCAATGGGAACCACAACGAAGGGGACTCAAAGGAGTGATTCATCGAAGTGGATCAAGCTCCGGAGAGTCAAGGGTGGATCTGCAAGGATACTAACTGCTTATATACAACTACCCTGCAAAACAGGCAAGCTCCGGTTTGCATTTAACAGCTGTTAAGTTTTTATTTTGTATTCACTTTCGGTCAGGATATAAATTATGCATTAGGTCTAGTGTTTGATACTCCACTTGCATAGCCAAATGACCCATGGAGTATTGGGTAGGTGTCTATCACCGTGTAGAACCGCCAAGCTTAAGTACGGTGCGGTAGAAGTCGAGTGGTGAGATGCTACTCGCAGATTTAGGAACAACAGGGGCATACGGGATTGGTTCGTAATTGAATTAGCAAGTTAAAGTGGAGACCGGAAGGTTGTAGGAGCAGCAGGACATAGGGGCCTGGGTGCTGTAGACCTGTCCGTGTCAGTCAAGGACCGATCCGTATGTGGCCCTGTTGAACAAGTTTGAGTTGTGTACCGGACTCATGCTGGATATATGGGACCGAGTAAACCGATGTACCTCGGGAAGCTGTCTTTGGGACTTTTCGGGTTGCCTCAGGCGGACGGCCGGTGTGCAGTATGTGGGTAATATTCTCATGACATCTCACGTCGGAAGGTGCACCATGAGAGTAGCTACTGTATGTGGCGACTTGATCGATTCAGCGGGGGTGAAACGGGGGAAAGGCTGCCACGTACGACGTCAGTGATGGTTGTTGTAGGCAACGTCGAGTACGGGCGTACGTGTCGTGTAGTACGGGTGTTATTGATTCGAATCACCGTCGCTCGCGGAATGGACCGAGCATACTTGTTCTCACACTCGTGACGTAGTAAGAACTTGCATGAGAAAGGAACTAATCATATGGATGTGAAGTATTATACTAGCGTTGTATTGGATCTTGATGAATAGGCTAGTGCAAACTCGATTCTTTTATGCCATGAGCAATTTACATCGGGGGAAAGCGTTTCTTGTTTGATTGTGGACTCCCGATGTGGCGTGCCCAGGGTTACTTAAAATGCTGCAATTAATACCTGAAAGTAAGGATTCACTTTTAGGCGAGTTTAATTATGCTTATGCCATCCTATGGTAGGTTCATAACCTCACTTAGAGTTTCATGTTTAGGGTGACGGTTAAGTCTTGCTGAGCGTTATGCTCACGGATGCTATCCGAGTTGTTTTGCAGGTAATTGACTCAATGCTTATGAGAAGGGGTGCCGATGAGACTCGGGAACCTCCGAGTGCTTACTCAAAGAGCATCCTCGCCGCTGCAGATTGTCTTCGTGTTGCTAGTAAGAAACGTCCGCGGGCTGGACCGTTTCTTTGTTGCTAAGTTTAGATATGAGTCGTGAGAGTGATAGTCTTCCGCTGTAGTTTACTCTGATATACTTATTTGTAAAACAATCTTGTACGCTTCCGCAAACTATTTATGTAATATGATGTATGTTCATCGACCCGTGCGCTGTTGGGTGCCGCATAACACGGCACCACCCGACGAGGTCCTGTGGGGCCGTCTCAGCGTGGTATCTGAGCCGTTTCACCTAAAATGTGTTTCTAGATCAAATAAACATGAACACACCCAAACAGATTTCATTTCAGCCTAAAATTTATGTTTAGCTCATTCTAAAGTTTTCCAATTGTTAGTGGAGTGTAAACTTGAATTTACAATGTGTGTGCCTCACCCTTTTAAATTTAAATCTTAATTACATATTCAAATCCCTAAATTTAATATTATATAAGGTTAAAAAGTAAACTCACCCCACTACAGGGTCTATTATATTATTTCATAAATTTCCAAGGGTCTATCTACACATAACAAAGGGGTTTTCCTAATTTTTATTAAGTCCAGGGGCTAAAACTGATTTTTAATTGAATTTACATGAATTTCTGAAGTCCCAGGGGCTAGATCAGAAGTTTCCAGGGCTAGCTCGTATTTTCCGAGATCCCCAAGGGGTAGCGCGTAAATCCCGGCCTTTATAACGCGGGGCTGACGTGGACCGTCCGATTTAAAACAGACGGCTGAGATTATAACGTCGAACCGGTACGCGGGGGATTTAAATTCTACCGTGCGATTTAAAATAGACGGCCCTCAAGGGGCCACGTCGCTCTGATCGAGCGCGGGCGGCGCTGCCCGGCGGCGGGAGGCGGCGATCTCGCCGGAGAGCTTCGGATCTTCGTCAATTCTTCCTAAAACTGGGACTTCATGGCATAGATCGGTAGAGGGGAGGTCGGGGATCTCACCTCGGGGGTTTTCTTGAGCTCGGAGGTCCTGGAAGGCGGCCGGCGACGAGGTCCGACCTGGAACAGCGGCGAGGCTCGTCGGAGCTGTGTCTAGGGTGAAATCTACCGAGTTTTCTGCTCCTGCGTGATTCCCCGGAGGCGGTGGATCAAGATCAGCGCGTTAGATCAGAAATCCCGAGCGAAGATCGAGCAAAATTGGCCAGAGAAACTCGGGTTCTCATCGGAAGGAAAATCGGCTGATCGTGGGTGCAAATTGGGACGATGCCGGGGTTTATATAGCCGGGGGAGGGCGGCGGGTTTGTTTAGATCGAGTTTGAGTCTTCTGGGACCGAGAGTCAGGCTGAGGGACACGGAAATCCGGGTCGGTTAAGATCGCGCGCGCGCGGAAGAGTCCGGGGTCGGCACGAGCGGGAGGTTGGGGATGACAGGCGGGCCCCGCATGTCAGTGAGAGGGAAGCGGGCGCGCGGCTGCGGGCGGGCGCGGGGGTGAATGGGCCGGCTGGTGGGTTTCTGCCCACTGGCCGGGGAGGTTTTTTTTCTTTTTCTTTTTCTTTTCTGTTTTGAGTGTAATTTGAATTCCATATTGAATTTGAATTTCTGCACCACATGCAATACGTCCAAAAATTTTTAAATTCTCCTCTTAACAGGTTTTGGGGTGTTACACTAGGACCATAAGCCGAATAAGACTAAGAGACGGGGAGGGGAGGACCCCCCGAGGAGAGTTCTGTTTCCTCTACCTGTGTGCAGGACCTCCAGATTATAGCTACGGGGGCTGCATAAGGCGGGGGGCAAGGAGCTATCGACTACTCCAGCGCAGGACTGGAAGGTCCGGGTTTCGCCCCTTCAACAGGGACGGGGCCCGAAGGCCCCACGTGTCTAGCGGGGCCGGAGCTCCCGCCTCCTCAGGAGGAGCTCCGGACCCGCCACGTGGCCGGCTGAAGCCGGACCTCCCCCTCCGGTGGGGAGCTCCGAAGGCCCCACGTATCCAGCGGGGCCGGAGCTCCCACCTCCTAAGGAGGGGCTCCGGACCCGCCACGTGGCCGGCGGAAGCCGGACCTCCCCCTCCGGGGGGGGGGGGGGGGGGCTCCAAAGGCTCCATGTGTCCCACGGGGCCGGACCTCCCTCTCCTTAGAGGGGAGCTCCGGGCCCGCCACGTGGCCGGCAGATCCGGACCTCCCCTTCCTCAGGGGGCGAGCTCCGGAGACCTCCGGGGCCCTTAATACAGTAAGGACCCGGGGAAGGTGTCTGTGCAGAGCTTCAAGATTGGTGAAGGCCTCTGAGTACCTGAAGCTAAGGGCTCTGCCAAGCGAAACCAAGAAGAAGACAAAAGCATCACAGACACAGAAGGTCACAAGAGTCTATTTATTCATGGCTCCATGAGCTGGCCTACATACTCGATAAAAAGAAAGAAACAAGCCCTAGGGTCCTCCTGGCTCGCGCCGGAACCTGGAGGCTACAAGGGCGGCCACATCCCTGACTTCAGCCCTGGCGGTCTTTTCCCACTCCACGGCAGGGCCCTCTCTCACTGGCTCCAGTGAGAAAGAAGGGTCCCGGCTCCTGAAGCATGTCAGCACATGCGTAGCAACCTCCAAGGCCAGGCCCCGTCCCTCTGCCTCAAGCTCGCTGGCGACCACCACGTCTAGCCTGCTCAGCTTGGCGCCGAGTGACTCCAGTGCGGGGATCACTTCAGTCACCTTCAGCGCAGGAGCCGCTGCCTTCACCGGGCTGAAGCCAAGAGGGACCAAGGCGGACCCTGCCTGGTCGACGAAGCTCGAGACCGCACGGGCCTCGGAGGACCGCGAGGCCAAGAGCTCCTCTACCTCACGGCGGGCTGCCCGCAGGGCATCGCGGCTTCCCTCGGAGGATTCCTTCTCCTTGGCCGCCAGGGAGCTTTCCCGAAGGCGGAGAGTTTGGGCAAGCCGCTCCCATTCTGAAGCCCGAAAGTCAACAGCCAGCTTCCGATCCAGGATCGCCTGACGTTCTCGGGAGACCTGCTCTTCCCTCAAGGCAAGGTCAGCCCTCCGGGCCTCTAGCTCCCTGGACCGAGCTCGCAGGTCGCCCTCGCCTGCTGCCAGCCGCGCAGCGACCCTCTTCGCCTCGGCTGCCACGGAGCACTCCTGGTGTGACGCCCTCAATTCTGTGGGAAAACCAAGGAACCGAGAACTAATGCATATGTGTGCCCAGGATGTTCATCACACATACACATACGTTCCACAAACTGAATTCAGATTATATATTACCACGAATAACCGAGTTTATTACAATACCTCATGAGTCTTGGACTGATGCTCACAGCGGAAGTCTTTATTCTAAAGCGGAAGCAATTTAGCTAATGCGGAAGCAAATCTAAGTAGAAGTGGCTCCATCTCTACTCCCTCCACAGGCAAGGTTGAGAACAGATCACACGCCGTAATGCTCCACTTGGTCTTCATAGTAGGCTTCTCCTGCTGCTGATGATAAAATAATAATGCAAGTTTGAGTGCAATGATGTACTCAGCAAGTGCGGGAAAACACATGATATGCAGCTCGTAAACAAGATAGGTATAAAAAGGCTTATTTGCAGAAAAAGCAGATTTATAAAACCATGATAAAACATCAACTTAACCTTAGATGAATGTAATCCCAGCATGTATTAAATTACCAACATACCTTCATCGCTTTCCATGTTCATTCTTACTCACAAATACCTCCTCGTATTCGCTACCATCTCACGGATACCTCCCCGTATTTGCTACCATCTTAAAACAACTTTGTCTCACACCGAGACCAAACTCGTTGCCATGACTCAACAATCATGCAACCATCTTATTACCCGGACTCAACAGTCCCAACAACCAAACCATAACAAACTCATTAACCATAACCAAGAACCTTCCCAATAACCATCCCAACTAATCATGGCAGTTTAACCAGGTGCTCATGACCGTAAGCTCGGCTATCATGATAGTTTTAGATTCTGCAGAGTTTGCACCTCTTTACCCACAAGTTTGTGATTTTGTCACCCGTCGGCGACTGCAGAACCTACATTATACCAGTACACATCCGTCGGTGTATGGTCAAGAGATCACAAAATAGCCTTTACAAAGGGGTTACTAGATGTATGTACTCACTAAGGTTTCACCGGCAGGCTAGAATCTCCAATTCTCCTACCCACAGGCCCCCTCTTGTGCCATGCAGTTCCCAGGGCAGTCCTCACTCGACTCCCATTCCCCGCGCCTTCCACAGTCCATAACACTCTAGCAACTTACCTAATTACTCAGCTAAGCCACACCCATACTTGGCCTTGTGGTGGCACTGTTATCCTGGCATGTGCATGCATGAACCGGTCCTTAGATCTATGGCAAGTAAACCACCATCTCATGCTACCTCATTCACAAACCCAGTCTTGCCTAGATCTCCCTCCGATCCATGCCATTATTAACATCATTTTCTCATTATCATTATGAGTGCAGTTAGCTAGACACATCTATCTCGCTTCCCAATTCCATAGACTCAGCGAAGCATAAAGAAAAAACCATACCCGACTCATAAACTTCCCAGGCGACAAGGGTGGTTCAACCAAAACTAGTAAACTCCTATAAAAGGGTTTCCCATCATGTTTGACTCAGCACACACACCTTTTCGCAAAACAAAATAGTTTTACCCAAAACATAGGATCAACATGGTCAAGGAGCACTTGCCTTGTTCTTGCGGTTCTGGTTGTTCTTGAATCACGAAACCTTGTTGCTGCAGTTCGTCGTAGACAGCTCCCCGAGCTTGTTCTGCTAGGTAGGATCATGTGCATACAAGATTCACAGCAATCAATATCATGCACAAACCTTAAACTAGATGCGATGATGCACATGCATGCTATCCTATGATTAATTTTATTAGATTGATCTGTATGTGTTTTTGCATGGCTTGCATGGACAGAGGTGTTCGGATCAAAGGTGGATGTGGTGATGATCTTGTCTTTAGATCAACCTGATCATCAAGTGATCTATCCACGAGAAGGCTTCTGGAAGGAATCAAAGAACAGATGCAAGGAGAATACAACGATGTCGTAAGGTGGTGTCGGAGTCCTACCTTACGCCCTTCTTGGTTTTCGAGGTCCTCCTCAGACCGCTCGGTTCTCCTCCGATGATCTCCCTTGTTGCGCTTCGGCGATGGTTTACTCGGCGAGTTAGGGCTAGGGATCTAAGTCGTTGGCTCAGAAGTTGGAAAAGAAGTTTGTTGTTTCGGCCAGAGGTTCTGGGTTCTATTTATAATCGGGAAGAGAAGAGTCCTAATCTGATTGTATCCCGAATAAGAGTCTTATTCAGATCGTCGTTGGATCCTATCATCTTATCTTTAGTTGATTTGGTGTGGTAACATTGTGGAATTCAGGTCGGTTCCCTTTATGTACCGGTATTCTTACGCGTAACAGCTGCTCCAGAACTCGTTACCTTTGCGGTGATGAGCTCCGGAGGCTCCACGTGTCCTTCCGGGGCCGGGTATCTCCTTCTCCTCAGAGATGAGCTCCGGTTGTGCCGCGTGTCAACGAGCGAGACCCCCCCTCCTGTGGAGGTGAGCTCCACGCACGCCACGTGTTGGCGCCGGTCTTTCCTCTCTTCTTTCTTCAGAGACATGCCCCGAGGTCGACACGTGTCCAGCAGCGACAGACATACCGAAGATAAGCTCCGGTGATGACGCGTGTCCAATAGAACAGGACCTCTCGGAGATGGGCTCCGAGATCGACACGTATCCCGCGCGACTGGTCCTCTGATTTCCGCGAGGACTAGCTCCGAGGATGACACGTGTCCTGCGGAAATGCCTTTGCTTCTTCCGCAGAGGCTAGCTCCGTGGGCAACACGTGTCCCACAGGATCGGACCTCTCCCCTTTGCGGAGACGAGCCCCGAGCCTGCCACGTAGCCAGCTTGGCGGCGGCCTCTCCCCACTTCGCAGGGATGAGCTCCAAACACGCCACGTGGCCAGCGGCCGCGGTAAGTTGTCTTCGGCGCTTTCTGAGAGCTAGATTCGGCTCTTATTGGCTATCCTTTTGATATTTTTCTCTGTTCCTATTTTTCTTAAAATGTTTCCTCTTCATAAAACATGAACATATGCTGACACCCGAGATGAGGGTGTCACAAATCTACCCCCCTTAAATTGAATCTCGCCCTCGAGATTCGTTAGTAGAAAATAGATGGGGAAATTCTGCCTTGATATCCTCTTCATGCTCCCATGTGGCTTCAGCTTCGGTGTGATGGCTCCATTGTACCTTGCACCATCGAATCACCTTGTTCCGGGTGACCCTTTCCTTTACGTCCAAGATTCGGACAGGGTGTTCCGCATAAGTCAGGTCCTTTTGAAGTTCAAGCTCTCCCATTGATCCTTGTTCCTCTGGTACTCTCAAGCACTTCTTGAGCTGGGATACATGAAACACGTCATGTACGTCAGAGAGGTGGTTTGGGAGCTCTAGTTGATAGGCTACTTCTCCTTGCTTATCCAGAATCTTAAATGGTCCGATGTAGCGAGGTGCTAGTTTGCCTTTGACGTTGAAACGTCGTTGTCCTCGGATAGGCGACACCTTAAGATATACGAAGTCTCCTACTTCGAAGGTCAACTTCCTACGCCTATTGTCCGCATAGCCTTTCTGGCGTGACTGAGCGGCTTTTAAGTTCCCCCGTACCGTTTGGACTTGCTTTTCGTCTTCTTGTAGTACTTCGGGTCCAAACACCCGGTTTTCTCCGGTCTCGTTCCAAAACAGTGGCGTTCTACACCGTCTACCATATAATGCTTCGAAAGGCGACATCTTCAAGCTAGCTTGATAGCTGTTGTTATAGGAGAATTCGACATACGGTAAACTCCTATCCCAACTACGCCCACGTTTCAAGGCGCAAGCTCTCAACATGTCCTCCAAAATTTGGTTTGTCCTTTCGGTTTGTCCATCTGTTTGTGGGTGATAGGCGGAGCTAAAATCCAGTCGTGTACCCATGGCTTTCTGCAACTTCCTCCAGAATCTAGAGGTAAACTGAGAACCTCGATCCGAGACTATCCTCCTCGGAACTCCGTGACGGCACACGATCTTCTCCATGTACAACTCTGCCAATTGTGCAACATTGTAACTGGTCTTTACAGGGAGAAAATGGGCGGTTTTCGTCAATCGGTCCACAATGACCTAGATGGAGTCGTAACCCGACTGAGTACGTGGCAATCCGACGATGAAATCCATACTGATGTCCTCCCACTTCCATTCGGGTACTTTCAAAGGTTGCAACAATCCATCGGGTTTTTGATGTTCGGCCTTCACCTGTTGGCATGTGTCGCTTAGCGTAACGTATTCGGCTATATCCCTCTTCATACCATCCCACCAATAACAAGTTTTCAAGTCCTTGTACATTTTGGTGCTTCCGGGATGTATGGAATAGGGGCAATCATGTGCCTCCTTCAATATCATGTCGCGGAGGTGTCTTATGTTCGGCACACAAATCCTTTTTCCTAGCCAAAGCGTACCCTTTTCATCCTCCTTGAAATCCTTCTCTATTCCTTGTCGGATTCTTTCCTTGATCTCCTTGATCTCCTCGTCCGTTGCTTGGCCCTCTCTTATTTCTTGCTCCAATGAGGAGTGGATCTCTATTATTTCCATGTTATTCAAGAATCCGAGGTGTAACCGTTCGAACTCCTTACGTAGTTCGGGTGGTAGCTCCCGAACCGTGAGTTGGTGACATGCTCCCTTTCTGCTCAATGCATCAGCTACTACATTGGCCTTCCTAGGGTGGTAGTTGATTCCAACATCATAATCCTTGATGAGTACTAATCATCGACGTTGCCTCAAATTCAAGTCCGTTTGTGTGAATATGTACTTGAGGCTTTTATGATCCGTATAGATCTCACATCGATGACCAAGGATATAATGTCTCCAAATCTTCAATGCATGCACCACTGCTGCTAGCTCCAAGTCATGCGTAGGATAATTAAGCTCGTGCTTCTTTAATTGCCGTGAGGCATAGGCTACCACTTGTCCTCCCTGCATGAGCACACATCCGAGCCCCTGTCTGGATGCGTCACAATATATGTGAAAGCTCTTTCTTACGTCTGGCAATACCAGAACTGATGTTGTGGTTAGCCTTTTCTTGAGTTCCTCAAAACTTTCTTGGCAGGCTGGTGTCCATTGAAAGACATTTCCCTTCATTAGCAACTCCGTCATAGGTTTTGCTATTTTAGAGAAGTCTTTAATGAAGCGTCGATAGTATCCAGCCATCCCAAGAAAACTCCTAATATCCCTTACGCTCTTCGGTTGGTCCCACTTCAGGACATCTCTCACCTTTCCTGGATCAACCGATACCCCTTCCTTGGAGATAATGTGGCCTAGGAAAGATATTTCCTTTAGCCAAAATTGACACTTGTTGAGCTTGGCATATAATTGATGCTCACGCAACTTCTGCAAGGTCAATCTCAGATGTTCTTCATGCTCCTCCTCACTTTTTGAATACACCATAATGTCATCGATGAAAACCACGACGAACTTGTCCAAGTACTCCATGAAGACCTTGTTCATAAGGTACATGAAGTACGCAGGTGCATTTGTCAACCCAAACGACATAACGGTATATTCATACAAACCATACCGTGTCCGAAAGGCTGTCTTAGGTATATCGGAGGGCTTAATCTTCAGCTGGAATGTCACACCCGGTTTATCCGAAGAACAACCGAGTGAATATCACATGTATGCCAGGATCATTTTCTCATACATGTGATGACAAATAGTGAAGCATCATTTATTACAAGCCAGGTGTCGAATATAAATAAGTCTTACATAGCAAATGTCTCGATGGACAATAATAAGTTCATCACAAGTAAATAAACTAGCAGCGGAAAAATTATTCTTGAGGGCTTCATCACAGGCGTTGCCCAGGGTCTCCATGAACCTAGAAACCTTCTTCGGGTCCAAAGTCTTGGTCATTATACACCACCTCATTATCTTGACCTGAGCAGCAATATAAACCAACAAATATGCAAGGTTGAGTACCAATGGTACTCAGCAAGTGTGGGAAAATTATATCATGCACGGCTAGAACAAGGAGAGGTTGAACTCATGGTCAAGCACTACGCAATTAATACCTATCACCTTAGCTTATTAAGCACCTACATTACTACACAAGTGAAATGGTCCCAATCTCCCATACCATCATCATAATCAAATAACCATAACATCATTTTCAATGTTAAGCTCCCCGCTTAACATCCACAACTTCCAAATCCATCACTCCCCTAATCATGAATAAGTCCAAGCCGCTCTTGACCGTGAGCACGGCTGTCATGACAGTTTTGACTCTGCAGAGTTTGTACCACTGTACCCACATGTAGTGATTTCATCCCCTGTTGCCGGGTGGACTAAAAGAACCTCCATTATGCCAGTGGCTACTGTCCACATTCACACTTCCCAGGTGTGTAGCCAGGAGATCACTACGAAGCCTTTACAAAGGGATTCCCGACGAACGTGGGCCCACTGAGGTTTCACCCCTAACAGCATACAAGAGGCTCCAACCCCGCTGCAGTGGCCCCCTCTTGAGCCTTGCGGTTCATATGGTAGTCCAGCTGACACCTATTCCCCGCACCATCCAACACACCCATACTACGCCGGGGATACACCTAATTAATTGGCCAAGCTGCCCCATCTCAGCATGTGGTTGGCACGGTAAAGCCAGGTTACATGCTCCATGAACCGGTCCTTAGGATCCAGACAAGTACTAAACACAAACCCGAGTCTTGTGCACCCAGCACACAACCAAAACATCCAACTTGCCTTGATCCCTACCTCTACATAACTCACAATATCTCATTCAAGAGTATGGTAAAATAAACTGATGATCTCATATCCCAAATATTCCATTCTAAGCATGGCTAAGCATATGCATAATAATAAATGACATGATAAAATAAATCCCAACCCAAGCTACAAGGAAACAAGATAATGCAATTCTAGGGAAACTTCCTAGCATGGGTTTCATATTTCATTTAACAATGCAAATAATTCTATCTACACATCCTAGCATAGGATCAAAGTGGTCAAGGACACTTGCCTCCTTCTTGCTGCTCTTGAAATGGGTAGTCCTGGTCTTGGAAAGGAATAACTTGCTCTTGAGCAGGTTCTACATCATACCATCACACATAGCAAAAGAAAAACAACAATCATAAGACATAGTTCACACTTCTACTTCATACAAACCACACATTCACATTTATGAAAGTCCTTCACCATTATATGTGTTGTGGTTACTTTATGTGTGTTGAGTTGTGGCTTGCATGCACTTTTAATCATGTGTATATGATTCCTACTTTTGTGTTCCCATTTATACTTACCTACTATTTATATATGAATTTCCAATTTAAATAAATTCTTTATATTCAACTACTACACCTTTTCACTACCAAGTATGTATGAAAAGTATTTTTCTTCTCCATATGTGCCTTTAGAATTTCTACCAACCTTAAACTGAATTCTTTGGATTTTAGAAACTCCATTTATCATTTACTAGTTGCTATATTTTCAGATTTATTTTTCTATACATAAATGTGTACTTTATTATGAAAATAGTAAGACACATCATCTAAACAGAATAGGTTCTGGTCCTAAATAATTTAATAACATATTTTGACCTTTGCCTCTGATGTAATCTATTTCACAATTATTTTCCCTATTTCCTATAACTATTCTTTACTTAAAAATGTGTCCCTAAATGTGAATAATAAATTAAACAGATTCAATTCAGCCCAAAATATGTTTTTATTTCACTCCAAAGTTTCCTAAACACTGAGAAAGTCTTTAATTAAATTTTGACAATATGTTTGTCCCACTTTTTAATTTTTAAACACTAGCCACCTATTCAATTTCCTAAGTTAATTACTAAACAGGGCTAAAAAGGTAAACTCACCCCATTACAGGGTCTATAATATTATTTTCAGAATTTCCAGGGGTCTAGCTACACTTATCAGAGGTGTTTTTCCTAATTTTCATTAAGTCCAGGGGCCAAAACTGATTTTAAATGAATTTACATGATTTTCTGGAGTTCTAGGGGCTAGATCAGAAGTTTCCGGGGCTAGCTCTTATTTCCTGAGAACCCCAGGGGGTAGCACGTAAGAATTCCAGTCTTTATAACGCGGGGCTGACGTGGACCGTCCGATTTTAAACCGACGGCTGAGATTATAACTCCGAACCGGTACGCGGGGATTTAAATCCTACCGTGCGATTTAAAATAAACGGCGCACAAGCGGCCACGTCGCTCTGATCGAGCGCGGGAGGCGCTGCCGGCGGCGCACGGCGGCGGGAAGCGGCGATCTCGCCGGAGACTTTCGGATCTTCGAGAATTCTTCCTAGAACTGTGATCTTATGGTATAGATCGGTAGAGGAGAGGTCGGGGATCTCACCTCGGGGGTTTTCTTGAGCTCGGAGGTCCTGAATGGTGATCGGCGACGAGGTCCGAGGCAAAACCACGGCGAAGCTCGTCGGCGCTGCGTTTACACAGCAAATCACCGAGTTTTCTGCACCTGCAAGGTTCCCCGGAGGCGGTGGATCAAGACCAGCGAGTTAGATCGGAATTTCCGAGCTTAGATCGGCCAGAATTCGCCGGAGAAGTCTCGGTTCTCACCGGAGGAAAAATCGGCGATCGCGTGGGAAAAACAGAACGAGGCCGGGGTTTTTATAGACGGGGGAGGGCGGCGGGGTGGTTTAGATCATGTCCGCGTCGCCTACGAACAGAATTCAGTGGGGATACGCCGAAATCCCGATCGGTTTTGATTCGGGTGCGAGGGAGTCCGGCGCGGCGCGAGGTAGACGACGATCGGGTGGGCCCCGCCTGTCAGTGTGAGTAAGCAGCGCGCGCGGCTGCGGGCTGGCTCGGGGGCTTGGTGGGCCGGCTGGTGGGTTTCGGCCCACGGCCGGTTTTTTCTGTTTTCTCTTTTTCTTTTTCTATTTCTTTTCTGATTTGAGTTTAATTTGAATTCCAGTTTGAATTTGAATTTTTGCAAAACATGCAACACGTCCAAAAAATTTTAAATTCCCCACTTAACAATATTTAGGGTTTTGAATCAAAATTTTGGGGTGTTACAGCACTACCCCCCTTAAAAGAAATCTCGTCCTCGAGATTGGTGTTTCTAAGAAAACAATTCCGGAAATTGTGCCTTGAGCTCATCTTCCCGCTCCCAGGTGGCTTCCTCTTCTGAGTGATGCTTCCACTGCACCTTGCACATCCGGATTCTTTTATTTCTGGTGAGGCATTCCATTGTCTCCAAAATCTTGTATGGTCGCTCGGCATAAGACAAATCCTCAGCTACGTCCACTTCATTCATGGGTAACACCTCTTCAGGCGTTCTCAGGCATTTCTTGAGTTGTGACACATGGAATACATTGTGCACATCCGATAGATGAGCCGGTAACTCTAGTTGATACGCCACTTCGCCTTTCCTTTCCAAAACTTGAAAGGGTCCGATGTATCGAGGTGACAACTCCCCTTTCACCTTGAACCGACGAAGTCCTCTGATAGGGGACACCTTGAGATAGACATAGTCTCCTACGTTGAAAACGAGCTCTCTTCTTCGTACATCGGCATAGCTCTTTTGGCGTGTCTGTGCTATCCTCAAGTTGTTGCGAATTTCCCTCACCTTCGCCTCGGCTTCTTGTAGCACTTCTGGACCAAACACTTTACTTTCTCCTGTTTGGTTCCAAAATAGGGGAGTTCTGCACTTCCTCCCATACAAAGCTTCAAACGGTGATATCTTCATACTAGCTTGATAGCTGTTGTTATAGGAAAACTCCGCATACGGTAAGTTCTTGTCCCAACTCCTATTGTTTTTGAGTGCACCTGCCCTTAGCATATCTTCAAGGATCTGATTGGTTCTTTCCGTCTGCCCGTCAGTTTGGGGATGATAGGCAGAACTAAAGTTCAGATGGGTTCCCATGGTTTCGTGCAACTTCTGCCAGAACCTTGAGGTGAACTGTGTCCCTCGATCCGACACAATCTTCTTTGGCACTCCATGGTAACACACGATCCTTGACATGTACAACTCTGCCAATTTGGATCCGCTGTAGCTTTCCTTCACGGGGATGAAGTGAGCTACCTTGGTTAGCCTATCAATGATGACCCATATCGAATCGTATCCTGATTGGGTCCTAGGCAATCCCACAATGAAATCCATGCTGATTTCTTCCCATTTCCATTCAGGCACTTTAAGTGGTTGCAATAATCCCGCGGGTCGTTGATGTTCTGCTTTCACCAACTGACATGTGTCACACAGGGCAACATGTTCCGCGACATCTCGCTTCATGCCATACCACCAATACCTGCTCTTGAGGTCCTGGTACATCTTCGTACTCCCAGGATGAATGGAATAGTCGGAATCGTGAGCCTCCTTCAAAATCAATTCACGGATCTCCTTTACTTCAGGCACACAGATTCTCTTCCCGTGCCACACCGTACCTTGTTCATCCTCTCTGAAACCAGGAGCTTTATTTTCCTTGATGAGTTGCCTGATTTCTTGTATCTTCTCGTCGTTCTTTTGACCATTGCGTATGTCTTGCTCTAGTGTGGAGTCCACTTCCATAGCGATGGCTTCACCACTATTCACAAGGCATAGATTGAGCCTTATAACCTCATCCTTCAATTCTGCCGGCATGTCCTTCAAGCTCAACCTATTGACCTGCACTTTCCGACTTAAAGCATCGGCCACGACGTTTGCTTTCCCAGGATGATAGTTGATGCCCACATCAAAGTCATTAATTAGCTCTAACCATCTCCTTTGTCTGAGGTTGAGGTCTGGCTGTGTGAATATGTACTTCAAACTCTTATGATCCGTATATATCTCGGTCCTCTTCCCCATCAAATAGTACCACCAAATTTTCAACGCGTGTACCACTGCGGCTAGTTCTAGGTCATGTGTAGGATAGTTCTTCTCGTGCTTCCGGAGCTGTCGGGATGCATAAGCCACGACATGCCCTTCTTGCATGAGAACACATCCCAACCCGTTTCCAGAGGCATCGCAGTACACCGTGAAGTTCTTCTGCATATCTGGCATAACCAACACTGGGGCTGTTGTCAATCTCTTCTTTAGCTCCTGAAAGCTCGTCTCGCACTGTGGCGTCCAGGTGAATGTGATTCCCTTCTCCAACAGTTTGGTGAGAGGTCTCGAGATCTTGGAGAATCCCTCAATAAACCGTCGATAGTATCCAGCCAGTCCCAGGAAGCTTCGAACTTCCCCGACATTTTCAGGGGTCTTCCACTTCTGGATATTCTCGATTTTGGCGGGATCTACGGAGATTCCTCCCTCCGAGATTATATGTCCTAAGAAAGGAACTTTCTTCAGCCAAAACTCACACTTGCTCAACTTGGCATATAGTTGGTGTTCTCTTAGCCTCTGCAACACCAACCTTAGATGTTTCTCATGTTCTTCTTCATCTTTGGAGAAGACGAGAATGTCATCTATGAAAACCACCACAAATTTGTCCAGATATTCCATGAATACCTTGTTCATGAGATACATGAAGTATGTCGGGGCATTAGTGAGCCCGAAAGGCATGACAGTGTATTCATACAGTCCGTACCGAGATACGAAAGCTGTCTTGGGAATATCAGATTGCCTTATCTTGAGTTGGTGGTATCCCGACCTGAGATCAATTTTCGAGAACACACAAGCTCCCCTCAACTGATCAAACAAGTCTTCAATGCGAGGTAATGTGTACTTGTTCTTGATGGTTACCTCATTCAAAGCACGGTAATCCACGCATAACCTTTGGGTTCCGACCTTCTTGGGCACAGATATCACCGGAGCTCCCCATGGTGAGGAACTAGGACGAATATACCCCTTCCCCGTCAATTCTCTCAAATGATCCTTGAGTTCTTCTAGCTGCTTGGAGTCCATCCGATAAGGTCTCTTGTATATCGGGGCTGTTCCAGGCACTAGCTCAATTGCGAATACCACTTCACGATCGGGAGGCATACCTGGCAATTCTTCCGGAAAAACGTCTGGATATTCCCTGATAGTCTTGATTTCCTCAACTTTCACCTCAACTTGATTTAATTTAATGTCCCTCCTAGGCTCGTGTATTGTTATGAACTTTACTCTTGTGCCACTAGGGCGAGTTAGTTCCACCGTTCTGGTCGAACAATGAATGACTCCCTTATGTTTGGTCAACCAATCCATGCCCAAAATAATATCGATCCCTTGGGAATCTATCACTATGAGGTTAGCAGTAAACACTACCCCATTAATGTCTAGATTCACCTTGGGACACACTTGTCTTGTCCTTATTTCTCCACCTGGAGAGTTTACGGCTAGCATATGGTTCATTTGTGTTGTTGCTAGGTCATACTTCTTAACAAACCCTTGAGCAATAAACGAGTGGGTAGCACCAAAATCAAACAGCAGGGTTGCAAGGTGTAAATTGGCAGGAAACTTACCAACTACCACGTCGGGTGCATCTTGTGCTTCCTCCATAGTGACGTGGTTCACCCGTCCTCTCATTACATTCTGCTGTTGTGGCTGCGCGGGCTTCTTCTTTGGGCATTTGTGGGCGTAGTGCCCCACTTCTCCGCAGCTAAAACATTGCACCCCAACCTTAGGTGCCTGCCCTTTGCTGTCTTGGGGTTGGTTTGGGGGTCCTTGTACTGCTGGTCGAGGTGGATATGCAGGGCGAGGCTGCTGCACAAACTGACGTTGCGGCTGTGCTGGTGCTGCCGGAGGCCTGTAGTTCGGGTTGTACCCTCTTGGTGCTGAGTAGGGTACCGCAGCACGGTTCGTCTGCCCTGCGGGTTGCTGCATCAGACGGGGGCGGGTGTTGCTCCCTGAGGCTTGATGTGACCACCCGGCCTTCCTCTTATTCTCATTTTCCAAGGCCTTTAGCTTCCTTTCTACCACAAACGCTCTGTCCACCATCTTTTGGAAGCTTTCATACTCATTTGAGGACATTGCACACTGCATTTCTGCGGTAAGTCCTTCCACGAAACAATCTTGTTTCTGCTCATCAGTCTCTATGTCCCGTGGGGCATAACAGGATAGTTGAGTAAATTTAGTGAGGTATTCCCTCACCGTCATGTTTCCCTGCTGCAGTCCCAAAAACTCCTTCCTCTTGTTTTTGAGTTCACCTCTTGGGATGTAATGGTTGAGGAAGCTACGCTTGAACTCTTCCCAAGTGATGTTCTCAGGGTCATGATGGGCGGCCACGTAGGCGGTCCACCAATCAGCAGCAGGTCCATGCAATTGATGAGAGGCAAACAGCACCCTCTCATACCCTTGGCACTGTATGATCCTCATCTTGCTCTCAATGGTCTTAAGCCAATCATCTGCCTCCAGAGGTTCAGCAGCACTTGCAAACTTTGGAGGTTGAGTTCCTAGAAACTCACTCAACCTTGGTTGGCGTGGTGCAGCTTGTGGAGGTGGAACTTGATGCAAGTTGGCCACCACTTGAGTCAAGTTCTGGATGAGCTGATTTTGATTCTCCAGCATTTGGTGGAGGGGATCAACTCCTTCACGGCGACCACCCCGGTCCTGGCCTCCAGAAAGATGAGGGTTGCATGCCTCATCGTTGTTGTTGGCGGGGTTGGCAGCACGTCCTTTTCCTCTTCCGGCCATCTGGTAGAATCAACCAATGTTAATTTGAAAGCATTTAGTATCATCTTACTACTTTCATTTGTTTGTACGTTGAAGTGTTGAGGCTTTGTTATACTTTTACAAGGGTTCATATCTCACACCAAATAGATGCACTATTATTTCATGTGGGTTCACACACCAAAGCAAAACAATCTAAAGACGAGGTTGTGGACAATTGCTCATGGTTTCCACAACTCACGTCACACACCAAGCATTAACACACCATTAACTACGTAACGACTCGACTACTCGACATCCTTCTAATTTAAGGGAAAGGCTCTACGCTACTCGTTTTCTTGAGCTGGCTCCTCGGGATCTTCCTCATCATTTCGGCTGCCTTCTGACTCTGCTTTGGGTGGGGAGGCTGCTGGTGGAGAAGTGCGACGACGTCTGATCGCTTGGCGATCTGGGGAGTCAGGAGTCCATGTATCATTCACGGTGACACACAGTTCATTCCAATCTCCTCTTTCTCTCGCCCTCAAACAGGCTCGCAGCAACGCCTCCGTTTCCCTCAGGGTGTCCCGGACATCCTGAAGCTCTTGTTGACACTCCTGCAGTCGAGTGCTGAGCATAGCAGCATCCTCCAAGCACAAGTCCATGTGCTCTTGAGAAGTCCCTTGCTGCACCGGCGGGTACTTGTATTCCGTGGTTCCACTCTCTCGCTGGAGGACATACATGTACTCAGTTTTGTCCAAGTGGCGACGATAGATGTGACTCTGGCAGGTGATGGCCTCCCAGGTGACATCTTTCTCCACATCGACCTGTGTTGCTCTACAAGCTGGAGAGTGGTGAATCTTAAGCAGCTGATTTTCGTGTATTATCCTCATCTCTGAACTCCATTCTTCCCTCTTCTCACGGATGGTCCTGGTGGAGTTATAGTGGATGATTAGCTTGCCCATATTGCCGGCGGCTTCGAGCATACGCCGAAGACAGCGCAATAAGCCTCCTACTGCCAATCCGTAGGAAAGGTACGTCACCGGACGGCTCTCCTCCCTCTCGGCAAGGGCAACTACGGGAACTCTCCCTCCCGTGGACTTGCGAGCGGTGCGAATCATGCGAACCATCTAAAACAAAAAGAATTTAAAATTAGGTTAGATAAACTCTCAAACAAAAATCCTATTTTGAATGAAAGTTGGGGTAAGATGAAGAAAGTGACTCCATTAAATAACACTTTTCAATCCACACCTTTGTAAAATAGTTTTTAAGAAAATAGGGTCCTTAAATACGTTCATTTCTACCTAGGTCCACGTTCCTACGAGCAACCTTGGCTCTGATACCACTTCTGTCACACCCGGTTTATCCGAAGAACAACCGAGTGAATATCACATGTATGCCAGGATCATTTTCTCATACATGTGATGACAAATAGTGACGCATCATTTATTACAAGCCAGGTGTCAAATATAAATAAGTCTTACATAGCAAATGTCTCGATGGACAATAATAAGTTCATCACAAGTAAATAAACTAGCAGCGGAAAAATTATTCTTGAGGGCTTCATCACAGGCGTTGCCCGGGGTCTCCATGAACCTAGAAACCTTCTTCGGGTCCAAAGTCTTGGTCATTATACACCACCTCATTATCTTGACCTGAGCAGCAATATAAACCAACAAATATGCAAGGTTGAGTACCAATGGTACTCAGCAAGTGTGGGAAAATTATATCATGCATGGCTAGAACAAGGAGAGGTTGAACTCATGGTCAAGCACTACGCAATTAATACCTATCACCTTAGCTTATTAAGCACCTACATTACTACACAAGTGAAATGGTCCCAATCTCCCATACCATCATCATAATCAAATAACCATAACATCATTTCCAATGTTAAGCTCCCCGCTTAACATCCACAACTTCCAAATCCATCACTCCTCTAATCATGAATAAGTCCAAGCCGCTCTTGACCGTGAGCACGGCTGTCATGACAGTTTTGACTCTGCAGAGTTTGTACCACTGTACCCACATGTAGTGATTTCATCCCCCGTTGCCGGGTGGACTAAAAGAACCTCCATTATGCCAGTGGCTACGGTCCACATTCACACTTCCCAGGTGTGTAGCCAGGAGATCACTACGAAGCCTTTACAAAGGGATTCCTGACGAGCGTGGGCCCACTGAGGTTTCACCCCTAACAGCATACAAGAGGCTCCAACCCCGCTGCAGTGGCCCCCTCTTGAGCCTTGCGGTTCATATGGTAGTCCAGCTGACACCTATTCCCCGCACCATCCAACACACCCATACTACGCCGGGGATACACCTAATTAATTGGCCAAGCTGCCCCATCTCAGCATGTGGTTGGCACGGTAAAGCCAGGTTACATGCTCCATGAACCGGTCCTTAGGATCCAGACAAGTACTGAACACAAACCCGAGTCTCGTGCACCCAGCACACAACCAAAACATCCAACTTGCCTTGATCCCTACCTCTACATAACTCACAATATCTCATTCAAGAGTATGGTAAAATAAACTGATGATCTCATATCCCAAATATTCCATTCTAAGCATGGCTAAGCGTATGCATAATAATAAATGACATGATAAAATGAATCCCAACCCAAGCTACAAGGAAACAAGATAATGCAATTCTAGGGAAACTTCCTAGCATGGGTTTCATATTTCATTTGACAATGCAAATAATTCTATCTACACATCCTAGCATAGGATCAAAGTGGTCAAGGACACTTGCCTCCTTCTTGCTGCTCTTGAAATGGGTAGTCCTGGTCTTGGAAAGGAATAACTTGCTCTTGAGCAGGTTCTACATCATACCATCACACATAGCAAAAGAAAAACAACAATCATAAGACATAGTTCACACTTCTACTTCATACAAACCACACATTCACATTTATGAAAGTCCTTCACCATTATATGTGTTGTGGTTACTTTATGTGTGTTGAGTTGTGGCTTGCATGCACTTTTAATCATGTGTATATGATTCCTACTTTTGTGTTCCCATTTATACTTACCTACTATTTATATATGAATTTCCAATTTAAATAAATTCCTTATATTCAACTACTACACCTTTTCACTACCAAGTATGTATGAAAAGTATTTTTCTTCTCCATATGTGCCTTTAGAATTTCTACCAACCTTAAACTGAATTCTTTGGATTTTAGAAACTCCATTTATCATTTACTAGTTGCTATATTTTCAGATTTATTTTCCTATACATAAATGTGTACTTTATTATGAAAATAGTAAGACACATCATCTAAACAGAATAGGTTCTGGTCCTAAATAATTTAATAACATATTTTGACCTTTGCCTCTGATGTAATCTATTTCACAATTATTTTCCCTATTTCCTATAACTATTCTTTACTTAAAAATATGTCCCTAAATGTGAATAATAAATTAAACAGATTCAATTCAGCCCAAAATATGTTTTTATTTCACTCCAAAGTTTCCTAAACACTGAGAAAGTCTTTAATTAAATTTTGACAATATGTTTGTCCCACTTTTTAATTTTTAAACACTAGCCACCTATTCAATTTCCTAAGTTAATTACTAAACAGGGCTAAAAAGGTAAACTCACCCCATTACAGGGTCTATAATATTATTTTCAGAATTTCCAGGGGTCTAGCTACACTTATCAGAGGTGTTTTTCCTAATTTTCATTAAGTCCAGGGGCCAAAACTGATTTTTAAATGAATTTACATGATTTTCTGGAGTTCCAGGGGCTAGATCAGAAGTTTCCGGGGCTAGCTCTTATTTCCCGAGAACCCCAGGGGGTATCACGTAAGAATTCCAGTCTTTATAACGTGGGGCTGACGTGGACCGTCCGATTTTAAACCGACGGCTGAGATTATAATGCCGAACTGGTACGCGGGGGCTTAAACCCTACCGTGCGATTTAAAATAAACGGCGCACAAGCGGCCACGTCGCTCTGATCGAGCGCCGGCGGCGCTGCCGGCGGCGCACGGCGGCGGGAAGCGGCGATCTCGCCGGAGACTTTCGGATCTTCGAGAATTCTTCCTAGAACTGTGATCTTATGGTATAGACCGGTAGAGGAGAGGTCGGGGATCTCACCTCGGGGGTTTTCTTGAGCTCGGAGGTCCTGAATGGTGATCGGCGACGAGGTCCGAGGCAAAACCACGGCGAAGCTCGTCGGCGCTGCATTTACACCGCAAATCACCGAGTTTTCTGCACCTGCAAGGTTCCCCGGAGGCGGTGGATCAAGACCAGCGAGTTAGATCGGAATTTTCGAGCTTAGATCGGCCAGAATTCGCCGGAGAAGTCTCGGTTCTCACCGGAGGAAAAATCGGCGATCGCGTGGGAAAAACAGAACGAGGCCAGGGTTTCCATAGACGGGGGAGGGCAGCGGGGTGGTTTAGATCATGTCCGCGTCGCCTACGAACAGAATTCAGCGGGGATACGCCGAAATCCCGATCGGTTTTGATTCGGGTGCGAGGGAGTCCGGCGCGGCGCGAGGTAGACGACGATCGGGTGGGCCCCGCCTGTCAGTGTGAGGAAGCAGCGCGCGTGGCTGCGGGCTGGCTCGGGGGCTTGGTGGGCCGGCTGGTGGGTTTCGGCCCACTGGCCGGTTTTTTTCTGTTTTCTCTTTTTCTTTTTCTATTTCTTTTCTGATTTGAGTTTAATTTGAATTCCAGTTTGAATTTGAATTTTTGCAAAACATGCAACACGTCCAAAAAATTTTAAATTCCCCACTTAACATGATTTAGGGTTTTGAATCAAAATTTTGGGGTGTTACATGGAAGTATCCCGACCGAAGATCAATCTTGGAGAACACTCGGGCTCCTTTCATTTGGTCGAACAGGTCCTCTATACGGGGCAGAGGGTATTTGTTCTTGATTGTTACCTCGTTGAGGGACCTATAGTCCACGCACATCCTTTGGGTTCCATCCTTCTTGTCTACGAAGAGCTCCGGAGCTCCCCATGGTGACGAGCTTGGACGGATAAAACCCTTTTCCAACTTTTCTTGAATTTGCTTCTTGAGTTCAACTAGCTCGTTGACGGGCATCCTATAGGGTCTCTTGGCTATGGGCGCAGTTCCGGGTACCAAATCGATGGCAAACTCAATGTCTCGATCAGGGGGCATACCTGGAAGCCCTTCCGGAAACACGTCCGAAAATTCCTGAACCACCGGAATGCTGTCCAGTGTTGCTCCTTCAACGTGGTTCAGATTTGCCCCTTCGGTTGTTTGCTGGGCTGACTCAAACTCGACACAAATTCCGTGCTCGTTTGTCAACTGCATGCTTCTTTCAGCACATTGGATTACCCCATTGTGCTTGCTTAGCCAATCCATTCCGAGTATGATGTCAATCCCTTGGGAGTCCAAGACAATAAGGTTGGCAAGGAAGTCTACCCCCCTTATTTTAAGGCTTACTTTAGGACATACTATATTAGTCCTCATTTCTCCTCCGGGAGAATTAACTAACATAGCACATTCTAAGTGGGATACGGGTAGATGATGTTTGGCAACGTATTTGGATGATATGAAGGAATGTGATGCTCCAGAATCAAATAAGATGGTGGCTGGGTTGGAGTTGGTAAGGAACATACCAATTACGACGTCCTCAGCCTGTTGTGCTTCCTCGGCAGTGACATGGTTCACGTGGCCGCGAGCATAGTTCTGCTGTCCACGGTTCCCTTGATTGTCTCCTCCGTTCGGTCGCAGGTTCTGCTTGGGCACGTTACCTTGCTGTCTAGGGCCTCTCCTCGGGCACTGGTTCGCGAAGTGACATACTTCCCCGCATGCAAAGCATGCCCTGTTGCCTAGGGCAGCAGGTGTGTTTGGGCGGGGGTTTTGAACAGGGGCGCCATTGTTAGGTCGGGGCGCAGGAGGCATGGGCACACGAGGTGCCAGTGCAACGAATTGTTGCTGTGGTGGCTGACCAGGGTGGTACGCAGGAGTGGGCGATCCATACTGCGGTGCAGGGGGCATGTACCTGGGTCGTACGTTGCTCCCTTGGGGCTGGTATGACATCTTCCTCTTGCATTCTCGCTCGATCCCTCGGATCTTGTTTTCAACCACTATAGCCTTGTCAACCAGCTTCTGGAAGCTCACGTAGTCATTGTTGAGGAGCTGAACCTGGATCTCATTGTTCAACCCTCTCATGAATAGGTACTGCTTCCTCTTATCTGAGTTGACATCTTTGGGGGCATACCGGGACAGTTGTATGAACTTGTTAAGATACTCATTCACACTTTTCTGTCCTTGGCGGAGACCTTCAAACTCCTGCCTTTTGAGCATCATTACACCAGCAGGGATGTAGTGAGAGCGGAAACTTTCCTTGAACTCAGCCCAAGTGATTGTCTCCGGGTTGGCATGAGCATTGACAGGGCATCCCACCAGTCAGCAGCGGCTCCCGTAAGTTGGTGCGACGCGAAGAGAACCTTCTCTTGGTCATTGCACTGAACAATGGCAAGCTTTTTCTCCATGGATTTTAACCAATCATCGGCCTCCATGGGATCACTAGCTTGAGCAAAGGTGGGTGGTCGAATCCTCATGAACTCTCCCAACCTGTTATGAGCCGGCGGTGGTGGTGGCGGCAGTGTCGGAACGGGGTTTTGGTTGGCCTACAACTGACCCAAAGTTTGGATCATGGTTTGCATAAGCTGGTTTTGCATGGCCATCAACCTTTCCAGATGGTTTTCGCCAACTCCCGGGTTAGCAGGAACTTCATCATGGTCATCCTCCTGGACGTTCCTTCGGCCGGCGTTTCCTCTCACCATCTGTGAAAGAGATCGAAATAGAATGTTTAGAAGATTAGGTAGATTTCCTCCAACTATATGCATCAAGGTGAGTTGGACTATGTATATATTAGCCCATATGAGGATGTGAGCAAGTGCCGAGACATCTCACACCTCTTTCTTCTTTCGTGTGGATATGGACAACGTTTTGAGACGTCCCACAACTCACACTAAGCACATAATCACAAATAATCATCACAAGGGCCCACACAACTCCTATTCAAGGATGGTTCCCTATGCCAAGGTGGTTTCAAGGCCAATCTAAGCTATTCACCCTAGGACGCTTCCTTTTGGTCAGCGTGGTTTAGCTACCTGTGACTCCTATTTAGGGGTGTAACTTACTGTTAACCCGTGGCTCAATTACCGATCTAAGGTTTCTATCTAGGCGTGTAACCTACTGTCAACCCGTGGCTCTGATACCAATCTGTGACGCCCTTAATTCTGTGGGAAAACCACGGAACCGAGAACTAATTCATATGTGTGCCCAGGATGTTCATCACACATACACATACGTTCCACAAACTGAATTCAGATTATATATTACCACGAATAACAGAGTTTATTACAATACCTCATGAGTCTTGGACTCATGCTCACAGCGGAAGTCTTTATTCTAAAGCGGAAGCAATTTAGCTAATGCGGAAGCAAATCTAAGCAGAAGTGGCTCAATCTCTACTCCCTCCACAGGCAAGGTTGAGAACAGATCACACGCCGTAATGCTCCACTTGGTCTTCATAGTAGGCTTCTCCTGCTGCTGATGATAAAATAATAATGCAAGTTTGAGTACAATGATGTACTCAGCAAGTGCGGGAAAACACATGATATGCAGCTCGTAAACAAGGTAGGTATAAAAAGGCTTATTTGCAGAAAAGCAGATTTATAAAACCATGATAAAACAGCAACTTAACCTTAGATGAATGTAATCCCAGCATGTATTAAATTACCAACATACCTTCATCGCTTTCCATGTTCATTCTTACTCATGAATACCTCCTCGTATTCGCTACCATCTCACGAATACCTCCCCGTATTCGCTACCATCTTAAAACAACTTCGTCTCACACCGAGACCAAACTCGTTGCCATGACTCAACAATCATGCAACCATCTTATTACCCGGACTCAACAGTCCCAACAACCAAACCATAACAAACTCATTAACCATAACCAAGAACCTTCCCAATAACCATCCCAACTAATCATGGCAGTTTAACCAGGTGCTCGTGACCGTAAGCTCGGCTATCATGATAGTTTTAGACTCTGCAGAGTTTGCACCTCTTTATCCACAAGTTTGTGACTTCGTCACCCGTCGGCGACTGCAGAACATCCATTATACCAGTACACATCCGTCGGTGTATGGTCAAGAGATCACAAAATAGCCTTTACAAAGGGGTTACTACATGTATGGACTCACTAAGGTTTCACCGGCAGGCTAGAATCTCCAATTCTCCCACCCACGGGCCCCCTCTTGTGCCATGCAGTTCCCAGGGCAGTCCTCACTCGACTCCCATTCCCCGCGCCTTCCACAGTCCATAACACTCTAGCAACCTACCTAATTACTCAGCTAAGCCGCACCCATACTTGGCCTTGTGGTGGCACTGTTATCCTGGCATGTGCATGCATGAACCGGTCCTTAGATCTATGGCAAGTAAACCACCATCTCATGCTACCTCATTCACAAACCCAATCTTGCCTAGATCTCCCTCCGATCCATGTCCATTATTAACATCATTTTCTCATTATCATTACGAGTGCAGTTAGCTAGACACATCTATCTCGCTTCCCAATCCCATAGACTCAGCGAAGCATAAAGCAAAAACCATACCCGACTCATAAACTTCCCAGGCGACAAGGGTGGTTCAACCAAAACTAGTAAACTCCTATAAAAGGGTTTCCCATCATGTTTGACTCAGCACACACACCTTTTCGCAAAACAAAATAGTTTTACCCAAAACATAGGATCAACATGGTCAAGGAGCACTTGCCTTGTTCTTGCGGTTCCAGTTGTTCTTGAATCCCAAAACCTTGTTGCTGCAGTTCGTCGTAGACAGCTCCCCGAGCTTGTTTTGCTAGGTAGGATCACGTGCATACAAGATTCACAGTAATCAATATCATGCACAAACCTTAAACTAGATGCGATGATGCACATGCATGCTATCCTATGATTAGTTTTATTAGATCGATCTGTATGTGTTTTTGCATGGCTTGCATGGACAGAGGTGTTCGGATCTTGTCTTTAGATCAACCTGATCATCAAGTGATCTATCTACGAGAAGGCTTCTGGAAGGAATCAAAGAACAGATGCAAAGAGAATACAACGATGTCGTAAGGTGGTGTCGGAATCCTACCTTACGCCCTTCTTGGTTTTCGAGGTCCTCCTCAGACCGCTCGGTTCTCCTCCGATGATCTCCCTTGTTGCGCTTCGGCGATGGTTTACTCGGCGAGTTAGGGCTAGGGCTCCAAGTCGTCGGCTTAGGAGTTGGAAAGAAGTTTGTTGTTTCGGCCAGAGGTTTTGGGTTCTATTTATAATCGGGAAGAGAAGAGTCCTAATCTGATTGTATCCCGAATAAGAGTCTTATTCAGATCGTCGTTGGATCCTATCATCTTATCTTTAGTTGATTTGGTGTGGTAACGTTGTGGAATTCAGGTCGGTTCCCTTTACATACTGGTACTCTTACGCGTAACAGCTGCTCCAGAACTCGTTACCTTCGCGGTGATGAGCTCCGGAGGCTCCACGTGTCCTTCCGGGGCCGGGTATCTCCTTCTCCTTAGAGATGAGCTCCGGTTGTGCCGCGTGTCAACGAGCGAGACCCTCCCTCCTTTGGAGGTGAGCTCCACGCACGCCACGTGTTGGCGCCGGTCTTTCCTCTCTTCTTTCTTCAGAGACATGCCCCGAGGTCGACACGTGTCTAGTAGCGACAGACCTCCCGGAGATAAGCTCCGGTGACGACGCGTGTCCAATAGAACAGGACCTCTCAGAGATGGGCTCCGAGATCGACACGTATCTCGCGCGACTGGTCCTCTGATTTCCACGAGGACTAGCTCCGAGGATGACACGTGTCCTGCGGAAATGCCCTTGCTTCTTCCGCGGAGGCTAGCTCCGTGGGCAACACGTGTCCCACAGGATCGGACCTCTTCCCTTTGCGGAGACGAGCCCTGAGCCTGCCACATAGCCAGCTTGGCGGCGGCCTCTCCCCACTTTGCAGGGATGAGCTCCGAACACGCCACGTGGCCAGCGGCCGCGGTAAGTTGTCTTCGGCGCTTTCTGAGAGCTGGATTCGGCTCTTATTGGCTATCCTTTTGATATTTTTCTCTGTTCCTACTTTTCTTAAAATGTTTCCTCTTCAGAAAACATGAAGATATGCTGACACCCGAGATGAGGGTGTCACACCTGGTCCTCAACGGCGCGCTTACGGCGCTCCAACCTCTGCCGTACCTCCTCCACGGCAGAGAGGCACTCCTCGGCCTGGGCATGCGCCTCAAGGGCCTCCCTGTGGAGCCGCCGTGTCTTGGAGTCTAGACGGTCGACGGCCCGCTTCTGCCGGTTGAGGAGCGCTTCCATGATGTCGAGCGACTCTCTCCTGGAGTCGAGCTCGCCCTTGACCTTCGCGGTTCGCTCCCGCAAAAGGTTCCCCCAGGTGAGGAGGCGATCCCTCTCAACCGCCTGCTCCTCTCGCTCACGACCAAGCGCGGCCAAGACCTGCCGGACGCTCGCTTGGGCGAGCATGAAGGCATCCGCCAGGGAAAGTGGGGCAGCAGAGGCCGGAGTGGCGCCCCCAACCTCCTCCATCACATCGTCCTCAAGAAAAGACGACGCACCAGGGACCGGGATGAGACGCCGGTCAGGAGAAGCCGGCACCGGGACTTCGACAGCCAGACCCGCCGAACTCTCACTGACGGCTGGCTCCTCAGCCGGTGGAGAGGGATGAGTGGAGGGAGTCGACACTGAAATAGAAGCCGGGCCGCCTGGTATAGGGCAGACCTGCGCTGGCTTGGGGGCCGTGGCAACTATCTCGGCAGGAGGAGTTGACGCTGCCATGGAATCCGGGCAGACCGGAACAGGAGAAACTTGCGCTGGCTTGGGGGTCGTGGCAGCTGTCCCGGTTTCCGTGCGCAACGGCACAGACCCCCCATCAGTCGGGGACGGCCGAGAAACGCGAGCACTCCAACGGGCCATGAACCCCGACTTCTGAGCCGGGGTAGGACCACCAGAGCCCGCCGTCGCCGCCGACGGCCACTCCGCAGTCTCTGGACTGACGGAGCAGGGGACGCTCTAGAAGCTCCCCTTGACGCATCAGCAGGTTCCCTGGAGACTCCACCGCTTGAGGAGGGAGGACGCGACGCCCGTGAACGTTCAGCCTGTCGTCGCTCAAGAGGAGTCCCGTCGGGATGATGCCCGAGACCTCTTGGGGTCGCCGCCGGATGGAGCGCCATCTCCAGATGCAGGGCGTGCAGGCACCCTGGATCCCCGACTCGGCGCAGACGCAGTCACCGGAGGAGATCGAGCGCGTTTCTTCTCTCGAGGCGGGTTGGAAGCCATGGCAAAAGACAAAGGTGCAAGAACCCAAGGAAAAGCGCTGGGAGGGGCGAAGGGGAAGCCGCGGTGCGGGTAAGATCCCCTTTTAAAACTTCCCAGGTGCGATTCGAAGCGATTCGAAACTCTTCGAATACGCCGCATGGGCAACCGCTTCGGCTCCAAGATCGAGCGTCGATGACAAGTGGACCCGGGTCGTCTAGCTGAGGCGGTGGGCCAAGAAGTCAGTCTCCCTAGGAGACGAGCCAGCAAGACGCTTCGGCGGTTCCTGAAAAAAGCGCCGCAACATGCAGAAGTGGCATCCTTGGGAACCGCTGCAGTAAAAGCAACCATCAAGTGGGTGCACGCTCCCACGATCCCGCGACTGTTCGTGCTCCGGCAAAGGTCAACGTGGGACTTAGAAAAAGTGCACGGAACATAAGAGACGGAGGCCCCACCTTGGGCTCGCTACCTCACCCGAGATGTGAATGTGGCCTAGAGGGGGGTGAATAGGCCTTTAAGAAATTCCTGCACACTTAATAAAGTTATCAGAAACTTGACTGACCGGACTAGTCCGGTTGTGTGGGCGGACTAGTCCGGTGTGCTGAATTATTTGAGTTAATTAAGTGTGTCTCACAAATTTAATCTTATAGCAGCGGAATGAGAACAACAGTTTTATAAATTAAATTTATTGTATGGATGCACGTGCAAACTTGTAAAGAACTCAAACGATGACTAGCAAACTAGTGATCTAATGTGTCAAGATGTAAAACAAATGAGAGACAAAAGACACGAATTTTTACCGAGGTTCGATCTCACCAAGAGATCTACGTCCTCGTTGAGGAAGCTCACACAGAGCCGGATTCCCAACCCTTTCCCTCTTCAAGTCACCACAAAGGCCGACTTGACTCCACTATCACGGGTAATCACCGAGTTTGTGGGGCAACCTCACACGTTGAGGGCTCCCACAAGAATTACAGTGAGAAGGTGATCAAATACACTCAAAAAGATTAGAATGCAGAGTATGAGTGTAGAGAAATCAAACCCCAAGAGCTCACAACGAAAGAACGACGATCTCTCAATCCCAAATCCAAGTATTTGATTGATCTTGGCCTTTTTGCATCTTAGATGTATGGAGAGATGTGTTTTTGGGCTCTTGGGTTAGGTGGCGGCGCTAGGGTTCAAGCTTTTGACAATATGTGTCGTATCTTACAAGGGAAAAGATGAAGGACCTCTTTTTATAGGCTTTCCCAAAAAGTTACCGTTGTTAAACCTACTACCGGACTAGTCCGGTATATGATCAGACTTGTCCGGTCTACTTCCAGTGGGTTAACCGGACTAGTCCGGTCCACAAACCGGACTTGTCCGGTGCTATGTGAGATGGGGTTTCAGAAACTTCAGCGGACTAGTCCTGTCGCTTGGATGGACTAGTATGCAGTCCTCTAAAGAGGACAACAGAGACATGACCGGACTAGTCCGGTCTAAAACTGGACTTGTCCGGTTGCATTCCAGTGAGCTGACCGGACTAGTCTGGTTTACAAGGCGGACTAGTCCGGTGCACTATGTTTGCGTCTTCCAGAAAGTTAAACGGACTAGTCCGGTCCATGAACGGACTAGTCCGGTTTTCAGTGGATACGGACTAGTCCGGTTTTCAGTGGATTTTAGTTGATTTTTAAACCTCTTACCCTTACGCAAAGTCATGAGCTCTTGGGATGTGTCTCTCTCACACACAACCTATACATTTATATCTACTTTGCTCCTCTAAATTCCACTAACGTCTTCCTTTTCGGGCACCACTCTATTTTTCACCTTTTTGTGTGTGCCAAGCCAGTTCACTTTGTTTATCCTGCAATCATCTTAATAGTTTCATTAGGATCTCATATGTTCGTCATCAATTAGCCAAAACCCACAAGGGATATCCTAGATGCACTTACAATCTCCCCCTTTTTGGTGATTGATGACAACCATTTGAGATATCACAATTGAGAATAAAAGGTTGATTTTCATAAGGTGTGCACATATGAGAATAATAAAGAATTCATAAAAAGCTTCTCACATATGCACACACCTTATGGTGGGGTGCCTCACAGGTGTGTGATAAACAAAATGTGATAAATTAAAGACAAACAGTAGTGAACATGTAAGTGGGCATTAGAGCATAGTACATCACACATAAGAAAAGAAATAGTGCATTACAAGATTTTAAAAATAGGTACATGTCCTTGATCACAAAAGATCTTAATAACTAATACTAGATAGAAAAAGTCCAAGTCTAATCTCAATCTCTCCCCCTTTGGCATCAAGGCACCATAAAGGGAAAAATTGAGGGGAATCACTCATCGCTGCCTCCTCCGTCAGTCTCAGTCTGATCTTCATCTTCAGCATCCACGGGAGCAGGATCTTCCTCTGAGTCCTCGGAGGCGGGCGGTGATCCAACGGGCTCAATCTCAAGATTTGCACAGATAGACTTGATATTGGCATTGACATACTGTTGATGTTTCTTCCTTGCAAGCTTTTCTTTGCGTTGCCTGTCTTCGATCTTACGGCAGCAGGCAAATATGGAGGAGAGCATCTTGAGGATGCCGCTAGATGATTCTTGGGCAGGTGGAGAACCAGGAGGAGCAGCTGCAGACCTAGTGTCATCATGAGCTTGCTTTGATCTCCTCTCCACTGGTGGAGAGGACGGGGCAGTTGGAGCCGGAGGAAGAGTGTACTCGGTGGGTTTTTGCGGCTTCAACCCCGTATGCTTGACATCCTTGACAAACTCGAGTCCCATCACTTTTTCAATCATGTACATGATATACGGTGCGTATCCGCAGGACCTATTGGGGGTAATTGAGATGTTCACAATGTCGTTGTAGATATACTACATTGAATGGTCTCCTCCCACTAATGACCTTCATGAGAGTCCTCAAGGTTCCTTGTATAGTTCCTGCATCTCCATCCTTCGGAGCTATCGTCTTTCTCAAGACTCTATTTAGGACCACAAAGAAGGGCTTTAGATATTTGATGGTGGGAGGAACATATGGCATCCTTGTGTCATAGAGAAATTCAAGTTCCTCCTTCTCCAGGGGTTTCAGATTATGAATGACCAGTTCATGATACAAAGTGTTTTGGAGGTGAAGAATCCTAGCAAATTCATCATACGTGACACTATACCTTGAACCATGAGTCATCCAAGTAAGACTGTCTCCATCATCCCAAGAAAAGTAGAGAGTGGAGTAAAACTGGGTAATTACTTCATTGTTCCAGTCATACTCAAAGGATAGCAGGTCCGTCAGACTGTGCCTCTCTAACGCCTCCACCATCTCACGAAAGGCAGGATACCTCTTTGACTTCAGATATTCAACATTTAGCCATTGACTCTCTACTACAAGGTTCTTCATCTTCATGTACACATGCTCGTAGTAGTCTGCATGGAAGTTGCTCCAGAACCTCGGGTCAGAGCATTGCTTAGGTCGGTCATACACTTGAATCTTCCTGAAATTATCAGCTAGCTCACTTCCTTTTCCAGTGAAATCCTCACTTGAAGGCTGCCTGTTGCGGTGAATAGGGTTTTTCATCTTCAAGGGCCCAAGGGGACCACTAGCAATCCCTTCCCTTTATTGAGAATTCTTTTTGGCCTTGACGAGCCCTCAGCAGCATCTTTCCTTAGAGGCCTTTTTCCAATGACTTTCCTCTTCTTAGGTTGATTGTCGTCGGAGGGTGGAGAGTGGACATTGACATCATGTCTCTTCTTCATAACTCTCTCCTTGGTCCTCCTCACTTTCTCGCATTGAACGTCTTCATCAATGTGGAAGGAGCTGTCATCTGAGCCTGAAGACATGATGCCTGATAGGGAGTTCAAGGATTAGATGCAAATGGACTCATTATTGACTTCAAATGGGAACGTAGGGGTTCAACTGTCAGAGACCGGACTTGTCCGGTTTCAGAGAGCGGACTTGTCCGGTGGACCGGACTTGTCCGCCTTTGTGCACCGGACTAGTCCGGCCTGGCATAAGAACCCTAATGTTTCATTTGAATCAAATCTCCTATCTAAGGGCATAAAGGTAGGAACATGGTAGGAATACATCTATTGAGGCAATGTACATCCTTTTGAAATCAAAGAAAACTAGCTAGAACTAGAAAAGTTGAGATTTTGGTTTAAAAGAGGAAATTTATCAAGATTTGAAGATTTGCGTCGAAGAAGTGGAAATCAGTCCGGATGAGTCCGGAGTAGGGGGGCCACTCATCAAGGGGAGTCTTTTTCGCGGAGAAAAACTCGATTTTGAGGGTTCAACCAGAAAATCACTTTGGGGGCTAGGGTTGTGAAGAGGAGAGGGAGAGCAGGCCTAATGAGGAGTGAGGGAGAGATCTGGGCCGGCCAAGTGCTTCTATATACGACTGACCGGACTAGTCCGGTCATGGTAGCGGACTAGTCCGGTACCCCTGAGTTAACCTAGTTGTTGTCAGTCCGGACTAGTCCGGTTGGAAATCGGACTAGTCCGTTTCCAACAGACTTGATACATATATAGATAATTAATAGTGATTCAAGGACAATAATTTTACAAGTAGTCTTGGTGATTACAACCAGTAGGCAATCAGCAATCGAACAATGGTCATAATCCACAAGATTTCTTCATTAAAAATAGTTTTCTGAGTAGAAAGGAGAGGAGGAGCATTTTTGACAATACGGAGGAACAATTTAAGTTGCAACCAGGTATGCAATGTTTCAAGCCACATTTCGAGAGTCAAGAATGTTTAGCTCATTTCTTAGTTCACAGAACCTTTTCTCTCATCTAATGGTTTGGTAAAAATATCTGCAAGTTGTTTTTCAGTCCTAACATGTGAAATAGCTATGTCACCTTTTAATGAATGATCTCTAAGAAAGTGATGACGAATGTCTACGTGCTCAGTTCTTGAGTGCTCTACAGGGTTGTGTGCAATCTTTATAGCACTTTCATTATCGCATAGAAGCGGGATATGACTTAGATTGTAGCCGTAGTCCCTAAGAGTTTGTTGCATCCAAAGCAGTTGCGCACAGCAACTACCGGCTGCAACATACTCTGCTTCCGCTGTGGAAAGAGCAATGGAGTT
Source organism: Neostapfia colusana (assembly GCA_030760725.1). NCBI lineage: Eukaryota > Viridiplantae > Streptophyta > Magnoliopsida > Poales > Poaceae > Neostapfia > Neostapfia colusana. The sequence continues at coordinate 4,648,187 of JASWHV010000010.1, read as the reverse complement.
TTGCTTTTTAGATGACCAAGAAACTAGGGACCTACCAAGAAATTGACAAGTCCCTGACGTGCTCTTTCTATCGACTTTGCATCCTGCATAGTCGGTGTCGGAATACCCTATCAAGTTAAACTTGGATCCTTTAGGATACCAAAGGCCCAAGTTGGGTGTGTGCACAAGATACCTTAGGATTCTTTTTACAGCAATTAAGTGACACTCTTTAGGTGCGGCTTGAAACCTTGCACACATGCAAACACTAAGCATAATATCTGGCCTAGATGCACATAAGTATAGTAAGGAGCCAATCATGGACCGATATACCTTTTGGTCCACATTTGGACCGTCTTCATTGAGGTCGAGATGTCCGTTGATGGCCATGGGTGTCTTGATGGGCTTGGCTTTGTCCATATTGAATTTCTTGAGAATGTCTTGTGTATATTTAGTTTGGCTTATAAATGTACCTTCTCTCAGTTGCTTTACTTGAAATCCCAGGAAGAACTTCAATTCACCCATCATTGACATCTCGAACCTGTCTGTCATTATTTTGCTAAATTCTTCACAGAAGGACTCGTTAGTGGATCCAAAGACAATGTCATCAACATAAATTTGACATACGAATAAATGATCATCAAAATATTTAGTAAAGAGTGTATAGTCAGCTTTACCAATTTTGAAACCATTTTGAATCAGAAAATCTCTAAGGCACTCATACCAGGCTAGAGGAGCCTGTTTGAGGCCATAGAGAGCCTTACGCAGTTTATAGACATGGTTGGGATACTTCTGATCTTCGAACCCCGGTGGCTGCTCCACATAGACTTCCTCCTTTATCGGACCATTGAGAACGGCACTCTTGACGTCCATTTGATACAACTTAAAATTATGGTGAGTAGCATATGCCAATAAAATGCGAATGGACTCAAGTCTAGCTACAGGAGCGAAGGTTTCATCGAAATCCAAACCTTCCACTTGAGAATAACCTTTGGCCACCAACCTCGCTTTATTTCTTGTCACTACTCCATGTTCATCTTGCTTGTTCCGAAAGACTCATTTGGTTCCAACGATGTTCGCCCTTGGTCTTTCCACCAGCTCCCACACTTCATTTCTTTTGAAGTTGTTCAGCTCCTCTTGCATCGCAATCACCCAGTCTGGATCCCTTAAGGCTTCTTCTACCCTGTATGGCTCCAGAAAAGACACAAAAGAATAGTGTTCACAAAAATTTACAATTTGAGATCTAGTAGTTACTCCCTTAGCAATATCTCCAATTATATTGTTGACAGTATGGTCCCTTTGCACACAGTGATGTACTCTTGGGTGTGGAATTTGTATAGTTGCTCGTTCTTCATTGTCTTCATGTGTCATGTCTCCCCCTAGATCATTGCTTCCATGATCATCTTGATTTTCTTGATCTTCCTCAACCTTATCTTGTGTAGGAGCTCCCCCTCGATCATTGCTTCCTTGTTGAAATTCATCTTGTGTCTCCTCTCGTGGTAGCATATCACCAAGTGCCATTTTCTTCAGCGCTTCACATGGAGCTTCCTCCTTATCTAGCATAGACTTATCGACTTGCTCCACCGTGAGAAGCTCATATGGAGTTTTCAACAGTAGTCGATGAAGGTACAACCGATTTGTGGCATGACAAGCGGTGTTCACCGCTTCTGCCCAAAATCGGTCTGACGTCTTGTATTCATCCAACATTGTTCTCGCCATTTCGATCAATGTTCCGTTCTTCCTTTCAGCCACCCCGTTTTGTTGAGGAGAGTAGGGTGCCGAGAATTCATGCTTTATACCTTCTTCATTGAGATATTCTTCAACTTGGGTGTTCTTGAATTCTGTCCCATTGTCACTTCTGATATTCTTTACGGTTGATGAGAATTCATTTTGAGCTCTTTTCAAGAACTTCTTGAGGATTCCCTGAGTTTCTGATTTATCATACAAGAAAAATACCCAGGTAAATCTTGAAAAATCATCAACAATTACTAAACCGTATTTGTTACCGCTGATGCTGATGTACGCAATTGGACCAAAGAGATCCATGTGGAGAAGTTCCAGCGGTCTAGCGGTGGTCATCACATTCTTGGCGGGGTGTGGTGCTCCAACCTGTTTTCCTGCTTGACAAGCGCTGCGCGGCCTATCTTTTTCAAAAACCACATCCTTAAGACCACGGATGTGACCACCTTTTAGAAGTTTCTGTAGATTTCTCATTCCAACATGGGCTAGCCGTCTATGCCACAGCCATCCCATGTTGGTCTTAGCAACCAAGCAAGTGTTGAGTTCGGCTTTATCTTTGTTAAAGTCAACAAGATAAAGCTTTCCCTTCAACAATCCCTTGAATGCAATCGAGCCATCGCTTCTTCTAAAGACGGTCACACCCTCATTAGTGAATAAACAGTTGTAACCTTTGTCGCATAGTTGAGATATTGATAAAAGATTATAATCTAGAGAGTCTACATGTAAAACATTAGATAAGGTGTGTTGAGAGGATATTTCAATGTTACCACTACCAAGGACCTTTCCTTGGCTGTTGTCTCCAAAGTATATACCTTCACTTGGATCCTTGTTGCACTCGTATTCCACAAACATACCTCTCTCTCCGGTCATATGATTTGTGCATCCGCTATCTAGCACCCACTTAGATCCACCGGAGGAGTAAGCCTGCAAAATAGAATTACTTCTGGGTTTTAGGTACCCAAGCTTGCTTGGGTCCTCTCAGGTTAGTCACAAGAGTCTTGGGCACCCACACACAAGTTTTTAAGTTCTTGTGACGTGGCCCTGTATATTTAGCAATGACTTTTCCATACTTGTTTTTCATGAGAACATAAGAAGCATCAAATGTATGGAACAGTGTTTGTAGCTCAGATTCATGGGATTTTTCTTTAACAAAAATGATTCTATTCTTAGCATGATTAGGAGTAGACATGTGTCTGTTCCTGTCAAAGCCAAGACCATCTTTGACATTGGGAGGTCTAGTGATCATATATGCACTTCGTGCATATTTGATCTTCTCCTTATCAAAGATGCCATTTTGAGAAGAATGCATGTCATGAGAGGTTGAAGCATTAGAAATTACATTCTTCTTACTAGAGCAAGTGCAGGCTCTTATTGTTGTCGAGCTCATATCTTTGGAGGAAGAGCTCTTGGAGGAAGAGGAGTCACTTTGTTTGAGCGACTCAACTTGCACCTCAAGGATTTTGTTAACTTTTGACAAGTTAGCAAGTTCTTCCTTGATTGCAATGTGCGAGTCCTCTAACTTTGAGTAGGTTTCCTTACTCAAGGCTAGCTCTAACTCAAGTGACTCATTCTTCTCTCTTTCAAGCTCAAGAAGCTTTTCAACTTCTTGATATCTCTTCCTCTCACGGATGAGCATATCTTCTTGTCGGTTGACAAGTTCTTCCTTTTCAAAGATTTCGTTCGACAACATTTCCATTTTCTTTAAAGCAATTTTACTTAGCCCTCTAAATAATTCTTCATTATCACTAGAGCTATCAAAGTCATCAATGGAGGAATTTAGTATAGGAGGAGTAAGTCTAACCTTTTTCTTGCCTTCCTTAGCCATAAGACAAGTGTGGTTGTTCATGTCCCGTCCTCCCTTGTTTGGAAAGAGTGTGGCTCTCATAGTTGGTTTCTTGACTGCGATAGTGGCCATCTCTTCTTCTTCATCGGAGGAGGACTCGTCGTTTGAGTCCCACTCCTTCCCAATGTGAGCTTGATGGGCTTGTCTTCTTTTTCTGAAATTTTTCTTTTCTTGAGATCTTATTTCCTTCTTCTTTTTGTTTTCTTCATAAGTACAGTCCACCATGAAGTGACCATACTCTCCGCAGTTGTAGCAAGTACGTCGAGCCTTGGATTTTCCTTTATCCTTGATTTTGCCTTCATGTGAATTGTTGCCGTGTCTTCTCTTCATCATGCGTTTGAACTTTTTGATGAAGAGTACCATTTCTTCGTCATCAAGATCGGTGCTTTCGTCGCTTGTATCTCCATCGTCTTGGTCTTCACGAGTTTCTTTGAGTTTGGGTCTGCACGTTGCTTTGAGAGCAACTTCTTTCTTTTTAGAAGAGGTGAGCTCGGCTAAGTCTTTGACGTATTGAGCCTCTTTCTCCATCATTTCATGATTTATGATCTTTCCCAATAACTCATCGGGAATCATTTTGTGAAACCCGGGGCTTTCTCTAATCATTGAGCAAAGTGTGACGTTTCTTGGCATGAAGGCTCTTATCATCCTTTTGACTACCTCGTGATCAGTCCATTTCTTACTTCCATAGGCACGGATTTTGTTGATGAGTGCCTTCATCCGATTGTACATGTCTTGAGGTGATTCGCCTTCTTCAATAGCAAATCTCCCCAACTCTCCTTATAGCATCTCAATTTTGGCTTCACGTACAGACCTATTTCCTTCATGAGCAGTTTTGAGTGTATCCCAGATTTCTTTTGCACTTTCTAGTCCATCGATCTTGGTGAATTCTTCTCTGCTCAGTGACGATGTGATTACTACAACGGCTTGTGCATTTCTGTGAATCTCTTGTTCTTGTTCCGGAGTGAGTTCTTCATCCGTGTCTGGCATATCTATTCCTGTGCAGATAATATGCCAAAGGCTGGGATTCAAGGATATTAGATGCATTTTCATGTTGTACTTCCACATGGTGTAGTCACTTCCATCAAACTGTGGGGGCCTTCCCATAGGAATAGAGAGATAATGATTATTTGAATTGAGACGGTTGTAGTTGTAAGGGTACCGGGAGTAGTCGTGATGACCACTCCCCATCGTCTTTTCTTCCTCTTTTCCCTTTTGTGCCAGCAGTTTCTTTCTCAGGAGTGCTTTTAGCTGCCTCACTTCTTCATCGTCATGTGGACTTTCTTTCAGCACATCGAAGGCTTTGGCTTCTTGCTCCTCATCGTTGTTGCTCGTCTTCGGGATATCGTTGTTCTTCTAAGAGGCCATTGATCTCTCCGAGATGTGAGTCTCGTTGATGGAGAACTTGGCTCTGATACCAATTGAATGTGGCCTAGAGGGGGGGTGAATAGGCCTTTAAGGAATTCCTGCACACTTAATAAAGTTATCAGAAACTTGACTGATCGGACTAGTCCGGTTGTGTGGGCGGACTAGTCCGGTGTGCTGAATTATTTGAGTTAATTAAGTGTGTCTCACAAATTTAATCTTATAGCAGCGGAATGAGAACAACAGTTTTATAAATTAAATTTATTGTATGGATGCATGTGCAAACTTGTAAAGAACTCAAACGATGACTAGCAAACTAGTGATCTAATGTGTCAAGATGTAAAACAAATGAGAGACAAAAGACACGAATTTTTACCGAGGTTCGATCTCACCAAGAGATCTACGTCCTCGTTGAGGAAGCTCACACAAAGCCGGATTCCCAACCCTTTCCCTCTTCAAGTCACCACAAAGGCCGACTTGACTCCACTATCACGGGTAATCACCGAGTTTGTGGGGCAACCTCACACGTTGAGGGCTCCCACAAGAATTACAGTGAGGAGGTGATCAAATACACTCAAAAAGATTACAATGCAGAGTATGAGTGTAGAGAAATCAAACCCCAAGAGCTCACAATTAAAGAACGACGATCTCTCAATCCCAAATCCAAGTATTTGATTGATCTTGGCCTTTTTGCACCTTAGATGTATGGAGAGATGTGTTTTTGGGCTCTTGGGTCAGGTGGCGGCGCTAGGGTTCAAGCTTTTGACAATATGTGTCGTATCTTACAAGGGAAAAGACGAAGGACCTCTTTTTATAGGCTTTCCCAAAAAGTTACCGTTGTTAAACCTACTACCGGACTAGTCCGGTATATGATCGGACTTGTCCGGTCTACTTCCAGTGGGTTATCCGGACTAGTCCGGTCCACAAACCGGACTTGTCCGGTGCTATGTGAGATGGGGTTTCAGAAACTTCAGCGGACTAGTCCTGTCGCTTGGATGGACTAGTCCGCAGTCCTCTAAAGAGGACAACAGAGACATGACCGGACTAGTCCGGTCTAAAACCGGACTTGTCCGGTTGCATTCCAGTGAGCTGACCGGACTAGTCCGGTTCACAAGGCGGGCTAGTCCGGTGCACTATGTTTGCGTCTTCCAGAAAGTTAAATGGACTAATCCAGTCCATGAACGGACTAGTCCGGTTTTCAGTGGATTTTAGTTGATTTTTAAACCCCTTACCCTTACGCAAAGTCATGAGCTCTTGGGATGTGTCTCTCTCACACACAACCTATACATTTATATCTACTTTGCTCCTCTAAATTCCACTAACGTCTTCCTTTTCGGGCACCACTCTATTTTTCACCTTTTGTGTGTGCCGAGCCAGTTCACTTTGTTTATCCTGCAATCATCTTAATAGTTTCATTAGGATCTCATATGTTCGTCATCAATTAGCCAAAACCCACAAGGGATATCCTAGATGCACTTACAAGATGGGCCCGGGGGCCACTGTCGGTACCCTCGATATGGGGTACCCCCGCGCACAGGGGAAAATGCCTAAGGATCTCGCCCTTCTCCGCAGGGAGAGCTCCAAAGGCGCCACGTGTCTAGCGGGGCAGGACCTCCCTCTCCTCAGAGGAGAGGTCCGGGCCCGCCACGTGGCCAGCAGCAGCCGGACCTCCCCCCTCCGCGGGGAGAGCTCCGAAGGAGCCACGTGTCCCGCGGAGCCGGACCTCCCTCTCCTCAGAGGAGAGCTCCGGGTCCACCACATGGCCGGCAGAAGCCGGACCTCCCCCCTCCGCGGGGAGAGCTCCGAAGGCTCCACGTGTCCCGCGGGGCCGGACCTCCCTCTCCTCAGAGGAGAGCTCCGGGCCCGCCATGTGGCCAGCAGGACGGCGCTGCCTGCCCCCGCGTGGTAGGCAGCAGGCGTAAAGACGCACCATACCTTGCGCGTACAAGGTATTCAAGGCCCGCGCCTTCCCAAGACGCGAAGACGCGGAGCACGCCTCTGTCAGGTGCCGTTGCGCCCAGTCGCATCATAGACTGGTGCGCCGTGTCAGAGCCTGCCCACCAATAAACATAGTGACAAGACATCCCCTGCCGCTCCCGCCGTCATCAACCACTACGACTAGCTTGCGGCATGGGCAGGGCGTCAGAACGAAGACTCGGAAGCCTTCACCAGAGACAACTACCGACATAACTGCAGATACGATAGTCGGCAGGCAATCTTCCTGGGACCACCTATCGGATCTCGGACCCCCCTTGTAAGCCACACGAGCCTTGGACTATAAAAGGCTCGGATAGGCGACGTTAGCAAGGGTTCACACTCCAGCAACTCGCACCCTAGACATCACTCACCCTCAAGCTTAGGACTCTGGTTCTGAGCAGCAAGCAATACAGCGAGCACCTCTGCTCACCGTGGACGTAGGGTTTTACGCTCCGACGGCCTGAACCACGTAAAACTCGCCGTGTCAAGCGTCTCCCTCACTCGTCCCTAATGCTTAAGCTCTCCGCAAGCGACTAGCCCCTCCGAAAAAGAACCTCCGCGGGCTGCCCATAGCAGGTCCGGGGGAAGTTTCGACTACACACTTCGACAGTCTTCATAGTAGGCATCTCCCGCTGTTGATGATGAAAATATAATGCAAGTTTGAGTACAATGATGTACTCAGCAAGTGCGGGAAAAACACATGATATGCAGCTCATAAACAAGGTAGGTATAAAAAGGTTTATTTGCAGAAAAGCAGATTTATAAAACCATGATAAAACAGCAACTTAACTTTAGATGATTGTAATCCTAGCATGTATTAAATTACCAACATACCTCCATCGCTTTCCATGTTCCACCCGAACATTAACCAACCTCATTCTTACTCACGAATACCTCCTCGTATTCGCTACCATCTCACGAATACCTTCACGTATTCGCTATCATCTTATCTCATAACAACTTTGTCTCACACCGAGACCAGTTTCGCTACCATGACTCAACAGTCATGCAACCATCTTATCATCCGGACTCAACAGTCCCAACAACCAAACCATAACAAACTCATTAACCATAACCAAAAACCTTCCCAATAACCATACCAACTAATAATGGCAGTTTAGCCAGGCGCTCGTGACTGTAAGCTCGGCTATCATGATAGTTTTAGACTCTGCAGAGTTTGCACCTCTTTACCCACAAGTTTGTAATTTCGTCACCCGTCGGCGACTGTAGAACCTCCATTATACCAGTACACAACCGTCGCTGTATGGTCAAGAGATCACAAAATAGTCTTTACAAAGGGGTTACTAGATGTATGGACTCACTAAGGTTTCACCGGCAGGCTAGAATCTCCAATTCTCCCACCCACGGGCCCCCTCTTGTGCCATGCAGTTCCCAGGGCAGTCCTCACTTGACTCCCATTCCCCGCGCCTTCCACAGTCCATAACACTCTAGCAACTTACCTAATTACTCAGCTAAGCCGCACCCATACTTGGCCTTGTGGTGGCACTGTTATCCTGGCATGTGTATGCATGAACCGGTCCTTAGATCTATGGCAAGTACACCACCGTCTCATGCTACCTCATTCACAAACCCAGTCTTGCCTAGATCTCCCTTCGACCCATGTTCATTAACATCATCAGTTTCTCATTATCATTTACGAGTGCAGTTAGCTAGACACATCTATCTCGCTTCCCAATCCCATAGACTCAGCGAAGCATAAAGCAAAAACCATACCCGACTCATAAACTTCCCAGGCGACAAGGGTGGTTCAACCAAAACTAGTAAACTCCTATAAAAAGGGTTTCCCATCATGTTTGACTCAGCACACACACCTTTTCACAAAACAAAATAGTTTTACCCAAAACATAGGATCAACATGGTCAAGGAGCAGTTGCCTTGTTCTTGCGGTTCTGGTTGTTCTTGAATCCCAAAACCTTGTTGCTGCAGTTCGTCATAGACAGCTCCCCGAGCTTGTTCTGCTAGGTAGGATCACGTGCATACAAGATTCACAGCAATCAATATCATGCACAAACCTTAAACTAGATGCGATGATGCACATGCATGCTATCCTACGATTAATTTTATTAGATTGGTCTGTACGTGTTTTTGCATGACTTGCATGGACAGAGGTGTTCGGATCAAAGGTGGATGTGGCGATGATCTTGTCTTTAGATCAACCTGATCATCAAGTGATCTATCCATGAGAAGGTTTCTGGACGGAATCAAAGAACAGATGCAAGGAAAATACAACGACGCCGTAAGGTGGTGTCGGAGTCCTACCTTACGCCCTTCTTGGTTTTTGAGGTCCTCCTCAGACCGCTTGGTTCTCCTCCGATGATCTCCCTTGTTGCACTTCGGCGATGGTTTACTCGGCGAGTTAGGGCTAGGGCTCTATGTCGTCGGTTCAGGAGTTGGAAAAGAAGTTTGTTGTTTCGGCCAGAGGTTCTGGGTTCTCTTTATAATCGGGAAGAGAAGAGTCCTAATCTGATTGTATCCCGAATAAGAGTCTTATTCAGATCATCGTTGGATCCTATCATCTTATCTTTAGTTGATTTGGTGCGGTAACGTTGTGGAATTCAGGTCGGTTTCCTTTACGTACCGGTATTCTTACGCGTAACAGCCGCTCCAGAACTCGTTACCTTCGCGGCGATGAGCTCCGGAGGCTCCACGTGTCCTTCCGGGGCCTGGTATCTCCTTCTCCGCAGAGGCGAGCTCCGGTTGTGCCGCGTGTCAACGAGTGAGACCTCCCCCCTCCTTTGAGGGTGAGCTCCGCGCACGCCACGTGTTGGCGCCGGTCTTTCCTCACTTGTTTCTTCAGGGACATGCCCCGAGGTCGACATGTGTCCAGCAGCGACAGACCTCCCGGAGATAAGCTCCGGTGGCGACACGGTGTCCAAGGGAACCGGACCTCTTGGAGGTGAGCTTCGAGATCGACACGTATCCCGTGTGACCGGTCCTCTGATTTCCTTGATGACTAGCTCCGCAGGTGATATGTGTCCTGCGGAAACGCCTTTGCTTCTTCCGCAGAGAAAAGCTCCGAGAGCAACACGTGTCCCCCCAGGGTCGGACCTCTCCCCTTTTGTGGAGATGAGTCCCGAACCTGCCACGTAGCTATTTTAGCGGCGGACCTCTCCCCACCTTGCGGGGACGAGCTCTGAACACGCCTCGTGGCCGTCGGTCGCGGTGAGTTGTCTTCGGCGTTTTTTGAGAGCTAGATTCGGCTCTTATTGGCCATCCTTCTGATATTTTTTCTCTGTTCCTTCTTTTCTTAAAATGTTTCCTCTTCATAAAGCATGAACATATGATGACACCCGAGATGAGGGTGTCACACCGGACCTCACGCGCCCCTTAGGCCTGAGCTCTGATGCCGGCCCTCACCCTCTCCTCAGAGGCGAGCCCCGATGCCGGACCTCACCCTCTCCTCAGAGGCTGAGCTCCTATGACCTCCGGACCTCACGTGCCCCATGGGCCTGAGCTCCGATGCCGGCCCTCGCCTTCTCCTCAGAGGCGAGCCCCAATGCCGGACCTTATTCCCTCCGCTGGCCTGAGCTCCGATGACCTCTGGACCTCACGCCCTCCGCCGGCCTGAGCTCCGATGACCTTCGGACCTCACGCCCTCCGCTGGCCTGAGCTCCGATGACCTCCGGACCTCATGCCCTCTGCTGGCCTGAGCTCCGATGACCTCCGGAACTCAAGCCCTCCACTGGCCTGAGCTCCGATGACTTCCGGACCTCATGCCCTCCGCTGGCCTGAGCTCCAATGCCGGACCTATACCTTTCCTCAGAGGCAAGCTTCGAAGCCGGACCTCCCCCTTTCACAGGGCTGAGCTCCGATGCCAGACCTCACCCCCTCAGCAGGGGTGACTTCTGATGCCGTCTTCACGTCCTCCACAGGGGTGAACACCGAAGCTGGACCTCTACCTCTCCCTAGAGGCGAGCTCCGAAGCTGGACCTCCCCCTTTAACAAAGGGCTGAGCTCCGATGCCAGGCCTCACCCTCTCCTCAAAGGCTGAGCTCCGAAGCCATGGAGACCCTACTAGCACAGGGAGTACTCAAGACAAGAAAGTGCGCGGGAAGGAGAGGGGCCCACTCCGGGATCGTTACCTCCCCCGAGGTGGGCCCGGGGGCAACTGTCAGTACCCTCAATACCGGGTACCCCCGCGCATAGGGTGAAACCGCCTAAGGACTTTGCCCCCTCCGCAGGGGAAAGCTCCGAAGGCGCCACGTGTCCAGTAGGGGCGGAGCTCCCCTCTCCTCAGAGGATAGCTCCGGGCCTGCCACGTGGCTCAGAAGGCCGGACCTCGCCCCCTCCGTAGGGGCGAGCTCCGAAGGCGCCATGTGTCCAGTAGGGCCAGAGCTCCCCTCTCCTTAGAGGATAGCTCTGGGCCTGCCACGTGGCTCAGAAGGACGGACCTCGCCCCCCCCCCCCCGCAGGAGCGAGCTCCGAAGGCGCCACGTGTCCAGTAGGGCCGGATCTCCCCTCTCCTCAAAGGATAGCTCCAGGCCTGCCACGTGGCTCAGAAGGCCGGACCTCGCCCCCTCCGCAGGGGTGAGCTCCGAAGGTGAAATGTGTCCAGCGGGGCCGTACCCCCCTCTCCTCAGAGGACAGCTCCAGGCCTGCCACGTGGCCACGTGCAGTGCTGCCCGCCTTGGCACGGTAGGCAGCGGGAGTAAAGGCGCGCCATGCCTTTGCCGTACAAGGCATTCAAGACCCGCACCTTCCCAAGATGCGGAGGCGCGGCGCACGCCTGCCAGGCGCCACTGTGACCAGTCGGTCAAGACAAGCGCACAGTGTCAGGAGCAGTAGACCAATAAATGCTGCGACAAGACATGCCCTGCCGCCCCTGCCATCATCAGCCGCTACGCCTAGCGTGCAGATTGGGCAGGGCGGCAGGATGATGACCTCGAAGCCAGCGCCAAGACATAGTAGCTGGTAGGAAATCACCCCGGGGCCGGTCCCGGGGCCCACCTTGTAAGCCGCATGAGCCTTGGACTATAAAAGGCTCGGGTAGGCAACGTTACAAGGGGTGGGAACTCCCGTGAGTTCAGCTCCCTCTAGGACAAGGGTTCGGCAGTTCGCCATCCATCCAGATACTCAGGGAAACCAGTGCTCCAAGCACTCCCGTGGACGTAGGTTTTACGCTCCGGTGGCCCGAACCACGTAAAAATCCCCGTGTCAATCATCTCCTTCCTTCGTCCACTCCGGCGAGACCCTCCGAGAGGACTAGCCCCTCCGAAAAAGAACCTCCGCGGGATTCCCAGAGCAGGCCCAGGGGAAGTGTCGACCGCAGACGCTTCGACAACCACGGATAAAGCTCAACTTGACACGTGCTTAATGGCGAAGACCAACATGGGATGGCTTTGGCATAGACGGCTAGCCCATGTTGGGATGAGAAATTTGCAAAAACTTCTTAAGGGAGAACACATTTGAGGCTTGAAAAAAGTTGTTTTTGATAAGGACAGGCCATGTAGTGCTTGTCAAGCCGGAAAGCAAGTTGGAGCTCAGCATCCATCCAAAAATGTCATGACGACTACAAGACCCTTGGAGCTACTTCACATGGATCTCTTCGGTCCAATCGCTTACATAAGCATCGGCGGTAACAAATATGGTCTTGTAATTGTAGATGATTATTCTCGCTTCACTTGGGTGTTCTTTTTGCATGACAAAGGCGAAACTCAAAGTGTGCTCAAGAAATTCTTGAGGAGAGCTCAAAACGAGTTCTCCTTAAGAATCAAGAACATAAGGAGCGATAATGGCACCGAGTTCAAGAATACTAAAGTGGAAGAATACTTGGATGAAGAAGGCATCAAGCATGAGTTTTCAGCCCCCTACTCCCTCAACAAAATGGGGTGGTTGAAAGGAAGAATAGGACTCTTATTGAGATGGCAAGAACCATGCTTGATGAGTACAAGACGTCGGACCGGTTTTGGGCGGAAGCAGTTAACACCGCTTGCCATGCCATAAACCGGTTGTACCTTCATCGACTTTTGAAGAAGACGTCTTACAAACTTCTAACTGGTAACAAACCCAACATCTCTTACTTTCGTATCTTTGGGAGCAAGTGCTATATTCTCAACAAGAAGCCTAGGACTTCGAAGTTTGCTTCAAAGTTCGGTGAAGGTTTCTTGCTTGGTTATGACTCAGACACCTATGCCTATCGTGTTTTCAACAAATCCTCTGGAATTGTTGAAATAGGGAGAGACAGTGTTTGATGAGACTAATGTCTCCCAAGTGGAGCAAGTTGATCAAAGTGTGCTAGATAGAGAAGAGGCTCCACAAGAAGCACTTAAAAGGATGGCACTTGGAGACATTTTCCCTCAAGAACATCCTCAAGACTCAAATGATCATCCAACAAACGAAGATACGCCTCCTTCCCACGATCAAGCTCAAGATGAGCAAGGCCAACCTCAACAAGATCAAAACGATCAAAGTCAAGAAGGAGGATTGGATCAAGGGGGAGATGAAGAAAAGAACAATGATGAATATGAAGATCAAAGAGTCCTACCACCTCATCCAAGAGTGCACCAAAGTGTTCAACGGGATCATCCCGTCGACAACATACTAGGAGACATCTCTAGAGGGGTAACCACTTGTTCTCGAATGACTAACTTTTGTGAACATTACTCTTTTGTTTCCTCTTTGGAGCCTCGCAAGGTAGAATAAGCACTACAAGATCCGGATTGGGTGGTGGCCATGCAATAGGAACTCAACAATTTTGAAAGAAACCAAGTATGGGAACTCGTGAAGCGACCCAACGCAAATGTTGTGGGAACCAAGTGGGTATTCCGCAACAAGCAAGACGAGTATGGAGTTGTAACAAGAAACAAGGCAAGACTTGTTGCAAAGAGATATGCACAAGTTGAAGGTTTGTATTACGATGAAACTTTTGCTCCCGTAGCTAGGCTTGAATCAATTCGTTTCTTGCTTGCCTTTGCTACTCACCATGATTTCAAGCTATACCAAATGGATGTGAAAAGCGCTTTCCTCAATGGTCCGATCAAGGAGGAAGTGTACGTGGAGCAACCACCTGGATTTGAGGACGATATGTATCCTAACCATGTATTTAAACTTCGGAAAGCCCTCTATGGCCTCAAACAAGCTACTAGAGCTTGGTATGAGTGTCTTAGAGACTTTCTCATTAAAATGGTTTTAGGATAGGGAAGGCCGACTATACACTCTTCACCAAGTATTTTAACGATGATTTATTTGTGTGCCAAATATATGTCGATGACATTATATTTGGTTCTACTAACAAAATTTTGTGATGAGTTTTCAAAGATAGTGACCGAAAGGTTCGAGATGTCAATGATGGGGGAATTGAAGTTCTTCCTAGGATTCCTAGTCAAACAACTCAAGGAAGGAACGTTCATAAGTCAAACCAAGTATACTCAAGACATACTTAAGAGGTTCGACATGGACAGAGTCAAACCCATCAAGACTCCAATGGGAACCAACGGACACCTTGACCTCAATGAACATGGTCCAAGTGTGGACAAAAAGGTATTTCATTCTATGATAGGTTCCTTGTTTTATCTTTGTGCATATAGGCCCGACATAATGCTTAGTGTGTGTATGTGTGCACGGTTCCAAGCCGCTCCTAAGGAGTGTCACTTGACAGCCGTTAAGAGGATTCTTATATAATTGGTTCATACTCCTAACCTAGGACTTTGGTATCCCAAGGGATCCAAGTTCAATCTCATCGGATACTCCGATGCCGATTATGCTGGTTGTAAGGTAGATAGGAAGAGCACGTACAGGACTTGACAATTCCTTGGTAGGTCCTTGGTTTCGTGGTCTTCAAAGAAAACAGAACTCCATTTCCTTATCTACAGCCGAAGCGAAGTACGTCGCAGCCGGGGGTTGTTGTGCACAACTCCTATGGATGCGACAAACTCTTAGGGACTATGGTTACACTTTGAGCCATATTCCATTCCTATATGACAATGAGAGTGCCATCAAGATTGCTCACAATCCCATGGAGCATTCTAGAACCAAACACATTGATATCCGTCACCATTTCCTGCGAGATCACTCTATCAAGGGAGATATCATTATCTCTCATGTTAGGAGTGAGAAGCAATTGGCGGATATCTTCACCAAACACCTTGATGAGAAACATTTTTGTGACCTAAGGAGTGAAGATATCCTAGATTTTTGAAACGTTGCTTGAGCCGTGCACATCTGTTTGTTACCTGTATATAAACTTCAAAAATCGCATGCTTTCAAAATTCTACCCTAATCTCTCTTACTCAATGAAAACTATGTTCAAAAGGATTCTTTGTCAAATATGGTCATTTTTTGTTTGATGTATGCTTACTGACCATGTTTGTCAAAGATATTTGCAAAAACTTGTCCAAAAAGGATCATATTCTTGAGCCAAAATTCAAATTATATGAAATTTCAGCTAATAGCCAGACTAGTCCGCCCCATGGGCCGGACAAGTCCGAGCTGTCTACGTCGAACTTCTCAGAGGACAAGTCCAAACCGGACTAGTCCGCCTGGGAGGCCGGATAAGTTCGGCACCGGAGAAGTCCGATTGTGGTCCATCGACAAGACTTGTCCGTGCATCAGGCCGGACTAGTCCGGCCCCTAGGGACTTAACCTCCCAGGAGCGGCCAGACCACCCCTCTCTCTTCACTCTCAACTCTCTCTCTCTCTAGCGGGAACCGCCCCTCCACTAGCAATTTTCGCTTTTATCCACCAAAAACCTCTTCCAATCCACGGATTGGAGTCCTAAGGAGTACGGGAATCCTTCCCCGTGCTTCGTTGCTCGAGTTTCGCCTCTGATTTTGTAACATTTGGAGATTTGAAGAGGTATTCTTGACCTACCCAAAATTCTATCTTTTTCTTCATTCTTAGGTCTTTTTCTAGAAACCTCTTCACAGGACAAGTCCGGCCCCTCAACGGACAAGTCCGGTTTACACAGGACAAACCCCAACTCTAGCCATTTTTGGTGAATTCTTTTGCAATATTCCACTTCCTTGACCTCTTATCTCTTGTTTCTCAGACGATATGTTGGACTCCGACCACGGCTCCCCTATTGCAAATCCCGCAGCCGAGGAGGCTCGACAAGCCCTCCATCGGCGCATTACTGAAGAGAGGACGACAAAGGAAGCTCAAGCGGCTAAGGATGCCGTCATTCGAGAGGCAAGGACAAAGGAAAAACATGATCTTGAAGAGCAGGCACAGATTGCCAAAGCCGTTGAAGAATGCTTGGCGGATCAACAGAAGAAGAAAAGGGCCGAACGTGAAGCCCATAACTCCCAGGATGCTAGTGCTTTAGGGCCCAAGAGGAAGAAGCTGGTCACTTTGGGAGAAAAAGAGCAGGCCAAAGAGAAGGAGAAAGAACCCGAGGGTAGGGTTCTCCGTGACCCGAGGAAAGGCAAGGCTCCACTTTCTGAGGAGCCTAAGAAGAAAAAGCCAACTGCCAAGCACCGACAAAGAGGGCAGGAGGCATTGTAATCAAGGAGAAGGGGAAACCGAAACCAATCGGTCCCCTGAAGATGGCTGCCCCTGCTAGAGATCCAAACCGGCAGCCCAACACTGCAGCAAATGTGTTCAAAGTAAAGGGTGTTGAGAAGGCGAGAAGGTTGAGGATGGACAAAGTCTATGATTCTGAGAAGCACACAGTTGACCCTAGGTTTTGGTGTGACTTTCATTGCAACTACTACCGCCTAGTATACTTGAAGATGAAGACTCCAGTAGCTCAAGCTCAATGGGTGGATTGGGCCTACATGGCCAAAAGGAAGCATAAAGCTTTTGATGCTGTGATTGAAGCCGTAGAGCGCCATGGGATCAAGGAAATAATGATTTTCAAGTATGATTGGAACATCGAAGTGATTATGCAGTTCTACACCACCGCGTATTTCTCCACCTAAGGTGACCAAAAGATCACTTGGATGACTCATGGAGAGCAATACTCAGCCACGTATGAGAAGTTTGCTCAGATACTTTGCCTTGAGGAGCACCTGGACCATGAGATCATCATTTCCAACCTCAAGGCAGTGGATAGGGATCAGCTCGACTACATGTATCCTAGTCATGTTCCCTATGAGGCTGGGCTTGCTAGGAATATCAAGCCATTTTATAGCATCCTCAACCGAATTTTGAGGAGAACCATTGCCCCTAAGGATGGAGATGCAGGGGTGATTCAAGGAAATTTAAGGCATCTCCTCCTGTTGATTGATAGTGAAGAGAAGTTCAACCTCGTTGAGTACATCTATGACGACATCTTCAACATCTCTCACACTCCCAACCGCTCATGTGGGTATGCACCATACATTATGTGCTTAATTGAGAAGGTGTCGGGGCTTATCTTCGTCAAGGATGTGACTCATCGACTGCTCCGTCCTCAGATGCCCCCAATTGTGCCAGAACCTCCCAGAAGGAAGAATGCTCAACCTCCTTCCAGCTCAGTGGCTCCTCCTAGCTCAGTGGCTCCTTCATCACCTCCTCCTCTGTAGTCGTTGAGAGGATTCTTCAAGTTCTTCAACGCGATCTTCGCCACTTGTTGGTGTGTGGAGGTCCGGACTCGACGCATGGAGAGGCGTCAGGAGAAGTACCTCAAGGCTGTGTGCGACAAGCTTGAGGTGCCTATGTCTCCTCCCGAGGAGAGTGATGGAGAGCTCACTCCTTATCCAGATTTCACTACTGATGAGCTCGCCCAGTTCACGGAAGATGGAAGCTCTTCCAAGGCTGTGCCTCCATCCACCGCCGCCGACGATGAGGAAGATGATACGGAGGCCACGGAGAGCGATTTTGAAGAAGAAGACAATGAAGATGATGAGTAGACTTAGGTGCATCTTCTTTTCTTTTTCCTTTTTGGTGCCTTGATGCCAAAGGGGGAGAGATGGAAGAGGATGTATTTTTATCATCTCCCAATCTTGTATAGATCCTTGGACATGATTATCTATGTTTTATGCATTGTGTCTCTTTTTTGTGTAAGACTATGTGTGGATCTTATACTTATAATTGATCATTGTTGCATTATCTCTGTTTTATGCATTGTGTCTCTTATGTGTAAGACTATGTGTGGATCTTATGCTTAGAATTGATCATTGTTGCCCTTTTCTATGTTTTATTGTCTTGTCATACTTTTTGAACACAACACGTAGGCACCCCACCATAACATGTGAGTGTATGTCAACTTCCCTCTTTTACTGTTGCATACATCCAGGGGGAGTTATGCATACGTACACTTGTTATGAAAATCAAATTTTTACCTCTTATGTTGAAACGTAATGTGTTGTCATCAATCACCAAAAAGGGGGAGATTGTAAGTGCATCTAGGTATCCCCGTAGGTTTTGGATGATTGATGATGATGATTAAGAGACTAATGAGCTGAGATTATCATAAAGGATATTTCCAAGGTGGACACCTAAACTCTCAAAAAGGAAAAGGATGAAGAACGGTGTCAAAGACTCAAAGAGTAGAAATTAGGGTTTCATTTGAGTATTTAGTAGGCTAGTCGTGTTAGAGTGAGAGTGTGTGTCAAGTGCATTGAGATCATAGAAGAGACCTCAAATTGTTAGAAGTGTCGAATCCTTAGTGGAGAGTGCTAGTGAGGTAAACTCGAGTAGGCCGGACTTGTCCGGGCCAGAGGCCGGACTAGTCTGGAGTCCTACGGCTTAGTCCATTTTGGGGCGGACTAAGAGCTCCTGACTGAGTTCGGACTTGTCCGTTTTGGGACGGACTAGTCCGGTTTTCTCTTGGTGAGGGTGTTTCGGGACTAAGTCCTAGTAGACCGGACTTGTCTGCCTCAGTGACCGGACTAGTCCGGGCTAGCCAGACTTGTCCGTTTTCACATGGACCAAGAGGTCCTGTGTAAGTTTGGGCTAGTCCGTTCTGAGGCGGACTAGTCCGTATGGTTGTGAGATGAGAGCTCCCACGGCTAAGTCTTGGTGGACCAGACTTGTCCACCTTAGTGGTCGGACTAGTCCGGGTCCTCCAGACTTGTCCGTTCTCACCCGGACAAAGAGTCCCTATGTGAGATCGGACTAGTCCGTTGTGAGGTGGACTAGTCCGGAGATTTGTGAACATTTGAAATTTGAACGTTGGGGAGTATGTGGATTTGTGACGTCAGTGGTCCCCACAGACTGGACTAGTCCGGGGTCCTGACCGGACTAGTCCGGGCTTTAGTTGGTGGCAACGGTTGGCTGTCGGGACCTCTATAAAAGGAGGTGTCCCGACTTCATTTGTAGTACACTGGAACCCTAGCGCCGCCACAGCCATCCTAGAGCCTTTCTAAGCCTTCTCTCTCGCCTACTCACCATCTAGAACCAATTCTTGAGTGGATTTGGGTGTGTGAAGAGAGGAGAAGGAAGAACTTCGTGTTTTGGCTCTTGGAGTGATCTCATGCACTTGGTGTGAGTCTTTGTGACATGTGGCTTGTGAGATTCATGAAGTTTGTGGACGCGTTCAAGTGGGAGCCTCAGATTGTGAGCAGCCCCAAAGATCTTGTAAGTTCACCCTTGAGATAGTGGAAGAATCGGGTTGGCCTTAGTGGCGACTTGGTGAGGAAAGGGTTGTTAAACCCGGTCCTTTGTGGACTCCTCCACGGGGACGTAGATTCTTGAGTGGAATCGAACCTCGGGCAAAAATCTGTGTGTCTCTCTTGCATTTACATTTCATCGATCGTTAAAATTACTTAGGGTTCATTTTGCTCATTTTGCTCTTCTAGTGTTCCTCGTTAACTCTGCCTATGTTGTAATGACATAGCCGGTCCCAAGCCCGGGTAAAGGAGGAGGGGTTGTGATAGGCTTGGCGAGCCAACAACTACACTTAGACATTCTCATGGAAATGAAACCCAATAGAAATTTGTTGGGGCGTGTCGAAGTGTGTGGTCGACACTTCCCCTGGACCTGCTCTGGGCAGCCCGCGGAGGTTCTTTTTCGGAGGGGCTAGACACTTGCGGAGAGCTTCAGCGTTAGGGACGAGTGATGGAGAAGCTTGACATGGGGAGTTTTACGTGGTTCAGGCCGCCGGAGCGTAAAACCCTACGTCCACGGTGAGCAGAGGTGCTCGCTGTATTGCTTGCTGCTCAGAACCGGAGTCCTGAGCTTGAGGGTGAGTGATGTCTAGAGTGCGAGTTCACAGAGTTCGAACCCTTACTAACGTCGCCTACCCGAGCCTTTTATAGTCCAAGGCTCGAGTGGCTTACAAGGTGGGCCCGGGACCCAACAGGTGGTCGCGGGGAGATTGCCTGCCATGTACCGTATCTGCAGTTATGCCGGTAGTTGTCTCTGGCGAAGGCTTCCGAGTCTTCGTTCTGCCGCCCTGCCCATGCCGCAAGCTAGTCGTAGTGGTTGATGATGGCAGGGGCGGCAGTGGATGTCTTGTCGATGTGTTTATTGGCGGGCAGGCTCTGACACGGCGCGCCAGTCTGCGATGTGATTGGGTGCAACGGCACCTGACAGAGGCGTGCTCCGCGTCTTGGGAAGGCGCGGGCCTTGAATACCTTTTACGGGCAAGGTATGTCGCGTCTTTACGCCTGCTGCCTACCGCGCGGGGGCAGGCAGCGTTGCTCTGCTGTCCACGTGGCGGGCCCGGAGCTCTCCTCTGAGGAGAGTGAGGTCCGGCCCCGCGGGACACGTGGAGCTTTCGGAGCTCTCCCCGCGGAGGGGGAGGTCCGGCTGCTGCTGGCCACGTGGTGGGCTCGGAGCCCTCCTCTGAGGAGAGGGAGGTCCGATCCCGCTGAACACGTGGAGCCTTCGGAGCTCTCCCCACGGGGGGGGGGGGGGGGGGGGGGAGGTCCGGCTCAGTTGGGCGCGTGGCGAGTCTGGAGCTCTCCTCTGAGGAGAGGGAGGTCCAGCCCCGCTGGACACGTGGCACCTCCGGAGCCCTCCCTGCGGAGAAGGGCGAGGTCCTTAGGCATTTTTCCCCTGTGCGCGGGGGTACGCCATATTGAGGGTACCGATAGTGGCCCCCGGGCCCATCTCGGGGGAGATAGCGAGCCCGAGGTGGGGCCTCCGTCTCTTCCATTCCGCTCACCTTCTCTAAGTCCCGCATTGATCGTTGCCGGAGCACGAACAGTCGCGGGATCGTGGGAGCGTGAGCCCACTTGATGGTTGCTTTTACTGCGGCGGTTACCAAAGCTGGCACTTCTGCACATTGCGGCGCTTTTTTCGGGAACCGCCGAAGCGCCTTGCCGGCTCGTCTCCTTGGGAGACTGACTTCTTGGCCCACCGCTTCACCTAGACGACTTGGGTCCACTTGTCATCGACGCTTGGTCTCGGAGTCGAAGCGGTTGCCCAAGCGGCTTATTCGAAGAGTTTCGAATCGCTTTGAATCGGACCTGGGAAGTTTCAAAAGGGGATCTTACCCGCATCGCGGCTTCCCTTCGCACTTCCTTGCGCTTGCACCTTCCTTGAGCTCTTGCGCCTTTGTCTTCCCTGTTCTTGAGCTCTCCTCTGCCATGGCTTCCAACCTGCTTCCGTCACGTCTCACCTGGTCGGCCGAGCTCGGACCAGTGCGCAAGCTGCTGGGCTGGCACGCGGAGGAGCAGAAACGCCAGCTCCACCAGAGATCTCTCCCCCTGCTCCTGGAGAAGGGGGAGATGGTCTTCTTCACTGCCTACGCCATGGCGGGATTTGTCCCGCCAATTTCTTCGTTCTTCGTGACTCTGCTGGAGACGTACGGTCTCCAGCTCCACCACCTTTCCCCCAACTCCTTCGCGATGGCCACCGTCTTTGTCCATTTCTGCGAGATGTTCGTGGGGGTGCATGCTTTGACGACGCTCTTCCGCTACTTTTTCATGCTGCGGACGACCGGGCGCAGCACGAAGACTCAGCTGGGCACGTACTACTTCCAGCATCGCTGCAAGGATCTGAAGGCTTCCGGGTACCTTCTACCTTTCGGTGCGTCGATGTGGGAGAACTGGAGGGAGAACTGGGTGATTGTGCATACCGACGAGCACGATCACCTGCAGCTCCCAACTGCCGGCCCAACCACCGAGCGTCGCTTCTGGGAGGAGGTCCCGGAGCTGGAGCAGGAGTACGCACCGGTCTTGGAGAGGATCCGGTTCTTGGCCAACGCAACCGCTCGGCATGGTACTACACCGGCTAGCTCGACTGCACCAGGTTGGAGAGGGGTCTCGGCTCCGATCCTTCTGAAGATGAGTTGTACGAGATGGTGGCCAAGGTGAGCAGCGACTACGTCACCGACGGCGACCTTGCCTTCCCGGCCTCTGGCACTCCCCTCTTTTTGGAGCCGCATAGGAGGACGGAGCTGCTGCGGAAGATGCCGAATCTCGACGACATTGGGATCGCTGTTCGTCAGGTTGGGGATGCCTTCCGGGGCATCTCGATTCCCAGGACCGAGCACTCCGGACCGGAGCGTGAGGCGTCTGTTGCTGCCCAACCCAAACTGAGGGCCAGCGGGACTCAGGCCGCCGACAGGGGGAAGGGAAAGGAGCCGGCCCCCGGGCAACCAGAGAAGAAACGTGTCTGGTCTCCTCCGAGGGCTTCGCTTGCGCCGAGCCAGGGGGCCGGGGCACCCTTGCGCCCATCTCCCGGAGGCACCGGTTCATCGAGTGGCGACCCAAAGAGACCCCGGGTATCGCACTCCGGCGGATCTCATCTCGGACAACGGCGGTCCGAGGAACCCCAAGCGTCCCGCCACTCTTCTTCGGGCGAGGGGGTTTCCAGGAAGGACACCGGTGGGACGACACCTGGGAATGTGCTGGGAGCTCAGACGCCCCAGCCGGCAGACGTTCCAGCCGCAGGTCCCAGCAGTTCTGCCCCGGCTTAGAGGCCGGGGCTCCAAGCCTGTTGGAGCGCTCACGCCGCCCAGTAAGTGTCGCCCTTTTCTGGCATGTAGAAGTAGCGTTCCCTTCTCCTCTCTTAGCCTGAGAGCTTCCTTTGCCTTCAGGGGCTCATCGGTTGCCGGCGGCGAGCCTATCCCCCGGCCATCTCCAGTTAGTGGAGGCTCTGCGCTGCAGAATCCGGGAACGGCGGCACTTCTGACAGCCCCCAAGTCATCGGGGGCTCCTTCTGTGCCGGCGGGTTCGTCCTCCGCGGTGGCCGCGGCAGCACCTGCAGCAGCGGCAGCCCGGAAGTCCGGTGCTGAGGCTGGAGGGGCTGCTGTGGGCGCAGGCGCTGGCTCCCTGGCTCCCCCGGGTCAGCGTCTTGCCTCAGCTGCGGAGGCACCAGCTCCTTCTCTGGTTGTGGACGCGACTGAGGAGGTCAGGGGCGCGACTCCAGCTCCTGCTGCCCCGGTGCCCATATGGGATGCCTTGGGCCGTGCTCAGGTTGGCATCCGTAAGATCCAGGCAGCCTTCGAGCGGGAGCGGGAGGTGCTGGCTGGAGAGAGGGAGCGCCTCCTTAGCTGGGGGCATTTCCTGCAGCAGCGGACCCAAGAGGCGAAGGCGGGGCTCGTTTCGAGGCAGTCGAGGCTTGACGCCATGGGTTCCCTGCTCGACGCTCAGAAGAAAGCCGTCGACCGCCTGGACTCAGAGTCCCGGCGGCTCCGCGCTACCTTCCGCGAGGCTCAGGCCGAGGCTGAAACGCGCTCTGCTGCCGTGGAGGAGTTGCGGCTGCAGGTAGTTCACCGAGAGTGCGCCGTCACCGACCGGGAGCGTGCCGTGGCGGCCGAGGAGGAGAAGGCCGCTGCACGGCTAGCGGCCAGGGAGAGCGAGCTGAGGGCTCGGGCCGAGGGGCTAGAGCTCCGCGAGTCGGCTGCTGCCGCGAGGGAGGAGCAATCCTCCCGGGAGCGCCAGGCGGCGTTGGATCGCGAGTTGGCGGCCCGCTAAGAGGTAGAGAAACTCCAGGCTTCGCGGTCCGTCGAGGGCCGGACGGTCTGGAGCTTCGTTACTGAAGCGGGGTACGCCTTGGTTCCTCTTGGCTTCAGCCCGGTGCGGACGGAGGCTCTAGCGCAGGAGGTGTCTGGGGCAATTCCGGCGCTTGAGTCCATCGGCGCCAAGCTGGGTCGGCTCGAAGCGGTGATCGCTGACGAGCTTGAGGTGGAGGGACCAGGCCTAGTGAAGGAGGTCGCCACTCATGTGCTGGCATGCTTCCGGATCCAAGACCCTTCCTTCTCTCTGGATCCGGTCCGACTAGGGCCCGCCGTCGAGCGGGAAGAAGCTGCCAGGTCCGAGGTCGTGGACATGGCCGCCCTCGTGGCTTCTAGGTTCCAGCGGGAGTCCTGGGACTCTTAGGCAGCCGCCCCCGTGGCCAAAAGGCCCTGTATCTCTTTCCCTTTTTTCTTTACTTTTGTTGAGTCTGTAGTCCAGCTCATGGAGCCTTGAATGAATAGACTCTTGTTATTTTCTGCGTCTGTGTGCTTTTCGTCTTCTTTTTTGGCTTGGCCTGTCCGAGCCCTTAGCTCCGCAAGGTACTCAGAGGCCTTCACCAGTCTTGAGTCCCTTCACAGACACCTTCCCTGGGTCCTTATTGTGTCAAGGGCCCCGGAGGTCTCCAGAACTCGCCCCGTGAGAACGGGGAGGTCCGGATCTGCCGACCACGTGGCGGGCCCGGAGCTTTCCACTGAGAAGCCGGAGGTCCGACCCTGCGGGGCATGTGGGGCCTTCGGAGCTCACCCCTGCGGAGGAGACGAGGCCCGGTTCTGCCAGCCACGTGGCGGGCCCGGAGCTACCTGCTAAGGAGAGGGGGGGCCTCCGGCCCCGCCGGACATGTGGGGCCTCCGGAGCCCGCCCCTGCTCCGGATCCTTCGGTCTTGCGTTGGAGCTCCGGTCGTGCGCGGTCCCATAGCGGCCCCCTTGTAGGTGTGGCCAATTATTTGGGCGCTCCTATCATACTCCTGCGGGGAGCTAAGGCCGGGAGGTCCTACACATAAGAAAGGGAAACGTAATTCTCCTTGGGGCTCCCCCTTCCCGATCTCATAGTCTTATTTGGCTTACGATCCTGATCCTGTGTACGGTGCTTGGGGACTTTAGTGCGCGAAGTGCCGGGAGCTCGAGGCCCCCTGGTCATCGGCAAGTACCTCAAACGCGACTGCCTTCGGTAAGATAGCAATGCCGACTAGAGGTGAGAATGGGAAAAGGGAGCCGAGTGCATGGTGAGCATACACAGAAAGTGCAGTCATAGAAATTAATGCGTAATTTATATGAGCACAAGGGAAGAGCAAAGTAGGACAGGTTCCTTTCCATATAAATTTTCATAGGAGGAAGACAGGCTAAACATGGAGGCAACGACCCGCCCCACTAAGAGGGGAAGCAAGACTCTACGCGCTTAGGGTCGGAACCAGGCCAAGCTGAACGTAGTCCTGGACCGTCCCCTGAGACTTAGCTGCTCCGAGCGCTGTTCCTGGACTCTATGGAACTTATTACAAAAAGAAGAGATTGTCCTACTATTGCTCTAGGGGTAGAACTTACGGAGGTGTTCTATGTGTCCAAGGGTTCGGGAGCGGATCCCCATCCTCGATGGAAAGGCGTACGCACCCGGGACGGCACACTTTTGTGACTCGGAAAGGACCTTCCCATCTAGGGGAGAGTTTGTCGGTCCCTTCACGAGAAAGTATGCGCCGCAACACCAGGTCGCCTTCCTGCAGCTCCCGGACACGCACAGACCTTTGGTGGTAGCGTCGGAGCGCTTGTCGGTACCGTGCGTTGCGGAGTGCTGCATGTAATCGAGCCTCGTCGACAAGGTCGATGTCTTCACGCCAGAGGTTGTCCTGCGCGGCTTTGTCAAAAGCTCGGATACGGAGGGACTTCATGGTGATCTCTAGGGGAAGCACAGCCTCGGCCCCGTACACCATGAAGAAGGGTGTCTCTCTGGTGACCCAGCTCTAGGATGTCCGGTTAGCCCATAGTGTGCTCGAAAGCTCGTCCACCCACTTGGCGCCATGTTTCTTCAAACCAGAATAGGTGCGGGTCTTGAGGCCCCGAAGAATCTCGACGTTGGCCCTCTCAACCTGTCCATTGCTCTTTGGGTGAGCAACGGAGGCGTAGCACACCTGGATGCCGAGGTCTTCGCAGTATTCTTGGAATGCTGCGCTGGTGAACTGGGTCCCGTTGTCAGTGATGATTCTGTTCGGGACCCCGAAGCGGCAGACAATCGACTTGATGAACTTTACTGTGGATTGCCTGTTGATGGTGACGACGGGTGTGGCTTCCGGCCACTTGGTGAACTTGTCGATGGCGACGTAGAGGTACCGGAATCCCCCGACGATTCTGGGGAGTGGTCCCAAGATGTCCAACCCCCATACGGCGAACGGCCATGAGGGCGGGATCATCTGTACCGCCTGAGCCGGTGTATGGATCTGCTTGGCGTGGAACTGGCACGCCTTGCAGCTCTCGACCAGCTTGACGGCATCCTGGAGTGCTGTCGGCCAGTAGAAGCCATGCCGGAAGGCTTTACCGACAAGCGTGCGTGAGGAAGAGTGACTCCCACATTTGCCTTCATGGATCTCAGCGAGCAAGTCGCAGCCTTCCCCCTGGGTTATGCACCGCAATAGGACGTGGTTGGCGCCACGCCGGTAGAGATCCTCTTCTACCAGCGCGTACCTCTTAGCCATGTGCACGATCCGTTCAGCGGATACACGTTCATCAGGGAGGATGTTGTCTTTCAAGTAGTCCCGGATCTCCGTGATCCATGCATCGGGTCTGACTTGAGCTTCTGGATCTTGAGCGCTGGGTTGCACGGAGTCCCCAATGACGCTTACGATCCTTGGCGGCGTCCATGGCTGCAGGGCCGCCAGGACCGCCAGCTTTGAGGTGCTGGTCCAGCACCCTTCGCCCGCCTCGGCAGGCCGGGCTGTGGGCCACAGCAACGTCCTCTCGAAGACTCCTTCGGGCACAGGGGCTCCGGTAGAGGCCTTCGTTGAGAGGTCGTCAGCTGCGACATTGCCAGCACGCGGTACATGGCGCAGGTCCAAGGCGAGGAAGTCTTTCTCCAACATCTGCACGTGGAGCAGATAAGCAGCTAGCTGTGGGTCATTGCAGGAGCATTCACCCTTAACTTGCTTGATGACTAGCTGGGAGTCGCCCTGTGCCAACAACTGGCGAGCGCCCAGAGACAGGGCTGTCTTTAGGCCAAAGATGAGTGCTTCATACTCTGCCATTTGTTGGTTGCGTTGAAATTGAGACGCACCATGTACCCAAACTGCTCCCCCGATGGCATGAGAAGCAGTACGCCGGCACCGGTCCCCTGCTTTCACGAGGAGCCGTCGAAGAAGAGCGTCCAGTGAGGCCCGGTGAAGACCGGAGCTTGGTGCTACAGTTCACCGTCTTCGTGGCCCCCTGGGTCAGCCTTCGTTGGCGTCCACTCAGCCACGAAGTCAGCCAACGCTTGGCTCTTGACCGCATGGCGAGGAAGGAAGTCCAACTCAAACTCCGCCAATTCCGCTGCCCATTTAGCGACATTGCCGGTCGTGTGAGGGCTGTGAAGGATCGCCTTCAGCGGATAGGAGGTGACCACCGAGATACGGTGGGCTTGAAAGTAGTGGCGGAGCTTCCTGGATGCCACGAGCACTGCATACAGCAGCTTGTGGACCTCCAGATACCTTGTCTTGGCGTCATGGAGGACTTCGCTGATGTAGTAGACAGGCCTCTGGATGGTCCGGACCCTCCCTCCCGGGCCAGAGATGTCTTCATCCATTGGCCCGGGCCTACCGGAGGTAGGTGGGTCCGGGAAAG
The DNA here is from genome assembly GCA_030760725.1 of Neostapfia colusana. Classification (NCBI taxonomy): domain Eukaryota; kingdom Viridiplantae; phylum Streptophyta; class Magnoliopsida; order Poales; family Poaceae; genus Neostapfia; species Neostapfia colusana. The sequence continues at coordinate 4,620,698 of JASWHV010000010.1, read as the reverse complement.
CTTCCGGGAGCTGGTACTCGAAAGCTCCTAGGTCGCCTTGGGCCTCCGGGGGGTCCTGCTGGTTTTCCGGGGGCTCCGGGAGGTTGTCGTGGAAGTCTGGGAGGCCGTATTGGACCCCCGGGAGGTTGTCTTGGAGGTCCGGGAGGCCATCTTGGACCTTCGGAGTCTCCTGGTGCTTGTCTTCTGCTATCGGAGCAGGCTGTGGTGGCGAGAGGTCCGGCCGCTCTGCGACGAGGACCATGCTCACCACTTCGGTTGTTGCCGCGATGTAGAGCAACAAATGCTCCTCGGGCTCGGGGGCTACCATGATGGGTAGGGTTGTCAGGAGTTGCTTCAACTCCTGGAAAGCTTCTTCTGCTTCGTCGGTCCAAACAAATGTACTGGATTTGCGCAGGAGCTTAAAGAAGGGAAGCGCTCGCTCTGCCAGCCTCGGTATAAACCGACTCAGCGCAGCTAGGCATCCCGTGAGTTTCTGGACTTCCTTGATGCGGGCGGGAGGCCACATCTGGTCGATAGCCTTGATCTTCTCTGGGTTGGCCTCGATTCCCCGGTGTGAGACCAGGAATCCTAAGAGCTTTCCATAGGATACGCCGAACACACACTTGTCGGGGTTCAGCTTGGTGCGCGTGGAGCGCAGTTTGTCAAAGACTAAGTCCAGGTTATCTAACAAGGATGAACTCTGCCTGACCTTGACAACGATGTCATCGACATACACCTCGACTAAGTCTCTTATTAACTCTCCGAAGGTTTTGTGCATTGCACGTACAAAGGTGGGAAGAGCATTCTTTAGGCCATAAGGCATAGAGACATAACAATACAGGCCATCTACTGTGATGAAGGAGGTGTGATCCTCATCTTCTCTAGACATAGGGATCTGATGGAAACCCGAATAGGCGTCTAGGAAGCACAGCATGTCACAGCCTGATGTCGAGTCTACTATTTGATCTATTCTAGGGAGAGGGAATGGATCTTTAGGACATGCATTATTGAGACTGGTGTTGTCGATGCACATCCGAAGCTTCCCGCCGGCCTTCGGGACAACGACGGGATTCGCCAACCACCGGGGGTGGTGGACTTCCCGTATGAAGCCAGCGTCCAGCAGCTTCTTGATTTCTTCTCGGATGAAGTTTTGCCGCTCGATGGACTGCTTGCGAGGCTTCTGTTGGACTGGCCGGGCGTCGGGGAAGACCTTCAAGTGGTGCTCGATCACCTCCCTAGGGACCCCCGGCATCTGCGACGGCTGCCATGCAAACACGTCGACGTTGTGCCGGAGGAAGGTGACAAGCGCGCCTCCCTATTTGCTATCCAGGCCCCCGGCTACCCGGGTGGTCTGGGTAGCATCGGCGCCGACTTGAACGACCTTCAAGGGGACATCGCCCTCGTCGAGGGGTTGCACACGGGGTGCTGCAGTATAGGCATGGTGGCGTGCACTCGAGTGGAGCCGGTCCGATTCTGCACTGCCAGGGGCTGGTCCTCGGGCTGCCGCAAGTGCCTGGAGCTTTTCCAAGGCTGACACTGCAGCAGTGCGGTCTCCACGAGTCCTGAGGACGCCTGTTGGTGTAGGCATCTTCAGGACGAGGTAGCCGTAGTGGGCTACTGCCATGAATCGGTACAGTGCTGGTCTGCCGATTATGGCGTTGAAGGGGAGGTCGATCTCTGCCACGTCGAACAGAATGTACTCTGTCCGATAGCTGTCCGGTGCCCCAAAGGTCACCGGAAGGCTGATCTTGCCGTAGGGGACGACTTGTCCCGGCCCTACCCCTGAGGACGGGCTCGATGGGGTGAGCTTGGCCATCAGGATCTGCATCTTCTGGAAAGCTGCGCGGCTGATGAGGTTCAGCCCAGCCCCGCCATCTACCAGAACGTGGTACATCCTCACGTTGGCTATGGTGGGCGCTACCAAGAGCGGTAGATGGCCGGCCCCAGCCATGTTCCTGGGGCAATCGGTGGCATCGAAGCTGATGGGGGTTCCCATCCACTTGAGGTGCGGCGCGGCACTTGGGAGGGGAGCCACCGACGCTACCGCTCGGCGCAGAGTTTTAACCGCGCTTCGGGACGAGGGGTCAGCGGACCCGCCGTAGATGACGTAGAGCATCTTCCGGCGCTTGTCATCGCTGGAGCTGGAGTCCTCATGGTTGTGCACCGCCTTCACGGCGCGCTGAGGCTCCTGGAACTCCACTTGATGGTCAGCGTTGTCTGGGGCGTCGACCTTCTGCTTGCCCTCCCTTTGACGGAAGGGTGGGGCATCAGTTCGCAGCTGCTTCCCTTTGCGGAAGTGCTCCGCGAGCTTCTGAATCTCCCGGCACTCGGCAGCAGTATGGTAACTGGTGCCGTGCACAGGACACAGCTCGCTTTGGTCACCATCTGGAGCTGGTGACTATCGCTGCCTTTTATCGGGGCGTGGCCCCCACGCTCCACTGGGCGCTGCTGCTGCAGCAACGGGGGCCGCGGTCGGTGGCTTCATCTTACCACCGCCCCGGTTCTTGATCTTCTTGCCGCTTCCATACGAAGCGGCGCCAGATCTGGGCTGTCATCCTGAATCGGAGGTTGGGAGTGAGTGCCAGTTCCGCCCTTCTGCTGCTCTGGCACACTTGTCCGCCAGGCTGAAGAGCTCTGAGACGTCGCGGACCTCTCTGGTCACGAGCTTCTCAAGCATCTTCTTGTCCCGGACACTCTGCCGGAACGCCACCGCCACAGAAGCATTTTGGATGTGCAGGATGGTGTTCTGTACCTGGGAGAACCGCTGGATGAAAGAGCGCAGCGTCTCCCTGGGTTGTTGCTGGACAGCGTGGAGGTCGAGCTCCGTGCCAGGCCGGGTGTAGGAGCTGCCGAAGTTAGCAGTGAACTGCTAGCAGAGTTCTCCCCAAGAGGTTATGGAACCCTGGGGGAGGTTCATGAGCCAAGACCGGGCTGGGCCGGTCAAGGCGACGGGGAAGTAGTTGGCCATGACGGCCTCGTCCCCTCCTGCAGCAAGGACGGCGGTGGAGTAGATCTGGACGAACTCCGCCAGGTTGACGCTGCCGTCATACTTCTTGGGCAGGTGCGACCAAAACTTGCGTGGCCACCTTGCGAAGTGAAGGTGTGGCACCAGGGCCGCACATCCTGCTCCTGTTGCTGCAGGCGTTGGTGCCGCGAACGCTTGGTTCGCTGCTGGCACTGTGTACCCCGGTATGGGCAAGGCTGCGCCATAGACCGGGGGCACTGCTTGCAGAGCATATGGCTGGGGCACATGCTGCACAGCGTATACCTGGGGCAGAGATCGCGTAGCGAACGTCTGCGCCTCAGGCAGGGTTGAGGCAGTCGACATGCTGTCGGCGGCCTCCTGGTTGCGACGCCTTTCTCGTCGTCGCTCGAGGAACACTCGGGCATCTTGTCCCAAGTGGCATCGTTCCAGCTCCGTCCTCAGGTCCGTCGATGGGAGCCTGGTGGAGCGGGAATCCGCCGTCTGCCCGTCAACCGTTGGCGTGCGCGTCAGCGACACAGCCGGTTGGCCGGAACGTCTTCCCCGCCGAGGTCGAGAGTTTGCGGCGGTGACGACGAGACGGTCTACCTCGCGAATTAGCGACCCAACAGGTGGATTGCGAAGTAGCGCCCTTGCTGCAGCTAGCGCGCCCCCGTGGGGGACACTCAGCGCTGCAGAGGATCTCACGCTCGCTGGAGCCTGCGTTGCCGGAGTCGGCGCTGCCGGAGTCGGCTGCTGGCTTCCAGCTTGCGCCGACACACTCCGTCCAGAGTGTGTCGAGACGTAGTCCCCGCTAGTCACGGTCCGTCGTGAACACAGGGGAGGAGAGCTTGCCGCTGAAGGAAGCTTGGTCATCTTCGCCGGCAAAAGTTCGTCGCGCAAGGGAAAAGCCCCCTACCTGGCGCGCCAAATGTCGAAGTGTGTGGTCGACACTTCCCCCGGACCTGCTCTAGGCAGCCCGCGGAGGTTCTTTTTTGGAGGTGCTAGACACTTGCGGAGAGCTTCAGCGTTAGGGACGAGTGATGGAGAAGCTTGACACGGGGAGTTTTACGTGGTTCAGGCCGCCGGAGCGTAAAACCCTACGTCCACGGTGAGCAGAGGTGCTCGCTGTATTGCTTGCTGCTCAGAACCGGAGTCCTGAGTTTGAGGGTGAGTGATGTCTAGAGTGCGAGTTCACAGAGTTTGAACCCTTGCTAACGTCGCCTACACGAGCCTTTTATAGTCCAAGGCTCGAGTGGCTTACAAGGTGGGCTCGGGACCCGACAGGTGGTCCCGGGGAGATTGCCTGCCATCTACCGTATCTGCAGTTATACTGGTAGTTGTCTCTGGGGAAGGCTTCCGAGTCTTCGTTCTGCCGCCCTGCCCATGCCGCAAGCTAGTCGTAGTGGTTGATGATGGCAGGGGCGGCAGGGGATGTCTTGTCGCTGTGTTTATTGGCGGGCAGGCTCTGACACGGCGCGCCAGTCTGCGATGTGATTGGGCGCAACGGCACCTGACAGAGGCGTGCTCCGCGTCTTGGGAAGGCGCGGGCCTTGAATACCTTGTACGGGCAAGGTATGGCGCGTCTTTACGCCTGCTGCCTACCGCGCGGGGGCAGGCAGCGTTGCTCTGCTGGCCACGTGGCGGGCCCGGAGCTCTCCTCTGAGGAGAGGGAGGTCCGGCCCCGCGGGACACGTGGAGCCTTCGGAGCTCTCCCCGCGGAGAGGGGAGGTCTGGCTGCTGCTAGCCACGTGGCGGGCCCGGAGCCCTCTTCTGAGGAGAGGGAGGTACGGTCCTGCTGGACACGTGGAGCCTTCGGAGCTCTCCCCACGGGGGGGGGGGAGGGGGGGAGGTCCGGCTCAGTTGGCCACGTGGCGAGTCCGGAGCTCTCCTTTGAGGAGATGGAGGTCCGGCCCTGCTGGACACGTGGCGCCTCCGGAGCTCTCCCTGCGGAGAAGGGTGAGGTCATTAGGCATTTTTCCCCTATGCGCGGGGGTACCCCATATCGAGGGTACCAACAGGGTGTAACCCTCTTAGCGACGCGCCATATCGGAACCCGGGTATGGTGTTAAGTGGGCAAGGGTCGGGTCGCCACCGCCTTAGTGGTGTGCCATATCAGAACTCGGATATGGTGTTAAATGAGCAAGGGCCGGATCGCCACCACCTTAGTGACGCGCTACATCATCGCCTGTATGTAGTGATAAGTGAGCAAGGGTCTTTGCATCTTACTCGACGGGTGCAAAGCGTAAGGAAGATAGCCGAGGAACATAGATTTTGGGTGGGTAGTTGGAATGTAGGATCCTTGACGGGGAAGCTATGTGAGTTAGTAGATGTTGCCATTAGGAGACGAGTAAATATCTTTTGTGTACAAGAGACTAGATGGGCGGGTCAAAAGGCGAGAGAAGTCGAGAATACCGGTTTCAAGCTTTGGTATTCTGGTTCGGCTGGGACTAGGAATGGCGTAGGTGTTCTAATAGATAAGAGTCTTAAGGATGGAGTAGTGGATGTTCGAAGACGAGGGGATAGGATCATCTTAATCAAGATAGTAATTGGGGACATTGTCTTGAACGTCATTAGCGCTTATGCCCCACAAGTTGGGCTCAATATGAGTGCTAAGAGGCAATTTTGGGAGTAATTGGAGGATATGGTTAGTAGTGTACCGATAACCGAGAAACTCCTCATAGGGGGAGATCTCAATGGTCACGTGGGTGCAACTAACCTAGGATTTGAGGGAGTACATGGAGGCTTTGGATGCGGCGATAGAAATCAAGAAGGTAAGGACATCCTAGACTTTGCCGTAGCCAATGATCTGTTGGTAGCTAACACCCTCTTTAGGAAGAGGCAATATCACCTAGTGACCTTTAGTAGTGTCCAACACTATAGCCGGATTGACTTTGTCCTCACTTGGAGAAAGGATAGACGGGAGTGTCTAGATTGCAAGGTGATCCCCAGGGAGTGTGTTGTGACACAACATAAGCTTGTGGTAGCTGACTTTCGCTTCCATACATGTTCTTTGCGGGAGAAAGGTGTCAAAATCACAAGAACAAAGTGGTGAAAGTTGAAAGGAGAATCACAAGAATCCTTTAAAAATAGGGTGATCACAAAAGGACCCTGGGCAAAAAATGGAGATGCAGATAGTATGTGGATGAAGATGGCAACTTGCATTAGGAAGGTAGCTAGTGAGGTGTTTTGTGTGACAAAAGGAAAGAAACTTGTAGATAAAGACACTTGGTGGTGGAACGAGGATGTACAAAAGGCCATTAAGGAGAAGAAGGAGTGTTACAAGAGTTGGCATAATGATAGAAGCGCAAGCAACATGCTTAAGTACAAAGAGGCTAAGAAGAATGCAAGGCGGGCTGTGAGTAAGGCAAGAGGACAGGCCTATGATAAGTTATATGAGAGACTAGAGACAAAAGAAGGTGAAAAGGACATATACAAGGTAGCAAAAATCCGTGAGAGAAAGATGAGGGATTTCAATCAAGTTAAATGCATCAAAGGTGAGACTGACCGCATTCTAGTGAAGGATGAAGAGATTAAGAATAGATGGTGTGATTACTTTAATGGGCTATTCAATGATGGGAATGGGAGCACTATGGTTGAGCTGGATGACTCCTTTGATGACTCCAACAGGCGGTTCGTGCGGAGGATACAAGGGTTTGAGGTTAAGGAGGCCTTAAAAAGGATGAAAGGAGGAAAGGTCCTCGGCCCTGACGATGTCCCTATTGAGGTGTGGAGATGCCTTGGGGACGTGGCAATAGTATGGCTCACAAAGCTATTCAACCACATTTTCTAGTCAAACAAGATGCCTGAAGAATGGAGCAAAAGTATATTAGTACCTATCTTCAAAAATAAAGGAGATATTCAAAGTTGTACTAATTATTGAGGTATTAAGCTTATGAGTCATACTATGAAGGTTTGGGAGAGAATGATTGAATACCGCCTGAGGAAAGTGAACAATGTCACTAAAAACCAGTTTGGTTTTATGCCTGGGAGGTCTGTAATGGAGGTGATTTTCTTGCTTCGTCATCTTATGCAGAGATATAGGGAGCAGAAGAAGGACATGCATATAGTGTTCATCGACTTGGAGAAGGCGTACGACAAGATATCAAGGTCAGTCATGTGGTGGGCACTAGAGAAACTTAAAGTGCCAACAAAGTTGTGACACCCTCATTTTTGGTTTCGGCATATATTCATGTTTTATGAAGAGAAAACATTTTAAGAGAAGTAGGAACACCATCAAAAGGATAGCCAATAAGAGCCAAATCCAGTTTCTAGAAAGCACCAAAGACAACTTCCGCGGCCCGCTGGCCACGTGGCGTGTCCGGAGCTCAACCCTGCAAAGTGGGGAGAGGTCCACCGCTAAACTGGCTACGTGGCAGGCTCGGGGCTCATCTCCGCAAAGGGGGAGAGGGCCGACCGTGCGGGAGACATGTTTCCCCCACAGCTAGCCTCTGCGGAAGAAGCAAAGGCATTTTCACAGGACACATGTCACCTTCGGAACTAGTCACCACGGAAATCAGAGGACCAGTCGCGCGGGATACGTGTCGATCTCGGAGCTCACCTTCGAGAGGTCCGGTTCTATCGGACACGTGTCGCCACTGGAGCTTATCTCCGGGAGGTCCGTCACTGTTGGACACGTGTTAACCTCGGAGCTCGTCTCTGAGAAGAAAGGAAGTTTGGCGCTAGAGCTACCTCCGGAGAGAGGAAAGGTCCGGCACTGACACGTGGCGTGTGCGGAGCCACCTCCGAATAAGAGAGGAGGTCCCGACCGCCAGGATACGTGGCGCACGCGGAGCTCACCTCCAAAAAAGAAGGGAGGTCTCACTCGCTTGACACGCGGCACCACCGGAGCTCGTCTCTGCAGAAAAGGAGAGACCAGGCCCGATGGACACGTGGAGCTTCCGGAGCTCATCAACGAGGAGGTAATGAGTTCTGGAGCGGGTTTTTGGATTCTGTACGCGTAGAAATACCGGTACGGAGAAGAAACCGAACCGAATTCCACAATGTTACCGCACCAAATCAACTAAAGATAAGTTGTTAAGATTCAACGACAATTTGAATAGGACTCTTATTTGAAGTCCAATTAGATTAAGACTCTTCTCTTCCCGATTATAAATAGAACCCAGAACCTTTGGCCGAAACCACAAATTTCTATTCCAACTCCTAAGCCAACGACTTAGAGCCCTAGCCCCAGCTCGCCGAGTAAACCATCGACGGAGTTCAGCGAGGAAGATCGACGGAAGAGAGCCCAACGGTCTGAGAAGGACCGAGACTAAGAAGAACATAAGGTAGGTCTCCAATACCATCTTACGACAACGTTGTGTTTCTTTGCATCTGTTCTTTGATTCCTTTCGAGCAGAAGCTTTCCCGTGGACAGATCACTTGTTGATCGGGTTGACCTAAAGACAAGGTCATCACCACGTCCACATCTGATCCTAACACCCTGTTCATCATAAAGCCTTGCAAGAACACGTACAAACCTATCTAATAAAGCTGATCATAGGATAGCATGCATATGCATCATCGCATCTAGTTAAAATTTGTGCATGATATTGATTGTTGTGAATCTTGTATGTGCGTGATCCTTTATAGAGGACAAGCTCAGGGAGCTGTTTACGACGAGCTGCAACAACAAGGTTTCGAGATCCAAGAGCAACCAGAACCGCAAGAACAAGGCAAGTGCTCCTTGACCATATTGATCCTATGTTTTGCGAAAAAATTGTTTTATTTTGCGAAAAGGTGTGTGTGTTGAGTCAAACATGATGGGAAACCCTTTTATAGGAGTTTAATAGCTTTGGTTAAACCACCCTTGTCTCCAGGGATGTTTATGAGTCGGGTATGGTTTTTACTTTATGCTTTGCTGAGTCCATGGGATTGGGAAGCGAGATAGATGTGTCTAGCTAAACTGCACTCGTAACGATAATGAGAAACTGATGTTGTTAATAAACATGGATCGGAGGGAGATCTAGGCAAGACTGGGTTTGTGAATGAGGTAGCATGAGATGGTGGTTTACTTGCCGTAGATCTAAGGACCGGTTCATGCATGCACATGCCAGGATAACAGTGCCACCACAAGGCCAAGTATGGGTGCGGCTTAGCTGAGTAATTAGGTAAGTTGCTAGATTGTTATGGACTGTGGAAGGCGCGAGGAATGGGAGTCTAGTGAGGACTGCCCTGGGAACTGCGTGGCACAATAGGGCGCCCGTGGGTGGGAGAATTGGAGATTCTAGCCTGCCGTTGAAACCTTAGTGAGTCCAAACATCTAGTAGCCCCTTTGTAAAGGCTATTGGGATGGTTATTGAGAGGGTTATAGGTTATGATTTTGGATAGTTTGGTTATGGTTATGGTTTGGTTTTGGGACTGTTGAGTCCGGGTGATAAGATGGTTGCATGATTCTTGAGTCATGGCAACAAGGTTGGTCTCGGTGAGAGACGAAGTTGTTTATGAGATGAAATGGTAGCGGATACGAGATGGTATTTGTGAGATGGTAGCGAATACGAGGAGGTATTCGTGAGAATGAGGTTGATTGATGACTGGTTGTGACATGGAAAGGTAATGAACATAACGGAGGTATGATTGGTATTTTAATACATGTTGGGATTACATTCACTTAAAGATGAGTTGCTGTTTTATCATGGTTTTGATAAATAACTTTGCTTTCTGCAATGAGCCTTTTTATACCTACCTTGTTATGAGCTACATACCATATTTTCCCGCACTTGCTGAGTACATCATTGTACTCAAACTTGCATTATTATTTCATCATCAGCAACAGGAGAAGAATACTATGAAGATCAAGTGGAGCATTAGGCGTGTGATCTGTTCTCAACCTTGCCTGTGGGGATGGAATAGAGATGGAGCCATTGCTGCTTAGATTTGCTTCCGCATTAGTTAAATTGCTTCCGCATTTGAATAAAGACTTCCGCTGCATAGAAATAAAGACTTCCGCTGTGAGCATGAGTCCAAGACTCATGAGATATTGTAATAAACTCTGTTATTCGTGGATATATATATTCTGAATTCAGTTTGTGGAACATATGTGTATGTGTGATGAACATCCTGGGCACACAAATGCATTAGTTCTCGGTTCCGTGGTTTTTCACTGAATTGAGGGCATCACAAAAGTACATTACCCTTATCAAGGATATGTACAATAATGTTAGGACAAGTGTGCGAGTAAGTGATAGTGAGACTGATGCATTTCGTATCACGGTAGGGCCACATCAAGGATCAGCTTTGAGCCCATACATCTTTTCCTTGGTGATGGATGAGGTGTCGAAGGATATACAAGGGGATATCCCTTTGTGCATGCTCTTTGCTGATGATGTAGTGTTGGTAGATGAAACTAGAGATGGTGTTGATAAGAAATTAGAGTTATGGAGACAAACCTTAGAGTCCAAGGGGTTTAGACTTAGTAGGACCAAAACCGAGTATATGAGGTGTGACTTTAGTGGTGTTGGTCGTGAAGAGGGAAATGTTAGTCTACAAGGACAAATAGTACCTAGAAGGGACTCTTTCCGATACTTAGGATCAATGTTACAAAGCAATGGTGATATTGATGAGGATGTTTGCCACAGGATCAAGGTAGGATGGATGAAATGGCGACAAGCCTCTGGAATCCTATGTGATAGGAAAGTCCCACAAAAGCTAAAAGGGAAGTTCGATAGGACGGTGATCAGACCCGTGATGCTCTATGGGGCGGAATGTTGGCCAACTAAACGGCAACATGTCCAACAAATGAGTGTCGTAGAGATGCGCATGCTACGGTGGATGTGCGGGCACACCAGAAGAGACCGAATAAGGATTGAGGCGATTCGTGATAGGGTAGAGGTGGCGCCGATTGAAGAGAAGTTAGTCCAACATCGACTTAGGTGGTTTGGACATATCCAACGGAGACCTCCAGAAGCACCGGTTAACGGTGGGATTTTAAGAGGTAGAGAAAATATTAGGAGGGGTAGAGGACAACCAAGGTTGACCTAGGAGGAGGGGGTAAAACGAGATTTGAGAGATTGGAATGTATCCAGAGACTTAGCTCATGATAGGACCGCATGGAAAGTAGCAATTCATGTGCCGGAATCGTAGTCTTGTTTTTTTCTTTTTTCTTTCCTCTTTTTTTTTCTTTTTTTTTTCTTTTTTCCTTGTTCTTATATCTCTTCCTCTCTTTTACTTCATTGATATTGGGTTTCATGTCTAGCCGACCCCAACATGCTTGGGATAAAGGCTTGGTTGTTGTTGTTGTTGTTGTTGTTGTTGTTGTTGTAGTGTTCCTCGTTACAATCTTGCAATCCACCTGCTATATCTTGTCATACTTGTCATATTAGATTGCTAGATAGTTTATCCGCATTTTGTTGAGTTAAAATCTGAAGAAAAACCCATAAAAATAAAGTTTTTAGGTTTTTCTAGCAGGCTGACCGGACTAGTCCGCCCCTGAGCCAGACTAGTCCGGTCCGTGTGTTCTAATCTCGTTTAATTAGGTCATTTCAGGTAGTTTAGCCTATTCACCCCCTCTAGGCAACTTTATTAGTTTTAGATTGAATTTAGTTTAGTTGTTAATTTTTAGTTTATTAATTTTGTTAAATATAGTTGTCAATTCTTTGTATTAGTTTTAAATTTAATTTAGTTTAGTTGTAAATTGTTTAGTTTATGAATTCTGTTTAATTTAGCTGTAATTTGTTTGTATTAGTTTTAGATTTAATTTTGTTTAGTTGTAAATTGTTTAGTTTACGAATTTTGTTTAATTTAGTTATAATTTATTTAGTTTTAGATTGAATTTAGCTTCTCTCCTGCCCGCCCACGCCGTGTCGCCGGCCGCCCCACCGCGCCGCCATACCCGGCCTCCTCCACGCCGCTTGCCGCCGCCCCCGCACCCTGCGCCTTGCCTCCCCGCGACGCCGCCCGGCTGCCCCAGCCTCCTCCGCCAGCCCTCCGTTCACCCACCGTCTATATATTTGCTTCATTTCATTATTTAGTTGAATATTGTGTATAAAATTGAGTATATATATATAGACACACACACACACACACACACCATCGTGAGACAATGTGTAAAACATGTTAATTACGACTGTTCCAGACCGGGTTGTCACGTCGTGACGGCGGCAGGAGCCGGCAGGCCCCAAACCTCCAAGCTTCGAGCACCCAAGGACGCGGAGAGACGTTCGACGAGAGCCGTCCGGGCTTAACGCCCGACTGACCTCCATCCAACGCCCGACCGCTCATCCACCGTGACCCATCGCAAAAGGGTACAAGGACCACCCAACCACCCGTGTCCGGTGCCCAAGCCCCCAAAAGTCCGGTGGGCTTTGACTTCGTCCTTCTCCCGTTGTTCTTAAGATCCCGGACATGCCGAAGGATTAGGTCACATGGATGCAGACCCGCGCGTTGACGGTCACCCCTATTCTCCCCCTCTTTGTCTCTCTTTCATTCTTTCCTCCCTCTCTCTAATAAATTACTCAAAAAAGAATGAGTAATGTAAACCTTTAGAATATGCATCACCCATTCTGAACCGGCTTGTCTCACATGCATTACGCATGTAAGCTGGGTAGGTTCGGAATTGTCCCTTTTTGGACAGCCTGAGAGTGACCGAGGGGGCGTGCCTACGACGAGACGTGGGTCTGAATCCGGACGAGATTTTGACAGCGTAACCCTGATGTTCTCTGCTGCACCGTTATCGGGTGTGCAGTCGGAGAACAACAGGGTTATGCTGCCGAAATTTTGTCTGGATTCGTACCTAGCGTCTCATCAGAAGCACGTTCATCTCGGTCACTCTTGGGTGGGTTTAGGACCTATCTGTCCCAATAGAAGTATAAATTAAAGATGTTTTCCCCGTCTTTAATCTGTAGCCTCCAACATGGGTGAAGACCATAGTTGGATGTACACTTGTTGGAACAAGAAAGGTGGTCACTCAGATGAATGGTTCACAAAGACAGATGCTTTTATTGATTGAGCCTTTTCATTGTCGATGATCGATAAGGAGCGATGCCCATGTACGAAATGCCAAAACACAAAGTGGCTTGATAAAATGACTCTTTCAATACACTTGTGTCGAAACGGTTACACGTCACATTATGTTACACCCTCATTTTCGATTTCTGCATGTATTCATGTTCCATGTAGAAAAATATTTTTAAAATAAGTTGAAACAGAGAAAGAATAAAAAAGATAGCCAAAAAGAGCCAATTCCAGTTTGCCGAGGAGCGCCGAAGACAATTCCCGCGGTTCGCTGGCCACGTGGCATGTTTGGAGCTCATCTCCGCAAACGGGGAGAGGTCCGCCGCTAACTGGCTATGTGGCAGGCTCGGGGATCATCCCCACAAAGGGGGAGAGGTCCGACCTCCATGGAACATGTGTTGCACCCGGAGCTAGCCTCTGCGGAGAAGCGAGGTCAGTCCCGCAGGACACGTGTCGGCTGCGGAGCTAGTCACCACGGAAAAGAGAGAGGACCAGCCGCGCGGGACACATGTCGCTCTCGGAGCCCACCTCCGAGAGGTCCGGCCCTGCCAGACACATGTCGCTCTCGGATCTTATCTCCGAGAGGTCCGGTCTTACTGGACACGTGTCACTTCCGGAGCTTATCTCCGGGAGGTCCGACACTATCGGACACGTGTCACCTCTGGAGCTCATCTCTGGGAGGTCCATCACTGTTGGACACGTGTCAACCTCGGAGCTTGTCTCTGAGGAGAAAGGAAGTCTGGTACTACTGGACACGTGGCATTCTCGGAGCCACCTCCGAAGAGAGGGGAGGTCCGGCTCTGACACGTGGCACTTTCAGAGCTCACCTCCAAAGAGAGGGGGAGGTCCGGAACTGACACGTGGTGTTCGCAGAGCTCGCCTTTGTTGAGAGGGGAGGTCACAACTGACCAGACACGTGGTGCACGCGGAGCTTGTCTCTGGAGAGAGGGGAGGTACCTCCCGCCAAGACGCGTAGCACTCGCAGAGCTCGCCTCTGAGAAGAGGGAGGTCTCGCCGGCCTGATACGTGGCACAATCGGAGCTTGTCTCTGCAAAAAAGGGAACCCAGGTTCCCGCAGGACACGTGGAGCTTCCGGAGCTCATCACCGTGAGGGTGACGAGATTTGAAGCAGTTTCGCTTCTGTACGCACGAGAATACCGGTACGGGAGGAAACAGGCAGGAATTCCACATTCCTACCGCACCAAATCAACTAAATATAAGTTGTTAAGATCCAAAAACAATTTGAATAGGACTCTTATTCGAATTCCAATCAGATTAGGACTCTTCTCTTCCCGATTATAAATAGAACCCATAACCTTTGGACGCAACCACGTACTTCTTTTCCACCACCTGAGCTGACAACTTAGAGCCCTAGCCCCCAGCTCGCCGAGTAAACCCCTTCACCGGAGTTTGACCACCGAAGAGATCGCCGACGAGCCCAGAGACGATTGCCATCGCCGGAGGAGATCCGGCGATCTATTTCGCTGCCATAGCTAGGAGGAAGGACCCGAAGAGAGTAAGGTAGGTCTCCAATACCACCTTACGACGTCATTGCATTTTCTTTGCATATGTTCTTCGATTCCTTTCAAACAGAAGCTTTTTCGTGGACAGATCACATGTTGATCGGTTTGATCTAAAGAAAAGATCATCGCCACGTCCACATTTGATCCGAACACCTCTGTTCATCGTAAAAAGCCATGCAAGAACACGTACAAACTAAACTGCATCATAGGATTAGCATGCATATGCATCATTGCATCTTAAAGTAGAGTTTGTGCATGATATTGATTGCTGTGGATCTTTTATGTGTGTGATCGCGTATAGAAGGACAAGCTCATGGAGCTACCTATGACGGACTACAACAGCAAGAGTAAGAGCAACCGGAACCACAAGAACAAGGCAAGTGCCCCTTGACCATATTGATCCTATGTTTTGGAAAACTGTTTTGTTTGCGAAAAGGTGTGTGTGCTGAGTCAAACATGATGGGAAACCCTTTCATAGGAGTTTACTAGTTTTGGTTATACCACCCTTGTTGCCAGGGAAGTAAATGAGTCGGGTATGGTTTTACTTTTATGCATTGCTGAGTCCACGGGATTATGGGAAGCGAGATAGATGTGTCTAGCTAAACTGCACTCGTATGAATAATGAGAAACGGATATTGTTAATGAAAGTGAATCGGAGGGAGATCTAGGCAAGCCAGGTTTTGTGAATGAGGTAGAATGAGATGGTGGTTACTTGCCGTAGATCTAAGGACCGGTTCATGCGAGCCATGCCAGAATAACAGTGCCACCACAAGGCCAAGTACTCCGTTGTGCTTGCTTAACCAATCCATTCCGAGTATTATGTCAAGCCCTTGGGAATCCAAGACAATGAGGTTGGCAAGGAAGTCTACCCCCCTTATCTTAAGGTTTACTTTCGGACATACTATATTAGTTCTCATCTCTCCACCGGGAGAATTAACCAACATAGTATATTTCAAGTGTGTTATGGGTAGATTATACTTGGCAACATACTTGGATGATATGAAGGAATGCGATGCTCCGAAATCAAATAGAATGGTTGCTGGGTTGGAGTTGGCAAGGAACATACCAATCACGATGTCCTCAGCCTGTTGCGCTTCCTCAGCAGAGACATGGTTCACGTTGCCGCGAGCGTAGTTCTGCTGTCCACGGTTTCCTTGCTGTCCAGGACCTCTCCTCGGGCACTGGCTTGCAAAGTGTCCCGTCTCCTCGCATGCAAAGCATGCCCTGTTGCCCACTGCAGCAGGTACGTTGGGGCGGGGGTTTTGAACAGGATTGCCCATGTTGGGTCAGGGCACAGGAGGCAAGGGCACACGAGGTGCTTGTGCAACGGGTTGTTGCTGTGGTGGCTGATTAGGGTGGTATGCAGGAGCGGTCGATCCATACTGCGGTGCAGCTGGGGGCATGTACCGAGGTCGTACATTTCTCCCTTGTGGCTGGTATGGTATCTTCCTTTTGCCCTCTTGCTCGATCTCTCGGATCTTGCTCTCAACCACTATAGCCTTGTCAACTAGCTTCTGGAAGTTAGCATAGTCATTGTTGAGGAGATGAACCTGGATCTCATTGTTCAACCCTCTCATGAACAAGTATTGCTTCCTTTGGTCCGAGTTGACATCTTCGGGGGCATATCGGGACAGTTGCGTGAACTTGTTGAGGTACTCATTCACGCTTTTCTGTCCTTGGCGGAGACCTTCGAACTCCTGTCTCTTGAGCATCATTACACCAGAGGATGTAATGAGAGCGGAAACTCTTCTTGAACTCAGTCCAAGTAATAGTCTCCGGATCGACATGAGCATTGCACAGGGCATCCCACTAGTCAGCGGCAGCTCCCATGAGTTGGTGCGACGTGAAGAGAACTTTCTCTCGGTCATTGCATTGGACGATGGCAAGCTTCTTCTCCATGGACTTCAACCAATCGTCGGCCTCCATGGGGTCATTAGCTTGAGCAAAGGTGGGCGGTCGAGCCCTCATGAACTCTCCCAGCCTGTTGTGAGCAGGCTGTGGTGGCGGTGGTGGTGGTGCCGGAAGAGGGTTGTTGTTGTTGGCCTGTAGCTGACCCAAAGTTTGGATCATGGTTTGCATATGTTGATTCTGCATGGCCATCAACCGTTCTAGGTTATTTTCACCAGCTCCGGGGTTAACAGGAACTTCATCGTGGCCATCCTCTTGGTTGCCACGGACGTTCCTTCCTTGGCGACCGGCGTTTCCTCTCACCATCTGTGAGAGAGAATAGAATAGAGGTTAGAAGGTTAGATGGATCTCTCTAACTATATGCATCAAGGTGGATAGACTATATATATTAGCCCATATGAGGATGTGAACAAGTGCCGAAGCATCTCACATCTCTCTACTATATGTGGATATGGACAACGCTGATCCCACAACCCACACTAAGCACACAATCACAAGCAATCATCACAAAGTTTAGCACACAACTCCTATTCAAGGCTTATTCAATGGGGATCCTATGGGGTTTTAGGGTGATACAAATCTGTGACTTCACCTATGTCAAGTTGGTTTGGGGTGATACCAATTTGTGATCTAACTATGGCTTCTCCTAGCCTTGCATCCTATGTCAAGGTGGTTCCAATGCCAATCTATGCATCCTAGGCTTGCATCCTATGGCCAGCATGGCTTCTAATACCAGTCGGTTACTAGAGGTGCGTCCTACAGTCAACGTGGTTCAGCTACCAATCTGTGATCAATCTAGGCTTGTGACCTACAGTCAACCGTGGTAGCTTGGTACCAATATGTGGATTGTACCATTCTGTGACTAGTCAGGGCAGCTCTAATATCAATCTGTGACCTATCTAGGCTGTGTGATCTACGATCAACCCGTGGCAGGTTGATACCAATTTGTGTTTCCTATCTAGGTGTGTAACCTACCGTCAACCGTGGCTTTGATACCAATCTGTGGCGCCCTCAATTCTGCAGAACACAGAACCGAGAACTGATGCATATGTGTGCCTAGGATGTTCATCACACATACACATATCTCCACAAACTGAATTCAGAATATATATTACCACGAATAACAGGGTTTTATTACAATGTCTCATGAGTCTCAAACTCATGCTAGCAGCGGAAGTTTTAATCTAGCAGCGGAAGTCTTTATTCTATTCTAGCAGCGGAAGTCTTCTAACTAGTGCGGAAGCAATCTAAACAGCAGCGGCGGCTCCATCTCTACTTCATCCCCACAGGCAAGGTTGAAGTAGAGATGGAGCCGCTGCTGCTGTTTAGATTGCCATCTCATGAATATCATCTCGTGTTCACTACCTTGCCTTGAATACCATCTCGTGTTCACTACCTTGCCTGTGGGGATGAAGTAGAGATGGAGCCGCTGCTGCTGTTTAGATTGCTTCCGCACTAGTTAGAAGACTTCCGCTGCTAGAATAGAATAAAGACTTCTGCTGCTAGATTAAAACTTCCGCTGCTAGCATGAGTTTGAGACTCATGAGACATTGTAATAAAACCCTGTTATTCGTGGTAATATATATTCTGAATTCAGTTTGTGGATGATATGTGTATGTGTGATGAACATCCTAGGCACACATACGCATCAGTTCTTGGTTCTGTGTTCTACAGAATTGAGGGCATCACACATTACGAGGTGTGGAGTTTTCACAGCGAGACAACTTCTAAAACTGTACAAGAAGTGCAAGAGGATGATGACAACAGGGGGTTGAACGGATGGATGAGATGCTACAAACTATTGAATCAGAGGCTACAAAGGATCCTCCAACAACAGAGGTAGAAACGTTCTTCAAGCTTCTTAAAGCTTCAGAACAGCCGCTAGGGATGGGGGCTAGGGACTTCCTCATTGAGGCACGGGACACCCTTTTTAGTGGTAGTTCCTCAGGTGAGAGCAGACACTCTCAGCTGTTGAGACACGTCCCAGACCTAGCGGGCGTACCTGTGGCCTTACAGCGTACAGAGGTACATTTTTATTGGAAATTATGTTATCTTATATATCACTTAGAAATTAACTATTCTTATCAATCCTTCTATTTTGTAGTCTGACTTAAAGTCATCTGAGTCAGAGTCAGAGGCTAGTACGCCGCCACAACCTTTGGAGTCGCCTATGGCTGCCACGGAGGCGCCTAGCGTGGAGCCTTTTGGCTCTAGTGGTGAGCAGCCTTCCAGGTCACTAGACGTGATCCCGGAGTAGAGGCGGCGGACGAGGAGGACACACTTTGTGTCTCCTTCTCCAGTTCCTACAGAGCGGGTCACTATTCGCACGGTCGGAGACACGTAAGCAAACTATCACATAATATTCAACTTTTAGATTCTTTTGTTTGTGGGTACATTAATAAGTTCACTAAATCCTTGCAGCTCCTGGTACAACTGCTCATTCACGGGTCAGGGGCACCATAGACAGGTGTCCGATTGCATTGGGTCTTTAGTGTGTCTGCACTATCCCGGTGTGATCGACGGGGTCCCTGCGACGTTGTGGGATGATTACGGTCGTGTCTCTCACGAGGCGCACAGCAACCTTCAAGGAGCTGTGTGGGCGGATTTTATGATAAGTCTGCTTAATAAAATTTTGCAAATTATTATTCTTCAACTTGATTCAATCGTTAATGCATATCTATTTAACATTTGTTTTCTTACAGCTAAGGTACTGTTTAGAGGACACGAGCCAGAGCATGTTGGACCATGCTAGAGTCGTGTTCAACAGGAACTCACGGAAGCTTGTAACGCAAGCGTTATCGTACGCTGGTATTCAAGCCGTGAACGAGTACCTCAAGCGGCACCAGGAGTACCAGTCGAGGCCATTTAGGAGGGCCTCAGACACTTACTTGTCAGAGGAGCAGTACGCAGAGGTAAGATGTTTGTGTTCAATTATTTAAAATAATTAGTTATGTAAATGGTATTTCAATGATATAATAAATATGTGCAGGTCAGTATTTCCTAGCTAGAGGGTCGGTCCGAAGCATACCGAGCTCTCTGCCAGATGTGGGCTAGCGATGCTTTCATCGCTAAGTCCAGGAGGGCTCATGGATGCAGAGGTTCAGACTCAAAGCACTCCTATGGCCTCGATTGCCATGTGCGTTTGGCTAAGCGCATGGTAAGAATAATAACCCTTCTTTGTATGTCTTTATAATATAATTAGCATACTAACACATATCTACAGGAGCGCGAGACCGGTCAGGTACCGACCTACACCGCCGTCTGGAAGCGGGGTCATAAAGACTCATCCCAGCCTAGGGAGTGCAGTTAGCTCACGACTGATCGACTGGTAAGTTATCAAAACTTATCAATTCAATTGTTACTAATTTTTTATTACTAATACGCAATTTGTCTCCTTTTAGGAAAAGCATGGGCGAGAGGACGTGAGGATACACAGCGAAAGGTACGATTGTGAAAACGCGCCAATCAACCCTCAAACCGTTTACGCTAGCGGAGGTGGGAAGGCACATGGACGGTAAGTTGGTCATTTTCTTTATTTCTGTAAAAACCTGCTTCTTCTAATTATTATTCTTTTATTCCTTTGTAGGTTTGCCATTTTCGATGGAGTTGTCAACTCGAGGGTCGCACGACCTTCGATCATCACTCTATCGACCGAGGGTTCCTCCATCGGGCATACAAGTCGTCTTCCCTCACAGAGCCAAATAGAGGAGCTCCTTAGGGAGAGAGACGAGATCCGGAGAGATAGAGGGAGGAGCTCCAAAGGGAGAGCGATCTAGCCCGGGCCGCACGGGAGCAGCAGGCCGCCTACATGGCAAACTACATGGCTGAGATGCAGACGGCGATGGAGGTAAGTATTTGAATACAAATTAATTTAAATTCATAACATTGCATTAGTTTATTTGTTTTAATATTTTGCAATTACAGGCCCTAGCTCGACAGAGTGGGCAAAAGATCCCGATCCTGACGTGGCAGCCGTCAAAGTTGGCCCCGCCACAAGTGCCCCACCACATGCACATTCAGATGTCCAGGTAATGTGTTTTTTATTTGCTATTTTCTAATCTAAGAAAATCTTAGTGTAGTTGAGGGGAGAGAGTGAGAGTGGGGGGGGAGAGGGAGAGAGTGAGAGTAAGAGATAGTGGTGGAGAGGGGGAGGGAGAGGGAGAGAGAGTGAGAGTGAAAAGGGAAAGAGGGAGGGAGAGAGACGGAGTGGTAGAGATAGGGGGTGAGAGAGAAAGGTAGTCGCAGAGAGGGGGGAGGGAGAAAGTGAGAGTGCGGGGGAGGGAGAGAGGGAGTGAGAGTAAAAAATAGTGGTAGAGAGGGGAGGGAGAGGGAGAGAGAGTGAGAGTGAAAAGAGAAAGAGGGAGGGAGAGAGAGACGGAGTGGTAGAGATAAGGGGTTAGAGAGAGGGAGTCGTAGAGAGAGGTGAGGAGGGTGAGGGAGAAAGTGAGAGTGCGGGGGAGAGAGAGAGTGGGAGTGAGAGTAGTGGGGAGAGAGCCGTACAAGCTCAAACTCACTTTGTCTATTTATTTGAATTGTAGATATCGGCAACAGAGGCTCAAACTCCACCGCCACAGCTACCGGCACTGGGAGGAGGTCGCGGAGATGGATTCTTCGGCTCTGGAGCGAGTGGAGGAGCGACTGGATCCGCGAGTGGAAGGGGTAGTGTCAAGTGAGCAGATCTCTTTTTCGTTTAATATTTTAGATGTTTAATATTTTAGATGTGATATAAACTGTTCTATGAGCTGACCATCGTGTCAGGTTATCATAATTCTATTTTTTATAAAAAATTAAAACCTTATTCACGACGGCTCGCTATACAGGAACGTCGTAAGTTAACCAAATGAAATTACGACGGCCATGACTAGGCCGTCGTAAGTTAACCTACTTAACTTACAACGGACAGGGTAAGTAAAGCGCCCTGCCACGTGGCACGGCAATTGGTGACAACCCTTTATTTACGACGGCTCGGAAAGGCCGTCGTAAGTCAGTTATTTATGACGCTAACCGTCGTAAATAATATTATTTACAACCAAAAACTTGAAATAGACAGAAACCGTCTTAAATAACTCAAAACCGTCGTAAGTTAGTTATTTATGACGGTTTTACTTTATTTACGACGGTTTCTAGCCGTCGTAAGTTTTCTGCATTCCTGTTGTGCATGCTATTAAGAAAACATATAACCATGCATGTTTCTATTGAAATTCCCTCTGTCGGTACTCTCAGTACCAGGTACCCCTGCGCACAGGAGAGAAGCCGCCTAAGGATCTCACCGCCTCCGCAAGGGTGAGCTCCAAAGGCGCCACATGTCCAGCGGGGCCGGGCCTCCCCTCTCCTCGAAGGTGAGCCCCGGGCCTGCCACGTGGCCAGCAGAGCCGGACCTCGCCCCCTCCGCAGGGGCGAGCTCCAAAGGCGCCACGTGTCCAGCAGGGCCGGGCCTCACCTATACTCAGAGGTGAGCCCTGGGCCTGCTACGTGGCCAGCAGAGCCGGACCTCGCCACCTCCGCAGAGGCGATCTCCAAAGGCGCCACATGTCTAGCGGGGCCGGGCCTCCCCTCTCCCCAGAGGTGAGCCCCGGGCCTGCCACGTGGGCAGCAGCGCGGGACCTCACCCCCTCCGCAGGGGTGAGCTCCGAAGACGCCACGTGTCCAGCGGGGCCGGGCCTCCCCTCTCCTCCTAGGCAAGCCCCGGGCCTTCCACGTGTCGTGCTGCCCACCCCGGCTCGGTAGGCAGCAGGAGTAAAGGCACGCCATGCCTTGTACAATCAAGGCATTCAAGACCCGCGCCTTCCCAAGACGTGGAGACGCGGCACACGCCCCTGTCAGGTGGCACAGTGACCAGTCGCGTCACGGTGAAGACAAAACACTCCCTGCCGTCTTTCCATCATCAACCACTACGCCTAGCTTGCGGCACGGACAGGACGGCAGGTCGACGACCAAGAAACCATTGCCAGAGAAAACTACCAGCATTCACTGCAAGATATGGTAGATGGCAGGAAATCACCCTGGGGCCACCTGTCGGTCCCCGGGGCCCACCTTGTAAGCCACCCGAGCCTTGAAATATAAAAGGCTCGGGTAGGCGACATTGCAAGGGGTTCGAACACCCGTGGGTTGGCTCCCTCTAGCGCCTAGGGCAACTCAGTTCATCCGGATCACCAAGCTTAGAACTCCGGTTCTAAGCTCCGAGCAATACAGCTCCCGTGGACGTAGGGTATTACACTCCGGCGGCCCGAACCATGTAAAAATCCTTGTGTCAATCCTCTCACCACTAACGCGACCTTCCGAGAGAACTAGCCCTCCAAAAAAGAACCTCCACGGGATGCTCCTGAAGCAGGCACAGGGGAAGTGTTGACGGAACACTTTGACATTTGGCGCGCCAGGTAGGGGACTTTTCTCTCTCGAGACAGGTCTGCGCCAACGAAGATGACCAAGCTTCCTTCAACGGCAAGCTCTTCGCGCCCTCATTCCCAGTGAACGATGACCAGTGAGGGTCATGTATCGACATGCTCAGGGAAGAGTGCGTCGGGACAGGTTGGGGCCCCGCGTCGGACTCCAACATCTCGGACTCCTACAACCTCAAGATCTGCTGCGGCGCAGAGTGCTACTCAAGCAAGTGCACTAGCTGACGCACGAGCACTCCGGCACAATCCGCCTGCTGTGGATGCTCCCCAGGGGGCCGCCCAGCAGTGGATCCGCGACGTCAACCACCTCGTCGCTGCTGCCGTCAACCCTCCGCTGCGGCGGGGACGATGCCCCGGTCAACCAGTTGTGTCGTTGTTGCGCACACCAACGGTTGACATATGCAGACGGCAGACTCCCGTTCTACCAGGCTCCCAACGGCAGACCTGAGGACAGGGCTGGAGTGACGTCGCTTAGGGGAAGATGGTCGTGTGACCATCGAGCGACAGCGGGAAGGCGTCGCAACCACGAGGCCGACTACAGCATGTCGACTGCCTTGACTCAGCCTGGGCCTCAAACGTTCGGCATGCAACCTCTGCCCCAGGCGTATGCCACGCAACATATGCAGCAGCCATGTGCCTTGCAGTCGACGCCCCCGGTATATGGTGCACCATTTCCCATGCCGGGGTACACCGTGCCAGCAGCAGACCAAGGGTTCGCGGCACCAGGATCTGCAGCAGCAGGGATGGGGTGTGCGGCCCTGGCGCCACACCTCCGCTTTACAGTGTGGCCACGCAAGTTCCGGCCACACCTGCTGGAGAAGTACGGCGGAAGCGTTAACCCAGCAGAGTTCCTGCAGATCTACTCTACTGCCATCCTCACGACAGGAGGGGATGAGGTCATCATGGCCAACTACTTCCCCGTCGCCTTGACCGGCCCGGCACGGTCGTGGTTCATGAACCTGCCCCAGGGTTCCATAATTTTCTGGGGGAGCTATGCCGACAGTTCACGGCAAACTTCAGCAGCTCCACTGCGTGTCCCGGCACAGAGCTGGACCTCCACGCCGTGCGACAGCAACCGGGGGAATCACTGCACTCCTTGTAACACCCCAAAATTTTGATTCAAAACCCTAAATCATGTTAAGAGGGGGATTTAAAAATTTTTGGACGTGTTGCATGTTTTGCAAAAATTCAAATTCAAACTGGAATTCAAATTAAACTCAAATCAGAAAAGAAATAGAAAAAGAAAAAGGAAAACAGAAAAAAACCGGCCAGTGGGCCAAAACCCACCAGCCGGCCCACCCTGCCCCGCGCCAGCCCGCAGCCGCGCGCCCGCGCTCTCTCTCTCAGACAGGTGGGACACACCTGTCATCCCTAACCCCGATCGTCCAAAACTCGGACTGTTCACCCGCGCGCGCGCGATCGCAACCGACCGGATTTCCGGCCGAATTCTGGTTCCGGAGGACTCCAACTCGATCTAAACAAACCCGCCGCCCTCCCCCGTCTATAAAACCCCGGCCTCGTTCTGTTTTTCTCACGCGATCGCCGATTTTTACTCCGGTGAGAACCAAGACTTCTCCGGCGAATTCTGGCCGATCTAAGCTCGGAAATTCCGATCTAACTCGCTGGTCTTGATCCCCCGCCTCCGGGGAACCTTGCAGGTGCAGAAAACTCGGTGATTTGCGGTGTAAATGCAGCGCCGACGAGCTTTGCCGTGGTTTTGCCTCGGACCTCGTCGCCGATCACCTTCCAGGACCTCCGAGCTCAAGAAAACCCCCGAGGTGAGATCCCCGACCTCCCCTCTACCGATCTATGCCATAAAATCACAGTTCTAGGAAGAATTCTCGAAGATCCGAAAGTCTCCGGCGAGATCGCCGCTTCCCGCCGCCGTGCGCCACCGGCAGCGCCGCCCGCGCTCGATCAGAGCGACGTGGCCGCTTGTGCGCCGTTTATTTTAAATCGCACGGTAGGGTTTAAACCCCCGAGTACCGGTTTGATGTTATAATCTCGGCTGTCGGTTTAAAATCGGACGGTCCACGTCAGCCCCGCGTTATAAAGACTGGAAATCTTACGTGCTACCCCCTGGGGTTCTCGGGAAATAAGAGCTAGCCCCGGAAACTTCTGATCTAGCCCCTGGAACTCCAGAAAATCATGTAAATTCATTTAGAAATCAGTTTTAGCCCCTGGATTTAATAAAAAATAGGAAAAACACCTCTGATAAGTGTAGCTAGACCCCTGGAAATTCTGAAAATAATATTATAGACCCTGTAATGGGGTGAGTGTACCTTTTTAGCCTTGTTTAGTATTTAATTTAGGAAATTGAATATGTGGCTAGTGTTTAAAAATTAAAAAGTGGGACAAACACATTGTCAAAATTTAATTAAAGACTTTCTCAGTATTTAGGAAACTTTGAAGTGAGATAAAAACATATTTTGGGCTGAATTGAATCTGTTAAATTTATTATTCACATTTAGGGACACATTTTTAAGTAATGAATAGTTTTAGAAAATAGGGAAAATAATGGTGAAATAGTTTATATCAGAGGCAAGGGTCAAAATATGTTATTAAATTATTTAGGACCAGAACCTATTCTGTTTAGATGATGTATATTACTAATTTCATAATAAAGAACACATTTATGTATAGGAAAATAAATCTTAAAATATAGCAACTAGTAAATGATAAATGAAGTTTCTAAAATCCAAAGAATTCAGTTTAAGGTTGGTAGAAATTCTAAAGGCACATATGGAGAAGAAAAATACTCTTCATACATACTTGGTAGTGAAAAGGTGTAGTAGTTGAATATAAGGAATTTATTAAAATTGGAAACTCATATATATATAGTAGGTAAGTATAAATGTGAACACAAAAGTAGGAATCATATACACATGATTAAAAGTGTATGCAAGCCACAAATCAACACACATAAAGTAAACACAACACATATAATGGTGAAGGACTTTCATAAATGTGAATGTGTGGTTTGTATGAAGTGGAAGTGTGAACTATGTCTTATGGATTGTTGTTTTTCTTTTGCTATGTGTGATGGTATGATGTAGAACCTGCTCAAGAGCAAGTTATTCCTTTCCAAGACCAGGACTACCCATTTCAAGAGCAGCAAGAAGGAGGCAAGTGTCCTTGACCACTTTGATCCTATGCTCGAATGTGTAGATAGAATTATTTGCATTGTCAAATGAAATATGAAACCCATGATAGGAAGTTTCCCTAGAATTGCATTACCTTATTTCCTTGTAGCTTGGGTTGGGATATATTTTATTATGTCATTTATTATTATGCATATGCTTAGCCATGCTTAGAATGGGATATTTGGGATATGAGATCATCAGTTTATTTTACCATACTCTTGAATGAGATATTGTGAGTTATGTAGAGGTAGGGATCAAGGCAAGTTGGATGTTTTGGTTGTGTGCTGGGTGCACGAGACTTGGGTTTGTGTTTAGTACTTGCCTGGATCCTAAGGACCGGTTCATGGAGCATGTAACCTGGCTTTACAGTGCCAACCACATGCTGAGATGGGGCAGCTTGGCCAATTAATTAGGTGTATCCCGGGCGTAGTATGGGTGTGTTGGATGGTGCGGGGAGTAGGTGTCAGCTGGACTACCATATGAACCGCAAGGCTCAAGAGGGGGCCACTGCAGCGGGGTTGGAGCCTCTTGTATGCTGTTAGGGGTGAAACCTCAGTGGGCCCACGCTCGTCGGGAATCCCTTTGTAAAGGCTTCGTAGTGATCTCCTGGCTACACACCTGGGAAGTGTGAATGTGGTTCGTAGCCACTGGCATAATGGAGGTTCTTTTAGTCCACCCGGCAACGGGGGATGAAATCACTACATGTGGGTACAGTGGTACAAACTCTGCAGAGTCAAAACTGTCATGACAGTCGTGCTCACGGTCAAGAGCGGCTTGGACTTATTCATGATTAGAGGATTCAGGGTTTTGGGAGTTAAGCGGGGAGCTTAACATTGGAAATGATGTTATGGTTATTGGATTATGATGATGGGATGGGAGATTGGGACCATTTCACCTGTGTAGTAATGTAGGTGCTTAATAAGCTAAGGTGATAGGTATTAATTGCGTAGTGCTTTAACCATGAGTTCAACCTCTCCTTGATTCTAGCCATGCATGATATAATTTTCCCACACTTGCTGAGTACCATTGGTACTCAACCTTGCATATTTTGTTGGTTTATATTGCTGCTCAGGTCAAGATAATGAGGTGGTGTATAATGACCAAGACTTTGGACCTGAAGAAGGTTTCTAGGTTCATGGAGACCCCCGGGCAACGCCTGTGATGGAGCCCTCAAGAATAATATTCCGCTGCTAGTTTGTTTATTTTTGATGAACTTATTATTGTCCATCGAGACATTTGCCATGTAAGACTTATTTATATTCGACACCTGGCTTGTAATAAATGATTCTTCACTATTTGTCATCACATGTATGAGAAAATGATCCTGGCATACATGTGATATTCACTTGGTTGTTCTTCAGAAAAACCGGGTGTGACAGAGGTGGTATCAGAGCCAAGGTTGCCCGTAGGAACGTGGACCTAGGTAGAAATAGACGTATTTAAGGGCCCTATTTTCTTAAAAACTATTTTACAAGGTGTGTGTTGAAAAGTGTTATTTAATGGAGTCACTTTCTTCATCTTACCCCAACTTTCATTCAAAATAGGATTTTTGTTTGAGAGTTTATCTAACCTAATTTTAAATTCTTTTTGATTTAGATGGTTCGCATGATTCGCACCGCTCGCAAGTCCACAGGAGGGAGAGTTCCCGTAGTTGCCCTTGCCGAGAGAGAGGAGAGCCATCCGGTGACGTACCTTTCCTACGGATTGGCAGTAGGAGGCTTATTGCGCCGTCTTCGGCGTATGCTCGAAGCCGCCGGCAACACGGGCAAGCTAATCATCCACTATAACTCCACCAGGACCATCCGTGAGAAGAGGGAAGAATGGAGCTCAGAGATGAGGATTATACACGAAAATCAGCTGCTTAAGATTCATCACTCTCCAGCTTGTCGAGCGACACAGGTCGATGCGGAGAAAGATATCACCTGGGAGGCCATCACCTACCAGAGTCACTTCTATCGTCGCCACTTGGACAAAACTGAGTACATGTATGTCCTCCAACGTGAGAGTGGTACCACGGAGTACAAGTACCCACCAGTGCAGCAAGGGACTTCCCATGAGCACATGGACTTGTGCTTGGAGGATGCTGCTATGCTTCAGGAGTGTCAACAAGAGCTTCAGGATGTCCGGGACACCCTGAAGGAAACGGAGGCGTTGCTGCGAGCCTGCTTAAAGGCGAGAGAAAGAGGAGATGGGAATGAACTGTGTGTCACCGTAAATGATACATGGACTCCTGACTCCCCGGATCGCCGAGCGATCAGGCGTCGTCGCACTTCTCCACCAGCAGCCTCCCCACCAAAAGCAGAATCAGAAGGCAGCCGAAATGATGAGGAAGATCCCGAGGAGCCAGCTCAAGAGAACGAGTAGTGTAGATTCCTTCCCTTAGTTAGAAATATGTCGAATAGTCGAGTCGTTACGTTAAGTTAATGGTGTGTTAATGCTTGGTGTGTGACGTGAGTTGTGGAAGCCATGAGCAATTGTCCATAGCCTCGTCTTTAGACTGTTTTGCTTTGGTGTATGAACCCACATGAAATAATATTGCATTTATTTTTGTGTGAGAAATAAACCCTCAGAAAAGTATAACAAAGCCTCAACACTTCAAAGTACAAACAAGTGAAAGTAGTAAGATGATACTAAATGCTTTCAAATTAACATTGGTTGATTCTGCCAGATGGCCGGAAGAGGAAAAGGACGTGCTGCCAACCCTGCCAACAACAACGATGAGGCGTGCAACCCTCATCTTTCTGGAGGCCAGGACAGGGGTGGTCGCCGTGAAGAAGTTGACCCTCTCCACCAAATGCTGGAGAATCAAAATCAGCTCATCCAGAACTTGACTCAAGTGGTGGCCAACTTGCATCAAGTTCCACCTCCACAAGCTGCACCACGCCAACCAAGGTTGAGTGAGTTTCTAGGAACTCAACCTCCAAAGTTTGCAAGTGCTGCTGAACCTCTGGAGGCAGATGATTGGCTAAAGACCATTGAAAGCAAGATGAGGATCATACAGTGCCAAGGGTATGAGAGGGTGCTGTTTGCCTCACATCAATTGCATGGACCTGCTGCTGATTGGTGGACCGCCTACATGGCTGCCCATCATGACCCTGAGAACATCACTTGGGAAGAGTTCAAACGTAGCTTCCGCAACCATTACATCCCAAGAGGTGAACTCAAAAACAAGAGGAAGGAGTTTTTGGGGTTGCAGCAAGGTAACATGACTGTGAGGGAATACCTCACTAAATTTACTCAACTATCCTGTTATGTCCCACGAGACATAGAGACTGATGAGCAGAAACAAGATTGTTTCGTGGAAGGACTTACCGCGGAGATGCAGTTTGCAATGTCCTCAAATGCGTATGAAAGCTTCCAAAAGATGGTGGACAGAGCATTTGTGGTAGAAAGGAAGCTAAAGGCCTTGGAAAATGAGAATAAGAGGAAGGCCAGTTGGTCACATCAAGCCTCGGGTAGCAACACCCGCCCCCGTCTGATGCAGCAACCAGCAGGGCAGACGAACCGTGCTGCGGTACCCTACTCAGCGCCAAGAGGGTACAACCCAAACTACAGGCCTCCGACAGCGCCAGCACAGCCGCAACGTCAGTTTGTACAGCAGCCTCGCCCCGCATATCCACCTCGACCAGCAGTGCAAGGACCTCCAAACCAACCCCAAGACAATAAAGGCCAAGCACCTAAGGTTGGGGTGCAATGTTTTAGCTGCGGTGAAGTAGGGCACTATGCCCATAAGTGCCCAAAGAAGAAGCCCGCGCAGCCACAACAGCAGAATGTGATGCGAGGACGGGTGAACCACGTCACTATGGAGGAAGCGCAAGAGGCACCCGACGTGGTAGTTGGTAAGTTTCCTGCCAATTTACACATTGCAACCCTGCTGTTTGATTCTGGTGCTACCCACTCGTTCATTGCTCAAGGGTTTGTTAAGAAGCATGACCTAGAAACAACACAAATGAACCATATGCTAGCCGTAAACTCTCCAGGGGGAGAAATAAGGACAAGACAAGTGTGTCCCAAAGTGAACCTAGACATTAATGGGGTGGTATTTACTGCCAACCTCATAGTGATAGATTCCCAAGGGATCGATATTATTTTGGGTATGGATTGGTTGACCAAACATAAAGGAATCATCCATTGTTCGACCAGAACAGTGGAACTAACTCACCCTAGTGGCACAAGAGTAAAGTTCATAACAATACACGAGCCTAGGAGGGACATTAAATTAAATCAAGTTGAGGTGAAAGTTGAGGAAATTAGGACCATCAGGGAATATCCAGATGTTTTTCCGGAGGAGTTGCCAGGTATGCCTCCAGATCGTGAAGTGGAATTTGCAATTGAGCTAGTACCTGGAACAGCCCCGATTTACAAAAGACCTTATCGGATGGACTCCAAGCAGCTAGAAGAACTCAAGGATCATTTGAGAGAATTGACGGAGAAGGGGTATATTCGTCCTAGTTCCTCACCATGGGGAGCTCCGGTGATATTTGTGCCCAAGAAGGACGGAACCCAAAGGTTATGCGTGGATTACCGTGCCTTGAATGAGGTAACCATCAAAAACAAGTACCCATTACCCTGCATTGAAGACTTGTTTGATCAGTTTAGGGGAGCTTGTGTGTTCTCGAAAATTGATCTCAGGTCGGGATACCACCAACTCAAGATAAGGCAATCTGATATTCCCAAGACAGCTTTCGTATCTCGGTACAGACTGTATGAATACACTGTCATGCCTTTCGGGCTAACTAATGCCCCGGCATACTTCATGTACCTCATGAACAAGGTATTCATGGAATATCTAGACAAATTTGTGGTGGTTTTCATAGATGACATTCTCGTCTTCTCCAAAGATGAATAAGAACATGAGAAACATCTAAGGTTGGTGTTGCAGAGGCTAAGAGAACACCAACTATATGCCAAGTTGAGCAAGTGTGAGTTTTGGCTGAAGAGAGTTCCCTTCTTAGGACATATAATCTCGGAGGGAGGAATCTCCGTGGATCCTGCCAAAATCAAGGATATACAGAAGTGGAAGACCCCTGAAAATGTCGGGGAAGTTCGAAGCTTCTTGGGATTGGCTGGCATACATGTGATATTCACTTGGTTGTTCTTCGGAAAAACCGGGTGTGACACTCCTTCATCCAGCGATTCTCCCAGGTACGGAATACCATCCCCCACATCCAGAATGCATCAGTTGGGGTTGCATTCC
The DNA here is from genome assembly GCA_030760725.1 of Neostapfia colusana. NCBI lineage: Eukaryota > Viridiplantae > Streptophyta > Magnoliopsida > Poales > Poaceae > Neostapfia > Neostapfia colusana. Next base: position 4,589,637 of record JASWHV010000010.1, on the reverse strand, counting down.
GACAGGGTGTTAGGGACAAGAAGATGCTCGATAAGTTGGCCACCAGGGAGGTGCGAGATGTCTCGGAGCTCTTCAGTCTAGCGGACAAGTGCGCCAGAGCAGCAGAAGGGCGTAACTGGCACTCACAGCCAGCCTCTGAAGCAGGAGGGCAGCCAGGAGGTGGCGGAGTTCAAGCTGGACTTCCTACCACGTCATGCAGTCAAGAGCCAAGCACTGGCAGACTTCGTGGCTGAGTGGACGCCACCACCAAGCAACCCAGGGGCGAAGGTGGAGAACCGGAGCCCCGGGTCTTCACCGAGCCTCACTGGACGTTCTACTTCGATGGCTCCTCGCGGAAGCAGGGGGCCGGAGCCGGTTTACTGCTCCTCATGCCAACGGGGGAGCAGTTCAGGTACATGGTGCGTCTCAACTTCAAGGCAACCAACAATATGGCCTTGGACCTGTGCCATGTACCACGTGCCAACAACACCATCACCAACGACCTGTCAACGAAGGCCTCCGCCGGAGCCCTGGTGCCCGAAGGAGCTATCGAAAGGACGTTGCCGCGACCTACATCCCGGCCTGCCGAACCGGGAGAAGGGGGTGAGACCAGCACCTCGAAGCTGGCGGTCCCGGTGGCCCTGCAGCCATGGTGCCCGCCAAGGATCGTATGCGCCATGGGGACTCCGTGCTACCCAGCGCCCAAGATCCAGAAGCTCAAATAGCCCCGATGCATGGACCACGGAAGTCCGGGACTACTTGAAAGACAACATCCTTCCTGATGAACGTGCATCTGCTGAACGGATTGTGCGGATGGCTAAGAGCTACGTGCTGGTACCTCCACCGGCGTGGCGCCAACGGCATCCTATTGCGGTGCACGACCCAGGAGGAAGGCTGCGACCTGCTTGCAGTAATCCACGGAGGCGAGTGCGGGAAACGCACATCTTCCCGCACACTGGTCGGTAAAGCCTTCCGGCATGGCTTCTACTGGCCGACAGCCTCCTGGACGCTGTCAAGCCGGTTAAGAGATGCAAGGTGTACCAGTTCCATGCCAATAAGATCCACACACCGGTGCAGACGCTGCACACCTTGGGGTCCTTCCCCAGATCCGTTGGGGGATTCCTGTTTCTCTACGTCGGGGGCCAGCCGGACATCCCAGAGACGGGTCACGGGAAACACCCTTCTTCATGGTATGCGAGGCCGAAGCCGTGCTTCCCCCAAAGATCACCATGGGGGTCCCCCCATGTCCGAGCGTATGACAAAGCCACGCAGGACCAGCTCCTGCATGAGGACATCGACCTTGTCGACAAGGCAAGATGGCAAGCAACGCTCCGAAATGCACGGTACCAGCAGGCGCTCTGGTGCTACCACCAGAGGTCCGTGCGTGGGAGCTCAAGGCAGGCGCTCTGGCGCTACCTCATGTACGTTCATCATATACTCGGCACTCCTTTCCCACTCTCATGCCTAGTCGGCATTTGCCATCCTGTCGAAGGCGGTTGTACTTGAGGTGCCTCCCAAAGGCCCGGGGGCCTCTCAGACCTCCCCCTGTTAGGGTACTGTGATGCCAGTTGGTCTCCTCCAGAAAAAGACCTACGCCAGAGCGGGAGGTCCAGGAACCTGCTTTGCCTGGTCCTGCACCCAAAGCGTGCGCACTCTACCTCCCCAGCGCTACGGTCTAAGTACTAGGGGCTAGACAGTTAAATCCTGACCAAGGAGGGAGCCGGACCTCCGGTACCGAGTGCACTGGATTGCCCAAGCCCCGTATACCGGCCTAGGACCGTAAGCCAAATAAGACTAAGAGACAGGGAAGGGAGGACCTCCGAGCAGGATTACCATTTCCTACTCGTGAGCAGTGCCGGACCTCTCCCCTCTCCTCAGGGGTGAGCTCCAAAGCCGGACATCGCCCCCTCAGCAGGGGTGAGCTCCGATGCCGGACCTCTCCCCTCTTCTCAGCAGGGGTGAGCTCCGATGCCGGACGTCTCCCATCTCCTCAGAGGTGAGCTCCGAAGCCGGACCTCACCCCCTCCTTAGGGGCGAGCTCTGAAGGCGCAGTGCCGGACCTCACGCCCTCTACAGGGCTGAGCTCCGATGCTGGACCTCACCCCCTCCGCAGGGCTGAGCTCTGATGCCGGACCTCACCCCCTCCACAGGGGCGAGCTCCGATGGCGCAGTGTCGCACCTCACATCCTCCGCAAAGCTGAGCTCCGATGCCAGACCTCACCCCCTCCGCAGGGCTGAGCTCCAATGCCGGACCTCACCCTCTCAAAGGTGAGCTCCAATGTCGTACCTCTCCCCTCTTCTCAGCAGGGGTGAGCTCCGACGTCGTACATCTCCCCTCTCCTCGGAGGTGAGCTCTGAAGCCGGACCTCTCCCCTCTCCTCAGAGGTGAGCTCCAAAGCCGGACCTCTCCCCTCTTCTCAGCAGGGGTGAGCTCCGATGCCGGACATCTCCCCTCTCCTCAGAGGTGAGCTTTGAAGCCGGACCTCTCCCCTCTCCTCAGAGGTGAGATCCGAAGCCGGACCTCTCCCCTCTTCTCAGCAGGGGTGAGCTCCGATGCTGGACATCTCCCCTCTCTTCAGAGGTGAGCTCCGAAGCCGTACCTCTCCCCTCTCCTCAGAGGTGAGCTCCGATGCCGGACCTCACCCCCTCCGCAGGGGTGAGCTCCGAAGGCGCCATGTGTCCAGCAGGGCCGGGCCTCCCCTCTCCTGAGAGGCGAGCCCCGGGCCTGCAACATGGCCAGCAGTACCGGACATCTCCCCTCTCCTCAGAGGAAAGCTCCGAAGGCACAGAGTCGGACCTCACCCCCACCGCAGGGGCGAGCTCCGAAGGCGCAGTGCCGGACCTCATGCCCTCCGTAGGGCTGAGCTCCGATGCCAGACCTCACCCCCTCTGCAGGGCTGAGCTCCGATGCTGGACCTCACCCTCTCAGAGGTGAGCTCAGATGTCGGACATCACCCCCTCAGCAGGGGTGAGCTCCGATGCCAGACCTCACCCCCTCCGCAGGGCTGAGCTCTGATGTCGGACCACAACCCCTCCGCAGGGCTGAGCTCTCCGATGCCGGACCTCACCCCTTCCGCAGGGCTGAGCTCCGATGCTGGACCTCACCCCCTCTGCAGGGCTGAGCTCCGAAGCCGGACCTCACCCCCTCTGCAGGGCTGAGCTCCGATGCCGGACCTCACCCCCTCCGCAGGGCTGAGATCCGAAGCCAGACCTCACCCCCTTTCGCAGGGCTGAGCTCCGATGCCGGACCTCACCCCCTCTGTGACGCCCTCAATTCTGTGGAAAAACCACGGAACCGAGAACTAATGCATATGTGTGCCCAGGATGTTCATCACACATACACATACGCTCCACAAACTGAATTCAGATTATATATTACCACGAATAACAGAGTTTATTACAATACCTCATGAGTCTTGGACCCATGCTCACAGCGGAAGTCTTTATTCTAAAGCGGAAGCAATTTTGCTAATGCGGAAGCAAATCTAAGCAGAAGTGGCTCCATCTCTACTCCCTCCACAGGCAAGGTTGAGAACAGATCACACGCCATAATGCTCCACTTGGTCTTCATAATAGGTTCTCCTGCTGCTGATGATGAAATAATAATGCAAGTTTGAGTACAATGATGTACTCAGCAAGTGCGGGAAAACACATGATATGCAGCTCATAACAAGGTAGGTATAAAAGGGATTATTTGCAGAAAAGCAGATTTATAAAAACCATGATAAAACAGCAACTTAAATTTAGATGAATGTAATCCCAGCATGTATCAAATTACCAACATACCTCCATCGCTTTCTATATTCCACCCGAACATTAACCAACCTCATTCTTACCCACGAATACCTCCTCGTATTCGCTACCATCTCACGAATACCTTCCCGTATTCGCTACCATCTTAAAACAACTTCGTCTCACACTGAGACTAAACTCGTTGCCATGACTCAACAGTCATGCAACCATCTTATCACCCGGACTCAACAGTCCCAACAACCAAACCATAACCAAACCAATAACCATAACCAATAACCATCCCAATAACCATCCCAACTAATCATGGCAGTTTAGCCAGGTGCTCGTGACCGTAAGCTCGGCTATCATGATAGTTTTAGACTCTGCAGAGTTTGCACCTCTTTACCCACTAGTTTGTGATTTCGTCACCCGTCGGCGACTGCAGAACCTCCATTATACCAGTACACATCCGTCGGTGTATGGTCAAGAGATCACAAAATAGCCTTTACAAAAGGGTTACTAGATGTATGGACTCACTAAGGTTTCACCGGCAGGCTAGAATCTCCAATTCTCCCACCCACGGGCCCCCTCTTGTGCCATGCAGTTCCCAGAGCAGTCCTCACTCGACTCCCATTCCCCGCGCCTTCCACACTCCATAACATTCTAGCAACTTACCTAATTACTCAGCTAAGCCGCACCCATACTTGGCCTTCTGGTGGCACTGTTATCCTGGCATGTGTATGCATGAACCGGTCCTTAGATCTATGGCAAGTAAACCACCATCTCTTGCTACCTCATTCACAAACCCAGTCTTGCCTAGATCTCCCTCTGATCCATGTTCATTATTAACATTAGTTCCTCATTATCATTACGAGTGCAGTTAGCTAGACACATCTATCTCGCTTCCCAATCCCATGGACTCAGCGAAGCATAAAGCAAAAACCATACCCGACTCATAAACTTCCCTGGCGACAAGGGTGGTTTAACCAAAGGTAATAAACTCCTATTAAAGGGTTTCCCATCATGTTTGACTCAGTACGCACACCTTCTCGCAAAACAAAACAGTTTTACCCAAAACATAGGATCAATATGGTCAAGGAGCACTTGCCTTGTTCTTGCGGTTCCGGTTGTTCTTAAATCCCAAAACCATGTTTCTGCAGTTCGTCGTAGACAGCTCCCCGAGCTTGTTCTGCTAGGTAGGATCACGTGCATACAAGATTCACAGCAATCAACATCATGCACAAACCTTAAACTAGATGCGATGATGCACATGCATGCCATCCTATGATTAATTTTATTAGATTGGTCTGTACGTGTTTTTGCATGGCTTGCATGGACAGAGATGTTCAGATCAATGGTGGATGTGGTGATGATCTTGTCTTTAGATCAACCTGATCATCAAGTGATCTATCCACGAGAAGGCTTCTGAAGGAATCAAAGAACAGATGCGAGGAGAATACAACGATATCGTAAGGTGGTATTGTGGCCTACCTTACGTTCCTCTCGGTCTTCGAGGTCCTCTTTAGACTGCTGGCTTTCCTCCGGCGATCTTCCTTGCCGCGCTCCGGCGATGGCTTTCTCGGCGAGTTGGGGCTAGGGCTCTAAGTCGTCGGCTCAGGAGTTGGAAAAGAAGGTTGTGGTTTCGGCTAGAGGTTCTGGGTTCTATTTATAATCGGGAAGAGAAGAGTCATAATCTGATTGTATCCCGAATAAGAGTCTTATTCAGATCGTCGTTGGATCCTATCATCTTATCTTTAGTTGATTTGGTGCGATAACGTTGTGGAATTCAGGTCGGTTTCCTTTACGTACCGATATTCTTACGCGTAACAGTCGTTCCAGAACTCGTTACCTTCGTGGCGATGAGCTCCGGAGGCTCCACGTGTCCTTCCGGGGCCTGGTATCTCCTTCTCCGCAGAGACGAGCTCTGGTTGTGTCGCGTGTCAATCGACCGAGACCTCCCCCTCCTTTGGAGGTGAGCTCCGCGCACGCCACGTGTTGGCGCCGGTCTTTCCTCTCTTCTTTCTTTAGGGACATGCCCCGAGGTCGACACGTGTCCAGCAGCGACAGACCTCCTAGAGATAAGCTCCGGTGGCGACACGTGTCCAATAGAACATGACCTCTCGGAGGTGGGCTCTGAGATCGACACGTATCCCACGCGACTTGTCCTCTGATTTCCGTGAGGACTAGCTCCGAGGATGACACGTGTCCAGCGGAAATGCCTTTGCTTCTTCCGCAGAGGCTAGCTCCGTGGGCAACATGTGTCCCACAGGATCGGACCTCTCCCCTTTGCGGAGACGAGCCCCGAGCCTGCCACGTAGCCAGCTTGGCGGCGGCCTCTCCCCACTTCGCAGGGACGAGCTCCGAACACGCCACATGGCCAGCGGCCGCAGTGGGTTGTTTTCGGCGTTTTCTGAGAGCTAGATTTGGCTCTTATTGCTTATCCTTTTGATATTTTTCTCTGTTCCTTCTTTTCTTAAAATGTTTCCTCTTCATAAAGCATGAACATATGCTGACACCCGAGATGAGGGTGTCACAAATCTACCCCCCCTTAAATTGAATCTTGCTCTCGAGATTCGTTAGTAGAAAATAGATGGGGAAATTCTGCTTTGATATTCTCTTCTCGCTCCCATGTGGCTTCAGCTTCGGTGTGATGGCTCCATTGGACCTTGCACCATCAAATCATCTTGTTCCGGGTGACCCTTTCCTTTAAGTCCAAGATTCGGACAGGGTGTTCCGCATAAGTCAGGTCTTTTTGAAGTTCAAGTTCTCCCATTGATACTTGTTCCTCTGGTACTCTCAAGCACTTCTTGAGCTGGAATACATGAAACACGTCATGTACGTCGGAGAGGTGGGTTGGGAGCTCTAGTTGATAGGCTACTTCTCCTCGCTTGTCCAGAATCTTAAATGGTCCGATGTAGCGAGGTGCTAGCTTGCCTTTGACGTTGAAACGCCGTTGGCCTCGGATAGGCGATACCTTAAGGTATACGAAGTCTCCTACTTCGAAGGTCAACTTCCTACGCCTATTGTCCGCATAGCCTTTCTGTCGTGACTGAGCGGCTTTTAAGTTCTCCCGTATCGTTTGGACTTGCTTTTCGGCTTCTTGTAGCACTTCGGGTCCAAACACCTGGTTCTCTCCGGTCTCATTCCAGAACAGTGGCGTTCTACACCGTCTACCGTATAATGCTTCGAAAGGCGACATCTTCAAGCTAGCTTGATATCTGTTGTTATAGGAGAATTCGGCATACGGTAAACGCCTATCCCAACTACGCCCACGTTTCAAGGCGCAAGCTATCAACATGTCCTCCAAAATTTGGTTTGTCCTTTCGGTTTGTCCATCTGTTTGTGGGTGATAGGCGGAGCTAAAATCCAGTCGTGTACCCATGGCTTTCTGCAGCTTCCTCCAGAATCTAGAGGTAAACTGAGAACCTCGATCCGAGACTATCCTCCTCGGAACTCCGTGACGGCACATGATCTGCTCCATGTACAATTGTGCCAATCGTGCAACGTTGTAACTGGTCTTTACAGGGAGAAAATGGGCGGTTTTCGTCAATCGGTCCACAATGACCCAGATGGAGTCGTATCCCGACTGAGTACGTGGCAATCCGACGATGAAATCCATACTGATGTCCTCCCACTTCCATTCGGGTATTTTCAAATGTTGCAACAATCCAGCGGGTCTTTGATGTTCGGCCTTCACCCGTTGGCATGTGTCGCATAGGGCAACGTATTCGGCTATATCCATTTTCATACCATCCCACCAATAACAAGTTTTGAAGTCCTTGTACATTTTGGTGCTTCCAGGATGTATGGAATAGGGTGAGTCATGTGCCTCCTTCAATATCATGTCGCGGAGGTGTCTTATGTTCGGCACACAAATCCTTTTTCCTAGCCAAAGCGTACCCTTCTCATCCTCCCTGAAATCCTTCTCTATTCCTTGTCGGATTCTTTCCTTGATCTCCTTGATCCCCTCATCCGTTGCTTGGCCCTCTCTTATCCCTTTCTCTATAGAGGAGTGGATCTCCATTATTTCCATGTTGTTCAAGAATCCGAGGTGTAACCGTTCGAACTCCTTACGTAGTTCGGGTGGTAGTTCCCGAATCGTGAGTTGGTGACATGCTCCCTTTCTGCTCAATGCATCAGCTACTACATTGGCCTTCCCGGGGTGGTAGTTGATTCCAACATCATAATCCTTGATAAGCTCTAACCATCGACGTTGCCTCAAATTCAAATCCGTTTGGGTAAATATGTACTTGAGGCTTTTATGATCCGTATAGATCTCACATCGATGACCAATGATATAATGTCTCCAAATCTTCAATGCATGCACTACTGCTGCTAACTCCAAGTCATGTGTAGGATAATTAAGCTCGTGCTTCTTTAATTGCCGTGAGGCATAGGCTACCACTTGTCCTTCCTGCATGAGCACACATCCGAGCCCCTGTCTGGATGCGTCACAATATATGTCAAAGCTCTTGCTTACGTCTGGCAATACCAGAACTGGTGCTGTGGTTAGCCTTTTCTTGAGTTCCTCGAAACTTTCTTGGCAGGCTGGCATCCATTGAAAGACCTTTCTGACACGACCCCACTGGTCCTGTCGAGCCAGGATCACGCTGAGGGGTGCTGCGTTGCACAACACCGTATAACACACGTCAAAGGTACAAAGCGGAAGCGGAAGCTTTATTACATAAACAAGTTTATTAACATGTTTACATCAAAATAAGTTTAGTCCACACTCGCGGGCGTAGACTAAGCATCAAGTGCACGTTCAGCCCTCGAACGTGTCCTTGCTAGCACACTCGCACACTAACTCTGCGGCGTGCACGACTCCCACTCGACGGGGTTCCCCTCCTGGGGTTCCGTCTCCTCTTCGGGAGTCCCTTCCTCATAGAACCCTGCAAAAGCTTCAAACACAAGCAGTGAGCACGAAGGCTCAGCAAGTCTGACCCGTCTCACCTAAACATGAAACTTCTACATGAGGGTGGTGGGTTGCATGAGGTAAAAATCATTTGCAAGGACTCGCCTAATTAGTAGAACCTTACTTTCAAGTTTTAGCAGCAGGTTGTGGAGAACTTTACGCTAAGGCACATGAGAGAGCCGCAATCAAACAAGAAACGCATTTCTCTCATGTACTTTGCCCAAAGTTGAAAAGAACTTTAGTTAGCACTAAGCTACAACATATCATTAACAATCAATATCCAACTTTCAATCAGCAACATTTTAACATGTAACTAGCCTGTTCTTTCTACGTCACGGTACAGTGAACAAGTGGTACTCACTGACCGCGAGGGACGGCGATTATAATCGATTTACACCTGCAGGGTTACCCGAACAACCCGTCACGTACGCCCGTACTCGATGTTGCCTACAACAACCATCACGGACGCCGTACGCGACTACCTTTCACCCGTTAGCCAAATATTGAACCGGTCCCATCGTCCCGAGCAAGAGGTCCCTGCACGCGCATCTCTGTGCCGCCAGCTGATTTACACCTCGAGCTCTCAACCTACCCTCTGAACGACGGGCAATGCCTCAATACCCAGCTACCCGAGTTACATCAGTTTCCCGGTTCCCATATAGCCGGTAGGTCTTCGGTACTGTTCTAGCTTGTTCAACAGGCCCGCACACGGCTCGGTCCTCAATCGACACAAGCGGAGCTACAGCACACAGGCCCCAAAGTCCTGCTGCCCTTACTCTCCGCTCGGTCTCATTTTCTTGCCATGTGTATCATGTGCTATCTCTACCCGAGCAATGTGCCTCTAGCCTATTCTCGCGAGTAGTTCCAACTACTCGACTTGTACCGAATCCTACTCTATCCTAGCAATGCAGTGGCTAACGGGGTTTGCAATCCTAAACCCCAACCCATGGTTTTCTTGGCTATGCAGTGGGGTTTCCAAACAAGACTCTGATGCACAACATAAAGAAAACAAGTATGTGCTCAAAACAATAAAAATTTATAAAATGGTTAATGCAAACCGGGGCTTGCCTTGCTGCTCTTGGTCGTAGGCTAGCTGTTCCTCCGGAGTAACGAAGTCTAGGACTTCGGGTTCCTCCTCGACCTTAGCGACTACATGATAAGAACAATGTATGTATTAATTAAATGCTTTTGTATTAACTTTGAAGTTGTGAAGTCTATAACCTTTACTAGATAGACCTAATGACTGTGAAACTTTTACTGTGGCTTGGTCACAACCTAAACAGAGACTTGGTCAAGTTTTAGTTGCAGCAAAGCTCATTTGAGCCCTCCACAAATAATTATGTCCTTGACCTTAATTAAAGGCTTTTAGGGTGTTCTAGGTATTTTCATGAAACAAACTATGACTTTCTGAAAACTAGATTTTCAGAGGGTTCTAATGGAATTGGTCTCACTTAATTTGGAAGTCTCTAACTAAAGATATGAGCTAAACAATTTCAGAGAAAATTCTGAAAATGTTTCTGAACATTTTCTATTTTCTCTGGAACAGTTTTACTAATCACACCATTAGGTGGACTAAATGAGCTCAAATGGATCTGAAATTTTTATGGTAGTTCAAGGATATTTTGGTGAACATCTCAGCAAAATTTCAGGATTTTCCTCCAAATGATTCTCCAGTTAAAATTCCTAACAGTTTAAACTTTAAGGAATTAATTCTGGAGAATTAAGGAATCTCATGAAGTGACACTTGATTTTCTGGAAAGTACTCAAAGAGCTGAATCCAGCAAAATTTGGTTCACTCAATTTGGAGCTTTCTAGCCAAAGTTATAAGGATTTGAAGTTTGAAGGAAATCTGAAAATCGGGGAAAAGTTTAAACTCGCGCGTGGGCCCAGGAGACACGCGTCGCACGCCGAAGCGACAGCACACCGCGGCCCACAAGGCTTTTGCGCGCCAGCACACCCGATCCCGGCCGCAGCCGGATCCCGATTCAAAATATCGGCCGCTGACAGCTGGGGTCCACCCCCTTCTTCAACCTCGCGACACCCGCGCTCCGCCGCCGAGGGACCTCGCCGGAGAGCTCGCCGCCGGCTGCTGTACAGCTTCAAACTTCTTGATTCTGGCCGCCCCTGCCTACTTTTACTTGGGGAACATGATCCGAGGGTCAGCTGCTCATGACAACGGCCGGAGCATGGTCGGCGACGAGCCGCCATATCGGAACGACTTCGGCCATGTCGGCTGATGCTCCTAGTGCCTCAGCTACTTGGGAAACCGGTCGGGGAGCATCAGTGGACCTCAGAGAAGGTCGACATGAACTCGGGGCAGCTCGGGGAAGGCCCGAAATAGGTCCTCACCGTGCGCCCGATACCCCCCGTGCGTTCCGCCATTAGTAGACCTTGAATTACGCCGGGCACAGAAGTTCTCCGGCCCAGAGTTGTGAAGGCAACTTGTGCGTCACCGTGTCTAGTTCGTGTGGGAGTGGCCTGAGGCCCTCTAATCCTTTCTAGAGCACGAATTAAACAGAATCGTACCCGAGGGTCGTTCTGCACACAGAAAGGGGAAAAGTGGAAATTCGCCGCCGGTGAGCAACCACTCGAGCTGTGGCTCGGGGATGAGCAGCACCGATCACTTGCGCGTCCAAGGGTGCCTTGGCTCGGGCGTGACAACGCCCAGGTTGGGCTGTCCACGAGAGCCCGAGGTGCGGCGGTTTCCAGTTCCGAGTTTGATCTTTCGGCACAGCCGATATCACTCGGTTTCAATCGATTTCTATCAATGGGAAGGATGGAGGATGGTTGCTAGTACCTTGCTGGGACCTTGGAATGGAAAGAGGGAGCTGCGATCGGCTTGATCAAGCAGGAACTCGAGCGGCGGCGATGGCAGTGGGAAAAACAGTCGCGCACGTCGGTAGCTCGGGGAAATGGTGACTGAGGCACGCCGGGGAGGGAATAAATAGCTCGGCCGGCTGGCCTCCGGCTTGGGGCACGCAGCAGGAGCTGGCGCCGGCCGGCCCCTTCGGTGGCGCGCGCGCACAACAGCCGGGAACCGACTGAACTGTGGTTCAGTCGGTTTGCTTTGAGGCTGAGGCTGACATGTGGGTCCCACTCCTCTTTTAACCTCTGAAATTTATTCCTAACAGCTGTGGTAAACAGTGAACCCTATTCTACCCTTGGCAACTCAAATTATTCACCCAAGAGCCATTTGAATTGATCAAAGTTCAAATGAGGTTTGGTTTGAATGAATTTCAGCACAAGTGCAGTTTGAAATTCAAATAAAGTTTGAATTTCTCCCCCTTAGCTCATGTCAAGATCAACTCCAAATGGAGTGAAAATTGGTGTGTGAGCTCACAAAAATGTGCTGAGCAAGAATATGCCTTCCACTTTTAAATTCAGTGGGTGAAAACAGTTTGAATTTGAATATGTTTTCAAACTGCCCCTTTCCTATCTACACCCAAGATGACCTCAAAAATGTTTTGAATTTGGGTGAAACTTGGCATGGACATCCTTGGCAAAGTGTAGGAGTTTTCATATGTCCAGCCCATCTATATCACATGTGGGAAGTACCACTTTTGCAATGTGTGAGTTTGTTCCCTAATGAGCATGTTGATAATTGTTACTTGCTCTTTATTTGTGTTCATCATTTTTCCTCAAATGAGGTGTGTGGTGTGGGGATGAACACTGCAAATGGGTGTCAAAAACTGAGGCCCTTACATTCCTCCCCCCTTAAAAGAATCTCGTCCCGAGATTATAAGGTGAAAATGAGAGAGAGGACGGTGGAAAAATTACCGGATATGCGACGTGAGAAAGTCGGGGTAGTTAGTGCGAAGGAATTCTTCGCTCTCCCATGTCGCTTCATCCATGGAGTGATTACTCCACAGAACCTTGTAGAACCACAACGTACGGTTGCGTGTGGTTCGGGCCTTTTCATCAATAATCTGCACCGGTTCCTCCCGATAGGTGAGATCCGGTTGCAGTTCTTCAATGTCTTCCAGCTGAACGGTAGTTGATAGCTTGAGACACTTCCTCAGCTGGGAAATGTGAAAGACGTCGTGCACACCGGAAAGTGCTTCTGGTAATCTTAGCCGGTATGCCACCGATCCACATCTTTCGGTAATCTGGAATGGACCGATGAATCGGGGTGCTAACTTTCCTCTCACCCCAAATCTGTTTACGCCCTTCATTGGAGACACTCGTAGATATACGTGGTCTCCAGCTTCGAATTGTAACGGACGCCTTCTCCGGTCCGCATACTGTTTCTGTCGGGATTGAGCGGCTTTTAGGTTCGCTTGAATTACTCGAACCTTTTCTTCCGCGTTGTTGACAAGATCAATCCCGAAGGTAACCCTCTCGCCAGACTCACACCAATTCAATGGTGTGCGGCATTTTCTCCCGTATAGCGCCTCGTAGGGCGCCATCTTGATGCTGGCTTGGTACCCATTGTTGTACGAGAACTCGGCTAACGGCAAGTGATCATCCCAGTTCTTGCCGTGGTCGATAGCGCAAGCTCGTAGCATGTCTTCTAAGATTTGATTTACCCGCTCCGTTTGCCCATCCGTCTGCGGGTGGTAGGCTGAACTACGGATCAGCTTCGTCCCCAAGGCAGCGTGGAGCTGCTCCCAAAAACGGGACACAAATAAAGTGCCCCGGTCCGATACGATAGTACGGGGTACGCCGTATAAGCATAGGATCCGTGAGATGTACAGTTCAGCGTACTTCTTGGCGTTGTAGTTGGTGTTGACCGGGATGAAATGGGCAACTTTGGTGAGCCGATCGACGATCACCCACACAGAATCATGTTTCTGTAAGGTGGTGGGTAAACCGACGACGAAATCCATGCTCACGTCCTCCCACTTCCAGGCAGGAATGCCCAGTGGTTGCAGCAGTCCCGGTTTCCGCATGTGGTCTGCCTTCACCCGTCGACATGTATCACACTCGGACACGTATTTTGCAGTCTCTCGCTTCATCCGTGTCCACCAAAACTTGCTTCTGAGTTCTTGATACATCTTGTTGCTGCCGGGGTGAATAGAAAACTTTGATAAGTGAGCCTCATCAAAGATTTTCTTCCGTAACTCCGGGTTTCGGGGTACGACGATCCGGTCCTTGAACCATAGGACGCCGTCTCCGTCCTTCCGGAAACATTTCAACTCCCCACTGTCTACACGTCTCCGCAAATGTGATATGCCCTTGTCATTCTTCTGGGCTGCCGCTATCTCTTCACGGATGGTGGGGATCAAAGCTAGGTTGTAGAGAGCTCCATGTGGAATCACATGTAGTGGTGGTTCGCTCTCTTCCAACGGTGTGATGGTCAGATTATTGACGTGTGACTTGCGGCTTAGCGCGTCTGCCACAACGTTTGCCTTGCCCGGATGATAATGGATCTCTATCTTGTAATCCTTTATCAGTTCTAACCATCTTCGTTGCCTCATGTTCAGCTCCTTCTGAGTGAATATGTACTTGAGGCTTTTGTGGTCGGTATATAAATGTACGAGGTTACCGAGTAGGTAGTGCCTCCACATTTTCAGTGCAAGTACCACGGCAGCGAGCTCCAAGTCGTGAGTTGGATAATTTTGCTCATGATTCCTAAGCTGCCGTGACCCATACGCGACCACCCTTCGGTCTTGCATCAACACACATCCGAGCCCAATGCCGGATGCATCGCAGTACACATCGAACGGTTTTGTTGTGTCTGGCTGCGCCAAAACCGGTGCTGATGTCAGGTGCTTGACTAAAGCCTTGAATGCTGCTTCACATGCTGGACTCCAAACATATTTGGTAGCCTTCTTCAGCAGCTCTGTCATTGGCTTGGCAATCTTCGAGAAGTTCGGAATGAACCTCCGATAATATCCCGCGAGTCCGAGGAAACTCCGTACCTCATGAACAGTTCTCGGGGATTTCCAATTCAGCACTTGCGTGATTTTGCTCGGGTCCACAGCGATACCCTCCGCTGAGATGATATGCCCGAGGAAAGGCACTTGCGATATCCAAAACTCGCATTTGCTGAACTTTGCGTATAACTTGTGATCCCGCAGCCGTTGCAAGACTATACGCAGATGTTTCTTGTGATCTTCCTCCGACTTGGAATATACCAGGATGTCGTCGATGAAGACCACGACAAACTTGTCCAGCTCCGGCATGAACACCGAGTTCATTAAGTACATGAAGTGAGCTGGAGCATTGGTGAGGCCAAAGGACATGACCAGGTACTCATAAAGTCCGTACCTTGTCGAAAAAGCTGTCTTTGGAATGTCCTCAGCCCTGATCTTAATCTGATGGTACCCGGATCTTAAATCCATCTTGGAAAAGACCTTTGCTTCGACCAACTGATCAAACAACATGTCGATCCGTGGCAACGGGTACTTGTTCTTGATGGTTACGGCATTTAATGGACGGTAGTCCACGCAAAGCCGCAACGTTTCATCCTTCTTTTTGACAAATAATGCCGAACAGCCCCATGGCGAGGAGCTCGGCCTAATAAAACCCTTCTCCAGAAGGTCCGTGAGCTGAGTCTTCAGTTCAGCCAACTCCTTGGGCGCCATCTTGTACGGCCTTCGGGATATTGGCATGGTTCCCGGTGCAAGTTCAATCTTGAACTCCACCTCTCTATCGGGTGGCATCCCCGGCAAATCATCCGGGAATACATCAGGGAATTCTCGGACCACTGGAATGTCTTCCAATCTGATGGTTGTGGCTTGATAGACACTTGGAAGTTTTATTTCTGGACTGTCCAGAAATAATGAGTGAGAACCGTGCACTCCTGAGTTTAAGTGCACGACTCGGAGGACGGTGTCTAAAACAGCGCCGTGGCGGTTTAACCACGACATCCCTAGGATGACATCGACCTTCTGTCCCTCTAAGATAATGAGAGACGTGGGGTACACTCTACCCGCTAAGCATAATGGTGCTTTGGAGACCATTACGCTTGCTGAAATCTTCCCACCCGGTGAACAAATTAAATATGGACTATCGGTGGGTAGTATTGGCAAGCTGTGTTTAGCAATGAAAGCTTGGGTAATAAAATTATGCGTGGCGCCTGAATCAAATAGTACTATAGCGGGATGCTGGTGGAGTTGGAACATACCCGCAAGGATTGGCTCGCCCTCCGGCACGTCCTCAATGGCAAGCTGGTGGACAGTACCGGGCCTAGGGTTTGCCCGCCGCGCATTAGTAGGGTTCCGGGGTTGATTCCTCCCCGGAAACTGTGGTACCACTCCGCCGCCTTGCCTCTCCGGGCAACTGCTCGCGAAGTGTCCTGGACGACCACACTTGTAACATGTGGCCGCTGCTGGTGGAGTACTTGGTGGACGAAAGCCCGGCATGCGTTGCGGAGGTGCAAACGCACGCGGCATCGCCCGCTGCTGCTGTTGTTGTTGCGGTGGTGCTGGCAGTGCCGGCCGGAATGCCGGTGAAGAATACGGCCGACCGCGGAACGGCATCGACCGCTGTGGTGGCTGCCAGCGCGGACCTGATGGTGGGCGATTCACCATCCGAAACTTCTGAGAAGGACCGCCTCCTTCTCCGCTGCTCTGCGGCGCGCTTCGCTTTCGCTCTGCCGCCGCCAACTCCTTGCCGGAGTCTTCCTGAACAATCGCAGCATCAATTATGTCGTTGAGGCTGCCGCGATTGAACATCGCCAGCTTGTCCTTCAGGAGCGGGTTAAGCCCCTGGTAAAAGTGGTCCCGCCGCTTCTCGTCCGTGTCTGCGTGATACGACGCGTAGAGTGCGAGATCGTTGAACACTCTGGAGTACTCCAGCGCGTTCCGGCTCCCTTGTTGCAGGTGTAGGAATTCCTGCGTCTTCCTCTTCATCAAACCGGGCGGTATATGATAGGCCCGGAAGGCCGTCCGGAACTCCGCCCAGGTCATCACTCGGTCGGTGGGTTGTGAAGCACAAAAGTTGGCCCACCACGCGCTCGCGGATCCTTGGAGCTGCTGGACCGCGAACTGAGTCTTGCGCTGCTCGCTGATTTGGAGCAGCCCGAACTTCATCTCTATGGCGCGGAGCCAGTTGTCCGCGTCAAGTGGTTCATCCGCCCTTGAGAATACAGGGGGATGAGTCGCCAGGAAGTCAGAGTAGGAGCTCTGTTGGCGCTCCTCACGATCTTGACGTCTCTCTGGGCGAGACGTATTCGCAATTAACGTTTGCAGCAGCTCTGTATGCTGCTGATGTGAACCCGCCATTGCCGCGACAATGTCGGCCAATGTAACCGTTGGCAGTGGCGGTGGCGGTGTTTGCTGTTGCTGTTGCTGCTGCTGTCCCGAGGAGTCCTCGGGAGGTGGTTGGGAGGTCTCTCCCCCTTGGCTAGTACCTCCAACATCGGGGTTGGCACGAGTACGCGTCATTCTGAAATTCAACACAGCAGCAATTAGCACATGTCTTACTCAAAATTCCATAAACAGGAGTAAGTATTGAAGCGACGCATGATTAACTTGCACAACATTCACATATATTGATAAAGCATAAACTTTATACAAGATACATTATTCTCGGATCTCCGAGAAGTCGTGCTCATGTCGTCACTACCTATACATACGCTACTGTCTACACGACATGTCACCGATTACAAAAGTTGGGTTACGCTACCCTAGCTGCCCTACTTGGCAACCGTAACCCCCTACTCGGAGTAGAACTCGACCTCCTGTGGGTCGTCCTCCTCCGGTACCTCTGCTGGTGGCTCGGGGTCTACCACCTCTTCTCCCATTCCAGGTTCTCCCATGGCTGGAAGACCCAAGACTACCGGTACGCCCAATACCGGGGGCACGAGGTCCTGCAATGCATGCACCTCGTCCATAGCCTGGTTGTAGTCCTCTTCCCAGCCTTGTCCTTCCTCAATAGCGTCGTCCCGCTCTTGAGCAAGGTCCTCATTCTGCTGGGTTAGGGTCTGCACCAGCTCTTGCAACGCCGCAATGTCAACACGGCTCTTCTTCTTTGCCTTCTTCAGACGACGCAACTGATTGTGTTGTTCATTCAGTCGCTTGATCGTCGGAAGGAGCACATTGCGGAGTGCACTGTGAGCACTCTCAAAATGATCTCCACGGCTTGTGCTCTCCTTGAGCTTGGTGGCGAGATGCTCCGTATGAACAGCTTGGCTGTCCATCACAGCGTTTCCCGCCCTCATTTGGAGGCTGAGATTTGCCTCCGCGGGGTTGTACCTTGGGCAACTCGGGTTTGTTGCCTCTAGGTACCTCTCTTCCCACACATGCTGAGCTCGTCCCTCCACCGGAACGAGTGCGTATGGAGTTCCCTCCATAGCCTGTACGTGTAGTTGGCAGAAACGTGACATAGTGTCACGGACTGCCACTTGCCACATCCCTTCCGGTTGTCTTCCTCTCACCGTGACGGTGAATGGCACCCAACCGGGTGGCGTAGGCCCTGCAGGAACCTCGACATGGATCGTCCACGTCTTGTTCCCCTCTTCGCCTTCTTCCTTGGCGAAGTATTGCGGCATCTGGTTGTACCCGAAATATTGGAGCATTAGCCACAATGCTCCCGGGTAGCCGCTACGGTCAGAGCAGTGGGAAACTACCCACCCGTTCTCCAACCGTTTATCTGCTGCCATCTGTAAAAATATATTTGAGAAATGTCAAATATTTATTTAAACAGTAAACCATTGAGTTATAACATAAGATATGTCATTGAACCCTTAACACTTGGAAACATAGTTCAAATTTTTAAACAAATTTGACTGCTGATCTGCTGTTCCCATGACAGCCCTGACCAGTTTCCATATCAATCTGATTTAGGCCAGGTTAAAAGCAAAACCAGTCCTGGAGCTCAACATCAAAGTTAAAGTTAACTTCAATAGCTTTCCAGAAAGTATTTGGTTGGCCTAAGATCTGCTCTGGTTCAAAAGTTATGAGATGTCAAAGTTAACAGAATTTCTGGGAACAATTGGACAGCACCTCCCTGCCTTAGGTACTGATTTGATCCAAGAATTCCAGTTAATTCTGTTCCTAATCTGACAAAACTTTCTGTTACAAAGTTGTAACCCATCTCATAAGCTTCCCAGAACCACCTCATTTTCTATTTTTGGATTTTTATGCAGGAAGTTATGCTTAATTTACAGAGAGTCTACAGAGAGTCTTTGCTCCGTCCTGTTTTCTGGACAGTTTCAACTCTACTGCATTTTTCGAGTGGTTAAGGGATGAAACACCTCTGGAACTCAACAGAAAAGTTGTAAAGCTCCTCCAAAGCTTTCCAGAAATGTATCATACGACCCTAACCTCGAAAGAACTCAACCTCTAACCTCTGATTAACTTCAGCCTTGATTTAGCTGAAAACAGAGTGCTCTGTCCTTAACATCCTATAAGTTGAAAATTTATTAACTTTGAATATCCTGTTCAAGGGAAGGAGTTACATCAAGTTTTACTACTTTGGATCAAAACCTTCAAGTTTTTAAATGAAGTTGTTCATTTAGTTGGGTGTGACGTCGAGGCGTCACCAGATTATGTCGGTACTACGTCCTCACAAAGGAAAAACCTATACCGGATTTAGCCGGCTTCGTTAGTTCAGTGGCACTACTCGTCACTCGCACACGGATGCTACACGTCTACCGTTTCGTGGTAAGGCTACCTGCAGAAACTCAAACAATCATCAGACTCGGCTGCACACCGAGCCCGGAATCCATACAGTTTGTACACCCGGCCGTCATCACTCGCCCGGATGTTCTCAAGCCAAACACGCCTTGAGTTACGTGTTCACGTTTCAGACCACGTGACGGGGTCTCCCATGTTGCACCACGCACGCCAGGGACAGACGTTGCTCGAATACCCCAAACGACATGAAGAGTCGTAGAGGATATCAAAGCGGGTCGGGTTACCTGCCACCCGTGGGGCTCCACCCTTCAGCTTGTGCGCACTGGTGGACAGCGCTTACGTGCACCCCCCAAGACATGAACGTCCCGAGATGCACGATTTTCCGACATAACAAATAAGTTAATAAGCCACTTTCTATATACTAATAACATCCTTATACGGGCTACTAACTCGTTCCTCACTGGATTTTTGAAAAAGAAGACCTTTGTACTGTGTTAAACCTCAAGCGAGCTCTGATACCACGCTGACACGACCCCACTGGTCCTGTCGAGCCAGGATCACGCTGAGGGGTGCTGCGTTGCACAACACCGTATAACACACGTCAAAGGTACAAAGCGGAAGCGGAAGCTTTATTACATAAACAAGTTTATTAACATGTTTACATCAAAATAAGTTTAGTCCACACTCGCGGGCGTAGACTAAGCATCAAGTGCACGTTCAGCCCTCGAACGTGTCCTTGCTAGCACACTCGCACACTAACTCTGCGGCGTGCACGACTCCCACTCGACGGGGTTCCCCTCCTGGGGTTCCGTCTCCTCTTCGGGAGTCCCTTCCTCATAGAACCCTGCAAAAGCTTCAAACACAAGCAGTGAGCACGAAGGCTCAGCAAGTCTGACCCGTCTCACCTAAACATGAAACTTCTACATGAGGGTGGTGGGTTGCATGAGGTAAAAATCATTTGCAAGGACTCGCCTAATTAGTAGAACCTTACTTTCAAGTTTTAGCAGCAGGTTGTGGAGAACTTTACGCTAAGGCACATGAGAGAGCCGCAATCAAACAAGAAACGCATTTCTCTCATGTACTTTGCCCAAAGTTGAAAAGAACTTTAGTTAGCACTAAGCTACAACATATCATTAACAATCAATATCCAACTTTCAATCAGCAACATTTTAACATGTAACTAGCCTGTTCTTTCTACGTCACGGTACAGTGAACAAGTGGTACTCACTGACCGCGAGGGACGGCGATTATAATCGATTTACACCTGCAGGGTTACCCGAACAACCCGTCACGTACGCCCGTACTCGATGTTGCCTACAACAACCATCACGGACGCCGTACGCGACTACCTTTCACCCGTTAGCCAAATATTGAACCGGTCCCATCGTCCCGAGCAAGAGGTCCCTGCACGCGCATCTCTGTGCCGCCAGCTGATTTACACCTCGAGCTCTCAACCTACCCTCTGAACGACGGGCAATGCCTCAATACCCAGCTACCCGAGTTACATCAGTTTCCCGGTTCCCATATAGCCGGTAGGTCTTCGGTACTGTTCTAGCTTGTTCAACAGGCCCGCACACGGCTCGGTCCTCAATCGACACAAGCGGAGCTACAGCACACAGGCCCCAAAGTCCTGCTGCCCTTACTCTCCGCTCGGTCTCATTTTCTTGCCATGTGTATCATGTGCTATCTCTACCCGAGCAATGTGCCTCTAGCCTATTCTCGCGAGTAGTTCCAACTACTCGACTTGTACCGAATCCTACTCTATCCTAGCAATGCAGTGGCTAACGGGGTTTGCAATCCTAAACCCCAACCCATGGTTTTCTTGGCTATGCAGTGGGGTTTCCAAACAAGACTCTGATGCACAACATAAAGAAAACAAGTATGTGCTCAAAACAATAAAAATTTATAAAATGGTTAATGCAAACCGGGGCTTGCCTTGCTGCTCTTGGTCGTAGGCTAGCTGTTCCTCCGGAGTAACGAAGTCTAGGACTTCGGGTTCCTCCTCGACCTTAGCGACTACATGATAAGAACAATGTATGTATTAATTAAATGCTTTTGTATTAACTTTGAAGTTGTGAAGTCTATAACCTTTACTAGATAGACCTAATGACTGTGAAACTTTTACTGTGGCTTGGTCACAACCTAAACAGAGACTTGGTCAAGTTTTAGTTGCAGCAAAGCTCATTTGAGCCCTCCACAAATAATTATGTCCTTGACCTTAATTAAAGGCTTTTAGGGTGTTCTAGGTATTTTCATGAAACAAACTATGACTTTCTGAAAACTAGATTTTCAGAGGGTTCTAATGGAATTGGTCTCACTTAATTTGGAAGTCTCTAACTAAAGATATGAGCTAAACAATTTCAGAGAAAATTCTGAAAATGTTTCTGAACATTTTCTATTTTCTCTGGAACAGTTTTACTAATCACACCATTAGGTGGACTAAATGAGCTCAAATGGATCTGAAATTTTTATGGTAGTTCAAGGATATTTTGGTGAACATCTCAGCAAAATTTCAGGATTTTCCTCCAAATGATTCTCCAGTTAAAATTCCTAACAGTTTAAACTTTAAGGAATTAATTCTGGAGAATTAAGGAATCTCATGAAGTGACACTTGATTTTCTGGAAAGTACTCAAAGAGCTGAATCCAGCAAAATTTGGTTCACTCAATTTGGAGCTTTCTAGCCAAAGTTATAAGGATTTGAAGTTTGAAGGAAATCTGAAAATCGGGGAAAAGTTTAAACTCGCGCGTGGGCCCAGGAGACACGCGTCGCACGCCGAAGCGACAGCACACCGCGGCCCACAAGGCTTTTGCGCGCCAGCACACCCGATCCCGGCCGCAGCCGGATCCCGATTCAAAATATCGGCCGCTGACAGCTGGGGTCCACCCCCTTCTTCAACCTCGCGACACCCGCGCTCCGCCGCCGAGGGACCTCGCCGGAGAGCTCGCCGCCGGCTGCTGTACAGCTTCAAACTTCTTGATTCTGGCCGCCCCTGCCTACTTTTACTTGGGGAACATGATCCGAGGGTCAGCTGCTCATGACAACGGCCGGAGCATGGTCGGCGACGAGCCGCCATATCGGAACGACTTCGGCCATGTCGGCTGATGCTCCTAGTGCCTCAGCTACTTGGGAAACCGGTCGGGGAGCATCAGTGGACCTCAGAGAAGGTCGACATGAACTCGGGGCAGCTCGGGGAAGGCCCGAAATAGGTCCTCACCGTGCGCCCGATACCCCCCGTGCGTTCCGCCATTAGTAGACCTTGAATTACGCCGGGCACAGAAGTTCTCCGGCCCAGAGTTGTGAAGGCAACTTGTGCGTCACCGTGTCTAGTTCGTGTGGGAGTGGCCTGAGGCCCTCTAATCCTTTCTAGAGCACGAATTAAACAGAATCGTACCCGAGGGTCGTTCTGCACACAGAAAGGGGAAAAGTGGAAATTCGCCGCCGGTGAGCAACCACTCGAGCTGTGGCTCGGGGATGAGCAGCACCGATCACTTGCGCGTCCAAGGGTGCCTTGGCTCCGGCGTGACAACGCCCAGGTTGGGCTGTCCACGAGAGCCCGAGGTGCGGCGGTTTCCAGTTCCGAGTTTGATCTTTCGGCACAGCCGATATCACTCGGTTTCAATCGATTTCTATCAATGGGAAGGATGGAGGATGGTTGCTAGTACCTTGCTGGGACCTTGGAATGGAAAGAGGGAGCTGCGATCGGCTTGATCAAGCAGGAACTCGAGCGGCGGCGATGGCAGTGGGAAAAACAGTCGCGCACGTCGGTAGCTCGGGGAAATGGTGACTGAGGCACGCCGGGGAGGGAATAAATAGCTCGGCCGGCTGGCCTCCGGCTTGGGGCACGCAGCAGGAGCTGGCGCCGGCCGGCCCCTTCGGTGGCGCGCGCGCACAACAGCCGGGAACCGACTGAACTGTGGTTCAGTCGGTTTGCTTTGAGGCTGAGGCTGACATGTGGGTCCCACTCCTCTTTTAACCTCTGAAATTTATTCCTAACAGCTGTGGTAAACAGTGAACCCTATTCTACCCTTGGCAACTCAAATTATTCACCCAAGAGCCATTTGAATTGATCAAAGTTCAAATGAGGTTTGGTTTGAATGAATTTCAGCACAAGTGCAGTTTGAAATTCAAATAAAGTTTGAATTTCTCCCCCTTAGCTCATGTCAAGATCAACTCCAAATGGAGTGAAAATTGGTGTGTGAGCTCACAAAAATGTGCTGAGCAAGAATATGCCTTCCACTTTTAAATTCAGTGGGTGAAAACAGTTTGAATTTGAATATGTTTTCAAACTGCCCCTTTCCTATCTACACCCAAGATGACCTCAAAAATGTTTTGAATTTGGGTGAAACTTGGCATGGACATCCTTGGCAAAGTGTAGGAGTTTTCATATGTCCAGCCCATCTATATCACATGTGGGAAGTACCACTTTTGCAATGTGTGAGTTTGTTCCCTAATGAGCATGTTGATAATTGTTACTTGCTCTTTATTTGTGTTCATCATTTTTCCTCAAATGAGGTGTGTGGTGTGGGGATGAACACTGCAAATGGGTGTCAAAAACTGAGGCCCTTACACTTTCCCTTCATTAGCAACTCCGTCATAGGTTTTGCTATCTTAGAGAAGTCTTTAATGAAGCGTCGATAGTATCCTGCCATCCCAAGGAAACTCCGAATATCCCTCACGCTCTTCGGTTGGTCCCACTTCAGAACATCTCTCACCTTTCCAGGATCAACCGATACCCCTTCCTCGAAGATAATGTGGCCTAGGAAAGATATTTCCTTTAGCCAAAATTGACACTTGTTGAGCTTGGCATACAATTGATGCTCACGCAACTTCTGCAAGGTCAATCTTAGATGTTCTTCATGCTCCTCCTCACTTTTTGAATACACCATGATGTCGTCGATGAAAACCACGAAGAACTTGTCCAAGTACTCCATGAAAACCTTGTTCATAAGGTACTGAAGTATGCGGGTGCATTCGTCAATCCAAAAGACATAACGGTATATTCATACGAACCATACCGTGTCTGAAAGGCTGTCTTAGGTATATCGGAGGGCTTAGTCTTCAGCTGGAAGTATCCCGACCGAAGATCAATCTTGGAGAACACTCGGGCTTCTTTCATTTGGTCGAACAGGTCCTCTATACGGGGCAGAGGGTATTTTTTCTTGATTTTTACCTCGTTGAGAGACCTATAGTCCACGCACATCCTTTGGGTTCCATCTTTCTTGTCTACGAAGAGCACCGGAGCTCCCCATGGTGACGAGCTTGGTCGGATAAAACCCTTTTCCAACTGTTCTTGAATTTGCTTCTTGAGTTCTACTAGCTCATTGACGGGCATCCTATAGGGTCTCTTGGCTATGGGTACAGTTCCGGGTACCAAATCTATGGCAAACTCGATGTCCCGATCAGGTGGCATACCTGGAAGTTCTTCCGGGAACATGTCCAAAAATTCCTGAACCACTGGAATGTTGTCCAATGTTGCTCCTTCGACGTGGTTCAAATTTGCCCGTTCGGTCGTTTTCTGGGCTGACTCAAACTCGACACGAATACCGTGCTCGTTTGTCAACTGCACGCTCCCTTCAGCACATTGGATTACTCCGTTGTGCTTGCTTAGCCAATCCATTCCGAGTATGATGTCAATCCCTTGGGAGTCCAAGACAATAAGGTTGGCAAGGAAGCCTACCCCCCCTTATTTTAAGGCTTACTTTCGGACATACTATATTAGTCCTCATTTCTCCTCCGGGAGAATTTACTAATATAGCACATTCTAAGTGGGATACGGGTAGATGATGCTTGGCAACATATTTGGATGATATGAAGGAATGTGATGCTCCAGAATCAAATAAGATGGTGGCTGGGTTGGAGTTGGCAAGGAACATACCAATTGCGACGTCCTCAGCCTGTTGTGCTTCCTTGGTAGTGACATGGTTCACGTGGCCGCGAGCATAGTTCTGATGTCCATGGTTCCCTTGATTGTCTCCTCCGTTCGGTCGCGGGTTCTGCTTGGGCACGTTACCTTACTGTCCAGGGCCTCTCCTCGGGCACTGGTTCGCGAAGTGGCCTACTTCCCCGCATGCAAAGCATGCCCTGTTGCCTACGGCGGCAGGTGCGTTGGGGCGGGGGTTTTGAACAGGGGCGCCATTGTTAGGTCGGGGCGCAGGAGGCATGGGCACATGAGGTGCCGGTGCAACGAATTGTTGCTGTGGTGGCTGACCAGGGCGGTACGCAGGAGTGGTCGATCCATACTACGGTGCAGGGGGCATGTACCTAGGTCGTACGTTGCTCCCTTGGGGCTGGTATGGCATCTTCCTCTTGCACTCTCACTCGATCTCCCGGATCTTGTTTTCAACCACTATGGCCTTGTCAACCAGCTTCTGGAAGCTTACGTAGTCATTGTTGAGGAGCTGAACCTGGATCTCATTGTTCAACCCTCTCATGAACAGGTACTGCTTCCTCTGATCTGAGTTGACATCTTCGGGGGCATACCAGGACAGTTGTATGAACTTGTTGAGATACTCATTCACACTTTTCTGTCCTTGGCGGAGACCTTCGAACTCCTGCCTTTTGAGCATCATTACACCAGCAGGGATGTAGTGAGAGCGGAAACTTTCCTTGAACTCAGTCCAAGTGATTGTCTCCGGGTTGGCATGAGCGTTGCTCAGGGCATCCCACCAGTCAGCAGCGGCTCCCGTAAGTTGGTGTGACGCGAAGAGAACCTTCTCTCGGTCATTGCACTGAACAATGGCAAGCTTTTTCTCCATGGATTTTAACCAATCATCGGCCTCCATGGGATCATTAGCTTGAGCAAAGGTGGGTGGTCGAGTCCTCATGAACTCTCCCAACCTGTTATGAGCCGGCGGTGGTGGTGGCGGTGGTGCCGCAATGGGGTTTTGGTTGCCCTACAACTGACCCAAAGTTTGGATCATGGTTTGCATAAGCTGGTTTTGCATGGCCATCAACCTTTCCAGATGGTTTTCGCCAGCTCCTGGGTTAGCAGGAACTTCATCATGGTCATTCTCCTGGACGTTCCTTCGGCCGGCGTTTCCTCTCACCATCTGTGAGAGAGATCGAAATAGAATAGAATGTTAGAAGGTTAGGTAGATTCCCTCTAACTATATGCATCAAGGTGAGTTGGACTATGTATATATTAGCCCATATGAGGATGTGAGCAAGTGCCAAAACATCTCACACCTCTTTCTTCTTACGTGTGGATATGGACAACGTTTTATGACGTCCCACAACTCACACTAAGCACACAATCGCAAATAATCATCACAAGGGCCCACACAACTCCTATTCAAGGATGGTTCCCTACGCCAAGGTGGTTTCAAGGCCAATCTAAGCTATTCACCCTAGGATGCTTCCTTTGGTCAGCATGGCTTAGCTACCTGTGACTCCTATTTAGGGGTGTAACTTGCTGTTAACCCGTGGCTCTAATATCAATCTAAGGTTTCTATCTAGGCGTGTAACCTACTGTCAACCCGTGGCTCTGATACCAATCTGTGACGCCCTCAATTCTGTGGAAAAACCACGGAACCGAGAACTAAAGCATGTGTGCCCAGGATGTTCATCACACATACACATACGCTTCACAAACTGAATTCAAATTATATATTACCACGAATAATAGAGTTTATTACAATACCTCATGAGTCTTGGACCCATGCTCACAGCGAAGTCTTTATTCTAAACCAGAAGCAATTTAGCTAATGCGGAAGCAAATCTAATGTAACACCCCAAAATTTTGATTCAAAACCCTACATCATGTTAAGAGGGGAATTTAAAAATTTTTGGACGTGTTGCATGTTTTGCAAAAATTCAAATTCAAACTGGAATTCAAATTAAACTCAAATCAGAAAAGAAATAGAAAAAAGAAAAAGGGAAAACAGAAAAAAACCGGCCAGTGAGCCGAAACCCACCAGCCGGCCCAGCCAGCGCCCGCGCCAGCCCGCAGCCGAGCGCGCTGCTTCCTCACGCTGATAGGCGGGACCCACCCAATCTTCGTCTACCTCGCGACAGCGCCGGACTCCCTCGCGCCCGAATCAAAACCAATCGGGATTTCGGCGTATCCCCGCTGAATTCTGTTCGTAGGCGATGCGGACATGATTTAAACCACCCCGCCGCCCTCCCCCGTCTATAAAAACCCCGGCCTCGTTCTGTTTTTCCCCCGCGATCGCCGATTTTTACTCCGGTGAGAACCGAGACTTCTCCGGCAAAGTCTGGCCGATCTAAGCTCGGAAATACCGATCTAACTCGCTGGTCTTGATCCACCGCCTCCGGGGAACCTTGCAGGTGCAGGAAACTCGGTGACTTGCGGTGTAAACACAGCGCCGACGAGCTTCGCCGTGGTTTTGCCTCGGACCTCGTCGCCGATCACCTTCCAGGACCTCCGAGCTCAAGAAAACCCCCGAGGTGAGATCCCCGACCTCCCTCTACCGATCTATACCATAAGATCACAGTTCTAGGAAGAATTCTCGAAGATCCGAAAGTCTCCGGCGAGATAGCCGCTTCCCACCGCCGTGCGCCGCCGGCAGCGCCGCCCGCGTTCGATCAGAGCGACGTGGCCGCTTGTGCGCCGTTTATTTTAAATCGCACGGTAGGGTTTAAACCCCCGCGTACGGGTTCGACGTTATAATCTCAGCCGTCGGTTTAAAATCGGACGGTCCACGTCAGCCCCGCGTTATAAAGACTGGAATTCTTACGTGCTACCCCCTGGGGTTCTCGGGAAATAAGAGCTAGCCCCGGAAACTTCTGATCTAGCCCCTGGAACTTCAGAAAATCATGTAAATTCATTTAAAAATCAGTTTTAGCCCCTGGACTTAATAAAAATTAGGAAAAACACCTCTGATAAGTGTAGCTAGACCCCTGGAAATTCTGAAAATAATATTATAGACCCTGTAATGGGGTGAGTTTACCTTTTTTAGCCCTGTTTAGTATTTAAATTAGGAAATTGAATATGTGGCTAGTGTTTAAAAATTAAAAAGTGGGACAAACATATTGTTATAATAAAATTAAAGACTTTCTCAGTATTTAGAAAACTTTGGAGTGAGATAAAAACATATTTTGGGCTGAATTGAATCTGTTTAATTTATTATTCACATTTAGGGACACATTTTTAAGTAATGAATAGTTTTAGAAAATAGGGAAAATAATTGTGAAATAGTTTACATCTGAGGCAAAGGTCAAAATATGTTATTAAATTATTTATGACCAGAACCTATTCTGTTTAGATGATGTGTATTACTATTTTCATAATAAAGTACACATTTATGCATAGGAAAAATAAATCTGAAAATATAGCAACTAGTAAATGATAGATGGAGTTTCTAAAATCTAAAAGAATTCAGTTTAGGGTTGGTAGAAATTCTGAAGGCACATAGGGAGAAGAAAAATACCTTTCATACATACTTGGTAGTAAAAAGGTGTAGTAGTTGAATCTAAGGAATTTATTTAAATTGGAAACTCATATATATATAGTAGGTAAGTATAAATGTGAACACAAAAGTAGGAATCATATACACATGATTAAAAGTGCATGCAAGCCACAAATCAACACACATAGAGTAACCACAACACATATAATGGTGAATGACTTTCATAAATATGAATGTGTGGTTTGTATGAAGTGGAAGTGTGAACTATGTCTTATGGGTTGTTGTTTTTCTTTTGCTATGTGTGATGGTATGATGTAGAACCTGCTCAAGAGCAAGTTATTCCTTTCCAAGATCAGGACTACCCATTTCAAGAGCAGCAGGAAGGAGGCAAGTGTCCTTGACCACTTTGATCCTATGCTAGGATGTGTAGCTAGAGTTATTTGCATTGTCAATTTAAATATGAAACCCATGATAGGAAGTTTCCCTAGAATTGCATTACCTTGTTTCCTTGTAGCTTGGGTTGGGATTTATTTTATCATTTATTCATATTACATATGCTTAGCCATGCTTAGAATGGGATATTTGGATATGAGATCATCGGTTTATTTTACCATACTCTTAAATGAGATATTGTGAGTTATGTAGAGGTAGGGATCAAGGCAAGTTGGATGTTTTGGTTGTGTGCTGGATGCACGAGACTCGGGTTTGTGTTCAGTACTTGCCTGGATCCTAAGGACCGGTTCATGGAGCATGTAACCTGGCTTTACAGTGCCAACCACATGCTGAGATGGGGCAGCTTGGCCAATTAATTAGGTGTATCCCCGGCGTAGTATGGGTGTGTTGGATGGTGCGGGGAATAGGTGTCAGCTGGACTACCATATGAACCGCAAGGCTCAAGAGGGGGCCACTGCAGCGGGGTTGGAGCCTCTTGTATGCTGTTAGGGGTGAAACCTCAGTGGGCTCACGCTCGTCGGGAATCCCTTTGTAAAGGCTTCGTAGTGATCTCCTGGCTACACACCTGGGAAGTGTGAATGTGGTTCGTAGCCACTGGCATAATGGAGGTTCTTTTATTCCACCCGGCAACGGGGGATGAAATCACTATATGTGGGTACAGTGGTGCAAACTCTGCAGAGTCAAAACTGTCATGACAGCCGTGCTCACGGTCAAGAGCGGCTTGGACTTATTCATGATTAGAGGATTGATGGTTTTGGAAGTTGTGGATGTTAAGCGGGGAGCTTAACATTGGAAATGATGTTATGGTTATTGGATTATGATGATGGGATGGGAGATTGGGACCATTTCACTTGTGTAGTAATGTAGGTGCTTAATAAGCTAAGGTGATAGGTATTAAGTGCGCAGTGCTTTAACCATGAGTTCAACCTTTCCTTGATCTAGCCATGCATGATATAATTTTCCCACACTTGCTGAGTACCATTGGTACTCAACCTTGCATATTTTGTTGGTTTATATTGCTGCTCAGGTCAAGGTAATGAGGTGGTGTATAATGACTAAGACTTTGGACCCGAAGAAGGTTTCTAGGTTCATGGAGACCCCCGGGCAACGCCTGTGATGGAGCCTACGAGAATAATTATTCCGCTGCTAGTTTATTTACTTGTGATGAACTTATTATTGTCCATCGAGACATTTGCTATGTAAGACTTATTTATATTCGACACCTGGCCTGTAATAAATGATGCTTCACTATTTGTCATCCCATGTATGAGAAAATGATCCTGGCATACATGTGATATTCACTTGGTTGTTCTTCGGAAAAACCGGGTGTGACAGAAGTGGTATCAGAGCCAAGGTTGCCCGTAGGAACGTGGACCTAGGTAGAAATGGACGTATTTAAGGGCCCTATTTTCTTAAAAACTATTTTACAAGGTGTGTGTTGAAAAGTGCTATTTAATGGAGTCACTTTCTTCATCTTACCCCAACTTTCATTCAAAATAGGATTTTTGTTTGAGACTTTATCTAACCTAATTTTAAATTCTTTTTGTTTTAGATGGTTCGCATGATTCGCACCGCTCGCAAGTCCACTGGAGGGAGAGTTCCCATAGTTGCCCTTGCCGAGATGGAGGAGAGCCGTCCGGTGACGTACCTTTCCTACGGATTGGCAGTAGGAGGCTTATTGCGCCGTCTTCGGCGTATGCTCGAAGCTGCCGGCAATACGGGCAAGCTAATCATCCACTATAACTCCACCAGGACCTTCCGTGAGAAGAGGGAAGAATGGAGTTCAGAGATGAGGATAATACACGAAAATCAGCTGCTTAAGATTCACCACTCTCCAGCTTGTAGAGCGACACAGGTCGATGCGGAGAAAGATGTCACCTGGGAGGCCATCACCTGCTAGAGTCACATCTATCATCGCCACTTGGACAAAACTGAGTACATGTATGTCCTCCAGCGAGAGAGTGGTACCACGGAATACAAGTACCCGCCGGTGCAGCAATGGATTTCTCATGAGCACATGGACTTGTGCTTGGAGGATGCTGCTATGCTCAGCACTCGACTGCAGGAGTGTCAACAAGAGCTTCAGGATGTCCGGGACACCCTGAAGGAAACGGAAGCGTTGCTGCGAGCCTGCTTGAGGGCGAGATAAAGAGGAGATGGGAATGAACTGTGTGTCACCGTGAATGATACATGGACTCCTGACTCCCCAGATCGCCGAGCGATCAGGCGTCGTCGCACTTCTCCACCAGCAGCCTCCCCACCCAAAGCAGAGTCAGAAGGCAGCCAAAATGATGAGGAAGATCCCGAGGAGCCAGCTCAAGAAAACGAGTAGTGTAGAGTCCTTCCCTTAGTTAGCAAGATGTCGAGTAGTCGAGTCGTTACGTTAAGTTAATGGTGTGTAATGCTTGGTGTGTGACGTGAGTTGTGGAAGCCATGAGCAATTGTCCACAGCCTCGTCTTCAGATTGTTTTGCTTTGGTGTTGAACCTACATGAAATAATAGTGCATTTATTTGGTGTGAGATATGAACCCTCGTAAAAGTATAACAAAGCCTCAACATTTCAAAGTACAAACAAATGAAAGTAGTAAGATGATACTAAATGCTTTCAAATTAACATTGGTTGATTCTGCCAGATGGCCGGAAGCGGAAGAGGACGTGCTGCCAACCCCGCCAACAACAACGATGAGGCATGCAACCCTCATTTTTCTGGAGGCCAGGACTGGGGTGGTCGCCGTGAAGGAGTTGATCCCCTCCACCAAATGCTGGAGAATCAAAATCAGCTCATCCAGAACTTGACTCAAGTGTTGGCCAACTTGCATCAAGTTCCACCTCTACAAGCTGCACCACGTCAACCAAGGTTGAGTGAGTTTCTAGGAACTCAACCTCCAAAGTTTGCAAGTGCTGCTGAACCTCTGGAGGCAGATGATTGGCTGAAGACCATTGAAAGTAAGATGAGGATCATACAGTCCCAAGGGTATGAGAGGGTGCTGTTTGCTTCTCATCAATTGCATGGACCTGCTGCTGATTGGTGGACCGCCTACGTGGCCGCCCATCATGACCCTGAGAACATCACTTGGGAAGAGTTCAGGCGTAGCTTCCGCAACCATTACATCCCAAGAGGTGAACTCAAAAACAAGAGGAAGGAGTTTTTGGGACTGCAGCAGGGAAACATGACGGTGAGGGAATACCTCACTAGATTTACTCAACTATCCCGTTATGCCCCACGGGACATAGAGACTGATGAGCAGAAACAATATTGTTTCGTGGAGGGACTTACTGCAGAGATGCAGTGTGTAATATCCTCAAATGAGTATGAAAGTTTCCAAAAGATGGTGGACAGAGCGTTTGTGGTAGAAAGGAAGCTAAAGGCCTTGGAAAATGAGAATAAGAGGAAGGCCGGGTGGTCACATCAAGCCTCAGGGAGCAACACCCGCCCACGTCTGATGCAGCCACCTGCAGGGCAGACGAACCGAGCGGCGGTACCCTACTCAGCACCAAGAGGGTACAACCCGAACTACAGGCCTCCGGCAGCACCAGCACAGCCGCAACGTCAGTTTGTGCAGCAGCCTCGCCCCGCATATCCACCTCGACCAGCAGTGCAAGGACCCCCAAACCAACCCCAAGACAACAAAGGCCAGGCACCTAAGGTTGGGGTGCAATGTTTTAGCTGCGGTGAAGTGGGGCACTACGCCCACAAATGCCCAAAGAAGAAGCCCGCGCAGCCACAACAGCAGAATGTAATGAGAGGACGGGTGAACCACGTCACTATGGAGGAAGCACAAAATGCACCCGACATGGTGGTTGGTAAGTTTCCTGCCAATTTACACCTTGCAACCCTGCTGTTTGATTCTGGTGCTACCCACTCGTTTATTGCTCAAGGGTTTGTTAAGAAGTATGACCTAGCAACAACACAAATGAACCATATGCTAGCCGTAAACTCTCCAGGTGGAGAAATAAGGACAAGACAAGTGTGTCCCAAGGTGAATCTAGACATTAATGGGGTAGTGTTTACTGCTAACCTCATAGTGATAGATTCCCAAGGGATCAATATTATTTTGGGCATGGATTGGTTGACCAAACATAAGGGAATCATTCATTGTTTGACCAGAACGGTGGAACTAACTCACCCTAGTGGCACAAGAGTAAAGTTCATAACAATACACGAGCCTAGGAGGGACATTAAATTAAATCAAGTTGAGGTGAAAGTTGAGGAAATCAGGACTATCAGGGAATATCCAGACGTTTTTCCGCAAGAATTGCCAGGTATGCCTCCCGATCGTGAAGTGGAATTTGCAATTGAGCTAGTGCCTGGAACAGCCCCGATATACAAGAGACCTTATCGGATGGACTCCAAGCAGCTAGAAGAACTCAAGGATCATTTGAGAGAATTGACGGAGAAGGGGTATATTCGTCCTAGTTCCTCACCATGGGGAGCTCCGGTGATATTTGTGCCCAAGAAGGACGGAACCCAAAGGTTATGTGTGGATTACCGTGATTTGAATGAGGTAACCATCAAGAACAAGTACCCATTACCCCGCATTGAAGACTTGTTTGATCAGTTGAGAGGCGCTTGTGTGTTCTCGAAAATTGATCTCAGGTTGGGCTACCACCAACTCAAGATAAGGCAATCTGATATTCCCAAGACAGCTTTCGTATCTCGGTACGGACTGTATGAATACACCGTCATGCCTTTCGGGCTAACTAATGCCCCGGCATACTTCATGTACCTCATGAACAAGGTATTTATGGAATATCTGGACAAATTTGTGGTGGTTTTCATAGATGACATTCTCGTCTTCTCCAAAGATGAAGAAGAACATGAGAAACATCTAAGGTTGGTGTTGCAGAGGCTAAGAGAACACCAACTTTATGCCAAATTGAGCAAGTGTGAGTTTTGGCTGAATAAAGTTCCCTTCTTAGGACATATAATCTCGGAGGGAGGAATCTCCGTAGATCCCGCCAAAATCGAGGATATCCAGAAGTGGAAGACCCCTGAAAATGTCGGGGAAGTTCGAAGCTTCTTGGGATTGGCTGGATACTATCGACGGTTTATTGATGGATTCTCCAAGATCTCGAGACCTCTCACCAAACTGTTGGAGAAGGGAATCACATTCAACTGGACGCCACAGTGCGAGACGAGCTTTCAGGAGCTAAAGAAGAGATTGACAACAGCCCCAGTGTTGGTTATGCGAGATATGCAGAAGAATTTCACAGTGTACTGCGATGCCTCTGGAAATTGGTTGGGATGTGTTCTCATGCAAGAAGGGCATGTCGTGGCATATGCATCCCGGCAGCTTCGGAAGCACGAGAAGAACTATCCTACACATGACGTAGAACTAGCCGCAGTGGTACACGCGTTGAAAATTTGGCGGCACTATTTGATGGGGAAGAGGACCGAGATATATATGGATCATAAGAGTTTGAAGTACATATTCACACAGCCAGACCTCAACCTCAGACAAAGGAGATGGTTAGAGCTAATCAATGACTTTGATGTGGGCATCAACTATCATCCCGGGAAAGCAAACGTCGTGGCCGATGCTTTAAGTCAGAAAGTGCAAGTCAATAAGTTGAGCTTAAAAGACATGCCTGCAGAATTGAAGGACGAGGTTATAAGGCTCAATCTATGCCTTGTGAATAGTGGTGAAGCCATCGCCATGGAAGTGGACTCCACACTAGAGCAAGACATACGTGATGGTCAAAAGAACGACGAGAAGATACAAGAAATCAGGCAACTCATCAAGGAAAATAAAGCTCCTGTTTTTAGAGAGGATGAACAAGGAACGGTGTGGCACGGGAAAAGAATCTGTGTGCCAGAAGTAAAGGAGATTCGTGAATTAATATTGAAGGAGGCTCACGATTCTGACTATTCCATTCATCCTGGGAGTACGAAGATGTACCAGGACCTCAGGAGCAGGTATTGGTGGTATGGCATGAAGCGAGATGTCGCGGAACATGTTGCCCTATGTGACACATGTCAGTTGGTGAAAGCAGAACATCAACGACCTGCGGGATTATTGCAACCACTCAAAGTGCCTGAGTGGAAATGGGAAGAAATCAGCATGGATTTCATCGTGGGATTGCCTAGGACCCAATCAGGATATGATTCAATATGGGTCATCATTGATAGGCTAACCAAGGTAGCACATTTCATCCCCGTGAAAGAAAGCTACAGCGGATCCAAATTGGCAGAGTTGTACATGTCAAGGATCGTGTGTTACCATGGAGTGCCAAAGAAGATTGTGTCGGATCGAGGGACACAGTTCACCTCAAGGTTCTGGCAGAAGTTGCACGAAATCATGGGAACCCATCTGAACTTTAGTTCTGCCTATCATCCCCAAACTGACGGGCAGACGGAAAGAACCAATCAGATCCTTGAAGATATGCTAAGGGCATGTGCACTCAAAAACAATAGGAGTTGGGACAAGAACCTACCGTATGCGGAGTTTTCTTATAACAACAGCTATCAAGCTAGTATGAAGATGTCACCGTTTGAAGCTTTGTACGGGAGGAAGTGCAGAACTCCCCTATTTTGGAATCAAACGGGGGAAAGTAAAGTGTTTGGTCCAGAAGTACTACAAGAAGCCGAGGCGAAGGTAAGGGAAATTTGCAACAATTTGAGGATAGCACAGACACGCCAAAAGAGTTATGCTGATGTACGAAGAAGAGAGCTCGTTTTCAATGTGGGAGACTATGTTTATCTCAAGGTGTCCCCTATCAGAGGACTTCGTCGGTTCAAGGTGAAAGGGAAGTTGTCACCTCGATACATGGGACCCTTTCAAGTTCTGGAAAGGAAAGGCGAAGTGGCGTATCAACTGGAATTACCAGCTCGTCTATCGGATGTGCACGATGTATTCCATGTGTCACAACTCAAGAAATGCCTGAGGACGCCTGAAGAGGTGTTTCCCATGAATGAAGTGGACGTAGCTGAGGATTTGTCTTATGCCGAGCAACCATACAAGATTTTGGAGACAATGGAACGCCTTACCAGAAATAAAAGAATCCGGATGTGCAAGGTGCAGTGGAAGCATCACTCAGAAGAGGAAGCCACCTGGGAGCGGGAAGATGAGCTCAAGGCACAATTTACGGAATTGTTTTCTTAGAAACACCAATCTCAAGGACGAGATATCTTTTAAGGGGGGTAGAGCTGTAACACCCCAAAATTTTGATTCAAAACCCTACATCATGTTAAGAGGGGAATTTAAAAATTTTTGGATGTGTTGCATGTTTTGCAAAAATTCAAATTCAAACTGGAATTCAAATTAAACTCAAATCAGAAAAGAAATAGAAAAAAGAAAAAGAGAAAACAGAAAAAAACCGGCCAGTGGGCCGAAACCCACCAGCCGGCCCAGCCAGCGCCCGCGCCAGCCCGCAGCCGAGCGCGCTGCTTCCTCACGCTGACAGGCGGGACCCACCCGATCTTCGTCTACCTCGCGACAGCGCCGGACTCCCTCGCGCCCGAATCAAAACCGATCGGGATTTCGGCGTCCGCTGAATTCTGTTCGTAGGCGAAGCGGACATGATCTAAACCACCCCGCCGCCCTCCCCCGTCTATAAAAACCCCGGCCTCGTTCTGTTTTTCCCCCGCGATCGCCGATTTTTACTCCGGTGAGAATCGAGACTTCTCCGGCGAATTCTGGCCGATCTAAGCTCGGAAATACCGATCTAACTCGCTGGTCTTGATCCACCGCCTCCGGGGAACCTTGCAGGTGCAGGAAACTCGGTGACTTGCGGTGTAAACACAGCGCCGACGAGCTTCGCCGTGGTTTTGCCTCGGACCTTGTCGCCGATCACCTTCCAGGACCTCCGAGCTCAAGAAAACCCCCGAGGTGAGATCCCCGACCTCCCCTCTACCGATCTATACCATAAGATCACAGTTCTAGGAAGAATTCTCGAAGATCCGAAAGTCTCCGGCGAGATCGCCGCTTCCCGCCACCGTGTGCCGCGGCAGCGCCGCCCGCGTTCGATCAGAGCGACGTGGCCACTTGTGCGCCGTTTACTTTAAATCGCAGGTAGGGTTTAAACCCCCGCGTACCGGTTCGACGTTATAATCTCAGCCGTCGGTTTAAAATCGGACGGTCCACGTCAGCCCCGCGTTATAAAGACTGGAATTCTTACGTGCTACCCCCTGGGGTTCTCGGGAAATAAGAGCTAGCCCCGGAAACTTCTGATCTAGCCCCTGGAACTTCAGAAAATCATGTAAATTCATTTAAAAATCAGTTTTAGCCCCTGGACTTAATAAAAATTAGGAAAAATGACACGACCCCACTGGTCCTGTCGAGCCAGGATCACGCTGAGGGGTGCTGCGTTGCACAACACCGTATAACACACGTCAAAGGTACAAAGCGGAAGCGGAAGCTTTATTACATAAACAAGTTTATTAACATGTTTACATCAAAATAAGTTTAGTCCACACTCGCGGGCGTAGACTAAGCATCAAGTGCACGTTCAGCCCTCGAACGTGTCCTTGCTAGCACACTCGCACACTAACTCTGCGGCGTGCACGACTCCCACTCGACGGGGTTCCCCTCCTGGGGTTCCGTCTCCTCTTCGGGAGTCCCTTCCTCATAGAACCCTGCAAAAGCTTCAAACACAAGCAGTGAGCACGAAGGCTCAGCAAGTCTGACCCGTCTCACCTAAACATGAAACTTCTACATGAGGGTGAGGGGTTGCATGAGGTAAAATTCATTTGCAAGGACTCGCCTAATTAGTAGAACCTTACTTTCAAGTTTTAGCAGCAGGTTGTGGAGACCTTTACGCTAAGGCACATGAGAGAGCCGCAATCAAACAAGAAACGCATTTCTCTCATGTACTTTGCCCAAAGTTGAAAAGAACTTTAGTTAGCACTAAGCTACAACATATCATTAACAATCAATATCCAACTTTCAATCAGCAACATTTTAACATGTAACTAGCCTGTTCTTTCTACGTCACGGTACAGTGAACAAGTGGTACTCACTGACCGCGAGGGACGGCGATTATAATCGATTTACACCTGCAGGGTTACCCGAACAACCCGTCACGTACGCCCGTACTCGATGTTGCCTACAACAACCATCACGGACGCCGTACGCGACTACCTTTCACCCGTTAGCCAAATATTGAACCGGTCCCATCGTCCCGAGCAAGAGGTCCCTGCACGCGCATCTCTGTGCCGCCAGCTGATTTACACCTCGAGCTCTCAACCTACCCTCTGAACGACGGGCAATGCCTCAATACCCAGCTACCCGAGTTACATCAGTTTCCCGGTTCCCATATAGCCGGTAGGTCTTCGGTACTGTTCTAGCTTGTTCAACAGGCCCGCACACGGCTCGGTCCTCAATCGACACAAGCGGAGCTACAGCACACAGGCCCCAAAGTCCTGCTGCCCTTACTCTCCGCTCGGTCTCATTTTCTTGCCATGTGTATCATGTGCTATCTCTACCCGAGCAATGTGCCTCTAGCCTATTCTCGCGAGTAGTTCCAACTACTCGACTTGTACCAAATCCTACTCTATCCTAGCAATGCAGTGGCTAACGGGGTTTGCAATCCTAAACCCCAACCCATGGTTTTCTTGGCTATGCAGTGGGGTTTCCAAACAAGACTCTGATGCACAACATAAAGAAAACAAGTATGTGCTCAAAACAATAAAAATTTATAAAATGGTTAATGCAAACCGGGGCTTGCCTTGCTGCTCTTGGTCGTAGGCTAGCTGTTCCTCCGGAGTAACGAAGTCTAGGACTTCGGGTTCCTCCTCGACCTTAGCGACTACATGATAAGAACAATGTATGTATTAATTAAATGCTTTTGTATTAACTTTGAAGTTGTGAAGTCTATAACCTTTACTAGATAGACCTAATGACTGTGAAACTTTTACTGTGGCTTGGTTACAACCTAAACAGAGACTTGGTCAAGTTTTAGTTGCAGCAAAGCTCATTTGAGCCCTCCACAAATAATTATGTCCTTGACCTTAATTAAAGGCTTTTAGGGTGTTCTAGGTATTTTCATGAAACAAACTATGACTTTCTGAAAACTAGATTTTCAGAGGGTTCTAATGGAATTGGTCTCACTTAATTTGGAAGTCTCTAACTAAAGATATGAGCTAAACAATTTCAGAGAAAATTCTGAAAATGTTTCTGAACATTTTCTATTTTCTCTGGAACAGTTTTACTAATCACACCATTAGGTGGACTAAATGAGCTCAAATGGATCTGAAATTTTTATGGTAGTTCAAGGATATTTTGGTGAACATCTCAGCAAAATTTCAGGATTTTCCTCCAAATGATTCTCCAGTTAAAATTCCTAACAGTTTAAACTTTAAGGAATTAATTCTGGAGAATTAAGGAATCTCATGAAGTGACACTTGATTTTCTGGAAAGTACTCAAAGAGCTGAATCCAGCAAAATTTGGTTCACTCAATTTGGAGCTTTCTAGCCAAAGTTATAAGGATTTGAAGTTTGAAGGAAATCTGAAAATCGGGGAAAAGTTTAAACTCGCGCGTGGGCCCAGGAGACACGCGTCGCACGCCGAAGCGACAGCACACCGCGGCCCACAAGGCTTTTGCGCGCCAGCACACCCGATCCCGGCCGCAGCCGGATCCCGATTCAAAATATCGGCCGCTGACAGCTGGGGTCCACCCCCTTCTTCAACCTCGCGACACCCGCGCTCCGCCGCCGAGGGACCTCGCCGGAGAGCTCGCCGCCGGCTGCTGTACAGCTTCAAACTTCTTGATTCTGGCCGCCCCTGCCTACTTTTACTTGGGGAACATGATCCGAGGGTCAGCTGCTCATGACAACGGCCGGAGCATGGTCGGCGACGAGCCGCCATATCGGAACGACTTCGGCCATGTCGGCTGATGCTCCTAGTGCCTCAGCTACTTGGGAAACCGGTCGGGGAGCATCAGTGGACCTCAGAGAAGGTCGACATGAACTCGGGGCAGCTCGGGGAAGGCCCGAAATAGGTCCTCACCGTGCGCCCGATACCCCCCGTGCGTTCCGCCATTAGTAGACCTTGAATTACGCCGGGCACAGAAGTTCTCCGGCCCAGAGTTGTGAAGGCAACTTGTGCGTCACCGTGTCTAGTTCGTGTGGGAGTGGCCTGAGGCCCTCTAATCCTTTCTAGAGCACGAATTAAACAGAATCGTACCCGAGGGTCGTTCTGCACACAGAAAGGGGAAAAGTGGAAATTCGCCGCCGGTGAGCAACCACTCGAGCTGTGGCTCGGGGATGAGCAGCACCGATCACTTGCGCGTCCAAGGGTGCCTTGGCTCGGGCGTGACAACGCCCAGGTTGGGCTGTCCACGAGAGCCCGAGGTGCGGCGGTTTCCAGTTCCGAGTTTGATCTTTCGGCACAGCCGATATCACTCGGTTTCAATCGATTTCTATCAATGGGAAGGATGGAGGATGGTTGCTAGTACCTTGCTGGGACCTTGGAATGGAAAGAGGGAGCTGCGATCGGATTGATCAAGCAGGAACTCGAGCGGCGGCGATGGCAGTGGGAAAAGCAGTCGCGCACGTCGGTAGCTCGGGGAAATGGTGACTGAGGCACGCCGGGGAGGGAATAAATAGCTCGGCCGGCTGGCCTCCGGCTTGGGGCACGCAGCAGGAGCTGGCGCCGGCCGGCCCCTTCGGTGGCGCGCGCGCACAACAGCCGGGAACCGACTGAACTGTGGTTCAGTCGGTTTGCTTTGAGGCTGAGGCTGACATGTGGGTCCCACTCCTCTTTTAACCTCTGAAATTTATTCCTAACAGCTGTGGTAAACAGTGAACCCTATTCTACCCTTGGCAACTCAAATTATTCACCCAAGAGCCATTTGAATTGATCAAAGTTCAAATGAGGTTTGGTTTGAATGAATTTCAGCACAAGTGCAGTTTGAAATTCAAATAAAGTTTGAATTTCTCCCCCTTAGCTCATGTCAAGATCAACTCCAAATGGAGTGAAAATTGGTGTGTGAGCTCACAAAAATGTGCTGAGCAAGAATATGCCTTCCACTTTTAAATTCAGTGGGTGAAAACAGTTTGAATTTGAATATGTTTTCAAACTGCCCCTTTCCTATCTACACCCAAGATGACCTCGAAAATGTTTTGAATTTGGGTGAAACTTGGCATGGACATCCTTGGCAAAGTGTAGGAGTTTTCATATGTCCAGCCCATCTATATCACATGTGGGAAGTACCACTTTTGCAATGTGTGAGTTTGTTCCCTAATGAGCATGTTGATAATTGTTACTTGCTCTTTATTTGTGTTCATCATTTTTCCTCAAATGAGGTGTGTGGTGTGGGGATGAACACTGCAAATGGGTGTCAAAAACTGAGGCCCTTACATTCCTCCCCCCTTAAAAGAATCTCGTCCCGAGATTATAAGGTGAAAATGAGAGAGAGGACGGTGGAAAAATTACCGGATATGCGACGTGAGAAAGTCGGGGTAGTTAGTGCGAAGGAATTCTTCGCTCTCCCATGTCGCTTCATCCATGGAGTGATTACTCCACAGAACCTTGTAGAACCACAACGTACGGTTGCGTGTGGTTCGGGCCTTTTCATCAATAATCTGCACCGGTTCCTCCCGATAGGTGAGATCCGGTTGCAGTTCTTCAATGTCTTCCAGCTGAACGGTAGTTGATAGCTTGAGACACTTCCTCAGCTGGGAAATGTGAAAGACGTCGTGCACACCGGAAAGTGCTTCTGGTAATCTTAGCCGGTATGCCACCGATCCACATCTTTCGGTAATCTGGAATGGACCGATGAATCGGGGTGCTAACTTTCCTCTCACCCCAAATCTGTTTACGCCCTTCATTGGAGACACTCGTAGATATACGTGGTCTCCAGCTTCGAATTGTAACGGACGCCTTCTCCGGTCCGCATACTGTTTCTGTCGGGATTGAGCGGCTTTTAGGTTCGCTTGAATTACTCGAACCTTTTCTTCCGCGTTGTTGACAAGATCAATCCCGAAGGTAACCCTCTCGCCAGACTCACACCAATTCAATGGTGTGCGGCATTTTCTCCCGTATAGCGCCTCGTAGGGCGCCATCTTGATGCTGGCTTGGTACCCATTGTTGTACGAGAACTCGGCTAACGGCAAGTGATCATCCCAGTTCTTGCCGTGGTCGATAGCGCAAGCTCGTAGCATGTCTTCTAAGATTTGATTTACCCGCTCCGTTTGCCCATCCGTCTGCGGGTGGTAGGCTGAACTACGGATCAGCTTCGTCCCCAAGGCAGCGTGGAGCTGCTCCCAAAAACGGGACACAAATAAAGTGCCCCGGTCCGATACGATAGTACGGGGTACGCCGTATAAGCATAGGATCCGTGAGATGTACAGTTCAGCGTACTTCTTGGCGTTGTAGTTGGTGTTGACCGGGATGAAATGGGCAACTTTGGTGAGCCGATCGACGATCACCCACACAGAATCATGTTTCTGTAAGGTGGTGGGTAAACCGACGACGAAATCCATGCTCACGTCCTCCCACTTCCAGGCAGGAATGCCCAGTGGTTGCAGCAGTCCCGGTTTCCGCATGTGGTCTGCCTTCACCCGTCGACATGTATCACACTCGGACACGTATTTTGCAGTCTCTCGCTTCATCCGTGTCCACCAAAACTTGCTTCTGAGTTCTTGATACATCTTGTTGCTGCCGGGGTGAATAGAAAACTTTGATAAGTGAGCCTCATCAAAGATTTTCTTCCGTAACTCCGGGTTTCGGGGTACGACGATCCGGTCCTTGAACCATAGGACGCCGTCTCCGTCCTTCCGGAAACATTTCAACTCCCCACTGTCTACACGT
Organism: Neostapfia colusana; assembly: GCA_030760725.1. NCBI lineage: Eukaryota > Viridiplantae > Streptophyta > Magnoliopsida > Poales > Poaceae > Neostapfia > Neostapfia colusana. Next base: position 4,546,913 of record JASWHV010000010.1, on the reverse strand, counting down.
CTCCGCAAATGTGATATGCCCTTGTCATTCTTCTGGGCTGCCGCTATCTCTTCACGGATGGTGGGGATCAAAGCTAGGTTGTAGAGAGCTCCATGTGGAATCACATGTAGTGGTGGTTCGCTCTCTTCCAACGGTGTGATGGTCAGATTATTGACGTGTGACTTGCGGCTTAGCGCGTCTGCCACAACGTTTGCCTTGCCCGGATGATAATGGATCTCTATCTCGTAATCCTTTATCAGTTCTAACCATCTTCGTTGCCTCATGTTCAGCTCCTTCTGAGTGAATATGTACTTGAGGCTTTTGTGGTCGGTATATAAATGTACGAGGTTACCGAGTAGGTAGTGCCTCCACATTTTCAGTGCAAGTACCACGGCAGCGAGCTCCAAGTCGTGAGTTGGATAATTTTGCTCATGATTCCTAAGCTGCCGTGACCCATACGCGACCACCCTTCGGTCTTGCATCAACACACATCCGAGCCCAATGCCGGATGCATCGCAGTACACATCGAACGGTTTTGTTGTGTCTGGCTGCGCCAAAACCGGTGCTGATGTCAGGTGCTTGACTAAAGCCTTGAATGCTGCTTCACATGCTGGACTCCAAACATATTTGGTAGCCTTCTTCAGCAGCTCTGTCATTGGCTTGGCAATCTTCGAGAAGTTCGGAATGAACCTCCGATAATATCCCGCGAGTCCGAGGAAACTCCGTACCTCATGAACAGTTCTCGGGGATTTCCAATTCAGCACTTGCGTGATTTTGCTCGGGTCCACAGCGATACCCTCCGCTGAGATGATATGCCCGAGGAAAGGCACTTGCGATATCCAAAACTCGCATTTGCTGAACTTTGCGTATAACTTGTGATCCCGCAGCCGTTGCAAGACTATACGCAGATGTTTCTTGTGATCTTCCTCCGACTTGGAATATACCAGGATGTCGTCGATGAAGACCACGACAAACTTGTCCAGCTCCGGCATGAACACCGAGTTCATTAAGTACATGAAGTGAGCTGGAGCATTGGTGAGGCCAAAGGACATGACCAGGTACTCATAAAGTCCGTACCTTGTCGAAAAAGCTGTCTTTGGAATGTCCTCAGCCCTGATCTTAATCTGATGGTACCCGGATCTTAAATCCATCTTGGAAAAGACCTTTGCTTCGACCAACTGATCAAACAACATGTCGATCCGTGGCAACGGGTACTTGTTCTTGATGGTTACGGCATTTAATGGACGGTAGTCCACGCAAAGCCGCAACGTTTCATCCTTCTTTTTGACAAATAATGCCGAACAGCCCCATGGCGAGGAGCTCGGCCTAATAAAACCCTTCTCCAGAAGGTCCGTGAGCTGAGTCTTCAGTTCAGCCAACTCCTTGGGCGCCATCTTGTACGGCCTTCGGGATATTGGCATGGTTCCCGGTGCAAGTTCAATCTTGAACTCCACCTCTCTATCGGGTGGCATCCCCGGCAAATCATCCGGGAATACATCAGGGAATTCTCGGACCACTGGAATGTCTTCCAATCTGATGGTTGTGGCTTGATAGACACTTGGAAGTTTTATTTCTGGACTGTCCAGAAATAATGAGTGAGAACCGTGCACTCCTGAGTTTAAGTGCACGACTCGGAGGACGGTGTCTAAAACAGCGCCGTGGCGGTTTAACCACGACATCCCTAGGATGACATCGACCTTCTGTCCCTCTAAGATAATGAGAGACGTGGGGTACACTCTACCCGCTAAGCATAATGGTGCTTTGGAGACCATTACGCTTGCTGAAATCTTCCCACCCGGTGAACAAATTAAATATGGACTATCGGTGGGTAGTATTGGCAAGCTGTGTTTAGCAATGAAAGCTTGGCTAATAAAATTATGCGTGGCGCCTGAATCAAATAGTACTATAGCGGGATGCTGGTGGAGTTGGAACATACCCGCAAGGATTGGCTCGCCCTCCGGCACGTCCTTAATGGCAAGCTGGTGGACAGTACCGGGCCTAGGGTTTGCCCGCCGCGCATTAGTAGGGTTCCGGGGTTGATTCCTCCCCGGAAACTGTGGTACCACTCCGCCGCCTTGCCTCTCCGGGCAACTGCTCGCGAAGTGTCCTGGACGACCACACTTGTAACATGTGGCCGCTGCTGGTGGAGTACTTGGTGGACGAAAGCCCGGCATGCGTTGCGGAGGTGCAAACGCACGCGGCATCGCCCGCTGCTGCTGTTGTTGTTGCGGTGGTGCTGGCAGTGCCGGCCGGAATGCCGGTGAAGAATACGGCCGACCGCGGAACGGCATCGACCGTTGTGGTGGCTGCCAGCGCGGACCTGATGGTGGGCGATTCACCATCCGAAACTTCTGAGAAGGACCGCCTCCTTCTCCGCTGCTCTGCGGCGCGCTTCGCTTTCGCTCTGCCGCCGCCAACTCCTTGCCGGAGTCTTCCTGAACAATCGCAGCATCAATTATGTCGTTGAGGCTGCCGCGATTGAACATCGCCAGCTTGTCCTTCAGGAGCGGGTTAAGCCCCTGGTAAAAGTGGTCCCGCCGCTTCTCGTCCGTATCTGCGTGATACGACGCGTAGAGTGCGAGATCGTTGAACGCTCTGGAGTACTCCAGCGCGTTCCGGCTCCCTTGTTGCAGGTGTAGGAATTCCTGCGTCTTCCTCTTCATCAAACCGGGCGGTATATGATAGGCCCGGAAGGCCGTCCGGAACTCCGCCCAGGTCATCACTCGGTCGGTGGGTTGTGAAGCACAAAAGTTGGCCCACCACGCGCTCGCGGATCCTTGGAGCTGCTGGACCGCGAACTGAGTCTTGCGCTGCTCGCTGATTTGGAGCAGCCCGAACTTCATCTCTATGGCGCGGAGCCAGTTGTCCGCGTCAAGTGGTTCATCCGCCCTTGAGAATACAGGGGGATGAGTCGCCAGGAAGTCAGAGTAGGAGCTCTGTTGGCGCTCCTCACGATCTTGACGTCTCTCTGGGCGAGACGTATTCGCAATTAACGTTTGCAGCAGCTCTGTATGCTGCTGATGTGAACCCGCCATTGCCGCGACAATGTCGGCCAATGTAACCGTTGGCAGTGGCGGTGGCGGTGTTTGCTGTTGCTGCTGCTGTCCCGAGGAGTCCTCGGGAGGTGGTTGGGAGGTCTCTCCCCCTTGGCTAGTACCTCCAACATCGGGGTTGGCACGAGTACGCGTCATTCTGAAATTCAACACAGCAGCAATTAGCACATGTCTTACTCAAAATTCCATAAACAGGAGTAAGTATTGAAGCGACGCATGATTAACTTGCACAACATTCACATATATTGATAAAGCATAAACTTTATACAAGATACATTATTCTCGGATCTCCGAGAAGTCGTGCTCATGTCGTCACTACCTATACATACGCTACTGTCTACACGACATGTCACCGATTACAAAAGTTGGGTTACGCTACCCTAGCTGCCCTACTTGGCAACCGTAACCCCCTACTCGGAGTAGAACTCGACCTCCTGTGGGTCGTCCTCCTCCGGTACCTCTGCTGGTGGCTCGGGGTCTACCACCTCTTCTCCCATTCCAGGTTCTCCCATGGCTGGAAGACCCAAGACTACCGGTACGCCCAATACCGGGGGCACGAGGTCCTGCAATGCATGCACCTCGTCCATAGCCTGGTTGTAGTCCTCTTCCCAGCCTTGTCCTTCTTCAATAGCGTCGTCCCGCTCTTGAGCAAGGTCCTCATTCTGCTGGGTTAGGGTCTGCACCAGCTCTTGCAACGCCGCAATGTCAACACGGCTCTTCTTCTTTGCCTTCTTCAGACGACGCAACTGATTGTGTTGTTCATTCAGTCGCTTGATCGTCGGAAGGAGCACATTGCGGAGTGCACTGTGAGCACTCTCAAAATGATCTCCACGGCTTGTGCTCTCCTTGAGCTTGGTGGCGAGATGCTCCGTATGAACAGCTTGGCTGTCCATCACAGCGTTTCCCGCCCTCATTTGGAGGCTGAGATTTGCCTCCGCGGGGTTGTACCTTGGGCAACTCGGGTTTGTTGCCTCTAGGTACCTCTCTTCCCACACATGCTGAGCTCGTCCCTCCACCGGAACGAGTGCGTATGGAGTTCCCTCCATAGCCTGTACGTGTAGTTGGCAGAAACGTGACATAGTGTCACGGGCTGCCACTTGCCACATCCCTTCCGGTTGTCTTCCTCTCACCGTGACGGTGAATGGCACCCAACCGGGTGGCGTAGGCCCTGCAGAAACCTCGACATGGATCGTCCACGTCTTGTTCCCCTCTTCGCCTTCTTCCTTGGCGAAGTATTGCGGCATCTGGTTGTACCCGAAATATTGGAGCATAGCCACAATGCTCCCGGGTAGCCGCTACGGTCAGAGCAGTGGGAAACTACCCACCCGTTCTCCAACCGTTTATCTGCTGCCATCTGTAAAAATATATTTGAGAAATGTCAAATATTTATTTAAACAGTAAACCATTGAGTTATAACATAAGATATGTCATTGAACCCTTAACACTTGGAAACATAGTTCAAATTTTTAAACAAATTTGACTGCTGATCTGCTGTTCCCATGACAGCCCTGACCAGTTTCCATATCAATCTGATTTAGGCCAGGTTAAAAGCAAAACCAGTCCTGGAGCTCAACATCAAAGTTAAAGTTAACTTCAATAGCTTTCCAGAAAGTATTTGGTTGGCCTAAGATCTGCTCTGGTTCAAAAGTTATGAGATGTCAAAGTTAACAGAATTTCTGGGAACAATTGGACAGCACCTCCCTGCCTTAGGTACTGATTTGATCCAAGAATTCCAGTTAATTCTGTTCCTAATCTGACAAAACTTTCTGTTACAAAGTTGTAACCCATCTCATAAGCTTCCCAGAACCACCTCATTTTCTATTTTTGGATTTTTATGCAGGAAGTTATGCTTAATTTACAGAGAGTCTACAGAGAGTCTTTGCTCCGTCCTGTTTTCTGGACAGTTTCAACTCTACTGCATTTTTCGAGTGGTTAAGGGATGAAACACCTCTGGAACTCAACAGAAAAGTTGTAAAGCTCCTCCAAAGCTTTCCAGAAATGTATCATACGACCCCAACCTCGAAAGAACTCAACCTCTAACCTCTGATTAACTTCAGCCTTGATTTAGCTGAAAACAGAGTGCTCTGTCCTTAACATCCTATAAGTTGAAAATTTATTAACTTTGAATATCCTGTTCAAGGGAAGGAGTTACATCAAGTTTTACTACTTTGGATCAAAACCTTCAAGTTTTTAAATGAAGTTGTTCATTTAGTTGGGTGTGACGTCGAGGCGTCACCAGATTATGTCGGTACTACGTCCTCACAAAGGAAAAACCTATACCGGATTTAGCCGGCTTCGTTAGTTCAGTGGCACTACTCGTCACTCGCACACGGATGCTACACGTCTACCGTTTCGTGGTAAGGCTACCTGCAGAAACTCAAACAATCATCAGACTCGGCTGCACACCGAGCCCGGAATCCATACAGTTTGTACACCCGGCCGTCATCACTCGCCCGGATGTTCTCAAGCCAAACACGCCTTGAGTTACGTGTTCACGTTTCAGACCACGTGACGGGGTCTCCCATGTTGCACCACGCACGCCAGGGACAGACGTTGCTCGAATACCCCAAACGACATGAAGAGTCGTAGAGGATATCAAAGCGGGTCGGGTTACCTGCCACCCGTGGGGCTCCACCCTTCAGCTTGTGCGCACTGGTGGACAGCGCTTACGTGCACCCCCCAAGACATGAACGTCCCGAGATGCACGATTTTCCGACATAACAAATAAGTTAATAAGCCACTTTCTATATACTAATAACATCCTTATACGGGCTACTAACTCGTTCCTCACTGGATTTTTGAAAAAGAAGACCTTTGTACTGTGTTAAACCTCAAGCGAGCTCTGATACCACGCTGACACGACCCCACTGGTCCTGTCGAGCCAGGATCACGCTGAGGGGTGCTGCGTTGCACAACACCGTATAACACACGTCAAAGGTACAAAGCGGAAGCGGAAGCTTTATTACATAAACAAGTTTATTAACATGTTTACATCAAAATAAGTTTAGTCCACACTCGCGGGCGTAGACTAAGCATCAAGTGCACGTTCAGCCCTCGAACGTGTCCTTGCTAGCACACTCGCACACTAACTCTGCGGCGTGCACGACTCCCACTCGACGGGGTTCCCCTCCTGGGGTTCCGTCTCCTCTTCGGGAGTCCCTTCCTCATAGAACCCTGCAAAAGCTTCAAACACAAGCAGTGAGCACGAAGGCTCAGCAAGTCTGACCCGTCTCACCTAAACATGAAACTTCTACATGAGGGTGATGGGTTGCATGAGGTAAAAATCATTTGCAAGGACTCGCCTAATTAGTAGAACCTTACTTTCAAGTTTTAGCAGCAGGTTGTGGAGACCTTTACGCTAAGGCACATGAGAGAGCCGCAATCAAACAAGAAACGCATTTCTCTCATGTACTTTGCCCAAAGTTGAAAAGAACTTTAGTTAGCACTAAGCTACAACATATCATTAACAATCAATATCCAACTTTCAATCAGCAACATTTTAACATGTAACTAGCCTGTTCTTTCTACGTCACGGTACAGTGAACAAGTGGTACTCACTGACCGCGAGGGACGGCGATTATAATCGATTTACACCTGCAGGGTTACCCGAACAACCCGTCACGTACGCCCGTACTCGATGTTGCCTACAACAACCATCACGGACGCCGTACGCGACTACCTTTCACCCGTTAGCCAAATATTGAACCGGTCCCATCGTCCCGAGCAAGAGGTCCCTGCACGCGCATCTCTGTGCCGCCAGCTGATTTACACCTCGAGCTCTCAACCTACCCTCTGAACGACGGGCAATGCCTCAATACCCAGCTACCCGAGTTACATCAGTTTCCCGGTTCCCATATAGCCGGTAGGTCTTCGGTACTGTTCTAGCTTGTTCAACAGGCCCGCACACGGCTCGGTCCTCAATCGACACAAGCGGAGCTACAGCACACAGGCCCCAAAGTCCTGCTGCCCTTACTCTCCGCTCGGTCTCATTTTCTTGCCATGTGTATCATGTGCTATCTCTACCCGAGCAATGTGCCTCTAGCCTATTCTCGCGAGTAGTTCCAACTACTCGACTTGTACCGAATCCTACTCTATCCTAGCAATGCAGTGGCTAACGGGGTTTGCAATCCTAAACCCCAACCCATGGTTTTCTTGGCTATGCAGTGGGGTTTCCAAACAAGACTCTGATGCACAACATAAAGAAAACAAGTATGTGCTCAAAACAATAAAAATTTATAAAATGGTTAATGCAAACCGGGGCTTGCCTTGCTGCTCTTGGTCGTAGGCTAGCTGTTCCTCCGGAGTAACGAAGTCTAGGACTTCGGGTTCCTCCTCGACCTTAGCGACTACATGATAAGAACAATGTATGTATTAATTAAATGCTTTTGTATTAACTTTGAAGTTGTGAAGTCTATAACCTTTACTAGATAGACCTAATGACTGTGAAACTTTTACTGTGGCTTGGTTACAACCTAAACAGAGACTTGGTCAAGTTTTAGTTGCAGCAAAGCTCATTTGAGCCCTCCACAAATAATTATGTCCTTGACCTTAATTAAAGGCTTTTAGGGTGTTCTAGGTATTTTCATGAAACAAACTATGACTTTCTGAAAACTAGATTTTCAGAGGGTTCTAATGGAATTGGTCTCACTTAATTTGGAAGTCTCTAACTAAAGATATGAGCTAAACAATTTCAGAGAAAATTCTGAAAATGTTTCTGAACATTTTCTATTTTCTCTGGAACAGTTTTACTAATCACACCATTAGGTGGACTAAATGAGCTCAAATGGATCTGAAATTTTTATGGTAGTTCAAGGATATTTTGGTGAACATCTCAGCAAAATTTCAGGATTTTCCTCCAAATGATTCTCCAGTTAAAATTCCTAACAGTTTAAACTTTAAGGAATTAATTCTGGAGAATTAAGGAATCTCATGAAGTGACACTTGATTTTCTGGAAAGTACTCAAAGAGCTGAATCCAGCAAAATTTGGTTCACTCAATTTGGAGCTTTCTAGCCAAAGTTATAAGGATTTGAAGTTTGAAGGAAATCTGAAAATCGGGGAAAAGTTTAAACTCGCGCGTGGGCCCAGGAGACACGCGTCGCACGCCGAAGCGACAGCACACCGCGGCCCACAAGGCTTTTGCGCGCCAGCACACCCGATCCCGGCCGCAGCCGGATCCCGATTCAAAATATCGGCCGCTGACAGCTGGGGTCCACCCCCTTCTTCAACCTCGCGACACCCGCGCTCCGCCGCCGAGGGACCTCGCCGGAGAGCTCGCCGCCGGCTGCTGTACAGCTTCAAACTTCTTGATTCTGGCCGCCCCTGCCTACTTTTACTTGGGGAACATGATCCGAGGGTCAGCTGCTCATGACAACGGCCGGAGCATGGTCGGCGACGAGCCGCCATATCGGAACGACTTCGGCCATGTCGGCTGATGCTCCTAGTGCCTCAGCTACTTGGGAAACCGGTCGGGGAGCATCAGTGGACCTCAGAGAAGGTCGACATGAACTCGGGGCAGCTCGGGGAAGGCCCGAAATAGGTCCTCACCGTGCGCCCGATACCCCCCGTGCGTTCCGCCATTAGTAGACCTTGAATTACGCCGGGCACAGAAGTTCTCCGGCCCAGAGTTGTGAAGGCAACTTGTGCGTCACCGTGTCTAGTTCGTGTGGGAGTGGCCTGAGGCCCTCTAATCCTTTCTAGAGCACGAATTAAACAGAATCGTACCCGAGGGTCGTTCTGCACACAGAAAGGGGAAAAGTGGAAATTCGCCGCCGGTGAGCAACCACTTGAGCTGTGGCTCGGGGATGAGCAGCACCGATCACTTGCGCGTCCAAGGGTGCCTTGGCTCGGGCGTGACAACGCCCAGGTTGGGCTGTCCACGAGAGCCCGAGGTGCGGCGGTTTCCAGTTCCGAGTTTGATCTTTCGGCACAGCCGATATCACTCGGTTTCAATCGATTTCTATCAATGGGAAGGATGGAGGATGGTTGCTAGTACCTTGCTGGGACCTTGGAATGGAAAGAGGGAGCTGCGATCGGCTTGATCAAGCAGGAACTCGAGCGGCGGCGATGGCAGTGGGAAAAGCAGTCGCGCACGTCGGTAGCTCGGGGAAATGGTGACTGAGGCACGCCGGGGAGGGAATAAATAGCTCGGCCGGCTGGCCTCCGGCTTGGGGCACGCAGCAGGAGCTGGCGCCGGCCGGCCCCTTCGGTGGCGCGCGCGCACAACAGCCGGGAACCGACTGAACTGTGGTTCAGTCGGTTTGCTTTGAGGCTGAGGCTGACATGTGGGTCCCACTCCTCTTTTAACCTCTGAAATTTATTCCTAACAGCTGTGGTAAACAGTGAACCCTATTCTACCCTTGGCAACTCAAATTATTCACCCAAGAGCCATTTGAATTGATCAAAGTTCAAATGAGGTTTGGTTTGAATGAATTTCAGCACAAGTGCAGTTTGAAATTCAAATAAAGTTTGAATTTCTCCCCCTTAGCTCATGTCAAGATCAACTCCAAATGGAGTGAAAATTGGTGTGTGAGCTCACAAAAATGTGCTGAGCAAGAATATGCCTTCCACTTTTAAATTCAGTGGGTGAAAACAGTTTGAATTTGAATATGTTTTCAAACTGCCCCTTTCCTATCTACACCCAAGATGACCTCGAAAATGTTTTGAATTTGGGTGAAACTTGGCATGGACATCCTTGGCAAAGTGTAGGAGTTTTCATATGTCCAGCCCATCTATATCACATGTGGGAAGTACCACTTTTGCAATGTGTGAGTTTGTTCCCTAATGAGCATGTTGATAATTGTTACTTGCTCTTTATTTGTGTTCATCATTTTTCCTCAAATGAGGTGTGTGGTGTGGGGATGAACACTGCAAATGGGTGTCAAAAACTGAGGCCCTTACAAAAAACACCTCTGATAAGTGTAGCTAGACCCCTGGAAATTCTGAAAATAATATTATAGACCCTGTAATGGGGTGAGTTTACCTTTTTAGCCCTGTTTAGTATTTAAATTAGGAAATTGAATATGTGGCTAGTGTTTAAAAATTAAAAAGTGGGACAAACATATTGTTATAATTAAATTAAAGACTTTCTCAGTATTTAGAAAACTTTGGAGTGAGATAAAAACATATTTTGGGCTGAATTGAATCTGTTTAATTTATTATTCACATTTAGGGACACATTTTTAAGTAATGAATAGTTTTAGAAAATAGGGAAAATAATTGTGAAATAGTTTACATCTGAGGCAAAGGTCAAAATATGTTATTAAATTATTTATGACCAGAACCTATTCTGTTTAGATGATGTGTATTACTATTTTCATAATAAAGTACACATTTATGCATAGGAAAAATAAATCTGAAAATATAGCAACTAGTAAATGATAGATGGAGTTTCTAAAATCTAAAAGAATTCAGTTTAGGGTTGGTAGAAATTCTGAAGGCACATAGGGAGAAGAAAAATACCTTTCATACATACTTGGTAGTAAAAAGGTGTAGTAGTTGAATCTAAGGAATTTATTTAAATTGGAAACTCATATATATATAGTAGGTAAGTATAAATGTGAACACAAAAGTAGGAATCATATACACATGATTAAAAGTGCATGCAAGCCACAAATCAACACACATAGAGTAACCACAACACATATAATGGTGAATGACTTTCATAAATATGAATGTGTGGTTTGTATGAAGTGGAAGTGTGAACTATGTCTTATGGGTTGTTGTTTTTCTTTTGCTATGTGTGATGGTATGATGTAGAACCTGCTCAAGAGCAAGTTATTCCTTTCCAAGATCAGGACTACCCATTTCAAGAGCAGCAGGAAGGAGGCAAGTGTCCTTGACCACTTTGATCCTATGCTAGGATGTGTAGCTAGAGTTATTTGCATTGTCAATTTAAATATGAAACCCATGATAGGAAGTTTCCCTAGAATTGCATTACCTTGTTTCCTTGTAGCTTGGGTTGGGATTTATTTTATCATTTATCCATATTACATATGCTTAGCCATGCTTAGAATGGGATATTTGGATATGAGATCATCAGTTTATTTTACCATACTCTTGAATGAGATATTGTGAGTTATGTAGAGGTAGGGATCAAGGAAAGTTGGATGTTTTGGTTGTGTGCTGGATGCACGAGACTCGGGTTTGTGTTCAGTACTTGCCTGGATCCTAAGGACCGGTTCATAGAGCATGTAACCTGGCTTTACAGTGCCAACCACATGCTGAGATGGGGCAGCTTAGCCAATTAATTAGGTGTATCCCCGGCGTAGTATGGGTGTGTTGGATGGTGCGGGGAATAGGTGTCAGCTGGACTACCATATGAACCGCAAGGCTCAAGAGGGGGCCACTACAGCGGGGTTGGAGCCTCTTGTATGCTGTTAGGGGTGAAACCTCAGTGGGCCCACGCTCGTCGGGAATCCCTTTGTAAAGGCTTCGTAGTGATCTCCTGGCTACACACCTGGGATGTGTGAATGTGGTTCGTAGCCACTGGCATAATGGAGGTTCTTTTAGTCCACCCGGCAACGGGGGATGAAATCACTACATGTGGGTACAGTGGTGCAAACTCTGCAGAGTCAAAACTGTCATGACAGCCGTGCTCACGGTCAAGAGCGGCTTGGACTTATTCATGATTAGAGGATTGATGGTTTTGGAAGTTGTGGATGTTAAGCGGGGAGCTTAACATTGGAAATGATGTTATGGTTATTGGATTATGATGATGGGATGGGAGATTGGGACCATTTCACTTGTGTAGTAATGTAGGTGCTTAATAAGCTAAGGTGATAGGTATTAAGTGCGCAGTGCTTTAACCATGAGTTCAACCTTTCCTTGATCTAGCCATGCATGATATAATTTTCCCACACTTGCTGAGTACCATTGGTACTCAACCTTGCATATTTTGTTGGTTTATATTGCTGCTCAGGTCAAGGTAATGAGGTCGTGTATAATGACCAAGACTTTGGACCCGAAGAAGGTTTCTAGGTTCATGGAGACCCCCGGGCAACGCCTGTGATGGAGCCTACGAGAATAATTATTCCGCTGCCAGTTTATTTACTTGTGATGAACTTATTATTGTCCATCGAGACATTTGCTATGTAAGACTTATTTATATTCGACACCTGGCCTGTAATAAATGATGCTTCACTATTTGTCATCCCATGTATGAGAAAATGATCCTGGCATACATGTGATATTCACTTGGTTGTTCTTCGGAAAAACTGGGTGTGACATCTAAGCAGAAGAGGCTCCATCTCTACTCCCTCCACAGGCAAGATTGAGAACAGATCACACGCCATAATGCTCCACTTGGTCTTCATAATAGGCTTCTCCTGTTGCTGATGATGAAATAATAATACAAGTTTGAGTATAATGATGTAATCAGCAAGTGCGGGAAAACACATGATATGCAACTCATAACAAGGTAGGTATAAAAGGGCTTATTTGTAGAAAAGCAGATTTATAAAAACCATGATAAAACAGCAACTTAACTTTAGATGAATGTAATCCCAGCATGTATAAAATTACCAACATACCTCCATCGCTTTCCATATTACACCCGAACATTAACCAACCTCATTTTTACTCATGAATACCTCCTCGTATTCGCTACCATCTCACGAATACCTCCCCGTATTCGCTACCATCTTAAAACAACTTCGTCTCACACTGAGACCAAACTCGTTGCCATGACTCAACAGTCATGCGACCATCTTATCACCCGGACTCAACAGTCCCAACAACCAAACCATAACCAAACCAATAACCATAACCAAGAACCTTCCCATTAACCATCCCAATAACCATCCCAACTAATCATGGCAGTTTAGCCAGGTGCTCGTGACCGTAAGCTCGGCTATCATGATAGTTTTAGACTCTGCAGAGTTTGCACCTCTTTACCCACAAGTTTGTGATTTCGTCACCCGTCGGCGACTGCAGAACCTCCATTATACCAGTACACATCTGTCGGTGTATGGTCAAGAGATCACAAAATAGCCTTTACAAAGGGGTTACTAGATGTATGGACTCACTAAGGTTTCACCGGCAGGCTAGAATCTCCAATTCTCCCACCCACAGGCCCCCTCATGTGCCATGCAGTTCTCAGGGCAGTCCTCACTCGACTCCCATTCCCCGCGCCTTCCACAGTCCATAACATTCTAGAAACTTACCTAATTACTCAGCTAAGCCGCACCCATACTTGGCCTTGTGGTGACACTGTTATCCTGGCATGTGCATGCATGAACCGGTCCTTAGATCTATGGCAAGTAAACCACCATCTCTTGCTACCTCATTCACAAACCCAGTCTTGCCTAGATCTCCCTCCGATCCATGTTCATTATTAACATCAGTTCCTCATTATCATTACGAGTGCAGTTAGCTAGACACATCTATCTCGCTTCCCAATTCCATGGACTCAGCGAAGCATAAAGCAAAAACCATACCCGACTCATAAACTTCCCTGGCGACAAGGGTAGTTTAACCAAAGCTGATAAACTCCTATTAAAGGGTTTCCCTTCATGTTTGACTCAATACGCACACCTTTTCACAAAACAAAACAGTTTTACCCAAAACATAGGATCAATATGGTCATGGAGAACTTGCCTTGTTCTTGCGGTTCCGGTTGTTCTTGAATCCCAAAACCTTGTTGCTGCAGTTCGTCGTAGACAGCTCCCCGAGCTTGTTCTGCTAGGTAGGATCACGTGCATACAAGATTCACAGCAATCAATATCATGCACAAACCTTAAACTAGATGCGATGATGCACATGCATGCCATCCTATGATTAATTTTATTAGATTGGTCTGTACGTGTTTTTGCATGGCTTGCATGGACAGAGATGTTCAGATCAAAGGTGGATGTGGCGATGATCTTGTCTTTAGATCAACCTGATCATCAAGTGATCTATCCACGAGAAGGCTTCTGAAGGAATCAAGAACAGATGCGAGGAGAATACAACGATATCGTAAGGTGGTATTGGGGCCTACCTTACGTTCCTCTCGGTCTTCGAGGTCCTCTTCAGACCGCTGGCTTTCCTCCGGCGATCTTCCTTGCCGCGCTCCGGCGATGGCTTTCTCGGCGAGTTGGGGCTAGGGCTCTAAGTCGTCGGCTCAGGAGTTGGAAAAGAAGGTTGTGGTTTCGGCTAGAGGTTCTGGGTTCTATTTATAATCGGGAAGAGAAGAGTCCTAATCTGATTGTATCCCGAATAAGAGTCTTATTCAGATCATCGTTGGATCCTATCATCTTATCTTTAGTTGATTTGGTGCGGTAAAGTTGTGGAATTCAGGTCGGTTTCCTTTACGTACCGATATTCTTACGCGTAACAGCCGTTCCAGAACTCGTTACCTTCGCGGCGATGAGCTCCGGAGGCTCGACGTGTCCTTCCGGGGCCTGGTATCTCCTTCTTCGCAGAGACGAGCTCTGGTTGTGCCGCGTGTCAATCGACCGAGACCTCCCCCTCCTTTGGAGGTGAGCTCCGCGCACGCCACATGTTGGCGCCGGTCTTTCCTCTCTTCTTTCTTTAGGGACATGCCCCGAGGTCGACACGTGTCCAGCAGCGACAGACCTCCTGGAGATAAGCTCCGGTGGCGACACGTGTCCAATAGAACAGGACCTCTCGGAGGTGGGCTCCGAGATCGACACGTATCCCGCGCGACTGGTCCTCAGATTTCTGCGAGGACTAGATCCGAGGATGACACGTGTCCAGCGGAAATGCCTTTGCTTCTTCCGCAGAGGCTAGCTCCGTGGGCAACACGTGTCCCACAGGATCGGACCTCTCCCCTTTGCGGAGACGAGCCCCGAGCCTGCCACGTAGCCAGCTTGGCGGCGGCCTCTCCCCACTTCGCAGGGACGAGCTCCGAACACGCCACGTGGCCAGCGGCCGCAGTGGGTTGTTTTTGGCGTTTTCTGAGAGCTAGATTCGGCTCTTATTGCTTATCCTTTTGCTATTTTTCTCTGTTCCTTCTTTTCTTAAAATGTTTCCTCCTCATAAAGCATGAACATATGCTGACACTCGAGATGAGGGTGTCACATCCTCCGCGGGGCGAGCTCCGAAGGCACCACGTGTCCAGCAGGGCCGGGCCTCCCCTCTCCTCGGAGGCAAGCCCCGGGCCTTCCATGTGGCCAGCAGTACCGGACATCACCCCTCTCCTCAGAGGCGAGCTCCGAAGGCGCAGAGCCGGACCTCACCCCAACCGCAGGGGCGAGCTCCGAAGGCGCAGTGCCGGACCTCACGCCCTCCGCAGAGTTGAGCTTCGATGACAGACCTCACCCCCTCTGTAAGGCTGAGCTCCGATGTCGGACCTCACCCTCTCACAGGTGAGCTCCGATGCCGGACATCACCCTCTCAGCAGGGGTGAGCTCTGATGCCGGACCTCACCCCCTGCGCAGGGCTGAGCTCCGAAGCCGGACCTCACCCCCTCCGCAGGGCTGAGCTCCGATGCCGGACCTCACCCCCTCCGCAGGGCTGAGCTCCCATGCCGGACCTCACTCTTTCCGCAGGGCTGAGCTCTGATGTCGGACTTCACCTCCTCTGCGGGGCTGAGCTCCGAAGCCGGACCTCACCCCCTTTCACAGGGCTGAGCTTCGATGCCGTACCTCGCCCCCTCCGCAGGGGCGAGCTCCGAAGGCACCACGTGTCCAGTGGGGCCGGGCCTCCCCTCTCCTCAGAGGCGAGCCCCGGGCCTGCCACGTGCCGTGCTGCCCACCCCGGCTCGGTAGGTAGCAGGAGTGAAGGTACGCCATGCCATGTCCAATCAAGGCATTCAAGACTCGTGCCTTTCCAAGATGTGGAGACGCGGCGCACGCCCCTGTCAGGTGGCACAGTGACCTGTCGCATCACGGTGAAGACAAGACACTCTCTGCCGTCCCTGCCATCATCAAACACTACGCCTAGCTTGTGGCACGGGCAGGACGGCAGGTCGACGACTAAGAAGCCATTGCTAGAGACAACTACCAGCATTCACTGCAAGATATGGTAGATGGAAGGAAATCACCCCGGGGCCACCTGTCGGGCCCCGGGGCCCACCTTGTAAGCAGCCCAAGCCTTGAAGTATAAAAGGCTCGGGTAGGCAACGTTGCAAGGGGTTCGAACACCCGTGGGTTGGCTCCCTCTAGCGCCTAGGGCAACTCAGTTCATCCAGATCACCAAGCTTAGAACTCCAGTTCTAAGCTCCGAGCAATACAACTCCCGTGGACGTAGAGTATTACGCTCCGGCGGTCCGAACCACGGAAAAATCCTTGTGTCAATCCTCTCACCTCTAACGCGACCTTCCAAGAGAACTAGCCCCTCCGAAAAAGAACCTCCGTGGGTTGCTCCTGAAGCAGGCCCGGGGGAAGTGTTGACGGAACACTTCGACACCCTCATAGAGAAAAAACATGTTTCAACCAAGTCAATGGAAACAACTTATTCATGAAATCACTATAATAGTATGAAGAAATGTTATAAAGTCAAGACTAAAGAATGAAAAAGTATCATATTATTATGTTCATGATTCTCATTTAAATCACTAGTGATAGATGCAGTCTTTATTTCCTGGTTTTGTTTCATCTAATCAGACGCCTTAAGTGCATCCCACAAGTGGAACTAAAGTTCAGGGAAAAGATATATAGATCGATATCTTCTGTTGGACCACTAGATAAGAATCCTAAGTATGATATGATACATGGACGATCATGCATAACGCATTAACGCTAATAAGATCTATACTCATTTGCACATCAGGTCCCGACACAAAATCAATAGAATCCTATTCACTAATGAACAAAAGTAATAACATTAACTCTACCATGGGGAATAAATACCTATTTACTACAACTAATATTATATTATATTTGGTTCTAACAATTTATTAGATTTGGGCCACTTGCTTAACTGGAGTATATATATGCAAGTTGCAATAACTTACCCCTGGTATGATATTTGTAGGTTTTGGAAATTCTATACTCATCAGAACTTAGCACTGTAACCACACATGGAAGTAATAATTGGATAGATCTTCTAAATCGATATAAGGCCGAGATTAACATTTACTACACATGGGATAATATATTGAGACCAATCTCGGATCGCGGCATCACAAAGCCACTGTAACACTCACTATTCTGATGAGGTAATAGTGACGAGGGAGACAGAGAGAGATCATTATCATGCTTGCATTGATGACTTTATTTTTCAGGATTCCGAAACCAGAATGATGTGTAGATGAGAGCAATCCAACCAAAGGTGTGGCCTATTGAGCGCCACATTGTTGCTACACGATAGGCTAGGCTTGATCTCCTCAGATGGAATCACTTTGTTTTTTTACTTTTATATTTATGTTTTGCCTTTATCTTCCTTTTTGTGGCATCTAAGTCGATTCTATGCTTACATGCGATGACTCTCATTCATGGAGGGTAGTGATAGTAAAGTGACACATATACCTGATCGTTCTGTAGTGTTACATGCATGTACGATTGATTCCATGTCTTAGACTTTTGTGTGGATATCATTGTCAATAATCATCCCCATGGCTTTTACCTTTTTATATTTACATAGATTATATAAGTACAATATCAACTTACTATATATGTCTTTTGGCAATAATTAATCTTATTACGACAGGTTTGAACCTACTGCTAAAAATGCAAACCGCATCAAACATATCAGAGTGATTTGTTAGCATCCTAATTCTTTAAATATACTATTTTTTAACTACAGATACAAAAAGTAAATAGGTAATGGAGTGGGTGTTATATACTATAAACAGTTTGTTGGTTTGTTTTCATTATGAGTGATTTTTAGCTTTTTTTTCAAAGGTCAATGTGATTTTTCTCAAAACTGGATCCAATTCCATTAAGAAAGATTCCTTTTAGCTTCTAAAAACAAACTTACGATTCATTCGACTCACAGAAATGTGTTGTGACTTTCAGCTATTGATCTTTTTGGAACCAGTGATGATCTCATGCTGGTCAGTAAGGCAAGACAATGGACCATGTATCTGATTGTTGTTGCTCCACATTTCACGCCCATGGCGAAGAAAATTCTTATAGTAATCACCTCCCATTATAATATGTTCAGTTTTTCTTTTGCTATTTCTATGATAATAATATTGTTATATGAGTCTATAAATAACCACCAACTTACTACAATATGATTCAATCTAATTATCATGTAGACACAATGTAAAAATATCCTCAATTTTGTCTTAACTTCCTGCAACAACGTGCGGGGAAATCAACTAGTTTTATTAATATATGTAGGAGCTATATATAAAGTATGATGGTATAAATTTTATTGATAATATATATATGTACTTTCTATTTTGAGAACTAATGCATAATTAATCCAGACTCCCTATTAGAGTAAACATTGACAAGACACTATAAGAAACACGACCATTTACGACGGCCAATTTTATTTACGACGTTCTAGAGTTGGCCGTCATAAATAATATTATTTACGACGGCCAAGTACGACCATCATAAATAAAGTTTTTTACGACGGCCTGACCTAGGCCGTCGTAACTATCACCTTATTTACGACGGCCTCGGCTTGGCCGTCGTAAATAAGCTTTTTTACGACGGCCTAGCTACGGGCCGTCATAAACAAGGGGTATATACCCGCGGGCCCGGAGTTGGCGTGGGCATTCATGCCCGCGCTGACCCCAAGCCCAATCGCCGCCACCCCTGCCCGCCACCGTCGTCGGCCCCCGTCGCCCCGGCCCCTTTGTCGCTGCCGCCCCTAGCCGAGCCGCCCCTGCGCCCGACCGCCGCCACGCCCGACGCCCCTGTGCCGCCCCCGACCGCACGCCGCTCCCGTGCCGCCCCACGCGGCGCCCCCCGAACGCGCACCGCACCCCGCCGGTGCCCGGCGCATCCGAGCTCTGCAGCCCACCTGCCCTTACCGGACTTCGTGCCACGTCAAGTAATTTTTTTAATAATTAGTGCTCTAGTTAGTTGAAAATGTGTTTAGTTTATAAATTATTAATGTTATAGGTTAGTAATTAGTTTTTAATTAAGTAGTTTGTTGTATATTTTTTGTTTATTTAGTTGTTTACTTAGTTGGTTTAATATTTTCTTTATTATTTAGTTATTTGATTAGTTGTTTACTTTCTTAGTTTATAATTTAGTTATATGTTTAATTTATAATTTAGTAACATAATTTGATACTTAATTAATTTAGGTCATTAAGTTGTATTTTAAGTACTTAGTTTAATATTTAGTTAGATAAATTGTTAACTATTAGTTTTATTTGAAAATAGATTTACTGGAATAATTATTTGATTAGTTAATTTGTTGCATTAGTTAATTGATTGAGTAAATGATTTAGTAGAAAATTGATTGTTAATTATTTGCTTCAGGCGACTATTTATTATTTGAAATTAGGTGACATATGTTAATTATGAATTTTGAATAATGTTTTACATGCCATTGCAATTTTGATAAATCCCTTATATCTGATTATCAGCAACACATATGGGTTTCATATGTTAATGTTATGATGCATTAAAGTTTCTTATATAGGACCACAATGAGTTTATAAATGAAGTTACATGGCTATATGTATTGTGACTTATAAATTAAGTTAGGCTTTCTCTAGATTTGTCCTAAGTCAAATATTTTGAGCATTGATCATTAAATAAAAAATATGTATAAGAAAAAATCATTTAAATTAAAAGAGTTATATATTATGATAGTTGATTTGATATTAATTTAATAATTTTATGTCAATCCTTACAAAATTTTTGCTATTGATAGTTAAAGTTTAAAAATGACTTAATTAAAAAAATATCAAAATATATAACAATTATTTTTGTTGTGAAAGAATATATAGTGATTTGACACTACAACAAACAGGACGACTTACGACGGTAGAAACTGTCGTAACTAAGTCATATTACGTCGTAAATAACTTATTTACTTAACAATATAAGTTACTTAATAATAAACTAAATACTAAACTAACTAAATAAAGAACTAATTAAGCAAATACAATAAATAATTAACAATATACCGAACTAAAGTATAAACTAGGTACTTAAACAACTAATTAAACAATTAACTTAATTAAATAACTAATTAATCAAATATAATAAATAATTAAATATATACCAAACTAAAGCATAAGCTAGGTACTTAAACAACTAATCAAACAATTAACGTAATTAAATAACTAAATAAAGAACTAATTGCTAAAATAAACCAAAGAATTAACAGTTAAACTAACTAACACCTAAAAGAATACAAATTGATTAAGTAATTACAATTTTATCTAACCTAATTATCAAAAAATACACAAACTAAAAAAATTACTTGTTTCAGGTTGGAGGCGGCGGCGGGCCGCGGGAGGTCGGGGGCGGAGGCCGATGCGGTTGCAGTCGGCGAGGCTGGGGGCGGCGATGCCCGAGGCGGCGGGGGTCGGGGGCCGTTGCAGCTGCGGTGGTGAGACTGGGGGCGGCGTGCAGAGTCGGCATGGGCGTGAATGCCCGCTCCAGCCTCGAGCCCGGATATAAGGGTCTAATTTACGACGGCCAAGTTCTGGTCATCATAAATTAATCTTATTTACGACGATCAAAACTTAGACATCATAAATAATATTCTATTTACGACGGTTAAGATATGGCTGTCGTACATAAGGCATCATTTATGACGGCTCGAGCTAGCCGTCGTAAATAAGCCTAACTACGACGGGCAACTCTAAAACCGTCGTAATTTAGGCTGGTCATCGTAATGTTGCACTTTGTTGTAGTGTGATTCATTTTACCATTAAATTCATTAGGCTCACTCTATATGTTTTAATTTTACAGTAGCTTCATCTATATGTATATCTGTCGGGACCCACCTCTCTCGGGGCCCACTTGTGTATACCGTACCAATCACTGGATCAGTAGTTGGTACGCATAACAGAACGTATCGAGTTCCATACCTTAAATTATTCTCAATAGGACCTTCATGGTCTTACAAGCAAGTCTTATGTGACAATCCATGGGCCTCGCAAGGCCACTAAAAATCGAAAGACAAGTCGACCTACAGCGGAATGGATGACACCCAGCCCTCAGGCAGCCTTGGGCGCAGGACTAGACCTACTCGCCATTGAATCGCGCTTCGTCTTCTTCTTTGCTTTCTTCCTCTGCATCTGAGGGTTGTGAAGAAGGTAAGAGTGAGTACGAAAGGTACTCAGCAAGCCCTGACACTACTCAAGGGGATGTGTTTCATGCAAGGAGGTCGTAGCAAGGCAGAGCTATACGACTTAGAGTTGCCGAAAAGCATTAATGCAGGGTTGCTTTTGAAAGAAGGTTTTGCAAAGCAAAAGGAGGTAACTGTATCCTGATTTTAGTTGGTGGGACTTGGGGGAGTTGAACTTCATCCCACCAGTTCCCTAAGTTTTATTCGAGCGTTCAAGCCCCATGGTTTTACTAGTTCGAGCACACAACCGTCATATCCAAAACACAGCAAACACTTCCACTCAACCACATCAAGGAAATATGCTAAGACTAATCAACAAGAGCTCGGAACATAGTGTGCCAATACCGTGACAACGGTTATCCGGATTTACACTCTGCAGAGGTTGTACACTTTACCCACAGGTCAAGCTCTCCTAGCAAGGGAGTAGCATAACGTTCGCCTCATGTTCCCTGAGTAACCCCACAATCACACCTTGGGACGCATCTAGGGGCTATTTGGGCAATTACTCTCCCAGCCGGACCACAGCTAATGACTCCCCCGTGTCTTTTCCTGGTCCCCCGTGCCCTACTGGCCGCCAGATGGCTCATGTTGAAGTCACCAAGAAGGTAGAGGAAATCCTGCCAGTACAGGTTTTGTGGTTGTACGAAATCACTATGACAAAGTCATATGAACCGGTCCTTGAGTTGGTGAGGCGGCTCCATCAAGGTCCACGATAGGTGGACTATATCGAAGCACACACTACTCATTCACCATATCCCGCCTCAACCATTCTTTTTCCCCACTTCACCCCACACATGTTGTATAACACAAATTCCCAACCCACTTCCTAACTCACACCACGAAGACACCTTTCACACTTTCCGAAAATCCGATGATTAATTATAGTGAGTCACGATGCGAACATCGCGAGGGTTCCTAAGCATTCTACTTTCAAGAGATCACACACGTCATCACATTATATTGTGACGACGGGGCCTTACGGCATCAAGGGGGTGTTGACAAGGTCAAGGAGGGTCCATGGCACTTCACATGTCAAGCATGTGACTATCACCTAGCAAGTACTCTGGCCTTGGATGGCGAGAGGCAGTATGCTACTTGCTAGTGTAACGGCTAGACAACGTCATCGAGCTAGGTTAACTGAGGAGCAAGTAACCACCGTCAAGTCATCATGTCGGACAGACTACTCACACGGAGAAGCTACCACTAGTCAAGCGGGTCTTAGCTACCACAATGTTTTAAAAGTAATCACGGAAAACATGCATATTAAAACAGGCTATCAAGGCAATTTTGTAAATTCATAGGAGCAATCATGATCAAGGAGTTAGAGCTTGCCTTCACAGACTTTTGGAAGTTCTTCGTAATCTAGGTCTTCGGGTTCCTCGGCGAACTCCTGTGTGGACCGCCACTTGGCTACCACGTGAGCGGGTGGCCGGAGCAGCTGCCGGCATGGGGGGGCAGCTGGCGGCTAGCCGGAACCGCGTCGTTTGCTTTCGAGTTCAACCTAACGTGGTGTCGGCACTCCTTCCATCGTGGGGAGTCGAGGTGTGGGGTTCCTAGCCGTACTTGCTCGCCGAAACGGCACCAACGGTTCGTCGGGGTTGTTGTTGATGGCGGTGCTCAATGAACTTGAGCGCGTGGCTGCGTTATACCCATTTGGCGATACCACACACGTTCACTGAGGCAGGGAAAACGTCCTAGAGGGCTCGTCCGAGCTGGGGGTGCCACCTAGTAGCTACCTAGGATAGAGGGGTAGGGCGGTAGCCGGCCGGAGTAGCTCGTCGGTGGCTAACCAGTCGTTGGACTTTTTCTTCGCGCGGGGCAACTATTTACGTGCTGGTGATCTATGTAGCGTGGTTAGGGCAGCGATCACGATCCTAGGTTGAGATGGTCGCCAGAGTGACGGCTAGACATCGCCGGAGATGGCAGTAGGTCGCCGGTGGCTAGCCGGCGCCCGAACTTTTTTCCTCGCATTCCCTAACGGATTGCTTGCCGGTGATCTATGTGACATGGGAAGTCTAACAGGAGTGGTTAGCGACAGTGCAAATTACCGGGGCGGCGCCAGCGGTTTGCCGGAGGTGGCAGCGGTGGTGGTTCACCGTGAATAAGTGTGTGGGCGAGCTTCTTCTCAGTTTTGAACAGCCGGGCACGAGGGTGTGCGTGCGTGGAAAACTTAAGTGATCCCAGCTAGTTTGGGGAGGCACCCATGGTGGCCATCGATAGCGTGCAACGGCGAGGGAGGCGACCCAACGGCGCGGGCCTCCTGCAGCGGCCGGAGGCTTGGTGGCGCCTAAGCGGAAGGTTCAACACGTGCTAGAGAGCCTACATGAAGGAGTAATCGGAGTATGGCGGCTTACCGGAGCAACTCGACGGCGGCGGCTGGACTTGGGGAAGGAGCTCGAGAATGAGCAAAATCCAGGGTGCGCAGTCCGGTTCTTGGCTTGGGCAGGTGCAAAGGAGCTTCACCATGCTGCTGAGCAGGATTTTGGAGATGAGGGCGGCCTTAAGTAGCGGAGGGGGGCGGTGGAGAAGCGGTGCCCGAGCTGCCATTTCATGTGCGCCTTCGACTGGACTGAGCGGCCGGGATTTGGGGGAGAAAAGAGGGGCATCGGGTTCTCTGCGGGCGTGGTGATAGGAGGATGAGTCCCGATCTTCCGAGAGGTTGGGTAAACTTGATTGGGTGGAGATCTCGACGTTGATGATCCAAGGCTCCGAACGAACGAAACCCCGCAATGACTACACCACTGTTTCGTTGGTTATCACCCGTGTCACACGAATGACCTCGCCACGAAGGCTTATCCCTGCAAGCGCAATCAAGAACACAAGCAAGAACAGAGAAGTTGCAATCAAAACTGAATTGATCACGAATTTGGGGTCTCACAACCGATGATCGACGACACTGTTCAATGACAGATTGTAACTAAGCAAAACCCAGCTGTTTGTGACGGCGGCTAGGGGGTATAAAGGAGGTGGAGGATGACCAGGGGGGTTCTGGGGTCGTGACCTAACCCTAAGACACATACATAATGGACTTGGACTCGATACAAGGCCCAATGGCCCAACTAGGTGATGCAACACCCTGACAGACTCTAAACTTTATATTGTTTCGAAGTTTCCTGTCGACTCCGAGAGAATTTTGACGTAGAGCCAGTTCCATTGGAAAGTTTATCCTCTCAGCTTTCCGTGCCTATGGAGAACGTCAAAAACGGAGTCCGTATGCCTCCTGTGCATCCATTTTAAGGTGGACTGCTCCTGGGCCCGAGTTGGACTCGAGTTTGAGTTGGGCTCGGTCTCTAACTTCTTGTTGGCGTATTTTCGGGTCCTCCATGCCTCCAAACCCCTCTCCATGTATCTCCATGTCCTCTCCATGGTTCCTAATCATAATTAATCCATTAGGTAGCAACATACTCTCAAAATTCACATATAAAGAATTGTTCAGGAACGAGCTCACCTCTAAATTCAATTGTCGTGCTCGAGCTCTAGTAATTGGACCTTGCATGTCTACCATGTGAGTGTTGTGTATATCTGTGTAGGATCGAAGAGCACATGAAAAGCTACCAGAGGGGGGTGAATGGTAGATTAAAACTTTTCGCAGCGGAAACAACAAAAACCCATCAGCAAAAAATCAATGGGCTAAAGAAACCGTGTGTGCAAGTGCTTTCAAACGTGTTCAACCGTGAAAAATCAAGTAGAGAGGTAGAGAATCAAGTAATGGATGTAATGCAACAAGAATCACTTGAAAATACGAAGTAAAACTTGAGATACGATCAAAACATTAAACGAAGATCAATCTGTTCTACCCGATATAAAACAGATCTGCAACGCTGCAAAGAAACTCGTGTATCTCAAAAACTACAGATCCGAAGCTCGTGAACATTTCACAGATGATAGATAATTGAGTTGTCAAGACAACCCAAAAAGAATCACGTCAATCGGATCTGTAAAACTCGAGTTATGAACGAAACACCGAAGCAACGTCGGTCTGTCCAGAAACTCGGCGAGAAAGACTTGACGAAAAACAAGTCGGACGAACAAGGCACAAAAGCTCCTCGAAACTATGAACTTTATTCAATAGAAACACAAGAGGAACAGCCCAATGTCGTGCACCACGAGCTCTGGCCTCCCTTTCTTATATAACCAGCTCTATGGCCAATCCAATTCAAGATAGGACTTCTACTCCTACTTGGATTCAAACTGTAACTTTCCAATACTGCTCAAGACTCTTCTATACGCAGATAGAAGCAATCTTAAGACTTCTAAACACCTTAGGAACATCCCAAACATTCCTAAAACAACTCAAATTCGTGACCCACACGAAATCCTATCATAACCAACTCAAAACTTTCCATATTTGAGTCAAACACGACTTAGCCGCAGCCTGAGTCCATAACCTAGTCGGTTGGACCTTTCCGACCAATTCTTTACGTCCACTTCTCTTCATCACGCCTTGGAACAATGTTGCCACGTCCATGCACTCCTTGCACATGTGCAAACACCTTCCAACAACGTACACGCAACCTTCATATGCACTGCCCTTGATCCAAACATGTTGCGCGACCTCCCGATCAACTCAACCACAGCTCCTCCCGAACTTGGTTGTTGGAACCTCATCTCCTCCCTAAGACTAGTCCAAGGATCCCGTCACCAGCCATGTCTTGAACTCAGGCAACACCTGCACATGAATAAACAACCAATTCTTCCGAGCATAAGTCCTCGACTTGACTCACGTTAGTTCGAAAACCACAACACCTTACATGAGCACGTCACATAAGCATGTTGCAAACCATATCAAATGATAACAGCCATAACCACCAAAACACACCAAAAACTTAGCAAATTAATACTAAGCAAACCTTCCCATAAAGCAAGTTTGAAACATTGCGAGTTAAAAGCAAAAACAAGACGCTGCAGTTCTACGAGTTGAACTTCACGGGAGCTCCCTAAAAACAAGCTCCGGACCTCACAGAAGCTCTCCGGACCTTGCAGGAGCTCTCCGGACCTTGCGTCGGACCTTGCCAACACTTGGCGGACCTAACAAAGAACTTGTCGGACCTTGCCACAGAAGAATGTTTTGGAAATATTCAAAACTTTGAATGTTAATGCTAACTTTTATCCTAATTGCCAATGTATTCAGCACAAATAGGTCTCACAATCTCCCCCTTGATGAATGCATTGGCAACACCAATTAAAATCCGAACATTGGCTTATGAAAAGTTTTGAAAAGCTTTGAAAACTCATTTCTTCCCCTTTAATAATTTCTCCCCATTTTTTAAAATCAGAGAAGGAAGAAAGTGTATAACATATGCAAAGTGTAAAAAAATCTCTCCTTATACATATTTCTCCCCCTTTGATAATGTATTCAGCAAGGTTCAAAAGAGAAATTTTTAAATGTTATGAGCATATTATAACATATACATACAAAACAAAGCTCATCCAAGTCATACTATCAGGTTACTTACACTATCACATCAATGAGATACATAAAGTAGTGTAAGCCATGCTAGAGATCAAATGTATTTTTCAGTTTAAGCAAGTCATGATCTCCCTTACTCAACTATTTCAAAACCTGAAAATATAACACTTGTTGCTGCATTTTTATTATTCATAATCATTTAAGGCACAAAGTTGATCATATGATATTTGCAAGAGATTATATGCCGCATCAGCCTTATTCTAACCAACCAAGTCAAGCCTATGTCATTTGACAATCAGAAGCTTAAGGACATGGTTTTAGTCATACATAATTCCTTCCAAGTTCATATCTTAGTGCAATGATAAGCAATCTCAAAAGAAGAAGTGCGATCATGCATATTCTCTTGATCTTTTCTCAATTTTTTATTTGAAAACTCAACATGTGAGCTGATCACTTGATTAATTTTTATGATTAAAAGCACTTGTGAGCACGCAACAAGTTCAAAACAGCAAGAAAGTTCGATCATGACCATATTTAGTGTAAGTAATTATTCCAATTACTAGTCATGGCAAAAACTACAAAATATATAACATGAGTAATGTAGTAAGAACTTTCAGCCTGTAAAAGGAATCATAAAGTCATATATGTATGAAATACTATGCTCATATCATTTTAGTTTCAGATTCACACATATACTTCCAAAGTTTCAAAAACGCCCCCTCAATTTAAGCCATGAGGATGCATAACCCCTATTTCACTACGAATGAAACAAAAACGAGTGAAATCCAAAGGTTTTATAAAAATATCAGCCAATTGTTGTTCGGTATCGACATGGTGAAGCACAATGTTTCCTTTTTCAACATTATCACGAAGAAAGTGATACCTAATGTCAACGTGCTTAGTTCTAGAGTGTTTCACGGGGTTTTTAGCAATACAAATTGCACTAGTGTTATCACAAAACAGTGGAACACTATCTAAATCAACCCCATAGTCCTTAAGTGTTTGAACAATCCAAAGAATTTGTGAGCAAGCGCTAGCCGCAGCTACATATTCAGATTCGGCCGTGGATTGTGCAACTAAACTTTGTTTTCTAGAGGACCAAACAACAAGTGAATTACCAAGAAAATGACAAGCACCCGAAGTACTTTTCCTATCAATCCTACAACTCCCAAAATCAGCATCCGAAAAAGCTTTCAAAGAAACGGTTGAGGAAGAAGGAAGAAAAATGCCAAATTCTTGAGTTCCATGTAGGTACCTGAGAATCCTTTTGATGGCTTGGCAATGTGAAGCACGTGGAGAATCTTGAAAAACATGCACAAAGACATACGCTGAATTGTATGTCCGGTCTTGACGTCGTGAGATACAAAAGTGATCCAATCATACTTCTGTATTTTTTATCGACCGGGTCACCATCTTCGTCAAGTTCAAGTGTTGTTGCTGTTCCCATTGGTGTCCGAAGAGGCTTGCATTTGCCCATGTTGAAGCGCTTAAGAAGGTCCTTTGTATACTTAGTTTGATGCAAAAAAGTTCCTTCTTTTGTTTCCTTGATTTGCAGCCCCAAAAAGTATGTGAGTTCTCCCATCATACTCATCTCAAATTCTGAACTCATCATAGCTGAAAACTTGGACACGAGATCATGAGAAGCACAACCAAAGATAATATCATCCACATACACTTGAACGAATAATGAGTCATTGACATGCTTAAGTACAAAAAGAGTTTTATCAACCTTGCCCATGGTAAACCCCTTTTCAAGTAAGAATGTTTTTAACCTATCATACCATGCTCTAGGGGCTTGTTTTAGACCGTACAAGGCTTTGGACATTTTGTAAACATGATTAGGAAAATTTGGATTTTCAAAACCCGGTGGCTGCTTAACATAAACCTCCTCCTCTATGTAGCCATTAAGAAAAGCACTTTTAACATCTATTTGATATAACTTGAAACCTTTAGATGCAGCAAATGCTAATAAAATTATTATAGCTTCTAATCTAGCAACAGGAGCAAATGTTTCATCAAAATCTAGACCTTTAATTTGAGTGAAACCTTGAGCAACCAACCTAGCTTTATTCCTAACCACAACCCCATCCTCACTTTGCTTATTTTTAAATACCCATTTAGTTCCAATTAATGTGTGACCTTGAGGTGGAGGTACAAGTTTCCAAACATTATTTCTTTCAAAATTTTCTAACTCTTCTTGCATGGAAATAATCCAAGATTCATTAGTGAGTGCGTGTGATATATCCTTGGGTTCAAAAGAAGCAACAAAAGTAGAATGAGCATGAGAGTTTAGATCACAAAACCTGGACCGAGTGACTCGTTCATGCAAGCTTCCAATGATTTGTTGTGGAGGATGACTTTTGAGTACTCGGAGGGGAGTAGACACTTCACAAGCACCTTCTTCTTCATGTTCGGACCTTTGATTAGGAGAGCTTGTTGATTGAGGAAGGTCCGAACCAGCAGTAGTGACTGTTGGTGCTGGTTGTGGTGCAAAATCAGCAGCTTGATCGTTATTTACTTCTGAGTTTTCGGGCAGCAGCACCACTTCTTCATCTTCTTCAATAAAAATACTCTCCCCCTGCGGATATGGATCCGGACCTGCAATATCGGAGCTAGTACTTGGGCTAGCTTCATCAAAAGAAACCTCGCAAGTCTCCACAATTTTGTTAGTGTCAAGTAAAAGCACAAGGTAGCCTCTAGTATGAGATGGATAACCAAGAAACATGCCATCAACAGATCTAGCTTCAAATTTATCAAGATTACCATGTTTCTTAACAAAGCATTTGCAACCAAAAACCCTAAAGTGTGTAACACTAGGCCTATGTCCAAACCGGAGCTCATATGGGGTTTTTCCAAGCTTAGCACGCAAGAAAACACGATTTGAGACATAACAAGCGGTTGCAATAGCATCAGCCCAAAATTTCCTAGGAGTTTGATATTCATCAAGCATAGTCCTAGCCATCTCAACTAAGGTCCTGTTCTTTCTTTCTACGACACCATTTTGTTGTGGTACATAGGGTGAAGAGTATTGATGATCTATTCCATTTTCAGCACAAAAGTGATCAAAGGATTGGTTTTTAAATTCAGTTCCGTTATCACTTCTAATTGCTTTTAATGATCCTGGGTGATCAATAGATAATCTAAGAAATAAAGTTCTAAAATGACTAAAAGCTTCATTCTTAGATGCCATAAAATAAACCCAAGAATATCTGGAATAATCATCAACAATCACAAGCACATACCATTTACCTCCGAAGGATTGAACACGTGCCGGACCTACTGTGTCAAGATGTAAAAGTTGTCCCGGTTCAGCTGTCATGGTCATTGTGAGAGGAGCATGTGAACCTGCAACAAACTTAGCATGTCTACAAGAAGAGCACACAATATCATTGTCCTTTTAAGCTTCGGCAGCCCACGTATGCGATCGAGAGCACTAACACGAGTGAGATGATCAAAGCCTATGTGACCAAGTCTACGATGCCAAAAATATAGATCCTTTGTATCATTAGCAACTAGACACCGATGCTTAGAAGTTGACAAATCAAAATCAGCTTTAAAAACTCTTCCAAACCTAGACATGTTAAACAAAAGCTCACCTTTTGAATCTACAACCTTGCAGCAATTTTTAGCAAAGCTAACCTCTAGATTTTCATCTAGCAATTGTGAAACTGAAAGCAAGTTGTATTTCAAATTTTTAACAAGTGCCACATCTTTTAAAGTGTAGAGATTGTTTACTCTAACCGAACCTTTAGCAATTATGGGAGTAGAAGAGTTATCGGCGAAAGTAACATTTTCTACACGTGACACAAAAGAGAGAGAGGAGAACCATTCTTTGTTACCGGTCATGTGGCGTGAGCAACCTGAATCCACAATCCAAATGTTCTCCTTCCTCAAACGTGAAACCTACACAGTAGCACAATACGTCGATGACTCAATACTGGGGTTAGTTAAAAGACTTTTAGGAATCCAGTACTGAGTCACACGACGTCTAGCAGGAATAACACGCGAAAGCTGAGAAGGTACAGCAGGTTTATGAGCCAAACAACGAAAATTTTTGTTCCCAACTACTGACTTAGAAGATGTGTTATATGTAGCACAAAAAATAGTAGGTCCGGGAGCAAGTTTTTGAGTCATTACAGCAGGTTGCAAGCTCCGAACATTCGGTCTACCAGATTTTGCTTGGTTGTTATGTGATCTAGCAAGTATTCTTTGTTTCTTATCGTGTTTAGCTAGTCTATAACAAAAATCCATGACATGACCATCTCTACCACAGTAGGTACAATGAAAAATAACCTTATTATCATGTCTAGATGAGCAAGCAACACGTTTATTAGAACCCGAATGGGACAGTACTCCTGCAGATTTGAAAATCACCTCCTTTTGTCTAGGAGCTGTTTGAATCAAACCGCTTCCTAATGACTTTACAACTTTAGGTGGGTGTGCCTTAGCATGAGCATGAGAATTAAAACCTAAACCAGTTTTATCATTACAAGACTTGGAAGAATTCAGCAGCAAGTTTAGGTTCTTATTTGCAATAGAAAACCGATCTAGTGTCCTATGCATGTCATCAAGTTTATTGGACAGATCAAAGCAGTTTTCACATGAAGTTTTTCCTTTAAGTTTGCAATTTGAACAATATTTAACTTCATGCACACGTAAAGCATTGTTCAAAATAGAAATCTCATTCATAGCATCATTTAGTTTCTTATTCAGATCATCACATGAAGAACAATGCAAATCAATTGTAGAACAACAAGCATCTTTCAAATTTTTATCATTAAGTGCAGCAAGCTCTTTGTTCTTTTCAATTTCAAGTTCAAGTTTATCAAGTGTAGATGCGTGTGCACTTCTTAAAGAGGATAATTGTTCATAAATCAAATCACATGAGGAACAAGAATCATCACTAGGAATCAAAGTTTTTAAACGATTAATTTCAGATTCTAGTGATTCAATTTTAACAGCATTGTTCCTAAGTTTTCTATCCTTTTTCTTTAATATAACAGTGGCACGAGAAATAGCATCACACATTTCTTCGCAAGTGGGACATACCTCTTCATCGTCGCTGTTGTGTTCTGCCTCCTCGGAGCTTGAACTTGACTTGCTCGCCATGCAGCACATATTTGCCATAGCTTCTTCATCTTCATCACTACCGGTGTCCACATCACTTGAGCCGAAATCTTGAAGTGCAGAGATCATACTATGCACTATGTTGCGCATTGATAAATCATTCTTCTTATTATTCTTTGCAAATGATTTCTTCGGCCTTGTTTGCTTTTCTTCACGTGAAGTCGGACCTGAAAGGTTAGGGCACTCCGTACAAAAATGTCCTGTCTTACCACATTCAAAACATCATTGAGGTCCGGAGCTTCCTCTCCTTCTAGTTCTCATATTTTGCAATGCTTTTGAGAACCGAGTAGAGATGAGTGCAAGCTCCTCCTCTGGAAACTCTTCAATCTGTTCAAGGGTTAGAGAGGACAGCAAAGAGAGTGCACCACTAGATGATGATTGACTAGAACTAGACATGTCACGTTGCGAAACAAATGCAATAGACTTGTTGGGGTTTTTACGTGAGATGATGTCAATTTCATGAGTTTTCAATTTAGAATAAAGCACGTCTAAAGTAAGAGAACTCATGACAGTAGATTCACGAATAGATGTAACTTTCATCTCCCAAATTGACATATCTAATGCTCCTAACAATTGTCTAGCATTTTCAGCATCTGAAAAGTTAACATTGACACTACGCAAGTTGCTGAGAATTTTATTAAAGCGAGCAAAAAGGTCGTCAATTGACTCACCGGGTTGCATCTCAAAACGCATGTATTCTTTCTTGAACATATCTTGCCTTACCTCCTTGATCGTATTGGATCCTTCATGGTAGTCACAAAGAGCTTTCCAAACATCATATGCAGATCGGAGGTGTGCAACACGGTCGAAGTCGCTTTGAGTCAATCCTTGGATGATCAAGTTGCGAGCCTTGTTGTTGTTGTCAACATCTCTCATGTTCGCAGTCGTAACTTGATCGTTGGGTGGTACATCGAAGTTCCGGTAGACCTTTTCCCATATGGCGAAGCCTTGCGCCTGTATGTAGGCCTCCATCCGCGCCTTCCAAACCTGAAAATCGATGCCATTGAACACACAAGGTTTTGCGGAGTACTTCTCCATGATGGTTAGTCAAAACACGTGCAAATCACAAAGATTAGAGCACCTTGGCTCTGATACCAATTGTAGGATCGAATAGGACGTGAAAAGCTACCAGAGGGGGTGAATGGTAGATTAAAACTTTTCGCAGCGGAAACAACAAAAATCCCTCAGCAAAAAATCAATTGGTTAAAGAAACTGTGTGTGCAAGTGTTTACAAACGTGTTCAACCGTGAAAAATCAAGTAGAGAGGTAGAGAGTCAATTCACGGATCTAATGCAACAAGAATCACTTGAAAACACGAAGTAAAACTTGAGATACGATCAAAACATTGAACGAAGATCAATCTGTTCTACCCGATATAAAACAGATCTACAATGCTGCAAAGAAACTCGTGTATCTCAAAAACTACAGATCCGAAACTCGTGAAAATTTCACAGATAATAGATAATTGAGTTGTCAAGACAATCCAAAAAGAATCATATCAATTGGATCTGTAAAACTCGAGTTATGAACGAAACACCGAAGCAACGTCGGTCTGTCCAGAAACTCGGCGAGAAAGACTTGACGAAAAACAAGTCGGACGAACAAGGCACAAAAGCTCCTCGAAACTATGAACTTTATTCAATAGAAACACAAGAGGAACAGCCCAAAGTCATGCACCACGAGCTCTGGCCTCCCTTGATTATATAACCAGCTCTATGGCCAATCCAATTCAAGCTAGGACTCCTACTCCTACTTGGATTCAAACTGTAACTTTCCAATACTGCTCAAGACTCTTCTATACGCAGATAGAAACAATCTTAAGACTTCCAAACACCTTAGTAACGTACCAAACATTCCTAAAACAACTCAAATTCGTGACCCACACGAAATCCTATCATAACCAACTCAAAACTTTCCATATTTGAGTCAAACACGACTTAGCCGCAGCCTGAGTCCATAACCTAGTCGGTTGGACCTTTCCGACCAATTCTTTACGTCCACTTCTCTTCATCACGCCTTGGAACAATGTTGCCACGTCCATGCACTCCTTGCACACGTGCAAACACCTTCCAACAACGTACATGCAACCTTCATATGCACTGCCCTTGATCCAAACATGCTGCGCGACCTCCCGATCAACTCAACCACATCTCCTCCCGAACTTGGTTGTTGGAACCTCATCTCCTCCCTGAGACTAGTCCAAGGATCCCGTCACCAGCCATGTCTTGAACTCAAGCAACACCTGCACATGAATAAACAACCAATTCTTTCGAGCACAAGTCCTCGACTTGACTCACGTTAGTTTGAAAACCACAACACCTTACATGAGCACGTCACATAAGCATGTTGCAAACCATATCAAATGATAACAGCCATAACCACCAAAACACACCAAAAACTTAGCAAATTAATACTAAGAAAACCTTCCCATAAAGCAAGTTTGAAATATTGCGAGTTAAAAGCAAAAACAAGACGCTGCAGTTCTACGAGTTGAACTTCACGGGAGCTCCCTAAAAACAAGCTTTGGACCTCACAGAAGCTCTCCGGACCTTGCAGGAGCTCTCCGGACCTTGCGTTGGACCTTGCCAACACTTGGCGGACCTAACAAAGAACTTGTCGGACCTTACCACAGAAGAATGTTTTGGCAATATTCAAAACTTTGAATGTTAATGCTAACTTTTATCCTAATTGCCAATGTATTCAGCACAAATAGGTCTCACAATCTGCAGGAGTGATGTCCACATCATCCTCCCCCTCTTGCATTGGAGTCATCCTCGACTCAAGCTCATCTTCTTCTCCCATGTATGGCTTCAAATCTGAAATGTTAAATGTGGGACTAACCCCAAACTCGGGAGGCAACTCAAGTTTATATGCATTGTCATTTATCTTCTCAAGAACCTTAAAAGGTCCAGCAGCACGTGGCATGAGTTTGGACTTTCTCAAATCCGGGAACCTATCTTTTCTCAAATGAACCCACGCCAAATCACGGGGTTCCAATTTTACCTCCTTCCTACCTTTACTAGCAGCAATGCGATACTTTTCATTCATTTTTTCAATTTATAACTTAGTAGTTTCATGCAACTTAAGAATAAATTCAGAACGTTGTGTAGCATCTAAGTTCACAATTTCAGTATATGGTAAAGGTAGCAAATCAATTGGAGCACGAGGATTGAAACCATAGACTACCATAAACAGACTTAACTTGTTTGTGGAGTGAATAGACCTGTTATAAGCAAACTCAATATGTGGCAAACACTCCTCCCATAACCTCAAATTGTCTTTCAAAACAGCCCACAACATAGTAGATAAGGTACGGTTAACTACCTTTGTTTGCCCATCAGTTTGTGAATGACAAGTAGTAGAAAACAGCAACATTGTTCCCAGTTTATACCATAAAGTTCTCCAAAAGTGACTCAAAAACTTAGCATCCCTATCAGAAACAATAGTATTGGAAACACCATGCAAACGCATAACCTCATTAAAGAACAAATCAGCAACATGTGAAGCATTATCGGTCTTGTGGCAGGGTATAAAATGAGCCATTTTAGAGAAATGATCAACAACCACAAAGACACTATCCCTCCCCCTTTTTGTTCTAGGCAATCCTAAAACAAAGTCAATAGAAATATCCTCCCAAGGTGCACTAGGAACCGGAAGAGGCATATAAAGACCATGTGGGTTAAGCCGAGACTTAGCTTTGTTGCATGTCGTGCAACGTGAAACGTAGCGCTCCACATCACGCCTCATTCGTGGCCAAAAGAAGTGAGCGGCCAGCACATCCTCTATCTTTTAACACCAAAATGTCCCATCAAACCACCTCCATGCGCTTCCTGCAACAATAAAAGACGAACGGAGCTAGCTGGAACACACAGCTTGTTAGCACGGTAGAGAAGGCCTTCACGCAGCAGGAATTTTTGCCACGTTCTTCTCTCTCTACAATTTTGAAAGGCGTCTTTGAAGTCCAAATCAGTAGCATATAAACTCTTTATGGTTTCCAAACCAAAGATTTTATGAGAAAGTTGGGATAGTATGGTATAACGTCTAGATAAAGCATCGGCAATCACATTGTCTTTCCCTTTCTTATGTTTAATGATGTAAGGAAATGATTCAATGAACTCAATCCATTTAGCATGACGTTTGTTCAGATTAGCTTGTCCTTTAAGATACTTCAAAGACTCATGATCTGAATGTATGACAAATTCTTTAGACCATAGGTAATGTTGCCAAGTTTGCAAGACACGCACTAAAGCATAAAGTTCTTTGTCATATGTAGAATAATTCAGCGAAGGCCCATGCAATTTTTCACTAAAGAAGGCAACAGGTTTACCTCCTTGAATTAGCACTCCTCCAATGCCAATGCCGCTCGCGTCACATTCAAGCTCGAAGGTCTTCTCAAAATCAGGAAGTTGCAGCAATGGTGCTTGTGTGAGCTTCTACTTGAGAACATCAAAAGCTTGTTGTTGTGCTGGTCCCCATCGAAATGGCACTCCATGCTTTGTCAACTCGTGGAGAGGTGCCGCAATGGTGCTGAAATCCCGCACGAAACGCCGGTAGAAACCTGCGAGACCAAGAAAACTCCGAACCTGTGTGACCGTAGTCGGAAGTGGCCAGCTCGTGATGGCAACAATCTTTGCCTCGTCCACCTCAATGCCCTGCGAAGTAACAACATACCCAAGAAAAGACACACGATCGGTGCAAAAGGTGCACTTCTCAAGGTTACCATATAAACGTGCATCGCACAAGACATTAAAAACAGCACGAATATGTTCAAGATGCTCATCATATGACTTGCTCTAAATAAGGATATCATCAAAGTAAACCACCACAAATTTACCAATGAAAGCACGTAAAACCTCATTCATCAACCTCATGGAAGTGTTGGGCGCGTTAGTTAAACCAAATGGCATGACTAACCATTCATAAAGTCCGAATTTAGTTTTAAAAGCAGTTTTCCATTCATCACCTAAAGCCATACGAATCTGATGATATCCACTACGCAAATCAATCTTGGAGAAAATAGCAGAACCACTCAAATCATCAAGCATGTCATCCAATGTCACACCCGGTTTCTCCGAAGAACAACCAAGTGAATATCACATGTATGCCAGGATCAGTTTCTCATACATGTGATGACAAATAGTGAAGCATCATTTATTACAAGCCAGGTGTCGAATATAAATAAGTCTTACATAGCAAATGTCTCGATGGACAATAATAAGTTCATCACAAGTAAATAAACTAGCAGCGGAATATTATTCTTGAGGGCTCCGTCACAGGCGTTGCCCGGGGGTCTCCATGAACCTAGAAACCTTCTTCGGATCCAAAGTCTTGGTCATTATACACCACCTCATTATCTTGACCTGAGCAGCAATATAAACCAACAAAATATGCAAGGGTGAGTACCAATGGTACTCAGCAAGTGTGGGAAAATTATATCATGCATGGCTAGAACAAGGAGGGGTTGAACTCATGGTTAAAGCACTACGCAATTAATACCTATCACCTTAGCTTATTAAGCACCTACATTACTACACAGGTGAAATGGTCCCAATCTCCCATCCCATCATCATAATCCAATAACCATAACATCATTTCCAATGTTAAGCTCCCCGCTTAACATCCAAAACTTCCAAAACCATCACTCCTCTAATCATGAATAAGTCCAAGCCGCTCTTGACCGTGAGCACGGCTGTCATGACAGTTTTGACTCTGCAGAGTTTGTACCACTGTACCCACATGTAGTGATTTCATCCCCCGTTGTCGGATGGACTAAAAGAACCTCCATTATGCCAGTGGCTACGAACCACATTCACACTTCCCAGGTGTGTAGCCAGGAGATCACTACGAAGCCTTTACAAAGGGATTCCCGACGAGCATGGGCCCACTGAGGTTTCACCCCTAACAGCATACAAGAGGCTCCTGCAAGCATCTAGGCCCCCGTGAGATATGGTTTCGGTGATTAATGACAACCGTTCGTTATTACTAATGAGTTTGTGGATGCAAGGTTTCACGTACATCACATCAAACATTAAATGAACTATCTATTCACACCATCTACTGCTCATTGGATACAAATGGAGACCCCTCAACGATCCATTCTAAGGGGTTATTCGATACTCATGAAAACTAAATGAAGAACTCATACAACGACTCTATTTTATCAAAATTGGCAACACAAGAAGCTTACACTTCATCGTAATATCATTTCAAACAAGTGTCAAAGAGGTCACTCAAGAAGATTCTAAAAGATCAACTCAAAACAATTCGAAGCAAACAAGTTGCATTCACCGGATCATCCGATGTCTTGCAAAGTGACTACATCGGTCGAATTTGAGTTGGCAGAAGAAGAAGACCTCAGAGCCCAGTACACACCGGATCATCCGATGTGAAGGAAGTGGCACATCGGTTGATTTCAACAGAAGGATAATTTCTGAGTAATTCTGAAGATCAACTCACCGGATCATCCGATGATGAGTTAAAATAACATCGGTCGATTAAAAGATCCAACGGTTATATCCAACGGTCACATCTGACACATGACATCAGCTAATTTGGAATTCGACCGATGATCATATAAAGGGGTGCATCGGAGGATCCGATGTTAACTGACAAAAGTCTGGCCACTTTTCCAACGGCTATCTCGTGTGGGCTGGCTATAAATACCCCTCCAACCGGCCATTTCGACAAGTCTTGATCACCAGAGCCTCTCTAGACATTCTCAAGCATTCAAGACCAAGAGCTACCACTTCCACACTTCAAAACCTCTTGTACTCCAACTATAGGTTATATCTAGCGAGAGAGAAGCTTGTGTGCGTCCATTCTTGGTGATTGGAATCTCTAGGCTAGTGAGAGAGAGTGTCTTGGTAACTTCTCTCACCTTGTAAACGTTGGAGGAAGAAGAGATCACTCCGGAGCTTACCAAGGTGTTTGTGGAAGCCCGGAGGATCACCGTTGTACAAGGCTTGATCTCCACCTTGCCGGAGAAGGCGAACGGAGAAAGATAGTGGATTCCCTCGTCTTGGTGACTTGGGAGTGGCTATACCCTTTGGTGGGTGCCACAACGTGGACGTAGGAAGATTTTTGTGATCTTACCGAACCACGGGAAAAATCGCCGTGTCTCCGAGTCTCCGCGGGAGTTTGCATTTTTCTCCTCACCCCTTACTATTACGCTTTTACTATTCCGCACTTAACTCTCTTGCTTGCGTAGTTAGTTTGCATAGGGAATTGGGCTTCAACCATTAAAGTTTTAAATTGCTCTAAAATTTTAAAAAGCCCAATTCACCCCCCCCTCTTGGGCGTTTCGATTCTTACAATTGGTATCAGAGCGAGGTTGCTCATTGGATCATTCTA
Organism: Neostapfia colusana; assembly: GCA_030760725.1. NCBI lineage: Eukaryota > Viridiplantae > Streptophyta > Magnoliopsida > Poales > Poaceae > Neostapfia > Neostapfia colusana. The sequence continues at coordinate 4,507,840 of JASWHV010000010.1, read as the reverse complement.
GCTTCACCGCTAGAGAGCGAAAATGGCCAAGAATGGGGGTTCGGTTCCTACCTTCGAGGGCAAGAATTTTGCTTATTGGAAAGCACGCATGCGCGCTTACCTTGAGGCAATTGCTCCCGAAGTGTGGGAAGCGACCCATGCGGGGTTTGGAAATCTTGACTATGTTGGTGACCAACTAAAATGGGATGCTAAGGCTAGAAATGCCATATATGAATGCATTAGTCAAGATGTCTTTGCTAGGATTGCTAGTAAAGAAAAAGCGTGTGAAATTTGGGCATGTCTAATTGAAATACATGAGGGCTCATCTCGGGTTAAAGAACTCAAATATCACATGCTTAAATCAAAATATGATGAATTTAAGATGTTTCCTCATGAGAACGTTAACCAAATGTTTTCTCGTTTAAATGTGCTCATTGAGGAAATTAACGCACTTGACATTGCTTCTCTTGGCAAGGGACTTATCAATCGCAAGATCCTCATGCTTCTACCCAAGCCCAAGTACAACATTATCAATTCAATGCTCCAAAAGAAGTCACTAGACAACATGGAAGTTTCGGAGCTCATTGGAGAAATCCATGCTCATGAGATGAGCGTACTTGGAATGATGGAGGAGTCATCCTCAAAAACCATTGCTCTCAAGGCTTCAACCAAGAAGACAACTTCCAAGAAGAAGAAAGTGGTTGAGCCTAGCTCAAGTGAAGAAGAGCAAGAAACAAGCGAAGATGATGATGATGAACTTGCTTTGATGATGAGGAAACTCTCACGCCTCAACTCCAAGATTGCAAAGAAGGGATACTCTTTTGATCCTAAAAAGAAAGCCTTCTTGCCAAGAAAAGATGAAAACAAGACGTGCTACAATTGTGGTGATCTAGGCCACATATCATATGATTGTCCAAGACCGGATAAAAGGAAGGAGAATGGGAAGCATTACAAGCTAGAAGAAAGTGATGATGAAGAGGAGGTTAAGCCCAAGCGTTCTTTTGGAAAGAAGAAATTTGACAAAGGCAAGAAAACCAAGCTCTTTCCAAAGAAGAGAAGAGGGCCTCAAAAGGTCTTCATGTGTGAAGCCAATGAGTGGATCACGGATGAAGAGTCAAGCGACGAAGATAGTGAAGATGAAGAAAACTTGGCGGGCCTCGCCGTCGTCAACAAGGATGACTCACCTCTTCGTCCACCTCCTATGTGCCTAATGGCGAAAGGTAACTCAAAGGTATGTGAAGATTCTAGCGATGATAATGATGAGCTTTCACCCGATGAATTAGCATCTATGATTAATGAATATCATGCCATTATAAAAAGGGAAAAGGCTAAGGTTAAGGCTCTTGAGCTAGCTCGAGCTAAGCTTGAAAGTGCCAACCTCGATTTGCATGACAAGTATGTAACCATACTTAAAGAGCATGACACGCTCAAATCAAATGTTAAGCAAATCGAGGAGGAGAATGCTCAAATCAAGTTTAAGTATCATGAGCTTGACTTAGCTAACTTAGCACTCTTGGCAAAGCACAATGAGTTGGTTCAAGAACATGAAGTGCTTAACCTTGCTTATGAAGCGATTGAACTTAAAGTGAAAAACACAAAGAAAGAAACCCTTGATGGCAAAATATCACCTAATTCACATGCCACTAATATTTTGGATGAGTCTTTGCCTTTGAATGCAAGCCCTAGGGAGAAGGAGCTAATGGACGAAATTGAAATTCTTCGCACTAGTGTGGCAAGACTTTCTAAGGGGGAGGACAAGCACAAGGAAATCCTCTACCAACAAGCTAAAGGCTTCCACAAGAGGGGACTTGGATCCTTCCCGGTGCCCAGCAAAGGAAAGGTGCCCTCACCGGAGCTTAGGACAAGCTTCATCAAGGAAGTTGGTTCCTATTGCCAACATTGTGAGGTCACCGGACATCACACGAGGGAGTGTCCTCTTCCCAACCGTCCTTCTCCCAAATTGCCTCCCAACTACAAATCTAGGTTCAATGATTATCACTATCTATTGAGCAAAGTAGGTGAAAAAGTGAAGGCAAGGTTCATCGGCAAAGACATCAAGGGCATGAAGGGGAAGCTCCCCAAGCAACTTTGGGTTCCAAAAACACTTGTATCACACATACAAGGACCTAAGTTGGCTTGGGTTCCTAAACTCAAAAACTAACTTCATGTGTGTAGGTGAACTACAAAGCCGGAGGAAAGCATTGGGTACTCGATAGTGGGTGCACTCAACATATGACCGGCAATGATGATATGTTCACCTCCATAGAAAACCCCGGCAATCATTAACAAGTCACCTTTGGTGATAACTCAAAGGGGAAGGTAATTGGTTTGGGTAAAATTGTTATTTCTCATGATTTGTCTATCTCTAATGTGCTTTACGTTAAGTCTCTTAGTTTTAATTTACTTTCTATTGCACAATTATGTGATCTTGGACTAACGTGCACATTTGACAAGAATGGTGTTGTGGTGACTAGTGAATTAAGCAAAGAACTAATATTCAAAGGTTTTCGGCATGGACATCTTTACTTGGTGGACTTCTCCAACAAGGATGCTAGCTTGACCACTTGTCTTTTCACCAAGACAAGTTTGGGATGGCTATGGCATCGGCGTATTGCTCACATTGGGATGAGCAAGCTCAAGAAGTCATTCAAACTTGGGATGGTGACCGGCGTGAAGGATGTCACATTCGAAAAGAACAAGCTTTGTAGCGCATGTCAAGCCGGGAAGCAAGTTGCCTCACACCATCCGATGAAGACAATGGTGTCAACCTCCAAGCCACTTGAACTACTTCACATGGACCTCTTCGGACCGTCCACGTACCAAAGCCTTGGCGGTAACCTCTATTGTCTTGTCATTGTTGATGACTACTCTCGCTATGCTTGGACATTGTTTCTAGGTGACAAGGGTGAAACTCCGGAAATCTTCAAGACCTTCGCTAAACGAGCGCAAAGGGAATTTCAACTTCTTATCATCAAGGTCCGGAGTGACAACGGCACCGAGTTCAAGAACTACAACATTGGGGAGTGGTGTGATCGTGAAGGCGTGAAGCACGAGTTTTCGGCCACATACACCCCTCAACAAAATGGTGTCGTTGAAAGGAAGAACAAGACTCTCATCACCCTTGCAAGAGCAATGCTTGATGACTATGGCACGTCGGAGAAGTTTTGGGCCGAAGCAATCAACACGGCGTGCCATGCCGCAAATAGGGTCTACCTTCATCGACTACTTCAAAAGACCCCATATGAGCTCCTCATTGGGAGAAAGCCCAACATCTCCTACTTCCGAGTCTTCGGGTGCAAGTGCTACATCTACCGCAAGAAAAGGCTCGGTAAGTTTGAAAGAAGGTGTGATGTTGGTATCTTTCTAGGTTATGCGTCAAACTCAAAAGCATATCGAGTATTCAACCAAACCTCCGGGTTAGTTGAAGAAAGTTGTGATGTTGAGTTTGATGAGACTAATGGCTCCCAAGAGGAGAGTTTTGGTCATGATGATATAGATGATGAGCCTCTACGAGAAGCTATGAAGAACATGACCATAGGAGACATCAAGCCCGAAGTTGGGGAGAGCCATGATCAAGGGGGAGCCTCAAGTTCCAACATCAACACCTCCATGGCGCCTCAAATTGATGAAGAAGAAGAGAAAAATGATCCATTGCCAATGCAAGATTCACATGCCACACAACACCAAGAAGAAGAAGAAGTCCAAGGTCAAGTCCAACCACAAGACGAGCAAGATGCCTCACCACCACCAAGTGCCTCACAACCTCTTATGAGGCATGGGCGCATCTCCAAGGCACATCCGATGGATCAAATCATCGGAAGTCCGTCACGGGGAGTAAGTACTCGTTCTCGCCATGTTGCTTCATTTTGTGAGCACTACTCTTTTGTTTCGTGTGTAGAACCCACAAATATTGAGGAAGCACTCCAAGATCCTAATTGGGTGATGGCTATGCAAGAAAAACTCAACAACTTCACCCGAAATGAAGTTTGGGTATTGGAGGAGCGACCTAAGAACAAGAACGTCATCGGAACAAAGTGGGTGTACCGCAACAAGCAAGACGAGAATGGCGTGGTGGTCCGCAACAAGGCAAGGCTTGTGGCCAAGGGTTTTTCACAAGTTGAAGGACTAGATTTTGGAGAGACATTTGCCCCGGTCGCACGGTTAGAAGCTATTCGCATACTCCTTGCTTTTGCTTCACATCACAATATTATGCTTTATCAAATGGATGTGAAAAGTGCCTTCCTCAATGGTTATATTAACGAGCTTGTTTTCGTTGAGCAACCTCCCGGGTTTGAAGATCCGAGGAATCCTAACCATGTGTATAGGTTACACAAGGCGCTCTACGGGCTCAAGCAAGCACCTAGGGCATGGTATGAACGTCTAAGGGATTTCCTAGTCATGCAAGGATTCAAGATCGGGAGGGTGGACACCACACTTTTCACCAAGGACATCAACGGGGATTTATTTCTTTGTCAAATTTACGTTGATGACATTATTTTTGGCTCAACTAACAAATCTCTTAGCCTTGAGTTTGGCACCATGATGTCTAGGGAGTTCGAGATGTCAATGATTGGAGAACTCAATTTCTTCCTAGGATTTCAAATCAAGCAACTTCAAGAGGGGACTTTCATCTACCAAGAAAAGTACACCAAAGACCTCTTGAAGAAGTTTGAAATGGAAGATTGCAGCTCAAGAAGTACTCCAATGGCAACAAATTGTCATCTCGACGCGGACATGGACGGTAAACCTATTGATCAATCTCATTACCGTTCCATGATTGGTTAATTATTATATCTTACCGCATCTAGGCCCGATATCATGTTTAGTGTGTGCTTGTGTGCTCGCTTTCAAGCGGCACCTAAAGAATCGTATCGTAAGGCGTTCTTTAGGATACTTAGGTATCTCAAGCATACCCCAAGTGTAGGTTTGTGGTACCCCAAGAACGCTAGTTTTTATCTCTTGGGTTACTCGGATTCGGACTTTGCCGGATGCCGTGTGGATCGCAAGAGTACCTCCGGTGGGTGCCACTTACTTGGGCGTTCCCTAGTATCTTGGTCGAGCAAAAAGCAAAACTCCGTGGCTTTGTCCACCGCGGAGGCAGAATATATAGCGGCCGGTGCATGTTGTGCCCAAATTCTATATATGAAGCAAACCCTTTTGGACTTTGGAATTAAGTTTGATTGCGTGCCTCTCCTTTGTGACAATGAAAGTGCGGTTAAGATAGCTAGAAACCCCGTTCAACACTCCCGCACTAAGCACATTGATATTCGCCATCACTTCTTGCGGGACCATGAGGCTAAAGGAGACATCTCTTTGCAAGGTGTTAGGTCCGAAGAACAATTGGCGGATATCTTCACTAAACCACTTGATGAGAAAACTTTTTCTAGACTAAGAAGTGAATTAAATGTGCTAGATGCATCTAACGTCATGTAAGTTGCCATGTTCATGTAAGGTTGCATATCAAATAGGTCTTGTCTAACTCCCAAAGGATAGGGGCAAGCTAGAAATAGCTTTTCCTGAGGAAGCCTTTGGCAGGTTTAAACTTGGCAAGATAGATTTACATTACGCCTTGCATGATTCCTGCCATATAGACTTGCACTCATTCAATATCTTGCATTATTTTGTTTGGCATTGCATACGGTAGATTGTCACAAAGGGGAACCCACATCATGAGAAGGAGACCTGTTCAAAATGCAATATCTCAACTCATATAATGTGGATAGAGCAAAATTCTAAAGGTACATGCTTTAAGGAGATAGAAGTTTTCTATACTCTAGCTCACAAAGCATGGGCCTTACATTTTCATGGTTTCACTCCTAACCTTGTGTGTTCTCTTTGCTTAAGGGCTTAGCCAATATGTGGCACTATATTTAAAGCCTTATATTAGAGGTTAGGAGTTGCCCAAAAAGTCCGAGGACCCATCCTTATCTTTGTGTGTTTAAGTCCAAGGACACATATGGGCAGTCTTAGGTTTTCTGTAGTCATCGGATTATCCGATGCCAGGGCCAGCAGATCATCGGATCAATTGGTGCTTCAGTTCAAGTCAGATCTCACAAATCAACCGATGAGTTCATTTCAGAAGACATCGGAGCATCCGGTGTTCAGTTTTCCTGGTGCCCTGCAGAAATCGACCGATGATCGCCACCTCAACGTCGGTCCATCCGGTGTTCAAAGAGAGTTTTTGGAACAACTCTCTGTTGAACTCGACCGATGCATCCTCCGATGATCATCGGTCCATCCGGTGTTTTATGCGCGGCTAGGGTTTGCCCGAACAGTTTAAAAAGCGGACTCGGCTGGATTTCGTTTTTTCTTTTCTCTTCTTCCCGACCTCCGCCGCCGTCCGTCGCCCTCGCCGGCTCTCCCACGCGCCGCCGCCTCCCAGCTGCCGCCGCCGGCTCCAGCCGCCGCCGCCGCCGCCTCTCCCGCGCACGCCGCCTCCCGCGCGCTCCGCCTCCCAGCCGCCGCCGCCCTTCCCAGGCGCCGCCGTCGCCTCCTCCCAGGGGCCGCCGCCGCCCTTCCCAGGCGCCGCCGCCGCCTCCTCCCAGGAGCCGCCGCCGCCATCTTTCGGCCGCCTAGGCGCCATCCGTGCCCGCGCCGCCGCCTCTCCCGAGCGTGCCGTCGCTGTTCCACCGCACCGCCGCGCCTCCCTCGCCGTCTCCCCTCCACCACTCGCCGCCGGTTCACATCACCCTCTCCGCTAGGATCTCGTCGTGCTTCGCCGCTCGTCGATAAGGTTTGCTCCATGCCGCGCGACGCCCTTCGTTGTTTTCATTGTTCATCTTCATCGTCGCTAACCCTAGCTCTCAATTGCATCAAGATGGGTCGCGATCGCAAAAGAAAGGGCAAGGCTATTGAGGAGCCCGCCGCGAAGAAGCGCAAGATGTCCAAGGACGCTCGTCGTGCGGAGTTGGCCGCTCGCGCCGCCGAGGAGCGTGAGCGCGGCCATCGCGGTTCCTTACGGATCCGTGAGTCCCGGCAGAGGCAGGAGCAGCCTCCGATCCAGCCGGTGCCTCCCGAGGGCTCCGACGAGGAGGAGACCGAGGTGCCGCCTCTCATCCGCCGGCGCACCCCGAGGACTCGGGGAGGTGGACAGACTCCTACGGCGAGTCGGCGCCCCTCTGCGGCTGACCGCGCCGAGGACAGAGAGGCCGAAAGGGCCATCCACCTGATGGACACAGCAGTCCGAGTTGCCGAAGAGGTCAGACTCACTGACTACAGGAAGATGAAGGCGAGGCAACTAAAGAAGCTCAGATGGTCAGCATTGATCGAGGAGTGGTTCCCACGGCCCAGGGACGCTCGAGTGGACTCCCGCTTCTGGACCCTGACACAGGCGTCCCTATACGAGACTTACAGGCGTCGGGGTCACAAGCTATTCCAGCATAACAGCATTGACTGGGATCAGCTTGCAGTGGCAGCAGGACATGGGATCAGGCCCCTGTTTGAGAGATACAGAGGACTGGCGGACTTGCTCTCACACCCGAGGAGTGCTTACGTCGAGGAGTGGGTTAGGGTGTTCTACGCGACACTCTACGTCTCTGAGGGTCGTCGCTCGATTCACATCATGTTCATGGGGCGAATCCACGATGTATCTCGAGACCTGTTGGGCAGACTGCTTGGTGTGGAGCTCTCCACTACGTGCCTGCACCAGATAGTCTACGGAGACGCAGATCCGCCGAGGAGGCCACTGACTGGAGGAGTGGCACCGCCCTTCGAGGAGATCAGAGGTCTGTTCACACAGCCGTTCACACATGACCAGCCGAGGGTGCCAGCGCTTCTCATCCCAGCAGCTCGGACAGTTCACCACGTCCTCAGGCGTACCCTGCTACCGAGGTCCGGCTACTTGGAGGGTTTCACGAGCCTTCAGCAGACCATCCTGTTCTATGTGATGAACGGGATGGAGTTCGACATAGTAGACATTCTGATCTGCGAGATGGAGGACGTGATCACCGACGGAGTTGGGATGCTACGACAGCTGGTCTTTGGTCACTGGATCTGTCACCTTCTTCACCAGCTGGTTCCAGAGGACACTCCAGGAGTCTCTCAGCTGACGGAGATGCGCGTGACCCGGTTCAGCCACTACCGAGTCCCCACTCCGGGAGACCGCCACCTTGGACGCCCCGTCGAGCATGAGGTTCGAGCCAGACTGTCAGAGGAGGACTGGGCAGAGCTGACTCAGGAGGACGCAGAGCTGGCACAGGCAGAGGCTCAGGGAGGAGACCTACAGCACGTATGGTCGGACAGCGACACCAGCGACAGTGTCGAGGAGTACTTCCCTCCTTCTCCTCCCTCACCGAGGCAGCACGACGCAGAGGCAGGAGGCTCAGCTGCTCCACCACCTACACCTCCTCCAGTGTCAGAGGCTCAGGTGACTCAGCCGTCAGAGCTCACCACCTTACTTCAGCGGATGGCTCAGCAGCAGGAGCTGCAAGCAGCTCGACAGGAGCAGCTTCAGAGGCAGCAGCAGGAGATGCAGCTGGAGATCGCCCGTCAGAGGCGAGAGGACACCGACAGGTTCACCAACCTTGTCGATCAGATGACGCGACGCACTCTGGACCAGCAGCAGCAGACTCAGCAGATGCTGTTGGGCATCCTGGGGTTGGTCACCAACCTCTAGCAGCAGACTGGAGTGGCTCTTCCACCTCAGCACTTGGGACTCAGTCAGGCTCTAGGTGCACCCCCACTGGCACCAGCTCCAGTACTGCCACCGACGTTGCTCCAGTCCTCACCTCTTCCGGTAGTACCTCCACCGGTGCCAGCAGTCTCAGCGGATCCCCCAGCAGCTCCAGCTCCAGCTCCAGCCCCCACAGCAGCTCCAGCTCCTCCCGCTCCAGCTCCAGCACCAGCGACCTCCACCTCCAGCAGCTCCGGCGACAGCACCGTCGACGCCGACCGCTTCACCATCGCCAGGAGCGCGCCTGAGTCGTAGTCACTCGACTTTCCTTTTTGGTGCCTTGATGCCAAAGGGGGAGAAGAGTTAGAGTCAGGGGGAGGTTAGCTTAGTTCTAGGGGGAGTACTTGGTTCTAGGGGGAGTGTCTATCCCTTTTGCTACTTTATTGGAGATTGTTACTTATTTGAGATTGCCTGTTATTATTATTTGCTATTATTGTACTCCGGGTGCTACTCTGTGCTCTTACGCTTTATTAATTATTATTTGAGCCTTCGAGTCACTTGTGCTGCAATTTGTACTTGTTATGTTTCCTTTTTGAGCATTGCGTTTTAATTTCATTTATTCTATACTCTACTCGTTGTGTTGTCATCAATCACCAAAAAGGGGGAGATTGAAAGCATCTAGGCCCCCGTGAGATATGGTTTCGGTGATTAATGACAACCGTTCGTTATTACTAATGAGTTTGCGGATGCAAGGTTTCACGTACATCACATCAAACATTAAATGAACTATCTATTCACACCATCTACTGCTCATTGGATACAAATGGAGACCCCTCAATGATCCATTCTAAGGGGTTATTCGATACTCATGAAAACTAAACGAAGAACTCATACAACTACTCTATTTTATCAAAATTGGCAACACAAGAAGCTTACACTTCATCGTAATATCATTTCAAACAAGTGTCAAAGAGGTCACTCAAGAAGATTCTAAAAGATCAACTCAAAACAACTCGAAGCAAACAAGTTGCATTCACCGGATCATCCGATGTCTTGCAAAGTGACTACATCGGTCGAATTTGAGTTGGCAGAAGAAGAAGACCTCAGAGCCCAGTACACACCGGATCATCCGATGTGAAGAAAGTGGCACATCGGTTGATTTCAACAGAAGGATAATTTCTGAGTAATTCTGAAGATCAACTCACCGGATCATCCGATGATGAGTTAAAATAACATCGGTCGATTAAAAGATCCAACGGTTATATCCAACGGTCACATCTGACACATGACATCAGCTAATTTGGAATTCGACCGATGATCATATAAAGGGGTGCATCGGAGGATCCGATGTTAACTGACAAAAGTCTGGCCACTTTTCCAACGGCTATCTCGTGTGGGCTGGCTATAAATACCCCTCCAACCGGCCATTTCGACAAGTCTTGATCACCAGAGCCTCTCTAGACATTCTCAAGCATTCAAGACCAAGAGCTACCACTTCCACACTTCAAAACCTCTTGTACTCCAACTATAGGTTATATCTAGCGAGAGAGAAGCTTGTGTGCATCCATTCTTGGTGATTGGAATCTCTAGGCTAGTGAGAGAGAGTGTCTTGGTGACTTCTCTCACCTTGTAAACGTTGGAGGAAGAAGAGATCACTCCGGAGCTTACCAAGGTGTTTGTGGAAGCCCGGAGGATCACCGTTGTACAAGGCTTGAGCTCCATCTTACCGAACCACGGGAAAAATCGCCGTGTCTCCGAGTCTCCGCGGGAGTTTGCATTTTTCTCCTCACCCCTTACTATTACGCTTTTACTATTCCGCACTTAACTCTCTTGCTTGCGTAGTTAGTTTGCATAGGGAATTGGGCTTCAACCATTAAAGTTTTAAATTGCTCTAAAATTTTAAAAAGCCCAATTCACCCCCCCCTCTTGGGCGTTTCGATCCTTACAGCTCCAACCCCGCTGCAGTGGCCCCCTCTTGAGCCTTGCGGTTCATATGGTAGTCCAGCTGACACCTACTCCCCGCACCATCCAACACACCCATACTACGCCGGGGATACACCTAATTAATTGGCCAAGCTGCCCCATCTCAGCATGTGGTTGGCACGGTAAAGCCAGGTTACATGCTCCATGAACCGGTCCTTAGGATCTAGGCAAGTACTAAACACAAACCCAAGTCTCGTGCACCCAACACATAACCAAAACATCCAACTTGCCTTGATCCCTACCTCTACATATCTCACAATATCTCATTCAAGAGTATGGTAAAATAACTGATGATCTCTTATCCCAAATATCCCATTCTAAGCATGGCTAAGCATATGCATAATATAAATGACATGATAGAATAAATCCCAACCCAAGCTACAAGGAAACAAGGTAATGCAATTCTAGGGAAACTTCCTAGCATGGGTTTCATATTTAACTTGACAATGCAATAATTCTATCTAAACATCCTAGTATAGGATCAAAGTGGTCAAGGACACTTGCCTCCTTCCTGCTGCTCTTGAAATGGGTAGTCCTGATCTTGGAAAGGAATAACTTGCTCTTGAGCAGGTTCTACATCATACCATCACACATAGCAAAAGAAAAACAACAATCCATAAGACATAGTTCACACTTCCACTTCATACAAACCACACATTCACATTTATGAAAGTCATTCACAATTATATATGTTGTGGTTACTCTATGTGTGTTGATTTGTGGCTTGCATGCACTTTTGATCATATGTATATGATTCCTACTTTTGTGTTCACATTTATACTTACATGCTATATATATGAGTTTCCAATTTAAATAAATTCCTTATATTCAATTACTACACCTTTTAGCTACCTAGTATGCATGAAAGGTATTTTCCTTCTCCATATGTGTCTTCATAATTTCTACCAACCCTAAACTGAATTCTTTGGATTTTAGAAACTCCATTTATCATTTATTAGTTGCTATATTTTCAGATTTATTTCCTATGCCTAAGTGTGAACTTTATTATAAAAATAACAAGACACATCATCTAAACAGAATAGGTTCTGATCTAAAATATTTGCTAATATATTTTTGACCTTTTCCTCTGATGTAAACTATTTTACAATTATTTTCCCTATTTTCTAGAACTATTCTTTACTTAAAAATGTGTCCCTAAATGTGAATAATAAATTAAACAGATTCACTTCAGCCCAAAATATGTTTTTATCTCACTCCAAAGTTTTCTAAATACTGAGAAAGTTTTTAATTTAATTTTGACAACATGTTTGTCCCACTTTTTAAATTTTAAACACTAGCCACATATTCAATTTCCCAAATTAAATATTAAACAGGGCTAAAAAGGTAAACTCACCCCACTACAGGGTCTATAATATTATTTTCAGAATTTCCAGGGGTCTAGCTACACTTATCAGAGGAGTTTTTCCTAATTTTTATTAAGTCCAGGGGCTAAAATTGATTTTTAAATGAATTTACATGATTTTCTGAAGTTCCGGGGGCTAGATCAGCAGTTTCCGGGGCTAGCTCTTATTTCCCGAGAACCCCAGGGGGTAGCACGTAAGAATTCCAGTCTTTATAACGTGGGGCTGACGTGGACCGTCTGATTTTAAACCGACGGCTGAGATTATAACGTCGAACCGGTACGCGGGGATTTAAACCCTACCGTGCGATTTAAAATAAACGGCGCACAAGCGGCCACGTCGCTCTGATCGAGCGCGGGCGGCGCTGCCGGCGGCGCACGGCGGCGGGAAGCGGCGATCTCGCCGGAGACTTTCGGATCTTCGAGAATTCTTCCTAGAACTGTGATCTTATGGCATAGATCGGTGGAGGAGAGGTCGGGGATCTCACCTCGGGGGTTTTTTTGAGCTCGGAGGTCCTGGAAGGTGATCGGCGATTAGGTCCGAGGTGAATTCACGGCGAGGCTCCTCGGCGCTGTGTTTACACCGCAAGTCACCGAGTTTTCTGCACCTGCAAGGTTCCCCGGAGGCGGTGGATCAAGACCAGCGAGTTAGATCGGAATTTCCGAGTGTAGATCGGCCAGAATTCGCCGGAGAAACTCGGGTTCTTACCGGAGAGAAAATCGGCGGATCGCGTGGGAAAAACGTGACATGGTCGGGGTTTTTATAGACGGGGGAGGGCGGCGGGGTGGTTTAGATCGAGTTTGCGTCGCCCCCGAACGGAATTCGGCTGGAATACGTGAGAATTCCCGATCGGTTTCGATTCGGGTGAGAGAGTCCGGCACTGGCGCGAGGTAGACGATGAACTGGCGGGCCCCGCCTGTCAGTGGGAGGAAACGGCGCGCGTGGCTGCGGGCTGACGTGGGCGCTGGTTGGGCCGGCCGGTGGGTTGCGGCCCACTGGCCGGTTTTTTTCTGTTTTCTTTTTTTCTTTTTCTATTTCTTTTCTGATTTGAGTTTAGTTTAAATTCCAGTTTGAATTTGAATTTTTGTAAAACATGCAACACGTCCAAAAAATTTTAAATTCCCCTCTTAACATGATTTAGGGTCTTAACAAGATTTTGGGGTGTTACAGCTCTACCCCCCTTAAAAGAAATCTCGTCCTCGAGATTGGTGGTTCTAAGAAAACAATTCCGGAAATTGTGCCTTGAGCTCATCTTCCCGTTCCCAGGTGGCTTCCTCTTCTGAGTGATGCTTCCACTGCACCTTGCACATCCGGATTCTTTTATTTCTGGTGAGGCGCTCCATTGTCTCCAAAATCTTGTATGGTTGCTCGTCGTAAGACAAATCCTCAGCTACGTTCACTTCATTCATGGGTAACACCTCTTCAGGCGTCCTCAGGCATTTCTTGAGTTGTGACACATGGAATACATCGTGCACATCCGATAGATGAGCCGATAACTCTAGTTGATACGCCACTTCGCCTTTCCTTCCCAGAACTTGAAAGGGTCCGATGTATCGAGGTGACAACTTCCCTTTCACCTTGAACCGACGAAGTCCTCTGATAGGGGACACCTTGAGATATACATAGTCTCCCACATTGAAAACGAGCTCTCTTCTTCGTACATCGGCATAGCTCTTTTGGCGTGTCTGTGCTATCCTCAAGTTGTTGCGAATTTCCCTCACCTTCGCCTCGGCTTCTTGTAGTACTTCTGGACCAAACACTTTACTTTCCCCTGTTTGGTTCCAAAATAGGGGAGTTCTGCACTTCCTCCCGTACAAAGCTTCAAACGGTGACATCTTCATACTAGCTTGATAGCTGTTGTTATAGGAAAACTCCGCATACGGTAAGTTCTGGTCCCAACTCCTATTGTTTTTGAGTGCACATGCTCTCAGCATATCCTCAAGAATCTGATTGGTTCTTTCCGTCTGCCCGTCAGTTTGGGGATGATAGGTAGAACTAAAGTTCAGATGGGTTCCCATGGTTTCGTGCAACTTCTGCCAGAACCTTGAGGTGAACTGTGTCCCTCGATCCGACACAATCTTCTTTGGCACTCCATGGTAACACACGATCCTTGACATGTACAACTCTGCCAATTTGGATCCGCTGTAGCTTTCCTTCACGGGGATGAAGTGAGCTACCTTGGTTAGCCTATCAATGATGACCCATATCGAATCATATCCTGATTGGGTCCTAGGCAATCCCACGATGAAATCCATGCTGATTTCTTCCCATTTCCATTCAGGCACTTTGAGTGGTTGCAATAATCCCGCGGGTCGTTGATGTTCTGCTTTCACTAACTGACATGTGTCACATAGGGCAACATGTTCCGCGACATCTCGCTTCATGCCATACCACCAATACCTGCTCTTGAGGTCCTGGTACATCTTCGTACTCCCAGGATGAATGGAATAGTCGGAATCGTGAGCCTCCTTCAAAATTAATTCACGAATCTCCTTTACTTCAGGCACACAAATCCTTTTTCCGTGCCACACCGTACCTTGTTCATCCTCTCTGAAACCAGGAGCTTTATTTTCCTTGATGAGTTGTCTGATCTCTTGTATCTTCTCATCATTCTTTTGACCCTCGCGGATTTCTTGCTCGAGTGTGGAGTCCACTTCCATGGCGATGGCTTCCCCACTATTTACCAGACATAGATTGAGCCTTATAACCTCGTCCTTAAATTCTGCAGGCATGTCCTTCAAGCTCAACTTATTGACCTGCACTTTTTGACTTAAAGCATCGGCCACGACGTTTGCTTTCCCAGGATGATAGTTGATGCCCACATCAAAGTCATTGATTAGCTCTAACCATCTCCTTTGTCTGAGGTTGAGATCTGGCTGTGTGAAAATGTACTTCAAACTCTTATGATCCGTATATATCTCTGTCCTCTTCCCCATCAAGTAGTGTCGCCAAATTTTCAACGCGTGTACCACTGCGGCTAGTTCTAAGTCGTGCGTAGGATATTTTTCTCGTGCTTCCGAAGCTGCCGGGATGCATATGCCACAACATGCCCTTCTTGCATGAGAACACATCCCAACCCGTTTCCAGAGGCATCGCAGTACACTGTGAAATTCTTCTGCATATCTGGCATAACCAACACTGGGGCTGTTGTCAATCTTTCCTTTAGCTCTTGAAAACTCGTCTCGCACTGTGGCGTCCATGTGAATGTGATTCCCTTCTCCAACAGTTTGGTGAGAGGTCTCGAGATCTTGGAGAATCCCTCAATAAACCGTCGATAGTATCCAGCCAATCCCAAGAAGCTTCGAACTTCCCTGACATTTTCAGGGGTCTTCCACTTCTGTATATCCTCGATTTTGGCAGGATCCACGGAGATTCCTCCCTCCGAGATTATATGTCCTAAGAAGGGAACTCTTTTCAGCCAAAACTCACACTTGCTCAACTTGGCATATAGTTGGTGTTCTCTCAGCCTTTGCAACACCAACCTTAGATGTTTCTCATGTTCTTCTTCATCTTTGGAGAAGACGAGAATGTCATCTATGGAAACCACCACAAATTTGTCTAGATATTCCATGAATACCTTGTTCATGAGATACATGAAGTATGCCGGGGCATTAGTTAGCCCGAAAGGCATGACAGTGTATTCATACAGTCCGTACCGAGATACGAAAGCTGTCTTGGGAATATCAGATTGCCTTATATTGAGTTGGTGGTATCCCGACCTGAGATCAATTTTCGAGAACACACAAGCTCCCCTCAACTGATCAAACAAGTCTTTAATGTGGGGTAATGGGTACTTGTTCTTGATGGTTACCTCATTCAAGGCACGGTAATCCACGCATAACCTTTGGGTTCCGTCCTTTTTGGGCACAAATATCACCGGAGCTCCCCATGGTGAGAACTATGGCGAATATACCCCTTCTCCGTCAATTCTCTCAAATGATCCTTGAGTTCTTCTAGCTGCTTGGAGTCCATCCGATAAGGTCTTTTGTAAATTGGGGCGGTTCCAGGTACTAGCTCAATTGCGAATTCCACTTCACAATCGGGAGGCATACCTGGTAACTCCTCCGGAAAAACATCTGGATATTCCCTGATGGTCCTGATTTCCTCAACTTTCACCTCAACTTGATTTAATGTAATGTCCCTCCTAGGCTCGTGTAGTGTTATGAACTTTACTCTTGTGCCACTAGGGTAGTTAGTTCCGCCATTCTGGTCGAACAATGGATGATTCCTTTATGTTTTGTCAACCAATCCATACCCAAGATAATATCTATCCCTTGTGAATCTATCACTATGAGGTTAGCAGAAAATACTACCCCATTAATGTCTAGGTTCACTTTGGGACACACTTGTCTTGTCCTTATTTCTCCACCTGGAGAGTTTACGGCTAGCATATGGTTCATTTGTGTGGTTGCTAGGTCATGCTTCTTAACAAACCCTTGAGCAATGAACGAGTGGATAGCACCAGAATCAAACAGCAGGGTTGCAAGGTGTAGATTGGCAGGAAACTTACCAACTACCACGTCGGGTGCCTCTTGCGCTTCCTCCATAGTGATGTGGTTCACCCGTCCTCGCATCACATTCTGCTGTTGTGGCTGTGCGGGCTTCTTCTTTGGGCATTTATGGGCGTAGTGCCCCACTTCACCGCAGCTAAAACATTGCACCCCAACCTTAGGTGCCTGGCCTTTGTTGTCTTGGGGTTGGTTTGGAGGTCCCTGTACTGCTGGTCGAGGTAGATATGCGGGGCGAGGCTGCTGTACAAACTGACGTTGTGGCTGTGTTGGTGCTACGGGAGGCCTGTAGTTCGGGTTGTACCCTCTTGGTGCTGAGTAGGGTACCGCAGCACGGTTCGTCTGCCCTGTAGGTTGCTGCATCAGACGTGGGCGGGTGTTGCTCCCTGAGGCTTGATGTGACCACCCGGCCTTCCTCTTATTCTCATTTTCCAAGGCCTTTGGCTTCCTTTCCACCACAAATGCTCTGTCCACCATCTTTTGGAATCTTTCATACTCATTTGAGGACATTGCACACTGCATTTCTGCGGTAAGTCCTTCCACGAAACAATCTTGTTTTTGCTCATCAGTCTCTATGTCCCGTGGAGCATAACGGGATAGTTGAGTAAATTTAGTGAGGTATTCCCTCACCGTCATGTTTCCCTGCTGCAGTCCCAAAAACTCCTTCCTCTTGTTTTTGAGTTCACCTCTTGGGATGTAATGGTTGCGGAAGCTACGCTTGAACTCTTCCCAAGTGATGTTCTCAGGGTCATGATGGGCAGCCACGTAGGCGGTCCACCAATCAGCAGCAGGTCCATGCAATTGATGAGAGGCAAACAACACCCTCTCATACCCTTGGCACTGGATGATCCTCATCTTGCTTTCAATGGTCTTTAGCCAATCAGCTGCCTCCAGAGGTTCAGCAGCACTTGCAAACTTTGGAGGTTGAGTTCCTAGAAACTCACTCAACCTTGGTTGGCGTGGTGCAGCTTGTGGATGTGGAACTTGATGCAAGTTGGCCACCACTTGAGTCAAGTTCTGGATGAGCTGATTTTGATTCTCCAGCATTTGGTGGAGGGGATCAACTCCTTCACGACGACCACCCCGGTCCTGGCCTCCAGAAAGATGAGGGTTGCATGCCTCATCGTTGTTGTTGGCGGGGTTGGCAGCACGTCCTTTTCCTCTTCCGGCCATCTGGCAGAATCAACCAATGTTAATTTTGAAAGCATTTAGTATCATCTTACTACTTTCACTTGTTTGTACTTTGAAGTGTTGAGACTTTGTTATATATTTTTTTCTGAGGGTTCATTTCTCACACAAAAATAAATGCAATATTATTTCATGTGGGTTCACACACCAAAGAAAAACAATCTAAAGACGAGACTGTGGACAATTGCTCATGGCTTCCACAACTCACGTCACACACCAAGCATTAACACACCATTAACTTAACGTAACGACTCGACTATGCGACATCTTGCTAATTTAAGGGAAAGACTCTACGCTATTCGTTTTCTTGAGCTGGCTCCTCGGGATCTTCCTCATCATTTCGGCTGCCTTCTGACTCTGCTTTGGGTGGGGAGGCTGCTGGTGGAGAAGTGCGACGACGCCTGATCGCTCGGTGATCTGGGGTGTCAGGAGTCCATGTGTCATTCATGGTGACACACAGTTCATTCCCATCTCCTCTTTCTCTCGCCCTCAAGCAGGCTCGCAGCAACGCCTCCGTTTCCTTCAGGGTGTCCCGAACATCCTGAAGTTCTTGTTGACACTCCTTCAGTCGAGTGCTGAGCATAGCAGCATCCTCCAAGCACAAGTCCATGTTCTCATGGGAAGTCCCTTGCTGCACCGGCGAGTACTTGTACTCTGTGGTACCACTCTCACGCTGGAGGACATACATGTACTCAGTCCTGTCCAGGTGGTGATGATAGATGTGACTCTGGCAGGTGATGGCCTCCCAGGTGACATCCTTCTCCGCATCGACCTGTGTCGCTCTACAAGCCGGAGAGCGGTGGATCTTCAGCAGCCGATTTTCGTGTATAATCCTCATCTCTGAACTCCATTTTTCCCTCTTCTCACGGATGGTCCTGGTGGAGTTATAGTGGATGATTAACTTGCCCGTATTGCCGGCGGCTTCGAGCATACGTCGAAGACGGCGCAACAAGCCTCCTACTGCCAATCCGTAGGAAAGGTACGTCACCAGACGGCTCTCCTCTCTCTCGGCAAGGGCAACTACGGGAACTCTCCCTCCTGTGGACTTGCGAGCGGTGCGAATCATGCGAACCATCTAAAACAAAAAGCATTTAAACTTAGGTTAGATAAACTTTTAAACAAAAATCCTATTCTGAATGAAAATTGGGGTAAGATGAAGAAAGTGACTCATTAAATAACACTTTTCAACACACACCTTGTAAAAATGGTTTTTAAGAAAATAGGACCCTTAAATACGTCCATTTCTACCTAGGTCCACGTTCCTACGGGCAACCTTGGCTCTGATACCACTTCTGTCACACCCGATTTCTCCGAAGAACAACCAAGTGAATATCACATGTATGCCAGGATCAGTTTCTCATACATGTGATGACAAATAGTGAAGCATCATTTATTACAAGCCAGGTGTCGAATATAAATAAGTCTTACATAGCAAATGTCTCGATGGACAATAATAAGTTCATCACAAGTAAATAAACTAGCAGCGGAATATTATTCTTGAGGGCTCCGTCATAGGCGTTGCCCGGGGGTCTCCATGAACCTAGAAACCTTCTTCGGGTCCAAAGTCTTGGTCATTATACACCACCTCATTATCTTGACCTGAGCAGCAATATAAACCAACAAAATATGCAAGGTTGAGTACCAATGGTAGTCAGCAAGTGTGGGAAAATTATATCATGCATGGCTAGAACAAGGAGGGGTTGAACTCATGGTTAAAGCACTACGCAATTAATACCTATCACCTTAGCTTATTAAGCACCTACATTACTACACAGATGAAATGGTCCCAATCTCCCATCCCATCATCATAATCCAATAACCATAACATCATTTCCAATGTTATGCTCCCCGCTTAACATCCAAAACTTCCAAAACCATCACTCCTCTAATCATGAATAAGTCCAAGCCGCTCTTGACCGTGAGCACGACTGTCATGACAGTTTTGACTCTGCAGAGTTTGTACCACTGTACCCACATGTAGTGATTTCATCCCCCTTTTCCGGGTGGACTAAAAGAACCTCCATTATGCCAGTGGCTACGAACCACATTCACACTTCCCAGGTGTGTAGCCAGGAGATCACTACGAAGCCTTTACAAAGGGATTCCCGACGAGCGTGGGCCCATTGAGGTTTCACCCCTAACAGCATACAAGAGGCTCCAACCCCGCTGCAGTGGCCCCCTCTTGAGCCTTGCGGTTCATATGGTAGTCCAGCTGACACCTACTCCCCGCACCATCCAACACACTCATACTACGCCGGGGATACACCTAATTAATTGGCCAAGCTGCTCCATCTCAGCATGTGGTTGGCACGGTAAAGCCAGGTTACATGCTCCATGAACCAGTCCTTAGGATCCAGGCAAGTACTAAACACAAACCCAAGTCTCGTGCACCCAGCACACAACCAAAACATCCAACTTGCCTTGATCCCTACCTCTACATATCTCACAATATCTCATTCAAGAGTATGGTAAAATAACTGATGATCTCATATCCCAAATATCCCATTCTAAGCATGGCTAAGCATATGCATAATAATAAATGACATGATAGAATAAATCCCAACCCAAGCTACAAGGAAACAAGGTAATGCAATTCTAGGGAAACTTCCTAGCATGGGTTTCATATTTAACTTGACAATGCAATAATTCTATCTAAACATCCTAGTATAGGATCAAAGTGGTCAAGGACACTTTCCTCCTTCCTGCTGCTCTTGAAATGGGTAGTCCTGATCTTGGAAAGGAATAACTTGCTCTTGAGCAGGTTCTACATCATACCATCACACATAGCAAAAGAAAAACAACAATCCATAAGACATAGTTCACACTTCCACTTCATACAAACCACACATTCACATTTATGAAAGTCATTCACAATTATATGTGTTGTGGTTACTATATGTGTGTTGATTTGTGGCTTGCATGCACTTTTGATCATATGTATATGATTCCTACTTTTGTGTTCACATTTATACTTACATGCTATATATGAGTTTCCAATTTAAATAAATTCCTTATATTCAATTACTACACCTTTTAGGTACCTAGTATGCATGAAAGGTATTTTCCTTCTCCATATGTGTCTTCATAATTTCTACCAACCCTAAACTGAATTCTTTGGATTTTAGAAACTCCATTTATCATTTATTAGTTGCTATATTTTCAGATTTATTTCCTATGCCTAAGTGTGAACTTTATTATAAAAATAACAAGACACATCATCTAAACAGAATAGGTTCTGATCTAAAATATTTGCTAATATATTTTTGACCTTTTCCTCTGATGTAAACTATTTTACAATTATTTTCCCTATTTTCTAGAACTATTCTTTACTTAAAAATGTGTCCCTAAATGTGAATAATAAATTAAACAGATTCACTTCAGCCCAAAATATGTTTTTATCTCACTCCAAAGTTTTCTAAATACTGAGAAAGTTTTAAATTTAATTTTGACAACATGTTTGTCCCACTTTTTAAATTTTAAACACTAGCCACATATTCAATTTCCCAAATTAAATATTAAACAGAGCTAAAAAGGTAAACTCACCCCACTACAGGGTCTATAATATTATTTTCAGAATTTCCATGGGTCTAGCTACACTTATCAGAGGAGTTTTTCCTAATTTTTATTAAGTCCAGGGGCTAAAACTGATTTTTAAATGAATTTACATGATTTTCTGAAATTCCAGGGGCTAGATCAGCAGTTTCCGGGGCTAGCTCTTATTTCCTGAGAACCCCAGGGGGTAGCATGTAAGAATTCCAGTCTTTATAACGCGGGGCTGACGTGGACCGTCCGATTTTAAACCGACGGCTGAGATTATAACATCGAACCGGTACGCAGGGATTTAAACCCTACCGTGCGATTTAAAATAAACGGCGCACAAGCGGCCACGTCGCTCTGATCGAGCGCTGGCGGCGCTGCCGGCGGCGCACGGCGGCGGGAAGCGGCGATCTCGCCGGAGACTTTCGGATCTTCGAGGGTTTTCTTGAGCTCGGAGGTCCTGGAAGGTGATCGGTGACGAGGTCCGAGGTGAATTCACGGCGAGGCTCATCGGCGCTGTGTTTACACCGCAAGTCACCGAGTTTTCTGCACCTGCAAGGTTCCCTGGAGGCGGTGGATCAAGACCAGCGAGTTAGATCGGAATTTCCGAGTGTAGATCGGCCAGAATTCGCCGGAGAAACTCGGGTTCTCACCGGAGAGAAAATCGGCGGATCGCGTGGGAAAATGGGACAGGGTCGGAGTTTTTATAGACGGAGGAGGGCGGCGGGGTGGTTTAGATCGAGTTTGCGTCGCCCCCGAGTGGAATTCGGCTGGAATACGTGAGAATTCCCGATCGGTTTCGATTCAGGTGAGAGAGTCCGGCGCTGGCGCGAGGTAGACGATGAACTGGCGGGCCCCGCCTGTCAGTGGGAGGAAACGGCGCGCGCAGCTGCGGGCTGGCGCGGGCGCTGGTTGGGCCGGCTGGTGGGTTGCGGCCCACTGGCCGGTTTTTTTTCTGTTTTCTTTTTTTCTTTTTCTATTTCTTTTCTAATTTAAGTTTAGTTTGAATTCCAGTTTGAATTTGAATTTTTGCAAAACATGCAACACGTCCAAAAATTTTTAAATTCCCCTCTTAACATGATTTAGGGTCTTAACAAGATTTTTGGGGTGTTACATCCAATCTAGGAATAGGATAGCGATAACGAACGGTAATGTTATTGATGGCTCTACAATCAACACACATGCGCCATGTGCCATCTTTTTTTGGAACCAAAAGAACAGGAACAGAACAAGGACTAAGACTCTCACGAATGTACCCGTGGTCCAGAAGATCTTGGACTTGTCGCTGAATTTCCTTAGTCTCGTCGGGGTTGGTCCTGTAGGCAGCACGGTTTGGCAAGCTCGCCCCTGGAACCAAATCAATCTTGTGCTCAATGCCTCGCACAGGTGGTAATCCAGGGGGTATCTCTGATGGAAAAACATCCATATATTCCTGCAAAAGGTTAGCAACAGCAGGTAGCAAGACAATGGATGTATCCTCAATGGAATATAAAGCATGTTTGCACACTAAAGCATAGAAAGTTCCATTAGAGGCATATAAATCATCAAGATCAGATTTAGTTGCAAGCAAAATAGGATTTTTCAACTTAATAGGTTGCTGAATTTCAAAATTGAAAACACCCTTTTGCTTAGCATTATTCTTTTTCTCCTGCTCAAATTGTACAATTTCAGTGGGACTCATAGGAAGCAACACAATTTTCTTGCCCTTATGCATGAGAGTATACTTATTATATCGACCATGGTGAATAGCATCAGTATCAAACTCCCAAGGACGTCCCAACAAAAGAGAACAAGCATCCATAGGTACCACATCAAAATCAGCAAAATCATGATAAGAACCAATGGAAAAATGTATCATTGTTGTTTTTGTTACCTTAACCTTACCATTGTTGTTAAACCATTGAATGTGATAAGGGTGGGGATGCTCCCGTGTGGTAAAGCCAAGCTTCTTGACCACCTCAACATTCACCAAATTGTTGCAGCTACCACCATCAATGATGGTATGTACACGGCAGTCCTTGACGACGAGAAACATGTTGAAAAGGTTGTGACGTTGGCGGTTGTCATCCTCTCGAACCGTGGCACTCAAAGATCGCTGCACAATTAAAGTCCTATAGTTGTTTGTCGCAGATGTATCAAGAATCTCCTCAGCACCATCATCCGAACCTGAAATGTTAGTTGCAATAATATTTTCATCTTCAATATCAGAAGCACTAACATACCCACCATCAGCAGTGGCAATGATCGCCCGTTTGCTGGGGCAATCTCGTTGCATATGGCCAAGTCCCTGGCAGCGGTGGCACTTGATGTCGGAGCTGCGACTTGTCGAAGTGTTGGGTGCAGCCGCTTTTGCTGCAACACCTGGAGGCATCTGGGACTTGCTGTTATCTTGTCCCCGTGATGTAGAAGGTGCGATGCTTCTGCGTACAACACCCGTGGAGGGTGGTGTAGAAGCACGTACGCTCGAGGAGGGCGCTGCTTTGGATGGCACCGGAAATTGTCGTGGCGTGAAGGTGTTGTTCCGCCGCTGCTGTTGGCAACCCTGCACTTCTTTTTCTGCTAACATAGCAAGTTGAAATAAACGTTGAATAGAATGATATTCCTTGTAGTAAACTATGTCCTGGATCTCACGCCGCAAGCTCCCATAAAACCTAACAATTTGGTCTTCCTGATCCTCAACTACCCCACAGCGAAGCATACCTTTCTGCAACTCTTGGTAGTACTCTTGGAAAGTCATGTCACCCTGATCAAAGCGTTGCAATTTCTTAAGAAGATCACATCTATATGAAGGAGGAACAAACCTAGCGTGCATCTCTTCTTTTAACGCAGCCCATGTCTGTGGTGCATTACGTGTATTGACAAGTTCATTCCACTAAATTATAGCAAAATCTTTAAACTCACTAGTGGCTTGTCTAACTCTACGTCGCTCAGGAACAAGATGAGAGCTAAATTTTTGTTCTACCGTCATCTCCCAATCCAAGTAAGTCTCAGCATCATAATATCCATAAAATGTTGGAATAGAAAACTTAATCTTAGCATAAGGATCATTATCTTGTTCAGGAGCATAAGGACGAGGTCTACCTCCCATACCTTGACAATTTCGTCGAGGGCGACGGTGCTGCTGTGCATCAACCTCATGGTTATTGAAGTCATCCTCTGTGTCGTAGTGAGCATGTGCATCACCATCAAGGATGATAGAGGGTGTAGCTTGTTGGGGAAGACGAGTCTCCATCTCGTCCAACCGTGTGGTCAGACCAGCAACACTTGTATGGAGCCTCTGAAAGGTGGCTGTTGTAGTGGTCTGGTAATTGTTGAAAGCTTCGGTCATTGCCCGCATCATGTCCTTTAGTTCCATATGGGACACAAACTCATCATCATCCGGAGGTGTAGAACCAGAGGTCTTATCCATAGGCTTCTTTCCTGTCATTGTTAGTACAAAACAGAAACAAAGACAAAAAGATCGTGAAGAACCCTATTACTACGCTCTCCGAAGTGGGTGGAAAATCGATCAGTAAGATGCGTCTTACCCCGCTCTTACAAGTTTCTTACCAGCACTGCAGGTGGCCAACGGTGACCGGTGTGAAGCAAGCAGAGAGTGGGTGTGATTGCAAAGGTTACCTGTTCTGCTCGAGAGAAGGTGGAGCTTGGAAGGCTCAAATGCAGTATATATATGTGGCACACAAGTTAGTAACAGATAGCAATGCTGAATAAGTGTCCAAAGAATTTCACCTAGTTGCTGGCCTAAGAATGTATTAGAACAGTTGTGGCAACAAGCAAGGACAAGGATGAATGATGATGAACAACAAGGATAATACCAGCAAGTATCCAGCACGCACACAGAAATAGCAAAACTAGAAAAACCCCTCAGCCTCCTGTTTTTGTCTTGAAGCACTAGTAGAAATCAAAATCTTTGTTTCTCTTTATTTTTTTGATATTTTTTCTCAACCAGGGGCACAAGAATAGAAACAGCACCAAGTATTAGCTCAAACCAATGAAAGATGAGAACGGCACAAATTCAGGAGCGATTGGAAAAAACTGGTGCTGGAACTTCGGAGTTTGAAACGAGGGCCTTCTTAATTTTTTTATTTTTTTTTTGAAATGCCATATGTGGACTTTTTTGAGACCTTTCTGGGAAAAAAGATGCGCCTCAATCGGAGTTACGAGCAAAAAGTTATGCCCGTTTTAAGGAGGATACCCCGAATCAGGTTTTGGTGGTGGTGGAAACTGCAACAGAAACGAATCGGTGGATGGAATTTTTTTGTAGATGGCAGTGGATGAAAGAAACAAAACTGAACCAAAACAAATCTAAACCAGCAACCAGACTCAACCTAGGACACGAACTCAGAACTACGGACTTCGAAACCAAATTGTGCAAAAGGTTGAGCAGGGGTTGTAGGTCAGGGAAACTAAAATTTTTTTTGTGGCTTTTTGTGGACGATAGGACTGAAACAAAATAAATCTAAAGGGCACACAAGTATACCTCATGGTGAACCTGGAAATCTGATACCAATTGATAGAAGGATGAGTCCCGATCTTACGAGAGGTAGGGTAAACTTGATTGGGTGGAGATCTCGACGTTGATGATCCAAGGCTCCGAACGAACGAAATCCCGCAATCACTACACCACTGCTCCGTTGGTTATCACCCGTGTCACACGAATGACCTCGCCACGAAGGCTTATCCCTGCAAGCGCAATCAAGAACACAAGCAAGAACAGAGAAGTTGCAATCAAAACTGAATTGATCACGAATTTGGGGTCTCACAACCGATGATCGGCGACACTGTTCAATGACATATTGTAACTAAGCAAAACACAACTGTTTGTAACGGCGGCTAGGGGGTATAAAGGAGGTGGAGGATGACCAGGAGGGTGCTGGGGTCGTGACCTAACCCTAAGACACGTACATAATGGACTTGGACTCGATACAAGGCCCAATGGCCCAACTAGGTGACGCAACACCCTGATAGACTCTAAACTTTATATTGTTTCGAAGTTTTTTGTCGACTCCGAAGGAATTTTGATGTGGAGCCAGTTCCATTGGAAAGTTTATCCTCTAAGCTTTCCGTGCATATGTAGAACGTCAAAAACGGAGTCCGTATGCCTTCTGTGCATCCATTTTAAGGTGGACTGCTCCTGGGCCCGAGTTGGACTCGAGTTTGAGTTGGGCTCGGTCTCTAACTTCTTGTTGGCGTATTTTCTGGTTCTCCACGCCTCCAAACCCCTCTCCATGTATCTCCATGTCCTATCCATGGTTCCTAATCATAATTAATCCATTAGGTAGCAACATACTCTCGAAATTCACATATAAAGAATTGTTCAGGAACGAGCTCACCTCTAAATTCAATTGTCGTGCTCGACCTCTAGTAATTGGACCTTGCATGTCTACCATGTGAGTGTTGTGTATATCTGCAGGAGTGATGTCCACATCACGTGGCATCCCGGGATTTGAAGGCGCGCGTGGGCAGCAGGCGGGCGGCAGGCACGTTTCCTTCCGGCAGCGCGGGCGAGGGTGGTTGGCCGAGGGCTGGCATCCGGCGTTCTGACAAGGGCGGCCAGAAAACCGGGGCAGGGTGGTGTAATGGCGTCGTGCAGGACGTGGGGAGTGGCAGGGGGTGCGGCAGGGGCATCGTGTCGCTGTCAAGTCACCGGGATCCCCGGATTCGGGCGGCTCGAGCGTAGACGGCGACAGGAGGAAGGAGGTGGTGGAATTCGAGCCGAGCCGAGCTTGCGCGCAGGAGAAGGAGGAGAGGGAAGGGAGGGAGGTGAGCTGCATGCTAGGGACAGGGAGCCGGCGCATTTTCCTGGCGGCGGCGTGGGCGTGGTGCAGGGGCGGCGCGAATTCGGGCGGCGGCTCGGTTGGGGAGGAAAGGGAAAGGAGGTGGGGGAAGAAGAAGTGCACGCAGGGCTGGGCTGGGCCGCGCCACGGAAAGGAGGGGAGAAAAAAAAGAGTTGGGCTGCGCACAGGATGAAGAAAGAAAAGAAAGGGTTGGGCTGGGCCAGATGTTAGGGAGAAAAGGAGATGGGTTCAGCCATGGCAAGAAGTTTTGATCTTTTTTATTACAGAATTTGCTTCAAAATTCAGGTTTGAGTTTGGATTTGGTTTGCGTGCAGTAGTTCACTGATTATTTGTTTAAACCTCCGTCATACTCGATTTGTTATGGATTTAGATTAAAGGATATATATATATATATATGTATATAATCACTCATATGCCACTTGGTTAATATCTCCTTTCTCGCTCTATTTGTTTTATTTTTGACTAACTATTGGCACACTTATATATGCCAACTTTTACCCGTTTAATTTGTTCGTTTTAATCAATTTATTAGTTGGTTGTATGCATATATATGTGACGCTTTACACATATTTCAACTTTTGCATTTAAATTATTGTTATTAGGTTTTGTGTTGTGTATATGTCGATTTTCTTGTCATTTTTGATTCGGGTTTACTTGCACCAGATCTTCAAATTTATTTTGGTTTGCACTGGCCCACATGTCTACGTATATACACATACACGCCAACATTAATCCTCTTGTGGGCTTGGTTATTGAAACATACCAAGTGGTTTGACTAGCTCATGTGTATATGTTGTTTCTAAATTAGTTTTGGTTCAAGATTTAACTCCATGCTCCTGTTCATTGTTTTGTGGTAAATCTCTATAGCTGACACATGCGTATGCCTACGTGTATATGTCTCGGTTTTAATTTGAAGTTATTATTTTATTTCTCAAGACCTCAAAATTTTAGTTTGGACCTATTGTTATTTGGTTTCAAAAATTCGGGCTGTGACAGATCTACCCCACTTAAATTGAATCTCGTCCTCGAGATTCTTATAGCTCCTTTTAGTAGCTTGGGAACCTAGTGTCTCTGCCTGCGGCATCTCTAATAATTTCTCGAAAATGAGTCTGGGTATCCATGTTTCACTAGTACTTTCTACCTAGGGTTGTAGCTTTCCAACTAAACACCGCAAACTCTACTTTGTGCCTACGTGGTTGGCAGATGTTTATTGTTGCATCCTGATTTGTTGTGGCGGTCCTGTAGTTTGCACGCAATGTACTTTCCTTGATGGGGTGCCAACCAATCTTCCAAGGGGATACTGAGTATGCCATCTAACTGGAGTACTAGGTCCGCTAAAAGCTCTACCCCACTTAAATATGGTTCTAACTCTTATGCGTTTAATTTGATGCTTGATAGTGGCTATAGTTGATTTGATTGCCGATATATATATTTTTGCAACATTTTCAAAAATGCATGTGTAGTACCGAATTCGAGGTGGTAATGGATGCAAAGCTCTAAGTTAGGCAGGTGTGTGACAAGGGTGGGTTTAGCCAGTTACCAACCGGCTAGATCTTTTGATGACTCTCCATCTTGTTGTGTGCCAATATTGTTGATGCGATCTTTCCCACATAGTTGAGCTTTACTCCGTTGATCGGGTACTGAAGTGTACGTCTTATAACTCCAGATCCAATGGTTCTTGCTCACGGGCGCGCGGGCGTATCGTTTGACTTCTTGTTGCACGGGCATTTTTGCTATTAGATGCCCTGGTTCCTGATAGTTGAAGCATGTACTGACGGTGTTTGGTGCTTGTGTCACACTATGACTGCTACATTGGGATTGATTGGTGCTCAACTGATGAAACGGTTGTGTTGGTGGATTGGTCTCAGTGGTGCGGTATTGCATGATAGACTGGTACCTAGGTTTCTGTGGGTGGTTGAAGCGAGACCTCAAAACATGATTTTGCATCTTAATCTCCTTGTTGTGGGACCTTGTCTTGGTTCTCCGTGTATGTGGGAGCGAGCATCCTCCAATAGTATTGCTTGGTTCATGAGGGCATTGAAATACGGGTGGATGTGAGTGACTAGGTGCATCCTCATTGCACTGTTTAGACCCCTTTCTAACACGATTCTTTTTCATCTTATCCATACTGACCACGCTAGGTGCATAACGAGTCAACTTTGTGAATTTCCTAATATACTGGTGGACTGTCATGACACCTTGCCTCAAAGATCTGAATTCATCTGCCTTCATTTCCATTACTCCTTCCGGTGTATGGTAGTCACGGAATGCCTGCTGGAACTTTACCCAGTTGATGGCATCCGGTTCTGAGGCTGCTTCTTGGTAATTATTCCACCATTCTCCAACTGTTCCAGTTAGCTAGTGGGTAGCCAATGAAACTCGCTCTTGATCTGCTGCGGAAGCTATATTGAGCTTTTTATTTATGTTCCATAGCCAGTCATCGACTACTAACAGATCTTCGTTGGTACCATCAAAAACTAGTGTCCTCAGTCTCATGAATTCAGACACCTTGGATGGAGGTGGTACTCACTGGCCTCGTTGTCTTTGTGACCCTTGAGGTATGGTTTGCATTAACTGTGTCTGCAAAGTCGTTGCGTCGGCCCGTGTTGGGGGTGGAGGTGGTGGTATCTTCCCTCCTTCAGGTGTCATGTGATCCTCATGGTTTACTTCCCCAGTTCCTCCTTGGGGTCACTTACTCCGTCCAGACTGTTGACCTCTGCTACTGCTGCTCAGGGAGTCCTACCTCGGCGGCCAACGGCCCTACCTCTAGGTATTGTTCTGCCCCTAAGAGCACGTTCCTACTGAATGTGGTCCTCTCCTTCTTGTGCGGCACGCGCACGACGATCTTGAATGCGGATGGATCTCTTAAGGACCATACTATGGATTGCGAGAGATTTTTAATTACTTTTTTGTATGCTTGTATACGTATACTTATTATTATTATTCGTGGTATATGATTCAAATTTTATGTCGTATATATATACCCTCTATTTGTAGGTGGGTTTTATTTGATATACATATAGGTATACGTGTGTATATACATACACGTACCTGATATGTATTTATTTTATTAAGCACACAACTTATTTCTTCAATTTGGTTATTTGGTCTGTATTTGAATTAGAGCACACAAGTTGCCACTCAATTTAAAAGCCAAATAAAGTCAAAAATCACACCAGTCATTGCTAGATTACAACCTCCTATATACTATATTACCCAACGTACTAATTGTGACTCACTCTAGCCCATGACATAAGCTACTCTTCGTAGGGACCTACTATCATACTAATGTTCTACGGCTATGGCTAAAGTACGAGAGGATCGGTGCAGGGTTTTTTTTGCTATGGTTTCAATGTCACTCCTAGTAGGGGTTAATGACATCACCGGGTAGCTTCTGACAGTTGGAGTCGTACTCCTTTCCGTTGGTCCGTCAATGGTTCGGTGTGATTAAGTTCTTCAGAAAGGATTCATGTAGGTGTCATGGAAGTCCAGTCTCGTGGAAACTTCCGGTATCCATCGGTGTTGGTCTTTCATATTCTAGGATAGTTTGAGTGGGTATTGGTGATCCTTGTAAGCAAATAGAGTTTAAGCAGAGAGTGATTTTTCGCAATTGGTCTTGTATTTTGAAAAAATAGGCATCTAAAGGTGTGGGTTACTCTAAGGTTTCGTCCTACGGCCAAGTACGGCTCTGATACCACTCTGTTGGGACCCACCTCTCTCGGGGCCCACTTGTGCATCCCGTACCAATCTCTGGATCAGTAGTTGGTACGCACAACAGAACGTATCGAGTTCCATACCTTAAATTATTCTCAATAGGACCTTCATGGTCTTACAAGCAAGTCGTATGTTACAATCCATGGGCCTCGCAGGGCCACTGAGAAACGAAAGACAAGTCGAACTACAGCGGAATGGGCGACACCCAGCCCTCAGGCAGCCTTGGGCACATGACTAGACCTACTCGTCATTGAATCGCGCTTCGCTTCTTCTTCGCTTTCT
The DNA here is from genome assembly GCA_030760725.1 of Neostapfia colusana. Taxonomy (NCBI): domain Eukaryota; kingdom Viridiplantae; phylum Streptophyta; class Magnoliopsida; order Poales; family Poaceae; genus Neostapfia; species Neostapfia colusana. The sequence goes on along the minus strand of JASWHV010000010.1, from coordinate 4,476,879 downwards.
TCCTCTGCATCTAAGGATTGTGAAGAAGGCAAGAGTGAGTACGGAAGGTACTCAACAAGCCCTAACACTACTCAAGGGGATGTGTTTCATGCAAGGAGGTCGTAGCAAGGTAGGGCTATAGGGCTTAGAGTTGCCAAAAAGCATTCATGCAAGGTTGCTTTTGAAAGAAGGTTTTGCAAAGAAAAAGAAGGTAACTGTATCCTGGTTTTAGTTGGGGGGACCTGGGGGAGTTGAACTCCATCCCGCCAGTTCCCTAAGTTTTTTTCGAACGTTCAAGCCCCATGGCTTTACTAGTTCCGGCACACAGCCGTCATATTCAAAGCACGGCAAACATTGCCATTCAATCACATCAAGGAAACATGCTAAGACTAATCAACAAGAGCTCGGAACATAGTGTGCCAATACCGTGACAATGGTTATCTGGATTTTACACTCTGCAGAGGTTGTACACTTTACCCACAGATCAAGCTCTCCTAGCAAGGGAGTAGCGTAACGTTCACCTCATCTTCCCCGAGTAACCCCACAATCACACCTCGGGACGCACCTAGGGGTTATTTGGGCAATTACTCTTCCAGTGGGACCACGGGTAATGACTCCCCCATGTCTTTTCCTAGTCCCCCGTGTCCTACTGGCCGCCAGATGGCTCATGTGGAAGTCACCAAGGTAGAGGGAATCCTGCCCATACTGGTTCTATGGTTGTACGAAATCACTATCACGAACCGGTCCTTGAGTTGGTGAGGCGGCTCCTTAAAGGTCCACGACAGGTGGACTACATCGAAGCACACACTACTCATTAACCATAACCCGCCTCCACCATTCTTTTTCCCACATCACCCCACACAAGTTGTATAACACAAATTCCCAACCCATTTCCTAACTCACATCACCAAGACACCTTTCACACTTTTCGGAAATCCAATGATTAATTGTAGTGAGTCGCGATGCGAACATCGCGAGGGTTCCTAAGCATTCTACTTTCAAGGGATCACACACGTCATCACATTATATTGTGACGACGGGGCCTTACGGCATCAAGGGGGAGTCGACATGGTCAAGGAGGGTTCGTGCCACTTCACATGTCAAACATGTGACTATCACCTAGCTAGTGTAACAGCTAGCCGACGTCATCGAGCTTGATTAACTGAGGAGCAAGTAACCACCATCAAGTCATCGTGTCGGCCAGACTACTCACACGGAGAAGCTACCACTAGTCAAGCGGGTCTTAGCTACCACAACATTTTAAAAGTAATCACGGAAAACATGCATATTAAAACAGCCTATCAGAGCAATTTTGTAAATTCATAGGAGCAATCATGATCAAGGAGTTAGAGCTTGCCTTTACAGACTTCTAGAAGTTCTTCGTAATCTGGGACTTCGGGTTCCTCGGCGAACTCCTCGTTTGCTATAGTACGTAACTTTCATGAATAAGAGCTAAGCCTGAGGTAACCCCAAGAAATTCAAACAAAATTATGAAAGTATCGATAATGATAATTTTTTGGAGAATTGTTGGTGAAGGGATTACTTGCTTTAAAGCTTTATGTGATTTTTTCCAGAATTTTGTACACTAAGGGATGCATTCCCTCAAATCCTATGTACACTTGGGTGTGTGCTTAGCATTTATGTGTGGTTCTTATGGATGATAGATTGGCCAGGGGACTCGGTGTGTGTATGTGTCCTTGGTGTATGTGGACTATGTCTACCGAACTGATTTTAATCCTACGGGCTATGATGATTTGGTATTACGTGGCAGCTGACTGGACTGTCACATGGGCGGTACTGCCGAGGTGGCAGGTGAGTGGACTGCCTCATAAGCATTTTCATGATGTGGGTGCCACATCTACTGCCACGTAGACATATGTGGGTGTCATGCCTGTGTAGGTGGACCCAGTCTACGCGGCTGATTTCCTCGGGTTCTTGCGAACCGAGGTGAGGTGGTAGCGATGTGGCCGTTGACTGGGCTGCCACATGGGTCAGGTTGCCGAGGTGGCTGATGACCGTCCTGCCACCTAAGATAGATGTTGAGGTGGCTGCCACGTGTGTGTCTTTGCTGACAGGGTGCTAGCTTGGATGTCATGTGTTCTAAACTCCTTATGTGTCATGCCACATGTTCACTACGTGTGCGCCACATGGGCGCCATCTAGACCGGGGTGTGCGAGGTGGCTGCCGCATGTGTGCCTTTGCTGAGGTGGTGCTGACCTGGCTACTATGTATGTGTGTCTATCTACGTGTCATCCCATGTGGCGCCAAGCATGCACCAAGCTGGCTTGGGGGGTTTCTCAGGTTACTGTTCCATGGACCCGAACCTAACCTATAGCCGCCGGGTCTGTGGTACACAGGGCACCAAGCCCACGGAAGCCTAGGCGGGGTGTTCGGCTGGCACCCATGTGGTGCTGACTCGGCTGCCACGTCCGCATGCCTACCTGTGTGGCCCGCCACTTGGCTACCACGTGAGCGGGTGGCCGGAGCAGCTGCTGGCACGGCGGGGGCAGCTGGCGGCTAGCCGGAACCGCGCCGTTTGCTTTCGAGTTCAACCTAACGTGGTGTCGGCGCTCCTCCCATCACGGGGAGTCGAGGTGTGGGGTTCCTAGCTGTACTTGCTCACCAAAACGGCACCAACGGTTCGTCGGGGTTGCTGTTGATGGCGGTGCTCAATGAACTTGAGCGTGTGGCTGCGTTCTACCCATCTGGCGATGCCACACATGTTAATTGAGGCGGGGGAAACGTCCTAGAGGGCTTGGCCAAGCTGGGAGTGCCACCAGGTAGCTACCTAGGACAGAGGGGTAGGCGGCAGCCGGTCGGAGTAGCTCACCGGCGGCTAACCGGTCGTTGGACTTTTTCTTCATGCGGGGCAACTATTTACGTGTCGGTGATCTACTGAAAGTGCATCTAGGTAATCCCCGTGGATTTTGGATGATTGATGACGACAATTAAGATACTAATGAGTTTTACTGAGTATGAGCATAGGTGCTTATCAAAAGGAATGGATGTGGAGTCTCTCAAGAAGCAAAAAGGAAAAGAAGAAGACTCGCAAGAGTAGAAAAATAGAATTTTTCTATTGAGTTTTACATTTTCTAGTTGTGTACAAGGTCTCCTCTTTTAGAGTGCTTGAGAGTCATTAGAGAGATCAAACTAAAGTTAGAATCGTGAGAGGAAGTAGTCATAGGTATGGCTGAAAAAAGGAAGACCGGACTTGTCCGGACAAGGGGTCGGACTAGTCCGTTCCAACCCGGACTACTCCGTTTTAGACCGGACAAGAAGTCTCTGAGTGAGTTCGGACTTGTCCGTTCTAGGCAGGACTAGTCTGTTGTCGAGTGAGTCTGAACCTTTATGAGACTAACTCTCAGAAGGACGGACTAGTCCGCCCATGTGGCCGGACTAGTCCGCTAAGCGGACTAAGCCGTTTAGGTCCGGAGAAGGAGTCTCTGAGTGACCTCGGACTAGTCCGCTCCATGGGTCGGACTAGTCCGGTCCCTTCAGACTAGTCTGGTTTAGGACGGAACAAAGGTTCCTGTGTGAGCTCGGACTAGTCCGCGGATGGCAAGACTAGTCCGTAGTCCTAGATTAGAGAGTTTTCGAGACTAAGTCTGGTAAGACCGGACTAGTCCGCCTTTGGGGTCGGACTAGTCCGCCCCTACCAGACTAGTCCGTTCTCATACGGAACAAAGGTTCCTAACTGAGATCAGACTAGTCCGCTCTTCACCGGACTAGTCCGGGATTTTCTAACCGTTTGAATCCAATGGTCACGAGACTTTAGTTGGTAGTCTTGTGACATGAGTGGTACCTCAAAAACGGACTAGTCCGGGGTTCTGACCGGACTAGTCCAGACTTTAGTAGGTAACGGCTAGATGTCGGGATTTCTATAAAAGGAGACCCCCCCGGCTGAGAATTGAAAGGAAAACGACCCTAGCACTGAAAACTCGTTCCTAGAGCTCTTCTAAGCCTCTTTCCTCACCTTCTTGACCCCTAAGATTGGATCTTAAGGGGTTTGTTGATTTGTGAGAGGAGAGACGTGGTGATCGACGTTTGAGCTCTTGATTTGACTCTCTTGCACTCTAATTGTCAATTTGAGTTCTTGACAGTTGTATTTTGATTCCTAGAACTGCTAGGTTGTCGTAGGAAGCCTCAAGTTGTGGATAGCCCCTAAGAGCATTGTATTCACATTTGATTGATAGTGAAAGAGCCCGGGCTTGATCTTGGTGATCGCTCGGTAAGGGAAGGGTTGGAAAAGACCCGGTCCTTTGTTGACTCCTCAACGAGGACGTAGATTCCTGTGTGGAATCGAACCTCGGGATAAATCGTATCTCTTGTTTCCTTTACCTTATCGCTCGCTCACTAAAATTACTTGTTAAGCTTTTGTCTTGTTAACACTTGTGAGTTGTTCTGCTGTCTTGCAATCTAATCATTCACAATTAATTAGTGAGATTGCTTAACTACTACATATCTTCCGCTTAAACAAACTTAAAAAAGGAAACCAAAAAACTTTATACCTAGACCTGACTAGTCCGCCCTCAGACCGGACTAGTCCGGCCTCCTTCAAGTTTAATCCGCTGTTTTCCATAGTTTCAGGTTTTATTAGCCTATTCACCCCCCCCCCCTCTAGGCAACTTTCAATTGGTATCAGAGCCTAACTCTCCACAAAAGTTTAACCGCTTGGAGAGGAGATGGGGGGACAAGACCGGTAGCCAAATTGATCTCATCAAGGGAAAAGGAGCAAGTACGAGCAACCTTGAAGAACAAGGCTCTAACCCGCCTTCAACGATTACTCCTCCACAAGACGTTTCAAGCTCAGAAGAAGATGAAGAGGTTCTTCGTCTCATGGCTCTCCTCAAGAAGAAGAAGGAGGAGGCTAAGAAGAAAAAGAAGGAGAAATTGGAGAAGAAGCTCAAGAGTAGTCAACAGGACTACTCGCGATATCCTTTTAATTATGAACGCTTAAATTCTCACTCTAGTCATTTATCAATTCCCCTAGGCAAACCACCTCACTTTGATGGAACTAACTACACAATGTGGAACCACAACATGAAGTTGCAGCTAATTTCCTTGAACCCAAGTCTTTGGCATGTTGTGTGTACAGGTATAGGTATCCCTGAAGACGAGGATGAACTCACCCAAGAGCAAGAACTACAAATCCACCGCAATGCACAAGCGGCGGCCGTGCTCAACTCATCTTTGAGCATTGAAGTATTCAACAAGGTAGATGGGTTAGAGTTCGCCAAAGATATTTGGGACACCCTCAAGATCGCACATGAAGGAAACCGATCCATGAGGGAAGCCAAGATTGAGATGATAGAAGGAGAGCTTGGAAGGTTCGCCATAGAAGAAGGCGAAACACCTCATGAAATGTACAACCGGCTCAAAACTCTCATCAAGAAGAGTCGAGCGTACGGATGCAAGAAATGGAATGACCATGAGGTGGTCAAGAGGATGATAAGAGCTTTTATGTCTCGCAATGTGACCCTATGCACTTTAATCTAGGAAAGTCCAAACTTTCACATGATGACTCCGGATGAAGTGCTAGGGGAGATCATTAACCACGAGATGATGGAGAAGGAAGCCCAACACGTCAAAAACCTAGCAAATATCACTTCATCCAAGAAGAAGGGCATTGCTCTCAAGGCCACATCCAAGTCCAAGGGAAAAGAAACAAAACTCACAAGTGAAGATGAAGAAAGTGATGATGAGAGCACGGACATGGATGATGAAGAAATGGCATTATTCATCAAAAGATTCAAAAGGTTGATGAGGAGAAGGAGAAGCCATCACTATGAGAACAAGATCAAAGACAAGGGCAAGTCAAGAACAAAGAAGATTTGCTACAACTGTGGCGAACATGGGCATTTCATTGTGAACTACCCCCATAGCAAGGAAGATGACAAGAGGAAGAAGAAGGATGGGAAGCCACAAGACAAGAAAATCTTCAGAAAGAAGAAGGCTTATGGACAATCTCACGTTGGAGAAGAGTGGGATTCAAATGAAGAATCCTCTTCCAAAAATGAAGAAAAGGTGGCAACCGTCACCATCAAGAGGCCAACCATGAAGAAATTACTCTTGCCAAACAAGGGTGATTGGAAGAGCCCAAGCCTCATGGCAAAGAAAGGAAAGTGCAAGGTAATGTATAAACCTTTCAAGTTACATACTGTAGATGATAGTGACTTTGATAGTAGTAGTGAAAATGAATTCATGTTTAAAGGACTAAACAAAAAGGCTATAGCTAAAATGAAAATGCTATCGGACGAAATATTTGAACAAGAAGAGCTTCTCAATCAACAAGAAGAATTGCTTATCCTTGAAAAGGAAAGAAACCTTGAGATTGAGAAGATCCTTGAACTGAGAGAGAGAAGAGTAGAGCACTCGAAAGCGAACTTGCCATGAGCAAGAAAACTTGTGTTGAGCTTAAGAGTAAGAATGTAGTACTTCAAGATGAACTTGTGAGTTTAACCAAAACTCACAAGAATATTGAAGCACAACTTAACTCACTTAAGTCAAGTGTCTCAACTAATTCATCCTCCAAAAACTCCCTCTCAACAAATATGGAATCCAACACTAACACTTGCAAATGTGCTAACATTGGTTTAAACTTAAAAAATAAGCTCAAAGAGGCACAAAGCAAGAATGCACACAAGAGTGGGATCTTTGATAAGGAGAAGATCAAATATGCACGTAGTGCATACTCAATCACAAGATCTCCTCTCATCAAAGATGGACTTGGTTATACTAGGGGAGGAAAGCAAAACGATAGAATCCTTAAAAACAATAGCAAATGTGTAGCTTTTGTCAAAGAAAACTAAAGTCAAGTCAAGAGTGACAACCTTGCATCTACCTCACATGAAATTGCCAAAAATGTAAAATCTATCGTATTTCATAATTTTTATGCATCTTATGTTCTTATGAAAAGCAAGTATGATAGAATATATGCAAAATATGTTGGGCCACTCCACAAGAGTCTAAAAACTTGTGTGTGGGTGCCCAAATGCCTTGTAACTAACCTCAAAGGACCCAACCAAGTTTGGGTACCTAAGACCAAAGTTTAAATTGTTTTGCAGCCCTACTCCTCCGGTGGCACTAAATGGGTGCTAGATAGTGGGTGCACTAACCATATGATCGGGGAGAGAAAGATGTTCGTTTAGTATGAAGAAAATGATGATCCAAGTGAAGGCATCTACTTCGGCGACAACAGCCAAGGAAGGGTGTTGGGTATTGGGAGAAACTCAAAGTGTCCTCAAGAAGTTCTTGAGGAGAGCTCAAAACAAGTTTTCCTCAAGAATCAAGAAGATAAGGAGTGACAACGGCTCTGAATTCAAGAACACTCAAGTAAAAGAATATTTGGATGAAGAGGGCATCAAGCATGAGTTTTTGGCCCCCTACTCTCCCGAACAAAATAGGGTGGCGAAAGGAAGAACCAAACGCTCATACAGATGGCAAGAACCATGCTTGATGAGTACAAGACCTCGGATCGGTTTTGGGCGGAAGCGGTCAACACCGCTTGTCATGCTACAAACCGCCTCTATCTCCATCGACTTTTGAAGAAAACCCCATACGAGCTCCTAACCGGTAACAAACCCAACAGCTCTTACTTTCGAGTTTTTGTAAGTAAATGCTACATTCTCAACAAGAAGCCTAGGACTTTGAAGTTCGCTTCGAAATCCGATAAAGGTTTCTTACTTGGTTATGACTCAAACACCTACGCCTATCGTGTTTTCAACAAGACCTCCGGTTGTGTTGAAATTGCATGTGACGTGGTGTTTGATGAAACTAATGGCTCCCAAGGGGAGCAAGTTGATCAATGTGTGCTAGATGAAGAAGAAGCACCATGTGAAGCACTAAGAAGAATGTGGCTTGGAGAAGTCCGTCCCCAAGAAGATGTAGGACAAGATGCTACAAGTTCATCACAATCGGCACCTCGCATTCAAGATCAAACTCAAGGACCCCAAGATCAAGACGGTCAATTTTAAGAAGAAGAAATTCGAAACTGTGATGTTGATCAAGGGGGAGAAGAAGAAGAAGACCACTCAAGAAATCAAGTGTCTCACCCAAGGGTTCATCAAAGCATTCGACGGGATCATCCCGTTGACAACATCCTTAGAGATATCACAAAAGGGGTAACAACACGTTCTCGAATAGATAACTTTTGTGCATATTACCCTTTTGTGTCATCCTTGGAACCATTTAGGGTGGAAGATGCACTCAAGGATCCGGATTGGGTGGTGGCCATGCAAGAAGAGTTGAACAACTTCATAAGAAACCAAGTATGGGAGCTGGTGAAAAGACCAAATGCAAATGTGGTAGGCACCAAGTGGGTGTTCCGCAACAAGCAAGATGAACACGGAGTGGTGACAAGAAACAAGTCCCGACTTGTGGCAAAAGGATATACTCAAGTCGAAGGTTTGGATTTCGATGAAACCTTTGCTCCCGTAGCTAGGCTTGAGTCCATTCGTATTCTATTGGCCTATGCTACTTACCATGATTTCAAACTCTATCAAATAGATGTGAAAAGCGCCTTCCTAAATGGTCCAATCAAGGAGGAGGTGTATGTTGAGCAACCACCCGGTTTAGAAGATCAAGAATATCCTAGCTATGTGTTTAAATTGCATAAAGCTCTCTATGGCCTAAAACAAGCTCCTAGAGCTTGGTATGAGTGTCTTAGATACTTTCTTATTGATAATGGCTTTAAGATAGGCAAGGCAGATTATACTCTTTTCACAAAGAATGTAGATAATGATCTTTTCGTGTGGCAAATATATGTCGATGACATTATATTTGGTTCTACTAACAAATCTTTTTGTAATGAGTTTAGTAAGATAATAACAGATAGGTTTGAGATGTCCATGATGGGAGAGTTGAAATTATTTCTAGGATTTCAAGTCAAGCAACTCAAGGAAGGCACGTTCATTAGTCAAACAAAGTACACACAAGACATACTCAAGAAGTTTGACATGGACAAGGCCAAACCCATCAAGACACCAATGGAAACAAACAGGCACCTTGACCTCAATGAAGATGGACCAAGCGTGGATGAAAAGGTATATCGCTCTATGATTGGTTCATTTCTTTATCTTTGCGCATGTAGGCCCGATATCATGATTAGTATATGTTTGTGTGCAAGATTTCAAGCATCACATAATGGATGTCATTTAACAGCCGTTAAAAGGATCCTAAGATATCTAGTTCACACACCTAACCTAGAATTATGGTATCCAAAGGGATCTAAGTTTAATCTCATGGGATACTCCGATGCGGATTACGCCAGATGTAAAATAGATAGAAAAAGCACCTCAGGGACTTGTTAATTTTTGGGTAGGTCCCTAGTATCATGGTCATCCAAGAAACAAAACTCCATTGCCCTCTCCACAGCCAAGGCGGAGTATGTTGCAGCTGGAAGTTGTTGTGCTCAGCTTCTTTGGATGCGACAAACTCTAAGGGATTATGGTTACAATATGAACCATATTCCACTCCTATGTGATAATGAGAGTGCCATTAACATAGCCCATAATCCCGTTGAGCACTCTAGGACCAAACATATAGACATCCGGTATCACTTTTTGAGAGATCATTCTATAAAGGGGGACATAGCTATCTCACATGTAAGAACCAAAAAACAACTAGCCGATATTTTCACTAAGCCACTAGATGAAAAACGATTTTGTGAACATTGAAATGAGCTAAATATCCTAGACTCTAGGAATAGGAGTTGAAAAGTGTGCATCTGAATGCTAACAATTAGAAGTCTTCAAAATTTTCACAAATTTCAAAAATATGCACGTTTGTGAAAAAATTGTTCCCTCTCTAATTCTTCTCTCATATTTTTTTGGCTATATTGTGGTCATCATGTAATTGTGTGTTTTGATATATATATATATATATATATATATATATATATATATATATATATATATGGACCATAGCTACCTGATAGAAGGTGCAAGTAAATTCACTGCAATCACGGGCAAAATCCTAATATATAAGAATTTCTCAGCCTCTAAGAGTCGGACTAGTCCGCCCTGGAGGACGGACAAGTCCGGGTATCTTGAATAGTCTAGGATGCAGCAGACAAGTCCAAAACGGACTAGTCCGGACTGCATCCGGACAAGTCCGGACAACAGACTAGTCTGGACCTAGTCCGACAGACCGGACTAGTCCGGACCGAGCACCGGACTAGTCCGGCCCCTGGAGACTTAACCTCCAAGGGTCGGGTTGAACCCCCTCCGTCTCTTATTCACCTCTACTCCACTCCTTTTCTCCAAAACTCGCCCCCATTGGCGATTTTGGAGCTCTCCCTCAAATCCCTCGAAAGAATCCTCGATTCTAGGCTTGTGGAGTGCGGGGAATCCTTCTCCGACCATCTCCACTCCTTCGATCTGCGGATTTCATCAAATTCTTCACTCGAAGGGACTTTTTGACCTGACTTCGATTTTTCACGAATCTCTTGTTTCTAGGTCATACCTTTAGTGTCTTAGGCCTTCCCTGATGTTCCTACGCTATATTGTTGTAATTCCCCATAGTATTGCGTCTAGTTTGATGAATTAGTGATCAAATCACTTAAGTTAGGGTTTAAAACTGTAGAGTCCGGACTAGTCCGGAGTCCAACCGGACAAGTCCGGCCAGGGCGGCCTAGTCCGCCCCTGGCCCGGACAAGTCCGACTGATATAGTTTTAGCCGCTAACTTTGGGAATGTGAACTATTTCAAACGCAATGCTGTCGCATCTAAACCTTTCCTTTCTTCTATCACCAGATCATGTCAAGATCCGGAGACAGTCCTCTTCCAAATCCCGAGGCTGAAGCAGCTCGCCAAGCCGCTTATCGTGTGGCAGCCGAGGCAGAGGCAGGAAAGGTTGCAGCTAGAGAGGCTCAGACAAAGAAATGGGTCGACAGGGAAGCACAAGCCTCTCAGTCCGTTGATCCTCAAAGGAGGAAGAGGCTAGTGACATTGAAGGAGAAACAACATGCTGAATCCCAAAGAACAACCCAAGACAAAGAAAAGGGAAAAGCAGTTGATCCTCCCAGAAAAAGGCTTTGGCCAACAGGGGACTTGTCATTCATGACAACCCTAGACGGGGAAGGGAGAACCCCCCACAAGGACCTATAGGGCCACTTGAGAGGGCACCTCCTATGCACAATCCAAACCGCCAACCCAATTTGGCGAGTGCAACCTTTAAAGGGAAAGGAGCTGACAAAGCCAGAAGGTTCAGAGAAGAGGAGGTTTACAAATATGAGAAGTCCACACTAGACCCTCGTTTCTGGTGTGACTTCCATTGTGACTACTACCAGCTCGTCTATCTCCCAATGAAGACACCGGTAGTTGATGCTCAGTGGGTGGACTAGCCATACATGGCAAACAAGAAGTATCAAGCTTTTGATGCAGTAATTGAAGCAGCAGAACGCCATGGGATCAAGGATTTAATGGCTTTTCAGTATGATTGGAACATTGAGGTGATAGTATAATTCTATACCACCTGCTACTTCCACACCTACGGAAACAGAAAAATCACTTGGATGACAAATGGTGTGGTATACTCGGTGTTGTATAATGAATTTGCTAGGATCCTTGGACATGAGGAGCACTTGAACTATGAGATCATAGTTCACAATGAGAGGACCTTGGGAAAGGATGACTTGGACTTCATGTATCCCTCATATCTCACCTATGAGCCATCCTCAACCCACAACATCAAACCTTTCTTTGGAGTGCTAAACAGAATCCTGAGGAAAACTCTAGCTCCAAAAGATGGAGATGCGGGGATGATACAAGGGTACCTCAGAAACTTGTTGAAGCTACTCAATGAAGAAGAATGATCAACGTCTTCGACTACATCTACAATGATATCTTCAACATCTCCTATAAACCGAACAGGTCCTGTGGATATGCGCTGTACATCATGTGCATGATAGAGAAAGTCACAGGCCTAGAATTTGCAAAGGATGTGAAGCACAGGAAGCTACGTCCATAGATGTTGATTCCCCTTCCTCGCCCTCCTGCATCTTTGGGCAGGAGCTCCTCTGCAGCTCCATCCCCCTCACCTGGGCCATCTGCTCCTTCATGATCGAGTGGCTCCTCTAGTGGGCTACTCAAAATATTCAAGGCTATTTTCTCCTCGTGCCGGAAAGTGAAAGTTCACACATAAAACATGAAGAAATGCCAAGAGAAGTATCTCAAGGCAATGTGCGACAAAATGGAGATACCTATGTCTCCACCGTCATCGGACGATGACAAAGTGACAGAGTTTCCCACTCTCACCGAGGACGAGCTTGCCTACTTTGGTTCCTCCTCAGCTGCTCCTCCTACCTCCCACGCTCATCGAGAGGATGACGATGAAGACGAAGATGAATATGAGGATGAGGAAACTAAAAGTGACCAAGACGAAGATCAAGATGGAGATGATAGCGATTTAGGTCTTTCTCTCTTTTCTTTCCCTTTTTGGTGCTTTGATGCCAAAGTGGGAGAGAATAAGGGTAGTAGTCTAGTCTAGCTCTTTAGTTTTTAGTCTCGCTCCTGAACACTCACTTTATGTTGGTTTGTAATAACTATGCCATATTATGCCACGTTATGTTATTTTAATAACTATGCCATTTTATATCTTCATACTATGTTATATCTTCCTTAATACGTTTAGTACTCACTTTATCACATCACACTTAGCCACCCCACCATAACACGTGTATGTATAAAATTCCCAAAGAACTCACTCTTGTGCATATTTTTCCTTGACAATCTTTTGTGCACTCATTTAGGGGGAGTGAACCATTCACACATGTGTTATGTAAACAATCTATCGAGAATCTTAATGTGTTGTCATCAATCACCAAAAAGGGGGAGATTGAAAGTGCATCTAGGTAATCCCCGTGGATTTTGGATGATTAATGACGACAATTAAGATACTAATGAGTTTTACTGAGTATGAGCATAGGTGCTTATCAAAAGGAATGGATGTGGAGTCTCTCAAGAAGCAAAAAGGAAAAGAAGAAGACTCGCAAGAGTAGAAAAATAGAATTTTTCTATTGAGTTTTACATTTTCTAGTTGTGTACAAGGTCTCCTCTTTTAGAGTGCTTGAGAGTCATTAGAGAGATCAAACTAAAGTTAGAATCGTGAGAGGAAGTAGTCATAGGTATGGCTGAAAAAGGAAGACCGGACTTGTCCGGACAAGGGGTCGGACTAGTCCGTTCCAACCCGGACTACTCCGTTTTAGACCGGACAAGAAGTCTCTGAGTGAGTTCGGACTTGTCCGTTCTAGGCAGGACTAGTCTGTTGTCGAGTGAGTTTGAGCCTTTATGTGACTAACTCTCAGAAGGCCAGACTAGCCCGCCCATGCGGACGGCTTAGTACGCTAAGCGGACTAAGCTGTTTAGGTCCGGAAAAGGAGTCTCTGAGTACTAGTCCGTTCCATAGGCTGGACTAGTCCGGTCCCTTCAGACTAGTCCGGTTTAGGACGGAACAAAGGTTCTTATGTGAGCTCGGACTAGTCCGGGGATGGCAAGACTAGTCCACAGTCCTAGATTAGAGAGTTTTCGAGACTAAGTCTGGTAAGACCGGACTAGTCCGCCTTTGGGGCCGGACTAGTCCGCCCCTACCAGACTAGTCCGTTCTCATACGGAATAAAGGTTCCTGACTGAGATCGGACTAGTCCGCTCTTCACCGGACTAGTACGGTGTTTTATGACCGTTTGAATCCAATGGTCACGAGACTTTAGTCCGGGGTTCTTACCGGACTAGTCCGGACTTTAGTAGGTAACGGCTAGATGCCGGGATTTCTATAAAAGGAGACCCCCCGGCTGAGAATTGAAAGGACAATGACCCTAGCGCTAAAAACTTATTCCTAGAGCTCTTCTAAGCCTCTTTCCTCACCTTCTTGACCCCTAAGATTGGATATTAAGGGGTTTGTGGATTTGTGAGAGGAGAGACGTGGTGATCGACGTTTGAGCTCTCGATTTGACTCTCTTGCACTCTAATTGTCAATTTGAGTTCTTGACAGTTATATTTTGATTCCTAGAACTGCTAGGTTGTTGTAGGGAGCCTCAAGTTGTGAGTAGCCCCTAAGAGCATTGTATTCACATTTGATTGATAGTGAAAGAGCCCGGGCTTGATCTTGGTGATCGCTCGGTGAGGGAAGGGTTGGAAAAGACCCGGTCCTTTGTGGACTCCTCAACAAGGACGTAGATTCCTGTGTGGACTCCTCAACAAGGACGTAGATTCCTGTGTAGATTCCTGTGGTGTCTCTTGTTTCCTTTACCTTCTCGCTCGCTCACTAAAATTACTTGTTAAGCTTTCGTCTTGTTAACACTTGTGAGTTGTTTCGCTGTCTTGCAATCTAATCATTCACAATTAATTAGTGAGATTGCTTGACTACTACATATCTTTCACTTAAACAAACTTAAAAAGGAAACCTAAAACGCAAATTTATACCTAGACCGGACTAGTCCGCCCACAGATCAGACTAGTCCGGCCTCCTTCAAGTTTAATCCGCTGTTTGCCATAGTTTCAGGTTTTATTAGCCTATTCACCCCCCCCCTCTAGGCAACTTTCATCTACGTAGCATGGTGAGGGCAGCGGTCATGGTCCTAGGTTGAGATGGTCACCGGAGTGGCGGCTAGACATCGCCGGAGATGGCAGTGGGTCGCCGGTGGCTAGCCGGCGCCCGAACTTTTTTCCTCACATTCCCTAACGGATTGCTTGCCGGTGATCTATGTGACATGGGAAGTCTAATAGGAGTGGTTAGCGACAGTGCAAATTACCGGGGGGGGGGGGGGCGCCAGCGGTTCACCGGAGGTGGCAGCGGTGGTGGTTCACCGTGAATAAGTGTGTGGGCGAGCTTCTTCTCAGTTTTGAACAGCCGGGCACGAGGGTGTGCGTGCGTGGAAAACTTAAGCGATCCCAGCTAGTTTGGGGAGGCACCCATGGTGGCCATCGGCGGCGTGCAACGGGGAGGGAGGCGGCCCAACGGCGTGGGCCTCCTGCAGCGGCCGGAAGCTTGCTGGCGCCTCAGCGGAAGGTTCAACACGTGCTAGAGAGCCTACATGAAGGAGTAATCGGAGTATGACAGCTTACCGGAGCGACTCGACGGCGGCGGCCGGACTTGGGGAAGGAGCTCGGGAATGAGCAAAATCCAGGGTGCGCAGTTTGGTTCCTGGATTGGGCAGGTGCGAAGGAGCTTCACCGTGCTGCTGAGCAGGATTTTGGAATCGGGGGCGGCCTTAAGTAGCGGAGGGAGGCGGTGGAGAGGCAGTACCCGAGCTGTCATTTCATGTGCGCCTTCGATTGGACTGAGCGGCCGGGATTTGGGGGAGAAAAGAGGGGCGTGGGGTTATCTGCGGGCGCGACATCCCGGGATTTGAAGGCGCGCGTGGGCAGCAGGCGGGCGGCCGGCGCGTTTCCTGCCAGCAGCGCGGGCGAGGGTGGTTTGCTGAGGGCTGGCATCCGGCATTCTGACAGGGGCGGCCGGAAAACCAGGGCAGGGTGGTGTAATGGCGTCGTGCAGGACGTGGGGAGTGGCAGGGGGGCGTGGCAGGGTGTCACACCCAGTTTTTCCGAAGAACAACCGAGTGAATATCACATGTACGCCAGGATCATTTTCTCATACATGTGATGACAAATAGTGAAGCATCATTTATTACAAGCCAGGTGTCGAATATAAGTAAGTCTTACATAGTAAATGTCTCGATGGACAATAATAAGTTCATCACAAGTAGATAAACTAGCAGCGGAATATTATTCTTTAGGGCTCCATCACAGGCGTTGCCCGGGGGTCTTCATGAATCTAAAAACCTTCCTCGGGTCCAAAATCTTGGTCATTATACACCACCTCATTATCTTGACCTGAGCAGCAATATAAACCAACAAATATGCAAGGTTGAGTACCAATGGTACTCAGCAAGTGTGGGAAGATTATATCATGCATGGCTAGAACAAGGAGAGGTTGAACTCATGGTTAAAGCACTACGCAATTAATACCTATCACCTTAGCTTATTAAGCTCCTACATTACTACACAGGTGAAATGGTCCCAATCTCCCATCCCATCATCATAATCCAATAACCATAACATCATTTCCAATGTTAAGCTCCCCGCTTAACTTCCAAAACCATCAATCCTCTAATCATGAATAAGTCCAGGCCGCTCTTGACCGTGAGCATGGCTGTCAAGACAGTTTTGACTCTGCAGAGTTTGTACCACTGTACCCACATGTAGTGATTTCATCCCCCGTTGCCGGGTGGACTAAGAGAACCTCCATTATGCCAGTGGCTACGATCCACATTCACACTTCCCAGGTGTGCAGCCAGGAGATCACTACGAAGCCTTTACAAAGGGATTCCCGACGAGCGTGGGCCCACTGAGGTTTCACCCCTAACAGCATACAAGAGGCTCCAACCCCGCTGCAGTGGCCCCCTCTTGAGCCTTGCGGTTCATATGGTAGTCCAGCTGACACCTATTCCCCGCACCATCCAACACACCCATACTACGCCGGGGATACACCTAATTAATTGGCCAAGCTGCCCCATCTCAGCATGTGGTTGGCACTGTAAAGCCGGGTTACATGCTCCATGAACCGGTCCTTAGGATCCAGGCAAGTACTAAACACAAACCCAAGTCTCGTGCACCCAGCACACAACCAAAACATCCAACTTGCCTTGATCCCTACCTCTACATAACTCACAATAGCTCATTCAAGAGTATGGTAAAATAAACTGATGATCTCATATCCCAAATATCCCATTCTAAGCATGGCTAAGCATATGCATGTAAATAAATGACATGACAAAATAAATCCCAACCCAAGCTACAAGGAAACAAGGTAATGCAATTCTAGGGAAACTTCCTAGCATGGGTTTCATATTTAACTTGACAATGCAAATAATTCTATCTACACATCCTAGCATAGGATCAAAATGGTCAAGGACACTTGCCTCCTTCTTGCTGCTCTTGAAATGGGTAGTCCTGATCTTGGAAAGGGTTAACTTGCTCTTGAACAGGTTCTACTTCATACCATCACACATAGCAAAAGAAAAACAACAATCATAAGACATAGTTCACACTTCTACTTTATACAAACCACACATTCATATTTATGAAATTCATTCACCATTATATGTGTTGTGGTTACTTTGTGTGTTGATCTATGGCTTGCATACACTTTTATTTATATGTGTATGATTCCTACTTTGGTGTTCATATTTATACTTACATACTATATTTATATATATATATATATGTGTGTGTGTTTCAGTTTTAAATAAATTCCTTACATTAAACTACCAAGTATGTATGAAAAGTATTTTTCTTCTCCATATGTGCCTTCATAATTTCTATCAACCCTAAACTGAATTCTTTGGATTTTAGAAACTCCATTTATCTTTTACTAGTTGCTATATTTTCAGATTTATATTCCTATGCATAATTGTGTATTTTATTATGAAATTAGTAATACACATCATCTAAACAGTATAGGTTCTGGTCCTAAATAATTTAATAACATGTTTTGACCTTGGCTTCTGATGTAGACTATTTCATAATTATTTTCCCTATTTTTCTATAACTATTCTTTACTTAAAAATGTGTCCCTATACTAATAAATGTGAATAATAAATGAAACAGATTCATTTCAGCCCAAAAATATATTTTTATCTCACTCCAAAGTTTTCTAAGTACTGAGAAAGTTTTTAAATAAATTTTGACAATTATGTTTGTCCCTCTTTTTAATTTTTAAACACTAGTTACATATTCAATGTTTTAAATTAAATACTAAACAAGACTAAAATAATGAACTCACCCCATTACAGGGTCTATAATATTATTTTCATAATTTCCAGGGGTCTAGCTACACTTATCAGAGGTGTTTTTCCTAATTTTTATTAAGTCCAGGGGCTAAAACTGATTTTTAAATGAATTTACATGATTTTCTGGAGTTCCAGGGGCTAGATCTGAAGTTTCCGGGGCTAGCTCTCAATTCCAGAGAACCCCAGGGGGTAGCACGTAAGAATTGCAGTCTTTATAATGCGGGGCTGACGTGGACCGTCCGATTTTAAACCGACGGCTGAGATTATAACATCGAACCGGTACGCGGGGTTTTAAAGTCTACCGTGCGATTTAAAATAAACGGCGCACAAGCGGCCACGTCGCTCCGATCGAGCGCGGGCGGCGCTGCCGGCAGCGCACGGCGGCGGGAAGCGGCGATCTCGCCGGAAAGTTTCGGATCCTCGAGAATTCTGCCTAGAACTGTGATCTTATGGCCTAGATCGGTAGAGGGGAGGTCGGGGATCTCACCTCGGGGGTTTTCTCGAGCTCGGGGGTCCTGGAAAGTGATCGGCGGCGAGGTCCGAGGCAAAACCACGGCGAAGCTCGTCGGCGCTGTGTTTACACCGTAATTCTCCGAGTTTTCTGCACCTGCAAAGCTCCCCGGAGGCGGTGGATCAAGACCAGCGAGTTAGATCAGAGTTTCCAAGCTTAGATCGGCCAGAATTCACCGGCGAAGTCTCGGTGCTCACCGGAGTGAAAAATCGGCGATCGCGTGGGAAAAACCGATTGGGGCTGGGGTTTTTATAACCGGGGAAGGGCGGTGGGTCAGTTGTGATCGAGTTTGATTCTTCTGGGACTGGAATTCGGGCTGAGGGAAGCGGTTTCCAATCGGTTAAGATCGCGCGCGCGCGGGAGAGTCCGGGGTCGCGGGGTTAGGGATGACAGGTGGGTCCCACCTGTCTGTGTGAGAGAGCGCGGGCGCGCGCGGCTGCGGGCTGGCGCGGGGAAACTGGGCCGGCTGGCGGGTTTCGGCCCACTGGCCGGTTTTTCCCGTTTTCTCTTTTTCTTTTTCCATTTCATTTCTGATTTGAGTTTAATTTGAATTCCAGTTTGAATTTGAATTTTTGCAAAACATGCAACACGTCCAAAAAATTTTAAATTCCCCTCTGAACATGGTTTAGGGTTTTGAATCAAAATTTGGGGTGTTACAGCTCTACCCCCCTTAAAAGAAATCTCGTCCTCGAGATTGGTGTTTCTAAGAAAACAATTCCGGAAATTGTGCCTTGAGCTCATCTTCCCGTTCCCAGGTAGCTTCCTCTTCTGAGTGATGCTTCCACTGCACCTTGCACATCCGGATTCTTTTATTTCTGGTGAGGCGTTCCATTGTCTCCAAAATCTTGTATGGTTGCTCGGCATAAGACAAATCTTCAGCTACATCCACTTCATTCATGGGTAACACCTCTTCAGGCGTCCTCAGGCATTTCTTGAGTTGTGACACATGGAATACATCGTGCACGTCCGATAGATGAACCGGTAACTCTAGTTGGTACGCCACTTCGCCTTTTCTTTCCAAAACTTGAAAGGGTCCGATGTATCGAGGTGACAACTTCCCTTTCACCTTGAACCGACGAAGTCCTCTGATAGGGGACACCTTGAGATAAACATAGTCTCCCACGTTGAAAACGAGCTCTCTTCTTCGTACATCAGCATAACTCTTCTGGCGTGTTTGTGCTATCCTCAAGTTGTTGCGAATCTCCCTCACCTTCGCCTCGGCTTCTTGTAGCACTTCTAGACCAAACAATTTACTTTCTCCCGTTTGGTTCCAAAATAGGGGAGTTCTGCACTTCCTTCCATACAAAGCTTCAAACGGTGACATCTTCATACTAGCTTGATAGCTGTTGTTATAGGAAAACTCCACATACGGTAAGTTCTTGTCCCAACTCCTATTGTTTTTGAGTGCACATGCCCTTAACATATCTTCAAGGATCTGATTGGTTCTCTCCGTCTGCCCGTCAGTTTGGGGATGATAGGCAGAGCTGAAGTTCAGATGGGTTCCCATGGTTTCATGCAACTTCTGCCAAAACCTCGAAGTGAACTGTGTCCCTCTGTCCGACACTATCTTCTTTGGCACTCCATGGTAACACACAATCCTTGACATGTACAATTCTGCCAATTTGGATCCGCTGTAGCTTTCTTTCACAGGGATGAAATGAGCTACCTTGGTTAGCCTATCAATAATGACCCATATTGAATCATACCCGGATTGGGTCCTAGGCAATCCCACGACAAAATCCATGCTGATTTCTTCCCACTTCCATTCAGGCACTTTGAGTGGTTGCAGCAATCCCGCGGGTCGTTGATGTTCTGCTTTCACCAACTGACATGTGTCACATAGGGCAACATGTTCCGCGACATCTCGCTTCATGCCATACCACCAATACCTGCTCTTGAGGTCCTGGTACATCTTCGTACTCCCAGGATGAATGGAATAGTCAGAATCGTGAGCCTCCTTCAAAATTAATTCACGGATCTCCTTTACTTCTGGCACACAGATCCTTTTCCCGTGCCACACCGTTCCTTGTTCATCCTCTCTAAAACCAGGAGCTTTATTTTCCTTAATAACTGTCTGATCTCTTGTATCTTCTCATCATTCTTTTGGCCCTCGCGTATGTATTGCTCGAGTGTGGAGTCCACTTCCATGGCGATGGCTTCACCACTATTTACTAGACATAGATTGAGCCTTATAACCTCGTCCTTCAATTCTGCGGGCATGTCCTTCAAGCTCAACTTATTGACCTGCACTTTCCGACTCAAAGCATCGGCCACGACGTTTGCTTTCCCGGGATGATAGTTGATGCCCACATCAAAGTCATTGATTAGCTCTAACCATCTCCTTTGTCTGAGGTTGAGATCTGGCTGTGTGAATATGTACTTCAAACTCTTATGATCCGTATATATCTCTGTCCTCTTCCCCATCAAATAGTGCCGCCAAATTTTCAACGCGTGTACCACTGCAGCTAGTTCTAGGTCATGTGTAGGATAGTTCTTCTCGTGCTTCCGAAGCTGCCGGGATGCATATGCCACGACATGTCCTTCTTGCATGAGAACACATCCCAACCCATTTCCAGAGGCATCGCAGTACACTGTGAAATTCTTTTGCATATCTGGCATAACCAACACTGGGGCTGTTGTCAATCTCTTCTTTAGCTCCTGAAAGCTCGTATCGCACTGTGGCGTCCAGGTGAATGTGATTCCCTTCTCCAACAGTTTGGTGAGAGGTTTCGAGATCTTGGAGAATCCCTCAATAAACCGTCGATAGTATCCAGCCAATCCCAAAAAGCTTCGAACTTCCCTGACATTTTCAGGGGTCTTCCACTTCTGGATATCCTCGATTTTGGCGGGATCTACGGAGATTCCTACCTCCGAGATTATATGTCCTAAAAAGGGAACTCTCTTCAGCCAAAACTCACACTTGCTCAACTTGGCATATAGTTGGTGTTCTCTCAGCCTCTGTAACACCAACCTTAGATGTTCCTCATGTTCTTCTTCATCTTTGGAGAAGACGAGAATATCATCTATGAAAACCACCACAAATTTGTCCAGATATTCCATGAATACCTTGTTCATGAGGTACATGAAATATGCCGGGGCATTGGTTAGCCCGAAAGGCATGACAGTGTATTCATACAGTCCGTACCGAGATACGAAAGTTGTCTTGGGAATATCAGATTGCCTTATCTTGAGTTGGTGGTATCCCGACCTGAGATCAATTTTCGAGAACACACAAGCTCCCCTCAACTGATCAAACAAGTCTTCAATGCGAGGCAATGGGTACTTGTTCTTGATGGTTACCTCATTCAAGGCACTGTAATCCACGCATAACCTTTGAGTTCCATCTTTCTTAGGCACAAATATCACCGGAGCTCCCCATGGTGAGGAACTAGGGCGAATATACCCCTTCTCCGTCAATTCTCTCAAATGATCCTTGAGCTCTTCTAGCTGCTTGGAGTCCATTCGATAAGGTCTCTTGTATATCGGGGCTGTTCCCGGTACTAGCTCAATTGCGAATTCCACGTCACGGTCGGGAGGCATACCTGGCAACTCCTCCGGAAAAACATCTGGATATTCCCTGATGGTCCAGATTTCCTCAACTTTCACCTCCACTTGATTTAATTTAATGTCCCTCCTAGGCTCGTGTATTGTTATGAACTTTACTCTGGTACCACTGGGGTGAGTTAGTTCCACCGTTCTGGTCGAACAATGGATGATTCCTTTATGTTTGGTCAACCAATCCATACCCAAAATAATATCTATCCCTTGTGAATCTATCACTATGAGGTTAGCAGTAAATACTACCCCATTAATGTCTAGGCTCACTTTGGGACACACTTGGTTTGTCCTTATTTCTCCACCTGGAGAGTTTACGGCTAGCATATGGTTCATTTGTGTGGTTGCTAGGTCATGCTTCTTAACAAACCCTTGAGCAATGAACGAGTGGGTAGCACCAGAATCAAACAGCAGAGTTGCAAGGTGTAAATTGGCAGAAAACTTACCAACTACCACGTCGGGTGCCTCTTGTGCTTCCTCCATAGTGACATGGTTCACCCGTCCTCTCAATACATTCTGCTGTTGTGGCGGCGCAGGCTTCTTCTTTGGGCATTTATGGGCGTAGTGCCCCACTTCACCATAGCTGAAACATTGCACCCCAATCTTAGATGCTTGGCCCTTGTTGTCTTGGGGTTGGTTTGGGGGTCCTTGCACTGCTGGTCGAGGTGGATATGCGGGGCGAGGCTGCTGCACAAACTGACGTGGCGGCTGTGCTGGTGCTGCGGGAGGCCTGTAGTTTGGGTTGTACCCTCTTGGTGCTGAATAGGGTACCGCAGCACGGCTCGTCTGCCCCGTAGGTTGCTGCATCATACGTGGGCGGGTGTTGCTCCCTGAGGCCTGATGTGACCACCCAGCCTTCCTCTTATTCTCATTTTCCAGGGCCTTTAGCTTCCTTTCCACCACAAATTCTCGGTCCACCATCTTTTGGAAGCTTTCATACTCATTGGAGGACATTGCACACTGCATCTCTGCGGTAAGTCCTTCCACAAAACAATCTTGTTTCTGCTCATCAGTCTCTATGTCTCGTGGAGCATAACGGGATAGTTGAGTAAATTTAGTGAGGTATTCCCTCACCGTCATGTTTCCCTGCTGCAGTCCCAAAAACTCCTTCCTCTTGTTTTTGAGTTCACCTCTTGGGATGTAATGGTTGCGGAAGCTACGCTTGAACTCTTCCCAAGTGATGTTCTCAGGGTCATGATGGGCGGCCACGTAGGCGGTCCACCAATCAGCAGCAGGTCCATGCAATTGATGAGAGGCAAACATCACCCTCTCATACCCTTGGCATTGTATTATCCTCATCTTGCTTTCAATGGTCTTCAGCCAATCATCTGCCTCCAGAGGTTCAGCAGCACTTGCAAACTTTGGAGGTTGAGTTCCTAGAAACTCACTCAACCTTGGTTGGCGTGGTGCAGCTTGTGTAGGTGGAACTTGATGCAAGTTGGCCACCACTTGAGTCAAGTTCTGGATGAGCTGATTTTGATTCTCCAGCATTTGGTGGAGAGAATCAACTTCTTCATGGCGACCACCCCTGTCCTAGCCTCCAGAAAGATGAGGGTTGCATGCCTCATCATTGTTGTTGGCGGGGTTGGCAGCACGTCCTTTTCCTCTTCCGGCCATCTGGCAGAATCAACAAATGTTAATTTGATACCATTTAGTATCATCTCGCTACTTTCATTTGTTGGTACTTTGAGGTGTTAAGGCTTTGTTAAAATTTTACGAGGGTTTATATCTCACACCAAATAAATGCACTATTATTTCCTGGGGGTTCACACACCAAAGTAAAACAATCTGAAGACGAGGCTGTGGACAATTGCTCATGGCTTCTACAACTCACGTCACACACCAAGCATTATCACACCATTAACTACGTAACGACTCGACTACTCGACCTCTTGCTAGCTAGGGGAAAGACTCTACACTACTCGTCCTCTTGAGCTGGCTCCTCGGGATCTTCCTCCTCATTTCGGCTACCTTCTGACTCTGCTTTGGGTGGGGAGGCTGCTGGTGGAGAAGTGCGACGACGCCTGATTGCTCGGCGATCCGGGGAGTCAGGAGTCCATGTATCATTCACGGTGACACACAGTTCATTCCCATCTCCTCTTTCTCTCGCCTTTAAGCAAGCTCGCAGCAACGCCTCCGTGTCCTTCAGGGTGTCTCAGACATCTTGAAGCTCTTGTTGACACTCCTGCAGTCGAGTGCTGAGCATAGCAGCATCCTCCAAGCACAAGTCCATGTGCTCATGGGAAGTCCCTTGCTGCACCTGTGGGTACTTGTACTCCGTGGTACCACTCTCACGTTGGAGGACATACATGTACTCAGTTTTGTCCAAGTGGCGACGATAGATGTGACTCTGGCAGGTGATGGCCTCCCAGGTGACATCTTTCTCCGCGTCAACTTGTGTTGCTCGACAAGCTGGAGAGTGGTGAATCTTAAGCAGCTGATTTTCGTGTATAATCCTCATCTCCGAACTCCATTCTTCCCTCTTCTCACGGATGGTCCTGGTGGAGTTATAGTGGATGATTAGCTTGCCCGTATTGCCTGCGGCTTCGAGCATACGTCGAAGACGGCGCAACAAGTCTCCTACTGCCAATCCGTAGGAAAGGTACGTCACTGGACGACTCTCCTCTCTTTCGGCAAGGGCAACTACGGGAACTCTCCCTCCCGTGGACTTGCGAGCAGTGCGAATCATGCGAACCATCTAAAACAAAAAGAATTTAAAAATTAGGTTAGATAAACTTTTTAAACAAAAATCCCATTTTGAATGAAAGTTGGGGTAAGATGAAGAAAATGACTCCTTAAATAACACTCTTCAACCCACACCTTGGAAAATAGTTTTTAAGAAAATAGGGCCCTTAAATACGTCCATTTCTACCTAGGTCCACGTTCCTACGGGCAACCTTGGCTCTGATACCACCTCTGTCACACCCAGTTTTTCCGAAGAACAACCGAGTGAATATCACATGTACGCCAGGATCATTTTCTCATACATGTGATGACAAATAGTGAAGCATCATTTATTACAAGCCAGGTGTCGAATATAAGTAAGTCTTACATAGTAAATGTCTCGATGGACAATAATAAGTTCATCACAAGTAGATAAACTAGCAGCGGAATATTATTCTTTAGGGCTCCATCACAGGCGTTGCCCGGGGGTCTTCATGAACCTAAAAACCTTCCTCGGGTCCAAAATCTTGGTCATTATACACCACCTCATTATCTTGACCTGAGCAGCAATATAAACAAACAAATATGCAAGGTTGAGTACCAATGGTACTCAGCAAGTGTGGGAAGATTATATCATGCATGGCTAGAACAAGGAGAGATTGAACTCATGGTTAAAGCACTACGCAATTAATACCTATCACCTTAGCTTATTAAGCTCCTACATTACTACACAGGTGAAATGGTCCCAATCTCCCGTCCCATCATCATAATCCAATAACCATAACATCATTTCCAATGTTAAGCTCCCCGCTTAACTTCCAAAACCATCAATCCTCTAATCATGAATAAGTCCAGGCCGCTCTTGACCGTGAGCACGGCTGTCAAGACAGTTTTGACTCTACAGAGTTTGTACCACTGTACCCACATGTAGTGATTTCATCCCCCGTTGCCGGGTGGACTAAGAGAACCTCCATTATGCCAGTGGCTACGATCCACATTCACACTTCCCAGGTGTGCAGCCAGGAGATCACTACGAAGCCTTTACAAAGGGATTCCCGACGAGCGTGGGCCCACTGAGGTTTCACCCCTAACAGCATACAAGAGGCTCCAACCCCGCTGCAGTGGCCCCCTCTTGAGCCTTGCGGTTCATATGGTAGTCCAGCTGACACTTATTCCCCGCACCATCCAACACACCCATACTACGCCGGGGATACACCTAATTAATTGGCCAAGCTGCCCCATCTCAGCATGTGGTTGGCACTGTAAAGCCGGGTTACATGCTCCATGAACCGGTCCTTAGGATCCAGGCAAGTACTAAACACAAACCCAAGTCTCGTGCACCCAGCACACAACAAAACATCCAACTTTCCTTGATCCCTACCTCTACATAACTCACAATAGCTCATTCAAGAGTATGGTAAAATAAACTGATGATCTCATATCCCAAATATCCCATTCTAAGCATGGCTAAGCATATGCATGTAAATAAATGACATGACAAAATAAATCCCAACCCAAGCTACAAGGAAACAAGGTAATGCAATTCTAGGGAAACTTCCTAGCATGGGTTTCATATTTAACTTGACAATGCAAATAATTCTATCTACACATCCTAGCATAGGATCAAAGTGGTCAAGGACACTTGCCTCCTTCTTGCTGCTCTTGAAATGGGTAGTCCTGATCTTGGAAAGGGTTAACTTGCTCTTGAACAGGTTCTACTTCATACCATCACACATAGCAAAAGAAAAACAACAATCATAAGACATAGTTCACACTTCTACTTTATACAAACCACACATTCATATTTATGAAATTCATTCACCATTATATGTGTTGTGGTTACTTTGTGTGTTGATCTATGGCTTGCATACACTTTTATTTATATGTGTATGATTCCTACTTTGGTGTTCATATTTATACTTACATACTATATTTATATATATATATATATGTGTGTGTTTCAGTTTTAAATAAATTCCTTACATTAAACTACCAAGTATGTATGAAAAGTATTTTTCTTCTCCATATGTGCCTTCATAATTTCTATCAACCCTAAACTGAATTCTTTGGATTTTAGAAACTCCATTTATCTTTTACTAGTTGCTATATTTTCAGATTTATATTCCTATGCATAATTGTGTATTTTATTATGAAATTAGTAATACACATCATCTAAACAGTATAGGTTCTGGTCCTAAATAATTTAATAACATGTTTTGACCTTGGCTTCTGATGTAGACTATTTCATAATTATTTTCCCTATTTTTCTATAACTATTCTTTACTTAAAATGTGTCCCTATACTAATAAATGTGAATAATAAATGAAACAGATTCATTTCAGCCCAAAAATATATTTTTATCTCACTCCAAAGTTTTCTAAGTACTGAGAAAGTTTTTAAATAAATTTTGACAATTATGTTTGTCCCCCTTTTTAATTTTTAAACACTAGTTACATATTCAATGTTTTAAATTAAATACTAAACAGGACTAAAATAATGAACTCACCCCATTACAGGGTCTATAATATTATTTTCATAATTTCCAGGGGTCTAGCTACACTTATCAGAGGTGTTTTTCCTAATTTTTATTAAGTCCAGTGGCTAAAACTGATTTTTAAATGAATTTACATGATTTTCTGGAGTTCCAGGGGCTAGATCTGAAGTTTCCGGTACTAGCTCTCAATTCCAGAGAACCCCAGGGGGTAGCACGTAAGAATTCCAGTCTTTATAATGCGGGGCTGACGTGGACCGTCCGATTTTAAACCGACGGCTGAGATTATAACATCGAACCGGTACGCGGGGTTTTAAAGTCTACCGTGCGATTAAAAATAAACGGCGCACAAGCAGCCACGTCGCTCCGATCGAGCGCGGGCGGCGCTGCCGGCGGCGCACGGCGGCGGAAAGCGGCGATCTCGCCGGAAAGTTTCGGATCCTCGAGAATTCTGCCTAGAACTGTAATCTTATGGCCTAGATCGGTAGAGGGGAGGTCGGGGATCTCACCTCGGGGGTTTTCTCGAGCTCGGGGGTCCTGGAAAGTGATCGGCGGCGAGGTCCGAGGAAAAACCACGGCAAAGCTCGTCGGCGCTGTGTTTACACCGTAATTCTCCGAGTTTTCTGCACCTGCAAAGCTCCCCGGAGGCGGTGGATCAAGACCAGCGAGTTAGATCAGAGTTTCCAAGCTTAGATCGGCCAGAATTCACCGGCGAAGTCTCGGTGCTCACCGGAGTGAAAAATCGGCGATCGCGTGGGAAAAACCGATCGGGGCTGGGGTTTTTATAACCGGGGAAGGGCGGTGGGTCAGTTGTGATCGAGTTTAATTCTTCTGGGACCGGAATTCGGGCTGAGGGACGCGGTTTCCAATCGGTTAAGATCGCGCGCGCGCGGGAGAGTCCGGGGTCGTGGGGTTAGGGATGACAGGTGGGTCCCACCTGTCTGTGTGAGAGAGCGCGGGCGCGCGCGGCTGCGGGCTGGCGCGGGGAAACTGGGCCGGCTGGCGGGTTTCGGCCCACTGGCCGGTTTTTCCCGTTTTCTCTTTTTCTTTTTCCATTTCTTTTCTGATTTGAGTTTAATTTGAATTCCAGTTTGAATTTGAATTTTTGCAAAACATGCAACACGTCCAAAAAATTTTAAATTCCCCTCTGAACATGGTTTAGGGTTTTGAATCAAAATTTGGGGTGTTACACAGGGGCGTCGTGTCGTTGTCAAGTCGCCGGGATCCCTGGGTTCGGGCGGCTCGAGCATAGACGGCGACAGGAGGAAGGAGGCGGTGGAATTCGAGCCGGGCCACGCTTCCGCACAGGAGAAGTAGGAGAGGGAAGGGAGGGAGGTGAGCTGCACGCTAGGGACAGGGAGCCGGCGCTTTTCCTGGCGGCGGCGCAGGTGTGGTGCAGGGGCGGCGCGAATTCGGGCGGCGGCTCTGTCGGGGAGGAAAGGGAAACATGGGGGGGAGAAGAAGGGCACGTCGAGCTGGGCTGGGCCGCGCCAGGAAAAGGAGGGGAGAAAAAGAGTTGGGCTGCGCGCTGGATGAAGAAAAAAAAAAGAAAGAAAGGGCTGGGCTGGGCCAGAAGTTAGGGAGAAAAGGAGATGGGCTCAGCCCAGGGAAGAAGTTTTGATCTTTTTTTTTACAGAATTTAAGATTTAAGTCTGGATTTGGCTTGCATGCAGTAGTTCACTGATTATTTGTTTTAACCTCCCTCATACTCGATTTGTTATAGATTTAGATTAAAGGATATATATATATATATATATATTTATGTATATAATCACTCATATGCCACTTGGTTAATATATCCTTTCTCACTCTATTTGTTTTATTTTTGACTAACTATTGGCACACTTATATATGCATATATACACATAGATGCCAACTTTTACCCATTTAATTCGTTCGTTTTAATCAATTTATTAGTTGGTTGTATGCATATATATGTGACGCTTTACAAATATTTCAACTTTTGCATTTAAATTATTGCTATTAGGTTTTGTGTTGTGTATATGTCGATTTTCTTGTCATTTTTTATTCGGATTTACTTGCACCAGATCTTCTAATTTATTTTGGTTTGCACATGTCTACGTATATACACATACACATCAACATTCATCCTCTTGCGGGCTTGGTTATTGAAACATACCAAGTGGTTTGAGTAGTGCATGTGTATATGTTATTTCTAAATTAGTTTTGGTTCAAGATTTAACTCCATGCTCCTGTTCATTGTTTTATGGTAAATCTCTATAGCTGACACACGCGTATGCCTATGTGTATATGTCTCAGTTTTAATTTGAAGTTATTATTTTATTGCTCAAGACCTCAAAATTTTAGTTTGGACCTATTGTTATTTGGTTTCAAAAATTCAGGCTGTGACAATATCAATATGAAAATATTATTTGTAAATTTAGATTATTAAATTTATTTATGTGTGGGAATTATCTATTGACATATATACATCAGAATTTAATAATGATGTCGTATGTGGCTCTTGAAAAAGAGGAATGCCAGATTCAAACCTTATCGAAAGGATGTATCTTTCAAGCTTGGGAAGGATTCTCTATTTTCTCTAGTGGTAGGCATAAAAAATCTCCCGATATTCCCCCTCTATCTTTCTTGAGCTTATTAAGTTCGTTTTTAAACGGTGTATCCTGTATGCATGTCTGCTACCAACTTTATCATATAGACATGGGCACATGAATGTATGGAAAACTACACAACACATTTTCCAGTGCAGATACTTCGGGAGTAGTAAGCCTTTTTTCTACTCCCAGGTGTAGCTACTCTCACATGTAATCTCACAAACTAGAGAGTATCTTATCCTACTTCAGAGTTAGGATATGCATGTGAAACTTGTGTGTATGTGTCTATAAATATAGATATATTGTTAGAAACATTGATAAATAATATGATCGATATCTTTTCCGTGCACCATTAATATCCAACCGATTAATTAATCTGACATTTTTTCTCTCTCCAGATGAAGTGATATATCTCATCGATGAACATTTTCCATTTTTGGGCGAAAGCTAGGCACAAAACATTAAAACCTGTGATTTTTTCTTAAAGAAAATTGAAGAAAAGGATCGATGATGAAAGATGTGGCTAGTACCATGATCC
This sequence comes from Neostapfia colusana, assembly GCA_030760725.1. NCBI lineage: Eukaryota > Viridiplantae > Streptophyta > Magnoliopsida > Poales > Poaceae > Neostapfia > Neostapfia colusana. Next base: position 4,446,781 of record JASWHV010000010.1, on the reverse strand, counting down.
GTCTCGTTGTTCCAGTTTTATAGTTCAATTCAAGTACCTTAACATGCATTGGATTAGCCATGTGCTAGACCAACTAGATCAAATTAACAAAGCTGCAGAATATAAAATTAATTTTCTCAAGAAAACTGAGAGGTGTCTAAATTCATGACAGAGATAGATTATGCCTTACAGCAAGCACTGTTCATTTGAACGTGGAAACACACGTCGAAGATTCTTATATGCTCACTCTTTCTCTCTGTTTCTGTCTCAACCTCCTCTATCGGATGAACATTATAAAAGGGTCTCACTCTCAGAGCATTGGCAAATTGCAGTCCACATACAGCAACAAACGATCGAAATCTTCGATACACAAATAGCTCAGCTCTCTAGCTCATAAACTCAAGCTAGATAACACACGGTCCATTTATTAAGCACCAAGAAGCCGGAGATGGCAGACAGGTTAGCGAAGCTACCGACGGAGAAGGCTGTGGTGATCTTCACGACGAGTCAGTGCCCGATGTGCCACTCGGTGGTGAGCCTCTTCTCCGACCTCGGCGTGTGCGCGGCGGTGCACGAGCTCGACAATGACCCCCGGGGACGCGAAATGGAGCGGGAGCTCGCCCGCCGCCTCGGCCGCTCGCCGCCCGTCCCTGCCGTCTTCATCGGCGGCGAGCTCATCGGCTCCACGGACAGGATCATGTCCCTACATCTTGCCGGCGACCTCGTGCCCATGCTCATGGCTGCCGGTGCCAGATGGGTCTGAATGCGTCGTCGCTTCAAACGATCCAACGGCAACAATACTATAATACCACTCAGGATCATAATCTTGTTGGGTTTATACATATAAAGTTTCACCTGGCATGCATAAAACCAAGCTAATTATATAGTTGCAGGGCGTTATAATTAAGGAGCTACCCATACACACATGCATGTACGTACAGTACAGGCTATATTGTATACACCATTCGAGTCACAAAAGGAATGTTCGGATAGAGACTTCCTAATTACAAGCTAAGCGACAAGTTGTAACCCTGCCAGTTCCAGAATTTCCAAGGAGATATAAATTTTGATCTACCTCTTTTATTTTTTGTTCTTGGGTTCTGAAAGATATAGTCTTTGGTCTGAAAAGAGAATTATTGTAAGCTAGGTCTGAATAATCTCTACTATAAAAAAATTGAAAAGAAGCATCTTACTTTTGTTTGGTTATAAGGATTCAGTGACGACGATATGGAAGAAAAGGCACAAGGTATTGCACCGTCCGATCGTGGCATCCTCGCGGCGCCTCAAAACTGATAAGGCCGCCAGACCGGTTGACGAATCGAAGCAGAAGAAGCAGCTCAATCTGCTGCGAGAAGCCGCGGACGAGCAAGTTGGTCCGATTCCATGCCACAGAGACAAGGCCGGTCAGTGTCAGTGATAGATGAGCTGATGTGGTCGTGGCTGGATGCTGTTCTGAGACATGAGGTGTGTGATTCATCCCAGCTGGTTCCTTCCAAACTGTTCTCGTCAGCTGTTCAGAACCGACTCCAAACTGTGCCGCGTGACCAAGCGTTGGCCGTAGCTGGCGCACAAAATGTACCATTCCTCGTCGTTGTCAGTACCGTTCATGCTCGGACCGGCGCGTCTGATCTGCTTGAGTTGCAACATCAGTGACACTTCTTTTCAGGCTTGAGTCGCGACATCTGCTATATATGGCCTCTACGTCATGCAGCTGGACTCGTGTCTTCGCCGCAGCTGTGTTGTTGCGCCAGTAACGTACTAAACATCCAAGTGTCCTAGCCTGTGCATAGTGTTCGCTTCCATAGATTGATTTCTCTGATCGATGGACTAACTGCAGAACATCATCACACAGCGCAGGTGATGAGAATCCAACTTAGTGTCAAACATGTCGTAAGGTATTCGATCACGTCCAGCTAGCACTACTCTATCCTTGCTGCTAGGGATTCCAGGCGCCATCGCCATCCAGCCTGCACCGCTAGCTGTTACTCCCTCCATTTCGTTTTAAATGAGGTTGCAAGTCAATTAGAAATGTGTCTTTTTATTTAACATTGTAGAGCAGTGGGTGTATTTTTCTAGAAAAGGACACCGCTAGCTGTTACTCTCTCTCTTCTGAAATAAATGACGTTTAGGACATCTAATTTAGTTTAAATTGAACTAGATTTATTATTCTAAACGTTATTTATTTTAGAACGGAGGGAGTATGTCTCTAGCCCTATAATTCACATGGCATTTGTCAAATGGCAAGAACGTCCGAGGTATCGCAGGGATTAAATCAATTGATAATACCGTCATCAATATTCCGAGCAGTGACATCTGTTACTGATGGAATATCCGTAACTCTGGCATATTGATGTGTTCATAATTTCATTACTGGCGTTTGGGACTGTTAATCAAAGGTCCATAAATGTTCTAAAAATATGTGTTTCCATTGTTATGGAAGGAACCTGTTAAGTAATTTTGCAGGTGTCACTAGCCAAATTAAGTTACCTTTCGATTACAGGCGTTCTAGCTACAAAGGCATCTATCCAGTAACATGTTGCGACTGCAAGCACCCTGTTCTTGAAGAGACCCTAAGAAGGATATTATTCTGGTCCAATCCAAAAGTCGGAACCTTTGTTCCATTTTCTAAAAAATAAATTTCTCGTAAAAAATAAACCACTAAATCGATACATGGTTTGCACGTTGCACAGGTGGCCTTGCGTCTTTGCACCAAACAATGACGAGCTAACGACACAGCCAATTTGTATCAATATATTCTTTTCTCTCTCACTTCATTAATGTTCCATTTATCTTGTTGGTAGATTTATCAACCAACCATTGGTTCCTGATCTGTAAATATACTTTTCTGGGATGCTGTCATGGATATATATGTATCGCATATAATGGAGAAAACCAAGGTGCACAAGCACATGCCCTGGCTCTATCTATCTGTCTCTGCAAAATTTTCCATTGTGCCTGCTTTCAATCCACTTGGTACAGGCGTGCGCACATTTAACTAATAACCGCAAAACCGAACCGAACCGTAGCGAACCGAATCGAAATACATGGTTAACCGAAATTTTTGGTTAAATATGGTTATTATTTTTGTGTATTTCGGTTAACCATATAAAATTCGGTTATCACAACGTATTAACTGATTTAACCAAAAATTTTAACTTGCACTATCCTATAACAATAATAACAAAGCTTAATAGTACTAATTTTATCCTCACCGAAATTTTTCTCATATCATAACCCAATCTAATAATCTCCGCCCATGATCAACACATATATGTCACTTTTGTATTTATGACTATTTTTATGTGTTTATTATTATTATTGGTCAATAAATTATATTACACATTAAAATACAGTTAACCGCAAAATCGAACTGAAATAACAGCAAAAATCGAACTGAATTAACCGCAACGAATTTTACGGTTATGACTTTCTTGGATCAAATGTGGTTATCAATTCTTCATAACCGAAAATTTCTTTTAACTGAATTAACCAGATTAACTCAACGATGTCAAGACCCATCTTTTTCCCCACTTCACCCTACACCAATTGTACGGCATAATTTCCCCAACCCACCTCCTAACTCACATCACCAAGACACCTTTTAACACTTTTCACAATTCAATGAATAGTTGCGGTGAGTTATGATGCGAACATCGCAGGGTCCCTAAGCCTTCTACTTTCAAGGAAACACACCTGTCATCATATTATAGTGTGATGACAGAGCCTTAGGGCATCAAGGAGGTAAATTGACAAGGTCAAGGAGGGTTTCGTGGCATTCCACATGTCAAGCATGTGGCTATCACCTTGCAAGTATTCTGGTCTTAGATGGCGAGAGACAGTATGCTACTTGCTAGTGTAACGGCTAGATGATGTCATCGAGCTAGGTTAATTGGGGAGCAAGTAACCACCGTCACTATCCGTGCATCATCTCGATGTTATGAAACCATCGGGTCGGCTAGACTACTTACACGGAGAAGCTACCACTAGTCAAGCGGGTCTTAGCTACCTCAACGTTTAAAAGTATTCATGGAAAACATGCATATTAAAACAGGCTATCAGGGCAATTTTATAAATTTATAGGATCAGTCATGATCAGAGAGGTTAGAGCTTGCCTTCAAAAGCTTCTAGAAATTCCTCGTAATCCAGGTCTTCGAATTCCTCGTCAGCTTTCTCGTTTGCTATAGTACGTAAATTGTTCGTATTAGCGTCGAACCCAAAAGAATCCAAGAACTCGGGTAAAATCGCTGTAATGTGGCTGCAGGGGTTCTTAGGGGGTTCTTAACGACAAGCATGTTTTATTTGTGCTTGGAGGGGGTGGTGTCATCGGTCGGAGGGCCTCACTCTCTTTCCTTTTTGTCGTTACTTGATTAATTGGGTTAGCGCGATCACTGGCAATTAGTAATGCCCTAAAATTATTTTTGGCCCTTACCTGAATGTTACTATCCTCTAGTTACTAATTCATATTTTTAGGAATTTTTCTGTAGCCGAAAATGCCTTTTTCGAGTTTCTGTGTACACTTAGCGGGTGTGCCTAACATTTTCCCCCATACAGCGGCTGACAGGCGGGCCCAGATACCTCAGGCTACTGTTACGTGGACTTGGATCCGGCCCATAGCCGTTGGGCCTTTGGTCCACCTGGATCGAGCCTACATAAGCTCCGGCGGGGCGCACGGGTGGGCTGGCGCCCGCGTGGCGCTGTGTCAGAAGCCACGCCCGTGGCTCTTCCTGCGTGGCTCGCCACCTGGCGCTCACCGGAGTCGCGTTTTCCTCTCTGTCTGCCCTAACGGGATATTCCCCGGTGGTCTACGCGTCGTGGAGAGCCAAGTGAAGGTGTCCCTAGGACGAGGAGGTTACCGGAGCAGGGGCCAAGGCTCGCCGGAGGTGATCCGGTGGCGGTGCACCATGGTTTCTCGGGTACACTCACTTTCGTCGGGGTTTGAGTGCTCCTACACAACTGTTGGGTCACGGGGAAATGTTACAAGGCTCGGTCGGGCCGGGGAAGCTCCCACGGTGGCCGGCAACGTGCGGTGGCGACGGCGAGCTCGGTTCCATGGCGCTAACGCGCTACGACTATCGGGGAAGCAAACAAACCCATGGAATGGCTAGGAGGGTTGGCTATGATGCTACTCGCACAAGGAATTTGGGAGAGGGGACTCACCGGAGCGGGTTCGGGAGGTGGCCGAAGTTGGGGAAGAAGGCGTTGTTTTACGAAATTCGTGGCCGGTGGTCCCTCTTCTTGCTCAAGTGGGAGCTGTGGAGCTCGGCAGCGAAGGTGTAAGGGAGATTTGGGGGAGGGGACGGCTTCTTATAGCCGGGAGGAGGCGGTTCCGGTGGTCGGGTTTGGTGGCGGGTGCGCCATTGATGGAGGTGGCCGGGTTTTCGTGGTATGGGGTGGTACTGATAGAGGGCGATGGGTGCCAGGGGGCGGACGGCCTCGTGCGGGGCGGCGCGACACGACGGGGGCGAGTCACTCACCGGGATCCCCGGGATCGCGGGTCGGCTTTGGCAGCGGGCGAGGGGGGGAGGGGGGAAGGAAGACGCACAGTGCTGGGACGGGCCGGGTGAGGGGGAGAGAGTGGGTTTTCATGCGGGCTGTCGAGGGGGAGAAAAAGGCGGGCCGAGCTGCTGGGGAGGTGGGCTGCACGTGGGAGAAACAGTCCATCTCCCCTTTTGTTTTTGTTTTTCTTTCTTTTTGTGTTGCCTTCAAACTTCCATTTGAATATAGTTTTTCCATTTGTTTAAATTTGTGGCTGTTACAAACGACCACCCCTAACTGGATATGTCAGTAGTAAATAGTCGAAGCAGCTAGGCACATCTGGAATTGACATGAAATGGTTCCTTTGCTACCGCGCACTCAACGTCTCACCATGCAGCATGCATATGCTGCCTTGTGCCTTGCCTTGTATCACCCTGCCTTCACCTGTCGTTTCTCTGCTGCCAATGCCAACCATCCCTGTTGGAGTTGCTGATCGTTTCCTCCTCCTTTTGACCACCCTCTTCAGCGCTTCACCTTATGTGCAAAAGCTTTAATTAATTACAATGATATATTATAGAGAACTAGTCCTAGTCTAAGAGAAAAAGATGATGCCGGCACAATAAAACCTATGACTATACTGGTACGTATATTACCATTCTCTCAGTAGAGAGATAATCATCAACAGTGAAAATATCCCAACATTATTCCTTGGGCCCAATATATTATCCAAACATGCATCACATGCATGCATAGGGCACTGGCAAAGCAATGCATGAACAGGCCACGCAGCTTTTTGGATCCAAATCTACACATTTGGTACCTTGAACTTTTTTTCTAACATATCACTGAAACTCAAATATATCAGTTATATATATATGGTCCTGTCTAGCTAGCTAGTGGCCCAACTTGCTATACCACAGCTTGTAGATTCCTGATCTGGAACATTTTGCTTTTTTGTTTTTTTCCCAGAAACGCCTAGATCATCTCATTCCTTATCCTCTGTAGCTAGACCGTACTGGCCTGTTCCAAAGTACATTCCCCTGTTCTTACTCTGGATCCGGACCCGTTAGGGGAACCCTATAGACTTCTGCCAACCCTATAAAAGGCAACCACCCCTGTGCTCCCAAACCATCATCTCTACACACTCATCTACGTGCAAAACACACACACACACAGATCAGAGCTTAGAAATCGCCGGTGTAATTAACCAAGGACTCACCAAGAAGCAATGGCGGCGGACCGCGTGATGAAGCTGGCGTCGGAGCGGGCGGTGGTGGTGTTCACCATGAGCTCCTGCTGCATGTGCCACACGGTGACGCAGCTTCTGGCCGACCTCAGCGTCAACGCGCAGGTGCACGAGCTGGACAGCGACCCCAGGGGCAAGGAGATGGAGCGCGCGCTGCTCAAGATGCTCGGCGGCGGCCGGGGGCCGGCCGTTCCGGCCGTTTTCATTGGCGGCAGGCTCGTCGGCGGCACCAACAAGGTCATGTCGCTCCACCTCGCCGGCGAGCTCGTGCCCATGCTCAAGAACGCCGGCGCTCTCTGGCTGTAGATGCCAGATCGAGCAGCAGGCGTCAAGCAAGTACACGTAAGTAACGCGTGCGTGCATGGCTCTGTCCTTGCATGCAAGCGTGCGCGGGAAAATAAAGAGATCGAAGAGTAAATTAATGAAGAAGTGTTAGTGTGTGTGTCAAGAAGGCAGGTTTTTCTATCTTGTCCTGTTCTTCAGGGTTCTAACTTTGCAGCAGTTCGTGCATGCATGCACACGTACTGTTCAGCTGCCCTTTTTCCACGGGCTTATGAATATATATCTATGAGAGTTGCCATCGTATATCTTTTGATTGTGCTTTTGTAGTCCTTTCGCTGTGTTTGCTTGTGTTTTTCAGTCAGCCATATATAGCTTAATTCGTTCTTGAGAGTTAATTTCATAAAATCAGAAATATAACACAAGTATGTGTGCCCTCTTTATAGCATCGTCACAAAACAACTATGTGCCTTTATTACAAATTTAGAAAGAAAGATGGAAAGGCAAAGCTGCATTCACACAAGTACGAATACACATGCAACATGTAATTAGATATAGGTCTGGTGGTAGACAGACATTACGCCAGAAACCTTGATTAGCGACACCCACTAAGCCTAATAAACGGTGCATAGGGCGACGTACATTGCCAAAAATACGTCACCAATGATATACGTGCTAGCACGTGTCGTCGCATATCTTCTAAAAAGGAGACATGCCTTAAGTCAGGTCATCTAGCTTTCAAAGTTGACATTAAATAAAATGTGTCGCCTAATTAAAAGATAATAAGTGATGTGCACTAGTGCATCACATATTATCCGTTTTACCTCGTAAACGGTCTTGGGAACCAAGTTCCTTTAAGTAGCATGTTCTTTAGCATACCCAACAACACTTGTTGAGTTTCACACATTGTGAGGCATGGGAGCTCATTCTCCTCATGTGGAATCACTTTAGTTTTGACTTTTAATATGTGTCTTTTCTTCTTTTTCTCTATTCTTACAAAATCTAAATCGATGCATGTGACTACCCGTTTCCGCGTACAAGCAAGCGGTGCATCTATTCCTTTGTTGTGTGGGTGCAACATGTCTGTGTACGATCAGAGTATTGATGCAACTGTCCTAACATCATGAATTTTTGAGTTGAAGATGCAATTCTCTTAACTTTTTACTTCATTTTTTGTTAAAGAAGCAATTATCCTAACATCGTAAATTAAAATTTTGTAGGAGTATATATATATGCTGAACTAACCATTGACACACATCTCAATAAGAAAAATAAGCATTGACTCATACGTACATCAGCATCCAGTGCTGTCGTATGTGGCCCTGGTCTTGAAAAAGAAATGGTACATTCAAACCTTATCATAACTATGGGATCGAATCCATATTTTTCTTGCAGTGGCAGGCATAAAATATCCCAATATTCTCCATATATCTTGCTAGGCCCCATTTAAAGCTGTTTAAACGTTATCTATTATGCATGTATGCTAGAAACTTTTTATCATATGGATATGGACACATTCATGTATCCGGAACAACGTGTGCCTATGCCTCGTATTTATTTTCCATAGAAGATTGCATCATGTACGGAGCTACATATTTATATATCAGGGTATCAATAAAAACCCTTTTCGCAAACACTAATCCAAGTGATTGACTTGATCGATGAACTCTAGTGCGAAAGCTACAGTGGTAGCAAAAATTATACCAAACTATATTAAGTTAAAGAAAACCAACCACAAATAGTGATGAAGAGTATAGCTGGTATAAACGGATCATGATCTACCTCACTGTACTAATAATTATTGCATTTTGAGATCAAGAATTGTTGGCACTACTATCGAATTGCATTGGTTAATTAATGGGATCATACTATCTGCCTCTAGTGGAACCCGCACACCCGTGTTTGAGTCATAGATTATGCACGGGTGATATATTTATGATTAATTACTCTTTAAGTGTAGGCAACATTTCGTCAATAGCAAGGTGTTCATGTCGAAATTCGTAAATCTTAAGATGAGTTGGCCTAGTCTTTCATATATGCTCATTTGAGCAAAGTGTGTGTGGACACATGTATATGATTATCTACATCTATAGTATGTTTCATTCAAAAAGCATCTATACTATGTTTTAGAAAAACAAATGTTTTACTTTCTAGCTAGTTAAAACTGTAAGGTATCATAGTTCCAAAAATATGTACGATAATTCTTGGAAATGTTATCGGTTTGTGCAAGTCGTTAATAACTTGACCCATCATTAGTTCACAAAATTCCCAAATAATAATTAGTGGGAAAGGAGCCAAGGGAAAGACACGTGAATTGTGCCGTATAGCACTTCTCATTTTGAGCGTCCTATCCACACGTCCAATATTCTCTCTCTCTCTCTCCCTCCCTCTCTCTCATACAAAATGTCAAAATCACACTACTCTCCTCTTCCTCCATCGGATGAACACAAGGGCCTCACGCCCTGCAGTTCTCAAACCACAAAAACAGTTCAAGTAGTCAACAGAAACTAGCTAGCGACCTGAGTATAGCTTGTTAAGCTACTATGCACCGACCAGTTGACCCCAAAAGGTTAAGCTGATAGGGAAGGGTGGGCAATTCGCAATTCACTTATATTTCAACACTCCCCCTCACGTGCAAGCTCTTTTGGGCCGCAAAGTGGAATAGGAGTCGGCTGCAATTTATTTTAATAAATCACGCCCGCCAGGATTTGAACTTGAGACATCTGGCTCTGATACCATGTTAAGTTACTATGCACCGACCGGTTGACCCGAAAAGCTTAAGCCGATAGAGTAAGGTGGGCAATTCACTTATATTTCAACACTCCCCCTCACGTGCAGGCTCTTTTGGGCCGCAAAGTGGAATAGGAGTCGGCTGCAATTTATTTTAATAAATCGCGCCAGAGGTCTTGAGTTCGAATCCTGGAGGCGCAATTTATTAAAAATAAATTGCAGCCGACTCCTATTCCACGTATGCGGCCCAAGAGAGCCTGCATGTGAGGGGGAGTGTTGAAATATAAGTGAATTGCGAATTGCCCATCCTTCCCTATCAGCTTAAGCTTTTGAGGTCAACTGGTCGGCGGATAGTAGCTTAACATAGCTCACTGACACAACAGCTAGCTCGATCCATTCCAATACCAAGAACACAGTGATGGCGGAGATGTTGGCGAAGCTGTCAGCGGAGAAGGCGGTGGTGATCTTCACGACGAGCCAGTGCTCCATGAGCCACACGGTGGAGAGCCTCTTCTCCGACCTCGGCGTGTGCGCAACGGTGCACGAGCTCGACAAGGACCCCGGCCGGGGATGCGACATGGAGCGGGAGCTCGCCCGCCGCCTCGGCCGCTCGCCGCCTGTCGTCCCCGTCGTGTTCGTCGGCGGCAAGCTCATCGGCTCCACCGACAGGGTCATGTCGCTGCACCTCGCCGGCAAGCTCGTGCCCATGCTCAAGGGCGTGGGAGCCATGTGGCTCTGATGTTATAAATGAGTGGAGTCTGAATACAAATGGACGAGTACGTCGCCTGTACTTCATCTTTTCTTTCTTAGTTTGTTCGTTCATCGATCCACAACTCCAATAATTGGCATCAGAGCCAGATCGTACCGAGAGAAGGATGGCCACTCCGCAAGGCAAGAAAGGTGTGTTCGACACACCAGGCTCCGGCAGCTCCGTGGTGGCAGAACGCATCGTCCCCAACTCCGGCTCCGTCGAGTTACCGATACTGACCAAGACGAACTACCATGAGTGGTCGCTGGTCATGCAGGTGAGTTTGGAGGCGCTTGGGCTGTGGAACGCGGTGGTGACCGCTTCTGCCGACCATCGTGAGGACCGGCTAGCTTTGGCCACCTTCCTGCACGCGGTGCCGGCGACTTGAAGGCCGGGCTCGCGGTGAAGAAGACCGCCGTGGAGGCGTGGGATGCAGTAAAAAGGATGAGGATGGGTGATGTGCGCGTGAGGGAGGCAAACGCGCAACTGCTTTTGAAGCAGTACGAGACGATGGCGTTCGGCGACGGTGAGTCCGTCGAGGAGTTCGTCGTGCGCATCACCGGGCTCGTCAGCAACCTGCACGAATTGGGCGAGAAGATTGAGGAAAGTCGCGTGGTGAAGAAGATCCTACGCGTGCTCCCATCGAGGTACAACCAAATTGCTTGTTCAATGGAGATGCTTCTTGATTTGAACAATATGACGGTGGAGGAGCTTGTCGGTCGACTGCGCATTGCGGAAGATCGTTGTGGTGCTGATGCGGTTGCAGAGCGTGCCGAACGCTTGCTGCTCACTGAGGAGCAGTGGGAAGCATGTCGGCGACATCGCGACAAGTATTTGCATCAACGAGGCAAGAAGCAGGCGCATCGGGGTGACGAACGGCGTGGCAGCGCAGAGAATGGAGGCGGACGCAACGACGATGACACTGACGACGATGACAACAGCACGGTCTTGGGAGCAGCAGACACGCCAAGAGCCGCTATCGAGGGCGGTGTTTCAACTGCGGCGAACGTGGGCACATGGCCAGAGATTGCCGCATGAAAAAAAGGAGAAGGCGCTCCTCGTCGACGTTGATGACGAGTCGAGCCGACGTTGCTGTGATGGTAGATGTTATCGTGCCGTAGTTTAGGGGGTGATTGTTAGAATAAACCACGTCACGAGGCCTGTCTCGGACGTGCGCGTCGTGTGTGTGTGTGAGTTTGTCAATGCAGCCAGAATGACTCGGCGTGCGTTCTGCAGGAGTCTGCTAGGAGTGGCGCTGATCTTCATGGAAGGTGCCACAATGTCAGAGACGAGCTAACGGCTCTCACGGCGTTGGTGAGCAGAACGTGTGGATTATGGCGCATGGGCGTACATGTGTACGTGCGTATGAGTTGCTGGAGTCCGTTGAAGTCGTGGCGCTTGACACGGCTGCTGGTGGACGCACGCCTTGCAGGTTGCTGCGACTTATGCGGATAGGAATACGCAACAGGCAGCAACAGATATGCAGCAAGTAAACCGGTCAGGAGGAAGCCGTTTCTCTTGCGTCGTACCAGCTGTGGCCGTGTCAAAGAAGCAAATAGCATGCGCATGATAAGGTAGGCCATGAGGCCAGGTCCTTCCGGCTCAGCCATGCAGAAAGTTGTTGCGTTGAGTGCGGCAGTAGCATGCAGAAAGCTGTTGGGTTGCATGCTCTAGTGGTCATTGTACTTGGTTATAAATGAGTGGAGTCTGAATACAAATGGACGAGTACGTCGCCTGTACTTCATCTTTTCTTTCTTAGTTTGTTCGTTCATCGATCCACAACTCCAACATCTGAACCCACCCTAATCATCCATCCATGATCCATCCATCGATGGCGGCAACGATATAATCACTCGCATCCCTAATTTTGTTGGGTTTATATACTAAGTTTTGCACCATGGAACTGTCTAATTGCAGGGCCTAAAATAATTAAAGAGCTACGCACACACACATACATGGGTACGGACTATAGAGTGTTCTCAGGAGTCACAAATCCTGAGGCTATCTGAGCCGTCTGATCATAAAGAGACAGCTAGAATTAGAATGTATGAGAAGTTTTGTTTTGCCGCTAGTGCAACCTAGCTGGGCTGAAAAGGGTGAAGAACGAGTACAGTCGTTGGTCTTTGAATGTAAACGGACTGTAATAATCTTCCCTTCCCAGTTTTTCCAATGAGATATGAATTTTGAGCTACCGATCTCGTTCTCGGATTGTGTACTGTTGGGCCGGATATACCATTTTATCTGAAAAGGAAAAGGAAATTTTAAATCTGAAGCCTCGATCCTGAATTATAAACTGAAAATTAAGTAAGTTCTTTAGTTGGCTGTGGACCGAGGAATTCTAGTTAATATATATATTATGCATACAACTTGTGCTTTTTGTATCCTATATACTTCTCTTTTCACATTTCAGTAAGATTAACAATATTTATCCAATGATGCGCATTGATGTTATGAAGTCCTGAAACTAGCGCCCTACTCTAGGGTAAAGTTTTGTTCAAATTGATCTTATCTTCTCTCTGTTTTGTGATTTGTACTTTTTTCATAGTTTCGTACGTCGTATTCATGATTTCTCTTTCGTATTTCATGATCCGTGATTTTATACCCGCTCTGTCTTCTTGTGTTCTAGCTTTCTTATCATCACAACAGCAAAACAAAAACAGAGGAAGTAGATGTCAGAACATGTTGACCTGCAGGAGTGGGAAAAGGGACGGATTATTAGTGCATAAATCGAAGCTGGTGCAGAAGAAAGAAACATTTCTCTATTATTTAAGGATGTTCTATTATGCACAATCACCCACTTATCCTGATAGAATGGTCACTGATCTTATCGGCACCTGTTCAAGAACAGGGTGACTAGCATTTGGTGTCAGTGTTTTTAGGGTCCTAGTTTCGTTGTCTTAAAGGCCCATTAGACAGGCCCAACAAAGGAAAAAGGAAATACTGTCCAGCCACGCAGTGGCCCAGAGGAGAGGGCATTCTCACCGTTCATTTATCTTTTAACCAACGATATTTCAGTTTAAAATACTACTCTATTTGTTTCGAATTATTTAAAGCTGGTATTTTGAAGCGTCAAATAATTCAAAACGAAGGAAGTATGGTGGTTCTCGTATGCAAAAACAAACAAAAAAAATCACTTTTGAGCACGGTTGTGTTCTCTGTTGTGTTATCACCTGACGACCAAAGATTAGTGACAACAGATGACAGCATTATATTCCCAGAGAAACAAGGCAGTGCTCCTCATGTCGAAGATGCATTCGTAATCCGTCTTCCCTGCTGGGAAACGAGGAAATCAAGGGACGGACGACATATGTAAAGGTTCGGTGAACTGATCAATGCTGCCTCCATTCCACTTCAAAGGACGTCCTGGCTGCCTAGCCTTTTTTTCCCAAATTATTAGGCGTTCTCGATTTCCTAGACAACAAAAGCCCAAACTTTTCACTGCTGCCACTAATCAACGCAGTCGTCATCCTCTTTGCGCCGAATCCCCTACTCACATCTCCTGCCGACGAACGAGGCGTCGATCCGCCGCCGCCGCCGTCATAAGTAATCAAGCTCTTAATTGTAATCCTATCATGGTGTAATCCCGCGTTTCTTGTATCAGTTGAGATCAGACGGATTTTGCACGTCTGCATGAGCTAGCGCGTCTAGGGGCTAGGAGGCACGGACGTTGGTGCATGGGCGCCCTAGCGTGCGTGTGCGTGTGTGCCCGTCGAGTGCGCGTGGCGTGCGTGGTGATTGTAGTTGAGGGCGTAAGAATAGCTCACGGCATCTCAGTTTGTTGCGTTCGTGGGCCGGCAGTTGTAACTCGTATCAGATCAAAGGAAACAACTGCGCGCGACTTCGCAGCAACAAACAACTAACGACTCCTCTGATCTCACTCTCTCAACCGGACGTCCGACTTTGTCGACGTGAAGAATTAATAAGTGTGTATTCTTGTGCAGGTTACTGCGTTGTTAACCATATGACTTTGCGCAGGTTGAACTACTGTATTAGTGGTACTGCAAAACAGCGTTCTTTTAGCTGGCGGTCCGGTCTGCCCCTGCAGATGTACACCGCGGGCTGTACGAGTATTATATTCTCCGAGCAACAAGGAGCCTGCTGATCATCTCAGTAAAGGTCCTCCCTTGTACTCTAACAGCTCTGTGGTGAGGAGGCATAGTCTCACACTCTCACTTCTGTGACAGAACACCCACCTCGAAGGGAATCCATTTCAGAATCATTGTTGAGGCAGACAAATTTGGGCACTTCAGTTCATGGGCCAGTTGCATCAAATAGAAGAGTGCAGCTTAGCTCAAAAGCTGCAGAAACCAGTTGATGATGACTCTTGTCCATGTCAAGAAAGCACTGTAAGTGCTCCACCTAAAAGTCACTAGAAGAGCAGATTATTTGTTTCACTGCATAACAGATAGTTTCTTACAGTCGAGAGAGCATCGGATCACAAGGACAGAAGCTGCTACTCGAATTGGCATGAATAGAGCTTTATCTGGAACTGTAGAACATTCTGTGAATGGTGGATCAAATGTATGAAGAATAGACAGATGCTCTCAAGACATCAGCCAGAGCCAGCTATACAACACCAAGATATATAGGATCTTTCGAAAAAAAACACCAAGATATATAGCAGACTTGATCAGACGAAACGCGGCGCTTGAAGACCAGCTTGCAGCCGCTCTGGCAAGCAGAGACCAGCTAGAAAAGAGTTTATCTTCAGTCATTCACAGCAGGGAACAGCTGGAGAAGATACTTGCCAATAAGGATAAGGAAGATGAAATGCTGAAAGAGAAGATTGCAGGCTTGGGGTTGGCACAGGAAGAGTCGAACAACCTCTCGAATACAGTCCATGCTGATAATGTGCGGCTGGAGCGTGAGTGGCGTTCTTAAAGGCTGTCACGGATGAGACCCAAAAGGCAAGAGCTCTCAATATTTACATTAAAACGTTTGCATGGTGGCCTGGTTGTGTTGTACTGAGTTAGTGGTTTTGTTCTTGTAGGAGCTGCATTCCACTCACAAGGTATTAGCTAGAGAACAGTCACGTGCATTCCATCTGCTGGTAACCTATTTGACTTATAGCTGAAAAAAATATTGTACCAAAATGTTGTGGCTTTGGTAATATTCGGTATCTCCCAAAGTCACCCCATCCATGCTTATGGATACCATGATCTAAAAATACACTGCCCAACTGTTCATCCTAATACGATGATTGTTAGTATCTAGTGTACATCATGCAACTTAACATACCAACTTGATAGCTGAAAACTTCCCATGCCTGTCGCCAGGCTGAAGTGTTCCATCTCAAGCAAAGGCTGCAAATCCTGGAGGGAAGATCAGGAACGCCTACAATACAACCTCCATAATCTGTAATGGTCATACATTTGCATTGCTGGACCATAACTGTTGAGAGTTTGTGGCATCCCTTTGTAAATCCATTACACAGCGAGTGTTCATGACAATAGGTTTCGATTTGCTATGATACATTGTGAACTTGATATCGATCTGTAACTTGTACAGATATTATGAAATTAGCTGGTTGAGCTCCGTGTTTATTTGAACTTTTAAAGCATATGTTTTATGAGGGATTCTTTTTAGGTATCATGTCGCACATGTGGTATCTTCACAGGTTTAGGGTTGTCAATAAAACTCAAGGATCGTAACTCGTTCGTGTTCGACTCTTTTTAGGGTTGATTTGAGCTTGACTCGAATTCTTAATGAGACAAGCTTGAGCTTGAATGTAAGCTCGCAAGACTGATGAGCTTGAGCTCGAGTTGATCGAGTAACCTAGTTTGTTGTTGCCATCCATGAGTTACAGCTGAATCACTAAGACGGTATATGTAGTCATACTGCTTCTCCACTGAATGGTTAACTAGACTATCATATCCTATTAAAAAACATCTCATAAAATATGATTCCAATATAATACCAAGATCAAATAGTTTGCAATATCGTCCATCTCTCTATTCCACCAACCATTGACTTGAATTTATTAGACTATATTAGATATACATAAGACCAGTGATGTTAAGATTGTCAATAAAGATTGAGTATCGTAACTCGTTCGTGTTTGACTTATTATAGGCTTGATTCGAGCTTGGCTCGAATTGTAAATGAGTCAAGTTTGAGATTGACCGTATGATCGTATGAATCTAGACTTGACTTGAGATTGACTCAATTTTTTATCATACTCAAGCTTACAGAGGTAAACTCACTCGAGCTTGGTACCGAACTTCCTCCTTGGTGGGCGCAGGGGAGAGAGGAGTCTCTGCCTTGAGGTTGCGTCTGACCTGAGAGGGTAGCGAGGAGCAGTAGAAGAACAAGAGGAGATGTCGCCTGGGTTGGGTGAATACCCAGCCAGGGCGATCGAAGAAGAACCCTAGGGAAGGGGATACTTTATTTCTTCGATGCCTGATTACAACTATGATGTTGCCCTTTTATAGAACCAGGGAGGGTGCAGCTTATTAGGAGATTAGATCTATTAAGCAGAATCTGATCTCAACAACTAAAACAAACTCTGATCAGTTCTGTTAAGCAGAATCTGATCTCAACAACCAAAACAAACTCTAATCTCAACAACCAAAACAAATTAATCTAATGATAACAGAATCCCCCTTTCTCTCTTATCTAATTAACCTTGCTGGCGCTTCACATATTTGTAACACCCCAAAATTTTGATTCAAAACCTTAAATCATGTTAAGAGGGGAATTTAAAATTTTTTGGACATGTTGCATGTTTTGCAAAAATTCAAATTCAAACTAGAATTCAAATTAAACTCAAATCAGAAAAGAAATGGAAAAAGAAAAAGAGAAAACAGAAAAAACCGGCTAGTGGGCCGAAACCCACCAGCCGGCCCAACTTACCCCGCGCCAGCCCGCAGCCGCGCGCCCGCGCTCTCTCACACTAACAGGCGGGACCCACCGATCTTCGTCTACCTCGCGCCGCGCCGAACTCCCCCGCGCCCGAATCGAAACCGATCAGGATTTCGACGTAAACCCCGCTGAATTCTGTTCGTAGCCGACGAGGACATGATCTAAACCACCCCGCCGCCCTCCCCCGTCTATAAAAACCCCGGTCTCGTTCTGTTTTTCCCACGCGATCGCCGATTTTTACTCCGGTGAGAACCGAGACTTCTCCGGTGAATTCTGGTCGATCTAAGCTCGGAAACTCCGATCTAACTCGCTGGTCTTGATCCACCGCCTCCGGGGAACCTTGCAGGTGCAGAAAACTCGGTGACTTGCGGTGTAAACGCAGCGCCGACGAGCTTCGCCGTGGTTTTGCCTCGGAACTCGTCGCCGATCACTTTCCAGGACCTCCGAGCTCAAGAAAACCCCCGAGGTGAGATCCCCGACCTCCCCTCTACCGATCTATGCCATAAGATCACAGTTCTAGGCAGAATTCTCGAGGATCCGAAAGTTTCCGGCGAGATCGCCGCTTCCCGCCGCCGTGCGCCGCCGGCAGCGCCGCCCGCGTTCGATCAGAGCGACGTGGCCGCTTGTGCGCCGTTTATTTTAAATCGCACGGTAGGGTTTAAACCCCCGCGTACCGGTTCGACGTTATAATCTCAGCCGTCGGTTTAAAATCGGACGGTCCACGTCAGCCCCGAATTATAAAGACTGGAATTCTTACGCGCTACCCCCTGGGGTTCTCGGGAAATAAGAGCTAGCCCCGGAAACTTCTGATCTAGCCCCTGGAACTTCAGAAAATCATGTAAATTCATTTAAAAATCAGTTTTAGCCCCTGGACTTAATAAAAATTAGGAAAACACCTCTGATAAGTGTAGCTAGACCCCTAGAAATTCTGAAAATAATATTATAGACCCTGTAGTGGAGTGAGTTTACCTTTTTAGCTCTGTTTAGTATTTAAATTAGGAAATTGAATATGTGGCTAGTGTTTAAAAAATTAAAAAGTGGGACAAACATATTGTCATAATTAAATTAAAAACTTTCTCAGTATTTAGAAAACTTTGGAGTGAGATAAAAACATATTTTGGGCTAAATTGAATCTGTTTAATTTATTATTCACATTTAGGGACACATTTTTAAGTAATGAATAGTTTTAGAAAATAGGGAAATTAATTGTGAAATAGTTTTCATCAGAGGCAAGGGTCAAAATATGTTATTAAATATTTAGGATCAGAACCTATTCTGTTTAGATGATGTATATTACTAATTTCATAATAAAGAACACATTTATGTAGAGGAAAATAAATCTGAAATTATAGCAATGATAAATGGAGTTTCTAAAAACCAAAGAATTCAGTTTAAGGTTGGTAACAAGTCTAAAGGCACATATGGAGAAGAAAAATACTTTTCATACATACTTGGTAGTAAAAAGGTGTAGTAGTTGAATATAAGGAATTTATTTAAATTGGAAACTCATATATAAATAGTAGGTAAGTATAAATGTGAACACAAAAGTAGGAATCATATACACATGATTAAAAGTGCATGCAAGCCACAACTCAACACACATAAAGTAACCACAACACATATAATGGTGAAGAACTTTCATAAATGTGAATGTGTGGTTTGTATGAAGTAGAAGTGTGAACTATGTCTTATGATTGTTGTTTTTCTTTTGCTATGTGTGATGGTATGATGTAGAACCTGCTCAAGAGCAAGTTATTCCTTTCCAAGACCAGGACTACCCATTTTAAGAGCAGCAAGAAGGAGGCAAGTGTCCTTGACCACTTTGATCCTATGCTAGGATGTGTAGATAGAATTATTTGCATTGTCAAATGAAATATGAAACCCAGGTTAGGAAGTTTCCCTAGAATTGCATTATCTTGTTTCCTTGTAGCTTGGGTTGGGATTTATTTTATCATGTCATTTATTATTATGCATATGCTTAGCCATGCTTAGAATGGGATATTTGGGACATGAGATCATCAGTTTATTTTACCATACTCTTGAATGAGATATTGTGAGTTATGTGGAGGTAGGGATCAAGGCAAGTTGGATGTTTTTGGTTGTGTGCTGGGTGCACGAGACTTGGGTTTGTGTTTAGTACTTGCCTGGATCCTAAGGACCGGTTCATGGAGCATGTAACCTGGCTTTACAGTGCCAACCACATGCTGAGATGGGGCAGCTTGGCCAATTAATTAGGTGTATCCCCGGCGTAGTATGGGTGTGTTGGATGGTGTGGGGAGTAGGTGTCAGCTGGACTACCATATGAACCGCAAGGCTCAAGAGGGGGCCACTGCAGCGGGGTTGGAGCTTCTTGTATGCTGTTAGGGGTGAAACCTCAGTGGGCCCACGCTCGTCGGGAATCCCTTTGTAAAGGCTTCGTAGTGATCTCCTGGCTACACTCCTGGGAAGTGTGAATGTGGTTCGTAGCCACTGGCATAATGGAGGTTCTTTTAGTCCACCCGGCAACAGGGGATGAAATCACTACATGTGGGTACAGTGGTACAAACTCTGCAGAGTCAAAACTGTCATGACAGCCGTGCTCACGGTCAAGAGCGGCTTGGACTTATTCATGATTAGGGAAATGATGGTTTTGGAAGTTGAGAATGTTAAGCGGGGAGCTTAACATTGGAAATGATGTTATGGTTATTTGGTTATGATGATGGGATGGGAGATTGGGTCCATTTCACCTGTGTAGTAATGTAGGTGCTTAATAAGCTAAGGTGATAGGTATTAATTGCGTAGTGCTTTAGCCATGAGTTCAACCTCTCCTTGTTCTAGCCATGCATGATATAATTTTCCCACACTTGCTGAGTACCATTGGTACTCAACCTCGCATATTTGTTGGTTTATATTGCTGCTCAGGTCAAGATAATGAGGTGGTATACAATGAACAAGACTTTGGTCCCGAAGAAGGTTTCTAGGTTCATGGAGACCCCGGGCAACGCCTGTGATGGAGCCCTAAAGAATAATATTCCGCTGCTAGTTTATTTACTTGTGATGAACTTATTATTGTCCATCGAGACATTTGCTATGTAAGACTTATTTATATTTGACACCTGGCTTATAATAAATGATGCTTCACTATTTGTCATCACATGTATGAGAAAATGATCCTGGCATACATGTGATATTCACTTGGTTGTTCTTCGGAAAAACCGGGTGTGACAGAGGTGGTATCAGAGCCAAGGTTGCCCGTAGGAACGTGGACCTAGGTAGAAATGGACGTATTTAAGGGCCCTATTTTCTTAAAAACTATTTTTCCAAGGTGTGGGTTGAAAAGTGTTATTTAAGGAGTCATTTTCTTCATCTTACCCCAACTTTCATTCAAAATAGGATTTTTGTTTGAGAGTTTATCTAATCTAATTTTAAATTCTTTTTGTTTTAGATGGTTCGCATGATTCGCACCGCTCGCAAGTCCACAGGGGGGAGAGTTCCCGTAGTTGCCCTTGCCGAGAGAGAGGAGAGCCGTCCGGTGACGTACCTTTCCTACGGATTGGCAGTAGGAGGCTTATTGCGCCGTCTTCGGCGTATGCTCGAAGCCGCCGGCAACACGGGCAAGCTAATCATCCACTATAACTCCACCAGGACCATCCGTGAGAAGAGGGAAGAATGGAGTTCAGAGATGAGGATTATACACGAAAACCAGCTGCTTAAGATTCACCACTCTCCAGCTTATCGAGCGACACAGGTCGATGCGGAGAAAGATGTCACCTAGGAGGCCATCACCTGCCAGAGTCACATCTATCGTCGCCACTTGGACAAAACTGAGTACATGTATGTCCTCCAACGTGAGAGTGGTACCACGGAGTACAAGTACCCGCCGGTGCAGCAAGGGACTTCCCATGAGCACATGGACTTGTGCTTGGAAGATGCTTCTATGCTCAGCACTCGACTGCAGGAGTGTCATCAAGAGCTTCAGGATGTCCGGGACACCCTGAAGGAAACGGAGGCGTTGCTGCGAGCCTGTTTAAAGGCGAGAGAAAGAGGACATAGGAATGAACTGTGTGTCACCGTAAATGATACATGGACTCCTGACTCCCCAGATCGCCGA
Source organism: Neostapfia colusana (assembly GCA_030760725.1). Taxonomy (NCBI): domain Eukaryota; kingdom Viridiplantae; phylum Streptophyta; class Magnoliopsida; order Poales; family Poaceae; genus Neostapfia; species Neostapfia colusana. The sequence goes on along the minus strand of JASWHV010000010.1, from coordinate 4,425,373 downwards.
GCGATCAGGCGTCGTCGCACTTCTCCACCAGCAGCCTCCCCACCCAAAGCAGAGTCAGAAGGCAGCCAAAATGATGAGGAAGATCCCGAGGAGCCAGCTCAAGAAAACGAGTAGTGTAGAGTCTTTCCCTTAGTTAGCAAGATGCCGAATAGTCAAGTCGTTACGTTAAGTTAAGGGTGTGTTAATGCTTGGTGTGTGACGTGAGTTGTGGAAGCCATGAGCAATTGTCCACAACCTCGTCTTTAGATTGTTTTGCTTTGGTGTGTGAACCCACATGAAATAATATTACCTTCATTTTTGTGTGAGAAATGAACCCTCAGAAAAGTATAACAAGGCCTCAACACTTCAAAGTACAAACATATGAAAGTAGTAAGATGATACTAAATGCTTTCAAATTAACATTGGTTGATTCTGCCAGATGGCCGGAAGAGGAAAAGGACGTGCTGCCAACCCCGCCAACAACAACGATGAGGCATGCAACCCTCATCTTTCTGGAGGCCAGGACCGGGGTGGTCGCCGTGAAGGAGTTGATCCCCTCCACCAAATGCTGGAGAATCAGAATCAGCTCATCCAGAACTTGACTCAAGTGGTGGCCAACTTGCATCAAGTTCCACCTCCACAAGCTGCACCACGCCAACCAAGGTTGAGTGAGTTTCTAGGAACTCAACCTCCAAAGTTTGCAAGTGCTGCTGAACCTCTGGAGACAGATGATTGGCTGAAGACCATTGAAAGTAAGATGAGGATCATACAATGCCAAGGGTATGAGAGGGTGCTGTTTGCCTCTTATCAATTGCATGGACCTGCTGCTGATTGGTGGACCGCCTACGTGGCCGCCCATCATGACCCTGAGAACATCACTTGGGAAGAGTTCAAGCGTAGCTTCCGCAACCATTACATCCCAAGAGGTGAACTCAAAAACAAGAGGAAGGAGTTTTTGGGACTGCAGCAGGGAAACATGACGGTGAGGGAATACCTCACTAAATTTACTCAACTATCCCGTTATGCCCCACGAGACATAGAGACTGATGAGCAGAAACAAGATTGTTTCGTGGAAGGACTTACCGCGGAGATGCAGTGTGCAATATCCTCAAATGAGTATGAAAGCTTCCAAAAGATGGTGGACAGAGCATTTGTGGTAGAAAGGAAGCTAAAGGCCTTGGAAAATGAGAATAAGAGGAAGGCCGGGTGGTCACATCAAGCCTCAGGGAGCAACACCCGCCCACGTATGATGCAGCAACCTACGGGGCAGACGAGCCGTGCTGCGGTACCCTATTCAGCACCAAGACGGTACAACCCAAACTACAGGCCTCCCGCAGCACCAGCACCGCCGCAACGTCAGTTTGTGCAGCAGCCTCGCCCCGCATATCCACCTCGACCAGCAGTGCAAGGACCCCCAAACCAACTCCAAGACAACAAAGGCCAGGCACCTAAGGTTGGGGTGCAATGTTTTAGCTGTGGTGAAGTGGGGCACTACGCCCATAAATGCCCAAAGAAGAAGCCTGCGCAGCCACAACAGCAGAATGTAATGAGAGGACGGGTGAACCACGTCACTATGGAGGAAGCTTAAGAGGCACCCGACGTGGTAGTTGGTAAGTTTCCTGCCAATTTACACCTTGCAACCCTGCTGTTTGATTCTGGTGCTACCCACTCGTTCATTGCTCAAGGGTTTGTTAAGAAGCATGACCTAACAACCACACAAATGAACCATATGCTAGCTATAAACTCTCCAGGTGGAGAAATAAGGACAAGACAAGTGTGTCCCAAAGTGAACCTAGACATTAATGGGGTAGTATTTACTGCTAACCTCATAGTGATAGATTCACAAGGGATAGATATTATTTTGGGTATGGATTGGTTGACCAAACATAAAGGAATCATCCATTGTTCGACCAGAACGGTGGAACTAACTCACCCTAGTGGCACAAGAGTAAAGTTCATAACGATACACGAGCCTAGGAGGGACATTAAATTAAATCAAGTTGAGGTGAAAGTTGAGGAAATCAGGACTATCAGGGAATATCCAGATGTTTTTCCGGAGGAGTTGCCAGGTATGCCTCCCGACCGTGAAGTGGAATTCGCAATTGAGCTAGTACCGGGAACAACCCCGATATACAAGAGACCTTATCGGATGGACTCCAAGCAGCTAGAAGAACTCAAGGATCATTTGAGAGAATTGATGGAGAAGGGGTATATTCGCCCTAGTTCCTCACCATGGGGAGCTCTGGTGATATTTGTGCCGAAGAAAGACGGAACCCAAAGGTTATGCGTGGATTACCGTGCTTTAAATGAGGTAACCATCAAAAACAAGTACCCATTGCCTCGCATTGAAGACTTGTTTGATCAGTTGAGGGGAGCTTGTGTGTTCTCGAAAATTGATCTCAGGTCGGGATATCACCAACTCAAGATAAGGCAATCTGATATTCCCAAGACAACTTTCGTATCTCGGTACGGACTGTATGAATACACTGTCATGCCTTTCGGGCTAACCAATGCCCCGGCATACTTCATGTATCTCATGAACAAGGTATTCATGGAATATCTGGACAAGTTTGTGGTGGTTTTCATAGATGACATTCTCGTCTTCTCCAAAGATGAATAAGAACATGAGAAACATCTAAGGTTGGTGTTGCAGAGGCTAAGAGAACACCAACTATATGCCAAGTTGAGTAAGTGTGAGTTTTGGCTGAAGAGAGTTCCCTTCTTAGGACATATAATCTCGGAGGGAGGAATTTCCGTAGATCCTGCCAAAATCGAGGATATCCAGAAGTGGAAGACTCCTGAAAATGTCGGGGAAGTTCGAAGCTTTTTGGGATTGGCTGGGTACTATCGACGGTTTATTGAGGGATTCTCCAAGATTTCGAGACCTCTCACCAAACTGTTGGAGAAGGGAATCACATTCACCTGGACGCCACAGTGCGAGACGAGCTTTCAGGAGCTAAAGAAGAGATTGACAACAACCCCAGTGTTGGTTATGCCAGATATACAGAAGAATTTCACAGTGTACTGCGATGCCTCTGGAAACGGGTTGGGATGTGTTCTCATGCAAGAAGGACATGTCGTGGCTTATGCATCCCGGCAGCTTCGGAAGCACGAGAAAAACTATCCTACACATGACCTAGAACTAGCCGCAGTGGTACACGCGTTAAAAATTTGGCGGCACTATTTGATGGGGAAGAGGACAGAGATATATACGGATCATAAGAGTTTTAAGTACATTTTCACACAGCCAGATCTCAACCTCAGGCAAAGTAGATGGTTAGAGCTAATCAATGACTTTGATGTGGGCATCAACTATCATCCCGGGAAAGCAAACGTCGTGGCCGATGCTTTGAGTCGGAAAGTGCAGGTCAATAAGTTGAGCGTGAAGGACATGCCTGCAGAATTGAAGGACGGGGTTATAAGGCTCAATCTATGTCTAGTAAATAGTGATGAAGCCATCGCCATGGAAGTGGACTCCACACTCGAGCGAGACATACGCGAGGGCCAAAAGAATGATGAGAAGATACAAGAGATCAGACAGCTCATCAAGAAAAATAAAGCTCCTGGTTTTAGAGAGGATGAACAAGGAACGGTGTGGCACGGAAAAAGAATCTGTGTGCCTGAAGTAAAGGAGACCCGTGAATTGATTTTGAAGGAGGCTCACGATTCCGACTATTCCATTCATCCTGGTAGTACGAAGATGTACCAGGACCTCAAGAGCAGGTATTGGTGGTATGGTATGAAGCGAGATGTCGCGGAACATGTTGCCCTATGTGACACATGTCAGTTGGTGAAAGCAGAACATCAACGACCCGCGGGATTATTGCAACCACTCAAAGTGCCTGAATGGAAATGGGAAGAAATCAGCATGGATTTCGTCGTGGGATTGCCTAGGACCCAATCAGGGTATGATTCAATATGGGTCATCATTGATAGGCTAACCAAGGTAGCTCATTTCATCCCCGTGAAGGAAAGCTACAGCGGATCCAAATTGGCAGAGTTGTACATGTCAAGGATCGTGTGTTACCATGGAGTGCCAGAGAAGATTGTGTCGGATCGAGGGACACAGTTCACCTCAAGGTTCTGGCAGAAGTTGCACGAAACCATGGGAACCCATCTGAACTTTAGTTCTGCCTATCATCCCCAAACTGATGGGCAGACGGAAAGAACCAATCAGATCCTTGAAGATATGCTAAGGGCATGTGCACTCAAAAACAATAGGAGTTGGGACAAGAACTTACCGTATGCGGAGTTTTCCTATAACAACAGCTATCAAGCTAGTATGAAGATGTCACCGTTTGAAGCTTTGTATGGGAGGAAGTGCAGAACTCCCCTATTTTGGAACCAAACAGGAGAAAGTAAAGTGTTTGGTCCAGAAGTGCTACAAGAAGCCGAGGCGAAGGTGAGGGAAATTCGCAACAACTTGAGGATAGCACAGACACGCCAAAAGAGCTATGCCGATGTACGAAGAAGAGAGCTCGTTTTCAACGTAGGAGACTATGTCTATCTCAAGGCGTCCCCTATCAGAGGACTTCGTCGGTTCAAGATGAAAGGGAAGTTGTCACCTCGATACATCAGACCCTTTCAAGTTTTGGAAAGGAAAGACGAAGTGGCGTATCAACTAGAGTTACCGGCCCATCTATCGGATGTGCACGATGTATTCCATGTGTCACAACTCAAGAAATGTCTGAGGACGCCTGAAGAGGTGTTACCCATGAATGAAGTGGATGTAGCTGAGGATTTGTCTTATGCCGAGCAACCATACAAGATTTTGGAGACAATGGAACGCCTCACCAGAAATAAAAGAATCCGGATGTGCAAGGTGCAGTGGAAGCATCACTCAGAAGAGGAAGCCACCTGGGAGCGGGAAGATGAGCTCAAGGCACAATTTCCGGAATTGTTTTCTTAGAAACACCAATCTCGAGGACGAGATTTCTTTTAAGGGGGGTAGAGCTGTAACACCCCAAAATTTTGATTCAAAACCTCAAATCATGTTAAGAGGGGAATTTAAAATTTTTTGGACGTGTTGCATGTTTTGCAAAAATTCAAATTCAAACTGGAATTCAAATTAAACTCAAATCAGAAAAGAAATGGAAAAAGAAAAAGAGAAAACAGAAAAAAACCGGCCAGTGGGCCGAAACCCACCAGCCGGTTCAACTTACCCCGCTCCAGCCCGCAGCCGCGCGCCCGCGCTCTCTCACACTGACAGGCGGGACCCACTGATCTTCGTCTACCTCGCGCCGCTCCGAACTCCCCCGCGCCCGAATCGAAACCGATCGGGATTTCGACGTAAACCCCGCTGAATTCTGTTCGTAGCCGACACGGACATGATCTAAACCACCCCGCCGCCCTCCCCCGTCTATAAAAACCCCGGTCTCGTTCTGTTTTTCCCACGCGATCGCCGATTTTTACTCCGGTGAGAACCGAGACTTCTCCGGTGAATTCTGACCGATCTAAGCTCGGAAACTCCGATCTAACTCGATGGTCTTGATCCACCGCCTCCGGGGAACCTTGCATGTGCAGAAAACTCGGTGACTTGCGGTGTAAACGCAGCGCCGACGAGCTTCGCCGTGGTTTTGCCTCGGACCTCGTCGCCGATCACTTTCCAGGACCTCCGAGCTCAAGAAAACCCCCGAGGTGAGATCCCCGACCTCCCCTCTACCGATCTATGCCATAGATCACAGTTCTAGGCAGAATTCTCGAGGATCCGAAAGTTTCCGGCGAGATCGCCGCTTCTCGCCGCCGTGCGCCACCGGCAGCGCCGCCCGCGTTCGATCAGAGCGACGTGGCCGCTTATGCGCCGTTTATTTTAAATCGCACGGTAGGGTTTAAACCCCCGCGTACCAGTTCGACGTTATAATCTCAGCCGCCGGTTTAAAATCGGACGGTCCACGTCAGCCCCGCGTTATAAAGACTGGAATTCTTACGCGCTACCCCCTGGGGTTCTCGGGAAATAAGAGCTAGCCCCAGAAACTTCTGATCTAGCCCCTGGAACTCCAGAAAATCATGTAAATTCATTTAAAAATCAGTTTTAGCCCCTGGACTTAATAAAAATTAGGAAAAACACCTCTGATAAGTGTAGCTAGACCCCTAGAAATTCTGAAAATAATATTATAGACCCTGTAGTGGAGTGAGTTTACCTTTTTAGCTCTGTTTAGTATTTAAATTAGGAAATTGAATATGTGGCTAGTGTTTAAAAAATTAAAAAGTGGGACAAACATATTGTCATAATTAAATTAAAAACTTTCTCAGTATTTAGAAAACTTTGGAGTGAGATAAAAACATATTTTGGGCTAAATTGAATCTGTTTAATTTATTATTCACATTTAGGGACACATTTTTAAGTAATGAATAGTTTTAGAAAATAGAGAAATTAATTGTGAAATAGTTTTCATCAGAGGCAAGGGTCAAAATATGTTTTTAAATTATTTAGGATCAGAACCTATTCTGTTTAGATGATGTATATTACTAATTTCATAATAAAGAACACATTTATGTAGAGGAAAATAAATCTGAAATTATAGCAATGATAAATGGAGTTTCTAAAAACCAAAGAATTCAGTTTAAGGTTGGTAACAAGTCTAAAGGCACATATGGAGAAGAAAAATACTTTTCATACATACTTGGTAGTAAAAAGGTGTAGTAGTTGAATATAAGGAATTTATTTAAATTGGAAACTCATATATAAATAATAGGTAAGTATAAATGTGAACACAAAAGTAGGAATCATATACACATGATTAAAAGTGCATGCAAGCCACAACTCAACACACATAAAGTAACCACAACACATATAATGGTGAAGAACTTTCATAAATGTGAATGTGTGGTTTGTATGAAGTAGAAGTGTGAACTATGTCTTATGATTGTTGTTTTTCTTTTGCTATGTGTGATGGTATGATGTAGAACCTGCTCAAGAGCAAGTTATTCCTTTCCAAGACCAGGACTGCCCATTTCAAGAGCAGCAAGAAGGAGGCAAGTGTCCTTGACCACTTTGATCCTATGCTAGGATGTGTAGATAGAATTATTTGCATTGTCAAATAAAATATGAAACCCAGGTTAGGAAGTTTCCCTAGAATTGCATTATCTTGTTTCCTTGTAGCTTGGGTTGGGATTTATTTTATCATGTCATTTATTATTATGCATATGCTTAGCCATGCTTAGAATGGGATATTTGGGACATGGGATCATCAGTTTATTTTACCATACTCTTGAATGAGATATTGTGAGTTATGTGGAGGTAGGGATCAAGGCAAGTTGGATGTTTTTGGTTGTGTGCTGGGTGCACGAGACTTGGGTTTGTGTTTAGTACTTGCCTGGATCCTAAGGACCGGTTCATGGAGCATGTAACCTGGCTTTACAGTGCCAACCACATGCTGAGATGGGGCAGCTTGGCCAATTAATTAGGTGTATCCCCGGCGTAGTATGGGTGTGTTGGATGGTGCGGGGAGTAGGTGTCAGCTGGACTACCATATGAACCGCAAGACTCAAGAGGGGGCCACTGCAGCGGGGTTGGAGCCTCTTGTATGCTGTTAGGGGTGAAACCTCAGTGGGCCCACGCTCGTCGGGAATCCCTTTGTAAAGGCTTCGTAGTGATCTCCTGGCTACACACCTGGGAAGTGTGAATGTGGTTCGTAGCCACTGGCATAATGGAGGTTCTTTTAGTCCACCCGGCAACGGGGGATGAAATCACTACATGTGGGTACAGTGGTACAAACTCTGCAGAGTCAAAACTGTCATGACAGCCCTGCTCACGGTCAAGAGCGGCTTGGACTTATTCATGATTAGGGGAATGATGGTTTTGGAAGTTGAGAATGTTAAGCGGGGAGCTTAACATTGGAAATGATGTTATGGTTATTTGGTTATGATGATGGGATGGGAGGTTGGGTCCATTTCACCTGTGTAGTAATGTAGGTGCTTAATAAGCTAAGGTGATAGGTATTAATTGCGTAGTGCTTTAGCCATGAGTTCAACCTCTCCTTGTTCTAGCCATGCATGATATAATTTTCCCACACTTGCTGAGTACCATTGGTACTCAACCTTGCATATTTGTTGGTTTATATTGCTGCTCAGGTCAAGATAATGAGGTGGTATACAATGAACAAGACTTTGGTCCCGAAGAAGGTTTCTAGGTTCATGGAGACCCCCGGGCAACGCCTGTGATGGAGCCCTAAAGAATAATATTCCGCTGCTAGTTTATTTACTTGTGATGAACTTATTATTGTCCATCGAGACATTTGCTATGTAAGACTTATTTATATTTGACACCTGGCTTGTAATAAATGATGCTTCACTATTTGTCATCACATGTATGAGAAAATGATCCTGGCATACATGTGATATTCACTTGGTTGTTCTTCGGAAAAACCGGGTGTGACAATATTGGCGCCTATAGAAAGAGTTGATGACATTTCCCCCCTCACCGAGAAATAGCTTGTCCTCAAGCTGAAAGTGAGGGTACCTCTCCTTGAATTATTTGAGTGGCTCCCAAGTAGCTTCCGCAGCACTTCTATCTTTCCAATGCACCAAAAGTTCCCACATACCCCTGTTGATCCTAGCTCTTATAACTTTCGCAGGAGATGGAATAACCCTGCCATGAAGATATTTTGGCAGCTTTGCTTCCTCTGCAGGAACTTGTCCTTCAAACTTCTTGAGGAGAGATACATGAAACTCATCATAGATTCTTGCTTTGGAAGGTAATTTCAGTTTGTATGAAACCTGACCAATTCTCTCCTGAACCTGGAATGGTCCATAAAAACGTGGTTTCAGTTTTTCTGCTGTGACCCTTCTAATTCCAGCTGCAGTCCGGTGATGAAGCTTCACCCAAACCCAGTCACCGACTTCAAACTCAATCAAGCTTCTCTTCTGGTCATAATAGAATTTCATGACATCCTAAGCATGTTCCAACCTTTTCTTTATTTCCTTCAAAAACTCATCCCTCTCTTGCATTTGCTGGTCCACTGCTGCCACTCGAGCTCTCCCTGGTTCATAAGACATAAGGACAGGGGGGTCTCTCCCATATACAACTCGAAATGGTGTAGTTTGTAGAGAAGTGTGGAATGATGTGTTGTAGCAATATTCAGCCCATGGCAGCCATTTGAGTCAAGTCTTGGCTCTATCTCCCGCCAAACACCTTAAATACATAGTGATGACTTTATTTACCACTTCGGACTGACCACCAGTTTGAGGGTGAAAGGCCGAACTCATCCTCAACTTGACGCCTGCATGCTAAAACAGTTGTCTAGAAGTTACTAGTAAAGACCGGATCCCTGTCACTCACAATGGAACATGGAAATCCATGTAACTTCACAATCTGCTCAAAGAATTCCTTAGCCACTGATGATGCCAAGTAAGGATGACCCAAGGGAATGAAATGAGCAAACATTGAAAAGCGATCAACCACTGTGAGGATCACTGATTTACCTCTCACCTTTGGAAATCCTTCAACAAAATCCATTGATATATCCCTCCACACTTCCGATGGAATGGGTAGTGGTTGCAGTAGCCCGGCCGGATGCAAGTGACCACTCTTATTCTTCTGACATGTGGTACATCCCTTAACAAATTCTCTCACACGTTTAGCAGCCAGAGGGCTATAAAACTGACTTCTGAAACGATGCAAGGTCTTCTCAATGCCCTCATGGCCCATATGTGATTGTTCCAGCACTTGGGCCCAGAATTCAGAATGTTCAGGCAAAAATATTTTGCCTTTGAACAGAAGCAAATCCTCCACCAAATCCCACCCTTCAGGTGCTGATTGGGTCATAATTTCCTGTTTCCGATTTGCTGCTCTACAGTCTTTGGCCTGTTCAGATTTTAGCTCCTCAAACAGGGCAAAATATGGTCCAGACAGGGCCTGCAAACTTACTTTCTCTGCTTCCCTTCTTGACAAGGCATCAGCTGCCCCATTCTGTTTTCCCGGCCTATACTCCACTGAAAAATCAAAACCAAACAACTTACTCACCCAAGTGTGTTGAGGGATAGTGGTGAGACGTTGATCCAGCAGAAACTTCAAGCTATAATGGTCAGTACGCACAGTAAACATTCTTCCCCACAAATATGGTCTCCAATGTCGGACTGCTTTCAGCAAGGCTATCAATTCCCTTTCATATGCCGGTAATTTAGCATGCTGGGCAGCCACCGGTCTGCTGAAGTAAGCAATGACACCTTCCCCTTGATGGAGTATTGCACCAAAACATGTCCCTGAAGCATCACAGTCCACCATAAATTGCTTCTGAAAATCAGGAAGCTGCAGGATTGGGGCCGAGGTTAAGGCTGTTTTCAGCCTTTGAAAAGCATCCATTGCTGCTGGAGACCAAGAAAATGAGTTCTTCTTGAGAAGAGCGGTCAATGGACTGGCAATTTCACCATAACTTGCAATAAACTTGTGGTAGTACCCTGTTAGGCCCAGAAAACCCCGAAGAGCTTTGATAGTGCGCGGGGTGGGCCAAGCCTGAACCGCAGCCACCTTTGATGGGTCCATGGCTACTCCTCCATGAGAGATAATGTGCCCCAAATATGAAACAGATTCCTGCTCAAAAAGCACTTGGATTTTTTTAGAACCAAGTGATTATCCTTCAAGATTTGCAGCGCTACTTTGACATGTTGGAGGTGCGCCGACCACGGCGAGCTATAAATCAGAATGTCATCAAAAAATACCAGCACTGATTTTCTAAGGAACGGTTTCAGCACAGCATTCATCAAGGCCTGAAAGGTGGAGGGCGCATTAGTCAACCTAAAATGCATGACGAGGAACTCAAAATGGCCATGGTGGGTACGAAAAGCTGTTTTCTCCATATCTGCTGCATGCATCCGCACTTGGTGGTACCCGCTTCGAAGGTCTAATTTAGTGAAAAAACGAGCCTGTTTAAGTTCGTCCAGCAACTCTTCCACTACCGGTATAGGAAACCGGTTCTTGATAGTTTGCTCATTGAGTGCCCGATAGTCCACACAAAACCTCCAAGTCCCGTCCACCTTCTTGACCAACAACACTAGTGCCGAAAAAGCTGAAGTGCTAGGGCGGATAATGCCTTGTTTCAGCATGTCCTCATATTGCCTTTCAATTTCATCTTTCAGCAATTGTGGGTATCTATATGGCCTGACTGACACCGGAGACACTCCTGCCTTTAAATGAATGCGATGGCCCTGGACGCGAGGTGGAGGCAGTCCCTGCGGGTCTGAGAATAGATCATAATACTCTTGCAGCAATACGTCTATTAATTCTGGACCTGTGAAGGACTGCAGCGCTGAAACAGAACTTTTGTTGACACCGACCCATCTGACCTCTCTTCCCTGGTCCTAGAAAGTGAGTGTCATCTCATCAAAGTTCCATAGGATAGGTCCCAAGGTCTGCAGCCACTTGACCCCCAACATCATGTCCACCCCGTATAAAGGCAGAAGAAAGCAGTCTATGAAAAGTACTTCCTTCTCAATTCTCACTGTTGTGCGCCCACAAACTCCTATGCTGGTCATTCTTTCCCCATTTGCTACCTGGACTGAGAGTCCAGATTTTTTAGTAACTTGCAGTTTCAGCTCTTTAGCCAGCTCTTCATTTATGAATGAGTGAGTAGACCATGTGTCCACCAAGGCTTTGATTGATTTCTGCCCCACCCTCACCATCAGTTGCATAGTTTTAGGCACCCCGATGCCTGTGAGAGCATGAAGGGAGATGCCCAGATCCTTCGCTGCTTCCTCCGGAGCCTCACTATCTTCCAACTCCATGATGAAGATGGACTTACCACTACACTTATGATCTGCAGAATATTTCTCGGTGCAGTGATAACATTCCCCATTAGCACATTTGGCGGCTAATTTCTCAACTGAGAGACGCCAGAACTTTGGCCTAGATGCCCCTATAGAGTTCTGGGACACTGAAACCCCATTTTTCTTGGAAGCAGCAGGAAGAAGGTTCCTGTTTGTGCTGCGCGCAGCAGTCCTTACAATGTTGGTCCTGTCATCTTTCTCCAGCAGCTGCTCAAACGCACTAGCCAAACTCATAGCAGACTGCAGATTTGCGGGTGCCTGCAATTCTACATCAGTCCTCAGTGGTTGTCCCAGCCCTGCAGTAAAGAGATTTATCTGTTGTTTCATCGAGAGATCCTCGCATCTACAGAGCAGCGCCAAGAACTGCCTCTGATATTCCTCCACTGTCCCTGTGCGACACAGTTCCTTGAGTTCTGGCAGGCCATTAGCGCGGATGGGGGGGGGGGGGCAAACCGCATGTTCACAAAATCTGCAAATCTCGACCAAGACAGAATCCTGTGGTCCCGTTCTAGTGCATAATACCATTGTGCTGCAGCACCTTCCAAGTGCAAGGATGCTAACCATACCTTGTCCTCGTTCATCGTCCTCATACCCCTAAAATATGTCTCACATTTGGTGAGCCATGTCAATGGATCTGTTTCCCCATCAAAATTTGGGAAGTTGATCTTAGGAAAACGGGATGAATGCCGACGATCATCATCCTGTGCTGATCGGCCATTAGATTCAAACTCAGGACGTTTGTTGGACTTGAAGAATTCCCCAATTTGTCTCAGCTGATCTTCAGTTTTGGCAATCCTATTGTCATGCGCAGAGAGGCATGAGTTGATTGTGGATACCTGGGCAAGGATCTGATCTAGCTTTTGCTGCACCGTTTGCTCCCCAGAATCATCTTCAATACCGGCCATGGTGGATGGCGGCAGTCCTGATCCTGATACCAAGTTGGTACCGAACTTCCTCCTTGGCGGGCGCAGGGGAGAGAGGAGTCTATGCCTTGAGGTTGCGTCTGACCTGAGAGGGTAGCGAGGAGCAGTAGAAGAACAAGAGGAGATGTCGCCTAGGTTGGGTGAATACCCAGCCAGGGCGACCGAAGAAGAACCCTAGGGAAGGGGATACTTTATTTCTTCGATGCCTGATTACAACTATGATATCGCCCTTTTATAGAACCAGGGAGGGTGCAGCTTATTAGGAGATCAGATCTGTTAAGCAGAATCTGATCTCAACAACTAAAACAAACTCTGATCAGTTCTGTTAAGCAGAATCTGATCTCAACAACCAAAACAAACTCTGATCTCAACAACCAAAACAAACTTAGTCTAATGATAACAGAATCCCCCTTTCTCCCTTATCTAATTAACCTTGCTGGCGCTTCACATATTGGCGTCCATAGAAAGAGTCGATGACAGAGCTTGACTCATTAAAAGTCCTACCCAGGTTCAGTTAGTGTTTTTGAATTACAATAACACAATCTTTGTTCTGAATGTTACTTCCAGTGAAATTTAAGGCTGGTATAGCCTCTGAAGAACCGACAAGAGAAAGGTTCTAGTCAGAAAATAAACGCATTATTAGGTGCCCGTATGTGGCAAATATAAAACGCAAACTTCACCTTAAAATTCAGTATTTGCTCAGTTAATTATAGGGGTGGGCGTTCAATTAATCTGGCTAATTTGATTCAATTAATACAATTGAAATGACTTGGTCATTGAAAAATAATAATCGAATACTGCCTCCGTTTTGAATTATTTTATGCTGGTGCGTCAAATAATTCAAAACGGAGGGGGTATACCATAAAAGAAATCATAACCGCGTTGTTCGTTTATCGGTTAGTTTGATTTGGTTATGCAATTAACCTTATATTAGCGTATAATCTAAAATGAAAATGCTATCGGACGAAATATTTGAACAAGAAGAGCTTCTCAATCAACAAGAAGAATTGCTTATCCTTGAAAAGGAAAGAAACCTTGAGATTGAGAAGATCCTTGAACTTGAGAGAGAGAAGAGTAGAGCACTCGAAAGCGAACTTGCCATGAGCAAGAAAACCTATGTTGAGCTTAAGAGTAAGAATGTAGTACTTCAAGATGAACTTGTGAGTTTAACCAAAACTCACAAGAATCTTGAAGAACAACTTAACTCACTTAAGTCAAGTGTCTCTACTAATTCATCCTCCAAAAATTCCCTCTCAACAAATATGGAATCCAACACTAAAACTTGCAAATGTGCTAACATTGGTTTAAACTTAAAAAATGAGCTCAAAGAGGCACAAAGCAAGAATTCACACAAGAGTGGGATCTTTGATAAGGAGAAGATCAAATATGCACGTAGTGCATACTCAATCACAAGATCTCCTCTCATCAAACATGGACTTGGTTATACTAGGGGAGGAAAGCAAAACGATAGTGTGACACCCTCGCCTCGGGTGTCAGCATATGTTCATGTTCTATGAAGAGGAAACATTTTAATGAAAAATAGGAACAGAGAGAATTATCAAAAGAATAGCCAATAAAGCCCTCCGAGAGCGCTGAAGACAACTTACCGCGGCCGCTAGCCACGTGGCGTGATCGGAGCTCGTCCCTGCGAAGTGAAGAGAGGTCCGCCGCTAAAAGAGCTACGTGGCAGGTTCGGGGCTCGTCGCCACAAAAGGGAGAGGTCCGATCCTGTGGGACACGTGTTGCCCACGGAGCTAGCCTCTGCAGAGGAAGCAAAGGCATTTCCGCAAGACACGTGTCATCCTCGGAGCTAGTCCTCACGGAAATCAGAGGACCAGTCGCGCGGGGTACGTGTCGATCTCGGAGCCCATCTCAGAGAAGTCCGGATCTATCGAACACGTGTCGCCACCGGAGCTTATCTCCGGGAGGTCTATCGTTGCCGGACACGTGTCGACCTCGAGGCATGTTCCTGAGGAAGGAAGAGAGGGAAGACCGGCGCCAACACGTGGCGTGCGCGGAGCTCACCTCCAAAGAAGGGGGAGGTCTCGCTCGTGACACGCGGCACAACTGGAGCTCGTCTCTGCGGACGAGGAGATACCAGGCCCCGGAGGACATGTGGAGCTTCCGGAGCTCATCATCACGGAGGTAACGAGTTCTGGAGCGGGTTTTACGCGTAAAGATACCGGTACGCAACAGAAACCGATCTAAATTCCACGATGTTACTAAAGATAAGATGTTAGGATCCAACAAAGATCTGAATAAGACTCTTATTCGAGATACAATCAGATTAGGACTCTTCTCTTCCCGATTATAAATAGAACCCAAAACCTCTGGCCGAAACCACAAACTTCTCTTTCGACTCCTGAGCCGACGACTTAGAGCCCTAGCCCTAACTCGCCGAGCAAACCATCGCTGAAGCGCAACAAGGGAGATCATCGAAGAAGAACCGAGCGGTCTGAGGAGGACCTCGAAGAACGTGAGGTAGGACTTCAATATCATTGTGTTCATCGCTTTGCATCTGTTCTTCAATTCCTTTCGAACAGAAGCCTTCTCGTGGGCAGATCACTTGATGATCAGTTTGATCTAAAGGCAAGATCATCGCCACGTCCACCTTTGATCCGAACGCCCCTGTCCCTACAAGGCCATGCAAGAACATGTACAGATCAATCTAATAAAACTAATCATGAGATAGCATGCATATGCATCATCGCATCTAGTTTAAGGTTTGTGCATAAATATTGATTGTTGTGAATCCTGTATGCACGTGATCCTACCTAGCAGGACAAGCTCAGGGAGCTGTCTACGACGAACTGCAGCAACCAGGTTTTGAGAATCAAGAACAACCGGAACCGCAAGAACAAGGCAAGTGCTCCTTGACCATATTGATCCTATATTTTGGGAAAAACTGTTTGTTTGCGAAAAAGGTGTGCGTACTGAGTCAAACATGATGGGAAACCCTTTTATAGGAGTTTACTAGTTTTGATTAAACCACCCTTGTCGCCTCGGAAGTTTATGAGTCGGGTATGGTTTTTGCTTTATGCTTCGCTGAGTCTATGGGATTGGGAAGCGAGATAGATGTGACTAGCTAACTGCACTCGTAATGATAATGAGAAAACTAATGATAATGAACATGGATCAGAGGGAGATCTAGGCAAGCCTGGGTTTGTGAATGTGGTAGCATGAGATGGTGGTTTTACTTGCCGTAGATCTAAGGACCGGTTCATGCATGCACATGCCAGGATAACAGTGCCACCACAAGGCCAAGTATGGGTGCGGCTTAGCTGAGTAATTAGTTAAGTTGCTAGAGTGTTATGGACCGTGGAAGGCGCGGGGAATGGGAGTCGAGTGAGGACTGCCCTGGGAATTGCATGGCACAAGAGGGGGCCCGTGGGTGGGAGAGTTGGAGATTCTAGCCTGCCGGTGAAACCTTAGTGAGTCCATACATCTAGTAATCCCTTTGTAAAGGCTATTTTGTGATCTCTTGACCATACACCGACGAATGTGTACTGGTATAATGGAGGTTCTGTAGTCACCGACGGGTGACGAAATCACAAACTTGTGGGTAAAGAGGTGCACACTCTGCAGAGTCTAAAACTATCATGATAGCCGAGCTTACGGTCACGAGCACCTGGCTAAACTGCCATGATTAGTTGGGATAATTAGTTGGGATGGTTTTCGGGATGGTTATTAGGAAGGTTCTTGGTTATGGTTATTGGTTTGGAACTGTTGAGTCTGGATGATGAGATGTTTGCATGACTGTTGGGTCATGCCATGAGATTGGTCTCGGTGTGAGACGAGGTTGATTTGTGAGATGAGATGGTAGCGAATACGAGGAGGTATTCGTGAGTATGAATAAAGGATTGATTAATGTTCGGATGGAACACGGGAAGTGATGGAGGTATGTTGGTAATTTAATATATGCTGGGATTACATCTAAAGTTAAGTTGCTGTTTATCATAATTTTACAAATCTGCTTTTCTGCAAATAACCTTTTATGCCTACCTTGTTTATGAGCTGCATATCATGTGTTTTCCCGCACTTGCTGAGTACATCATTGTACTCAACCTTGCATTATTACTTCATCCTCAGCAGTAGGAGAAGCCTACTATGAAGATCAAGTGGAGCATTATGGCGTGTGATCTATTCTCAACCTTGCCCGTGGAGGGAGTAGAGATGGAGCCACTTCTGCTTAGTTTTGCTTCCGCAGTAGTTTTGCTTCCGCAATAAAGTAGAGATTTCCGCTGCATAGAAATAAGACTTCCGCTGTAAGCATGAGTCCAAGACTCATGAGACGTTGTAATAAACTCTGTTATTCGTGGTTATATATATCTGAATTCAGTTTGTGGAACGTATGTGTATGTGTGATGAACATCCTGGGCACACATATGCATTAGTTCTCGGTTCCGTGGTTCTCCCACAGAATTGAGGGCGTCACAGATTGGTATCAGAGTCACGGGTTGACAGTAGGTTACACGCCTAGATAGAAACCTTAGATTGATATTAGAGCCACGGGTTAAAAGCAAGTTACACCCCTAAATAGAAGTCACAGGAAGCTAAGCCACGCTGACCAAAGGAAGCATTCTAGGGTGAATAGCTTAGATTGGCCTTGAAACCACCTTGGTATAGGAAACCATCCTTGAATAGAAGTTGTATGAGCCCTTGCAATGATTGTGTGTGATTATGTGCTTAATGTGAGTTGTGGGACGTCTCAAAAACGTTGTCCATATCCATACGTAAGAAGAAAGAGGTGTGAAATGCTTCGGCACTTGATCACATCCTCATATGGGCTAATATATATAGTCTAACTCACCTTGATGCATATAGTTGAAGGGACCTACCTAACCTTCTATTCTATTTCGTTCTCTCTCACAGATGGTGAGAGGAAACGCCAGCCGAAAGAACGTCTAGGAGGATGACCACGAGGGAGTTCCTGCTAACCCCGGAGCTGGTGAAAACCATCTGGAAAGGTTGATGGCCATGCAAAACCAGCTTATGCAAACCATGATCCAAACTTTGGGTTAGTTGCAGGCCAACCAAAACCCCGTTCCGGCACCACCGCCACCACCACCGCCGGCTCATAACAGGTTGGGAGAGTCTATGAGGACTCGACCACCCACCTTTGCTCAAGCAAGCGATCCAATGGAGGCCGATGATTGGTTGAAATCCATGGAGAAGAAGCTCGCCATTGTTCAGTGCAACGACCGAGAGAAGGTTCTCTTCGCATCGCACCAACTTACGGGAGCCGCTGCTGACTGGTGGGATGCCTTGAGCAACGCCCATGCCAACCCGGAGACAATCACTTGGACTGAGTTCAAGGAAAGTTTCAGCTTTCACTACATCCCTGCTGGTGTAATGATGCTCAAAAGGCAGGAGTTTGAAGGTCTCCGCCAAGGACAGAAGAGTGTGAACGAGTATCTCAACAAGTTCATACAACTGTCCCGGTACGCCCCCGAAGATGTCAACTCAGACCAGAGGAAGCAGTACCTGTTCATGAGAGGGTTGAACAATGAGATCCAGGTTCAGCTCCTCAACAATGACTACGTAAGCTTCTAGAAGCTAGTTGATAAGGCTATTGTGGTTGAAAACAAGATCCGAGAGATCGAGCGAGAGTGCAAGAGGAAGATGCCATACCAGCCCCAAGGGAGCAACGTACGACCTAGGTACATGCTCCCTGCACCGCAGTATGGACCGACCACTTCTGCGTACCGCCCTGGTCAGCCACCACAGCAACAATTCGTTGCACCGGCACCTCGTGTGCCATGCCTCCAGCGCCCCGACCTAACAATGGTGCTCCTGTTCAAAACCCCCGCCCCAACGTACCTGCTGCCGTAGGCAACAGGGCATGCTTTGCATGCGGGGAAGTAGGCCACTTCGCTAACCAGTGCCCGAGGAGAGGCCCTGGACAGCAAGGTAACGTGCCCAAGCAGAACCCACAACCAAACGGAGGGGACAACCAAGGGAAACGTGGACCGCAGAACTATGCTCGTGGCCACGTAAACCATGTCACTGCTGAGGAAGCACAACAGGCTGAGGACGTCGCAATTGGTATGTTCCTTGCCAACTCCAATCCAGCCACCATCTTATTTGATTCCGGAGCATCGCATTCCTTCATATCATCCAAATATGTTGCCAAACATCATCTACCCGTATCCCACTTAGAATGTGCTATGTTAGTTAATTCTCTGTCACACCTGGTTTTTCCGAAGAACAACCAAGTGAATATCACATGTATGCCAGTATCATTTTCTCATACATGTGATGACAAATAGTGAAGCATCATTTATTACAAGCCAGGTGTCGAATATAAATAAGTCTTACATAGCAAATGTCTCGATGGACAATAATAAGTTCATCACAAGTAAATAAACTAGCAGCGGAATATTATTCTTGTGGGCTCCATTACAGGCGTTGCGCGGGGTCTCCATGAACCTAGAAACCTTCTTCGGGTCCAAAGTCTTGGTCATTATACACCACCTCATTATCTTGACCTGAGCAGCAATATAAACCAACAAATATGCAAGGTTGAGTACCAATGGTACTCAGCAAGTGTGGGAAAATTATATCATGCATGGCTAGAACAAGGGGAGGTTGAACTCATGGTTAAAGCACTACGCAATTAATACCTATCACCTTAGCTTATTAAGCACCTACATTACTACACAGGTGAAATGGTCCCAATCTCCCATCCCATCATCATAATCCAATAACCATAGCATCAATTCCGATGTTAAGCTCCCCGCTTAACATCCACAACTTCCAAAAACCATCAATCCTCTAATCATGAATAAGTCCAAGCCGCTCTTGACCGTGAGCACGGCTGTCATGACAGTTTTGACTCTACAGAGTTTGTACCACTGTACCCACATGTAGTGATTTCATCCCCCGTTGCTGGGTGGACTAAAAGAACCTCCATTATGCCAGTGGCTACGAACCACATTCACACTTCCCAGGTGTGTAGCCAGGAGATCACTACGAAGCCTTTACAAAGGGATTCCCGACGAGCGTGGGCCCACTGAGGTTTCACTCCCTAACAGCATACAAGAGGCTCCAACCCCGCTGCAGTGGCCCCCTTTTGAGCCTTGCGGTTCATATGGTAGTCCAGCTGACACCTACTCCCCGCACAATCCAACACACCCATACTACGCCGGGGATACACCTAATTAATTGGCCAAGCTGCCCCATCTCAGCATGTGGTTGGCACGGTAAAGCCAGTTTACATGCTCCATGAACCGGTACTTAGGATCCAGGCAAGTACTAAACACAAACCCGAGTCTCGTGCATCCAGCACACAACCAAAACATCCAACTTGTCTTGATCCCTACCTCTACATAACTCACAATATCTCATTCAAGAGTATGGTAGAATAAACTGATGATCTCATATCCCAAATATCCCATTCTAAGCATGGCTAAGCATATGCATAATAATAAATGACATGATAAAATAAATCCCAACCCAAGCTACAAGGAAACAAGGTAATGCAATTCTAGGGAAACTTCCTAGCATGGGTTTCATATTTCATTTGACAATGCAAATAATTCTAGCTACACATCCTAGCATAGGATCAAAGTGGTCAAGCACATTTGCCTCCTTCCTGCTGCTCTTGAAATGGGTAGTCCTGATCTTGGAAAGGAATAACTTGCTCTTGAGCAGGTTCTACATCATACCATCACACATAGCAAAAGAAAAACAACAATCCATAAGACATAGTTCACACTTCCACTTCATACAAACCACATATTCATATTTATGAAAGTCTTTCACAATTATATGTGTTGTGGTTACTCTATGTGTGTTGATTTGTGGCTTGCATGCACTTTTAATCATGTGGATATGATTCCTACTTTTGTGTTCACATTTATACTTACATACTATATATATGAGTTTCCAATTTAAATAAATTCCTTATATTAAACTACTAAATCTTTTAATACCAAATAAGCATGAAAGGTATTTTCCTTCTCCATATGTGTCTTCATAATTTCTACCAACCCTAAACTGAACTCTTTGGATTTTAGAAACTCCATTTATCATTTACTAGTTGCTATATTTTCAGATTTATTTTCTTATGCATAAATGTGTACTTTATTATGAAAATAGTAAGACACATCATCTAAACAGAATAGGTTCTGGTCCTAAATAATTTAATAACATATTTTGACCTTTGCCTCTGATGTAAAATATTTCACAATTATTTTCCCTATTTTCTTGAACTATTCTTTACTTAAAAATGTGTCCCTAAATGTGAATAATAAATTAAACAGATTCAATTCAGCCCAAAATATGTTTTTATCTCACTCCAAAGTTTACTAAATACTGAGAAAGTCTTTAATTTAATTTTGACAATATGTTTGTCTCACTTTTTAATTTTTAAACACTAGCCACATATTCAATTTCCTAAATTAAATATTAAACAGGGCTAAAAGGTAAACTCACCCCACTACAGGGTCTATAATATTATTTTCAGAATTTCCAGGGGTATAGCTACACTTATCAGAGGGGTTTTTCCTAATTTTTATTAAGTCCAGTGGCTAAAACTGATTTTTAAATGAATTTACATGATTTTCTGAAGTTCCAGGGGCTAGATCAGAAGTTTCCGGGGCTAGCTCTTATTTCCTGAGAACCCCAGGGGGTAGCACGTAAGATTTCCAGTCTTTATAACGCGGGGCTGACGTGGACCGTCCGATTTTAAACCGACGGCTGAGATTATAACGTCGAACCGGTACGCAGGGATTTAAACCCTACCGTGCGATTTAAAATAAACGGCGCACAAGCGGCCACGTCGCTCTGATCGAGCGCGGGCGGCGCTGCCGGCGGCGCACGGCGGCGGGAAGCGGCGATCTCGCCGGAAACTTTCGGATCTTCGGGAATTCTTCCTAGAACTGTGATTTTATGGCATAGATCGGTAGAGGGGAGGTCGGGGATCTCACCTCGGCGGTTTTCTTGAGCTCGGAGGTCCTGGAAAGTGATCGGCGACGAGGTCCGAGGTGAAACCACGGCGAGGCTCGTCGGCGCTGTGTTTATACCGCAAGTCACCGAGTTTTCTGCACCTGCAAGGTTCCCCGGAGGCGGTGGATCAAGACCAGCGAGTTAGATCGGAATTTCCGAGCTTAGACCGGCCAGAATTCGCCGGAGAAGTCTCGGTTCTCACCGGAGGAAAATCGGCGGATCGCGTGGGAAAAACAGAACGAGGTCGGGGTTTTTATAGACGGGGAAAGGCGGCGGGGTGGTTTAGATCAAGTCCGCATCGCCTATGAACAGAATTCAGCGGGGATACGCAGAAATCCCGATCGTTTTGATTCGGGTGAGAGGGAGTCCGGCGCGGCGCGAGGTAGAAGACGAGCTGGTGGGTCCCACCTGTCAGCAGAAGGAAACAGCGCGCGCGGCTGCGGGCTGGCGCGGTTGCTGGGTGGGCCGGCTGGTGGGTTTCGGCCCACTGGCCGGTTTTTTTTCTGTTCTCTTTTTCTTTTTTCTATTTATTTTCTGTTTTGATTTTAATTTGAATTCCAGTTTGAATTTGAATTTTTGCAAAACATGCAACACGTCCAAAAATTTTTAAATTCCCCTCTTAACATGATTTAGGGTCTTAACAATATTTTTGGGGTGTTACATTCTCCCGGAGGAGAAATGAGGACTAATATAGTATGTCCTACAGTAAGCCTTAAAATAAGGGGGGTAGACTTCCTTGCCAACCTTATTGTCTTGGACTCCCACGGGATTGACATCATACTCGGAATGGATTGGTTAAGCAAGCACAATGGAGTAATCCAATGTGCTGAAAGGAGCGTGCAGTTGACAAACGAACATGGTATTCGTGTCGAGTTTGAGTCAGCCCAGCAAACAACCGAACGGGCAAATTTGAACCACGTCAAAGGAACAACATTGGACGGCATTCCAGTGGTTCAGGAATTTTCGGACGTGTTCCCGAAAGAGCTTCCAGGAATGCCACCTGACCGGGACATCGAGTTTGCCATAGATTTGGTACCCGGAACTGCACCTATAGCTAAGAGACCATATAGGATGCCCGTCAACGAGCTAGTTAACAGTTGGAGAAGGATTTTATCCGTCCAAGCTCGTCACCATGGGGAGCTCCGGTACTCTTCGTGGACAAGAAGGATGGAACCCAAAGAATGTGCGTGGACTACAGGTCTCTCAACGAGGTGACAATCAAGAATAAATACCCTCTGCCCCGTATAGAGGACCTATTCGATCAAATGAAAGGAGCCCGAGTATTCTCCAAGATTGATCTTCGGTCGGGATATTTCCAGCTGAAGATTAAGCCCTTCGATGTAACTAAGACAGCCTTTTGGACACGGTATGGTTCGTATGAATATACCGTTATGTCTTTTGGGTTAACAAATGCACCCGCATACTTCATGTACCTCATGAACAAGGTTTTCATGGAATACTTGGACAAGTTCGTCATGGTTTTTATCGATGACATTATGGTGTATTCAAAAAGTGAGGAGGAGCATGGAGAACATCTAAGATTGACCTTGCAGAAGTTGCGTGAGCATCAATTTTATGCCAAGCTCAACAAGTGTCAATTTTGGCTAAAGGAAATATCTTTCCTAGGCCATATTATCTCCAAGGAAGGGGTATCGGTTGATCCTGGAAAGGTGAGAGATGTTCTGAAGTGGGACCAACCGAAGAGCGTGAGGGATATTCGGAGTTTCCTTGGGATGGCAGGATACTACCGGCGCTTCATTAAAGACTTCTCTAAGATAGCAAAACCTATGACGGAGTTGCTAATGAAAGGAAAAGTCTTTCAATGGACCCAAGCCTGCCAAGAAAGTTTTGAGGAACTCAAGAAAAGGCTAACCATAGCACCAGTTCTGGTATTGCCAGACGTAAGCAAGAGCTTTGACATATATTGTGACGCATCCAGACAAGGGCTCGGATGTGTACTAATGCAGGAAGGGCAAGTGGTAGCCTATGCCTCACGACAATTAAAGAAGCACGAGCTTAACTATCCTACGCATGACTTGGAGCTAGCAGCAGTGGTGCATGCATTGAAGATTTGGAGACATTATATCCTTGGACATCGATGTGAGATCTATATGGATCATAAAAGCCTCAAGTACATATTTACACAAACGGACTTGAATTTGAGGCAACGTCGATGGTTAGAACTCATCAAGGATTATGATGTGGGAATCAACTACCACCCCGGGAGGGCCAATGTAGTAGCGGACGCATTAAGCAGAAAGGGGGCCTGTCACCAACTCACGGTTCGGGAGCTACCACCCGAACTACAGAAGGAGTTCGAATGGTTACACCTCGGATTCTTGAATAACATGGAGATAATGGAGATCCACTCCCCATTGGAACAAGAAATAAGAGAGGGCCAATCAACGGACGAGGAAATCAAGGAGATCAAGGAAAGAATCCGACAAGGAATAGAGAAGGATTTCAAGGAGGATGAAAAGGGTACGCTTTGGCTAGGAAAAAGGATTTGTGTGCCGAACATAAGACACCTCCGCGACATGATATTGAAGGAGGCACATGATTCACCCTATTCCATACATCAAGGAAGCACCAAAATGTACAAGGACTTGAAAACTTGTTATTGGTGGGATGGTATGAAGAGGGATATAGCCGAATACATTGCCCTATGCGACACATGCCAACGGGTAAAGGCCGAACATCAAAAAACCCGCTGGATTGTTGCAACCTTTGAGAATACCCGAATGGAAATGGGAGGACATCAGTATGGACTTCATCGTTGGATTACCACGTACTCAGTCGGGATGCGACTCCATCTGGGTCATTGTGGACCGATTGACGAAAACTGCCCATTTTCTTCTGGTAAAGACCAGTTATAACGTTGCACAATTGGCAGAGTTGTACATGGAGCAGATCGTGTGCCGACACGGAGTTCCGAAGAGGATAGTCTCAGATCGAGGTTCTCAGTTTACCTGTAGATTCTGGAGGAAGCTGCAGAAAACCATGGGTACACGACTGGATTTCAGCTCCGCCTACCACCCACAAACAGATGGACAAACCGAAAGGACGAACCAAATTTTGGAGGACATGTTGAGAGCTTGCGCCTTGAAACATGGGCGTAGTTGGGATAGGAGTTTACCGTATGCCGAGTTTTCCTATAACAACAGCTATCAAGCTAGCTTAAAGATGTCGCCTTTCGAAGCCTTATATGGTAGACGGTGTAGAACGCCACTATTCTGGAACGAGACTGGAGAGAACCAGGTGTTTGGACCCGAAGTACTACAAGAAGCCGAAAAGCAGGTCCAAACGATACGGGAGAACTTAAAGGCTGCCCAGTCACGACAGAAAGGCTATGCGGACAATAGGCGTAGGAAGTTGACCTTTGAAGTGGGAAACTTCGTATACCTTAAAGTATCGCCTATCCGAGGCCAACGACGCTTCAACGTCAGAGGCAAGCTAGCACCTCGCTACATCGGACCATTTAAGATTTTGGACAAGCGAGGAGAAGTAGCCTACCGACTAGAGCTCCCAAACCACCTCTCCGACGTACATGACGTGTTTCATGTATCCCAGCTCAAGAAGTGCTTGAGAATACCAGAGGAACAAGTGTCAATGGGAGAGCTTGAACTTCAAGAGGACCTGACTTACGCAGAACACCCTGTCCGAATCTTGGACGTAAAGGAAAGGGTCACCCAAAACAAGGTGATTCGATGGTGCAAGGTACAATGGAGCCATCACATCGAAGCTGAGGCCACATGGGAGCGTGAAGAGGATATCAAGGCGGAATTCCCCCATCTATTTCCTACTAACAAATCTCGAGGGCGAGATTCAATTTAAGGGGGGTAGATTTGTGACACCCTCGCCTTGGGTGTCAGCATATGTTCATGTTCTATGAAGAGGAACCATTTTAATGAAAAATAGGAACAGAGAGAATTATCAAAAGAATAGCCAATAAAGCCCTCCGAGAGCGCCGAAGACAACTTACCGCGGCCGCTGGCCACGTGGCGTGATCGGAGCTCGTCCCTGCGAAGTGAAGAGAAGTCTGCCGCTAAAAGAGCTACGTGGCAGGTTCGGGGCTCGTCGCCACAAAAGGGAGAGGTCCGATCCTGTGGGACACGTGTTGCCCACGGAGCTAGCCTCTGCAGAGGAAGCAAAGGCATTTCCGCAAGACACGTGTCATCCTCGGAGCTAGTCCTCGCGGAAATCATAGGACCAGTCGCGCGGGGTACGTGTCGATCTCGGAGCCCATCTCAGAGAAGTCCGGATCTATCGAACACGTGTCGCCACCGGAGCTTATCTCCGGGAGGTCTGTCGTTGCCGGACGCGTGTCGACCTCGGGGCATGTTCTTGAGGAAGGAAGAGAGGGAAGACCGGCGCCAACACGTGGCGTGCGCGGAGCTCACCTCCAAAGAAGGGGGAGGTCTCGCTTGTGACACGCGGCACAACTGGAGCTCGTCTCTGCGGACGAGGAGATACCAGGCCCCGGAGGACACGTGGAGCTTCCGGAGCTCATCATCACGGAGGTAACGAGTTCTGGAGCGGGTTTTACGCGTAAAGATACCGGTACGCAACAGAAACCGATCTAAATTCTACGATGTTACTAAAGATAAGATGTTAGGATCCAACAAAGATCTGAATAAGACTCTTATTCGAGATACAATCAGATTAGGACTCTTCTCTTCCCGATTATAAATAGAACCCAAAACCTCTGGCCAAAACCACAAACTTCTCTTTCGACTCCTGAGCCGACGACTTAGAGCCCTAGCCCTAACTCGCCGAGCAAACCATCGCTGAAGCGCAACAAGGGAGATCATCGAAGAAGAACCGAGCGGTCTGAGGAGGACCTCGAAGAATGTGAGGTAGGACTTCAATATCATTGTGTTCATCTCTTTGCATCTGTTCTTCAATTCCTTTCGAACAGAAGCCTTCTCGTGGGCAGATCACTTGATGATCAGTTTGATCTAAAGGCAAGATCATCGCCACGTCCACCTTTGATTCGAACACCCCTGTCCCTACAAGGCCATGCAAGAACACGTACAGATCAATCTAATAAAACTAATCATGAGATAGCATGCATATGCATCATCGCATCTAGTTTAAGGTTTGTGCATAAATATTGATTGCTGTGAATCCTGTATGCACGTGATCCTACCTAACAGGACAAGCTCAGGGAGCTGTCTGCGACGAACTGCAGCAACCAGGTTTTGAGAATCAAGAACAACCGGAACCGCAAGAACAAGGCAAGTGCTCCTTGACCATATTGATCCTATATTTTGGGAAAAACTGTTTGTTTGCGAAAAAGGTGTGCATACTGAGCCAAACTTGATGGGAAACCCTTTTATAGGAGTTTACTAGTTTTGATTAAACCACCTTTGTCGCCTGGGAAGTTTATGAGTCGGGTATGGTTTTTGCTTTATGCTTCGCTGAGTCTATGGGATTGGGAAGCGAGATAGATGTGTCTAGCTAACTGCACTCGTAATGATAATGAGAAAACTAATGATAATGAACATGGATCGGAGGGAGATCTAGGCAAGCCTGGGTTTGTGAATGTGATAGCATGAGATGGTGGTTTTACTTGCCGTAGATCTAAGGACCGGTTCATGCATGCACATGCCAGGATAACAGTGCCACACAAGGCCAAGTATGGGTGCGGCTTAGCTGAGTAATTAGGTAAGTTGCTAGAGTGTTATGGACTGTGGAAGGCGTGGGGAATGGGAGTCGAGTGAGGACTGCCCTGGGAACTGCATGGCACAAGAGGGGGCCTGTGGGTGGGAGAATTGGAGATTCTAGCCTGCCGGTGAAACCTTAGTGAGTCCATACATCTAGTAACCCCTTTGTAAAGGCTATTTTGTGATCTCTTGACCATACACCGACAGATGTGTACTGGTATAATGGAGGTTCTGCAGTCACCGACAGGTGACGAAATCACAAACTTGTGGGTAAAGAGGTGCACACTCTGCAGAGTCTAAAACTATCATGATAGCCGAGCTTACGGTCACGAGCACCTGGCTAAACTGCCATGATTAGTTGGGATGGTTTTTGGGATGGTTATTGGGAAGGTTCTTGGTTATGGTTATTGGTTTGGAACTGTTGAGTCTGGATGATGAGATGTTTGCATGACTGTTGGGTCATGACATGAGATTGGTCTCGGTGTGAGACGAGGTTGATTTGTGAGATGAGATGGTAGCGAATACGAGGAGGTATTCGTGAGTATGAATAAAGGATTGATTAATGTTCGGATGGAACACGAGAAGTGATGGAGGTATGTTGGTAATTTAATATATGCTGGGATTACATCTAAAGTTAAGTTGTTGTTTATCATAATTTTACAAATCTGCTTTTCTGCAAATAAGCCTTTTATGCCTACCTTGTTTATGAGCTGCATATCATGTGTTTTCCCGCACTTGCTGAGTACATCATTGTACTCAACCTTGCATTATTATTTCATCCTCAGCAGCAGGAGAAGCCTACTATGAAGATCAAGTGGAGCATTATGGCGTGTGATCTATTCTCAACCTTGCCCGTGGAGGGAGTAGAGATGGAGCCACTTCTGCTTAGTTTTGCTTCCGCAGTAGTTTTGCTTCCGCAATAAAGTAGAGATTTCCGCTGCATAGAAATAAGACTTCCGCTGTAAGCATGAGTCCAAGACTCATGAGACGTTGTAATAAACTCTGTTATTCGTGGTTATATATATCTGAATTCAGTTTGTGGAACGTATGTGTATGTGTGATGAACATCCTGGGCACACATATGCATTAGTTCTCGGTTCCGTGGTTCTCCCACAGAATTGAGGGCGTCACAGATAGAATCCTTAAAAACAATAGCAAATGTGTAGCTTTTGTCAAAGAAAACTCAAGTCAAGTCAAGAGTGACAACCTTGCATCTACCTCACATGAAATTGCCAAAAATGTAAAATCTATCGTATTTCATAATTTTTATGCATCTTATGATCTTATGAAAAGCAAGTATGGTAGAATATATGCAAAATATGTTGGGCCACTCCACAAGAGTCTAAAAACTTGTGTGTGGGTGCCCAAATGCCTTGTAACTAACCTCAAAGGACCCAACCAAGTTTGGGTACCTAAGACCAAAGTTTAAATTGTTTTGCAGCCCTACTCCTCCGGTGGCACTAAATGGGTGCTAGATAGTGGGTGCACTAACCATATGATCGGAGAGAGAAAGATGTTTGTTGAGTATGAAGAAAATGATGATCCAAGTGAAGGCATCTACTTCGGCGACAACAGCCAAGGAAGGGTGTTGGGTATTGGGAGAAACTCAAAGTGTCCTCAAGAAGTTCTTGAGGAGAGCTCAAAACAAGTTTTCCTCAAGAACCAAGAAGATAAGGAGTGACAACGGCTCCGAACTCAAGAACACTCAAGTAGAAGAATATTTGGATGAAGAAGGCATCAAGCATGAGTTTTCGGCCCCCTACTCTCCCGAACAAAATAGGGTGGACGAAAGGAAGAACCGAACGCTCATAGAGATGGCAAGAACCATGCTTGATGAGTACAAGACCTCGGATCGGTTTTGGGCGGAAGCGGTCAACACCTCTTGTCATGCTACAAACCGCCTCTATCTCCATCGACTTTTGAAGAAAACCCCATACGAGCTCCTAACCGGTAACAAACCCAACATCTCTTACTTTCGAGTTTTTGTAAGTAAATGCTACATTCTCAACAAGAAGCCTAGGACTTCAAAGTTCGCTTCGAAATCCAATGAAGGTTTCTTACTTGGTTATGACTCAAACACCTACGCCTATCGTGTTTTCAACAAGACCTCCGGTTGTGTTGAAACTGCACGTGTGACACCCTCATCTCGGGTGTCAGCATATGTTCATGTTTTATGAAGAAGAAAAACATTTTAAGAAAAGAAGGAACAGAGACAAGTATCAAAAGGATAGCCAATAAAGATCTCCGAGAATACCGAAGGCAACTTCCACGGCCAGCAGACCACGTGGCGTGTTCGGAGCTCATCCCCGAGAAATTGGGAGAGGTCCGCCGCTAAACTAGCTACGTGGCAGGCTCGGGGGTCACCTCCGCAATTGGAAAGAGGTCCGACCCTGTGGGACACGTGCTACCTGCGGAGATAGCCTCTGCGGAAGAAGCAAAGGCATTTTTCATAGGACACGTGTCATCCCCGGAGCTAGTCCTCGCGGAAATAAGGGGGCCAGTCGCGGGGGATACGTGTCAATCTCGGAGCTCATCTCAGAGAAGTCCGGATCTATCGAACACGTGTCGCCACTGGAGCTTATCACCGGAAGGTCCGTCGCAGCTAAACACGTGGCGTGCGCGGAGCTCGTCTCCGAAGAAGAGGGAGGTCTCGCTCGTGACACGCGGCACAACCGGAGCTCGTCTCTGCGGATGAGGAGATACCAGGCCCGGAGGACACATGGAGCTTCCGGAGCTCATCATCACGGAGGTAACAAGTTCTGGAGCAGTTGTTACGCGTAAGGACACCGGTACGCAACAGAAACCGATCTAAAATCCACGATGGTTACCGAAGATAAGACGTCAGGATCTAACAAAGGTCTGAATAAGACTCTTATTCAGGATCTGATCAGATTAGGACTCTTCTCTTCCCGATTATAAATAGAACCCAAAACCTCTGGCCAAAACCACGAACTTCTCGTTCAACTCCTGAGCCGATGACTTAGAGCCCTAGCCCTAACTCGCCGAGCAAAACATCGCCGAAAGCACAACAAGGGGGATCATCGGAGGAGAACCAAGCGGTCTGAGGAGGACCCCGAAGACAAGAAGAACGTGAGGTAGGACTTCAATACCACCTTACGACATCATGTTGTTCATCTCTTTGCGTCTGTTCTTCGATTCCTTTCGAACAGAAGCCTTTTCGTGGGCAGAACACTCGATGATCAGTTTGATCCAAAGACAAGATCATAGCCACATTCATCTTTGATTTGAACACCTCTGACCATGCAAGCCATGCAAGAACACCAGATCAATCTAATAGAACTAATCGTAGGATAGCATGCATGTGCATCATCGCATCTAGTTTAGGGTTGTGCATGATATTGATTGCTGTGAATTTGTGTGCACGTGAATCCTACATAGCAGGACAAACTCAGGAAGCTGTCTACGACGAGCTGCAGCAACAAAGTTTTGAGAATCAAGAACAACCGGAACCACAAGAACAAGGCAAGTGCTCCTTGACCATGTTGATCCTATGTTTTGGGTAAAACTATTTTGTTTTGCGAAAAGGTGTGTGTGCTGAGTCAAACATGATGGGAAACCTTTTTATAGGAGTTTACTAGTTTTGGTTAAACCACCCTTGTCACCTGGGAAGTTTATGAGTCGGGTATGGTTTTTGCTTTATGCTTCGCTGAGTCTATGGGATCGGGAAGCGAGGTAGATGTGTCTAGCTAACTGCACTCGTACTAATAATAAGTAACTGATGAGGTTAATGAACATGGATCAGAGGGAGATCTAGGCAAGCCTGGGTTTGTGTATGAGGTAGCATGAGATGGTGGTTTTACTTGCCGTAGATCTAAGGACCGGTTCATGCATGCACATGCCAGGATAACAGTGCCACCACAAGGGCGAGTATGGGTGCGGCTTAGCTGAGTAATTAGGTAAGTTGCTACAGTGTTATGGACTGTGGAAGACGCGGGGAATGGGAGTCGACTGAGGACTGCCCTGGGAACTGCATGGCACAAGAGGGGGCCCGTGGGTGGGATAATTGGAGATTCTAGCCTGCCGGTGAAACCTTAGTGAGTCCATACATCTAGTAATCCCTTTGTAAAGGCTATTTTGTGATCTCTTGACCATACACCGACGGTTGTGTACTGGTAAAATGGAGGTTCTGCAGTCGCCGACGGGTGACGAAATCACAAACTTGTGGGTAAAGAGGTGCAAACTCTGCAGAGTTATTAAAACTATCATGATAGCCGAGCTTACGGTCACGAGCACCTGGCTAAACTGTCATGATTAGATGGGATGGTTACTGGGATGGTTATTGGAATGGTTATTGGGAAGGTTCTTGGTTATGCTTATTGATTATGGTTTGGTTTGGGACTGTGGAGTCCGGGAGATGAGATGGTTGCATGATTGATGGGTCATGACATGAGATTGGTCTCGGTGCGAGACGAGGTTGTTTTATGAGGTGAGATGGTAGCAAATACGAGGAGGTATTCGTGAGTATGAATAAAAGATTGGTAAATGTTCGGATGGAACACGGGAAGTGATGAAGGTATGTTGGTAATTTAATACATGTGGGGTTACATTCAAACTTAAGTTGTTGTTTTATCATGGTTTTTACAGAACTGCTTTTCTGCAAATAAACCTTTTTATGCCTACCTTGTTTATGAGCTGCATATCATGTGTTTTCCCGCACTTGCTGAGTACATCGTTGTACTCAAACTTGCATTATTATTTCTTCATCAACAGCAAGAGAAGACTGCTATGAAGACCGAGTAGAGCATTATGGCGTGTGATCTGTTCTCAACCTTGCCTGTGGAGGGAGTAGAGATGGACCCACTTCTGCTTAGTTTTGCTTCCGCATTAGTTTTTGCTTCCGCATTTAAATAAGGACTTCCGCTGCATAGAATTATGACTTCCGCTGTGAGCATGAGTCCAAGACTCATGAGATATTGTAATAGACTCTGTTATTCGTGGTAATATATAATCTGAATTCAGTTTGTGGAACGTATGTGTATGTGTGATGAACGTCCTGGGCACACATATGCAATAGTTCTCGGTTCCGTGGTTTTTCCCACAGAATTGAGGGCGTCACAGCACGTGACATGGTGTTTGATGAAACTAATGGCTCCCAAGGGGAGCAAGTTGATCAATGTGTGCTAGATGAAGAAGAAGCACCATGTGAAGCACTAAGAAGAATGGGGCTTGGGGAAGTCCGTCCCCAAGAAGATGTAGGACAAGATGCTACAAGTTCATCACAATCGGCACCTCGCATTCAAGATCAAACTCAAGGACCCCAAGATCAAGACGGCCAATTTCAAGAAGAAGAAAATCGAAACTATGATGTTGATCAAGGGGGAGAAGAAGAATACCACTCAAGAAATCAAGTGTCTCACCCAAGGGTTCATCAAAGCATTCAACGGGATCATCCCGTTGACAACATCCTTGGAGATATCACAAAAGGGATAACAACACGTTCTCGAATAGCTAACTTTTGTGCATATTACTCTTTTGTGTCGTCCTTGGAACCATTTAGGGTGGAAGATGCACTCAAGGATCCAGATTGGGTGGTGGCCATGCAAGAAGAGTTGAACAACTTCACAAGAAACCAAGTATGGGAGCTGGTGAAAAGACCAAATGCAAATGTGGTAGGACCCAAGTGGGTGTTCCGCAACAAGCAAGATGAACACGGAGTGGTGACAAGAAACAAGTCCCGACTTGTGGTAAAGGGATATACTCAAGTCGAAGGTTTGGATTTTGATGAAACCTTTGCTCCCGTAGCTAGGCTTGAGTCCATTCGTATTCTATTGGCCTATGCTACTCACCATGATTTCAAACTCTATCAAATAGATGTGAAAAGCGCCTTCCTAAATGGTCCAATCAAGGAGGAGGTGTACGTTGAGCAACCACCCGGTTTTGAAGATCAAGAATATCCTAGCTATGTGTTTAAATTGCATAAAGCTCTCTATGGCCTAAAACAAGCTCCTAGAGCTTGGTATGAGTGTCTTAGATACTTTCTTATTGATAATGGCTTTAAGATAGGCAAGGCAGATTATACTCTTTTCACAAAGAATATAGATAATGATCTTTTCGTGTGCCAAATATATGTCGATGACATTATATTTGGTTCTACTAACAAATCTTTTTTAATGAGTTTAGTAAGATAATGACAGATAGGTTTGAGATGTCCATGATGGAAGAGTTGAAATTCTTTTTAGGATTTCAAGTCAAGCAACTCAAGGAAGACACATTCATTAGTCAAACAAAGTACACACAAGACATACTCAAGAAGTTTGACATGGACAAGGCCAAACCCATCAAGACACCAATGGAAACAGACGGGCACCTTGACCTCAATGAAGATGGACCAAGCGTGGATCAAAAGATATATCGCTCTATGATTGGTTCATTGCTTTATATTTGTGCATCTAGGCCCGATATCATGCTTAGTATATGTTTGTGTGCAAGATTTCAAGCATCACATAAAGAATGTCATTTAACAGCCGTTAAAAGGATCCTAAGATATCTAGTTCACACACCTAACCTAGGATTATGGTATCCAAAGGGATCTAAGTTTAATCTCGTCGGATACTCCGATGCGGATTACGTCGGATTTAAAATAGATAGAAAAAGCACCTCAGGGACTTGTCAATTTTTGGGTAGGTCCCTAGTATCATGGTCATCCAAGAAACAAAACTCCATTGCCCTCTCCACAGCCGAGGCGGAGTATGTTGCAGCCGGAAGTTGTTGTGCTCAACTTCTTTGGATGCGACAAACTCTAAGGGATTATGGTTACAATATGAACCATATTCCACTCCTATGTGATAATGAGAGTGCCATTAACATAGCCCATAATCCCGTTGAGCACTCTAGGACCAAACATATAGACATCCGGCATCACTTTTTGAGAGATCATTCTATAAAGGGGGACATAGCTATCTCACATGTAAGAACCGAAAAACAACTAGCCGATATTTTCACCAAGCCACTAGATGAAAAACGATTTTGTGTACTTTGAAATGAGCTAAATATCCTAGACTCTAGGAATGTGAGTTGAAAAGTTGTGCATCTGAATGCTAACAATTAGAAGTCTTCAAAATTTTTCACAAATTTCAAAAATATGCACGATTGTGAAAAACTTGTTCCCTCTTTAATTCTTCTCTCATATTTTTTTGGCTATATTGTGGCCATCATGTAATTGTGTGTTTTGAAATATATATATATATATATATATATATATATATATATATATATATATATATATATATATATATATATACCATAGCTACCTGATAGAAGGTGTAAGTAAATTCACCGCAATCACGGGCAAAATCCTAATATATAAGAATTTCTCAGCCTCTAAGAGTCGGACTAGTCCGCCCTAGAGGACGGACAAGTCCGGGTATCTTGAATAGTCCAGGATGCAGCAGACAAGTCCAAAACGGACTAGTCCAGACTGCATCCGGACAAGTCCGGATAGCAGACTAGTCCGGACCTAGTCCGACAGACCGGACTAGTCCGGACCGAGCACCGGACTAGTCCGGCCCCTGGAGACTTAACCTCCAAGGGTCGGGCTGAACCCCCTCCCTCTCTTATTCACCTCTACTCCACTCCTTTTCTCCAAAACTCGCCCCCATTGGCGATTTTGGAGCTCTCCCTCAAATCCCTCGAAAGAATCCTCGATTCTAGGCTTGTGGAGTGCGGGGAATCCTTCTCCGACCATCTCCACTCCTTCGATCTGCGGATTTCATCAAATTCTTCACTCGAAGGGACTTTTTGACCTGACTTCGATTTTTCACGAATCTCTTGTTTCTAGGTCATACCTTTAGTGTGTTAGGCCTTCCCTGATGTTCCTACGCTATATTGTTGTAATTCCCCATAGTATTGCGTCTAGTTTGATGAATTAGTGATCAAATCACTTAAGTTAGGGTTTAAAACTGTAGAGTCCGGACTAGTCCGGACT
Organism: Neostapfia colusana; assembly: GCA_030760725.1. Classification (NCBI taxonomy): domain Eukaryota; kingdom Viridiplantae; phylum Streptophyta; class Magnoliopsida; order Poales; family Poaceae; genus Neostapfia; species Neostapfia colusana. Next base: position 4,390,148 of record JASWHV010000010.1, on the reverse strand, counting down.
CCGATCGGACAAGTCCGGCCAGGGCGGCCTAGTCCACCCCTGGCCCGGAGAAGTCCGGCTGATACATTTTTAGCCCCTAACTTTTGGAATGTGAACTATTTCAAACGCAATGCTCTCGCATCTAAGCCTTTCCTTTCTTCTATCACCAGATCATGTCAAGATCCAGAGACAGTCCTCTTCCAAATCCCGAGGCCGAAGCGGCTCGCCAAGCCGCTTATTGTGTGGCAGCCGACGCAGCGTCAGGAGAGGTTGCAGCTAGAGAGGCTCGGACAAAGAAATGGGCCAACAGGGAAGCACAAGCCTCTCAGTCCGTTGATCCTCAAAGGAGGAAGAGGCTAGTGACATTGAAGGAGAAACAACATGCTGAATCCCAAAGAACAACCCAAGACAAAGAAAAGGGAAAAGCAGTTGATCCTCCCAGAAAAAAGGCTTTGGCCAACAGGGGACTTGTCATTCATGGCAAACCTAGATGGGGAAGGGAGAACCCCCCACAAGGATCTATAGGGCCACTTGAGAGGGCACCTCCTATGCACAATCCAAACCGCCAACGCAATTTGGCGAGTGCAACCTTTAAAGGGAAAGGAGCTGACAAAGCCAGAAGGTTCAGAGAAGAGGAGGTTTACAAATATGAGAAGTCCACACTAGACCCTCGTTTCTGGTGTGACCACTACAGGAATCCGGACAATAGACGACGGCCAGAAACCGTCGTCAATAAGAACACTACCGTCGTCAATAACTTATTGACGACGGTAAAACTTTATAGACGACGGTTTCCGGATGTCATCAATTATTAGTCATCAATAAATATATTGACGACGGTAACCGTTGTCAATAACCTTATTGACGACAGCTAAATCTAGCTGTCGTCAATAAACTTATTGACGACAGCTAGGATATGAACCGTCGTCAGTAACGATGGATTATTAAAGACGGTTTCTGGTACCTGGCCGTCGTCAATAAAAAAGGCTTATTGACGACAGCTAAATCAGGCTGTCGTAAATAAGCTTATTGACGACGGCCAGGATTTGAACCGTCGTCAGTAACCATGGCTTATTGATGACGGTTTCCACTTGGCCATCGTCAATAACAATGGCTTATTGACGACGGTTTCTGGTACCTGGTCGTCGTCAATACTAATGGCTTATTGACGACGGCCAAGTACCAGAAACCGTCATCAGTAAGCTTTCCAATTTTTTTTTAAAAAACAGAAAATACTGCCCTGGCTTCGAGGCCAGCCCTGGCTCGATGGCCAGATCACAGGCAATCAAAATATACATCATAGGCAGGCACAAAACACTATACGCATGCCACACTACCCTACGCTACCCCGACCGCTGCCACCGGAGTTCAGGAAGTCGTCGTGCGCTCGTCCAAACGCTGGTTGCTGAGGGGATGGAGTTTCCTGAGCCTGCGTCGCTGATCCCTATGATGTACATGTATAGTTAGACAAATTAGAATTTCACAGATGTGTATATGATTAAATAAACTCATTACAAGTTAGAATTGAGCAAGTTAGCTAGATTTGGCTATGTTTGAGTAAGTTTGCTCATATTTTACTAAGTTTGAGGAGTATGGACTAGTAGTGTTTGTGTTTAAGCTAGTTCAAATAGTTTTGGCTATGTTTGAGTAAGTTTGGTCATATTTGACTATAGTTGAGTAAGTTGTACCATATTTTACTCAGTTTGAGGATGTTGAACTAATTTTCTCTAAGTTTAAGTAAGTTTGATCAAATTCAACTAAATTTGGGCAAGTTTAACTAGTTGCAGCTATTATGAGAAATTTTGTACCTGTGCTCCTGACGCCGGCCCCTGTGGTAGCTGTATCGGTGGCGGCGCCCACTGAGGAAAGACAACAGGCTGTCCTGTGGCCATAGCCTGCAAATATGAAGTAAATTATTATACATGTCATTTATATATTAGAAACGTTAAGTACAATGATCTGAACTTACCTGCATGGCAGCTTGCAGCTGTAGCATGTACGAGTGTTGATACTCGTCCCTAGCCCGGAGCTCGGCTGCCTGCCTCTCGTTCGCGAGCCTCAGCGCTTCCTGCGTCCTCTGGAGCTCCTCCTGGACACTCTGGAGCTCTAGATCGCGGCTGCCACGCGTGCTGGATCCACCCTGTGATGAAGAGGCCCTCGAGTAAGAATGTGCCTCCCTCGAGTCCACTACTCTATCGAAGATGGCCAACCTACACAACGAAGTAAGAGTATTAAAGTTTCGTGTCTCGAAGTTCATGAAAGTAAATGAAAAACAACAGAACTCACCGGCCGTGAGGTTTACCGCCACCGCTTGCACAGGCGGCTTCAGGTACGATCGGCGAGTTCTGCCAATCGTAATCGTGGCCTCGAAGCCTCCGCACCTCCTCCCCATACTTTTCCTGAAAATACAGAAAATTAAAGTCATCGGAAGTTTTAAAGAGAATACAATTAAGTCAACTAAAGAACTCACCAACGTCTCTGTCGCTGTCTGAGAAGACAGCTGATCAGGCTGCGAGGGGTCACTTCTCATGTGACCCCTCCTCCACACCTGGATAGCGGTCGGCTCCTGACCAATCTCGCGCTCCTATCGGTACGTGTTAGCACAATGATAGCGATAGAAATTAACTAGAATATAATTCGAGTATCACTTACCATCCGTTTAGCAAGGCGTACGTAGCCGTCCCCGCCAAGACGGTGTTTCCCGTCCGTCCCTCGACTCTGTCGGCGGGTCATCAACACGCCTTGGAAGCCCTGGCTCGCCCAACAAGCACACAGGGAACTGTAGGCGTCCGGACAGGACTCAAGCCACGGTACGCTGACCTGCACACATTTGTTGTTGGATGAAAACATTGATGAAAATTGGAAAATGAAACAAAGTAAAACAAAGAATTTACCTCTGCGTACTGTGCCTCCGTCAAGTACTTGTCTGCCACATCCCTAAACTGCCCCGGCTCACCCTCGTCCGGATGCAACTTATAGTACGCCTTCGTAGCCTGAATGCGAGCCGTTGAAATCGACTGCGTTAGGAGCTTCCTAGCGTTGTTGTTGAAGACCAGGCGAGCGTGATCCAGCTGGGCCTCGTCCTCCAAACGGTAATATTTCTACAAGAAGAAATATACAAGTTAATGTATTTAACATATAATAGGTTCGCATTTAACGAATAGACGATTTACTTACCATGAATTCATGCCACATATGCTCCTGGTGGTTGCCGTAGGTAATGTCCTGGGCTGTAGCGTAATCGTCCCAAGACGTAGCAGTCCGTCCGTTCACTAGACCTGGGTAGTGACAACGGATGAGCTGGCCCAAGACAGCGTTGACCTGGCGGTGGCGTCCTTGACCCGTGCATGAGTCATCGGCCTAAGACCTAATACACGATTCTCAATTAGTACATATATAAGTGTTAAAATATCTAAATTGATTTGTTATAGATTTACTTACCTATCGCCAACCGGACAAATAACGACCCGATCTTCTGGCCGTGCAGGAACCGGAGGAGGAGCCACGTAGTGGCTCCTCCTGTAACGCCGCTGTGGAGCCGGCTCCACATCAGGCTCTGTGGAAGGCTCTGAAGCAGGGCCTGAAGCCTGCGGTGCCGGAACCTGAAGAGGATCCAAAGCGGGATCTGTAACAGGCTCCGAAACCTGTGGTGTCTGAAAAGGACCCCTGGCCTCTGTCTCCTCAGACGTAGAGTCATCTTAAAAATTTGAAGATTGGTAATATAGATTTAAGAAAGTTATTTATATAATTTATGTAATTTAATATTCTTTACCTGTCGTGACCGCTCTGGTGAGCCCTGGCCTCTGTCGAGGCCCAACAGCTGAGACAATCTACCATTGCTAGACTGACAGCCCTGGAAAACGGAGTCTGCTCTCGGGGGCAGAAAGCCCCGCGTCCCCCGTCGTCTACTGCTCGACGACATCCTGATGAAAGGAAATTTGATAATGAATTTAAAGGAAAATATAGAAGACGAAAGAAGAGATGAAGGAAACATTACATGTACTCAATTTCAAAATTCATCAGTATCACGATCATATACTCTACTTCGTAAACCGGACCATCGATCTTTTGTCGTGGTTGTTCGTCGTTTTCGTTTTTTCACATTATGAGTCTGTACATCTTGTGCATCTCCAACTAATTCATCGAGTCGTAGACCAGGCTCAACGACAAAAGAATTCGACAACTCTTCTTCTTGGTAAACAACATCAGCCTCATCAATATAACCAGTATTGTCCGGTGTATATAACCGCTCACGAAGATTCACCTTTTGTACAACCCACCATGCACCATGCCAAATTGGTTTTGTCGAGTTCCATTGTTATTATCATACCAATCGCAGTCAAAGAAGACTACTTTAAGGTCTTTACTCCCGGCAAAACTAAATTCTAGGATTTTGTTTATGATCCCATAGAAATTAGTTTCACGTCCTTCGGCATCGGTGGCCCTCGTCACAACTCTGGTGTTTGATGTTGCCCTTAGAGGACGTTGAGCTTCAAATTGAGTTGAACGAAATCGGAACCCATTGATATCATATCGACCAAAGAGTTTAACTTTAATGGATCCGTTGGACAGTTGTCGCAAATCTTCATGAACACCGGCTTGTGTCTTGCACTGTCCAACATATGAAGTAAGAAGACTATTTTATGCTATGAACATAATTACTAAGAGGAACAAGACAAGGAAAACGTTACATGATTTCGAAATCAGGTTTGGAAGTTAGTTCCTCCATTTACTCCATAATGTCGCATTGTTTGTATTTGCTTGCTAGTAGGTTGCTGCTTAGACTTCCAATTTTGTCGATCGAACTCACTAAATAAGGACTGTCGAAGTGTTCGGTCGACACTTCCCCCGGGCCTGCACCGGGCAGCCCGCGGAGGTTCTTTTTTCAGTGGGGCTAGACCCTTGCGGAGAGCTTGAGCGTATAGACGAGTTAGTAAGAGCTTGACACGGCGAGTTTTACGTGGTTCAGGCCGCCGGAGCGTAAAACCCTACGTCTGCGGCGAGCTATGGAGCTCGCTGTATTGCTTGCTGCTCAGAACCGGAGTCCTGAGCTTGAGGATGAGTTACAGCTTGGGTGTGAATGGCTAGCGTATGAGTTGCGGGAGTGCGAACCCTTGCTATCGTCGCCAACCCGAGTCTTTTATAGTCCAAGCCTCGGGTGGCTTACAAGGGGGGCCCGGGACCCGACAGTTGGTCCCGGGGAGATTGACTGTTATCTACCGTATCTGCAGTTATGCCGGTAGTTGTCTCTGGCGAAGGCTTCTGAGTCTTCGTCTTGGAGCCCTGCCCATGCCGCATGCTGGTCGTAGTGGATGATGACGGCGGGGGCGGCATGGGATGTCTTGTCGCTGCGTTTATTGGCCGGCAGGCTCTGACACCGCGCGCTAGTCTGTGATGCGACTGGGCGCAACGGCACCTGACAGAGGCGTGCTCCGCGTCTCCGTGTCTTGGGAAGACGCGGGCCTTGAATACCTTGTACGGGCAAGGTATGGGGCGTCTTTACGTCCGCTGCCTATCGCTCGGGGGCAGGCAGCGCCGTTCTGCTGGCCACGTGGCGGGCCCGGAGCCCTCCTCAGAGGAGAGGAGGGGTCCGGCCCCACGGGACACGTGGATCCTTCGGACCTCTCCCCGCGGAGGGGGAGGTCCGGCTTCTGTCGGTCATGTGGCGGGCCCGGAGCTCCTCTCTGAGGAGAGGGAGGTCCGGCCCTGCCGGATACGTGGCACCTTCGGACCTCTCTCCCGCGGAGGGGGAGGTCCGGCTTCTGTATGCCACGTGGCGGGCCCGGAGCTCTCCTCTGAGGAGAGGGAGGTCCGGCCCCGCCGGACGCGTGGCGCCTTCAGAGCTCTCCCTGCGGAGAAGGGCGAGTTCCTTAGGCATTTTCCTCTGTGCGTGGGGGTACTCCATATCGCAGGTACCGACAGTGGCCCCCGGGCCCATCTCGGGGGAGATAGCGAGCCCGAGGTGGGACCTCCGTCTCTTCTGATCCGCGCACTTTCTCTAAGTCCCGCATTGACCGCTGCCGGAGCACGAACGGCCGCGGGATCGTGAGAGTGTGCGCCCACTTGATGGTTGCTTTCACTGCGATGGTTCCCAAGACTGCCACTTCTGCACGTTGCGGCGCTTTCTTCGGGAACCGCCGAAGTGCCTTGCCGGCTCGTCTTCTTAGGAGACTGACTCCTTGACCCACCGCTTCAGTTGGGCGGCTGGGGTCCACCTATCATCGGCGCTCGGTCTCGGAGCCGAAGCGGTTGCCGATGCGGCGTATTCGAAGAGTTTCGAATTGCTTTGACTCGTACCTGGAAGGTGTGAAAAGAAACCGCCACGTGGGTACGCTCCCCTTATAAGGTTTCCAGCCCTTGCACCTCCCTCGAGTCTCTGCGGTCTTGTCTTCTTCCATGGCTTCTAACCCGCTTTTCGGGGGGAGAATCGCTCTCGATTTCCTTCAGCGACGGCGTCTACACCAAGTCTGGGACCCAGGGAGCCTGCCTGCCTTGCCTCTGGAGGTGGCGCCTCCGAGGGGTCTCAGGTTTGTCCTCCCGACGGGGCCCTTCCTCGGTGACGGCAGGCAGAAAGCTCCCTGGCGTTGCATCCCTTCTCAGATGGTGGAGTCTTCAAAGAAACCGCTGAAGCACCAAGGAGAATTCCAGGCGGCAGAGTCTCCGAGAAGACTGCTGAAGCTGCGGAGGGGGCCTCAGGAGCACCCTTGATGACACCGGCTTTTGCGCCGGTGATGAGGGAGCTTCAGGAGAAGGAAACCGCTGATGCACCAAGGAGGATTCCAGGCGGCAGAGTCTCCAAGAAGACCGCTGAAGTTTCGGAGGGGGCCTCAAGAGCACCCTTGATGACACCGTCCTTTGCGCTGGTGATGAGGGAGGCGATTCCTGCGCTCGGGTCATGGAGCGGGAGAATGCCGCCAGGGCTGAAGCCTGGTGATGCGGCTGTTCTTGCAACTTCTAGACTCTGGTCGTGTCAGGGGAACCTTGGGGCTTGTTTCTTTCTTTTTCATCGAGTTTGTAGTCCAGCTCATGGAGCCATGAATACATGAACTCTTATGACCCTTCATGCCTGCGATGCTTTCCGTCTTCTTCTTGGTTTTGCCTGGCCGAGCCCTTAGCTCCGCAAGGTGCCCACTGGCCTTCTCCAATCTCGACGCTCTGCTCCGGCACCTTCCCCGGATCCTCATTATATTAAGGGCCCCGGAGGTCCTCGGGGCCCGCCTTATGAGGATGGGGAGGCCCGGATCAGCCAGCCACGTGGCGGACCTGGAGCTCTCCTCTGAGGAGAGGGAGGTCCGGACCTGCGGTACACGTGGGGTCTCCGAGCCCTTCCCCTCAGAGGGGGGGGGGGTCCGGTCCCGCTGGACCCGTGGATCCTTCGGTCTTGCCATGGAGTTCCAGTCTTGCGTGATCCCGTAGTGGCCCCCTGGCAGGGGCGTCCCATTGGTCAGGTGCTCCTACCACATTCCTGTAGGGTTTTGAAGCCGAGAGGTCCTGCACACAAGTAGGGAAAACGTAATTCTCCTTGGGGGCTCCCCCTCCCTTATCTCATAGTCTTATTTGACTTACGGCCCCTAACCATATGCACGGTGCCTGGGGACTGTAGTGCGCGAAGTGCCGGGGGCTCGGGGCCCCTTCGACTATCGGCAGGTACCTCAAATGCAACCGCCTCTGGTAGGGCAGCAAATGCCGACTAGTGGTGAGAATGAGAAGGGGGAGCTGAGCACATGGCAGCCATGCACCGCAAGGGTAGTAAAAAAAAAACTTAGTACACAATTTAAATGAGTACGAGGAAAGAGCAAAGTAGAACAGGTTTCTTTTCGTATAACTTTCCACAGGAGGAAGGCAGGCTAAACATGGAGGCCACGACCCGCCCCATTAAGAAGGGAAGCAAGACTCTACACGCTTGGAGTCGGAACCAGGCAAAGCTGAACGTAGTCCTGTACCGTCCCCTGGGGCTTAGTTGCTCCGAGCGCTGTTCCTGGACTCTATGGAGTTTATTACGAAAAGAAAGGACTGTCCTATCTTTGCTCTAGGGGTAGAACTTACGGAGGTGTTCTATGTTCCAAGGGTTTGGGAGCAGGTCCCCATCCTCAGTGGAAAGGCGCACACACCCGGGGCGGCATACTTTCGCGACTCGGAAGGGACCTTCCCAACTAGGGGAGAGTTTGTGGGTCCCTTCGCGAGAAAGTATGCGCCGCAGCACCAGGTCACCTTCCTGCAGCTCCCGGGCACGCACAGATCTCTGGTGGTAGCGACGAAGCGCTTGTCTATACCGTGCGTTACGGAGTGCTGCATGCAATCGGACCTCGTCGACGAGGTCGATTTCTCCACGCCGGAGGTTGTCCTGCGCGGCTTCGTCGTAAGCCCGGACACGGTGAGACTTCATGGTGATTTCTGGGGGAAGTACAGCTTCGGCCCCATACACCATGAAGAAGGGTGTCTCTCCGGTGGCCCGGCTCTGGGATGTCCGGTTAGCCCATAGTGTACTTGGAAGCTCATCTACCCAATTGGCACCATGTTTCTTCAGACAGTGTGCGTCCATTGTACACTCGGTTCCTCTTTCCTGCTCTCATGCATAGTCGATATTTGCCGTCCTGCCGAAGGCGGTAGTGCTTGGGGTACCTGCCAGAGGCCCGGTGGTCTTTTGGATCTCCCTCTATAAGGGTACTGCACCGCCAGTTGGTCTCCTCCGAGAAAAGACCTACGCTAGAACGGGGGGTCAGGAGCCTTGCTTTGCCCGGTCTTGCACCAAAAGCATGCGCACTCTGCCTCCCGGCGCTACGGTCTGAGTACCAGGGGGCCGGGCGGTTACACCCTGACGGGCTGGGGCCAGACCTCCGGGACCAAGTGCACTGGATTACCCAAGCCCCGTATTCCGGCCTGGGACAGTAAGCCAAATGAGACTAAGGGATAGGAAAGGGGGGACCACTGAGCAGTTCCGGACCTCCGCCCCCACAGCTGGGCCGCGCTCCGAGGCCAGCCCTCGCCCTCCTTTCAGAGGCAAGCGCTGATGCCGGACCTCACGCTCTTCGCTGGCCTGAGCTCCGATGACTTCCGGACTCCGCCTCCACAGCCAGGCCGAGCTCCGAGGCCAACCCTCGCCCTCCTTTCAGAGGCGAGCGCTGATGCCGGACCTCACGCCCTTCGTTGGCCTGAGCTCCGATGACTTCCGGACTCCGCCCCCATAGCTGGGCCGAGCTCCGAGGCCAGCCCTCGCCCTCCTTTCAGAGGCGAGCGCTGATGCCGGACCTCACGCCCTTCGTTGGCCTGAGTTCCGATGACTTCCGTACCTCCGCCCCCACAGCTGGGCCGAGCTCCGATGCCAGCCCTCGCCCTCCTTTCAGAGGCGAGCCCTGATGCCGGACTCACGCCCTTCGTGGACCTGAGCTCCGATGACTTCCGGACCTCTGCCCCCACAGCCGGGCCGAGCTCCGATGCCAGGCTTTACCCTCTCCTAAGAGGCTGAACTCCGAAGCCGTCAAGACCCTGCCAGCACAGGGAGTACTCAAGACAAGAAAGTGCGCGGGTAGGAGAAGGCCTCACCTCGGGCTCGTTACCTCCTCCGAGGAGAGCCCGGGGGCCACTGTCGGTACCCGCGATATGGGGTACCCCCGCGCACAGGGGAAAATGCATAAGGATCTCGCCCTTCTCCGCAGGGAGAGCTCCGAAGGCGCCACGCATCTAGCGGGGCCGGACCTCCCTCTCCTCAGAGGAAAGCTCCGGGCCCGCCACGTGGCATACATTAGCCGGACCTCCCCCCTCCGTGGGAGAGAGGTCCGAGGGTGCCGCGTGTCCAGCAGGGCCGGACCTCCCTCTCCTCAGAGGAGAGCTCCGGGCTTGCCACGTGGCCAACGGAAGCCGGACCTCCCCCTCCGCGGGGAGAGGTCCGAAGGCTCCACGTGTCCTGCGGGGCCAGACCCCCCTGAGGAGGGCTCCGGGCCCACCACGTGGCTAGCAGAAGAGCGCTGCCTGCTCCCGAGCGGTAGGCGGCGGGCGTAAAGACGCCCCATACCTTGCCCGTACAAGGTATTCAAGGCCCGTGTATTCCCAAGACGCGGAGACGCGGAGCACGCCTCTGTCAGGTACCGTTGCGCCCAGTCGCATCACAGACTGGCGCACGGTGTCAGAACCTGCCAGCCAATAAGCGCAGCGCACGCCTGTCAGGAGGCGCTGTGACCAGTCACAGCTAGGACAGGCGTACAGTGTCTGAAGCTGCAGGCCATTGAAGGCAGCGACAAGACCGGACAAGACACGCCCTGCCGCCCCAGCCATCGCAAACGACTACACGCTACACTTAGCCTGCGGCATGGGTAGGGCGGCAGGACGAGGACTTCGGCGCCAGCGCCAAGACATAATAGCTGGTAGGAAATCACCCCGGGGCCACCTGTCGGGTCCCGGGCCCCCCTTGTAAGCCACTCGAGTCTTGGACTATAAAAGGCTCGGGTAGGCGACGTTAGCAGGGGGTCGGACGCTAGCCATCCGCACCCCTGGGTTCGCATTTTGCAACTCATACGCTAGCCATACACTCTCAATCTGTAACTCACCCCCGAGCTCAGGCCTCCGGTCCTGAGCAGCAAGCAATACAGCGAGCTCCATAGCTCGCCGTGGACGTAGGGTTTTACGCTCCGGCGGCCTGAACCACGTAAAACTCGCCGTGTCAAGCTCTTACTAACTCGTTCCATCTGCGCAAGCTCTCCGCTAGGAACTAGCCCCACCGAAAAAAGAACCTCCGCGGGCTGCCCAGTGCAGGCCCGGGGGAAGTGTCGACCGAACACTTCGACAATCTCCGATCCTCATACTTCTCACCGCCTCTCAATAGACTTTTGCACTCGGCTTCGCCGCCAATGCCATGTGCATATCACTCGGTACTCCCCTCAATATTGCCGTGAGTGCAAGCCTGTCGTCGCGACGGGGAACCTTGTCCAACACCATGGCCTCCCAGAGCTCTTGCGCCTCGAGATTGACCTGCATGACGAGCGACCACTGGCTGTAGTTGGTGCGCGTCAATATTGGGTAGACAAGTGAACCACTTGTCTCCCTCACCACTCGCTCGACGCCTAAGGAACTGGAACCATCACCATCCCTGCCGGCGATCGTCTTGGGAGGTGTCTTCAATGGAGAAGCACCGCCAGCCATCTGTTCCACCTTGTCTAGGCTCTGATACCACTTGTAAGGACAAAACACAAGACATAAGCAACTCCGGGATCAAGTCGTCGGGTTCTCGCCGAGGCACAATGTCGCCGCTAGAACGTACGAGGCAGGAACAGAGTGATAAAGTGTTGAGGCGTGAGCTGTTTTTGTGTTGGTTGCAATGCAGTTTATATTGACAAGTGCAGATATATATGAGAGTACAGACGCACACACGAACTCACACTACACCCACAACGCAATCATGACGATCCAATGTCCACACATCAAGCCCAGCTTCATCTCGGCACCTGAACTCCTCCCATGCATGCATGTCTAACTGAAAAACAGAAACTGAACAAGTCTGCTAGCTATTTCCTAGCAACGATGCAACTACTCCAACAATGATGCATGATTAAATAAGTGACAACAAGATTACTTGAACATACTATATACAATAATAGATGAACAGAGGCATGACGACAAAGAAAAATAGCCATGTTCTTTGTCTCACATCCAGCTATAATATAACAGGATCAGATCTTGATAATACAACTGATTTAATACCTCGCACAAGGTCAATCATCCCTATGGAGCTTCAAGGCAGGCCCCCGACGCACCTATGATGCAGAAGTCTTTAGGCGCGTCCCCGGTCCGGAAGCCGTCGTCGGGGAAGACTCCTGAGGCAACGTCGGCGGCGATGAAGGTTCCATAAATGTCGTCGGCTTCTCAGCCGTCGATGGCGGCCCCAGCTCAGGGCGCATCTTCGGCGTCGAGGTCCTCAGCGGGGAAGGCTCCTGTTGTGCCGTCTTAGGAAACGAAGACCCATGAGGTTCCGCCAGCTCCGAAGCCATCGAAGGTGACCTCAACACCGACGGGGTGAGTGGCTCGAGCCGACGGGAACTTCAAGACCTCCAGGTATAGCTCAACCTTGTAGGGTTGTGTACTGAGCCGCTGGATGGCGTAGTTGATGCTTGTTGCTTCCTTTTGTAGGTCTCCTCACAGAGCTCGGCTCCTCCTCCGCAGCTGCAGTCCGGGAGCCGGAGCTCCTTCTTTGCCGAAGCTCCTACACCGGCGGCAGTGCCTGAGCCTGCACCTAGGGCGGCTCTGGATGTCGGCACCCGGGCCCCCGAGGCCAGCCAGCCGGTGGGCGCAGATGCCACTAGGAGCGGCACAGCTACTGTTGAACGAGCTGCTAGCCTTCCTCCCTCCGCATAGGTTGCCATGGCGTTCGCCCCTCGGGAAGATGCAGAGCCGGAGGGCACTGAGGCAATCCCTCGTCTGGTGATGCTGAAGGTTGTCCTGATCCCAAGGGCCGTGAGAGCTGTCTGTTCTAGCCTGGACCAGATGCAGGACGTGCTCGAGCAGGAGTGTGTCGAGCTGAGGTCTGAGCGGGAGCGCCTCTGAAACTAGGATGACCTGTTGAAGGCACGGGTCCAGTCTGCTAGGGCGAAGGCTCGGGCTCAGGAGGAGCAGCTCGAGGCTCGGGAGGAGGTCCTGGAGGAGAAAGCGGCTGCCGTCGCCAGCCTCCACAAGAGGGCGGCGGACATCCTGGCTGAGGACCAGGGCCTCCATGCCTCCGCCGATGCACGTAACCGGATCCTCACGGAGCTTCAGGAGACGCTCCTTCGTCGGGAGAAGGAGGCGGAGGTGAGGGAGGGGGAGCTCTCCTATCGTCTGGCTGCCCATGAGGAGGAGCAGGGGTGCCTGAAGGAGCTACTTTAGGGCATCCACGACCAGGAGCGCGCCACTACGTCTAGGGAGCCTGACCTGGACGAGTGGGCCCGGTGTCTGACCACCAGGGAGCAGTTTCTGGCTGCTCTAGATCAGGGTCTAGCCACTCGGGAACAGGAGCTGGCGAGGAGGAGTTTGGTGGGGGAGTCGGCTTCTTCCACCAAGGTGGCCGAAGACCTCCAGGCTTCTCGTGCCACTGAGGCAAAGAAGGTCTGGGACTTCCTCGGTCGTGCGGAGGCGGCTCTAGAACCCTTCGTCTTTGGCCACTTGCACCTCGGAGGGCCGGTCCAGGAGGTGAGCCAGGTGCTCCCTGCCCTGGACCCAATCGGGGAGAAGCTCCTGGCGCTGGAGAATGTCGTGGGGGAGCATCTGGAGGCCGAAGGCCAAGCTCTGGCTCAAATGGTTGCACGGTATGTGCTCACTTTCCTTCAGAGCTGCGACCCCAGCATCTCCTTGGAACCTGTGGTACAAGGCCACAACGTAGAGTTGTTGGGAGCGGCGAAGGCTTCCGTGGAGGAGGTCGCCCAACTCGTAGCTGCTAGGTTCCAGCGCGGATAGCTCCTAGGTCTCCCGCTTGCCTTGTATCCTCTTATGTATGCCGGAGCTCTGTTGGTAATTAAGACTTTTTGTTTCAAGTCTTGTGTTGTCTTGAGTTTTTGATGTAGACTTCGGACCCTTGGCAGCGCAAAGGTTCGGAATGACTTAGCCGATGGGGATAGCTCTTTGCCAATGTTGCGAGCTTGTTCCTCCGGGTCCTTATCAGCGTAAGGACCCAGGGTGCTCCGACAGTGTGGCTACCACTCCTTTCGGGTCTTTGGTAGTGCAAGGACCCGAGGGAAGTTCGGCCCTTGTCTTCAACTTGTCTTAGCTTTCGCTTCGAGTCTTCTGCTTGCTGCTGTAGTGGTCCGACGTCCTGCCCGCGTGGTTCACCGTGATGGCCCCCTGGTAGGTGTGGCCCTTGTGTTGGGGCGCACCTACCACTGGATGAGGCAGGACGTCAGCATCAGGCCCCTTGGGAGGTCCGAAACACCAAGGACCTGTGCGGACCTGCAGCCATGGAAGAAAGAGGGAGTAGCCGTGCTCTCTGGTCACGCTTCCTTGTTCGGTAGCTTTGCTTTGGCTTATGGTCCTCAGTTAGGCTACGGGGCTTGGGTAATTCGATGTGGGTCGTCCGGACTATGGCTAAAGTCTTGCCCAGGGGTATGAGCCGTCCGGTTTCCTGGTACCGAGCTGTAGCGTCGGAGAGGCAGGGTGTGCACGCTAGGGGTACGGAACCAGGCGTAGCAGGCTACACACCCTGGACCTCCTGCTGGCGTAAGCCTTTCAAGGGAGGGTCATTTGGCGCCATAGGGCCCCCAAGCAATGAGACAACCAAAGGTCCCCAAGTTACGATCAGGACTTTGCTCGGGGGTATGAGCCATCCGGCTCCCCGGTACCGAGCTATAGCGCTAGAGAGGCAGGGTGTGCTAGTGGTACGGAACCAGGCATAGCAGGCTACGCCCCTGGACCTCTTTATAGCATAAGCTTTTCGGGGGAGGGACCATTCGGCGCCATAGGTCCCCCAAGCAACGACACAACCACATGACCCCAGGCACACCAAAGGTACCTCAAGCAGATCCGCCTGCAGAAGGATAGTACAAACCATGCTACGGTTGAACACAAAAAAGTGACTGGCCACAAGGCCGGAGCGACATGGAAAGAAAGTACAAAAAGAAAAGGGGCAATGTCCGGGATCCGGTTACTTTTCTTCTGCGTAGGTGTGTTCTTTCTGGTCCCCAAGTACTCAGTTGTAGTACAGGGGAGGCAGGGTGTGCACGCTAGGGGTATGGAACCAGGCATAGCAGGCTACACACCCTAGACCTCCACAGACGTTAACCTTTCAGCGAAGAGACCTTCCGGTGCCACGGGACCTAGGACAAGTATCTAGGACAGGCTCCGGACATTCCATTTATAGTTGATATGCATGAGTAAGCACAAACTGTAAAGTAGGTACGCAGGGTAGGGTAGATTTTTCTTATTTCTGGCTTCCTTCGAATGATAGGAGGAAACATGCCGTGCAAGAAGGCAGCGACCCGCCCCGGATGACAAGAGTAGCAGGACCCCTCTGAGCTTAGCTGTTCTAAGCACTGTTCCTAGACACTATGGCACCTTTACAAAGAAGGAGAAAAAGAAAAAAATACCCTACCACTATGCTAAGGATAGAACTTACAGAGGTGTTCTATGTTATGTGGACTGGGTAGAGGTACCTGTCGGTACCCGCGATATGGGGTACCCGCGCGCACAGGGGAAAATGCCTAAGGATCTCGCCCTTCTCTGCAGGGAGAGCTCCGAAGGCGCCACGTGTCCAGCGGTGCCGGACCTCCCTCTCCTCAGAGGAGAGCTCCAGGCCCGCCACGTGACTAACAGCAGCCTGACCTCCCCCCTCCGTGGGGAGAGCTCCGAAGGCGCCACGTGTCCCGCGGGGCCGGACCTCCCCCTCCTCAGAGGAGAGCTCCGGGCCCGCCACGTGGCCGACAGAAGCCGGACCTCCCCCACCGCGGGGAGAGGTCCGAAGGCTCCACGTGTCCTGCAGGGCCAGACCTCCCTCTCCTCAGAGGAGAGCTCCGGGCCCGCCACGTGTCCAGAAGAACAACGATGCCTGCCCCCGCGCAGTAGGCAGCGGGCTTAAAGACGCACCATACCTTGCCCGTACAAGGTATTCAAGGCCCGCGCCTTCCCAAGACGCGGAGACGTGGAGCACGCCTCTGTCAGGTGCCGTTGCGCCCAGTCGCATCGCAGACTGGCATGCAGTGTCAGAACCTGCCAGCCAATAAACACAGCGGCAAGACATCCCCTGCCGCCCCCGCCGTCATCAACCACTACGACTAGCATGCGGCATGGGCAGGACGGCAGAACGAAGACCCGGAAGCCTTCACCAGAGACAACTGCCGGTGTAACTGCAGATACGATAGTCGGCAAGCAATCTTCCCGGGGCCACCTGTCGGGCCCTGGGCCCCCTTGTAAGTGTGACGCCCTCAATTCTGTGGAAAGCCACGGAACCGAGAACTAATGCATATGTGTGCCCAGGATGTTCATCACACATACACATACGTTCCACAAACTGAATTCAGATTATATATTACCACGAATAACAGAGTTTATTACAACACCTCATGAGTCTTGGACTCATGCTCACAGCGGAAATCTTAATTCTATGCAGCGGAAGTCCTTATTTAAATGCGGAAGCAAAAACTAATGCGGAAGCAAAACTAAGCAGAAGTGGCTCCATCTCTACTCCCTCCACAGGCAAGATTGAGAACAGATCACACGCCATAATGCTCTACTCGGTCTTCATAGTAGTCTTCTCTTGCTGTTGATGAAGAAATAATAATGCAAGTTTGAGTACAATGATGTACTCAGCAAGTGCGGGAAAACACATGATATGCAGCTCATAAACAAGCTAGGCATAAAAGGTTTATTTGTAGAAAAGCAGTTCTGTAAAAACCATAATAAAACAACTCAAGTTTAAATGTAATCCAAACATGTATTAAATTACCAACATACCTCCATCACTTCCCGTGTTCCATCCGAACATTAACCAATCTTTTATTCATTCTCACGAATACCTCCTCGTATTCGCTACCATCTCACCTCATAAAACAACCTCGTCTCGCACCGAGACCAATCTCATGTCATGACCCATCAGTCATGCAACCATCTCATCTCCCGGACTCCATAGTCCCAAAACAAACCATAATCAATAACCATAACCATTCCAATAACCATCCCAATAACCATCCCATCTAATCATGGCAGTTTAGCCAGGTGCTCGTGACCGTAAGCTCGGCTATCATGACAGTTTTAATAACTCTGCAGAGTTTGTACCTCTTTACCCACAAGTTTGTGATTTCGTCACCCGTCGGCGACTGCAGAACCTCCATTATACCAGTACACATCCGTCGGTGTATGGTCAAGAGATCACAGAATAGGTTGTACAAAGGGGTTACTAGATGTATGGACTCACTAAGGTTTCACCAGCAGGTTAGAATCTCCAATTCTCCCACCCACGGGCCCCCTCTTGTGCCATGCAGTTCCCAGGGCAGTCCTCACTCGACTCCCATTCCCCGCGCCTTCCACAGTCCATAACACTCTAGCAACTTACCTAATTACTCAGCTAAGCCGCACCCATATTTGGCCTTGTGGTGGCACTGTTATCCTGGCATGTGCATGCAGGAACCGATCCTTAGATCTACGGCAAGTAAAACCACCATCTCATGCTACCTCATACACAAACCCAGGCTTGCCTAGATCTCCCTCCGATCCATGTTCATTAACCTCATCAGTTACTCATTATCAGTACGAGTGCAGTTAGCTAGACACATCTATCTCGCCTCCCGATCCCAGAGACTCAGCGAAGCATAAAGCAAAAACCATACCCGACTCATAAACTTCTCAGGCGACAAGGGTGGTTTAACCAAAACTAGTAAACTCCTATAAAAGGGTTTCCCATCATGTTTGACTCAGCACACACACCTTTTCACAAAACAAAATAGTTTTACCCAAAACATAGGATCAACATGGTCAAGGAGCACTTGCCTTGTTCTTGCGGTTTCGGTTGTTCTTGATTCTCAAAACCTTGTTGCTGCAGCTCGTCGTAGACAGCTTCCTGAGTTTGTCCTGCTATGTAGGATTCAAGTGCATACAAAATTCACAGCAATCAATATCATGCACGAACCCTAAACTAGATGCGATGATGCACATGCATGCTATCCTACGATTAGTTCTATTAGATTGATCTGTTGTTCTTGCATGGCTTGCATGGTCAGAGGTGTTCAGATCAAAGATGAACGTGGCGATGATCTTGTCTTTAGATCAAACTGATCATCGAGTGTTCTGCCCACGAAAAGGCTTCTGTTCGAAAGGAATCGAAGAACAGATGCAAAGAGATGAACAACATGATGTCGTAAGGTGGTATTGAAGTCCTACCTCACGTTCTACTTGTCCTCGGGGTCCTCCTCAGACCGCTTGGTTCTCCTCCGATGATCTCCCTTGTTGTGCTTCGGCGATGTTTTGCTCGGCGAGTTAGGGCTAGGGCTCTAAGTCGTCGGCTCAGGAGTTGAAAGAGAAGTTCGTGGTTTCGGCCAGAGGTTTTGGGTTCTATTTATAATTGGGAAGAGAAGAGTCCTAATCTGATCGGATCCCGAATAAGAGTCTTATTCAGATCTTTGTTAGATCCTGACGTCTTATCTTTGGTAACCATCGTGGATTTTAGATCGGTTTCTGTTGTGTACCGGTGTCTTTACGCGTAACAGCTGCTCCAGAACTCGTTACCTCCGTGATGATGAGCTCCGGAAGCTCCACGTGTCCTCCCGGCCTGGTATCTCCTCATCCGCAGAGACGAGCTCCGGTTTTGCCGCGTGTCAATCGATCGAGACCTCCCTCTTCTTTGGAGACGAGCTCCGCGCACGCCACGTGTGGGTGCCGGTCTTTCCGCTCTCCTTTCCTCAGGGACATGCCCCGAGGTCGACACGTGTTTAGTTGCGACGGACCTTCTGGTGATAAGCTCCGGTGGCGACACGTGTTCGATAGATCCGGACTTCTCTGAGATGAGCTCCGAGATTAACACGAATCCCCCGCGACTGGCCCTCTTATTTCCGCGAGGACTAGCTCCGGGGATGACACGTGTCCTATGAAAAATGCCTTTGCTTCTTCCGCAGAGGCTATCTCCGCGGGCAGCACGTCCCACAGGGTCGGACCTCTTTTCAATTGCGGAGGTGACCCCCGAGCCTGCCACGTAGCTAGTTTAACGGCGGACCTCTCCCAAATTTCTCAGGGATGAGCTCCGAACGCGCCACGTGGTCTGCTGGCCGTGGAAGTTGCCTTCGGTGTTCTCGGAGAGCTTTATTGGCTATCCTTTTGATACTTGTCTCTGTTCCTTCTTTTCTTAAAATGTTTTTCTTTTTCATAAAACATGAACATATGCTGACACCCGAGATGAGGGTGTCACAAATATACCCCCCTTAAATTGAATCTCGTCCTCGAGATTCGTTAGTAGAAAATAGATGGGGAAATTCTGCCTTGATATCCTCTTCTCGCTCCCATGTGGCTTCAGCTTCAGTGTGATGGCTCCATTGTACCTTGCACCATCGAATCACCTTGTTTCGGGTGACCCTTTCCTTTACGTCCAAGATTCGGACAGGGTGTTCTGTGTAAGTCAGGTCCTCTTGATGTTCAAGTTCTCCCATCGACACTTGTTCCTCTGGCATTATCAAGCACTTCTTGAGCTGGGATACATGAAACACGTTATGTACGTCGGAGAGATGGTTTGGGAGCTCTAGTTGATAGGCTCCTTCTCCTCGCTTGTCCAAAATCTTAAATGGTCCGATGTAGCGAGGCGCTAGTTTGCTCTTGACGTTAAAACGTCGTTGGCCTCGGATAGGCGATACCTTATGGTATACGAATGCTCCTACTTCAAAGGTCAACTTCCTACGCCTATTGTCCGCATAGCCTTTCTGTCGTGACTGAGCAGCTTTTAAGTTTTCCCGTATCGTTTGGACTTGCCTTTCAGCCTCTTGTAGTACTTCAGGTCCAAACACCTAGTTCTCTCCAGTCTCGTTCCAGAACAGTGGCGTTCTACACCGTCTACCTTATAAGGCTTCGAAAGGCGACATCTTCAAGCTAGCTTGATAGCTGTTGTTATAGGAGAACTCGGCATACGGTAAACTCCTATCCCAACTACGCCCACGTTTCAAGGCGCAAGCTCTCAGCATGTCCTCCAAAATTTGGTTCGTCCTCTCGGTTTGCCCATCTGTTTGCGGGTGATAGGCGGAGCTAAAATCCAGTCGTGTACCCATGGCTTTCTGCAGCTTCCTCCAGAATCTAGAGGTAAACTGAGAACCTCGATCTGAGACTTTCCTCTTCGGAACTCTATGACGGCACACGATCTGCTCCATGTACAACTCTGCCAACTGTGTAACGTTATAACCGGTCTTTACCGGAAGAAAATGGGCGGCTTTCGTCAACCGGTCCACAATGACCCAGATGGAGTCGTATCCTGACTGAGTTCTTAGCAATCCGACAATAAAGTCCATACTGATGTCCTCCCATTTCCATTCAGGTATTTTCAAAGGTTGCAACAACCCAGCGGGTTTTTGATGTTCGGCTTTTACCCGTTGGCATGTGTCGCATAGGGCAACGTATTCAGCTATATCCCTCTTCATACCATCCCACCAATAGCAAGTTTTCAAGTCCTTGTACATTTTGGTGCTTCCTGGATGTATGGAATAGGGTGAATCATGTGCCTCCTTCAATACCATGTCGCGAAGGTGTCTTATGTTTGGCACACAAATCCTTTTTCCTAGCCAAAGCATACCCTTTTTATCCTCCTTGAAATCCTTCTCTATCCCTCATCGGATTCTTTCCTTGATCTCCTTGATCCCCTCGTCCGTTGCTTGTCCCTTTCTTATTTCTTGCTCCAATGAGGAGTGGATCTCCATTATTTCCATGTTATTCAATAATCCGAGGTGTAACCGTTCGAACTCCTTACGTAGTTCAGGTGGTAGCTCCCGAACCGTGAGTTGGTGGCATGCTCCCTTTCTGCTGAATGTGTCAGCTACTACATTGGCCTTCCTGGGGTGGTAGTTGATTCCTACATCATAATCCTTGATGAGTTCTAACCATCGACGTTGCCTCAAATTCAAGTCCGTTTGTGTAAATATGTACTTGAGGCTTTTATGATCCGTATAGATCTCACATCGATGACCAAGGATATAATGTCTCCAAATCTTCAATGCATGCACCACTGCTGCTAACTCCAAATCATGCGTAGGATAATTAAGCTCATGCTTCTTTAATTGTCGTGAGGCATAGGCTACAACTTGTCCTTCCTGCATGAGTACACACCCGAGCCCTTGTCTGGATGCGTCACAATATATGTCAAAGCTCTTGCTTACGTCTGGCAATACCAGAACTGGTGCTGTGGTTAGCCTTTTCTTGAGTTCCTCAAAACTTTCTTGGCAGGCTTGTGTCCATTGAAAGACCCTTCCCTTCATTAG
Organism: Neostapfia colusana; assembly: GCA_030760725.1. Classification (NCBI taxonomy): domain Eukaryota; kingdom Viridiplantae; phylum Streptophyta; class Magnoliopsida; order Poales; family Poaceae; genus Neostapfia; species Neostapfia colusana. The sequence continues at coordinate 4,369,275 of JASWHV010000010.1, read as the reverse complement.
CAACTCCGTCATAGGTTTTGCTATCTTAGAGAAGTCTTTAATGAAGCGCCGATAGTATCCTGCCATTCCAAGGAAACTTCGAATATCCCTCACGCTCTTCGGTTGGTCCCACTTCAGAACATCTCTCACCTTTCCAGGATCAACCGATACCCCTTCTTTGGAGATGATGTGGCCTAGGAAGGATATTTCCTTAAGCCAAAATTGACACTTGTTGAGCTTGGCATACAACTGATGCTCGCGCAACTTCTGCAAGGTCAATCTCAGATGTTCTTCATGCTCCTCCTTACTTTTTGAATACACCATAATGTCGTCGATGAAAACCACAACGAACTTGTCCAAGTACTCCATGAAAACCTTGTTCATAAGGTACGTGAAGTATGCGGGTGCATTTGTCAATCAAAAAGACATAACGGTATATTCATATGAACCATACCGTGTCCGAAAGGCTGTTTAGGTATATCGGAGGGCTTAATCTTCAGCTGGAAATATCCCGACCGAAGATCAATCTTGGAGAATACTTGGGCTCCTTTTATTTGATCGAACAGGTCCTCTATACGGGGCAGAGGGTATTTATTCTTGATTGTTACCTCGTTGAGAGACCTGTAGTCCACGCACATTCTTTGGGTTCCGTCCTTCTTGTCCACGAAGAGTACCGGGGCTCCCCACGGTGACGAACTTGGACGGATAAAACCCTTCTCCAACTGTTCTTGAATTTGCTTCTTTAGTTCAACTAACTTGTTGACGGGCATCCTATATGGTCTCTTAGCTATGGGTGCAGTTCCAGTTACCAAATCTATGGCAAACTCGATGTCCCGGTCAGGTGGCATACATGGAAGTTCTTCCAGGAACACATCCGAAAATTCCTGAACCACTGGAATGTTGTCCAATGCTACTCCTTCAACATGGTTCAGATCCGCCCGTTCGGTCACTTGCTGGGCTGACTCAAACTCGACACAGATACCGTGTTCGTTTGTCAATTGCACGCTTCTCTCAGCGCATTGGATTACTCCATTGTGCTTGCTTAACCAGTCCATTCCGAGTATGATGTCAATTCCGTGGGAGTCCAAGACAATAAGGTTGGCAAGGAAGTCTACCCCCATTATTTTAAGGCTTACCTTAGGACATACTATACTAGTCCTCATTTCTCCTCCGGGTGAATTAACTAACATAGCACATCCTAAGTGGGATACGGGTAGATGATGTTTGGCAACATATTTGGACGATATGAAGGAATGCGATGCTCCGGAATCAAATAAAATGGTGGCTGGGTTGGAGTTGGCAAGGAACATACCAATTGCGACGTCCTCAGCCTGTTGTGCTTCTTCAGCAGTGACATGGTTAACGTGGACACGAGCATAGTTCTGCGGTTCACGGTTCCCTTGGTTGTCCCCTCCGTTTGGTCGCTGGTTCTGCTTGGGCACGTTACCTTGCTGTCCAGGGCCTCTCTTCGGGCACTGGTTAGCAAAGTGGCCTACTTCCCCGCATGCAAAGCATGCCCTGTTGCCTACGGCAGCAGGTACGTTGGGGCGGGGGTTTTGAACAGGAGCACCATTGTTAGGCCGCGGCGCAGGAGGCATGGGCACACGAGGTGCCGGTGCAATGAGCCGTTGCTGTGGTGGCTGACCAGGGCGGTACGTAGGAGTGGTCGATCCATACTGCGGTGCAGGGGGCATGTACCTAGGTCGTACGTTGCTTCCTTGGGGCTGGTATGGCATCTTCCTTTTGCACTCGCGCTCGATCTCTCGGATCTTGTTTTCCACCACAATAGCCTTATCAACTAGCTTCTGGAAGCTTACGTAGTCATTGTTGAGGAGCTGAACTTGGATCACATTGTTCAACCCTCTCATGAACAGGTACTGCTTCCTCTGATCTGAGTTGACATCTTCGGGGGCATACCGGGACAGTTGTATGAACTTGTTGAGATATTCGTTCACACTTTTCTGCCCTTGGCGGAGACCTTCAAACTCCTGCCTCTTGAGCATCATTACGCCAACAGGGATGTAGTGGGAGCGGAAACTTTCCTTGAACTCAGTCCAAGTGATTGACTCCGGGTTGGCATGGGCGTTGCTCAAGGCATCCCACCAGTCAGCAGCTGCTCCCATCAGTTGGTGCGACGCAAAGAGAACCTTCTCTCGGTCGTTGCACTGTACAATGGCAAGCTTCTTCTCCATGGATTTCAACCAGTCATCGGCCTTCATTGGATCGCTTGCTTGAGCAAAGGTGGGTGGTCGAGTCCTCATGAACTCTCCCAACCTGTTATGAGCCGGCGGTGGTGGTGGCGGTGGTGCCGGAATGGGGTGTTGGTTGGCCTGTAACTGACCCAAAGTTTGGATCATGGTTTGCATAAGCTGGTTTTGCATGGCCATCAACCTTTCTAGGTTGTTTTCGCCAGCTCCGGGGTTAGCAGGAACTTCCCCGTGGTCATCTTCCTGGACGTTCCTTCGGCTGGCGTTTCCTCTCACCATCTTGAGAGAGTAAGAAATAGAATAGAGGGTTAGAAAGTTAGGTAGGTCCTTTCAACTATATGCATCAAGGTGGGTTAGACTATATATATTAGCCCTTATGAGGATGTGAGCAAGTGCCGAAACATTTCACACCTCCTTCTTCTTACGTGTGGACAACGTTTTTGAGACGTCCCACAACTCACACTAAGCACATATTCACAAATAATCATCACAAGGGCCCACTCAACTCCTATTCAAGGATGGTTTCCTATGTCAAGGTGGTTTTAAAGGCCAATCTAGGCTATTCACCCTAGGGCGCTTCCTTTGGTCAGCGTGGCTTAGCTACCTGTGACTTCTATTTAGGGGTGTAACTTGCTGTTAACCCGTGGCTCTAATATCAATCTAAGGTTTCTATCTAGGCGTGTGACCTACTGTCAACCCGTGGCTCTGATACCAATCTGTGACGCCCTCAATTCTGTGGAAAGCCACGGAATCGAGAACTAATGCATATGTGTGCCCAGGATGTTCATCACACATACACATACGTTCCACAAACTGAATTCAGATTATATATTACCACGAATAACAGAGTTTATTACAACACCTCATGAGTCTTGGACTCATGCTCACAGCGGAAATCTTAATTCTATGCAGCGGAAGTCCATATTTAAATGTGGAAGCAAAAACTAATGCGGAAGCAAAACTAAGCAGAAGTGGCTCCATCTCTACTCCCTCCACAGGCAAGGTTGAGAACAGATCACACACCATAATGCTCTACTCGGTCTTCATAGTAGTCTTCTCTTTCTGTTGATGAAGAAATAATAATGCAAGTTTGAGTACAATGATGTACTCAGCAAGTGCGGAAAACACATGATATGCAGCTCATAAACAATGTCGAAGTGTGCGGTCGACACTTCCCCCGGGCCTGCACTGGGCAGCCCGCGGAGGTTCTTTTTTCGGAGGGGCTAGTTCCTAGCGGAGAGCTTGCGCGGATGGAACGAGTTAGTAAGAGCTTGACACGGCGAGTTTTACGTGGTTCAGGCCGCCGGAGCGTAAAACCCTACGTCCACGGCGAGCTATGGAGCTCGCTGTATTGCTTCCTGCTCAGGGTCGGAGGCCTGAGCTTGGGGGTGAGTTACAGCTTGAGAGTGTATGGCTAGCGTATGAGTTGCAAAATGCGAACCCAGGGGTGCGGATGGCTAGCGTCCGACCCCCTGCTAACGTCGCCTACCCGAGCCTTTTATAGTCCAAGACTCGAGTGGCTTACAAGGGGGGCCCGGGACCCGACAGGTGGCCCCGGGGTGATTTCCTACCAGCTATTATGTCTTGGCGCTGGCGTCGAAGTCCTCGTCCTGCCGCCCTACCCATGCCGCAGGCTAAGTGTAGCGTGTAGTCGTTGGCGATGGCTGGGGCGGCAGGGCGTGTCTTGTCTGGTCTTGTCGCTGCCTTCAATGGCCTGCAGCTTCAGACACTGTACGCCTGTCCTGGCTGTGACTGGTCACAGCGCCTCCTGACAGGCGTGCGCTGCGCTTATTGGCTGGCAGGTTCTGACACCGTGCGCCAGTCTGTGATGCGACTGGGCGCAACGGTACCTGACAGAGGCGTGCTCCGCATCTCCGCGTCTTGGGAATACACGGGCCTTGAATACCTTGTACGGGCAAGGAATGGGGCGTATTTACGCCCGCCGCCTACCGCTCAGGAGCAGGCAGCGCTCTTCTGCTAGCCACGTGGCGGGCCCGGAGCCCTCCTTAGAGGAGAGGGGGGTCTGGCCCCGCAGGACACGTGGAGCCTTTGGACCTCTCCCCGCGGAGGGGGAGGTCCGGCTTCCGTTGGCCACGTGGCAAGCCCGGAGCTCTCCTCTGAGGAGAGGGAGGTCCGGCCCTGCTGGACACGCGGCACCCTCAGACCTCTCTCCCGCGGAGGGGGGAGGTCCGGCTAATGTATGCCACGTGGCGGGCCCGGAGCTTTCCTCTGAGGAGAGGGAGGTCCGGCCCCGCCAGATGCGTGGCGCCTTCGGAGCTCTCCCTGCGGAGAAGGGCGAGATCCTTATGCATTTTCCCCTGTGCGCGGGGGTACCCCATATCGCAGGTACCGATAGTGGCCCCCGGGCTCTCCTCGGGGGAGGTAACGAGCCCGAGGTGAGTTCTTCTCCTACCCGCGCACTTTCTTGTCTTGAGTACTCCCTGTGCTGGCAGGGTCTTGACGGCTTCGGAGTTCAGCCTCTTAGGAGAGGGTGAAGCCTGGCATCGGAGCTCGGCCCGGCTGTGGGGGCGGAGGTCCGGAAGTCATCGGAGCTCAGGTCCACGAAGGGCGTGAGGTCCGGCATCAGGGCTCGCCTCTGAAAGGAGGGCGAGGGCTGGCATCGGAGCTCGGCCCAGCTGTGGGGGCGGAGGTCCGGAAGTCATCGGAACTCAGGCCGGTGAAGGGCGTGAGGTCCGGCATCAGCGCTCGCCTCTGAAAGGAGGGCGAGGGCTGGCCTCGGAGCTCGGCCCAGCTATGGGGGCGGAATCCGGAAGTCATCGGAGCTCAGGCCAGCGAAGGGCGTGAGGTCCGGCATCAGCGCTCGCCTCTGAAAGGAGGGCGAGGGTTGGCCTCGGAGCTCGGCCTGGCTGTGGAGGCGGAGTCCGGAAGTCATCGGAGCTCAGGCCAGCGAAGGGCGTGAGGTCCGGCATCAGCGCTCGCCTCTGAAAGAAGGGCGAGAGCTGGCCTCGGAGCTCGGCCTGGCTGTGGAGGCGGAGTCCGGAAGTCATCGGAGCTCAGGCCAGCGAAGGGCGTGAGGTCCGGCATCAGCGCTCGCCTCTGAAAGGAGGGCGAGGGCTGGCCTCGGAGCTCGGCCCAGCTGTGGGGGCGGAGGTCCGGAACTGCTCAGTGGTCCCCCCTTTCCTATCCCTTAGTCTCATTTGGCTTACTGTCCCAGGCCGGAATACGGGGCTTGGGTAATCCAGTGCACTTGGTTCCGGAGGTCTGGCCCCAGCCCCAGTCAGGGTGTAACCGCCCGGCCCCCTGGTACTCAGACCGTAGCGCCGGGAGGCAGAGTGCGCATGCTTTTGGTGCAAGACCGGGCAAAGCAAGGCTCCTGACCCCCCGTTCTAGCGTAGGTCCTTTCTCGGAGGAGACCAACTGGCGGTGCAGTACCCTTATAGAGGGAGATCCAAAAGGCCACCGGGCCTCTGGCAGGTACCCCAAGCACTACCGCCTTCGGCAGGACGGCAAATATCGACTATGCATGAGAGCAGGAAAGACGAACCGAGTGTACAATGGACGCACACTGTCTAGAGCGTGGGGAGGTGTTCATATAAATTAATGCGTAATTTAAATAAACACCTAAGTAAGCATGGTGAACTTACTGGGGTGGCGTCGGAGCGCCTGTCTTCACGCAGAGCGGGTCATGCGTGGCTTCGTCGTACGCCGGACACGGGGGGACCCCCATGGCTATATCAGGGGGAAGCATGGCTTCGTCCCTGCATACCATGTGGAAGGGTAGTTCCCGTGACCTGGCCCTGGGAAGTCCGGCTGGCCCTCGACATGGAGGAGCCGGTATCCCCCGACGGCTCTGAGTGCGTGTCTGCACCGGTTGTGTGGGTCTGCTTGGCGTGGACTTGGCACGCATTGCATCCCTAACCGGTTTGACGGCGTCCAGGTGGCTCTCGGTCAGTAGGAGCCATGCCGGGTGGCTTATCTGACCAACACGCGGGACGATGAGCGTTCCCAGCACTCGTCTCCTTGGACTACTGCAAGCTAGTTGCAGCCTTCCTCCTGGGTTATGCACCGCAATAGGATGTCGAGGCGCCACGCCAGTAAAGATACCAGCGCGTAGCACTTAGCCATCCGCACAACCCGTTCAGCGGATGCACGTTCATCAGGAAGGATGTCCTTCAAGATGTCCCGGACCTCCGTGGTCCATGCATCGGGACTACTTGAGCTTCTGGATCTTGAGCGCTGGGTTGCACGGAGTCCCCAGTGACTCTTACGATCCTTTGGCGGCATCCAGGGCCGCCGGGACTGCCTAGCTTCGTGGCACTGGTTCAGCCCCCTTCGCCCGGCTCGGCAGGCCGGGCTGTGGACCGCAGCAACGTCCTCTCGAAGACTCCTTCGTGCACGGGGGCTCCGATGGAGGTCTTTGTTGAGAAGTTGTCAGCTGCGGCCGTGCCAGTGCGCGGTTCATGGCGCAGGTCCAAGGCGAGGAATTCTTTCTCCAACATCCGCACGTGAAGCAGATAAGCAGCTAGCTGTGGGTTATTGCAAGGGCATTCACCCTTAACTTGCTTGATAACTAGCTGGGAGTCGCCCTGTGCCAACAACTGGCGAGCGCCCAAAGACAGGACTGTCTTTTAGGCCAAAGATGAGTGCTTCATACTCTGCCAAGTTGTTGGTTGCCTTGGAATTGAAACGCACCATGTACCCAGAATGCTCCCCCGATGGCATGAGAAGCAGTACGCCGGCACCGGCCCCCTGCTTTCGCGAGGAGCCGTCGAAGAAGAGCGTCCAGTGAGGCCCGGTGAAGACCGGAGCTCGGTACTTTGGTTCACCGTCTTCGCGGCCCCCTGGGTCAGCCTTCGTTGGCGTCCACTCAGCCACGAAGTCAGCCAGTGCTTGGCTCTTGGCTGTCTGACGTGGTCGGGAGCTCAGCTTGAACTCCGCCGTCTTCGGGCTGTTTTCCGGCTTCGGAAGCTGGCAGTGAGTGCCAGCTCCGCCCACCGGCTGCTCTGGTGCACTTGTCCGCCAGGCTGAAGTGCTCAGAGGCATCGCAGACCTCTTTGGTCGCAAGCTTCTCAAGCATCTTCTCGTCTCGGACACTGTCCAAGTGCCACCACCATAGAAGCACTTTGAATATGCGGGATGGTGTTGCGTACCTGGGAGAACCGCTGGATGAAGGAGCGCAGCGACTCCCCAGGTTGTTACTTGATGGCTTGGAGGTCAAGCTCCGTGCCGGGACGGTTGTAGGAGCTGCCGAAGTTGGCGATGAACTGCCGGCAGGGCTCTCCCCAGGAAGTCATGGAACCCCGAGGGAGGTTCATGAGCCAAGACCGGGTCGGGCCGGTCAAGGCGACGGGGAAGTAGTTGGCCATGACGGCCTCATCCCCTCCTGCGGCAAGTACGGCGGTGGAGTAGATCTGAAGGAACTCCGCCGGGTTGACGCTGCTGTCGAACCTTTCGGGCAGGTGCGGCAAAAACCGGAGCCTGGTGTAGCTGGAATCTGCCGTGTGTTCACCAACCATTGGCGTGCGCATCAGCGACACGGCCGGTTGGCCAGAGCATTGTCCCCGCCGAAGTCGAGGGTTTGCGGCGGTGATGACGAAACGGTCTACCTCGCGAATCCGCTGCTGGGTCGCTGCCTGAGGCGCGTCCCCAGCAGGCGGATTGAGTAGCAGCGCTCTTGCTGCAGCTAGCGCACCCCCACCGGGTACGCCCAGCGCTACTGAAGACCTGACACTGGTCAGAGCCTGCATTGCCGGGGTCGGCGCTGCCAGAGCCGGTTGCTGGCTCCCAGTGCAGGTATTGGTGCCGCGAACGCTTGGTTCGGCGCTGGCACAGTGTGCCCCGGTATGGGCAAGGCTGCTCCATAGACCGGGGACGCCATTTGCGGGGCATATGGTTGTGGCATATGCTACGCGGCGTATGCCTGGGGCAGAGCTTGCGTGGCGAAGATCTGCCCTTCAGGCTGGGTCGAGGCCGACGTCATACTGTCGCCAGCCTCTTAGGTGCGACGCCTTTCTCGACGTCGCTCGAAGAACACTCGGGCATCTTGGCCCAAGTGGCATCACTCCGGCTCTGCCCCCAGGTCCGTCGACGGAAGCCTGGTGGAGCCGGAGTCCGCCGTCTGCTCGCCAACCATTGGCGTGCGCGTCAGCGGCACGGCCGGTTGGCCGGAGCGTCGTCCCCGCCGAAGTTGAGGGTTTGCGGCGGCGACGATGAGACGGTCTATCTCTCGAATCCACTGCTGGGTCGCTGCCTGAGGCGCGTCCCCAGCAGGCAGATTGCGCAGTAGCGCTCTTGCTGCGGCTGGCGCACCCCCGCCGGGTACGCCCAGCGCTACTGAAGACCTGACGCTGGTTGGAGCCTGCATTGCCGGGGTCGGCGCTGCCAGAGCCGGTTGCTGGCTCCCAGTGCAGGTACTGGTGTCGCGAACGCTTGGTTGCGCCTGACACAGTGTACCCCGGTATGGGCAAAGTTGCGCCATAGGCCGGGGACGCCGCTTGCAGAGCACATGGTTGTGGCTTATGCTGTGTGGCGTACGCCTGGGGCAGAGCTCACGTAGCGAAGGTCTGCCCTCCAGGCTGGGTCGAGGCCGACGTCATGTTGTCGCCAGCCTCTTGAGTGCGACGCCTTTCTCGACGTCGCTCGAGGAACACTCGGGCATCTTGGCCCAAGTGGCACCGTTCCAGCTCTGTCCTCAGGTCCGTCGACGGAAGCTTGGTGGAGCTGGAACCCGCCGTCTGCCCGTCAACCGTTGGCGTGCGCGTCAGCGACACAGCCGGTTGGTCGGAGCGTCGTCCCCGCCAAAGTCAATGGTTTGCGGCGGCGATGACAAGCCGATCTACCTCGCGAATCCACTGCTGGGTCGCTGCCTGAGGCGCATCCCCAGCAGGCGGATTGTGCAGTAGCGCCCTTGCTGCGGCTAGCGCACCCCCACCGGGTACGCCCGGCGCTACTGAAGGCCTGACGCTGGATGGAGCCTGCATTGCCGGGGTCGGCGCTGCCAGAGCCGGTTGCTGGCTCCCAGCTTGCCCTGACACACTCCATCCTGAGTGTGTCCTCATGTACTCTCCCCTGGTCACGGTTTGCCGCGGGCGCAGGGGGGGAGAGTTTGCCGCTGAAGGAAGCTTGGTCATCTTCATCGACGGAAACTCGTCGCGCTAGGAGAAAAGCCCCCTACCTGGCGCGCCAAATGTCGAAGTGTGCGGTCGACACTTCCCCCGGGCCTGCACTGGGCAGCCCGCGGAGGTTCTTTTTTCGGAGGGGCTAGTTCCTAGCGGAGAGCTTGTGCGGATGGAACGAGTTAGTAAGAGCTTGACATGGCGAGTTTTACGTGGTTCAGACCGCCGGAGCGTAAAACCCTACGTCCACGGCGAGCTATGGAGCTCGCTGTATTGCTTGCTGCTCAGGGTCGGAGGCCTGAGCTTGGGGGTGAGTTACAGCTTGAGAGTGTATGGCTAGCGTATGAGTTGCAAAATGCGAACCCAGGGGTGCGGATGGCTAGCGTCCAACCCCCTGCTAACGTCGCCTACCCGAGCCTTTTATAGTCCAAGACTCGAGTGGCTTACAAGGGGGGCCCGGGACCCGACAGGTGGCCCCGGGGTGATTTCCTACCAGCTATTATGTCTTGGCGCTGGCGTCGAAGTCCTCGTCCTGCCGCCCTACCCATGCCGCAGGCTAAGTGTAGCGTGTAGTCGTTGGCGATGGCTGGGGCGGCAGGGCGTGTCTTGTCCGGTCTTGTCGCTGCCTTCAATGGCCTGAAGCTTCAGACACTGTACGCCTGTCCTGGCTGTGACTGGTCACAGCGCCTCCTGACAGGCGTGCGCTGTGCTTATTGGCTGGCAGGTTCTGACACCATGCGCCAGTCTGTGATGCGACTGGGCGCAACGGTACCTGACAGAGGCGTGCTCCGCGTCTCCGCGTCTTGGGAATACACGGGCCTTGAATACCTTGTACGGGCAAGGTATGGGGCGTCTTTACGCCCGCCGCCTACCGCTCGGGAGCAGGTAGCGCTCTTCTGCTAGCCACGTGGCGGGCCCGGAGCCCTCCTTAGAGGAGAGGGGGGTCTGGCCCCGCAGGACACGTGGATCCTTCGGACCTCTCCCCGCGGAGGGGGAGGTCCGGCTTCCGTTGGCCACGTGGCAAGCCCGGAGCTCTCCTCTAAGGAGAGGGAGTTCCGGACCTGCTGGACACGCGGCACCCTCGGACCTCTCTCCCGCGGAGGGGGGAGGTCCGGCTAATGTATGCCACGTGGCGGGCCCGGAGCTTTCCTCTGAGGAGAGGGAGGTCAGGCCCCGCCAGATGCGTGGCGCCTTCGGAGCTCTCCCTGCAGAGAAGGGCGAGATCCTTATGCATTTTCCCCTGTGCGCGGGGGTACCCCATATCGCGGGTACCGACAGTAGGCATAAAAGGTTTATTTGCAGAAAAGCAGTTCTGTAAAAACCATGATAAAACAACTCAAGTTTAAATGTAATCCCAACATGTATTAAATTACCAACATACCTCCATCACTTCCCGTGTTCCATCCAAACATTAACCAATCTTTTATTCATACTCACGAGTACCTCCTCGTATTCGCTACCATCTCACCTCATAAAACAACCTCGTCTCTCACCGAAACCAATCTCATGTCATGACCCATCAGTCATGCAACCATCTCATCTCCCGGACTCCACAGTCTCAAAAAAAACCATAATCAATAACCATAACCAAGAACCTTCCCAATAACCATTCCAATAACCATCCCAGTAACCATCCCATCTAATCATGGCAGTTTAGCCAGGAGCTCGTGACCGTAAGCTCGGCTATCATGATAGTTTTAATAACTCTGCAGAGTTTGTACCTCTTTACCCACAAGTTTGTGATTTCGTCACCCGTCGGCGACTGCAGAACCTCCATTATACCAGTACACATCCGTCGGTGTATGGTCAAGAGATCACAAAATAGCTTTTACAAAGGGGTTACTAGATGTATGGACTCACTAAGGTTTCACCGGCAGGTTAGAATCTCCAATTCTCCCACCCACGGGCCCCCTCTTGTGCCATGCAGTTCCCAGGGCAGTCCTCACTCGACTCCCATTCCCCGCGCCTTCCACAGTCCATAACACTCTAGCAACTTACCTAATTACTCAGCTAAGCTGCACCCATATTTGGCCTTGTGGTTGCACTGTTATCCTGGCATGTGCATGCATGAACCGGTCCTTAGATCTACGGCAAGTAAAACCACCATCTCATGCTACCTCATACACAAACCCAGGCTTGCCTAGATCTCCCTCCGATCCATGTTCATTAACCTCATCAGTTACTCATTATCAGTACGAGTGCAGTTAGCTAGACACATCTATCTCGCCTCCCGATCCTAGAGACTCAGCGAAGCATAAAGCAAAAACCATACCCGACTCATAAACTTCTCAGGCGACAAGGGTGGTTTAACCAAAACTAGTAAACTCCTATAAAAGGGTTTCCCATCATGTTTGACTCAGCACACACACCTTTTTGCAAAACAAAATAGTTTTACCCAAAACATAGGATCAACATGGTCAAGGAGCACTTGCCTTGTTCTTGCGGTTCTGGTTTTTCTTGATTCTCAAAACCTTGTTGCTGCAGCTCGTCGTAGACAGCTTCCTGAGTTTGTCCTTCTATGTAGGATTCACGTGCATACAAAATTCACAGCAATCAATATCATGCACAAACCCTAAACTAGATGCAATGATGCACATGCATGCTATCCTACGATTAGTTCTATTAGATTGATGTGTTGTTCTTGCATGGCTTGCATGGTCAGAGGTGTTCAGATCAAAGATGAACGTGGCGATGATCTTGTCTTTAGATCAAACTGATCATCGAGTGTTCTGCCCACGAAAAGGCTTCTGTTCGAAAGGAATCGAAGAACAGATGCAAAGAGATGAACAACATGATGTCGTAAGGTGGTATTGAAGTCCTACCTCACGTTCTACTTGTCCTCGGGGTCCTCCTCAGACTGCTTGGTTCTCCTCCGATGATCTCCCTTGTTGTGCTTCGGCGATGTTTTGCTCGGCGAGTTAGGGCTAGGGCTCTAAGTCGTCGGCTCAGGAGTTGAAAGAGAAGTTTATGGTTTCGGCCAGAGGTTTTGGGTTCTATTTATAATTGGGAAGAGAAGAGTCCTAATCTGATCGGATCCCGAATAAGAGTCTTATTCAGATCTTTGTTAGATCCTGACGTCTTATCTTTGGTAACCATCGTGGATTTTAGATCGATTTCTGTTGCGTACCGGTGTCTTTACGCGTAACAGCTGCTCCAGAACTCGTTACCTCCGTGATGATGAGCTCCGGAAGCTCCACGTGTCCTCCGGGCCTGGTATCTCCTCATCCGCAGAGACGAGCTCCGGTTGTGCCGCGTGTCAATCGATCGAGAGCTCCCTCTTCTTTGGAGACGAGCTCCGCGCACGCCACGTGTGGGTGCCGGTCTTTCCGCTCTCCTTTCCTCAGGGACATGCCCCGAGGTCGACACGTGTTTAGTTGCGACGGACCTTCCGGTGATAAGCTCCGGTGGCGACACGTGTTCGATAGATCCGGACTTCTCTGAGATGAGCTCCGAGATTGACACGTATCCCCCGCGACTGGCCCTCTTATTTCCGCGAGGACTAGCTCCGGGGATGACACATGTCCTATGAAAAATGCCTTTGCTTCTTCCGCATAGGCTATCTCCGCGGGCAGCACGTCCCACAGGGTCGGACCTCTTTTCAATTGTGGAGGTGACCCCCGAGCCTGCCACGTAGCTAGTTTAACGGCGGACCTCTCCCAAATTTCTCGGGGATGAGCTCCGAACGCGCCACGTGGTCTGCTGGCCGTGGAAGTTGCCTTCGGTGTTCTCGGAGAGCTTTATTGGCTATCCTTTTGATACTTGTCTCTGTTCCTTCTTTTCTTAAAATGTTTTTCTTCTTCATAAAACATGAACATATGCTGACACCCGAGATGAGGGTGTCACAGTAAGCCGCTCGAGCCTTGGACTATAAAAGGCTCGGGTAGGCAACGTTAGTGGGGGTTTGCACTCCAGCAACTCATACCCTAGGCATAACTCACCCTCAAGCTCAGGACTCCGGGGCTGAGCAACAAGCAATACAGCGAGCACCTCTGCTCACCGTGGACGTAGGGTTTTACGCTCCGGCGGCCTGAACCACGTAAAACTCGCTGTGTCAAGCTCCTCCCTCACTCGTCCCTTACGCTTAAGCTCTCCGCAAGCAACTAGCCCCTCCGAAAAAGAACCTCCGCGGGCTACCCAGAGCAGGTCCGGGGGAATTGTCGACCACACACTTCGACATTTGGCGCGCCAGGAAGGGGGCTTTTCCCTTGCGCGATGAGTTTCTGCCGACGAAGATGACGAAGCTTCCTTCAGCGGCAAGCTCTCCTCCCCTGCGTTCACGACGGACCGTGACTAGCAGGGAATACGTGTCGACACACTCATGACGGAGTGTGTCGGCGCAAGCTGGAAGCCAGCAGCCGACTCCGGCAATGCAGGCTCCAGACAGCGTGAGATCTTTTGCAGCGCTGAGCGTTTCCCACGGGGGTGCGCTGGCTGCAGCAAGAGCGCTACTGCACAATCCACCTGCTAGGGACCCGCCCCATTCAGCGACCCAGCAGTGGATTCACGAGGTAGACCATCTCGTCGTCGCCACCGCAAACCCTCGACTTCGGCGGGGACGACGCTCCGGCCAACCGGCTGTGTCGCTGACGCGCACGCCGACGGTTGACGGGCAGACAGCGGATTCCAGCTCCACCAGGCTTCTGTCGACGGACCTGAGGACTGAGCTGGAACGATGCCACTTGGGCCAAGACGCTTGAGTGTTCCTCGAGCGACGACGAGAAAGGCGTCGCAGCCAAGAGGCCGGCGTCAGCATGACGTCTGCCTCAACCTTTCCTGAGGCGCAGACTTTCGCCACGTGAACTCTGCCCCAGGCATACGCCACGCAGCATATGCCACAGCCATATGCCTTGCAAACGGCGCCCCCGGCCTATGGCGCAGCCTTGCCCATACCGGGGTACACTGTGCCAGCAGCGAACCAAGCGTTTGCGGCACCAACGCCTGCAGCAACAGGGGCAGGATGTACGGCCCTGGTGCCCCACCTTCGCTTCGCGAGGTGGCCGCGCAAGTTTCGGCCGCACCTGCCCGAGAAGTACAACGGCAGCGTCAACCCGGCGGAGTTCCTCCAGATCTACTCCACCGCCGTACTTGCTGCAGGAGGGGATGAGGCCGTCATGGCCAACTACTTCCCCGTCACCTTGACCAGCCCAGTCCGGTCTTGGCTCATGAACCTCCCACAGGGTTCCATAACCTCCTGGGGAGAGCTCTGCCGGCAGTTCATTGCCAACTTCGGCAGTTCCTACACCCGTCCTGGCACGGAGCTTGACCTCCACGCCATCAAACAACAACCTGGGGAATCGCTGCGCTCCTTCATCCAGCGGTTCTTCCAGGTACGCAACACCATCCTGCACATTCAATGTGCTTCTGTGGTGGTGGCGTTCCGGCAGGGTGTCCGGGACGAGAAGATGCTTGAGAAGCTCGCGACCAGAGAGGTCCGCGATGTCTCTGAGCTCTTCAGCCTTGCGGACAAGTGCGCCAGAGCTGCCGAAGGGCGGACCTGGCACTCACTGCCAGCCTCCGAGTCAGGAGGACAACCTGGATCTGGCTCTGCTTCCTATGGAGGCGGCAAGAAGGCCAAGAACCGGGGCAGTGGCAAGATGAAGTCACCGGCCGTCGCTTCCGTTGCTGCAGCAGCGGCACCCAGTGGAGCTCGGGGGCCGCGCCCCGACAAAAGGAAGCGGCAGTCACCAGCCCCAGATGGTGACCAGGGCGAGGTATGCCTCGTGCATGGCACCAGCAATCATACCGCTGCCGAGTGCTGGGACATCCAGAGGCTCGCAGAGCGCTTCCGCAAAGGGGGGCAGCAGAGAGCTGATGCTCTGCCCCTCCCTCAGAGGGAGGGCAAGCAGAAGGTTGACGCCTCAGTCAGTGTCGGCCACCAGGTGGGGTTTCAGGAGCCTCAGCGCGTCATAAAGACGGTGCACAACGGTGAGGACTCCAGCTACGGTGAGGATGAGCCAGGGCAGTAGCCAACTACGGCTGCCCTGGAAAGTCAGTGGAGACTACACTGCTGCGATATCAACCTTGGAGAAGATCCAAGTAGTTGCAGCAGCCCAAGCACCAGCCCCGATGGTGCAGAACCGGGCCAGCTCCACCCGAGTGCACGTTTCTGTGCCTCAGCCTTACCTCCTGGGGGCAACCCAGGATCTGTCAACCTCTTGAAGGCCTAGCCAGAAGGGGAAAGATACCTTGGGTCTCCCAAGAAGAGTCCGGATTCTCCTACCCCTTGAAGGCCTTAGCCAGAAGGGGAGGGTACCCTAGGGCTCCCAGGAGAAGCCGCGCAGGACCTGATCCAGCGTGAAGATGACGACCTCGTCGACGAGGCCCAGCTGCAGGTGACACCCCACAACGCACGGCCTCGGCTGGTGCCCTAGCACTACCGCCAAAGGACCAAATGCGTCAGGGACCTGCAGGAAGGCAACCTGGTGCCGCGGCAAACACTTTCCCGCGAAGGACCTATAAACTCTCCCCCAGCCGGGAAGGTCCCTTCCGAGTCACGAAAGTTGCCGTCCCAGGTACACATGCCTTTCAACCAAGTATGGGATCCGTTCCCAAACCCTTGGCATGGAACAACACTGTAAGTCCTACCCCCTGAGCGTTAGTAGAACAGGGCCATACCCTTCTATAATAAATCCCATAGAGTCTAGGAACAGCGCTTGGGGCAGCTAAGTCTCAGGGGCTGGTCCAGGACTACGGTCAGCTTGGCCTGGTTCCGACCCTAAGCGCGTAGAGTCTTGCTTCCCTTCTTAATGAGGCGGGTCGTTGCCTCCATGTACAGCCTGACTTCCCCCTATGGGCATTTACACAGAAACCTGTTCTACTTCGCTCTCTCTCTCTCATGTGCTCATTTAAATTACGCATTAATTTTTATGATCGCACTCTCTATGTATGCTCACCGTGCATTTAGCTCCCTCTCTCCCGCGCTCATCCATAGTCAGCATTTGCTATCCTACCAAAGGCGGTTGCGCTTGAGGCACTTGCCGATGGCCAGGTGGGCCTCTCGGGTCTCCCCCAGTCAGTTGTTGCGGTGCCAGTTGGTCACCTCCAGGAAAGGCCTGCGCTGTGCATGGGGGGTCCAGGGTGCGTATCCCGCTTAGCCGGCTCTTAACCCAAAAGCGTGCCTACTCTGCCCTCCAGAGGTCCAGGGGAGTACAGCCGCTTTGCCTGGTTCCGTACCCAAAGCCTGTCCACTCTGCTTCCCCGATGCACGGTCCGGTACTAGGGATCGGACGGTCGTACCCGGGCCTTGGAGGGAGCCGGAGCCCCGGTGCCTCGCGCATAGAATTGCCCAAGCCCCGTATACCGGACTAGGACCATAAGCCGAATAAGACTAAGAGACGGGGAGGGGAGGACCCCTCGAGGAGAATTACTTTTCCTCTATCTGTGTGCAGGACCTCCAGGTTACAGCAACGGGGGCTGCATGAGGCGGGGGGGCAAGGAGCTATCGACTACTCCATCACAGGACCGGAAGGTCCGGGTTCCGCCCCTTCAACAGGGGCGAGGCCCGAAGGCCCCACGTGTCCAGCAGGGGCGGAGCTCCCGCCTCCTCAGGGGGGTCTCCGGACCCACCGACCCGCCGCGTGGCCGGCAGAAGCCGGGCCTCCTTCACCTTAGAGGGGAGCTCCGGGCCCGCCACGTGGCCGGCAGATCCGGACCTCCCCATCCTCATGGGGCGAGCTCCGGAGACCTCCGGGCCCTTAATACAGTAGTGACCCGGGGAAGGTGCCTGTGCAGATCTTCGAGATTGGTGAAGGCCTCTGAGTACCTTGCGGAGCTAAGGGCTCAGCCAGGCTAAACCAAGAAGAAGACAGAAAACATCACAGGCACAAACATGCAAGAGAGTCTATTTATTCATGGCTCCATGAGCTGGACTACAGATTCGATAAAAAGAAAGAAGCAAGTCCTAGGGGCCTCCTGGCTCGCGCCGGAACCTAGAGGCTACAAGGGCGGCCACATCCCCTACTTCGGCCCTGGCTATCTCCTCCTGCTCCGCGGCAGGGCCCTCTCTCGCTGGCTCCAGTGAGAAAGAAGGGTCCCGGCTCTTGAAGCATGCCAACACATGCGTGGCAACCTCCAAGGCCAGGCCCCGTCCCTCTACCTCAAGCTTGCTGGCAACCACCGAGTCCAGCCTGCTCAGCTTGGCGCCAAGTGACTCCAGTGTGGGGATCACTTCAGCCACTTTCAGCGCAGGAGCCACCGCCTTCACCGGGCTGAAGCCAAGAGGGACCAAGGCGGACCCCGCCTAGTCGACAAAGCTCGAAACTGCACGGGCCTCGGAGGACCGCGAGGCCAAGAGCTCCTCTACCTCGCGGCAGGCTGCTTGCAGGGCGTCGCGGCTTCCCTCGGAGGATTCCTTCTCCTTGGCCACCAGGGAGCTTTCCCGAAGGCGGAGAGACTGGGCAAGCTGCTCCAGCTCTGAAGCCCGGAAGTCAACAGCCAGCTCCCGATCCAGGATCGCCTGGCGTTCCCGGGAGACCTGCTCCTCCCTCATGGTAAGGTCAGCCCTCTGGGCCTCAAGCTCCCTGGCCCGAGCTCGCAGGTCGTCCTCGCCAGCCGCCAGCCGCGCGGCGACCCTCTTCGCCTCAGCTGCCGTGGAACGCTCCTGGTCCTCAACGGCGTGCTCACAGCGCTCCAACCTCTGCCGTATCTCCTCCACGGCAGAGAGGCTCTCCTTGGCCTGGGCATGTGCCTCAAGGGCCTCCCTGTGGAGCCGCCGCGTTTCGGCGTCCAGACGGTCGACAGCCCGCTTCTGCCGGTTGAGGAGCGCTTCCATGAATTCAAGCGACTCCCGCCTGGAATCGAGCTCGCCCTTGACCTCCGCGGTCCGCTCCCGCGAAAGGTTCCCCCAGATGAGGAGACGATCCCTCTCAACCTTCTGCTCCTCTCTCTCACGTCCAAGCGTGGCCAAGACCTGCCGGACGCTCGCTTGGGCGAGCACGAAGGCATCCGCCAGGGGCAGTGGGGCAGCAGAAGCCGGAGCGGCACCCCCGATCTCCTCCATCACATCGTCCTCAAGAGAGGACGACGCGCCGGGGACCGGGATGAGACGCCGGTCAGGAGAAGCTGGCACCAGGACCTCGACAGCAGGAGCCGCTGAACCCTCAGCTGGCTCCTCAGCCCGTGGAGAGGGACGAGTGGGGGAAGTCGACGCTGAAATAGAAGCCGGGACGCCTGGTACAGGGCCGACCTGCGCTGGCTTGGGGGCCACGGCAGCCGTCTCGGCAGGAGGAGATGACGCTGCGATAGAATCCAGGCATACCGGAACAGGAGAAACTCGCGCTGGCTCGGGGGCCGTGACAGCTGTCCCGGCTTCCGAGCACAACGGCGCGGCCCCCCATCAGTCGGGGGCGGCCGAGAAGCGCGAGCACTCCAACGGGCCCTGAACCCCGGCTTCCAAGCCGGGGTAGGACTACCAGAGCCCGCCGTCGCTGCTGATGGCCGCACCGCAGTCGCCTGGACTGACGGAGCAGGGGGTGCTCCAGAAGCTCCGCTCGATGCATCAGCAGGTTCCCTGGAGACTCCACCACTTGAGGAAGGAGGATGCGACGTCTGGGAACCTTCGGCCTGTTGTTGCTTAAAGGCAGTCCCGTCGGAATGATCAGCCCGGGACCTCCTTGTGTCGCCACCGGAAGGAGTGCCATCTCCAGAAGCAGGAGGTGCAGGCACCCTGGATCCCCGACTTGGCACAGATGCCGCCACTGGAGGACATCGAGCGCGTTTCTTCTCTGGGGGCGGGTTGGAAGCCATGGCGAGGGAGGGCACAAAGACAAGAAGACAAAGGCACAAGAGTCCAAGGAAAAGCGCTGGGAAGTGCGAAGGGAAGCCGCAATGCGGGTAAGATCCCCTCTTAAAACTTCCCAGGTGTGATTCCAAGCGACTCAAAACTCTTTGAATACACCGCATCGGAAACCGCTTCGGCTCCAAGATCGAGCGCCGATGACAGGTGGGCCCAAGCCGCCCAGCTGAAGCGGTGGGTCAAGGAGTCAGTCTCCCAAGAAGACAAGCCGGCAAGGCGCTTCGGCGGTTCCCGAAGAAAGCACCGCAACGTGCAGAAGTTGCAGCCTTGGGAACCGCTGCGGTAAAAGCAACCATCAAGTGGGCGCACGCTCCCACGAACCCGCGACTGTTCGTGCTCCGGCAGCGGTCAATGCGGGACTTAGAGGAAGTGCACGAAACAGAAGAGACGGAGGCCCCACCTCGGGCTCGCTATCTCCCCCGAGATGGGCCCGGGAGCCACTGTCGGTACCCGCAATATGGGGTACCCCCGCGCACATGGGAAAATGCCTAAGGATCTCGCCCTTCTCCGCAGGGAGAGCTCCGAAGGCGCCACGTGTCCAGCGGGGCCAGACCTCCCTCTCCTCAGAGGAGAGCTCCGGGCCCGCCACGTGGCCAACAGCAGCCCGACCTCCCCCCTCCGTGGGGAGAGCTCCGAAGGCGCCACGTGTCCCGCGGGGCCGGACCTCCCCCTCCTCAGAGGAGAGCTCCGGGCCCGCCACGTGGCCGACAGAAGCCGGACCTCCCCCCACCGCCGGGAGAGGTCCGAAGGCTCCACGTGTCCTGCGGGGCCAGACCTCCCTCTCCTCAGAAGAGAGCTCCGGGCCCGCCACATGTCCAGCAGAACAACGCTGCCTGCCCCCGCGCGGTAGGCAGCGGCCGTAAAGACGCACCATACCTTGCCCGTACAAGGTATTCAAGGCCCGCGCCTTGCCAAGACACGGAGACGCGGAGCACGCCTCTGTCAGGTGCCGTTGCGCCCAGTCACATCGCAGACTGGCGCGCAGTGTCAGAACCTGCCAGCCAATAAACACAGCGACAAGACATCCCCTGCCGCCCCCGCTGTCATCAATCACTACGACTAGCATGCGGCATGGGCAGGGCGGCAGAACGAAGACCCGGAAGCCTTCGCCAGAGACAACTGCTGGCGTAACTGCAGATGCGATCGTCGGCAGGCAATCTTCCCGGGGCCACCTGTCGGGCCCCGGGCCCCCCTTGTAAGCCGCTCGAGCCTTGGACTATAAAAGGCTCGGGTAGGCAACGTTAGTGGGGGTTCGCACTCCAGCAACTCACACTGTCGAAGTGTTCGGTCGACACTTCCCCCGGGCCTGCACTGGGAAACCCGCGGAGGTTCTTTATTTGGTGGGGCTAGTCCCTTGCGGAGAGCTTGCGCGGATGGACGAGTTAGTAAGAGCTTGACACGGTGAGTTTTACGTGGTTCAGGCCGCCGGAGCGTAAAACCCTACATCCACGGCGAGCTATGGAGCTTGCTGTATTGCTTGCTGCTCAGGGCCGGAGTCCTGAGCTTGGGGGTGAGTTACAGCTTGGGAGTGAATGGCTAGCGTATGAGTTGCAGAGTGCGAACCCTTGCTATCGTCGCCTACCCGAGCCTTTTATAGTCCAAGACTCGGGCGGCTTACAAGGGGGGCCGGGATCCGACAGGTGGTCCCGGGAAGATTGTCTATCATCTACCGTATCTGCAGTTATGCCGGTAGTTGTCTCTGTTCGAAGGCTTCTGTGTCTTCGTCTTGCCACCCTGCCCATGCCGCATGCTAGTCGTAGTGGTTGATGATGGCGCAGGCGGCATGGGATGTCTTGTCGCGGTGTTTATTGGCTGGCAGGTTCTGACACCACGTGCCAGTCTGTGATGCGACTGGGCGCAACGGCACCTGACAGAGGCGTGCTCCGCGTCTTGGGAAGACGCGGGCCTTGAATACCTTGTACGGGAAAGGTATGGGGCGTCTTTAAGCCCGCTGCCTATCTCTCAGGGGCAGGCAGCGCCGTTCTTCTGGCCACGTGGCGGGCCCGGAGCCCTTCTCAGAGGAGAGGGAGGTCCGGCCCCGCCGGACGCGTGGCGCCTTCAGACCTCTCTCCCCAGGAGGGGGAGGTCCGTCTTCTGTATGCCACGTGGCGGGCCCGGAGCTCTCCTCTAAGGAGAGGGAGGTCCGGCCCCGCCGGACGCGTGGCGCCTTCGGAGCTCTCCCTGCGGAGAAGGGCGAGTTCCTTAGACATTTTCCCCTGTGCGCGGGGGTACCCCATATCTTAGGTACCGACAGTGGCCCCTAGGCCCATCTCGGGGGAGATAGCGAGCCTGAGGTGGGACCTCCGTGTCTTCCGATCCGCGCACTTTCTCTAAGTCCCGAATTGACCGCTGCCGGAGCACGAACAGCCGCGGGATCGTGGGAGCGTGCGCTCACTTGATGGTTGCTTTTACTGCGGCGGTTCCCAAGACTGCCACTTCTGCACGTTGCGGCACTTTCTTCGGGAACCGCCGAAGTGCCTTGCCGGCTCATCTTCTCAGGAGACTGACTCCTTGACCCACCGCTTCAGTTGGGCGGCTTGGGTCCACCCGTCATCGGCACTCGGTCTAGGAGCCGAAGCAGTTGCCGATGCGGTGTATTCGAAGAGTTCCGAATCGCTTGGACTCGTACCCGGAAGGTGGGAAAAGAAACCGGCACGGGGGTACGCTCCCCTTATAAGGCCTCCAGCCATTGCGCCTCCCTCGATTCTCTGCGGTCTTGTCGTCTTCCATGGCTCCCAACCCGCCTTTCAGGGGGAGAATCACTCTCGATTTCCCCCAGCAACGGCGTCTGCAGCAAGCCTGGGACCCAGGGAGCCTGCCTGCCTTGCCTCTGGAGGTGGCGCCTCCAAGGGGTCTCTGGTTTGTCCTCCCGACGGGGCCCTTCCTTGGTGACGGCAGGCAGAAAGCTCCTTGGCGTTGCGTCCCTTCTCAGGTGGTGGAGTCTTTAAAGAAACCGCTGAAGCACCAAGGAGAATCCCAGGCGGCTGAGTCTCCAAGAAGACCGCTGAAGCTGCGGAGGGGGGGCCTCAGGAGCACCCTTGATGACACCGGCTTTTGCGCAGGTGATGAGGGAAGGAGGCTCCAGGAGCACCCTTGATGACACCGGCTTTTGCGCCGGTGATGAGGGAACTTCAGGAGAAGGAAACCGCTGATGCACCATGGAGGATCCCAGACGGCAGAGTCTCCAGGAAGACCGCTGAATGCTGCAGAGGGGGCCTCAGGAGCTCCCTTGGTGACACCGGCTTTTGCGCCGGTGATGAGGGAGGCGATTCCTGCGCTCGGGTCATGGAGCGGGAGAGTGCCGCCAGGGCTGAAGCCTGGTGATGCGGCCGTTCTTGCAACTTCTAGATTCTGGTCATGTCAGGAGGCCCTTGGGGCTTGTTTCTTTCTTTTCATCGAGTCTGTAGTCCAGCTCATGGAGCCTCGCATAGTTTGACTCTTTTAGATATTTGTGTCTGTGAAGCTTTTTCTCCTCTTTTTGGCTTTGCCTGGCTGAGTCCTTAGCTCCGCAAGGTACTCAGAGGCCTTCTCCAATCTCGGAGCTCCGCACAGACACCTTCCCCGGGCCCTAACGGTGTTAGGGGTCCCCGGGGGTCTCCGGATCTCACCCTATGGGGAGCTCCAAATCTGCCTGCCACGTGGCGGGTCCGGAGCCCCTCCTTAGGAGGCGGGAGCTCCGGCCCTGCTGGACACGTTGGGCTTTCGGAGCCCTCCCACGGGGGGGGGGGGGGGGGGGGGGGGGGGAGGTCCGGTTTCCGCCTGCCACGTGGCGAGCCCGGAGCCCCCCTCATGGGAGGCGGGAGCTCCGGACCTTCTGGACGCGTGGGGCCTTCGGGCCTCGCCCCTGCTGAAGGGGCAGGGCCCGGTCCTTCCAGTCCTGGGCCGGTGCTGTTGATAGCTCCTTTCCCCCCGCTTCATGCAGTCCCCGTTGCCATAACCTGGAGGTCCTGCACACAGGCAGAGGAAACGTAATTCTCCTTGGGGGCTCCCCCTCCCTTATCTCATAGTCTTATTTGACTTATAGCCCCTAACCATATGCTTGGTGCTTGGGGACTGTAGGGAGGGGGAGCTGAGCACATGGAAACCATGCACTGCAAGGGTGGTTATAAAAAACTTAGTACACAATTTAAATGAGTACGAGGAAAGAGCAAAGTAGAGCAGGTTTCTTTTCGTACAACTTTCCACAGGAGGAAGGCAGGCTAAACATGGAGGCCACGACCCGCCCCATTAAGAGGGGAAGCAAGACTCTACGCGCTTGGAGTCGGAACCAGGCAAAGCTGAACGTAGTCCTGTACCGTCCCCTGGGGCTTAGCTGCTCCGAGCGCTGCTCCTGGACTCTATGGAGTTTATTACGAAAAGAAAGTACTGTCCTATTTTTTCTCTAGGGGTAGAACTTACGGAGGTGTTCTATGTTCCAAGGGTTTGGGAGCAGGTCCCCATCCTCGGTGGAAAGGCGCACACACCCGGGGCGGCATACTTTCGCGACTCGGAAGGGGCCTTCCCAACTAGGGGAGAGTTTGTGGGCCCCTTCGCGAGAAAGTATGCGCTGCAACACCAGGTCACCTTCCTGCAGCTCCCGGGCACGCACAGATCTCTGGTGGTAGCGCCGAAGCGCTTGTCTGTACCGCGCGTTACGGAGTGCTGCATGTAATCGGACCTCGTCGACGAGGTTGATTTCTCCACGCCGGAGGTTGTCCTGCGCGGCTTCGTCGTAAGCCCAGACACGGTGAGACTTCATGGTGATTTCTGGGGGAAGTACAGCTTCGGCCCCATACACCATGAAGAAGGGTGTCTCCCCGGTGGCCCAGCTCTGGGATGTCCGGTTAGCCCATAGTGTGCTCGGAAGCTCATCTATCCAATTGGCACCATGTTTCTTCAGGCTGGCGAAGGTGCGAGTCTTAAGGCCCCGGAGAATCTCCGCGTTGGCCCTCTCAACTTGCCCATTGCTCTTTGGGTGGGCGACAGAGGCGTAGCACACCTGAATACCAAGGTCCTCACAGTAGTCTTGGAATGCTGCGTTGGTGAACTGGGTCCCGTTGTCGGTGATGATTCTGTTCGGGACCCCGAACTGGCAGACAATAGACTTGATGAACTTTACTGCAGATTGTTTGTTGATGGTGAAAACTGGTGTAGCTTCCGGCCACTTGGTGAACTTGTCGATAGCGACATAGAGGTACCGGAATCCCCCGACGGTTCTGAGAAATGGTCCCAAGATGTCCAGCCCCCATACGGCAAATGGCCACGAGGGCGGAATCATCTGCACCACCTGAGCCGGTGTATGGATCTGCATGGCGTGGAACTGGCACGCCTTGCAGCTCTCGACCAGCTTGACGGCATCCTGGAGTGCTGTCGGCCAGTAGAAGCCATGCCGGAAGGCTTTACCGACAAGCGTGCGTGAGGAAGAGTGACTTCCACATTCGCCTCCATGGATCTCAGCGAGCAAGTCGCAGCCTTCCCCCTGGGTTATGCACCGCAATAGGATGTGGTTGGCGCCACGCCGGTAGAGATCCCCCTCTACCAGCGCGTATCTCTTAGCCATACGCACAATCCGTTCAGCGGTTGCATGTTCATCAGGGAGGATGTTGTCCTTCAAGTAGTCCCGGATCTCCGTGATCCATGCATCGGGTCTGACTTGAGCTTCTGGATCTTGAGCGCTGGGTTGCACAGAGTCCCCAGTGACGCTTACGATCCTTGGCGGCATCCATGGCTGTAGGGCCGCCGGGACTGCCAGCTTCGAGGTGCTGGTCAAGCCCCCTTCGCCCAGCTCGGCGGGCCGGGCTGTAGGCCGCAGCAACGTCCTCTCGAAAACTCCTTCGGGCGCAGGGGCTCCGGTGGAAGCCTTCGTTGAAAGGTTGTCAGCTGCGGCATTACCAGCGCGCGGTACGTGATGCAGGTCCAAGGCGAGGAATTCTTTCTCCAACATCTGCACGTGAAGCAGATATGCAGCTAGCTGTGGGTCATTGCAGGAGCATTCGCCCTTGACTTGCTTGATGACCAGTTGGGAGTCGCCCTGTGCCAACAACTGGCGAGTGCCTAAAGACAGGGCTGTCTGCAGGCCAAAGATGAGTGCTTCATACTCCGCCACGTTGTTGGTTGCCTTGAAATTGAGACGCACCATATATCCAAACTGTTCCCCCGATGGCATGAGGAGCAGTACGCCGGCACCGGCCCCCTGCTTTCGCGAGGAGCCGTCGAAGAAAAGTGTCCAGTGGGGTTCGGTGAAGACCGGAGCTTGGTGCTCTGGCTCACCGCCTTCATGGCCCCCTGGATCAGTCTTCGTTGGTGTCCACTCCGCCACAAAGTCAGCCAGTGCTTGGCTCTTGACTGCATGGCGTGGGAGGAAGTCCAGCTCAAACTCCGCCAGCTCCGCCGCCCATTTAGCAACGTTGCCAGTCGCATGGGGGCTGTAAAGAATTGTCTTCAGCGGATACGAGGTGACTACCGAGACCCGGTGGGCCTGGAAGTAATGGCGGAGCTTCCTGGAGGCCACGAGCACCGCATACAGCAGCTTGTGGACTTCTAGGTACCTTGTCTTGGCATCATGAAGTACTTCGCTGATGTAGTAGACAGGCCTCTGGATGGTTCGAACCCTCTCTCTTAGGCTTGGGAGGTCCTCGTCCATTGGCCCTGGCCCGCTGGAGGTGAGTGGACCCACGGGGGTCTCCGGGAGCTGGGACCCGGAGGCCCTTAAGGTATCTTGGTTATCCGGGAGCTCCGGGGGGTCTTGAGGGACCTCCGAGAGGTCCCATTTGGCCCCCAGGGATTTATCTTGGGGGTCCGGGAGACCACCCTGGACCTCCGGGAGGTCGACCTGGACCTCCGGGGGGTTGCCTTGGAGGTCCGGGAGACCACCTTGGCCCTGCGGGGCCTCCTGGCGTCTGTCTTCTGCTACCGGAGCAGGTTGCGAAGGTGAGGGGTCTGGCCGCTCTGCGACGAGGACCATACTCACCACTTCAGTTGTCGCCGCGATGTAGAGCAGCAGGTGCTCTCCGGGCTCAGGGGCTACCATGATAGGTAGGGTCGTCAGGAGTCGCTTCAACTCCTGGAAAGCCTCTTCTGCTTCGTCAGTCCAGGCAAAAGGGCCTGACTTGCGCAGGAGCTTAAAGAAAGGGAGTGCCCGCTCTGCTAGCATCGGTATAAACCGACTCAGCGCGGCTAGACATCCCGTGAGTTTCTGAACATCCTTGACGCGGGCAGGGGGCCGCATCAAGTCGATGGCCTTGATCTTCTCTGGGTTGGCCTCAATCCCTCGGTGCGAGACCAGGAATCCTAAGAGCTTCCCAGAGGACACACCGAACACACATTTATCTGGGTTCAGCTTGGTGCGCGTAGAGCGCAACTTGTCAAAGACTAAGGCTAGGTTATCTAGCAAAGATGAACCCTGCTTGACCTTGACAACTATGTCATCGACGTACACCTCAACTAGGTCTCTTATTAACTCCCCAAAGGTTTTGTGCATCGCTCGCACAAAGGTGGGGAGTGCATTCTTTAGGCCGTAAGGCATAGACACATAGCAATAAAGGCCGTCTACTGTGATGAAGGAGGTGTGCTCCTCGTCCTCCCTAGACATGGGGATCTGATGGAAACCCGAGTAGGCGTCTAGGAAGCACAGCATATCACAGCCTGACGTTGAGTCTACTATTTGATCTATTCTAGGGAGAGGGAATGGATCTTTGGGACATGCATTATTGAGACTGGTGTAGTCGATGCACATCCGGAGCTTCCCGCCGGCCTTCGGGACAACGACGGGGTTCGCCAACCACCGGGGGTGGTGGACCTCCCGTATGAAGCCAGCGTCCAGCAGCTTCTTGACTTCTTCACGAATGAAGTTTTGCCGCTCGATGGACTGCTTGCGGGGCTTCTGTTGAACCGGCCGGGCGTCGGGGAAGACTTTCAAGTGGTGCTCGATCACCTCCCTGGGGATCCCCGGCATCTGTGACGGTTGCCATGCAAACACGTCGACGTTGTGCCGGAGGAAGGTGACGAGCGCGCCTTCCTATTTGCTATCAAGGCCCCCGGCTACCCGGGTGGTCTGGGTGGTTTCGGCGCCGACTTGGACGACCTTTAAGGGGACGCCGCCCTCGTCGAGAGGTTGCACACGGGGTTCTGTGGCGGAAGCACGGTGACGTGCGCTCGGGCGGAGCTGGTCCGGCTCTGTATTGCCGGGGGCTGATGCCCCAGCTGTTGCGAGCGCTTGGAGTTTCTCTAAGGCCGACACTGCAGCAGTGCGGTCCCCACGAATCCTGAGGACGCCCGTCGGTGTTGGCATCTTCAGGACGAGGTAGCCGTAGTGGGCTACTGCCATGAACCGGTACAGGGCTGGCCTGCCGATTATGGCGTTGAAGGGGAGGTCTATCTCCGCTACGTCGAACAGAGTACTCTGTCCGACAGCTGTCCGGATCCCCGAAGGTCACCGGGAGGCTAATGTTGCAGTAGGGAATGACCTGTCCCAGCCCTACCCCTGAGAACGGGCTCGACGGGGTGAGATTGGCCATCGGGATCTGCAGCTTCTGGAAAGCTGCACGGCTGATGAGGTTCAGCCCAGCTCCTCCATCTACCAAAACGTGGTACATTCTCACGTTGGCGATGGTAGGAGCTACCAAGAGCGGCAGTTGGCCGGCCCCAGCCATGTTCCTGGGGCAGTTGGTGGCGTCAAAGCTGATGGGGGTCCCCATCCACTTAAGGTGCGGTGCAGCACTTGGGAGTGGCGCCACCGACGCTACCGCTCGGCGCAGAGTCTTGACTGCGCTTCGGGACGAGGGGTCGGCGGACCCGCCGTATATGACGTAGAGCTTCTTTCGACGCTCATCATCACTGGAGCTGGAGTCCTCATGATTGCGTGCCGCCTTCACGGCACGCTGAGGCTCCTGGATCTCCTCTGGGTGGTCGATGCTGTCTGGGACATCCACCCTCTGTTCGCCTTCCTTTGGGCGGAAGGGTGGTGCATCTGCCCGCTGCCGCTTCCCCTTGCGGAAGCGCTCTGCGAGCTTTCGGATCTCCCGGCACTCGGCAGTAGTGTGGCGACAGCTGCCGTGCACGGGGCACATATTGTCTTGATCACCTTCTGGGATTGATGATCTTCGCTGCCTCTTGTCAGCGCACGGCCCCCGAGCCCCACTGAGCGTCGCTGCGGTGACGACTGGGGCTGCGGCCGGTGATTCTATCTTGCTTCTGCCTCGGTTCTTGGTCTTCCTGCTGCCTCCATAGGGAGTAGGACCAGATCCGGGCAGTCCTCCTGACTCGGAGGACGACTGTGAGTGCCAGTTCCGTCCTTCGGCTGCTCTGGCGCACTTGTCTGCCAAGCTGAAGAGCTCTGAGGCATCGCGGACCTCCCTGGTCACGAGCTTCTCGAGCATCTTCTTGTCCCGGACGCCTTGCCGGACGCCACCACCACAGAAGCATTTTGAATGTGTGGGATGGTGTTCCGCACCTGGGAGAACCGCTGGATGAAAGAGCGCAGCGGCTCCCCAGGTTGTTGTTGGATGGCGTGGAGGTCGAGCTCCGTGCCAGGCCGGGTGTAGGAACTGCCGAAGTTGGCTATGAACTGCCGGCAAAGCTCTCCCCAGGAAGTTATGGACACCTGAGGTAGATTCATGAGCCAAGACCGAGCTGGGCCGGTCAAGGCGACGGGGAAGTAGTTGGCCATGACAGCCTCATCCCCTCCTGCGGCAAGTACGGCGGTGCAGTAGATCTGGAGGAACTCCGCCAGGTTGACGCTGCCGTCGTACTTCTCGGGCAGGTGCGGCCGAAACTTGCGCGGCCACTTCGCGAAGCGAAGGTGGGGCGCGAGGGCCGCCCACCCTGCTTCTGTCGCCGCAGGTTCTGGTGCCGTGAACGCTTGGTTCGCACTGGGCACCGCGTACCCCGGTACGGGCAAGGCTGCACCATAGGCCGGGGGCGCCATCTGCAGGACATATGACTGTGGCATATTCTGCACGGCGCAGGCCTGGGGCAGAGATTGCGTGGCGAAGGTCTGCTCTTCAGGCTGGGTCGAGGCCGACGTCATGCTGTCGTCAGCCTCTTGGTAGCGACGCCTTTCCCGGTGTTGCTCGAGGTATACCCGGGCATCTTGACCCAAGCGACACCGCTCCAGCTCTGTCCTCAGATCCGTTGATTGGAGGCTGGTAGAGCTGGAATCTGCCGTCTGTTCGTCGACCATTGGCGTGCGCATCAGCGACACGGCTGGTTGGCCAGAGTGTCGTCTCCGCCGAAGTCGAGGGTTTGCGGCGGCGACGACAAGACGGTCTACCTCGCGAATCCACTGCTGGGTCGCTGCCTGAGGCGTGTCCCCAGTGGGCGGATTGTGCAGTAGCGCTCTTGCTGCAGCTAGCGCACCCCCACCGGGTACGCCCAGCGCTACTGAAGACCTGACGCTGGTTGGAGCCTGCATTGCCGGGGTCGGCGCTGCCAGAGCCGGTTGCTGGCTCCCAGCTTGTACCGACACACTCCGTCCCGAGTGTGTTGACTTGTACTCCCCCCTGGTCGTGGTTCGCCGCGGAGGCGGGGGAGGTGAGCTTGCCGCTGAAGGAAGCTTGGTCATCTTCGTCGGCGGAAACTCGTCGTGCAAGGGGAAAAGCCCCCTACCTGGCACGTCAAATGTTGAAGTGTTTGGTCGACACTTCCCCCGGGCGTGCACTGGGCAGCCCACGGAGGTTCTTTTTTCGGTGGGGCTAGTCCCTTGCGGAGAGCTTGCGCGGATGGACGAGTTAGTAAGAGCTTGACACGGTGAGTTTTACGTGGTTCAGGCCGCCGGAGCGTAAAACTCTACGTCCACGGCGAGCTATGGAGCTCTCTGTATTGCTTGCTGCTCAGGGCCGGAGTCCTGAGCTTGGGGGTGAGTTACAGCTTGGGAGTGAATGGCTAGCGTATGAGTTGCAGAGTGCGAACCCTTGCTATCGTCGCCTACCCGAGCCTTTTATAGTCCAAGACTCGGGCGGCTTACAAGGGGGGCCGGGACCCGACAGGTGGTCCTGGGAAGATTGTCTATCGTCTACCGTATCTGCAGTTATGCCGGTAGTTATCTCTGGTTGAAGGCTTCTGAGTCTTCGTCTTGCCGCCCTGCCCATGCCGCATGCTAGTCGTAGTGGTTGATGACGGCGCAGGCGGCATGGGATGTCTTGTCACGGTGTTTATTGGCTGGCAGGTTCTGACACCGCGCGCCAGTCTGTGATGCGACTGGGCGCAACGGCACCTGACAGAGGTGTGCTCCGCGTCTCCGCGTCTTGGGAAGACGCGGGCATTGAATACCTTGTACGGGCAAGGTATGGGGCGTCTTTACGCCCGCTGCCTATCTCTCGAAGGTAGGCAGCGCCGTTCTTATGGCCACGTGGCGGGCCCGGAGCCCTTCTCAGAGGAGAGGGAGGTCCGGCCCCGCCGGACGCGTGGCGCCTTCGGACCTCTCTCCCGCGGAGGGGGAGGTCCGGCTTCTGTATGCCCACGTGGTGGGCCCGGAGCTCTCCTCTGAGGAGAGGGAGGTCCGGCCTCGCCGGACGCGTGGCGCCTTCAGAGCTCTCCCTGCGGAGAAGGGCGAGTTTCTTAGGCATTTTCCCCTGTGCGCGGGGGTACCCCATATCTTAGGTACCGACACACACCCTAGGCATAAGTCACCCTCAAGCTCAGGACTCCGGGGCTGACAACAAGCAATACAGCGAGCACCTCTGCTCACCGTGGACGTAGGGTTTTACGCTCCGGCGGCCTGAACCACGTAAAACTCGCCGTGTCAAGCTCCTCCCTCACTCGTCCCTTACGCTTAAGCTCTCCGCAAGCGACTAGCCCCTACGAAAAAGAACCTCCGCGGGCTACCCAGAGCAGGTCCGGGGGAAGTGTCGACCACACACTTCGACAGTACCCATCCTCCGTGGCTAGGTGGGTGCACCTGGGGCGGCGTACCTGCTGCCTGGAAGGGACCCTCCAAGCTAGGGGAGGATTTGTCACCCCTTCCCAGAAAGTGTTGTCGAGGCACCAGGGGGCCCTACCTTGGGTTGTCTACTCTGCGCGTACTGTTGCTGATATCGCCGGAGCACTTAGCAGTGTAGTGCATTTTGAGCAGCCTCTAGCCACGTTGCCTCGTCGACGAGGCTGATGTCTTCACGCGGAAGCTGGTCCTGCGTGGCTTCGTCGTATGTCTGGACGTGGGATGAGAGCTTGGTGTGTTCCAGGGGGAGGGCGGCCTCGACCCCCTAAACCAGTGTAAGAAGGTGTTTCCCTTGTCGCACGACAGGGGGGGTACGTCTGGCTAGGCATGGAGCATCTTGCGTCGCTCGCTGTCAGCGTTGTAGTCTGAGGCCGTAGACGGCTTTCAACACCCGCTCGGCATCTTAATACTCCATCTCTTGATCAGCGTTGGCCTCAGGTTTGGTCTTTTGTTTGCCCTCCCGCTGGCGGGAGGGTGCGCCGTCTTGGCACGGCTGCTGCTGTTGCAGCTCACGGAAGCGCTCCACAACCTTCTTGATTTCGTGGCAGTCGCTAGCGCTGTGGAGGCTGGAGTTGTGCACCGGGCACCACGGACCGTCATTGCTAGCAGACGAAGGTCATGGGCGCTTGTCAGTGCGCGGGGCTCGGCCCCCACCGGCCGCCGCTAAGGCGTCAGTGGGTGCCCCATACAGAGGCTTGCTCCCGCCTCTGGTCTTTTTCTTCTTACTGCTGCACGGAGCAGCAGCCTCTCCGGCACTCCCTGCCACGGAGGCAGGTCATGAGTGCCAGTCTTGGCCTTCCGCCGCCCTGTCACATTTGTCGGCTAGGCTGAAGAGCTCGGAGACGTCTTGCATGTCGTGCATGGCCAACTTCTCAAGCATCTTCTTGTCGCGAACGCCTTGCCAGAAGGCGATGATGACGGAGACGTTGGAGATGCGGGGGATGGTGTTCCTGACCTGGTAGAACCACTGGATGAAGGATCGCAATGACTCCTCATCACGCTGACCCTCATCACGTTGACGAACGGCGTGGAGGTCAAGCTCGGTGTCAGGGCACGTGTAGGAACTCCAGAAGTTGGCTGTGAACCTCCAGCACAACTCTTCCCATGACGTGATGGAGCCTGGGGGAAGGTTCATGAGCCATTACCGGGCTGTGCCGGTTAGGGTCACGGGAAATTAGTTGGCCATAACGGCCTCATCCCCTCCTGCATCTAGGGTGGCGGTGGAGTAGATCTGTAGGAACTCGCCGGGGTTGACTGTCCCGTCATATTTTTCCGGCAAATGGGGCCGGAACTTGGTGGCCAGACCACCGTACGAAGGTGTGGGGCGAGCGCCATGCAGCCCCCTACTACCCCTGGAGGGGCAGGTGTAGGCGGAGCGTGGCCCGCCGGTACAGCGCTCGGAGAGCAGTACTGTCCTTCGAGGTTGCAACGCCTCTCTCGGTGTCGCTCGATGATGGCGCGACCATCTTCGCTTGCAAGGCTACGGTTCAGCTCGACCCTGAGGTCAGCTGTGGCCTATGCGCGTGCGGCTGCCGTCCCACGGACCACTGTCAGTGTACGTGATTGGGCCAGCGAGGGCTCGGCTTGCTGTCTCCTGTAGGCAAGAGAGTTCATGGCAGCAGCAACGAGATGGTCAACATCGTCTCGCCACTGCTCTTCCGCCTCGAGGGTGGCGCCCTCGCGCGGAGGGTTGTGGAGCAGAGCGCGTGTTGCAGCAAGCATGCTCTCTGGGCTCGGTCGTGGGGGTGTTGTCGCCACCGCTGGAGTAGAGAGCTGCCGAGAGGAAGCGGTTGCTGATGGTGTGAGCACCGACGGCACACCAACCGTACGGTCACTGGCCCGTCCCGACTTGGGTGCCACGGGCTGTGGAGGACCGGAATCCGCTCATCCAGGATCGCAGAGGGTGGTGCCGCGCGATGCGACACCCGACAGCACACGTCAGAAGAACACATTATATTACATGGGAAAAACAAACTGAAGGTACAAAGTAGTACACTTCTCAGTTACAAACTAGAGTCTTTATTACACAGCGGAAGTTTCTATTGTACAACTCACGGCCACCTATCTAGCAAAAGTCGGTTGCCCAGCCCTAGGGCAACCCACACTAGCTGCACCTCTCAGCTCAGCGCGGCGTGTACGGCTCCCACTCAGCCGTGGTCCCCGACGGAGGGTAACCCTCGCCGGTGGACTCGTACTCCGAGTCCGTGGGTGGCTCCTCACCTGAAAAACACTTAAGCAGCAACCGTGAGCACGAAGGCTCAGCAAGGCTTAACCGACTCGCCTAAGCATGCAACTCTACATGAGGGGTACCATGACATAGGATAGCAATGTTGCAGCAAATGGACACGCCTACAAGTTCATCCTTAGTTCATCTTTTAGCAACAGGTTAACAGTTCATGAAGCTGAAATTTAGTAAGCAATATTTGGTGGCACACATGTAGCAACACACTTATATCATAACAGCAATATTGAATCATAACATTTCATTTATTAATCTACGTTACGACGCAGTGAACAAGCGGTACTCGTCACCGCGAGGGACGGCGAATCGACTCGATATACACCTGCAGGGAAACCCAAAGAGCACGTCACGTACGCCCACCCGTGGAGCTGCACAGCACGCTCACTCGATGTCGTACGGGACAACCTTTCACCCAACAGCCCAAACGTCGAACCGGTCGGACCGAAACGAGCAGGAGGTTCCCCACACGGAGCATCTCTCTATGCCCGTTGGCAGATTTCCACCTTGCTGCCCTCAGCCTACACCTATAAATCGGTGTGTTATGCCTCGACGCCCGGAGGTTTAGGCTACATCAGTTTATCGGGGCCCATATATCCGATATGCCTTCGGTACGTTCAATACTTGTTCAGCAGGGCCGCACACGGATCGGTCCTCAATCGACACGGGCAGCGCCGTGCACACAAGACTCTCTCTTGCTGCGCCCTAGCCCCTGCCTAGTCTCATTTTCATTACTAAAGTGATCTCACATCACTCAACCGAACCCGTGTGTCCCCAAGCCTATCTCGCGAGTAGATTCCAACTACTCGACTTGTACCGAAGCCCTATGAATCTTTAAGCATAGCCTTTCTACTCGATGTTCTAAACACTACCCTCACTCTTCTAGGAACCTTTGGTTATGCAAGTGGGGTTTCATTCATCCTATACCTAATGCACATACATACTTCATATGACACATGTAAACAAAATAAAATTTATAAAAAGGTTAATGCAAACCGGGGCTTGCCTTGTTGCTGCGGTCAGGGGTTAGTTCCTCTTCCGGAAGGAGGAAATCCAGCACTTCCGGGGTCTCTTCTTCAATGGCTACACGTTGAATACAATACTACATGTAAATCTAAATGCAATGTGTGAACTTAAATACATAATTGCTAATAACTCTAGCTAGCCCTCCCCTTTGGTTCTGAAATTTTTATGGTGGATTGGTAGGGGTCTAACCCGAGTTGTGCCCAAGTTTTATTTGAAACAAAGTTCAATTGAACCTTGTACAAATAAAAGCCTCTTTGGTCAATAATTGAGCCCCTAAGTAATTCCAGGGTTTTTCATGGCTCCCACCATTACTTTCTGGAAACTAGAATTTAGGACGGTTCTAATGGAATTGGTTAAAGTTATGTCCTAATTAAGATTGGAGAAAATCTGAAAAATGTTTCTGTACATTTTTCTATTTTCTCTGGGCATTCCCCTTAATCACCCAATTAGGGTAACTAAATGAACTTGGATGAGTCTGAAAATTTTTACTGGGATTCAGGGATTTTCCAATGAACCTTTCAGCCAAATTTCAGAATTTTTCATAATGTAGTTCTCCAGATAAAATTCCCAACAGTTTAAACTTTAGGGATTTAATTCGGTGAAACTATTCACTTTCATGAGCTGAGTTTGGTATTGCTGGAAAGTGCTCAGAGAGCTGAATCCAGCCAAATTTGATTCACTCGATTTGGAGCTTTCTAGCCAAAGTTCTGAGGATTTGAAGTTTGGAAGAATTCTGAAAATCGGGGGAAAAGTTTAAACTCTCAGGGCTCGCGGGGACACGTGTCGAGCGCGGAGGTGTCCGGCACACCGGGGATACCACACGTGTCGAGCGCGGAGGTGTTCGGTACACCGGGGATACCACACGTGTTGAGTGCGGAGGTGTCCGGCACACCGGGGCTCACAGGGTGTTTGCGCGCCAGCACAGCCGATCCCCGGCCACACCCGATCCCGGTTTAAATTCTTCAGCCGCTGACACGTGGGCCAGCCGGCTTCGTCTTCCACCCGCCATTCTCTCGCGCCTGCGCCGCCGACCTCGCCGGAGCAGACTCGAGGCTCGCCGGCTCGCCGCTGCCGGACCTCCCATGGTCTGAAACTCGCCGCCAGGGGGTTGTCGACGTCGAGGAACACGTCGGTGGTGACAGGTCGGTCTGGAGGTGACCAGAAGTAGCTCGGCGACGTGCCGTGGCCTTGGTTGAGGTTCGACACCGTCGACCGTGGTTTCTAAACCCGCCAACACCTCGAACAAACGGCCCTCCAGCATCAGTGTGCCTCTAGGAAGCTCGACAAGGTATCAAAAGGGTTCAGGGATGGCGGCAAGTCGGTCGGCACCGTGTGACCGATCGTGCCCGCCATGACCGCCCTCGATCGAGCTCAAAATTCGTCACTCCTAGACAGTTTCACGCTACGGATGCAGAAAAGAACTTGATCGCCGGCTAGTCCAGCGTCTATGTGCAAGATTTGATGACCTCCGAAAGACCATAGAGCGAGAATTTAAAGAAACCGTACCGGAAGCTCGGTTTACGGTCGCCGGAGCAAAAACTGGAAATTCTCTACGGATTCTTCACGGTTGGCTTCCAAACTTAGAGGAGAGCAGCACGGTGGTCGCGCGCTCCTGTTGCCTCTCTCGCTGGACCGTGGAAACGCCTGTGGAACGCTGCCCATGGGCGCCTGACTCTCGGCTGAGGTTGAGTCGCCGCTGTGGCGATCGTCTTTGGGCAAAGGAGGTCGGAGCTCGAGGTTTCTGGTGTTGGAGAGGTGGAGTGCGAGCTCAGGTGGCTGTCTAGCAGCTCAGGGATGAAGGAGGAGATGGTTTTGCTGGTTTTCCCGATTGAGCAGAGAGCTGTGGCGAGAAACAATGCCGCTGCTCGGGTTTGCCAGCGAGAAGATAAAGCCGTCCGACTCCTGCTCGGCTGAGGCGGTGCCGGTCGCGTGGGGACGCGAGCCAGCCGCCCTGGGCGCCAGCGCGCGGAGAGGGAAGCAGCTGGTGGCGCCGGTAGCTGCTCGGTGGCACAGCCGACAGCTGCTCGGTGGAATTTCCCACCGAGACTCTGACTTTGGGTGCAAGTTTCTCCTTCTCCCCTCTATGACATGTGGGTCCCACCCGGGTTTTCAACCTCTGAAATTTACTCCTAATCACTGTTGTAAACAGTGAGCCCCATAATACCCCTGGTGATTCAAATTATTCACCCCTGAGCCATTTGAATTGAATAGAATTCAAATTGGGTTCGGCTTGGGTGAATTTCAGCACAAGTTTAGTTTTGAATTCAAATAAAGTTTGAATTCGTCCCACTTAGCTCATGTCAAGATCAACTCCAAATGGAGTGAAAATTGGTGTGTGAGCTCACAAAAATGTGCTGAATAAGAATATGAAGCTAACTTTTGAATTTGGGTGATGAAAGTTGCTGCAAATTGAATTTACATTCAAATTAGCCTCTTTTTCAAATAACCCAAAAAGTGCCTCAAAAAGTGTTGGATTTCTATGAAACTTGGACAGAACCTTCCCAAGACTTTTTAAGTTCTAGGGGTGAGCTCAACCTCTCATGTTCCTATGTCCAAATCCCACTTTGTGAAAAGGAAGACTTTCCCCTCTAATCACTCTTTTGATGAAGGTTACTTGCTCTTCACAATGTTTCCTAAGATATCCACAACGAAAACTGTGGTGTTGTGAGGTGAAGAAAAGTTTTTGCAAGTCCCTTTTCTTGGGCTTTTACATCCCTCCCCCCTTAAAAGAATCTCGTCCCGAGATTACAAAAGAAGAGATAGCGATGTAGTAGGGACTTACCCGTGTTGAGAAGCCATGAACTCCGGGTAATTTGAGCGAAGGAATTCCTCGCTCTCCCACGTCGCATCTTCCGCGGTGTGGTTACTCCAGAGGATCTTGTAGAACCACAACGTTCTGCTACGCGTGGTTCGGGCTTTCTCATCAAGAATTTCCACCGGATACTCATCATATGTTAAATCGGGTTTCAACTCGCCAATGTCTTCGATAGGAACAGCAGCTGTATGCTTCAAACATTTTCGCAGTTGCGAAACATGGAAGATATCATGGACACCAGCAAGGGATGCCGGTAGCTCCAATCGATACGCTGCTGGTCCACACTTCTCGGTGATAGCATAGGGTCCAATGAAACGGGGAGCGAGCTTCCCCTTCACACCGAACCGGTGCACGCCCTTCATCGGAGACACGCGGAGGTACACGTGTTCCCCAACGTCAAAGTGCAACGGTCTACGCCTCTTATCAGCGTAGCTCTTTTGCCGGGATTGAGCGGCCTTCAAATTGGCTTGAATTGTCCGAACGCGCTCCTCGGCGTCGTTCACCACATTAACTCCGAATGTGACCCTTTCACCGGACTCGCACCAGTTTAATGGGGTGCGGCATTTACGACCGTAGAGAGCTTTGTAGGGTGCCATCTTGATGCTCGCCTGATAGCCATTGTTGTACGAGAATTCTGCCAATGGTAGGTGATCATCCCAGTTCCTACCATGGTGGATGGCACATGCTCTCAACATGTCTTCCAGAACTTGATTCACCCTCTCTGTTTGGCCATCTGTCTGAGGGTGATAGGCGGAGCTCCTGATCAACTTAGTACCCAATGCAGCGTGTAGCTGCTCCCAAAAGTGAGATACAAATAATGCACCTCGATCTGAGACAATGGTCTTGGGTACCCCGTATAGGCATAGAATCTTTGCTATGTACAGCTCCGCATATTTGCCGGCATTGTAACGTGTATTCACCGGGATCAAGTGAGCCGTCTTGGTTAACCGATCAACGATTACCCATATGGAATCATGCTTGTTGGATGTTAGGGGTAATCCCACAATGAAATCCATGCTCACATCTTCCCATTTCCATGCCGGGATCTTCAGGGGTTGCAGCAGTCCTGATTTCTTCATGTGATCAGCTTTCACTCGTGGGCACGTATCGCACTCGGATACGTACTTAGCTACCTCCCGCTTCATCCGTGTCCACCAAAATTTCTTTTTCAAATCTTGGTACATCTTGTTGCTGCCCGGATGAATGGAGTATTTAGACAAGTGAGCTTCATCGAGGATCTTTTTTCCTCAACTCCATATCTCGGGGTACGACTATGCGGTCATTGAACCACAGTGTCCCCTCATCATCCTTTCGGAAACATTTGATTTCCCCGTTGTCTATCCGTCTCCGGAGATGTGCCATGCCTTTATCATCCTTCTGAGCTGCAATGATGTCCTCCCTAATAGTAGGGATGAGGGCAAGGTTGTACAGCGATCCATAAGGAACCAAGTATAAACTTGGCTCTTCCTCCTCCACCGGTGTAATGGTGAGGTGATGGACATGTGATTTCCGACTTAGCGCGTCGGCAACCACATTCGCCTTGCCGGGGTGGTAGTGAATCTCAATTTCATAGTCCTTGATTAATTCTAACCACCTCCTTTGCCTCATGTTCAGCTCCTGCTGGGTGAAAATGTATTTCAAGCTTTTGTGGTCGGTGTAGAGATGCACCAGATTCCCCAGGAGATAGTGCCTCCACATTTTCAGTGCCAACACCACGGCAGCAAGCTCAAGATCATGAGTCGGGTAGTGCTGCTCATGGTTCCGAAGTTGGCGTGAGCCATAAGCGACCACACGTCCTCCCTGCATCAACACGCAGCCAAGCCCAATACCGGACGCGTCACAATACACGTCGAAGGGCTTTGTTGTGTCCGGCTGAGCTAAGACCGGGGCTGTGGTGAGATGCTTCACCAATGTTCGGAACACTCCTTCACACGCCGTGTTCCAAACATATTTCGTCCCTTTCTTCAGCAACTCCGTCATCGGCTTAGCGAGCTTGGAGAAACTTGGAATGAATCTCTGGTAGTATCCCGCTAACCCGAGGAAGCTTCTGACTTCATGAACTGAAGTGGGAGCTTTCCATTTCAACACTTGCTCTATTTTACTTGGGTCAACCGCAATTCCTTCAGCTGAGATGATATGTCCCAAGAATGGCACTTGGCTGATCCAAAATTCGCATTTGCTGAACTTGGCGTAAAGCTTGTGGTCTCGCAATCGTTGAAGAATGATCCGCAAGTGTTCGGCATGTTCGGCTTCTGTCTTGGAGTAGACCAAGATATCGTCGATGAACACTACCACGAACTTGTCCAGCTCCGGCATGAACACCGAGTTCATGAGATACATGAAATGGGCTGGAGCGTTTGTGAGACCAAAGGACATGACGAGATATTCATATAATCCATATCTCGTCGAGAAGGCCGTCTTCGGGATATCCTCCGCCCGGATCTTGATCTGGTGATATCCAGAGCGAAGGTCCATCTTTGAGAACACACTTGCCCCCACAAGTTGATCAAACAATATGTCAATACGGGGCAGTGGGTACT
Source organism: Neostapfia colusana (assembly GCA_030760725.1). Classification (NCBI taxonomy): domain Eukaryota; kingdom Viridiplantae; phylum Streptophyta; class Magnoliopsida; order Poales; family Poaceae; genus Neostapfia; species Neostapfia colusana. Next base: position 4,329,686 of record JASWHV010000010.1, on the reverse strand, counting down.
TATTCTTGATGGTGACGGCGTTGAGCGGCCGGTAATCCACACACAGCCTCAGGGTCTCATCCTTCTTCTTCACGAATAGCGCCGAGCATCCCCAAGGCGAGGAACTCGGCCTAATGAAACCCTTGCTCAACAGATCATTGAGCTGTTCTTTCAGTTTAGCCAGCTCATTTGGAGCCATTTTGTATGGTCTCCGTGATATGGGCGTAGTCCCGGGTGCAAGTTCAATCTTGAACTCGACGTCCCGCTCAGGTGGCATGCCCGGAAGATCATCCGGGAACACGTCGAGGTACTCCCGGACTACGGGGATGTCCTCCAACTTGAGAGCTTCAGTATTGTTGACTGCTGAAACCTCCCGGACGGGGTTATCTAATAGGAGGGACTGCGTACGGTGCAACGGGGAGTTGAGGTGAACCATCCGTGTTAGAGTTTCCAGGACAGCGCCATGGTAACTTAGCCATGACATTCCCAAGATTGCATCAATCTTCTGCCCCCCTAAGATAATCATAGTGGTGGGATATATCTTCCCACCTAAGCACAATGGTGCTTTTGGAACCATCATAGTTGCTGAAATCTTTCCTCCCGGTGAGTGGATCATATAAGAAAACTCGGTTGGAAAGGTTTCCAGCTGATGCTGAGCCACATATGATGCACTAATGAAGTTGTGGGTTGCACCAGAATAGAACAATATTATGATGGCTTGATGGTTGAGAGTGAACGTACCCGCCAGCACGTTGTCTCCTTCTGGGGCGTCCTCATTGTCAAGGTTGCGGACACCCCCAGTCCGCTGACCAACCTTCTTCACCGGAGGTCGGCCTTGAGCATCGCCCTGGAGCTGGGCTTGCCCGCTGCTCTGCTGCCCCTGGGGACAGCCCTACGCGAAATGGCCCGCCTGGCCACACGTGAAGCAGGTGAAATGGGGCGGTCCCCCGCTGATCGCTGGACGGAATCCCGGGGCGCGTTGTGGCGGTGGAAACGCCCGGGATACCGTCTGCTGCTGTTGCTGTCTTGGTGGTGGCATCGGCGGACGGAACGGGGGTGCTTGGAACGAACGTACCCCGAACTGTTGAGGCCGCGCCGGTGGTCGCCACTGCTGCCCGGATGGTGTCCGATACACCATACGATACTTCTGGGGAGCGCCACTTCCACCGCTGGGTGGAGCGCTGCGCTTCCTCTGCTCAGCTGCCAACTCTCGCTGAGCATCCTCTTGCATGATCGCGGCATTGACTAAGTCGTTGAATGTGCCGCGATTCCACTGAACGAGGTGCGTCTTCATTTCGGGGTGTAACCCTTGATAGAAATGCTCCCTCTTCTTCTCCTCCATGGAGATATAGTCTGACACATACTGCGCCAGATGGTTGAAGGCACGGGAGTAATCGTGGGCACTCCTTCCGCCCTGCTTCAGTTCCAAGAATTCTTGGAACTTCCTCTTCATGATTCCGGGAGGAATGTGATAGGCGCGGAACGCCTCCCAGAACTCTTGCCATTCCACGGCATGGCCAGCTGGACGTGAGGCGACATAATTGGCCCACCACGCACCGGCGGCACCGTGGAGCTGCTGTGCTGCAAACAGGGTCTTCTGCCGCTCCGTACATGGGAGCAGCCCGAACTTGGACTCGATGGTCCGCAGCCAGTTGTCCGCCTCCAGTGGTTCCTCGGCTTCGGTGAACACTGGAGGGTGCGTACTCATGAAATCCGAGTACGACACTTCACGGGGCTCACGAGGCCCTCTGTCTTGACGTCCCCCCGCCTGAGACGTATTCTGCACGATCGTGCGGAGCAGGTCGGTCTGCTCCTCACGACCTCCCACCAATGCCGCTATCACATCCGCTAGCGTAAGCGGAGGCGGCGGTGGTGGCTGCTGCTGCGGGGTGCTGTCGTAGGCCGGTGGCTGGGAGTCATCGCCTCCCCCTTGGCTAGAGCCACCTACCTCGTGCGTGGTCCTAGTGAGAACCATCTGCAACCATACGACAATAACATCAGTCCCGCAACACTTGCATGCAGTTCAATTAAAATGGGCGTAAAAATATTATGACAACAAAAACATGCGATATATCCCGTAAGTAGATAATGTAATAACGTTGCACAAGTTACACCATTACCAGACCAAACACAAGCTAGTTAATCCAACTTGATGAACCTCCACTTTGGAAGCTCACCATAACTAGGTTTGGTCCCTACGAGACATTACTATCGCGTTGTCATCACGTATACCACCCTTAGGGTACAACACCCTCTCCAATAAGTTCATCTGTCATTCTTCTGTCAGAATGACCAGTTTCTACCTATTCCAAGTTTTGATCTGGTTCTGGGCATTTCCATGACTCAAGCTGAACACCAAAGTTAAAGTTAACTTCAGTATTTTTCTAAAGAGTACTCATTTGCCCCCAGATCAGCTTTGGTTAAAAAGTGATGCCAATTCAAAGACAGCAGAATTTCTGGAAGAATTTTAACAGCACCCCCCTTGGAAGTGGCTGTTTTCAACCCTGATTTCCATTAAATTCTGTGCTGAAATTCCAGAATCTTTGAATTGCAAAGATGTCACACATCTTCTACTCTTTCTAAGGATATATTATATACTAATTTTGATTTTTCACCTGGGAGTTACGTTTGAAACACAAAACAGCTCCGAGAATGTTTTACTCTGTCCTGGTTCTGGACAGTTTACATTCCTCTGGAATTTGAGCCATCTTAAGGTGTGTTTCAGCTCTGGAAGTCTACAACAAAGTTATAGAGTACTTCAACACCTTTCCAGAACTATATAGCAAACCTCTCTGGGCTTAAAGACCTGTGAGTCGTGCCCTGTTAAAGTTCGGCAATCTTGCTGCCCAAAACAGAGCACTCTGCTTTTCATACTTTTGGCTATACTGCTCCACTATCCCATTCTTATACCCAACCAGGGTACTAAATGTTGAACCTATAGATTTTAATTCTTTGTTATCATTATTCTCATGCATATGCCTACAATATCTCGGTACTACGTTCCTCACAAAAGAAAATCCTAACCGGATCATACCGGCATATACGTCTCAAGTGTGGCACTAAACGGTCTCTCGCACACGTTTTCTACACGGATACATACGTGGTTAGTACCTGCAGAAGACCACACAATAATGGTGCACTCAAAGGTTGTTCATTTCAGGCAGTTCCATATTTAAAAGTAAGTACAAATGCCCGTATCATTGCCATACGGCCTTCCTTGAGCTAAGTCACGTCTCAAGGCACGTGATCGTGTTTCAACACCACACGACGGGGAACCCGAGTATGTCATGAACGGGTCGTCACGGTTGGGAATGTTATCAACCCAACAGATACCACCTACTGCCCTGCAGGGCACGCCGATGGCAAGCGCTGCGTATGTCCTCCTGGGCTATTTCCAGACGAACACACTCTCGCGTTACTGACCACGCGATGGGGTCTCCACTTACTTGCCTAATGCACGCTAGGGATCAGCGTTGCATATGAACTCAGGGACATGAAGAGTCCAAGAGGTTCATATTGACGTCTCACACCAAGCTGTGAGACTCTATCCCTGAGCCACGTTCCTCGTCAGGGGAGCTAACCGAAATTGAACCGCTTTCGGTGGCATTCCTTACCATACTTACCAGAGTGTAGGTGCGTCGTTACATAATTAAAATTCAGAATTATAACACATATATTAGTCTTTGCCACTTTAAGTAACTATGCTAATACAGTCCTTACTTGGGCAACTACCGAATCCTCACCGTATACCTAAATTTTTTTCCCATAATGCCGTCCTTAAGTACTGTGCTATCCCCACTGCGGCTCTGATACCAGGCTGTGGCGGACCGGAATCCGCTCATCCAGGATTGCAGAGGGTGGTGCCGCGCGATGCGACACCTGACAGCACACGTTAGAAGAACACATTATATTACATGGGAAAAACAAACTGAAGGTACAAAGTAGTACACTTCTCAGTTACAAACTAGAGTCTTTATTACACAGCGGAAGTTTCTATTGTACAACTCACGGCCGCCTATCTAGCAAAAGTCGGTTGCCCAGCCCTAGGGCAACCCACACTAGCTGCACGTCTCAGCTCAGCGCGGCGTGTACGGCTCCCACTCAACCGTGGTCCCCGACGGAGGGTAACCCTCGCTGGTGGACTCGTACTCCGAGTCCGTGGGTGACTCCTCACCTGAAAAACACTTAAGCAGCAACCGTGAGCACGAAGGCTCAGCAAGTCTAAACCGACTCACCTAAGCATGCAACTCTACATGAGGGGTACCATGACATAGGATAGCAATGTTGCAGCAAATGGACACGCCTACAAGTTCATCCTTAGTTCATCTTTTAGCAACAGGTTAACAGTTCATGAAGCTGAAATTTAGTAAGCAATATTTGGTGGCACACATGTAGCAACACACTTATATCATAACAGCAATATTGAATCATAACATTTCATTTATTAATCTACGTTACGATGCAGTGAACAAGCGGTACTCGTCACCGTGAGGGACGGCGATTCGACTCGATATACACCTGCAGAGAAACCCAAAGAGCACGTCACGTACGCCCACCCGTTGGCTGCACAGCACGCTCACTCGATGTCGTACGGGACAACCTTTCACCCAACAGCCCAAACGTCGAACCGGTCGCACCGAAACGAGCAGGAGGTTCCCCACATGGAGCATCTCTCTATGCCCGTTGGCAGATTTCCACCTTGCTGCCCTCAGCCTACACCTATAAATCGGTGCGTTATGCCTCGACGCCCGGAGGTTTAGGCTACATCAGTTTATCGGGGCCCATATATCCGATATGCCTTCGGTACGTTCAATACTTGTTCAGCAGGGCCGCACACGGATCGGTCCTCAATCGACACGGGCAGGGCCGCGCACACAAGACTCTCTCTTGCTGCGCCCTAGCCCCTGCCTAGTCTCATTTTCATTACTAAAGTGATCTCACATCACTCAACCGAACCCGTGTCCCCAAGCCTATCTCGCGAGTAGATTCCAACTACTCGACTTGTACCGAAGCCCTATGAATCTTTAAGCATAGCCTTTCTACTCGATGTTCTAAACACTACCCTCACTCTTCTAGGAACCTTTGGTTATACAAGTGGGGTTTCATTCATCCTATACCTAATGCACATACATACTTCATATGACACATGTAAACAAAATAAAATTTATAAAAAGGTTAATGCAAACCGGGGCTTGCCTTGTTGCTGCTGGTCAGGGGTTAGTTCCTCTTCCGGAAGGAGGAAATCCAGCACTTCCGGGGTCTCTTCTTCAATGGCTACACGTTGAATACAATACTACATGTAAATCTAAATGCAATGTGTGAACTTAAATACATAATTGCTAATAACTCTAGCTAGCCCTCCCCTTTGGTTCTGAAATTTTTATGGTGGATTGGTAGGGGTCTAACCCGAGTTGTGCCCAAGTTTTATTTGAAACAAAGTTCAATTGAACCTTGTACAAATAAAAGCCTCTTTGGTCAATAATTGAGCCCCTAAGTAATTCCAGGGTTTTTCATGGCTCCCACCATTACTTTCTGGAAACTAGAATTTAGGACGGTTCTAATGGAATTGGTTAAAGTTATGTCCTAATTAAGATTGGAGAAAATCTGAAAAATGTTTCTGTACATTTTTCTATTTTCTCTGGGCAGTCCCCTTAATCACCCAATTAGGGTAACTAAATTAACTTGGATGAGTCTGAAAATTTTTACTGGGATTCAGGGATTTTCTAATGAACCTTTCAGCCAAATTTCAGAATTTTTCATAATGTAGTTCTCCAGATAAAATTCCCAACAGTTTAAACTTTAGGGATTTAATTCTGGGAATCTATTCACTTTCATGAGCTGAGTTTGGTATTGCTGGAAAGTGCTCAGAGAGCTGAATCCAGCCAAATTTGATTCACTCGATTTGGAGCTTTCTAGCCAAAGTTCTGAGGATTTGAAGTTTGGAAGAATTCTGAAAATCGGGGGAAAAGTTTAAACTCTCGGGGCTCGCGGGGACACGTGTCGAGCGCGGAGGTATCCGGCACACCGGGGATATCACACATGTCGAGCACGGAGGTGTTCGGTACACCGGGGATACCACACGTGTTGAGTGCGGAGGTGTCCGGCACACCGGGGCTCACATGGTATTTGCGCGCCAGCCCAGCCGATCCCCGGCCACACCCGATCCCGGTTTAAATTCTTCAGCCGCTGACACGTGGGCCAGCCGGCTTCGTCTTCCACCCGCCGTTCTCTCGCGCCCGCGCCGCCGACCTCGCCGGAGCAGACTCGAGGCTCGCCGGCTCGCCGCTGCCGGACCTCCCATGGTCTGAAACTCGCCGCCAGGGGGTTGTCGACGTCGAGGAACACGTCGGTGGTGACAGGTCGGTCTGGGGGTGACCTGAAGTAGCTGGCGACGTGCCGCGGCCTTGGTTGAGGTTCAACACCGTCGACCGTGGTTTCTAAACCCGCCAACACCTCGAACAAACGGCCCTACAGCATCAGTGTGCCTCTAGGAAGCTCGACAAGGTATCAAAAGGGTTCAGGGATGGCGGCAAGTCAGTCGGCACCGTGTGACCGATCGTGCCCGCCATGAACGCCCTCGATCGAGCTCGAAATTCGTCACTCCTAGACAGTTTCACGCTACGGATGCAGAAAAGAACTTGATCGCCGGCTAGTCCAGCGTCTATGTGCAAGATTTGATGACCTCCGAAAGACCATAGAGCGAGAATTTAAAGAAACCGTACTGGAAGCTCGGTTTACGGTCGCCGGAGCAAAAACTGGAAATTCTCTACGGATTCTTCACGGTTGGCTTCCAAACTTAGAGGAGAGCAGCACGGTGGTCGCGCGCTCCTGTTGCCTCTCTCGCTGGACCGTGGAAACGCCTGTGGAACGCTGCCCACGGGCGCCTGACTCTCGGCTGAGGTTGAGTCGCCGCTGTGGCGATCGTCTTTGGGCAAAGGAGGTCGGAGCTCGAGGTTTCTGGTGTTGGGGAGGTGGAGTGTGAGCTCAGGTGGCTGTCTAGCAGCTCAGGGACTAAGGAGGAGATGGTTTTGCTGGTTTTCCCGATTGAGCAGAGAGCTGTGGCGAGAAACAATGCCGCTGCTCGGGTTTGCCCGCGAGAAGATAAAGCCATCCGACTCCTGCTCAGCTGAGGCGGTGCCGGTCACGTGGGGACGCGAGCCAGCCGCCCTGGGCGCCAGCGCGCGGAGAGGGAAGCAGCTGGTGGCACCGGTAGCTGCTCGGTGGCATAGCCGACAGCTGCTCGGTGGAATTTCCCACCGAGACTCTGACTTTGGGTGCAAGTTTCTCCTTCTCCCCTCTATGACATGTGGGTCCCACCCAGGGTTTTAACCTCTGAAATTTACTCCTAATCACTGTTGTAAACAGTGAGCCCCATAATACCCCTGGTGATTCAAATTATTCACCCCTAAGCCATTTGAATTGAATAGAATTCAAATTGGGTTCGGCTTGGGTGAATTTCAGCACAAGTTTAGTTTTGAATTCAAATAAAGTTTGAATTCGTCCCACTTAGCTCATGTCAAGATCAACTCCAAATGGAGTGAAAATTGGTGTGTGAGCTCACAAAAATGTGCTGAATAAGAATATGAAGCTAACTTTTGAATTTGGGTGATGAAAGTTGCTGCAAATTGAATTTACATTCAAATTGGCCTCTTTTCCAAATAACCCAAAAAGTGCCTCAAAAAGTGTTGGATTTCTATGAAACTTGGACTGAACCTTCCCAAGACTTTTTAAGTTCTAGGGGTGAGCTCAACCTCTCATGTTCCTATGTCCAAATCCCACTTTGTGAAAAGGAAGACTTTCCCCTCTAATCACTCTTTTGATGAAGGTTACTTGCTCTTCACAATGTTTCCTAAGATATCCACAACGAAAACTGTGGTGTTGTGAGGTGAAGAAAAGTTTTTGCAAGTCCCTTTTCTTGGGCTTTTACACGGGCACCACTGGGACACCAGTGATTTGGTCGCCGGTTCGGCCGGACTTGGGCACTGTGAGCGCTGCTGGTACGCCAGTCGTCTGGTCTCTGGCCTGGCCAGACCTGCCCACTCTGGAGCGGAGGTAACCTCGTCGTCTCCCGTTTGGAGACGACGGTGAGTCGGGCGAGGAGGCTCGCCATGGGAGGTGATGTTCACCATGGTCGCGTGGAGAGCACGGAAAGCGCCCCTACCTACCACGCCAAATGTCGGAGTGCATGAACTGTGACACTCCTCCTGGCATGCAACGGAAGCAGCCCGCGAGGTTCATTGATCAGAGGGGGCTTGGCGCCCTACGCGAACTGGGCTCGAGGGAGCGGATGAACACCGAGATTTACGTGGTTTGGGCCGCCGGAGCGTAATACCCTACGTCCGTGGGAGTGCTTGTTGTATTGCTTGTTTGTGGGTGCAATCCCTAGCTGGGTGGTCACCCCGGTCCTTTTATAGTTCAAGGCCGGGGTGGTTACTGTCGAAGTGTGTGGTCGACACTTCCCCCGGACCTGCTCTGGGCAGCCAACGGAGGTTCTTTTTTGGAGGGGCTAGTCGCTTGCGGAGAGCTTAAGCGTTAGGGACGAGTGAGGGAGAAGCTTGACACAGCGAGTTTTACGTGGTTCGGGCCGCCGGAGCGTAAAACTGTACGTCCACGGTGAGCAGAGGTGCTCGCTGTATTGCTTGTTGCTCAGAACCAGAGTCCTAAGCTTGAGGGTGAGTTATGTGTAGGGTGCGAGTTGCTGGAGTGCGAACCCATGCTAACGTTGCCTACCCGAGCCTTTTATAGTCCAAGGCTCGTGTGGCTTACAAGGGGGGCCCGGGACCCGACAGGTGGTCCCGGGGAGATTTCCTGCCGACTATCGTATCCGCAGTTATGTTGGTAGTTGTCTCTGGCGAAGGCTTCTGAGTCTTCGTTCTGCTGACCTGCCCATGCCGCATGCTAGTCGTAGTGGTTGATGACGGCGGGGGCGGCAGGGGATGTCTTGTCGCTGTGTTTATTGGCTGGCAGGTTCTGACACGGCGCACCAGTATGCGATATGACTGGGCGCAACGGCACCTGACAGGTGTTGTCGGTACCCACGATATGGGGTACCCCCGCGCACAGCGGAAAATGCCTAAGGAACTCGCCCTTCTCCGCAGGGAGAGCTCCGAAGGCGCCACGCATCCGGCGGGGCCGGACCTCCCTCTCCTCAGAGGAGAGCTCCGGGCTCGCCACGTGGCCGACAGAAGCCGGACCTCCCCCTCCGCGGGGAGAGGTCCGAAGGCTCCACGTGTCCTGCAGGGCCGGACCTCCCTCTTCTCTGAGGAGGGCTCCGGGCCCGCCACATGTCCAGCAGAAGAGCGCTGCCTGCCCCCGAGCGGTAGGCGGCGGGCGTAAAGACGCCCCATACCTTGCCCATACAAGGTATTCAATGCCCGCGCCTTCCCAAGACGCGGAGACACGGAGCACGCCTCTGTCAGGTGCCATTGCGCCCAGTCGCATCACAGACTGGCGCGCAGTGTCAGAGCCTGCCAGCCAATAAACACAGCGACAAGACATCCCATGCCGCCCCCGCCGTCATCAACCACTACGACTAGCATGCGGCATGGGCAGGGCGGCAAGACGAAGACTCAGAAGCCTTCGCCAGAGACAACTACCGGCATAACTGCAGATACGGTAGATAACAGTCAATCTCCCTGGGACCACCTGTCGGGTCCCGGGCCCCCCTTGTAAGCCACCTGAGTCTTGGACTATAAAAGGCTCGGGTAGGCAACGTTAGCAAGGGTTCGCACTCCCGCAACTCATACGCTAGACTTCAGTCATCCCCAAGCTCAGGACCCCGGTTCTGAGCAACAAGCAATACAGCGAGCTCCATAGCTCGCCGTGGACGTAGGGTTTTACGCTCCGGCGGCCTGAACCACGTAAAACTCACCGTGTCAAGCTCTTCCTAACTTGTCCATACGCCCAAGATCTCCGCAAGCGACTAGCCCCACCGAAAAAAGAACCTCCGCGGGCTGCCCAGTGCAGGCCCGGGGGAAGTGTCGACCGAACACTTCGACATTTGGCGCGTCAGGTAGGGGGCTTTTCCCTTGCGCGACGAGTTTCCGCCGACGAAGATGACCAAGCTTTCTTCAGTGGCAAACTCTCCTCCTCCGCGTTCACGGTGAACCGTGACCAGCGGGGAGTACATGTCGACGCACTCAGGACGGAGTGTGTCGGCACAAGCTGGTAGCCAGCAGCCGACTCCGGCAATGCAGGCACCAACCAGTGTCAGATCTTCTGCAGCGCTGAGCGTACACCACGGGGGTGCGCTAGCTGCGGCAAGAGTGCTACTGCGCAACCCACCTGCTGGGGACGCGCCCCATTCAGTGACCCAACAGTTGGTTCGCGAGGTGGACCGCCTCGTCGTCGCCGCCGCAAACCCTCGGTTTCGGCGAGGGCGACGCCTCGGCCAACCGGCTGTGTCGCTGACGTGCACGCCAACGGTTGATGGGCAGACGGCGGATTCCAGCTCCTCCAGGCTCCCGTCGACGTACCTGAGGACAGAGCTGGAACGGTGCCACTTGGGCCAGGATGCCCGGGTGTACCTGGAGCGACATCGAGAAAGGCGTCGCAACCAAGAGGCTGGCGACAGCATGACGTCGGCCTCGACCCAGCCTGGAGGGCAGATCTTCGCCACGCGAGCCCTGCCCCAGGCATACGCCGCGCAGCATATGCCACAGCCATGTGCCCTACAAACGGCGTCCCCGGTCTATGGTGCAGCCTTGCCCATACCGGGGTACACTGTGCCAGGAGCGAACCAAGCGTTCGCGGCACCAATACCTGCGGCAACAGGAGCAGGATGTGTGGCCCTTGCACCCCACCTTCGCTTCGCGAGGTGGCCGCGCAAGTTTTGGCCGCACCTGCCCGAAAAGTACGACGGCAGCGTTAACCCGGCGGAGTTCCTCCAGATCTACTCCACCGCCGTGCTTGCCACAGGAGGGGATGAGGCTGTCATGGCCAACTACTTCCCCGTCGCCTTGACCGGCCCAGCCCGGTCTTGGCTCATGAATCTCCCTCAGGGTTCCATAACTTCCTGGGGAGAGCTCTGCCGGCAGTTCATCGCCAACTTCGGCAGCTCCTACACCCATCCCGGCACGGAGCTTCACCTCCACGCCATCAAGCAACAGCCTGGGGGAGTCGCTGCGCTCCTTCATCCAGCGGTTCTCCCAGGTACGCAACACCATCCCGCATATTCAAAGTGCTTCTGTGGTGGTGGCGTTCCGTCAGGGTGTCCGGGACGAGAAAATGCTTGAAAAGCTCGTGACCAGAGAGGTCCGCGATGTCTCTGAGCTCTTCAGCCTGGCGGACAAGTGCGCCAGAGCAGCTGAAGGGCGGAACTGGCACTCTCTGCCGACCTCCGAGTCAGGAGGACAGCCCGGGTCCGGCGCTGGTTCCTATGGAAGTGGCAAGAAGGCCAAGAACCTGGGGAGTGGCAAGATGAAGTCATCGACCGCGGCTCCCGTCGCCGCAGCAGCGACGGCTAGTGGAGCTTGGGGGCCACGCCCCGACAAAAGGCAGCGGCAGTCGCCAGCCCCAGATAGTGACCAGGGCGGGCTATGCCCCGTGCATGGCGCCGGCAACCATACTGCTGCCGAGTGCTGGGATATCCAGAGGCTCACAGAGCGCTTCCGCAAAGGAAGGCAGCAGAGAGCTGAGGCGCCGCTCCATCCTCAGAGGGATGGCAAGCAGAAAGTCGACGCTTCAGTCAGCACCAGACACCAGGTGGGGTTTCAGGAGCCTCAGCGTGTCATGAAGACAGTGCATAACGGTGAGGACTCCAGCTCCGATGGTGACGGTCCGGGGCGGTAGCCGACTGTGGCTACCGTCCCAGGTCAGTGGAGGCTGCACTGCTGCTGTGTCAACCTTGGAGAAGCTCCAAGCAGTCGCAGCAGCCCAAGCACCAATCACAATGGTGCAAGATCGGGCCAGCCCCTCCCGAGAGCACGCCTCAGTGCCTCGGTCATACCTCCTGGGGGCCGCCCAAGGTCTGTCAACCCCTTGAAGGCCTTGCCAGAAGGGGAAGACGCCTTGGGTCCCCCAAGACGAGCCCGGGTCCACCTACCCCTTGAAGGCCTTAGCCAGAGGGGGAGAACTCCCCGGGGGCGCCCAGGAGAAGCCGTGCAGGACCTGATCCAGCGTGAAGATAACAACCTCGTCGACGAGGCTCGGCTGCAGGTAACACCCCACAACGCGCGGTCTCGGCTGCTGCTCTAGCATTACCGCCAAAGAACCAAACGCATCAGGGACCTGCAGAAAGGCGACCTGGTGCCACGGCACGCACTTTCCCGAGAAGGACCTATAAACTCTCCCCCAGCCAGGAAGGTCCCTTCCGATTCACGAAAGTTGCCGTCCCAGGTACACATGCCTTTCAACCGAGTGTGGGATCCGTTCCCAAAACCCTTTGGCATGGAACAACACTGTAAGTCCTATCCCCCGAGCATTAGTAGAACAGGGTCATTCCCTTCTGTAATAAATCCCATAGAGTTTAGGAACAGCGCTTGGGGCAGCTAAGTCTCAAGGGATGGTCCAGGACTACGTCCATCTTAGCCTGGTTCCGACCCTAAGCGCGTAGAGTCTTGCTTCCCTTGTAGACGAGGCGGGTCATTGCCTCCATGTACAGCCAGACTTCCACCTATGGGCATTAACACAGAAACTTGTTCTACTTCGCTCTCTCTCATGTGCTCATTTAAATTACACATTAGTTTTTATGATCGCACTATCTATGTATGTTCATCGTACATCTAGCTCCCCCTCTCCCTCGCTCATCCATAGTCAGCATTCGCTATCCTACCGAGGGGGGTTGCGCTTGAGGCACCTGCCGATGGCCAGGTGAGTCTCTCGGGCCTCCCCCAGTCAGGTGTTGCGGTGCCAGTTGGTCACCTCCAGGAAAGGCCTGCGTTGTGCATGGGGTGTCCAGGGTGCGTATCCTGCTTAGCCGGCTCCGTGTCCAAAGCATGCGCATCCTGCCCTCCGGAGGTACAGGGGAGTACAACCGCTTTGCCTGGTCATGAACCCAAAGCACGTGCACTCTTCTTCCCCGGCGCACGGCCCGGTACTAGGGATCGGACGGCCGTACCCAGACCTCAGAGGGAGCCGGAGCTCTGGCGCCTCACCCACAGAATTGCCCAAGCCCCGTATAACGGATCAGGATCGTAAGCCGAATAAGACTAGGAGACGGGAGGGGAGGACCCCCCGAGGAGAATTACGTTTCCTCTGCCTGTGTGCAGGACCTCCAGGTTACAGCAACGGGGACTGCACGAAGTGGGGGGAAAGGAGCTACCAACTACTCCGGCATAGGACTGGAAGGACCGGGTCCCGCCCCTTCAGCAGGGGCGAGGCCCGAAGGCCCCACGTGTACAGCGGGCCCGGAGCTCCCGCCTCCCCTGAGGGGGGCTCCGGACTCGCCACATGGCTGGCGGAAACCGGACCTCCCCCTCGGTGGGGGGGTGGCTCCGAAAGCCCCACATGTCCATCAGGGCCAGAGCTCCCGCCTCCTCAGGAGGGGCTCCGGACCGCCACGTGGCCGGCAGATCTGGACCTCCCCATAGGGCGAGATCTTGAGACCCCCGGGGGCCCCTAATACGTTAGGACCCGGGGAAGGTGTCTGTGCAGAGCTCCGAGATTGGTGAAGGCCTCTGAGTACCTTGCGGAGCTAAGGACTCAGTCAGGCAAAGCCAAGAAGGAGAGAAAGGGCATCACAGACACGAACATTCAAGAGAGTCTATTTATGCGAGGCTCCATGAGCTGGACTACAGACTCGATAAAAAGGGAGAAACAAGTCCTAGGGTCCTCCCGGCTCACGCCGGAACCTAGCGGCTACAAGGGAGGCCACGTCCTCGACTTCAGCCCTGGCAGCTTCCTCCCGCTCTGCGGCTGGGCCCTCTCTCGCTGGCTCCAGGGAGAAAGAAGGGTCGCGGCTCTTGAAGCATGCCAGCACATGTGAGGCGACGTCTAAGGCCAGGCCGCATCCCTCGGCCTCAAGCTCGCTGGCGACCACCGAGTCTAGCCTGTCCAGATTGGCGCCGATCGACTCCAGCACGGGGATCACCTCCGCCACCTTCAATGCAGGAGCCGCTGCCCTCACCGGACTGAAGCCAAGAGGGATCAGGGCGGACCCCGCTCGATTAACGAAGCTTGAGACCGCATGCGCCTCGGAGGACCGCAAGGCCGAGAGCTCCTCCACCTCACGGCGGGCTGCCTGCAGGGCCTCTTGGTTTCTCTCGGAGAATTCCTTCTCCTTGGCCGCCAGGGAGCTTTCCCGAAGGCGGAGAGTCTCGGCGAGCCGCTCCAACTCGGAAGCCTTGAAGTCGGCGGTCAACTCCCGATCCAGGACCGCCTGGCGTTCGCGGGAGACCTGTTCCTCCCTCAAGTCGAGGTCTGCCTTCTGAACCTCTAGCTCCTCGATTCGAGCTCGCAGGTCATCCTCGCCCGCTGCCAGCTGCGCAGCAACCCTCTCTGCCTCGGCTGCCGTGGAACGCTCCCGTTCCTCAACGACGAGTTTACGGCGCTCCAACAGCTGCCGTATCTCCTCCGCGGCAGAGAGGCTCTCCTCGGCCCGAGCGTGTGCCTCCAGGGCCTCCCTGTTGATCCGCCGCGATTCAGCATCCATGCGGTCGACGGACCTCTTCAGCCGGTAGAGGAGCACTTCCCTGAAGTTAAGCAACTCCTGCCTGGAGTCGAGCTCGCTCTTGACCTTCGCGGTCCGCTCCCGCAAAAGGTTCCCCCAGGTGAGGAGGCGATCCCGTTCAACCGTGTGCTCCTCCCGCTCGTGACCAAGTGCGGCCAAGACCTGCCGAACGCTTGTTTCGGCAAGCGCGAAGGCATCCGCCAGGGGCAATGGAGCAGCAGAGGCCGGGGCAGCTCCCCCGACCTCCTCCATCACCTCATCCTCAAAAGAAGTCGATGCACCAGCGACCGAGACGAGGCGCCGGTCAGGAGAAGCTGGCGCCGGGGCTCCGGCAGCCGGGCCTGCCAGACTCTCTCTAGCTTCTGGCTTCTTGACCTGTGGAGAGGGACAAGCCGGGGAAGGCGGCGCTGGAATAGAGGCCGGTCCGCCTGGTGCAGGGTCGACCTGCGCTGACCTGGGGGCCGCGGCGGCCGTCTCGGCAGGAAGAGATGACGCCACCACGGAGTCCGGGCACACCGGAACAGGAG
Source organism: Neostapfia colusana (assembly GCA_030760725.1). Taxonomy (NCBI): domain Eukaryota; kingdom Viridiplantae; phylum Streptophyta; class Magnoliopsida; order Poales; family Poaceae; genus Neostapfia; species Neostapfia colusana. The sequence continues at coordinate 4,314,572 of JASWHV010000010.1, read as the reverse complement.
AAGCTCACGCTGACTTGGGGGCCGCGGCAGCTGTCCCGGTTTCCGAGCGCAACGGCGCAGACTCCCCGCCAGTCGGGGATGGCCGGGAAGCGCGAACACTCCAGCGGGCTCTAAACCCCGACTTCCGAGCCGGGGTAGGACTCCCAGAGCCCGCCGCCGTCACTGATGGCCGCTCCGCAGTCGCCTGAACTGGCGGAACAGGGGACGCCCCAGAAGCTCCCCTCAACACATCAGCCCGGGGCCTCTTTGAGTCACCACCGGAAGGAGTGCCATCTCCAGAAGCAGGAGATGCAGGCACTCCAGGTCCCCGACCTTGCACAGACGCCGCCACTGGAGGAGATCGAGCGCGCTTCTTCTCTGGTGGCGGGTTGGAGGCCATGGCGAGGGAGGACTCAAAGGCAAGAAGACAAAGGCACAAGAGTCCAAGAAAAAGCGCTGGGAAGTGCGAAGGGAAGCCGCAATGTGGGTAAGATCCCCTCTTAAAACTTCCCAGGTGCAATTCCAAGCGATTCGGAACTCTTCGAATACGCCGCATCGGCAACCGCTTTGGCTCCAAGACCGAGCGCCGATGACAGGTGGACCCAAGCCACCCAACTGAAGCGGTGGGTCAAGGAGTCAGTCTCCTAACAAGACAAGCCGGCAAGGCACTCCGGCGGTTCCCGAAGAAAGCGCCGCAACGTGCAGAAGTGGCAGTCTTGGGAACCCCCTCAGTAAAAACAACCATCAAGTGGGCGCACGCTCCCACGATCCCACGGCTGTTCGTGCTCCGGCAGCGGTCAATGCGGGACTTAGAGAAAGTGCGCGGATCAGAAGAGACGGAGGTCCCACCTCGGGCTCGCTATCTCCCCCAAGATGGGCCCGGGGGCCACTGTCGGTACCCGCGATATGGGGTACCCCCGCGCACAGCGGAAAATGCCTAAGGAACTCGCCCTTCTCCGCAGGGAGAGCTCCGAAGGCGCCACGCGTCCGGCGGGGCCAGACCTCACTCTCCTCAGAGGAGAGCTCTGGGCTCGCCACGTGGCCTGCAGAAGTCGGACCTCCCCCTCCGTGGGAGAGAGGTCCGAAGGTGCCACATGTCCAGCGGGGCCGGACCTCCCTCTCCTCAGAGAGAAGCTCCGGGCTCGCCACGTGGCCGACAAATGCCGGACCTCCCCCTCCGTGGGGAGAGGTCCGAAGGCTCCACGTGTCCTGCAGGGCCGGACCTCCCTCTTCTCTGAGGAGGGCTCCAGGCCCACCATGTGTCCAGCAGAAGAGCGCTGCCTGCCGCCGAGCGGTAGGTGGCGGGCGTAAAGACGCCCCATACCTTGCCCGTACAAGGTATTCAAGGCCCGCGCCTTCCCAAGACGCGGAGACGCGGAGCACGCCTCTGTCAGGTGCCGTTGCGCCCAGTCGCATCACAGACTAGCGCGCAGTGTCAGAGCCTGCCAGCCAATAAACGCAGCGACAATACATCCCATGCCGCCCCCGCCGTCATCAACCACTACGACTAGCATGCGGCATGGGCAGGGCGGCAAGACGAAGACTCAGAAGCCTTCGCCAGAGACAACTACCGGCATAACTGCAGATACGGTAGATAACAATCAATCTCCCCGGGACCACCTGTCGGGTCCCGGGCCCCCCTTGTAAGGCACCTGAGTCTTGGACTATAAAAGGCTTGGGTAGGCAACGTTAGCAAGGGTTCGCACTCCCGCAACTCATACGCTAGACTTCAGTCATCCCCAAGCTCAGGACCCCGGTTCTGAGCAACAAGCAATACAGCGAGCTCCATAGCTCGCCGTGGACGTAGGGTTTTACGCTCCGGCGGCCTGAACCACGTAAAACTCACCGTGTCAAGCTCTTCCTAACTCGTCCATACGCCCAAGCTCTATGCAAGCGACTAGCCCCACCGAAAAAAGAACCTCCGCGGGCTGCCCAGTGCAGGCCCAGGGGAAGTGTCGACCGAACACTTCGACAGGCGTGCTCCGCGTCTTTGCGTCTTGGGAAGGCGCGGGCCTTGAATACCTTGTACGGGCAAGGTATGGTGCGTCTTTACGCCTGCTGCCTATCGCGCGGGGGCAGGCAGCGCTGTCCCGCTGGACACGTGGCGGGCCCAGAGCTCTCCTCTGAGGAGAGGGAGGTCCGGCCCCACGGGACACGTGGAGCCTTCGGACCTCTCCCCGCGGAGGGGGGAGGTCCGGCTTCTGTCGGCTACGTGGCTGGCCCGCAGCTCTCCTCTGAGGAGGGGGAGGTCCGGCCCCGCGGGACACGTGGCGCCTTCGGAGCTCTCCCCAGGGAGGGGGAGGTCCAGCTGCTGCTGGCCACGTGGCGGGCCCGGAGCTCTCCTCTGAGGAGAGGGAGGCCCGGCCCTGCTGGACACATGGCACCTTCGGAGCTCTCCCTGCGGAGAAGGGCGAGATCCTTAGGCATTTTCCCCTGTGCGCGGGGGTACCCCATATCGCGGGTACCGATAGTGGCCCCCGGGCCCATCTCAGGGGAGATAGCGAGCCTGAGGTGGGGCCTCCGTCTCTTCTGTTCCGCGCACTTTCTCTAAGTCCCGCATTGACCGCTGCCGGAGCACGAACAGTCGCTGGATCGTGGGAGCGAGCGCCCACTTGATGGTTGCTTTTACTGCAGCGGTTCCCAAGGCTGCCACTTCTGCATGTTGCGGCGCTTTCTTCGGGAGCCGCCGCAGCGCCACGCCGGCTCGTCTTCTTGGGAGACTGACTCCTTGACCCCACCACTTCAGTTGGACGGCTTGGGTCCACCTGTCATCGGTGCTCGGTCTTGGAGCCGATGCGGTTGCCCATGCGGTGTATTCGAACAGTTTTGAATCACTTCGAATCGTTCCTGGAAAGTTTTAAAAGGGGATCTTACCTGCATCGCGGCTTCCCTTCACACTTCCTAGCGCTCGCTCTTTCCTTGAACTTTTGCGCCTTTGTCTTCCTGTCCTTGAGCTCTCCCCCGCCATGGCTTCCAACCTGCTCCCGACGCGTCTCGTTCGTTCCGCCGAGATTGGGCCAGTGCACAGGCTGCTGGGCTGGCACACAGAGGAACAGAAACTCCGGCTCCGTCGGGGATCTCTCCCCCTGCTCCTGGAAAAGGGGGAGATGGTCTTCTTTACTGCCTACGCCCTGGCGGGGTTCGTCCCGCCAATTTCCTCCTTCTTCGTCACATTGCTGGAGACGTATGGTCTCCAGATCCACCACCTCTCTCCCAACTCCTTCGCAATGGCTGCTGTCTTCGTCCATTTCCGTGAGATGTTTGTGGGGGTGCACGCTTCAGTGACGCTCTTTCGCTACTTCTTCGTGTTGCGGACGACCGGGCGCGGCTTGAAGACCCAGATGGGAGTGTACTATTTCCAGCATCGCTGCAAGGACCCAAAGGTCTCTGGGTACCTTCTACCTTTCAGTGCGTCATGGTGGGAAAACTGGAGGGAGAGCTGGGTGGTTGTGCAGACCGACGAGCACGATCGCCTGCAGCTCCCGACCGCTGGCCTAACCACTGAGCGTCACTTCTGGGAGGAGGTCCCAGAGTTGGAGCAGGAGTAAGCACCGGTCTTGGAGCGGATCCGGTTCTTGGCCAACGAGGGGCTAACGTCCCTGATGGTGCTGATGGATTTCATGTCGCGCCGTATTGCGCCCTTGCAGCAGCACAGTCGCCCAGCATGGTACTACACTGGTGAGCAGGACTGTACCAGGTTGGAGAGGGGTCCCGGCTCTGATCCTTCCGACGAGGAGCTGTACGAGATGGTGGCAAGGTGAGCGGTGACTTCATCCCCAGTGGCGACCCCGGCTTCCCGTCCTCTACCACTCCCCTCTTCTTAGAGCCGCAGAGGAGGTCAGAGCTACTGCGGAAGATGCCGAACCTCGACGACATCGGGATCGCTGTCCGACAGGTTGGGGATACCTTCCGGGGCATCTCGATCCCGGGAACCGAGTGCTCCGGATCGGGGCGTGAGGCGTCTGTCGCTGCCCAACCCGTCCCAAGAGCCGGCGGAACTCGAGCCACCGACAAGGGGAAGGGGAAGGAGCCAGCCCCCGGGCATCCGGAGAAGAAACGTGCCCGGTCTCCTCCGAGGGCGCCGCCTGCGCTGAGTCAGGGAGCCGGAGCACCGTTGCACCAATCTCCCGGGGGCGCTGGTCCATCGAGTGGCGACCCGAAGAGGCCCCGGATGTCCCACTCCAGCGGGTCTCTTCCCGGACAGCGGCAGTCCGAAGAACCCCAAGCGTCCCGCCATCCTTCCTCAGGCGGAGGGGCTTCTAGGATGGACGCCGGTGGGGCGACGCCGGGGAGTGTGCCGGGGGTCCAGACGCCACAGCCCACGACCGTTCTAGACGCAGGTCCTGGCGGTTCAACTGCGGCCCAGAGGCCAGGGCTACAAGCCCGTTGGGGCACTCATGTCGCCCAGTAAGTGTTGCTCCTTCTGGCTTGTAGGAGTAGCGTTCTCGTCTCCTCTCCTAGCCTGAGAGCTTTCTTTTCCTGCAGGGACCGACTAGCTGCCGGGAGCGGGCCTCTTACCCGGCCATCTCCAATTGGCGGAGGCTCCGCGCCACAACATCTGGGAGCCGCGGTGGTTCCAATGGCCCCCAAGTCGGCGGGGGCTTCTTTTGTGCCGGTGAGTTCGCTCTCCGTGGTGGCTGTGGCCGCACCTGTCCGCCCTCCTTCACCAGCCCGGAAGTCTGGTGCTGAGGCTGGAAGGGCCGCTGTAGGTGCAGTCGCTGGCTCCCTGGCTCCCTCAGGACAGCGTCTTGCTCTGGTTGCTGAGGCACCAGCACCTCCGCCGGTCTTAGACGCGACAGGGGAGGTCAGGGTCACGACTCCTGTCCCCTCTGTCCCGGCGCCCATGTGGGATGCCCTGGGGCGTGTCCAGACCAGCGTCCGACAGTTCCAGGCCGCCTTTGAGCGGGAGCGGGGGGCGCTGGCCGGAGAGAGAGAACGCCTTCTTAGCTGGGAGCACCTCCTGCAGCAGCGGACCCAGGAGGCTAAGGTGGAGCTTGACTCGAGGCAGTCGAGACTTGAGGCCATGAGTGCTCTGCTTGACACTCAGAAGAAAGCCATCAGCCGCCTTGACTCAGAGACCCGGCGGCTCCGCGCTTCCTACCGCGAGGCCCTGGCCCAGGTTGAAGCCAAGGGCGAGGCGCGCTCTGCGGCCGCGGAGGAGTTGCGGCTGCAGGTAGCTCGTCGAGAGTGCGCCGTCGCTGATCGGGAACGTGCTACAGCGGCCGAGGAGGAGAAGATTGCCGCACGGCTGAAAGCCAGAGAGGGCGAGCTGAGGGCTCGGGCCGAGGAGCTGGAGCTCCGCGAGTCGGCCGCTGCTGCGAGGGAGGAGCAATTCTCCCGGGAGCGCCAGGCGGCGTTGGATCGCGAGCTGGCGGCTTGCCAAGAGGTAGAGAAGCTCCAGTCTTCGTGGTCTACCGAGGCCCAGGCAGTCTGGGGCTTTATTGCCGAGGCGGGGTCCGCCTTGGTTCCTCTTGGTTTCAGCCCGGTGCTGATGGAGGCTCCAGCACAGGAGATGTCCGAGGCAATCCCGGCACTTGAGTCCATCAGCGGCAAGCTGGGCCGGCTCGAAGCGGTGATCGCCGACGAGCTTGAGGTGGAGGGACGGGGCCTGGTGAAGGAGGTCGCTACGCACGTACTGGCGTGCTTCCGGAGCCAAGACCCTTCCTTCTCTCTGGAGCCAGTCCGTCTAGGGCCCGTTGCCGAGCGGGAGGAAGCTGCCAGGGCCGAGGTCAGGGACGTGGCCGCCCTTGTGGCCTCTAGGTTCCAACGGGAGTCCGGGGACTCTTAGGCATCTGCCCCCGTGGCCAAAAGGCCCTGTACCTCCTTTTTTATTTTTGTTGAGTCTGTAGCCCAGCTCATGGAGCATTGTATGAATAGACTCTTGTTATCTTCTGCGTCTGCGTGCTTTAGTCTTCTTCTTGGTTTTACCTGGCCGAGCCCTTAGCTCCGCAAGGTACTCAGAGGCCTTGACCAATCTCGAAGCTCTGCACAGACACCTTCCCCAGGTCCTTACTGTATTAAGGGCCGCGGAAGTCTCCAGGACCCGCCCCATGAGAATGGGGAGGTCCGGGCCTGCTAGCCACGTTGCGGGCCTGGAGCTCTCCTCTGAGGAGAGGGAGGTCCGGCCCCGCGGGACACGTGGAGCCTTCGGACCTCTCCCCGCGGAAGGGGGGAGGTCCGGCTTCTATCGGCCACGTGGCGGGCCCGGAGCTCCCCCCTGAGGAGAGGGAGGTCCGGCCCCGCTGGACACGTGGGACCTTCGGGTCTCGCCCCTGCGGAGGTGGCGAGGTCAGGATTCTTCGGTCTTACCTTGGAGTTCCGGTCTTGCGCGATCCCGTAGCGGCCCCCTGGTAGGTGTGTCCCATTGGTTGGGTGCACCAACCATACTCCTGCGGGGAGCTGAGGCCGAGAGGTCCTGCACACAAGTAAGGGAAACGTAATTCTCCTTGGGGGCTCCCCTCCTCTATCTCATAGTCTTATTTGGCTTACGGTCCCCATCCACTTGTACGGTGCTTGGGGACTACAGTGCGTGAAGTGTCGGGAGCTCGGGGTCCCCCTGGCCATCGGCAGGTACCTCCAACGCAACCGCCTTCGGTAGGGCAGCAAATGCCAACTAGAGGTGAGAATGAGAAGAGGGAGCTGAGCGCATGGTGAGCATATGCCAGAAGTGCAGTCATAAAAATTTAATACGTAATTTAAATGAGCACAAGGGAAGAGCAAAGTAGGACAGGTTTCTTTTCATATAAATTTCCATAGGAGGAAGGCAGGCTAAACGTGGAGGCCACGACCTGCCCCATTAAGAAGGGAAGCAAGACTCTACGCGCTTGGGGTCGGAACCAGGCAAAGCTGAACGTAGTCCTGGACCGTCCCCTGAGGCTTAGCTGCTCCGAGTGCTGTTCCTGGACTCTATGGAATCTATTACAAAAAGAAGAGACTGTCCTATTATTGCTCTAGGGGTAGAACTTACGGAGGTGTTCTATGTTCCAAGGGTTCGGGAGTGGGTCCCCATCCTCGGTGGAAAGGCGTACGCACCCGGGACGGCACACTTTTGTGCCTCGGAAGGGACCTTCCCAACTAGGGGAGAGTTTTTGGGTCCCTTCGCGAGATAGTATGCGCCGCAGCACCAGGTCGCCTTCCTGCAGCTCCCGGGCACGCACAGACCTCTGGTGGTAGCGGCAGAGCGCTTGTCTGTACCGTGCGTTACGGAGTGCTGCATGCAATCAGACCTCGTCGACGAGGTCGATTTCTCCACGCCGGAGGTTGTGCTGCACGGCTTTGTCGTAAGCTCGGACACGGTGAGACTTCATGGTGATCTCTGGGGGAAGCACAGCTTCGGCCCCATACACCATGAAGAAGGGTGTCTCTCCGGTGGCCCGGCTCTGGGATGTCCGGTTAGCCCATAGTGTGCTCGGAAGCTCATCCACCCAATTGGCACCATGTTTCTTCAGGCTGGCATAGGTGCGAGTCTTGAGGCCCTGAAGAATCTCGGCGTTGGCCCTCTCGACTTGCCCATTGCTCTTTGGGTGAGCAACAGAGGCATAGCACACCTGGATGCCGAGGTCTTCGCAGTAGTCTTGGAACGCTGCGCTGGTGAACTGGGTCCCGTTGTCGGTGATAATTCTGTTCGGGACCCCGAACCGGCAGACAATCGACTTGATGAACTTTACTGCGGATTGATTGTTGATGGTGGCGACTGGTGTGGCTTCCGGCCACTTGGTGAACTTGTCGATGGCGACATAGAGGTACCGGAATCCCCCGACAACTTTGGGGAATGGTCCCAGGATGTCCAACCCCCATACGGCAAACGGCCATGAGGGCGGGATCATCTGTACCGCCTGAGCCGGTGTATGGATCTGCTTGGCGTGGAACTGGCACGCCTTGCAGCTCTCGACCATCTTGACGGCATCCTGGAGTGCTGTCGGCTAGTAGAAGCCACGCCGGAAGGCTTTACCGACAAGCGTGCGTGAGGAAGAGTGACTCGCACATTCGCCTCCATGGATCTCAGCGAGCAAGTCGCAGCCTTCCCCCTGGGTTATGCACCGCAATAGGACGTGGTTGACGCCACGCCGGTAGAGATCCCCTTCTACCAACGTGTATCTCTTAGCCATGCGCAAGATCCGTTCAGCGGATACACGTTCATCAGGGAGGATGTTGTCTTTCAAGTAGTCCTGGATCTCCGTGATCCATGCATCGGGTCTGACTTGAGCTTCTGGATCTTGAGCAATGGGTTGCACGGAGTCCCCAGTGATGCTTACGATCCTTGGCGGCGTCCATGGCTGCTGGGCCGCCGGGACCGCCAGCTTCGAGGTGCTGGTCCAGCCCCCTTCGCCTGGCTCGGCGGGCCGGGCTGTGGGCCGCAGCAACGTCCTCTCGAAGACTCCTTCGGGCACAGGGGCTCCGGTGGAGGCCTTCGTTGAGAGGTCGTCAGCTGCGGCATTGCCAGCGCGCGGTACGTGGCACAGGCCCAAGGCGAGGAAGTCTTTCTCCAACATCTGCACGTGGAGCAGGTAAGCAGCTAGCTGTGGGTCATTGCAGGAGCATTCTGTAACGCCCTCAATTCTGTGGGAAAACCACGGAACCGAGAACTAATGCATATGTGTGCCCAGGATGTTCATCACACATACACATACGTTCCACAAACTGAATTCAGATTATATATTACCATGAATAACAGGGTTTATTACAATATCTCATGAGTCTTGGACTCATGCTTACAGCGGAAGTCTTATTTCTATGCAGCGGAAGTCTTTATTCTAATGCGGAAGCAAAAACTAATGCGGAAGCAAAACTAAGCAGTAGTGGCTCCATCTCTTGGTCTTCATAATAGCCTTCTCTTGCTGTTGATGACGAAATAATAATGCAAGTTTGAGTACAATGATGTACTCAGCATGTGCGGGAAAAACACATGATATGCAGCTCATAAACAAGGTAGGCATAAAAGGGCTTATTTGCAGAAAAGCAGATTTATAAAACCATGATAAAACAGCAACTTAACTTTAGATGTACTCCCAACATGTATTAAATTACCAACATACCTCCATCACTTCCCGTATTCCATCCGAACATTAACCAATCCTTTATTCATACTCACGAACACCTCCTCGTATTCGCTACCATCTCACCTCGTAAATCAACCTCGTCTCACACCGAGATCAATCCCATGTCATATCCCAACAGTCATGCAACCATCTCATCACCCAGACTCAACAGTCCCAACAACTAAACCATAACCAAATCCATAACCAAATCCATAACCAAGAACCTTCCCTATAACCATCCCAACTAATCATGGCAGTTTAGCCAGGTGCTCGTGACCGTAAGCTCGGCTATCATGATAGTTTTAGACTCTGCAGAGTGTGCACCTCTTTACCCACAAGTTTGTGATTTCGTCACCCGTCGGCGACTGCAGAACCTCCATTATACCAGTACACAACCGTCGGTGTATGGTCAAGAGATCACAAAATAGCCTTTACAAAGGGGTTACTAGATGTATGGACTCACTAAGGTTTCACCGGCAGGCTAGAATCTCCAATTCTCCCACCCACGGGCCCCCTCTTGTGCCATGCAGTTCCCAGGGCAGTCCTCACTCGACTCCCATTCCGCGCGCCTTCCACAGTCCATAACACTCTAGCAACTTACCTAATTACTCAGCTAAGCCGCACCCATACTTGGCCTTGTGGTGGCACTGTTATCCTGGCATGTGCATGCATGAACCGGTCCTTAGATCTACGGCAAGTAAAACCACCATCTCATGCTACCTCATTCACAAACCCAGGCTTGCCTAGATCTCCCTCTGATCCATGTCCATTATTAACATCATTTTCTTATTATCATTACGAGTGCAGTTTAGCTAGACACATCTATCTCGCTTCCCAATCCCATAGACTCAGCGAAGCATAAAGTAAAAACCATACCCGATTCATAAACCTCCCAGGTGACAAGGGTGGTTCAACCAAAGCTAGTAAACTCCTATAAAAGGGTTTCCCATCATGTTTGACTCAGCACACACACCTTTTCGCAAAACAAAATAGTTTTACCCAAAACATAGGATCAATATGGTCAAGGAGCACTTGCCTTGTTCTTGCGGTTCTGGTTGTTCTTGATTCTCAAAACCTGGTTGCTGCAGTTCGTCGTAGACAGCTCCCTGAGCTTGTCCTGCTAGGTAGGATCACGTGCATACAGGATTCACAGCAATCAATATTTATGCACAAACCTTAAACTAGATGTGATGATGCAAATGCATGCTATCTCATGATTAGTTTTATTAGATTGATCTGTACGTGTTCTTGCATGGCCTTGTATGGACAGGGGTGTTCGGATCATAGGTGGACGTGGTGATGATCTTGTCTTTAGATAAAACTGATCATCAAGTGATCTGCCCACGAGAAGGCTTCTGCTCGAAAGGAATTGAAGAACAGATGCGAAGAGATGAACGCAATTGTCGAAGTGTTCGGTCGACACTTCCCCCGGGCCTGCACTGGGCAGCCCGCGGAGGTTCTTTTTTCGGCGGGGCTAGACTCCTAGCGGAAAGCTTGCGCAGATGGACGAGTTAGGGAGAGCTTGACACGGCGAGTTTTACGTGGTTCAGGCTGCCGGAGCATAAAACCCTACGTCCACGGCGAGCTATGGAGCTCGCTGTATTGCTTGCTGCTCAGGGCCGGGGGCCTGAGCTTGGGGGTGAGTTACAGCTTGAGAGTGTATGGCTAGCGTATGAGTTGCAAAATGCCAACCCCTCCTATCGACGCCTACCCGAGCCTTTTATAGTCCAAGACTCGGGTGGCTTACAAGGGGAGCCGGGACCCGACAGGTGGTCCCGGGAAGATTGTCTGTTATCTACCGTATCTGTAGTTACGCCGGTAGTTGCCTCTGGTCGAAGGCTTCTGAGTCTTCCTCTTGCCGCCCTGCCCATGCCACATGCTAGTCGTAGTGGTTGATGACGGCGCAGGCGGCATGGGATGTCTTGTCGCGGCGTTTGTTAGCTGGCAGGTTCTGACACTGCGCGCCAGTCTGTGATGCGACTGGGCGCAACGGCACCTGACAGACGCGTGCTCCGCGTTTCCGCGTCTTGGGAAGACGCGGGCCTTGAATACCTTGTACGGGCAAGGTGTGGGACGCCTTTACGCCCGCTGCCTACGCTCGGGGGCAGGCAGCACCGTTCTTCTGGCCACGTGGCAGGTCCGGAGCCCTTCTCTGAGGAGAGAAGGGTCCGGCCTGCGGGGCACGTGGAGCCTCCGGACTCTCCCCACGGAGGGGGAGGTCCGGCTTCTGTATGCCACGTGGCGGGCCCGGAGCTCTCCTCTGCGGAGAGGGAGGTCCGGCCCCGCTGGACGCGTGGCGTCTTCGGACCTCTCTCCCGCGGAGGGGGAGGTCCGGCTTCTGTATGCCATGTGGCGGGCCCGGAGCTCTCCTCTGTGGAGAGGGAGGTCCGGCCCCGCCGGACGCGTGGCGCCTTCGGAGCTCTCCCTGCGGAGAAGGGCGAGTACCTTAGGCATTTTACCCTGTGCGCGGGGGTACCCCATATCTCAGGTACCGACAGTGGCCCCCGGGCCCATCTCGGGGGAGATAGCGAGCCCGAGGTGGGACCTCCGTCTTTTCCGATCCGCGCACTTTCTCTAAGTCCCAAATTGACCGCTGCCGGAGCACGAACGGCCACGTGATTGTGAGAGCGTGCGCTCACTTGATGATTGCTTTTACTGCGGCGGTTCCCAAGACTGCCACTCCTGCACGTTGCGGCGCTTTCTTCGGGAACTGCCGAAGTGCCTTGCCGGCTCATCTTCTTAGGAGACTGACTCCTTGACCCCACCGCTTCAGTTAAGTGGCTTGGGCCCACCCGTCATCGGCACTCGGTCTAGGAACCAAAGCGGTTGCGGGGTATTCGAAGAGTTCCGAATCGCTTGGAATTGCACCGGGAAGCTTTTTAGAGGGGGTCTTACCCACATTGCAGCTTCCCTTCGCACTTCTCTGCATTTCTTCTCGGACTCTTGTGCTTTTGCTCTCTTGCCTTTGAGTTCTCCCTTGCCATGGCTTCCAACCCGCTGCCAGAGAAGAAACGCGCTCGATCTCCTCCAGCAACGGCGTCGGTGCCAAGTCGGGATTCTGGGGTGCCTGACACTCCCTCCGGTGGCGACTCGAAGAGGCCCCGGGCTGATGCGCTGGGGGAAGCCTCTGGGGCGTCCCCTGTTCCGCCAGTCCAAGCGACTGCGGAGCGGCCGTCGTAGACGGTAGCGGGTTCTGGAAATCCTACCCCGGCTCGGAAGTCGGGGTTCAGAGCCCGCTGGAGTGTCCGTGCTTCCCGGCCTTCCCCGTCTTGCGGGGAATCTGTGCCGATGCGCTCGGAGCCAGGGGCAACTGCCGCGGCCCCCAGGCCAGCGCGGACTTCTCCTGTTCCGGTGTGCCCGGACTCCGCGGCGGTGTCGTCTCTTCCTGCCGAGACGGCCACCACGGCCCCCGAGCCAGCACAGGTTGATCCTGCACTAGGCGGCCTGGCTTCTTCTCCAGCACCGCCTTCCCCGGCTCGTCCCTCTCCTCAGGTTGAGGAGCCAGAAGCTGAAAAGAGCCCGGCTGGCCTGGCTGCCAGAGCCGCGGAGCCAGCTTCTCCTGATCGGCGTCTCGTCTCGGCTGCTGGTGCGTCGGCTCTTCCTGAGGACGAGGTAATGGAGGAGGTCGGGGGGACTGCCCCAGCCTCTGTTGCTCCATTGCCTCTGGCGGACGCCTTCGCGCTTGCCGAGTCGAGCGTCCGGCAGGTCTTGGCTGCGCTAGGGCGCGAGCGGGAGGAGTATACGGTTGAACGGGACCGCCTCCTCATCTGGGGGAACCTTTTGCGGGAGAGGACCGCGAAGGTTAAGAGCGAGCTCGACTCCAGGCAGGAGTAGCTCGACTTCAGGGAAGCGCTCGTCGCCCGGATGAAGCGGGCTGTTGACCGCATGGACACCCAGTCGCGGTGGATCAACAGGGAGGCCCTAGAGGCACACGCCCGGGCCGAAGAGAGCCTCTCTGCTGCTGTGGAAATACGGCAGCGGTTGGAGCGCCGTGAACTCGCCGTTGAGGAGCGGGAGCGTTCCGTGGCAGCTGAGGCAGAGAGGGTCGCCGCGCAGCTGGCCGCGGGCGAGGATGACCTCCGAGCTCGGATGGAGGAGCTGGAGATTCTGAAGGCAGACCTTGACTTGAGGGAGGAACAGGTCTCCCATGATCGCCGGGCGGTCTTGGACCGGGAGTTGACTGCCGGCTTCAAGGCCGCTGAGTTGGAGCGGCTAGCCAAGACTCTCCACCTTCGGGAGAGTTCCCTGGCGGCCAAGGAGAAGGAATTCTCTGAGAGGAACCTGGAGGCTCTGCAGGCGGCCCACCGCGAGGTGGAGGAGCTCTCAGCCTTGCGGTCCTCCGAGGCTCTTGCGGTCTCAAGCTTCGTGGATCGAGCGGGGTCCGCCCTGATCCCTCTTGGCTTCAGTCCGGTGAGGGCCGCAACTCCCGCATTGAAGGTGGCAGAGGTGATCCCTGCGTTGGAGTCGATCGGCGCCAAGCTGGACAGACTCGACCCGGTGGTCGCCAGCGAGCTTGAGGCCGAGGGCCGCGGCTTAGCTTTAGAGGTCGCCTCGCATGTGCTGGCATGCTTCAAGAGCCGCGACCCCTCTTTTTCGCTAGAGCCAGCGAGAGAGGGCCCAGCCGCGGAGCGGGAGGAAGCTGCCAGGGCTGAAGTCGAGGATGTGGCCGCCCTTGTAGCCGCAAGGTTCCGGCGAAAACCGGGAGGTCCTTAGGACTTGTTTCTCCCTTTTTTATCGAGTCTGTAGTCCAGCTCATGGAGCCTTGCTTAATTTGACTCTCTTGGATACTTGTGTCTGTGATGCTTTTTCTCTCCTTCTCAGCTTTGCCTGGCTGAGTCCTTAGCTCCGCAAGGTACTCAGAGGCCATTTCCAATCTCGGAGCTTCGCACAGACACCCTCCCCGGGTCCTAACCGTGTTAGGGGCCCCCGGAGGTCTCCGAACCTCGCCCTATGGGGGGCTCCAAATCTGCCTGCCACGTGGCGGGTCCGGAGCTCCTCCTCAAGAGACGGGAGCTCCGGTCATGTTGGACACGTAGGGCTTTCGGAGCCCTCCCGCTGAGGGGGGAGGTCCGGTTCCTGCCTGCCACGTGGCGAGCCCGGAGCCCTCCTCAAGGAAGGAGAGAGTTCCGGGCCTGCTGGACACGTGGGCCCCCGGGCCCCGCCCCTGCTGGAGGGGCAGGTCCCGGTCCTTCCAGTCCCAGGCCGGAGTAGCTGGTAGCTCCTCCCCCCCCCCCCCGCTTCATGCAGTCCCTGTTGCCGTAACCTGGAGGTCCTGCACACAGGCAGAGGAAACGTAATTCTCCTCGGGGGGTCCTCCCCTCCCGTCTCCTAGTCTTATCCGTCTTATGGTCCTGACCCGCTATACGGGGCTTGGGCAATTCTGTGCACGAGGCGCCGAAGCTCCGGCTCCCTCTGAGGTCCGGGTACGGCCGTCCGATCCCTAGTACCGAGCCATGCGCTGGGGAAGCAGAGTGCACGCGCTTTGGGTTCATGACCAGGCAAAGCGGACGTACTCCCCTGGACCTCCGGAGGGCAGGATGCGCATGCTTTGGGCTCTGGGCCGGCTAAGCTGGATACGCACCCTGGACCCCCCATGCACAACGCTGGCCTTTCCTGGAGGTAACCGACTGGCACCGCAACACCTGACTGGGGGAGGCCCGAGAGACTCACTCGGCCATCGGCAGGTGCCTCAAGCGCAGCCGCCTTTGGTAGGATAGCAAATGCCGACTATGGATGAGCGCAGGAGAGGGGGAGCTAGATGTACGATGAACATACAGAGATAGTGCGATCATAAAAATTAATGCATAATTTAAATGAGCGCATGAGAGAGAGCTAAGTAGAACAGGTCTCTGTATTCGTGCCCATAGGTGGAATTCTGGCTGTACATGGGGGCAATGTTCCGCCTCGTCTACAAGGGAAGCAAGACTCTATGCGCTTAGGGTCAGAACCAGGCTAAACTGGACGTAGTCCTGTACCGTCCCTTGAGACATAGCTACCCCAAGCTCTGTTCCTAAATTCTATGGGGCCTATTACAGAAGTGAATAACCCTGTTCTACCGATGCTCAGTAAGTAGGACTTACAGTGTTGCTTCATGGCAAGGATTTTTTGGGAATGGATCCCACTCTCGGTTGAAAGGCATGTGTACCTGGGGCGGCAGCTTTCATGATTCGGAAGGGACCTTCCCTGCTGGGGGAGAGCTTATGGGTCCTTCTTGGAATATAGCGTGCCGCTTCACCAGGATGCCCTCTTGCGGGCCCCCGTCGCGTTTGGTTCTTTGGCGGTAGTGCTTAGAGCATTAGCCGAGACCGTGCGTTGTGGGGTGTTCCCTGCAAGCCGAGTCTTGTCGAGGTTGTTATCTTCACGCTGGATCAGGTCCTGCGCGGCTTCTCTCGGGGGCCCCCGGGGAGTTCTCCCCTTCTGGCTAAGGCCTTCAAGGGGTAGGTGGACCTGTGCTCGCCTTGGATGACCTAAGGCGTCTTCCCCTTCTGGCAAGGCCTTCAAGGGGTTGACGGACCTTAGGCGGCCCCCGAGAGGTATGTTCGAGGCACGAAGGCGTGCCGTAGCTGGATAACGCCCTGGCCCGTCACCGTCGGAACTGGAGTCCTCACCGTCATGCACTATCTTTATGACACGCTGAGGCTCCAGGAACCCCACCTGGTGGGCAGCAGTAACTGGGGCATCGGCCTTCTGTTTGCCATCCCTCTGAGGGTAGGGCGGTGCTTCAGCCCTCTGCTGTCTTCCTTTGCGGAAGCGCTCTGCAAGCTTCTGGATCTCCCAGCACTCGGCGGCAGTATGGTTGCTGGTGCCATGCACAGGGCATAGCCCGCCCTGGTCACTGTCAGGGACCGGTGATTGCCGTTGCCTTTTGTCGGGACGTGGCCCCCGAGCTCCACTGGTCGTCGCAGCTGCGGCAATGGGGGCCGTGAATGGTGACTTCATCTTGCCACTCCCCCGGTTCTTGATCTTCTTGCCACCCCCATAGGCAGCAGCACCGGACCCGGGCTGTCTTCCTGACTCGGAGGTCGGCAGAGCGTGCCAGTTACGCCCTTCGGCTGCTCTGGCGCACTTGTCCGCCAGGCTGAAGAGCTCCGAGACGTCGCGGACCTCTCTGGTCGCGAGCTTCTCAAGCATTTTCTCGTCCCGGGCACCCTGTCGGAATGCCACCACCACAGAGGCGCTTTGGATATGTGGGATGGTGTTGCACACCTGAGAGAACCGCTGGATGAAAGAGCGCAGCGACTCCCCAGGTTGTTGTTTGACGGCGTGGAGGTCGAGCTCCGTGCCGGGACAGGTGTAGGAGCTGAAGAAGTTGGCGACGAACTGCCGGCAGAGCTCCCCCCAGGAGGTTATGGATACCTGAGGTAGGTTCATGAGCCAAGACCGAGCTGGGCCGGTCAAGGCGACGGGGAAGTAGTTGGCCATGACAGCCTCGTCCCCTCCTGCGGCAAGTACGGCGGTGGAGTAGATCTGGAGGAACTCCGCTGGGTTGACGCTGCCGTCGTACTTCTCGGGCAGGTGCGGGCGGAACATGCGTGGCCACCTTGCGAAGTGAAGGTGGGGTGCAAGGGCCGCACATCCTGCACCTGCTGCCGCAGTTATAGGCGCTGCGAATGCTTGGTTCGCACCTGGCGCTGCGTATCCCGGCATGGGCAAGGCTGCACCATAGACCGGGGCTGCTACTTGCGGCGCATATGGTTGTGGCATATGCTGCGCAGCATATGCCTGAGGTGGGGCTCGCATGGCGAAGACCTGCCCTTCTGGTTGTGTCGAGGCCGACGACATGCTGTCGCCTGCCTCATGGTTGCGACGCCTTTCTCGGCGTCGCTCGAGGTACACCCGGGCTTCCTGCCCCAAGTGGCACCGTTCCAGTTCCCTTCGCAGGTCTGTCGACAGGAGCCTGGAGGAGCTGGAATCCGCCGTTAGCCCGTCAACCGTGGGTGTGCGCGTCAGCGACACAGCCGGTTGCCCTGGGCGCCGTCCTTGCCGAAACTGAGGGTTCGCGGCGGCGACGACGAGGCGGTCCACCTCGCGGACCCATTGCTGGGTCGCTGAATGGGGCGCATCCCCCGCAGGTGGGTTGCGCAGCAGCGCTCTTGCTGCAGCTAGCGCACCTCCATGGTGTACGCTCAGCGCTGCAGAAGACCTCACACTGGTCGGGGCCTGCATAGCCGGAGTCGGCGTTGCCGGAGTCGGCTGCTGGCTACCCGCTTGTGCCGACACACTCCGTCCTGAGTGTGTCGACATGTACTCCCCAGTGGTCACGGTTCGCCGTGAACGTGGGGGGGGGGGGAGAGTTTGCCGCTGAAGGGAGCTTGGTCATCTTCATCGGCGGAAACTCGTCGCGCTAGGGGAAAAGCCCCTTCCTGGCGCGCCAAATGTCGAAGTGTTCGGTCGACACTTCCCCCGGGCCTGCACTGGGCAGCCCGCGGAGGTTCTTTTTTCGGCGGGGCTAGACTCCTAGCGGAAAGCTTGCGGAGATGGACGAGTTAGGGAGAGCTTGACACGGCGAGTTTTACGTGGTTCAGGCCGCCGGAGCGTAAAACCCTACGTCCACGGCGAGCTGTGGAGCTCGCTGTATTGCTTGCTGCTCAGGGCCGGGGGCCTGAGCTTGGGGGTGAGTTACAGCTTGAGAGTGTATGGCTAGCGTATGAGTTGCAAAATGCCAACCCCTCCTATCGACGCCTACCCGAGCCTTTTATAGTCCAAGACTCGGGCGGCTTACAAGGGGAGCCGGGACCCGACAGGTGGTCCCGGGAAGATTGTCTGTTATCTACCGTATCTGTAGTTACGCCGGTAGTTGCCTCTGGTCGAAGGCTTCTGAGTCTTCCTCTTGCCGCCCTGCCCATGCCGCATGCTAGTCGTAGTGGTTGATGACGGCGCAGGCGGCATGGGATGTCTTGTCGCGGCGTTTATTAGCTGGCAGGTTCTGACACCGCGCGCCAGTCTGTGATGCGACTGGGCGCAACGGCACCTGACAGACGCGTGCTCCGCGTTTCCGCGTCTTGGGAAGACGCGGGCCTTGAATACCTTGTACGGGCAAGGTGTGGGGCGCCTTTACACCCGCTGCCTACCGCTCGGGGGCAAGCAGCACCGTTCTTCTGGCCACGTGGCGGGTCCGGAGCCCTTCTCTGAGGAGAGAAGGGTCCGGCCTGCGGGGCACGTGGAGTCTCTGGACCTCTCCCCGCGGAGGGGGAGGTCCGGCTTCTGTATGCCACATGGCGGGCACGGAGCTCTCCTCTGCGGAGAGGGAGGTCCGGCCCCGCTGGACGCGTGGCGTCTTCGGACCTCTCTCCTGCGGAGGGGGAGGTCCGGCTTCTGTATGCCATGTGGCGGGCCCGGAGCTCTCCTCTGAGGAGAGGGAGGTCCGGCCCCGCCGGACGCGTGGCGCCTTCGGAGCTCTCCCTGCGTAGAAGGGCGAGTACCTTAGGCATTTTACCCTGTGCGCGGGGATACCCCATATCTCAGGTACCGACAACAATGATATTGAAGTCCTACCTCACGTTCTTCTTGACTTCGAGGTCCTCCTCGGACCGCTCGGTTTTCCTCCGATGATCTCCCTTGTTGCGCTTCAGCAATGGTTTGCTCGGCGAGTTAGGGCTAGGGCTCTAAGTCGTCGGCTCAGGAGTCGAAAGAGAAGTTTGTGGTTTCGGCTAGAGGTTTTGGGTTCTATTTATAATCAGGAAGAGAAGAGTCTTAATCTGATTGTATCCCGAATAAGAGTCTTATTCAGATCTTTGTTGGATCCTAACATCTTATCTTTGGTAACATCGTGGAATTTAGATCGGTTTCTGTTGCGTACCGGTATCTTTTCGCGTAAAAACCGCTCCAGAACTCGTTACCTCCATGATGATGAGCTCCGGAAGCTCCACGTGTCCTCCGGGGCCTGGTATCTCCTCGTCCGCAGAGACGAGCTCCGGTTGTGCCGCGTGTCACGAGCGAGACCTCCCTCTTCTTCGGAGGTGAGCTCCGCGCACGCCACGTGTTGGTGCCGGTCTTCCCTCTCTTCTTTCCTCAGGAACATGCCCCGAGGTCGACACGTGTCCAGCAACGACAGACCTCCCGGAGATAAGCTCCGGTGGCGACATGTGTTCGATAGATCCGGACTTCTTTGAGATGGGCTTCGAGATCGACACGTACCCCACGCGACTGGTCCTCTGATTTCCGCGAGGACTAGCTCCGAGGGTGACACGTGTCTTGCGGAAATGCCTTTGCTTCCTCTGCAGAGGCTAGCTCCGTGGGCAACACGTGTCCCACAGGATCGGACCTCTCCCCTTTGTGGCGACGAGCCCCGAACCTGCCACGTAGCTCTTTCAACGGCGGACTTCTCCCCATCTCGCAGGGACGAGCTCCGAACACGCCACGTGGCCCGCGGCCGTGGTAAGTTGTCTTCGGCGCTCTCGGAGGGCTTTATTGGCTATTCTTTGATAATTCTCTCTGTTTCCTCTTCATAGAACATGAACATATGCTGACACCCGAGGCGAGGGTGTCACACATTCACCTTTAACTTGCTTGATAACTAGCTGGGAGTCGCCCTGTGCCAACAACTGGTGAGCGTCCAGAGACAGGGCTGTCTTTAGGCCAAAGATGAGTGCTTCATACTCTGCCATGTTGTTGGTTTCCTTGAAATTGAGACGCACCATATACCAAAACTGCTCCTCTGATGGCATGAGAAGCAGTACGCCGGCACCGGCCCCCTGCTTTCGCGAGGAGCCGTCGAAGAAGAGCGTCCAGTGAGGCCCGGTGAAAGCTGGAGCTCGGTGCTCTGGTTCATCGTCTTCGTGGCCCCCTGGGTCATCCTTCGTTGGCGTCCACTCAGCCACGAAGTCAGCCAGTGCTTGGCTCTTGACTGCATGATGAGGAAGGAAGTCCAGCCCAAATTCCGCCAGCTCCGCTGCCCATTTAGCGACATTGCCAGTCGCGTGGGGGCTGTGAAGGATAGCCTTCAGCGGATAGGAGGTGACCACCGAGACCCGGTGGGCTTGGAAGTAGTGGCGGAGCTTCCTGGATGCCACGAGCACTGCATACAGCAGCTTATGGACCTCCAGGTACCTTGTCTTGGCGTCATGGAGGACCTCGCTGATGTAGTAGACAGGCCTCTGGATGGTCCGGACCCTCCCTCCCAGGCCAGAGATATCTTCATCCATGGGCTCAGGCCTACGGGAGGTGGGTGGGTCCAGGGAGGCTGCCGGGAGCTGATACTCGAAGGCTCCCAAGCCGCCTTGGACCTCCGGGAGGTCCCGCTGATATTCCGGGAGCTCCGGGAGGTCCCGTTGGACTTCCGGGAGGTTCCGTTGTACCTCCAGGAGGTCCCGTTGCACCTCCGGGAGGTCCCGCTGGTCCTCCGGGAGGTTGTCATGGAGGTCCGGGGGGTCCGTCTTGGACCTCCGGGGGGTTGTCTTGGAGATCTGGGGGGGTCTCCTCCTACCGGAGCAGGCTGTGGCGACGAGAGGTCCGGCCGCTCTGCGACGAGGACCATACTCACCACTTCAGCTGTCGCCGCGATGTGGAGCAACAGATGCTCTTCGGGCTCGGGGGCTACCATTATGGGTAGGGTCGTCAGGAGTTTCTTCAACTCCTGGAAAGCTTCTTCTGCTTCGTCGGTCCAAGCAAATGGGTCGGATTTGCGCAGGAGCTTAAAGAAGGGGAGCACTCGCTCTGCTAACCTCGGTATAAACCGACTCAGCGCGGCTAGGCATCCCGTGAGTTTCTTGACTTCTTTGATGCGGGCGTGGGGCCGCATCAAGTAGATGGCCTTGATCTTCTCTGGGTTAGCCTTAATTCCTCGGTGTGAGACCAGGAATCCTAAGAGTTTTCCAGAGGATACGCCGAACACACACTTGTCGGGGTTCAACTTGGTGTGCGTAGAGCGCAGTTTGTCGAAGACTAAGGCCAGGTTATCTAGTAGGGATGAACTCTGCCTGACCTTAACAACGATGTCATCGACATACACCTCAACTAAGTCTCTTATCAACTCCCCGAAGGTTTTGTGCATTGCACGTACAAAGGTGGGGAGAGCGTTCTTTAGGCCATAAGGCATAGAGACATAACAGTACAGACCGTCTACTGTGATGAAGGAGGTGTGATCTTCATCTTCTCTAGACATAGGGTTCTGATGGAAACCCGAGTAGGCGTCTAGGAAGCACAGCATATCGCAGCCTGATGTCGAGTCTACTATTTGATCTATTCTAGGGAGATGGAATGGATCTTTGGGACATGCCTTATTGAGACTGGTGTAGTCGATGCACATCCGGAGCTTCCCGCCGGCCTTCGGGACAACAACAGGGTTCGCCAACCACCGGGGGTGATGGACTTCCCGTATGAAGCCAGCGTCCAGCAGCTTCTTGATTTCTTCGCGGATGAAGTTTTGCCACTCGATGGACAGCTTGCGGGGCTTCTGTTGGACTGGCCGGGCATCGGGGAAGACCTTTAAGTGGTGCTCGATCACCTCCCTAGGGATCCCCGGCATCTGTGACAGCTGCCATGCAAACACGTCGACGTTGTGCCGAAGGAAGGTGACGAGTGTGCCTTCCTATTTGCTATCCAGGCCCCCGGCTACCCGAGTGGTCTGGGTGGCATCGGCGCCGACTTGGACGAGCTTCAAGGGGACGTCGCCCTCGTCGAGGGGTTGCAGACGGGGTGCTGCGGTAGAGGCACGGTGGCGTGCACTCGGGTGGAGCCGGTGTGGTTCTGCACTGACAGGGGCTGGTGCTCTAGCTGTTGCAAGCGCTTGGAGCTTTTCCAAGGCCGACACTGCGGCAGTGCGGTCTCCACGAATCCTGAGGGCGCCTGTTGGTGTAGGCATCTTCAAGACGAGGTAGCCGTAGTGGGCTACTTCCATGAATCAGTACAGGGCTGGCCTGCCAATTATGGCGTTGAAGGGGAGGTCGATCTCCGCCACGTCGAACAGAATGTACTCTGTCCGATAGCTGTACGGTGCCCCAAAGGTCACCGGGAGGCTGATGTTGCCGTAGGGAACAACCTGTCCCGGCCCTACCACTGAGAACGGGCTCGATGGGGTGAGCTTGGCCAACGGGATCTGCAGCTTCTGGAAAGCTGCGCGACTGATGAGGTTCAGTCCAGCCCCGCCATCCACCAAAACATGGTACATCCTCACGTTGGCAATGGTGGGAGCCACCAAGAGCGGTAGTTGGCCGGCCCCAGCCATGTTCCTGGGGCAGTCGGTGGCATCAAAGCTGATGGGGGTTCCCATCCACCTGAGGTGCGGCGCGGCACTCGGGAGGGGAGCCACCGACGCTACCGCTCGGCGCAGGGTCTTAACCGCGCTTCGGGACGAGGGGTCAGCGGACCCACCGTAGATGACGTAGAGCATCTTCCGGCACTCGTCATCACTGGAGCTGGATCCCTCATGGTTGCACACTGCCTTCACGGCGCGCTGAGGCTCTTCGAACTCCACCTGGTGGTCGACGTTGTCTGGGGCGTCGACCTTCTTCTTGCCCTCCCTTTGACGGTAGGGTGGGGCATCAGTTCGAAGCTGCTTCCCTTTCCGGAAGCGCTCCGCGAGCTTCTGGATCTCGCGGCACTCGGCAGCAGTATGGTAACTGGTGCCGTGCACGGGGCATAGCTCGCCTTGGCCACCATCTGGAGCTGGTGACTGTCGCAGCCTTTTGTCGGGGCGCGGCCCCCGAGCTCCACTGGGTGCCGCTGCTGCGGCAATGGGAGCTGCGGCCGGCGGTTTCATCTTGCCACCGCCCCGGTTCTTGATCTTCCTGCCGCTTCCATAGGAAGCGGCGCCAGATCCTGGCTGCCCTCCTGACTCAGAGGCTGGCAGGGAGTGCCAGTTCCGCCCTTCTGCTGCTCTGGCGCACTTGTCCGCCAGGCTGAAGAGCTCTGAGACGTCGCGGACCTCTCTGGTCGCGAGCTTCTCGAGCATCTTCTTGTCCCGAACGCCTTGTCGGAACGCCACCACCACAGAAGCATTTTGGATATGTGGGATGGTGTTCCGTACCTGGGAGAACCGTTGGATGAAAGAGCGCGGCAATTCTCTAGGTTGTTGCTGGATGGCATGGAGGTCGAGCTCCGTGCCAGGCCGGGTGTAGGAACTGCCGAAGTTGGTGGTGAACCGCCGGCAGAGCTCTCCCTAGGAAGTTATCGAACCCTGGGGGAGGTTCATGAGCCAAGACCGGGCTGGGCCGGTCAAGGCGACGGGGAAGTAGTTGGCCATGACGGCCTCATCCCCTCCCGCGGCAAGTATGGCGGTGGAGTAGATCTGGAGGAACTCCGCCGGGTTGACGCTGCCGTCATACTTCTCGGGCAGGTGCGGGCGAAACTTGTGCGGCCACCTTGCGAAGCGAAGGTGGGGCGCCAGGGCTGCACATCCTGCTCCTGTTGCTGCAGGCGTTGGTGCCGCGAACGCTTGGTTCGCTGCAGGCACTGTGTAGCCCGGTATGGGCAAGGCTGCACCATAGACCGGGGGCGCCGTTTGCAGGGCATATGGCTGCGGCATATGCTGCGTGGCGTATGCCTGGGGCAGAGATCGCGTGGCGAAGGTCTGCGCCTCAGGCAGGGTCGAGGCTGATGTCATGCTGTCGCCGGCCTCTTGGTTGCGACGCCTTTCTCGTCGTCGCTCGAGGAACACTCGGGCATCTTGGCCCAAGTTGCATCGTTCCAGCTCTTTTCTCAGGTCCGTTCGATGGGGGCCTGGTGGAGCTGGAGTCCCCATCTGCTCGTCAACCGTTGGCGTGCGTGTCAGCGACACAGCCGGTTGGCCAGGGCGTCGTTCCCGCCGAAGTCGAGGATTTGCTGCGGCGACGACAAGAAGGTCTACTTCGTGAATCCACTGCCGGGTCGCTGCCTGAGGCGCGTCCCCAGCAGGTGGATTGCGCAGCAGCGCTCTTGCTGCAGCTAGCGCGCCTCCGTGGGGGACGCTCAGCGCCGCAGAAGATCTGACGCTCGCTGGAGCCTGCGTTGCCGGAGTCGGCTGCTGGCTTCCAGCTTGCGCCGACACACTACGTCCTGAGTGTGTCGACACGTATTCCCTGCTAGTCACGGTCTGTCGTGAACGCGGGGGAGGAGAGCTTGCCGCTGAAGGAAGCTTCGTCATCTTCGTCGGCAGAAACTCGTCGCGCAAGGGAAAAGCCCCCTTCCTGGCGCGCCAAATGTCGAAGTGTGTGGTCAACACTTCCCCCGGACCTGCTCTGGCCGGCCCGCGGAGGTTCTTTTTCGGAGGGGCTAGTCGCTTGCGGAGAGCTTAAGCGTTAGGGACGAGTGAGGGACAAGCTTGACACGGCGAGTTTTACGTGGTTCGGGCCGCCGGAGCGTAAAACCCTACGTCCACGGTGAGCAGAGGTGCTCGCTGTATTGCTTGTTGCTCAGAACCGGAGTCCTGAGCTTGAGGGTGAGTTATGTGTAGGGTGCGAGTTGCTGGAGTGCGAACCCTTGCTAACGTTGCCTACCCGAGCCTTTCATAGTCCAAGGCTCGTGTGGCTTACAAGGGGGGCCCGGGACCCGACAGGTGGTCCCAGGGAGATTTCCTGCCGACTATCGTATCCGCAGTTATGTTGGTAGTTGTCTCTGGCAAAGGCTTCCGAGTCTTCGTTCTGCCGCCCTGCCCATGCCGCATGCTAGTCGTAGTGGTTGATGATGGTGGGGTGGCAGGGGATGTCTTGTCGCTGTGTTTATTGGCTGGCAGGTTCTGACACGGCGCACCATCCTGCGATATGACTGGGCGCAACGGCACCTGACAGAGGCGTGCTCCGCGTCTTCGCGTCTTGGGAAGGCGCGGGCCTTGAATACCTTGTACGGGCAAGGTATGGTGCGTCTTTACGCCTGCTGCCTACCGCGCGGGGGCAGGCAGCGCTGTCCCGCTGGACACGTGGCGGGCCCGGAGCTCTCCTCTGAGGAGAGGGAGGTCCGGCCCCGCAGGACACGTGGAGCCTTCAGACCTCTCCCCACGGAGGGGGGAGGTCCAGCTTCTGTCGGCCACGTGGCGGGCCCGGAGCTCTCCTCTGAGGAGGGGGAGGTCGGGCCCCGCGGGACACGTGGCGCCTTCGGAGCTCTCCCCAGGGTGGGGGAGGTCCGGCTGCTGCTGGCCATGTGGCGGGCCCGGAGCTCTCCTCTGAGGAGAGGGAGGCCCGGCCCTGCTGGACACGTGGCACCTTCAGAGCTCTCCCTGCGGAGAAGGGCGAGATCCTTAGGCATTTTCCCCTGTGCGCGGGGGTACCCCATATCGCGGGTACCGACACCCCCAGGGTTCCATTACCTCATGGGGAGAGCTCTGCCGGCAGTTCACTGCTAACTTCGGCAGCTCCTACACCCAGCCAGGCACGGAGCTCGACCTCCACGCCATCCAGCAACAACCTGGAGAGACGCTGCGCTCCTTCATCTAGCGGTTCTCCCAGGTACGGAACACCATACCGCATATCCAAAATGCTTCTGTGGTGGTGGCGTTCCGGCAGGGTGTACGGGACAAGAGGATGCTTGAGAAGCTCGCGACCAGAGAGGTTCGCGACGTCTTAGAGCTCTTCAGCCTGGCGGACAAGTGCGCCAGGGCAGCAGAAGGGCAGAACTAGCACTCACTGCCAGCCTCCGAGTCAGGAGGACAGCCCGGATCTGGTGCTGCTTCCCATGGAAGCGACAAGAAGATCAAGAACCGGGGCGGTGGCAAGATGAAGCCACCGACCTCAGCTCCCGTTGCTGCAGCAGCAGCACCCAGCGGAGCTCGGGGGCCACGCTCCGACAAGAGGCAGCGACAGTCACCAGCTCCAGATGGTGACCAAGGCGAGCCGTGCCCCTGCACGACACCAGCAGCCATACTGCTGCTGAGTGCCGGGAGATTCAGAAGCTCGCGGAGCGCTTCCGCCAGGGGAAGCAACCGCGTGCTGACGCCCCTCCCTTCCGTCAAAGGGAGGGCAAGCAGAAGGTCGACACCCAAGACAACGTCGGCCACCAGGTGGGGTTCCAGGAGCCTCAGCGCGCCGT
Organism: Neostapfia colusana; assembly: GCA_030760725.1. Classification (NCBI taxonomy): domain Eukaryota; kingdom Viridiplantae; phylum Streptophyta; class Magnoliopsida; order Poales; family Poaceae; genus Neostapfia; species Neostapfia colusana. The sequence continues at coordinate 4,288,617 of JASWHV010000010.1, read as the reverse complement.
AAAGGCGGTACACAACTATGAGGACTCCAGCTCCAGTGACGACGAGTCAGGGCGTTAGACCACTACGACTGCCCCAAAAGATCTGTCGAGACTGCACTGCTGCAGTATTAGCCTTGGAGAAGCTCCAAGCAGTTGCAGCAGCCCGAGCACCAGCCCCTGGCGGTGCAGAACTGGGCCAGCTCCACCCGAGCGCACGTCTCTGTGCCTCGGCCTCACCTCCCGGGGGTCGCCCAAGATCCGTCAACCTCCTGTCGGCCTGAGCAAATGGAAGGGGACATCCTGGGTCCATTCCCTAAGAAGAGTCCGGGTCCGCCTACCTCTTGTCGGCCTGAGCCAATAGAGGAAGGTACCCGGGGGCTCCCGGGAGAAGTCGCGCAGGACCAGCTCCGGCGTGAAGATATCGACCTCGTTGACGAGGCACGATTACAAGGAACACCCCACAACGCACGGCCCCGGCTGGTGCTCCGGCACTACCGCCAAAGGACCAAGCGCGTCTGGGAGCTACAAGAAGGCGACCTGGTGCCGCGGCGCACACTTTCCTGCAAAGGACCTATAAACTCTCCCCCAGTCGGGAAGGTCCCTTCCGAGTCATGAAAGTTGCCGCCCCAGGTACATACGCCTCTCCACAAAGGATGGGATCCGCTCCCGAACCCTTGGAGCGTGGAACATCACAGTAAGTTCTATCCCCTGAGCATTAGTAGAACAGGCCTTTTCCTTTCTGTAATAGATCCCATAGGCTCTAGGAACAGCGCTCGGAGCGGCTAAGCCTCAGGGGACGGTCCAGTACTACGTCCAGATTGGCCTGGTTCCGACCCCAAGCGCGTAGAGTCTTGCTTCCCTTCTTAATGGGGCGGGTTGTTGCCTCCATGTTCAGCCTGCCTTCCTCCTATGGGCATTTACACAGAAACCTGTTCTACCACGCTCTTACTTATGTGCTCATTTAAATTACGCATTAATTTCTATGACCGCACTTTCCATGTATGCTCACCGTACATTTAGCTCCCCTTTCCCGCTCTCATCCATAGTCAGCATTTGCTATCCTACTGAAGGCGGTTGCGCTTGAGGCACCTGCCGATGGCCAGGGGCCTTTCGGGCCTCCCCCAGTCAGGTGTTGCGGTGCCAGTTGGTCACCTCCAGGAAAGGCCTGCGCTGTGCATGGGGGGTCTAGGGTGCGTAGCCTGCTTTGCCAGTTCCGACCCAAAGCGTGCGCACCCTGCCCTTCGGAGGTCCATGGGAGTACAACCGCTTTGCCTGGTTCTGTACCGAAAGCCTGTACACTCTACTTCCCCGGCGTACGGTCCGGTACTAGGGGCCGGACGATCGTACCCTAACCTCGGAGGGAGCCGGAGCCCCGGCGCCTCGCGCACAGAATTGCCCAAGCCCCGTATACCGGACTAGGACCGTAAGCCAAATAAGACTAAGAGACAGGGAGGGGAGAACCCCCCGAGGAGAATTACGCTTCCTCTACCTGTGTGCAGGATCTCCAGGTTTTAGTTACGGGGACCACACAAAGGGGGGGAAGAGCTATCGACTACTCCAGCGCAAGACCAAGGATCCGGGTCTCGCCCCTTCCGAAGGGGCGAGCCCCGAAGGCCTCACGTGTCCAGTGGGGCCGTACCTCCATCCTCTCAAAGGAGAGCTCCGGGCCTGCCACGTGGTCGGCAGATCCGGATCTCCCCGTTCTCACGGGGCGAGCTCAGACCCCTGGGGCCCTTAACTCAATAAGGACCCGAGGAAGGTGTCTGTGCAAGGCTTAGAGAGTGGTGAAGACCTTTGAGTACTGTCGGTACCCGCGATATGGGGTACCCCCGCGCACAGGGGAAAATGCCTGAGGATCTTGCCCTTCTCCGCAGGGAGAGCTCTGAAGGCGCCACACGTCCGGCGGGGCCGGACCTCCCTCTCCTCAGAGGAGAGCTCCGGGCTCGCCACGTGGCTTGCAGAAGCCGGACCTCCCCCCCCCCCTCCGCGGGAGAAAGGTCTGAAGGCGCCACGTGTCCAGCGGGGCCGGACCTCCCTCTCCTCAGAGGAGAGCTCCGGGCCCGCCACGTTGCCGACAGAAGCCGGACCTCCCCCTCCGCGGGGAGAGGTCCGAAGGCTCCACGTGTCCTGCGGGGCCGGACCTCCCTCTCCTCAGAGGAGGGCTCCGGGCCTGCCACGTGTCCAGCAGAAGAGCGCTGCCTGCCCCCGAGCAGTAGGCAGCGGGCGTAAAGACGCCCCATACCTTGCTCGTACAAGGTATTCAAGGCCCGCGCCTTCCCAAGACGCGGAGACGTGGAGCATGCCTCTGTCAGGTGCCGTTGCGCCCAGTCACATCACAGACTCGCGCGCGGTGTCAGAACCTGCCAGCCAATAAACACAGCGACAAGACATCCCCTGCCGCCTCCGCCGTCATCAACCACTACGACTAGCATGCGGCATGGGCAGGGCGGCAAGACGAAGACTCAGAAGCCTTCACCAGAGACAACTACCGACATAACTGCAGATACAATAGTCGGCAGGCAATCTCCCCGGGACCACCTGTCAGGTCCCGGGCCCCCCCTTGTAAGCCACACGAGCCTTGGACTATAAAAGGCTCGGGTAGGCGACGATAGCAAGGGTTCGCACTCTAGCCATTCGCACCCTAGGTTCGCACTCTAGCCATTCGCACCCTAGGTTCGCACTCTAGCAATTCACACCCTAGGCGTAACTCATCCTAAGCTCAGGACTCCGGTTCTGAACAACAGGCAATACAGCGAGCACCTCAGCTCACCATGGACGAAGGGTTTTACGCTCCGGCGGCCCGAACCACGTAAAACTCGCCGTGTCAAGCTCCTCCCTAACTCGTCCCTACGCTCAAGCTCTCTGCAAGTGACTAGCCCCTCCGAAAAAGAACCTCCGCGGGCTGCCCAGTGCTGATCCGGGGGAAGTGTCGACCACACATGTAGGTACCCGCGATATGGGGTACCCCCGCGCACAGGGGAAAATGCCTAAGGATCTCGCCCTTCTCCACAGGGAAAGCTCCGGAGGCGTCACGTGTCCAGTGGGGCCGGACCTCCCTCCCCTCGGAGGAGAGCTCCGGGCTCGCCACGTGGCCTACAGCAGCGAGACCTCCCCCCTCCATGGGGAGAGCTCCGAAGGTGCCACATGTCCCGCGGGGCCGGACCTCCCGCTCCTCAGAGGAGAGCTCCGGACCCGCCACGTGGACGACAGAAGCCGGACCTCCCCCCTCCGCGGGGTAGAGGTCCGAAGGCTCCACGTGTCCTGCGGGGCCGGACCTCCCCCTCCTCAGAGGAGAGCTCCGGGCCCGCCACGTGTCCAGCAGACAGCGCTGCCTGCCCCCGAGCCGTAGGCAGCGGGCGTAAAGACGCCCCATACCTTGCCCGTACAAGGTATTCAAGGCCCGCGCCTTCCCAAGATGCAGAGACGTGGAGCACGCCTCTGTCAGGTGCCGTTGCGCCCAGTCGCATCACAGACTGGCGCACGGTGTCAGAATCTGACAGCCAATAAACGCAGCGACAAGACATCCCCTGCCGCCTCCGCCGTCATCAACCACTACGACTAGGGTGTGGCATGGGCAGGGCAGCATGAAGAAGACTCAGTAGCCTTCACCAGAGAAAACTACTGGCATAACTGCAGATACGATAGTCTGCAGGAAATCTCCCCGGGACCACCTGTCGGGTCCCGGGCCCCCCTTGTAAGCCACCCGCGCCTTGGACTATAAAAGGCTCGGGTAGGCGACGTTAGCAAGGGTTCGCACTCCCGCAACTCATACGCTAGCCATTCACACCCAAGATGTAACTCATCCTCAAGCTCAGGACTCCGGTTCTGAGCAGCAAGTAATACAGCGAGCTCCATAGCTCGCCGTGGACGTAGGGTTTTACGCTCCGGCGGCCTGAACCACGTAAAACTCGCCGTGTCAAGCTCTTACTAACTCGTCTATACGCTCAAGCTCTCCGCAAGGGTCTAGCCCCACCGAAAAAAGAACCTCCGCGGGCTGCCCAGTGCAGGCCCGGGGGAAGTGTCGACCGAACACTTCGACATTTGGCGCGCCAGGTAGGGGGCTTTTCCCTTGCGCGACGAGTTTCGGACGACGAAGATGACCTAGCTTCCTTCAGTGGCAAAATCCCCTCGCCCGCGTTCGCGGCGAACCGTGACCATGGGGGAGTACATGTCGACACACTCAGGACGGAGTTTGTCGGCGCAAGCTGGGAGCCAGCAGCCGGCTCTGGCAGCGCCGACCCCGGCAATGCAGGCTCCAACCAGCGTCAGGTCTTCAGTAGCGCTGGGCGTACCCGGTGGGGGTGCGCTAGCTGCAGCAAGAGCGCTACTGCACAGTCCGCCTGCTGGGGACGCACCTCAGGCAGCGACCCAGCAGTGGATTCGCGAGGTAGACCGTCTCGTCGTCGCCGCCGCAAACCCTCGACTTCGGCGGGGACGACGCTCCGGCCAACCGGCTGTGTCGCTGATGCGCACGCCAATGGTTGGCGAGCAGACGGCAGATTCCAGCTCCACCAGGCTCCAGTCAACGGATCTGAGGACAGAGCTGGAACGGTGTCACTTGGGCCAAGATGCCCGGGTATACCTCGAGCAACGCCGAGAGAGGCGTCGCAACCAAGAGGCTGGCGACAAACTCTCCTCCCCCGCATTCGCGGTGAACCGTGACCAGGGGGGAGTACATGTCAACACACTCAGGACGGAGTGTGTCGGCACAAGCTGGGAGCCAGCAGCCGGCTCTGGCAGCACCGACCCCGGCAATGCAGGCTCCGACCAGCATGAGATCTTCTGCAGTGATAAGCTAACCCCACAGGGGTGCGCTAACTGCAGCAAGAGTGCTACTGCGCAACCCAGCTGCTGGGGACGCACCTCATTCAGTAACCCAGCAGTGGATACGCGAGGTAGACCGCCTCGTCATCACCGCTGCAAACCCTCGACTTCGGCGGGGACGACGCTCCGGTCAACCGGCTGAGTCGCTGACGCGCACGCCAACGGTTGATGGGCAGACGGCGGACTCCAGCTCCACCAGGCTTCCGTCGACGGATCTGAGGGCAGAGCTGGAGCGATGCCACTTGGGTCAAGATGCCCGAGTGTTCCTCGAGCGACGTCGAGAAAGGCATCGCATCCAAGAGGCTGGTGACAGCATGACGTCGGCCTCGACCCAGCCTGAAGGGCAGATATTCGCCACGCGAGCTCTGCCCCAGGCGTACGCCACGCAGCATATGCCACAATCATATGCCCTGCAAACGGCGCCCTCGGTCTATGGAGCAGCCTTGCCCATACCGGGGTACACTGTGCCAGCGGCGAACCAAGCGTTCGCGGCGCCGACACCTACAGAGACAGGAGCAGGATGTGCGGCCCTGGCGCCCCACCTTCGCTTTGCAAGGTGACCGCGCAAGTTTCGGCCGCACCTGCCCGAAAAGTACGACAGCAGCGTCAACCCGACGGAGTTCCTCTAAATCTACTCCACCGCCGTACTTGCCGCAGGAGGGGATGAGGCTGTCGTGGCCAACTACTTCCCCGTCGCCTTGACCGGCCCAGCCCGGTCTTGGCTAATGAACCTCCCTCAGGGTTCCATAACTTCCTGGGGAGAGCTCTGCCGGCAGTTCATCGCCAACTTCGGCAGCTCCTACACCCGTCCCAGCACGGAGCTTGACCTCCACGCAATCAAGCAACAACCTGGGGAGTCACTGCGCTCCTTCATCCAACGGTTCTCCCAGGTACGCAACACCATCCCGCACATTCGAAGTGCTTCTGGGGTGGTAGCGTTCCGGCAGGGTGTCCGGGACGAGAAGATGCTTGAGAAGCTTGCGACCAGAGAGGTCTGCGATGCCTCTGAGCTCTTCAGCCTGGCGGACAAGTGCGCCAGAGCAGCCGAAGGGCGGAATTGGCACTCGCTGCCAGCTTCCGAAGCCGGAAGACAGCCCGAAGACGGCGGAGTTCAAGCTGAGCTCCAGACCACGTCAGACAGCCAAGAGCCAAGCACTGGCTGACTTTGTGACTGAGTGGACGCCAACGAAGGCTGACCCAGGGGGCTGCGAAGACGGTGAACCAATGTACCGAGCTCCGGTCTTCACCGGGCCTCACTGGACGCTCTTCTTCGACGGATCCTCGCGAAAGCAGGGGGCCAGTGCAGGCGTACTGCTTCTCATGCCATCGGGGGAGCAGTCTAGGTACATGGTGCGTCTCAATTCCAAGGCAACCAACAACTTGGCAGAGTATGAAGCACTCATCTTTGGCCTAAAAGACAGTCCTGTCTCTGGGCGCTCGCCAGTTGTTGGCGCAGGGCGACCCCCAGCTAGTTATCAAGCAAGTTAAGGGTGAATGCCCCTGCAATGACCCACAGCTAGCTGCTTATCTGCTCCACGTGCGGATGTTGGAGAAAGACTTCCTCGCCTTGGACCTGCGCCATGTACCGCGCGCTGGCAAGGCCGCGGCTGACGACCTCTCAACGAAGGCCTCCATCGGAGCCCCTGCGCCCGAAGGAGTCTTCGAGAGGACGTTGCTGCGGACAACAGCCCGGCCTGCCGAGCCGAGCGAAGGGGGCTGAACCAGTGCCTCGAAGCTAGGCAGTCCCGGCAGCCATGGATGCCGCCAAAGGATCGTAAGCATCACTGGGGACTCCGTGCAACCCAGGGCTCAAGATCCAGAAGCTCAAGTAGTCCCGATGCATGGACCACGGAGGTCCGGGGCTCCTTGAAGGACATCCTTCCTGATGAACGTGCATTCGCTGAACGGGTGGTGCGGTTGGCTAAGTGCTACGCGCTGGTATCTTTACTGGCGTGGCGCCACGACATCCTATTGCGGTGCATAACCCAGGAGGAAGGCTGCGAAAAGCTCGCAGTAGTCCAAGGAGGCGAGTGCTGGGAACGCTCATCGTCCCGCACGCTGGTCGGTTAAGCCACCCGGCATGGCTCCTACTGACCGAGAGCCACCTGGACGCCGTCAAACCGGTTAGGGATGCAATGCGTGCCAGGTCCACGCCAAGCAGACCCACACAACCGGTGCAGACGCGCACCCAAAGCCGTCGGGGGATACCGGCTCCTCCATGTCAAGGGCCAGCTGGACTTCCCAGGGCCGGGTCACGGGAACTACCCTTCCACATGGTATGAGGGGCCGAAGCCGTGCTTCCCCCTGAGATCGCCATGGGGGTCCCCCCGTGTCCGGCGTACGACGAAGCCACGCATGACCCGCTCTGCGTGAAGACAGGCGCTCCGACGCCATCCCAGTAAGTTCACCATGCTTACTTAGGTGTTTATTTAAATTACGCATTAATTTATATGAGCACCTCCCCACGCTCTAGACAGTGTGCGTCCATTGTACACTCGGTTCCTCTTTCCTGCTCTCATGCATAGTCGATATTTGCCGTCCTGCCAAAGGCGGTAGTGCTTGGGGTACCTGCCAGAGGCCCGGTGGCCTTTTGGATCTCCCCCTGTAAGGGTACTGTACCGCCAGTTGGTCTCCTCCGAGAAAAGACCTACGCTATACCGGGGGGTCAGGAGCCTTGCTTTGCCCAGTCTTGCACCCAAAGCATGCGCACTCTGCCCCCCGGCGCTGCGGTCTGAGTACCAGGGGGCCGGACAATTACACCCTGACTGGGGCTGGGGCCAGACCTCCGGGACCAAGTGCACTGGATTACCCAAGCCCCGTATTCCGGCCTGGGACAGTAAGCCAAAGGAGACTAAGGGACAGGAAAGGGGGGACCGCTGAGAAGTTCCGGACCTCCGCCCCCACAGCTGGGCCGAGCTCCGATGCCAGCCCTTGCCCTCCTTTCAGAGGCGAGCGCTGATGCCGGACCTCACGCCCTTCGTTGGCCTGAGCTCCGATGACTGCCGGACTCCGCCTCCACAGCCAGGCCGAGCTCCGAGACCAGTCCTCGCCCTCCTTTCAGAGGTGAGCACTGATGCCGTACCTCACGCCCTTCGCTGGCCTGAGCTCCGATGACTTCCGGACTCCGCCCCCACAGCTGGGCTGAGCTCCGAGGCCAGCCCTCACCCTCCTTTCAGAGGCGAGCGCTGATACCGGAGCTCACGCCCTTCGTTGGCCTGAGCTCCGATGACTGCCGGACTCCGCCTCCACAGCCAGGCCGAGCTCCGAGGCCAGCCCTCACCCTCCTTTGAGAGGTGAGCGCTGATGCCGGACCTCACGCCCTTCGCTGGCCTGAGCTCCGATGACTTCCGGACTCCGCCCCCACAGCTGGGCCGAGCTCCGAGGCCAGCCCTCGCCCTCCTTTCAGAGGCGAGCGCTGATACCGGACCTCACGCCCTTCGTTGGCCTGAGCTCCGATGACTTCCGGACTCCGCCCCCATAGCTGGGCCGAGCTCCGAGGCCAGCCCTCGCCCTCCTTTCAGAGGCGAGCGCTGATGCCGGACCTCACGCCCTTCGCTGGCCTGAGCTCCGATGACTTCCGGACTCCGCCTCCATAGCCAGGTCGAGCTCCGAGGCCAACCCTCGCCCTTCTTTCAGAGGCGAGCGCTGATGCCGGACCTCACGCCTTTCGCTGGCCTGAGTTCCGATGACTTCTGGACCTCCGCCTCCACAGCTGGGCCGAGCTCCGATGCCAGCCCTTGCCCTCCTTTCAGAGGCGAGCCCTGATGCCGGACCTCATGCCCTTCGTGGACCTGTGCTCCGATGACTTCCGGACCTCCGCCCCAACAGCCGGGCCGAGCTCCGATGCCAGGCTTCACCCTCTCCTAAGAGGCTGAACTCCGAAGCCGTCAAGACCCTGCCAGCACAGGGAGTACTCAAGACAAGAAAGTAGGCGGGTAGGAGAAGGCCTCACCTCGGGCTCGTTACCTCCCCCGAGGTGAGCCCGGGGGCCACTGTCGGTACCCGCGATATGGGGTACCCCCGCGCACAGGGGAAAATGCCTAAGGATCTCGCCCTTCTCCACAGGGAAAGCTCCGGAGGCGTCACATGTCCAGTGGGGCCGGACCTCCCTCCCCTCGGAGGAAAGCTCTGGGCTCGCCACGTGGCCTACAGCAGCGAGACCTCCCCCCTCCATGGGGAGAGCTCCGAAGGTGCCACATGTCCCGCAGGGCCGGACCTCCCCTCCTCAGAGGAGAGCTCCAGACCCGCCACGTGGCCGACAGAAGCCGGACCTCCCCCCTCCGCGGGGGAGAGGTCCGAAGGCTCCACGTGTCCTGCGGGGCCGGACCTCCCCCTCCTCAGAGGAGAGCTCCGGGCCCGCCACGTGTCCAGCAGACAGCGCTGCCTGCCCCCGAGCGGTAGGCAGCGGGCGTAAAGACGCCCCATACCTTGCCCATACAAGGTATTCAAGGCCCGCGCCTTCCCAAGACGCGGAGACGTGGAGCACGCCTCTGTCAGGTGCCGTTGCGCCCAGTCACATCACAGACTGGCGCACGGTGTCAGAACCTGCCAGCCAATAAACGCAGCGACAAGACATCCCCTGCCGCCTCCGCCGTCATCAACCACTACGACTAGCGTGCGGCATGGGCAGGGAAGCAAGACGAAGACTCAGAAGCCTTCGCCAGAGACAACTACCGGCATAACTGCGGATACGATAGTCTGCAGGAAATCTCCCCGGGACCACCTGTCGGGTCCCCGGGCTCCCTTGTAAGCCACCCGCGCCTTGGACTATAAAAGGCTCGGGTAGGCGACGTTAGCAAGGGTTCGCACTCCCACAACTCATACGCTAGCCATTCACACCCAAGCTGTAACTCATCCTCAAGCTCAGGACTCCGGTTCTGAGCAGCAAGTAATACAGCGAGCTCCATAGCTCGCCGTGGACGTAGCGTTTTACGCTCCGGCGGCCTGAACCACGTAAAACTCGCCGTGTCAAGCTCTTACTAACTCGTCTATACGCTCAAGCTCTCCGCAAGGGTCTAGCCCCACCGAAAAAAGAACCTCCGCGGGCTGCCCAGTGCAGGCCCGGGGGAAGTGTCGACCGAACACTTCGACAACACACTTCGACATTTGGTGCGCCAGGTATGGGGCTTTTCCCTTGTGCGACGAGCTTCTGCCGATGAAGATGACCAAGCTTCCTTCAGCGGCAAGCTCTCCTCCCCCGCGTTCACGACAGACCGTGACTAGCGGGGAGTACGTGTCGACACACTCTGGACGGAGTGTGTCGGTGCAAGCTGGAAGCCGGCAGCCGACTCCGGCAACGCCGACTCCGGCAATGCAGGCTCCAGCTAGCATGAGATCTTCTGCGGCGCTGAGCGTTCCCCACGGGGGCGCGCTAGCTGCAGCAAGAGCGCTACTGCAGAATCCGCCTGCTGGGGATGCGCCTCAGGCAGCGACCCAGCAGTGGATTCGTGAGGTAGACCGCCTCGTTGTCGCCGCCGCTAACCCTCGACTTCGGCGGGGACGACGCTCCGGCCAACCGGCTCGCTGACGCGCACGCCAACGGTTGACGGGCAGACGGCGGATTCCAGCTCCACCAGGCTTCAGTCGACGGACCTGATGACAGAGCTGGAACGGTGCCACTTGGGCCAGGATGCCCGGGTGTACCTCGAGCGACGTCGAGAAAGGCGCCACAACCTAGAGGCTGGCGACAGCATGACGTCAGCCTCGACCCAGCCTGAGGCGCAGATCTTCGCCACGCGATCTCTGCCCCAGGCATACGCCGCGCAGCATATGCCACAGCCATATGCCCTGCAAACAGCGTCCCCGGTCTATGGTGCAGCCTTGCCCATACTGGGGTACACTGTGCCAGCGGCGAACCAAGCGTTCGTGGCACCAACGCCTGCAGCAGCAGGGGGAGGGTGTGCGGCCCTGGCGCCCCACCTTCACTTCGCGAGGTGGCCGCGCAAGTTTCGGCCGCACCTCCCCGAGAAGTACGACGGCAGCGTCAACCCGGCGGAGTTTCTCCAGATCTACACCACCGCCGTACTTGCCGCAGGAGGGGACGAGGCCGTCATTTCCAACTACTTCCCCGTCGCCTTGACCGGCCCAGCCCGGTCTTGGCTCATGAACCTCCCCCAGGGTTCCATAACTTCCTGGCGAAAGCTCTGCCGGCAGTTCACCGCCAACTTCGGCAGTTCCTACACCCGGCCTGGCACGGAGCTCGACCTCCACGCCATCCAGCAACAACCTGGGGAGTCGCTGCGCTCCTTCATCCAGCGGTTCTCCCAGGTGCGGAACACCATCCCACACATCCAAAACGCTTCTGTGGTGGTGGCGTTCCGGCAAGGCGTTCGGGACAAGAAGATGCTTGAGAAGCTCGCGACCAGAGAGGTCCGCGATGTCTCCAAGCTCTTTAGCCTGGCAGACAAGTGCGCCAGAGCAGCCGAAGGGCGGAACTGGCACTCACTGCCGACCTCCGAGTCGGGAGGACAGCCCGGGTCTGGCGCTGCTTCCTATGGAGGCAGCAAGAAGGCCAAGAACCGGGGCAGAGGCAAGATGGAATCACCGGCCGCGGCCCCCGTCGCTGCAGTAGCGGCACCCAGTGGAGCTCGGGGGCCGTGCCTAGACAAAAGGCAGCGACAGTCACCAGCCCCAGATGGTGACCAAGGCGAGCTGTGCCCCGTGCATGGCACCATCAATCATACTGCTGCCGAGTGCTGGGACATCCAGAGACAATGCAGAGTGCTTCCGCAAAGGGAGGCAGCTGAGAGCTGATGGGCCGCCCCTCCCTCAGAGGGAGGGCAAACAGAAAGTTGACGCCTCAGTCAGCGCCGGCCACCAGGTGGGTTTTCAGGAGCCTCAGCGCGTCATGAAGACGGTGCACAACAGTGAGGACTTCAGCTCCGGTGATGACGAGCCGGGGCAGTAGCTGACTGCGACTATCCCGGGAAGTCAGTGGAGACTTCAATGCTGCGATATCAACCTTGGAGGAGCTCCAAGTAGTCACAGCAGCCCAAGCACCAGCCCCAATGGTGCAGAACCGGGCCAGCTCTACACGAGTGCACGCCTCCGTGCCTCGGTCGTACCTCCTGGGGGCCGCCCAGGGTCTGTCAACCTCTTGAAGGCCTTGCCAGAAGGGGAAAGACACCTTGGGTCTCCCAAGAAGAGTCCGGGTTCTCCTACCCCTTGAAGGCCTTAGCCAGAAGGGGAGGGTACCCCGGGGCGCCCAGGAGAAGCCGCACAGGACCTGATCCAGCGTGAAGATGACAACCTCGTCGATGAGGCTCGACTGCATGTGACACCCCACAACGCACGGTCTCGGCTGGTGCTCTAGCACTACCGCCAAAGGACCAAATGCGTCAGGGACCTGCAGGAAGGCAACCTGGTGCCGCGGCACGCACTTTCTCGCGAAGGACCTATAAACTCTCCCCCGGCCGGGAAGGTCCCTTCCGAGTCACGAAAGTTGCCGTCTCAGGTACACATGCCTTTCAATCAAGTATGGGATCCGTTCCCAAAACCCTTGGCAAGGAGCAACACTGTAAGTCCTACCCCCCGAGCGTTAGTAGAACATGGCCATACCCTTCTGTAATAAATCCCATAGAGTCTAGGAACAGCGCTTGGGGCAGCTAAGTCTAGGGGGACGGTCCAGGACTACGTCCAGCTTGGCCGGGTTTCGACCCTAAGCGCGTAGAGTCTTGCTTCCCTTCTTGACGAGGCGGGTCGTTGCCTCCATGTACAGCCTGACTTCCACCTATGGGCATTAACACAGAAACCTGTTCTACTTCTCTCTCTCTCTCATGTGCTCATTTAAATTACGCATTAATTTTTATGGTCGCACTCTATATGTATGCTCACCGTACATCTAGCTCCCTCTCTCCCGCGCTCATCCATAGTCAGCATTTGCTATCCTACCGAAGGCGGTTGCGCTTGAGGCACCTGCCGATGGTCAGGTGGGCCTCTCGGGCCTCTCTCCCGCGCTCATCCATAGTCAGCATTTGCTATCCTACCGAAGTCTACCCCCCTTATTTTAAGGCTTACTTTAGGACATACTATATTAGTCCTCATTTCTCCTCCGGGAGAATTAACTAACATAGCATATTCTAAGTGGGATACGGGTAGTTGATGTTTGGCAACATATTTGGATGATATGAAGGAATGCGATGCTCCGGAATCAAATAAAATGGTGGCTGGGTTGGAGTTGGCAAGGAACATACCAATTGCGACGTCCTCAGCCTGTTGTGCTTCTTCAGCAATGACATGGTTCACGTGGCCACGAGCATTGTTCTGCGGTCCACGTTTCCCTTGGTTGTCCCCTCTGTTTGGTTGCTGGTTCTGCTTGGGCACGTTACCTTGCTGTCCAGGGTCTCTCCTCGGGCACTGGTTAGCGAAGTGGCCTACTTCCCCGCATGCAAAGCATGCCCTGTTGCCTACGGCAGCAGGTATGCTGGGGCGAGGGTTTTGAACAGGGGCGCCATTGTTAGGTCGGGGCGCTGGAGGCATGGGCACACGAGGTGCCGGTGCAACGAATTGTTGCTGTGGTGGCTGACCAGGGCAGTACGCAGGAGTGGTCGATCCATACTGCGGGGCAGGGGGCATGTACCTAGGTCGTACGTTGCTCCCTTGGGGCTGGTATGGCATCTTCCTCTTGCACTCTCGCTCGATCTCTCGGATCTTGTTTTCAACCACAATAGCCTTGTCAACCAGCTTCTGGAAGCTTACGTAGTCATTGTTGAGGAGCTGAACCTGGATCTCATTGTTCAACCCTCTCATGAACAGGTATTGCTTCCTCTGGTCTGAGTTGACATCTTCGGGGGCGTACCGGGACAGTTGTATGAACTTGTTGAGATACTCGTTCACACTCTTCTGTCCTTGGCGGAGACCTTCAAACTCCTGCCTCTTGAGCATCATTACACCAGCAGGGATGTAGTGAGAGCGGAAACATTCCTTGAACTCAGTCCAAGTGATTGTCTCCGGGTTGGCATGGGCGTTGCTCAAGGCATCCCACCAGTCAGCAGCGGCTCCCGTAAGTTGGTGCGATGCGAAGATAACCTTCTCTCGGTCGTTGCACTGAACAATGGCGAGCTTCTTCTCCATGGATTTCAACCAATCATCGGCCTCCATGGGATCGCTTGCTTGAGCAAAGGTGGGTGGTCGAGTCCTCATGAACTCTCCGAACCTGTTATGAGCCGGCGGTGGTGGTGGCGGTGGTGCCGGAACGGGGTTTTTGTTTGCCTGCAACTGACCCAAAGTTTGGATCATGGTTTGCATAAGCTGGTTTTGCATGGCCATCAACCTTTCCAGATGGTTTTCACCAGCTCCGGGGTTAGCAGGAACTCCCTCGTTGTCATCCTCCAGGGCGTTCCTTCGGCTGGCGTTTCCTCTCACCATCTGTGAGAGAGAACGAAATAGAATAGAAGGTTAGATGGTTAGGTAGGTCCCTTTAACTATATGCATCAAGGTGAGTTAGACTATATATATTAGCCCATATGAGGATGGGATCAAGTGCCGAAGCATTTCACACCTCTTTCTTCTTACGTATGGATATGGACAACGTTTTTGAGACATCCCACAACTCACATTAAGCACACAATCACACATAATCATTGCAAGGGCTCATACAGCTCCTATTCAAGGATGGTTTCCTATACCAAGGTGGTTTCAAGGCCAATCTAAGCTATTCACCCTAGGATGCTTCCTTTGGTCAGCGTGGCTTAGCTACCTGTAACTTCTATTTTTAGGGGTGTAACTTGCTGTTAACCCGTGGCTCTAATATCAATCTAAGGTTTCTATCTAGGCGTGTAACCTACTGTCAACCCGTGGCTCTGATACCAATCTGTGACGCCCTCAATTCTGTGGAAAATCACGGAACCAAGAACTAATGCATATGTGTGCCCAGGATGTTCATCACACATACACATACGTTCCACAAACTGAATTAAGATTATATATTACCATGAATAACAGAGTTTATTACAATACCTCATGAGTCTTGGACTCATGCACACAGAGGAAGTCTTATTTCTATGCAGCAGAAGTCTTTCTAATGCGGAAACAAATCTAAGCAGTAGTGATTCCATCTCCGTTCCCTCCACAGGCAAGGTTGAGAACAGATCACACGCCATAATGCTCCACTTGGTCTTCATAGTAGGCTTCTCCTGCTGCTGATGATGAAGTAATAATGCAAGTTTGAGTACAATGATGTACTCAGCAAGTGCGGGAAACACATGATATGCAGCTCATAAGCAAGGTAGGTATAAAAGGCTTATTTGCAGAAAAGCAGATTTGTAAAATTATGATAAAACAACAACTTAACTTTAGATGTAATCCCAACTTGTATTAAATTACCAACATACCTCCATCACTTCCCGTGTTCCATCCGAACATTAACCAATCCTTTATTCATACTCACGAATACCTCCTCGTATTCGCTACCATCTCACCTCGTAATTCGACCTCGTCTCACACCGAGACCAATCTCATGTCATGTCCCAACAGTCATGCAACCATCTCAACACCCAGACTCAACTGTCCCAACAACTAAACCGTAACCAAATCCATAACCAAATCCATAACCAAGAACTTTCCCTATAACCATCCCAACTAATCATGGCAGTTTAGCCAGGTGCTCGTGACCGTAAGCTCGGCTATCATGTGTAAAAGCCCAAGAAAAGGGACTTGCAAAAACTTTTCTTCACCTCACAACACCACAGTTTTTATTGTGGACACCATAGGAAATGTTGTGAAGAGCAAGTAACCTCCATCAAAAGAATGATTAGAGGGGAAAGCCTTCACTTTCACAATGTAGGGTTTCTACACATGAGCATGAGAGGTTAAGCTCACCCCTAGGATTTAAAAAGTCTTGGGAAGGTTCAGTCCAAAGCTCATGCAAATTCAACAATTTTTGAGGCACTTTTGGGTTATTTCAAAAAGAGGCCAATTTGAATGTAAATTCAAATTGCAGCAACTTTCATCACCCAAATTTAAAAGTTAGCTCCATATCTATACTCAGCACATTTTTCTGAGTAAACCCACCAATTTTCATCTCCATTGGAGCTCATGTTGTCAAGAGCTAAATTTGCAAGAATTCAAAACTGAATTTGAATTTCAGTTTAAATATGAACCACATTTAACCAAACAAAGTTTGAATTTGAGAATTCAAATTCAAACAAAGACTTGGGAGCTAAGTCTCACATTAAATTGTGAGTAGCTGGTGGGATAATTAGCAAAAACAGAAAAGAAATATTAGGGAAAAAGAAGAAAGGGGGAGGCCCACAGGTCAGTGGCACACAGGAGGGGCAGTCGGTTGCTGCAGCCGACCCCGACTTCGCGCGCAAGCCAGGGAACGACGGCGAGCCACCGAGGCAGCGATCGGCCACCTCACGGTGCCAAACCGCGGCTTAAAGGCCAGCGCACAGCCCACGCCGCCTTCCTCCTGCTTTCCAAACGAGAACCCCCCCTACCGAGCTCCTTCCTCGTTTCCGCGCGAGCACAGAAACGCCGCCCTCTCTGATCGCCGGCGTCCGGCCAGCACAGGCACGCTCGTGCCCGACGAGCCACACAAGAAAGGACCGCCTTAAGGTGCTGATTCTTCTAGTCCCTACCGTTCGTCATTTCATGGGCTGTCGAGGGAGTATTTCGCCGGGAAAGCTTCGGGTGTCTTGAGACCGAGCTCCCACAAAATCCCAAAATTCGTGGGGGTTAGCTCATCACCGGGCAAACCGAGTCATGCACACGCTCTATACACGGCCACGACCACCTAGGATCGAAAACCAGTAAAAACCGTGGGCTAGGTTGACGGTTCTTTGAAGTTTTCTAAAGCACAGCCGATATCCGGCCTAGGTCGCCGGTGAGGTCATAGTTACCGCCGTTTTCACGGGGATCGGTGTCCATGTCCGTGACCAGCAGGTGTCAGCGGAGCTCCCCGAGCAAACCGCATCGAAAAAGGTGCGTGGGATGCCGAGTTCGACGTCGCCTGTGAGCTCCCGGCCGCTGTTGCCGTCGGGAGCCCTGTTCCGGCCATTGTCAAGCTCCGGGAAGGGCACCACCGTGTTCCCCAGGCCGGGATAGGCACAGGCGGCGAGAATCAGCAAGCTCCGAAGGCCGGAACCCCTCTCCGGTGAGAGCTCCGGCGAGCTCGGCGGCGGGGTCGCGCGGGTGGCCGGAGGAGGACGAAGGGGTAGGCCCCACGTGTCAGCGGCTGGAGATAAAGGGGTGGGATTCTCTGTGGTCCGGGATCCAGTGCGGCCGCACGGGAAGGAGTCTGTGGCCCCGTGTGGCTCGGATCCAGCGGTCGACACGTGTACGTGGACCCACCCGCAGGATTTAAACATTTCTGGAATTTCCAGTTTTAGTGCAAACTTTAGAACCCCATAACTTTTGCTAGGCAGCTCCAAATTTAGTGATTCAAATTGGGTTGGATTCATCTTGCCTAGCTCTGTCCAGATATACAACCCAATTTGTATGAAACCCATTAGTTAATGCTGGAAAATTCTTTAAAACTTTTCAGAAAAAGAATTTTAGAGGGAGTTTGGTTCATCCAAAAATCCCCAAATTTTTCCAGAATGTTCTTTAGGACATTAGTAAACCCCTGTAAAAGTTTCAGACCATTTGGAGTTGATTTGGTCAGAGCAATTCAAATTGGAAGGTGCTGTGTTCATTTGAATACAGAAACATTTTCAGAGAATTTCCAAAACTTGGAAATTCAGTTCTGGGCAATTCTTAACCCCAAAAATGTTAGGAAAATTCAGGAAAACTCTATGAGCTATAATTGAAATTGTAGTTCATTAAGTTGAGCATGAACAGGGGTATTACCTCAGAATAAAATTCTTCCTTGCTGATTTGCCAAGAGAATTACTCTGAGCAAACCACTCCATGAAAAGTGCTAATGTTTGGTCCAGAGCGTTTTCTTGTGACAAGGAACTCACACAAAAAATATCAGCTCCATTGGAGCTCTAGATCACCCCTGTCCTGTTTAACCCATTAAGGGATTAATATGGAAAAGGGGGAAAAACCACTTAGCATTTGACCATGTGAATAAGTCCAAGCCAAACCACCAACACCAGTTCATATTTAAATTCTTAAACAAAGTTCCAGGTGTTAGAGGCTGGTTATTAGCACTAATAGTAGAAGTCTTACTCTAAAACTCACATTTGCATCTAAATTAACATGTAGTATTTCATTAACGTGTAGCCGTTGAAGAAAAGACTCCGGAAGTGCTGGACTTCCTCCTTCCGGACGAAGACTTAACTCCTGACCAGCAGCAACAAGGCAAGCCCCGGTTTGCATTAACCCTTTTATAAGTCTTACTTTGTTTACATGTGTCATATGAAGTATGTATGTGCATTAGGTATAGGATGAATGAAACCCCACTTGCATAACCAAAGGTTCCTAAAAGAGTGAGGGTAGTGTCAAGGACCTCGAGTAGACAGGCTATGCTTAATGATTCATAGGACTTCGGTACAAGTCGAGTAGATGGAATCTACTCGCGAGATAGGCATTGGGACACACGGGTTCGGTTGAGTGATGTGAGATCACTTTAGTAATAAAAATGAGACTAGGCAGGGGCTAGGGCGCAGCAAGAGTGAGTCTTGTGTGCGCAGCCCTGCCCGTGTCGATTGAGGACCGATCCGTGTGCGGCCCTGCTGAACAAGTGTTGAACGTACCGAAGGCATATCGGATATATGGGCCCCGATAAACCCATGTAGCCTAAACCTCCGGGCGTCGAGGCATAGCACACCGATTTATAGGTGTAGGTTGAGGGCAGCAAGGTGGAAATCTGCCAACGGGCATAGAGAGATGCTCCGTGTGGGGAACCTCCTGCTCGTTTCGGTGCGACCGGTTCGACGTTTGGGCTGTTGGGTGAAAGGTTGTCCCGTACGACATCGAGTGAGCGTGCTGTGCAGCTCCACGGGTGGGCGTACGTGACGTGCTCTTTGGGTTTTCCCTGCAGGTGTATATCGAGTCGATTCGCCGTCCCTCGCGGTGACGAGTACTGCTTGTTCACTGCACCGTAACGTAGACTAATGGATGAAATATGTTGATTCAATGATGCTGATTGACATAATTGTATTGCTACATGTGTGCCACCAAATACTGCTTACTAAATTTCAGATTTCATGAACTGTTAACTTGTTGCTAAAAGATGAATTAAGGATGAACTTGTAGGCGTGTCGTTTTGCTGAAATGTTACTAACCTATGTATTGGTATACCTCATGTAGAGTTTCATGCTTAGGTGAGTCGGTTAAGCCTTGCTGAGCCTTCATGCTCATGGTTGCTGCTTAAGTGTTTTTTTTTTCAGGTGAGGAGCCACCCACGGACTCGGAGTACGAGTCCACCGGCGAGGGTTATCCTCCGTCGGGGACCACGGCTGAGTGGGAGCCGTACACGCCGCGCTGAGCTGAGGAGTGCAGCTAGTGTGGGTTGCCCTAGGGCTGGGCAACCAACTTTTGCTAGATAGGCGGGCGTGAGTTGTGTAGACTTCCGCTGTGTAACATAAACAATAGTTGTAACTGAAGTTTGTACCTGTTTGTACAGTTTCAGTTGGTTCCCATGTAATATATGATGTTCTTATGATGTGTGCTGTCGGGTGTCGCAGCGCGCGGCACCACCCTCTGCGATCCTAGATGAGCGGATTCCGGTCCGCCACAGCCTGGTATCAGAGCTGCAGTGGGGATAGCACAGTACTAAAGGACTGCATTATGGGAAAAACTTAGGTATACGGTGAGGATTCGGTAGTTGCCCAAGTAAGGACTATATTAGCATAGTTACTTAAAGTGGCAAAGACTAACTTATGTGTTATAATTCTGAATTTCAATTATGTAACGACGCACCTACGCTCTGGTAAGTATGGTAAGGAACGCCACCGAAAGCGGTTCAATTTCGGTTAGCTCTCCCTGACGAGGAACGTGGTTCAGGGATTGATCTCACAGCTTGGTGTGAGATGTCAATATGAATCTCTTGGACTCTTCATGTCCCTGAGTTCATATGAAACGCTGATCCCTAGCATGCATTAGGCAAGTAAGCGGAGACCCCATCGCGTGGTCAGTAACGCGAGAGTGTGTTCGTCTAGAAATAGCCCAGGAGGACATACGCATCGCTTGCCATCGGCGTGCCCTGCAGGGCAGTAGGTGGTATCTGTTGGGTTGATAACATTCCCAACAGTGACGACCCGTTCATGACATACTCGGGTCCCCCGTCGTGTGGTGTTGAAACACGATCACGTGCCTTGAGACGTGACTTAGCTCAAGGACGGCCGTATGACAATGATACGGGCGTTTGTATTTACTTTTAGATATGGAACTGCCTGAAATGAACAAACTTTGAGTGCAGCATCATTGTGTGGTCTTCTGCAGGTACTAACCACGTATGTATCCATGTAGAAAACGTGTGGGAGAGACCGTTTAGTGCCACACTCGAGACGTATATACCGGTATGATCCGGTTAGGATTTTCTTTTGTGAGGAACGTAGTACCGAGACATTGTAGGCATATGCATGAGTATAATGATAACAAAGAATTAAAATCTATAGGTTCAGCATTTAGGACCCTGGTTGGGTATAAGAATGGGATAGTGATGATTGTAGTTCCAAAAAGACTGAAAAACAGAGTGCTCTGTTTTGGGCAGCATGTTTGCTGATCTTCAACAGGGCGTAACTCACCGGTCTTTTAGCCCAGAGGGGCTGCTACATAGCTCTGGAAAGGTATTCAAGTACTCTACAACTTTGTTGTAGACTTCCAGAGCTGAAACTCGCCTTAAGATGGCTGAAATCCCAGAGGAATGTAAACTGTCCAGAACCAGGGCAGAGTAAAACATCCTCTGAACTGATCTGTTTTTCAAACATAACTCCCAGTAGAAAAATCTAAAATTGTCATATAATACATCCTTAGAAAGAGTAGAAGATGTGCGACACCTTTGCAATTCAAAGTTCCTGAAATTTCAGCACAGAATTTAGTGGAAATCAGGGTTGGAAACAGCCACTTCCAAGGGAGGTGCTGTTAAAATTCTTCCAGAAATTCTGCTAACTTTGAATTAACATAACTTTTTAATCAAAGCTGATCTGGGGGCAAATGAGTACTCGTTGGAAAGATACTGAAGTTAAATTGAACTTTGGTATTCAACTTGAGTCATGAAGATGCACAGAACCAGATCAAAACTTGGAATAGGTAGAAACTGGTCATTCTGACAGAAGAATGACAGTTGAACTCATTGAAAAGGGTGTTGTACCCTAAGGGTGTTATACGTGATGACAACGCAATAATAATGTCTCGTAGAGACCAAACCCAGTTATGGTAAGCTTCCAAAGAGGGGGTTCATCAAGTTGGATTAAACTAACTTGTGTTTGGTCTGGTAATGGTGTAGCTTGTGCAAAGTTATTACATTATCTACTTACGAGATATTTCGCATGTTTGGTTGTCATAATGTTTTTACGCCCAGTTCTATTGGACTGCATGCAAAATGTTGCGGGACTGATGTTTAATGTCGTATGGTTGCAGATGGTTCGTACTAGGACCACACACGAGGTTGGTGGCTCTAGCCAAGGTGGAGGCGATGACTCCCAGCCACCGGCCTACGACAGCACCCCGCAGCAGCAGCCACCACTGCCGCCTCCGCTTACTCTAGCGGATGTGATAGCGGCATTGGTGGGAGGTCGTGAGGAGCAGACCAACCTGCTCCGCACGATCGTGCAGAATACGTCCCAGGCGGGAGGACGTCAAGAGCGAGGGCCTCGTGAGCCCCGCGAAGTGTCGTACTCGGATTTCATGAGTACGCACCCTCCAGTGTTCACCGAAGCTGAAGAACCACTGGAGGCGGACAACTGGCTGCGGACTATCGAGTCCAAGTTCGGGCTGCTCCAGTGTACGGAGCGGCAGAAGACATTGTTCGCAGCACAGCAGCTCCACGGTGCCGCTGGTGCGTGGTGGGCGAATTATGTCGCCTCACGTCCGGCTGGCCATGCCGTGGAATGGCAAGAGTTCCGGGAGGCGTTCCGCGCCTATCACATCCCTCCCGGAATAATGAAGAGAAAGTTCCAAGAATTTTTGGAACTGAAGCAGGGCGGGAGGAGTGCCCACGACTACTCCCGTGCCTTCAACCATCTGGCGCAGTATGCGTCAGACTACATCTCCACGGAGGAGAAGAAGAGGGAGCACTTCTATCGGGGGTTACACCCCGAAATGAAGACCCACCTCGTACAGTGGAACCGTGGCACCTTCAACGACTTAGCCAATGCCGCGATCATGCAAGACGATTCTCAGCGGGAGTTGGCAGCTGAGCAGCGGAAGCGCAGCGCTCCACCCAGCGGTGGGAGTGGCGCGCCCCAGAAGTACAGTATGGTGTATCGGACACCATCCGGGCAGCAGTGGCGTCCACCGGCGCGACCTCAGCAGTTCGGGGGACGTTCGTTCCAAGCACCCCCGTTCCGTCCGCCGATGCCACCACCAAGACAGCAGCAGCAGCAGACGGTACCCCGGGCGTTTCCACCGCCACAACGCGCCCCGGGTTTCCGTCCATCGATTAGCGGGGGACAGCCCCGTTTCACCTGCTTCACGTGTGGCCAGGCGGGCCACTTCGCGAAGGACTGTCCCCAGGGGCAGCAGAGCAGCGGGCAAGCCCAGCTCCAGGGCGGTGCTCGAGGCCGACCTCCGGTGAAGAAGGTTGGTCAGCGGACTGGAGGCGTCTGCAACCTCGACAATGAGGACGCCCCAGAGGGAGACAACGTGCTGGCGGGTACGTTTACTCTCAACAATCAAGCCATCGTCATATTATTTGATTCTGGTGCAACCCACAGCTTTATAAGTGAATCCTATGTGGCTAAACATCAATTGCAAGTCTTCCCAACCGACTGCACTTATATGATATGCTCACCGGGAGGGAAGATTTCAGCTAATATGATGATTCCAAAGGCACCTCTGTGCTTAGGTGGGAAACTATATCCCACCACCTTGATAATCCTTATGGGACAAAAGATTGATGCAATCTTAGGGATGTCATGGCTACAATACCATGGCGCTGTCCTAGAGACTCGGACACGGACGGTTCACTTAAATTCTCCATTCCACCGTCCACATTCCATGGTATTAGACACGCCAATCCGGGAAGTTTTAGCAATTAATAATGCTGAAGTTCTCAAGTTAGAAGACATCCCCGTAGTCCGGGAGTATCCCGACGTGTTCCCGGACGATCTTCCGGGCATGCCACCTGAGCGGGATGTCGAGTTCAAGATCGAGCTCGCACCCGGGACGACGCCCATATCACGGAGACCATACAAGATGGCTCCAAAGGAGCTGGCGGAACTGAAAGAACAGCTCAATGATCTGTTGAGCAAGGGTTTCAGTAGGCCGAGTTCCTCGCCTTGGGGATGCTCGGCGCTATTTGTAAAGAAGAAGGATGAAACCCTGAGGCTGTGTGTGGATTACCGGCCGCTCAACGCCGTCACCATCAAGAATAAGTACCCACTGCCCCGTATTGACATCTTGTTTGATCAACTCGTGGGGGCAAGTGTGTTCTCCAAGATGGACCTTCGCTCTGGATATCACCAGATCAAGATCCGGGCGGAGGATATCCCGAAGACGGCGTTCTCGACGAGATACGGCTTATACGAATATCTCGTCATGTCATTTGGTCTCACAAATGCTCCAGCCCATTTCATGTATCTCATGAACTCGGTGTTCATGCCGGAACTGGACAAGTTCGTGGTGGTGTTCATCGACGATATCTTGGTTTACTCCAAGACAGAAGCCGAGCATGCCGAACACTTACGGATCGTTCTTCAACGATTGAGACCACAAGCTCTACGCCAAGTTCAGTAAATGCGAATTTTGGATCAGCCAAGTGCCATTCTTGGGACATATCATCTCAGCTGAAGGCATTGCGGTTGACCCAAGCAAAATAGAGCAAGTGCTGAAATGGAAAGCTCCCATTTCAGTCCATGAAGTCAGAAGCTTCCTCAGGTTAGCGGGATACTACCGGAGGTTCATTCCGAGTTTCTCCAAGCTCGCTAAGCCGATGACAGAGTTGCTGAAGAAAGGGACAAAATATGTTTGGAACACGGCGTGTGAAGGAGCGTTCCGAACACTGGTGAAGCATCTCACAACAGCCCCGGTATTAGCTCAGCCGGATACAACAAAGCCCTTCGACGTGTATTGTGACGCGTCCGGTATTGGGCTCGGCTGCGTGTTGATGCAGGAAGGACGTGTGGTCGCTTATGGCTCACGCCAACTTCGGAACCATGAGCAGCACTACCCGACTCACGATCTTGAACTTGCTGCCGTGGTGTTGGCGCTGAAAATGTGGAGGCACTATCTCCTGGGGAACTTGGTGCATCTCTACACCGACCACAAGAGCTTGAAATACATTTTCACCCAGAAGGAGCTGAACATGAGGCAGAGGAGGTGGTTAGAACTGATCAAAGATTATGAGATTGAGATCCATTACCACCCCGGCAAGGCGAATGTGGTTGCCGACGCGCTGAGTCGGAAATCGCATGTCCATCACCTCACCATTACACCGGTGGAGGAGGAAGAGCCAAGTTTATACTTGGTTCCTTATGGATCGCTGTACAACCTTGCCCTCATCCCTACTATTAGGGAGGACATCATTGCAGCTCAGAAAACGGATAAAGGCATGGCACATCTCCGGAGACGGATAGACAATGGAGAAATTAAATGTTTCCGGAAGATGATGAGGGGACGCTGTGGTTCAATGACCGCATAGTCGTACCCCGAGATATGGAGTTGAGGAAAAAGATCCTCGATGAAGCTCACTTGTCTAAATACTCCATTCATCCGGGCAGCAACAAAATGTACCAAGATTTGAAAAAGAAATTTTGGTGGACACGGATGAAGCGGGAGGTAGCTAAGTACGTATCCGAGTGCGATACGTGTAGACGAGTGAAAGCTGATCACATGAAGAAATCAGGGCTGCTGCAACCCCTGAAGATCCCGGCATGGAAATGGGAAGATGTGAGCATGGATTTCATTGTGGGATTACCCCTAACAGCCAACAAGCATGATTCCATATGGGTAATCGTTGATCGGTTAACCAAGACGGCTCACTTCATTCCGGTGAATACACGTTACAATGCCGGCAAATATGCGGAGCTATAAATAGCGAAGATTCTATGCCTATACGGGGTACCCAAGACCATTGTCTCAGATCGAGGTGCATTATTTGTATCTCGCTTTTGGGAGCAGCTACACGCTGCATTGGGTACTAAGTTGATCAGGAGCTCCGCTTATCACCCTCAGACAGATGGCCAGACAGAAAGGGTGAATCAAGTCCTGGAAGACATGTTGAGAGCATGTGCCATCCACCATGGTAGGAATTGGGATGATCACCTACCATTGGCGGAATCTCGTACAACAACGGTTATCAGGCGAGTATCAAGATGGCACCCTATGAAGCTCTCTACGGTCGTAAATGCCGCACCCCATTAAATTGGTGCGAGTCCGGTGAAAGGGTCACATTCGGGGTTGATGTGGTGAACGACGCCGAGGAGCGCGTTCGGACAATTCAAGCCAATTTGAAGGCCGCTCAATCCCGACAGAAGAGCTACGCTGATAAGAGGCGTAGGCCGTTGCACTTTGACGTTGGGGAACACGTGTACCTCCGCGTGTCTCCGATGAAGGGCGTGCACCGGTTCGGTGTGAAGGGGAAGCTCGCTCCCCGTTTCATTGGACCCTACGCTATCACCGAGAAGTGTGGACCAGCAGCGTATCGATTGGAGCTACCGGCATCTCTGACTGGTGTCCATGATATTTTCCATGTTTCGCAACTGCGAAAATGCTTGACGCATACAGCTGCTGTTCCTACCGAAGACATCGGCGAGCTGAAACCGGATTTAACATATGATGAATATCCGGTGGGAATTCTTGATGAGAAAGCCAGGACCACACGCAGCAGAACGTTGTGGTTCTACAAAATACTCTGGAGCAACCACACCGCCGAAGAAGCGACGTGGGAGAGCGAGGAGTTCCTTCGCTCAAATTACCCGGAGTTTATGGCTTCTCAACACGGGTAAGTCCCTATTACATCGCTATCTCTTCTTTTATAATCTCGGGACGAGATTCTTTTAAGGGGGGAGGGATGTAAAAGCCCAAGAAAAGGGACTTGCAAAAACTTTTCTTCACCTCACAACACCACAGTTTTTATTGTGGACACCATAGGAAATGTTGTGAAGAGCAAGTAACCTCCATCAAAAGAATGATTAGAGGGGAAAGCCTTCACTTTCACAATGTAGGGTTTCTACACATGAGCATGAGAGGTTGAGCTCACCCCTAGGATTTAAAAAGTCTTGGGAAGGTTCAGTCCAAAGCTCATGCAAATTCAACAATTTTTTAGGCACTTTTGGGTTATTTCAAAAAGAGGCCAATTTGAATGTAAATTCAAATTGCAGCAACTTTCATCACCCAAATTTAAAAGTTAGCTCCATATCTATACTCAGCACATTTTTCTGAGTAAACCCACCAATTTTCATCTCCATTGGAGCTCATGTTGTCAAGAGCTAAATTTGCAAGAATTCAAAACTGAATTTGAATTTCAGTTTAAATATGAACCACATTTAACCAAACAAAGTTTGAATTTGAGAATTCAAATTCAAACAAAGACTTGGGAGCTAAGTCTCACATTAAATTGTGAGTAGCTGGTGGGATAATTAGCAAAAACAGAAAAGAAATATTAGGGAAAAAGAAGAAAGGGGGAGGCCCACAGGTCAGTGGCACACAGGAGGGGCAGTCGGTTGCTGCAGCCGACCCCGACTTCGCGCGCAAGCCAGGGAACAGCGGCGAGCCACCGAGGCAGCGATCGGCCACCTCACGGTGCCAAACCGCGGCTTAAAGGCCAGCGCACAGCCCACGCCGCCTTCCTCCTGCTTTCCAAACGAGAACCCCCCCTACCGAGCTCCTTCCTCGTTTCTGCACGAGCACAGAAACGCCGCCCTCTCTGATCGCCGGCGTCCGGCCAGCACAGGCACGCTCGTGCCCGACGAGCCACACAAGAAAGGACCGCCTTAAGGTGCTGATTCTTCTAGTCCCTACCGTTCGTCATTTCATGGGCTGTCGAGGGAGTATTTCGCCGGGAAAGCTTCGGGTGTCTTGAGACCGAGCTCCCACAAAATCCCAAAATTCGTGGGGGTTAGCTCATCACCGGGCAAACCGAGTCATGCACACGCTCTATACACGGCCACGACCACCTAGGATCGAAAACCAGTAAAAACCGTGGGCTAGGTTGACGGTTCTTTGAAGTTTTCTAAAGCACAGCCGATATCCGGCCTAGGTCGCCGGTGAGGTCATAGTTACCGCCGTTTTCACGGGGATCGGTGTCCATGTCCGTGACCAGCAGGTGTCAGCGGAGCTCCCCGAGCAAACCGCATCGAAAAAGGTGCGTGGGATGCCGAGTTCGACGTCGCCGGTGAGCTCCCGGCCGCTGTTGCCGTCGGGAGCCCTGTTCCGGCCATTGTCAAGCTCCGGGAAGGGCACCACCGTGTTCCCCAGGCCGGGATAGGCACAAGCGGCGAGAATCAGCAAGCTCCGAAGGCCGAAACCCCTCTCCGGCGAGAGCTCCGGCGAGCTCGGCGGCGGGGTCGCGCGGGTGGCCGGAGGAGGACGAAGGGGTAGGCCCCACGCGTCAGCGGCTGGAGATAAAGGGGTGGGATTCTCTGTGGTCCGGGATCCAGTGCGGCCACGCGGGAAGGAGTCTGTGGCCCCGTGTGGCTCGGATCCAGCGGTCGACACGTGTACGTGGACCCACCCGCAGGATTTAAACATTTCTGAAATTTCCAGTTTTAGTGCAAACTTTAGAACCCCATAACTTTTGCTAGGCAGCTCCAAATTTAGTGATTCAAATTGGGTTGGATTCATCTTGCCTAGCTCTGTCCAGATATACAACCCAATTTGTATGAAACCCATTAGTTAATTCTGGAAAATTCTTTAAAACTTTTCAGCAAAAGAATTTTAGAGGGAGTTTGGTTCATCCAAAAATCCCCAAATTTTGCCAGAATGTTCTTTAGGACATTAGTAAACCCCTGTAAAAGTTTCAGACCATTTGGAGTTGATTTGGTCAGAGCAATTCAAATTGGAAGGTGCTGTGTTCATTTGAATACAGAAACATTTTCAGAGAATTTCCAAAACTTGGAAATTCAGTTCTGGGAAATTCTTAACCCCAAAAATGTTAGGAAAATTCAGGCAAACTCTATGAGCTATAATTGAAATTGTAGTTCATTAAGTTGAGCATGAACAGGGGTATTACCTCAGAATAAAATTCTTCCTTGCTGATTTTCCAAGAGAATTACTCTGAGCAAACCACTCCATGAAAAGTGCTAATGTTTGGTCCAGAGAGTTTTCTTGTGACAAGGAACTCACACAAAAATTCTCAGCTCCATTGGAGCTCTAGATCACCCCTGTCCTGTTTAACCAATTAAGGGATTAATATGGAAAAGGGGGAAAAACCACTTAGCATTTGACCATGTGAATAAGTCCAAGCCAAACCACCAACACCAGTTCATATTTAAATTCTTAAACAAAGTTCCAGGTGTTAGAGGCTGGTTATTAGCACTAATAGTAGAAGTCTTACTCTAAAACTCACATTTGCATCTAAATTAACATGTAGTATTTCATTAACGTGTAGCCGTTGAAGAAAAGACTCCGGAAGTGCTGGACTTCCTCCTTCCGGACGAAGACTTAACTCCTGACCAGCAGCAACAAGGCAAGCCCCGGTTTGCATTAACCCTTTTATAAGTCTTACTTTGTTTACATGTGTCATATGAAGTATGTATGTGCATTAGGTATAGGATGAATGAAACCCCACTTGCATAACCAAAGGTTCCTACAAGAGTGAGGGTAGTGTCAAGGACCTCGAGTAGACAGGCTATGCTTAATGATTCATAGGACTTCGGTACAAGTCGAGTAGATGGAATCTACTCGCGAGATAGGCATTGGGACACACGGGTTCGGTTGAGTGATGTGAGATCACTTTAGTAATAAAAATGAGACTAGGCAGGGGCTAGGGCGCAGCAAGAGTGAGTCTTGTGTGCGCAGCCCTGCCCGTGTCGATTGAGGACCGATCCGTGTGCGGCCCTGCTGAACAAGTGTTGAACGTACCGAAGGCATATCGGATATATGGGCCCCGATAAACCGATGTAGCCTAAACCTCCGGGCGTCGAGGCATAGCACACTGATTTATAGGTGTAGGTTGAGGGCAGCAAGGTGGAAATCTGCCAACGGGCATAGAGAGATGCTCCGTGTGGGGAACCTCCTGCTCGTTTCGGTGCGACCGGTTCGACGTTTGGGCTGTTGGGTGAAAGGTTGTCCCGTACGACATCGAGTGAGCGTGCTGTGCAGCTCCACGGGTGGGCGTACGTGACGTGCTCTTTGGGTTTTCCCTGCAGGTGTATATCGAGTCGATTCGCCGTCCCTCGCGGTGACGAGTACTGCTTGTTCACTACACCATAACGTAGACTAATGGATGAAATATGTTGATTCAATGATGCTGATTGACATAATTGTATTGCTACATGTGTGCCACCAAATACTGCTTACTAAATTTCAGATTTCATGAACTGTTAACTTGTTGCTAAAAGATGAATTAAGGATGAACTTGTAGGCGTGTCGTTTTGCTGAAATGTTACTAACCTATGTATTGGTATACCTCATGTAGAGTTTCATGCTTAGGTGAGTCGGTTAAGCCTTGCTGAGCCTTCATGCTCATGGTTGCTGCTTAAGTGTTTTTTTTTCAGGTGAGGAGCCACCCACGGACTCGGAGTACGAGTCCACCGGCGAGGGTTATTGTTATGACGGGAATCCAATATCAGAGGAGGCCTGCTCCTGCCTAGCAGGCGCATGCAGGGAAGGCCAAACGGGCCCAGAACATTTCCTATTATTTGAGAGCTATTATTAGAAACTTAAGCGCTATATAATTGTAAAGACAATGGAATAAGGGGTAAGCAGAAACAGATTGTTCTGGCTTCCTGCAGGGAGCCGGGAATTTCCAAACCCTAGCCGCCACCCCCCTGTGTTTCTCATCTCGCCATCGCTGGCGTCTCGCCGCCGGTCAACCCTCAACCCGCGCCCACCGATCCTCCACACGTACAACCTCCGATCGGTGAGGGGCAGAGAGCAGCAGCATACCAACCTGGTATCAGGGACCTCCGATCCGATGTCGCTGCCGCTGCCCGCTTCAACCGCCGATCCCGGCCGCACTGCGTCACCACCGGACGCCGACGGGTCCGTGCCGATCCCGGACGCACCGATCCCGCCTACATCGCTGGCCGCGGAATCGCTGCCGCTGGCCGTCGGGGCTTCATCCTCCACCGTGGGGGTGATGTCCAACGAGCAGCTCACCAAGGCCGTCCTCGATCTCGGCAGGATGATGACCGGCGTCCACGCTTTCCTCTTAGGACCACAGCCAGGCGTGGCACCGTCTCACCCGCAGCCGCAGTTACCGCCGGCGCCCAAACTGCAGCAGCAACTGCCTTCTTCCGCCTCGGGCACCTTCATCCCCGTACAGGAGATCCAGTTCCCCCACTCGCCGTCCCCGCTTCCGTCTTGGCTCACCGACGTCGCGCCACCAGCCTACTCCTCCGCGCCGGCGCGCCCGTCGGTCCATTCGACCCCTCACATCACAGCGGGCTTCGGCCATGGGGGCGTTCCGGCGTCGGGAACGCTCTATGACGGCATTGACAACCCAATCCTCCACGGCTCCACCTTCGGGTCCACGCCGGCTGCAGCTCCAGCGATCGGCGGGGCGCCCCCGGCTGCCGCCCCTGCGACGTTCGGCGCGGCGCCTTTCCAGCCTCGGACCTACAAGATCGACTTCCTGACATACGACGGCTCGGTCGACCCGCTGAATTGGCTCACACACTGTGAACAATTCTTCTGGGGCCAGCGCACTCCGGTGGAGCAGCGGACGTGGATGGCCTCCTACCACCTCATCGGCGCCGCTCAGACCTGGTACTACGCCCTCCTATCGGACGAAGGCATGCCGTCCTGGGAGCGCTTCAAGGAGCTTTGCCGTTTTCGTTTCGGACCGCCTATATACGGCTCGCGGCTAGCCGAGTTGGGGCGCCTTCCTTTCCACTCCACGGTCCAGGAGTTTGCGGACCGCTTCCAGACGGTGTTAGCGCATTCCAGGGACATCTCCACGCGCCAAAAAGCGGAGCTTTTCGTCGGCGGCCTTCCGGAACACATTCGGGTCGACGTCGCGATGCGCCCCCCCCCCCGGCCTCCAGACGGCCATGTTTCTTGCCCGCGCCTTCGAGACACGGGCTCTGGCCGCGGCAGCGCCGCCTCAGCAGCGCGGCGCCCGCCCTCCCCCGCGGTCAGCCTTTCCCCCACGCCAACCGGGGGTGACCGCGGCTCCGACTGGCGCACCAGCGCTGCCTGCGCCGGCCGTAGCCGGCGCTGCAGCACCGGGCGCAGCAGTCCCGACGGCACCCGTGCGGCCGTACCATCGCCTTTCGCCGGCCGAGATGCAGGAACGCCGTCGTCAAGGCCTCTGCTACAACTGCGACGAGCAATACGTGCGTGGGCACGTGTGCCCCCGCCTGTTCTTTCTGGAGGTGGACGATTTCCTCGACGCCGATGAGGAGGCGGCCGCCGATGCTGCGACCACGGCCTTGCCCGCAGACACCGCCGCCGCAGCGGACGCTCACGCTCACGCTCTGGTGGTTTCTGTACACGCTCTTGCAGGCATCAAGACGTACCACACTATGCTCCTGCCCGTGATGATCCAGGGCGAGCGCCTCCTCGCCCTCCTGGACACTGGCTCCACCCACACTTTCCTCCAGGGCACGGCCATGAGGCGCCTTGGTCTCGCTCCTCAGGGGGGCGACCAGCTTCGCGTTACGGTGGCCAACGGTGAGCGCGTGCCGTGTGAAGGTATCGCACGCCACGTGCCAGTCGACATCCACGGGGCGCCTTTCTCCATCACCTGCGTGGGCCTCGCGCTCGGCTGCTTCGACTTCATCCTCGGCGTCGACTTCCTGGGCACGCTGGGCCCCATCACCTGGGACTTCGAAGGGCTTGCCGTATCCTTCCTGCACGAGGGCCGCCGCGTCACGTGGCAGTGTGTGGGCGCCCCGGGCGCGCCCTTCCAGCAGCGGTCGCTGGTAGCGGTAGCTCCAGACCCGCACCAACCGCTGCTGGACGAGCTCCTGTGTCAGCACGACGCCGTCTTCGACACACCACGCGGACTTCCTGCAGCCCGCCCCTACGACCACCGCATACACCTGCTGCCCGGGACCGCACCAGTGGCAGTGCGACCGTACCGGTACCCTCAGTTGCAGAAGGACGGGCTCGAGCGGCAGTGCGCCGCCATGCTGGAACAGGGCATTATCCGCCCCAGTACTTCTCCGTTCTCGGCACCCGTGCTCCTCGTCAAGAAGGCGGATGGGTCGTGGCGCTTCTGCATCGACTATCGCGCGCTCAACGACCGTATGTCCAAGGACAAGTTCCCGATCCCGGTGGTTGACGAGCTCCTCGACGAGCTCCACGGGGCCAAGTACTTCACCAAGCTCGACCTCCGCTCGGGGTACCACCAGGTGCGCATGCACCCGGCCGACATCAAGAAGACGGCGTTCCGCACCCACCATGGCCATTTTGAGTTCCTGGTGATGCCGTTCGGGCTCTCCAACGCCCCTGCGACATTTCAGGCATTGATGAATGATGTGCTCCGCCCCTTCCTCCGTAGGTTCGTGCTGGTTTTCTTTGACGACATTCTGATCTACAGCACGTCGTGGGCTGAGCACCTGCAGCATGTCGGCCTCCCCCTCACCGCCCTACGAGCCCACGGCCTCTTTCTGAAGAGGTCGAAGTGCTCCTTCGGGGCCCCCTCCGTCGCCTACCTCGGCCACGTCATCTCCGCCGATGGTGTCGCCATGGACAGAGACAAAGTAGCCGCGGTCGCCTCGTGGCCGCTACCATGCTCTCCACGCGGGGTGCGTGGCTTCCTGGGCCTCGCCGGCTACTACAGGAAGTTCATCCGCGACTTCGGCTCCATCGCGGCACCACTCACACGTCTCCTGCGGAAGGAGGCGTTTGCCTGGACGGCGGAGGCGGACGAGGCTTTCGCTGCCCTGAAGCGGGCGCTTTCGTCGGCGCCGGTTCTACAGATGCCCGACTTCGCGCGCCAGTTCGTAGTTGACTGCGACGCGTCCGGCACCGGCTTTGGCGCCGTCCTACACCAGGGGGGCGGACCTCTGGCTTTTTTCAGTCGACCCTTCGCCGCCCGCCATGTCAAGCTGGCGGCCTACGAGCGCGAGCTTATCGGGCTGGTGCAAGCAGTCCGGCACTGGCGTCCGTACCTGTGGGGGCGCCGGTTCCTTGTCCGCACCGACCACTACAGCCTGAAGTTTCTCCTAGACCAGCGGCTGTCCACCGTGCCTCAGCACCAGTGGCTCAGCAAGCTATTCGGGTTTGACTTCACCTTCGAGTACCGTCCCGGGCGGCTCAACTCGGCGGCCGACGCGCTGTCCCGCCGCGACGAGGAGACTGCGGCGCTCTGTGCCCTCTCTGGGCCCTCCTTCGACCTCTACGCCGACATTCGCCGTGCCACAGCGACCGACCCGGTCGCGCGTGACCTGCTGCAGCAGCTGGAGGCCGCGTCTCTGGGCGAGCCGTGGGCTGCCGACGACGGTTTCCTCCTCCACGGCAAGCGCATCTACGTCCCGGCCACCGACGACTTGCGCCACCAGGTGGTGACCCTGGCTCACTCGGCGGGACACGAGGGGGTCCAGAAGACCCTTGTGCGCCTCCGCGCGGACTTCTACATCCCCGGCGACCGCCAGCTTGTGCACGACTTCGTCCGCTCCTGTGATGTGTGCCAGCGGAACAAGACGCCGACCACACCGCCGGCCGGCCTACTTCAGCCCTTGGACGTTCCGTCGCAGGTGTGGGCAGATATCTCCATGGACTTCATCGAGGGGCTGCCGAAGGTGCACGGCAAGTCCGTGGTCCTGACGGTGGTGGACCGCTTCTCGAAGTACGCCCACTTCATCGCGCTCAGCCACCCCTACACCGCCGCCTCCGTCGCCCGTGCTTTCTTAGACGGGATCGTGCGCCTACACGGTTTCCCCAGCTCCATCGTCAGCGATCGCGACCCAGTCTTCACCAGCAATCTTTGGCGTGATCTCTTTAAATGTGCAGGCGTCAAGCAGCGGCTCAGTACGGCCTTTCACCCCCAGACGGACGGTCAGTCCGAGGCCGTCAACAAGATCATCGCGATGTATTTTCGCTGTGCGACAGGTGATCGGCCTCGCTCGTGGGTCGACTGGCTACCCTGGGCGGAGTACTGCTACAACACCTCTTACCACACGGCACTCCGAGCGTCGCCGTTCGAGGTTGTGTACGGCCGACCCCCGCCACCACTCCTGCCACACCACGCCGGGGCGGCCCAGACCGAGGCGGTGGACACCATGCTGCGGGACCGCGACGCTTTTCTGGAGGAGGTTCGCAAGCGTCTTCTTCAGGCTCAGCAGTACGCCAAGCGCCACTACGATGAGCACCATCGCGAGGTGGAGTTCGACGTGGGCGCATGGGTGCTGCTCCGACTTCTCCACCGCCCCACCCATGTGCTCGCCTCGCCGTCCAAGGGCAAGCTCCGCCCACGCTACGCGGGGCCGTTCCAGATCGTCGAGCGCATCGGGCAGGTGGCTTATCGTCTCCGACTTCCCGCGGACGCGCGCCTGCATGACGTCTTCCATGTGGGGCTGTTAAAGCCTTACAACTACGCCGGCTCGCCACCATCAACGCCGGCCGTGCTGCCACAGGTTCAGGACGGGCGACTGCTGCCAGCCCCTGCACGGGTCCTGCGCGCCCAGCTCCGTCGCGGCGCGTGGCACATCCTCGTCAGGTGGCAAGGCCTTTCGGAGGACGACACCACCTGGGAGCCCCTGGACGACTTCAAGACTCTCTACCCGGATATACAGCTCGAGGACGAGCTGTTTGTCGAGGCAGGGAGAAATGTTATGACGGGAATCCAATATCAGAGGAGGTCTGCTCCTGCCTAGCAGGCGCATGCAGGGAAGGCCAAACGGGCCCAGAACATTTCCTATTATTTGAGAGCTATTATTAGAAACTTAAGCGCTATATAATTGTAAAGACAATGGAATAAGGGGTAAGCAGAAACAGATTGTTCTGGCTTCCTGCAGGGAGCCGGGAATTTCCAAACCCTAGCCGCCACCCCCCTGTGTTTCTCATCTCGCCATCGCTGGCGTCTCGCCGCCGGTCAACCCTCAACCCGCGCCCACCGATCCTCCACACGTACAACCTCCGATCGGTGAGGGGCAGAGAGCAGCAGCATACCAGTTATCCTCCGTCGGGGACCACGGCTGAGTGGGAGCCGTACACGCCGCGCTGAGCTGAGGAGTGCAGCTAGTGTGGGTTGCCCTAGGGCTGGGCAACCAACTTTTGCTAGATAGCGCGGGCGTGAGTTGTGTAGTGTAGACTTCCGCTGTGTAACATAAACAATAGTTGTAACTGAAGTTTGTACCTGTTTGTACAGTTTCAGTTGGTTCCCATGTAATATATGATGTTCTTATGATGTGTGCTGTCGGGTGTCGCAGCGCGCGGCACCACCCTCTGCGATCCTGGATGAGCGGATTCCGGTCCGCCACATCATGATAGTTTTAGACTCTGCAGAGTGTGCACCTCTTTACCCACAAGTTTGTGATTTCGTCACCCGTCGGTGACTGCAGAACCTCCATTATACCAGTACACAACCATCGGTGTATGGTCAAGAGATCACAAAATAGCCTTTACAAAGGGGTTACTAGATGTATGGACTCACTAAGGTTTCACCGGCAGGCTAGAATCTCCAATTCTCCCACCCACGGGCCCCCTCTTGTGCCATGCAGTTCCCAGGGCAGTCCTCACTCGACTCCCATTCCCTGCGCCTTCCACAGTCCATAACACTCTAGCAACTTACCTAATTACTCAGCTAAGACGCACCCATACTTGGCCTTGTGGTGGCACTGTTGTCCTGGCATGTGCATGCATGAACCGGTCCTTAGATCTACGGCAAGTAAAACCACCATCTCATGCTACCTCATTCACAAACCCAAGCTTGACTAGATCTCCCTCCGACCCAAGTTCATTAACATCATCAGTTTCTCATTATCATTACGAGTGCAGTTAGCTAGACACATCTACCTCGCTTCCCAATCCCATAGACTCAGCGAAGCATAAAGCAAAAACCATACCCGACTCATAAACTTCTCAGGCGACAAGGGTGGTTTAACCAATACTAGTAAACTCCTATAAAAAGGGTTTCCCATCATGTTTGACTCGGCACACACACCTTTTTGCAAAACAAAACAGTTTTATCCAAAACATAGGATCAATATGGTCAAGGAGCACTTGCCTTGTACTTGCGGTTCCGGTTGTTCTTGATTCTCAAAACCTTGTTGCTGTCGTTCGTCGTAGACAGCTCCCTGAGCTTGTCCTGCTAGGTAGGATCACGTGCATACAGGATTCACAACAATCAATATTTATGCACAAACCTTAAACTAGAGGTGATGATACATATGCATGCTATCTCATGATTAGTTTTATTAGATTGATCTGTACGTGTTCTTGCATGGCCTTGTAGGGACAGGGGTGTTTGGATCAAAGGTGGACGTGGCAATGATCTTGTCTTTAGATCAAACTGATCATCAAGTGATCTGCCCACGAGAAGGCTTCTGTTCGAAAGGAATTGAAGAACAGATACAAGGAGATGAACACAATGATATTGAAGTCCTACCTTGCGTTCTTCGAGGTCCTCCTCAGACCGCTCGGTTCTTCTTCGATGATCTCCCTTGTTGCGCTTCAGCGATGGTTTGCTCGGCGAGTTAGGGCTAGGGCTCTAAGTCGTCGGCTCAGGAGTCGAAAGAGAAGTTCGTGGTTTCGGCCAGAGGTTTTGGGTTCTATTTATAATCGGGAAGAGAAAAGTCCTAATCTGATTGTATCTCGAATAAGAGTCTTATTCAGATCTTTGTTGGATCCTAACATCTTATCTTTAGTAACATCATGGAATTTAGATCGGTTTCTGTTGCGTACCGGTATCTTTTACGCGTAAAAACCGTTCCAGAACTCGTTACCTCCGTGATGATGAGCTCTGGAAGCTCCATGTGTCCTCCGGGGCCTGGTATCTCCTCGTCTGCAGAGACGACCTCCGGTTGTGCCGCGTGTCACGAGCGAGACCTCCCCCTTCTTCGGAGGTGAGCTCCACGCATGCCACGTGTTGGCGCCGGTCTTCCCTCTCTTCCTTCCTCAGGAACATGCCCCGAGGTCGACACGTGTCCAGCAACGACAGACCTCCCGGAGACAAGCTCCGGTGGCGACACGTGTTCGATAGATCCGGACTTCCATGAGATGGGCTCAGAGATCGACACGTACCCCGCGCGACTGGTCCTCTGATTTCCGCGAGGACTAGCTCCGAGGATGACACGTGTCTTGCGGAAATGCCTTTGCTTCTTCTGCAGAGGCTAGCTCCATGGGCAACACGTGTACCACAGGGTCGGACCTCTTTTCAATTGCGGAGGTGACCCCCGAGCCTGCCACATAGACAATTTAGCGGCGGGCCTCTCCCAACTTCTCGGGAACGAGCTCCGAACACGCCGCGTGGCCTGCTGGCCGCGGAAGTTGTCTTCGGCGCTCTCGGAGGGCTTTATTGGCTATTCTTTGATAATTCTCTCTGTTCCTATTTTTCATTAAAATGTTTCCTCTTCATAGAACATGAACATATGCTGACACCCGAGGCGAGGGTGTCACACGGGCCCACCTTGTAAGCCGCCCGAGCCTTGGACTATAAAAGGCTCGGGCAGGCAACGTTAGCAAGGGTCTGACATTTGACCCACTCTCCCATAGGGTTCAACTCTTGGCACACTTACGCTCTAGCATCCGAGCACTTAGGTCATCCTCAAGCTCAGGACTCCGGTTCTGAGCAACAAGCAATACAACGAGCAACTCAGCTCACCGTGGACGTAGGGTATTACGCTCCGGCGGCCTGAACCACGTAAAAATCCCTGTGTCAAGCTTCTCCCACCACCGTCCCTAACGCGTGAGCTCTCCGTGAGTGACTAGCCCCTCCGAAAAAGAACCTCCGCGGGCTGCCCAGAGCAGGCCCGGGGGAAGTGTCGGCTACACACTTCGACAGTATCGCTGTCACGCGTCGCCGTCCTGTCTTGTCACCGTAATGGCGATCAGGCAGAGGACGGAAGCGTGCGTGGTGCGCCATGCTTCTGGGGAAGGCGCGAGCCTTGAATGCGAAGCCTGACATCGCACTTACTCCTTGACCTTGTTGACCTATGACCCATGACGGATCGTGGGGTATGTGGTGGCTTTGGAGCTCTTATCGACGGGTTTGGAGTCAGGGGACACGTGGAAGCTCTGGACCCCACCTCGGTGGAGAAGTACGGACCAGAGCCAAGAGACATGAGGCAGCTCCGGACCTCACCTCAGCGGGGAGGATCGGACCGGAGCCCAGGGCACGTGTCAGCTCTGGAGCTGTCCTCGGCAGGGAGGTGGCTCTGAGCCAAGAGAAACATGGCAGCTCCAGACCTCACCTCAGCGGGGAGGCTCGGACCAGAGCCCAGGGCACGTATCAGCTCTGGAGCCTTCCTCAGCAGGGAGGTGCCTCTGAGCCAAGAGACACGTGGCAGCTCTAGACTTCACCTCAGCGGGGAAGCTCGAATCGGAGCCCAGGGCACGTGTCAGCTCCGGAGCCGTCCTCAGCAGGGAGGTGGCTCTGAGCCAAGAGACACATGGCAGCTCCGGACCTCACCTCAGCGGGGAGGCTCAGACATGAGCCTAGGGAACGTGTCGGCTCTAGAACTCAAGCGCACGTGGCAGCCCTAGGTCTGACCTCAAGGCCGAGGGAACGTGGCTATGTCAGGGCCCGCCTCACCAGTGAGACGGGGCCCATGCTGTATTTTGCCCTCTACACGGGGGTACCTGGTCTGCAGGGTACCGACAGGCATTCTTAAGACCATATGGCATGGACCCATAGCAGTATAGATCATTTATGGTGATGAAGGCGGTATGCTCTTCATCTTCCCTAGACATAGGTATCTGGTGGAAAACTGAATGTGCGTCTAGGAAACACAGTAGATCACAGCCGGATGCAGAATTGACTATTTGGTCTATACGGGAGAGAGGAAACGGATCCTTCAGACATGCCTTATTGAGGGTGGTGTAGTCGATGCACATACGTTGCTTCCCACCAGCCTTGGGGACGACAACAGGATTGACTAACCATCGTGGATGGTGCACTTCTCGGATGAAGCCAGCATCGAGAAGCTTCTTGATTTATTCACGGATGAAGTCTTGTCGCTCGATGGATTGCTTCCGAGGCTTCTGTTGGACTGGCCTGGCGTCAGGGTGGATCTTCAGTTGGTGCTCAATCTCCTCCCTAGGGATCCTGGGCATTTCTGACGGTTGCCATGCAAATACATTGACATTCGCCCGCAGGAAGGTGACGAGTGCGTCTTCCGATTTGTCACTCAGGCTCCCGACGATACGGGTGGTTTGGCAACATCAGGACCAGCTTGGCTGACCTTGACTAGTACGTATTTGCCGTCCGAGGGCTGCACACGGGGTGCAGATGTCATCCCTTGCTGACGCATGCTTGGAGGCGGCCGGCTAGTTTCAGCGTGACCGGAAGCGGCCTCCTGTGCTGCTACCAGCGCTTGGAGCTTTTCCAGCACCGAGACAGCCATAGTGTGATCACCGTGGATCTTGAGGACGCCACTCGGGGTTGGCATCTTTAGGACCAAGTAGCCGTAGTGGGCTACCGCCATGAACCGGTTTAGGGCTGGCCTGCCGATTATGGCATTGAAGGGGAGGCTGACCACTGCAACGTCGGAGACGACGCATTCCGTACGGTAGATCTCAGGTTTCCTGAATGTCACCGGGAGGGAGATGCTACCGGGGGGAGATTGGGTCCCGGCCTACCCCCGAGAACGGTCTAGAGGGGGTAAGCTGGGACATAGGGATTTGCAGCTTCTTGAAGGCTGTGAGGCTGATAACACTGAGAGACGCCCCACCATCTATAACCACGTGGTAGAACTTCACGTTGGAGATGGTCGGGGCGACGAGGAGAGGCAGCTTCCCGGTGCCTGCCATGTTCTTGGGGCAGTCGGAGGCATCGAAGTTGATCGGCATCTCCATCCACTTACGATGTGGCGCCGGCCCAGGGGCTGGGGCGGCTGCTGCCACCGCTCGTCGTAGGGTCTTGACGGCTCACCGGGACGAGACGTCAGAAGAACCTCCATACATCACGCAGAGCGTGCCAGCTGTTTGACCATCTGGCACGCCGACCGTCTGGCCAGACCTACCCGCTCTAGAGCGGGAGATAGCATCGTCGTCTCCCGCCTGGAGACGACAGCGAGTTGGGCGAGAAGGCTCGCCGTGGGAGGTGATGTTCACCATGGTCGCGTTGAGAGTGTAAAAGTCCCAAACATGTATATGAATAAACCAAGGTTTGAATTCATATGTGTGGCAAAGTCATGAAAAATGGGACTTGCCAAATCTTTTCTTCTTGCAAAGTGATACATGGAGGATCATACAAAAATGAGGCTCCCACTTTTATTTGAAGGTGTTGAACCAATAAGGATTTGAATACCTCTTTGCGTGAAAGTTTAAAAATCAGATTTCAAGTTTCAAAGTTCACACCAATTTGTGGCTAAAGAATTTGAAGACTTATGAAGCCCTATATCTTGGAAGTATGGAAGTTAGGGTGGCAAACTTTTCATTTTTAGGGCGGGTTCAAAAAGGAGTTAAATAGAAGCATTTTCAAATTCCAACCAAATTCAAATTTGTGATGCAAATTCAAACTGAATTTGACGAATTAATGCTAGCCCATGTTTAAACTTCAAAACTATGAAAGTTCAGAGATGAACTTGAGGAGATCTTTTGGGGGAGGAAAGTGGAGTGGACCCACATGTCATTGAGCTGATGATTTAGACTTGCACATGAAGCAACCGAGTGCTCTGCCTCTGGTTTCTCAAACCGACCGAGAGCTGCCCGGGCACCCCGAGAAGCGGCTACCACCACCTCCTGCTCCCCTCTTCCGATTGCTAGCGCCATGTGAATGGTTCTCTTCGTGCTCAACGTTATCCACTCCCCTCAGCCCGAGCAAAGACTCCTTTGCCTTCTCCTCCTCGCGAGCGCACGAGCAGAACCTCTTCTCCCCTCCGCTCGTCGGCTTGATCGGGAAACCGGCAAAAACAACCATGCCCATTCTCCTCAGAGCTGCTAAACAGCACCCCACGGCCATTGCTCACCTCCCCGACCCAGAAACTAGGGAGCTCAGGCCTCCTTTCCCTGTGAACAACATCAACCGCGGTGACCTAACGTATACCGGCGATTGGCTTCACGTGGGCAGACCTCCACAGGGGTTTTCACGGCCGAGCAAGGGCATAAACAGAAGCGCATGGCCACCGTGCTGCTCTCACCCGAAGCTCAAGCCAAACCGTGAAGTATCGACGGTGAATTTTGGGATTTTGGTCCAGCGAGTGCCAACCGAACGTCCAGTACGAGTTCTCCAAATTCCCACTCTCTATTCCTCTTTAGGTTGTCAAACTTGGAACACACAAGCTGGACTAGCTGGCGGTCATTTTGCTTTTAGCAACCGTTGCATGAAAACACCTCGGGGCGGCGTATTCCGAGCTCTTACGAGGGTGTTCTTCGCGGGATGAATCGATCGCACTATGAAACCCCCTTTGCCGCCATTCCCGAGCTAGTTCGAGGCCTTGTTGAGCTTCCTAGTCGTGCCCTGGTGCTGTAGAGCATTTTGGTCGACGTTTTGGCGGACAAGAACCCGTGGCTGACGGTGCTGAAGGGCATCCGAGGCCGCCGCAAGTCGCCGACCCTCTTCCAATTACCGGCAGCCCTAGAACACCCCACCATCGTGTTCCTCGACGTCTCAAATCCCCTGGCAGCGAGTTACAGCTCGGGCGGTGGCCAGAAACGGCGAGCCGGCGAGCTCCGGCGTCGGTCCGGCGAGGGAGGCGGCGCGCGCGCGAAGTAGTCGGCTAGAGGAAGAAGGTGTCGGGGCCGGCTGTCAGCGGCTATAGGATTTAAATTCGTGATCTGTTGTGGCCTGGATCTGGTGTGCTGGCGCGCTGGAGCCCTGTGAGCCCGGTGTGGCCCATTTCCTATTGGCTGGAATTCAAATAGCGGGCCCAGTTGAATTTCAATAAGAAAAATATTTCTAGAGAATGTTCCAACTTTGGAAAATCATATCTCTGTGTAGAAGCCTTCAATTTGAGTGATTAAAATTGGGTTGGATTCCTTGTTCAAAGATATATCCAAATATGAACTCAAATTTGTATGGAAGTCAATATTAAATTCTGGAAAATTCTTTGAAGAATTTTTGAAAAAGAATTATTGAGGGAGTTTGGTTTATCCAAAAATCCTAATTTTGCCGGAGTATTCTTTATCATATTGTTGACCTTCTAGCAAATTTTCAACTCATTTAAAGATCATTTGAGTAGGAATTTGCTAAATACAAAATGCTGTGTTCATAAGAGTCCAGAAACATTTTCAGAAAATGTTGCCCACTTGTAAAATCTAGTCTGGGAAATTCCTAGCTCAAAAAATCATAGGAAAATTAAGGCAAGCTCTCTGAGACATACTTAAAATTGTGGTTCACTAAATTGGGCATGAAAATACATAGTACTCCAGAATTAATTCCTTTGAGTAGAAATGCTTAAGGAATTATAATGGGAGAACTACTCGAGTTTAAGGTCTGAATTTTGACCAAATGACTTTCATGTGACCAGGAACTCACATGTAAATTATCAGCTCAAGTTGAACCCTAGAACTCTCTGTGCTTGTTCTCCATGCTTATGTATATGGGAAAATACATAAAGACTCTTGGGAGAATTTGGAGAGCACAATTGTATTCCACATTAGCTGCAATTTGGCAAGCTAAATGTCTAGGTAGTATAGAACCTGCTGTAAAAGTTTTGAGGCCATTGGAGTTCTTGTTCTTCAGTTGCATTCAAATCTTTTTAGCTCATCTATTATGTTCATTAAGGAAAGTAGTTAGTGTATAGCTAAAACATTAACACCAAGTAGTTCATTGGTGTTTCTTTGCACAACAGAGGCAAACCAAGCCATTCTTGGCTTTTCCACACAACCTCTGTTCCTAAGAAATCAAGTTTTAACTTCTTTCCATTACATTCTATAAAAAACTGTGCATTTACATTTCAATAGGAATCACAACGAAGGGGATTTGAAGGAGTGATTCATTGATGTGGATCAAACTCCAGAGAATCAAGGGTTGAACAGCAAGGATCACTAACTGCATATATACTACTACACTGCAAAACAGGCAAGCTCCAGTTTGCATTTAACAGCTTTTAAGTTTTTTACTTTGTATTCACTCTTTGGTTAGGACATGATATGTGCATTAGGTCTAGTGTTTTGATACTCCTCTTGCATGACCAAATGAACCCATGGAGTATTGGGTAGGTGTCTTTTGACCGTGTAGAACTGACATGCTTAAGTAGGGTTCGGTAGAAGTCGAGTGGTGAGATACTACTCGCATGATCAGGACAACAGAGGCATACGGGATTGGTTCAGAAAATGTGTAGCAAGTTAAAGTTGAGACCGGAAGGTTGTAGGGGCAGCAGGACATAGGGGCCTGGGTACTATAGACCTGTCCGTGTCAGTCAAGGACCGATCCGTATGCGACCCTGTTGAACAAGTTTGAGTTGTGTACCGGACTCATGCTGGCTATATGGGACCCAGTAAACCGATGTACCTCGAGAAGCTTGTGTTGAGCCTTTTCGGGTCGCCTCAGGCGAGATGGCCGGTGTGAAGTATGTGGGTAACATTCTCTTGACATCTCATGTCGGTAGGTGCACCATGAGAGTGGCTACTGTACGGGGCGACTTGATCGATTCAACGGGAGTGAAACGGGAGAAAGGCTGCCATGTACGATGTCAGGGATGGTTGCTGTAGGCAACGTCGAGTACGGGCGTACGTGTCGTGTAGTCCGGGTGTTATTGATTCGAATCACCGTCGCTCGCGGAGTGGACCAAGAATACTTGTTATCACAGTCATGACGTAGTAAGAACTTGCATGAGAAAGGAACTAATCACATTGGTTTGAAGTTTATACTATCTTTGTTATGCATCTTTGATGAATAGCTAGTGCAAACTCAATTCTTTTATGCCGTGAGCAAAGCACATCGGGGGAAAGTGTTTCTTGTTTGATTGTGGACTCCCGATGTGGCATGCCCAAGATTACTTAAATTGCTGCAAATAATACCTGAAAGTAAGGATTCACTTTTAGGCGAGTTTAACTATGCATTATGCCATCCTACTTTATGTTCATAACCTCATTTAGAGTTTCATGCCTAGG
This sequence comes from Neostapfia colusana, assembly GCA_030760725.1. NCBI lineage: Eukaryota > Viridiplantae > Streptophyta > Magnoliopsida > Poales > Poaceae > Neostapfia > Neostapfia colusana. The sequence goes on along the minus strand of JASWHV010000010.1, from coordinate 4,244,496 downwards.
GTGACGGTTAAGTCTTGCTGAGCATTATGCTCACGGATGCTATCCGAGTGGCTTTGCAGGTATTGACTTCATGCTTATGAGAAGGGATGCCAATGAGACTCGGGAACCTCCGAGTGGTTACTCAAGAGCATCCTCGCCGCTGCGGTTTGTCTTCGTGTTGCTAGTAAGAAACATCCGCGGGCTAGACTGTTTCTTTGTTGCTAAGTTGGAAATGAGTCGTGAGAGTTATAGTCTTCCGCTGTAGCTTATTTTGATATAAGTAATTGTAAAATACTCTTGTACGCTTCCGCAAATGATTTATGTAATGTGATGTGTTTTCTCGACCCGTGTGCTGTTGGGTGCGCATATCACGGCACCACCTGATGAGGTCCTGGCGGGGCATCGCTCGGCGGCGGGTCCCCCGGAGAGAGCGCGAAAAGTCCCCCTACCTGGCGCGCCAAATGTCGGAGTGTGTGAGATGTGACACTCCTCCCGGCCTGCTATGGAAGCAGCCCTCGAGGTTCTTTGATTGAAGGGGGCTTGGTGCCCTCACGCGATCGTGCTTGAGGGGGGATGAACACCTAGATTTACGTGGGTCAGGCCGCCGGAACGTAATACGTCTGTAGGATCGAAGAGCACGTGAAAAGCTACCAGAGGGGGGTGAATGGTAGATTAAAACTTTTCGCAGCGGAAACAGCAAAAACTCCTCAGCAAAAAATTAATCGGTTAAATAAACCATGTGTGCAAGTGTTTTCAAACGTGTTCAACCATGACAAATCAAGTAGAGAGGTAGAGAATCAAGTCACGGATCTAATGCAACAAGAACACTTGAAAACACGAAGTAGAACTTGAGATACGATCAAAACATTAAACGAAGATCAATCTGTTCTACCCGATATAAAACAGATCTGCAACGCTGCAAAGAAACTCGTGTATCTAAAAAACTACAGATCCGAAGCTCGTGAAAATTTCATAGATGGTAGATAATTGAGTTTTGAAGACAACCCAAAAAGAATCACGTCAATCGGATCAGTAAAACTCGAGTTATGAACGAAACACCGAAGCAACGTCGGTCTGTCCAGAAACTCGGCGAGAAAGACTTGACGAAAAATAAGTCGGACGAACAAGGCACAAAAGCTCCTCGAAACTATGAACTTTATTCAATAGAAACACAAGAGGAACAGCCCAAAGTCGTGCACCACGAGCTCTGGCCTCCCTTGCTTATATAACCAGCTCTATGGCCAATCCAATTCAAACTAGGACTCTTACTCCTACTTGGATTCAAACTGTAACTTTCCAATACTGCTCAAGACTCTTCTATACCCAGATAGAAGCAATCTTAAGACTTCCAAACACCTTCGGAACGTACCAAACATTCCTAAAACAACTCAAATTCGTGACCCACACGAAATCCTATCATAACCAACTCAAAACTTTCCATATTTGAGTCAAACACGACTCAGCCGCAGCCTGAGTCCATAACCTAGTCGGTTGGACCTTTCCGACCAATTCTTTATGTCCACTTCTCTTCATCACGCCTTGGAACAATGTTGCCACGTTCATGCACTCCTTGCACACGTGCAAACACCTTCCAACGACGTACACGCAACCTTCATATGCACTGCCCTTGATACAAACATGTTGCGCGACCTCCCGATCAACTCAACCACAGCTCCTCCCGAACTTGGTTGTTAGAACCTCATCTCCTCCCTGAGACTAGTCCAACGATCCCGTCACCAGCCATGTCTTGAACTCAAGCAACACCTGCACATGAATAAACAACCAATTGTTCCGAGCACAAGTCCTCGACTTGACTCACGTTAGTTCGAAAACCACAACACCTTACATGAGCACGTCACATAAGCATGTTGCAAACCATATCAAATGATAACAGCCATAACCACCAAAACACACCAAAAACTTAGCAAATTAATACTAAGCAAACCTTCCCATAAAGCAAGTTTGAAACATTGCGAGTTAAAAGCAAAAACAAGACGCTGCAGTTCTACGAGTTGAACTTCACGGGAGCTCCCTAAAAACAAGCTCCGGACCTAACAAAGAACTTGTCGGACCTTGCCACAGAAGAATGTTTTGGCAATATTCAAAACTTTGAATGTTAATGCTAACTTTTATCCTAATTGCCAATGTATTCAGCACACATAGGTCTCACAATCTCCCCCTTGATGAATGCATTGGCAACACCAATTAAAATCCGAACATTGGCTTATGAAAAGTTCTGAAAAGCTTTGAAAACTCATTTCTCCCCCTTTATTAATTTCTTCCCATTTTTTAAAATCAGAGAAGGAAGAAAGTGTATAACATATGCAAAGTGTAAAAAAATCTCTCCTTATACATATTTCTCCCCCTTTGACAATGTATTCAGCAAGGTTCAAAAGAGAAATTTTTAAATGTTATGAGCATATTATAACATATACATACAAAACAAAGCTCATCCAAGTCATACTATCAGGTTACTTACACTATCACATCAATGAGATACATAAAGTAGTGTAAGCCATGCTAGAGATCAAATGTATTTTTCAGTTTAAGCAAGTCATGATCTCCCTTACTCAACTATTTCAAAACCTGAAAACATGACACTTGTTGCTGCATTTTTATTATTCATAATCATTTAAGGCACAAAGTTGATCATATGATATTTGCAAGAGATTATATGCCGCATCAGCCTTATTCTAACCAACCAAGCCAAGCCTATGTCATTTGACAATAAGAAGCTTAAGGACATGGTTTTAGTCATACACAATTCCTTCCAAGTTCATATCTTAGTGCAATGATAAGCAATCTCAAAAGAAGAAGTGTGATGCATGCATATTCTCTTGATCTTTTCTCAATTTTTTATTTGAAAACTCAACATGTGAGCTGATCACTTGATTAATTTTTTATGATTAAAAGCACTTGTGAGCACGCAACAAGTTCAAAACAGCAAGAAAGTTTGATCATGACCAGATTTAGTGTAAGTAATTATTCCAATTACTAGTCATGGCAAAAACTACAAAATGTATAACATGAGTAATGTAGTAAGAACTTTCAGCCTGTAAAAGGAATCACAAAGTCATATATGTATGAAATACTATGCTCATATTATTTTAGTTTCAGATTTACACATAGACTTTCAAAGTTTCAAAAACTCCCCCTCAATTTAAGCCATGAGGATGCATAACCCCTATTTCACTATGAATGAAACAAAAACGAGTGAAATCCAAAGGTTTTGTAAAAATATCAGCCAATTGTTGTTCGGTATCGACATGGTGAAGCACAATGTTTCCTTTTTCAACATTATCACGAAGAAAGTGATACCTAATGTCAATGTGCTTAGTTCTAGAGTGTTTCACGGGGTTTTAGCAATACAAATTGCACTAGTGTTATCACAAAACAGTGGAACACTATCTAAATCAACCCCATAGTCCTTAAGTGTTTGAACAATCCAAAGAATTTGTGAGCAAGCGCTAGCCGCAGCTACATATTCAGATTCGGCCGTGGATTGTGCAACTGAACTTTGTTTTCTAGACGACCAAGCAACAAGTGAATTACCAAGAAAATGACAAGCACCCGAAATACTTTTCCTATCAATCCTACAACTCCCAAAATCAGCATCCGAAAAAGCTTTCAAAGAAACGGTTGAGGAAGAAGGAAGAAAAATGCCAAATTCTTGAGTTCCATGTATGTACCTGAGAATCCTTTTGATGGCTTGGCGATGTGAAGCACGTGGAGAAGCTTGAAAACGTGCACAAAGACATACGTTGAATTGTATGTCCGGTCTTGACGCCGTGTGTGATGCCCTCAATTCTGTGGAAAACCACGGAACCGAGAACTAATGTATATGTGTGCCCAGGATGTTCATCACACATACACATACGTTCCACAAACTGAATTCAGATTATATATTACCACGAACAACAGAGTTTATTACAATACCTCATGAGTCTTGGACTCATGCTCACAGCGGAAGTCTTATTTCTATGCAGCGGAAGTCTTTATTCTAATGCGGAAGCAATTCAACTAATGTGGAAGAAAAACTAAGCAGAAGTGGCTCCATCTCTACTCCTTCCACAGGCAAGGTTGAGAACAGATCACACGCCATAATGCTCCACTCGGTCTTCATAGTAGGCTTCTCCCGATGCTGATGACGAAAATAATAATGCAAGTTTGAGTACAATGATGTACTCAGCAAGTGCGGGAAAAACACATGATATGCAGCTCATAATCAAGGTAGGCATAAAAGGGCTTATTGCAGAAAAGCAGATTTGTAAAACCATGATAAAACAGCAACTTAACTTTAGATGAAAGTAATCCCAGCATGAATTAAATTACCAACATACCTCCATCACTTCCCGTGTTCCATCCGAACATTAACCGATCCTTTATTCATACTCACGAATACCTCCTCATATTCGCTACCATCTCATCTCATAAACAACCTCGTCTCATACCGAGACCGAACTCGTTGCCATGACTCAACAGTCATGCAACCATCTCATCACCCAGACTCAACAGTCCCAACAACTAAACCATAACCAAATTCATAACCAAAAACTTTCCCTATAACCATCCCAATATCCATCCCAACTAATCATGGCAGTTTAGCCAGGTGCTCGTGACCGTAAGCTCGGCTATCATGATAGTTTTAAACTCTGCAGAGTTTGCACCTCTTTACCCACAAGTTTGCGATTTCGTCACCCGTCGGCGACTGCAGAACCTCCATTATACCAGTACACAACCGTCGGTGTATGGCCAAGGGATCACAAAATAGCCTTTAATAAGGGGTTACTAGATGTATGGACTCACTAAGGTTTCACCGGCAGGCTAGAATCTCCAATTCTCCCACCCACGGGCCCCCTCTTGTGCCATGCAGTTCCCAGGGCAGTCCTCACTCGACTCCCATTCCCCGCGCCTTCCACAGTCCATAACACTCTAGCAACTTACCTAATTACTCAGCTAAGCCGCACCCATACTTGGCCTTGTGGTGGCACTGTTATCCTGGCATGTGCATGCATGAACCGGTCCTTAGATCTACGGCAAGTGAAACCACCATCTCATGCTACCTCATTCACAAACCCGGGCTTGCCTAGATCTCCCTCTGATCCATGTTCGTTAACATCATCAGTTTCTCATTACCATTACGAGTGCAGTTAGCTAGACACATCTATCTCGCTTCCTAATCCCATAGACTCAGCGAAGCATAAAGAAAAAACCATACTCGACTCATAAACTTCCCAGACGACAAGGGTGGTTTAACCAATACTAGTAAACTCCTATAAAAAGGGTTTCCCATCATGTTTGACTCATCACACACACCCTTTTCACAAAACAAAATAGTTTTATCCAAACATAGGATCAATATGGTCAAGGAGCACTTGCCTTGTTCTTGTGGTTCCGGTTGTTCTTGATTCTCAAAACCTTGTTGCTGCAGTTCGTCGTAGACAGCTCCCTGAGCTTGTCCTGCTAGGTAGGATCACGTGCATACAGGATTCACAGCAATCAATATTTATGCACAAACCTTAAACTAGATGTGATGATGCATATGCATGGTATCTCATGATTAGTTTTATTAGATTTATCTGTACGTGTTCTTGCATGGCCTTGTATGGACAGGGGTGTTCGGATCAAAGGTGGACGTGGCAACGATCTTGTCTTTAGATCAAACTGATCATCAAGTGATCTTCCAACGAGAAGGCTTCTGTTCGAAAGGAATTGAAGAACAGATGCAAAGAGATGAACACAATGATATTGAAGTCCTACCTCACGTTCTTCTTGACTTCGAGGTCCTCCTCAGACCTGCTTGGTTCTTCTCCGATGATCTCCCTTGTTGCGCTTCAGCGATGGTTTGCTTGGCAAGTTAGGGCTAGGGCCCTAAGTCGTCGGCTCAGGAGTCGAAAGAGAAGTTTGTGGTTTCGGCCAGAGGTTTTGGGTTCTATTTATAATCGGGAAGAGAAAAGTCCTAATCTGATTGTATCCCGAATAAGAGTCTTATTCAGATCTTCGTTGGATCCTAACGTCTTATCTTTAGTAACATCGTGGAATTTAGATCGGTTTCTATTGCGTACCGGTATCTTTACGCGTAAAAACCGCTCCAGAACTTGTTACCTCCGTGATGATGAGCTCCGGAAGCTCCACGTGTCCTCCGGGGCCTGGTGTCTCCTTTCCTGCAGAGACGAGCTCCGGTTGTGCCATGTGTCAAACAAGCGAGACCTCCCTCTTCTTCGGAGGTGAGCTCCGCGCACGCCACGTGTTGGCGCCGGTTTTTCCCTCTCTTCTTTCCTCAGGGACGGCTCCGAGGTCGACACGTGTTTAGCTGCGTCGGACCTCCCGGAGATAAGCTCCGGTGGCGACACGTGTTCGATAGATCCGGACTTCTCTGAGATGGGCTCCGAGATCGACTGGTCCTCTGACTTCCGCGAGGACTAGCTCTGAGGATGACACGTGTCTTGCGGAAATGCCTTTGCTTCTTCCGCAGAGGCTAGCTCCGTGGGCAACACATGTCCCATAGGATCGGACCTCTCTTCACTTCACAGGGACGAGCTCCGATCACGCCACGTGGCCAGCGGCCACGGTAAGTTGCCTTCGGCGCTCTCGGAGGGCCTTATTGGCTCTTCTTTTGATAATTTTCTCTGTTTCATTAAAATGTTTCTTCTTCATAGAACATGAACCTATGCTGACACCCGAGGCGAGGGTGTCACAAATCTACCCCCCTTAAATTGAATCTCGCCCTCGAGATTTGTTAGTAGAAAATAGATGGGGAAATTCTGCCTTGATATCCTCTTCACGCTCCCATGTGGCTTCAGCTTCGGTGTGATGGCCCCATTGTACCTTGCACCATCGAATCACCTTGTTTCGGGTGACCCTTTCCTTTACGTCCAAGATTCGGACAGGGTGTTCTGCGTAAGTCAGGTCCTCTTGAAGTTCAAGTTCTTCCATTGACACTTGTTCCTCTGGCACTCTCAAGCACTTCTTGAGCTGGGATACATGAAACACGTCATGTACGTCGGAGAGGTGGTTTGGGAGTTCTAGTTGGTAGGCTACTTCTCCTCGCTTGTCCAAAATCTTAAATGGTCCGATGTAGCGAGGTGCTAGCTTGCCTTTGATGTTGAAGCGCCGTTGGCCTCGGATAGGCAATACTTTAAGGTATACGAAGTCTCCCACTTCAAAGGTCAACTTCCTACGCCTATTGTCCGCATAGCCTTTCTGTCGTGAGTGGGCAGCCTTTAAGTTCTCCCGTATTGTTTGGACCTGCTTTTTGGCTTCTTGTAGTACTTCGGGTCCAAACACCTGGTTCTCTCCAGTTTCGTTCCAGGATAGTGGCGTTCTACACCATCTACCATATAAGGCTTCGAAAGGCGACATCTTTAAGCTAGCTTGATAGCTGTTGTTATAGGAGAACTCGGCATACGGTAAACTCCTATCCCAACTACACCCACGTTTCAAGGCGCAAGCTCTCAACATGTCCTCCAAAATTTGGTTCGTCCTTTCGGTTTGTCCATCTGTTTGTGGATGGTAGGCAGAGCTGAAATCCAGTTGTGTACCCATGGTTTTCTGCAGCTTCCTCCAGAATCTAGAGGTAAACTGAGAACCTCTATCTGAGACTATCCTCTTCGGAACTCTGTGACGGCACACGATCTGCTCCATGTACAATTCTGCCAATTGTGCAACGTTGTAACTGGTCTTTACCGGAAGAAAATGGGCAGTTTTCGTCAATCGGTCCACAATGACCCAGATGGAGTCGTATCCCGACTGAGTACGTGGTAATCCGACGATGAAGTCCATACTGATGTCCTCCCATTTCCATTCGGGTATTCTCAAAGGTTGCAACAATCCAGCGGATTTTTGATGTTCGGCTTTTACCCGTTGGCATGTGTCGCATAAGGCAACGTATTCGACTATATCCCTCTTCATACCATCCCACCAATAACAAGTTTTTAAGTCCTTGTACATTTTGGTGCTTCCTGGATGTATGGAATAGGGTGAATCATGTGCCTCCTTCAATATCATGTCGCGGAGGTGTCTTATGTTCGGCACACAAATCCTTTTTCCTAGCCAAAGCGTACCCTTTCCATCCTCCTTGAAATCCTTCTCTATTCCTTGTCGGATTCTTTCCTTGATCTCCTTGATTTCCTCGTCCGTTGATTGGCCCTCTCTTATTTCTTGCTCCAATGGGGAGTGGATTTCCATTATCTCCACGTTATTCAAGAATCCGAGGAGTAACCGTTCGAACTCCTTCTGTAGTTCGGGTGGTAGCTCCCAAACCGTGAGTTGGTGACATGCTCCCTTTCTGCTCAATGCATCAGCTACTACATTGGCCTTTCCGGGGTGGTAGTTGATTCCAACATCATAATCCTTGATGAGTTCTAACCATCGATGTTGCCTCAAATTCAAGTCCGGTTGTGTAAATATGTACTTGAGGCTTTTATGATCCGTATAGATCTCACATCGATGACCAAGGATATAATGTCTCCAAATCTTCAATGCATGCACCACTGCTGCTAGCTCCAAGTCATGCGTAGGATAATTAAGCTCGTGCTTCTTTAATTGGCGTGAGGCATAGGCTACCACTTGTCCTTCCTGCATGAGCACACATCCGAGCCCTTGTCTGGATGCGTCACAATATATGTCAAAGCTCTTGCTTACGTCTGGCAATACCAGAACTGGTGTTGTGGTTAGCCTTTTCTTGAGTTCCTCAAAACTTTCTTGGCAGGCTTGTGTCCATTGAAAGATTTTTTCCCTTCATTAGCAACTCCGTCATAAGTTTTGCTATCTTAGAGAAGTCTTTAATGAAGCGCCGATAGTATCCTGCCATCCCAAGGAAACTCCGAATATCCCTCACGTTCTTCGGTTGGTCCCACTTCAGAACATCTCTCACCTTTCCAGGATCAACCGATATCCCTTCCTTGGAGATAATGTGGCCTAGGAAAGATATTTCCTTTAGCCAAAATTGACACTTGTTGAGCTTGGCATACAATTGATGCTCACGCAACTTCTGCAGGGTCAATCTCAGATGTTCTTCATGCTCCTGCTCACTTTTTGAATACACCATAATGTCGTCGATGAAAACCACGACGAACTTGTCCAAGTACTCCATGAAAACCTTGTTCATAAGGTACATGAAGTATGCGGGTGCATTCGTCAATCCAAAAGACATAACAGTATATTCATATGAACCATACCGTGTCCGAAAGGCTGTCTTAGGTATGTCAGAGGGCTTAATCTTCAGCTGGAAGTATCCCGACCGAAGATCAATCTTGGAGAATACTCGAGCTCCTTTCATTTGATCGAACAGGTCCTCTATACGGGGCAGAGGGTATTTATTCTTGATTGTCACCTCGTTGAGAGACCTGTAGTCCACGCACATTCTTTGGGTTCCATCCTTCTTGTCCACGAAGAGTACCGGAGCTCCCCATGGTGACGAGCTTGGACAGATAAAACCCTTCTCCAATTGTTCTTGAATTTGCTTCTTGAGCTCAACTAGCTCGTTGACGGGCATCCTATATGGTCTCTTGGCTATAGGTGCAGTTCCGGGTACCAAATCTATGGCAAACTCGATGTCCCGGTCAGGTGGCATTCCTGGAAGCTCTTTCGGAAACACGTCCGAAAATTCCTGAACCACTAGAATGCTGTCCAATGTTGTTCCTTCGACGTGGTTCAAATTTGCCCATTCGGTTGTTTGCTGGTCTGACTCAAACTCGACACGAATACCGTGTTCATTTGTCAACTGCACGCTCCTTTCAGCACATTGGATTACTCCATTGTGCTTGCTTAGCCAATCCATTCCGAGTATGATGTCAATCCCGTGGGAGTCCAAGACAATAAGGTTGGCAAGGAAGTCTACCCCCCTTATTTTAAGGCTTACTTTAAGACATACTATATTAGTCCTCATTTCTCCTCCGGGAGAATTAACTAACATAGCATATTCTAAGTGGGATACGGGTAGTTGATGTTTGGCAACATATTTGGATGATATGAAGGAATGCGATGCTCCGGAATCAAATAAAATGGTGGCTGGGTTGGAGTTGGCAAGGAACATACCAATTGCGACGTCCTCAGCCTGTTGTGCTTCTTCAGCAGTGACATGGTTCACGTGGCCACGAGCATAGTTTTGCGGTCCACGTTTCCCTTGGTTGTCCCCTCCGTTTGGTCGTTGGTTCTGTTTAGGCACGTTACCTTGCTGTCGAGGGCCTCTCCACGGGCACTGGTTAGCGAAGTGGCCTACCTCCCCGCATGCAAAGCATGCCCTGTTGCCTACGGCAGCAGGTACGTTGGGGCGGGGGTTTTGAACAGGGGCGCCATTGTTAGGTCGAGGCGCTGGAGGCATGGGCACATGAGGCGCCGGTGCAACGAATTGTTGTTGTGGTGGCTGACCAGGGCGGTACGCAGGAGTGGCCGATCCATACTGCGGTGCAGGGGGCATGTACCTAGGTCGTACGTTGCTCCCTTGGGGCTGGTATGGCATCTTCCTCTTGCACTCTCGCTCGATCTCTCGGATCTTGTTTTAAACCACAATAGCCTTGTCAACCAGCTTCTGGAAGCTTACGTAGTCATTGTTGAGGAGCTGAACCTGGATCTCATTGTTCAACCCTCTCATGAACAGGTACTGCTTCCTCTGGTCTGAGTTGACATTTTCGGGGGCGTACCGGGACAGTTGTATGAACTTGTTGAGATACTCGTTCACACTCTTCTGTCCTTGGCGGAGACCTTCAAACTCCTTCCTCTTGAGCATCATTACACCAACAGGGATGTAGTGAGAGTGGAAACTTTCCTTGAACTCAGTCCAAGTGATTGTCTCCGGGTTGGCATGGGCGTTGCTCAAGGCATCCCACCAGTCAGCAGCGGCTCCCGTAAGTTGGTGCGATGCGAAGAGAACCTTCTCTCGGTCGTTGCACTGAACAATGGCGAGTTTCTTCTCCATGGATTTCAAACAATCATCGGCCTCCATGGAATCGCTTGCTTGAGAAAAGGTGGGTGGTCGAGTCCTCATGAACTCTCCCAACCTGTTATGAGCCGGTGGAGGTGGTAGCGGTGGGGCCGGAACGGGGTTTTGGTTGGCCTGCACTTGACCCAAAGTTTGGATCATGGTTTGCATAAGCTGGTTTTGCATGGCCATCAACCTTTCCAGATGGTTTTCACCAGCTCCGGGGTTAGCAGGAACTTCATCATGGTCATCCTCCTGGACGTTCCTTCGGCTGGCATTTCCTCTCACCATCTGTGAGAGAGAACGAAATAGAATAGAAGGTTAGAAGATTAGGTAGGTCCCTTCAACTATATGCATCAAGGTGAGTTGGACTATATATATTAGCCCATATGAGGATGTGATCAAGTGCCGAGGCATTTCACACCTCTTTCTTCTTATGTATGGATATGGACAACGTTTTTGAGACGTCCCACAACTCACATTAAGCACATAATCACACACAATCATTACAAGGGCTCATACAGCTCCTATTCAAGGATGGTTTCCCATACCAAGGTGGTTTCAAGGCCAGTCTAAGCTATCCACCCTAGGAACTTCCTTTGGTCAGCGTCGCTTATCTACCTGTGACTTCTATTTAGGGGTGTAACTTGTTGTTAACCCGTGGCTCTAATATCAATCTAAGGTTTCTATCTAGGCATGTAACCTACTGTCAACCCGTGGCTCTGATACCAATCTGTGACGCCCTCAATTCTGTGGAAAACCACGGAACCGAGAACTAATGTATATGTGTGCCCAGGATGTTCATCACACATACACATACGTTCCACAAACTGAATTCAGATTATATATTACCACGAATAACAGAGTTTATTATAATACCTCATGAGTCTTGGACTCATGCTCACAGCGGAAGTCTTATTTCTATGCAGCGGAAGTCTTTATTCTAATGCGGAAGCAAAACTAAGCAGAAGTGACTCCATCTCTACTCCTTCCACAGGCAAGGTTGAGAACAGATCACACGCCATAATGCTCCACTCGGTCTTCATAGTAGGCTTCTCCCGATGTTGATGATGAAAATAATAATGCAAGTTTGAGTACAATGATGTACTCAGCAAGTGCGGGAAAAACACATGATATGCAGCTCATAAACAAGGTAGGCATAAAAGGGCTTATTGCAGAAAAGCAGATTTGTAAAACCATGATAAAACAGCAACTTAACTTTAGATGAAAGTAATCCCAGCATGAATTAAATTACCAACATACCTCCATCACTTCCCGTGTTCCATCCGAACATTAACCAATCCTTTATTCATACTCACGAATACCTCCTCGTATTCGCTACCATCTCATCTCATAAACAACCTCGTCTCATACCGAGACCGAACTCGTTGCCATGACTCAACAGTCATGCAACCATCTCATCACCCAGACTCAACAGTCCCAACAACTAAACCATAACCAAATTCATAACCAAAAACTTTCCCTATAACCATCCCAATATCCATCCCAACTAATCATGGCAGTTTAGCCAGGTGCTCGTGACCGTAAGCTCGGCTATCATGATAGTTTTAAACTCTGCAGAGTTTGCACCTCTTTACCCACAAGTTTGCGATTTCGTCACCCGTCGGCGACTGCAGAACCTCCATTATACCAGTACACAACCGTCGGTGTATGGCCAAGGGATCACAAAATAGCCTTTACAAAGGGGTTACTAGATGTATGGACTCACTAAGGTTTCACCGGCAGGCTAGAATCTCCAATTCTCCCACCCACGGGCCCCCTCTTGTGCCATGCAGTTCCCAGGGCAGTCCTCACTCGACTCCCATTCCCCGCGCCTTCCACAGTCCATAACACTCTAGCAACTTACCTAATTACTCAGCTAAGCCGCACCCATACTTGGCCTTGTGGTGGCACTGTTATCCTGGCATGTGCATGCATGAACCGGTCCTTAGATCTACGGCAAGTGAAACCACCATCTCATGCTACCTCATTCACAAACCCGGGCTTGCCTAGATCTCCCTCCGATCCATGTTCATTAACATCATCAGTTTCTCATTACCATTACGAGTGCAGTTAGCTAGACACATCTATCTCGCTTCCCAATCCCATAGACTCAGCGAAGCATAAAGAAAAAACCATACTCGACTCATAAACTTCCCAGGCGACAAGGGTGGTTTAACCAATACTAGTAAACTCCTATAAAAAGGGTTTCCCATCATGTTTTACTCATCACACACACCCTTTTCGCAAAACAAAATAGTTTTATCCAAACATAGGATCAATATGGTCAAGGAGCACTTGCCTTGTTCTTGTGGTTCCGGTTGTTCTTGATTCTCAAAACCTGGTTGCTGCAGTTCGTCGTAGACAGCTCCCTGAGCTTGTCCTGCTAGGTAGGATCACGTGCATACAGGATTCACAGCAATCAATATTTATGCACAAACCTTAAACTAGATGTGATGATGCATATGCATGGTATCTCATGATTAGTTTTATTAGATTTATCTGTACGTGTTCTTGCATGGCCTTGTATGGACAGGGGTGTTCGGATCAAAGGTGGACGTGGCAACGATCTTGTCTTTAGATCAAATTGATCATCAAGTGATCTGCCCACGAGAAGGCTTCTGTTCAAAAGGAATTGAAGAACAGATGCAAATAGATGAACACAATGATATTGAAGTCCTACCTCACGTTCTTCTTGACTTCGAGGTCCTCCTCAGACCTGCTTGGTTCTTCTCCGATGATCTCCCTTGTTGCGCTTCAGCGATGGTTTGCTCGGCGAGTTAGGGCTAGGGCTCTAAGTCGTCGGCTCAGGAGTCAAAAGAGAAGTTTGTGGTTTCGGCCAGAGGTTTTGGGTTCTATTTATAATCGGGAAGAGAAAAGTCCTAATCTGATTGTATCCCGAATAAGAGTCTTATTCAGATCTTCGTTGGATCCTAACGTCTTATCTTTAGTAACATCGTGGAATTTAGATCGGTTTCTATTGCGTACCGGTATCTTTACGCGTAAAAACCGCTCCAGAACTTGTTACCTCCGTGATGATGAGCTCCGGAAGCTCCACGTGTCCTCCTGGGCCTGGTGTCTCCTTTCCTGCAGAGAGGAGCTCCGGTTGTGCCACGTGTCAAACGAGCGAGACCTCCCTCTTCTTCGGAGGTGAGCTCCGCGCACGCCACGTGTTGGCGCCGGTTTTTCCCTCTCTTCTTTCCTCAGGGACGGCTCCGAGGTCGACACGTGTTTAGCTGCGTCGGACCTCACGGAGATAAGCTCCGATGGCGACACATGTTTGATAGATCCGGACTTCTCTGAGATGGGCTCCGAGATCGACACGTACCCCGCGCGACTGGTCCTCTGACTTCCGCGAGGACTAGCTCCGAGGATGACACGTGTCTTGCGGAAATGCCTTTGCTTCTTCCGCAGAGGCTAGCTCCGTGGGCAACACGTGTCCCACAGGATCAGACCTCTCTTCACTTCGCAGGGACGAGCTCCGATCACGCCACGTGGCCAGCGGCCGCGGTAAGTTGCCTTCGGCGCTCTCGGAGGGCCTTATTGGCTCTTCTTTTGATAATTTTCTCTGTTTCATTAAAATGTTTCTTCTTCATAGAACATGAACCTATGCTGACACCCGAGGCGAGGGTGTCACACCGTGAGATACAAAAGTGATCCAATCATACTTCTGTATTCTTTTTTATCGACCGGGTCACCATCTTCGTCAAGTTCAAGTGTTGTTGCTGTTCCCATTGGTGTCCGAAGAGGCTTGCATTTGTCCATGTTGAAGCGCTTAAGAAGGTCCTTTGTATACTTAGTTTGATGCACAAAAAGTTCCTTCTTTTGTTTGCTTGATTTGCAGACCCAAATAGTATGTGAGTTCTCCCATCATACTCATCTCAAATTCTGAACTCATCATAGCTGAAAACTTGGACACGAGATCATGAGAAGCACAACCAAAGATAATATCATCCACATACACTTGAACGAATAATGAGTCATTGCCATGCTTAAGTACAAAAAGAGTTTTATCAACCTTGCCTGTCGAAGTGTTCAGTCGACACTTCCCCCGGGCCTGCACAGGGCAGCCCGCGGAGGTTCTTTTTTCGGTGGGGCTAGTCTCTAGCGGAGAGCTTGCGCAGATGGACGAGTTAGTAAGAGCTTGACACGGTGAGTTTTACGTGGTTCAGGCCACCGGAGCGTAAAACCCTACGTCCACGGCGAGCTATGGAGCTCGCTGTATTTCTTGCTGCTCGGGGCCGGAGGCCTGAGCTTGGGGGTGAGTTACAGCTTGAAAGTGTATGGCTAGCGTATGAGTTGCAAAGTGCGAACCCTTGCTATCGACGCCTACCCGAGCCTTTTATAGTCCAAGGCTCGAGCAGCTTACAAGGGGGGCCGGGACCCGACAGGTTGTACCGGGAAGGTTGTCTATCATCTACCGTATCTGCAGTTATGCCGGTAGTTGCCCCTGGTCGAAGGCTTCTGAGTCTTCATCTTGCCGCCCTGCCCATGCCGCATGCTAGTCGTAGTGGTTGATGACGGCGCAGGCGGCATGGGATGTCTTGTCGCGGTGTTTATTGGCTGGCAGGTTCTGACACCGCGCGCCAGTCTGTGATGCGACTGGGCGCAACGGCACCTGACAGACGCGTGCTCCGCGTCTCCGCATCTTGGGAAGACGCGGGCCTTGAATACCTTGTACGGGCAAGGTATGGGGAGCCTTTACGCCCGCTGCCTACCGCTCGGGGCAGGCAGCGCCGTTCTGCTGCCACGTGGCGGGCCCGGAGCCCTTCTCAGAGGAGAGGAGGGTCAGCTCCGCGGGGCACGTGGAGCCTCCGGACCTCTCCCCGCGGAGGGGGAGGCTCGGCTTCTGTTGGCCACGTGGCGGGCCTGGAGCTCTCCTCTGAGGAGAGGGAGGTCCGGCCCCGCTGGACACGCGGCGCCTTCGGACCTCTCTCCCGCGGAGGGGGGGGTCCGGCTTCTATATGCCACATGGCGGGCCCGGAGCTCTCCTCTGAGGAGAGGGAGGTCCGGCCCCGCTGGACGCGTGGCGCCTTCGGAGCTCTCCCTGCGGAGAAGGGCGAGTTCCTTAGGCATTTTACCCTGTGCGCGGGGGTACCCCATATCTCAGGTACCGACAGTGGCCCCCGGGCCCATCTCGGGGGAGGCAGCGAGCCTGAGGTGGGACCTCCGTCTCTTTTGATCCGCGCACTTTCTCTAAGTCCCGAATTGACCGCTACTGGAGCACGAACGGCCGCGGGATCGTGGGAGCGTGCGCTCACTTGATGGTTGCTTCTACTGCGGCGGTTCCCAAGACTGCCTCTTCTGCACGTTGCGGCGCTTTCTTCGGGAACTGCCGAAGTGCCTTGCCGGCTCATCTTCTCAGGAGACTGAGTCCTTAACCCCACCGCTTTAGCTAGGCGGCTTGGGCCCACCCGTCATCGGCACTCGGTCTAGGAACCGAAGTAGTCGCCGACGCGGGGTATCCGAAGAGTTCCGAAACGCTTGGGATTGCACCCAGGAAGGTGTTAAATGAAACCTCCATGTGGGTACATTCCCCTTATAAGGCTTCCAGCCCCTGCGCCTCCCTCAGGTCCCTGCAGTCTTGTCTTCTTCCTTTTTATCGAGTCTGTAGTCCAGCTCATGGAGCCTCGCATAGTTTGACTCTTTTAAGATATTTGTGACTGTGATGCTTTTTCTCTCCTTCTTGGGCTTGCCTGACTAAGTCCTCAGCTCCGCAAGGTACTCAGAGGCCATCTCCAATCTCGGAGCTTTGCACAGACACCCTCCCCGGGTCCTAACCGTGTTAGGGGCCCCCGGAGGTTTCCGGATCTTGCCCTATGGGGAGCCCCAAATCTGCCAGCCACGCGGCGGGTCCGGAGCTCCTCCTTAAGAGGCGGGAGCTCCGGCCATGCTGGACACGTAGGGCTTTAGGAGCCCTCAAACCGAGGGGGGAGGTCCGGTTTCCGCCTGCTACGTGGCGAGCCCGGGCCCTCCTCAAGGGAGGTGAGAGTTCCGAGGGCCCCCTGCTGGACATGTGGGGCCCTCGGGTCCCGCCCCTGCTGAAGGGGCGGAACCCGGTCCTTCCAATCCTAGGCCGAAGTAGTTGGTAGCTCCTTTTCCCCCTGCTTCATGCAGACCCTGTTGCCGCAACCTGGAGGTCCTGCACATAGGTAGAGGAAACGTAATTCTCCTTGGGGGCTCCCACTCCCTTATCTCATAGTCTTATTTGACTTATAGCCCCTAACCATATGCTTGGTGCTTGGGGACTTGTAGAGAGGGGGAGCTGAGCACATGGCAACCATGCACTGCAAGGGTGATTAAAAAACTCAATTCACAATTTAAATGAGTACAAGGAAAGAGCAAAGTAGAGCAGACTTCTTTTCGTACAACTTTCCACAGGAGGAAGGCAGGCTAAACATGGAGGCCACGACCCACCCCATTAAGAGGGGAAGCAAGACTCTACGCGCTTGGAGTCAGAACTAGGCAAAGCTGAACGTAGTCCTGGACCATCCCCTGGGGTTTAGCTGCTCCGAGCGCTGCTCCTGGACTCTATGGAGTTTATTACGAAAAGAAAGTATTGTCCTATTTTTGCTCTAGGGGTAGAACTTACGGAGGTGTTCTATGTTCCAAGGGTTCGGGAGCAGGTCCCCATCCTCGGTGGAAAGGCGCACACACCCGGGGCGGCATACTTTCGCGACTCGGAAGGGGCCTTCCCAACTAGGGGAGAGTTTGTGGGCCCCTTCGCGAGAAAGTATGCGCCACAACACCAGGTCACCTTCCTGCAGCTCCCGGGCACGCACAGACCTCTGGTGGTAGCGCCGAAGCGCTTGTCTGTACCACGCGTTACAGAGTGCCGCATGTAATCGGACCTCGTCGACGAGGTCGATTTCTCCACGCCGGAGGTTGTCCTGCGTGGCTTCGTCGTAAGCCCGGACACGGTGAGACTTCATGGTGATTTCTGGGGGAAGTACAGCTTCAGCCCCATACACCATGAAGAAGGGTGTCTCCCCGGTGGCCCGGCTCTGGGATGTCCGGTTAGCCCATAGTGTGCTCGGAAGCTCATCTACCCAATTGGCACCATGTTTCTTCAGGCTGGCGAAGGTGCGAGTCTTAAGGCCCCGGAGAATCTCCGCGTTGGCCCTCTCAACTTGCCCATTGCTCCTCGGGTGGGCGACAGAGGCATAGCATACCTGAATACCAAGGTCCTCGCAGTAGTCTTGGAATGCTGCGCTGGTGAACTGGGTCCCGTTGTCGGTGATGATCCTGTTTGGGACCCCGAACCGGCAGACAATAGACTTGATGAATTTTACTGTGGATTATTTGTTGATGGTGACAACTGGTGTAGCTTCCGGCCACTTGGTGAACTTGTCGATGGCGACATAGAGGTACCGGAATCCCCCGACGGTTTTGGGAAATGGTCCCAGGATGTCCAGCCCCCATACGGCAAACGACCACGAGGGCGGGATCATCTGTACCGCCTGAGCCGGTGTATGGATCTGCTTGGCGTGGAACTGGCATGCCTTGCAGCTCTCGACCAGCTTGACGGCATCCTGGAGTGCTGTCGGCCAGTAGAAGCCATGCCGGAAGGCTTTACCGACAAGCGTGCGTGAGGAAGAATGACTTCCACATTCGCCTCCATGGATCTCAGCGAGCAAGTCGCAGCCTTCCCCCTGGGTTATGCACCGCAATAGGATGTGGTTGGCGCCACGCTGGTAGAGATCCCCCTCTACCAGCGCGTACCTCTTAGCCATACGCACAATCCGTTCAGCGGTTGCATGTTCATCAGGGAGGATATTGTCCTTCAAGTAGTCCCGGATCTCCGTGATCCATGCATCGGGTCTGACTTGAGCTTCTGGATCTTGAGCGCTGGGTTGCACGGAGTCCCCAGTGACGCTTACGATCCTTGGCGGCATCCATGGCTGTAGGGCTGCCGGGACCGCCAGCTTCGAGGTGCTGGTCAAGCCCCCTTCGCCCGGCTCGGCGGTCCGGGCTGTAGGCCGCAGAAACGTCCTCTCGAAAACTCCTTCGGGCGCAGGGGCTCCGGTGGAAGCCTTCGTTGAAAGGTTGTCGGCTGCGGCATTACCAGCGCGCGGTACGTGGTGCAGGTCCAAAGCAAGGAATTCTTTCTCCAACATCTGTACGTGGAGCAGATACGCAGCTAGCTGCGGGTCATTGCAGGAGCATTCGCCCTTGACTTGCTTGATGACCAGTTGGGAGTCGCCCTGTGCCAACAACTGGTGAGCGCCTAAAGACAGGGCTGTCTGTAGGCCAAAGATGAGTGCTTCATACTCCGCCATGTTGTTGGTTGCCTTGAAATTTAGACGCACCATATACCCAAACTGTTCCCTCGATGGCATGAGGAGCAGTACGCCGGCACCGGCCCCCTGCTTTCGCGAGGAGCCGTCGAAGAAGAGTGTCCAGTGGGGTTCGGTGAAGACCGGAGGTTTGGGCTCTGGCTCACCTCCTTCATGGCCCCCTGGGTTAGTCTTCGTTGGTGTCCACTCCGCCACAAAGTCAGCCAGTGCTTGGCTCTTGACTGCATGACGTGGGAGGAAGTCCAGCTCAAACTCCGCCAGCTCCGCCGCCCATTTAGCAACGTTGCCAGTCGCATGGGGGTTGTGGAGAATTGTCTTCAGCGGATACGAGGTGACTACCGAGACCCGGTGGGCCTGGAAGTAATGGCGGAGCTTCCTGGAGGCCACGAGCACCGCATACAGCAGCTTGTGGACTTCTAGGTACCTTGTCTTGGCCTCATGAAGTACTTCACTGATGTAGTAGACAGGCCTCTGTATGGTTCGGACCCTCTCTCTTAGGCTTGGGAGCTCCTCGTCCATTGGCCCCGGCCCGCTAGAGGTGGGTGGACCCACGGGGGCCTCCGGGAACTGGGACCCGGAGGCCCTTAAGCTTTCTTGATCATCCGGGAGCTCCGGGGGGTCTTGAGGGACCTCCGGGAGATCCCAATTGGACCCTGGAGATTTATCTTGGGGGTCCAGGAGGCCGTCCTGGGCCTCCGGGAGGTCGACTTGGACCTCCAAGGGATCCGGGAGACCGTCTTGGCCCTGCGGGGCCCCGTGGCGTCTGTCTTCTGCTACCGGAGCAGGTTGCGAGGGTGAGGGGTCTGGCCGCTCCGCGACAAGGACCATACTCACTACTTCTGTTGTCGCCGCAATGTAGAGCAGCAAGTGCTCCCCGAGCTCAGGGGCTACCATGATAGGTAGGGTCGTCAGGAGTCGCTTCAACTCCTGGAAATCCTCTTCTGCTTCGTCAGTCCAGGCAAAGTGGCCTGACTTGCGCAGGAGCTTAAAGAAAGGGAGTGCCCGCTCTGCTAGCCTCGGTATAAACCGGCTCAGTGCGGCTAGACATCCCGTGAGTCTCTGAACATCCTTGACGCGGACAGGGGGCCGCATCAAGTCGATGGCCTGGATCTTCTCTGGGTTGGCCTCAATCCCTCGGTGCGAGACCAGAAACCCTAAGAGCTTCCTAGAGGACACGCCGAACACACATTTATCTGGGTTCAGCTTGGTGCGCGTAGAGCGCAACTTGTCAAAGACTATAGCTAGGTTATCTAGTAAGGATGAACCCTGCTTGACCTTGACAACTATGTCATCGACATACACCTCAACTAGGTCTCTTATTAACTCCCCAAAGGTTTTGTGCATCGCCCGCACAAAGGTGGGGAGTGCATTCTTTAGGCCGTAAGGCATAGACACATAGCAATAAAGGCCGTCTACTGTGATGAAGGAGGTATGCTCCTCGTCCTCCCTAGACATGGGGATCTGATGGAAACCCGAGTAGGCATCTAGGAAGCACAGCATATCACAGCCTGACGTTGAGTCTACTATTTGATCTATTCTAGGGAGAGGGAATGGATCTTTGGGACATGCCTTATTGAGACTGGTGTAGTCGATGCACATCCGGAGCTTCCCGCCGGCCTTCGGGACAACGACGGGGTTCGCCAACCATCGGGGGTGGTGGACCTCCCGTATGAAGCCAGCGTCCAGCAGCTTCTTGACTTCTTCACGGATGAAGTTTTGCCGCTCGATGGACTGCTTGCGGGGCTTCTGTTGAACCGGCCGGGCGTTGGGGAAGACTTTCAAGTGGTGCTCGATCACCTCCCTGGGGATCCCCGGCATCTGTGATGGCTGCCATGCAAACACGTCGACGTTGTGCCGGAGGAAGGTGACGAGCGTGCCTTCCTATTTGCTATCCAGGCCCCCGGCTACCCGGGTGGTCTGGGTAGCTTCGGCGCCGACTTGGACGACCTTTAAGGAGACGCCTCCCTCGTCGTGAGGTTGCACCCGGGGTGCTGTGGTGGAAGCACGGTGACGTGCGCTCGGGCGGAGCTGGTCCGGCTCCGTATTGCCGGGGGCAGATGCCCCAGCTGTTGCGAGCGCTTGGAGCTTCTCTAGGGCCGACACTGCAGCAGTGCGGTCCCCACGAATCCTGAGAACGCCCGTCGGTGTTGGCATCTTCAGGACGAGGTAGCCGTAGTGGGCTACAGCCATGAACCGGTACAGGGCTGGCCTGCCGATTATGGCGTTGAAGGGGAGGTCTATCTCCACTACGTCGAACAGAATGTACTCTGTTCGATAGCTGTCCGGAGCCCCGAAGGTCACCGGGAGACTAATGTTGCCGTAGGGGATAACCTGTCCCGGCCCTACCCCTGAGAACGGGCTCGATGGGGTGAGCTTGGCCATCGGGACCTGCAGCTTCTGGAAAGCTGCACGGCTGATGAGGTTCAGCCCAGCCCCTCCATCCACCAAAACGTGGTACATTCTCACGTTGGCGATGGTAGGGGCTACCAGGAGCGGCAGTTGGCCAGCCCCAGCCATGTTCCTGGGGCAGTCGGTGGCGTCAAAGCTGATGGGGGTCCCCATCCACTTAAGGTGCGGTGCAGCACTTGGGAGTGGCGCCACCGACGCTACCGCTCGGCGCAGAGTCTTGACTGCGCTTCGGACGAGGGATCGGCGGACCTGCCGTATATGACGTAGAGCTTCTTCCGACGCTCATCGTCACTGGAGCCGGAGTCCTCATGATTGTGTGCCGCCTTCAGGACACGCTGAGACTCCTGGATCTCCTCTGGGTGGTCGATGTTGTCTGGAACATCCACCCCCTGTTCGTCTTCCTTTGGACGGAAGGGCAGGGCATCAGCCTGCTGCCGCTTCCCCTTGCGGAAGCGCTCTGCGAGCCTTCGGATCTCCCGGCACTCGGCAGTAGTGTGGCGACAGCTGCCGTGCACGGGGCACGTATTGTCTTGATCACCTTCCGGGATTGGTGATCTTCGCAGCTTCTTGTCGGGGCGCGGCCCCCGAGCCCCACTGAGCGTCACTGCAGTGACGACTGGGGCTGTGGTCGGTGATTCTATCTTGCTTCTGCCTCGGTTCTTGGCCTTCCTTCTGCCTCCACAGGGAGTAGGACCAGATCCAGGCAGTCCTCCTGACTCGGAGGACGGCAGTGAGTGCCAGTTCCATCCTTCGGCTGCTCTGGCGCACTTGTCTGCCAAACTGAAGAGCTCTGAGGCGTCGCGGACCTCCCTGGTCGCGAGCTTCTCGAGCATCTTCTTGTCCCGGACGCCTTGCCGGAACGCCACCACCACAGAAGCATTTTGAATGTGTGGGATGGTGTTCCGCACCTGGGAGAACCGCTGGATGAAAGAGCGCAGTGACTCCCCAGGTTGCTGCTGGATGGCGTGGAGGTCGAGCTCCGTGCCTGGCGGGGTGTAGGAACTGCCGAAGTTGGCTATGAACTGTCGGCAAAGCTCTCCCCAGGAAGTGACGGAACCCTGGGGGAGGTTCATGAGCCAAGACCGGGCTGGACCGGTCAAAGCAACAAGGAAGTAATTGGCCATGACGGCTTCATTCCCTCCTGCGGCAAGTACGGCGGTGGAGTAGATCTGGAGGAACTCCGCCACGTTGATGCTGCCGTCGTACTTCTCAGGCAGGTGCGGCCGAAACTTGCGCGGCCACTTTGCGAAGCGAAGGTGGGGCGCGAGGGCCGCACACCCTGCTTCTGTCGCCGCAGGTTCTGGTGTCGCGAACGCTTGGTTCGCACTGAGCACCTCGTGCCCCGGCATGGGCAAGGCTGCACCATAGGCCGGGGGCACCATATGCAGGACATACGACTGTGGCATATTCTGTACGGCACAGGCCTGGGGCAGAGATCGCGTGGCGAAGGTCTGCTCTTCAGGCTGGGTCGAGGCCGACGTCATGCTGTCGTCAGCCTCTTGGTAGCGACGCCTTTCTCGGCGCCGCTTGAGGTATACCCGGGCATCTTGACCCATATGACACCGCTCCAGCTCTGTCCTCAGATCTGTTGATTGGGGGCTGGTAGAGCTGGAGTCTGCCGCCTGCTCGTCATCCAATGGTGCGCGCATCAGCGACACGTCCGGTTGGTCAGAGCGTCGTCCCCGCCGAGGTCGAGGGTTTGCGGCTGTGACGACGAGACGGTCTACCTCGCGGATCCACTGCCGGGTCGCTGCCTGAGGCGTGTCCCCAGCGGGCGGATTGTACAGTAGCGCCCTCGCCGCAGCTAACGCACCCCCACTGGGCACGCCCAGCGCTACTGAAGACTTGAAGCTGGTTGGAGCCTGCATTGCCGGGGACGGTGCTGCCAGAGCCGGTTGCTGGCTCCCAGCTCGTACCGACACACTCCGTCCCGAGTGTGTCGACATGTACTCCCCCCTGGTCGCGGTCTACCGCAGAGGCGAGGGGGGAGAGTTCGCCGCTGAAGGAAGCTTGGTCATCTTCGTCAGCGGAAACTCGTCGCGCTAGGAGAAAAGCCCCCTACCTGGCGCGCCAAATGTTGAAGTGTTCAGTCGACACTTCCCCCGGGCCTGCACAGGGCAGCCCGCGGAGGTTCTTTTTTCGGTGGGGCTAGTCTCTAGCGGAGAGCTTGCGCAGATGGACGAGTTAGTAAGAGCTTGACACGGTGAGTTTTACGTGGTTCAGGCCACCGGAGCGTAAAATCCTACGTCCACGACGAGCTATGGAGCTCGCTGTATTTCTTGCTGCTCAGGGCCGGAGGCCTGAGCTTGGGGGTGAGTTACAGCTTGAGAGTGTATGGCTAGCGTATGAGTTGCAAAGTGCGAACCCTTGCTATCGACGCCTACCCGAGCCTTTTATAGTCCAAGGCTCGGGCAGCTTACAAGGGGGGCCGGGACCCGACAGGTGGTCCCGGGAAGGTTGTCTATCATCTACCGTATCTGCAGTTATGCCGGTAGTTGCCCCTGGTCGAAGGCTTCTGAGTCTTCATCTTGCCGCCCTGCCCATGCCGCATGCTAGTCGTAGTGGTTGATGACGGCGTAGGCGGCATGGGATGTCTTGTCGCGGTGTTTATTGGCTGGCAGGTTCTGACACCGCGCGCCAGTCTGTGATGCGACTGGGCGCACCGGCACCTGACAGACGCGTGCTCCGCGTCTCCGCGTCTTGGGAAGACGCGGGCCTTGAATACCTTGTATGGGCAAGGTATGGGGCGCCTTTACGCCCGCTGCCTACCGCTCGGGGCAGGCAGCGCCGTTCTGCTGCCACGTGGCGGGCCCGGAGCCCTTCTCAGAGGAGAGGAGGGTCAGCTCCGCGGGGCACGTGGAGCCTCCGGACCTCTCCCCGCGGAGGTGGAGGCTCGGCTTCTGTTGGCCACGTGGCGGGCCCGGAGCTCTCCTCTGAGGAGAGGGAGGTCCGGCCCCGCTGGACACGCGGCGCCTTCGGACCTATCTCCCGCGGAGGGGGAGGTCCGGCTTCTGTATGCCACGTGGCGGGCCCGGAGCTCTCCTCTGAGGAGAGGGAGGTCCGGCCCAGCTGGACGCATGGCGCCTTCGGAGCTCTCCCTGCGGAGAAGGACGAGTTCCTTAGGCATTTTACCCTGTGCGCGGGGGTACCCCATATCTCAGGTACCGACATTGCCCATGGTAAACCCCTTTTCAAGTAAGAATGTTTTTGACCTATCATACCATGCTCTAGGGGCTTGTTTTAGACCGTACAAGGCTTTGGACAGTTTGTAAACATGATTAGGAAAATTTGGATTTTCAAAACCCGGTGGCTGCTTAACATAAACCTCCTCCTCTATGTAGCCATTAAGAAAAGCACTTTTAACATCCATTTGATATAACTTGAAACCTTTAGATGCAGCAAATGCTAATAAAATTCTTATAGCTTGTAATCTAGCAACAGGAGCAAATGTTTCATCAAAATCTAGACCTTCAATTTGAGTGAAACCTTGAGCAACCAACCTAGTTTTATTCCTAACCACAACCCCATCCTCACTTTGCTTATTTTTAAATACCCATTTAGTTCCAATTAATGTGTGACCTTGAGGTGGAGGTACAAGTTTCCAAACATTATTTCTTTCAAAATTTTCTAACTCTTCTTGCATGGCATTAATCCAAGATTCATTAGTGAGTGCGTGTGATATATCCTTGGGTTCAAAAGAAGCAACAAAAGCAGAATGGGCATGAGAGTTTGGATCGCAAAACCTGGACCGAGTGACTCGTTCATGCAAGCTTCCAATGATTTGTTGTGGAGGATGACTTTTGAGTACTCGGAGGGGAGAGACACTTCACAAGCACCTTCTTCTTCATGTTCGGACCTTTGATTAGGAGAGTTTGTTGATTGAGGAAGGTCCGAACCAGCAGTAGTGACTGTTGGTGCTGGTTGTGGTGCAAAATCAGCAGCTTGATCGTTATTTACTTCCGAGTTTTCAGGCAGCAGCACCACTTCTTCATCTTCTTCAATAAAAATACTCTCCCCCTGCGGATATGGATCTGGACCTGCAATATCGGAGCTAGTACTTGGGCTAGCTTCATCAAAAGAAACCTCGCAAGTCTCCACAATTTTGTTAGTGTCCAGTAAAAGCACACGGTAGCCTCTAGTATGAGATGGATAACCAAGAAACATGCCATCAACAGATCTAGCTTCAAATTTATCAAGATTACCATGTTTCTTAACAAAGCATTTGCAACCAAAAACCCTAAAGTGTGTAACACTAGGCATATGTCCAAATCGGAGCTCATATGGGGTTTTTCCAAGCTTAGCACGCAAGAAAACACGATTTGAGACATAACAAGCGGTTGCAATTGCATCAGCCCAAAATTTCCTAGGAGTTTGATATTCATCAAGCATAGTCCTAGCCATGTCAACTAAGGTCCTGTTCTTTCTTTCTACGACACCATTTTGTTATGGTACATAGGGTGAAGAATATTGATGATCTATTCCATTTTCAGCACAAAAGTGATCAAAGGATTGGTTTTTAAATTCAGTTCCGTTATCACTTCTAATTGCTTTTAATGATCCTGGGTGATCAATAGATAATCTAAGAAATAAAGTTCTAAAATGACTAAAAGCTTCATTCTTAGATGCCATAAAATAAACCCAAGAATATCTGGAATAATCATCAACAATCACAAGCACATACCATTTACCTCCGAAGGATTGAACACGTGCCGGACCTACTGTGTCAAGATGTAAAAGTTATCCCGGTTCAGCTGTCATGGTCATTGTGAGAGGAGCATGTGAACCTGCAACAAACTTAGCATGTCTACAAGAAGAGCACACAATATCATTGTCCTTTTTAAGCTTCGGCAGCCCACGTATGCGATCGAGAGCACTAACACGAGTGAGATGATCAAAGCCTATGTGACCAAGTCTACGATGCCAAAAATATAGATCCTTTGTATCATTAGCAACTAGACACCGATGCTTAGAAGTTGACAAATCAAAATCAGCTTTAAAAACTCTTCCAAACCTAGACATGTTAAACAAAAGATCACCTTTTGAATCTACAACCTTCAGCAATTTTTAGCAAAGCGAACCTCTCGATTTTTATCTAGCAATTGTGAAACCGAAAGTAAGTTGTATTTCAAATTTTTAACAAGTGCCACATCTTTCAAAGTGTAGAGATTGTTTACTCTAACCGAACCTTTAGCAATTATGGGAGTAGAAGAGTTATCGGCGAAAGTAACATTTTCTACACGTGACACAAAAGAGAGAGAGGAGAACCATTCTTTGTTACCGGTCATGTGGCGTGAGCAACCTGAATCCACAATCCGAATGTTCTCCTTCCTCAAACGTGAAACCTATACAGCAGCACAATACGTCGATGACTCAATACTGGGGTTAGTTAAAAGACTTTTAGGAATCCAGTACTGAGTCACACGACGTCCAGCAGGAATAACACGCGAAAGCTGAGAAGGTACAACAGGTTTATGAGCCAAACATCGAAAATTTTTGTTCCCAACTACTGACTTAGAAGATGTGTTATATGTAGCACAAAAAGTAGTAGGTCCGGGAGCAAGTTTTTGACTCATTACAGCAGGTTGCAAGCTCCGAACATTCGGTCTAGCAGATTTTGCTTGGTTGTTATGTGGATCTAGCAAGTATTCTTTGTTTCTTATCATGTTTAGCTAGTCTATAACAAAAATCCATGACATGACCATCTCTACCACAGTAGGTACAATGAAAAATAACCTTACTATCATGTCTAGATGAGCAAGCAACACGTTTATTAGAACCCGAATGGGACAGCACACCTGCAGATTTGAAAATCACCTCTTTTTGTCTAGGAGCTGTTTGAATCAAACCGCTTCCTAATGACTTTACAACTTTATGTGGGTGTGCCTTAGCATGAGCATGAGAATTAAAACCTAAACCAGTTTTATCATTACAAGACTTGGAAGAATTCAGCAGCAAGTTTAGGTTCATATTTGCATTAGAAAACCGATCTAGTGTCCTATGCATGTCATCAAGTTTATTGGACAGATCAAAACAGTTTTCACATGAAGTTTTTCCTTTTAGTTTGCAATTTGAACAATATTTAACTTCATGCACACGTAAAGCATTGTTCAAAATAGAAATCTCATTCATAGCATCATTTAGTTTCTTATTCAGATCATCACATGAAGAACAATGCAAATCAATTGTAGAACAACAAGCATCTTTCAAATTTTTATCATTAAGTGCAGCAAGCTCTTTGTTCTTTTCAATTTCAAGTTCAAGTTTATCAAGTGTAGATGTGTGTGCACTTCTTAAAGAGGATAATTGTTCATAAATTAAATCACATGAGGAACAAGAATCATCACTAGGAATCAAAGTTTTTAAACGATTAATTTCATATTCTAGCGATTCAATTTTAACAGTATTGTTCCTAAGATTTTTAGCCTTTTTCTTTAATATAACAGTGGCACGAGAAATAGCATCACACATTTCTTCGCAAGTGGGACGTACCTCTTCATCGTCGCTGTTGTGTTCTGCCTCCTCGGAGCTTGAACGTGACTTGCTCGCCATGCAGCACATATTTGCCATAGCTTCTTCATATTCATCACTACCGGTGTCCACATCACTTGAGCCGAAATCTTGAAGTGCAGAGATCATACTATGCACTATGTTGCGCATTGATAAATCTTTCTTCTTATTATTCTTTGCAAACGATTTCTTCGGCCTTGTTTGCTTTTCTTCACGTGAAGTCGGACCTGGAAGGTTAGGGCACTCCGTACGAAAATGTCCTGTCTTACCACATTCAAAACATCGTTGAGGTCCGGAGCTTCCTCTCCTTCTAGTTCTCACATTTTGCAATGCTTTTGAGAACCGAGTAGAGATGAGTGCAAGCTCCTCCTCTGGAAACTCTTCAATCAGTTCAAGGGTTAGAGAGGACAGCAAAGAGAGTGCACCACTAGATGATGATTGACTAGAACTAGACATGTCACGTTGCGAAACAAATGCAATAGACTTGTTGGGGTTTTTACATGAAATGATGTCAATTTCATGAGTTTTCAATTTAGAATAAAGCACGTCTAAAGTAAGAGAACTCATGACAGTAGATTCACGAATAGATGTAACTTTCATCTCCCAAATTGACATATCTAATGCTCCTAACAATTGTCTAGCATTTTCAGCATCTGAAAAGTTAACATTGACACTACGCAAGTTGCTGAGAATTTTATTAAAGCGAGCAAAAAGGTCGTCAATTGACTCACCGGGTTGCATCTCAAAATGCATGTATTCTTTCTTCAACATATCTTGCCTTACCTCCTTGATCGTATTGGATCCTTCATGGTAGTCATAAAGAGCTTTCCAAACATCATATGCAGATCGGAGGTGTGCAATACGGTCGAAGTCGCTTTGAGTCAATCCTTGGATGATCAAGTTGCGAGCCTTGTTGTTGTTGTCAACATCTCTCATGTTCGCAGCCGTAACTTGATCATTGGGTGGTACATCGAAGTTCCGGTAGACCTTTTCCCATATGGCGAAGCCTTGCGCCTGTATGTAGGCCTCCATCCGCGCCTTCCAAACCTGAAAATCGATGCCATTGAACACACAAGGTTTTGTGGAGTACTTCTCCATGATGGTTAGTCAAAACACGTACAAATCACAAAGATTAGAGCACCTTGGCTCTGATACCAATTGTAGGATCGAAGAGCACGTGAAAAGCTACCAGAGGGGGTGAATGGTAGATTAAAACTTTTCGCAGCGGAAACAACAAAAACCCCTCAGCAAAAAATCAATTGATTAAAGAAACCATGTGTGCAAGTGTTTTCAAACGTGTTCAACCGTGACAAATCAAGTAGAGAGGTAGAGAATCAAGTCACGGATCTAATGCAACAAGAATCACTTGAAAACACGAAGTAAAACTTGAGATACGATCAAAACATTAAACGAAGATCAATCTGTTCTACCCGATATAAAACAGATCTGCAACGCTGCAAAGAAACTCGTGTATCTCAAAAACTACAGATCTGAAGCTCGTGAAAATTCCATAGATGATAGATAATTGAGTTGTGAAGACAACCCAAAAAGAATCACGTCAATCGGATCAGTAAAACCCGAGTTATGAACGAAATACCGAAGCAACGTCGGTCTGTCCAGAAACTCGGCGAGAAAGACTTGACGAAAAACAAGTCGGACGAACAAGGCACAAAAGCTCCTCGAAACTATAAACTTTATTCAATAGAAACATAAGAGAAACAGCCCAAAGTCGTGCACCACGAGCTCTGGCCTCCCTTGCTTATATAACCAGCTCTATGGCCAATCCAATTCAAACTAGGACTCCTACTCCTACTTGGATTCAAACTGTAACTTTCCAATACTGCTCTAGACTCTTCTATACCCAGATAGAAGCAATCTTAAGACTTCCAAACACCTTAGGAACGTCCCAAACATTCCTAAAACAACTCAAATTCGTGACCCACACGAAATCCTATCATAACCAACTCAAAACTTTCCATATTTGAGTCAAACACGACTCAGCCGCAGCCTGAGTCCATAACCTAGTCGGTTGGACCTTTCCGACCAATTCTTTACGTCCACTTCTCTTCATCACGCCTTGGAACAATGTTGCCACGTCCATGCACTCCTTGCACACGTGCAAACACCTTCCAACGACGTACACGCAACCTTCATATGCACTGCACTTGATCCAAACATGCTGCGCGACCTCCCGATCAACTCAACCACAGCTCCTCCCGAACTTGGTTGTTGGAACCTCATCTCCTCCCTGAGACTAGTCCAAGGATCCCGTCACCATCCATGTCTTGAACTCAAGCAACACCTGCATATGAATAAACAACCAATTCTTCCGAGCACAAGTCCTCGACTTGACTCACGTTAGTTCAAAAACCACAACACCTTACATGAGCACGTCACATAAGCATGTTGCAAACCATATCAAATGATAACAGCCATAACCACCAAAACACACCAAAAACTTAGCAAATTAATACTAAGCAAACCTTCCCATAAAGCAAGTTTGAAACATTGCGAGTTAAAAGCAAAAACAAGACGCTGCAGTTCTACGAGTTGAACTTCACGGGAGCTCCCTAAAAACAAGCTCCGGACCTCACAGAAGCTCTCCGGACCTTGCGTCGGACCTTGCCAACACTTGGCGGACCTAACAAAGAACTTGTCGGACCTTGCCACAGAAGAATGTTTTGGCAATATTCAAAACTTTGAATGTTAATGCTAACTTTTATCCTAATTGCCAATGTATTCAGCACACATAGGTCTCACAACGTCCAAGGGAGTGCTTGTTGTATTGTTTGCTTGTATGTGCGTGAGAGGGTGCAGGGTTGCGAATGCGGAACCCCTTGCGGGTGGTCACCCCGATCCTTTTATAGTCCAAGGCCGGGGTGGTTACAATGTGGCTTGGGGCCCGACAGGTAGCTCTTAAGCTATGCAAACCCTATACATGATCTAGGGTTTTGTACTCTGAGTAGAGTAGTTGGAGGGGAAGTTAAGTCCCGCCGCCTGGCGTGCTGAGCGCCTCTGTCCGTGTGTCAGGTGATGATGAAGACGCCGTCTTGTCGCCGCATCTTCTTGCCATGCTTGCGCGGCTTCGTGCCGTTGGGCGGTACTATACCGCTGTCACGCCTTGCCGTCCTATCTTGTCACCGTAATGGCGAATGGGCAGAGGACGGAGGCGTGCGTAGTGTGCCATGTTTCTGGGGAAGGCGCGAGCCTTGAATGCGCAACCTGACAGCGCACTTCCACCTTGACTTCATCGACACACGGCCCACGACGGATCGTGGGTCACGTGGCGGCTTCGGAGCTCTTATCGACGGTTTTGGAGCCAGGAGACACGTTGCAGCTCTGGTCCTCACCCCAGCGGGGAGGCTCGGACCAGAGCCCAGGGCACGTGTCAGTTGCTGAGTCGTCCTCAGCAGGGAGGAGGCTCTGAGCCAGGAGACACGTGGCAGCTCCGGACCTCACCTCAGCGGGGTGGCTCGGACCGGAGCCTAGGGCACGTGTCAGCTCCGGAGCTGTCCTCAACAGAGGGGAGGCTCTGAGCCAGGAGACACGTGGCAGCCCCGGACCTCACCTCAGCGGGGAGGCTCGGACCGGAGCCCAGGGCACGTGTCAGCTCCGGAGCTGTCCTCAGCAGGGAGGAGTCTCTGATCTAGGAAACACGTGGCAGCTCCGGACCTCACCTCAGCGGGGAGGCTCGGACTGGAGCCCAGGGCACGTGTCAACTCCAGAGCTGTCCTCAGCAGGGAGGATGCTCTGAGCCAGGAGACACGTGACAGCTCCGGACCTCACCTCAGCGGGGAGGCTCGGTCCAGAGCCCAGGGCACGCGTCGGCTCTGGGACTCAAGCGCACGTGGCAGCCACAGGGCTGACCTCGGGGCCAAGGACACGTGGCTACACCGAGGCCTGCCTCAGCAGGGAGAAGGGACCCAGGCTGTCTTTTGCCCTCTAAGCGGGGTACACGCTCTGCAGGGTACCGACAGGACCTATGTATCGTGCAAAGTGAAGTCGCTAGATCTGTCATTACAAACATTTTGGTGGACTATGTTGAGCACTCCCTGCATTTAGCGGGGATGACCATTCAATGCACATGCAATACCGGGTACTTCCATCCATAAACTATCTGTTAGATCAGTCATACACAAAACGGTGGGTCCAAATTTAGAAATGTGCCTCTAACCCAAAATACATCGGATGACATGACAAAGAGGTTGAACATGTAGGTGACCGGGTCACACAGAGATGTGAATTACTACAGGTTATACAAAGGCTTGCCAAAGAATGTAGTTGTCAAAATCTTTCAAAGTGTTGAATGTCATAGACACATCGGTAGCATATCAGATACTACATATTTTCTCGATGGCATATAAAGTAATTCTCCAAAAAAAATTGGTATATGGGAATGAGATTTCTATTTGGAATAATTCATATTATCTTTTATACGGAATATAAAATCCACGTTGAAGGTTCAGTTGTGGAAATACGCAATTGTGCATCCACAATGGCAGCCAAAACACGAGCTAGCTCATTTGGGATAGCAAGAACTAAAATATAGAGGACCATCGAAGGTTTGTTATTTAAACATGATTCGAAGATCGACCTTGGTTCAACTTTACCCAGACAGCCCAACATGGGAAGCAAACCAGAAATTAATACCTGAAAATTCAGCGGGTGTATTGGCACGCATAGGTGGCCATTGCCAAAGCACGAAGGGGCCAAATTTGGGCGGCGCAACAAAATGAGGTTATCCAACTTGCCACATTAGTTGCTTCTTGTCCAGTGATAGTAGAAAACTTCGACAACCACTAGAAAGAAGGACTGAGCATGCTCATGCGCATGGATAGGTTGCCCAACAACGTCACCTTTATACAGAATTGATTGTCATTTTACTTTTCAAAAGAAAATATGTGTGACAATCATTTTTCATAATTGATCTTCCTTCGATCTAAATTTCACGTTCCAGATTAATCTTAGCTTTATATAAAGCTCCTAATCAATCTGACCCTCTGCTGTAAGGGCCTCAGTTTTTGACACCCATTTGCAGTGTTCATTACCACACCACACACCTCATTTGAGGAAGAATGATGAACACAAATGAAGAGCAAGTAACAATTATCAACATGCTCATTAGGGAACAAACTTACACATTGCAAAAGTGGTATTTCCCACATGTGATATAGATGGGCTGGACATAGGAAAAACTCCTACACTTTGCTAAGGATGTCCATGCCAAGTTTCACCCAAATTCAAAACCTTTTTGAGGTCATTTTGGGTATAGATAGGAAGAGGGCAGTTTGAAACCATATTCAAATTCAAACTGTTTTTATCCCATGAATTTAAAAGTGGAAGGCATATTCTTACTCAGCACATTTTTATGAGCTCACACACCAATTTTCACTCCATTTGGAGTTGATCTTGACATGAGCTAAGGGGGAGAAATTCAAACTTTATTTGAATTTCAAACTGAACTTGTGCTGAAATTCATTCAAACCAAACCTCATTTGAACTTTGATCAATTCAAATGGCTCATGGGGGAATAATTTGAATTGCCAAGGGTAATATGGGGTTCACTGTTTACAACAGTGATTAGAAGTAAATTTCAGAGGTTAAAAGGAAGGGTGGGACCCACATGTCAGCCTCTACTTCAACACAAACCGACTGAGACTTTTCACTCGGGTCGCCGAGCCGCAGCGGTGATCGCCACCGAGGCTAGCCACCGCGCCACCAGCTGCTTGCCCACGCGCGGGCATGAGGCGGTGCAGAGCCTTCTTAAGGCGCCTGCCCCCCTCCTCGGCCGAGGTACCGACGTGTTTCCCGCAAGAACCCAGCACCGGCCGAAAGTTTCCGCAGTTCGGACTTGATCGGAGAACGCCGATCGCAGCTCCCTCCTTCCACTCCAGAGCCCCAGAAAGGTACTAGAGACCTTCCTCCGTCCTCCCCGTTGCTAGAATTCG
The DNA here is from genome assembly GCA_030760725.1 of Neostapfia colusana. Classification (NCBI taxonomy): domain Eukaryota; kingdom Viridiplantae; phylum Streptophyta; class Magnoliopsida; order Poales; family Poaceae; genus Neostapfia; species Neostapfia colusana. Next base: position 4,210,435 of record JASWHV010000010.1, on the reverse strand, counting down.
GTTGAAACCGAGTGATATCGGCTGTGCCGAAAGATCAAACTCGGAACTTGGAACCGCCGCACCTTGGGCTCTCGTGGACAGCCCAACCTGGGCGTTGTCACGCCCGAGCCAAGGCACCCTTGGACGCGCAGGTGACCGGTGCTGCTCATCCCCGAGCCACAGCTCGAGTGGTTGCTCACCGGCGGCGAATTTCCACTTTTCCCCTTTCTGTGTGCAGAACGACCTTCGGGTACGATTCTGTTTAATTCGTGCGCTAGAAAGGATTAGAGGGCCTCAGGCCACTCCCACACGAGCTAGACACGGTAACGCACAAGTTGCCTTCACAACTCTGGGCCGGAAAACCTCTGTGCCCGGCGTAATTTAAGGTCTACTAATGGCGGAACGAACGGGGGGTATCGGGCGCACGGTGAGGACCTATTTCGGGCCTTCCCCGAGCTGCCTCGAGCTCATGTCGACCTTCTCTGAGGTCCACTAATGCTCCCCGACCGATTTCCCAAGTAGCTGAGGTACTAGGAGAGTCAGCCGACATGGCCGAAGTCATTCCGATATGGCGGCTCGTCGCCGACCATGCTCCGGCCGTTGTCATGAGCAGCTGACCCTCGGATCCTGTTCCCCAAGTAAAAGTAGGCAGGGGCGGCCAGAATCAAGAAGTTTGGAGCTGTACAGCAGCCGGCGGCGAGCCCTCCGGCGAGGTCCCTCGGCGGCGGAGCGCGGGTGTCGCGAGGTTGAAGAAGGGGGTGGACCCCAGCTGTCAGCGGCCGATATTTTGAATCGGGATCCGGCTGCGGCCGGGATCGGGTGAGCTGGCGCGCAAAATCCTTGTGGGCCGCGGTGTGCCATCGCCTAGGCGTGCGACGCGTGTCCCCTGGGCCCACGCGCGAGTTTAAACTTTTCCCCCGATTTTCAGATTTCCTTCAAACTTCAAATCCTTACAACTTTGGCTAGAAAGCTCCAAATTGAGTGAACCAAATTTTGCTGGATTCAGCTCTCTGAGTACTTTCCAGCAAATCAAGTTTCACTTCATGAAATTCCTTAATTCTCCAGAATTAATTCCTTAAATTTAAACTGTTAGGAATTTTAACTGGAGAATCCTTTGGAGGAAAATCCTGAAATTTTGCTGAGATGTTCCCCAAAATATCCTTGAACTACCATAAAAATTTCAGATCCATTTGAGCTCATTTAATCCACCTAATGGTGTGATTAGTGAAACTGTTCCAGAGAAAATAGAAAATGTTCAGAAATATTTTCAGAATTTTCTCTGAAATTATTTAGCTCATATCTTTAGTTAGAGACTTCCAAATTAAGTGAGACCAACTCCATTAGAACCCTCTGAAAATCTAGTTTTCAGAAAGTCATAGTTTGTCTCATGAAAATTCCTAGAACACCCTAAGAGTTCCAATTAAGGTCAAGGACATAATTATTTGTGGAGGGCTCAAATGAGCTTTGCTGCAACAAAAACTTGACCAAGTCTTTGTTTAGGTTGTAACCAAGCCACAGTAAAAGTTTCACAGTCATTAGGTCTATCTAGCAAAGGTTATAGACTTCACAACTTCAAACTTAATACAAATGCATTAAATTAATACATGTATTGTTTCCATCATGTAGTCGCTAAGGTCGAGGAGGAACCCGAAGTCCTAGACTTCGTTACTCCAGAGGAACAGCTAGCCTACGACCAAGAGCAGCAAGGAAAGCCCCGGTTTGCATTAACCCTTTTACAAATGTTTATTGTTTTGAGCACATCTTTGAATATTGTTCTTTGCATTAGAGTCTTGATTGGAAACCCAACTGCACAGCTAAGAAAACCATGGGTTGGGGTTAGGATTGCAAACCCCGTTAGCCACTGCATTGCTAGGATAGAGTAGGATTCGGTACAAGTCGAGTAGTTGGAACTACTCGCGAGAATAGGCTAGAGGCACATTGCTCGGGTAGAGATAGCACATGATACACATGGCAAGAAAATGAGATCGAGCGGAGAGTAAGGGCAGCAGGACTTTGGGGCCTGTGTGCTGTAGCTTCGCTCGTGTCGATTGAGGACCGAGCCGTGTGCGGGCCTGTTGAACAAGCTAGAACAGTACCGAAGACCTACCGGCTATATGGGAACCGGGAAACTGATGTAACTCGGGTAGCTGGGTATTGAGGCATTGCCCGTCGTTCAGAGGGTAGGTTGAGAGCTCGAGGTGTAAATCAGCTGGCGGCACAGAGATGCGCGTGCAGGGACCTCTTGCTCGGGACGATGGGACCGGTTCAATATTTGGCTAACGGGCGAAAGGTAGTCGCGTACGGCGTCCGTGATGGTTGTTGTAGGCAACATCGAGTACGGGCGTACGTGACGGGTTGTTCGGGTAACCCTGCAGGTGTAAATCGATTATAATCGCCGTCCCTCACGGTCAGTGAGTACCACTTGTTCACTGTACCGTGACGTAGAAAGAACAGGCTAGTCACATGTTAAAAATGTTGCTGATTGAAAGATGGACATTGATTGTTAATGATATGCTGTAGCTTAGAGCTAACTAAAGTTCTTTTCAACTTTGGGCAAAGTACATGAGAGAAATGCGTTTCTTGTTTGATTGCGGCTCTCTCATGTGCCTTAGCGTAAGGTTCTCCACAACCTGCTGCTAAAACTTGAAAGTAAGGTTCTACTAATTAGGCGAGTCCTTGCAAATGATTTTTACCTCATGCAACCCATTACCCTCACGTAGAAGTTCCATGTTTAGGTGAGACGGGTCAGACTTGCTGAGCCTTCGTGCTCACTGCTTGTGTTTGAAGCTTTTGCAGGGTTCTATGAGGAAGGGGCTCCCGAAGAGAAGACGGAACCCCAGGAGGGGAACCCCGTCGAGTGGGAGTCGTGCACGCCGCAGAGTTAGTGTGCGTGTGTGCTAGCAAGGACACGTTCGAGGGCTGAACGTGCACTTGATGCTTAGTCTACGCCCGCGAGTGTGGACTAAACGTATTTTGATGTAAACAGGTCATAAAACTGTTTATGTAATAAACTTCCGCTTCCGCTTTGTACCTTTGACGTGTGTTATACGGTGCTGTGCAACGCAGCACCCCTCAGTGTGATCCTGGCTCGACAGGACCAAATGGGGTCGTGTCAGCGTTGGTATCAGAGCTCGCTTGAGGTTTAACACAGTACAAAGGTCTTCTTTTTCAAAAATCCAGTGAGGAACGAGTTAGTAGCCCGTATAAGGATGTTATTAGTATATAGAAAGTGGCTTAGTAACCTAATTGTTATGTCGGAAAATCGTGCATCTCGGGACGTTCATGTCTTGGGGGGTGCACGTAAGCGCTGTCCACCAGTGCGCACAAGCTGAAGGGTGGAGCCCCACGGGTGGCAGGTAACCCGATCCGCTTTAGTATCCTCTACGACTCTTCATGTCGTTTGGGGTATTCGAGCAACGTCTGTCCCTGGCGTGCGTGGTGCAACATGGGAGACCCCGTCACGTGGTCTGAAACGTGAACACGTAACTCAAGGCGTGTTTGGCTTGAGAACATCCGGGCGAGTGATGACGGCCGGATGTACCAACTGTATGGATTCCGGGCTCGGTGTGCAGCCGAGTCTGATGATTGGTTGAATTTCTGCAGGTAGCCTTACCACGAAACGGTAGACGTGTAGCATCCGTGTGCGAGTGACGAGTAGTGCCACTGAATTAACGAAGCCGGCTAAGTCCGGTATAGGTTTTTTCTTTGTGAGGACGTAGTACCGACAAAATCTGGTGACGCATCGACGTCACACCCAACTAAATGAACAACTTCATTGAAAAACTTGAAGGTTTGATCCAAAGTAGTAAAACTTGATGTAACTCCTTCCCTGGAACAGGATATTCAAAATTAACAAACTTTCAACTTATAGGATGTTAAGGACAGAGCACTCTGTTTTCAGCTGAATCAAGGCTGAGGTTAATCAGAGGTTAGAGGTTGAGTTCCTTCGAGGTTGGGGTCGTATGATACATTTCTGGAAAGCGTTGGAAGAGCTTTACAACTTTTCTGTTGAGTTCCAGAGGTGTTTCATCCCTTAACCACTCGAAAAATGCAGTAGAGTTGAAACTGTCCAGAAAACAGGACAGAGCACAGACTCTCTGTAAACTCTCTGTAAATTAAGCATAACCTCCTGCATAAAAATCCAAAAATAGAAAATGAGGTAGTTCTGGAAAGCTTATGAGATGGGTTACAACTTTGTGACAGAAAGTTTTGTCAGATTAGGAACAGAATTAACTGGGATTCTTGGATCAATTCAGTACCTAAGGCAGGGAGGTGCTGTCCAATTGTTCCCAGAAATTCTGTTAACTTTGACATCTCATAACTTTTGAACCAGGACAGATATTAGGCCAAACAAATACTTTCTGGAAAGCTATTGAAGTTAACTTTAACTTTGATGTTGAGCTCCAGGACTGGTTTTGCTTTAACCTGGCCTAAATCAGATTGATATGGAAACTGGTCAGGGCTGTCATGGGAACAGCAGATCAACAGTCAAATTTGTTCAAAAATTTGAACTATGTTTCCAAGTGTTATGGGTTCAATGACATATCTTATGTTATAACTCAATGGTTTACTGTTCAAATAAATATTTGACATTTCTCAAATATATTTTTACAGATGGCAGCAGATAAACGGTTGGAAAACGGGTGGGTAGTTTCCCACTGCTCTGACCGTAGCGGCTACCCGGAAGCATTGCGGCAAATGCTCCAATATTTCGGGTACAACCAGATGCCGCAATACTTCGCCAAGGAAGAAGGCGAAGAGGGGAACAAGACGTGGACGATCCATGTCGAAGTTTCCGCAGGACCTACGCCACCTGGTTGGGTGCCATTCACCGTCACGGTGAGCGGAAGACAACCGGAAGGGATGTGGCAAGTGGCAGCCCGTGACACTATGTCACGTTTCTGCCAACTACACGTGCAGGCTATGGAGGGCACACCATACGCACTCGTTCCGGTGGAGGGGCGAGCTCAGCATGTGTGGGAAGAGAGGTACCTGGAGGCAACAGACCCGACTTGCCCAAGGTACAACCCTGCGGAGGCCAACCTCAGCCTCCAAATGAGGGCGGGAAACGCTGTGATGGACAGCCAAGCTGTTCAGGCGGAGCATCTCGCCACCAAGCTCAAGGAGAGCACGAGCCGTGGAGATCATTTTGAGAGTGCTCACGGCGCACTCCGCAATGTGCTCCTTCCGACGATCAAGCGACTGAATGAACAACACAATCAGTTGCGTCGTCTGAAGAAGGCAAAGAAAAAGTGCCGTGTTGACATCGCGGCGTTGCAAGGGCTGGTGCAGACCCTAACCCAGCAGAATGAGGACCTTGCTCAAGAGCGGGACGACGCTATTGAGGAAGGACAAGGCTGGGAAGAGGACTACAACCAGGCTATGGACGAGGTGCATGCATTGCAGGACCTCGTGCCCCCGGTATTGGGCGTACCGGTAGTCTTGGGTCTTCCAGCCATGGGAGAACCTGGAATGGGAGAAGAGGTGGTAGACCCCGAACCACCAGCCGAGGTACCGGAGGAGGACGACCCACAGGAGGTCGAGTTCTACTCCGAGTAGGGGGTTACGGTTGCCAAGTAGGGCAGCTAGGGTAACGTAACCCAACTTTTGTAATCGGCGACATGTCGTGTAGACAGTAGCTTATGTATAGGTAGTGACGACATGAGCACGACTTCTCGGAGATCCGAGAATAATGTATCTTGTATAAAGTTTATGCTTTATCAATATATGTGAATGTTGTGCAAGTTAATCATGCGTCGCTTCAATACCTACTGCTGTTTATGGAATTTTGAGTGAGACATGTGCTAATTGCTGCTGTGTTGAATTTCAGAATGACGCGTACTCGTGCCAACCCTGATGTTGGAGGTACTAGCCAAGGGGGAGAGACCTCCCAACCGCCTCCCGAGGACTCCTCGGGACAGCAGCAACAACAGCAACAGCAAACACCGCCACCGCCACTGCCAACGGTTACATTGGCCGACATTGTCGCGGCAATGGCGGGTTCACATCAGCAGCACACAGAGCTGCTGCAAACGTTAATTGCGAATACGTCTCGCCCAGAGAGACGTCAAGATCGTGAGGAGCGCCAACAGAGCTCCTATTCCGACTTCCTGGCGACTCATCCCCCTGTATTCTCAAGGGCGGATGAACCACTTGACGCGGACAACTGGCTCCGCGCCATAGAGATGAAGTTCGGGCTGCTCCAAATCAGCGAGCAGCGTAAGACTCAGTTCGCGGTCCAGCAGCTCCAAGGATCCGCGAGCGCGTGGTGGGCCAACTTTTGTGCTTCACAACCCACCGACCGAGTGATGACCTGGGCGGAGTTCCGGACGGCCTTCAGGGCCTATCATATACCGCCCGGTTTGATGAAGAGGAAGACGCAGGAGCTCCTACACCTGCAACAAGGGAGCCGAAACGCGCTGGAATATTCCAGGGCGTTCAACGATCTCGCGCTCTACGCGTCGTATCACGCAGATACGGACGAGAAGCGGCGGGACCACTTTTACCAGGGGCTTAACCCGCTCCTGAAGGACAAGCTGGCGATGTTCAATCGCGGCAGTCTCAACGACATAATTGATGCTGCGATTGTTCAGGAGGACTCCGGCAAGGAGTTGGCGGCAGTAGAGCGAAAGCGAAGCACGCTGCAGAGCAGCGGAGAAGGAGGTGGTCCTTCTCAGAAGTTTCGGATGGTGAATCGCCCACCATCAGGCCCACGCTGGCAACCACCACAGCGGTCGGTGCCGTTCCGCGGTCGGCCGTACTCTTCACCAGCATTCCGGCCGGCACTGCCAGCACCACCGCAACAACAGCAGCAGCAGCGGGCGATGCCGCGTGCGTTTGCACCTCCGCAACGCATGCCGGGCTTTCGTCCCCCGGGTACTCCACCAGCAGCGGCCACATGTTACAAGTGTGGTCGTCCAGGACACTTCGCGAGCAGTTGCCCAGAGAGGCAAGGCGGCGGAGTGGCACCACAATTTCCAGGGAGGAATCAACCCCGGAACCCTACTAATGCGCGGCGGGCGAACCCCAGGCCCGGTACTGTCCACCAGCTTGCCATTGAGGACGTGCCGGAGGGCGAGCCAATCCTTGCGGGTATGTTCCAACTCCACCAGCATCCCGCTATAGTACTATTTGATTCAGGCGCCACGCATAATTTTATTAGCCAAGCTTTCATTGCTAAACACAGCTTGCCAATACTACCCACCGATAGTCCATATTTAATTTGTTCACCGGGTGGGAAGATTTCAGCAAGCGTAATGGTCTCCAAAGCACCATTATGCTTAGCGGGTAGAGTGTACCCCACGTCTCTCATTATCTTAGAGGGGCAGAAGGTCGATGTCATCCTAGGGATGTCGTGGTTAACCCGCCACGGCGCTGTTTTAGACACCGTCCTTCGAGTCGTGCACTTAAACTCAGAGGTGCACGGTTCTCACTCATTATTTCTGGACAGTCCAGAAATAAAACTTCCAAGTGTCTACCAAGCCACAACCATCAGATTGGAAGACATTCCAGTGGTCCGAGAGTTCCCTGATGTATTTCCGGACGATTTGCCGGGAATGCCACCCGATAGAGAGGTGGAGTTCAAGATTGAACTCGCACCGGGGACCATGCCAATATCCCGAAGGCCGTACAAGATGGCGCCCAAGGAGTTGGCTGAACTGAAGACTCAGCTCACGGACCTGCTGGAGAAGGGTTTTATTAGGCCGAGCTCCTCGCCATGGGGCTGTTCGGCATTATTTGTCAAGAAGAAGGATGAAACGTTGCGGCTTTGCGTGGACTACCGTCCATTAAATGCCGTAACCATCAAGAACAAGTACCCGTTGCCACGGATCGACATGTTGTTTGATCAGTTGGTCGAAGCGAAGATCTTTTCCAAGATGGATTTAAGATCCGGGTACCATCAGATTAAGATAAGGGAGGAGGACATTCCAAAGACAGCTTTCTCGACAAGGTACGGACTTTATGAGTACCTGGTCATGTCCTTCGGCCTCACCAATGCTCCAGCTCACTTCATGTATTTAATGAACTCGGTGTTCATGCCGGAGCTGGACAAGTTTGTCGTGGTCTTCATCGACGACATCCTGGTATATTCCAAGTCGGAGGAAGATCACAAGAAACATCTGCATATAGTCTTGCAACGGCTGCGGGATCACAAGTTATACGCAAAATTCAGCAAATGCGAGTTCTGGATATCGCAAGTGCCTTTCCTCGGACATATCATCTCAGCGGAGGGTATCGCTGTGGACCCGAGCAAGATCACGCAAGTGCTGAATTGGGAATCCCCGAGAACTGTTAATGAGGTACGGAGTTTCCTCGGACTCGCGGGATATTATCGGAGGTTCATTCCGAACTTCTCGAAGATTGCCAAGCCAATGACAGAGCTGTTGAAGAAGGCTACCAAATATGTTTGGAGTCCAGCATGCGAAGCAGCATTCAAGGCTTTAGTTAAGCACCTGACATCAGCACCGGTTTTGGCGCAGCCAGACACAACAAAACCGTTCGATGTGTACTGCGATGCATCCGGCATTGGGCTCGGATGTGTGCTGATGCAAGACCGAAGAGTGGTCGCGTATGGATCACGGCAGCTTAGGAACCATGAGCAAAATTATCCAACTCACGACTTGGAGCTCGCTGCCGTGGTACTTGCACTGAAGATGTGGAGGCACTACCTACTCGGTAACCTCGTACATTTATATACCGACCACAAAAGCCTCAAGTACATATTCACTCAGAAGGAGCTGAACATGAGGCAACGAAGATGGTTAGAACTGATAAAGGATTACGAGATAGAGATCCATTATCATCCGGGCAAGGCAAACGTTGTGGCAGATGCGCTGAGCCGCAAGTCACACGTCAATAATCTGACCATCACACCGTTGGAAGAGAGCGAACCACCACTACATGTGATTCCACACGGAGCTCTCTACAACCTAGCTTTGATCCCCACCATCCGTGAAGAGATAGCGGCAGCCCAGAAGAATGACAAGGGCATGTCACATTTGCGGAGACGTGTAGACAGTGGGGAGTTGAAATATTTCCGGAAGGACAGAGACGGCGTCCTATGGTTCAAGGACCGGATCGTCGTACCTCGAAACCCGGAGTTACGGAAGAAAATCTTTGATGAGGCTCACTTATCAAAGTTTTTTGTTCACCCCGGCAGCAACAAAATGTATCAAGAACTCAAAAGAAAGTTTTGGTGGACACGGATGAAGCGAGAGACGGCAAAATACGTGTCCGAGTGTGATACATGTCGAAGGGTGAAGGCAGACCACATGCGGAAACCGGGACTGCTGCAACCACTAGGCATTCCTGCCTGGAAGTGGGAGGACGTGAGCATGGATTTCGTCGTCGGTTTACCCACCACCTTACAGAAACATGATTCTGTGTGGGTAATCGTCGATCGGCTCACCAAAGTTGCCCATTTCATCCCGGTCAACACCAACTACAACGCCAAGAAGTACGCTGAACTGTACATCTCACGGATCCTATGCTTATACGGCGTACCCCGTACCATCGTATCGGACCGGGGCACTTTATTTGTGTCCCGTTTTTGGGAGCAGCTGCACGCTGCCTTGGGGACGAAGCTGATCCGTAGTTCAGCCTACCACCCGCAGACGGATGGGCAAACGGAGCGGGTAAATCAAATCTTAGAAGACATGCTACGAGCTTGCGCTATCAACCACGGCAAGAATTGGGATGATCACTTGCCGTTAGCCGAGTTCTCGTACAACAATGGGTACCAAGCCAGCATCAAGATGGCGCCCTACGAGGCGCTATACGGCAGGAAATGCCGCACACCATTGAACTGGTGTGAGTCTGGCGAGAGGGTTACCTTCGGGATTGACCTTGTCAACGACGCGGAAGAAAAAGTTCGACTGAGTCAAGCGAACCTAAGAGCCGCTCAATCCCGTCAGAAACAGTATGCGGACCGGAGAAGGCGCCCATTACAATTCGAAGTTGGAGATCACGTATACCTACGAGTGTCTCCAATGAAGGGCGTAAACAGATTTGGGGTGAGAGGAAAGTTGGCACCCCGATTCATCGGTCCATTCCAGATTACCGAAAGATGTGGATCGGTAGCATACCGGCTGAGATTACCAGAAGCACTTTCCGGTGTGCACGACGTCTTTCACATTTCCCAGCTGAGGAAGTGTCTCAAGCTATCAACTACCGTTCAGCTGGAAGATATTGAAGAACTGCAACCGGATCTCACCTATCGGGAGGAACCGGTGCAGATTATTGATGAAAAGGCCCGAACCACACGCAACCATACGTTGTGGTTCTACAAGGTTCTGTGGAGTAATCACTCCATGGACGAAGCGACATGGGAAAGCGAAGAATTCCTTCGCACTAACTACCCCGACTTTCTCACGTCGCATATCCGGTAATTTTTCCACCGTCCTCTCTCTCATTTTCACCTTATAATCTCGGGACGAGATTCTTTTAAGGGGGGAGGAATGTAAGGGCCTCAGTTTTTGACACCCATTTGCAGTGTTCATTACCACACCACACACCTCATTTGAGGAAGAATGATGAACACAAATGAAGAGCAAGTAACAATTATCAACATGCTCATTAGGGAACAAACTTACACATTGCAAAAGTGGTATTTCCCACATGTGATATAGATGGGCTGGACATAGGAAAAACTCCTACACTTTGCTAAGGATGTCCATGCCAAGTTTCACCCAAATTCAAAACCTTTTTGAGGTCATTTTGGGTATAGATAGGAAGAGGGCAGTTTGAAACCATATTCAAATTCAAACTGTTTTTATCCCATGAATTTAAAAGTGGAAGGCATATTCTTACTCAGCACATTTTTGTGAGCTCACACACCAATTTTCACTCCATTTGGAGTTGATCTTGACATGAGCTAAGGGGGAGAAATTCAAACTTTATTTGAATTTCAAACTGAACTTGTGCTGAAATTCATTCAAACCAAACCTCATTTGAACTTTGATCAATTCAAATGGCTCATGGGGGAATAATTTGAATTGCCAAGGGTAGTATGGGGTTCACTGTTTACAACAGTGATTAGAAGTAAATTTCAGAGGTTAAAAGGAAGGGTGGGACCCACATGTCAGCCTCTACTTCAACACAAACCGACTGAGACTTTTCACTCGGGTCGCCGAGCCGCAGCGGTGATCGCCACCGAGGCTAGCCACCGCGCCACCAGCTGCTTGCCCACGCGCGGGCATGAGGCGGTGCAGAGCCTTCTTAAGGCGCCTGCCCCCCTCCTCGGCCGAGGTACCGACGTGTTTCCCGCAAGAACCCAGCACCGGCCGAAAGTTTCCGCAGTTCGGACTTGATCGGAGAACGCCGATCGCAGCTCCCTCCTTCCACTCCAGAGCCCCAGAAAGGTACTAGAGACCTTCCTCCGTCCTCCCCGTTGCTAGAATTCGGTTGAAACCGAGTGATATCGGCTGTGCCGAAAGATCAAACTCGGAACTTGGAACCGCCGCACCTCGGGCTCTCGTGGACAGCCCAACCTGGGCGTTGTCACGCCCGAGCCAAGGCACCCTTGGACGCGCAGGTGACCGGTGCTGCTCATCCCCGAGCCACAGCTCGAGTGGTTGCTCACCGGCGGCGAATTTCCACTTTTCCCCTTTCTGTGTGCAGAACGACCTTCGGGTACGATTCTGTTTAATTCGTGCGCTAGAAAGGATTAGAGGGCCTCAGGCCACTCCCACACGAGCTAGACACGGTAACGCACAAGTTGCCTTCACAACTCTGGGCCGGAAAACCTCTGTGCCCGGCGTAATTTAAGGTCTACTAATGGCGGAACGAACGGGGGGTATCGGGCGCACGGTGAGGACCTATTTCGGGCCTTCCCCGAGCTGCCTCGAGCTCATGTCGACCTTCTCTGAGGTCCACTGATGCTCCCCGACCGATTTCCCAAGTAGCTGAGGTACTAGGAGAGTCAGCCGACATGGCCGAAGTCATTCCGATATGGCGGCTCGTCGCCGACCATGCTCCGGCCGTTGTCATGAGCAGCTGACCCTCGGATCCTGTTCCCCAAGTAAAAGTAGGCAGGGGCGGCCAGAATCAAGAAGTTTGGAGCTGTACAGCAGCCGGCGGTGAGCCCTCCGGCGAGGTCCCTCGGCGGCGGAGCGCGGGTGTCGCGAGGTTGAAGAAGGGGGTGGACCCCAGCTGTCAGCGGCCGATATTTTGAATCGGGATCCGGCTGCGGCCGGGATCGGGTGAGCTGGCGCGCAAAATCCTTGTGGGCCGCGGTGTGCCATCGCCTAGGCGTGCGACGCGTGTCCCCTGGGCCCACGCGCGAGTTTAAACTTTTCCCCCGATTTTCAGATTTCCTTCAAACTTCAAATCCTTACAACTTTGGCTAGAAAGCTCCAAATTGAGTGAACCAAATTTTGATGGATTCAGCTCTCTGAGTACTTTCCAGAAAATCAAGTTTCACTTCATGAAATTCCTTAATTCTCCAGAATTAATTCCTTAAAGTTTAAACTGTTAGGAATTTTAACTGGAGAATCCTTTGGAGGAAAATCCTGAAATTTTGCTGAGATGTTCTCCAAAATATACTTGAACTACCATAAAAATTTCAGATCCATTTGAGCTCATTTAATCCACCTAATGGTGTGATTAGTGAAACTGTTCCAGAGAAAATAGAAAATGTTCAGAAACATTTTCAGAATTTTCTCTGAAATTATTTAGCTCATATCTTTAGTTAGAGACTTCCAAATTAAGTGAGACCAACTCCATTAGAACCCTCTGAAAATCTAGTTTTCAGAAAGTCATAGTTTGTCTCATGAAAATTCCTAGAACACCCTAAGACTTCCAATTAAGGTCAAGGACATAATTATTTGTGGAGGGCTCAAATGAGCTTTGCTGCAACAAAAACTTGACCAAGTCTTTGTTTAGGTTGTAACCAAGCCACAGTAAAAGTTTCACAGTCATTAGGTCTATCTAGCAAAGGTTATAGACTTCACAACTTCAAACTTAATACAAATGCATTAAATTAATACATGTATTGTTTCTATCATGTAGTCGCTAAGGTCGAGGAGGAACCCGAAGTCCTAGACTTCGTTACTCCGGAGGAACAGCTAGCCTACGACCAAGAGCAGCAAGGCAAGCCCCGGTTTGCATTAACCCTTTTACAAATGTTTATTGTTTTGAGCACATCTTTGAATATTGTTCTTTGCATTAGAGTCTTGATTGGAAACCCAACTGCACAGCTAAGAAAACCATGGGTTGGGGTTAGGATTGCAAACCCCGTTAGCCACTGCATTGCTAGGATAGAGTAGGATTCGGTACAAGTCGAGTAGTTGGAACTACTCGCGAGAATAGGCTAGAGGCACATTGCTCGGGTAGAGATAGCACATGATACACATGGCAAGAAAATGAGACCGAGCGGAGAGTAAGGGCAGCAGGACTTTGGGGCCTGTGTGCTGTAGCTTCGCTCGTGTCGATTGAGGACCGAGCCGTGTGCGGGCCTGTTGAACAAGCTAGAACAGTACCGAAGACCTACCGGCTATATGGGAACCGGGAAACTGATGTAACTCGGGTAGCTGGGTATTGAGGCATTGCCCGTCGTTCAGAGGGTAGGTTGAGAGCTCGAGGTGTAAATCAGCTGGCGGCACAGAGATGCGCGTGCAAGGACCTCTTGCTCGGGACGACGGGACCGGTTCAATATTTGGCTAACGGGCGAAAGGTAGTCGCGTACGGCGTCCGTGATGGTTGTTGTAGGCAACATCGAGTACGGGCGTACGTGACGGGTTGTTCGGGTAACCCTGCAGGTGTAAATCGATTATAATCGCCGTCCCTCGCGGTCAGTGAGTACCACTTGTTCACTGTACCGTGACGTAGAAAGAACAGGCTAGTCACATGTTAAAAATGTTGCTGATTGAAAGATGGACATTGATTGTTAATGATATGCTGTAGCTTAGAGCTAACTAAAGTTCTTTTCAACTTTGGGCAAAGTACATGAGAGAAATGCGTTTCTTGTTTGATTGCGGCTCTCTCATGTGCCTTAGCGTAAGGTTCTCCACAACCTGCTGCTAAAACTTGAAAGTAAGGTTCTACTAATTAGGCGAGTCCTTGCAAATGATTTTTACCTCATGCAACCCATTACCCTCACGTAGAAGTTCCATGTTTAGGTGAGACGGGTCAGACTTGCTGAGCCTTCGTGCTCACTGCTTGTGTTTGAAGCTTTTGCAGGGTTCTATGAGGAAGGGGCTCCCGAAGAGGAGACGGAACCCCAGGAGGGGAACCCCGTCGAGTGGGAGTCGTGCACGCCGCAGAGTTAGTGTGCGTGTGTGCTAGCAAGGACACGTTCGAGGGCTGAACGTGCACTTGATGCTTAGTCTACGCCCGCGAGTGTGGACTAAACGTATTTTGATGTAAACAGGTCATAAAACTGTTTATGTAATAAACTTCCGCTTCCGCTTTCTACCTTTGACGTGTGTTATACGGTGCTGTGCAACGCAGCACCCCTCAGCGTGATCCTGGCTCGACAGGACCAAATGGGGTCGTGTCATCTGCCCCCCTCCCCCACCACAATGTCTTACCTCTTCTATCTTCACTACCCGTCACCTTCTGCTTTCCATGCCCACCCACTGCCACCGCTACCACCTTCTCTAGCTCTATCATTGTGCAACTATGCTGTTCATTTAACTTTTCTTCTCAGCAAGATATCCTCGTGGTGTCGTCCCTATTCGTAAGTCTCCACACTAATTCCTCCACCAATTCTTTCCTCTATGTTGCCCTATCTTAGTAGGTTAGGGTCTCGTCGAAGCTCCACGCTGACGACGAACAATTCCCCATGTGCCTCGCTACCCAATCCACCGCATATATGACTAGCCGGCCGGCTCATCAGCCTCGTTGCTAGCCATTAAATTCCAGATCCCTATTCAAGCAGACTCTCAAACCCTAACCCTAGCACCAAATAGGAATTCAATCGTGACAAAAAACCGATGGAGCAATTTTTTCACGCACCATGAGGTCAGAAATCATATATATTTCTAATTACTAGTTTTTCTTCAATTGTTAAAAGGCATATTTGATTGTTCCCTAGAAGTGAGTTGAATGGTGAAATGTGATCAATTAGAATGATAAATTGTAACAAGTGGGGAAAAGGTAACTTTTGTAGGGCTTCATCTATCTTTTGATGTGGTGTCCCGGTGATTTGCCTATATGTATGTATGTATGTCTACGGCGAGCTTTAGAACACCGGTGCAAATACAAATCAACTTTCCATTGGTAATAGGGTCAATTCATGGAATACAGATAAATCCACTTAATATGCATTCGCTGATATTCATAGTGTCAATTAGCTGAAAGGTTGTGCTTGTCAATAAAAAAATAGTAATAACACCAAACAGTCAATAAAGGTAAAATCCTCATCATATTTACAAGCTGCAAATATACGTGTGGTATACGTTCAAAGTACGGTGTCAAATCCGACTCTAATTCCAAGAAGGGCACACCGAATCTCGAAAGATTCCTCAAAGCTGACCCTCCAAAAAACTAAGAAATCTCACGTGTCTCTGTCCTCCTCCTCTCTCTACTCCCTCCCCTCGCCATGGCCGGCCGCCTCCTTCCTCTGCTCCTGTTCCTGCTCATCCTCCCCTCGCCGGCGCCAGCACGCGCGTCCTCGCCTGGAGAAGCCGCGGCGGAGGATTCCCGGCGGTGTCCCAGGCTGGAAGACGGGCTGCCGCCATTCGCCGGCGCGCTCCGGTCGACCTGCCGCGTCTCCGCCGAGGGGTACCCGGCTGAGGAGGTGCGTTTTCCTCCCAGCTCGATTTTGGTGCGATGCCGAGATTGGTTGGGCGCAAAGATTTGTTCTTTCAGGGGTAGTAGCTGGGTGAATCGGACGGTCCGGGTGTGGACGGTTCTCAGTGGATTTTCTCGGTAACGCAAAAATTTTCAGCTGGAATTTCATGCTGATGCGGAGAATTCTCGTGCTGTTCATGCTAGTACTTGTTGCTTTCCTCTTTAACATATAGTTTTCTCTGTACCGTTTTAAACAGACCGAGCTATTTTTTGCTCTAGAGTTTCATGTTCTTGAACTCCTGTTGAAAAGATTAAGTGCATCGGTTTTCATTAGTCTTCCGGTTAGGGATTTCGTTGCTTCATTTGCGCTGAATTTACTTCCCTTTTATTTAGGGGATAACCTTTTTTGTCTATTTTTCAAGTAAGGTTATTGTTATTTGTTAGTCGACGGAAGATCATTATGAACACTCAGTTGCGTAGCTTGTGCTCTTTGCTTTTGTTTAAATTGTTTTTTTTAATTCATGTTTACAGAATCTGTAGTCCGTATTATTTTTCTCCTTGTCCTCAAAATGTTTATATTTCAAGACATCCTCGATTGTTTGGTTTCTGCATATTTGATTGGTTTAGGCACCAACTTTGGAACAGTATAGCTATACTTATATGGACCTTAGCATCCAGTTTCTGATAATTATGGTGCGTATGTTCTTAGTTCATCTAGAAGTGAATAGTATAAATGGTAAATTAGGAGCTAATTTAGACTCGAGCAGTGGTGCTGCCATGGAGAGTGCTCATATCGTGTTCTTCTGAGCAGGACCATGGACATGGATAGATGTATTTCCCGCATCAATGGAACTTAATCATTTGAAGGGCGGACCCGACGCAGTGGTAGTGTGTCTCCACTTGTGTCGTGAGGTCTTGGGTTTGAACCAGCCTCTCTGCAAAAGCAGGGGTAAGGCTGTCTAGAAATAACCCTTCTCTAGACGCCACATGCGTGGGAGCCTTCGGCTTTGGGTACGCCCTTTAATGGAACTTAATCATTTATGAGTTGAGTTACATAAAACTTTGCTCTGTATTCAGGTTTGGGCTACAGTCTAGAGATCTAAATGTGGCAAAGGCCATGATGAAATTGGGAAGTGGTACTAGGTTGTAATGTACCGATAGTTCAATATTCAATGTTAAAGCGTATGATGGAGAAATTTCATGGTAGCTTTGTCAAGGAGAATGTGAAACTATCTTATGGTTTTTGCTTGGTTGGTTTTAGTTTTATCATGCAACATTTGCTGGTTCAGTTTTGTGCTATGCGTTGTTAAAGTTGAAGCTCACTTCGAAATTTTTTTTGCAGATAAATGGTGAACAGCTTCTCAGGGTGTTGGGTGGCAAGGAAGAGTACACTGCTGTCCTGTTCTATGCATCCTGGTGCCCCTTCTCTCAAAGGATGAGACCGATCTTTGATGATCTGAGCTCAATGTTTCCACAAATCAAGCATGTGGCTGTCAAAAATTCCAACGTCATGCCCGCGTAAGGCCCAAATACGCTGTAATGTAATTATTATCTTTCATGGACATTAATACAGCAAACGGACTAAAACTTCCTTCCATGGTTTGCAGCATATTATCGAGATACAGCATTCATAGCATGCCTTCAGTAATCATAGCTCATGGATCTTATGCTTTCTGGCCACTTGGTTCTAAAGATTTGGATTCACTGATCAATTTTTACAATGCTGTAACGGGTATGTATCTTTCTGTTCCTTTACATACCTAAATATGTGTTTGTAGTCATGCATATCATTATGCCATAAACACACAAGTGGATATATGGTCTGGGGACGTTGAGCTCTGTCACCGAAGGCTGCTTTTCACTTTTATGAGGAAAAAGAACTTGCATGACTGCCAGGACAGAGTGCAAGATCACTTGTTCCTTATACAACTTAAAAGATGGGGACAATGTTATAGATGAAGTTAATCAACCATGACATGTATTGTTGCATATATTGTTGATTGTTGTATTACATTATATTGTTACGTGCAGCATTGTTACTGGTTAATTAAGATTTGAAAATTTGAATATATTCATAGAAAGACAGAAACAGAGTGTTGTTAGTTTACTTAGCAAAAATTGGTTTGATGCAGGTCAAGAACCAGTTGCATATATTGGTCCAAGGAAGTGGAACACAGCTCAAAGCACGCACTATGCTAAACTTCGGAATAGCTCAACTCATGAACTAATGAAGTGTGAACCCTATCTTGCATTCAGCATCATGTTTATCTGCCTGAGGATATTCTTGTTCCTCTTCCAAAAGTTCTTCTCCGTCATCAAGGGCTTCTGGATGCAATACTTCCAGCACATCAACCTTGGAGTCCTTGCTAAATTGACCCAGCTGCTTGAGTGTGTGCCCCATGCCGTGGATCTTAGGAAGATTTGGAGCAGGTGGAGGCTCATGGTTGGAGTTAAGAATGCCAAGCTCTGGGCGTCATCTCTAACTTCAGTGTCACTTGGCAGGCAGTCTTCTCCACGAGCTACTGTTTTGGATTGACGAACTTGAGTTTTAACCGGAGGGAGAGAGCAGAGGCTGATTCTGCATACTGTATTGGATGTCAGTAGCTCTTGTAACTCACATGAGCGTGGAGCGGTTAAGGTCTCTGCTCCGTCAAATACACATTGTTTGTAGCATGTAAATCTTAGGGATACAGTTGATCCTTTTTGTAAATGTAACCTGCCCTGAATGCCGTTATTAAAGGATGCTTTGTCTATAGCTTTTAGCTACAGAGGACACAGCGTAAGCCTCTTTTTTTTCTCCTATATATAGTACAGCGTGAGAACCATGGTTTTATCATGTCATCTGCAAGTGACAGCTTTTAACATCATTTTATGGTGTCTTCAGTTGTCAGTGTTGAAGAGTCTATTCGTTTGTTTGTGTCGAAGCGTCTGCGGTCGACACTTCCCCCGGGCCTGCTCTGGTCAGCCCGCGGAGATTCTTTTTCGGAGGGGCTAGTCCTCTCGCGAGGGTAGCGCTGGAATGGATGACGAAAGGAGATGGAGGTGGATTGACACCAGGTTTTTACGTGGTTCGGTCCGTCGGAGCGTAAAACCTTACGTCCACGGTGAGCAGAGTTGCTCTGTGTATTGCTTGAAGCTTAGAACCGGAGTTCTAAGCTTGGGGATGAAGTGAGTATGGAGTCAGGGTCGAAATGAGTCGAACCCTTTGTAACGTTGTCTACCCGAGTCTTTTGTAGTACAAGACTCGGACGGCTTACAAGTGGGGCCCCGAGACCCGACAGGTGGCCCCGGGGTGATTTCCTGTCATCTACCGTATCTCGCATTAATGCCGGTAGCTGTCTCTGGCGGTAACTTCTGAGCCTCCGTCCTGCTGTCTTGCCCACGTCGCAAGCTAGGCGTAGTGGTTGATGATGGCAGGGGCAGCAGGGGTTGTCTTGTCGTTGTGTTTATTGGTCCACAGCCTCTGGCATTCTGCGCCCGTCTTCACTGTGATGTGACTGGACGCAACGCCTCCTGGCAGAGGCGTGCTCCGCATCTCCGCGTCTTGGGAAGGCGTGGGTCTTTAATGCCGCGCCTTGGGAAGGCGTGGGTCTTTACTTCCGCTGCCTACCGTGTCGGGGCAGGTAGCGCGGCTCTGCTGGCCACGTGGCGGGCCCCGGAGCTCTCCTCTGAGGAGAGGGGAGGTCCGGCCCCGCTGGACATGTGGAGCCTTCGGAGCTCACCCCCGCGGAGGGGGAGGTCCGGCTATGCTGGCCATGTGGCGGCCCCAGAGCTCTCCTCTGAAGAGAGAGGGAGCTCCGGCCCCGCCGGACACGTGGAGCCTTCGGAGCTCACCCCCGCGGAAGGGGGAGGTCCGGCTATGCTTGCCACATGGCGGGCCCGGAGCTCTCCTCTAAGGAGAGGAGGAGCTCTGGTCCCGCTGGACACGTGGAGCCTTCGGAGCCCACCCCCGCGGAGGGGGGAGGTCCAGCTCCGCCTAGCCACGTGGCTGGCCCGGAGCTCTCCTCTGAGAAGAGGGGGAACTCCGGCCCGGCTGGACACGTGGCGCCCTCGGAGTTCACCCCTGCGGAAGGGGCGAGGTCCTTAGGCGGTTTTGCCCTGTGCGCGGGGGTACCCGGTATTGAGGGTACCGACAGTGGTCCCCGGGCCCATCTCAGTGGAGGTAAACGAGCCCGAGGTGGGGCCTTCACCTTTTTTATCCCGCGCACTTTCTTCAAACTTCTTTGAACCGCCGCTTGGGCAACGGAAGATCGTGAGGACTTGACTCTTGCTTTGAAAGTTGCTTTTACTGCGGCTGTCGAAGTGTGTAGTCAACACTTCCCCCGGACTTGCTCTAGGCAGCCCGCGGAGGTTCTTTTTCGGAGGGGCTAGACACTTGCAGAGAGCTTCAGCGTCAGGGACGAGTGAGGGAGAAGCTTGACACGGGGAATTTTATGTGGTTCAGGCCGCCGGAGCGTAAAACCCTACGTCCACGGTGAGCAGAGGTGCTCGCTGTATTGCTTGCTGCTCAAAACCGAAGTCCTGAGCTTGAGGGTGAGTGATGTCTAGAGTGCGAGTTCACAGAGTTTGAACCCTTGCTAACGTTGCCTACCCGAGCCTTTTATAGTCCAAGGCTCGAGTGGCTTACAAGGTGGGCTCGGGACCCGACAGGTGGTCCCGGGGAGATTGCCTGCCGACTACCGTATCTGCAGTTATGCCGGTAGTTGTCTCTGGCGAAGGCTTCCGAGTCTTCGTTGTGCCACCCTGCCCGTGCCGCAAGCTAGTCGTAGTGGTTGATGATGGCAGGGGCGGCAGGGGATGTCTTGTTGCTGTGTTTATTGGCAGACAGGCTCTGACACGCCGCGCCAGTCTGCGATGTGACTGGGCGCAACGGCACCTGACAGAGGCGTGCTCCGCGTCTCCGCGTCTTGGGAAGGCGCAGGCCTTGAATACCTTGTACGGGCAAGGTATGACGTGTCTTTATGCCTGCTGCCTACCGCACGGGGGCAGGCAGCGTTGCTCTGCTGGCCACGTGGCGAGTCCGGAGCTCTCCTCTGAGGAGAGGGAGGTCCGGCCCCGCGGGACACGTGGAGCCTTCGGAGCTCTCCCCGTGGAGGAGGGAGGTCCGGCTGCTGCTGGCCACGTGGCGGGCTCGGAGCTCTCCTATGAGGAGAGGGAGGTCCGGCCCCGCGGAACACGTGGAGCCTTCGGAGCTCTCCCCGTGGTGGGGGGAGGTCTGGCTGCTGCTGGCCACGTGGCGGGTCCGGAGCTCTCCTCTGAGGGGAGGGAGGTTCGGCCCCGTTGGACACGTGGCACCTTCGGAGCTCTCCCTGCGGAGAAGGGTGAAGTCTTTAGGTATTTTCCCCTGTGCGCGGGGGTACCCCATATCGAGGGTACCGACAGTGGCCCCCGGGCCCATCTCGGGGGAGATAGCGAGCCTGAGGTTGGGCCTCCGTCTCTTCCGTTCCGCGCACTTTCTCTAAGTCCCGCATTGACCGTTGCCGAAGCACGAATAATCATGGGATCGTGGGGGCGTGCGCCCACTTGATGGTTGCTTTTACTGCGGCGGTTCCCAAGGCTGCCACTTCTGCACGTCGCGGCGCCTTTTTCGGGAACCGCCGAAGCGCCTTGCCGGCTCGTCTCCTTGGGAGACTAACTTCTTGGCCCACCACTTCAGCTGGATGACTTGGGTCCACTTGTCATCGACGCTTGGTCTTGGAGCCGAAGCGGTTGCCCAAGCGGCGTATTCGAAGAGTTTTGAATCACTTTGAATCGCACCTGGGAAGTTTTAAAAGGAGATCTTACCCGCATTGCGGCTTCCCTTCGCACTCCCCAGCGCTTTGCACCTTCCATGAGTTCTTGCGCCTTCGTCTTCTGCCATGGATTCCAACCCGCCTCCGGAGAAGAAACGTGCTCGATCTCATTCGGTGGCGGCGTCTGCGCCGAGTCAGGGATCCAGGGCGCCTGCACGCCCTGCATCTGGAGATGGCGCCCCTTCCGGTGGAGACCCCAAGAGGTCTCGGGCTCATCATCCCGATGGGACACCTCTTGAGCGGCGACAGGCTGAAGGTTCCCGGGCGTCGCGTCCTCCCTCCTCAGGCGCTGGAGTCTCCAAGGAAACTGCTGATGCATTGAGGAAGGCTTCAGGCGGTGGAGTCTCCAAGGGAACTGCTTACGCGCCGAGGAGGGCTTCAGGCGGTAGAGTCTCCAAGGAGACTGCTGATGTGTCGAGGGGAGCTTCAGGAGCATCCCCTGCTCCGTCAGTCCGGGCGACTGTGGAGCAGCCGTCGGCGGCGACGGCGGGCTCTAGTGGTCCTACCCCGGCTCGGAAGCCGGGGTTCAGGGCCCGTTGGAGTGCTCGCGTTTCTCGACCGTCCCCGACTGATGGGGAGTCTGTGCCACAGCGCTCGGAAGCCGAGACGGTTGCCGCGGCCCCCAAGCCAGCGCAGGTTCCTCCGTACCAGGCAGCCCGGCTTCTGTGGCAGCGTCGACCCCCTCCACTCGTCCTTCTCCACCAGCTCAGGAGCTAGCTGCCAGTGAGGGTTCGGCGGGTCCGGCTGTCGAAGTCCCGACGCCGGCTTCTCCTGACCGGCGTCTCATCCCGGTTGCTGGTGCGTCGTCTTCTCTTGAAGACGACGTGATGGATGTCACACCCGGTTTTTCCGAAGAACAACCGAGTGAATGTCACATGTATGCCAGGATCATTTTCTCATACATGTGATGACAAATAGTGAAGCATCATTTATTATAAGCCAGGTGTCGAATATAAATAAGTCTTACATAGCAAATGTCTCGATGGACAATAATAAGTTCATCTCAAGTAAATAAACTAGTAGCGGAATATTATTCTTGAGGGCTCCGTCACAGGCGTTGCTCGGGGATCTCCATGAACCTAAAACCTTCTTCGGGTCCAAAGTCTTGGTCATTATACACCACCTCATTATCTTGACCTGAACAGCAATATAAACCAACAAATATGCAAGGTTGAGTACCGATGGTACTCAGCAAGTGTGGGAAAGTTATGTCATGCATGGCTAGAACAAGGGGAGGTTGAACTCATGGTTAAAGCACTATGCCATTAATACCTATTACCTTAGCTTATTAAGCACCTACATTACTACACAAGTGAAATGGTCCCAATCTCCCGTCCCATCATCATAACCAAATAACCATAACATCATTTCCAATGTTAAGCTCCCCGCTTAACATTCTCAACTTCCAAAACCATCACTCCTCTAATCATGAATAAGTCCAAGCCGCTCTTGACCGTGAGCACGGCTGTCATGACAGCTTTGACTCTGCAGAGTTTGCACCATTGTACCCACATGTAGTGATTTCATCCCCCGTTGCCGGGTGGACTAAAAGAACCTCCATTATGCCAGTGGCTACGAACCACATTCACACTTCCTAGGTGTGTAGCCAGGAGATCACTACGAAGCCTTTACAAAGGGATTCCCGACGAGCGTGGGCTCACTGAGGTTTCACCCCTAACAGCATACAAGAGGCTCCAACCCCGCTGCAGTGGCCCCCTCTTGAGCCTTGCGGTTCATATGGTAGTACAGCTGACACCTACTCCCCGCACCATCCAACACACCCATACTACGCCAGGGATACACCTAATTAATTGGCCAATCTGCCCCATCTCAGCATGTGGTTGGCACGGTAAAGCCAGGTTACATGCTCCATGAACCGGTCCTTAGGATCCAGGCAAGTACTAAACACAAACCCGAGTCTCGTGCACCCAGCACCAGCCAAAACATCCAACTTGCCTTGATCCCTACCTCTACATAACTCATAATATCTCATCCAAGAGTATGGTAAAATAAACTGATGATCCCATATCCCAAATATCCCATTCTAAGCATGGCTAAGCATATGCATAATAATAAATGACATGATAAAATAAATCCCAACCCAAGCTACAAAGAAACAAGGTAATACAATTCTAGGGAAACTTCCTAGCATGGGTTTCATATTTCATTTGCCAATGCAAATAATTCTATCTACACATCCTAGCATAGGATCAAAGTGGTCAAGGACACTTGCCTCCTTCCTGCTGCTCTTGGAATGGGTAGTCCTGATCTTGGAAAGGAAGAACTTGCTCTGGAGCAGGTTCTACATCATAACATCACACATAGCAAAAGAAAAACAACAATCCATAAGACATAGTACACACTTCCACTTCATACAAACCACACATTCACATGTAATAAAGCCATTCACAAATTCTATGTGTTGTGGTTACTCTATGTGTGTTGATCTTTGGCTTACATGCACTTTTAATTCATGTATTTATGATTCCTACTTTTGTATTCACATTTATACTTGCATACTATATATATGAGTTTCCAATTTAAATACATTCCTTATATTGAATTACTTCACCTTTTAGCTACCAAGTATGCATGAAAGGTATTTTCCTACTCCATATGTGTCTTCATAGCTTCTACCAACCCTAAACTGAATTCTTTGAATTTTAAAAACTTCATTTATCATTTACTAGTTGCTATATTTTCAGATTTATTTCCTATGCCTAAATGTGAACTTTATTATGAAAATAATAAGACACATCATCTAAACAGAATAGGTTCTGATCTAAAATATTTAATAATATATTTTTGACCTTTTCCTCTGATGTAAACTATTTTACATTTATTTTCCTAATTTTCAGAACTATTCTTTACTTAAAAATGTGTCCCTATAACTAATAAATGTGAATAATAAATTAAACATATTCATTTCAGCCAAAAATCTATTTTTATCTCACTCCAAGGTTTTCTAAGTACTGAGAAAGTTTTTAATTTAAATTTGACAATATGTTTGTCCCACTTTTTAAATTTTAAATACTAGCCACATATTCAATTTCCTAAATTTAATATCAAACAGGGTTAAAAAGGTAAACTCACCCCACTACAGGGTCTATAATATTATTTTAATAATTTTCAGGGGTCTAGCTACTCATTACAGAGGAGTTTTTCCTAATTTTTATTAAGTCCAGGGCTAAAACTGATTTTTAAATGAATTTATATGATTTTCTGAAGTTCCAGGGGCTAGATCAAAAGTTTCCGGGGCTAGCTCTTATTTTCCGAGAACCCCAGGGGGTAGCACGTAAGAATTCCAGTCTTTATAACGCGGGGCTGATGTGGACCGTCCGATTTAAAACAGACGACTGAGATTATAACGTTGAACCGGTACGTGGGGATTTAAACTCTACCGTGCGATTTAAATTAAACGGCGCACAATCGGCCACGTCGCTCTGATCGAGCGCGGGCGGCGCTGCCCGGCGGCGCACGGCGGCGGGAGGTGGCGATCTCACCGGAGAGTTTCGGATCTACGTAAATTCTTCGTAGAACTGTGCTTTTATGGCATAGATTGGTGGAGGGGAGGTCGGGGATCTCAACTCAGGGGTTTTCTTGAGCTCGGAGGTCCTGGAAGACGATCGGCGACGAGGTCCGAGATGAATTCACGGCGAGGCTCGTCGGCGCTGTGTTTGAACCGCAAACCACCGCGTTTTCTTCACCTGCGAGGTTCCCCGGAGGCAGTGGATCAAAACCAGCGAGTTAGATCGGAATTTCCGAGCGTAGATCAGCCAGAATTCGCCGGAGGGGCTCGGGTTCTCACCGGAGAGAAAATCGGCAGATCGCGGGGAAAACGGGACGATGCCGGGGGGTTTTATAGACGGGGGAAGGGCGGCGTTCGGTTGTGATCGAGTTTGCGTCGCGTTTTGATTGGGGGTGAGAGAGAGGCCGGCCGAGCGCGGTGCTAGCGCGAGAAAGAAGAAAGAATGGCGGGCCCCGCCTGTCAGTGGGAAGAAGAGGGCGTGCGCAGCTGCGGGTTGGCGTGGGATCGGTGGGCCGGCTGGTGGGTTTGGGCCCACTGGCCGGTTTTTTTCTGTTTTCTTTTTTATTTTTCTATTTCTTTTCTATTTTGAGTTTAGTTTGAATTCCAGTTTGAATTTGAATTTTTGCAACACATGCAACATGTCCAAAAAATTTTAAACTCCCCTCTGAACAGGATTTTGGGGTGTTACAGCTCTACCCCCCTTAAAAGAAATCTCGTCCTCGAGATTGGGGTTCTAAGAAAACAATTCCGGAAATTGTGCTTTAAGCTCATCTTCTCGCTCCCAGGTGGCTTCCTCTTCTGAGTGATGCTTCCACTGCACCTTGCACATCCGGATTCTTTTATTTCTGGTGAGGCGTTCCATTGTCTCCAAAATCTTGGATGGTTGCTCGGTATAAGACAAATCCTCAGCTACGTCCACTTCATTCATGGGTAACACCTCTTCAGGCGTCCTCAGGCATTTCTTGAGTTGTGACACATGGAATACGTCGTGCACATCCGATAGGCGAGCCGGTAATTCTAGTTGATACACCACTTCGCCTTTCCTCTCCAGAACTTGAAAGGGTCCGATGTATCGAGGTGAAAACTTCCCTTTCACCTTGAACCGACGAAGTCCTCGGATAGGGGACACCTTGAGATAGACATAGTCTCCCACGTTGAAAACGAGCTCTCTTCTTCGGACATCGGCATAGCTCTTTTGGCGTGTCTGTGCTATCCTCAAGTTGTTGCGAATTTCCCTCACTTTCACCTCGGCTTCTTGTAGTACTTCGAGACCAAACACTTTACTTTCCCCTGTTTGGTTCCAAAATAGGGGAGTTCTGCATTTCCTCCCATACAAAGCTTCGAACGGTGACATCTTCATACTAGCTTGATAGCTGTTGTTATAGGAGAATTCCGCATACGGTAAGTTCTTGTCCCAACTCCGATTGTTTTTGAGTGCACATGCCCTCAGCATATCCTCAAGAATCTGATTAGTTCTTTCCGTCTGCCCATTAGTTTGGGGATGATAGGCAGAACTAAAGTTCAGATGGGTTCCCATGGTTTCATGCAACTTCTGCCAGAACCTTGAGGTAAACTGTGTCCCTCGATCTGACACTATCTTCTTTGGCACTCCATGGTAACACACGATCCTTGACATGTACAACTCTGCCAATTTGGATCCGCTGTAGCTTTCCTTCACGGGGATGAAGTGAGCTACCTTGGTTAGCCTGTCGATGATGACCCATATTGAATCATATCCTGATTGGGTCCTAGGCAATCCCACTATGAAATCCATACCGATCTCTTCCCACTTCCATTCAGGCACTTTGAGTGGTTGCAATAATCCCGCGGGTCGTTGATGTTCTGCTTTCACCAACTGACATGTGTCACATAGGGCAACATGTTCCGCGACATCTCGCTTCATGCCATACCACCAATACCTGCTCTTGAGGTCCTGGTACATCTTTGTACTCCCAGGATGAATGGAATAGTCGAAATCGTGAGCCTCCTTCAAAATCAATTCACGGATCTCCTTTACTTCAGGCACACAGATTCTTTTCCCGTGCCACACCGTACCTTGTTCATCCTCTATGAAGCCAGGGGCTCTATTATCCTTGATGAGTTGTCGGATTTCTTGTATCTTCTCATCATTCTTTTGACCATCGCGTATGTCTTGCTCTAATGTGGAGCCCACTTCCATGGCGATGGCTTCACCACTATTCACCAGGCACAGATTGAGCCTTATAACCTCGTCCTTCAATTCGGCAGGCATATCCTTCAACCTCAACTTATTGACCTGCACTTTCCGACTTAAAGCATCTGCCACGATGTTTGCTTTTCCAGGATGATAGTTGATGCCCACATCAAAGTCATTGATTAGCTCTAACCATCTCCTTTGTCTGAGGTTGAGATCTGGCTGGGTGAAAATGTACTTTAAACTCTTATGATTCGTATATATCTCTGTCCTCTTCCCTGTCAAGTAGTGCCGCCATATTTTCAACGCGTGTACCACTGCGGCTTGTTCTAGGTCATGTGTAGGATAGTTCTTCTCGTGCTTCCGGAGCTGCCGGGATGAATAAGCCACGACATGCCCTTCTTGCATGAGAACACATCTCAACCCGTTTCCAGAGGCATCGCAATACACCGTAAAGTTCTTCTGCATATCTGGCATAACCAACACTGGGGCTGTTGTCAATCTTTTCTTTAGCTCCTGAAAACTCGTCTCGCACTGTGGCGTCCATGTGAATGTGATTCCCTTCTCCAACAGTTTGGTGAGGGGTCTCGAGATCTTAGAGAATCCCTCAATAAACCGTCTATAGTATCCAGCCAATCCCAAGAAACTTCGAACTTCCCCGACATTTTCAGGGGTCTTCCACTTCTGTATATCCTCAATTTTGGCGGGATCCACAGAGATTCCTCCCTCCGAGATTATATGTCCTAAGAAGGGAACTCTCTTCAGCCAAAACTCACACTTGCTCAACTTGGCATACAGTTGGTGTTCTCTCAGCCTCTGCAACACCAACCTTAGATGTTTCTCATGTTCTTCTTCATCTTTGGAGAAGACGAGAATGTCATCTATGAAAACCACCACAAATTTGTCCAAATATTCCATGAATACCTTGTTCATGAGATACATGAAGTATGCCGGGGCATTAGTTAGCCCGAAAGGCATGACAGTGTATTCATACAGTCCGTACCGAGATACGAAAGCTGTCTTGGGAATATCAGATTGCCTTATCTTGAGTTGGTGGTATCCCGACCTGAGATCAATTTTCGAGAACACACAAGCTCCCTTCAACTGATCAAACAAGTCTTCAATGCGGGGTAATGGGTACTTGTTCTTGATGGTTACCTCATTCAAGGCACAGTAATCCACGCATAACCTTTGGGTTCCGTCCTTCTTGGGCACAAATATCACCGGAGCTCCCCATGGTGAGGAACTAGGACGAATATACCCCTTCTCCGTCAATTCTCTCAAATGATCCTTGAGTTCTCCCAGCTGCTTGGAGTCCATCCGATAAGGTCTCTTGTATATCGGGGTTGTTCCAGGCACTCGCTCAATTGCAAATTCCACTTCACGATTGGGAGGCATACCTGGCAACTCCTCCGGAAAAACATCTGGATATTCCCTGATGGTCCTGATCTCCTCAACTTTCACCTCAACTTGATTTAATTTAATGTCCCTCCTAGGCTCTTGTATTGTTACAAACTTTACTTTTGTGCCACTAGGGTGCGTTAGTTCCACCGTTCTGGTCGAACAATGGATGATTCCTTTATGTTTGGTCAACCAATCCATACCCAAGATAATATATATCCCTTGTGAATCTATCACTATGAGGTTAGCAGTAAATACTACCCCATTAATGTCTAGGTTCACCCTGGGACACACTTGTCTTGTCCTTATTTCTCCACCCGGAGAGTTTAGGCTAGCATATGGTTCATTTGTGTTGTTGCTAGGTCATGCTTCTTAACAAACCCTTGAGCAATGAACGAGTGGGTAGCACCAGAATCAAACAGCAGGGTTGCAATGTGTAAATTGGCAGGAAACTTACCAATTACCACGTCGGGTGCCTCTTGTGCTTCCTCCATAGTGACGTGGTTCACCCGTCCTCTCATTACATTCTGATGTTGTGGCTGCGCGGGCTTCTTCTTTGGGCACTTATGGGCGTAGTGCCCCACTTCACCACAGTTAAAACATTGCACCCCAACCTTAGGTGCCTGGCCTTTGTTGTCTTGGGGTTGGTTTGGAGGTCCTTGTACTGCTGGTCGAGGTGGATATGCGGGGCGAGGCTGCTGTACGAATTGACGTTGTGGCTGTATTGGTGCTGCCGGAGGCCTGTAGTTCGGGTTGTACCCTCTTGGTGCTGAGTAGGGTACCGCAGCACGGTTCATCTGCCCCGCGAGTTGCTGCATCAGACGTGGGCGGGTGTTGCTCCCTGAGGCCTGATGTGACCACCCGGCCTTCCTCTTGTTCTCATTTTCCAAGGCCTTCAGCTTCCTTTCTACCACAAACGCTCTGTCCACCATCTTTTGGAAGCTTTCATACTCATTTGAGGACATTGCACACTGCATTTCTGCGGTAAGTCCTTCCACGAAACAACCTTGTTTCTGCTCGTCAGTCTCTATGTCCCGTGGGTCATAACGGGAGAGTTGAGTGAATTTAGTGAGGTATTCCCTCACGGACATGTTCCCTTGCTGCAATCCCAAGAACTCCTTCCTCTTGTTTTTGAGTTCACCCCTTGGTATGTAATGGTTGCGGAAGCTACGCTTGAACTCTTCCCAGGTGATGTTCTCAGGGTCATGATGGGCGGCCACGTAGGCGGTCCACCAATCAGCAGCAGGTCCATACAATTGATGAGAGGCAAACAGCACCCTCTCATACCCTTGGCACTGTATGATCCTCATCTTGCTCTCAATGGTCTTAAGCCAATCATCTGCCTCAAGGGGTTCAGCAGCACTTGCAAACTTTGGAGGTTGAGTTCCTAGAAACTCACTCAACCTTGGTTGGCGTGGTGCAGCTTGTGGAGGTGGAATTTGATGCAAGTTGGCCACCACTTGAGTCAAGTTCTGGATGAGCTGATTTTGATTCTCCAGCATTTGGTGGAGGGGATCCACTCCTTCACGGCGTCCACCCCTGTCTTGGCCTCGAGAAAGATGAGGGTTGCAGGCCTCATCGTTGTTGTTGGCGGGGTTGGCAGCACGACCTTTTCCTCTTCCGGCCATCTAGCATGATCAACCAAATGTTAATTTAAAGTATTACGTATTATCTTACTACTTTCACTTGTTTGTACTTTGAAGTGTTGAGGCTTTGTTACACTTTTCTGAGGGTTTATATCTCACGCAAAAATAAATGCAATATTATTTCATGTGGTTTCACACACTAAAGCAAGACAATCTGAAGACGAGGCTGTGGACAATTGTTCATGGCTTCCACAACTCACGTCACACACCAATCATTAACACACCATTAACTAAGATAACAACTCGACTACTCGACATCCTGCTAAACTAAGGGAAGGACTCTACACTACTCGTATTCACTGAGCTGGCTCCTCGGGGTCTTCCTCATCATTGCGGCTGCCTTCTGACTCTGCTTTGGGTGGGGAGGCTGCTGGTGGAGAAGTGCGACGACGCCTGATCGCCCGGCGATCTGGGGAGTTAGGAGTCCATGTATCATTCACGGTGACACACAGTTCATTCCCATCTCCTCTTTCTCTTGCCCTTAAGCAGGCTCGCAGCAACACCTCCGTTTCCTTCAGGGTGTCCCGAACATCCTGAAGTTCTTGCTGACACTCCTGCAGTCGAGTGCTGAGCATAGCAGCATCCTCCAAGCACAAGTCCATGTGCTCATGGGAAGTCCCTTGCTGCACTGGCGGGTACTTATATTCCGCGGTACCACTCTCACGCTGGAGGACATACATGTACTCAGTCCTGTCCAGGTGGCGACGATAGATGTGACTCTGGCAGGTGATGGCCTCCCAGGTGACATCCTTCTCCGCATCGACCTGTGTCGCTCGACAAGTTGGAGAGCGGTGGATCTTGAGTAGCTGATTTTCATGGATAATCCTCATTTCTGAACTCCATTCTTCCCGCCTCTCCCGGATGGTTCTGGTGGAGCTATAGTGTATGATTAGCTTGCCCATATTGCCGGCGGCTTCGAGCATACGTCGAAGACGGCGCAACAAGCCTCCTACTGCCAATCCGTAGGAAAGGTACGTCACCGGACGGCTCTCCTCTCTTTCGACAAGGGTAACTACGGGAACTCTCCCTCCTATGGACTTGCGAGCGGTGCGAATCATGCGAACCATCTAAAACAGAAAGCATTTAAACTTAGGTTAGATAAACTTTTAAACAAAAATCCTATTTTGAATGAAAGTTGAGGTAAGATGAAGAAAGTGACTCCATTAAATAACACGTTTCAACACACACCTTGTAAAATAGTTTTTAAGAAAAATAGGGCCCTTGAATACGTCCATTTCTACCTAGATCCACGTTCCTACAGGCAGCCTTGGCTCTGATACCACTTCTGTCACACCCGGTTTTTCCGAAGAACAACCGAGTGAATGTCACATGTATGCCAGGATCATTTTCTCATACATGTGATGACAAATAGTGAAGCATCATTTATTACAAGCCAGGTGTCAAATATAAATAAGTCTTACATAGCAAATATCTCGATGGACAATAATAAGTTCATCTCAAGTATATAAACTAGCAGCGGAATATTATTCTTGAGGGCTCCGTCACAGGCGTTGCCCGGGGGTCTCCATGAACCTAGAAACCTTCTTCGGGTCCAAAGTCTTGGTCATTATACACCACCTCATTATCTTGACCTGAGCAGCAATATAAACCAACAAATATGCAAGGTTGAGTACCGATGGCACTCAGCAAGTGTGGGAAAGTTATGTCATGCATGGCTAGAACAAGGGGAGGTTGAACTCATGGTTAAAGCACTATGCCATTAATACCTATTACCTTAGCTTATTAAGCACCTACATTACTACACAAGTGAAATGGTCCCAATCTCCCGTCCCATCATCATAACCAAATAACCATAACATCATTTCCAATGTTAAGCTCCCCGCTTAACATTCTCAACTTCCAAAACCATCACTCCTCTAATCATGAATAAGTCTAAGCTGCTCTTGACCGTGAGCACGGCTGTCATGACAGTTTTGACTCTGCAGAGTTTGCACCACTGTACCCACATGTAGTGATTTCATCCCCCGTTGCCGGGTGGACTAAAAGAACCTCCATTATGCCAGTGGCTACGAACCACATTCACACTTCCCAGGTGTGTAGCCAGGAGATCACTACGAAGCCTTTACAAAGGGATTCCCGACGAGCGTGGGCCCACTGAGCATGGCTAAGCATATGCATAATAATAAATGACATGATAAAATAAATCCCAACCCAAGCTACAAAGAAACAAGGTAATGCAATTCTAGGGAAACTTCCTAGCATGGGTTTCATATTTCATTTGACAATGCAAATAATTCTATCTACACATCCTAGCATAGGATCAAAGTGGTCAAGGACACTTGCCTCCTTCCTGCTGCTCTTGGAATGGGTAGTCCTGATCTTGGAAAGGAAGAACTTGCTCTGGAGCAGGTTCTACATCATAACATCACACATAGCAAAAGAAAAACAACAATCCATAAGACATAGTACACACTTCCACTTCATACAAACCACACATTCACATGTAATAAAGCCATTCACAAATTCTATGTGTTGTGGTTACTCTATGTGTGTTGATCTTTGGCTTACATGCACTTTTAATTCATGTATTTATGATTCCTACTTTTGTATTCACATTTATACTTGCATACTATATATATGAGTTTCCAATTTAAATACATTCCTTATATTGAATTACTTCACCTTTTAGCTACCAAGTATGCATGAAAGGTATTTTCCTACTCCATATGTGTCTTCATAGCTTCTACCAACCCTAAACTGAATTCTTTGAATTTTAAAAACTTCATTTATCATTTACTAGTTGCTATATTTTCAGATTTATTTCCTATGCCTAAATGTG
The DNA here is from genome assembly GCA_030760725.1 of Neostapfia colusana. Classification (NCBI taxonomy): domain Eukaryota; kingdom Viridiplantae; phylum Streptophyta; class Magnoliopsida; order Poales; family Poaceae; genus Neostapfia; species Neostapfia colusana. The sequence goes on along the minus strand of JASWHV010000010.1, from coordinate 4,177,383 downwards.
AACTTTATTATGAAAATAATAAGACACATCATCTAAACAGAATAGGTTCTGATCTAAAATATTTAATAATATATTTTTGACCTTTTCCTCTGATGTAAACTATTTTACATTTATTTTCCTAATTTTCAGAACTATTCTTTACTTAAAAATGTGTCCCTATAACAAATAAATGTGAATAATAAATTAAACAGATTCATTTCAGCCAAAAATCTATTTGTATCTCACTCCAAGGTTTTCTAAGTACTGAGAAAGTTTTTAATTTAAATTTGACAATATGTTTGTCCCACTTTTTAAATTTTAAATACTAGCCACATATTCAATTTCCTAAATTTAATATCAAACAGGGTTAAAAAGGTAAACTCACCCCACTACAGGGTCTATAATATTATTTTAACAATTTTCAGGGGTCTAGCTACTCATAACAGAGGAGTTTTTCCTATTTTTTATTAAGTCCAGGGCTAAAACTGATCTTTAAATGAATTTATATGATTTTTTGAAGTTCCAGGGGCTAGATCAGAAGTTTCCGGGGCTAGCTCTTATTTCCCGAGAACCCCAGGGGGTAGCACGTAAGAATTCCAGTCTTTATAATGCGGGGCTCACGTGGACCATCCGATTTAAAACAGACGGCTGAGATTATAACGTCGAACCGGTACGCGAGGATTTAAACTCTACCGTGCGATTTAAAATAAACGGCGCACAATCGGCCACGTCGCTCTGATCGAGCGCGGGCGGCGCTGCCTGGCGGCGCACGGCGGCGATCTCGCCGGAGAGTTTCGGATCTACGTAAATTCTTCGTAGAACTGTGATTTTATGGCATAGATCGGTGGAGGGGAGGTCGGGGATCTCACCTCGGGGGTTTTCTTGAGCTCGGAGGTCCTGGAAGGCGGTCGGCGACGAGGTTCGAGGTGAATTCACGGCGAGGCTCGTCGGCGCTGTGTTTGAACCGCAAACCACCACGTTTTCTGCACCTGCGAGGTTCCCTGGAGGCGGTGGATCAAGACCAGCGAGTTAGATCGGAATTTACGAGCGTAGATCGGCGAAAATTCGCCGGAGGGGCTCGGGTTCTCACCGGAGAGAAAATCGGCAGATCGTGGGGAAAACGGGACGATGCCGGGGGTTTTATAGATGGGGGAAGGGCGGCGTTCGGTTGTGATCGAGTTTGCGTCGCCCACGAACAAAACTCGGCTGGGATACGCAGGAATCCGGGTCGGTTTTGATTCGGGGTGAGGGAGAGTACGGCCGAGCGCGGCGCTAGCGCGAGGAAGAAGAAAGACTGGTGGGCCCCGCCTGTCAGTGGGAAGAAGAGGGCGCGCGCGGCTGCGGGCTGGCGTGGGATCGGTGGGCCGGCTGGTGGGTTTCGGCCCACTGGCCGGTTTTTTTCTGTTTTCCTTTTTCTTTTTCTATTTCTTTTCTGTTTTGAGTTTAATTTGAATTCCAGTTTGAATTTGAATTTTTGCAACACATGCAACACGTCCAAAAATTTTTAAACTCCCCTCTGAACAGGATTTTGGGGTGTTACAATGGAGGAAGTCGGAGGCGCCGCTCCAGCCTCTGCTGCCCCACTGCCCCTGGCAGATGCCCTCGTGCTCGCCCAGACGAGCGTTCGACAGGTCTTGGCCGCGCTCGGTCGTGAGCGAGAGGAGCAGGTGGTTGAGAGGGATCGCCTCCTCACCTGGGGGAACCTTCTGCGGGAGCGGACCGCGAAGGTCAAGGGCGAGCTCTACTCCAGGCGGGAGTCGCTTGACATCATGGCGGCGCTCCTTGACCGACAGAAGCAGGCTGTCGACCGTCTAGACTCCGAGACGCGGTGGCTCCACAAGGAGGTCCTTGAGGCGCATGCCCGAGCCGAGGAGAACTTCTCTACCCTGGAGGAGGTACGGTAGAGGCTGGCGCGCCGTAAGCGCGCTGTTGAGGATCAGGAGCGCTCCGTGGCGGCCGAGGCAGAGAGGGTCGTTGCGCGGCTGGCGGCGGGCGAGGGCGACCTGCGATCTCGGGCCGCGGAGCTAGAGGCCCGGAAGGTAGACCTTGCCACGAGGGAAGAGCAGGTCTCCCGGGAGCGCCAGGCGATCCTGGATCGGGAGTTGGCTGCCGACTTCTGGGCTTCAGAGTTGGAGCAGCTTGCCCAGACTCTCCGCCTTCGGGAAAGCTCCCTGGCGGCCAAGGAGAAGGAATTCTCCGAGGGAAGCCACGACACCCTGCGGGCAGCCTGCCGTGAGGTAGAGGAGCTCTTGGCCTCACGGTCTTCCGAGGCCCGTGCGGTCTCGAGCTTCGTCGACCAGGCAGGGTCCGCCTTGGTCCCCCTTGGCTTCAGCCCGGTGAAGACGGCGGCCCCTGTGCTGAAGGTGGCTGAAGTGATCCCCGCGCTGGAGTCAATCGGCGCCAAGCTGAGCAGGCTAGATGCGGTGGTCGCCGGCGAGCTCGAGGCAGAGGAACGGGGCCTGGCCATGGAGGTTGCCACGCATGTGTTGGCGTGCTTCAGGAGCCGGGACCCTTCTTTCTCACTGGAGCTAGCGAGACAGGGCCCTGCCATGGAGAGGGAGGAGACCGCCAGGGCTGAAGTCGGGTATGTGGCCGCCCTTGTGGCCTCTAGGTTCCGGCGCGAGCCAGGGGGACCCTAGGGCTTGTATCTCCTCCTTTTTTTATTGAGTCTGTAGTCCAGCTCATGGAGCCATGAATAAATAGACTCTTGTGACCTTTTGTGTCTGTTGCGCTTTTTATCTTCTTCTTGGTTTCGCCTGGCCGAGCCCTTAGCTCTGCAAGGTACTCAGAGGCCTTCACCAATCTCGAAGTTCTGCACAGACACCTTCTCTGGGTCCTTATTGTATTAAGGGCCCCGGAGGTCTCCGGAACTTGCCCCATGAGAATGGGGAGCTCCGGATCTGCTGGCCACGTGGCGGGCCCGGAGCTCCCTTCTGAGGAGAGGGAGGCCCGACCCCGTGGGACACGTGCAGTCTTCAGAGCTCTTCCCTCAGAGGGGGAGGTCCGGCTTCTGCCTGAGGAGAGGGGAGCTCTGACCCCGCTGTACACGTGGAGCCTTCGGAGCTCTCCCCTCGGAGGTTCATGAGCCAAGACAGGAGGTTATGGAACCCTCGATATGGGGTACCCCCGCGCACAGGGGGAAATGCCTAAGGACCTCGCCCTTCTCCGCAGGGAGAGCTCCGAAGGCGCCACGTGTCCAGCGGGGCTGGACCTCCCTCTCCTCAGAGGAGAGCTTCGGACCCGCCACGTGGCCAGCAGCAGCCGGACCTCCCCACCACGGGGAGAGCTCCGAAGGCTCCACGTGTTCCGCGGGGCCGGACCTCCCTCTCCTCAGAGGAGAGCTCCGGGCCCGCCACGTTGCCAGCAGCAGCCGTACCTCCCCCCTCCGCGGGGGGAGCTCCGAAGGCTCCACATGTCCCGCGGGGCCGGACCTCACTCTCCTTAGAGAAGAGCTCCGGACTCGCCACGTGGCCAGCAGAGCAACGCAGCCTGCCCCCGCGCGGTAGGCAGCAGGCATAAAGACGCGCCATACCTTGCCCGTACAAGGTATTCAAGGCCCGCACCTTCCCAAGATGCGGAGCACGCCTCTGTCAGGTGCCATTGCGCCCAGTCAGATCATAGACTGGCGCGCCGTGTCAGAGCCTGCCCGCCAATAAACACAGCAACAAGACATCCCCTGCTATCATCAACCACTACGACTAGCTTGCGGCATGGGCAGGGCGGCAGAACAAAGAGTCAGAAGCCTTCGCCAGAGACAACTACCGGCATAACTGTAGATACGGTAGTCGGCAGGCAATCTCCCCGGGACCACCTGTCGGGTCCTGGGCCCACCTTGTAAGCCACTCGAGCCTTGGACTATAAAAGGCTCGGGTAGGCAACGTTAGCAAGGGTTCGAACTCCGTGAACTCGCACTCTAGACATCACTCACCCTCAAGCTCAGGACTCTGGTTCTGAGCAGCAAGCAATACAGCGAGCACCTCTGCTCACTGTGGACGTAGGGTTTTACGCTCTGGCGGCCTGAACCACGTAAAACTCCCCGTGTCAAGCTTCTCCCTCACTCGTCCCTGATGCAGAAGCTCTCCGCAAGCGTCTAGCCCCTCCGAAAAAGAACCTCCGCGGGCTGCCCAGAGCAGGTCCGGGGAAGTGTCGACCACACACTTCGACATTTGGCGCGCCAGGTAGGGGGCTTTTCCCTTGCGCGACGAGCTTTTGCCGGCGAAGATGACCAAGCTTCCTTCAGCGGCAAGCTCTCCTGCCCGCGTTCACGACGGACCGTGACTAGCGGGGACTTCGTCTCGACACACTCTGGACGGAGTGTGTCGGCACAAGATGGAAGCCAGCAGCCGACTCCGGCAGCGTTGACTCCGGCAACATAGGCTCCAACAAGCGTGAGATCCTCTGCAGCGCTGAGCGTCCCCCACGGGGGCGCGCTGGCCGCGGCAAGAGCGCTACTGCACAATCCCCCTGCTGGGTACGCGCCTCAGGCAGCGACCCAACAGTGGATTCGCGAGGTAGACCGTATCGTCGTCGCCGCCGCTAACCCTCGGATTCGGCGGGGATGACGCCCCGGCCAACCGGCTGTGTCAGTGACGCGCACGCCAATGGTTGACGGGCAGACGGCGGATTCCAGCTCCACCAGGCTCCCATCGACGGACCTGAGGATGGAGCTGGAGCGATGCCACTTGGGCAAAGATGCCTGAGTGTTCATTGAGTGACGACGAGAAAGGCGTCACAACCAAGAGGCCGGCGACAACATGACGTCTGCCTCAACCCTGCCTGAGGCGCAGACTTTCGCCACACGATCTCTGCCCCAGGCATACGCCACACAGCATGTGCCCCAGCCATATGCCCTGCAAACGGCGCCCCCGGTCTATGGCGCAGCCTTGCCCATATCGGGGTACACTGTGCCAGCAGCGAATCAAGCGTTCGCGGCACCAACGCCTGCAGCAACAGGAGCAGGATGTGCGGCCCTGGCGCCACACCTTCGCTTCGCGAGGTGGCCGCGCAAGTTTTGGCCGCACCTGCTCGAGAAGTACGACGGCAGCGTCAACCCGGCGGAGTTCCTCCAGATCTACTCCACCGCCGTCCTTGCTGCAGGAGGGGACGAGGCCATCATGGCCAACTACTTCCCCGTCGCCTTGACCGGCACGTCCCGGTCTTGGCTCATGAACCTCCCCCAGGGTTCCATAACCTCCTGGGGAGAGCTCTGCCGGCAGTTTACTGCTAACTTCGGCAGCTCCTATACCCGGCCTGGCACGGAGCTCGACCTCCACGCCATCCAGCAACAACCTGGAGAATCGCTGCGCTCCTTCATCCAGCGGTTCTCCCAGGTACGGAACACCATTCCACATATCCAAAATGCTTCTGTGGTGGTGGCGTTCCGGCAGGGCGTCCGAGAAAAGAAGATGCTTGAGAAGCTCGCGACCAGGGAGGTCCGCGACGTCTCAGAGCTCTTCAGCCTGGCGGACAAGTGCGCCAGAGCAGCAGAAGGGCGGAACTGGCACTCTCTGCCAGCCTCCGAGTCAGGAGGACAGCCCGGATCTGGCGCTGCTTCCTATGGAAGCGGCAAGAAGATCAAGAACCGGGGCGGTGGTAAGATGAAGCCACCGGCCGCGGCTCCCGTTGCCGCAGCAGCGGCACCCAGTGGAGCTCGGGGGCCATGCCCCGACAAAAGGCAGCGACAGTCACCAACTCCAGATGGTGACCAAGGCGAGCTATGCCCCATGCACGGCACCAGTTACCATACTGCTGCCGAGTGCCGGGAAATCCAGAAGCTCACGGAGCGCTTCCGGAAAGGGAAGCAGCTGCGAACTGATGCCCCACCCTTCCGTCAAAGGGAGGGCAAGCAGAAGGTCGACGCCCCAGACAACGTCGACCACCAAGTGGAGTTCCAGGAGCCTCAGCGCGCCGTGAAGGCGGTGCGCAACCATGAGGACTCCAGCTCCAGTGATGACGAGCGCCGGAAGATGCTCTACATCATCTACGGTCGGTCCGCTGACCCCTCGTCCCGAAGCGCGGTTAAGACCCTGCGCCGAGCAGTAGCGTCGGTGGCTCCCCTCCCAAGTGTCGCGCCGCACCTCAAGTTTATGGGAACCCCCATTAGGTTCGATGCCACTGACTGCCCCAGGAGCATGGCTGGGGCCGGCCAACTACCGCTCTTGGTAGCGCCCACCATCGCCAACGTGAGGATGTACCACGTTGTGGTAGATGGCGGGGCTGGGCTGAACCTCATTAGCCGCGCAGCTTTCCAGAAGCTGTAGATCCCGATGGCCAAGATCACCCCATCGAGCCCATTCTCAGGGGTAGGGCCGGGACAGGTCGTTCCCTACGGCAACATCAGCCTTCCGGTGACCTTTGGGGCACCGGACAGCTATCGGACAGAGTACATTCTGTTCGACGTGGCGGAGATCGACCTCCCCTTCAACGCCATAATTGGCAGGCCAGCCCTGTACCGATTCATGGCAGTAGCCCACTACGGCTACCTCGTCTTGAAGATGCCTACACTAACAGGCGTCCTCAGGATTCGTGGAGACCGCACTGCTGCGGTGTCAGCCTTGGAAAAGCTCCAGGCACTTGCAACAGCTCGAGCACCGGCCTCTGGCAGTGCAGAACCGGACCGGCTCCACCCGAGTGCACGCCACCGTGCCTCTACCACAGCACCCCGTGTGCAACACCTCGACGAGGGTGACGTACCCCTGAAGGTCGTCCAAGTCGGCGCCGATGCTACCCAGACCACCCGGGTAGCCGGGGGCCTGGATAGCAAATAGGAATGCGTGCTCGTCACCTTCCTCCGGCACAACGTCGACGTGTTTGCATGGCAGCCATCGCAGATGCCGGGGATCCCTATGGATGTGATCGAGCACCACTTGAAGGTCTTCCCCGACGCCCGGCCAGTCCAACAGAAGCCTCACAAGCAGTCCATCGAGCGGCAAAACTTCATCCGAAAAGAAATCAAGAAGTTGCTGGACGCTGGCTTCATACGGGAAGTCCACCACCCCCGGTGGTTGGCGAACCCCGTTGTTGTCCCGAAGGCCGGTGTCGGTACCCGCGATATGGGGTACCCCCGCGCACAGGGGAAAATGCCTAAGGATCTTGCCCTTCTCCGCAGGGAGAGCTCCGAAGGCGCCATGTGTCCAGCGGGGCGGGACCTCCCTCTCCTCAGAGGAAAGCTCCGGGCCCGCCACATGGCCAGCAGAAGCCGGACCTCCCCCCTCCGCGGGGGAGAGGTCCGAAGGCGCCACGTGCCCAGTGGGGCCGGACCTCCCTCTCCTCAGAGGAGAGCTCCGGGCCTGCCACGTGGCCGACAGAAGCCGGACCTCCCCCTCCGCGGGGAGAGGTCCGAAGGCTCCACGTGTCCTGCGGGGCCGGACCCCCCTCTCCTTTGAGGAGGGCTCCGGGCCCGCCACGTGTCAAGCAGAAGAGCGCTGCCTGCCCCCGAGCGGTAGGTAGCGGTCGTAAAGACGCCCCATACTTTGCCCGTACAAGGTATTCATGGCCCGCGCCTTCCCAAGATGCGGAGACGCGGAGCACGCCTCTGTCAGGTGCCGTTGCGCCCAGTCGCATCACAGACTGGCGCGCGGTGTCAGAACCTGCCAGCCAATAAACACAGCGACAAGACATCCCCTGCCGCTCCCGCCGTCATCAACCACTACGACTAGCAGGCGGCATGGGCAGGGCGGTAAGACGAAGACTAAGAAGCCTTCGCCAGAGACAACTACCGACATAACTGCGGATACAATAGTCGGCAGGAAATCTCCCCGGGACCAGCTGTCGGGTCCCGGGCCCCCTTGTAAGCCACGCGAGTCTTGGACTATAAAAGGCTCGGGTAGGCAATGTTAGCAAGGGTTCGCACTCTAGCCATTGGTACCCTGGGTTCGCTCTCCAGCAACTCATACCCTAGGTGTACTCACCCTCAAGCTCAGGACTCCGGTTCTGAGCAACAAGCAATACAGCGAGCACCTCAGCTCGCCGTGGACGTAGGGTTTTACGCTCCGGCGGCCCGAACCACGTAAAACTCGCCGTGTCAAGCTCTTCCCAAACTCGTCCCTACGCTCAAGCTCTCCGCAAGTGACTAGCCCCTCCGAAAAGGAACCTCCGCGGGCTGCCCAGTGCAGGTCCGGGGGAAGTGTCGACCACACACTTCGACATTTGGCGCGCCAGGTAGGGGGCTTTTCCCTTGCGCGACGAGCTTCTGCCGGCGAAGATGACCAAGCTTCCTTCAGCGGCAAGCTCTCCTCCCCCGCGTTCACGACGGACCATGACTAGCGGGGAGTACGTGTCGACACACTCTAGACGGAGTGTGTCGGCGCAAGCTGGAAGCCAGCAGCCGACTCCGGCAACGCCGACTCCGGCAACGCAGGCTCCAACCAGCGTGAGATCTTCTGCAGCGATAAGCATACCCCACAGGGGTGCGCTAGCTGCAGCAAGAGTGCTACTGTGCAATCCACCTGCTGGGGACGCACCTCATGCAGCAACCCAGCAGTGGATATGCAAGGTAGACCGCCTCGTCGTCGCTGCTGCAAACCCTCGACTTCGGCGGGGATGACACCCCGGTCAACCGGCTGTGTCGCTGACGCGTACGCCAACGGTTGACGGGCAGACGGCGGATTCCAGCTCCACCAGGCTTCCATCGACGGACCTGAGGACAGAGCTGGAACGGTGCCACTTGAGCCAGGATGCCCGGGTGTACCTCGAGCGACGTCGGGAAAGGCGTCGCAACCAAGAGGCTGGCGACAGCATGACGTCGGCCTCGACCCAGCCTGAAGGGCAGATCTTTGCAACGCGATCTCTGCCCCAGGCATACGCTGCGCAGCATATGCCTCAGCCATAGGCCCTGCAAACGGCGCCCCCGGTCTATGGCGCAGCCTTGCCCATACCGGGGTACACCGTGCCAACGGCGAACCAAGCATTCGCGGCACCCAACACCTGCGGCAACAGGGGCAGGATGTGCGGCCCTGGCACCCCACCTTCGCTTCGCGAGGTGGCCGCGCAAGTTTCGGCCGCACCTGCCCGAGAAGTACGACGGCAGCGTCAACCCGGCGGAGTTTCTCCAGATCTACTCCACCGCCGTACTTGCCGCAGGAGGGGATGAGGCCGTCATGGACAACTACTTCCCCGTCGCCTTGACCGGCCCAGCCCGGTCTTGGCTCAAGAACCTCCCCCAGGGTTCCATAACTTCCAGGGGAGAGCTCTGCCGGCAGTTCATCACCAACTTCGGCAGCTCCTACACCCGTCCCGGCACGGAGCTTGACCTCCACGCCATTAAGCAACAACCCGGGGAATCACTGCGCTCCTTTATCCAGCGGTTCTCCCAGGTACGTAACACCATCCCGCATATTCAAAGTGCTTCTGTGGTGGTGGCGTTCCGACAGGGTGTCCGGGATGAGAAAATGCTTGAGAAGCTCGCGACAAGAGAGGTCCAGGACGTCTCTGAGCTCCTCAGCCTGGCGGACAAGTGCGCCTGAGCAGCCGAAGGGCGGAACTGGCACTCTCTGCCAGCCTACGAGTCAGGAGGGCAGCCCGGGTCCGGCGCTGCTTCCTATGGAGGTGGCAAGAAGGCCAAGAACCGGGGGAGTGGCAAGATGAAGTCATCGACCGCAGCTCCCGTCGCCGCAGCAGCGACACCCAGTGGAGCTTAGGGGTCACGCCCCGACAAAAGGCAGCGGCAGTCGCCAGCCCCAGATGGTGACCAGGGCGGGCTATGCCCCATGCGTGGCGCCGGCAATCATACTGCTGCGAGTGCTGGGATATCCAGAGGCTCGCAGAGCGCTTCCGCAAAGGGAGGCAGCAGAGAGCTGAGGCCCCGCCCCTCCCTCAGAGGGAGGGCAAGCAGAAAGTCGACGCCTCGGTCAGCGCCGGCCACCAGGTGGGGTTCCAGGAGCCTCAGCGCGTCATGAAGACGGTGCACAACGGTGAGGACTAAAGCTCCGATGGTGACGGGCCGGGGCGATAGCCAACTATGGATACCCCGAAAAGTCAGTAGAGGCTGCACTGCTGCGGCGTCAACCTTGGAGAAGCTCCGAGTAGTCGCAGCAGCCCAAGCACCAATCACAACTGTGCAGGATCGGGCCAGCCCCACCCGGGAGCACGCCTCTGTGCCTCGGCCGTACCTCCTGGGGGCCGCCCAGGGTCTGTCAACCCCTTGAAGGCCTTGCCAGAAGGGGAAGACGCCTTGGGTCTCCCAAGAAGAGTTTGGGTTCTCCTACCCCTTGAAGGCCTTAGCCAGAAGGGGAGAGTACCCCGGGGCGCCCAGGAGAAGCCGCGCAGGACCTGATCCAGCGTGAAGATGACAACCTCAGTGGAGACTGCACTGCTGCGATATCAACCTTGGGGGAGCTCGAAGTAGTCACAGCAGCCCAAGCACCAGCCCCGATGGTGCAGAACCGGGCCGGCTCCACCCGAGTGCACGCCTCCATGCCTCGGTCGTACCTCCTGGGGGCCGCCCAGGGTCTGTCAACCTCTTGAAGGCCTTAGCCAGAAGAGGAAAGATGCCCTGGGACTCCCAAGAAGAGTCCGGGTTCTCTTACCCCTTGAAGGCCTTAGCCAGAAGGGGAGGGTACCCCGGGGTGCCCAGGAGAAGCCGCGCATGACCTGATCCAGCGTGAAGATGACAACCTCGTCGACGAGGCTCGACTGCAGGTGACACCCCACAACGCACGGTCTCGGCTGCTGCTCTAGCACTACCTCCAAACGACCAAATGCGTCAGGGACCTGAAGGAAGGCAACATGGTGCCGCGGCGCACACACTTTCCTGCAAAGGACCTATAAACTTTCCCCCAGCCGGGAAGGTCCCTTCCGAGTCATGAAAGTTGCCGTCCCAGGTACTCATGCCTTTCAACCGAGTATGGGATCCGTTCCCAAAACCCTTGGCATGGAACAACACTGTAAGTCCTACCTCCTGAGCGTTAGTAGAACAGGGCTATGCCCTTCTGTAATAAATCCCATAGAGTCTAGGAACAGCGCTTGGGGCAGCTAAGTCTCAAGGGACGGTCCAGGACTACGTCCAGCTTGGCCTGGTTCCGACCCTAAGCGCGTAGAGTCTTGCATTCCTTCTTGACGAGGCGGGTCGTTGCCTCCATGTACAGCCTGACTTCCACCTATGGGCATTAACACAGAAACTTGTTCTACCTCGCTCTATCTCATGTTCTCATTTAAATTACGCATTAATTTTTATGATCACACTCTCTATGTATGTTCATCGTACATTTAGCTCCCTCTCTCCCGCGCTCATCCATAGTCAGCATTTGCTATCCTACCGAAGGCGGTTGCGCTTGAGGCTCCTGCCGATGGCCAGGTGGGCCTCTCGGGCCTCCCCCAGTCAGGTGTTGCGGTGCCAGTTGGTCACCTCAAGGAAAGGCCTGCGCCGTGCATGGGGGGTCCAGGGTGCGCGTCCCGCTTAGCCGGCTCTGAACCCAAAAGCGTGCACACCCTGCCCTCCGGAGGTCCAGGGGAGTACAACCGCTTTGCTTGGTTCCGAACCCAAAGCCTGTGCACTCTGCCTCCCCGGCGCACGGTCCGGTACTAGGGACCGGACGGTCGTACCCGGGCCTTGGAGGGAGCCGGAGCCCCGGTGCCTCGCGCACAGAATTGCCCAAGCCCCGTATACCGGACTAGGACCGTAAGCCGAATAAGACTAAGAGACGGGGAGGGGAGGACCCCCCGAGGAGAATTACGTTTCCTCTATCTGTGTGCAGGACCTCCAGGTTACAGCAACGGGAGCTGCATGGGGTGGGGGGCAAGGAGCTATCGACTACTCCAGCACAGGACCGGAAGGTCCGGGTTTCGCCCCTTCAACGGAGGCGGGGCCCGAAGGCCCCACGTGTCCAGTGGGGCCGGAGCTCCCGCCTCCACAGGGGGGGCTCCGGACCCGCCATGTGGCTGGCAGATCCGGACCTCCCCATCCTTATGGGGCGAGCTCCGGAGACCTCCGGGGTCCTTAATACAGTAAGGACCCGGAGAAGGTGCCTGTGCAGGGCTTCGAGATTGGTAGAGGCCTCTGAGTGCCTTGCGGAGCTAAGGACTCGGCCAGGCAAAACCATGAAGAAGACAAAAAGCATCACAGGCACAAACGATCAAGAGAGTCTATTTATTCATGGCTCCACGAGCTGGTCTACAGACTTGATAAAAAGAAAGAAGCGAGTTCTAGGGGCCTCCTGGCTCGCGTCGGAACCTAGAAGCTACAAGGGCGGCCACGTCCCCTACTTCGGCCCTGGCAGTCTCCTGTCGCTCCGCGGCAGGGCCCACTCTCGCTGGCTCCAGGGAGAAAGAAGGGTCCCGGCTCCTGAAGCATGCCAGCACATGTGTGGCGACCTCCAAGGCCAGGGCCCGTCCCTCGGCCTCAAGCTCGCTGGCGACCACCGAGTCTAGCCTGCTCAGCTTGGCGCCGATCGACTCCAGCGCGGGGATCGCCTCCGCCACCTTCAGCGCAGGAGCCGCTGCCCTCACCGGACTGAAGCCAAGGGGGACCAAGGCGGACCCCGCCTGGTCGACGAAGCTCAAAACTGCACGGGCCTCGGAGGACCGTGAAGCCAAGAGCTCCTCTACCTCGCGGTGGGCTGCTCGCAGGGCGTCGCGGCTTCACTCGGAGGACTCCTTCTCCCTGGCTGCCAGGGAGCTTTCCCGAAGGCGAAGAGACTGGGCAAGCCGCTCCAACTCAGAAACCCGGAAGTCGGTAGCCAATTCCCGATCCAGGACCGCCTGGCGTTCGCGGGAGACCTGTTCCTCCATCATGGCCAGGTCTGCCTTCCGGGCCTCTAGCTCCCTGGTCCGATCTCGCAAGTCAGCCTCGCTCGCCGCCAGCCGCGCGGCGACCCTCTCCACCTCGGCAGCCGTAGGACGCTCCTGGTTCTCGACGGCGAGCTTGCGGCGCTCCAACCTCTGACGTATCTCCTCCACCTCGGAGAGACTCTCCTCGGCCTGGGCATGTACCTCGAGGGCCTCCTTGTGGAGCCGTCGCGTTTCGGCGTCCAGGCGGTCAACAGACCGTTTCAGCTGGTCGAGGAGCGCTTCCCTGAAGTCAAGCGACTCCTGCCTGGAATCAAGCTCGCCCTTGACCTTCACGGTCCGCTCCCGCAAAAGGTTCTCCCAGATGAGGAGGCGATCCCTTTCAACCGTGTGCGCCTCCCGCTCACGGCCAAGTGCAGCCAAGACCTGCCGGACACTCGCTTGAGTGGGCGCGAAGGCATCCGCCAGGGGCAGTGGGGCTGCAGAGGCCGGAGCAGCACCTCCGACCTCCTCCATCACATCATCCTCAAGAGTAGGTGATGCACCAGCGACCGGGATGAGACGCCGGTCAGGAGAAGCTGGCGCCGGGACTCCGACAGCCGGACCCCGACGAGTTGGAGAAGCCGACGCTGAAGTAGAAGCTGGGTCGCCTGGTACAGGGTTGACCTGCGCTGGCTTGGGGGCCGCGGCAGCCGTCTCGACAGGAGATGACGCTGCCGAGGAATCCAGGCACGCTGGGACAGGAGAAACTCGCGCTGGCTTGGGGGCCGCGGCAGCTGGCCCTGTTTCCGAGCGCAACGGTGCCGATTCCCCACCGGCCAGGGACGGCCGAGAAGCGCGAACACTCCAGCGGGCCTTGAACCCCGACTTCCGAGCCAGGGCAGGACCTCCAGAGCCCGCCGTCGTCGCCGATGGCCGCTCCGCAGTCGCCTGGACTGACAGAGCAGGGGATGCTCCAGAAGCTCCCCTCGACGCATCAGCCCGGGACCTCTTTGTGTCGCCACCGGAAGGAGTGCCATCTCCAGAAGTAGGAGGTGCAGGCACCCTAGATCCCCGGCTTGGCACATATGCCGCCACTGGAGGAGATCGAGCACGTTTCTTCTTGGGGCGGGTTGGAAGCCATGGCGAGGGAGTGATCAGAGACAAGAAGACAAAGGCACAAGAGTCCAAGGAAAAGCGCTGGGGAGTGCGAAGGGAAGCCGCAATGCGGGTAAGATCCCCCTTTAAAACTTCGCAGATGCGATTCCAAACGACCTGAAACTCTTCGAATACGCCGCATCAGCAACCGCTTTGGCTCCAAGACCGGGCGCCGATGACAGGTGGGCCCAAGCCGCCCAGCTAAAGCGGCGGGTCAAGAAGTCAGCCTCCCAAGAAGACGAGCTGGCGAGGCACTTCGACGGTTCCCGAAGAAAGCGCCACAACGTGCAGAAGTGGCAGTCTTGGGAACCGCCGCAGTAAAAGCAACCATCAAGTGGGCGCACGCTCCCACGATCCCACGACTGTTCGTGCTCCGGCAGCGGTCAATGCGGGACTTAGAGAAAGTGCACGGAACAGAAGAGACGGAGGCCCCACCTCGGGCTCGCTACCTCCCCCAAGATGGGGTACCCCCGCGCACAGGGGAAAATGCCTAAGGATTTCGCCCTTCTCCGCAGGGAGAGCTCCGAAGGCGCCACGTGTCCAGCGGGGCCGGACCTCCCTCTCCTCAGAGGAAAGCTCCGGGCCCACCACGTGGCCAGCAGAAGCCGAACCTCCCCCCTCCGCGGGGGAGAGGTCCGAAGGCGCCACATGCCCAGCAGGGCCGGACCTCCCTCTCCTCAGAGGAGAGCTCCGGGCCCGCCACGTGGCCGACAGAAGCCGGACCTCCCCCTTTGCGGGGAGAGGTCCGAAGGCTCCACGTGTCCTGCGGGGCCGGACCCCCCTCTCCTCTGAGGAGGGCTCCGGGCCCGCCACGTGTCCAGCAGAAGAGCGCTGCCTGCCCCCGAGCGGTAGGCAGCGGGCGTAAAGATGCCCCATACCTTGCCCGTACAAGGTATTCAAGGCCCGCGCCATCCCAAGACGCGGAGACGCGGAGCACGCCTCTGTCAGGTGCCGTTGCGCCCAGTCGCATCACAGACTGGCGCGTGGTGTCAGAACCTGCCAGCCAATAAACACAGCGACAAGACATCCCCTGCCGCTCCCGCCGTCATCAACCACTACGACTAGCAGGCGGCATGGGCAGGGCGGCAAGACGAAGACTCAGAAGCCTTCGCCAGAGACAACTACCGACATAACTGCGGATACGATAGTCGGCAGGAAATCTCCCTGGGACCACCTGTCGGGTCCCGGGCCCCCCTTGTAAGCCACGCGAGCCTTGGACTATAAAAGGCTCGGGTAGGCAACGTTAGCAAGGGTTCGCACTCTAGCCATTGGCACCCTGGGTTCGCTCTCCAGCAACTCATACCCTAGGTGTAACTCACCCTCAAGCTCAGGACTCCGGTTCTGAGTAACAAGCAATACAGCGAGCACCTCAGCTCGCCGTGGACGTAGGGTTTTACGCTCCGGCGGCCCGAACCACGTAAAACTCGCCGTGTCAAGCTCTTCCCAAACTCGTCCCTACGCTCAAGCTCTCCGCAAGTGACTAGCCCCTCCGAAAAAGAACCTCCACGGGCTGCCCAGTGCAGGTCCGGGGGAAGTGTCGACCACACACTTCGACAGCCGGCGGGAAGCTCCGGATGTGCATCGACTACACCAGTCTCAATAAGGCATGTCCCAAAGATCCATTCCCTCTCCCTAGAATAGATCAAATAGTAGACTTGACATTAGGCTGTGATATGCTGTGTTTCCTAGACGCCTACCCGGGTTTCCATCAGATCCCTATGTCTAGAGAAGATGAAAAGCACACCTCCTTCATCACAGTAGACGGCCTGTATTGTTATGTCTATGCCTTATGGCCTAAAGAATGCTCTTCCCATCTTTGTACGTGCAATGCACAAAACCTTTGGAGAGTTAATAAGAGACTTAGTTGAGGTGTATGTCGATGACATCGTTGTCAAGGTCAGGCAGAGTTCATCCTTGTTAGATAACCTGGCCTTAGTCTTTGACAAACTGCGCTCCACGCGCACCAAGCTGAACCCCAACAAGTGTGTGTTCGGCGTATCCTCTGGAAAACTCTTAGGATTCCTGGTCTCACACCAAGGAATTGAGGCCAACCCAGAGAAGATCAAGGCCATCGACCTGATGCGGCCTCCCTCCCGCATCAAAGAAGTCCAGAAACTCACGGGATGCCTAGCCGCGCTGAGTCGGTTTATACCGAGGCTAGCAGAGCGAGCACTCCCCTTCTTTAAGCTCCTGCGAAAATCCGGTCCATTTGCTTGGACCGACGAAGCAGAAGAAGCTTTCTAGGAGATGAAGCAACTCCTGACGACCCTACCCATCATGGTAGCCCCCGAGCCCGAAGAGCATTTGTTGCTCTACATCGTGGCGACAACTGAAGTGGTGAGTATGGTCCTCGTCGCAGAGCGGCCGGACCTCTCGTCACCACAGCCTGCTCCGGTAGCAGGAGACAGGCACCAGGAAACCCTGAAGCTCCAAAACGGCCTCCCGGACCTCCAAGACAATCTCCCGGAGGTCCAAGACGGACCCCCGGACCTCCACGACAACCTCCCGGAGGTCCAACGGGACCTCCCGGAGCTCCCGGAAAACCAGCGGGACCTCCCGGAGGTCCAAGGCGGCTTAGGAGCCTTCGAGTCCCAGCTCCCGGAAGCCCCCCTGGACCCACCCACCTCCGGTAGGCCTGAGCCAATGGATGAAGAAATCTCTGGCCTGGGAGGGAGGGTCCGGACCATCCAGAGGCCTGTCTACTACATGAGCGAAGTCCTCCACGACGCCAAGACAAGGTACCTGGAGGTCCACAAGCTGCTGTGTGTAGTGCTCGTGGCATCCAGAAAGCTCCGCCACTACTTTCAAGCCCACCGGGTCTGGGTGATCACCTCCTATCCGCTGAAGGCGATCCTTCACAGCCCCCACGCGACTGAAAATGTCGCTAAATGGGCAGCGGAACTGGCGGAGTTTGAGCTGGACTTCCTTCCTCGCCATGCAGTCAAGAGCCAAGCACTGGCTGACTTCGTGGCTGAGTGGACGCCAACGAAGGCTGACCCAGGGGGCCACGAAGACGGTGAACCAAAGTACCGAGCTCCGGTCTTCACCGGGCCTCACTCGACGCTCTTCTTCGATGGCTCCTCGCGAAAGCAGGGGGCCGGTGCCGGCGTACTGCTTCTCATGCCATCGGGGGAGCTGTTTGGGTACATGGTGCGTCTCAATTTCAAGGCAACCAACAACATGGCAGAGTATGAAGCACTCATCTTTGGCCTAAAGACAGCCCTATCTCTGGGCGCTCGCCAGTTGTTGGCACAGGGCAACTCCCAGCTAGTTATCAAGCAAGTTAAGGGTGAATGCTTTTGCAATGACCCACAGCTAGCTGCTTATCTGCTCCACGTACAGATGTTGGAGAAAGACTTCCTCGCCTTGGACCTGCGCCATGTACCGCGCGCTGGCAATGCCGCAGCTGACGACCTCTCAACGAAGGCCTCCACCGGAGCCCCTGTGCCCGAAGGAGTCTTCGAGAGGACGTTGCTGCGGCCCACAACCCGGCCTGCCAAGCCGGGCGAAGAGGGCTGGACCAGAACCTCGAAGCTGGCGGTCCCGGCGGCCCTGCAGCCATGGACGCCTCCAAGGATTGTAAGCGTCACTGGGGACTCCGTGCAACCCAGCGCTCAAGATCCAGAAGCTCAAGTCAAACCCGATGCATGGATCATGGAGATCCGGGACTACTTGAAAGACAACATCCTCCCTGATAAACGAGTATCCGCTGAATGGATCGTGCGCATGGCTAAGAGGTACACGCTGGTAGAAGGGGATCTCTACCGGCGTGGCGCCAACCACGTCCTATTGCGGTGCATAACCCAGGGGGAAGGCTGCGACTTGCTCACTGAGATCCATGGAGGCGAATGTGGGAGTCACTCTTCCTCACGCACGCTTGTCGGTAAAGCCTTCCAGCATGGCTTCTACTGGCCGACAGCACTCCAGGATGTCGTCAAGCTGGTCGAGAGCTGCAAGGCGTGCCAGTTTCACGCCAAGCAGATCCATACACCGGCTCAGGCGGTACAGATGATCCCGCCCTCATGGCCGTTCGCCGTATGGGGGTTGGACATCCTGGGACCATTCCCCAGAGCCGTCGGGGGATTCCGGTACCTCTACGTCGCCATCGACAAGTTTACCAAGTGGCCGGAAGCCACACCCGTCATCACCATCAACAAGCAATCCGCAGTAAAGTTCATCAAGTCGATCGTCAGCCGGTTTGGGGTCCCGAACAGAATCATTACTGACAACGGGACCCAGTTCATTAGCGCAGCGTTCCAAGAATACTGCGAAGACCTCGACATCCAGGTGTGCTATGCCTCCGTGGCTCATCCAAAGAGCAATGGACAAGTTGAGAGGGACAATGCCGAGATTCTTCGGGGCCCCAAGACCCGCACCTATGACGGCTTGAAGAAACATGGCGCCAAGTGGGTGGACGAGCTTCCGAGCACACTATGGGCTAACCAGACATCCCAGAACCGAGCCACTGGAGAGACACCCTTCTTCATGGTGTACGGGGCCGAGGCTGTGCTTCCCCCAGAGATCACCATGAAGTCCCTCCGTGTCCGAGCTTACGACGAAGCCGCGCAGGACAACCTCCGGCGTGAAGACATCGACCTTGTCGAGGAGGCTCGATTACATGCGGCACTCCGCAACGCACGGTACCGACAGGCGCTCCGACGCTACCACCAAAGGTTTGTGCGTGTCCGGGAGCTGCAAAAAGGTGACCTGGTGTTGCGGCGCATACTTTCTCACGAAGGGACCGACAAACTCTCCCCTAGCTGGGAAAGTCCTTTCCGAGTCACAAAAGTGTGCCGTCCCGGGTGCGTACGCCTTTCCACCGAGGATGGGGATCCGCTCCCGCACCCTTGGAACATAGAACACCTCCGTAAGTTCTACCCTGTCGAAGTGTGTGGTCGACACTTCCCGCGAACCTGCTCTGGGCAGCCCGCGGAGGTTCTTTTTCGGAGGGGCTAGTCACTTGTGGAGAGCTTGAGCGTAGGGACAAGTTAGGGAGGAGCTTGACACGGCGAGTTTTACGTGGTTCGGGCCGCCGGAGCATAAAACCCTACGTCCACGGTGAGCAGAGGTGCTCGCTGTATTGCTTGTAGCTCAGAACCGGAGTCCTGAGCTTGAGGATGAGCTATGCCTAGGGTGTGAGTTGCTGGAGTGCGAACCCTTGCTAACGTCGCCTACCTGAGCCTTTTATAGTCCAAGGCTCGTGTGGCTTACAAGGGGGGCCCGGGACCCGACAGGTGGTCCCGGGGAGATTGCCTGGCGACTATCGTATCCGCAGTTATGTCGGTAGTTGTCTCCAGCGAAGGCTTTTGAGTCTTCGTCTTGCCGCCCTGCCCATGCCGCATGCTAGTCGTAGTGGTTGATGACGGTGGGGGCGGCAGGGGATGTCTTGTTGCTGTGTTTATTGGCTGGCAGGTTCTGACGCCGCACGCCAGTCTGTGATGCGACTGGGCGCAACGGCACCTGACAGAGGCGTGCTCCGCGTCTCCACGTCTTGGGAAGGCGCGGTCCTTGAATACCTTGTACGGGCAAGGTATGGTGCGTCTTTACGCCCGCTGCCTACCGCTCGGGGGCAGACAGCGCTGTTCTGCTGGACACATGGCGGGCCCGGAGCCCTCCTCTGAGGAGAGGGAGGTCCGGCCCCGCAGGACACGTGGAGCCTTCGGACCTCTCTCCGCGGAGGGGGGAGGTCCGGCTTCTGTCGGCCACGTGGCAGGCCCGGAGCTCTCTTCTGAGGAGGGGGAGGTCCGGCCCCGCGAGACACGCGGAGCCTTCAGAGCCTTCCCCATGGAGGGAAGGTCTGGCTGCTGTTGGCCACGTGGCGGGCCCGGAGCTCTCCTCTGAGGAGAGGGAGGTCCGGCCCCGCTGGACACGTGGCGCCTTCGGAGCTCTCCCTGTGGAGAAGGGCGAGATCCTTAGGCATTTTCCCCTGTGCACGGGGGTACCCCATATCGCGGGTTCCGACAGTGGCCCCTGGGCCCATCTTGGGGGAGATAGCAAGCCCGAGGTGGGGCCTCCGTCTCTTCTGTTTCGCGCACTTTCTCTAAGTCCCGCATTGACCACTGCCGGAGCACGAACAGTCGCGGGATCGTGGGAGCGTGCGCCCACTTGATGGTTGCTTTTACTGCGGCGGTTCCCAAGACTGCCACTTCTGCACGTTGTGGCGCTTTCTTCGGGAACCGTCGAAGTGCCTCGCCAGCTCGTCTTCTTGGGAGGCTGACTTCTTGACCCGCCGCTTCAGCTGGGCAGCTTGGGCCCACCTATCATGGGTGCTCGGTCTTGGAGCCGATGTGGTCGCCAATGCGGTGTATTCGAAGGTTTTCGAATCACTTCAAATCGTTCCTGAAATGTTTTAAAAGGGGATCTTACCCGCAATGCGACTTCCCTTCGCACTTTGTCGAAGTGTTCAGTCGACACTTCCCCCGGGCCTGCACTGGGCACCCCGCAGAGGTTCTTTTTTTGGTGGGGCTAGTCTCTAGCGGAGAGCTTGCGCAGATGGATGAGTTAGTAAGAGCTTGACACGGTGAGTTTTACATGGTTCAGGCCGCCGGAGCGTAAAACCTTACGTCCACGGCGAGCTATGGAGCTCGCTGTATTGCTTGCTGCTCAGGACCGGAGGCCTGAGCTCGGGGGTGAGTTACAGCTTGAGAGTGTATGGCTAGCGTATGAGTTGCAAAGTGCGAACCCTTGCTATCGACGCCTACCCGAGCCTTTTATAGTCCAAGACTCGGGCGACTTACAAGGGGAGCCGGGACCCGACAGGTGGTCCCGGGAAGATTGTCTATTATCTACCGTATGTGCAGTTATGCCGGTAGTTGTCTCTGGTCGAAGGCTTCTGAGTCTTCATCTTGCCACCCTGCCCATGCCGCATGCTAGTCGTAGTGGTTGATGACGGCGCAGGCGGCATGGGATGTCTTGTCGCGGTGTTTATTGGCTGGCAGGTTCTGACACCGCGCACCAGTCTGTGATGCGACTGGGCGCAACGGCACCTGACAGAAGCGTGCTCCGCGTCTCCGCGTCTCGGGAAGACGCGGGCCTTAAATACCTTGTACGGGCAAGGTATGGGGCGTCTTTACGCCCGCTGCATATCGCTCGGGGGCGGGCAGCGCCGTTCTGCTGCCACGTGGCGGGCCCGGAGCCTTTCTCAGAGGAGAGGAGGGTCCGTTCCATGGGGCACGTGGAGCCTCCGGACCTCTCCCTGCGGAGGGAGAGGCTCGGCTTCTGTTGGCCACGTGGCGGGCCCGGAGCTCTTTCTGAGGAGCGGGAGGTCCGGCCCCGCTGGACACGCGGCGCCTTCAGACCTCTCTCCCGCGGAGGGGGAGGTCCGGCTTCTGTATGCCACGTGGCGGGACCGGAGCTCTCCTCTGAGGAGAGGGAGGTCCGGCCCCGCCGGACGCGTGGCGCTTTCGGAGCTCTTCCTGCGGAGAAGGGCGAGTTCCTTAGGCATTTTACCCTGTGCGCGGGGGTACCCCATATCTCAGGTACCGATAGTGGCCCGGGGCCCATCTCGGGGGAGATAGCGAGCCCGAGGTGGGACCTCCGTCTCTTCCGATCCGCGCACTTTCTCTAAGTCCTGAATTGACCGCTGCGGAGCACGAACGGCCGCGGGATCGTGGGAGCGTGCGCTCACTTGATGGTTGCTTTTACTGCGGCGGTTCCCAAGACTGCCACTTCTGCACGTTGCCGCTCTTTCTTCGGGAACCGCCGAAGTGCCTTGCCGGTTCATCTTCTCAGGAGACTGACTCCTTGACCCCACCGCTTTAGCTAGGAGGCTTGGGCCCACCCGTCATCGGCACTCGGTCTAGGAACCGAAGCGGTTGCCGACGCGGGGTATCCAAAGAGTTCCGAATCGCTTGGGATTGCACCTGGGAAGGTGTTAAATGAAACCTCCATGTGGGTACTGTCGAAGTGTTCGGTTGACACTTCCCCCGGGCCTGCACTGGGCAGCCCGCGGAGGTTCTTTTTTCGGAGGGGCTAGTTCCTAGAGGAGAGCTTGCGCAGATGGACGAGTTAGTGAGAGCTTGACACGGGGAGTTTTACGTGGTTCAGGCCGCCGGAGCGTAAAACCCTACGTCCACGGCGAGCTATGGAGCTCGCTGTTTTGCTTGCTGCTCAGGGCCGGGGGCCTGAGCTTGGGGGTGAGTTACAGCTTGAGAGTGTATGGCTAGCGTATGAGTTGCAAAATGCGAACCCTTGCTATCGACACCTACCCGAGCCTTTTATAGTCCAAGACTCGGGCGGCTTACAAGGGGTGCCGGGACCCGACAAGTGGTCCCGGGAAGATTGTCTATTATCTACCGTATCTGTAGTTACGCCGGTAGTTGCCTCTGGTCGAAGGCTTCTGAGTCTTCATCTTGCCGCCCTGCCCATGCCGCGCGCTAGTCGTAGTGGTTGATGACGGCGCAGGCGGCATGGGATGTCTTGTCGCAGCGTTTATTAGCTGGCAGGTTCTGACACCACGCGCCAGTCTGTGATGCGACTGGGCGCAACGGCACCTGACAGACGCGTGCTCTGCGTTTCCACGTCTTGGGAAGACGCGGGCCTTGAATACCTTGTACGGGCAAGGTGTGGGGCGCCTTTACGCCCGCTGCCTACCGCTTGGGGGCGGGCAGCATCGTTCTTCTGGACACGTGGCGGGTCCGGAGCCCTTCTCTGAGGAGAGAAGGGTCTGGCTTGCGGGGCACGTGGAGCCTCCGGACCTCTCCCCGCGGAGGGGGAGGTCCGGCTTCTTTATGCCACGTGGTGGGCCCGGAGCTCTCCTCTGCGGAGAGGGTGGTCCGGCCCCGCTGGACGCGTGGCGTCTTCGGACCTCTCTCCCGCGGAGGGGGAGGTCCGGCTTCTGTATGCCACGTGGCTGTCCCGGAGCTCTCCTCTGAGGAGAGGGAGGTCCGGCCCCGCCGGACGCGTGGCGCCTTCGGAGCTCTCCCTGCGGAGAAGGGCGAGTACCTTAGGCATTTTACCCTGTGCGCGGGGGTACCCCATATCTCAGGTACCGAAAGTGCCCCCCGGGCCCATCTCGGGGGAGATAGCGAGCCCGAGGTGGGACCTCCGTCTCTTCCGATCCGCGCACTTTCTCTAAGTCCCGAATTGGCCGCTGCCGGAGCACGAACGCCCACAGGATCATGAGAGCGTGCACTCACTTGATGATTGCTTTTACTGCGGCGGTTCCCAAGGCTGCCACTTCTGCACGTTGCGGCGCTTTCTTCGGGAACCGCCGAAGTGCCTTGCCGGCTCATCTTCTCAGGAGACTGACTCCTTGACCCCACCGCTTTAGTTAAGCGGCTTGGGCCCACCCGTCATCGGCACTCGGTCTAGGAACCGAAGCGGTTGCGGGTGCGGGGTATTTGAAGAGTTCCGAATCGCTTGGAACTGCACCGGGAAGCTTTTTAGAGGGGGTCTTACCCACTTTGCAGCTTCCCTTCGCACTTCTCTGCGTTTCTTCTCGGACTCTTGTGCTTTTGCTCTCTTGCCTTTGAGTTCTCCCTTGCCATGGCTTCCAACCCACTGCCAGAGAAGAAACGCGCTCGATCTCCTCCAGCAACGGCGTCGGTGCCAAGTCGGGATTCTGGGGTGCCTGACACTCCCTCCGGTGGCGACTCGAAGAGGCCCCGGGCTGATGCGCTGGGGGAAGCCTCTGGGGCGTCCCCTGTTCCGCCAGTCCAAGCGACTGCGGAGCGGCCGTCGGAGACGGTAGCGGGCTCTGGAAATCCTACCCCGGCTCGGAAGTCGGGGTTCAGAGCCCGCTGGAGTGTCCGCGCTTCTCGGCCTTCCACGTCTTGCGGGGAATCTGTGCCGATGCGCTCGGAGCCAGGGGCAACTGCCGCGGCCCCCAGGCCAGCGCGGACTTCTCCTGTTCCGGTGTGCCCGGACTCCGCGGCGGCGTCGTCTCTTCCTGCCGAGACGGCCACCGCGGCCCCCGAGCCAGCACAGGTTGATCCTGCACTAGGCAGCCTGGCTTCTTCTCCAGCACCGCCTTCCCCGGCTCGTCCCTCTCCTCAGGTCAAGGAGCCAGAAGCTGAAAAGAGCCCGGCTGGCCTGGCTGCCAGAGCCGCGGAGCCAGCTTCTCCTGATCGGCGTCTCGTCTTGGCTGCTGGTGCATCGGCTCTTCCTGAGGATGAGGTAATGGAGGAGGTCGGAGGGGCTGCCCCAGCCTCTGTTGCTCCATTGCCTCTGCCGGACGTCTTTGCGCTTGCCGAGTCGAGCGTCCGGCAGGTCTTGGCTGCGCTAGGGCGCGAGCGGGAGGAGTATACGGTTGAACGGGACCGCCTCCTCATCTGGGGGAACCTTTTGCGGGAGAGGACCGCGAAGGTTAAGAGCGAGCTCGACTCCAGGCGGGAGTTGCTCGACTTCAGGGAAGCGCTCGTCGACCGGATGAAGCGGGCTGTTGACCGCATGGACACCCAGTCGCGGCGGATCAACAGGGAGGCCCTAGAGGCACACGCCCGGGCCGAAGAGAGCCTCTCTGCTGCTGTGGAAATACGGCAGCGGTTGGAGCACCGCGAACTCACCATTGAGGAGCGGGAGCGTTCCGTGGCAGCTGAGGCAGAGAGGGTCGCCGCGCAGCTGGCCGCGGGCGAGGATGACCTCCGAGCTCGGATGGAGGAGCTGGAGATTCTGAAGGCAGACCTTGACTTGAGGGAGGAACAGGTCTCCCATGATCGCCGGGCAGTTTTGGACCGGGAGTTGACTGCCGGCTTCAAGGCCGCTGAGTTGGAGCGGCTAGCCGAGACTCTCCGCCTTCGGGAGAGTTCCCTGGCGGCCAAGGAGAAGGAATTCTCCGAGAGGAACCTGGAGGCTCTGCAGGCGGCCCGCCACGAGGTGGAGGAGCTCTCAGCCTTACGGTCCTCCGAGGCCCTTGCGGTCTCAAGCTTCATGGATCGAGCGGGGTCCGCCCTGATCCCTCTTGGCTTCACTCCGGTGAGGGCCGCAACTCCCGCATTGAAGGGGGCAGAGGTGATCCCTGCATTGGAGTCGATCGGCGTCAAGCTGGACAGACTCGACTCGGTGGTCGCCAGTGAGCTTGAAGCCGAGGGCCGCGGCTTAGCTTTAGAGGTCGCCTCGCATGTGCTGGCATGCTTCAAGAGCCGCGACCCCTCTTTCTCACTGGAGCCAGCAAGAGAGGGCCCAGCCGCGGAGCGGGAGGAAGCTGCCAGGGCTGAAGTCGAGGATGTGGCCGCCCTTGTAGCCGCAAGGTTCCGGCGAGAGCCGGGAGGTCCTTAGGACTTGTTTCTCCCTTTTTTATCGAGTCTGTAGTCCAGCTCATGGAGCCTTGCTTAATTTGACTCTCTTGGATACTTGTGTCTGTGATGCTTTTCCCTCCTTCTTGGCTTTGCCTGGCTGAGTCCTTAGCTCCGCAAGGTACTCAGAGGCCATTTCCAATCTCGGAGCTTCGCACAGAAACCCTCCCCGGGTCCTAACCGTGTTAGGGGCCCCCGGAGGTCTCCGAACCTCGCCCTATGGGGGGCTCCAAATCTGCCGGCCACGTGGTGGGTCCGGAGCTCCCGCCTGAGAGGAGGTCAGGGCTCGCAGGGCACGTGGAGGGCCCCGGGCCTCTCCCCGCAGAGGGGGGGAGGTCCGACTTCTGTAGACCACGCGGCGGTCCTGGAGCTCCCCTCAAAGGGGTGGGAGGTCCGGCCCTGCTGGACACGTGGGGCCTTCGGACCTCGCCCCTGTGAGGGCTAGCCCTTTGATCTTACCTTAGGGTTTTTGGCCTACCGCGATCCCGTAGCGGCCCCCTGGTAGGTATTGGGTGGATGCACCTACCATACTCCTGCGGGGAGCTAGGCTGAGAAGTCCTGCACACAAGTAAGGAAAAAGTAATTCTCCTTGGGGGCTCCCCCCTCTATTCCTTAGTCGTATCTGCAGCAAACTCCGACTAAAGATGAAAATGAGAATAGGGAGTTGAACGCATAGTGAGCACGCGTTAGTAGGGTAATCATAAAAATTTAATAAGTAAATTAAATGAGTACCAAAGAAGAGCAACATAGGGTAGGTTTCTTTTCATATAAATTTCCATTCGGGGGAAGGCGGGCCGCATATGTAGACCACGACCCACCTCAAGGGAAGCAAGACTCTACGCGCTTGGGGTCGGAACCAGGCGAAGCTGAACGTAGTCCTGGACCGTCCCCTGAGGCTTAGTTGCTCCAAGCCCTGTTCACGGACTTTTATGGAAATTACTACAAAAAGAAAGGCCTGCCCTATTGTTGCTCTAGGGGTAGAACTTACAGCGGTGTTCCGTGTCCCAAAGGTTCGGGAGCGGGTCCCTGTCATCGGTTCTGGGGAATGGTCCCAGGCCCGGGATGTCCAGCCCCAGCACGGCAAAAGGCCATGCGGGCTGGATCATCTGTACCGTCCAAGCCGGTGTATGGATCTGCTTGGCGTGGAACAGGCACGCCTAGCAGCTCTCGACCAGCTCGACGGCATCCTGGAGTGTTGCCGGCTAGTAGAAGCCATGCCGAAAGGCTTTACCGACAAGCTTGTGTGAGGAAGAATGACTCCCTCATTCGCCTCCATGGATCTCAGCGAACAAGTCGCAGCCTTCTCCCTGGGTTATGCACCGCAATAGGATGTGGTTGGCGCCACGTCGGTAGAGATCCCCCTCTACCGCCATGTGTCTCTTACCCATACGCGCAATCCGTTCAGCGGATACACGTTCATCAGGGAGGATATTGTCTTTCAAGTAGTCCCGGACCTCCGTGATCCAGGCATCGGGTCTGACTTGAGCATCTGGATCTTGAGCGCTGGGTTGCACGGAGTCCCCAGTGACGCTTATGATCCTTGGCGGCGCTCATGGCCGCCGGGACTGCCAGCTTCGAGGTGCTGGTCTAGCCCCCTTCGCCCGGCTCGGCGGGCCGGGCTGTGGGTCGCGGCAACGTCCTCTCGAGGCCCCCTTCATGCACAGTGGCTCTGGTGGCAGTGGGGGCCCTCGTTGAGAGGTCGTCAGCTGCGGCTATGCTAGCGCGCGGTACGTGGTGCAGGTCCAAGGCGAGGGGGTCTATTTCCGCCGTCTTGGTTGATAACCAGACTGGGGATTGCCCTGAGCCAACGACTAGCGAGAAGGATGAGCACTCCATACTCTGCTATGTTGTTGGCTGCCATGGAATTGAAACGCGCCACATACCCAGACTGCTCCCCCGATGGCGTGAGGAACAGTACGCTAGCATCGGCCCCCTGCTTTCGCGAGGAGCCGTTGACGAACATCATTTGATAAGGCCTGGTGAAGGTCAGGGCTCAGGGTCCTGTTTCATCGTCTTCGTGGCCCCCTGAGCATGCGTCTACTTCAGCCATAAGTGAACTAATGCTCTGTTAATGTCTGTATGATGGGAAAGGGAACCTAGATTAAACTCCAGTAGCTCCGACGCCCATTTGGCGGCATCGCCCGCCGCGTGGAGCTGAGGGGGATGGCTTTTAGCCTGGGGAGACCGCCGGGTGCCCGACACCCGGGGGTCCTCAGACTGCTTTGGACCTTGCGGGAAACTCCGCTGTCGTCTCGGGAGTTCCGGGAGGTCCGGCTGGTCCTCCGGTAGGTTGTGTCGGGGATCTGAGGTCTGGTCTTCTGGTGCTTGCTTCTTGGTAGCGGAACAGGTTACTGTGGTATGGGGTTAAAGCCATTGCGCGAAAACCAGAAATTCATGGGGCCCCTGGCCATGCCGAGTCGGCTTACGCCGGGATTAGCAGGTAGGGGGCGCCCTTCAACTACTTCAGACACAGGGGTCTGATGGGGGCCCTAGCAAGCATTTGGGAAGCGCAGCATATCACAGCCTGGTATCGAGTCTACTATTTGCTCTATCATAGGAAGAGAAAATAGGTCTTTAGGGCATGCCTTATTGAGACTGGTGTAGTGGATGCGCTTCCGGAGCTTCTCGCTGGCCCTCGGGATAATAACAAGGTTTGCCAAGCGCCGGGAGCGGCGGACTCTCCGTCTTGTCGGACGGCTGGACGTCGGGAAAGACCTTCATGTAGTGCTCTATCACCTCCCTAGGGATCTCTGGCCTCGGTGACGGCTGTCATGCAGCACATCGACCTCATGCCGGAGGGGGGCAACGAGCGCGCCTTCCTATATACTACCCGGGCCCCCGGCTACCCGGGTGGTCTGGGTGGCATCGGCGCTGATTCGGACGAGCCTTGTGGAGACGTCGTCCTTATCAAGGGGTTGCACGCGGGGTGCGGTGGTAGAGGCACGGTGGCGTGCACTTAGGTGGAGCTGGTTTGGTTCTGTACTGCCGAGGGCTGGCGCTCTAGTTGCTGTAAGCGCCCGAAGCCTTTCCAAGGCTAATACTGCGGCAGCACGATCTCCACAAACCTTGAGGACGCCTGTTGGTGTAGGCATCTTCAAGACAAGGTAGCCGTAGTGGGCTATTGCCATGAATCGGTACAGGGCTGGCCTACCGATTATGGCATTGAAGGGGCGGTCAATCTCGGCCACGTCGAACTGAATGCACTCTGTCCGGTAGCTGTCCGGTGCCTCAAAGGTCACCGAGAGGCTGATGTGGCCGTAGGGAACGACCTGTCCCGGCCCTACCCCTGAGAACGGGCTTGATGGGGCGACCTTGGCCATCGGGATCTGCAGCTTCTGGAAGGCTGCGTGACTGATGAGGTTCAGTCCAGCCCCACCATCCACCAAAACGTGGTACATCTTCACGTTGGCGATGGTAAGGGCCACCACGAGCGGCAGTTGGCCGGCCCCAGCCATGTTCCTGGGGCAGTCGGTGCCATCGAAGCTGATGGGGGTTCCCATCCACCTGAAGTGCGGTACTGCACTTGGAAGGGGAGCCACCGACGCTACCGCTCGGCGCAAGGCCTTAGCCATGCTTCGGGACAGGGGGTGATGTCACAGGACATCTTCCAGTGCTTGTCGTCACTGGAGCTGGAGCTCCCATGACTGCGCACTGCCTTTACGGCGCGCGGGAGCTCCTGGAACTCCACCTGGCGGTCGTCGCTGTCTCGGGCCTCGACCTTCTGCTTTGCCCTCCCTTTGACTATAAGGTGGGGCATCAGTTAGAGGCTGCTTCCCCTTCCGGAAGCGCTCCGCGAGCTTCTGGATTTCCCGGCATCTGGAGGAATTCCGCCGGGTTGATGCTGCCGTCGTACTTCTCAGGCAAGAGTGGTCGAAACTTGCGCGGCCATTTTGTGAAGCGAAGGCGGGGCGCGAGGGCCACACACCCTGCTTCTGTCGCCGCAGGTTCTGATGCCGCGAACGCTTGGTTCGCGCTGAGCACCGCATGCCCCAGCAACCGGGGGCATACGCTCCGGTGCCCACTCTTCGCTGCGGCTAGCGCACCCTCACTAGGTACACCCAGCGCTACTGAAAGCCTGACGCTGGTCGGAGCCTGCATTGCCGGGGTCGGCGCTGCCAGAGCCGGTTGCTGGCTCCCAGTGCAGGTATCGGTGCCGTGAACGCTTGGTTCTCCGCTGGCACAATCTGCCCCGGTATGGACAAGACCGCTCCATAGACCGGGGACGCTGTTTGCAGGGCATATGGTGGTGGCATATGCTGCGCGACGTATGCCTGGGGCAGAGCTCACGTAGCGAAGGTCTGCCCTTCAGGCTGGGTTGAGGCCGACGTCATGTTGTCGCCAGCCTCCTGAGTGCGACGCCTTTCTTGACGTCGCTCGAGGAACACTCAGGCATCTTGGCCTAAGTGGCACCGTTCCAGCTCTGTCCTCAGGTCCGTCAACGGAAGCTTGGTGGAGCTGGAATCCCGTCGTCTGGCCGTCAACCGTTGGTGTGCGCGTCAGCGACACAGCCGGTTGGTCAGAGCGTCGTCCCCACCGAAGCCAATGGTTCGCAGCGGCGACGACAAGATGGTCTACCTTGCGAATCCACTGCTGGGTCGCTGCCTGAGGCGCGTCCCCAGCAGGCGGATTGTGCAGTAGCGCCGTTGCTGCGGCTAGCGCACCCCCACCGGGTACGCCCGGCGCTACTGAAGGCCTGACGCTGGATGGAGCCTGCATTGCCGGGGTCGGCGCTGCCAGAGCTGGTTGCTGGCTCCCAGCTTGCCCTGTCACACACCGTCCTGAGTGTGTCATCATGTACTTTCCCCTGGTCACGGTTTGCCGCGAACGTGGGGGGGGGAGAGTTTGCCGCTGAAGGGAGCTTGGTCATCTTCGTCGGCGGAAACTCGTCGCGCTAGGGGAAAAGCCCCCTACCTGGCGCGCCAAATGTCGAAGTGTTCGG
Source organism: Neostapfia colusana (assembly GCA_030760725.1). Taxonomy (NCBI): domain Eukaryota; kingdom Viridiplantae; phylum Streptophyta; class Magnoliopsida; order Poales; family Poaceae; genus Neostapfia; species Neostapfia colusana. Next base: position 4,147,371 of record JASWHV010000010.1, on the reverse strand, counting down.
TCGACACTTCCCCCGGGCCTGCACTGGGCAGCCCGCGGAGGTTCTTTTTTCGGAGGGGCTAGTTCCTAGCGGAGAGCTTGCGCAGATGGACGAGTTAGTGAGAGCTTGACACGGGGAGTTTTACGTGGTTCAGGCCGCCGGAGCGTAAAACCCTACGTCCACGGCGAGCTATGGAGCTCGCTGTTTTGCTTGCTGCTCAAGGCCGGGGGCCTGAGCTTGGGGGTGAGTTACAGCTTGAGAGTGTATGGCTAGCGTATGAGTTGCAAAATGCGAACCCTTGCTATCGACGCCTACCCGAGCCTTTTATAGTCCAAGACTCGGGCGGCTTACAAGGGGTGCCGGGACCCGACAGGTGGTCCCGGGAAGATTGTCTATTATCTACCGTATCTGTAGTTACGCTGGTAGTTGCCTCTGGTCGAAGGCTTCTGAGTATTCATCTTGCCGCCCTGCCCATGCCGCACGCTAGTCGTAGTGGTTGATGACGGCGCAGGCGGCATGGGATGTCTTGTTGCAGCGTTTATTAGCTGGCAGGTTCTGACACCGCGCGCCAGTCTGTGATGCGACTGGGCGCAACGGCACCTGACAGACGCGTGCTCCGCGTTTCCGCGTCTTGGGAAGACGCGGGCCTTGAATACCTTGTAAGGGCAAGGTGTGGGGCGCCTTTACGCCCGCTGCCTACCGCTTGGGGGCGGGCAGCATCGTTCTTCTGGCCACGTGGCGGGTCTGGAGCCCTTCTCTAAGGAGAGAAGGGTCCGGCTTGCGGGGCACGTGGAGCCTCCGGACCTCTCCCCGCGGAGGGGGAGGTCCGGCTTCTGTATGCCACGTGGTGGGCCTGGAGCTCTCCTCTGTGGAGAGGGTGGTCCGGCCCCGCTGGACGCGTGGCGTCTTCGGACCTCTCTCCCGCGGAGGGGGAGGTCCGGCTTCTGTATGCCACATGGCGGGCCTGGAGCTCTCCTCTGAGGAGAGGGAGGTCCGGCCCCGCCGGACGCGTGGCGCCTTCGGAGCTCTCCCTGCGGAGAAGGGCGAGTACCTTAGGCATTTTACCCTGTGCGCGGGGGTACCCCATATCTCAGGTACCGACAGGTACATTCCCCTTATAAGGCTTCCAGCCCCTGCGCCTCCCTCAGGTCCCTGCAGTCTTGTCTTCTTCCATGGCTCTTAACCCGCCCTATGGGGGAAGAATTGCTCTCGGTTCCCTCCAGCGGTTGCGTCTGCACCAAGCCTGGGACTCAGGGAGCTTGCCTGCCCTGCCCCTGAGGGTGGTGAAGTCTTCAAAGGAACCGCTGAAGCACCGAGGAGAATCCCAGGCGGCAGAGTCTCCAAGAACACCGCCAAATACTGCAGATAGGGCCTCAGGAGCACCCTTGATGACTCCAGCTTTTGCGCAGGTGATGAGGGATGGGGGCTCCAGGGGCACCCTTGACGACACCGGCTTTTGCGCAGGTGATGAGGGAACTTCAGGAGAAGGAAACCGCCAATGCACCATGGGGGATCCCAGACGGTAGAGTCTCCAGGAAGACCGCTGAATACTGCGGAGGGGGCCTCAGGAGCTCCCGTGGTGTCACTGGTTTTTGCGCCGGTGATGAGGGAGGCGATTCCTGCACTCTGGTCATAGAGCGAGAGAGTTCCGCCAGGGCTGAAGCCTGGTGACGCGGCCGTTGTTGCAACTTCTGGATTCTGGTCGTGTCGGGAGACCCTTGGGACTTGTTTCTTCCTTTTTATCGAGTCTGTAGTTCAGCTCATGGAGCCCCGCATAGTTTGACTCTTTTGAGATATTCGTGACTGTGATGCTTTTTCTCTCATTCTTGGACTTGCCTGACTGAGTCCTCAGCTCCGCAAGGCACTCAGAGGCCATCTCCAATCTCGGAGCTTTGCACAGACACCCTCCCCGGGTCCTAACCGTGTTAGGGCCCCCCAGAGGTTTCCGGATCTTGCCCTATGGGGAGCCCCAAATCTGCCTGCCACGTGGCGGGTCCGGAGCTCCTCCTTAAGAGGCGGGAGCTCCGGCCATGCTGGACACTGTCGGTACCTGAGATATGGGGTACCCCCGCGCACAGGGTAAAATGCCTAAGGTACTCGCCCTTCTCCGCAGGGAGAGCTCCGAAGGCGCCACGCGTCCGGCGGGGATGGACCTCCCTCTCCTCAGAGAAGAGCTCCAGGCCCGCCACGTGGCATACAGAAGCCGGACCTCCCCCTCCGCGGGAGAGAGGTCCGAAGATGCCACGCGTCCAGCGGGGCCGGACCTCCCTCTCCACAGAGGAGAGCTCCGGGCCCGCCACGTGGCATACAGAGGCCGGACCTCCCCCTCCGCGGGGAGAGGTCCGGAGGCTCCACGTGCCCCGCAGGCCGGGCCCTTCTCACCTCAGAGAAGGGCTCCGGACCCGCCACGTGGCCAGAAGAACGGTGCTTCCTGCCCCCGAGCGGTAGGCGGCGGGCGTAAAGGCGCTCCTCACCTTGCCCGTACAAGGTATTCAAGGCCCGTGTCTTCCCAAGACGCAGAAACGCGGAGCACGCGTCTGTCAGGTGCCGTTGCGCCCAGTCGCATCACAGACTGGCGCACGGTGTCAGAACCTGCCAGCCAATAAACGCTGCGACAAGACATCCCATGCCGCCTGCGCCGTCATCAACCACTACGACTAGCGTGCGGCATGGGAAGGGCGGCAAGATGAAGACTCAGAAGCCTTCGGCCAGAGGCAACTACCGGCGTAACTACAGATACGGTAGACAATAGACAATCTTCCCGGGACTACCTGTCGGGTCCCGGCTCCCCTTGTAAGCCGCCCGAGTCTTGGACTATAAAAGGCTCGGGTAGGCGTCGATAGCAAGGGTTCGCATTTTGCAACTCATATGCTAGCCATACACTCTCAAGCTGTAACTCACCCCCAAGCTCAGGCCCCCCGGCCCTGAGCAGCAAGCAATACAGCGAGCTCCGTAGCTCGCCGTGGACGTAGGGTTTTACGCTCCGGCGGCCTGAACCACGTAAAACTCTCTGTGTCAAGCTCTCACTAACTCGTCCATCTGCGCAAGCTCTCCACTAGGAACTAGCCCCTCCGAAAAAAGAACCTCCGCGGGCTGCCCAGTGCAGGCCCGGGGGAAGTGTCGACCGAACACTTCGACATTTGGCGCGCCAGGTAGGGGGCTTTTCCCCTAGCGCGACGAGTTTCTGCCGACGAAGATGACCAAGCTTCCCTCAGCGGCAAACTCTCCTCCCCCGCGTTCACGGCGGACTGTGACCACTGGGGAGTACATGTCGACACACTCAGGACGGAGTGTGTCGGCACAAGCGGGTAGCCAGCAGCCGACTCCGGCAACGCCGGCCCCGGCTATGCAGGCCCCAACCAGTGTGAGGTCTTCTGCAGCGCTGAGTGTACACCATGGAGGTGCGCTAGCTGCAGCAAGAGCGCTGCTGCGCAACCCACCTGCGGGGGATGCGCCCCATTTAGCGACCCAGCAATGGGTCCGCGAGGTGGACCGCCTCGTCGTTGCCGCCGCGAACCCTCGGTTTCGGCGAGGACGACGCCCAGGGCAACCGGCTGTGTCGCTGACGCGCACACCCGCGGTTGATGGGCTAACGGCGGATTCCAGCTCCTCCAGGCTCCTGTCGACGGACCTGCGAAGGGAACTGGAACGGTGCCACTTGGGGCAGGACGCCCGGGTGTACCTCGAGCGACGCCGAGAAAGGCGTCGCAACCAGGAGGCAGGCGACAGCATGTCGTCAGCCTCGACACAACCAGAAAGGCAGGTCTTCGCCGTGCGAGCCCCGCCACAGGCATATGCTGCGCAGCATATGCCACAACCATATGCGCCGCAAGTAGGTGGCCCCGGTCTATGGTGCAGCCTTGCCCATGCCGGGAAACGCAGCGCCAGGTGCGAACCACCTGTTCGCAGCGCCAGCACCTGCAGCAGCAGGTGCAGGATGTGCGGCCCTTGCACCCCACCTTCGCTTCGCAAGGTGGCCGCGCAAGTTTCGCCCGCACTTGCCCGAGAAGTACGACGGTAGCGTCAACCCAGCGGAGTTCCTCCAGATCTACTCCACCGCCGTACTTGCCGCAGGAGGGGACGAGGCTGTAATGGCCAACTACTTCCCCGTCGCCTTGACCGGCCCAGCCCGGTCTTGGCTCATGAATCTACCTCAGGGGTCCATAACCCCCTGGGGTGAGATCTGCCGGCAGTTCGTCGCCAACTTCGGCAGCTCCTACACCCGTCCCGGCACGGAGCTCGACCTCCACGCCGTCAAACAACAACCTGGGGAGTCGCTGCGCTCTTTCATCCAGCGGTTCTCTCAGGTGCGCAACACCATCCCACATATCCAAAGCGCCTCTGTGGTGGTGGCGTTCCGACAGGGTGTCCGGGACGAGAAAATGCTCGAGAAGCTCGCGACCAGAGAGGTCCGCGACGTCTCGGAGCTCTTCAGCCTGGCGGACAAGTGCGCCAGAGCAGCTGAAGGGCGGAACTGGCACGCACTGCCGACCTCCGAGTCAGGAGGGCAGCCCGGGTCCGATGCTGCTGCCTATGGGGGTGGAAAGAAGACCAAGAACCGGGGGGGGGGGGGTGGCAAGATGAAGTCGCCATTCACGGCCCCCGTCACCGCAGCTGCGACGACCAGTGGAGCTCGGGGGCCACGCCCTGACAAAAGGCAGCGGCAGTCACCGGCCCCAGACAGTGACCAAGGCGGGCTATGCCCCGTGCATGGCGCCTGCAACCATACAGCTGCCGAGTGCTGGGAGATCCAGAGGCTCGCAGAGCGCTTCCGCAAGGGAAGACAGCAGAGGGCTGAAGCACCGCCCTACCCTCAGAGGGATGGCAAACAGAAGGCCGACGCCCCAGTCACCGCTGCCCACCAGGTGGGGTTCCAGGAGCCTCAGCGTGTCATAAATACAGTGCATGACGGTGAGGACTCCAGTTCCGACGGTGACGGGCCAAGGCGTTAGCCAGCTACGACACGCCTCCGTGCCTCGAACATACCTCTCGGGGGCCGCCTAAGGTCCGTCAACCTCCTTGAAGGCCTTGCCAGAAGGGGAAGACGCCTTAGGTCATCCAAGGCGAGCCCGGGTCCACCTACCCCTTGAAGGCCTTAGCCAGAAGGGGAGAACTCCCCGGGGGCCCCCGAGAGAAGCCACGCAGGACCTGATCCAGCGTGAAGATAACAACTTCGACAAGACTCGGCTTGCAGGGAACACCCCACAATGCACGGTCTCGGCTAATGCTCTAAGCACTACCGCCAAAGAACCAAACGTGACGGGGGCCCGCAAGAGGGCAACCTGGTGAAGCGGCACGCTATATTCCAAGAAGGACCCATAAGCTCTCCCCCAGCAGGGAAGGTCCCTTCCGAATCATGAAAGCTGCCGCCCCAGGTACACATGCCTTTCAACCGAGAGTGGGATCCATTCCCAAAAAAAAATCCTTGCCATGAAGCAACACTGTAAGTCCTACTTACTGAGCATCGGTAGAACAGGGTTATTCACTTCTGTAATAGACCACATAGAACTTAGGAACAGAGCTTGGGGTAGCTAAGTCTCAAGGGACGGTACAGGACTACGTCCAGTTTAGCCTGGTTCCGACCCTAAGCGCGTAGAGTCTTGCTTCCCATGTAGACGAGGCGGAACATTGCCCCCATGTACAGCCAGAATTCCACCTATGGGCACGAATACAGAGACCTGTTCTACTTAGCTCCCTCTCATGCGCTCATTTAAATTATGCATTAATTTTTATGATCGCACTATCTCTGTATGTTCATCATACGTCTAGCTCCCCCTCTCCTGCGCTCATCCATAGTCGGCATTTGCTATCCTCCCGAAGGCGGCTGCGCTTGAGGCACCTGCCGATGGCCGAGTGAGTCTCTCGGGCCTCCCCCAGTCAGGTGTTGCGGTGCCAGTTGGTCACCTCCAGGAAAGGCCAGCGTTGTGCATGGGGGGTCCAGGGTGCGTATCCAGCTTAGCCGGCCCAGAGCCCAAAGCATGCGCATCCTGCTCTCCGGAGGTCCAGGGGAGTACGTCCGCTTTGCCTGGTCATGAACCCAAAGTGCGTACACTCTGCTTCCCCAGCGCATGGCCCGGTACTAGGGATCGGACGGCCGTACCCGGACCTCGGAAGGAGCCGGAGCTCCGGTGCCTCGTGCACAGAATTGCCCAAGCCCTATATAGCGGGTCAGGACCATAAGACGGATAAGACTAGGAGACGGGAGGGGAGGACCCCCCGAGGAGAATTACGTTTCCTCTACCTGTGTGCAGGACCTTCAGGTTGCGGCAACAGGGACTGCATGAAGCGGGGGGAAAGGAGCTACCAGCTACACCGGCCTGGGACTGGAAGGACCGGGACCTGCCCCTCCAGCAGGGGCGGGGCCCGGGGGCCCCACGTGTCCAGCAGGCCCGGAACTCTCTCCTCCCTTGAGGAGGGCTCCGGGCTCGCCATGTGGCAGGCAGGAACCGGACCTCCCCCCTCAGCGGGAGGGCTCCGAAAGCCCTACGTGTCCAACATGGCCGGAGCTCCCGTCTCTTGAGGAGGAGCTCCGGACCCACCACGTGGCTGGCAGATTTGGAGCCCCCCATAGGGCGAGGTTCGGAGACCTCCGGGGGCCCCTAACACGGTTAGGACCCGGGGAAGATGTCTGTGCGAAGCTCCGAGATTGGAAATGGCCTCTGAGTACCTTGCGGAGCTAAGGACTCAGCCAGGCAAAGCCAAGAAGGAGGGAAAAAGCATCACAGACACAAGTATCCAAGAGAGTCAAATTAAGCAAGGCTCCATGAGCTGGACTACAGACTCGATAAAAAAGGGAGAAACAAGTCCTAAGGACCTCCCGGCTCTCGCCGGAACCTTGCGGCTACAAGGGCGGCCACATCCTCGACTTCAGCCCTGGCAGCTTCCTCCCGCTCCACGGCTGGGCCCTCTCTTGCTGGCTCCAGCGAGAAAGAGGGGTCGCGGCTCTTGAAGCATGCCAGCACATGCGAGGCGACCTCTAAAGCTAAGCCGCGGCCCTCAGCTTCAAGCTCACTGGCGACCACCGAGTCGATTCTGTCCAGCTTGGCGCCGATCGACTCCAATGCAGGGATCACCTCTGCCACCTTCAATGCGGGAGTTGCGGCCCTCACCGGACTGAAGCCAAGAGGGATCAGGGCGGACCCCGCTCGATCCACGAAGCTTGAGACCGCAAGGGCCTCAGAGGACCGCAAGGCTGAGAGCTCCTCCACCTCGCGGCGGGCCGCCTGCAGAGCCTCCAGGTTCCTCTTGGAGAATTCCTTCTCCTTGGCCGCCAGGGAACTCTCCCGAAGGCGGAGAGTCTCGGCTAGCCGCTCCAACTCAGCGGCCTTGAAGCCTGCAGTCAACTCCCGGTCCAAGACCGCCCGGCGATCATGGGAGACCTGTTCCTCCCTCAAGTCATGGTCTGCCTTCAGAATCTCCAGCTCCTCCATCCGAGCTCGGAGGTCATCCTCGCCTGCGGCCAGCTGCGCGGCGACCCTCTCTGCCTCAGCTGCCACGGAATGCTCCCGCTCCTCAACGGCGAGTTCACGGCGCTCCAACCGCTGCCGTATTTCCACAGCAGCAGAGAGGCTCTCTTCGGCCCGGGCGTGTGCCTCCAGGGCCTCCCTGTTGATCCGCCGCGACTGGGTGTCCATGCGGTCAACAGCCCGCTTCATCCGGTCGACGAGCGCTTCCCTGAAGTCGAGCAACTCCCAACTGGAGTCGAGCTCGCTCTTAACCTTCGCGGTCCTCTCCCGCAAAAGGTTCCCCCAGATGAGGAGGTGGTCCCGTTCAACCGTATACTCCTCCCGCTCGCGCCCTAGCGCAGTCAAGACCTGCCGGATGCTCGACTCGGCAAGCGCGAAGGCGTCCGCCAGAGGCAATGGAGCAACAGAGGCTGGGGCAGCCCCTCCGACCTCCTCCATTACCTCGTCCTCAGGAGCAACCGACGCACCAGCAGCCGAGACGAGACGCCGATCAGGAGAAGCTGGCTCCGCGGCTCTGGCAACCAGGCCAGCTGGGCTCTTTTCAGCTTCTGGCTCCTTGACCTGAGGAGAGGGACGAGCAGGGGAAGGCGGTGCTGGAGAAGAAGCCAGGCCGCCTAGCGCAGGATCAACCTGTGCTGGATCGGGGGCCGCGGTGGCCGTCTCGGCAGGAAGAGACGACGCCGCCGCGGAGTCCGGGCACACCGGAACAGGAGAAGTCCGCGCTGGCCTGGGGGCCGCGGCAGTTGCCCCTGGCTCCGAGCGCATCGGCACGGATTCCGCGCAAGATGGGGAAGGCCGAGAAGCGCGGACACTCCAGCGGGCTCTAAACCCCGACTTCCGAGCCGGGGTAGGATTTCCAGAGCCCACTACCGTCTCTGACGGCCGCTCCGCAGTCGCTTGGACTGGCAGAACAGGGGACGCCCCAGAGGCTTCCCCCAGCACATCAGCCCGGGGCCTCTTCGAGTAGCCACCGGAGGGAGTGTCAGGCACCCCAGAATCCCGACTTGGCACCGACGCCGTTGCTGGAGGAGATCGAGCACGCTTCTTCTCTGGCAGCGGGTTGGAAGCCATGGCAAGGGAAAACTCAAAGGCAAGAGAGCAAAAGCGCAAGAGTCCGAGAAGAAATGCAGAGAAGTGCGAAGGGAAGCTACAATGTGGGTAAGACCCCCTCTAAAAAGCTTCCCGGTGCAGTTCCAAGCGATTCGGAACTCTTCGAATACCGCGCACCCGCAACCGCTTCGGTTCCTAGACCGAGTGCCGATGACGGGTGGGCCCAAGCCGCTTAACTGGAGCGGTGGGGTCAAGGAGTCAGTCTCCTAAGAAGATGAGCCGGCAAGGCACTTCGGCGGTTCCCGAAGAAAGCGCCGCAACGTGCAGGAGTGGCAGTCTTGGGAAACACCGCAGTAAAAGCAATCATCAAGTGAGCGCACGCTCTCACGACCCCGCGGCCGTTCGTGCTCCGGCAGCGGCCAATTCGGGACTTAAAGAAAGTGCGCGGATCGGAAGAGACGGAGGTCCCACCTCGGGCTCGCTATCTCCCCCGAGATGGGCCCGGGGGCCACTGTCGGTACCTGAGATATGGGGTACCCCCGCGCACAGGGTAAAATGCCTAAGGTACTCGCCCTTCTCCGCAGGGAGAGCTCCGAAGGCGCCACGGGTCCGGCGGGGCCGGACCTCCCTCTCCTCAGAGGAGAGCTCCGGGCCCGCCACATGGCATACAGAAGCCGGACCTCCCCCTCCGCGGGAGAGAGGTCCGAAGACGCCACGCGTCCAGCGGGGCCGAACCTCCCTCTCCACAGAGGAGAGCTCCGGGCCCGCCACGTGGCATACAGAGGCCGGACTTCCCCCTCCGCGGGGAGAGGTCCGGAGGCTCCACGTGCCCCGCAGGCCGGGCCCTTCTCACCTCAGAGAAGGGCTCCGGACCCGCCACGTGGCCAGAAGAACGGTGGTGCCTGCCCCCGAGCGGTAGGCGGCGGGCGTAAAGGCGCTCCTCACCTTGCCCGTACAAGGTATTCAAGGCCCGCGTCTTCCCAAGACGCGGAAACGCGGAGCACGCGTCTGTCAGGTGCCGTTGCGCCCAGTCGCATCACAGACTGGCGCACGGTGTCAGAACCTGCCAGCCAATAAACGCTACGACAAGACATCCCATGCCGCCTGCGCCGTCATCAACCACTACGACTAGCGTGCGGCATGGGCAGGGCGGCAAGATGAAGACTCAGAAGCCTTCGGCCAGAGGCAACTACCGGCGTAACTACAGATACGGTAGACAATAGACAATCTTCCCGGGACCACCTGTTGGGTTCCGGCTCCCCTTGTAAGCCGCCCGAGTCTTGGACTATAAAAGGCTCGGGTAGGCGTCGATAGCAAGGGTTCGCATTTTGCAACTCATACGCTAGCCATACACTCTCAAGCTGTAACTCACCCCCAAGCTCAGGCCCCCCGGCCCTGAGCAGCAAGCAATACAGCAAGCTCCATAGCTCGCCGTGGACGTAGGGTTTTACGCTCCGGCGGCCTGAACCACGTAAAACTCTCTGTGTCAAGCTCTCACTAACTCGTCCATCTGCGCAAGCTCTCCGCTAGGAACTAGCCCCTCCGAAAAAAGAACCTCCGCGGGCTGCCCAGTGCAGGCCCGGGGGAAGTGTCGACCGAACACTTCGACAGACACGTAGGGCTTTAGGAGCCCTCCCACAGAGGGGGGAGGTCCGGTTTCCGGCTGCCACGTGGCGAGCCCGGAGCCCTCCTCAAGGGAGGTGAGAGTTCCGGGCCTGCTGGACATGTGGGGCCCTCGGGTCCCGCCCCTGCTGAAGGGGCGGGGCCCGGTCCTTCCAATCCTAGGCCGAAGTAGTTGGTAGCTCTTTTCCCCCCTGCTTCATGCAGACCCTGTTGCCGCAACCTGGAGGTCCTGCACATAGGTAGAGGAAACGTAATTCTCCTTGGGGGCTCCCCCTCCCTTATCTCATAGTCTTATTTGACTTATAGCCCCTAACTATATGCTTGGTGCTTGGGGACTTGTAGAGAGGGGGAGCTGAGCACATGGCAACCATGCACTGCAAGGGTGATTAAAAAACTTAATTCACAATTTAAATGAGTACAAGGAAAGAGCAAAGTAGAGCAGACTTCTTTTCGTACAACTTTCCACAGGAGGAAGGCAGGCTAAACATGGAGGCCACGACCCACCCCATTAAGAGGGGAAGCAAGACTCTACGCGCTTGGAGTCGGAACCAGGCAAAGCTGAACGTAGTCCTGGACCGTCCCCTGGGGTTTAGCTGCTCTGAGCGCTGCTCCTGGACTCTATGGAGTTTATTACGAAAAGAAAGTACTGTCCTATTTTTGCTCTAGGGGTAGAACTTACGGAGGTGTTCTATGTTCCACGGGTTCGGGAGCAGGTCCCCATCCTCGGTGGAAAGGTGCACACACCCGGGGCGGCATACTTTCGCGACTCGGAAGGGGCGTTCCCAACTAGGGGAGAGTTTGTGGGCCCCTTCGCGAGAAAGTATGCGCCGCAACACCAGGTAACCTTCCTGCAGCTCCCGGGCACGCACAGACCTCTGGTGGTAGCGCCGAAGCGCTTGTCTGTACCACGCGTTACGGAGTGCCGCATGTAATCAGACCTCGTCGACGCGGTTGATTTCTCCACGCCGGAGGTTGTCCTGCGTGGCTTCGTCGTAAGCCCGGACACGGTGAGACTTCATGGTGATTTCTGGGGGAAGTATAGCTTCAGCCCCATACACCATGAAGAAGGGTGTCTCCCCGGTGGCCCGGCTCTGGGATGTCCGGTTAGCCCATAGTGTGCTCGGAAGCTCATCTACCCAATTGGCACCATGTTTCTTCAGGCTGGCGAAGGTGCGAGTCTTAAGGCCCCGGAGAATCTCCGCGTTGGCCCTCTCAACTTGCCCATTGCTCCTCGGGTGGGCGACAGAGGCATAGCATACCTGAATACCAAGGTCCTCGCAGTAGTCTTGGAATGCTGCGCTGGTGAACTGGGTCCCGTTGTCGGTGATGATCCTGTTTGGGACCCCGAACCGGCAGACAATAGACTTGATGAATTTTACTGCAGATTGTTTGTTGATGGTGACAACTGGTGTAGCTTCCGGCCACTTGGTGAACTTGTCGATGGCGACATAGAGGTGCCGGAATCCCCCGACGGTTCTGGGAAATGGTCCCAGGATGTCCAGCCCCCATACGGCAAACGGCCACGAGGGCGGGATCATCTGTACCGCCTGAGCCGGTGTATGGATCTGCTTGACGTGGAACTGGCACGCCTTGCAGCTCTCGACCAGCTTGACGGCATCCTGGAGTGCTGTCGGCCAGTAGAAGCCATGCCGGAAGGCTTTACCGACAAGCGTGCGTGAGGAAGAATGACTTCCACATTCGCCTCCATGGATCTCAGCGAGCAAGTCGCAGCCTTCCCCCTGGGTTATACACCGCAATAGGATGTGGTTGGCGCCACGCCGGTAGAGATCCCCCTCTACCAGCGCGTATCTCTTAGCCATACGCACAATCCGTTCAACGGTTGCATGTTCATCAGGGAGGATATTGTCCTTCAAGTAGTCCCGGATCTCCGTGATCCATGCATCGGGTCTGACTTGAGCTTCTGGATCTTGAGCGCTGGGTTGCACGGAGTCCCCAGTGACGCTTACGATCCTAGGCGGCATCCATGGTTGTAGGGCCGCCGGGACCGCCAGCTTCGAGGTGCTGGTCAAGCCCCCTTCGCCCGGCTCGGCGGGCCGGGCTGTGGGCCGCAGCAACGTCCTCTCGAAAACTCCTTTGGGCGCGGGGGCTCTGGTGGAAGCCTTTGTTGAAAGGTTGTCAGCTGCGGCATTACCAGCGCACGGTACGTGATGCAGGTCCAAGGCGAGGAATTCTTTCTCCAACATCTGTACGTGAAGCAGATACACAGCTAGCTGCGGGTCATTGCAGGAGCATTCGCCCTTGACTTGCTTGATGACCAGTTGGGAGTCGCCCTGTGCCAACAACTGGCGAGCGCCTAAAGACAGGGCTGTCTGCAGGCCAAAGATGAGTGCTTCATACTCCGCCATGTTGTTGGTTGCCTTGAAATTTAGACGCACCATATACCCAAACTGTTCCCCCGATGGCATGAGGAGCAGTACGCCGGCACCGGCCCCCTGCTTTCGCGAGGAGCCGTCGAAGAAAAGTGTCCAGTGAGGTTCGGTGAAGACCGGAGCTTGGGGCTCTGGCTCACCGCCTTCATGGCCCCCTGGGTCAGTCTTCGTTGGTGTCCACTCCGCCACAAAGTCAGCCAGTGCTTGGCTCTTGACTGCATGGCGTGGGAGGAAGTCCAGCTCAAACTCCGCCAGCTCCGCCGCCCATTTAGCAATGTTGCCAGTCGCATGGGGGCTGTGAAGAATTGTCTTCAGCGGATACGAGGTGACTACCGAGACCCGGTGGGCCTGGAAGTAATGGCGGAGCTTCCTGGAGGCCACGAGCACCGCATACAGCAGCTTTTGGACTTCTAGGTACCTTGTCTTGGCATCATGAAGTACTTCGCTGATGTAGTAGACAGGCCTCTGTATGGTTCGAACCCTCTCTCTTAGGCTTGGGAGCTCCTCGTCCATTGGCCCCGGCCCGCCGGAGGTGGGTGGACCCACGGGGGCCTCCGGGAACTGGGACCCGGAGGCCCTTGAGCTTTCTTGATCATCCGGGAGCTCCGGGGGGTCTTGAGGGACCTTCGGGAGATCCCAATTGGACCCTGGAGATTTATCTTGGGGGTCCGGGAGGCCGTCCTGGGCCTCTGGGAGGTCGACTTGGACCTCCAGGGGGTCTGGGAGACCGTCTTGGCCCTGCGGGGCCCCCTGGCATCTGTCTTCTGCTACCAGAGCAGGCTGCGACGGTGAGGGGTCTGGCCGCTCCGCGACAAGGACCATACTCACCACTTCTGTTGTCGCCGCAATTGAGAGCAGCAAGTGCTCCCCGGGCTCAGGGGCTACCATGATAGGTAGGGTCGTCAGGAGTCGCTTCAACTCCTGGAAAGCCTCTTCTGCTTCGTCAGTCCAGGCAAAGGGGCCTGACTTGCGCAGGAGCTTAAAGAAATGGAGTGCCCGCTCTGCTAGCCTCGGTATAAACCGAATCAGCGCGGCTAGACATCCCGTGAGTCTCTGAACATCCTTGACGCGGACAGGGGGCCGCATCAAGTCGATGGCCTTGATCTTCTCTGGGTTGGCCTCAATCCCTCGGTGCGAGACCAGGAACCCTAAGAGCTTCCCAGAGGACACGCCGAACACACATTTATCTGGGTTCAGCTTGGTGCGTGTAGAGCACAACTTGTCAAAGACTAAAGCTAGGTTATCTAGCAGAGATGAACCCTGCTTGACCTTGACAACTATGTCATCGACATACACCTCAACTAGGTCTCTTATTAACTCCCCAAAGGTTTTATTCATCGCCCGCACAAAGGTGGGGAGTGCATTCTTTAGGCCGTAAGGCATAGACACATAGCAATAAAGGCCATCTACTGTGATGAAGGAGGTGTGCTCCTCGTCCTCCCTAGACATGGGGATCTGATGGAAACCCGAGTAGGCGTCTAGGAAGCACAGCATATCACAGCCTGACGTTGAGTCTACTATTTGATCTATTCTAGGGAGAGGGAATGGATCTTTGGGACATGCCTTATTAAGACTGGTGTAGTCGATGCACATCCGGAGCTTCCCGCCGGTCTTCGGGACAACGACGGGGTTCGCCAACCATCGGGGGTGGTGGACCTCCCGTATGAAGCCAGCGTCCAGCAGCTTCTTGACTTCTTCATGGATGAAGTTTTGCCGCTCGATGGACTGCTTGCGGGGCTTCTATTGAACCGGCCGGGCGTCGGGGAAGACTTTCAAGTGGTGCTCGATCACCTCCCTGGGGATCCCCGGCATCTGTGATGGCTGCCATGCAAACACGTCGACGTTGTGCCAGAGGAAGGTGACGAGCGCGCCTTCCTATTTGCTATCCAAGCCCCCGGCTACCCGGGTGGTCTGGGTAGCTTCGGCGCCGACTTGGACGATCTTTAAGGGGACGCCGCCCTCGTCGAGAGGTTGCACCCGGGGTGCTGTGGTGGAAGCACGGTGACGTGCGCTCGGGCGGAGCTGGTCCGGCTCCGTATTGCCGGGGGCTGATGCCCTAGCTGTTGCAAGCGCTTGGAGCTTCTCCAGGGCCGACACTGCAGCAGTGCGGTCCCCACGAATCCTGAGAACGCCCGTCGGTGTTGGCATCTTCAGGACGAGGTAGCCGTAGTGGGCTACAGCCATGAACCGGTACAGGGATGGCCTGCCGATTATGGCATTGAAGGGGAGGTCTATCTCCGCTACGTCGAACAGAATGTACTCTGTTCGATAGCTGTCTGGAGCCCCGAAGGTCACCGGGAGACTAATGTTGCCGTAGGGGATAACCTGTCCCGGCCCTACCCCTGAGAACGGGCTCGACGGGGTGAGCTTGGCCATCGGGACCTGCAGCTTCTGGAAAGCTGCACGGCTGATGAGGTTCAGCGCAGCTCCTCCATCTACCAAAATGTGGTACATTCTCATGTTGGCGATGGTAGGGGCCACCAGGAGCGGTAGTTGGCCGGCCCCAGCCATGTTCCTGGGGCAGTCGGTGGCGTCAAAGCTGATGGGGGTCCCCATCCACTTAAGGTGCGGTGCAGCACTTGGGAGTGGCGCCACCGACGCTACCGCTCGGTGCAGAGTCTTGACTGCGCTTCGGGACGAGGGGTCGGCGGACCCGCCGTATATGACGTAGAGCTTCTTCCGACGCTCATCGTCGCTGGAGCCGGAGTCCTCATGATTGCGTGCCGCCTTCACGACACGCTGAGACTCCTGGACCTCCTCTGGGTGGTCGATGCTGTCTGGAACATCCACCCCCGGCTCGTCTTCCTTTGGACGGAAGGGCAGGGCATCAGCCCGCTGCCGCTTCCCCTTGCGGAAGCGCTCTGCGAGCCTTCGGATCTCCTGGCACTCGACAGTAGTGTGGCGACAGCTGCCGTGCACGGGGCACATGTTGCCCTGGCTATCTTCCGGGGTCGGTGACTTTCGCTGCCTCTTGTCAGGGCGCGGCCCCCGAGCCCCACTGAGCGTCGCTGCAGTGACGACTGGGGTCGCGGCCGGCGGTCTTATCTTGCTTCTGCCTCGGCTCTTGGTCTTCCTGCTGCCTCCATAGGGAGTAGGACCAGATCCGGGCAGCCCTCCTGACTCGGAGGATGGCTGTGAGTGCCAGTTCCGTCCTTCGGCTGCTCTGGCGCACTTGTCCGCCAAGCTGAAGAGCTCCGAGGCATCGCGAACCTCCCTGGTTGCGAGTTTCTCAAGCATCTTCTTGTCTCGGACGCCTTGCCGGAACGCCACCACCACAGAAGCATTTTGAATGTGTGGGATGGTGTTCCGCACCTGGGAGAACCGCTGGATGAAAGAGCGCAGCGACTCCCCAGGTTGTTGTTGGATGGCGTGGAGGTCGAGCTCCGTGCCAGGCCGGGTGTAGGAACTGCCAAAGTTGGCTATGAACTGTCGGCAAAACTCTCCCCAGGAAGTTACGGAACCCTGGGGGAGGTTCATGAGCCAAGACCGAGCTGGGCCAGTCAAGGCGACAGGGAAGTAATTGGCCATGATGGCTTCATTCCCTCCTGCGGCAAGTACGGCGGTGGAGTAGATCTGGAGGAATTCCGCCGGGTTGATGCTGCCGTCGTACTTCTCGGGCAGGAGCGGCCGAAACTTGCGCGGCCACTTTGCGAAGCGAAGGTGGGGCGCGAGGGCCGCACACCCTGCTTCTGTCGCCGCAGGTTCTGATGCCGCGAACGCTTGGTTCGCACTGAGCACCGCGTGCCCCGGCATGGGCAAGGCTGCACCATAGGCTGGGGGCGCCATATGCAGGACATATGACTGTGGCATATTCTGCACGGCACAGGCCTGGGGCAGAGATCGCGTGGCGAAGGTCTGCTCTTCAGGCTGGGTCGAGGCCAACGTCATGCTGTCATCAGCCTCTTGGTGGCGACGCCTTTCTCGGCGCCGCTCGAGGTATACCCGGGCATCTTGACCCAGGTGACACCGTTCCAGCTCTGTCCTCAGATCTGTTGATTGGGGGGTGGTAGAGCTGGAGTCTGCCGTCTGCTCGCCATCCAATGGTGCGCGCATCAGCGACACGACCGATTGGCCAGAGCGTCGTCCCCGCCGAGGTCGAGGGTTTGCGGCGGCGACGACGAGACGGTCTACCTCGCGGATCCACTGCCGGGTCGCTGCCTGAGGCGCGTCCCCAGCGGGCGGATTGTACAGTAGCGCTCTCGCCGCAGCTAACGCACCCCCACTGGGCACGCTAGGAGAAAAGCCCCCTTCCTGGCGGGCCAAATGTCGAGGTGTTCAGTCGACACTTCCCCCGAGCCTGCACTGGGCAGCCCGCGGAGGTTCTTTTTTTTCGGTGGGGCTAGTCTCTAGCGGAGAGCTTGCGCAGATGGACGAGTTAGTAAGAGCTTGACACGGTGAGTTTTACGTGGTTCAGGCCGCCGGAGCGTAAAACCCTACGTCCACGGCGAGCTATGGAGCTCGCTGTATTGCTTGCTGCTCAGGACCGGAGGCCTGAGCTCGGGGGTGAGTTACAGCTTGAGAGTGTATGGCTAGCGTATGAGTTGCAAAGTGTGAACCCTTGCTATCGACGCCTACCCGAGCCTTTTATAGTCCAAGACTCGGGCGGCTTACAAGGGGAGCCGGGACCCGACAGATGGTCCCGGGAAGATTGTCTATTATCTACCGTATCTACAGTTATGCCGGTAGTTGTCTCTGGTCGAAGGCTTCTGAGTCTTCATCTTGCCACCCTGCCCATGCCGCATGCTAGTCGTAGTGGTTGATGACAGCGCAGGCGGCATGGGATGTCTTGTCGCGGTGTTTATTGGCTGGCAGGTTCTGACACCGCGCGCCAGTCTGTGATGCGACTGGGCGCAACGGCACCTGACAGAAGCGTGCTCCGCGTCTCCGCGTCTCGGGAAGACGCGGGCCTTGAATACCTTGTAAGGGCAAGGTATGGGGCGTCTTTACGCCCGCTGCCTATCGCTCGGGGGCGGGCAGCGCCGTTCTGCTGCCACGTGGCGGGCCCAGAGCCTTTCTCAGAGGAGAGGAGGGTCCGTTCCACGGGGCACGGGGAGCCTCCGGACCTCTCCCCGTGGAGGGAGAGGCTTGGCTTCTGTTGGCCACGTGGCGGGCCCGGAGCTCTCCTCCGAGGAGCGAGAGGTCCGGCCCCGCTGGACACGCGGCGCCTTCGGACCTCTCTCCCGCGGAGGGGGAGGTCCGGCTTCTGTATGCCACATGGCGGGCCCAGAGCTCTCCTCTGAGGAGAGGGAGGTCCGGCCCCGCCGGACGCGTGGCGCCTTCGGAGCTCTTCCTGCGGAGAAGGGCGAGTTCCTTAGGCATTTTACCCTGTGCGCGGGGGTACCCCATATCTCAGGTATCGACACACTTCCTAACGCTCGCTCTTTCCTTGAACTCTTGCGCCTTTGTCTTCCTGTCCTTGAGCTCTCCCCCGCCATGGCTTCCAACTTGCTCCCGACGCGTCTCGTTCGTTCCGCCGAGCTCGGGCCAGTGCGCAGGCTGCTGGGCTGGCACACTGAGGAACAGAAACGCCGGCTCTGCCGGGGATCTCCCCCCCTGCTCCTGGAAAAGGGGGAGATGGTCTTCTTTACTGCCTATGCCCTGGCGGGGTTTGTCCTGCCAATTTCCTCCTTCTTTGTCACATTGCTGGAGACGTATGATCTCCAGCTCCACCACCTCTCTCCCAACTCCTTCACAATGGCCGCTGTCTTCGTCCACTTCTGTGAGATGTTTGTGGGGGTGCACGCTTCGATGACGCTCTTTCGCTACTTCTTCGTGTTGCAGACGACCGGGCGCGGCTCGAAGACCCAGATTGGGGCGTACTATTTTCAGCATCGCTGCAAGGACCCAAAGGTCTCTGGGTACCTTCTTCCTTTCAGCGCATCGAGGTGGGAAAACTGGAGGGAGAGCTGGGTGGTCCTGCAGACCGACGAGCATGATCGCCTAGAGCTCCCGACCGCTGGCCCAACCACCGAGCGTCGCTTCTGGGAGGAGGTCCCAGAGATGGAGGAGGAGTACGCACCGGTCTTGGAGCGGATCCGGTTCTTGGCCAACAAGGGGCTAACGTCGCTGATGGTGCTGATTGTGACACCCTCATCTCGGGTATCAGCATATGTTCATGTTCTATGAAGAAGAAAAACATTTTAAGAAAAGAAGGAACAGAGACAAGTATCAAAAGGATAGCCAATAAAGCTCTCCGAGAGCGCCGAAGGCAACTTCCACGACCAGCAGACCATGTGGCGTGTTCGGAGCTCATCCCCGAGAAATTTGGGAGAGGTCCGCCGTTAAACTAGCTACGTGGCAGGCTCGGGGGTCACCTCCGCAATTGAAAAGAGGTCCGAACCTGTGGGACACGTGCTGCCCGCGGAGCTAGCCTCTGTGGAAGAAGCAAAGGCATTTTTCATAGGACACGTGTCATCCCCAGAGCTAGTCCTCGCGGAAATAAGAGGACCATTCGCGCGGGATACGTGTCAATCTCGGATCTCATCTTAGAGAAGTCCGGATCTATCGAACACGTGTCGCCACCGGAGCTTATCACCGGAAGGTCCGTCGCAGCTAAACACGAGTCGACCTCGGGGCATGTCCCTGAGGAAAGGAGAGCGGAAAGACCGGCACCCACACGTGGCGTGCGCGGAGCTCGTCTCCGAAGAAGAGGGAGGTCTCGATCGATTGACACGTGGCACAACCGAAGCTCGTCTCTGCGGATGAGGAGATACCAGGCCCGGAGGACACGTGGAGCTTCCGGAGCTCATCATCACGGAGGTAACGAGTTCTGGAGCAGCTGTTACGCGTAAGGACACCGGTACGCAACAGAAACCGATCTAAAATCCACGATGGTTACCGAAGATAAGACGTCAGGATTTAACAAAGATCTGAATAAGACTCTTATTCGGGATCCAATCAGATTAGGACTCTTCTCTCCCCAATTATAAATAGAACCCAAAACCTCTGGCCGAAACCACAAACTTCTCTTTCAACTCCTGAGCCGACGACTTAGAGCCCTAGCCCTAACTCACCGAGCAAAACATCGCCGGAGCACAACAAGGGAGATCATCGGAGGAGAACCAAGCGGTCTGAGGAGGACCTCGAAGACAAGAAGAACGTGAGGTAGGACTTCAATACCACCTTACGACATCATGTTGTTCATCTCTTTGCATCTGTTCTTCGATTCCTTTCGAACAGAAGCCTTTTCGTGGGCAGAACACTCGATGATCAGTTTGATCTAAAGACAAGATCATCGCCACGTTCATCTTTGATCTGAACACCTCTGACCATGCAAGCCGTGCAAGAACAACAGATCAATCTAATAGAACTAATCGTAGGATAGCATGCATGTGCATCATCGCATCTAGTTTAGGGTTTGTGCATGATATTGATTGCTGTGAATTTGTATGCACGTGAATCCTACATAGCAGGACAAACTCAGGAAGCTGTCTACGACGAGCTGCAGCAACAAGGTTTTGAGAATCAAGAACAACCGGAATCGCAAGAACAAGGCAAGTGCTCCTTGACCATGTTGATCCTATGTTTTGGGTAAAACTATTTTGTTTTGCGAAAAGGAGTGTGTGCTGAGTCAAACATGATGGGAAACCTTTTTATAGGAGTTTACTAGTTTTGGTTAAACCACCCTTGTCGCCTGAGAAGTTTATGAGTCGGGTATGGTTTTTGCTTTATGCTTCGCTGAGTCTCTGGGATCGGGAAGCGAGATAGATGTGTCTAGCTAACTGCACTCGTACTGATAATAAGTAACTGATGAGGTTAATGAACATGGATCGGAGGGAGATCTAGGCAAGCCTGGGTTTGTGAATGAGGTAGCATGAGATGGTGGTTTTACTTGCCGTAGATCTAAGGACCGGTTCATGCATGCACATGCCAGGATAACAGTGCCACCACAAGGCCAAATATGGGTGCGGCTTAGCTGAGTAATTAGGTAAGTTGCTAGAGTGTTATGGACTGTGGAAGACGCGGGGAATGGGAGTCGAGTGAGGACTGCCCTGGGAACTGCATGGCACAAGAGAGGGCCCGTGGGTGGGAGAATTGGAGATTCTAACCTGCCGGTGAAACCTTAGTGAGTCCATACATCTAGTAACCCCTTTGTAAAGGCTATTTTGTGATCTCTTGGTCATACACCGACGGTTGTGTACTGGTAAAATGGAGGTTCTGCAGTCGCCGACGGGTGACAAAATCACAAACTTGTGGGTAAAGAGGTACAAACTCTGCAGAGTTATTAAAACTATCATGATAGCCGAGCTTACGGTCACGAGCACCTGGCTAAACTGCCATGATTAGATGGGATGGTTACTGGGATGGTTATTGGAATGGTTATTGGGAAGGTTCTTGGTTATGGTTATTTGTTATGGTTTGGTTTGGGACTGTGGAAGATGAGATGGTTGCATGACTGATGGGTCATGACATGAGATTGGTCTCGGTGCGAGACGAGGTTGTTTTATGAGGTGAGATGGTAGCGAATACGAGGATGTATTCGTGAGTATGAATAAAAGATTGGTTAATGTTCGGATGGAACACGGGAAGTGATGGAGGTACGTTGGTAATTTAATACATGTTGGGATTACATTTAAACTTAAGTTGTTGTTTTATCATGGTTTTTACAGAACTGCTTTTCTGCAAATAAACCTTTTATGCCTACCTTGTTTATGAGCTGCATATCATGTGTTTTCCCGCACTTGCTGAGTACATCATTGTACTCAAACTTGCATTATTATTTCTTCATCAACAGCAAGAGAAGACTACTATGAAGACCGAGTAGAGCATTATGGCGTGTGATCTGTTCTCAACCTTGCCTGTGGAGGGAGTAGAGATGGAGCCACTTCTGCTTAGTTTTGCTTCCGCATTAGTTTTTACTTCCGCATTTAAATAAGGACTTCCGCTGCATAGAATTAAGATTTCCGCTGTAAGCATGAGTCCAAGACTCATGAGGTGTTGTAATAAACTCTGTTATTCGTGGTAATATATAATCTGAATTCAGTTTGTGGAACGTATGTGTATGTGTGATGAACATCCTGGGCACACATATGCATTAGTTCTCGGTTCCGTGGTTTTCCACAGAATTGAGGGTGTCACAGATTGGTATCAGAGCCACGGGTTGACAGTAGGTTACACGCCTAGATAGAAACCTTAGATTGATATTGGAGCCACAGGTTAACAGCAAGTTACACCCCTAAATAGAAGTCACAGGTAGCTAAGCTACACTGACCAAAGGAAGCATCCTAGGATGAATAGCTTAGATTGGCCTTGAAACCACCTTGGCATAGGGAACCATCCTTGAATAGGAGTTGTGTGGGCCCTTGTGATGATTATTTGTGATTGCGTACTTAGTCTGAGTTGTGGGACGTCTCAAAAACATTGTCCATATCCATACGTAAGAAGAAAGAGGTGTGAAATGCTTCGACACTTGATCACATCCTCATAAGGGCTAATATATATAGTCCAACTCACCTTGATGCATATAGTTGAAAAGACCTACCTAACCTCTAACCTTCTATTCTATTTTGACCCCTCTCACAGATGGTGAGAGGAAACGCCGGCCGAAGGAACGTCTATGACAACCAAGAGGATGATCACGAGGAAGTTCCTGCTAACCCCGGAGCTGGCGAAAACAACCTAGAAAGGTTGATGGCCATGCAAAACCAGCTTATGCAAACCATGATCCAAACTTTGGGTCAGTTGCAGGCCAACCAACACCCCGTTCCGGCACCACCGCCACCACCACCGTCAGCTCATAACAGGTTGGGAGAGTTCATGAGGACTCGACCACCCACCTTTGCTCAAGCAAGCGATCCAATGGAGGCCGATGACTGGTTGAAATCCATGGAGAAGAAGCTTGCCATTGTACAGTGCAACGACCGAGAGAAGGTTCTCTTTGCGTCGCACCAACTGATGGGAGCAGCTGCTGACTGGTGGGATGCCTTGAGCAACGCCCATGCCAACCCGGAGACAATCACTTGGACTGAGTTCAAGGAAAGTTTCCGCTCCCACTACATCCCTGTTGGCGTAATGATGCTCAAGTGGCAGGAGTTTGAAGGTCTCCGCCAAGGGCAGAAAAGTGTGAACAAATATCTCAACAAGTTCATACAACTGTCCCGGTATGCCCCCGAAGATGTCAACTCAGATCAGAGGAAGCAGTACCTGTTCATGAGAGGGTTGAACAATGAGATCCAAGTTCAGCTCCTCAACAATGACTATGTAAGCTTCCAGAAGCTGGTTGATAAGGCTATTGTGGTTGAAAACAAGATCCGGGAGATCGAGCAAGAATGCAAGAGGAAGATGCCATACCAGCCCCAAGGGAGCAACGTATGACCTAGATACACGCCCCCTGCACCGCAGTATGGATCGACCACTCCTACGAACTGCCCTGGTTAGCCACCACAGCAACGGTTTGTTGCACAAGCACCTCGTGTGCCCATGCCTCCTGCGCCCCGGCCTAACAATGGTGCTCCTGTTCAAAACCCCCGCCCCAACGTACCTGCTGCCATAGGCAACAGGGCATGCTTTGCATGCGGGGAAGTAGGCCACTTCGCTAACCAGTGCCCGAAGCGAGGCCCTGGACAGCAAGGTAACGTGCCCAAGCAGAACCAGCGACCAAACGGAGGGGACAACCAAGGGAACCGTGGACCGCAGAACTATGCTCGTGGCCACGTTAACCATGTCACTGCTGAGGAAGCACAACAGGCTGAGGACGTCGCAATTGGTATGTTCCTTGCCAACTCCAACCCAGCCACCATTTTATTTGATTCCGGAGCATCACATTCCTTCATATCGTCCAAATATGTTGCCAAACATCATCTACCTGTATCCCACTTAGGATGTGCTATGTTAGTTAATTCTCCCGGAGGAGAAATGAAGACTAGTATAGTATGTCCTAAGGTAAGCCTTAAAATAAGGGGGGTAGACTTCCTTGCCAACCTTATTATCTTGGACTCCCACGGAATTGACATCATACTCGGAATGGACTGGTTAAGCAAGCACAATAGAGTAATCCAATGCGCTGAGAGAAGCGTGCAGTTGACAAACGAACACGGTATCCGTTTCGAGTTTGAGTCAGCCCAGCAAGCAACCGAACGGGCGGATTTGAACCATGTTGAAGAAGTAGCATTGGACAATGTCGAAGTGTTCGGTCGACACTTCCCCGGGCCTGCACTGGGCAGCCCGTGGAGGTTCTTTTTTTGGTGGGGCTAGTCCCTTGCGGAGAGCTTGCGCGGTTGGACGAGATAGTAAGAGCTTGACACTGAGAGTTTTACGTGGTTCAGGCCGCCGGAGCGTAAAACCCTACGTCCACGGCGAGCTATGGAGCTCGATGTATTGCTTGCTGCTCAGGGCCGGAGTCCTGAGCTCGGGGGTGAGTTACAGCTTGGGCGTGAATGGCTAGCGTATGAGTTGCCGAAATGCGAACCCAGGGTGCGAATGGCTAGAGTGCGAACCCCTGCTAACGTCGCCTACCCGAGCTTTTTATAGTCCAAGACTCGGGTGGCTTACAAGGGGGGCCGGGACCCGACAGGTGGTCCCGGGGAGATTGACTGATATCTACCGTATCTGCAGTTATGCCGGTAGTTGTCTCTGCCGAAGGCTTCTGAGTCTTCGTCTTGTAGCTCTGCCCATGCAGCATGCTAGTCGTAGTGGATGATGACGGCGGGGGCGGCATGGGATGTCTTGTCGCTGTGTTTATTGGCTGGCAGGCTCTGACACTGCACGCCAGTCTGTGATGCGACTGGGCGCAACGGCACCTGACAGAGGCGTGCTCCGCGTCTCCGCGTCTTGGGAAGGCGCGGGCCTTGAATACCTTGTACGGGTAAGGTATGGGGCGTCTTTACGCCCACTGCCTATCGCTCAGGGGCAGGCAGCGCCGTTCTGCTGGCCACGTGGCAGGCTCGGAGCCCTCCTCAGAAGAGAGGGGGGGCCGGCCCCGCAGGACACGTGGAGCCTTCGGACCTCTCCCCGCGGAGGGGGAGGTTTGGCTTCTGTTGGCCACGTGGCGAGCCCGGAGCTTCTCTCTGAGGAGGGGGAGGTCCGGCCTCTCTGGACACGCGGCACCTTCGTACCTCTCTCCCGCGGAGGGGGAGGTCCGGCTTCTGTATGCCACGTGGTGGGCCCGGAGCTCTCCTCTGAGGAGAGGGAGGTCCGGCCCCACTGGACGCGTGGCGCCTTCGGAGCTCTCCCTGCGGAGAAGGGCGAGATCCTTAGGCATTTTCGCCTGTGCGCGGGGGTACCCCATATCGAGGGACCGACAGTGGCCCCCGGGCCCATCTCGGGGGAGATAGCGAGCCCGAGGTGGGACCTTCGTCTCTTCTGATCCGCGCACTTTCTTGTCTTGAGTACTCCCTGTGCTGGCAGGGTCTTGACGGCTTCGGTGTTCAGCCTCTTAGGAGAGGGTGAAGCCTGGCATCGAAGCTCGGCCCGGCTGTGGGGGCGGAGGTCCGGAAGTCATCGGAGCTCAGGCCAGTGAAGGGCGTGAGGTCCGGCATCAGCGCTCGCCTCTGAAAGGAGGGCGAGGGCTGGCCTCGGAGCTCGGTCTGGCTGTGGAGGCGGAGTCCGGAAGTCATCGGAGCTCAGGCCAACGAAGGTCGTGAGGTCCGGCATCAGCGCTCGCCTCTGAAATGAGGGCGAGGGCTGGCCTCGGAGCTCGGCCCAGCTGTGGGGGCGGAGTCCGACACTGCTCAGTGGTCCCCCCTTTCCTATCCCTTAGTCTCATTTGGCTTACTGTCCCAGGCCGGAATACGGGGCTTGGGTAATCCAGTGCACTTGGTCCCGGAGGTCTGGCCCCAGCCCCAGTCAGGGTGTAACCGCCCGGCCCCCTGGTACTCAGACCGTAGCGCCGGGAGGCAGAGTGCGCATGCTTTGGGTGCAAGACCGGGTAAAGCAAGGCTCCTGACCCCCCGTTCTAGCGTAGGTCTTTTCTCGGAGGAGACCAACTGGCGGTGCAGTACCCTTATAGGGGGATATCCAAAAGGCCACCGGGCCTCTGGCAGGTACCCCAAGCACTACCGCCTTCGGCAGGACGGCAAATATCGACTATGCATGAGAGCCGGAAAGAGGAGCTGAGTGTACAATGGACGCACACTGTCTAGAGCGTGGGGAGGTGTTCATATAAATTAATGCGTAATTTAAATAAACACCTAAGTAAGCATGGTGAACTTACTGGGTAGCGTCGGAGCGCCTGTCTTCACGCAGAGCGGGTCATGCGTGGCTTCGTCGTACGCCAGACACGGGGGGCCCCCCATGGCTATATCAGGGGGAAGCATGGCTTCGGCCCCGCATACCATGTGGAAGGGTAGTTCCCGTGACCCGACCCTAGAAAGTCCAGCTGGCCCTCGACATGGAGGAGCCGGTATCCCCCGACGGCTCTGGGTGCGCGTCTGCACCGGTTGTGTGGGTCTGCTTGGGGTGGACCTGGCACGCATTGCATCCCTAACCGGTTTGACAGCGTCCAGGTGGCTCTCGGTCAGTAGGAGCCATGCCGGGTGGCTTAACCGACCAACGTGCGGGACGATGAGCGTTCCCAGCACTCGCCTCCTTGGACTACTGCGAGCTAATCGCAGCCTTCCTCCTGGGTTATGCACCGCAATAGGATGTTGTGGCGCCACGCCAGTAAAGATACCAGCGCGTAGCACTTAGCCATCCGCACCACCTGTTCAGCGGATGCACGTTCATCAGGAAGGATGTCCTTCAAGGAGTCCCGGACCTCCGTGGTCCATGCATCGGGACTACTTGAGCTTCTGGATCTTGAGCGCTGGATTGCACGGAGTCCCCAGTGACTCTTACGATCCTTTGGCGGCATCCAGGGCCGCCGGGACTGCCTAGCTTCGAGGCACTGGTTCAGCCCCCTTCGCCCGGCTCGGCGGGTCGGGCTGTGGACCGCAGCAACGTCCTCTCGAAGACTCCTTCGTGCGCAGGGGCTCCGATGGAGGCTTTCGTTGAGAGGTCGTCAGCTGTGGCCGTGCAAGCGCGCGGTGCATGGCGCAGGTCCAAGGCGAGGAATTCTTTCTCCAACATCCGCACGTGAAGCAGATAAGCAGCTAGTTGTGGGTCATTGCAAGGGCATTCACCCTTAACTTGCTTGATAACTAGCTGGGTGTCGCCCTGCGCCAACAACTGGCGAGCGCCCAGAGACTGGACTGTCTTTTAGGCCAAAGATGAGTGCTTCATACTCTGCCAAGTTGTTGGTTTCCTTGGAATTGAGATGCACCATGTACCCAGACTGCTCCCCTGATGGCATGAGAAGCAGTACGCCGGCACCGGCCCCCTGCTTTCGCGAGGAGCCGTTGAAGAAGAGCATCCAGTGAGGCCCAGTGAAGACCGGAGCCCGGTACTTTGGTTCACCGTCTTCGCGGCCCCCTGGGTCAGCCTTCGTTGGCGTCCACTCAGCCACGAAGTCAGCCAGTGCTTGGCTCTTGGCTGTCTGACGTGGTCGGGAGCTCAGCTTGAACTCCGCCGTCTTCGGGCTGTCTTCCGGCTTCAGAAGCTGGCAGTGAGTGCTAGCTCCGCCCTCCGGCTGCTCTGGCGCACTTGTCCGCCAGGCTGAAGAGCTCGGAGGCATCGCAGACCTCTCTGGTTGCAAGCCTCTCAAGCATCTTCTTGTCCTGGACACTGTCGAAGTGCCGCCACCACAGAAGCACTTTGAATATGCGGAATGGTGTTGCGTACCTGGGAGAACTGCTGGATGAAGGAGCGCAGCGACTCCCCAGGTTATTGCTTGATGGCTTGGAGGTCAAGCTCCGTGCCGGGACGGGTGTAGGAGCTGCCGAAGTTGGCGATGAACTGCCGGTAGAGCTCTCCCCAGGAAGTTATGAAACCCTGAGGGAGGTTCATTAGCCAAGACCAGGCTGGGCCGGTCAAGGCGACGGGGAAGTAGTTTGGCCATGACGGCCTCATCCCCTCCTGCGGCAAGTACGGTGGTGGAGTGGATCTGGAGGAACCCCGCCAGGTTGACGCTGCCGTCGTACTTCCCGGGCAGGTGCGGCCGAAACTTGCGGGGCCACCTCGTGAAGCGGAGGTGGGGCTCCAGGGCCGTACATCCTGCCCCTGTTGCTGCAGGTGTTGGTGCCACGAACACTTGGTTCGCCGCTGGCACAGTGTACCTCGGTATGGGCAAGGCTGCGCCATGGACCGGGGGCGCCGTTTGCAGGACATATGGCTGTGGCATATGCTGCGTGGCGTATGTCTGGGGCAGAGTTCGCGTGGCGAAAGTCTGCGCCTCAGGCAGGGTTGAGGCAGTCGTCATGCTGACGCCGGCCTCTTGGCTGCGACGCCTTTCTCATCGCCGCTCGAGGAACACTCGGGCGTCTTGGCCCAGGTGGCATCGTTCCAGCTCAGTCCTCATGTCCGTCGATGGAAGCCTGGTGGAGATGGAATCCGCCGTCTGTCCGTCAACCGTTGGCGTGCGCGTCAGCGACACAGCCGGTTGGCCGGAGCGTCGTCCCCGCCGAAGTCAAGGGTTTGCGGCGGCGACGACAAGACGGTCTACCTCGCGAATCCACTGCTGGGTCGCTGCCTGAGGCGCATCCCCAGCAGGCGGATTGTGCAGTAGCGCTCTTGTTGCGGCTAGCGCACCCCCGCCGGGTACGCCCAGCGCTACTGAAGACCTGACGCTGGTTGGAGCCTGCATTGCCGGGGTCGGCGCTGCCAGAGCCGGTTGCTGGCTCCCAGTGCAGGTACTGGTGCCGCGAACGCTTGGTTGCGCCTGGCACAGTGTACCCCGG
The DNA here is from genome assembly GCA_030760725.1 of Neostapfia colusana. NCBI lineage: Eukaryota > Viridiplantae > Streptophyta > Magnoliopsida > Poales > Poaceae > Neostapfia > Neostapfia colusana. The sequence continues at coordinate 4,119,153 of JASWHV010000010.1, read as the reverse complement.
TATGGGCAAGGTTGCGCCATAGGCCGGGGATGCCGCTTGCAGAGCACATGGTTGTGGCTTATGCTGTGCGGCGTACGCCTGGGGCAGAGCTCGCGTAGCGAAGGTCTGCCCCCCAGGCTTGGTCGAGGCCGACGTCATGTTGTCGCCAGCCTCTTGAGTGCGACGCCTTTCTCGACGTCGCTCGAGGATCACTCGGGCATCTTGGCCCAAGTGGCACCGTTCCAGCTCTGTCCTCAGGTCCGTCGACGGAAACCTGGTGGAGCTGGAGTCCGCCGTCTGCTCGCCAACCATTGGCGTGCGCATCAGCGACACAGCCGGTTGGCCGGAGCGTCGTCCCCGCCGAAGTCGAGGGTTTGCGGCGGCGACGACGAGACGGTCTATCTCGTGAATCCACTGCTGGGTCGCTGCCTGAGGCGCGTCCCCAGCAGGCGGATTGTGCAGTAGCGCTCTTGCTACGGCTGGCGCACCCCCGCCGGGTACGCCCAGCGCTACTGAAGACCTGACACTGGTTGGAGCCTGCATTGCCGGGGTCGGCGCTGCCAGAGCCGGTTGCTGGCTCCCAGTGCAGGTACTGGTGCCGTGAACGCTTGGTTGCGCCTGACACAGTGTATCCTGGTATGGGCAAGGTTGCGCCATAGGCCGGGGACGCCGCTTGCAGAGCACATGGTTGTGGCTTATGCTGCGCGGTGTACGCCTGGGGCAGAGCTCACGTGGCGAAGGTCTGCCCTTCAGGCTGGGTCGAGGCCGACGTCATGTTGTCGCCAGCCTCTTGAGTGCGACGCCTTTCTCGACGTCGCTCGAGGAACACTCGGGCATCTTGGCCCATGTGGCATCGCTCCAGCTCTGTCCTCAGGTCCGTCGACGGAAACCTGGTGGAGCTGGGGTCCGCCGTCTGCCCGTCAACCATTGGCGTGCGCGTTAGCGACACAGCCGGTTGACTGGAGCGTCGTCCCTGCCGAAGTCGAGGGTTCGCGGCGGCGACGACGAGGCGGTCCACCTCGCGGACCCACTGCTGGGTCGCTGAATGGGGCGCATCCCCAGCAGGTGGGTTGCGCAGCAGTGCTCTTGCTGCAGCTAGCGCACCCCCATGGTGTACGCTCAGCGCTGCAGAAGATCTCACACTGGTCGGAGCCTGCATTGCCGGAGTCGGTGTTGCCGGAGTCGGCTGCTGGCTACCAGCTTGTGCCGACACACTCCGTCCTGAGTGCGTCGACATGTACTCCCCACTGGTCGCGGTTCGCCGTGAACGCGGAGGGGGAGAGTTTGCCGCTGAGGGAATCTTGGTCATCTTCGCCGGCAGAAACTCGTCGTGCAAGGGGAAAAGCCCCCTACCTGCCGCGCCAAATGTCAAAGTGTTCGGTCGACAGTTCCCCCGGGCCTGCACTGGGCAGCCAGCGGAGGTTCTTTTTTTGGTGGGGCTAGTCCCTTGCGGAGAGCTTGCGCGGTTGGACGAGTTAGTAAGAGCTTGACACTGAGAGTTTTACGTGGTTCAGGCCGCCGGAGCGTAAAACCCTACGTCCACGGCGAGCTATGGAGCTCGCTGTATTGCTTGCTGCTCAGGGCCGGAGTCCTGAGCTCGGGGGTGAGTTACAGCTTGGGCGTGAATGGCTAGCGTATGAGTTGCAGAAATGCGAACCCAGGGTGCGAATGGCTAGAGTGCGAACCCCTGCCAATGTCGCCTACCCGAGCTTTTTATAGTCCAAGACTCGGGTGGCTTACAAGGGGGGCCGGGACCCGACAGGTGGTCCCGGGGAGATTGACTGATATCTACCGTATCTGCAGTTATGCTGGTAGTTGTCTCTGCCGAAGGCTTCTGAGTCTTCGTCTTGTAGCTCTGCCCATGCCGCATGCTAGTCGTAGTGGATGATGACGGCGGGGGCGGCATGGGATGTCTTGTCGCTGTGTTTATTGGCTGGCAGGCTCTGACACTGCACGCCAGTCTGTGATGCGACTGGGCGCAACGGCACCTGACAGAGGCGTGCTCCGCGTCTCCGCGTCTTGGGAAGGTGCGGGCCTTGAATACCTTGTACGGGCAAGGTATGGGGCGTCTTTACGCCCGCTGCCTATCGCTCGGGGGCAGGCAGCGCTGTTCTGCTGGCCACGTGGCGGGCCCGGAGCCCTCCTCAGAAGAGAGGGGGGCCGGCCCCGCAGGACACGTGGAGCCTTCGGACCTCTCCCCGCGGAGGGGGAGGTTTGGCTTCTGTTGGCCACGTGGCGAGCCCGGAGCTCCTCTCTGAGGAGGGGGAGGTCCGGCCTCTCTGGACACGCGGCACCTTCGGACCTCTCTCCCGCGGAGGGGGAGGTCCGGCTTCTGTATGCCACGTGGTGGTCCCGGAGCTCTCCTCTGAGGAGAGGGAGGTCCGGCCCCACTGGACGCGTGGCGCCTTCGGAGCTCTCCCTGCGGAGAAGGGCGAGATCCTTAGGCATTTTCCCCTGTGCGCGGGGGTACCCCATATCGAGGGTACCGACAAACAACATTCCAGTGGTTCAGGAATTTTTGGATGTGTTCCCGGAAGAACTTCCAGGTATGCCACCTGACCGGGACATCGAGTTTGCCATAGATTTGGTACCTGGAACTGCACCCATAGCTAAGAGACCACATAGGATGCCCGTCAACGAGTTAGTTGAACTAAAGAAGCAAATTCAAGAACAGTTGGAGAAGGGTTTTATCCGTCCAAGTTCGTCACCGTGGGGAGCCCCGGTACTCTTCGTGGACAAGAAGGACGGAACTCAAAGAATGTGCGTGGACTACAGGTCTATCAACGAGGTAACAATCAAGAATAAATACCCTCTGCCCCATATAGAGGACCTGTTCGATCAAATGAAAGGAGCCCAAGTATTCTCCAAGATTGATCTTTGGTCGGGATATTTCCAGCTGAAGATTAAGCCCTCCGATATACCTAAGACAGCCTTTCGGACACGGTATGGTTCATATGAATATACCGTTATGTCTTTTGGATTGACGAATGCACCCGCATACTTCATGTACCTTATGAATAAGGTTTTCATGGAGTACTTGGACAAGTTCGTCGTGGTTTTCATCGACGACATTATGGTGTATTCAAAAAGTAAGGAGGAGCATGAAGAACATCTGAGATTGACCTTGCAGAAGTTGCGAGAGCATCAGTTGTATGCCAAGCTCAACAAATGTCAATTTTGGCTAAAAGAAATATCCTTCCTAGGCCACATCATCTCCAAAGAAGGGGTATCAGTTGATCCTGGAAAGGTGAGAGATGTTCTAAAGTGGGACCAACCGAAGAGCGTGAGGGATATTCGAAGTTTCCTTGGGATGGCAGGATACTATCGGCGCTTCATTAAAGACTTCTCTAAGATAGCAAAACCTATGACGGAGTTATTAATGAAGGGAAAAGTCTTTCAATGGACACAAGCCTGCCAAGAAAGTTTTGAGGAACTCAAGAAAAGGCTAACCACAACACCAGTTCTAGTATTGCCAGACGTAAGCAAGAGCTTTGACATATATTGTAACGCATCTAGACAAGGGCTCGGGTGTGTACTCATGCAGGAAGGACAAGTGGTAGCCTATGCCTCACGACAATTAAAGAAGCATGAGCTTAATTATCCTACGCATGATTTGGAGTTAGCAGCAGTGGTGCATGCATTGAAGATTTGGAGACATTATATCCTTGGTCATCGATGTGAGATCTATACGGATCATAAAAGCCTCAAGCACATATTTACGCAAACGGACTTGAATTTGAGGCAACATCGATGGTTAGAACTCATCAAGGATTATGATGTGGGAATCAACTACCACCCCGGGAAGGCCAATGTAGTAGCTGACGCATTGAGCAGAAAGGGAGCATGCCACCAACTCACGGTTCGAGAGCTACCACCCGAACTACGTAAGGAGTTCGAACGGTTACACCTCAGATTCTTGAATAACGTGGAGATAATAGAGATCCACTCCCCATTGGAGCAAGAAATAAGAAAGGGCCAAGCAATGGACGAGGGGATCAAGGAAATCAAGGAAAGAATCCGACAAGGGGTAGAGAAGGATTTCAAGGAGGATGAAAAGGGTACACTTTGGCTAGGAAAAAGGATTTGTGTGCCAAACCTAAGACACCTTCGCGACATGATATTAAGGGAGGCACATGATTCACCCTATTCCATACATCTAGGGAGCACCAAAATGTACAAGGACTTGAAAACTTGCTATTGGTGGGATGGTATGAAGAGGGATATAGCCGAATACGTTGCCCTATGCGACACATGCCAACGGGTGAAAGCTGAACATCAAAAGCCCGCTGGATTGTTGCAACCTTTGAAAATACCTGAATGGAAATGGGAAGACATTAGTATGGACTTCATCGTCGGATTGCCACGAACTCAGTCAGGGTACGACTCCATCTGGGTCATTGTGGACCGGTTGACGAAAACCACCCATTTTATTCCGGTAAAGACTAGTTACAACGTTACACAGTTGGCAGAGTTGTACATGGAGCAGATCGTGTGCCGTCATGGAGTTCCGAAGAGGATAGTCTCAGATCGAGGTTCTCAGTTTACCTCTAGATTCTGGAGGAAGCTGCAGAAAGCCATGGGTACACGACTGGATTTTAGCTCCGCCTATCATCCACAAGCAGATGGGCAAACCGAGAGGACGAACCAAATTTTGGAGGACATGCTGAGAGCTTGCGCCTTGAAACGTGGGCGTAGTTGGGATAGGAGTTTACCGTATGCCGAGATCTCCTATAACAACAGCTATCAAGCTAGCTTAAAGATGTCGCCTTTCGAAGCCTTATATGGTAGACGGTGTAGAATGCCACTGTTCTGGAACGAGACTGGAGAGAACCAGGTGTTTGGACCCGAAGTACTACAAGAGGCTGAAAAGCAAGTCCAAACGATACGGGAAAACTTAAAGGCTGCTCAGTCACGACAGAAAGGCTATGCGGACAATAGGCGTAGGAAGTTGACCTTTGAAGTAGGAGACTTCGTATACCTTAAGGTATCACCTATCCGAGGCCAACAACGTTTCAACGTCAAAGGCAAGTTAGCGCCTCGCTACATCGGACCATTTAAGATTTTGGACAAGCGAGGAGAAGTAGCCTACCAACTAGAGCTCCCAAACCACCTCTCCGACGTACATGACGTGTTTCATGTATCCCAGCTCAAGAAGTGCTTGAGAGTACCAGAGGAACAAGTGTCAATGGGAGAACGTGAACTTCAAGAAGACCTGACCTACGCAGAACACCCTGTCCGAATCTTGGACGTAAAGGAAAGTGTCGAAGTGTGCGGTCGACACTTCCCCCGGGCCTGCACTGGGCAGCCCGCGGAGGTTCTTTTTTCGGAGGGGCTAGTTCCTAGCGGAGAGCTTGCGCGGATGGAACGAGTTAGTAAGAGCTTGACACGGCGAGTTTTACGTGGTTCAGGCCGCCGGAGCGTAAAACCCTACGTCCACGGCGAGCTATGGAGCTCGCTGTATTGCTTGCTGCTCAGGGCCGGAGGCCTGAGCTTGGGGGTGAGTTACAGCTTGAGAGTGTATGGCTAGCGTATGAGTTGCAAAATGCGAACCCTTGCTATCGATGCCTACCCGAGCCTTTTATAGTCCAAGACTCGGGCGGCTTACAAGGGGAGCCGGGACCCGACAGGTGGTCCCGGGAAGATTGTCTATTATCTACCGTATCTGCAGTTATGCCGGTAGTTGTCTCTGGCCGAAGGCTTCTGAGTCTTCATCTTGCCGCCCTGCCCATGCCGCATGCCAGTCGTAGCGGTTGATGACGGCGCAGGCGGCATGGGTTGTCTTGTCGCAGTGTTTATTGGCTGACAGGTTCTGACACCGCGCGCCAGTCTGTGATGCGACTGGGCGCAACGGCACCTGACAGACGCGTGCTCCGCGTTTCCGCGTCTTGGGAAGACGCGGGCCTTGAATACCTTGTACGGGCAAGGTATGGGTCGTATTTACGCCCGCTGCCTATCACTCGGGGCAGGCAGCGTCGCTCTGCTGCCATGTGGCGGGCCCGGAGCCCTTCTCAGAGAAGAGAAGGGTCAGTCCCGCGGGGCACGTGGCGTCTTCGGACCTCTCTCCCGCGGAGGGGGAGGTCCGGCTTCTGCTGGCCACGTGGCGGGCCCGGAGCTCTCCTCTGAGGAGATGGAGGTCCGGCCCCGCTGGACACGCGGCGCCTTCGGACCTCTCTCCCGCGGAGGGGGAGGTCTGGCTTCTGTATGCCACGTGGCGGGCCCGGAGCTCTCCTCTGAGGAGAGGGAGGTCCGGACCCGCCGGACGCGTGGCGCCTTCGGAGCTCTCCCTGCGGAGAAGGGCGAGTTCCTTAGGCATTTTACCCTGTGCGCAGGGGTACCCCATATCTCAGGTACCGACAGTGGCCCCCGGGCCCATCTTGGGGGAGATAGCGAGCCCGAGGTGGGACCTCCGTCTCTTCTGATCCGTGCACTTTCTCTAAGTCCCAAATTGACCGCTGCCGGAGCACGAACAGCCACGGGATCGTGGGAGCGTGCGCTCACTTGATGGTTGCTTTTACTGCGGCGGTTCCCAAGACTGCCACCTTTGCGGCGCTTTCTTTGGGAACCGCTGAATTGCCTTGCCGGCTCATCTTCTCAGGAGACTGACTCCTTGACCCACCGCTTCAGTTGTGCGGCTAGGGTCCACCTTTCATCGGCGCCCGGTCTCGGAGCCAACGAGGTCGCCGACGCGATGATTCCGGAGGTTTTCGAATTATCCCGGACCATCCCTGGAAAGTTTTAAAAGGGGATCTCACCCGCACCGCTGCTTCCCTTCGCATTGCGCTCGTACTTCCCTTGAACTCTTGCGCCCCGGCTCTCCTGCCCTTGCGTCCTCTTTCGCCATGGCTTCCAACTTGCTCCCGACGCGCCTCGTCCGCTCTTCCGAGCTCGGGCCAGTGCGCAGGCTGCTGGGCTGGCGCTCAGAAGAGCAGAAACATCGGCTTCGCCGAGGATCTCTCCCCCTGGTCCTGGAAAAGGGGGAGATAGTCTTCTTCACGGCTTATGCTCTGGCGGGGTTCGTTCCGCCGATTTCTTCCTTATTTTTCACCCTGCTGGAGACATACGGTCTCCAGCTTCACCATCTTTCCCCCAATTCCTTCGCAATGGCTACTGTCTTTGTCCATTTCTGCGAGATGTTCGTGGGGGTGCACGCCTCCGTGACGCTCTTCCGCCACTTCTTTGTGCTGCGGACGACTGGGCGCGGCTCAAAGACTCAGATGGGGGCATACTACTTCCAGCATCGCTGCAAAGACCCCAAGATCTCCGGATACCTCCTTCCCTTCAGCGCATCAAGGTGGGAAAACTGGAGGGAGAGCTGGGTGGTAGTGCATACCGACGAGCACGATCGCCTACAACTCCCAACCGCCAGCCCAACCACCGATCGCCGCTTCTGGGAGGAGATCCCTGAGCTGGAGCAGGAGTACACCCCGGTCTTGGAGCGGATCCGGTTCTTGGCCAACGAGGGGCTGACGTCTCTAATGGTGCTGATGGACTTCGTGTCGCGCCGTATTGCTCCCTTGCAACAGCGTAGCCGCCCAGCATGGTACTACACCGGCGAGTAGGACTGTACCAGGCTGGAGAGAGGCCCCGGCTCAGACCCTTCCGACGAGGAGCTGATCGAGATGGTGAGCAAGGTGAGCGGTGACTACATTTCCAGTGGCGACCCCGCTCTTCTGCCCTCTGCCACCCCCCTCTTCTTGGAGCCTCAGAGGAGGTCGGAGCTCCTGCGGAAGATGCCGAACCTTGATGATATCGGGATCGCCGTCCGACAGGTCGGGGATGCCTTCCGGGGTATCACCATTCCAGGAACCGAGCACCCCGGGTCAGGGCATGAGGCATCCGCTGCTGTCAAACCCTCCCCCAGAGCCGACGGAACCCAAGCCGCCGACAAAGGGAAAGGAAAAGAGCCAGCCCCCAGGCATCTAGAGAAGAAACGTGCCCGGTCTCCTCCGAGGGTGCCGCCTGTGCCGAATCAGGGTGCCGGAGCTGCTTTGCTCCCATCTCCCGGAGGTGCTGGTCCATCAGGTGGCGACCCAAAGAGGTCCCGAGTGTCCATCCCCGGCGGGTCTCTCCCCAGACAGAAGCCGTCCGAATCAGCCCAGGTACCTCGCCATCCTTCCTCAAGCGGAGGGGCTCCCAGGACGGATGTTGGCGGGGCGACGCCGGCGAGTGCGCCGGGGATCCAGGCGTTCCATTCCGCGACCGTTCCAGCCACTGGTCCTGGCGGTTCAGCTACAGCCCAGAGGCCAGTGCTGCAAGATCGCTGGAGTGCTCATGCCGCCCAGTAAGTGTTATTCTTTCTGGCTTATAAGAGCAGAGCTCTTGCCTCTTCTCTTATTCTGAGGGCTTCTTCTTCTTTGCAGGGACCAACCGGCCACCAGGGGCGGGCCTCTTATCCGGCCGCCTTCAACCAGCGGAAGCTCCGTGCCTCAGCACCTGGGGACCGTGGCGGCCCCCATGGCTCCCAAATCGACGGGGGAACCCTCTGCACCAGCGGGTTCATTTTCCACGGTGGCCACATCTGCTCCTACCCGCCCTCCTTCACCAGTCCAGAAGCCAGGTCCTGAGACCGGGAGGGCTGCTGTAGGTGCGCCTGCTGGCCCCCTGGCCTGCTTAGGACAGCGCCCCAACGTGGCGGCTGAGGTGCCGGCGCCCCCGCCGGTCATAGACTCATCAGGGGGGGTCCAGCGGCGCAACTCCTATCCCCCCTGCTCCAGTGCCCGTGTGGGACGCCATGGGGCGTGCCCAGACCAGCGCCCGGCAGCTCCAATCTGCCTTTGAGCAGGAGCGGAAGGCATTGGTCGGCGAGAGGGAACGCCTTCTCAGCTGGCAGCAGCGGGCCCGGGCGGACCTTGACTCAAGGAAGTCAAGGCTTGAGGCCATGAGTGCTCTGCTTGGCACTCAGAAGAAGGCCATTAGCCGCTTGGAGTCAGAGGCCCAGCGGGTTCGTGTCACCTACCACGAGGCTCTGGCCCAAGCTGAGGCCAAAGCCAAGGAGTGTTCCGCCGCCGCGGAGGAGCTGCAGCTGCAGGTAGCCCGTCGGGAGCACGCCGTCGCTGATCGGGAACGCGCTGTTGCGGCCGAGGAGAAGACCAACGCCCGGCTGAGGGCCAAGGTGGAGGCGCTAAGGGCTCGGTCCGAGGAGCTGGAGCTCCGTGAGTCGGCTGTCGCCGCGAGGGAGGAGCAGTCCTCCAAGGAGCGTCAGACGGCGATGGATCGCGAGCTAGCGGCTCGCCAAGAGGTAGAGAGACTCCAGTCCCTGCGGACTGCCGAGGCCCAGGCGGTCTGGCGCTTCATTGCCAAGGCGGGATCCGCCTTGGCTCCTCTTGGTTTCAGCCCTGTGCAGGTGGAGACCCCAGCGCGGCCGATGTCCGAAGCGGCCCCGGCCCTTGAGTCTCTTGGCGACGAGCTAGGTCGGCTCGAATCAGTGATCGCCGATGAGCTGGAAGCGGAAGGTCGGGGCCTCACGAAGGAGGTTGTGATGCACGTTCTGTCGTGCTTCGCTAGCCGAGACCCTTCCTTTTCTCTGGGGCCGGTTCGTCTAGGACCCATCGCCGATCGGGAGGAAGCTGCCAGGGCCGAAGTCGAGGACTTAGCTACCCTCGGGGCCTATAGGTTCCATCGGGAGTCCGGGGACCCCTAGGCATCTGCCCTCGTGTCCACAAGGCCCTGTACTCCTTTTTTATTTTTGTTGAGTCTGTAGCCCAGCTCGTGGAGCCTTCATATGGACAGACTTCTGTTTCTTTCTATGTCTGCATGTCCTAGTCTTCTTCTTGGCCTTTCCTGACCGAGTCCTTAGCTCCGCAAGGACTCGGAGGCCTTGACCAATCTCGAAGCTCTGCATAGACACCTTCTCCGGGTCCTCACTGGATACTAAGGGTTCCGGAGGTCTCCCGGAGGTCTCCAGGACCCGCCTTACGAGATCGGAGGGGGGTCCGGGCCTGTTGGTCACGTGGCGGGCCCGGAGCTCCCGCCTGAGGGGAGGTCCGGGCTTGCAGGGCACGTGGAGCCCTCGGGCCTCTCTCCCCGCAGAGGGGGGGAGGTCCGACTTCTGTAGACCACGCGGCGGTCCTGGAGCTCCCACTCTCAAGGAGGTGGGAGGTCCGGCCCTGCTGGACACGTGGGGCCTTCGGGCCTTGCCCCTGTGAGGTCTAGCTCTTTGATCTTACCTTAGGGTTTTTTGGGCTTGCGCGATCCCGTAGCGTCCCCCTGGTAGGTGCGTTCTATTGGATGGATGCGCCTATCATACTCCTGCGGGGAGCTGAGGCTGAGAGGTCCTGCATACAAGTAAGGAAAAAGTAATTCTCCTTGGGCACTCCCCCCCTCTATCTCTTAGTCCTAACTAGCTTACGGTCCCCGTCCACTTATACGGTGCTTGGGAACTACCGCGTGCGAAGTGCCGGGGGCTTGGGGCCCCCCTGGCTTTCGGCCGGTACCTCCCACGCAACCGCCTTTGGCAGGGCAGCAAATTCCGACTAAAGATGAGAATGAGAAGAGTTGAACGCATAGTGAGCGCGCGTTAGTAGGGTAATCATAAAAAATTAATAAGTAAATTAAATGAGTACCAAAGGAGAGCAACGTAGGTGTCGGTACCTGAGATATGGGGTACCCCCGCGCACAGGGTAAAATGCCTAAGGTGTTCGCCCTTCTCTGCAGGGAGAGCTCCGAAGGCGCCACGCGTCTGGTGGGGCCGGACCTCCCTCTCCTCAGAGGAGAGCTCCGGGCCCGCCACGTGGCATACAGAAGCCGGACCTCCCCCTCCGCGGGAGAGAGGTCCGAAGACGCCACGCGTCCAGCGAGACCGGACCTCCCTCTCCTCAGAGGTGAGCCCCGGGCCCGCCACGTGGCATGCAGAAGCCGGACCTCCCCCTCCGCGGGAGAGAGGTCCGAAGGCGCCACGCGTCCAGCGGGGCCGGACCTCCCTCTCCTCAGAGAAGATCTCCGGACCCGCCACGTGGCTGGAAGAACGGTGCTGCCTGCCCCCGGGCGGTAGGCAGCGGGCGTAAAGGCGCCCCTCACCTTGCCCACCTTGTCGCATCACAGACTGGTGCGCAGTGTCAGAACCTGACAGGTAATAAACGCCGCGACAAGACATCCCATGCCGCCTGCGCCGTCATCAACCACTACGACTGGCGCACGGCATGGGCAGGGCGGCAAAGGGAAGACTCAGAAGCCTTCGACCGGAGGCAACCACCGACATAACTACAGATACGGTAGATAATAGACAATCTTCCCGGGACCACCTGTCGGGTCCCGGCTTCCCTTGTAAGCCGCCCGAGCCTTGGACTATAAAAGGCTCGGGTAGGCGTCGATAGCAGGGGTTCGCATTCTGCCACTCATACGCTAGCCATACACTCTCAAGCTGTAACTCACCCCCAAGCTCAGGCCCCCGGCCCTGAGCAGCAAGCAATACAGCGAGCTCCATAGCTCGCCGTGGACGTAGGGTTTTACGCTCCGGCGGCCTGAACCACGTAAAACTTCCCGTGTCAAGCTCTCACTAACTCGTCCATCCGCGCAAGCTCTCCGCTAGGAACTAGCCCCTCCGAAAAAAGAATCTCCGCAGGCTGCCCAGTGCAGGCCCGGGGGAAGTGTCGATCGCACACTTCGACATTTGGCGCGCCAGGTAGGGGGCTTTTCCCCTAGCGCGACGAGTTTCCGCCAACGAAGATGACCAAGCTCCCTTCAGCGGCAAGCTCTCCCCCTCCGCATTCACGGCGAACCGTGACCAGCGGAGAGTACATGTCGACGCACTCAGGACGGAGTGTGTCGGCACAAGCGGGTAGCCAGCAGCCGACTCCGGCAACGCCGACTCTGGCTATGCAGGCCCCGACCAGCGTGAGGTCTTCTGCAGCGCTGAGCGTACACCATGGAGGTGCGCTAGCTGCAGCAAGGGCGCCGCAGCGCAACCCACCTGCAGGGGATGCGCCCCATTCAGCAACCCAGCAATGGGTCCGTGAGGTGGACCGCCTCGTCGTCGCCGCCGCGAACCCTCGGTTTCGGCGAGGGTGGCGCCCAGCGCAACCAGCTGTGTCGCTGACGCGCACACCCACGGTTAACGGGCTAACGGCGGATTCCAGCTCCTCTAGGCTCCTGTCGACGGACCTGCGAAGGGAACTGGAGCGGTGCCACTTGGGGCAGGACGCCCGAGTGTACCTCGAGCGACGTCGAGAAAGGCGTCGCAACCATGAGGCAGGCGACAGCATGTCATCGGCCTCGACACAACCGGAAGGGCAGGCCTTCGCCATGCGAACCCCGCCTCAGGCATATGCTGCGCAACATATGCCACCACCATATGCGCCGCAAGTAGCGGCCCCGGCCTATGGTGCAGCCTTGCCCATGCCGGGATACGTGGTGCCAGGTGTGAACCACCTGCTCGCAGCACCAGTACCTGCAGCAGCAGGTGCAGGATGTGCGGCCCTTGCACCCCACCTTCGCTTCGCAAGGTGGCCGCGCAAGTTTCGCCCGCACTTGCCCGAGAAGTACGACGGAAGCGTCAACCCGGCGGAGTTCCTCCAGATCTACTCCACCGCCGTACTTGCTGCAGGAGGCGATGAGGCTGTCATGGCCAACTACTTTCCCGTCGCCTTGACCGGTCCAGCCTGGTCCTGGCTCATGAATCTACCCCAGGGGTCCATAACCTCCTGGGGTGAGCTCTGCCGGCAGTTCGTCGCCAACTTCGGCAGCTCCTACACCCGTCCCGGCACGGAGCTCGATCTCCACGCCGTCAAGCAACAACCTGGGGAGTCGCTGCGCTCTTTCATCCAGCGGTTCTCTCAGGTGCGCAACACCATCCCACATATCCAAAGCGCCTCTGTGGTGGTGGCGTTCTGACAGGGTGTCCGGGACGAGAAAATGCTCGAGAAGCTCGCGACCAGAGAGGTCCGCGACGTCTCGGAGCTCTTTAGCCTGGCGGATAAGTGCGCCAGGGCAGCCGAAGGGCGGAACTGGCACGCACTACCGACCTCCGAGTCAGGAGGGCCGCCCGGGTCCGGTGCTGCTGCCTATGGGGGTGGCAAGAAGACCAAAAACCGGGGGAGTGGAAAGATGAAGACACCATTCACGGCCCCCGTCGCCGCAGCTGCGACAACCAGCGGAGCTCGGGGGCCGCGCCCCGACAAGAGGCAGCGGCAATCACCGGCCCCAGACAGTGGCCAGGGCGGGCTATGCCCCGTGCATGGCACCTGCAACCATACAGCTGCCGAGTGCTGGGAGATCCAGAGGCTCGCAGAGCGCTTCCGTAATGGAAGACAGCAGAGGGCTGAAGCACCGCCCTACCCTCAGAGGGATGGCAAACAGAAGGCCGATGCCCCAGTCACCGCTGCCCACCAAGTGGGGTTCCAGGAGCCTCAGCATGTCATAAAGATAGTGCATGACGGTGAGGACTCCAGTTCTGACGGTGACGGGCCAAGGTGTTAGCCAGCTGCGGCATGCCTCCGTGCCTCGAACATACCTCTCGGGGGCCGCCTAGGGTCCGTCAACCCCTTGAAGGCCTTGCCAGAAGGGGGAGACGCCTTAGGTCATCCAAGGCGAGCCCGGGTCCACCTACCCCTTGAAGGCCTTAGCCAGAAGAGGAGAACTCCCCGGGGGCCCCGGAGAGAAGCCACGCAGGACCTGATCCAGCGTGAAGACAACTACTTCGACAAGACTCGGCTTGCAGGGAACACCCCACAATGCACGGTCTCGGCTAATGCTCTAAGCACTACCGCCAAAGAACCAGACGCGACGGGGGCCCGCAAGAAGGCAGCCTGGTGAAGCGGCACGCTATATTCCAAGAAGGACCCATAAGCTCTCCCCCAGCAGGGAAGGTCCCTTCCGAATCATGAAAGCTTCCGCCCCAGGTACACATGCCTTTCAACCGAGAGTGGGATCCATTCCCAAAAATCCTTGCCATGGAGCAACACTGTAAGTCCTACTTACTGAGCATCGGTAGAACAGGGTTATTCACTTCTGTAATAGACCCCATAGAACTTAGGAACAGAGCTTGGGGTAGCTAAGTCTCAAGGGATGGTACAGGACTACGTCCAGTTTAGCCTGGTTCCGACCCTAAGCGCGTAGAGTCTTGCTTCCCTTGTAGACGAGGCGGAACATTGCCCCCACGAACAGCCAGAATTCCACCTATGGGCGCGAATACAGAGACCTGTTCTACTTAGCTCCTTCTCATGCGCTCATTTAAATTATGCATTAATTTTTATGATCGCACTATCTCTGTATGTTCATCATACGTCTAGCTCCCCCTCTCCTGCGCTCACCCATAGTCGGCATTTGCTATCCTCCCGAAGGCGGCTGCGCTTGAGGCACCTGCCGATGGCCTAGTGAGTCTCTCGAGCCTCCCCCAGTCAGGTGTTGCGGTATCAGTTGGTCACCTCCAGGAAAGGCCAGCGTTGTGCATGGGGGGTCCAGGGTGTGTATCCAGCTTAGCTGGCCCAGAGCCCAAAGCATGCGCATCCTGCTCCCCGGAGGTCCAGGGGAGTACGTCCGCTTTGCCTGGTCATGAACCCAAAGCGCGTGCACTCTGCTTCCCCAGCGCATGGCCCGGTACTAGGGATCGGACGGCCGTACCCGGACCTTGGAGGGAGCCGGAGCTCCGGCGCCTCGTGCACAGAATTGCCCAAGCCCCGTATAGCGGGCCAGGACCATAAGACGGATAAGACTAGGAGACAGGAGGGGAGGACCCCCCAAGTAGAATTACGTTTCCTCTACCTGTGTGCAGGACCTTCAGGTTACGGCAACAGGGACTGCATGAAGCGGGGGGAAAGGAGCTACCAGCTACACCGGCCTAGGACTAGAAGGACCGGGACCTGCCCCCCCCAGAGGGGCAGGGCCCGGGGGCCCCGCGTGTCCAGCAGGCCCGGAACTCCTTCCTTGAGGGCTCCGGGCTCGCCACGTGGCAGGCAGGAACCGGACCTCCCCCCTCAGCGGGAGGGCTCCGAAAGCCCTACGTGTCCAACATGACCGGAGCTCCCGTCTGTTAAGGAGGAGCTCCGGACCCACCACGTGGCCGGCAGATTTGGAGCCCCCCCATAGGGCGAGGTTCGGAGACCTCCGGGGGCCCCTAACACAGTTAGGACCTGGGGGGGGGTGTCTGAGCGAAGCTCCGAGATTGGAAATGACCTCTGAGTACCTTGCGGAGCTAAGGACTCAGCCAGGCAAAGCCAAGAAGGAGGGAAAAGCATCACAGACACATGTATCCAAGAGAGTCAATTTAAGCAAGGCTCCTTGAGCTGGACTACAGACTCGATAAAAAAGGGAAAAGCAAGTCCTAAGGACCACCCGGCTCTCGCCGGAACCTTGCTGCTACAAGGGCGGCCACATCCTCGACTTCAGCCCTGGCAGATTCCTCCTGCTCCGCGGCTGGGCCCTCTCTTGCTGGCTCCAGTGAGAAAGAGGGGTCGCGGCTCTTGAAGCATGCCAGCACATGCGAGGCGACCTCTAAAGCTAAGCCGCGGATCTCGGCTTCAAGCTCGCTGGCGACCACCGAGTCGAGTCTGTCCAGCTTGGCGCCGATCGACTCCAATGCAGGGATCACCTCTGCCACCTGCAATGCGGGAGTTGCGGCCCTCACCGGACTGAAACCAAGAGGGATCAGGGCGGACCCCGCCCGATCCACGAAGCTGGAGACCGCAAGGGCCTCGGAGGACCGTAGGGCTGAGAGTTCCTCCACCTCGCGGCGGACCGCCCGCAGAGCCTTCAGGTTCCTCTCGGAGAATTCCTTCTCCTGGGCCGCCAGGGAACTCTCACGAAGGCGGAGGGTCTCGGCTAGCCGCTCCAGCTCAGCGGCCCTGAAGCCGGCAGTCAACTCACGGTCCAAGACCGCCCGGCGATCATGGGAGACCTGTTCATCCCTCAAGTCGAGGTCTGCCTTCAGAATCTCCAGTTCCTCCATCCGAGCTCGGAGGTCATCCTCGCCCGCAGCCAGCTGCGCGGCGACCCTCTCTGCCTCAGCTGCCACGGAACGCTCCCGCTCCTCAACGGCGAGTTCGCGGCGCTCCAGCCGCTGCCGTATTTCAACAGCAGCTGAGAGGCTCTCTTCGGCCCGGGCGTGAGCCTCCAGGGCCTCCCTGTTGATCCGTCGCGACTGGGTGTCCATGCGGTCAACAGCCCGCTTCATCCGGTCGACGAGCGTTTCCCGGAAGTCGAGCAACTCCCGCCTGGAGTCGAGCTCACTCTTAACCTTCGCGGTCCTCTCCCGCAAAAGGTTCCCCCAGGTGAGGAGGCGGTCCCGTTCAACCGTATACTCCTCCCGCTCGCGCCCTAGTGCAGCCAAGACCTGCCGGACGCTCGACTCGGCGAGCGCGAAGGCGTCCGCCAGAGGCAATGGAGCAACAGAAGCTGGGGCAGTCCCTCCGACCTCCTCCATTACCTCGTCCTCGGGAAGAGCCGGCGCGCCAGCCGCCGAGACGAGACGCCGATCAGGAGAAACTGGCCTAGCGGCCCTAGCAGCCGGGCCAGCCGGACTTTCTTCAGCTTCAGGCTCCTTGACCTGAGGAGGGGGACGAGCCGGGGAAGACGGAGCTGGAGAAGAAGCCAGGCCGCCTAGTGCAGGATCAACCTGTGCTGGCTCGGGGGCCGCGGTAACCGTCTCGGCAGGAAGAGACGGCGCCGCCGCGGAGTCCGGGCACACCGGAACAGGAGAAGTCCGCGCTGGACTGGCGGCCGCAGAAGTCGCCCCTGGCTCCGAGCGCATCGGCACAGATTCCCCGCAAGACGGGGAAGACCGGGAAGCGCGGACACTCCAGCGGGCTCTGAACCCCGACTTCCGAGCCGGGGTAGGATTTCCAGAGCCCGCTACCGTCTCCGACGACCGCTCCGCAGTCGCTTGGACTGGCGGAACAGGGGACGCCGCAGAGGCTTTCCCTAGCACATCAGCCCGGGGCCTCTTCGAGTCGCCACCGGAGGGGGTGTCAGGAACCCCAGAATCCCGACTTGGGACCGGCGCCGTTGCTGGAGGAGATCGGGCGCGTTTCTTCTCTGGCAGCGGGTTGGAAGCCATGGCAAGGGAGAGCTCAAAGGCAAGAAAGCAAAAGCGCAAGAGTCCAAGAAGAAACACAGAGAAGTGCGAAGGGAAGCTACAACGTGGGTGAGACCCCCTCTAAAAAGCTTCCCGGTGCAGTTCCAAGCGATTCGGAACTCTTCGAATACCCCGCACCCGCAACCGCTTCGGTTCCTAGACCGAGTGCCGATGACGGGTGGGCCCAAGCCGCTTAACTGGAGCGGTGGGGGCAAGGAGTCAGTCTCCTAAGAAGATGAGCCGGCAAGGCCCTTCGGCGGTTCCCGAAGAAAGCGCCGCAACGTGCAGAAGTGGCAGCCTTGGGAACCACCGCAGTAAAAGCAATCATCAAGTGGGCGCACGCTCTCACGACCCCGCGGCCGTTCGTGCTCCAGCAGCGGTCAAGTCGGGACTTAGAGAAAGTGCGCGGATCGGAAGAGACGGAGGTCCCACCTCGGGCTCGCTATCTCCCCCGAGATGGGCCCGGGGGCCACTGTCGGTACCTGAGATATGGGGTACCCCCGCGCACAGTGTAAAATGCCTAAGGTGTTCGCCCTTCTCCGCAGGGAGAGCTCCGAAGGCGCCACGCGTCTGGCGGGGCCGGACCTCCCTCTCCTCAGAGGAGAGCTCCGGGCCCGCCACATGGCATACAGAAGCCGGACCTCCCCCTCCGCGGGAGAGAGGTCCGAAGACGCCACGCGTCCAGCGAGGCCGGACCTCCCTCTCCTCAGAGGTGAGCTCCGGGCCCGCCACGTGGCATGCAGAAGCCGGACCTCCCCCTCCGCGGGAGAGAGGTCCGAAGGCGCCACGCGTCCAGCGGGGCCGGACCTCCCTCTCCTCAGAGAAGAGCCCCGGACCCGCCACGTGGCTGGAAGAACGGTGCTGCCTGCTCCCGGGCGGTAGGCAGCGGGCGTAAAGGCGCCCCTCACCTTGCCCATACAAGGAATTCAAGGCCCGCGTCTTCCCAAGACGCGGAAACGCGGAGCACGCGCCTGTCAGGTGCCGTTGCGTCCAGTCGCATCACAGACTGGCGCGCAGTGTCAGAACCTGAAAGGTAATAAACGCCGCGACAAGACATCCCATGCCGCCTGCGCCGTCATCAACCACTACGACTGGCGCACGGCATGGGCAGGGTGGCAAAAGGAAGACTCAGAAGCCTTCGACCGGAGGCAACCACCGACATAACTACAGATACGGTAGATAATAGACAATCTTCCTGGGACCACCTGTCGGGTCCCGGCTTCCCTTGTAAGTGACACGACCCCATTGGTCCTGTCGAGCCAGGATCACGCTGAGGGGTGCTGCGTTGCACAGCACCGTATAACACACGTCAAAGGTGCAAAGCGGAAGCGGAAGTTTTATTGCATAAACAGTTTTATGAACCTGTTTACATCAAAATACGTTTAGTCCACACTCGCGGGCATAGACTAAGCACCAAGTGCACGTTCAGCCCTCGAACGTGTCCTTGCTAGCACACACGCACACTAACTCTGCGGCGTGCACGACTCCCACTCGACGGGGTTCCCCTCCTGGGGTTCCGTCTACTCTTCGGGAGTCCCTTCCTCATAGAACCCTGCAAAAGCTTCAAACACAAGCAGTGAGCACGAAGGCTCAGCAAGTCTGACCCATCTCACCTAAACATGGAACTTCTACATGAGGGTAATGGGTTGCATGAGGTAAAAATCATTTGCAAGGACTCGCCTAATTAGTAGAACCTTACTTTCAAGTTTTAGCAGCAGGTTGTGGAGAACCTTACGCTAAGGCACATGAGAGAGCCGCAATCAAACAAGAAACACATTTCTCTCATGTACTTTGCCCAAAGTTGAAAAGAACTTTAATTAGCTCTAAGCTACAGCATATCATTAACAATCAATGTCCAGCTTTCAATCAGCAACATTTTAACATGTAACTAGCCTGTTCTTTCTACGTCACGGTACAGTGAACAAGTGGTACTCACTGACCGCGAGGGACGGCGATTATAATCGATTTACACCTGCAGGGTTACCCGAACAACCCGTCACGTACGCCCGTACTCGATGTTGCCTACAACAACCATCACGGACGCCGTACGCGACTACCTTTCACCCGTTAGCCAAATATTGAACCGGTCCCATCGTCCCGAGCAAGAGGTCTCTGCACGCGCATCTCCGTGCCGCCAGCCGATTTACACCTCGAGCTCTCAACCTACCCTCTGAACGACGGGCAATGCCTCAATACCCAGCTACCCGAGTTACATCAGTTTCCCGGTTCCCATATAGCCGGTAGGTCTTCGGTACTGTTCTAGCTTGTTCAACAGGCCCGCACACGGCTCGGTCCTCAATCAACACAAGCGGAGCTACAGCACACAGGCCCCAAAGTCCTGCTGCCCTTACTCTCCGCTCGGTCTCATTTTCTTGCCATGTGTATCATGTGCTATCTCTACCCGAGCAATGTGCCTCTAGCCTATTCTCGCGAGTAGTTCCAACTACTCGACTTGTACCGAATCCTACTCTATCCTAGCAATGCAGTGGCTAACGGGGTTTTCCATCCTAAACCCAACCCATGGTTTTCTTGGCTATGCAGTTGGGTTTTCAATCAAGACTCTAATGCAAAGAACAATATTCAAAGATGTGCTCAAAACAATAAACATTTGTAAAAAGGTTAATGCAAACCGGGGCTTGCCTTGCTGCTCTTGGTCGTAGGCTAGCTGTTCCTCCAGAGTAACGAAGTCTAGGACTTCGGGTTCCTCCTCGACCTTAGCGACTACATGATAAGAGCAATGTATGTATTAATTTAAATGCATTGGTATTAACTTTGAAGTTGTGAAGTATATAACCCTCGCTAGACAGACCTAATGACTGTGAAACTTTTACTGTGGCTTGGTTACAACCTAAACAAAGTCTTGGTCAAGTTTTAGTTGCAGCAAAGCTCATTTGAGCCCTCCACAATTAATTATGTCCTTGACCTTAATTGGAACTCTTAGGGTGTTCTAGGAATTTTCATGAAACAAACTATGCCTTCCTGAAAACTAGATTTTCAGAGGGTTCTAATGGAGTTGGTCTCACTTAATTTGGAAGTCTCTAACTAAAGATATGAGCTAAACAATTTCAGAGAAAATTCTGAAAATGTTTCTGAACATTTTCTATTTTCTTTGGAACAGTTTCACTAATCACACCATTAGGTGGATTAAATGAGCTCAAATGGATCTGAAATTTTTATGGTAGTTCAAGGATATTTTGGTTAACATCTCAGCAAAATTTCAGGATTTTCCTCCAAAGGATTCTCCAGTTAAAATTCCTAACAGTTTAAACTTTGAAGAATTAATTCTGGAGAAATAAGGAATTTCATGGAGTGAAACTTGATTTTCTGGAAAGTACTCAGAGAGCTGAATCCAGCAAAATTTGGTTCACTCAATTTGGAGCTTTCTAGCCAAAGTTATAAGGATTTGAAGTTTGAACTAAAACTGAAATTCGGGGAAAAGTTTAAACTCTGGCTTGTGGGCCCCGCACACAGTGCGTCGTCTCCCTCCTCGCGCCAACTGCGCGGCGGCGGCGTTCTCCGGCGACCCTCGCCGGAACTGAGTTCCCGGCCACCCCCGGCCCGAAACTTGCCGCCTGCCCCTTTTCCGACCCCCTGGACTCGATGGTGGGGTCGCCGGCTGCCGGCGATGACCGGAAACCCGTTCGCACCGGTGACAGCACTTGCTAGGGTTCCGGTGAGGTCGGTCCCGCTCTCCCGTGCACCAAATCGACCGGAAATCGGTCGGAGAGCATCAGTAGGGCATGGGAGACATGAACCAGGGCTGGGTGGAAGCTAGAAATACCGGTAACTAGGCTCTCGACGGTGAGCCGAGGTGTTCAGCCATGGCGGCGGGGAAAACAGCCATATCATGGCCGATTCTCGATGGTTTTCTCTAATTCCAGTTCGAGTGTGGGCGCTATCGTGCGTAGAAGCTACTAGGTAACGAGCTCGTCCAACCCTCGTGCATAGAGCACGAATTTCACCCGAAGGTGAGCTCGGTCCTTATGAACTGATCAAGAGTAAATTTGGAAATTCTCGGCCGAGGTTTGATCAATCGACAAACGGCTTTCGGCTACTCCATCTACATACAATCACGCACCTTTCTTGTGTAGAGAAGAGGACGTGACAACGGCTGTGCCGTGCTGTCCACGGGAGCCCGATCGGCGGCGATGTTTGGCTCGCCGGAGAAATGGCTTGTACAGCTCGAGAACGCTTGCTCACTGGGCAACACGGGGTCTAGGAGGTTGCTCACGACCTCTTGGCGCCGTTTTGCTGTGGAGGAGAGGCTGTGCTCGCGGGTGATCGGCCTGATCAAGCGTGAGCTCGAGCGGCGGTGATGGCAGTGGAAAAACGGCCGAGTATGCCGGCAGCTCGGGGAATGAGTGATCGGAGCACGCCGGGGAGGGGATAAGTAGCCCGGCGACTGGTCTCCGGCTTGGGGCGTGCAGCAGGAGCTGGCGCCGGCTGCCCCCCTCGGTGGCGCGCGCACACTGCAACCGGGAACCGACTGAACTGTGTTTCAGTCGGTTTGTGTTGAAGCAGAGGCTGACATGTGGGTCCCACCCCTCCTTTTAACCTCTGAAATTTACTCCTAACAACTGGGGTAAACAGTGAATCCTATACTACCCTTGGCCATTCAAATTATTCACCCATGAGCCATTTGAATTGATCAAAGTTCAAATGAGGTTTGGTTTGAATGAATTTCAGCACAAGTTCAGTTTGAAATTCAAATAAAGTTTGAATTTCTCCCCCTTAGCTCATGTCAAGATCAACTCCAAATGGAGTGAAAATTGGTGTGTGAGCTCACAAAAATGTGCTGAGTAATAATATGCCTTCCATTTTCAAATTCATGGTATAAAAACAGTTTGAATTTGAATATGTTTTCAAACTGCCCCCTTCCTATCTATACCCAAGATGACCTCAAAAAGGTTTTGAATTTGGGTGAAACTTGGCATGGACATCCTTAGCAAAGTGTAGGAGTTTTCCTATGTCCAGCCCATCTATATCACATGTGGGAAATACCACTTTTGCAATGTGTAAGTTTGTTTCCCAATGAGCATGTTGATAATTGTTACTTGCTCTTCATTTGTGTTCATCATTCTTCCTCAAATGAGGTGTGTGGTGTGGGGATGAACACTACAAATGGGTGTCAAAAACTGAGGCCCTTACATTCCTCCCCCCTTAAAAGAATCTCGTCCCGAGATTATAAGGTGAAAATGAGAGAGAGGACGGTGGAAAATTACCCGATATGCGACATGAGAAAGTCGGGGTAGTTAGTGCGAAGGAATTCTTCGCTCTCCCATGTCGCTTCGTCCATGGAGTGATTACTCCATAGAACCTTGTAGAACCACAACGTACGGTTGCGTGTGGTTCGGGCCTTTTCATCAATAATCTGCACCGGTTCCTCCCGATAGGTGAGATCCGGTTGCAGTTCTTCAATGTCTTCCAGCTGAACGGTAGTTGATAGCTTGAGACACTTCCTCAGCTGGGAAATGTGAAAGACGTCGTGCACACCAGAAAGTGCTTCTGGTAATCTCAGCCGGTATGCCATCGATCCACATCTTTCGGTAATCTGGAATGGACCGATGAATCGGGGTGCCAACTTTCCTCTCACCCCAAATCTGTTTACGCCCTTCATTGGAGACACCCGTAGATATACATGATCTCCAACTTCGAATTGTAATGGGCGCCTTCTCCGGTCCGCATACTGTTTCTGACGGAATTGAGCGGCTTTTAGGTTGCTTGAATTAGTCGAACCTTTTCTTCCGCGTTGTTGACAAGGTCAATCCCGAAGGTAACCCTTTCGCCAGACTCACACCAGTTCAATGGTGTGCGGCATTTTCTTCCGTATAGCGCCTCGTAGGGCGCCATCTTGATGCTGGCTTGGTACCCATTGTTGTACGAGAACTCGGCTAACGGCAAGTAATCATCCCAACTCTTGCCGTGGTCGATAGCGCAAGCTCGTAGCATGTCTTCTAGAATCTGATTTACCCGCTCGGTTTGTCCATCCGTCTGCGGGTGGTAGGCTGAACTAGGGATCAGCTTCGTCCCCAAGGCAGCGTGTAGCTGCTCCCAAAAACGGGACACAAATAAAGTGCCCCGGTCCGATATGATGGTACGGGGTACGCCGTATAAGCATAGGATCCGTGAGATGTACAGCTCAGCGTACTTCTTGGCGTTGTAGTTGGTGTTGACCGGGATGAAATGGGCAACTTTGGTGAGCCGATCGACGATCACCCACACCGAATCATGTTTCTGTAAGGTGGTGGGTAAACCGACGACGAAATCCATGCTCACGTCCTCCCACTTCCAGGCAGGAATGCCCAGTGGTTGCAGCAGTCCCGGTTTCCGCATGTGGTCTGCCTTCACCCTTCGACATGTATCACACTCGGACACGTATTTTGCAGTCTCTCGCTTCATCCGTGTCCACCAAAACTTTCTTCTGAGTTCTTGATACATTTTGTTGCTGCCGGGGTGAATAGCAAATTTTGATAAGTGAGCCTCATCAAATATTTTCTTCCGTAACTCCGGGTTTCGGGGTACGACGATCCGGTCCTTGAACCATAGGACGCCGTCTCCGTCCTTCCGGAAACATTTCAACTCCCCACTGTCTACGTGTCTCCGCAAATGTGACATGCCCTTGTCATCATTCTGGGCTGCCGCTATCTCTTCACGGATGGTGGGGATCAAAGCTAGGTTGTAGAGAGCTCCGTGTGGAATCACATGTAGTGGTGGTTCGCTCTCTTCCAACAGTGTGATGGTCAGATTATGACACGACCCCACTGGTCCTGTCGAGCCAGGATCACGCTGAGGGGTGCTGCGTTGCACAACACCGTATAACACACGTCAAAGGTACAAAGCGGAAGCGGAATCTTTATTACATAAACAAGTTTATTAACATGTTTACATCAAAATAAGTTTAGTCCACACTCGCGGGCGTAGACTAAGCATCAAGTGCACGTTCAGCCCTCGAACGTGTCCTTGCTAGCACACTCGCACACTAACTCTGCGGCGTGCACGACTCCCACTCGACGGGGTTCCCCTCCTGGGGTTCCGTCTCCTCTTCGGGAGTCCCTTCCTCATAGAACCCTGCAAAAGCTTCAAACACAAGCAGTGAGCACGAAGGCTCAGCAAGTCTGACCCGTCTCACCTAAACATGAAACTTCTACATGAGGGTGATGGGTTGCATGAGGTAAAAATCATTTGCAAGGACTCGCCTAATTAGTAGAACCTTACTTTCAAGTTTTAGCAGCAGGTTGTGGAGAACTTTACGCTAAGGCACATGAGAGAGCCGCAATCAAACAAGAAACGCATTTCTCTCATGTACTTTGCCCAAAGTTGAAAAGAACTTTAGTTAGCACTAAGCTACAACATATCATTAACAATCAATATCCAACTTTCAATCAGCAACATTTTAACATGTAACTAGCCTGTTCTTTCTACGTCACGGTACAGTGAACAAGTGGTACTCACTGACCGCGAGGGACGGCGATTATAATCGATTTACACCTGCAGGGTTACCCGAACAACCCGTCACGTACGCCCGTACTCGATGTTGCCTACAACAACCATCACGGACGCCGTACGCGACTACCTTTCACCCGTTAGCCAAATATTGAACCGGTCCCATCGTCCCGAGCAAGAGGTCCCTGCACGCGCATCTCTGTGCCGCCAGCTGATTTACACCTCGAGCTCTCAACCTACCCTCTGAACGACGGGCAATGCCTCAATACCCAGCTACCCGAGTTACATCAGTTTCCCGGTTCCCATATAGCCGGTAGGTCTTCGGTACTGTTCTAGCTTGTTCAACAGGCCCGCACACGGCTCGGTCCTCAATCGACACAAGCGGAGCTACAGCACACAGGCCCCAAAGTCCTGCTGCCCTTACTCTCCGCTCGGTCTCATTTTCTTGCCATGTGTATCATGTGCTATCTCTACCCGAGCAATGTGCCTCTAGCCTATTCTCGCGAGTAGTTCCAACTACTCGACTTGTACCGAATCCTACTCTATCCTAGCAATGCAGTGGCTAACGGGGTTTGCAATCCTAAACCCCAACCCATGGTTTTCTTGGCTATGCAGTGGGGTTTCCAAACAAGACTCTGATGCACAACATAAAGAAAACAAGTATGTGCTCAAAACAATAAAAATTTATAAAATGGTTAATGCAAACCGGGGCTTGCCTTGCTGCTCTTGGTCGTAGGCTAGCTGTTCCTCCGGAGTAACGAAGTCTAGGACTTCGGGTTCCTCCTCGACCTTAGCGACTACATGATAAGAACAATGTATGTATTAATTAAATGCTTTTGTATTAACTTTGAAGTTGTGAAGTCTATAACCTTTACTAGATAGACCTAATGACTGTGAAACTTTTACTGTGGCTTGGTTACAACCTAAACAGAGACTTGGTCAAGTTTTAGTTGCAGCAAAGCTCATTTGAGCCCTCCACAAATAATTATGTCCTTGACCTTAATTAAAGGCTTTTAGGGTGTTCTAGGTATTTTCATGAAACAAACTATGACTTTCTGAAAACTAGATTTTCAGAGGGTTCTAATGGAATTGGTCTCACTTAATTTGGAAGTCTCTAACTAAAGATATGAGCTAAACAATTTCAGAGAAAATTCTGAAAATGTTTCTGAACATTTTCTATTTTCTCTGGAACAGTTTTACTAATCACACCATTAGGTGGACTAAATGAGCTCAAATGGATCTGAAATTTTTATGGTAGTTCAAGGATATTTTGGTGAACATCTCAGCAAAATTTCAGGATTTTCCTCCAAATGATTCTCCAGTTAAAATTCCTAACAGTTTAAACTTTAAGGAATTAATTCTGGAGAATTAAGGAATCTCATGAAGTGACACTTGATTTTCTGGAAAGTACTCAAAGAGCTGAATCCAGCAAAATTTGGTTCACTCAATTTGGAGCTTTCTAGCCAAAGTTATAAGGATTTGAAGTTTGAAGGAAATCTGAAAATCGGGGAAAAGTTTAAACTCGCGCGTGGGCCCAGGAGACACGCGTCGCACGCCGAAGCGACAGCACACCGCGGCCCACAAGGCTTTTGCGCGCCAGCACACCCGATCCCGGCCGCAGCCGGATCCCGATTCAAAATATCGGCCGCTGACAGCTGGGGTCCACCCCCTTCTTCAACCTCGCGACACCCGCGCTCCGCCGCCGAGGGACCTCGCCGGAGAGCTCGCCGCCGGCTGCTGTACAGCTTCAAACTTCTTGATTCTGGCCGCCCCTGCCTACTTTTACTTGGGGAACATGATCCGAGGGTCAGCTGCTCATGACAACGGCCGGAGCATGGTCGGCGACGAGCCGCCATATCGGAACGACTTCGGCCATGTCGGCTGATGCTCCTAGTGCCTCAGCTACTTGGGAAACCGGTCGGGGAGCATCAGTGGACCTCAGAGAAGGTCGACATGAACTCGGGGCAGCTCGGGGAAGGCCCGAAATAGGTCCTCACCGTGCGCCCGATACCCCCCGTGCGTTCCGCCATTAGTAGACCTTGAATTACGCCGGGCACAGAAGTTCTCCGGCCCAGAGTTGTGAAGGCAACTTGTGCGTCACCGTGTCTAGTTCGTGTGGGAGTGGCCTGAGGCCCTCTAATCCTTTCTAGAGCACGAATTAAACAGAATCGTACCCGAGGGTCGTTCTGCACACAGAAAGGGGAAAAGTGGAAATTCGCCGCCGGTGAGCAACCACTCGAGCTGTGGCTCGGGGATGAGCAGCACCGATCACTTGCGCGTCCAAGGGTGCCTTGGCTCGGGCGTGACAACGCCCAGGTTGGGCTGTCCACGAGAGCCCGAGGTGCGGCGGTTTCCAGTTCCGAGTTTGATCTTTCGGCACAGCCGATATCACTCGGTTTCAATCGATTTCTATCAATGGGAAGGATGGAGGATGGTTGCTAGTACCTTGCTGGGACCTTGGAATGGAAAGAGGGAGCTGCGATCGGCTTGATCAAGCAGGAACTCGAGCGGCGGCGATGGCAGTGGGAAAAGCAGTCGCGCACGTCGGTAGCTCGGGGAAATGGTGACTGAGGCACGCCGGGGAGGGAATAAATAGCTCGGCCGGCTGGCCTCCGGCTTGGGGCACGCAGCAGGAGCTGGCGCCGGCCGGCCCCTTCGGTGGCGCGCGCGCACAACAGCCGGGAACCGACTGAACTGTGGTTCAGTCGGTTTGCTTTGAGGCTGAGGCTGACATGTGGGTCCCACTCCTCTTTTAACCTCTGAAATTTATTCCTAACAGCTGTGGTAAACAGTGAACCCTATTCTACCCTTGGCAACTCAAATTATTCACCCAAGAGCCATTTGAATTGATCAAAGTTCAAATGAGGTTTGGTTTGAATGAATTTCAGCACAAGTGCAGTTTGAAATTCAAATAAAGTTTGAATTTCTCCCCCTTAGCTCATGTCAAGATCAACTCCAAATGGAGTGAAAATTGGTGTGTGAGCTCACAAAAATGTGCTGAGCAAGAATATGCCTTCCACTTTTAAATTCAGTGGGTGAAAACAGTTTGAATTTGAATATGTTTTCAAACTGCCCCTTTCCTATCTACACCCAAGATGACCTCAAAAATGTTTTGAATTTGGGTGAAACTTGGCATGGACATCCTTGGCAAAGTGTAGGAGTTTTCATATGTCCAGCCCATCTATATCACATGTGGGAAGTACCACTTTTGCAATGTGTGAGTTTGTTCCCTAATGAGCATGTTGATAATTGTTACTTGCTCTTTATTTGTGTTCATCATTTTTCCTCAAATGAGGTGTGTGGTGTGGGGATGAACACTGCAAATGGGTGTCAAAAACTGAGGCCCTTACATTCCTCCCCCCTTAAAAGAATCTCGTCCCGAGATTATAAGGTGAAAATGAGAGAGAGGACGGTGGAAAAATTACCGGATATGCGACGTGAGAAAGTCGGGGTAGTTAGTGCGAAGGAATTCTTCGCTCTCCCATGTCGCTTCATCCATGGAGTGATTACTCCACAGAACCTTGTAGAACCACAACGTACGGTTGCGTGTGGTTCGGGCCTTTTCATCAATAATCTGCACCGGTTCCTCCCGATAGGTGAGATCCGGTTGCAGTTCTTCAATGTCTTCCAGCTGAACGGTAGTTGATAGCTTGAGACACTTCCTCAGCTGGGAAATGTGAAAGACGTCGTGCACACCGGAAAGTGCTTCTGGTAATCTTAGCCGGTATGCCACCGATCCACATCTTTCGGTAATCTGGAATGGACCGATGAATCGGGGTGCTAACTTTCCTCTCACCCCAAATCTGTTTACGCCCTTCATTGGAGACACTCGTAGATATACGTGGTCTCCAGCTTCGAATTGTAACGGACGCCTTCTCCGGTCCGCATACTGTTTCTGTCGGGATTGAGCGGCTTTTAGGTTCGCTTGAATTAATCGAACCTTTTCTTCCGCGTTGTTGACAAGATCAATCCCGAAGGTAACCCTCTCGCCAGACTCACACCAATTCAATGGTGTGCGGCATTTTCTCCCGTATAGCGCCTCGTAGGGCGCCATCTTGATGCTGGCTTGGTACCCATTGTTGTACGAGAACTCGGCTAACGGCAAGTGATCATCCCAGTTCTTGCCGTGGTCGATAGCGCAAGCTCGTAGCATTTGTTCTAAGATTTGATTTACCCGCTCCGTTTGCCCATCCGTCTGCGGGTGGTAGGCTGAACTACGGATCAGCTTCGTCCCCAAGGCAGCGTGGAGCTGCTCCCAAAAACGGGACACAAATAAAGTGCCCCGGTCCGATACGATAGTACGGGGTACGCCGTATAAGCATAGGATCCGTGAGATGTACAGTTCAGCGTACTTCTTGGCGTTGTAGTTGGTGTTGACCGGGATGAAATGGGCAACTTTGGTGAGCCGATCGACGATCACCCACACAGAATCATGTTTCTGTAAGGTGGTGGGTAAACCGACGACGAAATCCATGCTCACGTCCTCCCACTTCCAGGCAGGAATGCCCAGTGGTTGCAGCAGTCCCGGTTTCCGCATGTGGTCTGCCTTCACCCGTCGACATGTATCACACTCGGACACGTATTTTGCAGTCTCTCGCTTCATCCGTGTCCACCAAAACTTGCTTCTGAGTTCTTGATACATCTTGTTGCTGCCGGGGTGATTAGAAAACTTTGATAAGTGAGCCTCATCAAAGATTTTCTTCCGTAACTCCGGGTTTCGGGGTACGACGATCCGGTCCTTGAACCATAGGACGCCGTCTCCGTCCTTCCGGAAACATTTCAACTCCCCACTGTCTACACGTCTCCGCAAATGTGATATGCCCTTGTCATTCTTCTGGGCTGCCGCTATCTCTTCACGGATGGTGGGGATCAAAGCTAGGTTGTAGAGAGCTCCATGTGGAATCACATGTAGTGGTGGTTCGCTCTCTTCCAACGGTGTGATGGTCAGATTATTGACGTGTGACTTGCGGCTTAGCGCGTCTGCCACAACGTTTGCCTTGCCCGGATGATAATGGATCTCTATCTCGTAATCCTTTATCAGTTCTAACCATCTTCGTTGCCTCATGTTCAGCTCCTTCTGAGTGAATATGTACTTGAGGCTTTTGTGGTCGGTATATAAATGTACGAGGTTACCGAGTAGGTAGTGCCTCCACATTTTCAGTGCAAGTACCACGGCAGCGAGCTCCAAGTCGTGAGTTGGATAATTTTGCTCATGATTCCTAAGCTGCCGTGACCCATACGCGACCACCCTTCGGTCTTGCATCAACACACATCCGAGCCCAATGCCGGATGCATCGCAGTACACATCGAACGGTTTTGTTGTGTCTGGCTGCGCCAAAACCGGTGCTGATGTCAGGTGCTTGACTAAAGCCTTGAATGCTGCTTCACATGCTGGACTCCAAACATATTTGGTAGCCTTCTTCAGCAGCTCTGTCATTGGCTTGGCAATCTTCGAGAAGTTCGGAATGAACCTCCGATAATATCCCGCGAGTCCGAGGAAACTCCGTACCTCATGAACAGTTCTCGGGGATTTCCAATTCAGCACTTGCGTGATTTTGCTCGGGTCCACAGCGATACCCTCCGCTGAGATGATATGCCCGAGGAAAGGCACTTGCGATATCCAAAACTCGCATTTGCTGAACTTTGCGTATAACTTGTGATCCCGCAGCCGTTGCAAGACTATACGCAGATGTTTCTTGTGATCTTCCTCCGACTTGGAATATACCAGGATGTCGTCGATGAAGACCACGACAAACTTGTCCAGCTCCGGCATGAACACCGAGTTCATTAAGTACATGAAGTGAGCTGGAGCATTGGTGAGGCCAAAGGACATGACCAGGTACTCATAAAGTCCGTACCTTGTCGAAAAAGCTGTCTTTGGAATGTCCTCAGCCCTGATCTTAATCTGATGGTACCCGGATCTTAAATCCATCTTGGAAAAGACCTTTGCTTCGACCAACTGATCAAACAACATGTCGATCCGTGGCAACGGGTACTTGTTCTTGATGGTTACGGCATTTAATGGACGGTAGTCCACGCAAAGCCGCAACGTTTCATCCTTCTTTTTGACAAATAATGCCGAACAGCCCCATGGCGAGGAGCTCGGCCTAATAAAACCCTTCTCCAGAAGGTCCGTGAGCTGAGTCTTCAGTTCAGCCAACTCCTTGGGCGCCATCTTGTACGGCCTTCGGGATATTGGCATGGTTCCCGGTGCAAGTTCAATCTTGAACTCCACCTCTCTATCGGGTGGCATCCCCGGAAAATCATCCGGGAATACATCAGGGAATTCTCGGACCACTGGAATGTCTTCCAATCTGATGGTTGTGGCTTGATAGACACTTGGAAGTTTTATTTCTGGACTGTCCAGAAATAATGAGTGAGAACCGTGCACTCCTGAGTTTAAGTGCACGACTCGGAGGACGGTGTCTAAAACAGCGCCGTGGCGGTTTAACCACGACATCCCTAGGATGACATCGACCTTCTGTCCCTCTAAGATAATGAGAGACGTGGGGTACACTCTACCCGCTAAGCATAATGGTGCTTTGGAGACCATTACGCTTGCTGAAATCTTCCCACCCGGTGAACAAATTAAATATGGACTATCGGTGGGTAGTATTGGCAAGCTGTGTTTAGCAATGAAAGCTTGGCTAATAAAATTATGCGTGGCGCCTGAATCAAATAGTACTATAGCGGGATGCTGGTGGAGTTGGAACATACCCGCAAGGATTGGCTCGCCCTCCGGCACGTCCTCAATGGCAAGCTGGTGGACAGTACCGGGCCTAGGGTTTGCCCGCCGCGCATTAGTAGGGTTCCGGGGTTGATTCCTCCCCGGAAACTGTGGTACCACTCCGCCGCCTTGCCTCTCCGGGCAACTGCTCGCGAAGTGTCCTGGACGACCACACTTGTAACATGTGGCCGCTGCTGGTGGAGTACTTGGTGGACGAAAGCCCGGCATGCGTTGCGGAGGTGCAAACGCACGCGGCATCGCCCGCTGCTGCTGTTGTTGTTGCGGTGGTGCTGGCAGTGCCGGCCGGAATGCCGGTGAAGAATACGGCCGACCGCGGAACGGCATCGACCGCTGTGGTGGCTGCCAGCGCGGACCTGATGGTGGGCGATTCACCATCCGAAACTTCTGAGAAGGACCGCCTCCTTCTCCGCTGCTCTGCGGCGCGCTTCGCTTTCGCTCTGCCGCCGCCAACTCCTTGCCGGAGTCTTCCTGAACAATCGCAGCATCAATTATGTCGTTGAGGCTGCCGCGATTGAACATCGCCAGCTTGTCCTTCAGGAGCGGGTTAAGCCCCTGGTAAAAGTGGTCCCGCCGCTTCTCGTCCGTATCTGCGTGATACGACGCGTAGAGTGCGAGATCGTTGAACGCTCTGGAGTACTCCAGCGCGTTCCGGCTCCCTTGTTGCAGGTGTAGGAATTCCTGCGTCTTCCTCTTCATCAAACCGGGCGGTATATGATAGGCCCGGAAGGCCGTCCGGAACTCCGCCCAGGTCATCACTCGGTCGGTGGGTTGTGAAGCACAAAAGTTGGCCCACCACGCGCTCGCGGATCCTTGGAGCTGCTGGACCGCGAACTGAGGCTTGCGCTGCTCGCTGATTTGGAGCAGCCCGAACTTCATCTCTATGGCGCGGAGCCAGTTGTCCGCGTCAAGTGGTTCATCCGCCCTTGAGAATACAGGGGGATGAGTCGCCAGGAAGTCAGAGTAGGAGCTCTGTTGGCGCTCCTCACGATCTTGACGTCTCTCTGGGCGAGACGTATTCGCAATTAACGTTTGCAGCAGCTCTGTATGCTGCTGATGTGAACCCGCCATTGCCGCGACAATGTCGGCCAATGTAACCGTTGGCAGTGGCGGTGGCGGTGTTTGCTGTTGCTGTTGCTGCTGCTGTCCCGAGGAGTCCTCGGGAGGTGGTTGGGAGGTCTCTCCCCCTTGGCTAGTACCTCCAACATCGGGGTTGGCACGAGTACGCGTCATTCTGAAATTCAACACAGCAGCAATTAGCACATGTCTTACTCAAAATTCCATAAACAGGAGTAAGTATTGAAGCGACGCATGATTAACTTGCACAACATTCACATATATTGATAAAGCATAAACTTTATACAAGATACATTATTCTCGGATCTCCGAGAAGTCGTGCTCATGTCGTCACTACCTATACATACGCTACTGTCTACACGACATGTCACCGATTACAAAAGTTGGGTTACGCTACCCTAGCTGCCCTACTTGGCAACCGTAACCCCCTACTCGGAGTAGAACTCGACCTCCTGTGGGTCGTCCTCCTCCGGTACCTCTGCTGGTGGCTCGGGGTCTACCACCTCTTCTCCCATTCCAGGTTCTCCCATGGCTGGAAGACCCAAGACTACCGGTACGCCCAATACCGGGGGCACGAGGTCCTGCAATGCATGCACCTCGTCCATAGCCTGGTTGTAGTCCTCTTCCCAGCCTTGTCCTTCCTCAATAGCGTCGTCCCGCTCTTGAGCAAGGTCCTCATTCTGCTGGGTTAGGGTCTGCACCAGCTCTTGCAACGCCGCAATGTCAACACGGCTCTTCTTCTTTGCCTTCTTCAGACGACGCAACTGATTGTGTTGTTCATTCAGTCGCTTGATCGTCGGAAGGAGCACATTGCGGAGTGCACTGTGAGCACTCTCAAAATGATCTCCACGGCTTGTGCTCTCCTTGAGCTTGGTGGCGAGATGCTCCGTATGAACAGCTTGGCTGTCCATCACAGCGTTTCCCGCCCTCATTTGGAGGCTGAGATTTGCCTCCGCGGGGTTGTACCTTGGGCAACTCGGGTTTGTTGCCTCTAGGTACCTCTCTTCCCACACATGCTGAGCTCGTCCCTCCACCGGAACGAGTGCGTATGGAGTTCCCTCCATAGCCTGTACGTGTAGTTGGCAGAAACGTGACATAGTGTCACGGGCTGCCACTTGCCACATCCCTTCCGGTTGTCTTCCTCTCACCGTGACGGTGAATGGCACCCAACCGGGTGGCGTAGGCCCTGCAGGAACCTCGACATGGATCGTCCACGTCTTGTTCCCCTCTTCGCCTTCTTCCTTGGCGAAGTATTGCGGCATCTGGTTGTACCCGAAATATTGGAGCATTAGCCACAATGCTCCCGGGTAGCCGCTACGGTCAGAGCAGTGGGAAACTACCCACCCGTTCTCCAACCGTTTATCTGCTGCCATCTGTAAAAATATATTTGAGAAATGTCAAATATTTATTTAAACAGTAAACCATTGAGTTATAACATAAGATATGTCATTGAACCCTTAACACTTGGAAACATAGTTCAAATTTTTAAACAAATTTGACTGCTGATCTGCTGTTCCCATGACAGCCCTGACCAGTTTCCATATCAATCTGATTTAGGCCAGGTTAAAAGCAAAACCAGTCCTGGAGCTCAACATCAAAGTTAAAGTTAACTTCAATAGCTTTCCAGAAAGTATTTGGTTGGCCTAAGATCTGCTCTGGTTCAAAAGTTATGAGATGTCAAAGTTAACAGAATTTCTGGGAACAATTGGACAGCACCTCCCTGCCTTAGGTACTGATTTGATCCAAGAATTCCAGTTAATTCTGTTCCTAATCTGACAAAACTTTCTGTTACAAAGTTGTAACCCATCTCATACGCTTCCCAGAACCACCTCATTTTCTATTTTTGGATTTTTATGCAGGAAGTTATGCTTAATTTACAGAGAGTCTACAGAGAGTCTTTGCTCCGTCCTGTTTTCTGGACAGTTTCAACTCTACTGCATTTTTCGAGTGGTTAAGGGATGAAACACCTCTGGAACTCAACAGAAAAGTTGTAAAGCTCCTCCAAAGCTTTCCAGAAATGTATCATACGACCCCAACCTCGAAAGAACTCAACCTCTAACCTCTGATTAACTTCAGCCTTGATTTAGCTGAAAACAGAGTGCTCTGTCCTTAACATCCTATAAGTTGAAAATTTATTAACTTTGAATATCCTGTTCAAGGGAAGGAGTTACATCAAGTTTTACTACTTTGGATCAAAACCTTCAAGTTTTTAAATGAAGTTGTTCATTTAGTTGGGTGTGACGTCGAGGCGTCACCAGATTATGTCGGTACTACGTCCTCACAAAGGAAAAACCTATACCGGATTTAGCCGGCTTCGTTAGTTCAGTGGCACTACTCGTCACTCGCACACGGATGCTACACGTCTACCGTTTCGTGGTAAGGCTACCTGCAGAAACTCAAACAATCATCAGACTCGGCTGCACACCGAGCCCGGAATCCATACAGTTTGTACACCCGGCCGTCATCACTCGCCCGGATGTTCTCAAGCCAAACACGCCTTGAGTTACGTGTTCACGTTTCAGACCACGTGACGGGGTCTCCCATGTTGCACCACGCACGCCAGGGACAGACGTTGCTCGAATACCCCAAACGACATGAAGAGTCGTAGAGGATATCAAAGCGGGTCGGGTTACCTGCCACCCGTGGGGCTCCACCCTTCAGCTTGTGCGCACTGGTGGACAGCGCTTACGTGCACCCCCCAAGACATGAACGTCCCGAGATGCACGATTTTCCGACATAACAAATAAGTTAATAAGCCACTTTCTATATACTAATAACATCCTTATACGGGCTACTAACTCGTTCCTCACTGGATTTTTGAACAAGAAGACCTTTGTACTGTGTTAAACCTCAAGCGAGCTCTGATACCACGCTGACACGACCCCACTGGTCCTGTCGAGCCAGGATCACGCTGAGGGGTGCTGCGTTGCACAACACCGTATAACACACGTCAAAGGTACAAAGCGGAAGCGGAATCTTTATTACATAAACAAGTTTATTAACATGTTTACATCAAAATAAGTTTAGTCCACACTCGCGGGCGTAGACTAAGCATCAAGTGCACGTTCAGCCCTCGAACGTGTCCTTGCTAGCACACTCGCACACTAACTCTGCGGCGTGCACGACTCCCACTCGACGGGGTTCCCCTCCTGGGGTTCCGTCTCCTCTTCGGGAGTCCCTTCCTCATAGAACCCTGCAAAAGCTTCAAACACAAGCAGTGAGCACGAAGGCTCAGCAAGTCTGACCCGTCTCACCTAAACATGAAACTTCTACATGAGGGTGATGGGTTGCATGAGGTAAAAATCATTTGCAAGGACTCGCCTAATTAGTAGAACCTTACTTTCAAGTTTTAGCAGCAGGTTGTGGAGAACTTTACGCTAAGGCACATGAGAGAGCCGCAATCAAACAAGAAACGCATTTCTCTCATGTACTTTGCCCAAAGTTGAAAAGAACTTTAGTTAGCACTAAGCTACAACATATCATTAACAATCAATATCCAACTTTCAATCAGCAACATTTTAACATGTAACTAGCCTGTTCTTTCTACGTCACGGTACAGTGAACAAGTGGTACTCACTGACCGCGAGGGACGGCGATTATAATCGATTTACACCTGCAGGGTTACCCGAACAACCCGTCACGTACGCCCGTACTCGATGTTGCCTACAACAACCATCACGGACGCCGTACGCGACTACCTTTCACCCGTTAGCCAAATATTGAACCGGTCCCATCGTCCCGAGCAAGAGGTCCCTGCACGCGCATCTCTGTGCCGCCAGCTGATTTACACCTCGAGCTCTCAACCTACCCTCTGAACGACGGGCAATGCCTCAATACCCAGCTACCCGAGTTACATCAGTTTCCCGGTTCCCATATAGCCGGTAGGTCTTCGGTACTGTTCTAGCTTGTTCAACAGGCCCGCACACGGCTCGGTCCTCAATCGACACAAGCGGAGCTACAGCACACAGGCCCCAAAGTCCTGCTGCCCTTACTCTCCGCTCGGTCTCATTTTCTTGCCATGTGTATCATGTGCTATCTCTACCCGAGCAATGTGCCTCTAGCCTATTCTCGCGAGTAGTTCCAACTACTCGACTTGTACCGAATCCTACTCTATCCTAGCAATGCAGTGGCTAACGGGGTTTGCAATCCTAAACCCCAACCCATGGTTTTCTTGGCTATGCAGTGGGGTTTCCAAACAAGACTCTGATGCACAACATAAAGAAAACAAGTATGTGCTCAAAACAATAAAAATTTATAAAATGGTTAATGCAAACCGGGGCTTGCCTTGCTGCTCTTGGTCGTAGGCTAGCTGTTCCTCCGGAGTAACGAAGTCTAGGACTTCGGGTTCCTCCTCGACCTTAGCGACTACATGATAAGAACAATGTATGTATTAATTAAATGCTTTTGTATTAACTTTGAAGTTGTGAAGTCTATAACCTTTACTAGATAGACCTAATGACTGTGAAACTTTTACTGTGGCTTGGTTACAACCTAAACAGAGACTTGGTCAAGTTTTAGTTGCAGCAAAGCTCATTTGAGCCCTCCACAAATAATTATGTCCTTGACCTTAATTAAAGGCTTTTAGGGTGTTCTAGGTATTTTCATGAAACAAACTATGACTTTCTGAAAACTAGATTTTCAGAGGGTTCTAATGGAATTGGTCTCACTTAATTTGGAAGTCTCTAACTAAAGATATGAGCTAAACAATTTCAGAGAAAATTCTGAAAATGTTTCTGAACATTTTCTATTTTCTCTGGAACAGTTTTACTAATCACACCATTAGGTGGACTAAATGAGCTCAAATGGATCTGAAATTTTTATGGTAGTTCAAGGATATTTTGGTGAACATCTCAGCAAAATTTCAGGATTTTCCTCCAAATGATTCTCCAGTTAAAATTCCTAACAGTTTAAACTTTAAGGAATTAATTCTGGAGAATTAAGGAATCTCATGAAGTGACACTTGATTTTCTGGAAAGTACTCAAAGAGCTGAATCCAGCAAAATTTGGTTCACTCAATTTGGAGCTTTCTAGCCAAAGTTATAAGGATTTGAAGTTTGAAGGAAATCTGAAAATCGGGGAAAAGTTTAAACTCGCGCGTGGGCCCAGGAGACACGCGTCGCACGCCGAAGCGACAGCACACCGCGGCCCACAAGGCTTTTGCGCGCCAGCACACCCGATCCCGGCCGCAGCCGGATCCCGATTCAAAATATCGGCCGCTGACAGCTGGGGTCCACCCCCTTCTTCAACCTCGCGACACCCGCGCTCCGCCGCCGAGGGACCTCGCCGGAGAGCTCGCCGCCGGCTGCTGTACAGCTTCAAACTTCTTGATTCTGGCCGCCCCTGCCTACTTTTACTTGGGGAACATGATCCGAGGGTCAGCTGCTCATGACAACGGCCGGAGCATGGTCGGCGACGAGCCGCCATATCGGAACGACTTCGGCCATGTCGGCTGATGCTCCTAGTGCCTCAGCTACTTGGGAAACCGGTCGGGGAGCATCAGTGGACCTCAGAGAAGGTCGACATGAACTCGGGGCAGCTCGGGGAAGGCCCGAAATAGGTCCTCACCGTGCGCCCGATACCCCCCGTGCGTTCCGCCATTAGTAGACCTTGAATTACGCCGGGCACAGAAGTTCTCCGGCCCAGAGTTGTGAAGGCAACTTGTGCGTCACCGTGTCTAGTTCGTGTGGGAGTGGCCTGAGGCCCTCTAATCCTTTCTAGAGCACGAATTAAACAGAATCGTACCCGAGGGTCGTTCTGCACACAGAAAGGGGAAAAGTGGAAATTCGCCGCCGGTGAGCAACCACTCGAGCTGTGGCTCGGGGATGAGCAGCACCGATCACTTGCGCGTCCAAGGGTGCCTTGGCTCGGGCGTGACAACGCCCAGGTTGGGCTGTCCACGAGAGCCCGAGGTGCGGCGGTTTCCAGTTCCGAGTTTGATCTTTCGGCACAGCCGATATCACTCGGTTTCAATCGATTTCTATCAATGGGAAGGATGGAGGATGGTTGCTAGTACCTTGCTGGGACCTTGGAATGGAAAGAGGGAGCTGCGATCGGCTTGATCAAGCAGGAACTCGAGCGGCGGCGATGGCAGTGGGAAAAGCAGTCGCGCACGTCGGTAGCTCGGGGAAATGGTGACTGAGGCACGCCGGGGAGGGAATAAATAGCTCGGCCGGCTGGCCTCCGGCTTGGGGCACGCAGCAGGAGCTGGCGCCGGCCGGCCCCTTCGGTGGCGCGCGCGCACAACAGCCGGGAACCGACTGAACTGTGGTTCAGTCGGTTTGCTTTGAGGCTGAGGCTGACATGTGGGTCCCACTCCTCTTTTAACCTCTGAAATTTATTCCTAACAGCTGTGGTAAACAGTGAACCCTATTCTACCCTTGGCAACTCAAATTATTCA
The DNA here is from genome assembly GCA_030760725.1 of Neostapfia colusana. Lineage (NCBI taxonomy): Eukaryota > Viridiplantae > Streptophyta > Magnoliopsida > Poales > Poaceae > Neostapfia > Neostapfia colusana. Next base: position 4,080,507 of record JASWHV010000010.1, on the reverse strand, counting down.
CCCAAGAGCCATTTGAATTGATCAAAGTTCAAATGAGGTTTGGTTTGAATGAATTTCAGCACAAGTGCAGTTTGAAATTCAAATAAAGTTTGAATTTCTCCCCCTTAGCTCATGTCAAGATCAACTCCAAATGGAGTGAAAATTGGTGTGTGAGCTCACAAAAATGTGCTGAGCAAGAATATGCCTTCCACTTTTAAATTCAGTGGGTGAAAACAGTTTGAATTTGAATATGTTTTCAAACTGCCCCTTTCCTATCTACACCCAAGATGACCTCAAAAATGTTTTGAATTTGGGTGAAACTTGGCATGGACATCCTTGGCAAAGTGTAGGAGTTTTCATATGTCCAGCCCATCTATATCACATGTGGGAAGTACCACTTTTGCAATGTGTGAGTTTGTTCCCTAATGAGCATGTTGATAATTGTTACTTGCTCTTTATTTGTGTTCATCATTTTTCCTCAAATGAGGTGTGTGGTGTGGGGATGAACACTGCAAATGGGTGTCAAAAACTGAGGCCCTTACAGATTATTGACGTGTGACTTGCGGCTCAGCACATCTGCCACAACGTTTGCCTTGCCCGGATGATAATGGATCTCTATCTCGTAATCCTTTATCAGTTCTAACCATCTTCGTTGCCTCATGTTCAGCTCCTTCTGAGTGAATATGTACTTGAGGCTTTTGTGGTCGGTATATAAATGTACGAGGTTACCGAGTAGGTAGTGCCTCCACATCTTCAGTGCAAGTACCACGGCAGCGAGCTCCAAATCGTGAGTTGGATAATTCTGCTCATGGTTCCTAAGCTGCCGTGATCCATACGCGACCACTCTTCGATCTTGCATCAGCACACATCCGAGCCCAATGCCGGATGCATCGCAGTACACATCGAACGGTTTTGTTGTGTCTGGCTGCGCCAAAACCGGTGCTGAGGTCAGGTGCTTGACTAAAGCCTTGAATGCTGCTTCACATGCTGGACTCCAAACATACTTGGTAGCCTTCTTCAGCAGCTCTGTCATTGGCTTGGCAATCTTCGAGAAGTTCGGAATGATCCTCCGATAATATCCCGCGAGTCCGAGGAAACTCCGTACCTCATGAACAGTTCTCGGGGATTTCCAATTCAGCACTTGCGTGATCTTGCTCGGGTCCACAGCGATACCCTCTGCTGAGATGATATGCCCGAGGAAAGGCACTTGCGATATCCAAAACTCGCATTTGCTGAATTTTGCGTATAACTTGTGATCCCGCAGCCGTTGCAAGACTATACGCAGATGTTTCTTGTGATCTTCCTCCGACTTGGAATATACCAGGATGTCGTCGATGAAGACCACGACAAACTTGTCCAGCTCCGGCATGAACACCGAGTTCATTAAGTACATGAAGTGAGCTGGAGCATTTGTGAGGCCAAAGGACATGACCAGGTACTCATAAAGTCCATACCTTGTCGAGAAAGCTGTCTTTGGAATGTCCTCCGCCCTTATCTTAATCTGATGGTACCCGGATCTTAAATCCATCTTGGAAAAGACCTTTGCTTCGAACAACTGATCAAACAACATGTCGATCCGTGGCAACGGGTACTTGTTCTTGATGGTTACGGCATTTAATGGATGGTAGTCCACGCAAAGCCGCAGCGTCTCATCCTTCTTCTTGACAAATAATGCCGAACAGCCCCATGGCGAGGAGCTCGGCCTAATAAAACCCTTCTCCAGAAGGTCCGTGAGCTGAGTCTTCAGTTCAGCCAACTCCTTGGGCGCCATCTTGTACGGCCTTCGGGATATTGGCATGGTTCCCGGTGCGAGTTCAATTTTGAACTCCACCTCTCTATCGGGTGGCATCTCCGGCAAATCGTCCAGGAATACATCAGGGAACTCTCGGACCACTGGAATGTCTTCCAATCTGATGGTTGTGGCTTGATAGACACTTGGAAGTTTTATTTCTGGACTGTCCAGAAATAATGAGTGAGAACCGTGCACCTCTGAGTTTAAGTGCACGACTCGAAGGACGGTGTCTAATACAGCGCCGTGGCGGGTTAACCACGACATCCCTAGGATGACATCGACCTTCTGTCCCTCTAAGATAATGAGAGACGTGGGGTACACTCTACCCGCTAAGCATAATGGTGCTTTGGAGACCATTACGCTTGCTGAAATCTTCCCACCCGGTGAACAAATTAAATATGGACTATCGGTGGGTAGTATTGGCAAACTGTGTTTAGTAATGAAAGCTTGGCTAATAAAATTATGTGTGGCGCCTGAATCAAACAGTACTATAGCGGGATGCTGGTGGAGTTGGAACATACCCGCAAGGATTGGCTCGCCCTCCGGCATGTCCTCAATGGCAAGCTGGTGGACAGTGCCGGGCCTAGGGTTTGCCCGCCGCGCACTAGTAGGGTTCCGGGGTTGATTCCTCCCCGGAAACTGTGGTGCCACTCCTCCGCCTTGCCTCTCCGGGCAACTGCTCGCGAAGTGTCCTGGACGACCACACTTGTAACATGTGGCCGCTGCTGGTGGAGTACTTGGTGGACGAAAGCCCGGCATGCATTGCGGAGGTGCAAACGCACGCGGCATCGCCCGCTGCTGCTGTTGTTGTTGCGGTGGTGCTGGCAGTGCCGGCCGGAATGCCGGTGAAGAGTACGGCCGACTGCGGAACGGCATTGACCGCTGTGGTGGTTGCCAGCGTGGGCCTGATGGTGAGCGATTCACCATCCGAAACTTCTGAGAAGGACCGCCTCCTTCTCCACTGCTCTGCGGCGCGCTTCGCTTTCTTTACGCCGCCGCTAACTCCTTGCCGGAGTCTTCTTGAACAATCGCAGCATCAATGATGTCGTTGAGGCTGCCGCGATTGAACATCGCCAACTTGTCCTTCAGGAGCGGGTTAAGCCCCTGGTAAAAGTGGTCCCGCCATTTCTCGTCCGTATCTGCGTGATACGACGCGTAGAGCGCGAGATCGTTGAACGCTCTGGAGTATTCCAGCGCGTTCCGGCTCCCTTGTTGCAGGTGTAGGAACTCCTGCGTCTTCCTCTTCATCAGACCCGGCGGTATATGATAGGCCCTGAAGGCCGTCCGGAACTCTGCCCAGGTCATCACTCGGTCGGTGGGTTGTGAAGCACAAAAGTTGGCCCACCACGCGCTCGCGGATCCTTGGAGCTGCTGGACCGCGAACTGAGTCTTGCGCTGCTCGCTAATTTGGAGCAGCCCGAACTTCATTTCTATGGCGCGGAGCCAGTTGTCCGCGTCAAGTGGTTCATCCGCCCTTGAGAATACAGGGGGATGAGTCGCCAGGAAGTCGGAGTAGGAGCTCTGTTGGCGCTCCTCACGATCTTGACGTCTCTCTGGGCGAGACGTATTGGCGATGAGAGTCTGCAGCAACTCTGTGTGCTGCTGATGCGAGCCCGCCATTGCCGCGACAATGTCGGCCAATGTCACCGTTGGCAGTGGCGGTGGCGGTGTTTGCTGTTGCTGTTGCTGCTGCTGTCCCGAGGAGTCCTCGGGAGGTGGTTGGGAGGTCTCTCCCCCTTGGCTAGTACCCCCAACATCAGGGTTGGCACGAGTACGCGTCATTCTGAAATTCAACACAGCAGCAATTAGCACATGTCTTACTCAAAATTCCATAAACAGCAGTAGGTATTGAAGCGACACATGATTAACTTGCACAACATTCACATATATTGATAAAGCATAAACTTTATACAAGATACATTATTCTCGGATCTCCGAGAAGTCGTGCTCATGTCGTCACTACCTATACATACGCTACTGTCTACTCGACATGTCACTGATTACAAAAGTTGGGTTACGCTACCCTAGCTGCCCTACTTGGCAACCGTAACCCCCTACTCGGAGTAGAACTCGACCTCCTGTGGATCGTCCTCCTCCGGTACCTCTGCTGGTGGCTCGGGGTCTACCACCTCTTCTCCCATTCCAGGTTCTCCCATGGCTGGAAGACCCAAGACTACCGGTACGCCCAATACCGGGGGCACGAGGTCCTGCAAGGCATGCACCTCTTCCATAGCTTGGTTGTAGTCCTCTTCCCAGCCTTGTCCTTCCTCAATAGCGTCGTCCCGCTCTTGAGCAAGGTCCTCATTCTGCTGGGTTAGGGTCTGCACCAGCTCTTGCAACGCCGCGATGTCAACACGGCTCTTCTTCTTTGCCTTCTTCAGACGACGCAACTGATTGTGTTGTTCATTCAGTCGCTTGATCGTCGGAAGGAGCACATTGCGGAGTGCGCTGTGAGCACTCTCAAAATGATCTCCACGGCTTGTGCTCTCCTTGAGCTTGGTGGCGAGATGCTCCGTATGAACAGCTTGGCTGTCCATCACAGTGTTTCCCGCCTTCATTTGGAGGCTGAGGTTTGCCTCCGCGGGGTTGTACCTTGGGCAATTCGGGTCTGTTGCCTCCAGGTACCTTTCTTCCCACACATGCTGAGCTCGTCCCTCCACCGGAACGAGTGCGTATGGAGTACCCTCCATAGCCTGCACATGTAGTTGGCAGAAACGTGACATAGTGTTACGGGCTGCCACTTGCCACATCCCTTCCGGTTGTCTCCCTCTCACCGTGACGGTGAATGGCACCCAACCGGGTGGCGTAGGTCCTGCGGAAACCTCGACATGGATCGTCCACGTCTTGTTCCCCTCTTCGCCTTCTTCCTTGGCGAAGTATTGCGGCATCTGGTTGTACCCGAAATATTGGAGCATTTGCCACAATGCTTCCGGGTAGCCGCTACGGTCAGAGCAGTGGGAAACTACCCACCCGTTCTCCAACCGTTTATCTGCTGCCATCTGTAAAAATATATTTGAGAAATGTCAAATATTTATTTGAACAGTAACCCATTGAGTTATAACATAAGATATGTCATTGGACCCATAACACTTGGAAACATAGTTCAAATTTTTAAACAAATTTGACTGCTGATCTGCTGTTACCATGACAGCCCTGACCAGTTTCCATATCAATCTGATTTAGGCAAGATTAAAAGCAAAACCAGTCCTGGAGCTCAACATCAAAGTTACAGTTAACCTCAATAGCTTTCCAGAAAGTATTTGGTTGACCTAAGATTTGTCCTGGTTCAAAAGTTATGAGATGTCAAAATTAACAGAATTTCTGGAATCAATTGGACAGCACCCCCCTGCTCTAGGTACTGAATTGATGCAAGAATTCCAGTTAATTCTGTTCCCAATCTGACAAAACTTTCTGTTACAAAGTCGTAACCCATCTCATAAGCTTTCCATAAGTACCTCATTTCCTATTTTTGGATTTTTAAGCAGGAAGTTATGCTTAATTTACAGAGAGTTTACAGAGAGTCTTTGCTCTGTCCTGTTTTCTGGACAGTTTCAACTCTACTGCATTTTTCGAGTGATTAAGGGATGAAACACCTCTGGACCTCAACAGAAGAGTTGTAAAGCTCTTCCAACGCTTTCCAGAAATGTATCATACGACCCCAACCTCGAAAGAACTCAACCTCTAACCTCTGATTAACTTCAGCCTTGATTCAGCTGAAAACAGAGTGCTCTGTCCTTAACATCCTATAAGTTGAAAGCTTGTTAACTTTGAATATCCTGTTCAAGGGAAGGAGTTACATCAAGTTTTACTACTTTGGATCAAAACCTTCAAGTTTTTAAATGAAGTTGTTCATTTAGTTGGGTGTGACGTCGATGCGTCACCAGATTATGTCGGTACTACGTCCTCACAAAGAAAAACCTATACCGGACTTAGCCGGCTTCGTTAGTTCAGTGGCACTACTTGTCACTCGCACAGGGATACTACACATCTACCGTTTCGTGGTAAGGCTACCTGTAGAAACTCAAACAATCATCAGACTCGGCTGCACACCGAGCCCGGAATACATACAGTTAGTACACCCGGCCGTCATCACTCGCCCGGATGTTCTCAAGCCAACCACGCCTTGAGTTACGTGTTCACGTTTCAGACCACGTGACGGGGTCTCCCATGTTGCACCACGCACGCCAGGGACAGACGTTGCTCGAATACCCCAAACGACATGAAGAGTCGTAGAGGATACCAAAGCGGGTCGGGTTACCTGCCACCCGTGGGGCTCCACCCTTCAGCTTGTGCGCACTGGTGGACAGCGCTCACGTGCACCCCCCAAGACATGAACGTCCCGAGATGCACGATTTTCCGACATAACAATTAGGTTACTAAGCCACTTTCTATATACTAATAACATCCTTATACGGGCTACTAACTCGTTCCTCACTGGCTTTTTGAAAAAGAAAACCTTTGTACTGTGTTAAACCTCAAGCGAGCTCTGATACCACGCTGACACGACCCCATTGGTCCTGTCGAGCCAAGATCACGCTGAGGGGTGCTGCGTTGCACAGCACCGTATAACACACGTCAAAGGTGCAAAGCGGAAGCGGAAGTTTTATTGCATAAACAGTTTTATGAACCTGTTTACATCAAAATACGTTTAGTCCACACTTGCTGGCGTAGACTAAGCACCAAGTGCACGTTCAGCCCTCGAACGTGTCCTTGCTAGCACACACGCACACTAACTCTGCGGCGTGCACGACTCCCACTCGACGGGGTTCCCCTCCTGGGGTTCCGTCTCCTCTTCGGGAGTCCCTTCCTCATAGAACCCTGCAAAAGCTTCAAACACAAGCAGTGAGCACGAAGGCTCAGCAAGTCTGACCCGTCTCACCTAAACATGGAACTTCTACATGAGGGTAATGGGTTGCATGAGGTAAAAATCATTTGCAAGGACTCGCCTAATTAGTAGAACCTTACTTTCAAGTTTTAGCAGCAGGTTGTGGAGAACCTTACGCTAAGGCACATGAGAGAGCCGCAATCAAACAAGAAACGCATTTCTCTCATGTACTTTGCCCAAAGTTGAAAAGAACTTTAATTAGCTCTAAGCTACAGCATATCATTAACAATCAATGTCCAGCTTTCAATCAGCAACATTTTAACATGTAACTAGCCTGTTCTTTCTACGTCACGGTACAGTGAACAAGTGGTACTCACTGACCGCGAGGGACGGCGATTATAATCGATTTACACCTGCAGGGTTACCCGAACAACCCGTCACGTACGCCCTTACTCGATGTTGCCTACAACAACCATCACGGACGCCGTACGCGACTACCTTTCACCCGTTAGCCAAATATTGAACCGGTCCCATCGTCCCGAGCAAGAGGTCTCTGCACGCGCATCTCCGTGCCGCCAGCCGATTTACACCTCGAGCTCTCAACCTACCCTCTGAACGACGGGCAATGCCTCAATACCCAGCTACCCGAGTTACATCAGTTTCCCGGTTCCCATATAGCCGGTAGGTCTTCGGTACTGTTCTAGCTTGTTCAACAGGCCCGCACACGGCTCGGTCCTCAATCGACACAAGCGGAGCTACAGCACACAGGCCCCAAAGTCCTGCTGCCCTTACTCTCCGCTCGGTCTCATTTTCTTGCCATGTGTATCATGTGCTATCTCTACCCGAGCAATGTGCCTCTAGCCTATTCTCGCGAGTAGTTCCAACTACTCGACTTGTACCGAATCCTACTCTATCCTAGCAATGCAGTGGCTAACAGGGTTTTCCATCCTAAACCCAACCCATGGTTTTCTTGGCTATGCAGTTGGGTTTTCAATCAAGACTCTAATGCAAAGAACAATATTCAAAGATGTGCTCAAAACAATAAACATTTGTAAAAAGGTTAATGCAAACCAGGGCTTGCCTTGCTGCTCTTGGTCGTAGGCTAGCTGTTCCTCCGGAGTAACGAAGTCTAGGACTTCGGGTTCCTCCTCGACCTTAGCGACTACATGATAAGAGCAATGTATGTATTAATTTAAATACATTGGTATTAAATTTGAAGTTGTGAAGTATATAACCCTCGCTAGACAGACCTAATGACTGTGAAACTTTTACTGTGGCTTGGTTACAACCTAAACAAAGTCTTGGTCAAGTTTTAGTTGCAGCAAAGCTCATTTGAGCCCTCCACAATTAATTATGTCCTTGACCTTAATTGGAACTCTTAGGGTGTTCTAGGAAGGTTGAGCCCTCCACGTCGTTCAGAGGGTAGGTTGAGAGCTCGAGGTGTAAATCGGCTGGCGGCACGGAGATGCGCGTGCAGAGACCTCTTGCTCGGGACGATGGGACCGGTTCAATATTTGGCTAACGGGTGAAAGGTAGTCGCGTACGGCGTCCGTGATGGTTGTTGTAGGCAACATCGAGTACGGGCGTACGTGACGGGTTGTTCGGGTAACCCTGCAGGTGTAAATCGATTATAATCGCCGTCCCTCGCGGTCAGTGAGTACCACTTGTTCACTGTACCGTGACGTAGAAAGAACAGGCTAGTTACATGTTAAAATGTTGCTGATTGAAAGCTGGACATTGATTGTTAATGATATGCTGTAGCTTAGAGCTAATTAAAGTTCTTTTCAACTTTGGGCAAAGTACATGAGAGAAATGCGTTTCTTGTTTGATTGCGGCTCTCTCATGTGCCTTAGCGTAAGGTTCTCCACAACCTGCTGCTAAAACTTGAAAGTAAGGTTCTACTAATTAGGCGAGTCCTTGCAAATGATTTTTACCTCATGCAACCCATTACCCTCATGTAGAAGTTCCATGTTTAGGTGAGACGGGTCAGACTTGCTGAGCCTTCGTGCTCACTGCTTGTGTTTGAAGCTTTTTCAGGGTTCTATGAGGAAGGGACTCCCGAAGAGGAGACGGAACCCCAGGAGGGGAACCCCGTCGAGTGGGAGTCGTGCACGCCGTTAGTGTGCGTGTGTGCTAGCAAGGACACGTTCGAGGGCTGAACGTGCACTTGGTGCTTAGTCTACGCCCGCGAGTGTGGACTAAACGTATTTTGATGTAAACAGGTTCATAAAACTGTTTATGCAATAAAACTTCCGCTTCCGCTTTGCACCTTTGACGTGTGTTATACGGTGCTGTGCAACGCAGCACCCCTCAGCGTGATCCTGGCTCGACAGGACCAATGGGGTCGTGTCAGTAAGCCGCCCGAGCCTTGGACTATAAAAGCCTCGGGTAGGCGTCGATAGCAGGGGTTCGCATTCTGCCACTCATACGCTAGCCATACACTCTCAAGCTGTAACTCACCCCCAAGCTCAGGCCCCCGGCCCTGAGCAGCAAGCAATACAGCGAGCTCCATAGCTCGCCGTGGACGTAGGGTTTTACGCTCCGGCGGCCTGAACCACGTAAAACTTCCCGTGTCAAGCTCTCACTAACTTGTCCATCCGCGTAAGCTCTCCGCTAGGAACTAGCCCCTCCGAAAAAAGAACCTCCGCGGGCTGCCCAGTGCAGGCCCGGGGGAAGTGTCGATCGCACACTTCGACAGTAGGGTAGGTTTCTTTTCATATAAATTTCCATACGGGGGAAGGCGGGCCGAATATGTAGGCCACGCCCCACCTCAAGGGAAGCAAGACTCTACGCGCTTGGGGTCGGAACCAGGCGAAGCTGAACGTAGTCCTGGACCGTCCCCTGAGGCTTAGTTGCTCCAAGCCCTGTTCTTGGACTTTATGGAATTTATTATAAAAAGAAGGGCCTATCCTATTGTTGCTCTAGGGGTAGAACTTACAGCGGTGTTCCATGTTCCGAAGGTTCGGGAGCGGGTCCCCGTCCTCGGTTCTGGGGGATGGTCCCAGGCCCGGGATGTCCAGCCCCAGCATGGCGAATGGCCATGTGGGCTGGATCATCTGTACCGTCCAAGCCGGTGTATGGATCTGCTTGGCGTGGAACAGGCACGCCTAGCAGCTCTCGACCAGCTCGACGGCATCCTGGAGTGTTGCCGGCTAGTAGAAGCCATGCTGAAAGGCTTTACCAACAAACGTGCGTGAGGAAGAGTGACTCCCACATTCACCTCCATGGATCTCAGCGAACAAGTCGCAGCCTTCCCCCTGGGTTATGCACCGCAATAGGATGTGGTTGGCGCCACGTCGGTAGAGATCCCCCTCTACCGCCATGTGTCTCTTAGCCATACGCACAATCCGTTCAACGGATACACGTTCATCAGGGAGGATAGTCTTTCAAGTAGTCCCGGACCTCCGTGATCCATGCATCGGGTCTGACTTGAGCATCTGGATCTTGAGCGCTGGGTTGCACGGAGTCCCCAGTGACGCTTATGATCCTTGGCGGCGTCCACGGCCGCCGGGACCGCCAGCTTCGAGGTGCTGGTCTAGCCCCCTTCGCCCGGCTCGGCGGGCCGGGCTGTGGGCCGCGGCAACGTCCTCTCGAGGCCCCCTTCAGGCATAGTGGCTCCAGTGGTTGTCTTCGTTGAAAGGTCGTCAGCTGCGGCCTTGCTAGCGTGCGGTACGTGGTGCAGGTCCAAGGCGAGGGGGTCTGTCTCCACCGTCTTGGTTGATAACCAGACTGGGAGTTGCCCTGAGCCAACGACTAGCAAGGAGGATGAGCACTTCATACTTTGCTATGTTGTTGGCTGCCTTGGAATTGAAACGCGCCACATACCCAGACTGCTCCCCCGATGGCGTGAGGAACAGTACGCTAGCATCGGCCCCCTGCTTTCGCAAGGAGCCGTCGAACATCATTCGGTAAGGTCTGGTGAAGGTCAGGGCTCAGGGTCCTGTTTCATTGTCTTCGTGGTGAGGCGGCCCCACGGGACCTCGTCGGGTGGTGCCGTGTTATGCGGCACCCAACAGCACACGGGTCGATGAACATACATCATATTACATAAATAGTTTGCGGAAGCGTACAAGATTGTTTTACAAATAAGTATATCAGAGTAAACTACAGCGGAAGACTATCACTCTCACGACTCATATCTAAACTAGCAACAAAGAAACAGTCCAGCCCGCGGACGTTTCTTACTAGCAACACGAAGATCAATCTGCAGCGGCGAGGATGCTCTTTGAGTAAACACTCGGAGGTTCCCGAGTCTCATCGGCATCCCTTCTCATAAGCATCGAGTCAAATACCTGCAAAACAACTCAGATAGCATCCGTGAGCATAACGCTCAGCAAGACTTAACCGTCACCCTAAACATGAAACTCTAAGTGAGGTTATGAACCTAACATAGGATGGCATAAGCATAATTAAACTCGCCTAGCAGTGAATCCTTACTTTCAGGTATTAATTGCGGCATTTTAAGTAACCCTGGGCACGCCACATCGGTAGTCCACAATCAAACAAGAAACGCTTTCCCCCGATGTAAATTGCTCATGGCATAAAAGAATCGAGTTTGCACTAGCCTATTCATCAAGCTTCAATACAAGGTAGAAGAATACTTCACATCAAAATGATTAGTTCCTTTCTCATGCAAGTTCTTACTACATCACGACTGTGAGAACAAGTATGCTCTGTCCATTCCGCGAGCGACAGTGATTCGAATCAATAACACCCGGACTACACGACACGTACGCCCGTACTCGACGTTGCCTACAACAACCATCACTGACGTCGTACGTGGCAGCCTTTCCCCCGTTTCACCCCCGCTGAATCGATCAAGTCGCCCCGTACAGTAGCTACTCTCATGGTGCACCTTCCGACGTGAGATGTCATGAGAATATTCCCCACATACTGCACACCGGCCGTCCGCCTGAGGCGACCCGAAAAGTCCCAACGACAGCTTCCCGAGGTACATCGGTTTACTGGGTCCCATATAGCCAGCATGAGTCCGGTACACAACTCAAACTTGTTCAACAGGGCCACATACGGATCGGTCCTTGACCGACACGGACAGGTCTACAGCACCCAGGCCCCTATGTCCTGCTGCTCCTACAACCTTCCGGTCTCAATTTTAACTTGCTAATTCAATTACGAACCAATCCCGTATGCCCCTGTTGTTCCTAAATCTGCGAGTAGCATCTCACCACTCGACTTCTACCGAACCGTACTTAAGCATGGCAGTTCTACACGGTGAAAGACACCTACCCAATACTCCATGGGTCATTTGGCTATGCAAGAGGAGTATCAAACACTAGACCTAATGCACAGTTCAAATCTTAACCAAAGGTGAATACAAAGTAAAAACTTAACAGCTGTTAAATGCAAACCGGAGCTTGCCTGTTTTGCAGGGTAGTCGTATATAAGCAGTTAGTATCCTTGCAGATCCACCCTTGACTCTCCGGAGCTTGATCCACTTCGATGAATCACTCCTTTGAGTCCCCTTCGTTGTGGTTCCTATTGAGATGCATATGCACATATTTTATAGAATGTAATGGAAAGAAGTTATAGAATTACTTTCTTAAGAACAGAGGTTGTGTGGAAAAGCCAAGCATGGCTTGCTTTGCCTCTGTTGTGCAAAGAACAGAATTAAACTAAATTGACCTTAAGGCCTTAGCTATACACTAATCATTTTCCCTAATGATCCTAAGAGACAAGCTGAAAAGATTTGAGTGCAACTGAAGAACAAGAACTCCAATGGCCCCAAAACTTTTACAGCAGGTTCTATACTACCTAAGGATTTAGCTTGCCAAAATTGCAGCTAATGTGGGGTCATATTGTGTCCTCCATAATTCTCACAATACCTCTTATGTATTTTTCCCTTATACATAAGTATGGAGAATAAGAACAGGGAGTTCCAGGACTCATCTTGGGCTGATAATTTACATGTGAGTTCTTGATCACATGAGAGTCATCTGGTTCAAAATTCAGCCCTTTTACTTGTGTAGTTCTCCCAGAACAATTCTTTAAGCATTTGTACTCAATAGAATTAATTCTGTAGTAATGTGCATTTTCATGCCCAACTAAGTGAACTACAATTCCAAGTATGTCCCAGAGAGCTTGCCTAAATTTTCCTATGATTTTTGGGGCTATGGATTTGCTCAGAACAGATTTTTGAAGTGGGAAACATTTTCTGAAAATGTTCCTGGACTCTTATGAACACAACAGATTGTTTTTAGCAAATTCCTACTCAAATGATCTGCTAATGAGCTGAAAAATTGCTATAAGGTCAACAATATGCTAAAGAATATTCTGGCAAAACTTGGGTATTTTTGGATAACCCAAACTCCCTCAAAAATTCTTTTTCAGAAAACCTTCAAAGAATTTTCCAGAATATAATATTGACTTTCATAGAAATCTGAGTTCATATTTGGATAGAACTCAGAGAGATGAATCCAACCCAATTGGAATCACTCAATTTGGAGTTTTCTACAGGGAGATATGAATTTCTAAAGATTGAGCTAAGTCTGGGATTATTTTCCTAATGCAAATCCCACTGGGCCCGCTTTTTAAACCCCAGCCAATCAGATTGGGGCCACAGCGGTTCACAGAATTGTACCGCGTAGCCACAAAAGATCCTAGCCACAACAGATCCTCTTTTAAACTCTACAGGTGCTGACGGCTGGGACCCACCTGGTCTTCTTCTTCCTCCCGTTGTTTTCCTGCGCCCGCGCTGCCCCTCGCCGGCCCGACGCCGGAGCTCACCGGCTCGCCTTCTCCGGCCACCGCCCGAGCTGAGGTTTGCCTCCAGGGCGCTTATGATGTCGAGGAACATATCTGCGGGGTCATCTAGGGTTACCGGTGACCGGAAACACCCCGGCGACGTGCGGCGGTCTTTGCTGCCTTTCGGCACCGTCGACCAGGGTTCCTAGTCCTCTAACCAAGCGACAAACACATGCTACAGAACCAGTGGTCGATCGCCAAGCTCGGCATGGCCCTCAAATGGCCCTGGAATGGCCGCGAACCGGACGTCACCGTGCGGCCGACCGGTTCCGCCGTGATCACGCTCGGTAGAGCTCAAAATTCGCGGTGCCCAGTTAATGTCATGCCTCGGATGCTAAAGAGGATATGACCGCCGGCTAGTCCAGCTCCTCCGTGCAAAGTTTGATGAGCTAAGAACGAACAGAAGTGGAGAATTTTGGATTTCCATACCGGATGCTCGGGTTGAAGCCGCCGGAGCAAAACCTCGGAATTCGCCGGCTACGCTCCACGATTTGCTCCAAGTTTTGGGTGAGAGCAATAACACAGCAGAACGCTCCTGTGGCCGTGATTGATTGGGCTTGGAAGCTTCTGTGGAGAGCTGTCCACATGAAGCCGACCGTCGGTTCTTTTGAGGTCGCCGCGGAATGGTTGATTGGGGCTCGGGAACGCCGGGACTTGGTGTTTTCTGGGTCGGGGGAAGTGAGCAACGGTTGCGCCTCTGTGTTTAGCCCCTCGGAGGCAGTGGGCGCGATGGTCTCCGCTGGTTTCCCGATCGACCGAGAGCGAACGAGGGAAGAACGGCTGTGCGGCGTTCACGCGAGAGGAGGAGAGCAATCGGGTCTTTGCTCAGCCGAGGGCACGATAACGTCGAAGGAAACCGCCTTCGGTGGTCGCGCGTGGGGGGGGAGGCAGCAGGAGGTGTCGGGTCCAGTTCCCCGGGGGGCGCGGTGGAACTCCTCGGTGGCGCCCGAGCAGAACAGAAGCCAAATTCATTTGCTTCCTGGTTAAGTTTAAGCCTCCAGCTCACTGCCATGTGGGTCCCATCCCACATTCTAACCCCCAAATATCTTCTCAAGTGATCCTCTTAATTCCCACAATTCTGAGTTTTAAAATGTGGGTTTGAATTTGAATCCTTCAAATTCAGTTTGAATGGGTATAACCAATTTGAATTTGGCTAGAATTTACAAATGTTTCTCTTATCCTTCTTTTTGAGCCCACACTACAAAGGAAAAGGTGGTGATAACCTTTTCCCTAAAAACTCATCTATATGGCTGCATGTTAATTCAAAGTTTTTGGGTCACCATATGTGTGAACTTTGAATTTTCAAATCTGAATTTTAAACTTACATGCAAAGAGGTATTTAACTACTTATTGGTTCAACACTTTTAAATAAAAAGGTGAACCTCATGTTGGATGTTCATCCATGTATTACTTTACATGAAGAAAAGTTTTAGCAAGTCCCATTTTTCCTGTCATTGCCACACATATGAACTCAAACCATAGTTTTTATTCATACACATTTTTGGGACTTTTACACGTGGCCCCTTGAGCGTGCGTCTACTTCAGCTACAAGTCAACTAGTGCTCGGTTAACGTCTGCATGACGGGAAAGGGAGCCTAGGTCAAACTTCAGTGGCTCCGCCGCCCATTTGGCGGCATTGTCCACTGCGTGGGGGATAGCTTTTAGCCTGAGGTGACCGCCGGGCGCTCGATACTCGGGGGTCCCCAGGCTGCTTTGGACGTCCCATTGCACCTCCGGGAGGTCCTGCTGGTCCTCCGGGAGGTTGTGTCGGGGATCCTAGGTTGCTTCTTGGTAGCGAAACTGGTTATGGTGGTATGGGGTTAAAGCTATTGGTGCGAAGACCAGAAATTCGCGGGACCCCTAGCTACGCCAAGTCGGCTTATGCTGGGATTAGTAGGTAAAGGGTGCCTTCAACTACTCCAGGCCAAGGGGTCTGATGGGAACCTTAGCAAGCATTTGGGGAGTGCAGCACATCACAGCCCGGCATCGAGTCTACTATTTGGCCTATCATAGGGAGAGAAAATAGGTCTTTAGGGCATGCCTTATTGAGACTGGTGTAGTGGATGCGCCTCTGGAGCGTCTCGCTGGCCTTCGGGATAACAACTCTGTCGGTACCTGAGATATGGGGTACCCCCGCGCACAGGGGAAAATGCCTAAGGTACTCGCCCTTCTCCGCAGGGAGAGCTCCGAAGGTGCCACGCGTCCGGCGGGGCCGGACCTCCCTCTCCTCAGAGGAGAGCTCCGGGCCCGCCACGTGGCATACAGAAGCCGGACCTCCCCCTCCACGGGAGAGAGGTCCGAAGACGCCACGCGTCCAGCGGGGCCGGACCTCCCTCTCCACAGAGGAGAGCTCCGGGCCCGCCACGTGGCATACAGAGGATGGACCTCCCCCTCCGCGGGAGAGGGGTCCGAAGGCGCCACGCGTCCAGCAGGGCCCGACCTCCCTCTCCTCAGAGGAGAGCTCCGGACCCGCCACGTGGCCAGAAGAATGGTGCTGCCTGCCCCCGAGCGGTAGGCAGCGGGCATAAAGGCGCCCCACACCTTGCCCGTACAAGGTATTCAAGGCCCGCGTCTTCCCAAGACGCGGAAACGCGGAGCACGCGCCTGTCAGGTGCCGTTGCGCCCAGTCGCATCACAGACTGGCGCGCGGTGTCAGAACCTGCCAGGTAATAAACGCTGTGACAAGACATCCCATGCCGCCTGCGCCGTCATCAACCACTACGACTAGCGTGCGGCATGGGCAGGGTGGCAAGATGAAGACTCAGAAGCCTTCGACCAGAGGCAACTACCGACGTAACTACAGATACGGTAGACAATAGACAATCTTCCTGGGACCACCTGTCGGGTCCCGGCTCCCCTTGTAAGCCGCCCGAGTCTTGGACTATAAAAGGCTCGGGCAGGCGTCGATAGCAGGGGTTCGCATTTCGCAACTCATACGCTAGCCATACACTCTCAAGCTGTAACTCACCCCCAAGCTCAGGCCCCCGGCCCTGAGCAGCAAGCAATACAGCGAGCTCCATAGCTCGCCGTGGACGTAGGGTTTTACGCTCCGGCGGCCTGAACCACGTAAAACTCTCTGTGTCAAGCTCTCACTAACTCGTCCATCTGCGCAAGCTCTCCGCTAGGAACTAGCCCCTCCGTAAAAAGAACCTCTGCGGGCTGCCCAGTGCAGACCCGGGGGAAGTGTCGACCGAACACTTCGACATTTGGCGCGCCAGGTAGGGGGCTTTTCCCCTAGCGCGACGAGTTTCCGCCGACGAAGATGACCAAGCTCCCTTCAGCGGCAAACTCTCCCCCTCCGCATTCACGGCGAACCGTGACCAGCGAGGAGTACATGTCGACGCACTCAGGACGGAGTGTGTCGGCACAAGCGGGTAGCCAGCAGCCGACTCCGGCAACGCCGACTCCGGCTATGCAGGCCCCGACCAGTGTGAGGTCTTCTGCAGCGCTGAGCGTACACCATGGAGGTGCGCTAGCTGCAGCAAGAGCGCTGCTGCGCAACCCACCTGCGGGGGATGCGCCCCATTCAGCGACCCAGCAATGGGTCCGCGAGGTGGACCGCCTCGTCATCGCCGCCGCGAACCCTCGGTTTCGGCGAGGACGACGCCCAGGGCAACCGGCTGTGTCGCTGACGCGCACACCCACGTTTGACGGGCTAACGGCGGGTTCCAGCTCCTCCAGGCTCCTGTCGACGGACCTGCGAAGGGAACTGGAATGGTGCCACTTGGGGCAGGACGCCCGGGTGTACCTCGAGCGACGCCGAGAAAGGCGTCGCAACCAGGAGGCAGGCGACAGCATGTCGTCGGCCTCGACACAACCAGAAGGGCAGGTCTTCGCCATGCGAGCCCCGCCACAGGCATATGCTGCGCAGCATATACCACAACCATATGCGCCGCAAGTAGCGGCCCCGGTCTATGGTGCAGCCTTGCCCATGCCGGGATACGCAGCGCCAGGTGCGAACCAAGTGTTCGCAGCGCCTATACCTGCCGCAGCAGGTGCAGGATGTGCGGCCCTTGCACCCCATCTTCGCTTCGCAAGGTGGCCACGCAAGTTCCGCCCGCACCTGCCCGAGAAGTACGACGGCAGCGTCAACCCAGCGGAGTTCCTCCAGATCTACTCCACCGCCGTACTTGCCGCAGGAGGGGACGAGGCTGTCATGGCCAACTACTTCCCCGTTGCCTTGACCGGCCCAGCCCGGTCTTGGCTCATGAATCTACCTCAGGGGTCCATAACCTCCTGGGGTGAGCTCTGCCGGCAGTTCGTCGCCAACTTCGGCAGCTCCTACACCCGTCCCGGCACGGAGCTCGACCTCCACGCCGTCAAACAACAACCTGGGGAGTCGCTGCGCTCTTTCATCCAGCGGTTCTCTCAGGTGCGCAACACCATCCCACATATCCAAAGCGCCTCTGTGGTGGTGGCATTCCGACAGGGTGTCAGGGACGAGAAAATGCTCGAGAAGCTCGCGACCAGAGAGGTCTGCGACGTCTCGGAGCTCTTCAGCCTGGCGGACAAGTGCGCCAGAGCAGCTGAAGGGCGGAACTGGCACGCACTGCCGACCTCCGAGTCAGGAGGGCAGCCCGGGTCCGGTGCTGCTGCCTATGGGGGTGGCAAGAAGACCAAGAACCGGGGGGGGGGGGGGGGTGGCAAGATGAAGTCACCATTCACGGCCCCCGTCGCCGCAGCTGCGACGGCCAGTGGAGCTCGGGGGCCACGCCCTGACAAAAGGCAGCGGCAGTCACCGGCCCCAGACAGTGACCAAGGTGGGCTATGCCCCGTGCATGGCGCCTGCAACCATACGGCTGCCGAGTGCTGGGAGATCCAGAGGCTCACAGAGCGCTTCCGCAAGGGAAGACAGCAGAGGGCTGAAGCACCGCCCTACCCTCACAGGGATGGCAAATAGAAGGCCGACGCCCCAGTCACCGCTGCCCACCAGGTGGGGTTCCAGGAGCCTCAGCGTGTCATAAAGACAGTGCATGGCGGTGAGGACTCCAGTTCCGACGGTGACGGGCCTGGGCGTTAGCCAACTACAGCACGCCTCCGTGCCTCGGACATACCTCTCGGGAGCCGCCTAAGGTCCGTCAACCCCTTGAAGGCCTTGCTAGAAGGGGAAGACGCCTTAGGTCATCCAAGGCGAGCCCGGGTCCACCTACCCCTTGAAGGCCTTAGCCAGAAGGGGAGAACTCCTCGGGGGCCCCCGAGAGAAGCCACGCAGGACCTGATCCAGCGTGAAGATAACAACTTCGACAAGACTCGGCTTGCAGGGAACACCCCACAACGCACGGTCTCGGCTAATGCTCTAAGCACTACCGCCAAAGAACCAAACGCGACGGGGGCCCGCAAGAGGGCAACCTGGTGAAGCGGCACGCTATATTCCAAGAAGGACCCATAAGCTCTCCCCCAGCAGGGAAGGTCCCTTCCGAATCATGAAAGCTGCCGCCCCAGGTACACATGCCTTTCAACCGAGAGTGGGATCCATTCCCAAAAAAAAAATCCTTGCCATGAAGCAACACTGTAAGTCCTACTTACTGAGCATCGGTAGAACAGGGTTATTCACTTCTGTAATAGACCCCATAGAACTTAGGAACAGAGCTTGGGGTAGCTAAGTCTCAAGGGACGGTACAGGACTACGTCTAGTTTAGCCTGGTTCCGACCCTAAGCGCGTAGAGTCTTGCTTCCCATGTAGACGAGGCGGAACATTGCCCCCATGTACAGCCAGAATTCCACCTATGGGCACGAATACAGAGACCTGTTCTACTTAGCTCCCTCTCATGCGCTCATTTAAATTATGCATTAATTTTTATGATCGCACTATCTCTGTATGTTCATCATACGTCTAGCTCCCCCTCTCCTGCGCTCATCCATAGTCGGCATTTGCTATCCTCCCGAAGGCGGCTGCGCTTGAGGCACCTGCCGATGGCCGAGTGAGTCTCTCGGGCCTCCCCCAGTCAGGTGTTGCGGTGCCAGTTGGTCACCTCCAGGAAAGGCCAGCGTTGTGCATGGGGGGTCCAGGGTGCGTATCCAGCTTAGCTGGCCCAGAGCCCAAAGCATGCGCATCCTGCTCTCCGGAAGTCTAGGGGAGTATGTCCGCTTTGCCTGGTCATGAACCCAAAGCGCGTGCACTCTGCTTCCCCAGCGCATGGCCCGGTACTAGGGATTGGACGGCCGTACCCGGACCTCAGAGGGAGCCGGAGCTCCGGCGCCTCGTGCATAGAATTGCCCAAGCCCCGTATAACGGGTCAGGACCATAAGACGGATAAGACTAGGAGACGGGAGGGGAGGACCCCCCGAGGAGAATTACGTTTCCTCTACCTGTGTGCAGGACCTTCAGGTTACGGCAAAAGGGACTGCATGAAGCGGGGGGAAAGGAGCTACCAGCTACACCGGCCTGGGACTGGAAGGACCGGGACCCGCCCCTCCAGCAGGGGCGGGGCCCGGGGGCCCCACGTGTCCAGCAGGCCCGGAACTCTCTCCTTCCTTGAGGAGGGCTCCGGGCTCGCCACGTGGCAGGCAGGAACCGGACCTCCCCCCTCAGCGGGAGGGCTCCGAAAGCCCTATGTGTCCAACATGACCGGAGCTCACGTCTCTCGAGAAGGAGCTCCGGACCCACCACGTGGCCGGCAGATTTGGAGCCCCCCATAGGGCGAGGTTCGGAGACCTCCGGGGGCCCCTAACACGGTTAGGACCCGGGGAGGGTGTCTGTGCGAAGCTCCAAGATTGGAAATGGCCTCTGAGTACCTTGCGGAGCTAAGGACTCAGCCAGGCAAAGCCAAGAAGGAGGGAAAAAGCACCACAGACACAAGTATCCAAGAGAGTCAAATTAAGCAAGGCTCCATGAGCTGGACTACAGACTCGATAATAAAGGGAGAAACAAGTCCTAAGGACCTCCCGGCTCTCGCCGGAACCTTGCGGCTACAAGGGCGGCCACATCCTCGACTTCAGCCCTGGCAGCTTCCTCCCGCTCCGCGGCAGGGCCCTCTCTTGCTGGCTCCAGCGAGAAAGAGGGGTCGCGGCTCTTGAAGCATGCCAGCACATGCGAGGCGACCTCTAAAGCTAAGCCGCAGCCCTCGGCTTCAAGCTCACTGGCGACCACCGAGTCGAGTCTGTCCAGCTTGGCGCCGATCGACTCCAATGCAGGGATCACCTCTGCCACCTTCAATGCGGGAGTTGCGGCCCTCACCGGACTGAAGCCAAGAGGGATCAGGGCGGACCCCGCTCGATCCACGAAGCTTGAGACCGCAAGGGCCTCGGAGGACCGTAGGGCTGAGAGCTCCTCCACCTCGCGGCGGGCCGCCTGCAGAGCCTCCAGGTTCCTCTCGGAGAATTCCTTCTCCTTGGCCGCCAGGGAACTCTCCCGAAGGCGGAGAGTCTCGGCCAGCCGCTCCAACTCAGCAGCCTTGAAGCCGGCAGTCAACTCCCGGTCCAAGACCGCCCGGCGATCATGGGAGACCTGTTCCTCCCTCAAGTCAAGGTCTGCCTTCAGAATCTCCAGCTCCTCCATCCAAGCTCGGAGGTCATCCTCGCCCGCGGCCAGCTGCGCGGCAACCCTCTCTGCCTCAGCTGCCACGGAACGCTCCCGCTCCTCAACGGCGAGTTCGCGGCGCTCCAACCGCTGCCGTATTTCCACAGCAGCAGAGAGGCTCTCTTCGGCCCGGGCGTGAGCCTCCAGGGCCTCCCTGTTGATCCGCCGCGACTGGGTGTCCATGCGGTCAACAGCCCGCTTCATCCGGTCGACGAGCGCTTCCCTGAAGTTGAGCAACTCCCGCCTGGAGTCGAGCTCGCTCTTAACCTTCACGGTCCTCTCCCGCAAAAGGTTCCCCCAGATGAGGAGGCGGTCCCGTTCAACCGTATACTCCTCCCGCTCGCGCCCTAGCGCAGCCAAGACCTGCCGGACGCTCGACTCGGCAAGCGCGAAGGCGTCCGCCAGAGGCAATGGGGCAACAGAGGCTGGGGCAGTCCCTCCGACCTCCTCCATTACCTCGTCTTCAGGAAGAGCCGACGCGCCAGCCGCCGAGACGAGACGCCGATCAGGAGAAGCTGGCTCCGCGGCTCTGGCAGCCAGGCCAGCCGGGCTCTTCTCAGCTTCTGGCTCCTTGACCTGAGGAGAGGGACGAGCCGGGGAAGACGGTGCTGGAGAAGAAGCCAGGCCGCCTAGTGCAGGATCAACCTGTGCTGGCTCGGGGGCCGCGGTGGCCGACTCGGCAGGAAGAGACGACGCCGCCGCGGGGTCCGGGCACACCGGAACAGGAGAAGTCCGCGCTGGCCTGGGGGCCGCGGCAGTTGCCCCTGGCTCCGAGCGCATCGGCACAGATTCCCCGCAAGACGGGGAAGGCCGGGAAGCACGGACACTCCAGCGGGCTCTAAACCCCGACTTCCGAGCCGGGGTAGGATTTCCAGAGCCCGCTACCGTCTCCGACGGCCGCTCCGCAGTCGCTTGGACTGGCGGAACAGGGGACGCCCCAGAGGCTTCCCCCAGCACATCAGCCCGGGGCCTCTTCGGGTCGCCACCGGAGGGAATGTCAGGCACCCCAGAATCCCGACTTGGCACCGACGCCGTTGCTGGAGGAGGTCGAGCGCGTTTCTTCTCTGGTAGAGGGTTGGAAGCCATGGCAAGGGAGAACTCAAAGGCAAGAGAGCAAAAGCGCAAGAGTCCGAGACAAACGCAGAGAAGTGCGAAGGGAAGCTACAATGTAGGTAAGACCCCCTCTAAAAAGCTTCCCGGTGCAGTTCCAAGCGATTCGGAACTCTTCGAATACCCCACACCCGCAACCGCTTCGGTTCCTGGACCGAGTGCCGATGACGGGTGGGCCCAAGCCGCTTAACTGGAGCGGTGGGGTCAAGGAGTCAGTCTCCTAAGAAGATGAGCTGGCAAGGCACTTCGGCGGTTCCCGAAGAAAGCGCCGCAACATGTAGGAGTGGCAGTCTTGGGAACCGCCGCAGTAAAAGCAATCATCAAGTGGGCGCACGCTCTCACGATCCCGTGGCCGTTCGTGCTCCGGCAGCGGTCAATTCAGGACATTAGAGAAAGTGCGCGGATCAGAAGAGACGGAGGTCCCACCTCGGGCTCGCTACCTCCCCCGAGATGGGCCCGGGGGCCACTGTCGGTACCTGAGATATGGGGTACCCCCGCGCATAGGGTAAAATGCCTAAGTTACTCGCCCTTCTCCGCAGGGAGAGCTCCAAAGGCGCCACGCGTCCGGCGGGGCCGGACCTCCCTCTCCTCAGAGGAGAGCTCCGGGCCCGCCACGTGGCATACAGAAGCCGGACCTCCCCCTCCACGGGAGAGAGGTCCGAAGACGCCACGCGTCCAGCGAGGCCAGACCTCCCTCTCCACAGAGGAGAGCTCCGGGCCCGCCACGTGGCATACAGAGGCTGGACCTCCCCCTCCGCGGGAGAGGGGTCCGAAGGTGCCACGCGTCCAGCAGGGCCGGACCTCCCTCTCCTCAGAGGAGAGCTCCAGACCCGCCACCTGGCCAGAAGAACGGTGCTGCCTGCCCCCGAGCGGTAGGCAGCGGGCATAAAGGCGCCCCACACCTTGCCCATACAAGGTATTCAAGGCCCGCGTCTTCCCAAGACGCGGAAACGCGGAGCATGCGCCTGTCAGGTGCCGTTGCGCCCAGTCGCATCACAGACTGGCGCGCGGTGTCAGAACCTGCCAGGTAATAAACGCTGCGACAAGACATCCCATGCCGCCTGCGCCATCATCAACCACTACGACTAGCGTGCGGCATGGGCAGGGCGGCAAGATGAAGACTCAGAAGCCTTCGACCAGAGGCAACTACCAGCGTAACTACAGATACGGTAGACAATAGACAATCTTCCCGGGACCACCTGTCGGGTCCCGGCTCCCCTTGTAAGCCGCCTGAGTCTTGGACTATAAAAGGCTCGGGCAGGCGTCGATAGCAGGGGTTCGCATTTTGCAACTCATACGCTAGCCATACACTCTCAAGCTGTAACTCACCCCCAAGCTCAGGTCCCCGGCCCTGAGCAGCAAGCAATACAGCGAGCTCCATAGCTCGCCGTGGACGTAGGGTTTTACGCTCCGGCGGCCTGAACCACGTAAAACTCTCTGTGTCAAGCTCTCACTAACTCGTCCATCTGCGCAAGCTCTCCGCTAGGAACTAGCCCCCCCCCCCCCCCCCGAAAAAAGAACCTCCGCGGGCTGCCCAGTGCAGACCCGGGGGAAGTGTCGACCGAACACTTCGACAAACTAGGTTTGCCAAGCGCCGGGAGCGGCGGACTCTCCGTCTTGTCGGACGGCTGGGCGTCGGGAAAGACCTTTAAGTAGTGCTCAATCACCTCCCTAGAGATCTCTGGCCTCGGTGACGGCTGTCATGCAGCACATCGACCTTGTGCCGGAGGGGGGCAACGAGCGCCCCTTACTATTTGCTATCCAGGCCCCCGGCTACCCGGGTGGTCTGGGTGGCATCGGTGCTGATTCGGACGAGCCTTGTGGGGTCGTCGTCCTCATCGAGGGGTTGCACGCGGGGTGCTGTGGTAGAGGCACGGTGGCGTGCACTTGGGTGGAGCTGGTTTGGTTCTGCGCTACCGAGGGTTGGCGCTCCAGTCGCTGTAAGCGCCTGAAGCTTTTCCAAGGCTAACACAGCGGCAGCACGGTCTCCACAAACCTTGAGGACGCCTGTCGGTGTAGGCATCTTCAAGAAAAGGTAGCCGTAATGGGCTACAGCCATGAATCGGTACAGGGCTGGCCTGCCGATTATGGCATTGAAGGGGAGGTCAATCTCGGCCACGTCGAACAGAACGTACTCTGTCCGGTAGCTGTCCGGTGCCCCAAAGGTCACCGGGAGGCTGATGTGGCCGTAGGGAACGACCTGTCCCGGTCCCACCCCTGAGAACGGGCTCGATGGGGTGAGCTTGGCCATCGGGATCTGCAGCTTCTGGAAGGCTGCGCGACTGATGAGGTTCAGCCCAGCCCCGCCATCCACCAAAACGTGGTACATCTTCATGTTGGCGATGGTGGGGGCCACCACGAGCGGTAGTTGGCCGGCCCCAGCCATGTTCCTGGGGCAGTCGGTGCCATCGAAGCTGATGGGGGTTCCCATCCACCTGAGGTGCGGTGCTGCACTTGGGAGGGGAGCCACCGACGCTACCGCTCAACGCAAGGCCTTAGCCGTGCTCCGGGACGGGGGGTCAGCGGACCCGCCGAAGATGACATAGAGCATCTTCCGGTGTTCGTCATCACTGGAACTGGAGCTCCCATGACTGCGCACTGCCTTTACGGCGTGCTGAAGCTCCTGGAACTCCACCTGGCGGTCGACGCCGTCTCGGGCCTCGACCTTCTGCTTGCCACCCCTTTGATCGTTGGGTGGGGCATCAGTTAGAGCCAAGACCGAGCTGGGCCGGTCAAGGCGACGGGGAAGTAGTTGGCCATGACAGCCTCGTCCCCTCCTGCAGCAAGTACGGCGGTGGAGTAGATCTGGAGGAACTCCGCTGGGTTGACGCTACCGTCGTACTTCTCGGGCAGATGCGGGCGAAACTTGCGTGGCCACCTTGCGAAGCGAAGGTGGGGTGCAAGGGCCACACATCCTGCACCTGCTGCTGCAGGTACTGGCGCTGCGAACGTTTGGTTCGCACCTGGCACCGCGTATCCCGGCATGGGCAAGGCTGCACCATAGGCCGGGGCCGCTACTTGCGGCGCATATAGCTGTGGCATATGCTGCGCAGCATATGCCTGAGGCAGGGCTCGCGTGGCGAAGGCCTGCCCTTCTGGTTGTTCGAGGCCGACGACATGCTGTCGCCTGCCTCATGGCTGCGACGCCTCTCTCGGCGTCGCTCGAGGTACACCCGAGCGTCCTGGCCCAAGTGGCACCGTTCCAGTTTCCTTCGCAGGTCCGCCGACAGGAGCCTGGAGGAGCTGGAATCCGCCGTCAGCCCGTCAACCGTGGGTGTGCGCGTCAGCGACACAGCCGGTTGTCCTGGGCGCCGTCCTCGCCGAAACCGAGGGTTCGCGGCGGCGACGACGAGGCGGTCCACCTCACGGACCCATTGCTGGGTCGCTGAATGGGGCGCATCCCCCGCAGGTGGGTTGCGCAGCAGTGCTCTTGCTGCAGCTAGCGCACCTCCATGGTGTACGCTCAGCGCTGCAGAAGATCTCACACTGGTCTGGGCCTGCATAGCCGGAGTCGGCGTTGCTGGAGTCGGCTGCTGGCTACCAGCTTGTGCTGACACACTCCGTCCTGAGTGTGTCGACATGTACTCCCCAGTGGTCACAGTTCGCCGTGAACGCGGAGGGGGAGAGTTTGCCGCTGAAGGAAGCTTGGTCATCTTCGTCGGCGGAAACTCGTCGCGCTAGGAGAAAAGACCCCTACCTGGCGCGCCAAATGTCGAAGTGTGCGGTTGACACTTCCCCCGGGCCTGCACTGGGCAGACCGCGGAGGTTCTTTTTTCGGAGGGGCTAGTTCCTAGTGGAGAGCTTGCGCGGATGGAACGAGTTAGTAAGAGCTTGACACGGCGAGTTTTACGTGGTTCAGGCCGCCGGAGCGTAAAACCCTACGTCCACGGCGAGCTATGGAGCTCGCTGTATTGCTTGCTGCTCAGGGCCGGAGGCCTGAGCTTGGGGGTGAGTTACAGCTTGAGAGTGTATGGCTAGCGTATGAGTTGCAAAATGCGAACCCTTGCTATCGACGCCTACCCGAGCCTTTTATAGTCCAAGACTCGGGCGGCTTACAAGGGGAGCCGGGACCCGACAGGTGGTCCCGGGAAGATTGTCTATTATCTACCGTATCTGCAGTTATGCCGGTAGTTGTCTCTGGCCAAAGGCTTCTGAGTCTTCATCTTGCCGCCCTTCCCATGCCGCATGCCAGTCGTAGCGGTTGATGATGGCGCAGGCGGCATGGGTTGTCTTGTCGCAGAGTTTATTGGCTGACAGGTTCTGACACCGCGCGCCATTCTGTGATGCGACTGGGCGCAACGGCACCTGACAGACGCGTGCTCCGCGTTTCCGCGTCTTGGGAAGACGCGGGCCTTGAATACCTTGTACGGGCAAGGTATGGGGCGTATTTACGCCCGCTGCCTATCACTCGGGGCAGGCAGCGTCGCTCTGCTGCCACGTGGCGGGCCCGGAGCCCTTCTCAAAGAAGAGAAGGGTCAGTCCCGCGGGGCACGTGGCGTCTTCGGACCTCTCTCCCGCGGAGGGGGAGTTCCGGCTTCTGCTGGCCACGTGGCGGGCCTGGAGCTCTCCTCTGAGGAGATGGAGGTCCGGCCCCGCTGGACATGTGGCGCCTTCGGACCTCTCTCCCGCGGAGGGGGAGGTCCGGCTTCTGTATGCCACGTGGCGGGCCCGGAGCTCTCCTCTGAGGAGAGGGAGGTCCGGCCCCGCCGGACGCGTGGCGCCTTGGGAGCTCTCCCTGCGGAGAAGGGCGAGTTCCTTAGGCATTTTACCCTGTGCGCGGGGGTACCCCATATCTCAGGTACCGACAGAAAGGGTCACCCGAAACAAAGTGATTCGATGGTGCAAGGTACAATGGAGCCATCACACTGAAGCTGAAGCCACATGGGAACGTGAAGAGGATATCAAGGCAGAATTTCCCCATCTATTTCCTACTAACGAATCTCGAGGGCGAGATTCAATTTAAGGGGGGTAGATTTGTGACACCCTCATCTCAGGTATCAGCATATGTTCATGTTCTATGAAGAAGAAAAACATTTTAAGAAAAGAAGGAACAGAGACAAGTATCAAAAGGATAGCCAATAAAGCTCTCCAAGAGCGCCGAAGGCAACTTCCACGACCAGCAGACCACGTGGCGTGTTCGGAGCTCATCCCCGAGAAATTTGGGAGAGGTCCGCCGTTAAACTAGCTACGTGGCAGGCTCGGGGGTCATCTCCGCAATTTAAAAGAGGTCCGACCCTGTGGGACACGTGCTGCCCGCGGAGCTAGCCTCTGCGGAAGAAGCAAAGGCATTTTTCATAGGACACGTGTCATCCCTGGAGCTAGTCCTCGCGGAAATAAGAGGACCAGTCGCGCGGGATACGTGTCAATCTCGGAGCTCATCTCAGAGAAGTCCGGATCTATCGAACACGTGTCGCCACCGGAGCTTATCACCGGAAGGTCCGTCGCAGCTAAACACGTGTCGACCTCGGGGCATGTCCCTGAGGAAAGGAGAGCGGAAAGACCGGCACCCACACGTGGCTTGCGCGGAGCTCGTCTCCGAAGAAGAGGGAGGTCTCGATCGATTGACACGCGGCACAACCGGAGCTCGTCTCTGCGGATGAGGAGATACCAGGCCCGGAGGACACGTGGAGCTTCCGGAGCTCATCATCACGGAGGTAACGAGTTCTGGAGCAGCTGTTACGCGTAAGGACACCGGTACGCAACAGAAACCGATCTAAAATCCACGATGGTTACCGAAGATAAGACGTCAGGATCTAACAAAGATCTGAATAAGACTCTTATTCGGGATCCAATCAGATAAGGACTCTTCTCTCCCCAATTATAAATAGAACCCAAAACCTCTGGCCGAAACCACGAACTTCTCTTTCAACTCCTGAACCGACGACTTAGAGCCCTAGCCCTAACTCGCTGAGCAAAACATCGCCGAAGCATAACAAGGGAGATCATCGGAGGAGAACCAAGCGGTCTGAGGAGGACCTCGAAGACAAGAAGAACGTGAGGTAGGACTTCAATACCACCTTACGACATCATGTTGTTCATCTCTTTGCATCTGTTCTTCGATTCCTTTGGAACAGAAGCCTTTTCGTGGGCAGAACACTCGATGATCAGTTTGATCTAAAGACAAGATCATCGCCACATTCATCTTTGATCTGAACACCTCTGACCATGCAAGCCGTGCAAGAACAACAGATCAATCTAATAGAACTAATCGTAGGATAGCATGCATGTGCATCATCGCATCTAGTTTAGGGTTTGTGCATGATATTGATTGCTGTGAATTTGTATGCACGTGAATCCTACATAGCAGGACAAACTCAGGAAGCTGTCTACGACGAGCTGCAGCAACAAGGTTTTGAGAATCAAGAACAACCGGAACCGCAAGAACAAGGCAAGTGCTCCTTGACCATGTTGATCCTATGTTTTGGGTAAAACTATTTTGTTTTGCGAAAAGGAGTGTGTGCTGAGTCAAACATGATGGGAAACCTTTTTATAGGAGTTTACTAGTTTTGGTTAAACAACCCTTGTCGCCTGAGAAGTTTATGAGTCGGGTATGGTTTTTGCTTTATGCTTCGCTGAGTCTCTAGGATCGGGAAGCAAGATAGATGTGTCTAGCTAACTGCACTCGTACTGATAATAATTAACTGATGAGGTTAATGAACATGGAACGGAGGGAGATCTAGGCAAGCCTGGGTTTGTGAATGAGGTAGCATGAGATGGTGGTTTTACTTGCCGTAGATCTAAGGACCGGTTCATGCATGCACATGCCAGGATAACAGTGCCATCACAAGGCCAAATATGGGTGCGGCTTAGCTGAGTAATTAGGTAAGTTGCTAGAGTGTTATGGACTGTGGAAGGCGCGGGGAATGGGAGTAGAGTGAGGACTGCCCTGGGAACTGCATGGCACAAGAGGGGGCCTGTGGGTGGGAGAATTGGAGATTCTAACCTGCCGGTGGAACCTTAGTGAGTCCATACATCTAGTAACCCCTTTGTAAAGGCTATTTTGTGATCTCTTGGCCATACAACGACGGTTGTGTACTGGTAAAATGGAGGTTCTGCAGTCGCCGACGGGTGACGAAATCACAAACTTGTGGGTAAAGAGGTACAAACTCTGCAGAGTTATTAAAACTATCATGATAGCCGAGCTTACGGTCACGAGCACCTGGCTAAACTGCCATGATTAGATGGGATGGTTACTGGGATGGTTATTGGAATGGTTATTGGGAAGGTTCTTGGTTATGGTTATTGGTTATGGTTTGGTTTGGGACTGTGGAAGATGAGATGGTTGCATGACTGATGGGTCATGACATGAGATTGGTCTCGGTGCGAGACGAGGTTGTTTTATGAGGTGAGATGGTAGCGAATACAAGGAGGTATTCGTGAGTATGAATAAAAGATTGGTTAATGTTCGGATGGAACACGGGAAGTGATGGAGGTACATTGGTAATTTAATACATGTTGGGATTACATTTAAACTTAAGTTGTTGTTTTATCATGGTTTTTACAGAACTGCTTTTCTGCAAATAAACCTTTTATGCCTACCTTGTTTATGAGCTGCATATCATGTGTTTTCCCGCACTTGCTGAGTACATCATTGTACTCAAACTTGCATTATTATTTCTTCATCAACAGCAAGAGAAGACTACTATGAAGACCGAGTAGAGCATTATGGCGTGTGATCTGTTCTCAACCTTGCCTGTGGAGGGAGTAGAGATGGAGCCACTTCTGCTTAGTTTTGCTTCTGCATTAGTTTTTGCTTCCGCATTTAAATAAGGACTTCCGCTGCATAGAATTAAGATTTCCGCTGTAAGCATGAGTCCAAGACTCATGAGGTGTTGTAATAAACTCTGTTATTCGTGGTAATATATAATCTGAATTCAGTTTGTGGAACGTATGTGTATGTGTGATGAACATCCTGGGCACACATATGCATTAGTTCTCAGTTCCGTGGTTTTCCACAGAATTGAGGGCGTCACACTGATGGACTTCATGTCGCGCCGTATTGCGCCCTTGCAGCAGCGCAGTCGCCCAGCGTAGTACTACACTGGCGAGCAGGACTGTACCAGGTTGGAGAGGGGTCCCGGCTCTGATCCTTCCGACGAGGAGCTGTACGACATGGTGGGCAAAGTGAGCGGCGACTTCGTCCCCAGTGGCGACCCCGCCCTTCCGTCCTCTGCCACTCCCCTCTTCTTAGAGCCGCAGAGGAGGTCAGAGCTACTGCAGAAGATGCCGAACCTCGACGGCATCGGGATCGCCGTCCGGCAGGTTGGGGATGCCTTCCGGGGCATCTCGATCCCGGGAACCGAGCGCTCCGGATTGGGACGCGAGGCGTCTGTCGCTGCCCAACCCGTCCCAAGAGCCGGTGGAACTCAAGCCGCTGACAAGGGGAAGGGGAAGGAGCCGGCCCCCGGTCATCCAGAGAAGAAGCGCGCCTGGTCTCCTCCGAGGGCGCCGCCTGCGCCGAGTCAGGGAGCCGGAGCACCCTTGCACCCATCTCCCGGGGGTGCTGGTCCGTCGAGTGGCGACCCGAAGAGGCCCCGGGTGTCCCACCCCAGCGGGTCTCTTCCCGTACAGCGGCGGTCCGAAGAACCCCAAGCGCCTCGTCATCCTTCCTCAGGCGGAGGGGCTTCTAGGACGGACGCTGGTGGGGCGACGCTGGGGAGTGTGCTGGGGATCCAGACGCCACAGCCTACGACTGTTCCAGCCGCAGGTCCTGGCGGTTCAACTACGGCCCAGAGGCCGGGGCTACAAGCCCGTTGGAGCGCTCATGTCGCCCAGTAAGTGTTGCTCCATCTGGCTTGTAGGAGCAGCGTTCTCGTCCCCTCTCTTAGCCTGAGAGCTTTCTTTTCTTGCAGGGACCAACCGACTGCCGGGGGTGAGCCTCTTACCCAGCCATCTCCAACTGGCGGAGGCTCCGCGCCACAACATCTGGGAACCGCGGTGGTTCCCATGGCCCCCAAGTCAGCGGGGGCTTCCTTTGTGCTGGCGAGTTCACCCTCCGCGGTGGTCGTAGCCGCACCTGTCCGCCCTCCTTCACCAGCCCGGAAGTCCGGTCCTGAGACTGGGAGGGCCGCTGTAGGTGCACCTGCTGGCCCCCTGGCTCCCTCTGGACAGCGTCTCGTTCCGGTTGCTGAGGCACCAGCACCTCCACCGGTCTTAGACGCGACAGGGGGGTCAGGGGCGTGGATCTTGTCCCCTCTGTCCCGGCGCCCATGTGGGATGCCCTGGGGCGTGTCCAGACCAGCGCCCGACAGTTCCAGGCCGCCTTTGAGCGGGAGCGGGGGGCGCTGGCCGGAGAGAGGGAACGCCTTCTTGGCTGGGAGCACCTCCTGCAGCAGCGGACCCAGGAGGCTAGGGCGGAGCTTGACTCAAGGCAGTCAAGACTTGAGGCCATGAGTGCTCTGCTTGACACTCAGAAGAAAGCCATCAGTCGCCTGGAGTCAGAGACCCGGCGTCTTCGCGCTTCCTACCGCGAGGCCCTGGCCCATGTTGAAGCCAAGGCCGAGGCGAGCTCTGCCGCCGCGGAGGAGTTGCGGCTGCAGGTAGCTCGTCGAGAGTGCGCCGTCACCGATCGGGAACGTGCTGCAGCGGCCGAGGAGGAGAAGACCGCCGCACGGCTGAAGGCCAAAGAGGACGAGCTGAGGGCTCGGACCGAGGAGCTGGAGCTCTGTGAGTCGGCTGCTGCTGCGAGGAAGAAGCAATTCTCCCAGGAGCGCCAGGCGGCATTGGATCGCGAGCTGGCGGCTCGCCGAGAGGTAGAGAAGCTCCAGTCTTCGCGGTCTACCGAGGCCCAGGCGGTCTGGGGCTTTATTGCCGAGGCGGGGTCCGCCTTGGCTCCTCTTGGTTTCAGCCCGGTGCGGATGGAGGCTCCGGCGCAGGGGATGTCCGAGGCAATCCAGGCGGCAAGCTAGGTCGGCTCGAAGCGGTGATCGCCGACGAGCTTGAGGTGGAAGGACGGGGCCTGGTGAAGGAGGTCGCTACGCACGTACTGGCGTGCTTCCGGAGCCAAGACCTTTCCTTCTCTCTGGAGCCAGTCCATCTAGGATCCGTTGCCGAGCGGGAGGAAGCTGCCAGGGCTGAGGTCGAGGACGTGGCCGCCCTTGTGGCCTCTAGATTCCAACGGGAGTCTGGGGACTCTTAGGCATCTGCCCCTGTGGCCACAAGGCCCTGTACCTCCTTTTTCGTTTTTGTTGAGTCTGTAGCCCAGCTCATGGAGCCTTGTATGAACAGACTCTTGCTTTCTTCTGTGTCTGCGTGCTTTAGTCTTCTTGTTGGTTTCACCTGGCCGAGTCCTTAGCTCCGCAAGGTACTCAGAGGCCTTGACCAATCTCGAAGCTCTGCACAGACACCTTCCCCGGGTCCTTACTGTATTAAGGGCCTCGGAGGTCTCCAGGACCCGCCCCATGAGAATGGGGGGGTCCGGTCCTGCTAGCCACGTGGCGGGCCCGGAGCTCTCCTCTGAGAAGAGGGAGGTCCGGCCTCGCGGGACATGTGGAGCCTCCGGACCTCTCCCCGAGGAGGGGGGAGGTCCGGCTTCTGTAGGCCACGTGGCGGGCCCGGAGCTCCCTCCTGAGGAGGGGGAGGTCCGGCCCCGCTGGACACGTGGGACCTTCGGGTCTCGTCCCTGTGGAGGTGGCGAGGTCTGGGTTCTTCGGTCTTACCTTGGAGTTTTGGTCTTGCGCGATCCCGTAGCGGCCCCCTGGTAGGTGCGTCCCATTGGTTGGATGTACCTACCATACTCCTGCGGGGAGCTGAGGCTGAAAGGTCCTGCACACAAGTAAGGGAAACGTAATTCTCCTTGGGGGCTCCCCCTCCTCTATCTCATAGTCTTATTTGGCTTACGGTCCCCATCCACTTATACGGTGCTTGGGGACTTCCGTGCGCGCAGTGCCGGGAGGTCGGAGCCCCCCTGGCTATCGGCAGGTACCTCCAATGCAACCGCCTTTGGTAGGGCAGCAAATGCCGACTAGAGGTGAGAATGAGAAGAGGGAGCTGAGCGCATGGTGAGCATGCGCCAGAAGTGCAGTCATAAAAATTTAATACGTAATTTAAATGAGCACCAAGGAAGAGCAAAGTAGGAAAGGTTTCTTTTCATATAAATTTCCATAGGAGGAAGGCAGGCTAAACATGGAGGCCACGACCCGGCCCATCAAGGAGGGAAGCAAGACTCTACGCGCTTGGGGTCGGAACCAGGCAAAGCTGAACGTAGTCCTGGACCGTCCCCTGAGGCTTACCTGCTCCGAGCACTGTTCCTGGAGTCTATGGAATCTATTACAAAAAGAAGAGTATGTCCTATTGTTGCTCTAGGGGTAGAACTTACGGAGGTGTTCTATATTCCAAGGGTTCGGGAGCGGGTCCCCATCCTCGGTGGAAAGGCGTACGCACCCGGGACGGCACACTTTTGTGACTCAGAAGGGACCTTCCCAATTAGGGGAGAGTTTGTGGGTCCCTTCACGAGAAAGTTTGCGCCGCAGCACCAGGTCGCCTTCCTGCAGCTCCCGGGCACGTACAGACCTCTGGGTGGTAGCGGCGAGCGCTTTTCTATACCGCGCGTTACGGAGTGCTGCATGCAATCGGACCTCGTCGACGAGGTCGATTTCTCCACGCCGGAGGTTGTCCTGCGCGGCTTTGTCGTAAGCTCGGACACGGTGAAACTTCATGGTGATCTCTGGGGGAAGCACAGCTTCGGCCCCATACACCATGAAGAAGGGTGTCTCTCCAGTGGCCCGGCTCTGGGATGTCCGGTTAGCCCATTTTGTGCTCGGAAGCTCATCCACCCAATTGGTACCATGTTTCTTCCGGCTGGCATATGTGTGAGTCTTGAGGCCCCTAAGAATCTCAGCGTTGGCCCTCTCAACTTGCCCATTGCTCTTTGGGTGAGCAACAGAGGCATAGCACACCTGGATGCCGAGGTCTTTGCAGTAGTCTTGGAACGCTGCAATGGTGAATTGGGTCCCGTTGTCGGTGATGATTCTGTTTGGGACCCCAAACCGGCAGACAATCGACTTGATGAACTTTACTGCGGATTGCTTCTTGATGGTGGCAACTGGTGTGGCTTCCGGCCACTTGGTGAACTTGTCAATGGCGACATAGAGGTACCGGAATCCCCCGACGGCTCTAGGGAATGGTCCCAGGATGTCCAGCCCCCATACGGCAAACGGCCATGAGGGCGGGATCATCTGTACCGCCTGAGCCGGTGTATGGATCTGCTTGGCGTGGAACTGGCACGCCTTGCAGCTCTCGACCAGCTTAACGGCATCCTGGAGTGCTGTCGGCCAGTAGAAGCCATGCCGGAAGGCTTTATCGACAAGCGTGCATGAGGAAGAGTGACTCCCACATTCGCCTCCATGGATCTCAGCGAGCAAGTCGCAGCCTTCCCCCTGGGTTATGCACCGCAATAGGACGTGGTTGGTGCCACGTCAGTAGAGATCCCCTTCTACCAACGCGTATCTCTTAGCCATGCGCACGATCCCGTTCAGCGGATACACGTTCATCAGGGAGGATGTTGTCTTTCAAGTAGTCCTGGATCTCCGTGATCCATGCATCGGGTCTGACTTGAGCGTCTGGATCTTGAGCACTGGGTTGCACGGAGTCCCCAGTGACGCTTACAGTCCTTGGCGGCGTCCATGGCTGCAGGGCCGCCGGGACCGCCAGCTTCGAGGTGCTGGTCCAGCCCCCTTTGCCTGGCTCGGCGGGCCGGGCTGTGGGCCGCAGCAACGTCCTCTTGAAGACTCCTTCGGGCACAGGGGCTCCGGTGGAGGCCTTCGTTGAGAGGTTGTCAGCTGCGGCATTGCCAGCGCGCGGTACGTGGCGCACATCCAAGGCGAGGAAGTCTTTCTCCAACATCTGCACATGGAGCAGATAAGCAGCTAGCTGTGGGTCATTGCAGGAGCATTCACCCTTAACTTGCTTGATAATTAGCTGGGAGTCGCCCTGTGCCAACAACTGGCGAGCGCCCAGAGACAGGGCTGTCTTTAGGCCAAAGATGAGTGCTTCATACTCTGCCATGTTGTTGGTTGCCTTGAAATTGAGACGCACCTGTCGGTACCTGAGATATGGGGTACCCCCGCGCACAGGGGAAAATGCCTAAGGAACTCGCCCTTCTCCGCAGGGAGAGCTCCGAAGGCGCCACCCATCCGGCGGGGCCGGACCTCCCTCTCCTCAGAGGAGAGCTCCGGGCCCGCCACGTGGCATACAGAAGCCGGACCTCCCCCTCCGTGGGCGAGGGGTCCGAAGATGCCACGTATCCGGCGGGGCCGGACCTCCCCCTCCTCAGAGAGGAGCTCCGGGCCCGCCACATGGCCGACAGAAGCCGAACCTCCCCCTCCGCGGGGAGAGGTCCGAAGGCTCCACGTGCCCCGCAGGGCCGGACCCTCCTCCCTTCTGAGAAGGGCTCCGGGCCCGCCACGTGGCCAGCAGAACAGCGCTGCCTGCCCCCGAGCGATAGGCAGCGGGCGTAACGACGCCCCGTACCTTGCCCGTACAAGGTATTCAAGGCCCGCGTCTTCCCAAGACGCGGAGACGTGGAGCACGCCTCTGTCAGGTGCCGTTGCGCCCAGTCGCATCACAGACTGGCGCGTGGTGTCAGAACCTGCCAGCCAATAAACACCGCGACAAGACATCCCATGCTGCCTGCGCCGTCATCAACCACTACGACTAGCGTGCGGCATGGGCAGGACGGAAAGACGGAGACCCGGAAGCCTTCGCTAGAGACAACTACCGGCATAACTGCAGATACGGTAGATAACAGTCAATCTCCCCGGGACAACCTGTCGGGTCCCGGGCCCCCTTGTAAGCCACCCGAGTCTTGGACTATAAAATGCTCGGGTAGGCGACGATAGCGAGGGTTCGCATTTCCGCAACTCATACGCTAGCCATTCACCCCCAAGCTCAGGACTCCGGCCCTGAGCAGAAGCAATACAGCGAGCTCCATAGCTCGCCGTGGACGTAGGGTTTTACGCTCCGGTGGCCTGAACCACGTAAAACTCTCAGTGTCAAGCTCTTACTAACTCGTCCATCCGTGCAAGCTCTCCGCAAGGGACTAGCCCCACCAAAAAAAGAACCTCCGCGGGCTGCCCAGTGCAGGCCCGGGGGAAGTGTTGACCGAACACTTCGACATTTGGCACGCCAGGTAGGGGGCTTTTCCCCTTGCGCGACGAGTTTCCACCGATGAAGATGACCAAGCTCCCTTCAGCGGCAAACTCACCTCCCCCGCCTCCGCGGCGAACCGCGACTACGGGGGAGTACATGTCGACACGCTCAGGACGGAGTGTGTCGAAACGAGCTGGGAGCCAGCAACCGGCTCTGGCAGCGCCGACCCCGGCAATGCAGGCTCCAACCAGCATCAGGTCTTCAGTAGCGCTAGGCGTACCCAGTGGGGGTGCGCTAGCCGCAGCAAGAGCGCTACTGCACAATCCGCCTGCTGGGGACGTGCCTCAGGCAGCGACCCAGCGGTGGATTCGTGAGGTAGACTGTCTCGTCGTCGCCGCCGCAAACCCTCGACTTCGGCGGGGACGACGCTCCAGTCAACCGGCAGTGTCGCTGATGCGCACGCCCACGGTTGACGGGCAAACGGCGGATTCCAGCTCCTCCAGGCTCCCGTCGACGGACCGGAGAAGGGAGCTGGAACGGTGCCACTTGGGCCAGGATGCCCGGGTGTACCTCGAGCGACGATGAGGAAGGCATCGCAACCATGAGGTTGGCGACAGCATGACGTCGGCCTCGACACAACCTGGGGGGCAGATCTTCACCACGCGAGCCCTGCCTCAGGCATACGCCGCGCAGCATATGCCACAACCATATGCACCGCAAGCAGTGCCCCCGGTCTATGGTGCAGCCTTGCCCATACCAGGGTACACGGTGCCAAGTGCGAACCAAGTGTTCGCAGCACCAATACCTGCGGCAGCAGGAGCAGGATGTGCAGCCCTGGCACCCCACCTTCGCTTCGCGAGGTGGCCGCGCAAGTTTCGGCCGCACCTGCCCGAGAAGTACGACGGTAGAGTCAACCCGGCGGAGTTCTTCCAGATCTACTCCACCGCTGTACTTGCCGCAGGAGGGGATGAGGCTGTCATGGCCAACTACTTCCCCGTCGCCTTGACCGGCCCAGCTCGGTCTTGGCTCATGAATCTCCCCCAGGGGTCCATAACCTCCTGGGGAGAGCTCTGCCGGCAGTTCGTCTCCAACTTCGGCAGTTCCTACACCCGGCCTGGCACGGAGCTCGACCTCCACGCCATCCAGCAACAACCAGGGGAGTCGCTGCGCTCCTTCATCCGGTGGTTCTCCCAGGTGCGGAACACCATCCCACACGTCCAGAACGCTTCTGTGGTGGTGGCTTTCCGGCAAGGCGTTCGGGACAAGAAGATGCTCGAGAAGCTCGCGACTAGGGAGGTCCGCGATGTCTCAGAACTCTTCAGCCTGGCGGACAAGTGTGCCAGAGCAGCCCAAGGGCGGAACTGGCACTCTCTGCCGGCCCCCGAGCCAGGGGGTCAGCCGGGATCCGGCGACGCTTCATACGGAAGCGGCAAGAAGATCAAGAACGGAGGCGGAAGCAAGATAAAGTCGTCAGCCGCGGTCCCCGTTGCCACAACGGCGGCGGTCAGCCGGGATCCGGCGACGCTTCATACGGAAGCGGCAGGAAGATCAAGAACGGAGGCGGAAGCAAGATAAAGTCGTCAGCCGTGGTCCCCGTTGCTACAACGGCAGCGCCCAGTGGAGCTCGGGGGCCGCGCCCCGACAAGAGGCCGCGACAATCACCGGCCCCAGACGGGGGCCAGGATGAATTATGCCCTGTGCATGGCACCAGTTATCATACCGCTGCCGAATGCCGGGAAACCCAGAAGATCACGGAGCGCTTCTGGAAAGGGAAGCAGCCCCTGACTGATGCCCCACCCTACCGTCAAAGGGAGGGCAAGCAGAAGGTTGAAACCCTAGACGGCGTCGACCGCCAGGTGGAGTTCCAGGAGCTTCAGCGCGCCGTAAAGGCAGTGCGCAATCCTGGGAGCTCCAGCTCCAGTGATGACGAGCACCGGAAGATGCTCTATGTCATCTTCGGCGGGTCCGCTGACCCCCGTCCCGAAGCGCGGCTAAGGCCTTGCGCCGAGCGGTAGCGTCGGTGGCTCCCCTCCCAGGTGCGGCACCGCACCTCAGGTGGATGGGAACCCCCATCAGCTTCGATGACACCGACTGCCCCAGGAACATGGCTGGGGCCGGCCAACTACCGCTCGTGGTGGCCCCCACCATCGCCAATGTGAAGATGTACCACGTTTTGGTGGATGGCGGGGCTGGACTGAACCTCATCAGTCGCGCAGCCTTCCAGAGGCTGCAGATCCCGATGGCCAAGCTCACCCCATCGAGCCCGTTCTCAGGGGTAGGGCTGGGAAGGGTCATTCCCTAAGGCCACACCAGCCTCCCGGTGACCTTTGGGGCACCAGACAGCTATTGGACAGAGTACATTCTGTTCGACGTGGCCGAGATTGACCTCCCGTTCAATGCCATAATTGGCAGGCCAGCCCTGTACCGATTCATGGCAGTAGCCCACTACGGCTACCTTGTCCTGAAGATGCCAACACCAACAGGCGTCCTCAAGGTTTGTGGAGACCGTGCTGCAGCAGTGTTAGCCTTGGAAAAGCTCCAGGCACTTACAGCAGCTGGAGCACCAACCCCGGGCGGTACTGAACCAAACCGGCTCCACCCAAGTGCACGCCACCGTGCCACTACCACAGCACCCCATGTGCAACCCCTCGACGAGGACGATGTCCCCTTGAGGCTCGTCCGAATCAGCGCCGATGCCACCCAGACCACCCGGGTAGCCGGGGGTCTGGATAGCAGATAGGAAGGCGCGCTCGTTACCTCCCTCCGGCACAATGCCGATGTGCTGCATGACAGCCGTCGCGGATGCCAGATATCCCTAGGGAGGTGATTGGGCACTAACTAAAGGTCTCCCCCAACGCCTGGGCAGTCCGACAGGAGCCCCTCAGGCAGCCCACCGAGCAGTAAAAAGTTTCATTCGGGAAGAAACCAAGAAGCTGCTGAGCACTGGCTCCATACGGAAAGTCCGCCACCCCCGGTGATTCGTTGATTGCTCCAAAGGCCGGCGGGAAGCTCCAGAAGTGCATCGACTACACCAGTCTCGATAAGGCATGTCCCAAAGATCTATTTTCTCTCTCTATGATAGATCAAATAGTAGGCTTGACGTCAGGCTGCGATATACTGTGCTTCCTAGATGCTTGCTCGGGTTTCCACCAGACCCCTATGTCTAGAGAACTTGAAGGGCACCCTTTACCACAGTAGTCGGCCTGCACTGTTATGCCTCTATGTCTTATGGCCTAAGGAACGCTCTCCCTACCTTCGTACGTGCAATGCACAAGACCTTAGGAGAGCTAATGAGAGACTCAGTTGAGGTGTGTGTCGAAGACATTGTTGTCAAGATCAGTCAGGGTTCATCCCTACTAGATAACCTGGCCTTAGTCTTCGTCCGTCCGACAAATGTGAGCTCGGTATACCCTCTGGAAAACCCTTAGAATACCTGGCCTCACGCCGAGGGACTGAGGCTAACCCAGAGAGGGTCAAAGCCATTGGCTCGAAGACCAGAAATTCGCGGGATGCCTAGCTGCGCTGAGTTGGTTTATACCGAGGTTAGCAAAGCGAAACTTCTCTAAAGCTCCTACATAAATCCGGCCCATTCGCTTAGGCCGACAAAGCGGAGGAAGCTCCCCTGGCGCTGAACCAGCTCCTGATGACCCTACCCGTAATAGGTGTCCCCAAGCCCGAAGAGCATCTGCTGCTCTACATCGCGGCGACGGCTGCAGAAGTGAGTATGGTCCTCACCGTAGCATGGCTGGACCCCATACCACCGTAACCTGTTTCGCTGTCAAGAAACAAGTGCCAAGAAACCCCGGAGGCCCAAAACGGACCCCGGACCCCCGACACAACCTCCCGTAGGACCAGCAGGACCTCCCGGAGGTGCAACGGGACCCCCCCGGAGGCCCAACAGAACCTCCCGGACGTCCAACGGGACCCCCCCGGAGCTCCCGGGAAATCAGCGGGGCTCCCCAGAGGTCCAAGACAGCCTGGGGGACCTCCAAGTATCAGCACACGGCAGTCTCTCCAGGCTGAAGGCTATCCTCCACAGCCCCCACGCGACGGACAATGTCGCCAAAGGGGCGGCGGAGCTACTGGAGTTTGAGCCAGGCTTCCTTCCCCGTCACGCAGACAACAGCCAAGCACTAGCTGACTTCGTGGCTGAAGTAGACGCCAATGCAGGCTAACTCAGGGGGCCATGGAGACGGTGAACCAGGACCCTGAGCCCTGGCCTTCACCGGGCCTTACTGAATGCTGTTCGTAGACGGCTCCTTGCGAAAGCAGGGGGCCGGTGCTAGCGTACTGTTCCTCACGCCATCGGGGGGGCAGTCTGGGTATGTGGTGCGTTTCAATTCCAAGGCAACCAACAACATAGCAGAGTATGAAGCACTCATCCTTGGCCTAAAGACAGCCCTGTCTCTAGGCGCTCGCCAGTCGTTGGCTCAGGGCGACTCCCAGCTGGTTATCAAACAAGATGGTGGAGACAGACTTCCTCGCCTTGGACCTGCACCACGTACCGCGCGCTAGCAAGGCCGCAGCTGACGACCTCTCAACGAAGACCCCCACCGGAGCCCCTGTGCCTGAAGGGGGCTTCGAGAGGACGTTGCCGCGGCCCACAGCCTGGCCCGCCGAGCCGGGCGAAGGGGGCTAGACCAGCACCTCGAAGCCGGCGGTCCCGGCGGCCATGGACGCCGCCAAGGATCATAAGCGTCACTGGGGACTCCGTGCAACCCAGCGCTCAAGATCGAGATGCTCAAGTCAGACCCGATGCATGGATCACGGAGGCCCGGGACTACTTGAAAGACAATATCCTCCCTGATGAACGTGTATCCGCTGAACGGATCATGCGTATGGCTAAGAGACACATGGCGGTAGAGGGGGATCTCTACCGACGCGGCGCCAACCACATCCTATTGCGGTGCATAACCCAGGGGGAAGGCTGCGACTTGTTCGTTGAGATCCATGGAGGCGAATGTGGGAGTCACTCTTCCTCACGCACGCTTGTTGGTAAAGCCTTTCGGCATGGCTTCTACTAGCCGGCAGCACTCCAGGATGCCGTCAAGCTGGTCGAGAGCTGCAAGGCGTGCTTGTTCCACGCCAAGCAGATCCATACACCGGCTTGGACGGTACAGATGATCCAGCCCACATGGCCATTTGCCATACTAGGGGCTGGACATCATGGGCCTGGGACCATGCCCCAGAACCGAGGATGGGGACCCGCTCCCGAACCTTCGGAACACAGAACACCACTGTAAGTTCTACCCCTAGAGCAACAATAGGACAGACCCTTCTTTTTATAATAAATTCCATAAAGTCCAGGAACAGTGCTTGGTGCAGCTAAGCCTCAGGGGATGGTCCAGGACTACGTTCAGCTTCGCCTGGTTCCGACCCCAAGCGCGTAGAGTCTTGCTTCCCTTGAGGCGGGTCGTGGCCTCCATATTCAGCCTGCCTTCCCCCTATGGAAATTTATATGAAAAGAAACCTGTCCTACGTTGCTCTTCTTTGGTGCTCATTTAGTTTACTTATTAATGTTTTATGATTGCCCTGCTAGCGCGTGCTCACCATGCGTTCAGCTCCCTCTTCTCATTCTCATCTTTAGTCGGCATTTGCTGCCCTACCAAAGGCGGTTGCGTGGGGGGTACCGGCCGATAGCCAGGGGGGCCCCGAGCCCCCGGCACTTCGCGCACGGTAGTTCCCAAGCACCGTATAGGTGGACGGGGACCGTAAGCCAAATAAGACTAAGAGATAGAGGGGGGGGAGCCCCCAAGGAGAATTACGTTTCCCTTACTTATGTGCAGGACCTCTCGGCCTCAGCTCCCCGCAGGAATATGGTAGGCACATCCATCCAATGGAACGCACCTACCAGGGGGCCGCTACGGGATCGCGCAAGACCGAAACCCCAAGGTAAGATCAAAGAACTAGACCTCACAGGGGCGAGGCCCGAAGGTCCCACGTGTCCAGCGGGGCCAGACCTTCCACCCCCTTGAGGGGGAGCTCCGGGCCCGCCGCGTGGTCAATAGAAGCCAGACCTCCCCTCCGCGGGGAGAGGTCCGAGGACTCCACGTGCCCCACCAGCCCGGACCTCCCCTCAGAGGGGAGCTCCAGGCCCGCCACGTGGCCAACAGGCCCGGACCCCCTCCGATCTCGTGAGGCGGGTCCTGGAGACCTCCGGAGCCCTTAGTATACAGTGAGGACCTGGAGAAGGTGTCTATGCAGAGCTTCGAGATTGGTCAAGGCCTCCGAGTACCTTGCGGAGCTAAGGACTCGGCCAGGAAAAAGCCAGGAAGAAGACTAGGACATGCAGACACAGAAAGAAACAGGAGTCTGTTCATACAAAGGCTCCATGAGCTGGGCTACAGACTCAACAAAAATAAAAAAGGAAGTACAGGGCCCTGTGGCCACGGGGGCAGATGCCTAAGAGTCCCCGGACTCCCGATGAAACCTGGAGGCCACGAGGGCGGCCAAGTCCTCGGCCTCGGCCCTGGCAGCTTCCTCCCGATCGGCGACGGGTCCTAAACGGACTGGCCCCAGAGAAAAGGAAGGGTCTCGGCTCAGGAAGCACGACAGAACGTGCATAGCGACCTCCTTCGCAAGGCCCCGACCTTCCGCTTCAAGCTCGTCGGCGATCACTGTTTCGAGCCGACCCAGCTCGCCGCCAATGGACTCAAGTGCCGGGATTGCTTCGGACATCGGCCGCGCCGGAGCCTCCACCTGCACAGGGCTGAAGCCAAGAGGAGCCAAAGCGGACCTCGCCTTGGTAATAAAGTCCCAGACTGCCTGGGCCTCAGCAGACCGCAAGGACTGGAGCTTCTCCACCTCTTGGCGAGCCGCCAGCTCGTGATCCATCACCGCCTGGCGCTCCTGGTAGAACTGCTCCTCCCTCGCGGCAACAGCCGACTCACGGAGCTCCAGCTCCTCGGTCCGAGCCCTTAGCTCCTCCACTTTGGTCCTCAGCCGAGTGGTGGTCATCTCCTCCTCGGCCGCGACAGCGCGTTCCCGATCAGCGACGGCGCACTCCCGACGGGCTGCCTGTAGCTGCAACTCCTCCGCGGCGGCGGAACGCTCCTTGGCTTTGGCTTCAGCGTGGGCCAGAGCCTCGCGGTAGGTGGCACGAACCCGCCGGGACTCTGACTCCAAGCGGCTAATGGCCTTCTTCAGAGTGCCAAGCAGAGCACTCATGGCCTCAAGCCTTGACTGCCTCGAATCAAGGTCCGCCTTAGCCTCCTGGGCCCGCTGCTGCCAGCTGAGAAGACGTTCCTTCTCGCCGGCCAGCGCCCCCCGCTCCTGCTCAAAGGCGGATTGGAGCTGTCAGGCGCTGGTCTGGACACGCCCCAGGGCGTCCCACACGGGCACCGGGGCAGGGGGGACAGGAGTCACGCCACTGGACCCCCCTGTCGAGTCCAAGACCGGCGGAGGCGCCGGCGCCTCAGCAACAAGGGTGGGGCGCTGCCCTAGGGAGGTCAGGGGGCCAGCCGGTGCACCTACAGCGGCCCCCCCAGTCTCAGGACCGGACTTCTGGACCGGTGAAGGAGGGCGGATAGGAGCAGATGCGGCCACCATGAAGGGCGAACTCGCCGGCGCAGAAGGAGCCCCCGTCGATTTGGGGACCATGGGAGCCACCACAGTCCCCAGGTTCTGAGGCACGGAGCCTCCG
Organism: Neostapfia colusana; assembly: GCA_030760725.1. NCBI lineage: Eukaryota > Viridiplantae > Streptophyta > Magnoliopsida > Poales > Poaceae > Neostapfia > Neostapfia colusana. Next base: position 4,036,790 of record JASWHV010000010.1, on the reverse strand, counting down.
TCGGTTGAAGGCGGCCGGGTAAGAGGCCCGCCCCTAGCAGCGGGTCGGTCCCTGCAAGAAGAGAAAACCCTCAGGCAAAGAAGAGGGGACAAGAGCTCTGCTCCTACAAGCCAGAAAGAGCAGCACTTACTGGGCGGCATGAGCGCTCCAACGGGCTTGCAGCACTGGCCTCTGGGCTGTAGCTGAACCACCGGGACTGGCGGCTGGAACGGTCGCGCAGTGTGACGCCTGGGTCCCCGGCACACTCGCCGGCGTGGCCCCACCAGCATCCGTCCTGGAGACCCCTCCGCTTGAGGAAGGGTGACGAGGTACTTGGGCTAACTCGGACGGCCGCTGTCTCGGGAGAGACCCACCGAGGGGGGACACCCGGGGCCTCTTTGGGTCGCCACCCGATGGGCCAGCACCCCCGGGATATGGGAGCAAGGTAGCTCCGGCACCATGACTCGGCGCAGGCGGTGCCCTCGGAGGAGACCGGGCGCGTTTCTTCTCTGGATGTCCGGGGGCCGGCTCCTTTCCCTTCCCTTTGTCGGCGGCTCGAGTTCCGTCGGCTCTGGGGGAGGGTTTGACAGCAGCAGACACCTCGAGCCCTGACCGGGAGTGCTCGGTTCCTGGGATGGTGATACCACGGAAGGCATCCCCGACCTGCCGGACGGCGATCCCGATGTCGTCAAGGTTCGGCATCTTCCGCAGAAGCTCTGACCTCCTCTGTGGCTCCAAGAAGAGGGGAGTGGCACAGGGCGGAAGGTCGGGGTTGCCACTGGGGATGTAGTCACCGCTCACCTTGCCCACCATCTCGTTCAGCTCCTCGTCGGAAGGGTCAGAGCCGGGGCCCCTCTCCAGCCTGGTACAGTCCTGCTCGCCGGCGTAGTACCACGCTGGGCGACTACGCTGCTGCAAGGGTGCAATACGGCGCGACATAAAGTCCATCAGCACCATCAGAGACGTCAGCCCTCCGTTGGCCAGGAACCGGATCCGCTCCAAGACCGGGGAGTACTCCTGCTCCAGCTCAGGGATCTCCTCCCAGAAGCGACGATCGGTGGTTGGGCTGGCGGTTGGGAGTTGTAGGCGATCGTGCTCGTCGGTCTGCACTACCACCCAGCTCTCCCTCCAGTTTTCCCACCTTGATGCGCTGAAGGGCAGAAGGTATCCAGAGACCTTGGGGTCCTTGCAGCGATGCTGAAAGTAGTATGCCCCCATCTGAGTCTTCGAGCCGCGCCCAGTCGTCCGCAACACAAAGAAGTAGCGGAAGAGCGTCACGGAAGCATGCACCCCCACGAACATCTCGCAGAAGTGCACAAAAACAGCAGCCATTGCGAAAGAGTTGGGGGAAAGATGGTGGAGCTGGAGGCCATATGTCTCCAGCAGGGTGACAAAGAAGGAAGAAATCGGCGGAACGAACCCCGCCAGAGCATAAGCCATGAAGAAAACCATCTCCCCCTTTTCCAGGATCAGGGGAGAGATCCTCGGCGAAGCCGGTGTTTCTGGTCTTCTGAGCGCCAGCCCAGCAGCCTGCGCACTGGCCCAAGCTCGGAAGAACGAACGAGGCGCGTCAGGAGCAAGTTGGAAGCCATGGCGAAAGAGGGCACAAGGGCAGGAAAGCCGGGGCACGAGAGTTCAAGGGAAGTACGAGTACCAGGAAAGGCGAAGGGAAGCCACGATGCGGGTGAGATCCCCTTTTAAAACTTTCCAGGGATGATTCGAGGTGACTCGGAAACCTTCGAGAACATCGCACTGGTGACCGCGTTGGCTCCGGGACCGGGCGCCGATGACAGGTGGAGCCAAGCCGCCCAACTGAAGCGGTGGGTCGAGGGGTCATTCGCCCCAGAAGACAAACCGGCAAGGCGCTTCGTCGGTTCCGGAAGAAAGCACCGTAGCATGCAGAAGTGGCAGCCTTGGGAACCGCCGCAGTAAAAGCAACCATCAAGTGGGCGCACGCTCCCACGATCCCGCGGCCGTTCGCGCTCCGGCAGCGGTCGATGTGAGACTTAGAGAAAGTGCGCGGATCAGAAGAAACGGAGATCCCACCTCGGGCTCGCTACCTCCCCCGAGATGGGCCCGGGGGCCACTGTCGGTACCTGAGATATGGGGTACCCCCGCGCACAGGGGAAAATGCCTAAGGAACTCGCCCTTCTCCGCAGGGAGAGCTCCGAAGGCGCCACGCGTCCGGCGGGCCCGGACCTCCCTCTCCTCAGAGGAGAGCTCCGAGCCCGCCACGTGGCATACAGAAGCCGGACCTCCCCCTCCGCGGGCGAGGGGTCCGAAGGTGCCACGTATCCGGCGGGGCCGGACCTCCCCCTCCTCAGAGAGGAGCTCCGGGCCCGCCACGTGGCCGACAGAAGCCGAACCTCCCCCTCCGCGGGGAGAGGTCCGAAGGCTCCACGTGCCCCGCGGGGCCGGACCCTCCTCCCTTCTGAGAAGGGCTCTAGGCCCGCCATGTGGCTAGCAGAACAGCGCTGCCTGCCCCCGAGCGATAGGCAGCGGGTGTAAAGACGCCCCGTACCTTGCCCGTAGAAGGTATTCAAGGCCCGCGTCTTCCCAAGACGCGGAGCACGCCTCTGTCAGGTGCCGTTGCGCCCAGTCGCATCACAGACTGGCGCGCGGTGTCAAAACCTGCCAGCCAATAAACACCACGACAAGACATCCCATGCCGCCTGCGCCGTCATCAACCACTACGACTAGCGTGCGGCATGGGCAGGGCGGCAAGACGGAGACCCGGAAGCCTTCACCAGAGACAACTACCGGCATAACTGCAGATACGGTAGATAACAGTCAATCTCCCCGGGACCACCTGTCGGGTCCCGGGCCCCCATTGTAAGCCACCCGAGTCTTGGACTATAAAAGGCTCGGGTAGGCGACGATAGCAAGGGTTCGCATTTCTGCAACTCATACGCTAGCCATTCACCCCCAAGCTCAGGACTCCGGCCCTGAGCAGCAAGCAATACAGCGAGCTCCATAGCTCGCCGTGGACGTAGGGTTTTACGCTCCGGCGGCCTGAACCACGTAAAACTCTCAGTGTTAAGCTCTTACTAACTCGTCCATCCACGTAAGCTCTCCGCAAGGGACTAGCCCCACCAAAAAAAGAACCTCCGCGGGCTGCCCAGTGCAGGCCCGGGGGAAGTGTCGACCGAACACTTCGACAGCACCATATACCCAAACTGCTCCCACGATGGCATGAGAAGCAGTACACCGGCACCGGCCCCCTGCTTTCGTGAGGAGCCGTCGAAGAAGAGTGTCCAGTAAGGCCCGGTGAAGGCCAGAGCTTGGCGCTCTGGTTCACCGTCTTCATGGCCCCCTGGGTCAGCCTTCGTTGGCGTCCACTCAGCCACGAAGTCAGCCAGTGCTTGGCTCTTGACTGCGTGACGAGGAAGGAAGTCCAGCTCAAACTCCGCCAGCTCCGCTGCCCATTTAGCGACATTGCCAGTTGCGTGGGGGCTGTGGAGGACAGCCTTCAGCGGATAGGAAATGTCGAAGTGTTCAGTCGACACTTCCCCCGGGCCTGCACTGGGCAGCCCATGGAGGTTCTTTTTTTCGGTGGGGCTAGTCTCTAGCGGAGAGCTTGCGCAGATGGACGAGTTAGTAAGAGCTTGACACGGCAAGGTTTACGTGGTTCAGGCCGCCGGAGCGTAAAACCCTACGTCCACGGCGAGCTATGGAGCTCGCTGTATTGCTTGCTGCTCAGGACCGGAGGCCTGAGCTCGGAGGAGAGTTACAGCTTGAGAGTGTATGGCTAGCGTATGAGTTGCAAAGTGCGAACCCTTGCTATCGACGCCTACCCGAGCCTTTTATAGTCCAAGGCTCGGGCAGCTTACAAGGGGGGCCGGGACCCGACATGTGGTCCCGGGAAGATTGTCTATCATCTACCGTATCTGCAGTCATGCCGGTAGTTGCCTCTGGTCGAAGGCTTCTGAGTCTTCATCTTGCCGCCCTGCCCATGCCGCATGCTAGCCGTAGTGGTTGATGACGGCGCAGACGGCATGGGGTGTCTTGTCGCGGTGTTTATTGGCTGGCAGGTTCTGACACCGCGCGCCAGTCTGTGATGCGACTGGGCGCAACGGCACCTGACAGACGCGTGCTCCGCGTCTCCGCGTCTCGGGAAGACGCGGGCCTTGAATACCTTGTACGGGCAAGGTATGGGGCGTCTTTACGCCCGCTGCCTACCGCTCGGGGCAGGCAGCGCCGTTCTGCTGCCACGTGGCGGGCCTGGAGCCCTCCTCAGAGGAGAGGAGGGTCAGTTCCGCGGGGCACGTGGAGCCTCCGGACCTCTCCCCGCTGAGGGAGAGGCTCGGCTTCTGTTGGCCACGTGGCGGGCCCGGAGCTCTCCTCTGAGGAGAGGGAGGTCCGGCCCCGCTGGACGCGTGGCGCCTTCGGACCTCTCTCCCGCGGAGGGGGAGGTCCGGCTTCTGTATGCCACGTGACAGGCCCGGAGCTCTCCTCTGAGGAGAGGGAGGTCTGGCCCCGCCATACGCGTGGCGCCTTCGGAGCTCTCCCTGCGGAGAAGGGCGAGTTCCTTAGGCATTTTACCCTGTGCGCGGGGGTACCCCATATCTCAGGTACCGACAGTGGCCCCCGGGCCCATCTCGGGGGAGGCAGCGAGCCCGAGGTGGGACCTCCGTCTCTTTTGATCCGCGCACTTTCTCTAAGTCCTGAATTGACCGCTGCCGGAGCACGAACGGCCGCGGGGTCGTGGGAGCATGCGCTCACTTGATGGTTGCTTTTACTGCGGCGGTTCCCAAGACTGCCGCTTCTGCACGTTGCGGCGCTTTCTTCGGGAACCGCCGAAGTGCCTTGCCGGCTCATCTTCTCAGGAGACTGACTCCTTGACCCCACCGCTTTAGTTAGGCAGCTTGGGCCCACTCGTCATCAGCACTCGGCCTAGGAACCGAAGCGGTCACCGATGCGGGGTATTCGAAGAGTTCCGAATCGCTTGGGATTGCACCCGGGAAGTTTTTAGAGGGGGTCTTACTCACATTGCAGCTCCCATTCGCACTTCTCTGCGTTTCTTCTAGGACTCTTGTGCTTTTGCTCTCTTGCCCTTGAGTTCTCCCTCGCCATGGCTTCCAACCCGCCACCAGAGAAGAAGCGCGCTCGATCTCCTCCAGCAGCGGCGTCTATGCCAAGTCGGGATTCTGGGGTGCCTGACACTCCCTCCGGTGGCGACTTGAAGAGGCCCCGGGCTGATGCGCTGGGGGAAGCTTCTGAGGCGTCCCCTGTTCTGCCAGTTCAAGCGACTGCAGAGCGGCCGTCAGTGACGGTAGCGGGCTCTGGGAGTCCTACCCCGGCTCGGAAGTCGGGGTTCAGAGCCCGCTGGAGTGTCCGCGCTTCCCGGCCATCCCCGACTTGCGGGGAATCTGTGCCGCTGCGCTCGGAGCCAGGGTCAACTGCCGCGGCCCCCAGGCCAGCGCGAACTTCTCCTGTTCTGGTGTGCCCGGACTCCGCGGCTGCGTCGTCTCTTCCTGCCGAGACGGCCACCGCGGCCCCCAAGCCGGCGCAGGTCGACCCTGCACTAGGCAGCCCGGCCTTTTCTCCAGCACCGCCTTCCCCGGCTCGCCCCTCTCCTCAGATCAAGGAGCCAGAAGCTGAAGAGAGCCCGGCTGGCCTGGCTGCCGGAGCCTCGGAGCCAATTTCTCCTGATCGCCGTCTCGTCTCGGTTGCTGGTGCGTCGATTCCTCTTGAGGATGAGGTAATGGAGGAGGTCGAGGGGACTGCCCCGGCCTCAGTTGCTCCATTGCCCCTGGCGGATGCCTTCGCGCTTGCCGAGACAAGCATTCAGCAGGTCTTGGCTGCACTAGGTCGCGAGCGGGAGGAGTATACGGTTGAACGGGATCGCCTCCTCACCTGGGGGAACCTTTTGCGGGAGAGGACCGCGAAGGTTAAGAGCGAGCTCGACTCCAGGCGGGAGTTGCTCGACTTCAGGGAAGTGCTCCTTGACCGGATGAAGCGGGCTGTCGACCGCATGGACACCCAATCGCGGCGGATCAACAGGGAGGCTCTGGAGGCACACGCCCGGGCCGAAGAGAGCCTCTCTGCTGCTGTGGAGATACGGCAGCGGTTGGAGCACCGTGAACTCGCCGTTGAGGAACGGGAGCGTTCCATGGCAGCTGAGGCGGAGACGGTCGCCGCGCAGCTGGCGGCGGGCGAGGATGACCTTCGAGCTCGGATCGAGGAGCTGGAGATCCTGAAGGCAGACCTCGACTTGAGGGAGGAACAGGTCTCCCGTGATCGCCGGGCGGTCTTGGACCGGGAGTTGACTGCCGACTTCAAGGCCGCTGAGTTGGAGCGGCTCGCCAAGACTCTCCATCTTCGGGAGAGCTCCCTGGCGGCCAAGGAGAAGGAATTCTCCGAGAGGAACCTGGAGGCTCTGCAGGCGGCCCGCCGCGAGGTGGAGGAGCTTTCGGCCTTGCGGTCCTCCGAGGCCCTTGCGGTCTCGAGCTTCGTGGATCAAGCGGGGTCCGCCCTGATCCCTCTTGGCTTCAGTCCGGTGAGGGCCGCGGCCCCTGCGTTGGAGGTGATCCCCGCGCTGGAGTCGATAGGCGCCAAGCTGGACAGGCTAGACTCGGTGGTCGCCAGCGAGCTTGAGGCCGAGGGTCGCGGCCTAGCCTTAGAGGTGGCCTCACATGTGCTGGCATGCTTTAAGAGCCGCGACCCCTCTTTCTCGCTAGAACCAGCGAGAGAGGGCCCAGCCGCAGAGCGGGAGCAAGCTGCCAGGGCAGAAGTCGAGGATGTGGCCGCCCTTGTAGCCGCAAGGTTCCGGCGGGAGCCGGGAGGTCCTTAGGACTTGTTTCTCCCTTTTTATCGAGTCTGTAGTCCAGCTCATGGAGCCCCGCTTAGTTCGACTCTTTTAGGTATCTGTGTCTGTGATGCTTTTTCTCTCCTTCTTGGCTTTGCCTGACTGAGTCCTTAGCTCCGCAAGGTACTCAGAGGCCATCTCCAATCTCGGAGCTCCGCATAGACACCTTCCCCGGGTCCTAACCGTGTTAGGGGCCCCCGGGGGTCTCCGGATCTCGCCCCATGGGGAGCTCCAAATCTGCCTGCCACGTGGCGGGTCCGGAGCCCCTCCTTAAGAGGCTGGAGCTCCGGCCATGTGGGACACGTAGGGCTTTCGGAGCCCTCTCACCGGGGGGGGGGGGGGGGGGGGGGGGGGAGGTCCGGTTTTTGCCTGCCACGTGGCGAGCCCAGAGCCCTCCTCAGGGGAGCCGAGAGCTCCGGGCCCGCTGGACACGTGGGGCCCCCGGGCCCCGCCCCTGCTAGAGGGGCAGGTCCCGGTCCTTCCAGTCCTAGGCCGGAGTAGTTGGTAGCTCCTTTCTCCCTGCTTCATGCAGTCCCTGTTGCCGTAACTTGGAGGTCCTGCACACAGGCAGAGGAAACGTAATTCTCCTCGGGGGGTCCTCCCCTCCCGTCTCCTAGTCTTATCCGTCTTACGATCCTGATCCGCTATACGGGGCTTGGGCAATTCTGTGCACGAGGCGCCGGAGCTCCGGCTCCCTCCGAGGTCCGGGTACGGCCGTCCGATCCCTAGTACAGGGCCATGCGCTGGGGAAGCAGATTGCACGTGCTTTGGGTTCATGACCAGGCAAAGCAGTTGTACTCCCCTGTACCTCCAGAGGGCAGGATGCGCATGCTTTGGGCTCATGACCTGCTAAGCTGGATACGCACCCTGGACCCCCCATGCACAACGCAGGCCTTTCCTGGAGGTAACCAACTGGCACCGCAACACCTGACTGGGGGAGGCCCGAGAGACTCACTCGGCCATCGGCAGGTGCCTCAAGCGCAGCCGCCTTCGGCAGGATAGCGAATGCCGACTATGGATGAGCGCAGGAGAGGGGGAGCTAGATGTAGGATGAACATACAAAGATAGTGCGATCATAAAAATTAATGCATAATTTAAATGAGCGCATGAGAGAGAGCTAAGTAGAACAGGTCTATGTATTCGTGCCCATAGATGGAATTCTGGCTGTACATGGAGGCAATATTCCGCCTCGTCTACAAGGGAAGCAAGACTCTACGCGCTTAAGGTCGGAACCAGGCTAAACTGGACGTAGTCCTGTACCGTCCCCTGAGACTTAGCTGCCCCAAGCTCTGTTCCTAAATTCTATGGGATCCATTACAGAAGGGAATAACCCTGTTCTACTGATGCTCGGGAAGTAGGACTTACAGTGTTGCTTCATGGCAATAGTCTTTTGGGAACGGATCCCACACTCGGTTGAAAGGCATGTGTACCTGGGGCGGCAGCTTTCATGATTCTGAAGGGACCTTCCCTGCTGGGGGAGAGTTTATGGGTCCTTCTTGGGATAGAGCGTGCCGCTACACCAGGTTGCCCTCCTGCAGGCCCTCGACGCGTTCGGTTCTTTGGCGGTAGTGCTTAGAGCACCAGCCGAGACCGCGCGTTGTGGGGTGTTCCCTGCAGCCGAGTCTTGTCGATGAGGTTGTTATCTTCGCGCTGGATCAGGTCCTGCGCGGCTTCTCCTGGGGGCCCCGGGGAGTTCTCCCCTTCTGGCTAAGGCCTTCAAGGGGTAGGTGGGCCCGGGCTCGTCTTGGATGACCTAAGGCGTCTTCCCCTTCTGGCAAGGCCTTCAAGGGGTTGACAGACCTTAGGCGGCTCCCGAGAGGTATGTTCGAGGCACGGAGGCGCCCGCAGTTGGCTAACGCCCTGGCCCGTCACCGTCGGAACTGGAGTCCTCACCGTTATGCACTGTCTTTATGACACGCTGAGGCTCCTGGAACCCCACCTGATGGACAGCGGTGACTGGGGCATCGACCTTCTTTTTGCCATCCCTCTGAGGGTAGGACGGTGCTTCAGCCCTCTGCTGTCTTCCTTTGCGGAAGCGCTCTGCGAGCCTCTGGATATCCCAGCACTCGGCAGCAGTATGGTTGCCGGTGCCATGCACGGGGCATAGCCCGCCCTGGTCACTGTCTGGGGCCAGTGATTGCCGCTGCCTTTTGTCGGGGTGTGGCCCCCGAGCTCCACTAGTCGTCGCAGCTGCGGCGACGGGGGCCGTGAACGGTGACTTCATCTTGCCACTCCCCCGGTTCTTGGCCTTCTTGCCACCTCCATAGGCAGCAGCGCTGGACCCGGGCTGTCCTCCTGACTCGGAGGCCGGCAGAGCGTGCCAGTTCCGCCCTTCAGCTGCTCTGGCGCATTTGTCCGCCAGACTGAAGAGCTCAGAGACGTCGCGGACCTCTCTGGTCGCGAGCTTCCCAAGCACTTTCTCGTCCCGGACACCCTGACGGAACGCCACCACCACAGAAGCACTTTGAATATGCGGGATGGTGATGCGTACCTGGGAGAACCGCAGGATGAAAGAGCGCAGCGACTCTCCAGGCTGTTGCTTGACGGTGTGGAGGTCAAGCTCCGTGCCGGGACGGGTGTAGGAGCTGCCGAAGTTGGCGACGAACTGTCGGCAGAGCTCTCCCCAGGAAGTTATGGACCCCTGAGGTAGGTTCATGAGCCAAGACCGAGCTGGGCCGGTCAAGGCGACGGGGAAGTAGTTGGCCATGACAGCCTCATCCCCTCCTGCGGCAAGTACGGCGGTGGAGTAGATCTGGAGGAACTCCGCCGGGTTGACGCTACCGTCGTACTTCTCAGGCAGGTGCGGGCGAAACTTGCGTGGCCACCTCACGAAGCGAAGGTGGGGTGCGAGAGCCGCACATCCTGCTCCTGCCGCCGCAGGTATTGGCAGTGCGAACGCTTGGTTCGCACTTGGCACCATGTATCCCGGCATGGGCAAGGCTGCACCATAGACCGGGGGCGCTGCTTGCGGTGCATATGGTTGTGGCATATGCTGCGCGGCATATGCCTGAGGCAGGGCTCGCGTGGCGAAGACCTGTCCTTCATGTTGTGTCGAGGCCGACGACATGCTGCCGCCAGCCTCATGGTTGGGACGCCTTTCTCGGCGTCGCTCGAAGTACACCCGGGCGTCCTGGCCCAAGTGGCACCATTCCAGCTCCCTTCTCAGGTCCGTCGACGGGAGCCTGGAGGAGCTGGAATCCGCCGTTTGCCCGTCAACCATTGGCATGCGCGTCAGCGACACAGCCGGTTGACCGGGACGTCGCCCTCGCCGAAACCAAGGGTTCGCGGTGGCGACGACGAGGCGGTCCACTTCGCGGACCCACTGTTGGATCGCTGAATGGGGCGCATCCCCAGCAGGTGGGTTGCGCAGCAGCGCTCTTGCCGCAGCTAGCGCACCTCCATGGTGTACGCTCAGCGCTGCAGAAGATCTCACACTGGTCGGAGCCTGCATCGCCGGAGTTGGCGTTGCCGGAGTCGGCTGCTGGCTACCAGCTTGTGCCGACACACTCCGTCCCGAGTGTGTCGACATGTACTGCCCAGTGGTCACGGTTCGCCGTGAACGCGGAGGGGGAGAGTTTGCCGCTGAAGGAAGTTTGGTCATCTTCGTCGGCGGAAACTCGTCGCGCTAGGAGAAAGCCCCCTTCCTGGCGCGCCAAATGTCGAAGTGTTCAGTCGACACTTCCCCCGGGCCTGCACTGGGCAGCCCGCGGAGGTTCTTTTTTCGGTGGGGCTAGTCTCTAGCGGAGAGCTTGCGCAGATGGACGAGTTAGTAAGAGCTTGACACGGTGAGGTTTATGTGGTTCAGGCCGCCGGAGCGTAAAACCCTACGTCCACGGCGAGCTATGGAGCTCGTTGTATTGCTTGCTGCTCAGGACCGGAGGCCTGAGCTCGGAGGAGAGTTACAGCTTGAGAGTGTATGGCTAGCGTATGAGTTGCAAAGTGCGAACCCTTGCTATCGACGCCTACCCGAGCCTTTTATAGTCCAAGGCTCGGGCAGCTTACAAGGGGGGCCGGGACCCGACAGGTGGTCCCGGGAAGATTGTCTATCATCTACCGTATCTGCAGTCATGCCGGTAGTTGCCTCTGGTCGAAGGCTTCTGGGTCTTCATCTTGCCGCCCTGCCCATGCCGCATGCTAGCCGTATTGGTTGATGACGGCGCAGGCGGCATGGGGTGTCTTGTCGCGGTGTTTATTGGCTGGCAGGTTCTGACACCGCGTGCCAGTCTGTGATGCGACTGGGCGCAACGGCACCTGACAGACGCGTGCTCCGCGTCTCGGGAAGACGCGGGCCTTGAATACGTTGTACGGGCAAGGTATGGGGCGTCTTTACGCCCGCTGCCTACCGCTCGGGGCAGGCAGCGCCGTTCTGCTGCCACGTGGCGGGCCCGGAGCCCTCCTCAGAGGAGAGGTGGGTCAATTCCGCGGGGCACGTGGAGCCTCCGGACCTCTCCCCGCGGAGGGAGAGGCTCGGCTTCTGTTGGCCACGTGGCGGGCCCGGAGCTCTCCTCTGAGGAGAGGAAGGTCCGGCCCCGCTGGACGCGTGCCGCCTTCGGACCTCTCTCCCGCAGAGGGGGAGGTCTGGCTTCTGTATGCCACGTGACGGGCCCGGAGCTCTCCTCTGAGGAGAGGGAGGTCCGGCCCCGCCATACGCGTGGCGCCTTCGGAGCTCTTCCTGCGGAGAAGGGCGAGTTCCTTAGGCATTTTACCCTGTGCGCGGGGGTACCCCATATCTCAGGTACCGACAGGAGGTGACCACCGAGACCCGGTGGGCTTGGAAGTAGTGGCGGAGCTTCCTGGACGCCACGAGCACTGCATACAGCAGCTTATGAACCTCCAGGTACCTTGTCTTGGCGTCATGGAGGACCTCGCTGATGTAGTACACAGGCCTCTGGATGGTCCGGACCCTCCCTCCCAGGTCAGAGATATCTTCATCCATGGGCTCAGGCCTACGGGAGGTGGGTGGCCCCAGGGAGGCTGCCGGGAGCTGATACTCAAAGTCTCCCAAGCCGTCTTGGACCTTCGGGAGGTCCCTCTGATTTCCTTGGAGCTCCGGGAGGTCCCGTTGGACATCCGGGAGGTTCCGTTGGACCTCTGGGGGGTCCCGTTGCACCTCCGGGAGGTCCTTCTGGTCCTCCGGGAGGTTGTCATGGGGGTCCGGGGGTCCGTTTTGGACCTCCGGGGGGTTGTCTCGGAGACCCAGGGGGTCGTCTTGGACCTCCGGGGTTTCCTGGCGCCTGTCTCCTGCTACCGGAGCAGGCTGTGGCGATGAGAGGTCCGGTCGCTCTGCGACGAGGACTATACTCACCACTTCAGCCGTTGCCGCGATGTAGAGCAACAGATTCTCTTCTGGCTTGGGGGCTACCATTATGGGTAGGGTCGTCAGGAGTTGCTTCAGCTCCTGGAAAGCTTCTTCTGCTTCGTCGGTCCAAGCAAATGGGCCAGATTTGCGCAGGAGCTTAAAGAAGGGGAGTTGTCGGTACCTGAGATATGGGGTACCCCCGCGCACAGGGTAAAATGCCTAAGGTACTCGCCCTTCTCCGCAGGGAGAGCTCCGAAGGCGCCACGCGTCCGGCGGGGCCGGACCTCCCTCTCCTCAGAGGAGAGCTCCGGGCCTGCCACGTGGCATACAGAAGCCGGACCTCCCCCTCCGCGGGAGAGAGGTCCGAAGACGCCACGCGTCCAGCGGGGCCGGACCTCCCTCTCCGCAGAGGAGAGCTCCGGGCCCGCCACGTGGCATACAGAAGCCGGACCTCCCCCTCCGCGGGGAGAGGTCCGGAGGCTCCACGTGCCCCGCAGGCCGGACCCTTCTCTCCTCAGAGAAGGGCTCCGGACCCGCCACGTGGCCAGAAGAACGGTGCTGCCCGCCCCCGAGCGGTAGGCAGCGGGCGTAAAGGCACCCCACACCTTGCCTGTACAAGGAATTCAAGGCCCGCGTCTTCCCAAGACGCGGAAACGCGGAGCACGCATCTGTCAGGTGCCGTTGCGCCCAGTCGTATCACAGACTAGCGCGCGGTGTCAGAACCTGCCAGCTAATAAACGCTGCGACAAGACATCCCATGCTGCCTGCGCCGTCATCAACCACTACGACTAGCATGCGGCATGGGCAGGACGGAAGCCTTCGCCAGAGACAACTACCGGCATAACTGCAGATACGGTAGATAATAGACAATCTTCCCGGGACCACCTGCTGGGTCCCGGCTCCCCTTGTAAGCCACCCGAGTCTTGGACTATAAAAGGCTCGGGTAGGCGTCGATAGCAAGGGTTCGCATTTTGCAACTCATACGCTAGCCATACACTCTCAAGCTGTAACTCACCCCCAGGCTCAGGCCCCCGGCCCTGAGCAGCAAGCAATACAGCGAGCTCCATAGCTCGCCGTGGACGTAGGGTTTTACGCTCCGGCGGCCTGAACCACGTAAAACTCTCCGTGTCAAGCTCTCACCAACTCGTCCATCTGCGCAAGCTCTCCGCTAGGAACTAGCCCCTCCGAAAAAAGAACCTCCGCGGGCTGCCCAGTGCAGGCCCGGGGGAAGTGTCGACCGAACACTTCGACATTTGGCGCGCCAGGTAGGGGGGCTTTTCCCCTAGCGCGACGAGTTTCCGCCGACGAAGATGACCAAGCTCCCTTCAGCGGCAAACTCTCCCCCCCACGTTCACGGCAAACCGTGACCAGGGGAGAGTACATGATGACACACTCAGGACGGAGTGTGACAGGGCAAGCTGGGAGCCAGCAACCGGCTCTGGCAGCGCCGACCCCGGCAATGCAGGCTCCATCCAGCGTCAGGCCTTCAGTAGCGCCGGGCGTACCCGGTGGGGGTGCGCTAGCCGCAGCAACGGCGCTACTGCGCAATCCACCTGCTGGGGACGCGCCTCAGGCAGCGATCCAGCAGTGGATTCACAAGGTAGACCGTCTTGTCGTCGCCGCCGCAAACCATTGGCTTCGGCGGGGACGACGCTCCGACCAACCGGCTGTGTCGCTGACGCGCACACCAACGGTTGACGGTCAGACGACGGGATTCCAGCTCCACCAAGCTTCCGTCGACGGACCTGAGGACAGAGCTGGAACGGTGCCACTTAGGCCAAGATGCCTGAGTGTTCCTCGAGCGACGTCAAGAAAGGCGTCGCACTCAAGAGGCTGGCGACAACATGACGTCGGCCTCAACCCAGCCTGAAGGGCAGACCTTCGCTACGTGAGCTCTGCCCCAGGCATACGTCGCGCAGCATATGCCACCACCATATGCCCTGCAAACAGCGTCCCCGGTCTATGGAGCGGTCTTGTCCATACCGGGGCACATTGTGCCAGCGGAGAACCAAGCGTTCACGGCACCGATACCTGCACTGGGAGCCAGCAACCGGCTCTGGCAGCGCCGACCCCGGCAATGCAGGCTCCGACCAGCGTCAGGCTTTCAGTAGCGCTGGGTGTACCTAGTGAGGGTGCGCTAGCCGCAGCGAAGAGCGGGCACCGGAGCGTATGCCCCCGGTTGCCGGGGCATGCGGTGCTCAGCGCGAACCAAGCGTTCGCGGCATCAGAACCTGCGGCGACAGAAGCAGGGTGTGCGGCCCTCGCGCCCCGCCTTCGCTTCACAAAATGGCCGCGCAAGTTTCGACCGCTCTTGCCTGAGAAGTACGACGGCAGCATCAACCCGGCGGAATTCCTCCAGACGCTAGGTGTAAGTGCATCTAGGATATCCTTTGTGGGTTTTGGCTAATTGATGACGAACATATGAGATCCTAATGAAACTATTAAGATGATTGCAGGATAAACAAAGTGAACTGGCTCGGCACACACACAAAAAGGTGAAAAATAGAGTGGTGCCCGAAAAGGAAGAAGTTAGTGAAATTTAGAGAAGCAAAGTAGATATAAATGTATAGGTGGTGTGTGAGAGAGACACATCCCAAGAGCTCATGACTTTGCGTAGGGGTAAGGGGTTTAAAAATCAACTAAAATCCACTGAAAACTGGACTAGTCCGTTCATGGACCGGACTAGTCCGTTTAACTTTCTGAAAGACGCAAACATAGTGCACCGGACTAGTCCGCCTTGTGAACCGGACTAGTCCGGTCAGGTCACTGGAACGCAACCGGACAAGTCCGGTTTTAGACCGGACTAGTCCGGTCATGTCTCTGTTGTCTTCCTTAGAGGACTACGGACTAGTCCATCCAGCAACAGGACTAGTCCGCTAAAGTTTCTGAAAACCCATCTCACATAGTACCGGACAAGTCCGGTTTGTGGACCGGACTAGTCCGGTTAACCCACTGGAAGTAGGCCGGACAAGTCCGATCATATACCGGACTAGTCCGGTAGTAGGTTTAACAACGGAAACTTTTTGGAAAAGCCTATAAAAAGAGGTCCCTCGGCTTTTCCCCAAAAAGACACGACTCATACTGTCAAAACTTGAAACCCTAGCGCCGCCACCTGTCCCAAGAGCCCAAAAACACATCTCCCCACACATCTAAGGTGCAAAAAGGTGAAGATCAATAAAATACTTGGATTTGGGATTGGGAGATCGTCGTTCCTTCGTTGCGAGCTCTTGGGGTTTGATCTCTCTACACTCATATTCTGAATTGTAATCTTTTTGAGTGTATTTGATCAACTCCTCATTGTAATTCTTGTGGGAGCCCTCAACGTGTGAGGTAGCCCCATAAAAACGGTGATTACACTTTATAGTGAAGTCAAGTCGGCCTGTGTGGTGACTTGAAGAGGAAAAGGGTTGAGAACCCGGCTCTGTGTGAGCTTCCTCAACGAGGACGTAGATCTCTTGGTGAGATCGAACCTCGGTAAAAATTCGTGTCTTTTGTCTCTCATTTCGTTTACATCTTGACACATTAGATTACTAGTTTGCTAGTCATTGTTTGAGTTCTTTACAAGTTTGCACGTGCATCCATACTATAAATTTAAGTTATAAAAACTGTTGTTCTTATTCCGCTGCTATAAGATAAAACTTGTGAGACACACTTAATCAACTCAAACAATTCAGCACACCGGACTAGTCCGCCCACACAACCGGACTAGTCCGGTCAGTCAAATTTCTAACAACTTTATTAAGTGTGCAGGAGTTCTTTAAAGGCATATTCACACCCCTCTAAGCCACATTCAATTGGTATCAGATCCAAGTTCTCCATCAACGAGACTCACATCTCGGAGAGATCAATGGCCTCTGAGAAGAACAACGATATCCCGAAGACGAGCAACAACGATGAGGAGCAAGAAGCCAAAGCCTTCGATGTGCTGAAAGAAAACCCACATGACGATGAAGAAGTGAGGCAGCTAAAAGCACTCCTGAGAAAGAAACTGCTGGCACAAAAAGGAAAAGAGGAAGAAAGGACGATGGGGAGTGGTCATCACGACTACTCCCGGTATCCTTACAACTACAACCGACTCAATTCAAATAATCATTATCTCTCTATTCCTATGGGAAGGCCTCCACAGTTTGATGGAAGTGACTACACCATGTGGAAGTACAACATGAAGATGCATCTGATATCCCTGAACCCTAGTCTGTGGCACATTGTTTGCACAGGCATCGATATTCCGGACACGGATGATGAACTCACCCCAGAACAAGAACAGGAGATTCACAGAAACGCACAAGCCGTCGCCGTGATCACATCATCACTAAGCAGAGAGGAATTCACCAAGATCGATGGGTTAGAAAGTGCAAAAGAAATTTGGGATACCCTCAAGACAGCTCACGAAGGAAATAGGTCAGTTCGTGAAGCCAAAATCGAAATGCTTGAAGGAGAGTTGGGAAGATTTGCTATTGAAGAAGGCGAATCACCTCAAGACATGTACAACCGGATGAAAGCACTCATCAACAGAATTCGTGCTTATGGAAGTAAGAAATGGACAGATCACGAAGTGGTCAAAAGAATGATTAGAGCCTTCATGCCAAGAAACGTCACACTTTGCTCAATGATTAGAGAAAGCCCCGGGTTTCACAAAATGACTCCCGATGAGTTATTGGGAAAGATCATAAATCATGAAATGATGGAGAAAGAGGCTCAATACGTCAAAGACTTAGCCGAGCTCACCTCTTCTAAAAAGAAAGAAGTTGCCCTCAAAGCAACGTGCAGACCCAAACTCAAAGAAACTCGTGAAGACCAAGACGATGGAGATACAAGCGATGAAAGCACCGATCTTGATGACGAAGAAATGGTACTCTTCATCAAAAAGTTCAAACGCATGATGAAGAGAAGACACGGCAATGTAAGGGCCTCAGTTTTTGACACCCATTTGCAGTGTTCATCCCCACACCACACACCTCATTTGAGGAAAAATGATGAACACAAATAAAGAGCAAGTAACAATTATCAACATGCTCATTAGGGAACAAACTCACACATTGCAAAAGTGGTACTTCCCACATGTGATATAGATGGGCTGGACATATGAAAACTCCTACACTTTGCCAAGGATGTCCATGCCAAGTTTCACCCAAATTCAAAACATTTTTGAGGTCATCTTGGGTGTAGATAGGAAAGGGGCAGTTTGAAAACATATTCAAATTCAAACTGTTTTCACCCACTGAATTTAAAAGTGGAAGGCATATTCTTGCTCAGCACATTTTTGTGAGCTCACACACCAATTTTCACTCCATTTGGAGTTGATCTTGACATGAGCTAAGGGGGAGAAATTCAAACTTTATTTGAATTTCAAACTGCACTTGTGCTGAAATTCATTCAAACCAAACCTCATTTGAACTTTGATCAATTCAAATGGCTCTTGGGTGAATAATTTGAGTTGCCAAGGGTAGAATAGGGTTCACTGTTTACCACAGCTGTTAGGAATAAATTTCAGAGGTTAAAAGAGGAGTGGGACCCACATGTCAGCCTCAGCCTCAAAGCAAACCGACTGAACCACAGTTCAGTCGGTTCCCGGCTGTTGTGCGCGCGCGCCACCGAAGGGGCCGGCCGGCGCCAGCTCCTGCTGCGTGCCCCAAGCCGGAGGCCAGCCGGCCGAGCTATTTATTCCCTCCCCGGCGTGCCTCAGTCACCATTTCCCCGAGCTACCGACGTGCGCGACTGCTTTTCCCACTGCCATCGCCGCCGCTCGAGTTCCTGCTTGATCAAGCCGATCGCAGCTCCCTCTTTCCATTCCAAGGTCCCAGCAAGGTACTAGCAACCATCCTCCATCCTTCCCATTGATAGAAATCGATTGAAACCGAGTGATATCGGCTGTGCCGAAAGATCAAACTCGGAACTGGAAACCGCCGCACCTCGGGCTCTCGTGGACAGCCCAACCTGGGCGTTGTCACGCCCGAGCCAAGGCACCCTTGGACGCGCAAGTGATCGGTGCTGCTCATCCCCGAGCCACAGCTCGAGTGGTTGCTCACCGGCGGCGAATTTCCACTTTTCCCCTTTCTGTGTGCAGAACGACCCTCGGGTACGATTCTGTTTAATTCGTGCTCTAGAAAGGATTAGAGGGCCTCAGGCCACTCCCACACGAACTAGACACGGTGACGCACAAGTTGCCTTCACAACTCTGGGCCGGAGAACTTCTGTGCCCGGCGTAATTCAAGGTCTACTAATGGCGGAACGCACGGGGGGTATCGGGCGCACGGTGAGGACCTATTTCGGGCCTTCCCCGAGCTGCCCCGAGTTCATGTCGACCTTCTCTGAGGTCCACTGATGCTCCCCGACCGGTTTCCCAAGTAGCTGAGGCACTAGGAGCATCAGCCGACATGGCCGAAGTCGTTCCGATATGGCGGCTCGTCGCCGACCATGCTCCGGCCGTTGTCATGAGCAGCTGACCCTCGGATCATGTTCCCCAAGTAAAAGTAGGCAGGGGCGGCCAGAATCAAGAAGTTTGAAGCTGTACAGCAGCCGGCGGCGAGCTCTCCGGCGAGGTCCCTCGGCGGCGGAGCGCGGGTGTCGCGAGGTTGAAGAAGGGGGTGGACCCCAGCTGTCAGCGGCCGATATTTTGAATCGGGATCCGGCTGCGGCCGGGATCGGGTGTGCTGGCGCGCAAAAGCCTTGTGGGCCGCGGTGTGCTGTCGCTTCGGCGTGCGACGCGTGTCTCCTGGGCCCACGCGCGAGTTTAAACTTTTCCCCGATTTTCAGATTTCCTTCAAACTTCAAATCCTTATAACTTTGGCTAGAAAGCTCCAAATTGAGTGAACCAAATTTTGCTGGATTCAGCTCTTTGAGTACTTTCCAGAAAATCAAGTGTCACTTCATGAGATTCCTTAATTCTCCATAATTAATTCCTTAAAGTTTAAACTGTTAGGAATTTTAACTGGAGAATCATTTGGAGGAAAATCCTGAAATTTTGCTGAGATGTTCACCAAAATATCCTTGAACTACCATAAAAATTTCAGATCCATTTGAGCTCATTTAGTCCACCTAATGGTGTGATTAGTAAAACTGTTCCAGAGAAAATAGAAAATGTTCAGAAACATTTTCAGAATTTTCTCTGAAATTGTTTAGCTCATATCTTCAGTTAGAGACTTCCAAATTAAGTGAGACCAATTCCATTAGAACCCTCTGAAAATCTAGTTTTCAGAAAGTCATAGTTTGTTTCATGAAAATACCTAGAACACCCTAAAAGCCTTTAATTAAGGTCAAGGACATAATTATTTGTGGAGGGCTCAAATGAGCTTTGCTGCAACTAAAACTTGACCAAGTCTCTGTTTAGGTTGTAACCAAGCCACAGTAAAAGTTTCACAGTCATTAGGTCTATCTAGTAAAGGTTATAGACTTCACAACTTCAAAGTTAATACAAAAGCATTTAATTAATACATACATTGTTCTTATCATGTAGTCGCTAAGGTCGAGGAGGAACCCGAAGTCCTAGACTTCGTTACTCCGGAGGAACAGCTAGCCTACGACCAAGAGCAGCAAGGCAAGCCCCGGTTTGCATTAACCATTTTATAAATTTTTATTGTTTTGAGCACATACTTGTTTTCTTTATGTTGTGCATCAGAGTCTTGTTTGGAAACCCCACTGCATAGCCAAGAAAACCATGGGTTGGGGTTTAGGATTGCAAACCCCGTTAGCCACTGCATTGCTAGGATAGAGTAGGATTCGGTACAAGTCGAGTAGTTGGAACTACTCGCGAGAATAGGCTAGAGGCACATTGCTCGGGTAGAGATAGCACATGATACACATGGCAAGAAAATGAGACCGAGCGGAGAGTAAGGGCAGCAGGACTTTGGGGCCTGTGTGCTGTAGCTCCGCTTGTGTCGATTGAGGACCGAGCCGTGTGCGGGCCTGTTGAACAAGCTAGAACAGTACCGAAGACCTACCGGCTATATGGGAACCGGGAAACTGATGTAACTCGGGTAGCTGGGTATTGAGGCATTGCCCGTCGTTCAGAGGGTAGGTTGAGAGCTCGAGGTGTAAATCAGCTGGCGGCACAGAGATGCGCGTGCAGGGACCTCTTGCTCGGGACGATGGGACCGGTTCAATATTTGGCTAACGGGTGAAAGGTAGTCGCGTACGGCGTCCGTGATGGTTGTTGTAGGCAACATCGAGTACGGGCGTACGTGACGGGTTGTTCGGGTAACCCTGCAGGTGTAAATCGATTATAATCGCCGTCCCTCGCGGTCAGTGAGTACCACTTGTTCACTGTACCGTGACGTAGAAAGAACAGGCTAGTTACATGTTAAAATGTTGCTGATTGAAAGTTGGATATTGATTGTTAATGATATGTTGTAGCTTAGTGCTAACTAAAGTTCTTTTCAACTTTGGGCAAAGTACATGAGAGAAATGCGTTTCTTGTTTGATTGCGGCTCTCTCATGTGCCTTAGCGTAAAGTTCTCCACAACCTGCTGCTAAAACTTGAAAGTAAGGTTCTACTAATTAGGCGAGTCCTTGCAAATGATTTTTACCTCATGCAACCCATCACCCTCATGTAGAAGTTTCATGTTTAGGTGAGACGGGTCAGACTTGCTGAGCCTTCGTGCTCACTGCTTGTGTTTGAAGCTTTTGCAGGGTTCTATGAGGAAGGGACTCCCGAAGAGGAGACGGAACCCCAGGAGGGGAACCCCGTCGAGTGGGAGTCGTGCACGCCGCAGAGTTAGTGTGCGAGTGTGCTAGCAAGGACACGTTCGAGGGCTGAACGTGCACTTGATGCTTAGTCTACGCCCGCGAGTGTGGACTAAACTTATTTTGATGTAAACATGTTAATAAACTTGTTTATGTAATAAAGATTCCGCTTCCGCTTTGTACCTTTGACGTGTGTTATACGGTGTTGTGCAACGCAGCACCCCTCAGCGTGATCCTGGCTCGACAGGACCAGTGGGGTCGTGTCAGGCAACAATTCACATGAAGGCAAAAGCAAGGATAAAGGAAAATCCAAGGCTCGACGCACTTGCTACAACTGCGGAGAGTATGGTCACTTCATGGTGGACTGTACTTATGAGGAAAACAAAAAGAAGAAGGAAACAAGATCTCAAGAAAAGAAAAATTTCAGAAAAAGAAGACAAGCCCATCAAGCTCACATTGGGAAGGAGTGGGACTCAAACGACGAGTCCTCCTCCGATGAAGAAGAAGAGGTGGCCACAATCGCAGTCAAGAAACCAACTACGAGAGCCACACTCTTTCCGAACATGGGAGGACGGGACATGAACATCCACACTTGTCTTATGGCTAAGGAAGGCAAGAAAAAGGTTAGACTCACTCCTTCTATACTAAATTCCTCCATTGATGACTTTGATAGCTCTAGTGATAATGAAGAATTATTTAGAGGGCTAAGTAAAATTGCTTTAAAGAAAATGGAAATGTTGTCGAACAAAATCTTTGAAAAGGAGGAACTTGTCAACCGACAAGAAGATATGCTCATCCATGAGAGGAAGAGATATCAAGAAGTTGAAAAGCTTCTTGAGCTTGAAAGAGAGAAGAATGAGTCACTTGAGTTAGAGCTAACCTTGAGTAAGGAAACTTACTCAAAGTTAGAGAACTCGCACATTGCAATCAAGGAAGAACTTGCTAACTTGTCAAAAGTTAACAAAATCCTTGAGGTGCAAGTTGAGTCCCTCAAACAAAGTGACTCCTCTTCCTCCAAGAGCTCTTCCTCCAAAGATATGCGCTCGACAACAGTAAGAACCTGCACTTGCTCTAGTAAGAAGAATGTAATTTCTAATGCTTTAACCCCACATGACATGCATTCTTCTCAAAACGACATCTTTGATAAGGAGAAGATCAAATATGCAAGAAGTGCATATATGATCACTAGACCTTCCAATGTCAAAGATGGACTTGGCTTCGATAGGAATAGACACATGTCTACCTCTAATCATGCTAAGAATAGAATCATTTTTGTTAAAGAAAAATCCCATGAATCTGAGCTACAAACATTATTCCTTACATTTGATGCTTCTTATGTTCTCATGAAAAACAAGTATGGAAAAGTTATTGCTAAATATACAGGGCCACGCCACAAGAACTTAAAAACTTGTGTGTGGGTGCCCAAGACTCTTGTGACTAACCTGAGAGGACCCAAGCAAGCTTGGGTACCTAAAATCCAGAAATAATTCTGTTTTGCAGGCTTACTCCTCTGGTGGATCTAAGTGGGTGCTAGACAGCGGATGCACAAATCATATGACCGGAGAGAGAAGTATGTTTGTGGAATACGAGTGCAACAAGGATCCAAGTGAAGGAATACACTTTGGAGATAACAGCCAAGGAAAGGTCCTTGGTAGTGGTAACATTGAAATATCCTCTCAACACACCTTATCTAATGTTTTACATGTAGATTCTCTAGATTATAATCTTTTATCAATATCTCAACTATGCGACAAAGGTCACAACTGTTTATTCACTAATGAGGGTGTGACCGTCTTTAGAAGAAGCGATGGCTCGATTGCATTCAAGGGATTGTTGAAAGGAAAGCTTTATCTTGTTGACTTCAACAAAGATAAAGCCGAACTCAACACTTGCTTGGTTGCTAAGACCAACATGGGATGTCTGTGGCATAGACGGCTAGCCCATGTTGTAATGAGAAATCTGCAGAAACTTCTAAAAGGTGGTCACATCCGTGGTCTTAAGGATGTGGTTTTTGAAAAAGACAGGCCATGCAACGCTTGTCAAGCAGGAAAACAGGTTGGAGCACCACACCCCGCCAAGAATGTGATGACCACCGCTAGACCGCTGGAACTTCTCCACATGGATCTCTTTGGTCCAATTGCGTACATCAGCATCGGCGGTAACAAATACGGTTTAGTAATTGTTGATGATTTTTCAAGATTTACCTGGGTATTTTTCTTGTATGATAAATCAGAAACTCAGGGAACCCTCAAGAAGTTCTTGAAAAGAGCTCAAAATGAATTCTCATCAACCGTAAAGAATATCAGAAGTGACAATGGGACAGAATTCAAGAACACCCAAGTTGAAAAATATCTCAATGAAGAAGGTATAAAGCATGAATTCTCGGCACCCTATTCTCCTCAACAGAACGGGGTGGCCGAAAGGAAGAACAGAACATTGATCGAAATGGCGAGAACAATGTTAGATGAATACAAGACGTCAGACCGGTTTTGGGCAGAAGCGGTGAATACCGCTTGTCATGCCACAAATCGGTTGTACCTTCATCGACTTCTGAAGAAAACTCCATATGAGCTTCTCACGGGTAAAAAGCCTAACGTTTCTTATTTCAAAGTTTTTGGTTGCAAATGTTTCATTCTGAACAAGAAACCAAGGGCCTCGAAGTTTTCTTCGAAGTCCGATGAAGGATTCTTGCTCGGATATGAATCGAACGCCTACGCCTATCGTGTCTTCAACAAAGTGTCCGGCCTTGTTGAAGTAGCGCGTGACGTAGTGTTCGATGAAACTAACGGCTCACAAGTGGAGCAAGTCGATAAGTCTATGCTAGATAAGGAGGAAGCTCCATGTGAAGCCCTGAAGAAAATGGCACTTGGTGATATCCTACCACGAGAGGAGACACAAGATGAATTTCATCAAGGAAGCAACGATCAAGGGGGAGCTCCTACACAAGATCAAGTTGAGGAAGATCAAGAAAATCAAGATGATCATGGAAGCAATGATCTAGGGGGAGACATGACACATGAAGACAATGAAGAACAAACAACTATACAAAATCCACACCCAAGAGTACATCAGTGTGTGCAAAGGGACCATGTGTCAACAATATCATTGGAGATATTGCTAAGGGAGTAACTACTAGATCTCAAATTGCAAATTTCTGTGGACATTATTCTTTTGTGTCTTTTATGGAGCCATACAGGGTAGAAGAAGCCTTAAGGGATCCAGACTGGGTGATTGCGATGCAAGAGGAGCTGAACAACTTCAAAAGAAATGAAGTGTGGGAGCTGGTGGAAAGACCAAGGGCGAACATCGTTGGAACCAAATGGGTCTTTCGGAACAAACAAGATGAACATGGAGTAGTGACAAGAAATAAAGCAAGGTTGGTGGCCAAAGGTTATTCTCAAGTGGAAGGTTTGGATTTCGATGAAACCTTCGCTCCTGTAGCTAGACTTGAGTCCATTCGCATTTTATTGGCATATGCTACTCACCATAATTTTAAGTTGTATCAAATGGACGTCAAGAGTGCCTTTCTGAATGGTCCGATAAAGGAGGAAGTCTATGTGGAGCAGCCACCGGGGTTCGAAGATCAGAAGTATCCCAACCATGTCTATAAACTGCGTAAGGCTCTCTATGGCCTCAAACAGGCTCCTCGAGCCTGGTATGAGTGCCTTAGAGATTTTCTGATTCAAAATGGATTCAAAATTGGTAAAGCTGACTATACACTCTTTACTAAACATTTTGATGATCATTTATTCGTATGTCAAATTTATGTTGATGACATTATCTTTGGATCCACTAACAAGTCCTTCTATGAAGAATTTAGCAAAATAATGACAGACAGGTTCGAGATGTCAATGATGGGTGAATTGAAGTTCTTCTTGGGATTTCAAGTGAAGCAACTGAGAGAAGGTACATTTATAAGCCAAACTAAATATACACAAGACATTCTCAAGAAATTCAATATGAACAAAGCCAAGCCCATCAAGACACCCATGGCCATCAACGGACATCTCGACCTCAATGAAGATGGTCCAAATGTGGACCAAAAGGTATATCGGTCCATGATTGGTTCCTTACTATACTTATGTGCATCTAGGCCAGATATTATGCTTAGTGTTTGCATGTGTGCAAGGTTTCAAGCCACACCCAAAGAGTGTCACTTAATTGCTGTAAAAAGAATCCTAAGGTATCTTGTACACACACCCAACTTGGGCCTTTGGTATCCCAAAGGATCCAAGTTTAACTTGATAGGGTACTCCGACGCTGACTATGCGGGATGCAAAGTCGATAGAAAGAGCACGTCAGGGACTTGTCAATTTCTTGGTAGGTCCCTAGTTTCTTGGTCATCTAAAAAGCAAAACTCCATTGCTCTTTCCACAGCGGAAGCAGAGTATGTTGCAGCCGGTAGTTGCTGTGCGCAACTGCTCTGGATGCAACAAACTCTTAGGGACTACGGCTACAATCTAAGTCATATCCCGCTTCTATGCGATAATGAAAGTGCTATAAAAATTGCACAAAACCTGGTAGAGCACTCAAGAACTAAGCACATAGACATCCGTCATCACTTTCTTAGAGATCATTCATTAAAAGGTGACATAGCTATTTCACATGTTAGGACTGAAAAACAACTTGCAGATATTTTTACCAAACCATTAGATGAGAA
Organism: Neostapfia colusana; assembly: GCA_030760725.1. Classification (NCBI taxonomy): domain Eukaryota; kingdom Viridiplantae; phylum Streptophyta; class Magnoliopsida; order Poales; family Poaceae; genus Neostapfia; species Neostapfia colusana. The sequence continues at coordinate 4,011,362 of JASWHV010000010.1, read as the reverse complement.
AAGGTTCTGTGAACTAAGAAATGAGCTAAACATTCTTGACTCTCGAAATGTGGCTTGAAACATTGCATACCTGGTTGCAACTAAAATTGTTCCTCCGTACTGTCAAAAATGCTCCTCCTCTCCTTTGTACTCAGAAAACTATTCTTAATGAATAAATCTTGTGGATTATGACCATTGTTTGATTGTCGATTGTATACTGGTCGTAATCACCAAGACTACTTGCAAAATTGTTGTCCTTGGATCACTATTAGTTATCTATATATATATCAAGTCTGTTGAAAACGGACTAGTCCGGACAGACAACAATTAGGTTAAACTCAGGGGTACCGGACTAGTCCGCTACCAGGACCGGACTAGTCCGTTCAGTCGGATATAGAAGCAGTCAGCCGGACCAAACGCCTCCCTCTCCACTCATAATCACTTTGCATCACCCTCTCTCCTAAACCCTAGCTCTCAAAGTGATTTTCGAGTTGAGCCCTCAAACTCGGAGTTTTCTCCGTGAAAAAGCCGCTTCTCGACGAGGGGATCCTACTTTCCGGACTCATCCGGACTGATTTCTACTCCTTCAACGCGAATCTTCAAATCTTGGTAAATCCCCCCAAAACCAAAATCTCAATTTTTCTAGCTCTAGCTAGTTTCCTTTGACCTCAAAAGGATGTACATTGCTTAAATAGATGTATTCCTACCATTTTCCTACCATTGTGTCCTTAGATAGGAGATTTGCTTCAAATGAAACACTCAAGTTAGGGTTCTTATGCTAGGCCGGACTAGTCCGGCGTCCAGATGCGGACAAGTCCGGTCCACCGGACTAGTCCGCACTCTGAAACCGGACAAGTCCGGTCTCTGACAGCTGAACTGCTACATTCCCATTTGAAGTCAATAAGGTCTCCGTTTGCATCTAATCCTTAAACTCCTTGTCAGGCATAATGTCTTCAGGATCAGATGACAACTCTTTTCACATTGACGAAGAAACTCAACGTGAAAGAGTGAGGAGAGCTAAGGAGGGAGTGATGAAGAAGAGACATGACGTCAATGCTCACTCTCCACCCTCCGACGACAATCTTCCTAAGAAGAGAAAAGCCATTATCAAAAGGCCTCAAAGGAAAGATGTTGCTGAGGGCTCATCAGGGCCAAGAAGAGTTCTCAATAAAGGGAAGGGACTTGCTAGTGGCCCCATTGGGCCCTTTAAATTGAAAAATCCCGTTCACCGCAACAGGCAGCCCTCAAGTGAAGATTTCACTGGAAAAGGGAATGAGCTAGCTGATAACTTCAGAAAGATTGAAGTGTATGGACGACCTAAACAATGTTCTGACCCTAGGTTCTGGAGCAACTTCTATGCAGATTACTACGAGCACGTGTACATGAAGATGAAGAATCCCGTAGTAGAGAGTCAATGGCTGAATGTTGACTACCTGAAGTCGAAGAAGTATCCCGCCTTTCGTGAGATGGTGGAGCCCTTAGAGAGGCACGGTCTGACGGGCCTGCTATCCTTTGAGTATGACTGGAACAATGAAGTCATTACCCAGTTTTACTCCACTCTCTACTTTGCTCGGGATGATGGAGACAGTCTTACTTGGATGACTCATGGTTCAAGGTACAGTGTCACTTATGATGAATTTGCTAGGATTCTTCACCTCCAAAACACTTTGGATCATGAACTGGTCATTCATAATCTGAAACCCCTGGAGAAGGAGGAACTTGAATTTCTCTATGACACAAGGATGCCATATGTCCCTCCAACCATCAAATACCTAAAGCCCTTCTTCGTGGTTCTAAATAGAGTCTTGAGAAAGACGATAGCTCCGAAGGATGGAGATGCAGGAACTATACAAGGAACCTTGAGGACTCTCATGAAAATCATTAGTGGGAGGAGACCATTCAATGTCTTTGAGTATATCTACAATGACATTGTGAACATCTCAATTACCCCCAATAGGTCCTGTGGATACGCACCTTATATCATGTACATGATTGAGAAGGTGACAGGACTCGAGTTTGTCAAGGATGTCAAGCATACGGGGTTGAAGCCGCAAAAACCCACCGAGTACACTCTCCCTCCGGCTCCAACTGCCCCGTCCTCTCCACCAGTGGAGAGGAGATCAAAGCAAGCTCATGATGACACTAGGTCTGCAGCTGCTCCTCCTGGTTCTTAACCTGCTCAAGAATCATCTAGCGGCATCCTCAAGATGCTCTCCTCTATCTTTGCCTGCTGCCGTAAGATCGAAGACAGGCAACGCAAAGAAAAGCTTGCAAGGAAGAGACATCAACAGTACGTCAATGCAAATATCATGTCTATCTGTGCAAAGCTTGAGATTGAGCCTGTTGGATCACCGCCTGCCTCCGAGGACTCAGAGGAAGATCCTGCTCCCGTGGATGCTGAAGATGAAGATCAGACTGAGACTGACGGGGGAGGCAGCGATGAGTGACTTCCCTCAATTTTTCCCTTTTTGGTGTCTTGATGCAAAAGGGGGAGAGATTGAGATTAGACTTGGACTTATTTTTCTATCTAGTATTAGTAATTAAGATCTTGAGTGATCAAGGACATGTATCTATTTTTAAAATCTTGTAATGCACTATTTCTTTTCCTATGTGTGATGTACTATGCTCTAATGCCCACTTACGTGTTCACTACTGGTTGTCTTTAATTTAGCACATTTTGTTTATCACACACCTGTAAGGCACCCCACCATAAGGTGTGTACATATGTGAGACGTTTTTTGTGAATTCTTTATTGTTCTCATGTGTACGCACCTTATGAAAATCAACCTTTTATTCCCAATTGTGATATCTCAAATGGTTGTCATCAATCACCAAAAAGGGGGAGATTGTAAGTGCATCTAGGATATCCCTTGTGGGTTTTGGCTAATTGATGACGAACATATGAGATCCTAATGAAACTATTAAGATGATTGCAGGATAAACAAAGTGAACTGGCTCGGCACACACACAAAAAGGTGAAAAATAGAGTGGTGCCCGAAAAGGAAGAAGTTAGTGAAATTTAGAGAAGCAAAGTAGATATAAATGTATAGGTGGTGTGTGAGAGAGACACATCCCAAGAGCTCATGACTTTGCGTAGGGGTAAGGGGTTTAAAAATCAACTAAAATCCACTGAAAACCGGACTAGTCCGTTCATGGACCGGACTGGTCTGTTTAACTTTCTGAAAGACGCAAACATAGTGCACCGGACTAGTCCGCCTTGTGAACCGGACTAGTCCGGTCAGGTCACTGGAACGCAACCGGACAAGTCCGGTTTTAGACCGGACTAGTCCGGTCATGTCTCTGTTGTCCTCCTTAGAGGACTACGGACTAGTCCATCCAGCAACAGGACTAGTCCGCTAAAGTTTCTGAAAACCCATCTCACATAGTACCGGACAAGTCCGGTTTGTGGACCGGACTAGTCCGGTTAACCCACTGGAAGTAGGCCGGACAAGTCCGATCATATACCGGACTAGTCCGGTAGTAGGTTTAACAACGGAAACTTTTTGGAAAAGCCTATAAAAAGAGGTCCTTCGGCTTTTCCCCAAAAAGACACGACTCATACTGTCAAAACTTGAAACCCTAGCGCCGCCACCTGTCCCAAGAGCCCAAAAACACATCTCCCCACACATCTAAGGTGCAAAAAGGTGAAGATCAATAAAATACTTGGATTTGGGATTGGGAGATCGTCGTTCCTTCGTTGTGAGCTCTTGGGGTTTGATCTCTCTACACTCATATTCTGAATTGTAATCTTTTTGAGTGTATTTGATCAACTTCTCATTGTAATTCTTGTGGGAGCCCTCAACGTGTGAGGTAGCCCCATAAAAACGGTGATTACACTTGATAGTGAAGTCAAGTCGGCCTGTGTGGTGACTTGAAGAGGAAAAGGGTTGAGAACCCGACTCTGTGTGAGCTTCCTCAACGAGGACGTAGATCTCTTGGTGAGATCGAACCTCGGTAAAAATTCGTGTCTTTTGTCTCTCATTTGGTTTACATCTTGACACATTAGATTACTAGTTTGCTAGTCATCGTTTGAGTTCTTTACAAGTTTGCACGTGCATCCATACTATAAATTTAAGTTATAAAAACTGTTGTTCTTATTCTGCTGCTATAAGATAAAACTTGTGAGACACACTTAATCAACTCAAACAATTCAGCACACCGGACTAGTCCGCCCACACAACCGGACTAGTCCGGTCAGTCAAATTTCTAACAACTTTATTAAGTGTGCAGGAATTCTTTAAAGGCCTATTCACCCCCCTCTAGGCCACATTCAATTGGTATCAGAGCCAAGTTCTCCATCAACGAGACTCACATCTCGGAGAGATCAATGGCCTCTGAGAAGAACAACGATATCCCGAAGACGAGCAACAACGATGAGGAGCAAGAAGCCAAAGCCTTCGATGTGCTGAAAGAAAACCCACATGACGATGAAGAAGTGAGGCAGCTAAAAGCACTCCTGAGAAAGAAACTGCTGGCACAAAAAGGAAAAGAGGAAGAAAGGACGATGGGGAGTGGTCATCACGACTACTCCCGGTATCCTTACAACTACAACCGACTCAATTCAAATAATCATTATCTCTCTATTCCTATGGGAAGGCCTCCACAGTTTGATGGAAGTGACTACACCATGTGGAAGTACAACATGAAGATGCATCTGATATCCCTGAACCCTAGTCTGTGGCACATTGTTTGCACAGGCATCGATATTCCGGACACGGATGATGAACTCACCCCAGAACAAGAACAGGAGATTCACAGAAACGCACAAGCCGTCGCCGTGATCACATCATCACTAAGCAGAGAGGAATTCACCAAGATCGATGGGTTAGAAAGTGCAAAAGAAATTTGGGATACCCTCAAGACAGCTCACGAAGGAAATAGGTCAGTTCGTGAAGCCAAAATCGAAATGCTTGAAGGAGAGTTGGGAAGATTTGCTATTGAAGAAGGCGAATCACCTCAAGACATGTACAACCGGATGAAAGCACTCATCAACAGAATTCGTGCTTATGGAAGTAAGAAATGGACAGATCACGAAGTGGTCAAAAGAATGATTAGAGCCTTCATGCCAAGAAACGTCACACTTTGCTCAATGATTAGAGAAAGCCCCGGGTTTCACAAAATGACTCCCGATGAGTTATTGGGAAAGATCATAAATCATGAAATGATGGAGAAAGAGGCTCAATACGTCAAAGACTTAGCCGAGCTCACGGAACACCGCTCCCGAACCTTCTGGACACGGAACACCGCTGTAAGTTCTACCCCTAGAGCAACAATAGGGCAGGCCTTTCTTTTTGTAGTAATTTCCATAAAAGTCCGTGAACAGGGCTTGGAGCAACTAAGCCTCAGGGGACGGTCCAGGACTACGTTCAGCTTCGCCTGGTTCCGACCCCAAGCGCGTAGAGTCTTGCTTCCCTTGAGGTGGGTCGTGGCCTACATATGCGGCCCGCCTTCCCCCGTATGGAAATTTATATGAAAAGAAACCTACCCTACGTTGCTCTTCTTTGGTACTCATTTAATTTACTTATTAAATTTTTATGATTACCCTACTAACGCGTGCTCACTATGCGTTCAACTCCCTCTTCTCATTTTCATCTTTAGTCGGAATTTGCTGCAGATACGACTAAGGAATAGAGGGGGGAGCCCCCAAGGAGAATTACTTTTTTCCTTACTTGTGTGCAGGACTTCTCAGCCTAGCTCCCCGCAGGAGTATGGTAGGCGCATCCACCCAATAGAACGCACCTACCAGGGGGCCGCTACGGGATCGCGGTAGGCCAAAAACCCTAAGGTAAGATCAAAGGGCTAGCCCTCACAGGGGCGAGGTCCGAAGGCCCCACGTGTCCAGCAGGGCCGGACCTCCCACCTCTTTGAGGGGAGCTCCGGGACCGCCGCGTGGTCTACAGAAGTCGGACCTCCCCCCCCCTCTGCAGGGAGAGGCCCGGGGCCTCCACGTGCCCTGCGAGCCCGGACCTCCTCTCAGGCGGGAGCTCCGGGCCCACCACGTGACCAACAGGCTCGGACCCCCCCTCCGATCTCGTGAGGCGGGTCCTGGAGACCTCCGGAACCCTTAGTATACAGTGGGGACCCGGACAAGGTGTCTATGCAGAGCTTCGAGATTGGTCAAGGCCTCCGAGTCCTTGCGGAGCTAAGGGCTCGGTCAGGAAAGGCCAAGAAGAAGACTAGGGCATGCAGACATAGAAAGAAACAGGAGTCTGTCCATACAAAGGCTCCACGAGCTGGGCTACAGACTCAACAAAAATAAAAAAGGAAGTACAGGGCCTTGTGGACACGAGGGTGGATGCCTAAGGGTCCTCGGACTCCCGATGAAACCTAGAGGCCACGAGGGCAGCTAAGTCCTCGACTTTGGCCCTGGCAGCTTCCTCCTGGTCGGCGATGGGTCCTAAACGGACCGGCCCCAGGGAAAAGGAAGGGTCTCGGCTAACGAAGCACGACAGAATGTGCATCGCAACCTCCTTCGCAAGGCCCCGACCTTCCGCTTCCAGCTCGTCGGCGATCACTGATTCGAGCCAACCTAGCTCGTTGCCGAGAGACTCAAGGGCTGGGGCCGCTTCGGACACCGGCCGTGCTGGGGTCTCCACCAGCACAGGGCTAAAACCAAGAGGAGCCAAGGCGGATCCTGCCTTAGCAATGAAGCACCAGACCGCCTGGGCCTCGGCAGTCCGCAGGGACTGGAGCCTCTCTACCTCCTGGCGGGCCGCTAGCTCGCGATCCATCACCGCCTGAAGCTCCTTGGAAGACTGCTCCGCCCTCGCGGTGACAGCCGATTCACGGAGCTCCAACTCCTCAGTCCGAGCCCTTAGCTCCTCCACCTTGGCCCTCAGCCGAGCGGTGGTCTTCTCCTCCTCGGCCGCAGCAGCGCGTTCCCAATCAGCGACGGCGTGCTCCCGACAGGCTACCTGCAGCTGCAACTCATCCGCGGCGGTGGAACACTCCTTAGCTTTGGCTTCAGCTTTGGCCAGAGCCTCGCGGTAGGTGGCACGAACCCGCTGGGCCTCTAACTCCAAGCGGGTAATGGCCTTCTTCTCGGTGCCAAGCAGAGCACTCATGGCCTCAAGCCTTGACTGCCTTGAGTCGAGGTCCGCCCGGGCCCGCTGCTGCCAGCTGAGAAGGCGTTCCCTCTCGCCGGCCAATGCCTTCCGCTCCTGCTCAAAGGCAGATTGGAGCTGCCGGGTGCTGGTCTGGGCACGCTCCAGGGCGTCCCACACGGGCACCGGAGCAGGGGGAGCAGGAGCCGCGCCGCTGGACCCCCCCGTACGAGTCCAAAACCGGCGGGAGCGCTGGCGCCTCGGCAGCTACAGGGGGGCGCTGTCCTAAGCAGGCCAGGGGGCCAGCAGGCACACCTACAGCAGCCCTCCCGGTCTCAAGACCTGGCTTCTGGGCTGGTGAAGGAGGGCGGGTAGGAGCAGATGCGGCCACTGAGGCCACTGCCGCCGTCGATTTGGGAGCTATGGGGGCCGCCGCGGTCCCCAGGTGCCGAGGCGCGGAGCCCCCGCTGGTTGAAGGCGGCCGGATAAGAGGCCCGCCCCTGGCAGCCGGTCGGTCCCTGCAAAGAAGAAGAAGCCCTCAGAATAAAATAAGAGGCAGGAGCTCTGCTCCTATAAGTCAGAAAGAATAACACTTACTGGGCGGCATGAGCGCTCCAGCGAGCTTGCAGCACTGGCCTCTGGGCTATAGCTGAACTGCCAGGACAACCGGCTGGAACGGTCGCGGAATGGGATGCCTGGACCTCCGGCGCGCTCGCCGGCGTCGTCCCACCAACATCCGTCCTGGGAGCCCCGCCGCTCGAGGGAGGATGGCGAGATACTTGGGCTGATTCGGACGGCTGCTGTCTGGGGAGAGACCCGCCGGGGAGGGACACTCGGGACCTCTTCGGGTCGCCACCCGATGGACCAGCACCTCCGGGAGATGGAAGCAAAGTAGCTCCGGCACCCTGGCTTGGCACAGGCAGCACCCTCGGAGGAGACCGAGCGCGTTTTTTCTCTAGATGCCCGGGTGCCGGCTCTTTTCCTTTCCCTTTATCGGCGGCTTGGGTTCCGTCGGTTCTGGGGGAGGGTTTGGCAGCAGCGGATGCCTCATGCCCTGATCCGGGGTGCTCGGCTCCTGGAATGGTGATACCCCGGAGGGCATCCCCGACCTGACGAACGGCAATCCCGATATCATCAAGGTTCGACATCTTCCGCAGGAGCTCCGACCTCCTCTGAGGCTCCAAGAAGAGGGGGGTGGCAGAAGGCGGAAGGGCGGGGACGCCGCTGGGAATATAGTCACCGCTCACCTTGCTCACCATCTCCTCCAGCTCTTTGTCGGTAGGGACAGAGTCGGGACCTCTCTCCATCCTGGTACAGTCCTGCTCACCGGTGTAGTACCACGCGGGGCGGCTACGTTGCTGCAAGGGAGCAATGCGGCGTGACACAAAGTCCATCACCACCATTAGAGACGTCAGCCCCTCGTTGGCCAAGAAACGGATCCGCTCCAAGACCGGAGTGTACTCCTGCTCCAACTCTGGGATCTCCTCCCAGGAGCGGCGATCGGTGGTTGGGCTGGCGGTTGGGAGTTGTAGGCGATCGTGCTCGTCGGTCTGCACTACCACCCAGCTCTCCCTCCAGTTCTCCCACCTTGATGCGCTGAAGGGCAGGAGGTATCCGGAGACCTTGGGGTCTTTGCAGCGATGCTGGAAGTAATATGCCCCCATCTGAGTCTTTGAGTCGCGTCCAGTCGTCCGCAGCACAAAGAAGTGGCGGAAGAGCGTCACAGAGGCGTGCACCCCCACGAACATCTCGCAGAAGTGAACAAAAACTGCCGCCATTGCGAAGGAGTTGGGGGAGAGATGGTGGAGCTGGAGACCGTATGTCTCCAGCAGGGTGACAAAGAAGGAAGAAATCGGTGGAACAAACCCCGCCAGAGCATAAGCGGTGAAGAAGACTATCTCCCCGTTTTCCAGGACTAGGGGGAGAGATCCTCGGCGGAGCCGATGCTTCTGCTCTTCCGAGCGCCAGCCCAGCAGCCTGCGCACTGGCCCGAGCTCGGAGGAGCGAACGAGGCGCGTTGGAGCAAGTTGGAAGCCATAGTGAAAGAAGGCGCAAGGGCAGGAGAGCCGGGGCGCAAGAGTTCAAGGGAAGTACGAGCGCAATGCGAAGGGAAGCCGCGATGCGGGTGAGATCCACTTTTAAAAACTTTCCAGGGATGGTTCGAGGTAATTTGAAAACCTCCGGAAACATCGCATCGGCGACCTCGTCAGCTTCGAGACTGGGCGCCGATGAAAGCTGAGACCAAGCCGCTTAACTAAAGCGGTGGGGTCAAGGAGTCAGTCTCCTGAGAAGATGAGCCGGCAAGGCATTCCGGCGGTTCCTGAAGAAAGCGCCTCAACATGCAGAGGTGGCAGCCTTGGGAACCGCCGCAGTAAAAGCAATCATCAAGTGGGCGCACGCTCTCACGACCCCGCGGCCGTTCGTGCTCCGGCAGCGGTCAATTCGGGACATAGAGAAAGTGCGCGGATCGGAAGAGACGGAGGTCCCACCTCGGGCTCGCTATCTCCCCCGAGATAGGCCCGGGGGCCACTGTCGGTACCTGAGATATGGGGTACCCCCACGCACAGGGGAAAATGCCTAAGGAACTCGCCCTTCTCCGCAGGGAGAGCTCTGAAGGCACCACGCGTCCGGCGGGACCGGACCTCCCTCTCCTCAGAGGAGAGCTCCGGGCCCGCCATGTGGAATACAGAAGCCAGACCTCCCCCTCCGCGGGAGAGAGGACCGAAGGTGCCACGTATCCGGCAGGGCCGGACCTCCCTCTCCTCAGAGGAGAGCTCCGGGCCCGCCACATGGCATACAGAAGCCGGACCTCCCCCTCCGCGGGAGAGAGGTCCGAAGGTGCCACGTATCCGGCAGGGCCGGACCTCCCTCTCCTCAGAGAGGAGCTCCGGGCCCGCCACGTGGCTGACAGAAGCCGAACCTCCCCCTCCGCGGGGAGAGGTCGGAAGGCTCCACGTGTCCCGCGGGGCCGGACCCCTCCTCTCCTCTGAGGAGGGCTCCGGGCACGCCACGTGGTCAGCAGAACGGCGCTGCCTGCACCGAGCGATAGGCAGCAGGCGTAAAGACGCCCCATACCTTGCCCGTACAAGATATTCAAGGCCCGCGTCTTCACAAGACGCGGAGACACAGAGCACGCCACTGTTAGGTGCCGTTGCGCCCAGTCGCATCACAGACTGGCACGTAGTGTCAGAGCCTACCAGCCAATAAACGCAGCGACAAGACATCCCATGCCGCCCCCGCCGTCATCATCCACTAAGACTAGCATGCGGCATGTGCAGGGCTGCAAGACGAAGACTCAGAAGCCTTCGCCAGAGACAACTACCAGCATAACTGCAGATACAGTAGATCACAGTCAGTCTCCCCGGGACCACCTGTCGGGTCCCGGGCCCCCCCTTGTAAGCCACCCGAGTCTTGGACTATAAAAGACTCGGGTAGGCGATGATAGCAAGGGTTCGCACCTCTGCAACTCATACGCTAGCCATTCACTCCCAAGCTGTAACTCACCCCCAAGCTCAGGACTCCGGTTCTGAGCAGCAAGCAATACAGCGAGCTCCATAGCTCGCCGTGGACGTAGGGTTTTACGCTCCGGCGGCCTGAACCACGTAAAACTCACCGTGTCAAGCTCTTACTAACTCGTCCATCCGCGCAAGCTCTCCGCAAGGGACTAGCCCCACCGAAAAAAGAACCTCCGCGGGCAGCCCAGTGCAGGCCCGGGGGAAGTGTCGACCGAACACTTCGACATTTGGCGCGCCAGGAAGGGGGCTTTTCCCCTTGCGCGACGAGTTTCCGCCGACTAAGATGACCAAACTTCCTTCAGCGGCAAACTCTCCTCCCCCGCGTCCGCGGCGAACCGTGACCAGGGGGAGTACATGTCAACACACTCAGGACGGAGTGTGTCGGTACAAGCTGGGAGCCAGCAACCGGCTCTGGCAGCGCCGACCCCAGCAATGCAGGCTCCAATCAGCGTCAGGTCTTCAGTAGCGTTGGACGTACCCGGTGGGGGTGCGCTAGCTGCAGCAAGAGCGCTACTGCACAATCCACCTGCTGGGGACGCGCCTCAAGCAGCGACCCAGCAGTGGATTCGCGAGGTAGACCGTCTCGTCGTCGCCGCCACAAACCCTCGATTTCAGCGGGGACGACGCTCCGGCCATCCGGCTGTGTTGCTGATGCGCACGCCAATGGTTGATGAGCAGACGGCAGATTCCAGCTCCACCAGGCTCCAGTCGACGGATCTGAGGACAGAGCTGGAACGGTGTCACTTGGGCCAGGATGCCCGGGTGTACCTCGAGCGACGTCGAGAAAGGCGTCGCACTCAAGAGGCTGGCGACAACATGACATCGGCCTCGACCCAGCCTGAAGGGCAGACCTTCGCCACGCGAGCTCTGCCCCAGGCGTACGCCGTGCAGCATAAGCCACAACCATGTGCTCTGCAAGCGGCGTCCCCGGCCTATGGCGCAACCTTGCCCATACTGGGGTACACTGTGTCAGGCGCAACCAAGCGTTCACGGCACCAGTACCTGCACTGGGAGCCAGCAACCGGCTCTGGCAGCGCCGACCCCGGCAATGCAGGCTCCAACCAGCGTCAGGTCTTCAGTAGCGCTGGGCGTACCCGGCAGGGGTGCGCCAGCCGCAGCAAGAGTGCTACTGCACAATCCGCCTGCTGGGGACGCGCCTCAGGCAGCAACCCAGCAGTGGATTCGCGAAGTAGACCGTCTTGTCGTCACCGCTGCAAACCCTTGACTTCGGCGGGGACGACGCTCCGGCCAACCGGCTGTGTCGCTGACACGCACGCCGACGGTTGACGGACAGACGGCGGATTCCAGCTCCACCAGGCTTCCGTCGACGGACCTGAGGACTGAGCTGGAACGATGCCACCTGGGCCAAGACGCCCGAGTGTTCCTCGAGCGGCGACGAGAAAGGCGTCGCAGCCAAGAGGCCGGCATCAGCATGACGACTGCCTCAACCCTGCCTGAGGCGCAGACTTTCGCCACGCGAACTCTGCCCCAGACATACGCCACACAGCATATGCCACAGCCATATGTCCTGCAAACGGCGCCCCCGTTCTATGGCGCAGCCTTGCCCATACCGGGGTACACTGTGCCAGCGGCAAACCAAGCGTTCGCGGCACCAACGCCTGCAGCAACAGGGGCAGGATGTACGGCCCTGGAGCCCCACCTCCACTTCACGAGGTGGCCGCGCAAGTTTCGGCCGCACCTGCCCGAGAAGTACGACGGCAGCGTCAACCCGGCGGGGTTCCTCCAGATCTACTCCACCGCCGTGCTTGCCGCAGGAGGGGATGAGGCCGTCATGGCCAAACTACTTCCCCGTCGCCTTGACCGGCCCAGCCCGGTCTTGGCTAATGAACCTCCCTCTGGGTTCCATAACTTCCTGGGGAGAGCTCTGCCGGCAGTTCATCGCCAACTTCGGCAGCTCCTACACCCGTCCCGGCACAGAGCCTGACCTCCACGCCATCAAGCAACAACCCGGGGAGTCGCTGCGCTCCTTCATCCAGTGGTTCTCCCAGGTACGCAACACCATTTCGCATATTCAAAGTGCTTCTGTGGTGGCGGCACTTCGACAGTGTCCAGGACGAGAAGATGCTTGAGAGGCTTGCAACCAGAGAGGTCTGCGTTGCCTCCGAGATCTTCAGCCTGGCGGACAAGTGCGCCAGGGCAGCCGGAGGGCGGAGTTGGCACTTGTCGGTACCTGAGATATGGGGTACCCCCGCGCACAGGGTAAAATGCCTAAGGTACTCGCCCTTCTCCGCAGGGAGAGCTCCGAAGGCGCCACGCGTCCGGCGGGGCCGGACCTCCCTCTCCTCAGAGGAGAGCTCTGGGCCCGCCACGTGGCATACAGAAGCCGGACCTCCCCCTCCGCGGGAGAGAGGTCCGAAGACGCCACGCGTCCAGCGGGGCCGGACCTCCCTCTCCGCATAGGAGAGCTCCGGGCCTGCCACGTGGCATACAGAAGCCGGACCTCCCCCTCCGCGGGGAGAGGTCCGGAGGCTCCACGTGCCCCACAGGCCGGACCCTTCTCTCCTCAGAGAAGGGCTCCGGACCCGCCACGTGGCCAGAAGAACGGTGCTGCCAGCCCCCGAGCGGTAGGCAGCGGGCGTAAAGGCGTCCCACACCTTGCCCGTACAAGGTATTCAAGGCCCGCGTCTTCCCAAGATGCGGAAACGCGGAGCACGCGTCTGTCAGGTGCCGTTGCGCCCAGTCGCATCACAGACTGGCGCGCGGTGTCAGAACCTGCCACCTAATAAACGCTGCGACAAGACATCCCATGCCGCCTGCGCCGTCATCAACCACTACGACTAGCGTGCGGCATGGGCAGGGCAGCAAGATGAAGACTCAGAAGCCTTCGACCAGAGGCAACTACCGGCGTAACTACAGATACGGTAGATAATGGACAATCTTCCCGGGACCACCTGTCGGGTCCCGGCTCCCCTTGTAAGCCGCCCGAGTCTTGGACTATAAAAGGCTCGGGTAGGCGTCGATAGCAAGGGTTCGCATTTTGCAACTCATACGCTAGCCATACACTCTCAAGCTGTAACTCACCCCCAAGCTCAGGCCCCCGGCCCTGAGCAGCAAGCAATACAGCGAGCTCCATAGCTCGCCGTGGACGTAGGGTTTTACGCTCCGGCGGCCTGAACCACGTAAAACTCGCCGTGTCAAGCTCTCCCTAACTCGTCCATCTGCGCAAGCTTTCCGCTAGGAGTCTAGCCCCGCCGAAAAAAGAACCTCCGCGGGCTGCCCAGTGCAGGCCCGGGGTAAGTGTCGACCGAACACTTCGACATTTGGCGCGCCAGGTAGGGGGCTTTTCCCCTAGCGCGACGAGTTTCCGCCGACGAAGATGACCAAGCTCCCTTCAGCGGCAAACTCTCTCCCCCCCCCACGTTCACGGCGAACCGTGACCACTGGGGAGTACATGTCGACACACTCAGGACGGAGTGTGTTGGCACAAGCGGGTAGCCAGCAGCCGACTCCGGCAACGCCGACTCCGGCTATGCAGGCCCCGACCAGTGTGAGGTCTTCTGCAGCGCTGAGCGTACACCATGGAGGTGCGCTAGCTGCAGCAAGAGCGCTGCTGCGCAACCCACCTGCGGGGGATGCGCCCCATTCAGCGACCCAGCAATGGGTCCGCGAGGTGGACCGCCTCGTCGTCGCCGCCGCGAACCCTCGGTTTCGGCCAGGACGGCGCCCAGGGCAACCGGCTGTGTCGCTGACGCGCACACCCACGGTTGACGGGCTAACGGCGGATTCCAGCTCCTCCAGGCTCCTGTCGACGGACCTGCGAAGGGAACTGGAACGGTGCCACTTGGGGCAGGACGCCCGGGTGTACCTCGAGCGACGCCGAGAAACGCGTCGCAACCATGAGGCAGGCAACAGCATGTCGTCGGCCTCGACACAACCAGAAGGGCAGGTCTTCGCCATGCGAGCCCCGCCTCAGGCATATGCTGCGCAGCATATGCCACAACCATATGCGCCGCAAGTAGCGGCCCCGGTCTATGGTGCAGCCTTGCCCATGCTGGGATACGCAGCGCCAGGTGCGAACCAAGCGTTCGCAGCGCCTATACCTGCGGCAGCAGGTGCAGGATGTGCGGCCCTTGCACCCCACCTTCGCTTCGCAAGGTGGCCACGCAAGTTCCGCCCGCACCTGCCCGAGAAGTACGACGGCAGCGTCAACCCAGCGGAGTTCCTCCAGATCTACTCCACCGCCGTACTTGCCGCAGGAGGGTACGAGGCTGTCATGGACAACTACTTCCCTGTCGCCTTGACCAGCCCAGCTCGGTCTTGGCTCATGAACCTACCTCAGGGGTCCATAACCTCCTGGGGGGAGCTCTGCCGGCAGTTCGTCGCCAACTTCGGCAGCTCCTACACCCGTCCCGGCACGGAGCTCGACCTCCACGCCGTCAAACAACAACCTGGGGAGTCGCTGCGCTCTTTCATCCAGCGGTTCTCTCAGGTGGGCAACACCATCCCACATATCCAAAGCGCCTCTGTGGTGGTGGCGTTCCGACAGGGTGTCTGGGACGAGAAAATGCTTGAGAAGCTCGCGACCAGAGAGGTCCGCGACGTCTCGGAGCTCTTCAGCCTGGCGGACAAGTGCGCCAGAGCAGCCGAAGGGCGTAACTGGCACGCTCTGCCGACCTCCGAGTCAGGGGGACAGCCTGGGTCCGGTGCTGCTGCCTATGGGGGTGGCAAGAAGATCAAGAACCGGGGGAGTGGCAAGATGAAGTCACCATTCACGGCCCCCATTGCCGCAGCTGCGACGACCAGTGGAGCTCGGGGCCACGTCCCGACAAAAGGCAACGGCAATCACCGGTCCCTGACAGTGACCAGGGCGGGCTATGCCCTGTGCATGGCACCGGCAACCATACTGCCGCCGAGTGCTGGGAGATCCAGAAGCTTGCAGAGCGCTTCCGCAAAGGAAGACAGCAGAGGGCTGAAGCACCGCCCTATCCTCAGAGGGATGGCAAACAGAAGGCCGATGCCCTAGTTACCGCTGCCCACCAGGTGGGGTTCCAGGAGCCTCAGCGTGTCATAAAGACAGTGCATGACGGTGAGGACTCCAGTTCCGACGGTGACGGGCTAGGGCGTTAGCCAGCTACGGCACGCCTCCGTGCCTCGAACATACCTCTCGGGGGCCGCCTAAGGTCCGTCAACCCCTTGAAGGCCTTGCCAGAAGGGGAAGACACCTTAGGTCATCCAAGGCGAGCCCGGGTCCACCTACCCCTTGAAGGCCTTAGCCAGAAGGGGAGAACTCCCCGGGGGCCCCCGAGAGAAGCCGCGCAGGACCTGATCCAGCGTGAAGATAACAACCTCAACAAGACTCGGCTTGCAGGGAACACCCCACAACGCATGGTCTCGGCTAATGCTCTAAGCACTACCGCCAAAAAACTAAACGCGACGGGGGCCCGCAAGAGGGCAACCTGGTGAAGCGGCACGCTATATTCCAAGAAGGACCCATAAGCTCTCCCCCAGCAGGGAAGGTCCCTTCCGAATCATGAAAGCTGCCGCCCCAGGTACACATGCCCTTCAACCGAGAGTGGGATCCATTCCCAAAAAAAAAATCCTTGCCATGAAGCAACACTGTAAGTCCTACTTACTGAGCATCGGTAGAACAGGGTTATTCACTTCTGTAATAGACCCCATAGAATTTAGGAACAGAGCTTGGGGTAGCTAAGTCTCAAGGGACGGTACAGGACTACGTCCAGTTTAGCCTGGTTCCGACCCTAAGCGCGTAGAGTCTTTCTTCCCTTGTAGACGAGGCAGAACATTGCCCCCATGTACAGCCAGAATTCCACCTATGGGCACAAATACAGAGACCTGTTCTACTTAGCTCCCTCTCATGCGCTCATTTAAATTATGCATTAATTTTTATGATCGCACTATCTCTGTATGTTCATCGTACATCTAGCTCCCCCTCTCCTGCGCTCATCCATAGTCGGCATTTGCTATCCTACCGAAGGCGGCTGCGCTTGAGGCACCTGCCGATGGCCGAGTGAGTCTCTCGGGCCTCCCCCAGTCAGGTGTTGCGGTGCCAGTTGGTTACCTCTAGGAAAGGCCAGCGTTGTGCATGGGGGGTCCAGGATGCGTATCCAGCTTAGCCGGCCCAGAGCCCAAAGCATGCGCATCTTGCCCCCCGGAGGTCCAGGGGAGTACGTCCGCTTTGCCTGGTCATGAACCCAAAGCGCGTGCACTCTGCTTCCCCAGCGCATGGCCCGGTACTAGGGATCGGACGGCCGTACCCGGACCTCGGAGGGAGCCGGAGCTCCGGCACCTCGTGCTCAGAATTGTCGAAGCCCCGTATAGCAGGTCAGGACCATAAGACGGATAAGACTAGGAGACGGGAGGGGAGGACCCCCCGAGGAGAATTACGTTTCCTCTGCCTGTGTGCAGGACCTCCAGGTTACGGCAACAGGGACTGCATGAAGCGGGGGGAAAGGAGCTACCAGCTACTCCGGCCTGGGACTGGAAGGACCGGGACTTGCCCCTCCAGCAGGGGCGGGGCCCGGGGGCCCCACGTGTCCAGCGGGCCCGGAACTCTCTCCTTCCTTGATGAGGGCTCCGGGCTCGCCACGTGGCAGGAAGAAACCGGACCTCCCCCCTCAGTGGGAGGGCTCCGAAAGCCCTACGTGTCCAACATGGCCGGAGCTCCCGTCTCTTGAGGAGGAGCTCCGGACCCGCCACGTGGCAGGCAGATTTGGAGCCCCCCATAGGGCGAGGTTCGGAGACCTCCAGGGGCCCCTAACACGGTTAGGACCCGGGGAGGGTGTCTGTGCGAAGCTCCGAGATTGGAAATGGCCTTTGAGTACCTTGCGGAGCTAAGGACTCAGCCAGGCAAAGCCGAGAAGGAGAGAAAAAGCATCACAGACACAAGTATCCAAGAGAGTCAAATTAAGCAAGGCTCCATGATCTGGACTACAGACTCGATAAAAAAGGGAGAAACAAGTCCTAAGGACCTCCCGGTTCTCGCCGGAACCTTGCGGCTACAAGGGCGGCCACATCCTCAACTTCAGCCCTGGCAGCTTCCTCCCGCTCCGCGGCTGGGCCCTCTCTCGCTGGCTCTAGCGAAAAAGAGGGGTCGCGGCTCTTGAAGCATGCCAGCACATGCGAGGCGACCTCTAAAGCTAAGCCGCGGCCCTCGGCCTCAAGCTCGCTGGCGACCACCGAGTCGAGTCTGTCCAGCTTGGCGCCGATCGACTCCAACGCAGGGATCACCTCTGCCACCTTCAATGCGGGAGTTGCGGCCCTCACCGGACTGAAGCCAAGAGGGATCAGGGTGGACCCCGCTCAATCCACGAAGCTTGAGACCGCAAGAGCCTCGGAGGACCGCAAGGCTGAGAGCTCCTCCACCTCGCGGCGGGCCGCCTGCAGAGCCTCCAGGTTCCTCTCGGAGAATTCCTTCTCCTTGGCCGCCAGGGAACTCTCCCGAAGGTGGAGAGTCTTGGCTAGCCGCTCCAACTCAGCGGCCTTGAAGCCGGCAGTCAACTCCCGGTCCAAGACCGCCCGGTGATCATGGGAGACCTGTTCCTCCCTCAAGTCAAGGTCTGCCTTCATAATCTCCAGCTCCTCCATCCGAGCTCGGAGGTGATCCTCGCCCGCGGCCAGCTGCGCGGCGACCCTCTCTGCCTCAGCTGCCACGGAACGCTCCCGCTCCTCAACGGTGAGTTCACGGCGCTCCAACCGCTGCCGTATTTCCACAGCAGCAGAGAGGCTCTCTTCGGCCCGGGCGTGTGCCTCCAGGGCCTCCCTGTTGATCCGCCGCGACTGGGTGTCCATGCGGTCAACAGCCCGCTTCATCCGGTCGACGAGCGCTTCCCTGAAGTCGAGCAACTCCTGCCTGGAGTCGAGCTCGCTCTTAACCTTCGCGGTCCTCTCCCGCAAAAGGTTCCCCCAGATGAGGAGGCGGTCCCGTTCAACCGTATACTCCTCCCGCTCGCGCCCTAGCGCAGCCAAGACCTGCCGGACGCTCGACTCGGCAAGCGCGAAGGCGTCCGCCAGAGGCAATGGAGCAACAGGGGCTGGGGCAGTCCCCCCGACCTCCTCGATTACCACATCCTCAGGAAGAGCCGACGCACCAGCAGCCGAGACGAGACGCCGATCAGGAGAAGCTGGCTCCGCGGCTCTGGCAGCCAGGCCAGCCGGGCTCTTTTCAGCTTCTGGCTCCTTGACCTGAGGAGAGGGACGAGCCGGGGAAGGCGGTGCTGGAGAAGAAGCCAGGCCGCCTAGTGCAGGATCAACCTGTGCTGGCTCGGGGGCCGCAGTGGCCGTCTCGGCAGGAAGAGACGCCGCCGCCGCGGAGTCCGGGCACACCGGAACAGGAGAAGTCCGCGCTGGCCTGGGGGCCGCGGCAGTTGCCCCTGGCTCCGAGCGCATCGGCACAGATTCCCCGCAAGACGGGAAGGCCGGAAAGCGCGGACACTCCAGCGGGCTCTGAACCCCGACTTCCGAGCCGGGGTAGGATTTCCAGAGCCCGCTACCGTCTCCGACGGCCGCTCCGCAGTCGCTTGGACTGGCGGAACAGGGGACGCCCCAGAGGCTTCCCCCAGCGCATCAGCCTGGGGCCTCTTCGAGTCGCCACCTGTAGGGAGTGTCAGGCACCCCAGAATCCCGACTTGGCACCGACGCCGTTGCTGGAGGAGATCGAGCGCGTTTCTTCTCTGGCAGCGGGTTGGAAGCCATGGCAAGGGAGAACTCAAAGGCAAGAGAGCAAAAGCACAAGAGTCCGAGAAGAAACGCAGAGAAGTGCGAAGGGAAGCTGCAATGTGGGTAATACCCCCTCTAAAAAAGCTTCCAGATGCAATTCCAAGCGATTTGGAACTCTTCGAATACCCCGCACCCGCAACCGCTTTGGTTCCTAGACCGAGTGCCGATGACTGGTGGGCCCAAGCCGCTTAACTGAAGCGGTGGGGTCAAGGAGTCAGTCTCCTAACTCCTAAGAAGATGAGCCAGCAAGGCACTTCGGCGGTTCCCGAAGAAAGCGCCGCAACGTGCAGGAGTGGCAGTCTTGGGAACCGCCGCAGTAAAAGCAATCATCAAGTGAGCGCACGCTCTCACGATCCCGTGGCCGTTCGTGCTCCGGCAGCGGTCAATTCGGGACTTAGAGAAAGTGCGCGGATCGGAAGAGACGGAGGTCCCACCTCGGGCTCGCTATCTCCCCCGAGATGTGCCCGGGGGCCACTGTCGGTACCTGAGATATGGGGTACCCCCGCGCACAGGGTAAAATGCCTAAGGTACTCGCCCTTCTCCACAGGGAGAGCTCCGAAGGCGCCACGCGTCCGGCAGGGCCGGACCTCCCTCTCCTCTGAGGAGAGCTCCGGGCCCGCCACGTGGCATACAGAAGCCGGACCTCCCCCTCCGCGGGAGAGAGGTCCGAAGACGCCACGCGTCCAGCGGGGCCGGACCTCCCTCTCCGCAGAGGAGAGCTCCGGGCCCGCCACGTGGCATACAGAAGCCGGACCTCCCCCTCCGCGGGGAGAGGTCCGGAGGCTCCACGTGCCCCGCAGGCCGGACCCTTCTCTCCTCAGAGAAGGGCTCCGGACCCGCCACGTGGCCAGAAGAACGGTGCTGCCCGCCCCCGAGCGGTAGGCAGCGGGCGTAAAGGCGCCCCACACCTTGCCTGTACAAGGTATTCAAGGCCCGCGTCTTCCCAAGATGCGGAAACGCGGAGCACGCGTCTGTCAGGGTCCGTTGCGCCCAGTCGCATCACAGACTGGCGCGCGGTGTCAGAACCTGCCAGCTAATAAACGCTGTGACAAGACATCCCATGCCGCCTGCGCCATCATCAACCACTACGACTAGCGTGCGGCATGGGCAGGGCGGCAAGATGAAGACTCAGAAGCCTTCGACCAGAGGCAACTACCGGCGTAACTACAGATACGGTAGATAACGGACAATCTTCCCGGGACCACCTGTCGGGTCCCGGCTCCCCTTGTAAGCCGCCCGAGTCTTGGACTATAAAAAGCTCGGGTAGGCGTCGATAGCAAGGGTTCGCATTTTGCAACTCATACGCTAGCCATACACTCTCAAGCTGTAACTCACCCCCAAGCTAAGGCCCCCGGCCCTGAGCAGCAAGCAATACAGCGAGCTACATAGCTCGCCGTGGACGTAGGGTTTTACGCTCCGGCGGCCTGAACCACGTAAAACTCGCCGTGTCAAGCTCTCCCTAACTCGTACATCTGCGCAAGCTTTCCGCTAGGAGTCTAGCCCCACCGAAAAAAGAACCTCCACGGGCTGCCCAGTGCGGGCCCGGGGGAAGTGTCGACCGAACACTTCGACAGCACTCACTGCCAGCTTCCGAAGCCGGAAGACAGCCCGAAGACGGCGGAGTTCAAGCTGAGCTCCCGACCACGTCAGACAGCCAAGAGCCAAGCACTGGCTGACTTTGTGGCTGAGTGGACGCCAACGAAGACTGACCCAGGGGGCCGCGAAGACGGTGAACCAAAGTACCGAGCTCCGGTCATCACCGGGCCTCACTGGACGCTCTTCTTCGACGGCTCCTCACGAAAGCAGGGGGCCGGTGCCGGCGTACTGCTCCTCATGCCATCGGAGGAGCAGTCTGGGTACATGGTGCGTCTCAATTCCAAGGCAACCAACAACTTGGCAGAGTACGAAGCACTCATCTTTGGCCTAAAAGACAGTCCTGTCTCTGGGCGCTCGCCAGTTGTTGGCGCAGGGCGAGTCCCAGCTAGTTATCAAGCAATTTAAGGGTGAATGCCCCTGCAATGACCCACAGCTAGCTGCTTATCTGCTCCACATGCGTGTGTTGGAGAAAGACTTCCTCGCCTTGGACCTGCGCCATGTACCGCGCGCTGGCACGGCCGCAGCTGACCACCTCTCAACGAAAGCCTCCATCAGAGCCCCTGCGCACGAAGGAGTCTTCGAGAGGACGTTGCTGCGGTCCATAGCCCGGCCTGCCGAGCCGGGCGAAGGGGGCTGAACCAGTGCCTCGAAGCTAGGCAGTCCCGGCGGCCCTGTATGCCTTCAAAGGATCGTAAGAGTCACTGGGGACTCCGTGCAACCCAGCGCTCAAGATCCAGAAGCTCAAGTAGTCCCGATGCATGGACCACGGAGGTCCGGGACTCCTTGAATGACATCCTTCCTGATGAACGTGCATCCGCTGAACGGGTGGTGCGGATGGCTAAGTGTTACGCGCTGGTATCTTTACTGGCGTGGCGCCACGACATCCTATTGCGGTGCATAACCCAGGAGGAAGGCTGCGATTAGCTCGCAGTAGTCCAAGGAGGCGAGTGCTGGGAACGCTCATCGTCCCGCACGTTGGTCGGTTAAGCCACCCGGCATGGCTCCTACTGACCGAGAGCCACCTGGACGCCGTCAAACCGGTTAGGGATACAATGTGTGCCAGGTCCACGCCAAGCAGACCCACACAACCGGTGCAGACGCGCACCCAGAGCCGTCGGGGGATACCGGCTCCTCCATATCGAGGGCCAGCCGGACTTCCCAGGGCCGGGTCATGGGAACTACCCTTCCACATGGTATGCGGGGCCGAAGCCATGCTTCCCCCTGATATAGCCATGGGGGTCCCCCCGTGTCCGGCGTACGACAAAGCCACGCATGACCCGCTCTGCGTGAAGACAGGCGCTCCGACGCTACCCAGTAAGTTCACCATGCTTACTTAGGTGTTTATTTAAATTACGTATTAATATATGAACACCTCCCCACGCTCTATACAATGTGTGTCCATTGTACACTCGGCTCCTCTTTCCGGCTCTCATGCATAGTCGATATTTGCCGTCCTGCCGAAGGAGGTAGTGCTTGGGGTACCTGCCAGAGGCCCGGTGGCCTTTTGGATCTCCCCCTATAAGGGTACTGTACCACCAGTTGGTCTCCTTCGAGAAAAGACCTACGCTAGACCGGGGGGTCAGGAGCCTTGCTTTGCCCGGTCTTGCACCCAAAGCATGCGCACTCTGCCTCCCGGCGCTACGGTCTGAGTACCAGGGGGGCCGGACGGTTACACCCTGACCGGGGCTGGGGCCAGACCTCCGGGACCAAGTGCACTGGATTACCCAAGCCCCGCATTCCGGCCAGGGACAGTAAGCGAAATGAGACTAAGGGACAGGAAAGGGGGGACCACTGAGCAGCTCCGGACCTCCGCCCCCGCAGCTGGGCCGAGCTCCGAGGCCAGCCCTCGCCCTCCTTTCAGAGGCGAGCGCTGATGCCGGACCTCACGCGCTTCGTTGGCCTGAGCTCCGATGACTTCCGGACTCCACCTCCACAGCCAGGTCGAGCTCCGAGGCCAGCCCTCGCCCTCCTTTCAGAGGCGAGCGCTGATGCCAGACCTCTCACCCTTCGCTGGCCTGAGCTCCGATGACTTCCGGACTCCGCCTCCACATCCAGGCTGAGCTCCGAGGCCAGCCCTCGCCCTCCTTTCAGAGGCGAGCGCTGATGCCGGACCTCACGCCCTTCGCTGGCCTGAGCTCCGATGACTTCCGGACTCCGCCCCCATAGCTGGGCCGAGCTCCGAGGCCAGCCCTCGCCCTCCTTTCAGAGGCGAGCGCTAACGCCGGACCTCACGCCCTTCGTTGGCCTGAGCTCCGATGACTTCCGGACTCCGCCCCCATAGCTAGGCTGAGCTCCGAGGTCAGCCCTCGCCCTCCTTTCCGAGGCGAGCGCTGACACCGGACCTCACACCCTTCGCTGGCCTGAGCTCCAATGACTTCCGGACTCCGCCTCCACAGCCAGGCCAAGCTCCGAGGCCAGCCCTCGCCCTCCTTTCAGAGGCGAGCGCTGATGCCGGACCTCACGCCCTTCGCTGGCCTGAGTTCTGATGACTTCCGGACCTCCGCCCCAGCAGCCGGGCCGAGCTCCGATGCCAGGCTTCACCCTCTCCTAAGAGGCTGAACTCCGAAGCCGTCAAGACCCTGCCAGCACAGGGAGTACTCAAGACAAGAAAGTGCGCGGGTAGGAGAAGGCCTCACCTCGGGCTCGATTACCTCCCCCGAGGTGAGCCCGAGGGCCACTGTCGGTACCCGCAATATGGGGTACCCCCGCGCACAGGGGAAAATGCCTAAGGAACTTGCCCTTCTCCGCAGGGAGAGCTCCGAAGGCGCCACGCGTCCGGTGGGGCCGGACCTCCCTCTCCTCAGAGGAGAGCTCCGGGCCCGCCATGTGGCATACAGAAGCCGGACCTCCCCCTACGCGGGAGAGACGTCCGAAGGTGCCACGTATCCGGCAGGGCCGGACCTCCCTCTCCTCAGAGGAGAGCTCCGGGCCCGCCACGTGGCATACAGAAGCCGGACCTCCCCCTCCGCGGGAGAGAGGTCCGAAGGTGCCACGTATCCGGCAGGGCCGGACCTCCCTCTCCTCAGAGAGGAGCTCTGGGCCCGCCACGTGGCTGACAGAAGCCGAACTTCCCCCTCCGCGGGGAGAGGTCCGAAGGCTCCACGTGTCCCACGGGGCCGGACCTCTCCTCTCCTCTGAGGAGGGCTCCGGGCACGCCACGTGGTCAGCAGAACGGCGCTGCCTGCCCCCGAGCGATAGGCAGCGGGCGTAAAGACGCACCATACCTTGCCCGTACAAGGTATTCAAGGCCTGCGTCTTCCCAAGACGCGGAGACGCGGAGCACGCCACTGTCAGGTGCCGTTGCGCCCAGTCGCATCACAGACTGGCGCGCAGTGTCAGAGCCTGCCAGCCAATAAACGCAGAGACAAGACATCCTATGGTGCCCCCGCCGTCATCATCCGCTACGACTAGCATGCGGCATGGGCAGGGCTGCAAGACGAAGACTCAGAAGCCTTCGCCAAAGACAACTACCGGCATAACTGCAGATACGGTAGATCACAGTCAATCTCCCCGGGACCACCTGTCGGGTCCCGGCCCCCCCTTGTAAGCCACCCGAGTCTTGGACTATAAAAGACTCGGGTAGGCGACGATAGCAAGGGTTCGCACCTCTGCAACTCATACGCTAGCCATTCACTCCCAAGCTGTAACTCACCCTTAAGCTCAGGACTCCGGTTCTGAGCAGCAAGCAGTACAGCGAGCTCCATAACTCGCCATGGACGTAGGGTTTTACGCTCCGGCGGCCTGAACCATGTAAAACTCACCGTGTCAAGCTCTTACTAACTCGTCCATCCGCGCAAGCTCTCCGCAAGGGACTAGCCCCACCGAAAAAAGAACCTCCGCGGGCTGCCCAGTGCAGGCCCGGGGGAAGTGTCGACCGAACACTTCGACAGCACTCCCCACCTTTGTGCGAGCGATGCACAAAACCTTTGGGGAGTTAATAAGAGACTTAGTTGAGGTGTACGTCGATGACATCGTTGTCAAGGTCAAGCAGGGTTCATCTTTGCCAGATAACATAGCCTTAGTTTTTGACAAATTGCGCTCTACGCGCACCAAGATGAACCCATACAAATGTGTGTTCGGTGTGTACTCTGGGAAGCTCTTTGGATTCCTGGTCTCGCACCGGGGGATTGAGGCCAACCCAGAGAAGATCAAGGCCATCGACTTGATGCGGCCTCCTGCCAGCGTCAAGGATGTCCAGAAACTCACGGGATGCCTAGCCGCGCTGAGTTGGTTTATACCGAGGCTAGCAGAGCGGGCACTCCCTTTCTTTAAGCTCCTGCGCAAGTCTGGCCCATTTGCCTGGACCGACGAGGCAGAAGAGGCTTTCCAGGAGTTGAAACGACTCCTGACGTCCCTACCTATCATGGTAGCCCCTGAGCCCGGAGAGCACCTGCTGCTCTACATCGCGGCGACAACTGAAGTGGTGAGTATGGTCCTTGTCGCAGAGCGGCCGGACCTCTCATCTTCACAACCTGCTCCGGCAGCAGAAGATAGACGCTAGGAGGCCCCACAGGACCAAGACGGTATCTCGGACCTCCAAGGCAACCTCCCGGAGGTCCAGGTCGGCCTCCCGGAGGTCCAGGGCGGTCTCCCGGACTCCCGAGATAAACCCCCGAGGGTCCTGTGGGACCCCCCGGGGGCCCAACGGGGCCTCCCGGAGATCCCTCAAGACCCCCGGGGCCCCCCGGAGAACCAAGATAACTTAGGGGCCTCCGGGTCCCAGCTCCCGGAGGCCCCCGTGAGTCCACTCACCTCCAGCGGGCCAGGGCCAATGGATGAAGACCACCCAGGCCTAATAGAGAGGGTTCGAACCATCCAGAGGCCTGTCTACTACATCAGTAAAGTACTTCATGATGCCAAGACAAGGTACCTAGAAGTCCACAAGCTGCTGTATGCGGTGCTCGTGGCCTCCAGGAAGCTCCGCCATTACTTCCAGGCCCACCGGGTCTCTGTAGTTACCTTGTATCCGCTGAAGACAATTCTTCACAGCCCCCATGCGACTGGCAACATTGCTAAATGGGCGGCGGAGCTGGCGGAGTTTGAGCTGGACTTCCTTCCACACGATGCAGTCAAAAGCCAAGCACTGGCCGACTTTGTTGCAGAGTGGACACCAACGAAGACTGACCCAGGGGGCCACGAAGACGGTGAACCAGAGCACCAAGCTCCAGTCTTCACCTAGCCCCACTGAACACTTTTATTCGACGGCTCCTCGCGAAAGAAGGGGGACGGTGCCGGCGTACTGCTCCTCATGTCATCGGGGGAACAGTTTGGGTACATGGTGCGTCTCAATTTCAAGGCAACCAACAACATGGCAGAGTATGAAGCACTCATCATTGGCCTGCAGACAGCCCTGTCTTTAGGCGCTCGCCAGTTGTTGGCACAGGGCGACTCCCAGCTGGTCATCAAGCAAGTCAAGGGCGAATGTTCCTGCAATGACCCACAGCTAGCTGCGTATCAGCTTCACGTGCAGATGTTGGAGAAAGAATTCCTCGCCTTGGACCTGCGCCACGTACCGCGCGCTGGCAATGCCGCAGCTGACAACCTTTCAACAAAGGCTTCCACCGGAGCCCCCGCGCCCGAAGGAGTTTTTGAGAGGACGTTGCTGCGGCCCACAGCCCAGCCTGCCGAGCCGGGCGAAGGGGGCTTTACCAGCACCTCGAAGCTGGCGGTCCCGACGGCCCTACAGCCATGGATGCCGCCAAGGATTGTAAGCGTCACTGGGGACTCCGTGCAACCCAGTGCTCAAGATCCAGAAGCTCAAGTCAGACCCGATGCATGGATCACGGAGATCCGGGACTACTTGAAGGACAACATCCTCCCTGATGAACATGCAACCGCTGAACGGATTGTGCGTATGGCTAAGAGATACACGCTGGTAGAGGGGGATCTCTACCGGCGTGGTGCCAACCACATCCTATTGCGGTGCATAACCCAGGGGGAAGGCTGCGACTTGCTCGATGAGATACATGGAGGCGAATGTGGAAGTCACTCTTCCTCACGCACGCTTGTCGGTAAAGCCTTCCGGCATGGCTTCTACTGGCCGACAGCACTCCAGGATGCCGTCAAGCTGGTCGAGAGCTGCAAGGCGTGCCAGTTCCACGCCAAGCAGATCCATACACCGGCTCAGGCGGTACAGATGATCCCGCCCTCGTGGCCATTTGCCGTATGGGGGCTGGACATCTTGGGACCATTTCCCAGAACCATCGGGGGATTCCGGTACCTCTATGTCGCCATCGACAAGTTCACCAAGTGGCCGGAAGCCACACCAGTTGTCACCATCAACAAACAATCTGCAGTAAAGTTCATCAAGTCTATTGTCTGCCGGTTCGGGGTCCCGAACAGAATCATCACCGACAACGGGACCCAGTTCACCAGCGTAGCCTTCCAAGACTACTGCGAAGACCTCGGCATTCAGGTGTGCTATGCCTCTGTCGCCCATCCAAAGAGCAATGGGCAAGTCGAGAGGGCCAACGCGGAGGTTCTCCGGGGCCTTAAGACTCGCACCTACGCCAGTCTGAAGAAACATGGTGCCAATTGGGTAGATGAGCTTCCAAGTACACTATGGGCTAATCGGACATCCCAGTGCCGGGCCACCGGAGAGACACTGTCGGTACCCGCGATATGGGGTACCCCCGCGCACAGGGGAAAATGCCTAAGGATCTCGCCCTTCTCCGCAGGGAAAGCTCCGAAGGCGCCACGTGTCCAGTGGGGCCGGACCTCCCTCCCCTCAGAGGAGAGCTCCGGGCTCGCCACGTGGCCTACAACAGCCAGACCTCCCCCTCCGTGGGGAGAGCTCCGAAGGTGCCACATGTCCCGCGGGGCCGGACCTCTTCCTCCTTAGAGGAGAGCTCCGGACCCGCCACGTGGCCGACAGAAGCCGGACATCCCCCCTCCGCGGGGGAGTGGTCCGAAGGCTCCACGTGTCCTGTGGGGCCGGACCTCCCCCTCCTCAGAGGAGAGCTCCGGGCCCGCCACATGTCCAGCAGGCAGCGCTGCCTGCCCCCGGGCAGTAGGCAGTGGACGTAAAGACGCCCCATACCTTGCCCGTACAAGGTATTCAAGGCCCGCGTATTCCCAAGACGCGGAGACGCGGAGCACGCCTCTGTCAGGTGCCGTTGCGCCCAGTCGCATCACAGACTGGCGCGCAGTGTCAGAGCCTGCCAGCCAATAAACGCAGCGACAAGACATCCCATGCCGCCCCTGCCGTCATCAACCACTACAACTAGCATGCGGCATGGGCAGGGCTGCAAGATGAAGACTCAGAAGCCTTCGCTAGAGACAACTACCGGCATAACTGCAGATACGGTAGATAACAGTCAATCTCCCCGGGACCACCTGTCGGGTCCCGGGCCCCCCTTGTAAGCCACCCGAGTCTTGGACTATAAAAGGCTCGGGTAGGCGACGTTAGCAAGGGTTCGCACTCTAGCCATTCACGCCCAAGCTGTAACTCACCCCAAAGCTCAGGACTCCGGTTCTGAGCAGCAGGCAATACAGCAAGCTCCATAGCTCGCCGTGGACGTAGGGTTTTACGCTCCGGCGGCCTGAACCACGTAAAACTCACCGTGTCAAGCTCTTACTAACTCGTCCATACGCGCAAGCTCTCCGCAAGGGACTAGCCCCACCGAAAAAAGAACCTCCGCGGGCTGCCCAGTGCAGGCCCGGGGGAAGTGTCGACCGAACACTTCGACATTTGGTGCGCCAGGTAGGAGGCTTTTCCCCTTGCGCGACGAGTTTCCTCCGACGAAGATGACCAAGCTTCCTTCAGCGGCAAACTCTCCTCCCCCGCGTTCGCGGCGAACTGTGACCAGGGGGAGTACATGTCGACACACTCAGGACGGAGTGTGTCGGCGCAAGCTGGGAGCCAGCAGCCGGCTCTAGCAGCGCCGACCCCAGCAATGCAGGCTCCAACCAGCGTCAGGTCTTCAGTAGCGCTGGGCGTACCCGGCGGGGGTGCGCTAGCTGCAGCAAGAGCGCTACTGCACAATCCGCCTGCTGGGGACACGCCTCAGGCAGCGACCCAGCAGTGGATTCGCGAGGTAGACCGTCTCGTCATCGCCGCCGCAAACCCTCGACTTCGGCGGGGACGACGCTCCGACCAACCGGCTGTGTCGCTGATGCGCACGCCAACGGTTGACGGGCAGACGGCGGACTCCAGCTCCACCAGGCTTCCGTCAACGAACCTGATGGCAGAGCTGGAGCGATGCCACTTGGGCCAAGATGCCCGAGTGTTCCTCGAGCGACATCGAGAAAGGCGTCGCTTCCAAGGGGCTGGCGACAGCATGACGTCGGCCTCAACCCATCCTGAAGAGCAGATCTTTGCCACGCGGACTCTGCCCCAGGCATACGCCGCGCAGCATATGTCACAGCCATATGCTTTGCAAACGGCATCCCTGGTCTTAGGCGCAGCCTTGCCCATACTGGGATACACTGTGCCAGGTGCGAACCAAGCGTTCGCGGCACCAATACCTGCGGCAACAGGAGCAGGATGTCCGGCCCTTGCACCCCACCTTCGCTTCGTGAGGTGGCCGCGCAAGTTTCGGCCGCACCTGCCCGAGAAGTACGACGGCAGCGTCAACCCGGCGGAGTTCCTCCAGATCTACTCCACCGCCGTACTTGCCGCAGGAGGGGATGAGGCTGTCATGGCCAACTACTTCCCCGTCGCCTTGACCGGCCCAGCCCGGTCGTGGCTAATGAACCTCCCTCAGGGTTCCATAACTTCCTGGGGAGAGCTCTGCCGGCAGTTCATCGCCAACTTCGGCAGCTCCTACACCCGTCCCGGCACGGAGCTTGACCTCCACGCCATCAAGCAACAACCTGGGGAGTCGCTGCACTCCTTCATCCAGCAGTTCTCCCAGGTACGCAACACCATCCCGCACATTCGAAGTGCTTCTGTGGTGGTAGCGTTCCGGCAGGGTGTCCGGGACGAGAAGATGCTTGAGAAGCTTGCGACCAGAGAGGTCTGCGATGCCTCTGAGCTCTTCAGCCTGGCGGACAAGTGCGCCAGAGCAACCGAAGGGCGGAATTGGCACTCACTGCCAGCTTCCGAAGCCGGAAGACAGCCCGAAGACGGCGGATTTCAAGCTGAGCTCCAGACCACGTCAGACAGCCAAGAGCCAAGCACTGGCTGACTTTGTGGCTGAGTGGACGCCAACGAAGGCTGACCCAGGGGGCCGCGAAGACGGTGAACCAATGTACCGAGCTCCGGTCTTCACCGGGCCTCACTGGACGCTCTTCTTCGATGGCTCCTCGCGAAAGCAGGGGGCCAGTGCCGGCGTACTGCTTCTCATGCCATCGGGGGAGCAGTCTGGGTACATGGTGCGTCTCAATTCCAAGGCAACCAACAACTTGGCAGAGTATGAAGCACTCATCTTTGGCCTAAAAGACAGTCCTGTCTCTGGGCGCTCGCCAGTTGTTGGCGCAGGATGACTCCCAGCTAGTTATCAAGCAAGTTAAGGGTGAATGCCCCTGCAATGACCCACAGCTAGCTGCTTATCTGCTCCACGTGCGGATGTTGGAGAAAGACTTCCTCGCCTTGGACCTGCGCCATGTACCGCGCACTGGCAAGGCCGCAGCTGACGACCTCTCAACGAAGGCCTCCATCGGAGCCCCTGCGCCCGAAGGAGTCTTCGAGAGGACGTTGCTGCGGTCCACAGCCCAGCCCGCCGAGCCGGGCGAAGGGGGCTGTACCAGTGCCTCGAAGCTAGGCAGTCCCGGCGGCCCTGCAGCCATGGATGCCGCCAAAGGATCGTAAGCGTTACTGGGAACTCCGTGCAACCCAGGGCTCAAGATCCAGAAGCTCAAGTAGTCCCGATGCATGGACCACGGAGATCCGGGACTCCTTGAAGGACATCCTTCCTGATGAACGTGCATTCGCTGAACGGGTGGTGCGGATGGCTAAGTGCTACGCACTGGTATCTTTACTGCCGTGGCGCCACGATATCCTATTGCGGTGCATAACCCAGGAGGAAGGCTGTGAATAGCTCGCAGTAGTCCAAGGAGGCGAGTGCTGGGAACGCTCATCGTCCCGCACGCTGGTCAGTTAAGCCACCCGGCATGGCTCCTACTGACCGAGAGCCGCCTGGACGCCGTCAAACCGGTTAGGGATGCAATGCGTACCAGGTCCACGCCAAGCAGACCCACACAACCGGTGCAGACGCGCACCCAAAGCCGTCGGGGGATACCGGCTCTTCCATGTCGAGGGCCAGCAGGACTTCCTAGGGCCGGGTCACGGGAACTACCCTTCCACATGGTATGTGGGGCCGAAGCCGTACTTCCCCCTGAGATCGCCATGGGGGTCCCCCCGTGTCCGGCGTACGACGAAGCCACGCATGACCCGCTCTGCATGAAGACAGGCGCTCCGACGCCACCCCAGTAAGTTCACCATGCTTAGTTAGGTGTTTATTTAAATTACGCATTAATTTATATGAACACCTCCCCACGCTCTAGACAGTGTGCGTCCACTGTACACTCGGTTCCTCTTTCCTGCTCTCATGCATAGTCGATATTTGCTGTCCTGCCGAAGGCGGTAGTGCTTGGGGTACCTGCCAGAGGCCCGGTGGCCTTTTGGATCTCCCCCTGTAAGGGTACTGTACCGCCAGTTGGTCTCCTCCGAGAAAAGACCTACGCTAGACCAGGGGGTCAGGAGCCTTACTTTGCCCGGTCTTGCACCCAAAGCATGCGCACTCTGCCCCCCGGCGCTACGGTCTGAGTACCAGGGGGCCGGACGGTTACACCCTGACTGGGGCTGGGGCCAGACCTCCGGGACCAAGTGCACTGGATTACCCAAGCCCCGTATTCCGGCCTGGGACAGTAAGCCAAATGAGACTAAGGGACAGGAAAGGGGGGACCACTGAGCAGTTCCGGACCTCCGTCCCCACAGCTGGGCCGAGCTCCGAGGCCAGCCCTCGCCCTCCTTTCAGAGGCGAGCGCTGATGCCGGACCTCACGCCCTTCGCTGGCCTGAGCTCCAATGACTTCCGGACTCCGCCTCCACAGCCAGGCCGAGCTCCGAGGCCAGCCCTCGCCCTCCTTTCAGAGGCGAGCGCTGATGCCGGACCTCACGCCCTTCGCTGGCCTGAGCTCCGATGACCTCCGGACCTCATGCCCTTCGCTGGCCTGAGCTCCGATGACTTCCGGACTCCGCCCCCATAGCTGGGCCGAGCTCCGAGGCCAGCCCTCGCCCTCCTTTCAGAGGCGAGCGCTGACGCCGGACCTCACGCCCTTCGCTGGCCTGAGCTCCGATGACTTCCGGACTCCGCCTCCACAGCCAGGCCGAGCTCCGAGGCCAGCCCTCGCCCTCCTTTCAGAGGCGAGCGCTGATGCCGAACCCCCTTTGCTGGCCTGAGTTCCGAGGACTTCCGGACCTTCGCCCCCACAGCTGGGCCGAGCTCCGATGCCAGCCCTTGCCCTCCTTTCAGAGGCGAGCCCTGATGCCGGACCTCACGCCCTTCGTGGACCTGAGCTCTGATGATTTCCGGACCTCCGCCCCAGCAGCCGGGCCGAGCTCCGATGCCAGGCTTCACCCTCTCCTAAGAGGCTGAACTCCGAAGCCGTCAAGACCCTGCCAGCACAGGGAGTACTCAAGACAAGAAAGTGCGCGGGTAGGAGAAGGCCTCACCTCGGGCTCGTTACCTCCCCCGAGGTGAGCCCGGGGGCCACTGTCGGTACCCGCGATATGGGGTACCCCAGCGCACAGGGGAAAATGCCTAAGGATCTCACCCTTCTCCGCAGGGAAAGCTCCGAAGGCGCCACGTGTCCAGTGGGGCCGGACCTCCCTCCGCTCAGAGGAGAGCTCCGGGCTCGCCACGTGGCCTACAGCAGCCAGACCTCCCCCCTCCGTGGGGAGAGCTCCGAAGGTGCCACATGTCCCATGAGGCCGGACCTCTCCCTCCTTAGAGGAGAGCTCCGGACCCGCCACGTGGCCGACAGAAGCCGGACCTCCCCCCTCCGCTGGGGAGAGGTCCGAAGGCTCCACGTGTCCTGCGGGGCCGGACCTCCCCCTACTCAGAGGAGAGCTCCGGGCCCGCCACGTGTCCAGCAGGCAGCGCTGCCTGCCCCCGGGCGGTAGGCAGCGGACGTAAAGACGCCCCATACCTTGCCCGTACAAGGTATTCAAGGCCCGCGTATTCCCAAGACGCGGAGACGCGGAGCACGCCTCTGTCAGGTGCCGTTGCGCCCAGTCGCATCACAGACTGGCGCACAGTGTCAGAGCCTGCCTGCCAATAAACGCAGCGACAAGACATCCCATGCCGCCCCCGCCGTCATCAACCACTACGACTAGCATGCGGCATGGGCAGGGCTGCAGATGAAGACTCAGAAGCCTTCGCCAGAGACAACTATCGGCATAACTGCAGATACGGTAGATAACAGTCAATCTCCCCGGGACCACCTGTTGGGTCCCGGGCCCCCCTTGTAAGCCACCCAAGTCTTGGACTATAAAAGGCTCGGGTAGGCGACGTTAGCAAGGGTTCGCACTCTAGCCATTCACACCCAAGCTGTAACTCACCCCAAAGCTCAGGACTCCGGTTCTGAGCAGCAGGCAATACAGCGAGCTCCATAGCTCGTCGTGGACGTAGGGTTTTACGCTCCGGCGGCCTGAACCACGTAAAACTCACCGTGTCAAGCTCTTACTAACTCGTCCATACGCGCAAGCTCTCCACAAGGGACTAGCCCCACCGAAAAAAGAACCTCCGCGGGCTGCCCAGTGCAGGCCCGGGGGAAGTGTCGACCGAACACTTCGACAGAGACATAACAGTACAGACCGTCTACTGTGATGAAGGAGGTGTGCTCTTCATCTTCTCTAGACATAGGGATCTGATGGAAACCCAAGTAGGCATCTAGGAAGCACAGCATATCGCAGCCTGATGTCGAGTCTACTATTTGACCTATTCTATGGAGAGGGAATGGAACCTTGGGACATGCCTTATTGAGACTGGTTGTAAAAGTCCCAAAACTTGTGAATAGAAAACTTGGGCTATGAATAAAGTTGAGTTTATATGCAAGAAATGGGACTTACAAAAACTTTTGTGTACTCATGAAAGTGTTGGCATGAACAATTAAACTTTGAGTTCAGTTTGAATTAAGAGGGGCACTTCCAAAAGAGGAGGGGCCATCTCCAAAAAGGAAAATGCAAACTGATGTTTAAAAAGTGGTATTTGCAATGACCAACTCAGAGATCAGAGGTCATATTCAAACTCCCCAGGTTAAAATTGTAGAGGGGGCAAATTTGGAGGTGCTTTGATAGAAATATCAAAGGAACTTGTGAATTCCATCCAAATTTGAATTCAAATTTGAAACTGTGGCACAACTTGTCAAGTTGCCAAAATAACTTTTGAATTGAGTTCCACATGGCTAAATTTGCACTAGGCCGAAAATTGGAGGTCTTTTGGGGCAAAGAGGGGCTGTGGGCCCCAATTGTCATTGAGAGGTGGGGTTAAAAACTTACTGCCTAAGGCTTCAGTCCCTGCTTATCGGCTCACAATTGAACTGCCGCCCGAGCTCCAGGCGACACCGAGCACAAGCTACTGCCACCTCCTCACCGCAGTAGCAGCGCTGGAGAGCTGCTCGTGGCTGCCTCAACCATCGGCGTGATCCGTTCCCCGGGGCCGAACCCCAGCTCGTGTTTTTCCCCCTCGCGCAAGAACAAAACTCGACAGTTCGCCGCCGCTGCCTCGGTGATCGACAGGAACTGATTCCACTTCCCACCCTCCACCCACTGAGCCGCAAGGTAGTCCTGAGGGAGCTCCTCACACGTCCTCAGCACAAGAGCAGTCAGGTTCCGGCCTCCTTTCCCTAGCCAAGCTCGTTTCCGCGGCAACCGAACTGCACCGCAGCTCGTCGCTCCCGTGGACAGCGGAGTCTAGCGCCTTTCACGGCCAAGCAAGGACGTCCCCGGATGCGCCAGCGATCCCTGCTGCTTCCACCCAAACCACAAGTCAAGCCGTGAACCACCGAGCGAGAATTCGGAAAAACTTCACCGGCGGTCACCGGGCGACGTTCTGGTACGAATTCTCCAAATTCTCACTCCCTTCTCGTCTTTAGGTCACTAAACTGTGCTCAAAGGACCTAGACTCGAGGACGACCCGATCCCCTCCCCAATCATGGCTTGAAACCCCATATTAGCAGATCATTTTGAAGTTTCCGAGCGGCGATCATGGCGGGGACCCTCGGGCGTACGGTGAACCCCCACTTGCCGCCATTCCCTAGCCAGTTCGAGGCCATACTGAGGTTGCCTGACCTTCACTGGTGCTGTAGAGCAAATTCCCCGAGCTTTTGGCGGGCTAGTGTGCTCGGGCCTCGGTGCCGAAGCCTCACCGAGGTGTGCGCACGTCGCCGACCGGTTTCCGGTCGCCGGCAGCCCGAATGCACCGCACCGTTGAATTCCTCGTGGCTGAAAACCCCCAGGCGGCGAGTAGCAGGCTGGGAGACGGCCGGGAAGCCGACTCCGGCGAGCTCCGACGAATCTCCGGCGAGGGGGCGGCGCGGGAAAAAGGGGACGGGCCGAGGTTGAAGACGACCGGCCGGTCCCACCTGTCAGCGGCGATATTTTAAATCTTCGATCCGTTGCGGCCTCGGATCCGGTGTGGTGGCACGGGAAAAGGTCTGTGGCCCCGTGTGGCTCGTGTTTCAGCGGTCGACACGTGTCCCTGTGGCCCACAGGCAGAGTTTGAACTTTTCCCGAATTAATTTGAATTCCAGATTTGGTTCAAACTTTGGATCTGCAGAACTTTTGCTAGAGAGCTCCAAATTTAGTGACTCAAATTGGGTTGGATTCAGGATGAAATGCTCTATCCAAATATGCAACCCAATTTGCATGAAAACCAATAGAAAATTCTGGAAAATTCTTTAAATCTTTTCAGCAAAAGAATTTTAGAGGGAGTTTGGTTCATCCAAAATTCCCCAAATTTTGCCAGGATATTCTTCGGGATATTAGGAGACTCCTGTAAAAGTTTCAGATCATTTGCAGTTGATTTAGTTAGGATAATTCCAATTTCAAGTTTCTGTATTCACATGAATACAGAAACATTTTAAGAGAATTTCCAAAACTTGGAAATTCAGTTCTAGCCATTCCTTAGCTCCAAAAATCCTAGGAAAATTCGGGCATACTCTCTGAGCTATGTAGGAAATTATGGTTCACTTAGATTTGCATGAAAGTCCAAGTTTAATCAGAATTAATTTCTTTATGCTTAAATGCTTAGGGAATTGTTCTGGGTGATCCACTTAGTGAAATGTTCTGAATTTTGGTCCAGAGGACTTTCTTGTGACAAGGAACCCCCAAGAAAATTCCCAGCTCCATTGGAGCCCTGGATCATTATGTCCTATTCAACCTCATTAGGTGATCACCACCCAAGTGATGAACCTCACTTCTCACTTGAGGATAGTGCTTAGACACACATCCAAACCACCACCCCAGTGTCATTTTAAATTCTTAAACAAAGTTCCAGTTTTAAACATATCTTCAGCATTTGTTAGCAAAAAGTTTTACAATGAAAGATATGCATGTTTATAACGTGTAGTGATTCGACGTGGAAAGTGAAGAAGGAGGAGTTGAGCTGGGAGTAAGAAGCAAGAAGGCAGTGATTCAGCTTCAAGTCATCATCAGCAACTAACTTCATCTTATCTGACTTTAGACACCTGCAAAACCAAGGCAAGCCCCGGTTTGCACTTAAGTTATTTTCTAAAGTTTTTACTTTGTTCACTACTATGGGTCTCAGTTTGTATGTGCATTAGGTCAAGGATGTTTTATACACCACTTGCATAACCAAAAATGAACCCTGAGGTCGAGGGTAGAATTGTGTCATCGATGTAGAATAAGGCCATGCTAAACAGACTAGGGCATCCGGTAGAAGACGAGTAGTTGGAAACTACTCGCGAGCTATAGTTTAGAATATCATAAGTGTGGTTGGGGAAGGAAGCAAACTAAAGTTTACATTTCTAAAGATGAGACCGGGCAGAGGGGTTAGGCTGCGACAAGACGAGGTCTTGGTCGAGTATCTCTGCCTGTGTCGGTTAAGGACCGATGCGTATGCCGCGTCCAAGAGCAAGTATTGAGTTGTGTACCGGATGCTTACTGATATATGGGAACCAGGAAACTGATGTACCAGGTTCACTGGATTGTAGAGGCATACCACATCATCTCGTTAGACCTATGAGCCCGAGACGGCGCGACCGGTTCTACAGTCTAGTGTCCTGAGAAAGGTTGCCACATACGACGTAATGAAGGACGCCAGAGTTGGGTCTTCAGAGGCGGGGGTATGTGTCGAGTTATCCGGGTAGTGTTTGATTCGAATCACCGTCCCTCACCGTTATTGAGTACCGCTTGCTCCCATGTTGTGACGTAGTAATCAACTTGTGTGGAAACAGTTTGCAAAAAGTATAATTGCTGCTATGATTATGTTAAGTTGCATGAAAACCATGTGTGAAGTAGAAATAGTGCAAACTAAAGTTATTTTTTTCCACCTTGGGACGAGTAACATTGGAATGAAGCGTTTCTTGTTTGATTGTGGAGTTCCAATGTTACTGGGCGCAAGGTCACTATGATTATGGCTAAAACCTGAAAGTTAAGGATGAACTCATAGGCGAGTCTTTTCGCAAAAGACAGGTTTAAGTCTTAGGTCCCTTCCATGTATAGTTTCATGTCATAGGAGAGACGGTTAAGTCTTGCTGAGCCTTTGTGCTCACTCTTGCTATATAAGTGGTTTTGCAGGCAAACTTCGACGCTATAAAGGAGGTTGTCCGGTTAGACTCGGAAACTTTCGAGTCATGTCACACTTGGAGAACCTAGCCGCTGCCGTGTCTTCGTGTTGCTAGCGAGAGGAGTCTGCAGGCTGGATCTCTTCTCGAGCGCTTCTTAGATATTCATCATGAGCTGTTTATAGACTTCCGCTGTAGCTATTTTATGTAAATTATTTACAAAGAATAATTGTAAGCTTCCGCTTTTGATTTATGTAATACTGTGTTCCTTATATGTGTGCTGTTGGGTGCCGCATAACACGGCACCACCCAATGCGATTCCTCGGGCAAGGTGTCCCGTCCCCGTGAGTGATCGGGCCGGCGGGGTCCCCTCAGCGTGGTATCAGAGCCACATTGGTAATAGCACACGGACTAAGGATGGTATTACGACAAAAACTTAGTGTCGGTACCTGAGATATGGGGTACCCCCGCGCACAGGGTAAAATGCCTAAGGAACTCGCCCTTCTCCGCAGGGAGAGCTCCGAAGGCGCCACTCGTCCGGCGGGGCCGGACCTCCCTCTCCTCAGAGGAGAGCTCCGGGCCCGCCACGTGGCATACAGAAGCCGGACCTCCCCCTCCGCGGGAGAGAGCACCGAAGGCGCCACGCGTCCGGTGGGGCCGGACCTCCCTCTCCTCAGAGGTGAGCTCCGGGCCCGCCACGTGGCATACAGAAGCCGGACCTCCCCCTCCGCGGGGAGAGGTCCGGAGGCTCCACGTGCCCCGCAGGTCGGGCCCTTCTCTCCTCAGAGAAGGGCTCCAGACCCACCGCGTGGCCAGAAGAACGGTGCTGCCTGCCCCCGAGCGGTAGGCAGCGGGCGTAAAGGCGCCCCATACCTTGCCCGTACAAGGTATTCAAGGCCCGCGTCTTCCCAAGACGCAGAGACGCGGAGCACGCGTCTGTCAGGTGCCGTTGCGACCAGTCGCATCACAGACTGGCGCGCGATGTCAGATCCTGCCAACCAATAAACACCGCGACAAGACATCCCATGCCGCCTGCGCCGTCATCAACCACTACGACTAGCATGCAGCATGGGCAGGGCGGCAAGTTGAAGACTCAGAAGCCTTCGACCAGAGGCAACTACTTGCATAACTGCAGATACGGTAGATAATAGACAATCTTCCCGGGGCCACCTGTCGGGTCCCGGCTCCCCTTGTAAGCCGCCCGAGTCTTGGACTATAAAAGGCTCGGGTAGGCGTCGATAGCAAGGGTTCGGACTTTGCAACTCATACGCTAGCCATACACTCTCAAGTTGTAACTCACCCCCAAGCTCAGGCCTCCGGCCCCGAGCAGCAAGCAATACAGCGAGCTCCATAGCTCACCGTGGACGTAGGGTTTTACGCTCCGGCGGCCTGAACCACGTAAAA
The DNA here is from genome assembly GCA_030760725.1 of Neostapfia colusana. Lineage (NCBI taxonomy): Eukaryota > Viridiplantae > Streptophyta > Magnoliopsida > Poales > Poaceae > Neostapfia > Neostapfia colusana. Next base: position 3,972,437 of record JASWHV010000010.1, on the reverse strand, counting down.
CTCGCCGTGTCAAGCTCTTACTAACTCGTCCATCTGCGCAAGCTCTCCGCTAGAGACTAGCCCCACCGAAAAAAGAACCTCCGCGGGCTGCCCAGTGCAGGCCCGGGGGAAGTGTCGACTGAACACTTCGACACTTAGGATACGGTGAGGAAACGGTATTAGGCCCACATAAGGACTATAGTAGTATAGTTACTTAAAGTGGCAAGACTAACATATGTGTTTTAATTCTGAACTTTCATTATGTAACGACGCACCTACGTTCAGGTAAGGATGGTAAGGAACGCCACCGAAAGCGGTTCAATTTCGGTTAGCTCCCCTGACGAGGAAAGTGGTTCAGGGTTAGATCTCACAGCTTGGTGTGAGATGTTAATATGAAACTCTTGGACTCTTCATGTTCCTGAGTTCATATGAAACGCTGATCCCTAGCGTGCATTAGGCAAGTAAGTGGAGACCCCATCGCGTGGTCAGTAACGCGAGAGTGTGTTCATCTGGAAATAGCCCAGGAGGACATACGCAGCGCTTGCCATCGGCGTGCCCTGCAGGGCAGTAGGTGGTATCCGTTGGGTTGATAACATTCCCAACCGTGACGACCCGTTCATGACATACTCGGGTTCCCCGTCGTGTGGTGTTGAAACACGATCACGTCCCTTGAGACGTGACTTAACTCAAGGACGGCCATACGGCAATGATACGGGCGTTTGTATTTACTTTCAATTATAGAACTGCCTGAAATGAAACAACCTTTGGGTGCACCACTATTGAGTGTTCTTCTGCAGGTACTAACCACGTACGTATCCTGGGTAGTACACGTGTGCGAGAGACCGTCTTAGTGCCACTGATAAAACGGATATGCCGATATAATCCGGCTTAGGATTTTCTTTGGTGAGGCAACGTAGTACCGACATTGTTCTTACGGTGCATCGACACCGTACCACACATAAGAACCTCTTCCCTATGAAGAAATGATTCATGAGCTAACTTTCAACTAAAAATGGAAGTTTGAAACAAATATTAGTTATTGAACTCTTATTTTGAGCTAAGATTCAAATGAGAGTATAACTAGGTGTCAAAGTTTTCAAAAACAGAGAGCTCTGTTTCTGGCAGGAATTCTTGCTGGACTTTGACAGAGCATAACTCTGAGTAGATTTAACCCATTAAAGTGTATAATACAGTTCTGAAAAGATCTTTAAGTGCTCTACAACTTCTTTGTAGACCTCCAGAGCAAAATCACACTTTAAGTTGGTGAAAAGTCCAGTTGAAGGCAAACTGTTCAGAACCAGGACAGTAGCAAAAACCTCTCTGGACCTTTCTGTTTTTAAGCCATAACTTCCTGTAGAAAAATCCTTAAGGAGCACATAAGTACTTGTTGGAAATCTACTGAAGTTTACTAAAACTTTGGTATTGAACTAAAGTCTAGAATCTGTTGATAACTTGAGTAAAATTTGGAGTTTGTGTGAGCTGGTCAGGGTAGTCCCGCTTAGCTTAGCGTACATAAGATTGGTTTAAACATGAATGTGGTTATGCTTTCATAAAGTCCATGACATGTTCATGTTTTACTTATCTTTACTTACTACTGAGATAGAATTTTGATTGACTCAAAATTTTGTTTCGTGCAGTATGGTACGCACACGTTCTCAAATGGAGCTTGGAGGTTCAAGTCGAGGTGGGAATGACTCGACTTCATCACAAGAGCCATCGCCAACCGGATTGGCGGAAATTATGGCAAAAATGAATGAAACTCTCCAAACTCTAGTTCAGCAAGGCATAGATCGAGAAGCTCAACATCACATGCCAACCCAGAGCACGTATCTGGATTTCTTGGCGACACAACCGCCGGTATTCTCCGAGGCGGCTGACCATTGTGAAGCAAATCACTGGTTACGTGTCATTGAGTCCAAGCTTGGGTTGATCCGATGTGACGAATTCCCGAAGACTCTATATGCCGCTCAACAGCTTCATGGCTTTGCTGGAGCATGGTGGGCAGAGTACCTTGCTGTTCAACCAGCAGGGCATCGTGTCACATGGGCGGAGTTCCAGGCTGCATTTCGTGCTCGTTTCATCCCTGCGGGCATAATGCAAACCAGCCTGGATGAGTTCTAGAGTCTGAAGCAAGGGGACATGAGTGTTACTGAGTACGCGAAGGAATTTAATCGCTTAGCTCAATATGTCCCTGACTATGTGAAGTCACCATCCATGAGGGGTTATCATTTTTATCGAGGGCTGACTGCTAGGCTGCGATGTGAATTGGCTCAAGTTAGCCAAGAGAATTTTGATGAGTTTGTGAGCTGTGCTATCGCTCAAGAATATTATTCCAACCTCTACCTCAAAGAAAAGAGGGGGAGGAACTCATCACAAGATGAAGACAATCGTCTACCTCAGAAGTATCGGTTGGTAATCCGTTCACCTTCCGGTCGAGAGATTCCACAAGAGGTGCAATCCTTCTGGGAGTGTGACGACTCTTCTACTCCACAGAGGTCTTCTTCACCTCCACCGCAGCAGCAACTTATTTCTTATGCACCTCAGTATCAACAAGGTGCACCAGAATACTTTTTCCCTCAAGAGGTTGAAGATGATCAAGGTGATCTCTTAGCTGAACCAAGTGCTGTCCCACTTCATTTTGACAATGAGCCCAATGTCAATGAAACAACTGAACCGAACAGCAACAACGTGTCTGCGGGTCCAGTTCCAAAAAGTGATCTTGGGCAGCCCAGAAAAGCTATGTCAAAAGTGGGAACAGTCAATCATGTGTCAGTCGATGATCTGCCAAAGGGAGGACCTGTTCTTGCCGGCAGGTTCACCTTAAATGACAAGCAGGTTGTCATTTTATTCGACTCTGGTGCAACACATAACTTCATTAGCAGGGCAACGGTGATCCGGGATCAGATCTCCACCACTATCACAAAAGGTTCTTACCTTATTCATTCGCCAGGTGGAGACATATCAACTAATGAAGTCGTTTCACGAGCACCACTTTGTTTGGGTGGAAATATTTATCCTACCACCCTCATCATTCTCGAAGACCAAGGAATAAATGCCATATTGGGAATATCATGGTTGACCTTCCATAAGGCTGTTCTGGACATCGAGAACAGGAGTGTTCACTTGGACTCTCCACTTCACGGACGTCAAACATTGTATCTCGGCGAAGCGGTTTCCAAAGACCCGGAAGTATGTAATGCCGAGGCTTGCAAATTAGAAGACATTCCGGTAGTCCGTGAATATCCGGACGTGTTCCCCGAAGATCTTCCAGGCCTACCACCTGAGCACGAGGTGGAGTTCAAAATAGAGTTGATACCGGGAACCACGCCGATCTCTCGGAGACCATACAAAATGGCTCCGAATTAATTAGCCGAGCTGAAGGAGCAACTCAAAGATCTGATGGACAAGGGGTTTATTCGTCCAAGTTCATCACCGTGGGGTTGCTCAGCTTTGTTCGTGAAGAAGAAGGATGAGACGCTGAGGCTATACGTCGACTATCGTCCTTTAAATGCTGTGACCATAAAGAACAAGTATCCACTACCAAGAATTGATATCCTCTTCGAACAGCTAGTGGGTGCTAAAGTCTTCTCTAAGATGGACTTAAGGTCGGGATATCATCAAATCAAGATCCGCGCGGGAGATGTCCCGAAAACAGCATTCTCGACAAGATATGGACTCTATGAGTATCTTGTCATGTCATTTGGGTTGACCAATGCTCCGGCCCACTTTATGTATCTTATGAACTCGGTGTTCATGCCGGAGCTGGATCAGTTCGTCGTGGTCTTCATCGACGACATCTTGGTCTACTCCAAATCTGAAGAGGAACACGCTAAACATTTGCATATTGTGCTCCAACGACTGAGAGATCACAAGCTCTATGCAAAGTTTAGCAAATGTGAATTCTGGATCAGCCAAGTGCCATTTCTTGGACACATTATTTCAGCAGAAGGCATTGCTGTTGATCCAAGCAAGATTGAGCAAGTGCTGAAGTGGAAGTCTCCAACATCAGTCCATGAAGTTCGTAGCTTCTTGGGTTCGGCAGGATATTAACGGAGGTTCATCCCGAGCTTCTCAAAAATCTCCAAACCTATGACGGAGCTACTGAAGAAAGGCATCAAGTATGATTGGAGCAAGCCATGTGAGAAAGCCTTTCAAGCGTTGGTGAAACACCTCACAACAGCCCCGGTTCTAGCTCAACCGGATACAACCAAGCCTTTTGATGTTTATTGTGATGCGTCGGGCATCGGGCTTGGTTGTGTACTCATTCAAGGAGGACGTGTGGTCGCATATGGATCACGGCAATTACGAAATCATGAGCAACATTATCCAACTCATGATCTCGAGCTCGCTGCCGTGGTACTAGCTTTGAAGATGTGGAGACATTACCTATTGGGAAATCTGGCTCATCTCTACACTGACCACAAGAGTTTGAAGTACATATTCACTCAGAAAGAGTTGAATATGCGGCAACGACGATGGTTGGAGCTGATCAAGGACTATGAGATTGAAATTCATTATCATCCGGGCAAGGCAAATGTGGTTGCCGATGCACTCAGCCGGAAGTCTCATATTCATAACCTAACCATCACGCCGATAGAAGAGGAAGAACCAAGTCTCTACTTGGTTCCCTATGGAGCCCTACATAACCTAGCTCTCATACCCACAATAAGAGAGGAGGTCATGGAAGCTCAAAGGAGAGACAAGGGCATGGCTCATATCAAAAGGAGGTTGAAGAATGGGGAGATGAAATGTTTCTGGTTAGATGATGAAGATACCTTGTGGTTCAAGGACCGGATAGTCGTACCCCGTGATATGAGGCTGCGGAAGAAAATTTTGGATGAGGCTCACTTATCCAAATTTTCTATTCATCCTGGCAGCAATAAAATGTACCAAGACCTCCGGAAGAAGTTTTGGTGGACACGTATGAAACGTGAAGTTGCAAAATACGTTTCAGAATGTGATACGTGTCGAAGAGTTAAGGCCAACCATGTGAAGAAGTCGGGCCTGCTGCAACTGCTACAAATACCGGCATGGAAGTGGGAAGACTTGAGTATGGATTTCATCGTTGGGTTGCCGATGACCTCCCACCACCATGACTCGATTTGGGTAATCGTTGATCGATTAACCAAATCGGCACGTTTCATTCCGGTGCATACCAACTACAGCGCCAAGCAGTACGCGGAGTTATACATAGCACGGATCTTATGCTTGCATGGAGTTGCCCGTACCATTGTCTCCGACAGAGGATCGCTGTTCGTATCCCGCTTCTGGGAACAGCTACACATATCCTTGGGAACTAAATTGATTTGAAGCTCCGCGTATCACCCTCAAACCGATGGACAAACGGAGAGGGTGAATCAAATACTTGAAGATATGCTGAGAGCATGTGTCATCCATCACGGTAGGAGCTGGTATGATCGCTTACCATTGGCAGAGTTCTCATATAACAACGGGTATCAATCGAGTATCAAAATGGCGCCTTATGAAGCTCTCTACGGCCGGAAATGCCACACACCCTTGAACTGGTGTGAATCCGGCGAGAGAGTTATTTACGGGATTGATCTCGTAAATGAAGCCGAAGAGCGGGTAAGGCTTATTCAAGCAAATCTGAAAGCCGCTCAGTCCAGGCAAAAGAGCTATGCGGATAAGAGACGTCGTCATCTGAACTTTCAAGTTGGAGACCACGTCTACCTCCGCGTATCTCCCATGAAGGGCATTCACCGATTCGGAGTGAAAGGGAACTAGCTCCGCGTTTTATCGGTCCCTTCACCATCATGGAAAGGTGTGGACCCGTGGCATACTGTTTGGAGCTACCGGCAGCCTTAGCCGGAGTGCATAACGTCTTCCACATATCCCAGTTGCGAAGGTGTGTAAAAGTTCCAACGGAGATTCTCACGGATGACGTAACAGAATTAAAGCCGGACCTCACCTATGTTGAGCATCCAACCCGGATAATTGATGAAAAGACTCGCGAGCCAGAAACCAGACGCTGCGATTTTTCAAGGTGCTATGGGAAAATCACACGTCCGACGAAGCTACATGGGAAAGCGAGGAGTATTTACAACGCAATCATCCGGAGTTATTAGAGGCGTATGTTGAGTAACTGTCCTCTCCACGTTGTCCTTAATCATGAATCTCGGGACGAGATTCTTTTTAAGGGGGGAGGAATGTAAAAGTCCCAAAACTTGTGAATAGAAAACTTGGGCTATGAATAAAGTTGAGTTTATATGCAAGAAATGGGACTTACAAAAACTTTTGTGTACTCATGAAAGTGTTGGCATGAGCAATGAAACTTTGAGTTCAGTTTGAATTAAGAGGGTCACTTCCAAAAGAGGAGGGGCCATCTCCAAAAAGGAAAATGCAAACTGATGTTTAAAAAGTTGTATTTGCAATGACCAACTCAGAGATCAGAGGGCATATTCAAACTCCCCAGGTTCAAATTGTAGAGGGGCAAATTTGGAGCAAATTTGGAGGTGCTTTGATAGGAATATCAAAGGAACTTGTGAATTCCATCCAAATTTGAATTCAAATTTGGAACTGTGTCACAACTTGTCAAGTTGCCAAAATAACTTTTGAATTGAGTTCCACATGGCTAAATTTGCACTAGGCCGAAAATTGGAGGTCTTTTGGGGCAAAGAGGGGCTGTGGGCCCCAATTGTCATTGAGAGGTGGGGTTAAAAACTTACTGCCTAAGTATTCAGTCCCTGCTTATCGGCTCACAACCGAACTGCCGCCCGAGCTCCAGGCGACAACGAGCGCAAGCTACTGCCACCTCCTCAATGCAGTAGCAGCGCTGGAGAGCTGCTCGTGGCTGCCTCAACCATCAGCGTGATCCGTTCCCCGGGGCCAAACCCCAGCTCGTGTTTTTCCCCCTCGCGCAAGAACAAAACTCGACAGTTCGCCGCCGCTGCCTCGGTGATCGATGGGAACTGATTCCACTTCCCACCCTCCACCCACTGAGCCGCAAGGTAGTCCTGAGGGAGCTCCTCACACGTCCTCAGCACAAGAGCAGTCAGGTTCCGGCCTCCTTTCCCTAGCCAAGCTCGTTTCCGCGGCAACCGAACTGCACCGCAGCTCGTCGCTCCCGTGGACAGCGGAGTCTAGTGCCTTTCACGGCCAAGCAAGGACGTCCCCGGACGCGCCAGCGATCCCTGCTGCTTCCACCCAAACCACAAGTCAAGCCGTGAACCACCGAGCGAGAATTCGGAAAAACTTCACCGGCGGCCACCGGGCGATGTTCTGGTACGAATTCTCCAAATTCTCACTCCCTTCTCGTCTTTAGGTCACTAAACTGTGCTCAAAGGACCTAGACTCGAGGACGACCTGATCCCCTCCCCAATCATGGCTTGAAACCCCATATTAGCAGATCATTTTGAAGTTACCGAGCGGCGATCATGGCGGGGACCCTCGGGCGTACGATGAACCCCCACTTGCCGCCATTCCCTAGCCAGTTCGAGGCCATACCGAGGTTGCCTGACCTTCACTGGTGCTGTACAGCAAATTCCCCGAGCTTTTGGCGGGCTAGTGTGCTCGGGCCTCGGTGCCGAAGCCTCACCAATGTGTGCGCACGTCGCCGACCGGATTCCGGTCGCCGGCAGCCCGAATGCACCGCACCGTTGAATTCCTCGTGGCTGAAAACCCCCAGGCGGCGAGTAGCAGGCCGGGAGACGGCCGAGAAGCCGACTCCGGCGAGCTCCAACGAGTCTCCGGCGAGGGGGCGGCGCGGGAAAAAGGGGACGGGCCGAGGTTGAAGATGACCGGCCGGTCCCACCTGTCAGCGGTGATATTTTAAATCTTCGATCCGTTGCGGCCCCGAATCCGGTGTGGTGGCGCGGGAAAAGGTCTGTGGGCCCGTGTGGCTCGTGTTTCAGCGGTCGACACGTGGCCCTGTGGCCCACAGGCAGAGTTTGAACTTTTCCCGAATTAATTTGAATTCCAGATTTGGTTCAAACTTTGGATCTGCAGAACTTTTGCTAGAGAGCTCCAAATTTAGTGACTCAAATTGGGTTGGATTCAGGATGAAATGCTCTATCCAAATATGTAACCCAATTTGCATGAAAACCAATAGAAAATTCTGGAAAATTCTTTAAAGCTTTTCAGCAAAAGAATTTTAGAGGGAGTTTGGTTCATCCAAAATTCCCCAAATTTTGCCAGGATATTCTTCAGGATATTAGGAGACTCCTGTAAAAGTTTCAGCTCATTTGGAGTTGATTTAGTTAGGATAATTCCAATTTCAAATTTCTGTATTCACATGAATACAGAAACATTTTCAGAGAATTTCCAAAACTTGGAAATTCAGTTCTAGCCATTCCTTAGCTCCAAAAATCCTAGGAACATTCAGGCATACTCTCTGAGCTATGTAGGAAATTATGGTTCACTTAGATTTGCATGAAAGTGCAAGTTTAATTATAATTAATTCCTTTATGCTTAAATGCTTAGGGAATTGTTCTGGGTGATCCACTTAGTGAAATGTTCTGAATTTTGGTCCAGAGGACTTTCTTGTGACAAGGAACCCCCGAGAAAATTCCCAGCTCCATTGGAGCCCTGGATCATTATGTCCTATTCAACCTCATTAGGTGATCACCACCCAAGTGATGAACCTCACTTCTCACTTGAGGATAGTGCTTAGACACACATCCAAACCACCACCCCAGTGTCATTTTAAATTCTTAAACAAAGTTCCAGTTTTAAACTTATCTTCAGCATTTGTTAGCAAAAAGTTTTACAATGAAAGATATGCATGTTTATAACGTGTAGTGATTCGACGTGGAAAGTGAAGAAGGAGGGGTTGAGCTGGGAGTAAGAAGCAGGAAGGCAGTGATTCAGCTTCAAGTCATCATCAGCAACTAACTTTATCTTATCTGACTTTAGACACCTGCAAAACCAAGGCAAGCCCCGGTTTGCACTTAAGTTATTTTCTAAAGTTTTTACTTTGTTCACTACTATGGGTCTCAGTTTGTATGTGCATTAGGTCAAGGATGTTTTATACCCCACTTGCATAACCAAAAATGAACCCTGAGGTCGAGGGTAGAATTGTGTCATCAATGTAGAATAAGGCCATGCTAAACAGACTAGGGCATCCGGTAGAAGACGAGTTGTTGGAAACTACTCGCGAGCTATAGTTTAGAATATCATAAGTGTGGTTGGGGAAGGAAGCAAACTAAAGTTTACATTTATAAAGATGAGACCGGGCAGAGGGGTTAGGCTGCGACAAGACGAGGTCTTGGTCGAGTAGCTCTGCCTGTGTCGGTTAAGGACCGATGCGTATGCTGCGTCCAGGGGCAAGTATTGAGTTGTGTACCGGATGCTTACTGATATATGGGAACCAGGAAACCGATTGTAACACCCCAAATTTTGATTTAAAACCCTAAACCATGTTCAGAGGGGAATTTAAAAATTTTTGGACGTGTTGCATGTTTTGCAAAAATTCAAATTCAAACTGGAATTCAAATTATACTCAAAACAGAAAAGAAATGGAAAAAGAAAAAGAGAAACGGGAAAAAAACCGGCCAGTGGGCCGAAACCCGCCAGCCGGCCCAGCTTCCCCGCGCCAGCCCGCCCCCGCGCGCGCCGCGCTGTCTCTCCCAGACAGGTGGGACCCGCCTGTCATCCCTAACCCCGCGACCCCGGACTTTTCCCCGAGCGCGCGCGATCTTAACCGATCGGGAAACCCGTCCCGCAGCCCGAATTCCGGTCCCAGAAGAATCCAACTCGATCACAACTGACCCACCGCCCTCCCCCGGCTATAAAAACCCCAGCCCCGATCAGTTTTTCTCACGCGATCGCCGATTTTCACTCCGGTGAGCACCGAGACTTCGCCGGTGAATTCTGGCCGATCTAAGCTCGGAAACTCTGATCTAACTCGCTGGTCTTGATCCACCGCCTCCGGGGAACTTTGCAGGTGCAGAAAACTCGGAGAGTTACGGTGTAAACACAGCGCCGACGAGCTTCGCCGTGGTTTTGCCTCGGACCTCGCCGCCAATCACTTTCCAGGACCCCCGAGCTCGAGAAAACCCCCGAGGTGAGATCCCTGACCTCCCCTCTACCGATCTAGGCCATAAGATCACAGTTCTAGGCAGAATTCTCGAGGATCCGAAACTTTCCGGCGAGATCGCTGCTTCCCGCCGCCGTGCGCCGCCGGCAGCGCCGCCCGCACTCGATCGAAGCGACGTGGCCGCTTGTGCGCCGTTTATTTTAAATCGCACGGTAGACTTTAAAACCCCGCATACCGGTTCGATGTTATAATCTCAGCCGTCGGTTTAAAATCGGACGGTCCACGTCAGCCCCGCATTATAAAGACTGGAATTCTTATGTGCTACCCCCTGGGGTTCTCTGGAATTGAGAGCTAGCCCCGGAAACTTCAGATCTAGCCCCTGGAACTCCAGAAAATCATGTAATTTCATTTAAAAATCAGTTTTAGCCCCTGGACTTAATAAAAATTAGGAAAAACACCTCTGATAAGTGTAGCTAGACCCCTGGAAATTATGAAAATAATATTATAGACCTTGTAAAGGGGTGAATTCATTATTTTAGCCCTGTTTAGTATTTAATTTAGGAAATTGAATATGTAACTAGTGTTTAAAAATTAAAAAGTGGGACAAACATAATTGTCAAAATTAATTAAAAACTTTCTCAGTACTTAGAAAACTTTGGAGTGAGATAAAAATATATTTTTGGGCTGATATGAATCTGTTTCATTTATTAATCACATTATTTAGTATAGGGACACATTTTTAAGTAAAGAATAGTTATAGAAAAATAGGGAAAATAATTATGAAATAGTTTACATCAGAGGCCAAGGTTAAAATATGTTATTAAATTAATTAGGACCAGAACCTATACTGTTTAGATGATGTGTGTTACTAATTTCATAATAAAATACACAATTATGCATAGGAATATAAATCTGAAAATATAGCAACTAGTAAATGATAAATGGAGTTTCTAAAGTACAAAGAATTCAGTTTAGGGTTGGTAGAAATTATGAAGGCACATATGGGGAAGAAAAATACTTTTCATACACATTTGGTAGTAAAAAGGTGTAGTAGTTGAATATAAGAAATTTATTGGAAACCCATATAAATAGTATGTAAGTATAAATGTGGACACAAAAGTAGGAATCATATATACATGGTTAAAAGTGCATGCAAGCCACAACTTAGCACACATAAAGTAACCCCAGCACATATAATGGTAAAGAACTTTTATAAATGTGAATGTGTGGTTTGTATAAAGTAGAAGTGTGAACTATGTCTTATGATTGTTGTTTTTCTTTTGCTATGTGTGATGGTATGAAGTAGAGCCTGTTCAAGAGCAAGTTAACCCTTTCCAAGATCAGGACTACCCATTTCAAGAGCAGCAAGAAGGAGGCAAGTGTCCTTGACCACTTTGATCCTATGCTAGGATGTGTAGATAGAATTATTTGCATTGTCAAGTTAAATATGAAACCCATGCTAGGAAGTTTCCCTAGAATTGCATTACCTTGTTTCCTTGTAGCTTGGGTTGGGATTTATTTTGGTCATTGTCATTTATTTACATGCATTTGCTTAGCCATGCTTAGAATGGGATATTTGGGAAATGAGATCATCAGTTTATATTACCATACTCTTGAATGAGACATTGTGAATTATGTAGAGGTAGGGATCAAGGCAAGTTGGATGTTTTGGTTGTGTGCTGGGTGCACGAGACTTGGGTTTGTGTTTAGTACTTGCCTGGATCCTAAGGACCGGTTCATGGAGCATGTAACCCGGCATTACAGTGCCAACCGCATGCTGAGATGGGGCAGCTTGGCCAATTAATTAGGTGTATCCCCGGCGTAGTATGGGTGTGTTGGATGGTGCGGGGAGTAGGTGTCAGCTGGACTACCATATGAACCGCAAGGCTCAAGAGGGGGCCACTGCAGCGGGGTTGGAGCCTCTTGTATGCTGTTAGGGGTGAAACCTCAGTGGGCCCACGCTCGTCGGGAATCCCTTTGTAAAGGCTTCGTAGTGATCTCCTGGCCGCACACCTGGGAAGTGTGAATGTGGATCGTAGCCACTGGCATAATGGAGGTTCTTTTAGTCCACCCGGCAACGGGGGATGAAATCACTACTTGTGGGTACAGTGGTACAAACTCTGCAGAGTCAAAACTGTCTTGACAGCCGTGCTCACGGTTAAGAGCGGCCTGGACTTATTCATGATTAGAGGATTGATGGTTTTGGAAGTTAAGCGGGGATCTTAACATTGGAAATGATGTTATGGTTATTGGACTATGATGATGGGATGGGAGAATTTGACCATTTCACCTGTGTAGTAATGTAGGTGCTTAATAAGCTAAGGTGATAGGTATTAAATGCGTAGTGCTTTAACCATGAGTTCAACCTCTCCTTGTTCTAGCCATGCATGATATAATTTTCCCACACTTGCTGTGTACCATTGGTACTCAACCTTGCATATTTGTTGGTTTATATTGCTGCTCAGGTCAAGATAATGAGGTGGTGTATAACGACCAAGATTTTGGACCCGAGGAAGGATTTTAGGTTCATGAAGACCCCCGGGCAACGCCTGTGATGGAGCCCTAAAGAATAATATTCCGCTGCTAGTTTATTTACTTGTGATGAAGCATTAGTGTCCATTGAGACATTTGCGATGTAAGACTTATTTATATTCGACACCTGGCTTGTAATAAATGATGCTTCACTATTTGTCATCACATGTATGAGAAAATGATCCTGGCATACATGTGATATTCACTTGGTTGTTTCTTCGGAAAAACCGGGTGTGACAGAGGTGGTATCAGAGCCAAGGTTGCCCGTAGGAACGTGGACCTAGGTAGAAATGGACGTATTTAAGGGCCCTATTTTTCTTAAAAACTATTTTTCAAGGTGTGGGTGGAAAAGTGTTATTAAAGGAGTCATGTTCTTCATCTTACCCCAACTTTCATTCAAAATAGGATTTTTTTTGAGAATTTATCTAACCTAATTTTAAATTCTTTTGTTTTAGATGGTTCGCATGATTTGCACCGCTCGTAAGTCCACAGGAGGGAGAGTTCCCGTAGTGGCCCTTGCCGAAAGAGAGGAGAGTCGTCCAGTGACGTACCTTTCCTACGGATTGGCAGTAGGAGACTTGTTGCGCCGTCTTCGACGTATGCTCGAAGCCGCCGGCAATACGGGTAAGCTAATCATCCACTATAACTCCACCAGGACCATCCGTTAGAAGAGGGAAGAATGGAGTTCGGAGATGAGGATTATACACGAGAATCAACTGCTTAAGATTCACCACTCTCCAGCTTGTCGAGCAACACAAGTTGACGCGGAGAAAGATGTCACCTGGGAGGCCATCACCTGCCAGAGTCACATCTATCGTCGCCACTTGGACAAAACTGAGTACATGTATGTCCTCCAACGTGAGAGTGGTACCACGGAGTACAAGTACCCACCGGTGCAGCAAGGGACTTCCCATGAGCACATGGACTTGTGCTTGGAGGATGCTGCTATGCTCAGCACTCGATTGCAGGAGTGTCAACAAGAGCTTCAGGATGTCCGAGACACCCTGAAGGAAATGGAGGCGTTGCTGCGAGCTTGCTTAAAGGCGAGAGAAAGAGGAGATGGGAATGAACTGTGTGTCACCGTGAGTGATCCATGGACTCCTGACTCCCCGGATCGCCGAGCGATCAGGCGTCGTCGCACTTCTCCACCAGCAGCCTCCCCACCCAAAGCAGAGTCAGAAGGTAGCCGAAATGAGGAGGAAGATCCCGAGGAGCCAGCTCAAGAGGACGAGTAGTGTAGAGTCTTTCCCCTAGCTAGCAAGAGGTCGAGTAGTCGAGTCGTTACGTAGTTAATGGTGTGATGATGCTTGGTGTGTGACGTGAGTTGTGGAAGCCATGAGCAATTGTCCACAGCCTCGTCTTCAGATTGTTTTGCTTTGGTGTGTGAACCCACAGGAAATAATAGAGCATTTATTTGGTGTGAGATATAAACCCTCGTAAAATTTTAACAAAGCCTCAACACCTCGAAGTACCAACAAATGAAAGTAGTGAGATGATACTAAATGGTATCAAATTAACATTTGTTGATTCTGCCAGATGGCCGGAAGAGGAAAAGGACGTGCCGCCAACCCCGCCAACAACAACGATGAGGCATGCAACCCTCATCTTTCTGGAGGCCAGGACAGGGGTGGTCGCCGTAAATAAGTTGATCCTCTCCACCAAATGCTGGAGAATCAAAATCAGCTCATCCAGAACTTGACTCAAGTGGTGGCCAACTTGCATCAAGTTCCACCTCCACAAGCTGCACCACGCCAACCAAGGTTGAGTGAGTTCCTAGGAACTCAACCTCCAAAGTTTGCAAGTGCTGCTGAACCTCTGGAGGCAGATGATTGGCTGAAGACCATTGAAAGTAAGATGAGGATTATACAATGCCAAGGGTATGAGAGGGTGCTGTTTGCCTCTCATCAATTGCATGGACCTGCTGCTGATTGGTGGACCGCCTACGTGGCCGCCCATCATGACCCTGAGAACATCACTTGGGAAGAGTTCAAGCGTAGCTTCCGCAACCATTACATCCCAAGAGGTGAACTCAAAAACAAGAGGAAGGAGTTTTTGGGACTGAAGCAGGGAAACATGACGGTGAGGGAATACCTCACTAAATTTACTCAACTATCCCGTTATGCTCCACGAGACATAGAGACTGATGAGCAGAAACAAGACTGTTTCGTGGAAGGACTTACCGCAGAGATGCAGTGTGCAATGTCCTCAAATGAGTATGAAAGCTTTCAAAAGATGGTGGACAGAGCATTTGTGGTGGAAAGGAAGTTAAAGGCCCTGGAAAATGAGAATAAGAGGAAGGCTGGGTGGTCACATCAAGCCTCAGGGAGCAACACCCGCCCACGAATGATGCAGCAACCTACGGAGCTGACGAGCCATGCTGCGGTACCCTATTCAGCACCAAGAGGGTACAACCCAAACTACAGGCCTCCCGCAGCACCAGCACAGCCGCAACGTCGGTTTGTGCAGCAGCCTCGCCCCGCATATCCACCTCGACCAGCAGTGCAAGGACCCCCAAACCAACCCCAAGACAACAAAGGCCAAGCACCTAAGGTTGAGGTGCAATGTTTCAGCTGTGGTGAAGTGGGGCACTACGCCCATAAATGCCCAAAGAAGAAGCCTGCGCCGCCACAACAGCAGAATGTAGTGAGAGGACGGGTGAACCACGTCACTATGGAGGAAGCACAAGAGGCACCCGACGTGGTAGTTGGTAAGTTTCCTGCAAATTTACACCTTGCAACTCTGCTGTTTGATTCGGGTGCTACCCACTCGTTCATTGCTCAAGGGTTTGTTAAGAAGCATGACCTAGCAACCACACAAATGAACCATATGCTAGCCGTAAACTCTCCAGGTGGAGAAATAAGGACAAGACAAGTGTGTCCCAAAGTGAGCCTAGACATTAATGGGGTAGTATTTACTGCTAACCTCATAGTGATAGATTCACAAGGGATAGATATTATTTTGGGTATGGATTGGTTGACCAAACATAAAGGAATCATCCATTGTTCGACCAGAACGGTGGAACTAACTCACCCCAATGGCACAAGAGTAAAGTTCATAACGATACACGAGCCTAGGAGGGACATTAAATTAAATCAAGTGGAGGTGAAAGTTGAGGAAATCAGGACTATCAGGGAATATCCAGATGTTTTTCCGGAGGAATTGCCAGGTATGCCTCCCGACCGTGACGTGGAATTCGCAATTGAGCTAGTACCGGGAACAGCCCCGATATACAAGAGACCTTATCGAATGGACTCCAAGCAGCTAGAAGAGCTCAAGGATCATTTGAGAGAATTGACGGAGAAGGGGTATATTCTCCCTAGTTCCTCACCATGGGGAGCTCCGGTGATATTTGTGCCCAAGAAAGACGGAACCCAAAGGTTATGCGTGGATTACCGTGCCTTGAATGAGGTAACCATCAAGAACAAGTACCCATTGCCTCGCATTGAAGACTTGTTTGATCAGTTGAGGGGAGCTTGTGTGTTCTCGAAAATTGATCTCAGGTCGGGATACCACCAGCTCAAGATAAGGCAATCTGATATTCCCAAGACAGCTTTCGTATCTCGGTACGGACTGTATGAATACACTGTCATGCCTTTCGGGCTAACCAATGCCCCGGCATATTTCATGTACCTCATGAACAAGGTATTCATGGAATATCTGGACAAGTTTGTGGTGGTTTTCATAGATGATATTCTTGTCTTCTCCAAAGATGAAGAAGAACATGAGAAACATATAAGGTTGGTGTTGCAGAGGTTGAGAGAACACCAACTATATGCCAAGTTGAGCAAGTGTGAGTTTTGGCTGAAGAGAGTTCCCTTTTTAGG
The DNA here is from genome assembly GCA_030760725.1 of Neostapfia colusana. NCBI lineage: Eukaryota > Viridiplantae > Streptophyta > Magnoliopsida > Poales > Poaceae > Neostapfia > Neostapfia colusana. The sequence continues at coordinate 3,956,108 of JASWHV010000010.1, read as the reverse complement.
ACATATAATCTCGGAGGGAGGAATCTCCGTAGATCCCGCCAAAATCGAGGATATCCAGAAGTGGAAGACCCCTGAAAATGTCGGGGAAGTTCGAAGCTTTTTGGGATTGGCTGGATACTATCGACGGTTTATTGAGGGATTCTCCAAGATCTCGAGACCTCTCACCAAACTGTTGGAAAAGGGAATCACATTCACCTGGACGCCACAGTGCGATACGAGCTTTCAGGAGCTAAAGAAAAGATTGACAACAGCCCCAGTGTTGGTTATGCCAGATATGCAGAAGAATTTCACAGTGTACTGCGATGCCTCTGGAAATGGGTTGGGATGTGTTCTCATGCAAGAAGGGCATGTTGTGGCTTATGCGTCCCGGCAGCTTCGGAAGCACAAGAAGAACTATCCTACACATGACCTAGAACTAGCTGCAGTGGTACACGCGTTGAAAATTTGGCGGCACTATTTGATGGGGAAGAGGACAGAGATATATACGGATCATAAGAGTTTGAAGTACATATTCACACAACCAGATCTCAACCTCAGACAAAGGAGATGGTTAGAGCTAATCAATGACTTTGATGTGGGCATCAACTATCATCCCGGGAAAGCAAACGTCGTGGCCGATGCTTTGAGTCGGAAAGTGCAGGTCAATAAGTTGAGTTTGAAGGACATGCCTGCAGAATTGAAGGACGAGGTTATAAGACTCAATCTATGTCTAGTAAATAGTGGTGAAGCCATCGCCATGGAAGTGGACTCCACACTCGAGCAAGACATACGCGAGGGCCAAAAGAATGATGAGAAGATACAAGAGATCAGACAGCTTATCAAGGGAAATAAAGCTCCTGGTTTTAGAGAGGATGAACAAGGAACGGTGTGGCACGGGAAAAGGATCTGTGTGCCAGAAGTAAAGGAGATCCGTGAATTAATTTTGAAGGAGGCTCACGATTCTGACTATTCCATTCATCCTGGGAGTACGAAGATGTACCAGGACCTCAAGAGCAGGTATTGGTGGTATGGCATGAAGCGAGATGTCGCGGAACATGTTGCCCTATGTGACACATGTCAGTTGGTGAAAGCAGAACATCAACGACCCGCGGGATTATTGCAACCACTCAAAGTGCCTGAATGGAAGTGGGAAGAAATCAGCATGGATTTTGTCGTGGGATTGCCTAGGACCCAATCCGGGTATGATTCAATATGGGTCATCATTGATAGGCTAACCAAGGTAGCTCATTTCATTCCTGTGAAAGAAAGCTACAGCGGATCCAAATTGGCAGAATTGTACATGTCAAGGATTGTGTGTTACCATGGAGTGCCAAAGAAGATAGTGTCGGACCGAGGGACACAGTTCACCTCGAGGTTTTGGCAGAAGTTGCATGAAACCATGGGAACCCATCTGAACTTCAGCTCTGCCTATCATCCCCAAACTGACGGGCAGACGGAGAGAACCAATCAGATCCTTGAAGATATGTTAAGGGCATGTGCACTCAAAAACAATAGGAGTTGGGACAAGAACCTACCGTATGCGGAGTTTTCCTATAACAACAGTTATCAAGCTAGTATGAAGATGTCACCGTTTGAAGCTTTGTATGGAAGGAAGTGCAGAACTCCCCTATTTTGGAACCAAACAGGAGAAATTAAAGTGTTTGGTCCAGAAGTGCTACAAGAAGCCGAGGCGAAGGTGAGGGAGATCCGCAACAACTTGAGGATAGCACAAACACGCCAGAAGAGTTATGCTGATGTACGAAGAAGAGAACTCGTTTTCAGCGTGGGAGACTATGTTTATCTCAAGGTGTCCCCTATCAGAGGACTTCGTCGGTTCAAGGTGAAAGGGAAGTTGTCACTTTGATACATCGGACCCTTTCAAGTTTTGGAAAGGAAAGGCGAAGTGGCGTACCAACTAGAGTTACCGGTTCATCTATCGGACGTGCACGATGTATTTCATGTGTCACAACTCAAGAAATGTCTGAGGACGCCTGAAGAGGTGTTACCCATGAATGAAGTGGATGTAGCTGAAGATTTGTCTTATGCCGAGCAACCATACAAGATTTTGGAGACAATGGAACGCCTCACCAGAAATAAAAGAATCCGGATGTGCAAGGTGCAGTGGAAGCATCACTCAGAAGAGGAAGCCACCTGGGAACGGGAAGATGAGCTCAAGGCACAATTTCCGGAATTGTTTTCTTAGAAACACCAATCTCGAGGACGAGATTTCTTTTAAGGGGGGTAGAGCTGTAACACCCCAAATTTTGATTTAAAACCCTAAACCATGTTCAGAGGGGAATTTAAAATTTTTTGGACGTGTTGCATGTTTTGCAAAAATTCAAATTCAAACTGGAATTCAAATTATACTCAAAACAGAAAAGAAATGGAAAAAGAAAAAGAGAAACGGGAAAAAAACGGCCAGTGGGCCGAAACCCGCCAGCCGGCCCAGCTTCCCCGCGCCAGCCCGCCCCCGCGCGCGCCGCGCTGTCTCTCCCAGACAGGTGGGACCCGCCTGTCATCCCTAACCCCGCGACCCCGGACTTTTCCCCGAGCGCGCGCGATCTTAACCGATCGGAAAACCCGTCCCGCAGCCCGAATTCCGGTCCCAGAAGAATCCAACTCGATCACAACTGACCCACCGCCCTCCCCCGGCTATAAAAACCCCAGCCCCGATCAGTTTTTCTCACGCGATCGCCGATTTTCACTCCGGTGAGCACCGAGACTTCGCCGGTGAATTCTGGCCGATCTAAGCTCGGAAACTCTGATCTAACTCGCTGGTCTTGATCCACCGCCTCCGGGGAACTTTGCAGGTGCAGAAAACTCGGAGAGTTACGGTGTAAACACAGCGCCGACGAGCTTCGCAGTGGTTTTGCCTCGGACCTCGCCGCCAATCACTTTCCAGGACCCCCGAGCTCGAGAAAACCCCCGAGGTGAGATCCCTGACCTCCCCTCTACCGATCTAGGCCATAAGATCACAGCTCTAGGCAGAATTCTCGAGGATCCAAAACTTTCCGGCGAGATCGCCGCTTCCCGCCGCCGTGCGCCGCCGGCAGCGCCGCCCGCGCTCGATCGAAGCGACGTGGCCGCTTGTGCGCCGTTTATTTTAAATCGCACGGTAGACTTTAAAACCCCGCGTACCGGTTCGATGTTATAATCTCAGCCGTCGGTTTAAAATCGGACGGTCCACGTCAGCCCCGCATTATAAAGACTGGAATTCTTACGTGCTACCCCCTGGGGTTCTCTGGAATTGAGAGCTAGCCCCGGAAACTTCAGATCTACCCCCTGGAACTCCAGAAAATCATGTAAATTCATTTAAAAATCAGTTTTAGCCCCTGGACTTAATAAAAATTAGGAAAAACACCTCTGATAAGTGTAGCTAGACCCCTGGAAATTATGAAAATAATATTATAGACCTTGTAAAGGGGTGAATTCATTATTTTAGCCCTGTTTAGTATTTAATTTAGGAAATTGAATATGTAACTAGTGTTTAAAAATTAAAAAGTGGAACAAACATAATTGTCAAAATTAATTAAAAACTTTCTCAGTACTTAGAAAACTTTGGAGTGAGATAAAAATATATTTTTGGGCTGATATGAATCTGTTTCATTTATTAATCACATTATTTAGTATAGGGACACATTTTTAAGTAAAGAATAGTTATAGAAAAATAGGGAAAATAATTTTGAAATAGTTTACATCAGAGGCCAAGGTTAAAATATGTTATTAAATTAATTAGGACCAGAACCTATACTGTTTAGATGATGTGTGTTACTAATTTCATAATAAAATACACAATTATGCATAGGAATATAAATCTGAAAATATAGCAACTAGTAAATGATAAATGGAGTTTCTAAAGTACAAAGAATTCAGTTTAGGGTTGGTAGAAATTATGAAGGCACATATGGGGAAGAAAAATACTTTTCATACACATTTGGTAGTAAAAAGGTGTAGTAGTTGAATATAAGAAATTTATTGGAAACCCATATAAATAGTATGTAAGTATAAATGTGGACACAAAAGTAGGAATCATATATACACGGTTAAAAGTGCATGCAAGCCACAACTTAGCACACATAAAGTAACCCCAACACATATAATGGTAAAGAACTTTTATAAATGTGAATGTGTGGTTTGTATAAAGTAGAAGTGTGAACTATGTCTTATGATTGTTGTTTTTCTTTTGCTATGTGTGATGGTATGAAGTAGAGCCTGTTCAAGAGCAAGTTAACCCTTTCCAAGATCAGGACTACCCATTTCAAGAGCAGCAAGAAGGAGGCAAGTGTCCTTGACCACTTTGATCCTATGCTAGGATGTGTAGATAGAATTATTTGCATTGTCAAGTTAAATATGAAACCCATGCTAGGAAGTTTCCCTATAATTGCATTACCTTGTTTCCTTGTAGCTTGGGTTGGGATTTATTTTGGTCATTGTCATTTATTTACATGCATTTGCTTAGCCATGCTTAGAATGGGATATTTGGGAAATGAGATCATCAGTTTATATTACCATACTCTTGAATGAGACATTGTGAATTATGTAGAGGTAGGGATCAAGGCAAGTTGGATGTTTTGGTTGTGTGCTGGGTGCACGAGACTTGGGTTTGTGTTTAGTACTTGCCTGGATCCTAAGGACCGGTTCATGGAGCATGTAACCCGGCATTACAGTGCCAACCGCATGCAGAGATGGGGCAGCTTGGCCAATTAATTAGGTGTATCCCCGGCGTAGTATGGGTGTGTTGGATGGTGCGGGGAGTAGGTGTCAGCTGGACTACCATATGAACCGCAAGGCTCAAGAGGGGGCCACTGCAGCGGGGTTGGAGCCTCTTGTATGCTGTTAGGGGTGAAACCTCAGTGGGCCCACGCTCGTCGGGAATCCCTTTGTAAAGGCTTCGTAGTGATCTCCTGGCCGCACACCTGGGAAGTGTGAATGTGGATCGTAGCCACTGGCATAATGGAGGTTCTTTTAGTCCACCCGGCAACGGGGGATGAAATCACTACTTGTGGGTACAGTGGTACAAACTCTGCAGAGTCAAAACTGTCTTGACAGCCGTGCTCACGGTTAAGAGCGGCCTGGACTTATTCATGATTAGAGGATTGATGGTTTTGGAAGTTAAGCGGGGATCTTAACATTGGAAATGATGTTATGGTTATTGGACTATGATGATGGGATGGGAGAATTTGACCATTTCACCTATGTAGTAATGTAGGTGCTTAATAAGCTAAGGTGATAGGTATTAAATGCGTAGTGCTTTAACCATGAGTTCAACCTCTCCTTGTTCTAGCCATGCATGATATAATTTTCCCACACTTGCTGTGTACCATTGGTACTCAACCTTGCATATTTGTTGGTTTATATTGCTGCTCAGGTCAAGATAATGAGGTGGTGTATAACGACCAAGATTTTGGACCCGAGGAAGGATTTTAGGTTCATGAAGACCCCCGGGCAACGCCTGTGATGGAGCCCTAAAGAATAATATTCCGCTGCTAGTTTATTTACTTGTGATGAAGCATTAGTGTCCATTGAGACATTTGCGATGTAAGACTTATTTATATTCGACACCTGGCTTGTAATAAATGATGCTTCACTATTTGTCATCACATGTATGAGAAAATGATCCTGGCATACATGTGATATTCACTTGGTTGTTTCTTCGGAAAAACCGGGTGTGACACCGATGTACCAGGTTCACTGGATTGTAGAGGCATACCACATCGTCTCGTTAGACCTATGAGCCCGAGACGGCGCGACCGGTTCTACAGTCTAGTAACCTGAGAAAGGTTGCAACATACGACGTAATGAAGGACGCCAGAGTTGGGTCTTCGGAGGTGGGCGTATGTGTCGAGTTATCCGGGTAGTGTTTGATTCGAATCGCCGTCCCTCGCGGTTATTGAGTACCGCTTGCTCCCATGTTGTGACGTAGTAATCAACTTGTGTGGAAACAGTTTGTAAAAAGTATAATTGCTGCTATGATTATGTTAAGTTGCATGAAAACCATGTGTGAAGTAGAAATAGTGCAAACTAAAGTTATTTTTTTCCACCTTGGGATGAGTAACATTGGAATGAAACGTTTCTTGTTTGATTGTGGAGTTCCAATGTTACTGGGCGCAAGGTCACTATGATTATGGCTAAAACCTGAAAGTTAAGGATGAACTCATAGGCGAGTCTTTTCGCAAAAGACAGGTTTAAGTCTTAGGTCCCTTCCATGTAGAGTTTCATGTCTTAGGAGAGACGGTTAAGTCTTGCTGAGCCTTTGTGCTCACTCTTGCTATATAAGTGGTTTTGAAGGCAAACTTCAACGCTATAAAGGAGGTTGTCCGGTGAGACTCGGAAACTTTCGAGTCATGTCACACTTGGAGAACCTAGCCGCTGCCGTGTCTTCGTGTTGCTAGCGAGAGGAGTCCGCGGGCTGGATCTCTTCTCGAGCGCTTCTTAGATATTCATCGTGAGCTGTTTATAGACTTCCGCTGTAGCTATTTTATGTAAATTATTTACAAAGAATAATTGTAAGCTTCCGCTTTTGATTTATGTAATACTGTGTTCCTTATATGTGTGCTGTTGGGTGCCGCATAACACGGCACCACCCAATGCGATTCCTCGGGCAAGGTGTCCCGTCCCCGTGAGTGATCGGGCCGGCGGGGTCCCCTCACTGGTGTCGTCGATGCACATCCGGAGCTTCCCGCCGGCCTTCGGGACAACAACAGGGTTCACCAACCACCGGGGGTGGTGGACTTCCCGTATGAAGCCAGCATCCAGCAGATTCTTGATTTCTTCGCGGATGAAGTTTTGCCGCTCGATGGACTGCTTGTGGGGCTTCTGTTGGACTGGACGAGCGTCGGGGAAGACCTTTAAGTGGTGCTCGATCACCTCCCTAGGGATCCCCGGCATCTGCGACGGCTGCCATGCAAACACGTCGACGTTGTGCCGGAGGAAGGTGACGAGCGCACCTTCCTATTTGCTATCCAGGCCCCCGGCTACCCGGGTGGTCTGGGTGGCATCGGCGCCGATTTGGACGAGCTTCAAGGGGACGTCGCCCTCGTCGAGAGGTTGCACATGGGGTGCTGCGGTAGAGGCACGGTGGCGTGCACTCGGGTGGAGCCGGTCTGGTCCTGCACTGCCAGGGGTTGGTGCTCTAGCTGTTGTAAGCGCTTGGAGCTTTTCCAAGGCTGACACTGCGGCAGTGCGGTCTCCATGAATCCTGAGGACGCCTGTTGGTGTAGGCATCTTCAAGACGAGGTAGCTGTAGTGGGCTACTGCCATGAATCGGTACAGGGCTGGCCTGCCAATTATGGCGTTGAAGGGGAGGTCGATCTCCGCCACGTCGAACAGAATGTACTCTGTCCGATAGCTGTCCAGTGCCCCAAAGGTCACCGGGAGGCTGATGTTGCCGTAGGGGACGACCTGTCCCGGCCCTACCCCTGAGAACGGGCTCGATGGGGTGAGCTTGGCCATCGGGATCTGCAGCTTCTGGAAAGCTGCGCGACTGATGAGGTTCAGTCCAGCCCCGCCATCCACCAAAACGTGGTTGTCGAAGTGTTCGGTTGACACTGCCCCCGGGCCTGCACTGGGCAGCCCGCGGAGGTTCTTTTTTCGGTGGGGCTAGTCACTTGCGGAGAGCTTGAGCGTATGGACGGGTTAGTAAGAGCTTGACACGGCGAGTTTTACGTGGTTCAGGCCGCCGGAGCATAAAACCCTACGTCCACGGCGAGCTATGGAGCTCGCTGTATTGCTTGTTGCTCAGAACCGGAGTCCTGAGCTTGAGGATGAGTTACAGCTTTGATGTGAATGGCTAGAGTGCGAACGTATGAGTTGCGAGAGTGCGAACGACTAGAGTTGCGGAGGTGCCAACCCTTGCTACCGTCGCCTACCCGAGCCTTTTATAGTCCAAGACTCGGGTGGCTTACAAGGGGGGCCCGGGACCCGACAGGTGGTCCCGGGGAGATTGACTGTTATCTACCGTATCTGCAGTTATGCCGGTAGTTGTCTCTGGCGAAGGCTTCTGAGTCCTCATCTTGCAGCCCTGCCCATGCCGCATGCTAGTCGTAGTGGATGATGACGGCGGGGGCGGCATGGGATGTCTTGTCGCTGCGTTTATTGGCTGGCAGGCTCTGACACTGCGCGCCAGTCTGTGATGCAACTGGGCGCAACGGCACCTGACAGAGGCTTGCTCCGCGTCTCCGCGTCTTGGGAAGACGCGGGCCTTGAATACCTTGTACGGGCAAGGTATGGGGCGTCTTTACGCTCGCTGCCTATCGCTCGGGGGCAGGCAGCGCCGTTATTCTAGACACGTGGCGGGCCCGGAGCCCTCCTCAGAGGAGAGGGGGGTCCGTCCCCGCAGGACACGTGGAGCCTTCGGACCTCTCCCCGCGGAGGGGGAGGTCCGGCTTCTGTCGGCCACGTGGCGAGCCCGGAGCTCCTCTCTGAGGAGGGGGAGGTCCGGCCCCGCTGGACACGTGGCGCCTTCGGACCTCTCTCCCGCGGAGGGGAGGTCCGGCTTCTGTATGCCACGTGGCAGGCCCGGAGCTTTCCTCTGAGGAGAGGGAGGTCCGGCCCCGCCGGACGCATGGCGCCTTCAGAGCCCTCCCTGCGGAGAAGGGCGAGTTCCTTAGGCATTTTCTCCTGTGCGCGGGGGTACCCCATATCGCGGGTACCGACAGTGGCCCCGGGCCCATCTCGGGGGAGATAGCGAGCCCGAGGTGGGACCTCCGTCTCTTCTTATCCGCGCACTTTCTCTAAGTCCCGCATTGACCGCTGCCGGAGCACGAACGGCCGCGGGATCTGACACGACCCCATTGGTCCTGTCGAGCCAGGATCACGCTGAGGGGTGCTGCGTTGCACAGCACCGGATAACACACGTCAAAGGTACAAAGCGGAAGCGGAATTTTATTACATAAACAAGTTATGAACATGTTTACATCAAAATAAGTTCAGTCTACACTCGCGGGCGTAGACTAAGCATCAAGTGCACGTTCAGCCCTCGAACGTGTCCTTGCTAGCACACACGCACACTAACTCTGCGGCGTGCACGACTCCCACTCTAGACGGGGTTCCCCTCCTGGGGTTCTGTCTCCTCTTCGGGAGTCCCTTCCTCATAGAACCCTGCAAAAGCTTCAAACACAAGCAGTGAGCACGAAGGCTCAGCAAGTCTGACCCGTCTCACCTAAACATGGAACTTCTACATGAGGGGATGATGGGTGCATGAGGTAAAATCATTTGCAAAGGACTCGCCTAATTAGTTGAACCTTACTTTCAAGTTTTAGCAGCAGGTTGTGGAGAACCTTACGCTAAGGCACATGAGAGAGCCGCAATCAAACAAGAAACGCATTTCTCTCATGTACTTTGCCCAAAGTTGAAAAGAACTTTAGTTAGCTCTAAACTACAGCATATCATTAACAATCAATGTCCATCTTTCAATCAGCAACATTTTAACATGTGACTAGCCTGTTCTTTCTACGTTACGGTACAGTGAACAAGTGGTACTCACTGACCGCGAGGGACGGCGATTATAATCGATTTACACCTGCAGGGTTACCCGAACAACCCGTCACGTATGCCCGTACTCGATGTTGCCTACAACAACCATCACGGACGCCGTACGCGACTACCTTTCACCCGTCAGCCAAATATTGAACCGGTCCCATCGTCCCGAGCAAGAGGTCTCTGCACGCGCATCTCTGTGCCGCCAGCCGATTTACACCTCGAGCTCTCAACCTACCCTCTGAACGACGGGCAATGCCTCAATACCCAGCTACCCGAGTTACATCAGTTTACCGGTTCCCATATAGCCGGTAGGTCTTCGGTACTGTTCTAGCTTGTTCAACAGGCCCGCACACGGCTCGGTCCTCAATCGACACAAGCGGAGCTACAGCACACAGGCCCCAAAGTCCTGCTGCCCTTACTCTCCGCTCGGTCTCATTTTCTTGCCATGTGTATCATGTGCTATCTCTACCCGAGCAATGTGCCTCTAGACTATTCTCATGAGTAGTTCCAACTACTCGACTTGTACCGAATCCTACTCTATCCTAGCAATGCAGTAGCTAACGGGGTTTGCAATCCTAACCCAACCCATGGTTCTCTTGGCTATGCAGTGGGGCTTCCAAACAAGACTCTAATGCACAGAATAACGGAAACAAGTATGTGCTCAAAACAATAAAAAATTATAAAAAGGTTAATGCAAACCGGAGCTTGCCTTGCTGCTCTTGGTCGTAGGCTAGCTGTTCCTCCGGAGTAACGAAGTCTAGGACTTCGGGTTCCTCCTCGACCTTAGCGACTACATGATGGAAGGAATACATGTATCAATTTAAATGCATTTGTATTAATTTTGAAGTTGTGAAGTCTATAACCCTTGCTAGACAGACCTAATGACTGTGAAACTTTTACTGTGGCTTGGTTACAACCTAAACAGAGACTTGGTCAAGTTTTAGTTGCAGCAAAGCTCATTTGAGCCCTCCACAATTAATTATGTCCTTGACCTTAATTGGAACTCTTAGGGTGTTCTAGGGATTTTCATGAAACAAACTATGACTTTCTGAAAACTAGATTTTCTGAGGGTCCTAATGGAGTTGGTCTCACTTAATTTGGAAGTTCCTAACTAAAGATATGAGCTAAACAATTTCAGAGAAAATTCTGAATGTTTCTGAACATTTTCTATTTTCTCTGGAACAGTTTCACTAATCACACCATTAGGTGGATCAGATTAGCTCCAATGGGTCTGAAATTTTTATGGTAGTTCAGGGATATTTTGGTGAACATCCCAACAAAATTTCAGAATTTTCCTCCAAAGGATTCTCCAGTTAAAATTCCTAACACTTTAAACTTTGAAATATTAATTCTGGAAAATTAAGGGTTTTCATGAAGTGAAACTTGATTTGCTGGAAAGTACTCGGAGAGCTGAATCCAGCAAAATTTGGTTCACTCAATTTGGAGCTTTCTAGCCAAAGTTATAAGGATTTGAAGTTTGAACAGAAACTGAAATTCGGGAAAAAGTTTAAACTCTGGCTTGTGGGCCCCGCACACAGTGCGTCGTCTCCCTCCTCGCGCCAACTGCGCGGTGGCAGCGATCTCCGGCGACCCTCGCCGGAACTGAGTTCTTGGCCACCCCCCGGCCCAAAACTCGCCGCCTGCCCCTTTACCGACCCTCTGGACTCGATGGTGGAGTCGCCGGCCGCCGGCGATGACCGGAAACCCGTGCGCACTGGTGACAGCACTTGCTAGGGTTCCGGTGAGGTCGGTCCCGCTCTCCCGTGCGCCAAATCGACCGGGAATCTGTCGGAGAGCATCAGTAGAGCGTGGGAAACACGAACCAGGGCTGGGTGGAAGCTAGGAATACCGGCAACTATGCTCTCGACGGTGAGCCGAGGTGTTCAGCCATGGCGGCGGGGAAAACAGCCATATCATGGCCGATTCTCGATGGTTTTCTCTAATTCCAGTTCGGGCGTGGGCGCTATCGTGCGTAGAAGCTACTAGGTAACGAGTTCGTCCAACCCTCGTGTATCGAGCACGAATTTCACCCGAAGGTGAGCTCGGTCCTTATGAACTGATCACGAGTAAACTTGGAAATTCTCGGCCGAGGTTTGATCAATCGCCAAACGGCTTTCGGCTACTCCATCTGCATACAATCACGCACCTTTCTTATGTAGAGAAGAGGACGTGACAGCGGCTGTGTTGTGCTGTCCACGAGAGCCCGATCGGCGGCGATGCTCGGCTCGCCGGAGAAACGGCTCGGTACAGCTCGAGTATGTTTGCTCACTGGCCAACACGGTCCTAGGAGGTTTCTTACGATCTCCCGGTGCCGTTTTCCTGTGGAGGAGGCTGTGCTCGCGAGTGATCGGGCTTGATCAAGCGTGAGCTCGAGCTGCGGCGGTTGCAGTGGAAGAACAGGTCGCACACGTCGGCAGCTCGGGGAATGGGTGATCGAAGCACGTCGGGGAGGGGATAAGTAGCCTGGCGACCGGTCTCCGGCTTGGGGCGCGCAGCAGGAGCTGGCGCCGGCTGCCCCCCCTCCCCCCCCCCCCCGGTGGCGCACGCACACTGCACCCGGGAACCGATGGAGCTGCGTTTCAGTCGGTTTGTGTTGAAGTAGAGGCTGACATGTGGGTCCCACTCCCCATTTTAACCTCTGAAATTTACTCCTAATCACTGTTGTAAACAGTGAACCCCATACTACCCTTGGCGATTCAAATTATTCACCCATGAGCCATTTGAATTGATCAAAGTTCAAATGAGGTTTGGTTTGAATGAATTTCAGCACAAGTTCAGTTTGAAATTCAAATAAAGTTTGAATTTCTCCCACTTAGCTCATGTCAAGATCAACTCCAAATGGAGTGAAAATTTGTGTGTGAGCTCACAAAAATGTGCTGAGTAAGAATATGCCTCCCACTTTTAAATTCATGGGATAAAAACAGTTTGAATTTGAATAGGGTTTCAAACTGCCCTCTTTCTAACTATACCCAAAATGACCTCAAAAAGGTTTGGAATTTGGGTGAAACTTGGCATGGACATCCTTAACAAAGTGTAGGAGTTTTCATATGTCCAGCCCCCCCTTATATCACATGTGTAAAATACCACTTTGGCAATGTGTGAGTTTGTTCTCTAATGAGCATGTTGATAATTGTTACTTGCTCTTCATTTGTGTTCATCATCCTTCCTCAAATGAGGTGTGTTGTGTGGTGATAAACACTGAAAATATGTGTCAAAAACTGAGGCCCTTACATTCCTCCCCCCTTAAAAGAATCTCGTCCCGAGATTATAAGGTGAAAATGAGAGAGAGGACGGTGGAAAATTACCGGATATGCGACGTGAAAAATTCGGGGTAGTTAGTGCGAAGGAATTCTTCGCTCTCCCATGTCGCTTCGTCCATGGAGTGATTACTCCATAGAACCTTGTAGAACCACAATGTACGGTTGCGTGTGGTTCGGGCCTTTTCATCAATAATCTGCACCGGTTCCTCCCGATAGGTGAGATGCGGTTGCAGTTCTTCAATATCCTCCAGCCAAACGGTAGTTGATAGCTTAAGACACTTCCTCAGCTGGGAAATGTGAAACACGTCGTGCACACCGGAAAGTGCTTCTGGTAATTTCAGCCGGTATGCCACTGATCCACATCTTTCGGTAATCTGAAATGGACCAATGAATCGGGGTGCCAACTTTCCTCTCACCCCAAATCTGTTTACGCCCTTCATTGGAGACACCCGTAGATATACGTGATCTCCAACTTCGAATTGTGATGGGCGCCTTCTCCGGTCCGCATATTGTTTCTGACGGGATTGAGCGGCTTTTAGGTTCGCTTGAATCAGTCGAACCTTTTCTTCCGCGTTGTTGACAAGGTCAATCCCGAAGGTAACCCTTTCGCCAGATTCACACCAATTTAGTGGTGTGCAGCATTTCCGCCCGTATAGCGCCTCGTAAGGTGCCATCTTGATGCTGGCTTGGTACCCATTATTGTACGAGAACTCAGCTAACGGCAAGTGATCATCCCAATTCTTGCTGTGGTCGATAGCGCAAGCTCGTAGCATGTCTTCTAAGATTTGATTTACCCGCTCCGTTTGCCCATCCGTCTGCGGGTGGTAGGCTGAACTACGGATCAGTTTCGTCCCCAAGGCAGCGTGCAGCTGCTCCCAAAAACGGGACACAAATAAAGTGCCCCGATCCGATATGATGGTACGGGGTACGCCGTACAAGCATAGGATCCGTGAGATGTACAGTTCAGCGTACTTCTTGGCATTGTAATTTGTGTTGACCGGGATGAAATGGGCAACTTTGGTGAGCCGATCGACGATCACACACACAGAATCATGTTTCTGCAAGGTGGTGGGTAAACCGACGATGAAATCCATGCTCACGTCCTCCCACTTCCAGGCAGGAATGCCCAGTGGTTGTAGCAGTCCCGGTTTCCGCATGTGGTCTGCCTTCACCCTTCGACATGTATCACACTCGGACACGTATTTTGCAGTCTCACGCTTCATCCATGTCCACCAAAACTTTCTTCGAAGTTCTTGATACATCTTGTTGCTGCCGGGGTGAATAGAGAACTTTGATAAGTGAGCCTCATCAAAGATCCTCTTCCGTAGTTCCGGGTTTCGGGGTACGACGATCCGGTCCTTGAACCATAGGACGCCGTCTCCGTCCTTCCGGAAACATTTCAACTCCCCACTGTCTACACGTCTCCGTAAATGTGACATGCCCTTGTCATTCTTCTGGGCTGCCGCTATCTCTTCACGGATGGTGGGGATCAAAGCTAGGTTGTAGAGAGCTCCGTGTGGAATCACATGTAGTGGTGGTTCGCTCTCTTCCAACGGTGTGATGGTCAGATTGTTGACGTTTGCCTTGCCCGGATGATAATGGATCTCTATCTCGTAATCCTTTATCAGTTCTAACCATCTTCGTTGCCTCATGTTCAGCTCCTTCTGAGTGAATATGTACTTGAGGCTTTTGTGGTCGGTATATAAATGTACGAGGTTACTGAGTAGGTAGTGCCTCCACATTTTTAGTGCAAGTACCACGGCAGCGAGCTCCAAGTCGTGAGTTGGATAATTTTGCTCATGGTTTCTAAGCTGCCGTGATCCATACGCGACCACTCTTCGGTCTTGCATCAGCACACATCCGAGCCCAATGCCGGATGCATCGTAGTACACATCGAATGGTTTTGTTGTGTCTGGCTGCGCCAAAACCGGTGCTGATGTCAGGTGCTTGACTAAAGCCTTGAATGCTGCTTCACATGCTGGACTCCAAACATATTTGGTAGCCTTTTTCAGCAGCTCTGTCATTGGCTTGGCAATCTTCGAGAAGTTCGGAATGAACCTCCAATAATATCCCGCGAGTCCGAGGAAACTCCGTACCTCGTGAACAGTTCTCAGGGATTTCCAATTCAGCACTTGCGTGATCTTGCTCGGGTCCACAGCGATACCCTCCGCTGAGATGATATGCCCGAGGAAAGGCACTTGCGATATCCAAAACTCCCATTTGCTGAATTTTGCGTATAACTTGTGATCCCGCAGCCGTTGCAAGACTATACGCAGATGTTTCTTGTGATCTTCCTCCGACTTGGAATATACTAGGATGTCGTCGATGAAGACCACGACAAACTTGTCCAGCTACGGCATGAATACCAAGTTCATTAAGTACATGAAGTGAGCTGGAGCATTGGTGAGGCCGAAGGACATGACCAGGTACTCATAAAGTCCGTACCTCGTCGAGAAAGCCGTCTTCGGAATGTCCTCAGCCCTTATCTTAATCTGATGGTATCCGGATCTTAAATCCATCTTGGAAAAGATCTTTTCTTCGACCAACTGATCAAACAACATGTCGATCCGTGGCAACGGGTACTTGTTCTTGATGGTTACGGCATTTAATGGACGATAGTCCACGCAAAGCCACAACGTCTCATCCATCTTCTTGACAAATAATGCCGAACAACCCCATGGCGAGGAGCTCGGCCTAATAAAACCCTTCTCCAGAAGGTCCGTGCTCATGTTGTCACTACCTATACATACGCTACTGTCTACACGACATGTCACCGATTACAAAAGTTGGGTTACGCTACCCTGGCTGCCCTACATGGCAACTGTAACCCTCTACTTGGAGTAGAACTCGACCTCCTGTGGGTCGTCCTCCTCCGGTACCTCTGCTGGTGGTTGTGGATATACCACCTCTTCTCCCATTCCGGGTTCTCCCATTGCTGGAAGACCCAAGACCACCGGTACGCCTAACACCGGAGGTACGAGGTCCTGCAATGCATGCACCTCATCCATAGCCTGGTTGTAGTCCTCTTCCCAGCCTTGTCCTTCCTCAATAGCGTCGTCCCGCTCTTGAGCAAGGTCCTCATTCTGCTGGGTTAGGGTCTGCACCAGCTCTTGCAACGCCGCGATGTCAACACGGCTCTTCTTCTTTGCCTTCTTCAGACGACGCAACTGATTGTGTTGTTCATTCAGTCGCTTGATCGTCGGAAGGAGCACATTGCGGAGTGCGCTGTGGGCACTCTCGAAAGGGTCTCCACGGCTCGTGCTCTCTTTGAGCTTCGTGGCGAGATGCTCCGTATGAACAGCTTGGCTGTCCATCACGGCGTTTCCCGCCCTCATCTGGAGGCTGAGATTTGCCTCCGCGGGGTTGTACCTTGGGCAACTAGGGTCCGTTGCCTCCAGGTACCTCTCTTCCCACACATGCTGAGCTCGTCCCTCCACCGGAACGAGTGCGTATGGAGTGCCCTCCATAGCCTGCACGTGTAGTTGGCAGAAACGTGACATAGTGTCACGGGCTGCCACTTGCCATATTCCTTCCAGTTGTCTTCCTCTCACCGTGACGGTGAACGGCACCCAACCGGGTGGCGTAGGTCCTGCAGGAACCTCGACATGGATCGTCCACGTCTTGTACCCCTCTTCGCCTTCCTCCTTGGCGAAGTACTGCAGCATCCGATTGTACCCGAAATATTGGAGCATTTGCCACAATGCTTCTGGGTAGCCGCTACGGTCAGAACAGTGGGAAACCACCCACCCGTTCTCCAACTGTTTATCTGCTGTCATCTGTAAAAATATATTTGAGAAATGTCAAATATTTATGTAAACAGTAAACCTCTGAGTTATAACATAAAACATGTCATTGAACCCATAAAATGTGGAAACATAGTTCAAATTTTAAACAAATTTGACTGCTGATCTGCTGTTCCCATGACAGCCCTGACCAGTTTCAATATCAACCTGATTTAGGCCATGTTAAAGGCAAAACTAATTCTGGAGCTCAACATCAAAGTTAAAGCTAACTACAATAGATTTTCAGAAAGTATTTGCTTGGCCTAAGATCTGTCCTGGTTCAAAAGTTATGAGATGTCAAAGTTAACAGAATTTCTGGAAACAATTGGACAGCACCTCCCTGCCTTAGGTACTGATTTGATCCAAGAATCCCAGTTAATTCTGTTCCTAATCTGACAAAACTTTCTGTTACAAAGTTGTAACCCATATCATAAGCTTTCCATAAATACCTCATTTTCTATTTTTGGATTTTTAAGAAGGAAGTTATGCTTAATTTACAGAGAGTTTACAGAGTCTTTGCTCTGCCCTGTTTTCTGGACAGTTTCAACTCTACTGCATTTTTCGATTGGTTAAGGGATGAAACACCTCTAGACCTCAACAGAAGAGTTCTAAAGCTCTTCCAACGCTTTCCAGAAATGTATCATACGACCCCAACCTCAAAAGAACTCAACCTCTAACCTCTGATTAACTTCAGCCTTGATTCAGCTGAAAACAGAGTGCTCTGTCTTTAACAACCTATAAGTTGAACTTGTTAACTTTGAATATCCTGTTCAAGGGAAGGAGTTACATCAAGTTTTACTACTTTGGATCAAAACCTTCAAGTTTTTAAATGAAGTTGTTCATTTAATGGGGTGTGACGTTGATGCATCACCAGATTATGTCGGTACTACGTCCTCACAAAGGAAAAACCTATACCGGACTTAGCCGGCTTCGTTATTTCAGTGGCACTAAACGTCACTCGCACACGGATGCTACACGTCTACCGTTTCGTGGTCAGGCTACCTGCAGAAACTCAAACAATCATCAGACTCGGCTGCACACCGAGCCCGGAATCCATACAGTTCGTACACCCTGTCGTCATCACTCGCCCGGATGTTCTCAAGCCAAACACGCCTTGAGTTACGTGTTCACGTTTCAGACCACATGACGGGGTCTCCCATGTTGCACCACGCACGCCAGGGACAGACGTTGCTCGAATATCCCAAACGACATGAAGAGTTGTAGAGGATACTAAAGCGGGTCGGGTTACCTGCCACCCGTGGGGCTCCACCCTTCAGCTTGTGCGCACTGGTGGACAGCGCTAATGTGCACCCCGCAAGACATAAACGTCCCGAGATGCACGATTTTCCGACATAAAAAATAGGTTAATATGCCACTTTCTATATGCTAATAACATCCTTATACGGGCTACTAACTCGTTCCTCACTGGATTTTTGAAAAAGAAAACCTTTGTACTGTGTTAAACCTCAAGCGAGCTCTGATACCACGCTGACACGACCCCATTGGTCCTGTCGATCCAGGATCACGCTGAGGGGTGCTGCGTTGCACAGCACCGGATAACACACGTCAAAGGTACAAAGCGGAAGCAGAATTTTATTACATAAACAAGTTATGAACATGTTTACATCAAAATAAGTTCAGTCTACACTCGCGGGCGTAGACTAAGCATCAAGTGCACGTTCAGCCCTCGAACGTGTCCTTGCTAGCACACACGCACACTAAATCTGCGGCGTGCACGACTCCCACTCGATGGGGTTCCCCTCCTGGGGTTCCGTCTCCTCTTCGGGAGTCCCTTCCTCATAGAACCCTGCAAAAGCTTCAAACACAAGCAGTGAGCACGAAGGCTCAGCAAGTCTGACCCGTCTCACCTAAACATGGAACTTCTACATGAGGGGATGATGGGTGCATGAGGTAAAATCATTTGCAAAGGACTCGCCTAATTAGTTGAACCTTACTTTCAAGTTTTAGCAGCAGGTTGTGGAGAACCTTACGCTAAGGCACATGAGAGAGCCGCAATCAAACAAGAAACGCATTTCTCTCATGTACTTTGCCCAAAGTTGAAAAGAACTTTAGTTAGCTCTAAACTACAGCATATCATTAACAATCAATGTCCATCTTTCAATCAGCAACATTTTAACATGTGACTAGCCTGTTCTTTCTACGTCACGGTACAGTGAACAAGTGGTACTTACTGACCGCGAGGGACGGCGATTATAATCGATTTACACCTGCAGGGTTACCCGAACAACCCGTCACGTACGCCCGTACTCGATGTTGCCTACAACAACCATCACGGACGCCGTACGCGACTACCTTTCACCCGTCAGCCAAATATTGAACCGGTCCCATCGTCCCGAGCAAGAGGTCTCTGCACGCGCATCTCTGTGCCGCCAGCCGATTTACACCTCGAGCTCTCAACCTACCCTCTGAACGACGGGCAATGCCTCAATACCCAGCTACCCGAGTTACATCAGTTTCCCGGTTCCCATATAGCCGGTAGGTCTTCGGTACTGTTCTAGCTTGTTCAACAGGCCCGCACACGGCTCGGTCCTCAATCGACACAAGCGGAGCTACAGCACACAGGCCCCAAAGTCCTTCTGCCCTTACTCTCCGCTCGGTCTCATTTTCTTGCCATGTGTATCATGTGCTATCTCTACCCGAGCAATGTGCCTCTAGCCTATTCTCGCGAGTAGTTCCAACTACTCGACTTGTACCGAATCCTACTCTATCCTAGCAATGCAGTAGCTAACGGGGTTTGCAATCCTAACCCAACCCATGGTTCTCTTGGCTATGCAGTGGGGCTTCCAAACAAGACTCTAATGCACAGAATAACGGAAACAAGTATGTGCTCAAAACAATAAAAATTTATAAAAAGGTTAATGCAAACCGGAGCTTGTCTTGCTGCTCTTGGTCGTAGGCTAGCTGTTCCTCCGGAGTAACGAAGTCTAGGACTTCGGGTTCCTCCTCGACCTTAGCGACTACATGATGGAAGGAATACATGTATCAATTTAAATGCATTTGTATTAACTTTGAAGTTGTGAAGTCTATAACCCTTGCTAGACAGACCTAATGACTGTGAAACTTTTACTGTGGCTTGGTTACAACCTAAACAGAGACTTGGTCAAGTTTTAGTTGCAGCAAAGCTCATTTGAGCCCTCCACAATTAATTATGTCCTTGACCTTAATTGGAACTCTTAGGGTGTTCTAGGGATTTTCATGAAACAAACTATGACTTTCTGAAAACTAGATTTTCAGAGGGTCCTAATGGAGTTGGTCTCACTTAATTTGGAAGTTCCTAACTAAAGATATGAGCTAAACAATTTCAGAGAAAATTCTGAAAATGTTTCTGAACATTTTCTATTTTCTCTGGAACAGTTTCACTAATCACACCATTAGGTGGATCATATGAGCTCTAATGGGTCTGAAAGTTTTATGGTAGTTCAGGGATATTTTGGTAAACATCCCAGCAAAATTTCAGAATTTTCCTCCAAAGGATTCTCCAGTTAAAATTCCTAACATTTTAAATTTTGAAAAATTAATTCTGGAAAATTAAGGGTTTTCATGAAGTGAAACTTGATTTGCTGGAAAGTACTCGGAGAGCTGAATCCAGCAAAATTTGGTTCACTCAATTTGGAGCTTTCTAGCCAAAGTTATAAGGATTTGAAGTTTGAACTGAAACTGAAATTCGGGAAAAAGTTTAAAATCTGGCTTGTGGGCCCCGCACACAGTGCGTCGTCTCCCTCCTCGCGCCAACTGCGCGGTTGCAGCGATCTCCGGCGACCCTCGCCGGAACTGAGTTCTTGGCCACCCCCCGGCCCGAAACTCGCCGCCTGCCCCTTTACCGACCCTCTGGACTCGATGGTGGGGTCGCCGGCCGCCGGCGATGACCGGAAACCCGTGCGCACCGGTGACAGCACTTGCTAGGGTTCCGGTGAGGTCGGTCCCACTCTCCCGTGCGCCAAATCGACCGGGAATCGGTCGGACAGCATCAGTAGAGCGTGGGAAACACGAACCAGGGCTGGGTGGAAGCTAGGAATACCGGCAACTATGCTCTCGACGGTGAGCCGAGGTGTTCAGCCATGGCGGCGGGGAAAACAGCCATATCATGGCCGATTCTCGATGGTTTTCTCTAATTCCAGTTCGGGCGTGGGCGCTATCGTGCGTAGAAGCTACTAGGTAACGAGCTCGTCCAACCCTCGTGTATCGAGCACGAATTTCACCCGAAGGTGAGCTCGGTCCTTATGAACTGATCACGAGTAAACTTGGAAATTCTCGGCCGAGGTTTGATCAATCGCCAAACGGCTTTCGGCTACTCCATCTGCATACAATCACGCATCTTTCTTGTGTAGAGAAGAGGACGTGACAGCGGCTGTGTTGTGCTGTCCACGAGAGCCCGATCGGCGGCGATGCTCGGCTCGCCGGAGAAACGGCTCGGTACAGCTCGAGGATGTTTGCTCACTGGCCAACACGGTGCCTAGGAGGTTGCTTATGATCTCCTGGCGCCGTTTTGCTGTGGAGGAGGCTTTGCTCACGAGTGATCGGGCTTGATCAAGCGTGAGCTCGAGCGGCGGCGGTTGCAGTGGAAGAACAGGTCGCGCACGTCGGCAGCTCGGGGAATGGGTGATCGAAGCACATCGGGGAGGGGATAAGTAGGCCGGCGACCGGTCTCCGGCTTGGGGCACGCAGCAGGAGCTGGCGCCGGCTCCCCCCCCCCCCGGTGGCGCGCGCACACTGCACCCGGGAACCGATGGAGCTGCGTTTCAGTCGGTTTGTGTTGAAGTAGAGGCTGACATGTGGGTCCCACTCCCCATTTTAACCTCTGAAATTTACTCCTAATCACTGTTGTAAACAGTGAACCCCATACTACCCTTGGCGATTCAAATTATTCACCCATGAGCCATTTGAATTGATCAAAGTTCAAATGAGGTTTGGTTTGAATGAATTTCAGCACAAGTTCAGTTTGAAATTCAAATAAAGTTTGAATTTCTCCCACTTAGCTCATGTCAAGATCAACTCCAAATGGAGTGAAAATTGGCGTGTGAGCTCACAAAAATGTGCTGAGTAAGAATATGCCTCCCACTTTTAAATTCATGGGATAAAAACAGTTTTAATTTGAATAGGGTTTCAAACTGCCCTCTTTCTAACTATACCCAAAATGACCTAAAAAAGGTTTGGAATTTGGGTGAAACTTGGCATGGACATCCTTAACAAAGTGTAGGAGTTTTCATATGTCCAGCCCCCCCTTATATCACATGTGTAAAATACCACTTTGGCAATGTGTGAGTTTGTTCTCTAATGAGCATGTTGATAATTGTTACTTGCTCTTCATTTGTGTTCATCATCCTTCCTCAAATGAGGTGTGTGGTGTGGTGATGAACACTGCAAATGTGTGTCAAAAACTGAGGCCCTTACAGGATCGTGGGAGCATGCGCCCACTTGATGGTTGCTTTTACCACAGCGGTTCCCGATACTGCCACTTCTGCACGTTGCGGCGCTTTCTTCCGGAACCGCTGAAGTGCCTTGCCGGCTTGTCTTCTTAGGAGACTGACTCCTTGGCCCACCGCTTCAGTTGGGCGGCTTGGGCCCACCTGTCATCGGCGCTCGGTCTTGGAGCCGAAGCGGTTGCCAATGCGGCGTATTCGAAGAGTTTCCAATTGCTTTGACTCGTACCTGGAAGGTGTGAAAAGAAACCGCCACGTGGGTGCGCTCCCCTTATAAGGCTTCCAGCCCTTGCCCTTCCTCGAGTCTCTGCAGTCTTGTCTTCTTCCATGGCTTCTAACCTGCTTTTTGGTGGGGGGGGGGGGGGGGAGAAATCGCTCTCGATTTCCTCCGGCGACGGCGTCTGCACCAAGTCTGGGACCCAGGGAGCCTGCATGCCTTGCCTCTGGAGGCGGCGCCTCCAAGGGGTCTCAGGTTTGTCCTCCCGACGGGGCCCTTCCTCGGTGACGGCAGGCAGAAAGTTCCCTGGCGTTGCGTCCCTTCTCAGATGGTGGAGTCTTCAAAGAAACCGCTGAAGCACCAAGGAGAATTCCAGGCGGCAGAGTCTCCAAGAAGACCGCTGAAGCTGCGGAGGGGGCCTCCAGAGCTCCCTTGATGACACCGGCTTTTGCGCTGGTGATGAGGGAACTTCAGGAGAAGGAAACCGCTGAAGCAGCAGAGGGGGCTTCAGGAGCATCCTTGATGATACCGGCCCTTGCGCTGGTGATTGCCGAGGCGATTCCTGCGCTCGGGTCACGGAGCGGGAGAACGCCGCCAGGGCTGAAGCCTGGTGACGTGGCCGTTCTTGCAACTTCTAGATTCTGGTCGTGTCAAGGGAACCTTGGGGCTTGTTTCTTTCTTTTTCATCGAGTTTGTAGTCCATCTCATGGAGCCATGAATACATGAACTCTTATGACCCTTCGTGCCTGCGATGTTTTCTGTCTTGCGTGATCCCATAGTGGCCCCCTGGTAGGGGCGTCCCATTGGTCAGGTGCTCCTACCACATTCCTGTAGGGATTTGAGGCCGAGAGGTCCTGCACACAAGTAGAGAAAACGTAATTCTCCTTGGGGGCTCCCCCTCCCTTATCTCATAGTCTTATTTGACTCACGGTCCCTAACCATATGCACGGTGCTTGGGGACTGTAGTGCGCGAAGTGCCGGGGGCTCGGGGTCCCTTCGACTATCGGCAGGTACCTCCGATGCAACCGCCTCTGGTAGGGCATCAAATGCCGACTTGGTGAGAATGAGAAGAGGGAGCTGAGCACATGGCGGCCATGCACCGCAAGGGTAGTCATAAAAAACTTAGTACATAATTTTAATGAGTACGAGGAGAGAGCAAAGTAGGACAGGTTTCTTTTCGTATAACTTTCCACAGGAGGAAGGCAGGCTAAACATGGGGGCCACGACCCGCCCCATTAAGAAGGGAAGCAAGACTCTACGCGCTTGGAGTCAGAACCAGACAAAGCTGTACGTAGTCTTGTACCGTCCCCTGGGGCTTAGTTGCTCCGAGCATTGTTCCTGGACTCTGTGGAATTTATTACGAAAATAAAGGACTGTCCTGTCTTTGTTCTAGGGGTAGAACTTACGGAGGTGTTCTATGTTCCAAGGGTTTGGGAGCAGATCCCCGTCCTCGGTGGAAAGGCGCACACACCCGGGGCGGCACACTTTTGCGACTCGGAAGGGACCTTCCCAACTAGGGGAGAGTTTGTGGGTCCCTTCGCGAGAAAGTATGCGCCGCAGCACCAGGTCACCTTCCTGCAGCTCCCGGGCACGCACAGATCTCTGGTGGTAGCGACGAAGCGCTTGTCTGTACCGTGCGTTACGGAGTGCTGCATGCAATCGGACCACGTCGACGAGGTCGATTTCCCCACGCCGGAGGTTGTCCTGCGTGGCTTCGTCGTAAGCCCGGACATGGTGAGACTTCATGGTGATTTCTGGGGGAAGTACAGCTTCGGCCCCATACACCATGAAGAAGGGTGTCTCTCTGGTGGCCCGGCTCTGGGATGTCCGGTTAGCCCATAGTGTGCTCGGAAGCTCATCCACCCAATTGGCACCATGATTCTTCAGACTGGCGTAGGTGCGGGTCTTAAGGCCCCGGAGAATCTCCGCATTGGCCCTCTCGACTTGCCCATTGCTCTTTGGATGGGCGACGGAAGCATAGCACACCTGAATGCCGAGGTCTTCACAGTAGTCTTGGAAGGCTGCGCTGGTGAACTCTTTCCCGTTGTCGGTGATGATTCTGTTCGGGACCCCGAACTGGCAGACAATAGGATTGATTAACTTTACTGCAGATTGCTTGTTGATGGTGACAACTGGTGTGGCTTCCGGCCACTTGGTGAACTTGTCGATGGCGACATAGAGGTACCGGAATCCCCCGATGGTTCTGGGAAATGGTCCCAAGATATCCAGCCCCCATACGGCAAATGGCCATGAGGGTGGGATCATCTGTACCGCCCGAGTCGGTGTATGGATCTGCTTGGCGTGGAACTGGCACGCCTTACAGCTCTCGACTAGCTTGACGGCATCCTGGAGTGCTGTCGGCCAGTAGAAGCCATGCCGGAAGGCTTTACCGACAAGCGTGCGTGAGGAAGAGTGACTTCCACATTCGCCTCCATGGATCTCAGCGAGCAAGTCGCAGCCTTCCCCCTGGGTTATGCACCGCAATAGGATGTGGTTGGCGCCGTGCCGGTAGAGATCCCCCTCTACCAGCGCGTATCTCTTAGCCATACGCACAATCCGTTCAGCAGTTGCATGTTCATCAGGGAGGATGTTGTCCTTCAAGTAGTCCCGGATCTCCGTGATCCATGCATTGGGTCTGACTTGAGCTTCTGGATCTTGAGCGCTGGGTTGCACGGAGTCCCCAGTGACGCTTACGATCCTTGGCGGCATCCATGGCTGTAGGGCCGCCGGGACCGCCAGCTTCGAGGTGCTGGTCAAGCCCCCTTCACCCGGCTCAGCGGGCCAGGCTGTTGGCCGCAGCAACGTCCTCTCGAAAACTCCTTCGAGCGCGGGGGCTCCGGTGGAAGCCTTCGTTGAAAGGTTGTCAGCTGCGGCATTGCCAGCGCGCGGTACGTGGCACAGGTCCAAGGCGAGGAATTCTTTCTCCAACATCTGCACGTGAAGCAGATACACAGCTAGCTGTGGGTCATTGCAGGAGCATTCGCCCTTGACTTGCTTGATGACCAGCTGGGAGTCGCCCTGTGCCAACAACTAGCGAGCGCCTAAAGACAGGGCTGTCTGCAGGCCAAAGATGAGTGCTTCATACTCTGCCATGTTGTTGGTTGCCTTGAAATTGAGACGCACCATGTACCCAAACTGTTCCCCCGATGGCATGAGGAGCAGTACGCCGGCACCGGCCCCCTGCTTCCGCGAGGAGCCGTCGAAGAAAAGTGTCCAGTGGGGCTCGGTGAACACCGGAGCTTGGTGCTCTGGTTCACCGTCTTCGTGGCCCCCTGGGTCTGTCTTCGTTGGTGTCCACTCTGCCACAAAGTCGGCCAGTGCTTGGCTTTTGACTGCATGGCGTGGAAGGAAGTCCAGCTCGAACTACGCCAGCTCCGCCACCCATTTAGCAACGTTGCCAGTCGCATGGGGGCTATGAAGAATTGTCTTCAGCGGATACGAGGTGACTACCGAGAACCGGTGGGCCAGGAAGTAATGGCGGAGCTTCCTGGAGGCCACGAGCACCGCATACAGCAGCTTGTGGACTTCTAGGTACCTTGTCTTGGCATCATGAAGTACTTCGCTGATGTATTAGACAGGCCTCTGGATGGTTCGAACCCTCTCTCTTAGGTCTGGGAGGTCTTTGTCCATTGGCCCTGGCCCGCTGGAGGTGAGTGGACCCACGGGGGCCTCCGGGAGCTGGGACCCGGAGGCCCTTAAGCTATCTTGGTTCTCCGGGAGCTCCGGGGGGTCTTGAGAGATCTCCGGGAGGTCCCGTTTGGCCTCCGGGGGGTCCCACAGGACCCCCGGGGGTTTGTCTCGGGGGTCCGGGAGACCGCCCTGGACCTCCGGGAGGCCGACCTGGACCTCCGGGAGGCCGACCTGGACCTCCGGGAGGTTGCCTTGGAGGTCCGAGAGACCGTCTTGGTCCTGCGGGGCCTCTTGGCATCTGTCTTCTGCTGCCGGAGCAGGTTGTGAAGGTGAGAGGTCCGGCCGCTCTGCGACGAGAACCATACTCACCACTTCAGTTGTCGCCGCGATGTAGAGCAGCAGGTGCTCTCCGGGCTCAGGGGCTACTGTCGGTACCCTCGATATGGGGTATCCCCGCGCACAGGGGAAAATGCCTAAGGAACTCACCCTTCTCCGCAGGGAGAGCTCCCAAGGCACCACGCGTCCGGTGGGGCCGGACCTCCCTCTCCTCAGAGGTGATCTCCGGGCCCGCCACGTGGCATACAGAAGCCGGACCTCCCCCTCTGCGGGAGAGAGGTCCGATGGTACCACGTATCCGGCGGGGCCGGACCTCCCTCTCCTCAGAGAGGAGCCCCGGGCTCGCCACGTGGCCGATGGGAGCCGAACCTCCCCCTCCGCGGGGAGAGGTCCGAAGGCTCCACGTGTCCTGCGGAGCCGGACCCCCCTCTCTTTTGAGGAGGGCTCCGGGCCCGCCACGTGGCCAGCAGAATGGCGCTGCCTGCCCCCGAGCGATAGTGTCGAAGTGTGCGATCGACACTTCCCCCGGGCCTGCACTGGGCAGCCTGTGGAGGTTCTTTTTTTGGAGGGGCTAGTTCCTAGCGGAGAGCTTGCGCGGATGGACGAGTTAGTGAGAGCTTGACACGGGAAGTTTTACGTGGTTCAGGCCGCCGGAGCGTAAAACCCTACGTCCACGGCGAGCTATGGAGCTCGCTGTATTGCTTGCTGCTCAGGGCCGGGGGCCTGAGCTTGGGGGTGAGTTACAGCTTGAGAGTGTATGGCTAGCGTATGAGTTGCAGAATGCAAACCCTTGCTATCGACGCCTACCCGAGCCTTTTATAGTCCAAGGCTCGGGCGGCTTACAAGGGAAGCCGGGACCCGACAGGTGGTCCCGGGAAGATTGTCTATTATCTACCGTATCTGTAGTTATGCCGGTGGTTGCCTCTGGTCGAAGGCTTCTGAGTCTTCATTTTGCCGCCCTGCCCATGCCGCGCACTAGTCATAGTTGTTGATTACGGCGCAGGCGGCATGGGATGTCTTGTCGCGGCATTTATTACCTGGCAGGTTCTGACACCGCGCGCCAGTCTGTGATGCGACTGGGCGCAACGGCACCTAACAGGCGCGTGCTCCGCGTCTTGGGAAGACGCGGGCCTTGAATACCTTGTACGGGCAAGGTGAGGGGCGCCTTTACGCCCGCTGCCTATCGCTCAGGGGCAGGCAGCACCGTTCTTCCAGCCACGTGGCGGGTCCGGAGCTCTTCTCTGAGGAGAGGGAGGTCCAGCCCCGCTGGACGCGTGGCGCCTTCGGACCTCTCTCCCGCGGAGGGGGAGGTCCGGCTTCTGCATGCCACGTGGCGGGCCCGGAGCTCACATCTGAGGAGAGGGGGGTCCGGCCCCGCTGGACGCGTGGCGTCTTCGGACCCCTCTCCCGCGGAGGGGGAGGTCCGGCTTCTGTATGCCACATGGCGGGCCCGGAGCTCTCCTCTGAGGAGAGGGAGGTCCGGCCCTGCCAGACGCGTGGTGCCTTCGGAGCACTCCCTGCGGAGAAGGGCGAGCACCTTAGGCATTTCACCCTGTGCGCGGGGGTACCCCATATCTCAGGTACCGACAGTGGCCCCCGGGCCCATCTCGGGGGAGATAGCGAGCCCGAGGTGGGACCTCTGTCTCTTCTGATCCGCGCACTTTCTCTAAGTCCCGAATTGGCCGCTGCCGGAGCACGAACGGCCGCGGGGTCGTGAGAGCATGCGCTCACTTGATGACTGCTTTTACTGCGGAGACGGGAGCCCCGGCCATGTTGAGCACGCAGGGCTTTCGGAGCTCTTCCACCACGGGGGGAGGTCCGGCTTCCGTCTGCCACGTGGCGAGCCCGGAGCCCCTCTCAAGGGAGGAGAGAGTTCCGGGCCTGCTGGACACGTGGGGCCCCTGGGTCCCGCCCCCTCTAGCTCTGGGTCGAAGTAGTTGGTAGCTCCTTTCCCCCTACTTCACGCAGTCCCCGTTGCCGCAACCTGGAAGTCCTGCACACAGGTAGAGGAAACGTAATTCTCCTTGGGGGCTCCACCTCCCTTGTCTCACAGTCTTATTTCACTTACAGCCCCCAACCATACG
Source organism: Neostapfia colusana (assembly GCA_030760725.1). Lineage (NCBI taxonomy): Eukaryota > Viridiplantae > Streptophyta > Magnoliopsida > Poales > Poaceae > Neostapfia > Neostapfia colusana. Next base: position 3,927,899 of record JASWHV010000010.1, on the reverse strand, counting down.
CTTGATACTTGGGGATTTCTAGAGAGGGGGAGCTGAGCACATGGCAGCCATGTACTGCAAGGGTGATAAAAAATAGCTCAATTCACAATTCAAATGAGTACAAGGAAAGAGCAAAGTAGGGCAGACTTCTTTCCGTACAATTTTCCATAGGAGGAAGGCAGGCTAAACATGGAGGCCACGACCCACCCCATTAAGAGGGGAAGCAAGACTCTACGCACTTGGAGTCGGAACCAGGCAAAGCTGAACGTAGTCCTGGACCGTCCCCTGGGGTTTAGCTGCTCCGAGCGCTGCTCCTGGACTCTATGGGGTTCATTACGAAAAGAAAGTACTGACCTATTTTTGCTCTTAGGGGTAGAACTTACGGAGGTGTTCTATGTTCCAAGGATTCGGGAGCAGGTCCCCATCCTCGGTGGAAAGGCGCACACACCCGGGGCGGCATACTTTCGTGACTCGGAAGGGGCCTTCCCAACTAGGGGAGAGTTTGTGGGCCCCTTCACGAGAAAGTATGCGCCGCAACACTAGGTCACCTTCCTGCAGCTCCCGGGCACGCACAGACCTCTGGTGGTAGCGCCGAAGCGCCTGTCTGTACCGCGCATTACGGAGTGCCGCATGTAATCGGACCTCGTCGACGAGGTCGATTTCTCCACGCCGGAGGTTGTCCTGCGTGGCTTCGTCGTAAGCCCGGACACGGTGAGACTTCATGGTGACTTCTGGAGGAAGTACAGCTTCGGCCCCGTACACCATGAAGAAGGGTGTCTCCCCGGTGGCCCGGCTCTGGGATGTCCGGTTAGCCCATAGCGTGCTCGGAAGTTCATCTACCCAATTGGCACCATGTTTCTTCAGACTGGCGAAGGTACGAGTCTTGAGGCCCCGGAGAATCTCCGCATTGGCCCTCTCGACTTGCCCATTGCTCCTCTGGTGAGCGACAGAGGCATAGCATACCTGAATGCCAAGGTCCTCGCAGTAGTCTTGGAACGCTGCGCTGGTGAATTGGGTCCCATTGTCAGTGATGATCCTGTTTGGGACCCCGAACCGGCAGACAATGGATCTGATGAATTTTACTGCTGATTGTTTATTGATGGTGACAACTGGTGTAGCTTCCGGCCACTTGGTGAACTTGTCGATGGCGACATAGAGGTACCGGAACCCCCCCGACGGTTCTGGGGAATGGTCCCAGGATGTCCAGCCCCCACACGGCAAACGGCCACGAGGGCGGGATCATCTGTACCGCCTGAGCCGGTGTATGGATCTGCTTGGCGTGGAACTGGCACGCTTGCAGCTCTCGACCAGCTTGACGGCATCCTGGAGTGCTGTCGGCCAGTAGAAGCCATGCCGGAAGGCTTTACCGACAAGCGTGCGTGAGGAAGAATGACTTCCTCATTCGCCTCCATGGATCTCAGTGAGCAAGTCGCAGCCTTCCCCCTGGGTTATACACCGCAATAGGATGTGGTTGGCGCCACGCCGGTAGAGATCCCCCTCTACCAGCGTGTACCTCTTAGCCATACGCACAATCCGTTCAGCGGTTGCATGTTCATCAGGGAGGATATTGTCCTTCAAGTAGTCCCGGATCTCCGTGATCCATGCATCGGGTCTGACTTGAGCTTCTGGATCTTGAGCGCTGGGTTGCACGGAGTCCCCAGTGACGCTTACGATCCTTGGCGGCGCCCACAGTTGTAGGGCCACCGGGACCGCCAGCTTCGAGGTGCTGGTCAAGCCCCCTTCGCCCGGCTCGGCGGGCCGGGCTGTGGGCCGCAGCAACGTCCTCTTGAAGACTCCTTCGGGCGCAGGGGCTCCGGTGGAAGCCTTCGTTGAAAGGTCATCGGCTGCGGTATTACCAGCGCGCGGTACGTGGTGCAGGTCCAAGGCGAGGAATTCTTTCTCCAACATCTGCACGTGAAGCAGATATGCAGCTAGCTGGGGGTCATTGCAGGAGCATTCGCCCTTGACTTGCTTGATGACCAGCTGGGAGTCGCCCTGTGCCAACAACTGGCGAGCGCCTAAAGACAGGGCTGTCTGCAGGCCAAAGATGAGTGCTTCATACTACGCCATGTTGTTGGTTGCCTTGAAATTGAGACGCACCATATACCCAAACTGTTCCCCCGATGGCATGAGGAGCAGTACGCCGGCACCGGCTCCCTGCTTTTGCGAGGAGCCGTCGAAGAAGAGTGTCCAGTGGGGTTCGGTGAAGACAGGAGCTTGGTGCTCCGGTTCTCCGCCCCCATGGCCCCCTGGGTCTGCCTCCGTTGGTGTCCACTCCGCCACAAAGTCAGCCAGTGCTTGGCTCTTGACTGCATGGCGTGGGAGGAAGTCCAGCTCAAACTCCGCCAGCTCCGCCGCCCATTTAGCAACGTTGCCAGTCGCATGGGGGCTGTGAAGAATTGTCTTCAGTGGATACGAGGTGACTACCGAGACCCGGTGGGCCTGGAAGTAATGGCGGAGCTTTCTGGAGGCAACGAGCACCGCATACAGCAGCTTGTGGACTTCCAGGTACCTTGTCTTGGCATCATGAAGTACTTCGCTGATGTAGTAGACAGGCCTCTGTATGGTTCGAATCCTCTTTCTCAGGCCTGGGAGGTCCTTGTCCATTGGCCCACTGGAGGTGGGCGGACCCACGGGGGCCTCCGGGAGCTGGGACCCGGAGGCCCTTAAGCTATCTTGATTGTCCGGGAGCTCCGGGGGGTCTTGGGGGACCTCTGGGAGGTCCCATTTGGCCCCCGGGGGGTCCCGTGGGGCCCCCGGGGGTTTATCTTGGAGGTCCGGGAGACTGCCCAGGACCTCCGGGAGGCCGACCTGGACCTCCGGGAGGTTGCCTTGGAGGCCCGGGAGACCGTCTTGGTCCTGCGGGGCCTCCTGGCGTCTGTCTTCTGCTACCGGAGCAGGTTGTGAAGATGAGGGGTCCGGCCGCTCTGCGACGAGGACCATACTCACTACTTCCGTTGTCGCCGCGATGTAGAGCATCAGGTGCTCTCCGGGCTCAGGGGCTACCATGATTGGTAGGGTCGTCAGGAGTCGCTTCAACTCCTGGAAAGCCTCTTTCGCTTCGTCAGTCCAGGCAAAGGGGCCTGACTTGCGCAGGAGCTTAAAGAAAGGGAGTGCCCGCTCTGCTAGCCTCGGTATAAACCGACTCAGCGCGGCTAGACATCCTGTGAGTTTCTGTACATCCTTGATGCGGGCAGGGGGCCGCATCAAGTCGATGGCCTTGATCTTCTCTGGGTTGGCCTCAATCCCCCGGTGCGAGACCAGGACCCCTAAGAGCTTCCCAGAGGACACGCCGAACACACATTTATCTGGGTTCAGCTTGGTGCGCGTAGAGCGCAATTTGTCAAAGACTAAGGCAAGGTTATCTAGCAGGGACGGACCCTGCTTGACCTTGACAACTATGTCATCGACATACACCTCAACCAGGTCTCTTATTAACTCCCCAAAGGTTTTGTGCATTGCCCGCACGAAAGTGGGGAGTGCATTCTTTAGGCCGTAAGGCATAGACACATAGCAATAAAGGCCGTCTACTGTGATGAAAGAGGTGTGCTCCTCGTCCTCCCTAGACATGGGGATCTGATGGAAACCCGAGTAGGCGTCTAGGAAGCACAGCATATCACAGCCTGACGTTGAGTCCACTATTTGGTCTATTCTAGGGAGAGGGAATGGATCTTTAGGACATGCCTTATTGAGACTGGTGTAGTCGATGCACATCCGGAGCTTCCCGCCAGCCTTCGGGACATCGACGGGGTTCGCCAACCATCGTGGGTGGTGGACCTTCCGTATGAAGCCAGCGTCCAGCAGCTTCTTGACTTCTTCACGGATGAAGTTCTGCCACTCGATGGACTGCATGCGGGGCTTCTGTTGAACCGGCCGGGCGTCGGGGAAGACTTTCAAGTGGTGCTCGATCACCTTCCTGGGGATCCCCGGCATCTGTGACGGCTGCCATGCAAACACGTCGACGTTGTGCCAGAGGAAGGTGACGAGCGCGCCTTCCTATTTACTATCCAGGCCCCCGGCTACCCGGGTGGTCTGGGTAGCTTCAGCGCCGACTTGGACGACCTGTAAGGGGACGCTGCCCTCATCGAGAGGTTGCACCCGGGGTGCTGTGGTGGAAGCACGGTGACGTGCGCACGGGCGGAGCTGGTCCGATTCCGTATTGCCGGGGGCTGAGGCCCCAGCTGTCGCGAGTGCTTGGAGCTTCTCCAGGGCCGACACTGCAGCAGTGCGGTCCCCACGAATCCTGAGAACACCTGTCAGTGTTGGCATCTTCAGGACAAGGTAGCCGTAATGGGCTACAGCCATGAACCGGTACAGGGCTGGCCTGCCGATTATGGCGTTGAAGGGGAGGTCTATCTCCGCTACGTCGAACAGGATGTATTCTGTTTGATAGCTGTCCGGAGCCCCGAAGGTCACCGGGAGACTAATGCTGCCGTAGGGGATAACCTGTCCCGGCCCTACCCCTGAGAACGGACTCGACGGGGTGAGCTTGGCCATCGGGATTTGCAGCTTCTGGAAAGCTGCACGGCTGATGAGGTTCAGCCCAGCCCCTCCATCCACCAAAACGTGGTACATTCTCACGTTGGCGATGGTAGGGGCCACCAGGAGCGGCAGTTGGCCGGCCCCAGCCATGTTCCTGGGGCAGTCGGTGGCATCAAAGCTGATGGGGGTCCCCATCCACTTTAGGTGCGGTGCAGCACTTGGGAGTGGCGCCACCGACGCTACCGCTCGGCGCAGAGTCTTGACTGCGCTTCGGGACGAGGGGTCGGCGGACCGGCCGTATATGACGTAGAGCTTCTTCCGACGCTAATCGCCGCTGGAGTCGGAATCCTCGTGATTGCGTGCCGCCTTCACGACACGCGGAGGCTCCTGGATCTCCTCTGGGTGGTCGATGTTGTCTGGAACATCCACCCTCTGCTCATCTTCCTTTGGACGGAAGGGCAGGTCATCAGCCCGCTGCCGCTTCTCCTTGCGGAAGCGCTCTGCGAGCCTTCGGATCTCCCGGCACTCGGCAGCAGTGTGGCGACAGCTGCCATGCACGGGGCACATATTGTCTTTATCACCTTCTGGGATTGGTGATCTTCGCTGCTTCTTGTCGGGGCGCGGCCCCCGAGCCCCACCGAGCGTCGCTGCAGTGACGACTGGGGCTGCGGTCGGTGACTCTATCTTGCTTCTGCCTCGGTCCTTGGCCTTCCTGCTGCCTCCACAGGGAGTAGGACTGGATCCGGGCAGTCCCCCTGACTCGGAGGATGGCAGCGAGTGCCAGTTCCGTCCTTCGGCAGCTCTGGCGCATTTGTCTGCCAAGCTGAAGAGCTCTGAGACGTCGCGGACCTCCCTGGTCGCGAGCTTCTCGAGCATCTTCTTGTCCCGGACGCCTTGCCGGAACGCCACCACCACAGAAGCATTTTGAATGTGTGGGATGGTGTTCCGCACCTGGGAGAACCGCTGGATGAAAGAGCGCAGCGACTCCCCAGGTTGCTGCTGGACGGCGTGGAGGTCGAGCTCCGTGCCAGGCCGGGTGTAGGAGCTGCCGAAGTTGGCTACGAACTGTCGGCAAAGCTCTCCCCAGGAGGTGACGGAACCTTGGGGGAGGTTCATGAGCCAAGACCGGGCTGGACCGGTCAAGGCGACAGGGAAGTAATTGGCCATGACGGCTTCATTCCCTCCTGCGGCAAGTACGGCGGTGGAGTAGATCTGGAGAAACTCCGCCGGGTTGACGCTGCCGTCGTACTTCTCGGGCAGGTGTGGCCGAAACTTGCGCGGCCACTTCGCAAAGCGAAGATGGGGCGCGAGGGCTGCACACCCTGCTTCCGTCACCGCAGGTTCTGGTGCCGCGAACGCTGAGTTCGCACCAGGCACAGCGTACCCCGGTACGGGCAAAGCTGCACCATAGGCCGGGGGCGCCATCTGCAGTACATATGACTGTGGCATATTCTGCACGGCGCAGGCCTGGGGCAGAGATCGCATGGCAAAGGTCTGCTCTTCAGGCTGGGTCGAGGCCGACGTCATGCTGTCGTCAGCTTCTTGGTAGCGACGCCTTTCTCGGCGTTGCTCGAGGTATACCCGGGCATCTTGACCCGAGCGACACCGCTCCAGCTCTGTCCTCAGATCCATCGATTGAGGGCTGGCAGAGCTGGAATCTGCCGTCTGTTCATCAACCATCGGCGTGCGTACCAGCGACACGGCCGGCTGGTTAGAGTGTCGTCTCCGCCGGAGTCGCGGGCTTGCGGCAGCGACGACAAGACGTTCTACCTCGAGAATCCACCGCTAGGTCGCTGCCTGAGGCGTGTCTCCAGCGGGCGGATTGTGCAGTAGTGCTCTTGCTGCAGCTAGCGCGCCCCTTCCGGGTACGCCCGGCGCTACTGGAGATATGACGCTGGTTGGAGCCTGCATTGCCGGGGTCGGCGCTGCCAGAGCCGGTTGCTGGCTCCCAGCTTGTACTGACACACTCCATCCTGAGTGTGTTGGCTTGTACTCCCCCCTAGCCGCGGCTCGCCGTGGAGGCGGGGGAGGTGATCTTGCCGCCGAAGGGAGCTTGGTCATCTTCGTCGGCGGAAACTCGTCGCGCTAGGGGAAAAGCCCCCTTCCTGGCGCGCCAAATGTCGAAATGTGCGATCGACACTTCCCCCGGGCCTGCACTGGGCAGCCCGTGGAGGTTCTTTTATCGGAGGGGCTAGTTCCTAGCGGAGAGCTTGTGCGGATGGACGAGTTAGTGAGAGCTTGACACGGGAAGTTTTACGTGGTTCAGGCCGCCGGAGCGTAAAACCCTACGTCTACGGCGAGCTATGGAGCTCGCTGTATTGCTTGCTGCTCAGGGCCGGGGGCCTGAGCTTGGGGGTGAGTTACAGCTTGAGAGTGTATGGCTAGCGTATGAGTTGCAGAATGCGAACCCTTGCTATCGACGCCTACCCGATCCTTTTATAGTCCAAGGCTCGGGCGGCTTACAAGGGAAGCCGGGACCCGACAGGTGGTCCCGGGAAGATTGTCTATTATCTACCGTATCTGTAGTTATGCTGGTGGTTGCCTCTGGTCGAAGGCTTCTGAGTCTTCATTTTGCCGCCCTGCCCATGCCGCATGCCAGTCGTAGTGGTTGATGACGGCGCAGGCGGCATGGGTTGTCTTGTCGCAGTGTTTATTAGCTGACAGGTTCTGACACCGAGCGCCAGTCTGTGATGCGACTGGGCGCAACGGCACCTGACAGACGCGTGCTCCGCGTTTCCGCGTCTTGGGAAGACGCGGGCCTTGAATACCTTGTACGGGCAAGGCATGGGGCTTATTTATGCCCGCTGCCTATCACTCGGGGCAGGCAGCGTCGCTCTACTGCCACGTGGCGGGCCCGGAGCCCATCTCAGAGAAGAGAAGGGTCAGTCCCACGGGGCACGTGGCGTCTTCGGACCTCTCTCCCGCGGAGGGGGAGGTCCGGCTTCTGCTGGCCACGTGGCGGGCCCGGAGCTCTCCTCTGAGGAGAGGGAGGTCCGGCCCCGCTGGACACGCGGCGCCTTCGGACCTCTCTCCCGCGGAGGGGGAGGTCCGGCTTCTGTATGCCACGTGGCGGGCCCGGAGCTCTCCTCTGAGGAGAGGGAGGTCCGGCCCCGCCGGACGCGTGGCGCCTTCGGAGCTCTCCCTGCGGAGAAGGGCGAGTTCCTTAGGCATTTTACCCTGTGCGCGGGGGTACCCCATATCTCAGGTACCGACAGTGGCCCCCGGGCCCATCTCGGGGGAGATAGCGAGCCCGAGGTGGGACCTCCGTCTCTTCCGGTCCGCGCACTTTCTCTAAGTCCCGAATTGACCGCTGCCGGAGCACGAACAGCCACGGGATCGTGGGAGCGTGCGCTCACTTGATGGTTGCTTTTACTGCGGCGGTTCCCAAGACTGCCACTTCTGCACGTTGTGGCGCTTTCTTCGGGAACCGCCGAAGTGCCTTGGCGGCTCATCTTCTTAGGAGACTGAATCCTTGCCCCCACCGCTTCAGTTAGGCGGCTTGGGCCCACCCGTCATTGGCATTCAGTCTAGGAACCAAAGCGGTTGCCGGTGCGGGATATTCGAAGAGTTCCGAATCGCTTGGAATTGCACCGGGAAGCTGCTAAATGGAACCTCCATGTGGGTACATTCCTCTTATAAGGCTTCCTGCTCCTGTGCTTCCCTCAGGTCCTGCAGTCTTGTCTTCCTCCATGGCTCTCAACCCGCCTTACTGGGGGAAGAATTGCTCTCTGCTCCCTCCAGCGGTTGCGTCTGCACCAAGCCTGGGACTCAGGGAGCCTGCCTGCCCTGCCCCTGAGGGTGGTGGAGTCTTCAAAGGAACCGCTGAAGCATCGAAGAGAACCCCAGGCGGCAGGGTCTCCAAGAACACCGCTGAATGCCGCGGAGAGGGCCTCAGGAGCACCCTTGACGACTCCAGCTTTTGCGCAGGTGATGAGGGTTGGGGGCTCCAGGGGCACCCTTGACGACACCGGCTTTTGCGCAGGTGATGAGGGAACTTCAGGAGAAGGAAACCGCCGATGCACCGTGGAGAATCCAGGCGGTAGAGTCTCCAAGAAGACCGCTGAATACTGCGGAGGGGGCCTCAGGGGCCCCTGTGGTGTCACTGGTTTTTGCGCCGGTGATGAGGGAGGCGATTCCTGCGCTCTGGTCATAGAGCGAGAGAGTTCCGCCAGGGCTGAAGCCTGGCGACGCGGCCGTTGTTGCAACTTCTGGATTCTGGTCATGTCGGGAGACCCTTGGGGCTTGTTTCTTTCTTCTTATCGAGTCTGTAGCTCAGCTCATGGAGCCTTGCTTAATTTGACTCTCTTGGATATTTGTGTCTGTGATGCTTTTCTTCTCCTTCTTGGCTTTGCCTGACTGAGTCCTTAGCTCCTCAAGGTACTCAGAGGCCATTTCCAATCTCGGAGCCTTGCACAAACACCCTCCCCGGGTCCTAACCGTGTTAGGGGCCCCCGGAGGTCTCTGGATCTCGCCCCATGGGGAGCTCCAGATCTGCCTGCCACGTGGCGGGTCCGGAGCTCCTTCCTAAGAGGCGGGACCTCCGGCCATGTTGGACACGTAGGGCTTTCGGAGCCCTCCCACCGAGGGGGAGGTCCGGCTTCCGCCCACCACGTGGCGAGCCTGGAGCCCTCCTCAAGGGAGGAGAGAGTTCCGGGCCCGCTGGACACATGGGGCCCCCGGGTCCCGCCCCTGCTGGAGGGGCAGGTCCCGGTCCTTCCAGTCCCAGGCCGGAGTAGCTGGTAGCTCCTTTCCCCCCGCTTCATGCAGTCCCTGTTGCCGTAACCTGGAGGTCCTGCACACAGGCAGAGGAAACGTAATTCTCCTTGGGGGCTCCCCCTCTCTTATCTCATAGTCTTATTTGACTTACAGCCCCTAACCATGTGTTTGGTGTTTGGGGACTTGTAGAGAGGGGGAGCTGAGCACATGGCAACCATGCACTGCAAGGGTGATTAAAAAACTCAATTCACAATTTAAATGAGTACAAGGAGAGAGCAAAGTAGAGCAGATTTCTTTTCGCACAACTTTCCATAGGAGGAAGGCAGGCTAAACATGGAGGCCACGACCCACCCCATTAAGAGGGGAAGCAAGACTCTACGCGCTTGGAGTCGGAACCAGGCAAAGCTGAACATAGTCCTGGACCGTCCCCTGGGGTTTAGCTGCTCCGAGCGCTGCTCCTGGACACTATGGAGTTTATTACGAAAAGAAAGTACTGTCCTATTTTTGCTCTAGGGGTAGAACTTACGGAGGTGCTCTATGTTCCAAGGGTTCGGGAGCAGGTCCCCATCCTCGGTGGAAAGGCACACACACCCGGGGCGGCATACTTTTGCTACTCGGAAGGGGCCTTCCCAACTAGGGGAGAGTTTGTGGGTCCCTTCATGAGAAAGTATGCGCCGCAACACCAGGTCACCTTCCTGCAGCTCCCGGGCACGCACAGACCTTTGGTGGTAGCGCCGAAGCGCTTGTCTGTACCTCGCATTACGGAGTGCCGCATGTAATCGGACCTCGTCGACGAGGTCGATTTCTCCACGCCGGAGGTTGTCCTGCGTGGCTTCATCGTAAGCTCGGACACGGTGAGACTTCATGGTGATTTCTGGGGGAAGTACAGCTTCAGCCCCGTACACCATGAAGAAAGGTGTCTCCCCGGTGGCCCGGCTCTGGGATGTCCGGTTAGCCCATAGTGTGCTCGGAAGCTCATCTACCCAATTGGCACCATGTTTCTTCAGGCTTGCGAAGGTGCGAGTATTAAGGCCCCAGAGAATCTCCGCGTTGGCCCTCTCAACTTGCCCATTGCTCCTCGGGTGGGAGACAGAGGCATAGCATACCTGAATTCCAAGGTCCTCGCAGTAGTCTTGGAACGCTGCGCTGGTGAACTGGGTCCCATTGTCGGTGATGATCCTGTTTGGGACCCCGAACCGGCAGACAATGGACTTGATGAATTTTACTGCGGATTGTTTGTTGATGGTGACAACTGGTGTAGCTTCCGGCCACTTGGTGAACTTGTCGATAGCGACATAGAGGTACCGGAATCCCCCGACGGTTCTGGGGAATGGTCCCAGGATGTCCAGCCCCCATATGGCAAACGGCCACGAGGGCGGGATCATCTGTACCGCCTGAGCCGGTGTATGGATCTGCTTGGCGTGGAACTGGCACGCCTTGCAGCTCTCGACCAGCTTGACGGCATCCTGGAGTGCTGTCGGCCAGTAGAAGCCATGCCGGAAGGCTTTACCGACAAGCGTGCGTGAGGATGAATGACTTCCACATTCGCCTCCATGGATCTCAGCGAGCAAGTCGCAGCCTTCCCCCTGGGTTATGCACCGCAATAGGATGTGGTTGGCGCCACGCCGGTAGAGATCCCCCTCTACCAGCGCGTACCTCTTAGCCATACGCACAATCCGTTCAGCGGTTGCATGTTCATCAGGGAGGATATTGTCCTTCAAGTAGTCCCGGATCTCCGTGATCCATGCATCGGGTCTGACTTGAGCTTCTGGATCTTGAGCGCTGGGTTGCACGGAGTCCCCAGTGACGCTTACGATCCTTGGCGGCATCCATGGCTGTAGGGCCGCCGGGACCGCCAGCTTCGAGGTGCTGGTCAAGCCCCCTTCGCCCGGCTCGGCGGGCCGGGCTGTGGGCCGCAGCAACATCCTCTCGAAAACTCCCTCAGGCGCAGGGGCTCCGGTGGAAGCTTTCGTTGAAAGGTTGTCGGCTGCGGCATTACCAGCGCGCGATACGTGGTGCAGGTCCAAGGCGAGGAATTCTTTCTCCAACATCTGCACGTGAAGCAGATACGCAGCTAGCTGTGGGTCGTTGCAGGAGCATTCGCCCTTGACTTGCTTGATGACCAGCTGGGAGTCGCCCTGTGCCAACAACTGGCGAGCGCCTAAAGACAGGGCTGTCTGCAGGCCAAAGATGAGTGCCTCATACACCGCCATGTTGTTGGTTGCCTTGAAATTGAGACGCACCATATACCCAAACTGTTCCCCCGATGGCATGAGGAGCAGTACGCCGGCACCGGCCCCCTGCTTTCGCGAGGAGCCGTCGAAGAAGAGTGTCCAGTGGGGTTCGGTGAAGACCGGGGCTTTAGGCTCTAACTCTCCGCCTTCATGGCCCCCTGGGTCAGTCTTCGTTGGTGTCCACTCCGCCACAAAGTCAGCCAGTGCTTGGCTCTTAACTGCATGACGTGGGAGGAAGTCCAGCTCAAACTCCGCCAGCTCCGCCGCCCATTTAGCAACGTTGCCAGTCGCATGGGGGCTTTGAAGAATTGTCTTCAGCGGATACGAGGTGACTACGGAGACCCGGTGGGCCTGGAAGTAGTGGCGGAGCTTCCTGGAGGCCACGAGCACTGCATACAGCAGCTTGTGGACTTCTAGATACCTTGTCTTGGCCTCATGAAGCACTTCACTGATGTAATAGACAGGCCTCTGTATGGTTCGGACCCTCTCCCTTAGGCTTGGGAGCTCCTCGTCCATTGGCCTCGGCCCGCTGGAGGTGGGTGGACCCACGGGAGCCTCCGGGAACTGGGACCCGGAGGCCCTCAAGCTTTCTTGATCATCCAGGAGCTCCGGGGGGGTCTCTTGGGACCTCCGGGAGATCCCAATTGGACCCTGGAGATTTATCTCGGGGGTCCGGGAGGCCGTCCTGGGCCTCCGGGAGGTCGTCTTGGACCTTCAGGGGGTCCGGGAGACCGTCTTGGCCCTGCGGGCCCCCCTGGTGTCTGTCTTCTGCTACCGGAGCAGGTTGCGTGGGTGAGAGGTCTGGCCGCTCTGCGACGAGGACCATACTCACCACTTCAGTTGTCGCCGCGGTGTAGAGCAGCAGGTGCTCTCAGGGCTCAGGAGCTACCATGATAGGCAGGGTTGTCAGGAGTCGCTTCAACTCCTGGAAAGCCTCTTCTGCTTCGTCAGTCCAGGCAAAGGGGCCTGACTTGCGCAGGAGCTTAAAGAAAGGGAGTGCCCGCTCTGCTAGCCTCGGTATAAACCGACTCAGCGCGGCTAGACATCCCGTGAGTTTCTGGACATCCTTGACGCGGGCAGGGGGCCGCATCAAGTCGATGGCCTTGATCTTCTCTGGGTTGGCCTCAATCCCTCGGTGCGAGACCAGGAACCCTAAGAGCTTCCCAGAGGACACGCCGAACACACATTTATCTGGGTTCAGCTTGGTGCGCGTAGAGCGCAACTTGTCAAAGACTAAAGTTAGGTTTATCTAGTAGGGATGAACCCTGCTTGACCTTGACAACTATGTCATCGACTGTCGGTACCTGAGATATGGGGTATGTCGGTACCTGAGATATGGGGTACCCCCTCGCACAGGGTAAAATGCCTAAGGTGCTCGCCCTTCTCCGCAGGGAGAGCTCCGAAGGCGCCACGCGTCCGGCGGGGCCGGACCTCCCTCTCCTCAGAGGAGAGCTCCGAGCCCGCCACGTGGCATACGGAAGCCGGACCTCCCCCTCCGCGGGAGAGAGGTCCGAAGACGCCACGCGTCCAGCGGGGCCGGACCTCCCTCTCCGCAGAGGAGAGCTCCGGGCCCAACACGTGGCATACAGAAGCCGGACCTCCCCCTCCGCGGGAGAGGGGTCCGAAGGCGCCACGCGTCCAGCAGGGCCGGACCTCCCTCTCCTCAGAGGAGAGCTCCGGACCCGCCACTTGGCCAGAAGAACGGTGCTGCCTGCCCCCGAGCGGTAGGCAGCGGGCATAAAGGCGCCCCACACCTTGCCCGTACAAGGTATTCAAGGCCCGCGTCTTCCCAAGACACGGAAACGCGTAGCACACGCCTGTCAGGTGCCGTTGCGCCCAGTCGCATCACAGACTGGCGTGCGGTGTCAGAACCTGCCAGGTAATAAACGCTGCGACAAGACATCCCATGCCGCCTGCGCCGTCATCAACCACTACGACTAGCGTGCAGCATGGGCAGGGCGGAAAGATGAAGACTCAGAAGCCTTCGACCAGAGGCAACTACCGGCGTAACTACAGATACGGTAGACAATAGACAATCTTCCCGGGACCACCTGTCGGGTCCCGGCTCCCCTTGTAAGCCGCCCGAGTCTTGGACTATAAAAGGCTCGGGCAGGCGTCGATAGCAGGGGTTCGCATTTTGCAACTCATACGCTAGCCATACACTCTCAAGCTGTAACTCACCCCCAAGCTCAGGCCCCCGCCCTGAGCAGCAAGCAATACAGCGAGCTCCATAGCTCGCCGTGGACGTAGGGTTTTACGCTCCGGCGGCCTGAACCACGTAAAACTCTGTGTCAAGCTCTCACTAACTCGTCCATCTGCGCAAGCTCTCCGCTAGGAACTAGCCTCTCCGAAAAAAGAACCTCCGCGGGCTGCCCAGTGCAGACCCGGGGGAAGTGTCGACCGAACACTTCGACATTTGGCGCGCCAGGAAGGGGGCTTTTCCCCTAGCGCGACGAGTTTCCGCCAACGAAGATGACCAAGCCTCCTTCAGCGGCAAACTCTCCCCCTCCGCGGTCACGGCGAACCATGACCACAGGGGAAAGTACATGATGACACACTCAGGACGGAGTGTGACAGGGCTAGCTGGGAGCCAGCAACCGGCTCTGGCAGCGCCGACCCCGGCAATGCAGGCTCCATCCAGCGTCAGGCCTTCAGTAGCGCCGGACGTACCCGGTGGGGGTGCGCTAGCCGCAGCAAGAGGGCTACTGTACAATCCGCCTGCTGGGGACGCGCCTCAGGCAGCGACCCAGCAGTGGATTCGCGAGGTAGACCGTCTTGTCGTCGCCGACGCAAACCATTGACTTTGGCGGGGATGACGCTCCGACCAACCGTCCGTGTCGCTGACGCGCACGCCAACGGTTGACGGCCAGACGGGGGAGTTCCAGCTCCACCAAGCTTCCGTCGACGGACCTGAGGACAGAGCTGGAACGGTGTCACTTAGGCCAAGATGCCCAAGTGTTCTTCGAGCGACGTCAAGAAGGGCGTCGCACTCAAGAGGCTGGCGACAACATGACGTCGGCCTCGACCCAGCCTGAAGGGCAGATCTTCGCTACGCGAGCTCTGCCCCAGGCATACGTCGCGCAGCATATGCCACAACCATATGCCCTGCAAACGGCGTCCTTGGTCTATAGAGCGGCCTTGCCCATACCGGGGCATACTGTGCCAGCGGAGAACCAGGCGTTCGCGGCGCCGATACCTACACTGGGAGCCAGCAACCGGCTCTGGCAGCGCCGACCCCGGCAATGCAGGCTCCGACCAGCGTCAGGTCTTCAGTAGCGCTGGGTGTACCTAGTGAGGGCGCGCTAGCCGCAGCGAAGAGCGCTGCTACTCAATATGCCACAGTCGAATGCCCTACGTGTGGCGGCCGGAGCATGCGGTGCTCAGCGCGAACCAAGCATTCACGGCATCTGAACCTGCGGCGACAGAAGCAGGGTGTGCGGCCCTCGCGCCCCGCCTTCGCTTCACAAAATGGCCGCGCAAGTTTCGGCCGCTCTTGCCTGAGAAGTACGACGGCAGCACCAACCCGGCTAAATTCCTCCAGAGGCCGGGAAATCCAGAAGCTTGCGGGGCGCTTCCGGAAGGGGAAGCAGCCCCTAGATGATGCTCCATCCTATTGTAAGGGAGGGAAACCAGAAGGTCGAGGCCCGAGATGGCGACGACCGCCAGGTGGATTTCCAGGAGCTCCGGCGCGCCGCAAAGGCAGCGCGCAATCATGGGAGCTCCGTCTCCAGTGACGACGAGCACGGGAAGATGCCCTGTGACATCTTCGGCGGGTCCGCTGACCCCCCTATCCAGAAGCATGGCTAAGGCCTTGCACCGAGCGGTAGCGTCGGTGGCTCCCCTCCCAGGTGCAGTACCGCACCTCAGGTGGATGGGAGCCCCCATCAGCTTCGATGACACCGACTGCCCCAGGAACATGGCTAGGGCCGGCCAACTACCGCTCGTGGTGGCCGTTACCAATCGCCAACGTGAAGATGTACCACGTTTTGGTGGATGGTGGGGATGGACTGAACCTCATCAGTCACGCAGCCTTCCAGAAGCTGCAGATCCCGATGGCCAAGCTCGCCCCATCAAGCCCGTTCTCAGGGGTAGGGCCCGGACAGGTCGTTCCCTACGGCCGCATCAGCCTCCCGGTGACCTTTGGCGCACCGGACAGCTACCGGACGGAGTACATTCTGTTCGACGTGGCCGAGATTGCCATGATCGGTAGGCCAGCCCTGTACCGATTCATGGCAGTAGCCCACTACGGCTATCTTGTCCTGAAGATGCCTACACCAACAGGCGTCCTCAAGGTTTGTGGAGACTGTGCTGCCGCAGTATTAGCCTTGGAAAGGCTTCAGGCGCTTACAGCAACTAGAGCGCCAGCCCTCAGCAGTACAGAACCAAACCAGCTCCACCTAAGTGCACGCCATCGTGCCTCTACCACCGCACCCCGCGTGCAACCCCTTGATGAGGACGACGTCCCCAAAAGGCTCGTTTGAATCAGCGCCGATGCCACCCAGACCACCCGGGTAGCCGGGGGCCTGGGTAGCATATAGGAAGGCACGCTCGTTGCCCCCCTCCGGCATGAGGTCGATGTGCTGCATGACAGTCATCACCGAGGCCAGAGATCCCTAGGGAGGTGATGGAGCACTACTTAAAGGTCTTTCCCGACGTCCAGCCATCCGACAAGACGGAGAGTCCACCGCCCCCGGCGCTTGGCAAACTGTGTTATTATCCCGAAGGCCAACGAGAAGCTCCGGAAGCGCATCCACTACACCAGTCTCAATAAGGCATGCCCTAAAGACCTATTTTTCTTCCTATGATAGAGCAAATAGTAGACTCGATACCAGGCTGTGATCTGCTGCGCTTCCCAAATGCTTGCTAGGACTCCCATCAGACCCCTGGGTCTGAAGTAGTTGGAGGGCGCCCTTTACCTGCTAATCCCGACGTAAACCGACTCGGCATAGCTAGGGGTCCCGCAAATTTCCGGTCTTCGCGCAATGGCTTTAACCCCATACCACAGTAACCTGTTTCGCTACCGAGAAGCAAGCACCGGAAGACCAGACCTCGGATCCCCGAAACAACCTCCCGGAGGACCAGCAGGACCTCCTGGAGCTCCCGGGACGTCAGCGGAGCTTCCCGCGAGGTCCAAAGCAGCCTGAGGACCCCCGAGCGTCGGGCACCCAGCGATCCCCCTAGGCTAAAAGCTACCCCCCACAGCTCCACACGGTGGGCGATGCCGCCAAATGGGCGGCGGAACTACTGAAGTTTGATCTAGGTTCCCTTTCCCGTCGTACAGACGTTAACAAAGCATTAGTTCACTTATGGCTGAAGTAGACGCACGCTCAGGGGGCCACGGAGACGATGAAGCAGTACCCTGAGCCCAGACCTTCACCAGGCCTTATCGAATGATGTACGTCGACGGCTCCTTGCGAAAGCAGGGGGCCGATGCTAGCGTACTGTTCCTCATGCCATCGGGGGAGCAGTCTGGGTATGTGGCGCGTTTCAATTCCAAGGCAACCAACAGCATAGCAAAGTATGGAGTGCCCATCCTTCTCGCTAGTCGTTGGCTCAGGGCAATCCCCAGTCTGGTTAACAACCAAGACAGTGGAGACAGACCCCCTCGCCTTGGACCTGCACCACATACCGCGCGCTAGCAAGGCCGCAGCTGACGACCTTTCAACGAGGGCCCCCACTGCCACCGGGGCCACTGTGCCTGGAGGGGGCCTCGAGAGGACGTTGCCGCGACCGACAGCCCGGCCCGCCGAGCCGGGCGAAGGGGGCTAGACCAGCACCTCGAAGCTGGCGGTCCCGGCGGCCATGAGTGCTGCCAAGGATCATAAGTGTCACTGGGGACTCTGTGCAACCCAGCGCTCAAGATCCAGATGCTCAAGTCAGACCCGATGCATGGATCACGGAGGTCTGGGACTACTTAAAAGACAATATCCTCCCAGATGAACATGTATCCGCTGAATGGATTGCGCGTGTGGCTAAGAGACACATGGCGGTAGAGAGGGATCTCTACCGACGTGGCGCCAACCACATCCTATTGCGGTGCATAACCCAGGGGGAAGGCTGCGACTTGTTCGCTGAGATCCATGGAGGCGAATGTGGGAGTCATTCTTCCTCACGCACGCTTGTCGGTAAAGCCTTTCGGCATGGCTTCTACTAGCCGGCAACACTCCAGGATGCTGTCGAGCTGGTCGAGAGCTGCTAAGTGTGCCTGTTCCACGCCAAGCAGATCCATACACCGGCTTGGACGGTACAGATGATCCAGCCCGCATGGCCATTTGCCGTACTGGGGCTGGACATCCCGGGCCTGGGACCATTCCCCAGAACCGAAGACAGGGACCCGCTCCTGAACCTTCGGAACACGGAACACCGCTGTAAGTTCTACCCCTAGAGCAACAATAGGGCATGCCTTTCTTTTTGTAGTAATTTCCATAAAAGTCCGTGAACAGGGCTTGGAGCAACTAAGCCTCAGGGGACGGTCCAGGACTACGTTCAGCTTCGCCTGGTTCCGACCCCAAGCGCGTAGAGTCTTGCTTCCCTTGAGGTGGGTTGTGGCCTACATACGTGGCCCGCCTTCCCCCGTATGGAAATTTATATGAAAAGAAACATACCCTACGTTGCTCTACTTTGGTACTCATTTAATTTACTTATTAAGTTTTTATGATTACCCAACTAACGCGTGCTCACTATGCGTTCAACTCCCTCTTCCCATTCTCATCTTTAGTCAGAATTTGCTGCAGATACGACTAAGGAATAGAGGGGGGGAGCCCCCAAGGAGAATTACTTTTTCCTTACTTGTGTGCAGGACTTCTCAGCCTCAGCTCCCCGCAGGAGTATGGTAGGCGCATCCACCCAATAGAACGCACCTACCAGGGGGCCGCTACGGGATCACGGTAGGCCAAAAACCCCAAGGTAAGATCAAAAGGGCTAGCCCTCACAGGGGCGAGGTCCGAAGGCCCCACGTGTCTAGCAGGGCCGGACCTCCCACCTTTTTGAGGGGAGCTCCGGGGCCGCCGCGTGGTCTACAGAAGTCGGACCTCCCCCCTCTGCGAGGGGAGGCCCGGGGCCTCCACGTGCCCTGCAAGCCCGGACCTCCTCTCAGGCGGGAGCTCCGGGCCCGCCACGTGGCCAACAGGCTCGGACCCCCCTCCGGTTTCGTAAGGCGGGTCCTGGAGACCTCCAAAACCCTTACTATACAGTGGGGACCCGGACAAGGTGTCTATGCAGAGCTTCGAGACCGGTCAAGGCCCCCGAGTCCTTGCGGAGCTAAGGGCTCGGTCAGGAAAGGCCAAGAAGAAGACTAGGGCATGCAGACACGGAAAGAAACAAGAGTCTGTCCATACAAAGGCTCCACGAGCTGGGCTACAGACTCAACAAAAATAAAAAAGGAAGTACAGGGCCTTGTGGACACGAGGGCAGATGCCTAGGGGTCCCGAGACTCCCGATGAAACCTAGAGGCCACAAGGGCAGCTAAGCCCTCGACTTCGGCCCTGGCAGCTTCCTCCCGGTCGGCGATGGGTCCTAAACGGACTGGCCCCAGAGAAAAGGAAGGGTCTCGGCTAACGAAGCATGACAGAACGTGCATCGCAACCTCCTTCGCAAGGCCCCGACCTTCCGCTTCCAGCTCATCGGCGATCACTGATTCGAGCCGACCTAGCTCGTCGCCAAGAGACTCAAGGGCTGGGACCGCTTCGGACACCGGCCGTGCTGGGGTCTCCACCTGCACAGGGCTAAAACCAAGAGGAGCCAAGGCGGATCCCTCCTTAGCAATGAAGCACCAGACCGTCTGGGCCTCGGCAGTCCGCAAGGAGTGAAGCCTCTCTACCTCTTGGCGAGCCGCTAGCTCGCGATCCATCGCCGCCTGAAGCTCCTTGGAAGACTGTTCCTCCCTCGCCGCGACAGCCGACTCACGGAGCTCCAGCTCATCAGTCCGAGCCCTTAGCTCCTCCACCTTGACCCTCAGCCGAGCGGTGGTCTTCTCCTCCTAGGCCGCAGCAGCGCGTTCCCGCTCATCGACGGCGTGTTCCCGACGGGCTACCTGCAGCTGCAACTCCTCCGCGGCGGTGGAACACTCCTTGGCTTTGCCTTCAGCTTTGGCCAGAGCCTCGCGGCAGGAGGCACGAACCCGTTGGGCCTCTAACTCCAAGCGGCTAATGGCCTTCTTCTGGGTGCTAAGCAGAGCACTCATAGCCTCAAGCCTTGACTGCCTTGAGTCGAGGTCCGCTCGGGCCCGCTGCTGCCAGCTGAGAAGGCGTTCCCTCTCGCCGGCCAATGCCTTCCGCTCCTGCTCAAAGGCAGATTGGAGCTGCTGGGTGCTGGTCTGCGCCGTCATCAACCACTACGACTAGCGCACGGCATGGGCAGGGCGGCAAAAGGAAGACTCAGAAGCCTTCGACCGGAGGCAACCACCGGCATAACTACAGATACGGTAGATAATAGACAATCTTCCCGGGACCACCTGTCGGGTCCCGGCTTCCCTTGTAAGCCGCCCGAGCCTTGGACTATAAAAGGCTCGGGTAGGCGTCGATAGCAGGGGTTTGCATTCTGCAACTCATACGCTAGCCATACACTCTCAAGCTGTAACTCACCCCCAAGCTCAGGCCCCCGGCCCTGAGCAGCAAGCAATACAGCGAGCTCCATAGCTCGCCGTGGACGTAGGGTTTTACGCTCCGGCGGCCTGAACCACGTAAAACTTCCCGTGTCAAGCTCTCACTAACTCGTCCATCCGCGCAAGCTCTCCGCTAGGAACTAGCCCCTCCGAAAAAAGAACCTCCGCGGGCTGCCCAGTGCAGGCCCGGGGGAAGTGTCGATCACACACTTTGACATTTGGCGCGCCAGGTAGGGGGCTTTTCCCCTAGCGCGACGAGTTTCCGCCAACGAAGATGACCAAGCTCCCTTCAGCGGCAAGCTCTCCCCCTCCGCATTCACGGCGAACCGTGACCAGCGGAGAGTACATGTCGACGCACTCAGGACGGAGTGTGTCGGCACAAGCGGGTAGCCAGCAGCCGACTCCGGCAACACCGACTCCGGCAATGCAGGCTCCAACCAGCGTCATATCTCTAGTAGCGCCGGACGTACCCAGAAGGGGCGCGCTAGCTGCAGCAAGAGCGCTACTGCACAATCCGCCCGCTGGAGACGCGCCTCAGGCAGCGACCCAGCGGTGGATTCTCGAGGTAGACCGTCTTGTCGTCGCTGCCGCAAGCCCGCGACGCCGGCGGAGACGACACTCTGACCAACTGGCCGTGTCGCTGATACGCACGCCAATGGTTGACGAACAGACGGCAGACTCCAGCTCTGCAGCCCTCAATCGATGGACCTGAGGACAGAGCTGGAGCGGTGGCGCTCGGGCCAAGATGCCCGGGTATACCTCAAGCAACGCCGGGAAAGGGCGCTACTGCGCGACCTGCCTGCTGGGGACGCGCCTCAGGCGGCGACCCAGCAGCGGATTCGCGAAGTAGACCAATTTGACGTCGGCCTTGACCCAGCCTGAAGGACAGATCTTCGCTACGCGGGCTCTGCCCCAGGCATACGTCGCGCAGTATATGCCACAACCATATGCCCTGCAAACGGCGTCCCCGGTCCATAGAGCGGCCTTGCCCATACCGGGGCATACTGTGCCAGCGGAGGACCAGGCGTTCGTGGCGCCGATACCTGCACTGGGAGCCAGCAACCGGCTCTGGCAGCGCCGACCCCGGCAATGCCGGCTCCGACCAGCGTCAGGTTTTCAGTAGCACTGGATGCACCTAGTGAAGGTGCGCTAGCTGCAGCGAAGAGCGCTGCTACTCAATATGCTACAGTCGTATGTCCTGTGTATGGCCGCCGGAGCATGTGATGCTCAGCGCGAACCAAGCATTCGTGGCATCAGAACCTGCGGCGACAGAAGCGGGGTGTGCGGCCCCCGCGCCCCGCCTTCGCTTCACAAAATGGCCGCGCAAGTTTCGTTCACTCTCGCCTGAGAAGTGCGACGGCAGCATCAACCCGGCGGAATTCTTCCAGAGGCCGGAAAATCCAGAAGCTCGCGGGGCGCCTCCGGAAGGGATGCCCCATCCTATAGTAAGGGAGGGCAACCAAACGGTCGAGGCCCAAGACGGCGACGACCGCCAGATGGATTTCCAGGAGCTCCGGCGCGCCGCAAAGGCAGCGCGCAATCATGGAAGCTCCATCTCCAGTGACGACGAGCACTGGAAGATGCCCTGTGACATCTTCGGCGGGTCTGCTGACCCCCCTGACCAGAAGCATGGCTAAGGCCTTGCGACGAGCGGTAGCGTCGGTAGCTCCCCCCCATCAGCTCTAATGACACCGACCGCCCCAGGAACATGGCTGGGGCCGGACAACTACCGCTCGTGGTGGCCCTAACCATCGCCAACGTGAAGATGTACCACGTTTTGGTGGGTGGTGGGGCTGGACTGAACCTCATCAGTCACGCAGCCTTCCAGAAGCTGCAGATCCCGATGGCCAAGCTCGCCCCGTCAAGCCCATTCTCAGTGGTAGGGCTGGGACAGGTCATTTCCTACGGCCGCATCAGCCTCCCGGTGACCTTTGAGGCACCGGGCAGCTACCTGACGGAGTACATTCTGGTCGACATGGCCGAGACTGACCTCCCCTTCAATGCCACAATCGGTAGGCCAGCCCTGTACTGATTCGTGGCAATAGCCCACTACGGCTACCTTGTCTTGAAGATGCCTACACCAACAGGCGTCCCCAAGGTTGTGGAAACCGTGTTGCCGCAGTATTAGCCTTGGAAAGGCTTCGGGCGCTTACAGCAACTAGAGCGCCAGCCCTCGGCAGTATAGGACCAAACCAGCTCCACCCGAGTGCACGCCACCGTGCCTCTACCGCCGCACCCCACGTGCAACTCCTTGATGAGGACGACGTCCCCACAAGGCTCATCCGAATCAGCGCCGATGCCACCCAGACCACCCGGGTAGCCGGGGGCCCGGGTAGCATATAGGAAGGCGCGCTCGTTGCCCCCCTCCGACATGAGGTCGATGTGCTGCATGACAGCCATCACCGAGGCCAGAGATCCCAAGGAAGGTGATGGAGCATTACTTAAAGGTCTTTCCCGATGCCTAGCCGTCCGACGAGACGGAGAGTCCGCCGCTCCCGGCGCTTGGCAAACCGTGTTATTATCCCGAAGGCCAGCGAGAAGTTCCGGAAGCGCATCCACTACACCAGTCTCAATAAGGCATGTCCTAAAGACCTATTTTCTCTTCGGCTGATAGAGCAAATGGTAGACTCGATACCAGGCTGTGATATGCTGCGCTTCCCAAATGCTTGCTAGGGCTCCCATCAGACCCCTGTGTCTGAAGTAGTTGAAGGGCGCCCCCTACCTACTAATCCCGGCGTAAGCCGACTTGGCATAGCTAGGGGCCCCGCGAATTTCTGGTTTTCGCGCAATGGCTTTAACCCCATACCACAGTAACCTGTTCCGCTACCAAGAAGCAAGTGCCAGAAGACCAGACCTCGGATCCCTGACACAATCTCCCGGAGCCCCCAGGACGACAGCGGAGCTTCCCGTGAGGTCCAAAGCAGCCTGAGGACCCCCGAGTGCCGGGCACCCGGCGATCTCCCCAGGCTAAAAGCTATCTCTTGCAGCCCCATGCGACGGGCAATGCCGCCGAATGGGCGGCGGAGCTACTAAAAGTTTGATCTAGGTTCCCTTTCCCGTCATACAGACATTAACCGAGCATTAGTTCACTTGTGGCTGAAGTAGACGCACGCTCAGGGGGCCATGAAGACGATGAAACAGGACCCTGAGCCCTGACCTTCATCAGGACTCATCAAATGATGTTCGCCCACGGCTCCCCGCGAAAGCAGGGGGCCCATGCTAGCGTACTGTTCCTCATGCCATCGGGGGAGCAGTCTGGGTATGTGGCGCGTCTCAATTCCAAGGCAGCCAACACCATAGCAGAGTATGGAGTGCTCATCCTTCTCGCTAGTCGTTGGCTCAGGGCAATCCCCAGTCTGGTAATCAACCAAGACGGCGGGGACAGACCCCCTCGCCTTGGACCTGCACCACGTACCCCGCGCTAGCAAGGCCGCAGCTGACGACCTTTCAACGAGGGCCCCCACTGCCACCGGAGCCACTGTGCCTGAAGGGGGCCTCGAGAGGACGTTGCCGCAACCCACAGCCCGGCCCGCCGAGCCGAGCGAAGGGGGCTAGACCAGCACCTCGAAGCTGGCGGTCCCGGCGGCCATGAGCGATGCCAAGGATCATAAGCGTCACTGGGGACTCCGTGCAACCCAGCGCTCAAGTTCCAGATGCTCAAGTCAGACCCGATGCATGGATCACGGAGGTCCGGGACTACTTGAAAGACAATATCCTCCCTGATGAACGTGTATCCGCTGAACGGATTGCGCGTATGGCTAAGAGACACATGGCGGTAGAGGGGGATCTCTACCGACGTGGCGCCAACCACATCCTATTGCGGTGCACAACCCAGGGGGAAGGCTGCGACTTGTTCGCTGAGATCCATGGAGGCGAATGTGGAAGTCATTCTTCCTCACGCACGCTTGTCGGTAAAGCCTTTCGACATGGCTTCTACTAGCCGGCAACACTCCAGGATGTCGTCGAGCTGGTCGAGAGCTGCTAGGCATGCCTGTTCCATGCCAAGCAGATCCATACACCGGCTTGGACGGTACGGATGATCCAGTCCGCATGGCCATTTGCCGTACTAGGGCTGGACATCCCGGGCCTGAGACCATTCCCCAGAACCGAAGACAGGGACCCGCTCCCGAACCTTCGGAACACGGAACACCACTGTAAGTTCTACCCCTAGAGCAACAATCAGGCAGGCCCTTCTTTTCATAGTAATTTCCATAAATGTCCGTGAACCGGGCTTGGAGCAACTAAGCCTCAGGGGATGGTCCAGGACTACGTTCAGCTTCGCCTGGTTCCGACCCCAAGCGCGTAGAGTCTTGCTTCCCTTGAGGTGGGTCGTGGTCTACATATGCGGCCCTCCTTCCCCCGTATGGAAATTTATATGAAAAGAAGCCCACCCTACGTTGCTCTTCTTTGGTACTCATTTAATTTACTTGTTAAATTTCTATGATTACCCTGCTAACGCGTGCTCACTATGCGTTCAATTCCCTCTTCTCATTTCCATCTTTAGTCGGATTTTGCTGCAGATATGACTAAGGAATAGAGGGGGAAGCCCCCAAGGAGAATTACTTTTTCCTTATGTGCAGGATTTCTCAGCCTCAGCTTCCCGCAGGAGTATGGTAGGCGCATCCACCCAATGGAACGCACCTACCAGGGGGCCGCTACGGGATCACGGTAGGCCAGAAACCCTAATGTAAGATCAAAGGGCTAGCCCTCGCAGGGGTGAGGTCCGAAGGACCCACGTGTCCGGCAGGGCCGGGCCTCCCACCTCTCCGAGGGGAGCTCCGGGATCGCCGCGTGGTCTGCAGGGAGAGGCCCGGGACCTCCACGTGTCCTGCGGGCCCGGACCTCCTCCCAGGCAGGAGTTCCGGGCCCGCCACGTGACCAACCGGCTCGGACCCCCCTCCGATCTCATGAGGCGGGTCCTGGAGACCGCCGGAACCCTTAGTATACAGTGGGGACCCGGACAAGGTGTCCATGCAGAGCTTCGAGATTGGTCAAAGCCTCCGAGCCCTTGCGGAGCTAAGGGCTCGGTCGGGAAAGGCCAGGAAGAAGACTAGGGCATGCAGACAGAAAGAAACAGGAGTCTGTCCATACAAAGGCTCCACGAGCTGGGCTACAGACTTAGCAAAAATAAAGAAAGGAAGTACAGGGCCTTGTAGACACGAGGGCGGGTGCCTAGGGGTCCCCGGACTTCCGATGAAACCTAGAGGCCACGAGGGCAGCTAAGTCCTTGACTTCGGCCCTGGCAGCTTCCTCCCGGTCGGCGATGGGTCCTAAACGGACCGGCCCCAGGGAAAAGGAAGGGTCTCGGCTAACGAAGCACGACAGAACGTGCGTCGCAACCTCCTTCGCAAGACCCCGACCTTCCGCTTCCAGCTCGTCGGTGATCACTGATTCAAGCCGACCTAGCTCGTCGCCGAGAGACTCAAGGGCTGGGGCCGCTTCGGACACCGGCCGTGCTGGGGTATCCACCTGCACAGGGCTAAAACCAAGAGGAGCCAAGGCGGATCCCGCCTTAGCAATGAAGTGCCAGACCGCCTGGGCCTCGGCAGTCCGCAGGGACTGGAGCCTCTCTACCTCTTGACGGGCCGCTAGCTCGCGATCCATCGCCGCCTGAAGCTCCTTGGAAGATTGCTCCTCCCTCGCGGCGACAGCCAACTCACGGAGCTCCAACTCCTCAGTCCGAGCCCTTAGCTCCTCCACCTTGGCCCTCAGCCGAGCGGTGGTCTTCTCCTCCTCGTCCGCAGCAGCGCGTTCCCGATCAGCAACGGCATGCTCCCGACGGGCTACCTGCAGCTGCAACTCCTCCGCGGCGGCGGAACACTCCTTGGCTTTGGCTTCAGCTTTGGCCAGGGCCTCGTGGTAGGTGGCACGAACTCGCTGGGCCTCTAGCTCCAAGCGGCTAATGGCCTTCTTCTGGGCGCCGAGCAGAGCACTCATAGCCTCAAGCCTTGACTGCCTTGAGTCGAGGTCCGCCCGGGCCCGCTGCTGCCAGCTGAGAAGGCAGTCCCTCTCGCCAGCCAATGCCTTCTGCTCCTGCTCAAAGGCAGATTGGAGCTGCCGGGAGTTGGTCTGGGCACGCTCCATGGCGTCCCACACGGGTACCGGAGCAGGGGGAGCAGGAGTCGCGCCGCTGGACCCCCCGGACGAGTCCAAGACCGGCGGGAGCGCCGGCGCCTCGGCAGCAACAGGGGGGGCGCTGTCCTAAGCAGGCCAGGGGGCCAGCAGGCACACCTACAGCGGCCCTCCCGGTCTCAAGACCTGGCTTCTGGGCTGGTGAAGGAGGGCGGGTAGGAGCAGATGCGGCCACTGAGGCCACTGCCCCCGTCGATTTGGGAGCTATGGGGGCCGCCCCGGCCCCCAAGTGCCGAGGCGCGGAGCCCCCGCTGGTTGAAGGCGGCCGGATAAGAGGCCCGCCCCTGGCAGCCGGTCGGTCCCTGCAAAGAAGAAGAGGCACTCAGAATAAGAGAAGAAGCAGGAGCTCTACTCCTATAAGTCAGAAAGAATAACACTTACTGAGCGGCATGAGCGCTCCAGCGAGCTTGCTGCACTGGCCTCTGGGCTGTAGCTGAACTACCAGGACCAGCGGCTGGAACGGTCGCGGAATGGGACGCCTGGACCTCCGGCGCGCTCGCCGGCGTCGCCTCACCAACATCCGTCCTGGGAGCCCCGCCGCTCGAGAGAGGATGGCGAGATACTTGGGCTGATTCGGACGGCTGCTGTCTAGGGAGAGACCCACCGGGGAGGGACACTCGGGACCTCTTCGGGTCGCCACCCGATGGACCAGCACCTCCGGGAGATGGAGGCAAGGTAGCTCCGGCACCCTGGATTGGCACAGGCGGCACCCTTGGAGGAGACCGAGCGCGTTTTTTCTCTAGATGCCCGGGGGCCGGCTCTTTACCTTTCCCTTTATCGACGGCTTGGGTTCCGTCGGCTCTGGGGGAAGGTTTGGCAGCAGTAGATGCCTCATGCCCTGATTCGGGGTGCTCGGTTCCTGGAATGGTGATACCCCGGAAGGCATCCCCGACCTGACGAACGGCAATCCCGATATCATCAAGGTTCGGCATCTTCCGCAGGAGCTCTGACCTCCTCTGAGGTTCCAAGAAGAGGGGAGTGGCAGAAGGCGGAAGGATGGGGACGCCGCTGGGAATATAGTCACCGCTCACCTTGCTCACCATCTCCTCCAGCTCCTCGTCGGAAGGGACAGAGTCGGGGCCTCTCTCCAGCCTGGTACAGTCCTGTTCACCGGTGTAGTACCACGCTGGGCGGCTGCGTTGCTGCAAGGGAGCAATGCGGCGTGACACGAAGTCCATCAGCACCATCAGAGATGTCAGCCCCTTGTTGGCCAAGAACCGGATCCGCTCCAAGACCGGAGTGTACTCCTGCTCCAGCTCAGGGATCTCCTCCCAGAAGAGGCGATCGGTGGTTGTGCTGGCGGTTGGGAGTTGTAGGCGATCGTGCTCATCGGCCTGCACTACCACCCAGCTCACCCTCCAGTTCTCCCACCTTGATGCGCTGAAGGGCAGAAGGTATCCGGAGACCTTGGGGTCTTTGCAGCGATGCTGGAAGTAATACGCCCCCATCTGAGTCTTTGAGCTGCGTCCGGTCGTACGCAGCACAAAGAAGTGGCGGAAGAGCATCACGGAGGCGTGCACCCCCACGAACATCTCGCAGAAGTGGACAAAAACTGCCGCCATTGCGAGGGAGTTGGGGGAGAGATGGTGGAGTTGGAGACCGTATGTCTCCAGCAGGGTGACGAAGAAGGAAGAAATCGGCGGAACGAACCCCGCCAGAGCATAAGCGGTAAAGAAGACCATCTCCCCCTTTCCCAGGACCAGGGGGAGAGATCCTCGGCGGAGCCGATGCTTCTGCTCTTCCGAGCGCCAGCCCAGCAGCCTGCGCACTGGCCCGAGCTCGGAGGAACGAACGAGGCGCGTCGGAAGCAAGTTGGAAGCCATAGCGAAAGAAGGCGCAAGGGCAGGAGAGCCGGGGCGCAAGAGTTCAAGGGAAGTACGAGCGCAATGCGAAGGGAAGCCGCGATGCGGGTGAGATCACCTTTTAAAACTTTCCAGGGGTGGTTCGAAGTAATTTGAAAACCTCCGGAAACATCGCATCGGCGACCTCGCCGGCTCCGAGGCTGGGCGCCAATGAAAGCTGGGCCCAAGCCGCTTAGCTAAAGCGGTGGGGTCAAGGAGTCAGTCTCCTGAGAAGATAAGCCGGCAAGGCACTTCGGCGGTTCCCGAAGAAAGCGCCGCAACGTGCAGAAGTGGCAGCCTTGGGAACCGCCGCAGTAAAAGCAATCATCAAGTGAGCGCACGCTCTCACGATCCCGTGGCCGTTCGTTCTCTGGCAGCGGTCAATTCGGGACTTAAAGGAAGTGCGCGGATCAGAAGAGACGGAGGTCCCACCTCGGGCTCGATATCTCCCCCGAGATGGGCCCGGGGGCCACTGTCGGTACCTGAGATATGGGGTACCCCCGCGCACAGGGTAAAATGCCTAAGGGGGTCCAGGGTGCGTATCCAGCTTAGCCGGCCCAGAGCCCAAAGCATGCGCATCCTGCTCTCCGGAGGTCCAGGGGAGTACGTCCGCTTTGCCTGGTCATGAACCCAAAGCGCGTGCACTCTGCTTCCCTAGCGCATGGCCCGGTACTAGGGATCGGACGGCCGTACCCGGACCTCGGAGGGAGCCGGAGCTCCGGCGCCTCGTGCACAGAATTGCCCAAGCCCCGTATAGCGGGTCAGGACCATAAGACGGATAAGACTAGGAGACAGGAGGGGAGGACCCCCCGAGGAGAATTACGTTTCCTCTACCTGTGTGCAGGACCTTCAGGTTACGGCAACAGGGACTGCATGAAGCGGGGGGAAAGGAGCTACCAGCTACACCGGCCTGGGACTGGAAGGACCGGGACCTGCCCCTCCAGCAGGGGTGGGGCCCGGGGGCCCCACGTGTCCAGCAGGCCCGGAACTCTCTCCTTCCTTGAGGAGGGCTCCGGGCTCGCCACGTGGCAGGCAGGAACCGGACCTCCCCCCTCAGCGGGAGGGCTCCGAAAGCCCTACGTGTCGAACATGACCGGAGCTCCCATCTCTTGAGGAGGAGCTCCGGACCCACCACGTGGCTGGCAGATTTGGAGCCCCCCATAGGGCGAGGTTCGGAGATCTCCGGGGGCCCCTAACACGGTTAGGACCCGGGGAAGGTGTCTGTGCGAAGCTCCGAGATTGGAAATGGCCTCTGAGTACCTTGCGGAGCTAAGGACTCAGCCAGGCAAAGCCAAGAAGGGGGGAAAAGCATCACAGACACAAGTATCCAAGAGAGTCAAATTAAGCAAGGCTCCATGAGCTGGACTACAGACTCGATAAAAAAAGGGAGAAACAAGTCCTAAGGACCTCCCGACTCTCGCCGGAACCTTGCGGCTACAAGGGCGGCCACATCCTCGACTTCAGCCCTGGCAGCTTCCTCCCGCTCCGCGGCTGGGCCCTCTCTTGCTGGCTCCAGCGAGAAAGAGGGGTCGCGGATCTTGAAGCATGCCAGCACATGCGAGGCGACCTCTAAAGCTAAGCCGCGGCCCTCGGCTTCAAGCTCACTGGCGACCACCGAGTCGAGCCTGTCCAGCTTGGCGCTGATCGACTCCAATGCAGGGATCACCTCTACCACCTTCAATGCGGGAGTTGCAGCCCTCACCGGACTGAAGCCAAGAGGGATCAGGGCGGACCCCGCTCGATCCACGAAGCTTGAGACCGCAAGGGCCTCGGAGGACCGCAAGGCTGAGAGCTCCTCCACCTCGCGGCGGGCCACCTGCAGAGCCTCCAGGTTCCTCTCGGAGAATTCCTTCTCCTTGGCCGCCAGGGAACTCTCCCGAAGGCGGAGAGTCTCGGCTAGCCGCTCCAACTCAGCAGCCTTGAAGCCGGCAGTCAACTCCCGGTCCAAGACCGCCCGGCGATCATGGGAGACCTGTTCCTCCCTCAAGTCAAGGTCTGCCTTCAGAATCTCCAGCTCCTCCATCCGAGCTCGGAGGTCATCCTCGCCCGCGGCCAGCTGCGCGGCGACCCTCTCTGCCTCAGCTGCCACGGAACGCTCACGCTCCTCAACGGCGAGTTCGCGGCGCTCCAACCGCTGCCGTATTTCCACAGCAGCAGAGAGGCTCTCTTCGGCCCGGGCGTGTGCCTCCAGGTCCTCCCTGTTGATCCGCCGCGACTGGGTGTCCATGCGATCAACAGCCCGCTTCATCCGGTCGACGAGCGCTTCCCTGAAGTCGAGCAACTCCCGCCTGGAGTCGAGCTCGCTCTTAACTTTCGCGGTCCTCTCCCGCAAAAGGTTCCCCAAGATGAGGAGGCGGTCCCGTTCAACCGTATACTCCTCCCGCTCGCGCCCTAGCGCAGTCAAGACCTGCCGGACGCTCGACTCGGCAAGCGCGAAGGCGTCCGCCAGAGGCAATGGAGCAACAGAGGCTGGGGCAGCCCCTCCGACCTCCTCTATTACCTCGTCCTCAGGAGGAGCCGACGCACCAGCAGCCGAGACGAGACGCCGATCAGGAGAAGCTGGCTCCGCGGCTCTGGCAGCCAGGCCAGCCGGGCTCTTTTCAGCTTCTGGCTCCTTGACCTGAGGAGAGGGACGAGCCGGGGAAGGCGGTGCTGGAGAAGAAGCCAGGCCGCCTAGCGCAGGATCAACCTGTGCTGTCTCAGGGGCCGCGGTGGCCGTCTCGGCAGGAAGAGACGACGCCGCCGCGGAGTCCGGGCACACCGGAACAGGAGAAGTCTGCGCTGGCCTGGGGGCCGCGGCAGTTGCCCCTGGCTCGGAGCGCATCGGCACAGATTGCCCGCAAGACGGGGAAGGCCGAGAAGCGCGGACACTCCAGCGGGCTCTGAACCCTGACTTCCGAGCCGGGGTAGGATTTTCAGAGCCCGCTACCGTCTCCGACGGCCGCTCCGCAGTCGCTTGGACTGGCGGAACAGGGGACGCCCCAGAGGCTTCCCCCAGCGCATCAGCCCGGGGCCTCTTCGAGTCGCCACCGGAGGGAGTGTCAGGAACCCCAGAATCCCGACTTGGCACCGACGCCGTTGCTGGAGGAGATCGAGCGCGTTTCTTCTCTGGCAGCGGGTTGGAAGCCATGGCAAGGGAGAACTCAAAGGCAAGAGAGCAAAAGCACAAGAGTCCGGGAGGAAATGCAGAGAAGTGCGAAGGGAAGCTGCAACGTGGGTAAGATCCCCTCTAAAAAGCTTCCTGGTGCAGCTCCAAGCGATTCGGAACACTTCGAATACCCTGCACCCGCAACTGCTTCGGTTCCTAGACCGAGTGCCGATGACGGGTGGGCCCAAGCCGCTTAACTAAAGCGGTGGGGTCAAGGAGTCAGTCTCCTGAGAAGATAAGCCGGCAAGGCACTTCGGCGGTTCCCGAAGAAAGCGCCGCAACGTGCAGAAGTGGCAGCCTTGGGAACCGCCGCAGTAAAAGCAATCATCAAGTGAGCGCACGCTCTCACGATCCCGTGGCCGTTCGTGCTCCGGCAGCGGTCAATTCGGGACTTAAAGGAAGTGCGCGGATCAGAATAGACGGAGGTCCCACCTCGGGCTCGATATCTCCCCCGAGATGGGCCCGGGGGCCACTGTCGGTACCTGAGATATGGGGTACCCCCGCGCACAGGGTAAAATGCCTAAGGTGCTCGCCCTTCTCCGCAGGGAGAGCTCCGAAGGCGCCACGCGTCCGGCGGGGCCGGACCTCCCTCTCCTCAGAGGAGAGCTCCGGGCCCGCCACGTGGCATACGGAAGCCAGACCTCCCTCTCCGCGGGAGAGAGGTCCGAAGACGCCACGCGTCCAGCGGGGCCGGACCTCCCTCTCCGCAGATGAGAGCTCCGGGCCCGACACGTGGCATACAGAAGCCGGACCTCCCCCTCCGCGGGAGAGGGGTCCGAAGGCGCCACGCGTCCAGCAGGGCCGGACCTCCCTCTCCTCAGAGGAGAGCTCCGGACCCGCCATGTGGCCAGAAGAACAGTGCTGCCTGCCCCCGAGCAGTAGGCAGCGGGCATAAAGGCGCCCCACACCTTGCCCGTACAAGGTATTCAAGGCCTGTGTCTTCCCAAGACGCGGAAACGCGGAGCACGCGCCTGTCAGGTGCCGTTGCGCCCAGTCGCATCACAGACTGGCACGCGGTGTCAGAACCTGCCAGGTAATAAACGCTGCGACAAGACATCCCATGCCTCCTGCACCGTCATCAACCACTACGACTAGCATGCGGCATGGGCAGGGCGGCAAGATGAAGACTCAGAAGCCTTCGACCAGAGGCAACTACCGGCGTAACTACAGATATGGCAGATAATAGACAATCTTCCCGGGACCACCTGTCGGGTCCCGGCACCCCTTGTAAGCCGCCCGAGTCGTGGACTATAAAAGGCTCGGGTAGGCGTCGATAGCAAGGGTTCGCATTTTGCAACTCATACGCTAGCCATACACTCTCAAGCTGTAACTCACCCCCAAGCTCAGGCCCCCCGGCCCTGAGCAGCAAGCAATACAGCGAGCTCCATAGCTCGCCGTGGACGTAGGATTTTACGCTCCGGCGGCCTGAACCACGTAAAACTCTCTGTGTCAAGCTCTCACTAACTCGTCCATCTGTGCAAGCTCTCCGCTAGGAACTAGCCCCTCCGAAAAAAGAACCTCCGCGGGCTGCCCAGTGCAGGCCCGGGGGAAGTGTCGACAGAACACTTCGACATCGACATACACCTCAACCAGGTCTCTTATTAACTCCCCAAAGGTTTTGTGCATTGCCCGCACAAAGGTGGGGAGTGCATTCTTTAGGCCGTAAGGCATAGACACATAGCAATAAAGGCCGTCTACTGTGATGAAGGAGGTGTGCTCCTCGTCCTCCCTAGACATGGGGATCTGATGGAAACCCGAGTAGGCGTCTAGGAAGCACAGCATATCACAGCCTGACGTTGAGTCTACTATTTCATCTATTCTGGGGAGAGGGAATGGATCTTTAGGACATGCCTTATTGAGACTGGTGTAGTCGATGCACATCCGGAGCTTCCCGCCGGCC
Source organism: Neostapfia colusana (assembly GCA_030760725.1). NCBI lineage: Eukaryota > Viridiplantae > Streptophyta > Magnoliopsida > Poales > Poaceae > Neostapfia > Neostapfia colusana. The sequence continues at coordinate 3,894,865 of JASWHV010000010.1, read as the reverse complement.
TTCGGGACAACGACGGGGTTCGCCAACCATCGAGGGTGGTGGACCTCCCGTATGAAGCCAGCGTCCAGCAGCTTCTTGACTTCTTCACGGATGAAGTTCTGCTGCTCGATGGACTGCTTGCGGGGCTTCTGTTGAACCGGCCGGGCGTCGGGGAAGACTTTCAAGTGGTGCTCGATCACCTCCCTGGGGATCCCCGGCATCTGTGACGGCTGCCATGCAAACACGTCAACGTTGTGCCGGAGGAAGGTGACGAGCGCGCCTTCCTATTTGCTATCCAGGCCCCCGGCTACCCGGGTGGTCTGGGTAGCTTCGGCGCCGACTTGGACGACCTTTAAGGGGACGCCGCCCTCGTCGAGAGGTTGCACTCGGGGTGCTGTGGTGGAAGCACGGTGACGTGCGCTCGGGCAGAGCTGGTCCGGCTCCGTATTGCCGGGGGCTGATGCCCCAGCTGTTGCGAGTGCTTCGAGCTTCTCCAGGGCCGACACTGCAGCAGTGCGGTCCCCACGAATCCTGAGAACGCCCGTCGGAGTTGGCATCTTCAGGATGAGGTAGCCGTAGTGGGCTACAGCCATGAACCGATACAGGGCTGGCCTGCCAATTATGGCGTTGAAGGGGAGGTCTATCTCCGCTACGTCGAACAGAATGTACTCTGTTCGATAGCTGTCCGGAGCCCCAAAGGTCACCGGGAGACTAATGTTGCCGTAGGGGATAACCTGTCCCGGCCCTACCCCTGAGAATGGGCTCGACAGGGTGAGCTTGGCCATCGGGACCTGCAGCTTTTGGAAAGCTGCACGGCTGATGAGGTTCAACCCAGCCCCTCCATCTACCAAAACGTGGTACATTCTCACGTTGGCGATGGTAGGGGCCACCAGGAGCGGTAGTTGGCCGGCCCCAGCCATGTTCCTGGGGCAGTCGGTGGCGTCAAAGCTGATGGGGGTCCCCATCCACTTAAGGTGCGGTGCAGCACTCGGGAGTGGCGCCACCGACGCTACCGCTCGGCGCAGAGTCTTGACTGCGCTTCGGGACGAGGGGTCAGCGGACCCGCCGTGTATGACGTAGAGCTTCTTCCGACGCTCGTCGTCGCTGGAGCCGGAGTCCTCACGATTGCATGCCGCCTTCACAACACGCTGAGGCTCCTGGATCTCCTCTGGGTGGTCGATGTTGTCTGGAACATCCACCCCCTGCCCATCTTCCTTTGGGCGGAAGGGCAGGGCATCAGCCCGCTGCCGCTTCCCCTTGCGGAAGCGCTCTGCGAGCCTCCGGATCTCCCGGCACTCGGCAGTAGTGTGGCGACAGCTGCCGTGCACGGGGCACATGTTGTCCTGGCTATCTTCCGGGGTCGGTGACTTTCGCTGCCTCTTGTCAGGGCGCGGCCCCCGAGCCCCACTGAGCGTCGCCGCAGTGACAGCTTGGGTCACGGCCGGCGGTCTTATCTTGCTTCTGCCCCGGCTCTTGGTCTTCCTGCTGCCTCCATAGGGAGTAGGACCAGATCCGGGCAGCCCTCCTGACTCGGAGGATGGCTGTGAGTGCCAGTTCCGTCCCTCGGCTGTCCTGGCGCACTTGTCCGCCAGGCTGAAGAGCTCAGAGGCATCGCGGACCTCCCTGGTCGCGAGTTTCTCAAGCATCTTCTTGTCTCGGACGCCTTGTCGGAACGCCACCACCACAGAAGCATTTTGAATGTGTGGGATGGTGTTCCGCACCTTGGAGAACCGCTGGATGAAAGAGCGCAGCGACTCCCCAGGTTGTTGTTGGATGGCGTGGAGGTCAAGCTCCGTGCCAGGCCGGGTGTAGGAACTGCCGAAGTTGGCTATGAACTGTCGGCAAAGCTCTCCCCAGGAAGTTACGGAACCCTGGGGGAGGTTCATGAGCCAAGACCGAGCTGGGCCAGTCAGGGCGACAGGGAAGTAATTGGCCATGACGGCTTCATTCCCTCCTGCGGCAAGCACGGCGGTGGAATAGATCTGGAGGAATTCCGCCGGGTTGACACTGCCGTCGTACTTCTCGGGCAGGAGCGGCCGAAACTTGTGCGGCCATTTCGCGAAGCGAAGGTGGGACGCGAGGTCCGCACACCCTGCTTCTGTCGCCGCAGGTTCTGATGCCGCGAACGCTTGGTTCGCACTGTGCACCGCATGCCCCGGCATGGGCAAGGCTGCACCATAGGCCGGGGGCGCCATACGCAGGACGTACGGCTGTGGCATATTCTGCATGGCACAGGCCTGGGGCAGAGATCACGTGGCGACGGTCTGCTCTTCAGGCTGGGTCGAGGCCGACGTCATGCTGTCGTCAGCCTCTTGGTGGCGACGCCTTTCTCGGCGCCGCTCGAGGTATACCCGGGCATCTTGACCCAGGTGACACCGTTCCAGCTCTGTCCTCAGATCTGTTGGCTGGGGGCTGGTAGAGCTGGAGTCTGCCGTCTGCTCGCCATCCAACGGTGCGCGCATCAGCGACACGACCGATTGGCCAGAGCGTCGTCCCCGCCGAGGTTGAGGGCTTGCGGCGGTGACGACGAGACGGTCTACCTCTCGGATCCACTGCCGGGTCGCTGCCTGAGGCGCGTCCCCAGCGGGCGGATTGTACAGTAGCGCTCTCGCCGCAGCTAACGCGCCCCCACTGGGCACGCCGAGCGCTACTGGAGACTTGAAGCTGGTTGGAGCCTGCATTGCCGGGGTCGGCGCTGCCAGAGCCGGTTGCTGACTCCCAGCTCATACTGACACACTCCGTCCCGAGTGTGTCGACATGTACTCCCCCCTGGTCGCGGTCTGCCGCAGAGGCAAGGGGGGAGAGTTTGCCGCTGAAGGAAGCTTGGTCATCTTCGTCGGCGGAAACTCGTCGCGCTAGGGGAAAAGCCCCCTACCCGGCGCGCCAAATGTCGAAGTGTGCGGTCGACAATTCCCCCGGGCCTGCACTGGGCAGCCCGTGGAGGTTCTTTTTTCGGAGGGGCTAGTTCCTAGTGGAGAGCTTGCGCGGATGGAACGAGTTAGTAAGAGCTTGACACGGCGAGTTTTACGTGGTTCAGGCCGCCGGAGCGTAAAACCCTACGTCCACGGCGAGCTATGGAGCTCGCTGTATTGCTTGCTGCTCAGGGCCGGAGGCCTGAGCTTGGGGGTGAGTTACAGCTTGAGAGTGTATGGCTAGCGTATGAGTTGCAAAATGCGAACCCTTGCTATCGACGCCTACCCGAGCCTTTTATAGTCCAAGACCCGGGCGGCTTACAAGGGGAGCCGGGACCCGACAGGTGGTCCCGGGAAGATTGTCTATTATCTACCGTATCTGCAGTTATGCTGGTAGTTGTCTCTGGTCGAAGGCTTCTGAGTCTTCATCTTGCCGCCCTGCCCATGCCGCATGCCAGTCGTAGCGGTTGATGACGGCGCAGGCGGCATGGGTTGTCTTGTCGCAGTGTTTATTAGCTGACAGGTTCTAACACCGCGCGCCAGTCTGTGATGCGACTGGGCGCAACGGCACCTGACAGACACGTGCTCCGCGTTTCCGCGTCTTGGGAAGACGCGGGCCTTGAATACCTTGTACGGGCAAGGCATGGGGCGTATTTATGCCCGCTGCCTATCACTCGGGGCAGGCAGCGTCGCTCTGCTGCCACGTGGCGGGCCCGGAGCCCTTCTCAGAGAAGAGAAGGGTCAGTCCCGCGGGGCACGTGGCGTCTTCGGACCTCTCTCCCGCGGAGGGGGTGGTCCGGCTTCTGCTGGCCACGTGGTGGGCCCGGAGCTCTCCTCTGAGGAGAGGGAGGTCCGGCCCCGCTGGACACGCGGCGCCTTCGGACCTCTCTCCTGCGGAGGGGGAGGTCCGGCTTCTGTATGCCACATGGCGGGCCCGGAGCTCTCCTCTGAGGAGAGGGAGGTCCGGCCCCGCCGGACGCGTGGCGCCTTCGGAGCTCTCCCTGCGGAGAAGGGCGAGTTCCTTAGGCATTTTACCCTGTGCGCGGGGGTACCCCATATCTCAGGTACCGATAGTGGGGCATCAGTTAGAAGCTGCTTCCCTTTCCGGAAGCGCTCTGAGAGCTTCTGGATCTCCCGGCACTCGGCAGCAGTATGGTAACTGGTGCCGTGCATGGGGCATAGCACGCCCTGGCCACCGTCTGGAGCTGGTGACTGTCGCGGCCTTTTGTCGGGGCGCGGCCCCCGAGCTCCACTGGGCGCCGCTGTTGCGGTAACGGGGGCCGCGGCCGGCGGTTTCATCTTGCCACTGCCCCTGTTCTTGATCTTCCTGCCGCTTCCATAGGAAGCGGCGCCAGATCCTGGCTGCCCTCCTGACTCAGAGGCTGGCAGGGAGTGCCAGTTCCACCCTTCTGCTGCTCTGGCGCACTTGTCCGCCAGGCTGAAGAGCTCTGAGACGTCGCGGACCTCTCTGGTCGCGAGCTTCTCGAGCATCTTCTTGTCCCGAACGCCTTGCCGGAACGCCACTACCACAGAAGCGTTTTGGATGTGTGGGATGGTGTTCCGCACCTGGGAGAACCGCTAGATGAAGGAGCACAGCGACTCCCCTGGTTGTTGCTAGATGGCGTGGAGGTCGAGCTTCATGCCAGGCCGGGTGTAGGAACTGCCGAAGTTGGCGGTGAACTGCCGGCAGAGCTCTCCCCAGGAAGTTATGGAACCCTGGGGGAGGTTCATAAGCCAAGACCGGGCTGGGCCGGTCAAGGCGACGGGGAAGTAGTTGGCCATGACGGCCTCATCCCCTCCTGCGGCAAGTACGGCGGTGGAGTAGATCTGGAGGAACTCTGCCGGGTTGATGCTGCCGTCGTACTTCTCAGGCAGGTGCGGCCGAAACTTGCGCGGCCACCTCGCGAAGCGAAGGTGGGGCGCCAGGGCTGCACATCCTGCTCCTGTTGCTGCAGGTGTTGGTGCCACGAACGCTTGGTTCGCCGCTGGCACAGTGTACCCCGGTATGGGCAAGGCTGCGCCATAGACCGGGGACGCCGTTTGCAGGGCATATGGATGTGGCATATGCTGCGCGGCGTATGCCTGGGGCAGAGATCACGTGGCGAAGGTCTGCGCCTCAGGCTGGGTAGAGGCTGATGTCATGCTGTCGACAACCTCTTGGTTGCGACGCCTTTCTCGACGTCGCTCGAGGTACACCCGGGCATCCTGGCCCAAGTGGCACCGTTCCAGCTCTGTCCTCAGGTCCGTCGACTGGGGCCTGGTGGAGCTGGAATCCGCCGTCTGCCCGTCAACCGTTGGCGTGCGCGTCAGCGACACAGCCGGTTGGCCGGAGCGTCGTCCCCGCCGAAGTCGAGGGTTTGCGGCGGCGACGACGAGACGGTCTACCTCACGAATCCACTGTTGGGTCGCTGCCTGAGGCGCGTCCCAAGCAGGTGGATTGTGCAGAAGCGCTCTTGCTGCAGCTAGCGCACCCCCGTGGGGTACGCTCAGCGCTGCAGAAGATCTCACGCTGATTGGAGCCTGCATTGCCAGAGTCGGCTGCTGGCTTCCAGCTTGCGCCGACACACTCCGTCCTGAGTGCGTCGACACGTATTACCCGCTGGTCACGGTCCGCTGTGAACGCGGGGGAGGTGAGGTTGCCGCTGAAGGGAGCTTGGTCATCTTCGTCGGCAGAAACTCGTCGCGCAAGGGAGAAGCCCCCTACCTGGCACGCCAAATGTCGAAGTGTGTGGTCGACACTTCCCCCGGACCTGCTCTGGGCAGCCCGCGGAGGTTCTTTTTCGGAGGGGCTAGTCACTTGCGGAGAGCTTGAGCGTAGGGAAGAGTTAGGGAGGAGCTTGACACGGCGAGTTTTACGTGGTTCGGGCCGCCGGAGCGTAAAACCCTACGTCCACGGTGAGCAGAGGTGCTCGCTGTATTGCTTGTAGATCAGAACCGGAGTCCTGAGCTTGAGGATGAGTTATGCCTAGGGTGTGAGTTGCTGGAGTGCGAACCCTTGCTAACATCGCCTACCCGAGCCTTTTATAGTCCAAGGCTCGTGTGGCTTACAAGGGGGGCCCGGGACCCGACAGGTGGTCCCGGGGAGATTGCCTGCCGACTATCGTATCCGCAGTTATGTCAGTAGTTGTCTCCGGCGAAGGCTTCTGAGTCTTCGTCTTGCCGCGCTGCCCATGCCGCATGCTAGTCGTAGTGGTTGATGACGGCGGGGGCGGCACGGGATGTATTGTCGCTGTGTTTATTGGCTGGCAGGTTCTGACGCCACGCGCCAGTCTGTGATGCGACTGGGCGCAACGGCACCTGACAGAGGCGTGCTCCACGTCTCCACGTCTTGGGAAGGCGCGGGCCTTGAATACCTTGTACGGGCAAGGTATGGTGCATCTTTACGCCCGCTGCCTACCGCTCGGGGGCAGGCAGCGCTGTTCTGCTGGACACGTGGCGGGCCCGGAGCCCTCCTCTGAGGAGAGGAAGGTCCGGCCCCGCAGGACACGTGGAGCCTTCGGACCTCTCTCCACGGAGGGGGGAGGTCCGGCTTCTGTCGGCCACGTGGCAGGCCCGGAGCTCTCCTCTGAGGAGAGGGAGGTCTGGCTCCGCTGGACACGTGGCGCCTTCGGAGCTCTCCCTGCGGAGAAGGGCGAGATCCTTAGGCATTTTCCCCTGTGCGCGGGGGTACCCCATATCGCGGGTACCGACATACCCCAGAGCAATAGTAGGACAGCCTCTTCTTTTTGTAATAGATTCCATAGAGTACAGGAACAGCGCTCGGAGCAGCTAAGTCTCAGGGGACGGTCCAGGACTACGTTCAGCTTGGCCTTGTTCCGACCCTAAGCGCGTAGAGTCTTGCTTCCCTTCTTAATGGGGCGGGTCGTTGCCTCCACGTTTAGCCTGCCTTCCTCGTATGAAAATTTATATGAAAAGAAACCTGTCCTACTTTGCTCTTCCCTTGTGCTCATTTAAATTACGTATTATTTTTTATGACCGCACTTCCGGTGTATGCTCACCATGCACTCAGCTCCCTTTTCTCATTCTCACCTCTAGTCGGCATTTGCTGCCCTACCGAAGGCGGTTGCGTTTGAGGTACCTGCTGATGGGCAGGGGGCCCCGAGCTCCCGGCACTTTGCGCACTGTAGTTCCCAAGCACCGTACAAATGGATAGGGACCGTAAGCCAAATAAGACTATGAGATAGGGAAGGGGGAGCCCCAAGGAGAATTACGTTTCCCTTACGTGTGTGCAGGACCTCTCGGCCTTAGCTCCCCGCAGGAGTATGGTAGGAGTGCCCAACCAATGGGCCACACCTACCAGGGGGCCGCTACGGGATCGCGCAAGACCGGAGCTCCAAGGCAAGACCAAAGGATCCGGACCTCGCCCCCTCCACAGGGGCGAGCCCCGAAGGCCCCACGTGTCCAGCGGGGCCGGAGCTCCCCTCTCCTCAGGGGGGGCTCCGGGCCCGCCACGTGGCCGGTAGAAGCTGGACCTCCGCCTCCGAGGGTGGAGCTCCGAAGCCTCCACGTGTCCCACAGGGCCGGGCCTCCCTCTCCTCAGAAGGGAGCTCCGGGCCCGCCACGTGGCCAGCAGATCCGGACCTCCCCATTCTCATGGGGCGAGTTTCGGAGACCTCCGGGGCCCTTAATACAATAAGGACCGGGGGAAGGTGATCCGGACCTCCCCATTCTCATGGGGCGAGTTCCGGAGACCTCCGGGGCCCTTAATACAATAAGGACCCGGGGAAGGTGTCTGTGCAGAGCTTCGAGATTGGTGAAGGCCTCTGAGTACCTTGCGGAGCTAAGGGCTCGGCCAGGCAAAACCAAGAAGAAGACTAAAGCACACAGACACATAAGATAATAAGAGTCTATTCATTCAAGGCTCCATGAGCTGGGCTACAGACTCAACAAAAATAAAGAAAAAAGGGGGAAAAAGGTACAGGGCCTTTTGGCCACGGGGGCGGATGCCTAAGAGTCCCCGGACTCCCGTTGGAACCTAGAGGCCACAAGGGCGGCCACGTCCTCGACCTCGGCCCTGGCAGCTTCCTCCCGCTCGGCGGCGGGCCCTAGACGGACTGGCTCCAGAGAGAAGGAAGGGTCTTGGCTCCGGAAGCACGCCAGCACATGCGTAGCGACCTCCTTCGCCAGGCCTTGTCCCTCCACCTCAAGCTCGTCGGCGATCACCGCTTCGAGCCGGCCCACCTTGCCGCCGATGGACTCAAGTGCCGGGATTGCCTCAGACACCTCCTGCGCTGGAGCCTCCGTCCGCACCGGGCTGAAACCAAGAGGAACCAAGGCGGACCCTGCCTCGGTAACAAAGCTCCAGACCGCCTGGGCCTCAACAGACCACGAATCCTGGAGCTTCTCTACCTCTTGGCAGGCCGCCAGCTCGCGATCCAGCGCCGCCTGGTGCTCCCGGGAGGATTGCTCCTCCCTCGCAGCAGCAGCCGACTCGCGGAGCTCTAGCTCCTCGGCCCGAGCCCTCAGCTCGCCCTCTCTGGCCTTCAGCCGTGCGGCAACCTTCTCCTCCTCGGCCGCCACAACACGTTCCCGATCGGCGACGGCGCACTCTCGACGAACTACCTGCAGCCGCAACTCCTCCACGACAGCAGAGCGCGCCTCGGCCTTGGCTTCGGCCTGGGCCAGAGCTTCGCGGAAGGTAGCGCGGAGCCGCCGGGTCTCTGAGTCCAGGCGGCCGATGGCTTTCTTCTGAGCGTCGAGCAGAGCACCCATGGCCTCAAGCCTCGACTGCCTCGAGTCGAGCTCTGCCTTAGCCTCCTGGGTCCGCTGCTGCAGGAGGTGCTCCCAACTAAGAAGGCACTCCCTCTCTCCAGCCAGCGCCCCCCGCTCCCGCTCAAAGGAGGCCTGGAACTGTCGGGCGCCAGTCTGAACATGCCCCAAGGCATCCCACATGGGCACCGGGACGGCGGGAGCAGGAGTCGTGCCCCTGACCTCCCCTGTCGCGTCTACGACCGGCGAAGGTGCTGGTGCCTCGGCAACTGAAGCAAGACGCTGACCCGGGGGAGTCAGGGAGCCAGCAACTGCGCCTACAGCAGCCCTTCCAGCCTCAGCACCGGACTTCCGGGCTGGTGAAGGAGGACGAACAGGTGCTGCCGCAGCAACCGCAGAGGGCGAACCCGCCGGCACAGAAGAAGCCCCCGCCGACTTGGGGGCCGTTGGAACCACCGCAGTTCCCGGATGCTGCGGCGCGGAGCCTCCGCCAACTGGAGATGGCCGGGGAATAGGCTCGCCCCCGGCAGCCGGTGAGTCCCTGCAGGCAAAGAAAGCTCTCAGGCTAAGAGAGGAGAAGGGAACGCTACTCCTACAAGCCATAAATAGCAACACTTACTGGGCGACGTGAGCACTCCAACGGGCTTGTAGTCCCGACCTTTGGGCCAGGGTAGAACCGCCAAGACCTGCGGCCGGAACGTTCGCAGGCTGTGGCGTCTGGGCCCCCGGCACACTCCCCGGCGTCGCCCCACCGACGTCCTTCCTAGAAGCCCCTCGGCCTGGGAAGGGTGGCGGGAGGCTTGGGGTTCCTCGGACTGCCTCTGTCCAGGAAGAGACCCACCGGAGTGGGACACCCGGGGTCTCTTTGGGTCACCACTCGATGGACCAGCGCCTCCGGGAGATGGGTGCAAGGGTGCCCTGGCCCCCTGACTCGGCGCAAGCGACGCCCTCGGAGGAGACCAGGCATGTTTCTTCTCTGGCTGCCAGGGGGCCGACTCCTTCCCCTTCCCCTTGTCGGCGGCTTGAGTTCCGCCGGCCCTCAGGGAGGGTTGGACGGCGACAGACGCCTCGTGCTCTGATCTGGAGTGCTCGGTCCCAGGGATCGAGATGCCCCGGAGGGTATCCCCAACCCGAACGGCGATCCCGATGTCGTCGAGGTTCGACATCTTCCGCAGCAGCTCTGACCTCCTCTGCGGCTCTAAGAAGAGGGGAGTGGCAGAGGTCGGGAAGGCGAGGTCGCCACCGGTGACATAGTAGCCGCTCACCTTGCCCACCATCTCGTACAGCTCCTCATCGGAAGGATCAGAGTCGAGACCCCTCTCCAACCTGGTGCAATCCTGCTCACCAGTGTAGTACCATGCCAGGCGGTTGCGCTGCTGCAAGGGCGCAATACGGCGCGACAAGAAATCCACTAGCACCATCAGGGACGTTAGCCCCTCGTTGTCCAAGAACCGGATCCGCTCCAATACCGGTGCCTACTCCTTCTCCAGCTCTAGGACCTCCTCCCAGAAGCGACGCTCGGTGGTTGGGCCGGCAGTTGGGAGCTGCAGGCGATCGTGCTCGTCGGTCTGCACGATCACCCAGTTCTCCCTCCAGTTTTCCCACCTCGACGCACTGAAAGGTAGAAGGTACCCAGAGGCCTTTGGGTCCTTGCAGCGATGCTGGAAATAGTACGCTCCCAGCTGGGTCTTCGAGCTGCGCCCGGTCGTCCGCAACACGAAGAAGTAGCGGAAGAGTGTCGCTGAAGCATGCACCCCCACAAACATCTCGCAGAAATGGACGAAGACGGCGGCCATCACGAAGGAGTTGGGGGAAAGGTGGTGGAGCTGGAGACCATACGTCTCCAGCATGTGACGAAGAAGGAAGAAATTGGCGGGACGAACCCCGCCATGGCGTAGGCAGTAAAGAAGACCACCTCCCCCTTTTCCAGGAGCAGGGGGAGAGATCCCCGGCGGAGCCGGCGTTTCTGCTCCTCCGTGTGCCAGCCCAGCAGCCTGCGCACTGGTCCAAGCTCGGCCAACCGAGCGAGACGCGACGGGAGCAGGTTGGAAGCCATGGCAGGGGAGAGCTCGAGGACAGGAAGACAAAGGCGCAAGAGTACAAGGAAGGTGCAAGCGCTGGGAAGTGCGAAGGGAAGCCGCGATGCGGGTAAGATCCCCTTTTAAAACTTCCCAGGTGCGATTCAAAGCGATTCGAAACTCTTCAAATACGCTGTTTGGGCAACCGCTTTGGCTCCAAGACCAAGCGTCGATGACAAGTGGACCCAAGTCGTCCAGCTGAAGCGGTGGGCCAAGAAGTCAGTCTCCCAAGAAGACGAGCCGGCAAGGCGCTTTGGTGGTTCCCGAAAAAAGCGCCGCGACGTGCAGAAGTGGCAGCCTTGGGAACCGTCGCAGTAAAAGCAACCATCAAGTGGGCGCACGCCCCCACGATCCCATGACTGTTCGTGCTCCGGCAACGGTCAATGCGGGACTTAGAGAAAGTGCGCAGAACGGAAGAGACGTAGGCCCCACCTCAGGCTCGCTATCTCCCCCGAGATGGGCCCGGGGGCCACTGTCGGTACCCTCGATATGGGGTACCCCCGCGCACAGGGGAAAATGCCTAAGGACCTCGCCCTTCTCTGCAGGGAGAGCTCCGAAGGCGCCATGTGTCCAGCGGGGCCGGACCACCCTCTCCTCAGAGGAGAGCTCCGGACCCGCCACGTGGCCAGCAGCAGCCGGACCTCCCCCCACCACGGGGAGAGCTCCGAAGGCTCCACGTGTTCCGCGGGGCCGGACCTCCCTCTCCTCAGAGGAGAGCTCCGGGCCCGCCACGTGGCCAGCAGCAGCCGGACCTCCCCCCTCCGCGGGGAGAGCTCCGAAGGCTCCACGTGTCCCGCGGGGCAGGACCTCCCTCTCCTCAGAGGAGAGCTCCGGACTCGCCACGTGGCAAGCAGAGCAACGCTGCCTGCCCCCGCACGGTAGGCAGCAGGCATAAAGACGCACCATACCTTGCCCGTACAAGGTATTTGTCGAAGTGTTCGATCGACACTTCCCCCGGGCGTGCACTGGGCAGCCCGCGGAGGTTCTTTTTTCGGTGGGGCTAGTCACTTGCGGAGAGCTTGAGCATATGGACGGGTTAGTGAGAGCTTGACACGGTGAGTTTTACGTGGTTCAGGCCGCCGGAGCGTAAAACCCTACGTCCACGGCGAGCTATGAAGCTCGCTGTATTGCTTGCTGCTCAGAACCGGAGTCCTGAGCTTGAGGATGAGTTGCAGCTTGGGTGTGAATGGCTAGCGTATGAGTTGCGGGAGTGCGAACCTTTGCTACCGTCGCCTACCCAAGTCTTTTATAGTCCAAGACTCGGGTGGATTACAAGGGGGGCTCGGGACCCGACAGGTGGTCCCAGGGAGATTGACTGTTATCTACCGTATCTGCAGTTATGCTGGTAGTTGTCTCTGGCGAAGGCTTCTGAGTCTTCGTCTTGCAGCCCTGCCCATGACGCATGCTAGTCGTAGTGGATGATGATGGCGGGGGCGGCATGGGATGTCTTGTCACCGCGTTTATTGGCTGGCAGGCTCTGACACTGCGCGCTAGTCTGTGATGCGACTGGGCGCAACGGCACCTGACAGTGGCGTGCTCCGCGTCTCCGCGTCTTGGGAAGGCGCGGGCCTTGAATACCTTGTACGGGCAAGGTATGGGCCGTCTTTACGCCCGCTGCCTATCACTGGGGGGCAGGCAGCGCCGTTCTGCTGGCCACGTGGCGGGCCTGGAGCCCTCCTCAGAGGAGAGGGGGTCCGGCTCCGCAGGACACGTGGAGCCTTCGGACCTCTCCCCGCGGAGGGGGAGGTTCGGCTTCTGTCGGCCACGTGGCGAGCCCGGAGCTCCTCTCTGAGGAGAGGGACGTCCGGCCCCGCCGAATACGTGGCACCTTCGGACCTCTCTCCCGCAGAGGGGGAGGTCCGGCTTCTGTATGCCACATGGCGGGCCTGGAGCTCTCCTCTGAGGAGAGGGAGGTCCGGCCCCGCCGGATGCGTGGCGCCTTCGGAGCTCTCCCTGCGGAGAAGGGCGAGTTCCTTAAGCATTTTCCCCTGTGCGCGGGGGTACCCCGTATCGCGGGTACCAACAGTGGCCCCCGGGCCCATCTTGGGGGAGATAGCGAGCCCGAGGTGGGACCTCCGTCTCTTCTGATCCGCGCACTTTCTCTAAGTCCCGCATTGACCGCTGCCGGAGCACGAACGGCCGTGGGATCGTGGGAGCGTGCGCCCACTTGATGGTTGCTTTTACTGCGGCTGTTCCCAAGTCTGCCACTTCTGCACGTTGCGGCGCTTTCTCCGGGAACCGCCAAAGTGCCTTGCCGGCTTGTCTTCTTAGGAGACTGTTCCTTGGCCCACCGCTTCAGTTGGGCGGCTTGGGCCCACCTGTCATCGGCGCTCAGTCTTGGAGCCGAAGCGGTTGCCGATGCGGCGTATTCGAAGAGTTTCAAATCGCTTGGAATTGCACCCGGGAAGTTTTTTAGAGGGGATCTTACCCACATTGTGGCTTCCCTTCGCACTTCCCAGCGCTTTTTCTTGGACTCTTGTGCCTTTGTCTTCTTCCTTTGAGTCCTCCCTCGTCATGGCCTCCAACCCGCCACCAGAAAAGAAGCGCGCTCGATCTCCTCCAGCGGCGGAGTCTGTGCCAAGTCGGGAACCTGGGGTGCCTGGCACTCCTTCCGGTGGCGACTCAAAGAGGCCCCGGGCTGATGCGTTGAGGGGAGCTTCTGGGGCGTCCCCTGCTCCACCAGTCCAAGCGACTGCGGAGCAGCCGTCGACGACGGCGATGGGATCTAGGAGTCCTACCCTGGCTCGAAAGTCGGGGTTCAGAGCCCGCTGGAGTGTCCGCGCTTCCCGGCCCTCCCCGACTGGCGGGGAGTCTGTGCCGTTGCACTCGGAAACCGGGACAGCTGCCGCGGCCCCCAAGCCAGCACGAGCTTATCCTGTTCCGGTGTGCCCGGACTCTGCGGCGGCGTCATCTCTTCCTGCCGAGACGGCCGCCGCGGCCCCCAGGCCAGCGCAGGTCGACCCTGCACCAGGCAGCCCGGCCTTTATTCCAGCGCCGCCTCCCCCGACTCGTCCCTCTTCACAGGTCATGAAGCCAGAAGCTAAAGAGAGTCCAGCAGGTCTGGCTGCCAGAGCATCGGCGCCAGCTTCTCCTGACCGGCGTCTCGTCTCGGTCGCTGGTGCATCGACTCCTCTTGAGGACGAGGTGATGGAGGAGGTCGGGGGGACTGCCCCGGCCTCTGCTGCTCCACTGCCCCTGGCGGATGCCTTCGCGCTTGCCGAGACGAGCGTCCGGCAGGTCTTGGCTGCACTAGGTCGCGAGTGGGAGGAGTATACAGTTGAATGGGACCGCCTCCTCACCTGGGAGAACCTTTTGCGGGAGCGGACCGCGAAGGTCAAGAGCGAGCTCGACTCCAGGCAGGAGCTGCTCGACTTCAGGGAAGTGCTCCTCGACCGGCTGAAGCGGTCTGTCGACCGCATGGACACCGAATCACGGCGGATCAACAGGGAGGCCCTGGAGGCACACGCCCGGGCCGAGGAGAGCCTCTCTGCCGCTGAGGAGATACGGCAGCTGTTGGAGCGCCGTAAACTCGCCGTTGAGGAACGGGAGCGTTCCACGGCAGCTGAGGCGGAGAGGGTCGCTGCGCAGATGGCGGCGGGCGAGGATGACCTTCGAGCTCGGATCGAGGAGCTAGAGATTCAGAAGGCAGACCTCGACATGAGGAACAGGTCTCCCGCGAACGCCGGGCGGTCCTGGATCGGGAGTTGGCCGCCGACTTCAAGGCTTCTGAGTTGGAGCGGCTCGCCAAGTCCCTCCACCTTCGGGAGAGCTCCCTGGCGGCCAAGGAGAAGGAATTCTCCGAGAGAAACCTAGAGGCCCTACAGGCAGCCCGCCGAGAGGTGGAGGAGCTCTCGTCCTTGCGGTCCTCCGAGGCGCATGCGGTCTCAAGCTTCGTTGATCGAGCGGGGTCCGCCCTGATCCCTCTTGGTTTCAGTCCGGTGAGGGCAGCGGCTCCTGTGTTGAAGGTGGCGGAGGTGATCCCCGCGCTGGAGTCGATCGGCGCCAAGCTGGACAGGCTAGACTCGGTGGTCGCCAGCGAGCTTGAGGCTGAGGGACGCGGTCTGGCCTTAGAGGTCGCCTCACATGTGCTGGCATGCTTCAAGAGCCGCGACCCTTCTTTCTCCCTGGAGCCAGCGAGAGAGGGCCCAGCCGTGGAGCGGGAGGAAGCTGCCAGGGCTGAAGTCGAGGATGTGGCCGCCCTTGTAGCCGCTAGGTTCCGGCGTGAGCCGGGGGGTCCCTAGGACCTGTTTCTCCTTTTTTATCGAGTCTGTAGTCCAGCTCATGAAGCCTCACATGAATAGACTCTCTTGGATGTTTGTGTCTGTGATGCCTTTTCTCTCCTTATTGGCTTTGCCTGGCTGAGTCTTTAGCTCCGCAAGGTACTCAGAGGCCTTCTCCAATCTCGGAGCTCTGCACAGACACCTTCCCCGGGTCCTAACTGTGTTAGGGGCCCCGGGGGTCTCCGGATCTCGCCCTATGGGGAGGTCCAGATCTGCTGGCCACGTGGTGGGTCCGGAGCCCCTCCTGAGGAGGCGGGAGCTCCGGGCCCGATGGACACGTGGGGCCTTCGGGCCTCTGTAAAAGTCCCAAAAATGTGTATGAATAAAAACTAAAGTTTGAGTTCATATGTGTGGCAAAGACATGAAAAATGGGACTTGCTAAAACTTTTCTTCATGCAAGGTAATACATGGATGAACATCCAACATGAGGTTCACCTTTTTACTTAAAAGTGTTGGACCAATAAGGAGTTAAATACCTCTTTGCATGTGAGTTTAAAATTCAGATTTGAAAATTCAAAGTTCACACATATGGTGACCCAAAAACTTTGAATTAACATTCAGCCATATAGTTGAGTTTTTAGTGAAAAGGTTATCACCAACTTTTCAATTGTAGGGTGGGCTCAAAGGAGAGCTAAAGGGAAGAAATTGCAAATTCTAAACCAAATTCAGATTTAGTCTTGCAAATTCAAACTGAATTTGAAGAATTCAAATTCTAGCCCACCTTTTTAAAAATTAGCATTTTGGGGAGTGAAAAGATCAGCTTGAGAAGATATTTGGTGAAGAAATGGGGGGTGGGACCCACAGGTCATAGAGCTAAAGGAGGAGACTTACTCCCTAAGTTTTGCTCTCGGTGGGAACTTTTCCCGAGCAGCTTGCGAGCGCCACCGAGCAGCTTGCCGGTGACAGCTCCTGCTGCCGGTCTCCACGCGCTGGCGCCCTGGGGTCGGTCCTGGCCGCACCCCCAACGTGATCACGTGCCCCCCCGGCCGAAGCAGGGCACAATTGCTTTCTTCTCCTCGCAAACAAACTAAGAGCCGAGCACCTCACCGCGCTGCTCCACTGCTCCCTGTCTCCCGGCCAGCCCAGCGCCTCTACGGCAGGCTCAAGAGGTCACAGAGGTGCGCCAGGAGGTACTGATCCTCATCCCGTCGTCCTCCTGCTCTCCCCCGACGCCGGCTCGCCGGAATTCGATTTTTGGCACCGGCGCACGTATAGAACAGCCTGTGTTTAATTCGTGAAATTCTCCCAAACCGATTGATCATACCTCCTACAATTCAAACCACAGCAACTAGATGCCCTAGCGCCCTCGCACGCCGAAAACCAAAGGAAACCGACCCTCCTATGCCCCGGGCGATGAGAAATCGTCGCCGGCGGCCAAAACGGCCATGGTCCACGGTGACGACTAGGTTGCAGCCACTTCCTGCATGATCTGATCTCCGTTCCATGTTACTAGAACCATAGTGATGCTGTAGGACATCGTAGCTCGTCGGGAGATGCCTTGGACACGCTGGAACGCGTCCATGTCGAGCTCCCGAGCCGCCCCACTGGTGCCGACCCACCTACAGCCGTTTTCACGTGGGGAAACCTTGTCAGGCAGCTGCGCCACGTTCCCAGGAGCATGTAGGGCGAAACCGGAGCTCATTTGGTGGAGAAATGAGAGAGAACGGGCCATGCCAAGTTTTCTGCCGGTGTGCACCCGCGGGCTCTGGCGGGAGGTTGAAGAAGCACCTGACCCGTGGGCCCCACGTGCGACTGTGCTGTTTAAAATCAAACAGAGAGTTATGCAAACTTGTAAAATGCATAACTTGGTGTAGGAAGCTCCAAAAATAGTGAGATAAATTTTGTTGGATTCCTCTACGAGAGTACTATCAATAGGTACAACCCAATAATTATGAAAACCCCTGGTTTTGGCTCATTAATTCATAGAAGGAAAAGCTTGTGGGAATTTTTCCAGGAGTTCTATGTATTGTAAAATCCCCAAATTTTGGAAGGAGAGTCTTCCAAAGATACTTGAACTCCAGTAAAATTTTCAGAAGCATTGGACCTCATTTGCTTGGCCAAATGTAGTGTTAATTCCTTATGTCTCTGAAAATGGGAAAATAAACAGAGGTCAATTTCAGAATTTTTCCCCAAACTTTAGAACCTCATAACTCTTGCTAGGAATCCCCAAATTTAGTGATTCAAATTGGGTTGGATTCATATTGAATAGCTCTGTCCAAATCTACAACCCAATTTGTATGAAACGAATTATTTAATTCTGGAAAATTCTTGGAATGTCTTTTGAAAAAGAATTATTGAGGGAGTTTGGTTTATCCAAAAATACCCAAATTTTGCCAGAATATTCTTTAGCATATTGTTGACCTTATAGCAAATTTTCAGCTCATTTGAAGATTATTTGAGTAGGAATTTGCTAAAAACAATCTGCTATGTTCATAAGAGTCCAGAAACATTTTCAGAAAATGTTTCCCACTTCAAAAATCTGTTCTGAGCAATCCATAGCTCCAAATATCATAGGAAAATTTAGGCAAGCTCTCTGGGACATACTTGGAATTGTAGTTCACTTAGTTGGGCATGAAAATGCACATTACTACAGAATTAATTCTATTGAATACAAATGCTTAAAGAATTGTTCTGGGAGAACTACCCAAGTAAAAGGGCTGAATTTTGGACCAGATGACTCTCATGTGATCAAGAACTCACATGTAAATTATCAGCCCAAGATGAGTCCTAGAACTCCCTGTTCTTATTCTCCATACTTATGTATAAGGGAAAAATACATAAGAGATATTGTGAGAATTATGGAGGACACAATATGACTCCACATTAGCTGCAATTTGACAAGCTAAATCCTTAGGTAGTATAGAACCTGCTGTAAAAGTTTTGAGGCCATTGGAGTTCTTGTTCTTCAGTTGCACTCAAATCTTTTCAGCTTATCTATTATGTTCATTAGAGAAAAGGGTTAGTGTATAGCTAAGGGCCTTAAGGTCAAATTAGTTTAATTCTGTTCTTTGCACAACAGAGGCAAACCAAGCCATGCTTGGCTTTTCCACACAACCTCTGTTCTTAAGAAAGTAATTCTATAACTTCTTTCCATTACATTCTATAAAATATGTGCATATGCATTTCAATAGGAACCATAACGAAGGGGACTCAAAGGAGTGATTCATCAAAGTGGATCAAGCTCCGGAGAGTCAAGGGTGGATCTGCAAGGACACTAACTGTTATATACGACTACCCTGCAAAACAGGCAAGCTCCGGTTTGCATTTAACAGCTGTTAAGTTTTTATTTTGTACTCACTTTCGGTCAAGATATGAACGGTGCATTAGGTCTAGTGATTGATACTCCTCTTGCATAGCCAAATGACCCATGGAGTATTGGGTAGGTGTCTTTCACCGTGTAGAACTGCCATGCTTAAGTACGGTTTGGTAGAAGTCGAGTGGTGAGATGCTACTCGCAGATTTAGGAACAACAGGGGCATACGGGATTGGTTCGTAAATGAATTAGCAAGTTAAAGTTGAGACCGGAAGGTTGTAGGAGCAGCAGGACATAGGGGCCTGGGCGCTGTAGACCTGTCCGTGTCGGTAAAGGACCGATCCGTATGCGGCCCTGTTGAACAAGTTTGAGTTGTGTACCGGACTCATGCTGGCTATATGGGACCCTGTAAACCGATGTACCTCGGGAAGCTGTCGTTGGGACTTTTCGGGTCGCCTCAGGCGGACGGCCGGTGTGCAGTATGTGGGGAATATTCTCATGACATCTCACGTCGGAAGGTGCACCATGAGAGTAGCTACTGTACGGGGCGACTTGATCGATTCAGCGGGTGTGAAACGGGGGAAAGGCTGCCACGTACGACGTCAGTGATGGTTGTTGTAGGCAACGTCGAGTACGGGCATACGTGTCGTGTAGTCCGGGTGTTATTGATTCGAATCACCGTCGCTCGCGGAATGGACCGAGCATACTTGTTCTCACAGTCGTGACGTAGTAAGAACTTGCATGAGAAAGGAACTAATCATCTTGATGTGAAGTATTATTCTACCTTGTATTGGAGCTTGATGAATAGGCTAGTGCAAACTCGATTCTTTTATGCCATGAGCAATTTACATCGGGGGAAAGCGTTTCTTGTTTGATTGTGGACTCCCGATGTGGCATGCCCAGGGTTACTTAAAATGCTGTATTTAATATCTGAAAGTAAGGATTCACTTTTAGGCGAGTTTAATTATGCTTATGCCATCCTATGTTAGGTTCATAACCGCACTTAGAGTTTCATGTTTAGGGTGACGGTTAAATCTTGCTGAGCGTTATGCTCACGGATGCTATCCGAGTTGTTTTGCAGGTAATTGACTCTATGCTTATGAGAAGGGATGCCGATGAGACTCGGGAACCTCCGAGTGCTTACTCAAAGAGCATCCTCGCCGCTGCAGATTGATCTTCATGTTGCTAGTAAGAAACGTCCGCGGGCTGGACCGTTTCTTTGTTGCTAGTTTAGACATGAGTCGTGAGAGTGATAGTCTTCCACTGTAGTTTACTCTGATATACTTATTTGTAAAACAATCTTGTACGCTTCCGCAAACTATTTATGTAATATGATGTATGTTCATCGACCCGTGTGCTGTTGGGTGCCGCATAACACGGCACCACCCGACGAGGTCCCGTGGGGCCGTCTCAGCATGGTATCAGAGCTGCGTTGGGAACAGAGCACGGATTGAGCATCATATTATGTCACAAACTTAGGGTACGGTGAGATATTGGTACTAGGCCCACATAAGGACTACTATTAGCATATTATGAAGGTGGCAACCTAACTTATTTGTTATGTCGGAAAATCGTGCATCTCGGGACGGTTTATGTCTTGGGGGGTGTACGTATGCGCTGTCCACCAGTGCGCACAAGCTGAAGGGTGGAGCCCCACGGGTGGCAGGTAACCTGACCCGCTTTAGTATCCTCTACGACTCTTCATGTCATTTGGGGTATTCGAGCAACGTCTTCCCTGGCGTGCGTGGTGCAATTTGGTAGACCCTGTCACGTGGTCAGTAACGTGAACACGTAGCTCAAGGCGTGTTTGGCTTGAGAACACCTGGGCGAGTGATGACGGCCGGGTGTACAAACTGTTATGGATACCGGGTTCGGTGTGCAGCCGGACCTGATGATTGAGTGTGGCTTATGTAGGTGCTAACCATGAAAAACCTTAGTGCATGTAGAACACGTTTGCGAGTGACCGTTTTAGTGCCACCTAATGATACGTGTATGCCGGTGTAATCCGGTTAGGTTTTTCTTTGGTGAGGCAACGTAGTACCGTCATATGTCTTACGGTGCATCGTCACCGTACTACACTGGATAGTATTCTTACCTATGAAGAAATCATTCATGACTAACTTCCAAACTAAAAATGGATGTGATAAAGCACATATTAGTTACTGAGCTCTTCATTTGAACTAAGTTTCAAAGAAGAGACTTGTTAGGCTTCTTTTGATCTCAAAGACAGAGTGCTCTGTTCAGACAGAAATTTTTCTGGTCTTTAACAGAGCGTAACTCTAATTAGTTTGACCCAATGGAGGTGTTTGAGAAAGTTCTGGAAAGTTTATTAAGTGCTCTACAACTTTTCTGTAGAACTCCAGAGCCAAATCCAACACCAACTTGGTTGAACGTCCAGATGAATGCAAACTGTTCAGAAAACAGAGCAGCTGCAAACTTCTCTGGATGTTTCGGTAAATTGGTCATAACAATCTGTAGAAAAATTTCTAAGGGTCATGTAATACACCGTTGGAAAGGTTATGAAACTTACAACGATTTTGTAGTTCATAGTTTGTTCAGAATTGTACCCCAGTTGTATGTAAAACTGTGATGAAAACAGCCACATACAAAGGAGGTGCTGGCAAATTTTAGCCAGAAATTCTGTGAACTTTGAACAATCCTAACTTTTGTTCCAGAAATGATCTAGGGGCATATGAGTACTCGTTGAAAATATACTGAAGTTAACTTTAACTTTGGTATTCAACTTGAGTTATGAAAATGCTAATAAATGGATCAAATTCTGGGTTAAGTACATAAAGGTCTGTTCTGTACAGAATGAGGGACTGAATATGTTGGCTTTAGAAAGATGTGTAAACATGAAATTTTGTTATGCTTTCATAAAGTTTTAGCATGTTCATGTTTTACATACTTTCACATACTGCTAGATCAAGTTGTGATTCCCCTCAAAATTATGCTTTTGCAGTATGGTGCGTACTCATTCTCCGAGTAGGACTGAAGATTCTCATCGAGACGGTGATGACTCGACTCCACCAGGGGCACCGCCATCAACGGTATGGGCGGATATCATGGCTCAGATGGTCGAGTCAAGTCAAGAGAACACAAGACTACTCCAAGCCTTGGTACAACAGGGCTTACTCCAGCGTGCACAACAGGACGTTCCACCTCAGAACGCCTACTTGGATTTCTTGGCGACACAACCGCCAATCTTCACGGAAGCCCATGAACCAGTGGAAGCTGATCAGTGGCTTCGAGTTATGGATTCCAAGTTTGGAGTGTTTGAGTGTGACGAGTATCAAAAGAAATCATTTGCAGCTCAACAGCTCCATGGAGCCGCCGGAAATTGGTGGTTTGCGTATCTCGCCACCGTTCCGGAAGACCATCAAGTGGAATGGACGGAATTTCGTGAAGCATTCCGGGCTTGTCACATTCCTATGGGTTTTATCAAGGCCCAGCAGCAAGAATTCAGAAACTTGAAGCAGGGGAACATGAGTGTCCTCGATTATGTCAGACGATTCAACCTTCTGGCACAATATGCTCATGCTTATGCGACGAGCGAAGCTCCAATGTGTGACTACTTTTTCTATGGCTTGAATGCCATACTAAAAGAAAAGTTAGCTTTGTTCAATCAAGGCAGTTACACCGAGTTGATCAGTGCTGCTCTGCTGCAAGAACAAGCGACACTTGAGTGTCAAGCAGAGAAGAGGGACCGGGAGGATGTGCAAGAAGACACACCAATCGTTCCTCGTAAATACCGTGTGGTGTATCACATACCATCCGATGAGATATGGCAAGCACCAGGGAGATCAACTCCGTAAAGATTTCCTGCTCAAGAATCATGTCTTGAAGCAACACCTTTGCCTCAGCAACGAATGACATCTGTTGCATCATTGCTGCAGCCAAGTGCCTCAACTTCTCAACCACAAGTCAACGAAGAACCGGGGAAACCTCCGTGTTCTTATTGCCACAGTTTTGGGCATTTTAGGCAGGAATGCCGGGAGAAGTTGGTAAACACCAGACAGCCATCATCATCAGGTGGTATGCCGCCACCTGCTCACGTCAACATAACAGCATTGCAATCCGGGAGTGTGCAACATCTTGCGATTGAGGATGTCCCGGAGGGAGCACCGGTGTTAGCGGGCATGTTTACTCTCAAGGACGTGCCCGTATTGGTACTTTTTGATTCAGGTGCAACCCACAATTTTATCAGCAAAACATGCGTGGATCAGCACCAATTATCCACCAATACTCCCACAACGAGTTTTCTCATACGTTCACCGGGAGGAAATATCTCTGCCAATCAGATTGTGTCCCAAGCAGCTTTGTGTTTGGGCGGAAAAATATACCCAACATCGCTGATTATGTTGGATAGGCAGAAGATAGACATTATATTGGGGATGTCTTGGTTAAATCGTCACGGTGCCATTCTCAATATCGGTAACCGGACTGTCCAGATTGACTCGCCGATTCACGGACAGCACACGCTGTTTTTAGACAGCGAAGATCAATATATGGTAGAGGCCTACCACACGGGAGCGCTGAAGCTTGAAGATATTCCGGTGGTACGTGATTATCCTGACGTATTTCCCGATGACTTACCGGGCATGCCGCCCGAACGGGACGTCGAGTTCAAAATTGAACTGGCGCCGGGAATGACGCCTATTTCACGAAGGCCTTACAAGATGGCACCTAACGAGCTAGCGGAGTTGAAAGAGCAACTGAATGAACTCATGAGCAAGGGTTTCATACGACCAAGTTCTTCACCTTGGGGTTGCTCAGCGCTGTTCGTTAAGAAGAAGGACGAAACACTACGGCTATGTGTTGATTATCATCCTCTCAATGCTGTCACGATCAAGAACAAGTATCCTTTGCCTCGCATCGACATCCTGTTTGATCAACTTGTGGGTGCAAAGGTATTTTCGAAGATGGATCTTCGGTCGGGCTATCATCAAATCAAGATCCGACCGGAGGACATACCGAAGACAGCTTTCTCGACGAGACACGGACTCTACGAGTACCTCGTCATGTCATTTGGATTAACCAACGCTCCGGCACACTTCATGTATTTGATGAATTCTGTGTTCATGCCGGAGTTAGACAAGTTCGTCGTGGTATTCATCGACGACATATTGGTTTACTCCAAATCGGAAGAAGAGCACGCTGAACATCTGCGTACTGTGCTACAACGGTTACGGGAGCACCAATTGTATGCCAAGTTCAGCAAGTGCGAATTTTGGATTGATCAAGTGCCTTTCCTTGGCCATATTATTTCAGCAGAAGGGATTGCCGTGGACCCCAGCAAGATTGAACAAGTGCTGAAGTGGGAACCTCCCAAATCAGTCCACGAGGTCCGAAGTTTCCTAGGTTTAGCGGGGTATTATCGGAGGTTTATTCCGAGCTTCTCAAAGATTGCTAAACCAATGACGGAGCTGCTGAAGAAGGGCACTAAATACATGTGGAATGCAGCATGTGAAGCCGCATTCAAAACTTTGGTGAAACATCTCACAACGGCTCCAGTTCTTGCTCAACCGGACACGACGAAGCCATTCGATGTATACTGTGATGCATCCGGCATCGGTCTCGGCTGCGTTCTGATGCAAGAAGGGCATGTAGTTGCCTATGGGTCTCGTCAACTGCGAAACCACGAGCAGCATTATCCAACTCACGATCTTGAGCTTGCTGCTGTGGTGTTGGCATTGAAGATGTGGAGGCACTACCTGCTTGGTAATCTTGTTCACCTCTACACCGACCATAAAAGCTTGAAGTATATCTTCACGCAGAAGGAGCTGAATAAGAGACAACGGAGATGGTTGGAGCTCATAAAAGATTATGAAATTGAGATCCACTATCACCCAGGAAAAGCCAACGTGGTTGCCGACGCGCTTAGTCGGAAAGCCCACATTCACAACTTAGCGGTTGCTGAGTTGGAAGATGAAGAACCCAGCCTCCGTGTCATTCCGTACGGCGCGCTTTATAATCTCGCGCTCATTCCAACAATCCGTGAAGAGATTGTTGAGGCTCAAAGAAGAGACAGAGGTATGTCTCACATACGGAGAAGACTGGACAACGGAGAGGTGAAATGTTTCCGGAAGGATGAGAACGGTACAATATGGTTTAACGACCGTATAGTGGTACCGCGCAATATGAAACTCCGGAAGAAAATCTTGGATGAAGCCCACCTGTCGAAGTTTTCCATTCATCCCGGAAGTAACAAGATGTACCAAGATTTGAAACAGAAATTTTGGTGGACGAGGATGAAGAGGGAGATTGCTAAATACGTATCCGAATGCGATACGTGTAGACGGGTCAAGGCTGATCATATGCGGAAAGCCGGACCGCTACAACCTTTAAAGATTCCGGCGTGGAAATGGGAGGATGTGAGTATGGACTTCATCGTCGGATTACCCCTCACATCCAGGAAGCATGACTCGATATGGGTGATCGTCGACCGGTTGACAAAGTCGGCTCATTTCATACTGGTGAACACTCATTATCGAGCAAGGCAATATGCGGAGTTATTCATCTCCAGAATTATTTGCACACATGGTGTCCCGAAGACCATCATTTCAGATCGAGGTGCACTGTTTGTTGCTCGGTTTTGGGAGCAGCTGCATGCCTCGTTGGGCACCAAGCTGATTAGAAGCTCCGCATATCACCCTCAAACCGATGGACAAACCGAGAGGGTGAACCAAGTACTTGAGGATATGTTGAGAGCGTGTGCCATCCACCACGGTAGGAATTGGGATGATCACCTACCGCTGGCAGAGTTTTCATTTAACAACGATTATCAAGCGAGTATTAAAATGACACCCTATGAAGCTCTCTACGGCCGGAAGTGTCGCACACCATTGAATTGGTGTGAGTCCGGCGAAAGAGTTCTGTTTGGGATTGATCTTGTCAACGAAGCCGAAGACCGAGTTCGGTTGATACAAGAGAACTTAAAGGCTGCACAATCCCGACAGAAGAGCTACGTGGATCAGAGGCGTAGGCCATTACATTTTGACGTCGGAGAACACGTTTATCTTTGTGTATCCCCGATGAAGGGAATTCACCGGTTCGGTGTAAAGGGGAAGCTCGCTCCCCGTTTTATTGGTCCTTTTGCTATCACGGAGAAGTGCGGACCCGTAGCCTACCGGCTGGAATTACCGGCAAGTCTAGCGGGTGTTCATGATGTATTTCATGTTTCACAGCTGCGGAAGTGCCTCAAATTCACCGCTGCTGTTCGCACTGAGGACATCGACGAATTGAAACCGGACCTGACCTACACCGAGCGACCGGTTCAGATTTTGGATGAAAAGACCCGGGTAACCCGGAACCGGACGATCCGATTTTTCAAGGTGCTGTGGAGTAATCACACCGCGGAAGAGGCGACATGGGAAAGTGAAGATTACCTCCGCACCAACTATCCGGAATTTTTAGCTTTGTACAGTTTGTAATTACCTCTCCCGTCTCGTTCCTGTTTTGTAATCTCGGGACGAGATTCTTTTAAGGGGGGAGGAATGTAAAAGTCCCAAAAATGTGTATGAATAAAAACTAAAGTTTGAGTTCATATGTGTGGCAAAGACATGAAAAATGGGACTTGCTAAAACTTTTCTTCATGCAAGGTAATACATGGATGAACATCCAACATGAGGTTCACCTTTTTACTTAAAAGTGTTGGACCAATAAGGAGTTAAATACCTCTTTGCATGTGAGTTTAAAATTCAGATTTGAAAATTCAAAGTTCACACATATGGTGACCCAAAAACTTTGAATTAACATGCAGCCATATAGTTGAGTTTTTAGGGAAAAGGTTATCACCAACTTTTCAATTGTAGGGTGGGCTCAAAGGAGAGCTAAAGAGAAGAAATTGCAAATTCTAAACCAAATTCAGATTTAGTCTTGCAAATTCAAACTGAATTTGAAGAATTCAAATTCTAACCCACCTTTTTAAAACTTAGCATTTTGGGGAGTGAAAAGATCAGCTTGAGAAGATATTTGGTGAAGAAATGGGGGGTGTGACCCACAGGTCATAGAGCTAAAGGAGGAGACTTACTCCCTAAGTTTTGCTCTCGGTGGGAACTTTTCCTGAGCAGCTTGCGAGCGCCACCGAGCAGCTTGCCGGTAACAGCTCCTGCTGCCGGTCTCCACGCGCTGGCGCCCTGGGGTCGGTCCTGGCCGCACCCCCAACGTGATCACGTGCCCCCCCGGCCGAAGCAAGGCACAATTGCTTTCTTCTCCTCGCAAACAAACTGAGAGCCAAGCACCTCACCGCGCTGCTCCACTGCTCCCTGTCTCCCGACCAGCCCAGCGCCTCTCCGGCAGGCTCAAGAGGTCACAGAGGTGCGCCAGGAGGTACTGATCCTCATCCCGTCGTCCTCCTGCTCTCCCCCGACGCCGGCTCGCCGGAATTCGACTTTTGGCACCGGCGCACGTATAGAACAGCCTGTGTTTAATTCGTGAAATTCTCCCAAACCGATTGATCATATCTCCTACAATTCAAACCACAGCAACTAGATGCCCTAGCGCCCTCCCACGCCGAAAACCAAAGGAAACCGACCTTCCTATGCCCCGGGCGACGAGAAATCATCGCCGGCGGCCAAAACGGCCATGGTCCACGGTGACGACTAGGTTGCAGCCACTTCCTGCACGATCTGATCTCCGTTCCATGTTCCTAGAACCATAGTGATGCTGTAGGACATCGTAGCTCACCGGGAGATGCCTTGGACACGCTGGAACGCGTCCATGTCGAGCTCCCGAGCCGCCCCGCCGGTGCCGACCCACCTACAGCCGTTTTCACGTGGGGAAACCTTGTCAGGCAGCTGCGCCACGTTCCCAGGAGCATGTAGGGCGAAACTGGAGCTCATTTGGTGGAGAAATGAGAGAGAACGAGCCATGCCAAGTTTTCTGCCGGTGTGCACCCGCGGGCTCTGGCGGGAGGTTGAAGAAGCACCTGACCCGTGGGCCCCACGTGCGACTGTGCTGTTTAAAATCAAACAGAGAGTTATGCAAACTTGTAAAATGCATAACTTGGTGTAGGAAGCTCCAAAAATAGTGAGATAAATTTTGTTTGATTCCTCTAAGAGAGTACTATCCAGAGGTACAACCCAATAATTATGAAAACCCCTGGTTTTGGCTCATTAATTCATAGAAGGAAAAGCTTGTGGGAATTTTTCCAGGAGTTCTATGTATTGTAAAATCCCCAAATTTTGGCAGGAGAGTCTTCCATAAATACTTGAACTCCAGTAAAATTTTCATAAGTATTGGACCTCATTTTCTTGGCCAAATGTGGTGTTAATTCCTTATGTCTCTGAAAATGGGAAAATAAACAGAGGTCAATTTCAGAATTTTTCCCCAAACTTTAGAACCTCATAACTCTTGCTAGGAATCCCCAAATTTAGTGATTCAAATTGGGTTGGATTCATATTGAATAGCTCTGTCCAAATCTACAACCCAATTTGTATGAAACGAATTATTTAATTCTGGAACATTCTTGGAAGGTTTTCTGAAAAAGAATTATTGAGGGAGTTTGGTTTATCCAAATATACCCAAATTTTT
Source organism: Neostapfia colusana (assembly GCA_030760725.1). Classification (NCBI taxonomy): domain Eukaryota; kingdom Viridiplantae; phylum Streptophyta; class Magnoliopsida; order Poales; family Poaceae; genus Neostapfia; species Neostapfia colusana. The sequence continues at coordinate 3,867,120 of JASWHV010000010.1, read as the reverse complement.
CCATAATATTCTTTAGCATATTGTTGACCTTATAGCAAATTTTCAGATCATTTGAAGATCATTTGAGTAGGAAGTTGCTAAAAACAATCTGCTGTGTTCATAAGAGTCCAGAAACATTTTCAGAAAATGTTTCCCACTTCAAAAATCTGTTCTGAGCAATCCATAGCTCCAAAAATCATAGGAAAATTTAGGCAAGCTCTCTGGGACATACTTGGAATTGTAGTTCACTTAGTTGGGCATGAAAATGCACATTACTACAGAATTAATTCTATTGAGTACAAATGCTTAAAGAATTGTTCTGGGAGAACTACCCAAGTAAAAGGGCTGAATTTTGGACCAGATGACTCTCATGTGATCAAGAACTCACATGTAAATTATCAGCCCAAGATGAGTCCTGGAACTCCCTGTTCTTATTCTCCATACTTATGTATAAGGGAAAAATACATAAGAGATATTGTGAGAATTATGGAGGACACAATATGACTTCACATTAGCTGCAATTTGGCAAGCTAAATCCTTTGGTAGTATAGAACCTGCTATAAAAGTTTTGAGGCCATTGGAGTTCTTGTTCTTCAGTTGCACTCAAATCTTTTCAGCTTATCTATTATGTTCATTAGAGAAAAGGGTTAGTGTATAGCTAAGGGCCTTAAGGTCAAATTAGTTTCATTCTGTTCTTTGCACAACAGAGGCAAACCAAGCCATGCTTGGCTTTTCCACACAACCTCTGTTCTTAAGAAAGTAATTCTATAACTTCTTTCTATTACATTCTATAAAATATGTGCATATGCATTTCAATAGGAACCACAACGAAGGGGACTCAAAGGAGTGATTCATCAAAGTGGATCAAGCTCCGGAGAGTCAAGGGTGGATCTGCAAGGACACTAACTGTTATATACGACTACCCTGCAAAACAGGCAAGCTCCGGTTTGCATTTAACAGCTGTTAAGTTTTTATTTTGTACTCACTTTCGGTCAAGATATGAACGGTGCATTAGGTCTAGTGATTGATACTCCTCTTGCATAGCCAAATGACCCATGGAGTATTGGGTAGGTGTCTTTCACCGTGTAGAACTGTCATGCTTAAGTACGGTTCGGTAGAAGTCGAGTGGTGAGATGCTACTCGCAGATTTAGGAACAACAGGGGCATACGGGATTGGTTCGTAAATGAATTAGCAAGTTAAAGTTGAGACCGGAAGGTTGTAGGAGCAGCAGGACATAGGGGCCTGGGTGCTGTAGACCTGTCCGTGTCGGTAAAGGACCGATCCGTATGCGGCCCTGTTGAACAAGTTTGAGTTGTGTACCGGACTCATGCTGGCTATATGGGACCCAGTAAACCGATGTACCTCGGGAAGCTGTCGTTGGGACTTTTCGGGTCGCCTCAGGCGGACGGCCGGTGTGCAGTATGTGGGAAATATTCTCATGACATCTCACGTCGGAAGGTGCACCATGAGAGTAGCTACTGTATGGGGCGACTTGATCGATTCAGCGGGGGTGAAACGGGGGAAAGGCTGCCACGTACGACGTCAGTGATGGTTGTTGTAGGCAACGTCGAGTACGGGCGTACGTGTCGTGTAGTCCGGGTGTTATTGATTCGAATCACCGTCGCTCGCGGAATGGACCGAGCATACTTGTTCTCACAGTCGTGACGTAGTAAGAACTTGCATGAGAAAGGAACTAATCATCTTGATGTGAAGTATTATTCTACCTTGTATTGGAGCTTGATGAATAGGCTAATGCAAACTCGATTCTTTTATGCCATGAGCAATTTACATCGGGGGAAAGCGTTTCTTGTTTGATTGTGGACTTCCGATGTTGCGTGCCCAGGGTTACTTAAAATGCTGCATTTAATATCTGAAAGTAAGGATTCACTTTTAGGCGAGTTTAATTATGCTTATGCCATCCTATGTTAGGTTCATAACCGCACTTAGAGTTTCATGTTTAGAGTGACGGTTAAGTCTTGCTGAGCGTTATGCTCACGGATGCTATCCGAGTTGTTTTGCAGGTAATTGACTCTATGCTTATGAGAAGGGATGCCGATGAGACTCGGGAACCTCCGAGTGCTTACTCAAAGAGCATCCTCGCCGCTGCAGATTGATCTTCGTGTTGCTAGTAAGAAACGTTCGCGGGCTGGACCGTTTCTTTGTTGCTAGTTTAGACGTGAGTCGTGAGAGTGATAGTCTTCCGCTGTAGTTTACTCAGATATACTTATTTGTAAAACAATCTTGTACGCTTCCGCAAACTATTTAAGTAATATGATGTATGTTCATCGACCCGTGTGCTGTTGGGTGCCGCATAACACGGCACCACCCGACGAGGTCCCGTGGGGCCGTCTCAGCCTTGCCCCTGCTGAAGGGGCGGGACCCGGTCCTTCCAGTCCTAGGCCGGAGTTGTTGGTAGCTCCTTTCCCCCCGCTTCGTACAGTCCCCGTTGATGTAACCTGGAGGTCCTGCACACAGGCAGAGGAAACGTAATTCTCCTCGGGGGGTTCTCCCCTCCCGTCTCCTAGTCTTATTCGGCTTACGATCCTGATCCGTTATACGGGTCTTGGGCAATTCTGTGCGCGAGGCGCCGGAGCTCCGGCTCCCTCCGAGGTCCGGGTACGGCCGTCCGATCCCTAGTACCGGGCCGTGCACCGGGGAAGCAGAGTGCACGTGCTTTGGGTTCATGACCAGGAAAAGCGGTTGTACTCCCCTGTACCTCCAGAGGGCAGGATGCGCACGCTTTGGGCTCGGGGCCGGCTAAGCGGGATACGCACCCTGGACCCCCCATGCACAACGCAGGCCTTTCCTGGAGGTGACCAACTGGCACCGCAACACCTGACTGGGGGAGGCCCGAGAGAATCACTCGGCCGTCGGCAGGTGCCTCAAGCGCAACCGCCCTCGGTAAGATAGCGAATGCTGACTATGGATGAGCGCGGGAGAGAGGGAGCTAGATGTACGATGAACATACATAGATAGTGCGATCATAAAAATTAATGCATAATTTAAATGAGCTCATGGGAGAGAGCAAAGTAGAACAAGTTTCTGTGTTCATGCCCATAGGTGGAATTCTGGCTGTACATGGAGGCAATGATCCGCCTCGTCTACAAGGGAAGCAAGACTCTATGCACTTAGGGTCGGAACTAGGCTAAGCTGGACGTAGTCCTGTACCGTCCCTTGAGACTTAGCTGCCCCAAGCGCTGTTCCTAGATTCTATGGGATTTATTACAGAAGGGGATGACCCTGTTCTACTAATGCTCAGGGAGTAGGACTTACAGTGTTGTTCCATGCCAAGGGTTTTGGGAACGGATCCCACACTCGGTTGAAAGGCATGTGTACCTGGGGCGGCAGCTTTCGTGATTCGGAAGGGACCATCCCGGCTTGGGCAGAGTTTATAGGTCCTTCTCGGGAAAGTGCGTGCCGCGACACCAAGTTGCCCTTCTGCAGGTCCCTGACGCATTTTGTTCTTTGGCGGTAGTGCTAGAGCAGCAGCCGAGACCATGCGTTGTGGGGTGTTACCTGCAGCTGAGTCTTGTTGACGAGGTTGTCATCTTCACGCTGGATCAGGTCCCGCGCGGCTTCTCCTGGGCGCCCCCGGGGAGTTCTCCCCTTCTGGCTAAGGCCTTCAAGGGGTAGGTGGACCCGGGCTTGTCTTGGAAGACCTAAGGCGTCTTCCCCTTCTGGCAAGGCCTTCAAGGGGTTGACAGACCTTGGGTGGCCCCCGGGAGGTATGACCGAGGCACGGAGGCGTGCTCTCGGGTGAGGCTGGCCCGACCTTGCACCATTGTGATCGGTGCTTGGGCTGCTGCGACTACTTGGGGCTTCTCCAAGGTTGACGCCGCAGCAGTGCAGCCTCCTCTGACCTGGGACGGCAGCCACAGCCGGCTACCGCCCCGGCCCATCACCATCGGAGCTGGAGTCCTCACCGTTATGCACTGTCTTTATGACACGCTGAGGCTCCTGAAACCCCACCTGGTGGGCGGCGCTGACTGGAGCGTCGACTTTCTGCTTGCCATCCCTCTGAGGGTGGAGCGGCGCTTCAGCTCTCTGCTGCCTTCCTTTGCGGAAGCGCTCCGCGAGCCTCTGGATATCCCAGCACTCGGCAGCAGTATGGTTGCCGGCGCCAGGCACGGGGCATAGCCCGCCCTGGTCACTCTCTGGGGCTGGTGACTGCCGCTGCCTTTTGTCGGGGTGTGGCCCCCGAGCTCCACTAGTCGTCGCTGCTGTGGCGACGGGAGCCGCGGACGATGACTTCATCCTGCCACTCCACCGGTTCTTGGCCTTCTTGCCACCTCCATAGGCAGCAGCGCCGGACCCGGGCTGTCCTCCTGACTCGGAGGTAGGCAGTGAGTGCCAGTTCCGCCCTTCAGCTGCTCTGGCGCACTTGTCCGCCAGGCTGAAGAGCTCAGAGACGTCGCGGACCTCTCTGGTCGCGAGCTTCTCAAGCATTCTCTCGTCCCAGACACCCTGCCGGAACGCCACCACCACAGAAGCACTTTGAATATGCGGTATGGTGTTGCGTACCTGGGAGAACCGCTGGATGAAAGAGCACAGCGACTCCCCAGGTTGTTGCTTGATGGCGTGGAGGTCAAGCTCCGTGCCGGGATGGGTGTAGGAGCTGACGAAGTTGGCGATGAACTGCCGGCAGAGCTCTCCCCAGGAAGTTATATAACCCTGAGGGAGATTCATGAGCCAAAGCCGGGCTGGGCCGGTCAAGGCAACGGGGAAGTAGTTCGCCATGACGGCCTCATCCCCTCCTGCTGCAAGTACGGCGGTGGAGTAGATCTGGAGGAACTCCGCCGGGTTGACGCTGCCGTCGTACTTTTTGGGCAGATGCGGCCGAAACTTGCGCGGCCACCTCGCGAAGCGAAGGTGGGGTGCAAGAGCCGCACATACTGCCCCTGTTGTCGCAGGTATTGGTGCCGCGAATGCTTAGTTCGCATCTGGCACAGTGTACCCCGGTATGGGCAAGGCTGCTCCATAGTCCGGGGACGCCGCTTGCAGGGCATATGGTTGTGGCATATGCTGCGCAGCGTACACCTGGGGCAGAGCTCGCGTGGCGAAGATCTGCCCTTCAAGCTGGGTCGAGGCCGACGTCATGCTGTCTCCAGCCTCTTGGGTGCGACGCCTTTCTCGACGTCGCTCGAGGAACACTCGGGCATCTTGGCTCAAGTGGCACCGCTCCAGCTCTGCCCTCAGGTCCGTCGACAGAAACCCGGTGGAGCTGGAGCCCGCCGTCTGCCCGTCAACCGTTGGCGTGCGCGTCAGCGACACAGCCGGTTGGCTGGAGCGTCGCCCTCACCGAAACCGAGGGTTTGCGGCGGCGACGACGAGGCGGTCCACCTTGTGGACCCACTGCTGAGTCGCTGAGTGGGGTGCATCCCCAGCAGGTGGATTGTGCAGTAGCGCTCTTGCTGCAGCTAGCGCACCCCCATGGTGTACGCTCAGCGCTGCAGAAGATCTCACGCTGGTCGGAGCCTGCCTTGCCGGAGTCGGCGTTGCCGGAGTTGGCTGCTGGCTACCAGCTTGTGCCGACACACTCCGTCCTGAGTGCGTCGACATGTACTCCCCGCTGGTCACGGTTCGCCGTGAACGCGGAGGAGGAGAGTTTGCCGCTGAAGGAAGCTTGGTCATCTTCGTCGGCGGAAACTCGTCGCGCAAGGGAAAAGCCCCCTACCTGGCGCGCCAAATGTCGAAGTGTTTGGTCGACACTTCCCCTGGGCCTGCACTGGGCAGCCCGTGGAGGTTCTTTTTTCGGTGGGGCTAGTTACTTGCGGAGAGCTTGAGCGTATGGACGGGTTAGTGAGAGCTTGACACGGCGAGTTTTACGTGGTTCAGGCCGCCGGAGCGTAAAACCCTACGTCCACGGCGAGCTATGAAGCTCGCTGTATTGCTTGCTGCTCAGAACCGGAGTCCTGAGCTTGAGGATGAGTTACAGCTTGGGTGTGAATGGCTAGCGTATGAGTTGCGGGAGTGCGAACATTTGCTATCGTCGCCTACCCGAGTCTTTTATAGTCCAAGACTCGGGTGGCTTACAAGGGGGGCCCAGGACCCGACAGGTGGTCCCGGGGAGATTGACTGTTATCTACCGTATCTGCAGTTATGCCGGTAGTTGTCTCTGGCGAAGGCTTCTGAGTCTTCGTCTTGCAGCCCTGCCCATGCCGCATGCTAGTCGTAGTGGATGATGACGGCGGGGGCGGCATGGGATGTCTTGTCGCCGTGTTTATTGGCTGGCAGGCTCTGACACTGCGCGCCAGTCTGTGATGCGACTGGGCGCAACGGCACCTGACAGTGGCGTGCTCCGCGTCTCCGCGTCTTGGGAAGACACGGGCCTTGAATACCTTGTACGGGCAAGGTATGGGGCGTCTTTACGCCCGCTGCCTATCGCTCGGGGGCAGGCAGCGCCGTTCTGCTGGCCACATGGCGGGCCCGGAGCCCTCCTCAGAGGAGAGGGGGGTCCGGCTCCGCAGGACACGTGGAGCCTTTAGACCTCTCCCCACGGAGGGGGAGGTTTGGCTTCTGTCGGCCACGTGGCGAGCCCGGAGCTCCTCTCTGAGGAGAGGGAGGTACGGCCCCGCCGGATACGTGGCACCTTCGGACCTCTCTCCCGCAGAGGGGGTGGTCCGGCTTCTGTATGCCATGTGGCGGGCCCGGAGCTCTCCTCTAAGGAGAGGCAGGTCCGGCCCCGCCGGACGCGTGGCGCTGTCGGTACCTGAGATATGTGGTACCCCCGCGCACAGGGGGAAATGCCTAAGGAACTCGCCCTTCTCCGCAGGGAGAGCTCCGAAGGCGCCACGCGTCCGGCGGGGCTGGACCTCCCTCTCCTCAGAGGAGAGCTCCGGGCCCACCACGTGGCATACAGAAGCAGGACCTCCCCCTCTGCGGGCGAGGGGTCCGAAGGTGACATGTATCCAGCGGGGCCGAACCTCCCTCCCCCTAGAGAGGAGCTCCGGGCCCACCACATGGCCGACAGAAGCCGAACCTCCCCCTCCGCAGGGAGAGGTCCGAAGGCTCCACGTGCTCCACGGGGCCGGACCCTCCTCTCCTCTGAGAAGGGCTCCGGGCCCACCACGTGGCCAGCAGAACAGCGCTGCCTGCCCCCGAGCGATAGGCAGCGGGCGTAAAGACGCCCCATACCTTGCCTGTACAAGGTATTCAAGGCCCGCGTCTTCCCAAGACGCGGAGATGTGGAGCACGCCTCTGTCAGGTGCCGTTGCGCCCAATCACATCACAGACTGGTGCGCGGTGTCAGAACCTGCCAGCCAATAAACACCGCGACAAGACATCCAATGCCGCCAGCGCCGTCATCAACCACTACGACTAGCGTGCGGCATGGGCAGGGCGGCAAGACGGAGACTCGGAAGCCTTCGCCAGAGACAACTACCGGCATAACTGCAGATACGGTAGATAACAGTCAATCTCCCCGGGACCACCTGTCGGGTCCCGGGCCCCCCTTGTAAGCCACCCGAGTCTTGGACTATAAAAGGCTCGGGTAGGCGACGATAGCAAGGGTCCGCATTTCTGCAACTCATACGCTAGCCATTCACTCCCAAGCTGTAACTCACCCCCAAGCTCGGGACTCCGGCCCCGAGCAGCAAGCAATACAGCGAGCTCCATAGCTCGCCGTGGACGTAGGGTTTACGCTCCGGCGGCCTGAACCACGTAAAACTCTCAGTGTCAAGCTCTTACTAACTCGTCCATCCGCGCAAGCTCTCCGCAAGGGACTAGCCCCACCGAAAAAAGAACCTCCGCGGGCTGCCCAGTGCAGGCCCAGGGGAAGTGTCGACCGAACACTTCGACATTTGGCGCGCCAGGTAGGGGGCTTTTCCCCTTGCGCGACGAGTTTCCGCCGACGAAGATGACCAAGCTCCCTTCAGCGGCAAACTCTCCCCCTCCGCGTTCACGGCAAACCGTGACCAGCGGGGAGTACATGTCGACGCACTCAGGACGGAGTGCGTCGGCACAAGCTGGTAGCCAGCAGACGACTCCGGCTACGCCGACTCCGGCGATGCAGGCTCCGACCAGTGTGAGATCTTCTGCAGCGCTGAGCGTACACCATGGGGGTGCGCTAGCTGCAGCAAGAGCACTGCTGCGCAACCCACCTGCTGGGTATGCGCCCCATTCCGCGACCCAGCAATGGGTCCGCGAGGTGGACCGCCTCGTCGTCGCCGCCGCGAACCCTCGGTTTCGGCGAGGACGGCGCCCCGGTCAACCGGCTGTGTCGCTGACGCGCATGCCCACGGTTGACGGGCAAACGGCGGATTCCAGCTCCTCCAGGCTCCCGTCGACGGACCCCTGAGAAGGGAGCTGGAACGGTGCCACTTGGGCCAGGATGCCCGGGTGTACCTCGAGCGACGTCGAGAAAGGCATCGCAACCATGAGGCTGGCGACAGCATGACGTCGGCCTCGACACAACCTGGAGGGCAGGTCTTCGCCATGCGAGTCCTGCCTGAGGCATACGCCACGCAGCATATGCCACAACCATATGCGCCACAACCAGTGCCCCCGGTCTATGGTACAGCCTTGCCCATACCGGGGTACACGGTGCCAAGTCCGAACCAAGTGTTCGCAGCACCAATACCTGCGGCAGCAGGGGCAGGATGTGCGGCCCTGGCACCCCACCTTCGCTTCGCGAGGTGGCCGCGCAAGTTTCGGCCGCACCTGCCCGAGAAGTACGACGGTAGCGTCAACCCGGCGGAGTTCCTCCAGATCTACTCCACCGCCGTACTTGCCGCAGGAGGGGATGAGGCTGTCATGGCCAACTACTTCCCCGTTGCCTTGACCGGCCCAGCTCGGTCTTGGCTCATGAATCTCCCCCAGGGGTCCATAACCTCCTGGGGAGAGCTCTGCCTGCAGTTCGTTGCCAACTTCGGCAGCTCCTACACCCGTCCCGGCACGGAGCTTGACCTCCACGCCGTCAAGCAACAGCCTGGGGAGTCGCTGCGCTCTTTCATCCAGCGGTTCTCCCAGGTACGCAACACCATCCCGCATATTCAAAGTGCTTCTGTGGTGGTGGCGTTCCGACAGGGTGTCCGGGACGAGAAAATGCTTGAGAAGCTCGCGACCAGAGAGGTACGCGACGTCTCTGAGCTCTTCAGCCTGGCGGACAAATGCGCCAGAGCAGATGAAGGGCGGAACTGGCACTCCCTGCCAACTTCCGAGTCAGGAGGACAGCCCGGGTCCGGTGCTGCTGCCTATGGGGGTAGCAAGAAGGCCAAGAACCGGGGGAGTGGCAAGATGAAGTCATCGTTCACGGCTCCCGTCGCCGCAGCAGCGACGACTAGTGGAGCACGGGGGCAACGCCCCGACAAAAGGCAGCGGCAGTCACCAGCCCCAGATAGTGACCAAGGAGGGCTATGCCCTGTGCATGGCGCCGGCAACCATACTGCTGCCGAGTGCTGGGATATCCAGAGGCTCGCAGAGCGCTTCCGCAAAGGAAGACAGCAGAGAGCTGAAGCACCGCACTACCCTCAGAGGGATGGCAAGCAGAAGGTCGATGCCCCAGTCACCGCCGCCCATCAGGTGGGATTTCAGGATCCTCAGCGTGTCATAAAGACATTGCATAACGGTGAAGACTCCAGCTCCGACGGTGACGGGCCAGGGCGGTAGCCGGCTGCGGCTGCCGTCCCGGGTCAGTGGAGGCTGCACTGCTGCGGCGTCAACCTTGGAGAAGCCCCAAGTAGTCGCAGCAGCCCTAGTGCCGACCACAATGGTGCGAGGTCAGGCCAGCCTCACCCGAGAGCACACCTCCGTGCCTCGGACATACCTCCCGGGGGCCGCCCAAGGTCTATCGACCCCTTGAAGGCCTTGGTAGAAGGGGAAGACACCTTAGGTCATCTAAGATGAGCCCGGGTCCACCTACCCCTTGAAGGCCTTAGCCAGAAGGGGAGAACTCCCCGGGGGCCCCAGGAGAAGCCGCGCAGGACCTGATCCAGCGTGAAGATAACAACCTCGTCGACGAGACTCGTCTGCAGGTAACACCCCACAACGCAAGGTCTCGGCTGATGCTCTAAGCACTTCTGCCAAAGAACCGAACGTGTCAGTGACCTGCAGAAGGGCAACCTGGTGTCGCGGCACACTCTTTCCCGAGAAGGACCCATAAACTCTCCCCCAGCAGGGAAGGTCCCTTCCGAATCATGAAAGCTGCCGCCCCAGGTACACATGCCTTTCAACCGAGTGTGGGATCCGTTCCCAAAATCCTTGGCATGGAGCAACACTGTAAGTCCTACTCCCCGAGCATCAGTAGAACAGGGTCATTCCCTTCTGTAATGAATCCCATAGAATCTAGGAACAGAGCTTGGGGCAGCTAAGTCTCAAGGGACGGTACAGGACTACGTCCAGTTTAGCCTGGTTCCGACCCTAAGCGCGTAGAGTCTTGCTTCCCTTGTGGACGAGGCAGAATATTGCCTCCATGTACAGCCAGAATTCCACCTATGGGCGTGAACACAGAAACCTGTTCTACTTAGCTCTCTCTCATGCGCTCATTTAAATTATGCATTAATTTTTATGATCGCATTATCTATGTATGTTCATCGTACATTTAGCTCCCATTCTCCCGCGCTCATCCATAGTCAGCATTCGCTATCCTACCGAGGGCGGCCGCGCTTGAGGCACCTGCCGATGGCCGAGTGAGTCTCTCGGGCCTCCCCCAGTCAGGTGTTGCGGTGCCAGTTGGTCACCTCCAGGAAAGGCCTGCGTTGTGCATGGGGGGTCTAGGGTGCGTATTCAGCTTAGCAGGCCATGAGCCCAAAGCATGTGCATCCTGCCCTCCGGAGGTACAGGGGAGTACAATCGCTTTGCCTGGTCATGAACCCAAAGCACGTGCACTCTGCTTCCCCAGCGCAAGGCCCGGTACTAGGGATCGGACGACCGTACCCGGACCTCGGAGGGAGCCGGAGCTCCGGCGCCTCAAGCACAGAATTGCCCAAGCCCCGTATAGCGGATCAGGATCGTAAGACGAATAAGACTAGGAGACGGGAGGGGAGGACCCCCCGAGGAGAATTACATTTCCTCTACCTGTGTGCAGGACCTCTAGGTTATGGCAATGGGGACTGCATGAAGCGGGGGGAAAGGAGCTACCAACTACTCCGGCCTAGGACTGGAAGGACCGGGTCCTGCCCCTTCAGCAGGGGCGGGGCCCGAGGGCCCCACGTGTCCAGCGGGGCCGGAGCTCTCGCCTCCCCTGAGGGGGGCTCCGGGCTCGCCACGTGGCAGGCAGAAACCGGACCTTCCCCCCGGTGGGAGGGCTCCGAAAGCCCTACGTGTCCAGCAGGGCCGGAGCTCCCGCCCCCTAAGGAGGGGCTCCGGACCCGCCACGTGGCAGGCAGATTTGGAGCTCCCCATAGGGCGAGATCCGGAGACCCCCGGGGGCCCCTAACACCGTTAGGGCCCGGGGAAGGTGTCTGTGCAGAGCTCCGAGATTGGAGAAGGCCTCTGAGTACCTTGCGGAGCTAAGGACTCAGTCAGGCAAAGCCAAGAAGGAGAGAAAAAGCATCACAGACACAAATATCTAAAAGAGTCAAACTATGCGAGGCTCCATGAGCTGGACTACAGACTCGATAAAAAGGGAGAAACAAGTCCTAAGGACCTCCTGGCTCCCGCCGGAACCTTGCGGCTACAAGGGCGGCCACATCCTCGACTTCAGCCCTGGCAGCTTCCTCCCGCTCCACGGCTGGGCCCTCTCTCGCTGGTTCTAGCGAGAAAGAGGGGTCGCGGCTCTTGAAGCATGCCAGCACATGTGAGGCGACCTCTAGGGATAGGCCGCGTCCCTCGGCCTCAAGCTCGCTGGCGACCACCGAGTCTAGCCTGTCCAGCTTGGCGCCAATCGACTCCAGCGCGGGGATCACCTCCGCCACCTTTAAGGCAGGAGCCGCGGCCCTCACCGGACTGAAGCCAAGAGGGATCAGGGCGGACCCCGCTCGATCCACGAAGCTCGAGACCGCAAGAGCCTTGGAGGACCGCAAGGCCAAGAGCTCCTCCACCTCGCGGCGGGCTGCCTGCAGGGCCTCCAGGTTTCTCTCGGAGAATTCCTTCTCCTGGGCCGCCAGGGAGCTCTCCCGAAGATGGAGAGTATTGGCGAGCCGCTCCAACTTAGAAGCCTTGAAGTCGGCGGCCAACTCCCATTCCAAGACCGCGCGGTGTTCGCGGGAGACCTGTTCCTCCCTCAGGTCGAGGTCTGCCTTCAGAATCTCTAGCTCCTCGATTCGAGCTCGAAGGTCATCCTCGCCCGCCGCCAGCTGCGCGGCGACCCTCTCCGCCTCAGCTGCCGTGGAATGCTCCCGTTCCTCAACGGCGAGTTCACGGCGCTCCATCCGCTGCCGTATCTCCTCAGCGGCAGAGAGGCTCTCCTCGGCCCGGGCGTGAGCCTCCAGGGCCTCCCTATTGATCCGCCGCGATTCGGCGTCCATACGTTCGACAGCCCGCTTCAGCCGGTCGAGGAGCACTTCCCTGAAGTCGAGCAACTCCCGCCTGGAGTCGAGCTCGCTCTTGACCTTCGCGGTCCGCTCCCGCAAAAGGTTCCCCCAGGTGAGGAGGCGATCCCGTTCAACTGTATACTCCTCCCGCTCGCGACCTAGTGCAGCCAAGACCTGCCGGACGCTGGTCTCGGCAAGCGCGAAGGCATCTGCCAGGGGCAATGGAGCAACAGAGGCCGGGGCAGTTCCCCTGACCTCCTCCATCACCTCGTCCTCAAGGGGAGTCGATGCGCCAGCAACCAAGACGAGACGCCGGTCAGGAGAAGCAGGCGCCGGGGCTCTGGCAGCCGGTCCTGCCGGGCCCTCTTTAGCTTCTGGCTTCTTGACCTGTGGAGAGGGGCGAGCCGGGGAAGGCGGCGCTGGAGTAAAGGCCGGGCCGCCTGGTGCAGGGTCGACCTGCGCTGGCTTGGGGGCCGCGGTGGCCGTCTCGGCAGGAAGAGACGACGCCGCCGCGGAGTCCGGGCACACCGGAACGGGAGAAGTTCGCGCTGGCTTGGGGGCCGCGGCAGCTGTCCCGGGCTCCGAGCGCAACGGCACAGACTCCCAGAAAGTCGGGGATGGCCGGGAAGCGCGGACACTCCAGCGGGCTCTGTACCCCCACTTCCGAGCCGGGGTAGGACTCCCAGAGCCCACTGCCGTCACTGACGGCCGCTCCGCAGTCGCTTGAACTGGCGGAGCAGGGGACGCCCCAGAAGCTTCCCTCAACGCATCAGCCCGGGGCCTCTCCGAGTCGCCACCGGAAGGAGTGCCAGGCGCCCCAGATTCCCGACTTGGCACAGACGCCGCCGCTGGAGGAGATCGAGCACGCTTCTTCTCTGGTGGCGGGTTGGAGGCCATGGCAAGGGAGGACTCAAGGGCAAGAGGGCAAAAGCACAAGAGTCCGAGAAGAAACGCTGGGAGGTGCGAAGGGAAACCACAATGAGGGTAACATCCCCTCTAAAATCCTTCCCAGGAGCAATTCCAGGCGATTCGGAACTCTTCAAATACACCGCATCGGCAACCGCTTCGGCTCCTAGACCGAGCGCCGATGACAGGTGGACCCAAGCCGCCCGACTGAAGCGGTGGGTCAAGGAGTCAGCCTCCTAAGAAGACAAGCCGGCAAGGCACTTCGGCGGTTCCCGAAGAAAGCGCCGCAACATGCAGAAGTGGCAGTCTTGGGAACCGCCGCAGTAAAAGCAGCCATCAAGTGGGCGCACGCTCCCACGATCCTGCGACCGTTCGTGCTCCGGCAGCGGTCAATGCGGGACTTAGAGAAAGTGCACGGATCAGAAGAGACGGAGGTCCCACCTCGGGCTCGCTACCTGTCCCGAGATGGGCCCGGGGGCCACTGTCGGTACCTGAGATATGGGGTACCCCCGCGCACAGGGGAAAATGCCTAAGTAACTCGCCCTTCTCCGCAGGGAGAGCTCTGAAGGCGCCACGCGTCCGGCGGGGCCGGACCTCCCTCTCCTCAGAGGAGAGCTCCGGGCCCGCCACGTGGCATACAGAAGCCGGACCTCCCCCTCCGCGGGCGAGGGGTCCGAAGGTGACACGTATCCACCGGGGCCAGACCTCCCTCCCCCCAGAGAGGAGCTCCGAGCCCGCCACGTGGCCGACAGAAGCCGAACCTCCCCCTCCGCAGGGAGAGGTCCGAAGGCTCCACGTGCTCCGCGGGGCCGGACCCTCCTCTCCTCTGAGAAGGGCTCCGGGCCCACCACGTGGCCAGCAGAACAGCGCTGCCTGCCCTCGAGCGATAGGCAGCGGGCGTAAAGACGCCCCATACCTTGCCCGTACAAGGTATTCAAGGCGCGCGTCTTCCCAAGACGCGGAGACGCGGAGCACGCCTCTATCAGGTGCCGTTGCGCCCAGTCACATCACAGACTGGCGCGCGGTGTCAGAACCTGCCAGCCAATAAACACCGCGACAAGACATCCCATGCCGCCAGCTCCGTCATCAACCACTACGACTAGGGTGCGGCATGGGCAGGGCGGCAAGATGGAGACTCGGAAGCCTTCGCCAGAGACAACTACCGGCATAGCTGCAGATACGGTAGATAACAGTCAATCTCCCCGGGACCACCTGTCGGGTCCCGGGCCCCCCTTGTAAGCCACCCGAGTCTTGGACTATAAAAGGCTCGGGTAGGTGACGATAGCAAGGGTTCGCATTTCTGCAACTCATACGCTAGCCATTCACGCCCAAGCTGTAACTCACCCCCAAGCTCGGGACTCCGGCCCCGAGCAGCAAGCAATACAGCGAGCTCCATAGCTCGCCGTGGACGTAGGGTTTTACGCTCCGGCGGCCTGAACCAAGTAAAACTCTCAATGTCAAGCTCTTACTAACTCGTCCATCCGCGCAAGCTCTCCACAAGGGACTAGCCCCACCGAAAAAAGAACCTCCGCGGGCTTCCCAGTGCAGGCCCGGGGGAAGTGTCGACCGAACACTTCGACAGGCGCCTTCGGAGCTCTCTTTGCGGAGAAGGGCGAGTTCCTTAGGCATTTTCCCCTGTGCGCGGGGGTACCCCGTATCGCGGGTACCGACAGTATTCAAGGCCCGCGCCTTCCCAAGACGCGGAGACGCGGAGCACGCCTCTGTCAGGTGCCGTTGTGCCCAGTCACATCGCAGACTGGCGCGCCGTGTCAGAGCCTGCCCGCCAATAAACACAGCAACAAGACATCCCCTGCCGCCCCTGCCATCATCAACCACTACGACTAGCTTGCGGCATGGGCAGGGCGGCAGAACGAAGACTCGGAAGCCTTCGCCAGAGACAACTACCGGCATAACTGCAGATACGGTAGTCGGCAGGCAATCTCCTCGGGACCACCTGTCGGGTCCCGGGCCCACCTTGTAAGCCACTCGAGCCTTGGACTATAAAAGGCTCGGGTAGGCAACGTTAGCAAGGGTTCGAACTCTGTGAACTCGCACTCTAGACATCACTCACCCTCAAGCTCAGGACTCCGGTTCTGAGCAGCAAGAAATACAGCGAGCACCTCTGCTCACCGTGGACGTAGGGTTTTACGCTCCGGTGGCCTGAACCACGTAAAACTCCCCGTGTCAAGCTTCTCCCTCACTCGTCCCTGACGTAGAAGCTCTCCGCAAGCGTCTAGCCCCTCCGAAAAAGAACCTCCACGGGCTGCCCAGAGCAGGTCCGGGGGAAGTGTCGACCACACACTTCGACACCCTTCGTCTCTGATGGCTTCTGTCGAAGTGTTCGGTCGACACTTCCCCCGGGCCGGCACTAGGCAGCCCGCGGAGGTTCTTTTTTCGGTGGGGCTAGTCCCTTGCGGAGAGCTTGCACGGATGGACGAGTTAGTAAGAGCTTGACACTGTGAGTTTTACGTGGTTCAGGCCGCCGGAGCGTAAAACCCTACGTCCACGGCGAGCTATGGAGCTCGCTATATTGCTTGCTGCTCAGGGCCGGAGTCCTGAGCTTGGGGGTGAGTTACAGCTTGGGTGTGAATGGCTAGCGTATGAGTTGCAGAGGTGCGAACCCAGGGGTGCGGATGGCTAGAGTCCGAAGCCCTGCTAACGTCGCCTACCCGAGCCTTTTATAGTCCAAGACTCGAGTGGCTTACAAGGGGAGCCGGGACCCGACAGGTGGTCCCGGGGAGATTGACTGATATCTACCGTATCTGCAGTTATGCCGGTAGTTGTCTCTGCCGAAGGCTTCTGAGTCTTCGTCTTGTAGCTCTGCCCATGCCGCATGCTAGTCGTAGTGGATGATGACGGCGGGGGCGGCATGAGATGTCTTGTCGCTGCATTTATTGGCTGGCAGCCTCTGACACTGCGCGCCAGTCTGTGATGCGACTGGACGCAACAGCAGCTGACAGAGGCGTGCTCCGCGTCTCCGCGTCTTGGGAAGGCGCGGGCCTTGAATACCTTGTACGGGCAAGGTATGGGGCGTCTTTACGCCCGCTGCCTATCGCTCGGGGGCAGGCAGCGCCGTTCTGCTGGCCACGTGGCGGGCCCGGAGTCCTCCTCAGAAGAGAGGGGGGTCCGGCCCCGCAGGACACGTGGAGCCTTTGGACCTCTCCCCGCGGAGGGGAGGTTCGGCTTCTGTTGGCCACGCGGCAAGCCCGGAGCTCCTCTCTGAGGAGAGGGATGTGACACCCTCATCTTGGGTGTCAGCATATGTTCATGTTTTATGAAGAAGAAAAAACATTTTAAGAAAAGAAGGAACAGAGACAAGTATCAAAAGGATAGCCAATAATGCTCTCCGAGAGCACCGAAGGCAACTTCCACGGCCAGCAGACCACGTGGGTGTTCGGAGCTCATCCCCGAGAAAATGGGAGAGGTTCGCCGCTAAACTGGCTACGTGGCAGGCTCGGGGGTCACCTCCGCAATTGGAAAGAGGTCCGACCCTGCGGGACGTGCTGCCCGCGGAGATAGCCTCTGCGGAAGAAGCAAAGGCATTTTTCATAGGACACGTGTCATCTCCGGAGCTAGTCCTCTCGGAAATAAGAGGGCCAGTCGCGGGGGATACGTGTCAATCTCGGAGCTCATCTCAGAGAAGTTTGGATCTATCGAACACGTGTCGCCACCAGAGCTTATCACCGGAAGGTCCGTCGTAACTAAACACGTGTCGACCTCGGGGCATGTACCTGAGGAAAGGAGAGCGGAAAGACCGGCACCCACACGTGGCGTGCGCGGAGCTCGTCTCCGAAGAAGAGGGAGGTCTCGATCGATTGACACGCGGCACAACCGGAGCTCGTCTCTGCGGATGAGGAGATACCAGGGCCGGAGGACACGTGGAGCTTCCGGAGCTCATCATCACGGAGGTAACGAGTTCTGGAGCAGCTGTTACGCGTAAAGACACCGGTACGCAACAGAAACCGATCTAAAATCCACGATGGTTACCAAAGATAAGACGTCAGGATCTAACAAAGATCTGAATAAGACTCTTATTCGAGATCCGATCAGATTAGGACTCTTCTCTTCCCAATTATAAATAGAACCCAAAACCTCTGGCCGAAACCACGAACTTCTCTTTCAACTCCTGAGCCGACGACTTAGAGCCCTAGCCCTAACTCGCCGAGCAAAATATCGCCGAAGCACAACAAGGGAGATCATCGGAGGAGAACCAAGCGGTCTGAGGAGGACCCCGAGGACAAGTAGAACGTGAGGTAGGACTTCAATACCACCTTACGACATCATGTTGTTCATCTCTTTGCATCTGTTCTTCGATTCCTTTCGAACAGAAGCCTTTTCATGGGCAGAACACTCGATGATCAGTTTGATCTAATAACAAGATCATCGCCACGTTCATCTTTGATCTGAACACCTCTGACCATGCAAGCCATGCAAGAACAACAGATCAATCTAATAGAACTAATCGTAGGATAGCATGCATGTGCATCATCGCATCTAGTTTAGGGTTTGTGCATGATATTGATTGCTGTGAATTTTGTATGCACGTGAATCCTACATAGCAGGACAAACTCACGAAGCTGTCTACGACGAGCTGCAGCAACAAGGTTTTGAGAATCAAGAACAACCGGAACCGCAAGAACAAGGCAAGTGCTCCTTGACCATGTTGATCCTATGTTTTGGGTAAAACTATTTTGTTTTGCGAAAAGGTGTGTGTGCTGAGTCAAACATGATGGGAAACCTTTTATAGGAGTTTACTAGTTTTGGTTAAACCACCCTTGTCTCCTGAGAAGTTTATGAGTCGGGTATGGTTTTTGCTTTATGCTTCGCTGAGTCTCTGGGATCGGGAGGCGAGATAGATGTGTCTAGCTAACTGCACTCGTACTGATAATAAGTAACTGATGAGGTTAATGAACATGGATCGGAGGGAGATCTAGGCAAACCTGGGTTTGTGTATGAGGTAGCATGAGATGGTGGTTTTACTTGCCGTAGATCTATGGACCGGTTCATGCATGCACATGCCAGGATAACAGTGCCACCACAAGGCCAAATATGGGTGCGGCTTAGCTGAGTAATTAGGTAAGTTGCTAGAGTGTTATGGACTGTGGAAGGCGCGGGGAATGGGAGTCGAGTGAGGACTGCCCTGGGAACTGCATGGCACAAGAGGGGGCCCGTGGGTGGGAGAATTGGAGATTCTAACCTGCCGGTAAAACCTTAGTGAGTCCATACATCTAGTAACCCCTTTGTAAAAGCTATTTTGTGATCTCTTGACCATACACCGACGGATGTGTACTTGTATAATGGAGGTTCTGCAGTCACCGACGGGTGACGAAATCACAAACTTGTGGGTAAAGAGGTACAAACTCTGCAGAGTTATTAAAACTATCATGATAGCCGAGCTTACGGTCAAGAGCACCTAGCTAAACTGCCATGATTAGATGGGATGGTTACTGGGATGGTTATTGGAATGGTTATTGGGAAGGTTCTTGGTTATGGTTATTGATTATGGTTTGTTTTGGGACTGTGGAGTCCGGGAGATGAGATGGTTGCATGACTGATGGGTCATGACATGAGATTGGTCTCGGGGCGAGACGAGGTTGTTTTATGAGGTGAGATGGTAGCGAATACGAGGAGGTATTCGTGAGTATGAATAAAAGATTGGTTAATGTTCGGATGGAACACGGGAAGTGATGGAGGTATGTTGGTAATTTAATACATGTTGGGATTACATTTAAACTTAAGTTGTTGTTTTATCATGGTTTTTACAGAACTGCTTTTCTGCAAATAAACCTTTTATGCCTACCTTGTTTATGAGCTGCATATCATGTGTTTTCCCGCACTTGCTGAGTACATCATTGTACTCAAACTTGCATTATTATTTCTTCATCAACAGCAAGAGAAGACTACTATGAAGACCGAGTAGAGCATTATGGCTTGTGATCTGTTCTCAACCTTGCCTGTGGAGGGAGTAGAGATGGAGCCACTTCTGCTTAGTTTTGCTTCCGCATTAGTTTTTGCTTCCGCATTTAAATAAGGACTTCCGCTGCATAGAATTAAGATTTCCGCTGTGAGCATGAGTCCAAGACTCATGAGGTGCTGTAATAAACTCTGTTATTCATGGTAATATATAATCTGAATTCAGTTTGTGGAACGTATGTGTATGTGTGATGAACATCCTGGGCACACATATGCATTAGTTCTCGGTTTCGTGGCTTTCCACAGAATTGAGGGCGTCACAAGGGAGGTCCGGCCTCTCCGGACACGCGGCACCTTCGGACCTCTCTCCCGCGGAGGGGGAGGTCCGGCTTCTGTATGCCACGTGGTGGGCCCGGAGCTCTCCTCTGAGGAGAGGGAGGTCCGGCCCCGCTGGAGGCGTGGCGCCTTCGGAGCTCTCCCTGCGGAGAAGGGCGAGATCCTTAGGCATTTTCCCCTGTGCGCGGGGGTACCCCATATCAAGGGTACCGACAGTGGCCCCCGGGCCCATCTCGGGGGAGATAGCGAGCCCGAGGTGGGACCTTCGTCTCTTCTGATCCGCGCACTTTCTTGTCTTGAGTACTCCCTGTGCTGGCAGGGTCTTGACGGCTTCGGTGTCCAGCCTCTTAGGAGAGGGTGAAGCCTGACATCGGAGCTCGGACCGGCTGTGGGGGCAGAGGTCCGGAAGTCATCGGAGCTCAGGCCAGCGAAGGGCGTGAGGTCCGGCATCAGCGCTCGCCTCTGAAAGGAGGGCGAGGGCTGGCCTCGGAGCTCAGTCTGGCTGTGGAGGCGGAGTCCGGAAGTCATCGGAGCTCAGGCCAGCGAAGGGCGTGAGGTCCGGCGTCAGCGCTCGCCTCTGAAAGGAGGGCGAGGGCTGGCCTCGGAGCTCGGCCCAGCTATGGGGGCGGAGTCCGGAAGTCATCGGGACTCAGGCCAGCGAAGGGCGTGAGGTCCGGAGGTCATCGGAGCTCAGGCCAGCGAAGGGCGTGAGGTCCGGCATCAGCGCTCGCCTCTGAAAGGAGGGCTAGGGCTGGCCTCGGAGCTCGGCCCAGCTATGGGGGCGGAGTCCGGAAGTCATCGGAGCTCAAGCCAGCGAAGGGCGTGAGGTCCGGCATCAGCGCTCGCCTCTGAAAGGAGGGCGAGGGCTGACCTCGGAGCTCGGCCTGGCTGTGGAGGCGGAGTCCGGAAGTCATCGGAGCTCAGGCCAGCGAAGGGCGTGAGGTCCGGCATCAGCGCTCGCCTCTGAAAGGAGGGCGAGGGCTGGCCTCGGAGCTCGGCCCAGCTGTGGGGGCGGAGGTCCGGAACTGCTCAGTGGTCCCCCCTTTCCTATCCCTTAGTCTCATTTGGCTTACTGTCCCAGGCCGGAATACGGGGCTTGGGTAATCCAGTGCACTTGGTCCCGGAGGTCTGGCCCCAGCCCCAGTCAGGGTGTAACCGCCCGGCCCCCTGGTACTCAGACCGTAGCGCCGGGAGGCAGAGTGCGCATGCTTTGGGTGCAAGACCGGGCAAAGCAAGGCTCCTGACCCCCCGTTCTAGCGTAGGTCTTTTCTCGGAGGAGACCAACTGGCGGTGCAGTACCCTTATAGGGGGAGATCCAAAAGGCCACCGGGCCTCTGGCAGGTACCCCAAGCACTACCGCCTTCGGCAGGACGGCAAATATCGACTATGCATGAGAGCCGGAAAGAGGATCCAAGTGTACAATGGACGCACACTGTCTAGAGCATGGGGAGGTGTTCATATAAATTAATGAGTAATTTAAATAAACAACTAAGTAAGCATGGTGAACTTACTGGGTAGCGTCGGAGCGCCTGTCTTCACGCAGAGCGGGTCATGCGTGGCTTCGTCGTACGCCGGACACGGGGGGACCCCCATGGCTATATCAGGGGGAAGCATGGCTTCGGCCCCGCATACCATGTGGAAGGGTAGTTCCCGTGACCCGGCCCTGGGAAGTCCGGCTGGCCGTTGACATGGAGGAGCCGGTATCCCCCGACGGCTCTGGGTGCGCGTCTGCACCGGTTGTGTGGGTCTACTTGGCGTGGACCTGGCACGCATTGCATCCCTAACCGGTTTGACGACGTCCAGGTGGCTCTCGGTCAGTAGGAGCCATGCCGGGTGGCTTAACCGACCAACGTGCGGGACGATGAGCGTTCCAAGCACTCGCCTCCTTGGACTACTGCGAGCTAATCGCAGCCTTCCTCCTGGGTTATGCACCGCAATAGGGTGTCGTGGCGCCATGCCAGTAAAGATACCAGCGCGTAGCACTTAGCCATCTGCACCACCCGTTCAGCGGATGCACGTTCATCAGGAAGGATGTCCTTCAAGGAGTCCCGGACCTCCGTGGTCCATGCATCGGGACTACTTGAGCTTCTGGATCTTGAGCGCTGGATTGCACGGAGTCCCCAGTGACTCTTACGATCCTTTGGCGGCATCCAGGGCCGCCGAGACTGCCTAGCTTCGAGGCACTGGTTCAGCCCCCTTCGCTCGGCTCGGCGGGCCGGGCTGTGGACCGCAGCAACGTCCTCTCGAAGACTCCTTCATGCGCAGGGGCTCCGATGGAGGCTTTCATTGAGAGGTCGTCAGCTGCGGCCGTGCAAGCGCGCGGTACATGGCGCAGGTCCAAGGCGAGGAATTCTTTCTCCAACATCCGCACGTGAAGCAGATAAGCAGCTAGCTGTGGGTCATTGCAGGGGCATTCACCCTTAACTTGCTTGATAACTAGCTGGGAGTCGCCCTGCGCCAACAACTGGCGAGCACCCAGAGACAGGACTGTCTTTTAGGCCAAAGATAAGTGCTTCATACTCTGCCAAGTTGTTGGTTGCCTTGGAATTGAGACGCACCATGTACCCAGACTGCTCCCCCGATGGCATGAGAAGCAGTACGCCGGCACCGGCCCCCTGCTTTCGCGAGGAGCCGTCAAAGAAGAGCGTCCAGTGAGGCCCGGTGAAGACCGGAGCTCGGTACTTTGGTTTACCGTCTTCGTGGCCCCCTGGGTCAGCCTTCGTTGGCGTCCACTCAGCCACGAAGTCAGCCAGTGCTTGGCTCTTGGCTGTCTGACGTGGTCGGGAGCTCAGCTTGAACTCCGCCGTCTCCGGGCTGTCTTCTGGCTTCAGAAGCTGGCAGTGAGTGCCAGCTCCGCCCTTCGGCTGCTCTGGCGCACTTGTCCGCCAGGCTGAAGGGCTCGGAGGCATCGCAGACCTCTCTGGTTGCAAGCCTCCCAAGCATCTTCTTGTCCTGGACACTGTCGAAGTGACGCCACCACAGAAGCACTTTGAATATGCGAAATGGTGTTGCGTACCTGGGAGAACCGCTTGGTTCGCCGCTGGCCCAGTGTACCCCGGTATGGGCAAGGCTGCGCCATAGACCGGGGGCGCAGTATGCAGGACATATGGCTGTGGCATATGCTGCGTGGAGTATGTCTGGGGCAGAGCTCGCGTAGCGAAGGTCTGCCCTCCAGGCTGGGTCGAGGCCGACGTCATGTTGTCGCCAGCCTCTTGAGTGCAACGCCTTTCTCGACGTCGCTCGAGGAACACTCGGGCATCTTGGCCCAAGTGGCACCGTTCCAGCTCTGTCCTCAGGTCCGTCGACGGAAGTTTGGTGGAGCTGGAACCCGCCGTCTTCCCGTCAACCGTTGGCCTGCACGTCAGCGACACAGCCAGTTGGCCGGAGCGTCGTCCCCGCAGAAGTCAATGGTTTGCGGCGGCGACGACAAGACGGTCTACCTCGCGAATCCACTGCTGGGTCGCTGCCTGAGGCGCGTCCCCAGCAGGCGGATTGTGCAGTAGTGCCCTTGCTGCTGCTAGCGCACCCCCACCGGGTATGCCCGGCGCTACTGAAGGCCTGACGCTGGTTGGAGCCTGCATTGCGGGGGTCGGCGCTGCCAGAGCAGGTTGCTGGCTCCCAGCTTGCCCTGACACACTCCGTCCTGAGTGTGTCATCATGTACTCTCCCCTGGTCACGGTTTGCCGCGGACGCAGGGGGGAAGAGTTTGCCGCTGAAGGAAGCTTGGTCATCTTTGTCGGCGGAAACTCGTCGCGCAAGGGGAAAAGCCCCCTACATGGCGCGCCAAATGTCGAAGTGTTCGGTCGACACTTCCCCCGGGCCAGCACTGGGCAGCCCGCGGAGGTTCTTTTTTTGGTGGGGCTAGTCCCTTGCGGAGAGCTTGCGCGGATGGACGAGTTAGTAAGAGCTTGACACTGTGAGTTTTACGTGGTTCAGGCCGCCGGAGCGTAAAACCCTACGTCCACGGCGAGCTATGGAGCTCGCTGTATTGCTTGCTGCTCAGGGCTGGAGTCCTGAGCTTGGGGGTGAGTTACAGCTTGGGTGTGAATGGCTAGCGTATGAGTTGCAGAGGTGCGAACCCAGGGGTGCGGATGGCTAGAGTCCGAACCCCTGCTAACGTTGCCTACCCGAGCCTTTTATAGTCCAAGACTCGGGTGGCTTACAAGGGGGGCCGGGACCCGACAGGTGGTCCCGGGGAGATTGACTGATATCTACCGTATCTGCAGTTATGCCGGTAGTTGTCTCTGCCGAAGGCTTCTGAGTCTTCGTCTTGTAGCTCTGCCCATGCCGCATGCTAGTCGTAGTGGATGATGACGGCGGGGGCGGCATGAGATGTCTTGTCGCTGCATTTATTGGCTGGCAGCATCTGACACTGCACGCCAGTCTGTGATGCGACTGGGCGCAACGGCACCTGACAGAGGCGTGCTCCGCGTCTCCGCGTCTTGGGAAGGCGCGGGCCTTGAATACCTTGTACGGGCAAGGTATGGGGCGTCTTTACGCCCGCTGCCTATCGCTCGGGGGCAGGCAGCGCCGTTCTGCTGGCCACGTGGCGGGCCCGGAGCCCTCCTCAGAAGAGAGGGGGGTCCGACCCCGCAGGACACATGGAGCCTTCGGACCTCTCCCCGTGGAGGGGGAGGTTCGGCTTCTGTTGGCCACGCGGCGAGCCCGGAGCTCCTCTCTGAGGAGAGGGAGGTCCGGCCTCTCCGGACACGCGGCACCTTCTGTGACGCCCTCAATTCTGTGGAAAACCACGGAACCGAGAACTAATGCATATGTGTGCCCAGGATGTTCATCACACATACACATACGTTCCACAAACTGAATTCAGATTATATATTACCACGAATAACAGAGTTTATTACAACACCTCATGAGTCTTGGACTCATGCTCACAGCGGAAATCTTAATTCTATGCAGCGGAAATCCTTATTTAAATGCGGAAGCAAAAACTAATGCGAAAGCAAAACTAAGCAGAAGTGGCTCCATCTCTACTCCCTCCACAGGCAAGGTTGAGAACAGATCATACGCCATAATGCTCTACTTGATCTTTATAGTAGCCTTCTCTTGCTGTTGATGAAGAAATAATAATGCAAGTTTGAGCACAATGATGTACTCAGCAAGTGCGGGAATAACACATTATATGCAGCTCATAAACAAGGTAGGTATAAAAGGCTTATTTACAGAAAAGCAGATTTATAAAACCGTGATAAAACAGCAACTTAACTTTAGATGAATGTAATCCCAGCTTGTATGAAATTACCAACATACCTCCATCACTCCCCGTGTTCCATCCAAACATTAACCAATCCTTTACCCATACTCACGAATACCTCCTCGTATTCGCTACCATCTCACGAATTCCTTCCCGTATTCGCTACCATCTCATCTCATAAAACAACCTCGTCTCACACCGAGACCAAACTCGTTGCCATGACTCAACAGTCATGCAACCATCATATCACCCGGACTCAACAGTCCCAAACCATAACCATGACCAAACCAATAACCATAACCAAAAAAAACCTTCCCTTTAACCATCCCAACTAATCATGGCAGTTTAGCCAGGTGCTCGTGACCGTAAGCTCGGCTATCATGATAGTTTTAATAACTCTGCAGAGTTTGCACCTCTTTACCCACAAGTTTGTGATTTCGTCACCCGTCGGCGACTGCAGAACCTCCATTATACCAGTACACATCCGTCGGTGTATGGTCAAGAGATCACAAAATAGCCTTTACAAAGGGGTTACTAGATGTATGGACTCACTAAGGTTTCACCGGCAGGCTAGAATCCCCAATTCTCCCACCCACGGGCCCCCTCTTGTGCCATGCAGTTCCCAGGGCAGTCCTCACTCGACTCCCATTCCCCGCGCCTTCCACAGTCCATAACACTCTAGCAACTTACCTAATTACTCAGCTAAGCCGCACCCATACTTGGCCTTGTGGTGGCACTGTTATCCTGGCATGTGCATGCATGAACCGGTCCTTAGATCTACGGCAAGTACACCACCGTCTCATGCTACCTCATTCACAAACCCAGGCTTGCCTAGATCCCCCTCCGATCCATGTTCATTAACCTCATCAGTTTCTCATTATCATTACGAGTGCAGTTAGCTAGACACATCTATCTCGCTTCCCAATCCCATAGACTCAGTGAAGCATAAAGCAAAAACCATACCCGACTCATAAACTTCTCAGGCGACAAGGGTGGTTTAACCAAAACTAGTAAACTCCTATAAATAGGTTTCCCATCATGTTTGACTCAGCACACACACCTTTTCGCAAAACAAAATAGTTTTACCCAAAACATAGGATCAACATGGTCAAGGAGCACTTGCCTTGTTCTTGCGGTACCGGTTGTTCTTGATTCTCAAAATCTTGTCGCTGCAGCTCGTCGTAGACAGCTTCCTGAGCTTGTCCTGCTATGTAGGATTCACATGCATACAAGATTCACAGCAATCAATATCATGCACAAACCCTAAACTAGATGCGATGATGCACATGCATGCTATCCTACGATTAGTTTTATTAGATTGATCTGTTGTTCTTGGATGGCTTGCATGGTCAGAGGTGTTGATGATCTTGTTTTTAGATCAAACTGATCATCGAGTGTTCTGCCCACGAAAAGGCTTCTGTTCAAAAGGAATCGAAGAACAGATGCAAAGAGATGAACACAATGATGTCGTAAGGTGGTATTGAAGTCCTACCTCACTCTTCTTGTCTTCGGGGTCCTCCTCAGACCGCTTGGTTCTCCTCCGATGATCTACCTTGTTGCGCTTTGGCGATGTTTTGCTCGGCGAGTTAGGGCTAGGGCTCTAAGTCGTCGGCTCAGGAGTTGAAAGAGAAGTTCGTGGTTTCAGCCAGAGGTTTTGGGTTCTATTTATAATCGGGAAGAGAAGAGTCCTAATATGATTGGATCCCGAATAAGAGTCTTATTCAGATCTTTGTTAGATCCTGACGTCTTATCTTCGGTAACCATCGTGGATTTTAGATCGGTTTCTGTTGCGTACCGGTGTCCTTACGCGTAACAGCCGCTCCAGAACTCGTTACCTCCGTGACGACGAGCTCCGGAAGCTCCACGTGTCCTCCGGGCCTGGTATCTCCTCGTCCGCAGAGACGAGCTCCGGTTGTGCCGCGTGTCAATCGATCGAGACCTCCCTCTTCTTCGGAGACGAGCTCCGTGCACGCCACGTGTGGGTGCCGGTCTTTCCGCCTTTCCTTCCCTCAGGGACATGCCCCGAGGTTGACACGTGTCCAGCAGCGACGGACCTCCGGAGATAAGCTCCGGTGGCGACACGTGTTTAATAGATCCAGACTTTCTCGGAGATGGGTTCCGAGATCAACACGTATCCCGTGCGACTGGTCCCCTGACTTCCACGAGGACTAGCTCCGAAGGTGACACGTGTCCTATAAAAAATGCCTTTGCTTCTTCCGCAGAGGCTAGCTCTACGGGCAACACATGTCCCACAGGGTCGGACCTCTTTCCAATCGCGGAGATGACCCCCGAGCCTTCCACGTAGCCAGTTTAGAGGCGGACCTCTCCCAATTTCTCGGGGATGAGCTCCGAACACGCCACGTGGTCTGCTGGCCATAGAAATTGCCTTCGGTGCTCTCGGAGAGCTTTGTTGGCCATCCTTTTGATACTCTTCTCTGTTCCTTCTTTTCTTAAAATGTTTTTCTTCTTCATAAAACATGAACATATGCTGACACCCGAGATGAGGGTGTCACACCTTCGGACCTCTCTCCCGCGGAGGGGGAGGTCCGGCTTCTGTATGCCACGTGGTGGGCCCGGAGCTCTCCTCTGAGGAGAGGGAGGTCCGGCCCCGCTGGACGTGTGGCGCCTTCGGAGCTCTCCCTGTGGAGAAGGGCGAGATCCTTAGGCATTTTCCCCTGTGCGCGGGGGTACCCCATATCGAGGGTACCGACAGCTTCCCACTTGCCTCCTCCGCGCATCGCCCGGACGAAAGACCTTGGGGCGGTGCGCAAGTTGCTGGGATGACACTCGGAGGAGCATAGGCACTGTCTTCGGCGGGGATCTCTCCCCCTGCGTCTGGAGAGGGGGAAGAACGTCTTCTTCGCCGCCTACGCCGTGGCAGGGTTCGTCCCGCTGATTTCTTCTTTCTTCGTTACTCTGCTGGAGACGTACGGCCTCCAGCTTCATCATCTCTCCCCGAACTCCTTCGCTATGGCCGCCGTCTTCGTGCACTTCTGCGAGATGTTCGTGGGAGTGCGCGCTTCAGTGACGCTTTTCCGTCACTTCTTTGTGCTGCGGATGACTGGGCGCGGCTCGAAGAATCAACTGGGCGCCTACTACTTCCAGCACCGCAGCAAGGATCCGAAGGTCTCTGGGTACCTTCTGCCCTTCAGCGCCGCAAGGTGGGAAGGCTGGAGGGACGACTGGGTGATCGTGAAGACCGACGAGCACGATCGCCTCCAGTTGCCTACTGACGGTCCAACCACCGGGCGCCACTTCTGGGAGGAGAGCCCGGAGCTGGAGCCGGAGTACGCGCCAGTCCTGGAGCGGATCCGGTTCCTGGCAGATCAGGGGTTGACATCCCTGATGGTGCTGGCAGATTTCTTGTCGCGCCGTCTCACGCCATTGCAGCAGCGCAACCGTCCGGTGTGGTACATCACCAGCGAGCACGACTGCACCAGGCTTGAGACGGGTCTAGGCTCTGACCCATCCACTGAGGTGCTGTGGGAGATGGTGACGAGGGTAAGCAGCGACCTCGTCGATGATGGCTTCCTCACAATCCCAGCTTCCTGCATCCCTCTCTTCTTGGAGCCGACGTGGAGGGCAAAGCTGCTGCGGGAGATGCCGATGCTGGACGACATCGGGATCGCCGTGCGCCAGGTCGGAGATGCCTTCCGCGGAATCTCGATCCCCGGGGTTGACCGCTCCGGAGCGGAGCGCGAGGCGTCGGCCGATGCCCAACCCGCGCCAGGAGTCGACAGAGCTTGGACTGCCGACAAAGGGGAAGGGCAAGGATCCAGCCTCTGGTTCACTGAAGAGGAAGCGCTCCCGGTCTCCACCGAGGGCGTCTTTTGCGCCGAGTCAGGGGACCGGAGTCCACCCGCGCCCTTCATCGGGAGGCGTCGGTTCGTCGGGCGGCGACTCCAAGAGGCCTCGGGTCTTCTGTGCCGACGGGACTCCTCTTGGACAGCGGTGGTCAGAGGAGCCCCGAGCGTCCCACCCTTCTTCCACAGGTGGTGGAGCTCCGAGGAGGGACGCCGGTGCTGCGGCGTCCGGAGCTGAGCCAGGGCTCAGGTGCCCCGGTCGTCGAGTGTCCTTGCTACAGGCTCGGCAGGTGCCGGCGCTAGAGGGAGCACAGTCAGGACTCATCCGTGGACACAGGCGCCCCGGGCTTCAGGAGCTGGTTCGGCGAGTGGCGCCGGAGGTGCTGCCGGCGGGAGCTCTGCTGCTCCGTCTTCTAGGGGGGCTCCGGGAGCACCCCCTGCTCCGCCGGTCCGGGTACCTTCGGTGTAGGCCCTGGTGGCGACGGCAGGCTCTGGCGGCCCTGCCCCGGCTCGGAAGCCAGGGCTCCATGCCCGCTAGAGTGTTCGTGTTCCTCGGTAAGTTTGCACTCACCGGATCTTAGTACTTGCGTACTTCTTTCTTGTCTTGAGAGCTCCCTGTGCTTGCAGGGATTCTTCGGCTGCCAGGGACGCGTCTATTCCCTGGCCTCCTCCGGTTGGCAGGGGTCTAGTGCCACATCGCCAGGACGCTGCGGCAGCTTCACCGGCCCCCGTGCAGGTCCAGGTGCCCCCTCCTTCTGGCCCGGTGGAACCGGCTCCTGCGACGGCGGCGGCGCCCGCTCCTCCTCCTTTGCCAGCTCGGGAGCCGGCGGCTGTCGAAGACTTGGCGGAGCCGGCTGGCGGTGTCCAGCCTTCAAGTGCTGAAGTGGGAGGAGCTGATGCAGGTCCTCCGGCGGGCGGCAAGCAGGGGCACGTCGGGAGTGGCCCTGTTTCAGCGCCTTCTTCAGATTGGCGCATCGTCGCGGTCTCCGTGGAGGCTGTGGTGCCGGAGCCTCCTCCGTCAGACGATGACATCATGGAGGAGGTCTGCGGCGTGGCTTCGGCTTCTGCCGCCCCGCTGCCACTGACGGACGCCCTGGAGCTTGCCCAGTCCAGCTTCCGGCAGCTCCAGGCTGCTCTGGAGCTTGAGCGGGAGGCCTTGGCGGATGAGAGGGACTGCCTCCGCGGCTGGGGGCAGCTCTTGAAGCTGCAGACTCAGGAGGTCGAGGAGGATCTCGACGCGAAGCGGGCGAGGCTCAATGCCGAGGAGGTGCTCCTCGATATCCAGAAGAAGGCCGTGGAGCGCCTGGACTCCGAGACCCAGAGAAATATGTAGGAGGCCCGTGTGGCCTATGATAGCATTCGGGCCCGCTCCGATGCCAACGAGGAGATGCGGCTGCAGCTGGTTCGTCGCGAGTGCGCCGTCGCGGACCAGGAGCGCGCCGTGGCGGCCAAGGAGAAGAAGGTCGCCGAGCAGCTGGAGGCCAGAGAGAGTGACCTGAAGGCCTGGGCCGAAGAGCTGGAGCTTCGGGAGGCAGCTCTGGCCGAGAGGGAGGAACAGGTCGCCCGGGACCGCCAGGTGGTGCTGGACCGGGAACTGGCAGCTGACTTCCGGGCGTCGGAGTTGGAGCGGCTCACCCGGGACCTCCAACTCCGGGAGAAGGACTTGGCGGCGAAGGAGAGGAGGTTCACCGAGGAAGGTCCTAGCGCTCTGCTGGCGGCTCGCTAGGAGGTGGAGGGGCTCCGTGCTTCGCGGACCGTAGAGGCCCGAGCAGTCTGGGACTTTGTTGGCCAGATGAGTCCGCTCTGGTGCCCCTTGGCTTCAGCCCCGTGAGGATGGGGGCTCCGGCTCAAGAGGTGGTCGAGGCAATCCCAACGCTCGAGTCCATCGGCGCCAAGCTGGAGAGGTTGGAATCCGTGGTCACCGATGAGCTCGAGGTTGAGGGGAGGAGCCTGGCAAAGGAAGTCACCACGCATGTGCTGACGTGCTTCCGGAGCTGGGACTCCTCTGTCTCTCTAGAGCCGGTGGTTCAGGGCCCAGTCGCCGAGCAGGAGGAGGTTGCCAGGACCGGAGTCGGAGATGTCGCCGCCCTCGTTGCTTCTAGGTTCCAGAGAGAGGCCGGGGACTCCTAGGCGCTCACCCTTGTATATGAAGGGCTTTTGTATCTTTTGTTTTCTGTCTGTAATCCAGCTCATGGAGCTTTTGAATGAACAGACATTTGTCTTGTGTGTCTGTGCCTTTTGTCTTCTTTTTCTTTGCTTGTCCTGCCCGGGTCCTTAGCTCCGTAAAGTCCCCGGGAGGTCTCCACCGATCTCGAAGCTTGCACAAACACCTTCCTCGGGCCCTTGTTGACATAAGGACCCGAGGAGTCTTCGGAGCTCACCCCCGCGGAGGGGGAGGTCCGGCTCTGCTGGCCACGTGGAGGGCCTGGAGCTCACCTCTAAGGAGAGGGGAGGTCCGGCCCAGCTGGACACGTGGAGCCTTCGGAGCTCTCCCCCGCGGAGGGGGGGGGTCCGGCTCTGCTTGCCACGTGGCAGGCCTGGAGCTCTCCTCTGAGGAGAGGGAAGGTCTGGCCCCGCTGGACACGTGGAGCCTTCGGAGCTCTCCCCCGCAGAGGGGGGGAGGTCCGGATCTCCTGGCCACGTGGCAGGCCCGGAGCTCTCCTCTGGGGAGAGGGGGAGCTCCGCCCCTGCTGGACACGTGGCGCCTTCGGAGCTCGCCCCTGCGGATGGGGCGAGGTCCAGCTCTTCTGGTCTTGGGTTGAAGTCGGGAGCTCTAGTCTTCAGAAGCCCTGGGACTTCAGTACCGCCGGGTGCTCCGGTCTTCCCTTGTGCAGTAGTGGCCCCCTGGTAGGTGTGGCCAATGCATTGAGCACACCTACCACATTCCTGCGGGGGAGCTAAGGCCAGGGCCCCCCTGTCCACCCGAAGCACACAGGTGTTGGAACCCCGGCTCCGGAGGTCCGGGAGGCCTCTCAGAAGGTCCTGCACACAAGTAAGGGAAAGGTAATTTTGCTCGGGGGCTCTCCCTTCCCTGTCTCTGTAAAAGCCCAAGAAAAGGGACATGCAAAAACTTTTCATCACATCACGACACAGTTTTTGTTGCGGGTATCTTGTGAAAAATTGTGAAGGGCAAGTAACCTCCATCAAAAGAGTGATTAGAGGGGATAGCCTTCATTTTCACAAAGTAGGATTTCTACACATGAACATGAGAGGTTGAGCTCATCCCTAGGACTTAAAAAGTCTTGGGAAGGTTCAATCCAAGTTTCATGCAAACCCAACACTTTTTGAGGTAATTTTGGAGGCATTTGAAAAAGAGGCCAATTTGAATGAAAATTCAAATTGCAGCAACTTTCACAACTTGAATTCAAAAGTTAGCTTCATATTCAAACTCAGCATATTTTTCTGAGTAATCCCACCTGTCGGTACCCGCTATATGGGGTACCCCCGCGCACAGGGGAAAATGCCTAAGGATCTCGCCCTTCTCCGCAGGGAGAGCTCCGAAGGCGCCACGCGTCCGGCGGGGCCGGACCTCCCTCTCCTTAGAGGAGAGCTCCGGGCCCGCCACGTGGCATACAGAAGCCGGACCTCCCCCTCTGCGGGAGAGAGGTCCGAAGGTGCCACGTATCCGGTGGGGCCGGACCTCCCTCTCCTCAGAGAGGAGCTCCGGGCTCGCCACGTGGCCGACAGAAGCCGAACCTCCCCCTCCGCAGGGAGAGGTCCGAAGGCTCCACGTGTCCTGCGGAGCCGGACCCCCCCCTCCTCTGAGGAGGGCTCCGGGCCCGCCACATGGCCAGCAGAACGGCGCTGCCTGCCCCCGAGCGATAGGCAGCGGGCGTAAAGACGCCCCATACCTTGCCCGTACAAGGTATTCAAGGCCCGCGTCTTCCCAAGACGCGGAGATGCGGAGCACGCCTCTGTCAGGTGCCGTTGCGCCCAGTCGCATCACAGACTGGCGCGCAGTGTCAGAGCCTGCCAACCAATAAACGCAGCGACAAGACATCCCATGCCGCCCCCGCCTTCATCATCCACTACGACTATCATGCGGCATGGGCAGGGCTGCAAGACGAAGATTCAGAAGCCTTCGCCAGAGACAACTACCGGCATAACTGCAGATACGGTATATAACAGTCAATCTCACCGGGACCACCTGTCGGGTCCCGGGCCCCCCTTGTAAGCCACCTGAGTCTTGGACTATAAAAGACTCGGGTAGGCGACAATAGCAGGGGTTCGCACTCTCGCAACTCATACGCTAGACATCAGTCATCCCCAAGCTCAGGACTCCGGTTCTGAGCAACAAGCAATACAGCGAGCTCCATAGCTCGCCGTGGACGTAGGGTTTTACGCTCCGGCAGCCTGAACCACATAAAACTCGCCATGTCAAGCTCTTCCTAACTCGTCCATACGCTCAAGCTCTCCGCAAGCGACTAGCCCCACTGAAAAAAGAACCTCCGCGGGCTGCCCAGTGCAGGCCTGGGGAAGTGTCGACCGAACACTTCGACATTTGGCGCGCCAGGTAGGGGGATTTTCCCTTGCGTGACGAGTCTCCGCCGACGAAGATGACAAAGTTTCCTTCAGCGGCAAACTCCCCCCCCCCACCCCCGCGTTCACGGCGAACCGTGACCAAGGGGGGGTACATGTCGACACACTCAGGACGGAGTGTGTCGGCGCAAGCTGGGAGCCAGCAGCCGGCTCTGGCAGCGCCGACCCCGGCAATGCAGGCTCCGACCAGCGTGAGATCCTCTGCAGCGATAAGCGAACCCCACAGGGGTGCGCTAGCTGCAGCAAGAGCACTACTGCGCAACCCACCTGTTGGGGACGCACCTCATTCAGCAACCCAGCAGTGGATACGCGAGGTAGACCGTCTCGTCGTCGCCGCCGCAAACCCCCGACTTCGGCGGGGACGACACTCCGGTCAACCGGCAGTGTCGCTGACGCGCACGCCCACGGTTGACGGGCAGACGGCGGACTCCAGCTCCACCAGGCCCCCGACGACGGACCTGAGAACAGAGCTGGAGCAATGCCACTTGGGCCAAGATGCTCGAGTGTTCCTCGAGCGACGTCGAGAGAGGCGTCGCATCCAAGAGGCTGGCGACAGCATGACGTCGGTCTCGACTCAGCCTCAAGGGCAGATCTTCGTCACGAGAGCTCTGCCCCAGGTGCGAACCAAGCATTCGCGGCACCAATACCTGCGGCAACAGGGGCAGGATGTGCGGCTCTTGCACCCCACCTTCGCTTCGCGAGGTGGCCGCGCAAGTTTTGGCCGCATCTGCCCGAAAAGTACGACGGCAGCGTCAACCCGGCGGAGTTCCTCCAGATCTACTCCACCGCCGTGCTTGCCGCAGGAGGGGACGAGGCCTTCATGGCCAACTATTTCCCCGTCGCCTTGACCGGCCCAGCCCGGTCTTGGCTCATGAACCTACCCCAGAATTCCATAACCTCCTGGGGAGAGCTCTGCCGGCAGTTCGTCGCCAACTTCGGCAGTTCCTACACCCGGCCTGGCACGGAGCTCGACCTCCACGCCATCCAGCAACAACCAGGGGAGTCGCTGCGCTCCTTCATCCAGCGGTTCTCCCAGATGCGGAACACCATCCCACACATCCAAAACGCTTCTGTGGTGGTGGCGTTCCGACAAGGTGTTCGGGACAAGAAGATGCTCGAGAAGCTCGCGACTAGGGAGGTCCGCGACGTCTCGTAGCTCTTCAGCCTGGCGGACAAGTGTGCCAGAGCAGCCGAAGGACGGAGCTGGCACTCACTGCCAGCCTCCGAGCCAGGGGGTCAGCCGGGATCTGGCGCCGCTTCCTACGGAAGTGGCGGGAAGATCAAGAACAGGGGCGGTGGCAAGATGAAGCCGCCAGCCGCGGCCCCCGTTGCCGCAACAGCGGCGCCCAGAGGAGCTCAGGGGCCGCGCCCCGACAAAAGGCCGCGACAATCACCGGCTCCAGGCGAAGACCAGGGCGAGTTATGCCCCGTGCACGGCACGAGTTACCATACTGCTGCCGAGTGCTGGGAAATCCAGAAGCTCGTGGAGCGCTTCCAGAAAGGGAAGCAGCTCCTAACTGATGCTCCACCCTACCGTCAAAGGGAGGGCAAGCAGAAGGTCGACGCCCCAGACGACGTCGACCGTCAGGTGGAGTTCCAGGAGCTTCAGCGTGCCGTGAAGGCGGTGCGCAATCATGAGAGCCCCAGCTCCAGCGATGACGAGCTCCGGAAGATGCTCTACGTCATCTTCGGCGGGTCCGCTGACCCCTCGTCCTGAAGCGCGGCTAAAGCCTTGCGCCGAGCGGTAGCGTCGGTGGCTCCTCTCCTGAGTGCAGCACCGCACCTCAGGTGGATGGGAACCCCCATCAGCTTCGATGCCACCGACTGCCCCAGGAACATGGATGGAGCCGGCCAACTACCGCTCGTGGTGGCCCCCACCATCGCCAACGTGAGGATGTACCACGTTTTGGTGGATGGCGGGGCTGGACTGAACCTCACCAGTCGCGCAGCCTTCCAGAAGCTGCAGATCCTGATGGCCAAGCTCACCCCATCGAGCCCGTTCTCAGGGGTAGGGCCGGGACAGGTCGTTCCCTACGGCCACATCAGCCTCCCGGTGACCTTTGGGGCACCGGACAGCTACCGGACAGAGTACATTCTGTTCGACGTGGCCGAGATCGACCTCCCCTTTAACGCCATAATCGGCCGGCCAGCCCTGTACCGATTCATGGCAGTAGCCCACTACGGCTACCTTGTCTTGAAGATGCCTACACCAACAGGCGTCCTCAAGGTTTGTGGAGACCGTGCTGCCGCAGTGTTAGCCTTGGAAAAGCTTCAGGCGCTTACAGCGGCTAGAGCACCAACCCCAGGCAGTGCAGAACCAAACCAGCTCCACCCAAGTGCACGCCACCGTGCCTCTACCACAGCACCCCATGTGCAACCCCGCGACGAGGACGACGTCCCCTTGAGGCTCGTCCGAATCAGCGCCGATGCCACCCAGACCACCCGGGTAGCCGGGGGCCTGGATAGCAAATAGGAAGGCGCGTTCGTT
Source organism: Neostapfia colusana (assembly GCA_030760725.1). Lineage (NCBI taxonomy): Eukaryota > Viridiplantae > Streptophyta > Magnoliopsida > Poales > Poaceae > Neostapfia > Neostapfia colusana. The sequence goes on along the minus strand of JASWHV010000010.1, from coordinate 3,831,533 downwards.
ACCTCCCTCCGGCACAATGTCGATGTGTTGCATGACAGCCGTCGCGGATGCAAGAGATCCCTAGGGAGGTGATTGGGCACTATTTAAAGGTCTTCCCCGACGCCCGGCCAGTCCGACAGGACGGAAAGTCCGCCACCCCCGGTGCTTGGCGAACCCTGTTGTCGTCCCGAAGGCCGGCGGGAAGCTCCAGAAGTGCATCGACTACACCAGTCTCAATAAGGCATGTCCTAAAGATCTATTTTCTCTCCCTATGATAGATCAAATAGTAGACTCAATGCCAGGCTGCGATATGCTGTGCTTCCTAGATGCTTACTCGGGTTTCCACCAGACCCCTATGTTTAGAGAAGATGAAGAGCACACCTCCTTCGTCATAGTAGTCAGTCTGTACTGTTATGCCTCTATGCCTTATGGCCTAAGGGACGCTCTCCCTACCTTCGTACGTGCAATGCACAAGATCTTAGGAGAGCTAATGAGAGACTCAGTTGAGGTGTGTGTTGAAGACATTGTTGTTAAGGTCAGGCACAGCTCATCCCTACTAGATAACCTGGCCTTAGTCTTCGCCCTTCCGACAAGTGTGAGTTCGGTGTACCCTCTGTGACGGACCGGAATCCGCTCATCCAGGATCGCAGAGGGTGGTGCCGCGCGATGCGACACCTGACAGCACACGTCATAAGAACATAATATATTACATGGGAAAAACAACTGAAACTGTACAAACAGGTACAAACTTCAGTTACAACTATTGTTTATATTACACAGCGGAAGTCTACACTATACAACTCACGCCCGCCTATCTAGCAAAAGTTGGTTGCCCAGCCCTAGTGCAACCGACACTAGCTGCACTCCTCAGCTCAGCGCGGCGTGTACGGCTCCCACTCAGCCGTGGTCCCCGACGGAGGGTAACCCTCGCCGGTGGACTCGTACCCCGAGTCCGTGGGTGGCTCCTCACCTGAAAAACACTTTAAGCAGCAACCGCGAGCACGAAGGCCCAGCAAGGCTTAACCGACTCACCTAAGCATGAAACTCTACATGAGGTGTACCATGACATAGGATAGCAATGTTGCAGCAAATGGACACGCCTACAAGTTCATCCTTAGTTCAACTTTTAGCAACAAGTTAACAGTTCAAGAATCAGAAATTTAGTAAGCCATATTTGGTGGCACACATGTAGCAATGCAATTATATCAATCAGCAATATTGAATCATCATATTCCATACATTAGCCTACGTCACGACTCAGTGACCAAGTGGTACTCTTCACCGCGAGGGACGGCGAATCGACTCGATATACACCTGCAGGGAAACCCAAAGAGCACGTCACGTACGCCCACCCGTGGAGCTGCACAGCATGCTCACTCGATGTCGTATGGGACAACCTTTCACCCAACAGCTCAAACGTTGAACCGGTCGCACCGAAACGAGCAGGAGGTTCCCCACACGGAGCATCTCTCTATGCCCGTTGGCAGATTTCCACCTTGCTGCCCTCAGCCTACACCTATAAATCGGTGTGTTATGCCTCGACGCCCGGAGGTTTAGGCTACATCGGTTTATCGGGTCCCATATATCCGATATTCCTTCAGTACGTTCAAACTTGATCAGTGTGGGTCGCACACGGATCGGTCCTCAATCGACACGGACAGGGCTGCGCACACAAGACTCCCTCTTGCTGCGCCCTAGCCCCTGCCTAGTCTCATTTTCATTACTAAAGTGATCTCACATCACTCAACCGAACCCGTGTGTCCCAAGCCTATCTCGCGAGTAGATTCCAACTACTCGACTTGTACCGAAGCCCTATAAATCTGTAAGCATAGCTTGTGTACTCGAGGTCCTTGACACTACCCTCACTCTTCAAGGAACCTTTTGGTCATGCAAGTGGGGTTCCATCCATCCTACACCTAATGCACAATCATACTTCATATGACACATGTAACCAAAGTAAAACTTATAAAAAGGTTTATGCAAACCGGGGCTTGCCTTGTTGCTGCTGGTCAGTAGTTAGTTCTTCGTCCGGAAGAAGGAAATCCAGCACTTCCGGGGTCTCTTCTTCAATGGCTACACGTTGAATACAATACTAAATGTAAATTTAAATGCAATGTGTGAACTTAAATACATAATTGCTAATAACTCTAGCTAGCCCTCCCCTTTGGGTTCTGAAATTTTTATGGTGGATTGGTAGGGTCCTAACCAGAGTTGTAACCAAGTTTTATTTGAAACAAAGTTCAATTGAACCTTGTACAAATAAAAGCCTCTTTGGTCAATAATTGAGCCTCTAAGTAATTCCAGGGTTTTTCATGGCTCCCACCATTACTTTCTGGAAACTAGAATTTAGGATGGTTCTAATGGAGTTGGTTTCATGTCATTTGAAGAATTCTACGGAAAGTTATGTCCTAACTAAGATTGGAGAAAATCTAAAAAATGTTTCTGTACATTTTTCTATTTTCTCTGGGCAGTTCCCTTAATCACCCAATTAGGGTAACTAAATGAACTTGGATGAGTCTGAAAATTTTACTGGGATTCAGGGATTTTCCAATGAACCTTTCAGCCAAATTTCAGAATTTTTTTTCATAAAGTAGTTCTCCAGATAAAATTCCCAACAGTTTAAACTTTAGGGATTTAATTCTGGAAAACTATTCTCTTTCATGAGCTGAATTTGGTATTGCTGGAAAGTGCTCAGAGAGCTGAATCCAACAAAATTTGGTTCACCCGATTTGGAGCTTTCTAGCCAAAGTTATGAGGATTTGAAGTTTGGAAGAATTCTGAAAATCGGGGGAAAAGTTTAAACTCTCGGGGCCCGCGGGGACACGTGTCGAGCGCGGAGGTGTCCGGCACACCGGAGATACCACACGTGTCGAGCGCGGAGGTGTCCGGCACACCGGAGCTCACAGGGTATTTGCGCGTCAGCACAGCCGATCCCTGGCCTCACCCGATCCCGATTTAAATTCTTCAGCCGCTGACACGTGGGCCAGCCGGCATCGTCTTCCTCCCGCCGTTCTCTCGCGCCCGCGCCACCGACCTCACCGGAGCAGAATCGGGGCTCGCCGGCTCACCGCTGCCGGACCTCCCATGGTCTGAAACTCGCCGCCAGGGGGTTGTTGACGTCGAGGAACACGTCGGGGGTGACAGGTCGGGCTGGGGGTGACCGGAAATAGCTCGGCGACGTGCCGCGGCCTCGGTTGAGGTTCGACACCGTCGACCGTGGTTTCTAAACCCGCCAACACCTCGAACAAACAGCCCTACAGCATCAGTGTACCTCTAGGAAGCTCGACAAGGTGTCAAAAGGGTTCAGGGATGGCGGCAAGTCGGTCGGCACCGTGTGACCGATCGTACCCGCCATGACCGCCCTCGATCGAGCTCGAAATTTGTCACACCTAGACAGTTTCACGCTACGGATGCAGAAAAGAACTTGATCGCCGGCTAGTCCAGCGTCTATGTGCAAGATTTGATGACCTCCGAAAGATCATAGAGCGAGAATTTAAAGAGACCGTACCAGAAGTTCGGTTTACGGTCGCCGGAGCAAAAACTGGAAATTCTCTGCGGATTCTTCACGGTTGGCTTCCAAACTTGGAGGAGAGCAGCACGGTGGTCGCGCGCTCCTGTTGCCTCTCTCGCTGGACCGTGAAAACGCCTGTGGAACGCTGCCCACAGGCGCCTGACTCTCGGCTGAGGCTAGGTCGCCGCGGTGGCGATCGTCTTTGGGCAAAGGAGGTCGGAGCTCGAGGTTTCTGGCGTTGGGGAGGTGGAGTGCGAGCTCAGGTGGCTGTCTAGCAGCTCAGGGACGAAGGAGGAGATGGTTTTGCTGGTTTTCCCGATTGAGCAGAGAGCTGCGGCGAGAAACAATACCGCTGCTCGGGTTTGCCCGCGAGAAGATAAAGCCGGCCGACTCCTGCCTGGCTGAGGCGGTGCCGGTCGCGTGGGGGCGCGAGCCAGCCGCCCTGGGCGCCAGCGCGCGGAGAGGGAAGCAGCTGGTGGCGCCGGTAGCTGCTTGGTGGCACAGCCGACAGCTGCTCGGCGGAATTTCCCACCGAGACTCTGACTTTGGGTGCAAGTTTCTCCTTCTTCCCTCTATGACATGTGGGTCCCACCTGGGGTTTTAACCTCTGAAATTTACTCCTAATCACTGTTGTAAACAGTGAGCCCCATAATACCCCTGGTGATTCAAATTATTCACCCCTGGGCCATTTGAATTGAATAGAATTCAAATTGGGTTCGATTTGAGTGAATTTCAGCACAAGTTCAGTTTTGAATTCAAATAAAGTTTGAATTCGTCCCACTTAGCTCATGTCAAGATCAACTCCAAATGGAGTGAAAATTGGTGTGTGAGTTTATAAAAATGTGCTGAATAAGAATATGCCTCCCACTTTTAAATTCATGGAACAAAAATAGTTTGAATTTGAATGTGGTTTCAAACTGCCCTCTTTCTATCTATACCCAAAATGACCTCAAAAAGGTTTTGAATTTGGGTGAAACTTGGCATGGACATCTGTCGGTACCTGAGATATGGGGTACCCCCGCGCACGGGGTAAAATGCCTAAGGTGCTTGCCCTTCTCCGCAGGGAGTGCTCCGAAGGTGCCACGCGTCTGGCGGGGCCGGACCTCCCTCTCCTCAGAGGAGAGCTCCGGGCCCGACACGTGGCATACAGAAGCCGGACCTCCCCCTCCGCGGGAGAGAGGTCCGAAGACGCCACGCGTCCAGCGAGGCCGGACCTCCCTCTCCTCAGAGGTGAGCTCCGGGCCCGCCACGTGGCATGCAGAAGCCGGACCTCCCCCTCCGCGGGAGAGAGGTCCGACGGCGCCACGCGTCCAGCGGGGCCGGACCTCCCTCTCCTCAGAGAAGAGCTCCGGACCTGCCACGTGGCTGGAGGAAAGGTGCTTCCTGCCCCCGGGCGGTAGGCAGCGGACGTAAAGGCGCCCCTCACCTTGCCCGTACAAGGAATTCAAGGCCCGTGTCTTCCCAAGACGCGGAAACGCGGAGCACGCGCCTATCAGGTGCCGTTGCGTCCAGTCGCATCACAGACTGGCGCGCGGTGTCAGAACCTGACAGGTAATAAACGCCGCGACAAGACATCCCATGCCGCCTGCGCCGTCATCAACCACTACGACTAGCGCACGGCATGGGCAGGGCAGCAAAAGGAAGACTCAGAAGCCTTCGACCGGAGGCAACCACCGGCATAACTACAGATACGGTAGATAATAGACAATCTCCCCGGGACCACCTGTCGGGTCCCGGCTTCCCTTGTAAGCCGCCCGAGCCTTGGACTATAAAAGGCTCGGGTAGGCGTCGATAGCAAGGGTTCGCATTCTGCAACTCATACGCTAGCCATACACTCTCAAGCTGTAACTCACCCCCAAGCTCAGGCCCCCGGCCCTGAGCAGCAAGCAATACAGCGAGCTCCATAGCTCGCCGTGGACGTAGGGTTTTACGCTCCGGCGGCCTGAACCACGTAAAACTTCCCGTGTCAAGCTCTCACTAACTCGTCCATCCGCGCAAGCTCTCCGCTAGGAACTAGCCCCTCCGAAAAAAGAACCTCCGCGGGCTGCCTAGTGCAGGCCCGGGGGAAGTGTCGATCGCACACTTTGACATTTGGCGCGCCAGGAAGGGGGCTTTTCCCCTAGCGCGACGAGTTTCCGCCAAGGAAGATGACCAAGCTCCCTTCGGCGGCAAGCTCACCTCCCCCGCCTCCGCGGCAAGCCGCGGATAGGGGGGAGTACAAGCCAACACACTCAGGACGGAGTGTGTCAGTACAAGCTGGGAGCCAGCAACCGGCTCTGGCAGCGCCGACCCCGGCAATGCAGGCTCCAACAAGCGTCATATCTCCAGTAGCGCCGGGCGTACCCGGAAGGGGCGCGCTAGCTGCAGCAAGAGCGCTACTGCACAATCCGCCCGCTGGAGACGCGCCTCAGGCAGCGACCCAGTGGTGGATTCTCGAGGTAGACCGTCTTGTCGTCGCTGCCGCAAGCCCACGACTCCGGCGGAGACGACACTCTAACCAGCCGGCCGTGTCGCTGATACGCACGCCGATGGCTGATGAACAGACGGCAGATTCCAGCTCTGCCAGCCCTCAATCGATGGATCTGAGGACAGAGCTGGAGCGTTGTCGCTCGGGTCAAGATGCCCGGGTATACCTCGAGCAACGCCGAGAAAGGCGTCGCTACCAAGGAGCTGACGACAGCATGATGTCGGCCTCGACCCAGCCTGAAGAGCAGACCTTCGCCATGCGACCTCTGCCCCAGGCCTGCGCTGTGCAGAATATGCCACAGTCATATGTACTGCAGATGGTGCCCTCGGCCTACGGTGCAGCTTTGCCCGTACCAGGGTACACTGTGCCTGGTGCGAACTCAGCGTTCACGGCACCAGAACCTGCGGTGACGGAAGCAGGATGTGCAGCCCTCGCGCCCCGTCTTCGCTTTGCGAAGTGGCCGCGCAAGTTCCGGCCACACCTGCCCGAGAAGTACGACGGCAGCGTCAACCCGGCGGAGTTTCTCCAGATCTACTCCACCGCCGTACTTGCCGCAGGAGGGAATGAAGCCATCATGGCCAATTACTTCCCTGTCGCCTTGACCGGTCCAGCCCGGTCTTGGCTCATGAACCTCCCCCAAGGTTCCGTCACCTCCTGGGGAGAGCTTTGCCGGCAGTTCGTAGCCAACTTCGGCAGCTCCTACACCCGGCCTGGCACGGAGCTCGACCTCCACGCCGTCCAGCAGCAGCCTGGGGAGTCGCTGCGCTCTTTCATCCAGCGGTTCTCCCAGGTGCGGAACACCATCCCACACATTCAAAATGCTTCTGTGGTGGTGGCGTTCCGGCAAGGCGTCCGGGACAAGAAGATGCTCGAGAAGCTCGCGACCAGGGAGGTCCGCGACGTCTCAGAGCTCTTCAGCTTGGCGTACAAATGCGCCAGAGCTGTCGAAGGACGGAACTGGCACTCGCTGCCATCCTCCGAGTCAGGGGGACTGCCCGGATCCAGTCCTACTCCCTGTGGAAGCAGCAGGAAGGCCAAGGGCCGAGGCAGAAGCAAGATAGAGTCACCGACCGCAGTCCCAGTCGTCACTGCAGCGACGCTCGGTGGGGCTCGGGGGCCGCGCCCCGACAAGAAGCAGCGAAGATCACCAATCCCAGAAGGTGATAAAGACAGTATGTGCCCCGTGCACGGCAGCTGTCGCCACACTGCTGCCGAGTGCCGGGAGATCCGAAGGCTCGCAGAGCGTTTCCGCAAGGAGAAGCGGCAGCGGGCTGATGACCTGCCCTTCCGTCCAAAGGAAGGTGAGCAGAGGGTGGATGTTCCAGATAAGATCGACCACCCAGAGGAGATCCGGGAGCCTCCGCGTGTCGTGAAGGCGGCACGCAATCACGAGGATTCCGACTCCAGCGGCGATGAGCGTCGGAAGAAGCTCTACATCATATACGGCGGGTCCGCCGACCCCTCGTCCCGAAGCGCAGTCAAGACTCTGCGCCGAGCGGTAGCGTCGGTGGCGCCACTCCCAAGTGCTGCACCGCACCTAAAGTGGATGGGGACCCCATCAGCTTTAATGCCACCGACTGCCCCAGGAACATGGCTGGGGCCGGCCAGCTGCCGCTCCTGGTGGCCCCTACCATCGCCAACGTGAGAATGTACCACGTTTTGGTGGATGGAGGGGCTGGGCTGAACCTCATCAGCCGTGCAGCTTTCCAGAAGCTGCAGATCCCGATGGCCAAGCTCACCCCGTCGAGTCCGTTCTCAGGGGTAGGGCCGGGACAGGTTATCCCCTACGGCAGCATTAGTCTCCCGGTGACCTTCGGGGCTCCGGACAGCTATCGAACAGAGTACATCCGGTTCGACGTAGCGGAGATAGACCTCCCCTTCAACGCCATAATCGGCAGGCCAGCCCTGTACCGGTTCATGGCTGTAGCCCATTACGGCTACCTTGTCCTGAAGATGCCAACACCGACAGGTGTTCTCAGGATTCATGGGGACCCCACTGCTGCAGTGTCGGCCCTGGAGAAGCTCCAAGCACTCGCGACAGCTGGGGCCTCAGCCCCCGGCAATACGGAATCGGACCAGCTCCGCCCGTGTGCACGTCACCGTGCTTCCACCACAGCACCCCGGGTGCAACCTCTCGACGAGGGCGGCGTCCCCTTAAAGGTCGTCCAAGTCGGCGCCGAAGCTACCCAGACCACCCGGGTAGCCGGGGGCCTGGATAGTAAATAGGAAGGTGCGCTCGTCACCTTCCTCCGGCACAACGTCGACGTGTTTGCATGGCAGCCGTCACAGATGCCGGGGATCCCCAGGAAGGTGATCGAGCACCACTTGAAAGTCTTCCCCGACGCCCGGCCGGTTCAACAGAAGCCCCGCAAGCAGTCCATTGAGCGGCAGAACTTCATCCGTGAGGAAGTCAAGAAGCTGCTGGACGCTGGCTTCATACGGGAGGTCCACCACCCACGATGGTTGGCGAACCCCGTCGTTGTCCCGAAGGCCGGCGGGAAGCTCCGGATGTGCATCGACTACACCAGTCTCAATAAGGCATGTCCTAAAGATCCATTCCCTCTCCCTAGAATAGACCAAATAGTAGACTCAACGTCAGGCTGTGATATGCTGTGCTTCCTAGACGCCTATTCGGATTTCCATCAGATCCCCATGTCTAGGGAGGACGAGGAGCACACCTCCTTCATCACAGTGGACGGCCTTTATTGCTATGTGTCTATGCCTTACGGCCTAAAGAATGCACTCCCCACCTTTGTGCGGGCAATGCACAAAACCTTTGGGGAGTTAATAAGAGACCTGGTTGAGGTGTATGTCGATGACATAGTTGTCAAGGTCAAGCAGGGTCCGTCCCTGCTAGATAACCTAGCCCTAGTCTTTGACAAGTTGCGCTCTACACGCACCAAGCTGAACCCAGATAAATGTGTGTTCGGCGTGTCCTCTGGGAAGCTCTTAGGGTTCCTGGTCTCGCACCGGGGGATTGAGGCCAACCCAGAGAAGATCAAGGCCATCGACTTGATGCGGCCCCCTGCCCGCGTCAAAGATGTCCAGAAACTCACAGGATGTCTAGCCGTGCTGAGTCGGTTTATACCGAGGCTAGCAGAGCGGGCACTCCCTTTCTTTAAGCTCCTGCGCAAGTCGGGCCCCTTTGCCTGGACTGACGAAGCGGAAGAGGCTTTCCAGGAGTTGAAGCGACTCCTGACGACCCTACCAGTCATGGTAGCCCCTGAGCCCGGAGAGCACCTATTGCTCTACATCGCGGCGACAACTGAAGTAGTGAGTATGGTCCTCGTCGCAGAGCGGCCGGACCCCTCATCTTCACAACCTGCTCCGGTAGCAGAAGACAGACGCCAGGAGGCCCCGCAGGACCAAGACGGTCTCCCGGGCCTCCAAGGCAACCTCCCGGGGGTCCAGGTCGGCCTCCCGGAGGTCCTGGGCAGTCTCCCGGACCTCCAAGATAAACCCCCGGGGGCCCCGCGGGACCCCCCGGGGGCCAAATGGGACCTCCCAGAGGTCCCCCAAGACCCCCCGGAGCTCCCGAACAATCAAGATAGCTTAAGGGCCTCCGGGTCCCAGCTCCCGGAGGCCCCCGTGGGTCCGCCCACCTCCAGAGGGCCAATGGACGAGGACCTCCCAGACCTGAGAAAGAGGGTTCGAACCGTACAGAGGCCTGTCTACTACGTCAGCGAAGTACTTCATGATGCCAAGACAAGGTACCTGGAAGTCCACAAGCTGCTGTATGCGGTGCTCGTTGCCTCCAGGAAGCTCCGCCATTACTTCCAGGCCCACCGGGTCTCGGTAGTCACCTCGTATCCACTGAAGACAATTCTTCACAGCCCCCATGCGACGGGCAACGTTGCTAAATGGGCGGCGGAGCAAGCGGAGTTTGAGCTAGACTTCCTCCCACGCCATGCAGTCAAGAGCCAAGCACTGGCTGACTTTGTGGCGGAGTGGACACCAACGGAGGCTGACCCAGGGGGCCATGGGGGCGGAGAACCGGGGCACCAAGCTCCGGTCTTCACCGAACCCCACTGGACACTCTTCTTCGACGGCTCCTCGCGAAAGCAGGGGGCCGGTGCCGGCGTACTGCTCCTCATGCCATCGGGGGAACAGTTTGGGTATATGGTGCGTCTCAATTTCAAGGCAACCAACAACATGGCGGAGTATGAAGCACTCATCTTTGGCCTGCAGACAGCCCTGTCTTTAGGCGCTCGCCAGTTGTTGGCACAGGGCGACTCCCAGCTGGTCATCAAGCAAGTCAAGGGCGAATGCTCCTGCAATGACCCCCAGCTAGCTGCATATCTGCTTCACGTGCAGATGTTGGAGAAAGAATTCCTCGCCTTGGACCTGCACCACGTACCGCGCACCGGTAATACCGCAGCCGACGACCTTTCAACGAAGGCTTCCACCGGAGCCCCTGCGCCCGAAGGAGACTTTGAGAGGACGTTGCTGCGACCCACAGCCCGGCCCGCCAAGCCGGGCGAAGGGGGCTTGACCAGCACCTCGAAGCTGGCGGTCCCGGTGGCCCTACAACCGTGGGCGCCGCCAAGGATTGTAAGCGTCACTGGGGACTCCGTGCAACCCAGCGCTCAAGATCCAGAAGCTCAAGTCAGACCCGATGCATGGATCACGGAGATCCGGGACTACTTGAAGGACAATATCCTCCCTGATGAACATGCAACCGCTGAACGGATTGTGCGTATGGCTAAGAGGTACGCGCTGGTAGAGGGGGATCTCTACCGGCGTGGCGCCAACCACATCCTATTCCGGTGTATAACCCAGGGGGAAGGCTGCGACTTGCTCGCTGAGATCCATGGAGGCGAATGTGGAAGTCATTCTTCCTCACGCACGCTTGTCGGTAAAGCCTTCCGGCATGGCTTCTACTGGCCGACAGCACTCCAGGATGCCGTCAAGCTGGTCGAGAGCTGCAAGGCGTGCCAGTTCCACGCCAAGCAGATCCATACACCGGCTCAGGCGGTACAGATGATCCCGCCCTCGTGGCCGTTTGCCGTGTGGGGGCTGGACATCCTGGGGCCATTCCCCAGAACCGTCGGGGGGTTCCGGTACCTCTATGTCGCCATCGACAAGTTCACCAAGTGGCCGGAAGATACACCAGTTGTCACCATTAATAAACAATCAGCAGTAAAATTCATCAGATCCATTGTCTGCCGGTTTGGGGTCCCAAACAGGATCATCACTGACAATGGGACCCAGTTCACCAGCGCAGCATTTCAAGACTACTGCGAGGACCTTGGCATTCAGGTATGCTATGCCTCGGTCGCTCACCCGAAGAGCAATGGGCAAGTCGAGAGGGCCAATGCGGAGATTCTCCGGGGCCTCAAGACTCGTACCTTCGCCAGCCTGAAGAAACATGGTGCCAATTGGGTAGATGAACTTCCGAGCACGCTATGGGCTAACCGAACATCCTAGAGCCGGGCCACCGGGGAGACACCCTTCTTCATGGTGTACGGGGCCGAAGCTGTACTTCCTCCAGAAATCACCATGAAGTCTCACCGTGTCCGGGCTTACGACGAAGCCGCGCAGGACAACCTCCAGCGTGGAGAAATCGACCTCGTCGACGAGGTCCGATTACATGCGGCACTCCGTAACGCGTGGTACAGACAGGCGCTTTGGCGCTACCACCAGAGGTCTGTGCGTGCCCGGGAGCTGCAGGAAGGTGACCTGGTGTTGCGGCGCATACTTTCTCGCGAAGGGGCCCACAAACTCTCCCCTAGTTGGGAAGGCCCCTTCCGAGTCACGAAAGTATGCCGCCCCGGGTGTGTGTGCCTTTCCACCGAGGATGGGGACCTGCTCCCGAATCCTTGGAACATAGAACACCTCCGTAAGTTCTACCCCTAAGAGCAAAAATAGGTCAGTACTTTCTTTTCGTAATGAACCCCATAGAGTCCAGGAGCAGCGCTCGGAGCAGCTAAACCCCAGGGGACGGTCCAGGACTACGTTCAGCTTTGCCTGGTTCCGATTCCAAGCGCGTAGAGTCTTGCTTCCCCTCTTAATGGGGTGGGTCGTGGCCTCCATGTTTAGCCTGACTTCCTCCTATGGATGGTTGTGCGAAAAGAAGTCTGCCCTACGTTGCTCTTTCCTTGTACTCATTTGAATTGTGAATTGAGTTATTTTTTTATCACCCTTGCAGTACATGGCTGCCGTGTGCTCAGCTCCCCCTCTCTACACACCCCCAAGCATCAAGCGTATGGTTGGGGGCTGTAAGTCAAATAAGACTGTAAAACAAGGGAGGGGGAGCCCCCAAGGAGAATTACGTTTCCTCTACCTGTGTGCAGGACTTCCAGGTTGCGGCAACGGGGACTGCGTGAAGTAGGGGGAAAGGAGCTACCAACTACTTCGACCCAGGGCTAGAGGGGGCGGGACCCAGGGGTCCCACGAGTCCAGCAGGCCCGGAACTCTCCCCTTCCTTGAGAGGGGCTCCGGGCTCGCCACGTGGCAGACGGAAGCCGGACCTCCCCCCGCGGTGGAAGAGCTCCGAAAGCCCTGCGTGCTCAACATGGCCGGGGCTCCCGTCCCCGCAGTAAGAGCAATCATCAAGTGGGCGCACGCTCTCACGACCCCGCGGCCGTTCGTGCTCCGGCAGCGGTCATGTCGGGACTTAGAGAAAGTGCGCGGATCGGAAGAGACGGAGGTCCCACCTCGGGCTCGCTATCTCCCCCGAGATGGGCCCGGGGGCCAATGTCGGTACCTGAGATATGGGGTACCCCCGCGCACGGGGTAAAATGCCTAAGGTGCTCGCCCTTCTCCGCAGGGAGAGCTCCGAAGGCGCCACGCATCTGGCGGGGCCGGACCTCCCTCTCCTTAGAGGAGAGCTCCGGGCCCGACACGTGGCATACAGAAGCCGGACCTCCCCCTCCGCGGGAGAGAGGTCCGAAGACGCCACGGGTCCAGCGAGGCCGAACCTCCCTCTCCTCAGAGGTGAGCTCCGGGCCCGCCACGTGGCATGCAGAAGCCGGACCTCCCCCTCCGCGGGAGAGAGGTCTGAAGGCGCCACGCGTCCAGCGGGGCCGGACCTCCCTCTCCTCAGAGAAGAGCTCCGGACCTGCCACGTGGCTGGAGGAACGGTGCTGCCTGCCCCCGGGCGGTAGGCAGCGGACGTAAAGGCGCCCCTCACCTTGCCCGTACAAGGAATTCAAGGCCCGCGTCTTCCCAAGACGCGGAAACGCGGAGCACGCGCCTGTCAGGTGCCGTTGCGTCCAGTCGCATCACAGACTGGCGCGCGGTGTCAGAACCTGACAGGTAATAAACGCCGCGACAAGACATCCCATGCTGCCTGCGCCGTCATCAACCACTACGACTAGCGCACGGAATGGGCAGGGCGGCAAAAGGAAGACTCAGAAGCCTTCGACCGGAGGCAACCACCGGCATAACTACAGATACGGTAGATAATAGACAATCTCCCCGGGACCACCTGTCGGGTCCCGGCTTCCCTTGTAAGCCGCCCGAGCCTTGAACTATAAAAGGCTCGGGTAGGCGTCGATAGCAAGGGTTCACATTCTGCAACTCATACGCTAGCCATACACTCTCAAGCTGTAACTCACCCCCAAGCTCAGGCCCCCGGCCCTGAGCAGCAAGCAATACAGCGAGCTCCATAGCTCGCCGTGGACGTAGGGTTTTACGCTCCGGCGGCCTGAACCATGTAAAACTTCCCGTGTCAAGCTCTCACTAACTCGTCCATCCGCGCAAGCTCTCCGCTAGGAACTAGCCCCTCCGAAAAAAGAGCCTCCGCGGGCTGCCCAGTGCAGGCCCGGGGGAAGTGTCGATCGCACACTTCGACAACATCCTTAGCAATGTGTAGGAGTTTTCATAAGTCCAGCCCACCTATATCACATGTGGGAAATACCACTTTTGCAATATGTGAGTTTGTTCTCTAATGAGCATGTTAATGGTGGTTACATGCTCTTCATTTGTGTTCATCATCTTTCCTCAAATGAGGTGTGTGGTGTGGTGATGAACACTTCAATTGCGTGCCAAAACTGAGGCCCTTACACCCTCTGGAAAACCCTTAGGATTCCTGGCCTCACGACGAGGAACTGAGGCTAACCCAGAGAAGATCAAAGCCATCGGTTCGAGGCGGCCTCCTGCCCGCAAAAAAAAAGAAGAGAGTCCAGAAATTCGCGGGATGCCTAGCTGCACTGAGTCGGTTTATACCGAGGTTAGCAAAGCGAACGCTTCACTTCTCTAAGCTCCTACACAAATCCGGGCCATTCGCTTGGACCGACGAAGCGGAGGAAGCTCCCCAGGAGCTGAACCAGCTCCTGATGACCCTACCCGTAATGGTAGCCCCCGAGCCCGAAGAGCATATGTTGCTCTACATCGCGGCGACGGCTGCAGTGGTGAGTACAGTCCTCGCCGCAGGGCGGCCGGACCCCTCATCGCCGCAACCTGCTCCGGTATCGGGAAACAAGCGCCAGGAAACCCCGGAGGTCCGAGACGACCCCCCGGGTCTCCAAGGCAACCCCCCGGAGGTCCAAAACGGACCCCGGACCCCCGACACAACCTCCCGGAGGACCAGCAGGACCTCCCGGAGGCGCAACGGGACCCCCCCCCCCGGAGGCCCAACAGAACCTCCCGGACGTCCAACGGGACCCCCCGGAGCTCCCGGGAAATCAGCGGGACCTCCCGGAGGTCCAAGACAGCCTGGGGAACTCCGAGTATCAGCTCCCAGTGGCCTCCCCGGGCCCGCGGGAGGTTCTGTCTACCTCATCAGCGCCACCACCACAAGTGGACGCCAACACAGGATTGACCCAGGGGGCCATGAAGACGGTGAACCAGGACCCCGGGCTCTGGCCTTCACCGGGCCTCACTGGATGCTCTTCTTCGACGGCTCCTTGCAAAAGCAGGGGGCCGGTGCTAGCATACTGTTCCTCATGCCATCGGGGGAGCAGTCTGGGTATATGGTGCGTCTCAATTCCAAGGCAACCAGCAACATGGCAGAGTATGAAGCACTCATCCTTGGCCTAAAGACAGCCCTGTCTATAGGCGCTCGCCAGTCGTTGGCACAGGGCGACTCCCAGCTAGCTATCAAGCAAGATGGTGGAGAAAGACTTCCTCGCCTTGGACCTGCGCCACATACCACGCGCTAGCAAGGCTGCAGCTGATGACCTCTCCACGAAAACCCCACCGGAGCACCTGTGCCCGAAGGGGGCTTCGAGAGGACGTTGCCGCGGCCCACAGCCCGGCCCGCCGAGCCGGGCGAAGGGGGCTAGACCAGCACCTTGAAGCTGGCGGTCCCGGCGGCCATGGACGCCGCCAAGGATCGTAAGCGTCACTGGGGACTCCGTGCAGCCCAGCGCTCAAGATCCAGATGCTCAAGTCAGACCCGATGCATGGATCACGGAGATCCGAGACTACTTGAAAGACAATATCCTCCCTGATTAACGTGTATCCGCTGAACGGATTGTGCGTATGGCTAAGAGACACGTGATGGTAGAAGGGGATCTCTACCAACGCGGCGCCAACCGCGTCCTATTGCGGTGCATAACCCAGGGGGAAGGCAATCTCAGGACGAGATTCTTTTAAGGGGGAAGGGATGTAAAAGCCCAAGAAAAGGGACTTGCAAAAACTTTTCATCACCTCACAACACCACAGTTTTTGTTGTGGGTATCTTGTGAAAAATTGTGAAGAGCAAGTAACCTCCATCAAAAGAGTGATTAGAGGGGATAGCCTTCATTTTCACAAAGTAGGATTTCTACACATGAACATGAGAGGTTGAGCTCATCCCTAGGACTTAAAAAGTCTTGGGAAGGTTCAATCCAAGTTTCATGCAAACCCAACACTTTTTGAGGCGATTTTGGAGGCATTTGAAAAAGAGGCCAATTTGAATGAAAATTCAAATTACAGCAACTTTCACAACTTGAATTCAAAAGTTAGCTTCATATTCAAACTCAGCATATTTTTCTGAGTAATCCCACCAATTTTCAGTCCCATTGGACTTCATCTTGTTGGGAGCCAAATTTGTAACAATTCAAACTGAGTTTGAACTTTCAAATTCAAATATGAAGGGAATGTGGCCAAACCAGTTTGAAGTTGATGAATTCAAATTCTTCCTCTGAATTGGTGGCTAAGTTTCCTTTTCAAGTCTGAGTAGGTGGGATATTTGCACAACAGAGAGGATTAGGGGGGAGAAGAGGGCCTACTAGTCAGTTAGACTTCGGGTCAAAGGAAACACCGGGCGAGCTCGGTTTACCAAGCCTCGGCAGCGCTCGACACCGAGCCACCCGAGCGGCCACCTCGCCCCACCTCGCGCGCTGGCGACCAGCTTACCGGCTCCACTGCCTCGGCCTGATCTTTACCCCGGGAGCCAACCGCAGCACGTCGCCCTCCTCTTGTGATCGCGCGCTCGCTGTTTCTCTCACACCGAACAGAACCGGAGCTCACCGCCGCGCCCTCTTTTTCTCGATCGCTGGCACCAACCGAGCCTCGGTTGCTCGTGCCAGCAGCACCGAAAAGCAGCGCCCGTGCATGCTCTACCACGCCAGCCCCACAACACCGAAGCTCCTAGCTTGTGGCGTGCGCAATTCAGCAACTGGCGCCGAGGAACAGAGCTCACCGGCGGGAAACCGAGGACGGCCCCCGTGGACAGCACGCCACGGCCGTTTTCACCATCACTCCTCAACACGAAAAAGGTGCGCCATGATCCCTAGCTCGAGTTGCTGCAAACCACATAGAAAATTATCCACTGAGCAGGGAGAATTCCCAAAGTTCCCAAAACATGGTCCATACGGGTAGGGGTCGGTCTACCCCAAAATTCTCGCGGCACCGTCCACCCAAGCTCGGGCGAGCTTGCACACAGCCTCTACACCTCTTGGCGATCATCCTCGATGAATAACCGAGCGAAAACACCTAGGATCGACCGAGTTAGAGCTAATTTTCGTGCCGCCATGAAGAAATCATCTCGGGTCACCGTGGAGCTCTATGCTGCCGACCTTTTCACAAGGTTTGGCGCCCATTTCTGACATTCTCGAGCTGCCACGGTACTCTACGAGCAATCCCCAACCGTTTTGATGCGGTGTAGGCGATTTCCGAGCTCACCGGAACCCTAGCGGCCACTGCCGCCGCCGCGCACCCATTTCCGGCGATCTACGGTCGCCGGCGACCCCTCAGACGAGTTCAGCGCCATGAATTACGGAGGGGCGGCGAGTCTGGAGTAGGGAGATGGCCGGGAAAGCGGTTCCAGAGACGCTCGCGGAGGGCGCCGCCGCGGGCCCCTGTTTGGCGCGAGGAAGGGGAAGACCTGCTGGGTGGGACCCCCTGGTAGGCATTTGAACATTTTTGGGATTTTCAGTTCTAGTTGAAACTTTAGAGAGCCACAACTTGGTGTAGAAGAATCCAAAAATTGTGAAACAATTTTTTTTGGATTCCTCTAACAGAGTACAATCCAAATATGAGACCCAATTTGTATTAAACCCATTATTTAATTCTGGGAAATTCTTTAAATATTTTCAGCAATAGAAATTTAGAGGGAGTTTGGTTCATCCAAAAATCCTCAAATTTTGCCAGAATATTATATAGGATGTTAGTGAACCCCTGTAAAAGTTTCAGACCATTTGGAGTTGATTTGATCAGGGAAATTCAGGTTTTAAGGTGCTGTGTTCAATAGAATACAGAAACATTTTCAGAGAATTTCCAAAACTTGGAAATTCAGTTCTGGGCATATCTTAGCTCCAAAAATGCTAGAAAAATTTATGCAAACTCTAGGAGCTATAATTGAAATTGTAGTTCACTAAGTTGGGCATGAACAGGGGTGTTACCTCAGAATTAATTCTTCCCTGCTTATTTGCTAAGAATATTATTCTGAACAAACCAATCAATGAAAAGTGCTAAGTTTTGGTCCAGATGGTTTTCTTGTGACAAGGAACTCACACAAAAATTCTCAGCTCCATTGGAGCTATGGACCACCCCTGTTCTGTGTAACCACTTGAGGTGATTAATATGGAAGAGGGGGAAAACCCCTTAGCACTTAACCATGTGCTTAGGTCCAAACCCAAACCACTAACCGCAGTTTCATTTTAAATTCTTAAACAGAGTTCCAGTTGTTAAAAACTTGTTATTAGAACTTGTAGCAGAAGCATTACAACAAACTCATGTGCATATTCATTAACATGTAGTATTTCATGAACGTGTAGTCGCTGAAGGCGAGGAGGCTCCGGAGGTACTCGACTTCCTCCTTCCGGAAGAACTAACCCCTGACCAGCAGCAACAAGGCAAGCCCCGGTTTGCATTAACTTCTTTTATCAAGTTTTGCTTTGTTCACATGTCGAGGGTGATGTATGAATGTGCATTAGGTGTAGGATGATTGGAACCCCACTTGCATGACCAGAAATTTTCCATAAGAGTGAGGGTAGTGTCTAAGACCTAGAGTAGACAGGCTATGCTTAAAGATTCATAGGACTTCGGTACAAGTCGAGTAGTTGGAATCTACTCGCGAGTTAGGCTTGGGACAGACGGGATTGGTTCGAGTGATGTGAGATCACTTTAGTAATGAAAATGAGACTAGGCAGGGGCTAGGGCGCAGCAAGAGGAAGTCTTGTGTGCGCAGACCTGTCCGTGTCGATTGAGGACCGATCCATGTGCGGCCCTGCTGAACAAGTATTGAACATACCGAAGGCATATCGGATATATGGGCCCTGATAAACCGATGTAGCCTAAACCTCCGGGCGTCGAGGCATAACGCACCGATTTATAGGTGTAGGCTGAGGGCAGCAAGGTGGAAATCCGCCAACGGGCATAGAGAGATGCTCCGTGTGGGGAACCTCCTGCTCGTTTCAGTGCGACCGGTTTGACGTTTGGGCTGTTGGGTGAAAGGTTGTCCCGTACGACATCGAGTGAGCGTGCTGTGCAGCTCCACTGGTGGGCTTACGCGACGTGCTCTTTGGGTTTCCCTGCAGGTGTATTTCGAGTCGATTCACCGTCCCTCACGGTGACGAGTACCGCTTGTTCACTGCGTCGTAACGTAGATAATTTATGGAATGTCATACTTCAATATTGCTGTTATGATATAATTGTATTGCTACATGTGTGCCACCAAATACTGCTTACTAAATTTCAGATTCCTGAACTGTTAACTTGTTGCTAAAAGATGAACTAAGGATGAACTTGTAGGCGTGTTCATTGATGCAATGTTACTCTCCTATGTTCATTGTACCCCTCATGTAGAGCTCCATGCTTAGGTGAGTCGGTTAAGTCTTGTTGAGCCCTCGTGCTCACGGTTGCTGCTTAAGTGTTTTTCAGGTGAGGAGCCACCCAAGGACTCGGAGTACGAGTCTACCGGCGAGGGTTACCCTCCATCGGGGACCACGGCTGAGTGGGAGCCGTACATGCCGCGCTGAGCTGAGACGTGTAGCTAGTGTGGGTTGCCCTAGGGCTGGGCAACCGACTTTTGCTAGATAGGAGGGCGTGAGTTGTACAGAGTAGACTTCCGCTGTGTAAAATAAATACTAGTTTGTAACTGAAGTTTGTTCCTGTTTGTACAGTTTCAGTTGTTTTCCCATGTAATATATTGTGTCCTTATGACGTGTGCTGTCGGGTGTCGCATCGCGTGGCACTACCCTCTGCGATCCTGGATGAGCGGATCCCGGTCCGCCACAGCCTCTTAGTCTTATTTGGCTTACGGTCCTGGACCGGTATACGGGGCTTGGGTAATTCAGTGCGCCCGGCACCGGAGGTCCGGCTCCCTCCGAGGTCGGGGTGCGACCGTCCGGCCCCTAGTACTGGACCGTAACGCTGGGGAGGCAGAGTGCACACGCTTTGGGTACGGAACCGGACAAAGCAGGCTGTACACCATGGACCTCCGAAGGGCAGAGTGCGCACGCTCTGGGTACGGAACCAGGCAAAGCAGGCTACGCACCCTGGACCCCCTATGACCGGCGTAGTTTTTTCCTAGAGGTGACCAACTAGCGCCACATTACCCAACTGGGGGAGGTCCGAAAGGCCCCCTGGCCTTCGGCAGGTACCTCAAGCACGACCGCCCTCGGTCAGGATAGCAAATGCCGACTAGGGATGAGAGTGGGAAAAGAGAGCCAAGTGTACGATGGGCATACACTGTTTATGAGTATGAGGAGGTGATCATAAAAATTAATTGCATAATTTAAA
The DNA here is from genome assembly GCA_030760725.1 of Neostapfia colusana. NCBI lineage: Eukaryota > Viridiplantae > Streptophyta > Magnoliopsida > Poales > Poaceae > Neostapfia > Neostapfia colusana. The sequence goes on along the minus strand of JASWHV010000010.1, from coordinate 3,811,464 downwards.
TAAACACATGAGAGAGCATAGTAGGACAGGGTTCTTTCCATATATAAATATCCATAGGAGGAAGGCAGGTTGTACATGAAGGCAACGCCTCACCCCATTATGAAGGGGGGCAGGGCCTACACGCTTAGGGTACAGAACCAGGCCAAGATGGACGTAGTCCTGGACCACCCCCTGGGGCTTAGCTGCTCCAAGCGCTGTTCATGGGCTCTATGGGATCTATTACAGAAAGAAAAACCTTTCCTACAACTGCTCTAGGGATAGAACTTACGGAGGTGTTCTATGTTCCAAGGGTTTGGGAGCGGGTCCCCGTCCTCGGTGGAAAGGTGCACGCACCCGGGGTGGCAAACTTTCGTGACTCGGAAGGGACCTTCTCAGCTGGGGGAGAGTTTGTTGGTCCCTTCTCGAGAAAGTATGCGCCGCAGCACCAGGTCACCTTCTTTGAGCTCCCAGACACGCATGGACCTCTGGTGGTAGCGCCGGAGCGCCTGCTGGTACCATGCGTTGCGGAGCGTTTGAAAGTGCATCTAGGTAATCTCCGTGGGTTTTGGATGATTGATGACGACAATTAAGATACTAATGAGTTCTAGTGAGTATGAGCACAGGTGCTTAGCAAAAGGAATGGATGTGGAGTCTCTCAAGAAGCAAAAAGAAAAAGAAGAAGACTTGAAAGATTAGAAAACAGAAATTTTCTATTGAGTTTCACATTGTGTAGTTGTATACAGGACCTTCTCTTTTAGAGTGCTTGAGAATCATTAGAGAGCTCAAACTAAAGTTAGAAAGTTAGAATCGTGAGAGGAAGTAGTCATAGGTATGGCTAAAAAAGGAAGACCGGACTTGTCCGGACTATGGGCCGGACTAGTCCGATCCGACCCGGACTACTCCGTTTTAGACCGGACAAAAAGTCTCTGGGTGAGTTCGGACTTGTCCGTTCTAGGACGGACTAGTCCGTTGTCGTGTGAGCCTGAGCCGTTATGAGACTAAGTCTCAGAGGGTCGGGCTAGTCTGCCCGTATGGCCGGACTAGTCCCCCTAAGCAGACTAAGCCGTTTGGGTCCGGACAAGGAGTCTCTGAGTGACTTCGGACTTGTCCGCTCCATAGGCCGGACTAATCCGGTCCCTTTAGACTAGTCTGGTTTAGGACGGAACAAAGGTTGTTGTGTCAGCTCGGACTAGTCCGGAGTTGGGAGGACTAGTCCGCAGTCCTAGATTAGAGAGTTTTTTTCTAGATTAAGTCTGGTAAGGCCGGACTAGTCCGCCCCTACCAGACTAGTCTGTTCTCATACGGAACAAAGGTTCTTGACTGAGATCGGACTAGTCCACTCTTGGCCGGACTAGTCCGGAGTTTTATGACCGTTTGAGTCCAACGGTCACTAGAATTTAGTTGGTAGCCTTGTGACGTGAGTGGTCCCTCAAGAACGGACTAGTCTGGGGTTGGGATCGGACTTTAGTTGGTAACGGCTAGATGTCGGGATTTCTATAAAAGGAGACCCCCCCCGGCTGGGAATTGGAAAAACAACAACCTAAGTGCTGAAAACTCATTCCTAGAGCTCTTCTAAGCCTCTTTCCTCACCTTCTAGACCCCTAAGATTGGATCTTTAGGAGTTTGTGGTTTTGTGAGAGGAAAGACGTGGTGATCGACGTTTGAGCTCTCGGTTTGATTCTCTTGCACTCTAACTGTTAATTTGAGTTCTTAACAGTTGTACTTTGATTCCTAGAACTGCTAGGTTGTTGTAGGGAGCCTCAAGTTGTGAGTAGCCCCTAAGAGCATTGTATTCACATTTGACTGATAGTGAAAGAGCCCGGACTTGATCTTGGTGACCGCTCGGTGAGGCAAGGGTTGGAAAAGACCCGGTCCTTGGTGGATCCTCAACGAGGACGTAGATTTCTGTGTGGAATCGAACCTCGGGAAAAATCGTGTCTCTTGGTTCCTTTACCTTCTCGCTCGCTCACTAGAATTACTTGTTAAGCTTTCATTTTGTTAACACTTGTGAATTGTTCCACTATCTTGCAATCTAATCATTCACAACTAATTAGTAAAATTGTTTGACTACTATATATCTTTCGCTCAAACAAACTTAAAAAGAAAACCTAAAACACAATTTTATACTTAGACCGGACTAGTCCGGCCTCCTTCAAGTTTAATCCGCTGTTTGCAATAATTACAGGTTTTATTAGCCTATTCACCACCCTCTAGGCAACTTTCAGTGTTGCTTGCCATCTTGCCTCGTCGACGAGGTCGATGTCCTCACGCCGGAGTTGGTCCTGCGCGGCTTTGTCGTAAGCTCGGACACGTGGGGAGCCCATGGTGACTTCTGGGGGAAGCACGGCTTCGGCCCCGTAGACCATGAAGAAGGGTGTCTCCCCGGTGGCCCGGCTCTGGGATGTTCGGCTAGCCCACAGTGCGCTCGGAAGCTCGTCCACCCACTTGGTACCATGTTTCTTCAAGCTGGCATAGGTGCGAGTCTTGAGGCCCCGAAGGATCTCGGAGTTGGCCCTCTCGACTTGCCCATTGCTCTTTGGATGAGCGAAAGAGGCATAGCACACCTGAATGTCAAGGTCTTCGCAGTACTCTTGGAATGCTGCGCTGGTGAACTGGATCCCGTTGTCGGTGATGATCCTGTTCGGGACCCCGAACCTGCAGACGATCGACTTGATGAACTTGACTGCGGATTGCTTGTTGATGGTGATGACTGGTGCAGCTTCCGGCCACTTGGTGAACTTGTCGATGGCGACGTAGAGGTACCAGAATCCCCCGACGGCTTTGGGGAATGGCCCGAGGATGTCCAACCCCCATACCGCGAACGGCCACGAGGGTGGGATCATCTGCAGTGTCTGCGCCGGTGTGTGGATCTGCTTGGCATGGAACTAACACGCCTTGCATCTCTTAAATAGCTTGACGGCATCCAGGAGAGCTGTTGGCCAGTAGAAGCCATGCCGGAAGGCTTTACCGACCAGCATGCGTGAGGAAGCGTGATTCCCACACTCACCTCCGTGGATCTCTGCTAGCAGGTCGCAGCCTTCTTCCTGGGTAATGCACCGCAATAGGATGTCGTTGGCGCCACACCAGTAGAGATCCCCTTCTACCAGAGTGTATCTCTTAGCCATCCGCACAATCCGTTCAGCGGGTGCATGTTCATCAGGAAGGATGTTGTCTTTCAAGTAGTCCCGTATCTCCGTGATCCATGCATCGGGACTGACTTGAGCTTCTGGATCTTGAGCGCTGGGTAGCACGGAGTCCCCAGTGGCGCTTACGATCCTTGGCAGGCACCATGGTTGCAGGGCCGCCGGGACCGCCAGCTTCGAGGTGTTGGTCTCACCCCCTTCGCCCGGCTCGGCAGGCTGGGCTATGGGCCGTGGCAACGTCCTCCCGAAGACTCCTTCGGGCATCGGGGCTCCGGTGGAGGCCTTCGTTGAAAGGTCGTCGGCCACGGTGTTGTCGGCGCGCGGTACATGGCACAGGTCCAAGGCAACGAAGTCCTTCTCCAGCATCTGTACATGGAGGAGGTAGGCAGCCAGTTGCAGGTCGTTGCAGGAGCATTATCCCTTGACTTGCTTGATGATCAGCTGGGGGTCGCCCTTGACCAGCAACTGGCGGATGCAGAGGGACAGCGCCGTCTTCAGGCCGAAGATGAGAGCTTCATACTCGGCCATTGTCGGTACCCGCGATATGGGGTACCCCTGCGCACAGGGGAAAATGCCTAAGGATCTCGCCCTTCTCCGCAGGGAGAGCTCCGAAGGCGCCACATGTCCAGCGGGGCCGGACCTCCCTCTCCTTAGAGGAAAGCTCCAGGCCTGCCACGTGGCCAGCAGAAGCCGGACCTCCCCCCTCCGCGGGGGAGAGGTCCGAAGGCGCCACGTGCCCAGTGGGGCCGGACCTCCCTCTCCTCAGAGGAGAGCTCCGGGCCTGCCACGTGGCCGACAGAAGCCGGACCTCCCCCTCCGCGGGGAGAGGTCCGAAGGCTCCACGTGTCCTGCGGGGCCGGACCCCCCTCTCCTATGAGGAGGGCTCCGGGCCTGCCACGTGTCCAGCAGAAGAGCGCTGCCTGCCCCCGAGCGGTAGGCAGCGGGCGTAAAGACGCCCCATACCTTGCCCGTACAAGGTATTCATGGCCCGCGCCTTCCCAAGACGTGGAGACGCGGAGCACGCCTCTGTCAGGTGCCGTTGCGCCCAGTCGCATCACAGACTGGCGCGCGGTGTCAGAACCTGCCAGCCAATAAACACAGCGACAAGACATCCCCTGCCGCTCCCGCCGTCATCAACCACTACGAATAGCAGGCGGCATGGGCAGGGCGGCAAGACGAAGACTCAGAAGCCTTCGCCAGAGACAACTACCGACATAACTGCGGATACAATAGTCGGCAGGAAATCTCCCCGGGACTACCTGTCGGGTCCCGGGCCCCCCTTGTAAGCCACGCGAGCCTTGGACTATAAAAGGCTCGGGTAGGCAACGTTAGCAAGGGTTCGCACTCTAGCCATTTGCACCCTGGGTTCGCACTCCAGCAACTCATACGCTAGGCATAACTCATCCTCAAGCTCAGGACTCCGGTTCTGGGCAACAAGCAATACAGCGAGCACCTCAGCTCGCCGTGGATGTAGGGTTTTACGCTCCGGCGGCCTGAACCACGTAAAACTCGCCGTGTCAAGCTCCTCCTTAACTCGTCCCTACGCTCAAGCTCTACGCAAGTGACTAGCCCCTCCGAAAAAGAACCTCCGCGGGCTGCCCAGTGCAGGTCCGGGGGAAGTGTCGACCACACACTTTGACATTTGGCGCACCAGGTAGGGGGCTTTTCCCTTGCGCGACGAGTTTCCGCCGACGAAGATGACCAAGCTTCCTTCAGCGGCAAACTCTCCTCCCCCGCGTTCACGGCGGACCGTGACTAGCGGGGAATACGTGTTGACACACTCACGACGGAGTGTGTCGGCGCAAGCTGGAAGCCAGCAGCCGACTCCGGCAACGCCGACTCCGGCAATGCAGGCTCCAACCAGCGTGAGATCTTCTGCAGCGCTAAGCGTTCCCCACGCGTGCGTGCTAGCAGCAGCAAGAGCGCTACTGCGCAATCCACCTGCTGGGGACGCACCCCATTCAGCGACCCAGCAGTGGATTCGCGAGGTAGACCGCCTCGTCGTCGCCACCGCAAACCCTCGACTTCGGCGGGGACGACGCTCCGGCCAACCGGCTGTGTCGCTGACGCGCACGCCAACGGTTGACGGACAGACGGAAGATTCCAGCTCCACCAGGCTTCCGTCAAAGGACCTGAGGACGGAGCTGGAACGGTGCCCACTTGGGCCAGGATGCCCGGGTGTACCTCGAGCGACGTCGGGAAAGGCGTCGCAACCAAGAGGCTGGCGACAGCATGACGTCGGCCTCGACCCAGCCTGAAGAGCAGATCTTCGCCACGTGATCTCTGCCCCAGGCGTACGCCACACAACATATGCCACAACCATATGCCCTGCAAACGGCGCCCCCAGTCTATGGAGCTGCCTTGCCCATACCGGGATACACCGTGCCAACGACGAACTAAGCGTTCGCGACACCAACACCTGCGGCAACAGGGGCAGGATGTGCGGCCCTGGCACCCCACCTTCGCTTCGCGAGGTGGCCGTGCAAGTTCCGGCCGCACCTGCCCGAGAAGTACGACGGCAGCGTCAACCCGGCGGAGTTTCTCCAGATCTACTCCACCGCCGTACTTGCCGTAGGAGGGGATGAGGCCGTCATGGCAAACTACTTCCCTGTCGCCTTGACCGGCCCAGCCCGGTCTTGGCTCATGAACCTCCCCCAGGGTTCCATAACTTCCTGGGGAGAGCTCTGCCGGCAGTTCATCGCCAACTTCAGCAGCTCCTACACCCGTCCCGGCACGGAGCTTGACCTCCACGCCATCAAGCAACAACCTGGGGAATCACTGCGCTCCTTCATCCAGCGGTTCTCCCAGGTACGTAACACCATCCCGCATATTCAAAGTGCTTCTGTGGTGGTGGCGTTCCGGCAGGGTGTCCGGGACGAGAAAATTCTTGAGAAGATCGCGACCAGAGAGGTTCGCGACGTCTCCGAGCTCTTCAGCCTGGCGGACAAGTGCGCCAGAGCAGCCGAAGGGCGGAACTGGCACTCTCTGCCAGCCTCCGAGTCAGGAGGGCAGCCCGGGTCCGGCGCTGCTTCCTATGGAGGTGGCAAGAAGGCCAAGAACCGGGGGAGTGGCAAGATGAAGTTATCGACCGCAGCTCCCGTCGCCGCAGCAGCGACACCCAGTGGAGCTCGGGGGCCACGCCTCGACAAAGGCAGCGGCAGTCGCCAGCCCCAGATGGTGACCAAGGCGGGCTATGCCCCGTGCATGGCACCGGCAATCATACTGTTGCCGAGTGCTGGGATATCCAGAGGCTCGTAGAGCGCTTCCGCAAAGGGATGCAGTAGAGAGCTGAGGCCCCGCCCCTCCCTCAGAGGGAGGGCAAGCAGAAAGTCGATGCCTCAGTCAGCGCCGGCCACCAGGTGGGGTTTCAGGAGCCTCAACGCGTCATAAAGACGGTGCGCAATGGTGGGGACTCCAGCTCCGGTGATGACGAGCCGGGGCGGTAGCCGACTGTGGCTACCCGGAGAAGTCAGTGGAGGCCGCACTGCTGCGGCGTCAACCTTGGAGAAGCTCCAAGTAGTCGCAGCAGCCCAAGCACCAGTCCCCACGGTGCAGAACCGGGCCGGCTCCACCCGAGAGCATGCCTCCGTGCCTCGGCAGTACCTCCTGGGGGCCGCCCAGGGTCTGTCAACCTCTTGAAGACCTTAGCCAGAAGAGGAAAGACGCCCTGGGACTCCCAAGAAGAGTCCGGATTCTCCTACCCCTTGAAGGCCTTAGCCAGAAGGGGAGAGTACCCCGGGGCGCCCAGGAGAAGCCGCGCAGGACCTGATCCAGCGTGAAGATGACAACCTCAGTGGAGGCTGCACTGCTGCGATATCAACCTTGGGGGAGCTCCAAATAGTCACAGCAGCCCAAGCACCAGCCCCGATTGTGCAGAACCGGGCCAGCTCCACCCGAGTGCACGCCTCCGTGCCTCGGTCGTACCTCCTGGGGGCCGCCCAGGGTCTGTCGACCCCTTGAAGGCCTTGCCAGAAGAGGAAGACGCCTTGGGTCTCCCAAGAAAAGTCCGGGTCCTCCTACCCCTTGAAGGCCTTAGCCAGAAGGGGAGAGCTCCCCGGGGCGCCCAGGAGAAGCTGTGCAGGACCTGATCCAGCGTGAAGATGACAACCTCGTCGACGAAGCTCGGCTGCAGGTGACACCCCACAATGCACAGTCTCGGCTGCTGCTCTAGCACTACCGCCAAACGACCAAACGCGTCAGGGACCTGCAGGAAGGCAACATGGTGCCGCGGCGCACACACTTTCCCGCAAAGGACCTATAAACTTTCCCCCAGCCAGGAAGGTCCCTTCCGAGTCATGAAAGTTGCCGTCCCAGGTACTCATGCCTTTCAACCGAGTATGGGATCCGTTCCCAAAACCCTTGGCATGGAACAACACTGTAAGTCCTACCTCCTGAGCTTTGGTAGAACAGGGCCATGCCCTTCTGTGATAAATCCCATAGAGTCTAGGAACAGCGCTTGGGGCAGCTAAGTCTCAAGGGACGGTCCAGGACTACGTCCAGCTTGGCCTGGTTCCGACCCTAAGCGCGTAGAGTCTTGCTTCCCTTCTTGACGAGGTGGATCGTTGCCTCCATGTACAGCCTGACTTCCACCTATGGGCATTAACACAGAAACCTGTTCTACTTCGCTCTATCTCATGTGCTCATTTAAATTACGCATTAATTTTTATGATCACACTCTCTATGTATGTTCATCGTACATTTAGCTCCCTCTCTCCCGCGCTCATCCATAGTCAGCATTTGCTATCCTACCGAAGGCAGTTGCGCTTGAGGCTCCTGCCGATGGCCAGGTGGGCCTCTCGGGCCACCCCCAGTCAGGTGTTGCGGTGCCAGTTGGTCACCTCCAGGAAAGGCCTGCGCCGTGCATGGGGGGTCCAGGGTGCATGTCCCGCTTAGCCGGCTCTGAACCCAAAAGCGTGCGCACCCTGCCCTCCGGAGGTCCAGGGGAGTACAACCGCTTTGCCTGGTTCCGTACCCAAAGCCTATGCACTCTGCCTCCCCGGCACACGGTCCGGTACTAGGGAGCGGACGGTCGTACACGGGCCTTGGAGGGAGCCGGAGCCCCGGTGCCTCGCGCACAGAATTGCCCAAGCCCCGTATGCCGGACTAGGACCGTAAGCCGAATAAGACTAAGAGACGGGGAGGGGAGGACCCCCCGAGGATAATTACATTTCCTCTATCTGTGTGTAGGACCTCTAGGTTACAGCAACGGGAGCTGCATGGGGCGGGGGGCAAGGAGCTATCGACTACTCCAGCATAGGACCGGAAGGTCCGGGTTTCGCCCCTTCAACAGGGGCGGGGCCCGAAGGCCCCACGTGTCCAGTGGGGCCGGAGCTCCCGCCTCCACAGGGGGGGGGGGGGGGGGCTCCGGACCCGCCACGTGGCTGGCAGAAGCCGGGCCTCCCTCTCTGGGGGGGGGGGGGCTCCGGAGGCCCCACGTGTCCAGCGGGGGCGGAGCTCCCGCTTCCTTAGGAGGAGCTCTGGACCCGTCGCGTGGTCAGCAGAAGCCTGACCTCCCTCTCCGGGGGGAGCTCAGAAGGCTCCACGTGTCTCGCGGGGCCGGACCTCCTTCTCCTTAGAAGGGAGCACCGGGCCCGCCACGTGGCTGGCAGATCCGGACCTCCCCATCCTCATGGGGCGAGCTCCGGAGACCTCCGGGGTCCTTAATACAGTAAGGACCCGGAGAAGGTGCCTGTGCAGGGCTTCGAGATTGGTAGAGGCCTCTGAGTGCTTTGCGAAGCTAAGGACTCGGCCAGGCAAAACCATGAAGAAGACAAAAAGCATCACAGGAACAAACGATCAAGAGAGTCTATTTATTCATGGCTCCATGAGCTGGTCTACAGACTCGATAAAAAGAAAGAAGTGAGTTCTAGGGGCCTCCTGGCTCGCGTCGGAACCTAGAAGCTACAAGGGCGGCCATGTCCCCGACTTCGGCCCTGGCAGTCTCCTCTCGCTCCACGGCAGGGCCCACTCTCCCTGGCTCCAGGGAGAAAGAAGGGTCCCGGCTCCTGAAGCATGCCAGCACATGTGTGGCGACCTCCAAGGCCAGGGCCCGTCCCTCGGCCTCAAGCTCGCTGGCGACCACCGAGTCTAGCCTGCTCATCTTGGCACCGATCGACTCCAGTGCGGGGATCGCCCCCACCACCTTCAGCGCAGGAGCCGCTGCCCTCACCGGACTGAAGCCAAGGGGGATCAAGGCGGACCCCGCCTGATCGACGAAGCTTGAGACCGTACGCGCCTCGGATGACCGCAAGGCCAAGAGCTCCTCTACCTCGCGGCAGGCTGCCTGCAGGGCGTCATGGTTTCTCTCGAAGGACTCCTTCTCCCTTGCCGCCAGGGAGCTTTCCCGAAGGCGAAGAGACTGAGCAAGCCGCTCCAACTCAGAAACCCGGAAGTCGGCAGCCAATTCCCGATCCAGGATCGCCTGGCGTTCGCGGGAGACCTGTTCCTCCCTCATGGCCAGGTCTTCCTTCCGGGCCTCTAGCTCCCTTGCCCGAGCTCGCAGGTAAGCCTTGCCCGCCGCCAGCCGCGCGGCGACCCTCTCCGCCTCGGGAGCCGTAGAACGCTCCTGGTCCTTGACGGCGAGCTTGCGGCGCTCCAGCCTCTGACGTATCTCCTCCACCTCGGAGAGACTCTCCTCGTCCTGGGCATGTACCTCGAGGGCCTCCCTGTGGAGCCGCCGAGTTTCGGCATCCAAGCGGTCGACAGACCGTTTCAGCCGGTCGAGGAGCGCTTCCCTGAAGTCAAGCGACTCCTTCCTGGAATTGAGCTCGCCCTTGACCTTTGCGGTCTGCTCCCGCAAAAGGTTCCCCCAGATGAGGAGGCGATCCCTTTCAACCGTGTACTCCTCCCGCTCACGGCCAAGTGCGGCCAAGACCTGCCGGACGCTCGCTTGAGCGAGCGCGAAGGCATCCGCCAGGGGCAGTGGGGCTGCAGAGGCCGGAGCAGGACCTCCGACCTCCTCCATCACATCATCCTCAAGAGTAGGTGATGCACCAGCGACCGGGATGAGACGCCGGTCAGGAGAAGCTGGCGCCGGGACTCCGACAACCGGACCCCGACGAGTGGGAGAAGCCGATGCTGAAGTAGAAGCCAGGTCGCCTGGTACAGGGTTGACCTGCGCTGGCTTGGGGGCCGCGGCAACCGTCTCGACAGGAGATGACGCTGCCGAGGAATCCGGGCACGCTGGGACAGGAGAAACTCGCGCTGGCTTGGGGGCCGCGGCAGCTGGCCCTGTTTCCGAGCGCAATGGTGCCGATTCCCCACCGTCCGGGGACGGCCGATGTCGGTACCTGAGATATGGGGTACCCCCGCGCACAGGGTAAAATGCCTAAGGAACTCGCCCTTCTCCGCAGGGAGAGCTCTGAAGGCGCCACGCGTCCGGCGGGGCCGGACCTCCCTCTCCTCAGAGGAGAGCTCCGGGCCCGCCACGTGGCATACAGAAGCCGGACCTCCCCCTCCGCGGGAGAGAGGTACGAAGGCGCCGCGTGTCCAGCGGGGCCGGACCTCCATCTCCTCAGAGGAGAGCTCCGGGCCCGCCACGTGGCCAGCAGTAGCCGGACCTCCCCCTCCGTGGGAGAGAGGTCCGAAGACGCCACGTGCCCCGCGGGACTGACCCTTCTCTTCTCTGAGAAGGGCTCCGGGCCCGCCACGTGGCAGCAGAGCGACGCTGCCTGCCCCGAGTGATAGGCAGTGGGCGTAAATACGCCCCATACCTTGCCCGTACAAGGTATTCAAGGCCCGCGTCTTCCCAAGACGTGGAAACGCGGAGCACGCGTCTGTCAGGTGCCGTTGCGCCCAGTCGCATCACAGACTGGCGCGCGGTGTCAGAACCTGTCAGCCAATAAACACTGCGACAAGACAACCCATGCCGCCTGCGCCGTCATCAACCGCTACGACTGGCATGCGGCATGAGCAGGGCGGCAAGATGAAGACTCAGAAGCCTTCGGCCAGAGACAACTACCGGCATAACTGCAGATACGGTAGATAATAGACAATCTTCCCGGGACCACCTGTCGGGTCCCGGCTCCCCTTGTAAGCCGCCCGAGTCTTGGACTATAAAAGGCTCGGGTAGGCGTCGATAGCAAGGGTTCGCATTTTGCAACTTATACGCTAGCCATACACTCTCAAGCTGTAACTCACCCCCAAGCTCAGGCCTCCGACCCTGAGCAGCAAGCAATACAGCGAGCTCCATAGCTCGCCGTGGACGTAGGGTTTTACGCTCCGGCGGCCTGAACCACGTAAAACTCGCCGTGTCAAGCTCTTACTAACTCGTTCCATCCGTGCAAGCTCTCCGCTAGGAACTAGCCCCTCCAAAAAAAGAACCTCCGCGGGCTGCCCAGTGCAGGCCCGGGGGAAGTGTCGACCGCACACTTCGACATTTGGCGCGCCAGGTAGGGGGCTTTTCTCCTATCGCGACGAGTTTCCGCCGACGAAGATGACCAAGCTTCCTTCAGCGGAAAACTCTCCCCCTCCGCGTTCACGGCGAACCGTGACCACTGGGGAGTACATGTCGACACACTCAGGACGGAGTGTGTCGGCACAAGCTGGTAGCCAGCAGCCGACTCCGGCAACGCCGACTCCGGCTATGCAGGCCCAGACCAGTGTGAGATCTTCTGCAGCGCTGAGCGTACACCATGGAGGTGCGCTAGCTGCAGCAAGAGCGCTGCTGCGCAACCCACCTGCGGGGGATGCGCACCATTCAGCGACCCAGCAATGGGTCCGTGAGGTGGACCGCCTCGTCGTCGCCGCTGCGAACCCTCGGTTTCGGCGAGGACGGCGCCCAGGACAACCGGCTGTGTCGCTGACGCGCACACCCACGGTTGACGGGCTGACGGCGGATTCCTGCTCCTCCAGGCTCCTGTCGACGGACCTGCGAAGGAAACTGGAACGGTGCCACTAGGGCCAGGACGCCCGGGTGTACCTCGAGCGACACCGAGAGAGGCGTCGCAGCCATGAGGCAGGCGACAGCATGTCGTCGGCCTCGACACAACCAGAAGGGCAGGCCTTCGCCACACGAGCCCTGCCTCAGGCATAAGCTGCGCAGCATATGCCACAGCTATATGCGCCGCAAGTAGCGGCCCCGGCCTATGGTGCAGCCTTGCCCATGCCGGGATACGCGGTGCCAGGTGTGAACCAAACGTTCGCAGCGCCAGTACCTGCAGCAGCAGGTGCAGGATGTGCGGCCCTTGCACCCCACCTTCGCTTCGCAAGGTGGCCACGCAAGTTTTGCCCGCATCTGCCCGAGAAGTACGACGGTAGCGTCAACCCAGCGGAGTTCCTCCAGATCTACTCCACCGCCGTACTTGCTGCAGGAGGGGACGAGGCTGTCATGGCCAACTACTTCCCCGTCGCCTTGACCGGCCCAGCTTGGTCTTGGCTCATGAATCTACCTCAGGGGTCCATAACCTCCTGGGGTGAGCTCTGCCGGCAGTTCGTCGCCAACTTCGGCAGCTCCTACACCCGTCCCGGCACGGAGCTTGACCTCCACGCCGTCAAGCAACAACCTGGGGAGTCGCTGCGTTCTTTCATCCAGCGGTTCTCCCAGATACGCAACACCATCCCGCGTATTCAGAACGCTTCGGTGGTGGTGGCGTTCCGGCAAGGCGTTCGGGACAGGAAGATGCTCGAGAAGCTCACGACCAGGGAGGTCCGCGATGCCTCAGAACTCTTCAACCTGGCGGACAAGTGTGCCAGGGCAGCTGAAGGACGGAACTGGCACTCTCTGCCGGCCCCCAAGCCGGGGGGTCAGCCGGGATCCGGCGGCGCTTCGTACGGAAGAAGCGTAAAAACATCAGCCGCGGTCCCTGTTGTCGCAACGGCGACGCCCAGTGGAGCTCGGGGGCCGCGCCCTGACAAGAGGCCGTGACAACCACCGGCCCCGGACGGGGGCCAGGATGAATTATGCCCTGTGCATGGCACCAGCTATCATACCGCTACCGAATGCCGGGAAATCCAGAAGCTCGCGGAGCGCTTCCGGAAAGGGAAGCAGCCTCTAACTGATGCCCCACCCAACGATCAAAGGGGCGGCAAGCAGAAGGTCGAGGCCCGAGACGGCGTCGACCACCAGGTGGAGTTCCAGGAGCTTCAGCACGCCGTAAAGGCAGTGCGCAGTCATGGGAGCTCCAGTTCCAGTGATGACGAACACCGGAAGATGCTCTATGTCATCTTCGGCGGGTCCGCTGACCCCCCGTCCCGGAGCACGGCTAAGGCCTTGCGTCGAGCGGTAGCGTCGGTGGCTCCTCTCCCAAGTGCAGCACCGCACCTCAGGTGGATGGGAACCCCCATCAGCTTCGATGTCACCGACTGCCCCAGGAACATGGCTGGGGCCGGCCAACTACCGCTCGTGGTGGCCCCCACCATCGCCAACATGAAGATGTACCACGTTTTGGTGGATGGCGGGGCTGGGCTGAACCTCATCAGTCGCACAGCCTTCCAGAAGCTGCAGATCCCGATGGCCAAGCTCACCCCATCGAGCCCGTTCTCAGGGGTGGGACCGGGACAGGTCGTTCCCTACGGCCACATCAGCCTCCCGGTGACCTTTGGGGCACCGGACAGCTACCGGACAGAGTACGTTCTGTTCGACGTGGCCGAGATTGACCTCCCCTTCAATACCATAATCGGCAGGCCAGCCCTGTACCGATTCATGGCTGTAGCCCATTACAGCTACCTTGTCTTGAAGATGCCTACACCGACAGGCGTCCTCAAGGTTTGTGGAGACCGTGCTGTCGCAGTGTTAGCCTTGGGAAAGCTTCAGACGCTTACAGCGACTAGAGCGCCAACCCTCGGCAGCGCAGAACCAAACCAGCTCCACCCAAGTGCACGCCACCGTGCCTCTACCACAGCACCCCGTGTGCAACCCCTCGATGAGGACGACGACCCCACAAGGCTCGTCCGAATCAGTGCCGATGCCACCCAGACCACCCGGGTAGCCGGGGGCCTGGATAGCAAATAGTAAGGCGCGCTCGTTGCCCCCCTCCGGCACAAGGTCGATGTGCTGCATGACAGCCGTCACCGAGGCCAGAGATCCCTAGGGAGGTGATTGAGCACTACTTAAAGGTCTTTCCCGACGCCCAGCCGTCCGACAAGACGGAGAGTCTGCCGCTCCCGGCGCTTGGCAAACCGAGTTGTTATCCCGAAGGCCAGCGAGACGCTCCGGAGGCGCATCCACTACACCAGTCTCAATAAGGCATGCCCTAAAGACCTATTTTCTCTCCCTATGATAGGCCAAATAGTAGACTCGATGCCGGGCTGTGATGTGCTGCGCTCCCCAAATGCTTGCTAATGTTCCCATCAGACCCCTTGGCCTGGAGTAGTTGAAGGGCACCCTTTACCTACTAATCCCAGCATAAGCCGACTTGGCGTAGCTAGGGGTCCCGCGAATTTCTGGTCTTCGCGCCAATAGCTTTAACCCCATACCACCATAACCAGTTTCGCTACCAAGAAGCAACCTAGGATCCCCGACACAACCTCCCGGAGGACCAGCAGGACCTTCCGGAGGTGCAATGGGACGTCCAAAGCAGCCTGGGGACCCCCGAGTATAGAGCGCTCGGCGGTCACCTCAGGCTAAAAGCTATCCCCCACGCAGTGGACGATGCCGCCAAATGGGCGGCGGAGCCACTGAAGTTTGACCTAGGCTCCCTTTCCCGTCATGCAGACGTTAACCGAGCACTAGTTGACTTGTAGCTGAAGTAGACGCACGCTCAAGGGGCCACGAAGACGATGAAACAGGACCCTGAGCCCTGACCTTCACCAGACCTTACCGAATGATGTTCGACGGCTCCTTGCGAAAGCAGGGGGCCGATGCTAGCGTACTGTTCCTCACGCCATCGGGGGAGCAGTCTGGGTATGTGGCGCGTTTCAATTCCAAGGCAGCCAACAACATAGCAAAGTATGAAGTGCTCATCCTCCTTGCTAGTCGTTGGCTCAGGGCAACTCCCAGTTTGGTTATCAACCAAGATGGTGGAGACAGACCCCCTCGCCTTGGACCTGCACCACGCACCGCGCGCTAGCAAGGCCGCAGCTGACGACCTTTCAACGAAGACCCCCACTGGAGCCACTATGCCTGAAGGGGGCCTCGAGAGGACGTTGCCGCGGCCCACAGCCCGGCCCGCCAAGCCGGGCGAAGGGGGCTAGACCAGCACCTCGAAGCTGGCGGTCCCGGCAGCCGTGGACACCGCCAAGGATCATAAGCGTCACTGAGGACTCCGTGCAACCCAGCGCTCAAGATCCAGATGCTCAAGTCAGACCCGATGCATGGATCACGGAGGTCCGGGACTACTTGAAAGACTATCCTCCCTGATGAACGTGTATCCGTTGAACGGATTGTGCGTATGGCTAAGAGACACATGGCGGTAGAGGGGGATCTCTACCGACGTGGCGCCAACCACATCCTATTGCGGTGCATAACCCAGGGGGAAGGCTGCGACTTGTTCGCTGAGATCCATGGAGGCGAATGTGGGAGTCACTCTTCCTCACGCACGTTTGTCGGTAAAGCCTTTCGGCATGGCTTCTACTAGCCGGCAACACTCCAGGATGCCGTCGAGCTGGTCGAGAGCTGCTAGGCGTGCCTGTTCCACGCCAAGCAGATCCATACACCGGCTTGGACGGTACAGATGATCCAGCCCACATGGCCATTCGCCATGCTGGGGCTGGACATCCCGGGCCTGGGACCATCCCCCAGAACCGAGGACGGGGACCCGCTCCCGAACCTTCGGAACATGGAACACCGCTGTAAGTTCTACCCCTAGAGCAACAATAGGATAGGCCCTTCTTTTTATAATAAATTCCATAAAGTCCAAGAACAGGGCTTGGAGCAACTAAGCCTCAGGGGACGGTCCAGGTCTACGTTCAGCTTCGCATGGTTCCGACCCCAAGTGCGTAGAGTCTTGCTTCCCTTGAGGTGGGGCGTGGCCTACATATTCGGCCCGCCTTCCCCCGTATGGAAATTTATATGAAAAGAAACCTACCCTACGTTGCTCTCCTTTGGTACTCATTTAATTTACTTATTAAATTTTTATGATTACCCTACTAATGCGCGCTCACTATGTGTTCAACTCCCTCTTCTCATTCTCATCTTTAGTCGGAATTTGCTGCCCTGCCAAAGGCGGTTGCGTGGGAGGTACCGGCCGAAAGCCAGGGGGGCCCCAAGCCCCCGGCACTTCGCGCGCGCTCACTATGTGTTCAACTCCCTTTTCTCATTCTCATCTTTAGTCGGAATTTGCTTCCCTGCCAAAGGCGGTTGCGTGGGAGGTACCGGCCGAAAGCCAGGGGGGGCCCAAGCCCCCGGCACTTCGCGCGCGGTAGTTCCCAAGCACCGTATAAGTGGACGGGGACCGTAAGCTAGTTAGGACTAAGAGATAGAGGGGGGGAGTGCCCAAGGGGAATTACTTTTTCCTTACTTGTATGCAGGACCTCTCAGCCTCAGCTCCCCGCAGGAGTATGGTAGGCGCATCCATCCAATAGAATGCACCTACCAGGGGGCCGCTACGGGATCGCGCAAGCCCAAAAAACCCTAAGGTAAGATCAAAGAGCTAGACCTCACAGGGGCAAGGCCCGAAGGCCCCACGTGTCCAGCAGGGCCGGACCTCCCACCTCCTTGAGAGTGGGAGCTCCAGGACCGCCGCGTGGTCTACAGAAGTCGGACCTCCCCCCTCTGTGGGGAGAGAGGCCCGAGGGCTCCACGTGCCCTGCAAGCCCAGACCTCCCCTCAGGCGGGAGCTCCGGGCCCGCCACGTGACCAACAGGCCCGGACCCCCCTCCGATCTCGTGAGGCGGGTCCTGGAGACCTCCGGGAGACCTCCGGAACCCTTAGTATCCAGTGAGGACCCGGAGAAGGTGTCTATGCAGAGCTTCGAGATTGGTCAAGGCCTCTGAGTCCTTGCGGAGCTAAGGACTCGGTCAGGAAAGGCCAAGAAGAAGACTAGGACATGCAGACACAGAAAGAAACAGAAGTCTGTCCATATGAAGGCTCCACGAGCTGGGCTACAGACTCAACAAAAATAAAAAAGGAAGTACAGGGCCTTGTGGACACGAGGGCAGATGCCTAGGGGTCCCCGGACTCCCGATGGAACCTAGAGGCCATGAGGGTAGCTAAGTCCTCGACTTCGGCCCTGGCAGCTTCCTCCCGATCGGCGACGGGTCCTAGACGAACCGGCCCCAGAGAAAAGGGAGGGTCTCGGCTAACGAAGCACGACAGAACGTGCATCGCAACCTCCTTCGCGAGGCCCCGACCTTCCGCTTTCAGCTCGTCGGCAATCACTGATTCGAGCCGACCTAGCTCGTCGCCAAGAGACTCAAGGGCCGGGGCCGCTTCGGACATCGGCCGCGCTGGGGTCTCCACCTGCACAGGGCTGAAACCAAGAGGAGCCAAGGCGGATCCCGCCTTGGCAATGAAGCGCCAGACCGCCTGGGCCTCGGCAGTCCGCAGGGACTGGAGTCTCTCTACCTCTTGGCGAGCCGCTAGCTCGCGATCCATCGCCGCCTGACGCTCCATGGAGGACTGCTCCTCCCTCGCGGCGACAGCCGACTCACGGAGCTCCAGCTCCTCGGACCGAGCCCTTAGCTCCTACACCTTGGCCCTCAGCCAGGCGGTGGTCTTCTCCTCCTTGGCCGCAACGGCGCGTTCCCAATCAGCGACGGCGTGCTCCCGACGGGCTACCTGCAGCTGCAGCTCCTCCGCGGCGGCGGAACACTCCTTGGCTTTGGCCTCAGCTTGGGCCAGAGCCTCGCGGTAGGTGACACGAACCCGCTGGGCCTCTGACTCCAAGCGGCTAATGGCCTTCTTCTGAGTGCCAAGCAGAGCACTCATGGCCTCAAGCCTTGACTGCCTTGAGTCAAGGTCCGCCCGGGCCCGCTGCTGCCAGCTGAGAAGGCGTTCCCTCTCGCCGACCAATGCCTTCCGCTCCTGCTCAAAGGCAGATTGGAGCTGCCGGGCGCTGGTCTGGGCACGCCCCATGGCGTCCCACACAGGCGCTGGAGCAGGGGGGATAGGAGTTGCGCCGCTGGACCCCCCTGACGAGTCTAAGACCGGCGGGGGCGCCGGCGCCTCAGCAGCCACGGTGGGGCGCTGTCCTAAGCAGGCCAGGGGGCCAGCAGGCGCACCTACAGCAGCCCTCCCGGTCTCAGGACCTGGCTTCTGGACTGGTGAAGGAGGGCGGGTAGGAGCAGATGTGGCCACCGCGGAAAATGAACCCACTGGTGCAGAGGGTGCCCCCGTCGATTTGGGAGCCATGGGGGCCGCCACGGTCCCCAGGTGCTGAGGCACGGAGCTTCCGCTGGTTGAAGGTGGCCGGATAAGAGGCCCGCCCCTGGTGGCCGGTTGGTCCCTGCAAAGAAGAAGAAGCCCTCAGAATAAGAGAAGAGGCAAGAGCTCTGCTCTTATAAGCCGGAAAGAATAACACTTACTGGGCGGCATGAGCGCTCCAGCGAGCTTGCAGCACTGGCCTCTGAGCTGTAGCTGAACCGCCAGGACCAGCGGCTGGAACGGTCGCGGAATGGAACGCCTGGATCCCCGGCGCACTCGCCGGCGTCGCCCCGCCAACATCCGTCCTGGGAGCCCCTCCGCTTGAGGAAGGATGGCGAGGTACCTGGGCTGATTCGGACGGCTGCTGTCTGGGGAGAGACCCGCCGGGGAGGGACACTCGGGACCTCTTCGGGTCGCCACCCGATTGACCAGCACCTCCGGGAGATGGGAGCAAAGCAGCTCCGGCACCCTGATTCGGCACAGGCGGCACCCTCGGAGGAGACCGGGCGCGTTTCTTCTCTAGATGCCTGGGGGCCGGCTCTTTTCCTTTCCCTTTGTCGGCGGCTTGGGTTCCGTCGGCTCTGGGGGAGGGTTTGACAGCAGCGGATGCCTCATGCCCTGACCCGGGGTGCTCGGTTCCTGGAATGGTGATACCCCGGAAGGCATCTCCGACCTGTCGGACGGTGATCCCGATATCATCAAGGTTCGGTATCTTCTGCAGGAGCTCCGACCTCCTCTGAGGCTCCAAGAAGAGGGGGGTGGCAGAGGGCGGAAGAGCGGGGTCGCCACTGTAAATGTAGTCACCGCTCACCTTGCTCACCATCTCGATCAGCTCCTCGTCGGAAGGGTCTGAGCCGGGGCCTCTCTCCAGCCTGGTACAGTCCTGCTCGCCGGTGTAGTACCATGCTGGGCGGCTACGCTGTTGCAAGGGAGCAATACGGCGCGACACGAAGTCCATCAGCACCATTAGAGACGTCAGCCCCTCGTTGGCCAAGAACCGGATCCGCTCCAAGACCGGGGTGTACTCCTGCTCCAGCTCAGGGATCTCCTCCCAGAAGCGGCGATCGGTGGTTGGGCTGGCGGTTGGGAGTTGTAGGCGATCGTGCTCGTCGGTCTGCACTACCACCCATCTCTCCCTCCAGTTTTCCCACCTTGATGCGCTGAAGGGCAGGAGGTATCCGGAGATCTTGGGGTCTTTGCAGCGATGCTGGAAGTAGTATGCCCCCATCTGAGTCTTTGAGCCGCGCCCAGTCGTCCGCAGCACAAAGAAGTGGTGGAAGAGCGTCACGGAGGCGTGCACCCCCACAAACATCTCGCAGAAATGGACAAAGACAGCAGCCATTGCGAAGGAATTGGGGGAAAGATGGTGAAGCTGGAGACCGTATGTCTCCAGCAGGGTGACAAAGAAGGAAGAAATCGGCGGAACGAACCCCGCTAGAGCATAAGCCGTGAAGAAGACTATCTCCCCCTTTTCCAGGACCAGGGGGAGAGATCCTCGGCGAAGCCGATGTTTCTGCTCTTCTGAGCGCCAGCCCAGCAGCCTGCGCACTGGCCCGAGCTCGGAAGAGCGGACGAGGCGCGTCGGGAGCAAGTTGGAAGCCATGGCGAAAGAGGACGCAAGGGCAGGAGAGTCGGGGCGCAAGAGATCAAGGGAAGTACGAGCGCAATGCGAAGGGAAGCAGCGGTGCGGGTGAGATCCCCTTTTAAAACTTTCCAGGGATGGTCCGGGGTAATTCGAAAACCTCCGGAATCATCGCGTCGGCGACCTCGTTGGCTCCGAGACCGGGCGCCGATGAAAGGTGGACCCTAGCCGCCCAACTGAAGCGGTGGGTCAAGGAGTCAGTCTTCTGAGAAGATGAGCCGGCAAGGCACTTCAGCGGTTCCCAAAGAAAGCGCCGCAAAGGTGGCAGTCTTGGGAACCGCCGCAGTAAAAGCAACCATCAAGTGAGCGCACGCTCCCACGATCCCGTGGCTGTTCGTGCTCCGGCAGCGGTCAATTCGGGACTTAGAGAAAGTGCGCGGACCAGAAGAGACGGAGGTCCCACCTCGGGCTCGCTATCTCCCCCGAGATGGGCCCGGGGGCCACTGTCAGTACCTGAGATATGGGGTACCCCCGCGCACAGGGTAAAATGCCTAAGGAACTCGCCCTTCTCCGCAGGGAGAGCTCCGAAGGCGCCACGCGTCTGGCGGGGCTGGACCTCCCTCTCCTCAGAGGAGAGCTCCAGGCCCGCCACGTGGCATACAGAAGCCGGACCTCCCCCTCCGCGGGAGAGAGGTCCGAAGGCGCCGCGTGTCCAGCGGGGCCGGACCTCCATCTCCTCAGAGGAGAGCTCCGGGCCCGCCACGTGGCCAGCAGTAGCTGGACCTCCCCCTCCGCGGGAGAGAGGTCCGAAGACGCCACGTGCCCCACGGGACTGACCCTTCTCTTCTCTGAGAAGGGCTCCGGGCCCGCCACGTGGCAGCAGAGCGACGCTGCCTGCCCCGAGTGATAGGCAGCGGGCGTAAATACGCCCCATACCTTGCCCGTACAAGGTATTCAAGGCCCGCGTCTTCCCAAGACGCGGAAACGTGGAGCACACGTCTGTCAGGTGCCGTTGCGCCCAGTCGCATCACAGACTGGCGCGCAGTGTCAGAACATGTCAGCCAATAAACACTGCGACAAGACAACCCATGCCGCCTGCGCCGTCATCAACCGCTACGACTGGCATGCGGCATGAGCAGGGTGGCAAGATGAAGACTCAGAAGCCTTCGGCCAGAGACAACTACCGGCATAACTGCAGATACGGTAGATAATAGACAATCTTCCCGGGACCACCTGTCGGGTCCCAGCTCCCCTTGTAAGCCGCCCGAGTCTTGGACTATAAAAGGCTCGGGTAGGCGTCGATAGCAAGGGTTCGCATTTTGCAACTCATACGCTAGCCATACACTCTCAAGCTGTAACTCACCCCCAAGCTCAGGCCTCCGACCCTGAGCAGAAAGCAATACAGCGAGCTCCATAGCTCGCCGTGGACGTAGGGTTTTACGCTCCGGCGGCCTGAACCACGTGAAACTCGCCGTGTCAAGCTCTTACTAACTCGTTCCATCCGCGCAAGCTCTCCGCTAGGAACTAGCCCCTCCGAAAAAAGAACCTCCGCGGGCTGCCCAGTGCAGGCCCGGGGGAAGTGTCGACCGCACACTTCGACAGTCGAGAAGCGCGAACACTCCAGCGGGCCTTGAACCCCGACTTCTGAGCCGGGGCAGGACCTCCAGAGCCCGCCGTCGTCGCCGATGGCCGCTCCGCAGTCGCCTGGACTGACGGAGCAGGGGATGTTCCAGAAGCTCCCCTCGACGCATCAGCCCGGGACCTCTTTGTGTCGCCACCGGAAGGAGTGCCATCTCCAGAAGCAGGAGGTGCAGGCACCCTAGATCCCCGGCTTGGCACAGATGCCGCCACTGGAGGAGATCGAGCACGTTTCTTCTCTGGGGGCGGGTTGGAAGCCATGGCGAGGGAGGGATCAAAGACAAGAGGACAAAGGCACAAGAGTCCAAGGAAAAGCGCTGGGGAGTGCGAAGGAAAGCCGCAATGCGGGTAAGATCCCCCTTTAAAACTTCCCAGATGCGATTCCAAATGACCCGAAACTCTTCGAATACGCCGCATCGGCAACCGCTTCGGCTCCAAGACCAGGCGCCGATGACAGGTGGGCCCAAGCCGCCCAGCTGAAGCGGCGGGTCAAGAAGTCAGCCTCCCAAGAAGACGAGCCGGCGAGGCACTTCGATGGTTCCCGAAGAAAGCGCCGCAACGTGCAGAAGTGGCAGTCTTGGGAACCGCCGCAGTAAAAGCAACCATCAAGTGGACGCACGCTCCCACGATCCCATGACTGTTCGTGCTCCGGCAGCGGTCAATGCGGGACTTAGAGAAAGTGCGCGGAACAGAAGAGACGGAGGCCCCACCTCGGGCTTGCTACTGTAAAGGTCCCAAAATTATGAATACAAAGAAACACTTGTTTGCAAAGTTTTGTTTCATGTGTATGAAATTTGGGACTTGTTAAAACTTTTTCCCACATATGATAACACACATGAGGGCTTTCTTCACACAGGTCAAATGTTCAATTGAGAACTTGGAACCCTAGAGGGGTCTAAAAAAGGATGGGAAATTCCCATATGTGTGAGAAAACAAAAATCAGATTTGGAACAATTTGTTGAAACAAAAATTCAATTGAGAAAAACACAATGGAATTCAAAACTGTTGTGCTAAAAATCTCATTTGCAGCAGCCAAAATAAAAATCAGATTTCATATTTGAATTCCTTGAGTCCAAATTAGGGGGTGTGCCAAGTTTCATGATTTATGGAAATAGTTGGCGACCCATTTTGCAAAATGGACTTTAAAAGACAAAGAATTCAAATGCATGTTTGAATTTGGATGAAACTTGCCCAATTATCCAAATGCATACCAGATTTGAATTCCCACAATTGAATTCACTCAACATTCAAACTTGGGAGATATTTGGAGAGGGGATAAGGAGGACTGATCAGTAGGTCCCACATGTCATTGTGTGAACTGAAAATTTACAAAAGATCTCAGTGTTGGGTCTCTGTTTGCCTCCTTCAGTCGGCACCCGACACCGAGGGCGCAGCTCCGTTCGACACCGAGCTCAGCCGGCAGCCACCTCCTGGTGGAATTTCTTCGCGCTGGAGAGCTGCTGGACGTCGGTGGCTACCGCCTCACCGCCTCTCCCGCCTCTTAACCGAAGCCACGGCGCTGTTCTTCTCTTTCTCGCACCGGAAGACAGAAAACAGAGCCGCCCTGCTTCGATCGACCGGGAGCTCGGGAAATTCTAGTGAGCAGCGCCTCTGAGCAGCAAAACAATACCACCAACGTCCCCACGACCTCCTCGAGCCATCACCCAGTGTGTTCGTGCCCTCTACGCCGAGAACCTTGAGTTTCCGCGGCGGCCGAACACCCCGGCGGCGACGTGCTCCCGTGGACAGCCTCCTCCAGAAAGTTTCACGACCAAGCGAGGCCACTTTTGGACGCACAGGAGCTCCGTGCAGCTTCCACCCTACGCACAGAGCCTGCCTCGACCTCTCGACGGCGAATTTTGAAGATCCTCTCCGGCCGGTGAAAACCAACCTTCCGGTATGATTCTGTAAAATTCCCGATCAATTGTTGTTTAGACACCACGAGACTTCGCACACACCGACTAGACATGTAGGCGCACCAGTTCTCTTTTGAAACCCCGCATGAAACACACTGTGCACGACGTATTTCCAGTCTTTACGACGGCGGCTATGGCGGGAAGGTTCGGGTGCACGGTGAACCCTAATTTAGAACCTTTTCTGAGCCATTGTTTTCCCATGTCGATGTTCCTTAGTGTCCGCCGGTGCTCTAGAGCTTGGAAACTGAAGCCCAGAAGGCTTAGGGCGTCGGGGCGACGTCGCCGGACTTCGTCCGAACCGTTGCGCCGTCGCGGGCTAGTTTGGGGGCCCTACCGGCTCGAGCAAACCCCACCAGCGTGTTCCTCACGATTGAATTAGGGGCTGGCGGCGAGTTTCAGCAGTTGAGATGGCCGGACGACTGATCCCGGAGCTACTCCGGCGAGCCTGGCGGCGGGATCGCGCGGGAGCGGGAGGTAGAAGAAGACCTCGCCGGCCCCACGCGTCAGTCGCACGGCAACAGTGGGCTGGATACTCTGTGGCGCCGGATCAATTGTGACAGCGGGGGAAATGACCCTGTGACCCTGTGTGGCACTTCCTCAGCAACTGACACGTGCCCCATGGCCCACAGTCAGGTTTAAACTTTTCCCGGATTTATTCAAATACCAAATTTTTCCCCAAACTTTAGAAGAGCATAACTTTTGCTAGGAACCTCCAAAATTAGTGATTCAAATTGGGTTGGATTCAGATTGACAAACTCTATCAAAATTTGCAACCCAATTTGTATGAAAGTCTTTATTTAATTCTGGAAAATTCTTTAAAGCTTTTCAGCAAAAGAATTTTAGAGGGAGTTTGGTTTATCCAAAAATCCTCAAATTTTGCCAGAATATTCTATAGGGTGTTATTAGACTCCTGTAAAAGTTTCAGCTCATTTGGAGTTAAATTGATCAGGGTAATTCAGATTGTAAGTTCCTGTATTCAAATGAATACAGAAACATTTTCAGAGAAATTCCAAAATATGTAAATTCAGTTCTGGGAAATTCTTAGCTCCAAAAAACCTAGGAAAATTCATGTAGACTCTATGAAATATAATTGAAATTGTGTTTCACTGAGTTTGACATGAACATAGATGTTACCTCAGAATTAATTCATCTTTGACTAAACACTTAGAGAATTATTCTGAATAAACCATTCCATGAAATGTGCTAAATTTTGGTCCAGAGGACTTTCTTGTGACAAGAAACTCACATGGAAATTCTCAGCTCCATTAGAGCTCTGGATCACCACTTTCATGTGTGATCTCTTGAGGTGAGCAACACTTAAGTTGGAAGAAGCACTCCACACTTGATCTTAGTGTTTAAGCCCAACCCAAACCACTAGCACCAGTGTCATTTTAAATTCTTAAACAAAGTTCCAGTTTTGAAATGGTCATTAGATCTTATGAGCAAAAGCTTTTCAACTAAATACATATGCATGATCATATCGTGTAGCATATACGTGAAGAAGGTGAGAAGAACTTGAGGTGAAGATCAAGGAGGGAGGAAATCAAGTGATCAAGCTCCAAGTGATCGTCACTAACTGATTGTAACAGTAGTCACCTGCAAAACAGGCAAGCCCCGGTTTGCATTTGAACTGTTTTATAAAGCATTTTCATTTGTAGAGATCATAGCTTTGCATCATTGATTGCATTACGTCTAGATGATATTGAAAACCCCACTTGCATGACCAGAAACACCTAAGAGAGAAAGGGTAGAATAGCAACTCCTCGAGGGAATTTGGCTACGCTAATGTTAGTAGGAAAGGTCCGGTAGAAGACGAGTAGTTGGAATCTACTCGCGAGTTTAGGGCTGGTTTACTCGGGACGGGTCCGAATTAGAAAAGATGAGGAAAGTTCACACTTAAGAAATGGAGACCGGGCAGGGAGGTTTAGATGCAGCAGGTTGCAGGCCGTGCGTGCATAGCCCTTCCTGTGTCGGTTAAGGCCCGTCCGTGCTTGGCCCTGTTGGACAAGTTTGAGTTGTGTACCGGGCACATACTGGCTATATGGGACCCAGGAAACCGATGTACCTTGGGAGATCCATAGTGGAACTTTTCCAACTGCCTTAGGCTTTCGGCGTCAGGGTAGCAGGAGGTACCTCGCTCAAGAACATACCACAGCGGGTATGTACCTTGAGGGAGCTTGCGTACTCGGGGCAGTTGGACTGCGTCCAATGTGGAAGATCTTGGGAAATGTGGCCGCGTACAACGTCAGTCGAGGTTGCTGCCGGCAACTCGGAGTACGGGTGTACGTGTCGTGTAGTCCGGGCGTGTACTGATTCGAATCACCGTCGCTCGCGGTCATATGAGCATACTTGCCCACTGCGTCTTGACGTAGTAACAATTGGAATTGTTTATCTTTGAACTTGATAAGGCTGTGCTATAACTTGTATTGCAACCATGATTGAATTAGAGATAGGCTCATTAAAGTTTACTTTCACTTTGTGCAAGGAGCATCGCAACAAAGCGTTTCTTGTTTGATTGTGGAGTTGCGATGCTTTTCGGCTCAAGGTCCGCACAATGAGGCTTAAAATAAGAAAGTTAAGGATCAACTTTAGGCGAGTCTTTTATGCAAATCTAGCCGACCCATTTGAAACCATCGTGCATGTAGAGTTTCTTGTTTAGGAGAGACGGGTCAGACTTGTTGAGCCTATGTGCTCACGCTTGCTATATAAGTAGTTTTGCAGGTTAACAACGATGCTGAAAAGAAGGTTGTCCGGTGAGACTCGGGGACTCCCAAGTCAGGTAACACATGGAGAACCCAGCCGCTGCTGCTTGTCTTCGTGTTGCTAGCGAGAGGAGTCCGCGGGCGGGACTTCATCTCGAGTGCTTTTAGTTATTCGACGTGAGTTGATATAGACTTCCGCTGTAGTTACTTGATGTAAAGTATTTAAAAAGGAAAAACTTGTAAGCTTCCGCTATTGTTTTATGTAATACATTGTTCCTCATATGTGTGTTGTTGGGTACCGCACAACACGGTACCACCCAATGCGATTCCCGGGCGAGTGGCCTGTCTCGGCTGAGCGGGTTGCGTCAGTGTGGTATCAGAGCCGCATTGGTAATAGCACACGGAATAAGGAAGGTATTACGACAAAAATTTAGGTTACGTTGAGGATACGGTACTAGGCCCACATAAGGATTACTATTAGCTTAATATGAAGGTGGCAAACTAACTTATTTGTTATGTCGGCAAATCGTGCATCTCGGGACGAGTTATGTCTTGGGGGGTGCACGTAAGCGCTGTCCACCAGTGCGCACAAGCTGAAGGGTGGAGCCCCACGGGTGGCAGGTAACCCGATCCGCTTTAGTATCCTCTACGACTCCTCATGTCGTTTGGGGTGCTCGAGCAACGTCTGTCCCAGGCGTGTGTGGTGCAATTTGGGAAACCCCGTCATGTGGTTAGTAACGTGAACACGTAGCTCAAGGCGTATTTGGCTTGAGAACACCTGTGCGAGTGATGACGGACAGGTGTAAGAATTGTATGGATATCGGGTTCGGTGTGCACCCGGACCTGACGATTGAGTGTGACTTATGCAGGATTAACCACGAAACAGTAGTACGTATAGTACACGTTTGCGAGTGACCGTTTTAGTGCCACCTAAGATACGTTTATGCCGGTATAATCCGGATAGGATTTTCTTTTGGCGAGGCTACGTAGTACCGACATGCTTCTTACGGTGCATCGACGCCGTACTAAACTTAATAACCCCTTTCCTTTGAAGAAATGACTCATGAACTAACTTTCAAATAAAAAATGGAAGTTTGAAACAAATATTAGTTACTGAACTCTTATTTTGAGCTAAGATTCAAATGAGAGGAGGACTAGGCTTCAAAGATTTCAAAAATAGAGTGCTCCGTTGTCGGCAGGAATTCTTGCTGGACTTTAACAGAGCATAACTCTGAGTACCTTGACCCAATTAAGGTGTATGGTACAGTTCTGGAAAGGTATACAAGTGATCTACAACTTATTTGTAGATCTCCAGAGCCAAATCACATGCTAAATGGGTAGAAAGTTCAGAGGAAGGTGAATTGTCCAGAACCAGGACAGTAACAAAACCTCTCTGGACCTTTCTGTTTTTAAACCATCACTTTCTGTAGAGAAACCCTTAAGAAGCCTATGATACACCATTGGATAGGTTATGAAATTTGCAACATTGTTGTAGTTCAAAGTTTGTTCAGGTTCTTATTGTATTTACTTATACAACTGTGATAAAATCAGCCACGTACAAAGGAGGTGCTGGCAAATTTTATCCAGGAATCCTGTCAACTTTGGAAAAATCATAACTTTTAATCCAGATATGATCTGAGGGCATATGAGTACTCGTTGGAAAGATACTGAAGTTAACTTTAACTTTGGTATTCAACTTGAGTTATGAAAATGCTCTTAATTAGATCAAAATCTGGAGATAGTTCATAAAGGTCTGTCCTGTACAGATAGGCTGAATAGCTATGCCTACTAAGGAGTTGTGT
Organism: Neostapfia colusana; assembly: GCA_030760725.1. Taxonomy (NCBI): domain Eukaryota; kingdom Viridiplantae; phylum Streptophyta; class Magnoliopsida; order Poales; family Poaceae; genus Neostapfia; species Neostapfia colusana. Next base: position 3,783,461 of record JASWHV010000010.1, on the reverse strand, counting down.
AAACATGAATTTTGTTACTGCTTTTATAAAGTTTTGACATATTCATATTTTCATTAGTCTCACATACTGCTGAGTTCTTGTTTAACTCATCTCAACTACATTTTGCAGTATGGTTCATACTCGCTCTAGGAGTAGGGCCGGAAGTTCTCGTCGAGGCGGTGATGCTTCCATTCCACCGTCGGAATCACCATCCACGGGATGGATGGATCTTATGACTCGAGTTGTCGAGTCTAATCAAGAGAATGCTAGGCTACTCCAAGAAGCAACACAAGAACACACATGCTTACTCCAAGCTTTGGTACAGCAAGGCGTACTCCAGAACACGCAACAAGTCGTTCCACCTCGGGACGCTTATCTGGACTTCTTGGCGACTCAACCGCCTATCTTTACTGAAGCCACCGAACCTGTGGGAGCAGATCAATGGCTTCGTGTCATGGAGTAAAAATTTGGAGTATTCCAGTGTGATGATTACCAGAAGACAAAGTTTGCCGCTCAACAACTCCATGGAGCAGCCGGAAACTGGTGGATGGATCATTTTGCCACCATTCCGGAGGACCATCAAGTGACATGGAGGGAGTTTTGTGAAGCCTTTCGTACTCGTTACATACCACTAGGTATTGTCAAGGCAAAGCGGGAGGAATTTTTGGGCTTGAAGCAAGGGGACATGAGTGTCCTCGAGTATGTCAGGAGATTTAATCTTTTGGCCCAATATGCTCCCGAATATGTGGCGAAAGAAGAGGCACGGTGTGACCTATTCTTCCATGGCCTGACTGCCATATTACGGGAGAAGCTGGCCGTACATAATAACGGCAGTTACACCGACATGGTCAATGCGGCTTTCATTCAAGAGAAGCCGACACTTGAGTGGCAAGCGGAGAAGAGAAAGATGAGTGAGATCGAGCAGGCTAGCACAAGTTATGTGCCTCAGAAGTACCGTGTGGTGTATCAAATGCCACCCGGTGAAAGATGGAGGCCATCTGTACGATCTACTCCGCAGGGGTTGATTGCTGGCAAGTTCTACAACTTGCACCACCTCCACTGCCGCAGCATCAGATGGTGGTTTGTGCTCCATCGCTGCAGCCATATGTACCTAGCAGGCCACCACAAGTCAACGAAGAACCGGAGAGGCATCCGTGTTTGACTTGTGGGCGCATGAGCCATTATGCTAGGCAATGTCCGGAGGGAACTCGAGGCTACGGGTCATCATATTTACAACACTACGACCCGTACCTCAATCTGCAGATACGAGGGCAGATAAGGGGCAACATTCACTATACTGTGATTGATGATGTTCCGGAAGGAGAAGCCGCTTTAGCAGGGATGTTTTCTCTGAATCATCTACCGGTTTTAGTTCTCTTTGATTCCGGTGCCACACATAACTTCATTAGCCAATCTTTTGTGGCTCAACATCAGCTCCAAACCGTTTATACAAAGAGGCAATACCTCATATCTTCGCCCGGGGGCAGCAGTACCGCAAGCGAGGTTGTCTCCGGAGCACCTCTTTGTTTGGGGGGTAGAATATACCCTACGACTCTCATTATTCTTGAGGGTCTGAAGATCGACATCATTTTGGGGATGTCGTGGTTGAATTACCACAGAGCGGTTCTTAACATCAGCTCCAGGACCGTTGAGCTCAACTCCCCACAGCACGGTCTTCACATATTAATTCTGGGCGCCAGACGACAACAGATTGCAACAGTGAACCACACGGAAGCTGTTAAGATAGAGGACATTCCGGTGGTACGTGAGTATCCTGATGTATTTCCCGAGGATTTACCGGGCATGCCGCCCGAACGAGACGTTGAGTTCAAGATTGAACTCATACCGGGAACAACACCGATATCACGAAGGCCGTACAAGATGGCACCCAATGAACTGGCAGAATTGAAGACACAGCTGAATGACCTAATGAGCAAGGGATTTATACGACCAAGTTCGTCACCTTGGGGTTGTTCAGCATTATTTGTTAAGAAGAAGGACGAAACACTACGGCTTTGTGTTGAGTATCGTCCTTTGAACGCCGTTACCATCAAGAACAAGTATCCACTACCTCGCATTGATATGCTCTTCGATCAATTAGTGGGTGCGAAGGTATTTTCGAAGATGGATCTTCGGTCCGGATATCATCAGATTAAAATCCGGGCAGAAGATATTCCGAAGACGGCATTCTCAATGAGATACGGGCTGTATGAGTATCTCGTTATGTCTTTTGGTTTGACCAACGCCCCGCCACACTTTATGTACCTGATGAATTCAGTGTTCATGCCGGAGTTGGATAAATTCGTCGTTGTTTTCATCGACGATATCTTGGTGTACTCCAAGTCAGAGGAAGAACATGCTGAACATCTGCATATTGTGCTACAATGATTGCGAGATCATCAGCTCTATGCAAAATTCAGCAAGTGTGAATTCTGGATTAATCAAGTACCTTTTCTCGGACACATCATTTCAGCGGAGGGCATCGCTGTAGATCCAAGTAAGATTATCCAAGTACAGAAATGGGAGTCACCAAAGTCAGTACATGAAATCCGAAGCTTCCTCGGTTTAGCGGGTTACTACCGGAGGTTTATTCCGAATTTCTCCAAGATTGCTAAACCGATGACGGAATTATTAAAGAAGAACACCAGATTTGTGTGGGGTGCTGCGTGTTAACAAGCTTTCAAGACCTTAGTGAAGCATCTCACAACAGCCCCAGTTCTTTCTCAGCCGGATACAACGAAGCCATTCGACGTTTATTGCGATGCATCTGGCATCGGTCTTGGCTGCGTGCTGATGCAGGAAAGACGAGTGGTCGCTTATGGATCTCGTCAACTCAGAACTCACGAGCAGCATTATCCAACTCATGATCTTGAGTTAGCTGCCGTGGTCCTTGCTTTGAAGATGTGGAGGCATTACTTGCTCGGAAATCTTGTACACCTCTACACCGACCACAAGAGCTTGAAGTACATCTTCACTCAGAAAGAATTGAACATGAGGCAACGAAGATGGCTAGAGCTCATTAAGGACTATGAACTTGAAAATCATTATCATCCAGGAAAGGCAAATGTGGTCGCCGATGCGCTCAGTCGTAAGGCGCATATCCATCACCCAACTATTGCTGAAATGGATGATGAAGAACCAAGCCTCCGTGTCATCCCGTATGGAGCTCTCTATAATCTTGCTCTCATTCCTACCATCCGAGAGGAGATCATTGAGGCTCAACGAAAAGACAAGGGTATGTCTCACATACGACGAAGATTAGACAACAGAGAAATGAAGTGCTTCCGGAAGGACGATGAGGGTACTTTGTGGTTTAACGACCGGATTGTAGTACCCCGGGATATGGGACTATTGGAAGAAAATTTTGGATGAAGCTCATTTGTCCAAGTTTTCCATTCATCCGGGCAGTAATAAAATGTACCAAGACCTCCGGAAGAAGTTTTGGTGGACGTGTATGAAACGTGAAGTTGCAAAGTACGTTTCGGAATGTGATACGTGTCGAAGAGTCAAGGCCGACCATATGAAGAAGTCAGGCCTGTTGCAGCCATTGCAAGTACCGGCATGGAAGTGGGAAGATTTGAGTATGGACTTCATCGTCGGGTTGCCGATGACCTCCCACAACCATGATTTGATTTGGGTAATTGTGGACCGGTTAACCAAATCAGCACATTTCATCCCTGTGCATACTAGGTACAACGCAAAGCAGTATGCGGAGCTGTACATAGGACGGATCTTGTGCTTACATGGAGTTCCCCGCACCATTGTATCAGATAGAGGATTGTTGTTCGTAGCCCGTTTCTGGGAACAACTACACGCATCCTTGGGGACAAGTTGATTAGAAGCTCTGCATATCACCCTCAAACCGATGGGCAAACTGAGAGGGTGAATCAAATACTAGAGGATATGCTAAGAGCATGTGCCATCCACCACGGTAAGAGCTGGGATGACCACTTACCGCTGGCGGAGTTCTCGTACAACAACGGATATCAGACGAGCATCAAAATGGCACCATATGAAGCTCTATACGACCGGAAGTGCCGTACACCATTGAATTGGTGCGAATCCGGTGAACGAGTAACGTTCGGGGTTGATCTTGTCAATGAAGCCGAAGAGAGAGTTCGGATAATACAAGAAAACCTCAAAGCTGCCCAATCTCGTCAAAAGAGCTACGCAGACCAGAGACGTCGACCGCTGCATTTCGAAGTCGGAGAGCACGTGTATCTTCGTGTGTCTCTGATGAAGGGGATTCATCGGTTCGGTGTCAAGGGGAAACTTGCTCCCCGATTCATCGGTCCATTTACTATCACGGAGAAGTGCGGAACTGTAGCCTACCGGCTGGAACTACCGGCAAGCCTTGCCGGTATTCACGACATATTTCACATGTCCCAGCTGCGTAAGTGTCTCAAGTTTACAGCTGCCATCCACACCGAAGACATCGACGAGTTAAAGCCGGATCTCACCTACGTCGAGCAACCTATTCAGATTATCGACGAAAAGACCCGGACCACTAGGAACCGGACTTTGAAATTTTACAAAGTCCTGTGGAGTAATCATACCCCGGAAGAGGCGACGTGGGAAACCGAAGATTACATCCACAAGAATTATCCGGAGCTTTTGTCATAAACCTTGTAATTACCTCCCACCTCGTTCTTCTTTGGAATCTCGGGACGAGATTCCATTTAAGGGGGGAGGAATGTAAAGGTCCCAAAATTATGAATACAAAGAAACACTTGTTTGCAAAGTTTTGTTTCATGTGTATGAAATTTGGGACTTGTTAAAACTTTTTCCCACATATGATAACACACATGAGGGCTTTCTTCACACAAGTCAAATGTTCAATTGAGAACTTGGAACCCTAGAGGGGTCTAAAACAAGGATGGGAAGTTCCCATATGTGTGAGAAAACAAAATTCAGATTTGGAACAATTTGTTCAAACAAAAATTCAAATGAGAAAAACACAATGGAATTCAAAACTGTTGTGCTAAAAATCTCATTTGCAGCAGCCAAAATAAAAATCAGATTTCATATTTGAATTCCTTGAGTCCAAATTAGGGGGTGTGCCAAGTTTCATGATTTATGGAAATAGTTGGAAACCCATTTTGCAAAATGGACTTTAAAAGACAAAGAATTCAAATGCATGTTTGAATTTGGATGAAACTTGCCCAATTATCCAAATGCATACCAGATTTGAATTCCCACAACTGAATTCACTCAACATTCAAACTTGGGAGATATTTGGAGAGGGGATAAGGAGGACTGATCAGTGGGTCCCACATGTCATTGTGTGAACTGAAAATTTACAAAAGATCTCAGTGTTGGGTCTCTGTTTGCCTCCTTCAGTCGGCACCCGACACCGAGGGCGCAGCTCCGTTCGACACCGAGCTCAGCCGGCAGCCACCTCCTGGTGGAATTTCTTCGCGCTGGAGAGCTGCTGGACGTCGGTGGCTACCGCCTCACCGCCTCTCCCGCCTCTTAACCGAAGCCACGGCGCTGTTCTTATCTCTCTTGCACCGGACGACAGAAAACACAGCCGCCCTGCTTCGATCGATCGGGAGCTCGGGAAATTCTAGTGAGCAGCGCCTCTGAGCAGCAAAACAATACCACCAACGTCCCCACGACCTCCTCGAGCCATCACCCAGTGTGTTCGTGCCCTCTACGCCGAGAACCTTGAGTTTCCGCGGCGGCCGAACACCCCCGCGGCGACGTGCTCCCGTGGACAGCCTCCTCCAGAAAGTTTCACGACCAAGCGAGGCCACTTTTGGACGCACAGGAGCTCCGTGCAGCTTCCACCCTACGCACAGAGCCTGCCTCGACCTCTCTTCGGCGAATTTTGAAGATCCTCTCCGGCCGGTGAAAACCAACCTTCCGGTATGATTCTGTAAAATTCCCGATCAATTGTTGTTTAGACACCACGAGACTTCGCACACACCGACTAGACATGTAGGCGCACCAGTTCTCTTTTGAAACCCCGCATGAAACACACTGTGCATGACGTATTTCCAGTCTTTACGACGGCGGCTATGACGGGAAGGTTCGGGTGCACGGTGAACCCTAATTTAGAACCGTTTCTGAGCCATTGTTTTCCCATGTCGATGTTCCTTAGTGTCCGCCGGTGCTCTAGAGCTTGGAAACTGAAGCCCAGAAGGCTTAGGGCGTCGGGGCGACGTCGCCGGACTTCGTCCGAACCGTTGCGCCGTCGCGGGCTAGTTTGGGGGCCCTACCGGCTCGAGCAAACCCCACCAGCGTGTTCCTCACGATTGAATTAGGGGCTGGCGGTGAGTTTCAGCAGTTGAGATGGCCGGACAACTGATCCCGGAGCTACTCCGGCGAGCCCGGCGGCGGGATCGCGCGGGAGCGGGAGGTAGAAGAAGACCTCGCCGGCCCCACGCGTCAGTCGCACGGCAACAGTGGGCCGGATACTCTGTGGCGCCGGATCAATTGTGACAGCGGGGGAAATGACCCTGTGACCCCGTGTGGCACTTCCTCTGCAACTGACACGTGCCCCATGGCCCACAGTCAGGTTTAAAGTTTTCCCGGATTTATTCAAATTCCAGATTTTTCCCCAAACTTTAGAAGAGCATAACTTTTGCTAGGAACCTCCAAAATTAGTGATTCAAATTGGGTTGGATTCAGATTGACAAACTCTATCCAAATTTGCAACCCAATTTGTATGAAAGTCTTTATTTAATTCTGGAAAATTCTTTAAAACTTTTCAGCAAAAGAATTTTAGAGGGAGTTTGGTTTATCCAAAAATCCTCAAATTTTGCCAGAATATTCTATAGGGTATTATTAGACTCCTGTAAAAGTTTCACCTCATTTGGAGTTAAATTGATCAGGGTAATTCAGATTGTAAGTTCCTATATTCAAATGAATACAGAAACATTTTCAGAGAAATTCCAAAACTTGTAAATTCAGTTCTGGGAAATTCTTAGCTCCAAAAATCCTAGGAAAATTCATGTAGACTCTATGAAATATAATTGAAATTGTGGTTCACTGAGTTTGACATGAACATAGATGTTACCTCAGAATTAATTCATCTTTGACTAAACACTTAGAGAATTATTCTGAATAAACCATTCCATGAAATGTGCTAAATTTTGGTCCATAGGACTTTCATGTGACAGGGAACTCACATGAAAATTCTCAGCTCCATTAGAGCTCTGGATCACCACTGTCATGTGTGATCTCTTGAGGTGAGCAACACTTAAGTGGGAAGAAGCACTCCACACTTGATCTTAGTGTTTAAGCCCAACCCAAACCACTAGCACCAGTGTCATTTTAAATTCTTAAACAAAGTTCCAGTTTTGAAATGGTCATTAGATCTTATGAGCAAAAGCTTTTCAATTAAATACATATGCATGATCATATCGTGTAGCATATACGTGAAGAAGGTGAGAAGAACTTGAGGTGAAGATCAAGGAGGGAGGAAATCAAGTGATCAAGCTCCAAGTGATCGTCACTAACTGATTGTAACAGTAGTCACCTGCAAAACAGGCAAGCCCCGGTTTGCATTTGAACTGTTTTATAAAGCATTTTCATTTGTAGAGATCATAGCTTTGCATCATTGATTGCATTACGTCTAGATGATATTGAAAACCCCACTTGCATGACCAGAAACACCTAAGAGAGAAAGGGTAGAATAGCAACTCCTCGAGGGAATTTGGCTACGCTAATGTTAGTAGGAAAGGTCCGGTAGAAGACGAGTAGTTGGAATCTACTCGCGAGTTTAGGGCTGGTTTACTCGGGACGGGTCCGAATTAGAAAAGATGAGGAAAGTTCACACTTAAGAAATGGAGACCGGGCAGGGAGGTTTAGATGCAGCAGGTTGCAGGCCGTGCGTGCATAGCCCTGCCTGTGTCGGTTAAGGCCCGTCCGTGCTTGGCCCTGTTGGACAAGTTTGAGTTGTGTACCGGGCACATACTGGCTATATGGGACCCAGGAAACCGATGTACCTTGGGAGATCCATAGTGGAACTTTTCCAACTGCCTTAGGCTTTCGGCGTCAGGGTAGCAGGAGGTACCTCGCTCAAGAACATACCACAGCGGGTATGTACCTTGAGGGAGCTTGCGTACAGTTGGACTGCGTCCAATGTGGAAGATCTTGGGAAAGGTGGCCGCGTACAACGTCAGTCGAGGTTGCTGCCGGCAACTCGGAGTACGGGTGTATGTGTCATGTAGTCCGGGCGTGTACTGATTCGAATCACCGTCGCTCACGGTCATATGAGCATACTTGCCCACTGCGTCTTGACGTAGTAACAATTGGAATTGTTTATCTTTGAACTTGATAAGGCTGTGCTATAACTTGTATTGCAACCATGATTGAATTAGAGATAGGCTCATTAAAGTTTACTTTCACTTTGTGCAAGGAGCATCGCAACAAAGTGTTTCTTGTTTGATTGTGGAGTTGTGATGCTTTTCGGCTCAAGGTCCGCACAATGAGGCTTAAAATAAGAAAGTTAAGGATCAACTTTAGGCGAGTCTTTTATGCAAATCTAGCCGACCCATTTGAAACCATCGTGCATGTAGAGTTTCTTTTTTAGGAGAGACGGGTCAGACTTGCTGAGCCTATGTGCTCACACTTGCTATATAAGTGGTTTTGCAGGTTAACAACGATGCTGAAAAGAAGGTTGTCCAGTGAGACTCGGGGACTCCCGAGTCAGGTAACACATGGAGAACCCAGCCGCTGCTGCTTGTCTTCGTGTTGCTAGCGAGAGGAGTCCGCGGGCGGGACTTCATCTCGAGTGCTTTTAGTTATTCGACGTGAGTTGATATAGACTTACGTTGTAGTTACTTGATGTAAAGTATTTACAAAGGAAAAACTTGTAAGCTTCCGCTATTGTTTTATGTAATACATTGTTCCTCATATGTGTGTTGTTGGGTACCGCACAACACGGTACCACCCAATGCGATTCCCGGGCGAGTGGCCTGTCTCGGCTGAGCGGGTCGCGTCAGCTACCTCCCCCGAGATGGGCGCGGGGGCCACTGTCGGTACCCGCGATATGGGGTACCCCCGCCCACAGGGGAAAATGCCTAAGGATCTCGCCCTTCTCCGCAGGGAGAGCTCCGAAGGCGCCATGTGTCCAGCGGGGCCGGACCTCCCTCTCCTCAGAGGAAAGCTCCGGGCCCTCCACGTGGCCAGCAGAAGCCGGACCTCCCCCCTCCGCGGGGGAGAGGTCCGAAGGCGCCACGTGCCCAGCGGGGCCGGACCTCCCTCTCCTCAGAGGAGAGCTCCGGGCCCGCCACATGGCCGACAGAAGCCGAACCTCCCCCTCCACGGGGAGAGGTCCAAAGGCTCCACGTGTCCTGCGGGGCCGGACCCCCCTCTCCTCTGAGGAGGGCTCCGGGCCCGCCACGTGTCCAGAAGAAGAGCGCTGCCTGCCCCCGAGTGGTAGGCAGCGGGCGTAAAGACGCCCCATACCTTGCCCGTACAAGGTATTCAAGGCCTGCGCCTTCCCAAGACGCGGAGACGCGGAGCACGCCTCTGTCAGGTGCCGTTACGCCCAGTCGCATCACAGACTGGCGCGCGGTGTCAGAACCTGCCAGCCAATAAACACAGCGACAAGACATCCCCTACCGCTCCCGCCGTCATCAACCACTACGACTAGCAGGCGGCATGGGCAGGGCGGCAAGACGAAGACTCAGAAGCCTTTGCCAGAGACTACTACCAACATAACTGCGGATACGATAGTCTGCAGGAAATCTCCCCGGGACCACCTGTCAGGTCCCGGGCCCCCCTTGTAAGCCACGCGAGCCTTGGACTATAAAAGGCTCGGGTAGGCAACGTTAGCAAGGGTTCGCACTCTAGCCATTTGCACCCTGGGTTCGCACTCCAGAAACTCATACGCTAGGCATAACTCATCCTCAAGCTCAGTACTCCGGTTCTGGGCAACAAGCAATACAGCGAGCACCTCATCTCGCCTTGGACGTAGGGTTTTACGCTCCGGCGGCCTGAACCACGTAAAACTCGCTGTGTCAAGCTCCTCCTTAACTCATCCCTATGCTCAAGCTCTCCGCAAGTGACTAGCCTCTCCAAAAAAGAACCTCCGCGGGCTGCCCAGTGCAGGTCCGGGGGAAGTGTCGACCACACACTTCGACAGCCATGCTGTTGGTTGCCTTGAAATTGAGACGCACCATGTACTTGAACTGCTCCCCTGATGGCATGAGGAGCAGTACGCCGGCTCCGGCCCCCTGCTTCCGCGAGGAGCCATCGAAGAAGAGCGTCTAGTGGGGCTCGGTGAAGACCGGAGATCGGGGCTACTGTTTGCCGTCTTCGGGGCCCCCTGGGTTGGTTGGTGATGGCGTCCACTCGGCCACGAAGTCAGCCAGTGCTTGGCTCTTGACCGCGTGACGTGGTAGGAAGTCCAGCTCGAACTCCGCCAAATCCGCTGCCCACTTGGCGACGTTACCAGTCACGTTGGGGCTGTGGAGGATTGTCTTCAGCGGGTAGGAGATGACCACCGAAGATCCGGTGGGCTTGGAAGTAATGTCGGAGCTTCCTGGACGCCACGAGCACTGCATACAGCAGCTTATGGACCTCCAGGTACCTTGTCTTGGCGTCGTGGAGGACTTCGCTGATGTAGTAGACGAGCCTCTGGATGGTCCGGGTCCTCCCTGGGGGGCCGGGGGTGTCTTCCTCCATTGGCTCAGGCCGACAGAAGGTAGACAGGCCCTGGGCAAACTCCAGGGGCTGGGACCCGGAGACTTCTTGGCCATCTTGGACCTCCGGGAGGTCCCCTTGGACCTCCGGGCGGTTGTCTTGAACCTTCGGGAGGTCATCTTGTATCTTCAGGAGGTCGTCTTGAACCACCGGGAGGTCCCCTTGGACCTCCGAGAGGTTGTCTTGGACCTCCGGGAGGTAGTCTTGGACCTTTGGGATCTCCTGGCTGTCGGGGCCCCCATGGGGCCCGGGCAGCCATGGTGCTTGACTTCAGCTGCTGGAGCTGGTTGCAGTGATGAGGGATCCGACCGCTCTGCGACAAGGACCATGCTCACCACTTCTGTTGTCACCGCGATGTAGAGCAGTAGGTGCTCACCGGGCTGAGGGGCTACCATGATGGGTAGCATCTTTAGGAGCTGCTTCAACTCCTGGAATGCTTCTTCTGCTTCTTCGGTCCAAGCAAATGGACCGGCTTTGCGCAGGAGCTTGAATAAGGGAAGAGCCCGCTCAGCCAGCCTTGGTATGAACTGACTGAGCGCGGCTAGGCATCCCGTGAGCTTCTGGACATCCTTGATGCGGGCCGGGGGCCGCATCAGCTCGATGGCCTTGGTCTTCTATGGGTTGGCCTCGATCCCTCGGTGGGAGATCAGGAATCTGAGGAGCTTTCCAGAGGATACACCGAAAACGCACTTGTTTGGGTTTAGCTTAGTACGCGTGGTGCGCAGCTTGTCAAAGACTAGAGCTAGGTTGTCTAACAAGGATGAGCTATGCTTGACTTTTACAATGATGTCATCGGCATACACCTTAACTAAGTCTCGGATCAGCTCTCCAAATGTTTTATGCATTGCGCGTACAATGGTGGGGAGAGCATTTTTCAGACCATAAGGCATGGAGACATAACAATACAGGTGATAAAAGCAGTATGTTCTTCATCTTCTCTAGACATTGTGTCAAAGTGTGTGGTCGACACTTCCACCGGACCTGCACTAGGCAGCCCGCAGAGGTTCTTTTTCGGAGGGGCTAGTCACTTGCGGAGAGCTTAAGCGTATGGACGAATTAAGGAGAAGCTTGACACGGCGAGTTTTACGTGGTTCAGGCCGCCGGAGCGTAAAACCCTACGTCCACGGCGAGCTAAGGAGCTCGCTGTATTGCTTGCTGCTCAGAGTCCTGAGCTTGGGGATGAGTGATGTCTAGCGTATGAGTTGCTGGAGTGCGAACCCTTGCTAACGTTGCCTACCCGAGGCTTTTATAGTCGAAGGCTCGTGTGGATTACAAGGGGGGCCCGGGACCCGAAAGGTGGTCTCGGGGAGATTGCCTGCAGACTATCGTATCCGCAGTTATGTCGGTAGTTGTCTCTGGCGAAGGCTTCTGAGTCTTCGTCTTGCCGCCCTGCCCATGCCGCCTGCTAGTCGTAGTGGTTGATGACGGCGGGGGCGGCAGGGGATGTCTTGTCGCTGTGTTTATTGGCTGGCGGGTTCTGACACCGCGCGCCAGTCTGTGATGCGACTGGGCGCAACGGCACCTGACAGAGGCGTGCTCCGCGTCTCCGCGTCTTGGGAAGGCGCGGGCCTTGCATACCTTGTACGGGCAAGGTATGGGGCGTCTTTACGCCCGCTGCCTACCGCTCGGGGGCAGGCAGCGCTGTTCTGCTGGACACGTGGCGGGCCCGGAGCCCTCCTCAGAGGAGAGGGGGTTCCGGCCCCGCAGGACACGTGGAGCCTTCGGACCTCTCCCCACGGAGGGGGAGGTCTGGCTTCTGTCGGCCACGTGGCAAGCCCGGAGCTCTCCTCTGAGAAGAGGGAGGTCCGGCCCCGCTGGTCACATGGCGCCTTCGGACCTCTCTCTCGCGGAGGGGGAGGTCCGGCTTCTGCAAGACACGTGGCGAGCCCGGAGCTCCCCTCTTAGGAGAGGGAGGTCCGGCCCCGCCGGACACGTGGCGCCTTCGGAGCTCTCCCTGCGGAGAAGGGCGAGTTCCTTAGGCATTTTCCCCTGTGCGCGGGGGTACCCCATATCGCGGGTACAGACAGTGGCCCCCGGGCCCATCTCGGGGGAGATAGCGAGCCCGAGGTGGGACCTCCGTCTCTTCTGTTCCGTGCACTTTCTCTAAGTCCCGCATTGACCGCTGCCGGAGCACGAACAGTCGTGCGGGATCGTGGGAGCGTATGCCCACTTGTCGGTTGCTTTACTGCGGCGGTTCCCAAGACTGTCACTTCTGCACGTTGCGGCGCTTTCTTCGGGAACCGCCGGAGTGCCTTGCTGGCTCATCTTTTTCTTGCTTTTGCCTGTCCGAGCCCTTAGCTCCGCAAGGTGCTCAGAGGCCTTCACCAATCTCGGCGCTCTGCTCCGGCGCCTTCTCCGGGTCCTTACTATATCAAGGGCCCCGGAGGTCTCCGGGGCCCGCCCTATGAGGATGGGGAGGCCCGGATCTGCCGGCCACGTGGCGGGCCCGGAGCTCTTCTCTAAGGAGAGGGAGGTCCAGCCCCGCGGGACACGTGAGGCCTCCGGACCTCTCCCCTCAGAGGAGGGGGGGAGGTCCGGCTTCTGTTGGCCACGTGGCGGGCCCGGAGCTCCCCCCAGAGGAGAGGGAGGTCCGGTCCCGCTGGACACGTGGGTCCTTCGGTCTTACCTTGGAGTTCTGGTCTTGCGTGATCCCGTAGTGGCCCCCCGGTAGGGGCATACTCCTGCAGGGAGTTAAGGCCGAGAGGTCCTGCACACAAGTAGGGGAAACGTAATTCTCCTTGGGGGCTCCCCATCCTTTATCTCATAGTCTTATTTGGCTTACGGTCCCTAACCATATGTACGGTGCTTGGGGACTATAGTGCGCGAAGTGCCGGGGGCCCGGGGCCCCTTTGACCATCGGCAGGTACCTCCACACTACCGCCTCTGGTAGGGCAGCAAATGCCGACTAGGGGTGAGAATGAGAAGAGGGAGCTGAGCGCATGGCGGGCATACGCCGGAAGTGCAATCATAAAAAATTTAATACATAATTTCAAATGAGTACGAGGAAAGAGCAAAGTAGAACAGGTTTCTTTTCATATAATTTTCCACAGGAGGAAGGCAGGCTAAACATGGAGGCCACGGCCCGCCCCATTAAGAAGGGAAGCAAGACTCTACGCGCTTGGAGTCGGAACCAGGCAAAGCTCAACGTAGTCCTGTACCGTCCCCTGGGGCTTAGCTGCTCCGAGCGCTGTTCCTGGACTCTATGGAATTTATTATGAAAAGAAGAGACTGTCCTATCTTTGCTCTAAGGGTAAAACTTACGGAGGTGTTCTATGTTCCAAGGGTTCGGGAGCAGGTCCCCATCCTCGGTGGAAAGGCGTATGCACCCGGGGCGGCAAACTTTTGCGACTCGAAAGGGACCTTCCCAACTAGGGGAGAGTTTGTGGGTCCCTTCGCGAGAAAGTATGCGCCGCAGCACCAGGTCACCTTCCTGCAGCTCCCGGGCACGCACAGACCTCTGGTGGTAGCGACGGAGCGCTTGTCTGTACCGTGCGTTAAGGAGAGCTGCATGCAATCAGACCTCGTCGACGAGGTCGATTTCTCCACGCCGTAGGTTGTCCTGCGCGGCTTCGTCGTAAGCCCGGACACGGTGAGACTTCATGGTGATCTCTGGGGGAAGTACAGCTTCGGCCCCATACACCATGAAGAAGGGTGTCTCTCCTGTGGCCCGACTCTGGGATGTCCGGTTAGCCCATAGTGTGCTCGGAAGCTCATCCACCCAATTGGCACCATGTTTCTTCAGACTGGCATAGGTTCGGGTCTTAAGGCCCCGGAGTATCTCCGCTTTGGCCCTCTCGACTTGCCCATTGCTTTTTGGGTGAGCAACAGAGGCATAGCACACCTGAATGCCGAGGTCTTCGCAGTAGTCTTGGAAGGTTGCGCTGGTGAACTGGGTCCCGTTGTCGGTGATGATTCTGTTCGGGACCCCGAACCGGCAGACAATCGACTTGATGAACTTTACTGCGGATTGCTTGTTGATGGTGACAACTGGTGTGGCTTCCGGTAACTTGGTGAACTTGTCGATGGCGACATAGAGGTACCGGAATCCCCCGACAGTTCTGGGGAATGATCCCAGGATGTCCAGCCCCCATACGGCAAACGGCCGTGAGGGCGGGATCATCTGTACCGCCTGAGCAAGTGTATGGATCTGCTTGGCGTGGAACTGGCATGCCTTGCAGATCTCGACCAGCCTGACGGCATCCTGGAGTGATGTCGGCCAGTAGAAGCCATGCCGGAAGGCTTTACCGACAAGCGTGCGTGATGAAGAGTGACTCCCACATTCGCCTCCATGGATCTCAGCAAGCAAGTCGCAGCCTTCCCCCCTGGGTTATGCACCGCAATAGGACGTGGTTGGCGCCACGCCGGTAGAGATCCCCTTCTACCAGCGCGTATCTCTTATCCATACGCATGATCCGTTCAGCGGTTGCATGTTCATCAGGGAGAATGTTGTCTTTCAAGTAGTCCCGGATCTCCGTGATCCATGCATCGGGTCTGACTTGAGCTTCTGGATCTTGAGCGCTGGGTTGCACGGAGTCCCCAGTGACGCTTACGATCCTTGGCGGCATCCATGGCTGCAGGGCCGCCGGGACCGCCAGCTTCGAGGTGCTGGTCAAGCCCCCTTCGCCCGGCTCGGCGGGCCGGGCTGTGGGCCGCAGCAACGTCCTCTCGAAGACTCCTTCGGGCACAGGAGCTCCAGTGGAAGCCTTCGTTGAAAGGTCGTCAGCTGCGGCATTGCCAGCGCGCGGTACGTGGCGCAGGTCCAAGGCGAGGAAGTATTTCTCCAACATCTGCACGTGAAGCAGATAAGCAGCTAGCTGTGGGTCATTGCAGGAGCATTCGCCCTTGACTTGCTTGATGACCAGCTGGGAGTCGCCCTGTGCCAACAACTGGCGAGCGCCTAGAGACAGGGCTGTCTGTAGGCCAAAGATGAGTGCTTCATACTCTGCCATGTTGTTGGTTGCTTTGAAATTGAGACGCACCATGTACCCAAACTGCTCCCCCGATGGCATGAGAAGCAGTACGCCGGCACCGACCCCCTGCTTTCGCGAGGAGCCGTCGAAGAAGAGCGTCCAGTGGGGCTCGGTGAAGACCGGAGCTTGGTGCTCTGGTTCACCGTCTTTGTGGCCCCCTGGGTCAGTCTTTGTTGGTGTCCACTCTGCCACAAAGTCGGCCAGTGCTTGGCTTTTGACTGCATGGCGAGGAAGGAAGTCCAGCTCGAACTCTGCCAGCTCCGCTGCCCATTTAGCGATGTTGCCAGTCGCATGGGGGCTGTGAAGGATCGTCTTCAGCAGATAGGAGGTGACTACCGAGACCCGGTGGGCCTGAAAGTAGTGGCGGAGCTTCCTGGACGCCACAAGCACTGCATACAGCAGCTTGTGGACTTCTAGGTACCTTGTCTTGGTATCGTGAAGTACTTCACTGATGTAGTAGACAGGTCTCTGGATGGTTCAAACCCTCCCTCTTAGGTCTGGAAGGTCTTCATCCATCGGCCCTGGTCCGCCGAAGGTGAGTGGGTCCAGGGGGGCTTCCGGGAGTTGGAACCCAGAAGCTCTTGAGCCGTCTTTGCCCTCCGGGGGGCCCCGCTGGTTCTCCGGGGCTCCGGAGGATTCTGCGGGATCTCCGGGAGGTCCGGCTGGACCCTCGGGGCGTTGTCTTGGGGGTCCGGGAGGCCGACCTGGACCTCCGGGAGGTTGTCTCGGAGGTCTGAGAGACCGTATTGGTCCTGTGGGACCTCCTGGCGTCTGTCCTCTGCTGCCGGAGCAGGCTGTGAAGGTGAGGGGTCCGGCCGCTCTGCGACGAGGACCATACTCACCACTTCAGTTTTTGCCGCGATGTAGAGCAACAGATGCTCTCCGGGCTCTGGGGCTACCATGACAGGTAGGGTCGTCAGGAGTCGCTTCAACTCCTGGAAAGCCTCTTCTGCTTCGTCAGTCCAGGTAAATGGACCGGATTTGCGCAGGAGCTTAAAGAAAGGAAGTGCCCACTCTGCTAGCCTCGGTATAAACTGACTCAGCACGGCTAGGCATCCCGTGAGTTTCTGGACATCTTTGATGCGGGCAGGAGGCCGCATCAAGTCGATGGCTTTGATCTTCTCTAGGTTGGCCTCAATCCCCCGGTGCGAGACCAGGAATCCTAAGAGCTTCCCAGAGGATACACCGAACACACATTTGTCGGGGTTCAGTTTGGTGCGCGTAGAGCGCAATTTGTCAAAAACTAAGGCTAGGTTATCTAACAAAGATGAACCCCGCCTGACCTTGACAACGATGTCATCGACGTACACCTCAACTAAGTCTCTTATTAACTCTCCAAAGGTTTTGTGCATTGCACGCACAAAGGTGGGGAGAGCATTCTTTAGGCCGTAAGGCATATAGACATAACAATAGAGGCCATCTACTGTGATGAAGGAGGTGTGCTCTTCATCCTCCCTAGACATGGGGATCTGATGGAAACCCGAGTAGGCATCTAGGAAGCACAGCATATCGCAGCCTGATGTTGAGTCTACTATTTGATCTATTCTAGGGAGAGGGAATGGATCTTTGGGACATGCCTTATTGAGACTGGTGTAGTCGATGCACATCCGGAGCTTCCCGCCGGCCTTCGGGACAACGACGGGGTTCGCCAACCACCGGGGGTGGTGGACTTCCCGTATGGAGCCAGCGTCCAGCAGCTTCTTGATTTCTTCACGGATGAAGTTTTGCCGCTCGATGGACTGCTTGCGGGGCTTCTGTTGAACTGGCCGGGCGTCGGGGAAGACCTTTAAGTGGTGCTCGATCACCTCCCTAGGGATCCCCGGCATCTGTGACGGCTGCCATGCAAACACGTCAACGTTGTGCCGGAGGAAGGTGACGAGCGCGCCTTCCTATTTGCTACTCAGGCCCCCGGCTACCCGGGTGATCTGGGTGGCTTCGGCGCCGACTTGGATGACCTTTAAAGGAACGTCGCCCTCGTCGAGGGGTTGCACCCGGGGTGCTGTGGTGGAGGCACGGTGGCATGCACTCGGGTGGAGCTGGTCTGGCTCTGCGCTGCCAGGGGCCGGTGCTCCAGCTGTTGCGAGCGCTTGGAGTTTTTCCAAGGCCGACACTGCAGCAGTGCGGTCTCCATGAATCCTGAGGACGCCTGTTGGTGTAGACATTTTCAGGACGAGGTAGCCGTAGTGGGCTACTGCCATGAATCGGTACAGGGCTGGCCTGCCAATTATGGCGTTGAAGGGGAGGTCGATCTCCGCTACGTCGAACAGAATGTATTCTGTCCGATAGCTGTCCGGAGCTCCGAAGGTCACCGGGAGGCTGATGTTGCCGTAGGGAACGACCTGTCCCGGCCCTACCCCTGAGAACGGGCTCGACGGGGTGAGCTTGGCCATCGGGATCTGCAGCTTCTGGAAAGCTGCACGGCTGATGAGGTTCAGCCCAGCTCCACCATCTACCAAAACGTGGTACATCCTCACGTTAGCGATGGTGGGAGCTACCAGGAGCGGTAGTTGGCCGGGCCCAGCCATGTTCCTGGGGCAGTCGGTGGCGTCAAAGCTGATGGGGGTTCCCATCCACTTGAGGTGCGGTGCGGCACTTGGGAGTGGAGCCACCGACGCTACCGCTCGGCACAGAGTCTTTACTGCGCTTCGGGACGAGGGGTCGGCGGACCCGCCATATATGATGTAGAGCTTCTTTTGACGCTCATCATCGCTGGAGCTGGAGTCCTCATGGTTGCGCACCGCCTTCACGGCGCGCTGAGGCTCCTGGAACTCCACTTGGTGGTCGACGCTGTCTGGGACATCGACCTTCTGTTTGCCCTCCCCTTGGCGGAAGGGTGGGGCATCAGTCCGCTGCTGCTTCCCTTTGCGGAAGCGCTCCGCGAGCTTCCGGATCTCCCGACACTCGGCTGTAGTGTGGCGACAGCTGCCATGCACGGGGCATAGCTTGCATTGGTCGCCTTCTGGGGCTGGTGACTGTCGCTGCCTCTTGTCGGGGCGAGGCCCCCGAGCTCCACTGGGTGCCGCTACTGCGGCGACGGGAGCTGCGGTCGGTGATTCCATCTTGCCTCTGCCTCGGTTCTTGGCATTCTTGCTGCCTTCATAGGAAGCAGCGCCAGATCCGGGCTGTCCTCCTGACTCGGAGGTCGGCAGTGAGTGCCAGTTCCGCCCCTCGGCTGCTCTGGCGCACTTGTCTGCCAGGCTGAAGAGCTCGGAGACATCGCGGACCTCTCTGGTCGCGAGCTTCTCAAGCATCTTCTTGTCCCGGACGCCTTGCCGGAACGCCACCACCACCGAAGCGTTTTAGATGTGTGGGATGGTGTTCCGCACCTGGGAGAACCGCTGAATGAAGGAGCGCAGCGACTCTCCAGGCTGTTGCTGGATGGCGTGGAGGTCAAGCTCCGTGCCAGGACGGGTGTAGGAACTGCCGAAGTTGGCGACGAACTGCCGGCAGAGATCTCCCCAGGAAGCTATGGAACCCTGGGGGAGGTTCATGAGCCAAGACCGGGCTGGGCCGGTCAAGGCGACAGGAAAGTAGTTGGCCATGACGACCTCATCCCCTCCTGTGGTGTCACACCCGGTTTTTCCAAAGAAACAACCAAGTGAATATCACATGTATGCCAGGATCATTTTCTCATACATGTGATGACAAATAGTGAAGCATCATTTATTACAAGCCAGGTGTCGAATATAAATAAGTATTACATTGCAAATGTCTCAATGGACACTAATGCTTCATCACAAGTAAATAAACTAGCAGCGAATATTATTCTTTTAGGGCTCCATCACAGGCGTTGCCCGGGGGTCTTCATGAACCTAAAAGCCTTCCTCGGGTCCAAAATCTTGGTCATTATACACCACCTCATTATCTTGACCTGAGCAGCAATATAAACCAACAAATATGCAAGGTTGAGTACCAATGGTACTCAGCAAGTGTGGGAAAATTATATCATGCATGGCTAGAACAAGGAGAGGTTGAACTCATGGTAAAAGCACTACGCAATTAATACCTATCACCTTAGCTTATTAAGCACCTACATTACTACACAGGTGAAATGGTCCAAATCTCCCATCCCATCATCATAATCCAATAACCATAACATCATTTCCAATGTTAAGCTGCCCGCTTAACTTCCAAAACCATCAATCCTCTAATCATGAATAAGTCCAGGCCGCTCTTAACCGTGAGCACGGCTGTCAAGACAGTTTTGACTCTGCAGAGTTTGTACCACTGTACCCACAAGTAGTGATTTCATCCCCCGTTGCCGGGTGGACTAAAAGAACCTCCATTATGCCAGTGGCTACGATCCACATTCACACTTCCCAGGTGTGCAGCCAGGAGATCACTACGAAGCCTTTACAAAGGGATTCCCGACGAGCGTGGGCCCACTGAGGTTTCACCCCTAACAGCATACAAGAGGCTCCAACCCCGCTGCAGTGGCCCCCTCTTGAGCCTTGCGGTTCATATGGTAGTCCAGCTGACACCTACTCCCCGCACCATCCAACACACCCATACTACGCCGGGGATACACCTAATTAATTGGCCAAGCTGTCCCATCTCAGCATGTGGTTGGCACTGTAAAGCCGGGTTACATGCTCCATGAACCGGTCCTTAGGATCCAGGCAAGTACTAAACACAAACCCAAGTCTCGTGCACCCAGCACACAACCAAAACATCCAACTTGCCTTGATCCCTACTTCTACATAACTCACAATGTCTCATTCAAGAGTATGGTAATATAAACTGATGATCTCATATCCCAAATATCCCATTCTAAGCATGGCTAAGCATATGCATGTGTATAAATGACATGACAAAATAAATCCCAACCCAAGCTTCAAGGAAACAAGGTAATGCAATTTCTAGGGAAACTTCCTAGCATGGGTTTCATATTTCATTTGACAATGCAAATAGTTCTATCTACACATCCTAGCATAGGATCAAAGTGGTCAAGGACACTTGCCTCCTTCTTGCTGCTCTTGAAATGGGTATTCCTGGTCTTGGAATTGAATAACTTGTTCTTGAACAGGTTCTACTTCATACCATCACACATAGCAAAAGAAAAACAACAATCCATAAGACATAATTCACACTTACACTTCATACAACCCACACATTCACATTTATGAAATTCATTCACCATTATATGTGTTGTGGTTACTTTATGTGTGTTAAGTTGTGGCTTGCATGCACTTTTAACCATGTATATATGATTCCTACTTTTGTGTCCACATTTATACTTGCATACAAGGTGCCTTCACAATTTCTATCAACCCTAAACTGAATTCTTTGTATTTTAGAAACTCCATTTATCATTTACTAGTTGCTATATTTTCAGATTTATATTCCTATGCATAATTGTGTATTTTATTATTAAATTAGTAATACACATCACCTAAACAGATTAGGTTCTGGTCCTAAATAATTTAAAATCATATTTTGACCATGGATTATGATGTATACTATTTCATAATTATTTTCCCTATTTTTCTATAACTATTCTTTACTTAAAAATGTGTCCCTATACTAATAAATGTGAATAATAGATGAAACAGATTTATTTCAGCCCAAAAATATACTTTTATCTCACTCCAAAATTTTCTAAGTACTGAGAAAGTTTTTAATTAATTTTGACAATTATGTTTGTCCCCCTTTTTAATTTTTAAACACTAGTTACATATTCAATTTTCTAAATTAAATACTAAACAAGGTTAAAAAGTAAACTCACCCCATTACAGGGTCTATAATATTATTTTCATAATTTCCAGGGGTCTAGCTACACTTATCAGAGGTGTTTTTCTTAATTTCTATTAAGTCCAGGGGCTAAAACTGATTTTTAAATGAATTTACATGATTTTCTGGAGTTCCAGGGGCTAGATCTGAAGTTTCCGGGGCTAGCTCTCAATTCCAGAGAACCCCAGGGGGTAGCACGTAAGAATTCCAGCCTTTATAACGCGGGGTCGACGTGGACCGTCCAATTTTAAACCGACGGCTGAGATTATAACATCGAACCGGTACGCGGGGTTTTAAAGTCTACCGTGTGATTTAAAATAAACGGCGCACAAGCGGCCACGTCGCTCTGATCGAGCGCGGGCGGCGCTGCCGGCGGCGCATGGCGGCGGGAAGCGGCGATCTCGCCGGAAAGTTTCGGATCCTCGAGAATTCTGCCTAGAACTGTGATCTTATGGCCTAGATCGGTAGAGGGGAGGTCAGGGATCTCACCTTGGGGGTTTTCTCGAGCTCGGGGGTCCTGGAAAGTGATCGGCGGCGAGGTCCGAGGCAAAACCACGGCGAAGCTCGTCGGCGCTGCGTTTACACCGTAACTCTCCGAGTTTTCTGCACCTGCAAAGTTCCCCGGAGGCGGTGGATCAAAACCAGCGAGTTAGATCAGAGTTTCCGAGCTTAGATCGGCCAGAGTTCACCGGCGAAGTCTCGGTGCTCACCGGAGTGAAAATCGGCGATCGCGTGGGAAAAACTGATCGGATCGGGGGTTTTTATAGCCGGGGGAGGGCGGTGGGTCTGTTGTGATCGAGTTGGAGTCCTCTGGGACCGGAATTCGGCTGCGGGACGGGCTTTCCCGGTCGGTTGCGATTTCGCGCGCTCGGGAGAAAAGTCCGGGGTCGCGGGGGCTCGGGGTTAGGGATGACAGGTGGGTCCCACCTGTCTGTGTGAGAGAGCGCGGGCGCGCGCGGGGGCGGGCTGGCGCGGGAGTAGCTGGGCCGGCTGGCGGGTTTCGGCCCACTGGCCAGTTTTTTCCCGTTTTCTCTTTTTCTTTTTCCATTTCTTTTCTGTTTTGAGTATAATTTGAATTCCAGTTTGAATTTGAATTTTTGCAAAACATGCAACACGTCCAAAAATTTTTAAATTCTCCTCTGAACATGGTTTAGGGTTTTGAATCAAAATTTGGGGTGTTACAGCTCTACCCCCCTTAAAAGAAATCTCGTCCTCGAGATTGGTGTTTCTAAGAAAACAATTCCAGAAACTGTGCCTTGAGCTCATCTTCCCGTTCCCAGGTAGCTTCCTCTTCTGAGTGATGCTTCCACTGCACCTTGCACATCCGGATTCTCTTGTTTCTGGTGAGGCGTTCCATTGTCTCCAAAATCTTGTATGGTTGCTCGGCATAAGACAAATCTTCAGCTACATTCACTTCATTCATGGGTAACACCTCTTCAGGCGTCCTCAGACATTTCTTGAGTTGTGACACATGAAATACATCGTGCACGTCCGATAGATGAACCGGTAACTCTAGTTGGTACGCCACTTCGCCTTTTCTTTCCAAAACTTGAAAGGGTCCGATGTATCGAGGTGACAACTTCCCTTTCACCTTGAACCGACGAAGTCCTCTGATAGGGGACACCTTGAGATAAACATAGTCTCCCACGTTGAAAACGAGCTCTCTTCTTCGTACATCAGCATAACTCTTCTGGCGTGTTTGTGCTATCCTCAAGTTGTTGCGAATCTCCCTCACCTTTGCCTCGGCTTCTTGTAGCACTTCTGGACCAAACACTTTACTTTCTCCTGTTTGGTTCCAAAATAGGGGAGTTCTGCACTTCCTTCCATACAAAGCTTCAAACGGTAACATCTTCATACTAGCTTGATAGCTGTTGTTATAGGAAAACTCCGCATACGGTAAGTTCTTGTCCCAACTTCTATTGTTTTTGAGTGCACATGCCCTTAACATATCTTCAAGGATCTGATTGGTTCTCTCCGTCTGCCCGTCAGTTTGGGGATGATAGGCAGAGCTGAAGTTCAGATGGGTTCCCATGGTTTCATGCAACTTTTGCCAAAACCTCGAGGTGAACTGTGTCCCTCGGTCCGACACTATCTTCTTTGGCACTCCATGGTAACACACAATCCTTGACATGTACAATTCTGCCAATTTTGATCCGCTTTAGCTTTCTTTCACAGGGATGAAATGAGCTACCTTGGTTAGCCTATCAATAATGACCCATATTGAATCATACCCGGATTGGGTCCTAGGCAATCCCACGACAAAATCCATGCTGATTTCTTCCCACTTCCATTCAGGTACTTTGAGTGGTTGCAATAATCCCGCGGGTCGTTGATGTTCTGCTTTCACCAACTGACATGTGTCACATAGGGCAACATGTTCCGCGACATCTCGCTTCATGCCATACCACCAATACCTGCTCTTGAGGTTCTGGTACATCTTCGTACTCCCAGGATGAATGGAATAGTCAAAATCATGAGCCTCCTTCAAAATTAATTCACGGATCTCCTTTACTTCTGGCACACAGATCCTTTTCCCGTGCCACACCGTTCCTTGTTCATCCTCTCTAAAACCAGGAGCTTTATTTTCCTTAATGAGCTGTCTGATCTCTTGTATCTTCTCATCATTCTTTTGGCCCTCGCGTATGTCTTGCTCGAGTGTGGAGTCCACTTCCATGGCGATGGCTTCACCACTATTTACTAGACATAGATTGAGCCTTATAACCTCGTCCTTCAATTCTGCGGGCATGTCCTTCAAACTCAACTTATTGACCTGCACTTTCCGACTCAAGGCATCGGCCACGACGTTTGCTTTCCCGGGATGATAGTTGATGCCCACATCAAAGTCATTGATTAGCTCTAACCATCTCCTTTGTCGGAGATTGAGATCTGGCTGTGTGAATATGTACTTCAAACTCTTATGATCCGTATATATCTCTGTCCTCTTCCCCATCAAATAGTGACGCCAGATTTTCAACGCGTGTACCACTGCAGCTAGTTCTAGGTCATGTGTAGGATAGTTCTTCTCGTGCTTCCGAAGCTGTCGGGATGCATATGCCACGACATGTCCTTCTTGCATGAGAACACATCCCAACCCATTCCCAGAGGCATCGCAGTACACTGTGAAATTCTTCTGCATATCTGGCATAACCAACACTGGGGCTGTTGTCAATCTCTTCTTTAGCTCCTGAAAGCTCGTATCGCACTGTGGCGTCCAGGTGAATGTGATTCCCTTTTCCAACAGTTTAGTGAGAGGTCTCGAGATCTTGGAGAATCCCTCAATAAACCGTCGATAGTATCCAGCCAATCCCAAAAAGCTTCGAACTTCCCCGACATTTTCAGGGGTCTTCCACTTCTGGATATCCTCGATTTTGGCGGGATCTACAGAGATTCCCCCCTCCGAGATTATATGTCCTAAAAAGGGAACTCTCTTCAGCCAAAACTTACACTTGCTCAACTTGGCATATAGTTGGTGTTCTCTCAGCCTCTGTAACACCAACCTTAGATCTTTCTCATGTTCTTCTTCATTTTTGGAGAAGATGAGAATATCATCTATGAAAACCACCACAAATTTGTCCAGATATTCCATGAATACCTTGTTCATGAGGTACATGAAATATGCCGGAGCATTGGTTAGCCCAAAAGGCATGACAGTGTATTCATACAGTCTGTACCGAGATACGAAAGCTGTCTTGGGAATATCAGATTGCCTTATCTTGAGTTGGTGGTATCCCGACCTGAGATCAATTTTCGAGAACACACAAGCTCCCCTCAACTGATCAAACAAGTCTTCAATGCGGGGTAATGGATACTTGTTTTTGATGGTTACCTCATTCAAGGCACGGTAATCCACGCATAACCTTTGGGTTCCGTCTTTCTTGGGCACAAATATCACCGGAGCTCCCCATGGTGAGGAACTAGGGCAAATATACCCCTTTTCCGTCAATTCTCTCAAATGGTCCTTGAGCTCTTCTAGCTGCTTGGAGTCCATTCGATAAGGTCTCTTGTATATCGGGGCTGTTCCCGGTACTAGCTCAATTGCGAATTCCACGTCACGGTCGGGAGGCATACCTGGCAATTCCTCCGGAAAAACATCTGGATATTCCCTGATAGTCCTGATTTCCTCAACTTTCACCTCCACTTGATTTAACTTAATGTCCGTCCTAGGCTCGTGTATTGTTATGAACTTTACTCTAGTACCACTGGGGTGAGTTAGTTCCACCGTTCTGGTCGAACAATGGATAATTCCTTTATGTTTGGTCAACCAATCCATACCCAAAATAATATCTATCCCTTGTGAATCTATCACTATGAGGTTAGCCGTAAATACTACCCCATTAATGTCTAGGCTCACTTTGGGACACACTTGTCTTGTCCTTATTTCTCCACCTGGAGAGTTTACCGCTAGCATATGGTTCATTTGTGTGGTTGCTAGGTCATGCTTCTTAACAAACCCTTGAGCAATGAACGAGTGGGTAGCACCAGAATCAAACAGCAGAGTTGCAAGGTGTAAATTGGCAGGAAACTTACCAACTACCACGTCGGGTGCCTCTTGTGCTTCCTCCATAGTGACGTGGTTCACCCGTCCTCTCACTACATTCTGCTGTTGTGGCGGCGCAGGCTTCTTCTTTGGGCATTTATGGGCGTAGTGCCCCATTTCACCACAGCTGAAACATTGCACCCCAACCTTAGGTGCTTGGCCTTTGTTGTCTTGGGGTTGGTTCAGGGGTCCTTGCACTGCTGGTCGAGGTGGATATGCGGGGCGAGGCTGCTGCACAAACTGGCGTTGCGGCTGTGCTGGTGCTGCGGGTGGCCTGTAGTTTGGGTTGTACCCTCTTGGTGCTGAATAGGGTACCGCAGCACGGCTCGTCTGCCCCGTAGGTTGCTGCATCATACGTGGGCGGGTGTTGCTCCCTGAGGCCTGATGTGACCATCCCGCCTTCCTCTTATTCTCATTTTCCAGGGCCTTTAGCTTCCTTTCCACCACAAACGCTCTGTCCACCATCTTTTGAAAGCTTTCATACTCATTGGAGGACATTGCACACTGCATCTCTGCGGTAAGTCCTTCCACGAAACAATCTTGTTTCTGCTCATCAGTCTCTATGTCTCGTGGAGCATAACGGGATAGTTGAGTAAATTTAGTGAGGTATTCCCTCACCGTCATGTTTCCCTGCTGCAGTCCCAAAAACTCCTTCCTCTTGTTTTTGAGTTCACCTCTTGGGATGTAATGGTTGCGGAAGCTACGCTTGAACTCTTCCCAAGTGATGTTCTCAGGGTCATGATGGGCAGCCACGTAGGCGGTCCACCAATCAGCAGCAGGTCCTTGCAATTGATGAGAGGCAAACAGCACCCTCTCGTACCCTTGGCACTGTATGATCCTCATCTTACTTTCAATAGTCTTCAGCCAATCATCTGCCTCTAGAGGTTCAGCAGCACTTGCAAACTTTGGAGGTTGAGTTCCTAGAAACTCACTCAACCTTGGTTGGCGTGGTGCAGCTTGTGCAGGTGGAACTTGATGCAAGTTGGCCACCACTTGAGTCAAGTTCTGGATAAGCTGATTTTGATTCTCCAGCATTTGGTGGAGAGGATCAACTTCTTCACGGCGACCACCCCTGTCCTGGCCTCCAGAAAGATGAGGGTTGCATGCCTCATCGTTGTTGTTGGCGGGGTTGGCAGCACGTCCTTTTCCTCTTCCGGCCATCTGGCAGAATCATCATATGTTAATTTGATATCATTTAGTATCATCTTACTACTTTCATTTGTTGGTGCTTTGAGGTGTTGAGGCTTTGTTAAAATTTTACGAGGGTTTATATCTCACACCAAATAAATGCTCTATTATTTCCTATGGGTTCACACACCAAAGCAAAACAATCTGAAGACGAGGCTGTCGACAATTGCTCATGGCTTCCACAACTCACGTCACACACCAAGCATCATCACACCATTAACTACGTAACGACTCGACTACTCGACCTCTTGCTAGCTAGGGGAAAGACTCTACACTACTCGTCCTCTTGAGCTGGCTCCTCGGGATCTTCCTCCTCATTTCGGCTACCTTCTGACTCTGCTTTGGGTGGAGAGGCTGCTGGTGGAGAAGTGCGACGACGCCTGATTGCTCAGCGATCCGGGGAGTCAGGAGTCCATGGATCACTCACGGTGACACACAGTTCATTCCCATCTCCTCTTTCTCTCGCTTTTAAGCAAGCTCGCAGCAGCGCCTCCGTTTCCTTCAGGGTGTCTCGGACATCCTGAAGCTCTTGTTGACACTCCTGCAGTCGAGTGCTGAGCATAGCAGCATCCTCTAAGCACAAGTCCATGTGCTCATGGGAAGTCCCTTGCTGCACCGGTGGGTACTTGTACTCCGTGGTACCACTCTCACGTTGGAGGACATACATGTACTCAGTTTTGTCCAAGTGGCGACGATAGATGTGACTCTGGCAGGTGATGGCCTCCCAGGTGACATCTTTCTCCGCGTCAACTTGTGTTGCTCGACCAGCTGGAGAGTGGTGAATCTTAAGCAGCTGATTTTCGTGTATAATCCTCATCTCCGAACTCCATTCTTCCCTCTTCTCACGGATGGTCCTGGTGGAGTTATAGTGGATGATGAGCTTGCCCGTATTGCCTGCGGCTTCGAGCATACGTCGAAGATGACGCAACAAGTCTCCTACTGCCAATCCGTAGGAAAGGTACGTCACGGGACGACTCTCCTCTCTTTCGGCAAGGGCCACTACGGGAACTCTCCCTCCTGTGGACTTACGAGCGGTGCGAATCATGCGAACCATCTAAAACAAAAGAATTTAAAATTAGGTTAGATAAATTCCCAAACAAAAATCCTATTTTGAATGAAAGTTGGGGTAAGATGAAGAAAATGACTCCTTTAATAACACTTTTCCACCCACACCTTGGAAAATAGTTTTTAAGAAAATAGGGCCCTTAAATACGTCCATTTCTAAGTAGGTCCACGTTCCTACGGGCAACCTTGGCTCTGATACCACCTCTGTCACACCCGGTTTTTCCGAAGAAACAACCAAGTGAATATCACATGTATGCCAGGATCATTTTCTCATACATGTGATGACAAATAGTGAAGCATCATTTATTACAAGCCAGGTGTCGAATATAAATAAGTCTTACATTGCAAATGTCTCAATGGACACTAATGCTTCATCACAAGTAAATAAACTAGCAGCGGAATATTATTCTTTTAGGACTCCATCACAGGCGTTGCCCGGGGGTCTTCATGAACCTAAAAGCCTTCCTCGGGTCCAAAATCTTGGTCATTATACACCACTTCATTATCTTGACCTGAGCAGCAATATAAACCAACAAATATGCAAGGTTGAGTACCAATGGTACTCAGCAAGTGTGGGAAAATTATATCATGCATGGCTAGAACAAGGAGAGGTTGAACTCATGGTAAAAGCACTACGCAATTAATACCTATCACCTTAGCTTATTAAGCACCTACATTACTACACAGGTGAAATGGTCCAAATCTCCCATCCCATCATCATAATCCAATAACCATAACATCATTTCCAATGTTAAGCTCCCCGCTTAACTTCCAAAACCATCAATCCTCTAATCATGAATAAGTCCAGGCCGCTCTTAACCGTGAGCACGGCTGTCAAGACAGTTTTGACTCTGCAGAGTTTGTACCACTGTACCCACAAGTAGTGATTTCATCCCCCGTTGCCGGGTGGACTAAAAGAACCTCCATTATGCCAGTGGCTACGATCCACATTCACACTTCCCAGGTGTGCAGCCAGGAGATCACTACGAAGCCTTTACAAAGGGATTCCCGACGAGCGTGGGCCCACTGAGGTTTCACCCCTAACAGCATACAAGAGGCTCCAACCCCGCTGCAGTGGCCCCCTCTTGAGCCTTGCGGTTCATATGGTAGTCCAGCTGACACCTACTCCCCACACCATCCAACACACCCATACTACGCCGGGGATACACCTAATTAATTGGCCAAGCTGTCCCATCTCAGCATGTGGTTGGCACTGTAAAGCCGGGTTACATGCTCCATGAACCGGTCCTTAGGATCCAGGCAAGTACTAAACACAAACCCAAGTCTCGTGCACCCAGCACACAACCAAAACATCCAACTTGCCTTGATCCCTACTTCTACATAACTCACAATGTCTCATTCAAGAGTATGGTAATATAAACTGATGATCTCATATCCCAAATATCCCATTCTAAGCATGGCTAAGCATATGCATGTGTATAAATGACATGACAAAATAAATCCCAACCCAAGCTTCAAGGAAACAAGGTAATGCAATTTCTAGGGAAACTTCCTAGCATGGGTTTCATATTTCATTTGACAATGCAAATAGTTCTATCTACACATCCTAGCATAGGATCAAAGTGGTCAAGGACACTTGCCTCCTTCTTGCTGCTCTTGAAATGGGTATTCCTGGTCTTGGAATTGAATAACTTGTTCTTGAACAGGTTCTACTTCATACCATCACACATAGCAAAAGAAAAACAACAATCCATAAGACATAATTCACACTTACACTTCATACAACCCACACATTCACATTTATGAAATTCATTCACCATTATATGTGTTGTGGTTACTTTATGTGTGTTAAGTTGTGGCTTGCATGCACTTTTAACCATGTATATATGATTCCTACTTTTGTGTCCACATTTATACTTGCATACAAGGTGCCTTCACAATTTCTATCAACCCTAAACTGAATTCTTTGTATTTTAGAAACTCCATTTATCATTTACTAGTTGCTATATTTTCAGATTTATATTCCTATGCATAATTGTGTATTTTATTATTAAATTAGTAATACACATCACCTAAACAGATTAGGTTCTGGTCCTAAATAATTTAAAATCATATTTTGACCATGGATTATGATGTATACTATTTCACAATTATTTTCCCTATTTTTCTATAGCTATTCTTTACTTAAAAATGTGTCCCTATACTAATAAATGTGAATAATAGATGAAACAGATTTATTTCAGCCCAAAAATATATTTTTATCTCACTCCAAAGTTTTCTAAGTACTGAGAAAGTTTTTAATTAATTTTGACAATTATGTTTGTCCCCCTTTTTAATTTTTAAACACTAGTTACATATTCAATTTTCTAAATTAAATACTAAACAGGGCTAAAATAATGAATTCACCCCATTACAGGGTCTATAATATTATTTTCATAATTTCCAGGGGTCTAGCTACACTTATCAGAGGTGTTTTTCCTAATTTTTATTAAGTCCAGGGGCTAAAACTGATTTTTAAATGAATTTACATGATTTTCTAGAGTTCCAGGGGCTAGATCTGAAGTTTCCGGGGCTAGCTCTCAATTCCAGAGAACCTCAGGGGGTAGCACGTAAGAATTCCAGTCTTTATAATGCGGGGCTGACGTGGACCGTCCGATATTAAACCGACGGCTGAGATTATAACATCGAATCAGTACACGGGGATTTAAACCCTACCGTGCGATTTAAAATAAACGGCGCACAAGCGGCCACGTCGCTCTGATC
Source organism: Neostapfia colusana (assembly GCA_030760725.1). Lineage (NCBI taxonomy): Eukaryota > Viridiplantae > Streptophyta > Magnoliopsida > Poales > Poaceae > Neostapfia > Neostapfia colusana. Next base: position 3,752,612 of record JASWHV010000010.1, on the reverse strand, counting down.
GAGCGCGGGCGGCGCTGCCGGCGGCGCACGGCGGCGGGAAGCGGCGATCTCGCCGGAAAGTTTCGGATCCTCGAGAATTCTGCCTAGAACTGTGATCTTATGGCCTAGATCGGTAGAGGGGAGGTCAGGGATCTCACCTCGGGGGTTTTCTCAAGCTCGGGGGTCCTGGAAAGTGATCGGCGGCGAGGTCCGAGGCAAAACCACGGCGAAGCTCGTCGGCGCTGGGTTTACACCGTAAGTCTTCGGGTTTTCTGCACCTGCAAAGTTCCCCGGAGGCGGTGGATCAAGACCAGCGAGTTAGATCAGAGTTTCCGAGCTTAGATCGGCCAGAATTCACCGGCGAAGTCTCGGTGCTCACCGGAGTGAAAATCGGTGATCGCGTGGGAAAAACTGATCGGGGCTGGGGTTTTTATAGCCGGGGAAGGGCGGTGGGCCAGTTGTGATCGAGTTGGATTCTTCTGGGACCGGAATTCGAGCTGCGGAACGGGTTTTCCGATCGGTTAAGATCGCGCGCGCTCGGGGGAAAAGTCCGGGGTCGCGGGGGCTCAGGGTTAGGGATGACAGGCGGGTCCCACCTGTCTGTGTGAGAGAGCGCGGGCGCGCGCGGGGGCGGGCTGGCGCGGGGAAAGCTGGGCCGGCTAGCGGGTTTCGGCCCACTGGCCGGTTTTTTTCCCGTATCTCTTTTTTCTTTTTCCATTTCTTTTCTGTTTTGAGTCTAATTTGAATTCCAGTTTGAATTTGAATTTTTGCAAAACATGCAACACGTCCAAAAAATTTTAAATTCCCCTCTGAACATGGTTTTGGGTTTTGAATCAAAATTTGGGGTGTTACAGCTCTACCCCCCTTAAAAGAAATCTCGTCCTCGAGATTGGTGTTTCTAAGAAAACAATTCCGGAAATTGTGCCTTGAGCTCATCTTCCCGTTCCCAGGTAGCTTCCTCTTCTGAGTGATGCTTCCACTGCACCTTGCACATCCAGATTCTTTTATTTCTGGTGAGGCGTTCCATTGTCTCCAAAATCTTGTATGGTTGTTCGGCATAAGACAAATCTTCAGCTACATCCACTTCATTCATGGGTAACACCTCTTCAGGCGTCCTCAGGCATTTCTTGAGTTGTGACACATGGAATACATCGTGCACGTCCGATAGATGAACCGGTAACTCTAGTTGGTACGCCACTTCGCCTTTTCTTTCCAAAACTTGAAAGGGTCCGATGTATCGAGGTGACAACTTCCCTTTCACCTTGAACCGACGAAGTCCTCTGATAGGGGACACCTTGAGATAAACATAGTCTCCTACGTTGAAAACGAGTTCTCTTCTTCGTACATCAGCATAACTCTTCTGGCGTGTTTGTGCTATCCTCAAGTTGTTGCGAATCTCCCTCACCTTCGCTTCGGCTTCTTGTAGCACTTCTAGACCAAACACTTTACTTTCTCCTGTTTGGTTCCAAAATAGAGGAGTTCTGCACTTCCTTCCATACAAAGCTTCAAACGGTGACATCTTCATACTAGCTTGATAACTGTTGTTATAGGAAAACTCCGCATACGGTAAGTTCTTGTCCCAACTCCTATTGTTTTTGAGAGCACATGCCCTTAACATATCTTCAAGGATCTGATTGGTTCTCTCCGTCTGCCCGTCAGTTTGGGGATGATAGGCAGAGCTGAAGTTCAGATGGGTTCCCATGGTTTCATGCAACTTTTGCCAAAACCTCGAGGTGAACTGTGTCCCTCGGTCCGACACTATCTTCTTTGGCACTCCATGGTAACACACAATCCTTGACATGTACAATTCTGCCAATTTGGATCCGCTGTAGCTTTCTTTCACCGGGATGAAATGAGCTACCTTGGTTAGCCTATCAATAATGACCCATATTGAATCATACCCGGATTGGGTCCTAGGCAATCCCACAACAAAATCCATGCTGATTTCTTCCCACTTCCATTCAGGCACTTTGAGTGGTTGCAATAATCCCGCGGGTCGTTGATGTTCAGCTTTCACCAACTAACATGTGTCACATAGGGCAACATGTTCCGCGACATCTCGCTTCATGCCATACCACCAATACCTGCTCTTGAGGTCCTGGTACATCTTCGTACTCCCAGGATGAATGGAATAGTCAGAATCGTGAGCCTCCTTCAAAATTAATTCACAGATCTCCTTTACTTCTGGCACACAGATCCTTTTCCCGTGCCACACCGTTCCTTGTTCATCCTCTCTAAAACCAGGAGCTTTATTTTCCTTGATGAGCTGTCTGATCTCTTGTATCTTCTCATCATTCTTTTGGCCCTCGCGTATGTCTTGCTCGAGTGTGGAGTCCACTTCCATGGCGATGGCTTCACCACTATTTACTAGACATAGATTGAGTCTTATAACCTCGTCCTTCAATTCTGCAGGCATGCCCTTCAAACTCAACTTATTGACCTGCACTTTCCGACTCAAAGCATCGGCCACGACGTTTGTTTTTCCGGGATGATAGTTGATGCCCACATCAAAGTCATTGATTAGCTCTAACCATCTCCTTTGTCTGAGGTTGAGATCTGGTTGTGTGAATATGTACTTCAAACTCTTATGATCCGTATATATCTCTGTCCTCTTCCCCATCAAATAGTGCCGCCAAATTTTCAATGTGTGTACCACTGCAGCTAGTTCTAGATCATGTGTAGGATAGTTCTTCTCGTGCTTCCGAAGCTGCCGGGATGCATATGCCACGACATGTCCTTCTTGCATGAGAACACATCCCAACCCATTTCCAGAGGCATCGCAGTACACTGTGAAATTCTTCTGCATATCTGGCACAACTAACACTGGGGCTGTCGTCAATCTCTTCTTTAGCTCCTGAAAGCTCGTCTCGCACTGTGGCGTCCAGGTGAATTTGATTCCATTTTCCAACAGTTTAGTGAGAGGTCTCGAGATCTTGGAGAATCCCTCAATAAAACGTCGATAGTATCCAGCCAATCCCAAAAAGCTTCGAACTTCCCCGACATTTTCAGGGGTCTTCCACTTCTGGATATCCTCGATTTTGGCGGGATCTACGGAGATTCCTCCCTCCGAGATTATATGTCCTAAAAAGGGAACTCTCTTCAGCCAAAACTCACACTTGCTCAACTTGGCATATAGTTGGTGTTCTCTCAGCCTCTGTAACACCAACCTTAGATGTTTCTCATGTTCTTCTTCATCTTTGGAGAAGACGAGAATATCATCTATGAAAACCACCACAAATTTGTCCAGATATTCCATAAATACCTTGTTCATGAGGTACATGAAATATGCCGGGGCATTGGTTAGCCCAAAAGGCATGACAGTGTATTCATACAGTCCGTACCGAGATACGAAAGCTGTCTTGGGAATATCTGATTGCCTTATTTTGAGTTGGTGGTATCCCGACCTGAGATCAATTTTTGAGAACACACAAGCTCCCCTCAACTGATCGAACAAGTCTTCAATGCGGGGCAATGGGTATTTGTTCTTGATAGTTACCTCATTCAAGGCACGGTAATCCACGCATAACCTTTGGGTTCCGTCTTTCTTGGGCACAAATATCACCGGAGCTCCCCATGGTGAGGAACTAGGGCGAATATACCCCTTCTCCGTCAATTCTCTCAAATGATCCTTGAGCTCTTCTAGCTGCTTGGAGTCCATTCGATAAGGTCTCTTGTATATCGGGGCTGTCCCCGGTACTAGCTCAATTGCGAGTTCCACGTCACGGTCGGGAGGCATACCTGGCAACTCCTCCGGAAAAACATCCGGATATTCCCTGATGGTCCTGATTTCCTCAACTTTCACCTCCACTTGATTTAATTTAATGTCCCTCCTAGGCTCGTGTATTGTTATGAACATTACTCTTGTGCCATTGGGGTGAGTTAATTCCACCGTTCTGGTCGAACAATGGATGATTCCTTTATGTTTGGTCAACCAATCCATACCCAAAATAATATCTATCCCTTGTGAATCTATCACTATGAGGTTAGCAGTAAATACTACCCCATTAATGTCTAGGCTCACTTTGGGACACACTTGTCTTGTCCTTATTTCTCCACCTGGAGAGTTTACCGCTAGCATATGGTTCATTTGTGTGGTTGCTAGGTCATGTTTCTTAACAAACCCTTGAGCAATGAACGAGTGGGTAGCACCAGAATCAAACAGCAGAGTTGCAAGGTGTAAATTGGCAGGAAACTTACCAACTACCACGTCGGGTGCCCCTTGTGCTTCCTCCATAGTGACGTGATTCACCCGTCCTCTCATTACATTCTGCTGTTGTGGCGGCGCAGGCTTCTTCTTTGGGCATTTATGGGCGTAGTGCCCCACTTCACCACAGCTGAAACATTGCACCCCAATCTTAGATGTTTGGCCCTTGTTGTCTTGGGGTTGGTTTGGGGGTCCTTGTACTGCTGGTCGAGGTGGATATGCGGGGCGAGGCTGCTGCACAAACTGACGTTGCGGCTGTGCTGGTGCCGCGGGTGGCCTGTAGTTTGGGTTGTACCCTCTTGGTGCTGAATAGGGTACCACAGCACGGCTTGTCTGCCCCGTAGGTTGCTGCATCATACGTGGGCGGGTGTTGCTCCCTGAGGCCTGATGTGACCATCCCGCCTTCCTCTTATTCTCATTTTCCAGGGCCTTTAGCTTCCTTTCCACCACAAATGCTCTGTCCACCATCTTTTGAAAGCTTTCATACTCATTTGAGGACATTGCACACTGCATCTCTGCGGTAAGTCCTTCCACGAAACAATCTTGTTTCTGCTCATCAGTCTCTATGTCTCGTGGAGCATAACGGGATAGTTGAGTAAATTTAGTGAGGTATTCCCTCACAGTCATGTTTCCCTGCTGCAGTCCCAAAAATTCCTTCCTCTTGTTTTTGAGTTCACCTCTTGGGATGTAATGGTTGCGGAAGCTACGCTTGAACTCTTCCCAAGTGATGTTCTCAGGGTCATGATGGGCGGCCACGTAGGCGGTCCACCAATCAGCAGCAGGTCCATGCAATTGATGAGAGGCAAACAGCACCCTCTCATACCCTTGGCACTGTATGATCCTCATCTTACTTTCAATGGTCTTCAGCCAATCATCTGCCTCCAGAGGTTCAGCAGCACTTGCAAACTTTGGAGGTTGAGTTCCTAGAAACTCACTCAACCTTGGTTGGCGTGGTGCAGCTTGTGGAGGTGGAACTTGATGCAAGTTGGCCACCACTTGAGTCAAGTTCTGGATAAGCTGATTTTGATTCTCCAGCATTTGGTGGAGAGGATCAACTTCTTCACGGTGACCACCCCTGTCCTGGCCTCCAGAAAGATGAGGGTTGCATGCCTCATCATTGTTGTTGGCGGGGTTGGCAGCACGTCCTTTTCCTCTTCAGGCCATCTGGCAGAATCAACCAATGTTAATTTTGAAAGCATTTAGTATCATCTTACTACTTTCACTTGTTTGTACTTTGAAGTGTTGAGGCTTGGTTATACTTTTCTGAGGGTTTATATCTCACACCAAATAAATGCACTATTATTTCCTGTGGGTTCACACACCAAAGCAAAACAATCTGAAGACGAGGTTGTGGACAATTGCTCATAGCTTCCACAACTCTCGTCACACACCAAGCATTATCACACCATTAACTACGTAACGACTCGACTACTCGACCTCTTACTAGCTAGGGGAAAGACTCTACACTACTCGTCCTCTTGAGCTGGCTCCTCGGGATCTTCCTCCTCATTTCGGCTACCTTCTGACTCGGCTTTGGGTGGAGAGGCTGCTGGTGGAGAAGTGTGACGACGCCTGATTGCTCGGCGATCCGGGGAGTCAGGAGTCCATGGATCACTCACGGTGACACACAGTTCATTCCCATCTCCTCTTTCTCTCGCCTTTAAGCAAGCTCGCAGCAACGCCTCCGTTTCCTTCAGGGTGTCTCGGGCATCCTGAAGCTCTTGTTGACACTCCTGCAATCGAGTGCTGAGCATAGCAGCATCCTCCAAGCACAAGTCCATGTGCTCATGGGAAGTCCCTTGCTGCACCGGTGGGTACTTGTACTCCGTGGTACCACTCTCACGTTGGAGGACATACATGTACTCAGTTTTGTCCAAGTGGCGACGATAGATGTGACTCTGGCAGGTGATGGCCTCCCAGGTGACATCTTTCTCGCGTCAACTTGTGTTGCTCGACAAGCTGGAGAGTGGTGAATCTTAAGCAGTTGATTCTCGTGTATAATCCTCATCTCCGAACTCCATTCTTCCCTCTTCTCACGGATGGTCCTGGTGGAGTTATAGTGGATGATTAGCTTGCCCGTATTGCCGGCGGCTTCGAGCATACGTCGAAGACGGCGCAACAAATCTCCTACTGCCAGTCCGTAGGAAAGGTACGTCACTGGACGACTCTCCTCTCTTTCTGCAAGGGCAACTAAAGGAACTCTCCCTCCTGTGGACTTACGAGCGGTGCGAATCATGCGAACCATCTAAAACAAAAGAATTTAAAATTAGGTTAGATAAATTCTCAAACAAAAATCCTATTTTGAATGAAAGTTGGGGTAAGATGAAGAAAATGACTCCTTTAATAACACTTTTCCACCCACACCTCGGAAAATAGTTTTTAAGAAAATAGGGCCCTTAAATACGTCCATTTCTACCTAGGTCCACGTTCCTACGGGCAACCTTGGCTCTGATACCACCTCTGTCACACCCGGTTTTTCCGAAGAACAACCAAGTGAATATCACATGTATGCCAGGATCATTTTCTCATACATGTGATGACAAATAGTGAAGCATCATTTATTACAAGCCAGGTGTCGAATATAAATAAGTCTTACATCGCAAATGTCTCAATGGACACTAATGCTTCATCACAAGTAAATAAACTAGCAGCGGAATATTATTCTTTAGGGCTCCATCACAGGCGTTGCCCGGGGGTCTTCATGAACCTAAAATCCTTCCTCGGGTCCAAAATCTTGGTCATTATACACCACCTCATTATCTTGACCTGAGCAGCAATATAAACCAACAAATATGCAAGGTTGAGTACCAATGGTACTCAGCAAGTGTGGGAAAATTATACCATGCAGGGCTAGAACAAGGAGAGGTTGAACTCATGGTTAAAGCACTACGCAATTAATACCTATCACCTTAGCTTATTAAGCACCTACATTACTACACAGGTGAAATGGTTCCAATCTCCCATCCCATCATCATAACCAAATAACCATAACATCATTTCCAATGTTAAGCTCCCCGCTTAACATCCACAACTTCCAAAAACCTTCACTCCTCTAATCATGAATAAGTTCAGGCCGCTCTTAACCGTGAGCACGGCTGTCAAGACAGTTTTGACTCTGCAGAGTTTGTACCACTGTACCCACAAGTAGTGATTTCATCCCCCGTTGCCGGGTGGACTAAAAGAACCTCCATTATGCCAGTGGCTACGATCCACATTCACACTTCCCAGGTGTGCGGCCAGGAGATCACTACGAAGCCTTTACAAAGGGATTCCCGACGAGCATGGGCCCACTGAGGTTTCACCCCTAACAGCATACAAGAGGCTCCAACCCCGCTGCAGTGGCACCCTCTTGAGCCTTGCGGTTCATATGGTAGTCCAGCTGACACCTACTCCCCGCACCATCCAACATACCCATACTACGCTGGGGATACACCTAATTAATTGGCCAAGCTGCCCCATCTCAGCATGTGGTTGGCACTGTAAAGCCGGGTTACATGCTCCATGAACCGGTCCTTAGGATCCAGGCAAGTACTAAACACAAACCCAAGTCTTGTGCACCCAGCACACAACCAAAACATCCAACTTGCCTTGATCCCTACCTCTACATAACTCACAATGTCTCATTCAAGAGTATGGTAATATAAACTGATGATCTCATATCCCAAATATCCCATTCTAAGCATGGCTAAGCATATGCATGGAAATAAATGACATGACAAAATAAATCCCAACCCAAGCTTCAAGGAAACAAGGTAATGCAATTCTAGGGAAACTTCCTAGCATGGGTTTCATATTTCATTTGACAATGCAAATAATTCTATCTACACATCCTAGCATAGGATCAAAGTGGTCAAGGACACTTGCCTCCTTCTTGCTGCTCTTGAAATGGGTAGTCCTGATCTTGGAAATGAATAACTTGTTCTTGAACAGGTTCTACTTCATACCATCACACATAGCAAAAGAAAAACAACAATCATAAGACATAGTTCACACTTCTACTTCATACAAACCACACATTCACATTTATAAAAGTTCTTTACCATTATATGTGTTGTGGTTACTTTATGTGTGTTGAGTTGTGGCTTGCATGCACTTTTAACCATGTGTATATGATTCCTACTTTTGTGTCCACCTTTATACTTACATACTATTTATATGGGTTTCCAATAAATTTCTTATATTCAACTACTTCACCTTTTTACTACCAAGTGTGTATGAAAAGTATTATTCTTCCCCATATGTGCCTTCATAATTTCTACCAACCCTAAACTGAACCATTTGGATTTTAAAAACTCCATTTATCATTTTTTTTATACTCCTATGCATAATTGTGTATTTTATTATGAAATTAGTAATACACATCACCTAAACAGTATAGGTTCTGGTCCTAAATAATTTAATAACATATTTTGACCTTGGCTTCGGATTTATACTATTTCACAATTATTTTCCCTATTTTTTTATAGCTATTCTTTACTTAAAATGTGTCCCTATACTAATAAATGTGAATAATAGATGAAACAGATTTATTTCAGCCCAAAAATTTATTTTTATCTCACTCCAAAGTTTTCTAAGTACTGAGAAAGTTTTTAATTAATTTTGACAATTATGTTTGTCCCCCTTTTTAATTTTTAAACACTAGTTACATATTCAATTTTCTAAATTAAATACTAAACAGGGCTAAAATAATGAATTCACCCCATTACAGGGTCTATAATATTATTTTCATAATTTCCAGGGGTCTAGCTACACTTATCAGAGGTGTTTTTCCTAATTTTTCTTAAGTCCAGGGGCTAAAACTGATTTTTAAATGAATTTACATGATTTTCTGGAGTTCCAGGGGCTAGATCTGAAGTTTCCGGGGCTAGCTCTCAATTCCAGAGAACCCCAGGGGGTAGCACGTAAGAATTCCAGTCTTTATAATGCGGGGCTGACGTGGACCGTCCGATATTAAACCGACGGCTGAGATTATAACATCGAACCGGTACGCGGGGATTTAAACCCTACCGTGCAATTTAAAATAAACGGCGCACAAGCGGCCACGTCGCTCTGATCGAGCGCGGGCGGCGCTGCCGGCGGCGCACGGCGGCGGGAAGCGGCGATCTCGCCGGAAAGTTTCGGATCCTCGAGAATTCTGCCTAGAACTGTGATCTTATGGCCTAGATCGGTAGAGGGGAGGTCAGGGATCTCACCTCGGGGGTTTTCTCGAGCTCGGGGGTCCTGGAAAGTGATCGGCGGCGAGGTCCGAGGCAAAACCACGGCGAAGCTCGTCGGCGCTGGGTTTACACCGTAAGTCTTTGGGTTTTCTGCACCTGCAAAGTTCCCCGGAGGCGGTGGATCAAGACCAGCGAGTTAGATCAGAGTTTCCGAGCTTAGATCGGCCAGAATTCACCGGCGAAGTCTCGGTGCTCACCGGAGTGAAAATCGGCGATCGCGTGGGAAAAACTGATCGGGGCTGGGGTTTTTATAGCCGGGGAAGGGCGGTGGGTCAGTTGTGATCGAGTTGGATTCTTCTGGGACCGGAATTCGAGCTGCGGAACGGGTTTTCCGATCGGTTAAGATCGCGCGCGCTCGGGGGAAAAGTCCGGGGTCGCGGGGGCTCAGGGTTAGGGATGACAGGCGGGTCCCACCTGTCTGTGTGAGAGAGCGCGGGCGCGCGCGGGGGCGGGCTGGCGCGGGGAAAGCTGGGCCGGCTGGCGGGTTTCGGCCCGTTGGCCGGTTTTTTTCCCGTTTCTCTTTTTTCTTTTTCCATTTCTTTTCTGTTTTGAGTCTAATTTGAATTCCAGTTTGAATTTGAATTTTTGCAAAACATGCAACACGTCCAAAAATTTTTAAATTCCCCTCTGAACATGGTTTTGGGTTTTGAATCAAAATTTGGGGTGTTACAAACACCAAAGTAGGAATCATACACATATAAATAAAAGTGTATGCAAGCCACAGATCAACACACAAAGTAACCACAACACATATAATGGTGAATGAATTTCATAAATATGAATGTGTGGTTTGTATAAAGTAGAAGTGTGAACTATGTCTTATGATTGTTGTTTTTCTTTTGCTATGTGTGATGGTATGAAGTAGAACCTGTTCAAGAGCAAGTTAACCCTTTCCAAGATCAGGACTACCCATTTCAAGAGCAGCAAGAAGGAGGCAAGTGTCCTTGACCACTTTGATCCTATGCTAGGATGTGTAGATAGAATTATTTGCATTGTCAAGTTAAATATGAAACCCATGCTAGGAAGTTTCCCTAGAATTGCATTACCTTGTTTCCTTGTAGCTTGGGTTGGGATTTATTTTGTCATGTCACTTATTTACATGCATATGCTTAGCCATGCTTAGAATGGGATAATTGGGATATGAGATCATCAGTTTATTTTACCATACTCTTGAATGAGATATTGGGAGTTATGTAGAGGTAGGGATCAAGGCAAGTTGGATGTTTTGGTTGTGTGCTGGGTGCACGAGACTTGGGTTTGTGTTTAGTACTTGCCTGGATCCTAAGGACCGGTTCATGGAGCATGTAACCCGGCTTTACAGTGCCAACCACATGCTGAGATGGGGCAGTTTGGCCAATTAATTAGGTGTATCCCCGGCGTAGTATGGGTGTGTTGGATGGTGCGGGGAGTAGGTGTCAGCTGGACTACCATATGAACCGCAAGGCTCAAGAGGGGGCCACTGCAGCGGGGTTGGAGCCTCTTGTATGCTGTTAGGGGTGAAACCTCAGTGGGCCCACGCTCGTCGGGAATCCCTTTGTAAAGGCTTCATAGTGATCTCCTGGCTGCACACCTGGGAAGTGTGAATGTGGATCGTAGCCACTGGCATAATGGAGGTTCTTTTAGTCCACCCGGCAACGGGGGATGAAATCACTACATGTGGGTACAGTGGTACAAACTCTGCAGAGTCAAAACTGTCTTGACAGCCGTGCTCACGGTCAAGAGCGGCCTGGACTTATTCATGATTAGAGGATTGATGGTTTTGGAAGTTAAGCGGGGAGCTTAACATTGGAAATGATGTTATGGTTATTTGGTTATGATGATGGGATGGGAGATTGAGTCCATTTCACCTGTGTAGTAATGTAGGTGCTTAATAAGCTAAGGTGATAGGTATTAATTGCGTAGTGCTTTAACCATGAGTTCAACCTCTCCTTGTTCTAGCCATGCATGATATAATTTTCCCACACTTGTTGAGTACCATTGGTACTCAACCTTGCATATTTGTTGGTTTATATTGCTGCTCAGGTCAAGATAATGGGGTGGTGTATAACGACCAAGATTTTGGACCCGAGGAAGGTTTTTAGGTTCATGAAGACCCCCGGGCAACGCCTGTGATGGAGCCCTAAAAGAATAATATTCCGCTGCTAGTTTATTTACTTGTGATGAACTTATTATTGTCCATCGAGACATTTACTATGTAAGACTTATTTATATTCGACACCTGGCTTGTAATAAATGATGCTTCACTATTTGTCATCACATGTATGAGAAAATGATCTTGGCATACATGTGATATTCACTTGGTTGTTCTTCGGAAAAACCGGGTGTGACATCAACCAGCTTCTGGAAGCTTACGTAGTCATTGTTGATGAGTTGAACCTGGATCTCATCGTTCAACCCTCTCATGAACAGGTACTGCTTCCTCTGATCTGAGTTGACATCTTCAGGGGCATACCGGGACAGTTGTATGAACTTGTTAAGATATTCATTCACACTTTTCTGTCCTTGGCGGATACCTTCAAACTCCTGCCTCTTGAGCATCATTACACCAACAGGGATGTAGTGAGTGCGGAAACTTTCCTTGAACTCAGTCCAAGTGATTGTCTCCGGGTTGGCATGGGCGTTGCTCAAGGCATCCCACCAGTCAGCGGCAGCTCCCATAAGTTGGTGCGACGCAAAGAGAACCTTCTCTCGGTCGTTGCACTGAACAATGGCGAGCTTCTTCTCCATGGATTTCAACCAATCATCGGCCTCCATGGGGTCACTAGTTTGAGCAAAGGTGGGTGGTCGAGTCCTCATGAACACTCCCAACCTGTTATGAGCCGACGGTGGTGGTGGCGGTGGTGCCAGAACGGGATTTTGGTTGGCCTGCAACTGACCCAAAGTTTGGATCATGGTTTGCATAAGCTGGTTTTGCATGGCCATCAACCTTTCCAGATGGTTTTCACCAGCTCCGGAGTTAGCAGGAATTTCCTCGTGGTCATTTTCCTGGACGTTCCTTCGGTTGGCGTTTCCTCTCACCATCTGTGAGGGAGAACGAAATAGAATAGAAGGTTAGAAGGTTAGGTAAGTCCCTTCAACTATATGCATCAAGGCGAGTTAGACTATATATATTAGCCCATATGAGTATGTGATCAAGTGCCAACGCATTTCACACCTCCATATTCTTACGTATAGGTATGGACAACGTTTTTGAGATGTCCCACAACTCATACTTAAACACATATTCACAAATAATCATCACAAGGGCCCACACAACTCCTATTCAAGGAGGGCTTCCTATGTCAAGGTGGTTTTTAAAGGCCAATCTAACTATTCACCCTAGGGCGCCTGTAACTCCTTCTTGGGGTTAACCCGTAGCTCTATTATCTATCTAAGGCTTTCTACCTAGGCGTGTAACCTACTGTCAACCCGTGGCTCTGATACCAATCTGTGACGCCCTCAATTCTGTGGGAAAACCACAGAACCGAGAACTAATGCATATGTGTGCCCAGGATGTTCATCACACATACACATACGTTCCACAAACTGAGTTCAGATATATATAACCACGAATAACAGAGTTTATTACAACGTCTCATGAGTCTTGGGCTCATGCCTACAGCGGAAGTCTTATTTCTATGCAGCGGAAATCTCTACTTTATTGCGGAAGAAAAACTACTGCGGAAGCAAAACTAAGCAGAAGTGGCTCCATCTCTACTCCCTCCACAGGCAAGGTTGAGAATAGATCACACGCCATAATGCTCCACTTGATCTTCATAATAGCCTTCTCTTACTGTTGATGATGAAATAATGCAAGTTTGAGTACAATGATGTACTCAGCAAGTGCGGGAAAACACATAATATGCAGCTCATAAACAAGGTAGGTATAAAAGGCTTATTTGCAGAAAAGCAATCTTGTAAAACCATGATAAAACAGCAACTTTAATTTAGATGAATGTAATCCCAGCATATATTAAATTACCAACATACCTTCATCACTCCCCGTGTTCCATCCGAACATTAACCAATCCTTTATTCATACTCACGAATACCTCCTCGTATTCGCTACCATCTCATCTCACAAATCAACCTCGTCTCACACCGAGACCAATCCCATGTCATGACCCAACAGTCATGCAAACATCTCATCATCCAGACTTAACAGTTCCAAACTAATAACCATAACCAAATCCATAACCAAGAACCTTCCCTATAACAATCCCAACTAATCATGGCAGTTTAGCCAGGTGCTCGTGACCGTAAGCTCGGCTATCATGATAGTTTTAGACTCTGCAGAGTTTGCACCTCTTTACCCACAAGTTTGTGATTTCGTCACACCCGTCGGCGACTGCAGAACCTCTATTATACCAGTACACATCTGTCGGTGTATGGTCAAGAGATCACAAAATAGCCTTTACAAATGGGTTACTAGATATATGGACTCACTAAGGTTTCACCGGCAGGCTAGAATCTCCAATTCTCCCACCCACGGGCTCCCTCTTGTGCCATGCAGTTCCCAGGGCAGTCCTCACTCGACTCCCATTTCCCGCGCCTTCCACAGTCCATAACACTCTAGCAACTTACCTAATTACTCAGCTAAGCCGCATCCATACTTGGCCTTGTGGTGGCACTGTTATCCTGGCATGTGCATGCATGAACCGGTCCTTAGATCTACGGCAAGTAAAACCACCATCTCATGCTACCTCATTAACAAACCCAGGCTTGCCTAGATCTCCCTCCGATCCATGTTCATTGTCCTCATCAGTTACTTATTATCATTACGAGTGCAGTTAGCTAGACACATCTATCTCGCTTCCCAATCCTATGGACTCAGCGAAGCATAAAGCAAAAACCATACCCGACTCATAAACTTCCCTGGCGACAAGGGTGGTTTAACCAAAACTAGTAAACTCCTACAAAAAGGGTTTCCCATCATTTTTGACTCAGCACACACACCTTTTCGCAAAACAAAATAGTTTTCCAAAACATAGGATCAATATGGTCAAGGAGCACTTGCCTTGTACTTGCGGTTCCGGTTGTTCTTGATTCTCAAAACCTGGTTGCTGCAGTTCGTCGTAGACAGCTCCCTGAGCTTGTCCTGCTAGGTAGGATCACGTGCATACAGGATTCACAGCAATTAATATTTATGCACAAACCTTAAACTAGATGCAATGATGCATATGCATGGTATCTCATGATTTTTATTAGATTGGTGTGCTCTTGCATGGCTTGCATGGACAGAGGTGTTCGGATCAAAGGTGGACGTGGCGATGATCTTGTCTTTAGATCAAACTGATCATCGAGTGATCTGCCCACGAGAAGGCTTCTGTTCGAAAGGAATTTGAAGAACAGATGCAAGAGACGAACACGATGATGTCGTAAGGTGGTATTGAAGTCCTACCTCACGCTCTTCTTGTCTTCGAGGTCCTCCTCAGACCACTCGGTTCTTCTCCGATGATCTCCCTTGTTGCGCTTCAGCGATGGGTTGCTCGGCGAGTTAGGGCTAGGGCTCTAAGTCATCGGTTCAGGAGTCGAAAGAGAAGTTTGTGGTTTCGGCCAGAGGTTTCGGGTTCTATTTATAATCGGGAAGAGAATAGTCCTAATCTGATTGTATCCCGAATAAGAGTCTTATTCAGATCTTTGTTGGATCCTAACGTCTTATCTTTAGTAACATCGTGGAATTTAGGTCGGTTTCTGTTGTGTACCGGTATCTTTACGCGTAAAAACCTGCTCCAGTACTCGTTACCTTCACGGTGATGAGCTCCGAAGGCTCCACGTGTCCTCCGGGGCCTGGTATCTCCTCGTCCGCAGAGACGAGCTCCGGTTGTGCCGCATGTCAAACGAGCGAGGCCTCCCTCTTCTTCAGAGGTGAGCTCCGCGCACGCCACGTGTTGGCGCCGGTCTTCCCTCTCTTCTTTCCTCAGGGACGGCTCCGAGGTCGACACGTGTCCAGCGCGACTGGTCCTCTGATTTTCGCGAGGACTAGCTCCGAGGATGACACGTGTCTTGCGGAAATGCCTTTGCTTCTTCCGCAGAGGCTAGCTCCGTGGGCAACACGTGTCCCACAGGGTCGGACCCCTTTTCAATTGCGGAGGTGACCCCCGAGCCTGCCACGTAGACAATTTAGCGGCGGAATTCTCCCAACTTCTCGGGAACGAGCTCCGAACACGCCGCGTGGCCTGCTGGCCGCGGAAGTTGTCTTCGGCGCTCTAGGAGGGCTTTATTGGCTATTCTTTTGATAATTCTCTCTGTTCCTATTTTTTGTTAGAATGTTTCCTCTTCATAGAACATGAACATATGCTGACACCCGAGGCGAGGGTGTCACAGAGGGTGGTCCGGCCCCGCTGGTCACGTGGCGCCTTCGGACCTCTCTCCCGCGGAGGGGGAGGTCCGGCTTCTGCAAGCCACGTGGCGAGCCCGGAGCTCCCCTCTGAGGAGAGGTAGGTCCGGCCCCGCCGGACGCGTGGCGCCTTCGGAGCTCTCCCCGCGGAGAAGGGCGAGTTCCTTAGGCATTTTCCCCTGTGCGCGGGGGTACCCCATATCGCGGGTACCGACACATTAGTATTTGGTGGAAGCCTGAGTAGGCGTCTAGGAAGCATAACATATCATAGCCTGATGTAGAGTCTACTATTTGATCTATTCTACGAAGAGGGAATGGATCTTTGGGGCATGCCTTATTGAGACTAGTGTAGTCGATGCATATCCGGAGCTTCCCGCTGGCCTTCGGGACGACAACAGGGTTGGCCAACCACCGAGGGTGGTGAACCTCCCGTATGAATCCAGCATCGAGCAGCTTCTTAATTTCTTCACGGATGAAGTTATGTCGCTCGATGGACTGCTTCCGGGGCTTCTGCTGGATCGGCCGAGCGTCGGGGAAGATGTTCAGATAGTGCTCAATCACCTCCCTAGGGATCCCGGGCATCTGCGATAGTTGCCATGCAAACACGTCGATGTTGTCCCGGAGGAAGGTGATGAGCGCGCCTTCCTATTTGCTGTCCAGGCCCCCGGCTATCCGGGTGGTCTGGGCAGGTTCGGCGCCGACTTGGACGACCTTCAGGGGGACGTCACCCTCGTCGAGGGGTTGCACTCGGGGTGCAGAGGTCGAGGCACGGTGGCGTGCACTCGGGTGGAGCTGGCCCGGTTCAGCACCGCCAAGGGCTGGTGCTTGGGCTGTCGCAAGTGCTTGGAGCTTCTCCAAGGCTGACACTGCGGCAGTGCGGTCTCCACGGATCCTGAGGATGACGGTTGGTGTAGGCATCTTAAGGACAAGGTAGCCGTAGTGGGCTACTGCCATGAATCGGTACAGGGCTGGCCTGCCGATGATGGCGTTGAAGGAGAGGTCGACCTCCGCCACGTTGAACAGAATGTATTATGTCCGGTAGTTGTCCGGTGCTCCGAAGGTCACCAGAAGGCTGATGTTGCCGTATGGGACGACTTGTCCCAGCCCTACCCCTGAGAACGGGCTCGACGGGGAGAGCTTGGCCATCGGGATCTGCAGCTTCTGGAAAGCTGCGTGGCTGATGAGATTGAGGCCGGCCCCGCCATCCACCAGGACGTGGTACATCTTCACGTTGGCGATGGTGGGAGCTACTAAGAGTGGTAGCTGTCCGGCTTCAGCCATGTTCTTGGGGCAATCGGTGGCGTCGAAGCTGATGGGAGTCCCTACCCACTTGAGGTGCGGTGCTGCACTTGGTGTAGGGGCCACCGACGTCACAGCTCGACGCAGAGTCTTGACTGCGTTCCGGGACGAGGGGTCCGAGGACCCTCCGTAGATGATGTGGAGCGCCTTCCGGTGCTCATCTTCACTGGAGCTGGAGCCCCCACGGTTGCGGACCGTCTTCACGGCACGCTTGGGCTCCTGGTACCCCATCTCTTGGTCACCATTGTCCCGTGGGTCGACCTTCTGCTTGCCCTCCCTCTGGCGGAAGGGAGGAGCATCCGCGCGCGGCTGCCTCCCCTCGCGGAGGCGCTTCGCGAGCTTCTTGATCTCCCGGCACTCTCCAGCAGTGTGGCTCCTGGTCTTGTGCACCGGGCACGGCTCACTTCGGTCACCGCGGCCGGGTGACTGTCGTGGCCTCTTGTCGGGGCGCGGCCCCTGAGCTCCACTAGGTGCTGCGGTTGCAGCGACGGGAGCTCTGGTCGGTGGCTTGATCTTGCCACCACCCTTCTTCTTGATCTTCTTGCTGCTCCCATGGGAAACAGCGCTAGCTCCGGGCTGTCCTCCGGCTTTGGAGGCTGGCTGTGAGTGCTAGTTGCGCCCTTCTGCTGCTCTGACGCACTTGTCCGCTAGGCTGAAGAGCTCCGAGACGTCGCGCACCTCCCTGGTGGCCAACTTCTCGAGCATCTTCTCGTCTCTAACACCCTGTCGGAACGCCACCACCACAGACGCATTCTGGATGTGAGGGATGGTGTTTCGCACCTGGGAGAACCGCTGGATGAAGGAGCGTAGAGATTCTCTAGGTAGTTGTCAGATGGCGTGGAGGTCGAGCTCCGTGCCGGGACGGGTGTAGGAGCTGTCGAAGTTCGCCGTGAATTGTCAGCGCAGCTCTCCCTAGGAGGTTATGGAACCCTAGGGAAGGTTCATGAGCCATGACCGGGCCGGGCCGGTTAAGGCGACGGGGAAGTAGTTGGCCATGACGGCCTCATCCCCTCCTGCGGCTAGGATGGCGGTGGAGTAGATCTGCAGAAACTCCGCCGGGTTGACGCTTCCATCGTATTTCTCCGGCAGGTGTGGCCGGAACTTGCGCGGCCACCTTGCGAAGCGAAGGTGGGGCGCCAGGGCCACACACCCCGCTCCTGCTGCTGCAGATCCTGGTGCCGCGAACCCTTGGTCCGCTATTGGCACGTTGTACCCCGGCATGGGCAAAGGTGCACCATACACCAGGGGCACCGGCTGCATGGCATATGGCTGCTGCATATGCTGCGTGGCGTACGACTGGGGCAAAGGTTGCTTGGCGAACGTCTGCAGCCCAAGTTGAGTCGAGGCGGTCGACATGCTGTCGTCAGCCTCGTGGTTGCGACGCCTTTCTCGCCGCCGCTCGATGGTCACTCGGGCATCCTCGCCCAGGCGGCGTCGCTCCAGCTCTGACCTCAGGTCCGCCGTTGGGAGCCTGGTAGAGCGGGAGTCTGCCGTCTGCCCGTCAACCGTTGGTGTGCGCGACAGCGACACATCCGGTTGACTGGGGCATCGTCTCCGCTGGAGCGGAGGGTTGGCGGCGGCGATGACGAGATGGTCGACGTCGCAAATCCATTGCTGGGTAGCCCCCTGGGGAGCGTCCCTAGGAGGTGGATTGTGTAGAAGCGTTCGTGCTGCATCTAGTGTACTCCCATGGGTGACACTCGATGCTGCAGCAGATCTTGGGCTTGCTAGAGTCCGCGTTGTTGGAGTCGGTCGCGGGCTCCCAGCTTGTCCCGACACACTCCTCCCAGAGTGCATCGAGACATAAGCCTCGCTGGTCATCGTTCGCCGGGAACGAGGGCGAGGGGAGCTTGCCGCCGAAGGAAGCTTGGTCATCTTCGTCGGTGAAGACTCGTCGCAAGAGGGAAAAGCCCCCTACCTGGCGTGCCAAATGTCGAAGCGTCTGTGGTCGACAGTTCCCCCGGGCCTGCTCTGGGCAGCCCGCGGAGGTTCTTTTTTGGAGGGGCTAGTCCTCTCGCGAGGGTCTCGCCGGAATGGATGACGGAAGGAAATGGAGGTGGATTGACACCAGGGTTTTTACGTGGTTCGGCCCGCCAGAGCGGAAAGCCCTACGTCCACGGTGAGCAGAGTTGCTCTGTGTATTGCTGGAAGCTTAGAACCGGAGTTCTAAGCTTGGGGATGAAGTGAGTATGGAGTCAGGGTCGAAATGAGCCGAACCCTTTGTAACGTTGCCTACCCGAGCCTTTTATAGTACAAGGCTCGGGCGGCTTACAAGTGGGGCCCCGGGACCCGACAGGTGGCCCCGGGGTGATTTTCTGCCATCTACCGTATATCGCAGTAATGTCGATAGCTGTCTCTGGCGGTAGCTTCTGAGCCTCCGTCCTGCTGCCCTGCCCACGTCGCAAGCTAGGCGTAGTGGTTGATGATGGCAGGGGCAGCAAAGGTTGTCTTGTCGCTGTGTTTATTGGTCCACAACCTCTTGCATTCTGCGCCCGTCTTCACTGTGATGTGATTGGGCGCAACGCCTTCTGGCAGAGGTGTGTTCCACGTCTCCGCGGCTTGGGAAGGCGCGGGTCTTTAATGTCGCGCCTTGGGAAGGCGCGGGTCTTTACTTCCGCTGCCTACCATGCCGGGGCAGGTAGCGCGGCTCTGCTAGCCACGTGGCGGGCCCGGAGCTCTCCTCTGAGGAGAGGGGAGGTCCGGCCCCGCTGGACACATGGAGCCTTCGGAGCTCACCCCCGCGGAGGAGGGAGGTCCAGCTATGTTGACCACTTGGCGGCCCCCGGAGCTCTCCTCTGAGGAGAGAGGGAGCTCCGGCCCCGCTGGACACGTGGAGCCTTCGGAGCTCACCCCCGCGGAGGGGGGAGGTCCGGCTATGCTTGCCACGTGGCGGTCCCGGAGCTATCCTCTGAGAAGAGGAGCTGCGGCTTCGCTGGACACGTGGAGCCTTCGGAGCCCACCCCCGCGGAGGGGGGAGGCCTGGCTCCACCTGGCCACGTGGTTGGCCCGGAGGAGAGGGGGAGCTCCGGCCTGGCTGGACATGTGGCGTCCTCGGAGTTCATCCCTACGGAAGGGACGAGGTCCTTAAGTGGTTTTATCCTATGCGTGGGGTACCCGGTATTGAGGGTACTGACAATTTGTGTCAAACATGTACAATTCGATGCAATGATCCGTACCAAAGCATAGAAAAAAAGAAGAGAATTTTGATTTTCTGTAATGATCTGGTGGACTTATTAAAAAAGGCAGAACCATCTCTGGGAAGGAACCCTCCGCTCCCGTCATCAGGCAGTATGACGAACGTCCCCTGCTCGTGCTGTACTTCTTACAGTGCCGTTCATGAACTGCCCTGGTACGTGTTTAGACTCGACGATCGGCTTGGCTCGTCTTCCCCTTCGTTTGCCTTGTCGAGCTCCTGGTTGGTTGGGGCTGTGGTGTCACTCCGCCCACCGCTTGCAGCAGCCTTAGGTGTTCCCTTTTTTTCCGGCTTGGCATGATCGCCACCTTCCTTCATTGTCAGAGACACGCGCCCTTAGGTGTTTCCTCATTTGCTTCGAGTGGTAACCTGACTGCCACCTCTTGCCCAACAGCGAAGAGGGGAAGATATGTCTCCGACAAACCCATCACTTTGTCTTTCGAAAAAAACAAACCCATCACTTAAGTACTCGGGAGATATGACACGAACAAGGCCCTCCTTGAAGGCTCCGACGTCAACAGACACCCCCGAAACGGTCTGATAGACCTAGCCCTTTTCCAGTAGACGATGCGCCGGGAGCTAGGTCCTCCTCGTTCAGTAGTGCAGGGCATCCCTCGCTTCCTCGCGTTGCGTCACTTGTCTGGAAAACGAAGAAGCTTGGGCCCGTGCGTGCTAGCCTCAGCCTGCTCGTTCCGTTTGCTTCAACGACAGAGCCGGGTGCAGCCTCAGGGTTAGTTTCCGTCGGGAGCTTCTCCTACTCTACAGTTGCCGCTGACAAGGTCCTCGTCCTCTGAGCGGAAGACCGGCTTCCTCTCCTTTTGTAAATACTGATGGGGTGAGTGAAGTGCTGTTTGCCGCGGCTGGCTGCAGCAGCGGCGATCTTTGGGATGATGCCGAAACGAAGCTAGGAGGGGGAGGAGAATGGACGTCACCTTGCCGCAGCATCCGCGAGAGGACCCTCCCCCGCCCTCCCCCGGCTGTCCTTCTCCTTACTCACGCGTCGCCGGCCGACAAGGTTGGAGGAAGGGGTACCCTGGGTGGCTGTATAGCCTTGTCTCGAAACGGGCCTTCCATCCCATCAGGCAGGCAGGGGCTGTGAATGGACGAGACCGGCTACCGGCGGCGGCTCCGATCCGTGTCCCTACGCAAGCGTGGCGACAACTCATTACGCCAACTTTATGTTTACTTTCTCTGCGAACGGCGTGACAAGGCATTCCCTTCATTTCAAGTCGTAACAGAGCATCATCCAGTTACATTAGGAGAGGTTAAGGTCAGGTTCCAAACTGACCGAGATCGACTCAAATGCATCCCCACCAAATTGCCAATGCCGCAGCAGCGTTCCAAAACACGGCACTACCACACACGGACACTTCCTCCTTGATGGGACAAGAGCCTAAACTGTTACTTTTTTCCTTAAAATTTTCAACGCCGGAGCCACGGGTGAAGAGGCTCCTCCGTTCCCTACTTGCGTCCCCCCTTGATTCATTCGTCACCTCCGCTTCCCTCCTCCTTGGTAGCTTCAGCAGAAGCACCATCTCCAGCGGCGGTTTCCTGCATCAACTTGAATATTATTAGGAAATCAACCACTACGAAACTGCAGCTGCTTATTGTAGAGTACGGGGAATAGAACCATCATCTACACAGGCACTTAGAAGAAACAAGCATTTAACTCTTTTGATCGACGACAAATACAAACACAAAAGGCCTTTATCGTAAAATGAGAGATATAAGGTGATGGCATCCTTGTAATGAAGGTAGTCAGGAGTTCTAGATGCCAGGATATGTTTGGTGTAGGGGCGTAAATTGGTGATCCTTGGGGTCACCTCTGAATTGCTCTAGTACATCGACATAAACTAGTTTTCCAAAACGAGGTCCTGTCTTGATTTTCAAGGGTCACCTCTGAACCTCTTTAATACACCCCACAGAATTAAACTAGAGCCCCCTACCTAAGTTATTGGTAGTAGTATATAGTAGTATACTTACAGTTTTGTCATTCTTGGCATCTTGGTTTCCTTCACGATTTTCAGAAGAACCATCCAACTGAAAAAGAAAAAAGAAAAAAAATAAACCTTGGCAAAAAAAAGATGGCAACTAAATTAATTACACCACTATCCAGAGACTTAGCTCATAATAGGACCACATGGAAAGTAGCAATTCATGTGCCAGAACCTTAGTCTTGTTTCTTTTTTTCTTTTCTCTTTTTTCTCTTTTTTTCTTTTTTTGTATTTTTCTTTTTTCTTTTTTTGTCTTTTTCTTTTTTCTTGTTCTTATATCTCTTCCTCTCTTTTACTTCATTGATATTGGGTTTCATGTCTAGCTGACCCCAACATGCTTGGGATAAAGGCTTGGTTGTTGTTGTTGTTGTTGTATCAGACCTATTGTGTGATGGCAACTACCTAAGCCATACATGTTGCAAACAGGTAAATTCAACTTTGAAGCTACTTACTTTCAAGTTCCCCAAGTTAGTTGGCAAGCCCTCACTTGTATCCTTGTCACCACTTTTTTTGTCCCCATCTTCAGTAGAGTCTTGAAGCTGAAATAAACGGATTTATATATATTGCACAAAGAGTTTTCATACAGTGACAGCAAATAAATTACACAAACATCATCAACACAGAAGGAAAACTACCCCCAAACTCTTTAAGCTAAGTGTGACATCTTCCTGCTGCTTCTTAAGGGTGGTTCTCAGCTCTTGGAAGTCCTGGAAACGAAAAAGGAACGGAAAGTTGTGTAACAAACTAAATATGGAGATAACATCAGAAATTTTTTACAGAATATAACAGTGGATCCTTACTGAACGCAGCTGATCTAGTTCATTATTGAGTGAAGTTTTGATATCAGAGAGTTCCTGCAAGACATAAATTGGTAAATAAACTGCCAGGCAACCTGCTGAAATGTTCTATAGCACTATTGCAAGGCTGTTATTGCAGATATGCATGGTCCTACTCTAGGTAGGTAATACCTTAAGATTTAAAAACAGTGAACTTAATGGAATTATCAAGTAGAAAGTTGATTGCTGTAATTTTATTTTCTTCTGTCATACATACAGAAGAGCCCTATGCAATAGAAATATTTGTGTAAATAGTCCTTTACTGTACTAAAAGATATCTGGTGGATTGAAAGTTTTACTCACTATTAGCAGCAGCAACAACAACAACCAAGCCTTTATCCCAAGCATGTTGGGGTCGGCTTTTATTCATTATTAGCACAAGGAATATTTACAAAATCCAATAACAAAGCTAATCAAATAGGTAAGTTGCCACAGTTATCGGTAAAGAACAAAAAGTATCCTGAAATAGCAACCACGCATGCAACATTACTGCGAGCACTGAGCACGGCAAGAAAACATATAGGTATAAATGGATAAGGCAAATAGCATCAAAATGGAATGCAGCAAAACTCACGGTTTTGTATTTATTCACTTGGGTGTCTAAATTGCTCCTCCAATTCTGCAAATCCTGAAATAAAGCTCAAATAAAATTTTAGATCAACTGTTCTCTTCCAGCATTCCACAGAAATCCAATGAGATGATGGAGTTTCAGTGGGAAATGGTCAAGCATGCCAACACTAAATAAAAAAACAATGATGGTATGATCTCTAGTGATTTCCTAAAAGGAAAACCATATCTCTAAATAGAAACAGACAACTCGGCCATATTATTTATTTTCCCTATTCAAATAAAGCAAGTTTACTTGAAGCTAGGCTCAAATAGAACAATCAAACTTGCAAATACATCATAAGGTTTTGATACATTTATGCAGATTGAGATTGAACAAGTGATCCCAAAGAACAAATTCAATGATATTATCTATTTGTGTTTTCTAAAAACTGGTATCCTTGAGGCTGGTTACTCAAATAGAATGAGAATACTTGCAAATACATCATGAGTTAACATGATCATATCAATTAAGTGATAGCAAATTTTCCAAAGCACCTACAACACATGCAAGTTGAGATTGGACAAAAAGTGACTCCAAATGCCCAGAAGCACACATTCATGAGCCATTAAATTAGAAACACATACAATAGAGTAAATTTAACGAGCTAACAGAACTACACCATACCTCCTTGAGTCCACGGAGTCTCCCTAAAAGCTCTGACTGTGATTGATCCAGTTCCTGCTCCAGGAAACATGGAAGTAAATTTTGGAGGTCCAGAGATTATTTCAAAAGGAACTGCTGAAAATAACAAGCCCGGAAAGATACTGTCCTAGACAAAATAAGATGACACACATGGCTATACATGCAGAAAATATAGCTTCATAACTACTTCATAGAGTATGTGATATTGTGGCCTAGTAGGGAGTTGATGTTATTTCACAACCTTTTTCTGTTTCAGAACGTGAACATTTGTTCTCACTTTCATATGTACTAAGAAAGCTCCAGAAATAATGGACCAAACTTTGAACACGCCAGAAGGAGTAGCCCAATAATCCATGGCTTGCCCAATGTCAATTATTGACAATAGACAGTTCACCAGCGGCCTCAAATTTCATTGAGACTGCTCGTTGAATCATAGTTTAGTTCATTAAGCACTTGGGGCTTGGATATTAATGAACTACAGCTTTGACACGATGTTCCTTGCCACAAATATAACATGCAACCAAATTAGTTGTGTGAAAATAAGGTAGCTATTTGGAGGAAGTTCTAATACCAACCGAGTGGTAGGGATGCCAAGAAAAGGGATGCATGGAACAAACTATGTTGATGACCAAATAAGACAATTGATTTCATAACATAGTTACTACCATGACTTTACTACACAAATAGCCGCCTACTAGTGCAGTCCATTTGCCTTCAGTAACAACCTGACCCTTAATTCCTTTTTTTAAGGGAACTCGATGCCTAATGCTCGGAGTCACAGCAAACAAGATCCATGCCAGACATTACACTGTTTTCTCCCCGGCAAGCAACACCTCCAATTACCCACAAGAACTCATCTAATCTAAGAGGGGGTAAAAAGCTGGGGAAACATCTGAAACGGTAACCCTAGTGCATGGACGACCGGTCCTCACCGAGATCTTCTCAGCGACGGGCAGCAGCTCCTCCTTCCTCTGCAAACCACAACACAGGCCGCGTGCAATGTAAGAAAAATGAGAAGCCGCTAGTCTGGATCGGAGGACCGGTGGAGTCGAGGCGCTGCACTCACCGCCGAGGACGGGGAACCCTCCGCGGCCGGCGGGGACGCGTCGGGGTCGGACATCGGGGCGGGCCGGCGGCAAGCTATGGTTAGGGTTTCGCGGAGCGGAGCGAGGAGGAGCGCAGGGTCGTGGTGAGCGAGTGAGAGAGAGGGGAGATTTGAAATTGAAATGGGAGAAGGGGGGAGCGGAGGAAATGCTGCGAAGGAAACTAACGACGCGTCATGAGGAAACGCACCATCAAAAGTGCAAAATTTTAGATAAATCAAAGATTTGTACAAGGTTTGACAAAAAAGAGAAATATGCACATAAATAAAACTGATAGCGGATCAGATACAAACAGCTATCTAAGCACATTTTGTTCAAAATTTGAAACAAATTTAGATGTGCAGAATGAAATGATAACACGGTAACACCTCGCAACTCCGGATACGTTATCGTTTTCAACCACGTGGCAACGCAACGCAAACGGCAGGAGAGGAGAACGCCGCATATAAACGAAATTAAATTTTCGTTCTATTTTGTACAGTGACAAATACAAACACAAGAAAAAAAAGTCGAACCGTAGTACTCTATATGCCTGTCCATTTCTACGAGGAAAAGCTAAAGATCATTGTGTATATATGTAGAAATTCTGGTCCTATTTTGTAACACACACTATTAGCCAAAACGAACACGTGGTCTCTGGGTCGGTCGAAGTTCATGGGTGGAAGTGGAATGGAAGCCTCGTGATGAGGATGACTGGATGAGGATGAGGTGAGATCAGAAGTTCTCCTTGTGGAAGACGAACTTGGTGTTGGTCTTGTGCGAGAAGTCCTGCGCCAGTCGGCGGAGCTCCGGCGTCACCTTCTGGTCGCCGCAGTAGAAGACGCCGACGCGCTGGCCCAGGTGCGCGCACGCCACCCGCTTGAACACCTCCCTCCAGTCCGGCCGCGCGAAGTGCGTGCGCACCCGCGTCCCTGACACCACGTCGACGCCGCTCTTGGCGTGGTGCAGCGCCTGCAGCATCACCAGCAGCGCCGACCGGGCATCCCCTTCCTCGTACACGCTGGTGCAGTGGTTGTGCAGCTCCACGACGTCCCCCCGGGCGTCGCGCTCCGCCACCTCGTTCATCACGCCGCGGAACCACTCGAAAGAGCCCTCCTCCCGCGTGCACCAGTAGAAGTAGACGCGCCGCGTCATGAGCCTCTCCCCGGGCGGCGGCGAAGTGGGCTCCACGTCGGGGGAGATGCGGTTGAGCACGTCCTTCACGATGCTGATCAGCGGGGTGGCGCCGATGCCGAGGCCGATCAGGAGTAGCACGTCGTACTTGCCGTAGTCCTGCGCCGGCGCGCCGTAGGGCCCGTCGATCAGGAGCTTCGGGAGACGCCGCCCGGCGGCACCCGCAGGCGACGTCAAGTCCGCCCGCAGCAGGCCGCTCTGCCCCGCCGCCGGCGGCCGGCACGCCTGCGAGAACAGGGCGCGGAAGCTCGACGTCCAGTCGCCGCGGCACCGGATGTGCATGCTAAGGTAGTCGTCGCCGGGCGCCGAGGTGATGGTGAAAGGGTGCCTGCGTCGTCACCGTGCATTCAGAATCCAGAGAGACGATATGGCCGCCGGTGCATCCGGCGGTGATGACGGCTGGCTTACCACTCGAACGGCGACACCTCGCCGCAGTTGACGTAGATGTACTGCCCGCTCTTGTACTTGAACCCCGGTGGCTTGCTCATGTGGATTGCAATCACGTTCCCCGGGTACAACGCCACCTGCACGTTTTCGATCGGATTTCATTCAGAAATGCAGAGTACTTCAGTAAGCCAGCAACAGCATGCAACTGAGAATCACAAATCAGAGAAGCTGTTATAGATGTGAGACTTCTGCATACCTTCTCGATCCTCACGGTTGTTAGGCCATGGGACCTCAGAGCCCGGAGAATGCGCTCGCCGGAGTACAGCAGGAGGGGGATGGCAAGGTACATCCATGTCTGAAATTTGCTCAAGAACATTCATCTCATGTGACCATCAGGGGAAAAATATATATAACAATTGACGCGTGCCTTACCGTCTGCTTGTACCACGTCCGGTTGATGTAGAGGCAGACGCCGTGGACGACGAAGGCGATGTAGACGACGACGAAGAGGTGGTGCGAGTACCAGAACATGTTGAACCCGCTGAGCCGCCGCAGCGGGTTGCCCTCGCTGAGCTTGCCGCGCCGGAACCACGGGTGCGCCAGCGTGTACGCCACGGCCATCAGCACCACCATGATCACGCCGGTGACCCCCTCCACCCCTTTCACGAACCACCAGTAGTCCGGGATGCGGCGCTGCCCGAAGTACTGCTTCATCGGCTCGTACGCCGCGTCGCTGGCGTGCAGCAGCCGCGGGAAGTCGCAGGTCAGGTGCGTCACCGCGTGCAGCGCCACGCCGACGGCCGCGCCGGTGGCGACCACCTTGTGGAAGTTGATGTTGTCGTTGAAGGGCACGGCGGCGCCGAGCCGCGTCCGGGACCGCAGCCAGGTGATGGTGTTCCGACACACGGGCAGGAGGATCACGGCCATGTTGAACTTGGTGGTCTCGGCGCCGCCCTTGGCCACGCAGACGCAGTACCCCATCACATCGAACGTCGGGTGGCGCCGGTACGCGATGAACTTCCAGGTGAAGAGGCCGGCGTTGATGCCCAGCCACAGCGCCATCACCCAGACGCGCTTCCAGTTGTCCTCCAGGAAGTAGTGCAGGCCCCGGGCGCACCGCCGGAGCGGGTTTCGGTCGCGGGTCGGCGCCAGCTTCTGGCTGATCAGCTGGCTGATGTTGGAGCTGTGTGTCACCAGGTTGGTTGGTGCTTGCGATGGAGGTTGTAGCAGCAGTGCCTCCAGGGTTGCAATCTGTACGTTTTCAGAGAGAGGTCAGTGGGAGGCTTCCATGAACAATGTCAATGTACCGAAGAATCAGCGTCGGGATGATGTGGACTTGTCCATCTCACAAAGAGAAGAGAGTATGACCTCGATGTAGCCGAGGTTGTCAGGATCAAGCTCCTCCATGATCAGCGCGGTGTACTCGTCGACGCGTTCCAGGATCTTCGACAGCTTGTTCGCAGAGGCGGTCAGAGTGAGGACCTGGAAGTGCAAGAAGTTCAGGAACATTCAGAGCCTTCAAGTATAAACTGAGCTAATCAAGTGATGGAATGCTTGTTCCAGCTGGTCCATTTCGTTCATTAACTCCTTACCTCTTTGAGCTCCTCTTCAGTGATTTGGCCGTCTGCATTCTTGTCAACCCTGCAATAGGTTCAGAGTACCAAGCAAGTTCAGACAGTTTTCAACTTTCCATACTAGCAGCAACGGTTCAGTGTCAAATTTAGTACATTTACCATTCTACTACAGTTTTATATGAACACTTGAACTGAGCACTTACATGTCGAAGAAAGTCTGGAGCTTGGCATCAAAGCCTGGATCAGAAAGCTGCTCCCAGAACTCGCGGAGCTGATCCTTGGTCAGCACCAGAGCTGCGATCCCTCGTCGTCGAGCAAGCGCGTCGAAGATCTGCGCCGCAAACTCCTCGGATCCAACCATTCCTACATCATTACGTCAAGAACCATAAAAAAATTTAGAACAGCATAGCAGAGTAATTCTCTTGCTTCAAAAGGAAAACATAGCGGGGTACAGTGACTTCTAAAATTGTGATAGGCTTCACCAAATGGTTTAGGAGTCTGAGCGAAACGCGACTGAGCTCACCGATGCATTGGCCGAACCGTGACCGGAGGAGGAAGCCGTCGACGGCGAGCTTCTCGAACCGCTTCTCCACCTCCGGCCAGCCCTCTGTCACGGCCGTCTGGTTCAGGAACTGGAGCCCCCTGAGCGCGCGCGCGGCGCCGGTCATGCTCCTGTCCAGCCGGCGCCGGTCGCCGTGGACCAGCGCGGACATCGACGGCGGCGCCGGCGCGGCGCGCTTCCCCGACGCGATGCGCCTCAGCTCGTCCCGCGCGGCCTTGAACTTGGACGACAGGCCGCCGGGGCCGGGCGCCGCCGCCGGCCGCTGCAGGAGCGCCACCTCCGGCAGGTCCCCGCCGCCGCCGGGGACGACGCTCCGGACGGCGACGGCTCCGTCGCCGTCGCTCCCGACGTCGAGCGTGACCTCGACGTACTCGTTCTCGTCCTTGAACCGCGTGCTCCGGCGGCTCCCGCCCTTGCCATCCGCGGCCGGCGGCGGCCCGGCGCCGCCGTCCTCAGCCTGGCCCGACATGCCCGCCCGGATTTATTACTACAATGCCGCGTCAAAGAAACACGCCAGGAACTCATGAATCAGGATGCTTGGCAGCAATTCAGCAAGACAAGATTCAGCAAAAATGCATTCAGTCCATTCCTTCCACTCTTTCTGTCAGCATTGTATCTCTTACTCACCTCGAGCCAAAGCCAAGCACTTCACACCTCTCCTTCTTCTCAGCGAAGCCGACAAGAATGTGGTCCAAATCTAATCTTGAAGAACTGGTGAACGGGTTGTTGTGAGAGCCAAGAAACCAAGAACGTGCAAGATATATAGGGCTACTACTAAGATCTGGTCAGTAGACTTAGGTGGGGAAACCGGAAACCAAGAATCCGGTTTCAGAAACAGTGGCCATGTTTCCTTAAAAAAAGAAAAAATGTTTCATAAAAAGACAGTGGCCATTAGTTAAGCTAGAGTTTCAGCAAGAATGTACATGTACAGTAGATCCTTTTAGTTTATTACAGAGAACGAGTCATGGATTCGTTTTAGGTGGTGTTGCGTAGCGTAGGGTAGGGTGGTGAGATGAGAGGCAGCAGGCACGAGTCAAAAGACCGGACAGCTGCGGGGCAGCGCGGGATGGCGGGGGATGGCGGCGACGCGAGGTGGCAATTCAGGGGGCGCCCCCATTCCCCCAAACCCAAAGCTGGGTAGGGTGCGCCGCAATCCGGCAGCTGCAAATGGGGGCCGGCCCGGCCTTCAAAACCAGTGAACCTCTCGACCTGTTGGAATTTTTTTATTTTTGATACTGTTGTTAAAGAATTTAATATTAATAACATCCAAGATTTTTTTTTTGCAAAACTAGCCACCCGTCGTCCACGACGTGGACGATTTATCCACGTGGACATTGTGTCGTCCACGCCACGAAGGCAAGATTGCTCTCTGCATCAAATATTATAAGATTAGATTTTTAGCATCTATTTAAAAATGCTTAGAGACATTTTTACAAAATATTTTTATAGAATTTAATGTAGTATATTGTGTTATGATATTATGTAAGTTGTTTAATATGACTTTTGTTTAATAGATTCTATGTTACGGAATTTTGAATTATGTAACATGATCATAAATTTGATTATTTCTTGTTATGGATGTAAATGTAACTAAATTTAGCAAAATAACAGCAGCACTTGATTTAAAACATTTGGATACATTATGAAGTTTATTAAATTGCAAATATAGATTCTACTGAGTGCTACGAGTATATTTTCCCTTGCGCAATGCATCCGGCCCGGCATCCCTTCCGTGGCGTGCTCTCTCGTGTAAGCGCTCATGTTCATCCTCTCTCGCTTGGCGAGCAATGCGTTCTTCCTTCTGAGCCTGGCGACGATACTTTTCGTCGATTCTTTAAAGTTCTTCCTGACGTTTTGTGACGCCCTCAATTCTGTGGGAAAACCACGGAACCGAGAACTAATGCATATGTGTGCCCAGGATGTTCATCACACATACACATACGTTCCACAAACTGAATTCAGATTATATATTACCACGAATAACAGAGTCTATTACAATATCTCATGAGTCTTGCACTCATGCTCACAGCGGAAGTCTTATTTCTATGCAGCGGTAGTCCTTTTTTAAATGCGGAAGCAAAAACTAATGCGGAAGCAAAACTAAGCAGAAGTGGCTCCATCTCTACTCCCTCCACAGGCAAGGTTGAGAATCAGATCACACGCCATAATGTTCCACTTGATCTTCATAGTAGGCTTCTCCTGCTGCTGAGGATGAAGTAATAATGTAAGGTTGAGTACAATAATATACTCAGCAAGTGCGGGAAAACACATGATATGCAACTCATAAACAAGGTAGGCATAAAGGCTTATTTGCAGAAAAACAATCTTGTAAAACCATGATAAAACAGCAACTTTACTTTAGATGAATGTAATCCCAGCATATATTAAATTTCCAACATACCTTCATCACTCCTCGTGTTCCATCCGAACATTAACCAATCCTTTATTCATACTCACGAATACCTCCTCGTATTCGCTACCATCTCATCTCACAAATCAACCTCGTCTGACACCGAGACCAATCCCATGTCATGACCCAACAATCATGTAAACATCTCATCATCCAGACTTAACAGTTCCAAACTAATAACCATAACCAAATCCACAACCAAATCCATAATCAAATCGATAACCAAGAACCTTCCCTATAACCATCCCAACTAATCATGGCAGTTTAGCCAGGTGCTCGTGATCGTAAGCTCGGCTATCATGATAGTTTTAGACTCTGCAGAGTTTGCACCTCTTTACCCACAAGTTTGTGATTTCATCACCCGTCGGCGACTGTAGAACCTCTATTATACCAGTACACAACCGTCGGTGTATGGTCAAGAGATCACAAAATAGACTTTACAAAGGGGTTACTAGATGTATGGACTCACTAAGGTTTCACCGGCAGGTTAGAATCTCCAATTCTCCCACCCACGGGCCCCCTCTTGTGCCATGCAGTTCCCAGGGCAGTCCTCACTCGACTCCCATTCCCCGCGCCTTCCACAGTCCATAACACTCTAGCAACTTATCTAATTACTCAGCTAAGCCGCACCTATAACACTCTAGCAGAACCTCATTAACAAACCCAGGCTTGCCTAGATCTCCCTCCGATCCATGTTCATTGTCCTCATCAGTTACTTATTATCATTACGAGTGCAGTTAGCTAGACACATCTATCTCGCTTCCCAATCCTATGGACTCAGCGAAGCATAAAGCAAAAACCATACCCGACTCATAAACTTCCCTGGCGACAAGGGTGGTTTAACCAAAACTAGTAAACTCCTACAAAAAGGGTTTCCCATCATTTTTGACTCAGCACACACACCTTTTCGCAAAACAAAATAGTTTTCCAAAACATAGGATCAATATGGTCAAGGAGCACTTGCCTTGTACTTGCAGTTCCGGTTGTTCTTGATTCTCAAAACCTGGTTGCTGCAGTTCGTTGTAGACAGCTTCCTGAACCTGTCCTCACGCTCTTCTTGTCTTCGAGGTCCTCCTCAGACCTGCTTGGTTCTTCTTCGATGATCTCTCTTGTTGTGCCCCCAGCGATGGTTTGCTCGGCGAGTTAGGGCTAGAGCTCTAAATCGTCGGCTCAGGAGTCGAAAGAGAAGTTTGTGGTTTCGGCCAGAGGTTTTGGATTCTATTTATAATCGGGAAGAGAAGAGTCCTAATCTGATTGTATCCCGAATAAGAGTCTTATTCAGATCTTTGTTGGATCCTAACATCTTATCTTTAGTAACATCGTGGAATTTAGATCGGTTTCTGTTGCGTACCGGTATCTTTACGCGTAAAACTTGCTCCAGTACTCGTTACCTTCGCGGTGATGAGCTCCGGAGGCTCCACGTGTCCTCCGGGGCCTGGTGTCTCCTTTCCCGCAGAGACGAGCTCCGGTTGTGCCGCGTGTCAAACGAGCGAGGCCTCCCTCTTCTTCAGAGGCGAGCTCCGCGCACGCCACGTGTTGGCGCCGGTCTACCCTCTCTTCTTTCCTCAGGGACGGCTCTGAGGTCGACACGTACCCCGCGCGACTGGTCCTCTGATTTCCGCGAGGACGAGCTCCGAGGATGACACGTGTCTTGCGGAAATGCCTTTGCTTCTTCCGCAGGGGCTAGCTTCGTGGGCAACACGTGTCCCACAGGGTCGGACCCCTTTTCAATTGCGGAGGTGACCCCCGAGCCTGCCACGTAGACAATTTATCGGCGGAACTCTCCCAACTTCTCGGGAACGAGCTCCGAACACGCCGCGTGGCCTGCTGGCCGCGGAAGTTGTCTTCGGCGCTCTAGGAGGGATTTATTGGCTATTATTTTGATAATTCTCTCTGTTCCTATTTTTCATTAGAATGTTTCCTCTTCATAGAACGTGAACATATGCTGACACCCGAGGCGAGGGTGTCATAAATCTACCCCCCTTAGATTGAATCTCGCCCTCGAGATTCGTTAGTAGGAAATAGATGGGGAAATTCTGCCCTGATATCCTCTTCACGCTCCCAAGTGGCCTCAGCTTCGGTGTGATGGCCCCATTGTACCTTGCACCATCGAATCACCTTGTTTCGGGTGACCCTTTCCTTTACGTCCAAGATTCGGACAGGGTGTTCTGCGTAAGTCAGGTCCTCTTGAAGTTCAAGTTCCTCCATTGACACTCGTTCCTCTGGCACTCTCAAGCACTTCTTGAGCTGGGATACATGAAACACGTCATGTACGTCGGAGAGGTGGTTTGGGAGCTCTAGTTGGTAGGCTACTTCTCCTCGCTTGTCCAAAATTTTAAATGGTCCGATGTAGCGAGGTGCTAGCTTGCCTCTGACGTTGAAGCGTCGTTGGCCTCGGATAGGCGATACTTTAAGGTATACGAAGTCTCCCACTTCAAAGATCAACTTCCTACGCCTATTGTCCGCATAACCTTTCTGTCGTGACTGGACAGCCTTTAAGTTCTCCCGTATCGTTTGGACCTGCTTTTCGGCTTCTTGTAGTACTTCGGGTCCAAACACCTGGTTCTCTCCAGTTTTGTTCCAGAATAGTGGCGTTCTACACCGTCTACCATATAAGGCTTCGAAAGGCGATATCTTTAAGCTAGCTTGATAGCTGTTGTTATAGGAGAACTCGGCATACGGTAAACTCCTATCCCAACTACGCCCACGTTTCAAGGCGCAAGCTCTCAACATGTCCTCCAAGATTTGGTTCGTCCTTTCGGTTTGTCCATCTGTTTGTGGGTGATAGGCGGAGCTAAAATCCAGTCGTGTCCCCATGACTTTCTACAGCTTCCTCCAGAATCTAGAGGTAAACTGAGAACCTCGATCTGAGACTATCCTTTTCGGGACTCCGTGACGACACACGATCTGCTCCATGTACAACTCTGCTAATTATGCAACGTTGTAACTGGTCTTTACCGGAAGAAAATGGGCAGTTTTCGTCAATCGGTCCACAATGACCCAGATGGAGTCACATCCCGACTGAGTACGTGGTAATCCAACGATGAAATCCATACTGATGTCCTCCCATTTCCATTCGGGTATCTTCAAAGGTTGCAATAATCCAGCAGGTTTTTGATGTTCGGCCTTTACCCGTTGGCATGTGTCGCATAGGGCAACGTATTCGGCTATATCCCTCTTCATACCATCCCACCAATAGCAGGTTTTCAAATCCTTGTACATTTTCGTGCTCCCTGGATGTATGGAATAGGGTGAATCATGTGCCTCCTTCAATATCATGTCGCGGATGTGTCTTATGTCCGACACACAAATCCTTTTTTCTAGCCAAAGCGTACCCTTTTTATCCTCCCAGAAATCCTTCTCCATTCCTTGTCGGATTCTTTCCTTGATTTTCTTGATCTCCTCGTCCGCTGCTTGACCCTCTCTTATTTCTTGCTCCAACGGGAGTGGATCTCTATTATCTCCACGTTATTCAAGAATCCGAGATGTAACCGTTCGAACTCCTTCTGTAGTTCGGGTGGTAGCTCCCAAACCGTAAGTTGGTGACATGCTCCCTTTCTGCTCAATGCGTCCGCTACTACATTGGCCCTTCCGGGGTGGTAGTTGATTCCCACATCATAATCCTTGATGAGTTCTAACCATCGACGTTGCCTCAAATTCAAATCCGTTTGTGTAAATATGTACTTGAGGCTTTTATGATCCGTATAGATCTCACATCGATGTCCGAGGATATAATGTCTCCAAATCTTTAATGCATGCACCACTGCTGCTAGCTCCAAGCCGTGCGTAGGATAGTTAAGCTCGTGCTTCTTTAATTGTCATGAGGCATAGGCTACCACTTGTCCTTCCTGCATGAGTACACACCCAAGCCCTTGTCTGGATGCGTCATAATATATGTCAAAGCTCTTGCTTACGTCTGGCAATACCAGAACTGGTGTTGTGGTTAGCCTTTTCTTGAGTTCCTCAAAACTTTCTTGGCAGGCTTGTGTCCATTGAAAGATTTTTCCCTTCATTAGCAACTCCGTCATAGGTTTTGCTATCTTAGAGAAGTCTTTAATGAAACGCCGATAGTATCCTGCCATCCCAAGGAAACTCCGAATATCCCTCACGCTCTTCGGTTGGTCCCACTTCAAAACATCTCTCACCTTTCCAGGATCAACCGATACCCCTTACTTGGAGATAATATGGCCTAAGAAAGATATTTCCTTTAGCCAAAATTGACACTTGTTGAGCTTGGCATATAATTGATGCTCACGCAACTTCTGCAGGGTCAATTTTAGATGTTCTTCATGCTCCTCCTCACTTTTTGAATACACCATAATGTCGTCGATGAAAACCACGACGAACTTGTCCAAGTACTCCATGAAAACCTTGTTCATAAGGTACATGAAGTATGCGGGTGCATTCATCAATCCAAAATACATAACGGTATATTCATATGAACCATACCGTGTCTGAAAGGCTGTCTTAGGTATATCAGGGGGCTTAATCTTCAGCTGGAAGTATCCCGACCGAAGATCAATCTTGGAGAATACTCGGGCTCCTTTCATTTGATCGAACAGGTCCTCTATACGGGGCAGAGGGTATTTATTCTTGATTGTCACCTCGTTGAGAGACCTGTAGTCCACGCACATTCTTTGGGTTCCATCCTTCTTGTCCACAAAGAGTACCGGAGCTCCCCATGGTGACGAGCTTGGACGGATAAAACCCTTCTCCAACTGTTCTTGAATTTGCTTCTTAAGTTCAACTAGCTCGTTGACGGGCATCCTATATGGTCTTTTAGCTATAGGTGCAGTTCCGGGTACCAAATCTATGGCAAACTCGATGTCCCGATCACGGGGCATTCCTGGAAGCTCTTTCGGGAACACGTCCGAAAATTCCTGAACCACTGGAATGCTGTCCAATGTTGTTCCTTCGACGCAGTTTAAATTTGCCCGTCCGGTTGTTTGCTGGTCTGACTCAAACTCGACACGAATACCGTGTTCGTTTGTCAACTGCACACTCCTTTCAGCACATTGGATTACTCCATTGTGCTTGCTTAACCAATCCATTCCGAGTATGATGTCAATCCCGTGGGAGTTCAAGACAATAAGGTTGACAAGGAAGTCTACCCCCCTTATTTTAAGGCTTACTTTAGGGCATACTACATTAGTCCTCATTTCTCCTCCGGGGGAATTAACTAACATAGCACATTCTAAGTGGGATACGGGTAGATGATATTTGGCAACATATTCGGATGATATGAAGGAATGTGATGCTCCAGAATCAAATAAAATGGTGGTTGGGTTGGAGTTGGCAAGGAACATACCAATTGCGACATCCTCAGCCTGTTGTGCTTCCTCAGCAGTGACATGGTTAATGTGGCCACGAGCATAGTTCTACGGTCCACGGTTCCCTTGGTTGTCCCCTCCGTTTGGTCGCTGGTTCTGCTTGGGCACGTTACCTTGCTGTCCAGGGCCTCTCTTCGGGCACTGGTTAGCGAAGTGGCCTACTTCCCCGCATGCAAAGCATGCCCTGTTGCCTACAGCAGCAGGTACGTTGGGGCGGGGGTTTTGAACAGGAGCGCCATTGTTATTCCGGGGCGCAGGAGGCATGGGCACACGAGGTGCCGGTGCGACGAACCGTTGCTGTGGTGGCTGACCAGGGCGGTTCGTAGGAGTGGTCGATCCATACTGCGGTGATGGGGGCACGTATCTAGGTCGTACGTTGCTTCCTTGGGGCTGGTATGGCATCTTCCTCTTGCATTCTCGCTCGATTTCCCGAATCTTGTTTTTCACCACAACAGCCTTATCAACCAGCTTCTGGAAGCTTATGTAGTCATTGTTGAGGAGTTGAACTTGGATCTCATTGTTCAACCCTCTCATGAACAGGTACTGCTTCCTCTGATCTGAGTTGACATCTTCGGGGGCATACCGGGACAGTTGTATGAACTTGTTGAGATACTCGTTCACACTCTTCTGTCCTTGGCGGAGTCCTTCAAACTCCTGCCTCTTGAGCATCATTACACCAGCAGGGATGTAGTGAGAGCGAAAAATTTCCTTGAACTCAGTCCAAGTGACTGTCTCTGGGTTGGCATGGGCGTTGCTCAAGGCATCCCACCAGTCAGCAGCGGCTCCCGTAAGTTGGTGCGATGCGAAGAGAACCTTCTCTCGGTCGTTGCACTGAACAATGGCGAGCTTCTTTTCCATGGATTTCAACCAATCATCGGCTTCCATGGGATCGCTTGCTTGAGCAAAGGTGGGTGGTCGAGTCCTCATGAACTCTCCCAACCTGTTATGAGCCGGCGGTGGTAGTGGCGGTGGTGCCGGAACGGGATTTTGGTTGGCCTGCAACTGACCCAAAGTTTGGATCATGGTTTGCATAAGCTGGTTTTGCATGGCCATCAATCTTTCCAGATGGTTTTCACCAGCTCCGGAGTTAGCAGGAACTCCCTCGTGGTCATCCTCCTGGACGTTCCTTCGACTGGCGTTTCCTCTCACCATCTGTGAGAGAGAATGAAATAGAATAGAAGGTTAGATGGTTGGGTAGGTCCCTTTAACTATATGCATCAAGGCGAGTTAGACTATATATATTAGCCCATATGAGGATGTGATCAAGTGCCGAAGCATTTCACACCTCCATCTTCTTACGTATAGGTATGGACAACGTTTTTGAGACGTCCCACAACTCATACTTAAACACATATTCACAAATAATCATCACAAGGGCCCACACAACTCCTATTCAAGGACGGTTTCCTATGTCAAGGTGGTTTTTAAAGGCCAATCTAACTATTCACCCTAGGGCGCCTGTAACTCCTTCTTGGGATCAACCCGTAGCTCTATTATCTATCTAAGGCTTTCTACCTAGGCGTGTAACCTACTGTCAACCCGTGGCTCTGGTACCAATCTGTGACGCCCTCAATTCTGTGGGAAAACCACGGAACCGAGAACTAATGCATATGTGTGCCCAGGATGTTCATCACACATACACATACGTTCCACAAACTGAATTCAAATTATATATTACCACGGGTAACAGAGTCTATTACAATATCTCATGAGTCTTGGACTCATGCTCACAGCGGAAGTCTTATTTCTATGCAGCGGAAGTCCTTTTTTAAATGCGGAAGCAAAAACTAATGCGGAAGCAAAACTAAGCAGAAGTGGCTCCATCTCTACTCCCTCCACAGGCAAGGTTGAGAATCAGATCACACGCCATAATGTTCCACTTGATCTTCATAGTAGGCTTCTCCTGCTGCTGAGGATGAAGTAATAATGCAAGGTTGAGTACAATGATGTACTTAGCAAGTGCGGAAAAACACATGATATGCAACTCATAAACAAGGTAGGCATAAAGGCTTATTTGCAGAAAAGCAATCTTGTAAAACCATGATAAAACAACAACTTTACTTTAGATGAATGTAATCCCAGCATATATTAAATTTCTAACATACATTCATCACTCCCCGTGTTCCATCCGAACATTAACCAATCCTTTATTCATACTCACGAATACCTCCTCGTATTCGCTACCATCTCATCTCACAAATCAACCTCGTCTCACACCGAGACCAATCCCATGTCATGATCCAACAGTCATGCAAACATCTCATCATCCAGACTTAACAGTTCCAAACTAATAACCATAACCAAATCCATAACCAAATCCATAATCAAATCCATAACCAAGAACCTTCCCTATAACCATCCCAACTAAACATGGCAGTTTAGCCAGGTGCTCGTGACCATAAGCTCGGCTATCATGATAGTTTTAGACTCTGTAGAGTTTGCACCTCTTTACCCACAAGTTTGTGATTTCGTCACCCGTCGGCGACTGCAGAACCTCTATTATACCAGTACACAACCGTCGGTGTATGGTCAAGAGATCACAAAATAGACTTTACAAAGGGGTTACTAGATGTATGGACTCACTAAGGTTTCACCGGCAGGTTAGAATCTCCAATTCTCCCACCCACGGGCCCCCTCTTGTGCCATGCAGTTCCCAGGGCAGTCCTCACTCGACTCCCATTCCCCGCGCCTTCCACAGTCCATAACACTCTAGCAACTTATCTAATTACTCAGCTAAGCCGCACCCATACTTGGCCTTGTGGTGGCACTGTTATCCTGGCATGTGCATGCATGAACCGGTCCTTAGATCTACGGCAAGCAAAACCACCATCTCATTCTACCTCATTCACAAACCCAGACTTGCCTAGATCTCCCTCCAATCCATGTTCATTAACATCATCAGTTCCTTATTATCATTACGAGTGCATTTAGCTAGACACATCTATCTTGCTTCCCAATCCCATAAACTCAGCGAAGCATAAAGCAAAAACCATACCCGACTCATAAAACTTCCCAGGTGACAAGGGTGGTTTAACCAAAACTAGTAAACTCCTATAAAAGGGTTTCCCATCATGTTTGACTCAGCACACACGCCTTTTGCAAAACAAAACAGTTTTATTCAAAACATAGGATCAATATGGTCAAGGAGCACTTGCCTTGTACTTGCGGTTCCGGTTGTTCTTGATTCTCAAAACCTGGTTGCTGCAGTTCGTCGTAGACAGCTTCCTGAACCTGTCCTCACACTCTTCTTGTCTTCGAGGTCCTCCTCAGACCTGCTTGGTTCTTCTTCGATAATCTCCCTTGTT
The DNA here is from genome assembly GCA_030760725.1 of Neostapfia colusana. Lineage (NCBI taxonomy): Eukaryota > Viridiplantae > Streptophyta > Magnoliopsida > Poales > Poaceae > Neostapfia > Neostapfia colusana. Next base: position 3,712,476 of record JASWHV010000010.1, on the reverse strand, counting down.
GTGCCCCAGCGATGGTTTTCTCGGCGAGTTAGGGCTAGGGCTCTAAATCGTCGGCTCAGGAGTCGAAAGAGAAGTTTGTGGTTTCGGCCAGAGGTTTTGGATTCTATTTATAATCGGGAAGAGAAGAGTCCTAATCTGATTGTATCCCGAATAAGAGTCTTATTCAGATCTTTGTTGGATCCTAACATCTTATCTTTAGTAACATCGTGGAATTTAGATCGGTTTCTGTTGCGTACCGGTATCTTTACGCGTAAAACTTGCTCCAGTACTCGTTACCTTCGCGGTGATGAGCTCCGGAGGCTCCACGTGTCCTCCGGGGCCTGGTGTCTCCTTTCCCGCAGAGACGAGCTCCGGTTGTGTCGCGTGTCAAACGAGCGAGGCCTCCCTCTTCTTCAGAGGTGAGCTCCGCGCACGCCACGTGTTGGCGCCGGTCTACCCTCTCTTCTTTCCTCAGGGACGGCTCCGAGGTCGACACGTACCCCGCGCGACTGGTCCTCTGATTTCCGCGAGGACGAGCTCCGAGGATGACACGTGTCTTGCGGAAATGCCTTTGCTTCTTCCGCAGGGGCTAGCTTCGTGGGCAACACGTGTCCCACAGGGTCGGACCCCTTTTCAATTGCGGAGGTGACCCCCGAGCCTGCCACGTAGACAATTTATCGGCGGAACTCTCCCAACTTCTCGGGAACGAGCTCCGAACACGCCGCATGGCCTGCTGGCCGCGGAAGTTGTCTTCGGCGCTCTAGGAGGGCTTTATTGGCTATTCTTTTGATAATTCTCTCTATTCCTATTTTTCATTAGAATGTTCCCTCTTCATAGAACATGAACATATGCTGACACCCGAGGCGAGGGTGTCACACGTTTGCGCCGACGCTCCGCCTGTTCAGCCGCATCCTTCCTCTCCTGTTCAACTCGCTTTTTGAACTCCATCTCGTAGTGGAACTTGTCCCAGGTAGCTCTATGCATCGCGTATACCTACTCGACGTCTTCCACTGTTTGTTCATTGTCGATGTACCGTGTGAACTCACAAAGAGGCGGTGGGAGACTGCATGATTAGTTATGTGTTGTTATGAAGATTAGAGCTAAAATTTGAATACGTGAAGTAAACATGAAAAAATGGCGTGGTCCTATACGGGGGGTCATATTCATAGTTGTTGCACATCCATAGTCTCAAACCGTAAGTGACTCCCAGCCTTAAATCTTTCACGAACTGACAATCAGTGTCACCTAGACACATTGGCGGTTGTAATCCCTCTGGAACACAAATTCTCTCTTTCTAATTTGGTGGTAAGTACGGTGAGTCCATGTCCGCGAGAGTTAGGTCTGTGAAGTGTGGTTGTGGCGAATGTCCGGAGTGCTCTTAAATAGACAATCGAAGATAGACGATTCGTCCACAAGGTGGACGAGTCGTCCAGTACGTGGACGACTAGTACATCAGTTGTATGACTCGTCCAACAGGTGGACGAGTCGTCCAGTACGTGGACGACAATTCCATCAGCAGTACGACTAGTCCATCAGTTGTACGACTCGTCCATGAGATGCACGAGTCGTCCATCAGGTGGACGACTAGTCCATCAATTGTTCGACTCATCTATTAGTTGTAGGACTCGTCTGTTAGGTGGACGAGTCGTCCAGTTAAAATGCCCTATTGATTTTTGGCAAAATAGATAATTTGTATTTTGAACCACCAATAACGGTTCATTTCACTTCAGTGCGAACAATAGAACAATAATAGTTACTCTCGTCCATATTTATTAAAATCTGAAGTAGAAAATCATACATTACAAGGATACATTGCGAGAATACATGTTGCTCCACATTAGTGAAACCTAGTTCTAACGGTTATGGTTTGGCTTGTGGTGAGGACATTCGCAATCCCTGTTGTCACAGACGGGCCTAGCACCTATGTACTCCAATAGCTATGACTCTATTTCCGCTAGTTCACCAACCATCTCTCGGTTTCGATCTTATAAATATTTAATATAATCTTCAGTTGGCTTGATTGACGGTGGGTCAACCCAGAGTGTGTATCCACAGTTATCATCATCGAAGTAGCACTAGTTAAAAATAAAAAGGGTCAAAAATAACAATATTGTAGCGAAAAAATAATATGTATTTTGAACTTACTCCACCGTTAGGACAACGAAAGAATCGACGACCGCTGCCCTCCCTTCCATCCTTCATTTGCACAACACAATCAAGGCAACAGCTGCATTTGAGCCACTCTTCTTTCATGCTATCATATGGACGAAGAGGATTGAACACACCAAAATCACTCTTGCTTAGAACCGGGAATCTGTCTACCGGTGGTTCATACCAATCAGGACCACCCACCATATAGTCGGGTCGCACCGATCTAATGTTTTTCACTCCTGCCCTACCACGACCCCTGCTCGCCATTGTTTTAGTACTCTCTTCGCTCACTCTCAGTTTGTAATGGTGACTCTTGAAGGCGCTAGGACTTTTATAGAGGTAATATCGTCCACCCCGTGGACCAGTCGTTCACGTCGTCGACTGCTCGTTTATTATCATAAGATGCTTTGTAAGTACCAAATCTTGTCTTAATAAACTTCTTTTTCGCCTTCTAAGCTTTAGAGTAACTTATTGTGTACTTAAAATCTTGCTCAATTGTGTTGATAATAGATTTAGGCTTAAAAGAAATATTATCAACGACACAAGCATACATGTGATTTGCAACAAACTGCGATGTGAGAGCAATATTGCATTTTTCAAGATGTTGTAACTCGTACAAATAATCAATCACAATAAAACACTTTCAAAGGCTACTCCATTTCTCTGCATATCCGCGAACACGAAATGGGCAACTGGTTGATAAGCACCCGACATCATAAAGTTTCTTAGTGGATGGAGAAATCTTAAATGATCTTTTCACTGAAAGAGACTAATATTTAACAGCATCTTGCAAAGCTTCTTTATTTTTTAAAAGAGCCCCTGCTGTTATCGTATTGTCGTGGTAATCCAACGACAAATGATACCCTTCGGTTACTCTTAGGTTTTCAAAATTTGGATTACTCCAATCGGCAGGGATAGGAGGTTGATCTTCTTCGTCAGATGAATCGTAATCAGGAACATTATTATAATTCATATTCTCAACAACCATCTGATGAACTATATGTTTTATATGCTCTCCTTTATCTGCTTGACCAGTTACCTCAGTAACAACGGTATGTGGAAATTTATTATAATCATCCTCTTCGGCTTCACCACCATTATTATCTTCCTCATCATCATTTTGATCCTACGTCTCATCGACTACTTTCTTGGATTCAACCCGAATAAGAAGTATGAGAGGCCAGCCATATTGCATAGCTCTTGAAACATAAGCACGCCACGCGGGTGTTCCGTTTAGCGGCAGTAGTTCCCAAAAATGAACGTCACTTGAATGGCTGATAACTCCGTTTATTTTCAACTCATATTCATCCTCATTCAGTTTAAAAACTTTCAGCAACCATCTGTATATACCCATAAATGTCCGTTCCATTGGACTAGGTATTCCCCGATTTATAAAAGGGAGTGCTGATAGAACTACTCCACTCGAATTATAGCTAATTTGACCATCTCTATAAAAGATTTGAAATTCTACTTTATTTGACATACCTAGCATACGTATATACGCAATTTAATAATTGCCACAACAATAGTAACCAAAATTGAATTAAAACAAAATTGTATTAAAACAATAAATTATACTAAACTATAAACTAATAATTATGCTTAAATTAAAATCAAAATTTTAAACTAAATTAACATAAATTAAATTAACCTAATCAACAAGATAACTTAACTAAACATAATAAAAAAATAAATAAACTAAGCTAAAATCCTATAAAAATAAAGTATACTATAACTAAAACAATGAAACAAGATCTAAACAAACAATTAAATATAACATAAACTAAAATTAACGACTAATATAAAATTTAGATTGCAAACTAATTAAATCCTAATAATGAATAAAATTACAACCTAACTTAATCCTAAAAACAATCTAACTAAGTTCTAATAAGAAACTAACTAAGAATAAACTAGTATTTAAGTCTAAACTATCTAAAACGCACAATTAAAATAAGTATTTTCATATTTTTTTATTTGTTTCTACAATTTTTTACCTTTTCCTTTTTTATTTTTTCCTTTTCTTCTTTTCTTTTTTCTTCTCTTTTCTTCTCTTCCTCTTCCTCTTCCCCTTCCCCTTCCCCTTCCCCTCTTTCTATTGTTTGTTTCTTGTTGGATGTGGGGAGAAGGCCCCCGGGGCGGCTGCTTATATAGGAAATTCCTGTCGTCCACGGCGTGGATGACAAATTTCTGTCGTACCGTCGGGTCGACGTGTATTCCACGTGGGCCGGTGTCGTCCATGCTGTGGACGACACCGTCCTATCGTCCACGGCGTGATGACAGGATGTCCACGTGGACAAACCGTCCACGCCGTGGACGATAGGGTAGCTACTTTTGTAAAAAAATTGAATGTTATTAATATTAAATCTAATGTCAACAGTGTAAAAAAATTCCGACGTGTTGTGGGACGCCAGCTGCACCTCTCTCTGCACACATATGATATAGCGCGGAGCAGTTTATTTTATCCCCCCACTTTGATCCGAGGCTCAATTTTAGTTTCTTTGTGTCAGCTGGCCCGCCAGATATGCACGCCCCTAGTTAACTCTAACACATTCATTCAAGGAAATGTCTATGTTGCCCTCAAGTAATTTTTCTAGACGCACAACAACTTGTTTCAGTATCAGACAATATTGTATGTAGCCTGTACGTACTCATTTTGTTTCAAAACTCTCACATAGCTTGTTTAAACATGTACTGCTTATGTTTGTCCTTTTGATTTGGGTGACATGTAACTGTGTTTATCACTTTTCATGTCAATTACTTTAAAAATTATTTAATTTTAATCACCATCACCTGTCTGCCAGCTACAACCGAACTACTGGCTCATGTAAATAACATATCTTGATAGAACATTATATAAGTAGCACACGCATAGACGAGGCTAGGTGACACGTACAAGCACAAATAATCTAAGGACAAAATAGACACTTTTTTAGTATGCCAGTGGGTGATGAGCTGACTAGGCGTGGAAATATGGACGATCAACTCATTCAAAGGACGAAATTGAACCCTTAAAGTTTATCACAAGTTTATCACATAGTTGAGGGACCAAATAGAGCCTCAAACCCGAATTAGACGTTGGAGGACAAAACGGACTATTCCGCGTAACATACGTGATCCTCTCTACTGCTGTGCCTACGGCTGATTTTCTGTACTTGGCCGAACGGAAAACAGTTGTTCATCCCTCTGTCCACGAACATGGATCAGAATGCGATGTGCCCCCCTGCCTCACCTTCGAGCACACACCATCGGTGACGTATTCCACGACTGCTGTTGGCGCTGAGGTCGTCGTTGACGACGCGCGTGTATTAGCCAGTCACTTCTACTACTGGCTCCCCACCGCCAAGGCGCCAACCTCGTCGAGCTACCTTACTTGCATTGGTCGTTGCCCAAAAGAACGCGCGCGTCCAGCAGTAGAACACTACCCTAACAGCTACAAATTAAAAGCGTCGGTGGCGGTGACAGAGATGAGCCGGCGGCCGGCTACGTGCAAGTGCCACCCCGGCCCGGCCGCCACGGACGCGGCCCGCCCGCCGACCGCCCCTGCGCCCTACCCTGACCGCCCATGTGACACCCGATTCCGAAAACAGAACCAAGTTAATGCATATGTGTGCCCAGGATGTTCATCATACATACACATGTAATCCACAAACTGAATTCAGAATATAACCACGAATAAATAGTGTTTAAGTACTTTATTACATCGACTCATTGTCTTACTCATGAACCTCTAACTTATTCTTGCAGCGGAAGTCTCTAAACGACAGTGGAAATAACTAAATAGCAGCAGGCTCCATCTTCAACTCCACAGGCATGTTGACGGTAGTTCGCACGCCTAGTACTTCACATGATTCTCGAAGTACTCTTCTCCTGTTGCTGATGTTTATGTGATAATGCAAGGGTGAGTACATGTCGTACTCAGCAAGTGCGGGAAAAGTATGACATGTAGCTTACAACAAGGTAGGGAATAAAAAAGCTCATTGCATCAAGCAAATTTTATTTCACAAACATGATAATAACAACAACTATTTCTAAGTAAAATTTATCCCAACATGACCAATTAATTCAGCAACATTTTCTCATCATAATTCACCACTTATCAAGTCTCATTCAGCCAATAATCTTTCTCAAGTTCATCTCATTCTCATGAATATTCATAACCATCTCATGTTTGTATAACCGAAGCCAAACTCATTTTCATGACTCAAAACAGTCCCAAAACCAATCCCAATGACCATACCATTACCGTACCGAATAACCATCCCAAGTTTTCCCTCTAATCATGGAAGTTGGCCAGGTGCTTGTGACCGAAAGCACGACTATCATGATAGTTTTACACTCTGCAGAGGTGGCACCACTTTACCCACAAGTTTGTGATTTCATAACCCGTCGGTGAATGCAGAATATCCATTATACCAGTACACAACCGTCGGTGTATGGCCAAGAGATCACACAATAGCCTTTACAAAGGGGCTACTAGATGTATGGACTCACTGAGGTTTCACCGGCAGGCTCGAATCACCCTTTTCCCACCCACGAGCCCCCTCTTGTGCCATGCAGTTCCCAGCGCAGTCCTCCTCGACTCCCATTCCCCGCGCCATCCACGGTCCGTAACAAGCTAGCAACACACCTAATTAATCATCTAAGCCGCACCCATACTTGGCCTTGTGATGGCACTGTTTTTCTGGCATATTCTCGCATGAACCGGTCCTTAGATCTACGACAAGTTCCACCATCTCATCCAACAACATTCATGAACCAAGCTTGCCTAGATCTCCCTGATTCCATGCCCATTAACATCATTAAGATCTCATCATCATTATTCATATGAGTGCAGTAGCTAGACATGTTTTATTTCAGCTTCCCGTATCCCGTGAATTAAGCGAAGCAAAAAGAAAAAAGGACCATACCCGACTCATCAACTTTCCCGGCGATAAGGATGGTTAACAAAACTAGTAAAATCCTATAAAAAGGGTGTCCCATCAAGTTGACTCAAGCATACGAGTTTTCGCAAACAAATAAGTTTCAAAACATGGGCTCAATATGGTCAAGCGGCATTTGCCTTTGTCGGTACCCGCGATATGGGATACCCCGCGCACAGGGGAAGATGCCTAAGGATCTCGCCCTTCTCCGCAGGGAGAGCTCCGAAGGCGCCACGCGTCCAACGGGGCCAGACCTCCCTCTCCTCAGAGGAGAGCTCCGGGCTTGCCACGTGGCCTGCATAAACCGGACCCCCCCTCCGCCGGGGAGAGGTCCAAAGGCTCCACGTGTCCAGCGGGGCCGAGCCTCCCTCTCCTCAGAGGAGAGCTCTGGGCCCGCCACGTGCCCGACAGAAGCCGGACCTCCCCCTCCGCGGGGAGAGGTCCGAAGGCTCCACGTGTCCTGTGGGGCCGGACCTCCCTCTCCTCTGAGGAGGGCTCCGGGCCTGCCATGTGTCCAGCAGAAGAGCGCTGCCGCCCCCGAGCGGTAGGCAGCGGGCGTAAAGACGCACCATACCTTGCCCGTACAAGGTATTCAAGGCCCGCGCCTTCCCAAGACGCGGAGACGCGGAGCACGCCTCTGTCAGGTGCCATTGCGCCCAGTCGCATCATAGACTGGCGCGCGGTGTCAGAACCTGCCAGCCAATAAACGCAGCGACAAGACATCCCCTGCCTCTCCTGCCGTCATCAACCACTACGACTAGCAGGCGGCATGGACAGGGCGGCAAGGAAAAGACTCAGAAGCCTTCGCCAGAGACAACTACCGACATAACTGCAGATACGATAGTCGGCAGGCAATCTCCCCGGGACCACTTGTCGGGTCCCGGGCCCCCCTTGTAAGCCACACGAGCCTTCGACTATAAAAGGCTCGGGTAGGCAACGTTAGCAAGGGTTCGCACTCTAGCCATTTTGTCACACCCGGTTTTTCCGAAGAAACAACCAAGTGAATATCACATGTATGCCAGGATCATTTTCTCATACATGTGATGACAAATAGTGAAGCATCATTTATTACAAGCAAGGTGTCGAATATAAATAAGTCTTACATCGCAAATGTCTCAATGGACACTAATGCTTCATCACAAGTAAATAAACTAGCAGCGGAATATTATTCTTTTAGGGCTCCATCACAGGCGTTGCCCGGGGGTCTTCATGAACCTAAAATCCTTCCTCGGGTCCAAAATCTTGGTCATTATACACCACCTCATTATCTTGACCTGAGCAGCAATATAAACCAACAAATATGCAAGGTTGAGCACCAATGGTACTCAGCAAGTGTGGGAAAATAATATCATGCATGGCTAGAACAAGGAGAGATTGAACTCATGGTTAAAGCACTACGCAATTAATACCTATCACCTTAGCTTATTAAGCACCTACATTACTACACAGGTGAAATGGTCCCAATCTCCCATCTATCATCATAATCTAATAACCATAACATCATTTCCAATGTTAAGCTCCCCGCTTAACATCCACAACTTCCAAAAACCATCATTCCTCTAATCATGAATAAGTCCAGGCCGCTCTTAACCGTGAGCACGGCTGTCAAGACAGTTTTGACTCTGCAGAGTTTGTACCACTGTACCCACATGTAGTGATTTCATCCCCCGTTGCCGGGTGGACTAAAAGAACCTCCATTATGCCAGTGGCTACGATCCACATTCACACTTCCCAGGTGTGCAGCCAGGAGATCACTACGAAGCCTTTACAAAGGGATTCCCGACGAGCGTGGGCCCACTGAGGTTTCACCCCTAACAGCATACAAGAGGCTCCAACCCCGCTGCAGTGGCCCCCTATTGATCCTTGCGGTTCATATGGTAGTCCAGCTGACACCTACTCCCCGCACCATCCAACACACCCATACTACGCCGGGGATACACCTAATTAATTGGCCAAGCTGCCCCATCTCAGCATGTGGTTGGCACTGTAAAGCCGGGTTACATGCTCCATGAACCGGTCCTTAGGATCCAGGCAAGTACTAAACACAACCCCAAGTCTCGTGCACCCAGCACACAACTAAAACATCCAACTTGCCTTGATCCCTACCTCTACATAATTCACAATGTCTCATTCAAGAGTATGGTAATATAAACTGATGATCTCATGTCCCAAATATCTCATTCTAAGCATGGCTAAGCATATGCATGGAGATAAATGACATGGTAAAATAAATCCCAACCCAAGCTACAAGGAAACAAGGTAATGCAATTCTAGGGAAACTTCCTAGCATGGGTTTCATATTTAACTTGACAATACAAATAATTCTATCTACACATCCTAGCATAGGATCAAAGTGGTCAAGGACACTTGCCTCCTTCTTGCTGCTCTTGAAATGGGTAGTCCTGATCTTGGAAAGGGTTAACTTGCTCTTGAACAGGTTCTACTTCATACCATCACACATAGCAAAAGAAAAACCACAATCATAAGACATAGTTCACACTTCTACTTCATACAAACCACACATTCATATTTATGAAATTCATTCACCATTATATGTGTTGTGGTTACTTTGTGTGTTGATCTGTGGCTTGCATACACTTTTATTTATATGTGTATGATTCCTACTTTGGTGTTCATATTTATACTTACATACTATATATATATATATATATATATATATATATATATATATATATATATATATACATGTGTGTTTCAGTTTTAAATAAATTCCTTATATTGAACTACTACACCTTTTCACTACCAAGTATGTATGAAAAGTATTTTTCTTCTCCATATGTGCCTTCAGAATTTCTACCAACCCTAAACTGAATTCTTTGTATTTTAGAAACTCCATTCATCATTTACTAGTTGCTATATTTTCAGATTTATATTCCTATGCATAATTATGTATTTTATTATGAAACTAGTAGTACACATCATCTAAACAGTATAGGTTTTGGTCCTAAATAATTTAATAACATATTTTGACCTTGGCCTCTGATGTAAACTATTTCATAATTATTTTCCCTATTTTTTTCTATAGCTATTCTTTACTTAAAAATGTGTCCCTATACTAAATAATGTGATTAATAATTGAAACAGATTCATTTCTGCCCAAAATATATTTTTATCTCCCTCCAAAGTTTTCTAAGTACTGAGAAAGTTTTTAATTAATTTTGACAATTATGTTTGTCCCACTTTTTAATTTTTAAACACTAGTTACATATTCAATTTCCTAAATTAAATACTAAACAGGGCTAAAATAATGAACTCTCCCCATTACAGGGTCTATAATATTATTTTTATAATTCCCAGGGGTCTAGCTACACTTATCAGAGGTGTTTTTCCTAATTTTTATTAAGTCCAGGGGCTAAAACTGATTTTTAAATGAATTTACATGATTTTCTGGAGTTCCAGGGGCTAGATCTGAAGTTTCCGGGGCTAGCTCTCAATTCCAGAGAACCCCAGGGGGTAGCACGTAAGAATTCCAGTCTTTATAATGCGGGGTTAACGTGGACCGTCCGATTCTAAACCGACGGCTGAGATTATAACATCGAACCGGTACGCAGGGTTTTAAAGTCTACCGTGCGATTTAAAATAAACGGCGCACAAGCGGCCACGTCGCTCTGATCGAGCGCGGGCGGCGCTGCCGGCGGCGGGAAGCGGCGATCTCGCCGGAAAGTTTCGGATCCTCGAGAATTCTGCCTAAAACTGTGATCTTATGGCATAGATCGGTAGAGGGGAGGTCAGGGATCTCACCTCGGGGGTTTTCTCGAGCTCGGGGGTCCTTGAAAGTGATCGGCGGCGAGGTCCGAGGCAAAACCACGGCGAAGCTCGTCGGCGCTGTGTTTACACCGTAAGTCTCCGAGTTTTCTGCACCTGCAAAGCTCCCCGGAGGCGGTGGATCAAAACCAGCGAGTTAGATCAGAGTTTCCGAGCTTAGATCGGCCAGAATTCACCGGCGAAATCTCGGTGCTCACCGGAGTAAAAATCGGCGATCGCGTGGGAAAAACAGATCGGGGCTGGGGTTTTTATAGCCGGGGGAGGGCGGTGAGTTGGTTGTGATCGAGTTTGAGTCTTCCGGGATCAGAATTCGGGCTGAGGGACGCGGTTTTCAATCGGTTAAGATCGCGCGCGCTCGGGGGGAAAAGTCCGGGGTCGGCGCGAGCGAGGTTGGGGATGACAGGTGGGTCCCACCCGTCTGTGAGAGACAGCGCGGGCGCGCGGGGGCGGGCTGGCGCGGGGGAAACTGGGCCGGCTGGCGGGTTTCGTCCCACTGGCCGGTTTTTTTCCCGTTTCTCTTTTTCTTTTTCCATTTCTTTTCTGTTTTGAGTATAATTTGAATTCCAGTTTGAATTTGAATTTTTGCAAAACATGCAACACGTCCAAAAAATTTTAAATTCCCCTCTGAACATGGTTTAGAGTTTTGAATCAAAATTTGGGGTGTTACACATTTGCACCCTGGGTTCGCTCTCCAGCAACTCATACCCTAGGTGTAACTCACCCTCAAGCTCAGGACTCCGGTTCTGAGCAACAAGCAATACAGCGAGCCCCTCAGCTCGCCGTGGACGTAGGGTTTTACGCTCCGGCGGCCTGAACCACCTAAAACTCGCCGTGTCAAGCTCTTCCCAAACTCGTCCCTACGCTCAAGCTCTCCGCAAGTGACTAGCCCCTCCGAAAAAGAACCTCCGCGGGCTGCCCAGTGCAGGTCCGGGGGAAGTGTCGACCACACACTTCGACATTTGGCGCGCCAGGAAGGGGGCTTTTCCCTTGCGCGACGAGTTTCAGCGGACGAAGATGACCAAGCTTCCTTCAGCGGCAAACTCTCCCCCCCTCGTTCACGGCGAACCGTGACCAGCGGGGAGTACGTGTCGACACACTCAGGGCGGAGTGTGTCGGCGCAAGATGGAAGCCAGCAGCCGACTCCGGCAATGCAGGCTCCAGCCAGCGTGAGATCTTCTGCAGCGCTGAGCGTTCCCCACGGGGGCGCGTGTGACGCCCTCAATTCTGTGTAAAAACCACGGAACCGAGAACTAATGCATATGTGTGCCCAGGATGTTCTTCACACATACACATACGTTCTACAAACTGAATTCAGATTATATATTACCACGATTAACAGAGTTTATTACAATACCTCATGAGTCTTGGACTCATGCTTACAGTGGAAGTCTTATTCTTATGCAGCGGAAGTCCCTATTTAAATGCGGAAGCAAAACTAATGCGGAAGTAAAACTACGCAGAAGTGGCTCCATCTCTACTCCCTCCACAGGCAAGGTTGAGAACAGATCACACGCCATAATGTTCCACTTGATCTTCATAGTAGGCTTCTCCTGCTGCTGAGGATGAAGTAATAATGCAAGGTTGAGTACAATGATGTACTCAGCAAGTGCGGGAAAACACATGATATGCAGCTCATAAACAAGGTAGGCATAAAAGGCTTATTTGCAGAAAAGCAATCTTGTAAAACCATGATAAAACAGCAACTTTACTTTAGATGAATGTAATCCCAGCATATATTAAATTACCAACATACCTTCATCACTCCCCGTGTTCCATCCGAACATTAACCAATCCTTTATTCATACTCACGAATACCTCCTCGTATTCGCTACCATCCCATCTCACAAATCAACCTCGTCTCACACCGAGACCAATCCCATGTCATGACCCAACAGTCATGCAACATCTCATCATCCAGACTTAACAGTTCCAAACTAATAACCATAACCAAATCCACAACCAAATCTGTCGGTACCTGAGATATGGGGTACCCCCGCGCACAGGGTAAAATGCCTAAGGAACTCGCCCTTCTCCGCAGGGAGAGCTCCGAAGGCGCCACGCGTCCGGCGGGGCCGGACCTCCCTCTCCTCAGAGGAGAGCTCCGGGCCCGCCACGTGGCATACAGAGGCCGGACTCCCCCTCCGCGGGAGAGAGCTCCGAAGGCGCCACGCGTCTGGCGGGGCCGGACCTCCCTCTCCTCAGAGGTGAGCTCCGGGCCCGCCACATGGCATACAGAAGACGGACCTCCCCCTCCGCGGGGAGAGGTCCGGAGGCTCCACGTGCCCGCAGGCCGGGCCCTTCTCTCCTCAGAGAAGGGCTCCGGACCCGCCGCGTGGCCAGAAGAACGGTGCTGCCTGCCCCCGAGCGGTAGGCAGCGGGCGTAAAGGTGCCCCATACCTTGCCCGTACAAGGTATTCAAGGCCCGCATCTTCCCAAGACGCGGAGACGCGGAGCACGTGTCTTTCAGGTGCCGTTGCGCCCAGTCGCATCACAGACTGGCGCGCGGTGTCAGAACCTGCCAACCAATAAACACCGCGACAAGACATCCCATGCCGCCTGCGCCGTCATCAACCACTACGACTAGCATGCGGCATGGGCAGGGCGGCAAGATGAAGACTCAGAAGCCTTCGACCAGAGGCAACTACCGGCATAACTGCAGATACGGTAGATAATAGACAATCTTCCTGGGACCACCTGTCGGGTCCTGGCTCCCCTTGTAAGCCGCCCGAGTCTTGGACTATAAAAGGCTCGGGTAGGCGTCGATAGCAAGGGTTCGCACTTTGCAACTCATACGCTAGCCATACACTCTCAAGCTGTAACTCACCCCCAAGCTCAGGCCTCCGAGCCTGAGCAGCAAGCAATACAACGAGCTCCATAGCTCGCCGTGGACGTAGGGTTTTACGCTCCGGCGGCCTGAACCACGTAAAACTCGCCGTGTCAAGCTCTTACTAACTCGTCCATCTGCGCAAGCTCTCCGCTAGAGACTAGCCCCACCAAAAAAAGAACCTCCGCGGGCTGCCCAATGCTGGCCCAGGGGAAGTGTCGACTGGACACTTCGACATTTGGCGCGCCAGGTAGGGGGCTTTTCTCCTGGCGCGACGAGTTTCCGCCGACGAAGATGACCAAGCTTCATTCAGCGGCAAACTCTCCCCCTCCGCGTTCACGGCGAACCGTGACCACTGGGGAGTACATGTCGACACACTCAGGACAGAGTGTGTCGGCACAAGCGGGTAGCCAGCAGCCGACTCCGGCTATGCAGGCCCCGACCAGTGTGAGAGCTTCTGCAGCGCTTAGCGTACACCATGGGGGTGCGCTAGCTGCAGCAAGAGCGCTGCTGCGCAACCCACCTGCGGGGGATGCGCCCCATTCAGCGACCCAGCAATGGGTCCGCGAGGTGGACCGCCTCGTCATCGCCGCCGTGAACCCTCGGTTTCGGCGAGGACGGTGCCCAGGACAACCGGCTGTGTCGCTGACGCGCACACCCACGGTTGACGGGCTAACGGCGGGTTCCAGCTCCTCCAGGCTCCTGTCGACGGACCTGCGAAGGGAACTGGAACGGTGCCACTTGGGCCAGGACGCCCGGGTGTACCTCGAGCGACGCCGGGAAAGGCGTCGCAACCATGAGGTTGGCGACAGCATGTCGTCGGCCTCGACACAACCTGAGGGGCAGGTCTTCGCCACGCGAGCCCTACCTCAGGCATATGCTGCGCAGCATATGCCACAGCCATATGCGCCGCAAGCAGCGGCCCCAGTCTATGGTGCAGCCTTGCCCATGCCGGGATACGCGGTGCCAAATGCGAACCAAGCGTTCGCAGCGCCAGTACCGCAGCAGCAGGTGCAGGATGTGTGGCCCTTGCACCCCACCTTCGCTTCGCAAGGTGGCCACGCAAGTTTCGCCCGCACCTGCCCGAGAAGTACGACGGCAGCGTCAACCCAGCGGAGTTCCTCCAGATCTACTCCACCGCCGTACTTGCCGCAGGAGGGGACGAGGCTGTCATGGCCAACTACTTCCCCGTTGCCTTGACCGGCCCAGCTCGGTCTTGGCTCATGAATCTACCTCAGGGGTCCATAACCTCCTAGGGAGAGCTCTGCCGGCAGTTCGTCGCCAACTTCGGCAGCTCCTACACCTGTCCCGGCACGGAGCTTGACCTCCACGCCGTCAAGCAACAACCTGGGGAGTCGCTGCGCTCTTTCATCCAGCGGTTCTCTCAGGTACGCAACACCATCCCACATATCCAAAGTGCCTCTGTGGTGGTGGCGTTCCGACAGGGTGTCCGGGATGAGAAAATGCTTGAGAATCTCGCGACCAGAGAGGTTCGTGACGTCTCGGAGCTCTTCAGCCTGGCGGACAAGTGCGCCAGAGCAGCTGAAGGGCGGAACTGGCACACTCTGCCGACCTCCGAGTCAGGAGGACAGCCCGGGTCCGGTGCTGCTGCCTATGGGGGTGGCAAGAAGACCAAGACCGGGGGAGTGGAAAGATGAAGTCACCATTCACGGCCCCCGTCGCCGCAGCTGCGACAACCAGTGGAGCTCGGGGGCCACGTCCCGACAAAAGGCAGCGGCAATCACCGGCCCCAGACAGTGACCAAGGCGGGCTATGCCCCGTGCATGGCACCGCCAACCATACTGCTGCCGAGTGCTGGGAGATCCAGAGGCTCGCAGAGCGCTTCCGCAAAGGAAGACAGCAGAGGGCTGAAGCGCCGCCCTACCCTCAGAGGGATGGCAAACAAAAGGTCGATGCCCCAGTCCCTGCTGCCCACCAGGTGGGGTTCCAGGAGCCTCAGCGTGTCATAAAGACAGTGCATGACGGTGAGGACCCCAGTTCCGACGGTGACAGGCCAGGGTGTTAGCCCACTGCGGCGCGCCTCTGTGCCTCGAACATACCTCTCGGGGGCCGCCTAAGGTCTGTCAACCCCTTGAAGGCCTTGCCAGAAGGGGAAGACGCCTTAGGTCATCCAAGACGAGCCCGGGTCTACCTACCCCTTGAAGGCCTTAGCCAGAAGGGGAGAACTCCCCGAGGGCCCCCAGGAAAAGCCACGCAGGACCTGATCCAGCGCGAAGATAAACAACCTCGTCGACAAGACCCAGCTGCAGGGAACACCCCACAACGCACGGTCTCGGCTAATGCTCTAAGCACTACCGCCAAAGAACCAAACGCGTCGGGGGCCTGCAGGAGGGCAACCTGGTGTAGCGGCACGCTCTATTCCAAGAAGGACCCATAAGCTCTCCCCCAGCTGGGAAGGTCCCTTCCGAATCATGAAAGCTGCCGCCCCAGGTACACATGCCCTTCAACCGAGAGTGGGATCCGTTCCCAAAAATCCTTGCCATGAAGCAACACTGTAAGTCCTACTTACTGAGCATCAGTAGAACAGGGTTATTCCCTTCTGTAATGGATCCCATAGAATTTAGGAACCGAGCTTGGGGCAGCTAAGTCTTAAGGGACGGTACAGGACTACGTCCAGTTTAGCCTGGTTCCGACCCTAAGCGCGTAGAGTCTTGCTTCCCTTGTAGACGAGGCGGAACATTGCCTCCATGTACAGCCAGAATTCCACCTATGGGCACGAATACAGAGACCTGTTCTACTTAGCTCTGCCTCATGCGCTCATTTAAATTACGCATTAATTTTATAATAGCACTATCTCTGTATGTTCATCGTACATCTAGCTCCCCCTCTCCTGCGCTCATCCATAGTCGGCATTCGCTATCCTGCCGAAGGCGGCTGCGCTTGAGGCACCTGCCGGTGGCCGAGTGAGTCTCTCGGGCCTCCCCAGTCAGGTGTTGCGGTGCCAGTTGGTTACCTCCAGGAAAGGCCTGCGTTGTGCATGGGGGGTCCAGGGTGCGTATCCAGCTTAGCCGGCCCAGAGCCCAAAGCATGCGCATCCTGCCCTCCGGAGGTATAGGGGAGTACGACCGCTTTGCCTGGTCATGAACCCAAAGCGCGTGCACTCTGCTTCCCCAGCGCATGACCCGGTACTAGGGATCGGACGGCCGTACCCGGACCTCGGAGGGAGCCGGAGCTCCGGCGCCTCGTGCACAGAATTGCCCAAGCCCCGTATAGCGAATCAGGATCGTAAGACGGATAAGACTAGGAGACGGGAGGGGAGGACCCCCTGAGGAGAATTACGTTTCCTCTGCCTATGTGCAGGACCTCCAGGTTGCGGCAACAGGGACTGCATGAAGCAGGGGGAAAGGAGCTACCAGCTACTCCGGCCTAGGACTGGAAGGACCGGGACCTGCCCCTCCAGCAAGGGCGGGACCCGGGGGCCCCACGTGTCCAGTGGGCCCGGAACTCTCTCCTCCCTTGAGGAGGGCTCCGGGCTCGCCATGTGGCAGGCGGAAACCGGACCTCCCCCCTCGGTGGGAGGGCTCCGAAAGCCCTATGTGTCCAACATGGCCGGAGCTCCCGCCTCTTAAGGAGGAGCTCCGGACCCGCCACGTGGCAGGCAGATCTGGAGCCCCCTGTAGGGCGAGATCCGGAGACCTCCGGGGGCCCCTAACACGGTTAGGACCCGGGGAGGGTGTCTGTGCAAAGCTCCGGGATTGGAGATGGCCTCTGAGTACCTTGCGGAGCTAAGGACTCAGTCAGGCAGAGCCAAGAAGGAGAGAAAAAGCATCACAGACACAAATATCCAAAAGAGTTGAACTAAGCAAGGCTCCATGAGCTGGACTACAGACTCGATGAAAAGGGAGAAACAAGTCCTAAGGACCTCTCGGCTCCCGCCGGAACCTTGCGGCTATAAGGGCGGCCACATCCTTGACTTCAGCCCTGGCAGCTTCCTCCCGCTCCGCGGCTGGGCCCTCTCTCGCTGGCTCTAGCAAAAAAGAGGGGTCGCGGCTCTTGAAGCATGCCAGCACATGAGAGGCGACCTCTAAAGCTAAGCTGCGGCCCTCGGCCTCAAGCTTGCTGGCGACAACCGAGTCTAGTCTGTCCAGCTTGGCGCCGATCGACTCCAGCGCGGGGATCACCACCGCCACCTTCAACGCTGGAGCCGCGACCCTCACCGGACTGAAGCCAAGAGGGATCAGGGTGGACCACGCTCGATCCACGAAGCTCGAGACCGCAAGAACCTCGGAGGACCGCAAGGCTGAGAGCTCCTCCACCTCGCGGCGGGCCGCCTGCAGAGCCTCCAGGTTCCTCTCGGAGAATTCCTTCTCCATGGCCGCCAGGGAGCTCTCCCGAAGGTGGAGAGTCTTGGCGAGCCGCTCCAAGTCAGCGGCCTTGAAGTTGGCGGTCAACTCCCGGTCCAAGACCGCCCGGCGATCACAGGAGACCTGTTCCTCCCTCAAGTCGAGGTCTGCCTTCAGGATCTCCAGCTCCGCTATCCGAGCTCGAAGGTCATCCTCGCCCGCAGCCAGCTGCGCGGCGACCCTCTCCGCCTCAGCTGCCATGGAACGCTCCCGTTCCTCAATGGCGAGTTCACGGCGCTCCAACCGCTGCCGTATCTCCACAGCAGCAGAGAGGCTCTCTTCGGCCTGGGCGTGTGCCTCCAGGGTCTCCCTGTTGATCTGCCACGATTGGGTGTCCATGCGGTCGACAGCCCGCTTCATCCGGTCGAGGAGCGCTTCCTTGAAGTCGAGCAACTCCCGCCTGGAGTCGAGCTCACTCTTAACCTTCGCGGTCCTCTCCCGCAAAAGGTTCCCCCAGGTGAGGAGGCGATCCCGTTCAACCGTATACTCCTCCCGCTCGCGCCCTAATGCAGCCAAGACCTGCCGAACGCTCGTCTCGGCAAGCGCGAAGGCATCCGCTAGAGGCAATGGAGCAACAGAGGCCGGGGCAGTCCCCCCGACCTCCTCCATTACCTCGTCCTCAGGAAGAGCCGACGCACCAGCAACCAAGACGAGACGCCGATCAGGAGAAGCTGGCTCCGAGGCTCTGGCAGCCAGGCCTGCCGGGCTCTCTTCAGCTTCTGGCTCCTTGATCTGAGGAGAGGGGCGAACCGGGGAAGACGGTGCTGGAGAAAAGGTCGGGCCGCCTAGTGCAGGGTCGACCTGCGCTGGCTTGGGGGCCGCAGTGGCCGTCTCGGCAGGAAGAGACGCCGCCGCCGCGGAGTCCGGGCACACCGGAACAGGAGAAGTTCGCGCTGGCCTGGGAGCCGCGGCAGTTGCCCCTGGCTCCGAGCGCAGCGGCACAGATTCCCCGCAAGTCGGGGAAGGCCGGGAGCGCGGACACTCCAACGGGCTCTGAACCCCGACTTCCGAGCCGGGGTAGGACTCCCAGAGCCCGCTACCGTCACTGATGGCCGCTCCGCAGTCGCTTGGACTGGCGGAACAGAGGACGCCCCGGAAGCTTCCCCCAGCGCATCAACCCGGGGCCTCTTCGAGTCGCCACCGGAGGGAGTGTCAGGCACCCCAAAATCCCGACTTGGCACAGACGCCGCTGCTGGAGGAGATCGAGCGCGCTTCTTCTCTGGCGGCGGGTTGGAAGCCATGGCGAGGGAGAACTCAAGGGCAAGAGAACAAAAGCACTAGAGTCCAAGAAGAAACGCAGAGAAGTGCGAAGGGAAGCTGCAATGTGGGTAAGACACCCTCTAAAAACTTCCCGGGTGCAATTCCAAGCGATTCGGAACTCTTCGGATACCCCGCGTCGGCGACTGCTTCGGCTCCTAGACCGAGTGCCGATGACGGGTGGACCCAAGCCGCCCAACCGAAGAGGTAGGGTCAAGGAGTCAGTCTCCTGTGAAGATGGGCTGGCAAGGCACTTCGGCGGTTTCCGAAGAAAGCGCTGCAACGTGTAGAAGTGGCAGTCTTGGGAACCGCCGCAGTAAAAGCAACCATCAAGTGAGCGCATGCTCCCACGATCCCACGGCCGTTCGTGCCCCGGCAACGGTCAATTTGGGACTTAGAGAAAGTGCGCGGATCGGAAGAGACGGAGGTCCCACCTCGGGCTCGCTATCTCCCCCGAGATGGGCCCGGGGGCCACTGTCGGTACCTGAGATATGGGGTACCCCCGCGCACAGGGTAAAATGCCTAAGGAACTCGCCCTTCTCCGCAGGGAGAGCTCCGAAGGCGCCACGCGTCCGGCGGGGCCGGACCTCCCGCTCCTCAGAGGAGAGCTCCGGGCCCGCCACGTGGCATACAGAAGCCGGACCTCCCCCTCCGCGGGAGAGAGCTCCGAAGGCGCCACGCGTCTGGCGGGGCCGGACCTCCCTCTCCTCAGAGGTGAGCTCCGGGCCCCCCACGTGGCATACAGAAGCCGGACCTCCCCCTCCGCGGGGAGAGGTCTGGAGGCTCCACGTGCCCCGCAGGCCGGGCCCTTCTCTCCTCAGAGAAGGGCTCCGGACCCACCGCGTGGCCAGAAGAACGGTGCTGCCTGCCCCCGAGCGGTAGGCAGCGGGCGTAAAGGCGCCCCATACCTTGCCCGTACAAGTTATTCAAGGCCCGCGTCTTCCCAAGACGCGGAGACGCGGAGCACGCGTCTGTCAGGTGCCGTTGCGCCCAGTCGCATCACAGACTGGCGCGCGGTGTCAGAACCTGCCAACCAATAAACACCGCGACAAGACATCCCATGCCGCCTGCGCCGTCATCAACCACTACGACTAGCATGCGGCATGGGCAGGGCGGCAAGATGAAGACTCAGAAGCCTTCGACTAGAGGCAACTACCGGCATAACTGCAGATACGGTAGATAATAGACAATCTTCCCGGGACCACCTGTCGGGTCCCGGCTCCCCTTGTAAGCCGCCCAAGTCTTGGACTATAAAAGGCTCGGGTAGGCGTCGATAGCAAGGGTTCGCACTTTGCAACTCATACACTAGCCATACACTCTCAAGCTGTAACTCACCCCCAAGCTCAGGCCTCCGAGCCTGAGCAGCAAGCAATACAGCGAGCTCCATAGCTCGCCGTGGACGTAGGGTTTTACGCTCTGGCGGCCTGAACCACGTAAAACTCGCCGTGTCAAGCTCTTACTAACTCGTCCATCTGCGCAAGCTCTCCGCTAGAGACTAGCCCCACCGAAAAAAGAACCTCCACGGGCTGCCCAGTGCTGGCCTGGGGGAAGTGTCGACTGAACACTTCGACAAAATCCATAACCAAGAACCTTCCCTATAACCATCCCAACTAATCATGGCAGTTTAGCCAGGTGCTCGTGACCGTAAGCTCGGCTATCATGATAGTTTTAGACTCTGCAGAGGTGCACCTCTTTACCCACAAGTTTGTGATTTCGTCACCCGTCGGTGACTGCAGAACTTCCATTATACCAGTACCCATCCGTCGGTGTATGGTCAAGAGATCACAAAATAGCCTTTACAAAGGGGTTACTAGATGTATGGACTCACTAAGGTTTCACCGGGAGGCTAGAATCTCCAATTCTCCCACCCACGGGCCCCCTCTTGTGCCATGCAGTTCCCAGGGAAGTCCTCACTCGACTCCCATTTCCCGCGCCTTCCACAGTCCATAACACTCTAGCAACTTACCTAATTACTCAGCTAAGCCGCACCCATACTTGGCCTTGTGGTGGCACTGTTATCCTGGCATGTACATGCATGAAACGGTCCTTAGATCTACGGCAAGTAAAACCACCATCTCATGCTACCTCATTCACAAACCCAGGCTTGCCTAGGTCTCCCTCCGATCCATGTTCATTAACATCATCAGTTCCTCATTACCATTACGAGTGCAGTTAGCTAGACACATCTATCTCGCTTCTCAATCTCATAAACTCAGCGAAGCATAAAGCCAAAACCATACCCGACTCATAAAACTTCCCAGGTGACAAGGGTGGTTTAACCAAAACTAGTGAACTCCTATAAAAGGGTTTCCCATCATGTTTGACTCAGCACACACGCCTTTCGCAAATCAAAACAGTTTTATCCAAAACATAGGATCAATATGGTCAAGGAGCACTTGCCTTGTACTTGCGGTTCCGGTTGTTCTTGATTCTCAAAACCTGGTTGCTGCAGTTCGTCGTAGACAGCTTCCTGAACCTGTCCTGCTGTGTAGGATTCACGTGCATACAAGACTCACAGCAAACAATATTTATGCACAAACCTTAAACTTGATGCGATGATGCACATGCATGCTATCCTATGATTTTTATTAGATTGGTGTGCTCTTGCATGGCTTGCATGGACAGAGGTGTTCGGATCAAAGGTGGACGTGGCGATGATCTTGTCTTTAGATCAAACTGATCATCGTGTGATCTGCCCACGAGAAGGCTTCTGTTCAAAAGGAATTTGAAGAACAGATGCAAGAGACGAACATGATGATGTCGTAAGGTGGTATTGAAGTCCTACCTCACGCTCTTCGAGGTCCTCCTCAGACCGCTTGGTTCTTCTTCGATGATCTCCCTTGTTGCGCTTCAGCGATGGTTTGCTCGGCAAGTTAGGGCTAGGGCCCTAAGTCGTCGGCTCAGGAGTCGAAAGAGAAGTTTGTGGTTTCGGCCAGGGGTTTTGGGCTCTATTTATAATCGGGAAGAGAAGAGTCCTAATCTGATTGGATCCCGAATAAGAGTCTTATTCAGATCTTTGTTGGATCCTGGCGTCTTATTTTTGGTAACATCGCGGAGTTTAGATCGGTTTCTGTTGCGTACCGGTACCTTTACGCGTAAAACTTGCTCCAGTACTCGTTACCTTCGCGGTGATGAGCTCCGGATGCTCCACGTGTCCTCCGGGGCCTGGTATCTCCTCGTCCGCAGAGACGAGCTCCAGTTGTGCCGTGTGTCACGAGCGAGACCTCCCCCTTCTTTGGAGGTGAGCTCCGCGCACGCGACGTGTTGGCGCCGGTCTTCCCTCTCTTCCTTCCTCAGGAACATGCCCCGAGGTCGACACGTGTCCGGCAACGACAGACCTCCCGGGATAAGCTCCGGTGGCGACACGTGTTCGATAGATCCGGACTTCTCTGAGATGGGCTCCGAGATCGACACGTACCCCGCGCGACTGGTCCTCTGATTTCCGCGAGGACTAGCTCCGAGGATGACACGTGTCTTGTGGAAATGCCTTTGCTTCCTCTGCAGAGGCTAGCTCCGTGGGCAACACGTGTCCCACAGGATCGGACCTCTCCCTTTTGTGGCGACGAGCCCCGAACCTGCCACGTAGCTCTTTTAGAGGCGGACCTCTCTTCACTTCGCAGGGACGAGCTCCGATCATGCCACGTGGCCAGCGGCCGCGGTAAGTTGTCTTCGGCGCTCTCGGAGGGCTTTATTGGCTATTCTTTTGATAATTCTCTCTGTTCCTATTTTTCATTAAAATGTTTCCTCTTCATAGAACATGAACATATGCTGACACCCGAGGCGAGGGTGTCACAACGCGCTAGCTGCAGCAAGAGCGCTACTGCGCGATCCACCTGCTGGGGACGCGCCTCAGGCAGCGACCCAACAGTGGATTCGCGAAGTAGACCGTCTCGTCGTCGCCGCCGCAAACCCTCGACTTCGGCGGGGACGACGCCCCGGCCAACCGGCTGTGTCGCTGATGCGCACACCAACGGTTGACGGGCAGACGGCGGACTCCAGCTCCGCCAGGCTCCCATCGACGGACCTGAGGGCAGAGCTGGAACGATGCCACTTGGGCCAAGATGCCCGAGTGTTCCTTGAGCGACGACGAGAAAGGCGTCACAACCAAGAGGCAGGCGACAGCATGACGTCAGCCTCGACCCAGCCTGAGGCGCAGACCTTCGCCACGCGATTTCTGCCCCAGGCATACGCCGTGCAGCATATGCCACAGCCACATGCCCTGCAAACGGCGCTCCCGGTCTATGGTGCAGCTTTGCCCATACCGGGGTACACCGTGCCAGCGGCGAACCAAGCGTTCGCGGCGCCAACGCCTGCAGCAACAGGAGCAGGATGTGCGGCCTTGGCGCCCCACCTTCGCTTCGCAAGGTGGCCGCGCAAGTTTCGGCCGCACCTGCCCGAGAAGTACGATGGCAGCGTCAACCCAGCGGAGTTTCTCCATATCTACTCCACCGCCGTACTTGCCGCAGGAGGGGATGAGGCTGTCATGGCCAACTACTTCCCCGTCGCCTTGACCGGCCCAGCCTGGTCTTGGCTCATGAACCCCCTTCAGAGTTCCATAACTTCCTGGGGAGAGCTCTGCCGGCAGTTCACCGCCAACTTCGGCAGTTCCTACACCCGGCCTGGCACGGAGCTCGACCTCCACGCCATCCAGCAACAACCTGGGGAGTCGCTGCGTTTCTTCATCCAGCGGTTCTCCCAGGTGCGGAACACCATCCCACACATCCAGAACGCTTCTGTGGTGGTGGCGTTCCGGCAAGGCGTTCGGGACAAGAAGATGCTCGAGAAGCTCGCGACTAGAGAGGTCCGCGACATCTTGGAGCTCTTCAGCCTGGCGGACAAATGTGCCAGAGCAGCCGAAGGGCGGAACTGGCACTCGCTGCCAGCCTCCGAGCCAAGGGGGCAACCAGGATCTGGCGCCGCTTCCTATGGAAGCAGCAGGAATATCAAGAACATGGGCGGTGGCAAGATGAAACCGCCAGCCGCGGCCCCCGTTGCCGCAGCAGCGGCGCCCAGTGGAGCTCGGGGGCCGCGCCCCGACAAAAGGCCGCGACAGTCACCGGCTCCAGACGGGGGCCAGGGCGAGCTATGCCCCGTGCACGGCACCAGTTACCATACTGCTGCCGAGTGCCGGGAAATACAGAAGCTCACGGAGCGCTTCCCGAAAGGGAAGCAGCTTCTAACTGATGCCCCAGCCTACCGTCAAAGGGAGGGCAAGCAGAAGGTCGATGCCCCAGACGACGTCGACCACCAGGTGGAGTTCCAGAGCCTCAGCGTGCCGTGAAGGCGGTGCGCAATCATGAGAGCTCCAGCTCCAGTGATGACGAGCGCCAGAAGATGCTCTACATCATCTATGGTGGGTCTGCTGACCCCTCGTCCCGAAGCGCGGTTAAGACCTTGCGCCGAGCGGTAGCGTCGGTGGCTCCCCTCCCGAGTGCCGCGCCGCACCTCAGGTGGATGGGAACCCCCATCAGCTTCGATGCCACCGACTGCCCCAGGAACATGGCTGGGGCCGGCCAACTACCACTCTTGGTGGCCCCCACCATCGCCAACGTGAGGACGTACCATGTTTTGGTGGATGGCGGGGCTGGACTGAACCTCATCAGTCGCGCAGCTTTCTAGAAGCTGCAGATCCCGATGGCCAAGCTCACCCCATCGAGCCCGTTCTCAGGGGTAGGGCCGGGACAGGTCGTTCCCTACGGCCACATCAGCCTCCTGGTGACATTTGGGGCACCGGAAGGCTATCGGACAGAGTACATTCTGTTCGACGTGGCGGAGATCGACCTCCCTTTCAACGCCATAATTGGCAGGCCAGCCCTGTACCGATTCATGGCAGTAGCCCACTACGGCTACCTTCCCTTGAAAATGCCTACACCAACAGGCGTCCTCAGGATTCGTGGAGACCGTACTGCCGCAGTGCCAGCCTTGGAAAAGCTCCAAGCGCTTACAACAGCTAGAGCACCAACCCCAGGCAGTGCAGAACCAAACCGGATCCACCCGAGTGCACGCCACCGTGCCTCTACCACAGCACCCCGTGTGCAACCCCTCGACGAGGGCGACGTCCCCTTGAGGCTCGTCCAAATCGACGCCGATGCCACCCAGACCATCCGGGTAGCCGGGGGCCTAGACAACAAATGAGAAGGCGTGCTCGTCACCTTCCTCCGGCACAATGTCGACGTGTTTGCATGGCAGCCGTCATAGATGCCGGGGATCCCTAGGGAGGTGATCGAGCACCACCTAAAGGTCTTCCCCGACGCCCGTCCAGTCCAATAGAAGCCCCGCAAGCAGTCCATCGAGCAGCAAAGCTTCATCCGCGAAGAAATCAAGAAGCTGCTGGACGCTGGCTTCATACGGGAAGTCCACCGCCCCCGGTGGTTGGCGAACCCCGTTGTTGTCCCGAAGGCCAGCGGGAAGCTGCGGATGTGCATCGACTACACCAGTCTCAATAAGGCATGTCCTAAAGATCCATTCCCTCTCTTGAGAATAGATCAAATAGTAGACTCGACGTCAGGCTGTGATATGCTGTGCTTCCTAGACGCTTACTCGGGTTTCCATCAGATCCCTATGTCTAGAGAAGATGAAGAGCATACCTCCTTCATCACAGTAGACGGTCTGTACTATTATGTCTCTATGCCTTATGGCCTAAGGAACGCTCTCCCTACCTTCGTACGTGCAATGCACAAAACCTTCGGGGAGCTGATAAGAGACTTAGTTGAGGTGTATGTCGATGACATTGTTGTTAAGGTCAGGCAGAGTTCATCCCTACTAGATAACCTGGCCTTAGTCTTCGATAAATTACGCTCTACGCGTACCAAGCTGAACCCCAACAAGTGCGTGTTCGGTGTATCCTCTAGAAAAATCTTAGGATTCCTGGTCTCACATCGAGGAATTGAGGCTAACCCAGAGAAGATCAAAGCCATCGACTTGAGGCGGCCCCCCGCCCGCATCAACGAAGTCTAGAAACTCACGGGATGCCTAGCCACGCTGAGTCGGTTTATACTGAGGTTAGCAGAGCGAGCGCTCCCCTTCTTTAAGCTCCTGCGCAAATCCGGCCCATCCGCTTGGACCGGCAAAGCAGAAGAAGCTCTCCAGGAGCTGAAGCAACTCCTGACGACCCTACCCGTAATGGTAGCCCCCGAGCCTGAAGAGCATCTGTTGCCCTACATCGCGGCGACGTCTGAAGTGGTGAGTATGGTCCTCGTCGTAGAGCGGCCGGAACCCTCATCGCCACAACCTGCTCCGGTATCAGGCGACAGGCGCCAGGAAACCCCGGAGGTCCAAGACGACCCCCTAGGTCTCCGAGGCAACCCCCTGGAGGTCCAAAACGGACCCCCGGACCCCCAAAACAACCTCCCGGAGGACCAGCAGGACCTCCCGGAGGTGCCACGGGACCCCCCGGAGGTCCAACAGAACCTCCCGGATGTCGAACGGGACCTCCCGGAGCTCCCGGGAAATCAGCGGGACCTCCCGGAGGTCCAAGACAGCCCGGGAGCCTCCGAGTATCAGCTCCCGGCAGCCTCCCCGGGCCCACCCACCTCCCGCGGGCCTGAGCCATGGATGAAGATATCTCTGACCTGGGAGGGAGGGTCCGGACCATCCAGAGGCCTGTCTACTACATCAGCGAGGTCCTCCATGATGCCAAGACAAGGTACCTTGTAGTCCATAAGCTGCTGGATGCAGTGCTCGTGGCGTCCAGGAAGCTCCGCCACTACTTCCAAGCCCACCGGGTCTCGGTGGTCACCTCCTATCCGCTGAAGGCTGTCCTCCACAGCTCCCATGCGCGACTGGCAATGTCGCCAAATGGGCAGCGGAGCTGGTGGAGTTTGAGCTGGACTTTCTTCCTCGCCACGAAGTCAAAAGCCAAGCACTGGCTGACTTCGTGGCTGAGTGGACGCCAACGAAGGCTGACCCAGGGGGCCATGAAGACGGTGAACCAGGGCCCCGAGCTCCGGCCTTCACCAGGCCTTACTGGATGCTCTTCTTCGATGGCTCCTCGCGAAAGCAGGGGGCCGGTGCTGGCATACTGTTTATCATGCCATCGGGGGAGCAGTCTGGGTATATGGTGCGTCTAAATTTCAAGGCAACCAACAACATGGCAGAGTATGAAACACTCATCTTTGGCCTAAAGACAGCCCTGTCTCTAGGCGCTCACCAGTTGTTGGCACAGGGCGACTCCCAGCTAGTTATCAAGCAAGTTAAGGGTGAATGCTCCTGCAATGACCCCCAGCTAGCTGCTTATCTGCTCTATGTGCAGATGTTGGAGAAAGACTTCCTCGCCTTGGACCAGCGCCACGTACCGTGCGCTGGAAAGGCCGCAGCTGACGACCTCTCAATGAAGGTCTCCACCGGAGCCCCTGTGCCCGAAGGAGTCTTCGAGAGGACGTTGCTGCGACCCACAGCCCGGCCCGCCGAGCCGGGCGAAGGGGGCTAGACCAGCACCTCGAAGCTGGCGGTCCCGGCGGCCCTGCAGCCATGGACGCCGCCAAGGATCGTAAGCGTCACTGGGGACTCCGTGCAACCCAGCGCTCAAGATCCAGACGCTCAAGTCAGACCCGGTGCATGGATCACGGAGATCCGGGACTACTTGAAAGACAATATCCTCCCTGATGAACGTGTATCCGCTGAACGGATCGTGCGCATGGCTAAGAGATACGCGTTGGTAGAAGGGGACCTCTACCGACATGGCGCCAACCGCGTCCTATTGCGGTGCATAACCCAGGGGGAAGGCTGCGACTTACTCGCTGAGATCCATGGAAGCGAATGTGGGAGTCACTCTTCCTCACGCACGCTTGTCGGTAAAGCCTTCCGGCATGGCTTCTACTAGCCGACAGCACTCCAGGATGCCGTCAAGCTGGTCGAGAGCTGCAAGGCGTGCCTGTTCCACGCTAAGCAGATCCATACACCGGCCTGGACGGTACAGATGATCCCGCCCACATGGCCATTTGCCGTATGGGGGCTGGACATTCTGGGATCATTCCCCAGAGCCAAGGATGGGGACCCGCTCCCGAACCCTTGAAACGCAGAACACCTCCGTAAGTTCTACCCCTAGAGCAACAATAGGACAAACTCTTCTTTTTGTAATAAATTCCATAAAGTCCAGGAACAGTGCTCAGAGCAGCTAAGCCTCAGGGGACGGTACAGGACTACGTTCAGCTTCGCCTGGTTCCGACCCCAAGCGTGTAGAGTCTTGCTTCCGTTCTTAATGGGGCGTGTTGTGGCCTCCATGTTTAGCCTGCCTTCCTCTTATGGAAATTTATATGAAAAGAAACCTGTCCTACGTTGCTCTTCCTTGGTGCTCATTTAATTTACGTATTAAATTTTTATGACTGCACCTCTGGCGCATGCTCACCATGCGCTCAGCTCCCTCTTATTATTCTCACCTTTAGTCGGCCTTTGCTGCCCTACCAAAGGCGGTTGCGTTGGAGGTACCTGCCGATAGCCAGGGGGACCTCGTGCTCCCGGCACTTCGCGCACGGTAGTCCCCAAGCACCGTATAAGTGGACGGGGACCGTAAGCCAAATAAGACTATGAGATAGAGGAGGGGGAGCCCCCAAGGAGAATTACGTTTCCCTTACTTGTGTGCAGGACCTCTCGGCCTCAGCTTCCCGCAGGAGTATGATAGGTACATCCATCCAATGGAACGCACCTACCAGGGGGCCGCTACGGGATCGCGCAAGACCGAAACCCCAAGGTAAGACCAAAGAACTTAGACCTCACCACTTCCGCAGGGGCGAGACCCGAAGGTCCCACGTGTCCAGCGGGGCTGGACCTCCATCTCCTTGAGGGGGAGCTCCGGGCCCGCCACGTGGCCTACAGGAGCCGGACCTCCTCCCTCCGCGGGGAGAGGTCCGAAGGCTCCACGTGCCCCGCAAGCCCGGACCTCCCCTCAGAGGGGAGCTCCGGGCCCGCCACGTGGCTAGCAGGCCCGGACCCCCCCATTCTCATGGGGCAGGTCCTGGAGACCTCCGGGGCCCTTAATATAGTAAGGACCCGGGGAAGGTGTCTATGCAGAGCTTCGAGATTGGTCAAGGCCTCTGAGTACCTTGTGGAGCTAAGGACTCGGCCAGGTAAAACCAGGAAGAAGACTAAGACATGCAGACACAGAAGGAAACAGGAGTCTGTTCATACAAGGCTCCATGAGCTGGGCTACAGACTCAACAAAAATAAAAAAGAAGGTACAGGGCCTTGTGGCCATGGGGGCAGATGCCTAAGAGTCCCCGGACTCCCGTTGGAACCTAGAGGCCACAAGGGCGGCCATGTCCTCGACCCCGGCCCTGACAGCTTCCTCCCGCTCGGCAATGGGTCCTAGACGGACTGGCTCCAGAGAAAAGGAAGGGTCTTGGCTCCGGAAGCATGCCAGTACGTGCATAGCAACCTCCTTCGCCAGGCCCCGTCCTTCCACTTCAAGCTCGTCGGCGATCACCGCTTCGAGCCGGCCCAGCTTGTCGCCGGTGGACTCAAGTGCCGGGATTGCTTCGGATATCTCCTGCGCCGGAGCCCCCATCCGCACCGGGCTGAAACCAAGAGGAGCCAAGGCGGACTCCGCCTTGGCAATAAAGCCCCAGACCACCTGGGCCTTGGTAGACCACAAAGACTGGAGCTTCTCTACCTCTTGGCGAGCCGCCATCTTGCGATCCAACACCGCCTGGCGCTCCTGGGAGAACCGCTCCTCCTTCGTGGCAGCAGCCGAATCACGGAGCTCCAGCTCCTCGGTCCGAGCCCTCAGCTCGCCCTCTTTGGCTTTCAGCCGTGCGGCGATCTTCTCCTCCTCGGTCGCTGCGGCGCGTTCCCGATCGGCGACGGCACACTCTCGATGAGCTACCTGCAGCCGCAACTCCTCCGTGGCGGCAGAATGCTCCTCTGCTTTGGCTTCAACATGAGCCAGGGCCTCGCGGTAGGAAGCACGAAGCCGCCGGGTCTCTGACTCCAGGCGGCTGATGGCCTTCTTCTGAGTGTCAAGCAGAACACTCATGGCCTCAAGTCTTGACTGCCTCGAGTCAAGATCCGCCCTAGCCTCCTGAGCCCGCTGCTGCCAGCTGAGAAGGCGTTCCCTCTCCGGCCAGCGCCTCCCGCTCCTGCTCGAAGGCGGCCTGGAGCTGTCGGGCGCTGGTCTGGACACGCCCCAAGGCATCCCACACGGGCGCCGGGATAGAGGGGACAGGAGTCACGCCCCTGACCCCCCCTGTCGAGTCTAAGACCGGCGGAGGCGCCGGTGCCTCAGCAACCGGAGTGGGACGCTGTCCTAAGGGAGCCAGGGGGCCAGCAGGTGCACCTACAGCGGCCCTACCAGTCTCAGGACCGGATTTCTGGGCTGGTGAAGGAGGGCGGACAGGTGCGGATGCGGCCGCCGCGGAGAGTGAACTCGCCGGCACAGAGGAAGCCCCCGTCGATTTGGGGGCCATGGGAGCCACCGCGGTTCCCAGATGCTGAGGCGCGGAGCCTCCGCCAGTTGGAGACGGCCGGGTAAGAGGCCCGCCCCCGGCAGCCGGTCGGTCCCTGCAAGGAAAGAAATCTCTCAGGCTAAGAGAGGGGACGAGAACGCTGCTCCTACAAGCCAGAAGGAGCAACACTTACTAGGCGACATGAGCGCTCCAACGGGCTTGTAGCCCCGGCCTCTGGGCCGTAGTTGAACTGCCAGGACCTGCGGCCGGAACGGTCGTGGGACGTGCTGGACCCCCGGCACACTCCCCGGCGTGGGAAGAGACCCGCTGGGGTGGGACACCCGGGGCCTCTTCAGGTCGCCACCCGATGGACCAGCACCCCCGGGAAATGGGTGCAAGGGTGCTCCGGCTCCCTGACTCGGCGCAGGCGGCGCCCTCGGAGGAGACCGGGCGCGTTTCTTCTCTGGATGCCCGGGGGCCGGCTCCTTCCCCTTCCCCTTGTCGGCGGCTTGAGTGCCGTCGGCTCTTGGGACGGGTTGGGCAGCAACAGACGCCTAGCGCCCCGATCCGGAGCGCTCGGGTCCTGTAAAAGCCCAAGAAAAGGGACTTGCAAAAACTTTTCTTCACCTCACAACACCACAGTTTTTATTGTGGACACCATAGGAAATATTGTGAAGAGCAAGTGACCTCCATCAAAGGAGTGATTAGAAGGGAAAGTCTTCACTTTCACGAAGTAGGGTTTATACACATATGATCACACATGGGAGGGAAATTTCAAACTGTTGCATTCAACTTCAGGAGTGCAGCAGCTAAAACAAGGAGTAAAGAGCATACTTGGATTCCTCAGGTTCAAATTGGTGGGGAGGCAGAGTCTCAATAATTTTTTGAAAAGGTTGGCCACCCATTTTTCCAAAAAGGATCCAAATATGCAAAGAATTCAAATATACATTTGAATTTGGGGGAAATGAGCTCAACCATACAAATGTAGGTCAGTTTCAAACTCCAAATATTTCAATTCATCTCTGGCTAAGCTTTGGAGATCTTTTGAGGGGTGGGGGAGCACTGACAAGTGGGTCCCACATGTCATTGGGGAGGTTAAAATGGCACAAAAGTCAACAGCCTTAAGGGCTAAGTGTTGCACTCGGAACAGAGCCGAGGCTCCACCGTGACACACCGTGAAAACGCCGGGCGCCACCTCCTGCTCTCCCCTCGCGCGCTGGCGAGCTCCTTGTGGGGGCGCAGTAACTCCCAGCCGTGCCCCAGCTCGCCACGACCCCGAACCGACCCCCAGTCACCACCCTCTCGCACGACAGAGCGCCGAGGAGCCGCCGCTGTGATCCACTCGCTCGGGAGCGATCGTCTCTCGTGTACCAACGTCGGCAACTCTGCAAACCAACATCCTCAGACCTCCCACACCCTCCCCGCATCACTTCCAGTCGAGTTGAACCACTACCCACCGAGAAAAACCACGTTTTCGTGGCCGCCGGGCAGAACCGAGCAAAGGTGCTCCCGTGGGCAGCTCGGCAGAAAACTTGTCACGACCAAGGGGGAGCAGTTTAGGACGCGCCTAGACTCCACGCTGCTCGACCCCGAAGCCTAGAACCAGTGACCGATCATCGCCGGCGAATTTCACAAAACATCTCCAACCGGTGCAGAACTACCCTCGGGTAAGAAACCCACGAATTCCCGACGTATGATTGCTTAGAGTTTATCAAACTGCACACACAGGAGCTAGACTTGATGGCGCCCAAGTTTGCTCCGCAACCCTAGCTTAATTTTGGCTATAGCCGGCGTATTTCCCGGTTTTCCAGCCGCGGTTATGGCGGGAAAGGTCGGGCTCACGGTGATGACTAGGTTAGAGCTCTCCCCGAGCCCTAACATGGCCTTGTCGACCTTCCATGAGATCCCCCGGTGCTGTAGAGCCTTTCCACCGAGGTTTTGGTGGGCTACGATGACCGGGCGCCATAACTGAAGAGAGTCCGAGCCGCTGCACCGTCGCCAGCTAGGTTAGGGCCACCGCCGACCGGAGCAGGCGGTACCAGCGTGTTCAGCGCGCGAAAATAGGCCCAGGTGGCGAGTTTCCGGCCGGGAGGCGGTCGGGAAGCCAGTTCCGGCGAGCTGCCGAGGTGTGCCGGCGAGGGGGCGGCGCGGGAAAAAGGGCGGGCGCGAGGAAGAAGACGAGCCGGCCAGGCCCGCTCGTCAGTCCCTCGCGGCACAGTGTGGGGATCTTCTGTTACACCGGATCGGCTGTGAACACGCGGAAGATAATCCTGTGGCCCCGTGTGGTGCAGCCGAGGTGATGACACGTGGGAGCCGGGCCCGCTGTCAGAAATTTGAACTTTCCCGGTTAATTCGAATTCCAGAAATTCCTCAAACTTTAGAGCTCCATAACTTTTGCTAGGAAGCTCCAAATTTAGTGATTCAAATTGGGTTGGATTCGTCTTGCCTAGCTCTGTCCAGACATACAACCCAATTTGTATGAAACCCATTAATTAATTCTGGAAAATTCTTTAAAGCTTTTCAGCAAAAGAATTTTAGAGGGAGTTTGGTTCATCCAAAAATCCCCAAATTTTTCCAGAATGTTCTTTATGACATTAGTAAACCCCTGTAAAAGTTTCAGACCATTTGGAGTTGATTTGGTCAGATCAATTCAAATTGGAAGGTGCTGTGTTCATTTGAATACAGAAACATTTTCAGAGAATTTCCAAAACTTGGAGATTCAATTCTGGGCAAACCTTGACTCCAAAAATGCTAGGAAAACTCATGCTAACTCTAGGAGCTATAATTGAAATTGTAGTTCACTAAGTTGGGTATGAACAGGGGTATTACCTCAAAATAAATTCTTCCTTGCTGATCTGCCAAGAGAATTATTCTGAGCAAACCACTCCATGAAAAGTGCTAATGTTTGGTCCAGAGAGTTTTCTTGTGACAAGGAACTCACACAAAAATTCTCAGCTCCATTGGAGCTCTAGATCACCCCTGTCCTGTGTAACCACTTAAGGGATTAAGGTGGAAAGGGGGGGGGGGGAAACCACTTAGCATTTAACCATGTGATTAAGTCCAAGCCAAACCACCAACACCAGTTCATCTTTAAATTCTTAAACAAAGTTCCAGGTGATAGAGGCTGGTTATTAGAACTAATAGTAGAAGTCTTACTCTAAAACTCACCTGTGCATCTAAATTAATATGTAGTATTTCATTAACGTGTAG
Organism: Neostapfia colusana; assembly: GCA_030760725.1. Lineage (NCBI taxonomy): Eukaryota > Viridiplantae > Streptophyta > Magnoliopsida > Poales > Poaceae > Neostapfia > Neostapfia colusana. The sequence continues at coordinate 3,678,605 of JASWHV010000010.1, read as the reverse complement.
CCGTTGAAGAAGAGACTCCGGAAGTGCTGGACTTCCTTCTTCCAGACGAGGAACTGACTACTGACCAGCAGCAACAAGGCAAGCCCCGGTTTGCATTAACCCTTTTTAAAAGTTTTACTTTGTTTACATGTGTCATATGAAGTATGTATGTGCATTAGGTATAAGATGAATGAAACCCCACTTGCATAACCAAAGGTTCCTAAAAGAGTGAGGGTAGTGTCAAGGACCTCGAGTAGACAGGCTATGCTTAATGAGTCATAGGACTTCGGTACAAGTCGAGTAGTTGGAATCTACTCGCGAGATAGGCTTGGGACACACGGGTTCGGTTGAGTGATGTGAGATCACTTTAGTAATGAAAATGAGACTAGGCAGGGGCTAGGGCGCAGCAAGAGGAAGTCTTGTGTGCGCAGCCCTGTCCGTGTCGATTGAGGACCGATCCGTGTGCGGCCCTGCTGAACAAGTATTGAACGTACCGAAGGCATATCGGATATATGGGCCCCGACAAACCGATGTAGCCTAAACCTCCGGGCGTCGAGGCATAGCACACCGATTTATAGGTGTAGGTTGAGGGCAGCAAGGTGGAAATCTGCCAACGGGCATAGAGAGATGCTCCGTGTGGGGAACCTCCTGCTCGTTTCGGTGCGACCGGTTCGACGTTTGGGCTGTTGGGTGAAAGGTTGTCCCGTACGACATCGAGTGAGCGTGCTGTGCAGCTCCACGGGTGGGCGTACGTGACGTGCTCTTTGGGTTTTCCCTGCAGGTGTCTATCGAGTCGATTCGCCGTCCCTCGCGGTGACGAGTACTGCTTGTTCACTGCGTCGTAACGTGGACTAATGGATGAAATATGTTGATTCAATGATGCTGATTGATATAATTGTATTGCTACATGTGTACCACCAAATACTGCTTACTAAATTTCAGATTTCATGAACTGTTAACTTGTTGCAAAAAGATGAACTAAGGATGAACTTGTAGGCGTGTCCTTTTGCTGAAATGTTACTAACCTATGTCTTGGTATACCTCATGTAGAGTTTCATGCTTAGGTGAGTCGGTTAAGCCTTGCTGAGCCTTCGTGCTCACGGTTGCTGCTTAAGTGTTTTCAGGTGAGGAGCCACCCACGGACTCGGAGTACGAGTCCACCGGCGAGGGTTACCCTCCGTCGGGGACCACGGCTGAGTGGGAGCCGTACACGCCGCGCTGAGCTGAGACGTGCAGCTAGTGTGGGTTGCCCTAGGGCTGGGCAACCGACTTTTGCTAAATAGGCGGGCGTGAGTTGTATAGTGTAGTCTTCCGCTGTGTAATAGAACAATAGTTGTAACTGAAGTTTGTACCTGTTTGTACAGTTTCAGCTGTTTTTCCCATGTAATATATTGTGTTCTTATGACGTGTGCTGTCGGGTGTCGCATCGCGCGGCACCACCCTCTGCGATCCTGGATGAGCGGATTCCGGTCCGCCACAGCCTGGTATCAGAGCTGCAGTGGGGATATCACAGTACTTAAGGACTGCATTAGGGGAAAAACTTAGGTATACGGTGAGGATTCGGTAGTTGCCCAAGTAAGGACTATATTAGCATAATTACTTAAAGTGGCAAATACTAACCTATGTGTTATAATTCTGAATTTCAATTATGTAACGACGCACCTACGCTCTGGTAAGTACGGTAAGGAACGCCACCGAAAGCGGTTCAATTTCGGTTAGCTCCCCCTGACGAGGAACGTGGCTCAGGGATAGAGTCTCACAGCTTGGTGTGAGATGTCAATATGAACCTCTTGGACTCTTCGTGTCCCTGAGTTCATATGAAACGCTGATCCCTAGCGTGCATTAGGCAAGTAAGTGGAGACCCCATCGCGTGGTCAGTAACGCGAGAGTGTGTTCGTCTGGAAATAGCCCAGGAGGACATACGCAGCGCTTGCCATCGGCGTGCCCTGCAGGGCAGTAGGTGGTATCTGTTGGGTTGATAACATTCCCAACCGTGACGACCCGTTCATGACATACTCGGGTTCCCCGTCGTGTGGTGTTGAAACACGATCACGTGCCTTGAGACGTGACTTAGCTCAAGGACGGCCGTATGACAATGATACGGGCGTTTGTATTTACTTTTAGATATGGAACTGCCTGAAATGAACAAACTTTGAGTGCACCATCATTGTGTGGTCTTCTGCAGGTACTAACCACGTATGTATCCGTGTAGAAAACGTGTGCGAGAGACCGTTTAGTGCCACACTCGAGACGTATATACCGGTATGATCCGGTTAGGATTTTCTTTTGTGAGGAACGTAGTACCGAGACATTGTAGGCATATGCATGAGTATAATGATAACAAAGAATTAAAATCTATAGGTTCAACATTTAGGACCCTGGTTGGGTATAAGAATGGGATAGTGATGATTGGAGTTCCAAAAAGACTGAAAAACAGAGTGCTCTGTTTTGGGCAGCATGTTTGCTGATCTTCAACAGGGCGTAACTCACCGGTCTTTTAGCCCAGAGGGGGTGCTACATAGCTCTGGAAAGGTATTCAAGTACTCTACAACTTTGTTGTAGACTTCCAGAGCTGAAACTCGCCTTAAGATGGCTGAAATCCCAGAGGAATGTAAACTGTCCAGAACCAGGGCAGAGTAAAACATCCTCTGAACTGATCTGTTTTTCAAACATAACTCCCAGTAGAAAAATCTAAAATTGTCATATAATACATCCTTAGAAAGAGTAGAAGATGTGCGACACCTTTGCAATTCAAAGTTCCTGAAATTTCAGCACAGAATTTAGTGGAAATCAGGGTTGGAAACAGCCACTTCCAAGGGAGGTGCTGTTAAAATTCTTCCAGAAATTCTGCTAACTTTGAATTAACATAACTTTTTAATCAAAGCTGATCTGGGGGCAAATGAGTACTCGTTGGAAAGATACTGAAGTTAACTTGAACTTTGGTATTCAACTTGAGTCATGAAGATGCACAGAACCAGATCAAAACTTGGAATAGGTAGAAACTGGTCATTCTGACAGAAGAATGACAGTTGAACTCATTGAAAAGGGTGTTGTACCCTAAGGGTGTTATACGTGATGACAACGCAATAATAATGTCTCGTAGAGACCAAACCCAGTTATGGTGAGCTTCCAAAGAGGGGGTTCATCAAGTTGGATTAAACTAACTTGTGTTTGGTCTGGTAATGGTGTAGCTTGTGCAAAGTTATTACATTATCTACTTACGAGATATTTCGCATGTTTGGTTGTCATAATGTTTTTACGCCCAGTTCTATTGGACTGCATGCAAAATGTTGCGGGACTGATGTTTAATGTCGTATGGTTGCAGATGGTTCGTACTAGGACCACGCACGAGGTTGGTGGCTCTAGCCAAGGTGGAGGCGATGACTCCCAGCCACCGGCCTACGACAGCACCCCGCAGCAGCAGCCACCACCGCCGCCTCCGCTTACTCTAGCGGATGTGATAGCGGCATTGGTGGGAGGTCGTGAGGAGCAGACCGACCTGCTCCGCACGATCGTGCAGAATACGTCCCAGGCGGGAGGACGTCAAGAGCGAGGGCCTCGTGAGCCCCGCAAAGTGTCGTACTCGGATTTCATGAGTACGCACCCTCCAGTGTTCACCGAAGCTGAAGAACCACTGGAGGCGGACAACTGGCTGCGGACTATCGAGTCCAAGTTCGGGCTGCTCCAGTGTACGGAGCGGCAGAAGACACTGTTCGCAGCACAGCAGCTCCACGGTGCCGCTGGTGCGTGGTGGGCGAATTATGTCGCCTCACGTCCGGCCGGCCATGCCGTGGAATGGCAAGAGTTCCGGGAGGCGTTCCGCGCCTATCACATCCCTCCCGGAATAATGAAGAGAATGTTCCAAGAATTTTTGGAACTGAAGCAGGGTGGGAGGATGTCACACCCGGTTTTTCCGAAGAAACAACCAAGTGAATATCACATGTATGCCAGGATCATTTTCTCATACATGTGATGACAAATAGTGAAGCATCATTTATTACAAGCCAGGTATCGAATATAAGTATGTCTTACATAGTAAATGTCTCGATGGACAATAATAAGTTCATCACAAGTAAATAAACTAGCAGCGGAATATTATTCTTTAGGGCTCCATCACAGGCGTTGCCCGGGGGTCTTCATGAACCTAAAATCCTTCCTCGGGTCCAAAATCTTGGTCATTATACACCACCTCATTATCTTGACCTGAGCAGCAATATAAACCAACAAATATGCAAGGTTGAGTACCAATGGTACTCAGCAAGTGTGGGAAAATCATATCATGCATGGCTAGAACAAGGAGAGGTTGAACTCATGGTTAAAGCACTACGCAATTAATACCTATCACCTTAGCTTATTAAGCACCTACATTACTACACAGGTGAAATGGTCCCAATCTCCCATCCCATCATCATAACCAAATAACCATAACATCATTTCCAATGTTAAGCTCCCCGCTTAACATCCACAACTTCCAAAAACCATCACTCCTCTAATCATGAATAAGTCCAGGCCGCTCTTAACCGTGAGCACGGCTGTCAAGACAGTTTTGACTCTGCAGAGTTTGTACCACTGTACCCACAAGTAGTGATTTCATCCCCCGTTGCCGGGTGGACTAAAGGAACCTCCATTATGCCAGTGGCTATGATCCACATTCACACTTCCCAGGTGTGCGGCCAAGAGATCACTACGAAGCCTTTACAAAGGGATTCCCGACGAGCGTGGGCCCACTGAGGTTTCACCCCTAACAGCATACAAGAGGCTCCAACCCCGCTGCAGTGGCCCCCTCTTGAGCCTTGCGGTTCATATGGTAGTCCAGCTGACACCTACTCCCCGCACCATCCAACACACCCATACTATGCCGGGGATACACCTAATTAATTGGCCAAGCTGCCCCATCTCAGCATGTGGTTGGCACTGTAAAGCCGGGTTACATGCTCCATGAACCGGTCCTTAGGATCCAGGCAAGTACTAAACACAAACCCAAGTCTCGTGCACCCAGCACACAACCAAAACATCCAACTTGCCTTGATCCCTACCTCTACATAACTCACAATAGCTCATTCAAGAGTATGGTATAATAAACTGATGATCTCATATCCCAAATATCCCATTCTAAGCATGGCTAAGCAAATGCATGTAAATAAATGACATGACAAAATAAATCCCAACCCAAGCTTCAAGGAAACAAGGCAATGCAATTCTAGGGAAACTTCCTAGCATGGGTTTCATATTTCATTTGACAATGCAAATAATTCTATCTACACATCCTAGCATAGGATCAAAGTGGTCAAGGACACTTGCCTCCTTCTTGCTGCTCTTGAAATAGGTAGTCCTGATCTTGGAAAGAAATAACTTGCTCTTGAACAGGTTCTACTTCATACCATCACACATAGCAAAAGAAAAACAACAATCATAAGACATAGCGCACACTTCTACTTCATACAAACCATACATTCATATTTATAAAAGTTCTTTACCATTATATGTGTTGTGGTTTCTTTATGTGTGTTAAGTTGTGGCTTGCATGCACTTTTAACCATGTATATATGATTCCTACTTTTGTGTCCACATTTATACTTGCATACAATGTGCCTTCACAATTTCTATCAACCCTAAACTGAATTCTTTGTATTTTAGAAACTCCATTTATCATTTACTAGTTGCCATATTTTCAGATTTATATTCCTATGCATAATTGTGTATTTTATTATTAAATTAGTAATACACATCACCTAAACAGATTAGGTTCTGGTCCTAAATAATTTAAAATCATATTTTGACCATGGCTTATGATGTATACTATTTCATAATTATTTTCCCTATTTTTCTATAACTATTCTTTACTTAAAAATGTGTCCCTATACTAATAAATGTGAATAATAGATGAAACAGATTTATTTCAGCCCAAAAATATATTTTTATCTCACTCCAAAGTTTTCTAAGTACTGAGAAAGTTTTTAATTAATTTTGACAATTATGTTTGTCCCCCTTTCTAATTTTTAAACACTAGTTACATATCCAATTTTCTAAATTAAATACTAAACAGAGCTAAAATAATGAATTCACCCCATTACAGGGTCTATAATATTATTTCCATAATTTCCAGGGGTCTAGCTACACTTATCAGAGGTGTTTTTCCTAATTTCTATTAAGTCCAGGGGCTAAAACTGATTTTTAAATGAATTTACATGATTTTCTGGAGTTCCAGGGGCTAGATCTGAAGTTTCCGGGGCTAGCTCTCAATTCCAGAGAACCCCAGGGGGTAGCACGTAAGAAATCCAGTCTTTATAACACGGGGTCGACGTGGACCGTCCGATTCTAAACCGACGGCTGAGATTATAACATCGAACCGGTACGCGGGGTTTTAAAGTCTACCGTGCGATTTAAAATAAACGGCGCACAAGCGGCCACGTCGCTCTGATCGAGAGCGGGCGGCGCTGCCGGCGGCGCACGGCGGCGGGAAGCGGCGATCTCGCCGGAAAGTTTCGGATCTTCGAGAATTCTGCCTAGAACTGTGATCTTATGGCCTAGATCGGTAGAGGGGAGGTCAGGGATCTCACCTCGGGGGTTTTCTCGAGCTCGGGGATCCTGGAAAGTGATCGGCGGCGAGGTCCGAGGCAAAACCACGGCGAAGCTCGTCGGCGCTGGGTTTACACCGTAAGTCTTCGGGATTTCTGCACCTGCAAAGTTCCCCGGAGGCGGTGGATCAAGACCAGCGAGTTAGATCAGAGTTTCCGAGCTTAGATCAGCCAGAATTCACCGGCGAAGTCTCGGTGCTCACCGGAGTAAAAATCGGCGATCGCGTGGGAAAAACTGATCGGATCGGGGGTTTTTATAGCCGGGGGAGGGCGGTGGGTCTGTTGTGATCGAGTTGGAGTCCTTTGGGTCCAGAATTCGGGCGACGGGACGGGTTTCCGGTCGGTTGCAATCGCGCGCGCTCGGGGGAAGAAGTCCGGGGTCGCGGGGTTAGGGATGACATGTGGGTCCCACCCGTCGGTGAGAGGCAGCGCGGCGCGCGCGGGGGCGGGCTGGCGCGGGAGTAGCTGGGCCGGCTGGCGGTTTCGGCCCACTGGCCAGTTTTTTCCCGTTTTCCTTTTTCTTTTTCCATTTCTTTTCTGTTTTGGGTATAATTTGAATTCCGGTTTGAATTTGAATTTTTGCAAAACATGCAACACGTCCAAAAATTTTTAAATTCTCCTCTGAACATGGTTTAGGGTTTTGAATCAAAATTTGGGGTGTTACAGAGGAGTGCCCACGACTACTCCCGTGCCTTCAACCATCTGGCGCAGTATGCGTCAGACTACATCTCCACGGAGGAGAAGAAGAGGGAGCACTTCTATCGGGGGTTACACCCCGAAATGAAGACCCACCTCGTACAGTGGAACCGCGGCACATTCAACGACTTAGTCAATGCCGCGATCATGCAAGAGGATGCTCAGCGGGAGTTGGCAGCTGAGCAGCGGAAGCGCAGCGCTCCACCCAGCGGTGGGAGTGGCGCGCCCCAGAAGTACCGTATGGTGTATCGGACACCATCCGGGCAGCAGTGGCGTCCACCGGCGCGACCTCAGCAGTTCGGGGGACGTTCGTTCCAAGCACCCCCATTCCGTCCACCGATGCCACCACCAAGACAGCAGCAGCAGCAGATGGTACCCCGGGCGTTTCCACCGCCACAACGCGCCCCGGGTTTCCGTCCACCGATTAGCGGGGGACAGCCCCGTTTCACCTGCTTCACGTGTGGCCAGGCGGGCCACTTCGCGAAGGACTGTCCCCAGGGGCAGCAGAGCAGCGGGCAAGCCCAGCTCCAGGGCGGTGCTCGAGGCCGACCTCCGGTGAAGAAGGTTGGTCAGCGGACTGGGGGCGTCCGTAACCTCGACAATGAGGATGCCCCAGAGGGAGATAACGTGCTGGCGGGTACGTTTACTCTCAACAATCAAGCCATCGTCATATTATTTGATTCCGGTGCAACCCACAGCTTTATAAGTGCATCCTATGTGGCTAAACATCAATTGCAAGTCTTCCCAACCGACTGCACTTATATGATATGCTCACCGGGAGGGAAGATTTCAGCTAATATGATGATTCCAAAGGCACCTCTGTGCTTAGGTGGGAAACTATATCCCACCACCTTGATAATCCTTATGGGACAAAAGATTGATGCAATCTTAGGGATGCCATGGCTACAATACCATGGCGCTGTCCTAGAGACTCGGACACGGACGGTTCACTTAAATTCTCCATTCCACCGTCCACATTCCATGGTATTAGACACGCCAATCCGGGAAGTTTTAACAATTAATAATGCTGAAGTTCTCAAGTTAGAAGACATCCCCGTAGTCCGGGAGTATCCCGACGTGTTCCCGGACGATCTTCCGGGCATGCCACCTGAGCGGGATGTCGAGTTCAAGATCGAGCTCGCACCCGGGACGACGCCCATATCACGGAGACCATACAAGATGGCTCCAAAGGAGCTGGCGGAACTGAAAGAACAGCTCAATGATCTGTTGAGCAAGGGTTTCATTAGGCCGAGTTCCTCGCCTTGGGGATGCTCGGCGCTATTTGTAAAGAAGAAGGATGAAACCCTGAGGCTGTGTGTGGATTACCGGCCGCTCAACGCCGTCACCATCAAGAATAAGTACCCACTGCCCCGTATTGACATCTTGTTTGATCAACTTGTGGGGGCAAGTGTATTCTCAAAGATGGACCTTCGCTCTGGATATCACCAGATCAAGATCCGGGCGGAGGATATCCCGAAGACGGCATTCTCGACGAGATACGGCTTATACGAATATCTCGTCATGTCCTTTGGTCTCACAAATGCTCCAGCCCATTTCATGTATCTCATGAACTCAGTGTTCATGCCGGAGCTGGACAAGTTCGTGGTAGTGTTCATCGACGATATCTTGGTTTACTCCAAGACAGAAGCCGAGCATGCCGAACACTTATGGATCGTTCTTCAACGATTGCGAGACCACAAGCTCTACGCCAAGTTCAGCAAATGCGAATTTTGGATCAGCCAAGTGCCATTCTTGGGACATATCATCTCAGCTGAAGGCATTGCGGTTGACCCAAGTAAAATCGAGCAAGTGTTGAAATGGAAAGCTCCCACTTCAGTTCATGAAGTCAGAAGTTTCCTCGGGTTAGCGGGATACTACCGGAGGTTCATTCCAAGCTTCTCCAAGCTCGCTAAGCCGATGACAGAGTTGCTGAAGAAAGGGACAAAATATGTTTGGAACACGGCGTGTGAAGGAGCGTTCCGAACACTGGTGAAGCATCTCACAACAGCCCCGGTATTAGCTCAGCCGGATACAACAAAGCCCTTCGACGTGTATTGTGACGCCTCCGGTATTGGGCTCGGCTGCGTGTTGATGCAGGAAGGACGTGTGATCGCTTATGGCTCACGCCAACTTCGGAACCATGAGCAGCACTACCCGACTCACGATCTTGAACTTGCTGCCGTGGTGTTGGCGCTGAAAATGTGGAGGCACTATCTCCTGGGGAACTTGGTGCATCTCTACACCGAGCACAAGAGCTTGAAATACATTTTTACCCAGAAGGAGCTGAACATGAGGCAGAGGAGGTGGTTAGAACTGATCAAAGATTATGAGATTGAGATCCATTACCACCCCGGCAAGGCGAATGTGGTTGCCGACGCGCTGAGTCGGAAATCGCATGTCCATCACCTCACCATTACACCGGTGGAGGAGGAAGAGCCAAGTTTATACTTGGTTCCTTATGGATCGCTGTACAACCTTGCCCTCATCCCTACTATTAGGGAGGACATCATTGCAGCTCAGAAAACGGATAAAGGCATGGCACATCTCCGGAGACGGATAGACAATGGAGAAATTAAATGTTTCCGGAAAGATGATGAGGGGACGCTGTGGTTCAATGACTGCATAGTCGTACCCCGAGATATGGAGTTGAGGAAAAAGATCCTCGATGAAGCTCACTTGTCTAAATACTCCATTCATCCGGGCAGCAACAAAATGTACCAAGATTTGAAAAAGAAATTTTGGTGGACACGGATGAAGCGGGAGGTAGCTAAGTACGTATCCGAGTGCGATACGTGTAGACGAGTGAAAGCTGATCACATGAAGAAATCAGGGCTGCTGCAACCCCTGAAGATCCCGGCATGGAAATGGGAAGATGTGAGCATGGATTTCATTGTGGGATTACCCCTAACAGCCAACAAGCATGATTCCATATGGGTAATCGTTGATCGGTTAACCAAGACGGCTCACTTCATTCCGGTGAATACACGTTACAATGCCGGCAAATATGCGGAGCTATACATAGCGAAGATTCTATGCCTATACGGGGTACCCAAGACCATTGTCTCAGATCGAGGTGCATTATTTGTATCTCGCTTTTGGGAGCAGCTACACGCTGCATTGGGTACTAAGTTGATCAGGAGCTCCGCTTATCACCCTCAGACAGATGGCCAGACAGAAAGGGTGAATCAAGTCCTGGAAGACATGTTGAGAGCATGTGCCATCCACCATGGTAGGAATTGGGATGATCACCTACCATTGGCGGAATTCTCGTACAACAACGGTTATCAGGCGAGTATCAAGATGGCACCCTATGAAGCTCTCTACGGTCGTAAATGCCGCACCCCATTAAATTGGTGCGAGTCCGGTGAAAGGGTCACATTCGGGGTTGATGTGGTGAACGACGCCGAGGAGCGCATTCGGACAATTCAAGCCAATTTGAAGGCCGCTCAATCCCGACAGAAGAGCTATGCTGATAAGAGGCGTAGGCCGTTGCACTTTGACGTAGGGGAACACGTGTACCTCCGCGTGTCTCCGATGAAGGGCGTGCACCGGTTCGGTGTGAAGGGGAAGCTCGCTCCCCGTTTCATTGGACCCTACGCTATCACCGAGAAGTGTGGACCAGCAGCGTATCGATTGGAGCTACCGGCATCTCTGACTGGTGTCCATGATATTTTCCATATTTCGCAACTGCAAAAATGCTTGAAGCATACAGCTGCTGTTCCTACCGAAGACATCGGTGAGCTGAAACCGGATTTAACATATGATGAATATCCGGTGGGAATTCTTGATGAGAAAGCCAGGACCACACGCAGCAGAACGTTGTGGTTCTACAAAATACTCTGGAGCAACCACACCGCCGAAGAAGCGACGTGGGAGAGCGAGGAGTTCCTTCGCTCAAATTACCCGGAGTTTATGGCTTCTCAACACGGGTAAGTCCCTATTACATCGCTATCTTTTCTTTTATAATCTCGGGACGAGATTCTTTTAAGGGGGGAGGGATGTAAAAGCCCAAGAAAAGGGACTTGCAAAAACTTTTCTTCACCTCACAACACCACAGTTTTTATTGTGGACACCATAGGAAATATTGTGAAGAGCAAGTGACCTCCATCAAAGGAGTGATTAGAAGGGAAAGTCTTCACTTTCACAAAGTAGGGTTTATACACATATGATCACACATGGGAGGGAAATTTCAAACTGTTGCATTCAACTTCAGGAGTGCAGCAGCTAAAACAAGGAGTAAAGGGCATACTTGGATTCCTCAGGTTCAAATTGGTGGGGAGGCAGATTCTCAATAATTTTTTGAAAAGGTTGGCCACCCATTTTTCCAAAAAGGATCCAAATATGCAAAGAATTCAAATATACATTTGAATTTGGGGGAAATGAGCTCAACCATACAAATGTAGGTCAGTTTCAAACTCCAAATATTTGAATTCATCTCTGGCTAAGCTTTGGAGATCTTTTGAGGGGTGGGGGAGCACTGACAAGTGGGTCCCACATGTCATTGGGGAGGTTAAAATGGCACAAAAGTCAACAGCCTTAAGGGCTAAGTGTTGCACTCGGAACAGAGCCGAGGCTCCACCGTGACACACCGTGAAAACGCCGGGCGCCACCTCCTGCTCTCCCCTCGCGCGCTGGCGAGCTCCTTGTGGGGGCGCAGTAACTCCCAGCCGTGCCCCAGCTCGCCACGACCCCGAACCGACCCCCAGTCACCGCCCTCTCGCACGACAGAGCGCCGAGGAGCCGCCGCTGTGATCCACTCGCTCGGGAGCGATCGTCTCTCGTGTACCAACGTCGGCAACTCTGCAAACCAACATCCTCAGACCTCTCACACCCTCCCCGCATCACTTCCAGTCGAGTTGAACCACTACCCACCGAGAAAAACCACGTTTTCGTGGCCGCCGGGGAGAACCGAGCAAAGGTGCTCCCGTGGGCAGCTCGGCAGAAAACTTGTCACGACCAAGGGGGAGCAGTTTTGGACGCGCCTAGACTCCACGCTGCTCGACCCCGAAGCCTAGAACCAGTGACCGATCATCGCCGGCGAATTTCGCAAAACATCTCCAACCGGTGCAGAACTACCCTCGGGTAAGAAACCCACGAATTCCCGACGTATGATTGCTTAGAGTTTATCAAACTGCACACACAGGAGCTAGACTTGATGGCGCCCAAGTTTGCTCCGCAACCCTAGCTTAATTTTGGCTATAGCCGGCGTATTTCCCGGTTTTCCAGCCGCGGTTATGGCGGGAAAGGTCGGGCTCACGGTGACGACTAGGTTAGAGCTCTCCCCGAGCCCTAACATGGCCTTGTCGACCTTCCATGAGATCCCCCGGTGCTGTAGAGCCTTTCCACCGAGGTTTTGGTGGGCTACGATAACCGGGCGCCATAACTGAAGAGAGTCCGAGCCGCTGCACCGTCGCCAGCTAGGTTAGGGCCACCGCCGACCGGAGCAGGCGGTACCAGCGTGTTCAGCGCGCGAAAATAGGCCCAGGCGGCGAGTTTCCGGCCGGGAGGCGGTCGGGAAGCCAGTTCCGGCGAGCTGCCGAGGTGTGCCGGCGAGGGGGCGGCGCGGGAAAAAGGGCGGGCGCGAGGAAGAAGACGAGCCGGCCAGGCCCGCTCGTCAGTCCCTCGCGGCACAGTGTGGGGATCTTCTGTTACACCGGATCGGCTGTGAACACGCGGAAGATAATCCTGTGGCCCCGTGTGGTGCAGCCGAGGTGATGACACGTGGGAGCCGGGCCCGCTGTCAGAAATTTGAACTTTCCCGGTTAATTCGAATTCCAGAAATTCCTCAAACTTTAGAGCTCCATAACTTTTGCTAGGAAGCTCCAAATTTAGTGATTCAAATTGGGTTGGATTCGTCTTGCCTAGCTCTGTCCAGACATACAACCCAATTTGTATGAAACCCGTTAATTAATTCTGGAAAATTCTTTAAAGCTTTTCAGCAAAAGAATTTTAGAGGGAGTTTGGTTCATCCAAAAATCCCCAAATTTTGCCAGAATGTTCTTTAGGACATTAGTAAACCCCTGTAAAAGTTTCAGACCATTTGGAGTTGATTTGGTCAGAGCAATTCAAATTGGAAGGTGCTGTGTTCATTTGAATACAGAAACATTTTCAGAGAATTTCCAAAACTTGGAAATTCAATTCTGGGCAAACCTTGACTCCAAAAATGCTAGGAAAATTCATGCAAACTCTAGGAGCTATAATTGAAATTTTAGTTCACTAAGTTGGGTATGAACAGGGGTATTACCTCAAAATAAATTCTTCCTTGCTGATCTGCCAAGAGAATTATTCTGAGCAAACCACTCCATGAAAAGTGCTAATGTTTGGTCCAGAGAGTTTTCTTGTGACAAGGAACTCACACAAAAATTCTCAGCTCCATTGGAGCTCTAGATCACCCCTGTCCTGTGTAACCACTTAAGGGATTAAGGTGGAAAGGGGGGGGGGGAAACCACTTAGCATTTAACCATGTGATTAAGTCCAAGCCAAACCACCAACACCAGTTCATCTTTAAATTCTTAAACAAAGTTCCAGGTGATAGAGGCTGGTTATTAGAACTAATAGTAGAAGTCTTACTCTAAAACTCACCTGTGCATCTAAATTAACATGTAGTATTTCATTAACGTGTAGCCGTTGAAGAAGAGACTCCGGAAGTGCTGGACTTCCTTCTTCCGGACGAGGAACTGACTACTGACCAGCAGCAACAAGGCAAGCCCCGGTTTGCATTAACCCTTTTTAAAAGTTTTACTTTGTTTACATGTGTCATATGAAGTATGTATGTGCATTAGGTATAGGATGAATGAAACCCCACTTGCATAACCAAAGGTTCCTAAAAGAGCGAGGGTAGTGTCAAGGACCTCGAGTAGACAGGCTATGCTTAATGAGTCATAGGACTTCGGTACAAGTCGAGTAGTTGGAATCTACTCGCGAGATAGGCTTGGGACACACGGGTTCGGTTGAGTGATGTGAGATCACTTTAGTAATGAAAATGAGACTAGGCAGGGGCTAGGGCGCAGCAAGAGGAAGTCTTGTGTGTGCAGCCCTGTCCGTGTCGATTGAGGACCGATCCGTGTGCGGCCCTGCTGAACAAGTATTGAACGTACCGAAGGCATATCGGATATATGGGCCCCGACAAACCGATGTAGCCTAAACCTCCGGGCGTCGAGGCATAGCACACCGATTTATAGGTGTAGGTTGAGGGCAGCAAGGTGGAAATCTGCCAACGGGCATAGAGAGATGCTCCGTGTGGGGAACCTCCTGCTCGTTTCGGTGCGACCGGTTCGACGTTTGGGCTGTTGGGTGAAAGGTTGTCCCGTACGACATCGAGTGAGCATGCTGTGCAGCTCCACGGGTGGGCGTACGTGACGTGCTCTTTGGGTTTTCCCTGCAGGTGTATATCGAGTCGATTCGCCGTCCCTCGCGGTGACGAGTACTGCTTGTTCACTGCGTCGTAACGTAGACTAATGGATGAAATATGTTGATTCAATGATGCTGATTGATATAATTGTATTGCTACATGTGTACCACCAAATAGTGCTTACTAAATTTCAGATTTCATGAACTGTTAACCTGTTGCAAAAAGATGAACTAAGGATGAACTTGTAGGCGTGTCCTTTTGCTGAAATGTTACTAACCTATGTCTTGGTATACCTCATGTAGAGTTTCATGCTTAGGTGAGTCGGTTAAGCCTTGCTGAGCCTTCGTGCTCACGGTTGCTGCTTAAGTGTTTTTCAGGTGAGGAGCCACCCACGGACTCGGAGTACGAGTCCACCGGCGAGGGTTACCCTCCGTCGGGGACCACGGCTGAGTGGGAGCCGTACACGCCGCGCTGAGCTGAGACGTGCAGCTAGTGTGGGTTGCCCTAGGGCTGGGCAACCGACTTTTGCTAAATAGGCGGGCGTGAGTTGTATAGTGTAGTCTTCCGCTATGTAATAGAACAATAGTTGTAACTGAAGTTTGTACCTGTTTGTACAGTTTCAGCTGTTTTTCCCATGTAATATATTGTGTTCTTATGACGTGTGCTGTCGGGTGTCGCATCGCGCGGCACCACCCTCTGCGATCCTGGATGAGCGGATTCCGGTCCGCCACAGGTCCTGGGATCGAGATACCCCGGAAGGCATCCCCAACCTGCCGGACGGCGATCCCGATGTCGTCGAGGTTCGGCATCTTCCGCAGGAGCTCTGACCCCTCTGTGGCTCCAAGAAGAGGGGGGTGGCAGAGGATGGAAGGGCGGGGTCGCCACTGGGAATGAAGTCGCCGCTCACCTTACCCACCATCTCGTACAGCTCCTCGTCGGAAGGATCAGAGCCGGGGCCCCTCTCCAGCCTGGTACAGTCCTGCTCGCCAGTATAGTACCACGCCGGGCGACTGCGCTACTGCAAGGGCGCAATACGGCACGACATGAAGTCCATCAGGACCATCAGGGACGTCAGCCCCTCGTTGGCCAAGAACCGGATCCGCTCCAAGAACAGGGCGTACTCCTGCTCCAGCTCTGGGATCTCCTCCCAGAAGCGACGATCGGTGGTTGGGCCAGCAGTCGGGAGTTGTAGGCGATCGTGCTCGTCGGTCTGCACTACCACCCAGCTCTCCCTCCAGTTTTCCCACCTTGACGCGCTGAAAGGCAGAAGGTACCCAGACACCTTTGGGTCCTTGCAGCGATGCTGGAAGTAGTACGCCCCCATCTGGGTCTTCGAGCCACGCCCAGTCGTCCGCAACACAAAGAAGTAGCGAAAGAGCGTCACAGAAGCGTGCACCCCCACAAACATCTCGCAGAAGTGGACGAAGACTGCGGCCTTTGCAAAGGAGTTGGGAGAGAGGTGGTGGAGCTGAAGCCCATACGTCTCCAGCAGTGTGATAAAGAAGGAAGAAATTGGCGGGACGAACCCCGCCAGAGCATAGGCAGTAAAGAAGACCATCTCCCCCTTTTCCAGGATCAGGGGGAGAGATCCCCGGTGGAGCCGGCGTTTCTGTTCCTCCGTGCGCCAGCCCAGCAGCCTGCGCACTGGCCCAAGCTCGGCGGAACGAACGAGGCGCGTCGGGAGCAAGTTGGAGGCCATGGCGGGGGAGAGCTCGAGGACAGGAAGGCCAAGGCGCAAGAGTTCAAGGGAAGAACGAACGCTAGGAAATGCGAAGGGAAGCCGCGATGCGGGTGAGATCCCCCTTTAAAACTTTCCAGGAACGGTTCGAGGTGATTCGAAAACCTTCCAATACATCGCATCGGCGACCGCATTGGCTCCGAGACCGGGCGCGCCGATGACAGGTGGACCCAAGTCGCCCAGCTGAAGCGGTGGGTCAAGGAGTCAGTCTCCCAAGAAGACGAGCCAGCAAGGCGCTTCGGCGGTTCCGGAAGAAAGCGCCGCGACGTATAGAAGTGGCAGCCTTGGGGACCGCCGCAGTAAAGGCAACCATCAAGTGGGCGCACTCTCCCATGATTCCGTGACTTTTCGTGCTCCGGCAACGGTCAATGCGGGACTTAGAGAAAGTGCGCGGAACAGAAGAGACGGAGGTCCCACCTCGGGCTCGCTATCTCCCCCGAGATGGGCCTGGGGGCCACTGTCGGTACCCGCGATATGGGATACCCCCGCGCACAGGGGAAGATGCCTAAGGATCTCGCCCTTCTCCGCAGGGAGAGCTCCGAAGGCGCCACGCGTCCAGCGGGGCCGGACCTCCCTCTCCTCAGAGGAGAGCTCCGGGCTTGCCACATGGCCTGCATAAGCCGGACCCCCCCTCCGCCGGGGAGAGGTCCGAAGGCTCCACGTGTCCAGCGGGGCCGGGCCTCCCTCTCCTCAGAGGAGAGCTCCGGGCCCGCCACGTGGCCGACAGAAGCCGGACCTCCCCCTCCACGGAGAGAGGTCCGAAGGCTCCACGTGTCCTGCGAGGCCGGACCTCCCTCTCCTCTGAGGAGGGTTCCGGGCCCGCCACGTGTCCAGCAGAAGAGCGCTGCCGCCCCCGAGCGGTAGGCAGCGGGCGTAAATACGCACCATACCTTGTCCGTACAAGGTATTCAAGGCCTGCGCCTTCCCAAGACGCGGAGACGCGGAGCACGCCTCTGTCAGGTGCCGTTGCGCCCAGTCGCATCATAGACTGGCGCGCGGTGTCAGAACCTGCCAGCCAATAAACGCAGCGACAAGACATCCCCTGCCTCTCCTGCCGTCATCAACCACTACGACTAGCAGGCGGCATGGGCAGGGCGGCAAGGCGAAGACTCAGAAGCCTTCACCAGAGACAACTACCGACATAACTGCAGATACGATAGTCGGCACGCAATCTCCCCGGGACCACTTGTCGGGTCCCGAGCCCCCCCTTGTAAGCCACACGAGCCTTCGACTATAAAAGGCTCATGTAGGCAACGTTAGCAAGGGTTTGCACTCTAGCCATTTGCACCCTGGGTTTGCTCTCCAGCAACTCATACCCGAGGTGTAACTCACCCTCAAGCTCAGGACTCCGGTTCTGAGCAACAAGCAATACAGCGAGCCCCTCAGCTCGCCGTGGACGTAGGGTTTTACGCTCCGGCGGGCCGAACCATGTAAAACTCGCCGTGTCAAGCTCTTCCCAAGCTCGTCCCTATGCTCAAGCTCTCTGCAAGTGACTAGCCCCTCCGAAAAAGAACCTCCGCGGGCTGCCCAGTGCAGGTCCGGGGGAAGTGTTGACCACACACTTCGACAGCCTTGCTCCCGTGGTTCTTGTTGCTCAAGCGTCTCAAAGTCTTGGTGCTGTAGTTCATCGTAGATGGCCTATTGAGCTTGTTCTTCTACTCACGATCACGCACATACAAAATTTACAGCAATCAAACATCATGCACAAACTTTACTCAAGATGCAATGGGGTAGATGAATGCAAATTCTATGGTGCTGTTTTATTAAACCAGTTTGTACATGTTCTTGCATGTTTTAATGGGCTTTTATGGGGTTTTATGATGAACAAGGGTGTAGGGATCAAGTGTGGACGTGGTGTTGATCTTGACTCAAGATCTAGATCAATTCCACCGTCAAAAACCGATCAAAACGTTATCTGTCCACATGAAAAAGTTTATTTTCAAAGGGGGCGAAGAAAATGGATGCGTAGAAACAGCGACGACGTCGTAAGATGGGTAACGAAGAATGTCGGTACCCGCGATATGGGGTACCCCCGCGCACAGGGGAAAATGCCTAAGGATCTCGCCCTTCTCCGCAGGGAGAGCTCCGGGCCCGCCACGTGTCCAGCAGGACAGCGCTGCCTGCCCCTGCGCGGTAGGCAGCAGGCGTAACGACACACCATACCTTGCCCGTACAAGGTATTCAAGGCCCGAGCCTTCCCAAGACGCAGAGACACGGAGCACGCCTCTGTCAGGTGCCGTTGCGCCCAGTCACATCACAGACTGGCGCGCAGTGTCAGAACCTGCCAGCCAATAAACACAACGACAAGACATCCCCTGCCGCCCCCGCCGTCATCAACCACTACGACTAGCATGCGGCATGGGCAGGGCGGCAGGACAGCAGGACGAAGACTCGGAAGCCTTCGCCAGAGGCAACTACCGACATAACTGCGGATACGATAGTCGGCAGGAAATCTCGCCGGGACCACCTGTCGGGTCCCGGGCCCCCCTTGTAAGCCGCTTGAGCCTTGGACTATAAAAGGCTCGGGTAGGCAACGTTAGCAAGGGTTGGCACTCCAGCAACTCACACCCTAGGCATCACTCACCCTCAAGCTCAGGACTCCGGTTCTGAGCAACAAGCAATACAGCGAGCTCCTCTGCTCACCGTGGACGTAGGGTTTTACGCTCTGGCGGCCCGAACCACGTAAAACTCGCCGTGTCAAGCTTCTCCCTCACTCGTCCCTTACGCTTAAGATCTCCGCAAGCGACTAGCCCCTCCGAAAAAGAACCTCCGCGGGCTGCCCAGAGCAGGTCCGGGGGAAGTGTCGACCACACACTTCGACTTTTGGCGCGCCAGGAAGGGGGATTTTCCCTTGCGCGACGAGTTTTTGCCGACGAAGATGACAAAGCTTCCTTCAGCGGCAAGCTCTCCTCCCCCGCGTTCACGGCAGACCGTGACTAGCGGGGAATACGTGTCGACACACTCAGGACGTAGTGTGTCGGCGCAAGCTGGAAGCTAGCAGCCGACTCCGGCAACGCCGACTCCGGCAATGCAGGCTCCAACTAGCGTGAGATCTTCTGCAGCACTGAGCGTTCCCCACGGGGGTGCGCTAGCCGCAGCAAGAGCACTACTGCGCAATCCACCTGCTGGGGACGCGCCCCATTCAGCGACCCAGCAGTGGATTCGCGAGGTAGACCGTCTCGTCGTCGCCGCCGCAAACCCTCGACTTCGGCGGGGACGACGCTCCGGCCAACCGGCTGTGTCGCTGACGCGCACGCCGACGGTTGACGGACAGACGGTGGATTCCAGCTCCACCAGGCTTCCATCGACGGACCTGAGAACTGAGCTGGAGCGATGCCACTTGGGCCAAGACGCCCAAGTGTTCCTCGAGCGACCACGAGAAAGGCGTCGCAGCCAAGAGGCCGGCGTCAGCATGACATCTGCCTCAACCCTGCCTGAGGCGCAGACTTTCGCCACGCGAACTCTGCCCCAGGCATACGCCACGCAGCATATGCCACAGCCATATGCCCTGCAAACGGCGCCCCCGGTCTATGGCGCAGCCTTGCCCATACCGGGGTACACAGTGCCTGCAGCGAACCAAGCGTTTGCGGCGCCAACGCCTGCAGCAACAGGAGCAGGATGTGCGGCCCTGGCGCCCCACCTTCGCTTCGCGAGGTGGCCGCGCAAGTTTCAGCCGCACCTGCCCGAGAAGTACGACGGCAGCGTCAACCCGGCGAGTTCCTCCAGATCTACTCCACCGCCGTACTTGCCGCAGGAGGGGATGAGGCCGTCATGGCCAACTACTTCCCCGTCACCTTGACCGGCCCAGCCCGGTCTTGGCTCATGAACCTCCCCCAGGGTTCCATAACTTCCTGGGGAGAGCTCTGCCGGCAGTTCATCACCAACTTTGGCAGCTCCTACACCCGTCCTGGCACGGAGCTTGACCTCCACGCTATCAAACAACACCTGGGGAATCACTGCGCTCCTTCATCCAGCGGTTCTCCCAGGTACGCAACACCATCCCGCACATTCAAAGTGCTTCTATGGTGGTGGCATTCCGGCAGGGTGTCCGGGACGAGAAGATGCTTGAGAAACTCGCGACCAGAGAGGTCCACGATGTCTCCGAGCTCTTCAGCCTGGCGGACAAGTGCGCCAGAGCAGCCGAAGGGCGGAACTGGCACTCACTGCCAGCCTCCGAGTCAGGAGGACAACCCGGATCTAGCGCTGCTTCCTATGGAGGCGGCAAGAAGGCCAAGAGCCGGGGGAGTGGCAAGATGAAGTCATCGGCCGCGGCTCCCGTTGCCGCAGCAGCGGCACCCAGTGGAGCTCGGGGGCCGCGCCCCGACAAAAGGCAGCGACAGTCACCAGCCCCAGATTGTGACCAAGGCGAGCTATGCCCCGTGCATGGCACCAGCAATCATACTGCTGCTGAGTGCTGGGACATCCAGAGGCTCGCAGAGCGCATCCGCAAAGGGAGGCAGCTGAGAGCTGATGCTCCGCCATTCCCTCAGAGGGAGGGCAAGCAGAAAGTCGACACCTCAGTCAGCGTCGGCCACCAGGTGGGCTTTCAGGAGCCTCAACGCGTCATAAAGACGGTGCACAACGCTGAGGACTCCAGCTCCGGTGATGACGAGCCAAGGCAGTAGCCAACTACGGCTGCCCCGAAAAGTCAGTGGAGACTGCACTGCTGCGATATCAACCTTGGAGAAGCTCCAAGTAGTTGCAGCAGCCCAAGCACCAGCCCCGACGGTGCAGAACCGGGCCAGCTCCACCCGAGTGCACGTTTCTGTGCCTTGGCCTTACCTCCTGGGGGCCGCCCAGGGTCTGCCAATCTCTTGAAGGCCTTAGCCAGAAGGGGAAAGACCCCTTGGGTCTCCCAAGGAGAGTCCGGGTTCTCCTACCCCTTGAAGGCCTTTGCCAGAAGGGGAGGGTACCCCGGGGATCCCAGGAGAAGCCGCGCAGGACCTGATCCAGCGTGAAGATGACGACCTCGTCGACGAGGCCCGACTGCAGGTGACACCCCACAACACACGGTCTCGGCTGGTGCTCTAGCACTACCGCCAAAGGACCAAACGCGTCAGGGACCTGCAAGAAGGCAACCCGGTGCCGCGGCACACACTTTCCCGCGAAGGACCTATAAACTTTCCCCAGCCGGGAAGGTCCCTTCCGAGTCACGGAAGTTGCCGTCCCAGGTTCACATGCCTTTCAACCAAGTATGGGATCCGTTCCCAAACCCTTGGCATGGAACAACACTGTAAGTCCTACCCCCTGAGCGTTAGTAGAACAGGGCCATGCCCTTCTGTAATAAATCCCATAGAGTCTAGGAACAGCGCTTGGGGCAGCTAAGTCTCAGGGGACGGTCCAGGACTACGTTCAGCTTGGCCTGGTTCCGACCCTAAGCGCGTAGAGTCTTGCTTCCCTTCTTAATGAGGCGGGTCGTTGCCTCCATGTATAGCCTGACTTCCCCCTATGGGCATTTACACAGAAACCTGTTCTACTTCGCTCTCTCTCATGTGCTCATTTGAATTACGTATTAATTTTTATGATCGCACTTTCTATGTATGCTCACTGTACATTTAGCTCCCTCTCTCCCGCGCTCATCCATAGTCAGCATTTGCTATCCTACCGAAGGCGGTTGCGCTTGAGGCACCTGCCGATGGCCAGGTGGTCCTCTCGGGCCTCCCCCAGTCAGGTGTTGCGGTGCCAGTTGGTCACCTCCAGGAAAGGCCTGCGCCGTGCATGGGGGGTCTAGGGTGCGTATCCCGCTTAGCCGGCTGTGTACCCAAAGCGTGCGCACCCTGCCCTTCGGAGGTCCAGGGGAGTACAACCGCTTTGCCTGGTTCCGTACCCAAAGCCTGTGCACTCTACTTCCCCGGCGCACGGTCCGGTACTAGGGACCGGATGGTCGTACCCGGACCTTGGAAGGAGCCGGAGCCCCGGTGCCTCGCGCACAGAATTGCCCAAGCCCCGTATACTGGACTTGGATCGTAAGCCGAATAAGACTAAGAGACGGGGAGGGGGGGACCCCCGAGGAGAATTACGTTTCCTCTATCTGTGTGCAGGACCTCCAGGTTACAGCAACAGGGGCTGCATGAGGCGGGGGGCAAGGAGCTATCGACTACTCCAGCACAGGACCGGAAGGTCCGGGTTCCGCCCCTTCAACAGGGGCGAGGCTCGAAGGCCCCACGTGTCTAGCGGGCCGAGCTCCCGCCTCCTCAGGGGGGGGGCTCCGGACCCCCCACGTGGCCGGTAGAAGCCGGACCTCCTCCTCTGGAGGGGAGCTCCGAAGGCCCCACGTGTCTAGCGGGGCCGGAGCTCCCGCTTCCTCAGGAAGGGCTCCGGACCCGCCGCGTGGCCGGTAGAAGCCGACCTACCCCTCCAGGGGGGGGGGAGCTCAGAAGGCTCCGCGTGTCCCACGGGGTCGAACCTCCTTCTCCTTAAAGGGGAGCTCCGGGCCCGCCACGTGGCCGGCAAATCCGGACCTCCCCATCCTCATGGGGCGAGCTCCGGAGACCTCCGGGGCCCTTAATACATTAAGGACCCGGGGAAGGTGTCTGTGCAGAGCTTCGAGATTGGTGGAGGCCTCTAAGTACCTTGCGGAGCTAAGGGCTCGGCCAGGCAAAACCAAGAAGAAGACAAAAAGCATCACAGGCACAAATATTCAAGAGAGTCTATTTATTCATGGCTCCATGAGCTGGACTACAGACTCGATAAAAAGAGAGAAGCAAGTCCTAGGGTCCTCCTGGCTCGCGCCGGAACCTAGAGGCTACAAGGGCGGCCACATCCCCGACTTCGGCCCTGGCCGCCTCCTCCCGCTCCGCGGCAGGGCCCTCTCTCGCTGGCTCCAGTGAGAAAGAAGGGTCCCGGCTCCTAAAGCATGCCAACACATGCGTGGCAACCTTCAAGGCCAGGCCCCGTCCCTCTGCCTCAAGCTCGCTGGCAACCACCGAGTCCAGCCTGCTCAGCTTGGCGCCGAGTGACTCCAGTGCGGGGATCACCTCAGCCACCTTCAGCGCAGGAGCCACCGCCTTCACTGGGCTGAAGCCAAGAGGGACCAAGGCGGACCCCGCCTGGTCGACGAAGCTCGAGATTGCACGGGCCTCGGAGGACTGCGAGGCCAAGAGCTCTTCTACCTCGCGGCGGGCTGCTCGCAGGGCGTCGCGGCTTCCCTCGGAGGATTCCTTCTCCTTGGCCGCCAGGGAGCTTTCCCGAAGGCCGAGAGATTGGGCAAGCCGCTCCAGCTCTGAAGCCCGGAAGTCAACAGCCAGCTCCCGATCCAGGATCGCCTGGCATTCCCGGGAGACCTGCTCCTCCCTCATGGCAAGGTCAGCCCTCTGGGCCTCAAGCTCCCTGGCCCGAGCTCGCAGGTCGTCCTTGCCTGCCGCCAGCTGCACGGCGACCCTCTTCACCTCAGCTGCCTGGAACGCTCCTGGTCCTCAACGGCGCGCTTACGGTGCTCCAACCTCTGCCTCATCTCCTCCACGGCAGAGAAGCTCTCCTCGGCCTGGGCATGCACCTCGAGGGCCTCCCTGTGGAGCCGCCGCGTCTCGGAGTCCAGGCGGTCAACAGCCCGCTTCTGCCGGTCGAGGAGCGCTTCCATGATGTCAAGCAATTCTTGCCTGGAGTCGAGCTCGCCCTTGACCTTCGCGGTCCGCTCCCGCAAAAGGTTCCCCCAGATGAGGAGGCGATCCCTCTCAACCGTCTGCTCCTCCCGCTCACGACCAAGCGCGGCTAGGACCTGCCGGACGCTCGCTTGGGCGAGCACAAAGGCATCCGCCAGGGGCAGAGGGGCAGCAGAGGCCAGAGCGGCACCCCCGATCTCCTCCATCACATCGTCCTCAAGAAAGGACGACACGCCGGGGGCCGGTATGAGACGCCGGTCAGGAGAAGCTGGCGCCGGGACCTCGACAGCAGGACCCGCCAAACTCTCACTAACAGCTGGCTCCTCAGCCCGTGGAGAGGGACGAGTGGGGAAAGTCAACGCTGGAATAGAAGCCGGGCCGCCTAGTACAGGGCCGACCTGCACTGGCTTGGGGGCCGTGGCAACCGTCTTAGCAGGAGGAGATGACGCTGCCATGGAATCCGGGCATACTGGAACAGGAGAAACTCGCGCTGGCATGGGGGCCGCGGCAGTTGTCCCGGTTTCCGAGCGCAACGACGCGAACCCCCCATCAGTCGGGGACGGCCGAGAAGCGCGAGCACTACAACGGGCCCTGAACCCCGGCTTCCGAGCCGGGGTAGGACTACCAGAGCCCGCCGTCACCGCCGACGGCCGCACCGCAGTCGCCTGGACTGACGGAGCAGGGGACGCTCCAGAAGCTCCTCTCGACGCATCAGCAGGTTCCCCGGAGACTCCACCACTTGAGGAAGGAGGACGCGACGTCCGGGAACCTTCGGCCTGTTGCCGCTTAAGAGGAGTCCTACCGGAATGATCAGTCCGGGACCTCTTTGTGTCACCACCGGATGGAGTGCCATCTCTAGAAGCAGGAGGTTCAGGCACCCTGGATCCCCGACTTGGCACAGATGCCGCCACCGGAGGAGATCGAGCGCGTTTCTTCTCTGGGGGCGGGTTGGAAGCCATGGCGAGGGAGGGCTCAAAGACAGGAAGACAAAAGCACAAAGTAAAGGAAAAGCGTTGGGAAGTGCGAAGGGAAGCCACAATGCGGGTAAGATCTGCTCTTAAAACTTCCCAGGTGCGATTCCAAGCGATTCGAAACTCTTCGAATACACCCCATGGGCAACCGCTTTGGCTCCAAGACCGAGCGCCGATGACCGGTGGACCCAAGCAGTCCAGCTAAAGCGGTGGGTCAAGGAGTCAGTCTCCCAAGAAGAAGAGCCGGCGTGGCGCTTCGGCGGTTCCCAAAGAAAGCGCCGCAACATGCAGAAGTGGCAGCCTTGGGAACCGCCTCAGTAAAAGCAACCATCAAGTGGGCGCACGCTCCCACGATCCCGTGACTGTTCGTGCTCCGGCAGCGGTCAATGCGGGACTTAGAGGAAGTGCACGGAACAGAAGAGACGGAGGCCCCACCTCGGGCTCGCTATCTCCCCCGAGATGGGCCCGGGGGCCACTGTTGGTACCCGCGATATGGGGTACCCCCGCGCACAGGAGAAAATACCTAACGATCTCGCCCTTCTCCGTAGGGAGAGCTCCGAAGGCGCCACGTGTCCAGCGGGGCCGGACCTCCCTCTCCTCAGAGGAGAGCTCCGGGCCCGCCATGTGGCCAGCGGCAGCCGGACCTCCCCCCTTCGTGGGGAGAGCTCCGAAGGCGCCACGTTTCCCGCGGGACCGGACCTCCCCCTCCACAAAGGAGAGCTCCGGTCCCGCCACATGGCCGACAGAATCCGGACCTCCCCCCTCCGCGGGGAGAGGTCCGAAGGCTCCACGTGTCCCGTGGGGCCGGACCTACCTCTCCTCAGAGGGGAGCTCCGGGCCCGCCACGTGTCCAGCAGGACAGCACTGCCTGCCCCCGCGCGGTAGGCAGCAGGCGTAAAGACACACCATACCTTGCCCGTACAAGGTATTCAAGGCCCGCACCTTCCCAAGACGCGGAGACGCGGAGCACACCTCTGTAAGGTGCCGTTGCGCCCAGTCGCATCACAGACTGGCGCGCAGTGTCAGAACCTGCCAGCCAATAAACACAACGACAAGACATCCCCTGTCGCCCCTGCCGTCATCAACCACTACGACTAGCATGCGGCATGGGCAGGGCGGCAGGACGAAGACTCGGAAGCCTTCGCCAGAGGCAACTACCGACATAACTGCGGATACGATAGTCGGCAGGAAATCTCCCCGGGACCACCTGTCGGGTCCCGGGCCCCCCTTGCAAGCCGCTTGAGCCTTGGACTATAAAAGGCTCGGGTAGGCAACGTTAGCAAGTGTTGGCACTCTAGTAACTCACACCCTAGGCATCACTCACCCTCAAGCTCAGGACTCCGGTTCTGAGCAACAAGCAATACAGCGAGCTCCTCTGCTCACCGTGGACGTAGGGTTTTACGCTCCGGCGGCCCAAACCACGTAAAACTCGCCGTGTCAAGCTTCTCCCTCACTCGTCCCTTACGCTTAAGCTCTCCGCAAGCGACTAGCCCCTCCAAAAAAGAACCTCCGCGGGCTTCCCAGAGCAGGTCCGAGGGAGGTGTCGACCACACACTTCGACAAAGACCTACCTCACTTCCTTTTGGTGGCAGGGCCTTCCTCCTAGCAATGGCAGCAGTGGGGAATTTTTCTATGGAAGATTAGGGCAGGACAGATCGTCAGCTCTTTTTCGGCGACGGCGAGGCGTGACGTGGCTCGTCGGCGGGGCCCAACGACGGGGCTCGCCAGCGGGGCTCATCGGCAGGGCTCACTGGCAGGGCTCGCCGGCGGGGCTCACCGGCGGCTGAACTCCGGCGAGGGGAGGGGGCTCTAACTCGGCGAGTTGGGGGCTAGGGTGTGACACCCTCATTTTCGGGTTCTGCATTTATTCATATTTTATATGTAGAAAAACATTTTTAAATCAAGTTGAAATCAAGAAAGGATCAAAAAGTTAGCCAAAAAGAGCAAATTCAAGTTTACGGAAAGCGCCAAAGACAACTTCCGCGGCTCGCTGGTCACGTGGCGCGTTCGTAACTCATCTCCGCAAATGGGGAGAGGTCCGCCGCTAAACTGGCTACGTGGCAGGCTCGGGGCTCATCCCCGCAAAGGGGGAGAGGTCCGACCCTGTTGAAGTGTGTGGTCGACACTTCCCCCGGACCTGCTCTAGGCAGCCCGCGGAGGTTCTTTTTCGGAGGGGCTATACACTTGCGGAGAGCTTCAGCGTTAGGGACGAGTGAGGGAGAAGCTTGACACGGGGAGTTTTACGTGGTTCAGGCCGCCGGAGCGTAAAACCCTACGTCCACGGTGAGCAGAGGTGCTCGCTGTATTGCCTGCTGCTCAAAACTGGGGACCTGAGCTTGAGGGTGAGTGATGTCTAGAGTGCGAGTCAACAGGGTTCGATCCCTTGCTAACGTTGCCTACCCGAGCCTTTTATAGTCCAAGGCTCGAGTGGCTTACAAGGTGGGCCCGGGACCCGACAGGTGGTCCCGGGGAGATTGCCCGCTGACTACCGTATCTGCAGTTATGCCGGTAGTTGTCTCTGGCGAAGGCTTCCGAGTCTTCGTTCTGCCGCCCTGCCCATGCCGCAAGCTAGTCGTAGTGGTTGATGATGGCAGGGGTGGCAGGGGATGTCTTGTTGCTGTGTTTATTGGCGGGCTGGCTCTGACACGGCGCGCCAATCTGCGATGTGACTGGGCGCAACGGCACCTGACAAAGGCGTGCTCCGCGTCTCCGCGTCTTGGGAAGGCGTGGGCCTTGAATATCTTGTACGGGCAAGGTATGGCGCGTCTTTATGCCTGCTGCCTACCGCGCGGTGGCAGGCAGCGTTGCTCCGCTGGCCACGTGGCGAGTCCGGAGCTCTCCTCTGAGGAGATGGAGGTCTGGCCCCACGGGACACGTGGAGCCTTCGGAGCTCTCCCCACGGAGGGGGGAGGTCCGGCTGCTGCTGGCCACGTGGCAGGCCCGGAGCTCTCCTCTGAGTAGAGGGAGGTCCGGCCCCGCGGAACACGTGGAGCCTTCGGAGCTCTCCCCGTGGTGGGAGGAGGTCCGGCTGCTGCTGGCCACGTGGCGGGTCCGGAGCTCTCCTCTGAGGAGAGGGAGGTCCGGCCCCGCTGGACACGTGGCGCCTTCGGAGCTCTCCCTGCGGAGAAGGGCGAGGTCCTTAGACATTTTCCCCTGTGCGCGGGGGTGCCCCATATCGAGGGTACCGACAGTGGCCCCCGGGCCCATCTCGGGGGAGATAGCGAGCCTAAGGTGGGGCCTCCGTCTCTTCCGTTCCGCGCACTTTCTCTAAGTCCCGCATTGACCGTTGCCGGAGCACGAACAATCATGGGATCGTGGGGGCGTGCGCCCACTTGATGGTTGCTTTTGCTGTGGCGGTTCCCAAGGCTGCCACTTCTGCACGTCGCGACGCCTTTTTCGGGAACCGCCGAAGCGCCTTGCCGGCTAGTCTCCTTGGGAGACTGACTTCTTGGCCCACCGCTTCAGCTGGACGATTTGGGTCCACTTGTCATCGATGCTTGGACTTGGAGCCGAAGCGGTTGCCTAAGCGGCGTATTCGAAGGGTTTCGAATCGCACCTGGGAAGTTTTAGAAGGGGATCTTACCCGCATTGCGGCTTCCCTTCGCACTCCCCAGCGCTTTGCACCTTCCGTGAGTTCTTGCGCCTTCGTCTTCTGCCATGGCTTCCAACCCGCCTCCAGAGAAGAAACGCGCTCGATCTCCTCCGGTGGCGGCGTCTACGCCGAGTCAGGAATCCAGGGCGCCTGCACGCCCTGCATCTGGAAATGGCGCCCCGTCCGGGGTGGCGACCCCAAGAGGTCTCGGGCTCATCATCCCGACGGGACTCCTCTTGAGCGGCGACGGGCTGAAGGTTCCCGGGCATCGCGTCCTCCCTCCTCAGGCGGTGGAGTCTCCAAGGAAACTGGTGATGCATTGAGGAAGGCTTTAGGCGGTGGAGTCTCCAAGGCAACTGCTGAAGCGCCGAGGAGGGCTTCAGGTGGTAGAGTCTCCAAGGAGACTACTGATTTGTCGAGGGGAGCTTCAGGAGCATCCCCTGCTCCGTCAGTCTGGGCGACTGCGGAGCAGCCGTCGGCGGCGACAGCGGGGTCGAGTGGTCCTACCCCGGCTTGGAAGCCGGGGTTCAGGGCCCGTTGGAGTGCTCGCGTTTCTCAGCCGTCCCCGACTGATGGGGAGTCTGTGCCACAGCGCTCGGAAGCCGAGACGGTTGCCGTGGCCCCCAAGCCAGCGCAGGTTCCTCCTGTACCAGGCAGCCCGGCTTCTGTGGCAGCGTCGACCCCCTCCACTCGTCATTCTCCACCGGCTCAGGAGCAAGCTGCCGGTGAGGGTTCGCGGGTCCGGTTGTCGAAGTCCCGACGCCGGCTTCTCCTGACCGGCGTCTCATCCCGGTTGCCGGTGCGTCGTCTTCTCTTGAAGACGACGTGATGGAGGAAGTTGGGGGCGCCGTTCCAGCCTCTGCTGTCCCACTGCCCCTGGCAGATGCCCTCGTGCTCACCCAGACGAGCGTCCGGCAGGTCTTGGCCGCGCTCAGTCGTGAGCGAGAGGAGCAGGTGGTTGAGAGGGATCGCCTCCTCACCTGGGGGAACCTTTTGCGCGAGCGGACCGCGAAGGTCAAGAGCGAGCTCGACTCCAGGCGGGAGTCGCTCCTCGACAGGCAGAAGCAGGCTATCGACCGTCTGGACTCTGAGACTCGGCGGCTCCACAGGGAGGTGTAAGTGCATCTAGGATATCCCTTGTGGGTTTTGGCTAATTGATGACGAACATATGAGATTCTAATGAAACTATTAAGATGATTGCAGGATATAAAAAGTGAACTGGCTCGGCACACACACAAAAAGGTGAAAAATAGAGTGGTGCCCGAAAAGGAAGAAGTTAGTGAAATTTAGAGAAGCAAAGTAGATACAAATGTATAGGTGGTGTGTGAGAGAGACACATCCCAAGAGCTCATGACTTTGCGTAGGGGTAAGGGGTTTAAAAATCAACTAAAATCCACTGAAAACCGGACTAGTCCATTTAACTTTCTGAAAGACGCAAACATAGTGCACCGGACTAGTCCGCCTTGTGAACCGGACTAGTCCGGTCAGGTCACTGGAACGCAACCGGACAAGTCCGGTTTTAGACCAGACTAGTCCGGTCATGTCTCTGTTGTCCTCCTTAGAGGACTACGGACTAGTCCATCCAGCAACAAGACTAGTCCGCTAAAGTTTCTGAAAACCCATCTCACATAGTACCGGACAAGTCCGGTCTGTGGACCGGACTAGTCCGGTTAACCCACTGGAAGTAGGCCGGACAAGTCCGATCATATACCGGACTAGTCCGGTAGTAGGTTTAACAACGGAAACTTTTTGGAAAAGCCTATAAAAAGAGGTCCCTCGGCTTTTCCCCAATAAGACACGACTCATACTGTCAAAACTTGAAACCCTAGCGCCGCCACCTGTCCCAAGAGCCCAAAAACACATCTCCCCACACATCTAAGGTGCAAAAAGGTGAAGATCAATAAAATACTTGGATTTGGGATTGGGAGATCGTCGTTCATTCGTTGTGAGCTCTTGGGGTTTGATCTCTCTACACTCATATTCTGAATTGTAATCTTTTTGAGTGTATTTGATCAACTTCTCATTGTAA
Source organism: Neostapfia colusana (assembly GCA_030760725.1). NCBI lineage: Eukaryota > Viridiplantae > Streptophyta > Magnoliopsida > Poales > Poaceae > Neostapfia > Neostapfia colusana. The sequence continues at coordinate 3,648,070 of JASWHV010000010.1, read as the reverse complement.
TTCTTGTGGGAGCCCTCAACGTGTGAGGTAGCCCCATAAAAACGGTGATTACACTTGATAGTGAAGTCAAGTCGGCCTGTGTGGTGACTTGAAGTGGAAAAGGGTTGAGAACCCGGCTCTGTGTGAGCTTCCTCAACGAGGACGTAGATCTCTTGGTGAGATCGAACCTCGGTAAAAATTCGTGTCTTTTGTTTCTCATTTGGTTTACATCTTGACACATTAGATTACTAGTTTGCTAGTCATCGTTTGAGTTCTTTACAAGTTTGCACGTGCATCCATACTATAAATTTAAGTTATAAAAACTGTTGTTCTTATTCCGCTGCTATAAGATAAAACTTGTGAGACACACTTAATCAACTCAAACAATTCAGCACACCGGACTAGTCCGCCCACACAACCGAACTAGTCCGGTCAGTCAAATTTCTAACAACTTTATTAAGTGTGCAGGAATTCTTTAAAGGCCTATTCACCCCCCCTCTAGGCCACATTCAATTGGTATTAGAGCCAAGTTCTCCATCAACGAGACTCACATCTCGGAGAGATCAATGGCCTCTGAGAAGAACAACGATATCCCGAAGACGAGCAACAACGATGAGGAGCAAGAAGCCAAAGCCTTCGATGTGCTGAAAGAAAACCCACATGACGATGAAGAAGTGAGGCAGCTAAAAGCACTCCTGAGAAAGAAACTGCTGGCACAAAAAGGAAAAGAGGAAGAAAGGACGATGGGGAGTGGTCATCACGACTACTCCCGGTATCCTTACAACTACAACCGACTCAATTCAAATAATCATTATCTCTCTATTCCTATGGGAAGGCCTCCACAGTTTGATGGAAGTGACTACACCATGTGGAAGTACAACATGAAGATGCATCTGATATCCCTAAACCCTAGTCTGTGGCACATTGTTTGCACAGGCATCGATATTCCGGACACTGATGATGAACTCACCCCAGAACAAGAACAGGAGATTCACAGAAACGCACAAGCCGTCGCCGTGATCACATCATCACTAAGCAGAGAGGAATTCACCAAGATCGATGGGTTAGAAAGTGCAAAAGAAATCTGGGATATCCTCAAGACAGCTCACGAAGGAAATAGGTCAGTTCGTGAAGCCAAAATCGAAATGCTTGAAGGAGAGTTGGGAAGATTTGCTATTGAAGAAGGCGAATCACCTCAAGACATGTACAACCGGATGAAAGCACTCATCAACAGAATTCGTGCGTATGGAAGTAAGAAATGGACAGATCACGAAGTGGTCAAAAGAATGATTAGAGCCTTCATGCCAAGAAACGTCACACTTTGCTCAATGATTAGAGAAAGCCCCGGGTTTCACAAAATGACTCCCGATGAGTTATTGGGAAAGATCATAAATCATGAAATGATGGAGAAAGAGGCTCAATACGTCAAAGACTTAGCCGAGCTCACCTCTTCTAAAAAGAAAGAAGTTGCCCTCAAAGCAACGTGCAGACCCAAACTCAAAGAAACTCGTGAAGACCAAGACGATGGAGATACAAGCGATGAAAGCACCGATCTTGATGACGAAGAAATGGTACTCTTCATCAAAAAGTTCAAACGCATGATGAAGAGAAGACACGGCAACAATTCACATGAAGGCAAAAGCAAGGATAAAGGAAAATCTAAAGCTCGACGCACTTGCTACAACTGCGGAGAGTATGGTCACTTCATGGTGGACTGTACTTATGAGGAAAACAAAAAGAAGAAGGAAACAAGATCTCAAGAAAAGAAAAATTTCAGAAAAAGAAGACAAGCCCATCAAGCTCACATTGGGAAGGAGTGGGACTCAAACGACGAGTCCTCCTCCGATGAAGAAGAAGAGGTGGCCACAATCGCAGTCAAGAAACCAACTACGAGAGCCACACTCTTTCCGAACATGGGAGGACGGGACATGAACATCCACACTTGTCTTATGGCTAAGGAAGGCAAGAAAAAGGTTAGACTTACTCCTTCTATACTAAATTCCTCCATTGATGACTTTGATAGCTCTAGTGATAATGAAGAATTATTTAGAGGGCTAAGTAAAATTGCTTTAAAGAAAATGGAAATGTTGTCGAACGAAATCTTTGAAAAGGAGGAACTTGTCAACTGACAAGAAGATATGCTCATCCGTGAGAGGAAGAGATATCAAGAAGTTGAAAAGCTTCTTGAGCTTGAAAGAGAGAAGAATGAGTCACTTGAGTTAGAGCTAACCTTGAGTAAGGAAACTTACTCAAAGTTAGAGAACTCGCACATTGCAATCAAGGAAGAACTTGCTAACTTGTCAAAAGTTAACAAAATCCTTGAGGTGCAAGTTGAGTCCCTCAAACAAAGTGACTCCTCTTCCTCCAAAAGCTCTTCCTCCAAAGATATGCGCTCGACAACAATAAGAACCTGCACTTGCTCTAGTAAGAAGAATGTAATTTCTAATGCTTTAACCCCACATGACATGCATTCTTCTCAAAACGGCATCTTTGATAAGGAGAAGATCAAATATGCAAGAAGTGCATATATGATCACTAGACCTTCCAATGTCAAAGATGGACTTGGCTTCGACAGGAATAGACACATGTCTACCTCTAATCATGCTAAGAATAGAATCATTTTTGTTAAAGAAAAATCCCATGAATCTGAGCTACAAACATTATTCCATACATTTGATGCTTCTTATGTTCTCATGAAAAACAAGTATGGAAAAGTTATTGCTAAATATACAGGGCCACGCCACAAGAACTTAAAAACTTGTGTGTGTGTGCCCAAGACTCTTGTGACTAACCTGAGAGGACCCAAGCAAGCTTGGGTACCTAAAACCCAGAAATAATTCTGTTTTGCAGGCTTACTCCTCCGGTGGATCTAAGTGGGTGCTAGACAGCGGATGCACAAATCATATGACCGGAGAGAGAAGTATGTTTGTGGAATACGAGTGCAACAAGGATCCAAGTGAAGGAATACACTTTGGAGATAACAGCCAAGGAAAGGTCCTTGGTAGTGGTAACATTGAAATATCCTCTCAACACACCTTATCTAATGTTTTACATGTAGATTCTCTAGATTATAATCTTTTATCAATATCTCAACTATGCGACAAAGGTCACAACTGTTTATTCACTAATGAGGGTGTGACCGTCTTTAGAAGAAGCGATGGCTCGATTGCATTCAAGGGATTGTTGAAAGGAAAGCTTTATCTTGTTGACTTCAACAAAGATAAAGCCGAACTCAACACTTGCTTGGTTGCTAAGACCAACATGGGATGGCTGTGGCATAGACGGCTAGCCCATGTTGGAATGAGAAATCTGCAGAAACTTCTAAAAGGTGGTCACATCCGTGGTCTTAAGGATGTGGTTTTTGAAAAAGACAGGCCATGCAGCGCTTGTCAAGCAGGAAAACAGGTTGGAGCACCACACCCCGCCAAGAATGTGATGTCCACCGCTAGACCGCTGGAACTTCTCCACATGGATCTCTTTGGTCCAATTGCGTACATCAACATCGGCGGTAACAAATACGGTTTAGTAATTGTTGATGATTTTTCAAGATTTACCTGGGTATTTTTCTTGTATGATAAATCAGAAACTCAAGGAACCCTCAAGAAGTTCTTGAAAAGAGCTCAAAATGAATTCTCATCAACCGTAAAGAATATCAGAAGTGACAATGGGACAGAATTTAAGAACACCCAAGTTGAAGAATATCTCAATGAAGAAGGTATAAAGCATGAATTCTCGGCACCCTATTCTCCTCAACAGAACCGGGTGGCCGAAAGGAAGAACAGAACATTGATCGAAATGGCGAGAACAATGTTAGATGAATACAAGACGTCAGACCGGTTTTGGGCAGAAGCGGTGAATACCGCTTGTCATGCCACAAATCGGTTGTACCTTCATCGACTTCTGAAGAAAACTCCATATGAGCTTCTCACGGTCGATAAGTCTATGCTAGATAAGGAGGAAGCTCCATGTGAAGCCCTGAAGAAAATGGCACTTGGTGATATCCTACCACGAGAGGAGACACAAGATGAATTTCATCAAGGAAGCAATGATCAAGGGGGAGCTCCTACACAAGATCAAGTTGAGGAAGATCAAGAAAATCAAGATGATCATGGAAGCAATGATCTAGGGGGAGACATGACACATGAAGACAATGAAGAACAAACAACTATACAAAATCCACACCCAAGAGTACATCAGTGTGTGCAAAGGGACCATCCTGTCAACAATATCATTGGAAATATTGCTAAGGGAGCAACTACTAGATCTCAAATTGCAAATTTCTGTGAACATTATTCTTTTGTGTCTTTTCTAGAGCCATACAGGGTAGAAGAAGCCTTAAGGGATCTAGACTGGGTGATTGCGATGCAAGAGGAGCTGAACAGCTTCAAAAGAAATGAAGTGTGGGAGCTGGTGGAAAGACCAAGGGCGAACATCGTTGGAACCAAATGGGTTTTTCGGAACAAACAAGATGAACATGGAGTAGTGACAAGAAATAAAGCAAGGTTGGTGGCCAAAGGTTATTCTCAAGTGGAAGGTTTGGATTTCGATGAAACCTTCGCTCCTGTAGCTAGACTTGAGTCCATTCGCATTTTATTGGCATATGCTACTCACCATAATTTTAAGTTGTATCAAATGGACGTCAAGAGTGCCTTTCTGAATGGTCCGATAAAGGAGGAAGTCTATGTGGAGCAGCCACCGGGGTTCGAAGATCAGAAGTATCCCAACCATGTCTATAAACTGCGTAAGGCTCTCTATGGCCTCAAACAGGCTCCTCGAGCCTGGTATGAGTGCCTTAGAGATTTTCTGATTCAAAATGGATTCAAAATTGGTAAAGCTGACTATACACTCTTTACTAAGCATTTTGATGATCATTTATTCGTATGTCAAATTTATGTTGATGACATTATCTTTGGATCCACTAACAAGTCCTTCTGTGAAGAATTTAGCAAAATAATGACAGACAGGTTCGAGATGTCAATGATGGGTGAATTGAAGTTCTTCTTGGGATTTCAAGTGAAGCAACTGAGAGAAGGTACATTTATAAGCCAAACTAAATATACACAAGACATTCTCAAGAAATTCAATATGGACAAAGCCAAGCCCATCAAGACACCCATGGCCATCAACGGACATCTCGACCTCAATGAAGATGGTCCAAATGTGGACCAAAAGGTATATCGGGCCATGATTGGTTCCTTACTATACTTATGTGCATCTAGGCCAGATATTATGCTTAGTGTTTGCATGTGTGCAAGGTTTCAAGCCGCACCCAAAGAGTGTCACTTAATTGCTGTAAAAAGAATCCTAAGGTATCTTGTGCACACACCCAACTTGGGCCTTTGGTATCCCAAAGGATCCAAGTTTAACTTGATAGGGTACTCCGACGCTGACTATGCGGGATGCAAAGTCGATAGAAAGAGCACGTCAGGGACTTGTCAATTTCTTGGTAGGTCCCTAGTTTCTTGGTCATCTAAAAAGCAAAACTCCATTGCTCTTTCCACAGCGGAAGCAGAGTATGTTGCAGCCGGTAGTTGCTGTGCGCAACTGCTCTGGATGCAACAAACTCTTAGGGACTACGGCTACAATCTAAGTCATATCCCGCTTCTATGCGATAATGAAAGTGCTATAAAAATTGCACACAACCCGGTAGAGCACTCAAGAACTAAGCACATAGACATCCGTCATCACTTTCTTAGAGATCATTCATTAAAAGGTGACATAGCTATTTCACATGTTAGGACTGAAAAACAACTTGCAGATATTTTTACCAAACTATTAGATGAGAAAAGGTTCTGTGAACTAAGAAATGAGCTAAACATTCTTGACTCTCGAAATGTGGCTTGAAACATTGCATACCTGGTTGCAACTAAAATTGTTCCTCCGTACTGTCAAAAATGCTCCTCCTCTCCTTTGTACTCAGAAAACTATTCTTAATGAATAAATCTTGTGGATTATGACCATTGTTTGATTGGTGATTGTATACTGGTCGTAATCACCAAGACTACTTGCAAAATTGTTGTCCTTGGATCACTATTAGTTATCTATATATATATCAAGTCTGTTGAAAACGAACTAGTCCGATTCCCAACCGGACTAGTCCGGACAGACAACAATTAGGTTAAACTCAGGGGTACCGGACTAGTCCGCTACCAGGACCGGACTAGTCCGGTCAGTCGGATATAGAAGCAGTCAGCCGGACCAAACGCCTCCCTCTCCACTCATAATCACTTTGCATCACCCTCTCTCCTAAACCCTAGCTCTCAAAGTGATTTTCGAGTTGAGCCCTCAAACTCAGAGTTTTCTCCGTGAAAAAGCCGCTTCTCGACGAGGGGATCCTACTTTCTGGACTCATCCGGACTGATTTCTACTCCTTCAACGCGAATCTTCAAATCTTGGTAAATCCCCCCAAAACCAAAATCTCAATTTTTCTAGCTCTAGCTAGTTTCCTTTGACCTCAAAAGGATGTACATTGCTTAAATAGATGTATTCCTACCATTTTCCTACCATTGTGTCCTTAGATAGGAGATTTGCTTCAAATGAAACACTCAAGTTAGGGTTCTTATGCTAGGCCGGACTAGTCCGGCGTCCAGATGCGGACAAGTGCGGTCCACCGGACTAGTCCGCACTCTGAAACCGGACAAGTCCGGTCTCTGACAGCTGAACTGCTACATTCCCATTTGAAGTCAATAAGGTCTCCGTTTGCATCTAATCCTTAAACTCCTTGTCAGGCGTAATGTCTTTAGGATCAGATGACAGCTCTTTTCACATTGACGAAGAAACTCAACGTGAAAGAGTGAGGAGAGCTAAGGAGGGAGTGATGAAGAAGAGACATGACGTCAATGCTCACTCTCCACCCTCCGACGACAATCTTCCTAAGAAGAGAAAAGTCATTATCAAAAGGCCTCAAAGGAAAGATGCTGCTGAGGGCTCATCAGGGCCAAGAAGAGTTCTCAATAAAGGGAAGGGATTTGCTAGTGGCCCCATTGGGCCCTTGAAATTGAAAAATCCCGTTCACCGCAACAGGCAACCCTCAAGTGAAGATTTCACTGGAAAAGGGAATGAGCTAGCTGATAACTTCAGAAAGATTGAAGTGTATGGACGACCTAAACAATGTTCTGATCCTAGGTTCTGGAGCAACTTCCATGCAGACTACTACGAGCACGTGTACATGAAGATGAAGAATCCCGTAGTAGAGAGTCAATGGCTGAATGTTGACTACCTGAAGTCGAAGAAGTATCCCGCCTTTCGTGAGATGGTGGAGGCCTTAGAGAGGCACGGTCTGACGGACCTGCTATCCTTTGAGTATGACTGGAACAATGAAGTCATTACCCAGTTTTACTCCACTCTCTACTTTGCTCGGGATGATGGAGACAGTCTTACTTGGATGACTCATGGTTCAAGGTACAGTGTCACTTATGATGAATTTGCTAGGATTCTTCACCTCCAAAACACTTTGGATCATGAACTGGTCATTCATAATCTGAAACCCCTGGAGAAGGAGGAACTTGAATTTCTCCATGACACAAGGATGCCATATGTCCCTCCAACCATCAAATACCTAAAGCCCTTCTTCGTGGTTCTAAATAGAGTCTTGAGAAAGACGATAGCTCCGAAGGATGGAGATGCAGGAACTATACAAGGAACCTTGAGGACTCTCATGAAAGTCATTAGTGGGAGGAGACCATTCAATGTCTTTGAGTATATCTACAATGACATTGTGAACATCTCAATTACCCCCAATAGGTCCTGTGGATACGCACCTTATATCATGTACATGATTGAGAAGGTGACAGGACTCGAGTTTGTCAAGGATGTCAAGCATACGGGGTTGAAGCCGCAAAAACCCACCGAGTACACTCTCCCTCCGGCTCCAACTGCCCCATCCTCTCCACCAGTGGAGAGGAGATCAAAGCAAGCTCATGATGACACTAGGTCTGCAGCTGCTCCTCCTGGTTCTTCACCTGCTCAAGAATCATCTAGCGGCATCCTCAAGATGCTCTCCTCTATCTTTGCCTGCTGCCATAAGATCGAAGACAGGCAACGCAAAGAAAAGCTTGCAAGGAAGAGACATCAACAGTACGTCAATGCAAATATCAAGTCTATCTGTGCAAAGCTTGAGATTGAGCCTGTTGGATCACCGCCTGCCTCCGAGGACTCAGAGGAAGATCCTGCTCCCGTGGATGCTGAAGATGAAGATCAAACTGAGACTGACGGGGGAGGCAGCGATGAGTGACTTCCCTCAATTTTTCCCTTTTTGGTGTCTTGATGCCAAAGGGGGAGAGATTGAGATTAGACTTGGACTTATTTTTCTATCTAGTATTAGTCATTAAGATCTTGAGTGATCAAGGACATGTATCTATTTTTAAAATCTTGTAATGCACTATTTCTTTTCCTATGTGTGATGTACTATGCTCTAATGCCCACTTACGTGTTCACTACTGGTTGTCTTTAATTTAGCACATTTTGTTTATCACACACCTGTAAGGCACCCCACCATAAGGTGTGTACATATGTGAGACATTTTTTGTGAATTCTTTATTGTTCTCATGTGTACGCACCTTATGAAAATCAACCTTTTATTCCCAATTGTGATATCTCAAATGGTTGTCATCAATCACCAAAAAGGGGGAGATTGTAAGTGCATCTAGGATATCCCTTGTGGGTTTTGGCTAATTGATGACGAACATATGAGATTCTAATGAAACTATTAAGATGATTGCAGGATAAACAAAGTGAACTGGCTCGGCACACACACAAAAAGGTGAAAAATAGAGTGGTGCCCGAAAAGGAAGAAGTTAGTGAAATTTAGAGAAGCAAAGTAGATATAAATGTATAGGTGGTGTGTGAGAGAGACACATCCCAAGAGCTCATGACTTTGCGTAGGGGTAAGGGGTTTAAAAATCAACTAAAATCCACTGAAAACCGGACTAGTCCGTTCATGGACCGGACTAGTCCGTTTAACTTTCTGAAAGACGCAAACATAGTGCACCGGACTAGTCCGCCTTGTGAACCGGACTAGTCCGGTCAGGTCACTGGAACGCAACCGGACAAGTCCGGTTTTAGACCGGACTAGTCCGGTCATGTCTCTGTTGTCCTCCTTAGAGGACTACGGACTAGTCCATCCAGCAACAGGACTAGTCCGCTAAAGTTTCTGAAAACCCATCTCACATAGTACCGGACAAGTCCGGTCTGTGGACCGGACTAGTCCGGTTAACCCACTCGAAGTAGGCCGGACAAGTCCGATCATATACCGGACTAGTCCGGTAGTAGGTTTAACAACGGAAACTTTTTGGAAAAGCCTATAAAAAGAGGTCCCTCGGCTTTTCCCCAATAAGACACGACTCATACTGTCAAAACTTGAAACCCTAGCGCCGCCACCTGTCCGAAGAGCCCAAAAACACATCTCCCCACACATCTAAGGTGCAAAAAGGTGAAGATCAATAAAATACTTGGATTTGGGATTGGGAGATCGTCGTTCATTTGTTGTGAGCTCTTGGGGTTTGATCTCTCTACACTCATATTCTGAATTGTAATCTTTTTGAGTGTATTTGATCAACATCTCATTGTAATTCTTGTGGGAGCCCTCAACGTGTGAGGTAGCCCCATAAAAACGGTGATTACACTTGATAGTGAAGTCAAGTCGGCCTGTGTGGTGACTTGAAGAGGAAAAGGGTTGAGAACCCGGCTCTGTGTGAGCTTCCTCAACGAGGACGTAGATCTCTTGGTGAGATCGAACCTCGGTAAAAATTCGTGTCTTTTGTCTCTCATTTGGTTTACATCTTGACACATTAGATTACTAGTTTGCTAGTCATCGTTTGAGTTCTTTACAAGTTTGCACGTGCATCCATACTATAAATTTAAGTTATAAAAACTGTTGTTCTTATTCCGCTGCTATAAGATAAAACTTGTGAGACACACTTAATCAACTCAAACAATTCAGCACACCGGACTAGTCCGCCCACACAACCGGACTAGTCCGGTCAGTCAAATTTCTAACAACTTTATTAAGTGTGCAGGAATTCTTTAAAGGCCTATTCACCCCCCTCTAGGCCACATTCAGGAGGCCCTTGAGGCGCATGCCCGGGCCGAGGAGAACTTCTCTACCCTGGAGGAGGTATGGCAGAGGCTGGTGCGCCGTAAGCGCACCGTTGAGGATCAGGAGCGCTCCGTGGCGGCCAAGGCGGAGAGGGTCACTGCGCGGCTGGCGGCGGGCGAGGGCGACCTGCGAGCTCGGGCCGCGGAGCTAGAGGCCCAGAAAGCAGACCTTGCCACGAGGGAAGAGAAGGTCTCCCGGGAGCACCAGGTGATCCTGGATCGGGAGTTGGCTGCCGACTTCCGGGCTTTAGAGTTGGAGCGGCTTGCCCAGACTCTCCGCCTTCGGGAAAGCTCCCTGGCGGCCAAGGAGAAGGAATTCTCCGAGGGAAGCCACGACGCCCTGCGGGCAGCCCGCCGCGAGGTAGAGGAGCTCTTGGCCTCGCGGTCTTCCGGGGCCCGTGCGGTCTCGAGCTTCGTCGACCAGGCAGGGTCCGCCTTGGTCCCCCTTGGCTTCAGCCCGGTGAAGACGGTGGCCCCTGTGCTGAAGGTGGCTGAAGTGATCCCCGCGCTGGAGTCAATCGGCGCCAAGCTGAGCAGGCTAGATGCGGTGGTCGCCGGGGAGCTCGAGGCAGAGGGACGGGGCCTGGCCGTGGAGGTTGCCACGCATGTGTTGGCGTGCTTCAGGAGCCGGGACCCTTCTTTCTCACTGGAGCCAGCGAGACAAGGCCCTGCCATGGAGAGGGAGGAGACCGCCAGGGCTGAAGTCGGGGATGTGGCCGCCCTTGTGGCCTCTCGGTTCCGGCGCGAGCCAGGGGACCCTAGGGCTTGTATCTCCTCCTTTTTTATTGAGTCTGTAGTCCAACTCATGGAGCCATGAATAAATAGACTCTTGTGACCTTTTGTGTCTGTTGCGCTTTTTGTCTTCTTCTTGGTTTCACCTGGCCGAGCCCTTAGCTCCGCAAGGTACTTAGAGGCCTTCACCAATCTCAAAGTTCTGCACAAACACCTTCTCTAGGTCCTTATTGTATTAAGGGCCCCGGATGTGATGGCTCTCTAGGATCAGAAACTGTCCCCACATACCACCACTCGTTATTTCTGCGCACTTTGTCCTCACTCGTGCGCACCCGGGAAAACTTCCCAGTCGATCACCCATCCCCAAATTCCCCCGGGCCAAGCACGCTTAACCCCGGAGTTCTTTGCAGGTGGGCTTCTAGAAAAGAATGTATACCTTGGTGGTATGAGTACTCTATCAATCCTATTAAGCCGAGAGCCATGATATCACACAGTCCACCCCCCTTAGAAGACCGACGTCCTCGTTGGTCAATGCCAAGACAGGAACGTCCCCTCTTAGCCACGTTTGTACGTTCAGTACTAGCGTACGCATACCGTACGTCCGGTTAGCAGCATACGTACCATACCGTGTCCCACACAGAGGACCCACGCGTCATGCGTATGTACCTGCGTCCCTGACCCGTACACTATCGTATCCTTGTCACTGACCCGTACGCACCCGTGAAACTGCGAGGTTCAGCTCTAATACCATTTGTGATGGCTCTCTAGGATCATAATCTGTCCCCACATACCACCACTCGTCTTTTCTACGCACTTTTTCCTCACTCGTGCGCACCCGGGAAAACTTCCCGGTCGGTCACCCATCCCCAAATTCCCCTGGACCAAGCACGCTTAACCCTGGAGTTCTTTGCAGGTGGGCTTCCAGAAAAGAAGGTATACCTTGGTGGTATGAATACTTTATCAATCCTATTAAGCCGGGAGCCAGGATATCACACCGGAGGTCTTCGGAACTCGCCCCATGAGAATGGGGAGCTCCGGATCTGCTGGCCACGTGGTGGGCCCGGAGCTCCCTTCTGAGAAGAGGGAGGCCCGGCCCCGTGGGACACGTGGAGCCTTCGGAACTCTTCCCTCAGAGGGGGAGGTCCGGCTTCTGCCGGCCACCTGGCGGGCCCGGAGCCCCTCCTGAGGAGAGGGGAGCTCCGGCCCCGCTAGACACGTGGAGCCTTTGGAGCTCTCCCCTCGGAGGGGGAGGTCCGGCTTCTGCCGGCCACGTGGCCTGCCCGGAGCCCCTCCTGAGGAGAGGGGAGCTCCGGCCCCGCTGGACACGTGGGGCCTTTGGGTCTTGTCCCTGCAGAAAGGGTGAAACTCGGTTCCTCCGGTCTTGCGCTGGAGTAGTCGATAGCTCCTTGCCCCCCCCCTTCATGCAGCCCCCGCAGCTATAACCTGGAGGTCCTGCACACAGGTAGAGGAAGCGTAATTCTCCTCGGGGGGTTCTCCCCTCCCCGTCTCTTAGTCTTATTCGGCTTACGGTCCTAGTCCGGTATACGGGGCTTGGGCAATTCTATGCGCGAGGCACCGGGGCTCCGGCTCCCTCCAAGGTCCGGGTACGACCGTCCGGCCCCTAGTACCGGACCGTACGCCGGGGAAGCAGAGTGCACAGGCTTTGGGTATGGAACCAGGCAAAGCGGCTGTACTCCCCTGGACCTCCGGAGGGCAGGGTGTGCATGCTTTGGGTACAGAGCCGGCTGAGCGGGATACGCACCCTGGACCCCCCATGCACGGCACAGGCCTTTCCTGGAGGTGACCAACTGGCATCGCAACACCTGACTGGGGGAGGCCCGAGAGGCCCCCTGGCCATCGGCAGGTGCCTCAAGCGCAACCGCCTTCGGTAGGATAGCAAATGCTGACTATGGATGAGCGCGGGAAAGGGGAGCTAAATGTACGATGAGCATACATAGAAAGTGCGGTCATAAAAACTAATGCGTAATTTAAATGAGCACATGAGTGAGAGCGAGGTAGAACAGGTTTCTGTTTAAATGCCCATAGGAGGAAGGCATGCTGTACATGGAGGCAACGACCCGCCCCATTAAGAAGGGAAGAAAGACTCTACGCGCTTGGGGTCGGAACCAGGCCAAGCTGAACGTAGTCCTGGACCATCCCCTGAGACTTAGCTGCTCCGAGCGCTGTTCCTGGACTCTATGGGATTTATTACAGAAGGGTATGGCCCTGTTCTACTGATGCTCAGGAGGTAGAACTTACTGTGATGTTCCATGCTCCAAGGGTTCGGGAACGGATCCAATCCTTGGTTGAAAGGCATGTGTACCTGGGACGGCAACTTTCGTGACTCGGAAGGGACCTTCCCTGCTGGGGGAGGGTTTATAGGTCCTTCGCGGGAAAGGGTGTGCCGCGGCACCAGGTTGCCTTCTTGCAGGTCCCTGATGCACTTGGTCCTTTGGCGGTAGTGCTAGAGCACCAGCTGAGGCCGTGCGTTGTGGGGTGTCACCTGCAGTCGTGCTTCGCCGATGAGGCAGATATCTTCACGCTGGAGCAGGTCCAACGCGGCTTTTCCCGGGGGCCCCAGGGTACCTTCCCCTTCTGGCTATGGCCGTCAAGAGGTAGGAGGACCCGAACTCCTTTTGGGAGACCCAAGACGTCTTTCCCCTTCTGGCTAAGGCCGTCAAGAGGTTGACAGACCCTGGGCGCCCCCCAGGAGGTAAGGCCGAGGCACAAAGACGTGCACTCGGGTGGAGCTGGCCCGGTTTTGCACCGTCGGGGCTGGTGCTTGGGCTGCTGCAACTGCTTGGAGTTTCTCCAAGGTTGATATCGCAGCAGTGCAGTCTCCACTGATTTTTTGGGGCAGTCGTAGTCGGCTACTGCCCCGGCTCGTCATCACTGGAGCTGGAGTCCTCACTGTTGTGCACCGTCTTTATGGCGCGCGGAGGCTCCTGAAACCCCACCTGGTGGCCGACGTTGTCTGGGGCGTCGACCTTCTTCTTGCCCTCTCTTTGACGGAAGGGCGGGGCATCAGCTCGCAGCTGCCTCCCTTTGCGGAAGCGCTCTGCGAGCCTCTGGATGTCCCGGCACTCAGCAGCAGTATGGTAGCTGGTGCCGTGCACGGGGCACAGTTCACCTTGGTCTCCTTCTGGAGCTGGTGACTGCCGCTGCCTTTTGTCGGGGCATGGCCCCCGAGCCCCAATGGGTGCTGCTGCTGCAGCAACGGGAGCCGCAGCCGGTGGTTTCATCTTGCCACTGCCCCGGTTTTTGATCTTCTTGCTGCCTCCATAGGAAGCAGCGCCAGATCCGGGCTGTCCTCCTGACTCGTAGGCTGGCAGAGAGTGCCAGTTTCGCCCTTCAGCTGCCCTAGCGCATTTGTCCGCCAGGCTGAAGAGCTCTGAGACGTCGCGAACCTCTCTGGTCGCGAGCTTCTCAAGCATCTTCTCGTCCAGGACACCCTGCCGGAACGCCACCACCACAGAAGCACTTTGAGTGTGCGGGATGGTGTTGCGTACCTGGGAGAACCGCTGGAAGAAGGAGCGCAGCGTCTCTCCAGGTTGTTGCTGGATGGCGTGGAGGTGGAGCTCCGTGCCAGGCCGGGTGTAGGAGCTGCCGAAGTTGGCGGTGAACTGCCGGCAGAGCTCTCCCCAGGAGGTTATAGAACACTGGGGGAGGTTCATGAGCCAAGGCTGGGCCGGGCCGGTCAAGGCGAAAGAGAAGTAGTTGGCCATGATGGCCTCGTCCCCTCCTGCAGCAAGGATGGCGGTGGAGTAGATATGGAGGAACTCCGTCGGGTTGACGCTGCCATCGTACTTCTCGGGCAGGTGCGGCCGAAACTTGCGCGGCCACCTCGCAAAGCGAAGGTGTGGCGCCAGGGCCGCACATCCTGCTCCTGTTGCTGCAGGCGTTGGTGCCGTGAACGCTTGGTTCGCTGCTGGCACATTGTACCCCGGTATGGGCAAGGCTGCGCCACAGACCGGGGGCGCCGTTTGCAGGGCATATGGCTGGGGCACATGCTGCATGGCGTATGCCTGGGGCAGAGATCGCGTGGCGAAAGTCTGCGCCCCAGGCAGGGTTGAGGCAGACGTCATGCTGTCGCCGACCTCTTGGTTGCGACGCCTTTCTCGTCGTCGCTCAATGAACACTCGGGCATCTTTGCCCAAGTGGCATCGCTCCAGCTCCATCCTCAGGTCCGTCGATGGGAGCCTGGTGGAGCTGGAATCCGCCGTCTGCCCGTCAACCGTTGGCGTGCGCGTCAGCGACACAGCCGGTTGGCCGGGGCGTCGTCCCCGCCGAATTCGAGGATTAGCGGCGGCGACGACGAGACGGTCTACCTCGCGAATCCACTGCTGGGTCGCTGACTGAGGCGCGTCCCCAGCAGGCGGATTGTGCAGTAGAGCCCTTGCTGCGGCCAGCGCGCCCCCATGGGGGACGCTCAGCGCTGCAGAAGATCTCACGCTTGCTGGAGCCTGTGTTGCCGGAGTCGGCTGCTGGCTTCCAGCTTGCGCCGACACACTCCGTCCAGAGTGTGTCGAGACGTAGTCCCCGCTAGTCACAGTCCGTCGTGAACGCGGGGGAGGAGAGCTTGCCGCTGAAGGAAGATTTGTCATCTTTGCCGGCAAAAGCTCGCCGCGCAAGGGAAAAGCCCCCCTACCTGACGCGCCAAATGTCGAAGTGTGTGGTCGACACTTCCCCCGGACCTGCTCTAGGCAGCCCGCGGAGGTTCTTTTTCGGAGGGGCTAGACACTTGCGGAGAGCTTCAGCGTTAGGGACGAGTGAGGGAGAAGCTTGACACGGGGAGTTTTACGTGGTTCAGGCCGCTGGAGCGTAAAACCCTACGTCCACGGTGAGTAGAGGTGCTCGCTGTATTGCTTGCTGCTCAGAACCGGGGTCTTGAGCTTGAGGGTGAGTGATGTCTAGAGTGCGAGTCAACAGGGGTCAAACCCTTGTTAAAGTTGCCTACCCGAGCCTTTTATAGTCCAAGGCTCGAGTGGCTTACAAGGTGGGCCTGGGACCCGACAGGTGGTCCCGGGGAGATTGCCTGCCGACTACCGTATCTGCAGTTATGCCGGTAGTTGTCTCTGGTGAAGGCTTCCGAGTCTTCGTTCTGCCGCCCTGCCCATGCCGCAAGTGTGACACCCTCAATTCTGTGGAAAACCACGGAACCGAGAACTAATGCATATGTGTGCCCAGGATGTTCATCACACATACACATACGTTCCACAAACTGAATTCAGATTATATATTACCACGAATAACAGAGTTTATTACAACACCTCATGAGTCTTGGACTCATGCTCACAGCGGAAGTCTTTATTTCTATGCAGCGGAAATCCTTATTTAAATGTGGAAGCAAAAACTAATGCGGAAGCAAACTAAGCAGAAGTGGCTCCATCTCTACTCCCTCCACAGGCAAGGTTGAGAACAGATCACACGCCATAATGCTCTACTCGGTCTTCATAGTAGTCTTCTCTTGCTATTGATGAAGAAATAATAATGCAAGTTTGAGCACAATGATGTACTCAGTAAGTGCGGGAAAACACATGATATGCAGCTCATAAACAAGGTAGGTATAAAAGGCTTATTTGCAGAAAAGCAGATTTATAAAACCGTGATAAAACAGCAACTTAACTTTAGATGAATGTAGTCCCAGCATGTATGAAATTACCAACATACCTCCATCACTTCCCGTGTTCCATCCAAACATTATCCAATCCTTTACCCATACTCATGAATACCTCCTCGTATTCGATACCATCTCATCTCATAAAACAACCTCGTCTCACACCGAGACCAAACTCGTTGCCATGACTCAACAGTCATGCAACCATCATATCACCCGGACTCAACAGTCCCAAACCATAACCATGACCAAACCAATAACCATAACCAAAAAAAACCTTCCCTTTAACCATCCCAACTAATCATGGCAGTTTAGCCAGGTGCTCGTGACCGTAAGCTCGGCTATCATGATAGTTTTAGACTCTGCAGAGTTTGCACCTCTTTACCCACAAGTTTGTGATTTCGTCACCCGTCGGCGACTGCAGAACCTCCATTATACCAGTACACATCCGTCGGTGTATGGCCAAGAGATCACAAAATAGCCTTTACAAAGGGGTTACTAGATGTATGGAATCACTAAGGTTTCACCGGCAGGCTAGAATCTCCAATTCTCCCACCCACGGGCCCCCTCTTGTGCCATGCAGTTCCCAGGGCAGTCCTCACTCGACTCCCATTCCCCGCGCCTTCCACAGTCCATAACACTCTAGCAACTTACCTAATTACTCAGCTAAGCCACACCCATACTTGGCCTTGTGGTGGCACTGTTATCCTGGCATGTGCATGCATGAACCGGTCCTTAGATCTATGGCAAGTACACCACCGTCTCATGCTACCTCATTCACAAACCCAGTCTTGCCTAGATCTCCCTTCGATCCATGTTCATTAACCTCATCAGTTACTTATTATCAGTACGAGTGCAGTTAGCTAGACACATCTATCTCGCTTCCCGATCCCAGAGACTCAGCGAAGCATAAAGCAAAAACCATACCGGACTCATAAACTTCTCAGGCGACAGGGGTGGTTTAACCAAAACTAGTAAACTCCTATAAATAGGTTTCCCATCATGTTTGACTCAGCGCACACACCTTTTCGCAAAACAAAATAGTTTTACCCAAAACATAGGATCAACATGGTCAAGGAGCACTTGCCTTGTTCTTGCGGTTCCGGTTGTTCTTGATTCTCAAAACCTTGTTGCTGCAGCTCGTCGTAGACAACTTCCTGAGTTTGTCCTGCTATGTAGGATTCACGTGCATACAAGATTCACAGCAATCAATATCATGCGCAAACCTTAAACTAGATGCGATGATGCACATGCATGCTATCCTATGATTTTTATTAGATTGGTGTGCTCTTGCATGGCTTGCATGGTCAGAGGTGTTCGGATCAAAGGTGGACGTGGCGATGATCTTGTCTTTAGATCAAACTGATCATCAGTGATCTGCCCACGAGAAAGCTTCTGTTCGAAAGGAATCGAAGAACAGATGCAAAGAGATGAACAACATGATGTCGTAAGGTGGTATTGAAGTCCTACCTCACGTTCTTCTTGACTTCGAGGTCCTCCTCAGACCGCTCGGTTCTTCTCCGATGATCTCCCTTGTTGCGCTTCGGCGATGTTTTGCTCGGCGAGTTAGGGCTAGGGCTCTAAGTCGTCGGCTCAGGAGTTGAAAGAGAAGTTTGTGGTTTCGGCCAGAGGTTTTGGGTTCTATTTATAATCGGGAAGAGAAGAGTCCTAATCTGATTGGATCCCGAATAAGAGTCTTATTCAGATCTTTGTTAGATCCTGACGTCTTATCTTCGGTAACCATCGTGTATTTTAGATCGGTTTCTGTTGCGTACCGGTATCTTCACGCGTAAAAACCGCTCCAGACTCGTTACCTCCGCGGTGATGAGCTCCGGAAGCTCCACGTGTCCTTCCAAGCCTGGTATCTCTTCTCCCGCAGAGACGAGCTCCGGTGGTGCCGCGTGTCACGAGCGAGACCTCCCTCTTCTTCGGAGACGAGCTCCGCGCACGCCACGTGTTTTGCGACGGACCTTCCGGAGATAAGCTCCGGTGGCGACACGTGTTCGGTAGACACGGACTTCTCTCTGAGATGAGCTCCGAGATTGACACGTATCCCGTGCGACTGGTCCCCTTATTGCCGCGACGACTAGCTCCGAGGATGACACGTGCCCTCTGAAAAATGCCTTTGCTTCTTCCGCAGAGGCTAGCTCCGCGGCAGCACGTGTCCCACAGGGTCGGACCTCTTTCCAATTGCGGAGGTGACCCCCGAGCCTGCCACGTAGCCAGTTTAGCGTCGGACCTCTCCAATCTCTTCGGGGATGAGCTCCGAACGCGCCACGTGGTCTGCTGGCCGTGGAAGTTGCCTTTCGGTGTTCTCGGAGAGCTTTATTGGCTATCTTTTTGATACTTCTCTCTGTTCCTTCTTTTCTAAAATTTTTTTTCTTCTTCATAAAACATGAACATATGCTGACACCCGAGATGAGGGTGTCACAAATCTACCCCCCTTAAATTGAATCTCGTCCTCGAGATTCGTTAGTAGAAAATAGATGGGGAAATTCTGTCTTGATATCCTCTTTGCGTTCCCATGTGGCTTCAGCTTCAGTGTGATGGCTCCATTGTACTTTGCACCATCGAATCACCTTGTTTCGGGTGACCCTTTCCTTTACGTCCAAGATTCGGATAGGGTGTTCTGCGTAAGTCAGGTCTTTTTGAAGTTTAAGTTCTCCCATTGACACTTGTTCCTCTGGTATTCTCAAGCACTTCTTGAGCTGGGATACATGAAACACGTCATGTACGTCGGAGAGGTGGTTTGGGAGCTCTAGTTGACAGGCTACTTCTCCTCGCTTATCCAAAATCTTAAATGGTCCGATGTAGCGAGGCGCTAGTTTGCCTTTGACGTTAAAACGTCGTTGGCCTCGGATAGGCGATACCTTAAGGTATACGAAGTCTCCTACTTCAAACGTCAACTTCCTACGCCTATTGTCCGCATAGCCTTTCTGTCGTGACTGAGCAGCCTTTAAGTTTTCCCGTATCGTTTGAACTTGCTTTTTAGCCTCTTGTAGTACTTCGGGTCCAAACACCTGGTTCTCTCCAGTCTCGTTCCAGAACAGTGGTGTTCTACACCGTCTACCATATAAGGCTTCGAAAGGCGACATCTTCAAGCTAGCTTGATAGCTGTTGTTATAGGAGAACTCGGCATACGGTAAACTCCTATCCCAACTACGCCCACGTTTGAAGGCGCAAGCTCTCAACATGTCTTCCAAAATTTGGTTCGTCCTTTCGGTTTGTCCATCTGTTTGTGGGTGGTAGGCAGAGCTAAAATCCAGTCGTGTACCCATGGCTTTCTGCAGCTTCTTCCAGAATCTAGAGGTAAACTGAGAACCTCGATCTGAGACTATCCTCTTCGGAACTCCATGACGGCACACGATCTGCTCCATGTACAACTCTGCCAACTGTGTAACGTTGTAACTGGCCTTTACCGGAAGAAAATGGGCGGTTTTTCGTCAACCGGTCCACAATGACCCAGATGGAATCGTATCCTGACTGAGTTCTTGGCAATCCGACAATAAAGTCCATACTGATGTCCTCCCATTTCCATTCAGGTATTTTCAAAGGTTGCAACAATCCAGCGGGTTTTTGATGTTCGGCTTTTACCCGTTGGCATGTGTCGCATAGGGCAACGTATTCGGCTATATCCCTCTTCATACCATCCCACCAATAGCAAGTTTTCAAGTCCTTGTACATTTTGGTCCTCCCTGGATGTATGGAATAGGGTGAATCATGTGCCTCCTTCAATATCATGTCGCGAAGGTGTCTTATGTTTGGCACACAAATCCTTTTTCCTAGCCAAAGCGTACCCTTTTCATCCTCCTTGAAATCCTTTTCTATCCCTTGTCAGATTCTTTCCTTGACCTCCTTGATCCCCTCGTCCGTTGCTTGGCCCTCTCTTATTTCTTGCTCCAATGGGGAGTGGATCTCTATTATCTCCACGTTATTCAAGAATCCGAGGTGTAACCGTTCGAACTCCTTTCGAAGTTCGGGTGGTAGCTCCCGAACCGTGAGTTGGTGGCATGCTCCCTTTCTGCTCAATGCGTCAGCGACCACATTGGCCTTCCCGGGGTGGTAGTTGATTCCCACATCATAATCCTTTATAAGTTCTAACCATCGACTTTGCCTCAAATTCAAGTCCATTTGTGTAAATATGTACTTGAGGCTTTTATGATCCGTATAGATCTCACATCGATGACCAAGGATATAATGTCTCCAAATCTTCAATGCATGCACCACTGCTGCTAACTCCAAATCATGTGTAGGATAGTTAAGCTCATGCTTCTTTAATTGTCGTGAGGCATAGGCTACAACTTGTCCTTCCTGCATGAGCACACATCCGAGCCCTTGTCTGGATGCGTCACAATATATGTCAAAGCTCTTGCTTACGTCTGGCAATACCAGAACTGGTGCTGTGGTTAGCCTTTTCTTGAGTTCCTCAAAACTTTCTTGGAAGGCTGGTGTCCATTGAAAGACCTTCCCCTTCATTAACAACTCCGTCATAGGTTTTGTTATCTTAGAGAAGTCTTTAATGAAGCGCCGATAGTATCCTGCCATTCTAAGGAAACTTCGAATATCCCTCACGCTCTTCGGTTGGTCCCATTTCAGAACATCTCTCACCTTTCCAGGATCAACCGATACCCCTTCCTTGGAGATGATGTGGCCTAGGAAGGATATTTCCCTTAGCCAAAATTGACACTTTTGAGCTTGGCATACAACTGATGCTCTCGCAACTTCTGCAAGGTCAATCTCAGATGTTCTTCATGCTCCTCCTCACTTTTTGAATACACCATAATGTCGTCGATGAAAACCATGACGAACTTGTCCAAGTACTCCATGAAAACCTTATTCATAAGGAACATGAAGTATGCGGGTGCATTCGTCAATCCAAAGACATAACAGTATATTCATATGAACCATACCGTGTCCGAAAGGCTGTCTTAGGTATATCGGAGGGCTTAATCTTCAGCTGGAAATATCCCGACCGAAGATCAATCTTGGAGAACACTTGGGCTCCTTCCATTTGATCGAACAGGTCCTCTATACGGGGCAGAGGGTATTTATTCTTGATTGTTACCTCGTTGAGAGACCTGTAGTCCACGCACATTGTTTGGGTTCCGTCCTTCTTGTCCACGAAGAGTACCGGGGCTCCCCATGGTGACGAACTTGGACGGATAAAACCCTTCTCCAACTGTTCTTGAATTTGCTTCTTTAGTTCAACTAACTCGTTGACGGGCATCCTATATGGTCTCTTAGCTGTGGGTGCAGTTCCAGGTACCAAATCTATGGCAAACTTAATGTCCCGGTCAGGTGGCATACCTGGAAGTTCTTTCGGGAACACATCCGAAAATTCCTGAACCACTGGAATGTTGTCCAATGCTACTCCTTCAACATGGTTCAGATCCGCCCGTTCGGTCGCTTGCTGGGCTGACTCAAACTCGACACGGATACCGTGTTTGTTTGTCAATTGCACGCTTCTCTCAGCGCATTGGATTACTCCATTGTACTTGCTTAACCAGTCCATTCCGAGTATGATGTCAATTCCGTGGGAGTCCAAGACAATAAGGTTGGCAAGGAAGTCTACCCCCCTTATTTTAAGGCTTACTTTAGGACATACTATATTAGTCCTCATTTCTCCTCCGGGAGAATTAACTAACATAGCACATTCTAAGTGGGATACGGGTAGATGATGCTTGGCAACATATTCGGATGATATGAAGGAATGTGATGCTCCAGAATCAAATAAAATGGTGGCTGGGTTGGAGTTGGCAAGGAACATACCAATTGCGACGTCCTCAGCCTGTTGTGCTTCCTCAGCAGTGACATGGTTAACGTGGCCACGAGCATAGTTCTGCGGTCCACGGTTCCCTTGGTTGTCCCCTCCGTTTGGTCGCTGGTTCTGCTTGGGCACGTTACCTTGCTGTCCAGGGCCTCTCTTCGGGCACTGGTTAGCAAAGTGGCCTACTTCCCCGCATGCAAAGCATGCCCTGTTGCCTACGGCAGCAGGTACGTTGGGGCGGGGGTTTTGAACAGGATCGCCATTGTTAGGCCGGGGCGCAGGAGGCATGGGCACACGAGGTGCTGGTGCAACGAGCCGTTGCTGTGGTGGCTGACCAGGGCGGTACGTAGGAGTGGTCGATCCATACTGCGGTGCAGGGGGCATGTACCTAGGTCGTACGTTGCTCCCTTGGGGCTGGTATGGGATCTTCCTTTTGCACTCGCGCTCGATCTCTCGGATCTTGTTTTCCACCACAATAGCCTTATCAACTAGCTTCTGGAAGCTTACGTAGTCATTGTTGAGGAGCTGAACTTGGATCTCATTGTTCAACCCTCTCATGAACAGGTACTGCTTCCTCTGATCTAAGCTGACATCTTCGGGGGCATACCGGGATAGTTGTATGAACTTGTTGAGATATTCGTTCACACTTTTCTGCCCTTGGCGGAGACCTTCAAACTCCTGCCTCTTGAGCATCATTATGCCAACAGGGATGTAGTGGGAGCGGAAACTTTCCTTGAACTCAGTCCAAGTGATTGTCTCCGGGTTGGCATGGGCGTTGCTCAAGGCACCCCACCAGTCAGCAGCTGCTCCCATCAGTTGGTGCGACGCAAAGAGAACCTTCTCTCGGTCGTTGCACTGAACAATGGCAAGCTTCTTCTCCATGGATTTCAACCAATCATCGGCCTCCATTGGATCGCTTGCTTGAGCAAAGGTGGGTGGTCGAGTCCTCATGAACTCTCCCAACCTGTTATGAGCCGGCGGTGGTGGTGGCGGTGGTGCCGGAACGGAGTTTTGGTTGGCCTGCAACTGACCCAAAGTTTGGATCATGGTTTGCATAAGCTGGTTTTGCATGGCCATCAACCTTTCTAGGTTGTTTTCGCCAGCTCCGGGGTTAGCAGGAACTTCCTCGTGGTCATCTTCCTGGACGCTCCTTCGGCTGGCGTTTCCTGTCACCATCTGTGAGAGAGAACGAAATAGTAATAGAAGGTTAGAAAGTTAGGTAGGTCCTTTCAACTATATGCATCAAGGTGAGTTGGACTATATATATTAGCCCTTATGAGGATGTGAGCAAGTGCCGAAACATCTCACACCTCCTTCTTCTTACGTGTGGATATGGACAACATTTTTGAGACGTCCCACAACTCACACTAAGCACATATTCACAAATAATCATCACAAGGGCCCACTCAACTCCTATTCAAGGATGGTTTCCTATGTCAAGGTGGTTTCAAGGCCAATCTAAGCTATTCACCCTAGGATGCTTCCTTTGGTCCGCGTGGCTTAGCTACCTGTGATCTCTATTTAGGGGTGTAACTTGCTGTTAACCCGTGACTCTAATATCAATCTAAGGTTTCTATCTAGGCGTGTAACCTACTATCAACCCATGGCTCTGATACCAATCTGTGACGCCCTCAATTCTGTGGAAAACCACGGAACCGAGAACTAATGCATATGTGTGCCCAGGACGTTCATCACACATACACATACGTTCCACAAACTGAATTCAGATTATATATTACCACGAATAACAGAGTTTATTACAACACCTCATGAGTCTTGGACTCATGCTCACAGCGGAAGTCTTTATTTCTATGCAGCGGAAATCCTTATTTAAATGCGGAAGCAAACTAAGCAGAAGTGGCTCCATCTCTACTGCCTCCACAGGCAAGGTTGAGAACAGATCACACGCCATAATGCTCTACTCAGTCTTCATAGTAGTCTTCTCTTGCTGTTGATGAAGAAATAATAATGCAAGTTTGAGCACAATGATGTACTCAGCAAGTGCGGGAAAACACATGATATGCAGCTCATAAACAAGGTAGGTATAAAAGGCTTATTTGCAGAAAAGCAGATTTATAAAACCGTGATAAAACAGCAACTTAACTTTAGATGAATGTAGTCCCAGCATGTATGAAATTACCAACATACCTCCATCACTTCCTGTGTTCCATCCAAACATTAACCAATCCTTTACCCATACTCACGAATACCTCCTCGTATTCGCTACCATCTCACGAATTCCTTCCCGTATTTGCTACCATCTCATCTCATAAAACAACCTCGTCTCACAACGAGACCAAACTCGTTGCCATGACTCAACAGTCATGCAACCATCATATCACCCGGACTCAACAGTCCCAAACCAATAACCATAACAAAAAAAAAACCTTCCCTTTAACCATCCCAACTAATCATGGCAGTTTAGCCAGGTGCTCGTGACCGTAAGCTCGGCTATCATGATAGTTTTAGACTCTGCAGAGTTTGCACCTCTTTACCCACAAGTTTGTGATTTCGTCACCCGTCGGCGACTGCAGAACCTCCATTATACCAGTACACATCCGTCGGTGTATGGCCAAGAGATCACAAAATAGCCTTTACAAAGGGGTTACTAGATGTATGGACTCACTAAGGTTTCACCGGCAGGCTAGAATCTCCAATTCTCCCACCCACGGGCCCCCTCTTGTGCCATGCAGTTCCCAGGGCAGTCCTCACTCGACTCCCGTTCCCCGCGCCTTCCACAGTCCATAACACTCTAGCAACTTACCTAATTACTCAGCTAAGCCACACCCATACTTGGCCTTGTGGTGGCACAGTTATCCTGGCATGTGCATGCATGAACCGGTCCTTAGATCTATGGCAAGTACACCACCGTCTCATGCTACCTCATTCACAAACCCAGTCTTGCCTAGATCTCCCTTCGATCCATGTTCATTAACCTCATCAGTTACTTATTATCAGTATGAGTGCAGTTAGCTAGACACATCTATCTCGCTTCCCGATCCCAGAGACTCAGCGAAGCATAAAGCAAAAACCATACCGGACTCATAAACTTCTCAGGCGACAAGGGTGGTTTAACCAAAACTAGTAAACTCCTATAAATAGGTTTCCCATCATGTTTGACTCAGCGCACACACCTTTTCGCAAAACAAAATAGTTTTACCCAAAACATAGGATCAACATGGTCAAGGAGCACTTGCCTTGTTCTTGCGGTTCCGGTTGTTCTTGATTCTCAAAACCTTGTTGCTGCAGCTCGTCGTAGACAGCTTCCTGAGTTTGTCCTGCTATGTAGGATTCACGTGCATACAAGATTCACAGCAATCAATATCATGCGCAAACCTTAAACTAGATGCGATGATGCACATGCATGCTATCCTATGATTTTTATTAGATTGGTGTGCTCTTGCATGGCTTGCATGGTCAGAGGTGTTCGGATCAAAGGTGGACGTGGCGATGATCTTGTCTTTAGATCAAACTGATCATCAGTGATCTGCCCACGAGAAAGCTTCTGTTCGAAAGGAATCGAAGAACAGATGCAAAGAGATGAACAACATGATGTCGTAAGGTGGTATTGAAGTCCTACCTCACGTTCTTCTTGACTTCGAAGTCCTCCTCAGACCGCTCGGTTCTTCTCCGATGATCTCCCTTGTTGCGCTTCGGCGATGTTTTGCTCGGCGAGTTAGGGCTAGGGCTCTAAGTCGTCGGCTCAGGAGTTGAAAGAGAAGTTTGTGGTTTCGGCCAGAGGTTTTGGGTTCTATTTATAATAGGGAAGAGAAGAGTCCTAATCTGATTGGATCCCGAATAAGAGTCTTATTCAGATCTTTGTTAGATCCTGACGTCTTATCTTCGGTAACCATCGTGTATTTTAGATCGGTTTCTGTTGTGTACCGGTATCTTCACGCGTAAAAACCGCTCCAGACTCGTTACCTCCGCGGTGATGAGCTCCGGAAGCTCCACGTGTCCTTCCGAGCCTGGTATCTCTTCTCCCGCAGAGACGAGCTCCGGTGGTGCCGCGTGTCACGAGCGAGACCTCCCTCTTCTTCAGAGACGAGCTCCGCGCACGCCACGTGTTTTGCGACGGACCTTCCGGAGATAAGCTCCGGTGGCGACACGTGTTCGATAGACCCGGACTTCTCTCTGAGATGAGCTACGAGATTGACACGTATCCCGTGCGACTGGTCCCCTTATTCTCGCGACGACTAGCTCCGAGGATGACATCTGCCCTCTGAAAAATGCCTTTGCTTCTTCCGCAGAGGCTAGCTCCGCGGCAGCACGTGTCCCACAGGGTCGGACCTCTTTCCAATTGCGGAGGTGACCCCCGAGCCTGCCACGTAGCCAGTTTAGCGTCGGACCTCTCCAATCTCTTCGGGGATGAGCTCCGAACGCGCCACATGGTCTGCTGGCCGTGGAAGTTGCCTTTCGGTGTTCTTGGAGAGCTTTATTGGCTACCTTTTTGATACTTGTCTCTGTTCCTTCTTTTCTTAAAATGTTTTTCTTCTTCATAAAACATGAACATATGCTGACACCCAAGATGAGGGTGTCACAGCAAGCTAGTTATAGTGGTTGATGATGGCAGGGGCGGCAGGGGATGTCTTGTTGCTGTGTTTATTGGCGGGCAGGCTCTGACACGGCGCGCCAGTCTGCGATGTGACTGGGCGCAATGGCATCTGACAGAGGCGTGCTCCACGTCTCCGCGTGTTGGGAAGGCGCGGGCCTTGAATACCTTTTACGGGCAAGGTATGGCGCGTCTTTATGCCTGCTGCCTACCGCGCGGGGGCAGACAGCGTTGCTCTGCTGGCCACGTGGCGAGTCCGGAGCTCTCCTCTGAGGAGAGGGAGGTCCGGCCCCGCGGGACACGTGGAGCCTTCGGAGCTCTCCCCGCGGAGGTGGGAGGTCCGGCTGCTGCTGGCCACGTGGCGTGCCCGGAGCTCTCCTCTGAGGAGAGGGAGGTCCGGCCCCGTGGAACACGTGGAGCCTTCGGAGCTCTCCCCGTGGTGGGGGAGGTCCGGCTGCTGCTGGCCACGTGGCGGGTCCGGAGCTCTCCTCTGAGGAGAGGGAGGTCCGGTTCCGCTGGACACATGGCGCCTTCGGAGCTCTCCCTGCGGAGAAGGGTGAGGTCCTTAGGCATTTTCCCCTGTGCGCGGGGGTACCCCATATCGAGGGTACCGACAGACCCTGTGGGACACATGTTGCCCCCGGAGCTAGCCTCTGCAGAGAAGCGAGGCCAGTCCGCAGGACACGTGTCACCTTAGGAGCTATTCACCGCGGAAAAACCGAGGACAAGTCGCGCGGGATATGTGTCGATCTTGGAGCTCACCTCCGAGGGGTCTCCGGGAGGTCCGCCATTGTTGGACACGTATCAACCTCGGAGCTTGTGTCTGAGGAAAAAGGAAGTCCGGCGCTACTTGACACGTGGCACACCCGGAGCCACCCCCGAAGAGAGGGGAAGTCCGGCGCTACTTGACACGTGGCACACCCTGAGCCACCCCCGAAGAGAGGGGAGGTCTGGCTCTGACACGTGGCGTTCGCGGAGCTCGCCTCTGTTGAGAGGGGAGGTCCCGACCCACCAGACACGTGGCGCACGCGGAGCTCACCTCCGAAGAGGAGGGAGGTCTCGCTCGCTTGACACACGGCACAACCGGAGCTCGTCTTTGCGAAAAGGGGAGACCAGGCCCCCGATGGACACGTGGAGCATCCGGAGCTCATCACCGTGGAGGTAACGAGTTCTGGAGCGGTTTTTGCTTCTGTAAGCATGGGAATACCGGTACGGGAGGAAACCGACATGAATTCCATAATGTTACCGCACCAAATCAACTAAAGGTAAGTTGTTAAGATTCAACGACAAGCTGGACTCTTATTCGAAATACAATCAGATTAGGACTCTTCTCTTCCGATTATAAATAGAACCCAGAAACTTTGGCCGAAACCACGAACTTCTTTTCCAACTCCTGAGCCGACGACTTAGAGCCCTAGCCCCAGCTCACCGAGTAAAACCTTCGCCGGAGTTCAGTCGAGGGAGATCACCGGAAGAGAGCCCCAACGATCTGTCTTGCTAGGAGAAGGACCCCGAGACCAAGAAGAACTTAAGGTAGGTCTCCAATACCACCTTGCGACATCATCACGTTTTCTTTTGCATCTGTTCTTTGATTCCTTTCAAACAGAAGCTTTTTCGTGGACAGATCACGTGTTGATCGGTTTGATCTAGAGTCAAGATCATCACCACGTCCACATTTGATCCGAACACCTCTGTTCATCGTAAAACCCATGCAAACAATGCAAGAAAATGTACAAACTAAACTGCATCATAGGATTAACATGCATAAGCATCATCGCATCTAGTTAAAATTTGTGCATGATATTGATTGTTGTGAATCTTGTATGTGCGTGATCGCGTATAGAAGAACAAGCTCAAGGAGCTGTTTACAATGAGCTGCCACAACAAGGTTTCGAGATCCAAGAGCAACCGGAACCGCAAGAACAAGGCAAGTGCCCCTTGACCATATTGATCCTATGTTTTAGGAAACTATTTTGTTTTGCGAAAAGGTGTGTGTGCTGAGTCAAACATGATGGGAAACCCTTTTATAGGAGTTTACTAGTTTTGGTTAAACCACCCTTGTCGCCAAGGAAGTTTATGAGTCGGGTATGGTTTTTGCTTTTATGCTTCGCTGAGTCCATGGGATTGGGAAGTGAGATAGATGTGTCTAGCTAACTGCACTCGTAATGATAATGAGAAACTGATGTTGTTAATGAACATGGATCGGAGGGAGATCTAGGCAAGCCTGGGTTTGTGAATGAGGTAGAATGAGATGGTGGTTTACTTGCCGTAGATCTAAGGACCGGTTCATGCGAGCACATGCCAGGATAACAGTGCCACCACAAGGCCAAGTATGGGTGCGGCTTAGCCAAGTAATTAGGTAAGTTGCTAGATTGTTATGGACCGTGGAAGGCGCGGGGGAATGGGGGTCGAGTGAGAACTGCCCTGGGAACTGCATGGCACAAGAGGGGGCCCGTGGGTGGGAGAATTGGAGATTCTAGCCTGGCGGTGAAACCTTAGTGAGTCCATACATCTAGTAGCCCCTTTGTAAAGGCTATTTTTTGATCTCTTGGCCATACACCGACGGTTGTGTACTGGTATAATAGAGGTTCTGTAGTCGCCGACGGGTGATGAAATCACAAACTTGTGGGTAAAGAGGTACAAACTCTGCAGAGTCTAAAACTATCATGATAGCCAAGCTTACGGTCATGAGCGCCTGGCCAACTTCCATGATTAGTTGGATGGTTATTTTGGGATGGTTTTGGTTATGGTTTGATTTTGGTTTGGTTTTCAGGACTGATGAGTCCGGGTAATAAGATTGGGTTGCATGACTGTTGAGTCATGGCAACGAGATTGGTCTCGGTGTGAGATGAAATGGGTTATGAGATGAAATGGTAGCGAATACAAGATGGTATTCGTGAGATGGTAGCGAATACGAGAAGTTATTCGTGAGCAAGAATGAGGTTGATTAATGTCTGATTGGGATATGGAAAGTGATGAACATAATGGAGGTATGATTGGTATTTTAAGATATGTTGGGATTACGTTCACTTAAAGTTAAGTTGCTATTTTATCATGGTTTTGATAAATAACTTTGCTTTCTGCAAAAAGCCTTTTTATACCTACCTTGTTGTGAGCTACATATCATATTTTCACGCACTTGCTGAGTACATCATTGTACTCAAACTTGCATTATTATTTCATCCTCAGCAACAGGAGAAGATTACTATGAAGACCAATTGGAGCATTAGGCGTGTAATCTGTCCTCAACCTTGCCTGTGGGGGAATGGAGTAGAGATGGAGCCGCTGCTACTGCTTAGATTGCTTCCGCACTAGTTAGAAGACTTCCGCTGCATAGAAATAAAGACTTCCGCTGTTAGATTAATACTTCCGCTGTGAGCATGAGTCCAAGACTCATGAGACATTGTAATAAACTCTGTTATTCGTGGTTATATATATTCTGAATTCAGTTTGTGGAGCATATGTGTATGTGTGATGAAGATCCTGGGCACACATATGCATCAGTTCTCGGTTCCGTGGTTTTCCACAGAATTGAGGGCGTCACATAGGGCCTCCAAGTCGCCGACTTGGGGGGGGGGGGAGGGGGGCTGCGTGGGTTCTATTTATAAGGGAGGAGGGGGAGGGGAGAATCCTAATCCAATTGGAGCAAAATCCTAACGAACTTTTCCCCAATTAATTGGGTGCGGCAGCAATGTGGGGGAAATTCCCCAAATGTGGGGAAAATTCCCCTTTTTTGGGGAATTGGGGAATTTGGGATTTGGGGGGAAAATTTGGGGAAATTAGAATTGGCTCATTTCAGCTATCTTTTTCCCATTCCCCACCATTTCTATGTCACTTACTCCATTTCTACTTTCCCCTCTCCATTTCTATGTCCCAGTCTCCATTTCTACATTCCCCTCTCCATTTCTATGTCCAATTTCTTCATTTCTATATGTCCTTGTCCATTTCTATTGTACCTTCCTCTGTTTCTATGGTCCTTTCTCCATTTCTATGGTTCTTTCTCCATTTCTAGGGTTCTTTTTCCATTTCTATAGTTCTTTTCTCCATTTATATGGTTCTTTCTTCATTTCTATGGTTCTTTTTTCCATTTCTATAGTTCTTTCTCCATTTCTACTTCTTTTATAATGTTTATCTACATGAAAAATGTATGCAATGCATGGGAATGAATTTTGAGGGTGTTACAAATCTACCCCCCCTTAAACTGAATCTTGCCCTCGAGATTCGATAGAGTAGAGAATAGATGAGGGAATTCTGCCTTGAGGTCTTCCTCACACTCCCATCTAGTTTCGGCTTCCGTGTGATGCCTCCACTGTACCTTGCACCAACAGATCACTTTGTTCCTCGTGACCCTTTCCTTCACGTCCAAAATTTTAACGGGGTGCTCCACGTAGGTCAGATCCTCTTGAAGCTCA
This sequence comes from Neostapfia colusana, assembly GCA_030760725.1. Taxonomy (NCBI): domain Eukaryota; kingdom Viridiplantae; phylum Streptophyta; class Magnoliopsida; order Poales; family Poaceae; genus Neostapfia; species Neostapfia colusana. Next base: position 3,616,916 of record JASWHV010000010.1, on the reverse strand, counting down.
ATCTCATCCATCGGTACTTGTTCTTCCGGCGCTCTTAAGCACTTCTTTAGTTGGGACACGTGAAATACGTCATGCACGTCTGAGAGGTGCGTTGGCAGCTCTAGTTGATAGGCTACTTCTCCTCGCTTGCCCAAAATCTTGAATGGCCCGATGTAGCGAGGTGCTAATTTGCCCTTGACGTTAAACCGTTGTTGTCCTTGGATAGGCGATACCTCAAGATACACGAAGTCTCCCACTTCGAAGGTCAATTTCCTTCGCCTATTGTCCGCGTAACCTTTTTTTCGTGACTGAGCAGCCTTCAAATTTTCTTGTATCGTTTGAACTTGCTTCTCAGCGTCTTGCAGCACTTCAGGTCCAAACACTTGGCTCTCTCCGGTCTCATTCCAGAACAGCAGCATTCTACACCGTCTACCATACAATGCTTCGAAAGGTGACATCTTCAAGCTAGCTTTGTAGCTGTTGTTGTATGAGAATTCAGCATACGGCAAGCTCCTATCCCAACTACGCCCATGCTTCAAGGCGCAAGCTCTTAACATGTCTTCCAAAGTTTGATTTGTCCTCTCAGTTTGCCCATCGGTTTGCGGGTGATAAACGGAGCTGAAATCCAGTCGTGTACCCATAGCTTCATGCAGCTTCTTCCAGAACCTAGAAGTAAATTGAGTACCCCGATCTGACACTATCCTTTTTGGAACTCCATGGCGACACGCGATTTGCTCCATATACAGCTCGGCTAGTTGTGCAACGTTGTACTTGGTTTTAACAGGAAGGAAATGGGCTGTTTTTGTCAATCGGTCCATGATAACCCAAATAGAGTCGTAACCCGATTGAGTACGTGGCAATCCGATGATGAAATCCATGCTGATGTCTTCCCACTTCCACTCGGGTACTTTCAATTGCTGCAACAGTCCAGAGGGTCTTTGATGTTCAGCCTTCACCCGTTGGCACGTATCGCATAAGGCAACATATTCAGCTATGTCCCTTTTCATACGATCCCACCAATAGCAAGTTTTCAGGTCCTTGTACATCTTTGTACAGCCGGGATATAAGGTGAGTCATGTGCCTCCTTTAATATCGTGTCGCGGATGTGCTTCACGTTAGGCACACAAATCCTTTTCCCTAACCAAAGTGTGCCTTTCTCGTCTTCCTTGAAGTTCTTTTCTATGCCTTGTCGGATTCTTTCCTTGATTTCCTTGATTTCCTCATCCGTTGGTTGGCCATCTCGTATCTCTTGTTCTAGCGAAGAGTTGAGTTCTATCACTTCCATCTTGTTCAAGAACCCGAGGTGTAACCGTTCGAACTCCTTGCGCAGCTCGGGTGGCAGCTCCCGAAGCGTGAGTTGGTGACATGCTCCCTTTCGGCTCAACGCATCAGCTACTACATTGGCCTTTCCGGGGTGATAGTTGATTCCAACATCATAATCCTTGATGATTTCCAACCATCGATGTCGACTCAAATTCAGATCCGTTTGCGTGAATATATACTTGAGGCTTTTGTGATCCGTATAGATCTCACATCGGTGGCCAAGGATATAATGCCTCCAAATCTTCAAGACATGTACCACGGCTGCAAGTTCCAAGTCATGTGTGGGGTAATTCAGCTCGTGTTTCTTTAGTTGCCTCGACGCATAGGCTACAACTTGTCCTTCTTGCATGAGCACACATCCAAGACCTTGTCTTGATGCGTCACAATATATGTCGAAGCTCTTGGTCAAGTCCGGCAATACCAAAACCGGCGCTGTGGTTAGTCTTTTCTTGAGCTCCTCAAAGCTTTCTTGGAACACTGGTGTCCACTGAAATGCTTTTCCCTTCATTAGCAATTCAGTCATAGGCTTCGCTATTTTGGAGAAATCCTTGATGAACCGGCGGTAGTATCCAGCCATTCCAAGGAAACTCCGAACATATCTCACATTCTGCGGTTGGTTCCACTTTAGAACATCTCCCACTTTTCCGGGATCAACCGATACTCCTCCCCGGAGATGATGTGAACTAGGAACGATATCTCCTTTAGCCAAAATTGACACTTGCTGAACTTGGCATACAATTGATGCTCTCGCAGTTTCTACAACGTCAGTCTCAAGTGTTCTTCATGTTCTTCCTCGCTTTTCGAATACACCATGATATCGTCGATGAAAACCACGACAAACTTGTCCAAGTACTCCATGAAGACCTTATTCATGAGGTACATAAAGTATGTGGGTGCATTCGTTAACCCAAAAGACATAACGGTATACTCATACGAACCATACCGTGTTCGAAATGCAGTCTTGGGTATGTCGGAGGGCTTAATCTTCAGTTGGAAGTATCCTGACCGAAGATCAATCTTGGAGAAAATTCAAGCACCTTTCATTTGGTCGAACAGGTCCTCTATACGGGGCAGCGGGTATTTATTCTTGATCGTCACCTCATTGAGAGACCTATAATCCACACACATCCTTTGGGTCGCATCCTTCTTGTCTATGAAGAGCACGGGGGCTCCTTACGTTGACGAGCTTGGGCGTATAGAACCCTTTTCTAGCTGCTCCTGAATTTGCTTCTTGAGCTCCACTAGTTCATTAGCGGGCATCCTATATGGCCTCTTCGCTATAGGTGCAGTTTCGGGTACTAAATCAATGGCAAATTCAATGTCCCGGTCAGGTGGCATACATGGAAGTTCTTCTGGGAACACATCTGAATATTCTTGAACCACCGGAATGCTTTCCAACGTCGCTTCTTTGATGTGGTTCAGCGCTGTCTTCTCGGTTGCCGGTTGGGCTGCCTCGAACTCAATACGAGTACCATGCTCACTTGTCAACTGCACGATCTTCTCAGCACATTGAATCACTCCATTGTGTTTGGTTAACCAATCCATTCCAAGTATTATGTCAATCCCTTGGGAATCCAAGACAATAAGGTTGGCGAGAAAGTCTATCCCCCTTATTTTAAGGCTTACTCTCGGAATAGAATTCAGAGTTCAAAGAAGAGATTTCCCAACTATATGCATCAAGGTGTATGAACTAAGCACTTCTTTTGTTAATTTTAGCCTATATGAGGATGTGAACAAGTGCCGAAGCATCTCACATCTTCTCCACTATGCATGGATGTGGACATTCGCCGAAGCGTCCCACAACTCACATCAGCGCATAAACACAAGCAATCATCACAAAAGTTAAGCACACCACTCTTATTCAAGCTACTACGATCTAAGCGTTCCTATTACAGCTTATTTAATGGGAATCCTAAACTTAATCATGTGAACAGGTGCTGTTCTCGCCATGTGACGGGGGTGGTCCATACATGGGCGCACGCCATGGTGAGTCGGCAGTCCATGTAGGGTTAGATGACGCTGGTGCTCCATTTGCTCCTGCGTTGGCACGAGTCTCTTGTTTCTGCAGCTATACAGCTTCTTGCGGAGGTAACGGATCTCTTCTTGTACGCTTGCGTAGCGGTTTCCTAACTCCACGAGCAACCTCTGAGACTTGTCAGAAGCTTGTGGGTTGGAAAGAGCTGTTACATGGGGTCCAATGATCTCCCTTGTGCCACTCTTCCGACACGGGTGCAGCTCAAAAGTGGTGCCCTCAAGCTGCTCATGGAAGGCGTAGCACAGTCTAGTGAGTGCTTCCTATGCAGCATCATCGATAGCTTCTGCACTTGTAGCTCTCCATGTGGGTGTGAAGTGCCGAGTGAAAACCCTACCGTTAGATAGGATGGTTACATCAGCCTTCCACTCTTCATGTCCGCGACGAGGGACTTTCTTGAGGAGATACTCCGGGTATAAGCTGCAGCAATCCAGAAATTCTTTGAGCTCCCTGGATGTGTGTCCTCCTTCCATTCCATCAGACCGAAATTCTTGAAATGAATGATTGGCCCATTCATCACCTTCATTGTTGGTCTCAGCAAGGGGTGGCTCCTCCACGGGTTCATCTTCTCCCATCATAGCTTTATGAGGCTCCACGGGGTGTAAGCCTGCGTGAAACTCCTCCTGAGGTGCATACCAATGCTGTTCTTGTGGATCATCCTCCATATCGTCTTCGAATGGTTCCACCTCCTACGGATCCTCTTCCTCATGAATATAACTATTGACTTCATATTCATCACGAGGTTCCATCTTCACTTCCTCCCAATATGGTCCATCGGACACCTCAATGGGGTTAAGAGCACTCCCACGTGGTGGTGGACGAGCCCTTATGCGTGCTGTGCTCCTGGTCACCGGAATCTATAAATAAGACATGAGAAAATTTAGAGAAGGAAGAAATAGCTCCCAAAACTTCAGAAACTATGGAGCAAGAATGCAAAGGCGTTGCTGTCCAAAAGAAGAGAAAAGAGGGGCTGAAAATAGCACTTTGCTGTGGCTGAATTGACAAGAAAAGTGCAGCAGCAAGCAATTTTCGAAAATAGCGGTTTAGAGGGGTGTGCCTATGTGTTTTAGAGTGTCCAATCTACCTAGGCTTGCGTCCTACGGTCAATGTGGCTCTGATACCAATATGTGACACCCGGTTCTGAAAACAGAACCAAGTTAATGCATATGTGTGCCCAGGATGTTCATCACACATACACATGTAATCCACAAACTGAATTCAGAATATAACCATGAATAAATAGTGTTTAAGTACTTTATTACATCGACTCATTGTCTCACTCATGAACCTCTAACTTATTCTTGCAGCGGAAGTCTCTAAACGACAGCGGAAATAACTAAATAGCAGCAGACTCCATCATCAACTCCACAGGCATGTTGACGGTAGTTCGCACGCCTAGTACTCCACATGATCCTCGAAGTACTCTTCTTCTGTTGCTGATGTTTATGTGATAATGCAAGGGTGAGTACATGTCGTACTCAGCAAGTGCGGGAAAAGTATGACATGTAGCTTATAACAAGGTAGGGAATAAAAAGGCTCATTGCAGCAAGCAAATTTTATTTCACAAACATGATAATAAGAGCAACTATTTCTAAGTGAAATTTATCCCAACATGACCAAGTAATTCAGCAACATTTTCTCATCATAATTCACCACTTATCAAGTCTCATTCAGCCAATAATCTTTCTCAAGTTCATCTAATTCTCATGAATATTCATAACCATCTCATATTCGTATAACCGAAGCCAAACTCATTTTCATGACTCAAAACAGTCCCAAAACCAATCCCAATGACCATACCGTTACCGTACCGAATAACCATCCCAAGTTTTCCTCTAATCATGGAAGTTGGCCAGATGCTTGTGACCGGAAGCACGGCTATCATGATAGTTTTACACTTTGCAGAGGTGGCACCACTTTACCCACAAGTTTGTGATTTCGTCACCCGTCGGCGACTGCAGAACCTCCATTATACCGGTACACAACCGTCGGTGTATGGCCAAGAGATCACAAAATAGCCTTTACAAAGGGGCTACTAGATGTATGGACTCACTGAGGTTTCACCGGCAGGCTCGAATCACCATTCTCCCACCCACGGGCCCCCTCTTGTGCCATGCAGTTCCCAGGGCAGTCCTCCTCGACTCCCATTCCCCGCGTCATCCACGGTTCATAAAAAGCTAGCAACACACCTAATTAATCAGCTAAGCCACACCCATACTTGGCCTTGTGGTGGCACTATTTTCCTGGCATATTCTAGCATGAACCGGTCCTTAGATGCACGGCAAGTTCCACCATCTCATCCACAACATTCATGAACCAAGCTTGCCTAGATCTCCCCGATCTCATGCCCATTAACATCATTAAGATCTCATCATCATTATTCATATGAGTGCAGTAGCTAGACATGTTTTATTTCAGCTTCCCGTATCCCGTGAATTAAGTGAAGAAAAAAGGAAAAAATGACCATACCCGACTCATCAACTTTCCCGGCGACAAGGATGGTTAACAAAACTAGTAATCCTATAAAAAGGGTGTCCCATCAAGTTGACTCAAGCATACGAGTTTTTGCAAACGAAACAGTTTCAAAACATGGGATCAATATGGTCAAGGGGCACTTGCCTTGCTCCCGTGGTTCTTGTTGCTCAAGCGTCTCAAAGTCTTGGTGCTGTAGTTCCTCGTAGATGGCCTCTTGAGCTTGTTCTTCTACTCACGATCACGCACATACAAAATTTACAGTAATCAAACATCATGCACAAACTTTACTCAAGATGCAATGGGGTAGATGAATGCAAATTCTATGGTACTGTTTTATTAAACCAATTTGTACGTGTTCTTGCATGTTTTAATGGGTTTTTATGGGGTTTTATGATGAACAAGGGTGTAGGGATCAAGTGTGGACGTGGTGATGATCTTGACTCAAGATCTAGATCAATCCCACCGTCAAAAACCGATCAAAACGTGATCTGTCCACATGAAAAAGTTTCTGTTCGAAGGGGGCAAAGAAAACGGATGCGTAGAAACAGCGACGACGTCGTAAGATTGGTAACGAAGACCTACCTCACTTTCTTTTGGTGGCAGGGCCTTCCTCCTAGCAATGGCAGCAGCGGGAAATTTTTCTATGGAAGATTAGGGAAGGACAGATTGTCGGCTCTTTTCCGGCGACGGCGAGGCGTGACGGGGCTCGTTGGCGGGGCTCGACGACGGGGCTCGACGATGGGGCTCGCCGGCGGGGCTCGATGGCGGGGCTCGACGGCGGGGCTCGTCGGCGGGGCTCACCGGTGGCAGAACTCCGGCGAGGGGAGGGGGGGTCCAACTCGGTGAGTTGGGGGCTAGGTCCTCCAAGTCGCCGACTTGGGGGGGGAATGGGGAGGGGGGGGCTGCGGCCAGGGGGCTTAGGGTTCTATTTATAAGGGGGGAGGGGGGAGAATCCTAGTCCAATTGGAGCAAAATCCTAACAAACTTTTCCCCAATTAATTGGGCGCGGCAGCAATGTGGGGGAAATTCCCCTTTTTTGGGGAATTTGGAGATTTGGGGGGGGGGGAATTTGGGTAAATTAGAATTGTCTCATTTCAGCTATCTTTTTCCCATTCCCCACCATTTCTATGTCACTTACTCTATTTCTACTTTCCCCTCTCCATTTCTATGTCCCACTCTCCATTTCTACATTCCCCTCTTCATTTCTATGTCCCATTTCTCCATTTCTATATGCCTTTCTCCATTTCCATTGTTCCTTCCTCCATTTCTATGGTCCTTTCTCCATTTCTATGGTTCTTTCTCCATTTCTATGGTTCTTTTTCCATTTCTATAGTTCTTTTCTCCATTTCTATGGTTCTTTTTCCATTTCTATAGTTCTTTCTCCATTTCTACTTCTTTTATAATGTTTCTCTACATGAAAAATGTATGCAATGCATGGGAATGACTTTTGAGGGTGTTACAGCCCAGCGCCGCCTCGGCCGCCCCCCGGTGCCGCCCCGTGCAGCCCCCCGCTGCTGCCCCGGCCGGCCCCCCACTGCTGGCTCCGACCGCCCCGCCGCTGACCCGGCCCCGCCCCGACCCAGCGCCGCCCCACCCCGACCCATTGAGGTTTTTTAATTAGTTTTAATTAATTAGCTTAGTTTAGTTTAAATAGTTGTAATTAGGTTAGTTTAATTAGTTTAGTTTAGTTTGTAATTATGTTTTAATTAGTTTAGTGCAGTTTAATTACTTTAAATTAGTTTAGTTTAGCTTATTCACGACAGGCCATCGGCACTGTCGTGAATAAGTGCCTAACTTACACCCGCGCGCGGCCGCCCCACTCACTCATTCGACTCTCGCGCCACCGCCGCTCTCCGCTGCTCCCACGCCGTCCGGCCCCGCCCACCATCGTTGGCTCCCGCCCCGGCCCCGCCCGCCGCAGTTGGCTCCATGCTCGTCGCCGCCGGCTCCCTACCTGCCCCGCCCGCCTGCTCCCAGCCCGCCCCGCCCGCTACCTAACTATTGTTTTAATTATTTAATTTGTTTTAAACTGTTCAATTAGATTATAATTATTTAATTAATTGATTATGAGTGTGTAACATTTATACGTATATTAACGGGTTTCGAGCCGGTCCGAGCCGGCACGGCCCAACACGGAACGACACGGCACGGCCCAACCCGGCCTGACCCGGTGCGGCCCAATTCGCCCCGACCCGGCATTGCCCAGATGGTTTTAGTCGCAACTTATGTGTCGAGACGAGCACAAAGGGGAACAGCGACAATGACTTGGGACTTTCAACGGTGACGTGTCGGCCCTTTGAACTTTCAACTCTGACCAACTTACCCCCTCTTTTATTCTTTCCTATCTTGTAAATGACTGAAAAATGAAAATGAGTAACATAACCTATAGAAATTTATTACCCGTTTCAAATTTGTACGTCTCACATGCGATAGGCATGTGAGGCGTGCAGATTCAGAATTGTCCCTTTTTGGACAGTTTGAGAGTGACCGAGGATATGCTTTTGACGAGTTAGGTACGGGGTCTTGATCTGGACGTGATTTCAACAGCATAACCCTAATGTTCTCTGCTGCACCATTTTGGGGTGTGCAGTTGGAGAACAACGGGGTTATGCTGCCGAAATTTCGTCCAGATTCGTACACCGTATCTCGTCATAAGCACGTTACCTCGGTCACTCTTAGGTGGGTTTAGGACCAATCTGTCTAGTTGTAGGGGCCGCGACAAGACATAAAAATGTACTAATAATGATTTGTCCGCTTTGAAGGTATAACCTCAAACATGGCTGAAGACCGGACTTGGATGTATTCTAGTTGGGAAAAGAATGGGCATCACTCAGAGGAGTGGTTCGCCAAGACAGATGCTTTTATACAACGACCTTTTTCATTGTGCAACAACAGCAAGGTGTGGTGTCCATGTACCAAATGCCAGAATGCAAAATTTTTTGACAAGGTGACGTCGACATTTCACTTGTGTCGAAACGGTTTCATGCAAAAGTATGAGGTATGGTACTTTCACGGTGAGACAAATTCTGAAGCTGTAGAAGATGAAGTGGTGGATGATAGCATGGGAGTTGAAAGGATGGATGAGATGCTTGAAGCCATAGATCATGAGTTGACAGAGGATGCTCCTACAACGGAGGTTCAAATGTTCTTTAAGCTTCTCAAAGCTTCAGGAGAGCCGCTGCATGAACACATAAAAGTAACTCTTCTTAATTTCATGACCAGACTTATGGCAATTAAGTCTAAGTATTTCTTCTCCAACAACTGTTACAACAATCTCATCAAATTGATCAGAGATATCCTTAATTGCAGAAAGTGCCGAAAGATATGTATCAGGACAAGAAATTGATTTCTAGTCTTGGTATGAAATATGAGAAGATTGATGTCTGCCCAGACGACTGTATGCTTTTTGGAAAGAGCATGCCAACGAGAAGAAGTGCTTACAATGTAAAAATCGAGGTTTGTCGAGGTTGATAATGATGAAGGAGAGCATGTACGGACTGAAGTCGCACAGAAGCAGCTGTTACTTGCGTGTCACACCTCGGTTGAAGCGTTTGTTTCTCTTGAAAAGAATTGCCAGACATATGAGATGGCACAAAGAAGGTGTACGTGAGAACCTTGGAGTCATGGTGCACCCGTCCAATGGTGAGGCATGGAAGGCGTTGGACCGCTTCGATCCAAATTTCGCCAACGCTGCAAGAAATGTTCGCATCGGTTAGCGAGCGATGGCTTCTCACCGTTCAGTACAAACGCCACACCATAATCATGTTGGCCCGTGTTCGCTATTCCGTACAACTTACCGCCATCTCTCTGAATTAAGTATGAATTCATGTTCCTTTGCTTCATCATTCCTGGACCAGATTATCCTGGTTCACGACTCAACGTGATGTTGAAGCCGTTGATTGAAGAGTTGAAATTGTTATGGACAAGAATCAAAGCATACGATTGTCACAAAAAGAGGAAATTCAATCTTTGAGCTGCATACTTGTGGTTTGTTCATGATTTTCCAGCATACGACATGTTTTCCGGCTGGAGTACTCATGGTCGTTTGACATGTACGATATGTGCCGCGGACACGGAATGTTTTTGTCTTAGTCATGGTGGCAAGATATGTTACTTCGATTGTCATCGACGTTGGCTACCTCCGAAACACATGTTCAGACAACAGAGGAATGCCTTCAGAAAGAACACTGTTGCCACAAAAGGACCACCGCAACGCTTGAACGGGTCAGAGATATTACCCATGTTGGACAAGCTAGTGCCAGATGAAAATCGTCCTGGATATTTTGTTGGTTACAGAGAGGACTACAATTGGACTCATGTATGTGTATTACGGGAACTACCGTATGTGAAGTCCTTAATTCTAATGCATAATATTAATGTCATGCACCAGGAGCATAATATGAGTGAATGCATCATAAGAACATGCTTGGATGTGATGGGCAAAACAAAAGACAATATTAAGGCTTGAAAAGAATTGGCAGAGGTTTGTAACCGTTCATGTCTTGAGCTCTCTGAAACTGGTGGCAAACCACGCGTTGGTCGAAGAGAAAGAAGTCTTGCAGTGGTTGAAAAGGTTGAAATTCCCACATGGTTATGCTGCTAGCCTGAGACGAGCTGTGAATGTGAAGATAGGAAAGCTCACTGGGTTGAAAAGTCATGATTATCACATAATCATGGAAAGACTTTTGCCGGTTATGCTTCGGGGCTACCTTGACGATTAGGGATGGCAACGGGTAAAAAACCGACGGATATTACTCTGGGTTACCCGTACCCGCTGGATAAAATCCATGCCCGAAGCCATACCCGTTACCCGTAGCGGGTGTAAAAGATTATCAGTATCCGTTACCCGCGGATATTTTTATCCACGGGTATATCCGTTACCCGAAAACCTTTAATAAAAAGGTATTGCATATAGATTTCTGCAACACTTTAACACATAACAAAACATGTTCTACACTGTCGAAGTGTGTAGCCGACACTTCCCTCGAGCCTGCTCTGGGCAGCCCACGGAGGTTCTTTTTCGGTGGGGCTAGTCACTCACGGAGAGCTTCAGCGTTAGGGACGATTGAGGGAGAAGCTTGACACGGGGAGTTTTACGTGGTTCAGGCCGCCGGAGCGTAAAACCCTACGTCCACGGTGAGCAGAGATGCTCGCTGTATTGCTTGCTGCTCAGAACCGGAGTCCTGAGCTTGAGGGTGAGAGATGTCGAATGGCTAGAGTGTGAGGGTGCGTAAGAGGCGAACTCTCGCTAACGTTGCCTACCCGATCCTTTTATAGTCCAAGGCTCGAGCGGCTTACAAGGTGGGCCCGGGACCCGACAGGTGGTCCCGGGGAGATTGTCTGCCATCTACCGTATCTGCAGTTACGCCGGTAGTTGTCTCTAGCGAAGGCTTCCGAGTCTTCGTTCTGCTGCCCTGCCCATGCCACAAGCTAATCGTAGTGGTTGATGATGGCAGGGGCGGCAGGGGATGTCTTGTCGCTGTGTTTATTGGCGGGAAGGCTCTGACACGGCGCGCCAGTCTGCGATGTGACTGGGCGCAACGACACCTGACAGAGGCGTGCTTCGCGTCTCCGCGCCTAGGGAAGGCGCGGGTCTTGAATACCTTGTACGGGAAAGGTATGGCGCGTCATTACTCTTTCTGCCAACCGCGTGGGGGCAGGCAGCGCTGCTCTGCTGGCCACGTGGCGGGCCCAGAGCTCTCCTCTGAGGAGAGGGAGGTCCGGCCCCGCGGGACATGTGGAGCCTTCGAAGCTCTCCCCACGGAGGGGGGAGGTTCGGCTGCTGCTGGCCACGTGGCGGGCCCGGAGCTCTCCTCTGAGGAGAGGGAGGTCCGGCCCCGTAGGACACGTGGAGCCTTCGGAGCTCTTCCCGTGGAGGGGGGAGGTCCGGCTTAGTTGGCCACGTGCCGGGTCCGGAGCTCTCCTTTGAGGAGAGGGAGGTCCGGCCTGGCTGGACACATGGCGCCTTCGGAGCTCTCCCTGCGGAGAAGGGCGAGGTCCTTATGCATTTTCCCCTGTGCGCGGGGGTACCCCGTATTGAGGGTACCGACAGTGGCCCCCGGTCCCATCTTGGGGGAGATAGCGAGCCCGAAGTGGGGCCTCCGTCTCTTCCATTCTGCGCACCTTCTCTAAGACCCGCATTGACCGTTGCCGGAGCACAGACAGTCGGGGGATCGTGGGAGCGTGTGCCCCACTTGATGGCTGCTTTTACTATGGCGGTTCCCAAGACTGCCACTTCTGCACGTCGCAGCGCTTTTTTGGGAACCGCCAAAGCGTTTTGCCGGCTCGTCTCCTTGGGAGACTGACTTCTTGGCCCACCGCTTCGGCTGGACGACTTGGGTCCACTTGTCATCGACGCTTGGTCTTGGAGCCGAAGCGGTTGCCCAAGCGGCGTATTCGAAGAGTTTCGAATCGCTTTGAATCGCACCTGGGAAGTTTAAAAGGGGATCTTACCCGCATCGCGGCTTCCCTTCGCACTTCCCAGCGCTTGCATCTTCCTTGAGTTCTTGTGCCCTTGTCTTCCCTGTCCTTGAGCTTTCTCCTACCATGGCTTCCAAACCGCCTCCGGAGAAGAAGCGCGCATGGTCTCCTCCGGCGGTGGCGTTCGCACCGAGTCAGGGATCCAGGGCGCCTGCGCGCCCTGCTTCTGGAGATGGCACCCCGTTCATTGGCGACCCCAAGAGGCCTCGGGCTCATCATCCCGACGGGACTCCTCTTGAGCGACGACGGGCTGAAAGTTCTCGGGCGTCTCATCCTCCCTCCTAAGGTGGTGGAGCCTCGAGGGAAAGTGCTGGTGCGTCGATGCCCAGGGGCGAGCCAAGAGCTCAGGCGCCCCGGGCTTCAGGGGCTGGGTCGGCGTCCAAGGGGGCTTTAGAAGCATCCCCTGCTCCGCCAGCCCGGGCGACGGAGCTAGAGACCCGGAAGGCAGACCTTGCCACGAGGGAGGAGCAGGTCTCCCGGGAGCGCCAGGTGATCCTGGATCGGGAGCTGGCAGCTGACTTCTGGGCTTCAGAGTTGGAGCGGCTTGCCCAGATTCTCCATTTTTGGGAAAGCTCTCTGGCAGCCAAGGAGAAGGAATTCTCCGAGGGGAGCCTCGACGCCTTGCTGGCAGCCCGCCGCGAGGTGGAGGAGCTCTTGGCCTCGCGGTCCTCCGAGGCCCATGCGGTCTCGAGCTTCGTCGACCAGGCAGGGTCCGCCCTCTTCCCCCTTGGCTTCAGCCGGGTGAAGACAGCGGCCCCTGTGCTGAAGGTGGCCGAAGTGATCCCCGCTTTTGAGTCTATCGGCGCCAAGCTGAACAGGCTAGATGCGGTGGTCGCCGGTGAACTCGAGGTGGAGGGACGGGGCCTGGCGATGGAGGTTGCCATGCACGCGTTGGCGTGCTTCCGGAGCCGGGACCCTTCCTTCTCACTAGAGCCAGCGAGACAGGGCCCTGCAGCGGAGCGGGAGGAAGCCGCCAGGGCCGAAGTCGGGGACGTGGCTGCTCTTGTAGCCTCTAGGTTCCGGCGCGAGCCAGGGGAACCCTAGGACTTGTATCTTTTCCTGTTTTTTTATTGAGTCTGTAGTCCAGCTCATGGAGCCTTGAATGAATAGACTCTTGTTATTTTCTATGCCTGTGCGCTTTTGTCTTCTTCTTGGCTTGGCCTCGCCGAGTCCTTAGCTCCGCAAGGTACTCAGAGGTCTTCACCAATCTTGAAGCCCTGCCCAGACACCTTCCCCGGGTCCTTATTGTGTTAAGGGCCCCGGAGGTCTCCGGATCTCACCCCGTGAGAACAGGGAGGTCCGGATCTACCGACCACGTGGTGGGCCTGGAGCTCCCCTGGAGGAGAGGGGAGCTCCGGCCCCGCCGGGTACGTGGGCCTTCGGGGCTCGTCCCTGCAGAAGGGGCGAAACCCGGATCCTCCGGTCTTGTGCTAGAGTAGTCGATGGCTCTTTGCCCCCCCCCCCCTTCATGCGGTCCCCGTAGGTACGACCTGGAGATCCTGCACAAAGGTAGAGGAAGCATAATTCTCCTCGGGGGGTTCTCCCCTCCCCGTCTCTTAGTCTTATTTGGCTTACGGTCCTAGTCCAGTATACAAGGCTTGGGTAATTCTGTGCGCGAGGCGCCGGGGCTCCGGCTCCCTCCGAGGTCAAGGTACGACCGTCCGGCCCCTAGTACCGGACCGTACGCCGGGGAAGCAGAGTGCACAGGCTTTGGGTACGGAACCAGGCAAAGCGGTTGTACTCTCCTGGACCTCCGAAGGGCAGGGCGCGCACGCTTTGGGTCGGAACCGGCAAAGCAGGCTACGCACCCTGGACCCCCCATGCACAGCGCAGGCCTTTCCTGGAGGTGACCAACTGGCACCGCAACACCTGACTGGGGGAGGCCCGAAAGGTCCCGTGGCCATCGGCAGGTGCCTCAAGCGCAACCGCCTTCGGTAGGATAGCAAATGCTGACTATGGATGAGAGCGGGAAAGGGGAGCTAAATGTACGGTGAGCATACATAGAAACTGCGGTCATAGAAATTAATGCGTAATTTAAATGAGCACATAAGTGAGAGCGTGGTAGAACAGGTTTCTGTGTAAATGCCCATAGGAGGAAGACAGGCTGAACATGGAGGCAACGACCCACCCCATTAAGAAGGGAAGCAAGACTCTACGCGCTTGGGGTCGGAACCAGGCCAAGCTGGACGTAGTCCTAGACCGTCCCTTGAGGCTTAGCTGCTCCGAGCGCTGTTCCTGGAGCCTATGGGATCTATTACAGAAAGGTAAAGGCCTATTCTACTAATGCTTAGGAGGTAGAACTTACTGTGATGTTCCGTGCTCCAAGGGTTCGGGAGCGGATCCCATCCTTAGTGGAGAGGCGTATGTACCTGGGACGGCAACTTTCGTGACTCGGAAGGGACCTTCCCGGCTGGGGGAGAGTTTATAGGTCCTTCGCAGGAAAGTGTACGCCATGGCACCAGGTTGCCTTTTTGTAGCGCCCAGACGCGCTTGGCCCTTTGGCGGTAGTGCCAGAGCACCAACCGGGGCCGTGCGTTGTGGGGTGTTGCTTGTAATCGTGCCTCGTCGGCGAGGTCGATATCTTCACGCTGGAGCAGGTCCTGCGCCACTTCTCCCGGGAGCCCCAGGGTACCTTCCCCTATTGGCTCAGGCCGACAAGAGGTAGGAGGACCCGGACTCTTGTTGGAAGACCCATGATGTCTTCTTCCATTGGCTCAGGCCGACAGGAGGTTGATGGATCCTGAGCGGCCCCCGGGAGGTGAGGCCGAGGCACAGAGACGTGCACTCGGGTAGAGCTGGCCCGATTCTGCACCGCCGGGGGCTGGTGCTTGGGCTGCTGCAACTGCTTGGAGCTTCTCCAAGGCTGATACCGCAGCAGTGCAGTCTCCACAGATCTTTTTGGGCAGCCGTAGTCGGTTACCACCCTGACCCGTCATCACCGGAGCTAGAGTCCTCATAGTTGTGTACTGTCTATATGGCGCGCTGAGGCTCTTGGAACCCCACCTGGTGGCCGACATTGTCTGGGGTGTCGACCTTCTGCTTGCCCTCCCTTTGACGGAAAGGAGGGGCGTCAGCTCGCAGTTGCTTCCCCTTGCGGAAGCGTTCCGCGAGCTTCTGAATCTCCCGGCACTCAGCAGCAGTATGGTAACTAGTGTTGTGCACGGGGCATGGCTCGCCTTGGTCACCATCTGGAGCTGGTGACTGACGCTTCCTCTTGTCGGGGCGTGGCCCCTGAGCTCTACCGGGTGCTGCTGCTGCAGCAACAGGAGCTGCGGTCGGTGGCTTCATCTTGCCACCACCCAGGTTCTTGATCTTCTTGCTGCTTCCGGGAAGCAGCGCCAGATCCGGGCTGTCCTCCTGACTCGGAGGCTGGCAGTGAGTGCCAGTTCTGCCCTTCTGCTGCCCTGGCGCACTTGTCCGCCAGGCTGAAGAGCTCTGAGACGTCGCGAACTTCTCTGGTCGCGAGCTTCTCGAGCATCTTCTTGTCCCGTACACCCTGCCGGAACGCCACCACCACAGAAGCATTTTAGATATGCGGGATGGTGTTCTGTACCTGGGAGAACCGCTGGATGAAGGAGCGCAGCGTCTCTCCAGGTTGTTGCTGGATGGTGTGGAGGTCGAGCTCCGTGCCAGGCCGGGTGTAGGAGCTGCCGAAGTTAGCAGTGAACTGCCGGCAGAGCTCTCCCCAGGAGGTTATGAAATCCTAGGGGAGGTTCATGAGCCAAGACCGGGCTGGGCCGCTCAAGGCGATGGGGAAGTAGTTGGCCATGACGGCCTCGTCCCCTCCTGCAGCAAGGATGGCGGTGGAGTAGATCTGGAGGAACTCCGCCGGGTTGACACTGCCATCGTACTTCTCGGGCAGGTGCGGCCGAAACTTGCGTGGCCACCTCGCGAAGCGAAGGTGTGGCGCTGGGGCCGCACATCCTGCTCCTGTTGCTGCAGGCGTTGGTGCCGCGAACGCTTGGTTCGCTGCTGGCACTGTGTACCCCGGTATGGGCAAGGCTGCGCCAAAGACCGGGGGCACCATTTGCAGGGCATATGCTGCGTGGCGTATGCCTGGGGCAGAGATCACGTGGCGAATGTCTGCGCCTCAGGCTGGGTTGAGGCAGTCGACATGCTGTCGCCAGCCTCCTCGTTGCGACGCCTTTCTCGTCGTCGCTCGATGAACACTCGGGCATCTTTGCCCAAGTGGCATCGTTCCAGCTCCGTTCTCAGATCCGCCGATGGGAGCCTGGTGGAGCGGGAATCTGCCGTCTGCCCGTCAACCGTTGGCGTGCGCGTCAGCGACACAGCCGGTTGGCCGGGGCGTCGTACCTGCCGAAGTCGAGGGTTTGCAGCGGCGACGACGAGACGGTCTACCTCACGAATCCACTGCTGGGTCGCTGACTGAGGCGCGTCCCCAGCAGGTGGATTGTGCAGTAGCGCTCTTGCTGCAGCTAGCGCGCCCCCGTGGGAGACGTTCAGCGCTGCAGAGGATCTCACGCTCGCTGGAGCCTGCGCTGCCGGAGTCAGCTGCTGACTTCCAGCTTGCGCCGATACACTCCGTCCAGAGTGTGTCGAGACGTAGTCCCCGCTAGTCACCGTTCGTCGTGAACGTGGGGGAGGAGAGCTTGCCACTGAAGGAAGCTTCGTCATATTCGCCGGCAGAAGCTCGTCGCGCAAGGGAAAAGCCCCTTCCTGGTGCGCCAAATGTCGAAGTGTGTAGCCGACACTTCCCCCGGGCCTGCTCTGGGCAGCCCGCGGAGGTTCTTTTTTGGTGGGGCTAGTCACTCACGGAGAGCTTCAGCGTTAGGGACGATTGAGGGAGAAGCTTGACATGGGGAGTTTTACGTGGTTCAGGCCGCCGGAGCGTAAAACCCTACGTCCACGGTGAGCAGAGATGCTCGCTGTATTGCTTGCTGCTCAGAACTGGAGTCCTGAGCTTGTGGATGAGAGATGTCGAATGGCTAGAGTGCGAGGGTGCGTAAGAGGCGAACCCTTGCTAACATTGCCTACCCGAGCCTTTTATAGTCCAAGGCTCGAGCGGCTTACAAGGTGTGCCCGGGACCCAATAGGTGGTCCCGGGTAGATTGTCTGCCATCTACCGTATCTGCAGTTACGCCGGTAGTTGTCTCTGGCGAAGGCTTCCGAGTCTTCGTTCTGCCGCCCTGCCCATGCCACAAGCTAGTCGTAGCGGATGATGATGGCAGGGGCGGCACGGGATGTCTTCTCGCTGTGTTTATTGGCGGGCAAGCTCTGACACGGCGCGCCAGTCTGCGATGTTACTGGGCGCAACGGCACCTGACAGAGGCGTGCTTCGCGTCTCCGCGCCTTGGGAAGGCGCGGGTCTTGAATACCTTGTACGGGCAAGGTATGGTGCGTCTTTACTCTTGCTGCCTACCGCGTGGGGGCAGGCAGCGCTGCTCTCCTGGCCACGTGGCGGGCCCGGAGCTCTCCTCTGAGGAGAGGGAGGTCCGGCCCCGCGGGACATGTGGAGCCTTCGGAGCTCTCCCCGCGGAGGGGGGAGGTCCGGCTGCTGCTGGCCACGTGGCGGGCCCGGAGCTCTCCTCTGAGGAGAGGGAGGTCCGGCCCCGTAGGACACGTGGAGCCTCCGGAGCTCTCCCCGCGGAGAGGGGAGGTCCGGCTCAGTTGGCCACTTGGCGGGTATGGAGCTCTCCTCTGTGGAGAGGGAGGTCCGGCCCCGCTGGACACATGGCACCTTCAGAGCTCTCCCTGCGGAGAACAGCGAGGTCCTTAGGCATTTTCCCCTGTGCGCGGGGGTACCCTGTATTGAGGGTACCGACATACACATAATACAAACATACGCACATAAAAGAACATGTTCAACACATAACATAAACATAAATTAGCATAATTGACAAACTCCTGACAACAGAACAATTGCAGCTTAAATAAAATACAAAGCATCGGGAGGACTCGGGATGCGGCGCTGCGCAGGGAGCCATGGAGCTGGAAACAAGAGGATAAAACCCTAGAACTAGATGTATTTATATGATGTTGTATTGGACCCACATGTACGAGAACGGGTTCGGGCATACGGATATGTTTATGGAATTTTTTTACCCAAACCCATACCCGTGGATCTAAATTTATACCCGGACCCGTACCCATCGTGTCGGATATCTACGGGTAAACGTGTAATGGGCACCCGTTGCCATCCCTATTGACGATGCAGTGTGGAAGATGTTAGCCGAGCTGGGCTATTTTTATAGACAGCTTTGTGCTAAAGAAATCACAAAGGAGATGATGGAGAAGTTGGAAAAGGAGATACCAGTTTTGGTATGTGTCGAAGTGTGCGATCGACACTTCCCCCGGGCCTGCACTGGGCAGCCCGCGGAGGTTCTTTTTTCGGAGGGGCTAGTTCCTAGCGGAGAGCTTGCGCGGATGGACGAGTTAGTGAGAGCTTGACACGGGAAGTTTTACGTGGTTCAGGCCGCCGGAGCGTAAAACCCTACGTCCACGGCGAGCTATGGAGCTCGCTGTATTGCTTGCTGCTCAGGGCCGGGGGCCTGAGCTTGGGGGTGAGTTACAGCTTGAGAGTGTATGGCTAGCGTATGAGTGGCAGAATGCGAACCCCTGCTATCGACGCCTACCCGAGCCTTTTATAGTCCAAGGCTCGGGCGGCTTACAAGGGAAGCCGGGACCCGACAGGTGGTCCCGGGACGATTGTCTATTATCTACCGTATCTGTAGTTATGCCGGTGGTTGCCTCCGGTCGAAGGCTTCTGAGTCTTCCTTTTGCCGCCCTGCCCATGCCGTGCGCCAGTCGTAGTGGTTGATGACGGCGCAGGCGGCATGGGATGTCTTGTCGCAGCGTTTATTACCTGTCAGGTTCTGACACTGCGCGCCAGTCTGTGATGCGACTGGATGCAACGGCACCTGACAGGCGCGTGCTCCGCGTTTCCGCGTCTTGGGAAGACGTGGGCCTTGAATTCCTTGTACGGGCAAGGTGAGGGGCGCCTTTACGCCCGCTGCCTACCGCCGGGGGGCAGGCAGCACCGTTCTTCCAGCCACGTGGCGGATCCGGAGCTCTTCTCTGAGGAGAGGGAGGTCCGGCCCCGCTGGACGCGTGGCGCCTTCGGACCTCTCTCCCGCGGAGGGGGAGGTCCGGCTTCTGCATGCCACGTGGCGGGCCCGGAGCTCACCTCTGAGGAGAGGGAGGTCCGGCCTCGCTGGACGCGTGGCATCTTCGTACCTCTCTCCCGCGGAGGGGGAGGTCCGGCTTCTGTATGCCACGTGGCGGGCCCGGAGCTCTCCTCTGAGGAGAGGGAGGTCCGGCCCCGCCAGACGCGTGGCGCCTTCGGAGCTCTCCCTGCAGAGAAGGGCGAGCACCTTAGGCATTTTACCCTGTGCGCGGGGGTACCCCATATCTCAGGTACCGACAGTGGCCCCCGGGCCCATCTCGGGGGAGATAGCGAGCCCGAGGTGGGACCTCCGTCTCTTCTGATCCGCGCACTTTCTCTAAGTCCTGACTTGACCGCTGCTGGAGCACGAACGGCCGCGGGGTCGTGAGAGCGTGCGCCCACTTGATGATTGCTTTTACTGCGGTGGTTCCCAAGGCTGCCACTTCTGCACGTTGCGGCGCTTTCTTCGGGAACCGCCGAAGGGCCTTGCCGGCTCATCTTCTTAGGAGACTGACTCCTTGCCCCCACCGCTCCAGTTAAGCGGCTTGGGCCCACCCATCATCGGCACTCGGTCTAGGAACCGAAGCGGTTGCGGGTGCGGGGTATTCGAAGAGTTCCGAATCGCTTGGAACTGCACCGGGAAGCTTTTTAGAAGGGGTCTCACCCACGTTGTAGCTTCCCTTTGCACTTCTCTGCGTTTCTTCTTGGACTCTTGCGCTTTTGCTTTCTTGCCTTTGAGCTCTCCCTTGCCATGGCTTCCAACCCGCTGCCAGAGAAGAAACGCGCCCGATCTCCTCCAGCAACGGCGCCGGTCCCAAGTCAGGATTCTGGGGTGCCTGACACCCCCTCCGGTGGCGACTCGAAGAGGCCCCGGGCTGATGTGCTAGGGGAAGCCTCTGCGGCGTCCCCTGTTCCGCCAGTCCAAGCGACTGTGGAGCGGTCGTCGGAGACGGTAGCAGGCTCTGGAAATCCTACCCCGGCTCGGAAGTCGGGGTTCAGAGCCCGCTGGAGTGTCCGCGCTTCCCGGTCTTCCGCGTCTTGCGGGGAATCTGTGCCGATGCGCTCGGAGCCAGGGGCGACTGCTGCGGCCGCCAGGCCAGCGCGGACTTCTCCTGTTCCGGTGTGCCCGGATTCCGCGGCGGCGCCGTCTCTTCCTGCCGAGACGGTTACCGCGGCCCCTGAGCCAGCACAGGTTGATCCTGCACTAGGTGGCCTGGCTTCTTCTCCAGCTCCGTCTTCCCCGGCTCGTCCCCCTCCTCAGGTCAAGGAGCCTGAAGCTGAAGAAAGTCCGGCTGCCCCGGCTGCTAGGGCCGCTGGGCCAGTTTCTCCTGATCGGCGTCTCGTCTCGGCGGCTGGCGCGCCGGCTCTTCCCGAGGACGAGGTAATGGAGGAGGTCGGAGGGACTGCCCCAGCTTCTGTTGCTCCATTGCCTCTGGCGGACGCCTTCGCGCTCGCCGAGTCGAGCGTCCGGCAGGTCTTGGCTGCACTAGGGCGCGAGCGGGAGGAGTATACGGTTGAACGGGACCGCCTCCTCACCTGGGGGAACCTTTTGCGGGAGAGGACCGCGAATGTTAAGAGCGAGCTCGACTCCAAGCGGGAGTTGCTCGACTTCCGGGAAACGCTCGTCGACCGGATGAAGCGGGCTGTTGACCGCATGGACACCCAGTCGCGGCGGATCAACAGGGAGGCCCTGGAGGCTCACGCCCGGGCCGAAGAGAGCCTCTCAGCTGCTGTGGAAATACGGCAGCGGTTGGAGCGCCGCGAACTCGCCGTTGAGGAGCGGGAGCGTTCCGTGGCAGCTGAGGCAGAGAGGGTCGCCGCGCAGCTGGCTGCGGGCGAGGATGACCTCCGAGCTCGGATGGAGGAACTGGAGATTCTGAAGGCAGACCTCGACTTGAGGGATGAACAGGTCTCCCATGATCGCCGGGCGGTCTTGGACCGCGAGTTGACTGCCGGCTTCAGGGCCGCTGAGCTGGAGCGGCTAGCCGAGACCCTCCGCCTTCGGGAGAGTTCCCTGGCGGCCCAGGAGAAGGAATTCTCCGAGAGGAACCTGGAGGCTCTGCGGGCGGCCCGCCGCGAGGTGGAGGAACTCTCAGCCCTACGGTCCTCCGAGGCCCTTGCGGTCTCCAGCTTCGTGGATCGGGCAGGTTCCGCCCTGATCCCTCTTGGTTTCAGTCCAGTGAGGGCCGCAACTCCCGCATTGCAGGTGGCAGAGGTGATCCCTGCATTGGAGTCGATCGGCGCCAAGCTGGACAGACTCGACTCGGTGGTCGCCAGCGAGTTTGATGCCGAGGGCCGCGGCTTAGCTTTAGAGGTCGCCTCGCATGTGCTGGCATGCTTCAAGAGCCGCGACCCCTCTTTCTCACTGGAGCCAGCAAGAGAGGGCCCAGCCGCGGAGCGGGAGGAAGCTGCCAGGGCTGAAGTCGAGGATGTGGCCGCCCTTGTAGCAGCAAGGTTCCGGCGAGAGCCGGGTGGTCCTTAGGACTTGCTTGTCCCTTTTTTATCGAGTCTGTAGTCCAGCTCAAGGAGCCTTGCTTAAATTGACTCTCTTGGATACTTGTGTCTGTGATGCTTTTCCCTCCTTCTTGGCTTTGCCTGGCTGAGTCCTTAGCTCCGCAAGGTACTCAGAGGTCATTTCCAATCTCGGAGCTTCGCTCAGACACCCCCCCGGGTCCTAACTGTGTTAGGGGCCCCCGGAGGTCTCCGAACCTCGCCCTATGGGGGGGCTCCAAATCTGCCGGCCACGTGGTGGGTCCGGAGCTCCTCCTTAAGAGACGGGAGCTCCGGTCATGTTGGACACGTAGGGCTTTCGGAGCCCTCCCGCTGAGGGGGGAGGTCCGGTTCCTGCCTGCCACGTGGCGAGCCCGGAGCCCTCAAGGAAGGAGTTCCGGGCCTGCTGGACACGCGGGGCCCCCGGGCCCTGCCCCTCTGGGAGGGCAGGTCCCGGTCCTTCCAGTCCCAGGCCGGTGTAGCTGGTAGCTCCTTTCCCCCCGCTTCATGCAGTCCCTGTTGCCGTAACCTGAAGGTCCTGCACACAGGTAGAGGAAACATAATTCTCCTCGGGGGATCCTCCCCTCCTGTCTCCTAGTCTTATCCGTCTTATGGTCCTGGCCCGCTATACGGGGCTTGGGCAATTCTGTGCACGAGGCGCCGGAGCTCCGGCTCCCTCCAGGGTCCGGGTACGGCCGTCCGATCCCTAGTACCGGGCCATGCGCTGGGGAAGCAGAGTGCACGCGCTTTGGGTTCATGACCAGGCAAAGCGGACGTACTCCCCTGGACCTCCGGGGAGCAGGATGCGCATGCTTTGGGCTCTGGGCCGGCTAAGCTGGATACGCACCCTGGACCCCCCATGCACAACGCTGGCCTTTCCTGGAGGTGACCAACTGACACCGCAACACCTGACTGGGGGAGGCCCGAGAGACTCACTCGGCCATCGGCAGGTGCCTCAAGCGCAGCCGCCTTCGGGAGGATAGCAAATGCCGACTATGGGTGAGCGCAGGAGAGGGGGAGCTAGACGTATGATGAACATACAGAGGTAGTGCGATCATAAAAATTAATGCATAATTTAAATGAGCGCATGAGAAGGAGCTAAGTAGAACAGGTCTCTGTATTCGCGCCCATAGGTGGAATTCTGGCTGTTCGTGGGGGCAATGTTCCGCCTCGTCTACAAGGGAAGCAAGACTCTACGCGCTTAGGGTCGGAACCAGGCTAAACTGGACGTAGTTCTGTACCGTCCCTTGAGACTTAGCTACCCCAAGCTCTGTTCCTAAGTTCTATGGGGTCTATTACAGAAGTGAATAACCCTGTTCTACCGATGCTCAGTAAGTAGGACTTACAGTGTTGCTCCATGGCAAGGATTTTTGGGAATGGATCCCACTCTCGGTTGAAAGGCATGTGTACCTAGGGCGGCAGCTTTCATGATTCGGAAGGGACCTTCCCTGCTGGGGGAGAGCTTATGGGTCCTTCTTGGAATATAGCGTGCCGCTTCACCAGGCTGCCTTCTTGCGGGCCCCCGTCGCGTCTGGTTCTTTGGCGGTAGTGCTTAGAGCATTAGCCGAGACCGTGCGTTGTGGGGTGTTCCCTGCAAGCCGAGTCTTGTCGAAGTTGTTGTCTTCACGCTGGATCAGGTCCTGCGTGGCTTCTCTCCGGGGCCCCCGGGGAGTTCTCCCCTTCTGGCTAAGGCCTTCAAGGGGTAGGTGGACCCGGGCTCGCCTTGGATGACCTAAGGCGTCTCCCCCTTCTGGCAAGGCCTTCAAGGGGTTGACGGACCCTAGGCGGCCCCCGAGAGGTATGTTCGAGGCACGGAGGCGTGCCGCAGCTGGCTAACACCTTGGCCCGTCACCGTCAGAACTGGAGTCCTCACCGTCATGCACTGTCTTTATGACACGCTGAGGCTCCTGGAACCCCACTTGGTGGGCAGCGGTGACTGGGGCATCGGCCTTCTGTTTGCCATCCCTCTGAGGGTAGGGCGGTGCTTCAGCCCTCTGCTGTCTTCCATTACGGAAGCGCTTTGCGAGCCTCTGGATCTCCCAGCACTCGGAAGCTGTATGGTTGCAGGTGCCATGCACGGGGCATAGCCCGCCCTGGCCACTGTCTGGGGCCGGTGATTGCCGCTGCCTCTTGTCGGGGCGCGGCCCCCGAGCTCCGCTGGTTGTCGCAGCTGCGGTGACGGGGTCCGTGAATGGTGGCTTCATCTTTCCACTCCCCCGGTTCTTGGTCTTCTTGCCACCCCCATAGGCAGCAGCACCGGACCCGGGCGGCCCTCCTGACTCGGAGGTCGGTAGTGCGTGCCAGTTCTGCCCTTCGGCTGCCCTGGCGCACTTATCCGCCAGGCTAAAGAGCTCCGAGACGTCGTGGACCTCTCTGGTCGCGAGCTTCTCGAGCATTTTCTCGTCCCGGACACCCTGTCGGAACGCCACCACCACAGAGGCGCTTTGGATATGTGGGATGGTGTTGCGCACCTGAGAGAACCGCTGGATGAAAGAGCGCAGCGACTCCCCAGGTTGTTGCTTGACGGCGTGGAGATCGAGCTACGTGCCGGGACGGGTGTAGGAGCTGCCGAAGTTGGCGACGAACTGCCGGCAGAGCTCACCCCAGGAGGTTATGGACCCCTGGGGTAGATTCATGAGCCAGGACCGGGCTGGACCGGTCAAGGCGACGGGAAAGTAGTTGGCCATGACAGCCTCATCGCCTCCTGCTGCAAGTACGGCGGTGGAGTAGATCTGGAGGAACTCCGCCGGGTTGACGCTTCCGTCGTACTTCTCGGGCAAGTGCGGGCGAAACTTGCGCGGCCACCTTGCGAAGCGAAGGTGGGGCGCAAGGGCCGCACATCCTGCACCTGCTGCTGCAGGTACTGGTGCTGCGAGCAGGTGGTTCACACCTGGCACCACGTATCCCGGCATGGGCAAGGCTGCACCATAGGCCGGGGCCGCTACTTGCGGCGCATATGGTGGTGGCATATGTTGCGCAGCATATGCCTGAGGCGGGGCTCGCATGGCGAAGGCCTGCCCTTCTGGTTGTGTCGAGGCCGATGACATGCTGTCGCCTGCCTCATGGTTGCAATGCCTTTCTCGACGTCGCTCGAGGTACACTCGGGCGTCCTGCCCCAAGTGGCACCGCTCCAGTTCCCTTCGCAGGTCCGTCGACAGGAGCCTGGAGGAGCTGGAATCCGCCGTTAGCCCGTCAACCGTGGGTGTGCGCGTCAGCGACACAGCTGGTTGCCCTGGGCGCCGCCCTCGCCGAAACCGAGGGTTCGCGGCGGCGACGACGAGGCGGTCCACCTCACGGACCCATTGCTGGGTTGCTGAATGGGGCGCATCCCCTGCAGGTGGGTTGCGCTGCGGCGCCCTTGCTGCATCTAGCGCACCTCCATGGTGTACGCTCAGCGCTGCAGAAGACCTCACGCTGGTCGGGGCCTGCATAGCCGGAGTCGGCTGCTGGCTACCCGCTTGTGCCGACACACTCCGTCCTGAGTGCGTCGACATGTACTCTCCGCTGGTCACGGTTCGCCGTGAATGCGGAGGGGGAGAGCTTGCCGCTGAAGGGAGCTTGGTCATCTTCGTTGGCGGAAACTCGTCGCGCTAGGGGAAAAGCCCCCTTCCTGGCGCGCCAAATGTCGAAGTGTGCGATCAACACTTCCCCCGGGCCTGCACTGGGCAGCCCGCGGAGGTTCTTTTTTTGGAGGGGCTAGTTCCTAGCGGAGAGCTTGCGCGGATGGACGAGTTAGTGAGAGCTTGACACGGGAAGTTTTACGTGGTTCAGGCCGCCGGAGCATAAAACCCTACGTCCACGGCGAGCTATGGAGCTCGCTGTATTGCTTGCTGCTCAGGGCCGGGGGCCTGAGGTTGGGGATGAGTTACAGCTTGAGAGTGTATGGCTAGCGTATGAGTGGCAGAATGCGAACCCCTGCTATCGACGCCTACCCGAGCCTTTTATAGTCCAAGGCTCGGGCGGCTTACAAGGGAAGCCGGGACCCGATAGGTGGTCCCGGGACGATTGTCTATTATCTACCGTATCTGTAGTTATGCCGGTGGTTGCCTCCGGTCGAAGGCTTCTGAGTCTTCCTTTTGCCGCCCTGCCCATGCCGTGCGCCAGTCATAGTGGTTTATGACGGCGCAGGCGGCATGGGATGTCTTGTCGCGGCGTTTATTACCTGTCAGGTTCTGACACTGCACGCCAGTCTGTGATGCGACTGGACGCAACGGCACCTGACAGGCGCGTGCTCCGCGTTTCCACGTCTTGGGAAGACGCGGGCCTTGAATTCCTTGTACGGGCAAGGTGAGGGGCGCCTTTACGCCCGCTGCTTACCGCCCGGGGGCAGGCAGCACCGTTCTTCCAGCCACGTGGCGAGTCCAGAGCTCTTCTCTGAGGAGAGGGAGGTCCGTCCCCGCTGGACGCGTGGCGCCTTCGGACCTCTCTCCCGCGGAGGGGGAGGTCCGGCTTCTGCATGCCACGTGGCGGGCCCGGAGCTCACCTCTGAGGAGAGGGAGGTCCGGCCTCGCTGGACGCGTGGCGTCTTCGGACCTCTCTCCCGCGGAGGGGGAGGTTCGGCTTCTGTATGCCACGTGGCGGCCCCGGAGCTCTCCTCTGAGGAGAGGGAGGTCCGGCCCCGCCAGACGCGTGGCACCTCGGAGCTCTCCCTGCGGAGAAGGGCGAGCACCTTAGGCATTTTACCCTGTGCGCGGGGGTACCCCATATCTCAGGTACCGACAGTATGTAAGATGGAAAAAGTTTTCCCTCCAGGGTTCTTCAACCCAATGCAACACCTCCTAATTCATCTTCCATATGAAGCTAAAGTGGGCGGCCTTGTTCAATATATGTGGATGTACCTCATTAAAAGAGCACTCAGGTGTCTTAAACCAATGGTTCGCAATAGAGCAAAGGTTGAAGGATGCATCGCCGAAGCATTTAAATTGCAGGAGATAGGCTACTTCTCAAGTGTTTACTTTGTAGAAGAACATAATGTTAATGCTCCTACGTTACGATACAATGTCGATGAAGCACCCCCTTATAGCGACCTCTCCATTTTTCAAACGAGAGGCACTACCGTTGGTAGTAGCATGAGCTACGACGCCACAACAGAAGAAAAGACGTCTGCTTTGCTCTATATGTACGCTAATATAGACAGGATGGACAAATATTTCAAGTAAGTGCTTGTTCACCAGCTATACTAGTTGGTACAAATTTGCCATACATATATTCTAATCGTCATTTTTTATTATATATGTAGTGAGTTTGATCGCCAAAATTGGAAATCTAAGCATCAACCTACAAGCAAGCAAGTAGAAACAATGCGACATTATGGACTAAATGGAGGGCCTAACTTTCAATCTTGGTTTAGAGATCGTGTAACGTTTTCTTGTCTTTATTCTCATATGACTTACAAGTATTGCACGATATAGTCTTCTAACATCTATATTTTGGACAGTGCAAAAAAGATGCCGGTGTCCATGAGGACTTGTGTCAGCTGTCCAACGGATCCATTAAAGTCAGAAGCTATGGTCGATGCGACGTCA
The DNA here is from genome assembly GCA_030760725.1 of Neostapfia colusana. Classification (NCBI taxonomy): domain Eukaryota; kingdom Viridiplantae; phylum Streptophyta; class Magnoliopsida; order Poales; family Poaceae; genus Neostapfia; species Neostapfia colusana. Next base: position 3,589,489 of record JASWHV010000010.1, on the reverse strand, counting down.
ATGGTTTTTGATTCCGTTCAACTGAATTTAAAGCTCTTCATCCTCTCACGGATACTTGTAGTACCGGTGTTGACTACGGCTGTTGACGCTGAAGGACGGGAAACTAATTATTATGAGATCATTAAAAATATCCTTGAATTCAGTTTTGTTGGGAATAAGGAGCTTAAACTAGTCTTCTTTGACTGCAAATGGTTTGACAACAATAATGGAACTCGACATAACCAATTTGGCATGATAGAAGTGAAACACAACGGATGGCTACGAGGCCATGACACCTTCGTCCTTACTTATCAAGTCCAACAGGTGTATTATTTACATTATCCATGCAAAAATCTACATGCTTGGTGGATTGTACACATGGTGAATCCTCGTGAGCAGTTATATACACCAGGTGATGCTGGGTACCAAGATAGTTTGTTGAACTTTGAAATTGATGGGGTTTACCAAGAACAAGAGTTGCCGAACTCTTTTGTCATTGAAACCTGGTCTAGGTCTCGATGTGTTAGTTGGAGATGCTCAAGATTTAGAGACTCATGAAATGCGAAAATGAAAATGAAAAACAATCACGACAGATGATCGGTGGTCCGGATTAAGGAGTAGATTTCATGGTCGTGATACTGATGAATTTTGAAGCGGATTTCAAGTAACGTCTTATATATTTTCAGGTAACATCTTATATCTCTTCTTTCATCTTATATATTTTCCTTTACATTCATTAACAATTTTTCTTTTCAATAGGATGTCGTCGAGCAGTGGCAGAGGAAAAGGAAAGGCCAGGAGTGTAGCTAGAGGTTTCTTGCGTAGGGCAGCTGACGTCTTTCAGGGCAGTACATCTAGCGGACTTTCTGCTAGACGGGCTGCTTTGACGAGTCAGCTACCAGAGCTGAGAGGCGTAGCAGTTGCCTTACAGCGGTCAGACGAGGTAAATAACATTTTGTAAATCTTATAATGTCAATAATTACTTCATTCATCTACTTTACGATTCTTTTAAATTATTAGGAGGACTCTAGGTCCGAGGACTGAGAGACGAGAGGTCCTCTAGAGCCAGCACAGGCTGACCACCCTTCTGGGTCGGGTAGCCAGCCTGTGGACCCGCCTGTGGACTCTTCTGGTGACCACTCCTCTGGGTCACCTGATGTCGAGCCACCTCAGAGGCATCGGACTAGGAGGAGTCACTATGTGGCTCCTCATCCGGCTCCTGCAAACCCAGATGACCGGATAGTTATTCGTCCGGTTGGTGATATGTAAGTAAATCTCTAACTCTTCAATTTAGATTATTTTAGTGTTATAAATGTATTGATTTATCATTGTCTATCAGGTCTTGGTACGCTGACTTGTTCACGGGTCAAGGACGACACAAGCAGGTGAACAGTGTCCTCGGGCAGCTTATCCGTTTGCACTACCTCGCGCGTAGTGAACGGTGTCCCCGCCACGTCGTGGGACGATTACGCCACCGCCCAGCACGTTGCTCACGGCAACCACCAGGAGGCTGTGTGGTCCGACTTCATGGTAAGCATGAATTATATATTTCTGTAATACAAGTCTATAATATGCTTAATACCAATGATGTATAAATATGTTTTTAGGCATGATACCATTTGGAGGAGGAGGCCGAGGTGGACTACGCTACAGCCGTGTTCCAGAAGAACGCCCGGAAGCTCGTTATGCAGTCGCTATCAAACACAAGAATTCAAGCGACGAGAGCGTACTTGAAGCTGCATCCAAAAGAGGGCGAGCTAGGGGCATTCAAGAATGTGACTCCCAGGTACTTGACGGTGGAGCAGTACGTAGAAGTAAACTATAAAATATTTATTTTATAATGTGGAAGAAGCACAATAGGTAAATAGTCTATAACCTAATAACAAATGTATGCAGGTCGGTGTAGCGTGGTTAGACGGCCGTCCGGATGACTACCGTGTCCTGTGTGCTCTGTGGGCGAGTCAAGGGTTCCAGGAAGTTTCTAGGACCCGTTGACAGAGCAGAGGCATGGATGGGAAGCACACTTTTGGTGCGGATGGCTACTTTGAATGTAGCCTAGAGGGGGGTGAATAGGCTTTTCGATGCTTTATTGAAACCTGAAACACTTAGTAGGTTTATCAAATACAGGGAAATCGGACTAGTCCGGTAGAGTGCGGACTAGTCCGTTTTCTAAACAGAGAAAAACCGGACTAGTCCGATACCGTGTGGACTAGTCCGGTATTCGTGGACTAGAGAGATAAAGATTGATCAATGTTCACTTCTAGTACTCTATGCAGCGGAAATAAATTGATAACTTAGATGTATTGCAACAGTGATACAGTGAATGACAGGAATCAACTTTGATTCTAATGTTTGAATGTGAATTTCAAAGGATTGATTATACACTAGAAAATGATGAACAATTAATAAACAAGAGTAGGAGACAAGTGTTTATCCCGAGGTTCGATCCCACGAAGGAAATCTACGTCCCCGTTGAGGAGTCCACTAAGGATCGGGTCTTCACCAACCCTATCCACGTCGAATCGCCACAAAGGCCGATTCTCTTCCACTAATCACAAGGGGGAATAAATCGTTCAAGGGGCCTTCTCACAAGTTGAGGGCTCCCCAAGAATTACAATGAATTATCACAACCAAACACACTCAACAGATGAACAATTAACAAACAAGAGTGTGCGAGAGATCAAACCAAAGAGCTCAAGATGTGTAGAACAAGTCTCTCCTTTGATCAATTGCTAATACCCAAAGAATTGATCCTTCTAGGGTTAGAATGTGTGGAGAGATGTGAATTTTGGGCTCTTGGGAGGTGTGACGGCACAGGGGTTGAAGAGTTATGGTGGTATGGCCGTACACCTCTTTTTATAGTAGGGTTTTCAATGGTTACGTTAGGGTTTGCGATGTCCGGACTAGTCCAAAGTTGACACCGGACTAGTCCGATGTGCGGTGTCTAGAAAACCCTAAGTGTTGTGATATATCGGACTAGTCCGTAGTAGTGCGGACTTGTCTGGCTGATATCGGACTAGTCCGTTTTCTGGTCAAAAAGAAAATCGGACTAGTCCGGTTGATATCTGACTAGTCCGCACATGCTGAAATTGTGCAGTTAGTTTGATTTCTTTCACTTGATCTCTTGTGGTGTGTTTTTCCAACACACTCTATACTAAGTATTTTAATATTTTCAGCTCCTGAGCTCTTATCAATTTGGATCCTCCTTCTCCTTTCTTTTTGCGCTTTCTTCCTGATTTCTTTTAAGAACCTGCGCTCATCTCAACAATTTTGTTAGGGTCTCATTTGTTTATCATAAATCAACCAAAACCCACAAGGGATGCCTAGATGCACTTTCAATTTCCCCCTTTTTGGTGATTGATGACAACCAATTGAGGTCTCACAAATATGACAATAAGAATTCAGATTTTTATAAAGTGTGCACATATGATCTTTGGACAAAATAGGCAAAGTAGACATAAGACATATGTGCACTCTTTATGGTGGGGTGTAGAACTATGTGTGTGAGCAATAATTTTGATGTGAATAACATAATGATCATAGTCATAACATCATCAAGAGTCTCAATCCTTCATAGCAGTTTTAAACATACATCATTAATCAAAAGCATAACATAGTTGTCAGTACCCTCGATATGGGGTACCCCCGCGCACAAGGGAAAATGCCTAAGGGTCTCACCCTTCTCCGCAGGGAGAGCTCCGAAGATGCCACGTGTCCAGCGGGGCCGGACCTCCCTCTCCTCAGAGGAGAGCTCCGGGCCCGCCCCGTGGCCAGCAGCAGCCGGACCTCCCCCCTCCGCGGGGAGAGCTCCGAAGGCGCCACGTGTCCCACGGGGCCGGACCTCCCTCTCCTCAGGGGAGAGCTCCAGGCCCGCCACGTGGCCGATAGAAGCCGGACCTCTCCCCTCCGCGGGGAGAGGTACGAAGGCTCCACGTGTCCCGCGGGGCCGGACCTCCCTCTCCCCAGAGGAGAGCTCCGGGCCCGCCACGTGGCCAGCAGGACGGCGCTGCCTGCCCCCGCGCGGTAGGCAGCAGGCGTAAAGACGCACCATACCTTGCCCGTACAAGGTATTCAAGGCCCGCGCCTTCCCAAGACGCGAAGACGCGGAGCACGCCCATGTCAGGTGCCGTTGCACCCAGTCGCATCGCAGACTGGCGCGCCGTGTCAGAGCCTGCCAGCTAATAAACACAGCGACAAGACATCCACTGCCGCCCCGCCGTCATCAACCACTACGACTAGCTTGCGGCATGGGCAGGGCAGCAGAACGAAGACTCGGAAGCCTTCGCTAGAGACAACTACCGACATAACTTCAGATACGATAGTCGACAAGCAATCTCCCCGGGACCACCTGTCGGGTCCCCCCCCCTTGTAAGCCGCTCGAGCCTTGGACTATAAAAGGCTCGGGTAGGCAACGTTAGCAAGGGTTCGAACTCTGTGAACTCGCATCCTAGGCATCACTCACCCTCAAGCTCAGGACTCCGGTTCTGAGCAACAAGCAATACAGCGAGCACCTCTGCTCACCGTGGACGTAGGGTTTTACGCTCCGGCGGCCTGAACCACGTTAAACTCGCCGTGTCAAGCTTCTCCCTCACTCGTCCCTAACGCTGAAGCTGTCCGCAAGCGACTAGCCCCTCGAAAAAAGAACCTCCGCGGGCTGCCCAGAGCAGGTCAGGGGGAAGTGTCGACCACACACTTCGACATTTGGCGCGCCAGATAGGGGGCTTTTCCCTTGTGCGACGAGCTTCTGTCGACGAGATGACGAAGCTTCCTTCAGCGGCAAGCTCTCTCCCCCCCCCCCCCCCGCGTTCACGACGGACCGTGACTAGCGGGGAATACGTGTCGACACACTCAGGACGGAGTGTGTCGGCGCAAGATAGAAGCCAGCAGCCGACTCCGGCAATGCAGGCTCCAGCTAGCGTGAGATCTTTTGCAGTGCTGAGCGTTCCCCACGGGGGCGCGCTAGCTGCAGCAAGAGCGCTACTGCACAATCCACCTGCTGGGGACGCGCCTCAGGCAGCGACCCAGCAGTGGATTCGCGAAGTAGACCGTCTTGTCGTTGCTGCCGCAAACCCTCAACTTCGGCGGGGACGACGCCCCGGCCAACCGGCTGTGTCGCTGACGCGCACGCCAACGGTTGACGAGCAGACGGCGGACTCCAGCTCCACCAGGCTCCCATCGACGGACCTGAGGACAGAGCTGGAACAATGCCACTTGGGCCAAGATGCCCGAGTGTTCCTCGAGCGACGACGAGAAAGGCGTCGCAACCAAGAGGCCGGTGACAGCATGACGTCAGCCTCGACCCTGCCTGAGGCGCAGGCCTTCGCCACGCGATTTCTGCCCCAGGCATATGCCACGCAGCATATGCCACAGCCATATGCCCTGCAAATGGCGCCCCCGGTCTATGGCGCAGCCTTGCCCATACCGGGGTACACAGTGCCAGCAGCGAACCAAGCGTTAGCGGCACCAACGCCTGCAGCAACAGGGGCAGGATGTGCGGCCCTGGCGCCCCACCTTCGCTTCGCGAGGTGGCCGCGCAAGTTTCGGCCGCACCTGCCCGAGAAGTACGACGGCAGCGTCAACCCGGCTGAGTTCCTCCAGATCTACTCCACCGCCGTCCTTGCTGCTGGAGGGGACGAGGCCGTGATGGCCAATTACTTCCCCGTCGCCTTGACCGGCCCAGCCCGGTCTTGGCTCATGAACCTCCCCCAGGGTTCCATAACTTCCTGGGGAGATCTCTGCCGGCAGTTCACCGCCAACTTCGGCAGTTCCTACACCCAGCCTGGCACAGAGCTCGACCTCCACGCCATCCAGCAACAACCTGGGGAATCGCTGTGCTCTTTCATCCAGCGGTTCTCCCAGGTACGGAACACCATCCCACATATCCAAAATGCTTCTGTGGTGGTGGCGTTCCGGCAAGGCGTTCGGGACAAGAAGATGCTTGAGAAGCTCGCGACCAGAGAGGTTTGCGACGTCACAGAGCTCTTCAGCCTGGCGGACAAGTGCGCCAGGGTAGCAGAAGGGCGGAACTGGCACTCCCTGCCAGCCTCCGAGTCAGGAGGACAGCCCGGATCTGGCACTGCTTCCTATGGAGGCAGAAAGAAGACCAAGAACCGGGGCGGTGGCAAGATGAAGTCACCGGCCGCGGCTCCCGTTACCGCAGCAGCGGCGCCCAGTGGGGCTCGGGGGCCGCGCCCCGACAAAAGGCAGCGACAGTCACCGGCCACAGATGGTGACCAAGGCGAGCTATGCCCCGTGCATGGCACCAGCAATCATACTGCTGCCGAGTGCTGGGACATCCAGAGGCTCGCAGAGCGCTTCCGCAAAGGGAGGCAGCTAAGAGCTGATGCTCCGCCCCTCCCTCAAAGGGAGGGCAAGCAGAAGGTCGACACCTCAGTCAGCGTCAGCCACCAGGTGGGGTTTCAGGAGCCTCAGCGCGTCATAAAGACGGTGCACAACGGTGAGGACTCCAGCTCCGGTGGTGACGAGCCGGGGCAGTAGCCAACTACGGCCGCCCCGGGAAGTCCGTGGGGACTGCACTGCTGCGATATCAACATTGGAGAAGCTCCAAGTAGTTGCAGCAGCCCAAGCACCAGCCCCGATGGTGCAGAACCGGGCCAGCTCCACCCGAGTGCACGTCTCTGTGCCTCGGCCGTACCTCCTGGGGGCCACCCAGGGTCTCCCAACCTCTTGAAGGCCTTAGCCAGAAGGGGAAAGATGCCTTGGGTCTCCCAAAGAGAGTTCGGGTCCTCCTACCCCTTGAAGGCCTCAGCCAGAAGGGGAGGATGCCCCGGGGCTCGCAGGAGAAGCTGCGCAGGACCCGCTCCAGCGTGAAGATGACGACCTCATCGACGAGGCCCGGCTGTAGGTGAGACCCCACAACGCACGGTCTCGGCTGGTGCTCTAGCACTACCGGCAAAGGACCAAGCGCGTCAGGGACCTGCAAGAAGGCGACCTGGTGCCGCGGCACACACTTTCCCGCGAAGGACCTATAAACTCTCCCCCAGCCGGGAAGGTGCCTTCCGAGTCACGAAAGTTGCTGTCCCAGGTACACATGCCTTTCAACCAAGGGTGGGATCTGTTCCCAAACCCTTGGCATGGAACAACACTGTAAGTCCTACCTCCTGAGCGTTAGTAGAACAGAGTCATACCCTTCTGTAATAAATCCCATAGAGTCTAGGAACAGCGCTCGGAGCAGCTAAGTCTTAGGGGACGGTCTAGGACTACGTCCAGCTTGGCCTGGTTCCGACCCTAAGCGCGTAGAGTCTTGCTTCCCTTCTTAATGAGGCGGGTCGTTGCCTCCATGTACAGCCTGACTTCCCCCTATGGGCATTTACTCAGAAACCTGTTCTACTTCGCTCTCTCTCTCTCATGTGCTCATTTAAATTACGTATTAGTTTTTATGACCGCACTTACTATGTATGCTCACCGTACATTTAGCTCCCCTTTTCCCGCGCTCATCCATCGTCAGCATTTGCTATCCTACCGAAGGCGGTTGCACTTGAGGCACCTGCCGATGGCCAGGGGGGCCTCTCGGGCCTCCCCCAGTCAGGTGTTGCGGTGCCAGTTGGTCACCTCCAGGAAAGGCCGGCGCCGTGCATGGGGGGTCCAGGGTGCGTATCCCGCTTAGCCGGCTCTGTACCCAAAGCGTGCCCACCCTGCCCTCCGGAGGTCCAGGGGAGTACAGCCGCTTTGCCTGGTTCCGTACCCAAAGCCTGTGCACTCTGCTTCCCCGGCATACGGTCCGGTACTAGGGGCTGGACGGTCGTACCCGGACCTTGGAGGGAGCCAGAGCCCCGGTGTCTCGCGCACAGAATTGCCCAAGTCCCGTATACCGGACTAGGACCATAAGCCGAATAAGACTAAGAGACGGGAAAGGGAGGACCCCCTGAGGAGAATCACGTTTCCTCTACCTGTGTGCAGGACCTCCAGGTTATAGCTACAGGGGCTACATGAGGTGGGGGACAAGGAGCCATCGACTACTCCAGCGCGGACCGGAAGGTCCGGGTTTCGCCCCTTCAACAGGGACGGGGCCCGAAGGCCCCACGTGTCCAGCGGGGCCGGAGCACCCGCCTCCTCAGGAGGGGCTCCGGACCCGCCAAGTGGCCGGCAGAAGCCGGACCTCCCCCTCCAGGGGGCGGAGCTCCGAAGGCCCCACGTGTCCAGCGGGGCCGAAGCTCCCGCCTCCTTAGGAGGGGCTCCGGACCCGCCACATGGCCGGCGGAAGCCGGACCTCCCCCTCCGGGGGGGGGCTCTGAAGGCTCCACGTGTCCCGTGGGGCCGCACCTCCCTCCCCTTAGAGGGGAGCTCCGGGCCCGCCACGTGGCCGGCAAATCCGGACCCCCCCATCCTCAGGGGGTGAGCTCCGGAGACCTCAGGGGCCCTTTATACAGTAAGGACCTGGGGAAGGCGTCTGTGCAGAGCTTCGAGATTGGTGAAGGCCTCTGAGTATCTTGCGGAGCTAAGGGCTTGGCCAGGCGAAACCAAGAAGAAGACAAAAGCATCACAAACACAAAGGGTCACAAGAGTCTATTTATTCATGGCTCCACGAGCTGGACTACAGACTCGGTAAAAAGAAAGAAACAAGTCCTAGGGTCCTCCTGGCTCGCGCCGGAACCTAGAGGCTACAAGGGCGGCCACATCCCCGACTTCAGCCCTGGCAGTCTCCTCCCGCTCCACGGCAGGGCCCTCTCTCGCTGGCTCCAGTGAGAAAGAAGGGTCCCGGCTCCTGAAGCATGGCAACACATGCGTGGCAACCTCCAAGGCCAGGCCCCGTCCCTCTGCCTCAAGCTCGCTGGTGACCACCGCGTCTAGCCTGTTCAGCTTGGCACCGATTGACTCCAGCGCGGGGATCACCTCGGCCACCTTCAGCGCAGGAGCTGCCGCCTTCACCGGGCTGAAGCCAAGAGGGACCAAGGAGGACCCTGCCTGATCGACGAAGCTCGAGACCGCACACGCCTCGGAGGACCGCAAGGCCAAGAGCTCCTCTACCTCGCGGCGGGCCGCCTGCAGGGCATCGCGGTTTCCCTCGGAGAGTTCCTTCTCCTTGACCGCTAGGGAGCTTTCCCGAAGGCGGAGAGTCTGGGCGAGCCGCTCCAACTCAGAAGCCTGGAAGTCGGCAGCCAACTTCCGATCCAGGATCGCCTGGCGTTCCCGGGAGACCTGCTCTGCCCTCGTGGCGAGGTCTGCCTTCCGGGCCTCTAGCTCCCTGGCCCGAGCGCGCAGGACGCCCTCGCCTGCCGCCAGCCACGCAGCGACCCTCTCCGCCTCGGCTGCCACGGAGCGCTCCTGGTCCTCAACGGTGTGCTTACGACGCTCCAGCCTCTGCCGTATCTCTTCCATGGAAGAGAGGCTCTCCTCGGCCTGGGCATGCGCCTCAAGGGCCTCCCTGTGGAGCCGCCGCGTCTCGGAGTCCAGGCGGTCAACAGCCCACTTCTGGCGTTCGAGGAGCGCTCCCATGATTTCAAGCGACTCCCGCCTGGAGTCGAGCTCGCCCATGACCTTCGTGGTCCTCTCCCGCAAAAGGTTCCCCCAGATGAGGAGGCGATCCCTCTCAACCGTCTGCTCCTCTCGCTCATGACCAAGCGCGGCCAAGACCTGCCGGACGCTCGCTTGGGTGAGCACGAAGGCATCCGCCAGGGGCAGTGTAAGGGCCTCAGTTTTTGACACATATTTGAAGTGTTCATCACCATACACACACACCTCATTTGAGGAAAGATGATGAACACAAATGAAGAGCAAGTAACCACCATCAACATGCTCATTAGAAAACAAACTTACATATTGCAAAAGTGGTATTTCCCACATGTAAAATAGGTGGGCTTGACATATGAAAACTCCTACACATTGCTAAGGATGTCCATGCCAAGTTTCACCCAAATTCAAAACCTTTTTGAGGTCATTTTGGGTATAGTTAGAAAGAGGGCAGTTTGAAACCATATTCAAATTCAAACTGTTTTTATTCCATGAATTCAAAAATGGGAGGCATATTCTTATTCAGCACATTTTTGTGAGCTCACCCACCAATTTTCACTCCATTTGGAGTTGATCTTGACATGAGCTAAGTGGGACAAATTCAAACTTTATTTGAATTCCAAACTGAACTTGTGCTGAAATTCATTCAAACCAAACCCAATTTGAATTCTGATCAATTCAAATGGCTCATGGGTGAGTAATTGGAATCACCATGGGTATTTTGGGGCTCACTGTTTACAACAGTGATTAGAAGTAAATTTCAGAGGTTAAAATTGGAAGTGGGACCCACATGTCAGCCACTGAAGGAGATCAACCGAGTGGACTTTCAGTACTCGGGTCCCCGAGCTTCTCCCGAGAGCGCCACCGAGGGGAGGCCGCCGCGCCACCACCTGCTTGCCGCCCACAGTCGCTGAACCGACTCCCGGGACCCTTATCTAGGCGTCCGAGCAGCCGCCGGTGCTCCCCATCCCTACCCCGACGCGCTCTCGCCCAACAGACTGAAACTCCTCGCCGCCCGAGTGAATTTTCGGTTCCTCATCGCCCAGCCGATCCAGTGACCCTCTCGGCGATCTGAGACCAGCACCGGGTGCGCCAAGCCATCTTTGACGCCTTCGCATCGGTTCCAGACCCTGCGCGGTCTTCTCCGAGCTCCACCGCGGCGATCTTTTCTCTGCCGGTTCAGCTCGAGCCGCCGCTGCGGGAATCGTCCTTCCGGCCACCACAGCCCACCGTTCACAGAGCTGTGAACAGCAAAGAGGTTCGTCTTCAACCCCTCTTTCTTTACCGCAAGCTCCGGCGGCGTGACAAGCACTGCTCAAGCCAGAATTTCATGTTTTCGCGACGGTGTGCAAAAGTGAGGTTTGCACCGATCCAAGAAATTCGTAAGCCACACGGCATCATTCATCCTCTCATGGAGAGGATCACTCCTAGTAGCCCGTGCGGGTCCATAGAAGCAGGAACCACGAAGAACCGTGGAGAGAAACCGCAGTTCTTCGAGTTTTAGTGGAAATCTCGATTTCCGGCCTAGGTCGCACGGTGACAGCCTAACACAACCTTTCCCGAGCTCCGTAGAGCTCATGTCGACCTTTACTATGGTCCACTGATGCTCGATGACCTTTAACTCGATCGGGTTAGGTGCTAGGGAGGACGGGCAACACGGCCGATGTTCTCCCGAGGCTGCGGCTCGTCGCCGACCATGTGGCGGCCATTTTCATGGCGAGCTGGCCCGAGAATCCTGTTCCCCGAGAGAAAATAGGCAGAGGTGGCAAAAACGTGAAGTTTCGAGCTCTACCGAAGCTGCCGGCGAGCTCTCCGGCGAGATACCCCGGCGGCAGAGCGCAGGCGGCGGGAGGTTGAAGAAGGGGGTGGACCCCAGCTGTCAGCGATCGATATTTTAAATCAGGATCGGGCTGCAGCCAGGATCGAGTGTGCTGGCGTGCAAAGACCCTGTGGGCCGCAGTGTGCGGTCGCCTCGGCGTGCGACGCGTGTCCCCGGGGCCCACCCGCAAGTTTAAACTTTTCCCCGATTTTTAGATTTCCTTCAAACTTCAAATCCTCATAACTTGAGCTAGAAAACTCCAAATCGAGTGAACCAAATTTTGTTGGATTCAGCTCTCTGAGCACTTTCCAGAAAATCAAGTTTCACTTCATGAAAATCCTTAATTATCCATAATTAATTCCTCAAATTTTAAATTGTTTGGAATTTTAACTGGAGAATCCTTTGGAGGAAAATCCTGAAATTTTGCTGGGATGTTCACCAAAATATCCCTGAACTACCATAAAAATTTCAGATCCATTTGAGCTCATTTGGTCCACCTAATGGTGTGGTTAGTGAAACTGTTCCAGATAAAATAGAAAATGTCCAGAAACATTTTCAGAATTTTCTCTGAAATTGTTTAGCTCATATCTTTAGTTAGGAACCTTCAAATAAGTAATACCAACTTCATTAGAACCCTCTGAATATCTAGTTTTCAGAAAGTCATAGTTCATTTCATGAAAATCCTTAGAACACCCTACAAGCCTTCAATTAATGTCAAGTACATAATTAATTGTGGAGGGCTCAACTGAGCTTTGCTGCAACTAAAACTTGACCAAGTCTGTACTTAGGTTGTAACCCAGCCACGGTAAAAGTTTCACAGTCATTGGGCTTGTCTAGTAAGAGTTATAGACTTTACAAGTTTAAAAGTTGATACAACTGCATTTAAATTAATACATGTACTGCTTCTATCATGTAGTCGCTAAGGTCGAGGAGGAACTCGAAGTCCTAGACTTCGTTACTCCGGAGGAACAGCTAGCCTACGACCAAGAGCAGCAAGGCAAGCTCCGGTTTGCATTAACCTTTTTACAAATGTTTATTGTTTTGAGCACATCTTTGAATACTATTATTCTTTGCATTAGAGTCTTGTTTGGAAACCCAAATGCATAGCCAAGAAAACCATGGGTTGGGTTTAGGATTACAAACCCCGTTAGCTACTGCAATGCTAAGATAATGTAGGATTCAGTACAAGTCGAGTAGTTGGGACTACTCGCGAGCATAGGCTAGAGGCACTCGACTCGGGTAGAGATAGCACATGAAACATATGGCAAGAAAATGAGACCAAGCGGAGGGTAAGGGCAGCAGGACTTTGGGGCCTGTGTGCTGTAGCTCCGTTTGTGTTGATTGAGGACCAAGCCGTGTGCGGGCCTGTTGAACAAGCTAGAACAGTACCGAAGACCTACCGGCTATATGGGAACCGGGAAACCGATGTAACTCGGGTAGCTGGGTGTTGAGGCATAGCTGGTCGTTCAGAGGGTAGGTTGAGAGCTCGAGGTGTAAATCGGCTGGCGGCACTGAGATGCGCGTGCAGAGACCTCTTGCTCGGGACGATTGGACTGGTTCAACATTTGGCTAACAGGTGAAAGGTAGTTGCGTACGACGTCCGTGATGGTTGTTATAGGCAACATCGAGTACGGGCGTACGTGACGGGTTGTTCGGGTAACCCTGCAGGTGTAAATCGATTATAATCGCCGTCCCTCGCGGTCAGTGAGTACCACTTGTTCACTGTACCGTGACGTAGAAAGAACAGGCTGGTTACATGTTAAAATGGTGCTGGTTGAAAGATGGACTTGATTGCTAATGATTTGCTGTAGTTTAGAGCTAACTAAAGTTCTTTTCAACTTTGGGCAAAGTACATGAGAGAAATGCGTTTCTTGTTTGATTGCGGCTCTCTCATGTGCCTTAGCGTAAGGTTCTCCACAACCTGCTGCTAAAACTTGAAAGTAGGGTTGCACTAATTAGGTGAGTCCTTTGCAAATGATTTTACCTCATGTACCCATCACCCCTCATGTAGAAGTTCCATGTTTAGGTGAGACGGGTCAGACTTGCTGAGCCTTCGTGCTCACTGCTTGTGTTTGAAGCTTTTGCAGGGTTCTATGAGGAAGGGACTCCCGAAGAAGAGACGGAACCCCAGGAGGGGAACCCCGTCGAGTGGGAGTCGTGCACGCCGCAGAGTTAGTGTGCGTGTGTGCTAGCAAGGACACGTTCAAGGGCTGAACATGGACTTGATGCGTAGTCTATGCCCGCGAGTGTAGACTGGACTTATTTTGATGTAAACATGTTCATAAACATGTTATGTAATAAAATTTCGCTTCCGCTTTGTACCTTTGACGTGTGTTATACGGTGCTGTGCAACGCAGCACCCCTCAGCGTGATCCTGGCTCAACAAGACCGTGGGGTCGTGTCAGCGCTGGTATCAGAGCTCGCTTGAGGTTTAACGCACTACAAAGGTCATCTTTTTCAAAAATCCAGTGAGGAACGAGTTAGTAGCCCGTATAAGGATGTTATTAGCATATAGAAAGTGGCATACTAACCTATTTGTCTATGTCGGAAAATCGTACATCTCGGGACGTTTATGTCTTGGGGGTGCACGTAAGCGCTGTCCACCAGTGCGCACAAGCTGATGGGTGGAGCCTCACGGGTGGCAGGTAACCCGACTCGCTTTAATATCCTCTACGACTCTTCATGTCGTTGGGGGTATTCGAGCAACGTCTATCCCTGGCGTGCGTGGTGCAATTTGGGAGACCCCGTCACGTGGTCTGAAACGTGAACACGTAACTCAAGGCGTGTTTGGCTTGAGAACATCCGGGCGAGTGATGACGGCCGTGTGTACGAACTGTATGGATTCCGGGCTCGGTGTGCAGCCGAGTCTGATGATTGCTTGAGTTTCTGCAGGTAGCTTGACCACAAAACGGTAGACGTGTAGCATCCGTGTGCTAGTGACGTTTAGTGCCACTGAATTAACGAAGCCGGCTAAGTCCGGTATAGGTTTTTCTTTGTGAGGACGTAGTACCGACATAATCTGGTGACGCATCGACGTCACACCCCATTAAATGAACAACTTCATTTAAAACTTGAAGGTTTTGATCCAAAGTAGTAAAAACTTTGCTGTAACCTCTTCCCTTAATCAGGATATTCAAAGTAAACAAGTTTTCAACTTATAGGTTGTTAAGGACAGAGTACTCTGGTTTCAGCTGAATTGGGGCTGAAGTTGATCAGAAGTTATAGGTTGAGTTCTTTCGAGGTTGAGGTCACATGATACATTTCTGGAAAGCTTTGGAAGAGCTTTACAACTCTTCTGTTTAGGTCCAGAGGTGTTTCATCCCTTAACCAATCGAAAAATGCAGTAGAGTTGAAACGGTCCAGAAAACAGGACAGAGCATAGACTCTCTGTAAACTCTTGGTAAATTGAGTATAACTTCCTGCATAAAAATACAAAAATAGAAAATGAGGTAGTTCTGGAAAGCTTATGAGATAGGTTACAACTTTGTAACAGAAAGTTGTGTCATATTAGGAACAGAATTAACTGGAATTCTTGGATCAAATCAGTACCTAAAGCAGGGAGGTGCTGTCCAATGGTCTCCAGAAATTCTGTTAACTTTTACCTCTCATAACTTTTGAACCAAGGCCGATCTTAGGCCAAGCAGATATTTTTTGGAAAGCTATTGAAGTTATATTTAACTTTGATGTTGGGCTCCAGAATTGGTTTTGCCTTTAACATGGCCTAAATCAGGTTGAAAGGGAAAATGGTCAGGGCTGTCATGTTGGACAGCAGATCAGCAGTCAAGTTGCTTAAAATTTGAACTCACTCCAAATTTTATGGGTTCAATGACATGTCTTATGTTATAACTCAGTGGTTGACTGTTTAAATAAATATTTGACATTTCTCAAATATATTTTTACAGATGACAGCAGATAAGCAATTGGAGAACGGGTGGCTGGTGTCCCACTGTTCTCACCGTAGCGGCTACCCGGAAGCATTGTGGCAAATGCTCCAATATTTCGGGTACAACCAGATGCCGCAGTACTTCGCCAAGGAAGAAGGCGAAGAGGGGAACAAGACGTGTACAATCCATGTCGAGGTCCCTGCAGGACCTACGCCACCCAGTTGGGTGCCGTTCACCGTCACGGTGAGAGGTAGACAGCCGGAAGGGATGTGGCAAGTGGCAGCACGTGACACCATGTCACGTTTCTGCCAACTACACGTGCAGGCTATGGAGGGTACTCCATACGCGCTCGTTCCGGTGGAGGGACGGGCTCAGCATGTGTGGGAAGAGAGGTACCTGGGGGCAACGGACCCGAGTTGCCCAAGGTACAACCCCGCGGAGGCAAACCTCAGCCTCCAGATGAGGGCAGGAAACGCCGTGATGGACAGCCAAGCTGTTCATACGGAGCATCTCGCCACAAAGCTCAAGGAGAGCACGAGCCGTAGAGACCATTTCGAGAGTGCTCACAGCGCACTCCGTAATGTGCTCCTTCCGACGATCAAGCGACTGAATGAACCGCACAATCAGTTGCATCGTCTGAAGAAGGCCAAGAAGAAGAGTCGTGTCGACATCGCGGCGTTGCAAGAACTGGTACAGAATCTGACCCAGCAGAACGAGGAACTTACTCAAGAGCAGGACGACGCTATTGAGGAAGGGCAAGGCTGGGAAGAAGATTACAACCAAGCCATGGACGAGGTGCATGCATTGCAGGACCTCGTACCTCGGGTATTGGGCATAACGGTGATCTTGGGTCTTCCGGCAATGGGAGAATCCGGGATGGGAGAAGAGATGGTAGATCCAGAGCCACCAGCAGAGGAACCGGAGGAGGACGACTCACAGGAGGTCGAGTTCTACTCCGAGTAGGGGGTTACAGTTGCCATGTAGGGCAGCTAGGGTAGTGTAGCCCAAATTTTGTAATCGGTGACATGTCGTGTAGATAGTAGCGTATGTATAGGTAGTGACGACATGAGCACGACTTCTCGGAGACCCGAGAATAATGTATCTTGTATAAAGTTTATGCTTTATCAATATATGTGAATGTTGTGCAAATCAATCATGTGTCACTTCAATACCTACTGTTACATATGGAATTTTAAGTAAGACATGTGCTAATTGCTGCTGTTTTGAATTTCAGAATGACGCGTACTCGTGCCAACCCTGATGTTGGGGGTACTAGCCAAGGGGGAGAGACCTCCCAACAGCCTCCCGAGGACTCCTCGGGACAACAGAAGACACCGCCACCGCCACTGCCAACGGTTACATTGGCCGACATCGTCGCGGCAATGGCGGGTTCACATCAGCAGCACACGGAGTTGCTGCAAACGCTTATCGCCAATACGTCTCTCCCAGAGAGACATCAAGATCGGGAGGAGCGCCAACAGAGCTCCTACTCCGACTTCCTGGCGACTCATCCCCCGGTATTCTCAAGGGCGGATGAACCTCTTGACGCAGACAACTGGCTCCGCGCCATAGAGATGAAGTTCGGGCTGCTCCAGACAAGCGAGCAGCGCAAGACTCAGTTCGCGGTCCAGCAGCTCCAAGGATCCGCGAGCGCGTGGTGGGCCAACTTCTGTGCTTCACAGCCCACCAACCGAGTAATGACCTGGACGGAGTTTTGGACGGCCTTCAGGGCCTATCATA
Organism: Neostapfia colusana; assembly: GCA_030760725.1. Classification (NCBI taxonomy): domain Eukaryota; kingdom Viridiplantae; phylum Streptophyta; class Magnoliopsida; order Poales; family Poaceae; genus Neostapfia; species Neostapfia colusana. The sequence goes on along the minus strand of JASWHV010000010.1, from coordinate 3,572,596 downwards.
TACCACCAGGTTTAATGAAGAGAAAGACGCAGGAGTTCCTGCACCTGCAGCAAGGGAGCTGGAACGCGCTGGAATATTCCAGGGCGTTCAACGATCTCACGCTCTACGCATCGTATCACGCAGATACCGACGAGAAGCGGCGGGACCACTTTTACCAGGGGCTTAACCCGCTCCTGAAGGACAGGTTGGCGATGTTCAATCGCGGCAGCCTCAACGACATTATTGATGCTGCGATTGTTCAGGAGGACTCCGGCAAGGAGTTAGCGGCGGCGGAGTGAAAGCGAAGCGTGCCGCAAAGCAGCGGAGAAGAAGGCGGTCCTTCTCAGAAGTTTCGGATGGTGAATCGCCCACCATCAGGTCCACGCTGGCAGCCACCACAGCGGTCGATGCCGTTCCGCAGTCGGCCGTACTCTTCACCGGCATTCAGGCCAGCACTGCCAGTACCACTGCAACAGCAACAGCAACAGCGGACGATGCCGCGTGCGTTTGCACCTCAGCAACGCATGCCGGGCTTTCGTCCACCGAGCACTCCACCAGCAGCGGCCACATGTTACAAGTGTGGTCGTCCAGGACACTTCGCGAGCAGTTGCCCGGAGAGGCAGGGCGGCGGAGTGGCACCACAGTTTCCGGGGAGGAATCAACCCCGGAACCCTACTAATGCGTGGCGGGCAAACCCTAGGCCCGGCACCGTCCACCAGCTTGCCATTGAGGACGTGCCGGAGGGCGAGCCAATCCTTGCGGGTATGTTCCAACTCCACCAGCATCCCGCTATAGTACTATTTGATTCAGGCGCCACGCATAGCTTCATTAGCCAAGCTTTCATTGATAAGTATAGCTTGCAAATACTACCCACCGATAGTCCTTATGTGATCTGTTCACCGGGTGGGAAAATTTCAGCAAGCATGATGGTCCCAAAAGCGCCATTGTGCTTAGAGGGTAGAGTTTACCCTACGTCTCTCATAATCTTAGAGGGACAAAAGGTCGATGTCATCTTAGGGATGTCGTGGTTAACCCGCCACGGCGCTGTTTTAGACACCGTCCTCCGAGTCATGCACTTAAACTCAGAAGTGCACGAGTCTCACTCATTATTTCTGGACAGTCCAGAAATAAAACTTCCAAGTGTCTATCAAGCCACAACCATCAGATTGGAAGATATTCCGGTGGTCCGAGAGTTCCCTGACGTATTCCCGGATGATTTGCCGAGAATGCCGCCCGATAGAGAGGTGGAGTTCAAGATTGAACTTGCACTGGGAATCATGCCAATATCCCGAAGGCCGTACAAGATGGCACCCAAGGAGTTGGCTGAACTGAAGACTCAGCTCACGGACCTTCTGGAAAAAAGTTTTATTAGGCCGAGCTCCTCACCATGGGGATTTTCGGCATTATTTGTCAAGAAGAAGGATGAGACGTTGCGGCTTTGCGTGGACTATCGTCCATTAAATGCCGTAACCATCAAGAACAAGTACCCGTTGCCACGGATCGACTTGTTGTTCGATCAGTTGGTCGAAGCAAAGATCTTCTCCAAGATGGACTTAAGATCCGGGTACCATCAGATTAAGATAAGGGCGGAGGACATTCCAAAGACAGCTTTCTCGACAAGGTACGGACTTTATGAGTACCTGGTCATGTCCTTCGGCCTCACCAATGCTCCAGCTCACTTCATGTACTTGATGAACTCGGTATTCATGCCGGATCTGGACAAGTTTGTCGTGGTCTTCATCGACGACATCCTGGTGTATTCCAAGTCGGAAGAAGATCACAAGAAGCATCTGCGTATAGTCTTGCAACGGCTGCGGGATCACAAGTTATACGCAAAATTCAGCAAATGCGAGTTTTGGATATCACAAGTGCCTTTCCTCAGGCATATCATCTCAGCGGAGGGTATCGCTGTGGACCCGAGCAAGATCACTCAAGTGCTGAATTGGAAATCCCCGAGAACTGTTCACGAGGTACGGAGTTTCCTCGGACTCGCGGGATATTCTCGGAGGTTCATTCCGAACTTCTTGAAGATTGCCAAGCCATGACAGAGCTGCTGAAGAAGGCTACCAAATATGTTTGGAGTCCAGCATGTGAAGCAGCATTCAAGGCTTTAGTCAAGCACCTGACATCAGCACCGGTTTTGGCGCAGCCAGACACAACAAAACCGTTCGATGTGTACTGCGATGCATCCGGCATTGGGCTCGGATGTGTGCTGATGCAAGACCGAAGGGTGGTCGCGTATGGGTCACGGCAGCTTAGAAACCATGAGCAAAATTATCCAACTCACGATTTGGAGCTCGCTGCCGTGGTACTTGCACTAAAAATGTGGAGGCACTACCTACTCGGTAACCTCGTACATTTATATACCGACCACAAAAGCCTCAAGTACATATTCACTAAGAAGGAGCTGAACATGAGGCAACGAAGATGGTTAGAATTGATAAAGGATTACGAAATAGAGATCCATTATCATCCGGGCAAGGCAAACGTAGTGGCGGATGCGCTGAGCCGCAAGTCACACGTCAACAATCTGGTCATCACACCGTTGGAAGAGAGCGAACCACCACTACATGTGATTCCACATGGAGCTCTCTACAACTTAGCTTTGATCCCCACCATCCGTGAAGAGATAGCGGCAGCCCAGAAGAATGACAAGGTCATGTCACATTTGCGGAGACATGTAGACAGTGGGGAGCTGAAGTGTTTCCGGAAGGACGGAGACGGCGTCCTATGGTTCAAGGACCGGATCGTCGTACCCCGTAACCCGGAATTACGGAAGAAAATCTTTGATGAGGCTCACTTATCAAAGTTTTCTATTCACCCCGGCAGCAACAAGATGTATCAAGAACTCAAAAGCAAGTTTTGGTGGACACGGATGAAGCGTGAGACTGCAAAATACGTGTCCGAGTGTGATACATGTCGAAGGGTGAAGGCAGACCACATGCGGAAACCGGGACTGCTGCAACAACTGGGCATTCCTGCCTGGAAGTGGGAGAATGTGAGCATGGATTTCATCGTCGGTTTACCCACCACCTTGCAGAAACATGATTCTGTGTGGGTGATCGTCGATCGGCTCACCAAAGTTGCCCATTTCATCCCGGTCAACACCAACTACAACGCCAAGAAGTACGCTGAACTATACATCTCACGGATCCTATGCTTGTACGGCGTACCCCGTACTATCATATCGGATCGGGGCACTTTATTTGTGTCCCGTTTTTGGGAGCAGCTGCACGCTGCCTTGGGGACAAAGCTGATCCGTAGTTCAGCATACCACCCGCAGACGGATGGACAAACCGAGCGGGTAAATCAGATTCTAGAAGACATGCTACGAGCTTGCGCTATCAACCACGGCAACAATTGGGATGATCACTTGCCGTTAGCCGAGTTCTCGTACAATAATGGGTACCAATCCAGCATCAAGATGGCTCCTTACAAGGCGCTATACGGTAGGAAGTGCCGCACACCATTGAACTGGTGTGAGTCTGGCGAAAGGGTTACCTTCGAGATTGACCTTGTCAACAACGCGGAAGAAAAGGTTCGACTAATTCAAGCGAATCTAAAAGCCGCTCAATCCCATCAGAAACAGTATGAGGACCGGAGAAGGCGCCCATTACAATTTGAAGTTGGAGATCACATATATTTACGGGTGTCTCCAATGAAGGGCGTAAACAGATTTGGGGTGAGAGGAAAGTTGGCACCCCGATTCATCGGTCCATTCCAGATTACCGAAAGATGTGGATCAGTGGCATACCGGCTGAAATTACCAGAAGCACTTTCCGGTGTGCACGACGTCTTTCACATTTCCCAGCTGAGGAAGTGTCTCAAGCTATCAACTACCGTTCAGCTGGAAGACATTGAAGAACTGCAACCGGATCTCACCTATCGGGAGGAACCGGTGCAGATTATTGATGAAAAGGCCCGAACCACACGCAACCGCACGTTGTGGTTCTACAAGGTTCTGTGGAGTAGTCACTCCATGGATGAAGCGACATGGGAGAGCGAAGAATTTCTTCGTGCTAACTACCCCGACTTTTTCACGTCACATATCCGGTAATATTCCACCGTCCTCTCTCTCATTTTCACCTCATAATCTCGGGACGAGATTCTTTTAAGGGGGGGGGGGGGGGAATGTAAGGGCCTCAGTTTTTGACACACATTTGCAGTGTTCATCACCACACCACACACCTCATTTGAGGAAGGATGATGAACACAAATGAAGAGCAAGTAACAATTATCAACATGCTCATTAAAGAACAAACTCACACATTGCCAAAGTGGTATTTCCCACATGTGATATAGGTGGGCTGGACATATGCAAACTCCTACACATTGCTAAGGATGTCCATGCTAATTTCACCCAAATTCAAAACCTTTTTGAGGTCATATTGGGTATAGATAGAAAGAGAGCAGTTGGAAACAACATTCAAATTCAAACTGTTTTTTATCCCATGAATTTAAAAGTGGGAGGCATATTCTTGTTCAGCACATTTTTGTGAGCTCACACACCAATTTTCACTCCATTTGGAGTTGATCTTGACATGAGCTAAGTGGGACAAATTCAAACTTTATTTGAATTCCAAAACTGAACTTGTGCTGGAATTCACTCAAACCAAACCCAATTCGAATCCTATTCAATTCGAATGGCTCAAGGGTGAATAATTTGAATCACCAGGGGTATTATGGGGTTCACTGTTCACTACAGTGATTAGGAGTAAATTTCAGAGGTTAAAACCCCGGGTGGGACCCACATGTCATAGAGGGAAGAAGGAGAAACTTGCAACCAAAGTCAGAGTCTCGGTGGGAAATTCCACCGAGCAGCTGTCGGCTGTGCCACCGAGCAGCTACCGGCGCCACCAGCTGCTTCCCTCTCCTCGCGCTGGCGCCCAGGGCGGCTTGCTCGCGCCCCCACACGACCGGCACCGCCTCAGCCGAGCAGGAGTCGGCCGGCTTTATCTTCTCGCGGGCAAACCCGAGCAGCGGCATTGTTTCTCGCCGCAGCTCTCTGCTCAATCGGGAAAACCAGCAAAACTATCTCCTCCTTCGTTCCTGAGCTGCTAGACAGCCACCTGAGGTCGCGCACCACCCTCCCAACGCCTGAACCACCGGGTTTCGGCCCCTGTTCCCGTGATCAACGACGACCGCCGCAGTTTAGCTGAAGGACGGCGATCGGTCTCACGCGGGCAGCACACTGCAACCACTTCCACGGCCGAGCAAGGGCGGTAACAGGAGCGCACGGACTCCACGTTGCTTCCACCTGAAGCTCAAGCCACGCCGTGAACTCTCGCCGGCGAATTCTCAGTTTTTGCTCCGGCAACCTTAAACTGAGCTTCCGGTACGGTTTCTTTAAATTCTCGCTCTATGATCTTTCGGAGGTCATCAAATCTTGCACATAGACGCTGGACTAGAAGGCGATCAAGTTCCTTTCTGCATCCGTAGCGTGAAACTGTCTAGGAGTGACGAATTTTGAGCTCGATCGAGGGTGGTCATGGCGGGCACGATCGGTCACACGGTGCCGACCAACTTGCTGCCATACCTGAACCCTTTTGACACCTTGTCGAGCTTCCTAGAGGTACACTGATGCTGTAGGGCTGTTTGTTCGAGGTGTTGGCGGGTTTAGAAACCACGGTCGATGGTGCCGAACCTCAACCGAGGCTGCGGCACGTCGCCGAGCTATTTCCGGTCACCCCCAGCCCGACCTGACACCACCGACGTGTTCCTCGACATCGACAACCCCCTGGCGGCGAGTTTCAGACCATGGGAGGTCTGGCAGCGGCGAGCCGGCGAGCCGAGTCTGTGCCGGCGAGGTCGGTGGCACGGGCGCGAGGAGAACGGCGGGAGGAAGACGAAGCCCGCTGGCCCACGTGTCAGCGGCTGAAGAATTTAAATCGGGATCGGGTGTGGCCGGGGATCGGCTGTGCTGGCGCGCAAATACCCTGTGAGCTCCGGTGTGCCGGACACCTCCGCGCTCGACACGTGTGGTATCTCCGGTGTGCCGGTGTGACACCCTCATCTCGGGTATCAGCATATGTTCATGTTCTATGAAGAAGAAAAACATTTTAAGAAAAGAAGGAACAGAGGCAAGTATCAAAAGGATAGCAAATAAAGCTCTCCGAGAGCGCCGAAGGCAACTTCCACGACCAGCAGACCACGTGGCGTGTTCGGAGCTCATCCCCGAGAGATTGGGGGAGGTCCGATGCTAAACTGGCTACGTGGAAGGCTCGGGGGTCACCTCCGCATTTGGAAAGAGGTCCGACCCTGTGGGACACGTGCTGCCCGCGGAGCTAGCCTCTGCGGAAGAAGCAAAGGCATTTTTCATAGGACACGTGTCATCCCCGGAGCTAGTCCTCGCAGAAATAAGAGGACCAGTCGCGCGGGATACGTGTCAATCTCGGAGCTCATCTCAGAGAAGTCTGGATCTATCGAACACGTGTCGCCACCGGAGCTTATCACCGGAAGGTCCGTCGCCGCTAAACACGTGTCGACCTCGGGGCATGTCCCTGAGGAAAGGAGAGCGGAAAGACCGGCACCCACACGTGGCCTGCGCGGAGCTCGTCTCCAAAGAAGAGGGAGGTCTCGATCGATTGACACGCGGCACAACTGGAGCTCGTCTCTGCGGATGAGGAGATACCAGGCTCGGAGGACACGTGGAGCTTCCGGAGCTCATCATCACGGAGGTAACGAGTTCTGGAGCAGCTGTTACGCGTAAGGACACCGGTACGCAACAGAAACCGATCTAAAATCCACGATGGTTACCGAAGATAAGACGTCAGGATCTAACAAAGATCTAAATAAGACTCTTATTCGGGATCCAATCAGATTAGGACTCTTCTCTCCCCAATTATAAATAGAACCCAAAACCGCTGGCCGAAACCACGAACTTCTCTTTCAACTCCTGAGCCGACGACTTAGAGCCCTAGCCCTAACTCGCCGAGCAAAACATCGCCGAAGCACAACAAGGGAGATCATCGGAGGAGAACCAAGCGGTCTGAGGAGGACCTCAAAGACAAGAAGAGCGTGAGGTAGGACTTCAATACCACCTTACGACATCATTGTGTTCATCTCTTTGCATCTGTTCTTCGATTCCTTTCCAACAGAAGCCTTTTCATGGGCAGAACACTCGATGATCAGTTTGATCTAAAGACAAGATCATCGCCACGTTCATCTTTGATCTGAACACCTCTGACCATGCAAGCCGTGCAAGAACAACAGATCAATCTAATAGAACTAATCGTAGGATAGCATGCATGTGCATCATCGCATCTAGTTTAGGGTCTGTGCATGATATTGATTGCTGTGAATTTGTATGCACGTGAATCCTACATAGCAGGACAAACTCAGGAAGCTGTCTACGACGAGCTGCAGCAACAAGGTTTTGAGAATCAAGAACAACCGGAACCGCAAGAACAAGGCAAGTGCTCCTTGACCATGTTGATCCTATGTTTTGGGTAAAACTATTTTGTTTTGCGAAAAGGTGTGTGTGCTGAGTCAAACATGATGGGAAACCTTTTTATAGGAGTTTACTAGTTTTGGTTAAACCACCCTTGTCGCCTGAGAAGTTTATGAGTCGGGTATGGTTTTTGCTTTATGCTTCGCTGAGTCTCTGGGATCGGGAAGCGAGATAGATGTGTCTAGCTAACTGCACTCGTACTGATAATAAGTAACTGATGAGGTTAATGAACCTGGATCGGAGGGAGATCTAGGCAAGCCTGGGTTTGTGAATGAGGTAGCATGAGATGGTGGTTTTACTTGCCGTAGATCTAAGGACCGGTTCATGCATGCACATGCCAGGATAACAGTGCCACCACAAGGCCAAATATGGGTGCGGCTTAGCTGAGTAACTAGGTAAGTTGCTAGAGTGTTATGGACTGTGGAAGGCGCGGGGAATGGGAGTCGAGTGAGGACTGCCCTGGGAACTGCATGGCACAAGAGGGGGCCCGTGGGTGGGAGAATTGGAGATTCTAACCTGCCGGTGAAACCTTAGTGAGTCAATACATCTAGTAACCCCTTTGTAAAGGCTATTTTTTGATCTCTTGGCCATACACCGACGGTTGTGTACTGGTAAAATGGAGGTTCTGCAGTCGCCGACGGGTGACGAAATCACAAACTTGTGGGTAAAGAGGTACAAACTCTGCAGAGTTATTAAAACTATCATGATAGCCGAGCTTACGGTCACGAGCACCTGGCTAAACTGCCATGATTAGATGGGATGGTTACTGGGATGGTTATTGGAATGGTTATTGGGAAGGTTCTTGGTTATGGTTATTGGTTATGGTTTGGTTTGGGACTGTGGAAGATGAGATGGTTGCATGACTGATGGGTCATGACATGAGATTGGTCTCGGTGCGAGACGAGGTTGTTTTATGAGGTGAGATGGTAGCGAATACGAGGAGGTATTCGTGAGTATGAATAAAAGATTGGTTAATATTCGGATGGAACACGGGAAGTGAGGGAGGTATGTTGGTAATTTAATACATGTTGGGATTACATTTAAACTTAAGTTGTTGTTTTATCATGGTTTTTACAGAACTGCTTTTCTGCAAATAAACCTTTTATGCCTACCTTGTTTGTGAGCTGCATATCATGTGTTTTCCCGCACTTGCTGAGTACATCATTGTACTCAAACTTGCATTATTATTTCTTTATCAACAGCAAGAGAAGACTACTATGAAGACCGAGTAGAGCATTATGGCGTGTGATCTGTTCTCAACCTTGCCTGTGGAGGGAGTAGAGATGGAGCCACTTCTGCTTAGTTTTGCTTCCGCATTAGTTTTTGCTTCCGCATTTAAATAAGGACTTCCGCTGCATAGAATTAAGATTTCCGCTGTAAGCATGAGTCCAAGACTCATGAGGTGTTGTACTAAACTCTGTTATTCGTGGTAACATATAATCTGAATTCAGTTTGTGGAACGTATGTGTATGTGTGATGAACATCCTGGGCACACATATGCATTAGTTCTCGGTTCCGTGGCTTTCCACAGAATTGAGGGCGTCACAGATTGGTATCAGAGCCACGGGTTGACAGTAGGTAACACGCCTAGATAGAAACCTTAGATTGATATTAGAGCCACGGGTTAACAGCAAGTTACACCCCTAAATAGAAGTCACAGGTAGCTAAGCCACGCTGACCAAAGGAAGCGCCCTAGGGTGAATAGCCTAGATTGGCCTTTAAAACCACCTTGACTGTGGCGGACCGGAATCCGCTCATCCAGGATCGCAGAGGGTGGTGCCGCGCGATGCGACACCCGACAGCACACGTCATAAGAACACATTATATTACATGGGAAAAACAAACTGAATGTACAAAATAGTACACTTCTCAGTTACAAACTAGGGTCTTTTATTACACAGCGGAAGTTTCTTTTATACAACTCACGCCCGCCTATCTAGCAAAAGTCGGTTGCCCAGCCCTAGGGCAACCCACACTAGCTGCACTCCTCAGCTCAGCGCGGCGTGTACGGCTCCCACTCAGCCGTAGTCCCAGACGGAGGGTAACCCTCACCGGTGGACTCGTACTCCGAGTCCGTGGGTGGCTCCTCACCTGAAAAACACTTAAGCAGCAACCGTGAGCACGAAGGCTCAGCAAGGCTTAACCGACTCACCTAAGCATGAAACTCTACATGAGGTGTACCATGACACAGGATAGCAATGTTGCAGCAAATGGACACGCCTACAAGTTCATCCTTAATTCATCTTTTAGCAACAAGTTAACAGTTCATGAAGCTGAAATTTAGTAAGCAATATTTGGTGGCACACATGTAGCAATACAATTATATCATAGCAGCAATATTGAATCATAACATTTCATTCATTAGTCTACGTTACGACGCAGTGAACAAGCGGTACTCGTCACCGCGATGGACGGCGAATCGACTCGATATACACTTGCAGGGAAACCCAAAGAGCACGTCACGTACGCCCATCCGTGGAGCGGCACAGCACGCTCGCTCGATGTCGTACGGGACAACCTTTCACCCAACAGCCCAAACGTCGAACCGGTCGCACCGAAACGAGCAGGAGGTTCCCCACACGGAGCATCTCTCTATGCCCGTTGGCAGATTTCCACCTTGCTGCCCTCAACCTACACCTATAAATCGGTGTGCTATGCCTCGACGCCCGGAGGTTTAGGCTACATCAGTTTATCGGGGCCCATATATCTGATATGCCTTCGGTACGTTCAATACTTGTTCAGCAGGGCCGCACACGGATCGGTCCTCAATCGACACGGACAGGGCTGCGCACACAAGACTTCCCTTTGCTACGCCCTAGCCCCTGCCTAGTCTCATTTTCATTACTAAAGTGATCTCACATCACTCAACCAAACCCGTGTGTTCCCCAGCCTAAATTCGCGAGTAGATTCCAACTACTCGACTTGTACCGAAGTCCTATGAAACATTAAGCGTAGCCTATCTACTCGAGGTCTTAGACACTACCCTCACTCTTTTAGGAACCTTTGGTTATGCAAGTGGGGTTTCATTCATCCTATACCTAATGCACATACATACTTCATATGACACATGTAAACAAAGCAAAAACTTATAAAAAGGTTAATGCAAACCGAGGCTTGCCTTGTTGCTGCTGGTCAGGGGTTAGTTCCTCTTCCGGAAGGAGGAAGTCCAGCACTTCCGGAGTCTCTTCTTCAATGGCTACACGTTTAATACAATACTACATGTTAATTTGAATGCAATGTGTGAACTGGAATATATCATTGCTAATAACTCTAGCTAGCCCTTCCCTTTGGTTTTGAAATTTTTATGGTGGACTGGTAGGGTCCTACCCATAGTTGTGACCAAGTTTTATTTGAAACAAAGTTCATTTGAACCTTGTACAAATAGAAACCCATTTGGTCAATATTTGAGCCTCTGGATGATTCCAGGGGTTTTCATGGCTCCAACCATTACTTTATGGAAACTAGACTTTAAGATGGTTCTAATGGAGTTGGTTTCATGTCATTTGAAGAATTCTACAGAAAATTATGCCCTAATTAAGATTTGAGAAAATCTGAAAAATGTTTCTGTACATTTTTCTATTTTCTCAGGGCAGTTCTCTTAATCACCCCATCAGGGTAACTAAATGAACTTGGATGAGTCTGAAAATTTTACTGGGATTCAGGGATTGTCTAATGAGTCTCTCAGCCAAATTTCAGAATTTTTCATAAAGTAGTTCTCCAGATAAAATTCCCAACAGTTTAAAATTTAGGGATTTAATTCTGGAAAACTATTCACTTTCATGAGCTGAATTTGGTATTGCTGGAAAGTACTCAGAATTCTGAGTTCAGCAGAATTTGGTTCATCGAATTTGGAGTTTCCTAGCCAAAGTTCTATGCATTTGAAGTTTGCACTAAAACTGGAAATTCCAAAAATGTTTAAATCCTGCGGGTGGGTCCACCGCCCACGTGTCGATCGCTGGAGCCGCGCCACACGGGGCCACAGACTCCTTCCCGTGCGGCCGCCCTGGATCCCGGACCACAGAGAATCCCACCCATTTATCTGCAGCTGCTGACGCGTGGGGCCTACCCCTTCGTCTTCCTCCGGCCACCCGCGCGACCCCGCCGCCAAGCTCGCCGGAGCTCTCGCCGGAGAGGGGTTCCGGTCCTCGGAGCTTGCTGAATCTCGCCGCCAGTGCCTATCTCGGCCTGAGGAACACGGTGGTGCCCTCCCCAGAACTTGACAACCACCGGAACAGTGCTCCCGACGGCAACAGCAGTCGGGAGCTCGCCGGCGACGTCCAACTCGGCATCCCATGCACCTTTTTCAATGTGGTTTGCTTGGGGAGCTCCGCTGACACCTGCTGGTCACGGACATGGACACCGATCCCCGTGAAAACGGCGGTAACTACGACCTCATCGGTGACCTAGGCCGGATATCGGCGGTGCTTCAGAAAACTTCAAAGAACCTTAAACCTAGACCACGGTTCTTACTGGTTTTCGATCCTAGGTGGTCGTGGCAGTGTATAGAGCGTGTGCGTGACTCGGTTTGCCCGGTGATGAGCTAACCCCCACGAATTTTGGGATTTTGTGGGAGCTCGGTCTCAAGACCCCCGAAGCTTTCCCGGCGAAATACTCCCTCGACAGCCCATGAAATGAAGAGCGGTAGGGACTAGAAGAATCAGCACCTTAAGGCGGTCCTTTCTTGTGTTGCTCGTCGGGCATGAGCGCGCCTGTGCTGGCCGGACGCCGGCGATCAGAGAGGGCGGTGTTTCTGTGCTCGCGCGGAATCGGGAAAGAAGCTCGGTAGGGGGGGGGGGGGGGGGTTCTCGTTTGGAAAGCAGGAGGAAGGCGGCGTGGGCTGTGCGCTGGCCTTTGAGCCGCGGTTTGGCACCATGAGGTGGCCGATTGCTGCCTCGGTGGCTCGCCGCCGTTCCCTTGCTTGCGCGCGAAGTTGAGGTCGGCTGCAGCAACCGACTGCCCCTCGTGTGCCACTGACCTGTGGGACTCCCCTTCATTCCTTTTTCTCTAATAATTCTTTGCTGTTTTTGCTAATTATCCCACCAGCTACTCACAATTTAATGTGAGACTTAGTCACCAAGTCTTGGTTTAAATTTGACTTCTCAAATTTGAACTGTGTTTGACTAAATTTGCTGCATGTTTAAACTGAAATTCAAATTCAGTTTTGAATTCTTGCAAATTTAGCTCTTGACAAGATGAACTCCAATGGACATGAAAATTGGTGGGCTTACTCAGAAAAATTTTCTGAGTTTGAATATGAAGCTAACTTTTGAATTTGGGTGATGAAAGTTGCTGCAATTTGAATTTACATTCAAATTGGCCTCTTTTTCAAATAACCCAAAAAGTGCCTCAAAAAGTGTTGGATTTCTATGAAACTTGGACTGAACCTTCCCAAGACTTTTTAAGTTCTAGGGGTGAGCTCAACCTCTCATGTTCCTATGTCCAAATCTCACTTTGTGAAAAGGAAGATTTTCCCCTCTAATCACTCTTTTGATGAAGGTTACTTACTCTTCACAATATTTCCTAAGATATCCACAATGAAAACTGTGGTGTTGTGAGGTGAAGAAAAGTTTTTGCAAGTCTCTTTTCTTGGGCTTTTACATCCCTCCCCCCTTAAAAGAATCTTGTCCCGAGATTACAAAAGAAGAGATAGTGATGTAATAGGGACTTACCCGTGTTGAGAAGCCATGAACTCCGGGTACATTGAGCGAAGGAACTCCTCGCTCTCCCACGTCTCTTCTTCGGCGGTGTGGTTGCTCCAGAGTATTTTATAGAACCACAACGTTCTGCTACGCATGGTTCGGGCTTTCTCATCAAGAATTCCCACCGGATACTCCTCATATGTTAAATCCGGTTTCAGCTCGCCGATGTCTTCGGTAGGAACAGCAGCTGTATGCTTCAAGCATTTTCACAGTTGCGAAACATGGAAAACATCGTGGACACCAGCCAGAGATGCCGGTAGTTCCAATCGATACGCCGCTGGTCCACACTTCTCGGTGATAGCGTAGGGTCCAATGAAACGGGGAGCGAGCTTCGCCTTCACACCGAACCGGTGCACGCCCTTCATCGGAGACACGCGGAGGTACACGTGTTCACCAACGTCAAAGTGCAACGGTCTACGCATCTTATCAGCGTAGCTCTTCTGCCGGGATTGAGCGGCTTTTAAATTGGCTTGAATTGTCCGAACGCGCTCTTCGGCGTTGTTCACCACATCAACCCTGAATGTGACCCTTTCACCGGACTCGCACCAATTTAATGGGGTGCGGCATTTATGATCGTAGAGAGCTTCGTAGGGTGCCATCTTGATACTCGCCTGATAACCGTTGTTGTACGAGAATTCCGCCAATGGTAGGTGATCATCCCAGTTCCTACCATGGTGGATGGCACATGCTCTCAACATGTCTTCTAATACTTGGTTTACCCTCTCTGTTTGCCCATCGGTCTGAGGGTGATAAGCGGAGCTCCTAATCAACTTAGTACCCAATGCAGCGTGTAGCTGCTCCCAAAAGCGAGATACAAATAATGCACCTCGATCTGAGACAATGGTCTTGGGTACCCCGTATAGGCATAGAATCTTCGCTATGTATAGCTCCGCATATTTTCCGGCATTGTAACGTGTATTCACCGGAATGAAGTGAGCCGTCTTGGTTAACCGATCAACGATTACCCATATGGAATCATGCTTGTTGGCTGTTAGGGGTAATCCCACAATGAAATCCATGCTCACATCTTCCCATTTCCATGCCGGGATCTTCAGGGGTTGCAACAGCCCTGATTTCTTCATGTGATCAGCTTTCACTCGTCTACACGTATTGCACTCGGATACGTACTTAGCTACCTCCCGCTTCATCCGTGTCCACCAAAATTTCTTTTTCAAATCTTGGTACATTTTGTTGCTGCCCGGATGAATGGAGTATTTGGACAAGTGAGCTTCATCGAGGATCTTCTTCCTCAACTCCATATCTCGGGGTACGACTATGCGGTCATTAAACCATAGCGTCCCCTCCTCATCTTTCCGGAAACATTTGATCTCCCCGTTGTCTATCCGTCTCCGGAGATGTACCATGCCTTTATCCGTCTTCTGAGCTGCAATGATGTCCTCCCTAATAGTAGGGATGAGGGCAAGGTTGTACAGCGATCCATACGGAACCAAGTATAAACTTGGCTCTTCCTCCTCCACCGGTGTAATGGTGAGGTGATGGACATGTGATTTCCGACTCAGCGTGTCGGCAACCACATTCGCCTTGCCGGGGTGGTAGTGAATCTCAATTTCATAGTCCTTGATTAATTCTAACCACCTCCGTTGCCTCATGTTCAGCTCCTTCTGGGTGAAAATGTATTTCAAGCTCTTGTGGTCGGTGTAGAGATGCACCAAATTCCCCAGGAGATAGTGCCTCCACATTTTCAGCGCCAAAACCACTGCAGCAAGCTCAAGGTCATGAGTGGGATAATGCTGCTCATGGTTCCGAAGTTGGCGTGAGCCATAAGCGACCACACGTCCTTCCTGCATCAACACGCAGCCGAGCCCAATACCGGACGCGTCACAATACACGTTGAAGGGCTTTGTTGTATCCGGCTGAGCTAATACCGGGGCTGTTGTGAGATGCTTCACCAATGTTCGGAACGCTCCTTCACACGCCGTGTTCCAAACATATTTCTTCCCTTTCTTCAGCAACTCTGTCATCGGCTTAGCGAGCTTGGAGAAGCTTGGAATGAATCTCCGGTAGTATCCCGCTAACCCGAGGAAGCTTCTGACTTCATGAACTGAAGTGCGAGCTTTCCATTTCAACACTTGCTCTATTTTACTTGGGTCAACCGCAATGCCTTCAGCTGAGATGATATGTCCCAAGAATGGCACTTGGCTGATCCAAAATTCGCATTTGCTGAACTTGGCGTAAAGCTTGTGGTCTCGCAATCGTTGAAGAACGATCCGCAAGTGTTCGGCATGTTCGGCTTCTGTCTTGGAGTAAACCAAGATATCGTCGATGAACACTACCACGAACTTGTCCAGCTCCGGCATGAACACCGAGTTCATGAGATACATGAAATGGGCTGGAGCATTTGTCAGACCAAAGGACATGACGAGATATTCATATAAGCCGTATCTCGTCGAGAACGCCGTCTTCGGGATATCCTCCGCCCGGATCTTGATCTGGTGATATCGAGAGCGAAGATCCATCTTTGAGAATACACTTGCCCCCACAAGTTGATCAAACAAGATGTCAATACGGGGCAGTGGGTACTTATTCTTGATGGTGACGGCGTTGAGCGGCCGGTAGTCCACACACAGCCTCAGGGTTTCATCCTTCTTCTTTACAAACAGCGCCGAGCATCCCCAAGGCGAGGAACTCGGCCTAATGAAACTCTTGCTCAACAGATCATTGAGCTGTTCTTTCAGTTCAGCCAGCTCATTGGGAGCCATTTTGTATGGTCTCCGTGATATGGGCGTAGTCCCGGGTGCAAGTTCAATCTTGAACTCGACATCCCGCTCAGGTGGAATGCCCGGAAGATCATCCGGGAACACGTCAGAATACTCCCGGACTACGGGGATGTCCTCTAACTTGAGAGCTTCAGCGTTATTAATCGCTAAAACTTCCCGGACTGGCAGGTCTGACACCATGGAATGCGGACGGTGGAATGGAGAATTTAAGTGAACCGTCCGTGTCCGAGTCTCTAGGACAGCGCCATGGTATTGTAGCCATGACATCCCTAAGATTGCATCAATCTTTTGTCCCATAAGGATTATCAAGGTGGTGGGATATAGTTTCCCACCTAAGCACAGAGGTGCCTTTGGAATCATCATATTAGCTGAAATCTTCCCTCCAGGTGAGCAGATCATATAAGTGCAGTCGGTTGGGAAGACTTGCAATTGATGTTTAGCCACATAGGATGCACTTATAAAGCTGTGGGTTGAACCAGACTCAAATAATATGACGATGGCTTGATTGTTGAGAGTAAACGTACCCGCCAGCACGTTGTCTCCCTCTGGGGCGTCCTCATTGTCGAGGTTGCGGACGCCTCCAGTCCGCTGACCAACCTTCATCACTGGAGGTCGGCCTCGAGCACCGCCCTGGAGCTGGGCTTGCCCGCTGCTCTGCTGCCCCTGGGGACAGTCCTTCGCGAAGTGGCCCGCCTGGCCACACGTGAAGCAGGTGAAACGGGGCGGTCCCCCGCTGATCGGTGGACGGAATCCCGCGGCGCGTTGTGGCGGTGGAAACGCCCGGGGTACCGTCTGCTGCTGCTGTTGCTGTTGCTGTCTTGGTGGTGGCATTGGCGGATGGAACGGAGGTGCCTGAAAGGGACGTCCCCCGAACCGTTGCGGTCGCGCCGGTGGTTGCCACTGCTGCCCGGATGGTGTCCGATACACCATACGGTACTTCTGGGGAGCGCCACTCCCACCGCTGGGTGGAGCGCTGCGCTTCTGCTGCTCAGCTGCCAACTCCCGCTGAGCATCCTCTTGCATGCTCGCGGCATTGACTAAGTCGTTGAATGTGCCGTGGTTCCACTGTACGAGATGGGTCTTCATTTCGGGGTGTAACCCCCGATAGAAGTGCTCCCTCTTCTTCTCCTCCGTGAAGATGTAGTCTGACGCATACTGCGCCAGATGGTTGAAGGCACGGGAGTAGTCGTGGGCACTCCTCCCGCCCTGCTTCAGTTCCAAAAATTCTTGGAACTTCCTCTTCATTATTCCGGGAGGAATGTGATAGGCGCGGAACGCCTCCCGGAACTCTTGCCATTCCACGGCATGGCCAGCCGGACGTGAGGCGACATAATTCGCCCACCACGCACCAGCGGCACCGTGGAGCTGCTGTGCTGCGAACAGGGTCTTCTGCCGCTCCGTACACTGGAGCAGCCCAAACTTGGACTTGATGGTCCGCAGCCAGTTGTCAGCCTCCAGTGGTTCTTCAGCTTCCGTGAACACTGGAGGGTGCGTACTCATGAAATCCGAGTACGACACTTCTCAGGGCTCACGAGGCCCTCTATCTTGACGTCCCCCCGCCTGAGACGTATTCTGCACGATCGTGCGGAGCAGGTCGGTCTGCTCCTCACGACCTCCCACCAGTGCCGCTATCACATCCGCTAGAGTAAGCGGAGGCGGCGGTGGTGGCTGCTGCTGCGGGGTGCTGTCGTAGGGCGGTGGCTGGGAGTTATCACCTCCCTGTTGGCTAGAGCCACCAACCTCATGCGTGGTCCTAGTACGAACCATCTGCAACCACACGACAATAATCATCAGTCCCGCAACATTTTGCATGCAGCCCCATAAAAATAGGCGTAAAAACATAATGACAATAAAACATGCGATACATCTCGTATGTAGATAATGTAATAACTTTGCACAAGCTACACCATTACCAGACCAAACATAAGCTAGTTTAATCCAACTTGATGAACCTCCTCTTTGGAAGCTCACCATAACTAGGTTTGGTCACTACGAGATATTACTATCGCTTGTCATCACGTATACCACCCTTAGGGTACAACACCCTCTCCAATGAGTTCAACTGTCACTCTTATGTCAGAATGACCAGTTTCTACCTATTCCAAGTTTTGATCTGGTTCTGGGCATTTTCATGACTCAAGTTGAATACCAAAGTTAAAGTTAACTTCAGTATCTTTCCAACGAGTATTCATTTGCCCCCAGATCAGCTTTGGTTAAAAAGTTATGCTAATTCAAAGTCAGCATAATTTCTGAAAGAATTTTAACAGCACCTCCCTTGAGAAGTTGCTGTTTTCAACTCTGGTTTCCACTGAAATCTGTGCTGAAATTTCAGAAACTTTGAACTGCAAAAATGTCACACATCTTCTAATCTTTCTAAGGATGTATCATATGAAAATTTTAAAATTTTCTACTGGGAGTTATGTTTGAAAAACAGAACAGTCCAGAGAGTGTTCCACTCTGTCCTGGTTCTGGACAGTTTACATCCCTCTGGGTTTTTAGGCCATCTCAAGGTGTGTTTCAGCTCTGGAAGTCTACAACAAAGTTGTAGAGTACTTCAATACCTTTCCAGAACTATATGCCACACCTCCCTGGGCTAAAAGACCTGTGAGTTATGCTCTGTTGAAGATCAGCAACTTGCTGGCCAAAACAGAGCACTCTGTTTTTCAGTCTTTTGGAACTACACTCAACACCCTCCAATTTTTTTTTCTACCCAACCAGGGTCCTAGATGTTGAACCTAATGATTTTAATTCCGTTTTATCATTATTTTTTATGCATATGCCTACACTATCTCGGTACTACGTTCCTCACAAAAGAAAATCCTAACCGGATTATACCGGCATATACGTCTCAAATGTGGCACTAAACGGTCTCTCGCACACGTTTACTACACGGATACATACGGGGTTAATACCTGCAGAAGACCACACAATAGTGATGCACTCAAAGGTTGTTCATTTCAGGCAGTACCATATTTGAAAGTAAATACAAACGCCCGTATCATTGCCATACGGCCGTCCTTGAGCTAAGTCACGTCTCAAGGCACGTGATCGTGTTTCAACACCACACGACGGGGAACCCGAGTATGTCATGAACGGGTAGTCACGGTTGGGAATGTTATCAACCCAACAGATACCACCTACTGCCCTGCAGGGCACACCGATGGCAAGCGCTGCGTATGTCCTCCTGGGCTACTTCCAGACGAACACACTCTCGCGTTACTGACCACGCGATGGGGTCTCCACTTACTTGCCTAATGCATGCTAGGGATCAGCGTTTCATATGAACTCAGGAACATGAAGAGTCCAAGAGTTTCATATTGACGTCTCACACCAAGCTGTGAGACTTATCCCTGAACCACGTTCCTCGTCAGGGAGAGCTAACCGAAATTGAACCGCTTTCGGTGGCGTTCCTTACCATACTTACCAGAGCGTAGGTGCGTCGTTACATAATTGAAATTCAGAATTAAAACACATAAGTTAGTCCTTGCCACTTTAAATAACTATGCTACTATAGTCCTTACTTGGGCCAACTACCGATTCCTCACCGTAACCCTAAGTTTTCCCATAATACGGTCCTTAAGTACTGTGCTATCCCCAATGCAGCTCTGATACCAGGCTGTGGCGGACCGGAATCCGCTCATCCAGGATCGCAGAGGGTGGTGCCGCGCGATGCGACACCCGACAGCACACGTCATAAGAACGCATTATATTACATGGGAAAAACAAACTGAATGTACAAAATAGTACACTTCTCAGTTACAAACTAGGGTCTTTTATTACACAGCGGAAGTTTCTTTTATACAACTCACGCCCGCCTATCTAGCAAAAGTCGGTTGCCCAGCCCTAGGGCAACCCACACTAGCTGCACTCCTCAGCTCAGCGCGGCGTGTACGGCTCCCACTCAGCCGTAGTCCCCGACGGAGGGTAACCCTCGCCGGTGGACTCGTACTCCGAGTCCGTGGGTGGCTCCTCACCTGAAAAACACTTAAGCAGCAACCGTGAGCACGAAGGCTCAGCAAGGCTTAACCGACTCACCTAAGCATGAAACTCTACATGAGGTGTACCATGACACAGGAAAGCAATGTTGCAGCAAATGGACACGCCTACAAGTTCATCCTTAATTCATCTTTTAGCAACAAGTTAACAGTTCATGAAGCTGAAATTTAGTAAGCAATATTTGGTGGCACACATGTAGCAATACAATTATATCATAGCAGCAATATTGAATCATAACATTTCATTCATTAGTCTACGTTACGACGCAGTGAACAAGCGGTACTCATCACCGTGAGGGACGGCGAATCGACTCGATATACACCTGCAGGGAAACCCAAAGAGCACGTCAAGTACGCCCATCCGTGGAGCTGCACAGCACGCTCACTCGATGTCGTACGGGACAACCTTTCACCCAACAGCCCAAACGTCGAACAGGTCGCACCGAAACGAGCAGGAGGTTCCCCACACGGAGCATCTCTCTACGCCCGTTGGCAGATTTCCACCTTGCTGCCCTCAACCTACACCTATAAATCGGTGTGCTATGCCTCGACGCCCGGAGGTTTAGGCTACATCGGTTTATCGGGGCCCATATATCCGATATGCCTTCAGTACGTTCAATACTTGTTCAGCAGGGCCGCACACGGATCGGTCCTCAATCGACACGGACAGGGCTGCGCACACAAGACTTCCTCTTGCTGCGCCCTAGCCCCTGCCTAGTCTCATTTTCATTACTAAAGTGATCTCACATCACTCAACCAAACCCGTGTGTTCCCCAGCCTAAACTCGCGAGTAGATTCCAACTACTCGACTTGTACCGAAGTCCTATGAAACATTAAGCATAGACTATCTACTCGAGGTCTTAGACACTACCCTCACTCTTTTAGGAACCTTTGGTTATGCAAGTGGGGTTTCATTCATCCTATACCTAATGCACATACATACTTCATATGACACATGTAAACAAAGCAAAAACTTATAAAAAGGTTAATGCAAACCGGGGCTTGCCTTGTTGCTGCTGGTCAGGGGTCAGTTCCTCTTCCGGAAGGAGGAAGTCCAGCACTTCCGGAGTCTCTTCTTCAATGGCTACACGTTTAATACAATACTACATGTTAATTTGAATGCAATGTGTGAACTGGAATACATCATTGCTAATAACTCTAGCTAGCCCTTCCCTTTGGTTCTGAAATTTTTATGGTGGACTGGTAGGGTCCTACCCAGAGTTGTGACCATGTTTTATTTGAAACAAAGTTCATTTGAACCTTGTACAAATAGAAACCCATTTGGTCAATATTTGAGCCTCTGGATGATTCCAGGGGTTTTCATGGCTCCAACCATTACTTTATGGAAACTAGACTTTAAGATGGTTCTAATGGAGTTGGTTTCATGTCATTTGAAGAACTCTACAGAAAATTATGCCCTAATTAAGATTTGAGAAAATCTGAAAAATGTTTCTGTACATTTTTCTATTTTCTCAGGGCAGTTCTCTTAATCACCCCATCAGGGTAACTAAATGAACTTGGATGAGTCTGAAAATTTTACTGGGATTCAGGGATTGTCTAGTGAGTCTCTCAGCCAAATTTCAGAATTTTTGATAAAGTAGTTCTCCAGGTAAAATTCCCAACAGTTTAAATTTTAGGGATTTAATTCTGGAAAATTATTCACTTTCATGAGCTGAATTTGGTATTGCTGGAAAGTACTCAGAATTCTGAGTTCAGCAAAATTTGGTTCATCGAATTTGGAGTTTCCTAGCCAAAGTTCTATGCATTTGAAGTTTGCACTAAAACTGGAAATTCCAAAAATGTTTAAACCCTGCGGGTGGGTCCACCGCCCACGTGTCGACCGCTGGAGCCGCGCCACACGGGGCCACAGACTCCTTCCCGTGCGGCCGCACTGGATCCCGGACCACAGAGAATCCCACCCATTTATCTCCAGCCGCTGACGCGTGGGGCCTACCCCTTCGTCTTCCTCCGGCCACCTGCACGACCCCGCCGCCAAGCTCGCCGGAGCTCTCGCCGGAGAGGGGTTCCGGTCCTCGGAGCTTGCTGAATCTCGCCGCCAGTGCCTATCTCGGCCTGAGGAACACGGTGGTGCCCTCCCCAGAACTTGACAACCACCGGAACAGTGCTCCCGACGGCAACAGCGGTCGGGAGCTCACTGGCGACGTCCAACTCGGCATCCCATGCACCTTTTTCGATGTGGTTTGCTCGGGGAGCTCCGCTGACACCTGCTGGTCACGGACATGGACACCGATCCCCGTGAAAACGGCGGTAACTACGACCTCATCGGCGACCTAGGCCGGATATCGGCGGTGCTTCAGAAAACTTCAAAGATCCGTAAACCTAGCCCACGGTTCTTACTGGTTTTCGATCCTAGGTGGTCGTGGCAGTGTATAGAGCGTGTGCGTGACTCGGTTTGCCCGGTGATGAGCTAACCCCCACGAATTTTGGGATTTTGTGGGAGCTCGGTCTCAAGACCCCCGAAGCTTTCCCGGCGAAATACTCCCTCGACAGCCCATGAAATGAAGAGCGGTAGGGACTAGAAGAATCAGCACCTTAAGGCGGTCCTTTCTTGTGTTGCTCGTCGGGCACGAGCGCGCCTGTGCTGGCCGGACGCCGGCGATCAGAGAGGGCGGTGTTTCTGTGCTCGCGCGGAATCGGGAAAGAAGCTCGGTAGGGGGGGGGGTTCTCGTTTGGAAAGCAGGAGGAAGGTGGTGTGGGCTGTGCGCTGGCCTTTGAGCCGCGGTTTGGCACCGTGAGGTGGCCGATTGCTGCCTCGGTGGCTCGCCGCCGTTCCCTTGCTTGCGCGCGAAGTCGAGGTCGGCTGCAGCAACCGACTGCCCCTCGTGTGCCACTGACCTGTGGGCCTCCCCTTCATTCCTTTTTCTCTAATAATTCTTTTCTGTTTTTGCTAATTATCCCACCAGCTACTCACAATTTAATGTGAGACTTAGTCACCAAGTCTTGGTTTAAATTTGACTTCTCAAATTTGAACTGTGTTTGACTAAATTTGCTGCATGTTTAAACTGAAATTCAAATTCAGTTTTGAATTCTTGCAAATTTAGCTCTTGACAAGATGAACTCCAATGGACATGAAAATTGGTGGGCTTACTCAGAAAAATGTGCTGAGTTTGAATATGAAGCTAACTTTTGAATTTGGGTGATGAAAGTTGCTGCAATTTGAATTTACATTCAAATTGGCCTCTTTTTCAAATAACCCAAAAAGTGCCTCAAAAAGTGTTAGATTTCTATGAAACTTGGACTGAACCTTCCCAAGACTTTTTAAGTTCTAGGGGTGAGCTCAACCTCTCATGTTCCTATGTCCAAATCCCACTTTGTGAAAAGGAAGACTTTCCCCTCTAATCACTCTTTTGATGAAGGTTACTTGCTCTTCACAATATTTCCTAAGATATCCACAATGAAAACTGTGGTGTTGTGAGGTGAAGAAAAGTTTTTGCAAGTCCCTTTTCTTGGGCTTTTACATCGACATAGGAAACCATCCTTGAATAGGAGTTGTGTGGGCCCTTTTGATGATTATTTGTGATTGCGTACTTAGTATGAGTTGTGGGACGTCTCAAAAACGTTGTCCATATCCATACGTAAGAAGAAAGAGGTGTGAAATGCTTTGACACTTGATCACATCCTCATAAGGGCTAATATATATAGTCCAACTCACCTTGATGCGTATAGTTGAAAAGACCTACCTAACCTGTAACCTTCTATTCTATTTTGACCTCTCTCACAGATGGTGAGAGGAAACGCCGACCGAAGGAATGTCCGTGACAACCAAGAGGATGATCACGAGGAAGTTCCTGCTAACCCCAGAGCTGGCGAAAACAACCTAGAAAGGTTGATGGCCATGCAAAACCAGCTTATGCAAACCATGATCCAAACTTTGGGTCAGTTGCAGGCCAACCAACACCCCGTTCTGGCACCACCGCCACCACCACCGTCGGCTCATAACAGGTTGGGAGAGTTCATGAGGACTCGACCACCCACCTTTGCTCAAGCAAGCGATCCAATGGAGGCCGATGACTGGTTGAAATCCATGGAGAAGAAGCTTGCCATTGTACAGTGCAACGACCGAGAGAAGGTTCTCTTTGCGTCGCACCAACTGATGGGAGCAGCTGCTGACTGGTGGGATGCCTTGAGCAACGCCCATGCCAACCCGGAGACAATCACTTGGACTGAGTTCAAGGAAAGTTTCCGCTCCCACTACATCCCTGTTGGCGTAATGATGCTCAAGAGGCAGGAGTTTGAAGGTCTCCGCCAAGGGCAGAAAAGTGTGAACGAATATCTCAACAAGTTCATACAACTGTCCCGGTATGCCCCCGAAGATGTCAACTCAGATCAGAGGAAGCAGTACCTGTTCATGAGAGGGTTGAACAATAAGATCCAAGTTCAGCTCCTCAACAATGACTACGTAAGCTTCCAGAATAAGGCTATTGTGGTTGAAGACAAGATCCCGGAGATCGAGCGAGAATGCAAGAGGAAGATGCCATACCAGCCCCAAGGGAGCAACGTACGACCTAGATACATGCCCCCTGCACCGCAGTATGGATCGACCACTCCTACGAACCGCCCTGGTCAGCCACCACAGCAACGGTTCGTTGCACCAGCACCTCGTGTGCCCATGCCTCCTGCGCCCTGGCCTAACAATGGCGCTCCTGTTCAAAACCCCTGCCCCAACGTACCTGCTGCCGTAGGCAACAGGGCATGCTTTGCATGCGGGGAAGTAGGCCACTTCGCTAACCAGTGCCCGAAGCGAGGCCCTGGACAGCAAGGTAACGTGCCCAAGCAGAACCAGCGACCAATCGGAGGGGACAACCAAGGGAACCGTGGACCGCAGAACTATGCTCGTGGCCACGTTAACCATGTCACTGCTGAGGAAGCACAACAGGCTTAGGACGTCGCAATTGGTATGTTCCTTGCCAACTCCAACCCAGCCACCATTTTATTTGATTCCGGAGCATCACATTCCTTCATATCGTCCAAATATGTTCCAAACATCATCTACCCGTATCCCACTTAGGATGTGCTATGTTAGTTAATTCTCCCGGAGGAGAAATGAGGACTAGTATAGTATGTCCTAAGGTAAGCCTTAAAATAAGGGGGGTAGACTTCCTTGCCAACCTTATTGTCTTGGACTCCCACGGAATTGACATCATACTCGGAATGGACTGGTTAAGCAAGCACAATGGAGTAATCCAATGCACTGAGAGAAGCATGCAGTTGACAAACGAACACGGTATCCGTGTCGAGTTTGAGTCAGCCCAGCAAGCAACCGAACGGGCGGATTTGAACCATGTTGAAGGAGTAGCATTGGACAACATTCCAGTGGTTCAGGAATTTTCGGATGTGTTCCCGGAAGAACTTCCAGGTATGCCACCTGACCGGGACATCGAGTTTGCCATAGATTTGGTACCTGGAACTGCACCCATAGCTAAGAGACCATATAGGATGCCCGTCAACGAGTTAGTTGAACTAAAGAAGCAAATTCAAGAACAGTTGGAGAAGGGTTTTATCCGTCCAAGTTTGTCACCGTGGGGAGCCCCGGTACTCTTCGTGGACAAGAAGGACGGAACCCAAAGAATGTGCGTGGACTACAGGTCTCTCAACGAGGTAACAATCAAGAATAAATACCCTCTGCCCCGTATAGAGGACCTGTTCGATCAAATGAAAGGAGCCCAAGTATTCTCCAAGATTGATCTTCGGTCGGGATATTTCCAGCTGAAGATTAAGCCCTCCGATATACCTAAGACAGCCTTTCGGACATGGTATGGTTCATATGAATATACCGTTATGTCTTTTGGATTGACGAATGCACCCACGTACTTCATGTACCTTATGAACAAGGTTTTCATGGAGTACTTGGACAAGTTTGTCGTGGTTTTCATCGACGACATTACGGTGTATTCAAAAAGTGAGGAGGAGCATGAAGAACATCTGAAATTGACCTTGCAGAAGTTGCGTGAGCATCAATTGTATGCCAAGCTCAACAAGTGTCAATTTTGGCTTAAGGAAATATCTTTCCTAGGCCACATCATCTCCAAGGAAGGGGTATCGGTTGATCCTGGAAAGGTGAGAGATGTTCTAAAGTGGGACCAACCGAAGAGCGTGAGGGATATTCGAAGTTTCCTTGGGATGGCAGGATACTATCGGCGCTTCATTAAAGACTTCTCTAAGATAGCAAAACCTATGACGGAGTTATTAATGAAGGGAAAAGTCTTTCAATGGACACAAGCCTGCCAAGAAAGTTTTGAGGAACTCAAGAAAAGGCTAACCACAAAACCAGTTCTAGTATTGCCAGACGTAAGCAAGAGCTTTGACATATATTGTGACGCATCTAGACAAGGGCTCGGGTGTGTACTCATGCAGGAAGGACAAGTGGTAGCCTATGCCTCACGACAATTAAAGAAGCATGAGCTTAATTATCCTACGCATGATTTGGAGTTAGCAGCAGTGGTGCATGCATTGAAGATTTGGAGACATTATATCCTTGGTCATCGATGTGAGATCTATACGGATCATAAAAGCCTCAAGTACATATTTACGCAAACGGACTTGAATTTGAGGCAACGTCGATGGTTAGAACTCATCAAGGATTATGATGTGGGAATCAACTACCACCCCGGGAAGGCCAATGTAGTAGCTGACGCATTGAGCAGAAAGGGAGCATGCCACCAACTCACGGTTCGGGAGCTACCACCCGAACTACGTAAGGAGTTCGAACGGTTACACCTCGGATTCTTGAATAACATGGAGATAATAGAGATCCACTCCCCATTGGAGCAAGAAATAAGAAAGGGCCAAGCAATGGACGAGGGGATCAAGGAAATCAAGGAAAGAATCTGACAAGGGGTAGAGAAGAATTTCAAGGAGGATGAAAAGGGTACACTTTGGCTAGGAAAAAGGATTTGTGTGCCAAACCTAAGACACCTTCGCGACATGATATTAAGGGAGGCACATGATTCACCCTATTCCATACATCCAGGGAGCACCAAAATGTACAAGGACTTGAAAACTTGCTATTGGTGGGATGGTATGAAGAGGGATATAGCCGAATACGTTGCCCTACGCGACACATGCCAACGGGTGAAAGCTGAACATCAAAAGCCCGCTGGATTGTTGCAACCTTTGAAAATATCTGAATGGAAATGGGAAGACATTAGTATGGACTTCATCGTCGGATTGCCACGAACTCAGTCAGGGTACGACTCCATCTGGGTCATTGTGGACCGGTTGACGAAAACCGCCCATTTTCTTCCGGTAAAGACCAGTTACAACGTTACACAGTTGGCAGAGTTGTACATGGAGCAAATCGTGTGCCGTCATGGAGTTCCAAAGAGGATAGTCTCAGATCGAGGTTCTCAGTTTACCTCTAGATTCTGGAGGAAGCTGCAGAAAGCCATGGGTACACGACTGGATTTTAGCTCCGCCTGTCACCCACAAACAGATGGGCAAACCGAGAGGACGAACCAAATTTTGGAGGACATGCTGAGAGCTTGCGCCTTGAAACGTGGGCGTAGTTGGGATAGGAGTTTATCGTATGCCGAGTTCTCCTATAACAACAGCTATCAAGCTAGCTTGAAGATGTCGCCTTTCGAAGCCTTATATGGTAGACGGTGTAGAACGCCACCATTCTGGAACGAGACTGGAGAGAACCAGGTGTTTGGACCCGAAGTACTACAAGAGGCTGAAAAGCAAGTCCAAACGATACGGGAAAACTTAAAGGCTGCTCAGTCACGACAGAAAGGCTATGTGGACAATAGGCGTAGGAAGTTGACCTTTGAAGTAGGAGACTTCGTATACCTTAAGGTATCGCCTATCCGAGGCCAACGACGTTTCAACGTCAAAGGCAAGTTAGCGAGGAGAAGTAGCCTACCAACTAGAGCTCCCAAACCACCTCTCCGACGTACATGACGTGTTTCATGTATCCCAGCTCAAGAAGTGCTAGAGAGTACCAGAGGAACAAGTGTCAATGGGAGAACTTGAACTTCAAGAAGACCTGACCTAAGCAGACCTGTCCGAATCTTGGACGTAAAGGAAAGGGTCACCCGAAACAAAGTGATTCGATGGTGCAAGGTACAATGGAGCCATCACACTGAAGCTGAAGCCACATGGGAACGTGAAGAGGATATCAAGGCAGAATTTCCCCATCTATTTCCTACTAACGAATCTCGAGGGCGAGATTCAATTTAAGGGGGGTAGATTTGTGACACCCTCATCTCGGGTATCAGCATATGTTCATGTTCTATGAAGAAGAAAAACATTTTCAGAAAAGAAGGAACAGAGGCAAGTATCAAAAGGATAGCCAATAAAGCTCTCCGAGAGCGCCGAAGGCAACTTCCACGACCAGCAGACCACGTGGCGTGTTCGGAGCTCATCCCCGAGAGATTGGGGGAGGTTCGACGCTAAACTGGCTACGTGGCAGGCTTGGGGGTCACCTCCGCATTTGGAAAGAGGTCCGACCCTGTGGGACACGTGCTGCCCGCGGAGCTAGCCTCTGTGGAAGAAGCAAAGGCATTTTTCATAGGACACGTGTCATCCCCGGAGCTAGTCCTCGCGGAAATAAGAGGACTAGTCGCGCGGGATACGTGTCAATCTCGGAGCTCATCTCAGAGAAGTCCGGATCTATCGAACACGTGTCGCCACCGGAGCTTATCACCGGAAGGTCCGTCGCAGCTAAACACGTGTCGACCTCGGGGCATGTCCCTGAGGAAAGGAGAGCGGAAAGACCGGCACCCACACATG
The DNA here is from genome assembly GCA_030760725.1 of Neostapfia colusana. NCBI lineage: Eukaryota > Viridiplantae > Streptophyta > Magnoliopsida > Poales > Poaceae > Neostapfia > Neostapfia colusana. The sequence continues at coordinate 3,543,984 of JASWHV010000010.1, read as the reverse complement.
GCATGCGCGGAGCTCGTCTCCGAAGAAGAGGGAGGTCTCGATCGATTGACACGCGGCACAACCGGAGCTCGTCTCTGCGGATGAGGAGATACCAGGCCCGGAGGACACGTGGAGCTTCCGGAGCTCATCATCACGGAGGTAACGAGTTCTGGAGCAGCTGTTACGCGTAAGGACACCGGTACGCAACAGAAACCGATCTAAAATCCACGATGGTTACCGAAGATAAGACGTTAGGATCTAACAAAGATCTGAATAAGACTCTTATTCGGGATCCAATCAGATTAGGACTCTTCTCTCCCCAATTATAAATAGAACCCAAAACCTCTGGCTGAAACCACGAACTTCTCTTTCAACTCCTGAGCCGACGACTTAGAGCCCTAACCCTAACTCGCCGAGCAAAACATCGCCGAAGCACAACTAGGGAGATCATCGGAGGAGAACCAAGCGGTCTGAGGAGGACCTCGAAGACAAGAAGAGCGTGAGGTAGGACTTCAATACCACCTTACGACATCATTGTCTTCATCTCTTTGCATCTGTTCTTCGATTCCTTTCGAACAGAAGCCTTTTCTTGGGCAGAACACTCGATGATCAGTTTGATCTAAAGACAAGATCATCGCCACGTTCATCTTTGATCTGAACACCTCTGACCATGCAAGCCGTGCAAGAATAACAGATCAATCTAATAGAACTAATCGTAGGATAGCATGCATGTGCATCATCGCATCTAGTTTAGGGTTTGTGCATGATATTGATTGCTGTGAATTTGTATGCACGTGAATCCTACATAGCAGGACAAACTCAGGAAGTTGTCTACGACGAGCTGCAGCAACAAGGTTTTGAGAATCAAGAACAACCGGAACCGCAAGAACAAGGCAAGTGCTCCTTGACCATGTTGATCCTATGTTTTGGGTAAAACTATTTTGTTTTGCGAAAAGGTGTGTGTGCTGAGTCAAACATAATGGGAAACCTTTTTATAGGAGTTTACTAGTTTTGGTTAAACCACCCTTGTCGCCTGAGAAGTTTATGGGTCAGGTATAGTTTTTGCTTTATGCTTCGCTGAGTCTCTGGGATCGGGAATCGAGATAGATGTGTCTAGCTAACTGCACTCGTACTGATAATAAGTAACTGATGAGGTTAATGAACCTGGATCGGAGGGAGATCTAGGAAAGCCTGGGTTTGTGAATGAGGTAGCATGAGATGGTGGTTTTACTTGCCGTAGATCTAAGGACCGGTTCATGCATGCACATGCCAGGATAACAGTGCCACCACAAGGCCAAATATGGGTGCGGCTTAGCTGAGTAATTAGGTAAGTTGCTAGAGTGTTATGGACTGTGGAAGGCGCGGGGAATGGGAGTCGAGTGAGGACTGCCCTGGGAACTGCATGGCACAAGAGGGGGCCCGTGGGTGGGAGAATTGGAGATTCTAACCTGCCGGTGAAACCTTAGTGAGTCCATACATCTAGTAACCCCTTTGTAAAGGCTATTTTGTGATCTCTTGGCCATACACCGACGGTTGTGTACTGGTAAAATGGAGGTTCTGCAGTCGTCGACGGGTGACGAAATCACAAACTTGTGGGTAAAGAGGTACAAACTCTGCAGAGTTATTAAAACTATCATGATAGCCGAGCTTACGGTCACGAGCACCTGGCTAAACTGTCATAATTAGATGGGATGGTTACTGGGATGGTTATTGGAATGGTTATTGGGAAGGTTCTTGGTTATGGTTATTGGTTATGGTTTGGTTTGGTACTGTGGATGATGAGATGGTTGCATGACTGATGGGTCATGACATGAGATTGGTCTCGGTGCGAGACGAGGTTGTTTTATGAGGTGAGATGGTAGCGAATACGAGGAGGTATTCGTGAGTATGAATAAAAGATTGGGTAATGTTCGGATGGAACACGGGAAGTGAGGGAGGTATGTTGGTAATTTAATACATGTTGGGATTACATTTAAACTTAAGTTGTTGTTTTATCATGGTTTTTACAGAACTGCTTTTCTGCAAATAAACCTTTTATGCCTACCTTGTTTATGAGCTGCATATCATGTGTTTTCCCGCACTTGTTGAGTACATCATTGTACTCAAACTTGCATTATTATTTCTTCATCAACAGCAAGAGAAGACTACTATGAAGACCGAGTAGAGCATTATGGCGTGTGATCTGTTCTCAACCTTGCCTGTGGAGGGAGTAGAGATGGAACCACTTCTGCTTAGTTTTGCTTCCGCATTAGTTTTTGCTTCCGCATTTAAATAAGGACTTCCGCTGCATAGAATTAAGATTTCCGCTGTAAGCATGAGTCGAAGACTCGTGAGGTGTTGTAATAAACTCTGTTATTCGTGGTAACATATAATCTGAATTCAGTTTGTGGAACGTATGTGTATGTGTGATGAACATCCTGGGCACACATATGCATTAGTTCTCGGTTCCGTGGCTTTCCACAGAATTGAGGGCGTCACAGCTGGACACCTCCGCGCTCGACACGTGTGGTATCTCCGGTGTGCCGGGCACCTCCGCGCTCGACACGTGTCCCCGCGGGCCCCCGAGAGTTTAAACTTTTCCCCCCAATTTTTAGAATTCTTCCAAACTTCAAATCCTCATAACTTTGGCTAGAAAGATCCAAATCGAGTGAACCAAATTTTGCTGGATTCAGCTCTTTGAGCACTTTTCAGCAAATCAAGTTTCGCTTCACGAAAACCCTTAATTCTCCAGAATTAATTCCTCAAAATTTAAATTGTTTGGAATTTTTACTGGAGAATCCTTTAGACGGAGATCCTGAAATTTTTCTGGGATGTTCACCAAATATCCCTGAACTAACATAAAAATTTCAGACCCATTGGAGCTCATTTAATCCACCTAATGGTGTGATTAGTGAAACTGTTCCAGAGAAAGTAGAAAATGTTTAGAAACATTTTCAGGATTTTCTCTGAGATTGTTTAGCTCATATCTTTAGCTAGAAACATTCAAATTAAGGGAGACCAACATCATTAGAACCCTCTGAAAATCTAGTTTTCAGAAAGTCATAGTTTGTTTCATGAAAATCCTTAGAACACCCCCAAAAGCCTTCAAATAAGGTCAAGTACATAATTAATTGTGGAGGGCTCAAATGAGCTTTGCTGCAACTAAAACTTGACCAAGTCTCTATTTAGGTTGTAACCAAGCCACAGTAAAAGTTTCACAGTCATAGAGTCTGTCGAGTAGGACTTATAAGCTTCACAAGTTTAAAACTTAAAACAAACACATTTAAATTGATACATATGTTTCTTCTAACATGTAGTCGCTAAGGTCGAGGAGGAACCCGAATTCCTAGAATTCGTTACTCCGGAGGAACAGCTAGCCTACGACCAAGAGCAGCAAGGCAAGCTCCGGTTTGCATTAACCTTTTTACAAATTTTCATTGTTTTGAGCACATACTTGAGTACTTTATTCCTTGCATTAGAGTCTTGTTTGGAAACCCAATTGCATAGCCAAGAATACCATGGGTTGGGTTTAGGATTGCAAACCCCGTTAGCTACTGCAATGCTAAGATAGTGTAGGATTCGGTACAAGTCGAGTAGTTGGAACTACTCGCGAGCATAGGCTAGAGGCACTCGACTCGGGTAGTGTTAGCACATGAAACACATGGCAAGAAAATGAGACCAAGAGGAGAGTAAGGGCAGCAGGACTTTGGGGCCTGTGTGCTGTAGCTCCGCTTGTGTCGATTGAGGACCAAGCCGTGTGCAGGCCTGTTGAACAAGCTAGAACAGTACTGAAGACCTACCGGCTATATGGGAACCGGGAAACTGATGTAACTCGGGTAGCTGGGTGTTGAGGCATAGCTGGTCGTTCAGAGGGTAGGTTGAGAGCTCGAGGTGTAAATCAGCTGGCGGCACTGAGATGCGCGTGCAGAGACCTCTTGCTCAGGACGATTGGACCGGTTCAATATTTGGCTAACGGGTGAAAGGTAGTCGCGTACGGTGTCCGTGATGGTTGTTGTAGGCAACATCGAGTATGGGCGTACGTGACGGGTTGTTCGGGTAACCCTGCAGGTGTAAATCGATTATAATCGCCGTTCCTCGCGGTCAGTGAGTACCACTTGTTCACTGTACCGTGACGTAGAAAGAACAGGCTAGTTACATGTTAAAATGCTGCTGATTGAAAGATGGACTTTGCTTGTTAATGGTTTGTTGTAGTTTAGAGCTAACTAAAGTTCCTTTTAACTTTGGGCAAAGTACATGAGAGAAATGCGTTTCTTGTTTGATTGCGGCTCTCTCATGTGCCTTAGCGTAAGGTTCTCCACAACCTGCTGCTAAAACTTGAAAGTAAGGTTCTACTAATTAGGCGAGTCCTTGCAAATGATTTTTACCTCATGTAAACCACCATCCCTCATGTAGAAGTTCCATGTTTAGGTGAGATGGGTCAGACTTGCTGAGTCTTCGTGCTCACTGCTTGTGTTTGAAGCTTTTGCAGGGTTCTATGAGGAAGGGACTCCCGAGGAAGAGACGGAACCCCAGGAGGGGAACCCCGTCGAGTGGGAGTCGTGCACGCCGCAGAGTTAGTGTGCGTGTGTGCTAGCAAGGACACGTTCAAGGGCTGAACGTGCACTTGATGCTTAGTCTACGCTCGCGAGTGTAGACTGAACTTATTTTGATGTAAACATGTTCATAACTTGTTTATGTAATAAAATTTCGCTTCCGCTTTGCACCTTTGACGTGTGTTATCCGGTGCTGTGCAACGCAGCACCCCTCAGCATGATCCTGGCTCGACAAGACCAATGGGATCATGTCAGCGTGGTATCAGAGCTCGCTTGAGGTTTAACGCACTACAAAGGTCATCTTTTTCAAAATCCAGTGAGGAACGAGTTAGTAGCCCGTATAAGGATGTTATTAGCATATAGAAAGTGGCATATTAACCTATCTGTTATGTCGGAAAATCGTGTATCTCGGGACGTTTATGTCTTGGGGGGTACACGTAAGCGCTGTCCACCAGTGCGCACAAGCTGAAGGGTGGAGCCCCACGGGTGGCAGATAACCCGACCCGCTTTGATATCCTCTACGACTCTTCATGTCGTTTGGGGTATTCGAGCAACGTCTATCCCTGGCGTGCGTGGTGCAACTTGGGAGACCCCGTCACGTGGTCTGAAACCACAACGTGCGGTTGCATGTGGTTCGGGCCTTTTCATCGATAATCTGCACCGGTTCCTCCCGATAGGTGAGATCCGGTTGCAGTTCTTCAATGTCTTCCAGCTGAATGGTAGTTGATAGCTTAAGACACTTCCTCAGCTGGGAAATGTGAAAGACGTGCACACCGGAAAATGCTTCTGGTAATTTCAGCCGGTATGCCACTGATCCACATCTTTCAGTAATCTGGAATGGACCGATGAATCGGGGTGCCAACTTTCCTCTAACCCCAAATCTGTTTGCGCCCTTCATTGGAGACACCCATAGATATACGTGATCTCCAACTTCGAATTGTAATGGGCGCCTTCTCCGGTCCGCATACTGCTTCTGACGGGATTGAGCGGCTTTTATGTTCGCTTGAATCAGTCGAACCTTTTCTTCCGCGTTGTTGACAAGGTTAATCCTGAAGGTAACCCTTTCGCCAGACTCACACCAGTTCAATGGTGTGCGGCACTTCCTACCGTATAGCGCCTCGTAAGGTGCCATATTGATGCTGGCTTGGTACCCATTATTGTATGAGAACTCGGCTAACGGCAAGTGATCATCCCAATTCTTGTCGTGGTTGATAGCGCAAGCTCATAGCATGTCTTCTAGAATCTGATTTACCCGCTCTATTTGTCCATCCGTCTGCGGGTGGTATGCTGAACTACGGATCAGCTTCGTCCCCAAGGCAGCGTGCAGCTGCTCCCAAAAACGGGACACAAATAAAGTGCCCCGATCCAATATGATGGTACGGGGTACGCCGTACAAGCATAGGATCCGTGAGATGTACAGTTCAGCGTACTTCTTGGCGTTGTAGTTGGTGTTGACCGGGATGAAATGGGCAACTTTGGTGAGCCGATCGACGATCACCCACACAGAATCATGTTTCTGCAAGGTGGTGGGTAAACCGACGATGAAGTCCATGCTTACATCCTCCATTTCCAGGCAGGAATGTCCAGTGGTTGCAGCAGTCCCGGTTTTCGCATATGGTCTGCCTTAACCCTACGACATGTATCACACTCGGACACATATTTTGCAATCTCATGCTTCATCCGTGTCCACCAAAACTTGCTTCTGAGTTCTTGATACATCTTGTTGCTGCCGGGGTGAATAGAAAATTTTGATAAGTGAGCCTCATCAAAAAATTTCTTTCGTAATTCCGGGTTATGGGGTACGACGATCCGGTCCTTGAACCATAGGACACCGTCTCCGTCCTTCCGGAAACATTTCAGCTCCCCACTGTCTACACGTCTCCGCAAATGTGACATGCCCTTGTCATTCTTCTGGGCTGTCGCTATCTCTTCACTGATGGTGGGGATCAAAGCTAAGTTGTAGAGAGCTCCGTGTAGAATCACGTGTAGTGGTGGTTCGCTCTCTTCCAACGGTGTGATGGTCAGATTGTTGACGTGTGACTTGCGGCTCAGTGCATCTGCCACTACGTTTACCTTGCCCGGATGATAATGGATCTCTATTTCATAATCCTTTATCAATTCTAACCATCTTCGCTGCCTCATGTTCAGCTCCTTCTGAGTGAATATGTACTTGAGGCTTTTGTGGTCGGTATATAGATGTACGAGGTTACCGAGTAGGTAGTGCCTCCACATTTTCAGTGCAAGTACCACGGCAGCGAGCTCCAAGTCGTGGGTTGGATAATTCTGCTCATGGTTTCTAAGCTGCCGTGATCCATACGCGACCACTCTTCGGTCTTGCATCAGCACACATCCGAGCCCAATGCCGGATGCATCGCAATACACATCGAACGGTTTTGTTGTGTCTGGCTGCGCCAAAACCGGTGCTGATGTCAGGTGCTTGACTAAAGGCCTTGAATGCTGCTTCACATGCTGGACTCCAAACATATTTGGTAGCCTTCTTCAGCAGCTCTGTCATTGGCTTGGCAATCTTCGAGAAGTTCGGAATGAACCTCCGATAATATCCCGTGAGTCCGAGGAAACTCCGTACCTCGTGAACAGTTCTCGGGGATTTCCAATTCAGCACTTGAGTGATCTTGCTCGGGTCCACAGCGATACCCTCCGCTGAGATGATATGCCCGAGAAAAGGCACTTGCAATATCCAAAACTCGCATTTGCTGAATTTCGCGTATAACTTGTGATCCCGCAGCCGTTGCAAGACTATACGCAGATGTTTCTTGTGATCTTCCTCCGACTTGGAATATACCAGGATGTCGTCGATGAAGACCACGACAAACTTGTCCAGCTCCGGCATGAATACCGAGTTCATCAAGTACATGAAGTGAGCTGGAGCATTGGTGAGACTGAAGGACATGACCAGGTACTCATAAAGTCCGTACCTCATCGAGAAAGCCGTCTTCGGAATGTCCTCAGCCCTTATCTTAATCTGATGGTACCCGGATCTTAAGTCCATCTTGGAAAAGATCTTTGCTTCGACCAACTGATCAAATAACATGTCGATCCGTGGCAACGGGTACTTGTTATTGACGGTTAAGGCATTTAATGGACGATAGTCCACGCAAAGCCGCAACGTCTCATCCTTCTTGACAAATAATGCCAAACAGCCCCATGGCGAGGAGCTCGGCCTAATGAAACCCTTCTCCAGAAGGTCCGTGAGCTGAGTCTTCAGTTCAGCCAACTCCTTGGGCGCCATCTTGTACGGCCTTCGGGATATTGGCATGGTTCCCGGTGCAAGTTCAATCTTGAACTCCACCTCTCTATCGGGCGGCATCCCCGGTAAATCATCCGGGAATACATCAGGGAACTCTCGGACCACTGGAATATCTTCCAATCTGATGGTTGTGGCTTGATAAACACTTGGAAGTTTTATTTCTGGATTGTCCAGAAATAATGAGTGAAACCCGTGCACTTCTGAGTTTAAGTGCACGACTCGAAGGACGGTGTCTAAAACAGCGCCGTGGCGGGTTAACCACGACATCCCTAGGATGACATCGACATTCTGTCCCTCTAAGATAATGAGAGATGTGGGGTACACTCTACCCGCTAAGCATAATGGTGCTTTGGAAACCATTACGCTTGCTGAAATCTACCCACCCGGTGAACAAATTAAATATGGACTATCGGTGGGTAGTATTGGCAAGCTGTGTTTAGCAATGAAAGCTTGGCTAATAAAATTATGCATGGCGCCTGAATCAAACAGTACTATAGCGGGATGCTGGTGGAGTTGGAACATACCCGCAAGGATTGGCTCGCCCTCCGGCACGTCCTCAATGGCAAGCTGGTGGACGGTGCCGGGCCTAGGGTTTGCCCGCCGCGCATTAGTAGGGTTCCGGGGTTGATTCCTCCCCGGAAACTGCGGTGCCACTCCGCCGCCTTGCCTCTCCGGGCAACTGCTCGCGAAGTGTCCTGGACGACCACACTTATAACATGTGGCCGCTGCTTGTGTAGTGCTCAGGGGACGAAAGCCCGGCATGCACTGCTGAGGTTCATACGCACGCGGCATCGCCCGCTGCTGCTGTTGTTGCGGAGGTGGTACTGGCAGTGCCGGTCTGAATGCCGGTGAAGAGTATGGCCTACTGCGAAACGGCATCGACCGCTGTGGTGGCTGCCAGCGTGGACCTGATGGTGGGCGATTCACCATCCGAAACTTTTGAGAAGGACCGCTTCCTTCTCCGCTGCTCTGCGGCGCGCTTCGCTTTCGCTCTGCCGCCGCCAACTCCTTGCCGGAGTCCTCCTGAACAATCGCAGCATCAATGATATCGTTGAGGCTGCCGCGATTGAACATCGCCAACTTGTCCTTCAGGAGCGGGTTAAGCCCCTGGTAAAAGTGGTCCCGCCGCTTTTCGTCCGTATCTGCATGATACGACGTGTAGAGCGCGAGATGGTTGAACGCTCTAGAGTATTCCAGCGCGTTGCGGCTCCCTTGCTGCAAGTGCAGGAACTCCTGCGTCTTCCTTTTCATCAAACCGGGCGGTATATGATAGGCCCTGAAGGCCGTCCGAAACTCCGTCCAGGTCATCACTCGGTCGGTGGGCTGTGAAGCACAGAAGTTGTCCCACCACGCGCTCGCGGATCTTTGGAGCTGCTGGACCACAAATTGAGTCTTGCGCTGCTCACTTATCTGGAGCAGCCCGAACTTCATCTCTATGGCGCGGAGCCAGTTGTCCGCATCAAGTGGTTCATCCGCCCTTGAGAATACCGGGGGATGAGTAGCCAGGAAGTCGGAGTAGGAGCTCTGTTGGCGCTCCTCACGATCTTGACGTCTCTCTGGGCGAGACGTATTGGCGATGAGAGTCTGCAGCAAGTCTGTGTGCTGCTGGTGTGAACCCGCCATTGCCGCGACGATGTCGGCCAATGTAACTGTCCGTAGTGGCGGCGGCGGTGTTTGCTGTTGCTGTTGCTGCTGTTGCTGTTGTCCCAAGGAGTCCTCGGGAGACTGTTGGGAGGTCTCTCCCCCTTGACTGGTACCCCCAACGTCAGGGTTGGCACGAGTACGCGTCATTCTGAAATTCAAAACAGCAGCGATTAGCACATGTCTTACTTAAAATTCCATAAGCAACAGTAGGTATTGAAGTGACACATGATTAATTTGCACAACATTCACATATATTGATAAAGCATAAACTTTATACATGATACATTATTCTTGGGTCTCCGAGAAGTCGTGCTCATGTCGTCACTACCTATACATACTCTACTGTCTACACGACATGTCACCGATTACAAAAGTTGGGTTACACTACCCTGGCTGCCCTACATGGTAACTGCAACCCCCTACTCGGAGTAGAACTCGACCTCCTGTGGGTCGTCCTCCTCCGGTACCTCTGCTGGTGGCTCTGGATCTACCACCTCTTCTCCCATTCCGGGCTCTCCCATTGCTGGAAGACCCAAGACCACCGGTACGCCTAACACCGGAGGTACGAGGTCCTGCAATGCATGCACCTCGTCCATAGCCTGGTTGTAATCTTCTTCCCAGCCTTGCCCTTCCTCAATAGCGTCGTCCCGCTCTTGAGTAAGTTCCTCGTTCTGCTGTGTCAGATTCTGTACCAGTTCTTGCAACGCCGCGATGTCGACACTGCTTTTCCTCTTCGCCTTCTTCAGACGATGCAACTGATTGTGTTGTTCATTCAGTCGCTTGATCGTCGGAAGGAGCACATTACGGAGTGCGCTGTGGGCACTCTCAAAATGGTCTCCACGGCTCGTGCTCTCCTTGAGCTTTGTGGAGAGATGTTCCGTATGAACAGCTTGGCTGTCCATCACGGCGTTTCCCGCCCTCATCTGGAGGCTGAGATTTGCCTCCGCGGGGTTGTACCTTGGGCAACTCGGGTCCGTTGCCTCCAGGTACCTCTCTTCCCACACATGCTGAGCCCATCCCTCCACCGGAACGAGCGCATATGGAGTGCCCTCCATAGCCTGCACGTGTAGTTGGCAGAAACGTGACATAGTGTCACGGGCTGCCACTTGCCACATCCCTTCCGGCTGTCTACCTCTCACCGTGACGGTGAATGGCACCCAACCGGGTGGCGTAGGTCCTGCAGGGACTTCGACATGGATCGTCCATGTCTTGTTCCCCTCTTCGCCTTCTTCCTTGGCGAAGTATTGCGGCATCTGGTGGTATCCGAAATATTGAAGCATATGCCTCAATGCTTCCGGATAGCCGTTGCGGTGAGAACAGTGGGACATCACCCACCCGTTCTCTAACTGCTGATCTGCTGTCATCTGTAAAAATATATTTGAGAAATGTAAAATATTTATTTAAACAGTAAACCCTTGAGTTATAACATAAGACATGTCATTGAACCCATAAAACTTGGAAACATAGTTAAAATTTTAAACAAATTTGACTGCTGATCTGCTGTTCCCATGACAGCCCTGATCAGTTTCCATTTCAACCTGATTTAGGCCATGTTAAAGGCAAAACCAATTCTGGAGCTCAACATCTAAGTTAAATTTAACTTCAATTGCTTTCCAGAAAGTATTTGCTTGGCCTAAGATCTGTCCTGGTTCAAAAGTTATGAGATGTCAAAGTTAACAGAATTTCTGGAGAAAATTGGACAGCACCTCCCTGCTTTAGGTACTGATTTCATCCAAGAATTACAGTTAATTATGTTCCTAATCTGACAAAACTTTCTGTTACAAAGTTGTAACCCATCTCATAAGCTTTCCAGAACTACCTCATTTTCTATTTTTGGATTTTTATGCAGGATGTTCTGCTTAATTTACAGAGAATTTACAGAGAGTCTTTACTCTGTTCTGTTTTCTGGACAGTTTCAACTCTACTGCATTTTTCGAGTGGTTAATGGATGAAACACCTCTGTACCTCAACAGAAGAGTTGTAAATCTCTTCCAAAGATTTCCAGAAATGTATCATATGACCCCAACCTCGAAAGAACTCAACCTCTAACCCCTGATCAACTTCAGCCTTGATTCAGCTGAAAACAGAGTGCTCTGTCCTTAACAACCTATAAGTTGAAAACTTGTTAACTTTGAATATCTTGTTCAAGGGAAGGAGTTACATCAAGTTTTACTACTTTAGATCAAAACCTTCAAGTTTTAAATGAAGTTGTTCATTTAATAGGGTGTGACGTCGATGCGTCACCAGATTATGTCGGACTACGCCCTCACAAAGAAAAACCTATACCGGACTTAGCCGGCTTCGTTACTTCAGTAGCACTAAACGTCACTCGCACACGAATGCTACACGTCTACCGTTTCATGGTCAGGCTACCTGCAGAAACTCAAGCAATCGTCAGACTCGGCTGCACACCGAGCCCGGAATCCATACAGTTCATACACCCGGCCGTCATCACTCGCTTGGATGTTCTCAAGCCAAACACGCCTTGAGCTACGTGTTCACGTTTCAGACCACGTGACGGGGTCTCCCAAGTTGCACCACGCACGCCAGGGACAGACGTTGCCCGAATACCCCAAACGACATGAGGAGTCGTAGAGGATATCAAAGCGGGTCGGGTTACCTGCCACCCGTGGGGCTCCACCCTTCAGCTTGTGCGCACTGGTGGACAGCGCTTACGTGCACCCCCCAAGACATAAACGTCCCGAGATACACGATTTTCTGACATAATCAAATAAGTTAATATGCCACTTTCTATACACTAATAACATCCTTATACGGGCTACTAACTCGTTCCTCACTGGATTTTTGAAAAAGATGACCTTTGTAGTGCGTTAAACCTCAAGCGAGCTCTGATACCACGCTGACACAACCCCACCGGTCTTGTCGAGCCAGGATCACGCTGAGGGGTGCTGCGTTGCACAGCACCGGATAACACACGTCAAAGGTACAAAGCGGAAGCGAAATTTTATTACATAAACGAGTTTATGAACATTTGTACATCAAAATAAGTCCAGTCTGCACTCACGGGCGTAGACTACGCATCAGGTTCACGTTCAGCCCTTGAACGTGTCCTTGCTAGCACACATGCACACTAACTCTGCGGCGTGCACGACTCCCACTCGACGGGGTTCCCCTGCTGGGGTTCCGTCTCCTCTTCGGGAGTCCCTTCCTCATAGAACCCTGCAAAAGCTTCAAACACAAGCAATGAGCATGAAGGCTCAGCAAGTCTGACCCATCTCACCTAAACATGGAACTTCTACATGAGGGGTAATGGGTTACATGAGGTAAAAATCATTTGCAAGGACTCGCCTAAATAGTAGAACATTATTTTCAAGTTTTAGCAGCAGGTTGTGGAGAACCTTACGCTAAGGCACATAAGAGAGCCGCAATCAAACAAGAAACGCATTTCTCTCATGTACTTTACCCAAAGTTGAAAAGAACTTTAGTTAGCTCTAAACTATAACAAACCATTAACAAGCAAAGTCCATCTTTCAATCAGCAGCATTTTAACATGTAACTAGCCTGTTCTTTCTACGTCACGGTACAGTGAACAAGTGGTACTCACTGACCGCGAGGGACGGCGATTATAATCAATTTACACCTGCAGGGTTACCCGAACAACCCGTCACGTACGCCCATACTCGATGTTGCCTACAACATCCATCACGGACGCCGTACGCAACCACCTTTCGCCCATCAGCCAAATATTGAACTGGTCCCATCGTCCCGAGCAAGAGGTCTCTGCCCGCACATCTCCGTGCCGCCAGCCGATTTACACCTCAAGCTCTCAACCTACCCTCTGAACGACGGGCAATGCCTCAATACCCAGCTACCCGAGTTACATCAGTTTCCCGGTTCCCATATAGCCGGTAGGTCTTCGGTACTGTTCTAGCTTGTTCAACAGGCCCGCACACGGCTCAGTCCTCAATCGACACAAGCGGAGCTATAGCACACAGGCCCCAAAGTCCTGCTGCCCTTACTCTCCGCTCAGTCTCATTTTCTCTTGCCATGTGTATCATGTGCTATCTCTACCCGAGCGATGTGCCTCTAGCCTATTCTCGCGAGTAGTTCCAACTACTCGACTTGTACCGAATCCTACTCTATCTTAGCATTGCAGTAGCTAACAGGGTTTGCAATCCTAAACCCAACCCATGGTTTTCTTGGCTATGCAACTGGGTTCCAAACAAGACTCTAATGCAAAGAATCATAATACTCAAGTAGGTGCTCAAAACAATAAAAATTTGTAAAAGGTTAATGCAAACCGGGGCTTGCCTTGCTGCTCTTGGTCGTAGGCTAGCTGTTCCTCCGGAGTAACGAAGTCTAGGACTTCGGGTTCCTCCTCGACCTTAGCGACTACATGATAAAAGCAATACATGTATTAATTTAAATGCATTTGTATTTACTTTTAATCTTGTGAAGCTTATAAGTCCCACTAGACAGACTCTATGACTGTGAAACTTTTTCTGTGATTTGGTTACAACCTAAACATAGACTTGGTCAAGTCTTAGTTGCAGTAAAGCTCATTTGAGCCCTCCACAATTAATTATGTCCTTGACCTTAATTGAAGGCTCTTAGGGTGTTCTAAGGATTTTCACGAAACAAACTATGACTTTCTGAAAACTAGATTTTCAGAGGATTCTAATGGAGTTGGTCTCACTTAATTTGAAGGTTCCTAGCTAAAGATATGAGCTAAACAATTTCAGAGAAAATTCTGAAAATGTTTCTGAACATTTTCTATTTTCTCTGGAACAGTTTCACTAATCACACCATCAGGTGGATCAAATGAGCTCAAATGGGTCTGAAATTTTTATGGTAGTTCAAGGATATTTTGGTGAACATCCTAGCAAAATTTCAGAATTTTCCTCCAATGGATTCTCCAGTTAAAATTCCAAACAGTTTAAACTTTGAGGAATTAATTCTGGAGAAATAAGAGTTTTCATGAAGTTAAACTTGATTTGCTGGAAACTGCTCAGAGATCTGAATGCAGCAAAATTTGGTTCACTCGATTTGGAGCTTTCTAGCCAAAGTTATAAGGATTTGAAGTTTGAACTGAAACTGAAATTCGGGGAAAAGTTTAAATTCCTGCTCGTGGGCCCCTCACACAGTGCGTCGTCTCCCTCCTCGCGCCAACTGCGCGGTGGCGGCGATCTCCGGCGACCTTCGCCGGAACTGAGTTCCCGGCCACCCCCCGGCCCGAAACTCGCCGCCTGCCCCTCTACTGACCCCCTGGACTCGATGGTGGGGTTGCCGGCCGCCGGCGATGACCGGAAACCCGTGCGCACTGGTGACAGCACCTGCTAGGGTTTCGGTGAGGTTGGTCCCGCTCTCCCGTGCACCAAATCGATCGGAAATTGGGCGGAGAGAATCAGTGGAGCATGGGGAACACGAACCAGGGCTGGGTGGAAGCTAGAAATACCGGCAACCATGCTCTCGACGGTGAGCCGAGGTGCTCAGCCATGGCGGCGGGGAAAACGGCCATATCACGGCCGATTCTCGATGGTTTTCTCTGATTCCAGTTCGAGCGTGGGTGCTATCGTGCGTGGAAGCTACTAGGTAACGGGCTTGCCCAACCCTCGCGCATAGAGCACGAATTTCACCCGAAGGTGAGCTCGGTCCTTATGAACTGATCGAGAGTAAATTTGGAAATTCTCGGCCGAGGGTTGATCAATCGCCAAACGGCTTTCGGCTACTCCATCTACATACAATCACGCACCTTTCTTGTGTAGAGAAGAGGACGTGACAACGGCTGTGTGGTGCTGTCCACGAGAGCCCGATCGGCGGCGATGCTTGGTTCGCCGGAGAAACGGTTCGGTACAGCTCGAGGATGCTTGCTCACTGGCCAACACGGTGTCTAGGAGGTTTCTCACGATCTCCCGGTGCCGTTTTGCTGTGGAGGAGGCTGTGCTCGCGAGTGATCGGGCTTGATCAAGCGTGAGCTCGAGCGGCGGTGGTTGCAGTGGAAGAACAAGCCAAGTACGTCGGCAGCTCGGGGAATGGGCGATCGAAGCACGCCGGGGAGGGGATAAGTAGCCCGGCGACTGGTCTCCGGCTTGGGGCGCGCAGCAGGAGCTGGCGCCGGCTGCCCCCCGGTGGCGCGCGCGCACTGCACCCGGGAACCGAGTGAGCTGTGTTTCAGTCGGTTTGTGTTGAAGTGGTGGCTGACTTGTGGGTCCCACTTCCAATTTTAACCTCTGAAATTTACTCCTAATTACTGTTGTAAACAGTGAGCCCCATAATACCCCTGGCAATTCAAATTATTCACCCATGAGCCATTTGAATTAGTTAGAATTCAAATGGGGTTTGGTTTGAATGAACTTCAGCACAAGTTCAGTTTTGAAATTCAAATAAAGTTTGAATTTCCCCCACTTAGCTCATGTCAAGATCAACTCCAAATGGAGTGAAAATTGGTGTGTGGGCTCACAAAATTGTGCTGAGTAAGAATATGCCTCCCACTTTTGAATTCATGGGATAAAACAGTTTGAATTTGAATATGGTTACAAACTGCCCTCTTTCTAGTTATACCCAAATTGACCTCAAAAAGGTTTTAAATTTGGGTGAAACTTGGCATGGACATCCTTAACAATGTGTAGGAGTTTTCATATGTCCAGCCCACCTATATCACATGTGGGAAATACCACTTTTGCAATATGTGAGTTTGTTCTCTAATGAGCATGTTGATGGTGGTTACTTGCTCGTCATTTGTGTTCATCATCTTTCCTCAAATGAGGTGTGTGTGGTGATGAACACTTCAAATGTGTGCCGAAAACTGAGGCCCTTACAGGGTGATCGTCGACCGGCTCACCAAAGTTGCCCATTTCATCCCAGTCAACACCAACTATAACGCCAAGAAGTACGCTGAACTGTACATCTCACGGATCCTATGCTTATACGGCGTACCCCGTACCATCATATCGGATCGGGGCACTTTATTTGTGTCCTGTTTTTGGGAGCAGCTACACACTGCCTTGGGGATGAAGCTGATCCGTAGTTCATCATACCACCCGCAGACGGATGGGCAAACCGAGCGGGTAAATCAGATCTTAGAAGACATGCTACGAGCTTGCGCTATCAACCATGGCAAGAATTGGGATGATCACTTGCCGTTAGCCGAGTTCTCGTACAATAATGGGTACCAAGCCAGCATTAAGATGGCGCCCTACGAGGCGCTATACGGGCGGTAATGTCGCACACCACTGAATTGGTGTGAATCTGGCGAAAGGGTTACCTTCGGGATTGACCTTGTCAACAACGCGGAAGAGAAGGTTCGACTGATTCAAGCGAACCTAAAAGCCGCCCAATCCCGTCAGAAACAGTATGCGGACCGGAGGAGACACCCATTACAATTCCAAGTCGGGGATCACATATATCTACGTGTGTCTCCAATGAAGGGCGTAAACAGATTCGGGGTGAGGGGAAAGTTGGCACCCCGATTCATCGGTCCATTCCAGATTATCGGAAGATGTGGATCAGTAGCATACCGGCTGAGATTACCAAAAGCACTTTCCGGTGTGCACGACGTCTTTCACATTGCCCAGCTGAGGAAGTGTCTTAAGCTATCAACTACCGTTCAGCTGGAAGATATTGAAGAATTGCATCCGGATCTCACCTATCGGGAGGAACCGGTGCAGATTATTGATGAAAAGGCCCGAACCACACACAACCGTACATTGTGGTTCTACAAAGTTCTATGGAGTAATCACTCCGTGGACGAAGCGACATGGGAGAGCGAAGAATTTCTTCGCGCCAACTACCCCAACTTTTTCACGTCGCATATCCGGTAATATTCCACCGTCCTCTCTCTCATTTTCACCTTATAATCTCGGGACGAGATTCTTTTAAGGGGGGAGGAATGTAAGGGCCTCAGTTTTTGACACATATTCGAAGTGTTCATCACCATACACACACACACACACCTCATTTGAGGAAAGATGATGAATACAAATGAAGAGCAAGTAACCACCATCAACATGCTCATTAGAAAACAAACTTACATATTTCAAAAGTGGTATTTCCCACATGTGATATAGGTAGGATGGACATATGAAAACTCCTACACATTGCTAAGGATGTCCATGCCAAGTTTCACCCAAATTCAAAACCTTTTTGAGGTCATTTTGGGTATAGTTAGAAAGAGGGCAGTTTGAAACTATATTCAAATTCAAACTGTTTTTATTCCATGAATTCAAAAGTGGGAGGCATATTCTTATTCAGCACATTTTTGTGAGCTCACCCACCAATTTTCACTCCATTTGGAGCTGATCTTGACATGAGCTAAGTGGGAGAAATTCAAACTTTATTTGAATTCCAAACTGAACTTGTGCTGAAATTCATTCAAACCAAACCCAATTTGAATTCTGATCAATTCAAATGGCTCATGGGTGAATAATTGGAATCACCATGGGTATTTTGGGGCTCACTGTTTACAACAGTGATTAGAAGTAAATTTCAGAGGTTAAAATTGGAAGTGGGACCCACATGTCAGCCACTGAAGGAGATCAACCGAGTGGACTTTCAGTACTCGGGTCCCCGAGCTTCTCCCGAGAGCGCCACCGAGGGGAGGCCGCCGCGCCACCACCTGCTTGCCGCCCACGGTCGCTGAACCGACTCCCGGGACCCTTATCTAGGCGTCCGAGCAGCCGCCGGTGCTCCCCATCCCTACCCCGACGCGCTCTCGCCCAACAGACTGAAACTCCTCGCTGCCGAGTGAATTTTCAGTCCCTCATTGCCCGGCCAATCCAGTGACCCTCTCGGCGATCTGAGACCAGCACCGGGTGCGCCAAGCCATCTTCGACACCTTCGCATCGGTTCCAGACCCTGTGCGGTCTTCTTCGAGCTCCACCGCGGCGATCTTTTCTCTGCCGGTTCAGCTCGAGCCACCGCTGCAGGAATCGTCCTTCCGGCCACCACAGCCCACCATTCACGGAGCTGTGAACAGCAAAGAGGTTCGTCTTCAACCCCTCTTTCTTTTCCGCAAGCTCCGGCGGCGTGACAAGCACTGCTCAAGCCAGAATTTCATGTTTTCGCGACGGTGTGCAAAAGTGAGGTTTGCACCGATCCGAGAAATTCGTAAGCCACACGGCATCATTCATCCTCTCATGGAGAGGATCACTTCTAGTAGCCCGTGCGGGTCCATAGAAGCAGGAACCACGAAGAACCGTGGAGAGAAACCGCTGTTCTTCGAGTTTTAGTGGAAATCTCGATTTCCGGCCTAGGTCGCACGGTGACAGCCTAACACAGCCTTTCCCGAGCTCCGTAGAGCTCATGTCGACCTTTACTATGGTCCACTGATGCTCGATGACCTTTAACTCGATCGGGTTAGGTGCTAGGGAGGATGGGCAACACGGCCGAAGTTCTCCCGAGGCTGTGGCTCATCGCCGACCATGTGGCGGCCATTTTCATGGCGAGCTGGCCCGAGAATCCTGTTCCCCGAGAGAAAATAGGCAGAGGCAGCAAAAATCGTGAAGTTTGGAGCTCTACCGAAGCTGCCGGCGAGCTCTCCGGCGAGATACCCCGGCGGCAGAGCGCGGGCGGCGGGAGGTTGAAGAAGGGGGTGGACCCCAGCTGTCAGCGACCGATATTTTAAATCGGGATCGGGTGTGCTGGTGCGCAAAGACCCTGTGGGCCGCAGTGTGCGGTCGCCTCGGCGTGCGACGCGTGTCCCCGGGGCCCACCCGCAAGTTTAAACTTTTCCCCGATTTTCAGATTTCCTTCAAACTTCAAATCCTTATAACTTGAGCTAGAAAACTCCAAATCGAGTGAACCAAATTTTGTTGGATTCAGATCTCTGAGCACTTTCCAGCAAATCAAGTTTCACTTCATGAAAATCCTTAATTCTCCAGAATTAATTCATCAAATTTTAAAATGTTTGGAATTTTAACTGGAGAATCCTTTGGAGGAAAATCCTGAAATTTTGCTGGGATGTTCACCAAAATATCCCTGAACTACCATAACAATTTCAGATCCATTTGAGCTCATTTGATCCACCTAATTGTGTGATTAGTGAAACTGTTCCAGAGAAAATAGAAAATGTCCAGAAACATTTTCAGAATTTTCTCTGAAATTGTTTAGCTCATATCTTTAGTTAGGAACCTTCAAATTAAGTAAGACCAACTTCATTAGAACCCTCTGAAAATCTAGTTTTCAGAAAGTCATAGTTCATTTTATGAAAATCCTCAGAACACCCTACAAGCCTTCAATTAAGGTCAAGTACATAATTAATTGTGGAGGGCTCAACTGGGCTTTGCTGCAACTAAAACTTGACCAAGTCTGTACTTAGGTTGTAACCCATCCACAGTAAAAGTTTCACAGTTATTTGGCTTGTCTAGTAAGAGTTATAGACTTCACACGTTTAAAAGTTGATACAACTGCATTTAAATTAATACATGTACTGCTTCTATCATGTAGTCACTAAGGTCGAGGAGGAACCCGAACTCCTAGACTTCGTTACTCCGGAGGAACTGCTAGCCTACAACCAAGAGCAGCAAGGCAAGCTCCGGTTTGCATTAACCTTTTTACAAATGTTTATTGTTTTGAGCACATCTTTGAATACTATTATTCTTTGCATTAGAGTCTTGTTTGGAAACCCAAATGCATAGCCAAGAAAACCATGGGTTGGGTTTAGGATAGCAAACCCCGTTAGATACTGCAATGCTAAGATAGTGTAGGATTCGGTACAAGTAGAGTAGTTGGAACTACTCGCGAGCATAGGCTAGAGGCACTCGACTCGGGTAGATATAGCACATGAAACATATGGCAAGAAAATGAAACCAAGCGGAGGGTAAGGGCAGCAGGACTTTGGGGCCTGTGTGCTGTAGCTCCGTTTGTGTCGATTGAGGACCGAGCCGTGTGCGGGCCTGTTGAACAAGCTAGAACAGTACCGAAGACCTACCGGCTATATAGGAACCGGGAAACCGATGTAACTCGGGTAGCTGGGTGTTGAGGCATAGCTGGTCGTTTAGAGGGTAGGTTGAGAGATCGAGGTGTAAATCGGCTGGCGGCACTGAGATGCGCGTGCAGAGACCTCTTGCTCGGGATGATTGGACCGGTTCAACATTTGGCTAACGGGTGAAAGGTAGTTGCGTACGGCGTCCGTGATGGTTGTTGTAGGCAACATCGAGTACAGGCGTACGTGACGGGTTGTTCGGGTAACCCTGCAGGTGTAAATCGATTATAATCGCCGTCCCTCGTGGTCAGTGAGTACCACTTGTTCACTGTACCGTGATGTAGAAAGAACAGGTTGGTTACATGTTAAAATGGTGCTGGTTGAAAGATGGACTTGATTGCTAATGATTTGCTGTAGTTTAGAGCTAACTAAAGTTCTTTTCAACTTTGGGCAAAGTACATGAGAGAAATGTGTTTCTTGTTTGATTGCGGCTCTCTCATGTGCCTTAGCGTAAGGTTCTCCACAACCTGCTGCTAAAACTTGAAAGTAGGGTTCCACTAATTAGGCGCGTTCTTTGCAAATGATTTACCTCATGTACCCATCAACCCTCATGTAGAAGTTCCATGTTTAGGTGAGACGGGTCAGACTTGCTGAGCCTTCGTGCTCACTGCTTGTGTTTGAAGCTTTTGCAGGGTTCTATGAGGAAGGGACTCCAGAAGAAGAGACGGAACCCCAGGAGGGGAACCCCATCAAGTGGGAGTCGTGCACGCCGCAGAGTTAGTGTGCGTGTGTGCTAGCAAGGACACGTTCAAGGGCTGAACGTGGACTTGATGCGTAGTCTACGCCCGCGAGTGTATACTGGACTTATTTTGATGTAAACATGTTCATAAACTTGTTTATGTAATAAAATTTTGCTTCCTATTTGTACCTTTGACGTGTGTTATTGCACCCCTCAGCGTGATCCTGACTCGACAAGACCGTGGGGTCGTGTCAGGCAGTGGGGCAGCAGAGGACGGAGCGGCACCCCCGATCTCCTCCATCACATCATCCTCAAGAAAAGACGACGCGCCGGGGCCCGGGATGAGACACCGGTCAGGATAAGCTGGCACCGGGACCTCGACAGCAGGACCCGCCGGACCCTCACTGACAGCTGGTCCCTCAGCCGGTGGAGAGGGACAAGTGGAAGGAGTTGATGCTGAAATAGAATCCGGGCAGCCTGGTACAGGGCGGACCTGCGCTGGCTTGGGGGCCGCGGCAACTGTCTCGGCAGGAGGAATTGGCGCTGACATAGAATTCGGGCAGACCGGAACAGGAGGAACTCGCGCTGGCTTAGGGGCCGCGGCAGCTGCCTCGGTTTCCAAGCGCAACGGCGTAGACTCCCCATCAGTCGGGGACGGCCGAGAAACGCGAGCACTCCAACGGGCCCTGAATCCCGACTTTCGTGCCAGGGTAGGACCCCCAGAGCCCGCCGTCGCCGCCGACGGCCGCTCCGCAGTCGCCTGGACTGACGGAGCAGGGGACGCTCCAGAAGCTCCCCTTGACGCATCAACAGGTTCCCTGGAGACTCCACTGCTTGAGGAGGGAGGGCGTGACGTCCGGGAACCTTCGGCCTACTGTCGCTTAAGAGGAGTCCCGTCGGGATGATGAGCCCGGAACCTCCTGGGATCGCCACCGGATGGAGCGCCATCTCCAGAAGCAGGAGGTGCAGGCACCCTGTTTCCCTGACTAGGCACGGATGCCGCCACCGGAGGAGATCGAGCGCGCTTCTTCTCTAGGGGCGGGTTGGAAGCCATGACAGGGGAGAGCTAAAGGACAGGAAGACAAAGGCGCAAGAGTTCAAAGAAAGTGCAAGCGCTGGGAAGTGCGAAGGGAAGCCGCGATGCGGGTAAGATCCCCTTTTAAAACTTTCCAGGAACGATTTGAAGCGATTCGAAACTCTTCGAATGCACCGCATGGGCAACCGCTTTGGCTCCAAGACCGAGCGCCGATTACAGGTGGACCCAAGCCGTCCAGCTGAAGTGGTGGGTCGAGGAGTCAGTCTCCCAAGGAGACGAGTCGGCAAGGCACTTCGGCGGTTCCCGAAGAAAGCGCCGCAACATGCAGAAGTGGCAGCCTTGAGAACCGCCGCAGTAAAAGCAACCATCAAGTGGGTGCACGCTCCCATGATCCCGCGACTGTTCGTGCTCCGGCAGCGGTCAACGCGGGACTTAGAGAAAGTGCGCGGAATAGAAGAGACGGAGGCCCCACCTCGGGCTTGCTATCTCCCCCGAGATGGGCCCGGGGGCCACTGTCGGTACCCTCGATATGGGGTACCCCCGCGCACAAGGGAAAATGCCTAAGGGTCTCGCCCTTCTCCGCAGGAAGAGCTCCGAAGGCGCCACGTGTCCAACGGGGCCAGACCTCCCTCTCCTCAGAGGAGAGCTCCGGGCCCGCCCCGTGGCCAGCAGCAGTCGGACCTCCCCCCTCCACGGGGAGAGCTCCGAAGGCGCCACGTGTCCCGCGGGGCCGGACCTCCCTCTCCTCAGGGGAGAGCTCCGGGCCCGCCACGTGGCCGATAGAAGCCAGACCTCCCCCCTCCACGGGGAGAGGTCCGAAGGCTCCACGTGTCCCGCGGGGCCGGACCTCCCTCTCCTCAGAGGAGAGCTCCGGGCCCGCCACGTGACCAGCAGGACGGCGCTGCCTGCCCCCGCGCGGTAGGCAGCAGGCGTAAAGACGCACCATACCTTGCCCGTACAAGGTATTCAAGGCCCGCGCCTTCCCAAGACGCGAAGACGCAGAGCACGCCCCTGTCAGGTGCCGTTGCGCCCAGTCGCATCGCAGACTGGCGCGCCGTGTCAGAGCCTGCCAGCCAATAAACACAGCGACAAGACATCCCCTGCCGCCACCACCGTCATCAACCACTACGACTAGCTTGCGGCATGGGCAGGGCAGCAGAACGAAGACTCGGAAGCCTTCGCTAGAGACAACTACCGACATAACTTCAGATACGATAGTCGGCAAGCAATCTCCCCGGGACCACCTGTCGGGTCCCGGCCCCCCCTTGTAAGCCGCTCGAGCCTTGGACTATAAAAGGCTCGGGTAGGCAACGTTAGCAAGGGTTCGAACTCTGTGAACTCGCATCCTAGGCATCACTCACCCTCAAGCTCAGGACTCCGGTTCTGAGCAACAAGCAATACAGCCAGCACCTCTGCTCACCGTGGACGTAGGGTTTTATGCTCCGGCGGCCTGAACCACGTAAAACTCGCCGTGTCAAGCTTCTCCCTCACTCGTCCCTAACGCTGAAGCTCTCCGGGACCCGACAGGTGGTCCTGGGGAGATTGCCTGCCGACTACCGTATCTACAGTTATGCCTATAGTTGTCTCTGGCGAAGGCTTCCGAGTCTCTGTTTTGCCGCCCTGCCCATGCCGCAAGCTAGTCGTAGTGGTTGATGATGGCAGGGGCGGCAGGGGATGTCTTGTTGCTGTGTTTATTGGCGGGCAGGCTCTGACACGGCACGCCAGTCTGTGGTGCGACTGGGCGCAACGGCACTTGACAGAGGTGTGCTCCGCGTCTCCGCGTCTTGGGAAGGCGCGGGCCTTGAATACCTCGTACGGGCAAGGTATGGTGCGTCTTTACGCTCGCTGCCTACCGCGCAGGGGCAGGCAGCGTTGTCCTGCTGGCCACGTGGCGGGCCCGGAGCTCTCCTCTGAGGAGAGGGAGGTCCGGCCCCGCGGGACACGTGGAGTCCTCGGAGCTCTCCCCGCCGAGGGGGGAGGTCCGGCTTCTGCTGGCCACGTGGCGGCCCGGAGGTCTCCTCTGAGAAGAGGGAGGTCCGGCCCCGCGGGACACGTGGAGCCTTCGGAGCTCCCCCCACGGAGGGGGGAGGTCCGGCTTCTGCTGGCCACGTGGCGAGTCCGGAGCTCTCCTCTAATGAGAGGGAGGTCCGGCACCGCTGGACACGTGGCGCCTTCGGAGCTCTCCCTGCGGAGAAGGACGAGGTCCTTAGGCATTTCCCCCTGTGCGCGAGGGTACCCCGTATCGAGGGTACCGACAGTGGCCCCCGGGCCCATCTCGGGGGAGATAGCGAGCCCGAGGTGGGGCCTCCGTCTCTTCTGTTCCGCGCACTTTCTCTAAGTCCCGCGTTGACCGTTGCCGGAGCACGAACAGTCGCGGGATCGTGGGAGCGTGCGCCCACTTGATGGTTGCTTTTACTACGGCGATTCCCAAGGCTGCCACTTCTGCACGTTGCGGAGCCTTTTTCGGGAACCGCCGAAGCGCCTTGCCGGCTCGTCTCCTTGGGAGACTGACTTCTTGGCCCACCACTTCAGCTGGACAAATTGGGTCCACTTGTCATCGGCGCTCGGTCTTGGAGACGAAGCGGTTGCCAATGCGGCGTATTCGAAGAGTTTCGCATCGCTTTGAATCACACCTGGGAAGTGCGAAGGGAAGCCGCAACGCGAGTAGGCTCCCCTTATAAAACTTCCCAGCGCTTGCACCTTCCTTGAGTTCCTGCGCCCTTGTCTTCTGCCATGGCTTCCAACCCGCCTCCGGAGGGGAAGTGCGCTCGATCTCCTCCGACGGCGGCGTCTGAGCCGAGTCAGGGATCCAGGGAGCCTGCACGCCCTGCTTCTGGAGATGGCGCCCCGTCCGGTGGCGACCCCAAGAGGTCTCGGGCTCATCATCCCGACGGGACTCCTCTTGAGCGATGACAGGCTGAAGGTTCCCAGGTGTTGCGTCCTCCGTCCTCAGGCGGTGGAGTCTCTGAGGAAACTGCTGATGCGTTGAGGAAGGCTTCAAGCGGTGGAGTCTCCAAGGAAACTGCTGACGCGCCGAGGAGGGCTTCAGGCGGTGGAGTCTCTAGGGAAACTGCTGAAGCGCCGAGGGGGGTGGGCTTCTGAAGTATCCCTTGCCCCGTCGGTCGGCGACGGCGGGCTCTAGCGGTCCTCGCTGGCAACCCACCGCGAGGTAGAGGAGACCCTGGTCTCCCTTGGCTCCAGCCCGGAGATGACAGTGGCCCTTGCGCTGGAGGTGGCCGAGGTGATCCCTGTGCTCGAGTCGCGGAGCGGGAGGAAACCGCCAGAGCTGAAGTCGGGAACGTGGCCGCCCTTGTAGCCTCTAGGTTCCAGCGCGGGTCAGAGGAACCCTAACCCTAGGACCTTTTTTTATTGAGTCTGTAGTCCAGCTCATGGAGCCATGAATAAATAGACTCTTGTGACCTTTTGTGCCTGTTGCGCTTTTGTCTTCTTCTTGGTTTTGCCTAGCCGAGCCCTTAGCTCCGCAAGTTGCTCACAGGCCTTCACCAATCTCGAAGTCCCACACAGACACCTTCCCCGGGTGCTTATTGTATTGAGCGCCCCGGAGGTCTCTGGAACTCGCCCCATGAGGATGGGGAGGTCCGGATCTGCCGGCCACGTGGTGGGCCCAGAGCTCCCCTCTTAGGAGAGGGAGGTCCGGCCTCATGGGACACGTGGAGCCTTCGGAGCTCTCCCCTCGGAGGGGGAGGTCCGGCTTCTGCCGGCCACGTGGCGGGTCCGGAGCTCCCCTCTGAGGAGAGGGAGGTTCGGCCCCGTGGGACACGTGGAGCCTTCGGAGCTCTCCCCTCGGAGGGGGAGGTCCGGCTTCTGCCGGCCACGTGGTGGGTCCGGAGCCCCTCCTTAGGAGGCGAGGGCTCCGGCCCTGCTGGACATGTGGGGCCTTCGGGCCTCGTCCCTGTTGAAGGGGCGAAACCCGGATCCTCCGGTCCTGCGCTGGAGTAGTCGATAGCTCCTTGCCCCCCACCTCATGCAGCCCCCGTAGCTATAACCTGGAGGTCCTGCACACAGGTAGAGGAAACGTAATTCTCCTCGGGGGGGGGGGGGGGGGGGGGTCCTCCCCTCCCCGTCTCTTAGTATTATTCGGCTTACGGTCCTAGTCCGGTATACAGGGCTTGGGCAATTCTGTGCGCGAGGCACCGGGGCTCCGGCTCCCTCCAAGGTCTGGGCACGACCGTCCGGTCCCTAGTACTTGACCGTACACCGGGGAAGCAGAGTGCACAGGCTTTGGGTATGGAACCAGGCAAAGCGGTTGTACTCCCCTGGACCTCCGGAGGGCAGGGTGCGCACGCTTTTGGTACAGAGCCGGCTGAGCGGGATACACACCCTGGACCCCCCATGCACGGCGTAGGCCTTTCCTGGAGGTGACCAACTGGCACCGCAACACCTGACTCGGGGATGCCCGAGAGGCCCCCTGGCCATCGGCAGGTGCCTCAAGCGCAACCGTCTTCGGTAGGATAGCAAATGCTGACTATGGATGAGCGCGGGAAAAGGGGAGCTAAACGTACGGCGAGCATACATAGGAAGTGCGGTCATAAAAATTAATGCGTAATTTAAATGAGCACATGAGAGAGAGAGAGCGAGGTAGAATAGGTTTCTGCGTAAATGCCCATAGGAGGAAGGAAGGTTGTACATGGTGGCAACGACCCGCCCCATTAAGAAGGGAAGTAAGACTCTACGCGCTTAGGGTCGGAACCAGGCCAAGCTGGACGTAGTCCTAGACCGTCCCCTGAGACTTAGCTGCTCCGAACGATGTTCCTGGACTCTATGGGATTTATTACAGAAGGGAATGGCCCTGTTCTACTAATGCTCAGAAGGTAGAACTTACTGTGATGATGTTCCATACTCCAAAGGTTCGGGAACAGGTCCCATCCTTGGTTGAAAGGCATGTGTACCTGGGACGGCAACTTTCGTGACTCGGAAGGGACCTTCCCGGCTGGGGGAGAGTTTATAGGTCCTTCGCGGGAAAGTGTGTGCCGCGGCACAAGGTTGCCTTCTTGCAGGTCCCTGATGCGCTTGGTCCTTTGGCGGTGGTGCTAGAGCACCGGCCAAGGCCGTGCGTTGTGGGGTGTCACCTGTAGTCGTGCCTCGTCGACGAGGTCGTTATCTTCACACTGGAGCGGGTCCTGCGCGGCTTCTCTTGGGAGCCCCGGGGTACCCTCCCCTTCTAGTTAAGGCCGTCAAGAGGTAGGAGGACCCGGACTCTTATTGGGAGACCCAAGGCGTCTTTCCCCTTCTGGCTAAGGCCGTCAAGAGGTTGACAGACCCTGGACGGCCCCCAGGAGGTAAGACCGAGGCACAGAGACGTGCACCCGAGTGGAGCTGGCCGGGTTCTGCACCGTCGGGGCTGGTGCTTGGGCTGCTGCCACTACTTGGAGCTTCTCCAAGGTTGATATCGCAGCAACGCAGTCTCCACTGACTTTTCGGGGCAGCCGTAGTCGGCTACTGCCCCGGCTCGTCATCACCGGAGCTGGAGTCCTCACCATTGTGCACCGTCTTTATGACGCGCTGAGGCTCCTGAAACCCCACCTGGTGGCTGACGCTGACTGAGGCGTCGACCTTCTGCTTGCTCTCCCTTTGACGGAAGGGCGGAGCATCAGCTCGTAGCTGCTTCCCTTTGCGGAAGCGCTCCGAGAGCCTCTGGATGTCCCAGCACTCGGCAGCAGTATGATGGCTGGTGCCATGCACGGGGCATAGCTCGCCTTGGTCACCATCTGGAGCTGGTGACTGTCGCTGCCTTTTGTCGGGGCGTGGCCCCCGAGCTCCACTGGCTGCCGCTGCTGCGGAAACGGGAGCCGCGGCCGGTGGCTTCATCTTGCCACCGCCCCGGTTCTTGATCTTCTTGCGGCCTCCATAGGAAGCAGCGCCAGATCCGGGTTGTCATCCTGTCTCGGAGGCTGGCAGGGAGTGCTAGTTCCGCCCTTCTGCTGCCCTGGCGCACTTGTCTGCCAGGCTGAAGAGCTCTGAGACGTCACGGACCTCTCTGGTCGCGAGCTTCTCAAGCATCTTCTTGTCCCGGACGCCCTGCCGGAACGCCACCACCACAGAAGCATTTTGGATATGTGGAATGGTGTTCCGTACCTGGGAGAACCGCTGGATGAAGGAGCGCAGCGTCTCTCCAGGCCGTTGCTGCATGGCATGGAGGTCGAGCTCCGTGCCAGGCCGGGTGTAGGAGCTGCCGAAGTTGGCGGTGAACTGCCGGCGGAGCTCTTCCCAGGAGGTTATGGAACCCTAGGGGAGGTTCATGAGCCAAGACCGGGCTGGACCGGTCAAGGCGACGGGGAAGTAGTTGACCATGACAGCCTCGTCCCCTCCTGCAGCAAGGACGGCGGTGGAGTAGATCTGGAGAAACTCCGCCAGGTTGACGCTGCCGTCGTACATGTCGGGCAGGTGCGGCCGAAACTTGCGCGGCCACCTCGCGAAGCGAAGGTGGGGCGCCAGGGCTGCACATCCTGCTCCTGTTGCCGCAGGCGTTGGTGCCGCCAATGCTTGGTTCGCTGCTGGCACAGTGTACCCCGGTATGGGCAAGGCTACGCCATAGACCGGGGGCGCCGTTTGCAGGGCATATGGCTGGGGCACATGCTGCGTGGCGTATGCCTGGGGCAGAGATCACGTGGCGAAAGTCTGCGCCTCAGGCAGGGTTGAGGCAGACATCATGCTGCCGCCGACCTCTTGGTTGCGGCGCCTTTCTCGTCGTCGTTCGAGGAACACTCAGGCATCTTGGCCCAAGTGGCATCGTTCCAGCTCTGTCCTCAAGTCCGTCGATGGGAGCCTGGTGGAGCTGAAATCTGCCGTCTGCCCGTCAACCGTTGGTGTGCGCGTCAGCGACACAGCCGGCTGGCCGGAACGTCGTCCTCGTCGAAGTCTAGGGTTTGCAGTGGAGACGACGAGACGGTCTACCTCACGAATCCACTGCTGGGTCGCTGACCGAGGCGCGTCCCTATCAGGTGGATTGCGCAGTAGCGTTCTTGCTGCAGCTAGCGCGCCCCTGTGGGGGACACTCAGCGCTGCAGAGGATCTTACGCTCGCTGTAGTCACGGTCCGCCGTGGACGCGGGGGAGGAGAGCTTGCCGCTGAAGGAAGCTTGGTCATCTTCGCCGGCAAAGCTCGTCGCGCAAGGGAAAAGCCCCCTACCTGGCGCGCCAAATGTCGAAGTGTGTGGTCGACACTTTCCCCGGACCTGCTCTGGGCAGCCCGCGGAGGTTCTTTTTTGGAGGGGCTAGACGCTTGCGGAGAGCTTCAGTGTTAGGGACGAGTGAGGGAGAAGCTTGACACGGCGAGTTTTACGTGGTTCAGGCCGCCGGAGCGTAAAACCCTACGTCCACGGTGAGCAGATGTGCTCGCTGTATTGCTTGCTGCTCAGAACCGGAGTCCTGAGCTTGAGGGTGAGTAATGTCTAGCGTGCGAGTTCCCAGGGTTCGAACCCTTGCTAACGTTGCCTACCCGAGCCTTTTATAGTCCAAGGCTCGAGTGGCTTACAAGGGGGGGCCCGGGACCCGACAGGTGGTCCCGGGGAGATTGCCTGCCGACTACCGTATCTGCAGTTATGCCGGTAGTTGTCTCTGGCGAAGGGTTCCGAGTCTTCGTTCTACCGCCCTGCCCATGCCGCAAGCTAGTCGTAGTGGTTGATGATGGCAGGGACGGCAGGGGATGTCTTGTTGTTGTGTTTATTGGCGGGCAGGCTCTGACACGGCGCGCCAGTCTGTAATGCGACTGAGCACAACGACACCTAACAAAGGCGTGCTCCGCGTCTCCGCGTCTTGGGAAGGCGCGGGCCTTGAATACCTCGTACGGGCAAGGTATGGTGCGTCTTTACGCCTGCTGCCTATCACTCGGGGGCAGGCAGCGCCGTTCTGCTGGCCACGTGGTGAAGAGATCATCATCAAAGTGTTTAATAAACAAGGTGAAATCAGCTTTTCCGATCTTGAAGTCATTTTCAATCAAAAAATCTCTAAGGCACTCGTACCAAGCTCTAGGAGCTTGTTTGAGGCCATAGAGAGCCTTACGCAGTTTGAACACATAGTCGGGGTGCTCTTGATCTTTAAAATCGGGTGGTTGCTCCACGTACACCTCCTCCTTGATCGGTCCATTGAGAAAGGCGCTTTTCACGTCCATTTGATAAAGCTTGAAATCGTGGTGAGTAGCATATGCAAGTAATATACGAATCGATTCAAGCCTAGCTACGGGAGCAAAAGTCTCATCGAAGTCCAAACCTTCGACTTGTGAGTACCCTTTTTGCCACAAGTCGTGCCTTGTTCCTTGTCACCACTCCATATTCGTCTTGCTTGTTGCGGAAGACCCATTTAGTGCCATGACGTTGGACTTGGGTCTTTCAACCAGCTCCCACACTTCGTTCATTTTGAAGTTGTTCAATTCTTCTTGCATCGCCATCACCCAGTCTGGATCTTTTAATGCATCCTCAACCCTGTATGGTTCCAAAGAAGATACAAAAGAATAGTGTTCACAAAAATTAGCTATGCGAGATCGAGTTATTACTCCCTTTCGGATGTCACCGATTATGTTGTCAACGGGGTGATCTCTTTAGATGCTTTGGTGTACTTTTGTATTTGGCACTTGTGGTCTTGAATCTTCATTATCATCTTCTTCTCCCCTTGGATAGTTGCCCTCATTGATGTTTTGGTCTTCTTGATTTTCTTGAGGTTGATCTTGTATGGAAGCTCCCCCTCGATCATTTTCCTCCACCCGTGGTTCATTTTCTTCATTCGCATTTGAAGGTGGCACTTGTGGTCGAACATCGCCCAATGCAATCCTTCTTAATGCTTGACATGGAGTTTCTTCTTGATCTAGCACACATTGATCAACTTGCTCTTCTTGAGAGCCATTAGTTTCATCAAACACTACGTCACGTGCTACTTCAACAAGTCCGGAGGTTTTGTTGAAGACACGATAAGCGTAGGAGTTCGAATCATAGCCAAGTAAGAAACCTTCATCGGACTTCGAAGCAAACTTCGAAGCCCTTGGCTTCTTGTTTAAAATATAACATTTTGAACCAAAAACTCGAAAATATGAAATATTTGGCTTGTTACCGTGAGTAGTTCATATGAAGTTTTCTTGAGCAATCGATGAACCTGTGGTCCTCTGTAGCGCAAGAATTTGTTGCTGCTGATTATGTCTTCAAGTGTTTCTGTGAGGTGTTTGTTGTTCAGATGTTCTTTCTGGTTTCTTTAATCATCTGTAAACTTGCATGCACTAAATAAAAAAATAAAATTTGTAATGGAAATTAAGGGCTACTTTGGTTGTGACCCTGGCAGAGCTGCCTGGCACTGTCAGCGCCCCCAGACATACGATTTTGGGCGTCTGCTGCTGGCAGTGCTGCCTGGTCGGCGAGCTGACTGCCAGGCATGAACCAAACGAGTCCTAAAAGCCTAGCATAAAATGCATAACATCAAATACAAACAAATAAGGGGTAAGGCTGTCTAGAAATAATCCTTCCCTAGACCCCATAATATGTGAGAGCCTTTGGCACTGGGTACGCTCTTTATCAAATACAAACAAACAAGGGATGTAGCATGCTATAAATCACAATGGAAACTTTTATTTTCTTATTCAGTAATACAGGAAAGATTTGTTTAGTATCCTAAGGGTTTTTGCTTCAACACTCTTATCATTAAAATGTTAGCTAGTATTAAACTATTGAGCTTTCTTGTTGCTGTATGAAAGTTCATATTGTAATTTGCTATTTGTGGAACAGAAAAATCCCAGTGGCCAGGCATTATCACTACAGGAATCGGGACTATAGACGACGGCCGGAAACCGTCGTCAATAAGGACACTACCGTCGTCAATAACTTATTGACGACGGTAAAAGTTTATAGACGACGGTTTTCAACTGTCATCAATTATTAGTCGTCAATAAGTTTATTGACGACAGCTAAATTTAATAAATTTATTGACGACAGCTAAATAAGGCTGTCGTCAATAAGCTTATTGACGACGGCCAGCAAACCGTCGTCAGTAACCATGGCTTATTGACGACGGTTTCCACTCGGCCGTCGTCAATAACAATTGCTTATTGACGACGGTTTCTGGTACCTGGCCGTCGTCAATACTAATGGCTTATTGACGACGGCCAAGTACCAGAAACCGTCGTCAATAAGCTTTTCAATTTTTTTAAAAAAACAGAAAATCCTGCCCTGGCTTCGAGGCCAGCCCTGGCTCGATGGCCAGATCACAGGCAATCAAAATATACATCACAGAGTTGCATAAAAACACTATACGCACGCCACACTACCCTACGCTACCCCGACCGCTGCCACCGGAGTCCAGGAAGTCGTCGTGCGCTCGTCCAAACGCTGGTTGCTGAGGGGATGGAGTTTCCTGAGCCCGCGTCGCCGATCCCTATGATGTACATGTATAGTTAGACAAATTAGAAGTTCACAAATGTGTATAAGATTAAATAAACTCATTACAAGTTAAAATTGAGCAAGTTAGCTAGATTTGGCTATGTTTGAGTAAGTTTGCTCATATTTTACTAAGTTTGAGAAGTATGGACTAGTAGTGTTTGTGTTTGAGCTAGTTCAAAAAGTTTTGGCTATGTTTGAGTAAGTTTGGTCATATTTGACTATTGTTGAGTAAGTTGTACCATATTTTACTCAGTTTGAGGATGTTTAACTAGTTTTCTCTAAGTTTAAGTAAGTTTGATCAAATTTAACTAAATTTGAGCAAATTTAACTAGTTGCAGCTATTATGAGAAATTTTGTACCTGTGCTCCTGACGTCGGCCCCTGTGGTAGCTGTATCGGTGGCGGCGCCCACTGAGGAAAGACAACGGGTTGTCCTGTGGCCATAGCCTGCAAATATGAAGTAAATTATTATACATGTCATTTATATATTAGAAACGTTGAGTACATTGATCTGAACTTACCTGCATGGCAGCTTGCAGCTGTAGCATGTACGAGTGTTGATACTCGTACCTAGCCCGGAGCTCGGCTGCCTGCCTCTCGTTCGCGAGCCTCAGCGCTTCCTGCGTCCTCTGGAGCTCCTCCTGGACACTCTGGAGCTCCAGATCACGGCTGCCACGCCTGCTGGATCCACCCTGCGATGAAGAGGCCCTCGAGTAAGACCGCGCCTCCCTCGAGTCTACTACTCCATCGAAGATGGCCAACCTACACAACGAAGTAAGAGTATTAAAGTTTCGTATCTCGAAGTTAATGAAAGTAAATGAAAACAACAGAACTCACCGGTCGTGAGGTTTACCGCCACCGCTTGCATAGGCGGCTTCAGGTACGATCGGCGAGTTCTGCCAATCGTAATCGTCGCCTCAAAGCCTCCGCACCTCCTCCCCATACTTTTCCTGAAAATACAGAAAATTAAAGTCATCAGAAGTTTTAAAGATAATACAATTAAGTCAACTAAAGAACTCACCAACGTCTCTGTCGCTGTCTGAGAAGACAGCTGATCAGGCTGCGAGGGGTCACTTCCCATGTGACCCCTCCTCCACACCTAGATAGCGGTCGGCTCCTGACCGATCTCGCGCTCCTATCGATACGTGTTAGCACAATGATAGCGATAGAAATTAACTAGAATATAATTTGAGTATCACTTACCATCCGTTTAGCAAGGCGTACGTAGCCGTCCCCGCCAAGACGGTGTTTCCCGTCCGTCCCTCGACTCTGTCGGCGGGTCATCGACACGTCTTGGAAGCCCTGGCTCGCCCAACGAGCACACAGGGAATTGTAGGCGTCCGGACAGGACTCAAGCCACAGTACGCTGCTCCTCCACACCTAGATAGCGGTCGGCTCCTGACCGATCTCGCGCTCCTATCGATACGTGTTAGCACAATGATAGCGCTAGAAATTAACTAGAATATAATTTGAGTATCACTTACCATCCATTTAGCAAGGCGTACGTAGCCGTCCCCGCCAAGACGGTGTTTCCCGTCCGTCCCTCGACTCTGTCGGCGGGTCATCGACACGCCTTGGAAGCCCTGGCTCGCCCAACGAGCACAAAGGGAACTGTAGGCGTCCGGACAGGACTCAAGCCACGGTACACTGACCTGCACACATTTGTTGTTAGATGAAAACATTGATGAAAATTGGATAATGAAGCAAAGTAAAATAAAAAATTTACCTCTGCGTACTGTGCCTCCGTCAAGTACTTGTCCGCCACATCCCTAAACTGCCCCGGCTCACCCTCGTCCGGATGCAACTTGCAGTACGCCTTCGTAGCCTGAATGCGAGCCGTTGAAATCGACTGCGTCAGGAGCTTCCTAGCGTTGTTGTTGAAGACCAGGCGAGCGTGATCCAGCTGGGCCTCGTCCTCCAAACGGTAAAATTTCTACAAGTAGAAATATACAAGTTAATGTATTTAACATATAATAGGTTCGCATTTAATGAATAGACGATTTACTTACCATGAATTCATGCCACACATGCTCCTGGTGGTTGCCGTAGGTAATGTCCTGGGCCGTAGCGTAATCGTCCCAAGACGTAGCAGCCCGTCCGTTCACTAGACCGGGGTAGTGACAACGGATGAGCTGGCCCAGGACAGCGTTGACCTGGCGGTGGCGTCCTTGACCCGTGAACGAGTCATCGGCCCAAGACCTAATACACGATTCTCAATTAGTACATATATAAGTGTTAAAATATCTAAATTGATTTGTTATAGATTTACTTACCTATCGCCAACCGGACGAATAACGACCCGATCTTCTGGCCGTGCAGGAACCGGAGGAGGAGCCACGTAGTGGCTCCTCCTGTAACGCCGCTGTGGAGCCGGCTCCACATCAGGCTCTGTGGAAGGCTCTGAAGCAGGGTCTGAATCCTGCGGTGCCGGAACCTGAAGAGGATCCGAAGCAGGATCTGTAACAGGCTCCGAAACCTATGGTGTCTGAAGAGGACCCCTGGCCTCTGTCTCCTCGGACGTAGAGTCGTCCTAAAAATTTGAAGATTGGTAATATAGATTTAAGAAAGTTATTTATATAATTTATGTAATTTAATATTCTTTACCTGTCGTGACCGCTCTCGTGACCCCTGGCCTCTGTCGAGGCCCAACAGCTGAGACAGTCTACCATTGCTAGACTGACAGCCCTGAAAAACAGAGTCTGCTCTCGGGGGCAGAAAGCCCTGCGTCCCCCGTCGTCTACTGCTCGATGACATCCTGATGAAAGGAAATTTGATAATGAATTTAAAGGAAAATATAGAAGACGAAAGAAGAGATGAAAGAAACAATACTTGTACTCAATTTCAAAATTCATCAGTATCACGATCATGTACTCTACTTCGTAAACCGGACCATCGATCTTTTGTCATGGTTGTTCGCCGTTTTCGTTTTTTCACATTATGAGTCTGTACATCTTGTGCATCTCCAACTAATTCATCGAGTCGTAGACCAGGCTCAACGACAAAAGAATCCAGCAACTCTTCTTCTTGGTAAACAACATCTGCCTCATCAATGTAACCAGTATTGTCCGGTGTATATAACCGCTCACGAGGATTCACCTTTTGTACAACCCACCATGCACTAAGTTTTTCGCATGGATATTGTAGATAGTACACTTGTTCGACTTGGTGTGCAAGGACAAAGGTGTCGTAGCCTCGTAGTCGGTCCTTGTGTTTGACTTCTACCATGCCAAATTGGTTTTGTCGAGTTCCATTGTTATTATCAAACCAATCACAGTCAAAGAAGACTACTTTAAGGTCTTTACTCCCGGCAAAACTAAATTCTAGGATTTTGTTTATGATCCCATAGAAATTAGTTTCATGTCCTTCGGCATCGGCGGCTCTTGTCACAACTCCGGTGTTTGATGTTGCCCTTAGAGGACGTTGAGCTTCAAATTGAGTTGAACGGAATCGGAACCCATTGACATCATATCGACCGAAGAGTTTAACTTTAATGGATCCGTTGGACAGTTGTCGCAAATCTTCATGAACACCGGCTTGTGTCTTGCACTGTCCAACATATGAAGTAAGAAGACTATTTTATGCTATGAACATAATTACTAAGAGGAACAAGACAAGGAAAACGTTACATGATTTCGAAACCACGTTTGGAAGTTAGGTCCTCCATTTACTCCATAGTGTCGCATTGTTTGTATTTGCTTGCTAGTAGGTTGCTGCTTAGACTTCCAATTTTATCGATCGAACTCACTAAATCAGGACAAAAAAGAATTATTAATGTAGATGTATAACACACCACACAAATTAGTATAGATGTTGAACAACCACTTACTGAAAAAAAATTATCCATCCCATCTATGTTAGCGTACATGTATAACAAAGCAGCTGTCTTTTCATCTGTTGAAGCATCATAGCTCGTGCCACTACCAACAGTGGTGCCTCTCGTTTGAAAAAGTGAGAGTTCGCTACAAGAGGTTGCTTCAGCCATATTATACCGTAACACCGATGCATTAACATTGTGTTCTTCTGCAAAGTAGACACTTGAAAAGTATCCTATCTCCTGAAGTGTAAATGCTTCGACGATGCATCCTTCAACCCTTGCCCTATTACGAACCATCGGTTTTAGGCATCTGAGTGCTCTTTCAATGTGGTACATCCACCTATATTGAACAGGGCCACCTACTTTAGCTTCATATGGAAGATGGATTAGAAGGTGTTGCATTGGATTGAAGAACCCTGGAGGAAATACTTTTTCCATCTTACATAAAAGCACGGGTATCTCTTTTTCCAACTTCTCCATCATCTCCCTTTTGATTTCTTTAGCACAAAGCTGTCTATAAAAATAGCTAAGCTCGGCTAACACCTTCCAAACCTCATCGTCAAGATAGCCTCAAAACATAACCGGCAGAAGTCTTTCCATGATTATGTGATAATCATGGCTCTTCAAACCAGTAAGATTTCCAGTCTTAACATTAACGGCTCTTCTCAAGCTAGCAGCAAAACCGTCTGGGAACTTCAACTGTTTCAACCACTTGAAGACTTCTTTCTTTTCTTTTGGTCGAAGGCAGAAAGAAGCTCGTGGTTTGCTACCAGCTTCGGAGAGCTCAAGACTTGGTCGGTTACAAACCTCTGCCAAATCCTTCCGAGCTTTTATATTGTCTTTTGTTTTTCCCGTCATATCCAAGCATGTTCTTATGATGCATTCGCCCATGTTACGTTCCTGGTGCATGACATCAATGTTATGCATTAGAATTAAAGACTTCATATACGGTAACTCCCATAGTGCACATATATGAGTCTAATTGTGATCCTCTCCGTAACCAACAAAATATCCAGGACGACCTTCATCTGGCACTAGATTGTTGAGCTGTTTAACAATTTCCGACTCGTTCAGACGTTGTGGTGGTCCCTTTTTTACAATGGTACCCTTCCTGAAGGCATTTCTCTGTTGCCTAAACACGTGATTTGGCGGTAACCAACGTCTATGACAATCAAAGTAGCATATCTTGCCACCATGACTTAGACGAAAACAATCCGTGTCTGAAGCACATATTGGACATGTCAATCGACCATGAGTGCTCCAGCCAGAAAACATGCCGTAAGCTGGAAAATCATGAACAGACCACAAGTACGCAGCTCGAAGGTTGAATTTCTATTTTCTATAACAGTCGTACGCTTCGACTCCTGTCCATAACATTTTGAACTCTTCAATCAATGGCTGCATCATCACGTTCAGTCGTGAACCAGGATGATCCGGTCCAGGTACAATAAGGCATAGGAACATGAACTCATACTTCATACAAAGCGATGGTGGTAAGTTGTACGGAATAGCGAACACGGGCCAACAAGAGTATGGTGTGGCGTTTGTACTAAACGGTGAGAAGCCATCTGTCGCCAACCCAAAGCGAATATTTCTCGCATCATTGGCGAAATCTAGATCGAAGTGGTCAAGCGCCTTCCATGCCTCACCGTCCGACGGGTGCACCATCATGCTGTTGTTCTCACGTACACCTTATTTATGCCACCTCATGTGTCTAGCTGTTTTTTTAGATAGAAACAAACGCTTGAACCTAGGTGTGACAGGCAAGTAGCGAAGCTGCTTCTGTGCGACTTGAGTCATTACTTTTGAACTGTCGTCATTAACAACTTCGACAAATCTCGCTTTACCACATTTTAAGCACTTGTTCTCGTTGGCATGCTCTCTCCAAAAAAGCATGCAATTGTCTAGACACATATCAATCTTCTCATATTTCATACCTAGACCAGAAATCAACTTCTTAGACTGATACATATCTTTAGGCACTTTATGTGGTTGTGGAAGGATATCGCTGATCAATTTGATAAGATCGTTGTAGCAGTTATTTGAGAAGAGATACTTAGACTTAATGACCATAAATCTAGTCATGAAAGTAAGGAGCGTCACTTCGGTGTGTTCATGCAACGGCTCTTCTGAAGCTTTGAGAAGCGTGAAAAACGCTTCAACCTCCGTTGGAGGAGGATCCTCCATCAATTCAGGATTTATGGCATCAAGCATCTCGTCCATCCTATCGACCCCCGTGTTGTCATCCTCATCTGAAACTTGTAAGGGTTGAGAAGATGTCTCACCGTGAAAGGTCCACACCTCATAATCTTGCATGAAACCGTATCGACATAAGTGAAACGCCAAATTCACTTTGTCCCAACACTTTGCACCTTGACATTTCGTACATGGGCACCGCACCTTATCGATCTTTGACAATGAAAAAGCTCGATCTACAAAAGCATCTGTCTTTGCGAACCACTCATCCGAGTGACCACCAGAACTGTTCTTCCAACCGGTATACATCCAACTACGATCCTCACCCATGTTTGAATCTGCAGTTTAATGTCAAGGAAATTATAGTTACTTTATAATTTATTTATGTCACGGCTCTACATCTATTGGAAAGGATAGGTCCTAAACCCACCCAAGAGTGATCGAGCGGAGCGTGCTCATAACGAGACGCGTGGTATGGATCCGAACGAAATTTCGGCAGCATAACCCCGCTGTTCTCCACTGCACGCCCGAAAATGGTGCAGCAGAGAACAACAGGGTTATGCCGTCGAAATCTTGTCTAGATCTAAACCCGCGTTTCATCACATGCCACGCCCCCTCGGTCACTCCCAGGCTGTCCAAAAAGGGACAATTCCGAACGTACACGCCTCACATGCGTAACACATGTGAGACGGGCCCGTTCGAAACGGGTGACGCATGTTGTATAGGTTTACGTCAATCTTTCGTTTTTGAGTCATTTAAAAGAGAGAGAGGAAAGAATGAGAGAGAAGGAAAGAACGAGAGACAAAGAAGTGGGTCAGCCGTCCTAAGTTATGTCCCGTTGGGGCCTGCCATTATCTTACGACGCCTTTAGGGTTAGCCGTCGTACGTTATGCCCCGTCGTAAGTGGGTCAAAGATGAAACCGCACCGTCGGGGCCCGCCGTCCACGCGCGGGAGCTTGCCGTCCTCCGTGCCTGTCTCGACTAATACATTACCACTAAATGAGCCGTGACAGACCCTAAATGGGTCGTGTCAGGCCGGACCGGGCCGAAACCCATTTATTTACATATAGTAACTAATCACACAATCAATCAAAGTATTAATTAAACAATAATCAATTACAATACTAATTAAACAACTAATCAACTAAGGTCGGACAGCGCGGCAGGGCGGGGCTTGGGGCGGGGCCGGGTGGCACAGCAGGGCGGGGCTCGGGGCGGGGCGCGTCGAGCGGTGGTAGTGTCAACTCCTTGTGATCCGTCTAGATCTACTTCTTGTTGTTGGGGCATGCATGACTGAGACACTCAATCATGCATTTACAGAAGATTACCGCATTGTATAATAACTACCTTGTGATGTGATTGATTAGTAATTGATGGGAAGTGCTATGTATAATAACTATCTTGTATAATTACTATGATTTTTTTATTGCTGGTTACACCAAATAAGTGATAACTCCAGATCCAATGTGTAGGCAGCCCCGTCGTCAACTCAAGCTTAGTTGATGCTGCTCTTGTCCCCAATCTCCTCCTGTGCTCCCATTGGCTGTCACCCCTACCTGGCCAGTACCAGTCCCAGTCCCTTGCCCCTTTCGGCCCCAAGCCGCCCGCTGCCACCTCCCATGTGTGGCAGCGCTTTGCTGCACCACTAACACAAGTTGCTACGATATTCCATCTCCATGCATCCAACATCTCTAACCTACCTGATCAGACTCCTACCCCAGCTCCACCCGCTGCCAGCCTGCAACCCACGGCGAGGCAGCACCATGCCGCC
Source organism: Neostapfia colusana (assembly GCA_030760725.1). Classification (NCBI taxonomy): domain Eukaryota; kingdom Viridiplantae; phylum Streptophyta; class Magnoliopsida; order Poales; family Poaceae; genus Neostapfia; species Neostapfia colusana. The sequence continues at coordinate 3,503,746 of JASWHV010000010.1, read as the reverse complement.
TCTGTCTCACTGCCCACCACTGGGCCAACCTGCCACCTGATTACTACTGCTGCTACTGTATGCTCTGCCACTGCCGCTGTTGTGTAACAAGGAGCTGAGGAGCATGGGGGTGCTTTAACCCTGTGGTGGTGGCAGGGCGTGATGTACGGGAGCTGAGGACAAGGATGCGGAACGGCGCTGCCTGCTGGCCATCACGGGGAGCAGCTGGCAGCTAAAGATAACAGAGATGGGAATTACGGATGCGTCCGCGTGGGCATTGGGCTCGGCCTGGTCGCTAGCTGTTAGCGAATAGCAACCAGTAGCCATCAGGCATTCAGGCTTATTATTATTTTTACCTACTGGTTTCCTCCTGAAAAAACATAGAGCATACTACCACTTTAATCATCATTTATATATTATTGGTACCTGGTACATACATATTTACATGCTCACAGCACAAAAGAACGACACACGTATCTGAATTTCTTTTGTGCAGGATATGTATGATTTCATGGCTCTGGACAGGCCTTCAACACCTTGCATTGATCGTGGGATAGCTTTACATAAAATGATTAGGCTTATCACAATGGGTTTAGGTGGTGAAGGCTATCTTAATTTCATGGGAAATGAGTTTGGGCATCCTGGTTAGTCTTAACAATTGCATTTGCATCCGGGGAGAGGACGGAGGGGAGGGAGAGGGGACTTACCTCGGCCGGAGACGGGCGGCGGCGGTGGCGGGGACGGCGGCGGCGGCGACCGGTGCGAGTTAGGAGGCGGCGACCGGCGGTGGGGACCAGCGGCGGCGGCGACCGGCGGCGGCGGCGGGGAACGGCGGGGAGGGCGACGAGACTGATGGCGCGGCGCAAGTCGGGAGGCGGCACTGTGGCCGCCTCCCGGCTCGCGTACGGGTTATATGTCCGGTAATTGACGACGGTGCCAGGTCACCGTCGTCAATAACTCCTCGGGTGGACCCGAATTAAGTTAAAGACGACGGGCACCGTCGTCAATAATTTATTGACGACGGTACTCGCTCAGCTGTCGTCAATAACTGTGTTATTGACGACGGTGCTAGGTCACCGTCGTCAATAACTCCTCGGGTGGGCCCGAATTAAGTTAAAGACGACGGGCACCGTCGTCAATTATTTATTGACGACGGTACTTGCTCAGCTGTCGTCAATAACTATGTTATTGACGACGGCTTTTTCTAGCCGTCGTCAATAAAATTAAAGACGACGGCCCCGTCGACAATAAATCTGGCCGTCGTCAATAATCGTTTTCCCTGTAGTGTATTAGCATCAACTATTGCTCCACATCGTAACCAAGGAGCCGCACATGGTGTGGCTAGTGACATGCCTTTTGGAAGGTTGGTCTGTGGTTGTACGTATCTTGCTATACTACAGCCTAGAGGAAACATTTAGCATTTGATTGCTTTTCCTTTGTAAATTAATGCTGGTCAAGGCTGGAATATCATATATGTTCTCCATTGGATAATTCTGACACTCCACTCATGCTAAACTTTTGTTTGTGGCCAACTTATGTAGTTCATTCTAGTACCAAATTCACAGTTTATCGAATGGTACTATTGACTTATGTTTCTATCGCAATGGCAGTATACTTCTGCAAGCTCTGGTTTCAAGTGATTTTAATGGAGATATGGAGGCAAGATTTCTGCATAGTTTTTTATCTGTGGTGAAGCAGAATGTTCTTTGACATTCAATCTTAAATATGCAGGCATGTTGCAGGGCGTCTAACCTTCTTTCTCACATAATCAAGGATAACTTGCAATGCAAGGAGCGTGTATGTACTTTTCATTTTGTCTTTTGGGAACTTGCGCTTAGTCTACCATGGTTGAGTACTATTTGTCACGAATTAGGGTGCCTATAATAGTTTACTGTTAACCACTTCTATTTTTTAGGGAAACACCAATCACTTCTATTGTTTCCTCCTTACTATTATATTGTTGTTGCGCTTTTGTGCCTGTTTTTACTAATTGTGTGGCTTCTATAAGCAAGTTTTGATATGGTATCTCATCTGTGACTTTCTTTAAATCCACTGCCTGTATAAATAGAATTTTACCAATAAATTTCTCTTCTTTTTTCAGGTATTAGAAATTCAGCTTGAGATGCCTACACCATCCTTGGGACGCACTGAGCCACTTCTGCATCGAGTTGTTACATGTTTATCTGTTGCAGCTTCAACAGAGGGAGAAAATGACCGAATCGCAAAACCAGAAGAATCATATATTCAGCCTGTTATTCTCCATCTACTCATCACATGGCTTGTGGATTGTTCAAATGCTGTCTATTGCCTTTTGGAATCAGCAGGACATATGAACTACATAATAGAACTTGCTTCAAGTAAACGTTACACTGCTTGTGTTCGTGGATTGACTGCTGTTGTTTTGGGTGCATGTGTCTTGTACAGTGCTAGCCATGAGAAGGACCATGATGCCTTTGCTGTTGCAGATGCTTTAAGTCAAAAGATTGGCCTCACTACTTACTTTTTGAGGTACGATGAATTGCAGAAAAGCTTGGCACATCCCTCGCTGGAACAGCAGCACCGCAAGCAGCTTCCCCGATCAAGTGCAAATAGCATGCCAGATTTTCAGGAGATTGAAGAGGAAGAGTGTTGTGAATCGTAGTTGGGAGGAGGCCTCCTTCTGCGCCTAGGGCTGCGCAGAGGCAGAAGAAGTAGCGAGGAGGATGTCGGATCGTTGCGTAGAGGGTAGCGTGGTGGGGAAGGGCTGTCACGGTGGCTGCTAGGATTAGCAGTCAGAGTGATCAAGATAGAAAACAATCCGTACGGCAATTTTCTTTATTCCTTGATGGATTACATGAGGGGGGAGAGAGCGCATTATATAGGCCAGGGGCCCCACGCGCCCCTGCACCTAGGCGGTTGGGGAAAGGCCAACTGTCCCTATCTCTTATTTCTATCTATAACACACCCTATTATTTAATTTCTTCTCTAACAGATTATTCTCCCCTAATCAAATCACCTCTATCTATAACACACTATATTATTTATTTCCACCTCTAAAAGACCCCCCCCCCCGATCTAGATTATTTCCTTAATCTTCTAGATTCTTCATGTGTTGTTGTTGTCTGCGGTGCCTTTGTGGGTTCTACGCCCGTAATGGTCGCCCACAAAGGCATCCACAACATTTTCCCCCTTTCCGACAAAGAGCTCGTCCTCGAGCTTTGAACAGGGGGTGTTGTCTTCTAAAGTCTTCAAGATGGACCAATGGAGAATATGTGTTGGTGTTGATCCTTCAGATTTCTTTAATAAAGACATATGGAAGGCATCATGTATCTGTGCTTGAGGAGGCAGTTGCAGCTTGTAGAAAACAGGACCAATGCGTTGTAGGATCTGATAAGGCCCAAAATATTTTGGACCAATCTTGGAGGGGGGTGTCACCATAACCGCTACAGCCTTACGTTGATGCAGCCGCAACCATACCCAATCACCGCAGTTGACATCGAACGGTTCTCATGCAATGGACAAGGGAACGTGTGGGTAGATCCCTGTGCAGAAGATGGAGTTACCATTCACAACTCTGACGCCTATGTCGTGTCGCGGAAACATCATCAGGCCAAGCTCTCGGATGAGGGGCTCATTGATGAAGGTGTAGGTGGACCCGGTGTCGAAAAAGGCGGTCAACAACTTGCCATGGATCTGGACTTGGAGCTTCATGGTGTTGGTGAGGTTGATGCCTGTTAGGGCGTCTAATGAGATGCCCATGTCGGTCACGGCCGCACTGACGTCGTCGTCAACATCAAGCTCTAAGAGGAAGACCCCCTTGTTGGCGCACTTGTGATCCATCGTGTACTTAAATGAACTATGATAGCACTCGTCGTTCGCCCGCTTGGCTGCCATCTCGCCGAACGTGAGGCGTTTGAGACGGGGGCGAGTGCGGGTGTTTGCGGCAGCATAGGGTATGCCAGAGACCGTGCTCAGTGCTGATGCAGTGATGTGCGGGGTAGAAGAGGGGTGCACGATCCTCTGTGTATCTGTGCCCTGCTGTGCACCAAATTCTGTCGTCGTCGCATGTCGTCGCTCGAAAGCTCGGGACAGGCTCATGGCGGTTTGGTGATGCCTACTGTAGTGATTGTCGTCGTCGCCACCGCCGCCGGCCCGGGGGACGTTGCTGCCTTGCGGTGTGTGTTGTTGCATCTTGTCGTGTTCGGAGAACTCCGTCTGCAGTGTCTTCTCAAGGCGTGCAAGGCGCACGTCATGAACGTCCAAGCACTTGTTGATGATGTCGATCTGCTCCATCATATTATTCATCATGTTGCCGAGATCTTGGAGGGTGAAGGTCCCAAGATCATCGCCGGAGCCGGACATGGTCATTGCTCCGCTGTCTCTGGATACCAATTGTTGTGAATCGTAGTGGGGAGGAGGCCTCCTGCTGCGCCTAGAGCTGCGCGGAGGCAGAAGCAGCAGCGAGGAGGATGCCGGGTCACTGCATAGAGGGTAGCGTGGTGGGGAAGGGCTGTCAACGTGGCTGCTAGGATTAGCAGTCAAAGTGATCAAGGTAGAAAATAACCTGTACGGCAATTTTCTTTATTCCTTGATGGGTTACATGAGGGGGAGGGGGCACATTATATAGGCCAGGGCCCTGCGCGCCCCTTCCAAATATGCACCTAGGCGGTTGGGGAAAGCCCAACTACCCCTATCTCATATTTCTATCTATAACAGACCCTATTATTTATTTTCTTCTCTAACAAATTATTCTCCCCTAATCAAATCACCTTTATCTCTTATTTCTATTTATAACACACCATATTATTTATTTCCATCTCTAAAAGACCCCCCAATCCAGATTATTTCCTTCTAATCCAATCTTCTAGATTCTTCATGTGTTGCTGGTGTCTGCGCCTTGGGCCACCGAGCTGCTGGTGCCTTTGTGGATCATATGCCCGTAATGATCGTCCACAAAGGCATCCACAGCAAAGAGACAAGTAGAGGCGACCAACATCCTTTTCTCTCAGAATTCTTTGATTCACATTAATTTTCTCAGTAAGCTTGAGGCTGATATTAGAGAGAACATAAGGGATACATTTAGTAGGACAAAAACCGCAACTGCAGTTCTGCCTTCTGAGTTAGAGCAGAAGAATGGAGAAGACGATGGAGAGTATATCAGGCGTTTAAAGTCATTTGTAGAAAAACAATGCAATGAGATGCAGGTTAGTTCCACATTTGCCTTTTCAAGAAAATGTTTCCCATTGTTGAATTACTTTCAAAGTTCCAAGCTAAGATACAAACTGGCAAACTGTATTGGGACACTTCAGAATAGGTTTATGTTTGGTTAGCATCATTTTTTACTTTAGTGAGCGACATGAATCTTCTAAAATAAAACTTGGTCTCCTTCCATTTTTTATCAGAATATGGAGGAAAATAAGCAGAATGAATCATTTCAACATAGGGAAAGCAGTGAGTTTGCAGGGGGTATATTGGGTGCCCCAACTCATTTCCAAAATGATGGATCAACCCTATATTTACTGACGCATGCACTTTTGCCACCATCTGCAGTAGCTGTTGGTCATTGGCTAAGACAGCAGTCTTTTTTCAGTAAGTTTTGTGCAGAAGATTTCCTTTATAAATTATTTTTTGCTAGAACTCTACCTATGCCTTTCTAGGTATAGCCGGTCCCAAGCCGGGTAAAGGAGGAGGGTTGTGATAGGCTTGGCAAGCAAGCATCAAAACCAGTCATTCCTATGGATTATCTAGCCTACCTCAACGTGTTTGAGACAAAGGCTTTGTTATTGTTGTAAAAGTTCTGCCTCAAAACATAAATTATCTTTTGGCATGGACTCATCAGTGAAGCGATTGTTCTTAAATTAGGCTATTTATTATTTTATTTGCAAGCAATGAAATTAGGTTGTCCAGTACTCTACTGGAGGACCCTCTTGGACAATTTGCTACTTTATTGTGCTCCGGCCAAACCAATACGGGCTAATCAGTGCATACTCAATACAGTCAGAATTTTGAAAAATGTCTCTCCTTTTTTAGAGTATTTTAGGTAACACTAACATGGCTGCCTGTGAGGTGTGGATCACCCATTATTAGTAACATCCTAGTGTAAAATTTGTTGCAATTCCAGCCCCAAAACTTCTCTGTTCTTGGTGTATAAACTGATCTGCCCTAGCAGATCAATCTGAACTCAGGCTTTGATGGCTGCTGAACCAAACTTGGTGGCGGCTAGGGTTTAGGAGGGAGGCAGCAGCTGGGGAAGATGATGCCCTAGGTGCCGGCTGGAACAGCAGGCGGCTGGAACAACAGGATGCAGTGGAGAGGACCTTGGCGGCGGCTGGAAACCCTAAGCGGCTAGGGTTCCTGAGAGGGAGGCACCGACCTGGGAGAGATGAGAGGGGCGGCGGCAGCAGCAAAGGGGGAGAGAGGCGGCCAGGGCAGAAAAAGGGTGGAGGAACTTTTCTTTTTATTCAACTCTCTCAATTTGGGGTGTTTTTGGTTTGTATATATAGCCCCCCTTACAAGAGTCCTAATCTATTACAAAAGGATCTTTTAGTCTATCTCTAAAAAGATTAAACTCAGATTTCTTCTAGAAAGGGGGCCCAGCCTGGGCCATGGCTGACCAGCCCACTTGGCCTAGTTCTAGCCGCCCTGGTCCAGGGGCAGATCAGCCCACATTCTCCTCCTGATCCTGACATTGGCCCACGTCTAGGATTCCGATCCTTCTCCTCATCTCCAGGAACTTCTGTCTTCTAAGAGCCTTGGTCAAGATGTCCGCCATCTAGTCTTCTTGAGTGGAGATTTGCTCAAGCACAATAGTACTGTTGTCCACACACTCCCTTATGTAGTGGTACTTGACGTCGATGTGCTTGCTTCTGTCATGGTGTACCGGATTCTTGCTCAAGTCTATAGCTGACTTGTTATCAACCGCAGCACCGGCGCCTTCGATTTTTCAGCTAAGTCCTCCATCATCCGTGCCATCCATACACCTTGACATGCCCCTTGAGCTACTGCGATATACTCTGCTTCACATGAGGACAAGGCCACCACCTTTTGCTTGCAGGACTGCCATGAAACGGGGCTGTTTCCAAGATAAAACAGCACCCCGCTTGTGCTCTTGCGGTCCTCCACGTATCCCGCATAGTCACTATCCAAGTACCCAATAAGCTCCATGTCTCCTCCTCTTGCATAGAGGACTCCATAGTTGATTGTACCCGCTATGTAGCGTACAATGCGTTTGACTGCAGCAAAGTGATCCTCCTTGGGCTCCTCCAGAAACCGACTCACGTACCCGACCGAGTAGGCAAGATCAGGACGTGTGTTCACCAAGTATCGCAGCCCTCCAACCAAGCTCCTATAGTCCGTTGCATGCACCAACGGGCTATCACTTGTCTTGTAAATCTTGAGGCCTTGCTCCATGGGGAATGCACAGAGGTTGCATCCTTTCAGGCCAGCTTTAGTGACAAGTTTGGAAGCGTAGGCCGCCTGCCCAACGCTTATCCCTGCATCATTTTGCCGCACCTCTAGGCCAAGATAATATGACAAGAGACCCAAGTCACTCATCTTGAACCTCTTCATCATCTCCCCTTTGAACTTCTTGAGATCGCCTCCTCCTGTGATCACAAGATCGTCGACGTACATGCCGACGATGAGCTTCTCATCTTCAGCTCCACGGAAATAGATCCCGTGCTCGCTCGTACTCTTCTGGAAACCATGCAATAGCAAGCTATCGTTGAGCTTGGTATTCCAGGCCCTGGGCGCCTGATGAAGTCCATATAAAGCCTTCTTGAGCCGATACACCTTGTGTTCGGCTCCGTCGATGATGAAGCTAGCGGGTTGGGAGACGTACACCTCCTCCATCAAGTCGCTGTTCAGGAAGACGCTCTTCACGTCCATGTGGTGTACCTCCCACCCCTTGTGCGTAGCAACTGCAAGGAGCAAGCGAACAGATTCGAGACGAGCTACAGGAGCAAATACCTCATCAAAATCTATTCCTTACCGTTGGACATAGCCTTTTGCTACTAGTCGAGCCTTGTGCTTCACCATCTCCCCATGCTCGTCCTTCTTCACCTTAAACACCCATTTGAGGCCAATGGGCTTGTGTCCTATAGGAAGATCAACAAGTTTTCAAGTCTTGTTTTCTTCTATGCACTCCATCTCCTCGAGCATGGCCCGTCTCTAGCACGGGTGTTCCTCAGCATCGGTGAAGGACGTGGGCTCCTCCGCGGTGGTGAACATGAGCTCCCCCTCCTCCAAGCTTGGCGGGCGCTCAGCCCGACCAGGAGGGGTGAGGATTCCAAGCACGTTGTGCATCGTGCGGAACAGTAGTTTCGCGCCGTCGTAGTAGTAGGCATCGACGACATTTCTGCCGGGGTCCGACAGCGGCGCGGCGAAGCAGATGGGTCGTGGAGGATTCCAGGGCGTGACGAAGGTGCTGGAATCTTCAAATCCGGAATCCCCCGCTGCTGCTGACCCCCGTGCAGGACTGTCCGAGCCCTGATTTGCGCTGGACAGTCCCTGCAGGGACCTTTGAGGCGACGCTGCAGGTGCTGAACTCTCTCCAGCAGGTCTGGAGGCTAACGCAGGAACTAGTAGGGTCTGGACAGACCCTTTTGTGTCCCTCCTGGGCACTGCTGGGGTGTTGTTCGGCCCCTCCGGACCCTGCAGCACCTCTCCGGGTGCTGGAACAGCAGGTCCAGCAGGTGCTGGACCTAAGGAGTCGACGTGGAAGGCGGTGTAGTTCTCTTCTCCTGCTCCTTCTCTCCAGTCCCACTTGGCCGACTCGTCGAATATCACGTCACATGATATGTGTGTGCGCCCATCAGCCGGATTATACATCCGATAGCCCTTCGTTCCTGCAGCATAGCCAAGAAAAATCATCGGAGTACTCTGGTCTTCCAACTTTTTCAGGTGGGGGCACGTGTTCTTGACATGCCCCACACACCCAAAAGTTCGGAAATAATTGACGGCTGGTCGCTCTCCATGTCAAGCTTCATATGGCATCTTCCCGTCGAGGCCGCGGGTAGGGGATCGATTCAAGATATAGACAGCCGTGATAATTGCCTCATGCAACAAAATCCCAGGCATACCCTTCGCCTTCAACATGCTCCTCGCCATGCCAACCACCGTCTAGTTGCGCCGCTCCACAACCCCATTTTGCTGTGGCGTATACGGGGCTGTGAGTTGACGCTATACTCCGTGCTGAGCCCAGTACTCGCCGAACTCCTGTGAGGTGAACTCCCCTCCGCGATCAGTACGGAGTAGCTTCAGCCTCCTCCCGGACTCTAATTCAGCTGTCGCCTTGAATTGCTGAATTAAGTCGGGCGCCTTATCCTTGGTTGCTAGAAGATAGAGCCACATATAGCGGCCCATGCCATCCACTAGCAACAAGAACATCTTCTTGCCGCCTGGATTCGTCGGTGTGATAGGCCCGCAGATGTCGCCATGGACAAGGTCGAGCGCGCCCTCTACGCGCCGCCGAGCTTGCTTGGGGAAGCTGGAGCGCCTCTGCTTCCCGACCAAGCAAGCTTCGCACAATTGATCGACGTGATCAATTTATGGAAGCCCGAGCACCATCTCCTCTCGTGCCAACTTCCGAAGCGCCTGGAAGCCGACGTGTCCGTAGCGTCCGTGCCAACGCCACGCAACATCATCACGCCTTGCAGTTAGGCAAATCGGACGTGTGATGTTGAGCCTGATGGAGTACAGCTTGCTGTCATCGCGCTGAACTCGTGTGAGGAGACGTTGCTGCTCATCCCGTATGTGCATCACTCCTCCTTGCACCGTGATGCTGTAGCCATCCTCGTCCAGCTGGCCAACGCTGATGAGGTTGGTGGTGAGGCATGGGATGAGGTAGACGCTGGTGAGCCTCCTGCGCTCACCCGTCTTGGCGGCAAATAGGATCGTACCCTTCCCCTGGATAAGCACGACGGAGTTGTCGTCGAACTTGATGGTTCCGACAACGTTTTTCGTCGAGCTCGGAGAAGACGGCGCGCGAACCCGTCATGTGGTTGGTCGCGCCCGTGTTGAGGTACCAACGAGTGTCGTCAAAGTCGTCGTCGTTGCTGCGGTGAGCGAAGACACGTCCCTCCACTATCTCCAATGGGCGCGTAGGACGTTCCTGTACAAACTCCTCCTGTACAGAGGCCACCCTTGTCATAAACAAGGCGCCCTCCTCCTCCGCCTTCGCCACGAAAGCCTGCTGCTGCGGCTCCTCCTTCGGCTTCGACCGACACTCCCTGGCCCAGTGGCCCTTCTTCCCGCACTTCCTGCACTGGTCCCGTGGATTATCCTTCCGAGAACCTCCCTTCATGCCTCCGTTCTTCTTGGACGGGCCCTTTTGGCCGCCCCTCTTAGGAGAACCTACGGACTGGGTAGACCGCTCCTCCTTCCGTTGTGCCTCCCACTCCTCCAGAGTGAGGTACAGCTGGTCGTTGTGTACTCCTCCCTTCCGCTATGTCGAGTCGAAGGCGTTCTCAGCCGCCCTGAGACGCCCCGTCACCTCCGACAAGGTGAGGGTCGACACGTCCAGCAGTGTCGTGATCGCCACCACGATCTGTTGGAAGCGTTCTGGAATGCTTCGCAGGAGCTTCTCCACGGCCCTCTCCTCCACTGCCTTCCAAAGCAGTCGTGCCTTCAGCTTAATCTTCATCATGACAGCCCACTCCGTGTAGTTGGTCTTGGTGAGCACGGGGAACCCCGTCCCGGCGTTCACCTCACGAGCTGCCGGTGAGGTGTGCCATGACTGATGGCGTTGCCGCTGCTTGTAGGTGTAGACGACATCTTGCAGAATTCATCCTAGGGTTGAAACCGGCTCTGATGCCACGAATGTTGCAATTCCAGCCCCAAAACTTCTCTGTTCTTGGTGTATAAACTGATCTGCCCTAGCAGATCAATCTGAACTCGCTTTGATGGCTACTGAACTAAACTTGGTGGCGGCTAGGGTTTAGGAGGGAGGCAGCAGCTGGGAAAGATGATGCCCTAGGTGCCGGCTGGAATAGCAGGCGGCTGGAACAGCAGGTTGCGGTGGTGAGGACCTTAGCGGCGGCTGGAAACCCTAGGCGGCTACGGTTCCTCAGAGGGAGGCGCCGACCTGGGAGAGATGAGAGGGGCGGCAGCGGCAGCAAAGGGGGAGAGAGGCGGCCAGGGCAGAAAAAGGGTGGAGGAACTTTTCTTTTTATTCAACTCTCTCAATTTGGGGCGTTTTTGTCTTGTATATATAGCCCCCCTTACAAGAGTTCTAATCTATTACAAAAAGATCTTTTAGTCTATTTCTAATAAGATTAAACTCAGATTTCTTCTAGAAAGAGGGCCCGGCCTGGGCTATGGCTGACCAGCCCACTTGGCCCAGTTCTGGCCGTCCTGGGGCAGGGGCAGATCAGCCCACAAAATTACCATGTGTCCTTATTTCTAGATTGATGGGTAACTTATTGCTGGGTGGTTATTTTTTAGTGGTTATCAGAATGCTGCTCTGCTTAATAAAGAAAGAAGTTACCCATAATTGAATGCATTTTTTTCAGGACTTGACTCGAAATGCAATGTTAGCAGAAGAGTTATTAAGAACTGGTAGTGGTAACACCGCTGATACTTCCCAGAAACCAAGCAGTGGCCGAGAAAGAGTCCAAATTGAAGCCCTCAGACAAGAACTTGAGGGAGCGCAACAACAGGTAGAAGCATTCAAAGCTGAAAAGGCTCAGATTGAAGCTGAAACTACCAACCAACGAAACCTTGCAATAAAACTGGAGTGTGATCTGAAAAGCTTGTCAGACGCGTACAACAGTCTGGAGCAGGCCAACTACCGCTTAGATACCGAGGTGAAAACCTTGCGGCAGGGAGGCAAGATGCCCTATCCTGACATGGAAGCGATAAAAGCACAAGCCAAGGAAGAGGCAGAGAAGGACAGCGAGGCTGAGCTGAATGACCTACTCGTCTGCCTTGGGCAGGAGCAGACTAAGGTTGAGAAGCTGAGTGCAAGGCTGGCTGAGCTTGGAGAAGATGTGGATGCCCTGTTGCAAGGTATCGGCGATGACACCGCCATACCAGATGACGACGAAGATGATGATAAAGAGTAATGCATTTCTTTGATGAGTCATGTTGTGAATGGCAACTGTACAGTGGATAATGTTAAAAAAACCATGTCTTTTCTTTTAAGTTATTTGTGAAGTTTGAAAGTAAACTGACGATTTAGCTCCTGGTTGGTTCGCTTTATAAACTATTTATATCTTCACAATTAACTAGGGCGGGGCGCGGTTAACTTGGTTTCAACTGAAATGCGTGGTTGACCAAAATTTATGATAATATTTAGTTTTCAGTTTTGCGCAAGTGGGAGCTACATGCATCGGGCTGTCTTTTCTCTTTTTTTTCTTATGGTCAACTGAATTTTACTCAGTTTTTACATGGTATTAATTGAACTGCTAATTTAATTAAATTTCAGCCCACAGTATCCCGTCATACATAAAAAACTAGTAGTATTGGCCCTCACCTTCATTGAATTTTTTCATAGCCTGGTCTAGTCTTGACAATATTCACTCACCATTAAAATGAAAGGGCAGCCCGGTGCATGTAGCTCCCGCTTGCGCAGGGTCCGGGGAAGTGTCCGACCCACTTGGATCTTTTGTAGCTCATACATTTTATTTTCATGTCTCTATTATCATTTTTATGTGCTTACTACCAACTTTTTGTGTATTTATTATTATTTTGCCTAATAAATTAGATATACGCTAATATAAGGTTAATTGCATAACCAAATCGAACTAACCGATAAACGAACAACACGGTTATGATTTCTTTTGTGGTATACCCCTGTTTTGAATTATTTGAAGCACCAGCGTCAAATAATTCAAAACGGAGAGAGTATTCGATTATTATTTTTCAATGACCAAGTCATTTTAACCGTATTAATTGAATCAAATTAGCCGGATTAATTGAACGCCCACCCCTATAATTAACTGAGCCAATACTGAATTTTAAGGCGAAGTTTGCGTTTTATACTTGCCACATACGGGCACCTAATAGTGCGTTTATTTTCTGACTAGAACCTTTCTCTTGTCGGTTCTTCAGAGGCTATACCAGCCTTAAATTTTCACTGGAAGCAACATTCAGAACAAAGATTGTGTTATTGTGATTCAAAAACACTAACTGAACCTGGGTAGGACTTTTAACGAGTCAAGCTCAAGTGAGTTTACCTCTTTAAGCTTGAGTTTGATAAAAATTTGAGTCAATCTCAAGTCGAGTCTAGATTCATACGATCATACGGTCAATCTCAAACTTGACTCATTTACAATTCGAGCCAAGCTCGAATCAAGCCTATAATAAGTCAAACACGAGCGAGTTACGATACTCAATCTTTATTGACAATCTTAACATCACTGGTCTTATGTATATCTAATATAGTCTAATAAATTCAGGTCAATGGTTAGTGGAGTAGAGAGATGGACGATATTGCAAACTATTTGATCTTGGTATTATACTAGAATCATATTTCATGAGACGTTTTTTAATAGGATATGATAGTCTAGTTAACCATTCATGGAGAAGCAGTATGACTACATATACCGTCTTAGTGATTTAGTTGTAACTCATGGATAGCAACAACAAACTAGGTTACTCGATCAGCTCGAGCTCATCAGTCTTGCGAGCTTACATTCAAGCTCAAGCTTGTCTCATTAAGAATTCGAGTCAAGCTCGAATCAACCCTAAAAAGAGTCGAACACGAACGAGTTACGATCCTTGAGTTTTATTGGCAACCCTAAACCTGAGAAGATACCACCTGTGCGACATGATACCTAAAAAGAATCCCTCATAAAACATATGCTTTAAAAGTTCAAATAAACGCTTGAGCTCAACCAGCTAATTTCATAATATCTGTACAATAGTTGCAGATCGATATCAAGTTCACAATGTATCATAGCAAATCGAAACCTATTGTCATGAACACTCGCTGTGAAATGGATTTACAAAGGATGCCACAAACTCTCAACAGTTATGGTCCAGCAATGCAAATGTATGACCATTACAGATTATGGAGATTGTATTGTAGGCGCTCCTGATCTTCCCTCCAGGATTTGCAGCCTTTGCTTGAGATGGAACACTTCAGCCTGGCGACAGGCATGGGAAGTTTTCAGCTATCAAGTTGGTATGTTGAGTTGCATGATGTACACTAGATACTAACAATCATCGTATTAGGATGAACAGTTGGGCAGTGTATTTTTAGATCATGGTATCCATAAGCATGGATGGGGTGACTTTGGGAGATGCCGAATATTACCAAAGACACAACATTTTGGTACAATATTTTTTTCAGCTATAAGTCAAATAGGTTACCTGCAGATGGAATGCACGTGACTGTTCTCTAGCTAATACCTTGTGAGTGGAATGCAGCTCCTACAAGAACAAAACCACTAACTCAGTACAACACAACCAGGCCACCATGCAAACGTTTTAATGTAAATATTGAGAGCTCTTGCCTTCTGGGTCTCATCCGTGACAGCCTTTAAGAACGCCACTTCACGCTCCAGCCGCACATTATCAGCATGGACTGTATTCGAGAGGTTGTTCGACTCTTCCTGTGCCAACCCCAAGCCTGCAATCTTCTCTTTCAGCATTTCATCTTCCTTATCCTTATTGGCAAGTATCTTCTCCAGCTGTTCCCTGCTGTGAATGACTGAAGATAAACTCTTTTCTAGCTGGTCTCTGCTTGCCAAAGCGGCTGCAAGCTGGTCTTCAAGCGCTGCGTTTCGTCTGATCAAGTCTGCTATATATCTTGGTGTTTTTTTATCCTATATATCTTGGTGTTGTATAGCTGGCTCTGGCTGATGTCTGGAGAGCATCTATCTATTCTTCATACATTTGATCCACCATTCACAGAATGTTCTACCGTTCCAGATAAAGCTCTATTCATGCCATTTGGAGTAGCAGCTTCTGTCCTTGTGATCCGATGCTCTCTCGACTGTAAGAAACTATCTGTTATGCAGTGAAACAAATAATCTGCTCTTCTAGTGACTTTTAGGTGGAGCACTTACAGTGCTTTCTTGACATGGACAGGAGTCATCATCAACTGGTTTCTGCAGCTTTTGAGCTAAGCTGCACTCTTCTATTTGATGCAACTGGCCCATGAACTGAAGTGCCCAAATTTGTCTGCCTCAACAATGATTCTGAAATGGATTCCCTTCGAGGTGGGTGTTCTGTCACAGAAGTGAGAGTGTGAGACTATGCCTCCTCACCACAGAGCTGTTAGAGTACAAGGGGGGACCTTTACTGAGATGATCAGCAGGCTCCTTGTTGCTCGGAGAATATAATACTCGTACAGCCCGCGGTGTACATCTGCAAGGGCAGACCGGACCGCCAGCTAAAAGAACGCTGTTTTGCAGTACCACTAATACAAGTAGTTCAACCTGCGCAAAGTCATATGGTTAACAATGCAGTAACCTGCACAAGAATACACACTTATTAATGTCAGCCGAGAATTCTTCACGTCGACAAAGTCGGACGTCCGGTTGAGAGAGAGTGAGATCAGAGGAGTCGCTAGTTGTTTGTTGCTGCGAAGTCGCGCGCAGTTGTTTCCTTTGATCTGATACGAGTTACAACTGCCGGCCCACGAACGCAACAAACTGAGATGCCGTGAGCTATTCTTACGCCCTCAACTACAATCACCACGCACGCCACGCGCACTCGACGCGCACACACGCACACGCACGCTAGGGCGCCCATGCACCCAACGTCCGTGCCTCCTAGCCCCTAGACGCGCTAGCTCATGCATACGTGCAAAATCCGTCTGAGCTCAACTGATACAAGAAACGCGGGATTACACCATAATAGGATTACAATTAAGAGCTTGATTACTTATGACGGCGGCGGCGGCGGATCGACGCGTCGTTCGTCGGCAGGAGATGTGGGTAGGGGATTCGGCGCAAAGAGGACGACGACTGCGTTCATTAGTGGCAGCAGTGAAAAGTTTGGGCTTTTGTTGTCTAGGAAATCGAGAACGCCTAATAATTTGGGAAAAAAAGGCTAGGCAGCCAGGACGTCCTTTGAAGTGGAATGGAGGCAGCATTGATCAGTTCACCGAACCTTTACATATGTCGTCCGTCCCTTGATTTCCTCGTTTCCCAGCAGGGAAGACGGATTACGAATGCATCTTCGACATGAGGAGCACTGCCTTGTTTCTCTGGGAATATAATGCTGTCGTCTGTTGTCACTAATCTTTGGTCGTCAGGTGATAACACAACAGAGAACACAACCGTGCTCAAAAGTGATTTTTTTTGTTTGTTTTTGCATACGAGGACCACCATACTTCCTCCGTTTTGAATTACTTGACGCTTCAAAACACCAGCTTCAAATAATTCGAAACAAATGGAGTAGTATTTTAAACTGAAATATCGTTGGTTAAAAGATAAATGAACGGTGAGAATGCCCTCTCCTCTGGGCCACTGCGTGGCTGGACAGTATTTCCTTTTTCCTTTGTTGGGCCTGTCTAATGGGCCTTTAAGACAACGAAACTAGGATCCTGAAAACACTGACACCAAATGCTAGTCACCCTGTTCTTGAACAGGTGCCGATAAGATCAGTGACCATTCTATCAGGATAAGTGAGTGATTGTGCATAATAGAACATCCTTAAATAATAGAGAAATGTTTCTTTCTTCTGCACCAGCTTCGATTTATGCACTAATAATCCGTCCCTTTTCCCACTCATGCAGGTCAACATGTTCTGACATAATCCGTCCCTTTTCCCACTCCTGCAGGTCAACATGTTCTGACATCTACTTCCTCTGTTTTTGTTTTGCTGTTGTGATGATAAGAAAGCTAGAACACAAGAAGACAGAGCGGGTATAAAATCACGGATCATGAAATACGAAAGAGAAATCATGAATACGACGTACGAAACTATGAAAAAAGTACAAATCACAAAACAGAGAGAAGATAAGATCAATTTGAACAAAACTTTACCCTAGAGTAGGGCGCTAGTTTCAGGACTTCATAACATCAATGCGCATCATTGGATAAATATTGTTAACCTTACTGAAATGTGAAAAGAGAAGTATATAGGATACAAAAAGCACAAGTTGTATGCATAATATATATATTAACTAGAATTCCTCGGTCCACAGCCAACTAAAGAACTTACTTAATTTTCAGTTTATAATTCAGGATCGAGGCTTCAGATTTAAAATTTCCTTTTTCTTTTCAGATAAAATGGTATATCCGGCCCAACAGTACACAATCCGAGAACAAGATCGGTAGCTCAAAATTCATATCTCATTGGAAAAACTTGGAAGGGAAGGTTATTACAGTCCGTTTACATTCAAAGACCAACGACTGTACTCGTTCTTCACCCTTTTCAGCCCAGCTAGGTTGCACTAGCGGTAAAACAAAACTTCTCATACATTCTAATTCTAGCCGTCTCTTTATGATCAGACGGCTCAGATAGCCTCAGGATTTGTGACTCCTGAGAACACTATAGTCCGTACCCATGTATGTGTG
The DNA here is from genome assembly GCA_030760725.1 of Neostapfia colusana. Lineage (NCBI taxonomy): Eukaryota > Viridiplantae > Streptophyta > Magnoliopsida > Poales > Poaceae > Neostapfia > Neostapfia colusana. The sequence goes on along the minus strand of JASWHV010000010.1, from coordinate 3,486,317 downwards.
TGTGCGTAGCTCTTTAATTATTTTAGGCCCTGCAATTAGACAGTTCCATGGTGCAAAACTCAGTATATAAACCCAACAAAATTAGGGGTGCGAGTGATTATATCGTTGCCGCCATCGATGGATGGATCATGGATGGATGATTAGGGTGGGTTCAGAGCCACATGGCTCCCACGCCCTTGAGCATGGGCACGAGCTTGCCGGCGAGGTGCAGCGACATGACCCGGTCGGTGGAGCCGATGAGCTTGCCGCCGATGAACACGGCGGGGACGACGGGCGGCGAGCGGCCGAGGCGGCGGGCGAGCTCCCGCTCCATGTCGCATCCCCGGCCGGGGTCCTTGTCGAGCTCGTGCACCGTCGCGCACACGCCGAGGTCGGAGAAGAGGCTCTCCACCGTGTGGCTCATGGAGCACTGGCTCGTCGTGAAGATCACCACCGCCTTCTCCGCTGACAGCTTCGCCAACATCTCCGCCATCACTGTGTTCTTGGTATTGGAATGGATCGAGCTAGCTGTTGTGTCAGTGAGCTATACTCAGGTCGCTAGCTAGTTTCTGTTGACTACTTGAACTGTTTTTGTGGTTTGAGAACTGCAGGGCGTGAGGCCCTTTTATAGTGTTCATCCGATGGAGGAAGAGGAGAGTAGTGTGATTTTGACATTTTGTATGAAAGAGAGGGAGGGAGAGAGAGAGAGAGAGAGAGAGAGAGAATATTGGACGTGTGGATAGGACGCTCAAAATGAGAAGTGCTATACGGCACAATTCACGTGTCTTTCCCTTGGCTCCTTTCCCACTAATTATTATTTGGGATTTTTGTGAACTAATGATGGGTCAAGTTATTAACGACTTGCACAAACCGATAACATTTCCAAGAATCATCGTACATTTTTTTGGAACTATGATACCTTACAGTTTTAACTAGCTAGAAAGTAAAACATTTGTTTTTCTAAAACATAGTATAGATGCTTTTTGAATGAAACATACTATAAATGTAGATAATCATATACATGTGTCCACACACACTTTGCTCAAATGAGCATATATGAAAGACTAGGCCAACTCATCTTAAGATTTACGAATTTCGACATGAACACCTTGCTATTGACGAAATGTTGGCTACACTTAAAGAGTAATTAATCATAAATATATCACCCGTGCATAATCTATGACTCAAACACGGGTGTACGGGTTCCACTAGACAGATAGGCCCTGTTTGACACGGCTTAAACTTGTTAAAAAACAGCTTGTCTGAAAAGCTGGTGAACAGCAGCTTAAACTTATATTCTGCTTTTAGTTCATTCTGAGAAGCAGTTGAACTAATAAGCTACTGGAGAAGCTGACTGTTTGGTACACCCGCAGCTTATTTTTATAAAAAAGCTGGTTCAGAAGCTATTCCAAACAGGGCCATAGTATAATCCCATTAATTAACCAATGCAATTCGATAGTAGTGCCAACAATTCTTGATCTCAAAATGCAATAATTATTAGTACAGTGAGGTAGATCATGATCCGTTTATACCAGCTATACTCTTCATCACTATTTGTGGTTGGTTTTCTTTAACTTAATATAGTTTGGTATAATTTTTGCTACCACTGTAGCTTTCGCACTAGAGTTCATCGATCAAGTCAATCACTTGGATTAGTGTTTGCGAAAAGGGTTTTTATTGATGCCCTGATATATAAATATGTAGCTCCGTACATGATGCAATCTTCTATGGAAAATAAATACGAGGCATAGGCACACGTTGTTCCGGATACATGAATGTGTCCATATCCATATGATAAAAAGTTTCTAGCATACATGCATAATAGATAACGTTTAAACAGCTTTAAATGGGGCCTAGCAAGATATATGGAGAATATTGGGATATTTTATGCCTGCCACTGCAAGAAAAATATGGATTCGATCCCATAGTTATGATAAGGTTTGAATGTACCATTTCTTTTTCAAGACCAGGGCCACATACGACAGCACTGGATGCTGATGTACGTATGAGTCAATGCTTATTTTTCTTATTGAGATGTGTGTCAATGGTTAGTTCAGCATATATACTCCTACAAAATTTTAATTTACGATGTTAGGATAATTGCTTCTTTAACAAAAAATGAAGTAAAAAGTTAAGAGAATTGCATCTTCAACTCAAAAATTCATGATGTTAGGATAGTTGCATCAATACTCTGATCGTACACAGACATGTTGCACCCACACAACAAAGGAATAGATGCACCACTTGCTTGTACGCGGAAACGGGTAGTCACATGCATCGATTTAGATTTTGTAAGAATAGAGAAAAAGAAGAAAAGACACATATTAAAAGTCAAAACTAAAGTGATTCCACATGAGGAGAATGAGCTCCCATACGGCCCCACAATGTGTGAAACTCAACAAGTGTTGTTGGGTATGCTAAAGAACATGCTACTTAAAGGAACTTGGTTCCCAAGACCGTTTACGAGGTAAAACGGATAATATGTGATGCACTAGTGCACATCACTTATTATCTTTTAATTAGGCGACACATTTCATTTAATGTCAACTTTGAAAGCTAGATGACCTGACTTAAGGCATGTCTCCTTTTTAGAAGATATGCGAAGACACGTGCTAGCACGTATATCATTGGTGACATATTTTTGGCAATGTACGTCGCCCTATGCACCGTTTATTAGGCTTAGTGGGTGTCGCTAATCAAGGTTTCTGGCGTAATGTCTGTCTACCACCAGACCTATATCTAATTACATGTTGCATGTGTATTCGTACTTGTGTGAATGCAGCTTTGCCTTTCCATCTTTCTTTCTAAATTTGTAATAAAGGCACATAGTTGTTTTGTGACGATATATGCTATAAAGAGGGCACACATACTTGTGTTATATTTCTGATTTTATGAAATTAACTCTCAAGAACGAATTAAGCTATATATGGCTGACTGAAAAACACAAGCAAACACAGCGAAAGGACTACAAAAGCACAATCAAAAGATATACGATGGCAACTCTCATAGATATATATTCATAAGCCCGTGGAAAAAGGGCAGCTGAACAGTACGTGTGCATGCATGCACGAACTGCTGCAAAGTTAGAACCCTGAAGAACAGGACAAGATAGAAAAACCTGCCTTCTTGACACACACACTAACACTTCTTCATTAATTTACTCTTCGATCTCTTTATTTTCCCGCGCACGCTTGCATGCAAGGACAGAGCCATGCACGCACGCGTTACTTACGTGTACTTGCTTGACGCCTGCTGATCGATCTGTCATCTACAGCCAGAGAGCGCCGGCGTTCTTGAGCATGGGCACGAGCTCGCCGGCGAGGTGGAGCGACATGACCTTGTTGGTGCCGCCGACGAGCCTGCCGCCAATGAAAACGGCCGGAACGGCCGGCCCCCGGCCGCCGCCGAGCATCTTGAGCAGCGCGCGCTCCATCTCCTTGCCCCTGGGGTCGCTGTCCAGCTCGTGCACCTGCGCGTTGACGCTGAGGTCGGCCAGAAGCTGCGTCACCGTGTGGCACATGCAGCAGGAGCTCATGGTGAACACCACCACCGCCCGCTCCGACGCCACCTTCATCACGCGGTCCGCCGCCATTGCTTCTTGGTGAGTCCTTGGTTAATTACACCGGCGATTTCTAAGCTCTGATCTGTGTGTGTGTGTGTGTTTTGCACGTAGATGAGTGTGTAGAGATGATGGTTTGGGAGCACAGGGGTGGTTGCCTTTTATAGGGTTGGCAGAAGTCTATAGGGTTCCCCTAACGGGTCCGGATCCAGAGTAAGAACAGGGGAATGTACTTTGGAACAGGCCAGTACGGTCTAGCTACAGAGGATAAGGAATGAGATGATCTAGGCGTTTCTGGGAAAAAAACAAAAAAAGCAAAATGTTCCAGATCAGGAATCTACAAGCTGTGGTATAGCAAGTTGGGCCACTAGCTAGCTAGACAGGACCATATATATATAGCTGATATATTTGAGTTTCAGTGATATGTTAGAAAAAAAGTTCAAGGTACCAAATGTGTAGATTTGGATCCAAAAAGCTGCGTGGCCTGTTCATGCATTGCTTTGCCAGTGCCCTATGCATGCATGTGATGCATGTTTGGATAATATATTGGGCCCAAGGAATAATGTTGGGATATTTTCACTGTTGATGATTATCTCTCTACTGAGAGAATGGTAATATACGTACCAGTATAGTCATAGGTTTTATTGTGGCATCATCTTTTTCTCTTAGACTAGGACTAGTTCTCTATAATATATCATTGTAATTAATTAAAGCTTTTGCACATAAGGTGAAGCGCTGAAGAGGGTGGTCAAAAGGAGGAGGAAACGATCAGCAACTCCAACAGGGTTGGTTGGCATTGGCAGCAGAGAAACGACAGGTGAAGGCAGGGTGATACAAGGCAAGGCACAAGGCAGCATATGCATGCTGCATGGTGAGACGTTGAGTGCGCAGTAGCAAAGGAACCATTTCATGTCAATTCCAGATGTGCCTAGCTGCTTCGACTATCTACTACTGACATATCCAGTTAGGGGTGGTCGTTTGTAACAGCCACAAATTTAAACAAATGGAAAAACTATATTCAAATGGAAGTTTGAAGGCAACACAAAAAGAAAGAAAAACAAAAACAAAAAGGGGAGATGGACTGTTTCTCCCACGTGCAGCCCACCTCCCCAGCAGCTCGACCCACCTTTTTCTCCCCCTCGACAGCCCGCATGACAACCCACTCTCTCCCCCTCACCCGGCCCGTCCCAGCACTGTGCATCTTCCTCCCCCCCCCCCCCCCCCCCCCCGCCCGCTGCCAAAGCCGAGCCACGATCCCGGGGATCCCGGTGAGTGACTCGCCCCCGTCGCGTCGCGCCGCCCCGCACGAGGCCGTCCGCCCCTGGCACCCGTCGCCCTCTATCAGTCCCGCCCCATACCACGAAAACCCGACCACCTCCATCAATGGCGCACCCGCCACCAACCCGACCACCGGAACCGCCTCCTCCCGGCTATAAGAAGCCGTCCCCTCCCCCAAATCTCCCTTACACCTTCGCTGCCGAGCTCCACAGCTCCCACTTGAGCAAGAAGAGGGACCACCGGCCACGAATTTCGCAAAACAACGCCTTCTTCCCCAACTTCGGCCACCTCCCGAACCTGCTCCGGTGAGTCCCCTCTCCCCAATTCCTTGCGCGAGTAGCATCATAGCCAACCCTCCTAGCCATTCCATGGGTTTGTTTGCTTCCCCGATAGTTGTAGCGCGTTAGCGCCATGGAACCGAGCTCGCCGTCGCCACCGCACGTTGCCGGCCACCGTGGGAGCTTCCCCGGCCCGACCGAGCCTTGTAACATTTCCCCGTGACCCAGCAGTCGTGTAGGAGCACTCAAACCCCGACGAAAGTGAGTGTACCCGAGAAACCACGGTGCACCGCCACCGGATCACCTCCGGCGAGCCTTGGCCGCCGCTCCGGTAAACTCCTCGTCCTAGGGACACCTTCTCTTGGCTCTCCACGACACGTAGACCACCGTGGAATATCCCGTTAGGGCAGACAGAGAGAAAAACGCGGCTCCGGTGAGCGCCAGGTGGCGGGCCACGCAGGAAGAGCCACGGGCGTGGCTTCTAACTCAGCGCCACGCGGGCGCCAGCCCACCCGTGCGCCACGCCGGAGCTTATGTAGGCTCGATCCAGGTGGACCAAAGGCCCAACGGCTATGGGCCGGGTCCAAGTCCACGTAACAGTAGCCTGAGGTATCTGGACTGGGGGAAAATGTTAGGCACACCCGCTAAGTGTACACAGAAACTCGAAAAAGGCATTTTCGGCTACAGAAAAATTCCTAAAAATATGAATTGTTAACTAGAGGATAGTAACATTCAGGTAAGGGCCAAAAATAATTTTAGGGCATTACTAATTGCCAGTGATCGCGCTAACCCAATTAATCAAGTAACGACAAAAAGGAAAGAGAGTGAGGCCCTCCGACCGATGACACCACCCCCACCAAGCATAAGTAAAACATGCTTGTCATTAAGAACCCCCTAAGAACCCCTGCAGCCACATTACTGCGATTTTACCTGAGTTCTTGGATTCTTTTGGGTTCGACGCTAATACGAACAATTTACGTACTACAGCAAACGAGAAAGCTGACGAGGAATTCGAAGACCTGGATTACGAGGAATTTCTAGAAGCTTTTGAAGGCAAGCTCTAACCTCCTTGATCATGACTGCTCCTATGAATTTATAAAATTGTCCTGATAGCCTGTTTTAATATGCACGTTTTCCATGAATACTTTTAAACGTTGAGGTAGCTAAGACCCGCTTGACTAGTGGTATCTTCTCCGTGTAAGTAGTCTAGCCGACCCGATGGTTTCATAACATCGAGATGATGCACGGATAGTGACGGTGGTTACTTGCTCCCCAATTAACCTAGCTCGATGACATCATCTAGCCGTTACACTAGCAAGTAGCATATTGTCTCTCGCCATCTAAGACCAGAATACTTGCAAGGTGATAGCCACGTGCTTGACATGTGGAATGCCACGAAACCCTCCTTGACCTTGTCAATTTACCTCCTTGATGCCCTAAGGCTGTCATCACACTATAATATGATGACAGGTGTGTTTCCTTGAAAGTAGAAGGCTTAGGGACCCTGCGATGTTCACATCATAACTCACCGCAACTATTCATTGAATTGTGAAAAGTGTTAAAATGTGTCTTGGTGGTGTGAGTTAGGAGGTGGGTTGGGGAAATTGTGCCGTACAATTGGTGTAGGGTGAAGTGGGGAAAAAGATGGGTCTTGACATCGTTGAGTTAATCTGGTTAATTCGGTTAAAAGAAATTTTCGGTTATGAAGAATTGATAACCACATTTGATCCAAGAAAGTCATAACCGTAAAATTCGTTGCTGTTAATTCAGTTCGATTTTTGCTATTAATTCAGTTCGATTTTGCGGTTAACTGTATTTTAATGTGTAATATAATTTATTGACCAATAATAATAAACACATAATAAATAGTAATAAATACAAAAGTGACATATATGTGTTGATCATGGGCGGAGATTATTAGATTGGGTTATGATATGAGAAAAATTTCGGTGAGGATAAAATTAGTACTATTAAGCTTTGTTATTATTGTTATAGGATAGTGCAAGTTAAAATTTTTGGTTAAATCAGTTAATACGTTGTGATAACCGAATTTTATTTGGTTAACCGAAATACACAAAAATAATAAACATATTTAACCCAAAATTTTGGTTAACCGTGTATTTCGATTCGGTTCGCTACGGTTCGGTTCTGTTTTACGGTTATTAGTTAAATGTGCGCACGCCTATACCCAGTGGATTGAAAGCAGGCACAATGGAAGATTTTGCAGAGACAGATAGATAGAGCCAGGGCATGTGCTTGTGCACCTTGGTTTTCTCCATTATATGCGATACATATATATCCATGACAGCATCCCACAAAAGTATATTTACAGATCAGGAACCAATGGTTGGTTGATAAATCTACCAACAAGATAAATGGAACATTAATGAAGTGAGAGAGAAAAGAATATATTGATACAAATTGGCTGTGTCGTTAGCTCGTCACTGTTTGGTGCAAAGACGCAAGGCCACCTGTGCAACGTGCAAACCATGTATCGATTTAGTGGTTTATTTTTTACGAGAAATTTATTTTTTAGAAAATGGAACAAAGGTTCCGACTTTTGGATTGGATCAGAATAATATCCTTCTTAGGGTCTCTTCAAGAACAGGGTGCTTGCAGTCGCAACATGTTACTTGATAGATGCCTTTGTAGCTAGAACGCCTGTAATCGAAAGGTAACTTAATTTGGCTAGTGACACCTGCAAAATTACTTAACAGGTTCCTTCCATAACAATGGAAACACATATTTTTAGAACATTCATGGACCTTCGATTAACAGTCCCAAACGCCAGTAATGAAATTATGAACACATCAATATGCCAGAGTTACGGATATTCCATCAGTAACAAATGTCACTGCTCAGAATATTAGTGACAGTATTATCAATTGATTTAATCCCTGCGATACCTCGGAATTTCTTGCCATTTGACAAATGCCATGTGAATTATAGGGCTAGAGACATACTCCCTCCGTTCTAAAATAAATGACGTTTAGGATAATAAATCTAGTTCAATTTGAACTAAATTAGCTGTCCTAAAGGTCATTTATTTCAGAAGAGAGGGAGTAACAGCTAGCGGTGTCCTTTTCTAGAAAAATACACCCACTGCTCTACAACGTTAAATAAAAAGACACATTTCTAATTTATTTGCAACCTCATTTAAAACGAAATGGAGGGAGTAACAGCTAGCGGTGCAGGCTGGATGGCGATGGCGCCTGGAATCCCTAGCAGCAAGGATAGAGTAGTGCTAGCTGGACGTGATCGAATACCTTACGACATGTTTGACACTAAGTTGGATTCTCATCACCTGCGCTGTGTGATGATGTTCTGCAGTTAGTCCATCGATCAGAGAAATCAATCTATGGAAGCGAACACTATGCACAGGCTAGGACACTTGGATGTTTAGTACGTTACTGGCGCAACAACACAGCTGCGGCGAAGACACGAGTCCAGCTGCATGACGTAGAGGCCATATATAGCAGATGTCGCGACTCAAGCCTGAAAAGAAGTGTCACTGATGTTGCAACTCAAGCAGATCAGACGCGCCGGTCCGAGCATGAACGGTACTGACAACGACGAGGAATGGTACATTTTGTGCGCCAGCTACGGCCAACGCTTGGTCACGCGGCACAGTTTGGAGTCGGTTCTGAACAGCTGACGAGAACAGTTTGGAAGGAACCAGCTGGGATGAATCACACACCTCATGTCTCAGAACAGCATCCAGCCACGACCACATCAGCTCATCTATCACTGACACTGACCGGCCTTGTCTCTGTGGCATGGAATCGGACCAACTTGCTCGTCCGCGGCTTCTCGCAGCAGATTGAGCTGCTTCTTCTGCTTCGATTCGTCAACCGGTCTGGCGGCCTTATCAGTTTTGAGGCGCCGCGAGGATGCCACGATCGGACGGTGCAATACCTTGTGCCTTTTCTTCCATATCGTCGTCACTGAATCCTTATAACCAAACAAAAGTAAGATGCTTCTTTTCAATTTTTTTATAGTAGAGATTATTCAGACCTAGCTTACAATAATTCTCTTTTCAGACCAAAGACTATATCTTTCAGAACCCAAGAACAAAAAATAAAAGAGGTAGATCAAAATTTATATCTCCTTGGAAATTCTGGAACTGGCAGGGTTACAACTTGTCGCTTAGCTTGTAGTTAGGAAGTCTCTATCCGAACATTCATTTTGTGACTCGAATGGTGTATACAATATAGCCTGTACTGTACGTACATGCATGTGTGTATGGGTAGCTCCTTAATTATAACGCCCTGCAACTATATAATTAGCTTGGTTTTATGCATGCCAGGTGAAACTTTATATGTATAAACCCAACAAGATTATGATCCTGAGTGGTATTATAGTATTGTTGCCGTTGGATCGTTTGAAGCGACGACGCATTCAGACCCATCTGGCACCGGCAGCCATGAGCATGGGCACGAGGTCGCCGGCAAGATGTAGGGACATGATCCTGTCCGTGGAGCCGATGAGCTCGCCGCCGATGGAGACGGCAGGGACGGGCGGCGAGCGGCCGAGGCGGCGGGCGAGCTCCCGCTCCATTTCGCGTCCCCGGGGGTCATTGTCGAGCTCGTGCACCGCCGCGCACACGCCGAGGTCGGAGAAGAGGCTCACCACCGAGTGGCACATCGGGCACTGACTCGTCGTGAAGATCACCACAGCCTTCTCCGTCGGTAGCTTCGCTAACCTGTCTGCCATCTCCGGCTTCTTGGTGCTTAATAAATGGACCGTGTGTTATCTAGCTTGAGTTTATGAGCTAGAGAGCTGAGCTATTTGTGTATCGAAGATTTCGATCGTTTGTTGCTGTGTGTGGACTACAATTTGCCAATGCTCTGAGAGTGAGACCCTTTTATAATGTTCATCCGATAGAGGAGGTTGAGACAGAAACAGAGAGAAAGAGTGAGCATATAAGAATCTTCGACGTGTGTTTCCACGTTCAAATGAACAGTGCTTGCTGTAAGGCATAATCTATCTCTGTCATGAATTTAGACACCTCTCAGTTTTCTTGAGAAAATTAATTTTATATTCTGCAGCTTTGTTAATTTGATCTAGTTGGTCTAGCACATGGCTAATCCAATGCATGTACTTGAATTGAAATATAAAACTGGAACAACGAGACGGATCATGGTACTAGCCACATCTTTCATCATCGATCCTTTTCTTCAATTTTCTTTAAGAAAAAAATCACAGGTTTTTAATGTTTTGTGCCTAGCTTTCGCCCAAAAATGGAAAATGTTCATCGATGAGATATATCACTTCATCTGGAGAGAGAAAAAATGTCAGATTAATTAATCGGTTGGATATTAATGGTGCACGGAAAAGATATCGATCATATTATTTATCAATGTTTCTAACAATATATCTATATTTATAGACACATACACACAAGTTTCACATGCATATCCTAACTCTGAAGTAGGATAAGATACTCTCTAGTTTGTGAGATTACATGTGAGAGTAGCTACACCTGGGAGTAGGAAAAAAGGCTTACTACTCCCGAAGTATCTGCACTGGAAAATGTGTTGTGTAGTTTTCCATACATTCATGTGCCCATGTCTATATGATAAAGTTGGTAGCAGACATGCATACAGGATACACCATTTAAAAACGAACTTAATAAGCTCAAGAAAGATAGAGGGGGAATATCGGGAGATTTTTATGCCTACCACTAGAGAAAATAGAGAATCCTTCCCAAGCTTGAAAGATACATCCTTTCGATAAGGTTTGAATCTGGCATTCCTCTTTTTCAAGAGCCACATACGACATCATTATTAAATTCTGATGTATATATGTCAATAGATAATTCCCACACATAAATAAATTTAATAATCTAAATTTACAAATAATATTTTCATATTGATATTGTCACAGCCTGAATTTTTGAAACCAAATAACAATAGGTCCAAACTAAAATTTTGAGGTCTTGAGCAATAAAATAATAACTTTAAATTAAAACTGAGACATATACACGTAGGCATACGCGTGTGTCAGCTATAGAGATTTACCATAAAACAATGAACAGGAGCATGGAGTTAAATCTTGAACCAAAACTAATTTAGAAACAACATATACACATGCGCTACTCAAACCACTTGGTATGTTTCAATAACCAAGCCCGCAAGAGGATGAATGTTGATGTGTATGTGTATATACGTAGACATGTGCAAACCAAAATAAATTAGAAGATCTGGTGCAAGTAAACCCGAATAAAAAATGACAAGAAAATCGACATATACACAACACAAAACCTAATAGCAATAATTTAAATGCAAAAGTTGAAATATTTGTAAAGCGTCACATATATATGCATACAACCAACTAATAAATTGATTAAAACGAACGAATTAAACGGGTAAAAGTTGGCATCTATGTGTATATATGCATATATAAGTGTGCCAATAGTTAGTCAAAAATAAAACAAATAGAGTGAGAAAGGAGATATTAACCAAGTGGCATATGAATGATTATATACATAAATACATATATATATTCATATATATATATATATATATATCCTTTAATCTAAATCTATAACAAATCGAGTATGAGGGAGGTTAAAACAAATAATCAGTGAACTACTGCATGAAAGCCTGTCGGTACCCGCGATATGGGGTACCCCCGCGCACAGGGGAAAATGCCTAAGGTTCTCGCCCTTCTCCGCAGGGAGAGCTCCGAAGGCGCTACGTGTCCAGCGGGACCGGACGTCCCTCTCCTCAGAGGAGAGCTCCGGGCCCACCACGTGGCCAACAGCAGCCAGATCTCCCCCCTCCGTGGGGAGAGCTCCGAAGGCGCCACATGTCCCGCGGGGCCGGACCTCCCCCTCCTCAGAGGAGAGCTCCGGGCCCGCCACGTGGCCGACAGAAGCCGAACCTCCCCCTCCGCGGGGAGAGGTCCGAAGGCTCCACGTGTCCTGCGGGGCCGGGCCTCCCTCTCCTCAGAGGAGAGCTCCGGGCCTGCCACGTGTCCAGCAGAACAGCGCTGCCTGCCCCTGCGCGGTAGGCAGCGGGCGTAAAGACGCACCATACCTTGCCCGTACAAGGTATTCAAGGCCCGCGCCTTCCCAAGACGCGGAGACGGGGAGCACGCCTCTGTCAGGTGCCGTTGCGCCCAGTCACATCGCAGACTGGCGCGCAGTGTCAGAACCTGCCAACCAATAAATACAGCGACAAGACATCCCCTGCCGCCCACGCCGTCATCAACCACTACGGCTAGCATGCGGCATGGGCAGGGCGGCAAAACGAAGACTCGGAAGCCTTCGCCAGAGACAACAACCAACATAACTGCGGATACGATAGTCGGCAGGAAATCACCCCGGGACCACCTGTCGGGTCCCGGGCCCCCCTTGTAAGCCACACGAGCCTTGGACTATAAAAGGCTCGGGTAGGCAACGTTAGCAAGGGTTCGCACTCCAGCAACTCACACCCTAGGCATAACTCATCCTCAAGCTCAGGACTCCGGTTCTGAGCAACAAGCAATACAGCGAGCACCTCTGCTCACCATGGACGTAGGGTTTTACGCTCCGGCGGCCCGAACCACGTAAAACTCGCCGTGTCAAGCTTCTCCCTCACTCGTCCCTTACGCTTAAGCTCTCCGCAAGCGACTAGCCCCTCCTAAAAAGAACCTCCGCGGGCTGCCCAGAGCAGGTCTGGGGGAAGTGTCGACCACACACTTCGACATTTGGCGCGCCAGGTAGGGGGCTTTTCCCTTGCGCGACGAGTTTCTGCCGACGAAGATGACGAAGCTACCTTCAGCGGCAAGCTCTCCTCCCCGCGTTCACGACGGACCGTGACTAGCGGGGAATACGTGTCGACGCACTCAGGACGGAGTGTGTCGGCGCAAGATGGAAGCCAGCAGCCGACTCCGGCAACGCCGACTCCGGCAATGCAGGCTCCAACTAGCGTGAGATCTTCTGCAGCGCTGAGCGTTCCCCATGGGGATGCGCTAGCTGCAGCAAGAGCGTTACTATGCAATCCGCCAGGTGGGGACGCGCCTCAGGCAGCGACCCAGCAGTGGATTCGCGAGGTAGACCGTCTCGTCGTCGCCGCCGCAAACCCTCAACTTCGGCGGGGACGACGCTCCGGCCAACCGGCTGTGTCGCTGACGAGCACGCCAACGGTTGACGGGCAGACGGCGGATTCCAGCTCCACCAGGCTTCAGTCGACGGACCTCAGGATAGAGCTGGAACGGTGCCACTTGGGCCAGGATGCCCGGGTGTACCTCGAGCGACGTCGAGAAAGGCGTCGCAACCAAGAGGCTGGCGACAGCATGACGTCAGCCTCGACCCAGCCTGAGGCGCAGACCTTCGCCACGCGATCTCTGCCCCAGGCATACGCCACACAACATATGCCACAGCCATATGCCCTGCAAACGGCACCCCCGGTCTATGGTGCAGCCTTGCCCATACCGGGGTACACTGTGCCGGCGGTGAACCAAGCGTTCGCGGCACCAACGCCTGCAGCAACAGGAGTAGGATGTGCAGCCCTGGCGCCCCACCTTCGCTTCGCGAGGTGGCCGCGCAAGTTTCGGCCGCAGCTGCCCGAGAAGTACGACGGCAGCGTCGACCTGGCGGAGTTCCTCTAGATCTACTCCACCACCGTACTTGCCGCAGGAGGGGATGATGCCGTCATGGCCAACTACTTCCCCGTCGCCTTGACCGGCCCAACCCGGTCTTGGCTCATGAACCTCCTCCAGGGTTCCATAACTTCCTGGGGAGAGCTCTGCCGGCAGTTCATCGCCAACTTCGGCAGTTCCTACACCCGGCCTGGCACGGAGCTCGACCTCCATGCCATCCAGCAACAACCTGGAGAATCGCTGCGCTCTTTCATCCAACGGTTCTCCCAGGTACGGAACACCATCCCACATATCCAAAATGCTTCTGTGGTGGTGACGTTCCTGCAATGCGTTCAGGACAAGAAGATGCTCGAGAAGCTCGTGACCAGAGAGGTCCGCGACGTCTCAGAGCTCTTCAGCCTGGCATACAAGTGCGCCAGAGCAGCAGAAGGGCGGAACTGGCACTCCCTGCCATCCTCTGAGTCAGGAGGGCAGCCAGGATCTGGCGCTGCTTCTTATGGAGGTAGCAAGAAGGCCAAGAACCGGGGGAGTGGCAAGATGAAGTCACCAGCTGCGGCTCCCGTTGCCGCAGCAGCAGCACCCGGTGAGGCTCGGGGGCCGCGCCCCGACAAAAGGCAGCGACAGTCACCAGCCCCAGAAGGTGACCAAGACAAGCTATGCCTCGTGCATGGCAGCTGTCGCCATACTACTGCCGAGTGCCGGGAGATTCAGAAGCTCGCGGAGCGCTTCCGCAAAGGGAAGCAGCAGCGGACTGATGCCCCACCCTTCCGCCAAAGGGAGGGCAAGCAGAAGGTCGACGCCCCAGACAGCGTCGGCCACCAAGTGGGGTTCCAGGAGCCTCAGCGCGCCGTGAAGGCGGTGCGCAACCATGAGGACTCCAGCTCCAGCGATGATGAGCGTCGAAAGAAGCTCTACGTCATATACGGCGGGTCCACCGACCCCTTGTCCCGAAGCGCGGTTAAGACTCTGCGCCGAGCGGTAGCGTCGGTGGCTCCACTCCCAGGTGCCGCACCGCACCTCAAGTGGATGGGAACCCCCATCAGCTTTGATGCCACCGACTGCCCCCAGGAACATGGCTGGGGCCGGCCAACTACCGCTCTTGGTAGCGCCCACCATCGCCAACGTGAGGATGTACCATGTTTTGGTAGATGGCGGAGCTGGGCTGATCCTCATCAGCCGTGCAGCTTTCCAGAAGCTGCAGATCCCGATGGCCAAGCTCACCCGGTCGAGCCCGTTCTCAGGGGTAGGACCGGGACAGGTCGTTCCCTACGGCAACATCAGCCTCCCGGTGACCTTTGGGGCACCGGACAGCTATCGGACAGAGTACATTCTGTTCGACGTGGCAGAGATCGACCTCCCCTTCAACGCCATAATTGGAGGCCAGCTCTGTACCGATTCATGGCAGTAGCCCACTATGGCTACCTCGTCTTGAAGATGCCTACACCAACAGGCGTCCTCAGGATTCGTGGAGACCGGACTGCTGCAGTGTCGGCCTTGGAAAAGCTCCAAGCGCTTGCAACAGCTAGGGCACCAACCCCTGGCAGTGCAGAACCAGACCGGCTCCACCCGAGTGCACGCCACCGTGCCTCTACCGCAGCACCCCGTGTGCAACCCCTCGACGAGGGCGATGTCCCCCTAAAGCTCGTCCAAATCGGCGCCGATGCCACCCAGACCACCCGGGTAGCCGGGGGCCTGGATAGCAAATAGGAAGGCGCGCTCGTCACCTTCCTCCGGCACAACGTCGACGAGTTTGCATGGCAGCCATCGCAGACGCCGGGGATCCCTAGGGAGGTGATCGAGCACCACTTAAAGGTTTTCCCCGACGCCCGACCAGTTCAACAGAAGCCCCGCAAGCAGTCCATCGAGCGGCAAAACTTCATCCGCGAAGAAATCAAGAAGCTGCTGGACGCTGGCTTCATACGGGAAGTCCACCACCCCTGGTGGTTGGCGAACCCCATCGTTGTCCCGAAGGCCGGTGGGAAGCTCCGGATGTGCATCGACTACACCAGTCTCAATAAGGCATGTCCCAAAGATCCATTCCCTCTCCCTAGAATAGATCAAATATCAGACTCGACATTAGGCTGCGATATGCTGTGCTTCCTAGACGCCTACTCGGGTTTCCATCAGATCCCCATGTCTAGAGAAGATGAAGAGCACACCTCCTTCATCACAGTAGATGGCCTGTATTGTTATGTCTCTATGCCTTATGGCCTAAAGAATGCTCTCCCCACCTTTGTACGTGCAATGCACAAAACCTTTGGAGAGTTAATAAGAGACTTAGTTGAGGTGTATGTCGATGACATCATTGTCAAGGTCAGGCAGAGTTCATCCTTGTTAGATAACCTAGCCTTAGTTTTTGACAAATTGCGCTCCACGCGCACCAAGCTGAACCCCGACAAATGTGTGTTCGCTGTATCCTCTGGGAAACTCTTAGGATTCCTGGTCTCGCACCGGGGAATTGAGGCCAACCCAGAGAAGATAAAGGCCATTGACTTGATGCGGCCTCCTGCCCGCATCAAAGAAGTCAAGAAACTCACGGGATGCCTAGCCGCGCTGAGTCGGTTTATACCGAGACTAGCAGAGCGGGCACTCCCCTTCTTTAAGCTCCCGCGCAGATCCGGTCCATTTGCCTGGACTGACGAAGTAGAAAAAGCTTTCCAGGAGTTGAAGCGACTCCTGACGACCCTACCTATCATGGTAGCCCCTGAGCCCGGAGAGCATCTATTGCTCTACATCGCGGCGAGAACTGAAGTGGTGAGTATGGTCCTCGTCGAAGAGTGGCCGAACCTCTCGTCTTCACAGCCTGCTCCGGCAGCAGAAGACAGACGCCAAGAAACCCCGGAGGTCCAAGACGGCCTCCCGGACCTCCAACACAACCTTCCGGAGGTCCAGGGCGACCTCCCGGACCCCCAAGACAACCTCCCGGGGGTCCAATGGGACCCCCGGGGGCCCAACGGAACCTCCCGAAGATCCAGCGGGACCTCCTGGAGCTCCTGGAGAACCAGCGGGACCTCCCGGAGGGCCAAGGTGGCTTAGGAGCCTTTGAGTTCCAACTCCCAGAAGCCCCCCTGGACCCACTCACCTCCGGCGGGTCAGAGCCAATGGATGAAGACCTCTCAGACCTAAGGGAGAGGGTCCGAACCATCCAGAGGCCTGTCTACTACATCAGCGAAGTCCTTCACGACGCCAAGACAAGGTACCTGGAGGTCCACAAGCTGCTGTATGCAGTGCTCGTGGCGTCCAGGAAGCTCCGCCATTACTTTCAGGCCCACCGGGTCTCGGTAGTCACCTCCTATCCGCTGAAGACGATCCTTCACAGCCCCCATGCGACTGGCAACGTCGCTAAATGGGCAGCGGAGCTGGCGGAGTTCGAGCTGGACTTCCTTCCTCGCCATGCAGTCAAAAGCCAAGCACTGGCTGACTTCGTGGCAGAGTGGACACCAACGAAGGCTGACCCAGGGGGCCACGAAGACGGTGAACCAGAGCACTGAGCTCTGGTCTTCATCGAGCCCCACTAGACACTCTTCTTCGACGGCTCCTCGCGAAAGCAGGGGGCCGGTACCGGCGTACTGCTTCTCATGCCATCGGGGGAGCAGTTTGGGTACATGGTGCGTCTCAATTTCAAGGAAACCAAAAACATGGCAGAGTATGAAGCACTCATCTTTGGCCTACAGACAGCCCTGTCTCTGGGCGCTCGCCAGTTGTTGGCACAGGGCGACTCCCAGCTGGTTATTAAGCAAGTTAAGGGCGAATGCTCCTGCAATGACCCACAGCTAGCTGCTTATCTGCTCCACGTGCAGATGTTGGAGAAAGACTTCCTCGACTTGGACCTGCGCCACGTACCGCATGCTGGCAATGCCACAGCTGATGACCTTTCAACGAAGGCCTCCACCGGAGCCCCTGTGCTCGAAGGAGTCTTCGAGAGGATGTTGCTGCGGCCCACGGCCCAGCCCGCCGAGCCGGCGAAGGGGGCTGGACCAGCACCTCGAAGCTCGCGGTCCCGGCGGCTCTGCAGCCATGGACGCCGCCAAGGATCGTAAGCGTCACTGGGGACTCCGTGCAACCCAGCGCTCAAGATCCAGAAGCTCAAGTCAGACCCGATGCATGGATCACGGAGATCCAGGACTACTTGAAAGACAACATCCTCCTGATGAACGTGTATCCGCTGAATGGATCGTGCGCATGGCTAAGAGATACGCGCTGGTAGAAGGGGATCTCTACCGACGTGGCGCCAACCACGTCCTATTGCGGTGCATAACCCAGAGGGAAGGCTGCGACTTGCTCGCTGAGATCCATGGAGGCGAATGTGGGAGTCACTCTTCCTCACGCACGCTTGTCGGTAAAGCCTTCCGGCATGGCTTCTACTGGCCGACAGCACTCCAGGATGCCGTCAAGCTGGTCGAAGCTGCAAGGCGTGCCAGTTCCACACCGAGCAGATCCATACACCGGCTCAGGTGGTACAGATGATCCCGCCCTCATGGCCATTTGCCGTATGGGGGTTGGACATCCTGGGACCATTCCCTAGAGCCGTCGGGGGATTCCGGTACCTCTATGTCGCCATTGACAAGTTCACCAAGTGGTCGGAAGCCACACCAGTCGTCACCATCAACAAGCAATCCGCAGTAAAGTTCATCAAGTCGATTGTCTGCCGGTTCAGGGTCCCAAACAGAATCATCACCGACAACGGGACCCAGTTCACCAGCGCAGCCTTCCAAGACTACTGCGAAGACCTTGGCATCCAGGTGTGCTATGCCTCTGTTGCTCACTCAAAGAGCAATGGGCAAGTGGAGAGGGCCAACGCCGAGATTCTTCGGGGCCTCAAGACCCGCACCTATGCCAGCCTGAAGAAACATGGTGCCAATTGGGTGGATGATCTTCCGAGCACACTATGGCTAACCGGACATCCCAGAGCCGGGCCACCGGAGAGACACCCTTCTTCATGGTGTATGGGGCCGAAGCTGTGCTTCCCCCAGAGATCACCATGAAGTCTCACCGCGTCCGAGCTTATGACGAAGCCGTGCAGGACAACCTCCGCCGTGGAAACATCGACCTCATCGACGAGGTCCGATTGCATGCAGCACTCCGTAATGCACGGTACAGACAAGCGCTCTGCCGCTACCACCAGAGGTCTGTGCGTGTCCGGAGCTGCAGGAAGGCGACTTGGTGCTGCGGCGCATACTTTCTCATGAAGGGACCCACAAACTCTCCCCTAGTTGGGAAGGTCCCTTCCGAGTCACAAAAGTATGCCGCCCTGGGTGCGTACGCCTTTCCACCGAGGATGGGGATCCGCTCCCGAACCCCTAGAACATCGAACACCTCCGTAAGTTCTACCCTTAGAACAGTAGTAGGACACTTTCTTCTTTCTAATGAATCCCATAGAGTCCAGGAACAGCGCTCGAAGCAGCTAAGTCTCAGGGGACGGCCCAGGACTACGTTCAGCTTTGCCTGGTTCTGACTCCAAGCATGTAGAGTCTTGCTTCCCTTTTTAATGAGACGGGTCGTGGCCTCCATGTTTAGCCTGTTTTCCTCCTATGGAAATTTATAGGGAAAGAACTTGTCCTACTTCGTTCTTCCCTTATGGTCATTCAAATTATGTATTAATTTTTATGACCGCACTTCCTGGGTATGTTCACCATACATCTAGTCCCCTTTTTCCCATTCTCACCTCTAGTCAGCATTTGCTATCCTGCCTGGGGCGGTCGCGCTTGAGAGGCCTGCCGATGGACAGGGGGCCCTGAGCCTCCGGCGCGTCGCGCACCGAAATTCCCAAGCACCGTGCACCGGATCTGGATCGTAAGCCAAATAAGACTATGAGATCGGAAAGGGGGGAGCCCCAAGGAGAATTACGTTTCCCTTGTTTGTGTGCAGGACCCTCCGGCTTTGGCTTCCCACAGGAGGATGGTAGGAGTACCCAAATAGTTGGCCACGCCTACCAGGGGGCCGCTACGGACCGCGCAAAACTGAGAGATCCGGACCCCGCCCCCTCCGCAGGGGCGAGCCCCGAAGGCCCCACGTGTCCAGAGGGGTCGGAGCTCCCGCCTCCTCAGGAGGAGCTCCGGACCTGCCACATGGCCGGCAGAAGTCAGACCTCCCCCTCTGGGGGGGAGCTCCGAAGGCCCCACATGTCCAGCGGAGCCGAAGCTCCCGCCTCCACAGGAGGGGCCCCAGACCCGCCACGTGGGCGGCAGAAGCTGGGCCTCCCCCCTCCGGGGGGGGGGCTCAGAAGGTTCCACGTGTCCCACGGGGCCGGACCTCCCTCTCCTTAGAGGGGAGCTCCGGGACCGCCACGTGACCGGCAGATCCGGACCTTCCCCTCCTCATGGGGCGAGCTCCGGAGACCCCCGAGGCCCTTAATACAGTAAGGTCCCAGGGAAGGTGTCTGTGCAGAGCTTCGAGATTGGTGAAGGCCTCTGAGTACCATGCAGAGCTAAGGGCTCGGCCAGGCGAAACCAAGAAGAAGACAAGGGCATCACAGGCACAAAGGGTCATAAGAGTCTATGTATTCATGGCTCCATGAGCTGGACTACAGACTCGATAAAAAAGAAAGAAACAAGCCCTAGGGTTCCCCTGGCGCGTCCAGAACCTAGAAGCTGCAAGAACGACCACGTCCCCAACTTCAGCCCTAGCGGCATTCTCCCGCACCGTGACCCGAGCGCAGGGATCACCTCGGCCATCACCAGCGCAGGGGCTGGTGTCATCAAGGATGCTTCTGAAGCCCCCTCCGCCGCTTCAGCAGTTTCCTTGGAGACTCTGCCGCTCCTCGGCGTGTCAGCAGTTTCTTTGGAGACTCCACCGCCTGAGGAGAGAGGACGCAACTTCCTTGAAGACTCCTCTGACCCGAGCGCAGGGATCACCTTGGCCATCACCAGTGCAAGGGCCGGTGTCATCAAGGATGCTTATGAAGCCTCCTCGACGTGTCAGCAGTTTCTTTGAAGACTCCACTGCCTGAGGAGAAAGGACGCAACGCCTGGGAACCCTCAGCCAGTCATCGCTCAAGAAGAGTCCAGTCGGGATGATAAACCCGGAGGCGCCACCTCCAGAGGCAAGGCATGCAGGCTCCCTGGATCCCTGACTTGGTGCAGACGCCGCCGCTAGAGGAAATCGAGAGCGATCCTCCTCCGAAGGAGGGTTATAAGCCACGGGAGAAGACAAGGTCGCGGAGACTCAAGGAAGGCGCGAGTGCTGGAAGCCTTATAAAGGGAACCTACCCACGTTGTAGCTTCTTTTCACACTTCCCAGGTACGATTCAAAGCGATTCGAGACTCTTCGAATGCGCCGCATCGGCTCCAAGACCGAGCGCCGATGACAGGTGGACCCAAGCCGTCCAGCTAGAGCGGTGGGTCAAAGAGTCGGTCTCCCAAGAAGACGAGCCCGCATGATGCTTCGGCGGTTCCCGAATAAAGCGCCCCAACGTGCAGAAGTGGCAGCCTTGGGAACCGCCGCAGTAAAAGCAACCATCAAGTGGGCGCACGCTCCCACGATCTCGCGACTATTCGTGCTCCGACGGCGGTCAATGCGGGACTTGGAGGAAGTGCGTGGAACAGAAGAGACGGAGGCCCCACCTCGGGCTCGCTATCTCCCCCGAGATTGGCCCGGGGGCCACTGTCGGTACCCGCGATATGGGGTACCCCCGCGCACAGGGGAAAATGCCTAAGGTTCTCGCCCTTCTCCGCAGGGAGAGCTCCGAATGCGCTACGTGTCCAGCGGGACCGGACCTCCCTCTCCTCAGAGGAGAGCTCCTGGCCCGCCACGTGGCCAACAGCAGCCAGATCTCCCCCCTCCGTGGGGAGAGCTCCGAAGGCGCCACGTGTCCCGCGGGGCCGGACCCCCCTCCTCAGAGGAGAGCTCCGGGCCCGCCACGTGGCCGACAGAAGCCGAACCTCCCCCTCCGCGGGGAGAGGTCCGAAGGCTCCACGTGTCCTGCGGGGCCAGACCTCCCTCTCCTCAGAGGAGAGCTCCGGGCCCGCCACGTGTCTAGCAGAACAGCGCTGCCTGCCCCCGCGCGGTAGGCAGCGGGCGTAAAGACGCACCATACCTTGCCCGTACAAGGTATTCAAGGCCCGCGCCTTCCCAAGACGTGGAGACGCGGAGCACGCCTCTGTCAGGTGCCATTGCGCCCAGTCACATCGCAGACTGGCGCGCAGTGTCAGAACCTGCCAGCCAATAAACACAGCGACAAGACATCCCCTGCCGCCCCCGCCGTCATCAACCACTACGGCTAGCATGCGGCATGGGCAGGGCGGCAGAACGAAGACTCGGAAGCCTTCGCCAGAGACAACAACCAACATAACTGCGGATACGATAGTCGGCAGGAAATCACCCCGGGACCACCTGTCGGGTCCCGGGCCCCCCTTGTAAGCCACACGAGCCTTGGACTATAAAAGTCTCGGGTAGGCAACGTTAGCAAGGGTTCGCACTCCAGCAACTCACACCCTAGGCATAACTCATCCTCAAGCTCAGGACTCCGGTTCCGAGCAACAAGCAATACAGCGAGCACCTCTGCTCACCGTGGACGTAGGGTTTTATGCTCCGGCGGCCCGAACCACGTAAA
The DNA here is from genome assembly GCA_030760725.1 of Neostapfia colusana. Lineage (NCBI taxonomy): Eukaryota > Viridiplantae > Streptophyta > Magnoliopsida > Poales > Poaceae > Neostapfia > Neostapfia colusana. The sequence goes on along the minus strand of JASWHV010000010.1, from coordinate 3,464,086 downwards.
ACTCGCCGTGTCAAGCTTCTCCCTCACTCGTCCCTTACACTTAAGCTCTCCGCAAGCGACTAGCCCCTCCAAAAAAGAACCTCCGCGGGCTGCCCAGAGCAGGTCCGGGGGAAGTGTCGACCACACACTTCGACAAAGCCAAATCCAGACTTAAATCTGAATTCAAAAACAAATTCTGTAAAAAAAGATCAAAACTTCTTCCCTGGGCTGAGCCCATCTCCTTTCTCCCTAACTTCTGGCCCAGCCCAGCCCTTTGTTTCTTTTTTTTCTTCATCCAGCGTGCAGCCCAACTCTTTTTTCTCCCCTCCTTTTCCTGGCACGTCCCAGCGCAGCCCGACGTGCCCTTCTTCTCCCCCCACGTTTCCCTTTCCTCCCCGACAGAGCCGCCGCCCGAATTCGCGCCGCCCCTGCACCACACCCGCGCCGCCGCCAGGAAAAAGCGCCGGCTCCCTGTCCCTAGCGCGCAGCTCACCTCCCTCCCTTCCCTCTCCTACTTCTCCTGCGCGGAAGCGCGGCCTGGCTCGAATTCCACCGCCTCCTTCCTCCTGTCGCTGTCTATGCTCGAGCTGCCCGAACCCAGGGATCCTGGCGACTTGACAACGACACGACGCCCCTGCCGCGCCCCCCTGCCACTCCCCACGTCCTGCACGACGCCATTACACCACCCTGCCCTGGTTTTCCGGCCGAACCTGTCAGAACGCCGGATGCTAGCCCTCAGCCAACCACCCTCGCCCGCGCTGCTAGCAGGAAACGCGCCGGCCGCCCGCCTGCTGCCCACGCGCGCCTTCAAATCTCGGGATGTCGCGTCCGCAGATAACCCCACGCCCCTCTTTTCTCCCCCAAATCCCAGCCGCTCAGTCCAATCGAAGGCGCACATGAAATGGCAGCTCGGGTATTGCCTCTCACCGCCTCCCTCCGCTACTTAAGGCCGCCCTCGTTTCCAAAATCCTGCTCAGCAGCACGGTGAAGCTCCTTCGCACCTGCCCAATCCAGGAACCGAACTGCGCACCCTGGATTTTTCTCATTCCCGAGCTCCTTCCCCAAGTCCGGCCGCTGCCGTCGAGTCGCTCCGGTAAGCTGTCATACTCCAATTACTCCTTCATGTAGGCTCTCTAGCACGTGTTGAACCTTCCGCTGAGGCGCCAGCAAGCTTCCGGCCGCTGCAGGAGGCCCACGCCGTTGGGCTGCCTCCCTCGCCGTTGCACGCCGTCGATGGCCACCATGGTTGCCTCCCCAAACTAGCTGGGATCTCTTAAGTTTTCCACGCACGCACACCCTCGTGCCCGGCTGTTCAAAACTGAGAAGAAGCTCGCCCACACACTTATTCACGTTGAACCACCACCGCTGCCACCTCCGGTGAACCGCTGGCGCCGCCCCGGTAATTTGCACTGTCGCTAACCACTCCTATTAGACTTCCCATGTCACATAGATCACCGGCAAGCAATCCGTTAGGGAATGCAAGGAAAAAAGTTCGGGCGCCGTCTAGCCGCCGGCGACCCACTGCCATCTCCGGCGATGTCTAGCCGCCACTCCGGTGATCATCTCAACCTAGGACCGTGACCGCTGCCCTCACCATGCTATGTATATGAAAGTTGCCTAGAGGGGGGTGAATAGGCTAATAAAACCTGAAACTATGGCAAACAACGGATTAAACTTGAAGGAGGCCGGACTAGTCTGATCTGTGGGCGGACTAGTCCGGTCTAGGTATAAATTTGTGTTTTAGGTTTCCTTTTTAAGTTTGTTTAAGCGAAATATATGCAGTAGTCAAGCAATCTCACTAATTAATTGTGAATGATTAGATTGCAAGACAGCGAAACAACTCACAAGTGTTAACAAGACGAAAGCTTAACAAGTAATTTTATTGAGCGAGCGAGAAGGTAAAGGAAACAAGAGACACGATTTATCCCGAGGTTCGATTCCACACAGGAATCTACGTCCTCGATGAGGAGTCCACAAAGGACCGGATCTTTTCCAACCCTTCCCTCACCGAGCGATCACCAAGATCAAGTCCGGGCTCTTTCACTATCAATCAAATGTGAATACAATGCTCTTAGGGGCTACTCACAACTTGAGGCTCCCTACAACAACCTAGCAGTTCTAGGAATCAAAATATAACTGTCAAGAACTCAAATTGACAATTAGATTGCAAGAGAGTCAAACCGAGAGCTCAAACATCGATCACCACGTCTCTCCTCTCACAAATCCACAAACCCCTTAAGATCCAATCTTAGGGGTCAAGAAGGTGAGGATAGAGGCTTAGAAGAGCTCTAGGAATAAGTTTTCAGCGCTAGGGTCGTTGTCCTTTCAATTCTCAGCCGGGGGGTCTCCTTTTATAGAAATCTCGGCATCTAGCCGTTACCTACTAAAGTCCGGACTAGTCCGGTAAGAACCCCGGACTAAAGTCTCGTGACCGTTGGATTCAAATGGTCATAAAATCCCGGACTATTCTGGTGAAGAGCGGACTAGTCCGATCTCAGTCAGGAACCTTTGTTCCGTATGAGAACGGACTAGTCTGGTAGGGGCGGACTAGTCCGGCCCCAAAGGCGGACTAGTCCGGTCTTACCAGACTTAGTCTCGAAAACTCTCTAATCTAGGACTACCGACTAGTCTTGCCATCCCCGGACTAGTCCGAGCTCACATAGGAACCTTTGTTCCATCCTAAACCGGACTAGTCTGAAGGGACCAGACTAGTCCGGCCTATGGAGCGGACTAGTCCGAGGTCACTCAGAGACTCCTTCTCCGGACCTAAACAGCTTAGTCCGCTTAGCGGACTAAGCCGTCCGCATGGGCGGGCTAGTCTGGCCTTCTGAGAGTTAGTCACATAAAGGCTCAAACTCACTCGACAATGGACTAGTCCTGCCTAGAACGGACAAGTTCGAACTCACTCAGAGACTTCTTATCCGGTCTAAAACGGAGTAGTCCGGGTTGGAACGGACTAGTCCAGCCCCTTGTCCGAACAAGTCTGCTCTTTCTTTTTCAGCCATACCTATGACTACTTCCTCTCACGATTCTAACTTTAGTTTGAGCTCTCTAATGACTCTCAAGCACTCTAAAAGAGGAGACCTTGTACACAACTAGAAAATGTAAAACTCAATAGAAAAATTCTATTTTTCTACTCTTGCGAGTCTTCTTCTTTTTCTTTTTGCTTCTTGAGAGACTCCATATCCATTCCTTTTGATAAGCACCTGTGCCCATACTCAGTAAAACCCATTAGTATCTTAATTATCGTCATCAATCATCCAAAATCCAGGGGGATTACCTAGATGCACTTTCAATCTCCCCCTTTTTGGTGATTGATGACAACACATTAAGATTCTCGATAGATTATTTACATAACACATGTGTGTATGGTTCACTCCCCCCTAAATGAGTGCACAAAAGATTGTCAAGGAAAAATATGCACAAGAGTGAGTTCTTTGGGAATTTTATACATACATGTGTTATGGTGGGGTGGCTAAGTGTGATGTGATAAAGTGAGTACTAAATGCATTAAGGAAGATATAACATAGTATGAAGATATAAAATGGCATAGTCATTAAAATAACATAACGTGGCATAGTTATTACAAACCAACATAAAGTGAGTGTTCAGGAGCGAGACTAAAAACTAAAGAGCTAAACTAGAATACTCCCCCTTATTCTCTCCCCCTTTGGTATCAAAGCACCAAAAAGGGAAAGAAAAGAGAGAAAGACCTAATCGCTATCATCTCCATCTTGATCTTTGTCTTGGTCACTCTGAGTTTCCTCGTCCTCATATTCATCTTTGTCTTCATCGTCATCCTCTCGATGAGCGTGGGAGGTAGGAGGAGCAGTTGAGGAGGAACCAAAGTAGGCAAGCTCGTCCTCAGTGAGAGTGGGAAACTCTGTCACTTTGTCATCGTCCGATGACGGTGGAGACATAGGTATCTCCATTTTGTCGCACATTGCCTTGAGATACTTCTCTTGGCATTTCTTCATGTTTTATGTGTGAACTTTCACTCTCCGGCACGAGGAGAAAATAGCCTTGAATATTTTGAGTAGCCCACTAGAGGAGCCACTCGATCATGAAGGAGCAGATGGCCCAGCTGAGGAGGATGGAGCTGCAGAGGAGCTCCTTCCCAAAGACGCAGGAGGGCGAGGAAGGGGAATCAGCATCTATGGACGTAGCTTCCTGTGCTTCACATCCTTTGCAAATTCCAGGTCTGTGACTTTCTCTATCATGCACATGATGTACAAAGCATATCTACAGGACCTGTTCAGGGTGTAGGAGATGTTGAAGATATCATTGTAGATGTAGTCGAAGACGTTGAATCGTTCTTCTTCATTTAGTAGCTTCAACAAGTTTATGAGGTACCCTTGTATCATCCCCGCATCTCCATCTTTTGGAGCTAGAGTTTTCCTCAGGATTCTGTTTAGCACTCCAAAGAAAGGTTTGATGTTGTGGGTTGAGGATGGCTCATAGGTGAGATATGAGGGATACATGAAGTCCAAGTCATCCTTTCCCAAGGTCCTCTCATTGTGAACTATGATCTCATAGTTCAAGTGCTCCTCATGTCCAAGGATCCTAGCAAATTCATCATACAACACCGAGTATACCACACCATTTGTCATCCAAGTGATTTTTCTGTTTCCATAGGTGTGGAAGTAGCAGGTGGTGTAGAATTATACTATCACCTCAATGTTCCAATCATACTGAAAAGCCATTAAATCCTTGATCCCATGGCGTTCTGCTGCTTCAATTACTGCATCAAAAGCTTGATACTTCTTGTTTGCAATGTATGGCCAGTCCACCCACTGAGCATCAACTACCAGTGTCTTCATTGGGAGATAGACGAGCTGGTAGTAGTCACAATGGAAGTCCACTACGGGAAAAACGATCATTGACGACGACCAAATTTATTGTCGACAGGGCCGTCGTCTTTAATGTTATTGACGACGGCTTTATCTAGCCGTCGTCAATAACTTAGTTATTGATGACAGCTAGACGAGAACCGTCGTCAATAAATTATTGACGACGGTGGCCGTCGTATTTAACTAAATTCGGGCCCACCCGAGGAGTTATTGACGACGGTGACCTAGTACCATCGTCAACAAGTCCTTATTGACGACAGTTTCCTAGCACCGTCGTCAATAACGGGGTATATAACCCGTGCGCGAGCTGGGAGGCGGCCAGTGCCGCATCCCGACTCGCAACGGTCGCCGCCGCCGTCCCGGTTGCCGCCGCCCGTCACCGCCGTCCCGGTCGTCGCCGCCCGTCCCCGCCACCGCCGCCGCCCGTCTCCTGCCGAGGTAAGTCCCCTCCCCTCCCCTCCGGCCTCTCCCCGGCTTTTGTCGGGGCCGCGCCGCCGGCCACCGGCCGACCCGGCCCCGGCACCTCCCCCTCTGGCCCGGCCCCTATGACCTTGTGATATGTAAAGCCTTCAGAAATTGCCCCAACCACCTAGTAAACAAAGAAAGCAGTTAGGTCACTGTTGCTTATGACCATATGGGTGATCCTTATCAGATAAGAACTGCTTTAAATGTGAAAATGAATTCATTATGAAATAAAACTAATTACGCTTATTGAAGATTCAGCTAATGTTCATTCCAATTTGGCTTCTACCCTTTTCTAGGACTGAGCGTGATTAATTACAAATCGTAAAACCGACCCGAACTAAATCAAAATATGCGGTTAATTGACATTCTTGGTTAAATTTGGTTTTTATTTTTATGTATTACTGTTGACCAAATTTTATTTGATTTTCATGTCATATTAACCGATTTAACCAAAATTTAACCCCTCACTACCCAAAACCCATAAAAACAAAGACTAATAGTACTAATCGTCATCCTCATCAAAATTCTTCTCGTGGCCCAATCCAGTTTTCATAATCTCCAATCATCACCAGCGCATACATGTCATTTTTGTATACTTATTGTTATTTTTCATATGTTTAGTCATTTTTATCTAAAAAATTATATTGCATACTAAAATGCGGTTAACCGCAAAAACTAAACTGAATTAATTGCACGCGAATTATACGGTTATGACTTATTTTAATCACATTCAGTTATGAATTCTTTATAACCGGAATTTTTATTAACTAAATTAACTGAATAACCACCCTACCCTTTTCGGAGAGGATCTAACTACAGGTAAGTGTATGGTTCAGTTGGCTCTTCCCTGCAAACCATAGGTCCATACGTGAACAAGAAGTGTTGATGCAAACAAAATTACGTTCATAGTAAGAAAGTTTTCATCGTCATGTTGAAACAAATATGCAGAATAACCAAGTCAGTTACAAGCTTACTTGGGTGAATTCATCATGACTGGCCACTCTAACTGATTGCGATGGATATCACTGTTTCATGATGTTTTTTCAATGTAGACACATTATTACCTGATCTTTTAAGGTTTGATAATTGACAGAAATTAGAAAGCATCAGGGTGGTTTCCTCATTATTACAAAATACAAATTGTGTTCATGGCTTAGACAGGGGCATTATTTCATCAAGGAAGCAGATTAACCATTCATGTTAGCTTAATGGTCATCCGTTGTCAGAACACACCGGAGAAACAGCCTCCACTAGACTGCCGGCGAGCTCCTCTGCACACACACTGGAACAGAACGCAAGGCAAAAATGGGAGTTTTTGTGCAGCAGAAAAACTGACTGTTGGTTTCTGTATATTGACTGGATATAAACAACTGAAAGCTGACGACCTTTATGCCACACAAGCGACTCTCTCGGCACGGAGATCTGCACTACTTGCATGCCTCTTGGTCATGCACCCACTACTAACAACAGAATTAACAGACCCAAGTAAATTCAGCTCAATAAAACAGGAAATTCAGAAAAAGCACAAAAGAAAGTAAACTGACTCACTAACTGACCAAGGTGCACAAGGTTTATTCTCACAATCTCCTCCTAAACCTTGTGTGCCATCTACTGAATATTCTTGAGGCCAATCTTTAGATTCAGTTCTCTGAACTTAGCCTTGCAAAGAGGCTATATCAGTATATCTCCCAACTGATCCTCTGTCCTGATAAATTGTACCTCAATCTGCCCTGAATTTTCATATTCTTTGATCACATGATATCTCACATCTATATGCTTTGATCGGTCGTGGTGAACTGGATTTTTGATCAAAGAGATAGCAGACTTGTTATCTACTCTGATCACTGTTACACTCACATCAGCATCCTTCATTTCAGCTAGCAAACGTGCTAGCCAAATTGCTTGATAAGCACCAGCAGCAGCTGCAATATACTCAGCTTCGCAACTTGACAGTGCCACCACTCTTTGCTTTGAAGATTGCCAACTAACAGGGCTCCTCCCAAGGAAAAATATAACACCAGAGCTGCTTTTCCTATCATCTACATCACCAGCTAAGTCTTTATCAGTATAGGCTATAAACATTTCCATTTCTCCTCCCTCTCTTGGATAAAAAACACCAAAACTGCTTGTCTCAGCAATATACCTCAGAAACGTGAAAATGAATCCCGCGCCCCACCCCGCCGCCGCCACTGCCGTCCCGCCCCAAGCCCCGCCTGGCCGCCCCTGCTCGCGCCGAGCCCCGGCCGCGCCTCGGCCGCCCCGAGCCCCGACCTTAGTTGATTAATTGTTTAATTAGTATTGTAATTGATTATTGTTTAAATAATACTTTGATTGATTGCGTGATTAGTTACTACATGTAAATAAATAGGTTTCGGCCCGGTTCGGCCTCACACGACCCATTTAGGGTCTGTCACGGCCCATTTATTGGTAATGTATTAGTCGAGACAGGCACGGAGGATGGCAAGCTCCCGTGCGTGGACGGCGGGCCCCGACGGTGCGGTTTCATATTTGAACCACTTACGACGGGGCATAACGTACGACGGCTAACCCTAAAGGCGTCATAAGATAATGGCATGCCCCAACGGGGCACAACTTAGGACGGCTGACCCACTTCTTTGTCTCTCGTTCTTTCCTTCTCTCTCGTTCTTTCCTCTCTCTCTTTTAAATGACTCAAAAACGAAAGATTGACGTAAACCTATACAACATGCATCACCCATTTCGAACGGGCCCGTCTCACATGTGTTACGCATGTGAGGCGTGTATGTTCGGAATTGTCCCTTTTTGGACAGCCTGAGAGTGACCGAGGGGGCGTGGCATGTGATGAAACGCGGGTTTAGATCTAGACGAGATTTCGACGGCATAACCCTGTTGTTCTCTGCTGCACCATTTTCGGGCGTGCAGTGGAGAACAGCGGGGTTATGTTGCCGAAATTTCATTCGGATCCATACCACGCGTCTCGTCATGAGCACGCTCCGCTCGATCACTCTTGGGTGGGTTTAGGACCTATCATTTCCAATAGATGTAAGGCCGTGACATAAATACATTATAAAGTAACTATAATTTCCTTGACATTAAACTGCAGATTCAAACATGGGTGAGGATCGTAGTTGGATGTATACCGGTTGGAAGAACAGTTCTGGTGGTCACTTGGATGAGTGGTTCGCAAAGACAGATGCTTTTGTAGATCGAGCTTTTTCATTGTCAAATATCGATAAGGTGCGGTGCCCATGTACGAAATGTCAAGGTGCAAAGTGTTGGGACAAAGTGAATTTGGCGTTTCACTTATGTCGATGCGGTTTCATGCAAGATTATGAGGTGTGGACCTTTCACGGTGAGACATCTTCTCAACCCATACAAGTTTCAGATGAGGATGACAACACGGGGGTCGATAGGATGGACGAGATGCTTGATGCCATAAATCCTGAATTGATGGAGGATCCTCCTACAACGGAGGTTGAAGCGTTTTTCACGCTTCTCAAAGCTTCAGAAGAGCCGTTGCATGAACACACCGAAGTGACGCTACTTACTTCATGACTAGATTTATGGCCATTAAGTCTAAGTATTTCTTTTCCAATAACTGCTACAACGATCTCATCAAATTGATCAGCGATATCCTTCCACAACCACATAAAGTGCCTAAAGATAGTATCAGTCTAAGAAGTTGATTTCTGGTCTAGGTATGAAATATGAGAAGATTGATATGTGTCTAGACAATTGCATGCTTTTTTGGAGAGAGCATGCCAACGAGAACAAGTGCTTAAAATGTGGTAAAGCGAGATTTGTCAAAGTTGTTAATGACGACAGTTCAAAAGTAATGACTCAAGTCACACAGAAGCAGCTTCGCTACTTGCCTGTCACACATAGGTTCAAGCGTTTGTTTCTATCTAAAAAAAAACAGCTAGACACATGAGGTGGCATAAAGAAGGTGTACGTGAGAACAACAGCATGATGGTGCACCCGTCGGACGGTGAGGCATGGAAGGCGCTTGACCGCTTCGATCCAGATTTCGCCAATGACGCGAGAAATATTCGTTTTGGGTTGGCGACAGATGGCTTCTCACCGTTTAGTACAAACGCCACACCATACTCTTGTTGGCCCGTGTTCGCTATTTCGTACAACTTACCACCATCCCTTTGTATGAAGTATGAGTTCATGTTCCTATGCCTTATTGTACCTGGATCGGATCATCCTGTTTCACGACTGAACGTGATGACGCAGCCATTGATTGAAGAGTTCAAAATGTTATGGACAGGAGTCGAAGCGTATGACTGTTATAGAAAACAGAAATTCAACCTTCGAGCTGCGTACTTGTGGTCTGTTCATGATTTTCCAGCTTACGGCATGTTTTCTGGCTGGAGCACTCATAGTCGATTGACATGTCCAATATGTGCTTCGGACATGGATTGTTTTCGTCTAAGTCATGGTGGCAAGATATGCTACTTTGATTGTCATAGACGTTAGTTACCGCCAAATCACGTGTTTAGGCAACAGAGAAATGCCTTCAGGAAGGGTACCATTGTAAAAAAAGGGACCACCACAACGTCTGAACGGGTCAGAAATTGTTAAACAGCTCAACAATCTAGTGCCAGATGAAGGTCGTCCTGGATATTTTGTTGGTTACAGAGAGGATCACAATTGGACTCATATATGTGCACTATGGGAGTTACCGTATATGAAGTCTTTAATTCTAATGCAAAACATTGATGTCATGCACCAGGAACGTAACATGGGCGAATGCATCATAAGCACGTGCTTGGATATGACGGGCAAAACAAAAGATAATATAAAAGCTCGGAAGGATTTGGCAGAGGTTTGTAACCGACCAAGTCTTGAGCTCTTCGAAGCTGGTGGCAAACCACGAGCTTCTTTCTGCCTTCGACCAAAAGAAAAGAAAGAAGTCTCAAGTGGTTGAAACACTTGAAGTTCCCAGATGGTTATGCTGCTAGCCTGAGAAGAGTCGTTAATGTTAAGACTGGATATCTTACTGGTTTGAAGAGCCATGATTATCACATAATCATGGAAAGACTTCTACCGGTTATGTTTCGAGGCTATCTTGACGATGAGGTGTGGAAGGTGTTAGCCGAGCTTAGCTATTTTTATAGACAGCTTTGTGCTAAAGAAATCAAAAGTGAGATGATGGAGAAGTTGGAAAAAGAGATACCCGTGCTTTTATGTAAGATGGAAAAAGTATTTCCTCCAGGGTTTTTCAATCCAATGCAACACCTTCTAATCCATCTTCCATATGAAGCTAAAGTAGGCGGCCCTGTTCAATATAGGTGGATGTACCACATTGAAAGAGCACTCAGATGTCTAAAACCGATGGTTGGTAATAGGGAAAGGGTTGAAGGATGCATCGCCGAAGCATTTACACTTCAGGAGATAGGATACTTTTCAAGTGTCTACTTTGCAGAAGAACACAATGTTAATGCATCGGTGTTGCCGTACAACATGGCTGAAGCAACCTATTGTAGCAAACTCTCACTTTTTCAAACGAGAGGCACCACTGTTGGTAGTGGCAAGAGCTATGATGCTTCAGCAGATGAAAAGACAGCTGCTTTGTTATACATGTACGCTAACATCGATGGGATGGACAATTTTTTTCAGTAAGTGGTTGTTCAACATCTATACTAATTTGCGTGGTGTGTTATACATCTACGCTAATAATTTTGTTTTGTCCTTGTCGGTACCCGCGATATGGGGTACCCCCACGCACAGAGGAAAATGCCTAAGGAACTCGCCCTTCTCCGCAGGGAGAGCTCCGAAGGCGCCACGCGTCCGGCGGGGCCGGACCTCCCTCTCCTCAGAGGAGAGCTCCGGGCCCGCCACGTGGCATACAGAAGCCGAACCTCCCCCTCCGCGGGAGAGAGGTCCGAAGGTGCCACGTATCCGACGGGGCCGGACCTCCGTCTCCTCAGAGAGGAGCTCCGGGCCCGCCACGTGGCCGACAGAAGCCGGACCTCCCCCACCGCGGGGAGAGGTCCGAAGGCTCCACGTGTCCCATGGGGCCGGACCCCTCCTCTCCTCTGAGGAGGGCTCCGGGCCCGCCACGTGGCCAGCAGAACGGCGCTGCCTGCCCCCGAGCGATAGGCAGCGGGCGTAAAGACGCCCCATACCTTGCCCGTACAAGGTATTCAAGGCCCGCGGTTTCCCAAGACGCGGAGACGCGGAGCACGCCTCTGTCATGTGCCGTTGTGCCCAGTCGCATCACATACTGGCGCGCGGTGTCAGAGCCTGCTAGCCAATAAACGCAGCGACAAGACATCCCATGCCGCCCCCGCCGTCATCATCCACTACGACCAGCATGCGGCATGGCCAGGGCTGCAAGACGAAGACTCAGAAGCCTTCGCCAGAGACAACTACCGGCATAACTGCAGATACGGTAGATAACAGTCAATCTCCCCGGGACCACCTGTCGGGTCCCGGGCCCCCCTTGTAAGCCACCCGAGTCATGGACTATAAAAGACTCAGGTAGGCGACAATAGCAAGGGTTCACACTCCCGCAACTCATACGCTAGCCATTCACACCCAAGCTGTAACTCATCCTCAAGCTCAGGACTCCGGTTCTGAGCAGCAAGCGATACAGCGAGCTCCATAGCTCGCCGTGGACGTAGGGTTTTACGCTCCGGCGGCCTGAACCACGTAAAACTCGCCGTGTCAAGCTCTTACTAACTTGTCTATACGCTCAAGCTCTCCGCAAGGGTCTAGCCCCACCGAAAAAAGAACCTCCACGGGCTGCCCAGTGCAGGCCCGGGGGAAGTGTCGACCAAACACTTTGACATTTGGCGCGCCAGGTAGAGGGACTTTTCCCCTTGCGCGACGAGTTTCCACCGACGAAGATGACCAAGCTTCCTTCAGCGACAAACTCTCCTCCCCCGCGTCCGCGGCGAACCGCGACCAGGGGGAGTACATGTCAACACACTCAGGGCGGAGTGTGTCGGTACAAGCTGGGAGCCAGCAACCGGCTCTGGCAGCGCCGACCCCGGCAATGCAGGCTCCAACCAGCGTCAGGTTTTCAGTAGCGCTGGGCGTACCCGGTGGGGGTGCGCTAGCTGCAGCAAGAGCGCTACTGCACAATCCACCTGCTGGGGACGCGCCTCAGGCAGCGACCCAGCAGTGGATTCGCGAGGTAGACCGTCTCGTTGTCGCCGCCGCAAACCCTCGACTCCAGCGGGGACGACGCTCCGGCCAACCGGCTATGTCGCTGATGCGCACGCCAATGGTTGACGAGCAGACGGCAGATTCCAGCTCCACCAGGCTCCAGTCAATGGGTCTGAGGACAGAGCTGGAACGGTGTCACTTGGGTCAAGATGCCCGGGTATACCTCGAGCAACGCCGAGAAAGGCGTCGCAACCAAGAGGCTGGCGACAGCATGACGTCAGCCTCGACCTAGCCTGAAGAGCATACTTTCGCCACGCGATCTCTGCCCCAGGCTTACGCCGTGCAGAATATGCCACAGCCATATGTCCTGCAAACGGCGCCCCCGGCCTATGGCGCAACCTTGCCCATACCGGGGTACACTGTGCCCGGTGCGAATCAGGCGTTCGCGGCACCAATACCTGCGGCAACAGAAGCAGGATGTGCGGCCCTCGCGCCCCACCTTCGCTTCGCGAAGTGGCCGCGCAAGTATCGGCCGCACCTGCCCGAGAAGCACGACGGCAGCGTCAACCCGGCGGAGTTCCTCTAGATCTACAACACCGCCGTACTTGCCGCAGGGGGGAATGAAGCCAACATGGCCAATTACTTCCCTGTCGCCTTGACCGGTCCAGCTCGGTCTTGGCTCATGAACCTCCCCCAGGGTTCCATAACTTCCTGGGGAGAGCTCTGCCGGCAGTTCGTTGCCAACTTCGGCAGTTCCTACACCCGGCCTTGCACGGAGCTCGACCTCCACGCCATCCAGCAACAAACCGGGGGAGTCGCTGCGCTCCTTCATCCAGCGGTTCTCCCAGGTGCGGAACACCATCCCACACATCCAAAATGCTTCTGTGGTGGTGGCGTTCCGACAAGGCGTCCAGGACAAGAAGATGCTCGAGAAGCTCGCGACCAGAGAGGTCCGCGACGTCTCCGAGCTCTTCAGCCTGGCAGACAAGTGCGCCAGAGCGGCCGAAGGGCAAAAGTGGCACTCACTGCCGTCCTCCGAGTCAGGAGGACAGCCCGGATCTGGCCCTACTCCCTATGGAGGCAGAAAGAAGGCCAAGAACCGAGGCAGAGGCAAGATAGAATCACCGACCGCAGCTCCAGTCGTCGCAGCAGCAACACTCAGTGGGGCTCGGGGGTCGCGCCCCGACAAGAGGCAGCGAAGATCACCAATCCCAGAAGGTGATCAAGACAAGATATGCTCCGTGCACGGCAGCTGTCGCTACACTACTGCCGAGTGCCGGGAGATCTGGAAGCTCGCAGAGCGCTTCCGCAAAGGGAAGCAGCAGCTGGCTGACGCCCCACCCTTCCGTCCAAGGGAGGGCAAGCAGAAGGTCGACGTCCCAGACAGCGTCGACCACCCAGTGGAGTTCCAGGAGCCTCAGCACGCCGTGAAGGCGGTACGCAACCATGAGGACTCCAGCTCCAGCGACGATGAGCATCGAAAGAAGATCTACGTCATATACGGCGGGTCCGCTGACCCCTCATCTCGAAGCGCAGTCAAGACTCTGCGCCAAGCGGTAGCGTCGGTGGCTCCACTCCTAAGTGCCGCACCGCACCTCAAGTGGATGGGAATCCCCATCAGCTTTGACGCCACCGACTGCCCCAGGAACATGGCTGGGGCCGGCCAACTACCGCTCTTGGTAGCTCCAACCATCGCCAACGTGAGGATGTACCACGTTTTGGTAGATGGTGGAGCTGGGCTGAACCTCATCAGCCGTGCAGCTTTCCAGAAGCTGCAGATCCCGATGGCCAAGCTCACCCCGTCGAGCCCGTTCTCAGGGGTAGGGCCGGGACAGGTCGTTCCCTACGGCAACATCAGCCTCCCGGTGACCTTCGGAGCTCCGGACAGCTATCGGACAGAGTACATTCTGTTCGACGTAGCGGAGATCGACCTCCCCTTCAACGCCATAATCGGCAGGCCAACCCTGTACCGATTCATGGCAGTAGCCCACTACGGCTACCTCGTCCTAAAGATGCCTACACCAACGGGCGTCCTCAGGATTCGTGGAGACCGCACTGCTGCAGTGTCGGCCTTAGAGAAACTCCAAGCGCTCGCAACAGCTGGGGCACCAGCCCCTGGCAGTGCAGAGCCGGACCAGTTCCACCCGAGCGCACGCCACCGTGCCTCCACCACAGCACCCCAGGTGCAACCCCTCGACGAGGGCGGCGTCCCCTTAAAGGTCGTCCAAGTCGGCGCCGAAGCCACCCAGACCACCCGGGTAGCCGGGGGCCTGGATAGCAAATAGGAAGGCGCGCTCGTCACCTTCCTCCGGCACAATGTTGACGTGTTTGCATGGCAGCCGTCACATATGCCGGGGATCCCCAGGGAGGTGATCAAGCACCACTTAAAAGTCTTCCCCGACGCCCGGCCAGTTCAACAGAAGCCCCGCAAGCAGTCCATCGAGCGGCAAAACTTCATTCGTGAAGAAATCAAGAAGCTGCTAGACGCTGGCTTTATACGGGAGGTCCACCACCCCCGGTGGTTGGCGAACCCCGTCGTTGTCCCGAAGGCTGGCGGGAAGCTCCGGATGTGCATTGACTACACCAGTCTCAATAAGGCATGTCCCAAAGATCCATTCCCTCTCCCTAGAATAGATCAAATAGTAGACTCAACATCAGGCTGTGATATGCTGTGCTTCCTAGACGCCTACTCGGGTTTCCATCAGATCCCCATGTCTAGGGAGGATGAAGAGCACACCTCCTTCATCACAGTAGATGGCCTTTATTGTTATGTGTCTATGCCTTACGGCCTAAAGAACGCACTCCCCACCTTTGTGCGAGCGATGCACAAAACCTTTGGGGAGTTAATAAGAGACTTAGTTGAGGTGTACGTCGATGACATCGTTGTCAAGGTCAAGCAGGGTTCATCTTTGTTAGATAACCTAGCCTTAGTTTTTGACAAATTGCGCTCTACGCGCACCAAGCTGAACCCAGACAAATGTGTGTTCGGTGTGTCCTCTGGGAAGCTCTTAGGATTCATGGTCTCGCACCGGGGGATTGAGGCCAACCCAGAGAAGATCAAGGCCATCGACTTGATGTGGCCTCCTGCCCGCGTCAAGGATGTCCAGAAACTCACGGGATGCCTAGCCACGCTGAGTCGGTTTATACCGAGGCTAGCAGAGCGGGCACTCCCTTTCTTTAAGCTCCTGCGCAAGTCTGGCCCATTTGCCTGGACCGACGATGCAGAAGAGGCTTTCCAGGAGTTGAAACGACTCCTGACGTCCCTACCTATAATGGTAGCCCCTGAGCCCGGAGAGCACCTGCTGCTCTACATCGCGGCGACAACTGAAGTGGTGAGTATGGTCCTTGTCGCAGAGCGGCCGGACCTCTCATCTTCACAACCTGCTCCGGCAGCAGAAGATAGACGCCAGGAGGCCCCGCAGGACCAAGACGGTCTCTCGGACCTCCAAGGCAACCTCCCGGAGGTCCAGGTCGGCCTCCCGGAGGTCCAGGGCGGTCTCCCGGACCCCCGAGATAAACCCCCGAGGGTCCTGTGGGACCCTCCGGGGGCCCAACGGGGCCTCCCGGAGATCCCTCAAGACCCCTGGGGCCCCCTGGAGAACCAAGATAACTTAGGGGCCTCCGGGTCCAAGCTCCTGGAGGCCCCCGTGGGTCCACTCACCTCCAGCGGGCCAGGGCCAATGGATGAAGACCACCCAGGCCTAAGAGAGAGGGTTCGAACCATCCAGAGGCTTGTCTACTACATCAGTGAAGTACTTCATGATGCCAAGACAAGGTACCTAGAAGTCCACAAGTTGCTGTATGCGGTGCTCGTGGCCTCCAGGAAGCTCCGCCATTACTTCTAGGCCCACAGGGTCTCGGTAGTTACCTCGTATCCGCTGAAGATAATTCTTCACAGCCCCCATGCGACTGGCAACGTTGCTAAATGGGCGGCGGAGCTGGCGGAGTTCGAGCTGGACTTCCTTCCACGCCATGCAGTCAAAAGCCAAGCACTGGCCGACTTTGTGGCAGAGTGGACACCAACGAAGACTGACCCAGGGGGCCACGAAGACGGTGAACCAGAGCACCAAGCTCCGGTCTTCACCGAGCCCCACTGGACACTTTTCTTCAATGGCTCCTCGCGAAAGCAGGGGGCCGGTGCTGGCGTACTGCTCCTCATGCCATCGGGGGGAACAGTTTGGGTACATGGTGCGTCTCAATTTCAAGGCAACCAACAACATGGCAGAGTATGAAGCACTCATCTTTGGCCTGCAGACAGCCCTGTCTTTAGGCGCTCGCCAGTTGTTGGCACAGGGCGACTCCCAGCTGGTCATCAAGCAAGTCAAGGGCGAATGCTCCTGCAATGACCCACAGCTAGCTGCGTATCTGCTTCGCGTGCAGATGTTGGAGAAAGAATTCCTCGCCTTGGACCTGCGCCACGTACCGCGCGCTGGCAATGCCGCAGCTGACAACCTTTCAATGAAGGCTTCCACCAGAGCCCCCGCGCCCGAAGGAGTTTTCGAGAGGACGTTGCTGTGGTCCACAGCCCGGCCCGCCGAGCCGGGCGAAGGGGGCTTGACCAGCACCTCGAAGCTGGCGGTCCCGGCGGCCCTACAGCCATGGATGCCACCAAGGATCGTAAGCGTCACTGGGGACTCCGTGCAACCCAGCGCTCAAGATCCAGAAGCTCAAGTCAGACTTGATGCATGGATCACGGAAAGTAGGTGCGAGTCTTAAGGCCCCGGAGAATCTCCGCGTTGGCCCTCTCGACTTGCCCATTGCTCTTTTGATGGGCGACAGAGGCATAGCACACCTGAATGCCGAGGTCTTCGCAGTAGTCTTGGAAGGCAGCGCTGGTGAACTGGGTCCCGTTGTCGGTGATGATTCTGTTTGGGACCCCGAACCGGCAGACAATAGACTTGATGAACTTTACTGCAGATTGTTTGTTGATGGTGACAACTGGTGTGGCTTCCGGCCACTTGGTGAACTTGTCGATGGTGACATAGAGGTACCGGAATCCCCCGACGGTTCTGGGAAATGGTCCCAAGATGTCCAGCCCCAGTACGGCAAATGGCCATGCGGGCTGGATCATCTGTACCGTCCAAGCCGGTGTATGGATCTGCTTGGCGTGGAACAGGCACGCCTAGCAGCTCTCGACCAGCTCGACGGCATCCTGGAGTGTTGCCGGCTAGTAGAAGCCATGCCGAAAGGCTTTACCGACAAGCGTGCGTGAGGAAGAATGACTCCCACATTCGCCTCCATGGATCTCAGCGAACAAGTCGCAGCCTTCCCCCTGGGTTATGCACCGCAATAGGATGTGGTTGGCGCCACGTCGGTAGAGATCCCCCTCTACCGCCATGTGTCTCTTAGCCATACGCGCAATCCGTTCAGCGGATACACGTTCATCAGGGAGGATATTGTCTTTCAAGTAGTCCCGGACCTCCGTGATCCATGCATCGGGTCTGACTTGAGCATCTGGATCTTGAGCGCTGGGTTGCACGGAGTCCCCAGTGACGCTTATGATCCTTGGCGGCGCTCATGGCCGCCGGGACCGCCAGCTTCGAGGTGCTGGTCTAGCCCCCTTCGCCCGGCTCGGCGGGCCGGGCTGTGGGTCGCGGCAACGTCCTCTCGAGGCCCCCTACAGGCACAGTGGCTCCGGTGGCAGTGGGGGCCCTCGTTGAAAGGTCGTCAGCTGCGGCCTTGCTAGCGCGCGGTACGTGGTGCAGGTCCAAGGCTAGGGGGTCTGTCTCCGCCGTCTTGGTTGATAACCAGACTGGGGATTGCCCTGAGCCAACGACTAGCGAGAAGGATGAGCACTCCATACTTTGCTATGTTGTTGGCTGCCTTGTTATTGAAACGCGCCACATACCCAGACTGCTCCCCCGATGGCGTGAGGAACAGTACGCTAGCATCGGCCCCCTGCTTTTGCGAGGAGCCATCGACGAACATCATTCGATAAGGCCTGGTGAAGGTCAGGGCTCAGGGTCCTGTTTCATCGTCTTCGTGGCCCCCTGAGCGTGCGCCTACTTCAGCCACAAGTGAACTAATGCTCTGTTAATGTCTGTATGACGGGAAAGGGAACCTAGATCAAACTTATGTAGCTCCGCCGCCCATTTGGCGGCATCGCCCGCCGCGTGGAGCTGTGGGGGATAGCTTTTAGCCTGGGGAGATCGCCGGGTGCCCGACACTCGGGGGTCCTCAGGCTGCTTTGGACCTTGCGGGAAGCTCCGCTGACGTCCCGGGAGCTCCGGGAGGTCCTGCTGGTCCTCCGGGAGGTTGTGTCGGGGATCCGAGGTCTGGTCTTCTGGTGCTTGCTTCTTGGTAGCGAAACAGGTTACTGTGGTATGGGGTTAAAGCCATTGCGCGAAGACCAGAAATTCGCGGGACCCCTAGCTATGCCGAGTCGGTTTACGCCGGGATTAGCAGGTAAGGGGCGCTCTTCAACTACTTCAGACACAGGGGTCTGATGGGAGCCCTAGCAAGCATTTGGGAAGCGCAGCATATCACAGCCTGGTATCGAGTCTACTATTTGCTCTATCATAGGAAGAGAAAATAGGTCTTTAGGGCATGCCTTATTGAGACTGGTGTAGTGGATGCGCTTCCGGAGCTTCTCGCTGGCCTTCGGGATAATAACACGGTTTGCCAAGCGCCGGGAGCGGCGGACTCTCCGTCTCGTCGGACGGCTGGACGTCGGGAAAGACCTTTAAGTAGTGCTCCATCACCTCCCTAGGGATCTCCGGCCTCGGTGATGGCTGTCATGCAGCACATCGACCTCATGCCGGAGGGGGGCAACGAGCGCGCCTTCCTATATGCTACCCAGGCCCCCGGCTACCCGGGTGGTCTGGGTGGCATCGGCGCTGATTCGGACGAGCCTTGTGGGGACGTCGTCCTCATCAAGGGGTTGCACGCGGGGTGCGGTGGTAGAGGCACGGTGGCGTGCACTTAGGTGGAGCTGGTTTGGTTCTGTACTGCCGAGGGCTGGCGCTCTAGTTGCTGTAAGCGCCTGAAGCCTTTCCAAGGCTAATACTGCGGCAGCACGGTCTCCACAAACCTTGAGGACGCCTGTTGGTGTAGGCATCTTCAAGACAAGGTAGCCGTAGTGGGCTATTGCCATGAATCGGTACAGGGCTGGCCTACCGATTATGGCATTGAAGGGGAGGTCAATCTCGGCCACGTCGAACAGAATATACTCTGTCCGGTGCCCCGAAGGTCACCGGGAGGCTGATGTGGCCATAGGGAATGACCTGTCCCGGCCCTACCCCTGAGAACGGGCTTGATGGGGCGAGCTTGGCCATCGGGATCTGCAGCTTCTGGAAGGCTGCGTGACTGATGAGGTTCAGTCCAGCCCCACCATCCACCAAAACGTGGTACATCTTCACGTTGGCGATGGTAAGGGCCACCACGAGCGGCAGTTGGCCGGCCCCAGCCATGTTCCTGGGGCAGTCGGTGTCATCGAAGCTGATGGGGGTTCCCATCCACCTGAGGTGCGGTACTGCACCTGGGAGGGGAGCCACCGACGCTACCGCTCGGCGCAAGGCCTTAGCCATGCTTCGGGACAGGGGGTCAGCGGACCCCCCGAAGATGTCACAGGGCATCTTCCAGTGCTCGTCGTCACTGGAGCCGGAGCTCCCATGATTGCGCACTGCCTTTATGGCGCGCTGGAGCTCCTGGAACTCCACCTGGCGGTCGTCGCCGCCTCGGGGCTCGACCTTCTGCTTGCCCTCCCTTTGACTATAGGGTGGGGCATCAGTTAGGGGCTGCTTCCCCTTCCGGAAGCGCTCCGCGAGCTTCTGGATTTCCCGGCATCTGGAGGAATTCCGCCGGGTTGATGTTGCCGTCGTACTTCTCAGGCAAGAGCGGCCGAAACTTGCACGGCCATTTTGTGAAGCGAAGGCGGGGCGCGAGGGCCGCACACCCTGCTTCTGTCGCCGCAGGTTCTGATGCCGCGAACGCTTGGTTCGCGCTGAGCACCGCATGCCCCGGCCGCCATACGCAGGACATATGACTGTGGCATATTGAGTAGCAGCGCTCTTCGCTGCGGCTAGCGCACCCTCACTAGGTACACCCAGCGCTACTGAAAACCTGACGCTGGTCGGAGCCTGCATTGCCGGGGTCGGCGCTGCCAGAGCCGGTTGCTGGCTCCCAGTGCAGGTATCGGTGCCGCGAACGCTTGGTTCTCCGCTGGCACAGTGTGCCCCGGTATGGGCAAGGCCGCTCCATAGACCGGGGACGCCGTTTGCAGGGCATATGGTTGTGGCATATGCTGCGCGACGTATGCCTGGGGCAGAGCTCGCGTAGCGAAGATCTGCCCTTCAGGCTGGGTCGAGGCCGACGTCATGTTGTCGCCAGCCTCTTGAGTGCGACGCCTTTCTTGACGTCGCTCGAGGAACACTCAGGCATCTTGGTCTAAGTGGCACCGTTCCAGCTCTGTCCTCAGGTCCGTCGACGGAAGCTTGGTGGAGCTGGAACCCCCTCGTCTGGCCGTCAACCGTTGGCGTGCGCATCAGCGACACAGCCGGTTAGTCAGAGCGTCGTCCCCGCCGAAGTCAATGGTTTGCGGCGGCGATGACAAGACGGTCTACCTCGCGAATCCACTGCTGGGTCACTGCCTGAGGCGCGTCCCCAGCAGGCGGATTGCGCAGTAGCGCCCTTGCTGCGGCTAGCGCACCCCCACCGGGTACGCCCGGCGCTACTGAAGGCCTGACGCTGGATGGAGCCTGCATTGCCGGGGTCGGCGCTGCCAGAGCCGGTTGCTGGCTCCCAGCTTGCCCTGTCACACTCCGTCCTGAGTGTGTCATCATGTACTCTCCCCTGGTCACGGTTTGCCGCGGGCGCAGGGGGGAAGAGTTTGCCGCTGAAGGAAGCTCGATCATCTTCGTCGGCGGAAACTCGTCGCGCTAGGGGAAAAGCCCCCTACCTGGCGCGCCAAATGTCGAAGTGTTCGGTCGACACTTCCCCCGGGCCTGCACTGGGCAGCCCGCGGAGGTTCTTTTTTCGGAGGGGCTAGTTCCTAGCGGAGAGCTTGCGCAGATGGACGAGTTAGTGAGAGCTTGACACGGCGAGTTTTACGTGGTTCAGGCCGCCGGAGCGTAAAACCCTACGTCCACGGCGAGCTATGGAGCTCGCTGTATTGCTTGCTGCTCAGGGCCGGAGGCCTGAGCTTGGGGGTGTGTTACAGCTTGAGGGCGTATGGCTAGCGTATGAGTTGCAAAATGCGAACCCTTGCTATCGACGCCTACCCGAGCCTTTTATAGTCCAAGACTCGGGTGGCTTACAAGGGGAGCCGGGACCCGACAGGTGGTCCCAGGAAGATTGTCTATTATCTACCGTATCTGTAGTTACGCCGGTAGTTGCCTCTGGTCGGAGGCTTCTGAGTCTTCATCTTGCCGCCCTGCCCATGCCGCATGCTAGTCGTAGTGGTTGATGACAGCGCAGGCGGCATGGGATGTCTTGTCGCGGCGTTTATTAGCTGGCAGGTTCTGACACCGCGCGCCAGTCTGTGATGCGACTGGGCGCAACGGCACCTGACAGACGCGTGCTCCGCGTTTCCGCGTCTTGGGAAGACGCAGGCCTTGAATACCTTGTACGGGCAAGGTGTGGGGCGCCTTTATGCCCGCTGCCTACCACTCGGGGGCAGGCAGCACCGTTCTTCTGGCCACGTGGCGGGTCCGGAGCCCTTATCTGAGGCGAGAAGGTCCGGCCTGCGGGGCACGTGGAGCCTCCGGACCTCTCCCCGCGGAGGGGGAGGTCCAGCTTCTGTATGCCACGTGGCGGGCCCGGAGCTCTCCTCTGCGGAGAGGGAGGTCCGGCCCCGCTGGATGCGTGGCGTCTTCGGACCTCTCTCCCGCGGAGGGGGAGGTCCGGCTTCTGTATGCCACGTGGCGGGCCCGGAGCTCTCCTCTGAGGAGAGGGAGGTCCGGCCCCGCCGGACGCGTGGCGCCTTCGGAGCTCTCCCTGCAGAGAAGGGCGAGTACCTTAGGCATTTTACCCTGTGCGCGGGGGTACCCCATATCTCAGGTACCGACAGCGGGGGTACCCCATATCGCGGTGTGAGACCTATGTGTGCTGAATACATTGGCAATTAGGATAAAAGTTAGCATTAACATTCAAAGTTTTGAATATTGCCAAAACATTCTTCTGTGGCAAGGTCCAACAAGTTCTTTGTTAGGTCCGCCAAGTGTTGGCAAGGTCCGACGCAAGGTCCGGAGAGCTCCTGCAAGGTCCGGATAGCTTCTGTGAGGTCTGGAGCTTGTTTTTAGGGAGCTCCCGTGAAGTTCAACTCGTAGAACTGCAGCGTCTTGTTTTTGCTTTTAACTCGCAATGTTTCAAACTTGCTTTATGGGAAGGTTTTCTTAGTATTAATTTGCTAAGTTTTTGGTGTGTTTTGGTGGTTATGGCTGTTATCATTTGATATGGTTTGCAACATGCTTATGTGACGTGCTCATGTAAGGTGTTGTGGTTTTCGAACTAACGTGAGTCAAGTCGAGGACTTGTGCTCAAAAGAATTGGTTGTTTATTCATGTGCAGGTGTTGCTTGAGTTCAAGACATGGCTGGTGACGGGATCCTTGGACTAGTCTCAGGGAGGAGAAGAGGTTCCAACAACCAAGTTCGGGAGGAGCTGTGGTTGAGTTGATCGGGAGGTCGCGCAGCATGTTTGGATCAAGGGAAGTGCATATGAAGGTTGCGTGTACGTTGTTGGAAGGTGTTTGCACGTTTGCAAGGAGTGCATGGACGTGGCAACATTGTTCCAAGGCGTGATGAAGAGAAGTGGACGTAAAGAATTGGTCGGAAAGGTCCAACCGGCTGGATTGCGTACTCAAGCTGAGGCTGAGTCGGATATGGCTCAAATATGGAAGATTTGAGTTGGTTATGATAGGATTTCGTGCTAGGCACGAAGTTGAGTTGTTTTAGGAATGTTTAGGACGTTCCTAAGGTGTTTGGAAGTCTCACGATTGCTTCTATCTGCGAATAGGAGAGTCCTGAGCAGTTATGGTAAGTTAGGATACGAGTCCAATTAGGAGTAGGAGTCCTAGATTGGATTGTTTAGCCTGAGGGCTGGCTATAAAAGCAAGGGAGGCCAGAGCTCTCGTGGGTAGAGAACTTTGGGCTGTTCCTCTTGTGTTTCTATTGAATAAATTTCATAGTTTCGAGGAGCTTTTGTGCCTTGTTCGTCCGACTTGTTTTTCGTCAAGTTTTTCTCGCCGAGTTTCTGGACAGATCGACGTTGCTTTGGTGTTTCGTCCATAACTCGAGTTTTACAGATCCGATTGACATGATTCTTTTTGGGTTGTCTTCACAACTCAATTATCTATCATCTGTTAAATTTTCACGAGCTTCGGATCTGTAGTTTTTGAGATACACGAGTTTCTTTGCAGCGTTGCAGATCTGTTTTATATCGGGTAGAACAGATTGATCTTCGTTTAATGTTTTGATCGTATCTCAAGTTTTACTTCGTGTTTTCAAGTGATTCTTGTTGCATTAGATCCGTGACTTGATTCTCTACCTCTCTACTTGATTTGTCATGGTTGAACACGTTTGAAAACACTTGCACACACAGTTTCTTTAACCGATTGATTTTTTGCTGAGGGGTTTTTGTTGTTTCCGCTGCGAAAAGTTTTAATCTACCATTCACCCCCTCTGGTAGCTTTTCACGTGCTCTTCGATCCTACAATTGGTATCAGAGCCAAGGTGCTCTAATATTTATGATTTGCACGTGTTTTGACTAACCATCATGGAGAAGTACTCCGCAAAACCTTGTGTGTTCAATGGCATCGATTTTCAGGTTTGGAATGCGCGGATGGAGGCCTACATACAGGCGCAAGGCTTCGCCATATGGGAAAAGGTCTACCGGAACTTCGATGTACCACCCAACGATCAAGTTACGGCTGCGAACATGAGAGATTTTGACAATAACAACAAGGCTCGCAACTTGATCATCCAAGGATTGACTCAAAGCGACTTCGACCGTGTTGCACACCTCCGATCTGCATATGATGTTTGGAAAGCTCTTTGTGACTACCATGAAGGATCCAATACGATCAAGGAGGTAAGGCAAGATATGTTCAAGAAAGAATACATGCGTTTTGAGATGCAACCCGGTGAGTCAATTGACGACCTTTTTGCTCGCTTTAATAAAATTCTCAGCAATTTGCGTAGTGTCATTGTTAACTTTTCAGATGCTGAAAATGCTAGACAATTGTTAGGAGCATTAGATATGTCAATTTGGGAGATGAAAGTTACATCTATTCGTGAATCTACTGTCATGAGTTCTCTTACTTTAGACATGCTTTATTCTAAATTGAGAACTCATGAAATTGACATCATCTCACGTAAAAACCCCAACAAGTCTATTGCATTTGTTTCGCAACGTGACATGTCTAGTTCTAGTCAATCATCATCTAGTGGTGCACTCTCTTTGCTGTCCTCTCTAACCCTTGAACAGATTGAAGAGTTTCCATAGGAGGAGCTTGCACTCATCTCTACTCGGTTCTCAAAAGCATTGCAAAATGTGAGAACTAGAAGGAGAGGAAGCTCCGGACCTCAACGATGTTTTGAATGTGGTAAGACAGGAAATTTTCGTACGGAGTGCCCTAACCTTTCAGGTCCGACTTCACGTGAAGAAAAGCAAACAAGGCCGAAGAAATCGTTTGCAAAGAATAATAAGAAGAAAGATTTATCAATGCGCAACATAGTGCATAGTATGATCTCTTCACTTCTAGATTTCGGCTCAAGTGATGTGGACACCGGTAGTGATGAAGATGAAGAAGCTATGGCAAATATGTGCTGCATGGCGAACAAGTCAAGTTCAAGCTCCGAGAAGGCAGAACACAACAGCGACGATGAAGAGGTATGTCCCACTTGCGAAGAAATGTGTGATGCTATTTCTCGTGCCACTGTTATATTAAAGAAAAAGGATAAAAAACTTAGGAACAATGCTGTTAAAATTGAATCACTAGAATCTGAAATTAATCTTTAAAAACTTTGATTCCTAGTGATGATTCTTGTTCCTCATGTGATTTGATTTATGAACAATTATCCTCTTTAAGAAGTGCACACGCATCTACACTTGATAAACTTGAACTTGAAATTGAAAAGAACAAAGAGCTTGCTGCACTTAATGATAAAAATTTGAAAGATGCTTGTTGTTCTACAATTGATTTGCATTGTTCTTCATGTGATGATCTGAATAAGAAACTAAATGATGCTATGAATGAGATTTCTATTTTGAACAATGCTTTACGTGTGCATAAAGTTAAATATTGTTCAAATTGCAAACTAAAAAGAAAAACTTCATGTGAAAACTGCTTTGATCTGTCCAATAAACTTGATGACATGCATAGGACACTAGATCGGTTTTCTAATGCAAATGAGAACCTAAACTTGCTGCTGAATTCTTCCAAGTCTTGTAATGATAAAACTGGTTTAGGATTTAATTCTCATGCTCATGCTAAGGCACACCCACCTAAAGTTGTAAAGTCATTAGGAAGCAGTTTGATTCAAACAGCTCCTAGACAAAAGAGGTGATTTTCAAATCTGCAGGAGTACTGTCCCATTCGGGTTCTAATAAACGTGTTGCTTGCTCATCTAGACATGATAATAAGGTTATTTTTCATTGTACCTACTGTGGTAGAGATGGTCATGTCATGGATTTTTGTTATAGACTAGCTAAACACGATAAGAAACAAAGAATACTTGCTAGATCACATAACAACCAAGCAAAATCTGCTAGACCGAATGTTCGGAGCTTGCAACCTGCTGTAATGAGTCAAAAACTTGCTCCCGGACCTACTGTTTTTTGTGCTACATATAACACATCTTCTAAGTCAGTAGTTGGGAACAAAAATTTTCGATGTTTGGCTCATAAACCTGCTGTACCTTCTCAGCTTTCGCGTGTTATTCCTGCTGGACGTCGTGTGACTCAGTACTGGATTCCTAAAAGTCTTTTAACTAACCCCAGCATTGAGTCATCGACGTATTGTGCTGCTGTGTAGGTTTCACGTTTGAGGAAGGAGAACATTTGGATTGTGGATTCAGGTTGCTCACACCACATGACCGGTAACAAAGAATGGTTCTCCTCTCTCTCTTTTGTGTCACGTGTAGAAAATGTTACTTTCGCCGATAACTCTTCTACTCCCATAATTGCTAAAGGTTCGGTTAGAGTAAACAATCTCTACACTTTGAAAGATGTGGCACTTGTTAAAAATTTGAAATACAACTTTCTTTCGGTTTCACAATTGCTAGATGAAAATCTAGAGGTTAGCTTTGCTAAAAATTGCTGCAAGGTTGTAGATTCAAAAGGTGAGCTTTTGTTTAACATGTCTAGGTTTGGAAGAGTTTTTAAAGCTGATTTTGATTTGTCAACTTCTAAGCATCGGTGTCTAGTTGCTAATGATACAAAGGATCTATATTTTTGGCATCGTAGACTTGGTCACATAGGCTTTGATCATCTCACTCGTGTTAGTGCTCTCGATCGCATACGTGGGCTGCTGAAGCTTAAAAAGGACAATGATATTGTGTGCTCTTCTTGTAGACATGCTAAGTTTGTTGCAGGTTCACATGCTCCTCTCACAATGATCATGACAGCTGAACCAGGACAACTTTTACATCTTGGCACAGTAGGTCCGGCACGTGTTCAATTCTTCGGAGGTAAATGGTATGTGCTTGTGATTGTTGATGATTATTCCAGATATTCTTGGGTTTATTTTATGGCATCTAAGAATGAAGCTTTTAGTCATTTTAGAACTTTATTTCTTAGATTATCTATTGATCAATCAGGATCATTAAAAGCAATTAGAAGTGATAACGGAACTGAATTTAAAAACCAATCCTTTGATCACTTTTGTGCTGAAAATGGAATAGATCGTCAATACTCTTCACCCTATGTACCACAACAAAATGGTGTCGTAGAAAGAAAGAACAGGACCTTAGTTGAGATGGCTAGGACTATGCTTGATGAATATCAAACTCCTAGGAAATTTTGGGCTGATGCAGTTGAAACCGCTTGTTATGTCTCAAATCGTGTTTTCATGCGTGCTAAGCTTGGAAAAACCCCATATGAGCTCCGGTTTGGACATAGGCCTAGTGTTACACACTTTAGGGTTTTTGGTTGCAAATGCTTTGTTAAGAAACATGGTAATCTTGATAAATTTGAAGCTAGATCTGTTGATGGCATGTTTCTTGGTTATCCATCTAATACTAGAGGCTACCGTGTGCTTTTACTTGACACTAACAAAATTGTGGAGACTTGCGAGGTTTCTTTTGATGAAGCTAGCCCAAGTACTAGCTCCGATATTGCAGGTCCGGATCCATATACGCAGGGGGAGAGTATTTTTATTGAAGAAGATGAAGAAGTGGTGCTGCTGCCCGAAAACTCGGAAGTAAATAACGATCAAGCTGCTGATTTTGCACCACAACCAGCACCAACAGTCACTACTGCTGGTTCGGACCTTCCTCAATCAACAAGCTCTCCTAATCAAAGGTCCGAACATGAAGAAGAAGGTGCTTGTGAAGTGTCTACTCCCGTCCGAGTACTCAAAAGTCATCCTCCACAACAAATCATTGGAAGCTTGCATGAACGAGTCATCGGTCCAGGTTTTGCGATCCAAACTCTCATGCTCATTCTGCTTTTGTTGCTTCTTTTGAACCCAAGGATATATCACACGCACTCACTAATGAATCTTGGATTAATGCCATGCAAGAAGAGTTAGATATTTTGAAAGAAATAATGCTTGGAAACTTGTACCTCCACCTCAAGGTCACACATTAATTGGAACTAAATGGGTATTTAAAAATAAGCAAAGTGAGGATGGGGTTGTGGTTAGGAATAAAGCTAGGTTGGTTGCTCAAGGTTTCACTCAAATTGAAGGTCTAGATTTTGATGAAACATTTGCTCCTGTTGCTAGATTAGAAGCTATAAGAATTTTATTAGCATTTGCTGCATCTAAAGGTTTCAATTTATATCAAATGGATGTTAAAAGTGCTTTTATTAATGGCTACTTAGAGGAGGAGGTTTATGTTAAGCAGCTGTCGGTACCCGCGATATGGGGTACCCCCGCGCACAGGGGAAAATGCCTAAGGAACTCGCCCTTCTCCGCAGGGAGAGCTCCGAAGGCGCCACGCGTCCGGTGGGGCCGGACCTCCCTCTCCTCAGAGGAGGGCTCCGGGCTTGCCACGTGGCCTGCAGAAGCCGAACCTCCCCCTCCGCGGGAGAGAGGTCCGAAGGAGCCACGTGTCCAACGGGGCCGGACCTCCCTCTCCTCAGAGGGGAGCTCCGGGCTCGCCACGTGGACGACAGAAGCCGGACCTCCCCCTCCGCGGGGGGAGGTCCGAAGGCTCCACGTGTCCTGCGAGGCCGGACCCCTCTCTCCTCTGAAGATTGCTCCAGGCCCGCCACGTGACTAGCAGAACGGCGCTGCCTGCCCCCGAGCGATAGGCAGCGGGCGTAAAGACGCCCCATACCTTGCCCGTACAAGGTATTCAAGGCCCGCGTCTTCCCAAGACGCGGAGACGCGGAGCACGCCACTGTCAGGTGCCGTTGCGCCCAGTCGCATCACAGACTGGCGCGCAGTGTCAGAGCCTGCCAGCCAATAAACGCAGTGACAAGACATCCCATGCCGCCCCCGCCGTCATCATCCGCTACGACTAGCATACGGCATGGGCAGGGATGCAAGACGAAGACTCAGAAGCCTTCACCAGAGACAACGACCGGCGTAACTGCAGATACGGTAGATAACAGTCAATCTCCCCGGGACCACCTGTCGGGTCCCGGGCCCCCCTTGTAAGTCACCCGAGTCTTGGACTATAAAAGGCTCGGGTAGGCGACGTTAGCAAGGGTTCACACTCTCGCAACTCATACGCTAGACATCAGTCATCCCCAAGCTCAGAACTCCGGTTCTGAGCAGCAAGCAATACAGCGAGCTTCATAGCTCGCCGTGGACATAGGGTTTTACGCTCTGGCGGCCTGAACCACGTAAATCTCGCCGTGTCAAGCTCTTACTAACTCGTCCATACGCTCAAGCTCTCCGCAAGTGACTAGCCCCACCGAAAAAAGAACCTCCGCGGGCTGCCCAGTGCAGGCCCGGGGGAAGTGTCGACCGAACACTTCGACATTTGGCACGACAGGTAGGGGGATTTTCCCTTGCGCGACGAGTCTCCGCCGACGAAGATGACCAAGTTTCCTTCAGCGGCAAACTCTCTCCCCCCCCCCCCGTGTTCACGGTGAACCGTGACCAAGGGGGGACATGTCGACACACTCAGGACGGAGTGTGTCGGCGCAAGCTGGGAACCAGCAGCCGGCTCTGGCAGCGCCGACCCCGGCAATGCAGGCTCCGACCAGCGTGAGATCCTCTGCAGCGATAAGCGAACCCCACAGGGGTGCGCTAGCTGCAGCAAGAGCGCTACTGCGCAACCCACCTGTTGGGGACGCACCTCATTCAGCAACCCAGCAGTGGATACGCGAGGTAGACCGTCTCGTCGTCGCCGCTGCAAACCCTCGACTTCGGCGGGGACGACTGTCGGTACCTGAGATATGGGGTACCCCCGCGCACAGGGGAAAATGCCTAAGGAACTCACCCTTCTCCGCAGGGAGAGCTCCGAAGGCGCCACGCGTCCGGCGGGGCCGGACCTCCCTCTCCTCAGAGGAGAGCTCCGGGCCCGCCACGTGGCATACAGAAGCCGGACCTCCCCCTCCGCGGGCGAGGGGTCCGAAGGTGCCACGTATCCGGCGGGGCCGGACCTCCCTCTCCTCAGAGAGGAGCTCCGGGCCCGCCACGTGGCCGACAGAAGCCGAACCTCCCCCTCTGCAGGGAGAGGTCCGGAGGCTCCACGTGCCCCACGGGTCGGACCCTCCTCTCCTCTGAGAAGGGCTCCGGGCCCGCCACGTGGCCAGCAGAACGGCGCTGCCTGCCCCCGAGTGATAGGCAGCGGGCGTAAAGATGCCCCATACCTTGCCCATACAAGGTATTCAAGGCCCGCGTCTTCCCAAGACGCGGAGACACGGAGCACGCCTCTGTCAGGTGCCGTTGCGCCCAGTCGCATCACAGACTGGCGCGCGGTGTCAGAACCTGCCAGCCAATAAACACCGCGACAAGACATCCCATGCCGCCTGCGCCGTCATCAACCACTACGACTAGCGTGCGGCATGGGCAGGGCGGCAAGACGGAGACTCGGAAGCCTTCGCCAGAGACAACTACCGGCATAACTGCAGATACGGTAGATAACAGTCAATCTCCCCGGGACCACCTGTCGGGTCCCGGGCCCCCTTGTAAGCCACCCGAGTCTTGGACTATAAAAGGCTCGGGTAGGCGACGATAGCAAGGGTTCGCATCTCTGCAACTCATACGCTAGCCATTCACACCCAAGCTGTAACTCACCCCCAAGCTCGGGACTCCGGCCCCGAGCAGCAAGCAATACAGCGAGCTCCGTAGCTCGCCGTGGACGTAGGGTTTTACGCTCCGGCGGCCTGAACCACGTAAAACTCTCAGTGTCAAGCTCTTACTAACTCGTCCATCCGGGCAAGCTCTCCGCAAGGGACTAGCCCCACCGAAAAAAGAACCTCCGCGGGCTGCCCAGTGCAGGCCCGGGGGAAGTGTCGACCGAACACTTCGACATTTGGCGCGCCAGGAAGGGGCTTTTCCCCTTGCGCGACGAGTTTCCGCCGACGAAGATGACCAAGCTTCCCTCAGCGGCAAACTCTCCGCCTCCGCGTTCACGGCGAACCGTGACCAGTGGGGAGTACATGTTGACGCACTCAGGACGGAGTGTGTCGGCACAAGCTGGTAGCTAGCAGCCGACTCCGGCAACGCCGACTCCGGCAATGCAGGCTCCGACCAGTGTGAGATCTTCTGCAGCGCTGAGCGTACACCATGGGGGTGCGCTAGCTGCAGCAAGAGCACTGCTGCGCAACCCACCTGCTGGGGATGCACCCCATTCTGCGACCCAACAATGGGTCCGCGAGGTGGACCTCCTCGTCGTCGCCGCTGCGAACCCTCGGTTTCGGCGAGGGCGACGCCCCGGTCAACCGGCTGTGTCGCTGACGCGCACGCCCACGGTTGACAGGCAAACGGCGGATTCCAGCTCCTCCAGGCTCCCGTCGACGGACCTGAGAAGGGAGCTGGAATGGTGCCACTTGGGCCAGGATGCCCGGGTGTACCCCGAGCGACGTCGCAACCATGAGGCTGGCGACAGCATGACGTCGGCCTCGACACAACCGGGGGGGGGCAGATCTTCGCCACGCGAGCCCTGCCTCAGGCATACGCCACGCAGCATATGCCACAGCCATATGCGCCGCAAGCAGCGCCCCCGGTCTATGGTACAGCCTTGCCCATACCGGGGTACACGGTGCCAAGTGCGAACCAAGCGTTCACAGCGCCAATACCTGCGGCAGCTGGAGCAGGATGTGCGGCCCTTGCACCTCACCTTTGCTTCGCGAGGTGGCTGCGCAAGTTTCGGCTGCACCTGCCTGAGAAGTACGACGGTAGCGTCAACCCGGCGGAGTTCCTCCAGATCTACTCCACCGCCGTACTTGCCGCAGGAGGGGATGAGGCTGTCATGGCCAATTACTTCCCCGTCGCCTTGACCGGTCCAGCTCGGTCTTGGCTCATGAATCTCCCGCAGGGGTCCATAACCTCCTGGGGAGAGCTCTGCCGGCAGTTCATCGCCAACTTCGGCAGCTCCTACACCCGTCCTGGCACGGAGCTTGACCTCCACGCCGTCAAGCAACAACCTGGGGAGTCGCTGCGCTCTTTCATCCAGCGGTTCTCCCAGGTACGCAACACCATCCCACATATTCAAAATGCTTCTGTGGTGGTGGCGTTCAGACAGGGTGTCCGGGACGAGAAAATGCTTGAGAAGCTCGCGACCAGAGAGGTCCGCGACGCCTCTGAGCTCTTCAGCCTGGCGGACAAATGCGCCAGAGCAGCTGAAGGGCGGAACTGGCACTCTCTGCCGACCTCCGAGTCAGGACGACAGTCCGGGTCCGGCGCTGCTGCCTATGGGGGTAGCAAGAAGGCCAAGAACCGGGGGAGTGGCAAGATGAAGTCATCGTTCGCGGCTCCCGTCGCCGCAGCAGCGACGACTAGTGGAGCACGGGGGCCACGCCCCGACAAAAGGCAGCGGCAGTCACCGGCCCCAGATAGTGACCAGGGCGGGCTATGCCCCGTGCATGGCGCCGGCAACCATACTGCTGCCGAGTGCTGGGATATCCAGAGGCTCGCAGAGCGCTTCCACAAAGGAAGACAGCAGAGAGCTGAAGCACCGCATTACCCTCAGAGGGATGGCAAGCAGAAGGTCGATGCCCCAGTCACCGCCGCCCATCAGGTGGGATTTCAGGAGCCTCAGCGTGTCATAAAGACAGTGCATAACGGTGAGGACTCTAGCTCAGACGGTGATGGGCCAGGGCGGTAGCCGGCTGCGGCTGCCGTCCTGGGTCAGTGGAGGCTGCACTGCTGCGGCGTCAACCTTGGAGAAGCCCCAAGTAGTCGCAGCAGCCCTAGTACCGACCACAATGGTGCGAGGGGCCAGCCTCACCCGAGAGCACACCTCCGTGCCTCAGACATACCTCCCGGGGGCCGCCCAAGGTCTGTCGACCCCTTGAAGGCCTTGCCAGAAGGGGAAGACGCCTTAGGTCATCTAAGATAAGCCCGGGTCCACCTACCCCTTGAAGGCCTTAGCCAGAAGGGGAGAACTCCTCGGGGGCCCCAGGAGAAGCCGCACAGGACCTGATCCAGCGTGAAGGTAACAACCTCGTCGACGAGACTCGGCTGCAGGTAACACCCCACAACGCAAGGTCTCGGCTGATGCTTTAAGCACTACTGCCAAAGAACCGAACGCGTCAGGGACCTGCAGAAGGGCAACCTGGTGTCGCGGCACACTCTTTCCCGAGAAGGACCCATAAACTCTCCCCCAGCAGGGAAGGTCCCTTCCGAATCATAAAAGCTGCCGCCCCAGGTACACATGCCTTTCAACCGAGTGTGGGATCCGTTCCCAAAATCCTTGGCATGGAGCAACACTGTAAGTCCTACTCCCCGAGCATCAGTAGAACAGGGCCATTCCCTTCTGTAATGAATACCATAGAATTTAGGAACAGAGCTTGGGGCAGCTAAGTCTCAAGGGACGGTACAGGACTACGTCCAGTTTAGCCTGGTTCCGACCCTAAGCGCGTAGAGTCTTGCTTCCCTTGTAGACGAGGCGGAATATTGCCTCCATGTACAGCCAGAATTCCACCTATGGGCATGCACACATAAACCTGTTCTACTTAGCTCTCTCTCATGCGCTCATTTAAATTATGCATTAATTTTTATGATCGTACTATCTATGTATGTTCATCGTACATCTAGCTCCCCCTCTCCCGCGCTCATCCATAGTCAGCATTCGCTATCCTACCGAGGGCGGCCGCGCTTGAGGCACCTGCCGATGGCCGAGTGAGTCTCTCGGGCCTCCCCCAGTCAGGTGTTGCGGTGCCAGTCGGTCACCTCCAGGAAAGGCCTGCGTTGTGCATGGGGGGTCCACGTTGCGTATCCAGCTTAGCAGGCCATGAGCCCAAAGCATGCGCATCCTGCCCTCCGGAGGTACAGGGGAGTACAACCACTTTGCCTGGTCATGAACCCAAAGCACGTGCACTCTGCTTCCCCAGCGCATGGCCCGGTACTAGGGATCGGACGGCCGTACCCGGACCTCGGAGGGAGCCGGAGCTCCGGCGCCTCGAGCACAGAATTGCCCAAGCCCCGTATAACGGATCAGGATCGTAAGACGAATAAGACTAGGAGACGGGAGGGGAGGACCCCCCGAGGAGAATTACGTTTCCTCTGCCTGTGTGCAGGACCTCCAGGTTACAGCAATGGGGACTGCATGAAGCGGGGGGAAAGGAGCTATCAACTACTCTGGCCTAGGACTGGAAGGACTGGGTCCTGCCCCTTCAGCAGGGGCGGGGCCTGAGGGCCCCACGTGTCCAGCGGGCCCGGAGCTCTCGCCTCCCCTGAGGGGGGCTCCGGGCTCGCCACGTGACAGGCGGAAACCGGACCTCCCCCCGGTGGGAGGCCTCCGAAAGCCCTACGTGTCCAGCAGGGCCGGAGCTCCCGCCTCCTAAAGAGGGGCTCCGGACCCGCCACGTGGCAGGCAGATTTGGAACTCCCCATAGGGCGAGATCCGGAGACCCCCGGCAGCTTCCTCCCGCTCCGCGGCTGGGCCCTCTCTCGCTGGTTCTAGCGAGAAAGAGGGGTCGCGGCTCTTGAAGCATGCCAGCACATGTGAGGTGACCTCTAGGGCTAGGCCGCGTCCCTCGGCCTCAAGCTCGCTGGTGACCACCGAGTCTAGCCTGTCCAGCTTGGCGCCGATCGACTCCAGCGCGGGGATCACCTCCGCCACCTTCAACGCAGGAGCCGCGGCCCTCACCAAACTGAAGCCAAGAGGGATCAGGGCGGACCCCGCTCGATCCACGAAGCTCGAGACCGTAAGAGCCTCGGAGGACCGCAAGGCCAAGAGCTCCTCCACCTCGCGGCGGGCTGCCTGCAGGGCCTCCAGGTTTCTCTCGGAGAATTCCTTCTCCTTGCCCGCCAAGGAGCTCTCCCGAAGGTGGAGAGTCTTGACGAGCCGCTCCAACTCAGAAGCCTTATAAGGGGGGCGTACCCACGTGGTGGTTTATTTTCACACCTTCCAGGGTGCAATTCTAGGCGATTCGGGACTCTTCGAGTACGCCGCATCGGCAACCGCTTCGGCTCCGAGGCCGAGCGCCGATGACAGGTGGACCCAAACCGCCCAACTGAAGTGGTGGGCCAAGGAGTCAGTCTCCTGAGAAGATGAGCCGGCAAGGCACTTTGGCGGTTCCCGAAGAAAGCGCCGCAACGTGCAGAAGTGGCAGTCTTAGGAACCGCCGCAGTAAAAGCAGCCATCAAGTGGGCGCACGCTCCCACGATCCTGCGACCGTTCGTGCTCCGGCAGCGGTCAATGCGGGACTTAGAGAAAGTGCGCGGATCAGAAGAGATGGAGGTCCCATCTCGGGCTCGCCACCTCCCCCGAGATGGGCCCGGGGGCCACTGTCGGTACCTGAGATATGGGGTACCCCCGCGCACAGGGGAAAATGCCTAAGGAACTCGCCCTTCTCCGCAGGGAGAGCTCCGAAGGCGCCACGCGTCCGGCGGGGACGGACCTCCCTCTCCTTAGAGGAGAGCTCCGGGCCCGCCACGTGGCATACAGAAGCCGGACCTCCCCCTCCGCTGGCGAGGGGTCCGAAGGTGCCACGTATCCGGCGGGGCCGGACCTCCCTCTCCCCAGAGAGGAGCTCTGAGCCCGCCACGTGGCTGACAGAAGACGAACCTCCCCCTCCGCGGGGAGAGGTCCAGAGGCTCCACGTGCCCCGCGGGCCGGACCCTCCTCTCCTCTGAGAAGGGCTCCGGGCCCACCACGTGGCCAGCAGAACGGCGCTGCCTGCCCCCGAGCGATAGGCAGCGGGCGTAAAGACGCCCCATACCTTGCCCGTACAAAGTATTCAAGGCCCGCGTCTTCCCAAGATGCGGAGACGCGGAGCACGCCTCTGTCAGGTGCCGTTGCGCCCAGTCGCATCACAGACTGGCGCGCGGTGTCAGAACCTGCCAGCCAATAAACACCGCGACAAGACATCCCATGCCGCCTGCGCCGTCATCAACCACTACGACTAGAGTGCGGCATGGGCAGGGCGGCAAGACGGAGACTCGGAAGCCTTCGCCAGAGACAACTACCGGCATAACTGCAGATACGGTAGATAACAGTCAATCTCCCCGGGACCACCGTTCGGGTCCCGGGCCCCCCTTGTAAGCCACCATAGTCTTGGACTATAAAAGGCTCGGGTAGGCGACGATAGCAAGGGTTCGCATCTCTGCAACTCATACGCTAGTGTCGAAGTGTGCGGTCGACACTTCCCCCGGGCCTGCACTGGGCAGCCCGCGGAGGTTCTTTTTTGGAGGGGCTAGTTCCTAGCGGAGAGCTTGCACGGATGGAACGAGTTAGTAAGAGCTTGACACGGCGAGTTTTACGTGGTTCAGGCCGCCGGAGCGTAAAACCCTACGTCCACGGCGAGCTATGGAGCTCGCTGTATTGCTTGCTGCTCAGGGCCGGAGGCCTGAGCTTGGGGGTGAGTTACAGCTTGAGAGTGTATGGCTAGCGTATGAGTTGCAAAATGCGAACCCTTGCTATCGACGCCTACCCGAGCCTTTTATAGTTCAAGACTCGAGCGGCTTACAAGCGGAGCCGGGGCCCGACAGGTGGCCCCAGGAAGATTGTCTATTATCTACCGTATCTGCAGTTATGCCGGTAGTTGTCTCTGGTCGAAGGCTTCTGAGTCTTCATCTTGCCGCCCTGCCCATGCCGCATGCCAGTCGTAGCGGTTGATGACGGCGCAGGCGGCATGGGTTGTCTTGTCGCGGTGTTTATTGGCTGACAGGTTCTGACACCGCGCGTCAGTCTGTGATGCGACTGAGCGCAACGGCACCTGACAGACGCGTGCTCCGCGTTTCCGCGTCTTGGGAAGACGCGGGCCTTGAATACCTTGTACGGGCAAGGTATGGGGCGTATTTACGCCCGCTGCCTATCACTCGGGGCAGGCAGCGTCGCTCTGCTGCCACATGGCGGGCCCGGAGCCCTTCTCAGAGAAGAGAAGGGTCAGTCCCGCGGGGCACGTGGAGCCTCCGGACCTCTCTCCGTGGAGGGAGAGGCTCGGCTTCTGCTGGCCATGTGGCGGGCCCGGAGCTCTCCTCTAAGGAGAGGGAGGTCCGGCGCCGCTGGACACGCGGCGCCTTCGGACCTCTCTCCCGCGGAGGGGGGGGTCCGGCTTCTGTATGCCACACGGTGGGCCCGGAGCTCTCCTCTGAGGAGAGGGAGGTCCGGCCCCGCTGGACGCGTGGCGCCTTTGGAGCTCTCCCTGCGGAGAAGGGCGAGTTCCTTAGGCATTTTACCCTGTGCGCGGGTGTACCCCATATCTCAGGTACCGACAGTGGCCCCCGGGCCCATCTCGGGGGAGATAGCGAGCCCGAGGTGGGACCTCCGTCTCTTCCGGTCCGCGCACTTTCTCTAAGTCCCAAATTGACCGCTGCCGGAGCATGAACAGCCACAGGATCGTGGGAGCGTGCGCTCACTTGATGGTTGCTTTTACTACGGCGGTTCCCAAGACTGCCACCTTTGTGGCGCTTTCATCGAGAACCGCTGAAGTGCCTCGCCGGCTCATCTTCTCAGAAGACTTACTCCTTGACCCACCGCTTCAGTTGGGCGGCTAGGGTCCACCTTTCATCGGCGCCCGGTCTCGGAGCCAACGAGGTCGCCGACGCGATGATTACAGAGGTTTTCGAAATACCCCGGACCATCCCTGGAAAGTTTTAAAAGGGGATCTCACCCGCACCGCTGCTTCCCTTCGCATTGCGCTCGTACTTCCCTTGAACTCTTGCGCCCCAGCTCTCCTGCCCTTGCGTCCTATTTCGCCATGGCTTCCAACTTGCTCCCGACGCGCCTCGTCCGCTCTTCCGAGCTCAGGCCAGTGCGCAGGCTGCTGGGCTAGCGCTCAGAAGAGCAGAAACATCGGCTTCGCCGAGGATCTCTCCCCCTGGTCCTGGAAAAGGGGGAGATAGTCTTCTTCACGGCTTATGCTCTGGCGGGGTTCGTTCCGCCGATTCCTTCCTTCTTTGTCACCCTGCTGGAGACATACGGTCTCCAGCTTCACCATCTTTCCCCCAATTCCTTCGCAATGGCTGCTGTTTTTTTCCATTTCTGCGAGATGTTCGTGGGGGTGCACGCCTCCGTGACGCTCTTCCGCCACTTCTTTGTGCTGCGGACAACTGGGCGCGGCTCGAAGACTCAGATGGGGGCATACTACTTCCAGCATCGCTGCAAAGACCCCAAGATCTCCGGATACCTCCTGCCCTTCAGCGCATCAAGGTGGGAAAACTGGAGGGAGAGCTGGGTGGTAGTGCAGACCGACGAGCACGATCGCCTACAACTCCCAACCGCCAGCCCAACCACCGATCGCCGCTTCTGGGAGGAGATCCCTGAGCTGGAGCAGGAGTACACCCCGGTCTTGGAGCGGATCCGGTTCTTGGCCAACGAGGGGCTGACGTCTCTAATGGTGCTGATGGACTTCGTGTCGCGCCGTATTGCTCCCTTGCAACAGCGTAGCCGCCCAGCATGGTACTACACCGGCGAGCAGGACTGTACCAGGCTGGAGAGAGGCCCCGGCTCAGACCCTTCCGACGAGGAGCTGATCGAGATGGTGAGCAAGGTGAGCGGTGACTACATTTCCAGTGGCGACCCCGCTCTTCCGCCCTCTGCCACCCCCCTCTTCTTGGAGCCTCAGAGGAGGTCGGAGCTCCTGCGGAAGATGCCGAACCTTGATGATATCAGGATCACCGTCCGACAGGTCGGGGATGCCTTCCGGGGTATCACCATTCCAGGAACCGAGCACCCCGGGTCAGGGCATGAGGCATCCGCTGCTGTCAAACCCTCCCCCAGAGCCGACGGAACCCAAGCCGCCGACAAAGGGAAAGGAAAAGAGCCGGCCCCCGGGCATCTAGAGAAGAAACGCGCCCGGTCTCCTCCGAGGGTGCCGCCTGTGCCGAATCAGGGTGCCGGAGCTGCTTTGCTCCCATCTCCCGGAGGTGCTGGTCCATCGGGTGGCGACCCGAAGAGGTCCCGAGTGTCCCTCCCCGGTGGGTCTCTCCCCAGACAGCAGCCGTCCGAATCAGCCCAGGTACCTCGCCATCCTTCCTCAAGCGGAGGGGCTCCCAGGACAGATGTTGGCGGGGCGACGCCGGCGAGTGCGCCGGGGATCCAGGCGTTCCATTCCGCGACCGTTCCAGCCGCTGGTCCTGGCGGTTCAGCTACAGCCCAGAGGCCAGTGCTGCAAGCTTGCTGGAGCGCTCATGCCGCCCAGTAAGTGTTATTCTTTCCGGCTTATAAGAGCAGAGCTCTTGCCTCTTCTCTTATTCTGAGGGCTTCTTCTTCTTTGCAGGGACCAACCGGCCACCAGGGGCGGGCCTCTTATCCGGCCGCCTTCAACCAGCGGAAGCTCCGTGCCTCAGCACCTGGGGACCGTGGCGGCCCCCATGGCTCCCAAATCGACGGGGGCACCCTCTGCACCAGCGGGTTCATTTTCCGCGGTGGCCACATCTGCTCCTACCCGCCCTCCTTCACCAGTCCAGAAGCCAGGTCCTGAGACCGGGAGGGCTGCTGTAGGTGCGCCTGCTGGCCCCCTGGCCTGCTTAGGACAGCGCCCCACCGTGGCTGCTGAGGCGCCGGCGCCCCCGCCGGTCTTAGACTCGTCAGGGGGTCCAGCGGCGCAACTCCTATCCCCCCTGCTCCAGCGCCCATGTGGGACGCCATGGGGCGTGCCCAGACCAGCGCCCGGCAGCTCCAATCTGCCTTTGAGCAGGAGCGGAAGGCATTGGCCGGCGAGAGGGAATGCCTTCTCAGCTGGCAGCAGCGGGCCCGGGCGGACCTTGACTCAAGGCAGTCAACGCTTGAGGCCATGAGTGCTCTGCTTGGCACTCAGAAGAAGGCCATTAGCCGCATGGAGTCAGAGGCCCAGCGGGTTCGTGTCACCTACCGCGAGGCTCTGGCCCAAGCTGAAGCCAAAGCCAAGGAGTGTTCCGCCGCCGCGGAGGAGCTGCAGCTGCAGGTAGCCCGTCGGGAGCACGCCGTCGCTGATCGGGAACGCGCCATTGCGGCCGAGGAGGAGAAGACCACCGCCCGGCTGAGGGCCAAGGTGGAGGAGCTAAGGGCTCGGTCCGAGGAGCTGGAGCTCCGTGAGTCGGCTGTCGCCGCGAGGGAGGAGCAGTCCTCCAAGGAGCGTCAGGCGGCGATGGATCGCGAGCTAGCGGCTCGCCAAGAGGTAGAGAGACTCCAGTCCCTGCGGACTGCTGAGGCCCAGGCGGTCTGGCGCTTCATTGCCAAGGCGGGATCCGCCTTGGCTCCTCTTGGTTTCAGCCCTGTGCAGGTGGAGACCCCAGCGCGGCCGATGTCCGAAGCGGCCCCGGCCCTTGAGTCTCTTGTCGACGAGCTAGGTCAGCTCGAATCAGTGATCGCCGACGAGCTGGAAGCGGAAGGTCGGGGCCTCGCGAAGGAGGTCGCGATGCACGTTCTGTCGTGCTTCGTTAGCCGAGACCCTTCCTTTTCTCTGGGGCCGGTTCGTCTAGGACCCATCGCCGATCGGGAGGAAGCTGCCAGGGCCGAAGTCGAGGACTTAGCTACCCTCGTGGCCTCTAGGTTCCATCGGGAGTCCGGGGACCCCTAGGCATCTGCCCTCGTGTCCACAAGGCCCTGTACTTCCTTTTTTATTTTTGTTGAGTCTGTAGCCCAGCTCGTGGAGCCTTCATATGGACAGACTTCTGTTTCTTTCTGTGTCTGCATGTCCTAGTCTTCTTCTTGGCCTTTCCTGACCGAGTCCTTAGCTCCGCAAGGACTCGGAGGCCTTGACCAATCTCGAAGCTCTGCATAGACACCTTCTCTGGGTCCTCACTGGATACTAAGGGTTCCGGAGGTCTCCCGGAGGTCTCCAGGACCCGCCTCACGAGATCGGAGGGGGGTCTGGGCCTGTTGGTCACATGGCGGGCCCGGAGCTCCCGCCTGAGGGGAGGTCCGGGCTTGCAGGGCACGTGTAGCCCTCGGGCCTCTCTCCCCGCAGAGGGGGGAGGTCCGACTTCTGTAGACCACGCGGCGGTCCTGGAGCTCCCACTCTCAAGGAGGTGGGAGGTCCGGCCCTGCTGGACACGTGGGGCCTTCGGGCCTTGCCCCTGTGAGGTCTAGCTCTTTGATCTTACCTTGGGGTTTTTTGGGCTTGAGCGATCCCGTAGCGGCCCCCTGGTAGGTGCGTTCTATTGGATGGATGCGCCTACCATACTCCTGCGGGGAGCTGAGGCTGAGAGGTCCTGCACACAAGTAAGGAAAAAGTAATTCTCCTTGGGGATCCCCCCCTCTATCTCTTAGTCTTAACTAGCTTACGGTCCCCGTCCACTTATACGGTGCTTGGGAACTACCGCGCGCGAAGTGCCGGGGGCTTGGGGGCCCCCCTGGCTTTCGGCCGGTACCTCCCGCGCAACCGCCTTTGGCAGGGCAGCTAATTCCGACTAAAGATGAGAATGAGAAGAGGGAGTTGAACGCATAGTGAGCGCGCGTTAGTAGGGTAATGATAAAAATTTAATAAGTAAATTAAATGAGTACCAAAGGAGAGCAACGTAGGGTAGGTTTCTTTTCATATAAATTTCCGTACGGGGGAAGGCGGGCCGAATATGTAGGCCACGCCCCACCTCAAGGGAAGCAAGACTCTACGCGCTTGGGGTCGGAACCAGGCGAAGCTGAACGTAGTCCTGGACCGTCCCCTGAGGCTTAGTTGCTCCAAGCCCTGTTCTTGGACTTTATGGAATTTATTATAAAAAGAAGGGCCTATCCTATTGTTGCTCTAGGGGTAGAACTTACAGCGGTGTTCCATGTTACGAAGGTTCGGGAGCGGGTCCCCGTCCTCGGTTCTGGGGGATGGTCCCAGGCCTGGGATGTCCAGCCCCAGCATGGCGAATGGCCATGTGGGCTGGACCATCTGTACCGTCCAAGCCGGTGTATGGATCTGCTTGGCGTGGAACAGGCACGTCTAGCAGCTCTCGACCAGCTCGACGGCATCCTGGAGTGTTGCCGGCTAGTAGAAGCCATGCCGAAAGGCTTTACCGACAAACGTGCGTGAGGAAGAGTGACTCCCACATTCGCCTCCATGGATATCAGCGAACAAGTCGCAGCCTTCCCCCTGGGTTATGCACCGCAATAGGATGTGGTTGGCGCCACGTCGGTAGAGATCCCCCTCTACCGCCATGTGTCTCTTAGCCATACGCACAATCCGTTCAGCGGATACACGTTCATCAGGGAGGATAGTCTTTCAAGTAGTCCCGGACCTCCGTGATCCATGCATCGGGTCTGACTTGATCATCTGGATCTTGAGCGCTGGGTTGCACGGAGTCCCCAGTGACGCTTATGATCCTTGGCGGCGTCCACGGCCGCCGGAACCGCCAGCTTCGATGTGCTGGTCTAGCCCCCTTCGCCCGGCTCGGCGGGACGGGCTGTGGGCCGCGGCAACGTCCTCTCGAGGCCCCCTTCAGGCATAGTGGCTCCGGTGGGGGTCTTTGTTGAAAGGTCGTCAGCTGCGGCCTTGCTAGCGCGCGGTACGTGGTGCAGGTCCAAGGCGAGGGGGTCTGTCTCCACCATCTTGGTTGATAACCAGACTGGGGGTTGCCCTGAGCCAGCGACTAGCAAGGAGGATGAGCACTTCATACTTTGCTATGTTGTTGGCTGCCTTGGAATTGAAACGCGCCACATACCCAGACTGCTCCCCCGATGGCGTGAGGAACAGTACGCTAGCATCGGCCCCCTGCTTTTGCAAGGAGCCGTCGAACATCATTCGGTAAGGTCTGGTGAAGGTCAGGGCTCAGGGTCCTGTTTCATCGTCTTCATGGCCCCTTGAGCGTGCGTCTACTTCAGCTACAAGTCAACTAGTGCTTGGTTAATGTCTGCATGACGGGAAAGGGAGCCTAGGTCAAACTTCAGTGGCTCCGCCGCCCATTTGGCGGCATTGTCCACTGCGTGGGGGATAGATTTTAGCCTGAGGTGACCGCCGGGCGCTTGATACTCGGGGGTCCCCAGGCTGCTTTGGACCTTCCGGGGAGCTCCGCTGATGTCCCGAGAGCTCCGGGGAGGGGTCCCATTGCACCTCCGGGAGGTCCTGCTGGTCCTCCGGGAGGTTGTGTCGGGGATCCTAGGTTGCTTCTTGGTAGCGAAACTGGTTATGGTGGTATGGGGTTAAAGCTATTGGCGCGAAGACCAGAAATTCGCGGGACCCCTAGCTACGCCAAGTCGGCTTATGCTGGGATTAGTAGGTAAAGGGTGCCCTTCAACTACTCCAGGCCAAGGGGTCTGATGGGAACCTTAGCAAGCATTTGGGGAGCGCAGCACATCACAGCCCGGCATCGAGTCTACTATTTGGCCTATCATAGGGAGAGAAAATAGGTCTTTAGGGCATGCCTTATTGAGACTGGTGTAGTGGATGCGCCTCCGGAGCGTCTCGCTGGCCTTCGGGATAACAACTCGGTTTGCCAAGCGCCGGGAGCGGCGGACTCTCCGTCTTGTCGGACGGCTGGGCGTCGGGAAAGAACTTTAAGTAGTGCTCAATCACCTCCCTAGGGATCTCTGGCCTCGGTGACGGCTGTCATGCAGCACATCGACCTTGTGCCGGAGGGGGGCAACGAGCGCGCCTTACTATTCGCTATCCAGGCCCCCGGCTACCCGGGTGGTCTGGGTGGCATCTGCGCTGATTCGGACGAGCCTTGTGGGGTCGTCGTCCTCATCGAGGGGTTGCACGCGGGGTGCTGTGGTAGAGGCATGGTGGCGTGCACTTGGGTGGAGCTGGTTTGGTTCTGCGCTGCCGAGGGTTGGCGCTCTAGTCGCTGTAAGCGCCTGAAGCTTTTCCAAGGCTAACACTGCGGCAGCACGGTCTCCACAAACCTTGAGGACGCCTGTCGGTGTAGGCATCTTCAAGACAAGGTAGCCGTAATGGGCTACAGCCATGAATCGGTACAGGGCTGGCCTGCCGATTATGGCATTGAAGGGGAGGTCAATCTCGGCCATGTCGAACAGAACGTACTCTGTCCGGTAGCTGTCAGGTGCCCCAAAGGTCACCGGGAGGCTGATGTGGCCATAGGGAACGACCTGTCCCGGTCCCACCCCTGAGAACGGGCTCGATGGGGTGAGCTTGGCCATC
The DNA here is from genome assembly GCA_030760725.1 of Neostapfia colusana. Classification (NCBI taxonomy): domain Eukaryota; kingdom Viridiplantae; phylum Streptophyta; class Magnoliopsida; order Poales; family Poaceae; genus Neostapfia; species Neostapfia colusana. The sequence goes on along the minus strand of JASWHV010000010.1, from coordinate 3,419,964 downwards.
GGGATCTGCAGCTTCTGGAAGGCTGCGCGACTGATGAGGTTCAGCCCAGCCCCGCCATCCACCAAAACGTGGTACATCTTCATGTTGGCGATGGTGGGGGCCACCACGAGCGGTAGTTGGCCGGCCCCAGCCATGTTCCTGGGGCAGTCGGTGTCATCGAAGCTGATGGGGGTTCCCATCCACCTGAGGTGCGGTGTTGCACCTGGGAGGGGAGCCACCGACGCTACCGCTCGACGCAAGGCCTTAGCCGTGCTCCGGGACGGGGGGTCAGCGGACCCGCCGAAGATGACATAGAGCATCTTCCGGTGCTCGTCATCACTGGAACTGGAGCTCCCATGACTGCGCACTGCCTTTACGGCGTGCTGAAGCTCCTGGGACTCCACCTGGCGGTCGACGCCGTCTCGGGCCTCGACCTTCTGCTTGCCGCCCCTTTGATCGTTGGGTGGGGCATCAGTTAGAGGCTGCTTCCCTTTCCGGAAGCGCTCCGCGAGCTTCTGGATTTCCCGGCATTCGGTAGCGGTATGATAGCTGGTGCCATGCACAGGGCATAATTCATCCTGGCCCCCGTCCGGGGCTGGTGGTTGTCGCGGCCTCTTGTCAGGGCGCGGCCCCCGAGCTCCACTGGGCGTCGCCGTTGCGACAACAGGGACCGCGGCTGATGTTTTTACGCTTCTTCCGCACGAAGCGCCGCCGGATCCCGGCTGACCCCCCGGCTTGGGGGCCGGCAGATAGTGCCAGTTCCGTCCTTCGGCTGCCCTGGCACACTTGTCCGCCAGGTTGAAGAGTTCTGAGGCATCGCGGACCTCCCTGGTCGCGAGCTTCTCGAGCATCTTCCTGTCCCGAACGCCTTGCCGGAATGCCACCACCACCGAAGCGTTCTGAATATGCGGGATGGTGTTGCGTACCTGGGAGAACCGCTGGATGAAAGAACGCAGCGACTCCCCAGGTTGTTGCTTGACGGCGTGGAGGTCAAGCTCCGTGCCGGGACGGGTGTAGGAGCTGCCGAAGTTGGCGACGAACTGCCGGCAGAGCTCACCCCAGGAGGTTATGGACCCCTGAGGTAGATTCATGAGCCAAGACCGAGCTGGGCCGGTCAAGGCGACGGGGAAGTAGTTGGCCATGACAGCCTCGTCCCCTCCTGCAGCAAGTACGGCGGTGGAGTAGATCTGGAGGAACTCCACTGGGTTGACGCTGCCGTCGTACTTCTTGGGCAGATACGGGCGAAACTTGCGTGGCCACCTTGCGAAGCGAAGGTGGGGGGGTGCAAGGGCCGCACATCCTGCACCTGCTGCTGCAGGTACTGGCACTGTGAACGTTTGGTTCGCACCTGGCACCGCGTATCCCGGCATGGGCAAGGCTGCACCATTGGCCGGGGCCGCTACTTGCGGCGCATATAGCTGTGGCATATGCTGCGCAGCATATGCCTGAGGCAGGGCTCGCGTGGCGAAGGCCTGCCCTTCTGGTTGTGTCGAGGCGGACGACATGCTGTCGCCTGCCTCATGGCTGCGACGCCTCTCTCGGCGTCGCTCGAGGTACACCCGGGCGTCCTGGCCCAAGTGGCACCGTTCCAGTTTCCTTTGCAGGTCTGTCGACAGGAGCCTGGAGGAGCTGGAATCCGCCGTTAGCCCGTCAACCGTGGGTGTGCGCATCAGCGACACAGCCGGTTGTCCTGGGCGCCGTCCTCGCCGAAACCGAGGGTTCGCGGCGGCGACGACGAGGCGGTCCACCTCACGGACCCATTGCTGGGTCGCTGAATGGGGCGCATCCCCCGCAGGTGGGTTGCGCAGCAGCGCTCTTGCTGCAGCTAGCGCACCTCCATGGTGTACGCTCAGCGCTGCAGAAGAAATCACACTGGTCTGGGCCTGCATAGCCGGAGTCGGCGTTGCCGGAGTCGGCTGCTGGCTACCAGCTTGTGCCGACACACTCCGTCCTGAGTGTGTCGACATGTACTCCCCAGTGGTCACGGTTCGCCGTGAACGCGGAGGGGGAGAGTTTGCCGCTGAGGAAGCTTGGTCATCTTCGTCGGCGGAAACTCGTCGCGCTACGAGAAAAGCCCCCTTCCTGGTGCGCCAAATGTCGAAGTGTGCGGTCGACACTTCCCCCGGGCCTGCACTGGGCAGCCCGTGGAGATTCTTTTTTCGGAGGGGCTAGTTCCTAGCGGAGAGCTTGCGTGGATGGAACGAGTTAGTAAGAGCTTGACACGGAGAGTTTTACGTGGTTCAGGCCGCCGGAGCGTAAAACCCTACGTCCACGGCGAGCTATGGAGCTCGCTGTATTGCTTGCTGCTCAGGGCCGGAGGCCTGAGCTTGGGGGTGAGTTACAGCTTGAGAGTGTATGGCTAGCGTATGAGTTGCAAAATGCGAACCCTTGCTATCGACGCCTACCCGAGCCTTTTATAGTTCAAGACTCGGGCGGCTTACAAGGGGAGCCGGGGCCCGACAGGTGGCCCCGGGAAGATTGTCTATTATCTACCGTATCTGCAGTTATGCCGGTAGTTGTCTCTGGTCGAAGGCTTCTGAGTCTTCATCTTGCCGCCCTGCCCATGCCGCATGCCAGTCGTAGCGGTTGATGACGGCGCAGGCGGCATGGGTTGTCTTGTTGTGGTGTTTATTGGCTGACAGGTTCTGACACCGCGCGTCAGTCTGTGATGCGACTGGGCGCAACGGCACCTGACAGACGCGTGATCTGTGTTTCCGCGTCTTGGGAAGACGCGGGCCTTGAATACCTTGTACGGGCAAGGTATGGGGCGTATTTACGCCCGCTGCCTATCACTCAGGGCAGGCAGCATCGCTCTGCTGCCACGTGGCGGGCCTGGAGCCCTTCTCAGAGAAGAGAAGGGTCAGTCCCGCGGGGCACGTGGAGCCTCCGGACCTCTCTCCGTGGAGGGAGAGGCTCGGCTTCTGCTGGCCACGTGGCGGGCCCGGAGCTCTCCTCTAAGGAGAGGGAGGTCCGGCCCCGCTGGACACGCGGCGCCTTCGGACCTCTCTCCCGCAGAGGGGGAGGTCCGGCTTCTGTATGCCACGCGGCGGGCCCGGAGCTCTCCTCTGAGGAGAAGGAGGTCCGGCCCCGCCGGACGCGTGGCGCCTTCGGAGCTCTCCCTGCGGAGAAGGGCGAGTTCCTTAGGCATTTTACCCTGTGCGCGGGGGTACCCCATATCTCAGGTACCGACAGCTAGCCATTCACACCCAAGCTATAACTCACCCCCAAGCTCGAGACTCCGGCCCCGAGCAGCAAGCAATACAGCGAGCTCCGTAGCTCGCCGTGGACGTAGGGTTTTACGCTCCAGCGGCCTGAACCACGTAAAACTCTCAGTGTCAAGCTCTTACTAACTCGTCCATCCGCGCAAGCTCTCCGCAAGGGACTAGCCCCACCGAAAAAAGAACCTCCGCGGGCTGCCCAGTGCAGGCCCGGGGGAAGTGTCGACCGAAAACTTCGACAACGACACTCCGGTCAACCGGCAGTGTCGCTGACGCGCACGCCCACGGTTGACGGGCAGACAGCGGACTCCAGCTCCACCAGGCCCCCGACGACGGACCTGAGAACAGAGCTGGAGCGATGCCACTTGGGCCAAGATGCTCGAGTGTTCCTCGAGCGACGTCGAGAGAGGCGCCGCATCCAAGAGGCTGGTGACAGCATGACGTCGGTCTCGACTCAGTCTCAAGGGCAGATCTTCGCCACGCGAGCTCTGCCCCAGGCACACGCCACGCAGCATATGCCACAACCATATGCCCTGCAAACGGCGTCTCCGGTCTATGGCGCAGCCTTGCCCATACCGGGGTACACAGTGCCAGGTGCGAACCAAGCATTTGCGGCACCAATACCTGCGGCAACAGGGGCAGGATGTGCGGCTCTTGCACCCCACCTTCGCTTCGCGAGGTGGCCGCGCAAGTTTCGGCCGCATCTGCCCGAAAAGTACGACGGCAGCGTCAACCCGCGGAGTTCCTCCAGATCTACTCCACCGCCGTACTTGCCGCAGGAGGGGACAAGGCCGTCATGGCCAACTATTTCCCCGTCGCCTTGACCGGCCCAGTCCGGTCTTGGCTCATGAACCTACCCCAGAATTCCATAACCTCCTGGGAAGAGCTCTGCCGGCAGTTCATCGCCAACTTCGGCAGTTCCTACACCCGGCCTGGCACGGAGCTCGACCTCCACGCCATCCAGCAACAACTAGGGGAGTCGCTGCGCTCCTTCATCCAGCGGTTCTCCCAGGTGCGGAACACCATCCCACAGATCCAAAACGCTTCTGTGGTGGTGGCGTTCCGACAAGGCGTTCGGGACAAGAAGATGCTCGAGAAGCTCGCGACTAGGGAGGTCCGCGACGTCTCGGAGCTCTTCAGCCTGGCGGACAAGTGTGCCAGAGCAGCCGAAGGGCGGAGCTGGCACTCACTGCATGCCTCCGAGCCAGGGGGCCAGCCGGGATCTGGTGCCGCTTCCTACGGAAGCGGCGGGAAGATCAAGAACAGGGGCGGTGGCAAGATGAAGCCGCCAGCCGCGGCCCCCGTTGCCGAAACAGCAGCGCCCAGAGGAGCTCTGGGTCCGCGCCCCGACAAAAGGCCGCGACAATCACCGGCTCCAGGCGGAGACCAGGGCGAGTTATGCCCCGTGCACGGCACGAGTTACCATACTGCTGCCGAGTGCCGGGAAATCCAGAAGCTCGCGGAGCGCTTCCGGAAAGGGAAGCAGCTCCTAACTGATTCCCCACCCTACCGTCAAAGGGAGGGCAAGCAGAAGGCCGACGCCCCAGACGACGTCGACCGTCAGGTGGAGTTCCAGGAGCTTCAGCGCGCCGTGAAGGCGGTGCGCAATCATGAGAGCCCCAGCTCGAGCGATGACGAGCACCGGAAGATGCTCTACGTCATCTTCGGCGGGGTCCGCTGACCCCTCGTCCCGAAGCGCGGCTAAATCCTTGCGCCGATCGGTAGCGTCGGTGGCTCCTCTCCCGAGTGCAGCACCGCACCTCAGGTGGATGGGAACCCCCATCAGCTTCGATGCCACCGACTGCCCCAGGAACATGGCTGGGGCCGGCCAACTACCGCTCATGGTGGCCCCCACCATCGCCAACGTGAGGATGTACCACGTTTTGGTGGATGGCGGGGCTGGACTGAACCTCATCAGTCGCGCAGCCTTCCAGAAGCTGCAGATCCCGATGGCCAAGCTCACCCCATCGAGCCCGTTCTCAGGGGTAGGGCCGGGACAGGTCGTTCCCTACGGCCACATCAGCCTCCCGGTGACCTTTAGGGCACCGGACAGCTACCGGACAGAGTACATTCTGTTCGACGTGGCCGAGATCGACCTCCCCTTCAACGCCATAATCGGCAGGCCAGCCCTGTACCGATTCATGGCAGTAGCCCACTACGGCTACCTTGTCTTGAAGATGCCTACACCAACAGGCGTCCTCAAGGTTTGTGGAGACCGTGCTGCCGCAGTGTTAGCCTTGGAAAAGCTTCAGGCGCTTACAGCAGCTAGAGCACCAACCCCAGGCAGTGCAGAACCAAACCAGCTCCACCCAAGTGCACGCCACCGTGCCTCTACCACAGCACCCCATGTGCAACCCCTCGACGAGGACGACGTCCCCTTGAGGATCGTCCGAATCAGCGCCGATGCCACCCAGACCACCTGGGTAGCCGGAGGCCTGGATAGCAAATAGGAAGGCGCGCTCGTTACCTCCCTCCGGCACAATGTCGATGTGTTGCATGACAGCCGTCGCGGATGCCAGAGATCCCTAGAGAGGTGATGGGGCACTATTTAAAGGTCTTCCCCGACGCCCGGCCAGTCCAACAGGACGGAAAGTCCGCCACCCCCGGTGCTTGGCGAACCCTGTTGTTGTCCCGAAGGCCGGCGGGAAGCTCCGGAAGTGCATCGACTACACCAGTCTCAATAAGGCATGTCCTAAAGATCTATTTTCTCTCCCTATGATAGATCAAATAGTAGACTCAATGCCAGGCTGCGATATGCTGTGCTTCCTAGATGCTTACTCGGGTTTCCACCAGACCCCTATGTCTAGAGAAGATGAAAAGCACACCTCCTTCGTCATAGTAGTCAGTCTGTATTGTTATGCCTCTATGCCTTATGGCCTAAGGGACGCTCTCCCTACCTTCGTACGTGCAATGCACAAGACCTTAGGAGAGCTAATGAGAGACTCAGTTGAGGTGTGTGTTGAAGACATTGTTTTTAAGGTCAGGCACAGCTCATCCCTACTAGATAACCTGGCCTTAGTCTTCGCCCTTCCGACAAGTGTGAGTTCGGTGTACCCTCTGGAAAACCCTTAGGATTCCTGGCCTCACGACGAGGAACTGAGGCTAACCCAGAGAAGAACAAAGCCATCGGCTCGAGGCGGCCTCCCGCCCGCAAAAAAGGAAGAGAGTCCAGAAATTCGCGGGATGCCTAGCTGCACTGAGTCGGTTTATACCGAGGTTAGCAAAGCGAACGCTCCTGTCGAAGTGTTCAGTCGACACTTCCCCCGGGCCTGCACTGGGCAGCCCACGGAGGTTCTTTTTTCGGTGGGGCTAGTCTTTAGCAGAGAGCTTGCGCAGATGGACGAGTTAGTAAGAGCTTGACACGGCGAGTTTTACGTGGTTCAGGCCGCCGGAGCGTAAAACCCTACGTCCACGGCGAGCTATGGAGCTCGCTGTATTGCTTGCTGCTCAGGGCCGGAGGCCTGAGCTCGGGGGTGAGTTACAGCTTGAGATTGTATGGCTAGAGTATGAGTTGCAAAGTGCGAACCCTTGCTATCGTCGCCTACCCGAGCCTTTTATAGTCCAAGACTCGGGCGGCTTACAAGGGGAGTCGGGACCCGACAGGTGGTCCCGGGAAGATTGTCTATTATCTACCGTATCTGCAGTTATGCCGGTAGTTGTCTCTGGTCGAAGGCTTCTGAGTCTTCATCTTGCCGCCCTGCCCATGCCGCATGCTAGTCGTAGTGGTTGATGACGGCGCAGGCGGCATGGGATGTCTTGTCACGGTGTTTATTGGCTGGCAGGTTCTGACACCGCGCGCCAGTCTGTGATGCGACTGGGCGCAACGGCACCTGACAGAAGCGTGCTCCGTGTCTCCGCGTCTTGGGAAGACGCGGGCCTTGAATACCTTGTACGGGCAAGGTATGGGGCGTCTTTACGCCCGCTGCCAATCTCTCGGGGGCAGGCAGCGCCGTTCTGCTGTCACGTGGCGGGCCTGGAGCCCTTCTCAGAGGAGAGGAGGGCCCGGTCCGCGGGGCACGTGGAGCCTCCGGACCTCTCCCCACGGAGGGGGAGGCTTGGCTTCTGTCGGCCACGTGGCGGGCCTGGAGCTCTCCTCTGAGGAGAGGGAGGTCCGGCCCCGCTGGACGCGTGGCGCCTTCGGACCTCTCTCCCTTGGAGGGGGAGGTCCGGCTTCTGTATGCCACGTGGCGGGCCCGGAGCTCTCCTCTGAGGAGAGGGAGGTCCGGCCCCGTCGGACGCGTGGCGCCTTCGGAGCTCTCCCTGCGGAGAAGGGCGAGATCCTTAGGCATTTTCCTCTGTGCGCGGGGGTACCCCATATCGAGGGTGGCGACAGTGGCCCCGGGCCCATCTCGGGGGAGATAGCGAGCCCGAGGTGGGACCTTCGTCTCTTCTGATTCGCGCACTTTCTTGTCTTGAGTACTCCCTGTGCTGGCAGGGTCTTGAAGGCTTCGGTGTCCAGCCTCTTAGGAGAGGGTGAAGCCTGGCATCGGAGCTCGGCCCGGCTGTGGGGCCGGAGGTCCGGAAGTCATCGGAGCTCAGGCCAGCGAAGGGCGTGAGGTCCGGCATCAGCGCTCGCCTCTGAAAGGAGGGCGAGGGCTGGCCTCGGAGCTCGGTCTGGCTGTGGAGGCGGAGTCCGGAAGTCATCAGAGCTCAGGCCAGCGAAGGGCGTGAGGTCCGGCATCAGCGCTCGCCTCTGATAGGAGGGCGAGGGCTGGCCTAGGAGCTCGGCCCAGCTATGGGGGCGGAGTCCAGAAGTCATCGGAGCTCAGGCCAGCGAAGGGCGTGAGGTCCGGCATCAGCGCTCGCCTCTGAAAGGAGGGCGAGGGCTGGCCTCGGAGCTCGGCCTGGCTGTGGAGGCGGAGTCCGGAAGTCATCGGAGCTCAAGCCAGCGAAGGGCGTGAGGTCCGGCATCAGCGCTCACCTCTGAAAGGAGGGCGAGGGCTGGCCTCGGAGCTCGGCCTGGCTGTGGAGGCGGAGTCCGGAAGTCATCGGAGCTCAGGCCAGCAAAGGGCGTGAGGTCCGGCATCAGCGCTCGCCTCTGAAAGGAGGGCGAGGGCTGGCCTCGGAGCTCGGCCCAGCTGTGGGGGCGGAGGTCCGGAACTGCTCAGTGGTCCCCCCTTTCCTATCCCTTAGTCTCATTTGGCTTACTGTCCCAGGCCGGAATACGGGGCTTGGGTAATCCAGTGCACTTGGTCCCGGAGGTCTGGCCCCAGCCCCAGCCAGGGTGTAACCGCCCGGCCCCCTGGTACTCAGACCGTAGCGCCGGGAGGCAGAGTGCGCATGCTTTGGGTGCAAGACCGGGCAAAGCAAGGCTCCTGACCCCCCGTTCTAGCGTAGGTCTTTTCTCGGAGGAGACCAACTGGCGGTGAAGTACCCTTATAGGGGGAGATCCAAAAGGCCACCGGGCCTCTGGCAGGTACCCCAAGCACTACCGCCTTCGGCAGGACGGCAAATATCGACTATGCATGAGAGTCGGAAAGAGGAGCCGAGTAGTGTACAATGGACGCACACTGTCTAGAGCGTGGGGAGGTGTTCATATAAATTAATGCGTAATTTAAATAAACACCTAAGTAAGCATGGCGAACTTACTGGGTAGCGTCGGAGCGCCTGTCTTCACGCAGAGCGGGTCATGCGTGGCTTCATCGTACGCCGGACACGGGCGGACCGCCATGGCTATATCAGGGGGAAGCATGGCTTCGGCCCCGCATACCATGTGGAAGGGTAGTTCCCGTGACCCGGCCCTGGGAAGTCCGGCTGGCCCTCGACATGGAGGAGCCGGTATCCCCCGACGGCTCTGGGTGCGCGTCTACACCGGTTGTGTGGGTCTGCTTGGCGTGGACCTGGCACGCATTGCATCCCTAACCGGTTTGACGGCGTCCAGGTGGCTCTCGATCAGTAGGAGCCATGCCGGGTGGCTTAACCGACCAACGTGCGGGACGATGAGCGTTCCCAGCACTCGCCTCCTTAAATTACTGTGAGCTAATCGCAGCCTTCCTCCTGGGTTATGCACCGCAATAGGATGTCGTGGCGTCACGCCAGTAAAGATACCAGCACGTAGCACTTAGCCATCCGCACCACCCGTTCAGCGGATGCACGTTCATCAGGATGGATGTCCTTCAAGGAGTCCCGGACCTCCGTGGTCCATGCATCGGGACTACTTGAGCTTCTGGATCTTGAGCGCTGGGTTGCACGGAGTCCCCAGTGACTCTTACGATCCTTTGGCGACATCCAGGGCTGCCGGGACTGCCTAGCTTCGAGGCACTGGTTCAGCCCCCTTCGCCCGGCTCGGCGGGCTGGGCTGTGGACCGCAACAACGTCCTCTCGAAGACTCCTTCATGTGCAGGGGCTCCGATGGAGGCTTTCGTTGAGAGGTCATCAGCTGCGGCCGTGCAAGCGCACGGTACATGGCGCAGGTCCAAGGCGAGGAATTCTTTCTCCAACATCCGCACGTGAAGCAGATAAGCAGCTAGCTGTGGGTCATTGCAGGGGCATTCACCCTTAACTTGCTTGATAACTAGCTGGGAGTCGCCCTGCGCCAACAACTGGCGAGCGCCCAGAGACAGGACTGTCTTTTAGGCCAAAGATGAGTGCTTCATACTCTGCCAAGTTGTTGGTTGCCTTGGAATTGAGACGCACCATGTACCCAGACTGCTCCCCCGATGGCATGAGAAGCAGTACGCCGGCACCGGCCCCCTGCTTTCGCGAGGAGCCGTCGAAGAAGAGCGTCCAGTGAGGCCCGGTGAAGACCGGAGCTCGGTACTTTGGTTCACCGTCTTCGCGGCCCCCTGGGTCAGCCTTCGTTGGTGTCCACTCAGCCACGAAGCCAGCCAGTGCTTGGCTCTCGGCTGTCTGACGTGGTCGGGAGCTCAGCTTGAACTCCGCCGTCTTCGGGCTGTCTTCTGGCTTCGGAAGCTGGCAGTGAGTGCCAGCTCCGCCCTCCGGCTGCTCTGGCGCACTTGTCCGCCAGGCTGAAGGGCTCGGAGGCATCGCAGACCTCTCTGGTTGCAAGCCTCCCAAGCATTTTCTTGTCCTAGACACTGTCGAAGTGCCGCCACCACAGAAGCACTTTGAATATGCGGAATGGTGTTGCATACCTGGGAGAACCGCTGGATGAAGGAGCGCATCGACTCCCCAGGTTGTTGCTTGATGGCTTGGAGGTCAAGCTCCGTGTTGGGACGGGTGTAGGAGCTGCCGAAGTTGGCGATGAACTGCCGGTAGAGCTCTCCCCAGGAAGTTATGGAACCCTAAGGGAGGTTCATTAGCCAAGACCGGGCTTGGCCGGTCAAGGCGACGGGGAAGTAGCTTGGCCATGACGGCCTCATCCCCTCCTGGGGCAAGTACGGCGGTGGAGTAGATCTGGAGGAACCCCGCCGGGTTGACGCTGCCGTCGTACTTCTCGGGCAGGTGCGGCCGAAACTTGCGCGGCCACCTCGTGAAGCGTTGGTGGGGCTCCAGGGCCGTACATCCTGCCCCTGTTGCTGCAGGTGTTGGTGCCACGAACGCTTGGTTCGCCGCTGGCACAGTGTACCCCGGTATGGGCAAGGCTGCGCCATAGACCGGGGGCGCCGTTTGCAGGACATATGGCTGTGGCATATGCTGTGTGGCGTATGTCTGGGGCAGAGTTCGCGTGGCAAAAGTCTGCGCCTCAGGAAGGGTTGAGGCAGTCGTCATGCTGACGCCAGCCTCTTGGCTGCGACGCCTTTCTCGTCGCCGCTCGAGGAACATTCGGGCGTCTTGGCCCAGGTGGCATCGTTCCAGCTCAGTCCTCAGGTCCGTCGACGGAAGCCTGGTGGAGCCAGAATCCGCCGTCTGTCCGTCAACCGTTCGCATGCGCGTCAGCGACACAGCTGGATGGCCGGAGCGTCGTCCCCGCCGAAGTCAAGGGTTTGCGGTGGCGACGACAAGACGGTCTACCTCGCGAATCCACTGCTGGGTCGCTGCCTGAGGCGCGTCCCCAGCAGGCGGATTGTGCAGTAGCGCTCTTGTTGCGGCTAGCGCACTCCCGCCGGGTACGCCCAGCGCTACTGAAGACCTGACGCTGGTTGGAGCCTGCATTGCCGGGGTCGGCGCTGCCAGAGCCGGTTGCTGGCTCCCAGGGCAGGTACTGGTGCCGCGAACGCTTGGTTGCGCCTGGCACAGTGTACCCCGGTATGGGCAACGTTGCGCCATAGGCCGGGGACGCCGCTTGCAGAGCACATGGTTGTGGCTTATGCTGTGCGGCGTACGCCTGGGGCAGAGCTCGCGTAGCGAAGGTCTGCCCTCCAGGCTAGGTCGAGGCCGACGTCATGTTGTCGCAAGCCTCTTGAGTGCGACGCCTTTCTCGACGTCGCTCGAGGAACACTGGAGCATCTTGGCCCAAGTGGCACCGTTCCAGCTCTGTCCTCAGGTCCGTCGACGGAAGTTTGGTGGAGCTGGAACCCGCCGTCTGCCCGTCAACCGTTGGTGTGCGCGTCAGCGACACAGCCGGTTGGCCGGAGCGTCATCCCCGCCGAAGTCAATGGTTTGCGGCGGCGACGACAAGACGGTCTACCTCGGGAATCCACTGCTGGGTCGCTGCCTGAGGCGCGTCCACAGCAGGCGGATTGTGCAGTAGCGCCCTTGCTGCTGCTAGCGCACCCCCACCGGGTACGCCCGGCGCTACTGAAGGCCTGACGCTGGTTGGAGCCTGCATTGCCGGGGTCGGCGCTGCCAGAGCCGGTTGCTGGCTCCCAGCTTGCCCTGACACACTCCGTCCTGAGTGTGTCATCATGTACTCTCCCCTGGTCACGGTTCGCCCTGGACGCAGGGGGGGAGAGTTTGCCGCTGAAGGAAGCTTGGTCATCTTCGTCGGCGGAAACTCGTCGCGCAAGGGGAAAAGCCCCCTACCTGGCACGCCAAATGTCGAAGTGTTCAGTCGACACTTCCCCCGGGCCTGCACTGGGCAGCCCGCGGAGGTTCTTTTTTCGGTGGGGCTAGTCTCTAGCGGAGAGCTTGCGCAGATGGACGAGTTAGTAAAAGCTTGACACGACGAGTTTTACGTGGTTCAGGCCGCCGGAGCGTAAAACCCTACGTCCACGGCGAGCTATGGAGCTCGCTGTATTGCTTGCTGCTCAGGGCCGGAGGCCTGAGCTCGGGGGTGAGTTACAGCTTGAGAGTGTATGGCAAGCGTATGAGTTGCATAGTGCGAACCCTTGCTATCGTCGCCTACCCGAGCCTTTTATAGTCCAAGACTCGGGCGGCTTACAAGGGGAGTCGGGACCCGACAGGTGGTCCCGGGAAGATTGTCTATTATCTACCGTATCTGCAGTTATGCCAGTAGTTGTCTCTGGTCGAAGGCTTCTGAGTCTTCATCTTGCCGCCCTGCCCATGCCGCATGCTAGTCGTAGTGGTTGATGACAGCGCAGGCGGCATGGGATGTCTTGTCGCGGTGTTTATTGGCTGGCAGGTTCTGACACCGCGCGCCAGTCTGTGATGCGACTGGGCGCAACGGCACCTGAAAGAGGCGTGCTCCGCGTCTCCGCGTCTTGGGAAGACGCGGGGCTTGAATACCTTGTACGGGCAAGGTATGGGGCGTCTTTATGCCCGCTGCCTATCTCTCGGGGGCAGGTAGCGCCGTTCTGCTGCCACGTGGCGAGCCCGGGGCCCTTCTCAGAGGAGAGGAGGGCCCGGTCCGCGGGGCACATGGAGCCTCCGGACCTCTCCCCACGGAGGGGGAGGCTTGGCTTCTGACGGCCACGTGGTGGGCCCGGAGCTCTCCTCTGAGGAGAGGGAGGTCCGGCCCCGTCGGACGCGTGGCGCCTTCGGAGCTCTCCCTGCGGAGAAGGGCGAGATCCTTAGGCATTTTCCCCTGTGCGCGGGGGTACCCCATATCGATGGTACTGACAGCTCCACTTCTCTAAGCTCCTACGCAAATCCGGGCCATTTGCTTGGACCGACGAAGCAGAGGAAGCTCCCCAGGAGCTGAACCAGCTCCTGATGACCCTACCTGTAATGGTAGTCCCCGAGCCCGAAGAGCATCTGTTGCTCTACATCGCGGCGACGGCTGCAGTCGTGAGTACGGTCCTCGCCGCAGGGTGGCCGGACCCCTCATCGCCGCAACCTGCTACGGTATCGGGAAACAAGCGCCAGGAATCCCCGGAGATCCGAGACGACCCCCCGGGTCTCCAAGGCAACCCCCCGGAGGTCCAAAACGGACCCCGGACCCCCGACACAACCTCCCGGAGGACCAGCAGGACCTCCCGGAGGCGCAACGGGACCCCCCCGGAGGCCCAACAGAACCTCCCAGACGTCCAACGGGACCCTCCGGAGCTCCCGGGAAATCAGTGGGACCTCCAGGAGGTCCAAGACAGCCTGGGGACCTCCGAGTATCAGCTCCCGGTGGCCTCCCTGGGCCCGCGGGAGGTTCTGTCTACTTCATCAGCGCCACCACCACAAGTGGACACCAATGCAGGATTGACCCAGGGGGCCATGAAGACGGTGAACCAGGAGCCCGGGCTCTGGCCTTCACCGGGCCTCACTGGATGCTCTTCTTCGACGGCTCCTTGCGAAAGCAGGGGGCCGGTGCTAGCGTACTGTTCCTCATGCCATCGGGGGAGCAGTCTGGGTATATGGTGCGTCTCAATTCCAAGGCAACCAGCAACATGGCACAGTATGAAGCACTCATCCTTGGCCTAAAGACAGCCCTGTCTCTAGGCGCTCGCCAGTCGTTGGCACAGGGCGACTCCCAGCTAGCTATCAAGCAAGATGGTGGAGAAAGACTTCCTCGCCTTGGACCTGCGCCACGTACCGCGCGCTAGCAAGGCTGCAGCTGACGACCTCTCCACGAAGACCCCCACCGGAGCACCTGTGCCCGAAGGGGGCTTCGAGAGGACGTTGCCGTGGCCCACGGCCTGGCCCGCCGAGCCGGGCGAAGGGGGCTAGACCAGCACCTCGAAGCTGGCGGTCCCGGCGGCCATGGATGCCGCCAAGGATCGTAAGCGTCACTGGGGACTCCGTGCAACCCAACGCTCAAGATCCAGATGCTCAAGTCAGACCCGATGCATGGATCACGGAGATCCGGGACTACTTGAAAGACAATATCCTCCCTGATGAACGTGTATCCGCTGAACGGATCGTGTGTATGGCTAAGAGACACATGATGGTAGAAGGGGATCTCTACCAACGCGGCGCCAACCGCGTCCTATTGCGGTGCATAACCCAGGGGGAAGGCTGCGACTTGCTCGCTGAGATCCTTGAAGGCAAATGTGGGAGTCACTCTTCCTCACGCACGCTTGTCGGTAAAGCCTTTCGGCATGGCTTCTACTAGCCGACAACACTCCAGGATGCCGTCAAGCAGGTCGAGAACTACAAGGCGTGCCTGTTCCATGCCAAGCAGATCCATACACCGGCTTGGACAGTACAGATGATCCAGCCCACATGGCCATTTGCCGTACGGAGGCTGGACATCCTGGGACCTGGGATCATTCCCCAGAACCGAGGATGGGGACCCGCTCCTGAACCCTCGGAACACAGAACACCTCCGTAAGTTCTACCCCTAGAGCAACAATAGGATAGACTCTTCTTTTTATAATAAATTCCATAAAGTCCAGGAACAGTGCTCGGAGCAGCTAAGCCTCAGGGGACGGTCCAGGACTACGTTCAGCTTCGCCTAGTTCTGACCCCAAGCGCGTAGAGTCTTGCTTCCCTTGAGGCGGGTAGTGGCCTCCATACCCAGCCTGCCTTCCTCCTATGGAAATTTATATGAAAAGAAACCTGCCCTACGCTGCTCTTCTTTGGTGCTCATTTAATTTACTTATTAAATTTTTATGACTGCACTACTAGCGCGGGCTCACCATGCGCTCAGCTCCCTCTTCTCATTCTCAACTTTAGTCGGCATTTGCTGCCCTACAAAAGGCGGTTGCGTTGGAGGTACCGGCCGATAGCCAGGGGGGCCCCAAGCCCCCGGCACTTTGCACACGGTAGCTCCCAAGCACCGTATAAGAGGACAGGGACCGTAAGCCAAATAAGACTAAGAGATAGAGCAGGGGGAGCCCCCAAGGAGAATTACGTTTCCCTTACTTGTGTGCAGGACCTCTCGGCCTCAGCTCCCCACAGGAGTATGGTAGGCACATCCATCCAATGGAACGCACCTACCAGGGGGCCGCTACGGGATCGTGCAAGACCGAAAACCCGAGGTAAGATCAAAGAACTAGACATCACCGCTTCCGCAGGGGCAAGGCCCGAAGGTCCCACGTGTCCAGCGGGGCCAGACCATCCACCTCCTTGAGGGGGGGCTCCGGGCCCGCCACGTGGCCTACAGAAGCCGGACCTCCCCCCCTCCGCGGGGAGAGGTCCGAGGACTCCACGTGCCCCGCAAGCCCGGACCTTCCCTCAGAGGGGAGCTCCGGGCCCGCCACGTGGCCAACAGGCCAGGATCCCCCCCGTTCTCGTAAGACGGGTCCTGGAGACCTCCGGGGCCCTTAGTATACAGTGAGGACCCGGAGAAGGTGTCTGCGGAGCTTCGAGATTGGTCAAGGCCTCCGAGTACCTTGCGGAGCTAAGGACTCGGCCAGGAAAAACCAGGAAGAAGACTAGGACATGCAGACACAGAAAGAAACAGGAGTCTGTTCATACAAAAGGCTCCACGAGCTGGGCTACAGACTCAACAAAAATAAAAAAGGAAGTACAGGGCCTTGTCGCCACGGGGACAGGTGCCTAAGAGTCCCCGGACTCCCGATGACACCTAGAGGCCACGAGGGCAGCCACGTCCTCGACCTTGGCCCTGGCAGCTTCCTCCCGATCGGCAACAGGTCCTAGACGGATTGGCCCCAGAGAAAAGGAAGGGTCTCGGCTCCGGAAGCACGCCAGTATGTGCACTGCGACCTCCTTCGCAAGGCCCCGACCTTCCACTTCAAGCTCGTCGGCGATCACCGCTTCGAGCCGACCCAGCTCGTCGCCGATGGACTCAAGTGCCGGGATCGCTTCGGACATCAGCCGCGCCGGAGCCTCTATCTGCACAGGGCTGAAACCAAGAGGAGCCAAGGCGGACCCCACCTTGGCAATAAAGCCTCAGACTGCCTGGGCCTCGGCAGAACGCAAGGACTGGAGCTTCTCTACCTCTTGGCGAGCCGCCAGCTCGCGATCCATCGCCGCCTGGCGCTCCTGGGAGAACTGCTCCTCCCTCACGGCAACAGCCGACTCACGGAGCTCCAGCTCCTCGGTCCGAACCCTTAGCTCCCCCACCTTGGCTCTCAGCCGGGCGGTGGTCTTCTCCTCCTCGGCCGCTGCAGCGCGTTCCCGATCGGCGACGGCGCACTCTCGACGAGCTACCTGCAGCCGCAACTCCTCCGAGGCGGCGGAACGCTCCTCGGCTTTGGCTTCAACGTGGGCCAGAGCCTCGCGGTAGGAGGCACGGAGCCGCCGGGTCTCTGACTCCAAGCGGCTAATGGCCTTCTTCTGAGTGTCAAGCAGAGCACTCATGGCCTCAAGCCTTGACTGCCTTGAGTCAAGGTCCGCCTTAGCCTCCTGGTCCCGCTGCTGCCAGCTGAGAAGGCGTTCCCTCTCGCTGGCCAGCGCCCCCCGCTCCTGCTCAAAGGCGGATTGGAGCTGCCGGGCGCTGGTCTGGACACGCCCCAGGGCATCCCACACGGGCGCCGGGACAGAGGGGATAGGAGTCACGCCCCTGACCCCCCCTGTCGAGTGTAAGACCGGCGGAGGCGCCGGTGCCTCAGCAACCAGAGTGGGGCGCTGTCCTAAGGAGGCCAGGGGGCCAGCAGGCGCACCTACAGCGGCCCTCCCAGTCTCAGGACCGGACTTCTGGGCTGGTGAAGAAGGGCGGATAGGAGCGGATGCGGCCACCACGGAGGGTGAACTCGCCGGCACAGAGGAAGCCCCCGCCGATTTGGGGACCGTGGGAGCCGCCACAGTTCCCAGACGCGGAGGCGCGGAGCCTCCGTCGGTTGAAGGCGGCCGAGTAAGAGGCCCGCCCCCGGCAGCTGGTCGGTCCCTGCAAGAAGAGAAAGCTCTCAGGCTAAGAGAGGAGACGAGAGCACTGCTCCTACAAGCCAGAAGGAGCAACACTTACTGGGCGGCATGAGCACTCCAACGGGCTTGCAGCACCGGCCGCTGGGCTGTAACTGAACCGCCGGGACCAGCGGTTGGAACGGTCGCGGGACGTGACGCCTGGAACCCCGGCACACTCGCCGGCGTCGCCCCACCAGCATCCGTCCTAGAAACGCCTCCGCTTGAGGAAGGATGACGAGGTGCTTGGGCAACTCCGGACTGCCGCTGTCCAGGGAGAGACCCGCTGGGGAGGCACACCCGGGGCTTCTTCGGGTCACCACCTGGTGGACCAGCACCCCCGGGAGATGGGAGCAAGGTTGCCCCGGCACCCTGACTCGGCGCAGGCGGCGCCCTCGGAGGAGACCGGGCACGTTTCTTCTCTGGATGCCCGGGGGCCGGCTCCTTCCCCTTCCCTTTGTCGGCGGTTTGGGTCCCGTCGGCTCCTGGGAAGGGTTTGACAGCAGCAGACGCCTCGTGCCCTGATCCGGAGCGCTCGGTTCCTGGGCACTCGGTTCCTGGAATTGTAATTCCCCGGAAGGCATCCCCGACCTGCCGGACGGCGATCCCGATGTCGTCAAGATTCGGCATCTTCCGCAGGAGCTCTGACCTCCTCTGTGGCTCCAAGAAGAGGGGAGTGGCAGAAGGCGGAAGGGCGGGGTCGCCACTGGGAATGTAGTCGCTGCTCACCTTGCCCACCATCTCGTTCAGCTCCTCGTCGGAAGGGTCAGAGCCGGGGCCCCTCTCAAGCCTGGTACAGTCCTGCTCGCCAGTATAGTACCACGCTGGGCGACTGCGCTGCTGCAAGGGTGCAATACGACGCGACATGAAGTCCATCAGCACCATCAGAGACGTCAGCCTCTCGTTGGCCAAGAACCGGATCTGCTCCAGGACCGGGGTGTACTCCTGCTCCAGCTCAGGGATCTCCTCCCAGAAGCGACGATCGGTGGTAGGGCTGGCGGTCGGAAGTTGTAGGCGATCATGCTCGTCGGTCTGCACTACCACCCAGTTCTCCCTCCAGTTTTCCCACCTTGATGCACTGAAGGGCAGAAGGTACCCAGAGACCTTTCGGTTCTTGCAGCGATGCTGGAAGTAGTATGCCCCCATCTGAGTCTTCGAGCCACGCCCAGTCGTCCGCAACACAAAGAAGTAGCGAAAGAGTGTCACAGAAGCGTGCACCCCCACAAACATCTCGCAGAAGTGGACAAAGACAGCAGCCATCGCAAAGGAGTTGGGAGAAAGATGGTGGAGCTGGAGCCCATACGTCTCCAGCAGTGTGACAAAGAAGGAAGAAATTGGCGGAACGAACCCCGCCAAAGCATAAGCAGTGAAGAAGACCATCTCCCCCTTTTCCAGGGTCAGGGGGAGAGATCCCCGGCAAAGCAGGTGTTTCTGTTCTTCTGTGCGCCAGCCCAGCAGCCTGCGCACTGGCCCAAGCTCGGAGGAACGAACGAGGCGCGTCGGGAGCAAGTTGGAAGCCATGGCGAAAGAGAGCACAAGGACAGGAAAGCCGAGGCGCAAGAGTTCAAGGGAAGAACGAGCGCTAGGAAATGCGAAGGGAAGCCGCGATGCGGGTAAGATCCCCTTTTAAAACTTTCCAGGAACGATTCGAGGTGATTCGAAAATCTTCGAGTACATCGCATCGGCGACCGCGTTGGCTCCGAGACCGGGCACCGATAACAGGTGGACCCAAGCCACCCAACTGAAGCGGTGGGTCGAGGAGTCAGTCGCCCCAGAAGACAAGCCGGCAAGGCGCTTCGGCGGTTCCGGAAGAAAGCGCTGCGGTGTACAGGAATTGCAGCCTTGGGAACCGCCGCAGTAAAAGCAACCATCAAGTGGGCGCACGCTCCCACGATCCCGCGGCCGTTCGTGCTCCGGCAGCGGTCAATGCGGGACTTAGAGAAAGTGCGCGGATCAGAAGAGACGGAGGTCCCACCTCGGGCTCGCTATCTCCCCTGAGATGGGCCCGGGGGCCACTGTCGGTACCCGCGATATGGGGTACCCCCGCGCACAGGGGAAAATGCCTAAGGAACTCGCCCTTCTCCGCAGGGAGAGCTCCGAAGGCGCCACGCGTCCGGCGGGGCCGGACCTCCCTCTCCTAAGAGGAGGGCTCCGGGCTTGCCATGTGGCCTGCAGAAGCCGGACCTCCCCCTCCACGGGAGAGAGGTCCGAAGGAGCCACGTGTCCAGCGGGGCCGGACCTCCCTCTCCTCAGAGGGGATCTCCGGGCTCGCCACGTGGCCGACAGAAGCCGGACCTCCCCCTCCGCGGGGAGAGGTCCGAAGGCTCCACGTGTCCTGCGAGACCGGACCCCCCTCTCCTCTGAAGAGGGCTCCGGGCCCGCCAAGTGACTAGCAGAACGGCGCTGCCTGCCCCCGAGCGATAGGCAGCGGGCGTAAAGACGCCCCATACCTTGCCCGTACAAGGTATTCAAGGCCCGCGTCTTCCCAATACGCGGAGACGCGGAGCACACCACTGTCAGGTGCCGTTGCGCCCAGTCGCATCACAGACTGGCGCACAGTGTCAGAGCTTGCCAGCCAATAAACGCAGTGACAAGACATCCCATGCCGCCCCCGCCGTCATCATCCGCTACGACTAGCATACGGCATGGGCAGGGCTGCAAGACGAAGACTCAGAAGCCTTCGCCAGAGACAACGACCGGCGTAACTGCAGATACGGTAGATAACAGTCAATCTCCCCGGGACCACCTGTCGGGTCCCGGCCCCCCTTGTAAGTCACCCGAGTCTTGGACTACAAAAGGATCGGGTAGGCGACGTTAGCAAGGGTTTGCACTCTCGCAACTCATACGCTAGACATCAGTCATCCCCAAGCTCAGGACTCTGGTTCTGAGCAGCAAGCAATACAGCGAGCTTCATAGCTCGCCGTGGACGTAGGGTTTTACGCTCCGGCGGCCTGAACCACGTAAAACTCGCCGTGTCAAGCTCTTACTAACTCGTCCATACGCTCAAGCTCTCCGCAAGTGACTAGCCCCACTGAAAAAAGAACCTCCGCGGGCTGCCCAGTGCAGGCCCGGGGGAAATGTCGACCGAACACTTCGACAGCAGCCACCGGGTTTTGAAGATCCAAATTTTCCTAATCATGTTTACAAACTGTCCAAAGCCTTGTACGGTCTAAAACAAGCCCCTAGAGCATGGTATGATAGGTTAAAAACATTCTTACTTGAAAAGGGGTTTACCATGGGCAAGGTTGATAAAACTCTTTTTGTACTTAAGCATGGCAATGACTCATTATTCGTTCAAGTGTATGTGGATGATATTATCTTTGGTTGTGCTTCTCATGATCTCGTGTCCAAGTTTTCAGCTATGATGAGTTCAGAATTTGAGATGAGTATGATGGGAGAACTCACATACTTTTTGGGGCTGCAAATCAAGCAAACAAAAGAAGGAACTTTTGTGCATCAAACTAAGTATACAAAGGACCTTCTTAAGCGCTTCAACATGGACAAATGCAAGCCTCTTCAGACACCAATGGGAACAGAAACAACACTTGAACTTGACGAAGATGGTGACCCGGTCGATAAAAAAGAATACAGAAGAATGATTGGATCACTTTTGTATCTCACGGCGTCAAGACCGGACATACAATTCAGCGTATGTCTTTGTGCACGTTTTCAAGCTTCTCCACGTGCTTCACATCGCCAAGCCATCAAAAGGATTCTCAGGTACCTACATGGAACTCAAGAATTCGGCATTTTTCTTCCTTCTTCCTCAACCGTTTCTTTGAAAGCTTTTTCGGATGCTGATTTTGGGAGTTGTAGGATTGATAGGAAAAGTACTTCGGGTGCTTGTCATTTTCTTGGTAATTCACTTGTTGCTTGGTCCTCTAGAAAACAAAGTTCAGTTGCACAATCCACGGCCGAAACTGAATATGTAGCTGCGGCTAGCGCTTGCTCACAAATTCTTTGGATTGTTCAAACACTTAAGGACTATGGGGTTGATTTAGATAGTGTTCCACTGTTTTGTGATAACACTAGTGCAATTTGTTTTGCTAAAAACCCCGTGAAACACTCTAGAACTAAGAACATTGACATTAGGTATCACTTTCTTCGTGATAATGTTGAAAAAGGAAACATTATGCTTCACCATGTCGATACCGAACAACAATTGGCTGATATTTTTACAAAACCTTTGGATTTCACTCGTTTTTGTTTCATTCGTAGTGAAATAGGGGTTATGCATCCTCATGGCTTAAATTGAGGGGGAGTTTTTGAAACTTTGAAAGTCTATGTGTGAATCTGAAACTAAAATAATATGAGCATAGTATTTCATACATATATGACTTTGTGATTCCTTTTACAGGCTGAAAGTTCTTACTACATTACTCATGTTATACATTTTGTAGTTTTTGCCATGACTAGTAATTGGAATAATTACTTACACTAAATCTGGTTGTCGGTACCTGAGATATGGGGTACCCCCGCACACAGGGGAAAATGCCTAAGGAACTCGCCCTTCTCCGCAGGGAGAGCTCCGAAGGCGCCACGCGTCCGGCGGGGCCCGGACCTCCCTCTCCTCAGAGGAGAGCTCCGGGCCCGCCGCGTGGCATACAGAAGCCGGACCTCCCCCTCCGCGGGAGAGAGGTCCGAAGGTGCCACGTATCCGGCGGGGCCGGACCTCCCTCTCCTCAGAGGGGAGCTCCGGGCCCGCCACGTGGCCGACAGAAGCCGAACCTCCCCCTCCGCGGGGAGAGGTCCGGAGGCTCCACGTGTCCCGCGGACCGGACCCTCCTCTCCTCTGAGAAGGGCTCCGGGCCCGCCACGTGGCCAGAAGAATGGCGCTGCCTGCCCCCGAGGGATAGGCAGCGGGTGTAAAGACGCCCCATACCTTGCCCGTACAAGGTATTCAAGGCCCGCGTCTTCCCAAGACGCGGAGACGCGGAGCACGCCTCTGTCAGGTGCCGTTGCGCCCAGTCGCATCACAGACTGGAGCGCGGTGTCAGAACCTGCCAGCCAATAAACACCGCGACAAGACATCCCATGCCGCCTGCGCCGTCATCAACCACTACGACTAGCGTGCGGCATGGGCAGGGCGGCAAGACGGAGACTCGGAAGCCTTCGCCAGAGACAACTACCGGCATAACTGCAGATACGGTAGATAACAGTCA
This sequence comes from Neostapfia colusana, assembly GCA_030760725.1. NCBI lineage: Eukaryota > Viridiplantae > Streptophyta > Magnoliopsida > Poales > Poaceae > Neostapfia > Neostapfia colusana. The sequence continues at coordinate 3,397,628 of JASWHV010000010.1, read as the reverse complement.
ATCTCCCCGGAACCACCTGTCGGGTCCCGGGCCCCCCATGTAAGCCACCCGAGTCTTGGACTATAAAAGGCTCGGGTAGGCGACGATAGAAAGGGTTCGCACTCTGCAACTCATACGCTAGCCATTCACACCCAAGCTGTAACTTACCCCCAAGCTCAGGACTCCGGCCCTGAGCAGCAAGCAATACAGCGAGCTCCATAGCTCGCCTTGGACGTAGGGTTTTACGCTCCGGCGGCCTGAACCACGTAAAACCTCCCGTGTCAAGCTCTTACTAACTCATCCATCCGCGCAAGCTCTCCGCAAGGGACTAGCCCCACCGAAAAAAGAACCTCCGCGGGCTGCCCAGTGCAGGCCCGGGGGAAGTGTCGACCGAACACTTCAACATTTGGCACGCCAGGTAGGGGGCTTTTCCCCTTGCGCGACGAGTTTCCGCCGACGAAGATGACCAAGCTTCCCTCAGCGGCAAACTCCCCCTCTCCGCGTTCACGGCGAACCGTAACCAGTGGGGAGTACATGTCGACGCACTCAGGACGGAGTGTGTCGGCACAAGCTGGTAGCCAGCAGCCGACTCCGGCGATGCAGGCTCCAACCAGTGTGAGATCTTCTGCAGCGCTGAGCGTACACCATGGGGGTGCGCTAGCTGCAGCAAGAGCACTGCTGCGCAACCCACCTGCTGGGGATGCGCCCCATTCTGTGACCCAACAATGGATCCGCGAGGTGGACCGCCTCGTCGTCGCCGCCGCAAACCCTCGGTTTCGGCGAGGGCGGCGCCCCGGCCAACCGGCTGTGTCGCTGACGTGCACGCCCACGGTTGATGGGCAAACGGCGGATTCCAGCTCCTCCAGGCTCCCGTCGACAGACCTGAGAAGGGAACTGGAACGGTGCCACTTGGGCCAGGATGCCCGGGTGTACCTCGAACGACGTCGAGAAAGGCGTCACAACCATGAGGCTGGCGACAGCATGACGTCGGCCTCGACACAACCTGGAGGGCAGGTCTTCACCATGCGAGTCCTGCCTCAGGCATATGCCGCGCAGCATATGCCACAACCATATGCGCCGCAAGCAGTGCCCCCGGTCTATGGTGCAGCCTTGCCCATGCTAGGGTGCACGGTGCCAAGTGTGAACCAAGTGTTCGCAGCACCAATACCTGCGGCAGCAGGAGCAGGATGTGCGGCCCTGGCACCCCACCTTCGCTTCGCGAGGTGGCCGCGCAAGTTTCGGCCGCACCTGCCCGAGAAGTACGACGGTAGCATCAACCCGGCGGAGTTCCTCCAGATCTACTCCACCGCCGTACTTGCCGCAGGAGGGGATGAGGCTGTCATGGCCAACTACTTCCCCGTCGCCTTGACCGGCCCAGCTCGGTCTTGGCTCATGAATCTCCACCAGGGGTCTATAACCTCCTGGGGAGAGCTCTGCCGGCAGTTCATCGCCAACTTTGGCAGCTCTTACACCCGTCCCGGCACGGAGCTTGACCTCCACGCCGTCAAGCAACAGCCTGGGGAGTCGCTGCGCTCTTTCATCCAGTGGTTCTCCCAGGTACGCAACACCATCCCACATATTCAAAGTGCTTCTGTGGTGGTGGCGTTCCGACAGGGTGTCCGGGACGAGAAAATGCTTGAGAAGCTCGCGACCAGAGAGGTCCGCGACGTCTCTGAGCTCTTCAGCCTGGCGGATAAATGCGCCAGAGCAGCTGAAGGGCGGAACTGACATTCTTTGCCAACCTCCGAGTCAGGAGGGCAGCCCGGGTCCGGCGCTGCTGCCTATGGGGGTGGCAAGAAGGCCAAGAACCGGGGGAGTGGCAAGATGAAGTCATCGTTCACAGCTCCCGTCGCCGCAGCAGAGACGACTAGTGGAGCACGGGGGCCACGCCCCAACAAAAGGCAGCGGCAGTCACCGGCCCCGGATAGTGACCAGGGCGGGCTATGCCCCGTGCATGGCGCCGGCAACCATACTGCTGCCGAGTGCTGGGATATCCAGAGGCTCGCAGAGCGCTTCCGCAAAGGAAGACAGCAGAGAGCTGAAGCACCGCACTACCCTCAGAGGGATGGCAAGCAGAAGGTCGATGCCCCAGTCACCGCCGCCCATCAGGTGGGGTTTCAGGAGCCTCAGCGTGTCATAAAGACAGTGCATAACGGTGAAGACTCCAGCTCCGACAGTGACGGGCCAGGGCGGTAGCCGGCTGCGGCTGCCGTCGCGGGTAAGTGGAGGCTGCACTGCTGCGGCGCCAACCTTGGAGAAGCCCCAAGTAGTCGCAGCAGCCCTAGTACCGACCACAATGGTGCGAGGTCGGGCCAGCCTCACCCGAGAGCACACCTCCGTGCCTCGGACATACCTCCCGGGGGCCGCCCAAGGTCTGTCGACCCCTTGAAGGCCTTGCCAGAAGGGGAAGACGCCTTAGGTCATCTAAGATGAGCCCGGGACCACCTACCCCTTGAAGGCCTTAGCCAGAAGGAGAGAACTCCCCGGGGGCCCCAGGAGAAGCCGCGCAGGACCTGATCCAGCATGAAGATAACAACCTCGTCGACGAGACTCGGCTGCAGGTAACACCCCACAACGCAAGGTCTCGGCTGATGCTCTAAGCACTACTGCCAAAGAACCGAACGCGTCAGGGACCTGCAGAAGGGCGACCTGGTGTCGCGGCACACTCTTTCCCGAGAAGGACCCATAAACTCTCCCCCAGCAGGGAAGGTCCCTTCCGAATCATGAAAGCTGCCGCCCCAGGTACACATGCCTTTCAACCGAGTGTGGGATCCATTCCCAAAATCCTTGGCATGGAGCAACACTGTAAGTCCTCCTCCCTGAGCATCAGTAGAACAGGGTCGTTCCCTTCTGTAATGAATCCCATAGAATCTAGGATCAGAGCTTGGGGTAGCTAAGTCTCAAGGGACGGTATAGGACTATGTCCAGTTTAGCCTGGTTCCGACCCTAAGCGCGTAGAGTCTTGCTTCCCTTGTGGACGAGGCGGAATATTGCCCCCATGTACAGCCAGAATTCCACCTATGGGCATGAACACAGAACCCTGTTCTACTTAGCTCTCTCTCATGCGCTCATTTAAATTATGCATTAATTTTTATGATCGCACTATCTATGTATGCTCATCGTACATCTAGCTCCCCCTCTCCCGCGCTCATCCATAGTCAGCATTCGCTATCCTACCGAGGGCGGCTGCGCTTGAGGCACCTGCTGATGGCCGAGTGAGTCTCTCGGGCCTCCCCCAGTCAGGTGTTGCGGTGCCAGTTGGTCACCTCCAGGAAAGGCCTGCGTTGTGCATGGGGGGTCCAGGGTGCATATTCAGCTTAGCAGGCCATGATCCCAAAGCATGCGCATCCTGCCCTCCGGAGGTACAGGGGAGTACAACCGCTTTGCCTGGTCATGAACCCAAAGCACGTGCACTCTGCTTCCCCAGCGCAAGGCCCGGTACTAGGGATCAGATGACCATACCCGGACCTCGGAGGGAGCCGGAGCTCCGGCGCCTCGAGCACAGAATTGCCCAAGCCCCGTATAACGGATCAGGATCATAAGACGAATAAGACTAGGAGACGGGAGGGGAGGACCCCCCCGAGGAGAATTACGTTTCCTCTGCTTGTGTGCAGGACCTCCAGGTTACGGCAATGGGGACTGCATGAAGAGGGGGGAAAGGAGCTATCAACTACTCCGGCCTAGGACTTGAAGGACCGGGTCCTGCCCCTTCAGCAGGGGCGGGGCCCGAGGGCCCATGTGTCCAGCGGGCCCGGAGCTCTCGCCACCGCGAAGGGGGGCTCCGGGCTCGTCACGTGGCAGGTGGAAACCGGACCTTCCCCCCGGTGGGAGGGCTCCGAAAGCCCTACGTGTCCAGCAGGGCCGGAGCTCCCGCCCCCTAAGGAGGGGCTCCGGACCCGCCACGTGGCAGGCAGATTTGGAGCTCCCCATAGGGCGAGATCCGGAGACCTCCGGGGGCCCCTAACATCGTTAGGGCCCGGGGAAGGTGTCTGTGCAGAGCTCCGAGATTGGAGAAGGCCTCTGAGTACCTTGCGGAGCTAAGGACTCAGACAGGCAAAGCCAAGAAGGAGAGAAAAAGCATCACAGACACAAATATCTAAAAGAGTCAAACTATGCGAGGCTCCATGAGCTGGACTACAGACTCGATAAAAAGGAGAAACAAGTCCTAAGGACCTCCCGGCTCCCGCCGGAACCTTGCGGCTACAAGGGCGGCCACATCCTCGACTTCAGCCCTGGCAGCTTCCTCCCGCTCCGCGGCTGGGCCCTCTCTCGCTGGTTCTAGCAAGAAAGAGGGGTCGCGGCTCTTGAAGCATGCCAGCACATGTGAGGCGACCTCCAGGGCTAGGCCGCGTCCCTCAGCCTCAAGCTCGCTGGCGACCACCGAGTCTAGCCTATCCAGCTTGGCGCCGATCGACTCCAGAGCGGGGATCACCTCCGCCACCTTCAACGCAGGAGCCGCGGCCCTCACCGGACTGAAACCAAGAGGGATCAGGGCGGACCCCGCTCGATCCACGAAGCTCGAGACCGCAAGAGCCTCGGAGGACCGCAAGGCCGAGAGCTCCTCCACCTCGCGGCGGGCTGCCTGCAGGGCCTCCAGGTTTCTCTCGGAGAATTCCTTCTCCTTGGCCGCCAGGGAGCTCTCCAGAAGATGGAGAGTCTTGGCGAGCCGCTCCAACTCAGAAGCCTTGAAGTCGGTGGCCAACTCCCGTTCTAAGACCACGCGGCGTTCACGGGAGACCTGTTCCTCCCTCAGGTCGAGGTCTGCCTTCAGGATCTCTAGCTCCTCCATCCAAGCTCGAAGGTCATCCTCGCCCGCCGCCAGCTGCGCGGCGACCCTCTCTGCCTCGGCAGCCGTGGAACGCTCCCGTTCCTCAACGGCGAGTTTACGGCGCTCCATCCGCTGCCGTATCTCCTCAGCGGCAGAGAGGCTCTCCTCGGCCTGGGCGTGAGCCTCCAGGGCCTCCCTGTTGATCCGCCGTGATTCGGCGTCCATACGATCGACAGCCCGCTTCAGCCGGTCGAGGAGCACTTCCCTGAAGTCGAGCAACTCCCGCCTGGAGTCGAGCTCGCTCCTGACCTTAGCGGTATGCTCCCGCAAAAGGTTCCCCCAGGTGAGGAGGCAATCCCGTTCAACTGTATACTCCTCCCGCTCGCGACCTAGTGCAGCCAAGACCTGCCGGACGCTCGTCTCGGCAAGCGTGAAGGCATCAGCCAGAGGCAATGGAGCAACAGAGGCCGGGGCAGTTCCCCCGACCTCCTCCATCACCTCATCCTCAAGAGGAGTCGAAGCACCAGCAACCAAGACGAGACGCCGGCCAGGGGAGGCTGGCGCCGGGACTCTGGCAGCCGGACCTGCCGGGCCCTCTTTGGCTTCAGGCTTCTTGACCTGTGGAGAGGGGCGAGCCGGGGAAGGCGGAGCTGAAGTAAAGGCCGGGCCGCCTGGTGCAGGGTCGACCTGCGCTGGCTTGGGGGCCGCGGTGGCAGTCTCGGCAGGAAGAGGCGACACCACCACGTAGTCCGGGCACACCGGAACAGGAGAAGTCCCTGGCTCCGAGCGCAACGGCACAGACTCCCCCAAGTCGGGGATGGCCGGGAAGTGCGGACACTCCAGCGGGCTCTGAACCCCGACTTCTGAGCCGGGGTAGGACTCCCAGAGCCCGCTACCGTCACTGACGGCCGCTCTGCAGTCGCTTGAACTGGCGGAGCAGGGGACGCCCCAGAAGCTTCCCTCAACGCATCAGCCCGGGGCCTCTTCGAGTCGCCACCGGAAGGAGTGCCAGGCACCCCAGATTCCCGACTTGGCACAGACGCCGCCGCTGGAGGAGATCGAGCGCGCTTCTTCTCTGGTGGCGGGTTGGAGGCCATGGCGAGGGAGGACTCAAGGGCAAGAGAGCAAAAGCACAAGAGTCCGAGAAGAAACGCTGGGAGGTGCAAAGGGAAACCGCAATGAGGGTAAGATCCCCTCTAAAAACCTTCCCAGGAGCAATTCCAGGCGATTCGGAACTCTTCAAATACACCGCATCGGCAACCGCTTCGGCTCCTAGACCGAGCACCAATGACAGGTGGACCCAAGCTGCCCGACTGAAGCGGTGGGTCAAGGAGTCAGTCTGCTAAGAAGACAAGCCGGCAAGGCACTTCGGCGGTTCCCGAAGAAAGCGCCGCAACATGCAGAAGTGGCAGTCTTGGGAACCGCCGCAGTAAAAGCAACCATCAAGTGGGCGCACGCTCCCACGATCCTGTGACCGTTCGAGCTCCGGCAGCGGTCAATGCGGGACTTAGAGAAAGTGCGCGGATCAGAAGAGACAGAGGTCCCACCTCGGGCTCGCTATCTCCCCGAGATGTGCCCGGGGGCCACTGTCGGTACCTGAGATATGGGGTACCCCCGCGCACAGGGGAAAATACCTAAGGAACTCGCCCTTCTCCGCAGGGAGAGCTCCGAAGGCGCCACGTGTCCGGCGGGGCCCGGACCTCCCTCTCCTCAGAGGAGAGCTCCGGGCCCGCCGCGTGGCATATAGAAGCCGGACCTCCCCCTCCGCGGGAGAGAGGTCCGAAGGTGCCACGTATCCGGCGGGGCCGGACCTCCCTCTCCTCAGAGGGGAGCTCCGGGCCCGCCACGTGGCCGACAGAAGCCGAACCTCCCCCTCCGCGGGGAGAGGTCCGGAGGCTCCACGTGTCCCGCGTACCGGACCCTCCTCTCCTCTGAGAAGGGCTCCGGGCCCGCCACGTGGCCAGAAGAACGGTGCTGCCTGCCCCCGAGCGATAGGAAGCGGGTGTAAAGACGCCCCATACCTTGCCCGTACAAGGTATTCAAGGCCCGCGTCTTCCCAAGACGCGGAGACGCGGAGCACGCCTCTGTCAGGTGCCGTTGCGCCCAGTCGCATCACAGACTGGAGCGCGGTGTCAGAACCTGCCAGCCAATAAACACCGCGACAAGACATCCCATGCCGCCTGCGCCGTCATCAACCACTACGACTAGCGTGCGGCATGGGCAGGGCGGAAAGACGGAGACTCGGAAGCCTTCGCCAGAGACAACTACCGACATAACTGCAGATACGGTAGATAACAGTCAATCTCCCCGGGACCACCTGTCGGGTCCCGGGCCCCCCATGTAAGCCACCCGAGTCTTGGACTATAAAAGGCTCGGGTAGGCGACGATAGAAAGGGTTCGCACTCTGCAACTCATACGGTAGCCATTCACACCCAAACTGTAACTCACCCCCAAGCTCAGGACTCCGGCCCTGAGCAGCAAGCAATACAGCGAGCTCCATAGCTCGCCGTGGACGTAGGGTTTTACGCTCCGGCGGCCTGAACCACGTAAAACCTCCCGTGTCAAGCTCTTACTAACTCGTCCATCCGTGCAAGCTCTCCGCAAGGGACTAGCCCCACCGAAAAAAGAACCTCCGCGGGCTGCCCAGTGCAGGCCCGGGGGATGTGTCGACCGAACACTTCGACACTGGTCATGATCGAACTTTCTTGCTGTTTTGAACTTGTTGCATGCTCACAAGTGCTTTTAATCATAAAAAATTAATCAAGTGATCAGCTCACATGTTGAGTTTTCAAATAAAAAATTGAGAAAAGATCAAGAGAATATGCATGCATCGCACTTCTTCTTTTGAGATTGCTTATCATTGCACTAAGATATGAACTTGGAAGGAATTGTGTATGACTAAAACCATGTTCTTAAGCTTCTGATTGTCAAATGACATAGGCTTGGCTTGGTTGGTTAGAATAAGGCTGATGCGGCATATAATCTCTTGCAAATATCATATGATCAACTTTGTGCCTTAAATGATTATGAATAATAAAAATGCAGCAACAAGTGTCATGTTTTCAGGTTTTGAAATAGTTGAGTAAGGGAGATCATGACTTGCTTAAACTGAAAAATACATTTGATCTCTAGCATGGCTTACACTACTTTATGTATATCATTGATGTGATAGTGTAAGTAACCTGATAGTATGACTCGGATGAGCTTTGTTTTGTATGTATATGTTATAATATGCTCATAACATTTAAAAATTTCTCTTTTGAACCTTGCTGAATACATTGTCAAAGGGGGAGAAATATGTATAAGGAGAGATTTTTTTTTACACTTTGCATATGTTATACACTTTCTTCCTTCTCTGATTTTAAAAAATGGGGAGAAATTAATAAAGGGGGGAAGTGAGTTTTCAAAGCTTTTCAAAACTTTTCATAAGCCAATGTTCGGATTTTAATTGGTGTTGCCAATGCATTCATCAAGGGGGAGATTGTGAGACCTATGTGTGCTGAATACATTGGCAATTAGGATAAAAGTTAGCATTAACATTCAAAGTTTTGAATATTGCCAAAACATTCTTCTGTGGCAAGGTCCGACAAGTTCTTTGTTAGGTCTGCCAAGTGTTGGCAAGGTCCGACGCAAGGTCCGGAGAGCTTCTGTGAGGTCTGGAGCTTGTTTTTAGGGAGCTCCCGTGAAGTTCAACTCATAGAACTGCAGCGTCTTGTTTTTGCTTTTAACTCGCAATGTTTCAAACTTGCTTTATGGGAAGGTTTTCTTAGTATTAATTTGCTAAGTTTTTGGTGTGTTTTGGTGGTTATGGCTGTTATCATTTGATATGGTTTGCAACATGCTTATGTGACGTGCTCATGTAAGGTGTTGTGGTTTTCGACCTAACGTGAGTCAAGTCGAGGACTTGTGCTCAGAAGAATTGGTTGTTTATTCATGTGCAGGTGTTGCTTGAGTTCAAGACATGGCTGGTGACGGGATCCTTGGACTAGTCTCAGGGAGGAGATGAGGTTCCAACAACCAAGTTCGGGAGGAGCTGTGGTTGAGTTGATCGGGAGGTCGCGCAGCATGTTTGGATCAAGAGCAGTGCATATGAAGGTTGCATGTACGTCGTTGGAAGGTGTTTGCACGTTTGCAAGGAGTGCATGGACGTGGCAACATTGTTCCAAGGCGTGATGAAGAGAAGTGGACGTAAATAATTGGTCAGAAAGGTCCAACCGGCTGGATTGCGTACTCAGGCTGAGGCTGAGTCGGATATGGCTCAAATATGGAAGATTTGAGTTGGTTATGATAGGATTTCGTGCTAGGCACGAAGTTGAGTTGTTTTAGTAATGTTTAGGATGTTCCTAAGGTGTTTGGAAGTCTCACGATTGCTTCTATCTGCGAATAGGAGAGTCTTGAGCAGTTATGGTAAGTTAGGATACGAGTCCAATTAGGAGTAGGAGTCCTAGATTGGATTGTTTAGCCTGAGGGCTGGCTATAAAAGCAAGGGAGTCCAGAGCTCTCGTGGGTAGAGAACTTTGGGCTGTTCCTCTTGTGTTTCTATTGAATAAAGTTCATAGTTTCGAGGAGCTTTTGTGCCTTGTTCGTCCGACTTGTTTTTCGTCAAGTCTTTCTCGCCGAGTTTCTGGACAGATCGACGTTGCTTCGGTGTTTCGTTCATAACTCGAGTTTTACAGATCCGATTGACGTGATTCTTTTTGGGTTCTCTTCACAACTCAATTATCTATCATATGTGAAATTTTCACGAGCTTCGGATCTGTAGTTTTTGAGATACACGAGTTTCTTTGCAGCGTTGCAGATCTGTTTTATATCGGGTAGAACAGATTGATCTTTGTTTAATGTTTTGATCGTATCTCAAGTTTTACTTCGTGTTTTCAAGTGATTCTTGTTGCATTAGATCCGTGACTTGATTCTCTACCTCTCTACTTGATTTTTCACGGTTGAATACGTTTGAAAACACTTGCACACACAGTTATATTAACCGATTGATTTTTTGCTGAGGGGTTTTTGTTGTTTCCGCTGCGAAAAGTTTTAATCTACCATTCACCCCCCTCTGGTAGCTTTTCACGTGCTCTTCGATCCTACACGCGGGTACCGAAAGTGGCCCCCGGGCCGATCTCGTGGGAGATAGCGAGCCCGAGGTGGGACCTCCGTCTCTTCTAATCCGCGCACTTTTTCTAAGTCCCGCATTGACCGCTGCCGGAGCACAAACAGTCGCGGGGACGCGGGCGTGTGCGCCCACTTGATGGTTTCCTTTACTACGGCGGTTCCCAAGACCGCCACTTCTGCACGTTGCGGCGCTTTCTCTGGGAACCGCCGGAGTACCTTACCAGCTCGTCTTCTTCTTGGTTTTGCCTGGCCGAGCCCTTAGCTCCAAAAGGTGCTCAGAGGTCTTCTCCAATCCCGACGCTCTGCTCCGGCGCCTTCCCCGGGTCCTCACTGTACTAAGGTCCCCGGAGGTCTCCGGGGCCCGCCTCATGAGGATGAGGAGGCCCGGATCTGCCGGCCACGTGGCGGGCCCGGAGCTCTCCCCAGAGGAGAGGGAGGTCCGGTCCCGCTGGACACGTGGGCCCTTCGGTCTTGCCTTGAAGTTCCGGTCTTGTGTGATCCCGTTGTGGCCCCCTGGTAGGGGCATACTGCTGAAGGGAGTTAAGGCCGAGAGGTCCTGCACACAAGTAAGGGAAACGTAATTCTCCTTTGGGGCTCCCCCTCCTTTATCTCATAGTCTTATTTGGCTTACGGTCCCTAACCATATGCACGGTGCTTGGGACCATAGTGCGCGAAGTGCCGGGGGCCCGGGCCCCTTTGACCATCGGCAGGTACCTCCAACACTACCGCCTCTGGTAGGGCAGCAAATGCCGACTAGGGGTGAGAATGAGCAGAGGGAGCCGAGCACATGGCGGGCATACGCCGGAAGTGTAATCATAAGAAATTTAATACATAATTTTAAATGAGTACGAGGAAAGAGCAAAGTAGAACAGGTTTCTTTTCATATAATTTTCCACAGGAGGAAGGCAGGCTAAACATGGAGGCCACGAGCCGCCCCCTTAAGAAGGGAAGCAAGACTCTACGCGCTTGGAGTCGGAACCTGGCAAAGCTGAACGTAGTCCTGTACCGTCCCCTGGGGCTTAGCTGCTCCGAGCGCTGTTCCTGGACTCTATAGAATTTATTATGAAAAGAAGAGACTGCCCTATCTTTGCTCTAAGGGTAGAACTTACGGAGGTGTTCTATGTTCCAAGGATTCGGGAGCAGGTCCCCATCTTCAGTGGAAAGGCATACGCACCCGGGGCGGCACACTTTTGCGATTCGAAAGGGACCTTCCCAACTAGGGGAGAGTTTGTGGGTCCCTTCACGAGAAAGTATGCGCCGCAGCACCAGGTCACCTTCCTGCAGCTCCCGGGCACGCACAGACCTCTGGTGGTAGCGACTGAGCGCTTGTCTGTACAGTGCGTTACGGAGAGCTGCATGCAATCGGACCTCGTCGACGAGGTCGATTTCTCCACGCCGGAGGTCGTCCTGCGCGGCTTCGTCGTAAGCCCGGACACGGTGAGACTTCATGGTGATCTCTGAGGGAAGTACGGCTTCGGCCCCATACACCATGAAGAAGGGTGTCTCTCCTGTGGCCCGGCTCTGGGATGTTTGGTTAGCCCATAGTGTGCTCGGGAGCTCATCCACCCAATTGGCACCATGTTTCTTCAGACTGGCATAGGTGCGGGTCTTAAGGCCCCGGAGAATCTTCGCGTTGGCCCTCTCGACTTGCTCATTGCTCTTTGTGTGAGCAACAGAGGCATAGCACACCTGAATGCCGAGGTATTCGCAGTAGTCTTGGAAGGCTGCGCTGGTGAACTGGGTCTCATTGTCGGTGATGATTCTGTTCGGGACCCCGAACCGGCAGACAATCGACTTGATGAACTTTACTACAGATTGCTTGTTGATGGTGACAACTGGTGTGGCTTCCGGCCACTTGGTGAACTTGTCGATGGCGACATAGAGGTACCGGAATCTCCCGACGGTTCTGGGGAATGGTCCCAGGATGTCCAGCCCCCATACGGCAAACGGCCATGAGGGCGGGATCATCTGTACCGCCTGAGCCGGTGTATGGATCTGCTTGGCGTGGAACTGGCACGCCTTGCAGCTCTCGACCAGCCTGACGGCATCCTGGAGTGCTGTCGGCCAGTAGAAGCCATGCCGGAAGGCTTTACCGACGAGCGTGCGTGAGGAAGAGTGACTCCCACATTCGCCTCCATGGATCTCAGCGAGCAAGTCGCAGCCTTCCCCCTGGGTTATGCACCGCAATAGGACGTGGTTGGCGCCACGCCGGTAGAGATCCCCCTCTACCAGCGCGTATCTCTTAGCCATACGCACGATCCGTTCAGCGGTTGCATGTTCATCAGGGAGGATGTTGTCTTTCAAGTAGTCCCGGATCTCCGTGATCCATGCATCGGGTCTGACTTGAGCTTCTGGATCTTGAGCACTGGGTTGCACGGAGTCCCCAGTGATAGTTGTCTCTGGCGAAGGCTTCTGAGTCTTCGTCTTGCCGCCCTGCCCATGCCGCCTGCTAGTCATAGTGGTTGATGACGGCGGGGGCGGCAGGGGATGTCTTGTCGCTGTGTTTATTGGCTGGCAGGTTCTGACACCGCGCGCCAGCCTATGGCGTGACTGGGCGCAACGGCACCTGACAGAGGCGTGCTCCGCGTCTCCGCGTCTTGGGAAGGCGCGGGCCTTGAATACCTTGTACGGGCAAGGTATGGGGCGTCTTTACGCCTGCTGCCTACCGCTCAGGGGCAGGCAGCGCTCTTCTGCTGGACACGTGGCAGGCCCGGAGCCCTCCTCAAAGAAGAGGGAGGTCGGGCCCCGCTGGACACGTGGAGCCTTCGGACCTCTCCCTGCGGAGGGGGAGGTCCGGCTTCTGTCAGCCACATGGCGGGCCCGGAGCTCTTCTCTGTGGAGAGGGAGGCCCAGCCCCGCAGGACACGTGGCACCTTCGGACCTCTTTCCCGCGGAGGGGGAGGTCCGGCTTATGCAAGCCACGTGGCGAGCCCGGAGCTCTCCTCTGAGGAAAGGGAGGTCCGGCCCCGCCGGACGCATGGCTCCTTCGGAGCTCTCCCTGCGAAGAAGGGCGAGATCCTTAGGCATTTTCCCCTGTGCGCGGGGGTACCCCATATCGGGTGTACCGACAGTGGCCCCCGGGCCCATGTCGGGGGAGATAGCGAGCCCGAGGTGGGACCTCCGTCTCTTCTGTTCCGCGCACTTTCTCTAAGTCCCGCATTGACCGCTGGTGGAGCACGAACAGTCGCGGGATCGTGGGAGTGTGTGCTCGCTTGATGGTTGTTTTTACTGCGGCGGTTCCCAAGACTGCCACTCCTGCACGTTGCGGCGCTTTCTTGGGGAACCGCCGGAGTGCCTTGCCGGCTCGTCTTCTTGGGAGACTGACTCCTTGACCCCACCGCTTCAGCCGGGCGGCATGGGTCCACCTGTCATCGGTGCTCGGTCTTGGAGCCGAAGCGATTGCCGATGCGGCGTATTTGAAGAGTTTCCAATCGCTTGGAACTGCACCTGGGAAGTTTTAAGAGGGGATCTTACCCGCATTACGGCTTCCCTTCGCACTTCCCAGCGCTTTTTCTTGGACTCTTGCGCCTTTGTCTTCTTGCCTTTGAGTCCTTCCTCGTCATGGCTTCCAACCCGCCTCCAGAGAAGAAACGCGCTCGATCTCCTCCAGTGGCGGCATCTGTGCCAAGTCGGGGATCTGGGGTGTCTGCACCTCGTGCTTCTGGAGATGGCACCCCTTCTAGCGGCGACTCAAAGCGGTCCCGGGCTGATGCGTCGGGGGGAGCTTCTGGAGCGTCCCCTGCTCTGCCAGTCCAGGCGACTGCAAAGCGGCCGTCAGTTACGACGGCGGGCTCTGGGAGTCCTACCCCGGCCTGGAAGTTGGGGTTCAGAGCCCGCTGGAGTGTTCGCGCTTCCCGGCCGTCCCCGACTGGCGGAGAGTCTGCGCCGTTGCGCTCGGAAACCGGGACAGCTGCCGCGGCCCCCAAGCCAGCGCGAGTTTCACCTGTTCCGGTGCGCCCGGATTCCGCGGTGGCGCCATCTCTTCCTGCCGAGACGGCTGCTGCGGCCCCCAGTCCAGCGCAGGTCAACCCTGCACCGGGCGGCCCGGCTTCTATTTCAGCGTCGACTTCCCCTGCTCGTCCCTCTCCACAGGCCAAGAAGCCAGTACTCAGAGAGAGTCCGGCGGGTCCGGCCGCCGGAGCCCCGACGCCAGCCTCTCCTGACCGGCGTCTCGTCCCGGTCGCTGGTGCATCGCCTTCTCTTGAGAACGATGTGTTGGAGGAGGTTGGGGGTGCTGCTCCGGCCTCTGCTGCCCCACTACCCCTGGCGGATGCCTTCGCGCTCGCCCAATCGAGCGTCCGGCAGGTCTTGGCCGCACTTGGTCGCGAGCGGGAGGAGCATACGGTTGAAAGGAATCGTCTCCTCACCTGGGGGAACCTTTTGCGGGAGTGAACCGTGAAGGTCAAGGGCGAGCTCGACTCTAGGCAGGAGTTGCTTGACTTCAGGGAAGTGCTCCTCGACCGGCTGAAGCGGTCTGTCGACTGCCTGGACGCCGAAACGTGGCGGATCAACAGGGAGGCCCTTGAGGCACACACCCGGGCCGAGGAGAGCCTCTCTGCCGCGGAGGAGATACGGCAGCTGCTGGAGCGCCGTAAACTCGCCGTTGAGGACCGGGAGCGTTCCACGGCAGCCGAGGCAGAGAGGGTCGCGGCACAGCTGGTGGCGGGCGAGGACGACCTGCGAGCTCGGACCAGGGAGCTAGAGGCTCAGAAGGCATCCCTCGCCATGAGGGAGGAACAGGTCTCCCGCGAACGCCAGGGGATCCTGGATCGGGAGTTGGCTGCCGACTTTAGGGCTTCTGAGTTGGAGCGGCTCGCCAAGACTCTCCGCCTTCGGGAAAGCTCCCTGGCGGCCAAGGAGAAGGAATTCTCCGAGAGAAACCAAGACGCCCTGCAGGCAGCCCGCCGTGAGGTAGAGGAGCTCTCGGCCTTGCGGTCCTCCGAGGCGCATGCGGTCTCAAGCTTTGTCAATCAGGCGGGGTCCGCCCTGATCCCCCTTGGCTTCAGTCCGGTGAGGGCAGCGGCTCCTGCGTTGAAGGTGGCGGAGGTGATCCCTGCGCTGGAGTTGATCGGTGCCAAGCTGGACAGGCTAGACTCGGAGGTCGCCAGCGAGCTTGAGGCCGAGGGACGGGCCTGGCCTTAGAGGTCGCCACACATGTGCTGGCATGCTTCAGGAGCCGGGACCCTTCTTTCTCCCTGGAGCCAGCGAGAGAGGGCCCTGCCGCGGAGCGGGAGGAGACTGCCAGGTCCGAAGTCGGGGACGTGGCCGCCCTTGTAGCCGCTAGGTTCCGGCGTGAACCGGGAGGGCCCTAGGACTTGCTTCTCCCTTTTTATCGAGTCTGTAGTCCAGCTCATGGAGCCTCGAATAAATAGACTCTCTTGAATGTTTGTGCCTGTGATGCCTTTTATCTCCTTCTTGGTTTTGCCTGACCAAGTCCTTACCTCCGCAAGGTACTCAGAGGCCTTCGCCAATCTCGGAGCTCTGCACAGACACCTTCCCCGAGTCCTAACTGTATTAAGGGCCCCCGGGGGTCTCCGGATCCCGCCCCATGGGGGGGTCCGGATCTGCCGGCCACGTGGCGGGTCCGGGGCCCCTCCCGAGGAGGCGGGAGCTCCGGCCCCGCTGGACACGTGGGGCCTTCGGAGCCCCCCTCCAGAGGGGGAGGTCCGGTTTCCGTCTGCCACGTGGCGAGCCCGGAGCCCCCCTCTGGGGAGGCGGCAGCTCCGGGCCCGTTGGACACGTGGGGCCTTCGGGTCTCACTCCTGCTGAAGGGGCGGGACCCGGTCATTATAGTCCTATGTCGGAGTAATTGGTAGCTCCTTCCCCCCGCGCTTCGTGCAGTCCCCGTTGCTGTAACCTGGAGGTCCTGCACACAGGTAGAGGAAACGTAATTCTCCTTGGGGGGTCCTCCCCTCCCGTCTCCTAGTCTTATTCGGCTTACGATCCTGATCCGTTATACGGGGCTTGGGCAATTCTTTGCGCGAGGCGCCGGGGCTCCGGCTCCCTCCAAGGTCCGGGTACGATCGTCCGATCCCTAGTACCGGACCGTGCGCCGGGGAAGCAGAGTGCACAGGCTTTGGGTTCATGACCAGGCAAAGCGGCTGTACTCCCCTGGACCTCCGGAGGGCAGGATGCGCACTCTTTGGGCACTGAGCCGGCTAAGCGGGATACGCACCCTGGACCCCCATGCACGGCGCAGGCCTTTCCTAGAGGTGACCAACTGGCACCACAACACCTGACTGGGGGAGACCCGAGAGACCCGCTTGGCCATCGGCAGGTGCCTCAAGCG
Source organism: Neostapfia colusana (assembly GCA_030760725.1). Classification (NCBI taxonomy): domain Eukaryota; kingdom Viridiplantae; phylum Streptophyta; class Magnoliopsida; order Poales; family Poaceae; genus Neostapfia; species Neostapfia colusana. The sequence goes on along the minus strand of JASWHV010000010.1, from coordinate 3,381,483 downwards.
CAGCCGCCTTCGGCAGGATAGCAAATGCTGACTATGGATGAGCGCGGGAGAGAGGGAGCTAGATGTACGATGAACATACATAGAGAGTGCGATCATAAAAATTAATGCATAATTTAAATGAGCACATGAGAGAGAGCGAGGTAGAACAGGTTTCTGTGTTAATGCCCATAGGTGGAAGTCAGGCTGTACATGGAGGCAATGACCCGCCTCGTCAAGAAGGGAAGCAAGACTCTACGCGCTTAGGGTCGGAACCAGGCTAAGCTGAACGTAGTCCTGTACCGTCCCTTGACACTTAGCTACCCCAAGCGCTGTTCCTAGACTCTATGGGATTTATTACAGAAGGGAACGACCCTGTTCTACTTATGCTCGGGGGGTAGGACTTACAGTGTTGTTCCACGCCAAGGGGTTTTGGGAACGGATCCCACACTCGGTTGAAAGGCATGTGTACCTGGGACGGCAACTTTCGTGAATCGGAAGGGACCTTCCCGGCTGGGGGAGAGTTTATAGGTCATTCTCGGGAAAGTGCGTGCCGCGGCACCAGGTTGCCTTTCTGCAGGTCCCTGACGCGTTTGGTTCTTTGGCGGTAGTGCTAGAGCAGCAGCCGAGACCGTGTGTTGTGGGGTGTCACCTGCAGCCGATCCTCGTCGACGAGGTTGTCATCTTCACGCTGGATCAGGTCCTGCGCGGCTTCTCCTGGGCGCCCCGGGGAGTTCTCCCCTTCTGGCTAAGGCCTTCAAGGGGTAGGAGTACCCGAACTCTTTTTGGGAGACCCAAGGCATCTTCCCTTTCTGGCAAGGCCTTCAAGGGGTTGACGGACCCTGGGTGGCCCCCAGGAGGTACGACCGGGGCACGGAGGCGTGCTCCTGGGTGGAGCTGGCCCGGTTCTGCACCATCGGGCTGGTGCTTGGGCTGATGTGACTACTTGGAACTCCTCCAAGGTTGATGTCGCAGCAATGCAGTCTCCACTGAGGCTGTCATCTTCACGCTGGATCAGGTCCTGCGCAGCTTCTCCTGGGCGCCCCGGGGTACCCTCCCCTTCTGGCTAAGGCCTTCAAGGGGTAGGAGAACCCGGACCCTTCTTGGGAGACCCAAGGCGTCTTCCCCTTCTGGCAAGGCCTTCAAGGGGTTGACAGACCCTGGGCGGCCCCCCGGAGGTACGGCCGAGGCACAGAGGCATGCTCTCGGGTGGGGCTGGCCCAATCCTGCACTGTTAGGATTGGTGCTAGGGCTGCTGCGACTACTCGGAGCTTCTCCAAGATTGACGCCGCAGCAGTGCAGCCTCCACTAACTTTTCGGGGTATCCACAGTTGGCTACCGCCCCGGCCCGTCACCATCGGAGCTGGAGTCCTCACCGTTGTCCACTGTCTTCATGACACGCTGAGGCTCCTGAAACGCCACCTGGTGGCCGGCGCTGACTGAGACGTCGGCTTTCTGCTTGTCCTCCCTCTGAGGGAGGGGCGGTGCCTCAGCTCTCTGCTGCCTCCCTTTGCGGAAGCGCTCTGCGAGCCTCTGGATGTCCCAACACTCCGCAGCAGTATGATTGCCGGCGCCATGTACGGGGCATAGCCCGCCCTGGTCACCATCTGGGGCTGGCGACTGCCGCTGCCTCTTGTCGGGGCGCAGCCCCCGAGCTCCACTGGGTGTCGCTGCTGCGGCGACGGGAGCCGCGGTCGATGACCTCATCTTGCCACCTCCCCGGTTCTTGGCCTTCTTACCACCTCCATAGGAAGCAGCGCCGGACCCGGCTGCCCTCCTAACTCGGAGGCTGGCAGAGAGTGTCAGTTCCGCCCTTCGGCTGCTCTGGCGCACTTGTCCGCCAGGATGAAGAGCTCAGAGACGTCGCGGACCTCTCTGGTCGCGAGCTTCTCAAGCATTTTCTCGTCCCGGACACCCTGCCGGAATGCCACCACCACAGAAGCACTTTGAATATGCGGGATGGTGTTGCGTACCTGGGAGAACCGCTGGATGAAGGAGCACAGTGATTCCCCAGGTTGTTGCTTGATGGCGTGGAGGTCAAGCTCCGTGCCGGGACGAGTGTAGGAGCTGCCGAAGTTGGCGATGAACTGCCGGCAGAGCTCTCCCCAGGAAGTTATGGAACCCTGAGGGAGGTTCATGAGCCAAGACCGGGCTGGGCCGGTCAACGCGACGGGGAAGTAGTTGGCCATGACAGCCTCATCCCCTCCTGCGGCAAGTACGGCGGTGGAGTAGATCTGGAGAAACTCCGCCGGGTTGACGCTCCCGTCGTACTTTTCGGGCAGGTGCGGCCGAAACTTGCGCGGCCACCTTGCGAAGCGAAGGTGGGGCGCCAGGGCTGCACATCCTGCTCCTGTTGCCGCAGGTGCTGGTGCCGCGAACACTTGGTTCGCCACTGGCACAGTGTACCCCGGTATGGGCAAGGCTGTGCCATAGACCGGGGGCGCCGTTTGCAGGGCATATGGTTGTGGCACATGCTGCACGGCGTATGCCTGGGGCAGAGCTCGCGTGACAAAGATCTGCCCTTCAGGCTGGGTCGAGGCCGACGTCATGCTGTCGCCAGCCTCTTGGATGCGACACCTTTCTCGACGTCGCTCGAGGAACACTCGGGCATCTTGGCCCAAGTGGCATCGCTCCAGCTCTGCCCTCAGGTCCGTCGACGGAAGCCTAGTGGAGCTGAAGTCCGCCGTCTGCCCGTCAACCGTTGGCGTGCGCGTCAGCGACACAGCCGGTTGACCAGAGTGTCGTCCCCGCCGAAGTCGAGGGTTCGCGGCAGCGACGACGAGGCGGTCTACCTCGCGTATCCACTGCTGGGTTGCTGAATGAGGTGCGTCCCCAGCAGGTGGATTGCGCAGTAAGGCTCTTGCTGCAGCTAGCGCTCCCCTGTGGGGTACGCTCAGCGCTGCAGAAGATCTGACACTGGTTGGAGCCTGCATTGCCGGAGTCGGCGTTACCGGAGTCGGCTGCTGGCTCCCATCTTGCGCCGACACACTCCGTCCTGTGTGCGTTGACATGTACTCCCCGCTGGTCATGGTTCGCCGTGAACGCGGAGGAGGAGAGTTTGCCGCTGAAGGAAGCTTGGTCATCTTCGTCGGCGGAAACTCATCGCGCAAGGGAAAAGCCCCCTTCCTGGCGTGCCAAATGTCGAAGTGTGTGGTCGACACTTCCCCCGGACCTGCACTGGGCAGCCCACGGAGGTTCTTTTTCGGAGGGGCTAGTCACTTGCGGAGAGCTTGAGCGTATGGACGAATTAAGGAGGAGCTTGACACGGTGAGTTTTACGTAGTTCAGGCCGCCGGAGCGTAAAACCCTACGTCCACAGCGAGCTGAGGAGCTCGCTGTATTGCTTGTTGCTCAGAACCGGAGTCCTGAGCTTGGGGATGAGTGATGTCTAGCGTATGAGTTGCGGGAGTGCGAACCCTTGCTAACGTTGCCTACCCGGGCCTTTTATAGTCCAAGGCTCGTGTGGCTTACAAGGGGGGCCCGGGACCAGACAGGTGGTCCCGGGGAGATTGCCTGCAGACTATCGTATCCGAAGTTATGTCGGTAGTTGTCTCTGGCGAAGGCTTCTGAGTCTTCGTCTTGCCGCCCTGCCCATGCCGCCTGCTAGTCGTAGTGGTTGATGACGGCGGGGGCGGCAGGGGATGTCTTGTCGCTGTGTTTATTGGCTGGCAGGTTCTGACACCGCGCGCCAACCTGTGACGTGACTGGGTGCAACGGCACCTGACAGAGGCATGCTCCGCGTCTCCGCATCTTGGGAAGGCGCGGGCCTTGAATACCTTGTACGGGCAAGGTATGGGGCGTCTTTACGCCTGCTGCCTACCGCTCAGGGGCAGGCAGCGCTCTTCTGCTGGATACGTGGCAGGCCCGGAGCCCTCCTCAGAGAAGAGGGAGGTCCGGCCCCGCTGGACACGTGGTGCCTTCGGACCTCTCCCTGCGGAGGGGGAGGTACGGCTTCTGTCGGCCACGTGGCGGGCCCGGAGCTCTTCTCTGTGGAGAGGGAGGCCCGGCCGCGCAGGACACGTGGCACCTTCGGACCTCTTTCCCGCGGAGGGGGAGGTCCAGCTTCTGCAAGCCACGTGGCGAGCCCAGAGCTCTCCTCTGAGGAGAGGGAGGTCCGGCCCCGCCGGACGCGTGGCGCCTTCGGAGCTCTCCCTGCGGAGAAGGGCGAGATCCTTAGGCATTTTCCCCTGTGCGCGGGGGTACCCCATATCGCGGGTACCGACAGGTGTACTACTTCCAGCATCGCTGCAAGGATCCGAAGGCCTCTGGGTACCTTCTACCTTTCGGTGCGTCAAGGTGGGAAAACTGGCGGGAGAACTGGGTGATCGTGCAGATTGACGAGCATGATCGCCTGCAGCTGCCAACTGCCGGCCCGACCACCGAGCGTCGCTTCTGGGAGGAGATCCCGGAGCTGGAGCCGGAGTACGCACCGGTCTTGGAGCGGATCCGGTTCCTGGCCAACGAGGGGCTGACGTCCCTGATGGTGCTGATAGATTTCCTGTCGCGCCGCATTGTGCCCATGCAGCAACGCAACTGCCTGGCGTGGTACTACACCGGCGAGCTCGATTGCACCAGGCTGGAGAGGGGTCTCGGCTCCGACCCATCTGATGAGGTGCTGTACGAGATGGTGGCCAAGGTGAGCAGCGATTTCGTCACCGGTGGCGACCTCACCTTCCCAGCCTCTGGCACTCCCCTCTTCTTGGAGCTGCAGAGGAGGGCGGAGTTGCTGCGGAAGATGCCGAATCTTGATGACATCAGGATCGCCATTCGTCAGGTTGGGAATGCCCTCCAGGGGATCTTGATTCCCAGGGTCGAGCGCTCCGGGGCAGAGCGCGAGGCGTCTACCGCTGCCCAACCCGCACCGAGGGTCGACGGAGCTCAGACCGTCAACAAGGGGAAGGGAAAGGAGCCGGCCCCCGGGCAGCCAGAGAAGAAACGTGCCCGGTCCCCTCCGAGGGCGTTGTTTGTGCCGAGCCAGGGGGCTGGGGTACCCTTGCGCCCATCTCCCGGAGGTGCTGGTTTGTCGGGTGGTGATCCAAAGATACCTCGGGTCTCCAGCTCCGGCGGGTCTCTTCTTGGACAGCGACGGTCCGAGGAGCCCCAAGTGACCCGCCTCCCTTCTTTAGGCGGGAGAGCTTCAAGGAGGGACGCCGGTGGGGTGATGCCCGGGGGTGAGCCGAGGGCTCAGGTGCCACAGCCAGCGAGCGTCCCGGCTGCAGGCTCGGCCAGCAGCAGCGTCGGAAGGGGCAGCGCTGGGACTCATCCGAGGGCGCAGGTGCCCCGGGCCTCAGGGGTCAGATCGGTGAGCAGCGCTAGGGGCCCCAGTGACGGGGGCCCTACTACTCTGCCTCCTACTCCGCCGGTCCGTGTGCCTGTGGCGCAGGCGCAGGCGCCGGCGGCAGGTTCTGGTGGTTCTGTCCTGGCTCGGAGGCCGGGGCTCCAAGCCCATTGGAGTGCTCACGTCCTCTGGTAAGTATTGCTCTTTCCGGCTTTTAGAAGTGGCGTTCCTTTCTCCTTTCTTAGCCTGAGAGCTTCTTATGTCGGCAGGGACTCACCGGCTGCTGGGGGCGAGTCTGTTCCCCGGCCATCTCCGGCCAGCGGAGGCTCTGCGCCGCAGCATCTGGGAGCTGCGGCGGCTACGACGGCCCCCAAGTCGGCGGGAGCTTGTTCTGTGCCGGCGGGACCATCCCCCGCGGTGGTGGCGGCAGAACCCGCTCGTCCTCCTTCGCCAACTCGGAAGTCCGGTGCTGACGCTGGAAGGGCAGCTGTGGGTGCAGCTTCTGGCCCCCCTAGCTTCCCCAGATCGGCGCCTCGCCTCAGTTGCCGAGGCACCGGCACCTCCACCGGTCGTGGACGTGACGGGGGAGGTCAGGGGCGCGGCTCCTGCTTCCACCGCCCCGCTGCCCCTAGCGGATGCCTTGGGGCTTGCCCAGGCTGGCGTCCGGCAGGTCCAGGCCGCCTTTTAGCAGGAGCGGGAGGTGCTGGCTGGAGAGAGAGAGCGCCTCCTTAGCTGGGAGCATCTCCTGAAGCAGCGGACCCAGGAGGCTAAGGCAGAGCTCGACTCGAGGCAGTCGAGGCTTGATGCCATGGAGGCGCTGCTCGATGCTCAGAAGAGGGCCGTCGACCGCCTGGGCTCAGAGACCGGGCGGCTCCGCCAGGAGACCCGCGAAGCTCACGCCAGGGCTGAAGCGTGTTCTACTGCCGTGGAGGAGCTGCGGCTGCAGGTAGCTCGCCGTGAGTGCGCCGTCGTGGATCGGGAGCGTGCCGTGGCGGCCAAGGAGAAGAAGGTCGCCGCAAGGCTGGAGGCCAGCGAGGGCAAGCTGAGGGCTCGGGCCGAGGAGCTGGGGCTCTGCGAGTCGGCTGTTGCCGTGAGGGAGGAGCAAACCTCCCGGGAGCGCCAGGCGGCACTGGATCGCGAGCTGGCGGCCCGCCAAGATGTGGAGAAGCTCCAGGCTTCGCGGCCTGTCAAGGCCCGAGCGGTCTGGAGCTTTGTTGCTGAGGCGGGGTCCGCCCTAGTTCCCCTCGGTTTCAGCCCAGTACGGACGGAGGCTCCAGCGCAGGAGGTGTCTGAGGCAACCCCGGCGCTTAAGTCCATCGGTGCCAAGCTGGCCAGGCTCGAAGCGGTGATCGCCGACAAGCTTGAGGTAGAGGGACGAGGCCTGGCGAAGGAGGTCGCTACGCATGTGTTGGCGTGCTTCCGGAGCCAAGACCCTTCCTTCTCTCTGGAGCCAGTGCGACTAGGCCCCGTCGTCGAGCGGGAGGAAGCTGCCAGGGCCGAAATCGGGGACATGGCCGCCCTCGTGGCCTCTGTAAGGGCCTCAGTTTTTGACACATATTTGAAGTGTTCATCACCACACCACACACCTCATTTGAGGTAAGTTGATGAACACAAATGAAGAGCATGTAACCACCATCAACATGCTCATTAGAGAACAAACTCACATATTGCAAAAGTGGTATTTCCCACATGTGATATAGGTGGGCTGGACATGTGAAAACTCCTACACATTGCTAAGGATGTCCATGCCAAGTTTTACCCAAATTCAAAACCTTTTTGAGGTCATTTTGGGTATAGCTAGAAAGAGGGCAGTTTAAAACCATATTCAAATTCAAACTGTTTTTATCCCATGAATTTAAAAGTGGGAGGCATATTCTTATTCAGCACATTTTTGTGAGCTCACACACCAATTTTCACTCCATTTGGAGTTGATCTTGACATGAGCTAAGTGGGACAAATTCAAATTTTATTTGAATTCAAAACTGAACTTGTGCTAAAATTCATTCCAACCAAACCCAATTTGAATTCTACTCAATTCAAATGGCTCATGGGTGAATAATTTGGATCACCAGGGGTATTTTGGGGCTCACTGTTTACAACAGTGATTAGGAGTAAATTTCAGAGGTTAAAACCCTGGGTGGGACCCACATGTCATAGAGAGAAGAAGGAGAAACTTGCACTCAAAGTCAGAGTCTCGGTGGGAACTTCCACCGAGCAGCTGCCGACTCCACGCTCGGGAGCAGCTGCGCTCGCCACCGAGGAGCAGCAGCGCCACCAGCTGCTTCCCGCGCCCACACGCGAGCCGAAGGGCGGTTCCAGGGCCCTCTTAAGGCGCTCCACGGGGGCAGGCACCGATCATTTCCTCCTCTCCCGCGATCACCGAGCCACCAACCTGCCGCCTCTCTGCTCGATTGGAGAACCGTGAAACCAGCTCGCCTTCTCCCTCCCCGAGCTGCTAGACGGCCACCTGAGATCGCACTCCACTTCCCCAACGCCAGAAACCCCGAGCTCCGACCTCCTTTGCTCGAAAACGATCGCCACCGCGGTGACCTAGCCTTAGCCGAGAGTCAGGCGCCCGTGGACAGCGTTCCACAGGTGTTTTCACGGTCCAGCAAGAGAGGCAACAGGAGTGCGCGACCACCGTGCTGCTCTCCTCCAAGTTTGGAAGCAAACCGTGAAGAATCCACAGAGAATTTCCAGTTTTTGCTCCGGCGACCGTAAACCGAGCTTCCGGTACAGATTCTTCAAATTCTCGCTCTATGATCTTTCGGTGGTTATCAACTCTTACACATAGACGCTGGACTAGCCGGCGATCAAGTTCTTTTCTGCATCCGTGGCGTGAAACTGTCTAGGAGTGACGAATTTCGAGCTCGATCAAGGGCGGTCATGGCGGGCACGATCGGTCACACGGTGCCGACCAACTTGCCGCCATCCCTGAACCCTTTAGACACCTTGTCGAGCTTCCTAGAGGTACACTGATGCTGTAGGACCGTTTGTTCGAGGTGTTGGCAGGTTAGAACCCACGGTCGACGGCGCCGAACCTCAACCGAGGCCACGGCACGTCGCCGAGCTATTTCCGGTCACCCCCAGCCCGACCTGACACCACCGACGTGTTCCTCGACGTCGACAACCCCCTGGCGGTGAGTTTCAGACCATGGGAGGTCCGGCAGCGGCGAGCCGGCGAGCTCCGGATCTGCTCCGGCGAGGTCGGCGGCGCGGGCGCGAGAGAGCGGCGGGAGGAAAGCTAAGCCGGCTGGCCCACGTGTCAGCGGCTGAAGAATTTAAATCGGGATCGGGTGTGGCCGGGATCGGCTGTGCTGGCGCGCAAATACCCAGTGAGCCCCGGTGTGCCGGACACCTCCGCGCTCAACACGTGTCCCCGCGGGCCCCCGAGAGTTTAAACTTTTTCCCCCGATTTTCAGAATTCTTCCAAACTTCAAATCCTCATAACTTTGGCTAGGAAGCTCCAAATCGAGTGAACCAAATTTTGCTGGATTCAGCTCTCTGAGAAATTTCCAGCAAATCAAATTTCACCTCATGAAAATCCTTATTTCTCCAGAATTAATTCCTCAAAGTTTAAACTGTTTGGAATTTTAACTGGAGAATCCTTTGGCTGAAAATCCTGAAATTTTGCTGGGATGTTCACCATAATATCTCTGAACTACCATAAAAATTTCAGATCCATTAGAGCTCATTTGATCCACCTAATGGTGTGATTAGTGAAACTGTTCCAGAGAAAATAGAAAATGTTCAGAAACATTTTCAGAATTTTCTCTGAAATTGTTTAGCTCATATCATTAATTAGGAACCTTCAAATTAAGTGAGCCCAACTCCATTAGAACCCTCTGAAAATCTATTTTTCAGAAAGTCATAGTTTGTTTCATGAAAATCCTTAGAACACCCTAAAAGCCTTCAAGTAAGGTCAAGTACATAATTAATTGTGGAGGGCTCAATTGAGCTTTGCTGCAACTAAAACTTGACCAAGTCTCTGTTTAGGTTGTAACCAAGCCACAGTAAAATTTAACAGTCATTAGGCTTGTCTAGTAAGAGTTATAGACTTCACAAGTTCAAAAGTTATTACAAATGCATTTAAATTAATACATATACTGCTTCTATCATGTAGTCGCTAAGGTTGAGGAGGCACCCGAAGTCCTAGACTTCGTTACTCCGGAGGAACAGCTAGCCTACGACCAAGAGCAGCAAGGCAAGCTCCGGTTTGGATTAACCTTTTTACAAATGTTTATTGTTTTGAGCACATCTTTGAATACTATTGTTCATTGCATTAGAGTCTTGTTTGGAAACCCAAGTGCATAGCCAAGAAAGCCATGAGTTGGGATTAGGATTGAAAACCTCGTTAGCCACTGCATAGCTAAGATAGAGTAGGATTCGGTACAAGTCGAGTAGTTGGAACTACTCGCGAGCATAGGCTAGAGGCACTCGACTCGGGCAGTGATAGCACATGAAACACATGGCAAGAAAATGAGACCAAGCGGAGAGTAAGGGCAACAGGACTTTGGGGCCTGTGAGCTGTAGCTCCGCTTGTGTCGATTGAGGACCGAGCCGTGTGCGGGCCTGTTGAACAAGCTAGAACAGTACCGAAGACCTACCGGCTATATGGGAACCGGGAAACTGATGTAACTCGGGTAGCTGGGTGTTGAGGCATAGCTGGTCGTTCAGAGGGTAGGTTGAGAGCTCGAGGTGTAAATCGGCTGGCGGCACTGAGATGCGCGTGCAGAGACCTCTTGCTCGGGACGATTGGACCGGTTCAACATTTGGCTAACGGGTGAAAGGTAGTCGCGTACGGCGCCCGTGATGGTTGTTGTAGGCAACATCGAGTACGGGCGTACGTGACGGGTTGTTCGGGTAACCCTGCAGGTGTAAATCGATTATAATCGCCGTCCCTCGCAGTCAGTGAGTACCACTTGTTCACTGTACCATGACATAGAAAGAACAGGCTAGTTGCATGTTAAAATGTTGCTGATTGAAAGATGGACTTGATTGCTAATGATTTGCTGTAGTCTAGAGCTAACTAAAGTTCTTTTCAACTTGGGGCAAAATACATGAGAGAAATGCGTTTCTTGTTTGATTGCAGCTCTCTCATGTGCCTTAGCGTAAGGTTCTCCACAACCTGCTGCTAAAACTTGAAAGTAAGGTTCTACTAATTAGGCGAGTCCTTTGCAAATGATTTTACCTCATGTACCCATCACCCCTCATGTAGAAGTTCCATGATTAGGAGAGACGGGTCATACTTGCTGAGCCTTCGTGCTCACTGCTTGTGTTTGAAGCTTTTGCAGGGTTCTATGAGGAAGGGACTCCCGAAGAGGAGACGGGACCCCAGGAGGGGAACCCTGTCGAGTGATAGTCGTGCACGCCGCAGAGTTAGTGTGCGTGTGTGCTAGCAAGGACACGTTCAAGGGCTGAACGTGGACTTGATGCGTAGTCTATGCCCGTGAGTGTAGACTGGAACTATTTTGATGTAAACATGTTCATAAACTTGTTTATGTAATAAAAATTCACTTCCGCTTTGTACCTTTGACGTGTGTTATCTGGTGCTGTGCAACGCCGCACCCCTCGGCGTGATCCTGGCTCGACAAGACCGTTGGGGTCGTGTCAGCGTTTGTCGAAGTGTTCGGTCGACACTTCCCCCGGGCCTGCACTGGGCAGCCCAAGGAGGTTCTTTTTTCGGTGGGGCTAGTCCCTTGCGGAGAGCTTGCACGGATGGACGAGTTAGTAAGAGCTTGACACTGAGAGTTTTACGTGGTTCAGGCCGCCGGAGCGTAAAACCCTACGTCCACGGCGAGCTATGGAGCTCGCTGTATTGCTTGCTGCTCGGGGCCGGAGTCCCGAGCTTGGGGGTGAGTTACAGCTTGGGTGTGAATGGCTAGCGTATGAGTTGCAGAAATGCGAACCCTTGCTATCGTCGCCTACCCGAGCCTTTTATAGTCCAAGACTCGGGCGGCTTACAAGGGGGCCCAGGACCCGACAGGTGGTCCCGAGGAGATTGACTGTTATCTACCGTATCTGCAGTTATGCCGATAGTTGTTTCTGGTGATGGCTTCGGAGTCCCCGTCTTGCCGCCCTGCCCATGGCGCACGCTAGTCGTAGTGGTTGATGACGGCGCAGGTGGCATGGGATGTCTTGTCGCGGTGTTTATTGGCTGGCAGGTTCTGACACCGCGCGCCAGTCTGTGATGCGACTGGGCGCAACGGCACCTGACAGAGGCGTGCTCCGCGTCTCCGCGTCTTGGGAAGACGCGGGCCTTGAATACCTTGTACGGGCAAGGTATGGGGCGTCTTTACGCCCGCTGCCTATCGCTCGGGGGCAGGCAGCGCCGTTCTGCTGGCCACGTGGCGGGCCCGGAGCCCTTCTCAGAGGAGAGGAGGGTCCGGTCCGCGGGATACGTGGAGCCTCCGGACCACTCCCCGCGGAGGGGGAGGTTCGTCTTCTGTCGGCCACATGGCGGGCCCGGAGCTCTTCTCTGAGGAGAGGGAGGTCCGGCCCCGCCGGATACGTGGCACCTTCGGACCCCTCGCCCGCGGAGGGGGAAGTCCAGCTTCTGTATGCCACGCGGCTGGCCCGGAGCTCTCCTCTGAGGAGAGGGAGGTCCGGCCCCCGCCGGACGCGTGGCGCCTTCGGAGCTCTCCCTGCGGAGAAGGGCGAGTTCCTTAGGCATTTTCCCCTGTGCGCGGGGGTACCCCATATCTCAGGTACCGACAGTGGCCCCCGGGCCCATCTCGGGGGAGATAGCGAGCCCGAGGTGGGACCTCCGCCTCTTCTGATCCGCGCACTTTCTCTAAGTCCCGCATTGACCGCTGCCGGAGCACAAACGGTCGCAGGATCATGGGAGCGTGCGCCCACTTGATGGTTGCTTTTACTGCGGCGGTTCCCAAGACTGCCACTTATGCATGTTGCGGCGCTTTCTTCGGGAACCGCCGAAGTGCCTTGCCGGCTTGTCTTCTTAGGAGACTGACTCCTTGACCCACCGCTTCAGTCGGGCATCTTGGGTCCACCTGTCATCGGTGCTCGGTCTAGGAGCCGAAGCGGTTGCCGATGCGGTGTATTCGAAGAGTTCCGAATCGCTTGGGATTGCATCCGGGAAGGTGTGAAAAGAAACCGCCACACGGGTATGCTCCCCCTATAAGGCTTCCAGCCCTTGCGCCTCCCTCGGGTCTCTGCAGTCTTGTCTTCTTCCATGGCTCTTAACCCGCCTTATGGGGGGAGAATCGCTCTCGATTTCCTCCAGCGACGGCGTCTGCACCAAGTCTGGGATCCAGGGAGCCTGCCTGCCTTGCCTCTGGAGGTGGCGCCTCCAAGGGGTCTCTGGTTTGTCCTCCCGACGGGGCCCTTCCTTGGTGACGGCAGGCAGAAAGCTCCCTGGCGTTGCGTCCCTTCTCAGATGGTGGAGTCTTCAAAGAAATCGCTGAAGCACCAAGGAGAATTCAAGGTGGCAGAGTCTCCAAGAAGACCGCTGAAGCTGCGGAGGGGGCTTCAGGAGCACCCTTGATGACACCGGCTTTTGCGCCGGTGATGAGGGAACTTCAGGAGAAGGAAACCGCCGATGCACCAAGGAGGATCCTAGGCGGCAGAGTCGCCAAGAAGACCGTCGAAGCTGCGGAGGGGGCCTCAGGAGCACCCTTGATGACACCGGCCTTTGCGCTGATGATGAGGGAGGCGATTTCTTCACTCGGGTCATGGAGCGGGAGAGCGCCGCCAGGGCTGAAACCTGGTGACGCGGCCGTTCTTGCAACTCCTAGACTCTGGTCGCGTCAGGGGAATCTTGGGGCTTGTTTCTTTCTTCTTCATCGAGTTTGTAGCCCAGCTCATGGAGCCATGAATACATGAACTCTTATGACCCTTCGTGCCTGCGATGTTTTCCGTCTTCTTCCTGGTTTTGCCTGACCGAGCCCTTAGCTCCGCAAGGCGCTCATAGGCCTTCACCAATCTCGACGTTCTGCTCCGGCACCTTCCCCGGGTCCCCACTATATTAAGGGCCCCGGAGGTCCTCGGGCCCCGCCTCATGAGGAGGGGGAGGTCCGGATCAGCCAGCCACATGGCGGATCCGGAGCTCTCCTCTAAGGAGAGGGAGGTCCGAAGCCGAGATACACGTGGGGTCTCCGGGCCCTTCCCCTCAGAGGAGGGGAGGTCCGGTCTCGGTGGAGTCGTGGATCCTTCGGTCTCGCATGATTCCGTAGTAGCCCCCTGGCAGGGGCGTCTCATTGGTCAGGCGCTCCTGCCACACTCCTGTAGGGATCCGAGGCCGAGAGGTCCTGCACACAAGTAGGGAAAAAGTAATTCTCCTTGGGGGCTCCCCCTCCCTTATCTCATAGTCTTATTCGACTTATGGCCCCTAACCATATGCTCGGTGCTTGGGGACAGCGGTGCGCGAAGCGTTCGGGGGCTCAGGACCCCTCTCGACTATCGGCAGTCACCCCCGGTGCAACCGCCTCTGGTAGGGCAGCGAATGCCGACTAGTGGTGAGAATGAGAAGGGGGAGCTGAGTACATGGCAGCCATGTACCGCAAGGGTAGTCATAACAAACTTAGTACACAATTTAAATGAGTACAAGGAAAGAGCAAAGTAGAACAGGTTTCTTTTCGTATAACTTTCCACAGGAGGAAGGCAGGCTATACATGGAGGCCAGACCCGCCCCATTAGGAGGGGAAGCAAGACTCTACGCGCTTGGAGTCGGAACCAGACAAAGCTGAACGTAGTCCTGTACCGTCCCCTGGGGCTTAGCTGCTCCGAGCGCTGCTCGTGGACTCTGTGGAGTTTATTACGGAAAGAAAGTACTGTCCTATCTTTGCTCTAGGGGTAGAACTTACGGAGGTGTTCTATGTTCCAAGGGTTTGGGAGCAGGTCCCCATCCTCGGTGGAAAGGCGCACACACCCGGGGCGGCATACTTTTGCGACTCGGAAGGGACCTTCCCAACTAGGGGAGAGCTTGTGGGCCCCTTCGCGAGAAAGTATGCGCCGCAACACCAGGTCACCTTCCTGCAGCTCCCGGGCACGCACAGATCTTTGGTGATAGCGCCGAAGCACTTGTCTGTACCGCGCGTTACGGAGTGCTGCATGTAATCGGACCTCGTCAACGAGATCGATTTCTCCACGCCGGAGGTTGTCCTGCGCGGCTTCGTCGTAAGCCCGAACACGGTGAGACTTCATGGTGATTTCTGGGGGAAGTACAGCCTCGGCCCCATACACCATGAAGAAGAGTGTCTGTCGAAGTGTTCAGTCGACACTTCCCCCGGGCCTGCACCGGGCAGCCCGCGGAGGTTCTTTTTTTCGGTGGGGCTAGTCTCTAGCGGAGAGCTTGCGCAGATGGACGAGTTAGTAAGAGCTTGACACGGCGAGTTTTACGTGGTTCAGGCTGCCGGAGCGTAAAACCCTACGTCCACGGCGAGCTATGGAGCTCGTTGTATTGCTTGCTGCTAAGGACCGGAGGCCTGAGCTCGGGGGTGAGTTACAGCTTGAGAGTGTATGGCTAGCGTATGAGTTGCAAAGTGCGAACCCTTGCTATCGACGCCTACCCGAGCCTTTTATAGTCCAAGACTCGGGCGGCTTACAAGGGGAGCCGGGACCCGACAGGTGGTCCCGGGAAGATTGTCTATTATCTACCGTATCTGCAGTTATGCCGGTAGTTGTCTCTGGTTGAAGGCTTCTGAGTCTTCATCTTGCCGCCCTGCCCATGCCGCATGGTAGTCGTAGTGGTTGATGACGGCGCAGGCGGCATGGGATGTCTTGTCGCGGTGTTTATTAGCTGGCAGGTTCTGACACCGCGCGCCAGTCTGTGATGCGACTGGGCGCAACGGCACCTGACAGACGCGTGCTCCGCGTCTTGGGAAGACGCGGGCCTTGAATACCTTGTACGGGCAAGGTATGGGGCGCCTTTACGCCCGCTGCCTACCGCTCGGGGGCAGGCAGCACCGTTCTTCTGGCCACGTGGCGGGTCCGGAGCCCTTCTCTGAGGAGAGAAGGGTCCGGCCTGTGGGGCACGTGGAGCCTCCGGACCTCTCCCCGCGGAGGGGGAGGCTCGACTTCTGTCGGCCACGTGGCGGGCCCGGAGCTCTCCTCTGAGGAGAGTGAGGTCCGGCCCCGCTGGACGCGTGGCGCCTTCGAACCTCTCTCCCGCGGAGGGGGAGGTCCGGCTTCTGTATGCCGCGTGGCGGGCCCGGAGCTCTCCTCTGAGGAGAGGGAGGTCCGGCCCCGCCGGACGCGTGGCGCCTTCGGAGCTCTCCCTGCGGAGAAGGGCGAGTACCTTAGGCATTTTACCCTGTGCGCGGGGGTACCCCATATCTCAAGTACCGACAGTGGCCCCGGGCCCATCTCGGGGGAGATAGCGAGCCCGAGGTGGGACCTCCGTCTCTTCCCATCCGTGCACTTTCTCTAAGTCCCGAATTGACCGCTGCCGGAGCACAAACGGCCGCGGGATCGTGGGAGCGTGCGCTCACTTGATGGTTGCTTTTACTGCGGCGGTTCCCAAGACTGCCACTTCTGCACGTTGCGGCGCTTTCTTCGGGAACCGCCGAAGTGCCTTGCCGGCTCATCTTCTCAGGAGACTGACTCCTTGACCCCCCCGCTTTAGCTAGGCAGCTTGGGCCCACCCGTCATCGGCACTCGGTTTAGGAACCGAAGTGGTCGCCGACGCGGGGTATCCGAAGAGTTCGGAATCGCTTGGGATTGCACCCGGGAAGGTGTTAAATGAAACCTCCATGTGGGTACATTCCTCTTATAAGGCTTCCAGCCCCTGCGCCTCCCTCAGGTCCCTGCAGTCTTGTCTTCTTCCATGGCTCTTAACCCGCCTTATGGGGGAAGAATTGCTCTCGGTTCCCTCCAGCGGTTGCGTCTGCACCAAGCCTGGGACTCAGGGAGCCTGCCTGCCCTGCCCCTGAGGGTGGTGGAGTCTTCAAAGGAACCGCTGAAGCATCGAGGAGAATCCCAGGCGGCAGGGTCTCCAAGAACACCGCTGAATACTGCGGAGAGGGCCTCAGGAGCACCCTTGATGACTCCAGCTTTTGCGCAGGTGATGAGGGTTGGGGGCTCCAGGGGCACCCTTGACGACACCGGCTTTTGCGCAGGTGATGAGGGAACTTCAGGAGAAGGAAACCACCGATGCACCATGGAGAATCCCAGACGGTAGAGTCTCCAGGAAGACCGCTGAATACTGCGGAGGGGGCCTCAGGAGCTCCCGTGGTGTCACTGGTTTTTGCGCCGGTGATGAGGGAGGCGATTCCTGCGCTCTGGTCATAGAGCGAGAGAGTTCCGCCAGGGCTGAAGCCTGGTGACGCGGCCGTTGTTGCAACTTTTGGATTCTGGTCGTGTCGGGAGACCCTTGGGGCTTGTTTCTTTCTTCTTATCGAGTCTGTAGTCCAGCTCAAGGAGCCTCGCATAGTTTGACTCTTTTAGATATTTGTGTCTGTGACGCTCTTTCTCTCCTTCTTGGCTTTGCCTGTCTGAGTCCTTAGCTCCGCAAGGTACTCAGAGACCATCTCCAATCTCGGAGCTCTGCGTAGACACCTTCCCCGGGTCCTAACCGTGTTAGGGGTCCCCGGGGGTCTCCGGATCTCGCCCCATGGGGTGCCCCAAGTCTGCCCACCACGTGGCGGGTCTGGAGCCCCTCCCTAAGAGGTTGGAGCTCCGGCCATGCTGGACACGTAGGGCTTTCGGAGCCCTCCCGCCGGGGGGGGGGTCCGTTTTCCGCCCGCCACGTGGCGTGCCCGGAGCTCTCCTCAAGGGAGGTGAGGGTTCCGAGCCTGCTGGACACGTGGGGCCCTCGGGTCCCGCCCCTGCTGGAGGGGCAGGTCCTGGTCCTTCCAGTCCTAGGTCGGAGTAGTTGGTAGCTCCTTTCCCCCTGCTTCATGCAGTCCCTGTTGCCGCAACCTGGAGGTCCTGCATATAGGTAGAGGAAACGTAATTCTCCTTGGGGGCTCCCCCTCCCTTATCTCATAGTCTTATTTGACTTATAGCCCCTAACCATATGCTTGGTGCTTGGGGACTTGTAGAGAGGGGGAGCTGAGCACATGACAACCATGCACTGCAAGGGTGATTAAAAAAATCAATTCACAATTTAAATGAGTACAAGGAAAGAGCAAAGTATAGCAGATTTCTTTTCGTACAACTTTCCATAGGAGGAAGGCAGGCTAAACATGGAGGCCACGACCCACCCCATTAAGAGGGGAAGCAAGACTCTACGCGTTTGGAGTCGGAACCAGGCAAAGCTGAACGTAGTCCTGGACCGTCCCCTGGGGTTTAGCTGCTCCGAGCGCTGCTCCTGGACTCTATGGAGTTTATTACGAAAATAAAGTACTGTCCTATTTTTGCTCTAGGGGTAGAACTTACGGAGGTGTTCTATGTTCCAAGGGTTCGGGAGCAGGTCCCCATCCTCGGTGGAAAGGCGCACATACCCGGGGCGGCATACTTTCGTGACTCCTAAGGGGCCTTCCCAACTAGGGGAGAGTTTGTGGGCCCCTTCGTGAGAAAGTATGCGCCGCAACACCAGGTCACCTTCCTGCAGCTCCCGGGCACGCACAGACCTCTGGTGGTAGCCGAAGCGCTTGTCTGTACCGCGCGTTACGGAGTGCCGCATGTAATCGGACCTCGTCGACGAGGTCGATTTCTCCACGCCGGAGGTTGTCCTTGTGGCTTCGTCGTAAGCCCGGACACGGTGAGACTTCATGGTGATTTCTGGGGGAAGTACAGCTTCAGCCCCGTACACCATGAAGAAGGGTGTCTCCCCGGTGGCCCGGCTCTGGGATGTCCGGTTAGCCCATAGTGTGCTCAGAAGCTCATCTACCCAATTGGCACCATGTTTCTTCAGGCTGGCGAAGGTACGAGTTTTAAGGCCCCGGAGAATCTCCGCGTTGGCCCTCTCAACTTGCCCATTGCTCCTCGGGTGGGCGACAGAGGCATAGCATATCTGAATACCAAGGTCTTCGCAGTAGTCTTGGAATGCTGCGCTGGTGAACTGGGTCCCATTGTCGGTGATGATCCTGTTTGGGACCCCGAACCGGCAGACAATAGACTTGATGAATTTTACTGCGGATTGTTTGTTGATGGTGACAACTGGTGTAGCTTCCGGCCACTTGGTGAACTTGTCGATAGCGACATAGAGGTACCGGAATCCCCCGACGGTTCTGGGAAATGGTCCCAGGATGTCCAGCCCCCATACGGCAAACGGCCACGAGGGCGGGATCATCTGTACCGCCTGAGCCGGTGTATGGATCTGCTTGGCGTGGAACTGGCACGCCTTGCAGCTCTCGACCAGCTTGACGGCATCCTGGAGTGCTGTCGGCCAGTAGAAGCCATGCCGGAAGGCTTTACCGACAAGCGTGCATGAGGAAGAATGACTTCCACATTCGCCTCCATGGATCTCAGCGAGCAAGTCGCAGCCTTCCCCCTGGGTTATGCACCACAATAGGATGTGGTTGGCGCCACGCCGGTAGAGATCCCCCTCTACCAGCGCGTACCTCTTAGCCATACGCACAATCCGTTCAGCGGTTGCATGTTCATCAGGGAGGATATTGTCCTTCAAGTAGTCCCGGATCTCCGTGATTCATGCATCGGGTCTGACTTGAGCTTCTGGATCTTGAGCGCTGGGTTGCACGGAGTCCCCAGTGACGCTTACGATCCTTGGCGGCATCCATGGCTGTAGGGCCGCCGGGACCGCCAGCTTCGAGGTGCTGGTCAAGCCCCCTTCGCCCGGCTCGGCGGGCTGGGCTGTGGGCCGCAGCAACGTCCTCTCGAAAACTCCTTTGGGCGCAGGGGCTCCGGTGGAAGCCTTCGTTGAAAGGTTGTCGGCTGCGGCATTACCAGCGCGCGGTACGTGGTGCAGGTCCAAAGCGAGGAATTCTTTCTCCAACATCTGTACGTGGAGCAGATACGCAGCTAGCTGCGGGTCATTGCAGGAGCATTCGCCCCTGACTTGCTTGATGACCAGTTGGGAGTCGCCCTGTGCCAACAACTGGCGAGCGCCTAAAGACAGGGTTGTCTGCAGGCCAAAGATGAGTGCTTCATACTCCGCCATGTTGTTGGTTGCCTTGAAATTTAGACGCACCATATACCCAAACTGTTCCCCCGATGGCATGAGGAGCAGTACGCCGGCACCGGCCCCCTGCTTTCGCGAGGAGCCGTCGAAGAAGAGTGTCCAGTGGGGTTCGGTGAAGACCGGAGCTTTGGCCTCTGGCTCACCGCCTTCATGGCCCCCTGGGTCAGTCTTCGTTGGTGTCCACTCCGCCACAAAGTCAGCCAGTGCTTGGCTCTTGACTGCATGACGTGGGAGGAAGTCCAGCTCAAACTCTGCCAGCTCCGCCGCCCATTTAGCAACGTTGCCAGTCGCATGGGGTCTGTGAAGAATTGTCTTCAGCGGATACGAGGTGACTACCGAGACCCGGTGGGCCTGGAAGTAGTGGCAGAGCTTCCTGGAGGCCACGACCACCGCATACAGCAGCTTGTGGACTTCTAGGTACCTTGTCTTGGCCTCATGAAGTACTTCACTGATGTAGTAGACAGGCCTCTGTATGGTTCGGACCCTCTCTCTTAGGATTGGGAGCTCCTCGTCCATTGGCCCCGGCCCGCCGGAGGTGGGTGGACCCACGGGGGCCTCCGGGAACTGGGACCCGGAGGCCCTTAAGCTTTCTTGATCATCCGGGAGCTCCGGGGGGTCTTGAGGGACCTCCGGGAGATCCCAATTGGACCCTGGAGATTTATCTTGGGGGTCCGGGAGGCCGTCCTGGGCCTCCGGGAGGTCGTCTTGGACCTCCAGGGGGTCCGGGAGACCGTCTTGGCCCTGCGGGGCCCCCTGGCGTCTGACTTCTGCTACCGGAGCAGGTTGCGAGGGTGAGGGGTCTGGCCGCTCCGTGACAAGGACCATACTCACCACTTCTGTTGTCGCCGCAATGTAGAGCAGCAAGTGCTCCCCGGGCTCAGGGGCTACCATGATAGGTAGGGTCGTCAGGAGTTGCTTCAACTCCTGGAAAGCCTCTTCTGCTTCGTCAGTCCAGGCAAAGGGGCCTGACTTGCGCAGGAGCTTAAAGAAAGGGAGTGCCCGCTCTGCTAGCCTCGGTATAAACCGACTCAGCGCGGCTAGACATCCCGTGAGTCTCTGAACATCCTTGACGTGGACAGGGGGCCGCATCAAGTCGATGGCCTTGATCTTCTCTGGGTTGGCCTCAATCCCTCGGTGCGAGACCAGGAACCCTAAGAGTTTCCCAGAGGACACGCCGAACACACATTTATCTGGGTTCAGCTTGGTGCGCGTAGAGCGCAACTTGTCAAAGACTAAAGCTAGGTTATCTAGTAGAGATGAACCCTGCTTGACCTTGACAACTATGTCATCGACATACAACTCAACTAGGTCTCTTATTAACTCCCCAAAGGTTTTGTGCATTGCCCGCACAAAGGTGGGGAGTGCATTCTTTAGGCCGTAAGGCATAGACACATAGCAATAAAGGCCGTCTACTGTGATGAAGGAGGTGTGCTCCTCGTCCTCCCTAGACATGGGGATCTGATGGAAACCCGAGTAGGCGTCTAGGAAGCACAGCATATCACAGCCTGACGTTGAGTCTACTATTTGATCTATTCTAGGGAGAGGGAATGGATCTTTAGGACATGCCTTATTGAGACTGGTGTAGTCGATGCACATCCGGAGCTTCCCGCCGGCCTTCGGGACAACGACGGGGTTCGCCAACCACCGGGGGTGGTGGACCTCCCGTATGAAGCCAGCGTCCAGCAGCTTCTTGACTTCTTCACGGATGAAGTTTTGCCGCTCGATGGACTGCTTGCGGGGCTTCTGTTGAACCGGCCGGGCGTCAGGGAAGACTTTCAAGTGGTGCTCGATCACCTCCCTGGGGATCTCCGGCATCTGTGACGGCTGCCATGCAAACACGTCGACGTTGTGCCGGAGGAAGGTGACGAGCGTGCCTTCCTATTTGCTATCCAGGCCCCCGGCTACCCGGGTGGTCTGGGTAGCTTCGGCGCCGACTTGGACGACCTTTAAGGGGACGCCGCCCTCGTCGAGAGGTTGCACCCGGGGTGCTATGGTGGAAGCACGGTGACGTGCGCTCGGGCGGAGCTGGTCCGGCTCCGTATTGCCGGGGGCTGATGCCCCAGCTGTTGCGAGTGCTTGGAGCTTCTCCAGGGCCGACACTGCAGCAGTGCGGTCCCCACGAATCCTGAGAACGCCCGTCGGTGTTGGCATCTTCAGGACGAGGTAGCCGTAGTGGGCCACAGCCATGAACCGGTACAGGGCTGGCCTGCCGATTATGGTGTTGAAGGGGAGGTCTATCTCCGCTACGTCGAACAGAATGTACTATGTTCGATAGCTGTCCGGAGCCCCGAAGGTCACCGGGAGACTAATGTTGCCGTAGGGGATAACCTGTCCCGGCCCTACCCCTGAGAATGGGCTCGACGGGGTGAGCTTGGCCATCGGGACCTGCAGCTTCTAGAAAGCTGCACGGCTGATGAGGTTCAGCCCAGCCCCTCCATCTACCAAAACGTGGTACATTCTCACGTTGGCGATGGTAGGGGCCACCAGGAGCGGTAGTTGGCCGGCCCCAGCCATGTTCCTGGGGCAGTCGGTGGCGTCAAAGCTGATGGGGGTCCCCATCCACTTAAGGTGCGGTGCAGCACTTGGGAGTGGCGCCACCGACGCTACCGCTCGGCGCAGAGTCTTGACTGCGCTTCGGGACGAGGGGTCGGCGGACCCGCCGTATATGACGTAGAGCTTCTTCCGACGCTCATCATCGCTGGAGCCGGAGTCCTCATGATTGCGTGCCGCCTTCACGACACGCTGAGACTCCTGGATCTCCTCTGGGTGGTCGATGTTGTCTGGAACATCCACCCCCTGCTCATCTTCCTTTGGACGGAAGGGCAGGGCATCAGCCCGCTGCCGCTTCCCCTTGCGGAAGCGCTCTGCAAGCCTTCGGATCTCCCGGCACTCGGCAGTAGTGTGGCGACAGCTGCCGTGCACGGGGCACATGTTGTCCTGGCTATCTTCCGGGGTCAGTGACTTTCGCTGCCTCTTGTCAGGGCGCGGCCCCCGAGCCCCACTGAGCGTCGCCGCAGTGACGACTTGGGTCGCGGCCGGCGGTCTTATCTTGCTTCTGACCCGGCTCTTGGTCTTCCTGCTGCCTGCATAGGGAGTAGGACCAGATCCGGGCAGCCCTCCTGACTCGGAGGATGGCTGTGAGTGCCAGTTCCGTCCTTAGGCTGCTCTGGCGCACTTGTCCGCCAAGCTGAAGAGCTCCGAGGCATCGCGGACCTCCCTGGTCGCGAGTTTCTCAAGCATCTTCTTGTCTCAGACGCCTTGCCGGAACGCCACCACCACAGAAGCGTTTTGAATGTGTGGGATGGTGTTCCGCACCTGGGAGAACCGCTGGATGAAAGAGCGCAGCGACTCCCCAGGTTGTTGTTGGATGGCGTGGAGGTCGAGCTCCGTGCCAGGCCGGGTGTTGGAACTGCCGAAGTTGGCTATGAACTGTCGGCAAAGCTCTCCCCAGGAAGTTAAGGAACCCTGGGGGAGGTTCATGAGCCAAGACCGAGCTGGGCCAGTCAAGGCGACAGGGAAGTAATTGGCCATGACGGCTGTCGAAGTGTGCGGTCGACACTTCCCCCGGGCCTGCACTGGGCAGCCCGCGGAGGTTCTTTTTTCGGAGGGGCTAGTCCCTAGCGGAGAGCTTGCGCAGATGGAACGAGTTAGTAAGAGCTTGACACGGCGAGTTTTACGTGGTTCAGGCCGCCGGAGCGTAAAACCCTACGTCCACGGCGAGCTATGGAGCTCGCTGTATTGCTTGCTGCTCAGGGCCGGAGGCCTGAGCTTGGGGGTGAGTTACAGCTTGAGAGTGTATGGCTAGCGTATGAGTTGCAAAATGCGAACCCTTGCTATCGACGCCTACCCGAGCCTTTTATAGTCCAAGACTCGGGCGGCTTACAAGGGGAGCCAGGACCCGACAGGTGGTCCCAGGAAGATTGTCTATTATCTACCGTATCTGCAGTTATGCCGGTAGTTGTCTCTGGCTGAAGGCTTCTGAGTCTTCATCTTGCCGCCCTGCCCATGCCGCATGCCAGTCGTAGCGGTTGATGACGGCGCAGGCGGCATGGGTTGTCTTGTCGCGATGTTTATTGGCTGACAGGTTCTGACACCGCGCGCCAATCTGTGATGCGACTGGGCGCAACGACACCTGACAGAAGCGTGCTCCACGTCTCCGCGTCTTGGGAAGACGCGGGCCTTGAATACCCTGTACGGGCAAGGTATGGGGCGTATTTACGCCCGCTGCCTACTGCTTGGGGCAGGCTGCGTCGTCCTGCTGCCATGTGGCGGGCCCGGAGCCCTTCTCAGAGGAGAGGAGGGTCAGTCCCGCGGTGCACGTGGAGCCTCCGGACCTCTCCCCACGGAGGGGGAGGTCCAGCTTCTGTATGCCACGTGGCGGGCCCGGAGCTCTCCTCTGAGGAGAGGGAGGTCCGGCCCCGCTGGACGCGTGGCGTCTTCGGACCTTCCTTCCACGGAGGAGGAGGTCCGGCTTCTGTATGCCACGTGGCGGGCCCGGAGCTCTCCTCTGAGGAGAGGGAGGTCCGGCCCCGCCGGACACGTGGCGCCTTCGGAGCTCTCCCTGCGGAGAATGTCGAGTACCTTAGGCATTTTACCCTGTGCGCGGGGGTGCCCCATATCTCAGGTACCGACAGTGGCCCCCGGGCCCATCTCGGGGGAGATAGCGAGCCCAAGGTGGGACCTCCGTCTCTTCCAATCCACGCACTTCCTCTAAGTCCCGAATTGACCGCTGCCGGAGCACGAACGGCCACGGGATCGTGGGAGCGTGCGCTCACTTGATGGTTGCTTTTACTGCGGCGGTTCCCAAGACTGCCACTTTTGTGGCGCTTTCTTCGGGAACTGCCGAAGTGCCTCGCCGGCTCATCTTCTCAGGAGACTGACTCCTTGACCCACAGCTTCAGTTGCGCAGCTAGGGTCCACCTTTCATCGGCGCCCGGTCTCGGAGCCAGCGAGGTCGCCGACGCGATGATTCTGGAGGTTTTCGAATTGCCCCGGACCATCCCTGGAAAGTTTTAAAAGGGGATCTCACCTGCATCGCTGTTTCCCTTCGCATTGCGCTCGTACTTCCCTTGAACTCTTGCGCCCCGGCTCTCCTGCCCTTGCGTCCTCTTTCGCCATGGCTTCCAACTTGCTCCCGACGCGCCTCGTCCGCTCTTCCGAGCTCGGACCAGTGCGCAGGCTGCTGGGCTGGCGCTTAGAAGAACAGAAACATCGACTTCGCCGAGGATCTCTCCCCCTGGTCCTGGAAAAGGGGGAGATAGTCTTCTTTACGGCTTATGCTCTGGCGGGGTTCGTTCCGCCGATTTCTTCCTTCTTTGTCACCCTGCTGGAGACATACGGTCTCCAGCTTCACCATCTTTCCCCCAATTCCTTCGCAATCGCTGCTGTTTTTGTCCATTTCTGCGAGATGTTCGTGGGGGTGCACGCCTCCGTGACGCTCTTCCGCCACTTCTTTGTGCTGCGGACGACTGGGCGCGGCTCAAAGACTCAGATGGGGGCATACTACTTCCAGCATCGCTGCAAAGACCCCAAGATCTCCGGATACCTCATGCCCTTCAGCGCATCAAGGTGGGAAAACTGGAGGGAGAGCTGGGTGGTAGTGAAGACTGATGAGCACGATCGCCTACAACTCCCAACCGCCAGCCCAACCACTGATCGCCGCTTCTGGGAGGAGATCCCTGAGCTGGAGCAGGAGTACACCCCGGTCTTGGAGCGGATCCGGTTCTTGGCCAACGAGGGGCTGACGTCTCTAATGGTGCTGATGGACTTCGTGTCGCGCCGTATTGCTCCCTTGCAGCAGCGTAGCCGCCCAGCATGGTACTTGTCGAAGTGTTCGGTCGACACTTCCCCCGGGCCTGCACTGGGCAGCCCGCGGAGGTTCTTTTTTCGGAGGGGCTAGTTCCTAGCGGAGACCTTGCGCAGATGGATGAGTTAGTGAGAGCTTGACACGGAGAGTTTTACGTGGTTCAGGCTGCCGGAGCGTAAAACCCTACGTCCAGGGCGAGCTATGGAGCTTGCTGTATTGCTTGCTGCTCAGGGCCGGGGGCCTGAGCTTGGGGGTGAGTTACAGCTTGAGAGTGTATGGCTAGCGTATGAGTTGCAAAATGCGAACCCTTGCTATCGACGCCTACCCGAGCCTTTTATAGTCCAGGACTCGGGCGGCTTACAAGGGGTGCCGAGACCCGACAGGTGGTCCCGGGAAGATTGTCTATTATCTACCGTATCTGTAGTTACGCCGGTAGTTGCCTCTGGTCGAAGGCTTCTGAGTCTTCATCTTGCCGCCCTGCCCATGCCGCACGCTAGTCGTAGTGGTTGATGACGGCGCAGGCGGCATGGGATGTCTTGTCGCAGCATTTATTAGCTGGCAGGTTCTGACACCGCGCGCCAGTCTGTGATGCGACTGGGCGCAACGGCACCTGACAGACGCGTGATCCACGTTTCCTCGTCTTGGGAAGACGCGGGCCTTGAATACCTTGTACGGGCAAGGTGTGGGGCGCCTTTACGCCCGCTGCCTACCGCTCGGGGACAGGCAGCACTGTTCTTCTGGCCACGTGGCGGGTCCGGAGCCCTTCTCTGAGGTGGGAAGGGTCCGGCCTGCGGGGCACGTGGAGCCTCCGGACCTCTCTCCGCGGAGGGGGAGGTCCAGCTTCTGTATGCCACGTGGCGGGCCCGGAGCTCTCCTCTGCGGAGAGGGAGGTCCGGCCCCGCTGGACGCGTGGCGTCTTCGGACCTCTCTCCCGCGGAGGGGGAGGTCCGGCTTCTGTATGCCACGTGGCGGGCCCGGAGCTTTCCTCTGAGGAAAGGGAGGTCCGGCCCCGCCGGACGCGTGGCGCCTTCGGAGCTCTCCCTGCGGAGAAGGGCGAGCACCTTAGGCATTTTACCCTGTGCGCGGGGGTACCCCATATCTCAGGTACCGACAGTGGCCCCCGGGCCCATCTCGGGGGAGATAGCGAGCCCGAGGTGGGACCTCCGTCTCTTCCGATCCACGCACTTTCTCTAAGTCCCGAATTGACCGCTGCGGGAGCACGAACGGCCACGGGATCGTGAGAGCGTGCGCCCACTTGATGATTGCTTTTACTGCGGGGACGGGAGCCTCGGCCATGTTGGACACACAGGGCTTCCGGAGCTCCTCCACTGCGGGAGGAGGCCCGGTTTCTGCCTGCCACGTGGCGGGCCCGGAGCCCTCCTCAGGGGAGGAGTGAGTTCCAGGCCTGCTGGACACGTAGGGCCCCCGGGCCCCGCCCCTTCTAGTTCTGGGTCGAAGTAGTTGGTAGCTCCTTTCCCCCTACTTCATGCAGTCCCTGTTGCCGCAACCTGGAAGTCCTGCACACATGGTAGAGGAAACGTAATTCTCCTTGGGGGCTCCCCCTCCCTTATCTCAGTCTTATTTGACTTATAGCCCCAACCATACGCTTGGTGCTTGGGGACTTGTAGAGAGGGGGAGCTGAGCACATGGCAACCATGTACTGCAAGGGTGATAAAAACTCAATTCACAATTTAAATGAGTACAAGGAAAGAGCAAAGTAGGGCGGATTTCTTTTCGTACAACCTTCCATCGGAGGAAGGCAGGCTAAACATGGAGGCCACGACCCACCCCATTAAGAGGGGAAGCAAGACTCTACGCGCTTGGAGTCGGAACCAGGCAAAGCTGAACGTAGTCCTGGACCGTCCCCTGGGGTTTAGCTGCTCCGAGCGCTGCTCCTGGACTCTATGGAGTTCATTACGAAAAGAAAGTACTGTCCTATTTTTGCTCTTAGGGGTAGAACTTACGGAGGTGTTCTATGTTCCAAGGGTTCGGGAGCAGGTCCCCATCCTCGGTGGAAAGGCGCACACACCCGGGGTGGCATACTTTCGCGACTCAGAAGGGGCCTTCCCAACTAGGGGAGAGTTTGTGGGCCCCTTCGCGAGAAAGTATGCGCCGCAACACCAGGTCACCTTCCTGCAGCTCCCGGGCACGCACAGACCTCTGGTGGTAGCGCCGAAGCGCCTGTCTGTACCGCGCGTTACGGAGTGCCGCATGTAATCGGACCTCGTCGACGAGGTCGATTTCTCCACGCCGGAGGTTGTCCTGCGTGGCTTCGTCGTAAGCCCGGACACGGTGAGACTTCATGGTGATTTCTGGGGGAAGTACAGCTTCAGCCCCGTACACCATGAAGAAGGGTGTCTCCCCGGTGGCCCGGCTCTGGGATTTCCGGTTAGCCCATAGTGTGCTCGGAAGCTCGTCTACCCAATTGGCACCATGTTTCTTCAGGCTGGTGAAGGTGCGAGTCTTGAGGCCCCGGAGAATCTCCGCATTGGCCCTCTCAACTTGCCCATTGCTCCTCGGGTGGGCGACAGAGGCATAGCATACCTGAATGCCAAGGTCCTCGCAGTAGTCTTGGAATGCTGCGCTGGTGAACTGGGTCCCATTGTCGGTGATGATCCTGTTTGGAACCCCGAACCGGCAGACAATAGACTTGATGAATTTTACTGCGGATTGTTTATTGACGGTGACAACTGGTGTAGCTTCCGGCCATTTGGTGAAATTGTCGATAGCGACATAGAGGTACCGGAACCCCCCGACGGTTCTGGGAAATGGTCCCAGGATGTCCAGCCCCCACACGGCAAATGGCCACGAGGGCGGGATCATCTGTACCGCCTGAGCCGGTGTATGGATCTGCTTGGCGTGGAACTGGCACGCCTTGCAGCTCTCGACCAGCTTGACGGCATCCTGGAGTGCTGTCGGCCAGTAGAAGCCATGCCGGAAGGCTTTACCGACAAGCGTGCGTGAGGAAGAATGACTTCCACATTCGCCTCTATGGATCTCAGCGAGCAAGTCGCAGCCTTCCCCCTGGGTTATACACCGCAATAGGATGTGGTTGGCGCCACGCCGGTAGAGATCCCCCTCTACCAGCGCGTACCTCTTAGCCATACGCACAATCCGTTCAGCGGCTGTATGTTCATCAGGGAGGATATTGTCCTTCAAGTAGTCCCGGATCTCCGTGATCCATGCATCGGGTCTGACTTGAGCTTCTGGATCTTGAGCGCTGGGTTGCACGGAGTCCCCAGTGACGCTTACGATCCTTGGCGGCGCCCACGGCTGTAGGACCGCCGGGACCGCCAGCTTCGAGGTGCTGGTCAAGCCCCCTTCGCCCGGCTCGGCGGGCCGGGCTGTGGGCTGCAGCAACGTCCTCTTGAAGACTCCTTCGGGCGCAGGGGCCCCGGTGGAAGCCTTCGTTGAAAGGTTGTCGGCTGCGGCATTACCGGCGCGTGGTACGTGGTGCAGGTCCAAGGCGAGGAATTCTTTCTCCAACATCTGCACGTGAAGCAGATACGCAGCTAGCTGGGGGTCATTGCAGGAGCATTCGCCCTTGACTTGCTTGATGACCAGCTGGGAGTCGCCCTGTGCCAACAACTGGCGAGCGCCTAAAGACAGGGCTGTCTGCAGGCCAAAGATGAGTGCTTCATACTCCGCCATGTTGTTGGTTGCCTTGAAATTGAGACGCACCATATACCCAAACTGTTCCCCCGATGGCATGAGGAGCAGTACGCCGGCACCGTCCCCCTGCTTTCGCGAGGAGCCGTCAAAGAAGAGTGTCTAGTGGGGTTCGGTGAAGACCGGAGCTTGGTGCTCCGGTTCCCCGCCCCCATGGCCCCCTGGGTCAGTCCCCGTTGGTGTCCACTCCGCCACAAAGTCAGCCAGTGCTTGGCTCTTGACTGCATGGCGTGGGAGGAAGTCCAGCTCAAACTCCGCCAGCTCCGCCGCCCATTTAGCAATGTTGCCAGTCGCATGGGGGCTGTGAAGAATTGTCTTCAGCGGATACGAGGTGACTACCGAGACCCGGTGGGCCTGGAAGTAATGGCGGAGCTTTCTGGAGGCCACGAGCACCGCATACAGCAGCTTGTGGACTTCCAGGTACCTCGTCTTGGCATCATGAAGTACTTCGCTGATGTAGTAGACAGGCCTCTGGACGGTTCGAACCCTTTCTCTCAGGCCTGGGAGGTCCTCGTCCATTGACCCTGGCCCGCTGGAGGTGGGTGGACCCACGGGGGCCTTCGGGAGCTGGGACCCGGAGGCCCTTAAGCTATCTTGATTGTCCGGGAGCTCCGGGGGGTCTTGGGGAACCTCTGGGAGGTCCCGTTTGGCCCCCGGGGGGTCCCGCAGGGCCCCCAGGGGTTTGTCTTGGAGGTCCGGGAGACCGCCCTGGACCTCCGGGAGGCCGACCTGGGCCTCCGGGAGGTTGCCTTGGAGGTCCGGGGGACCGTCTTGGTCCTGCGGGGCCTCCTGGCGTCTATCTTCTGCTACCGGAGCAGGTTGTGAAGATGAGGGGTCCGGCCGCTCTGCGACGAGGACCATACTCACTACTTCAGTTGTCGCCGCGATGTAGAGCAGCAGGTGCTCTCCGGGCTCAGGGGCTACCATGATAGGTAGGGTCGTCAGGAGTCGCTTCAACTCCTGGAAAGCCTCTTCTGCTTCGTTAGTCCAGGCAAAAGGGCCTGACTTGCGCACGAGCTTAAAGAAAGGGAGTGCCCGCTCTGCTAGCCTCGGTATAAACCAACTCAGCACGGCTAGACATCCCGTGAGTTTCTGGACATCCTTGACGCGGTCAGGGGGCCGCATCAATTCGATGGCCTTGATCTTCTCTGGGTTGGCCTCAATCCCTCGGTGCGAGACCAGGAACCCTAAGAGCTTCCCAGAGGACACGCCGAACACACATTTATCTGGGTTCAGCTTGGTGCGCGTAGAGCGCAACTTGTCAAAGACTAAGGCTAGGTTATCTAGCAGGGACGGACCCTGCTTGACCTTGACAACTATGTCATCGACATACACCTCAACCAGGTCTCTTATTAACTCCCCAAAGGTTTTGTGCATTGCCCGCACAAAGGTGGGGAGTGCATTCTTTAGGCCGTAAGGCATAGACACATAGCAATAAAGGCCGTCTACTGTGATGAAGGAGGTGTGCTCCTCGTCCTCCCTAGACATGGGGATCTGATGGAAACCCGAGTAGGCGTCTAGGAAGCACAGCATATCACAGCCTGACGTTGAGTCTACTATTTGATCTATTCTAGGGAGAGGGAATGGATCTTTAGGACATGCCTTATTGAGACTGGTGTAGTCGATGCACATCCGGAGCTTCCCGCCAGCCTTCGGGATAACGACGGGGTTCGCCAACCATCGAGGGTGGTGGACCTCCCGTATGAAGCCAGCGTCCAGCAGCTTCTTGACTTCTTCACGGATGAAAATCTGCCGCTCGATGGACTGCTTGTGGGGCTTCTGTTGAACCGGCCGGGCGTCGGGGAAGACTTTCAAGTGGTGCTCGATCACCTTCCTGGGGATCCCCGGCATCTGTGATGGCTGCCATGCAAACACGTCGACGTTGTGCCGGAGGAAGGTGACGAGCGCGCCTTCCTATTTACTATCCAGGCCCCTGGCTACCCGGGTGGTCTGGGTAGCTTCGGCGCCGACTTGGACGACCTTTAAGGGGACGCCGCCCTCGTGGAGAGGTTGCACTCGGGGTGCTGTGGTGGAAGCTCGGTGACGTGCGCACGGGCGGAGCTGGTCCGGCTCCGTATTGCCGGGGGCTGATGCCCCAGCTGTTGCGAGTGCTTGGAGCTTCTCCAGGGCCGACACTGCAGCAGTGCGGTCCCCACGAATCCTGAGAACACCTGTCGGTGTTGGCATCTTCAGGACAAGGTAGCCGTAATGGGCTTCAGCCATGAACCGGTACAGGGCTGGCCTGCCGATTATGGCGTTGAAGGGGAGGTCTATCTCCGCTACGTCGAACAGAATGTACTCTGTTCGATAGCTGTCCGGAGCCCCGAAGGTCACCGGGAGACTAATGTTGCCGTAGGGGATAACCTGTCCCGGCCCTACCCCTGAGAACGGGCTCGACGGGGTGAGCTTGGCCATCGGGATCTGCAGCTTCTGGAAAGCTGCACGGCTGATGAGGTTCAGCCCAGCCCCTCCATCTACCAAAACGTGGTACATTCTCACGTTGGCGATGGTAGGGGCCACCAGGAGCGGTAGTTGGCCGGCCCCAGCCATGTTCCTGGGGCAGTCGGTGGCCTCAAAGCTGATGGGGGTCCCCATCCACTTTAGGTGCGGTGCAGCACTTGGGAGTGGCGCCACCGACGCTACCGCTCGGCGCAGAGTCTTGACTGCGCTTCGGGACGAGGGGTCGGCGGACCCGCCGTATATGACGTAGAGCTTCTTCCGACGCTCATCGTCGCTGGAGCCGGAATCTTCATGATTGCGTGCCGCCTTCACGACACGCTGAGGCTCCTGGATCTCCTCTGGGTGGTCAATGTTGTCTGGAACATCCACCCCCTGCTCATCTTCCTTTGGACGGAAGGGCAGGGCATCAGCCTGCTGCCGCTTCTCCTTGCGGAAGCGCTCTGCGAGCCTTCGGATCTCCCGGCACTCGGCAGCAGTGTGGCGACAGCTGCCGTGCACAGGGCACATATTGTCTTCATCACCTTCCGGGATTGGTGATCTTCGCTGCTTCTTGTCGGGGCGCGGCCCCCGAGCCCCACCGAGCGTCGCTGCAGTGACGACTGGGGCTGCAGTCGGTGATTCTATGTTGTTTCTGCCTCGATTCTTGGCCTTCCTGCTGCCTCCACCGGGAGTAGGACTAGATCCGGGCAGTCCTCCTGACTCGGAGGATGGCAGCGAGTGCCAGTTCCGTCCTTCGGCTGCTCTGGCGCATTTGTCTGCCAAACTGAAGAGCTCTGAGACGTCGCGGACCTCCCTGGTCGCGAGCTTCTCGAGCATCTTCCTGTCCCGGACGCCCTGCCGGAACGCCACCACCACAGAAGCATTTTGGATATGTGGGATGGTGTTCCGTACCTGGGAGAACCGCTGGATGAAAGAGCGCAGCGACTCCCCAGGTTGCTGCTGGACGGCGTGGAGGTCAAGCTCCGTGCCAGGCCGGGTGTAGGAGCTGCCGAAGTTGGCTACGAACTGTCGGCAAAGCTCTCCCCAGGAGGTGACGGAACCCTGGGGGAGGTTCATGAGCCAAGACCGAGCTGGACCGGTCAAGGCGACGGGGAAATAGTTGGCCATGACGGCTTCATTCCCTCCTGCAGCAAGTACGGCGGTGGAGTAGATCTGGAGGAACTCCGCCGGGTTGACGCTGCCGTCGTACTTCTCGGGCAGGTGTGGCCGAAACTTGCGCGGCCACTTCGCAAAGCGAAGATGAGGCGTGAGGG
Source organism: Neostapfia colusana (assembly GCA_030760725.1). Classification (NCBI taxonomy): domain Eukaryota; kingdom Viridiplantae; phylum Streptophyta; class Magnoliopsida; order Poales; family Poaceae; genus Neostapfia; species Neostapfia colusana. The sequence continues at coordinate 3,349,001 of JASWHV010000010.1, read as the reverse complement.
CTGCACACCCTGCTTCTGTCACCGCAGGTTCCGGTGCCGCGAACACTAGGTTCGCACTGGGCACAGTGTACCCCGGTACGGGCAAGGCTGCACCATAGGCCGGGGGCGCCATCTGCAGTACATATGACTGTGGCATATTCTGCATGGCGCAGGCCTGGGGCAGAGATCGCATGGCGAAGGTCTGCTCTTCAGGCTGGGTCGAGGCCGACGTCACGTTGTCGTCAGCTTCTTGGTAGCGACGCCTTTCTCGGCGTTGCTCGAGGTATACCTGGGCATCTTGACCCGAGCGACACCGCTCCAGCTCTGTCCTCAGATCCATCGATTGAGGGCTGGCAGAGCTGGAGTCTGCCATCTGTTCGTCAACCACCGGCATGCGTATCAGCGACACGGCCGGTCGGTCAGAGTGTCGTCTCCACCGGAGTCGCGGGCTTGCGGCGGCGACGACAAGACGGTCTACCTCGAGAATCCACCGCTGGGTCGCTGCCTGAGGCGCGTCCCCAGCGGGCGGATTGTGCAGTAGCGCTCTTGCTGCAGCTAGCGCACCCCCTCCGGGTACGCCCGGTGCTACCGGAGATCTGATGCTGGTTGGAGCCTGCATTGCCGGAGTCGGTGTTGCCGGAGTCGGCTGCTGGCTACCCGCTTGTGCCGACACACTCCGTCCTGAGTGTGTCGACATGTACTCCCCAGTGGTCACGGTTCGCCGTGAACGTGGGGGGGGGAGAGTTTGCCGCTGAAGGGAGCTTGGTCATCTTCGTCGGCGGAAACTCGTCGCGCTAGGGGAAAAGCCCCCCTACCTGGCGCGCCAAATATCGAAGTGTTCGGTCGACACTTCCCCCGGGCCTGCACTGGGCAGCCCGCGGAGGTTCTTTTTTCGGAGGGGCTAGTTCCTAGCGGAGAGCATGCGCAGATGGACGAGTTAGTGAGAGCTTGACACGGAGAGTTTTACGTGGTTCAGGCCGCCGGAGCGTAAAACCCTACGTCCACGGCGAGCTATGGAGCTCGCTGTATTGCTTGCTGCTCAGGTCCGGGGGCCTGATCTTGGGGGTGAGTTACAGCTTGAGAGTGTATGGCTAGCGTATGAGTTGCAAAATGCGAACCCTTGCTATCAACGCCTACCCGAGCCTTTTATAGTCCAGGACTCGGACGGCTTACAAGGGGTGCCGGGACCCGACAGGTGGTCCCGGGAAGATTGTCTATTATCTACCGTATCTGTAGTTACGCCGGTAGTTGCCTCTGGTCGAAGGCTTCTGAGTCTTCATCTTGCCGCCCTGCCCATGCCGCACGCTAGTCGTAGTGGTTGATGACGGCGCAGGCGGCATGGGATGTCTTGTCGCAGCGTTTATTAGCTGGCAGGTTCTGACACCGCGCGCCAGTCTGTGATGCGACTGGGCGCAACGGCACCTGACAGACGCGTGCTCCGCGTTTTCGCGTCTTGGGAAGACGCGGGCCTTGAATACCTTGTACGGGCAAGGTGTGGGGCGCCTTTACGCCCGCTGCCTACCGCTCGGGGGCAGGCAGCACCGTTCTTCTGGCCACGTGGCGGGTCCGGGGCCCTTCTCTTAGGCGGGAAGGGTCCGGCCTGCGGGGCACGTGGAGCCTCCGGACCTCTCTCCGCGGAGGGGGAGGTCCAGCTTCTGTATACCACGTGGCGGGCCTGGAGCTCTCCTCTGTGGAGAGGGAGGTCCGGCCCCGCTGGACGCGTGGCGTCTTCGGACCTCTCTCCCGCGGAGGGGGAGGTCTGGCTTCTGTATGCCACGTGGCGGGCCCGGAGCTTTCCTCTGAGGAGAGGGAGGTCCGGCCCCGCCGGACGCGTGGCGCCTTCGGAGCTCTCCCTGCGGAGAAGGGCGAGCACCTTAGGCATTTTACCCTGTGCGCGGGGGTACCCCATATCTCAGGTACCGACAGTACTACACCGGCGAGCAGGACTGTACCAGGCTGGAGAGAGGCCCAGGCTCAGACCCTTCCGACGAGGAGCTGATCGAGATGGTGAGCAAGGTGAGCGGTGACTACATTTCTTGTGGCGACCCCGCTCTTCCGCCCTCTGCCACCCCCCTCTTCTTGGAGCCTCAGAGGAGGTCAGAGCTCCTGCGGAAGATGCTGAACCTTGATGATATCGGGATCGCCGTCCGACAGGTCGGGGATGCCTTCTGGGGTATCACCATCCCAGGAACCGAGCACCCCGGGTCAGGGCATGAGGCATCCGCTGCTGTCAAACCCTCCCGCAGAGCCGACAGAACCCAAGCCGCCGACAAAGGGAAAGGAAAAGAGCCGGCCCCCGGGCATCTAGAGAAGAAACGTGCCCGGTCTCCTCCGAGGGTGCCGCCTGTGCCGAATCAGGGTGCCGGAGCTGCTTTGCTCCCATCTCCCGGAGGTGCTGGTCCATCGGGTGGCGACCCGAAGAGGTCCCGAGTGTCCCTCCCCGGCGGGTCTCTCCCCAGACAGCAGCCGTCCGAATCAGCCCACGTACCTCGCCATCCTCCCTCAAGCGGAGGGGCTCCCAGGACGGATGTTGGTGGGGCTACGCCGGCGAGTGCGCCGGGGATCCAGGCGTTCCATTCCGCGACTGTTCCAGCCGCTGGTCCTGGCGGTTCAGCTACAGCCCAGAGGCCAGTGCTGCAAGCTCGCTGGAGCGCTCATGCCGCCAAGTAAGTGTTATTCTTTCCGGCATATAAGAGCAGAGCTCTTGCCTCTTCTCTTATTCTGAGGGCTTCTTCTTCTTTGCAGGGACCAACCGGCCACCAGGGGCGGGCCTCTTATCCGGCCGCCTTCAACCAGCGGAAGCTCCGTGCCTCAGCACCTGGGGACCGTGGCGGCCCCCATGGCTCCCAAATCGACGGGGGCACCCTCTGCACCAGCGGGTTCTTTTTCCGCGGTGGCCACATCTGCTCCTACCCGCCCACCTTCACCAGTCCAGAAGCCAGGTCCTGAGACCGGGAGGGCTGCTGTAGGTGCGCCTGCTGGCCCCCTGGCCTGCTTAGGACAGCGCCCCACCGTGGCTGCTGAGGCGCTGGCGCCCCCGCCGGTCTTAGACTCGTCAGGGGGGTCCAGCGGCGCAACTCCTATCTCCCCTGCTCCAGCGCCCGTGTGGGACGCCCTGGGGCGTGCCCAGACCAGCGCCCGGCAGCTCCAATCCGCCTTTGAGCAGGAGCGGAAGGCATTGGCCGGCGAGAGGGAACGCCTTCTCAGCTGGCAGCAGCGGGCCTGGGCGGACCTTGACTCAAGGCAGTCAAGGCTTGAGGCCATGAGTGCTCTGCTTGGCACTCAGAAGAAGGCCATTAGCCGCTTGGAGTCAGAGGCCCAGCGGATTCGTGTCACCTACCGCGAGGCTCTGGCCCAAGCTGAAGCCAAAGCCAAGGAGTGTTCCGCCGCCGCGGAGGAGCTGCAGCTGCAGGTAGCCCGTCGGGAGCACGCCGTCGCTGATCGGGAACGCGTCGTTGCGGCCGAGGAGGAGAAGACCACCGCTCGGCTGAGGGCCAAGGTGGAGGAGCTAAGGGCTCGGTCCGAGGAGCTGGGGCTCCGTGAGTCGGCTGTCGCCGCGAGGGAGGAGCAGTTCTCCAAGGAGCGTCAGGCGGCGATGGATCGCGAGCTAGCGGCTCGCCAAGAGGTAGAGAGACTCCAGTCCCTGCGGACTGCCGAGGCCCAGGCGGTCTGGCGCTTCATTGCCAAGGCGGGATCCGCCTTGGCTCCTCTTGGTTTCAGCCCTGTGCAGGTGGAGACCCCAGCGCGGTCGATGTCCGAAGCGGCCCCGGCCCTTGAGTCTCTAGGCGACGAGCTAGGTTGGCTCGAATCAGTGATCGCCGACGAGCTGGAAGCGGAAGGTCGGGGCCTCACGAAGGAGGTTGCGATGCACGTTCTGTCGTGCTTCGTTAGCCGAGACCCTTCCTTTTCTCTGGGGCCGGTTCGTCTAGGACCCGTCGCCGATCGGGAGTGTCGGTACCTGAGATATGGGGTACCCCCGCGCACAGGGTAAAATGCCTAAGGTACTCGCCCTTCTCCGCAGGGAGAGCTCCGAAGGCGCCACGCGTCCGGCGGGGCCGGACCTCCCTCTCCTCAGAGGAGAGCTCCGGGCCCGCCACATGGCATACAGAAGCCGGACCTCCCCCTCCACGGGAGAGAGGTCCGAAGACGCCATGCGTCCAGCGGGGCCGGACCTCCCTCTCCGCAGAGGAGAGCTCCGGGCCTGCCACGTGGCATACAGAAGCCGGACCTCCCCCTCCGCGGGGAGAGGTCCGGAGGCTCCACGTGCCCCGCAGGCCGGACCCTTCTCTCCTCAGAGAAGGGCTCCGGACCCGCCACGTGGCCAGAAGAACGGTGCTGCCCGCCCCTGAGCGGTAGGCAGCGGGCGTAAAGGCGCCCCACACCTTGCCCGTACAAGGTATTCAAGGCCCGCGTCTTCCCAAGATGCGGAAACACGGAGCACGCGTCTGTCAGGTGCCGTTGCGCCCAGTCGCATCACAGACTGGCGCGCGGTGTCAGAACCTGCCAGCTAATAAACGCTGCGACAAGACATCCCATGCCGCCTGCGCCGTCATCAACCACTACGACTAGCGTGCGGCATGGGCAGGGCGGCAAGATGAAGACTCAGAAGCCTTCGACCAGAGGCAACTACCGGCGTAACTACAGATACGGTAGATAACGGACAATCTTCCCGGGACCACCTGTCGGGTCCCGGCTCCCCTTGTAAGCCGCCCGAGTCTTGGACTATAAAAGGCTCGGGTAGGCGTCGACAGCAAGGGTTCACATTTTGCAACTCATACGCTAGCCATACACTCTCAAGCTGTAATTCACCCCCAAGCTCAGGCCCCCGGCCCTGAGCAGCAAGCAATACAGCGAGCTCCATAGCTCGCCGTGGACGTAGGGTTTTACGCTCCGGCGGCCTGAACCACGTAAAACTCGCCGTGTCAAGCTCTCCCTAACTCGTCCATCTGCGCAAGCTTTCCGCTAGGAGTCTAGCCCCGCCAAAAAAAGAACCTCCGCGGGCTGCCCAGTGCAGGCCCGGGGGAAGTGTCGACCGAACACTTCGACATTTGGCGCGCCAGGTAGGGGGCTTTTCCCCTAGCGCGACGAGTTTCCGCCGACGAAGATGACCAAGCTCCCTTCAGCGGCAAACTCTCCCCCCCCCCCACGTTCACGGCGAACCGTGACCACTGGGGAGTACATGTCGACACACTCAGGACGGAGTGTGTCGGCACAAGCGGGTAGCCAGCAGCCGACTCCGGCAACGCCAACTCCGGCTATGCAGGCCCCGACCAGTGTGAGGTCTTCTGCAGCGCTGAGCGTACACCATGGAGGTGCGCTAGCTGCAGCAAGAGCGCTGCTGCGCAACCCACCTGCGGGGGATGCGCCCCATTCAGCGACCCAGCAATGGGTCCGCGAGGTGGACCGCCTCATCGTCGCCGCCGCGAACCCTCGGTTTCGGCGAGGACGGCGCCCAGGGCAACCGGCTGTGTCGCTGACGCGCACACCCACGGTTGACGGGCTAACGGTGGATTCCAGCTCCTCCAGGCTCCTGTCGACGGACCTGCGAAGGGAACTGGAACGGTGCCACTTGGGGCAGGACGCCCGGGTGTACCTCGAGCGACGCCAAGAAAGGCGTCGCAACCATGAGGCAGGCTACAGCATGTCGTCGGCCTCGACACAACCAGAAGGGCAGGTCTTCGCCATGCGAGCCCCACCTCAGGCATATGCTGCACAGCATATGCCACAACCATATGCGCCGCAAGTAGCGGCCCCGGTCTATGGTGCAGCCTTGCCCATGCCGGGATACGCAGCGCCAGGTGCGAACCAAGCGTTCGCAGCGCCTATACCTGCGGAAGCAGGTGCAGGATGTGCGGCCCTTGCACCCCACCTTCACTTCGCAAGGTGGCCACGCAAGTTCCGCTCGCACCTGCCCGAGAAGTACGACGGCAGCGTCAACCCAGCGGAGTTCCTCCAGATCTACTCCACCGCCGTACTTGCCGCAGGAGGGGACGAGGCTGTCATGGCCAACTACTTCCCTGTCGCCTTGACCGGCCCAGCTCGGTCTTGGCTCATGAACCTACCTCAGGGGTCCATAACCTCCTGGGGGGAGCTCTGCCGGCAGTTCGTCGCCAACTTCGGCAGCTCCTACACCCGTCCCGGCACGGAGCTCGACCTCCACGCCGTCAAACAACAACCTGGGGAGTCGCTGCGCTCTTTCATCCAGCGGTTCTCTCAGGTGCGCAACACCATCCCACATATCCAAAGCGCCTCTGTGGTGGTGGCGTTCCGACAGGGTGTCCGGGACGAGAAAATGCTTGAGAAGCTCGCGACCAGAGAGGTCCGCGACGTCTCGGAGCTCTTCAGCCTGGCGGACAAGTGCGCCAGAGCAGCCGAAGGGCGTAACTGGCACGCTCTGCCGACCACCGAGTCAGGGGGACAGCCCAGGTCCGGTGCTGCTGCCTATGGGGGTGGCAAGAAGATCAAGAACCGGGGGAGTGGCAAGATGAAGTCACCATTCACGGCCCCCATTGCCGCAGCTGCGACGACCAGTGGAGCTCGGGGGCCACGTCCCGACAAAAGGCAACGGCAATCACCGGTCCCTGACAGTGACCAGGGCTGGCTATGCCCTGTGCATGGCACCGGCAACCATACTGCCGCCGAGTGCTGGGAGATCCAGAAGCTTGCAGAGCGCTTCCGCAAAGGAAGACAGCAGAGGGCTGAAGCACCGCCCTACCCTCAGAGGGATGGCAAACAGAAGGCCGATGCCCCAGTTACCGCTGCCCACCAGGTGGGGTTCCAGGAGCCTCAGCGTGTCATAAAGACAGTGCATGACGGTGAGGACTCCAGTTCCAACGGTGACGGGCCAGGGCGTTAACCAGCTACGGCACGCCTCCGTGCCTCGAACATACCTCTCGGGGGCCGCCTAAGGTCCGTCAACCCCTTGAAGGCCTTGCCAGAAGGGGAAGACGCCTTAGGTCATCCAAGGCGAGCCCGGGTCCACCTACCCCTTGAAGGCCTTAGCCAGAAGGGGAGAACTCCCCGGGGGCCCCCGAGAGAAGCCGCGCAGGACCTGATCCAGCGTGAAGATAACAACCTCGACAAGACTCGGCTTGCAGGGAACACCCCACAACGCACGGTCTCGGCTAATGCTCTAAGCACTACCGCCAAAGAACTAAACGCGACGGGGGCCCGCAAGAGGGAAACCTGGTGAAGCGGCACGCTATATTCCAAGAAGGACCCATAAGCTCTCCCCCAGCAGGGAAGGTCCCTTCCGAATCATGAAAGCTGCTGCCCCAGGTACACATGCCCTTCAACCGAGAGTGGGATCCATTCCCAAAAAAAATCCTTGCCATGAAGCAACACTGTAAGTCCTACTTACTGAGCATCGGTAGAACAGGGTTATTCACTTCTGTAATAGACCCCATAGAATTTAGGAACAGAGCTTGGGGTAGCTAAGTCTCAAGGGATGGTACAGGACTACGTCCAGTTTAGCCTGGTTCCGACCCTAAGCGCGTAGAGTCTTGCTTCCCTTGTAGACGAGGTAGAACATTGCCCCCATGTACAGCCAGAATTCCACCTATGGGCACGAATACAGAGACCTGTTCTACTTAGCTCCCTCTCATGCGCTCATTTAAATTATGCATTAATTTTTATGATCGCACTATCTCTGTATGTTCATCGTACATCTAGCTCCCCCTCTCCTGCGCTCATCAAGAGTCGGCATTTGCTATCCTACCGAAGGCGGCTGCGCTTGAGGCACCTGCCGATGGCCGAGTGAGTCTCTCGGGCCTCCCCCAGTCAGGTGTTGCGGTGCCAGTTGGTTACCTCCAGGAAAGGCCAGCGTTGTGCATGGGGGGTCCAGGATGCGTATCCAGCTTAGCCGGCCCAGAGCCCAAAGCAAGCGCATCCTGCCCCCCGGAGGTCCAGGGGAGTACGTCCGCTTTGCCTGGTCATGAACCCAAAGCGCGTGCACTCTGCTTCCCCAGCACATGGCCCGGTACTAGGGATCGGACGTCCGTACCCGGACCTCGGAGGGAGCCGGAGCTCCGGCGCCTCGTGCACAGAATTGTCCAAGCCCCGTATAGCAGGTCAGGACCATAAGACGGATAAGACTAGGAGACGGGAGGGGAGGACCCCCCGAGGAGAATTACGTTTCCTCTGCCTGTGTGCAGGACCTCCAGGTTACGGCAACAGGGACTGCATGAAGCAAGGGGAAAGGAGCTACCAGCTACTCCGGCCTGGGACTGGAAGGACCGGGACTTGCCCCTCCAGCAGGGGCGGGGCCCGGGGGCCCCACGTGTCCAGCGGGCCCGGAACTCTCTCCTTCCTTGAGGAGGGCTCCGGGCTCGCCACGTGGCAGGAAGAAACCGGACCTCCCCCCTCAGTGGGAGGGCTCCGAAAGCCCTACGTGTCCAACATGGCCGGAGCTCCCGTCTCTTGAGGAGGAGCTCCGGACCCGCCACGTGGCAGGAAGATTTGGAGCCCCCCATAGGGCGAGGTTCGGAGACCTCCGGGGGCCCCTAACACGGTTAGGACCCGGGGAGGGTGTCTGTGCGAAGCTCCGAGATTGGAAATGGCCTCTGAGTACCTTGCGGAGCTAAGGACTCAGCCAGGCAAAGCCGAGAAGGAGAGAAAAAGCATCACAGACACAAGTATCCAAGAGAGTCAAATTAAGCAAGGCTCCATGAGCTGGACTACAGACTCGATAAAAAAGGGAGAAACAAGTCCTAAGGACCTCCCGGTTCTCGCCGGAACCTTGCGGCTACAAGGGCGGCCACATCCTCGACTTCAGCCCTGGCAGCTTCCTCCCGCTCCGCGGCTGGGCCCTCTCTCGCTGGCTCTAGCGAAAAAGAGGGGTCGCGGCTCTTGAAGCATGCCAGCACATGCGAGGCGACCTCTAAAGCTAAGCCGCGGCCCTCGGCCTCAAGCTCGCTGGCGACCACCGAGTCGAGTCTGTCCAGCTTGGCGCCGATCGACTCCAACGCAGGGATCACCTCTGCGACCTTCAATGCGGGAGTTGCGGCCCTCACCGGACTGAAGCCAATAGGGATCAGGGCGGACCCCGCTCGATCCACGAAGCTTGAGACCGCAAGAGCCTCGGAGGACCGCAAGGCTGAGAGCTCCACCTCGCGGCGGGCCGCCTGCAGAGCCTCCAGGTTCCTCTCGGAGAATTCCTTCTCCTTGGCCACCAGGGAACTCTCCCGAAGGTGGAGAGTCTTGGCTAGCCGCTCCAACTCAGCGGCCTTGAAGCCGGCAGTCAACTCCCGGTCCAAGACCGCCCGGCGATCATGGGAGACCTGTTCCTCCCTCAAGTCAAGGTCTGCCTTCAGAATCTCCAGCTCCTCCATCCGAGCTCGGAGGTCATCCTCGCCCGCGTTCAGCTGCGCGGCGACCCTCTCTGCCTCAGCTGCCACGGAACGCTCCCGCTCCTCAACGGCGAGTTCACGGCGCTCCAACCGCTGCCGTATTTCCACAGCAGCAGAGAGGCTCTCTTCAGCCCGGGCGTGTGCCTCCAGGGCCTCCCTGTTGATCCGCCGCGACTGGGTGTCCATGCGGTCAACAGCCCGCTTCATCCGGTCGACGAGCGCTTCCCTGAAGTCGAGCAACTCCTGCCTAGAGTCGAGCTCGCTCTTAACCTTCGCGGTCCTCTCCCGCAAAAGGTTCCCCCAGATGAGGAGGCGGTCCCGTTCAATCGTATACTCCTCCCGCTCGCGCCCTAGCGCAGCCAAGACCTGCCGGACGCTCGACTCGGCAAGCGCGAAGGCGTCCACCAGAGGCAATGGAGCAACAGAGGCTGGGGCAGTCCCCCCGACCTCCTCCATTACCTCGTCCTCAGGAAGAGCCGACGCACCAGCAGCTGAGACGAGAAGCCGATCAGGAGAAGCTGGCTCCGCGGCTCTGGCAGCCAGGCCAGCCGGGCTCTTTTCAGCTTCTGGCTCCTTGACCTGAGGAGAGGGACGAGCCGGGGAAGGCGGTGCTGGAGAAGAAGCCAGGCCGCCTAGTGCAGGATCAACCTGTGCTGGCACTACCCGGATAACTCCACACATACGCCCGCCTCTGAAGACCCACTCTGGCGTCTTTCATTACGTCGTATGTGGCCACCTTTCACAGGACACTAAACTGTAGAACCGGTCGCGCCGTCTCGGGCTCATAGGTCTAACGAGACGATGTGGTATGCCTCTACAATCTAGTGAACCTGGTACATCGGTTTCCTGGTTCCCATATATCAGTAAGCATTCGGTACACAACTCAATACCTGCTCCTGGGTACCGCACACGCATCGGTCCTTAACCGACACAGGCAGAGCTACTCGACCAAGACCTCGTCTTGTCGCTGCCTAACCATCCTGCCCGGTCTCATCTTTAGAAATGTAAACTTTAGTTTGCCCTCTTTTTCCATCTACACCCAGGTAATCCTGACTATAACTCGCGAGTAGATTCCGTCTACTCGACTTCTACCGAATGTCCTAAGCTATTTAGCACGGCATTCTTCTACAGCGGTGACCCTTTCTACCCTTAAATCCAGGGTTCATTTGGTCATGCATTTGGATTGTAAAATATCCTTGACCTAATGCACATACAAACTTAGACCCATAGTAGTGAACAAAGTAAAAACTTTAGAAAACAACTTAAATGCAAACCGGAGCTTGCCTTGATTTTGCAGGTGACTAAAGTCAGATAATATGAAGTTAGTTGTTGATGACTTGAAGTTCAATCACTGCCTTCTTGCCTCTTGATCCAAGCTTCACCTTTCCTCCACCCTCCCACGTTTAAACACTATACGTTATGAACATGCATGCATATTTAATTGTAAACTTTTTGCTAACAAATGCTAAAGCCAAGTATAAAAGTGGAACTCTGTTCAAGAATTTAAAATTACACTGGGGGTGGTGGTTTGGGTGTGTGTCTAGGCATTATCATCAAGTGAGAAGTGAGGTTCATCACTTGGGTGGTGATCACCTAATTGGTTGAACAGGACACTACTGATCCAGGGCTCCAATGGAGCTGGAAATTTTCTTGTGAGTTCCTTGTCACAAGAAAGTCCTCTGGACCAAAATTCAGAATGTTTCACTAAGTAGATCACCCAGAATAATTCCCTAAGCATTTAGGCAAAAAGGAATTAATTCTGAATATATTTGCACTTTCATGCAAATCCAAGTAAACTACAATTTCAGACATAGCTCAGGGAGTATGCATGAATTTTCTTAGGATTTTTGTAGCTAAGGAATGCCCAGAACTGAATTTCCAATTTTGAAAATTCTCTGAAAATGTTTCTGTATTCATTTGAATAAAGAAACTTGAAATCAGAATTAACCTCTCTAAATCAACTCAAAATGAACTGAAACTATTACAGGAGTATCCTAGTATCCTAAAGAATATCCTGGCAAAATATGGGTATTTTTGGATGAACCAAAATCCTTCTAAAATTCTTTTGCTGAAAAGATTTAAAGAATTCTCCAGAATTTTGTATTGGTTTTCATGCCAATTGGGTTGCATATTTGGATAGAGTTCTTTATCCTGAATCCAACCCAATTTGAATCACTAAATTTGTAGTTTCCTAGCAAAAGTTATGAGGTTCTAAAGTTTGAACTAAAATCTGGAATTCAAATTAATTCGGGAAATGTTCAAACCCTGACTGTGGGTCCCTCCTACACGTGTCAGCTGCTGGAATCATGCCACACGGGGCCACAGGACCTTTCCCATGCCACCACACTGGATCCTGGGGCCACAGAGGATCCACGATTTAAAATATCGTCACTGACATGCGTGGCCGGCCGGTCGTCTTCAACCTCGGGCCGTTTCCTTTTTCCCGCGCCACCCCCTCGCCGGAGACTCGTCGGAGCTCGCCGGAGTCGGCTTCCTGGCCGTCTCCCGGCTCGGTACTTGCCGCCTGGGGGTTTTCAGCCACGAGGAATTCAATGGTGCGGTGCTTTCGGGCTGCCGGCAACCGGAAACCGGTCGGCGACGTGCGCACACCTCGGTGAGACTTCGGCGCCGTGGCACGAGCACCCTAGCCCGCCAAAAGCTCGGCGGATCCGCTCTAAAGCATCAGTGGAGGTCAGGCAAGCTCGGCACGGCCTCAAACGGGCTTGGAAATGGCAGCAACCCCGTTGTCACCGTGCGCCCGTGCGTTCCCGCCATGGCCGCCGATCGGAAAGCTCGGAATCCGCCGCTAACACGGGGTTTCTAGCTAGGGTTGTGAAGGGGATCGGACCGCCGTTAAGCCTAGACCCTTTGTGCACAAATTGGTGACCTCTATGTGCAATTTACGCGCGAATTTGAGAAGTCTTTACCAGAGGGTCCACGGTCGTGCTCCGGAGGAAAATCTTCGAATTCTGTCACTGAGGACCACCGTTCGAGCTGAGCTTCGGGGAGAAGCACCACGATGGTACGGCACACCTCTGAGTGTCGCTGCTTGAGCGTGAAACCCACGGTGGTGAGCTGCCCACGAGAGCACGTCGTCGCCGGGGTGTTCGGCCACTGCGGAAACTCGATGTTTTCGGCGTAGAGGGCACGAACACACTTGGTGCTGACTCGAGGAGGTTGTGGGAACGATGGTGGTGTTGCTTGGCTGGTCAGCTGGGACTCGCGCACGAGTTTAGGTGGCGGCCGATCGATCAGAAGATCAGTGGCAGTGCTCGGCCAGTGTTGTGCACGAGGGAAGAAAAGAAGGCCGAGGCGTCGGTGATGAGGCAAAAGATCGCACGGGAGAAGGGATAGGCGTCCAGGCACCTCTCCAGCGTGCTGCTTCGGTGAGGAGGTGGCAGCAGCTTGCGCTCGGTGGAGCTGGGAGCCCGAGCGGCAGTCCGGTCGTGGACCGATAACAGCTAGCCAAGACTTAGTCAGTAAGTTTTATCCCTCCCCTCTCAATGACAATTGGGGTCCACAGCTCCTCTCTGCCCCAAAAGATCTCCAAATTTTGACACATTGTAAATTCAACTGTGAAGGATCCAAATTCAAAATCCATTTTGCCATTTGACAATTTGTGCCACAGTTTCAAGTTTAAATTCGAATTTGGATGAAATTTACAAGTTCCTTTGACATTCATATCAAGGCCCCTCCAAATTTGCTCAAAACTTGGCTCCCTCATAATTTGGACCTGAGGAATTCGAATATGTCCTCTGATCTTTGAGTTGGCCATTGAAAATACAACTTCTCAAACAACAGTTTGAATTTCCTCTTTTGAAAATGCCCTTCTTCATTTTGGAAGTGACCCCCTTAATTCAAACTGGATTCAAAGTTTTATAGCACATGCCAACACTTTCATGAGTAAACAAAAGTTTTTGTAAGTCCCACTTCTTGTATTCAAACTCAACTTTATTCATAGCTCAAGTTTTCCATTTACAAGTTTTGGTACTTTTACACCGGACTTCATCCCTTCCGTAGGGATGAACTCCGAAGCCGGACCATGCGCCCTACACTGGGCTAAGTTCCGATGCCGGACGATACCCCTATCGCAGGGGTGATCTCCGAAGCCGGTCGCCACCCCCAGAGGTGAACACCGAAGTCGGACCGTGCGCCCTACACTGGGCTAAGGTCCGATGCCGGATGATACCCCTATCGCAGTGGTGATCTCCGAAGCCGGTCGCCACCCCCAGGGGTGAACACCGAAGCCGGACCGTGCGCCCTACACTGGGCTAAGGTCCGATGCCGGACGATACCCCTATCGCAGGGGCGATCTCCGAAGCCGGTCGCCACCTCCAGGGGTGAACACCGAAGTCGGACCGTGTATCCTACACTGGGCTAAAGTCCGATGTCGGACGATACCCCTATCGCAGGGGCAATCTCCGAAGTTGGTCGCCACCCCCAGGGGTGAACACCGAAGCCAGACCGTGCGCCCTACACTGGGCTAAGGTCCGATGCCGGACGATACCCCTATCGCAGGGGTGATCTCCGAAGTCGGCCGCCACCCCCAGGGGTGAACACCGAAGCCGGACCGTGCGTCCTACACTAGGCTAAGGTCCAATGTCGGACGATACCCCTATCGCAGGGGCGATCTACGAAGCCGGTCGCCACCCCCAGGGGTGAACACCGAAGCCGGATCGTGCGCCCTACACTAGGCTAAGGTCCGATGCCGGACGATACCCCTATCGCAGGGGCGATCTCCGAAGCCGGTCGCCACCCCCAGGGGTGAACATCGAAGCCGGACCGTGCGCCCTACACTGGGCTAAGGTCCGATGCCGGACGATACCCCTATCGCAGGGGCGATCTCCGAAGCCGGTCGCCACCCCCAGGGGTGAACACTGAAGCCGGACTGTGCGCCCTACACTGGGCTAAGGTCCGATGCCTGACGATACTTCTATCGTAGGGGCGATCTCTGAAGCCGGTCGCCACCCCCAGGTGTCAACACCGAAGCCGGACCGTGTGCCCTACACTGGGCTGAGGTCCGATGTCGGACGACACCCCTATCGCAGGGGTGACCTCCGAAGCCGGTCACCACCCCGTCCGCAGGGGTGAACACCGAAGTCGGACCTTGCGCCCTACACTGGGCTGAGCTATGAAGACGCACATCACCCCCTCCGCAGGGGTGAGCTCTGATCCTGGACCTCCCCTCTTCTCAGAGGCTGAGCTCCGATGACCTCCCGGACCATGCGCCCTACACTGGGCTGAGGTCCAATGCCGGCCCTCGCCTTCTCCTCAGAGGTGAGCACCGATGACGGCCCTCGCCCTCTCCTCAGAGGCGAGCCCCGATGCCAGACCTCCCCTCTTCTCAGAGGTGGAGCTCCGATGACCTTCTAGCCCTTGCCTTCTCCTCAGAGGCGAGACCCCATGCCGGCCCTTGCCCTCTCCTCAGAGGCGAGCCCCGATGCCGGACCTCCCCTCTTCTAAGAGGAGGAGCTTCGATGACCTTCCGGCCCTCACCTTCTCCTCAGAGGCGAGCCCCGATGCCGGCCCTCGCCCTCTCCTCAGAGGTGAGCCCCGATGCCGGACATCCCCTCTTCTTAGAGGCGGAGCTCCGATGACCTTCCGGCCCTCGCCTTCTCCTCAGAGGCGAGCCCCGATGACGGCCCTCGCCCTCTCCTTAGAGGCGAGCCTCGATGCCGGACCTCCCCTCTTCTCAGAGGCGGAGCTCCGATGACCTTCCGGACCTCCCCTCTTCTCGGAGGCAGAGTTCCGATGACTTTCGGCCCTCGCCCTCTCCTCAGAGGTGAGCTCCGATGCCAGACCTCACCCCCCTCAGCAGGGGTGACCTCTGATGCCAGTCTACATCCCCTCCATGGGGGTGAGCACCAAAGCCGGACCTCTACCTCTCCTCAGAGGCGAGCTCTGAAGCCGGACCTCCCCCTTTCACAAGGGATGAGCTCCGATGCAAGGCTTCACCATCTCCTCAGAGGCTGAACTCTGAAGCCGTCGAGACCCTGCCAACGCAGGGAGTACTCAAGACAAGAAGGTGCGCGGGAAGAAGAAGGCCCCACCTCGGGCTCGTTACCTCCCTCGAGATGGGCCCGGGGGCCACTGTCGGTACCCTCAATACCGGGTACCCCCTCGCACAGGGTGAAACCGCCTAAGGACCTCGCCCTTCTCCACAGAGAGAGCTCCGAAGGCACCATGTGTCCAGCGGGGCCGGACCTCCCTCTCCTCAAAGGAGAGCTCCGGGCCCGCCACATGGCCAACTGAGTCGGACCTCCCCCCTCCGCGGGGAGAGCTCCGAAGGCTCCACTTGTCCAGCAGGGCCGGACCTCCCTCTCCTCAAAGGAGAGATCCGGGCCCGCCACGTGGACAGTAGAGACGGACCTCCCCCCTCCATGGGAGAGCTCCGAAGGCTCCACGTGTCCCGCGGGGCCGGACCTCCCTCTCCTCAGAGGAGAGCTCCGGACCCGCCACGTGGCCAGCAGAGCAGCGCTGCCTGCCCCCACTCGGTAGGCAGCAGGAGTAAAGACGCGCCATACCTTGCCCGTACAAGGTATTCAAGACCCGCGCCTTTCCAAGGCGCGGAGCACGCCTCTGTCAGGTGCCGTTGCGACCAATCACATCACAGACTGGCGCGCCGCGTCAGAGCCTGCCCACCAATAAACACAGCGACAAGACATCCCCTGCCGCCCCTGCCAACCACTATGACTAGCTTGCGGCATGGGCAGGGCGGCAGAACAAAGACTCAGAAGCCCTCACTAGAGACAACTACCGGCATAACTGCAGATACGGTAGATGGCAGGCAATCTCCCCGGAACCACCTGTCGGGTCCCAGGACCACCTTGTAAGCCACCCGAGCCTTGGACTATAAAAGGCTCGGGCAGGCAACGTTAGCAGGGGTTCGACATTTGACCCACTCTCCCGTAGGGTTCGCACTTCAGCCATTCGCATCCTTAGGTTCGACTCATCCTCAAGCTCAGGACTCCGATTCTGAGCAACAAGCAATACAACGAGCACCTCTGCTCACCGTGGACGTAGGGTATTACGCTCCGGCAGCCTGAACCACGTAAAAATCCCTGTGTCAAGCTTCTCCCTCAATCATCCCTAACGTGTAAGCTCTCCGTGAGTGACTAGCCCCTCCGAAAAAGAACCTCCACGGGCTGCCCAGAGCAGGCCCGGGGGAAGTGTCGGCTACACACTTCGACACTGGGTATGAACCGACTGAGCGCAGCTAGACATCCCACGAGCTTCTGGACATCCTTGATGCGAGCCGAGGGCCGCATCAGCTCGATGGCCTTCATCTTCTCTGGGTTGGCCTCGATCCCTCGGTGTGAGACCAGGAATCCAAGGAACTTTCTAGAGGAGACACCGAACACACATTTGTCTGGGTTTAGTTTAGTGTGCGTGGAGCGCAGTTTCTCAAAGACTAGAGCTAGGTTATCTAACAAGGATGCGCTCTTTCTGACTTTGACAACGATGTCATCGACATACACCTCTACTAAGTCTCGGATTAGCTCTCCAAATGTTTTATGCATAGCGCGTACAAAAGTAGGGGGAGCATTTTTCAGACCATAAGGCATGGAGACATAACAATACAGGCCATCTACTGTTATAAAAGCAGTGTGTTGTTCATCTTCTCTAGACATTGGTATTTGGTGGAAGCCTAAGTACGCGTCTAGGAAGCATAACATATCACAGCCTGATGTTGAGTCTACAATTTGATCTATTCTAGGGAGAGGGAATGGATCTTTTGGGCATGCCTTATTGAGACTGGTGTAGTCGATGCACATCCGGAGCTTCCCGCCGGCCTTCGGGATGACAACAGGGTTCGCCAACCACCGGGGGTGGTGGACCTCCCGTATGAAGCCAGCATCGAGCAACTTCTTGATCTCTTCACGGATGAAGTTCTGCCGCTCGATGGACTGCTTCCAGGGCTTCTGCTAGATCGGTCGAGCGTCAGGGAAGATCTTCAGATGGTGCTCGATCGCCTCCCTAGGGATCCCGGGCATCTGTGACGGTTGCCATGCAAACACGTCGACGTTGTCCCAGAGGAAGGTGATGAGCGCACCTTCCTATTTGTCGACTTGGACGACCTTCAAGGGGACGTCGCCTTCGTCGAGGGGTTGCACTCAGGGTGCAGAGGTCAAGGCACGGTGGCGTGCACTCGGGTGGAGCTGGCCCGGTTCTGCACCGCCAGGGGCTGGTGCTCGGGCTGCCGCAAGTGCTTGGAGCTTCTCCAAGGCTGACACTGCTGCAGTGCGGTCTTCACGGATCCTGAGGACGCCGGTGGGTGTAGGCATCTTCAGGACCAGGTAGCCGTAGTGGGCTACTGCCATGAACCGGTACAGGGCCGGCCTGCCAATGATGGCATTGAAGGGGAGGTCGACCTCCGCCGCGTCGAACAGAATGTATTCTGTCCGGTAGTTGTCCGGTGCTCCGAAGGTCACCGAAAGGCTGATGTTCCCGTATGGGATGACTTGTCCCAGCCCTACCCCTCAGAACGGGCTTGATGGAGTGAGCTTGGCCATGGGAATCTGCAGCTTCTGGAAAGCTGCACGACTGATGAGGTTGAGGCCGGCCCCGCCATCCACCAGGACGTGGTACATCTTCTTGTTGGCGATGGTTGGAGCTACCAAGAGTGGCAGCTGTCCAGCCCCAGCCATGTTCTTGGGGCAGTCGGAGACGTCGAAGCTGATGGGGGTCCCTACCCACTTGAGGTGTGGCGCTGCGCTTGGGGTAGGAGCCACCGACGCCACTGCGCGGCGCAGAGTCTTTACTGCATTCCGGGACAAGGGGTCCGAGGACCCTCCGTAGATGACGTGGAGTGCCTTCCGGTGCTCGTCTTCACTGGAGCTGGAGTCCCCATGGTTGTGGACAGCATTCACAGTGCGCTGGGGATCCTGGTACCCCATCTCTTGGTTTCCATTATCCCGGGGGTCAACCTTTTGCTTGCCCTCCTGCTGGCGGAAGGGAGCATCCTCTGCGCGCGGTTGCTTCCCCTCGCGGAAGCGCTCCGCAAGCTTCTTGATCTCCCGGCACTCACCAGCAGTGTGGCTCCTGGTGTTGTGTACCGGGCACATCTCACCACGGTCACTACGGTTAGGTGACTGTCGTGGCCTCTTGTCAGGGTGCGGCCCCCGAGCTCCACCGGGTGCTGCAGTTGCAGCAACGGGAGCTCCGGCCGGTGGCTTGATCTTACCACCGCCCTTCTTCTTGGTCTTCTTGCTGCTCCATTGGGGCGCAGCGCTAGCTCCGGGCTGCCCTCCTGCTTTGGAGGCTGGCCGTGAGTGCCAGTTGTGCCCTTCCTCTGCTCTAGCGCACTTGTCCGCTAGGCTGAAGAGCTCCGAGATGTCGCGCACCTCCCTGGTGAACAACTTCTCGAGCATCCTCTCGTCCCTAACACCCTGTCAGAATGCCACCACCACTGACACATTATGGATGTGGGGGATGGTGTTCCGCACCTGGGAGAACCTCTGGATGGAGCGTAGAGATTCTCCAGGTTGTTGTCGCACGGCGTGGAGGTCCAGCTCCGTGCCGGGACGGGTGTAGGAGCAGCCAAAGTTCGCAGTGAACTGTTGGCACAGCTCTCCCTAGGAGGTTATGGAACCCTGGGGAGGTTCATGAGCCATGACCGGGCCGGGCCGGTCAAGGCGACGGGGAAGTAGTTGGCCATGACGGCCTCATCCCCTCCTGCCGTGAGGATGGCAGTGGAGTAGATCTACAGGAACTCTGCAGGGTTGATGCTTCCGTCGTACCTCTCCGGCAGGTGTGGCCGGAACTTGCGTGGCCACACTGCAAAGCAAAGGTGGGGCGCCAGGGCCGCACACCCCGCTCCTGCTGCTGTAGATCCTGGTGCCACGAATGCTTGGTCCGGTGTCGGCACGGTGTACCCCGGCATGCGCAATGGTGCACCATATACTGGGGGCGCCGACTGCAAGGCATATGGCCGCTGCATATGCTGCGTGGCGTACGCCTGGGGCAGAGGTCGCATGGCGAACGTACGCGGCCCAGGCTGAGTCGAGGCGGTCGACATGCTGTAATCGGCCTCGTGGTTGCGACGCCTTTCGCGCCGCCGCTCGATGGTCACGCGGGCATCCTCTCCCAAGTGATGTCGCTCCATCTCTGACCTCAGGTCCGCTGTTGGGATCCTGGTAGAGCGTGAGTCTGCCGTCTGCCCGTCAACCGTTGGTGTGCGCGACAGGGACACATCTGGTTGACTGGAGCGTCGTCCCCGTCGTAGCGGAGGGTTGAAGGCGGCGACGATGAGGTGGTCGATGTTGCGGATCCACTGCTGGGTGGCCCCTGGGGAGCGTCCACAGTAGGTGGATTGTGCAGGAGCGCCCGTGCTGCGGCTAGCGCACTCACTTGAGTAGCACTTTGCGCCGCAGCAAATCTTGGGCTTGCAGGAGTCCGCGTTGTGTGGCAGACCGGAATCCGCTCATCCAGGATCGCAGAGGGTGGTGCCGCGTGATGTGACACCCGACAGCACACGTCATAAGAATACCTTAGATTACATGGGAAAACAAACTGAATGTACAAAGTAGTACACTTCTCAGTTACAAACTAGGGTCTTTATTACACAGCGGAAGTTTCTTTTATACAACTCACGCCCGCCTATCTAGCAAAAGTGGCTGCCCAGCCCTAGGGCAACCCACACTAGCTGCACTCCTCAGCTCAGCGCGGCGTGTATGGCTCCCACTCAGCCGTGGTCCCCGACGGAGGGTAACCTTCACCGGTGGACTCGTACTCCGAGCCCGTGGGTGGCTCCTTACCTGAAAAACACTTAAGCAGCAACCGTGAGCACGAAGGCTCAGCAAGGCTTAACCGACTCACCTAAGCATGAAACTCTACATGAGGTGTACCATGACGTAGGATAGTCATATTGCAACAAATGGACTCACCTACAAGTTCGTCCTTAGTTCAACTTTTAGCAACAAGTTAACAGTTCAGGAAGCTGAAATTGAGTAAGCCATATTTGGTGGCAAACATGTAGCAATACAATATTATATCAAGTCAGCAGTATTGAATCACCATATTTCATATGTTAGTCTACGTCACGACTCAGTGACCAAGTGGTACTCTTCACCGCGAGGGACGGTAAATCGACTCGATATACACCTGCAAGGAAACCCAAAGAGCACGTCACGTACGCCCACCCGTGGAGCTGCACAGCACGCTCACTCAATGTCGTACGGGACAACCTTTCGCCCAACAGCCCAAACGTCGAACCGGTCGCATCGAAACGAGCAGGAGGTTACCCACACGGAGCATCTCTCTATGCCCATTGGCAGATTTCCACCTTGCTGCCCTCAGCCTACACCTATAAATTGGTGCGTTATGCCTCGACGCCTGGAGGTTTAGGCTACATCGGTTTATCGGAGACCCATATATCCGATATGCCTTCGGTACGTTCAAACTTGATCAGCGTGGGCCGCACACGGATCGGTCCTCAATCGACACGGACAGGGCTGCGCACACAAGACTCCCTCTTGCTGCGCCCTAGCCCCTGACTAGTCTCATTTTCATTACTAAAGTGATCTCACATCACTCAACCAAACCCGTGTGTCCCAAGCCTATCTCGCGAGTAGATTCCAATTACTCGACTTGTACCGAAGCCCTATGAATCTTTAAGCATAGCCTATCTACTCGAGGTCTTAGACACTACCCTCACTCTTTTAGGAACCTTTGGTTATGCAAGTGGGGTTTCATTCATCCTATACCTAATGCACATACATACTTCATATGACACATGTAAACAAAGTAAGACTTATAAAAGGTTAATGCAAACCGGGGCTTGCCTTGTTGCTGCTGGTCAGTAGTTAGTTCTTCGTCCGAAAGAAGGAAATCCAGCACTTCCGGGGTCTCTTCTTCAATGGCTACACGTTGAATACAATACTACATGTAAATTTAAATGCAAATGTGTGAACTTAAATACATAATTGCTAATAACTCTAGCTAGACCTCCCCTTTGGTTCTGAATTTTTTATGGTAGATTGGTAGGGTCCTAACCAGAGTTGTGACCAAGTTTGATTTGAAACAAAGTTCAATTGAACCTTGTACAAATAAAAGCCTCTTTGGTCAATAATTGAGCCTCTAAGTAATTCCAGGGTTTTTCATGGCTCCCACCATTACTTTCTGGAAACTAGAATTTAGGATGGTTCTAATGGAGTTGGTTTCATATCATTTGAAGAATTCTACAGAAAGTTATGTCCTAATTAAGATTGGAGAAAATCTGAAAAATGTTTCTGTACATTTTTTCTATTTTCTCTGGGCAGTTCCCTTAATCACCCAATTAGGGTAAATAAATGAACTTGGATGAGTCTGAAAATTTTACTGGGATTCAGGGATTTTCCAATGAACCTTTCAGCCAAACTTCAGAATTTTTCATAAAGTAGTTCTCCAGATAAAATTCCCAACATTTTAAACTTTAGGGATTTAATTCTGGAAAACTATTCTCTTTCATGAGCTGAACTTGGTATTGCTGGAAAGTGCTCAGAGAGCTGAATCCAACAAAATTTGGTTCACCCGATTTGGAGCTTTCTAGCCAAAGTTATGAGGATTTGAAGTTTGGAAGAATTCTGAAAATCGGGGGAAAAGTTTAAACTCTCGGGGCCAGCGGGGACATGTGTCGAGCGCGGAGGTGTCCGGCACACCGGAGCTCACAGGGTATTTGCGCGCCAGCACAGCCGATCCCTGGCCACACCCGATCCCAATTTAAATTCTTCAGCCGCTGACACGTGGGTCAGCCGGCTTCGTCTTTCTCCCGCAGTTCTCTCGCGCCCGCGCCGCCGACCTCGCCGGAGCAGACTCGGGGCTCGCCGGCTCGCCGCTGCCGGACCTCCCATGGTCTGAAACTCGCCGCCAGGGGGTTGTCGACGTCGAGGAACACGTCGGGGGTGACAGGTCGGGCTGGGGGTGACCGGAAATAGCTCGGCGACGTGCCGCGGCCTCGGTTGAGGTTCGACACCGTCGACCGTGGTTTCTAAACCCGCCAACACCTCGAACAAACGGCCCTATAGCATCAGTGTACCTCTAGGAAGCTCGACAAGGTGTCAAAAGGGTTCAGGGATGGCGGCAAGTCGGTCGGCACCGTGTGACCGATCGTGCCCGCCATGACCGCCCTCGATCGAGCTCGAAATTCGTCACTCCTTTACAGTTTCACGCTACGGATGCAGAAAAGAACTTCATCGCCGGCTAGTCCAGCGTTTATGTGCAAGATTTGATGACCTCCGAAAGATCATAGAGCGAGAATTTAAAGAAACCGTACCGGAAGCTCGGTTTACGGTCGCCAGAGCAAAAACTGGAAATTCTCTGCGGATTCTTCACGGTTGGCTTCCAAACTTGGAGGAGAGCAGCACGGTGGTCGCGCGCTCCTGTTGCCTCTCTCGCTGGACCGTGAAAACGCCTGTGGAACGCTGCCCACGGGCGCCTGACTCTCGGCTGAGGCTAGGTCGCCGCGGTGGCGGTCGTCTTTGGGCAAAGGAGGTCGGAGCTCGCGGTTTCTGGCGTTGGAGAGGTGGAGTGCGAGCTCAGGTGGCTGTCTAGCAGCTCAGGGACGAAGGAGGAGATGGTTTTGCTGGTTTTCCCGATTGAGCAGAGAGCTGCGGCGAGAAACAATGCCGCTGCTCGGGTTTGCCCGCGAGAAGATAAAGCCGGCCGACTCCTGCTCGGCTGAGGCGGTGCCGGTCACATGGGGGCGCGAGCCAGCCGCCCTGGGCGCCAACGCGCGGAGGGGGAAGCAGCTGGTGGCGCCGGTAGCTGCTCGGTGGCACAGCCGACAGCTGCTCGGCGGAATTTCCCACTGAGACTCTGACTTTGGGTGCAAGTTTCTCCTTCTTCCCTCTATGACATGTGGGTCCCACCCGGGGTTTTAACCTCTGAAATTTACTCCTAATCACTGTTGTAAACAGTGAGCCCCATAATACCCCTGGTGATTCAAATTATTCACCCCTGAGCCGTTTGAATTGAATAGAATTCAAATTGGGTTCGGTTTGAGTGAATTTCAGCACAAGTTCAGTTTTGAATTCAAATAAAGTTTGAATTCGTCCCACTTAGCTCATGTCAAGATCAACTCCAAATGGAGTGAAAATTGGTGTGTGAGCTCACAAAAATGTGCTGAATAAGAATATGCCTCCCACTTTTAAATTCATGGGACAAAAACAGTTTGAATTTGAATGTGGTTTCAAACTGCCCTCTTTCTATCTATACCCAAAATGACCTCAAAAGGTTTTGAATTTGGGTGAAATTTGGCATGGACATCCTTAGCAATGTGTAGGAGTTTTCATAAGTCCAGCCCACCTATATCACATGTGGGAAATACCACTTTTGCAATATGTGAGTTTGTTCTCTAATGAGCATGTTAATGGTGGTTACATGCTCTTCATTTGTGTTCATCATCTTTCCTCAAATGAGGTGTGTGGTGTGGTGATGAACACTTCAAATGTGTGCCAAAACTGAGGCCCTTACATTCCTCCCCCCTTAAAAGAATCTCGTCCCGAGATTACAAAAGAAGAGATAGCGATGTAGTAGGGACTTACCCGTGTTGAGAAGCCATGAACTCTGGGTAATTTGAGCGAAGGAATTCCTCGCTCTCCCACGTCGCTTCTTCCACGGTATGGTTACTCCATAGGATCTTATAGAACCACAACGTTCTGTTACGTGTGGTTCGGGCTTTTTCATCAAGAATTTCCACTGGATACTCATCATATGTTAAATCCGGTTTCAGCTCGCTGATGTCTTCGGTAGGAACAGCAGCCGTATGCCTCAAACATTTTCGCAGTTGCGAAATATGGAAAACATCATGGACACCAGCAAGGGATGCCGGTAGCTCCAGTCTATACGCTGCTGGTCCGCACTTCTTGGTGATAGCATAGGGTCCAATGAAACGAGGAGCGAGCTTCCCCTTGACGCCGAACCAGTGCACGCACTTCATCGGAGACACGCGGAGGTACACGTATTCACCGACGTCAAAGTGCAATGGTCTACGCCTCTTATCAGCGTAGCTCTTCTGCCGGGATTGAGCGGCCTTCAAATTGGCTTGAATTGTCCGAACGCGCTCTTCGGCGTCGTTCACCACATCAACTCCGAATGTGACCCTTTCACCGGACTCGCACCAGTTTAATGGGGTGCGGCATTTACGACCGTAGAGAGCTTCGTAGGGTGCCATCTTGATACTCGCCTGATAGCCATTGTTGTACGAGAATTCCACCAATGGTAGGTGATCATCCCAGTTCCTACCATGGTGGATGGCACATGCTCTCAACATGTCTTCTAATACTTGATTCACCCTCTCTGTCTGCCCATCTGTCTGAGGGTGGTAAGCGGAGCTTCTAATCAGTTTAGTACCCAAAGCAGCATGTAACTGCTCCCAAAAGCGAGATACAAACAATGCACCTTGATCTGAGACTATGGTCTTGGGTACGCCATGCAAACATAGAATCCTGGCGATATATAACTCCGCATATCTGTTGGCATGGAAATGTGTATGTACGGGGATGAAGTGAGCTGACTTGGTCAGTCGGTCAACGATTACCCAAATGGAATCATGTTTGTTGGATGTTAAGGGTAATCCCACAATGAAATCCATGCTCACATCTTCCCATTTCCATGCTGGAATTTTCAGGGGTTGCAGCAGCCCTGATTTCCTCATATGATCAGCCTTCACTCGTCTACACGTATCACACTCGGATACGTACTTAGCTACCTCCCGCTTCATCCGTGTCCACCAAAATTTCTTTTTCAAATCTTGGTACATTTTGTTGCTGCCCAGATGAATGGAGTACTTGGACAAGTGAGCTTCATCGAGGATCTTCTTTCTCAACTCCATATCCCGGGGTATGACTATGCGGTCATTGAACCACAGCGTCCCCTCTTCATCTTTCCGGAAACATTTGATCTCCCCATTGTCAATCCGTCTCCGGAGATGTGCCATGCCTTTATCATTTTTCTGAGCTGCAATGATGTTGTCGAAGTGTGCGATCGACACTTCCCCCGGGCCTGCACTGGGCAGCCCACGGAGGTTCTTTTTTCGGAGGGGCTAGTTCCTAGCGGAGAGCTTGCGCGGATGGACGAGTTAGTGATAGCTTGACACGGGAAGTTTTACGTGGTTCAGGCCGCCGGAGCGTAAAACCCTACGTCCACGGCGAGCTATGGAGCTCGCTGTATTGCTTGCTGCTCAGGGGCGGGGGCCTGAGCTTGGGGGTGAGTTACAGCTTCAGAGTGTATGGCTAGCATATGAGTTGCCGAATGCGAACCCAGGGGTGCGGATGGCTAGAGTCCGGACCCCTGCTAACGTCGCCTACCCGAGCCTTTTATAGTCCAAGACTCGGGTGGCTTACAAGGGGGGCCGGGACCCGACAGGTGGTCCCGGGGAGATTGACTGATATCTACCGTATCTGCAGTTATGCCGGTAGTTGTCTCTGCCGAAGGCTTCTAAGTCTTCGTCTTGTAGCCCTGCCCATGCTGCATGCTAGTCGTAGTGGTTGATGTCGGCGCAGGCGGCATGGGATGTCTTGTCGCGGCGTTTATTGGCTGGCAGGTTCTGACACCGCGCGCCAGTCTGTGATGCGACTGGGCGCAACGGCACCTGACAGATGCGTGCTCCGCGTTTCCGCGTCTTGGGAAGACGCGGGCCTTGAATACCTTGTACGGGCAAGGTGTGGGGTGCCTTTACGCCCGCTGCCTACCGCTCGGGGGCAGGCAGCACCATTCTTCTGGCCACGTGGTGGGTCCGGAGCCCTTCTCTGAGGAGAGAAGGGTCCGGCCTGCGGGGCACGTGGAGCCTCCGGACCTCTCCCCGCGGAGGGGGAGGTCCAGCTTCTGTATGCCACGTGGCGGGCCCGGAGCTCTCCTCTGCGGAGAGGGAGGTCCGGCCCCGCTGGACGCGTGGCGTCTTCGGACCTCTCTCCCACGGAGGGGGAGGTCCGGCTTCTGTATGCCACGTGGCGGCCCCGGAGCTCTCCTCTGAGGAGAGGAAGGTCCGGCCCCGCCGGACGCGTGGCGCCTTCGGAGCTCTCCCGGCGGAGAAGGACGAGTACCTTAGGCATTTTACCCTGTGCGCGGGGGTACCCCATATCGAGGGTACCGACAGTGGCCCCCGGGCCCATCTCGGGGGAGATAGCGAGCCCGAGGTGGGACCTTCATCTCTTCTGATCCGTGCACTTTCTTGTCTTGAATACTCCCTGTGCTGGCAGGGTCTTGACGGCTTCGATGTTCAGCCTCTTAGGAGAGGGTGAAGCCTGACATCGGAGCTCGGCCCGGCTGTGGGGGCGGAGGTCCGGAAGTCATCGGAGCTCAAGCCAGTGAAGGGCGTGAGGTCCGGCATCAGCGCTCACTTCTGAAAGGAGGGCGAGGGCTGGCCTCGGAGCTCGGCCTGGCTGTGGAGGCGGAGCCCGGAAGTCATCGGAGCTCAGGCCAGCGAAGGGCGTGAGGTCCGGCATCAGCGCTCGCCTCTAAAAGGAGGGCGAGGGCTGGCCTCGGAGCTCGGCCCAGCTGTGGAGGCGGAGTCCGGAAGTCATCGGAGCTTAGGCCAGCGAAGGGCGTGAGGTCCGGCATCAGCGCTTGCCTCTGAAAGGAGGGCGAGGGCTGGCCTCGGAGCTAGGCCCAGCTGTGGGGGCGGAGTCCGGAAGTCATCGGAGCTCAGGCCAGCGAATGGTGTGAGGTCCGGCATCAGCGCTCGCCTCTGAAAGGAGGGCAAGGGCTGGCCTCGGAGCTCCGCCCAGCTGTGGGGGCGGAGGTCCGGAACTGCTCAGTGGTCCGCCCTTTCCTATCCCTTAGTCTCATTTGGCTTACTGTCCCAGGCCGGAATACGGGGCTTAGGTAATCCAGTGCACTTGGTCCCGGAGGTCTGGCCCCAGCCCCAGTCAGGGTGTAACCGCCCGGCCCCCTGGTACTCAGACCGTAGCGCCGGGAGGCAGAGTGCGCATGCTTTTGGTGCAAGACCGGGCAAAGCAAGGCTCCTGACCTCCCATTCTAGTGTAGGTCTTTTCTCGGAGGAGACCAACTGGTGGTGCAGTACCCTTATAGAGGGAGATTCGAAAGGCCACCGGGCCTCTGGCATGTACCCCAAGCACTACCGCCTTCGGCAGGACGGCAAATATCGACTATGCATGAGAGCAGGAAAGAGGAACCGAGTGTACAATGGACGCACACTGTCTAGAGCGTGGGGAGGCGTTCATATAAATTAATGCGTAATTTAAATAAACACCTAAGTAAGCATGGTGAACTTACTGGGGTGGCGTCGGAGCGCCTGTCTTCACGCAGAGCGGGTCATGCGTGGCTTCGTCGTACGCCGGACACGGGGGGTCCCCCATGGCTATATCAGGGGGAAGCATGGCTTCGGCCCTGCATACCATGTGGAAGGGTAGTTCCCGTGACCCGGCCCTGGGAAGTCCGGCTGGCCCTCGACATGGAGGAGCCGGTATCCCCCGACGGCTCTGAGTGCGCGTCTGCACCAGTTGTGTGGGTCTGCTTGGCGTGGACTTGGCACACATTGCATCCCTAACCAGTTTGACGGCGTCCAGGTGGCTCTCGGTCAGTAGGAGCCATGCCGGGTGGCTTATCTGACCAATGCGCGGGACGATGAGTGTTCCCTGCACTCGCCTCCTTGGACTACTGCGAGCTAGTCGCAGCCTTCCTCCTGGGTTATGCACCGCAATAGGATGTCGAGGCGCCACGCCAGTAAAGATACCAGCGCGTAGCACTTAGCCGTCCACACCACCCGTTCAGCGGATGCACGTTCATCAGGAAGGATGTCCTTCAAGGAGTCCCAGACCTCCGTGGTCCATGCATCGGGACTACTTGAGCTTCTGGATCTCGAGCGCTGGGTTTCACGGAGTCCTCAGCGACTCTTACGATCCTTTGGCGGCATCCAGGGCCGCCGGGACTGCCTAGCTTCGTGGCACTGGTTCAGCCCCCTTCGCTCGGCTCGGCGAGCCGGGCTGTGGACCGCAGCAACGTCCTCTCGAAGACTCCTTCGTGCACGGGGGCTCCGATGGAGGTCTTCATTGAGAAGTTGTCAGCTGCGGCCGTGCCAGCGCGCGGTTCATGGCGCAGGTCCAAGGCGAGGAATTCTTTCTCCAACATCTGCACGTGAAGCAGATAAGCAGCTAGCTGTGGGTCATTGCAAGGGCATTCACCCTTAACTTGCTTGATAACTAGCTGGGAGTCGCCCTGTGCCAACAACTGGCGAGCGCCCAAAGACAGGACTGTCTTTTAGGCCAAAGACGAGTGCTTCATACTCTGCCAAGTTGTTGGTTGCCTTGGAATTGAAACGCACCATGTACCCAGACTGCTCCCCCAATGGCATGAGAAGCAGTACGCCGGCACCGGCCCCCTGTTTTCGCGAGGAGCCGTCGAAGAAGAGCGTCCAGTGAGGCCCGGTGAAGACCGGAGCTCGGTACTTTGGTTCACCGTCTTCGCGGCCCCCTGGGTCAGCCTTCGTTGGCGTCCACTCAGCCACAAAGTCAGCCAGTGCTTGGCTCTTGGCTGTCTGACGTGGTCGGGAGCTCAGCTTGAACTCCGCCGTCTTCGGGCTGTCTTCCGTCTTCGGAAGCTGGCAGTGGGTGCCAGCTCCGCCCACCGGCTGCTCTGGCGCAATTGTCCGCCAGGCTGAAGTGCTCAGAGGCATCGCAGACCTCTTTGGTCGCAAGCTTCTCAAGCATCTTCTCGTCTCGGACACTGCCGAAGTGCCACCACCATAGAAGCACTTTGAATATGCGGGATGGTGTTGCGTACCTGGGAGAACCGCTGGATGAAGGAGCGCAGCGACTCTCCAGGTTGTTACTTGATGGCTTGGAGGTCAAGCTCCGTGCCGGGACGGTTGTAGGGGCTGCCGAAGCTGGCGATGAACTACCGGCAGAGCTCTCCCCAGGAAGTTATGGAACCCCGAGGGAGGTTCATGAGCCAAGACCGGGTCGGGCCGGTCAAGGCGTCGGGGAAGTAGTTGGCCATGACAGCCTCATCCCCTCCTGCGGCAAGTACGGCGGTGGAGTAGACCTGAAGGAACTCCGCTGGGTTGACGCTGCTGTCGAACCTTTCAGGCAGGTGCGGCCAAAACCGGAGCCTGGTGTAGCTGGAATCTGCCGTGTGCTCACCAACCATTGGCGTGCGCATCAGCGACACAGCAGGTTGGCCGGAGCGTTGTCCCCGCCGAAGTTGAGGGTTTGTGGTGGCGACGACGAAACGGTCTACCTCGCGAATCCGCTGCTGGGTCGCTGCCTGAGGCGCGTCCCGAGCAGGCGGATTGAGTAGCAGCGCTCTTGCTGCGGCTAGCGCACCCCCGCCGGGTATGCCCAGCGCTACTGAAGACCTGACACTGGTCGGAGCCTGCATTGCCGGGGTCGGCGCTGCCAGAGCCGGTTGCTGGCTCCCAGTGCAGGTATTGGTGCCGCGAACGCTTGGTTCGCCGCTGGCACAGTGTGCCCCGGTATGGGCAAGGCTGCTCCATAGACCGGGGACGCCGTTTGCAGGGCATATGGTTGTGGCATATGCTGCGCGGCGTATGCCTGGGGCAGAGCTCGCATGGCGAAGATCTGCCCTTCAGGCTGGGTCGAGGCCGACGTCATACTGTCGCCAGCCTCTTAGTTGCGACGCCTTTCTCGACGTCGCTCGAAGAACACTCGGGCATCTTGGCCCAAGTGGCATCGCTCCGGCTCCGCCCCCAGGTCCGTCGACGGAAGCCTGGTGGAGCTGGAGTCCACCGTCTGCTCACCAACCATTGGCGTGCGCATCAGCGGCACGGCCGGTTGACCGGAGCGTCGTCCCCGCCGAAGTCGAGGGTTTGCGGCGGCGACGACGAGACGGTCTATCTCTCGAATCCACTGCTGGGTCTCTGCCTGAGGCGCGTCCCCAGCAAGCAGATTGCGCAGTAGCGCTCTTGCTGCGGCTGGCGCACCCCCGCCGGGTAGGCCCAGAGCTACTGAAGACCTGACACTGGTTGGAGCCTGCATTGTCGGGGTCGGCGCTGCCAGAGCCGGTTGCTGGCTCCCAGTGCAGGTACACAGTGTACCCCGGTATGGGCAAGGTTGCGCCATAGGCCGGGGACGCCGCTTGCAGAGCACACGGTTGTGGCTTATGCTGTGCGGCGTACGCCTGGGGCAGAGCTCACGTAGCGAAGGTCTGCCCTCCAGGCTGGGTCGAGGCCGACGTCATGTTGTCGCCAGCCTCTTGAGTGCGACGCCTTTCTCGACGTCGCTTGAGGAACACTCGGGCATCTTGGCCCAAGTGGCACCGTTCCAGCTCTGTCCTCAGGTCCATCGACGGAAGCTTGGTGGAGCTGGAACCCGCCGTCTGCCCGTCAACCGTTGGCGTGCGCGTCAGCGACACAGCCAGTTGGTTGGAGCGTCGTCCCCGCCGAAGTCAATGGTTTGCGGCGGCGACGACGAGGCGGTCCGCTGTGGCGGACCGGAATCCGCTCATCCAGGATCGCAGAGGGTGGTGCCGCGCGATGCGACACCCGACAGCACACGTCATAAGAACGCAATATATTACATGGGAAAAACAGCTGAAACTGTACAAACAGGTACAAACTTCAGTTACAGCTATTGTTCTATTACACAGCGGAAGACTACACTATACAACTCACGCCCGCCTATTTAGCAAAAGTCGGTTGCCCAGCCCTAGGGCAACCCACACTAGCTGCACGTCTCAGCTCAGCGCGGCGTGTACGGCTCCCACTCAGCCGTGGTCCCCGACGGAGGGTAACCCTCGCCGGTGGACTCGTACTCCGAGTCCGTGGGTGGCTCCTCACCTGAAAAACACTTAAGCAGCAACCGTGAGCACGAAGGCTCAGCAAGGCTTAACCGACTCACCTAAGCATGAAACTCTACATGAGGTGTACAATGGGCATAGGATAGTACATTTCAGCAAAACGACACGCCTACAAGTTCATCCTTAGTTCAACTTTTAGCAACAAGTTAACAGTTCATGAAATCTGAAATTTAGTAAGCAGTGTTTGGTGGCACATATGTAGCAATACAATTATATCAATCAGCATCATGGAATCAACATATTTCATCCATTAGTCTACGTTACGACGCAGTGAACAAGCAGTACTCGTCACCGCGAGGGACGGCGAATCGACTCGATATACACCTGCAGGGAAAACCCAAAGAGCACGTCACGTACGCCCACCCGTGGAGCTGCACAGCACGCTCACTCGATGTCGTACGGGACAACCTTTCACCCAACAGCCCAAACGTCGAACCGGTCGCACCGAAACGAGCAGGAGGTTCTCCACACGGAGCATCTCTCTATGCCCGTTGGCAGATTTCCACCTTGCTGCCCTCAACCTACACCTATAAATCGGTGTGCTATGCCTCGACGCCCGGAGGTTTAGGCTACATCGGTTTATCGGGGCCCATATATCCGATATGCCTTCGGTACGTTCAATACTTGTTCAGCAGGGCCGCACACGGATCGGTCCTCAATCGACACGGACAGGGCTGCGCACACAAGACTCTCTCTTGCTGCGCCCTAGCCCCTGCCTAGTCTCATTTTCATTACTAAAGTGATCTCACATCACTCAACCGAACCCGTGTGTCCCCAGCCTATCTCGCGAGTAGATTCCAACTACTCGACTTGTACCGAAGTCCTATGACTCATTAAGCATAGCCTGTCTACTCGAGGTCCTTGACACTACCCTCACTCTTTTAGGAAACTTTGGTTATGCAAGTGGGGTTTCATTCATCCGATACCTAATGCACATACATACTTCATATGACACATGTATACAAAGTAAAACTTTTAAAAGGGTTAATGCAAACCGGGGCTTGCCTTGTTGCCGCTGGTCAGGAGTTAGTTCTTCGTCCGGAAGGAGGAAGTCCAGCACTTCCGGAGTCTCTTCTTCAACGGCTACACGTTAATGAAATACTACATGTTAATTTATATGTAAAAGTGAGTTTAGAGTAAGACTTATACTATTGGTTCTAATAACCAGCCTCTAATACCTGGAACTTTGTTTAAGAATTTAAATATGAACTGGTGTTGGTGGTTTGGCTTGGACTTAATCACATGGTTAAATGCTAAGTGGTTTTCCCCCCCTTTTCCATATTAATCCCTTAAGTGGGTAAACAGGACAGGGGTGATCTAGAGCTCCAATGGAGCTGAGAATTTTTGTGTGAGTTCCTTGTCACAAGAAAACTCTCTGGACCAAACATTAGCACTTTTCATGGAGTGGTTTGCTCAGAATAATTCTCTTGGCAAATCAGCAAGGAAGAATTAATTCTGAGGTAATACCCCTGTTCAAGCTCAACTTAATGAACTACAATTTATATTATAGCTCATAGAGTTTGCATGAATTTTCCTAGCATTTTTGGAGTCAGGGTTCGCCCAGAATTGAATTTCCAAGTTTTGGAAATTCTCTGAAAATGTTTCTGCATTCAAATGAACACAGCACCTTCAAATTTGAATTGCTCTGACCAAATCAACTCCAAATGGTCTGAAACTTTTACAGGGGTTTACTAATGTCCTAAAGAACATCCTGGCAAAATTTGGGGATTTTTGGATGGACCAAACTCCCTCTAAAATTCTTTTGCTCAGAAACTTTAACGAATTTTCCAGAATTAATTAATGGGTTTCATACAAATTGGGTTGTATATCTGGACAGAGCTAGGCAAGATGACTCCAACCCAATTTGAATCCCTAAATTTGGAGCTTCCTAGCAGAAGTTATGGATTTCTAAAGTTTGAGTGGAAACTGGAATTGTTTTACTATTGGAAAAGAACCCGGGCCCACTCTTTAAATCGCAGCCAGTGAGAATCGAGGACACACAGGGTTACTGGGTTTTCCTGTGCACAGCCACACGGAATCCTGGCCATATTCGATCCCGTTTTAAACTCGCCCTCACTGACTGGTGGGCCTGCCCCACCCTTCTTCTTCCTCCGAGCCCCCCCTTCCCGCGCGCGCGCTAACCTCGCCGGAGCGAGGCGGCGCCTCACCGGCTAAGTGTCTCCGGCCGTCTCCCGGCCGGAGGCTCGCCGCCTGGGGGTTTATGGGGTCGGGAAACATGTCTGTTGGCTCGGGTTAGGCGCTAGA
Source organism: Neostapfia colusana (assembly GCA_030760725.1). Classification (NCBI taxonomy): domain Eukaryota; kingdom Viridiplantae; phylum Streptophyta; class Magnoliopsida; order Poales; family Poaceae; genus Neostapfia; species Neostapfia colusana. The sequence continues at coordinate 3,315,657 of JASWHV010000010.1, read as the reverse complement.
GGATCGGAACGGTGTCGGCAGCGTGCGGCGGCCTCTGGGAACGATCGGCATCGTCGCCCGGTGGTCCTAGCCTACCCACGACTCAGCCCATCCGTTCTAGAGCACCAGTGGGTGCTAGGGACACTCGGCAAGTAAAGGCCAGCGCATGGCAACACCTCCAGAGGAGTTCTCACCGTGCGCCCGACTCCTGCCGCGCGTTTGAGCATGGAATGACATGAAATACCCCGAACTGGGTCGGTTTTCTAGCTAGGGTTGCGAAGAGAAATCGAACGCTAGCCAGTCTAGGTCCTGTGTGCACGCTTTGGTGGCCTAAGAACGAAGATTGAGGATAAATTCGATGGATTCTTACCCGGAGGTCCGAGTGGATGTGCCGGGAGGAAAACGTCAAATTGACGCCCAATGGTCCACCGTCGGGGCTGTGGCTTGGCTAGTAGCAGCGTGACTATCCGGCGCGTCTCTGAGTGGCCTAGCTTGGCCAGGAAAGCCTCGGGTTCGAGCTGCCCACGGTGAGCCCGTGCCGGCTGTGTTTCTCGGTCACCGCCGATAGTCCCCAGGCTAGGTTCTGGGCAGCTAAACTCGGTTGTCTTCGGCCGGAGGAGGTAGAGGGCGAGTAGTTGGTGTGGTTTTTGGGCTAGGGGAGGCGCTGCTCGCGGTGAATTTCCGGTTTCTTGATCGAATGGAAACGGCGGCGAGCGTAGCGCTCTCTGTTCACGCGTAAAGGACCCGAGCCTCGGTGGTTTCGTGCTGTGGGCGACCGACCGCCTAGGGGTTGATCGATCCGGGAGCAGCTCGCCAGCTCGGGCAGGAGACCAGGAGGTGGCAGCGCGAGGGGGGGTCCGGCGCCGGCGTCCCGGTGTGCTGTCTCGGCCGAGAGAGGAAAAGATCAGAGGTATACTTCTCTGTGAAGTCTACTGACAGGTGGGACCCCCTCTCCCCCTAATTCTTTTTCCAAATTTTTTTCCAATTCTGTTATGCCAAATATTCTCAGCTACTCACAATTTAATGTGAGACTTAGTCACCAAGTCTTAGTTTAAATTTGAAGTCTCAAATTTGAACTGTGTTTGGCTAAATTTGCTGCATGTTTAAACTGAAATTCAAATTCAGTTTTGAATTCTAGCAAATTTAGCTCTTGACAAGATGAGCTCCAATGGAGATGAAACTTGGTGGGTTTACTCAGAAAAATGTGCTGAGTATAGATATGGAGCTAACTTTTGAATTTGGATGATGAAAGTTGCTGCAATTTGAATTTACATTCAAATTGGCCTCTTTTTGAAATAACCCAAAAGTGCCTCAAAAATTGCTGAATTTGCATGAGCTTTGGACTGAACCTTCCCAAGACTTTTTAAATCCTAGGGTGAGCTCAACCTCTCATGTTCATGTGCAGAAACCCTACTTTGTGAAAGTGAAGGTTTTCCCTTCTAATCACTCCTTTGATGGAGGTCACTTGCTCTTCACAATATTTCACAACCTACCCACAACAAAACTGTTGTGTTGTGAGGTGCATAAAAAAAATTTTTAACAAGTCCCTTTTCTTGGGCTTTTACATCCCTCCCCCCTTAAAAGAATCTCGTCCCGAGATTACAAAAGAAGAGATAGCGATGTAATAGGGACTTACCCGTGTTGAGAAGCCATAAACTCCGGGTAATTTGAGCGAAGGAACTCCTCGCTCTCCCACGTCGCTTCCTCGGCGGTGTGGTTACTCCAGAGTATTTTGTAGAACCACAACGTTCTGCTACGCGTGGTCCTGGCTTTCTCATCTAGAATTCCCACCGGATATTCATCATATGTTAAATCCGGCTTCAGCTCGCCGATGTCTTCGATAGGAACAGCAGTTGTATGCTTCAAGCATTTTCGCAGTTGCGAAACATGGAAAATATCATGGACACCAGCCAGAGATGCCGGTAGCTCCAATCGATACGCTGCTGGTCCACACTTCTCGGTGATAGCGTAGGGTCCAATGAAACGGGGAGCGAGCTTCCCCTTCACACCGAATCGGTGCACGCCCTTCATTGGAGACACGCGGAGGTACACGTGTTCCCCAACGTCAAAGTGCAACGGCCTACGCCTCTTGTCAGCGTAGCTCTTTTGTCGGGATTGAGCGGCCTTCAAATTGGCTTGAATTGTCCGAACGCGCTCCTCGGCGTCGTTCACCACATCAACCCCGAATGTGACCCTTTCACCGGACTCGCACCAATTTAATGGGGTGCGGCATTTACGACCGTAGAGAGCTTCATAGGGTGCCATTTTGATACTCGCCTGATAACCGTTGTTGTACGAGAATTCCGCCAATGGTAGGTGATCATCCCAGTTCCTACCATGGTGGATGGCACACGCTCTCAACATGTCTTCCAGGACTTGATTCACCCTTTCAGTCTGACCATCTGTTTGAGGGTGATAAGCGGAGCTCCTGATCAACTTAGTACCCAATGCAGCGTGTAGCTGCTCCCAAAAGCGAGATACAAATAATGCACCTCGATCTGAGACAATGGTCTTGGGTACCCCGTATAGGCATAGAATCTTCGCTATGTATAGCTCCGCATATTTGCCGGCATTGTAACGTGTATTCACCGGAATGAAGTGAGCCGTCTTGGTTAATCGATCAACGATTACCCATATGGAATCATGCTTGTTGGCTGTTAGGGGTAATCCAACAATGAAATCCATGCTCACATCTTCCCATTTCCATGCCGGGATCTTCAGGGGTTGCAACAGCCCTGATTTCTTCATGTGATCAGCTTTCACTCGTCTACACGTATCACACTCGGATACGTACTTAGCTACTTCCCGCTTCATCCGTGTCCACCAAAATTTCTTTTTCAAATCTTGGTACATTTTGTTGCTGCCCGGATGAATGGAGTATTTAGACAAGTGAGCTTCATCGAGGATCTTTTTCCTCAACTCCATATCCCGGGGTACGACTATGCGGTCATTGAACCACAGAGTCCCCTCATCATCTTTCCGGAAACATTTAATTTCTCCATTGTCTATCCGTCTCCGGAGATGTGCCATGCCTTTATCCGTTTTCTGAGCTGCAATGATGTCCTCCCTAATAGTAGGGATGAGGGCAAGGTTGTGCAGCGATCCATAAGGAACCAAGTATAAACTTGGCTCTTCCTCCCCCACCGGTGTAATGGTGAGGTGATGGACATGTGATTTCCGACTCAGCGCGTCGGCAACCACATTCGCCTTGCCCGGGTGGTAATGGATCTCAATCTCATAATCTTTGATCAGTTCTAACCACCTCCTCTGCCTCATGTTCAGCTCCTTCTGGGTGAAAATGTATTTCAAGCTCTTGTGGTCGGTGTAGAGATGCACCAAGTTCCCCAGGAGATAGTGCCTCCACATTTTTAGCGCCAACACCACGGCAGCAAGTTCAAGATCGTGAGTCGGGTAGTGCTGCTCATGGTTCCGAAGTTGGCGTGAGTCATAAGCGACCACACGTCCTTCCTGCATCAACACGCAGCCAAGCCCAATACCGGACGCGTCACAATACACGTCGAAGGGCTTTGTTGTATCCGGCTGAGCTAACACCGGGGCTGTGGTGAGATGCTTCACCAATGTTCGGAACGCTCCTTCACACGCGGTGTTCCAAACATATTTTGTCCCTTTTTTCAGCAACTCTGTCATCGGCTTAGCGAGCTTGGAGAAGCTTGGAATGAATCTCCGGTAGTATCCCGCTAACCCGAGGAAGCTTCTGACTTCATGGACTGAAGTGGGAGCTTTCCATTTCAACACTTGCTCGATTTTACTTGGGTCAACCGCAATGCCTTCAGCTGAGATGATATGTCCCAAAAATGGCACTTGGCTGATCCAAAATTCGCATTTGCTGAACTTGGCGTAGAGCTTGTGGTCTCGCAATCGTTGAAGAACGATCCGCAAGTGTTCGGCATGTTCAGCTTCGGTCTTGGAGTAAACCAAGATGTCGTCGATGAACACTACCACGAACTTGTCCAGCTCCGGCATGAACACCGAGTTCATGAGATACATGAAATGGGCTGGAGCATTTGTGAGACCAAAGGACATGACGAGATATTCGTATAAGCCGTATCTCGTCGAGAATGCCGTCTTCGGGATATCCTCCGCCCGGATCTTGATCTGGTGATATCCAGAGCGAAGGTCCATCTTTGAGAATACACTTGCCCCCACCAGTTGATCAAACAAGATGTCAATACGGGGCAGTGGGTACTTATTCTTGATGGTGACGGCGTTGAGCGGCCGGTAATCCACACACAGCCTCAGGGTCTCATCCTTCTTCTTCACGAATAGCGCCGAGCATCCCCAAGGCGAGGAACTCGGCCTAATGAAACCCTTGCTCAACAGATCATTGAGCTGTTCTTTCAGTTCCGCCAGCTCATTGGGAGCCATCTTGTATGGTCTCCGTGATATGGGCGTAGTTCCGGGTGCAAGTTCAATCTTGAACTCGACATCCCGCTCAGGTGGCATGCCCGGAAGATCATCCGGGAACACGTCGGGATACTCCCGGACTACGGGGATGTCTTCTAACTTGAGAACTTCAGCACTAGTAATTGCTAAAACTTCCCGGACTGGCATGTCTAACACCATGGAATGCGGACGGTGGAATGGAGAATTTAAGTGAATCGTCCGTGTCCGAGTCTCTAGGACAGCGCCATGGTATTGCAGCCATGACATCCCTAAGATTGCATCAATCTTTTGTCCCATAAGGATTATCAAGGTGGTGGGATATAGCTTCCCGCCTAAGCACAGAGGTGCCTTTGGAATCATCATATTAGCTGAAATCTTCCCTCCCGGTGAGCATATCATATAAGTGCAGTCGGTTGGGAAGACTTGCAATTGGTGTTTAGCCACATAGGATGCACTTATAAAGCTGTGGGTTGCACCAGAATCAAATAATATGACTATGGCTTGATGGTTGAGAGTAAACGTACCCGCCAGCACGTTGTCTCCCTCTGGGGCGTCCTCATTGTCGAGGTTGCGGACGCCTCCAGTCCGCTGACCAACCTTCTTCACCGGAGGTCGGCCTCGAGCACCGCCCTGAAACTGGGCTTGCCCGCTGCTCTGCTGCCCCTGGGGACAGTCCTTCGCAAAGTGGCCCGCCTGGCCACACGTGAAGCAGGTGAAACGGGGCGGTCCCCCGCTGATCGGTGGACGGAAACCTGGGGCGCGTTGTGGCGGTGGAAACGCCCGGGGTACCGTCTGCTGCTGCTGCTGTCTTGGTGGTGGCATCGGCGGACGGAACGGAGGTGCCTGAAAGGGACGTCCCCCGAACCGTTGCGGTCGCGCCGGTGGTTGCCACTGCTGCCCGGATGGTGTCCGATACACCATACGGTACTTCTGGGGAGCGCCACCCCCACCGCTGCTAGGTGGAGCGCTGCGCTTCCTCTGCTCAGCTGCTAACTCCTGCTGAGCGTCCTCTTGCATGATGGCGGCATTGACTAGGTCGTTGAATGTGCCGCGGTTCCATTGTACGAGGTGGGTCTTCATTTCGGGGTGTAACCCCCGATAGAAGTGCTCCCTCTTCTTCTCCTCCGTGGAGATGTAGTCTGACGCATACTGCGCCAGATGGTTGAAGGCACGGGAGTAGTCGTGGGCACTTCTCCCGCCCTGCTTCAGTTCCAAAAATTCTTGGAACTTCCTCTTCATTATTCCGGGAGGAATGTGATAGGCGCGGAACGCCTCCCGGAACTCTTGCCATTCCACGGCATGGCCAGCCGGACGTGAGGCGACATAATTCGCCCACCACGCACCAGCGGCACCGTGGAGCTGCTGTGCTGCGAACAGCGTCTTCTGCCGCTCCGTACACTGGAGCAGCCCGAACTTGGACTCGATAGTCCGCAGCCAGTTGTCCGCCTCCAGTGGTTCTTCAGCTTCGGTGAACACTGGAGGGTGCGTACTCATGAAATCCGAGTACGACACTTCGCGGGGCTCACGAGGCCCTCGCTCTTGACGTCCTCCCGCTTGGGACGTATTCTGCACGATCGTGCGGAGCAGGTCGGTCTGCTCCTCACGACCTCCCACCAATGCCGCTATCACATCCGCTAGAGTAAGCGGAGGCGGCGGTGGTGGCTGCTGCTGCGGGGTGCTGTCGTAGGCCGGTGGCTGGGAGTCATCGCCTCCACCTTGGCTAGAGCCACCAACCTCGTGCGTGGTCCTAGTACGAACCATCTGCAACCATACGACATTAAACATCAGTCCCGCAACATTTTGCATGCAGTCCAATAGAACTGGGCGTAAAAACATCATGACAACCAAACATGCAAAATATCTCGTAAGTAGATAATGTAATAACTTTGCACAAGCTACCCCATTACCAGACCAAACACAAGTTAGTTTAATCCAACTTGATGAACCCCCTCTTTGGAAGCTCACCATAACTGGGTTTGGTCTCTACGAGACATTATTATTGCGTTGTCATCACGTATAACACCCTTAGGGTACAACACCCTTCAATGAGTTCAACTGTCATTCTTCTGTCAGAATGACCAGTTTCTACCTATTCCAAGTTTTGATCCGGTTATGGACATTTTCATGACTCAAGTTGAATACCAAAGTTAAAGTTAACTTTAGTATCTTTCCAACGAGTACTCATTTGCCCCCAGATCAGCTTTGATTAAAAAGTTATGTTAATTCAAAGTTAGCAGAATTTCTGGAAGAATTTTAACAGCACCTCCCTTGGAAGTGGCTGTTTCCAATCCTGATTTCCACTAAATTCTGTGCTGAAACTTCAGAAACTTTGAATTGCAAAGATGTCAAACATCTTCTACTCTTTCTAAGGATGGATTATATGACAATTTTAGATTTTTCTACTGGGAGTTATATTTGAAAAACAGATCAGTTCAGAGGATGTTTACTCTGCCCTGATTCTGAATAGTTTACATTCCTCTGGGATTTTAGCCATCTTAAGGCGAGTTTCAGCTCTGGAAGTCTACAACAAAGTTGTAGAGTACTTGAATACCTTCCCAGAACTATATAGCACACCTCCCTGGGCTAAAAGACCTGTGAGTTATGCCCTGTTGAAGATCAGCAAACATGCTGCCCAAAACAGAGCACTCTGTTTTTCAGTCTCTTTTGGAACTACACTCATCACCATCCCATTCTTATAACCAACCAGGGTCCTAACTGTTGAACCTATAGATTTTAATTCTTTGTCATCATTATACTCATGCATACGCCTACAATGTCTCGGTACTACGTTCCTCACAAAAGAAAATCCTAACCGGATCATACCGGCATATACGTCTCGAGTGTGGCACTAAACGGTCTCTCGCACACGTTTTCTACACGGATACATACGCGGTTAGTACCTGCAGAAGACCACGCAATGATGGTGCACTCAAAGTTTGTTCATTTCAGGCAGTTCCATATCTAAAAGTAATTACAAACGCCCGTATCATTTCCATACGGCCGTCCTTGAGCTAAGTCACGTCTCAAGGCACGTGATCGTGTTTCAACACCACACGACGGGGAACCCGAGTATGTCATGAACGGGTCGTCACGGTTGGGAATGTTATCAACCCAACAGATACCACCTACTGCCCTGCAGGGCACGCCGATGGCAAGCGCTGCGTATGTCCTCCTGGGCTATTTCCAGACGAACACACTCTCGCGTTACTGACCACGCGATGGGGTCTCCACTTACTTGCCTAATGCACGCTAGGGATCAGCGTTTCATATGAACTCAGGGACATGAAGAGTCCAAGAGCTTCATATTGACATCTCACACCGAGCTGTGAGATCAATCCCTGAACCACGTTCCTCGTCAGGGAGAGCTAACCGAAATTGAACCGCTTTCGGTGGCGTTCCTTACCATACTTACCAGAGCGTAGGTGCGTCGTTACATAATTGAAATTCAGAATTATAACACATAAGTTAGTCTTTGCCACTTTAAGTAACTAAGCTAATATAGTCCTTACTTGGGCAACTACCGAATCCTCACCGTATACCTAAGCTTTTCCCATAATGCAGTCCTTTAGTACTGTGCTATCCCCACTGCAGCTCTGATACCAGGCTGTGGCGGACCGGAATCCGCTCATCCAGGATCGCAGAGGGTGGTGCCGCGCGATGCGACACCCGACAGCACACGTCATAAGAACGCAATATATTACATGGGAAAAACAGCTGAAACTGTACAAACAGGTACAAACTTCAGTTACAGCTATTGTTCTATTACACAGCGGAAGACTACACTATACAACTCACGCCCGCCTATTTAGCAAAAGTCGGTTGCCCAGCCCTAGGGCAACCCACACTAGCTGCACGTCTCAGCTCAGCGCGGCGTGTACGGCTCCCACTCAGCCGTGGTCCCCGACGGAGGGTAACCCTCGCCGGTGGACTCGTACTCCGAGTCCGTGGGTGGCTCCTCACCTGAAAAACACTTAAGCAGCAACCGTGAGCACGAAGGCTCAGCAAGGCTTAACCGACTCACCTAAGCATGAAACTCTACATGAGGTGTACAATGGGCATAGGATAGTACATTTCAGCAAAACGACACGCCTACAAGTTCATCCTTAGTTCAACTTTTAGCAACAAGTTAACAGTTCATGAAATCTGAAATTTAGTAAGCAGTGTTTGGTGGCACATATGTAGCAATACAATTATATCAATCAGCATCATGGAATCAACATATTTCATCCATTAGTCTACGTTACGACGCAGTGAACAAGCAGTACTCGTCACCGCGAGGGACGGCGAATCGACTCGATATACACCTGCAGGGAAAACCCAAAGAGCACGTCACGTACGCCCACCCGTGGAGCTGCACAGCACGCTCACTCGATGTCGTACGGGACAACCTTTCACCCAACAGCCCAGACGTCGAACCGGTCGCACCGAAACGAGCAGGAGGTTCTCCACACGGAGCATCTCTCTATGCCCGTTGGCAGATTTCCACCTTGCTGCCCTCAACCTACACCTATAAATCGGTGTGCTATGCCTCGACGCCCGGAGGTTTAGGCTACATCGGTTTATCGGGGCCCATATATCCGATATGCCTTCGGTACGTTCAATACTTGTTCAGCAGGGCCGCACACGGATCGGTCCTCAATCGACACGGACAGGGCTGCGCACACAAGACTCTCTCTTGCTGCGCCCTAGCCCCTGCCTAGTCTCATTTTCATTACTAAAGTGATCTCACATCACTCAACCGAACCCGTGTGTCCCCAGCCTATCTCGCGAGTAGATTCCAACTACTCGACTTGTACCGAAGTCCTATGACTCATTAAGCATAGCCTGTCTACTCGAGGTCCTTGACACTACCCTCACTCTTTTAGGAAACTTTGGTTATGCAAGTGGGGTTTCATTCATCCGATACCTAATGCACATACATACTTCATATGACACATGTATACAAAGTAAAACTTTTAAAAGGGTTAATGCAAACCGGGGCTTGCCTTGTTGCCGCTGGTCAGGAGTTAGTTCTTCGTCCGGAAGGAGGAAGTCCAGCACTTCCGGAGTCTCTTCTTCAACGGCTACACGTTAATGAAATACTACATGTTAATTTATATGTAAAAGTGAGTTTAGAGTAAGACTTATACTATTGGTTCTAATAACCAGCCTCTAATACCTGGAACTTTGTTTAAGAATTTAAATATGAACTGGTGTTGGTGGTTTGGCTTGGACTTAATCACATGGTTAAATGCTAAGTGGTTTTCCCCCCCTTTTCCATATTAATCCCTTAAGTGGGTAAACAGGACAGGGGTGATCTAGAGCTCCAATGGAGCTGAGAATTTTTGTGTGAGTTCCTTGTCACAAGAAAACTCTCTGGACCAAACATTAGCACTTTTCATGGAGTGGTTTGCTCAGAATAATTCTCTTGGCAAATCAGCAAGGAAGAATTAATTCTGAGGTAATACCCCTGTTCAAGCTCAACTTAATGAACTACAATTTATATTATAGCTCATAGAGTTTGCATGAATTTTCCTAGCATTTTTGGAGTCAGGGTTCGCCCAGAATTGAATTTCCAAGTTTTGGAAATTCTCTGAAAATGTTTCTGCATTCAAATGAACACAGCACCTTCAAATTTGAATTGCTCTGACCAAATCAACTCCAAATGGTCTGAAACTTTTACAGGGGTTTACTAATGTCCTAAAGAACATCCTGGCAAAATTTGGGGATTTTTGGATGGACCAAACTCCCTCTAAAATTCTTTTGCTCAGAAACTTTAACGAATTTTCCAGAATTAATTAATGGGTTTCATACAAATTGGGTTGTATATCTGGACAGAGCTAGGCAAGATGACTCCAACCCAATTTGAATCCCTAAATTTGGAGCTTCCTAGCAGAAGTTATGGATTTCTAAAGTTTGAGTGGAAACTGGAATTGTTTTACTATTGGAAAAGAACCCGGGCCCACTCTTTAAATCGCAGCCAGTGAGAATCGAGGACACACAGGGTTACTGGGTTTTCCTGTGCACAGCCACACGGAATCCTGGCCATATTCGATCCCGTTTTAAACTCGCCCTCACTGACTGGTGGGCCTGCCCCACCCTTCTTCTTCCTCCGAGCCCCCCCTTCCCGCGCGCGCGCTAACCTCGCCGGAGCGAGGCGGCGCCTCACCGGCTAAGTGTCTCCGGCCGTCTCCCGGCCGGAGGCTCGCCGCCTGGGGGTTTATGGGGTCGGGAAACATGTCTGTTGGCTCGGGTTAGGCGCTAGAGGATCGGAACGGTGTCGGCAGCGTGCGGCGGCCTCTGGGAACGATCGGCATCGTCGCCCGGTGGTCCTAGCCTACCCACGACTCAGCCCATCCGTTCTAGAGCACCAGTGGGTGCTAGGGACACTCGGCAAGTAAAGGCCAGCGCATGGCAACACCTCCAGAGGAGTTCTCACCGTGCGCCCGACTCCTGCCGCGCGTTTGAGCATGGAATGACATGAAATACCCCGAACTGGGTCGGTTTTCTAGCTAGGGTTGCGAAGAGAAATCGAACGCTAGCCAGTCTAGGTCCTGTGTGCACGCTTTGGTGGCCTAAGAACGAAGATTGAGGATAAATTCGATGGATTCTTACCCGGAGGTCCGAGTGGATGTGCCGGGAGGAAAACGTCAAATTGACGCCCAATGGTCCACCGTCGGGGCTGTGGCTTGGCTAGTAGCAGCGTGACTATCCGGCGCGTCTCTGAGTGGCCTAGCTTGGCCAGGAAAGCCTCGGGTTCGAGCTGCCCACGGTGAGCCCGTGCCGGCTGTGTTTCTCGGTCACCGCCGATAGTCCCCAGGCTAGGTTCTGGGCAGCTAAACTCGGTTGTCTTCGGCCGGAGGAGGTAGAGGGCGAGTAGTTGGTGTGGTTTTTGGGCTAGGGGAGGCGCTGCTCGCGGTGAATTTCCGGTTTCTTGATCGAATGGAAACGGCGGCGAGCGTAGCGCTCTCTGTTCACGCGTAAAGGACCCGAGCCTCGGTGGTTTCGTGCTGTGGGCGACCGACCGCCTAGGGGTTGATCGATCCGGGAGCAGCTCGCCAGCTCGGGCAGGAGACCAGGAGGTGGCAGCGCGAGGGGGGGTCCGGCGCCGGCGTCCCGGTGTGCTGTCTCGGCCGAGAGAGGAAAAGATCAGAGGTATACTTCTCTGTGAAGTCTACTGACAGGTGGGACCCCCTCTCCCCCTAATTCTTTTTCCAAATTTTTTTCCAATTCTGTTATGCCAAATATTCTCAGCTACTCACAATTTAATGTGAGACTTAGTCACCAAGTCTTAGTTTAAATTTGAAGTCTCAAATTTGAACTGTGTTTGGCTAAATTTGCTGCATGTTTAAACTGAAATTCAAATTCAGTTTTGAATTCTAGCAAATTTAGCTCTTGACAAGATGAGCTCCAATGGAGATGAAACTTGGTGGGTTTACTCAGAAAAATGTGCTGAGTATAGATATGGAGCTAACTTTTGAATTTGGATGATGAAAGTTGCTGCAATTTGAATTTACATTCAAATTGGCCTCTTTTTGAAATAACCCAAAAGTGCCTCAAAAATTGCTGAATTTGCATGAGCTTTGGACTGAACCTTCCCAAGACTTTTTAAATCCTAGGGTGAGCTCAACCTCTCATGTTCATGTGCAGAAACCCTACTTTGTGAAAGTGAAGGTTTTCCCTTCTAATCACTCCTTTGATGGAGGTCACTTGCTCTTCACAATATTTCACAACCTACCCACAACAAAACTGTTGTGTTGTGAGGTGCATAAAAAAAATTTTTAACAAGTCCCTTTTCTTGGGCTTTTACATCCGCCTCACGGACCCATCGCTGGGTCGCTGAATGGGGCGCATCCCCCGCAGGTGGGTTGCGCAGCAGCGCTCTTGCTGCAGCTAGCGCACCTCCATGGTGTACGCTCAGCGCTGCAGAAGATCTCACACTGGTCTGGGCCTGCATAGCCGGAGTCGGCGTTGCCGGAGTCGGCTGCTGGCTACCAGGTTGTGCCGACACACTCCGTCCTGAGTGTGTCGACATGTACTCCCCAGTGGTCACGGTTCGCCGTGAACGCTGAGGGGGAGAGTTTTCCGTTGAAGGAAGCTTGGTCATCTTCGTCGGCGGAAACTCGTCGCGCTAGGGGAAAAGCCCCCCTTCCTGGCGCGCCAAATGTTGAAGTGTGCGATCGACACTTCCCCCGGGCCTGCACTGGGCAGCCCGCGGAGGTTCTTTTTTCGGAGGGGCTAGTTCCTAGCGGAGAGCTTGCGCGGATGGACGAGTTAGTGAGAGCTTGACACGGGAAGTTTTACGTGGTTCAGGCCGCCGGAGCGTAAAACCCTACATCCACGGCGAGCTATGGAGCTCGCTGTATTGCTTGCTGCTCAGGGCCGGGGTCCTGAGCTTGGGGGTGAGTTACAGCTTGAGAGTGTATGGCTAGCGTATGAGTTGCCGAATGCGAACCCAGGGGTGCGGATGGCTAGAGTCCGGACCCTGCTAACGTCGCCTACCCGAGCCTTTTATAGTCCAAGACTCGGGTGGCTTACAAGGGGGGCCGGGACCCGACAGGTGGTCCCGGGGAGATTGACTGATATCTACCGTATCTGCAGTTATGCCGGTAGTTGTCTCTGCCGAAGGCTTCTAAGTCTTCGTCTTGTAGCCCTGCCCATGCTGCATGCTAGTCGTAGTGGTTGATGTCGGCGCACGCCAGTCTGTGATGCGACTGGGCGCAACGGCACCTGACAGACGCGTGCTCCGCGTTTCCGCGTCTTGGGAAGACGCGGGCCTTGAATACCTTGTACGGGCAAGGTGTGGGGCGCCTTTACGCCCGCTGCCTATCGCTCGGGGGCAGGCAGCACCGTTCTTCTGGCCACGTGGCGGGTCCGGAGCCCTTCTCTGAGGAGAGAAGGGTCCGGCCTGCGGGGCACGTGGAGCCTCCGGATCTCTCCCCGCGGAGGGGGAGGTCCAGCTTCTGTATGCCACGTGGCGGGCCCGGAGCTCTCCTCTGCAGAGAGGGAGGTCCGGCCCCGCTGGACGCGTGGCGTCTTCGGACCTCTCTCCCACGGAGGGGGAGGTCCGGCTTCTGTATGCCACGTGGCGGCCCCGGAGCTCTCCTCTGAGGAGAGGAAGGTCCGGCCCCGCCGGACGCGTGGCGCCTTCGGAGCTCTCCCGGCGGAGAAGGACGAGTACCTTAGGCATTTTACCCTGTGCGCGGGGGTACCCCATATCGAGGGTACCGACAGATGTCCTCCCTAATAGTAGGGATGAGGGCAAGGTTGTACAGCGATCCATAAGGAACCAAGTATAAACTTGGCTCTTCCTCCTCCACCGGTGTAATGGTGAGGTGATGGACATGTGATTTCCGACTCAGCGCGTCGGCAACCACATTCGCCTTGTCGGGGTGGTAGTGAATCTCAATCTCATAGTCCTTGATTAATTCTAACCACCTCCGTTGTCTCATATTCAGCTCCTTCTGGGTGAAAATGTATTTCAAGCTCTTGTGGTCGGTGTAGAGATGCACCAAGTTCCACAGGAGATAGTGCCTCCACATTTTCAGCGCCAACACCACTGCAGCAAGCTCAAGATCATGAGTGGGATAATGCTGCTCATGGTTCCGAAGTTGGCGTGAGCCATATGCGACCACACGTCCTTCCTGCATCAACACGCAGCCAAGCCCAATACCGGACGCGTCACAATACACGTCGAAGGGCTTTGTTGTATCCGGCTGAGCTAAGACCGGGGCTGTTGTGAGATGCTTCACTAATGTTTGGAATGCTCCTTCACACGCCGTGTTCCAAACATATTTTGTCCCTTCCTTCAGCAACTCTGTCATCGGCTTAGCGAGCTTGGAGAAGCTTGGAATGAATCTCCTATAGTATCCCGCTAACCCGAGGAAGCTTCTGACTTCATGAACTGAAGTGGGAGCTTTCCATTTCAGCACTTGCTCTATCTTGCTTGGGTCAACCGCAATGCCTTCTGCTGAGATGATATGTCCCAAGAATGGCACTTGGCTGATCCAAAACTCGCATTTACTGAACTTGGCGTAGAGCTTGTGGTCTCGCAATCGTTGAAGAACGATCCGCAAGTGTTCGGCATGTTCGGCTTCTGTCTTGGAGTAAACTAAGATATCATCGATGAACACTACCACGAACTTGTCCAGCTCCGGCATGAACACTCTCGGTACCTGAGATATGGGGTACCCCCGCGCACAGTGGAAAATGCCTAAGGAACTCGCCCTTCTCTGCAGGGAGAGCTCTGAAGGCGCCATGCGTCCGGCGGGGCCGGACCTCCCTCTTCTCAGAGGAGATCTCCGGGCCCGCCACGTGGCATACAGAAGCCGGACCTCCCCCTCCGCGGGCGAGGGGTCCGAAGGTGCCACGTATCCGGCGGGGTCGGACCTCCCTCTCCTCAGAAAGGAGCTCCGGGCCCGTCACGTGGCCGACAGAGGCCGAACCTCCCCCTCCGCGGGGAGAGGTCCGAAGGCTCCACGTGCCCCGCGGGGCCGGACCCTCCTCTCCTCTGAGAAGGGCTCTGGGCCCGCCACGTGGCCAGCAGAACGGCGCTGCCTGCCCCCGAGCGATAGGCAGCGGGCGTAAAGATGCCCCATACCTTGCCCGTACAAGGTATTCAAGGCCCGCGTCTTCCCAAGACGCGGAGACGTGGAGTACGCCTCTGTCAGGTGCCGTTATGCCCAGTCGCATCACAGACTGGCGCGCGGTGTCAGAACCTGCCAGCCAATAAACACCGCGACAAGACATCCCATGCCGCCTGCACCATCATCAACCACTACGACTAGCGTGCGGCATGGGCAGGGCGGCAAGACGGAGACTCGGAAGCCTTCGCCAGAGACAACTACCGACATAACTGCAGATACGGTAGATAACAGTCAATCTCCCCGGGACCACCTGTCGGGTCCCGGGCCCCCCTTATAAGCCACCCGAGTCTTGGACTATAAAAGGCTCGGGTAGGCGACGATAGCAAGGGTTCGCACCTCTGCAACTCATACGCTGGCCATTCACACCCAAGCTGTAACTCACCCCCAAGCTCAGGACTCCGGCCCTGAGCAGCAAGCAATACAGCGAGCTCCATAGCTCGCCGTGGACGTAGGGTTTTACGCTCCGGCGGCCTGAACCACGTAAAACTCACAGTGTCAAGCTCTTACTAACTCGTCCATCCACGCAAGCTCTCCGCAAGAGACTAGCCCCACCGAAAAAAGAACCTCCGCGGGCTGCCCAGTGCAGGCCCGGGGGAAGTGTCAATCGAACACTTCGACATTTGGTGTGCCAGGTAGGGGGCTTTTCCCCTTGCTCGACGAGTTTCCACCGACGAAGATGACCAAGCTCCCTTCAGCGGCAAACTCACCTCCCCCGCCTCCGCGGCGAACCGCGACCAGGGGGGAGTACATGTCGACACGCTCAGGGCGGAGTGTGTCGAAACATGCTGGGAGCCAGCAACCGGCTCTGGCAGCGCCGACCCCGGCAATGCAGGCTCCAACCAGCATCAGGTCTTCAGTAGCGCTAGGCGTACCCAGTGGGGGTGCGCTAGCCGCAGCAAGAGCGCTACTGCACAATCCGCCTGCTGGGGACGCGCCTCAGGCAGCGACCCAGCAGTGGATTCGCGAGGTAGACCGTCTCGTCGTCGCCGCCGCAAACCCTCGACTTTGGCGGGGACGACGCTCTAGTCAACCGGCAGTGTCGCTGACGTGCACGCCCACGGTTGACGGGCAAACGGCAGATTCCAGCTCCTCCAGGCTCCCGTCGACGGACCTGAGAAGGGAGCTGGAACGGTGCCACTTGGGCCAGGATGCCCGGGTGTACCTCGAGCGACGTCGAGAAAGGCGTCACAACCATGAGGCTGGCGACAGCATGTCATCGGCCTCGACACAACCTGGAGGGCAGATCTTCGCCACGCGAGTCCTGCCTCAGGCACACGCCGCGCAGCATATGCCACAACCATATGTGCCGCAAGCAGTGCCCCCGGTCTATGGTGTAGCCTTGCCCATGCAGGGATACACGGTGCCAAGTGCGAACCAAGCGTTCACAGCGCCAATACCTGCGGCAGCAGGAGCAAGATGTGCAGCTCTTGCACCCCACCTTCACTTTGCGAAGTGGCCGCGCAAGTTTCGGCCGCACCTGCCCGAAAAGTACGACGGCAGTGTCAACCCGGCGGAGTTCCTCCAGATCTACTCCACTGCCGTACTCGCCGCAGGAGGGGATGAGGCTGTCATGGCCAACTATTTCCCCGTCGCCTTAACTGGCCCTGCCCGGTCTTGGCTCATGAACCTACCCCAGGATTCCATAACCTCCTGGGGAGAGCTTTGCCGGCAGTTCGTCTCCAACTTCGGCAGTTCCTACACCCGGCCTGGCACGGAGCTCGACCTCCATGCCATCCAGCAACAACCAGGGGAGTCGCTGCGCTCCTTCATCCAGCGGTTCTCCCAGGTGCGGAACACCATCCCACACGTCCAGAACGCTTCTGTGGTGGTGGCGTTCCGGCAAGGCGTTCGGGAGAAGAAGATGCTCGAGAAGCTCGCGACTAGGGAGGTCCGTGATGTCTCAGAACTCTTCAGCCTGGCGGACAGGTGTGCCAGAGCAGCCGAAGGGCGGAACTGGCACTCTCTGCCGGCCTCCGAGCCAGGGGTTGTAAAAGTCCCAAAAACGTGTATGAATAAAAACTAAAGTTTGAGTTCATATGTGTGGCAAAGACATGAAAAATGGGACTTGCTAAAACTTTTCTTCATGCAAGGTAATACATGGATGAACATCCAACATGAGGTTCACCTTTTTACTTAAAAGTGTTGGACCAATAAGGAGTTAAATACCTCTTTGCATGTGAGTTTAAAATTCAGATTTGAAAATTCAAAGTTCACACATATGGTGACCCAAAAACTTTGAATTAACATGCAGCCATATAGTTGAGTTTTTAGGGAAAAGGTTATCACCAACTTTTCAATTGTAGGGTGGGCTCAAAAAGGAGTTAAAGAGGAGAATTTGCAAACTTAAACCAAATTCAGATTTAGTCTTGCAAATTCAAACTGAATTTGAAGAATTCAAATTCTAGCTCACCTTTTTAAATTTTAGCATTCTGGGGATTGAAAAGATCAGCTTGAACAGATATTTGGGAGGTACATATGGAGTGGGACCCACATGTCATAGAGCTAAAAGAGGAAACTTACCCACTAAGTTTTGCTCTCGGTGGGAAATTTTCCCGAACATCTCGCGAGCGCCACAGAGGAGCTTGCCGTGCCAGCTCCTGCTGCCGGTCTCCACGCGTTGGCGCCCCAGGGTCGGTTCTCACCGCTTCAGCAACGTTATCTCTCCCTCCTCGGACCAAGCCGACAGCAGTTGCTTCCTCTCCTCACGATCAGCAGGGCGCTGTTTTTCCTTCACCGGTGCTGCTCCACTGCCCCTGTCTCCCGGCCAGCCCAGCGCCTCTCCGGCAGGCTCAAGAGGTCACAGAGGTGCGCCAGGAGGTACTGATCCTCATCCCGTCGTCCTCTTGCTCTCCCCCGACGCCGGCTCGCCGGAATTCGAGTTTTGGCACCGGCGCACGTATAGAACAGCATGTGTTTAATTCGGGAAATTCTCCCAAACCGATTGATCACACCTCCTACAATTCAAACCACAGCAACTAGATGCCCTAGCGCCCTCCCACGCCGAAAACCAAAGGAAACCGACCCTCCTGTGCCCCGGGCGACGAGAAATCATCGCCGGCGGCCAAAACGGCCATGGTCCACGGTGACGACTAGGTTGCAGCCACTTCCTGCATGATCTGATCCCCGTTCCATGTTCCTAGAACCATAGGGATGCTGTAGGACATCATAGCTCGCCGGGAGATGCCTTGGACACGCTGGAACGCGTCCATGTCGAGCTCCCGAGCCGCCCCGCCGGTGCCGACCCACCTACAGCCGTTGTCATGCGGGGAAACCTTGCCCGGCAGCTGCGCCACGTTCCCAGGAGCATGTAGGGCGAAACCGGAGCTCATTTGGTGGAGAAATGAGGGAGAACGAGCCATGCCAAGTTTTCTGCTGGTGTGCACCCGCGGGCTCTGGCGGGAGGTTGAAGAAGCACCTGACCCGTGGGCCCCACGCGCGACTGTGCTGTTTAAAATCAAACAGAGAGTTGTGCAAACTTGTAAAATGCATAACTTGGTGTAGGAAGCTCCAAAAATAGTGAGGTAAATTTTGTTGGATTCCTTTAAGAGAGTACTATCCAGAGGTACAACCCAATTTGTATGAAACGAATTATTTAATTCTGGAAAATTCTTGGAAGGTTTTATGAAAAAGAATTATAGAGGGAGTTTGGTTTATCCAAAAATACCCAAATTTTGCCAGAATATTCTTTAGCATATTGTTGACCTCATAGCAAATTTTCAGCTCATTTGATGATCATTTGAGTAGGAATTTGCTAAAAACAATCTGCTGTGTTCATAAGAGTCCAGAAACATTTTCAGAAAATGTTTCCCACTTCAAAAATCTGTTCTGAGCAATCCATAGCTCCAAAAATCATAGGAAAATTTAGGCAAGCTCTCTGGGACATACTTGGAATTGTAGTTCACTTAGTTGGGAATGAAAATGCACATTACTACAGAATTAATTCTATTGAGTACAAATGCTTAAAGAATTGTTCTGGGAGAACTACCCAAGTAAAAGGGCTGAATTTTTGACCAGATGACTCTCATGTGATCAAAAACTCACATGTAAATTATCAGCCCAAGATAAGTCCTGGAACTCCCTGTTCTTATTCTCCATACTTATGTATAAGGGAAAAATACATAAGAGATATTGTGAGAATTATGGGGGACACAATATGACTCCACATTAGCTGCAATTTGGCAAGATAAATCCTTAGGTAGTATAGAACCTGCTGTAAAAGTTTTGAGGCCATTGGAGTTCTTGTTCTTCAGTTGCACTCAAATCCTTCCAGCTTATCTATTATGTTCATTAGAGAAAAGGGTTAGTGTATAGCTAAGGGCCTTAAGGTGAAATTAGTTTAATTCTGTTCTTTGCACAACAGAGGCAAATCAAGCCATGCTTGGCTTTTCCCACACAACCTCTGTTCTTAAGAAAGTAATTCTATAACTTCTTTCCATTACATTCTATAAAATATGTGCATATGCATCTCAATAGGAACCACAACGAAGGGGACTCAAAGGAGTGATTCATCGAAGTGGATCAAGCTCCGGAGAGTCAAGGGTGGATCTGCAAGGACACTAACTGTTATATACGACTACCCTGCAAAACAGGCAAGCTCCGGTTTGCATTTAACAGCTGTTAAGTTTTTGTTTTGTATTCACTTTCGGTCAAGGTATGAACTGTGCATTAGGTCTAGTGATTGATACTCCTCTTGCATAACCAAATGACCCATTGAGTATTGGGTAGGTGTCTTTCACCGCGTAGAACTGCCATGCTTAAGTACGGTTCGGTAGAAGTCGAGTGGTGAGATGCTACTCGCAGATTTAGGAACAACTGGGGCATACAGGATTGGTTCGTAATTGAATTAGCAAGTTAAAGTTGAGACCGGAAGGTTGTAGGAGCAGCAGGACATAGGGGCCTGGGTGCTGTAGACCTGTCCGTGTCGGTCAAGGACCGATCCGTATGCGGCCCTGTTGAACAAGTTTGAGTTGTGTACCGGACTCATGCTGGCTATATGGGACCCAGTAAACCGATGTACCTCGGGAAGCTGTCGTTGGGACTTTTCGGGTCGCCTCAGGCGGACGGCCGGTGTGCAGTATGTGGGGAATATTCTCATGACATCTCACGTCGGAAGGTGCACCATGAGAGTAGCTACTGTACGGGGCGACTTGATCGATTCAGCGGGGGTGAAACGGGGGAAAGGCTGCCACGTACGACGTCAGTGATGGTTGTTGTAGGCAACGTCGAGTACGGGCGTACGTGTCGTGTAGTCCGGGTGTTATTGATTCGAATCACCGTCGCTCGCGGAATGGACCGAGCATACTTGTTCTCACAGTCGTGACGTAGTAAGAACTTGCATGAGAAAGGAACTAATCATTTTGATATGAAATATTATCCTACCTTTGCATTGGAACTTGATGAATAGGCTAGTGCAAACTCGATTCTTTTATGCCATGAGCAATTTACATCGGGGGAAAGCGTTTCTTGTTTGATTGTGGACTCCCGATGTGGCGTGCCCAGGGTTACTTAAAATGCTGCAATTAATACTTGAAAGTAAGGATTCACTTTTAGGCGAGTTAATTATGCTTATGCCATCCTATGTTAGGTTCATAACCTCACTTAGAGTTTCATGTTTAGGGTGACGGTTAAGTCTTGCTGAGCGTTATGCTCACAGATGCTATCCGAGTTGTTTTGCAGGTAATTGACTCGCTGATTATGAGAAGGGGTGCCGATGAGACTCGGGAACCTCCGAGTGCTTACTCTAAGAGCATCCTCGCCGCTGCAGATTGTCTTTGTGTTGCTAGTAAGAAACGTCCGCGGGCTGGACCGTTTCTTTGTTGCTAGTTTAGATATGAGTCGTGAGAGTGATAGTCTTCCGCTGTAGTTTACTCTGATATACTTATTTGTAAAATATTCTTGTACGCTTCCGCAAACTATTTATGTAATATGATGTATGTTCATCGACCCGTGTGCTGTTGGGTGCCGCATAACACGGCACCACCCGACTAGGTCCCGTGTGTAAAGGTCCCAAAAATGTGAATACAAAGAAACATGAGTTTACACAAATGTTGGAGTCATGTGTATGAATAAGGGGCTTAGTTGAAACTTTTTCCCACATATGATAACATTGGTGAGAATTCTTCTAAACAAACTTAGGGTTGCTGCATGGGTGGACCTCATGTAGATTAAAACCCCAGAGATGAAGAGCTCAAGTGCAAGGGAAGGGTTTAAAAATCAGAGATGGACTAAAGTTAAATTCAAACTTCAAGTGAGAGAAGGACACAATGAGAAATTCAAAACTGTTGTGTCCAAACTATTGTTTGCAGCAGCTAACACAAGGATCAAGTGGCATATTTGGATTCCTTAGGTCCAAATTAGTGGGAAGGCAAAGTTTCATTGATTGTTGAAAAGAGTTGCTGCCCATTTTTCCAAAGGGAGTCAAATGTGCAAAGAATTCAAATGAACATTTGAATTTGCATGGGATTTGTCCAAACTTGTCAAATGAACTCAGTTTCCAATTTTCAAACAATTGGGTTGGATAATTGTCAAACTTTGGAGATATTTTGAGGAAAGAGGTACTGAATTGTGGGGCCCACATGTCATTGGGAGAGATGAGTGTGCAAAAGATCTTCATCTCAGGAGGTGCACGGTCTCTGTTTTTCTCCTCCTCACGAAGTCATCGCGCCACCGAACCGCCTCGGTCCTTCTCACCGTGCGACACCGGGGCAAAGCCGATGCCACCTCTCCCTCGCGACCTCTGTGCTGGCGAGCTGGTTTTCCCTCTCCTTATCACGCAGCTCGTGCGTGGTCCTCGTTTTCCCACTCTCGCGCGCACAACCGGAACATCCCGGCGCCGTTTCTCGTTCTGCCTGTTGCAAACCGCGTCGCCCCCTCCACTGCCCGAGTGATCCACGGAAGAAGTGAGCGCCAGCGTGTGCTCTAGCGACCCATTGCTCTACTCCGTGGCGTTGCCGCATCGTTTGAGCACAATTCGACGAATTTCACCGGGCACCGAGGCTCACCATCAGGAAACCGAGCGGGTCTCACGTGGACAGCCCCACCGAGAGCTTCTCAGGCCCGAGCTAGAGCGCCATCGGATGCGCTGGGAGCCCCTGATGCTCATCCCCGAAGCTCAAGCCATGAGATGAGCTACCGGGCTCGAATTTGGAAAAAGATCGCCGTCGGGCACCATCCGACCTTCTGATACGGTAATACCAAATTCGATTGTCCCTCTCATTCTTAGGCCATCAAATCTTGCACACACGAGCTGGGCTAGCCGGCGATCTTTTGCCCTTTTTCAACCAATGTCTGAAAACCATTGTGCACGACGTATTTCATACTTTTTCCACGGCGGCTATGGTGGGGCGGTTCGGGCTCCCGATGAGAGCTAGGTTAGGGCCCTTTGCAGGCTGCTTCACCACCCGGACGATCCTCCCTGGCGTCCACTGGTGCTGTAGCGCCGTTCCACCGAGGTCTGGGCAGGCTAGGATGACCGGGCGACGTTGCCGAACCGGTCTAGAGCCGCCACGCCGTGGCCAGCTAGGTTAGAGCCATCGCCGGCCGGGGAAGAGGGTTCCATCGTGTTCAGCACGTGAAATAAGGCCCTAGCGGTGAGGGAGATCTCGGGGGATGGCCGGGAGGCTGGGATCCGTCGAACTCCGGCGAGCACGGCGGCACGCGGGCGCGGGGGCCGGAGGTAGAAGACGACCCGGTGGGTCCCGCCCGTCAGCGACGGTTTTTCAAATATTTGATCGGCTGTGGCGCAGGGATCTGGTGTGGTGGCGCGGGAAATACCCTGTAGCCTCGTGTGGCTTGTCCCGACGCGTGACACCTGTCCCCGGACCCACAGCCAGTATTTGAACATTTTGGGAAATTTCAGTTTTTAGTTCAAACTTTGAATAGCTACAACTTTGGGTAGGAGAATCCAAAAATTGTGAAACAAATTTTGTTGGATTCCTCTGATAGAGTACTATCCAAATGTAGAACCCAATTTGTATGAAACCCTTTATTAAATTCTGTAAAATTCTTTAAAACTTTCTAGCAAAAGAATGTTAGAGGGAGTTTGGTTAATCCAAAAATCCTCAAATTTTGCCAGAATAGTCTTTAGGGTATTAGTGAACACATGTAAAATTCCCAAATCATTTAGAGTTGATTTAGTTAGGTTAATTCTGATTTTAAGTTTCTGTATTCAAATGAATACAGAAAACAATTTCAGGGAATTTCCAAAACTTGGAAATTCAGTTCTAGCTATTCCTTAGCTCCAAAAATACTAGGAAAATTCATGCAAACTCTAGGAGCTATAATGGAAATTGTAGTTCACCAAATTTTGCATGAACATGGGTGTGATCTCAGAATTAATTCTTCATTGCTTAGTTGCTTGGAAAATTGTTCTGAACAAACCACTCAATGAAAAGTGCTAATTTTTGGGCCAGATGACTTTCTTGTGACAAGGAACTCACATGAAAATTCTCAGCCCCATTGGGGCCCTGGGTCACCCCTGTTCTTTTTAACCTCCTTAAGTGATCAATATAGAAGAGGGGGGAAACCACTTAGCCTTTAATCATATGCTTGGATCCAAACCTAAACCACTAGCACCAGCGTCATTGTAAATTCTTAAACAGAGTTCCAGTTTTGAAAAACTTGTTATTAGGACTTGTAGCAAAGTCTTTACAATTAAACGATATGCATATTCATCACGTGTAGTATCTACGTGGAGGAGTTGAAGTCATCGGAGTAGAAATCAAGGAAAGAGGGAAGAGGTTGATCAAGCACCAAGTGGTCTTCACTAACTGCATATATATATATAAGTCACCTGCAAAACAAAGGCAAGCCCCGGTTTGCATCAAATTTACAAGTTTTTATTTGTATTCACTTCATACGTCTAGTATTATATTTATTGCATTACGTCTAGATGGTATGAAACCCCAAATGCATGACCCAGAAAACCCTGGAGTTTAATGTAGGATATGTTATCAATTCATGAAAACTGCTGATCTCAACAAAAGTGGATTAGAAGAAGCAAACCTCGAGTGGGCAGATTCCTACTCGTGAACAGGGATTTAGGGGGATCAATCGGAAGAGTTGGGAATTGATCCTCATAGTGGGAATGGAGACCGGGCAGTGGATGGAAGGTCAAGGACGTGGTCCTGTGAGCCTAGTCTATGTCTGAGTCGATTAAGGCCCGTTCTCGTGTGCGGCCCGTTGGGCAAGTTTGAGTTGTGTACCGGATGCATACTGGCTATATGGGACCCAGGAAACCGATGTAACATGTTAACCTGGGTGTCGAGGCATACCTCACCGTCTGATGCCGATGCTGAAAGGATAGAGAAGTCTGCTCTACGAGGGTTTGCCGTAGAGAGACTTAATCCCAGTCGGTGGGACCGGTTCGACATGTGGGTGTCGTGTGAAAGGTGGCCACGTACGACGTCAGTGACGGTTGCTGTGTGCAACGTCGAGTACGGGCGTACGTGTCGTGTCAGCCGGGTGTTTTTGATTGCAATCACCGTCGCTCGCGGTAGTGAGCATACTTGTCCTCTGCGTCGTGACGTAGTAATACACCGGGAAATATTTAACATGCTTCGTGGGTAATCCTCATAATGGAGATGAGGAATGATCAACACTTCACTAAATTTAATTTCCACCTTGGGCTAGAAGCGTCGAGGCAAAGCGTTTCTTGTTTAATTGTGGAGTCTCGACGTTGATGGCGCAAGGTCCGTATGAGTCTAGGGTAGCTCACTAAAGTTACTTTCACCTCGGGCAAGTGACATCGAGATGAAGCGTTTCTTGTTTGATTGTGGAGTCTCGAGGTAAATTGCGCGAGGGCTATAAAAGTTGCTTAAAACTTGAAGTAAGGACTCCCCTTTAGCTCAAGTTCACCGTTTATGAAAAATGCTATAATCAGCCCTCTATTTACATCACATAGAGTTTCATGACTAGGGTGACGGGTCAGTCTTGCTGAGCTTCGTGCTCACAGATACTGCACAAGTTGTTTTGCAGGAAATAACTATACGCTGAGATGTACGGGTGCCTAAGGAGGTTCGGAACTCTCCGAGTGGTGAACTCAGGGCAACCCCTGCCTCTGCTACTGTGATAGTGTTGCTAGTGAGAAGGTTCCGCGGGCTGGACACCTTCCCTGTTGCTTAGCATAGATATGAGTCGTGAGTTGTAATAATCTTCCGCTGTAGTTTATTTTGAGAAGTATTTGTAAACTCAAAACTTTGTAAGTTTCCGCTCGATTTATGTAATATGATGCTTTATTATGTGTGCTGTTGGGTGCCGCATCGCACGGCACCACCCAATGCGATTCCCGGGCGAGGTATCCCGTCCCCGTGAGTGATCGGGACGGCGGGGTCCTCACAGCGTGGTATCAGAGCCGCATTGGTAATAGCACACGGAATAAGGATTGTATTACGACAAAAACTTAGGATACGGTGAGGAAACGATAGTAGGCCCACATAAGGACTATAGTAGTATAGTTACTTAAAGTGGCATAACTAACTTATGTGTTATAATTCTGAATTTTGATTCTGTAACGACGCACCTACGTTCTGGTAAGAATGGTAAGGAACGCCACCGAAAGCGGTTCAATTTCGGTTAGCTCCCCTGACGAGGAAAGTGGTTCAGGGATAGGTCTCACAGCTTGGTGTGAGATGTTAATATGAAACTCTTGAACTCTTCATGTTCCTGAGCTCATATGAAACGCTGATCCCTAGCGTGCATTAGGCAAGTAAGTGGAGACCCCATCGTGTGGTCAGTAACGCGATAGTATGGTCTGCTGGAAATAGCCCAGAAGGACATACGCAGCGCTTGCCATCGGCGTGCCCTGCAGGGCAGTAGGTGGTATCCGTTGGGTTGATAACATTCCCAACCGTGACGACCCGTTCATGACATACTCGGGTTCCCCGTCGTGTGGTGTTGAAACACGATCACGTACCTTGAGACGTGACTTAACTCAAGGACGGCCGTATGACAATGATACGGGCGTTTGTATTTACTTTCAATTATAGAACTGCCTGAAATGAGAAAAACTTTGAGTGCACCACTATTGAGTGATCTTCTGCAGGTACTAACCACGTACGTATCCCGTGTAGTACACGTGTGCGAGAGACTGTCTTAGTGCCACTGATAAAACGGATATGCCGGTATAATCCGGATTAGGATTTTCTTTTGGGGAGGCAACGTAGTACCGACATGTTCTTACGGTGCATCGACACCGTACTACACATAATAACCTCTTCCCTATGAAGAAATGATTCATGAGTTAACTTTCAACTAAAAATGGAAGTTTGAAACGAATATTAGTTACCGAACTCTTCTTTTGAACTAAGATTCAAATGAGAGAGTGTCTAGGTTTCAAAGATTTCAAAAACAGAGTGCTCTGTTTCTAGCAGAAATTCTTGCTGGATTTTTACAGAGTATAACTCTGAGTAGCTTTAACCAATTAATGTGTATGATGCAGTTCTGGAAAGGTTTTCATGGGCTCTACAACTTTCTTGTAGACCTCCAGAGCAAAATCACAGATTAAGTTGGTGAAAAGTTCAGTTGAAGGCAAACTGTTCAGAACCAGGACAGTAACAAAGCCTCTCTGAACCTTTCTGTTTTTAAGCCATGACTGCCGGTAGAAAAATCCCTACGAGGCCTTTGGATACTCGTTGGAAAGATATTAAAGTTAACTTCAACTTTGATATTCAACTGGAGTTACGAAGGTGCTTTTAACTGGATCAGGATCTGATCTGTTTGAAGACCAATCAGTCGGCTTGTAAATCCTTGCTGTTGGATACATCAGTTTGCGCTTAAACCATTTTGCTTGCATGTTGAGGTTTCATTATCAGTGTTGCACTACTTTGTTTATGGAATAAATCAAGTGATAGTGTTGAACTGATAATGAACTCTTGCAATTGCAGAATGGTGCGAACTCGGTCCATGAGTGAGGTGGGTGGTTCCAGTGGTGGTGGTGGTGATAACTCTCCACAGCGGGAGCAGCGAGCTCCGCAACAGCAGCCTTCACCAGGACCTTCACCCACGGTCACAATGGCGGACATTCTGGCCGCCATGACGGGTGCAAACGATGAGCGAACCGACTTGCTCCGCACCCTAGTGATGAATACATCCCGTCCAGGGGGATGTCAAGACGAAGACTTGCGCCAACCGCAACTGAATTCCTATGTTGAGTTCTTGGCAACTCAACCACCGGTTTTCATGGAATCTGAGGATCCTCTGGTGGCGGATAGCTGGATCCGTACCATTGAATCTAAGTTCGGGTTGCTTCAATGCACCGAACATCAGAAGGTTTTATACGCGGCGCAACAACTTCACGGGTCCGCCAGTGCATGGTGGGCAAATCAACTCGCCTCCTTACCAGCTGGACATGACTGTACATGGGCAGAATTCCGGAAGGCATTTCTCGCGTATCATGTTCCGTCCGGGATAATTCAGCGGAAACTCGAGGAGTTCCTGGCCTTAAAACAAGGAGGGAGGGGTGCATACGAGCATTCACGAGTGTTCAACAAACTGGCGCAGTATGCGCCTCAACATGTGAACACCGAAGCACAAAAATGTGAATGGTTTTTCCGCAGCCTAAATCCCAAGCTAAAGGAGAGACTCGTTTTAACTGATCGAAAGAACTTCAACGAATTGATGAGTGCTGCCATCATGGTCGAAGATGCTCAGCGGGAAGTTCAGGCTGAGAAAAGAAAGAACCATGTACCACCGGAGAGTAGCAGTAGTGCTCCTCAGAAATACCGGATGGTAGACAGTACCTTGAACTGTCAGCTGATGCATCCGGCTCGACGACTCCAGCAATATTCCAGTCGATCATCCCAATACTCTGATTTCGGACAGCTGCAACAACGGTATAGGCAGCCACGTTATTCTGCTCCTCAAGTGTTCTTGCCGCAGCAGAATACCACCAATGTCCATGCACAGAGCAACCAGGAACCGGCTGAGAAACCGTGCTTCACGTGCGGGTACTTGGGTCACATCAGCAGAAAGTGTCCAGAAAGGATACGCCATAAAGAAACTACACCAAAGCGGGGTATGAATCAACCCCGTGCTCAGCTTCAAGGAACAGCACCAAAACCCGGGTGCATTTATCATACAGCTCTAGAGGATGTGCCAGATGGGGCACCTGTACTAGCGGGAATGTTCACCCTCAATGGACTGCCCGTATTAATTCTGTTTGACTCTGGAGCTACACACAATTTCATCAGCAGGATGTTTGTGTGCAAAGCTGAGCTCTCCACCTCTACACCGAAGGATCACTACCTTATCCGCTCACCGGGTGGAAATATAGCTGCTAATGAAGTAGTGATCAAAGCACCCTTGTGCTTAGGTGGAAACTTATACCCCACCACCCTCATTGTGTTAGAGGGGCAGAAGATCGACGTGATTCTAGGAATGGCGTGGATGAACTATCACGGGGCTGTTCTTGATATTGGTCCACGGATTGTTAGTTTGGACTCTCCAATCTACGGTATCCAAACGCTCATACTTGAAGCCGTGGATTCTAAAAATCCAGTGGTATACCACAGTGTGACCACGAAACTGGAGGATATTCCAGTGGTCCGTGAGTACCCAGATGTGTTTCCCGACGATCTTCCAGGGATGCCGCCCGAGAGGGATGTGGTATTCAAGATCGAGTTAGCACCGGGAACCACACCAATATCTCGGAGGCCGTACAAAATGTCTCCAAAGGAATTAGCTGAACTAAAAGAACAGCTAAAGGACTTAATGGACAAAGGGTTCATCCGACCAAGCTCATCGCCATGGGGCTGTTCAGCCCTTTTTGTGAAGAAAAAGGATGAGTCACTTCGATTATGTGTGGATTATCGGCCGCTGAATGCAGTGACGATCAAAAATAAATATCCGTTGCCGCGGATCGATATATTATTTGATCAGTTAGTGGGTGCCAAGGTATTCTCCAAGATGGACTTACGGTCTGGTTATCATCAAATAAAGATCAGAGCGGAGGATATACCGAAGACGGCCTTCTCGACTAGATACGGGCTCTATGAGTATCTAGTCATGTCTTTCGGGCTAACAAATGCACCCGCACATTTCATGTATCTCATGAATTCTGTATTCATGCCAGAGTTGGATCAGTTCGTCGTGGTTTTCATCGACGACATTCTCGTTTACTCCAAATCGGAGGAGGAGCACACCAAACATCTCCATATTGTGCTCCAACGCCTACGAGAACATAAGCTGTATGCCAAATTCAGCAAGTGTGAATTTTGGATCAGCAAAGTACCATTTTTAGGCCACATTATTTCAGCAGAGGGTGTGGCCGTGGATCCAACAAAAATTGAGCAAGTCTTGCAGTGGGAGTCTCCGACATCGGTTCATCAAATCCGCAGTTTCTTAGGACTAGCGGGTTATTACCGGAGATTTATTCCCAGCTTCTCGAAGGTGGCTAAACCAATGACGGAGTTATTAAAGAAGAGCAGCAAGTATGTGTGGACAGAGGCCTGTGAAGAGGCATTTCAAACATTGAAGAAACATCTCACAACGGCACCGGTGTTAGCCCAACCGGATACAACAAAGCCATTTGATGTTTATTGCGATGCCTCAGGCATTGGACTTGGCTGCGTCTTAATGCAAGATAGACGCGTGATCGCGTATGGGTCTCGTCAACTCCGCAACCATGAGCAGCACTACCCCACTCATGACCTAGAACTTGCTGCGGTGGTGCTTGCGTTGAAGATGTGGAGGCACTATTTACTTGGAAATTTAGTGCACCTCTACACCGACCACAAGAGCCTCAAATATATATTCACTCAGAAGGATATTAATATGAGGCAGCGGAGATGGCTGGAATTAATTAAAGACTATGAGCTCGAGATCCATTACCATCCGGGCAAAGCTAACGTGGTGGCTGATGCACTCAGTCGTAAGTCCCACGTTAATAATTTGGCAGTTGTTCCCGAGGAGGAGGAAGAACCAAGCTTGCGAGTGATTCCGTATGGGGCGTTGTATAACCTTGCTCTTGTGCCTACCATCAGAGAGGAGATTGTACAGGCCCAGAAGAGAGATAGAGGAATGCGGAATATACGAGCAAGGATTAAAGAGGATAAGATGAAATGTTTCCGGGAAGATGATCAAGGCGTGTTATGGTTTAACAACCGTATTGTGGTACCCCGGGACCTGAAGCTAAGGAAGAAAATCCTCGATGAAGCGCATATGTCCAAGTACTCGATACATCCAGGGAGCAATAAGATGTATCAAGACCTGAAGACAAAATTTTGGTGGACTAGGATGAAGCGAGAAATTGCCAAGTATGTATCCGAGTGTGATACATGTCGGCGAGTCAAAGCTGACCACATAAAGAAGGCAGGAATGCTACAACCCTTAAGCATTCCGGCATGGAAGTGGGAGGACATCAGCATGGACTTTATTGTTGGACTACCTCTCACATCCAGAAGGCATGACTCCATTTGGGTGATTGTTGATCGCTTAACAAAATCAGCCCACTTCATCCCAGTGAGTACAAGATATTCAACTAAGCAATATGCAGAGTTGTATCTTTCAAGGATTGTGTGCTTACATGGAGTCCCCAAGACCATTATATCAGACCGAGGTTCAATATTTGTTGCTCGTTTCTGGGAACAACTACATGAATCTCTGGGAACGAAATTAATCAGAAGCTCAGCATACCACCCCCAGACCGACGGTCAAACAGAGAGGGTGAATCAAATTTTGGAAGATATGCTGAGGGCGTGTGCCATAGATCATGGAAAGAACTGGGATAACCATTTGCCATTAGCAGAGTTCTCTTACAACAATGGTTACCAATCCAGCATTAAAATGGCACCATACGAAGCACTTTATGGCAGGAAGTGCCGCACACCACTCAATTGGTGTGAATCTGGCGAGAGAGTGATTTTCGGCATTGATCTTGTAAAAGATGCCGAAGAGCGAGTCCAGCTAATTCAAGAGAACCTCAGGGCCGCTCAATCTCGCCAGAAGAGCTATGCGGACCAGCGACGCCGACCCTTGAGTTTTGAAGTCGGAGATCACGTCTATCTCCGAGTGTCCCCGATGAAAGGGATTCATCGATTCGGGGTCAAGGGAAAGCTAGCTCCTCGCTTTGTGGGTCCGTTCCTTATTACAGAACGGTGTGGGCCGGTAGCCTACCGTTTGGAGCTGCCGCCATCCTTATCGGGCATCCACGATATCTTCCATGTCTAACACTTGAGAAAGTGTTTGAAGAAACCGACGGACATCCTTTCGGAAGACATGGAAGTATTGCAACCGGACCTCACCTATGCCGAGAAGCCCATCAAGATCATCGACGAGAAGAGACGGATCACTCGAAATCGGGCTTTGAAATTTTACAAGGTCCTGTGGAGTAATCACACACCGGAAGAAGCGACTTGGGAGAGTGAAGATTTCCTCCACAAGAACTATCCGGAACTTTTGTCGTAGTTGTTGTAATTACCTTCCGCCTCATCTTTCTTTTGTAATCTCGGGACGAGATTCTTTTAAGGGGGGAGGATTGTAAAGGTCCCAAAAATGTGAATACAAAGAAACATGAGTTTACACAAATGTTGGAGTCATGTGTATGAATAAGGGGCTTAGTTGAAACTTTTTCCCACATATGATAACATTGGTGAGAATTCTTCTAAACAAACTTAGGGTTGCTGCATGGGTGGACCTCATGTAGATTAAAACCCCAGAGATGAAGAGCTCAAGTGCAAGGGAAGGGTTTAAAAATCAGAGATGGACTAAAGTTAAATTCAAACTTCAAGTGAGAGAAGGACACAATGAGAAATTCAAAACTGTTGTGTCCAAACTATTGTTTGCAGCAGCTAACACAAGGATCAAGTGGCATATTTGGATTCCTTAGGTCCAAATTAGTGGGAAGGCAAAGTTTCATTGATTGTTGAAAAGAGTTGCTGCCCATTTTTCCAAAGGGAGTCAAATGTGCAAAGAATTCAAATGAACATTTGAATTTGCATGGGATTTGTCCAAACTTGTCAAATGAACTCAGTTTCCAATTTTCAAACAATTGGGTTGGATAATTGTCAAACTTTGGAGATATTTTGAGGAAAGAGGTACTGAATTGTGGGGCCCACATGTCATTGGGAGAGATGAGTGTGCAAAAGATCTTCATCTCAGGAGGTGCACGGTCTCTGTTTTTCTCCTCCTCACGAAGTCATCGCGCCACCGAACCGCCTCGGTCCTTCTCACCGTGCGACACCGGGGCAAAGCCGATGCCACCTCTCCCTCGCGACCTCTGTGCTGGCGAGCTGGTTTTCCCTCTCCTTATCACGCAGCTCGTGCGTGGTCCTCGTTTTCCCACTCTCGCGCGCACAACCGGAACATCCCGGCGCCGTTTCTCGTTCTGCCTGTTGCAAACCGCGTCGCCCCCTCCACTGCCCGAGTGATCCACGGAAGAAGTGAGCGCCAGCGTGTGCTCTAGCGACCCATTGCTCTACTCCGTGGCGTTGCCGCATCGTTTGAGCACAATTCGACGAATTTCACCGGGCACCGAGGCTCACCATCAGGAAACCGAGCGGGTCTCACGTGGACAGCCCCACCGAGAGCTTCTCAGGCCCGAGCTAGAGCGCCATCGGATGCGCTGGGAGCCCCTGATGCTCATCCCCGAAGCTCAAGCCATGAGATGAGCTACCGGGCTCGAATTTGGAAAAAGATCGCCGTCGGGCACCATCCGACCTTCTGATACGGTAATACCAAATTCGATTGTCCCTCTCATTCTTAGGCCATCAAATCTTGCACACACGAGCTGGGCTAGCCGGCGATCTTTTGCCCTTTTTCAACCAATGTCTGAAAACCATTGTGCACGACGTATTTCATACTTTTTCCACGGCGGCTATGGTGGGGCGGTTCGGGCTCCCGATGAGAGCTAGGTTAGGGCCCTTTGCAGGCTGCTTCACCACCCGGACGATCCTCCCTGGCGTCCACTGGTGCTGTAGCGCCGTTCCACCGAGGTCTGGGCAGGCTAGGATGACCGGGCGACGTTGCCGAACCGGTCTAGAGCCGCCACGCCGTGGCCAGCTAGGTTAGAGCCATCGCCGGCCGGGGAAGAGGGTTCCATCGTGTTCAGCACGTGAAATAAGGCCCTAGCGGTGAGGGAGATCTCGGGGGATGGCCGGGAGGCTGGGATCCGTCGAACTCCGGCGAGCACGGCGGCACGCGGGCGCGGGGGCCGGAGGTAGAAGACGACCCGGTGGGTCCCGCCCGTCAGCGACGGTTTTTCAAATATTTGATCGGCTGTGGCGCAGGGATCTGGTGTGGTGGCGCGGGAAATACCCTGTAGCCTCGTGTGGCTTGTCCCGACGCGTGACACCTGTCCCCGGACCCACAGCCAGTATTTGAACATTTTGGGAAATTTCAGTTTTTAGTTCAAACTTTGAATAGCTACAACTTTGGGTAGGAGAATCCAAAAATTGTGAAACAAATTTTGTTGGATTCCTCTGATAGAGTACTATCCAAATGTAGAACCCAATTTGTATGAAACCCTTTATTAAATTCTGTAAAATTCTTTAAAACTTTCTAGCAAAAGAATTTTAGAGGGAGTTTGGTTAATCCAAAAATCCTCAAATTTTGCCAGAATAGTCTTTAGGGTATTAGTGAACACATGTAAAATTCCCAAATCATTTAGAGTTGATTTAGTTAGGTTAATTCTGATTTTAAGTTTCTGTATTCAAATGAATACAGAAAACAATTTCAGGGAATTTCCAAAACTTGGAAATTCAGTTCTAGCTATTCCTTAGCTCCAAAAATACTAGGAAAATTCATGCAAACTCTAGGAGCTATAATGGAAATTGTAGTTCACCAAATTTTGCATGAACATGGGTGTGATCTCAGAATTAATTCTTCATTGCTTAGTTGCTTGGAAAATTGTTCTGAACAAACCACTCAATGAAAAGTGCTAATTTTTGGGCCAGATGACTTTCTTGTGACAAGGAACTCACATGAAAATTCTCAGCCCCATTGGGGCCCTGGGTCACCCCTGTTCTTTTTAACCTCCTTAAGTGATCAATATAGAAGAGGGGGGAAACCACTTAGCCTTTAATCATATGCTTGGATCCAAACCTAAACCACTAGCACCAGCGTCATTGTAAATTCTTAAACAGAGTTCCAGTTTTGAAAAACTTGTTATTAGGACTTGTAGCAAAGTCTTTACAATTAAACGATATGCATATTCATCACGTGTAGTATCTACGTGGAGGAGTTGAAGTCATCGGAGTAGAAATCAAGGAAAGAGGGAAGAGGTTGATCAAGCACCAAGTGGTCTTCACTAACTGCATATATATATATATAAGTCACCTGCAAAACAAAGGCAAGCCCCGGTTTGCATCAAATTTACAAGTTTTTATTTGTATTCACTTCATACGTCTAGTATTATATTTATTGCATTACGTCTAGATGGTATGAAACCCCAAATGCATGACCCAGAAAACCCTGGAGTTTAATGTAGGATATGTTATCAATTCATGAAAACTGCTGATCTCAACAAAAGTGGATTAGAAGAAGCAAACCTCGAGTGGGCAGATTCCTACTCGTGAACAGGGATTTAGGGGGATCAATCGGAAGAGTTGGGAATTGATCCTCATAGTGGGAATGGAGACCGGGCAGTGGATGGAAGGTCAAGGACGTGGTCCTGTGAGCCTAGTCTATGTCTGAGTCGATTAAGGCCCGTTCTCGTGTGCGGCCCGTTGGGCAAGTTTGAGTTGTGTACCGGATGCATACTGGCTATATGGGACCCAGGAAACCGATGTAACATGTTAACCTGGGTGTCGAGGCATACCTCACCGTCTGATGCCGATGCTGAAAGGATAGAGAAGTCTGCTCTACGAGGGTTTGCCGTAGAGAGACTTAATCCCAGTCGGTGGGACCGGTTCGACATGTGGGTGTCGTGTGAAAGGTGGCCACGTACGACGTCAGTGACGGTTGCTGTGTGCAACGTCGAGTACGGGCGTACGTGTCGTGTCAGCCGGGTGTTTTTGATTGCAATCACCGTCGCTCGCGGTAGTGAGCATACTTGTCCTCTGCGTCGTGACGTAGTAATACACCGGGAAATATTTAACATGCTTCGTGGGTAATCCTCATAATGGAGATGAGGAATGATCAACACTTCACTAAATTTAATTTCCACCTTGGGCTAGAAGCGTCGAGGCAAAGCGTTTCTTGTTTAATTGTGGAGTCTCGACGTTGATGGCGCAAGGTCCGTATGAGTCTAGGGTAGCTCACTAAAGTTACTTTCACCTCGGGCAAGTGACATCGAGATGAAGCGTTTCTTGTTTGATTGTGGAGTCTCGAGGTAAATTGCGCGAGGGCTATAAAAGTTGCTTAAAACTTGAAGTAAGGACTCCCCTTTAGCTCAAGTTCACCGTTTATGAAAAATGCTATAATCAGCCCTCTATTTACATCACATAGAGTTTCATGACTAGGGTGACGGGTCAGTCTTGCTGAGCTTCGTGCTCACAGATACTGCACAAGTTGTTTTGCAGGAAATAACTATACGCTGAGATGTACGGGTGCCTAAGGAGGTTCGGAACTCTCCGAGTGGTGAACTCAGGGCAACCCCTGCCTCTGCTACTGTGATAGTGTTGCTAGTGAGAAGGTTCCGCGGGCTGGACACCTTCCCTGTTGCTTAGCATAGATATGAGTCGTGAGTTGTAATAATCTTCCGCTGTAGTTTATTTTGAGAAGTATTTGTAAACTCAAAACTTTGTAAGTTTCCGCTCGATTTATGTAATATGATGCTTTATTATGTGTGCTGTTGGGTGCCGCATCGCACGGCACCACCCAATGCGATTCCCGGGCGAGGTATCCCGTCCCCGTGAGTGATCGGGACGGCGGGGTCCTCACACCGTGGGGCCGTCTCAGCGTGGCATCAGAGCCGTTACACATGGTATCAGAGCTGCGTTGGGATCAGAGCACGGATTGAGCATCATATTATGTCACAAACTTAGGGTACGGTGAGATAACGGTACTAGGCCCACATAAGGACTACTATTAGCATATAATGAAGGTGGCAAGCTAACTTATTTGTTATGTCAGAAAATCGTGCATCTCGGGACGGTTTATGTCTTGGGGGGTGCACGTATGCGCTGTCCACCAGTGCGCACAAGCTGGAGGGTGGAGCCTCACGGGTGGCAGGTAACCCGACCCGCTTTAGTATCCTCTACGACTCTTCATGTCATTTGGGGTATTCGAGCAGCGTCTGTCCCAGGCGTGCGTGGTGCAATTTGGGAGACCCTGTCACGTGGTCAGTAACGTGAACACGTAGCTCAAGGCGTGTTTGGCTTGAGAACACCTGGGCGAGTGATGACGGCCGGGTGTACGAACTGTATGGATACCGGGTTCGGTGTGCAGCCGGGCCTGATGATTGAGTGTGTTTTATGTAGGTACTAACCACAAAAAACCTTAGTGCGTGTAGAACACGTTTGTGAGTGATCGTTTTAGTGCCACCTAAGGATACGTATATGCCGGTGTAATCCGGTTAGGTTTTTCTTTGGTGAGGCAACGTAGTACCGTCATATGTCTTACGGTGCATCGTCACCGTACTACACTGGATAGTATTCTTACCTATGAAGAAATCATTCATGACTAACTTTCAAACTAAAAATGGATGTGATAAAGCACATATTAGTTACTGAACTCTTCATTTGAACTAAGTTTCAAAGAAGAGAATTACTAGGCTTCTTTTGATCTAAAAAACAGAGTGCTCTGTTCTGGCAGAAGTTTTGCCGAACTTTAACAGAGCGTAACTCTGATTAGTTTGACCCAATGGAGGTGTTTGATACGGTTCTGGAAAGTTTATTAAGTGCTCTACTTTTCTGTAGAACTCCAGAGCCAAATCCGACACCAACTTGGTTGAACGTCCAGATGAATGCAAACTGTTCAGAAAACAGAGCAGCTGCAGACTTCTCTGGATGTTGCTGTAAATTAGCCGTCACAGTCTGTAGAAAAATTTCTAAGGGTCATATGATACACCGTTGGAAAGGTTAGGAAATTTGCAACGATTTTGTAGTTCATAGTTTGTTCAGAATTGTACCCCAGTTGTATGTAAAACTGTGATGAAAACAGCCACATACAAAGGAGGTGCTGGCAAATTTTAGCCAGAAATTCCGTCAACTTTGAACAATCCTAACTTTTGTTCCAGAAATGATCTAGGGACATGTGAGTACTCGTTGAAAATATACTGAAGTTAACTTTAACTTTGGTATTCAACTTGAGTTATGAAAATGCTAGTAACTGGATCAAATTCTGGGTTAAGTACTGAAAGGTCTGTTTTGTACCGAATGAGGGACTGGATATGTTGGCTTTAGGAAGATGTGTAAACATGAAACTTTGTTATGCTTTCATAAAGTTTTAGCATGTTCATGTTTTACATACTTTCACATACTGCTGAGATCATGTTTTGACTTCCCTCAAAAATTATCTTTGTGCAGTATGGTGCGTACTCATTCTCCGAGTAGGGTTGATAGTTCTCGTCAAGAAGATGATGACTCGACTCCACCACGGGCACCACCATCAACGGTATGGGCGGATATCATGGCTCAGATGGTCGAGTCAAGTCAAGAGAACACAAGACTACTCCAAGCCTTGGTACAACAGGGCTTACTCCAGCGTGCACAACAGGACGTTCCACCTCGGAACGCCTACTTGGATTTCTTGGCGACACAACCGCCAATCTTCACGGAAGCCCATGAACCAGTGGAAGCTGATCAGTGGCTTCGAGTTATGGAGTCCAAGTTTGGGGTGTTTGAGTGCGACGAATATCAGAAGGCATCATTTGCAGCTCAACAGCTCCATGGAGCCGCCGGAAATTGGTGGTTCGTTTATCTTTCCACCGTTCCGGAAGGTCATCAAGTGGAATGGACGGAATTTCGTGAAGCATTCCGTGCTCGTCACATTCCTATGGGTTTTATCAAGGCCCAACAGCAAGAATTCAGAAACTTGAAGCAGGGGGACATGAGTGTCCTCGATTATGTCCGAAGATTCAACCTTCTGGCACAATATGCTCCTGCTTATGCGACGAGCGAAGCTGCAATGTGTGACTACTTTTTCTATGGCTTGAGTGCCATACTAAAAGAGAAGTTAGCTTTGTTCAATCAAGGCAGTTACACCGAGTTGATCAGTGCTGCTCTGCTGCAAGAACAAGCGACACTTGAGTGTCAAGCAGAGAAGAGGGACCGGGAGGATGTGCAAGAAGACACACCAATCGTTCCTCGTAAATACCGTGTGGTGTATCACACACCATCCGATGAGATATGGCAAGCACCAGGGAGATCAACTCCGTACAGATTTCCTGCTCAAGAGTCATGTCTTGAAGCAACACCTTTGCCTCAGCAACGAATGACATCTGTCGCATCATTGCTGCAGCCAAGTGCCTCAACTTCTCAACCACAAGTCAACGAAGAACCGGGGAAACCTCCGTGTTCTTATTGCCACCGTTTTGGGCATTTTAGGCAGGAATGCCGGGAGAAGTTGGTAAACACCAGACAGCCATCATCATCAGGTGGTATGCCGCCACCTGCTCCAGTCAACATAACAGCATTGCAATCTGGGAGTGTGCAACATCTTGCGATTGAGGATGTCCCGGAGGGAGCACCGGTGTTAGCGGGCATGTTTACTCTCAAGGACGTGCCCGTATTGGTACTTTTTGATTCAGGTGCAACCCACAATTTTATCAGCAAAACATGCGTGGATCAGCACCAATTATCCACCAATACTCCCACAACGAGTTTTCTCATACGTTCACCGGGAGGAAATATCTCTGCCAATCAGATTGTGTCCCGAGCAGCTTTGTGTTTGGGCGGAAAAATATACCCAACATCGCTGATTATGTTGGATAGGCAGAAGATAGACATTATATTGGGGATGTCTTGGTTAAATCGTCACGGTGCCGTTCTCAATATCGGTAACCGGACTGTCCAGATTGACTCGCCGATTCACGGACAGCACACGCTGTTTTTAGACAGCGAAGATCCAGATATGGTAGAGGCCTACCACACGGAAGCGCTGAAGCTTGAAGATATTCCGGTGGTACGTGATTATCCCGACGTATTTCCCGATGACTTACCGGGCATGCCGCCCGAACGGGACGTCGAGTTCAAAATTGAACTGGCGCCGGGAACGACGCCTATTTCACGAAGGCCTTACAAGATGGCACCTAACGAGCTAGCGGAGTTGAAAGAGCAACTGAATGAACTCATGAGCAAGGGTTTCATACGACCAAGTTCTTCACCTTGGGGTTGCTCAGCGCTGTTCATTAAGAAGAAGGACGAAACACTACGGCTATGTGTTGACTATCGTCCTCTCAATGCTGTCACAATCAAGAACAAGTATCCTTTGCCCCGCATCGACATCCTGTTCGATCAGCTGGTGGGTGCAAAGGTATTTTCGAAGATGGATCTTCGGTCGGGATATCATCAAATCAAGATCCGACCGGAGGACATACCAAAGACAGCTTTCTCGACGAGATACGGACTCTATGAGTACCTCGTCATGTCATTTGGATTAACCAACGCTCCGGCACACTTCATGTACTTGATGAATTCTGTGTTCATGCCGGAGTTAGACAAGTTCGTCGTGGTATTCATCGACGACATATTGGTTTACTCCAAATCTGAAGAAGAGCATGCTGAACATCTGCGCATTGTGCTACAACGGTTGCGGGAGCACCAATTGTATGCCAAGTTCAGCAAGTGCGAATTTTGGATTGATCAAGTGCCTTTCCTAGGCCATATCATTTCAGCAGAGGGCATTGCCGTGGACCCCAGCAAGATTGAACAAGTGCTGAAGTGGGAATCTCCCAAATCAGTCCACGAGGTCCGAAGTTTCCTAGGTTTAGCAGGATATTATCGGAGGTTTATTCCGAGCTTCTCAAAGATTGCTAAACCAATGACGGAGCTACTGAAGAAGGGCACTAAATACATGTGGAATGCAGCATGTGAATCTGCATTCAAGACGTTGGTGAAACATCTCACCACAGCTCCAGTTCTTGCTCAGCCAGACACGACGAAGCCATTTGATGTATACTGTGATGCATCCGGCATCGGTCTCGGCTGCGTTCTGATGCAAGAAGGGCGTGTGGTCGCCTATGGGTCTCGTCAACTGCGAAACCACGAACAGCATTATCCAACTCACGATCTTGAGCTTGCTGCAGTGGTGTTGGCGTTAAAGATGTGGAGGCATTACCTACTTGGTAATCTTGTTCACCTCTACACCGACCATAAAAGCCTGAAGTACATCTTCACGCAGAAGGAGCTGAATATGAGACAACGGAGATGGTTGGAGCTCATAAAAGATTATGAAATTGAGATCCACTATCACCCGGGAAAAGCCAACGTGGTTGCCGACGCGCTTAGTCGGAAATTGCATGTTCACAACTTAGCGGTTGCTGAGTTGGAAGATGAAGAACCCAGCCTCCGTGTCATTCCGTATGGCGCACTTTATAATCTCGCGCTCATTCCAACAATCCGTGAAGAGATTGTTGAGGCTCAAAGAAGAGACAGAGGTATGTCTCACATACGGAGAAGACTAGACAACGGAGAGGTGAAATGTTTCCGGAAGGATGAGAACGGTACAATATGGTTTAACAACCGTATAGTGCTACCGCGCAATATGAAACTCCGGAAGAAGATCTTGGATGAAGCCCACCTGTCAAAGTTTTCCATTCATCCCGGAAGTAACAAGATGTACCAAGATTTGAAACAGAAATTTTGGTGGACGAGGATGAAGAGGGAGATTGCTAAATACGTATCCGAGTGTGATACGTGTAGACGGGTCAAGGCTGATCATATGCGGAAAGCCGGACCGCTACAACCTTTGAAGATACCGGCATGGAAATGGGAGGATGTGAGTATGGACTTCATCGTTGGATTACCGCTCACATCCAAGAAGCATGACTCGATATGGGTGATCGTCGACCGGTTGATGAAATCAGCTCATTT
The DNA here is from genome assembly GCA_030760725.1 of Neostapfia colusana. Lineage (NCBI taxonomy): Eukaryota > Viridiplantae > Streptophyta > Magnoliopsida > Poales > Poaceae > Neostapfia > Neostapfia colusana. Next base: position 3,274,742 of record JASWHV010000010.1, on the reverse strand, counting down.
CATACCGGTGAACACTCATTATCGAGCAAGACAATATGCGGAGTTATTCATCTCCAGAATTATATGTTCACATGGTGTTCCAAAGACCATCATTTCAGATCGAGGTGCGCTGTTTGTTGCTCGATTTTGGGAGCAGCTGCATGCCTCGTTGGGCACCAAGCTAATTAGAAGCTCCGCATATCACCCTCAAACCGATGGACAAACTGAGAGGGTGAATCAAGTGCTCGAGGACATGTTGAGAGCATGTGCCATCCACCACGGTAGGAATTGGGACGATCACCTACCGCTGGCGGAGTTTTCATACAACAACGGTTATCAAGCGAGTATTAAAATGGCACCGTATGAAGCTCTCTATGGCCGGAAGTGTCGCACACCACTGAATTGGTGTGAGTCCGGCGAAAGAGTTCTGTTTGGGATTGATCTTGTCAACGAAGCCGAAGACCGAGTTCGGTTGATACAAGAGAACTTAAAGGCTGCACAATCCCGACAGAAGAGCTACGCGGATCAGAGGCGTAGGCCATTACATTTTGACGTTGGAGAACACGTATATCTTCGTGTATCCCCGATGAAGGGAATTCACCGGTTCGGTGTAAAGGGGAAGCTCGCTCCCCGTTTTATTGGTCCTTTTGCTATCACGGAGAAGTGCGGACCCGTAGCCTACCGGCTGGAATTACCGGCAAGTCTAGCGGGTGTTCATGATGTATTTCATGTTTCACAGCTGCGGAAGTGCCTCAAATTCACCGCTGCTGTTCGCACTGAGGACATCGACGAATTGAAACCGGACCTGACCTACACCGAGCGACCGGTCCAGATTTTGGATGAAGAGACCCGGGTAACCCGGGACCGGACGATCAGATTCTTCAAGGTGCTGTGGAGTAATCACACCGCGGAAGAGGCGACGTGGGAAAGTGAAGATTATATCCGCACCAACTACCCAGAAATTTTATCTTTGTACAGTTTGTAATTACCTCTCCCGTCTCGTTCCTCTTTTGTAATCTCGGGACGAGATTCTTTTAAGGGGGGAGGAATGTAAAAGTCCCAAAAACGTGTATGAATAAAAACTAAAGTTTGAGTTCATATGTGTGGCAAAGACATGAAAAATGGGACTTGCTAAAACTTTTCTTCATGCAAGGTAATACATGGATGAACATCCAACATGAGGTTCACCTTTTTACTTAAAAGTGTTGGACCAATAAGGAGTTAAATACCTCTTTGCATGTGAGTTTAAAATTCAGATTTGAAAATTCAAAGTTCACACATATGGTGACCCAAAAACTTTGAATTAACATGCAGCCATATAGTTGAGTTTTTAGGGAAAAGGTTATCACCAACTTTTCAATTGTAGGGTGGGCTCAAAAAGGAGTTAAAGAGGAGAATTTGCAAACTTAAACCAAATTCAGATTTAGTCTTGCAAATTCAAACTGAATTTGAAGAATTCAAATTCTAGCTCACCTTTTTAAATTTTAGCATTCTGGGGATTGAAAAGATCAGCTTGAACAGATATTTGGGAGGTACATATGGAGTGGGACCCACATGTCATAGAGCTAAAAGAGGAAACTTACCCACTAAGTTTTGCTCTCGGTGGGAAATTTTCCCGAACATCTCGCGAGCGCCACAGAGGAGCTTGCCGTGCCAGCTCCTGCTGCCGGTCTCCACGCGTTGGCGCCCCAGGGTCGGTTCTCACCGCTTCAGCAACGTTATCTCTCCCTCCTCGGACCAAGCCGACAGCAGTTGCTTCCTCTCCTCACGATCAGCAGGGCGCTGTTTTTCCTTCACCGGTGCTGCTCCACTGCCCCTGTCTCCCGGCCAGCCCAGCGCCTCTCCGGCAGGCTCAAGAGGTCACAGAGGTGCGCCAGGAGGTACTGATCCTCATCCCGTCGTCCTCTTGCTCTCCCCCGACGCCGGCTCGCCGGAATTCGAGTTTTGGCACCGGCGCACGTATAGAACAGCATGTGTTTAATTCGGGAAATTCTCCCAAACCGATTGATCACACCTCCTACAATTCAAACCACAACAACTAGATGCCCTAGCGCCCTCCCACGCCGAAAACCAAAGGAAACCGACCCTCCTGTGCCCCGGGCGACGAGAAATCATCGCCGGCGGCCAAAACGGCCATGGTCCACGGTGACGACTAGGTTGCAGCCACTTCCTGCATGATCTGATCCCCGTTCCATGTTCCTAGAACTATAGGGATGCTGTAGGACATCATAGCTCGCCGGGAGATGCCTTGGACACGCTGGAACGCGTCCATGTCGAGCTCCCGAGCCGCCCCGCCGGTGCCGACCCACCTACAGCCGTTGTCATGCGGGGAAACCTTGCCCGGCAGCTGCGCCACGTTCCCAGGAGCATGTAGGGCGAAACCGGAGCTCATTTGGTGGAGAAATGAGGGAGAACGAGCCATGCCAAGTTTTCTGCTGGTGTGCACCCGCGGGCTCTGGCGGGAGGTTGAAGAAGCACCTGACCCGTGGGCCCCACGCGCGACTGTGCTGTTTAAAATCAAACAGAGAGTTGTGCAAACTTGTAAAATGCATAACTTGGTGTAGGAAGCTCCAAAAATAGTGAGGTAAATTTTGTTGGATTCCTTTAAGAGATTACTATCCAGAGGTACAACCCAATTTGTATGAAACGAATTATTTAATTCTGGAAAATTCTTGGAAGGTTTTCTGAAAAAGAATTATAGAGGGAGTTTGGTTTATCCAAAAATACCCAAATTTTGCCAGAATATTCTTTAGCATATTGTTGACCTCAGAGCAAATTTTCAGCTCATTTGATGATCATTTGAGTAGGAATTTGCTAAAAACAATCTGCTGTGTTCATAAGAGTCCAGAAACATTTTCAGAAAATGTTTCCCACTTCAAAAATCTGTTCTGAGCAATCCATAGCTCCAAAAATCATAGGAAAATTTAGGCAAGCTCTCTGGGACATACTTGGAATTGTAGTTCACTTAGTTGGGAATGAAAATGCACATTACTACAGAATTAATTCTATTGAGTACAAATGCTTAAAGAATTGTTCTGGGAGAACTACCCAAGTAAAAGGGCTGAATTTTGGACCAGATGACTCTCATGTGATCAAAAACTCACATGTAAATTATCAGCCCAAGATAAGTCCTGGAACTCCCTGTTCTTATTCTCCATACTTATGTATAAGGGAAAAATACATAAGAGATATTGTGAGAATTATGGGGGACACAATATGACTCCACATTAGCTGCAATTTGGCAAGATAAATCCTTAGGTAGTATAGAACCTGCTGTAAAAGTTTTGAGGCCATTGGAGTTCTTGTTCTTCAGTTGCACTCAAATCCTTCCAGCTTATCTATTATGTTCATTAGAGAAAAGGGTTAGTGTATAGCTAAGGGCCTTAAGGTCAAATTAGTTTAATTCTGTTCTTTGCACAACAGAGGCAAATCAAGCCATGCTTGGCTTTTCGCACACAACCTCTGTTCTTAAGAAAGTAATTCTATAACTTCTTTCCATTACATTCTATAAAATATGTGCATATGCATCTCAATAGGAACCACAACGAAGGGGACTCAAAGGAGTGATTCATCGAAGTGGATCAAGCTCCGGAGAGTCAAGGGTGGATCTGCAAGGACACTAACTGTTATATACGACTACCCTGCAAAACAGGCAAGCTCCGGTTTGCATTTAACAGCTGTTAAGTTTTTGTTTTGTATTCACTTTCGGTCAAGGTATGAACTGTGCATTAGGTCTAGTGATTGATACTCCTCTTGCATAACCAAATGACCCATTGAGTATTGGGTAGGTGTCTTTCACCGCGTAGAACTGCCATGCTTAAGTACGGTTCGGTAGAAGTCGAGTGGTGAGATGCTACTCGCAGATTTAGGAACAACAGGGGCATACGGGATTGGTTCGTAATTGAATTAGCAAGTTAAAGTTGAGACCGGAAGGTTGTAGGAGCAGCAGGACATAGGGGCCTGGGTGCTGTAGACCTGTCCGTGTCGGTCAAGGACCGATCCGTATGCGGCCCTGTTGAACAAGTTTGAGTTGTGTACCGGACTCATGCTGGCTATATGGGACCCAGTAAACCGATGTACCTCGGGAAGCTGTCGTTGGGACTTTTCGGGTCGCCTCAGGCGGACGGCCGGTGTGCAGTATGTGGGGAATATTCTCATGACATCTCACGTCGGAAGGTGCACCATGAGAGTAGCTACTGTACGGGGCGACTTGATCGATTCAGCGGGGATGAAACGGGGGAAAGGCTGCCACGTACGACGTCAGTGATGGTTGTTGTAGGCAACGTCGAGTACGGGCGTACGTGTCGTGTAGTCCGGGTGTTATTGATTCGAATCACCGTCGCTCGCGGAATGGACCGAGCATACTTGTTCTCACAGTCGTGACGTAGTAAGAACTTGCATGAGAAAGGAACTAATCATTTTGATATGAAATATTATCCTACCTTTGCATTGGAACTTGATGAATAGGCTAGTGCAAACTCGATTCTTTTATGCCATGAGCAATTTACATCGGGGGAAAGCGTTTCTTGTTTGATTGTGGACTCCCGATGTGGCGTGCCCAGGGTTACTTAAAATGCTGCAATTAATACTTGAAAGTAAGGATTCACTTTTAGGCGAGTTAATTATGCTTATGCCATCCTATGTTAGGTTCATAACCTCACTTAGAGTTTCATGTTTAGGGTGACGGTTAAGTCTTGCTGAGCGTTATGCTCACGGATGCTATCCGAGTTGTTTTGCAGGTAATTGACTCGCTGATTATGAGAAGGGGTGCCGATGAGACTCGGGAACCTCCGAGTGCTTACTCTAAGAGCATCCTCGCCGCTGCAGATTGTCTTTGTGTTGCTAGTAAGAAACGTCCGCGGGCTGGACTGTTTCTTTGTTGCTAGTTTAGATATGAGTCGTGAGAGTGATAGTCTTCCGCTGTAGTTTACTCTGATATACTTATTTTTAAAATATTCTTGTACGCTTCCGCAAACTATTTATGTAATATGATGTATGTTCATCGACCCGTGTGCTGTTGGGTGCCGCATAACACGGCACCACCCGACGAGGTCCCGTGGGGCCGTCTCAGCGTGGCATCAGAGCCGTTACAGGGGTCAGCCGGGATCCGGCGACGCTTCATACGGAAGCGGCAGGAAGATCAAGAACGGAGGCGGAAGCAAGATAAAGTCGTCAGCCGCGGTCCCCGTTGCCACAACGGCGGCGCCCAGTGGAGCTCGGGGGCCGCGCCCCGACAAGAGGCCGCGACAATCACTGGCCCCAGACGGGGGCCAGAATGAATTATGCCCTGTGCATGGCACCAGTTATCATACCGCTGCCGAATGCCGGGAAATCCAGAAGCTCGCGGAGCACTTCCGGAAAGGGAAGCAGCCCCTAACTGATGCCCCACCCTACCGTCAAAGGGAGGGCAAGCAGAAGGTCGAAGCCCTAGACAGCGTCGACCGCCAGGTGGAGTTCCAGGAGCTTCAGCGCGCCGTAAAGGCAGTGCGCAATCATGGGAGCACCAGCTCTAGTGATGACGAGCACCGGAAGATGCTCTATGTCATCTTCAGCGGGTCCGCTGACCCCCCCGACCCGAAGCGCGGCTAAGGCCTTGCACCGAGCGGTAGCGTCGGTGGCCCCCCTCCCAGGTGCAGCACCGCACCTCAGGTGGATGGGAACCTCCATCAGCTTCGATGACACCGACTGCCCCAGGAACATGGCTGGGGCCGGCCAACTACCGCTCGTGGTGGCCCCCACCATCGCCAACGTGAAGATGTACCATGTTTTGGTGGATGGCGGGGCTGGACTGAACCTCATCAGTCGCGCAGCCTTCCGGAGGCTGCAGATCCCGATGGCCAAGCTCACCCCATCGAGCCCGTTCTCAGGGGTAGGGCCGGGAAGGGTCGTTCCCTACGGCCACACCAGCCTCCCGGTGACCTTTGGGGCACCAGACAGCTATCGGACAGAGTACATTCTGTTCGACGTGGCTGAGATTGACCTCCCGTTCAACGCCATAATTGGCAGGCCAGCCCTGTACCGATTCATGGCAGTAGCCCACTACGGCTACCTTGTCTTGAAGATGCCTACACCAACAGGCGTCCTCAAGGTTTGTGGAGACCGTGCTGCAGCAGTGTTAGCCTTGGAAAAGCTCCAGGCACTTACAGCAGCTGGAGCACCAACCCCGGGCGGTACTGAACCAAACCGGCTCCACCCAAGTGCACGCCACCGTGCCACTACCACAGCACCCCATGTGCAACCCCTCGACGAGGACGATATCCCCTTGAGGCTCGTCCGAATCAGCGCCGATGCCACCCAGACTACCTGGGTAGGGGGTCTGGATAGCAGATAGGAGGGCGCGCTCGTTACCTCCCTCCGGCACAATGCCGATGTGCTGCATGACAGCCGTCGCGGATGCCAGAGATCCCTAGGGAGGTGACTGGGCACTAGCTAAAGGTCTCCCCCAACGCCTGGCCAGTCTGACAGGAGCCCCTCAGGCAGCCCACCGAACAGTAAAAAGTTTCATTCGGGAAGAAACCAAGAAGCTGCTGAGCGCTGGCTCCATACGGAAAGTCCGCCACCCCCGGTGCTTCGTTGATTGCTCCAAAGGCCGGTGGGAAGCTCCGGAAGTGCATCGACTACACCAGTCTCGATAAGGCATGTCCCAAAGATCAATTTTCTCTCCCTGTGATAGATCAAATAGTAGGCTTGACGTCAGGCTGCGATATACTGTGCTTCCTAGATGCTTGCTCGGGTTTCCACCAGACCCCTATGTCTAGAGAAGTTGAAGGGCACCCTTTACCACAGTAGTCGGCCTGCACTGTTATGCCTCTATGCCTTATGGCCTAAGGAACGCTCTCCCTACCTTCGTATGTGCAATGCACAAGACCTTAGGAGAGCTAATGAGAGACTCAGTTGAGGTGTGTAGAAGACATTGTTGTCAATATCAGGCAGGGTTCGTCCCTACTAGGTAACCTGGCCTTAGTCTTCGTCCGCCCGACGAATGTGAGCTCGGTATACCCTCTGGAAAACCCTTGGAATACCTGGCCTCACGCCGAGGAACTGAGGCTAACCCAGAGAGGGTCAAAGCCATTGGCTCAAAGACCAGAAATTCGCGGGATGCCTAGCTGCGCTAAGTCGGTTTATACCGAGGTTAGCAAAGTGAAACTTCTCTAAAGCTCCTACGTAAATCCGGCCCATTCGCTTAGGCCGACGAAGCGGAGGAAGCCCCCCTGATGACCCTACCCGTAATAGGAGTCCCCGAGCCCGAAGAGCATCCGCTGCTCTACATCGCGGCGACGGCTGCAGAGGTGAGTATGGTCCTCACCGCAGAGTGGCTGGACCCCATACCACCGTAACCTGTTTCGCTGTCAAGAAACAAGTGCCAAGAAACCCCGGAGGCCCAAAACGGACCCCAGATCCCCGACACAACCTCCCGGAGGACCAGCAGGACCACCCGAAGGTGCAACGGGACCCCCCCCCCCCCGGAGGCCCAACAGAACCTCCCGGACGTCCAACGGGACCCGCCGGAGCTCCCGGGAAATCAGCGGGGCTCCCCGGAGGTCCAAGACAACCTGGGGGACCTCCGAGTATCAGCACCCGGCGGTCTCCCCAGGCTGAAAGCTATCCTCCACAGCCCCCACGCGACGGACAATGTCGCCAAATGGGTGGCGGAGCTACTGGAGTTTGAGCTAGGCTTCCTTCCCCGTCACGCAGACAACAGCCAAGCACTAGCTGACTTCGTGGCTGAAGTATACGCCAACGCAGGCTGACTCAGGGGGCCATGGAGACGGTGAACCAGGACCCTGAGCCCTGGCCTTCAGCGGGCCTTACTGAATGTTGTTCGTCGACGGCTCCTTGCGAAAGCAGGGGGCCGGTGCTAGCGTACTGTTCCTAAGCCATCGGGGGGGGCAGTCTGGGTATGTGGTGCGTTTCAATTCCAAGGCAACCAACAACATAGCAGAGTATGAAGCACTCATCTTTGGCCTAAAGACAGCCCTGTCTCTAGGCGCTCGCTAGTCGTTGGCTTAGGGTGACTCCCAGCTGGTTATCAAACAAGATGGTGGAGACAGACTTTCTCGCCTTGGACCTGCACCACGTACCGCACGCTAGCAAGGCTGCAGCTGACGACCTCTCAACGAAGACCCCCACCGGAGCCCCTGTGCCTGAAGGGGGCTTCGAGAGGACGTTGTCGCGGCCCACAGCCCGGCCCGCCGAGCCGGGCGAAGGGGGCTAGACCAGCACCTCGAAGCTGGCGGTCCCGGTGGCTATGGACGCCGCCAAGGATCATAAGCGTCACTGGGGACTCCGTGCAACCCAGCGCTCAAGATCCAGATGCTCAAGTCAGACCCGATGCATGGATCACGGAGGTCCGGGACTACTTGAAAGACAATATCCTCCCTGATGAACGTGTATCCGCTGAACGGATCGTGCGTATGGCTAAGAGACACATGGCGGTAGAGGGGGATCTCTACCAACGCGGCGCCAACCACATCCTATTGCGGTGCATAACCCAGGGGGAAGGCTGCGACTTGTTCGCTGAGATCCATGGAGGCGAATGTGGGAGTCACTCTTCCTTACGCACGCTTGTCGGTAAAGCCTTTCGGCATGGCTTCTACTAGCCGGCAGCACTCCAGGATGCCGTCAAGCTGGTCGAGAGCTGCAAGGCGTGCCTGTTCCACGCCAAGCAGATCCATACACCGGCTTGGACGGTACAGATGATCCAGCCCACATGGCCATTTGCCATACTAGGGCTGGACATCCTGGGCTTGGGACCATTCCCCAGAACCGAGGATGGGGACCCGCTCCCGAACCTTCGGAACACAGAACACCGCTGTAAGTTCTACCCCTAGAGCAACAATAGGACATACCCTTCTTTTTATAATAAATTCCATAAAGTCCAGGAACAGTGCTTGGTGCAGCTAAGCCTCAGGGGACGGTCCAGGACTACGTTCAGCTTCGCCTGGTTCCGACCCCAAGCGCGTAGAGTCTTGCTTCCCTTGAGGCGGGTCGTGGCCTCCATATTCAGCCTGCCTTCCCCCTATGGAAATTTATATGAAAAGAAACCTGTCCTACGTTGCTCTTCTTTGGTGCTCATTTAGTTTACTTATTAAATTTTTATGATTGCCCTGCTAGCGCGTACTCACCATGTGTTCAACTCCCTCTTCTCATTCTCATCTTTAGTCGGCATTTGCTGCCCTACCAAAGGCGGTTGCGTGGGAGGTACCGGCCGATAGCCAGGGGGGCCCCGAGCCCCCGGCACTTCGCGCACGGTAGTTCCCAAGCACCGTATAGGTGGACGGGGACCGTAAGCCAAATAAGACTAAGAGATATAGGGGGGGAGCCCCCAAGGAGAATTACGTTTCCCTTACTTATGTGCAGGACCTCTCGGCCTCAGCTCCCCGCAGGGAATATGGTAGGCACATCCATCCAATGGAACGCACCTACCAGGGGGCCGCTACGGGATCGCGCAAGACCGAAACCCCAAGGTAAGATCAAAGAACTAGACCTCACAGGGGCGAGGCCCGAAGGTCCACGTGTCCAGCGGGGCCAGAACTTCCACCTCCTTGAGGGGGAGCTCCGGGCCCGCCGCGTGGTCAACAGAAGCCGGACCCACCCCCCTCCGCGGGGAGAGGTCCGAGGACTCCACGTGCCCCACAAGCCCGGACCTCCCCTCAGAGGGGAGCTCCGGGCCCGCCACGTGGCCAACAGGCCCGGACCCCCTCCGATCTCGTGAGGCGGGTCCTGGAGACCTCCGGAGCCCTTAGTATACAGTGAGGACCCGGAGAAGGTGTCTATGCAGAGCTTTGAGATTGGTCAAGGCTGTGGCGGACCGGAATCTGCTCATCCAGGATCGCAGAGTGTGGTGCCGCGCGATGCGACACCCGACAGCACACGTCATAAGAACATAATATATTACATGGGAAAAACAACTGAAACTGTACAAACAGGTACAAACTTCAGTTACAACTATTGTTTATATTACACAGCGGAAGTCTACACTATACAACTCACGCCCGCCTATCTAGCAAAAGTTGGTTGCCCAGCCCTAGGGCAACCCACACTAGCTGCACTCCTCAGCTCAGCGCGGCGTGTACGGCTCCCACTCAGCCGTGGTCCCCGACGGAGGGTAACCCTCGCCGGTGGACTCGTACTCCGAGTCCGTGGGTGGCTCCTCACCTGAAAAACACTTATGCAGCAACCGTGAGCACGAAGGCTCAGCAAGGCTTAACCGACTCACCTAAGCATGGAACTCTACATGAGGGGTACAATGGACATAGGATAGTAACATTTCAGCAAAAAGACACGCCTACAAGTTCATCCTTAGTTCATCTTTTAGCAACAAGTTAACAGTCCATGAAATCTGAAATTTAGTAAGCAGTATTTGGTGGCACACAGGTAGAAATACAATTATATCAACCAGCAATATTGAATCAACATGTTTCATCCATTAATCTACGTCACGACTCAGTGACCAAGTGGTACTCTTCACCGCGAGGGACGGCGAATCGACTCGATATACACCTGCAGGGAAACCCAAAGAGCACGTCACGTACGCCCACTCGTGGAGCTGCACAGCACGCTCACTCGATGTCGTACGGGACAACCTTTCACCCAACAGCCCAAACGTCAAACCGGTCGCACCGAAACGAGCAGGAGGTTCCCCACACGGAGCATCTCTCTATGCCCGTTGGCATATTTCCACCTTGCTGCCCTAAGCCTACACCTATAAATCGGTGTGTTATGCCTCGACGCCCGGAGGTTTAGGCTACATCGGTTTATCGGGGCCCATATATCCGATATGCCTTCGGTACGTTCAAACTTGATCAGCGTGGGCCGCACACGGATCGGTCCTCAATCGACACGGACAGGGCTGCGCACACAAGACTTCCCCTTGCTGCGCCCTAGCCCCTGCCTAGTCTCATTTTCATTACTAAAGTGATCTCGCATCACTCAACCGAACCCGTGTGTTCCCAAGCCTAAACTCGCGAGTAGATTCCAACTACTCAACTTGTACCGAAGTCCTATGGAACATTAAGCATAGCCTGTATACTCGAGGTCTTAGACACTACCCTCACTCTTTTAGGAACCTTTGGTTATGCAAGTGGGGTTTCATTCATCCTATACCTAATGCACAATCATACTTTATATGACACATGTAAACAAAGTAAGACTTATAAAAGGGTTAATGCAAACCGGGGCTTGACTTGTTGCTGCTGGTCAGGGGTTAAGTCTTCGTCCGGAAGAAGGAAGTCCAGCACTTCCGGAGTCTCTTCTTCAGTGACTACACGTTTATGAAATACTACATGTTAATTAATATGCATACAAGTTATTGTAAGGTTACTGTTATTAGTTTTAATAACCAGTCTCTAACACCTGGAACTCTGTTTAAGAATTTAAAGATGAACTGGGTGTGGGTGGCTTGGGCCTGGACCTAAGTACATGGTTAAGTGCCAAGTGGTTTTCCCCCCTTTTCCATATTAATCCCTCAAGTGGTTAAACAGGACAGGGGTGATCCAGAGCTCTAATGGAGCTGAGAATTTTTGTGTGAGTTCCTTGTCACAAGGAAACCCTCTGGACCAAATATTAGCACTTTTCATGGAGTGGTTTGCTCAGAATAATTCTCTTAGCAAATAAGCAAGGAAGAATTAATTCTGAGGTCAGACCCCTGTTCATGCCCAACTTAATGAACTAAAATTTCAATTATAGCTCATAGAGTTTGCATGAATTTTCCTAACATTTTGGGAGTTAAGATTTGCCCAGAACTGAATTTCCAAGTTTTGGACATTCTCTGAAAATGTTTCTGTATTCAAACGAACACAGCACCTTCCAATTTGAATTGCTCTGGCCAAATCAACTCCAAATGGTCTGAAACTTTTACAGGGGTTCACTAATGTTCTAAAGAACATTCTGGTAAAATTTGGGGATTTTTGGATGAACCAAACTCCCTCTAAAATTCTTTTGCTGAAAAGCTTTAAAGTATTTTCCAGAATTAATTAATGGGTTTCATAAAGATTGGGTTTCAGATTTGGATTGTACTCTGTTAGAGGAATCCAACGAAATTTGTTTCATAATTTTTGGATTCTCCTAACCCAAGTTGTGGTCCTCCAAAGTCTGAACTACAAACTAGACATTTCAAAATGTTTAAATGTCTGCCGGTGGGTCCCACCTGGCAGTCTTCTCCTTCCTCGCGCCAAACAGGGGCCCGCGGCGGCGCACTCCGGCGAGCGTCGCCGGAACTGCTTTCGCGGCCGTCTCCCGGCCCCAAACTTGCCGCCCTGCCCTAACTCACGACGCTGAACTCGTCGGTGGTGTCGCCGGCGGCCGTAGCTCACCGGAACAGGGCTCCCGACGGTGACAGCGGCGGTTAGGGTTCCGGCGTGGTCAGGAATGCATCACAACGCATCAAAATGATCGGCAAAGGGTCAGAGAGCACCGCGGAAGCTCGAGTGTGATGGAAATGGCCGCCAAACCCCATGAAAAGGTCGGCAACCTAGAGCTCCATGGTGAACTGAGCTGTTATTCTATGGCGGCCCGAAAAACAACCTAAACCCGGTCATTTCTGGGTCATTTCCCTTGATTCTTGGTCGAGGAGGGCCGCTAGGGAGTGAGGAAGGTGTTGGCCAGCCTGCGCGGCCAATAGCTAAACGAGTAGCAGGAATTTTGGGGTAGACCGCGCTCTACCCGAATGCACTACGTTTCGGAAGAACTGGAAATACTCTTCATCCGGTGGTTCAACCGCTATTCGGCTTGCATCTACATGATCTAGAGAGCACGGCGCACCTTTTTCGTGTAGGAGTCTGGCGGTGAAACTGGCCGTGGCGTGCTGTCCACGGGGAGCAGTTCGCGGCTTTCCGCCGGTGCTCTGTTCCTCGGCGATCGTTGCCGAATTGCACGCGCCACAGGCTAGGAGTCTCGGATTTGCGGGGCTGTCGTGGTAGAGCACGCAAGGGTGCTGCTTTTTGGTGCTGCTGGCACAAGCAACCGGGGCTCGGTTGCTGCCGGCGATCGGGAAAAGAGAGCGCGGGGTGAGCTCCGGTTTAGTGCGGGGGTGAGGGAAACAGCGAGCGTGCGATCAATGAAGAAGGCAACGTGCTGCTGTTTGCTCCCGGGTTAACGATCGGGTTGAGGCGGCGGAGCCGGCAAGCTGGTCGCCAGCGCGTGCGGAGGGGGGGTGAGGTGGCTGCTCGGTCGGCTTGGTGTCGAGCTCTGCCGAGGCCCGGTAAACCGAGTTCGCTCGGTGTTGACTTAGGGCCGAAGTCTAGCTGACTGGTGGGCCCTCTTCTCCCCCCTAATCTTCTCTGTTGTGCAAATATCCCACCTACTCAGACTTGAAAAGGGAATTTAGCAACCAACTCAGAGGTAGAATTTGAATTCATCAACTTCAAACTGGTTTGGCCACATTCCCTTCATATTTGAATTTGAAAATTTAAACTCAGTTTGAATTGTTACAAATTCGGCTCCCGACGAGATGAAGTCCAATGGGACTGAAAATTGGTGGGATTACTCAGTAAAATATGCTGAGTTTGAATATGAAACTACTTTTTGAATTTGAGTGATGTAAGTTGCTGCAATTTGAATTTACATTCAAATTGGCCTCTTTTTCAAATACCCCCAAAGGTGCCTCAAAAGTGTTGGATTTTTCATGAAACTTGGACTGAACCTTTCCAAGACTTTTAAAGTTCTAGGGTGAGCTCAATCTCTCATGTTCATGTGTCCAAATCCCACTTTGTGCAAATGAAGGCTTTCGCCTCTAATCACTCTTTTGACGGAGGTTACTTGCTCTTCACAATATTTCCTAAGGTGTCCACAATAAAACTGTGGTTTTGTGAGTGTCGAAGTGTGCGATCGACACTTCCCCGGGCCTGCACTGGGCAGCCCGTGGAGGTTCTTTTTTCGGAGGGGCTAGTTCCTAGCGGAGAGCTTTCGCGGATGGACGAGTTAGTGAGAGCTTGACACGGGAAGTTTTACGTGGTTCAGGCCGCCGGAGCGTAAAACCCTACGTCCACGGCGAGCTATGGAGCTCGCTGTATTGCTTGCTGCTCAGGGCCGGGGGCCTGAGCTTGGGGGTGAGTTACAGCTTGAGAGTGTATGGCTAGCGTATGAGTGGCAGGATGCGAACCCTTGCTATCGACGCCTACCCGAGCCTTTTATAGTCCAAGGCTCGGGCGGCTTACAAGGGAAGCCGGGACCCGACAGGTGGTCCCGGGAAGATTGTCTATTATCTACCGTATCTGTAGTTATGCCGGTGGTTGCCTCCGGTCGAAGGCTTCTGAGTCTTCCTTTTGCCGCCCTGCCCATGCCGTGCGCCAGTCGTAGTGGTTGATGACGGCGCAGGCGGCATGGGATGTCTTGTCGCGGCGTTTATTACCTGTCAGGTTCTGACACCGCGCGCCAGTCTGTGATGCGACTGGACGCAACGGCACCTGACAGGCGCGTGCTCCGTGTTTCCGCGTCTTGGGAAGACGCGGGCCTTGAATTCCTTGTACGGGCAAGGTGAGGGGCGCCTTTACGCCCGCTGCCTACCGCCCGGGGGCAGGCAGCACCGTTCTTCCAGCCACGTGGCGGGTCCCGAGCTCTTCTCTGAGGAGAGGGAGGTCCGGCCCCGCTGGACGCGTGGCGCCTTCGGACCTCTCTCCCGCGGAGGGGGAGGTCCGGCTTCTGCATGCCACGTGGCGGGCCTGGAGCTCACCTCTGAGGAGAGGGAGGTCCGGCCTCGCTGGACGCGTGGCGTCTTCGGACCTCTCTCCCGCGGAGGGGGAGATTTGGCTTCTGTATGCCACGTGGCGGGTCCGGAGCTCTCCTCTGAGGAGAGGGAGGTCCGGCCCCGCCAGACGCGTGGCGCCTTCGGAGCTCTCCCTGCGGAGAAGGGCGAGCACCTTAGTCATTTTACCCTGTGCGCGGGGGTACCCCATATCTCAGGTACCGACAGTGGCCCCCGGGCCCATCTCGGGGGAGATAGCGAGCCCGAGGTGGGACCTCCGTCTCTTCCGATCCACGCACTTTCTCTAAGTCCCGACTTGACCGCTGCTGGAGCACGAACGGCCGCGGGGTCGTGAGAGCGTGCGCCCACTTGATGATTGCTTTTACTACGGTGGTTCCCAAGGCTACCACTTCTGCACGTTGCGGCGCTTTCTTCGGGAACCGCCGAAGGGCCTTGCCGGCTCATCTTCTTAGGAGACTGACTCCTTGCCCCCACCGCTCCAGTTAAGCGGCTAGGGCCCACCCGTCATCGGCACTCGGTGTAGGAACCGAAGCGGTTGCGAGTGCGGGGTATTTGAAGAGTTCCGAAT
The DNA here is from genome assembly GCA_030760725.1 of Neostapfia colusana. Taxonomy (NCBI): domain Eukaryota; kingdom Viridiplantae; phylum Streptophyta; class Magnoliopsida; order Poales; family Poaceae; genus Neostapfia; species Neostapfia colusana. The sequence goes on along the minus strand of JASWHV010000010.1, from coordinate 3,259,491 downwards.
CGCTTGGAACTGCACCGGGAAGCTTTTTAGAGGGGGTCTCACCCACGTTGTAGCTTCCCTTCGCACTTCTCTGCGTTTCTTCTTGGACTCTTGCGCTTTTTCTTTCTTGCCTTTGAGCTCTCCCTTGCCATGGCTTCCAACCCGCTGCCAGATAAGAAACGCGCCCGATCTCCTCCAGCAACGGCGCCGGTCCCAAGTCGGGATTCTGGGGTGCCTGACACCCCCTCCGGTGGCGACTCGAAGAGGCCCTGGGCTGATGTGCTAGGGGAAGCCTCTGCGGCGTCCCCTGTTCCGCCAGTCCAAGCGACTGCGGAGCGGTCGTCGGAGACGGAAGCGGGCTCTGGAAATCCTACCCCGGCTCGGAAGTCGGGGTTCAGAGCCCGCTGGAGTGTCCGCGCTTCCCGGTCTTCCCCGTCTTGCGGGGAATCTGCGCCGATGCGCTCGGAGCCAGGGGCGACTGCTGTGGCCGCCAGGCCAGCGCGGACTTCTCCTGTTCCGGTGTGCCCGGACTCCGCGGCGGCGCCGTCTCTTCCTGCCGAGATGGTTACCGCGGCCCCCGAGCCAGCACAGGTTGATCCTGCACTAGGCGGCCTGGCTTCTTCTCCAGCTCCGTCTTCCCCGGCTCGTCCCCCTCCTCAGGTCAAGGAGCCTGAAGCTGAAGAAAGTCCGGCTGGCCCGGCTGCTAGGGCCGCTGGGCCAGTTTCTCCTGATCGGTGTCTCGTCTCGGCGGCTGGCGCGCCGGCTCTTCCCGAGGACGAGGTAATGGAGGAGGTCGGAGGGACTGCCCCAGCTTCTGTTGCTCCATTGCCTCTGGCGGACGCCTTCGCGCTCGCCGAGTCGAGCGTCCGGCAGGTCTTGGCTGCACTAGGGCGCGAGCGGGAGGAGTATACGGTTGAACGGGACCGCCTCCTCACCTGGGGGAACCTTTTGCGGGAGAGGACCGCGAAGGTTAAGAGCGAGCTCGACTCCAGGCGGGAGTTGCTCGACTTCCGGGAAACGCTCGTCGACCGGATGAAGCGGGCTGTTGATCGCATGGACACCCAGTCGCGGCGGATCAACAGGGAGGCCCTGGAGGCTCATGCCCGGGCCGAAGAGAGCCTCTCAGCTGCTGTGGAAATACGGCAGCGGTTGGAGCGCCGCGAACTCGCCATTGAGGAGCGGGAGCGTTCCGTGGCAGCTGAGGCAGAGAGGGTCGCCGCGAAGCTGGCTGCGGGCGAGGATGACCTCCGAGCTCGGATGGAGGAACTGGAGATTCTGAAGGCAGACCTCGACTTGAGGGATGAACAGGTCTCCCATGATCATCGGGCGGTCTTGGACCGTGAGTTGACTGCCGGCTTCAGGGCCGCTGAGTTGGAGCGGCTAGCCGAGACCCTCCGCCTTCGGGAGAGTTCCCTGGCGGCCCAGGAGAAGGAATTCTCTGAGAGGAACCTGGAGGCTCTGCGGGCGGCCCGCCGCGAGGTGGAGGAACTCTCAGCCCTACGGTCCTCCGAGGCCCTTGCGGTCTCAAGATTCGTGGATCGGGCGGGGTCCGCCCTGATACCTCTTGGTTCCAGTCCGGTGAGGGCCGCAACTCCCGCATTGCAGGTGGCAGAGGTGATCCCTGCATTGGAGTCGATCGGCGCCAAGCTGGACAGACTCGACTCGGTGGTCGCCAGCGAGCTTGAAGCCGAGGGCCGCGGCTTAGCTTTAGAGGTCGCCTCGCATGTGCTGGCATGCTTCAAGAGCCGCGACCCCTCTTTCTCACTGGAGCCAGCAAGAGAGGGCCCAGCCGCGGAGCGGGAGGAAGCTGCCAGGGCTGAAGTCGAGGATGTGGCCGCCCTTGTAGCAGCAAGGTTCCGGCGAGAGCCGGGTGGTCCTTAGGACTTGCTTTTCCCTTTTTTATCGAGTCTGTAGTCCAGCTCAAGGAGCCTTGCTTAAATTGACTCTCTTGGATACTTGTGTCTGTGATGCTTTTCCCTCCTTCTTGGCTTTGCCTGGCTGAGTCCTTAGCTCCGCAAGGTACTCAGAGGTCATTTCCAATCTCGGAGCTTCGCTCAGACACCCCCCCCCCCCCCGGGTCCTAACTGTGTTAGGGGCCCCCGGAGGTCTCCGAACCTCGCCCTATGGGGGGGCCCCAAATCTGCCGGCCACGTGGTGGGTCCGGAGCTCCTCCTTAAGAGACGGGAGCTCTGGTCATGTTGGACACGTAGGGCTTTCGGAGCCCTCCCGCTGAGGGGGGAGGTCCAGTTCCTGCCTGCCACGTGGCGAGCCCGGAGCCCTCAAGGAAGGAGTTCCGGGCCTGCTGGACACGCGGGGCCCCCGGGCCCTGCCCCTCTGGGGGGGCAGGTCTCGGTCCTTCCAGTCCCAGGCCGGTGTAGCTGGTAGCTCCTTTCCCCCGCTTCATGCAGTCCCTGTTGCCGTAACCTGAAGGTCCTGCACACAGGTAGAGGAAACGTAATTCTCCTCGGGGGGTCCTCCCCTCCTGTCTCCTAGTCTTATCCGTCTTATGGTCCTGGCCCGTTATACGGGGCTTGGGCAATTCTATGCACGAGGTGCCGGAGCTCCGGCTCCCTCCGAGGTCCAGGTACGGCCGTCCGATCCCTAGTACCGGGCCATGCGCTGGGGAAGCAGAGTGCACGCGCTTTGGGTTCATGACCAGGCAAAGCGGACGTACTCCCCTGGACCTCCGGGGAGCAGGATGCGCATGCTTTGGGCTATGGGCCGGCTAAGCTGGATACGCACCCTGGACCCCCCATGCACAACGCTGGCCTTTCCTGGAGGTGACCAACTGACACCGCAACACCTGACTGGGGGAGGCCCGAGAGACTCACTCGGCCATCGGCAGGTGCCTCAAGCGCAGCCGCCTTCGGGAGGATAGCAAATGCCGACTATGGGTGAGCGCAGGAGAGGGGGAGCTAGACGTATGATGAACATACAGAGATAGTGCGATCATAAAAATTAATGCATAATTTAAATGAGCGCATGAGAAGGAGCTAAGTAGAACAGGTCTCTGTATTCGCGCTCATAGGTGGAATTCTGGCTGTTCGTGGGGGCAATGTTCCGCCTCGTCTACAAGGGAAGCAAGACTCTACGCGCTTAGGGTCGGAACCAGGCTAAACTGGACGTAGTCCTGTACCGTCCCTTGTAACTTAGCTACCCCAAGCTCTGTTCCTAAGTTCTATGGGGTCTATTACAGAAGTGAATAACCCTGTTCTACCGATGCTCAGTAAGTAGGACTTACAGTGTTGCTCCATGGCAAGGATTTTTTGGAATGGATCCCACTCTCGGTTGAAAGGCATGTGTACCTGGGGCGGCAGCTTTCATGATTCGGAAGGGACCTTCCCTGCTGGGGGAGAGCTTATGGGTCCTTCTTGGAATATAGCGTGTCGTTCACCAGGCTGCCTTCTTGCGGGCCCCCATCGCGTCTGGTTCTTTGGCGGTAGTGCTTAGAGCATTAGCCGAGACCGTGCGTTGTGGGGTGTTCCCTGCAAGCCGAGTCTTGTCGAAGTTGTTGTCTTCACGCTGGATCAGGTCCTGCGTGGCTTCTCTTCGGGGCCCCCGGGGAGTTCTCCCCTTCTGGCTAAGGCCTTCAAGGGGTAGGTGGACCCGAGCTCGCCTTGGATGACCTATGGCGTCTCCCCCTTCTGGCAAGGCCTTCAAGGGGTTGACGGACCCTAGGCGGCCCCCGAGAGGTATGTTCGAGGCACAGAGGCATGCCGCAGCTGGCTAACACCTTGGCCCGTCACCGTCAGAACTGGAGTCCTCATCGTCATGCACTGTCTTTATGACACGCTGAGGCTCCTGGAACCCCACTTGGTGGGCAGCGGTGACTGGGGCATCGGCCTTCTGTTTGCCATCCCTCTGAGGGTAGGGCGGTGCTTCAGCCCTCTGCTGTCTTCCATTACGGAAGCGCTCTGCGAGCCTCTGGATCTCCCAGCACTCGGCAGCTGTATGGTTGCAAGTGCCATGCACGGGGCATAGCCCGCCCTGGCCACTGTCTGGGGCCGGTGATTGCCGCTGCCTCTTGTCGGGGCGCGGCCCCCGAGCTCCGCTGGTTGTCGCAGCTGCGGCGACGGGGGCCGTGAATGGTGGCTTCATCTTTCCACTCCCCCGGTTCTTGGTCTTCTTGCCACCCCCATAGGCAGCAGCACCGGACCCGGGCTGCCCTCCTGACTCGGAGGTCGGTAGTGCGTGCCAGTTCCGCCCTTCGGCTGCCCTGGCGCACTTATCCGCCAGGCTAAAGAGCTCCGAGACGTCGCGGACCTCTCTGGTCGCGAGCTTCTCGAGCATTTTCTCGTCCCGGACACCCTGTCGGAACGCCACCACCACAGAGGCGCTTTGGATATGTGGGATGGTGTTGCGCACCTGAGAGAACCGCTGGATGAAAGAGTGCAGCGACTCCCCAGGTTGTTGCTTGACGGCGTGGAGATCGAGCTCCGTGCCGGGACGGGTGTAGGAGCTGCCGAAGTTGGCGACGAACTGCCGGCAGAGCTCACCCCAGGAGGTTATGGACCCCTGGGGTAGATTCATGAGCCAGGATCGGGCTGGGCCGGTCAAGGCGACGGGAAAGTAGTTGGCCATGACAGCCTCATCGCCTCCTGCAGCAAGTACGGCGGTGGAGTAGATCTGGAGGAACTCCGCCGGGTTGACGCTTCCGTCGTACTTCTCGGGCAAGTGCGGGCGAAACTTGCGCGGCCACCTTGCGAAGCGAAGGTGGGGCGCAAGGGCCGCACATCCTGCACCTGCTGCTGCAGGTACTGGTGCTGCGAGCAGGTGGTTCACACCTGGCACCACGTATCCCGGCATGGGCAAGGCTGCACCATAGGCCGGGGCCGCTACTTGCGGCGCATATGGTGGTGGCATATGTTGCGCAGCATATGCCTGAGGCGGGGCTCGCATGGCGAAGGCCTGCCCTTCCGGTTGTGTCGAGGCCGATGACATGCTGTCGCCTTCCTCATGGTTGCGACGCCTTTCTCGACGTCGCTCGAGGTACACTCGGGCGTCCTGCCCCAAGTGGCACCGCTCCAGTTCCCTTCGCAGGTCCGTCGACAGGAGCCTGGAGGAGCTGGAATCCGCCGTTAGCCCGTCAACCGTGGGTGTGCGCGTCAGCGACACAGCTGGTTGCCCTGGGCGCCGCCCTCGCCGAAACCGAGGGTTCGCGGCGGCGACGACGAGGCGGTCCACCTCACGGACCCATTGCTGGGTTGCTGAATGGGGCGCATCCCCTGCAGGTGGGTTGCGCAGCAGCGCCCTTGCTGCAGCTAGCGCACCTCCATGGTGTACGCTCAGCGCTGCAGAAGACCTCACGCTGGTCGGGGCCTGCATAGCCGGAGTCGGCGTTGCCGGAGTCGTCTGCTGGCTACCCGCTTGTGCCGACACACTCCATCCTGAGTGCGTCGACATGTACTCTCCGCTGGTCACGGTTCGCCGTGAATGCGGAGGGGGAGAGCTTGCCGCTGAAGGGAGCTTGGTCATCTTCGTTGGCGGAAACTCGTCGCGCTAGGGGAAAAGCCCCCTACCTGGCGCGCCAAATGTCGAAGTGTGCGATCGACACTTCCCCCGGGCCTGCACTGGGCAGCCCGCGGAGGTTCTTTTTTCGGAGGGGCTAGTTCCTAGCGGAGAGCTTGCGCGGATGGACGAGTTAGTGAGAGCTTGACACGGGAAGTTTTACGTGGTTCAGGCCGCCGGAGCGTAAAACCCTACGTCCACGCCGAGCTATGGAGCTCGCTGTATTGCTTGCTGCTCAGGGCCGGGGGCCTGAGCTTGGGGGTGAGTTACAGCTTGAGAGTGTATGGCTAGCGTATGAGTGGCAGGATGCGAACCCCTGCTATCGACGCCTACCCGAGCCTTTTATAGTCCAAGGCTCGGGCGGCTTACAAGGGAAGCCGGGACCCGACAGGTGGTCCCGGGAAGATTGTCTATTATCTACCGTATCTGTAGTTATGCCGGTGGTTGCCTCCGGTCGAAGGCTTCTGAGTCTTCCTTTTGCCGCCCTGCACATGCCGTGCGCCAGTCGTAGTGGTTGATGACGGCGCAGGCGGCATGGGATGTCTTGTCGCGGCGTTTATTACCTGTCAGGTTCTGACACCGCGCGCCAGTCTGTGATGCGACTGGACGCAACGGCACCTGACAGGCGCGTGCTCCGCGTTTCCTCGTCTTGGGAAGACGCGGGCCTTGAATTCCTTGTACGGGCAAGGTGAGGGGCGCCTTTACGCCCGCTGCCTACCGCCCCGGGGCAGGCAGCACCGTTCTTCCAGCCACGTGGCGGGTCCGGAGCTCTTCTCTGAGGAGAGGGAGGTCCGGCCCCGCTGGACGCGTGGCGCCTTCAGACCTCTCTCCCGCGGAGGGGGAGGTCCGGCTTCTGCATGCCACGTGGCGGGCCCGGAGCTCACCTCTGAGGAGAGGGAGGTCCGGCCTCGCTGGACGCGTGGCGTATTCGGACCTCTCTCCCGCGGAGGGGGAGATCCGGCTTCTGTATGCCACGTGGCGGGCCCGGAGCTCTCCTCTGAGGAGAGGGAGGTCCGGCCCCGCCAGACGCGTGGCGCCTTCGGAGCTCTCCCTGCGGAGAAGGGCGAGCACCTTAGGCATTTTACCCTGTGCGCGGGGTTACCCCATATCTCAGGTACCGACAGTGAGGTTAAGAAAAGTTTTTGCAAGTCCCTTTTCTTGGGCTTTTACATCCCTCCCCCCTTAAAAGAATCTCGTCCCGAGATTATAAAAGAAGAGACAGGGATGTAATAGGGACTTACCCGTGTTGAGAAGCCATGAACTCCGGGTAATTTGAGCGAAGGAACTCCTCGCTCTCCCACGTCGCTTCTTCGGCGGTGTGGTTGCTCCAGAGTATTTTGTAGAACCACAACGTTCTGCTGCATGTGGTCCTGGCTTTCTCATCAAGAATTCCCACCGGATACTCATCATATGTTAAATCCGGTTTCAGCTCGCCGATGTCTTCGGTAGGAACAGCAGCTGTATGCTTCAAGCATTTTTGCAGTTGTGAAACATGGAAAACATCATGGACACCAGCCAGAGATGCCGGTAGCTCCAATCGATACGCTGCTGGTCCACACTTCTCGGTGATAGCGTAGGGTCCAATGAAACGGGGAGCGAGCTTCCCCTTCACACCGAACCGGTGCACGCCCTTCATCGGAGACACGTGTAGGTACACGTGTTCCCCAACGTCAAAGTGCAACAGCCTACGCCTCTTATCAGCGTAGCTCTTCTGCCGGGATTGAGCGGCTTTTAAATTGGCTTGAATTGTCCGAACGCGCTCTTCGGCGTCGTTCACCACATCAACCCTGAATGTGACCCTTTCACCGGACTCGCACCAATTTAATGGGGTGCGGCATTTGCGACCGTAGAGAGCTTCGTAGGGTGCCATCTTGATACTCGCCTGATAGCCGTTGTTGTACGAGAGTTCCGCCAATGGTAGGTGATCATCCCAGTTCCTACCATGGTGGATGGCACATGCTCTCAACATGTCCACCCAGAACTTGATTCACCCTCTCTGTCTGGCCATCTGTCTGAGGGTGGTAGGCGGAGCTCCTAATCAGTTTAGTACCCAAAGCAGCGTGCAACTTCTCCCAAAAGCGAGATACAAACAATGCACCTCGGTCTGAGACTATGGTCTTGGGTACACCATGCAGGCATAGAATCCTGGCAATGTATAACTCCGCATATCGGTTGGCATGGAAATGTGTATGTACGGGAATAAAGTGAGCTGACTTGGTCAGTCGGTCAACGATCACCCATATGGAATCATGCTTGTTGGCTGTTAGGGGTAATCCCACAATGAAATCCATGCTCACATCTTCCCATTTCCATGCCGGGATCTTCAGGGGTTGCAGCAGCCCTGATTTCTTCATGTGATCAGCTTTGGTTGAAAAGTTATGCTAATTCAAAGTCAGCAGAATTTCTGGAAGAATTTTAACAGCACCTCCCTTGGAAAGTTGCTGTTTTCAACTCCGGTTTCCACTGAAATCTGTGCTGAAACTTCAGAAACTTTGAATTGCAAGGATATCACACATCTTCTACTCTATCTAAGGAGGTGTCATATGAAATTTTTGGGTTTTTCTACTGGGAGTTATCATTGAAAAACAAAACAGTTCAGAGAATGTTCTATTCTGTCCTGGTTCTGGACAGTTCACATTCCTCTGGGATTTTAGCCATCTTAAGGTGAGTTTCAGCTCTAGAAGTCTACAACAAAGTTGTAGAGTACTTAAATACCTTTCCAGAACTATAGAGCATACCTCTCTGGGCTAAAAGACCTGTGAGTTATGCCCTGTTGAAGATTAGCAAACGTGCTGCCCAAAACAGAGCACTTTGTTTTTCAGTCTTTTGGCTACACTGCTCCACTATCCCATTCTTATAACCAACCAGGGTCCTAAATGTTGAACCTAATGATTTTAGTTCCTTGTTCTCAATATTTTCATGCATATGCCTACAATATCTCGGTACTAGGTTCCTTACAAAATAAAATCCTAACCGGATCATACCGGCATATACGTCTCCAGTGTGGCACTAAACGTCTCTCGCACACGTTTTCTACACGGATACATACGTGGTTAGTACCTGCAGAAGACCACACAGTAATGGTGCACTCAAAGGTTGTTCAATCCAGGCAGTTCCATATTTAAAAGTAAATACAAACACCCGTATCATTTCCATACGGCCGTCCTTGAGTTAGGTCAAGTCTCAAGGTACGTGATCGTGTTTCAACACCACACGACGGGGAACCCGAGTATGTCATGAACGGGTCATCACGGTTGGGAATGTTATCAACCCAACAGATACCACCTACTGCCCTGCAGGGCACGCCAATGGCAAGCGCTGCGTATGTCCTCCTGGGCTATTTCCAGACGAACACACTCTCGCGTTACTGACCACGCGATGGGGTCTCCACTTACTTGCCTAATGCACGCTAGGGATCAGCGTTTCATATGAACTCGGGGACATGAAGAGTCCAAGAGCTTCATATTGACATCTCACACCAAGCTGTGGGACAAATCCCTGAACCACGTTCCTCGTCAGGGAGAGCTAACCGAAATTGAACCGCTTTCGGTGGCGTTCCTTACCATACTTACCAGAGCGTAGGTGCGTCGTTACAATAATTAAAATTTGGAATTATAACATATAAGTTAGTCTTTGCCACTTTAAGTAACTATGCTAATATAGTCCTTACTTGGGCAACTACCGAATCCTCACCGTATACCTAAGTTTTTCCCATACTGCAGTCCTTAAGTATTGTGCTATCCCCACTGCAGCTCTGATACCAGGCTGTGGCGGACCGGAATCCGCTCATCCAGGATCGCAGAGGGTGGTGCCGCGCGATGCGACACCCGACAGCACACGTCATAAGAACATAATATATTACATGGGAAAAACAACTGAAACTGTACAAACAGGTACAAACTTCAGTTACAACTATTGTTTATATTACACAGCGGAAGTCTACACTATACAACTCACGCCCACCTATCTAGCAAAAGTTGGTTGCCCAGCCCTAGGGCAACCCACACTAGCTGCACTCCTCAGCTCAGCGTGGCGTGTACGGCTCCCACTCAGCCGTGGTCCCCGACGGAGGGTAACCCTCGCCGGTGGACTCGTACTCCGAGTCCGTGGGTGGCTCCTCACCTGAAAAACACTTAAGCAGCAACCGTGAGCACGAAGGCTCAGCAAGGCTTAACCGACTCACCTAAGCATGGAACTCTACATGAGGGGTACAATGGACATAGGATAGTAACATTTCAGCAAAAAGACACGCCTACAAGTTCATCCTTAGTTCATCTTTTAGCAACAAGTTAACAGTCCATGAAATCTGAAATTTAGTAAGCAGTATTTGGTGGCACACAGGTAGCAATATAATTATATCAACCAGCAATATTGAATCAACATGTTTCATTCATTAATCTACGTCACGACTCAGTGACCAAGTGGTACTCTTCACCGCGAGGGACGGCGAATCGACTCGATATACACCTGCAGGGAAACCCAAAGAGCACGTCACGTACGCCCACCCGTGGAGCTGCACAGCACGCTCACTCGATGTCGTACGGGACAACCTTTCACCCAACAGCCCAAACGTCGAACCGGTCGCACCGAAACGAGCAGGAGGTTCCCCACACGGAGCATCTCTCTATGCCCGTTGGCAGATTTCTACCTTGCTGCCCTCAGCCTACACCTATAAATCGGTGCGTTATGCCTCGACGCCCGGAGGTTTAGGCTACATCGGTTTATCGGGGCCCATATATCCGATATGCCTTCGGTACGTTCAAACTTGATCAGCGTGGGCCGCACACGGATCGGTCCTCGATCGACACGGACAGGGATGCGCACACAAGACTTCCCCTTGCTGCGCCCTAGCCCCTGCCTAGTCTCATTTTCATTACTAAAGTGATCTCGCATCACTCAACCGAACCCGTGTGTTCCCAAGCCTAAACTCGCGGGTAGATTCCAACTACTCGACTTGTACCGAAGTCCTATGGAACATTAAGCATAGCCTGTCTACTCGAGGTCTTAGACACTACCCTCACTCTTTTAGGAACCTTTGGTTATGCAAGTAGGGTTTCATTCATCCTATACCTAATGCACAATCATACTTCATATGACACATGTAAACAAAGTAAGACTTATAAAAGGGATCCAGAGCTCTAATGGAGCTGAGAATTTTTGTGTGAGTTCCTTGTCAAAAGGAAACCCTCTGGACCAAATATTAGCACTTTTCATGGAGTGGTTTGCTCAGAATAATTCTCTTAGCAAATAAGCAAGGAAGAATTAATTCTGAGGTCAGACCCCTGTTCATGCCCAACTTAATGAACTAAAATTTCAATTATAGCTCATAGAGTTTGCATGAATTTTCCTAACATTTTTGGAGTTAAGATTTGCCCAGAACTGAATTTCCAATTTTTGGACATTCTCTGAAAATGTTTCTGTATTCAAATGAACACAGCACCTTCCAATTTGAATTGCTCTGGCCAAATCAACTCCAAATGGTCTGAAACTTTTACAGGGGTTCACTAATGTTCTAAAGAACATTCTGGTAAAATTTGGGGATTTTTGGATGAACCAAACTCCCTCTAAAATTCTTTTGCTGAAAAGCTTTAAAGAATTTTCCAGAATTAATTAATGGGTTTCATAAAAATTGGGTTTCTGATTTGGATTGAACTCTGTTAGTGGAATCCAACGAAATTTGTTTCATAATTTTTGGATTCTCCTAACCCAAGTTGTGGTCCTCCAAAGTTTGAACTACAAACTGGACATTTCAAAATGTTTAAATGTCTGCCGGTGGGTCCCACCTGGCAGTCTTCTCCTTCCTCGCGCCAAACAGGGGCCCGCGGTGGTGCACTCCGGCGAGCGTCGCCGGAACTGCTTTCCTGGCCGTCTCCCGGCCCCAAACTTGCCGCCCTGCCCTAACTCACGACACTGAACTCGTCGGTGGTGTCGCCGGCGGCCGTAGCTCACCGGAACAGGGCTCCCGACGGTGACAGCGGCGGTTAGGGTTCCGGCGTGGTCAGGAATGCGTCACAACGCATCAAAATGATCGGCAAAGGGTCGGAGAGCACCGCGTAAGCTCGAGTGTGATGGAAATGGCCGCCAAACCCCATGAAAAGGTCGGCAACCTAGAGCTCCATGGTGAACCGAGCTGTTATTCTATGGCGGCCCGAAAAACAACCTAAACCCGGCCATTTCTGGGTCATTTCCCTTGATTCTTGGTCGAGGTGGGCCGCTAGGGAGTGAGGAAGGTGTTGGCCAGCCTGCGTGGCCAATAGCTAAACGAGTAGCAGGAATTTTGGGGTAGACCGCGCTCTACCCGAATGCACTACGTTTCGGAAGAACTGGAAATACTCTTCATCCGGTGGTTCAACCGCTATTCGGCTTGCATCTACACGATCTAGAGAGCACGGTGCACCTTTTTCATGTAGGAGTCTGGCGGTGAAACTGGCCGTGGCGTGCTGTCCACGAGGAGCAGTTCACGGCTTTCCGCCGGTGCTCTGTTCCTCGGCGATCGTTGCCGAATTGCACGTGCCACAGGCTAGGAGTCTCGGATTTGCGGGGCTGTCGTGGTAGAGCAGGCACGGGCGCTGCTTTTTGGTGCTGCTGGCACGAGCAACCGGGGCTCGGTTGCTGCCGGCGATCGGGAAAAGAGAGCGCGGGGTGAGCTCCGGTTTAGTGCGGGGGTGAGGGAAACAGCGAGCGTGCGATCAATGAAGAAGGCAGCGTGCTGCTGTTTGCTCCCGGGTTAACGATCGGGTTGAGGCGGCGGAGCCGGCAAGCTGGTCGCCAGCGCGTGCGGAGGGGGGGCGAGGTGGCTGCTCGGTCGGCTCGGTGTCGAGCTCTGCCGAGGCCCGGTAAACCGAGTTCGCTCGGTGTTGACTTAGGGCCGAAGTCTAGCTGACTGGTGGGCCCTCTTCTCCCCCCTAATCTTCTCTGTTGTGCAAATATCCCACCTACTCAGACTTGAAAAGGGAATTTAGCAACCAACTCAGAGGTAGAATTTGAATTCATCAACTTCAAACTGGTTTGGCCACATTCCCTTCATATTTGAATTTGAAAATTCAAACTCAGTTTGAATTGTTACAAATTTGGCTCCCGACGAGATGAAGTCCAATGGGACTGAAAATTGGTGGGATTACTCAGGAAAATATGCTGAGTTTGAATATGAAACTACTTTTTGAATTTGAGTGATGGAAGTTGCTGCAATTTGAATTTACATTCAAATTGGCCTCTTTTTCAAATACCCCCAAAGGTGCCTCAAAAGTGTTGGGTTTTTCATGAAACTTGGACTGAACCTTTCCAAGACTTTTAAAGTTCTAGGGTGAGCTCAATCTCTCATGTTCATGTGTCCAAATCCCACTTTGTGCAAATGAAGGATTTCCCCTCTAATCACTCTTTTGACGGAGGTTACTTGCTCTTCACAATATTTCCTAAGGTGTCCACAATAAAACTGTGGTGTTGTGAGGTGAAGAAAAGTTTTTGCAAGTCCCTTTTCTTGGGCTTTTACATCAACCATTGGATTGTGTGATATCCTAGCTCCCGGGTTAATAGGATTGATAGAGTACTCATACCACCAAAGGTATACCTTCTTTTCTGGAAGCCCACCTGCAAAGAACTCCGGGGTTAAGCGTGCTTGGCTCGGAGGAATTTGGGGATGGGTGACCGACCGGGAAGTTTTCCCGGGTGCGCACGAGTGAGGACAAAGTGCGCAGAAAAGACGAGTGGTGATATGTGGGGATAGTCTATAATCCTAGAGAACCATCAGAAATGGTATCAGAGCCGACCCTCGCAGTTTCACGGGTGCGTACAGGTCAGTGACAAGGATACGGTAGCGTACGGGTCAGGGACGCAGGTACGTACACATGACGCGTGGGTCCTCTGTGTGGGACACGGTATGGTACGTATGCTTCTAACCGGACGTACGGTATGCGTATGCCAGTACTGAACGTACGGATGTGCCTAAGAGGGGACGTTCCTGTCTTGGCGTTGACCGACGAGGACGTCGGTCTTCTAAGGGGGGGGGGGTGGATTGTGTGATATCCTAGCTCCCAGGTTAATAGGATTGATAGAGTACTCATACCACCAAAGGTCTACCTTCTTTTCTGGAAGCCCACCTGAAAGAACTCCGGGGTTAAGCGTGCTTGGCTCGGAGGAATTTGGGGATGGGTGACCGACCGGGAAGTTTTCCCGGGTGCGCACGAGTGAGGACAAAGTGCGCAGAAAAGACGAGTGGTGGTATGTGGGGATAGTCTATAATCCTAGAGAACCATTAGAAAGGCCTCCGAGTACCTTGCGGATCTAAGGACTCGGTCAGGAAAAAGGCAGGAATAAGACTAGGACATGCAGACACAGAAAGAAACAGGAGTCTGTTCATACAAAGGCTCCATGAGTTGGGCTACAAACTCAACAAAAATAAAAAAGGAAGTACAGGGCCCTGTGGCCACGGGGGCAGATGCCTAAGAGTCCCCGGACTCCCGATGAAACCTGGAGGCCACGAGGGCGGCCAAGTCCTCGGCCTCGGCCCTGGCAGCTTCCTCCCGATCGGCGACGGGTCCTAGACGGACTGGCCCCAGAGAAAAGGAAGGGTCTCGACTCAGGAAGCACGACAGAACGTGCATAGCGACCTCCTTCGCAAGGCCTTGACCTTCCGCTTCAAGCTCGTCGGCGATCACTGTTTCGAGCCGACCCAGCTCGTCGCCGATGGACTCAAGTGTCGGGATTGCTTCGGACATCGGCTGCGCCAGAGCCTCCGCCTGCACAGGGCTGAAGCCAAGGCGGACCCCGCCTTGGCAATAAAGCCCCAGACTGCCTAGGCCTCAGCGGACCGCAAGGACTGGAGCTTCTCCACCTCTTGGCGAGCCGCCAGCTCGCGATGCATCACCGCCTGGCGCTCCTGGGAGAACTGCTCCTCCCTCGCGGCAACAGCCGACTCACAGAGCTCCAGCTCCTCGGTCCAAGCCCTTAGCTCCTCCACTTTGGCCCTCAGCCGGGCGGTGGTCTTCTCCTCCTCGGCCGCGACAGCGCGTTCCCGATCGGCGACGGCGCGCTCCCGACGGGCTGCCTACAGCTGCAACTCCTCCGCGGCGGCGGAACGCTCCTTGGCTTTGGCTTCAGCGTGGGCCAGAGCCTCGCGGTAGGTGGCACGAACCCACCGGGACTCTGACTCCAAGCGGCTAATGGCCTTCTTCAGAGTGCCAAGCAGAGCACTCATGGCCTCAAGCCTTGACTGCCTCGAATCAAGGTCCGCCTTAGCCTCCTGGGCCCGCTGCTGCCAGCTGAGAAGACGTTCCTTCTCGCCGGCCAGCGCCCCTCGCTCCTGCTCAAAGGCGGATTGGAGCTGTCGGGCGCTGATCTGGACACGCCCCAGGGCGTCCCAAACGGGCACCGGGGCAGGGGGGACAGGAGTCACGCCACTTGACCCCCCTGTCGAGCCTAAGACCGGCGGAGGCGCCGGCGCCTCAGCAACCAGGGTGGGGCGCTGTCCTAGGGAGGCCAGGGGGCCAGCAGGCGCACCTACAGCGCCCCCCCCCCCAGTCTCAGGACCGGACTTCTGGACTGGTGAAGGAGGGCGGATACGAGCAGATGCGGCCACCACGAAGGGTGAACTCGCCGGCGCAGAGGGAGTCCCCGTCGATTTGGGGACCATGGGAGCCACCACGGTCCCCAGGTGCTGAGGCATGGAGCCTCCGTCGGTTGAAGGCGGCCGGGTAAGAGGCCTGCCCCTAGCAGCGGGTCGGTCCCTGCAAGAAGAGAAAACCCTCAGGCTAAGAGAGGAGACAAGAGCTCTGCTCCTACAAGCCAGAAAGAGCAACACTTACTAGGCGGCATGAGCGCTCCAATGGGCTTGCAGCACTGGCCTCTGGGCTGTAGCTGAACCACCGGGACCAGCGGCTGGAACGGTCGCGGAGCGTGACGCCTGGGTCCCCGGCACACTCGCCGGCATGGCCCCACCAGCATTCGTCCTGGAGACCCCTCCGCTTGAGGAATGGTGACGAGGTACTTGGGCTGGCTCGGACGACCGCTGTCTCGGGAGAGACCCGCCGAGGGGGGACACCCGGGGCCTCTTTGGGTCGCCACCCGATGGGCCAGCACCCCCGGGAGATGGGAGCAAGGTAGCTCCGGCACCATGACTCGGTGCAGGCGGTGCCCCCGGAGGAGACAAGGCACGTTTCTTCTCTGGATGCCCGGGGGCCGGCTCCTTTCCCTTCCCTTTGTCGGCGGCTTGAGTTCCGTCGGCTCTGGGGGAAGGTTTGACAGCAGCAGACGCCTCGTGCCCTGACCCGGAGTGCTCGGTTCCTGGGATGGTGATACCACGGAAGGCATCCCCGACCTGCCGGACAGCGATCCCGATGTCGTCAAGGTTCGGCATCTTCCGCAGGAGCTCTGACCTCCTCTGTGGCTCCAAGAAGAGGGGAGTGGCACAGGGCGGAAGGGCGGGGTCGCCACTGGGGATGTAGTCACCGCTCACCTTGCCCACCATCTCGTTCAGCTCCTCGTCGGAAGGGTCAGAGCCGGGGCCCCTCTCCAGCCTGGTACAGTCCTGCTCGCCGGTGTAGTACCATGCTGGGCGACTACGCTGCTGCAAGGGAGCAATACGGCGCGACATAAAGTCCATCAGCACCATCAGAGACGTCAGCCCCCCGTTGGCCAGGAACCGGATACGCTCCAAGACCGGGGAGTACTCCTGCTCTAGCTCAGGGATCTCCTCCCAGAAGCGGCGATCGGTGGTTGGGCTGGCGGTTGGGAGTTGTAGGTGATCATGCTCGTCGGTCTGCACTACCACCCAGCTCTCCCTCCACTTTTCCCACCTTGATGCGCTGAAGGGCAGAAGGTATCCAGAGACCTTGGGGTCCTTGCAGCGATGCTGAAAGTAGTATGCCCCCATCTGAGTCTTCGAGTCGTGCCCAGTCGTCCGCAACACAAAGAAGTAGCGGAAGAGCGTCACGAAAGCATGCACCCCCACGAACATCTCGCAGAAGTGGACAAAAATAGCAGCCATTGCGAAAGAGTTGGGGGAAAGATGGTGGAGCTGGAGGCCATATGTCTCCAGCAGGGTGACAAAGAAGGAAGAAATCGGCGGAACGAACCCCGCCAGAGCATAAGCCGTGAAGAAAACCATCTCCCCCTTTTCCAGGATCAGGGGGAGAGATCCTCGGCGAAGCCGGTGTTTCTGGTCTTCTGAGCGCCAGCCCAGCAGCCTGCGCACTGGCCCAAGCTCGGAAGAACGAACGAGGCGCGTCGGGAGCAAGTTGGAAGCCATGGCGAAAGAGGGCACAAGGGCAGGAAAGCCGGGGCGCGAGAGTTCAAGGGAAGTACGAGTGCTAGGAAAGGCGAAGGGAAGCCGCGATGCGGGTGAGATCCCCTTTTAAAACTTTCCAGGGATGATTCGAGGTGACTCGGAAACCTTCGAGAACATCGCACCGGTGGCCGCGTTGGCTCCGGGACCGGGCGCCGATGACAGGTGGACCCAAGCCGCCCAACTAAAGCAGTGGGTCGAGGAGGCAGTCGCCCTAGAAGACAAACCGGAAAGGCGCTTCGGCGGTTCCGGAAGAAAGCACCATAGCGTGCAGAAGTGGCAGCCTTGGGAACCACCGCAGTAAAAGCAACCATCAAGTGGGCGCACGCTCCCACGATCCCGCGGACGTTCGCGCTCCGGCTGAGGTCGATGCGAGACTTAGAGAAAGTACGCGGATCAGAAGAAACAGAGGTCCCACCTCGGGCTCACTATCTCTCCCGAGATGGGCCCGGGGGCCACTGTCGGTACCTGAGATATGGGGTACCCCCGCGCACAGGGGAAAATGCCTAAGGAACTCGCCCTTCTCTTCAGGGAGAGCTCCGAAGGCGCCACGCGTCCGGCGGGGCCGGACCTCCCTCTCCTCAGAGGAGAGCTCCTGGCCCGCCACGTGGCATACAGAAGCCGGACCTCCCCCTCCGCGGGCGAGGGGTCCGAAGGTGCCACGTATCCGGCGGGGCCGGACCTCCCTCTCCTCAGAAAGGAGCTCCGGGCCCGCCACGTGGCCGACAGAGGCCGAACCTCCCCCTCCGCGGGGAGAGGTCCGAAGGCTCCACGTGCCCCGCGGGGCCGGACCCTCCTCTCCTCTGAGAAGGGCTCCGGGCCTGCCACGTGGCCAGCAGAACGGCGCTGCCTGCCCCCGAGCGATAGGCAGCGGGCGTAAAGACGCCCCATACCTTGCCCGTACAAGGTATTCAAGGCTCGCGTCTTCCCAAGACGCGGAGACGCGGAGCACGCCTCTGTCAGGTGCCGTTGTGCCCAGTCGCATCACAGACTGGCGCGCGGTGTCAGAACCTGCCAGCCAATAAACACCGCGACAAGACATCCCATGCCGCCTGCGCCGTCATCAACCACTACGACTAGCGTGCGGCATGGGCAGGGCAGCAAGACGGAGACTCGGAAACCTTCGCCAGAGACAACTACCGGCATAACTGCAGATACGGTAGATAACAGTCAATATCCCCGGGACCACCTGTCGGGTCCCGGGCCCCCCTTGTAAGCCACCCGAGTCTTGGACTATAAAAGGCTCGGGTAGGCGATGATAGCAAGGGTTCGCACCTCTGCAACTCATACGCTAGCCATTCACACCCAAGCTGTAACTCACCCCCAAGCTCAGGACTCCGGCCCTGAGCAGCAAGCAATACAGCGAGCTCCATAGCTCGCCGTGGACGTAGGGTTTTACGCTCCGGCGGCCTGAACCATGTAAAACTCACAGTGTGAAGCTCTTACTAACTCGTCCATCCGTGCAAGCTCTCCGCAAGGGACTAGCCCCACCGAAAAAAGAACCTCCGCGGGCCGCCCAGTGCAGGCCCGGGGGAAGTGTCGACCGAACACTTCGACAAACACCGAGTTCATGAGATACATGAAATGGGCTGGAGCATTGGTGAGACCAAAGGACATGACGAGATATTCGTATAAGCTGTATCTCGTCGAGAACGCCGTCTTCGGGATATCCTCCGCCCGGATCTTTATCTGATGATATCCAGAGCGAAGGTCCATCTTGGAGAACACACTTGCCCCAACAAGCTGATCAAACAAAATGTCGATACGGGGAAGTGGATACTTATTCTTGATGGTGACGGCGTTGAGCGGCCGGTAATCCACACACAGCCTCAGGGTCCCATCCTTCTTCTTCACGAATAGCGCCGAGCATCCCCAAGGCGAGGAACTCGGCCAAATGAAACCCTTGCTCAACAGATCATTGAGCTGTTCTTTTAGTTCAGCCAGCTCATTGGGAGCCATTTTGTATGGTCTCCGTGATATGGGCGTAGTCCCGGGTGCAAGTTCAATCTTGAACTCGACATCCCGCTCAGGTGGCATGCCCGGAAGATCATCCGGGAACACGTCGGGGTACTCCCGGACTACGGGGATGTCTTCTAACTTGAGAGCTTCAGTATTGTGGATCACTGAAACTTCCCGGACTGGATTATCTAATAGGAGGGACTGTGGACGGTGTAATGGGGAGTTGAGGTGAACCGTCCGTGATGGGGTTTCCAGGACAGCGCCATGGTAGCTTAGCCATGACATTCCTAAGATTGCATCAATCTTTTGCCCCTCAAGGATAATCATAGTGGTGGGATATATCTTCCCACCTAAGCACAGTGGTGCTTTTGGAACCATCATCGTTGCTGAAATCTTTCCTCCCGGTGAGCAGATCATATACGAACACTCGGTTGGAAAGGCTTCCAGCTGATGCTTAACCACATATGATGCACTTATGAAGTTATGGGTTGCACCAGAATCAAACAATATGACGATGGCTTGATGGTTGAGAGTAAACGTACCCGCCAGCACGTTGTCTCCCTCTGGGGCGTCCTCATTGTCGAGGTTGCGGACGCCTCCAGTCCGCTGACCAGCCTTCTTCATCGGAGGTCGGCCTCGAGCACCGCACTGGAGCTGGGCTTGCCCGCTGCTCTGCTGCCCCTGGGGACAGTCCTTCGCGAAGTGGCCCGCCTGGCCACACGTGAAGCAAGTGAAACGGGGCGGTCCCCCGCTGATCGGTGAACGGAATCCCGGGGCGCGTTGTGGTGGTGGAAACGCCCGGGGTACCGTCTGCTGCTGCTGCTGTCTTGGTGGTGGCATCGGCGGTCGGAACGGGGGTGCTTGGAACGAACGTCCCCCGAACTGTTGAGGCCGCGCTGATGGTCGCCACTGCTGCCCGGATGGTGTCCTGTACACCATACGGTACTTCTGGGGAGCGCCACCCCCACTGCTAGGTGGAGCGCTGCACTTCCGCTACTCCGCTGCCAACTCCCGCTGAGCGTCCTCTTGCATGATCGCGGCATTGACTAAGTCGTTGAATGTGCCGCGATTCAACTGAACGAGATGTGTCTTCATTTCGGGGTTTAACCCCCGATAGAAGTGCTCCCGTTTTTCTCCTCGGTGGAGATGTAGTCTGACGCATATTGCGCCAGATGGTTGAAGGCACGGGAGTAGTCATGGGCACTCCTCCCTCCCTGCTTCAGCTCCAAGAATTCTTGGAACTTCCTCTTCATAATTCCGGGAGGAATGTGATAGGCGCGGAACGCCTCCCGGAACTCTTGCCATTCCACGGCATGGCCATCCGGACGTGAGGCGACATAATTCGCCCACCACGCACCAGCGGAACCGTGGAGTTGCTGTGCTGCGAACAAAGTCTTTTGCCGCTCCGTGCATTGGAGCAGCCCGAACTTGGACTCAATGGTCCGCAGCCAGTTGTCAGCCTCCAGTGGTTCTTTGGCTTCCGTGAACACTGGAGGGTGTGTACTCATGAAGTCCGAGTACGACACTTCACAGGGCTCACGAGGCCCTCTATCTTGACGTCCCCCCGCCTGGGACGTATTCTGCATGATCGTGCGGAGCAGGTCGGTCTGCTCCTCACGACCTCCCACCAGTGCCGCTATCACATCCGCTAGAGTAAGCGGAGGCGGCGGTGGTGGCTGCTGCTGCGGGGTGCTGTCGTAGGCCGGTGGCTGGGAGTCATCGCCTCCCCCTTGGCTAGAGCCACCAACCTCGTGCGTGGTCCTAGTACGAACCATCTGCAACCATACGACAATAACATCAGTCCCGCAATAGATTGCATGCAGTCCCATAAAAATAGGCGTAAAAACATAATGACAATAAAACATGCGATATATCTCGTAAGTAGATAATGTAATAACTTTACACAAGCTACACCATTACCAGACCAAACACAAGCTAGTTTAATCCAACTTGATGAACCTCCACTTTGGAAGCTCACCGTAACTAGGTTTGGTCACTACGAGACATTACTATCGCGTTGTCATCACGTACACCACCCTTAGGGTACAACACCCTCTCCAATGAGTTCAACTGTCCCTCCTCTGTCATAAGGACCAGCTTCTACTTATTCCAAGTTTTGATCTGGTTCTGGGAATTTTCATGACTCAAGTTGAATACCAAAGTTAAAGTTAACTTCAGTATCTTTCCAACGAGTATTCATTTGCCCCCAGATCAGCTTTGGTTAAAAAGCTATGCTAATTCAAAGTCAGCATAATTTCGGGAAGAATTTTAACAGCACCTCCTTTGGAAGTTGCTGTTTTCCATTCTAATCTCCACTGAAATCTGTGCTGAAACTTCAGAAACTTTGAATTGCAAGGATGTCACACATCTTCTACTCTTTCTAAGGATGTATCATATGAAAATTTTAAAATTTTCTACTGGGAGTTATGTTTGAAAAACAGAACAGTCCAGAGAGTGTTCCACTATGTCCTGGTTCTGGACAGTTTACATCCCTCTTGGTTTTTAGGCCATCTCAAGGTGTGTTTCAGCTCTGGAAGTCTACAACAAAGTTGTATAGTACTTCAATACCTTTCCAGAACTATATGCCACACCTCCCTGGGCTAAAAGACCTGTGAGTTACGCTTTGTTGAAGATCAGCAACTTGCTGGCCAAAACAGAGCACTCTGTTTTTCAGTCTTTTGGAACTACACTCAACACCCTCCAATTTTTTTTTCTACCCAACCAGGGTCCTAGATGTTGAACCTAATGATTTTAATTCCTTTTTATCATTATTTTTTTTGCATATGCCTACACTATCTCGGTACTACGTTCCTCACAAAAGAAAATCCTAACCGGATTATACCGGCATATACGTCTCAAATGTGGCACTAAACGGTCTCTCGCACACGTTTACTACACGGATACATACGGGGTTAATACCTGCAGAAGGCCACACAATAGTGATGCACTCAAAGGTTGTTCATTTCAGGCAGTACCATATTTGAAAGTAAATACAAACGCCCGTATCATTGCCATACGGCCGTCCTTGAGCTAAGTCACGTCTCAAGGCACGTGATCGTGTTTCAACACCACACGACGGGGAACCCGAGTATGTCATGAACGGGTCGTCACGGTTGGGAATGTTATCAACCCAACAGATACCACCTACTGCCCTGCAGGGCACACCGATGGCAAGCGCTGCGTATGTCCACCTGGGCTATTTCCAGACGAACACACTCTCGCGTTACTGACCACGCGATGGGGTCTCCACTTACTTGCCTAATGCACGCTAGGGATCAGCGTTTCATATGAACTCAGGAACATGAAGAGTCCAAGAGTTTCATATTGACGTCTCACACCAAGCTGTGAGACAAATCCCTGAACCACGTTCCTCGTCAGGGAGAGCTAACCGAAATTGAACCGCTTTCGGTAGCGTTCCTTACCAACTTACCATAGCGTAGGTGCGTCGTTACATAATTGAAATTCAGAATTATAACACATAAGTTAGTCTTTGCCACTTTAAGTAATTATGCTAGTATAGTCCTTACTTGGGCAACTACCGTATCCTCACCGTATGCTCACTCGATGTCGTACGGGACAACCTTTCGCCCAACAGCCCAAACGTCGAACCGGTCGCACTGAAATGAGCAGGAGGTTCCCCACACGGAGCATCTCTCTATGCCCGTTGGCAGATTTCCACCTTGCTGCCCTCAGCCTACACCTATAAATCGGTGCGTTATGCCTCGACCCCCGGAGGTTTAGGCTACATCGGTTTATCGGGGCCCATATATCCGATATGCCTTTGGTACGTTCAAACTTGATCAGCGTGGGCCGCACACGGATCGGTCCTCAATCGACACGGACAGGGCTGCGCACACAAGACTCCCTCTTGCTGCGCCCTAGCCCCTGCCTAGTCTCATTTTCATTACTAAAGTGATCTCACATCACTCAACCGAACCCGTGTGTCCCAAGCCTATCTCGCGAGTACATTCCAATTACTCGACTTGTACCGAAGCCTATGAATCTTTAAGCATAGCCTATCTACTCGAGGTCTTAGACACTACCCTCACTCTTTTAGGAACCTTTGGTTATGCAAGTGGGGTTTCATTTATTCTATACCTAATGCACATACATACTTCATATGACACATGTAAACAAAGTAAGACTTATAAAAGGTTAATGCAAACCGGGGCTTGCCTTGTTGCTGCTGGTCAGTAGTTAGTTCTTCGTCCGGAAGAAGGAAATCCAGCACTTCCGGGGTCTCTTCTTCAATGGCTACACGTTGAATACAGTACTACATGTAAATTTAAATGCAAATGTGTGAACTTAAATACATAATTGCTAATAACTCTAGCTAGCCCTCCCCTTTGGTTCTGAAATTTTTATGGTGGATTGGTAGGGTCCTAACCAGAGTTGTGACCAAGTTTTATTTGAAACAAAGTTCAATAGAATCTTGTACAAATAAAAGCCTCTTTGGTCAATAATTGAGCCTCTAAGTAATTCCAGGGTTTTTCATGGCTCCCACCATTACTTTCTGGAAACTAGAATTTAGGATGGTTCCAATGGAGTTGGTTTCATGTCATTTGAAGAATTCTACAGAAAGTTATGTCCTAATTAAGATTGGAGAAAATCTGAAAAATGTTTCTGTATATTTTTTCTATTTTCTCTGGGCAGTTCCCTTAATCACCCAATTAGGGTAACTAAATGAACTTGGATGAGTCTGAAAATTTTTACTGGGATTCAGGGATTTTCCAATGAACCTTTCAGCCAAATTTCAGAATTTTTCATAAAGTAGTTCTCCAGATAAAATTCCCAACAGTTTAAACTTTAGGGATTTAATTCTGGAAAACTATTCTCTTTTATGAGCTGAATTTGGTATTGCTGGAAAGTGCTCAGAGAGCTGAATCCAACAAAATTTGATTCACCCGATTTGGAGCTTTCTAGCCAAAGTTATGAGGATTTGAAGTTTGGAAGAATTCTGAAAATCGGGGGAAAAGTTTAAACTCTCGGGGCCCGCGGGGACACGTGTCGAGCGCGGAGGTGTCCGGCACACCTGGGATACCACACGTGTCGAGCGCGGAGGTGTCCGGCACACCGGAGCTCACAGGGTATTTGCGTGCCAGCACAGCCGATCCCTGGCCACACCCGATCCCGATTTAAATTCTTCAGCCGCTGACACGTGGGTCAGCCGGCTTCGTCTTTCTCCCGCCGTTCTCTCGCGCCCGCGCCGCCGACCTCGCCGGAGCAGACTCGGGGCTCGCCGGCTCGCCGCTGCCGGACCTCCCATGGTCTGAATCTCGCCGCCAGGGGGTTGTCGACGTCGAGGAACACGTCGGGGGTGACAGGTCGGGCTGGGGGTGACCGGAAATAGCTCGGCGACGTGCCGCGGCCTCGGTTGAGGTTCGACACCATCGACCGTGGTTTCTAAACCCGCCAACACCTCGAACAAACGGCCCTACAGCATCAGTGTACCTCTAGGAAGCTCGACAAGGTGTCAAAAGGGTTCAGGGATGGCGGCAAGTCGGTCGGCACCGTGTGACCGATCGTGCCCGCCATGACCACCCTCGATCGACCTCGAAATTCATCACTCCTAGACAGTTTCACGCTACGGATGCAGAAAAGAACTTGATCGCCGGCTAGTCCAGCGTTTATGTGCAAGATTTGATGACCTCCGAAAGATCATAGAGCGAGAATTTAAAGAAACCGTACCGGAAGCTCGGTTTACGGTCGCCGGAGCAAAAACTGGAAATTCTCTGCGGATTCTTCACGGTTGGCTTCCAAACTTGGAGGAGAGCAGCACGGTGGTCGCGCGCTCCTGTTGCCTCTCTCGCTGGACCGTGAAAACGCCTGTGGAACGCTGCCCACGGGCGCCTGACTCTCGGCTTAGGCTAGGTCGCCGCGGTGGCGATCGTCTTTGGGCAAAGGAGGTCGGAGCTCACGGTTTCTAGCGTTGGAGAGGTGGAGTGCGAGCTCAGGTGGCTTTCTAGCAGCTCAGGGATGAAGGAGGAGATGGTTTTGCTGATTTTCCCGATTGAGCAGAGAGCTGCGGCGAGAAACAATGCCGCTGCTCGGGTTTGCCCGCGAGAAGATAAAGCCGGCCGACTCCTGCTCGGCTGAGGCGGTGCCGGTCGCGTGGGGGCGCGAGCCAGCCGCCCTGGGCGCTAACGCGTGGAGAGGGAAGCAGCTGGTGGCGCCGGTAGCTGCTCGGTGGCACAGCCGACAGCTGCTCGGCGGAATTTCCCACCGAGACTCTGACTTTGGGTGCAAGTTTCTCCTTCTTCCCTCTATGACATGTGGGTCCCACCCGGGGTTTTAACCTCTGAAATTTACTCCTAATCACTGTTGTAAACAGTGAGCCCCATAATACCCCTGGTGATTCAAATTATTCACCCCTGAGCCATTTGAATTGAATAGAATTCAAATTGGGTTCGGTTTGAGTGAATTTCAGCACAAGTTCAGTTTTGAATTCAAATAAAGTTTGAATTCGTCCCACTTAGCTCATGTCAAGATCAACTCCAAATGGAGTGAAAATTGGTGTGTGAGCTCACAAAAATGTGCTGAATAAGAATATGCCTCCCACTTTTAAATTCATGGGACAAAAACAGTTTGAATTTGAATGTGGTTTCAAACTGCCCTCTTTCTATCTATACCCAAAATGACCTCAAAAGGTT
This sequence comes from Neostapfia colusana, assembly GCA_030760725.1. Lineage (NCBI taxonomy): Eukaryota > Viridiplantae > Streptophyta > Magnoliopsida > Poales > Poaceae > Neostapfia > Neostapfia colusana. The sequence goes on along the minus strand of JASWHV010000010.1, from coordinate 3,234,117 downwards.
TTGAATTTGGGTGAAACTTGGCATGGACATCCTTAGCAATGTGTAGGAGTTTTCATAAGTCCAGCCCACCTATATCACATGTGGGAAATACCACTTTTGCAATATGTGAGTTTGTTCTCTAATGAGCATGTTAATGGTGGTTACATGCTCTTCATTTGTGTTCATCATATTTCCTCAAATGAGGTGTGTGGTGTGGTGATGAACAATTCAAATGTGTGCCAAAACTGAGGCCCTTACACGTTGTTGGGGTCTGACGTGGGCTCACAACCTGTCCCGACACACTCCTCCCTGAGTGCGTCGAGACATAAGCCTCGCTGGTCATTGTTCGCCGGGAACGAGGGCGAGGAGAGCTTGCCGCTGAAGGAAGCTTGGTCATCTTCGTTGGCAGACCCGTCGCGAGAGTGAAATGCCCCCTACCTGGCGCGCCAAATGTCGAAGTGTAGCCGTCGACACTTCGCCCGGGCCTACGTCTGGGCAGCCCGTGGAGGTTCTTTTTCGGAGGGGCTAGTTCTCTCGGAAGGTCGCGCGTTGGTTGTGATGGAGACGATTGACACAAGGATTTTTACGTGGTTTGGGCCGCCGGAGCATAAAACCCTATGTCCACGGGAGTTGTGTTGCTCGATGTATTGCTTGGAGCTTAGAACCGGAGTTCTAAGCTCGGTGGTGAGCTGAGTTGCTAAAATTCCTCACTGGTGTCGAATGCTGAGAGATCTGAACCCCTTGTAACGTTGCCTACCCGAACCTTTTATATTCCAAGGCTTGGGCGGATTACAAAGGGGGCCCCCGGAGCCCGACAGGTGGCCCCGGGGTGATTTCCTGCCATCTACCATATCTTGCAGTGAATACTGGTAGTTGTCTCTGGCGAGGGCTTCTTAGTCTTCGTCCTGCCGCGCCCTGCCCATACCGCAAGCTAGGCGTAGCGGTTGATGGTGGCATGGACGGCAGGGCATGTCTTGTCGCTGTGTTTATTGGTCTACAGCTCCTGGCATGGTGCGCCTGTCTTGACTGTGGCTGATCACATTGACTCCGTACAGGCGTACGCCGCGTCTCCGCATCTTTGGAAGGCGCAGGTCTTGAATATCTTGTACGGGCAAGCATGGTGTTCCTTTACTCCTGCCGCCTACCGAGCAAGGGCAGGCAGCGCGGCTCTGCTGGCCACGTGGTCGACCCGGGGCTCACCTCTGTGGAGAGGGAAGGCTCCGGCCCCGCTGGACACGTGGCGCCTTCGGAGCTCACCCCTGCGGAAGGGGCGAGGTCCGGCTCTTACGGCCATGTGGTGGGCCCGGAGCTCACCTCTAAGGAGAGGGGAGGCCCCAGCCCCACTGGACACGTGGCGCCTTCGGAGCGCACCCCCACGGAGGGGGCGAGGTCCGGCTCTGCCGGCCACGTGGCGGGCCCGGATCTCACCTCTGAGGAGAGGGGAGGCCCCGGCCCCGCTTGACACATGGCACCTTCAGAGCTCACCCCCGCGGAGGGGGCGAGGTCTGGCTCTGCCAGCCATGTGGCGGGCCCGGAGCTCACCTCTGAGGAAAGGGGAGGCCCCGACCCCGCTAGACACGTGGCGCCTTCGGAGCTCACCCCCGCGGAGGGGGCGAGGTCCGGCTCTACCGACAACGTGGCGGGCCCGGAGCTCACCTTTGAGGAGAGGGGATGCCTCGGCCCCGCTGGACACGTGGCGCCTTCGGAGCTCACCCCCGCGGAGGGGGCGAGGTCCGGCTCTGCCGGCAACATGGCAGGCCCGGAGCTCACCTCTGAGGAGAGGGGAGGCCCCGGCCCCGCTGGACACGTGGCACCTTCGGACCTCACCCATGCAGAGGGGGCGAGGTCCTTAGGCGGTTTTCTCCTATGCGCGGGGGTACCCGGTATTGAGGGTACCGACAGTAGCCCTAAAACATAACCGACAAAAGTCTTTCCATGATTATGTGATAATCATGACTTTTCAACCCAGTGGGATTTTCTTGTCTTAACATTCACAGCTCGTCTCAGGCTAGCAACATAACCATCAGGGAATTTTAACTTTTTCAACCAACACAACACTTCTTTCTTTTCTTTAGGTCTAAGACGAAAAGTAGCACGTGGTTTGCCACCAGTTTTAGAGAGCTCAAGACTTGGACGGTTACAAACCTCTGCCAAATCTTTTCGAGCCTTAATATTGTCTTTTGTTTTGCCCATCACATCCAAGCATGTGCTTATGATGCATTCGCTCATATTACGCTCCTGGTGCATGACATCAATGTTATGCATTATAATTAAGGACTTCACGTACGGTAGTTCCCATAATACACATACATGAGTCTATTTGTGGTCCTCTCCGTAACCAACAAAATATGCAGAACGATTTTCATCTGGCACTAGCTTGTCCAACATGGATAATATCTCTGACCCATTCAAACGTTGCGGTGGTCCTTTTGTGGCAACGGTGTTCTTTCTGAAGGCATTCCTCTGTTGTCTAAACATGTGTTTCGGAGGTAGCCAACGTCGATGACAATCGAAGTAACATATCTTGCCACCATGACTAAGATGAAAACATTCCATGTCCACAGCACATATCGGATATGTCAAACGACCATGAGTACTCCAGCCGGAAAACATGATGTATGCTGGAAAATCATGAACAGACCACAAGTATGCAGCTCAAAGATTGAATTTATGCTTTTTATGACAATCGTACGGTTCTATTCCTGTCCATAACAATTTCAACACTTCAATCAAGGCTTCAACATCACGTTAAGTCATGAACCAGGATGATCTGGTCCAAGAACGATGAGGCAAAGGAACATGAATTCATACTTCATACAGAGAGATGGCGGTAAGTTGTATGGAATAGCGATCACGGGCCTACATGAGTATGGTGTGGCGTTTGTACTGAACGGCGAGAAGCCATATGTCGCTAACCTGATGCGAACATTTCTTGCGTCGTTGGCGAAATCTGGATCGAAGTGGTCCAACGCCTTCCATGCCTCACCGTCGGACGGGTGCACCATGACTCCGAGGTTCTCACGTACACCTTCTTTGTGCCATCTCATATGTCTGGCAGTTCTTTTCGAGAGAAACAAACGCTTCAACCGAGGTGTGACAGGCAAGTAACGAAGCTGCTTATGTGCGACTTCAGTCTGTACACGCTCTCCTTCGTCATTATCAACCTCGACAAACCTCGATTTGCCACATTATAAGCACTTCTTCTCGTTGGTGTGCTCTTTCCAAAAAAGCATACAGTTGTCTGGGCAGACATCAATCTTCTCATATTTCATACCAAGACCAGAAATCAATTTCTTGGACTGGTACATATCTTTTGACACTTTATGCGATTGAGAAAGGATATCGCTGATCAATTTGATGAGATCGTTGTAACAGTTGTTGGAGACGAAATACTTAGACTTAATTGCCATAAGTCTGGTCATGAAATTAAGAACAGTCACTTTTATGTGTTCATGCAGAGGCTGCTCTGAAGCTTTGAGAAGCTCAAAGAACGTTTGAACCTCCGTTGTAGGAGCATCCTCTGTCAACTCAGGATCTATGGCTTCAAGCATCTCGTCCATCCTATCGACTCCCATGCTATCATCCACCACTTCATCTTCTACAGCTTCAGAACGTGTCTCGCCATGAAAGTACCATACCTCATACATTTGCATAAAACCGTTTCGACACAAGTGAAACGTCAACGTCACCTTGTCGAAAAATTTCGCATTCTGACATTTGGTACATGGGCACCGCACCTTGCTGCTGTTGCACAACAAAAAAGCTCGTTGTATAAAAGTATCTGTCTTGGTGAACCACTCCTCTAAGTGATGCTCATTCTTTTTCTAACCAGAATACATCCAAGTTCGGTCTTCATCCATGTCTCAGGTGTACCTTCAAAGCGGACAAATCATTATTAGTACATTTTTATGTCTTGTCCCGGCCACTACAACTAGGCAGATAGGTCCTAAACCCACCTAAGAGTGACCGAGGTAACGTGCTTATGACGAGACACGGTGTCCAAATCTAGATGAAATTTCGGCAGCATAACCCCGCTATTCTCCAACTGCACGCCCAAAAATGGTGCAGCAGAGAACATTAGGGTTATGCTGTCGAAATCACATCCAGATCCAGACCCCGTACCTAACTTGTCAAAAGCATGTCCTTGTTCACTCTCAGGCTGTCCAAAAAGGGACAATTTCGAACATGCACGCCTCACACGCCTATCGCATGTGAGACGTACATATTCGAAACGGGTAATAAATTTCTATAGGTTATGTTACTGATTTTAAATTTTTAGTCATTTACAAGATAGGAAAGAACGAGAAAGAGGGGGTAAGTTGTCTAGAGTTGAAAGTTCAAAGGGGCAACGCGTCACCGTTGAAAGTTACAAGTCATTGTCGCCGTTCGCCTTCGTGCTTTTCTCGACACATAAGTTGCGACTAAAACCATCTGGGTCATGCCGGGTCGGGGCGAGATTGGGCCATGCCAGGTCGGGCCAGATTGAGCCTTACCAGGTCGGGCCGGGTTGGGCCATGCCAGGTTGGGGCGCGATTGGGCTATGCCGGGTCGGATCGGGTTGGGTCGGGCCGGATTGGGCCCTGCCGGGTCAGACCGACTCGAAACACGTTAATATACGTATAAATAGTACACACTCATAATTAATCAATTAACTAATTATAATCTAATTGAGGAATTCAAAACAAAATGAACAATTAAATAATTCAAACAATAGTAAGCTAGCGGGCAGGGCGGGCAAGGAGCCGGCGGGCGGGGCGGGCAGGGGAGGGACCCGGCGGGCGGGGCGGACAGGGTAGGGACCCGGCGGGTAGGAAGCTAATTAATTAAAACTAATTAAAAAACATCAATGGGACGGGCCGGCAGTGGGTCTGCGGTGGGGCGGTCGGGGCCGAACGGGTCGGGGTGGGGCAGTCGGGGGCGGGAGGGCCGGCTGGGGCGGCGGCAGCAAAGGCGTGCGGGGAGGTCGGGGTGGGCGGTGGCAAAGGAACGCGGGGAGGCCGGAGTGGGTGGCGGCGGCGCACGAGTAGGCCGGAGTGGGCGGCGGCACGCAGGGAGGCCGGGGTGGGCGGCGGCGGCAGCGAAACCGGTCGGGGACGGCGCGGGCGTGAATGCCCGCGCTGACCCCGACCCGGGCGGGTTGAATAGGCTAAACTAAACTAATTTAAAGTAACTAAACTAATTAAAGCATAATTACAAACTAAACTAAACTAACTATAAAATCAACTAAACTAATTTAAATAACCTAATTACAACTATATATTTAAAGTCAACTAAATTAAAATAAGCTAATTAATTAAAACTAACTAAAAAAAACCTCGGGTCAGGGCGGGGCGGCGCCGGGTCGGGGCGGAGCCGGCGGCGGGTGGCCGGTCGGGGCAGCGGCAGTGTACGAACGGGGAGGCGCTGCTAGGCGGACGGGGTGGGGTGTTGGAGCGGCCGGGGCGGTGTCGGGGGGCGGACCGGCCGGGGCGCGGGGGGTCGGGCGCGCGCAGGGTGGCTAGGCATGGGCCCGAGGAGCCCGGCACGGCGGCGGGCGGGCCGGAGAGGACGGGGCAGCAGCGCGGTTGGCAGCGGTGGCGGAGGCGTGCGAGGGTGGCGGCGCGAGAGGGCGGCACGCGGGCCGGGGAGGACGGGGCGGCGGCGGTGGCGCGAGAGAACGGCGGTGGCGGAACTGCTCGGGGTTGGCGCGGCATGAATGCCCGCGCCGACCTCGGCACGGGCGGGTATATACCCCTTATTTACGACGGCCAGGTCCCTGGCCGGCGTAAATAAGGTGGTATTTACGACGGTAACTTACCCTGTCGTGAATAAGAAACTTATTTACGACGGTCAAGGCTTACCGTTGTGAATAATGTGATTATTCACGACAGTCTAGTTCAACCGTCGTGGATAAGGACATTATTCACGATGGATGTTGTACACCGTCGTGAACATTTTTATTCACGACAGTACCGTCGTTAATAACTTTGGCCGTCGTAAATTTGTCTTTTTCCTGTAGTGATTTTTGTAATTAGTTGATTATTAGAATAGATGAAAAATGTGTGGTCATCTACGTCTGGCTAGACGAATGGTAAGGAAAATACCTATGAAACTTTATTTATAGTATATTTATGTAACTAACTAGTACTTATAGGAAAACAAGCTCGATGAACGATCGAGCGACGTTCAGGTGTGGAAGAGAGGTCATAGAGCAAGTGACCCTTCACAGCCCGACCGACTGTGCACTCCGGTGGCGATAACTCGACTGGTGAGTCCTCGAGTTGCTTTACTTGTAACTAACATTGCTACTGATGCGCTTTTATGTATTGCTTGTATTTATAGGAGAAGTATAGGGAGGAGGCGGTGAAGATTCACAGTCAAGATTACGATTGACATAACACACCAATCGATGTTAACGCTGTGTATGTGAGCAGTGGCGGTAAAGCGCATGGACGGTGAGATGCTAACTGTTTTTCTTTCTGTCAATTCAACCTACATTATCTTACTCTTAATATTTTTTATAGTTTTACTATTTTTATGGGGTGGTTGACTAGAGGGAGGCAACGCCTTCGAGTGGCTTCTCCTCGCAGTCTTCGTCTGCTAGACCCAGCTACGCCTGACACAGGAGAAGCTCCAGGAGTAAGCAGCCTTATTAAAGGTCACTCAAGACTATCAAGCCACCTACAACGCATAAATACAAACGGTGATACAGGTAATAGCTTAAAATACAAATCAATGATATCATTTTATTACTATTCACGTGCTAATGTTTTTCTATCACACGCCTTAGCACAGCAGTACGGACACCATACTGTCATTACAACATGGCCGCAGCCGATGCAGCCACAGGTGCCTTCTTCTGCGGCACGGGTAAGCAATATTTCTTCAAATCAGCATAAATTAGATTACTATAGTAAACTGGGATAAAATTAGTCAACCATAGCAAAAATTAACCCATAATTGCCCAAACGTAGCCAAATATAGCCATAATTGCTAAAACATAGCCATAATTGCTCAAAATTAGCAAAATTTAGACATAATTACTCAAACATAGCCAAACTTAACCATAATTGCTAAAGCATAGCCATAATTGCTCAAACATAGCAAAATTTAGACATAATTGCTCAAACATAGCTAAACTTAGCCATAATTACTCAAACATAGCCAAAATTAACCATAATTGGTCAAACATAGTCATAATTGCTCTAACTATCACAGGGAGCGGCGGCGGAGGCTCAGATTCCATCGCTGCAGGTACCGGGACCTGGAGCACGACGCGAGGATGACATTCTGAGCTCCGTAGATAGCGAAAGTGGGAGTGTCTAGTGTCGTCTCTTGTATTTCATATTATTGTATTATAAACTGCTTGTGATGTTATATATTTCTTTTCTGTATGCCTGTAAGCTAGCCATCGTGGCAGGTTAATATTTTTCCAATTTTTTTAAATTGCATCCTTTATTTATGACGGTTTGGAGGTGGTCGTCGTAAATAAGCATGTATTATTTAGGACGATCGAAGCCTCTGTTATTTACGACGGCCTATTTCTAGCCGTCGTAAATAAGCTTCTAGAGGGTGTTAGATGGCACCCTCTCCGTAAGTTACAACGGCCGGTTTAGGCCATCGTAAATAACCTTATTTACGATCAAAAACTTGTGACGATCTGATGTCGTCTTAAATAAGAAATACCTGTCGTGTTGAGTGAATTAATTACGACGGTTTAGTCCGTCATTAATTATTTGTATTTCTTGTAGTGCGTGAGAGAGCCGATGTTAATGTCGGGTGCCTCTCTAGCCGCTGCTCAGCGACATGACGCATGTGCTTGTTCACAGATGCACATGGCTAACTCCCGTCAGGCCATTGGCGGTTGTGTGATGATGGATGAGCAAGTGATGGCACTAATGTGATGTCACTGTCTGAGTGTTGGGTCTCGAGTTATAGAGATGTAAGCTCTAGATGGAACCTTTATTGGTTGAACCTGACAATAACGACGTTTACGGTATGTTCCCTTATTGGAGGCATTGTCTGAAGTTTGCTTAGACATCTCTGAAAACTTTCGATCTAACCACCGCGGTTGAACGACTCAGGGACGCTAACGTCATCCATCATTCCCCTTTTTAAAGTAGTTGTTGTTAGGGCACCTCTCTGGCTACTTTGGAGTTGCAATCATTTGTGCCTGATAATAAAGTTTGTTGCAGCCGTCTTGTTGATCGCCTTTTCTTTATTTTGTAATAATTTTGTTATTTGCATACTCGATGTCTTGACTACCTCAATATCATCTTGATATTAATATATTCCTTTCATTGAAAAATGCTCGATCCAGACTTAACATTCTTGCACCTAGAAAAAAAAACAAGGGGTGAATTGAAGTTTCAGTAGACGAACGCTCAACATCAAAGTTCACGTAGTAACGTTTTTACTGTTGTTTATCATATTTTTTGAGTGGTAATTAAACAACACGCTAGTATATCACATTACATGTCAGCGGGCAAGCACTAATTAACAAGTCTTGACTGACTTGCACTTACCAGCAGTAATACGATTTTTCGTTCAATCTACACAAAATCACGGGGAACTAGCAGGAACCCCGGGTGTTGCTCCGGGCGCTGTCACGTTCACACACGTAAAAATTGGCCTTTTACCAGGCCCGGGCCCATGGGAGTGCGGCCCTCCCAGGGGCCCTTTTTTTCTTCTGCATACAGCCAAGGCTCATTAGGTTACAACGTCTTCGCTGCCCAGCCTGCCCTGATCGATGCCGCCGAGCTCAGTAGCTGCTGTACGCGTACCCCTGCTTCTGGCCGCGCCGCCGCAAGGGTCCAGTTGATCGTTGAAGCGACTGAATCACTGAAACAGTCCGCACACTCATTCGCATGAATCTCATCTCACTCCTGAGTGCGTGAAATTCAATCATCAGTGGAGAAATAAAGTCCACTCACGTGGTCATTAGACATTGGACCAAATACAGTACATGAAAATTGGTATGACTCTGATCTCATCCAAATCCGTTTTTTAGGCTGGAACAGTAGTGATGTTTGGTGATAATTCCGTATGTTTGTTTATCTCATCGTATCTAACACATCAGTTTTTATTAATTTATATTATACCGCTTATTACAATATTGCATATATTGATCTTTTTCTAATTTATATCTTATATGTGTGCATTGATTTGTGTAGAAATCTAGTGGAAGTCATATCTTCTAGGAAATATGAATCATGTTTTCAAAAGCGTAAGAAAAAAACAGAGAATAGAGAATATAACTTAATCTCAGAGAGTGGCTATGGACAGATTTATTATTAAAGAATTACATGTATCCCCTATAAATGAGTCAGAAGATCAAAATCCTACAACTAATAATACTACTGATAATGAGGTTGAGGATGTTCATATTGATAGTACAAGCGGAAATGTATAATAATGATGAAAATATCAGATTCACTAGTATTGATGATGATTCTTTTCAGCTTGATATATTTGATTCGAGATATTGGGATTCTCTTGATTCTAAACAGATTGATATATTAGCACAAAAAGGCCCTAGAAGAGACTTATCATTTCAAAGAGGTCCCAAGGATAAATATTCTAGAAGGTTTTCTGTGTTATTTTATAATAGAGTTCTACCAAATGGGGAGTATTGTGATAGAGATTGGCTTGTTTATTCAAAGGAACTTGATAGAGTTTTTTGCTTTGGTCGTTGTAAATTATTTACAAAAGGGCATCAAAAAGGTAAATTAGCTAATGAGGGGTATAATGATTGGATACATCTTGCAAATAGACTTAAAGAGCATGAGACAAGTCATGATCATGTTTTGAATATGACCACTTGGTATGAGTTGCGTAATAGATTTCACAAGGACCAAACTATTGATAAAGCTGCTCAGCGACATCTCGAGAAAGAAAAAGATCATTGGAGAAAAGTTTTGTTAAGACATGTTTGCATTGTAAAATTCCTTGCCAGGTACAATCTTGCCTTCCGTGGTACTAACAGCAAATTGTATGAAGATAGCAATGGGAATTTTTTGGGCTTGATAGAGATGTTGGCTGAATTTGATCCAGTTATTCAAGAGCATGTTCGCTGTATCACAAATAACAAAACTCAAAGTCATTATCTCGACTATAAGATTCAGAATGAGTTGATACACATGATTGCTTCTGCTATTAAGTCTGAAATCGTTATAAAAATAAAGAGAGCAAAGTATTTATCTATCATTCTTGATTGTACTCCTGATGCAAGTCACCAAGAACAAATGTCTTTAATCATATATGTAGATTTATATTCAAGTCATGTTTGCATTGAAGAATCATTTCTAGGACTTTTGGATGTAAATGATACGACGGGGCAGGGACTTTTTGATGTTCTACAGAATGAATTAAAAATTCTTGATCTTGATATAGATGATGTGATAGGATAAGGATATGACAATGGAGCAAATATGAAAGGAAACGAAAAGGGGGTACAAAAGACACTTTTGGATATAAATCCCAGGGCTTTCTATTCTGCTTGTAGTTGTCATAGTCTTAATTTAACACTTTGTGATATGGCCAAGACTTGCGGTAAAGCTAAAGACTTCTTTAGAATCATTCAACACATCTATACAATTTTTGCTAATTCTACTAAGAAATGACGGATTTTGAAAGATAATATAACAGTATTGACTCAAGTCTTTGTCAGCTACACGATGGGAGAGTCCTATTGATGAACTAAAAAGGGATGGGTTCACGATTTTCTTAGTGAAACCAAGCATGGCCGTTTAATAAACTGAACATGTAGATAATACTGCATTTACACCACCAAGCTGTCACACGCTTCAATCAGCATGGTTTACTCATGTTGCTTAAGTCAGGAGGAATACTAACGTACGTACTCGTATTACCACTTCTGCTTAGCTAACATGGTAAGAACACATGCTGGAGTATATTTAAAGGTGTGATCCATGCATTAGACGGATCATGTTCAGTTGACCGCGTTCCACGTGTACAATCGATCCCAAAGGCAATATACTTTGAAGAACATATGTAGAGTACCAGCCAGGGATCGAACAATATGTAGCTCGGACTTTTGGTCGAAACGGGCAAGTCTTGATGGGCTTAATTAACTGCCTATTTATTGGGTCACCATATTTGTGGCTTGGTCCCAATGATCTCACGTTTATAAGAAGGGGGTCCCAATTCTTAATGACGTGATTAACATAGCTAATAGTCGGAAGACCGCACACTAATCTCTACCGATCAAGAGAGCCGTACTTCAACAAAACAAACTGTTGGGATCCTTGTTGAGTATGTTAGAGATGTAGGGGTATATTTATACTTTCCCTTTTATATAAGGGTTTTTTTATAATTGTTATCTCTGTACATCTATTTATAAAGGCCTATGGCCTTTTGAATAATACAAGTGTTGTTCATAATATGATATCAAAATCAGAAATTAGGGTTTCTTTTCTACCCTACTCTATCGCACTTCGGTTTTCTACCTGCCGCGCCGCCGCTTTTCCAACTGTTGAATTTATTTTCTCTTCTGCGCCGCCGGTCCTGCATCTCCATCGGCGCTACCGGCGCCCTGTTCTGCCTCGATCTGCACGCTGGACAGGCGCCTGCTCCGTTTGTTGGCTCCACTACGTGCTCCTCCGGTGGGCTCCACTACCTGCTGTGTCTTCTCAGGAACTGCCCCTGCTGCAGCTCTTGGCTGTGCTGCACGTGGGTGCAAGCAGTGCTGTTTTTTATCAGCGTCCTGTGCTCACGTGGTCACGCCACGATCTCTTGCCATGCTGCGCCTGATCGGCGCCGCATTGCCTCGCGTTGAGATCTCTTCTGCCAGAGCACGTCTTGATCTTGAGTCCACCGTGCTGCAAAGTGGCCTAGGGTAAAAAAAAAGAAATAAAGAAAAAGAAAGAAAAAAATTTTGCAGCTTGCGCCGCTTTGTCTTTGCGCTCGCGCCGTCATCCGCCGCTGCTTATTTTGCGCTCTCGTCGTCACCGATTATCCTATCAAGATGACTTCTTCTTAGGGTGGGATTCTAGTTGTGCGATGTCGGGTGCTTTTCAATGGCACCAATTACTGCGACTGGGTTCCCCGCATGCGTCTTCACATGCGTGGTCTACGACTCTGGGAGTATCTCACAGGTGATCTCAAATGTACGCCTTGCCCTGCGGTTCCTTCTCAGCCCGTTATTTCAGATAATGCTATCTGATGATGATAAGAAGAAATTGCTTGCGGATTATGAGACTCGTCTGTTGTGACACCCTCATTTTCGATTTCTGCATGTATTCATGTTTCATGTAGAAAAACATTTTTTAAAATAAGTTGAAACCGAGAAAGGAATAAAAAAGACAGCCAAAACGAGCCAAATCCAGTTCACAGAGAGCGTTGTAGACAATTTCCGTGGCTGCTGGCCATGTGGCGTGTTCGGAGCTCATCACCGCAAAGGGGGAGAGGTCCGTCGCTAAACTGGCTACGTCGCAGGCTCGGGGCTCATCCCCGCAAAGGGGGAGAGGTCCGACCCCATGGGACACGTGTTGCCCCCGGAGCTAGTCACTACGGAGAAAGAAGGTTCCAGCCGTGCGGGACACGTGTCACTCTCGGAGCTCACCTCCAGGAGGTCCGGTCCTACTGGACACGTGTCACCTCCGGAGCTCGTCTCCGGGATGTCCGGTCCTACTAGACACGTGTCACCTTCGAAGCTCACCCCCGGGAGGTCCGACACTACCAGACACGTGTCACCTCCGCAGCTCACCTCCGGGAGGTCCGACGCTGATGGACACGTGTCAACCTTGGAGCTCGTCTCTGAAGAGAAAGAAAGTCTGGTGCTACTGGACATGTGGCACTATTGGAGCTCACTTCCGAAGAAAGGGGAGGTCCGGCTCTGACACGTGACGCACGCGGAGCTCGCCTCTGAGGGAGAGGGAGGTCCCGCCCGCCAGGACGCGTGGCGCACGCGGAGCTCGCCTCTGATGGAGAGGGAGGTCTCGTACGCCTGACACGCGGCACAACCGGAGCTCGTCTCTGCGGAAAAAGGGAGACCAGGCCCCCGCTGGACACGTGGAGCTTCCGGAGCTCACCGCCGCGAAGGTAACGAGATTTGAAGCAGTTTTCTTCTGTACGCGTGGGAATCCCCGGTACTGAGGAAACCGACACGAATTCCACGTTGCTACCGCACCAAATCAATTTAAGATAAGTTGTTAAGATTCAAAAACAATTTGAATAGAACTCTTATTCGAATTCCGATCAGATTAGGACTCTTCGTTCCCCTCTTATAAATAGAACCGAAAACCTTTGGCCGCAACCACGAACTTCTTTTCCACCTCCCGAGAGTCATAGAATTAGAGCCCTAGCCCCCAGCTCACCGAGTAAACCCCTTCGCCGGAGTACAACCGCCAGAGAGACCGCCGACGAGCCTTTATCACGATTGCCATCGCCGGAGGAGAGCCGACGATATGTTCTTGCTAGGAGGAAGGACCTGAAGGGAGTAAGAAGGACAAGCTCAGGGAGCTACCTACGACAGACTACAACAGCAAGAATTTGAGCAACAGGAACCGCAAGAACAAGGCAAGTGCCCCTTGACCATATTGATACCATATTTTGGAAAACTGTTTTGTTTGCGAAAAGGTGTGTGTGCTTGAGTCAAACTTGATGGAAACCCTTGATAGGAGTTTACTAGTCTTGTTAGCCACCCTTGTCACCGGGAAAGTTAATGAGTCGGGTATGGTTTTTGCTTTTATGCTTCGCTGAGTCAATGGGTTATGGGAAGCAAGATAGATTTGTCTAGCTAACTGCACTCGTATGAATAATGAGAAAACTGATGTTGTTAATGAACATGAATCGGAGGGAGATCTAGGCAAGCCTGGGTTTGTGAATGAGGTAGAATGAGATGGTGGTTACTTGTCGTAGATCTAAGGACCGATTCATGCGAGAACAAGCTAGCATAACAGTGTCACCACAAGGCCAAGTATGGGTGCGGCTTAGCTGAGTAATTAGGTAAGTTACTAGATTTTTATGGACCGTGGAAGGTGCGGGGAATGGGAGTCGAGTGAGGACTGCCCTCGGAACTGCATGGCACAAGAGGGCGCCCGTGGGTGGGAGAATTGGATATTCTAGCCTGCCGGTGAAACCTTAGTGAGTCCATACATCTAGTAGCCCCTTTGTAAAGGCTATTTTGTGATCTCTTGGCCATACACCGCCGGTTGTGTACTAGTATAATGGAGGTTCTGCAGTCGCCGACGGGTGACGAAATCACAAACTTGTGGGTAAAGAGGTGCCAACTCTGCAGAGTCTAAAACTATCATGATAGCCGAGCTTACAGTCACGAGCGCCTGGCCAACTTCCATGATTAGATGGGATGGTTTTTGGTTTGGTTATTGGTTTGGTTATGGTTTGGTTTTCGGGACTGTTGAGTCCGGGTTAATGAGATTGGTTGCATGACTGTTGAGTCATGGCAACGAGATTTGGTCTCGGAATGAGACAGAATTGAATACGAGATTGTATTCATGAGACGGTAGTGAATACGAGATGGTATTCATGAGCAAAGTTGAGAAAGATTAATGTCTGGTTGAGACATGGAAAAGGGATGAATCATAATGGAGGTATGTTAATGTTTAAATACATGTTGGGATTACATTCACTTAAACCTGAGTTGCTGTTTTATCGTGTTTTGAAAAATAAACTTTGCTTTCTGCAATGAGCCTTTTTATACCTTCTTTGATGTGAGCTACATATCATATATTCCCGCACTTGCTGAGTACATCATGTACTCAAACTTGCATTATCATACATCATCAGCAACAGGAGAGGAGTACTATGAAGACCCCGTGGAGTACTAGGAGTGTGATGCACCGTCAACTTGCCTGTGGGGATGGAGTAGAGATGGAGCCGCTGCTGCTGCTTAGTTTGCTTCCGCACTTGTTAGAAGACTTCCGCTGCTAGAATAAAAACTTCCGCTGCTAGAATAAGACATCCGCTGCTAAGATAAGATTTCCACTGCTAGCATGAGTCCAAGACTCATGAGACGTTGTAATAAACCCTGTTATTCGTGGTTATATATATTCTGAATTCAGTTTGTGAAGTAAATATGTATGTGCGATGAACATCCTGGGCACACATACGCATCAGTTCTCGGTTCTGTGTTCTACAGAAACGAGGGCGTCACAGATTGATATCAGAGCCACAGTTGACGGTAGGTTACACGCCTAGATAGAAAACACAAATTGGTATCAACCTGTCACGGTTGACAGTAGGTCACACGCCTAGATAGAAAACACAAGTTGGTATCAGACACAGATTGATATCAACCTACCACGGTTGATCGTAGGTCAGACACCTAGATAGAGATCACAAATTGGTATAGATACCACAGTTGATCGTAGGCCACAAGCCTAGGTAAGACCACAAGTTGGTATCAGTCCACGTTGACTGTAGGACGCACCCCTACTCACAGATTGGTATTAGAAGCCACGCTGACCATAGGATGCAAGCTTAGGTAAAATGCATAGATTGGCATTGGAACCACCATGACTATAGAACTCCCATCGAATAAGCCTTGAATAGGAGTTGTGTGCTGAGCTTTGTGATGATTGCTTGTGCTTGTGTGCTTAGTGTGAGTTGTGGGACGTCTCAAGCCTTGTCCATATACACACATAGTAGAGAGATGTGAGATGCTTCGGCACTTGTTCACATCCTCATATAGGACGATATTAAGCCCATCCACCTTGATGCATATAGTTAGGGGGATCCATCTAACCTTTCTAGCCTCTATTCTACTCAACTCTCTCTCAAGATGGTGAGAAGAAACGCCGGCCGTCAAGGGAGGAACGTCCGTGGCAACCAAGAGGAAAACCACGTCGAAGTTCCTGAGAATGACAACCCCGGGGCTGGTGAGAACAATCTGGAACGGTTGATGGCTATGCAAAATCAGCTTATGCAAACCATGATCCAAACTTTGGGTCAACTGCAAGCCAACAACAACAATCCCGTTCCTGCACCACCGCCACCACCACCGGCTCACAACAGACTGGGAGAGTTCATGAGGACTCGACCGCCCACTTTTCCTCAAGCTAACGGCCCCATGGAGGCCGACGACTGGTTGAAGTCCATGGAGAAGAAGCTTGCCATAGTTCAGTGCAATGACCGAGAGAAGGTTCTCTTCGCGTCGCACCAACTCATGGGAGCAGCCGCTGATTGGTGGGATGCCCTTTGTAACGCTCATGTAGACCCGGAGACTATTACTTGGACTGAGTTCAAAAAGAGTTTCTGCTCTCATTACATCCCTGCTGGTGTAATGATGCTCAAAAGACAAGAGTTTGAAGGTCTCCGCCCAGGACAGAAGAGCGTGAATGAGTACCTTAACAAGTTCACGCAGCTATCAAGGTATCCCCCCGAAGATGTCAAGTCGGACCAAAGGAAGCAGTACTTGTTCATGGGAGGGTTGAACAATGAGTCCAAGTTCAGCTCCTCAACAATGACTACGCGAGCTTCCAGAAGTTAGTTGACAAAGCCATAGTGGTTGAAAGCAAGATCCGAGAGATCGAGCAAGAGGGCAAAAGAAAGATGCCATACCAGCCACAAGGGAGCAACGTACGACATCGGTACATGCCCCTAGCTGCACCACAGTATGGGTCGACTACTCCTGCTTTTCGCCCTAATCAACCACCACAGCAACGCCCTGCCATGCAAGCACCTCATGTGCCTTTGCCTCCTGCGCCCCGCCCCAACATGGGTACTCCTGCTGAAAACCCCTGCCCTAACGCACCTGCTGTCATGGGCAACAAGGCATGCTTTGCATGCGGAGAAACAGGACACTTCGCGAGCCAGTGCCCGAGGAGAGGTCCTGGACAGCAAGGCAACGTGCCCAAACAGAACCCACGGCCGGACGGAGGAGCCAATCAAGGAAATCGTGGACAGCAGAACTACACTCGCGGCAACGTGAACCATGTCTCTGCTGAGGAAGCACAACAGACTGAGGACGTCGTAATTGGTATGTTCCTTGCCAACTCCAACCCAGCCACCATTCTATTTGATTCCGGAGCATCACATTCATTCATATCATCCAAGTATGTTGCCAAGTATAATCCACCCATATCACACTTGAACTATACTATGTTGGTTAATTCTCCCGGTGGAGAGATGAGGACTAATATAGTATGTCCGAAAGTAAACCTTAAAATAAGGGGGGTAGACTTCCTTGCCAACCTCATTGTCTTGGATTCCCAAGGGCTTGACGTAATACTCAGAATGGATTGGCTAAGCAAGCACAACGGAGTAATCCAATGTGCTGAGAGGAGCGTGCAGTTGACAAACGAGCACGGTACTCATATCGAGTTCGAGTCACCCCAACCAACAACCGAGAAGGCAGAATTCCCTCATCTATTCTCCACTAGTGAATCTCTAGGGCGAGATTCAATTTAAGGGGGGTAGATTTGTGACACCCTCATTTTTGATTTCTGCATGTATTCATGTTTCATATAGAAAAACATTTTTCAAAATAAGTTGAAACCGAGAAAGGAATAAAAAAGATAGCCAAAAGGAGCCAAATCTAGTTCACAGAGAGCGCTGTAGACAATTTCTACGGCTGCTGGCCACGTGGCGCGTTCGGAGCTCATCACCACAAAGGGGGAGAGATCCGCCGCTAAACTGGCTACATAGCAGGCTCGGGGCTCATCCCCACAAAGGGGGAGAGGTCCGACCCCGTGGGACACGTGTTGCCCCCGGAGCTAGTCACTGCGAAGAAAGAAAGGTTCCAGCCGCGCGGGACACGTGTCGCTCTCGGAGCTCACCTCCGGGAGGTCCGGTCCTACTGGACACGTGTCACCTCCGGAGCTCATCTCCAGGAGGTCCGGTCCTACTGGACACGTGTCACCTCCGGAGCTCACCCCTAGGAGGTCCGACACTACCAGACACGTGTCACCTCCGGAGCGCACCTCCGGGAGGTCCGACACTGATGGACACGTGTCAACCTCGGAGCTCGTCTCTGAGGAGAAAGGAAGTCTGGCGCTACTGGACACGTGGTACTATCGGAGCTCACCTCCGAAGAGAGGGGAGGTCCGGCTCTGACACGTGGCGCACACAGAGCTTGCCTTTGAGGGAGAGGGAGGTCCCGCTCGCCAAGACGCGTGGCGCATTGTCACACCCGGTTTTTCCGAAGAAACAACCAAGTGAATATCACATGTATGCCAGGATCATTTTCTCATACATGTGATGACAAATAGTGAAGCATCATTTATCACAAGTCAGGTGTCGAATATAAATAAGTCTTACATCGCAAATGTCTCAATGGACACTAATTGCTTCATCACAAGTAAATAAACTAGCAGCGGAATATTATTCTTTAGGGCTCCATCACAGGCGTTGCCCGGGGGTCTTCATGAACCTAAAAACCTTCCTCGGGTCCAAAATCTTGGTCATTATACACCACCTCATTATCTTGACCTGAGCAGCAATATAAACCAACAAATATGCAAGGTTGAGTACCAAGGGTACTCAGCAAGTGTGGGAAAATTATATCATGCATAGCTAGAACATGGAGAGGTTGAACTCATGGTTAAAGCACTACGCAATTAATACCTATCACCTTAGCTTATTAAGCACCTACATTACTACACAGGTGAAATGGTCCAAATCTCCCATCCCATCATCATAATCCAATAACCATAACATCATTTCCAATGTTAAGCTCCCCGCTTAACATCCAAAACCATCAATCCTCTAATCATGAATAAGTCCAGGCCGCTCTTAACCGTGAGCACGGCTGTCAAGACAGTTTTGACTCTGCAGAGTTTGTACCACTGTACCCACAAGTAGTGATTTCATCCCCCGTTGCCGGGTGGACTAAAAGAACCTCCATTATGCCAGTGGCTACGATCCACATTCACACTTCCCAGGTGTGTGGCCAAGAGATCACTACGAAGCCTTTACAAAGGGATTCCCGACGAGCGTGGGCCCACTGAGGTTTCACCCCTAACAGCATACAAGAGGCTCCAACCCCGCTGCAGTGGCCCCCTCTTGAGCCTTGCGGTTCATATGGTAGTCCAGCTGACACCTACTCCCCGCACCATCCAACACACCCATACTACGCCGGGGATACACCTAATTAATTGGCCAAGCTGCCCCATCTCAGCATGTGGTTGGCACTGTAAAGCCGGGTTACATGCTCCATGAACCGGTCCTTAGGATCCAGGCAAGTACTAAACACAAACCCAAGTCTCGTGCACCCAGTACACAACCAAAACATCCAACTTGCCTTGATCCCTACCTCTACATAACTCACAATGTCTCATTCAAGAGTATGGTAATATAAACTGATGATCTCATTTCCCAAATATCCCATTCTAAGCATGGCTAAGCAAATGCATGTAAATAAATGACATGACAAAATAAATCCCAACCCAAGCTTCAAGGAAACAAGGCAATGCAATTCTAGGGAAACTTTCCTAGCATGGGTTTCATATTTAACTTGACAATGCAAATAATTCTACCTGCACATCCTAGCATAGGATCAAAGTGGTCAAGGACACTTGCCTCCTTCTTGCTGCTCTTGAAATGGGTATTCCTGGTCTTGGAAATGAATAACTTGTTCTTGAACAGGTTCTACTTCATACCATCACACATAGCAAAAGAAAAACAACAATCCATAAGACATAGTTCACACTTACACTTCATACAAACCACACATTCACATTTATGAAATTCATTCACCATTATATGTGTTGTGGTTTTATGTGTGTTAAGTTGTGGCTTGCATGCACTTTTAACCATGTATATATATGATTCCTACTTTTGTGTCAACATTTATACTTGCATACAATGTGCCTTCACAATTTCTATCAACCCTAAACTGAATTCTTTGTATTTTAGAAACTCCAGTTATCATTTACTAATTGCTATATTTTCAGATTTATATTCCTATGCATAATTGTGTATTTTATTATTAAATTAGTAATACACATCACCTAAACAGATTAGGTTCTGGTCCTAAATAATTTAAAATCATATTTTGACCATGGCTTATGATGTATACTATTTCATAATTATTTTCCCTATTTTTCTATAACTATTCTTTACTTAAAAATGTGTCCCTATACTAATAAATGTGAATAATAGATAAAACAGATTTATTTCAGCCCAAAAATATATTTTTATCTCACTCCAAAGTTTTCTAAGTACTGAGAAAGTTTTTAATAAAATTTGACAATTATGTTTGTCCCCCTTTTTAATTTTTAAACTCTAGTTACATATTCAATTTTCTAAATCAAATACTAAACAGGGCTAAAATAATGAATTCACCCCATTACAGGGTCTATAATATTATTTTCATAATTTCCAGGGGTCTAGCTACACTTATCAGAGGTGTTTTTCCTAATTTTTATTAAGTCCAGGGGCTAAAACTGATTTTTAAATGAATTTACATGATTTTCTGGAGTTCCAGGGGCTAGATCTGAAGTTTCCGGGGCTAGCTCTCAATTCCAGAGAACCCCAGGGGGTAGCACGTAAGAATTCCAGTCTTTATAACGCGGGGCTCACGTGGACCGTCCGATTTTAAACCGACGGCTGAGATTATAACATCGAACCGGTACGCGGGGTTTTAAAGTCTACCGTGCGATTTAAAATAAACGGCGCACAAGCGGCCACGTCGCTCTGATCGAGCGCGGGCGGCGCTGCCGGCGGCGCACGGCGGCGGGAAGCGGCGATCTCGCCGGAAAGTTTCGGATCCTCGAGAATTCTGCCTAGAACTGTGATCTTATGGCCTAGATCGGTAGAGGGGAGGTCAGGGATCTCACCTCGGGGGTTTTCTCGAGCTGGAGGGTCCTGGAAAGTGATCGGCGGCGAGGTCCGAGGCAAAACCACGGCGAAGCTCGTCGGCGCTGTGTTTACACCGTAAGTCTTCGGGTTTTCTGCACCTGCAAAGTTCCCCGGAGGCGGTGGATCAAAACCAGCGAGTTAGATCAGAGTTTCCGAGCTTAGATCGGCCAGAATTCACCGGCGAAGTCTCGGTGCTCACCGGAGTGAAAATCGGCGATCGCGTGAGGAAAACTGATCGGATCGGGGGTTTTTATAGCCGGGGGAGGGCGGTGGGTCTGTTGTGATCGAGTTGGAGTCCTCTGGGACCAGAATTCGGCTGCGGGACGGGCTTTCCCGGTCGGTTGCGATTTCGCGCGCTCGGGAGAAAAGTCCGGGGTCGCGGGGGCTCGGGGTTAGGGATGACAGGTGGGTCCCACCCGTCGGTGAGAGGCAGCGCGGCGCGCGCGGGGGCGGGCTGGCGCGGGAGTAGCTGGGCCGGCTGGCGGGTTTCGGCCCACTGGCCAGTTTTTTCCCGTTTTCTCTTTTTCTTTTTCCATTTCTTTTCTGTTTTGAGTATAATTTGAATTCCAGTTTGAATTTGAATTTTTGCAAAACATGCAACACGTCCAAAAATTTCTAAATTCCCCTCTGAACATGGTTTAGTGTTTTGAATCAAAATTTTGGGGTGTTACAGCTCTACCCCCCTTAAAAGAAATCTCGTCCTCGAGATTGGTGTTTCTAAGAAAACAATTCCGGAAATTGTGCCTTGAGCTCATCTTCCCGTTCCCAGGTGGCTTCCTCTTCTGAGTGATGTTTCCACTGCACCTTGCACATCCGGATTCTCTTGTTTCTGGTGAGGCGTTCCATCGTCTCCAAAATCTTGTATGGTTGCTCGGCATAAGACAAATCCTCAGCTACATCCACTTCATTCATGGGTAACACCTCTTCAGGCGTCCTCAGACATTTCTTGAGTTGTGACACATGAAATACATCGTGCACGTCCGATAGATGAACCGGTAACTCTAGTTGGTACGCCACTTCGCCTTTTCTTTCCAAAACTTGAAAGGGTCCGATGTATCGAGGTGACAACTTCCCTTTCACCTTGAACCGACGAAGTCCTCTGATAGGGGACACCTTGAGATAAACATAGTCTCCCACGTTGAAAACGAGTTCTCTTCTTCATACATCAGCATAACTCTTCTGGCGTGTTTGTGCTATCCTCAAGTTGTTGCGAATCTCCCTCACCTTTGCCTCGGCTTCTGGTAGCACTTCTGGACCAAACACTTTGCTTTCTCCTGTTTGGTTCCAAAATAGGGGAGTTCTGCACTTTCTTCCATACAAATCTTCAAACGGTGACATCTTCATACTAGCTTGATAGCTGTTGTTATAGGAAAACTCCGCATACGGTAAGTTCTTGTCCCAACTCCTATTGTTTTTGAGTGCACATGCCCTTAACATATCTTCAAGGATCTGATTGGTTCTCTCCGTCTGCCCGTCAGTTTGGGGATGATAGGCAGAGCTGAAGTTCAGATGGGTTCCCATGGTTTCATGCAACTTCTGCCAAAACCTCGAGGTGAACTGTGTCCCTCGGTCCGACACTATCTTCTTTGGCACTCCATGGTAACACACAATCCTTGACATGTACAATTCTGCCAATTTGGATCCGCTGTAGCTTTCTTTCACAGGGATGAAATGAGCTACCTTGGTTAGCCTATCAATAATGACCCATATTGAATCATACCCGGATTGGGTCCTAGGCAATCCCACAACAAAATCCATGCTGATTTCTTCCCATTTCCATTCAGGCACTTTGAGTGGTTGCAATAATCCCGCGGGTCGTTGATGTTCTGCTTTCACCAACTGACATGTGTCACATAGGGCAACATGTTCCGCGACATCTCGCTTCATGCCATACCACCAATACTTGTCCTTGAGGTCCTGGTACATCTTCGTACTCCCAGGATGAATGGAATAGGCGGAATCGTGAGCCTCCTTCAAAATTAATTCACGGATCTCTTTTACTTCTGGCACACAGATCCTTTTCCCGTGCCACACCGTTCCTTGTTCATCCTCTCTAAAACCAGGAGCTTTATTTTCCTTAATGAGCTGTCTGATCTCTTGTATCTTCTCATCACTCTTTTGGCCCTCTCGTATGTCTCGCTCGAGTGTGGAGTCCACTTCCATGGCGCTGGCTTCACCACTATTTACTAGACATAGATTGAGTCTTATAACCTCGTCTTTCAATTCTGCAGGCATGTCCTTCAAACTCAACTTATTGACCTGCACTTTCCGACTCAATGCATCGGCCACGACGTTTGCTTTCCCGGGATGATAGTTGATGCCCACATCAAAGTCATTGATTAGCTCTAACCATCTCCTTTGTCTGAGGTTGAGATCTGGCTGTGTGAATATGTACTTCAAACTCTTATGATCCGTATATATCTCTGTCCTCTTCCCCATCAAATAGTGCCGCCAAATTTTCAACGCGTGTACCACTGCGGCTAGTTCTAGGTCATGTGTAGGATAGTTCTTCTCGTGCTTCCGAAGCTGCCGGGATGCATAAGCCACGACATGTCCTTCTTGCATGAGAACACATCCCAACCCATTTCCAGAGGCATCGCAGTACACTGTGAAATTCTTCTGCATATCTGGCATAACCAGCACTGGGGCTGTTGTCAATCTCTTCTTTAGCTCCTGAAAGCTCGTATCGCACTGTGGCATCCAGGTGAATGTGATTCCCTTTTCCAACAGTTTGGTGAGAGGTCTCGAGATCTTGGAGAATCCCTCAATAAACCGTCGATAGTATCCAGCCAATCCCAAAAAGCTTCGAACTTCCCCGACATTTTCAGGGGTTTTCCACTTCTGGATATCCTCGATTTTGGCGGGATCTACGGAGATTCCTCCCTCCGAGATTATATGTCCTAAAAAGGGAACTCTCTTCAGCCAAAACTCACACTTGCTCAACTTGGCATATAGTTGGTGTTCTCTCAGCCTCTGTAACACCAACCTTAGATGTTTCTCATGTTCTTCTTCATCTTTGGAGAAGACGAGAATATCATCTATGAAAACCACCACAAATTTGTCTAGATATTCCATGAATACCTTGTTCATGAGGTACATGAAATATGCCGGGGCATTGGTTAGCCCAAAAGGCATGACAGTGTATTCATACAGTCCGTACCGAGATACGAAAGCTGTCTTGGGAATATCAGATTGCCTTATCTTGAGTTGGTGGTATCCCGACCTGAGATCAATTTTCGAGAATACACAAGCTCCCCTCAACTGATCAAACAAGTCTTCTATGCGGGGTAATGGGTACTTGTTCTTGATGGTTACCTCATTCAAGGCACGGTAATCCACGCATAACCTTTGGGTTCCGTCTTTCTTAGGCACAAATATCACCGGAGCTCCCCATGGTGAGGAACTAGGGCGAATATACCCCTTCTCCGTCAATTCTCTCAAATGATCCTTGAGCTCTTCTAGCTGCTTGGAGTCCATTCGATAAGGTCTCTTGTATATCGGAGCTGTTCCCGGTACTAGCTCAATCGTGAATTCCACATCACGGTCGGGAGGCATACCTGGCAACTCCTCCGGAAAAACATCTGGATATTCCCTGATGGTCCTGATTTCCTCAACTTTCACCTCCACTTGATTTAATTTAATGTCCCTCCTAGGCTCGTGTATTGTTATGAACTTTACTTTGGTACCACTAGGGTGAGTTAGTTCCACCGTTCTGGTCGAACAATGGATGATTCCTTTATGTTTGGTCAAATCCATACCCAAAATAATATCTATCCCTTGTGAATCTATCACTATGAGGTTAGCAGTAAATATTACCCCATTAATGTCTAGGTTCACTTTGGGACACACTTGTCTTGTCCTTATTTCTCCACCTGGAGAGTTTACGGCTAGCATATGGTTCATTTGTGTGGTTGCTAGGTCATGCTTCTTAACAAACCCTTGAGCAATGAACGAGTGGGTAGCACCAGAATCAAACAGCAGAGTTGCAAGGTGTAAATTGGCAGGAAACTTACCAACTACCACGTCGGGCGCCTCTTGTGCTTCCTCCATAGTGACGTGGTTCACCCGTCCTCTCATTACATTCTGCTGTTGTGGCTGCGCGGGCTTCTTCTTTGGGCACTTATGGGCATAGTGCCCCACTTCACCACAGCTAAAACATTGCACCCCAACCTTAGGTGCTTGGCCTTTGTTGTCTTGGGGTTGGTTTGGGGGTCCTTGCACTGCTGGTCGAGGTGGATATGCGGGGCGAGGCTGCTGCACAAACTGACGTGGCGGCTGTGCTGGTGCTGCGGGTGGCCTGTAGTTTGGGTTGTACCCTCTTGGTGCTGAATAGGGTACCGCAGCACGGCTCGTCTGCCCCGTAGGTTGCTGCATCATACGTGGGCGGGTGTTGCTCCCTGAGGCCTGATATGACCATCCCGCCTTCCTCTTATTCTCATTTTCCAGGGTCTTTAGCTTCCTTTCCACCACAAACGCTCTGTCCACCATCTTTTGAAAGCTTTCATACTCATTGGAGGACATTGCACACTGCATCTCTGCGGTAAGTCCTTCCACGAAACAATCTTGTTTCTGCTCATCAGTCTCTATGTCTCGTGGAGCATAACGGGATAGTTGAGTAAATTTAGTGAGGTATTCCCTCACAGTCATGTTTCCCTGCTGCAGTCCCAAAAATTCCTTCCTCTTGTTTTTGAGTTCACCTCTTGGGATGTAATGGTTGCGGAAGCTACGCTTGAACTCTTCCCAAGTGATGTTCTCAGGGTCATGATGGGCGGCCACGTAGGCGGTCCACCAATCAGCAGCAGGTCCCTGCAATTGGTGCGAGGCAAACAGCACCCTCTCATACCCTTGGCATTGTATTATCCTCATCTTACTTTCAATGGTCTTCAGCCAATCATCTGCCTCCAGGGGTTCAGCAGCACTTGCAAACTTTGGAGGTTGAGTTCCTAGAAACTCACTCAACCTTGGTTGGCGTGGTGCAGCTTGTGGAGGTGGAACTTGATGCAAGTTGGCCACCACTTGAGTCAAGTTCTGGATAAGCTGATTTTGATTCTCCAGCATTTGGTGGAGAGGATCAACTTGTTCACGGCAACCACCCCTGTCCTGGCCTCCAGAAAGATGAGGGTTGCATGCCTCATCGTTGTTGTTGGCGGGGTTGGCAGCACGTCCTTTTCCTCTTCCGGCCATCCGGCAGAATCAACATATGTTAATTTGATATCATTTAGTATCATCTTACTACTTTCATTTGTTGGTGCTTTGAGGTGTTGAGGCTTTGTTAAAATTTTACGAGG
This sequence comes from Neostapfia colusana, assembly GCA_030760725.1. Lineage (NCBI taxonomy): Eukaryota > Viridiplantae > Streptophyta > Magnoliopsida > Poales > Poaceae > Neostapfia > Neostapfia colusana. The sequence goes on along the minus strand of JASWHV010000010.1, from coordinate 3,208,090 downwards.
GTTTATATCTCACACCAAATAAATGCACTATTATTTCCTGTGGGTTCACACACCAAAGCAAAACAATCTGAAGACGAGGCTGTGGACAATTGCTCATGGCTTCCACAACTCACGTCACACACCAAGCATCATCACACCATTAACTACGTAACGACTCGACTACTCGACCTCTTGCTAGCTAGGGGAAAGACTCTACACTACTCGTCCTCTTGAGCTGGCTCCTCGGGATCTTCCTCCTCATTTCGGCTACCTTCTGACTCTGCTTTGGGTGGGGAGGCTGCTGGTGGAGAAGTGCGACGACGCCTGATTGCTCGGCGATCCGGGGAGTCAGGAGTCCATGGATCACTCACGGTGACACACAGTTCATTCCCATCTCCTCTTTCTCTCGCCTTTAAGCAAGCTCTCAGCAACGCCTCCGTTTCCTTCAGGGTGTCTCGGACATCCTGAAGCTCTTGTTGACACTCCTGCAGCCGAGTGCTGAGCATAGCAGCATCCTCCAAGCACAAGTCCATGTGCTCATGGGAAGTCCCTTGCTGCACCGGTGGGTACTTGTACTCCGTGGTACCACTCTCACGTTGGAGGACATACATGTACTCAGTTTTGTCCAAGTGGCGACGATAGATGTGACTCTGGCAGGTGATGGCCTCCCAGGTGACATCTTTCTCCGCATCAACTTGTGTTGCTCGACAAGCTGGGGAGTGGTGAATCTTAAGCAGCTGATTCTCGTGTATAATCCTCATCTCCGAACTCCATTCTTCCCTCTTCTCAAGGATGGTCCTGGTGGAGTTATAGTGGATGATTAGCTTGCCCGTATTGCCGGCGACTTCGAGCATACGTCGAAGACGGCGCAACAAGTCTCCTACTGCCAATCCGTAGGAAAGATACGTCACTGGACGACTCTCCTCTCTTTCGGCAAGGACAACTACGGGAACTCTCCCTCCTGTGGACTTACGAGCGGTGCGAATCATGCGAACCATCTAAAACAAAAGAATTTAAAATTAGGTTAGATAAATTCTCAAACAAAAAATCCTATTTTGAATGAAAGTTGGGGTAAGATGAAGAAAATGACTCCTTTAATAACACTTTTCCACCCACACCTTAGAAAATAGTTTTTAAGAAAAATAGGGCCCTTAAATACGTCCATTTCTACCTAGGTCCACGTTCCTACGGGCAACCTTGGCTCTGATACCACCTCTGTCACACCCGGTTTTTCCGAAGAAACAACCAAGTGAATATCACATGTATGCCAGGATCATTTTCTCATACATGTGATGACAAATAGTGAAGCATCATTTATCACAAGCCAGGTGTCGAATATAAATAAGTCTTACATCGCAAATGTCTCAATGGACACTAATTGCTTCATCACAAGTAAATAAACTAGCAGCGGAATATTATTCTTTAGGGCTCCATCACAGGCGTTGCCCGGGGGTCTTCATGAACCTAAAAACCTTCCTCGGGTCCAAAATCTTGGTCATTATACACCACCTCATTATCTTGACCTGAGCAGCAATATAAACCAACAAATATGCAAGGTTGAGTACCAAGGGTACTCAGCAAGTGTGGGAAAATTATATCATGCATGGCTAGAACAAGGAGAGGTTGAACTCATGGTTAAAGCACTACGCAATTAATACCTATCACCTTAGCTTATTAAGCACCTACATTACTACACAGGTGAAATGGTCCAAATCTCCCATCCCATCATCATAATCCAATAACCATAACATCATTTCCAATGTTAAGCTCCCCGCTTAACATCCAAAACCATCAATCCTCTAATCATGAATAAGTCCAGGCCGCTCTTAACCGTGAGCACGGCTGTCAAGACAGTTTTGACTCTGCAGAGTTTGTACCACTGTACCCACAAGTAGTGATTTCATCCCCCGTTGTCGGGTGGACTAAAAGAACCTCCATTATGCCAGTGGCTACGATCCACATTCACACTTCCCAGGTGTGTGGCCAAGAGATCACTACGAAGCCTTTACAAAGGGATTCCCGACGAGCGTGGGCCCACTGAGGTTTCACCCCTAACAGCATACAAGAGGCTCCAACCCCGCTGCAGTGACCCCCTCTTGAGCCTTGCGGTTCATATGGTAGTCAAGCTGACACCTACTCCCCGCACCATCCAACACACCCATACTACGCCGGGGATACACCTAATTAATTGGCCAATCTGCCCCATCTCAGCATGTGGTTGGCACTGTAAAGCCGGGTTACATACTCCATGAACCGGTCCTTAGGATCCAGGCAAGTACTAAACACAAACCCAAGTCTCGTGCACCCAGTACACAACCAAAACATCCAACTTGCCTTGATCCCTACCTCTACATAACTCACAATGTCTCATTCAAGAGTATGGTAATATAAACTGATGATCTCATTTCCCAAATATCCCATTCTAAGCATGGCTAAGCAAATGCATGTAAATAAATGACATGACAAAATAAATCCCAACCCAAGCTTCAAGGAAACAAGGCAATGCAATTCTAGGGAAACTTTCCTAGCATGGGTTTCATATTTAACTTGACAATGCAAATAATTCTACCTGCACATCCTAGCATAGGATCAAAGTGGTCAAGGACACTTGCCTCCTTCTTGCTGCTCTTGAAATGGGTATTCCTGGTCTTGGAAATGAATAACTTGTTCTTGAACAGGTTCTACTTCATACCATCACACATAGCAAAAGAAAAACAACAATCCATAAGACATAGTTCACACTTACACTTCATACAAACCACACATTCACATTTATGAAATTCATTCACCATTATATGTGTTGTGGTTTTATGTGTGTTAAGTTGTGGCTTGCATGCACTTTTAACCATGTATATATATGATTCCTACTTTTGTGTCAACATTTATACTTGCATACAATGTGCCTTCACAATTTCTATCAACCCTAAACTGAATTCTTTGTATTTTAGAAACTCCAGTTATCATTTACTAATTGCTATATTTTCAGATTTATATTCCTATGCATAATTGTGTATTTTATTATTAAATTAGTAATACACATCACCTAAACAGATTAGGTTCTGGTCCTAAATAATTTAAAATCATATTTTGACCATGGCTTATGATGTATACTATTTCATAATTATTTTCCCTATTTTTCTATAACTATTCTTTACTTAAAAATGTGTCCCTATACTAATAAATGTGAATAATAGATAAAACAGATTTATTTCAGCCCAAAAATATATTTTTATCTCACTCCAAAGTTTTCTAAGTACTGAGAAAGTTTTTAATAAAATTTGACAATTATGTTTGTCCCCCTTTTTAATTTTTAAACTCTAGTTACATATTCAATTTTCTAAATCAAATACTAAACAGGGCTAAAATAATGAATTCACCCCATTACAGGGTCTATAATATTATTTTCATAATTTCCAGGGGTCTAGCTACACTTATCAGAGGTGTTTTTCCTAATTTTTATTAAGTCCAGGGGCTAAAACTGATTTTTAAATGAATTTACATGATTTTCTGGAGTTCCAGGGGCTAGATCTGAAGTTTCCGGGGCTAGCTCTCAATTCCAGAGAACCCCAGGGGGTAGCACGTAAGAATTCCAGTCTTTATAACGCGGGGCTGACGTGGACCGTCCGATTTTAAACCGACGGCTGAGATTATAACATCGAACCGGTACGCGGGGTTTTAAAGTCTACCGTGCGATTTAAAATAAACGGCGCACAAGCGGCCACGTCGCTCTGATCGAGCGCGGGCGGCGCTGCCGGCGGCGCACGGCGGCGGGAAGCGGCGATCTCGCCGGAAAGTTTCGGATCCTCGAGAATTCTGCCTAGAACTGTGATCTTATGGCCTAGATCGGTAGAGGGGAGGTCAGGGATCTCACCTCGGGGGTTTTCTCGAGCTCGAGGGTCCTGGAAAGTGATCGGCGGCGAGGTCCGAGGCAAAACCACGGCGAAGCTCGTCGGCGCTGTGTTTACACCGTAAGTCTTCGGGTTTTCTGCACCTGCAAAGTTCCCCGGAGGCGGTGGATCAAAACCAGCGAGTTAGATCAGAGTTTCCGAGCTTAGATCGGCCAGAATTCACCGGCGAAGTCTCGGTGCTCACCGGAGTGAAAATCGGCGATCGCGTGAGGAAAACTGATCAGATCGGGGGTTTTTATAGCCGGGGGAGGGCGGTGGGTCTGTTGTGATCGAGTTGGAGTCCTCTGGGACCAGAATTCGGCTGCGGGACGGGCTTTCCCGGTCGGTTGCGATTTCGCGCGCTCGGGAGAAAAGTCCGGGGTCGCGGGGGCTCGGGGTTAGGGATGACAGGTGGGTCCCACCCGTCGGTGAGAGGCAGCGCGGCGCGCGCGGGGGCGGGCTGGCGCGGGAGTAGCTGGGCCGGCTAGCGGGTTTCGGCCCACTGGCCAGTTTTTTCCCGTTTTCTCTTTTTCTTTTTCCATTTCTTTTCTGTTTTGAGTATAATTTGAATTCCAGTTTGAATTTGAATTTTTGCAAAACATGCAACACGTCCAAAAATTTCTAAATTCCCCTCTGAACATGGTTTAGTGTTTTGAATCAAAATTTTGGGGTGTTACACGCATGTGGAGCTCGCCTCTGAGGGAGAGGGAGGTCTCGCCCGCCTGACACGTGGCACAACCGGAGCTCGTCTCTGCGGAAAAAGGGAGACCAGGCCCCCGCTGGACACGTGGAGCTTCCGGACCTCACCGCCGTGAAGGTAACGAGATTTGAAGCGGTTTTTCTTCCGTACGCGTGGGAGTCCCCGGTACTGAGGAAACCTACACGAATTCCACGTTGCTACCACACCAAATCAATTTAAGGTAAGTTGTTAAGATTCAAAAACAATTTTAATAGAACTCTTATTCGTATTCCGATCAGATTAGGACTCTTCGTTTCCCTCTTATAAATAGAACCAAAAACATTTGGCCGCAACCATGAACTTCTTTTCCACCTCCCGAGAGTCATCGACTTAGAGCCCTAGCCCCCAGCTCGCTGAGTAAACCCCTTCGCCGGAGTACAACCGCCGGAGAGACCGCCGATGAGCCTGGATCACGATTGCCATCGCCGGAGGAGAGTCGACGATCTGTTCTTGCTAGGAGGAAGGACCTGAAGTGAGTAAGAAGGACAAGCTCAGGGAGCTACCTACGACGGACTACAACAGCAAGAATTTGAGCAACAGGAACCGCAAGAACAAGGCAAGTGCCCCTTGACCATATTGATCCCATATTTTGGAAAACTGTTTTGTTTGCGAAAATGTGTGTGTGCTTGAGTCAAACTTGATGGTAAACCCTTGATAGGAGTTTACTAGTCTTGTTAGCCACCCGTGTCATCGGGAAAGTTAATGAGTCGGGTATGGTTTTTACTTTTATGCTTCGCTGAGTCCGTGGGTTATGGGAAGCGAGATAGATGTGTCTAGCTAACTGCACTCGTATGAATAATGAGAAAACTGATGTTGTTAATGAACATGAATCGGAGGGAGATCTAGGCAAGCCTGGGTTTGTGAATGAGGTAGAATGAGATGGTGGTCACTTGCCGTAGATCAAAGGACCGGTTCATGCGAGAACATGCCAGGATAACAGTGCCATCACAAGGCCAAGTATGGGTGCGGCTTAGCTGAGTAATTAGGTAAGTTACTAGATTGTTATGGACCGTGGATGGCGCGGGGAATGGGAGTCGAGTGAGGACTGCCCTGGGAACTGCATGGCACAAGAGGGGGCCCATGGGTGGGAGAATTGGAGATTCTAGCCTGCCGGTGAAACCTTAGTGAGTCCATACATCTAGTAGCCCCTTTGTAAAGGCTATTTTATGATCTCTTGGCCATACACCGACGGTTGTGTATTGGTATAATGGAGGTTCTGCAGTCGCCGACGGGTGACGAAATCACAAACTTGTGGGTAAAGAGGTGCAAACTTTGCAGAGTCTAAAACTATCATGATAGCCGAGCTTACGGTCACGAGCGCCTGGCCAACTTACATGATTAGATGGGATGGTTTTTGGTTTGGTTATGGTTTGGTTTTCGGGACTGCTGAGTCCGGGTTAATGAGATTGGTTGCATGACTGTTGAGTCATGGCAACGAGATTTGGTCACGAAATGAGATGGAATCGAATATGAGATGGTAGTGAATACGAGATGGTATTCATGACATGGTCATGAATACGAGATGGTATTCATGAGCAAAGTTGAGAAAGATTAATGTCTGGTTGAGACATGGAAAATGGATGAATCATAATGGAGGTATGTTAATGTTTAAATACATGTTGGGATTACATTCACTTAAAGATGAGTTGTTGTTTTATCGTGTTTTGAGAAATAAATTTTGCTTTCTGCAATGAGCCTTTTAATACCTTCCTTACTGTGAGCTACATATCATATTTTCCCGCACTTGCTAAGTACATCATGTACTCAAACTTGCATTATCATACATCATCAGCAACAGGAGAGGAGTACTATGAAGACCCCGTGGAGTACTAGGAGTGATACACCGTCAACTTGCCTGTGGGGATGGAGTAGAGATGGAGCCGCTGCTGCTGCTTAGTTTGCTTCCGCACTAGTTAGAAGACTTCCGCTGCTAGAATAAAGACTTCCGCTGCTAGAATAAGACTTCCGCTGCTAAGATAAGACTTTCGCTGCTAGCATGAGTCCAAGACTCATGAGACGTTGTAACAAACCCTGTTATTCGTGGTTATATATATATATATATATATATTCTGAATTCAGTTTGTGAAGTAAATGTGTATGTGTGATGAACATCCTGGGCATACATACGCATCAGTTCTCGGTTCTGTATTCTACAGAAATGAGGGCGTCACATCTGTCTGCGTATGAGTCTCGTTTCAGCTTATACAGGACTTGATTGGATGATGATGCTCGAGCTGCTGCTATTCCTGCTGCCAGTATGGAGGATCGTCTTGCTGCTGATATAGTTGACTTTGAGTATGCACACCAGATGTGGGATTTTCTACGCTCTCATTACGAGCCTACTGGGCAGTCTACTTACCTTGCTGCTATTTGTCAGGAGCAGTTGTTACAGCAGGGAGATGCTACAGTGGAGGAGTTCTTCGGTCAGATGTCTGCTATTTGGCGTCAGCTTGATGCTCTTGGTCCTCGATTGTCGATAGATACTTGTCAGTCTTGTCAGAGTCAGAAGGTTGCACTTGAGCTTCGACACACTTCTGATTTTCTGACCCATCTTCGTGCCGAATTTGAGCCTCTTCGTGCTCAGCTACTTGCTCGTCACCCCTGTGTCTCTCTTATGGACGCTCTGACGAGTGTTCGTAATGAGGAGACTCGTCTTCAGGCTGCTGGGTTACTGCTTACTTCTTCGGTATTGACGGCTCGCTCTACAACACCTACGCACACGGCTCCTCCACCGACCGTTCCGTCTTCAGTTGCTCCTCCTTCTACGGCTGGGGGGCGTGGTGCTCTTCGCTGTGATTATTATGGTAAAGATGGTCATGTGGAGGCGTATTGTTTCAGGAAGAAGAAGGCTCAGGCTCGTCGGTCTTCACATGGTGTTGGTGGTGCTAGTACTAGAGGATCTCAGGGGAGTTCTGCTACTACAGATGCACAATTACTCATACTTCTTCGTCGCCTTACTACTTCTGCACCATCGGGAGCTGCTGGTTCTGTGACTCAGTCTTCTGCACCTTCGAGTACTGTTGTTGTTTCTTCGTCTTCCACTGAGGGACCACCTCCTACTTCTGCTCCAGGTACTTGTCCATGGATTCTTGATTCTGGTGCTTCCTTCCATATGACTCCTTATCGTACAAGTTTGTCTTCCTTGAGTCCTTTGTATCGTTCTTCTACTGTTCATACTGCCGATGGTTCTCCTCTTTCGGTTGTTGGACAGGGCACTCTTTTATTTGACTCTTTTGTTGTTCCTGATGTTTCCTTTGTTCCTGGACTTACAATGCAGCTTATATCCGCTGGTCAACTCACTGATAGTGATTGTCGAGTGATTCTTGATCATGATATTTGTTATGTTCAGGATCGTTGCACGGGTCGCCTGGTTGGTACTGGCCCTCGTCATCGTGATTCACAGCGTCTTTGGGAGCATGACTGGCTTCGTCTTCCTTCCGCTGCGCCTGCCAGTCTTGTTGCTTCGTCCACTTCGACATTTGCTCAGCGGCACCACCGTTTGGGTCATTTTTGTGACTCTCGTCTGTCCGTTCTAGTTCGGCGTGGTCTTTTAGGATCAGTCTCTAGTTCTGAGTCTTTAGCTCATTGTCAGGGTTGTCGGTTAGGGAAGCAGATTCAGCTTCATTATTATTCTAGTGAGTCGGTGTCTGAGCGTCCTTTTGATCTTATTCATTCAGATGTATGGGGACCTACACCTTTTGCTTTAAAAGGAGGACATCAATACTATATCATTTTTATAGATGATTTTTCTCGGCACACATGGGTTTACTTTATGAAACATCATAGTGAGGCATTATCTATCTATAAGTCCTTCTCGACTATGGTCCGTACTCAGTTTGACACTCCTATTCATATTTTTTGAGCCGATTCCGCGGGTGAATACCTTTCTGATGCTCTTCATAAGTTTCTTTCTGAGCAAGGTACTCTTGCCCAATTTTCTTGTCCTGGTGCTCATGCTCAGAATGGTGTTGCTGAACGTAAGCATCGTCATCTTCTTGAGACGGATCGTACTCTTCTGATTGCTTCCTCTGTTCCTCCTCATTTTTGGGCTGAGGCGGTCTCGACTGCCACTTATTTAATTAACATTCAGCCATCGTCAGCACTTAGAGGGGGGGTTCCTTTTGAGCGTCTTACAGGTAAGACACCTCACTACACCAGCCTTCGTCTTTTTGGATGTGTTTGCTACGTGCTGCTCGCACCTCGTGAGCGCACTAAGCTGACTGCTCAGTCGGTCGAGTGTGTTTTCCTTGGATACAGTTCGGAGCATAAGGGGTATCGTTGTTGGGATCCGATTGATCGATCGATGAGGATTTCACAGAATGTTGTTTTTGATGAGACACGTCTTTTCTATCCTTGTCCTTCTTCTGATACATCTTCTGTATCTGTGGTCGATCCCATTTCATTTCCGTTCGTTCCAGATGCTCTAGTTACTGGTGTACCATTGTCGGTACCCTCAATACCGGGTACCCCCGCGCACAGGGTGAAATCGCCTAAGGACCTCGCCCCCTCCGCAGGGGTGAGCTTCAAGGGCACCACGTGTCCGGCTGGGCCAGAGCTCCCCTCTCCTCAAAGGATAGCTCCGGGCCTGCCACGTGGACCAGAAGGTCAGACCTCGCCCCCTCCGCAGGGGCAAGCTCCGAAGGCGCCACGTGTCCAGTAGGGTCGGAGCTCCCCTCTCCTCAAAGGATAGCTCCGGGCCTGCCACGTGGCCCAGAAGGCCAGACCTCGCCCCCTCTGCAGGGGCGAGCTCCGAAGGCGCCACGTGTCCAGTAGGGCCGGAGCTCCCCTCTCCTCAGAGGATAGCTCCGGGCCTGCCACGTGGCCCAGAAGGCCGGACCTCGCCCCTCCACAGGGCGAGCTCCGAAGGTGCCACGTGTACAGTAGGGTCGGAGCTCCCCTCACCACATAGGATAGCTCCGGGCATGCCACGTGGCCACGTGCAGCGATGCCTGCCCTGGCGCGGTAGGCAGCAGGAGTAAAGGCACGCCATGCCTTTACCGTACAAGGCATTCAAGACCCGCACCTTCCCAAGACGCGGAGGCACGACACATGCCTGTCAGGAGGCACTGTGACCAGTCAAGACAGGCGCACAGTGTCAGGAGCAGCAGACCAATAAATGCTACGACAAGACATGCCCTGCGGCCCCTGCCATCATCAACCACTACGCCTAGCATGCGGCGTGGGCAGGGCGGAAGGACGATGACCTCAAAGCCAGCGCCAAGACTCGTTAGATGGCAGGAAGTCGCCCCGGGGCCACCTATCGGACCCCAGGCCCACATTGTAAGCCGCCTGAGCCTTGAGCTATAAAAGGCTCGGGTAGGCAACGTTACAAGGGGTTCGAGCATTTTTAGGCTTCAAACTCCAGAGGGTTCGGCAGTTCGTCACCCATCCTCATACGCAAGGAAGCAGTACTCCAAGCACTCCCGTGGACGTAGGGTTTTATGCTCCAGCGACCCGAACCACGTAAAAATCCCTGTGTCAATCCTCTTACATCCACCTTCATCTCCTTCAACTCAGGCGAGACCCTCCGAGAGGACTAGCCCCGGAGGAAGTGTCGACCGCAGACGCTTCGACATTTGGCGCGCCAGGAAGGGGGCTTTTCCCTCTCGCGACGAGTCTACGCCGACAAAGATTTCCAAGATTCCTTCAGAGGCAAGCTCTTTGCGCGGACGTTCCCGGTGAACTCCATCGATCTCAAGATCTGCCACGGCGCAGAGTGCCACCCAAGCAAGTGCACTAGCCGCCGCAGAAGCGCTCCTGGACAATCCGCCTACTGCAGACGCTCCCCAGGGTGCCGCCCAGCAGTGGATTCAAGACGTCAACTACCTCGTCGCTACTGCCGTCAACCCTCCGCTGCGGCGGGTATGACACCCTGCTCAACCAGGTGTGTCTCTGTCGCGTACACCAACGGTTGACAGGCAGACGACAGACTCCAGTTCTACCAGGCTCTCAACGGTAGACCTGAGGATAGAGCTGGAGCGACGTTGCTTAGGAGAAGACGCTCGCGTCACCATCGAGCGACAGCGACAAAGGCGTCGCATCCAAGAGGCAGACTACAACATGTCAACCGCCTCCACTCAGCCTGGGCTGTAGATGTTCGCCAGGCAACCTCTGCCCCAGGCGTACGCCATGCAGCATATGCAGCAACCATATGTCCTGCAGTCGGCGCCCCCGGTATATAGTCCACCAATGCCCATGCCGGAGTACACCGTGCCAGCAGCCGTCCAAGGGTTCGCGGCACCAGGATCTGCAGCAGCGGGGACGGGGTGTGTGGCCCTGGCACCACACCTCCGCTTCACAGTGTGGCCACGCAAATTCCGGCCACACCTGCCAGAGAAGTACAACGGAAGCATCAACCCGGCGGAGTTCCTGCAGGTCTACTCTACTGCCATCCTAGCGGCAGGAGGGGATGAAGCCGTCATGGTTCATGAACCTGCCCCAGGGTTCCATAACCTGCTGGGGGAGCTATGCAGACAGTTCACGGCGAACTTCAGCAGCTCCTACACACGTCCCGGCACAGAGCTGGACCTCCACGCCATACAACAACAACCGGGAGAATCACTGCGCTCATTCATCCAGCGGTTCTCCCAAGTACAGAACACCATCCCCCACATCCCGGGTGCATCAGTGGTGGTCGCATTCCGACAGGGTGTGAGGGACAAGAAGATGCTTGAGAAGTTGGCCACCAGGGAGGTGCGAGACGTCTCGGAGCTCTTCAGCCTGGTGGACAAGTGCGCCAGAGCAGCAGAAGGGCATCCTGGCACTCACAGCCAGCCTCCAAAGCAGGGAGGCAGCCTGAAGATGGCGGAGTTCAAGACTGAACCTCCTTCCACGTCAAGCAGCCAAGAGCCAAGCACTGACTGACTTCGTGGACGCCACCACCAAGCAACCCAGGGGGCCCTGAAGGTGGAGAACCGGAGCTCCGAGCACCGGCCTCCACCGAGCCTCACTGGACGTTCTACTCCGATGGCGTGCTGCTCCTCATGCCAACGGGGGAGTGGTTTGGGTACCCTGGACCTATGCCATGTACCGCGCGCCGACGACACCGTCGCCAACAACCTGTCGACAGAAGGACTCCACCGGAGCCCCGGAGCCCCAAGGAGCCTTCGAAGGGACGTTGCCGCGACTCACAACCCGGAGTGCCGAACCGGGCGAAGGGGGCGAGACCAGCACCTCGAAGCTGGCGGTCCCGGTGGCCCAGCAGCCATGGTGCCCGCCAAAGGATCGTATGCGCCACTAGGGACTCCGTGCTACCCAGCGCCCAAGATCCAGAAGCTCAAGTAGCCCCGATGCATGGACCACGGAGGTCTGGAACTTCTTGAAAGACATCCTTCCTGATGAACGTGCACTCCCTGAATGGATTGTGCGGATGGCTAAGTGCTACGCGCTGGTATCTTTACTGGCGTGGCACCACGGCATCCTATTGTGGTGCATAACCCAGGAGGAAGGCTGCGACCAGCTCGCAGTAATCCACGGAGGCGAGTGCTGGGAAAGCTCACCATCCCACACGCTGGTCGGTAGAACCATCCGGCATGGCTTCTACAGACCGACAGCCACCTGGACGCCGTCAAGCCAGATAGGAGATGCAAGGCGTGCCAGACCCTTGCCGAGCAGATTCACACAACCGGTGTAGACGCTGCAGATGACCCCACCCTCGAGGCCGTTTGTGGCATGGAGGTTGGACGTGCTGGGGCCCTCTCCTTAGAGGCGAGCCCAGGAGCCGTCGGGGGGATACTGGCTTCTCTACGTCGGGGGGCAGCCGGACATCCCCGAGCCGGGTCGCAAGAACAACCCTTCTACATGGTATGCGGGGCTGAACCCATGCTTCTCCCTGAGATCACCATTGGGGTCCCCCGTGTCCGAGCGTACGACAAAGCCACGCAAGACCAGCTCCTGTGTGAGGACAACTACCTCGTCGATGAGGCAAGATGGTGGGCAACGCTCCGGATCGCACGGTACCGGCGGGAGCTCCGGCGCTATCACCGCGGGTCCGTGCATGGGAGCTCAAGGCAGGTGCTCCGGCGCTACCCCTGTAAGTTCTACCTGTAGAACAGTGGTAGGACAGGTTTATTCATTCTGTAACAGATCCCATAGAGCCTAGGAGCAGCGCTCGGAGCAGCTAGGCCCCAGGTGGTGGTCCAGGACTACGACCAGCTTGGCCTGGTTCCGTACCCTAAGCGCGTAGGCCCTGCCCCCCTTCACAATGGGGTGGATTGTTGCCTCCATGTACAGCCTGTCTTCCTCCTATGGATGTTTATGTATGGAAAGAACCCTGTCCTATCACACTTACTTAGGTGTTCATTTAAATTACGCATTAATTTATGTGATCACCTCCCTACGCTCTAGATGGTGTGCGCCCATCGTACACCCGGCTCTCCTTTCCTGCTCTCATGACTAGTCAACATTTGCTATCCTGCCGAGGGCGGTCGTGCTTGGGGTAACTGCCAAAGGCCCGGGGGCCTCTCGGACCTCCCCCAGTTAGGGCACTGTGATGCCGGTTGGTCTCCTCCAGGAAAAGACCTACGTTAGAGAGGGAGGTCCATGAGCCTTGCTTTGCCCGGTCCTGCACCCAAAGCATGCGCACTCTGCCTCCCCAGCGCTACGGTCTAAGTACTAGGGACCAGACGGTTACACCCTGACCTAGGAGGGAGCCGGGCATCCGGGACCAAGTACATTGGATTGCCCAAGCCCCGTATACCGGCTCAGGACTGTAAGCCGAATAAGACTAAGAGACGGGGAAGGGGGGACCTCTGAGCAGGGTTATCGTTTCCTACTTGGGAGCGATGTCGGACATCACCCCCTTCCGCAGGGGTGAACTCCGAAGCCGGACCTCGTCTACCCCCCCTCAGAGGCGAGCCCCGATGCCGGACCTGTGGCGGACCGGGATCCGCCCATCCAGGATCGCATAGGGTGGTGCCGCATGATGCGACACCCGACAGCACAAGTCATAAGAACACAATATATTACATGGGAAAAACAACTGAACTGTACAACATGTACAATACTCAGTTACAAACTATTGTATTTATTACACAGCGGAAGTCTACTTTTCTACAACTCACGCCCGCCTATCTAGCAAAAGTCGGTTGTCCAGCCCTAGGGCAACCCACACTAGCTACACGTCTCAGCTCAGCGCGGCGTGTACGGCTCCCACTCAGCCGTGGTCCCCGACGGAGGGTAACCCTCGCCGGTGGACTCATACTCCGAGTACGTGGCTGGCTCCTCACCTGAAAAACACTTAAGCAGCAACCGTGAGCACGAGGGCTCAACAAGACTTAACCGACTCACCTAAGCATGGAACTCTACATGAGGGGTACAATGAACGTAGGATAGTAATATTGCAACAAATGGACACGCCTACGAGTTCATCCTTAGTTCATCTTTTAGCCACAAGTTAATAGTTCAGGAACATGAAATTTAGTAAGCAATATTTGGTGGCACACATGTAGCAATACAATTATATCATAACAGCAATATTTAATCATCACATTTCATACATTAGCCTACGTCACGACTCAGTGAACAAGCGGTAATCGTCACCGTGAGGGACGGCAAATTGACTCGATATACACCTGCAGGGAAACCCAAAGAGCACGTCACGTACGCCCACCCGTGGAGCTGCACAGCACGCTCACTCGATGTCGTACGAGACAACCTTTTACCCAACAGCCCAAACGTCGAACCGGTCGCACCGAAACGAGCATGAGGTTCCCCACACAGAGCATCTCTCTATGCCCGTTGGCAGATTTCCACCTTGCTGCCCTCAGCCTACACCTATAAATTGGTGCGTTATGCCTCGACGCCCGGAGGTTTAGGCTACATCGGTTTATCGGGGCCCATATATCCGATATGCCTTCGGTACCTCAATACTTGTTCAGCAGGGCCGCATACGGATCGGTCCTCAATCGACACGGACAGGGCTGCGCACACAAGACTTCCTCTTGCTGCGCCCTAGCCCCTGCCTAGTCTCATTTTTATTACTAAAGTGATCTCACGTCACTTGAACCAAACCCGTGTGTCCCAACCCTAACTCGCGAGTAGATTCCAACTACTTGACTTATACCGAAGTCCTAGGAATTATTAAGCATAGCCTGTCTACTCGAGATCTTAGACACTAACCTCACTCTTATGGAAAAATTCTAGTCATGCAAGTGGGGTTCCATTCATCCTACACCTAATGCACATTCATACATCACCCTAGTTATGTGAACAAAGCAAAACTTTGATAAAAGAGTTAATGCAAACCGGGGCTTGCCTTGTTGCTGCTGGTCAGGGGTTAAGTCTTCGTCCAGAAGAAGGAAGTCCAGCACTTCCAGAGTCGCTTCGCCTTCAGCGATTACACGTTAATGAAATACTACATGTCAATTTAAATGCAATGTGTGAACTTGAATACTTAATTACTAATAACTCTAGCTAGCCCTCCCCTTTGGTTCCGAAATTTTTATGGTGGCTTGGTAGGGTCATAACCAGAGTCTTGACCAAGTTTTATTTGAAACAAAGTTCATTTGAACCTTGTACAAATAAAAGCCCATTTGGTCAATATTTGAGCCTCCAAGTAATTCCAGAGGTTTTTTCATGGCTCCAACCAATACTTTCTGGAAACTAGAATTTAGGATGGTTCTAATGGAATTGGTTTCATGTCATTTGAAGAATTCTACTGAAAGTTATGCCCTAATTAAGATTTGAGAAAATCTGAAAATGTTTCTGTACATTTTTCTATTTTCTCAGGGCAGTTCTCTTAATCACCCCATTAGGGTAACTAAATGAACTTGGATGGGTCTGAAACTTTTACTGGGATTCAGGTATTTTCCAATGAACCTCTCAGTCAAATTTCAGAATTTTTCATAAAGTAGTTCTCCAGATAAAATTCCCAACAGTTTAAATTTAGGGATTTAATTCTGGAAAACTATTCACTTTCATGAGCTGAATTTGGTATTGCTGGAAAGTACTCAGAATTCTGAGTTCAGCAAAATTTGGTTCATAAAATTTGGAGTTTCCTAGCCAAAGTTCTATTCATTTGAAGTTTGAACTAAAACTGGAAATTCGAATAAAGTTTAAACTGTCGGGCGGGGTCCCCCGGGCTACGTGTCATCCTCCCAGCTAACCAACACCGGAGCCCGCAGAATCACCCATGCAGCCGCACGGGATCCCGGTGCCGCAGCAAATCCCGGGTGCTCTCAGCAGAGACCGACACGCGGGGCCCGCAAGGCTTCTTCAACCTCGCGCTCCCGTGGCTCCCCGCCGCCCACCTCGCCGGAATACTCGCCGCCGGGCGTTCTGCTGCCCGACCTCCGACGAAACTCGCCGCCTGTGCCTATCTCGGCCTGGGGAACACGGTGGTGCCATCACCAGAGCTTGACAACGGCCGGAACAGTGCTCCCGCCGGTAACAGCGGCCGGGAGCTCACCAGTGACGTCGAACTCGGCATCCCCTGCACCTTTTTCGATGCGGTTTGCTCGGGGAGCTCCGCTGACGCCTTCTGATCGCAGACATGGGCACTGATCCCCGTGAAAACAGATGCAACTACAACCTCACCGGCGACCTAAGCCGGATATCGGCTGTGCTCAGAAAAAAACTTCAAAAAACCGTAACCCTAGCCCATGGTTCTTGCTGGTTTTTGATCCCAGGTGGTCGTGTACCAGTGCAGAACATGTGTGTAGCTCGGAATCCATGGTGGTGGTGGCCGACCGGAATCCGCTCATCCAGGATCGCAGAGGGTGGTGCCGCGCGATGCGACACCCGACAGCACACGTCATAAGAACACATTATATTACATGGGAAAACAAACTGAACGTACAAAGTAGTACACTTCTCAGTTACAAACTAGGGTCTTTATTACACAGCGGAAGTTTCTTTTGTACAACTCACGTCCGCCTATCTAGCAAAAGTCGGTTGCCCAGCCCTAGGGCAACCCACACTAGCTGCACGCCTCAGCTCAGCGCGGCGTGTACGGCTCCCACTCAGCCGTGGTCCCCGACGGAGGGTAACCCTCGCTGGTGGACTCGTACTCCGAGTCCGTGGGTGGCTCCTCACCTGAAAAACACTTAAGCAGCAACCGTGAGCACGAAGGCTCAGCAAGGCTTAACCGACTCACCTAAACATGAAACTCTACATGAGATGTACCATGACATAGGATAGCAATGTTGTAGCAAATGGACACGCCTACAAGTTCATCCTTAGTTCATCTTTTAGCAACAAGTTAACAGTTCATGAAGCGGAAATTTAGTGAGCAATATTTGGTGGCACACATGTAGCAATACAATTATATCATAACAGCAATATTGAATCATTACATTTCATTCATTAGTCTATGTTACGATGCAGTGAACAAGCGGTACTCGTCACCGTGAGGGACGGCGAATCGACTCGATATACACCTGCAGGGAAACCCAAAGAGCACGTCACGTACGCCCATCCGTGGAGCTGCACAGCACGCTCACTCGATGTCGTACGAGACATCCTTTTACCCAACAGCCCAAACGTCGAACCGGTCGCACCGAAACGAGCAGGAGGTTCCCCACACAGAGCATCTCTCTATGCCCATTGACAGATTTCCACCTTGCTGCCCTCAGCCTACACCTATAAATCGGTGCGTTATGCCTCCACGCCCGGAGGTTTAGGCTACATCGGTTTATCGGGGCCCATATATCTGATATGCCTTCGGTACGTTCAATACTTGTTCAGCAGGGCCGCACACGGATCGGTCCTCAATCGACACGGACAGGGCTGCGCACACAAGACTTCCTCTTGCTGCGCCCTAGCCCCTGCCTAGTCTCGTTTTTATTACTAAAGTGATCTCACGTCACTCGAACCAAACCCGTGTGTCCCAACCCTAACTCGCGAGTAGATTCCAACTACTCGACTTGTACCGAAGTCCTAGGAATTATTAAGCATAGCCTGTCTACTCGAGATCTTAGACACTAACCTCACTCTTATGGAAAAATTCTGGTCATGCAAGTGGGGTTCCATTCATCCTACACCTAATGCACATTCATACATCACCCTAGTTATGTGAACAAAGCAAAACTTTGATAAAAGAGTTAATGCAAACCGGGGCTTGCCTTGTTGCTGCTGGTCAGGGGTTAAGTCTTCGTCCGGAAGAAGGAAGTCCAGCACTTCCGGAGTCTCTTCGCCTTCAGTGACTACACGTTAATGAAATACTACATGTCAATTTAAATGCAATGTGTGAACTTGAATACTTAATTACTAATAACTCTAGCTAGCCCTCCCCTTTGGTTCCGAAAATTTTATGGTGGCTTGGTAGGGTCCTAACCAGAGTCGTGACCAAGTTTTATTTGAAACAAAGTGTAAAAGCCCAAGAAAAAGGGACTTGAAAAAACTTTTCTTCATCTCACAACACCACAGTTTTTATTGTGGAGATCCTAGGAAATATTGTGAAGAGCTAGTAACCTCCATCAAAAGAGTGATTAGAGGGGAAAGCCTTCACTTTCACAAAGTAGGATTTCTACACATGAACATGAGAGGTTGAGCTCACCCCTAGAACTTAAAAAGTCTTGGGAAGGCTCAGTCCAAGTTTCATGTAAATCCAACACTTTTTGAGGCACTTTTGGAGGTATTTGAAAAAGAGGCCAATTTGAATGTAAATTCAAATAGCAGCAACTTTCATCACTCAAATTCAAAAGTTAGCTTCATATTCAAACTCAGCACATTTTTCTGAGTAAGCCCACCAATTTTCATCCCCATTAGAGTTCATCGTGTCAAAAGCTAAATTGCAAGAATTCAAAACTGAATTTGAATTTCAGTTTAAACATAAAGCGAATTTGGTCAAACAAAGTTTGAATTTGGGAACTCAAATTCAAACCAAGACTTGGGGGCTAAGTCTCACAGTTAATTGAGAGTAGCTGGGGATAATTTTCAGTAAAACAGAGGTGAAAAATTAGAAAGAAAAAGGGGGAGGAGGGCCCACTGGTCAGGGGCTGTGAGCAACAGAGAACCACTCGGTGGTCGTTGGTCAGCCGCCGTGACCGGTTACCGCCTCACAGCCGTGCCAGCGCGCGTGGGGACTTACTCGCGCCCCCCTCCTGATCACCACGTACGCAGCACAAAGCTGAGTTCGCTGCCTCCCTCGCCTGCCGCTCTGAACAGTGCCCGCGCACGCGAAGAACCCGCCGCAACGCTTGCACCTCCGAGCCCGGCGTGCACCCACGCCAATCGTTGAACGCTCGCGATCCCTGCAGCAAAAGGGAGCGCCAGGGCGCACGCTAGCGGTTCCCCGTGCTGCTCCAACAAGCTGCACCCGAGTCTGAGCGGTGTGAGCCATCGAAGTTGAAGAACCGGGAGATACCGCGGCGTCGAGCTTCGACTCACCGGTGACAGCCCCATCCAGCCATCATCGCCGAACACGTTCTACACAAGAAAGGTGCATGGGGAACCCTAGATGGTGTATCCGAAAACCCTTTGGCAAATGGTCCACCGAGTAGCAAGAATTTTGGAAAGTCCCAAACCCTAGTGCAACTGACCTAGCTCGGCAAGAATCCAAAATTCGGATTACACGCTGAGTCAATGATCAAGCTAGCTCACAGATAGATCCTACACCTCCTAGCGCCCCTCCTCGAGGAAGAACCAAGCAAAACCGTCCAGAAATAGCCGAGTATTAGCCGTTTCTATAGTCGCCGGTGCAAACACGGCTCGGGTCACCGTCGAGAGTGGGTTTGCCAGCGTTGTTAGCCTCCGAGACTGCTCACGTTGGGTTCTTCGTAATCCACTGATGCTTCTCGAGCAAACCGTATCCCTTTTCATGCCCCAGAGAGCGAGAACAAACTCGCCGGAGCCCTAGCCTCCGCGGTGGAAGTCGCACGCCTGTTTCCGGTCACCGCCGGCGAGCTCCGACCCCCGGGACAAGTTCCCCAGGGCGAGGTAAGGCTAGGCGGCCAGTTCTGGCACTAGGGGTGGTCGGGAAGGCGGTTCCGGCGAACCTCGCCGGAGTGCACCGCCGCTGGACTCGCAGGCGCGCGCAAGGAGGAAGACGACTGGGGGCCCTGCATGTCAGTGGCGATATTTTAAATTGCCGATCCGCTGCGGCTCGGGATCCAGTGTGGTGGCGCGGGAAGGGTCCTGTGGCCCCGTGTGGCGTGATTCCAGCAGCCGACACGTGTAGGAGGGACCCACAGTCAGAGTTTGAATGTTTCCCGAATTAATTTGAATTTCCAGATTTAGTTCAAACTTTAGAACCCCATAACTTTTGCTAGAAAGCTCTAAATTTAGTGATTCAAATTGGGTCTTATTCATCTTGCATATCTCTATCCAGATATGCAACTCAATTTGTATGAAACCTATTATTTAATTCTGGAAAATTCTTTAAAGCTTTTCAGCAAAAGAATTTTAGAGGGAGTTTTGTTCATCCAAAAATCCCCAAATTTTGCCAGAATGTTCTTTAGGACATTAATGAACCCCTGTAAAAGTTTCAGACCATTTGGAGTTGATTTGGTCAGAGCAATTCAAATTTGAAGGTATTCTGTTCATTTGAATACAGAAACATTTCCAGAGAATTTCCAAAACTTGGAAATTCAGTTCTGGTCAAATCTTAGCTCCAAAAATGCTAAGAAAATTCATGCAAACTCTATGAGCTATAATTGAAATGGTAGTTCACTAAGTTGGGCATGAACAGGGGTACTGCCTCAGAATTAATTCTTCTTTGCTTATTTGCTAAGAGAATTATTCTGAGCAAACCACTCATTGAAAAGTGCTAATTTTTGATCCAGAAGGTTTTCTTGTGACAAGGAACTCACACAAAAATTCTAAGCTCCATTGGAGCTCTGGATCACCCCTGTCCTGTTTAATCACTTATAGGATTGATATGGAAGGGGGGGGGACCACTTAGCACTTAACCATATGCTTAGGTCCAAGCCCAAACCACTAATCCCCTAGTTCCATTTTAAATTCTTGAACAGAGTTCCAGTGGTTAGAAACTGGGTATTAGAACTAATAGCAGAAGCATTACAATAAGCTTATGTGCATATTCATTAACATGTAGTATTTCATTAACGTGTAGTCGCTGAAGGCGAGGAAGCTCTGGAGGTACTCGACTTCCTACTTCCGGAAGAAGAACTAACTCCTGACCAGCAGCAACAAGGCAAGCCCCGGTTTGCATTTACTTGTTTATAAAGTTTTTACTTTGTTTACATACGTAGGGTGATGTATGAATGTGCATTAGGTATAGGATGAATGAAACCCCACTTGCATGACCAGAAATTTTCCATAAGAGTGATGGTAGCGTCTAAGACCTCGAGTAGACAGGCTATGCTTAATGTGTCATAGGACTTCGTACAAGTCGAGTAGTTGGAATCTACTCGCGAGATAGGGTTGGGACACACGGGTTCGGTTGAGCGATGTTAGATCACTTTAGTAATGAAAATGAGACTAGGCAGGGGCTAGGGTGCAACAAGAGGAAGTCTTTTGTGCGCGGCCCTGTCCATGTCGATTGAGGACCGATCCATGTGCGGCCCATGCTGATCAAGTTTGAACGTACCGAAGGCATATCGGATATATGGGCCCCGATAAACCGATGTAGCCTAAACCTCCGGGCGTCGAGGCATAGCACACCGATTTATAGGTGTAGGTTGAGGGCAGCAAGGTGGAAATCTGCCAACGGGCATAGAGAGATGCTCCGTGTGGGGAACCTCCTGCTCGTTTTGATGCGACCGGTTCGACGTTTGGGCTGTCGGGTGAAAGGTTGTCCCGTACGACATCGAGTGAACGTGCTGTGCAGCTCCACGGGTGGGCGTACGTGACGTGCTCTTTGGGTTTCCCTGCAGGTGTATATCGAGTCGATTCGCCGTCCCTCGCGGTGAAGAGTACCACTTGGTCACTGAGTCGTGACGTAGATTAATGTATGAAATATGTTGATTCAATATTGCTGATATGATATAATATTTATTGCTACATGTTTGCCACCAAATATTGCTTACTAAATTTCGGCTTCCTAAACTGTTAACTTGTTGCTAAAAGCTGAACTAAGGATGAACTTGTAGGCGTGTCCATTTGCTGCAATATTACCATCCTATGTCATTGTACACCTCATGTAGAGTTTCATGTTTAGGTGAGTCGGTTAAGCCTTGCCGAGCCTTCGTGCTCACGGTTGCTTCTTAAGTGTTTTTCAGGTGAGGAGCCACCCACGGACTCGGGGTACGAGTCCACCGGCGAGGGTTACCCTCCGTCGGGGACCACGGCTGAGTGGGAGCCATACACGCCGCGCTGAGCTGAGGAGTGCAGCCAGTGTTGGTTGCCCTAGGGCTGGGCAACCGACTTTTGCTAGATAGGCGGGCGTGAGTTGTACAGAGTACTCCGCTGTGTAAAATAAATACTAGTTTGTAACTGAAGGTGTACCTTTTTGTACAGTTCAGTTTGTTTTTCCCATGTAATATATTGTGTTCTTATGACGTGTGCTGTCGAGTGTCGCATCGTGCGGCACCACCCTCTGTGATCCTGGATGAGCGGATCCCGGTCCGCCACACAAAGTTCATTTGAACCTTGTACAAATAAAAGCCCATTTGGTCAACATTTGAGCCTCTAAGTAATTCCAGGGGTTTTCATGGCTCCAACCAATACTTTCTGGAAACTAAAATTTAGGATGGTCCTAATGGAATTGGTTTCATGTCATTTGAAGAATTCTACTGAAAGTTATGACCTAATTAAGATTTGAGAAAATCTGAAAAATGTTTCTGTACATTTTTCTATTTTCTCAGGGCAGTTCTCTTAATTACCCCATTAGGGTAACTAAATGAACTTGGATGGGTCTGAAAATTTTACTGGGATTCAGGGATTTTCAATGAACCTCTCAGTCAAATTTCAGAATTTTTCGTAAAGTAGTTCTCCAGATGAAATTCCCAACAGTTTAAATTTAGGGATTTAATTCTGGAAAACTATTCACTTTCATGAGCTGAATTTGGTATTGCTGGAAAGTACTCAGAATTCTTAGTTCAGCAAAATTTGGTTCATCAAATTTGGAGTTTCCTAGCCAAAGTTCTATTCATTTGAAGTTTGAACTAAAACTGGAAATTCGAATAAAGTTTAAACTGTCGGGTGGGGTCCCCCGGGCTACGTGTCAGCCTCCCAGCTAACCCCTACCGGAGCCCGCAGAATCACCCGCGCAGCCGCACGGGATCCCGGTGCCGCAGCAAATCCCGGGTGCTCTCAGCAGAGACCGACATGCGGGGCCCGCAAGGCTTCTTCAACCTCGCGCTCCCGCGGCTCCCCGCCGCCCACCTCGCCGGAATACTCGCCGCCGGGCGTTCTGCTGCCCGACCTCCGAGGAAACTCGCCGCCTGTGCCTATCTCGGCCTGGGGAACACGGTGGTGCCCTCACCAGAGCTTGACAACGGCCGGAACAGTGCTCCCGCCGGTAACAGCGGCCGGGAGCTCACTGGCGACGTCGAACTCGGCATCCCCTGCTCCATTTTCGATGCAGTTTGCTCGGGGAGCTCCGCTGACGCCTGATGATTGCGGACATGGGCACTGATCCCCATGAAAATGGCTGCAACTACGACCTCACCGGCGACCTAGGCCGGATATCGGCTGTGCTTAGAAAACTTCAAAAAACCGTAACCCTAGCCCATGGTTCTTGCTGGTTTTTGATCCTAGGTGGTCGTGTACCAGTGCATAACATGTGTGTAGCTCGGAATCCATGGTGGTGAACTATCTACTCTGAATTTCCTCATTTTGCAACCTTCGGTATTTTGAACACCGAATGGATAAACGGTCAAATACTACCCCGACGACGTACGAGAGGAGGAACGGTCGGCACTAGCGTGTCACGCACTTTGTAGCGGACCTTTTTCGTATAGATCACCGGGCGCGAGACGGGCTCTAGCTCTCGGACGCCGGGGATCAACGGAGGTCGGCGCTCTGTTCTTGCGCGGAACCGAAGAAAGAGCTCGGGTGGTGGTCGTTCTCGTTCGGGAAACAGGAGAAAGGGCGGCGTGGGGTGTGCGCTGGCCTTTGAGCCACGACTTTGTCACTGTGAGGTGGCCGTTCGATGCCTCGGTGGCTCGCCGCCTCTCCGATGCCTTGCGCGCGAAGCAGAGGCCGGCTGCAGCAACCGACTGAAACACTCGTATGTACAGCTGACATGTGGGCCTCCCCTTTAATCCTTTTTTCCAATTTTCTTTTTCTGTTTTTTGCTGAATATCCCCCAGCTACTCACAATTTAATGTGAGACTTAGCCCCCAAGTTTTTGTTTGAATTTAAGTTCTCCCATTTGAATTTTTGTTTGGCTGAATTTGCCTCCTGTTTGAACTGAAATTCAAATTCAGTTTTGAATTCTTGCAAATTTAGCTCTTAACAAAATGAACTCCAATGGGGGTGAAAATTGGTGGGCTTACTCAGAAAAGTGTGCTGAGTTTGAATATGAAGCTAACTTTTGAATTTGAGTGATGAAAGTTGCTGCAATTTGAATTTACATTCAAATTGGCCTCTTTTTCAAATACCTCCAAAAGTGCCTCAAAAAGTGTTGGATTTACATGAGACTTGGCCTGAACCTTCCCAAGACTTTTTAAGTTCTAGGGGTGAGCTCAACCTCTCATGTTCATGTGTAGAAATCCTACTTTGTGAAAGTGAAGGCTTTCCCCTCTAATCCCTCTTTTGATGGAGGTTACTTGCTCTTCACAATATTTCCTAAGATATCCACAACAAAAACTGTAGTGTTGTGAGGTGGAGAAAAGTTTTTGCAAGTCCCTTTTCTTGGGCTTTTACATCCCTCCCCCCTTAAAAGAATCTCGTCCCGAGATTACAAAAGAAGAGATAGCGATGTGATAGGGACTTACCCATGCTGAGATGCCATGAACTCCGGGTAATTTGAGCGAAGAAATTCCTCGCTCTCCCACGTAGCTTCTTTGGCGGTGTGGTTGCTCCAGAGTGTCTTGTAGAACCACAACGTTCAGCTACGCGTAGTTCGGGATTTCTCATCAATAATTGCCATCGGAAATTCATGATACGTTAAATCCGGTTGCAACTCGCCGATGTCTTCGGTAGGAACAGCGGCGGTATGCTTCAGACATTTTCTCAGTTGTGAGACATGGAAAACGTCATGGACACCAGCAAGGGATGCTGGTAGCTCCAGTCTATACACCGCTGGTCGACACTTCTCGGTGATAGCATAGGGTCCAATGAAGCGGGGAGCGAGCTTCCCCTTCACACCGAACGGGTGCACGCCTTTCATCGGAGACACGCGGAGGTACACGTGTTCACCAACGTCGAAGTGCAACGGTCTACGCCTCTTATCAGCGTAGCTCTTCTGGCGGGATTGAGCGGCCTTCAAGTTGGCTTGAATCGTCCGAACGCGCTCTTCGGCATCGTTCACCACATCAACCCCGAATGTGACCCTTTCACCGGACTCACACCAGTTTAATGGGGTGCGGCATTTACGACCATAGAGAGCTTCGTAGGGTGCCATCTTGATACTCGCCTGATAGCCATTGTTGTACGAGAATTCCGCCAATGGTAGGTGATCA
Organism: Neostapfia colusana; assembly: GCA_030760725.1. Classification (NCBI taxonomy): domain Eukaryota; kingdom Viridiplantae; phylum Streptophyta; class Magnoliopsida; order Poales; family Poaceae; genus Neostapfia; species Neostapfia colusana. Next base: position 3,183,017 of record JASWHV010000010.1, on the reverse strand, counting down.
TCCCAGTTCCTACCATGGTGGATGGCACATGCTCTCAACATGACTTCTAGTACTTGATTCACCCTCTCTGTTTGGCCATCGGTCTGAGGTTGATAGGCGGAGCTCCTGATCAGCTTAGTACCCAATGCAGCGTGTAGCTGCTCCCAAAAGCGAGATACAAATAATGCACCTCGATCCGATACAATGGTCTTGGGTACCCCATATAAGCACAGGATCTTTGCTATGTACAGCTCCGCATATTTGCCAGCATTGTAATGTGTATGCACCGGGATGAAGTGAGCCGTATTAGTTAACCGATCAATGATTACCCAAATGGAGTCATGCTTGTTGGAAGTCAGGGGCAATCCTACAATGAAATCCATGCTCACATCTTCCCATTTCCATGCCGGGATCTCCAGGGGATGCAGCAGCCCTGATTTCTTCATATGATCAGCTTTCACTCGTCTACACGTATCACACTCGGATACGTACTTCGCTACCTCTCGCTTCATCCTTGTCCACCAAAATTTCTTTTTCAAATCCTGGTACATTTTGTTGCTGCCCGGATGAATGGAATATTTAGACAAGTGAGCTTCATCAAGGATCTTTCTCCTCAGTTCCATATCCCGGGGTACGACTATGCGGTCATTGAACCATAGTGTCCCCTCCTCATCCTTCCGGAAACACTTGATCTCCCCATTGTCTATCTGTCTCCGGAGATGTGTCATGCATTTGTCAGTCTTCTGAGCTGCAATGATGTCCTCCCTAATAGTAGGGATGAGGGCAAGGTTGTACAGCGATCCATAAGGAACCAAGTATAAACTCGGCTCTTCCTCCTCCACCGGCGTAATGGTGAGGTGATGGACATGTGATTTCCGACTCAGCGCGTCGGCAACCACATTCGCCTTGCCGGGGTGGTAATGGATCTCAATTTCATAGTCCTTGATTAGTTCTAACCACCTCCGTTGCCTCATATTCAGCTCCTTCTGGGTGAAGATGTACTTTAAGCTCTTTTGGTCGGTGTAGAGGTGCACCAAATTCCCCAGGAGATAGTGCCTCCACATTTTCAGCGCCAAAACCACTGCAGCAAGCCCAAGATCATGAGTCGGATAGTGCTGCTCATGGTTCCAAAGTTGGCGTGAGCCATATGCGACCACACGTCCTTCCTGCATCAACACGCAGCCGAGCCCTATACCGGACGCGTCACAATACACGTCGAAGGGCTTTGTTGTATCCGTCTGAGCTAAGACCGGGGCTGTGGTGAGATGCTTCACCAATGTTTGGAACGCTCCTTCACACGCTATGTTCCAAACATATTTCGTCCCTTTCTTCAGCAATTCTGTCATCGGCTTAGCAAGCTTGGAGAAGCTTGGAATGAATCTCCGATAGTATCCCGCTAACCTGAGGAAGCTTCTGACTTCATGAACTGAAGTGGGAGCTTTCCATTTCAGCACTTGCTCTATTTTGCTTGGGTCAACCTCAATGCCTTCTGCTGAGATGATATGTCCCAAGAATGGCACTTGGCTGATCCAAAACTCGCATTTGCTGAACTTGGCGTAGAGCTTGTGGTCTCGCAATCGTTGAAGAACGATCCGCAAGTGTTTGGCATGTTCGGCTTCTGTCTTGGAATAAACCAAGATATCATCGATGAACACCACCACGAACTTGTCCAGCTCCGGCATGAATACCGAGTTCATGAGATACATGAAATGGGCTGGAGCGTTTGTGAGACCAAAGGACATGACGAGGTATTCATATAATCCATATCTCGTCGAGAAGGCCGTCTTCGGAATATCCTCCGCCCGGATATTTATCTGATGATATCCAGAGCGAAGGTCCATCTTTGAGAATACACTTGCACCCACAAGTTGATCAAACAATATGTCGATGCGGGGCAGTGGGTACTTATTCTTGATGGTGACGGCGTTGAGCGGCCGGTAGTCCACACACAGCCTCAAGGTTTCATCCTTCTTCTTCACAAATAGCGTCGAGCATCCCCAAGGCGAGGAACTCGGCCTAATGAAACCTTTGCTCAACAGATCATTGAGCTGTTCTTTCAGTTCAGCCAGCTCATTTGGAGCCATTTTATAGGGTCTCCGTGATATGGGCGTAGTCCCGGGTGCAAGTTCAATCTTGAACTCGACATCCCGCTCAGGTGGCATGCCCGGAAGATCATCCGGGAACACGTCGGGGATGTCCTCTATCTTGAGAGCTTCAGCATTATTAATTTCTAAAATTTCCTGGACTGGCGTGTCTAACACCATGGAATGTGGACGGTGAAATGGAGAGTTTAAATGAACCGTCCATGTCCGAGTCTCCAGGACAGCGCCATGGTATTGTAGCCATGACATCCCTAAGATTGCATCAATCTTTTGCCCCATAAGGATTATCAAGGTGGTGGGATATAGTTTCCCACCTAAGCACAGAGGTGCCTTTGGGATCATCATATTTGCTGAGATCTTCCCTCCCGGTGAGCAGATCATATAGGTGCAGTCGGTTGGGAAGACTTGCATTTGATGCTTAGCCAAATAGGATGCACTTATAAAGCTGTGGGTTGCACCAGAATCAAAAAGTATGATGATGGCTTTATCGTTGAGAGTGAACGTACCCGCCAGCACGTTGTCTCCCTCTGGGGCGTCCTCATTGTCGAGGTTGCGGACGCCCCCAGTCCGCTGACCAACCTTCTTGACCGGAGGTCGGCCTCGAGCACCGCCCTGGAACTGGGCTTGCGCGCTGCCCTGCTGCCCCTGGGGACAGTCCTTCGCGAAGTGGCCCGCCTGGCCACACGTGAAGCAAGTGAACCGGGGCGGTCCCCCGCTGATCAGTGGATGGAAACCCGGGGCGCGTTGTAGCGGTGGAAATGCCCGGGGTGCCATCTGCGGCTGCTGCTGCTGTGTCGGTGGTGGCATCGGCGGTCGGAACGGAGGTGACTGAAAAGATCGTCCCCCGAACCGTTGGGGTCGCGCCGGTGGGTGCCACTGCTGTCCGTTTGGTGTCCGATACACCATGCGGTACTTCTGGGGAGCGCCACTCCCACCGCTGGGTGGAGCGCTGCACTTCCGCTGCTCAGCTGCCAACTCCCGCTGAGCATCCTCTTGCATGATCGCGGCATTGACTAGGTCATTGAAGGTGCCGCGATTCCACTGAACGAGATGTGTCTTCATTTCGGGGTGTAACCCCCGATAGAAATGTTCCCGCTTCTTCTCTCCAGTGGAAATGTAGTCTGACGCATATTGCGCCAGATGGTTGAAGGCACGGGAGTAGTCATGGGCACTCCTCCCGCCCTGCTTCAGTTCCAAAAATTCTTGGAACTTCCTCTTCATGATCCCTGGAGGGATATGATAGGCGCGGGACGCCTCCCGGAATTCCTCCCACTCCACGGTATGGCCAGCTGGATGTGAGGCGACATAATTCGCCCACCACGCACCAGCGTCGCCGTGAAGCTGCTGTGCTGCGAACAGAGTCTTCTGCCGCTCCGTACATTGGAGCAGCCCGAACTTAGACTCGATGGTCCGCAGCCAGTTGTCAGCCTCCAGTGGTTCTTCAGCTTCGGTGAACACTGGAGGGTGCATACTCATGAAATCCGAGTACGACACCTCACGGGGCTCACGGGGCCCCCTCTCTTGACGTCCCCCCGCCTGGGACGTATTCTGCACGATCGTGCGGAGCAAGTCGGTCTGCTCCTCACGACCACCCACCAGTGCCGCTATCACATCCGCTAGAGTAAGCGGAGGCGGCGGTGGTGGCTGCTGCTGCAGGGTGCTGTCGTGGGCTGGTGGCTCGGAGTCATCACCCCCCTGTTGGCTAGAGCCACCAACCTCGTGCGTGGTCCTAGTACGAACCATCTGCAACCATACGACAATAAACATCAGTCCCGCAACATATTGCATGCAGTCCAATAAAAATAGACGTAAAAACATAATGACAATAAGACCTTCGATACATCTCGTGTGTAGATAATGTAATAACTTTGCACAAGCTACACCATTACCAGACCAAATACAAGATAGTTTACTCCAACTTGATGAACCTCCTCTTTGGAAGCTCACCACAACTAGGTTTGGTCACTACGAGACGTTACTATCGCTTTGTTATCACGTATACCACCCTTTTATCTTCAATACGACACAAACATGGTCTCTAGTAAAAGAAACTTGAGTGAGACCTATACTCAAATCTTTCACTAGTTGAAGATATCCTCTCATGAGTATGTTCTACCCCATTGGGAGTACTCAAACCCCCTCTAGGGTACAACAATCTCTCAATTGAGTTCAACAATCATTCCTCTGTCAGAATGACCAGTTTCTACATATTCCAGGTTTTGATCTTGTTCTGGGAAGTTTCATGACTCAAGTTGAATACCAAAGTTAAATTTAACCTCAGTATCTTTCCAAAGAGTACTTATTTGCCCTCATATCAGCTTTGGTTAAAAAGTTATGGTAATTCCAAATCAACAGAATTTCTGGATGAATTTCAACAGCACCTCCCTTGGAAGTGGCTGTTTTCAACCCTGGTTTCCACTGAAATATGTGCTGAAATTTCAGAAACTTTGAATTGCAAAGATGTAACACATCTTCTACCCTTTCGAAGGGTGTATCATATGAAAATTTTAGATTTTTCTACTGGAAGTTATGTTTGAAAAACAGAACAGTTCAGAGAATGTTTCACTCTGTCCTGGTTCTGGACAGTTTACATCCCTCTGGGTTTTAAGCCATTCTAAGGTGTGAGTCAGCTCTGGAAGTCTACAACAGTTGTAGAGCACTCAAATACCTTTCCAGAACTATATACCACCCCTCCCTGGGCTAAAATACCTGTGAGTTATGCCCTGTTGAAGGTCAGCAAACTTGCTGCCCCAAAACAGAGCACTCTGTTTTTCATTCCTTTGGCTATCCTGCTCCACTATCACATTCTTATACCCAACCAGGGTCCTAAATGTTGAACCTAGTTATTTTAATTCCTTGTTATCATTATTTTGCATGCATACGCCTATGATATCTCGGTACTACGTTCCTCACAAAAGAAAATCCTAACCGGATTATACCGGCATATACGTCTCAAGTGTGGCACTAAACGGTCTCTCGCACACGTTTACTACATGGATACATACGTGGTTAGCACCTGCAGAAGATCACACAATAATGATGCACACAATGTTTTTTCATTTCAGGCAGGACCATATTTGAAATTAAGTACAAACGCCCGTATCATTGTCATACGGCCGTCCTTGAGTTAAGTCACGTCTCAAGGTACGTGATCGTGTTTCAATACCACACGACAGGGAACCCGAGTATGTCATGAACGGGTCGTCATGGTTGGGAATGTAATTGACACGACCCCACGGTCTTGTCGAGCGAGGATCACGCTGAGGGGTACTGCATTGCACAGCACCGGATAACACACATACAAGGTACAAAGCGGAAGCAAAATTTTATTACATAAACTGGTTTCTGAACATGTTTACATCAAAATAGGTCCAGTCTACACTCACGGGCGTAGACTACGCACCAAGTCCACGTTCAGCCCTTGAACGTGTCCTTGCTAGCACACACGCACACTAACTATGCGGCATGCACGACTCCCACTCGACGGGGTTCCCCTCCTAGGGTTCCGTCTCTTCTTCGGGAGTCCCTTCCTCATAGAACCCTGCAAAAACTTCAAACACAAGCAGTGAGCATGAAGGCTCAGCAAGTCTGACCCGTCTCACCTAAACATGGAACTTCTACATGAGGGGTGCTGGGTTACATGAGGTAAAAATCATTTGCAAGGACTCGCCTAATTAGTAGAACCTTACTTTTAAGTTTTAGCAGCAGGTTGTGGAGAACCTTACGCTAAGGCACATGAGAGAGCCGCAATCAAACAAGAAACGCATTTCTCTCATGTACTTTGCCCAAAGTTTAAAAGGAACTTTAGTTAGCTCTAAACTACAGCAAACCATTAACAAGCAAAGTCCATCTTTCAATCAGCAACATTTTAACATGTAACTAGCCTGTTCTTTCTACGTCACGGTACAGTAAACAAGTGGTACTCACTGACCGCGAGGGACGGCGATTATAATCGATTTACACCTGCAGGGTTACCCGAACAACCCGTCACGTACGCCCGTACTCAATGTTGCCTACAACAACCATCACGGACGCCGTACGCAATTACCTTTCACCCGTTAGCCAAATGTTAAACCGGTCCAATCGTCCCGAGCAAGAGGTCTCTGCATGCGCATCTCAATGCCGCCAGCCGATTTACACCTCGAGCTCTCAACCTACCCTCTGAACGACCAGCTATGCCTCAACACCCAGCTACCCGAGTTACATCGGTTTCCCGGTTCCCATATAGCCGGTAGGTCTTCGGTACTGTTCTAGCTTGTTCAACAGGCCCGCACACGGCTCGGTGCTCAATCGACACAAGCGGAGCTATAGCACACAGGCCCCAAAGTCCTGCTGCCCTTACTCTCCACTCGGTCTCATTCTTCTTGCCATGTGTATCATGTGCTATCTCTACCCGAGTCGAGTGCCTCTAGCCTATGCTCGCGAGTAGTTCCAACTACTCGACTTGTACCGAACCCTACCCTAACTTAGCTTTGAAGTATCTAACGGGGTTTGCAATCCTAAACCCAACCCAGGGTTTTCTTGGCTATGCAATTGGGTTTCCAAACAAGACTCTAATGCAAGAAATCATAATACTCAAGTAAGTGCTCAAAACAATAGAAATTTGTAAAACAGTTAATGCAAACCGGGGCTTGCCTTGCTGCTCTTGGTCGTAGGCTAGCTGCTCCTCCGGAGTAACGAAGTCTAGGACTTTGGGTTCCTCCTCGACCTTAGCGACTACATGATAGAAGAGGTACATGTATCAATTTAAATGCATTTGTATTGAGTTTGAACTTATGAAGCTTATAGGTCCCACTAGATACACTCAATGACTGTGAAACTTTTACTGTGGCTTGGTTATAACCTAAGTACAGACTTGGTTAAGTTTTAGTTGCAGTAAAGCTCATTTGAGCCCTCCACAACTAATTATGTACTTGACCTTAATTGAAGGCTTTTATGGTGTTCTAAGGATTTTCATGAAACAAACTATGACTTTCTGAAAACTAGATTTTCAGAGGGTTCTAATGGAGTTGGTCTCACTTAATTTGAAGGTTCCTAGCTAAGGATATGAGCTAAACAATTTAAGAGAAAAATCTGAAAATGTTTCTGAACATTTTCTATTTTCTTTGGAACAGTTCCACTAATCACAAAATTAGGTGGATCAAATGAGCTCAAATAGATCTGAAATTTTTATGGTAGTTCAGGGATATTTTGGTGAACATCCCAGAAAAATTTCAGGATTTTCCTCCAAAGGACTCTCCAGTTAAAATTCCAAACAGTTTAAAATTTGAGGAATTAATTCTGAAGAAATAAGGATTTTCATGAAGTGAAACTTGATTTGCTGGAAAGTACTCAGAGAGCTGAATCCAACAAAATTTGGTTCACTCGATTTGGAGTTTTCTACCAAAGTTATGAGGATTTGAAGTTTGAAGGAAATCTGAAAATCGGGGGAAAAGTTTAAATCTGCCGGGGCCCGCGGGGACACGTGTTAAGCGCGGAGGCGACCGCACACTGTGGCCCACAGGGTCTTTGCGCGCCAGCACACCAGATCCCGGCCACACCCGATCCCGATTTAAACTTTTGAGCCACTGACGCATGGGCCAGCCGGCTTCGTCTTCCTCCCGATGCGCCCGCGAGCCCGCGCCGCCTCCCCTCGCCGGAGCAGACCCGGAGCTCACCGGCTCGCCGCTGCCGGCCATCCCATGGTCTGAAACTCGCCGCCAGGGGGTTGTCGACGTCGAGGAACACGTCTGTGGTGTCAGTTCGGGCTGGCGGTGACCGGAAATAGCCCGGCGACGTGCCGCAGCCTCGGTTGAGGTTCGGCGCCGTCGACCGTGGGTTCTAACCCGCCAACACCTCGAACAATTGGTTCTACAGCATCAGTACACCTCTAGGAAGCTCGACAAGGTGTCAAAAGGGTTCAAAGATGGCGGCAAGCCGGTCGGCACCGTGCGACCGATTGTGCCCGCCATGAACGCCCTTGATCGAGCTCGAAATTCGTCACTCCTAGTCGGTTTCATACCACTGATGCAGAAAGGAACTTGATCACCGGCTAGTCCAGCATCTATGTGTAAGATTTGATAGCTAGAGAAGAATCTTAGAGCGAGAATTTGAAGGATCCGTACCGGAAGCTCAGTTTAAGGTCGCCGGCGCAAAAACTGGAAATTCGCCGTGGACTCTTCACGGTTTGCTTCCAAACTTGGAGGAGAGCAGCATGGCTGTTGCGCGCTCCTGCTGCTGCCCTTTCTGGATCGTGAAAGCTCCCGTGGAACGCTGTCCACGAGTGCCTGACCTTCGGCTGAGTTTAGGTCGCCGCTGTGGCGATCGTTCTCGGGCAAGGGAGGTCGGAGCTCGGGGAGTTTGGCGTCGGGGAGGTGGAGTACGATCTCAGGTTGCTGTCTAGTAGCTTAGGAACGAAGGAGGAGATTGTTTGCTGGTTTTCCCGATCGAGCAGAGAGCTGCGAGGGAAAATTCTGCCGCTGCTCGGGGTTGCACGCGAGGGGATAAAGCCAGCCGATCCCTGCTCGGGCTGAGGTGGTGCCGGTCACGTGGAGGCGCGAGCAAGCCGCCCTGGGCGCCAGCGCTTGGAGAGTGAAGCAGCTGGTGGCACCGGTGGCTGCTCGGTGGCACAGCCGACAGCTGCTCGGTGGAATTTCCCACCGAGGCTGTGACTTTGTGTGCAAGACTTCCCTCCTTCTCTCTATGACATGTGGGTCCCACCCGGGGTTTTAACCTCTGAAATTTACTCCTAATCACTGTTGTAAACAGTGAGCCCCAAAATACCCCTGGTGATTCAAATTATTCACCCATGAGCCATTTGAATTGATTAGAATTCAAATTGGGTTTGGTTTGAATGAATTTCAGCACAAGTTCAGTTTGGAATTCAAAGAAAGTTTGAATTTGTCCCACTTAGCTCATGTCAAGATCAACTCCAAATGGAGTGAAAATTGGAGTGTGAGCTCACAAAATTGTGCTGAATAAGAATATGCCTCCCACTTTTGAATTCATGGGATAAAAACAGTTTGAATTTGAATATGGTTTCAAACTGCCCTCTTTCTAGCTATACCGAAAATGACCTCAAAAAGGTTTTGAATTTGGGTGAAACTTGGCATGGACATCCTTAGCAATGTGTAGGAGTTTTCATATGCCCAGCCCCTCTATATCACATGTGGGAAATACCACTTTTGCAATATGTGAGTTTGTTCTCTAATGAGCATGTTGATGGTGGTTACTTGCTCTTCATTTGTGTTCATCAATTTGCTTCAAATGAGGTGTGTGGTGTGGTGATGAACACTTCAAATATGTGTAAAAAACTGAGGCCCTTACATTCCTCCCCCCTTCAAAGAATCTCGTCCCGAGATTATAAGGTGAAAATGAGAGAGAGGACGGTGGAAAAATTACCGGATGTGCGACGCGAAAAAGTCGGGGTAGTTAGCGCGAAGAAATCCTTCACCCTCCCACGTCGCTTCGTCTACGGAGTGATTACTCCATAGAACTTTGTAGAACCACAACGTACGGTTGCGTGTGGTTCGGGCCCTTTCGTCAATAATCTGAACCGGTTCCTCCCGATAGGTGAGATCCGGTTGCAGTTCTTCAATGTCTTCCAGCTGAACGGTAGTTGATAGCTTGAGACACTTCCTCAGCTGGGAAATGTGTAAGACATCGTGCACACCGGAAAGTGCTTCTGGTAATTTCAGCCGGTATGCTACCGATCCATATCTTTCAGTAATCTGGAATGGACCGATGAATCGGGGTGCCAACTTTCCTCTCACCCCGAATCTGTTTACGCCCTTCATTGGAGACACACGTAGATATACGTGATCCCCCACTTCGAATTGTAATGGGCGTCATCTCCGGTCCGCATACTGTTTCTGCCGGGATTGGGCGGCTTTGAGGTTCGCTTGAATCAGTCGAACCTTTTCTTCCGCGTTGTTGACAAGGTCAATCCCGAAGGTAACCCTTTCGCCAGACTCACACCAATTCAATGGTGTGCGGCATTTTCTCCCGTATAGCGCCTCGTAGGGTGCCATCTTGATGCTGGCTTGGTACCCATTGTTGTACGAGAACTCGGCTAACGGCAAGTGATCATCCCAATTCTTGCCGTGGTTGATAGCGCAAGCTCGTAGCATGTCTTCTAAGATCTGATTTACCCGCTCCGTTTGCCCATCCGTCTGCGGGTGGTATGCTGAACTACGGATTAGCTTCGTCCCCAAGGCAGCGTGCATCTGCTCCCAAAAACGGGACACAAATAAAGTGCCCCGATCCTATATGATGGTACGGGGTACGCCGTACAAGCATAGGATCCGTGAGATGTACAGTTCCGCGTACTTCTTGGCGTTGTAGTTTGTGTTGACCGGGATGAAATGGGCAACTTTGGTGAGCCGGTCGACGATCACCCACACAGAGTCATGCTTTTGAAGAGTGGTGGGTAAACCGACGATGAAGTCCATGCTCACATCCTCCCACTTCCAGGCAGGAATGCCCAGTGGTTGCAGCAGTCCCGGTTTCCGCATATGGTCTGCCTTCACCCTTCGACATGTATCACACTCGGACACGTACTTCGCAGTCTCCCGCTTCATCCGTGTCGACCAAAACTTGCTTCTGAGTTCTTGATACATTTTATTGCTGCCGGGGTGAATAGAAAACTTTCATAAGTGAGCCTCATCAAAGATCTTCTTCCGTAATTCCAAGTTACGGGGTACGACGATCCGGTCCTTGAACCATAGGATGTCGTCTCCGTCCTTCCGGAAACATTTCAACTCCCCGCTGTCTACACGTCTCCGCAAATGTGACATGCCCTTGTCATTCTTCTGGGCTGCCGCTATCTCTTCACGGATGGTGGGGATCAAAGCTAGGTTGTAGAGAGCTCCGTGTGGAATCACATGTAGCGGTGGTTCCCTCTCTTCCAATGGTGTGATGGTCAGATTGTTGACGTGTGACTTGCGGCTCAGCGCATCTGCCACTACGTTTGCCTTGCCCGGATGATAATGGATCTCTATTTCGTAATCCTTTATCAGTTCTAACCATCTTCGCTGCCTCATGTTCAGCTCCTTCTGAGTGAATATGTACTTGAGGCTTTTGTGGTCGGTATATAGATGTACGAGGTTACTGAGTAGTTAGTGCCTCCACATCTTCGGTGCAAGTACCACGGCAGCGAGCTCCAAGTCGTGAGTTGGATAATTCTGCTCATGGTTTCTAAGCTGCCGTGATCCATACGCGACCACTCTTCGGTCTTGCATCAGCACACATCCGAGCCCAATGCCGGATGCATCGCAGTACACATCGAACGGTTTTGTTGTGTCTGTCTGCGCCAAAACCGGTGCTGATGTTAGGTGCTTGACTAAAGCCTTGAATGCTGCTTCACATGCCGGACTCCAAACATATTTGGTAGCCTTCTTCAGCAGCTCCGTCATAGGCTTGGCAATCTTCGAGAAGTTCGGAATGAACCTCCGATAATATCCCGCGAGTCCGAGGAAACTCCGTACCTCATGAACAGTTCTCGGGGATTTCCAATTCAGCACTTGAGTGATCTTGCTCGAGTCTACAGCGATACCCTCCGCTGAGATGATATGCCCGAGGAAAGGCACTTGCGATATCCAGAATTCGCATTTGCTGAATTTCGCATATAGCTTGTGATCCCGCAGCCGTTGCAAGACTATACGCAGATGTTTCTTGTGATCTTCCTCTGACTTGGAATATACCAGTATGTCGTCGATGAAGACCACGACAAACTTGTCCAGCTCCGGCATGAATACCGAGTTCATCAAGTACATGAAGTGAGCTGGAGCATTGGTGACGCCGAAGGGCATGACCAGGTACTCATAAAGTCCGTACCTTGTCGAGAAAGCTGTCTTCGGAATGTCCTCAGCCCTTATCTTAATCTGATGGTACCCGGATCTTAAGTCCATCTTGGAAAAGATCTTTGCTTTGACCAACTGATCAAACAACATGTCGATCCGTGGCAACGGGTACTTGTTCTTGATGGTTACGGAATTTAATGGACGATAGTCCACACAAAGCCGTAACGTCTCATCCTTCTTCTTCACAAATAATGCCGAACAGCCCCATGGCGAGGAGCTCGGCCTAATAAAACCCTTCTCCAGAAGGTCCGTGAGCTGAGTCTTCAGTTCAGCCAACTCCTTGGGCGCCATCTTGTACGGCCTTCGGGATATTGGCATGGTTCCCGGTGCAAGTTCAATCTTGAACTCCACCTCTCTATCGGGCGGTATCCCCGGCAAATCGTCCGGGAATACGTCAGGGAACTCTCGGACCACTGGAATATCTTCCAATCTGATGGTTGTGGCTTGATAGACACTTGGAAGTTTTATTTCTGGACTGTCCAGAAATAAGGAATGAGCTCCATGCACTTCTGAGTTCAAGTGCATGACTCGAAGGACGGTGTCTAAAACAGCGCCGTGGCGGGTTAACCACGACATCCCTAGGATGACATCGACCTTCTGTCCCTCTAAGATAATGAGAGACGTGGGGTACACTCTACCCGCTAAGCATAATGGTGCTTTGGAAACCATTACGCTTGCTGAAATCTTCCCACCCAGTGAACAAATTAAATATGGACTATTGGTGGGTAGTATTTGCAAGCTATATTTATCAGTAAAAGCTTGGCTAATGAAGTTATGCGTGGCGCCTGAATCAAATAGTACTATGGCGGGATGCTGGTGGAGTTGGAACATACCCGCAAGGATTGGCTCGCCCTCCGGCACGTCCTCTATGGCAATCTGGTGGACGGTGCCGGGCCTAGGGTTTGCCCGCCACGCATTAGTAGGGTTCCGGGGTTGATTCCTCCCTGGAAACTGTGGTGCCACTCCGCTGCCTTGCCTCTCCGGGCAACTGCTCGCGAAGTGTCCTGAACGACCACACTTGTAACATGTGGCCGCTGCTGGTGTAGTGCTCGGGGGACGAAAGCCCGGCATGCGCTGCTGAGGTGCATACGCACGCGGCATCGCCCGCTGCTGCTGTTGTTGTTGCGGAGGTGGTGCTGGCAGTGCCGGCCTGAATGCCGGTGAAGAGTACGGCCGACTGCGGAAAGGCATCGGCCTCTGGGGTGGCTGCCAGCGTGAACCTTATGGTGGGCGATTCACCATCCGAAACTTCTGAGAAGGACCACCTCCTTCTCCGCTGCTCTGCGGTGCGCTTCGCTTTCACTCCGCCGCCGCCAACTCCTTGCCGGAGTCCTCTTGAACAATCGCAGTGTCAATGATGTCGTTGAGGCTGCCGTGATTGAACATCGCCAATTTGTCCTTCAGGAGCGGGTTAAGCCCCTGGTAGAAGTGGTCCCGCCGCTTCTCGTCAGTATCTGCGTGATACGACGCGTAGAGCGCGAGATCGTTGAACGCCCTGGAGTATTCCAGCGCGTTCCGGCTCCCTTGCTGCAGGTGTAGGGGCTCCTGCGTCTTCCTCTTCATCAAGCCTGGCGGTATGTGATAGACCCTGAAGGCCGTCCGGAACTCCGTCCAGGTCATAACTCGGTCGGTGGGCTGTGAAGCACAAAAGTTTGTCCACCACGCGCTCGCGGATCCTTGGAGCTGCTGGACCGCGAACTGAGTCTTGCGCTGCTCACTTATCTGGAGCAGCCCGAACTTCATCTCTATTGCGCGGAGCCAGTTGTCCGCGTCAAGAGGTTCATCCGCCCTTGAGAATACCGGGGGATGAGTCGCCAGGAAGTCGGAGTAGGAGCTCTGTTGACGCTCCTCACGGTCTTGACGTCTCTCTGGGCGAGACGTATTAGCGATGAGAGTCTGCAGCAACTCCGTGTGCTGCTGATGTGAACCCGCCATTGCCGCGACGATGTCGGCCAATGTAACCGTTGGCAGTGGCGGTGGCAGTGTTTGCTGTTGCTGTTGCTGCGGCTGTCCCGAGGAATCCTCGGGGGGCTGTTGGGAGGTCTCTCCCCCTTGGCTAGTACCCCCAACGTCCAGGTTGGCACGAGTACGCGTCATTCTGAAATTCAAAACAGCAGCGATTAGCACATGTCGTACTTAAAATCCCATATGCAACAGTATGTATTGAAGTGACACATGAATAATTTGCACAACATTCACATATATTGATAAGGCATAAACTTTATACAAGATACATTATTCTCGGGTCTCCGAGAAGTCGTGCTCATGTCGACACTACCTATACATACGCTACTGCCTACACGACATGTCCGATTACAAAAGTTGGGTTACACTACCCTAGCTGCCCTACTTGGCAACTGTAACCCCCTACTCGGAGTAGAACTCGACCTCCTGTGGGTCGTCCTCCTCCGGTACCTCTGCTGGTGGCTCTGGATCTACCACCTCTTCTCCCATCTCGGGTTCTCCCATTGCTGGAAGACCCAAGACCACCGGTATGCCCGATACCGGAGGTACGAGGTCCTGTAAAGCATGCACCTCGTCCATAGCCTGGTTGTAGTCCTCTTCCCAGCCTTTCCCTTCCTCAATAGCGTCGTCTCACTCTTGAGCAAGGTCCTCGTTCTGCTGGGTCAGATTCTGTACCAGTTCTTGTAACGCCGCGATGTCAACACGGCTCTTCTTCTTTGCCTTCTTCAGATGATGCAACTGATTGTGCTGTTCATTCAGTCGCTTGATCGTCGGAAGGAGCACATTACGGAGTGCGCTGTGATCACTCTCGAAATGGTCTTCACGGCTCGTTCTCTCCTTGAGCTTCGTGGCGAGATGCTCCGTATGAACAGCTTGGCTGTCCATCACGGCGTTTCCCGCCCTCATCTGTAGGCTAAGATTTGCCTCCGCGGGGCTGTACCTTGGGCAACCCGGATCTGTTGCCTCCCGGTACCTCCCTTCCCACACATGCTGAGCCCGTCCCTCCACCGGAACGAGTGCGTATGGAGTGCCCTCCATAGCCTGCACGTGTAGTTGGCAGAAACGTGACATGGTGTCACGGGCTGCCACTTGCCACATCCCTTACGGCTGTCTACCTCTCACCGTGATGGTGAACGGCACCCAACCGGGTGGCGTAGGTCCTGCAGGGACTTCAACATGGATTGTCCACGTCTTGTTCCCCTCTTCGCCTTCTTCCTTGGCGAAGTACTGCGGCATCTGGTTGTATCCAAAATATTGAAGCATATGCCTCAATGCTTCCGGATAGCCGCTGCGGTGAAAACAGTGGGACACCACCCACCCGTTCTCCAACTGCTTATCTGCTGTCATCTGTAAAAATATATTTGATAAATGTCAAATATTTATTTAAACAGTAAACCCTTGAGTTATAACATAAGACATGTCATTGAACCCATAAAACTTGGAAACATAGTTCAAATTTTTAGCAAATTTGACTGCTGATCTGCTGTTCACAAGACAGCCCTGACCAGTTTCAATTTCAACCTGATTTAGGCCATGTTAAAGGCAAAACCAATTCTGGAGCTCAACATCAAAGTTAAAGCTAACTTCAATAGCTTTCCAGAAAGCATTTGCTTGGACTAACCTCTGTCCTGGTTCAAAAGTTATGAGATGTCAAAGTTAACATAATTTCTGGAGAAATTTGGACAGCACCTCCCTGCTTTAGGTACTGATTTGATCCAAGAATTCCAGTTACTTCTGCTCTAAATATGACAAAACTTTCTGTTACAAAGTTGTAACCCATCTCATAAGCTGTCCAGAACTACCTCATTTTCTATTTTTGTATTTTTATGCAGGAAGTTATGCTCAATTTACAGAGAGTTTACAGAGAGTCTTTGCTCTGCCCTGTTTTCTGGACAGTTTCAACTCTACTGCATTTTTCGATTGGTTAAGGGATGAAACACCTATGGACCTCAACAGAGAAGTTTTCAAGCTCTTCCAAAGCTTTCCAGAAATGTATCATATGACTCCAACCTCGAAAGAACTCAACCTCTAACCTCTGATTAACTTCAGCCTTAACTCAGCTGAAAACAGAGTGCTCTGCCTTAACAACCTAGAAGTTGAAAACTTGTTAACTTTGAATATCCTGATTAAGGAAAGGAGTTACATCAAGTTTTACTACTTTGGATCAAAACTTTCAAGTTTTTAAATGAAGTTGTCCATTTAGTGGGGTGTGACGTCGATGCGTCACCAGATCATGTCGGTACTACGTCCTCACAATGAAAAACCTATGCCGGACTTAGCCGGCTTCATTAATTCAGTGGCACTAAACGTCACTCGCACACGGATGCTACACGTCTACCGTTTCGTGGTCAGACTACCTGCAGGAAACTCAAGCAATTGTCAGACTCGGCTGCACACCGAGCCCGGAATCCATACAGTTCATACACCCGGCCGTCATCACTCGCCCGGATGTTCTCAAGCCAAACACGCCTTGAGTTACGTGTTCACGTTTCAGACCACGTGACGGGGTCTCCCAAATTGCACCACGCACACCAGGCACCACACACACATACAAGGTACAAAGCGGAAGCAAAATTTTATTACATAAACTGGTTTCTGAACATGTTTACATCAAAATAGGTCCAGTCTACACTCACGGGCGTAGACTACACATCAAGTCCACGTTCATCCCTTGAACGTGTCCTTGCTAGCACACACGCACACTAACTATGCGGCATGCACGACTCCCACTCGACGGGGTTCCCCTCCTAGGGTTCCGTCTCTTCTTCGGGAGTCCCTTCCTCATAGAACCCTGCAAAAGCTTCAAACACAAGCAGTGAGCATGAAGGCTCAGCAAGTCTGACCCGTCTCACCTAAACATGGAACTTCTACATGAGGGGTGCTGGGTTACATGAGGTAAAAATCATTTGCAAGGACTCGCCTAATTAGTAGAACCTTACTTTTAAGTTTTAGCAGCAGGTTGTGGAGAACCTTACGCTAAGGCACATGAGAGAGCCGCAATCAAACAAGAAACACATTTCTCTCATGTACTTTGCCCAAAGTTTAAAAGGAACTTTAGTTAGCTCTAAACTACAGCAAACCATTAACAAGCAAAGTCCATCTTTCAATCAACAACATTTTAACATGTAACTAGCCTGTTCTTTCTACTTCACGGTACAGTGAACAAGTGGTACTCACTGACCGCGAGGGGCGGCGATTATAATCGATTTACACCTGCAGGGTTACCCGAAAAACCCGTCACGTACGCCCGTACTCAATGTTGCCTACAACAACCATCACGGACGCCGTATGCAACTACCTTTCACCCGTTAGCCAAATGTTGAACCGGTCCAATCATCCCGAGCAAGAGGTCTCTGCACGCGCATCTCAATGCCGCCAGCCGATTTACACCTCGAGCTCTCAACCTACCCTCTGAACGACCAGCTATGCCTCAACACCCAGCTACCCGAGTTACATCGGTTTCCCGGTTCCCATATAGCCGGTAGGTCTTCGATACTGTTCTAGCTTGTTCAACAGGCCCGCACACGGCTTGGTCCTCAATCGACACAAGCGGAGCTATAGCACACAGGCCCCAAAGTCCTGCTGCCCTTACTCTCCGCTCGGTCTCATTCTTCTTTCCATGTGTATCATGTGCTATCGCTACCCGAGTCGAGTGCCTCTAGCCTATGCTCGCGAGTAGTTCCAACTACTCGACTTGTACCGAATCCTACCCTAACTTAGCTTTGAAGTAGCTAACGGGGTTTGCAATCCTAAACCCAACCCAGGGTTTTCTTGGCTATGCAATTGGGTTTCCAAACAATACTCTAATGCAAGGAATCATAATACTCAAGTAAGTGCTCAAAACAATAGAAATTTGTAAAACAGTTAATGCAAACCGGGGCTTGCCTTGCTGCTCTTGGTCGTAGGCTAGCTGCTCCTCCAGAGTAACGAAGTCTAGGACTTCGGGTCCCTCCTCGACCTTAGCGACTACATGATAGAAGAGGTACATGTATCAATTTAAATGCATTTGTATTGAGTTTGAACTTATGAAGCTTATAAGTCCCACTAGACAGACTCAATGACTGTGAAACTTTTACTGTGGCTTGGTTACAACCTAAGTACAGACTTGGTTAAGTTTTAGTTGCAGTAAAGCTCATTTGAGCTCTCCACAACTAATTATGTACTTGACCTTAATTGAAGGCTTTTATGGTGTTCTAAGGATTTTCATGAAACAAACTATGACTTTCTGAAAACTAGATTTTCAGAGGGTTCTAATGGAATTGGTCTCACTTAATTTGAAGGTTCCTAGCTAAGGATATGAGCTAAACAATTTCAGAGAAAATTCTGAAAATGTTTGTGAACATTTTCTATTTTCTTTGGAACAGTTCCACTAATCACACCATTAGGTGGATCAAATGAGCTCAAATGGATCTGAAATTTTTATGGTAGTTCAGGGATATTCTGTTGAACATCCCAGCAAAATTTCAGGATTTTCCTCCAAAGGACTCTCCAGTTAAAATTCCAAACAGTTTAAACTTTGAGGAATTAATTCTGAAGAAATAAGGATTTTCATGAAGTGAAACTTGATTTGCTGGAAAGTACTCAGAGAGCTGAATCCAACAAAATTTGGTTCACTTGATTTGTAGTTTTCTACCAAAGTTGTGAGGATTTGAAGTGTCGGTACCTAAGATATGCGGTACCCCCGCGCACAGGGTAAAATGCCTAAGGAACTCGCCCTTCTCCGCAGGGAGAGCTCCGAAGGCGCCACGCGTACGGTGGGGCCGGACCTCCCTCTCCTCAGAGGAGAGCTCCGGGCCACCGCGTGGCATACAGAAGCCGGACCTCCCCCTCCGCGGGAGAGAGGTCCGAAGGCGCCGCGTGTCCAGCGGGGCCGGACCTCCCTCTCCTTAGAGGAGAGCTCCGGGCCCGCCACGTGGCCAGCAGAAGCCGAGCCTCTCCCTCCACGGAGAGAGGTCCGGAGGCTCCACGTGCCCCAAGGGACTGACCCTTCTCTTCTCTGAGAAGGGCTCCGGGCCTGCCACGTGGCAGCAGAGCGACGCTGCCTGCCCCGAGTGATAGGCAGCGGGCGTAAATATGCCCCATACCTTGCCCGTACAAGGTATTCAAGGCCCGCGTCTTCCCAAGACGCGGAAACGCGGAGCACGCGTCTGTCAGGTGCCGTTGCACCCAGTCGCATCACAGACTGACGCGCGGTGTCAGAACCTGTCAGCCAATAAACACCGCGACAAGACAACCCATGCCGCCTGCGCCGTCATCAACCGCTACGACTGGCATGCGGCATGGGCAGGGCGGCAAGATGAAGACTCAGAAGCCTTCGACCAGAGACAACTACCGGCATAACTGCAGATACGGTAGATAATAGACAATCTTCCCGGGGCCACCTGTCGGGCCCCGGCTCCCCTTGTAAGCCGCCCGAGTCTTGGACTATAAAAGGCTCGGGTAGGCGTCGATAGCAAGGGTTCGCATTTTGCAACTCATACGCTAGCCATACACTCTCAAGCTGTAACTCACCCCCAAGCTCAGGCCTCCGGCCCTGAGCAGCAAGCAATACAGCGAGCTCCATTGCTCGCCGTGGACGTAGGGTTTTACGCTCCGGCGGCCTGAACCACGTAAAACTCGCCGTGTCAAGCTCTTACTAACTCGTTCCATCCGCGCAAGCTCTCCGCTAGGAACTAGCCCCTCCGAAAAAGAACCTCCGCGGGCTGCCCAGTGCAGGCCCGGAAGAAGTGTCGACCGCACACTTCAACATTTGGCGCGCCAGGAAGGGGGCTTTTCTCCTAGCGCGACGAGTTTCCGCCGACGAAGATGACCAAGCTTCCTTCAGCGGCAAACTCTCCCCCTCCGCGTTCACGGCGAACCGTGACCACTGGGGAGTACATGTCGACACACTCAGGACGGAGCGTGTCGGCACAAGCTGGTAGCCAGCAGCCGACTCCGGCAACGCCGACTCCGGCTATGCAGGCCCAGACCAGTGTGAGATCTTCTGCAGCGCTGAGCGTAAACCATGGAGGTGCGCTAGCTGCAGCAAGAGCGCTGCTGCGCAACCCACCTGCGGGGGATGCGCCCCATTCAGCGACCCAGCAATGGGTCCATGAGGTGGACCGCCTCGTCGTCGCCGCCACGAACCCTCGGTTTCGGCGAGGACGGCGCCCAGGACAACCGGCTGTGTCGCTGACGCGCACACCCACGGTTGACGGGCTAACGGCGGATTCCAGCTCCTCCAGGCTCCTGTCGACGGACCTGCGAAGGAAACTGGAACGGTGCTGTCGGTACCTGAGATATGGGGTACCCCCGCGCACAGGGTAAAATGCCTAAGATGCTCGCCCTTCTCCGCAGGGAGAGCACCGAAGGCGCCACGCGTCTGGCGGGGCCGGACCTCCCTCTCCTCAGAGGAGAGCTCCGGGCCCGCCACGTGGCATACAGAAGCCGGATCTCCCCCTCCGCGGGAGAGAGGTCCGAAGACGCCACGCGTCCAGCGAGGCCGGACCTCCCTCTCCTCAGAGGTGAGCTCCGGGCCCGCCACGTGGCATGCAGAAGCCGGACCTCCCCCTCCGCGGGAGAGACATCCGAAGGCGCCACGCGTCCAGCGGGGCCGGACCTCCCTCTCCTCAGAGAAGAGCTCCGGACCTGCCACGTGGCTGGAAGAATGGTGCTGCCTGCCCCGGGCGGTAGGCAGCGGGCGTAAAGGCGCCCCTCACCTTGCCCGTACAAGGAATTCAAGGCCCGCGTCTTCCCAAGACGCGGAAACACGGAGCACGCGCCTGTCAGGTGCCGTTGCGTCCAGTCGCATCACAGACTGGCGCGCGGTGTCAGAACCTGACATGTAATAAACGCCGCGACAAGACATCCCATGCCGCCTGCGCCGTCATCAACCACTACGACTGGCGCACGGCATGGGCAGGGCGGCAAAAGGAAGACTCAGAAGCCTTCGACCGGAGGCAACCACCGGCATAACTACAGATACGGTAGATAATAGACAATCTTCCCGGGACCACCTGTCGGGTCCCGGCTTCCCTTGTAAGCCGCCCGAGCCTTGGATTATAAAAGGCTCGGGTAGGCGTCGATAGCAAGGGTTCGCATCCTGCCACTCATACGCTAGCCATACACTCTCAAGCTGGAACTCACCCCCAAGCTCAGGCCCCCGGCCCTGAGCAGCAAGCAATACAGCGAGCTCCATAGCTCGCCGTGGACGTAGGGTTTTACGCTCCGGCGGCCTGAACCACGTAAAACTTCCCGTGTCAAGCTCTCACTAACTCGTCCATCCGCGCAAGCTCTCCGCTAGGAACTAGCCCCTCCGAAAAAAGAACCTCCGCGGGTTGCCCAGTGCAGGCCTGGGGGAAGTGTCGATCGCACACTTCGACATTTGGCGCGCCAGGTAGGGGCTTTTCCCCTAGCGCGACGAGTTTCCGCCAACGAAGATGACCAAGCTCCCTTCAGCGGCAAGCTCTCCCCCTCCGCATTCACGGCGAACCGTGACCAGCGGAGAGTACATGTCGACGCACTCAGGACGGAGTGTGTCGGCACAAGCGGGTAGCCAGCAGCCGACTCCGGCAACGCCGACTCCGGCTATGCAGGCCCCGACCAGCGTGAGGTCTTCTGCAGCGCTGAGCGTACACCATGGAGGTGCGCTAGCTGCAGCAAGGGCGCTGCTGCGCAACCCACCTGCAGGGGATGCGCCCCATTCAGCAACCCAGCAATGGGTCCGTGAGGTGGACCGCCTCGTCGTCGCCGCCGCGAACCCTCGGTTTCGGCGAGGGCGGCGCCCAGGGCAACCAGCTGTGTCGCTGACGCGCACACCCACGGTTGACGGGCTAACGGCGGATTCCAGCTCCTCCAGGCTCCTGTCGACGGACCTGCGAAGGGAACTGGAGCGGTGCCACTTGGGGCAGGACGCCCGAGTGTACCTCGAGCGACGTCGAGAAAGGCGTCGCAACCATGAGGCAGGCGACAGCATGTCATCGGCCTCGACACAACCGGAAGGGCAGGCCTTCGCCATGCGAGCCCCGCCTCAGGCATATGCTGCGCAACATATGCCACCACCATATGCGCCGCAAGTAGCGGCCCCGGCCTATGGTGCAGCCTTGCCCATGCCGGGATACGTGGTGCCAGGTGTGAACCACCTGCTCGCAGCACCAGTACCTGCAGCAGCAGGTGCAGGATGTGCGGCCCTTGCGCCCCACCTTCGCTTCACAAGGTGGCCGCGCAAGTTTCGCCCGCACTTGCCCGAGAAGTACGACGGAAGCATCAACCCGGCGGAGTTCCTCCAGATCTACTCCACCGCCGTACTTGCTGTAGGAGGCGATGAGGCTGTCATGGCCAACTACTTTCCCGTCGCCTTGACCGGTCCAGCCCGGTCCTGGCTCATGAATCTACCCCAGGGGTCCATAACCTCCTGGGGTGAGCTCTGCCGGCAGTTCGTCACCAACTTCGGCTGCTCCTACACCCGTCCCGGCACGGAGCTCGATCTCCACGCCGTCAAGCAACAACCTGGGGAGTCGCTGCGCTCTTTCATCCAGCGGTTCTCTCAGGTGCGCAATTTAATTTGTTCACCGGGTGGGAAGATTTCAGCAAGCGTAATGGTCTCCAAAGCACCATTATGCTTAGCGGGTAGAGTGTACCCCACGTCTCTCATTATCTTAGAGGGGCAGAAGGTCGATGTCATTCTAGGGATGTCGTGGTTAACCCGCCACGGCGCTGTTTTAGATACCGTCCTTCGAGTCGTGCACTTAAACTCAGGAGTGCACGGTTCTCACTCATTATTTCTGGACAGTCCAGATATAAAACTTCCAAGTGTCTATCAAGCCACAACCATCAGATTGGAAGACATTCCAGTGGTCCGAGAGTTCCCGGATGTATTCCCGGACGATTTGCCGGGGATGCCACCCGATAGAGAGGTGGAGTTCAGGATTGAACTTGCACCGGGAACCATGCCAATATCCCGAAGGCCGTACAAGATGGCGCCCAAGGAGTTGGCTGAACTGAAGACTCAGCTCACGGACCTTCTGGAGAAGGGTTTTATTAGGCCGAGCTCCTCGCCATGGGGCTGTTCGGCATTATTTGTCAAAAAGAAGGATGAAACGTTGCGGCTTTGCGTGGACTACCGTCCATTAAATGCCGTAACCATCAAGAACAAGTACCCGTTGCCACGGATCGACATGTTGTTTGATCAGTTGGTCGAAGCAAAGATCTTTTCCAAAATGGATTTAAGATCCGGGTACCATCAGATTAAGATAAGGGCGGAGGACATTCCAAAGACAGCTTTCTCGACAAGGTATGGACTTTATGAGTACCTGGTCATGTCCTTTGGCCTCACCAATGCTCCAGCTCACTTCATGTACTTAATGAACTCGGTGTTCATGCCGGAGCTGGACAAGTTTGTCGTGGTCTTCATCGACGACATCCTAGTATACTCCAAGTCGGAGGAAGATCACAAGAAACATCTGCGTATAGTCTTGCAACGGCTGCGGGATCACAAGTTATACGCCAAATTCAGCAAATGCGAGTTTTGGATATCGCAAGTGCCTTTCCTCGGGCATATCATCTCAGCGGAGGGTATCGCTGTGGACCCGAGCAAGATCACGCAAGTGCTGAATTGGAAATCCCCGAGAACTGTTCATGAGGTACGGAGTTTCCTCGGACTCGCGGGATATTATCGGAGGTTCATTCCGAACTTCTCGAAGATTGCCAAGCCAATGACAGAGCTGCTGAAGAAGGCTACCAAATATGTTTGGAGTCCAGCATGTGAAGCAGCATTCAAGGCTTTAGTCAAGCACCTGACATCAGCACCGGTTTTGGCGCAGCCAGACACAACAAAACCGTTCGATGTGTACTGCGATGCATCTGGCATTGGGCTCGGATGTGTGCTGATGCAAGACCGAAGAGTGGTCACGTATGGATCACGGCAGCTTAGGAATCATGAGCAAAATTATCCAACTCACGACTTGGAGCTCGCTGCCGTGGTACTTGCACTGAAGATGTGGAGGCACTACCTACTCGGTAACCTCGTACATTTATATACCGACCACAAAAGCCTCAAGTACATATTCACTCAGAAGGAGCTGAACATGAGGCAACGAAGATGGTTAGAACTGATAAAGGATTATGAGATAGAGATCCATTATCATCCGGGCAAGGCAAACGTTGTGGCAGACGCGCTGAGCCGCAAGTCACACGTCAATAATCTGACCATCACACCGTTGGAAGGGAGCGAACCACCACTACATGTGATTCCACACGGAGCTCTCTACAACCTAGCTTTGATCCCTACCATCCGTGAAGAGATAGTGGCAGCCCAGAAGAATGACAAGGGCATGTCACATTTGCGGAGACGTGTAGACAGTGCGGAGTTGAAATGTTTCCGGAAGGACGGAGACGGCGTCCTATGGTTCAAGGACCGGATCGTCGTACCCCGAAATCCGGAGTTACGGAAGAAAATATTTGATGAGGCTCACTTATCAAAATTTTCTATTCACCCCGGCAGCAACAAAATGTATCAAGAACTCAGAAGAAGGTTTTGGTGGACACGGATGAAGCGAGAGACTGCAAAATACGTGTCCGAGTGTGATACATGTCGAAGGGTGAAGGCAGACCACATGCGGAAACCGGGACTGCTGCAACCACTGGGCATTCCTGCATGGAAGTGGGAGGACGTGAGCATGGATTTCGTCGTCGGTTTACCCACCACCTTACAGAAACATGATTCGGTGTGGGTGATCATCGATCGGCTCACCAAAGTTGCCCATTTCATCCCGGTCAACACCAACTACAACGCCAAGAAGTACGCTGAACTGTACATCTCACGGATCCTATGCTTGTACGGCGTACCCCGTACTATCATATCGGATCGGGGCACTTTATTTGTGTCCCGTTTTTGGGAGCAGCTACACGCTGCCTTGGGGACGAAGCTGATCCGTAGTTCAGCCTACCACCCGCAGACGGATGGACAAACCGAGCGGGTAAATCAGATTCTAGAAGACATGCTACGAGCTTGCGCTATCGACCACGGCAAGAATTGGGATGATCACTTGCCGTTAGCCGAGTTCTCGTACAACAATGGGTACCAAGCCAGCATCAAGATGGCGCCCTACGAGGCGCTATACGGCAGGAAATGCCGCACACCATTGAACTGGTGTGAGTCTGGCGAGAGGGTTACCTTCGGGATTGACCTTGTCAACAACGCGGAAGAAAAGGTTCGACTGATTCAAGCGAACCTAAAAGCCGCTCAATCCCGTCAAAAACAGTATGCGGACCGGAGAAGGCGCCCATTACAATTCGAAGTTGGAGATTACGTATATCTACGGGTGTCTCCAATGAAGGGCGTAAACAGATTTGGGGTGAGAGGAAAGTTAGCGCCCCGCTTCATCGGTCCATTCCAGATTACCGAAAGATGTGGATCGGTGGCATACCGACTGAAATTACCAGAAGCACTTTCCGGTGTGCACGACGTCTTTCACGTTTCCCAGCTGAGGAAGTGTCTCAAGCTATCAACTACCGTTCAGCTGGAAGACATTGAAGAACTGCAACCGGATCTCACCTATCAGGAGAAACCGGTGCAGATTATTGATGAAAAGGCCCGGACCACACGCAACCGTACGTTGTGGTTCTACAAGGTTCTGTGGAGTAATCACTCCATGGACGAGGCGACATGGGAGAGTGAAGAATTCCTTCGCACTAACTACCCCGACTTTCTCACGTCGCATATCCGGTAATTTTCCACCGTCCTCTCTCTCATTTTTACCTTATAATCTCGGGACGAGATTCTTTTAAGGGGGGAGGAATGTAAGGGTCTCAGTTTTTGACACCCATTTGCAGTGTTCATCACCACACCACACACCTCATTTGAGCAAGAATGATGAACACAAATGAAGAGCAAGTAACAATTATCAACATGCTCATTAGAGAACAA
The DNA here is from genome assembly GCA_030760725.1 of Neostapfia colusana. Taxonomy (NCBI): domain Eukaryota; kingdom Viridiplantae; phylum Streptophyta; class Magnoliopsida; order Poales; family Poaceae; genus Neostapfia; species Neostapfia colusana. Next base: position 3,157,227 of record JASWHV010000010.1, on the reverse strand, counting down.
ACTCACACATTGCAAAAGTGGTATTTCCCACATGTGATATAGATGGGCTGGACATATGAAAACTCCTACACTTTGCTAAGAATGTCCATGCCAAGTTTCACCCAAATTCAAAACCTTTTTGAGGTCTTTTTGAGTATAGATAGGAGGAGGGCAGTTTGAAACCATATTCAAATTCAAACTGTTTCCACCCACTGAATTTAAAAGTGGGAGGCATATTCTCACTCAGCACATTTTTGTGAGCTCCCACACCAAGTTTCACTCCATTTGGAGTTAATCTTGACATGAGCTAAGGGGGAGAAATTCAAACTTTATTTGAATTTCAAACTGAACTTGTGCTGAAATTCATTCAAACCAAACCTCATTTGAACTTTGATCAACTCAAATGGCTCATGGGTGAATAATTTGAATTGCCAAGGGTAGTATAGGGTTCACTGTTTACCACAGCTGTTAGGAGTAAATTTCAGAGGTTAAAAGGAGGGGTGGGACCCACATGTCAGTCTCTGCCTCAATACAAACCGACTGAAACACAGTTCAGTCGGTTCCCGGCTGCTGTGTGCGCGCGCCACCGAAGGGGGGCAGCCGGCGCCAGCTCCTGCTGCGCGCCCCAAGCCGGAGACCAGCCGCCGGGCTATTTATTCCCTCCCCGGCGTGCTCCGATCACTCACTTCCCGAGCTGCCGGCATACTCGGCCGTTTTTCCCACTGCCATCACCGCCGCTCGAGCTCCCGCTTGATCAAGCCGATCACTCGTGAGCACAGCCTCCTCCACAGCAAAACGGCACCAAGAGATCGTAAGCAACCTCCCAGACTCCGTGTTGGCCTGTGAGCAAGCTTCCTCGAGCTGTACGAGCCGTTTCTCCGGCGAGCCAAACGTCGCCGCCGATCGGGCTCCCGTGGACAGCACGGCACAGCCGTTGTCACGTCCTCTTCTCTACACAAGAAAGGTGCGTGATTGTATGTAGATGGAGTAGCCGAAAGCCGTTTGGCGATTGATCAACCCTCGGCCGAGAATTTCCAAATTTATTCTTGATCAGTTCATAAGAACCGAGCTCACCTTCGGGTGAAATTCGTGCTCTATGCACGAAGGTTGGACAAGCTCGTTACCTAGTAACTTCTATGCACGCTAGCGCCCACGCTCGGACTGGAATTGGAGAAAACCATCGAGGATCGGCCATGATATGGCTGTTTTCCCCGCCGCCATGGCTGAACACCTCGGCTCACCGTCGAGAGCCTAGTTGCCGGTATTTCTAGCTTCCACCCAGCCCTAGTTCGTGTTTCCCATGCCCTACCGATGCTCTCCGACCGATTTCCGGTCGATTTGGTGCACGGGAGAGCGGGACCGACCTCACCGGAACCCTAGCCGGTGCTGTCACCGGTGCGCACGGGTTTCCGGTCATCGCCGGCGGCCGGCGACCCTACCATCGAGTCCAGGGGGTCGGAGAAGGGGCAGGCGGCAAGTTTCGGGCCGGGAGTTGGCCGGGAACTCAGTTCCGGCGAGGGTCGCCGGAGAACGCCGCCGCCGCGCAGTTGGCGCGAGGAGGGAGACGACGCACTGTGTGCGGGGCCCACAAGCCAGAGTTTAAACTTTTCCCCGAATTTCAGTTTTAGTTCAAACTTCAAATCCTTATAACTTTGGCTAGAAAGCTCCAAATTGAGTGAACCAAATTTTGCTGGATTCAGCTCTCTGAGTACTTTCCAGAAAATCAAGTTTCACTCCATGAAATTCCTTATTTCTCCAGAATTAATTCCTTAAAGTTTAAACTGTTAGGAATTTTAACTGGAGAATCCTTTGGAGGAAAATCCTGAAATTTTGCTGAGATGTTCACCAAAATATCCTTGAACTACCATAAAAATTTCAGATCTATTTGAGCTCATTTAGGCCACCTAATGGTGTGATTAGTGAAACTGTTCCAGAGAAAATAGAAAATGTTCAGAAACATTTTCAGAATTTTCTCTGAAATTGTTTAGCTCATATCTTTAGTTAGAGACTTCCAAATTAAGTGAGACCAACTCCATTAGAACCCTATGAAAATCTAGTTTTCAGAAAATCATAGTTTGTCTCATGAAAATTCCTAGAACACCCTAAGAGTTCCAATTAAGGTCAAGGACATAATTATTTGTGGAGGGCTCAAATGAGCTTTGCTGCAACTAAAACTTGACCAAGTCTCTGTTTAGGTTGTAACCAAGCCACAGAAAAAGTTTCACAGTCATTAGGTCTATCTAGCAAAGGTTATAGACTTCACAACTTCAAAGTTAATACAAATGCATTTAAATTAATACATACATTGCTCTTATCATATAGTCGCTAAGGTCGAGGAGGAACCCGAAGTCCTAGACTTCGTTACTCCGGAGGAACAGCTAGCCTACGACCAAGAGCAGCAAGGCAAGCTCCGGTTTGCATTAACCTTTTTACAAATTTTTATTGTTTTGAGCACATACTTGTTTCCTTTGTTCTGTGCATTAGAGTCTTGTTTGGAAATCCAACTGCATAGCCAAGAAAACCACGGGTTGGGTTTAGGATTGCAAACCTCGTTAGCCACTGCATTGCTAGGATAGAGTAGGATTCGGTACAAGTCGAGTAGTTGGAACTACTCGCGAGAATAGGCTAGAGGCACATTGCTCGGGTAGAGATAGCACATGATACACATGGCAAGAAAATGAGACCGAGCGGAGGGTAAGGGCAGCAGGACTTTGGGGCCTGTGTGCTGTAGCTCCGCTTGCGTCGATTGAGGACCGAGCCGTGTGCGGGCCTGTTGAACAAGCTAGAACAGTACCGAAGACCTACCGGCTATATGGGAACCGGGAAACTGATGTAACTCGGGTAGCTGGGTATTGAGGCATTGCCCGTCGTTCAGAGGGTAGGTTGAGAGCTCGAGGTGTAAATCAGCTGGCGGCACAGAGATGCGCGTGCAGGGACCTCTTGCTCGGGACGATGGGACCGGTTCAATATTTGGCTGACGGGTGAAAGGTAGTCGCGTACGGCGTCCGTGATGGTTGTTGTAGGCAACATCGAGTACGGGCGTACGTGACGGGTTGTTCGGGTAACCCTGCAGGTGTAAATCGATTATAATCGCCGTCCCTCGCGGTCAGTGAGTACCACTTGTTCACTGTACCGTGACGTAGAAAGAACAGGCTAGTTACATGTTAAAATGTTGCTGATTGAAAGCTGGACATTGATTGTTAATGATATGCTGTAGCTTAGTGCTAACTAAAGTTCTTTTCAACTTTGGGCAAAGTACATGAGAGAAATGCGTTTCTTGTTTGATTGCGGCTCTCTCATGTGCCTTCGCGTAAGGTTCTCCACAACCTGCTGCTAAAACTCGAAAGTAAGGTTCTACTAATTAGGCGAGTCCTTACAAATGATTTTACCTCATGTAACCCATTACCCTCATGTAGAAGTTCCATGTTTAGGTGAGACGGGTCAGACTTGCTGAGCCTTCGTGCTCACTGCTTGTGTTTGAAGCTTTTGCAGGGTTCTATGAGGAAGGGACTCCCGAAGAGGAGACGGAACCCCAGGAGGGGAACCCCGTCGAGTGGGAGTCGTGCACGCCGCAGAGTTAGTGTGCGTGTGTGCTAGCAAGGACACGTTCAAGGGCTGGACGTGCACTTGATGCTTAGTCTACGCCCGCGAGTGTGGACTAAACTTATTTTGATGTAAACATGTTCATAAACTTGTTTATGTAATAAAACTTCCGCTTCCGCTTTGCACCTTTGACGTGTGTTATACGGTGCTGTGCAACGCAGCACCCCTCGGCGTGATCCTGGCTCGACAGGACCAATGGGGTCGTGTCATTATCCGGGTGTGTCTTGATTGCAATCACCGTCCCTCACGGTTATTTGAGTACCCGCTTGTTCACTGCGCTGTGACGTAGTAAGAAGTGAAATAAGTCAACTGAAAATGCTGTATTGATCTTAATGTCTTGAATACCTTGATTGCTGTAGATATAGAGCTAATTAAGTTTATATTCCACTTTGGGCATCACCACATCGGAGGAAAGCGTTTCTTGTTTGATTGTGGACTTCCGATGTGAGGGCTGCCTAAGGCTCATTAAACTGTTGCTATAAAACTGAAAGTAAGGATCAACTTATAGGTGTGTCTTTATTGCAAAGTCCTTTCCTACCTTACACATCCTTGCACGTAGAGTTCCATGCCTAGGGTTGACGGTTAAGACTTGCTGAGCCATCGTGCTCATGGTTGCAATATTTTGAGCTGTGTGCAGGTGAGAGTTATGAGGAAGGTTCCGAGGACGAGGCGATGCCCCCGTCGGGTACACGGCCGAGCTGGAGCCCTGCACGCCGCCGTGATTCTCCGGTTCCTTGCTGCTAGCGTGTAGCGTCCCCGGGCCAGACAGCTACACTTTTGCATAGTTAGAATGAGAGGCTACTTATGTATATTACTTCCGCTGTATAAATAAGTTTTGTAAAAAGACTTCCGCTGTTTTATATCAAATAAAAGTTTGTATGTTGTTCTTTATTCTTTTCGTGTGTGCTGTTGGGTGCCGCATCATACGGCACGACCCTATGCGATCCTGGAGTGGGTGAACCACGGAGGTGGTCCCCACAGGCGTGGTATCAGAGCCGCATTGGGAATAGCACGCTCGAAAAGAGCCTATTTTGAAAACTTAGAAGTAGTCGAGTGAAGATTAGTCATTAAGCCCATATAAGGTCTATGATAGTAGTAGTTACTAAGGTGGAAAGGCTAACTTATGTGTTATACATTCTGTAACGACGCTCCGACGTCAGGTAAGAGGTAAGGTACGCCACCGCAGGCGGATCAATTGCGGTAACTCGCCATACGAGAAATAGTATGGAAGGATATACCGTGGCTTGGCACGGTAGTGAATATGAGTCTCTGAACCTCTCAATGGTTCTGAGAGCATATGAAAACACTGATCTCCAGCGTGCTTTAGGCAAAAGTGAGAATGCCCCATCGTGTGGTAAGCAACACGATAGTATGCAACTCTTGAACGTTCAATGCTCGAAGGGCCATACGCAGCGCTCGCCATCAGCGTGCCTCAACGGTCATGAGGCAGTAGGTGGTATCCATTGTGTTGATAAAATTCCCAACCGTGACGACCCGTTCGCGCTCTACTCGGGTTCCCTGTCGTGTGGTGTGAAAACACGACCATGTACCTTGAGACGTGGCTTGACTCAAGGACGATCCGTATGGCAATGATACGGACCGTATGTTTTTACTATTATATGGAACTGCCTGCAATGTTAAAACATTTGTGTGCACCATTATTGTGTGTTCTTCTGCAGGTACATTAACCACGTTAGTGCATGACGTGTAGAAACCGTTTGTGAGCGACGTCTTTAGTTCCACCATTTGACACGTATATGCCGGGATACCGGTTTAGGATTTTCTTTGGTGAGGAAACGTAGTACCGAGATTGCATAAAAGGATATTTTTCAAATAAAAGAGTCAAAATGAAGTTTAGGATTCCATTTAGGGGTTATTGAACTTCTATATTGAACTAAGAGTCAATTGGGAGTATAGATTCAATCTCTAAGACTTAGGAACAATCTCCCCTGTTTCAGCAGAAATTTTTCTGAACTTCAACAGGGCATAACTTAAGATTGGTTGAACCAATGGAGGTGTGGGATACCATTCTGGAAAGGTTTAAAAGTCCTCTACAACTTTTCTGTAGGGCTCCAGAACAAAATCTCCCTCCAATGGGATGAAAATCTCAGATGAGTAGGTACTGTCCGGAAACAGGGCAGACCAAATGCTCTCTGGAATTCTCCGTATTTCTACCAAAACACTTAGTCTCACCGTTCGACATCCAGTGGCTGTTGTAAAACAGTGAGCTGGAGTCGAGAAGTTTTTGCATTCCACGTATCATTTCGAGCGAGTACATGTTTGGGTCCAGTACAATAGCGAGGAATTACGCATGCTAACACACTTAACATCCCGTGGTAACCCCGATGGTCGAAATGAACTTTTAACCCATAAAGTTCAATACTTTGGAACTCGATCGTGTGACACGGTCCAGGGATGTATATGTTGCATAAAGTTTATACTTTATCCATATATGTGACTGTTATGCGTACTATTTATTCCATTCTCACATCACTATTGTATAGACTGGATGAAATAAACCAACATGTGCTGATCGTTTGAATGGTATGAATGCAGAATGGTGCGGATACGCTCAACGCAAGAGGAGGGAGGTCCGAGTCAGGTTCGTGGGGATGAGTCTCCACCTCTGGAGCAAACCACGACGCAGCAGCAACCACCTCCTCCACCGCCAGAACTTCCAAGAAACCTGGCGGAGGTTCTCGCTGCAGTGCTCGGCTCGCGCGACGAGCAAACCGAGCTGCTGCGGATGCTAGTGCAGCAGAATGCGTCCCATCAGGGAGGACGCCAAGACAATGGGCAACGCCAGCCCCAACAAAGCTCGTATTCAGAATTCATGGCGACCCATGCACCGGTCTTCACGGAGGCCGAAGAACCTTTGGAGGCGGACAGCTTTATCCGCACTCTGGAGGCAAAGTTCGGGCTGCTACGATGCACCGAACATCAGAAGGCGCTGTATGCAGCGCAACAGCTTCAAGGAGAAGCCGGTACCTGGTGGGCGAACTACACCGCCTCCTTACCGGCTGGCCATGCCGTCACATGGACGGAGTTCCGGGAGGCGTTCCGCGCCTATCACATACCTCCCAGTGTGATGGAAATGAAGCTCCAGGAGTTCCTGGCGCTACGACAAGGCGAGAGGAGTGCTCATGAGTACTCCAGGTTATTCAACCGGCTGGCGCAGTATGCGCCAGGATTTGTGGGGACGGAAGACAACAAGCGCAATGCTTTCTTCCGGGGCCTGAATTCAAAGATGAAGGTCCATCTCGCCCAAAGCAATCGCGGCACATTCAACGACCTGGTTAATGCCGCGATTCTACAAGAGAATGCTCAGCGCGAGCGCGGTTCTGACAAGAGGAAACATAGCACGCTGACAAGCAGCAGTGGTGGGACGCCACAGAAATACCGCATGGTGTATCGCTCACCATCCGGTCAGAGATGGCAGCCACCGGCGCGACCGCCTCAGTTTCACGGGCGGCAATATAATGTGCCGGGCTTTCGACTGACGTATCCACCACAGCAACAGCAGCAGAAAGGATGGTTCCGCGTGCGCCTCAGTTTCAACAGCGTGCACCGGGATTCCATCCTCAAGTCAGCGGGACCCCGACACCTTACACGTGCTACACGTGTGGCCGTGTCGGGCACATTTCAAGAGACTGCCCCGAGCCACGACAGGGCAGGGGTGCAGCACCATATCAGGGTGCTAATCAGCCCCGTAACCAGCCCAAGAAACCAGCACCAAAACCCGGCAACGTCCACCACTTAGCCATCGAAGATGTGCCGGAAGGCGAACCCGTCCTCGCGGGTACGTTCTCTTACCTAGATCATCCCGTAGTCATACTTTTTGACTCCGGTGCCACCCATAATTTCATAAGTCAGTCTTATGTTATTAAATATCAACTGCCTATCATTCCCACAAATAATTCATATTTGATATGTTCTCCGGGTGGGAAAATAACAGCTGATAGAATGGTCTATAGAGCACCATTACAGCTGGGTGGAAATCTATACCCGACGTCTCTAATCATGTTAGAGAGTCAAAAACTTGATGTCATTTTAGGAATGTCATGGCTACATCGCAATGGTGCTATTCTTGACATCATTCCACGTGTGGTTCATCTCAATTCTCCACTTCATGAACCACATGTTCTTACTCTTGACCGATCGGTTCAAGAAGCCCCAGCCACATATAACATGGAAGCCACAAAACTTGAGGATATTCGTGTGGTCCGTGAATACCCGGATGTCTTTCCAGAGGATCTTCCGGGCATGCCACCCAAAAGAGATGTCGAGTTCAAGATTGAACTCGTACCCAGGACGACGCCGATATCACTTAGACCATACAAGATGGCTCCCAACGAGCTGGCTGAACTGAAGGAGCAGCTCAACGATCTAATGAAGAAGGGCTTCATTCGACTGAGTTCCTCGCCATGGGGATGCTGGGCGCTGTTTGTGAAGAAGAAGGATGAAACCTTGAGGTTGTGTGTGGACTACCGACCTCTCAACGCCATCACCATCAAGAATAAATATCCACTGCCCCGCATCGATATATTATTCGATCAACTTGTGGGTGTAAGTGTATTTTCAAAGATGGATCTTCACTCCGGATATCATCAAATCAAGATCCAGGCGGAAGATATTCCAAAGACGGCCTTCTCGACGAGATATGGGTTGTATGAATACCTCGTCATGTCCTTTGGTCTCACCAACGCCCCGGCACACTTCATGTATCTCATGGACTCAGTATTCATGCCGGAGTTGGACAATTTTGTGGTGGTGTTCATAGACGACATCTTGGTTTACTCCAAGTCTGAAGAAGAACATGCCAAACACTTGCATATCGTACTTCAACGATTAAGAGACCATAAGCTTTATGCCAAGTTCAGCAAGTGCGAGTTTTGGATCAGCCAAGTGCCCTTCCTTGGTCATATCATTTCTGCAGAAGGCATTGCAGTTGATCCAAGCAAGATCGAACAAGTGCTGAAATGGAAGTCCCCCACATCAGTCCATGAAGTCAGGAGTTTCCTCGGGTTAGCAGGATATTACCGGAGATTCATACCAAATTTCTCCAAGCTTGCTAAGCCGATGACTGAACTGTTGAAGAAGGGGATGAAATATGTTTGGAGCTCAGCTTGTGAAGAAGCTTTCCAGGCATTAGTGAAGCATCTTACAACAGCCCCGGTGTTAGCTCAACCGGATACAACCAAGCCATTCGACGTATATTGTGATGCGTCCGGTATCGGGCTTGGCTGTGTATTGATGCAAGGAGGAAGAGTGGTCGCCTATAGCTCACGTCAACTCCGTAACCACGAGCAGCACTATCTGACTCATGATCTTGAGCTTGCTGCTGTGGTATTGGCCTTGAAGATATGGAGGCACTATTTGCTTGGGAACTTAGTGCACCTCTACACTGACCACAAGAGTTTGAAGTATATCTTCACTCAAAAGGAGTTGAATATGCGGCAACGGAGATGGCTAGAACTGATCAAAGACTATGAGATCGAGATTCACTACCACCCCGGTAAGGCAAACGTGGTTGCCGATGCCTTAAGCCGCAAATCCCATGTCAACAATCTGTCCATCACCCCACTTGAAGAGGAGGAGCCGAGTCTGTACTTGGTTCCATATGGAGCATTATATAATCTTGCTCTCATACCAACCATAAGAGAGGAGATTATGGAAGCTCAGAGGAAGGACATGGGAATGTCGCACATTCGGAGAAGGATGGAGAATGGCGAAATGAAATTCTTCCGAAGAGATGAACACGACACGCTATGGTTTAAAGACCGTATAGTGGTACCCCGTGACATGAAGCTTCGGAAGAAAATCTTGGACGAAGCTCATCTGTCCAAGTATTCTATTCATCCGGGCAGCAACAAGATGTACCAGGATCTGAAAACCAGGTTTTGGTGGACACGGATGAAAAGAGAAATCGCAAAGTACGTATCTGAATGTGATACATGTCGGCGTGTGAAAGCCGACCATATGCGTAAAGCCGGACAGCTGCAACCATTGAACATTCCGGCGTGGAAGTGGGAGGATATCAGCATGGACTTCATAGTCGGGTTACCTCTCACGTCTCACAAACATGACTCGATTTGGGTAATAGTCGATCAACTAACCAAGTCGGCTCATTTTATCCCCGTACATACAAAGTACGTGGCCAAGCAATATGCGGAGCTGTACATTGCAAAGATCTTGTGTTTGCACGGTGTTCCCCGCTCCATCATTTCAGATCGCGGTGCGCTGTTCGTCTCTCAGTTCTGGGAACAGCTGCACGCATCATTGGGGACCAAACTGATCCGAAGCTCCGCGTATCACCCGCAGACAGATGGTCAAACTGAACGGGTGAATCAAGTGCTTGAAGACATGCTACGCGCTTGTGCCATCCACCACGGCAAGAATTGGGATGATCATTTGCCGTTGGCGGTGTTTTCTTACAACAATGGCTATCAAGCTAGCATCAAGATGGCGTCGTATGAAGCTCTCTACGGCCGGAAATGTCGCACCCCTCTCAACTGGTGCGAGTCCGGCGAGCGAGTTATCTATGACATTGAACTTGTGAATGAAGCTGAAGAATGAGTGCGAGTAATACAAGCCAATCTCAAGGCTGCTCAATCTCGTCAGAAGAGCTATGCGGATAAAAGACACCGCCCTCTCCACTTCGACATCGGGGACCATGTCTATGTCCATGTGTCTCCGATGAAGGGAGTTCACCATTTCGGAGTGAAGGGTAAACTTGCGCCACGGTTCATTGGTCCGTTCACCGTCATTGAAAGATGTGGACCCGTGGCCTATCGCTTGGATTTACCGGCGTCACTCGCAGGCATTCACAACGTCTTCCACATCTCTCAGCTGAGGAAATGCCTCAAACCCTCAGCTGAAATCCGCACTGAAGACATAGAAGTTCTTCAACCGGACCTCACGTACAAGGAGTATCCAATCCGGATTATCGATGAAAAGACTCGCGCCACAAGAAACCGGACCTTAAGGTTCTACAAGGTCTTGTGGAGTAACCATACCGCTGATGAGGCGACATGGGAAGGCGAGGACTATCTACAAACCAATTATCCGGACTTGCTATCATCATATAACCGGTAAAGTTTTTCCCCACTTTGCTTTTCCTTTGGAATCTCGGGACGAGATTCTTTTTAAGGGGGGAGGGATGTAAAATCCCTAAAAGTGGTAGCAAGAAAATTCTGCTCATGTGTACTTATGAAATATGAGGGGAATTAAAACTTTGAATTATAAGGGGGTGAGTTCAACGTGAGGGTTTAGACTTCCCAAAACTTTCAAACATGGAGATCCAAATTCCTAACTTGGATCTTCATAGCCCAAATATTTACCCTTCCAAATTTCAGCTTATTTGGAGGAGTTTTCATATTTGTTTGGGATTAAAAGGAAAAGCCCTCTAATCTGAATTTCAAATTCAGTTTCAAATTCCAATTCCCTCAATTTAAAAATTTGGGTTCGCCAATGTGTTCTCCACCTTTGAATGAGCAGCCATGCCAAAAATGGGAAAATTTGGAGCTGGTTTGCTATATTTTTGAGGCAACACAAAGTGGAGAATTCAAACTCCTTTTCAAATTCAAATGATCAAACCACATCCAAATTTCACATTAGAATTCAAACTATTTGAATTCAGAAAATTCAAACTATGACTTTGGGGTGAAGTCAAGTCTTTAATGTTGAGTTGCTGGTGGGAAAATATCAGAAAAGTTTGACTAAACAAAGGGGGAGGTGGGGCCCAATTGTCAGCCACCCAAAACAAACCAACCGACTGTTTCCCTCTCTCTCTGTTCTCCCGAGCTAATCACCGCGCGCCAGCTCCCGGCGCGACCCTCTCCCGAGGATGGCACCGCGCCAGCTCCTGCTTCTCGGCCGCGTGATCACCTCCGCGCCCCCAGCTGAAGCACCGAAACGTTCTTTTGCCCCCTCACGCGCTCACCGCTGCTCGGTTTCTTTTGCAAGGGAACCACCCGGCGCCATTGCTGTTCCTCCCTCGCCCACGCTCGCCTGAGCTCGGATGATCGAGCCCCAAACAGCAAAAAGAAGCGCAAGAGAGTGCTCCAGCCTCCACCTTTCTTTCCCCTAAGCTTCCTAGCTCGTGCTACGCGCAAACCAGAGATTGACGCCGGCGATCGGAGGTGCTCGGCGGAACCCCGTTAGGTTCACCATGGACAGCACGCTACGGCCAGCTTCACCGCCCCTTCCCTGCACAAGAAAGGTGCGTTGTTGTCCGTAGATCGTGTTACCGAAAGCCTCAGGATGATTGATCAACCGGGTAGTGAGAATTTCGGGTTTTACCAAACCCTAATTCATAGCAACACTTCTCGGTCTACAATCAAATTCTTCGTGCTGCGATAGCTAGAGCTCATCCTGGTCTAGGAGAAGCTTTGTTAGATCCCTGCGATCCTTCTCGCTCAAACGGCGCCGGAAACCATCAAGAACTGAAGGAGTTCTTCGAGTTTTTGTCGCCGCCGGCGTTTTGCGGGCTCGGGTCGCCGGTGAGGTCTCCTCTCCGGTGGTTTTCATGGAGAGCGAGCTATGGGTCGATGTTGTCCATGGGACACTAGTGCTTTTGGAGCAAACCCTAGCCTGAAAGACCCACTGTTGAGGGAGAGCGAGGTCGCCGAAGTAAGGTCCGACATGGTCGCCGGTGCAAGCATCTTTCCGGCCGTTGTCATCCGCTCCTGACCCCACCATCGTGTTCAGCACGGTGTAGAACTCACAGGCGGCAGGTTTGACGAAGTTTGGACCACGGGAACCCCGTCCCGGTGAGCCTCGCCGGCGTGCGCCGTCGCGGGAGGCGCGGGCAGCGCGAGGAAGACGAAGGGGGGCCGGGTCCCACCGGTCAGCCTCCGTATACGCGCGGGGATCGGTTTGTGGCGCCGGATCCAGTGCGGCTGCGCGAGAATAACCCCGTAGCCCCCGGTGTTGCCGAAATCTCACTGGTCCGATTTAAAACAGTGGGCCCAGTTCCAATTATTTGAAGTCTCTATTAGGGATATAATTCCAGGAATTAGCTGATTTTTGCAAGCCCATAACTTTGTGTAGAAAGCTCCAAAAAGAGTGAGACCAATTTTTTTGGATTCCTCATGAGGAGTACTTCACATAGAAACCAATTTTTGGCTATGAAAATGCCCAGGAATATCTGTAGAATTGTTTTTATTAAATCCTTTAGGGATTTATTACAGGAGCAATTCTTTATGAAATATTCCCAAATTTGGGCAGCAAATCCTATTCATAGATACTGATCTCCAGTAAAAATTTGGGCTTCATTGGAGTCCATTTGCTAGGTCAAATTACCTTCCCAAGTTCAGCCTTTATTTGGAAATTCAAATTCAAACAGAGACTGTTCAGCACTCCTGTCCAAATTTCAAAAATTCATATCTCTCTGATGGTAGCTCCAAAAATGGTGAAACAAATTTTGTTAGAACCATGGAGACTTACCCTAATCAGATCTTCCACTATTAGCTATGTCAAAGCTCCTGATTTGGGCTCAAAATTCAGAGAAGCATTGTACTTGTAGGAATTTTAAATACTTCATGGTGCAATGACATGTCTCCAAATTTGGCTCAAATCATCCTTAGAGAGTATAGTATCCACTGTAAAAATCCCAAAACCAAATAAGGATCCTAAATAGCAGTAGCTATGAATAGAAGTTTAATTATTATAATTCCTTAATATTTATACATATTTTGTTACATTTCATTTAGTGACCGAAGTTGAGGACGCACCGGAGTCTTTGGACGTCCTGCCACCAGAAGCTAACTTCTTCACTGACTGCAACCAGGCAAGTCCCGGTTTGCACTTAAGTACCTTTTATAAAGTTTTTCATTTGTATCACTTATGTCTAGGTTGAAATGTATGCATTAGAGTTAGGGTGATTGAAACCCCACTTGCATAGCCTCTTTAACTCCTATAAAGGGTTGGGTAGTTTACAAACTCGACGAGTAGAGAATGCCATGCTAATGCTTAGGATTCCGGTAGAAGTCGAGTGGTTGGAAGCTACTCGCGAGATAATACTTATCACACGGGATGAGAAGAGATAGAAAATGGCTTAAGTTGTGAAAATGAGACCCAGCAGGGGGGATAGGATGCAGTGAGCAGAGGTCTCACGTGCGTAGCCCTGTTGGTGTCGGTTGAGGACCGTCCGTGTGCGGCCCTGCTGGACAAGTATCGAACAGTACCGGATGCATACTTGCATATGGGAACCAGGAAACCGATGTAATTGGTTAACCTGGGTGTCGAGGCTTACCCAACCGTAAATAGGAGTGGGTTGAGGGTAGCAAGGTGTAAATCTGCCGGTGGGCATAGTCATGCTCCACGCGGGGACCTCCTACCCGTTACGGATGGACCGGTTTGGCATTTGGGTTGCCTTTGAAAGGTTGTTGCATACAACAGAGTAGGAAGGGGTGTGGAATCACGCTTCTGAAAGTGGGTGTATGCAACGTGTTATCTGGGTGTGTCTTGATTGCAATCACCGTCCCTCGTGGTTATTTGAGTACTCGCTTGTTCACTGCGCTGTGACGTAGTAAGAAGTGAAATAAGCCAACTGAAAATGCTGTATTGATCTTAATGTCTTGAATACCTTGATTGCTGTAGATATAGAGCTAATTAAGTTTATATTCCACTTTGGGCATCACCACATCGGAGGAAAGCGTTTCTTGTTTGATTGTGGACTTCCGATGTGAGGGCTGCCTAAGGCTCATTAAACTGTTGCTATAAAACTGAAAGTAAGGATCAACTTATAGGCGTGTCTTTATTGCAAAGTCCTTTCCTACCTTACACATCCTTGCACGTAGAGTTCCATGCCTAGGGTTGACGGTTAAGACTTGCTGAGCCATCATGCTCACGGTTGCAATATTTTGAGCTGTGTGCAGGTGAGAGTTATGAGGAAGGTTCCGAGGACGAGGCGATGCCCCCGTCGGGGTACACGGCCGAGCTGGAGCCCTGCACGCCACCGTGATTCTCTGGTTCCTTGCTGCTAGCGTGTAGCGTCCCCGGGCTGGACAGCTACACTTTTGCATAGTTAGAATGAGAGGCTACTTATGTATATTACTTCCGCTTTATAAATAAGTTTGTAAAAAGACTTCCGCTGTTTTATATCAAATAAAAGTTTGTATGTTGTTCTTTATTCTTTTCGTGTGTGCTGTTGGGTGCCGCATCGTACGGCACCACCCTATGCGATCCTGGAGTGGGTGAACCACGGAGGTGGTCCCCACACGTTTGACGGGCTGACGGCAGACTCCCGCTCCACCAGGCTCCCATCTACGGACCTGAGGTCAGGGCTGGAGCGATGTCACCTGGGCGAAGACGCCCCCGTGACCATCGAGCGACGCCGAGAAAGGCTTCACAACCAAGAGGCCGGCGACAGCATGTCGACCGCCTCAACCCAGCCTAGGCAGCAGACGTTTGCTACATGATCTCTGCCCCAGGCGTACGCCACGCAGCATATGCCTCAGCCATATGCCCGGCAAATGGCGCCCCCGATTTGTGGCGCACCTTTGCCCATGCCGGGGTACATGGTGCCAACAGCGGACCAAGCGTTCGCGGCACCAACACCTGCAGCAACAGGAGCAGGATGTGCGGCCCTGGCGCCACACCTTCGCTTCGCGAAGTGGCCGCGCAAGTTCCGGCCGCACCTGCCTGAGAAATACGACGGCAGCGTCAACCCGGCGGAGTTCCTCCAGATCTACTCCGCCATCCATGCTGCAGGAGGGGATGAGGCCGTCATGGCCAACTAATTTCCCGTCGCCTTGACCGGCCTGGCTCGGTCTTGGCTCATGAATCTCCCCCAGGATTCCATAACCTCCTGGGGAGAGCTCTGCCGACAGTTTACTGCAAACTTCGGCAGCTCCTACACCCGGCCTAGCACGGAGCTCGACCTCCACGCCATCCAATAACAACCTGGAGAGTCGTTGCACTCCTTCATCCACCGGTTCTCCCAGGTACGGAACACCATCCCCTATATCCAAAATGCTTCAGTGGTGGTGGCGTTCCGACAGGGTGTACGGGACAAGAAGATGCTCGAGAAGCTCGCGACCAGAGAAGTGCGCGACGTCTCAGAGCTCTTCAGCCTGGCGGACAAGTGCACTAGAGCAGCAGAAGGGCGCAATTGGCACTCACAGCCAGCCTCCAAAGCCGGAGGACAGCCTGGATCTGGTGCTGCTTCCCATGGAAGCAGCAAAAAGATCAAGAACAGGGGCGGTGGCAAGATGAAGCCACCAACCGCAGCTCCCGTTGCTGCAGCAGCAGCACCCACTGGAGCTCGGGGGCCACGCCCCGACAAGAGGCCGCGACAGTCACCAGCCCCAGACGGTGACCAAGGCGAGCCGTGCCCCGTGCACAACACCAGTAGCCATACTTCTGCTGAGTGCCGGGAGATTCAGAAGCTCGTGGAACGCTTCCGCAGGGGGAAGCAGCCGCGTGCGGAAGCCCTCCCTTCCGTCAGAGGGAAGGTAAGCAGAAGGTAGACGCCCAGGACAACGTCGGCCAGCACATGAAGTTCCAGGAGCCCCAGAGTACCGTGAAGGCGGTGCGCAACCACGAGGACTCCAGCTCCAGTGACGATGATTCGTGTCGGTAGCCCACTACGGCTACTTCGTCTTGAAGGTGCCTACACCAACAGGCGTCTTCAAGATATGTGGAGACTGCACTGCTGCTGTGTCAGCCTTGGAAAAGCTCCAAGCATCTGCTGCAGCCCGAGCACCAGCCCCCGGCGGTGCAGAACCAGGCCAGCTCCACCCGAGCACACGCCTCCATGCCTCGGCCTCACCTCCCGGGGACCGCCCTGGACTTGTCAACCCCCTGTCGGCCTGAGCCAATGGAGGAAGACATCCTGGGTCCCCCAAGAAGGGTCCGGGCCTGTTTACCTCTTGTCAGCATGAGCCAATGGAGGAAGGTACCCCGGGGCTCGCAGGAGAAGCCACGCATGACCAGCTCCGGCGTGAAGATATCGACCTCGTCGACGAGGCACGATTACATGCAACGCTCCACAACGCACGGTCTCGGCTGGCGCTCCGGCGCTACCGCCAAAGGACCAAGCATGTCCGGAGCTCCAGGGAGGCGACCTGGTGTCGCGGCGCATACTTTCTCGCGAAGGGACCGACAAACTCTCCCCCAGCCAGGAAGGTCCCTTCCGAGTCACAAAAGTTTGCCACCCCGGGTGCACACACCTCCCCACCAAGGATGGGGGTCCGTGTGACGCCCTCAATTCTGTGAAAAACCACGGAACCGAGAACTAATGCATATGTGTGCCCAGGATGTTCATCACACATACACATATACTCCACAAACTGAATTCAGAATATATATATCCACGAATAACAGAGTTTATTACAATGTCTCATGAGTCTTGGACTCATGCTCACAGTGGAAGTCTTATTTCTATGCAGCGGAAGTCTTTATTCTAATGCGGAAGCAATTTAACTAATGCGGAAGCAAATCTAAGCAGCAATTGGCTCCATCTCTATTCCATCCCCACAGGCAAGGTTGAGAACAGATCACACGCCTAATGCTCCATTTGTTCTTCATAGTAATCTTCTCCTCCTGCTGCTGATGAAATGATAATGCAAGTTTGAGTACAATGATGTACTCAGCAAGTGCGGGAAAATATGATATGTAGCTCATAACAAGGTAGGTATAAAAAGGCTCATTGCATAAAGCAAAGTTATTTATCAAACCTTGATAAAACAGCAACTCATTTTTAGGTGAATGTAATCCCAACATATATTAGAATACCAATCGTACCTCCATTATGTTCATTACCTTCCATGTCCCATCCAGACATCAATCAACCTCATTCTTACTCACGAATACCTCCTCGTATTCGCTACCATCTCACGAATACCATCTCGTATTCGCTACCATTTCATCTCATAAACAACTTCGTCTCCCACCGAGACCAACCTCGTTGCCATGACTCAACAGTCATGCAACCCATCTTATCACCCAGACTCAATTGTCCCAAAACCAAACCATAACCAAACCATCCAAAACCATAACCAGTAACCATCCCAATAACCATCCCAACTAATCATGGCAGTTGGCCAGGCGCTCGAGACCGTAAGCTCGGCTATCATGATAGTTTTAAGAACTCTGCAGAGTTTGCACCTCTTTACCCACAAGTTTGTGATTTCGTCACCCGTCGGCGACTGCAGAACCTCCATTATAACAGTACACAACCGTCGGTGTATGGCCAAGAGATCAAAAAATAGCCTTTACAAAGGGGCTACTAGATGTATGGACTCACTAAGGTTTCACCGGCAGGCTAGAATCTCCAATTCTCCCACCCACGGGCCCCCTCTTGTGCCATGCAGTTCCCAGGACAGTCCTCACTCGACTCCCATTCCCCGCACCATCCAAAGTCCATAACAATCTAGCAACTTACCTAATTACTCAGCTAAGCCGCACCCATACTTGGCCTTGTGGTGGCACTGTTATCCTGGCATGTGCATGCATGAACCGGTCCTTAGATCTACGGCAAGTAAACCACCATCTCATGCTACCTCATTCACCAACCCAGTCTTGCCTAGATCTCCCTCTGATCCATGTCCATTAACGACATCAGTTTCTCATTATCATTACGAGTGCACTTAGCTAGACACATCTATCTCGCTTCCCAATCCCATGCACTCAGCGAAGCATAAAAGTAAAAACCATACCCGACTCATAAACTTCCAGGCTACAAGGGTGGTTTAATCAAAACTAGTAAACTCCTATAAAAGGGTTTCCCATCATGTTTGACTCAGCACACACACCTTTTCGCAAAACAAAACAATTTTCCCAAAACATAGGATCAATATGGTCAAGGAGCACTTGCCTTGTTCTTGCGGTTCTGGTGGCTCTTGGATCTCGAAACCTTTTTGTTGCAGCTCGTCGTAGACAGCTCCCTGAGCTTGTCCTTCTATACAGGATCACGCACATACAAGATTCATAACAATCACTACCATGCACAAACTTTAAACTAGATGCGATGATGCATATGCATGCTATCCTATGATCAGTTTTATTAGATCGTGTCCTTGCATGGCTTTATGATGAGCAGGGGTGTTCGGATCAGATGCGGACGTGGCGATGACCTTGTCTTTAGATCAACCCGATCAACAAGTGATCTGTCCACGAGAAAGCTTCTGTTCAAAAGGAATCGAAGAACAGATCAAAGAAAACACGATGATGTCGTAAGGTGGTATTGGAGACCTACCTTACGTACTTCTCGGTCTTCGGGTCCTTCTCAGATCGTTGGGCTCACTTCCGGCGATCTTTCTTGGTGAACTTCGGCGATGGCTTTCTCGGTGAGTTGAGGCTAGGGTTCTAAATCGTCGGCTTAGGAGTTGGAAAAGAAATTCGTGGTTTCGGCCAAAGGTTCTGGTTTCTATTTATAATCAGGAAGAGAAGAGTCCTAATCTGATTGTATCCCGAATAAGAGTCCTATTCAGATCATCGTCGGATCCTAACATCTTATCATTAGTTGATTTGGTGCGGTAACATTGTGGAATTCAGGTCGGTTTCTTTTCCATACCGGTATTCTTACGCGTACAGATTCCAAAACTGCTTCAGAACCCGTTACCTTCGCGGTGATGAGCTCCGTAAGCTCCACGTGTCCACCGGGCCTGGTCTCTCCCTTTCCGCAGAGACGAGCTCCGGTTGTGCCGCGTGTCAAGCGATCAAGACCTTCCTTCTCCTTCGGAGGTGAACTCCGCGTGCGCCACGTATCCTGGCGGTCGGGACCTCCTCTCTACTCGGAGGTGGCTCCACGCACGCCACGTGTCAGTGCTGGACCTTCCCTCTCTCCGGAGGTGGCTCCAGCGCCAGACTTCCTTTCTTCTCAGAGACGAGATCCGAGGTTAACACGTGTCCAACAGTGACGAACCTCCCGGAGATAAGCTCCGGTGGCGACATGTGTTCAATAGAACCGGACCTCTCGGAGGTGAGCTCCGAGATCGACATGTATCCCGCGCGACTGGTCCTCTGATTCCCGCGGTGACTAGCTCCGAAGGTGACATGTGTCCTGCGGAAATGCCTTTGCTTCTTCCGCAGAGGCTAGCTCCGGGGGCAACACGTGTCCCACAGGGTCGGACCTCTCCCCCCTTGCGGAGATGAGCCCCGAGCCTGCCACGTAGCCAGTTTAGCGGCGGACCTCTCCCCACTTCGCAGGGATGAGCTCTGAATACGCCACGTGGTCAGCGAGCCGTGGAAGTTGTCTTCGGCGCTCTCTGTGAACTGGATTCGGCTCTTATTGGCTATCCTTTTGATATTTTTCTCCGTTCCTACTTTTCTTAAAATGTTTTCTCTTCATAAAACATGAATATATGCTGACACCAAAAATGAGGGTGTCACAAATCTACCCCCCTTAAATTAAATCTCACCCTCGAGATTCGTTGGTAGAGAATAGATGAGGAAATTCTGCCTTGATGTCTTCTTCACGCTCCCATGTGGCTTCGGCTTCGGTGTGATGGCTTCATTGCACCTTGCACCATCGGATCACTTTGTTCCTGGTGACCCTTTCCTTTACGTCCAAAATTCGGACAGGGTGTTCCGCATAAGTCAGGTCTTCTTGAAGTTCAAGCTCTTCTATTGGTATTTGCTCCTCTGGTACTCTCAAGCACTTCTTGAGCTGGGAAACATGAAACACTTCATGTACGTCGGAGAGATATGTTGGGAGCTCTAGTTGATAGGCTACATCTCCTCGCTTGTCCAAAATATTAAATGGTCCTATGTAGCGAGGTGCTAGCTTTCCTTTGACGTTGAAACGTCGTTGACCACGGATAGGCGATACTTTAAGGTATACGAAGTCTCCTACTTCGAAGGTCAACTTCCTTCGCCTATTGTCCGCATAGCCTTTCTGTCGTGACTGAGCAGCCTTTAAGTTCTCCCGTATCGTTTGGACTTGCTTTTCAGCCTCTTGTAGCACTTCGGGTCCAAACACCTGGTTCTCTCTGGTCTCGTTCCAAAACAGCGGCGTTCTACACCGTCTACCATATAATGCTTCGAAAGGCAACATCTTCAAGCTAGCTTGATAGCTGTTGTTATAGGAGAATTCGGCGTACGGTAAACTCCTATCCCAACTACGCCCACGTTTCAAGGTGCAAGCTCTCAACATGTCCTCCAGAATTTGGTTTGTCCTTTTGGTTTGCCCATCGGTTTGTGGGTGATAGGCGGAGCTAAAATCCAGTCGTGTACCCATGGCTTTCTGCAGCTTCCTCCAGAATCTAGAGGTAAACTGAGAACCTCGATCTGAGACTATCCTCTTCGGGACTCCATGACGGCACACGATCTGCTCCATGTACAACTCGGCTAATTGTGCAACGTTGTAATTGGCCCTTATAGGGAGAAAATGGGCTGTTTCCATCAATCGGTCCACGATTACCCAGATGGAGTCATAACCCAACTGAGTACGTGGCAATCCGACGATGAAATCCATACTGATGTCCTCCCACTTCCATTCTGGTACCTTCAAAGGTTGCTACAATCCAGTGGGTCTTTGATGTTTGGCCTTCACCCGTTGGCATGTATCGCATAGGGCAACGTATTCGGCTATGTCCCTTTTCATACCATCCCACCAATAACAAGTTTTCAAGTCCTTGTACATTTTGGTACTTCCGGGATGTATGGAGTAGGGTGATTCATGTGCCTCCTTCAATATCATGTCGTGGAGGTGCTTCACGTTAGGCACACAAATCCTTTTTCCTAGCCAGAGCGTACCCTTCTCATCTTCTTTGAAATCCTTCTCTATTCCCTGTCGGATCCTTTCCTTGATCTCCTTGATCTCCTCATCCATTGCTTGGCCATCCCTTATCTCTTGCTCCAATGAAGAGCGGATCTCCATCATTTCCATGTTGTTCAAGAATCCGAGGTGTAACCATTCGAACTCCTTTCATAGTTCGGGTGGTAGCTCCCGAACCGTGAGTTGGTGACATGCTCCCTTCCGGCTTAATGCATCAGCTACTACATTGGCCTTCCCAGGGTGATAGTTGATTCCAACATCGTAATCCTTGATGAGTTCCAACCATCGACGTTGCCTCAAATTCAAGTCCGTTTGGGTAAATATGTACTTGAGGCTTTTATGATCCGTATAGATCTCACATCGATGACCAAGGATATAATGTCTCCAAATTTTTAATGCATACACTACTGCTGCTAGCTCCAAGTCATGTGTAGGATAATTAAGCTCATGTTTCTTTAAATGTCGTGAGGCATAGGCTACCACTTGTCCTTCTTGCATGAGCACACATCCGAGCCCCTGTCTGGATGCGTCACAATATATGTCAAAGTTCTTGCTTACGTCCGGTAATACCAAAACCGGCGCTGTGGTTAGCCTTTTCTTGAGCTCCTCAAAACTTTCTTGGCATGCTGGTGTCCATCGAAAGGCTTTTCCCTTCGTTAGCAACTCCATCATGGGATTTGCTATCTTAGAGAAGTCTTTGATGAATCTTCGATAGTATCCAGCCATCCCAAGAAAATTCCGAATATCCCTCATGTTTTGCGGTTGGTCCCACTTCAGAACATCTCTCACCTTACCGGGGTCAACCAATACCCCTTCCTCGGAGATAATGTGGCCTAGGAACGATATTTCCTTTAGCCAGAATTGACACTTGTTAAGCTTGGCATACAGTTGATGCTCACGCAATTTCTGCAAGGTCAATTTCAAATGTTCTTCATGCTCCTCCTCACTTTTTGAATACACCATAATGTCATCGATGAAAACCATGACGAACTTATCCAAGTACTCCATGAAAACCTTGTTCATGAGGTACATGAAGTATGCGGGTGCATTTGTTAACCCAAAAGACATGATGGTATATTCATACGAACCATACCGCGTTCGAAAGGCAGTCTTGGGTATATCAGAGGGCTTAATCTTCAGCTGGAAATATCCCGACCGAAGATCAATCTTGGAGAACACTCGAGCTCCTTTCATTTGGTCGAACAGGTCCTCTATACAGGGCAGAGGGTATTTGTTCTTGATTGTCACCTCGTTGAGAGACCTATAGTCCACGCACATCCTTTGGGTTCCATCCTTCTTGTCTACGAAGAGCACAAAAGCTCCCCATGGTAACGAGCTTGGACGTATAAAACCCTTATTCAACTGCTCTTGAATTTGCTTCTTGAGTTCTACTAGTTCATTGACAGGCATCCTATAGGTTCTCTTTGCTATGGGTGCGGTTCCGGGTACCAAATCAATGGCAAACTCAATGTCCCGATCAGGGGGCATACCTGGAAGCTCCTCTGGAAACACGTCAGAGAATTCTTGAACCACTGGAATGCTGTCCAATGTTGCTCCTTCAACATGGTTCAAGATTGCCTTTTCAGTGGTTTGTTGGGCTGACTCAAACTCGACACGGATGCCGTGCTCATTTGTCAACTGCACGCTTCTTTCAGCACATTGGATTACCCCATTGTGCTTGCTTAACCAATCCATCCCGAGTATTATGTCAATCCCTTGGGAATCCAAGACAATAAGGTTGGCAAGGAAGTCTACCCCCTTATTTTAAGGCTTACTTTCGGACATACTATATTAGTCCCCATTTCTCCTCCGGGGGAATTAACTAACATAGCACATTCTAAGTGGGATACGGGTAGATGATGTTTGGGAACATACTTGGATGATATGAAGGAATTTGATGCTCCATAATCAAATAAGATGGTGGCTGGGTTGGAGTTGGCAAGGAACATACCAATTACGACGTCCTCAGCCTGTTGTGCTTCCTCAGCCGAGACATGGTTCACGTTGCCGCGAGCATAGTTCTGCTGTCCACGGTTTCCTTGATTGTCCCCTCCGTTCGGTCGCGGGTTCTGTTTGGGCACGTTGCCTTGCTGTCCAGGACCTCTCCTCGGGCACTGGTTTGCGAAGTGTCCTATTTCCCCACATGCAAAGCATGCCCTGTTGCCCACGGCAGCAGGTACGTTGGGGTGGGGGTTTTGAACAGGAGTGCCCATGTTAGGTCGGGGCACAGGAGGCATGGGCACACGAGGTGCTGGTGCAACGGGTCGTTGCTGTGGTGGCTGACTAGGGCGGTATGCAGGAGTGGTCGATCCATACTGCGGTGTAGCTGGGGGCATGTACCGAGGTCGTAGATTGCTCCCTTGAGGCTGGTATGGCATCTTCCTCTTGCACTCTCGCTCGATCTCTCGGATCTTGTTTTCAACCACTATAGCCTTGTCAACCAGCTTCTGAAAGCTTGCTTAGTCATTGTTGAGGAGCTGAACCTGGATCTCATTGTTCAACCCTCTCATGAACAGGTATTGCTTCCTCTGGTCTGAGTTGACATCCTCGGGGGCATACCGGGGTAGTTGTGTGAACTTGTTGAGGTACTCATTCACACTTCTCTGTCCTTGGCGGAGACCTTCGAACTCCTGTCTCTTGAGCATCATTACACGAGCAGGGATGTAATGAGAGCGGAAACTTTCCTTGAACTCAGTCCAAGTGATCGTCTCCGAGTTGACATGAGCATTGCTTAGGGCATCCCACCAGTCAGCGGCGGCTCCCGTAAGTTGGTGCGACGCAAAGAGGACCTTCTCTCGGTCATTACACTGCACTATGGCAAGCTTCTTCTTCATGGATTTCAATCAGTCGTCGGCCTCCATGGGGTCGTTAGCTTGAGCAAAGGTGGGTGGTCGAGTCCTCATGAACTCTGCCAGCCTGTTATGAGCCGGTGGTGGTGGTGGCGGTGGTGCCGGAACAGGTTTGTTGTTGTTGGCCTGCAATTGACCCAAAGTTTGGATCATAGTTTGCATAAGTTGGTTCTGCATAGCCATCAACCGTTCCAGGTGGTTCTCGCCAGCTCCGGGGTTAACAGGAACTTCATCGTGACCATCCTCTTGGTTGTCACGGACGTTCCTTCGGCCGGCGTTTCCTCTCACCATCTGTGGGAGAGAACGAAATAGAATAGAAGGTTAAGTAGATTCCCTCAACTATATGCATCAAGGTGAGTTGGACTGTATATATATACTAGCTCATATGAGGATGTGAACAAGTGCCGAAAACATCTCACACCTCTTTCTACTTATGTGTGGATATGGACAACGTTTTGAGACGTCCCACAACTCACACTAAGCACACAATCACAAACAATCATTGCAAGGGCTCACACAACTCCTATTCAAGGATGGCTTCCTATGTCAAGGTAGTTTCAAGGCCAATCTAAGCATCCTAGGGTGCTTCCTTTGGTCAGCGTGGCTTAGCTACCAATCTGTTTATGATACCAATCTCTGATTGTACCTAGGTGTGTAATCTACCCCTTATCTGTGGCTTTTGATGCCAATCTGTATTTCCTATTTAGGCGTGTAACCCACTGTCAACCGTGGCTCTGATACCAATCTGTGACACCCTCAATTATGTGGGAAACCACAGAACCGAGAACTAGTGCATATGTGTGCCCAGGATGTTCATCACACATACACATATACTCCACAAATTGAATTCAGAATATATATATCCACGAATAACAGAGTTTATTACAATGTCTCATGAGTCTTGGACTCATGCTCACAGCGGAAGTCTTATTTCTATGCAGCAGAAGTCTTTATTGTAATGCGGAAAAAATTTAACTAATGCGGAAGCAAATCTAAGCAGCAATTGGCTCCATCTCTATTCCATCCCCACAGGCAAGGTTGAGAACAGATCACACGCCTAATGCTCCATTTGTTCTTCATAGTAATCTTCTCCTGCTGCTGATGATGAAATGATAATGCAAGTTTGAGTACAATGATGTACTCAGCAAGTGCGGGAAAATATGATATGTAGCTCATAACAAGGTAGGTATAAAAAGGCTCATTGCAGAAAGCAAAGTTATTTATCAAACCTTGATAAAACAACAACTCATTTTTAGGTGAATGTAATCCCAACATATATTAGAATACAAATCATACCTCCATTATGTTCATTACCTTCCATGTCCCATCCAGACATCAATCAACCTCATTCTTGCTCACGAATACCTCCTCATATTCGCTACCATCTCACGAATACCATATCGTATTCGCTACCATTTCATCTCATAAACAACTTCGTCTCCCACCGAGACCAACCTCGTTGCCATGACTCAACAGTCATGCAACCCATCTTATCACCCGGACTCAATAGTCCCAAAACCAAACCATAACCAAACCATCCAAAACCATAACCACTAACCATCCCAATAACCATCCCAACTAATCATGGTAGTTGGCCAGGCGCTCGTGACTGTAAGCTCGGCTAGCATGATAGTTTTAAGAACTCTGCAGAGTTTGCACCTCTTTACCCACAAGTTTGTGATTTCGTCACCCGTCGGCGACTGCAGAACCTCCATTATACCAGTACACAACCGTCCGTGTATGGCCAAGAGATCACAAAATAGCCTTTACAAAGGGGCTACTAGATGTATGGACTCACTAAGGTTTCACCGGCAGGCTAGAATCTCTAATTCCCCCACCCACGAGCCCCCTCTTGTGCCATGCAGTTCCCAGGGCAGTCCTCACTCGACTCCCATTCTCCGCGCCATCCACAGTCCATAACAATCTAGCAACTTACCTAATTACTCAGCTAAGCCGCACCCATACTTGGCCTTGTGGTGGCACTGTTATCCTGGCATGTGCATGCATGAACCGGTCCTTAGATCTACGGCAAGTAAACCACCATCTCATGCTACCTCATTCACAAACCCAGTATTGCCTAGATCTCCCTCCGATCCATGTCCATTAACAACATCAGTTTCTCATTATCATTACGAGTGCACTTAGCTAGACACATCTATCTCGCTTCCCAATCCCATGGACTCAGCGAAGCATAAAAGTAAAAACCATACCCGACTCATAAACTTCCCAGGCTACAAGGGTTGTTTAATCAAAACTAGTAAACTCCTATAAAAGGGTTTCCCATCATGTTTGACTCAGCACACACACCTTTTCGCAAGACAAAACAATTTTCCCAAAACATAGGATCAATATGGTCAAGGAGCACTTGCCTTGTTCTTGCGGTTCTGGTGGCTCTTGGATCTCGAAACCTTGTTGTTGCAGCTCGTCGTAGATAACTCCCTAAGCTTTTCCTTCTATACAGGATCACACACATACAAGATTCATAACAATCAATACCATGCACAAACTTTAAACTAGATGCGATGATGCATATGCATGCTATCCTATGATCAGTTTTATTAGATCGTGTCCTTGCATGGCTTTATGAAGAACAGGGGTGTTCGGATCAGATGCGGACATGGCGATGACCTTGTCTTTAGATCAACCCGATCAACAAGTGATCTGTCCACGAGAAAGCTTCTGTTCGAAAGGAATCAAAGAACAGATGCAAAGAAAACACGATGATGTTGTAAGGTGGTATTGGAGACCTACCTTACGTACTTCTCGGTCTTCGGGTCCTTCTCAGATCGTTGGGCTCTCTGTCGGCGATCTTCCTTGCTGAACTCCGGCGATGGCTTTCTCAGCGAGTTGAGGCTAGGGTTCTAAGTCGTCGGCTTAGGAGTTGGAAAAGAAATTTGTGGTTTCGGCCAAAGGTTCTGGGTTCTATTTATAATCGGGAAGAGAAGAGTCCTAATCTGATTGTATCCCGAATAAGAGTCCTATTCAGATCATCGTTGGATCCTAACATCTTATCTTTAGTTGATTTGGTGCGGTAACATTGTGGAATTCAGGTCGGTTTCTTTTCCATACCGGTATTCTTACGCGTACAGATTCCAAAACCGCTTCAGAACCCATTACCTTCACGGTGATGAGCTCCGGAAGCTCCACGTGTCCACCGGACCTGGTCTCTCCCTTTCCGCAGAGACGAGCTCTAGTTGTGCCGCGTGTCAAGCGAGCGAGACCTCCCTTCTCCTTCGGAGGTGAACTCCACGTGCGCCACGTATCCTGGCAGTCAGGACCACCTCTCTACTCAGAGGTGGCTCCGCGCACGCTACGTGTTAGTGCCGGACCTTCCCTCTCTCCGGAGGTGGCTGCAGCGCCAGACTTCCTTTCTTCTCAGAGACGAGCTCTGAGGTTAACACGTGTCCAACAGTGACGGACCCCCCGGAGATAAGCTCCGGTGGCGACATGTGTTCAATAGAACCGGACCTCTCGGAGGTGAGCTCCGACATCGACACGTATCCCGCGCGACTGGTCCTCTTATTCCCGCGGTGACTAGCTCCAAAGGTGACATGTGTCCTGCGGAAATGCCTTTGCTTCTTCCGCAGAGGCTAGCTCCGGGGGCAACACGTGTCCCATAGGGTCGGACCTCTCCCGCTTTGCGGAGATGAGCCCCGAGCCTGCGACGTAGCCAGTTTAGCGGCGGACCTCTCCCCACTTCGCAGGGATGAGCTCCGAATACGCCACGTGGTCAGCGAGCCGTGGAAGTTGTCTTCGGCGCTCTCTGTGAACTGGATTCGGCTCTTATTGGCTATCCTTTTGATATTTTTCTCCGTTCCTACTTTTCTTAAAATGTTTTCTCTTCATAAAACATGAATATATGCTGACACCAGAAATGAGGGTGTCACAGTCCGCTCCTGAGCCCTTGGAACATAGAACACCACTGTAAGTTCTATCCTCAGAGCATTGGTAGCACATGTCTTTTCCTTTAGGTCAAAGTGTGTAGCCGACACTTCCCCCGGGCCTGCTCTAGGCAGCCCGCGGAGGTTCTTTTTCGGAGGGGCTAGTTACTCACGGAGAGCTCACGCGTTAGGGACGATGGAGGGAGAAGCTTGACACAGGGATTTTTACGTGGTTCAGGCCGCCGGAGCGTAATACCCTACGTCCATGGTGAGCTGAGTTGCTCGTTGTATTGCTTGTCGCTCAGAACCGGAGTCCTGAGCTTGAGGATGTAAGATGTCAAATGGCAAAAGTGCGAACCCTAGCTAATGTTGCCTACCCGAGTCTTTTATAGTCAAGGCTCGGGCGGCTTACAAGGTGGGCCCGAGACCAGACAGGTGGTCCCGGGGAGATTGCCTGCCATCTACCGTATCTGCAGTTACGCCGGTAGCTATCTCTAGCGAGGGCTTCCGAGTCTTGGTTCTGCCGCCCTGCCCATGCCGCCAGCTAGTCGTAGTGGTTGATGATGGCAGGGGCGGCAGGGGATGTCTTGTCGCTGTGTTTATTGGCGTATAGCCTCTGCCGTGGCGCGCCTGCCTTAACTGCGATGTGACTGGGCGCAACGGCACCTGACAGAGGTGTGCTCCGCGTCTCCGCGCCTTGGGAAGGTGCGGGTCTTGAATACCTTGTACGGGCAAGGTATGGCGCGTCTTTACTCCTGCTGCCTACCACGCGGGGGCAGGTAGCGCTGCTCTGCTGGCCATGTGGCGGGCCCGGAGCTCTCCTCTGAGGAGAGGGAGGTCCGGCCCCGCGGGACACGTGGAGCCTTCGGAGCTCTCCCCGCGGAGGGGGGAGGTCCGGCTCTGCTGGCCACGTGGCCGGCCCGGAGCTCTCTTCTGAGGAGAGGGAGGTCTGGCCCCGCTGGACACGTGGAGCCTCCGGAGCTCTCCCCGCGGAGGGGGGAGGTCCGGCACAGTTGGCCACGTGGCGGGCCTGGAGCTTACCTCTGAGGAGAGGGTTGTCCGGCCCCGCTGGACACGTGGAGCCTCCGGAGCTCTCCCCGCGGAGGGGGGAGGTCCGGCTTAGTTGGCCATGTGGCGGGCCCGGAGCTTACCTCTGAGGAGAGGGGTGTCCGGCCCCACAGGACACATGGCGCCTTCGGAGCTCTCCCTGCTGACACGACCCCATTGGTCTTGTCGAGCCAGGATCACGCTGAGGGGTGCTACGTTGCACAACACCGTATAACACACGTCAAAGGTACAAAGCGGAAGCGAAATTTTATTACATAAACAAGTTATGAACATGTTTACATCAAAATAAGTTCAGTCTACACTCGCGGGCGTAGACTAAGCATCAAGTGCACGTTCAGCCCTTGAACGTGTCCTTGCTAGCACACACGCACACTAACTCTGCGGCGTGCACGACTCCCACTCGATGGGGTTCCCCTCCTGGGGTTCCGTCTCCTCTTCGGGAGTCCCTTCCTCATAGAACCCTGCAAGAGCTTCAAACACAAGCAGTGAGCACGAAGGCTCAGCAAGTCTGACCCGTCTCACCTACACATGGAACTTCTACATGAGGGGTGATAGGTACATGGGGAAAAATCATTTGCAAAGGACTCGCCTAATTAGTGGAACCTTACTTTCAAGTTTTAGCAGCAGGTTGTGGAGAACCTTACGCTAAGGCACATGAGAGAGCCGCAATCAAACAAGAAACGCATTTCTCTCATGTGCTTTGCCCAAAGTTGAAATGAACTTTAATTAGCTCTAAACTACAACAAACCATTAACAAGCAAAGTCCATCCTTCAATCAGCAGCATTTTAACATGTAACTAGCCTATTCTTTCTACGTCACGGTACAGTGAACAAGTGGTACTCACTGACCGCGAGGGACGGCGATTATAATCGATTTACATCTGCAGGGTTACCCGAACAACCCGTCACGTACGCCCGTACTCGATGTTGCCTACAACAACCATCACGGACGCCGTACGCAACTACCTTTCACCCGTCAGCCAAATATTGAACCGGTCCCATCGTCCCGAGCAAGAGGTCTATGCACGCGCATCTCAGTGCCGCCAGCCGATTTACACCTCGAGCTCTCAACCTACCCTCTGAACGACGGGCAATGCCTCAATACCCAGCTACCCGAGTTACATCAGTTTCCCGGTTCCCATATAGCCGGTAGGTCTTCGGTACTGTTCTAGCTTGTTCAACAGGCCCGCACACGGCTCGGTCCTCAATCGACACAAGCGGAGCTACAGCACACAGGCCCCAAAGTCCTGCTGCCCTTACCCTCCGCTTGGTCTCATTTTCTTGCCATGTGTTTCATGTGCTATCACTACCCGAGTCGAGCGCCTCTAGCCTATGCTCGCGAGTAGTTCCAACTATTCGACTTGTACCGAATCCTACACTATCTTAGCATTGCAGTAGCTAACGGGGTTTGAAATCCTAAACCCAACCCATGGTTTTCTTGGCTATGCAGTTGGATTTTCAAACAAGACTCTAATGCAAAGAATAAAGTAAACAAGTATGTGCTCAAAACAATAAAAATTTGTAAAAAGGTTAATGCAAACCGGAGCTTGCCTTGCTGCTCTTGGTTGTAGGCTAGCTGCTCCTCCGGAGTTACGAAGTCTAGGACTTCGGGTTCCTCCTCGACATTAGTGACTACATGATAGAAGGAATACATGTATCAATTTAAATGCATTTGTATTAAGTTTGAAGTTGTGAAGTCTATAATCCTTGCTAGACAGACCCAATGACTGTGAAACTTTTACTGGGGCTTGGTTACAACCTAAACAGAGATTTGGTCAAGTTTTAGTTGCAGTAAAGCTCATTTGAGCCCTCCACAATTAATTATGTACTTGACCTTAATTGGGACTCTTAGGGAAACAAACTATGAATTTCTGAAAACTAGATTTTCAGAGGGTTCTAATGGAGTTGGTCTCACTTAATTTGGAAGTTCCTAACTAAAGATATGAGCTAAACAATTTCAGAGAAAATTCTGAAAATGTTTCTGAACATTTTCTATTTTCTCTAGAACAGTTTCACTAATCACACCATTAGGTGGATTAATTGAGCTCCAATGGGTCTGAAATTTTTATGGTAGTTCAGGGATATTTTGGTGAACATCCCAGCAAAATTTCAGGATTTTCCTCCAAGGGATTCTCCAGTTAAAATTCCAAACATTTTAAACTTTGAGGAATTAATTCTGGAGAAATAAGGAATTTCATGAAGTGAAACTTGATTTGCTGGAAAGTACTCCGAGAGCTGAATCCAACAAAATTTGGTTCACTCAATTTGGAGCCCTCTAGCCAAAGTTATAAGGATTTGAAGTTTGAACTGGAACTGAAATTCGGGAAAAAGTTTAAACTCTGGCTTGTGGGCCCCGCACACAGTGCGTCGTCCCCCTCCTCGCGCCATCTGCGCGGTGGCGGCGGTCTCCAGCGACCTTCGCCGGAATCGAGTTCCCGGCCACCCCCCGGCCTGAAACTCGCCGCCTGCCCCTATACCGACCCCCTGGACTCGATGGTGGGGTCGCCGGCCGCCGGCGATGACCGGAAACCAGTGCGCACCGGTGACAGCACCTGCTAGGGTTCCGGTGAGGTCGGTCCCGCTCTCCCGTGCACCAAATCGACCTGGGATCGGTCGGAGAGCATCAGTAGAGCATGGGGAACACGGACCAGGGCTGGGTGGAAGCTAAAAATGCTGACAACTAGGCTCTCGACGGTGAGCCGAGGTGCTTAGTCATGGCGGCGGGGAAAACGGCCATATCACGGCCGATTCTCGATGGTTTCCTCTAATTCCAGTTTGAGCGTGGGCGTTATCATGCGTAGAAGCTACTAGGGAACGAGCTTATCCAGCCCTCGTGTATAGAGCACGAATTTTACCCGAGGGTGAGCTCGGTCCTTATGAACTGATTAAGAGTAAACTTGGAAATTCTCGGCCGAGGTTTAATCAATCGCCAAACGGCTTTCGGCTACTCCATCTACATACAATCACACACCTTTCTTGTGTACAGAAGAGGACGTGACAGCGGCTGTGTTGTGCTGTCCACGAGAGCCCGATCGGCGGCGATGCTCGGCTCGCCGGAGAAACGGCTCGTACAGCTCGAGGACGCTTGCTCACTGGACAACACGGGGTCTAGGGGGTTGCTCACGATCTCTCGGTGCCGTTTTGCTGTGGAGGAGGCTGTGCTCGCGAGTGATCGGGCTTGATCAGGCGTGAGCTCGAGCGGCAGCGATTGCAGTGGAAGAACAGGTCGAGCACGTCGGCAGCTCGGGGAATGGGCGATCGAAGCACACCGGGGAGGGGATAAGTAGCCCGGCGACTGGTCTCCGGCTTGGGGCGCGCAGCAGGAGCTGGCGCCGGCTGCCCCCCGGTGGCGCGCGCACACTGCACCTGGGAACCGAGTGAGCTGTGTTTCAGTCGGTTTGTTTCTTCTCTGTGGCTGACATGTGGGACCCACCCGGTTTTTAACCTCTGAAATTCACTCCTAATTACTGTTGTAAACAGTAAGCCCCAAAATAACCCTGGGTATTCAAATTATTCACCCATGAACCATTTGAATTGAGTAGAATTCAAATTGGGTTTGGTTTGAAGGAATTTCAACACAAGTTCAGTTTTGAATTCAAATAAAGTTTGTGTAAAAGCCCAAGAAAAGGGACTTGCAAAAACTTTTCTTCACCTCACAACACCACAGTTTTTATTGTGGATATCTTAGGAAATATTGTGAAGAGCAAGTAACCTTCATCAAAAGAGTGATTAGAGGGGAAAGTCTTCCTTTTCACAAAGTGGGATTTGGACATAGGAACATGAGAGGTTCAGCTCACCCCTAGAACTTAAAAAGTCTTGGGAAGGTTCAGTCCAAGTTTCATAGAAATCCAACACTTTTTGAGGCACTTTTTGGGTTATTTGAAAAAGAGGCCAATTTGAATGTAAATTCAAATTGCAGCAACTTTCATCACCCAAATTCAAAAGTTAGCTTCATATTCAAACTCAGCACATTTTTCTGAGTAAGCCCACCAATTTTCATGTCCATTGGAGTTCATCTTGTCAAGAGCTAAATTTGCAAGAATTCAAAACTGAATTTGAATTTCAGTTTAAACATGCAGCAAATTTAGTCAAACACAGTTCAAATTTGAGAAGTCAAATTTAAACCAAGACTTGGTGACTAAGTCTCACATGAAATTGTGAGTAGCTGGTGGGATAATTAGCAAAAACAGAAAAGAATTATTAGAGAAAAAGGAATGAAGGGGAGGCCCACAGGTCAGTGGCACACGAGGGGCAGTCGGTTGCTGCAGCCGACCTCGACTTCGCGCGCAAGTAAGGGAACGGCGGCGAGCCACCGAGGCAGCAATCGGCCACCTCACGGTGCCAAACCGCGGCTCAAAGGCCAGCGCACAGCCCACGCCGCCTTCCTCCTGCTTTCCAAACGAGAACCCCCCCTACCGAGCTTCTTTCCCGATTCCGCGCGAGCACAGAAACACCGCCCTCTCTGATCGCCGGCGTCCGGCCAGCACAGGCGCGCTCGTGCCCGACGAGCAACACAAGAAAGGACCGCCTTAAGGTGCTGATTCTTCTAGTCCCTACCGCTCTTCATTTCATTGGCTGTCGAGGGAGTATTTCGCCGGGAAAGCTTCGGGGGTCTTGAGACCGAGCACCCACAAAATCCCAAAATTCGTGGGGGTTAGCTCATCACCGGGCAAACCGAGTCACGCACACGCTCTATACACTGCCACGACCACCTAGGGTCGAAAACCAGTAAGAACCGTGGGCTAGGTTTACGGTTCTTTGAAGTTTTCTGAAGCACCGCCGATATCCGGCCTAGGTTGCCGATGAGGTCATAGTTACCGCCGTTTTCATGGGGATCGGTGTCCATGTCCGTGACCAGCAGGTGTCAGCGGAGCTCCCCGAGCAAACTACATCGAAAAAGGTGCATGGGATGCCGAGTTGGACGTCGCCGGTGAGCTCCCGGCCGCTGTTGCCATCGGGAGCACTGTTCCGGTGGTTGTCAAGTTCTGGGGAGGGCACCACCGTGTTCCTCAGGCCGAGATAGGCACTGGCAGCGAGATTCAGCAAGCTCCGAGGACCGGAACCCCTCTCCGGCGAGAGCTCCGGCGAGCTTGGCGGCCGGGTCGCGCGGGTGGCCGGAGGAAGACGAAGGGGTAGGCCCCACGCGTCAGCGGCTGGAGATAAATGAGTGGGATTCTCTGTGGTCCAGGATCCAGTGCGGCCGCACGGGAAGGAGTCTGTGGCCCCGTGTGGCGCGGCTCCAGCGGTCGACACGTGGGCGGTGGACCCACCCGTAGGATTTAAACATTTTTGGAATTTCCAGTTTTAGTGCAAACTTCAAATGCATAGAACTTTGGCTAGGAAACTCCAAATTCTATGAACCAAATTTTGCTGAACTCAGAATTCTGAGTACTTTCCAGCAATACCAAATTCAGCTCATGAAAGTGAATAGTTTTCCAGAATTAAATCCCTAAAATTTAAACTGTTGGGAATTTTATCTGGAGAACTACTTTATGAAAAATTCTGAAATTTGGCTGAGAGACTCATTAGACAATCCCTGAATCCCAGTAAAATTTTCAGACTCATCCAAGTTCATTTAGTTACCCTGATGGGGTGATTAAGAGAACTGCCCTGAGAAAATAGAAAAATGTACAGAAGCATTTTTCAGATTTTCTCAAATCTTAATTAGGGCATAATTTTCTGTAGAATTCTTCAAATGACATGAAGCCAACTCCATTAGAACCATCTTAAAGTCTAGTTTCCAGAAAGTAATGGTTGGAGCCATGAAAACCCCTGGAATCATCCAGAGGCTCAAATATTGACCAAATGGGTTTCTATTTGTACGAGGTTCAAATGAACTTTGTTTCAAATAAAACTTGGTCACAACTCTGGGTAGGACCCTACCAGTCCACCATAAAAATTTCAGAACCAAAGGGAATGGCTAGCTAGATTTATTAGCAATGATGTATTCCAGTTCACACATTGAATTCAAATTAACATGTAGTATTGTGTTAAACGTGTAGCCATTGAAGAAGAGACTCCGGAAGTGCTGGACTTCCTCCTTCTGGAAGAGGAACTAACCCCTGACCAGCAGCAACAAGGCAAGCCCCGGTTTGCATTAACCTTTTTATAAGTTTTTGCTTTGTTTACATGTGTCATATGAAGTATGTATGTGCATTAGGTATAGGATGAATGAAACCCCACTTGCATAACCAAAGGTTCCTAAAAGAGTGAGGGCAGTGTCTAAGACCT
Source organism: Neostapfia colusana (assembly GCA_030760725.1). NCBI lineage: Eukaryota > Viridiplantae > Streptophyta > Magnoliopsida > Poales > Poaceae > Neostapfia > Neostapfia colusana. The sequence continues at coordinate 3,121,891 of JASWHV010000010.1, read as the reverse complement.
CGAGTAGATAGGCTATGCTTAATGTTTCATAGGACTTCGGTACAAGTCGAGTAGTTGGAATCTACTCGCGAGTTTAGGCTGGGGAACACACGGGTTTGGTTGAGTGATGTGAGATCACCTTAGTAATGAAAATGAGACTAGGCAGGGGCTAGGGCGCAGCAAGAGGAAGTCTTGTGTGCGCAGCCCTGTCCGTGTCGATTGAGGACCGATCTGTGTGCGGCCCTGCTGAACAAGTATTGAACGTACCGAAGGCATATCGGATATATGGGCCCCGATAAACCGATGTAGCCTAAACCTCCGGGCGTCGAGGCATAGCACACCGATTTATAGGTGTAGGTTGAGGGCAGCAAGGTGGAAATCTGCCAACGGGCATAGAGAGATGCTCCGTGTGGGGAACCTCCTGCTCGTTTCGGTGCGACCGGTTCGACGTTTGGGCTGTTGGGTGAAAGGTTGTCCCGTACGACATCGAGTGAGCGTGCTGTGCAGCTCCACGGATGGGCGTACGTGACGTGCTCTTTGGTTTTCCCTGCAGGTGTATATCGAGTCGATTCGCCGTCCCTCGCGGTGACGAGTACCGCTTGTTCACTGCGTCGTAACGTAGACTAATGAATGAAATGTTATGATTCAATATTGCTGCTATGATATAATTGTATTGCTACATGTGTGCCACCAAATATTGCTTACTAAATTTCAGCTTCATGAACTGTTAACTTGTTGCTAAAAGATGAATTATGGATGAACTTGTAGGCGTGTCCATTTGCTGCAACATTGCTATCCTGTGTCATGGTACACCTCATGTAGAGTTTCAAGCTTAGGTGAGTCGGTTAAGCCTTGCTGAGCCTTCATGCTCACGGTTGCTGCTTAAGTGTTTTTCAGGTGAGGAGCCACCCACGACTCGGAGTACGAGTCCACCGGCGAGGGTTACCCTCCGTCGGGGACTACGGCTGAGTGGGAGCCGTACACGCCGCGCTGAGCTGAGGAGTGCAGCTAGTGTGGGTTGTCCTAGGGCTGGGCAACCGACTTTTGCTAGATAGGCGGGCATGAGTTGTATAAAAGAAACTTCCGCTGTGTAATAAAAGACCCTAGTTTGTAACTGAGAAGTGTACTATTTTGTACATTCAGTTTGTTTTTCCCATGTAATATAATGTGTTCTTATGACGTGTGCTGTCGGGTGTCGCATCGCGCGGCACCACCCTCTGCGATCCTGGATAAGCGGATTCCGGTCCGCCACAGCCTGGTATCAGAGCTGCATTGGGGATAGCACAGTACTTAAGGACCGTATTATGGGAAAACTTAGGGTTACGGTGAGGAATCGGTAGTTGGCCCAAGTAAGGACTATAGTAGCATAGTTATTTAAAGTGGCAAGGACTAACTTATGTGTTTTAATTCTGAATTTCAATTATGTAACGACGCACCTACGCTCTGGTAAGTATGGTAAGGAACGCCACCGAAAGCGGTTCAATTTCGGTTAGCTCTCCCTGACGAGGAACGTGGTTCAGGGATAAGTCTCACAGCTTGGTGTGACACGTCAATATGAAACTCTTGGACTCTTCATGTTCCTGAGTTCATATGAAACGCTGATCCCTAGCATGCATTAGGCAAGTAAGTGGAGACCCCATCGCGTGGTCAGTAACGCGAGAGTGTGTTCGTCTGGAAGTAGCCCAGGAGGACATACGCAGCGCTTGCCATCGGCGTGCCCTGCAGGGCAGTAGGTGGTATCTGTTGGGTTGATAACATTCCCAACCGTGACGACCCGTTCATGACATACTCGGGTTCCCCGTCATGTGGTGTTGAAACACGATCACGTGCCTTGAGACGTGACTTAGCTCAAGGACGGCCGTATGGCAATGATACGGGCGTTTGTATTTACTTTCAAATATGGTACTGCCTGAAATGAACAACCTTTGAGTGCATCACTATTGTGTGGTCTTCTGCAGGTATTAACCCCGTATGTATCCGTGTAGTAAACGTGTGCGAGAGACCGTTTAGTGCCACATTTGAGACGTATATGCCGGTATAATCCGGTTAGGATTTTCTTTTGTGAGGAACGTAGTACCGAGATAGTGTAGGCATATGCATAAAAAATAATGATAAAAAGGAATTAAAATTATTAGGTTCAACATCTAGGACCCTGGTTGGGTAGAAAAAAAATTGGAGGGTGTTGAGTGTAGTTCCAAAAGACTGAAAAACAGAGTGCTCTGTTTTGGCCAGCAAGTTGCTGATCTTCAACAGAGCATAACTCACAGGTCTTTTAGCCCAGGGAGGTGTGGCATATAGTTCTGGAAGGGTATTGAAGTACTCTACAACTTTGTTGTAGACTTCCAGAGCTGAAACACACTTGAGATGGCCTAAAAACCCAGAGGGATGTAAACTGTCCAGAACCAGGACAGAGTGGAACGCTCTCTGGACTGTTCTGTTTTTCAAACATAACTCCCAGTAGAAAATTTTAAAATTTTCATATGATACATCCTTAGAAAGAGTAGAAGATGTGTGACATTTTTGCAGTTCAAAGTTTCTGAAATTTCAGCACAGATTTCAGTGGAAACCAGAGTTGAAAACAGCAACTTCTGAAGGGAGGTGCTGTTAAAATTCTTCCAGAAATTCTGCTGACTTTGAATTAGCATAACTTTTTAATCAAAGCTGATCTGGGGGCAAATGAATACTCGTTGGAAAGATACTGAAGTTAACTTTAACTTTGGTATTCAACTTGGGTCATGAAAATGCCTAGAACCAGATCAAAACTTGGAATTGGTAGAAACTGGTCATTCTGACATAAGAATGACAGTTGAACTCATTGGAGAGGGTGTTGTACCCTAAGGGTGGTATACGTGATGACAAGCGATAGTAATATCTCGTAGTGACCAAACCTAGTTATGGTGAGCTTCCAAAGAGGAGGTTCATCAAGTTGGATTAAACTAGCTTATGTTTGGTCTGGTAATGGTGTAGCTTGTGCAAAGTTATTACATTATCTACATACGAGATGTATCGCATGTTTTATTGTCATTATATTTTTACGCCTATTTTTATGGGGCTGCATGCAAAATGTTGCGGGACTGATGATTATTGTCGTGTGGTTGCAGATGGTTCGTACTAGGACCACGCACGAGGTTGGTGGCTCTAGCCAACAGGGAGGTGATAACTCCCAGCCACCGCCCTACGACAGCACCCCGCAGCAGCAGTCACCACCGCCGCCTCCGCTTACTCTAGCGGATGTGATAGCGGCACTGGTGGGAGGTCGTGAGGAGCAGACCGACCTGCTCCGCACGATCGTGCAGAATACGTCTCAGGCGGGGGGACGTCAAGATAGAGGGCCTCGTGAGCCCCGAGAAGTGTCGTACTCGGATTTCATGAGTACGCACCCTCCAGTGTTCACCGAAGCTGAAGAACCACTGGAGGCTGACAACTGGCTGCGGACCATCGAGTCCAAGTTTGGGCTGCTCCAGTGTACGGAGCGGCAGAAGACCCTGTTCGCAGCACAGCAGCTCCACGGTGCCGCTGGTGCGTGGTGAGCGAATTATGTCGCCTCACGTCCGGCTGGCCATGCCGTGGAATGGCAAGAGTTCCGGGAGGCATTCCGCGCCTATCACATTCCTCCCGGAATAATGAAGAGGAAGTTCCAAGAATTTTTGGAACTGAAGCAGGGCGGGAGGAGTGCCCACGACTACTCCCGTGCCTTCAACCATCTGGCGCAGTATGCGTCAGACTACATCTTCACGGAGGAGAAGAAGAGGGAGCACTTCTATCGGGGGTTACACCCTGAAATGAAGACCCATCTCGTACAGTGGAACCGCGGCACATTCAACGACTTAGTCAATGCCGCGATCATGCAAGAGGATGCTCAGCGGGAGTTGGCAGCTGAGCAGCGGAAGCGCAGCGCTCCACCCAGCGGTGGGAGTGGCGCTCCCCAGAAGTACCGTATGGTGTATCGGACACCATCCGGGCAGCAGTGGCAACCACCGGCGCGACCGCAACGGTTCGGGGTACGTCCCTTTCAGGCACCTCCGTTCCGTCCGCCGATGCCACCACCAAGACAGCAACAGAAACAGCAGCAGCAGACGGTACCCCGGGCGTTTCCACCGCCACAACGCGCCCCGGGATTCCGTCCACCGATCAGCGGGGGACCGCCCCCGTTTCACCTGCTTCACGTGTGGCCAGGCGGGCCACTTCGCGAAGGACTGTCCCCAGGGGCAGCAGAGCAGCGGGCAAGCCCAGCTCCAGGGCGGTGCTCGAGGCCGACCTCCGGTGAAGAAGGTTGGTCAGCGGACTGGAGGCGTCCGCAACCTCGACAATGAGGACGTCCCAGAGGGAGACAACGTGCTGGCGGGTACGTTTACTCTCAACAATCAAGCCATCGTCATATTATTTGATTCTGGTGCAACCCACAGCTTTATAAGTGCATCCTATGTGGCTAAACATCAATTGCAAGTGTTCCCAACCGACTGCACTTATATGATCTGCTCACCGGGAGGGAAGATTTCAGCTAATATGATGATTCCAAAGGCACCTCTGTGCTTAGGTGGGAAACTATATCCCACCACCTTGATAATCCTTATGGGACAAAAGATTGATGCAATCTTAGGGATGTCATGGCTACAATACCATGGCGCTGTCCTAGAGACTCGGACACGGACGGTTCACTTAAATTCTCCATTCCACCGTCCGCATTTCATGGTGTTAGACACACCAGTCCGGGAAGTTTTAGCGATTAATAACGCTGAAGCTCTCAAGTTAGAGGACATCCCCGTAGTCCGGGAGTATTCTGACGTGTTCCCGGATGATCTTCCGGGCATGCCACCTGAGCGGGATGTCGAGTTCAAGATTGAACTTGCACCCGGGACTACGCCCATATCACGGAGACCATACAAAATGGCTCCCAATGAGCTGGCTGAACTGAAAGAACAGCTCAATGATCTGTTGAGCAAGGGTTTCATTAGGCCGAGTTCCTCGCCTTGGGGATGCTCGGCGCTGTTTGTAAAGAAGAAGGATGAAACCCTGAGGCTGTGTGTGGACTACCGGCTGCTCAACGCCGTCACCATCAAGAATAAGTACCCACTGCCCCGTATTGACATCTTGTTTGATCAACTTGTGGGGGCAAGTGTATTCTCAAAGATGGATCTTCGCTCTGGATATCACCAGATCAAGATCCGGGCGGAGGATATCCTGAAGACGGTGTTCTCGACATGATACGGCTTATATGAATATCTCGTCATGTCCTTTGGTCTGACAAATGCTCCAGCCCATTTCATGTATCTCATGAACTCAGTGTTCATGCCGGAGCTGGACAAGTTCGTCGTAGTGTTCATCGATGATATCTTGGTTTACTCCAAGACAGAAGCCGAACATGCCGAACACTTGCGGATCGTTCTTCAACGATTGCGAGACCACAAGCTTTACGCCAAGTTCAGCAAATGCGAATTTTGGATCAGCCAAGTGCCATTCTTGGGACATATCATCTCAGCTGAAGGCATTGCGGTTGACCCAAGTAAAATAGAGCAAGTGTTGAAATGGAAAGCTCCCACTTCAGTTCATGAAGTCAGAAGCTTCCTCGGGTTAGCGGGATACTACCGGAGATTCATTCCAAGCTTCTCCAAGCTCGCTAAGCCGATGACAGAGTTGCTGAAGAAAGGGAAGAAATATGTTTGGAACACGTCGTGTGAAGGAGCGTTCCGAACATTGGTGAAGCATCTCACAACAGCCCCGGTATTAGCTCAGCCGGATACAACAGAGCCCTTCGACGTGTATTGTGACGCGTCCGGTATTGGGCTCGGCTGCGTGTTGATGCAGGAAGGACGTGTGGTCGCTTATGGCTCACGCCAACTTCGGAACCATGAGCAGCATTATCCCACTCATGACCTTGAGCTTGCTGCAGTGGTTTTGGCGCTGAAAATGTGGAGGCACTATCTCCTGGGGAATTTGGTGCATCTCTACACCGACCACAAGAGCTTGAAATACATTTTCACCCAGAAGGAGCTGAACATGAGGAAACAGAGGTGGTTAGAATTAATCAAGGACTATGAAATTGAGATTCACTACCACCCCGGCAAGGCGAATGTGGTTGCCGACGCACTGAGTCAGAAATCACATGTCCATCACCTCACCATTACACCGGTGGAGGAGGAAGAGCCAAGTTTATACTTGGTTCCGTATGGATCGCTGTACAACCTTGCCCTCATACCTACTATTAGGGAGGACATCATTGCAGCTCAGAAGACGGATAAAGGCATGGCACATCTCCGGAGACGGATAGACAATGGGGAGATCAAATGTTTCCGGAAAGATGAGTAGGGGACGCTATGGTTTAATGACCGCATAGTCGTACCCCGAGATATGGAGTTGAGGAATAAGATCCTCGATGAAGCTCACTTGTCCAAATACTCCATTCATCCGGGCAGCAACAAAATGTACTAAGATTTGAAAAAGAAATTTTGGTGGACACGGATGAAGCGGAAGGTAGCTAAGTACGTATCCGAGTGCGATACGTGTAGACGAGTGAAAGCTGATCACATGAAGAAATCAGGGCTGTTGCAACCCCTGAAGATCCCGGCATGGAAATGGGAACATGTGAGCATGGATTTCATTGTGGGATTACCCCTAACAGCCAACAAGCATGATTCCATATGGGTAATCGTTGATCGGTTAACCAAGACGGCTCACTTCATTCCGGTGAATACACGTTACAATGCCGGCAAATATGCGGAGCTATACATAGCGAAGATTCTATGCCTATACGGGGTACCCAAGACCATTGTCTCAGATCGAGGTGCATTATTTGTATCTCGCTTTTGGGAGCAGCTACACGCTGCATTGGGTACTAAGTTGATTAGGAGCTCCGCTTATCACCCTCAGACCGATGGGCAAACAGAGAGGGTAAACCAAGTATTAGAAGACATGTTGAGAGCATGTGCCATCCACCATGGTAGGAACTGGGATGATCACCTACCATTGGCGGAATTCTTGTACAACAACGGTTATCAGGCGAGTATCAAGATGGCACCCTACGAAGCTCTCTACGGTCGTAAATGCCGCACCCCATTAAATTGGTGCGAGTCCGGTGAAAGGGTCACATTCGGGGTTGATGTGGTGAACGACGCCGAAGAGCGCGTTCGGACAATTCAAGCCAATTTAAAAGCCGCTCAATCCCGGCAGAAGAGCTACGCTGATAAGAGGCGTAGACCGTTGCACTTTGACGTTGGTGAACACGTGTACCTCCACGTGTCTCCGATGAAGGGCGTGCACCGGTTCGGTGTGAAGGGGAAGCTCGCTCCCCGTTTCATTGGACCCTACGCTATCACCGAGAAGTGTGGACCAGCGGCGTATCGATTGGAACTACCGGCATCTCTGGCTGGTGTCCACGATGTTTTCCATGTTTCGCAACTGCGAAAATGCTTGAAGCATACAGCTGCTGTTCCTACCGAAGACATCGGCGAGCTGAAACCGGATTTAACATATGAGGAGTATCCGGTGGGAATTCTTGATGAGAAAGCCCGAACCACGCGTAGCAGAACGTTGTGGTTCTACAAAATACTCTGGAGCAACCACACCGCCGAAGAAGCGACGTGGGAGAGCGAGGAGTTCCTTCGCTCAAAGTACCCGGAGTTCATGGCTTCTCAACACGGGTAAGTCCCTATTACATTGCTATCTCTTCTTTTGTAATCTCGGGACGAGATTCTTTTAAGGGGGGAGGGATGTAACAGCCCAAGAAAAGGGACTTGCAAAAACTTTTCTTCACCTCACAAAACCACAGTTTTCATTGTGGATATCTTAGGAAATATTGTGAAGAGCAAGTAACCTTCATCAAAAGAGTGATTAGAGGGGAAAGTCTTCCTTTTCACAAAGTGGGATTTGGACATAGGAACATGAGAGGTTAATCTCACCCCTAGAACTTAAAAAGTCTTGGGAAGGTTCAGTCCAAGTTTCATAGAAATCCAACACTTTTGAGGTACTTTTTGGGTTATTTGAAAAAGAGGCCAATTTGAATGTAAATTCAAATTGCAGCAACTTTCATCACCCAAATTCAAAAGTTAGCTTCATATTCAAACTCATCACATTTTTCTGAGTAAGCCCACCAATTTTCATGTCCATTGGAGTTCATCTTGTCAAGAGCTAAATTTGCAAGAATTCAAAACTGAATTTGAATTTCAGTTTAAACATGCAGCAAATTTAGTCAAACACAGTTCAAATTTGAGAAGTCAAATTTAAACCAAAACTTGGTGACTAAGTCTCACATTAAATTGTAAGTAGCTGGTGGGATAATTAGCAAAAACAGAAAAGAATTATTAGAGAAAAAGGAATGAAGGGGAGGCCCACAGGTCAGTGGCACACAAGGGGCAGTCGGTTGCTGCAGCCGACCTCGACTTCGCGCGCAAGCAAGGAAACGGCGGTGAGCCACCGAGGCAGAAATCGGCCACCTCACGGTGCCAAACCGCGGCTCAAAGGCCAGCGCACAGCCCACGCTGCCTTCCTCCTGCTTTCCAAACGAGAACGCCCCCCCCCCTACCGAGCTTCTTTCCCGATTCCGCGCGAGCACAGAAACACCGCCCTCTCTGATCGCCGGCGTCCAGCCAGCACAGGCGCGCTCGTGCCCGATGAGCAACACAAGAAAGGACCGCCTTAAGGTGCTGATTCTTCTAGTCCCTACCGCTCTTCATTTCATGGGCTGTCGAGGGAGTATTTCACCGGGAAAGCTTCAGGGGTCTTGAGACCGAGCTCCCACAAAATCCCAAAATTCGTGGGGGTTAGCTCATCACCGGGCAAACCGAGTCACGCACACGCTCTATACACTGCCACGACCACCTAGGATCAAAAACCAGTAAGAACCGTGGGCTAGGTTTACGGTTCTTTGAAGTTTTCTGAAGCACCGCCGATATCCGGCCTAGGTCACCAATGAGGTCGTAGTTACCGCCGTTTTCACGGGGATCGGTGTCCATGTCCATGACCAGCAGGTGTCAGCGGAGCTCCCCGAGCAAACCACATCGAAAAAGGTGCAAGGGATGCCGAGTTGGACGTCGCCGGTGAGCTCCCGGCCGCTGTTGCCGTCGGGAGCACTGTTCCGGTGGTTGTCAAGTTCTGGGGAGGGCACCACTGTGTTCCTCAGGCCGAGATAGGCACTGGCGGCGAGATTCAGCAAGCTCCGAGGACCGGAACCCCTCTCCGGCGAGAGCTCCGGCGAGCTTGGCGGCGGGGTCACGCGGGTGGCCGGAGGAAGACGAAGGGGTAGGCCCCACGCGTCAGCGGCTAGAGATAAATGGGTGGGATTCTCTGTGGTCCGGGATCCAGTGCGGCCGCGCGGGTAGGAGTCTGTGGCCCCGTGTGGCGTGGCTCCAGCGGTCGACACGTGGGCGGTGGACCCACCTGCAGGATTTAAACATTTTTGGAATTTCCAGTTTTAGTGCAAACTTCAAATGCATAGAACTTTGGCTAGGAAACTCCAAATACGATGAACCAAATTTTGCTGAACTCAGAATTCTGAGTACTTTCCAGCAATACCAAATTCAGCTCATGAAAGTGAATAGTTTTCCAGAATTAAATCCCTAAATTTAAACTGTTGGGAATTTTATCTGGAGAACTACTTTATGAAAAATTCTGAAATTTGGCTGAGAGACTCATTAGACAATCCCTGAATCCCAGTAAAATTTTCAGACTCATCCAAGTTCATTTAGTTACCCTGATGGGGTGATTAAGAGAACTGCCCTGAGAAAATAGAAAAATGTACAGAAACATTTTTCAGATTTTCTCAATTCTTAATTAGGGCATAATTTTCTGTAGAATTCTTCAAATGACATGAAACCAACTCCATTAGAACCATCTTAAAGTCTAGTTTCCAGAAAGTAATGGTTGGATCCATGAAAACCCCTGGAATCATCCAGAGGCTCAAATATTGACCAAATGGGTTTCTATTTGTACAAGGTTCAAATGAACTTTGTTTCAAATAAAACTTGGTCACAACTCTGGGTAGGACCCTACCAGTCCACCATAAAAATTTCAGAACCAAAGGGAAGGGCTAGCTAGAGTTATTAGCAATGATGTATTCCAGTTCACACATTGCATTCAAATTAACATGTAGTATTGTATTAAACGTGTAGCCATTGAAGAAGAGACTCCGGAAGTGCTGGACTTCCTCCTTCCGGAAGAGGAACTAACCCCTGACCAGCAGCAACAAGGCAAGCCCCGGTTTGCATTAACCTTTTTATAAGTTTTTGCTTTGTTTACATGTGTCATATGAAGTATGTATGTGCATTAGGTATAGGATGAATGAAACCCCACTTGCATAACCAAAGGTTCCTAAAAGAGTGAGGGTAGTGTCTAAGACCTCGAGTAGATAGGCTATGCTTAATGTTTCATAGGACTTCGGTACAAGTCGAGTAGTTGGAATCTACTCGCGAGTTTAGGCTGGGGAACACACGGGTTTGGTTGAGTGATGTGAGATCACTTTAGTAATGAAAATGAGACTAGGCAGGGGCTAGGGCGCAGCAAGAGGAAGTCTTTTGTGCGCAGCCCTGTCCGTGTCGATTGAGGACCGATCCGTGTGTGGCCCTGCTGAACAAGTATTGAACGTACCGAAGGCATACCGGATATATGGGCCCCGATAAACCGATGTAGCCTAAACCTCCGGGCGTCGAGGCATAGCACACCGATTTATAGGTGTAGGTTGAGGGCAGCAAGGTGGAAATCTGCCAACGGGCATAGAGAGATGCTCCGTGTGGGGAACCTCCTGCTCGTTTCGGTGCGACCGGTTCGACGTTTGGGCTGTTGGGTGAAAGGTTGTCCCGTACGACATCGAGTGAGCGTGCTGTGCAGCTCCACGGATGGGCGTACGTGACGTGCTCTTTGGGTTTCCCTGCAGGTGTATATCGAGTCGATTCGCCGTCCCTCGCGGTCACGAGTACCGCTTGTTCACTGCGTCGTAACATAGACTAATGAATGAAATGTTATGATTCAATATTGCTTCTATGATATAATTGTATTGCTACATGTGTGCCACCAAATATTGCTTACTAAATTTCAGCTTCATGAACTGTTAACTTGTTGCTAAAAGATGAATTAAGGATGAACTTGTAGGCGTGTCCATTTGCTGCAACATTGCTATCCTGTGTCATGGTACACCTCATGTAGAGTTTCATGCTTAGGTGAGTCGGTTAAGCCTTGCTGAGCCTTCGTGCTCACGGTTGCTGCTTAAGTGTTTTTCAGGTGAGGAGCCACCCACGGACTCGGAGTACGAGTCCACCGGCGAGGGTTACCCTCCGTCGGGGACTACGGCTGAGTGGGAGCCGTACACGCCGCGCTGAGCTGAGGAGTGCAGCTAGTGTGGGTTGCCCTAGAGCTGGGCAACCGACTTTTGCTAGATAGGCGGGCGTGAGTTGTATAAAAGAAACTTCCGCTTTGTAATAAAAGACCCTAGTTTGTAACTGAGAAGTGTACTATTTTGTACATTCAGTTTGTTTTTCCCATGTAATATAATGTGTTCTTATGACGTGTGCTGTCGGGTGTCGCATCGTGCGGCACCACCCTCTGCGATCCTGGATGAGCAGATTCCGGTCCGCCACAGTTTGAATTTGTCCCACTTAGCTCATGTCAAGATCAACTCCAAATGGAGTGAAAATTGGTGTGTGGGCTCACAAAAATGTGCTGAGTAAGAATATGCCTCCCACTTTTAAATTCATGGGATAAAAACAGTTTGAATTTGAATATGGTTTCAAACTTCCCTCTTCCTAACTATACCAAAAATGACCTCAAAAAGGTTCTGAATTTGGGTGAAACTTGGCATGGACATCCTTAGCAATGCATAGGAGTTTTCATATGTCCAGCCCCCTTATATCACATCTGTGAAATACCACTTTGGCAATGTGTGAGTTTGTTCTCTAATGAGCATGTTGATAATTGTTACTTGCCCTTCATTTGTGTTCATCATCCTTCCTCAAATGAGGTGTGTGGTGTGGTGATGAACACTGCAAATGTGTGTCAAAAACTGAGGCCCTTACATTCCTCCCCCCTTAAAAGAATCTCGTCCCAAGATTATAAGGTGAAAATGAGAGAGGACGGTGGAAAATTACCAGATATGCGACGTGAAAAATTCGGGGTAGTTAGTGCGAAGGAATTCTTCGCTCTCCCATGTCGCTTCATCCATGGAGTGATTACTCCATAGAACCTTGTAGAACCACAACGTACGGTTGCGTGTGGTTCGGGCCTTTTCATCAATAATTTGCACCGGTTCCTCCCGATAGGTGAGATCCGGTTGCAGTTCTTCAATGTCTTCCAGCTGAACGTTAGTTGATAGCTTGAGACACTTCCTCAGCTGGGAAATGTGAAAGACATCGTGCACACCGGAAAGTGCTTCTGGTAATTTCAGCCGGTATGCCACTGATCCACATCTTTCGGTAATATGGAATGGACCGATGAATCAGGGTGCCAACTTTCCTCTCACCCCAAATCTGTTTACGCCCTTCGTTGGAGACACCGTAGGTATACGTGATCTCCAACTTCGAATTGTAATGGGCGCCTTCTCCGGTCCGCATACTATTTCTGACGGGATTGAGCGGCTTTTAGGTTCGCTTGAATTAGTCGAACCTTTTCTTCCGTGTTGTTGACAAGGTCAATCCCGAAGGTAACCCTTTCGCCAGACTCACACCAGTTCAATGGTGTGCGGCACTTCCTACCGTATAGCGCCTCGTAAGGTGCCATCTTGATTCTTGCTTGGTACCCATTATTGTACGAGAACTCGGCTAACGGCAAGTGATCATCCCAATTCTTGCCGTGGTTGATAGCGCAAGCTCGTAGCATGTCTTCTAAGATTTGATTTACCCGCTCCGTTTGCCCATCCGTCTGCGGGTGGTATGCTGAACTACGGATCAGCTTCGTCCCCAAGGAAGCGTGCAGCTGCTCCCAAAAACGGGACACAAATAAAGTGCCCCGGTCCGATATGATGGTACGGGGTACGCTGTATAAGCATAGGATCCGTGAGATGTACAGTTCAGCGTACTTCTTGGCGTTGTAATTTGAGTTGACCAGGATGAAATGGGCAACTTTGGTGAGCCGATCGACGATCACCCACACAGAATCATGTTTCTGCAAGGTGGTGGGTAAACCGACGATGAAATCCATGCTCACGTCCTCCCACTTCCAGGCAGGAATGCCCAGTGGTTGTAGCAGTCCCGGTTTCCGCATGTGGTCTGCTTTCACCCTTGGACATGTATCACACTCGGACACGTATTTTGCAGTCTCTCGCTTCATCCGTGTCCACCAAAACTTGCTTTTGAGTTCTTGATACATTTTGTTGCTGCCGGGGTGAATAGAAAAGTTTGATAAGTGAGCCTCATCAAAGATTTTCTTCCGTAATTCCGGGTTACGGGGTACGACGATCCGGTCCTTGAACCACAGGACGCCGTCTCCGTCCTTCTGGAAACACTTCAGCTCCCCACTGTCTACACGTCTCCGCAAATGTGACATGCCCTTGTCATTCTTCTGGGCTGCCGCTATCTCTTCACGTATGGTGGGGATCAAAGCTAAGTTGTAGAGAGCTCCATGTGGAATCACATGTAGTGGTGGTTCGCTCTCTCCCAACGGTGTGATGGCCAGATTGTTGACGTGTGACTTGCGGCTCAGCGCATCCGCCACTACGTTTGCCTTGCCCGGATGATAATGGATCTCTATTTCGTAATCCTTTATCAATTCTAACCATGTTCGTTGCCTCATGTTCAGCTCCTTCTGAGTGAATATGTACTTGAGGATTTTGTGGTCGGTATATAAATGTACGAGGTTACCGAGTAGGTAGTGCCTCCACATCTTCAGTGCAAGTACCACGGCAGCGAGCTCCAAGTCGTGAGTTGGATAATTCTGCTCATGGTTCCTAAGCTGTCGTGATCCATACGTGACCACTCTTCGGTCTTGCATCAGCACACATCCGAGCCCAATGCCGGATGCATCGCAGTACACATCGAACGGTTTTGTTGTGTCTGGCTGCGCCAAAACCGGTGCTGATGTCAGGTGCTTGACTAAAGCCTTGAATGCTGCTTCACATGCTGAACTCCAAACATATTTGGTAGCCTTCTTCAGCAGATCTGTCATTGGCTTGGCAATCTTCGAGAAGTTCGGAATGAACCTCCGATAATATCCCGCAAGCCCGAGGAAACTCCGTACCTTGTGAACAGTTCTCGGGGATTTCCAATTCAACACTTGAGTGATCTTGCTCGGGTCCACACCGATACCCTCCGCTGAGATGATATGCTCGAGAAAAGGCACTTGCGATATCCAAAACTCGCATTTGCTGAATTTTGCGTATAACTTGTGATCCCGCAGCCGTTGGAAGACTATACGCAGATGTTTCTTGTGATCTTCCTCCGACTTGGAATATACCAGGATGTCGTCGATGAAGACCACGACAAACTTGTCCAGCTCCGGCATGAATACCGAGTTCATTAAGTACATGAAGTGAGCTGGAGCATTGGTGAGGCCGAAGGACATGACCAGGTACTCATAAAGTCCGTACCTCGTCGAAAAAGCTGTCTTTGGAATATCCTCCGCCCTTATCTTAATCTGGTGGTACCCGGATCTTAAGTCCATCTTGGAAAAGATCTTTGCTTCGACCAACTGATCAAACAACATGTCGATCCGTGGCAACGGGTACTTGTTCTTGATGGTTACGGCATTTAATGGACGATAGTCCACGCAAAGTCGCAACGTCTCATCCTTCTTCTTGACAAATAACGCCGAACAGCCCCATGGCGAGGAGCTCGGCCTAATAAAACCATTCTCCAGGAGGTCCGTGAGCTGAGTCTTCAGTTCAGCCAACTCATTGGGTGCCATCTTGTATGGCCTTCGGGATATTGGCATGGTTCCCGGTGCAAGTTCAATCTTGAACTCCACCTCTCTATCGGGTGGCATCCCCGGCAAATCATCCGGGAATACGTCAGGGAGTTCTCGGACCACTGGAATATCTTCCAATCTGATGGTTGTGGCTTGATAGACACTTGGAAGTTTTATTTCTGGACTGTCCAGAAATAATGAGTGAGAACCGTGCACCTCTGAGTTTAAGTGCACGACTCGAAGGACGGTGTCTAAAACAGCGGCGTGGCGGGTTAACCACGACATCCCTAGGATGACATCGACCTTCTGTCCCTCTAAGATAATGAGAGACGTGGGGTACACTCTACCCGCTAAGCATAATGGTGCTTTGGAGACCATTACGCTTGCTGAAATCTTCCCACCCGATGAACAAAATAAATATGGACTATCGGTGGGTAGTATTGGCAAACTGTGTTTAGCAATGAAAGCTTGGCTAATAAAATTATGCGTGGCGCCTGAATCAAACAGTACTATAGCGAGATGCTGGTGGAGTTGGAACATACCCGCAAGGATTGGCTCGCCCTCCGGCACGTCCTCAATGGCAAGCTGGTGGACGGTGCCGGGCCTAGGGTTTGCCCGCCGCGCATTAGTAGGGTTCCGGGGTTGATTCCTCCCCGGAAAGTGCGGTGCCACTCCGCCGCCTTGCCTCTCCGGGCAACTGCTCGCGAAGTGTCCTGGACGACCACACTTGTAACATGTGGCCGTTGCTAGTGTAGTGCTCGGGGGACGAAAGCCCGGCATGCGTTGCTGAGGGGCAAACGCACGCGGCATCGCCCGCTGCTGCTGTTGTTGTTGCGGTGGTACTGGCAGTGCTGGCCTGAATGCCGGTGAAGAGTACGGACGACTGCGGAACGGCATCGACAGCTGTGGTGGCTGCCAGCGTGGACCTGATGGTGGCTGATTCACCATCCGAAACTTCTGAGAAGGACCGCCTCCTTCTCCGCTGCTTTGCGGCGCGCTTCGCTTTCGCTCCGCCGCCGCTAACTCCTTGCCGGAGTCCTCCTGAACAATCGCACCATCAATAATGTCGTTGAGGCTGCCGCGATTGAACATCGCCAACTTGTCCTTCTGGAGCGGGTTAAGCCCCTGGTAGAAGTGGTCCCGCCGCTTCTCGTCAGTATCTGCGTGATATGACGCGTAAAGCGCGAGATCGTTGAACGCTCTGGAGTATTCCAGCGCGTTCCGGCTCCCTTGCTGCAAGTGCAGGAACTCCTGCGTCTTCCTCTTCATTAAACCTGGCGGTATATGATAGGCCCTGAAGGCCGTCCGGAACTCCGTCCAGGTCATCACTCGGTCGGTGGGCTGTGAAGCACAGAAGTTGGCCCACCACGCGCTCGCGGATCCTTGGAGCTGCTGGACCGCGAACTGAGTCTTGCGCTGCTCGCTTATCTGGAGCAGCCCAAACTTCATCTCTATGGCGCGGAGCCAGTTGTCCGCGTCAAGAGGTTCATCCGCCCTTGAGAATACCGGGGGATGAGTAGCCAGGAAGTCGAAGTAGGAGCTCTGTTGGCGCTCCTCACGATCTTGACGTCTCTCTGGGCGAGACGTATTGGCGATAAGTGTTTGCAGCAACTCCGTGTGCTGCTGATGTGAATCCGCCATTGCCGCGATGATGTCGGCCAATGTAACCGTTGGCAGTGGCGGTGGCGGTGTTTGCTGTTGCTGTTGCTGCTGCTGTCCCGAGGAGTCCTCGGGAGGATGTTGGGAAGTCTCTCCCCCTTGGCTAGTACCCCCAACATCAGGGTTGGCACGAGTACGCGTCATTCTGAAATTCAAAACAGCAGCGATTAGCACATGTCTTACTTAAAATTCCATAAGAAACAGTAGGTATTGAAGTGACACATGATTAATTTGCACAACATTCACATATATTGATAAAGCATAAACTTTATACAAGATACATTATTCTCGGATCTCCGAGAAGTCGTGCTCATGTTGTCACTACCTATACATATGCTACTGTCTACACGACATGTCACCGATTATAAAAGTTGGGTTACGCTAACCTAGCTGCCCTACTTGGCAACCGTAACCCCCTACTCGGAGTAGAACTCGACCTCCTGTGGGTCGTCCTCCTCCGGTACCTCTGCTGGTGGCTCTGGATCTACCACCTCTTCTCCCATTCCGGGTTCTCCCATTGCTGGAAGACCCAAGACCACTGGTACGCCTAACACCGGAGGTACGAGGTCCTGCAATGCATGCACCTCGTCCATGGCTTGGTTGTAATCTTCTTCCCAGCCTTGGCCTTCCTCAAGAGCGTCGTCCCGCTCTTGAGTAAGTTCCTCATTCTGCTGGGTCAGATTCTGTACCAGTTCTTGCAATGCCGCGATGTCGACACGGCTTTTTCTCTTCGCCTTCTTCAGACGATGCAACTGATTATGTTGTTCATTCAGTCGCTTGATCGTCAGAAGGAGCACATTGCGGAGTGTGCTGTGAGCACTCTCGAAATGGTCTCCACGGCTTGTGATCTCCTTGAGCTTCGTGGCGAGATGCTCCGTATGAACAGCTTGGCTGTCCATCACGGCGTTTCCCGCCCTCATCTGGAGGCTAAGGTTCGCCTCGGCGGGGTTGTACCTTGGGCAACTCGAGTCCGTTGCGTCCAGGTACCTATCTTCCCACACATGTTGAGCCCGTCCCTCCACCAGAACGAGCGCGTATGGAGTGCCCTCCATAGCCTGCACGTGTAGTTGGCAGAAACGGGACATGGTGTCACGGGCTGCCACTTGCCACATCCCTTCCGGTTGTCTTCCTCTCACCGTGACGGTGAACGGCACCCAACCGGGGGGTGTAGGTCCTGCAGGGACTTCGACATGGGTCGTCCACGTCTTGTTCCCCTCTTCGCCTTCTTCCTTGGCGAAGTACTGCGGCATCTGGTTGTACCCAAAATATTGGAGCATTTGCCACAATGCTTCCGGGTAGCCGCTACGGTGAGAACAGTGGGAAACCACCCACCCGTTCTCCAATTGTTTATCTGCTGTCATCTGTAAAAATATATTTGAGAAATGTCAAATATTTATTTAAACAGTAAACCATTGAGTTGTAACATAAGACATGTCATTGAACTCATAAAACTTGGAAACCCCAGTTCAAATTTTAAACAAATTTGACTGCTGATCTGCTGTTCCCATGACAGCCCTGACCAGTTTCCATTTCAACCTGATTTAGGCCATGCTAAAAGCAAAACCAATTCTGGAGCTCAATATCAAAGTTAAAGCTAACTTCAATAGCTTTCCATAAAGTATTTTCTTGGCCTAAGATCTGTCCTGGTTCCAAAGTTATGAGATGTCAAAGTTAACAGAATTTCTGGAGGAAATTGGACAGCACCTCCCTGCTATAGGTACTGATTTGATCCAAGAATCTCAGTTAATTCTGTTCCTAATCTGACAAAACTTTCTGTTACAAAGTTGTAACCTATCTCATAACCTTTCCAGAACTACCTTATTTTCTATTTTTGGATTTTTATGCAGGAATTTATGCTTTATTTACAGAGAGTTTACAGAGAGTCTTTGCTCTGCCCTGTTTTCTGGATAGTTTCAACTCTACTGTATTTTTCTATTGGTTAAGTGATGAACCACCTCTGGACCTCAACAGAAGAGTTGTGAAGCTCTTCCAAAGATTTCCAGAAATTTATCATATGACCCCAACCTCGAAAGAACTCAACCTCTAACCTCTGATTAACTTCAGCCTTGATTCAGCTGAAAACAGAGTGCTCTGTCCTTAACAACCTATTAGTTGAAAACTTGTTAACTTTGAATATCCTGTTCAAGGGAAGGAGTTACATTAAGTTTTACTACTTTAGATCAAAACCTTCAAGTTTTAAATGAAATTGTTCATTTATTTGGGTGTGACGTCGATGCGTCACCAGATTATGTCGGTACTACGTCCTCACAAAGAAAAACCTATACCGGACTTAGCCAGCTTCGTTATTTCAGTGGCACTAAACGTCACTCGCACACGGATGCTACACGTATACCATTTCGTGGTCAGGCTACCTGCAGAAACTCAAGCAATCGTCAGATTCGGCTGCACACTGAGCCCGGAATCCATATAGTTCGTACACCCGGCCGTCATCACTCGCCCGGATGTTCTCAAGCCAAACACGCCTTGAGTTACGTGTTCACGTTTCCGACCACGTGACGGGGTCTCCCAAGTTGCACCACGCACGCCAGGGACAGACGTTGCTCGAATACCCCAAACGACATGAAGAGTCGTAGAGGATATCAAAGCGGGTCGGGTTACCTGCCACCCGTGGGGCTCCACCCTTCAGCTTGTGCGCACTGGTGGACAGCGCTTACGTGTACCCCCCAAGACATAAACGTCCCGAGATACACAATTTTCTGACATAACAAATAGGTTAATATGCCACTTTCTATAGGCTAATAACATCCTTATACGGGCTACTAACTCGTTCCTCACTGGATTTTTGAAAAAGAAGACCTTTGTACTGTGTTAAACCTCAAGCGAGCTCTGATACCAACGCTGACACGACCCCATTGGTCTTGTCGAGCTAGGATCACGCTGAGGGGTGCTGCGTTGCACAGCACCGTATAACACACGTCAAAGGTACAAAGCGGAAGCGAAATTTTATTATATAAACAAGTTATGAACATGTTTACATCAAAATAAGTTCAGTCTACACTCACGGGCGTAGACTAAGCATCAAGTGCACATTCAGCCCTTGAACGTGTCCTTGCTAGCACACACACACACTAACTCTGCGGCGTGCACGACTCCCACTCGACGGGGTTCCCCTCCTGGGATTCCGTCTCTTCCTCGGGAGTCCCTTCCTCATAGAACCCTGCAAGAGCTTCAAACACAAGCAGTGAGCACGAAGGCTCAGCATGTCTGACCCATCTCACCTACACATGGAACTTCTACATGAGGGGTGATAGGTACATGGGGAAAATCACCTAATTTGTGGAACCTTACTTTCAAGTTTTAGCAGCAGGTTGTGGAGAACCTTACGCTAAGGCACATGAGAGAGCCGCAATCAAACAAGAAACACATTTCTCTCATGTAATTTGCCCAAAGTTGAAATGAACTTTAATTAGCTCTAAACTACAACAAACCATTAACAAGCAAAGTCCATCCTTCAATCAGCAGCATTTTAACATGTAACTAGCCTATTCTTTCTACGTCACGGTACAGTGAACAAGTGGTACTCACTGACCGCGAGGGACGGTGATTATAATCGATTTACACCTGCAGGGTTACCCGAACAACCCGTCACGTACGCCCATACTCGATGTTGCCTACAACAACCATCACGGACGCCGTACGCAACTACCTTTCACCCGTCAGCCAAATATTGAACCGGTCCCATCGTCCCGAGCAAGAGGTCTCTGCACGCGCATCTCAGTGCCGCCAGCCGATTTACACCTCGAGCTCTCAACCTACCCTCTGAACGACGGGCAATGCCTCAATACCCAGCTACCCGAGTTACATCAGTTTCCCGGTTCCCATATAGCCGGTAGGTCTTCGGTACTGTTCTAGCTTGTTCAACAGGCCCGCACACGGCTCGGTCCTCAATCGACACAAGCGGAGCTACAGCACATGGGCCCCAAAGTTCTGCTGCCCTTACCCTCCGCTTGGTCTCATTTTCTTGCCATGTGTTTCATGTGCTATCACTACCCGAGTCGAGTGCCTCTAGCCTATGCTCGCGAGTAGTTCCAACTACTCGACTTGTACTGAATCCTACACTATCTTAGCATTGCAGTAGCTAACGGGGTTTGAAATCCTAAACCCAACCCATGGTTTTCTTGGCTATGCAGTTGTATTTCCAAACAAGACTCTAATGCAAAGAATAAAGTAAACAAGTATGTGCTCAAAACAATAAAAATTTGTAAAAAGGTTAATGCAAACCGGAGCTTGCCTTGCTGCTCTTGGTCGTAGGCTAGCTGCTCCTCCGGAGTTACGAAGTCTAGGACTTCGGGTTTCTTCTCGACATTAGCGACTACATGATAGAAGGAATACATGTATCAATTAAAATACATTTGTATTAAGTTTGAAGTTGTGAAGTCTATAATCCTTGCTAGACAGACCCAATGACTGTGAAACTTTTACTGAGGCTTGGTTACAACCTAAACAGAGATTTGGTCAAGTTTTAGTTGCAGTAAAGCTCATTTGAGTCCTCCACAATTAATTATGTCCTTGACCTTAATTGGGACTCTTAGGGTGTTCTAGGGATTTTCATGAAACAAACTATGACTTTCTGAAAACTAGATTTGCAGAGGGTTCTAATGGAGTTGGTCTCACTTAATTTGGAAGTTCCTAACTAAAGATATGAGCTAAACAATTTCAGAGAAAATTCTGAAAATGTTTCTGAACATTTTCTATTTTCTCTAGAACAGTTTCACTAATCACACCATTAGGTGGATTAATTGAGCTCCAATGGGTCTGAAATTTTTATGGTAGTTCAGGGATATTTTGGTGAACATCCCAGCAAAATTTCAGGATTTTCCTCCAAGGAATGCTCCAGTTAAAATTCCAAACATTTTAAATTTTGAGGAATTAATTCTGGAGAAATAAGGAATTTCATGAAGTGAAACTTGATTTGCTGGAAAGTACTCCGAGAGCTGAATCAAACAAAATTTGGTTCACTCGATTTAGAGCCCTCTAGCCAAAGTTATAAGGATTTGAAGTTTGAGCTGGAACTGAAATTCGGGAAAAAGTTTAAACTCTGGCTTGTGGGTCCCGCACACAGTGCGTCGTCCCCCTCCTCGCGCCATCTGCGTGGTGGCGGCGGTCTCCGGCGACCTTCACTGGAATCGAGTTCCCGGCCACCCCCCGGCCTGAAACTCGCCGCCTGCCCCTATACCGACCCCCTGGACTCGATGGTGGGGTCGCAGGCCGCCGGCGATGACCGGAAACCCGTGCGCACTGGTGACAGCATCTGCTAGGGTTCCGGTGAGGTCGGTCCCGCTCTCCCGTGCACCAAATTGACCGGGGATCGGTCGGAGAGCATCAGTAGAGCATGGGGAACACGGACCAGGGCTGGGTGGAAGCTAAAAATGCCGACAACTAGGCTCTCGACGGTGAGCCGAGGTGCTTAGTCATGGCGGCGGGGAAAACGGCCATATCAAGGCCGATTCTCGATGGTTTCCTCTAATTCCAGTTCAAGCGTGGGTGTTATCATGCGTAGAAGCTACTAGGGAACGAGCTTATCCAGCCCTCGTGTATAGAGCACGAATTTCACCCGAGGGTGAGCTCGGTCCTTATGAACTGATCAAGAGTAAACTTGGAAATTCTCGGCCGAGGTTTGATCAATCGCCAAACGGCTTTCGGCTACTCTATCTACATACAATCACACACCTTTCTTGTGTAGAGAAGAGGACGTGACAGCGGCTGTGTTGTGCTGTCCACGAGAGCCCGATCGGCGACGATGCTCGGCTCGCCGGAGAAACGGCTCGTACAGCTCGAGGACGCTTGCTCACTGGACAACATGGGGTCTAGGAGGTTGCTCACAATCTCTCGGTGCCATTTTGCTGTGGAGGAGGCTGTGCTCGCGAGTGATCGGGCTTGATCAAGCGTGAGCTCGAGCGGCGGCGATTGCAGTGGAAGAACAGGTCGAGCACGTCGGCAGCTCGGGGAATGGGCGATCGAAGCACACAGGGGAGGGGATAAGTAGCCCGGCGACTGGTCTCCGGCATGGGGCGCGCAGCAGGAGCTGGCGCCGGCTGCCCCCCGGTGGCGCGCGCACACTGCACCCGGGAACCGAGTGAGCTGTGTTTCAGTCGGTTTGTTTCTTCTCTGTGGCTGACATGTGGGACCCACCCAGTTTTTAACCTCTGAAATTCACTCCTAATTACTGTTGTAAACAGTAAGCCCCAAAATAACCCTGGGTATTCAAATTATTCACCCATCAACCATTTGAATTGAGTAGAATTCAAATTGGGTTTGGTTTGAAGGAATTTCAACACAAGTTCAGTTTTGAATTCAAATAAAGTTTGAATTTGTCCCACTTAGCTCATGTCAAGATCAACTCCAAATGGAGTGAAAATTGGTGTGTGGGCTCACAAAAATGTGCTGAGTAAGAATATGCCTCCCACTTTTAAATTCATGGGATAAAAACAGTTTGAATTTGAATATGGTTTCAAACTGCCCTCTTCCTAACTATACCTAAAATGACCTCAAAAAGGTTTCGAATTTGGGTGAAACTTGGCATGGACATCCTTAGCAATGTATAGGAGTTTTCATATGTCCAGCCCCCTTATATCACATGTGTGAAATACCACTTTGGCAATGTGTGAGTTTGTTCTCTAATGAGCATGTTGATAATTGTTACTTGCTCTTCATTTGTGTTCATCATCCTTCCTCAAATGAGGTGTGTGGTGTGGTGATGAACACTGCAAATGTGTGTCAAAAACTGAGGCCCTTACACCTGCGAAGAAGGGCGAGGTCCTTAGGCAGTTTCCCCTGTGCACGGGGGTACCCCGTATTGAGGGTACCGACACTTTCTGTAATAGATCCCATAGAGTCTAGGAACAGCGCTCGGAGCAACTAAGCCCCAGGGGACGGTCCAGGACTACGTCCAGCTTGGCCTGGTTCCGACTCTAAGCGCGTAGGATCTTGGTTCCCCTCATAATGGGGTGGTCGTTGCCTCCATGTTTAGCCTGATTTTCTCCTATGGACGTTCATACAAGGAAAAACCTGATCTACCACGATCTTCCTTTTATACTCATTTAAATTACGCATTAATTTTTATGACCGCACTTTCCATGTATGCTCACCGTACATTTAGCTCTCCCTTCCCACTCTCATCCCTAGTTGGCATTTGCTATCTTACCGAAGACGGTTGCGCTTGAGGTACCTACCGATGGCCAGGAGGCCTTTCGGGCCTCCCCCAGTCAGGTGCTGCGATGCCAGTTGGTCACCTCCAGGAAAGGCCCGCGCTGTGCATGGGGGGTCCATAGTGCGTAGCCTGCTTTGCCTGGTTCCAACCCAAAGCGTGTGCGCCCTGCCCTTCGGAGGTCCAGGGGAGTACAACCTGCTTTTCCTAGTTCCGTATCGAAAGCCTCTGCACTCTGCCTCCCCGGCGTTGTGGTCCGGTACTAGGGGCCGGACGGTCGTACCCTGACCTCGGAGAGAGCCGGACCCCCGGCGCCGTGCACACAGAATTGCCCAAGCCCCGTACACCGGACCAGGACCGTAAGCCAAATAAGACTAAGAGACAGGGAAGGGAGAGCCCCTGAGGAGAATTACGTTTCCTCTACTTGTGTGCAGGACCTCCAGGCTTTAGCTGCAGGGACCGCACAAGGAAGGACTGGAGCTCCCGACGACTCCAATGCAAGACCGGAGGATCCGGACCTCACCCCTCCCGCAGGGGCAGGCTCCAAAGGCCCCACATGTCCGGCGGGGCCGGGGCTCTCCTCTCCTTAGAGGGTAGCTCCGGGCCCGCCACGTGGCCGGCAGAGCCGGACTTCACCCCCTCCGCAGGGGCGAGGTCCGAAGGCTCCACGTGTTCCGCGGGGCCGGACCACCCTCTCCTCAGAGGAGCTCCAGGCCCGCCACGTGGCCAGCAGACCCGGACCTCCCCCGTCCTCACGGGGCGAGCTTCGGAGACCCCTTGGGCCCTTAACACAACAAGGACCCGAGGAAGGTGTCTGTGCAAGGCTTCAAGATTGGTGAAGACCTCTGAGTTCCTAGCAGAGCTAAGGACTCGGACAGGCCAAGCCAAGAAGAAGGTAAATGCAGGCACGATAAGCAAGAGTCTGTTCATTCATTCAGGGCTCCATGAGCTGGGCTACAGACTCAAACAAAGAAAAAGGGAAGGTACAAGGCCTAGGAGTCCCCGGACTCACGCTGGAACCTAGAGGCTACGAGGGCAGCCACATCCCTGACTTCAGCCCTGGCGACTTCCTCCTGCTCCAAAGAGAGGGAGGGATCCCGGCTCCGGAAGCACGCCAGCACTTGCGTGGCAACATCCTTCGCCAGGCCCCGTCCCTCCGCCTCAAGCTCACCGGCGATCACCGCTTCGAGCCTATCCAGTTTGGCACCGATGGACTCGAGCGCCAGGATTGCCTCGGCCACCTCCTGCGCCGGGGCCTCCGTCTTCACAGGGCTGAAGCCGGGGGGAACCAGGGCGGACCCCATCTGGCCAACAAAGCTCCAGACCGCTTGGGCTCGGCGGACCGTGATGTCTGGAGCTCCTTCACCTCTTGGCGGACTCAGGGTGTCAGGACCCTCCTCAGAGAATTTCTTCTCCTTGGCCGCCAGAGAGTCCTCCCGAAGCTGGAGGCCCTGGGCGAGCTGCTCCAACTCTGATGCCCGGAAATCGGCCGCCAGCTCCCGGTCCAGCACCGCCTAGCGCTCCCGGGAGACCTGCTCCTCCCTCGTGACCAGAGCGGCCTCCTGAAGCTCCAGCTCCTTAGCTCGGGCCCTCAGGTCACCCTCGCCAGCCACCAGCCGCGCGGCGACCTTCTTCGCCTCAACCGCCAAGGCGCGCTCCCGGTCCGCGACGACGCGCTCGCGGCGCACCACCTTCAGCAGCAGCTCCTCCAGGGCAGAGGAGTGTGCCTCGGCCTCGGCATAAGCCTTGCGGGTCTCCTGGTGGAGCCGCCGGGTCTCGGAGTCCAGGCGGTCGATGTCCCTTTTCTGAGCGTCCAGGAGCGCCTCTATGGCGTCGAGCCTCGCCCGCCTCGAGCCGAGCTCCACCCTGACCTCCTGAGTCTGCTGCCTCAAGAGGTGCCCCCAGCTGAGGAGGCGACCCCTCTCCCCTGCCCACGCCTCCCGCTCACGCTCGAGCGTGGCCAGGACCTGCCAGACGCTCGTCTGGGCAAGCTCCAAGGCGTCTGCCAGAGGCAGCGGGGCGGCAGAGGCCGAAGCCACGCCCCCGACTTCCTCCATCACATCATCCTCAGAAGGAGACGATGGCGCTGCAGCGTCCACAGAGATCGCAATAAGGCGCTGGTATGGATAAAAAGGCGCTGGGGCAGGACCGCTTTTGACGCGCCTCTGCTCGCCGCTCGCCGGAGGACCAGCAGCTGCTCCATTCACCTCCTCAGCACTGGAGGGCTGGATGCCGTCAGCCGGCCCAGTCGAGCCCCCGACAATGTCCGGCTTCCGAGTTGGCAATGAGGGACGGACGGGAGCTGCCGCCGCCGTCACAAGAGTTGGCCCAGCCGGCGCAGACGAGGCCTTCACCAACTTGGGGGCCGGCGAAGCCGCTACAGCTTCTGAAGCTGCGGCGCAGATCCTCCGCCAGCCGGAGATGGCCGGGGAACAGACTCTCTCCCAACAGCCGATGAATCCTGAGGGACGCAGACGCTCCAACGAGCATGGAGTACCGGCTTTCGAGCTGGGGTAGAGCCGCCAGAGCCTGCCGCCGGGGCGTTCGTTGGCCGGGGTGCCTGAGCCCTTGGCACACCCCCGGGCATCGCTGCACCGAAATCCCCCCTCGGAGCCCCACCGCCTGAAGGAGGGCGGGGTGCCCGGGCTCCCCGGACCGCCGCTGTCTGAGGGGAGTCCCGTCGGAATGGAAGGCCCGAGGCCTCTTGGGGCTGCCACCCGACGAACTGACACCTCCAGAAGGAGGATGCGAAGGTACCCCGGTTCCCTGGCTTGGCACGGACGACGCCGACGGAGGGGACCGGGCACGTTTCTTCTCTGGCAAGCCGGAGGCCGGCTCCCTGCCCCTCCCCCTGTTGGCGGTCCGAGCTCCATCAGCCTTTGGAGGCAGATTGGAAGCCATGGCCGACGGAAGCTCAAGAACTTGGAAGACAAGGGCGCAAGAGCTCGAAGAAACAAGGAAGGGCTCAGGCGAAGGGAAGTGCGAAAGGAAGCCTGCGATGCAGATAAGATTCCCTTTTAAACTTCCCATACTCGATTAAAAATGATTCGAAACTCTTCATACGCTGCTTGCGGCAACCGCTTCAGCTCTAAGACAAGTGTCAATGACAAGTGGACCCGAGCCGTCCAGCAGAAGCGGTGGGGCCAAGAATCAGTCTCCCAGGAAGTTGATCTGACGGGACGGTTCAGTGGTCCCTGAAAAGGCGCTGCGACGTGCAGAAGTGGCAGCCTTGGGAATCGCCGCAGTAAAAGCAGCCATCAAGCAACGCTCACGCTCCCACGATCCCATGACTGTTCAAGCTCCAGCGATGGTCAAAGAGGGTCTTCGAGAAGGTGCGCAAAGTAGAAGAGACGGGAGCCCCACCTCGGGCTCGCTATCCTTCCCGAGATGGGCCCGGGGGCCACTGTCGGTACCCTCAATATGGGGTACCCCCGCACTTAGGGGAAACTGCCTAAGGACCTCGCCCCTCTCCGCGGGGAGAGCACCAAGGGCGCCACGTGTCCCGCAGGGCCGGACCTCCCTCTCCTCAGAGGAAAGCTCCGGGCCCGCCACGTGGCCAACAGAGCCGGACCTCCCCCCTCCGCTGGGAGAGCTCTGAAGGCTCCACGTGTCCAGCGGGGCCAGGCCTCCCTCTCCACAGAGGAGAGCTCCGGGCCCGCCATGTGGCCAGCAGAGCTGTGCCTCCCCCCTCCGCAGGGGAGCTCCGAAGGCTCCACGTGTCCAGCGGGGCTGGACCTCCCTCTGCTCAGAGGAGAGCTCCGGGCCCGCCACGTGGCCAGCAGAACAGCGCTACCTGCCCCTGCGCGGTAGGCAGCAAGAGTAAAGACACACCATACCTTGTCCGTACAAGGTATTCAAGACCCGCACCTTCCCAAGGCGCGGAGACGCGGAGCACGCCGCTGTCAGGAGCCGTTGTGCCCAGTCGCATTGCAGTGAAGACATCCCCTGCCGCCCCTGCCGTCATCAACCACTACGCCTAGCTTGCAGCGTGGGCAAGGCGGCAAGACGAAGACTCAGAAGCCCTCGCCAGAGACAACTACCGGCGTAACTGCAGGATACGGTAGATGGCAGGCAATCTCCCCGAGACCACCTGTCGGGTCCTGGACCCACCTTGTAAGCCGCCCGAGCCTTGGACTATAAAAGGCTCGGGTAGGCAACGTTGCAAGGGGTTCGCACTCCAGCAACTCGAACTCCATTAGGATTCTTGCTCACTCACACGCTCAACACTCAAGCAATACAACGAGCATCTCTGCTCACCGTGGACGTAGGGTTTTACGCTCCGGCGGCCTGAACCACGTAAAAAATCTCTGTGTCATCCTTCTCCTTCAATCGTCCCTAACGCGTAAGCTCTCCGTCAGTGACTAGCCCTTCTGAAAAAGAACCTCCACGGGCTGCCCAGTGCAGGCCCAGGGGAAGTGTCGACGGCACACTTCGACAACTCGTATGTAAGAAGCATCAATACCAATATGCTTGGTAAGCTCATGCTTAACCGGATCACGAGCAATATTGATAGTACCTGTACTATCAGAGAAAAGAGGAGTCGGCATACCAACAGACACACCAAAATCCTCAAGCAACCATCGCAACCAAGTAACCTCTGCACTCACAAGAGCCATAGCACGCAACTCAGCCTCTGCACTGGAATGAGAAACTGCTACCTGCTTCTTAGTCTTCCAAGCAATGAGGGAACCACTAAGAAAAACACAATAGGCAGAAAGAGATTGACGATCAAAGGGATCACTTGCCCAAGTAGCATCAGAATATGCTTTGAGCTGTAAAGAGCTAGAGCGTGGAAAGAACAAACGTCTGGAGATAGTCCCACGAAGATAACGCAAGACACGAAACTAGTGACTGTAGTGGACCTGTGTGGGAGCCGAAACAAACTGACTTAAAATGTGAACAGAGTACGAAATATCAGGACGAGTGATACCAAGATACACCAGACTCCCTAAAATATGACGATAACGAGTAGGATCATCAAGAGGCTCACCATCACTGGCACGAAGATGGACATTGAGTTCTATGGAAGTATCAACAGTCCGGTGATCAGTAAGAGAAGCCCGATCAAGAAGATCCTGAATGTACTTTTCCTGAGACAGATAAATTCCCTCAGAAGAAGAGGAAACCTCAATCCCAAGAAAATAGAGAAGAGGACCAAGATCGGACATAAGAAACTGCTCACTGAGATGGGCCTTCATGAAGGCTATGTACTCAAAATCATCTCCAGTGATAATCATATCATCAACATAGAGAAGAAGAAGCGTGCGACCACGAGACGAAGCGTGCACAAAGAGCGCCGGATCATGAGCACTGGCAGAAAAACCTGCAGCAGTGACCACAAACTCAAAATGCTGAAACCAAGCACGAGGAGCCTGCTTAAGGCCATAAAGAGAACGTCGAAGACGGCAAACCATACCCTCAGGAAAAAATACCCAGGTGGTGGCTGCATATAAACCTCCTCATGCAGCTCACCATTAAGGAATGCATTCTTCACATCAAGCTGAGAGATAGACCAGTCACGAACAGAGGCCACAACAAGTAGAGTGCGAACAGTGGTCCTGTGAGAAACAGGAGCAAAGGTCTCATCATAGTCACGACCATGTTCCTGCTGGAAGCCACGGGCGACTAAACGAGCCTTATAGCGCTCAAGTGAACCATCAGAGTAGGTCTTAACCTTATAGACCCACTTACAGGTGATAGGACAAACACGTGGGGGACATGGCACAAGTTCCCACGTGCCAGTGCGCTCGAGAGCAGCAATCTCCTCGGCCATCGCATGTTTCCATTCCGGATGAGGAACAACATCACGATACGTAGTCGGCTCATGCAGAGCAGCAACAACAAAGCTAGAAGGAGAATACCGATCAGGAGGCTGTCGAGGATGATGACCACGTCCAAGAGGTTGCTTAGGAGAAGAATCATCGGAAGGAGATGATCTCTCAGGAGAAGAGGGCGTACCAGGAGAGGCAGTCTGATCCGCAGAAGATGGATCATCAGAAGGTGACCCAACTGGAGTAGGCGGCTCATCAGAAGAAGATGGTACATCTAAAGGAGGGACAACTCGTCGAGTATAGACCTGCGTCACAGGAGCCTTCAAAGTATAATCGGGAACCAAAGAAGAAGGCTCTGAAGGAGAGGAAACCATGGAACGCGACACCGAGTGTGAAGGTGGTTGTCGAAGCGTCTACGGTCGACACTTTCCCCGGGCCTGCTCTGGGCAGCCCGCAGAGGTTCTTTTTCAGAGGGGCTAGTCGTCTCGGAGGGTCTCGCTTGAGTTGAAGGAGATGAAGGTTGATGTAAGAGGATTGACACAGGGATTTTTACGTGGTTCAGGCCGCCGGAGTGTAAAACCCTACGTCGACGGGAGTGCTAGGAGCACTGCTTCCTTGCGTATGAGGATGGGTAGCGAACTGCCAAACCCTCTGGAGTTCGAAGCCTAAAAATGCTCGAACCCCTTGTAACATTGCCTACCCGAGCCTTTTATAGCTCAAGGCTCGGGCGGCTTACAATGTGGGCCCGGGGCCCGACAGGTGGCCCCGGGGCGACTTCCTGCCATCTACCGAGTCTTGGCACTGGCTTCGAGGTCGTCGACCTGCCACCCTGCCCACGCCGCATGCTAGGCATAGTGGTTGATGATGGCAGGGGCGGCAGGGCATGTATTGTCACAGCATTTATTGGTCTGCTGCTCCTGACACTGTGCGCCTGTCTTGACTGTGACTGGTCACAGTGCCTCCTGACAAGCGTGCACCGCGCCTCCGCGCCTTGGGAAGGCGTGGGTCTTGAATGCCTTGTATGGTAAAGGCATGGCGCGCCTTTACTCCTGCTGCCTACCATGCCAGGGCGGGCAGCGCTGCACGTGGCAGGCCCGGAGCTATCCTCTGAGGTGAGAGGAGCTCCGGCCCTACTGATCACGTGGCACCTTCGGAGCTCACCCTACGGAGGGGACGAGGTCCGGCCTTCTGGGCCACATGGCAGTCCCGGAGCTATCCCCTGAGGAGAGGGGAGCTCCGGCCCTACTGTACACGTGGCGCCTTCGGAGCTCGCCCCTGCAGAGGGAGCGAGGTCCAGCCTTCTGGGCCACGTGGTAGGCCCGGAGCTATCCTCTGAGGAGAGGGGAGCTCCGGCCCTACTGGACACATGGCGCCTTCGGAGCTGGCCCCTGCGGAGGGGGCGAGGTCCAGCCTTCTGGGCCACGTGGTAGGCCCGGAGCTATCCTGTGAGGAGAGGGGAGCTCCGGCCCAGCTGGACACGTGGCACCCTCGGAGCTCACCCCTGTGGAGGGGGCGAGGTCCTTTGGCGGTTTCACCCTGTGCGCGGGGGTACCCGGTATTGAGGGTACCGACAGTGGCCCTCGGGCCCATCTCGGGGGAGATAATGATCCCGGGGTGGGGCCTTCCCCTTGTATTCCCCGCACACTTTCTTGAGTGTTCCCCTGTGTTTGTAGGGTCTTGCCCTCTTTGGAGCTCAGCCCTGCGGAGGGGTGAGGTACGACATCGAAGCCTGCCTCTAGGGAGAGGGAGAGGTCCGACTTCAGAGCTTGCCT
This sequence comes from Neostapfia colusana, assembly GCA_030760725.1. Lineage (NCBI taxonomy): Eukaryota > Viridiplantae > Streptophyta > Magnoliopsida > Poales > Poaceae > Neostapfia > Neostapfia colusana. The sequence goes on along the minus strand of JASWHV010000010.1, from coordinate 3,090,722 downwards.
CTAAGGAGAGGTAAAGGTCCGGCTTCGGAGATTTCCTCTGAGTAGAGGTAAAGGTTCAGCTTCAGTGTTCACCCCTGTGGAGGGGGTGAAGACCGGCATCAGAGGTCACCCCTGCTGAGGGGGTGAGGTCTGGCATCGGAGCTCAGCCCTGGGGAAGGCGTGAGGTCCGGCATCAGGGCTCGCCTCTGAGAAGAGGGCGAGGGCTGGCATCAGAGCTCAGGCCAGCAGAGGGCGTGAGGTCCGGAGGTCATCGGAGCTCAGGCCAGCGGAGGGCGTGAGGTCCGGGGGTCATCGGAGCTCAGGCCAGCGGAGGGCGTGAGGTCCCGAGGTCATTGGAGCTTAGGCCAGCGGAGGGCGTGAGGTCCAAAGGTCATTGGAGCTCAGGCCAGCGGATGGCGTGAGGTCCGGAGGTCATCAGAGCTCAGGCCAGCCGAGAGTGTGAGGTCTATCATCAGGGCTCGCCACTGAGAAGAGGGCGAGGGCTGGCATCGGAGCTCAGGCCAACGGAGGGCATGAGGTCCGGAGGTCATCGGAGCTCAGGCCAGCCGAGGGCGTGAGGTCCAGCATCAGGGCTCACCACTGAGAAGAGGGCGAGGGCTGGCATCGGAGCTCAGGCCAGCGGAGGGCGTGAGGTCCGGAGGTCATAGGAGCTCGCCTCTGAGAAGAGGGCGAGGGCCAGCATCGGAGCTCAGGCCTAAGGGGCACATGAGGTCCGGAAGGCATCGGAGCTCAGCCCTGCTGTGGGGGTGAGGTCTGGCATCGGGGCTCGCCTCTGAGGTGAGGGCGAGGGCCGGCATTGGAGCTCGGGCCTAAGGGGCACATGAGGTCCGGAAGGCATCGGAGCTCAATCCTGCTGTGGGGGTGAGGTCCGGCATCGGGGCTCGCCTCTGAGGAGAGGGCGAGGGCCGGCATCGGAGCTCAGGCCTAAGGGGCACATGAGGTCTGGAAGGCATCGGAACTCAGCCTCTGAGGAGAGGGTGAGGTCCGACATCAGGGCTCGCCTCTGTGAAGAGAGCGAGGGCTGGCATCAAAACTCAGGCCTAAAGGGCACGCGAGGTCCGACAGTCATCGGAGCTCAGGCCAAAGTAGCGCGTGAGGTCTGGCAGTCATCGGAGCTCAGCCTCTGAGGAGAGGGTGAGGTCCGGCATTGGGGCTCGCCTCTGTGGAGAGGGCGAGGGCCAGCATCGGAGCTCAGGCCTAAGGGGCACGTGAGGTCCAGCAGTCATCGGAGCTCAGCCTCTTAGGAGAGGGTGAGGTCCGGCATCGGGGCTCACCTTTGTGGAGAGGGCGAGGGCCGGCATTGGAGCTCAGGCCTAAGGGGCACGTGAGGTCCTGTAAAAGCCCAAGAAAAGGGACTTGCAAAAACTTTTCTCCACCTCACAACACCACAGTTTTTGTTGTGGATATCTTAGGAAATATTGTGAAGAGCAAGTAACCTCCATCAAAAGAGGGATTAGAGGGGAAAGCCTTCACTTTCACGAAGTAGGATTTCTACACATGAACATGAGAGGTTGAGCTCACCCCTAGAACTTAAAAAGTCTTGGGAAGGTTCAGGCCAAGTTTCATGTAAATCCAACACTTTTTGAGGCACTTTTGGAGGTATTTGAAAAGAGGCCAATTTGAATGTAAATTCAAATTGCAGCAACTTTCATCACTCAAATTCAAAAGTTAGCTTCATATTCAAACTCCGCACACTTTTCTGAGTAAGCCCACCAATTTTCACCCCCATTGGAGTTCATTTTGTTAAGAGCTAAATTTGCAAGAATTCAAAACTGAATTTGAATTTCAGTTCAAACAGGAGGCAAATTCAGCCAAACGAAAATTCAAATGGGAGAACTCAAATTCAAACAAAAACTTGGGGGCTATGTCTCACATTAAATTGTGAGTAGCTGGGGGGATATTCAGCAAAAACAGAAAAGGAAAATTGGAAAAAAAGGATTAAAGGGGAGGCCCACATGTCAGCTGTACATACGAGTGTTTCAGTCGGTTGCTGCAGCCGGCCTCTGCTTCGCGCGCAAGGCACGGGAGAGGCGGCGAGCCACCGAGACATTGAACGGCCACCTCACGGTGCCAAAGTCGTGGCTCAAAGGCCAGCACACACCCCACGCCGCCCTTTCTCCTGTTTCCCGAACGAGAACGACCACCACCCGAGCTCTTTCTTTGGTTCCGCGCAAGAACAGAGCGCCGACCTCTGTTGATCCCCGGCGTCCGAGAGCTAGAGCCCGTCTCGCGCCCGGCGAGCTATACGAAAAAGGTCCGCTACAAGGTGTGTGGCACGCTAATGCCGACCGTTCCTCCTCTCGTACGTCGTCGGGGTAGTATTTGACCGTTTATCCATTCGGTGTTCAAAATACCGAAGGTTGCAAAACGAGGAAATTCGGAGTAGATAGTTCACCACCATGGATTCCGAGCTACACACATGTTCTGCACTGGTACATGACCACCTAGGATCAAAAACCAGCAAGAACCATGGGCTAGGGTTACGGTTTTTCAAAGTTTTCTGAGCACAGCCGATATCCAGCCTAGGTCACCGGTGAGGTCGTAGTTGCAGCCGTTTTCACAGGGATCGGTGCCCATGTCCGTGATCAGCAGGCGTCACGGAGCTCCCCGAGCAAACCGCATCGAAAAAGATGCAGGGGATGCCGAGTTCGACGTCGCTGGTGAGCTCCCGGCCGCTGTTACCGGCGGGAGCACTGTTCCGGCCGTTGTCAAGCTCTGGTGAGGGCACCACCGTGTTCCCCAGGCCGAGATAGGCACAGGCAGCGATTTTCGTCGGAGGTCGGGCAGCAGAACGCCCGGCGGCGAGTATTCCGGCGAGGTGGGCGGCGGGGAGCCGCGGGAGCGCGAGGTTGAAGAAGCCTTGCGGGCCCCGCGTGTCGGTCTCTGCTGAGAGCACCCGGGATTTGCTGCGGCACCGGGATCCCGTGCGGCTGCGCAGGTGATCCTGCGGGCTCCGATGTGGGTTAGCTGGGAGCCTGACACGTAGCCCGGGGGACCCCACCTGACAGTTTAAACTTTATTCAAATTTCCAGTTTTAGTTCAAACTTCAAATGAATAGAACTTTGGCTAGGAAACTCTAAATTCGATGAACAAAATTTTGCTGAAGTCAGAATTATGAGTAATTTCCAGCAATACCAAATTCAGCTCATGAAAGTGAATAGTTTTCCATAATTAAATCCCTAAAGTTTAAACTGTTGGGAATTTTATCTGGAGAACTACTTTATGAAAAATTCTGAAATTGGACTGAGAGGTTCATTGGAAAATCCCTGAATCCCAGTAAAATTTTCAGACCCATCCAAGTTCATTTAGTTACCATAATGGGGTGATTAAGAGAACTGCCCTGAGAAAATAGAAAAATGTACAGAAACATTTTTCAGATTTTCTCAAATCTTAATTAGGGCATAACTTTCAGTAGAATTCTTCAAATGACATGAAACCAATTCCATTAGAACCATCCTAAATTCTAGTTTCCAGAAAGTATTGGTTGGAGCCATGAAAACCTCTGGAATTACTTAGAGGCTCAAATATTGACCAAATGGGCTTTTATTCAGCACAATTTTGTGAGCTCACACTCCAATTTTCACTCCATTTGGAGTTGATCTTGACATGAGCCAAGTGGGATAAATTCAAACTTTATTTGAATTCCAAACTGAACTTGTGCTGAAATTCATTCAAACCAAACCCAATTTGAATTCTAATCAATTCAAATGGCTCATGGGTGAATAATTTGAATCACCAGGGGTATTTTGGGGCTCACTGTTTACAACAGTGATTAGGAGTAAATTTCAGAGGTTAAAACCCCGGGTGGGACCCACATGTCATAGAGAGAAGGAGGGAAGTCTTGCACACAAAGTCACAGCCTCGGTGGGAAATTCCACCGAGCAGCTGTCGGCTGTGCCACCGAGCAGCCACCGGCGCCACCAGCTGCTTCGCTCTCCAAGCGCTGGTGTCCAGGGCGGCTTTCTCGCGCCTCCACGCGACCGGCACCACCTCAGCCCGAGCAGGGATCGGCTGGCTTTATTCCCTCGCGTGCAACCCCGAGCAGCGGCAGAATTTTCCCTCGCAGCTCTCTGCTCGATCGGGAAAACCAGAAAACGATCTCCTCCTTCGTTCCTAAGCTACTAGACAGCAACCTGAGATCGTACTCCACCTCCCCGACGCCAAACACCCCGAGCTCTGACCTCCCTTGCCCGAGAACGATCGCCACAGCGGCGACCTAAACTCAGCCGAAGGTCAGGCGCTCGTGGACAGCGTTCCACGGGAGCTCTCATGATGCAGCAAGGGCAGCAGCAGGAGCGCGCAACAGCCGTGCTGCTCTCCTCCAAGTTTGGAAGCAAACCGTGAAGAGTCCACGGCGAATTTCCAGTTTTTGCGCCAGCGACCTTAAACTGAGCTTCCGGTACGGATCCTTCAAATTCTCGCTCTAAGATTCTTCTCTAGCTATCAAATCTTGCACATAGACGCTGGACTAGCCGGCGATCAAGTTCCTTTCTGCATCCGTGGGATGAAACTGTAAAAGCCCAAGAAAAGGGACTTGCAAAAACTTTTATGCACCTCACAACACAACAGTTTTGTTGTGTGTAGATTGTGAAACATTGTGAAGAGCAAGTGGCCTCCATCAAAGGAGTGATTAGAAGGGAAAGTCTTCACTTTCACAAAGTAGGGTTTACATACATATGATCACACATGGGAGGGAAATTTCAAACTGTTGCATTCAACTTCAGGATTTCAGCAGTTAAAACAAGGAGTAAAGGGCATACTTGGATTCCTCAGGATCAAATTAGTGGGGAGGCAAAGTCTCAATAATTTTTGCAAGGGTTTGCTACCCAATGGTCCAAAAAGGAGCCAAATAGGCAAGAATGCATATATACATTTGAATTTGAGGGAAACTTGTCCAAACATGCAAATGGGGCTCAGTTTGAGACTTCAAACTTTTGAATTACTCATTTGCCAAAAATTTGGAGATATTTTGGGGCAGAGGGGAGCTGTGGGCCCCACTAGTCAGTGAGAAGAGAGGGGAGAAGCTTACTGCCTAAGTTAATCGGTTCCACAGTTCACACTCGAGCGAGTTGCGCTCTCCCACCGGCTGCCACCGCACGGTCGACCGACGACCGAAGCACCTCCCGAGCTGCTTCAAGCATCGGGTTCCCCGCGCCCTTATCTCCCCTACGCCGTGCTCGGTCGGCCACAGCCCTCCCACGAGCCCTGTTATCTTTCCTCCCGAGCAAACAAGCCGCCGGCGCCGCGCCTGTTCGTCCCCATCCTAAGCCGGCATCGCATCCCGACTGCTCAAGCGATCAACACGAAAAATGAGCGCCAGCGCGTGCACAAGAGTTCCCTCAGCTCAGCTCCGGCGTTCGGGGTTCCTGTCGGCCGTATTTTGAGCATCAGCACCGAAGCCGAGGTGCAACCGGTGGAAACCGACGTCGGGCTCCCGTGGGCAGCTCACACCAACCAGTTTCACGACTGAGCAAGAGCACCCCAAGGTGCGCCAACTCCCTGCGCTGCTCCTCTCCAAATTTCAGAGCAATCCGTGCGACGTAGCGTCGGAATTTCAAGTTTTCCCCTCGGACGAGGAAAACCGGACCGCGGGTAAGAACTGTGGAAATTTACGCTTAATTCTCGGTTAAGGTTGTTCTTTTTGCGCACACCAGAACTAGAGAGGATAGGGAACCTTTTCCCTCCACAACCCTAGCTAGAAACGCCGTGGTTACAGCTAATTTCGAGCTTTTCGGTCGGCGGCCATGGCGGGAACACGCGGGCGCACGGTGACAACCGGGTTGCCGTCGTTTCCGAGCCAGGTTGGGGCCACGCCGAGATTTCCTGACCTCCACTGATGCTTTAGAGCGGATCCGCCGAGCTTTTGGCGGGCTAATGTGCTCGGGCGACGGTGCCGATCATCACCGAAGGCCGCGGCTCGTCGCCGGCCTACTTCCGGCCACCGGCAGCCCGAGCCAACCCCATAGACTTGTTCCCCGACCCTGAAAACCCCCAGGCGGCGAGTCTCCGGCCGAGAGGTGGTCGGGAAGCTGGGTCCGGCGAGCTCCAGTACAGCGCCGGCGAGGGGGAGGCGCGGGAGCGAGAGGAGGAAGAAGACCCACCGGGCCCACGTGTCAGCAGCTGAAGATTAAAACCCCGGATCAGCTGTGGCGTGTGATCCCGTGTGATGGCGCGGGAAAAAGGTCTGTGGCCCCCGTGTGGCGCGAGTCCGGCGGTTGACACGTGTAGGGTGGACCCACAGGCAGAGTTTGAACTTTTCCCGAATTAATTTGAATTCCAGAATTGGTTCAAACTTTGGAACTGCATACCTTTTGCTAGGAAGCTCCAAATTTAGTGATTCAAATTGGGTTGGATTCACCTTGCCTAGCTCTGTCCAGATATACAACCCAATTTGTATGAAACCCAGTAATTAATTCTGGAAAATCCTTTAAAGCTTTTCAGCAAAGGAATTTTAGAGGGAGTTTGGTTCATCCAAAAATTCCCAAATTTTGCCAGAATGTTCTTTAGGACATTAGTAAACCCCTGTAAAAGGTTCAGACCATTTGGAGTTGATTTGGCCAGAGCAATTCAAATTGTAAGGTGCTGTGTTCATTTGAATACAGAAACATTTCCAGAGAATTTCCAAAAACTTGGAAATTCAGTTCTGGGCAATTCTTAACTCCAAAAAATACTAGAAAAATTCATGCAAACTCTAGGAGCTATAATTGAAATTGTAGTTCATTAAGTTGGGTATGAACAGGGGTCTGACCTCAGAATTAATTCCTCCTTGCTTATTTGCTAAAGAAATTACTCTGAGCAAACCATTCCATGAAAAGTGCTAAGGTTTGGTCCAGAGAGTTTTCTTGTGACAAGGAACTCACACAAAAATTCTCAGCTCCATTGGAGCTCTAGATCACCCCTGTCCTGTTTAATCACTTAAGGGATTAATATGGAAAAGGGGGGAAACCCACTTAGCATTTAGCCATGTGATTAAGTCCAAGCCAAACCACCAACACCAGTTCATATTTAAATTCTTAAACAAAGTTCCAGGTATTAGAGGCTGGTTATTAGAACTAATAGTAGAAGTCTTACTCTAAACTCACTTTTGCATATAAATTAACATGTAGTATTTCATTAACGTGTAGCCGTTGAAGAAGAGACTCCGGAAGTGCTGGACTTCCTCCTTCCGGACGAAGAACTAACTCCTGACCAGCAGCAACAAGGCAAGCCCCGGTTTGCATTAACCCTTTTATAAGTCTTACTTTGTGTACATGTGTCATATGAAGTATGTATGTGCATTAGGTATAGGATGAATGAAACCCCACTTGCATAACCAAAGGTTCCTAAAAGAGTGAGGGTAGTGTTAAGGACCTCGAGTAGACAGGCTATGCTTAATGAGTCATAGGACTTCGGTACAAGTCGAGTAGTTGGAATCTACTCGCGAGATAAGCATTGGGACACACGGGTTCGGTTGAGTGATGTGAGATCACTTTAGTAATGAAAATGAGACTAGGCAGGGGCTAGGGCGCAGCAAGAGAGAGTCTTGTGTGCGCAGCCCTGCCCGTGTCGATTGAGGACCGATCCGTGTGCGGCCCTGCTGAACAAGTATTGAACATACCGAAGGCATATCGGATATATGGGCCCCGATAAACCGATGTAGCCTAAACCTCCGGGCGTCGAGGCATAGCACACCGATTTATAGGTGTAGGTTGAGGGCAGCAAGGTGGAAATCTGCCAACGGGCATAGAGAGATGCTCCGTGTGGCGAACCTCCTGCTCGTTTCGGTGCGACCGGTTCGACGTTTGGGCTGTTGGGTGAAAGGTTGTCCCGTACGACATCGAGTGAGCGTGCTGTGCAGCTCCACGGGTGGGCGTACGTGACGTGCTCTTTGGGTTTTCCCTGCAGGTGTATATCGAGTCGATTCGCCGTCCCTCGCGGTGACGAGTACCGCTTGTTCACTGCGTCGTAACGTAGATTAATGAATGAAACATGTTGATTCAATATTTCTGGTTGATATAATTGTATTGCTACATGTGTACCACCAAATACTGCTTACTAAATTTCAGATTTCATGAACTGTTAACTTGTTGCTAAAAGATGAACTAAGGATGAACTTGTAGGCGTGTCGTTTTGCTGAAATGCTACCAACCTATGTCTTGGTATACCTCATGTAGAGTTTCATGCTTAGGTGAGTCGGTTAAGCCTTGCTGAGCCTTTGTGCTCACGGTTGCTGCTTAAGTGTTTTTCAGGTGAGGAGCCACCCACGGACTCGGAGTACGAGTCCACCGGCGAGGGTTACCCTCCGTCGGGGACCACGGCTGAGTGGGAGCCGTACACGCCGCGCTGAGCTGAGACGTGCAGCTAGTGTGGGTTGCCCTAGGGCTGGGCAACCGACTTTTGCTAAATAGGCGGGCGTGAGTTGTATAGTGTAGTCTTCCGCTGTGTAATAGAACAATAATTGTAACTGAAGTTTGTACTTGTTTGTACAGTTTCAGCTGTTTTCCCATATAATATATTGTGTTCTTATGACGTGTGCTGTCGGGTGTCGCATCGCGCGGCACCACCCTCTGCGATCCTGGATGAGCGGATTCCGGTCCGCCACAGCCTGGTATCAGAGCTGCAGTGGGGATAGCACAGTACTAAAGGACTGCATTATGGGAAAAACTTAGGTATACGGTGAGGATTCGGTAGTTGCCCAAGTAAGGACTATATTAGCATAGTTACTTAAAGTGGCAAAGACTAACTTATGTGTTATAATTCTGAATTTCAATTATGTAACGACGCACCTACGCTCTGGTAAGTATGGTAAGGAACGCCACCGAAAGCGGTTCAATTTCGGTTAGCTCTCCCTGACGAGGAACGTGGTTCAGGGATTGATCTCACAGCTTGGTGTGAGATGTCAATATGAACCTCTTGGACTGTTCATGTCCCTGAGTTCATATGAAACGCTGATCCCTAGCGTGCATTAGGCAAGTAAGCGGAGACCCCATCGCGTGGTCAGTAACGCGAGAGTGTGTTCGTCTGGAAATAGCCCAGGAGGACATACGCAGCGCTTGCCATCGGCGTGCCCTGCAGGGCAGTAGGTGGTATCTGTTGGGTTGATAACATTCCCAACCGTGACGACCCGTTCATGACATACTCGGGTTCCCCGTCGTGTGGTGTTGAAACACGATCACGTGCCTTGAGGCGTGACTTAGCTCAAGGACGGCCGTATGACAATGATACGGGCGTTTGTATTTACTTTCAAATATGGAACTGCCTGAAATGAATAACCATTGAGTGCACCATTATTGTGTGGTTTTCTGCAGGTACTAACCACGTATGTATCCGTGTAGAAAACGTGTGCGAGAGACCGTTTAGTGCCATATTTGAGACGTATATGCCGGTATGATCCGGGTAGGATTTTCTTTTGTGAGGAACGTAGTACCGAGATATGGTAGGCATATGCATGAGAATAATGATAACAAAGAATTAAAATCTATAGGTTCAACATTTAGGACCCTGGTTGGGTATAAGAATGGGATAGTGGAGCAGTATAGCCAAAAGTATGAAAAGCAGAGTGCTCTGTTTTGGGCAGCACGTTTGCTGATCCTCAACAGGGCATAACTCACAGGTCTTTTAGCCCAGGGAGGTGTGCTATATAGTTCTGGAAAGGTATTCAAGTCCTCTACAACTTTGTTGTAGACTTCCAGAGCTGAAACTCAACTGAAGATGGCTTAAAGCCCAGAGAAATGTAAACTGTCCAGAACTAGGGCAGAGTAAAACATCCTCTGAACTGATCTGTTTTTCGAATGTAACTCCCAGTAGAAAAATCTAAAATTGTCATATAATACATCCTTAGAAAGAGTAGAAGATGTGTGACACCTTTGCAATTCAAAGTTCCTGAAATTGCAGCACAGAATTTAGTGGAAATCAGGGTTGAAAACAGCCACTTCCAATGGAGGTGCTGTTAAAATTCTTCCAAAAATTCTGCTAACTTTGAATTAACATAACTTTTTAATCAAAGCTGATCTGGGGACAAATGAGTACTCGTTGGAAAGATACTGAAGTTAACTTGAACTTTGGTATTCAACTTGAGTCCTGAAAATGCCCCGAACCAGATCAAAACTTGGAATAGGTAGCAACTGGTCATTCTGACAGAAGAATGACAGTTGAACTCATTGAAAAGGGTGTTGTACCCTAAGGGTGTTATACGTGATGACAATGCAATAATAATGTCTCGTAGAGACCAAACCCAGTTATGGTGAGCTTCCAAAGAGGGGGTTCATCAAGTTGGATTAAACTAACTTGTGTTTGGTCTGGTAATGGTGTAGCTTGTGCAAAGTTATTACATTATCTACTTACGAGATATTTCGCATGTTTTGTTGTCATAATGCTTTTCCGCCCAGTTCTATTGGACTGCATGCAAAATGTTGCGGGACTGATGGTTAATGTCGTATGGTTGCAGATGGTTCGTACTAGGACCACGCACGAGGTTGGTGGCTCTAGCCAAGGTGGAGGCGATGACTCCCAGCCACCGGCCTACGACAGCACCCCGCAGCAGCAGCCACCACCGCCGCCTCCGCTTACTCTAGCGGATGTGATAGCGGCATTGGTGGGAGGTCGTGAGGAGCAGACCGACCTGCTCCGCACGATCGTGCAGAATACGTCCCAGGCAGGAGGACGTCAAGAGCGAGGGCCTCGTGAGCCCCGCGAAGTGTCGTCCTCGGATTTCATGAGTACGCACCCTCCAGTGTTCACCGAAGCTGAAGAACCACTGGAGGCGGACAACTGGCTGCGGACTATCGAGTCCAAGTTCAGGCTGCTCCAGTGTACGGAGCGGCAGAAGACACTGTTCGCAGCACAGCAGCTCCACGGTGCCGCTGGTGCGTGGTGGGCGAATTATGTCGCCTCACGTCCGGCTGGCCATGCCGTGGAATGGCAAGAGTTCCGGGAGGCGTTCCGCGCCTATCACATTCCTCCCGGAATAATGAAGAGAAAGTTCCAAGAATTTTTGGAACTGAAGCAAGGCGGGAGGAGTGCCCACGACTACTCCCGTGCCTTCAACCATCTGGCGCAGTATGCGTCAGACTACATCTCCACGGAGGAGAAGAAGAGGGAGCACTTCTATCGGGGGTTACACCCCGAAATGAAGACCCACCTCGTACAATGGAACCGCGGCACATTCAACGACCTAGTCAATGCCGCCATCATGCAAGAGGACGCTCAGCGGGAGTTAGCAGCTGAGCAGAGGAAGCGCAGCGCTCCACCTAGCAGCGGTGGGAGTGGCGCTCCCCAGAAGTACCGTATGGTGTATCGGACACCATCCGGGCAGCAGTGGCAACCACCGGCGCGACCGCAACGGTTCGGGGGACGTCCCTTTCAGGCACCTCCGTTCCGTCCGCCGATGCCACCACCAAGACAGCAACAGCAGACGGTAACCCGGGCGTTTCCACCGCCACAATGCGCCCCGGGTTTCCGTCCACCGATCAGCGGGGGACCGCCCCGTTTCACCTGCTTCACGTGTGGCCAGGCGGGCCACTTTGCGAAGGACTGTCCCCAGGGGCAGCAGAGCAGCGGGCAAGCCCAGTTTCAGGGCGGTGCTCGAGGCCGACCTCCGGCGAAGAAGGTTGGTCAGCGGACTGGAGGCGTCCGCAACCTCGACAATGAGGACGCCCCAGAGGGAGACAACGTGCTGGCGGGTACGTTTACTCTCAACCATCAAGCCATCGTCATATTATTTGATTCGGGTGCAACCCACAGCTTTATAAGTGCATCCTATGTGGCTAAACATCAATTGCAAGTCTTCCCAACCGGCTGCACTTATATGATCTGCTCACCGGGAGGGAAGATTTCAGCTAATATGATGGTTCCAAAGGCACCTCTGTGCTTAGGTGGGAAACTATATCCCACCACCTTGATAATCCTTATGGGACAAAAGATTGATGCAATCTTAGGGATGTCATGGCTGCAATACCATGGCGTTGTCCTAGAGACTCGGACCCGGACGGTCCACTTAAATTCTCCATTCCACCGTCCGCATTCCATGATGTTAGACACGCCAGTCCGGGAAGATTTAGCAATTAATAATGCTGAAGTTCTCAAGTTAGAAGACATCCCCGTAGTCCGGGAGTATCCTGATGTGTTCCCGGATGATCTCCCGGGCATGCCACCTGAGCGGGATGTCGAGTTCAAGATTGAACTTGCACCCGGGACTACGCCCATATCACGGAGACCATACAAGATGGCTCCAAATGAGCTGGCGGAACTGAAAGAACAGCTCAATGATCTGTTGAGCAAGGGTTTCATTAGGCCGAGTTCCTCGCCTTGGGGATGCTCGGCGCTATTCGTGAAGAAGAAGGATGAGACCCTGAGGCTGTGTGTGGATTACCGGCCGCTCAACGCCGTCACCATCAAGAATAAGTACCCACTGCCCCGTATTGACATCTTGTTTGATCAACTTGTGGGGGCAAGTGTATTCTCAAAGATGGACCTTCGCTCTGGATATCACCAGATCAAGATCCGGGCGGAGGATATCCCGAAGACGGCGTTCTCGACGAGATACGGCTTATACGAATATCTCGTCATGTCCTTTGGTCTCACAAATGCTCCAGCCCATTTCATGTATCTCATGAACTCGGTGTTCATGCCGGAGCTGGACAAGTTCGTGGTAGTGTTCATCGACGATATCTTGGTTTACTCCAAGACAGAAGCCGAGCATGCCGAACACTTACGGATCGTTCTTCAACGATTGCGAGACCACAAGCTCTACGCCAAGTTCAGCAAATGCGAATTTTGGATCAGCCAAGTGCCATTCTTGGGACATATCATCTCAGCTGAAGGCATTGCGGTTGACCCAAGTAAAATCGAGCAAGTGTTGAAATGGAAAGCTCCCACTTCAGTTCATGAAGTCAGAAGCTTCCTCGGGTTAGCGGGATACTACCGGAGATTCATTCCAAGTTTCTCCAAGCTCGCTAAGCCGATGACAGAGTTGCTGAAGAAAGGGACAAAATATGTTTGGAACACGGCGTGTGAAGGAGCGTTCCGAACACTGGTGAAGCATCTCACAACAGCCCCGGTATTAGCTCAGCCGGATACAACAAGGCCATTCGACGTGTATTGTGACGCGTCCGGTATTGGGCTCGGCTGCGTGTTGATGCAGGAAGGACGTGTGGTCGCTTATGGCTCACGCCAACTTCGGAACCATGAGCAGCACTACCCGACTCACGATCTTGAACTTGCTGCCGTGGTGTTGGCGCTGAAAATGTGGAGGCACTATCTCCTGGGGAACTTGGTGCATCTCTACACCGACCACAAGAGCTTGAAATACATTTTCACCCAGAAGGAGCTGAACATGAGGCAGAGGAGGTGGTTAGAACTGATCAAAGATTATGAGGTAGAGATCCATTACCACCCCGGCAAGGCGAATGTGGTTGCCGACGCGCTGAGTCGGAAATCACATGTCCATCACCTCACCATTACACCGGTGGAGGAGGAAGAGCCAAGTTTATACTTGGTTCCTTATGGATCGCTGTACAACCTTGCCCTCGTCCCTACTATTAGGGAGGACATCATTGCAGCTCAGAAAAATGATAAAGGCATGGCACATCTCCGGAGACGAATTGACAATGGGGAGATCAAATGTTTCCGGAAAGATGGTGAGGGGACGTTGTGGTTCAATGACCGCATAGTCGTACCCCGAGATATGAAGTTGAGGAAAAAGATCCTCGATGAAGCTCACTTGTCCAAATACTCCATTCATCCGGGCAGCAACAAAATGTACCAAGATTTGAAAAAGAAATTTTGGTGGACACGGATGAAGCGGGAGGTAGCTAAGTACGTATCCGAGTGTGATACGTGTAGACGAGTGAAAGCTGATCACATGAAGAAATCAGGGCTGTTGCAACCCCTGAAGATCCCGGCATGGAAATGGGAAGATGTGAGCATGGATTTCATTGTGGGATTACCCCTAACAGCCAACAAGCATGATTCCATATGGGTAATCGTTGATCGGTTAACCAAGACGGCTCACTTCATTCCGGTGAATACACGTTACAATGCCGGCAAATATGCGGAGCTATACATAGCGAAGATTCTATGCCTATACGGGGTACCCAAGACCATTGTCTCAGATCGAGGTGCATTATTTGTATCTCGCTTTTGGGAGCAGCTACACGCTGCATTGGGTACTAAGTTGATCAGGAGCTCCGCTTATCACCCTCAGACAGATGGCCAGACAGAAAGGGTGAATCAAGTCCTGGAAGACATGTTGAGAGCATGTGCCATCCACCACGGTAGGAATTGGGATGATCACCTACCATTGGCGGAATTCTCGTACAACAACGGTTATCAGGCGAGTATCAAAATGGCACCCTATGAAGCTCTCTACGGTCGTAAATGCCGCACCCCATTAAATTGGTGCGAGTCCGGTGAAAGGGTCACATTCGGAGTTGATGTGGTGAACGACGCCGAAGAGCGCGTTCGGACAATTCAAGCCAATTTGAAGGCCGCTCAATCCCGACAGAAGAGCTACGCTGATAAAAGGCGTAGACCGTTGCACTTTGATGTTGGGGAACACGTGTACCTCCGCGTGTCTCCAATGAAGGGCGTGCACCGATTCGGTGTGAAGGGGAAGCTCGCTCCCCGTTTCATTGGACCCTACGCTATCACCGAGAAGTGTGGACCAGCAGCGTATCGATTGGAGCTACCGGCATCTCTGGCTGGTGTCCATGATATTTTCCATGTTTCGCAACTGCGAAAATGCTTGAAGCATACAGCTGCTGTTCCTACCGAAGACATCGGCGAGCTGAAACCGGATTTAACATATGATGAATATCCGGTGGGAATTCTTGATGAGAAAGCCAGAACCACACGCAGCAAAACGTTGTGGTTCTACAAAATACTCTGGAGCAACCACACCGCCGAAGAAGCGACGTGGGAGAGCGAGGAGTTCCTTCGCTCAAATTACCCGGAGTTCATGGCTTCTCAACACGGGTAAGTCCCTATTACATCGCTATCTCTTCTTTTATAATCTCGGGACGAGATTCTTTTAAGGGGGGAGGGATGTAAAAGCCCAAGAAAAGGGACTTGCAAAAACTTTTATGCACCTCACAACACAACAGTTTTGTTGTGTGTAGATTGTGAAACATTGTGAAGAGCAAGTGGCCTCCATCAAAGGAGTGATTAGAAGGGAAAGTCTTCACTTTCACAAAGTAGGGTTTACATACATATGATCACACATGGGAGGGAAATTTCAAACTGTTGCATTCAACTTCAGGATTTCAGCAGTTAAAACAAGGAGTAAAGGGCATACTTGGATTCCTCAGGATCAAATTAGTGGGGAGGCAAAGTCTCAATAATTTTTGCAAGGGTTTGCTACTCAATGGTCCAAAAAGGAGCCAAATAGGCAAGAATGCATATATACATTTGAATTTGAGGGAAACTTGTCCAAACATGCAAATGGGGCTCAGTTTGAGACTTCAAACTTTTGAATTACTCATTTGCCAAAAATTTGGAGATATTTTGGGGCAGAGGGGAGCTGTGGGCCCCACTAGTCAGTGAGAAGAGAGGGGAGAAGCTTACTGCCTAAGTTAATCGGTTCCACAGTTCACACTCGAGCGAGTTGCGCTCTCCCACCGGCTGCCACTGCACGGTCGACCGACGACCGAAGCACATCCCGAGCTGCTTCAAGCATCGGGTTCCCCGCGCCCTTATCTCCCCTACGCCGTGCTCGGTCGGCCACAGCCCTCCCACGAGCCCTGTTATCTTTCCTCCCGAGCAAACAAGCCGCCGGCGCCGCGCCTGTTCGTCCCGATCCTAAGCCAGCATCGCATCCCGACTGCTCAAGCGATCAACACGAAAAAGGAGCGCCAGCGCGTGCACAAGAGTTCCCTCAGCTCAGCTCCGGCGTTCGGGGTTCCTGTCGGCCGTATTTTGAGCATCAGCACCGAAGCCGAGGTGCAACCGGTGGAAACCGACGTCGGGCTCCCGTGGGCAGCTCACACCAACCAGTTTCACGACTGAGCAAGAGCACCCCAAGGTGCGCCAACTCCCTGCGCTGCTCCTCTCCAAATTTCAGAGCAATCCGTGCGACGTAGCGTCGGAATTTCAAGTTTTCCCCTCGGACGAGGAAAACCGGACCGCGGGTAAGAACTGTGGAAATTTACGCTTAATTCTCGGTTAAGGTTGTTCTTTTTGCGCACACCAGAACTAGAGAGGATAGGGAACCTTTTCCCTCCACAACCCTAGCTAGAAACGCCGTGGTTACAGCTAATTTCGAGCTTTTCGGTCGGCGGCCATGGCGGGAACACGCGGGCGCACGGTGACAACCGGGTTGCCGTCGTTTCCGAGCCAGGTTGGGGCCACGCCGAGATTTCCTGACCTCCACTGATGCTTTAGAGCGGATCCGCCGAGCTTTTGGCGGGCTAATGTGCTCGGGCGACGGTGCCGATCATCACCGAAGGCCGCGGCTCGTCGCCGGCCTACTTCCGGCCACCGGCAGCCCGAGCCAACCCCATAGACTTGTTCCCCGACCCTGAAAACCCCCAGGCGGCGAGTCTCCGGCCGAGAGGTGGTCGGGAAGCTGGGTCCGGCGAGCTCCAGTACAGCGCCGGCGAGGGGGAGGCGCGGGAGCGAGAGGAGGAAGAAGACCCACCGGGCCCATGTGTCAGCAGCTGAAGATTAAAACCCCGGATCAGCTGTGGCGTGTGATCCCGTGTGATGGCGCGGGAAAAAGGTCTGTGGCCCCCGTGTGGCGCGAGTCCGGCGGTTGACACGTGTAGGGTGGACCCACAGGCAGAGTTTGAACTTTTCCCGAATTAATTTGAATTCCAGAATTGGTTCAAACTTTGGAACTGCATAACTTTTGCTAGGAAGCTCCAAATTTAGTGATTCAAACTGGGTTGGATTCACCTTGCCTAGCTCTGTCCAGATATACAACCCAATTTGTATGAAACCCAGTAATTAATTCTGGAAAATCCTTTAAAGCTTTTCAGCAAAGGAATTTTAGAGGGAGTTTGGTTCATCCAAAAATTCCCAAATTTTGCCAGAATGTTCTTTAGGACATTAGTAAACCCCTGTAAAAGTTTCAGACCATTTGGAGTTGATTTGGCCAGAGCAATTCAAATTGGAAGGTGCTGTGTTCATTTGAATACAGAAACATTTCCAGAGAATTTCCAAAAACTTGGAAATTCAGTTCTGGGCAATTCTTAACTCCAACAAATACTAGAAAAATTCATGCAAACTCTAGGAGCTATAATTGAAATTGTAGTTCATTAAGTTGGGTATGAACAGGGGTCTGACCTCAGAATTAATTCCTCCTTGCTTATTTGCTAAAGAAATTACTCTGAGCAAACCATTCCATGAAAAGTGCTAAGGTTTGGTCCAGAGAGTTTTCTTGTGACAAGGAACTCACACAAAAATTCTCAGCTCCATTGGAGCTCTAGATCACCCCTGTCCTGTTTAATCACTTAAGGGATTAATATGGAAAAGGGGGGAAACCCACTTAGCATTTAGCCATGTGATTAAGTCCAAGCCAAACCACCAACACCAGTTCATATTTAAATTCTTAAACAAAGTTCCAGGTATTAGAGGCTGGTTATTAGAACTAATAGTAGAAGTCTTACTCTAAACTCACTTTTGCATATAAATTAACATGTAGTATTTCATTAACGTGTAGCCGTTGAAGAAGAGACTCCGGAAGTGATGGACTTCCTCCTTCCGGACGAAGAACTAACTCCTGACCAGCAGCAACAAGGCAAGCCCCGGTTTGCATTAACCCTTTTATAAGTCTTACTTTGTGTACATGTGT
Source organism: Neostapfia colusana (assembly GCA_030760725.1). Classification (NCBI taxonomy): domain Eukaryota; kingdom Viridiplantae; phylum Streptophyta; class Magnoliopsida; order Poales; family Poaceae; genus Neostapfia; species Neostapfia colusana. The sequence continues at coordinate 3,072,955 of JASWHV010000010.1, read as the reverse complement.
CATATGAAGTATGTATGTGCATTAGGTATAGGATGAATGAAACCCCACTTGCATAACCAAAGGTTCCTAAAAGAGTGAGGGTAGTGTTAAGGACCTCGAGTAGACAGGCTATGCTTAATGAGTAATAGGACTTCGGTACAAGTCAAGTAGTTGGAATCTACTCGCGAGATAAGCATTGGGACACACGGGTTCGGTTGAGTGATGTGAGATCACTTTAGTAATGAAAATGAGACTATGCAGGGGCTAGGGCGCAGCAAGAGAGAGTCTTGTGTGCACAGCCCTGCCCGTGTCGATTGAGGACCGATCCGTGTGCGGCCCTGCTGAACAAGTATTGAACGTACCGAAGGCATATCGGATATATGGGCCCCGATAAACCGATGTAGCCTAAACCTCCGGGCGTCGAGGCATAGCACACCGATTTATAGGTGTAGGTTGAGGGCAGCAAGGTGGAAATCTGCCAACGGGCATAGAGAGATGCTCCGTGTGGGGAACCTCCTGCTCGTTTCGGTGCGACCGGTTCGACGTTTGGGCTGTTGGGTGAAAGGTTGTCCCGTACGACATCGAGTGAGCGTGCTGTGCAGCTCCACGGGTGGGCGTACGTGACGTGCTCTTTGGGTTTTCCCTGCAGGTGTATATTGAGTCGATTCGCCGTCCCTCGCGGTGACGAGTACCGCTTGTTCACTGCGTCGTAACGTAGATTAATGAATGAAACATGTTGATTCAATATTGCTGGTTGATATAATTGTATTGCTACATGTGTACCACCAAATACTGCTTACTAAATTTCAGATTTCATGAACTGTTAACTTGTTGCTAAAAGATGAACTAAGGATGAACTTGTAGGCGTGTCGTTTTGCTGAAATGCTACCAACCTATGTCTTGGTATACCTCACGTAGAGTTTCATGCTTAGGTGAGTCGGTTAAGCCTTGCTGAGCCTTTGTGCTCACGGTTGCTGCTTAAGTGTTTTTCAGGTGAGGAGCCACCCACGGACTCGGAGTACGAGTCCACCGGCGAGGGTTACCCTCCGTCGGGGACCACGGCTGAGTGGGAGCCGTACACGCCGCGCTGAGCTGAGACGTGCAGCTAGTGTGGGTTGCCCTAGGGCTGGGCAACCGACTTTTGCTAAATAGGCGGGCGTGAGTTGTATAGTGTAGTCTTCCGCTGTGTAATAGAACAATAATTGTAACTGAAGTTTGTACTTGTTTGTACAGTTTCAGCTGTTTTTCCCATATAATATATTGTGTTCTTATGATGTGTGCTGTCGGGTGTCGCATCGCGCGGCACCACCCTCTGCGATCCTGGATGAGCGGATTCCGGTCTGCCACAGAAACCGACTAGGAGTGACGAATTTCGAGCTCGATCAAGGGCGTTCATGGCGGGCACAATCGGTCACACGGTGCTGACCGGCTTGGCGCCATCTTTGAACCCTTTTGACACCTTGTCGAGCTTCCTAGAGGTGTACTGATGCTGTAGAACCGATTGTTCGAGGTGTTGGCGGGTTAGAACCCACGGTCGACTGCGCTGAACCTCAACTGAGGCCGCGGCACGTCGCCGGACTATTTCCGGTCACCGCCAGCCCGAACTGACACCACAGACGTGTTCCTCGATGTCGACAACCCCCTGGCGGCGAGTTTCAGACCATGGGATGGCCGGCAGCGGCGAGCCGGCGAGCTCCGGGTCTGCTCCGGCGAGGGGAGGCGGCGCGGGCGCGCGGGCACGTCGGGAGGAAGACGAAGCCGGCTGGCCCACGCGTCAGTGGCTCAAAAGTTTAAATCGGGATCGGGTGTGGCCGGGATCTGGTGTGCTGGCGCGCAAAGACCCTGTGGGCCGCAGTGTGCGGTCGCCTCCGCGCTTAACACGTGTCCCCGTGGGCCCCGGCAGATTTAAACTTTTCCCCCGATTTTCAGATTTCCTTCAAACTTCATGTCGAAGTGTGCGGTCGACACTTCCCCCGGGCCTGCACTGGGCAGCCCGCGGAGGTTCTTTTTTCGGAGGGGCTAGTTCCTAGCGGAGAGCTTGCGCGGATGGAACGAATTAGTAAGAGCTTGACACGGCGAGTTTTACGTGGTTCAGGCTGCCGGAGCGTAAAACCCTACGTCCACGGCGAGCTATGGAGCTCGCTGTATTGCTTGCTGCTCAGGGCCGGAGGCCTGAGCTTGGGGGTGAGTTACAGCTTGAGAGTGTATGGCTAGCGTATGAGTTGCAAAATGCGAACCCTTGCTATCGACGCCTACCCGAGCCTTTTATAGTCCAAGACTCGGGCGGCTTACAAGGGGAGCCGGGGCCCGACAGGTGGCCCCGGGAAGATTGTCTATTATCTACCGTATCTGCAGTTATGCCGGTAGTTGTCTCGGGTCGAAGGCTTCTGAGTCTTCATCTTGCCGCCCTGCCCATGCCGCATGCCAGTCGTAGCGGTTGATGACGGCGCAGGCGGCATGGGTTGTCTTGTCGCGGTGTTTATTGGCTGACAGGTTCTGACACCGCGCGTTAGTCTGTGATGCGACTGGGCGCAACGGCACCTGACAGACGCGTGCTCCGCGTTTCCGCATCTTGGGAAGACGCTGTGACGCCCTCAATTCTGTGGAAAACCACGGAACCGAGAACTAATGCATATGTGTGCCCAGGATGTTTATCACACATACACATACGTTCCACAAACTGAATTCAGATTATATATTACCACGAATAACAGAGTTTATTACATCACCTCATGAGTCTTGGACTCATGCTCACAGCGGAAGTCCTTATTTCTACGCAGCGGAATTCTTATTTAAATGCGGAAGCAAAAACTAATGCGGAAGCAAAACTAAGCAGAAGTGGCTCCATCTCTATTCCCTCCACAGGCAAGGTTGAGAACAGATCACACGCCATAATGCTCTACCCGGTCTTCATAGTAGTCTTTTCTTGCTGTTGATGGAGAAATAATAATGCAAGTTTGAGCACAATGATGTACTCAGCAAGTGCGGGAATAACACATGATATGCAGCTTATAAACAAGGTAGGTATAAAAGGCTCATTTGCAGAAAAGCAAATTTATAAAACCATCGATAAAACAGCAACTTAACTTTAGATGAATGTAGTCTCAGCATGTGTTAAATTACCAACATACCTCCATCACTTCCCGTGTTCCATCCGAACATTAACCAATCCTTTACTCATACTCACGAATACCTCCTCGTATTCGCTACCATCTCACCTCATAAAACAACCTTGTCTCGCACTGAGACCAATCTCATGTCATGACCCAACAGTCATGCAACCATCTCATCATCCAGACTTAACAGTTCCAAACCAATAACCATAACCGAGAACCTTCCCAATAACCATTCCAATAACCATCCCAATAATCATCCCAACTAATCATGGCAGTTTAGCCAGGTGCTCATGACCGTAAGCTCGGCTATCATGATAGTTTTAGACTCTGCAGAGTTTGCACCTCTTTACCCACAGGTTTGTGATTTCGTCACCCGTCGGCGACTGCAGAACCTCCATTATACCAGTACACATCCATTGGCGTATGGTCAAGAGATCACAAAATAGCCTTTACAAAGGGGTTGCTAGATGTATGGACTCACTAAGGTTTCACCGGCAGACTAGAATCTCCAATTCTCCCACCCACAGGCCCCCTCTTGTGCCATGCGGTTCCCAGGGCAGTCCTCACTCGACTCCCATTCCCCGCGCTTTCCACAGTCCATAACACTCTAGCAACTTACCTAATTACTCAGCTAAGCCGCACCCATACTTGGCCTTGTGGTGGCACTGTTATCCTGGCATGTGCATGCATGAACCGGTCCTTAGATCTATGGCAAGCAAAACCACCATCTCATGCTACCTCATTCACAAACCCAGTCTTGCCTAGATCTCCCTCTGATCCATGTTCATTATTAACATCAGTTTCCCCTTATTATTATGAGTGCAGTTAGCTAGACACATCTATCTCGCTTCCCAATCCCATCGACTCAGCGAAGCATAAAACAAAAACCATACCCGACTCATAAAACTTCCCAGGTGACAAGGGTGGTTTAACCAAAACTAGTAAACTCCTATAAAACGGTTTCCCATCATGTTTGACTCAGCACACACACCTTTTCGCAAAACAAAATAGTTTTACCCAAAACATAGGATCAACATGGTCAAGGAGCACTTGCCTTGTTCTTGCGGTTCTGGTTGTTCTTGATTTTGTTGCTGCAGCTCGTCGTAGACAGCTTCCTGAGTTTGTCCTGCTTTGTAGGATTCACATGCATGCAAATTCGCAGCAATCAATATCATGTACAAACCCTAAACTAGGTGCGATGATGCACATGCATGCTATCCTATGATTAGTTTTATTAGATCAATCTGTACTTATTCTTGCATGGCTTGCATGGTCAGAGGTGTTCGTGATGATCTGGTCTTTAGATCAAACTGATCATCAAGTGATCTGTCCACGAAAAGGCTTCTGTTCGAAAGGAATTGAAGAACAGATGCAAAAGAGATGAACACAGTGATGTTGTAAGGTGGTATCGAAGTCCTACCTTACGCTCTTCTTGACTTTGAGGTCCTCCTCAGACCACTCAGTTCTTCTCTGATGATCTCCCTTGTTGCGCTTCGGCGATGTTTTGCTCGGCGAGTTAGGGCTAGAGCGCTAAGTCGTCGACTCAGGAGTTGAAAGAGAAGTTCGTGATTTCAGCCAGAGGTTTCGGGTTCTATTTATAATCAGGAAGAGAAGAGTCCTAATCTGATTGGATCCCGAATAAGAGTCTTATTCAGATCTTTGTTAGATCCTGACGTCTTATCTTTGGTAACATCGTGGAGTTTAGATCGGTTTCCATTGCGTACCGGTATCTTCACGCGTAAAAACCGCTCCAGACTCGTTACCTCCGCGGTGATGAGCTCTGGAAGCTCCACGTATCCTTCTGAGCCTGGTATTTCTTCTCCCGCGGAGACGAGCTCCGGTTGTGCCGCGTGTCAATCGATCAAGACCTCCCTCTTCTTCGAGCTCCGTGCACGCCACGTGTGGGTGCCGGTCTTTCCGCTCTCCTTTCCTCAGGGACATGCCCCGAGGTCGACACGTGTTTAGCTGCGACGGACCTTCTGGTGATAAGCTCCGGTGGCGACACGTATTCGATAGATCCGGATTTCTCTGAGATGAGCTCCGGAATTGACACGTATCCCCCGCGAATGGTCCTCTGATTTCCGCGAGGACTAGCTCCGAGGATGACACGTGTCCTAAAAAAATGCCTTTGCTTCTTCCGCAGCGGCTAGCTCCACGGTAGCACATGTCCCACAGGGTCGGTCCTCTTTCCAATTGCGGAGGTGACCCCCGAGCCTGCCACGTAGCTAGTTTAGCGGCGGACCTCTCCCAATTTCTCGGGAATGAGCTCCGAACACGCCACGTGGTCTGCTAGCCGTGGAAATTGCCTTTGGTGCTCTTGGAGAGCTTTATTGGCTATCCTTTTGGTACTTGTCTCAGTTTCTACTCTTCTTAAAATGTTTTTCTTCTTCATAAAACATGAACATATGCTGACACCCGAGGTGAGGGTGTCACAAATCTACCCCCCTTAAATTGAATCTCGCCCTCGAGATTCGTTAGTAGAAAATAGATGGGGAAATTCTGCCTTGATATCCTCTTCACGTTCCCATGTGGCTTCAGCTTCAGTGTGATGGCTCCATTGTACCCTGCACCATCGAATCACCTTGTTTCGGGTCACCCTTTCCTTTACGTCCAAGATTCGGACAGGGTGTTCTGCGTAAGTTAGGTCCTCTTGAAGTTCAAGTTCTCCCATTGACACTTGTTCTTCTGGTACTCTTAAGCACTTCTTGAGCTGGGATATATGAAACACGTCATGTACGTCGGAGAGGTGGTTTGGGAGCTCTAGTTGGTAGGCTACTTCTCCTCGCTTACCCAAAATCTTAAATGGTCCGATGTAGCGAGGCGCTAGTTTGCCTTTGACGTTAAAACGTCGTTGGCCTCGGATAGGCGATACCTTAAGATATACGAAGTCTCCAACTTCAAAGGTCAACTTTCTATGCCTATTGTCCGCATAGCCTTTCTGTCGTGACTGAGCAGCCTTTAAGTTCTCCCGTATCGTTTGGACTTTCTTTTCAGCCTCTTGTAGTACTTCGGGTCCAAACACCTGGTTCTCTCCAGTCTCGTTCCAGAACAGCGGCGTTCTACACCGTCTGCCATATAAGGCTTCGAAAGGCGACATCTTCAAGCTAGCCTGATAGCTGTTGTTATAGGAGAACTCGGCATACGGTAAACTCCTATCCCAACTACGCCCACGTTTCAAGGCGCAAGCTCTCAGCATGTCCTCCAAAATTTGGTTTGTCCTCTCGGTTTGCCCATCTGTTTGTGGGTGATAGGCGGAGCTAAAATCCAGTCGTGTACCCATGGCTTTCTGCAACTTCCTCCAGAATCTAGAGGTAAACTGAGAACCTCGATCTGAGATTATCCTCTTCGGAATTCCATGACGGCACACGATCTGCTCCATGTACAACTCTGCCAACTGTGTAACGTTGTAACTGGTCTTTACCGGAAGAAAATGGGCGGTTTTCGTCAACCGGTCCACAATGACCCAGATGGAGTCGTATCCTGACTGAGTTCGTGGTAATCCGACAATAAAGTCCATACTGATGTCCTCCCATTTCCATTCAGGTATTTTCAAAGGTTGCAACAATCCAGCGGGTTTTTGATGTTCAGCTTTTACCCGTTGGCATGTGTCGCATAGGGCAACGTATTCAGCTATATCCCTCTTCATACCATCCCACCAATAGCAAGTTTTCAAATCCTTGTACATTTTGGTGCTCCCTGGATGTATGGAATAGGGTGAATCATGTGCCTCCTTCAATATCATGTCGCGAAGGTGTTTTGGCACACAAATCCTTTTTCCTAGCCAAAGCGTACCCTTTTCATCCTCCTTGAAATCCTTTTCTATCCCCTGTCGGATTCTTTCTTTGATCTCCTTGATCCCCTCGTCCGTTGCTTGTCCCTTTCTTATTTCTTGCTCCAATGAGGAGTGGATTTCCATCATTTCCATGTTATTCAAGAATCCGAGGTGTAACTGTTCGAACTCCTTACGTAGTTCGGGTGGTAGCTCCCGAACCGTGAGTTGGTGGCATGCTCCCTTTCTGCTCAATGCGTCAGCGACCACATTGGCCTTCCCGGGGTGGTAATTGATTCCTACATCATAATCCTTGAAGAGTTCTAACCATCAACGTTGCCTCAAATTCAAGTCCGTTTGTGTAAATATGTACTTGAGGCTTTTATGATCTGTATAGATCTCACATCGATGACCAAGGATATAATGTCTCCAAATCTTCAATGCATGCACCACTGCTGCTAACTCCAAATCGTGTGTAGGATAGTTAAGCTCGTGCTTCTTTAATTGTCGTGAGGCATAGGCTACCACTTGTCCTTCCTGCATGAGTACACACCCGAGCCCTTGTCTGGATGCGTCACAATATATGTCAAAGCTCTTGCTTACATCTGGCAATACCAGAACTGGTGCTGTGGTTAGCCTTTTCTTGAGTTCCTCAAAACTTTCTTGGCAGGCTTGTGTCCATTGAAAGACCTTTCCCTTCATTAGCAACTCCGTCATAGGTTTTGCTATCTTAGAGAAGTCTTTAATGAAGCGACGATAGTATCCTGCCATTCCAAGGAAACTTCGAATATCCCTCACGCTCTTAGGTTGGTCCCACTTTAGATATCCCTCACCTTTCCAGGATCAACCGATACCCCTTCCTTGGAGATGATGTGGCCTAGGAAAGATATTTCCTTTAGCCAAAATTGGCATTTGTTGAGCTTGGCATACAACTGATGCTCGCGCAACTTCTGCAAGGTCAATCTCAGATGTTCTTTATGCTCCTCCTTACTTTTTGAATACACCATAATGTCGTCGATAAAAACCACGACGAACTTGTCCAAGTACTCCATGAAAACCTTGTTCATAAGGTACATGAAGTATGCGGGTGCATTTGTCAATCCAAAGGACATAACGGTATATTCATATGAACCATACCGTGTCCGAAAGGCTGTCTTAGGTATATCGGAGGGCTTAATCTTCAGCTGGAAATATCCCGACCGAAGATCAATTTTGGAGAATACTTGGGCTCCTTTCATTTGGTCGAACAGGTCCTCTATACGGGACAGAGGGTATTTATTCTTGATTGTCACCTCGTTTAGAGACCTGTAGTCCACGCACATTCTTTGGGTTCCGTCTTTCTTGTCCACGAAAAGTACCGGGGCTCCCCACGGCGACGAACTTGGACGGATAAAACCCTTCTCCAACTGTTCTTGAATTTGCTTCTTTAGTTCAACTAATTCGTTGACGGGCATCCTATATGGTCTATTAGCTATGGGTGCAGTTCCAGGTACCAAATCTATGGCAAACTCAATATCCCGGTCAGGTGGCATACCTGGAAGTTCTTCCGGGAACACATCCGAAAATTCCTGAACCACTGGAATGTTGTCCAGTGTTACTCCTTCAACATGGTTCAGATCCGCCCGTTCGGTTGCTTGCTGGGCTGACTCAAACTCGACACGGATACCGTGTTCATTCGTCAACTGCACGCTTCTCTCAGCACATTGGATTACCCCTTTGTGCTTGCTTAACCAGTCCATTCCGAGTATGATGTCAATTTCGTGGGAGTCTAGAACAATAAGGTTGGCAAGGAAGTCTACCCCCTTATTTTAAGGCTTACTTTAGGACATACTATATTAGTCCTCATTTCTCCTCCAGGAGAATTAACTAACATAGCACATTCTAAGTGGGATACGGGTAGATGATGCTTGGCAACATATTTGGATGATATGAAGGAATGTGATGCTCCGGAATAAAATAAAATGGTGGCTGGGTTGGAGTTGGCAAGGAACATACCAATTGCGACGTCCTCAGCCTGTTGTGCTTCCTCAGCAGTGACATGGTTAACATGGCCACGAGCATAGTTCTGCGGTCCACGGTTCCCTTGGTTATCCCCTCCGTTTGGTCGCTGATTCTGCTTGGGCACGTTACCTTGCTGTCCAGGGCCTCTCTTCGGGCACTGGTTAGCGAAGTGGCCTACTTCCCCGCATGCAAAGCATGCCCTGTTTCCTACGGCAGCAGGTACGTTGGGGCGGGGGTTTTGAACAGGAGTGCCATTGTTAGGCCGGGGCGCAGGAGGCATGGGCACACGAGGTGCCGGTGCAACGAGCCGTTGCTGTGGTGGCTGACCAGGGCGGTACGTAGGAGTGGTCGATCCATACTGCGGTGCAGGGGGCATGTACCTAGGTCGTACGTTGCTCCCTTGGGGCTGGTATGGCAGCTTCCTTTTGCACTCTCGCTCAATCTCTCGGATCTTGTTTTCCACCACAATAGCCTTATCAACTAGCTTCTGGAAGCTTACGTAGTCATTGTTGAGGAGCTGAACTTGGATCTCATTGTTCAACCCTCTCATGAACAGGTACTGCTTCCTCTGATCTGAGTTGACATCTTCGGGGGCATACCGGGACAGTTGTATGAACTTGTTGAGGTATTCGTTCACACTTTTCTGCCCTTGGTGGAGACCTTCAAACTCCTGCCTCTTGATCATCATTACGCCAACAGGGATGTAGTGGGAGCGGAAACTTTCCTTGAACTCAGTCCAAGTGATTGTCTCCGGGTTGGCATGGGCGTTGCTCAAGGCATCCCACCAGTCAGCAGCTGCTCCCATCAGTTGGTGCGACACAAAGAGAACCTTTTCTCGGTCATTGCACTGTACAATGGCAAGCTTCTTCTCCATGGATTTCAACCAATCATCTGCCTCCATTGGATCGCTTGCTTGAGCAAAGGTGGGTGGTCGAGTCCTCATGAACTCTCCCAACCTGTTATGAGCCGGCGGTGGTGGTGGCGGGGGTGCCGGAACGGGGTGTTGGTTGGCCTGCAACTGACCCAAAGTTTGGATCATGGTTTGCATAAGCTGGTTTTGCATGGCCATCAACCTTTCTAGGTTGTTTTCGCCAGCTCCAGGATTAGCAGGAACTTCTTCGTGGTCATCTTCCTGGACGTTCCTTCGGCTGGCGTTTCCTCTCACCATCTGTGAGAGAGAACAAAATAGAATAGAAGGTTAGATAGGTCCTTTCAACTATATGCATCAAGGGGAGTTGGACTATATATATTAGTCCTTATGAGGATGTGATCAAGTGCCGAAGCATTTCACTCCTCTTTCTTCTTACGTGTGGATATGGGCAACATTGTTGAGGCGTCCCACAACTCACACTAAGCACATATTCACAAATAATTATCACAAGGGCCCACTCAACTCCTATTCAAGGATGGTTTCCTATGTCAAGGTGGTTTCAAGGCCAATCCAAGTTATTCATCCTAGGATGCTTCCTTTGGTCCGCGTAGCTTCTATTTAGGGGTATAACTTGCTGTTAACCTGTGATTCTAATATCAACCTAAGGTTTCTATCTAGGCGTGTAACCTACTGTCAACCCGTGGCTCTGATACCAATCTGTGACGCCCTCAATTCTGTGGAAAATCACGGAACCGAGAACTAATGCATATGTGTGCCTAGGATGTTTATCACACATACACATACGTTCCACAAACTGAATTCAGATTATATATTACCACGAATAACAGAGTTTATTACATCACCTCATGAGTCTTGGACTCATGCTCACAGCGGAAGTCCTTATTTCTACGCAGCGGAATTCTTATTTAAATGCGGAAGCAAAAACTAATGCGGAAGCAAAACTAAGCAGAAGTGGCTCCATCTCTATTCCCTCCACAGGCAAGGTTGAGAACAGATCACACGCCATAATGCTCTACCCGGTCTTTATAGTAGTCTTCTCTTGCTGTTGATGGAGAAATAATAATGCAAGTTTGAGCACAATGATGTACTCAGAAAGTGCGGGAATAACACATGATATGCAGCTTATAAACAAGGTAGGTATAAAAGGCTCATTTGCAGAAAAGCAAATTTATAAAACCATCGATAAAACAGCAACTTAACTTTAGATGTAGTCTCAGCATGTGTTAAATTACCAACATACCTCTATCACTTCCCGTGTTCCATCCGAACATTAACCAATCCTTTACTCATACTCACGAATACTCCTCGTATTCGCTACCATCTCACCTCATAAAACAACCTTGTCTCGCACTGAGACCAATCTCATGTCATGACCCAACAGTCATGCAACCATCTCATCATCCAGACTTAACAGTTCCAAACCAATAACCATAACCGAGAACCTTCCCAATAACCATTCCAATAACCATCCCAATAATCATCCCAACTAATCATGGCAGTTTAGCCAGGTGCTCATGACCGTAAGCTCGGCTATCATGATAGTTTTAGACTCTGCAGAGTTTGCACCTATTTACCCACAGGTTTGTGATTTCGTCACCCGTCAGCGACTGCAGAACCTCCATTATACCAGTACACATCCGTTGGTGTATGGTCAAGAGATCACAAAATAGCCTTTACAAAGGGGTTACTAGATGTATGGACTCACTAAGGTTTCACCGGCAGACTAGAATCTCCAATTCTCCCACCCACGGGCCCCCTCTTGTGCCATGCGGTTCCCAGGGCAGTCCTCACTCGACTCCCATTCCCCGCGCCTTCCACAGTCCATAACACTCTAGCAACTTACCTAATTACTCAGCTAAGCCGCACCCATACTTGGCCTTGTGGTGGCACTGTTATCCTGGCATGTGCATGCATGAACCGGTCCTTAGATCTATGGCAAGCAAAACCACCATCTCATGCTACCTCATTCACAAACCCAGTCTTGCCTAGATCTCCCTCCGATCCATGTTCATTATTAACATCAGTTTCCCCTTATTATTATGAGTGCAGTTAGCTAGACACATCTATCTCGCTTCCCAATCCCATGGACTCAGCGAAGCATAAAACAAAAACCATACCCGACTCATAAAACTTTCCAGGTGACAAGGGTGGTTTAACCAAAACTAGTAAACTCCTATAAAACGGTTTCCCATCATGTTTGACTCAGCACACACACCTTTTCGCAAAACAAAATAGTTTTACCCAAAACATAGGATCAACATGGTCAAGGAGCACTTGCCTTGTTCTTGCGGTTCTGGTTGTTCTTGATTTTGTTGCTGCAGCTCATCGTAGACAGCTTCCTGAGTTTGTCCTGCTTTGTAGGATTCACGTGCATGCAAATTCGCAGCAATCAATATCATGTACAAACCCTAAACTAGGTGCGATGATGCACATGCATGCTATCCTATGATTAGTTTTTATTAGATCGATCTGTACTTATTCTTGCATGGCTTGCATGGTCAGAGGTGTTCGTGATGATCTGGTCTTTAGATCAAACTGATCATCAAGTGATCTGTCCACGAAAAGGCTTCTGTTCGAAAGGAATTGAAGAACAGATGCAAAAGAGATGAACACAGTGATGTTGTAAGGTGGTATCGAAGTCCTACCTTACGCTCTTCTTGACTTTGAGGTCCTCCTCAGACCACTCGGTTCTTCTCCGATGATCTCCCTTGTTGCGCTTCGGCGATGTTTTGCTCGGCGAGTTAGGGCTAGAGCGCTAAGTCGTCGACTCAGGAGTTGAAAGAGAAGTTCGTGATTTCAGCCAGAGGTTTCGGGTTCTATTTATAATCAGGAAGAGAAGAGTCCTAATCTGATTGGATCCCGAATAAGAGTCTTATTCAGATCTTTGTTAGATCCTGACGTCTTATCTATGGTAACATCGTGGAGTTTAGATCGGTTTCCATTGCGTACCGGTATCTTCACGCGTAAAAACTGCTCCAGACTCATTACCTCCGTGGTGATGAGCTCCGGAAGCTCCACGTATCCTTCCGAACCTGGTATTTCTTCTCCCGCGGAGACGAGCTCCGGTTGTGCCGCGTGTCAATCGATCAAGACCTCCCTCTTCTTCGAGCTCCGCGCACGCCACGTGTGGGTGCCGGTCTTTCCGCTCTCCTTTCCTCAGGGACATGCCCCGAGGTCGACACGTGCTTAGCTGCGACAGACCTTCCGGTGATAAGCTCCGGTGGCGACACGTATTCGATAGATCCGGACTTCTCTGAGATGAGCTCCGGAATTGACACGTATCCCTCGCGAATGGTCCTCTGATTTCCGCGAGGACTAGCTCCGAGGATGACACGTGTCCTAAAGAAATGCCTTTGCTTCTTCCGCAGCGGCTAGCTCCGCGGTAGCACGTGTCCCACAGGGTCGGTCCTCTTTCCAATTGCGGACGTGACCCCCGAGCCTGCCACGTAGCTAGTTTAGCAGCGGACCTCTCCCAATTTCTCGGGAATGAGCTCCGAACACGCCACGTGGTCTGCTAGCCGTGGAAATTGCCTTTGGTGCTCTTGGAGAGCTTTATTGGCTATCCTTTTGGTACTTGTCTCAGTTTCTACTCTTCTTAAAATGTTTTTCTTCTTCATAAAACATGAACATATGCTGACACCCGAGGTGAGGGTGTCACAGACGCGGGCCTTGAATACCTTGTACGGGCAAGGTATGGGGCGTATTTACGCCCGCTGCCTATCACTCGGGGCAGGCAGCGTCGCTCTGCTACCACGTGGCGGGCCCGGAGCCCTTTTCAGAGAAGAGAAGGGTCAGTCCCTCGGGGCACGTGGAGCCTCCGGACCTCTCTCCGTGGAGGGAGAGGCTCGGCTTCTGCTGGCCACGTGGCGGGCCCGGAGCTCTCCTCTAAGGAGAGGGAGGTCCGGCCCCGCTGGACACGCGGCGCCTTCGGACCACTCTCCCGCGGAGGGGGAGGTCCGGCTTCTGTATGCCACGCGGCGGGCCCGGAGCTCTCCTCTGAGGAGAGGGAGGTCCGGCCCCGCCGGACGTGTGGCGCCTTCGGAGCTCTCCCTGCAGAGAAGGGCGAGTTCCTTAGGAATTTTATCCTGTGCGCGGGGGTACCCCATATCTCAGGTACCGACAGTGGCCCCCCGGGCCCATCTCGGGGGAGATAGCGAGCCCGAGGTGGGACCTCCGTCTCTTCGGGTCCGCGCACTTTCTCTAAGTCCCGAATTGACCGCTGCCGGAGCACGAACAGCCACGGGATCGTGGGAGCGTGCGCTCACTTGATGGTTGCTTTTACTGCGGCGGTTCCCAAGACTACCACTTCTGCATGTTGCGGCGCTTCCTTCGGGAACCGCCGAAGTGCCTTGCCGGCTCATCTTCTTAGGAGACTGACTCCTTGCCCCCACCGCTTCAGTTAGGCGGCTTGGGTCCACCCGTCATCGGCATTCGGTCTAGGAACCGAAGCGGTTGCCGGTGCGGGATATTCGAAGAGTTCCGAATCGCTTGGAATTGCACCGGGAAGCTGCTAAATGGAACCTCCATGTGGGTACATTCCTCTTATAAGGCTTCCTGCCCCTGCGCTTCCCTCAGGTCCTGCAGTCTTGTCTTCCTCCATGGCTCTCAACCCGCCTTACTGGGGGAAGAATTGCTCTCAGCTCCCTCCAGCGGTTGCGTCTGCACCAAGCCTGGGACTCAGGGAGCCTGCCTGCCCAGCCCCTGAGGGTGACGGAGTCTTCAAAGGAACCGCTGAAGCATCGAAGAGAATCCCAGGCGGCAGGGTCTCCAAGAACACCGCTGACTGCCGCGGAGAGGGCCTCAGGAGCACCCTTGATGACTCCAGCTTTTGCGCAGGTGATGAGGGTTGGGGGCTCCAGGGGCACCCTTGATGACACCGGCTTTTGCGCAGGTGATGAGGGAACTTCAGGAGAAGGAAACCGCCGATGCACCGTGGAGAATCCCAGGTGGTAGAGTCTCCAAGAAGACCGCTGAATACTGCGGAGGGGGCCTCAGGAGCTCCCGTGGTGTCACTGGTTTTTGCGCCGGTATGAGGGAGGCGATTCCTGCGCTCTGGTCATAGAGCGAGAGTGTTCCGCCAGGGCTGAAGCTGTGCGACGCGGCCGTTGTTGCAACTTCTGGATTCTGGTCGTGTTGGGAGACCCTTGGGGCTTGTTTCTTTCTTCTTATCGAGTCTGTAGTTCAGCTCATGGAGCCTTGCTTAATTTGACTCTCTTGGATATTTATGTCTGTGATGCTTTTCCTCTCCTTCTTGGCTTTGCCTGACTGAGTCCTTAGCTCCGCAAGGTACTCAGAGGCCATTTCCAATCTCGGAGCCTTGCACAGACACCCTCCCCGGGTCCTAACCGTGTTAGGGGCCCCCGGAGGTCTCCGGATCTCGCCCTATGGGGAGCTCCAGATCTGCCTGCCACGTGGCGGGTCCGGAGCTCCTTCCTAAGAGGCGGGAGCTCCGGCCATGTTGGACACGTAGGGCTTTCGGAGCCCTCCCACCGAGGGGGAGGTCCGGCTTCCGCCCACCACGTGGCGAGCCCGGAGCCCTCCTCAAGGGAGGAGAGAGTTCCGGGCCCGCTGGACACGTGGGGCCCCCGGGTCCCGCCCCTGCTGGAGGGGCAGGTCCCGGTCCTTCCAGTCCCAGGCCGGAGTAGCTGGTAGCTCCTTTCCCCCCGCTTCATGCAGTCCCTGTTGCCGTAACCTGGAGGTCCTGCACACAGGCAGAGGAAACGTAATTCTCCTCGGGGGGTCCTCCCCTCCCGTCTCCTAGTCTTATCCGTCTTACGACCCTGATCCGCTATACGGGGCCTGGGCAATTCTGTGCACGAGGCGCCAGAGCTCCGGCTCCCTCCGAGGTCCGGGTACGGCCGTCCGATCCCTAGTACCGGGCCATGTGCTGGGGAAGCAGAGTGCACGCGCTTTGGGTTCATGACCAGGCAAAGCGGACGTACTCCCCTGGACCTCCGGAGGGCAGGATGTGCATGCTTTGGGCTCTGGGCCGGCTAAGCTGGATACGCACCCTGGACCCCCCATGCACAACGCTGGCCTTTCCTGGAGGTAACCAACTGGCACCGCAACACCTGACTGGGGGAGGCCCGAGAGACTCACTCGGCCATCGGCAGGTGCCTCAAGCGCAGCCGCTTCGGTAGGATAGCAAATGCCGACTATGGATGAGCGCAGGAGAGGGGGAGCTAGATGTACGATCAACATACAGAGATAGTGCGATCATAAAAATTAATGCATAATTTAAATGAGCGCATGAGAGAGAGCTAAGTAGAACAGGGCTCTGTATTCGTACCCATAGGTGGAATTCTGGCTGTACAGGGAGGCAATGTTCCGCCTTGTCTTCAAGGGAAGCAAGACTCTACGCGCTTAGGGTCGGAACCAGGCTAAACTGGACGTAGTCCTGTACCGTCCCTTGAGACTTAGCTGCCCCAAGCGCTGTTCCTAAATTCTACGGGATCTTTTACAGAAGGGAATAACCCTGTCCTACTGATGCTCAGGAAGTAGGACTTACAGTGTTGCTCCATGGCAAGGATTTTTGGGAACGGATCCCACTCTCGGTTGAAAGGCATGTGTACCTGGGGCGGCAGCTTTCGTGATTCGGAAGGGACCTTCCCTGCTGAGGGAGAGCTTATGGGTCCTTCTTGGAATAGAGCGTGCCGCTTCACCAGGTTGCCCTCCTGCAGGCCCCCGACGCGTTTGGTTCTTTGGCGGTAGTGCTTAGAGCATTAGCCGAGACCGTGCGTTGCGGGGTGTTCGCTGCAGCCGAGTCTTGCCGATGAGGTTGTAATCTTCGCGCTGGATCAGGTCCTGCTCGGCTTCTCCTGGGGGCCCCCGGGGAGTTCTCCCCTTCTGGCTAAGGCCTTCAAGGGGTAGGTAGGCCCGGGCTCGTCTTGGATGACCTAAGGCGTCTTCCCCTTCTGGCAAGGCCTTCAAGGGGTTGACAGACCTTAGGCGGCCCCCGAGATGTATGTTCGAAGCACGGAGGCGCGCCGCAGTTGGCTAACGCCCTGGCCTGTCACCGTCGGAACTGGAGTCCTCACCGTCATGCACTGTCTTTATGACACGCTGAGGCTCCTGGAACCCCACCTGGTGGGTAGCAGTGACTGGGGCATCGACCTTCTGTTTGCCATCCCTCTGAGGGTAGGGCGGCGCTTCAGCCCTCTGCTGTCTCCCTTTGTGGAAGCGCTCTGCGAGCCTCTGGATCTCCCAGCACTCGGCAGCAGTATGGTTGCAGGTGCCATGCACGGGGCATAGCCCGCCTTGGCCACTGTCTGGGGCCGGTGATTGCCGCTTCCTTTTGTCGGGGCGTGGCCCCCGAGCTCCACTGGTCGTCGCTGCTGCGGCGATGGGGGCCGTGAATGGTGGCTTCATCTTTCCACTCCCCCGGTTCTTGGTCTTCTTGCCGCCCCCATAGGCAGCAGCACCGGACCCGGGCTGCCCTCCTGACTCGGAGGTCGGTAGTGCGTGCCAGTTCCGCCCTTCGGCTGCCCTGGCGCACTTATCCGCCAGGCTAAAGAGCTCCGAGACATCGCGGACCTCTCTGGTCGCGAGCTTCTCGAGCATTTTCTCGTCCCGGACACCCTGTCGGAACGCCACCACAACAGAGGTGCTTTGGATATGTGGGATGGTGTATGGACTATCGGTGGGTAGTATTGGCAAGCTGTGTTTAGCAATGAAAGCTTGGCTAATAAAATTATGCGTGGCGCCTGAATCAAATAGTACTATAGCGGGATGCTGGTGGAGTTGGAACATACCCGCAAGGATTGGCTCGCCCTCCGGCACGTCCTCAATGGCAAGCTGGTGGACCGTGCCGGGCCTAGGGTTTGCCCGCCGCGCATTAGTAGGGTTTCGGGGTTGATTCCTCCCCGGAAACTGTGGTGCCACTCCGCCGCCTTGCCTCTCCGGGCAACTGCTCGCGAAGTGTCCTGGACGACCACACTTGTAACATGTGGCCACTGCGGGTGGAGTACTCGATGGACGAAAGCCCGGCATGCGTTGCGAAGGTGCAAACGCACGCGGCATCGCCCGCTGCTGCTGTTGTTGTTGCGGTGGTGCTGGCAGTGCCGGCCGGAATGCCGGTGAAGAGTACGGCCGACTGCGGAATGGCATCGACCGCTGTGGTGGTTGCCAGCGTGGACCTGATGGTGGGCGATTCACCATCCGAAACTTCTGAGAAGGACCGCCTCCTTCTCCGCTGCTCTGCGGCGCGCTTCGCTTTCGCTCCGCCGCCGCCAACTCCTTGCCGGAGTCCTCCTGAACAATCGCAGCATCAATGATGTCGTTGAGGCTGCCGCGATTGAACATCGCCAGCTTGTCCTTCAGGAGCGGGTTAAGCCCCTGGTAAAAGTGGTCCCGCCGCTTCTCGTCCGTATCTGCGTGATACGACGCGTAGAGCGCGAGATCGTTGAACGCCCTGGAACATTCCAGCGCGTTCCGGCTCCCTTGTTGCAGGTGTAGGAACTCCTGCGTCTTCCTCTTCATCAAACAGGGCGGTATATGATAGGCCCTGAAGGCCGTCTGGAACTCCGCCCAGGTCATCACTCGGTCGGTGGGCTGGGAAGCACAGAAGTTGGCCCACCACGCGCTCGCGGATCCTTGGAGCTGCTGGACCGCGAACTGAGTCTTGCGCTGCTCGCTGATTTGGAGCAGCCCGAATTTCATCTCTATGGCGCGGAGCCAGTTGTCCGCGTCAAGTGGTTCATCCGCCCTTGAGAATACAGGGGGATGAGTCACCAGGAAGTCGGAATAGGAGCTCTGTTGGCGCTCCTCACGATCTTGACGTCTCTCTGGGCGAGACGTATTGGCGATGATAGTCTGCAGCAACTCTGTGTGCTGCTGGTGCGAACCCGCCATTGCCGCGACAATGTCGGCCAATGTAACCGTTGGCAGTGGCGGTGGCGGTGTTTGCTGTTGCTGTTGCTGCTGCTGTCCCGAGGAGTCCTCGGGAGGCGGTTGGGAGGTCTCTCCCCCTTGGCTAGTACCTCCAACATCAGGGTTGGCACGAGTACGCGTCATTCTGAAATTCAACACAGCAGCAATTAGCACATGTCTTACTCAAAATTCCATAAACAGCAGTAGGTATTGAGGCGACGCATGATTAACTTGCACAACATTCACATATATTGATAAAGCATAAACTTTATACAAGATACATTATTCTCGGATCTCCGAGAAGTCGTGCTCATGTCGTCCTACCTATACATACGCTACTGCCTACACGACATGTCACCGATTACAAAAGTTGGGTTACACTACCCTAGCTGCCCTACTTGGCAACCGTAACCCCCTACTCGGAGTAGAATTCGACCTCCTGTGGGTCGTCCTCCTCCGGTACTTCTGCTGGTGGCTCTGGATCTACCACCTCTTCTCCCATTCCGGGTTCTCCCATTGCTGGAAGACCCAAGACCACCGGTATGCCTAACACCGGGGGCACGAGGTCCTGCAATGCATGCACCTCGTCCATAGCCTGGTTGTAGTCCTCTTCCCAGCCTTGTCCTTCCTCAATAGCGTCGTCCCGCTCTTGAGCAAGGTCCTCATTCTGCTGGGTTAGGGTCTGCACCAGCTCTTGCAACGCCGCGATGTCAACACGGCTCTTCTTCTTTGCCTTCTTCAGACGACGCAACTGATTGTGTTGTTCATTCAGTCGCTTGATCGTCGGAAGGAGCACATTGCGGAGTGCGCTGTGAGCACTCTCGAAATGATCTCCACGGGTTGTGCTCTCCTTGAGCTTGGTGGCGAGATGCTCCGTATGAACAGCTTGGCTGTCCATCACAGCGTTTCCCGCCTTCATTTGGAGGCTGAGGTTGGCCTCCGCGAGGTTGTACCTTGGGCAAGTCGGTTCTGTTGCCTCCAGGTACCTCTCTTCCCACACATGCTGAGCTCGCCCCTCCACCGGAACGAGTGCGTATGGTGTGCCCTCCATAGCCTGCACGTGTAGCTGGCAGAAGCGTGACATGGTGTCACGGGCTGCCACTTGCCACATCCCTTCCGGTTGTCTTCCTCTCACCGTGACGGTGAATGGCACCCAACCGGGTGGCGTAGGTCCTGCGGGAACCTCGACATGGATCATCCACGTCTTGCTCCACTCTTCGCCTTCCTCCTTGGCGAAGTATTGCGGCATCTGGTTGTACCCGAAATATTGGAGCATTTGCCACAATGCTTCCGGGTAGCCGCTACGGTCAGAACAGTGGGAAACTACCCACCCGTTCTCCAACCGTTTATCTGCTGCCATCTGTAAAAATATATTTGAGAAATGTCAAATATTTATTTAAACAGTAAACCCTTGAGTTATAACATAAGATATGTCATTGAACCCATAACACTTGGAAACATAGTTCAAATTTTTAAACAAATTTGACTGCTGATCTGCTGTTACCATGACAGCCCCGACCAGTTTCCATATCAATCTGCTTTAGGCCAGGTTAAAAGCAAAACCAGTCCTGGAGCTCAACATCAAAGTTAAAGTTAACTTCAATAGCTTTCCAGAAAGTATTTGGTTGGCCTAAGATCTGTCCTGGTTCAGAAGTTATGAGATGTCAAAGTTAACAGAATTTCTGGAATCAATTGGACAGCACCTCCCTGCCTTAGGTACTGATTTGCTCCAAGAATCCCAGTTAATTCTGTTCCTAATCTGACAAAACTTTCTGTTACAAAGTTGTAACCCATCTCATAAGCTTTCCAGAACTACCTCATTTCCTATTTTTGGATTTTTAAGCAGGAAGTTATGCTTAATTTACAGAGAGTTTACAGAGAGTCCTTGCTCTGTCCTGTTTTCTGGACAGTTTCAACTCTACTGCATTTTTCGAGTGGTTAAGGGATGAAACACCTCTGGACCTCAACAGAAGAGTTGTAAGGCTCTTCCAACGCTTTCCAGAAATGTATCATACGACCCCAACCTCGAAAGAACTCAACCTCTAACCTCTGATTAACTTCAGCCTTGATTCAGCTGAAAACAGAGTGCTCTGTCCTTAACATCCTATAAGTTGAAAACTTGTTAACTTTGAATATCCTGTATAAGGGAAGGAGTTACATCAAGTTTTACTACTTTGGATCAAAACCTTCAAGTTTTTAAATGAAGTTGTTCATTTAGTTGGGTGTGACATCGATGCGTCACCAGATTATGTCGGTACTACGTCCTCACAAAGGAAAAACCTATACCGGACTTAGCCGGCTTCGTTAGTTCAGTGGCACTACTCGTCACTCGCACACGGATGCTACACGTCTACCGTTTCGTGGTAAGGCTACCTGCAGAAACTCAAACAATCATCAGGCTCGGCTGCACACCGAGCCCGGAATCCATACAGTTGGTACACCCGGCCGTCATCACTCGCCCGGATGTTCTCAAGCCAAACACGCCTTGAGTTACGTGTTCACGTTTCAGACCACGTGACAGGGTCTCCCATGTTGCACCACGCACGCCAGGGACAGACGTTGCTCGAATAACCCAAACGACATGAAGAGTCGTAGAGGATACTAAAGCGGGTCGGGTTACCTGCCACCCGTGGGGCTCCACCCTTCAGCTTGTGCGCACTGGTGGACAGCGCTTACGTGCACCCCCCAAGACATGAACGTCCCGAGATGCACGATTTTTCGACATAACAAATAGGTTAATAAGCCACTTTCTATATACTAATAACATCCTTATACGGGCTACTAACTCGTTCCTCACTGGATTTTTGAAAAAGAAGACCTTTGTACTGTGTTAAACCTCAAGCGAGCTCTGATACCACGCTGACACGACCCCATTGGTCCTGTCGAGCCAGGATCACGCCGAGGGGTGCTGCGTTGCACAGCACCGTATAACACACGTCAAAGGTGCAAAGCGGAAGCGGAAGTTTTATTACATAAACAAGTTTATGAACATGTTTACATCAAAATAAGTTTAGTCCACACTCGCGGGCGTAGACTAAGCATCAAGTGCACGTTCAGCCCTTGAACGTGTCCTTGCTAGCACACACGCACACTAACTCTGCGGCGTGCACGACTCCCACTCGACGGGGTTCCCCTCCTGGGGTTCCGTCTCCTCTTCGGGAGTCCCTTCCTCATAGAACCCTGCAAAAGCTTCAAACACAAGCAGTGAGCACGAAGGCTCAGCAAGTCTGACCCGTCTCACCTAAACATGGAACTTCTACATGAGGGTAATGGGTTACATGAGGTAAAATCATTTGTAAGGACTCGCCTAATTAGTAGAACCTTACTTTCGAGTTTTAGCAGCAGGTTGTGGAGAACCTTACGCGAAGGCACATGAGAGAGCCGCAATCAAACAAGAAACGCATTTCTCTCATGTACTTTGCCCAAAGTTGAAAAGAACTTTAGTTAGCACTAAGCTACAGCATATCATTAACAATCAATGTCCAGCTTTCAATCAGCAACATTTTAACATGTAACTAGCCTGTTCTTTCTACGTCACGGTACAGTGAACAAGTGGTACTCACTGACCGCGAGGGACGGCGATTATAATCGATTTACACCTGCAGGGTTACCCGAACAACCCGTCACGTACGCCCGTACTCGATGTTGCCTACAACAACCATCACGGACGCCGTACGCGACTACCTTTCACCCGTCAGCCAAATATTGAACCGGTCCCATCGTCCCGAGCAAGAGGTCCCTGCACGCGCATCTCTGTGCCGCCAGCTGATTTACACCTCGAGCTCTCAACCTACCCTCTGAACGACGGGCAATGCCTCAATACCCAGCTACCCGAGTTACATCAGTTTCCCGGTTCCCATATAGCCGGTAGGTCTTCGGTACTGTTCTAGCTTGTTCAACAGGCCCGCACACGGCTCGGTCCTCAATCGACGCAAGCGGAGCTACAGCACACAGGCCCCAAAGTCCTGCTGCCCTTACCCTCCGCTCGGTCTCATTTTCTTGCCATGTGTATCATGTGCTATCTCTACCCGAGCAATGTGCCTCTAGCCTATTCTCGCGAGTAGTTCCAACTACTCGACTTGTACCGAATTCTACTCTATCCTAGCAATGCAGTGGCTAACGAGGTTTGCAATCCTAAACCCAACCCGTGGTTTTCTTGGCTATGCAGTTGGATTTCCAAACAAGACTCTAATGCACAGAACAAAGGAAACAAGTATGTGCTCAAAACAATAAAAATTTGTAAAAAGGTTAATGCAAACCGGAGCTTTCCTTGCTGCTCTTGGTCGTAGGCTAGCTGTTCCTCCGGAGTAACGAAGTCTAGGACTTCGGGTTCCTCCTCGACCTTAGCGACTACATGATAAGAGCAATGTATGTATTAATTTAAATGCATTTGTATTAACTTTGAAGTTGTGAAGTCTATAACCTTTGCTAGATAGACCTAATGACTGTGAAACTTTTGCTGTGGCTTGGTTACAACCTAAACAGAGACTTGGTCAAGTTTTAGTTGCAGCAAAGCTCATTTGAGCCCTCCACAAATAATTATGTCCTTGACCTTAATTGGAACTCTTAGGGTGTTCTAGGAATTTTCATGTAAGGGCCTCAGTTTTTGACACTCATTTGCAGTGTTCATCACCACACCACACACCTCATTTGAGGAAAAATGATGAACACAAATAAAGAGCAAGTAACAATTATCAACATGCTCATTAGGGAACAAACTCACACATTGCAAAAGTGGTACTTCCCACATGTGATATAGATGGGCTGGACATAGGAAAACTCCTACACTTTGCTAAGGATGTCCATGCCAAGTTTCACCCAAATTCAAAACATTTTTGAGGTCATCTTGGGTGTAGATAGGAAAGGGGCAGTTTGAAAACATATTCAAATTCAAACTGTTTTCACCCACTGAATTTAAAAGTGGAAGGCATATTCTTGCTCAGCACATTTTTGTGAGCTCACACACCAATTTTCACTCCATTTGGAGTTGATCTTGACATGAGCTAAGGGGGAGAAATTCAAACTTTATTTGAATTTCAAACTGCACTTGTGCTGAAATTCATTCAAACCAAACCTCATTTGAACTTTGATCAATTCAAATGGCTCTTGGGTGAATAATTTGAATTGCCAAGGGTAGAATAGGGTTCACTGTTTACCACAGCTGTTAGGAATAAATTTCAGAGGTTAAAAGAGGAGTGGGACCCACATGTCAGCCTCAGCCTCAAAGCAAACCGACTGAACCACAGTTCAGTCGGTTCCCGGCTGTTGTGCGCGCGCGCCACCGAAGGGGCCGGCCGGCGCCAGCTCCTGCTGCGTGCCCCAAGCCGGAGGCCAGCCGGCCGAGCTATTTATTCCCTCCCCGGCGTGCCTCAGTCACCATTTCCCCGAGCTACCGACGTGCGCGACTGTTTTTCCCACTGCCATCGCCGCCGCTCGAGTTCCTGCTTGATCAAGCCGATCGCAGCTCCCTCTTTCCATTCCAAGGTCCCAGCAAGGTACTAGCAACCATCCTCCATCCTTCCCATTGATAGAAATCGATTGAAACCGAGTGATATCGGCTGTGCCGAAAGATCAAACTCGGAACTGGAAACCGCCGCACCTCGGGCTCTCGTGGACAGCCCAACCTGGGCGTTGTCACGCCCGAGCCAAGGCACCCTTGGACGCGCAAGTGATCGGTGCTGCTCATCCCCGAGCCACAGCTCGAGTGGTTGCTCACCGGCGGCGAATTTCCACTTTTCCCCTTTCTGTGTGCAGAACGACCCTCGGGTACGATTCTGTTTAATTCGTGCTCTAGAAAGGATTAGAGGGCCTCAGGCCACTCCCACACGAACTAGACACGGTGACGCACAAGTTGCCTTCACAACTCTGGGCCGGAGAACTTCTGTGCCCGGCGTAATTCAAGGTCTACTAATGGCGGAACGCACGGGGGGTATCGGGCGCACGGTGAGGACCTATTTCGGGCCTTCCCCGAGCTGCCCCGAGTTCATGTCGACCTTCTCTGAGGTCCACTGATGCTCCCCGACCGGTTTCCCAAGTAGCTGAGGCACTAGGAGCATCAGCCGACATGGCCGAAGTCGTTCCGATATGGCGGCTCGTCGCCGACCATGCTCCGGCCGTTGTCATGAGCAGCTGACCCTCGGATCATGTTCCCCAAGTAAAAGTAGGCAGGGGCGGCCAGAATCAAGAAGTTTGAAGCTGTACAGCAGCCGGCGGCGAGCTCTCCGGCGAGGTCCCTCGGCGGCGGAGCGCGGGTGTCGCGAGGTTGAAGAAGGGGGTGGACCCCAGCTGTCAGCGGCCGATATTTTGAATCGGGATCCGGCTGCGGCCGGGATCGGGTGTGCTGGCGCGCAAAAGCCTTGTGGGCCGCGGTGTGCTGTCGCTTCGGCGTGCGACGCGTGTCTCCTGGGCCCACGCGCGAGTTTAAACTTTTCCCCGATTTTCAGATTTCCTTCAAACTTCAAATCCTTATAACTTTGGCTAGAAAGCTCCAAATTGAGTGAACCAAATTTTGCTGGATTCAGCTCTTTGAGTACTTTCCAGAAAATCAAGTGTCACTTCATGAGATTCCTTAATTCTCCAGAATTAATTCCTTAAAGTTTAAACTGTTAGGAATTTTAACTGGAGAATCATTTGGAGGAAAATCCTGAAATTTTGCTGAGATGTTCACCAAAATATCCTTGAACTACCATAAAAATTTCAGATCCATTTGAGCTCATTTAGTCCACCTAATGGTGTGATTAGTAAAACTGTTCCAGAGAAAATAGAAAATGTTCAGAAACATTTTCAGAATTTTCTCTGAAATTGTTTAGCTCATATCTTTAGTTAGAGACTTCCAAATTAAGTGAGACCAATTCCATTAGAACCCTCTGAAAATCTAGTTTTCAGAAAGTCATAGTTTGTTTCATGAAAATACCTAGAACACCCTAAAAGCCTTTAATTAAGGTCAAGGACATAATTATTTGTGGAGGGCTCAAATGAGCTTTGCTGCAACTAAAACTTGACCAAGTCTCTGTTTAGGTTGTAACCAAGCCACAGTAAAAGTTTCACAGTCATTAGGTCTATCTAGTAAAGGTTATAGACTTCACAACTTCAAAGTTAATACAAAAGCATTTAATTAATACATACATTGTTCTTATCATGTAGTCGCTAAGGTCGAGGAGGAACCCGAAGTCCTAGACTTCGTTACTCCGGAGGAACAGCTAGCCTACGACCAAGAGCAGCAAGGCAAGCCCCGGTTTGCATTAACCATTTTATAAATTTTTATTGTTTTGAGCACATACTTGTTTTCTTTATGTTGTGCATCAGAGTCTTGTTTGGAAACCCCACTGCATAGCCAAGAAAACCATGGGTTGGGGTTTAGGATTGCAAACCCCGTTAGCCACTGCATTGCTAGGATAGAGTAGGATTCGGTACAAGTCGAGTAGTTGGAACTACTCGCGAGAATAGGCTAGAGGCACATTGCTCGGGTAGAGATAGCACATGATACACATGGCAAGAAAATGAGACCGAGCGGAGAGTAAGGGCAGCAGGACTTTGGGGCCTGTGTGCTGTAGCTCCGCTTGTGTCGATTGAGGACCGAGCCGTGTGCGGGCCTGTTGAACAAGCTAGAACAGTACCGAAGACCTACCGGCTATATGGGAACCGGGAAACTGATGTAACTCGGGTAGCTGGGTATTGAGGCATTGCCCGTCGTTCAGAGGGTAGGTTGAGAGCTCGAGGTGTAAATCAGCTGGCGGCACAGAGATGCGCGTGCAGGGACCTCTTGCTCGGGACGATGGGACCGGTTCAATATTTGGCTAACGGGTGAAAGGTAGTCGCGTACGGCGTCCGTGATGGTTGTTGTAGGCAACATCGAGTACGGGCGTACGTGACGGGTTGTTCGGGTAACCCTGCAGGTGTAAATCGATTATAATCGCCGTCCCTCGCGGTCAGTGAGTACCACTTGTTCACTGTACCGTGACGTAGAAAGAACAGGCTAGTTACATGTTAAAATGTTGCTGATTGAAAGTTGGATATTGATTGTTAATGATATGTTGTAGCTTAGTGCTAACTAAAGTTCTTTTCAACTTTGGGCAAAGTACATGAGAGAAATGCGTTTCTTGTTTGATTGCGGCTCTCTCATGTGCCTTAGCGTAAAGTTCTCCACAACCTGCTGCTAAAACTTGAAAGTAAGGTTCTACTAATTAGGCGAGTCCTTGCAAATGATTTTTACCTCATGCAACCCATCACCCTCATGTAGAAGTTTCATGTTTAGGTGAGACGGGTCAGACTTGCTGAGCCTTCGTGCTCACTGCTTGTGTTTGAAGCTTTTGCAGGGTTCTATGAGGAAGGGACTCCCGAAGAGGAGACGGAACCCCAGGAGGGGAACCCCGTCGAGTGGGAGTCGTGCACGCCGCAGAGTTAGTGTGCGAGTGTGCTAGCAAGGACACGTTCGAGGGCTGAACGTGCACTTGATGCTTAGTCTACGCCCGCGAGTGTGGACTAAACTTATTTTGATGTAAACATGTTAATAAACTTGTTTATGTAATAAAGCTTCCGCTTCCGCTTTGTACCTTTGACGTGTGTTATACGGTGTTGTGCAACGCAGCACCCCTCAGCGTGATCCTGGCTCGACAGGACCAGTGGGGTCGTGTCATTTCATGAGACAAACTATGATTTTCTGAAAACTAGATTTTCAGAGGGTTCTAATGGAGTTGGTCTCACTTAATTTGGAAGTCTCTAACTAAAGATATGAGCTAAACAATTTCAGAGAAAATTCTGAAAATGTTTCTGAACATTTTCTATTTTCTCTGGAACAGTTTCACTAATCACACCATTAGGTGGACTAAATGAGCTCAAATAGATCTGAAATTTTTATGGTAGTTCAAGGATATTTTGGTGAACATCTCAGCAAAATTTCAGGATTTTCCTCCAAAGGATTCTCCAGTTAAAATTCCTAACAGTTTAAACTTTAAGGAATTAATTCTGGAGAAATAAGGAATTTCATGGAGTGAAACTTGATTTTCTGGAAAGTACTCAGAGAGCTGAATCCAGCAAAATTTGGTTCACTCAATTTGGAGCTTTCTAGCCAAAGTTATAAGGATTTGAAGTTTGAACTAAAACTGAAATTCGGGGAAAAGTTTAAACTCTGGCTTGTGGGCCCCGCACACAGTGCGTCGTCTCCCTCCTCGCGCCAACTGCGCGGCGGCGGCGTCCTCCGGCGACCCTCGCCGGAACTGAGTTCCCGGCCAACTCCCGGCCCGAAACTTGCCGCCTGCCCCTTCTCCGACCCCCTGGACTCGATGGTAGGGTCACCGGCCGCCGGCGATGACCGGAAACCCGTGCGCACCGGTGACAGCACCGGCTAGGGTTCCGGTGAGGTCGGTCCCGCTCTCCCGTGCACCAAATCGACCGGAAATCGGTCGGAGAGCATCGGTAGGGCATGGGAAACACGAACTAGGGCTGGGTGGAAGCTAGAAATACCGGCAACTAGGCTCTCGACGGTGAGCCGAGGTGTTCAGCCATGGCGGCGGGGAAAACAGCCATATCATGGCCGATCCTCGATGGTTTTCTCCAATTCCAGTCCGAGCGTGGGCGCTAGCGTGCATAGAAGTTACTAGGTAACGAGCTTGTCCAACCTTCGTGCATAGAGCACGAATTTCACCCGAAGGTGAGCTCGGTTCTTATGAACTGATCAAGAATAAATTTGGAAATTCTCGGCCGAGGGTTGATCAATCGCCAAACAGCTTTCGGCTACTCCATCTACATACAATCACGCACCTTTCTTGTGTAGAGAAGAGGACGTGACAACGGCTGTGCCGTGCTGTCCACGGGAGCCCGATCGGCGGCGACGTTTGGCTCGCCGGAGAAACGGCTCGTACAGCTCGAGGAAGCTTGCTCACAGGCCAACACGGAGTCTGGGAGGTTGCTTACGATCTCTTGGTGCCGTTTTGCTGTGGAGGAGGCTGTGCTCGCGAGTGATCGGCTTGATCAAGCGGGAGCTCGAGCGGCGGTGATGGCAGTGGGAAAAACGGCCGAGTATGCCGGCAGCTCGGGAAGTGAGTGATCGGAGCACGCCGGGGAGGGAATAAATAGCCCGGCGGCTGGTCTCCGGCTTGGGGCGCGCAGAAGGAGCTGGCGCCGGCTGCCCCCCTTCGGTGGCGCGCGCACACAGCAGCCGGGAACCGACTGAACTGTGTTTCAGTCGGTTTGTATTGAGGCAGAGACTGACATGTGGGTCCCACCCCTCCTTTTAACCTCTGAAATTTACTCCTAACAGCTGTGGTAAACAGTGAACCCTATACTACCCTTGGCAATTCAAATTATTCACCCATGAGCCATTTGAATTGATCAAAGTTCAAATGAGGTTTGGTTTGAATGAATTTCAGCACAAGTTCAGTTTGAAATTCAAATAAAGTTTGAATTTCTCCCCCTTAGCTCATGTCAAGATTAACTCCAAATGGAGTGAAACTTGGTGTGGGAGCTCACAAAAATGTGCTGAGTGAGAATATGCCTCCCACTTTTAAATTCAGTGGGTGGAAACAGTTTGAATTTGAATATGGTTTCAAACTGCCCTCCTCCTATCTATACCCAAAAAGACCTCAAAAAGGTTTTGAATTTGGGTGAAACTTGGCATGGACATTCTTAGCAAAGTGTAGGAGTTTTCATATGTCCAGCCCATCTATATCACATGTGGGAAATACCACTTTTGCAATGTGTGAGTTTGTTCTCTAATGAGCATGTTGATAATTGTTACTTGCTCTTCATTTGTGTTCATCATTCTTGCTCAAATGAGGTGTGTGGTGTGGTGATGAACACTGCAAATGGGTGTCAAAAACTGAGACCCTTACAGATAACACGTTGCATACACCCACTTTCAGAAGCGTGATTCCACACCCCTTCCTACTCTGTTGTTGTGACGCCCTCAATTCTGTGGGAAAACCACGGAACCGAGAACTAATGCATATGTGTGCCCAGGATGTTCATCACACATATACATATATTCCACAAACTGAATTCAGAATATATATATAACCACGAATAACAGAGTTTATTACAATACCTCATGAGTCTTGGACTCATGCTCACAGCGAAAGTCTTATTTCTATGCAGCGGAAGTCTTTATTCTAATGCGGAAGCGATTTAACTAGTGCGGAAGCAAATCTAAGCAGAAGTGGCTCCATCTCTACTCCCTCCACAGGCAAGGTTGAGAACAGATCACACGCCATAATGCTCCACTTGGTCTTCATAGTAGGCTTCTCCTGCTGCTGATGATGAAGTAATAATGCAAGTTTGAGTACAATGATGTACTCAGCAAGTGCGGGAAAACACATGATATGCAGCTCATAACAAGGTAGGTATAAAAGGGCTTATTTGCAGAAAAGCAGATTTATAAAACCATGATAAAACAGCAACTTAACTTTAGATGAATGTAATCCCAGCATGTATTAAATTACCAACATACCTTCATCACTTTCCATGTTCATTCTTACTCACGAATACGTTCTCGTATTCGCTACCATCTCACGAATACCTCCCTGTATTCGCTACCATCTTAAAACAACCTCGTCTCACACCGAGACCAAACTCGTTGCCATGACTCAACAGTCATGCAACCATCTTACCATCCGGACTCAACAGTCCCAACAACCAAACCATAACCAAACCAATAACCATAACCAAGAACCTTCCCAATAACCATCCCAACTAATCATGGCAGTTTAGCCAGGTGCTCGTGACCGTAAGCTCGGCTATCATGATAGTTTTAGACTCTGCAGAGTTTGCACCTCTTTACCCACAAGTTTGTTATTTCGTCACCCATCGGCGACTGCAGAACCTCCATTATACCAGTACACATCCGTCGGTGTATGGTCAAGAGATCACAAAATAGCCTTTACAAAGGGGTTACTAAATGTATGGACTCACTAAGGTTTCACCGGCAGGCTAGAATCTCCAATTCTCCCACCCACGGGCCCTCTCTTGTGCCATGCAGTTCCCAGGGCAGTCCTCACTCGACTCCCATTCCCCGCGCCTTCCACAGTCCATAACACTCTAGCAACTTACCTAATTACTCAGCTAAGCCGCACCCATACTTGGCCTTGTGGTGGCACTGTTATCCTGGCATGTGCATGCATGAACCGGTCCTTAGATCTATGGCAAGTAAACCACCATCTCATGCTACCTCATTCACAAACCCAGTCTTGCCTAGATCCCCCTCCGATCCATGTCCATTTTTAACATCAGTTTCTCATTATTATTACGAGTGCAGTTAGCTAGACACATCTATCTCGCTTCCCAATCCCATAGACTCAGCGAAGCATAAAGAAAAAACCATGCCCGACTCCTAAACTTCCCAGGCGACAAGGGTGGTTTAACCAAAACTAGTAAACTCCTATAAAAAGGGTTTCCCATCATGTTTGACTCAGTACACACACCTTTTCGCAAAACAAAACAGTTTTACCCAAAACATAGGATCAACATGGTCAAGGAGCACTTGCCTTGTTCTTGCGGTTCCGGTTGTTCTTGAATCTCAAAACCTGGTTGCTGCAGTTCGTCGTAGACAGCTCCCTGAGCTTGTCCTGCTAGGTAGGATCACGTGCATACAAGATTCACAGTAATCAATATCATGCACAAACCTTAAACTAGATGCGATGATGCACATGCATGCTATTCTATGATCTTTTTATTAGATTGGTGTGTTCTTGCATGGTTTGCATGACAGAGGTGTTCGGATCAAAGGCGGACGTGGCAATGATCTTGTCTTCAGATCAATCTGATCATCAAGTGATCTGTCCATGAAAAGGCTTCTGTTCGAAAGGAATCAAAGAACAGATGCAAAGAAAACACACGATATCGTAAGGTGGTATTGGGGCCTACCTTACGTTCCTTTCGGCCTTCAAGGTCCTCCTCAGACCACTGTGCTTTTCTCCGGCGATCTTCCTTGTTGTGCTTCGGCGATGGTTTACTCGGCGAGTTAGGGCTAGGGCTCTAAGTCGTCGGCTCCGGAGTTGGAAAAGAAGTTTGTGGTTTTGGCTAGAGGTTTTGGGTTCTATTTATAATCGGGAAGAGAAGAGTCCTAATCTGATTGTATCCCGAATAAGAGTCTTATTCAGATCGTCGTTGGATCCTATCATCTTATCTTTAGTTGATTTGGTGCGGTAACGTTGTGGAATTCAGATCGGTTTCCTTTACGTACCAGTATTCTTACGCTTAACAGCCGCTCCAGAACTCGTTACCTTAGCGGCGATGAGCTCCGGAGGCTCCACGTGTCCTTCCGGGGCCTGGTCTCTCCTTTTCCGCAGAGACGAGCTCCGGTTGTGCCGCGTGTCACGAGCGAGACCTCCCCCTCCTTTGGAGATGAGCTCCGCGCACGCCACGTGTTGGCGCCGGTCTTTCCTCTCTTCTTTCTTCAGGGACATGCCCCGAGGTCGACACGTGTCCAGCAGCGACAGACCTCCCGGAGATAAGCTCCGGTGATGACGCGTGTCCAATAGAACAGGACCTCTCGGAGGTGGGCTCCGAGATCAATACGTATCCCGCGCGACTGGTCCTCTGATTTCCGCGAGGACTAGCTCTGAGGATGACACGTGTCTTGCGGAAATGCCTTTGCTTCTTCCGCGGAGGCTAGGTCCGTGGGCAACACGTGTCCCACAGGATCGGACCTTTCCCCTTTTGCGGAGATGAGTCCCGAACCTGCCACGTAGCTAATTTAGCGGCGGACCTCTCCCCACTTCGCAGGGATGAGCTCCGAACACGCCACGTGGCCAGCGGCCGCGGCAAGTTGTCTTCGGTGCTACCTGAGAGCTGGATTCGGCTCTTATTGGCTATCCTTTTGATATTTTTCCCTGTCCCTACTTTTCTTAAAATGTTTCCTCTTTGTAAAGCATGAACATATGCTGACACCCGGGGATGAGGGTGTCACAAATCTACCCCCCCTTAAATTGAATCTCGCCCTCGAGATTCGTTAGTAGAAAATAGATGGGGAAATTCTGCCCTGATATCCTCTTCACGCTCCCATGTGGCTTCAGCTTCAGTGTGATGGCTCCATTGGACCTTGCACCATCGAATTACTTTGTTCCGGGTGACCCTTTCCTTTGCGTCCAAAATTCGGACAGGGTGTTCCGCATAAGTCAGGTCCTTTTGAAGTTCAAGCTCTCCCATTGATACTTGTTCCTCTGGTATTCTCAAGCACTTCTTGAGCTGGGATACATGAAACACGTCATGTACGTCGGAGAGGTGGGTTGGGAGCTCTAGTTGATAGGCTACTTCTCCTCGCTTGTCCAGAATCTTAAATGGTCCAATGTAGCGAGGTGCTAGTTTGCCTTTGACATTGAAACGTCGTTGGCCTCGGATAGGCGACACCTTAAGATATACGAAGTCTCCTACTTCGAAGGTCAACTTCCAACGCCTATTGTCCGCATAGCCTTTCTGTCGTGACTGAGTGGCTTTTAAGTTCTCCCGTACCATTTGGACTTGATTTTTGGCTTCTTGTAGCACTTCGGGTCCAAACACCTGGTTCTCTCCGGTCTCGTTCCAGAACAGTGGTGTTCTACACCGTCTACCATATAGGGCTTCGTAAGGCGACATCTTCAAGCTAGCTTGATAGCTGTTGTTATAGGAGAATTCGGCATACGGTAAACTCCTATCCCAACTACGCCCACGTTTCAAGGCGCAAGCTCTCAACATGTCCTCCAAAATTTGGTTTGTCCTTTTGGTTTGTCCATCTATTTGTGGGTGATAGGCGGAGCTAAAATCCAGTTGTGTACCCATGGCTTTCTGCAGCTTCTTCCAGAATCTAGAGGTAAACTGAGAACCTCGATCCGAGACTATCCTCTTCGGAACTCCGTGATGGCACACGATCTGCTCCATGTACAATTCTGCCAATTGCGCAACGTTGTAACTGGTCTTTACAGGGAGAAAATGAGCGGTTTTCGTCAATCGCTCCACAATGACCGAGATGGAGTCGTATCCCGACTGAGTACGTGGCAATCCGACGATGAAATCCATACTGATGTCCTCCCACTTCCATTCGGGTATTTTCAAAGGTTGCAACAATCCAGCGGGTTTTTGATGTTCGGCCTTCACCCGTTGGCATGTGTGGCAACGTATTCGGCTATATCCCTCTTCATACCATCCCACCAATAACAAGTTTTCAAGTCCTTGTACATTTTGGTGCTTCCGGGATGTATAGAATAGGGGGAATCATGTACCTCCTTCAATATCATGTCGCGGAGGTGTCTTATGTTTGGCACACAAATCCTTTTTCCTAGCCAAAGCGTACCCTTTTCATCCTCCTTGAAATTCTTCTCTATTCCTTGTCGGATTCTTTCCTTGATCTCCTTGATCCCCTCATCCGTTGCTTGGCCCTCTCTTATTTCTTGCTGCAATGAGGAGTGGATTTCTATTATTTCCATGTTATTCAAGAATCCGAGGTGTAACCGTTCGAACTCCTTACGTAGCTCGGGTGGTAGCTCCTGAATCGTGAGTTGGTGACATGCTCCCTTTCTGCTCAATGCATCAGCTACTACATTGGCCTTCCCGGGGTGGTAGTTGATTCCAACATCATAATCCTTGATGAGTTCTAACCATCGACGTTGCCTCAAATTCAAGTCCGTTTGTGTGAATATGTACTTGAGGCTTTTATGATCCGTATAGATCTCACATCGATGACCAAGGATATAATGTCTCCAAATCTTTAATGCATGCACTACTGCTGCTAACTCCAAGTCATGTGTAGGATAGTTGAGCTCGTGCTTCTTTAATTGTCGTGAGGCATAGGCTACCACTTGTCCTTCCTGCATGAGCACACATCCGAGCCCCTGTCTGGATGCGTCACAATATATGTCAAAGCTCTTGCTTACGTCTGGCAATACCAGAACTGGTGTTGTGATTAGCCTTTTCTTGAGTTCCTCAAAACTTTCTTGGCAGGCTGATGTGCATTGAAAGACCTTTCCCTTCATTAGCAACTCCGTCATAGGTTTTGCTATTTTAGAGAAGTCTTTAATGAAGCGTCGATAGTATCCTGCCATCC
Organism: Neostapfia colusana; assembly: GCA_030760725.1. Classification (NCBI taxonomy): domain Eukaryota; kingdom Viridiplantae; phylum Streptophyta; class Magnoliopsida; order Poales; family Poaceae; genus Neostapfia; species Neostapfia colusana. The sequence goes on along the minus strand of JASWHV010000010.1, from coordinate 3,038,321 downwards.
CAAGGAAACTCCGAATATCCCTCACGCTCTTCGGTTGGTCCCACTTCAGAACATCTCTCACCTTTCCAGGATCAACCGATACCCCTTCCTTGGAGATAATGTGGCCTAGGAAGGATATTTCCTTTAGCCAAAATTGACACTTGTTGAGCTTGGCATACAATTGATGCTCACGCAATTTCTGCAAGGTCAATCTCAGATGTTCTTCATGCTCCTCCTCACTTTTTGAATACACCATAATGTCATCGATGAAAACCACGACGAACTGGTCCAAGTACTCCATGAAGACCTTGTTCATAAGGTACATGAAGTATGCGGGTGCATTCGTCAATCCAAAAGACATAACGGTATATTCATACGAACCATACCGTGTCCGAAAGGCTGTCTTAGGTATATCGGAGGGCTTAATTTTCAGCTGGAAGTATCCCGACCAAAGATCAATCTTTGAGAACACTCGGGTTCCTTTCATTTAGTCGAACAGGTCCTCTATACGGGGCAGAGGGTATTTGTTCTTGATTGTTACCTCGTTGAGAGACCTATAGTCCACGCACATCCTTTGGGTTCCATCCTTCTTGTCTACGAAGAGCACCGGAGCTCCCCATGGTGACGAGCTTGGACGGATAAAACCTATTTCCAACTGTTCTTGAATTTGCTTCTTGAGTTCAACTAGCTCGTTGACAGGCATCCTATAGGGTCTCTTGGCTATGGGTGCAGTTCCGGGTACCAACTCTATGGCAAACTCAATGTCCCGGTCGGGTGGCATACCTGGAAGCTCTTTCGGCAACACATCCGAAAATTCCTGAACCACTGGTGTTGGTACCCGCGATACGGGGTACCCCCTCGCACAGGGGAAAATGCCTAAGGATCTCGCCCTTCTCCGCAGGGAGAGCTCCGAAGGCGCCACGTGTCCAGCGGGGCCGGACCTCCCTCTCCTCAGAGAAGAGCTCCGGGCCCGCCACGTGGCCAACAGCAGCCAGACCTCCCCTCCATGGGGAGGGCTCTGAAGGCGCCACGTGTCCCGCGGGGCCGGACCTCCCCCTCCTCAGAGGAGAGCTCCGGGCCCGCCACGTGGCCGACAGAAGCCGGACCTCCCCCCTCCGCGGGGAGAGGTCCGAAGGCTCCACGTGTCCTGCGGGGCCGGACCTCCCTCTCCTCAGAGGAGAGCTCCGGGCCCGCCGCGTGTCCAGCAGAACAGCGCTGCCTGCCCCCGAGCGGTAGGCAGCGGGTTTAAAGACGCACCATACCTTGCCCGTACAAGGTATTCAAGGCCCGCGCCTTCCCAAGACGCGGAGACGCAGAGCACGCCTCTGTCAGGTGCCGTTGCGCCCAGTCGCATCACAGACTGGCGCGCAGAGTCAGAACCTACCAGCCAATAAACCCAGTGACAAGACATCCCCTGCCGCTCCCGCCGTCATCAACCATTACGGCTAGCATGCGGCATGGGCAGGACGGCAAGACGAAGACTCGGAAGCCTTTGCCAGAGACAACTACCGACATAACTGCGGGTACGATAGTCGGCAGGAAAACTCCCTGGGACCACTTGTCGGGTCCTGGCCCCCCTTGTAAGCCACACGAGTCTTGGACTATAAAAGGCTCGGGTAGGCAACGTTAGCAAGGGTTCGCACTCCAGCAACTCACACCCTAGGCATAACTCATCCTCAAGCTCAGGACTCCGGTTCTGAGCAACAAGCAATACAGCGAGCACCTATGCTCACCGTGGACGTAGGGTTTTACGCTCCGGCGGCCCGAACCACGTAAAACTCGCCGTGTCAAGCTCCTCCCTCACTCGTCCCTACGCTTAAGCTCTCCGCAAGCGACTAGCCCCTCCGAAAAAGAACCTCCGCGGGCTTCCCAGAGCAGGTCCGGGGGAAGTGTCGACCACACACTTCGACATTTGGCGCGCCAGGTAGGGGCTTTTCCCTTGCGCGACGAGTTTCTGCCGACTAAGATGACGAAGCTACCTTCAGCGGCAAGCTCTCCTCCCCCGCGTTCACGACGGACCGTGACTAGCGGGGAATACGTGTCGACGCACTCAGGACGGAGTGTGTCGGCGCAAGCTGGAAGCCAGCAGCCGACTCCGGCAACGCCGACTCCGGCAATGCAGGCCCCAACCAGCGTGAGATCTTCTGCGGTGATGAGCGTTCCCCACGGGGATGCGCTAGCTGCAGCAAGAGCGCTAGTGCGCAATCCGCCTGCTGGGGACGTGCCTCAGGCAGCGACCCAGCAGTGGATTCGCGAGGTAGACTGTCTCGTCGTCGCCGCCGCAAACCCTCGACTTCGGCGGGGACGACGCTCCGGCCGGCCAACTGTGTCGCTGACGCGCACGCCAACGGTTGACGGGCAGACGGCGAATTCTAGATCCACCAGGCTTCAGTCGACGGACCTGAGGACAGAGCTGGAATGGTGCCACTTGGGCCAGGATGCCCGGGTGTACCTCGAGCGACGTCGAGAAAGGCGTCGCAACCAAGAGGCTGGCGACAGCATGACGTCAGCCTCGACCCAGCCTGAGGCGCAGACCTTCGCCATGCGATCTCTGCCCCAGGCATACGCCACGCAGCATATGCCACAGCCATATGCCCTGCAAACGGCGTCCCCGGTCTATGGCGCAGTCTTGCCCATACCGGGGTACACTGTGCCAGCGGCGAACCAAGCGTTCGCGGCACCAACGCCAGCAGCAACAGGAGCAGGATGTGCGGCCCTGGCGCCCCACCTTCGCTTCACGGGGTGGCCACGCAAGTTTCGGCCGCACCTGCCCGAGAAGTACGACGTCAGCGTCAACCCCGCGGAGTTCCTCCAGATCTACTACACCGCCATACTTGCCGCAGGAGGGGATGATGCCGTCATGGCCAACTACTTCCCCGTCGCCTTGACCGGCCCAGCTCGGTCTTAGCTCATGAACCTCCCCCGGGGTTCCATAACTTCCTGGGGAGAGCTCTGCCGGCAGTTCACCGCCAACTTCGGCAGTTCCTACACCCGGCCTGGCACGGAGCTCGACCTCCACGCCATCCAGCAACAACCTGGGGAGTCGCTGCGCTCCTTCATCCAGCGGTTCTCCCAGGTGCGGAACACCATCCCACACATCCAAAACGCTTCTGTGGTGGTGGCGTTCTGGCAAGGCGTTCGGGACAAGAAGATGCCCGAGAAGCTCGCGACCAGAGAGGTCCGCGACGTCTCAGAGCTCTTCAGCCTGGCGGACAAGTGCGCCAGAGCAGCAGAAGGGCGGAACTGGCACTCCCTGCCAGCCTCTGAGTCAGGAGGGCAGCCAGGATCTGGCGCCGCTTCCTATGGAAGCAGCAGGAAGATCAATAACAGGGGCAGTGGCAAGATGAAACCGCCGTCCGCGGCCCCCGTTGCCGCAGCAGCGGCACCCAGTGGAGCTCGGGGGCCGCGCCCCGACAAAAGGCCGCGACAGTCACCGGCTCCAGACGGTGGCCAGGGCGAGCTATGCCCCGTTCACGGCACCAGTTACCATACTGCTGCCGAGTGCCAGGAGATCCAGAAGCCTGCGGAGTGCTTCCGGAAAGGGAAGCAGCTTCTAACTGATGCCCCACCCTACCGTCAAAGGGAGGGCAAGCAGAAGGTCGACGCCCCAGAAAACGTCGACCACCAGGTGGAGTTCCAGGAGCCTCAGCGCGCCGTGAAGGCGGTGCGCAATCATGAGAGCTCCAGCTCCAGTGATGACGAGCGCCGGAAGATGCTCTACGTCATCTACGGTGGGTCCGCTGACCCCTCGTCCCGAAGCGCGGTTAAGACCCTGCGCCGAGCGGTAGCGTCGGTGGCTCCTCTCCCGAGTGCCCCACCGCACCTCCGGTGGATGGGAACCCCCATCAGCTTCGATGCCACCGACTGCCCCAGGAACATGGATGGGGCCGGCCAACTACCGCTCTTGGTGGCCCCCACCATCGCCAACGTGAGGATGTACCACGTTTTGGTGGATGGCGGGGCTGGACTGAACCTCATCAGTTGCGAAGCTTTCCAGAACCTGCAGATCCCGATGGCCAAGCTCACCCCATCGAGCCCGTTCTCAGGGGTAGGGCCGGGACAGGTCGTTCCCTATAGCCACATCAGCCTCCCGGTGACCTTTGGGGCACCGGACAGCTATCGGACAGAGTACATTCTGTTCGACGTGGTGGAGATCGACCTCCCCTTCAACGCCATAATTGGCAGGCCAGCCCTGTACCGATTCACGGCAGTAGCCCACTACGGCTACCTCGTCTTGAAGATGCCTACACCAACAGGCGTCCTCAGGATTCGTGGAGACCGCACTGCCGCAGTGTCAGCCTTGGAAAAGCTCCAAGCGCTTACAACAGCTAGAGCACCAACCCCTGGCAGTGCAGAACCAAACCGGCTCCACCCGAGTGCACGCCACCGTGCCTCTACTGCAGCACCCCGTGTGCAATCCCTCGACGAGGGTGACGTCCCCTTGAATCTCGTCCAAGTCGGCGCCGATGCCACCCAGACCACCCGGGTAGCCGGGGGCCTGGATAGCAAATAAGAAGGCGCGCTCGTCACCTTCCTCCGGCACAACGTCGACGTGTTTGCATGGCAGCCGTCGCAGATGCCGGGGATCCCTAGGGAGGTGATCGAGCACCACTTAAAGGTCTTCCCCGACGCCCGGCCAGTCCAACAGAAGCCCCGCAAGCAGTCCATCGAGTGGCAAAACTTCATCCGCGAAGAAATCAAGAAGCTGCTGGACGCTGGCTTCATACGGGAAGTCCACCACCCCCGGTGGTTGGTGAACCCTGTTGTTGCCCCAAAGGCCGGCGGGAAGCTTCGGATGTGCATCGACTACACCAGTCTCAATAAGGCATGTCCCAAAGATCCATTCCCTCTCCCTAGAATAGATCAAATAGTAGACTCGACATCAGGCTGCGATATGCTGTGCTTCCTAGATGCCTACTCGGGTTTCCATCAGATCCCTATGTCTAGAGAAGATGAAGAGCACACCTCCTTCTTCACAGTAGACGGCCTGTACTGTTATGTCTCTATGCCTTATGGCCCAAAGAACGCTCTCCCTACCTTTGTACGTGCAATGCATAAAACCTTCGGGGAGTTGATAAGAGACTTAGTTGAGGTGTATGTCGATGACATCGTTGTTAAGGTCAGGCAGAGTTCATCCCTACTAGATAACCTGGCCTTAGTCTTCGAAAAACTGCGCTCTACGCGCACCAAGCTGAACCCCGACAAGTGTGTGTTCGGCGTATCCTCTGAAAACTCTTAGGATTCCTGGTCTCACACCGAGGAATTGAGGCTAACCCAGAGAAGATCAAAGCCATCAACTTGATGCGGCCCCCCGCCCGCATCAAAGAAGTCCAGAAACTCACGGGATGCCTAGCCGCGCTGAGTCGGTTTATACCAAGGTTAGCAGAGCGAGCGCTCCCCTTCTTTAAGCTCCTGCGCAAATCCGGTCCATTTGCTTGGACCGACGAAGCAGAAGAAGCTTTCCAGGAGCTGAAGCAACTCCTGACGACCCTACCCATAATGGTAGCCCCCGAGCCCGAAGAGCATCTGTTGCTCTACATCGCGGCTACGGCTGAAGTGGTGAGTATGGTCCTCGTCGCAGAGCGGCCGGACCTCTCATCGCCACCGCCTGCTCCGGTAGCAGGAGACAGGCACCGGGAAACCCCGGAGGTCCAAGATGACCCCCCGGGTCTCCGAGACAACCCCCCGGAGGTCCAAAATGGACCCCCAGACCCCCATGACAACCTCCCGGAGGACCAGCAGGACCTCCCGGAGGTGCAATGGGTCCCCCCCGGAGGTCCAACGGAACCTCCCGGATGTCCAACGGGACCTCCCGGAGCTCCCGGGAAATCAGCGGGACCTCCTGGAGGCCCAAGACGGCTTAGGAGCCTTCGAGTATCAGCTCCCGGCAGCCTCCCTGGGCCCACCCACCTCCCGTAGGCCTGAGCCCATGGATGAAGATACCTCTGACCTGGGAGGGAGGGTCCGGACCATCCAGAGGCATGTCTACTACATCAGTGAGGTCCTCCATGACGCCAGGACAAGGTACCTGGAGGTCCATAAGCTGCTGTATGCAGTGCTCGTGGCGTCCAGAAAGCTCCGCCACTACTTCCAAGCCCACCGGGTCTTGGTGGTCACCTCCTATCCCCTGAAGGCTGTCCTCCACAGCCCCCACGCGACTGGCAATGTCGCTAAATGGGCAGCGGAGCTGGCGGAGTTTGAGCTGGACTTCCTTCCTCGTCACGCAGTCAAGAGCCAAGCACTGGCTGACTTCGTGGTTGAGTGGATGCCAACGAAGGCTGACCCAGGGGGCCATGAAGACGGTGAACCAGAGCGCTGAGCTCCGGCCTTCACCGGGCCTTACTGGACGCTCTTCTTCGATGGCTCCTCGCGAAAGCAGGGGGCCGGTGCCGGCGTACTGTTTCTCATGCCATCGGGGGAGCAGTTTGGGTATATGGTGCGTCTCAATTTCAAGGCAACCAACAACATGGCAGAGTATGAAGCACTCATCTTTGGCCTAAAGACAGCCCTGTCTCTAGGCGCTCGCCAGTTGTTGGCACAGGGCGACTCCCAGCTAGTTATCAAGCAAGTTAAGGGTGAATGCTCCTGCAATGACCCACAGCTAGTTGCTTATCTGCTCCATGTGCAGATGTTGGAGAAAGACTTCCTCGCCTTGGACCTGCGCCATGTACCGCACGCTGGCAATGCCGCAGCTGACGACCTCTCAACGAAGGCCTCCACCGGAGCCCCTGTGCCCGAAGGAGTCTTCGAGAGGACGTTGCTGCAGCCCACAGCCCGGCCCGCCGAGCCGGGCGAAGGGGGCTGGACCAGCACCTCGAAGCTGGCGGTCCCGGCGGCCCTGCAGCCATGGACGCTGCCAAGGATCATAAGCGTCACTGGGGACTCCGTGCAACCCAGCGCTCAAGATCCAGACGCTCAAGTCAGACCCGATGCATGGATCACGGAGATCCGGGACTACTTGAAAGACAACATCCTCGCTGATGAACGTGTATCCGCTGAACGGATCGTGCGCATGGCTAAGAGATACGCATTGGTAGAAGGGGATCTCTACCGATGTGGCGCCAACCACGTCCTATTGCGGTGCATAACCCAGGGGGAAGGCTGCGACTTGCTCGCTGAGATCCATGGAGGCAAATGTGGGAGTCACTCTTCCTCACGCACGCTTGTCGGTAAAGCCTTCCGACATGGCTTCTACTGGCCGACAGCACTCCAGGATGCCGTCAAGCTGGTCGAGAGCTGCAAGGCGTGCCAGTTCCACGCCAAGCAGATCCATACACCGGCTCAGGCGGTACAGATGATCCCGCCCTCATGGCCGTTTGCCGTATGGGGGCTGGACATCCTGGGACCATTCCCCAGAGCTGTCGCGGAATTCCGGTACCTCTATGTCGCCATCGACAAGTTCACCAAGTGGCCGGAAGCCACACTAGTCGCCACCATCAACAAGCAATCCGCGGTAAAGTTCATCAAGTCGATTGTCTGCCGGTTCGGGGTCCCAAATAGAATCATCACCGACAATGGGACCCAATTCACCAGCGCAGCGTTCCAAGACTACTGCAAAGACCTCGGCATCCAGGTGTGCTATGCCTCTATTGCTCACCCAAAGAGCAATGGACAAGTTGAGAGGGCCAACGCCGAGATTCTTAGGGGCCTCAAGACTCGCACATATGCCAGCCTGGCGAAACATGGTGCCAATTGGGTGGATGAGCTTCCGAGGACACTATGGGCTAACCGGACATCCCAGAGCCGAGCCACCGGAGAGACACCCTTCTTCATGGTGTATGGGGCCGAAGCTGTGCTTCCCCCAGAGATCCCCATGAAGTCTCACCGTGTCCGAGCTTACGACGAAGCCGCGCAGGACAACCTCCGGCGTGGAGAAATCGACCTCGTCGACGAGGTCCAATTGCATGCAGCACTCCGTAACGCGCGGTACAGACAAGCGCTCCGCCGCTACCACCAGAGGTCTGTACGTGCCCAGGAGCTGCAGGAAGGCGACCTGGTGCTGCGACGCATACTTTCTCGTGAAGGGACCCACAAACTCTCCCCTAGTTGGGAAGGTCTTTTCCGAGTCACAAAAGTGTGCCGTCCCGGGTGCGTACACCTTTCCACCGAGGATGGGGACCCGCTCCCGAACCCTTGGAACATAGAACACCTCCGTAAGTTCTACCCCTAGAACAACAATAGGACAGACTCTTCTTTTTGTAATAGATTCCATAGAGTCCAGGAACAGTGCTCGGAGCAGCTAAGCCTCAGGGGACGGTCCAGGACTATGTTCAGCTTCGCCTGGTTCCGACCCCAAGCGCGTAGAGTCTTGCTTCCCTTCTTAATGGGGCGGGTCGTGGCCTCCATGTTTAGCCTGCCTTCCTCCTATGGAAATTTATATGAAAAGAAACCTGTCCTACTTTGCTCTTCCTTGGTGCTCATTTAAATTACGTATTAAATTTTTATGACTGCACTTCTGGTGCATGCTCACCATGCGCTCAGCTCCCTCTTCTCATTCTCACCTCTACTCGGCATTTGCTGCCCTACCAAAGGCGGTTGCGTTGGAGGTACCTGCCGATAGCCGGGGGGGGGGGGGGGGGGGGGCCGAGCTCCCGGCACTTCGCGCACGATAGTCCCCAAGCACCGTATAAGTGGATGGGGACCGTAAGCCAAATAAGACTATGAGATAGAGGAGGGGGATCCCCCAAGGAGAATTACGTTTCCCTTACTTGTGTGCAGGACCTCTCGGCCTCAGCTCCCCGCAGGAGTATGGTAGGTACATCCAACCAATGGGACGCACCTACCAGGGGGCCGCTACGGGATCGCGCAAGACCGAAACTCCAAGGTAAGACCGAAGAACCCAGACCTCGCCACCTCCGCAGGGGCGAGACCCGAAGGTCCCACATGTCCAGCAGGGCCGGACCTCCCTCTCCTCAGGGGGGAGCTCCGAGCCCGCCACGTGGCCTATAGAAGCCGGACCTCCCCCCTCCGCGGGGAGAGGTCCGAAGGCTCCACGTGTCCCGCGAGGCCGGACCTCCCTCTCCTCAGAGGAGAGCTCCGGGCCCGCCACGTGGCTAGCAGGCCCGGATCCCCCCATTCTCATGGGACAGGTCCTGGAGACCTCCGGGGCCCTTAATACAGTAAGGACCCGGGGAAGGTGTCGGTGCAGAGCTTCGAGATTGGTCAAGGCCTCTGAGTACCTTGCGGAGCTAAGGACTCGGCCAGGTAAAACCAAGAAGAAGACTAAAGCACGCAGACATGGAAGAAAACAAGAGTCTGTTCATACAAGGCTCCATGAGCTGGGCTACAGACTCAACAAAAATAAAAAAGGAGGTACAGGGCCTTGTGGCCACGGGGGCAGATGTCTAAGAGTCCCCGGACTCCCGTTGGAACCTAGAGGCCACAAAGGTGGCCACGTCCTCGACCTCGGCCCTGGCAGCTTCCTCTCGCTTGGCAACGGGTCCTAGACGGACTGGCTCCAGAGAGAAGGAAGGGTCTTGGCTCCGGAAGCACGCCAGTACGTGCGTAGCGACCTCCTTCACCAGGCCCCGTCCTTCCACCTCAAGCTCGTTGGCGATCACCGCTTTGAGTCGGCCCAGCTTGCTGCCGATGGACTCAAGTGCCGGGATTGCCTCGGACATCTCCTGCGCTGGAGCCTCCATCCGCACCGGGCTGAAACCAAGAGGAGCCAAGGCGGAACCCCCCCCCCTGCAATAAAGCCCCAGACCGCCTAGGCCTCGGTAGACCGCAAAGACTGGAGCTTCTCTACCTCTTGGCGAGCCGCCAGCTCGCGATCCAACGCCGTCTGGCGCTCCTGGGAGAATTGCTCCTCCCTCGCAGCAGCAGCCGACTCATGGAGCTCAAGATCCTCGGTCCGAGCCCTCAGCTTGCCCTCTTTGGCCTTCAGCCGTGCGGCGATCTTCTCCTCCTCGGCCGCTGCAGCACGTTCCCGATCAGCGACGGCGCACTCTCGACGAGCTACCTGCAGCCGCAACTCCTCCGCGGTGGCAGAGCGCGCCTCGGCCTTGGCTTCAACATGGGCCAGGGCCTCGCTGTAGGAAGCGCGAAGCCACCGGGTCTCTGACTCCAGGCGGTTGATGGCTTTCTTCTGAGTGTCAAGCAGAGCACTCATGGCCTCAAGTCTTGACTGCCTCGAGTCAAGCTCCGCCCTAGCCTCCTGGGTCCGCTGCTGCAGGAGGTGCTCCCAGCTAAGAAGGCGTTCCCTCTCTCCGGCCAGCGCCCCCCGCTCCCGCTCGAAGGCGGCCTGGAACTGTCGGGCGCTGGTCTGGACACGCCCCAGGGCATCCCACATGGGCGCCGGGACAGAGGGGACAGGAGTCGCGCCCCTGACCCCCCCTGTCGCGTCTAAGACCGGCGGAGGTGCTGGTGCCTCAGCAACCGGAGCGAGACGCTGTTCTGAGGGAGCCAGGGGGCCAGCAGGTGTACCTACAGCGGCCCTTCCAGTCTCAGGACCGGACTTCCGGGCTGGTGAAGGAGGGCGGACAGGTGCGGCTGCGGCCACCGCGGAGGGTGAACTCACCAGCATAGAGGAAGCCCCCATCGACTTGGGGGCCATGGGAACCACCGCGGTTCCTAGATGTTGTGGCGCGGAGCCTCCGCCAATTGGAGATGGCCGGGTAAGAGGCCCGCTCCCGGCAGCCGGTCGGTCCCTGCAAGAAAAGAAAGCTCTCAGGCTAAGAGAGGGGACGAGAACGCTGATTCTACAAGCCAGAAGGAGCAACACTTACTGGGCGACATGAGCGCTCCAACGGGCTTGTATCCCCAGCCTCTGGGCCGTAGTTGAACCGCCAGGACCTGCGGCTGGAACGGTCGTGGGCTGTGGCGTCTGGACCCCCGACACACTCCCCGGCGTCGCCCCACCAGCGTCCGTCCTAGAAGCCCCTCCGCCTGAGGAAGGATGACGAGGCGCTTGGGGTTCTTCGGACTGCCGCTGTCCGGGAAGAGACCCGCTGGGGTGGGACACCCGGGGCCTCTTCGGTTCGCCACCCGATGGACCAGCACCCCCGGGAGATGGGTGCAAGGGAGCTCCGGCTCCCTGACTCGACGCAGGCGGCGCCCTCGAAGGAGACCGGGCGCGTTTCTTCTCTGGATGCCCGGGGGCCGGCTCCTTCCCCTTCCCCTTGTCGGCGGCTTGAGTTCAGCCGGCTCTTGGGACGGGTTAGGCAGCGACAGACGCCTCGTGCCCCGATCCAGAGCGCTCGGTTCCCGGGATCGATATGCCCCGGAAGGCATCCCCAACCTGCTGGACGGTGATCCCGATGTCGTCGAGGTTCGGCATCTTCCGCAGTAGCTCTGATGTCCTCTGCGGCTCTAAGAAGAGGGGAGCGGCAGAGGACGGAAGGGCGGGGTCGCCACTGGGAATGAAGTCACCGCTCACCTTGCCCACCATCTCGTACAGCTCCTCGTCGGAAGGATCAGAGCCGGGACCCCTCTCCAACCTGGTACAGTCCTGCTCGCCAGTGTAGTACCACGCTGGGCGACTGCGCTGCTGCAAGGGCGCAATACGGCGTGACATGAAGTCCATCAGCACCATCAGGGACGTTAGCCCCTCGTTGGCCAAGAACCGGATCCGCTCCAAGACCGGTGCGTACTCCTGCTCCAACTCTGGGACCTCCTCCCAGAAGCGACGCTCGGTGGTTGGGCCAGCGGTCGGGAGCTGTAGGCGATCGTGCTCGTCGGTCTGCACGACCACCCAGCTCTTCCTCCAGTTTTCCCACCTCAACGCACTGAAAGGCAGAAGGTACCCAGAGACCTTTGGGTCCTTGCAGCGATGCTGGAAATAGTACGCCCCCATCTGGGTCTTCGAGCCACGCCCGGTCGTCAGCAACACGAAGAAGTAGCGAAAGAGTGTCACCGAAGCGTGCACCCCCACAAACATCTCACAGAAGTGGACGAAGACAGCGTCCATTGCGAAGGAGTTGGGAGAGAGGTGGTGGAGCTGGAGACCATACGTCTCCAGCAAGGTGACAAAGAAGGAGGAAATTGGCGGGACGAACCCCGCCAGGGCATAGGCAGTAAAGAAGACCATCTCCCCCTTTTCCAGGAGCAGGGGGAGAGATCCCCGGCGAAGCCGGCGTTTCTGTTCCTCCGTGTGCCAGCCCAGCAGCCTGTGCACTGGCCCGAGCTCGGCGGAACGAACGAGACGCGTCTGGAGCAAGTTGGAAGCCATGGTGGGGGAGAGCTCAAGGACAGGAAGACGAAGGCGCAAGAGTTCAAGGAAAGAGCGAGCGCTAGGAAGTGCGAAGGGAAGCCGCGATGCGGGTAAGATCCCCTTTTAAAACTTTCCAGGAACGATTCGAAGTGATTCAAAAACCTTCAAATACACCGCATCGGCAACCGCATCGGCTCCAAGACCGAGCGCCAATGACAGGTGGGCCCAAGTCACCCAGCTGAAGCGGTGGGTCAAGGAGTCAGTCTCCCAAGAAGACAAGCCAGCAAGGCGCTTCGGCGGTCCCCGAAGAAAGCGCCGCAACGTGCAGAAGTGGCAGCCTTGGGAACCGCCGCAGTAAAAGCAACCATCAAGTGGGCGCACGCTCCCACGATCCCGCGACTGTTCATGCTCCGGCAGCGGTCAATGCGGAACTTGGAGAAAGTGCGCGGAACAGAAGAGACGGAGGCCCCACCTCGGGCTCGCTATCTCCCCCGAGATGGGCCTGGGGGCCACTGTCGGTACCCGCGATATGGGGTACCCCCGCGCACAGGGGAAAATGCCTAAGGATCTCGCCCTTCTCCGCAGGGAGAGCTCCAAAGGCGCCACGTGTCCAGCGGGGCCAGACCTCCCTCTCCTCAGAGGAGAGCTCTAGGCCCGCCACGTGGCCAACAGCAGCCAGACCTCCCCTCCGTGGGGAGGGCTCTGAAGGCGCCGCGTATCCCGCGGGGCCGGACCTCCCCCTCCTCAGAGGAGAGCTCCGGGCCCGCCACGTGGCCGACAGAAGCCGGACCTCCCCCCTCCGCGGGGAGAGGTCCGAAGGCTCCACGTGTCCTGCGGGGCTGGACCTCCCTCTCCTAAGAGGAGAGCTCCGAGCCTGCCGCGTGTCCAGCAGAACAGCGCTGCCTGCCCCCGAGCGGTAGGCAGCGGGCGTAAAGACGCACGATACCTTGCCCGTACAAGGTATTCAAGGCCCGCGCCTTCCCAAGACGCGGAGACGCGGAGCACACCTCTGTCAGGTGCCGTTGTGCCCAGTCGCATCACAGACTGGCGCGCAAAGTCAGAACCTGCCAGCCAATAAACACAGCGACAAGACATCCCCTGCCGCCTCCGCCGTCATCAACCATTACGGCTAGCATGCGGCATGGGCAGGACGGCAAGACGAAGACTCGGAAGCCTTCGCCAGATACAACTACCGACATAACTGCGGGTACGATAGTCAGCAGGAAAACTCCCCGGGATCACCTGTCGGGTCCCGGGCCCCCCTTGTAAGCCACACGAGTCTTGGAATATAAAAGGCTCGGGTAGGCAACGTTAGCAAGGGTTCGCACTCCAGAAACTCACACCCTAGGCATAACTCATCCTCAAGCTCAGGACTCCGGTTCTGAGCAACAAGCAATACAGCGAGCACCTCTGCTCACCGTGGACGTAGGGTTTTACGCTCCGGCGGCCCGAACCACGTAAAACTCGCCGTGTCAAGCTCCTCCCTCACTCGTCCATACGCTTAAGCTCTCTGCAAGCGACTAGCCCCTCCGAAAAAGAACCTCCGCGGGCTGCCCAGAGCAGGTCCGGGGGAAGTGTCGACCACACACTTCGACAACTGGAATGTTGTCCAATGTTGTTCCTTCGACGTGGTTCAAATTTGCCCGTTCGATTGTTTGCTGGGCTGACTCAAACTCGACACGAATACCGTGCTCGTTTGTCAACTGCACGCTCCTTTCAGCACATTGGATTACTCCGTCGTGCTTGCTTAGCCAATCCATTCCGAGTATGATGTCAATCCCTTGGGAGTCCAAGACAATAAGGTTGGCAAGGAAGTCTACCCCCCTTATTTTAAGGCTTACTTTAGGACATACTATATTAGTCCTCATTTCTCCTCCGGGAGAATTAACCAACATAGCACCTTCTAAGTGGGATACGGGTAGATGATGTTTGGCAACGTATTTGGATGATATGAAGGAATGTGATGCTCCAGAATCAAATAAGATGGTGGCTGGGTTGGAGTTGGCAAGGAACATACCAATTACGACGTCCTCAGCCTGTTGTGCTTCCTCGGTAGTGACATGGTTCACGTGGCTGCGAGCATAGTTCTGCTGTCCACGGTTCCCTTGATTGTCTCCTCCGTTCGGTCGCGGGTTCTGCTTGGGCACGTTACCTTGTTGTCCAGGGCCTCTCCTCAGGCACCGGTTCGCGAAGTGTCCTACTTCCCCGCATGCAAAGCATGCCCTGTTGCCTACGGCAGCAGGTACATTGGGGCGGGGGTTTTGAAAAGGGGCATCATTGTTGGGTCGGAGCGCAGGAGGCATGGGCACACGAGGTGCCGGTGCAACGAATTGTTGCTGTGGTGGCTGACCAGGGTGGTACGCAGGAGTGGTCGATCCATACTGCGGTGCAGGGGGCATGTACCTGGGTCGTACATTGCTCCCTTGGGGCTGGTATGGCATCTTCCTCTTGCACTCTCGCTCGATCTCTCGGATCTTATTTTCAACCACTATGGCCTTGTCAACCAGCTTCTGGAAACTTACGTAGTCATTGTTGAGGAGCTGAACCTGGATCTCATTGTTCAATCCTCTCATGAACAGGTACTGCTTCCTCTAATCTGAGTTGACATCTTCGGGGGCATACCGGGACAGTTGTATGAACTTATTGAGGTACTCATTCACACTTCTCTATCCTTGGCGGAGACTTTCAAATTCCTGTCTCTTGAGCATCATTACACTAGCAGGGATGTAATGAGAGCGGAAACTCTCCTTGAACTCAGTCCAAGTGATTGTTTCCGGGTTAGCATGAGCGTTGCTCAGGGCATCCCACCAGTCAGCAGCGGCTCCTGTAAGTTGGTGCGACGCAAAGAGAACCTTCTCTCAGTCATTGCACTGAACAATGGCAAGCTTTTTCTCCATGGATTTTAACCAATCATCGGCCTCCATGGGATCAATAGCTTGAGCAAAGGTGGGTGGTCGAGTCCTCATGAACTCTCCCAACCTGTTATGAGCCGGCGGTGATGGTGGCGGCGGTGCCGGAACGGGGTTTTGGTTGGCCTGCAACTGACCCAAAGTTTGGATCATGGTTTGCATAAGCTGGTTTTGCATGGCTATCAACCTTTCTAGATGGTTTTCGCCAGCTCCTGGGTTAGCAGGAACTTCATCATGGTCATCCTCCTGGACGTTCCTTCGGCCGGCATTTCCTCTCACCATCTGTGAGAGAGATCGAAATAGAATAGGATGTTAGAAGGTTAGGTAGATCCCCTCCAACTATATGCATCAAGGTGAGTTGGACTATGTATATATATTAGCCCATATGAGGATGTGAGCAAGTGCCGAGACATCTCACACCTCTTTCTTCTTACGTGTGGATATGGATAACGTTTTGAGACGTCCCACAACTTCACATTAACCACACAATCACAAATAATCATCACAAGGGCCCACACAACTCCTATTCAAGGATGGTTCCCTATGCCAAGGTGGTTTCAAGGCCAATCTAAGCTATTCACCCTAGGATGCTTCCTTTGGTCAGTGTGGCTTAGCTACCTATGACTCCTATTTAGGGGTGTAACTTGCTGTTAACCCGTGGCTCTAATATCAATCTAAGGTTTCTATCAAAGCGTGTAATCTACTGTCAACCTGTGGCTCTGATACCAATCTGCGACGCCCTCAATTCTGTGGGAAAACCACGGAACCGAGAACTAATGCATATGTGTGCCCAGGATGTTCATCACACATATACATATATTCCACAAACTGAATTCAGAATATATATATATATATAACCACAAATAACAGAGTTTATTACAATACCTCATGAGTCTTGGACTCATGCTCACAGCGAAAGCTTATTTCTATGCAGCGGAAGTCTTTATTCTAATGCGGAAGCGATTTAACTAGTGCGGAAGCAAATCTAAGCAGAAGTGGCTCCATCTCTACTCCCTCCACAGGCAAGGTTGAGAACAGATCACACGCCATAATGCTCCACTTGGTCTTCATAGTAGGCTTCTCCTTCTGCTGATGATGAAGTAATAATGCAAGTTTGAGTACAATGATGTACTCAGCAAGTGCGGGAAAACACATGATATGCAGCTCATAACAAGGTAGGTATAAAAGGGCTTATTTGCAGAAAAGCAGATTTATAAAACCATGATAAAACAGCAACTTAACTTTAGATGAATGTAATCCCAGCATGTATTAAATTACCAACATACCTTCATCACTTTCCATGTTCATTCTTACTCACGAATACGTCCTCGTATTCGCTACCATCTCACGAATACCTCCCCATATTCACTACCATCTTAAAACAACCTCGTCTCACACCGAGACCAAACTCGTTGCCATGACTCAACAGTCATGCAACCATCTTACCATCCGGACTCAACAGTCCCAACAACCAAACCAAGAACCATAACCAAGAACCTTCCCAATAACCATCCCAACTAATCATGGCAGTTTAGCCAGGTGCTCGTGACCGTAAGCTCGGCTATCATGATAGTTTTAGACTCTGCAGAGTTTGCACCTCTTTACCCACAAGTTTGTGATTTCGTCACCCGTCGGCAACTGCAGAACCTCCATTATACCAGTACACATCCGTCGGTGTATGGTCAAGAGATCACAAAATAGCCTTTACAAAGGGGTTACTAAATGTATGGACTCATGAAGGTTTCACCGGCAGGCTAGAATCTCCAATTCTCCCACCCACGGGCCCTCTCTTGTACCATGCAGTTCCCAGGGAAGTCCTCACTCGACTCCCATTCCCCGCGCCTTCCACAGTCCATAACACTCTAGCAACTTACCTAATTACTCAGCTAAGCCGCACCCATACTTGGCCTTGTGGTGGCACTGTTATCCTGGCATGTGCATGCATGAACCGGTCCTTAGATCTACGGCAAGTAAACCACCATCTCATGCTACCTCATTCACAAACCCAGTCTTGCCTAGATCCCCCTCCGATCCATGTCCATTTTTAACATCAGTTTCTCATTATTATTACGAGTGCAGTTAGCTAGACACATCTATCTCGCTTCCCAATCCCATAGACTCAGCAAAGCATAAAGCAAAAACCATGCCCGACTCCTAAACTTCCCAGGCGACAAGGGTGCTTTGACCAAAACTAGTAAACTCCTATAAAAAGGGTTTCCCATCATGTTTGACTCAGTACGCACACCTTTTTGCAAAACAAAACAGTTTTACCCAAAACATAGGATCCATATGGTCAAGGAGCACTTGCCTTGTTCTTGCGGTTCCGGTTGTTCTTGAATCTCAAAACCTGGTTGCTGCAGTTCGTCGTAGACAGCTCCCTGAGCTTGTCCTGCTAGGTAGGATCACGTGCATACAAGATTCACAGTAATCAATATCATGCACAAACCTCAAACTAGATGCGATGATGCACATGCATGCTATCCTATGATCTTTTTATTAGATTGGTGTGTTCTTGCATGGCTTGCATGACAGAGGTGTTCAGATCAAAGGAGGACGTGGCAATGATATTGTCTTTAGATCAATCTGATCATCAAGTGATCTGTCCATGAAAAGGCTTCTGTTCGAAAGGAATCAAAGAACAGATGCAAAGAAAACACACGATATCGTAAGGTGGTATTGGGGCCTACCTTACGTTCCTTTTGGCCTTCGAGGTCCTCCTCAGACCGCTGTGCTTTTCTCCGGCGATCTTCCTTGTTGCGCTTCGGCGATGGTTTACTCGGCGAGTTAGGGCTAGGGCTCTAAGTCGTCGGCTCCGGAGTTGAAAAAGAAGTTTGTGGTTTTGGCTAGAGGTTTTGGGTTCTATTTATAATCGGGAAGAGAAGAGTCCTAATCTGATTGTATCCCGAATAAGAGTCTTATTCAGATCGTCATTGGATCCTATCATCTTATCTTTAGTTGATTTGGTGCGGTAACGTTGTGGAATTCAGATCGGTTTCCTTTACGTACCGGTATTCTTACGCTTAACAGCCGCTCCAGAACTCGTTACCTTAGCGGCGATGAGCTCTGGAGGCTCCACGTGTCCTTCCGGGGCCTGGTCTCTCCTTTTCCGCAGAGACGAGCTCCGGTTGTGCCGCGTGTCACGAGCGAGACCTCCCCCTCCTTTGTAGGTGAGCTTCGCGCACGCCACGTGTTGGCGCCGGTCTTTCCTCTCTTCTTTCTTCAGGGACATGCCCCGAGGTCGACACGTGTCCAGCAGCGACAGACCTCCCAGAGATAAGCTCCGGTGACGACGCGTGTCCAATAGAACATGACCTCTCGGAGGTGGGCTCCGAGATCGATACGTATCCCGCACAACTGGTCCTCTGATTTCCGCGAGGACTAGCTCCGAGGATGACACGTGTCTTGCGGAAATGCCTTTGCTTCTTCCGCGGAGGCTAGCTCCGTGGGCAACACGTGTCCCACAGGATCGGACCTTTTCCCTTTTGCGGAGATGAGTCCTGAACCTGCCACGTAGCTAATTTAGCGGCGGACCTCTCCCCACTTCACAGGGATGAGCTCCGAACACGCCACGTGGCCAGCGGCCGTGGCAAGTTGTCTTCGGTGCTTCCTGAGAGCTGGATTCGGCTCTTATTGGCTATCCTTTTGATATTTTTCCCTATCCCTACTTTTCTTAAAATGTTTCCTCTTCGTAAAGCATGAACATATGCTGACACCCAGGGATGAGGGTGTCACAGTTGTATGCAACAACCTTTCAAAGGCAACCCAAATGCCGAACCGGTCCATCCGTAACGGGTAGGAGGTCCCCGCGTGGAGCGTGACTGTGCCCACCGGCAGATTTACACCTTGCTACCCTCAACCCACTCCTATTTACGGTTGGGTAAGCCTCGACACCCAGGTTAACCAATTACATCGGTTTTCTGGTTCCCATATGCCAGTATGCATCCGGTACTGTTCGATACTTGTCCAGCAGGGCCGCAAACGGACGGTCCTCAACCGACACCAACAGGGCTACGCACGTGAGACCTCTGCTCACTGCATCCTATCCCCCCTGCTGGGTCTCATTTTCACAACTTAAGCCATTTTCTATCTCTTCTCATCCCGTGTGATAAGTATTATCTTGCGAGTAGCTTCCAACCACTCGATTTCTACCGGAATCCTAAGCATTAGCATGGCATTCTCTACTCGTCGAGTTTGTAAACTACCCAACCCTTTATAGGAGTTAAAAAGGCTATGCAAGTGGGGTTTCAATCACTCTAACTCTAATGCATACATTTCAACCTAGACATAAGTGATACAAATGAAAAACTTTATAAAAGGTACTTAAGTGCAAACCGGGGCTTGCCTGGTTGCGAGTCAGAGAAGAAGTTAGCTTCTGGTGGCAGGACGTCCAAAGGCTCCGGTGCGTCCTCAACTTCGGTCACTAAATGAAACGTAACAAAATATGTATAAATATTAAGGAATTATAAGAATTAAACTTCTATTCATAGCTACTGCTATTTAGGATCCTTATTTGGCTTTGGGATTTTTACAGTGGATACTAGACTCTCTAAGGATGATTTGAGCCAAATTTGGAGACATGTCATTGCACCATGAAGTATTTAAAATTCCTACAAGTACAATGCTTCTCTGAATTTTGAGCCCAAATCAGGAGCTTTGACATAGCTAATAGTGGACGATCTGATTAGGGTAAGTCTCCATGGTTCTAACAAAATTTGTTTCACCATTTTTGGAGCTACCATCAGAGAGATATGAATTTTTGAAGTTTGGACAGGAGTGCTGAACAGTCTCTGTTTGAATTTGAATTTTCAAATAAAGGCTGAACTTGGGAAGGTAATTTGACCTAGCAAATGAACTCCAATGAAGACCAAATTTTTACTGGAGATCAGTATCTATGAATAGGATTTGTTGCCCAAATTTGGGAATATTTCATAAAGAATTGCTCCTGTAATAAATCCCTAAAGGATTTACTACAAACAATTCTACAGAAATTCCTTGGAATTTTCATAGCCAAAAATTGGTTTCTCTGTGAAGTACTCCTCATGAGGAATCCAACAAAATTGGTCTCACTCTTTTTGGAGTTTTCTACATAAAGTTATGGGCTTGCAAAGATCAGCTAATTCCTGGAATTATTTCCCTAATAGAAACTTCAAATAATTGGAACTGGGCCCACTGTTTTAAATTGGACCAGTGAGATCTCGGCAACACCGGGGGCTACGGGTTATTCTCGCGCAGCCGCACTGGATCCGGCGCCACAAACCGATCCCCGCACGTATACGGAGGCTGACCGGTGGGACCCGGCCCTCCTTCGTCTTCCTCGCGCTGCCCGCGCCTCCCGCGGCGGTGCACGCCGGCGAGGCTCGCCGGGACGGGGTTCCCGTGGTCCAAACTTCGTCAAACCTGCCGCCTGTGAGTTCTACACCGTGCTGAACACGATGGTGGGGTCGGGAGCCGATGACAACGGCCGGAAAGGTGCTTGCACCGGCGACCATGTCGGACCTTACTTCGGCGACCTCGCTCTCCCTCAACAGTGGGTCTTTCGGGCTAGGGTTTGCTCCAAAAGCACTAGTGTCCCATGGACAACATCAACCCATAGCTCGCTCTCCATGAAAACCACCGGAGAGGAGACCTCACCGGCGACCCGAGCCCGCAAAACGCCGGCGGCGACAAAAACTCGAAGAACTCCTTCAGTTCTTGATGGTTTCCGGCGCCGTTTGAGCGAGAAGGATCGCAGGGATCTAACAAAGCTTCTCCTAGACCAGGATGAGCTCTAGCTATCGCAGCACGAAGAATTTGATTGTAGACCGAGAAGTGTTGCTATGAACTAGGGTTTGGTAAAACCCAAAATTCTCAGTACCTGGTTGATCAATCATCCTGAGGCTTTCGGTAACACGATCTACGGACAACAACGCACCTTTCTTGTGCAGGGAAGGGGCGGTGAAGCTGGCTGTAGCGCGCTGTCCACGGTGAACCGAACGGGATTCCGCCGAGCACCTCCAATCGCCGGCGTCAATCTCTGGTTTGCGCGTAGCACGAGCTAGGAAGCTTAGGGGAAAGAAAGGTGGAGGCTGGAGCACTCTCTTGCGCTTCTTTTTGCTGTTTGGGGCTCGATCATCCGAGCTCGGGCGATCGTGGGCGAGGGAGGAACAGCAATGGCGCCGGGCGGTTCCCTTGCGGAAGAAACCGAGCAGCGGTGAGCGCGTGAGGGGGCAAAAGAACGTTTCGGTGCTTCAGCTGGGGGGCACGGAGGTGATCACGAGGCCGAGAAGCAGGAGCTGGCACGGTGCCATCCTCGGGAGAGGGTCGCGCCGGGAGCTGGCGCGCGGTGATCAGCTCGGGAGAACAGAGAGAGAGGGAAATAGTCGGTTGGTTTGTTTTGGGTGGCTGACAATTGGGCCCCACCTCCCCCTTTGTTTAGTCAAACTTTTCTGATATTTTCCCACCAGCAACTCAACATTAAATACTTGACTTCACCCCAAAGTCATAGTTTGAATTTGCTGAATTCAAATAGTTTGAATTCTAATGTGAAATTTGGATGTGGTTTGATCATTTGAATTTGAAAAGGAGTTTGAATTCTCCACTTTGTGTTGCCTCAAAAATATAGCAAACCAGCTCCAAAGTTTCACATTTTTGGCATGGCTGCTCATTCAAAAGTGGAGAACACATTGGTGAACCCAAATTTTTAAATTGAGGGAATTGGAATTTGAAACTGAATTTGAAATTCAGATTAGAGGGCTTTTCCTTTTAATCCCAAACAAATATGAAAACTCCTCCAAATAAGCTGAAATTTGGAAGCGTAAATATTTGGGCTATGAAGATCCAAGTTAGGAATTTGGATCTCCATGTTTGAAAGTTTTGGGAAGTCTAAACCCTCACGTTGAACTCACCCCCTTATAATTCAAAGTTTTAATTCCCCTCATATTTCATAAGACACATGAGCAGAATTTTCTTGCTACCACTATTAGGGATTTTACAAAACGTCGGCGTTGCAAAAGTACCAAAAATTTGTATGAATAAAAACCAAGGTTTGAGTTCATATGTGTGGCAAAGACATGAAAAATGGGACTCGCTAAAACTTTCTTCATGCAAAGTAATACATGGATGACCATCCAAAATGAGGTTCACATTTTTATTTAAAAGGGTTGAACCACTAAGGAGTTAAATACCTCTTTGCATGTAAGTTTAAAAATCAAATTTGAAATTCAAAGTTCACACATGTGGTGACCAAAAACTTTAAATAAACATGCGGCCATATATTTGGAATTATAGGGAAAAGTTTGGTCACCAACTTTTCATTTGTAGGGTGGGCTGAAAAAGGAGTTAAAAAGAAGCATATGCAAATTCTAGCCAAATTCAAATATGTCATACAAAGTCAAACTGAATTTGGAGAATTCAAATTCTAGCCCACCTTTTAAAACTCAGAATTGTGGGAATTAAGAGGATCAGCTTGAGAAGATATTTGGGGAAAATAAATGTGGAGTGGGACCCACATGTCATAGGGCTAAAGAGGCTGCCTTGCACCCTAAGTTTCAGCCTCAGTGGGAGATTTCCCCGAACAGCTCGCGTGAGCCACGAGCAGCTCCCACCGTGGAGGCACTGGGGGGCTCGGCAGCGCCACCAGCTGCTTCATTCCCCCATGCGTGGCGCCCAGGGGCGGTTCAGCGGCTTGATCACCGCTCCCCCTGACCGAAGCAAAGGCCATCCGTCTTCTCTTCCTCACGGGCGACACTGAGCAGAGCCGTTCCTTGCTCTCGCTGCTCGGCCGATCGTGAGAACAGCAAAACAACCGCGCTCATCCCTCCCCTGAGCTGCTAAACATTGCCGCGAGTTTGGCCTCCACCTCCCTGACCCGAAAGCAAGCAAGCTACGGCCTCCCTAGCCCGAAAACAACAGTCACAGCGGCGACCTAACGTCGGCCGCCGAGTAGGCGCTCGTGGACAGCTCAACAGAGTGACTTCCACGATCGAGCAAGGGCGGAAAAAGGAGCACATGGACTCCACGCTGCTTCCACCTGAAGCTCAAGCCACGTCGTGAGCTCTCGCCGGCGAATTCCGAGATGTTTCTCTGGCAGCCTCAACCCGAGCTTCCGGTACAGTTCCGTAAAATTCTCCTTCTCTACTCCTCCTTAAGTCATCAAACTTTGCACGTATATGCTGGACTAGCCGGCGATCATTTTCCCTTTTGCATCCATCGCACGAAAACGCCTCAGAGCGACGGAATTCGAGCTCTACTTGGGTTGTTCATGGCGGACCCATTCGGTCGCACGACGACAACCTATTTGCAGCCACTCCCGAGCTACTTTGAGGTCGTGACGATCTTCCTAGAGCTGCGCTGGTGCTGTAGAGATCATCGGTGCAAGTGTTGGCGGGCTGGAGACCTTGGGCGACGGCGCCGAACCACAACAGTAGCCGCCGCACGTCGCCGAGCTGGTTCCGGCCACCGGCAGCCTAAACCGACCCTACCAACGTGTTCCTCGATGCCCTAAACCCTCTGGCGACAAGTCCTGGTCCGGATGGTGGCCAGGAACGGTGGGCCGGCGAGCACCGACGTGCTTCGGCGAGGGGGGAACGGCGCGGGCGCGAGAAAGGGGGTGGGAGGAAGAAGAAAGCGTGGGCCCCGTCTGTCAGCAGCTCAGAATTCAAACCCGTGATAGGGTGTGGCCGGGATCCCGTGTGCTGGCGCGCAAAACCCCGTGGTCCCGGTGTGGCTTCAATTCTAGTGGCTGGAAATTAAATAAGCGGGCCCAGTAGGATTTTCTGTAGGAAAACAATTCCACTGAGGGCTCAAACTTTGGAAATTCATAGCTCCCTGTAGAAACATCCAAATTAAGTGATTCCAATTGGGTTGGATTCATTTTGCAGAGGTCAATCCAAAGATGAACTCAGATTTGTATGAAAGTCCATATTATATTCTGGATAATTCTTTGAAATGTTTCTGAAAAAGAATTATTGAGGGAGTTTGGTTTATCCAAAAATCCCCAAATTTTGGGAGAATATTCTTTAGCATAGTGTTGGCCTTCTAGCAACGTTTTAGCTCATTTGAGGGTCATTTGAATAGGAATTTGCCAAAAACAACCTACTGTGTTCATAAGATTCCAGAAACATTTTCAGAAAATGTTTCCCACTTCTAAAATCTATTCTGAGCAATCCATAGCTCCAAAAATCATAGGGAAAATTTAAGAAAGCTCTCTGAGACATACTTGAAATTGTAGTTCACTTAATTGGGCATGAAAATGCACATTACTTCAGAATTAATTCTTTTGAGTACAAATGCTTAAAGAATTGTTCTGGAAGAACTACTCCAGTAAAAGGGCTGAAATTTGGACCAGATTACTTTCATGTGGCCAGGAACTCACATGTAAATTATTAGCCCAAGTTGATCTGTAGAACTCCCTGTTCTTATTCTCCATACTTATGTATATGTGAAAATACATAAGAGACATTATGAGAATTATGAAGAACACAATTTAACTCCACATTAGCTGCAATTTGGCAAGCTAAATCCTTAGGTAGTATAGAACCTTCTGTAAAAGTTTTGAGGCCATTGGAGTTCTTGCTCTTCTGTTGCACTCAAATCTTTTCAGCTTATCTATTATGTTCATTAGGGAAAATGGTTAGTGTATAGCTAAGGCCTTAAGGTCAATTTAGTTAAAGTCTGTTTCTTTGCACAAACAGAGGCAAACCAAGCCATTCTTGGCTTTTCCACACAACCTCTGCTCCTAAGAACTTCATTCTATAACTTCTCTCCATTACATTCTATAAAACATGTGCATATGCATTTCAATAGGAACCACAACGAGGGTGATTCAAAGGAGTGATTCATTGAAGTGGATCGAGCTCCGGAGAATCAAGGTTGGATCAGCAAGGATACTAACTGATTATATACGACTACCCTGCAAAACAGGCAAGCTCCGGTTTGCATTTAACTGCTATTAAGTTTTTATTTTGTATTCGCCTTTGGTTAAGATTTGAACTGTGCATTAGGTCCAGTGTTTGATACTCCTCTTGCATAGCCAAATGACCCATGGAGTATTGGGTAGATGTCTTTCACCGTGTAGAACTGCCATGCGTAAGTACGGTTCGGTAGAAGTCGAGTGGTGAGATGCTACTTGCAGATTTAGGAACCACAGGGGCATACGGGATTGGTTCATAAATGAATTAGCAAGTTAAAGTTGAGACCGGAAGGTTGTAAGAGCAGCAGGACATAGGGGCCTGGGTGCTATAGACCTGTCCGTGTCGGTCAAGGACCGATCCGTATGCGGCCCTGTTGAACAAGTTTGAGTTGTGTACCGGACTCATGCTGGCTATATGGGACCCAGTAAACCGCTGTACCTCGGGAAGTTGTCGTTGGGACTTTTCGGGTCGCCTCAGGCGGACGGCCGGTGTGCAGTATGTGGGGAACATTCTCATGACATCTCACGTCGGCAGGTGCACCATGAGAGTGGCTACTGTACGGGGCGACTTGATCGATTCAGCGGGGGTGAAACGGGGGGAAAGTCTGCCACGTACGACGTCAGTGATGGTTGTTGTAGGCAACGTCGAGTATGGGCGTACGTGTCGTGTAGTCCGGGTGTTATTGATTCGAATCACCGTCGCTCGCGGAATGGACCGAGCATACTTGTTCTCACAGTCGTGGCGTAGTAAGAACTTGCATGAGAAAGGAACTAATCATTTTGATGTGAAGTATCATACTAGATTTGTATTGGATCTTGATGAATAGGCCAGTGCAAACTCGATTCTTTTATGCCATGAGCAATTTACATCGGGGGAAAGCGTTTCTTGTTTGATTGTGGACTCCCGACGTGGCGTGCCCAAGGTTACTTAAAATGCTGCAATTAATACCTGAAAGTAAGGATTCACTTTTAGGCGAGTTTAATTATGCTTATGCCATCCTACTTTAGGTGCATAACCTCACATAGAGTTCCATGTTTAGGGTGACGGTTAAGTCTTGCTGAGCCTTATGCTCACGGATGCTATCCGAGTTGTTTGCAGGTAATTGACTTCATGCTTAAGAGAAGGGATGCCGATGAGACTCAGGAACCTCCGAGTTCTTACTCAAAGAGCATCCTCGCCGCTGCAGATTGTCTTCGTGTTGCTAGTAAGAAACAGTCCGCGGGCTGCACTGTTTCTTTGTTGCTAAGTTAGAGATGAGTCGTGAGAGAGATAGTCTTCTGCTGTAGCTTATTTTGAGTTAAGTATTTGTAAAACATTCTTGTACGTTTCCGCTAAACGATTTATGTAATATGATGTGTGTTTGTTGACCCGTGTGCTGTTGGGTGCCGCATATCATGGCACCACCCGACGAGGTCCTGTGGTCCCTCACAGCGTGGTAGCAGGGCTGCTACACATGGTATCAGAGCTGCGTTGGGAATAGCACATGGATTGAGCATCATATTACTTTAAAAACTTAGGGTATGGTGAGATAACGGTACTAGGCCCACATAAGGACTACTATTAGCATATTATGAAGGTGGCAAGCTAACCTATTTGTTATGTCAGAAAATCGTGCATCTCAGGACGGTTTATGTCTTGGGGGTGCACGTATGCGCTGTCCACCAGTGCGCACAAGCTGAAGGGTGGAGCCTCACGGGTGGCAGGTAATCCGACCCGCTTTAGTATCCTCTACGACTCTTCATGTCGTTTGGGGTATTCGAGCAACGTCTGTCCCTGGCGTGCGTGGTGCAATTTGGGAGACCCCGTCACGTGGTCAGTAACGTGAACACGTAGCTCAAGGCGTGTTTGGCTTGAGAACACCTGGGCGAGTGATGACGGCCGGGTGTACGAACTGTATGGATACCGGGTTCGGTGTGCAGCCGGGCCTGATGATTGAGTGTGTTTTATGTAGGTACTAACCACGAAAACCTGAGTGCATGTAGAACACGTTTGCGAGTGACCGATTTAGTGCCACCTAAGGATACGTATATGCCGGTGTAATCCGGTTAGGTTTTTCTTTGGTGAGGCAACGTAGTACCGTCATATGTCTTACGGTGCATCGCCACCGTACTACACTGGATAGTCTTATTTCCTATGAAGAAAGCATTCGTGACTAACTTTCAACTTAAAATGGATGTTGTAAAGCACATATTATTTACTGAGCTCTTCATTTGAACTAAGTTTCAAAGAAGAGAGTTGCTAGGCTTCTTTTGATCTCACAAACAGAGTGCTCTGTTCTGGCAGAAATTGTTGCTGGACTTTGACAGAGCATAACTCTGTGTATATTGACCCAATGGAAGTATATGATACAGTTTTTGATAGGTTTTTAAGTGCTCTACAATTTTTCTGTAGACCTCCAGAGCAAAATCAGACGCCAGTTTAGTTGAATGTCCAGTTGAATGCAAATTGTTCAGAAAACAGCACAGCTGCAACCTTCTCTGGATGTTTCTGTAAATTAGCCATAACATTCTGTAGAAACATTTCTAAGGGTCATATGATACACCGTTGGAAAGGTTATGAAACTTGCAACGATTTTGTATTTCATAGTTTGTTCAGAATTGTACCCTATTTGTATGTAAAACCGTGATGAAAACAGCCACATACAAAGGAGGTGCTGGCAAAAATTTATCCAGAAATTCTGTCAACTTTGAACGATCATAACTTCTGATTAAGGGATGATCCAGAGGCATGTGAGTACTCATTGAAAATATACTGAAGTTAACTTTAACTTTGGTATTCAACTTAAGTTATGAAAATGCAAGTAACTGGATTGAATTCTGGGTTAAGTACAGAAAGGTCAGTTCTGTACAGAATGAGGGACTGAATATGTTGGCTTTAGAAAGATGTGTAAACATGAAATTTTGTTATGCTTTCATAACGTTTTAGCATGTTCATGTTTTACATACTTTCACATACTGCTGAGATCAAGTTTTGACTCCCCTCAAAATTATGCTTTTGCAGTATGGTGCGTAGTCATTCTTCGAGTCAGGCTGAAGGTTCTCGCCGAGACGATAATGACTCGACTCCACCACGGGCACCGCCGTCAATGGTATGGGCGGATGTCATGGCTCAGATGGTCGAGTCAAGCCAAGAGAACACAAGACTACTCCAAGGCTTGGTACAACAGGGCTTACTCCAACGTGCCCAACCGGACGTTCCACCTCGGAACGCCTATTTGGACTTCTTGGCGACACAACCGCCAATTTTCACGGAAGCCAACGAACCAGTGGAAGCTGATCAGTGGCTTCGAGTTATGGAGTCCAAGTTTGGAGTGTTTGAGTCCGACGAATATCAGAAGACATTATTTGCAGCTCAACAGCTCCATGGAGCCGCCGGTAAATGGTGGTTCGCTTATCTCACCACCGTTCTGGAAGGCCATCAAGTGGAATGGACGGAATTTCGTGAAGCATTCCGTGCTCGTCACATTCCTATGGGTTTTATCAAGGCCCAGCAGCAAGAATTTAGGAAATTGAGGCAGGGGGACATGAGTGTCCTCGAGTATGTCAAAAGGTTCAACCTTTTGGCACAATATGCTCCTGCTTATGCGACGAGTGAAACTGCAAGGTGTGACTACTTCTTTTATGGCCTGAGTGCCATATTAAAAGATAAGTTGGCTTTGTTCAATCAAGGCAGTTACACCGAGTTGATCAGTGCTGCCCTGCTGCAAGAACAAGCGACACTTGGGTGTCAAGCAGAGAAGAGGGACCGGGATGATGTGCAAGAAGACACACCAGTTGTTCCTCGCAAACACCGTGTGGTGTATCACACACCATCCGATGAAATATGGCAAGCACCAGTAAGATCGACTCCGTACAGATTTCCTGCTCAAGAATCTTGTCTTGAAGCAACACCATTGTCGCAGCAACGAATGATACCTGTTGCATCATTACTGTAGCCAAGTACATCAACTTCTCAACCACAAGTCAACGAAGAACCGGGAAACTTCCGTGTTCTTATTGCCACCGTTCAGGGCATTTTAGGCAGGAATGCCGAGAGAAGTTGTTGAACAATAGACAACCATCATCATCAGGTGGTATGCCGCCACCTGCTCAAGTCAACATAACTGCATTGCAATCCGGGAGTGTGCAACATCTTGCTATTGAGGATGTCCCGGAGGGAGTACCGGTGTTAGCGGGCATGTTTACTCTCAAGGACGTGCCCGTGTTGGTACTTTTTGATTCTGGTGCAACCCACAATTTTATCAGCAAAACATGCGTGGATCAGCACCAATTATCCACCAATACTCCCACAACGAGTTTTCTTATACGTTCACCGGGAGGAAATATCTCTGCCAATCAGATTGTGTCCCGAGCAGCTTTGTGTTTGGGCGGGAAAATATACCCAACATCGCTGATTATGTTGGATAGGCAGAAGATAGACATTATATTGGGGATGTATTGGTTAAATCATCACGGTGCCGTTCTCAATATCGGTAACCGGACTGTCCAGATTGACTCGCCGATCCACGGATAGCACACGCTGTTTTTAGACAGCGAAGACCTAGATATGGTAGAGGCCTACCACACGGAAGCGCTGAAGCTTGAAGATATTCCGGTGGTACGTGATTATCCCGACGTATTTCCCGATGACTTACCGGGCATGCTGCCCGAACGGGACGTCGAGTTCAAGATTGAACTGGCATCGGGAACGACGCCTATCTCATGAAGACCTTACAAGATGGCACCTAACAAGCTAGCAGAGTTGAAAGAGCAACTGAATGAACTCATGAGCAAGGGTTTCATATGGCCAAGTTCTTCACCTTGGGGTTGCTCAGCGCTGTTCGTTAAGAAGAAGGACGAAACACTACGGCTATGTGTTGATTACCGTCCTCTCAATGCTGTCACAATAAAGAACAAGTATCGTTTGCCCCGCATCGACATACTGTTTAATCAACTTGTGGGTGCAAAGGTATTTTCAAAGATGGATCTTCGGTCGGGATATCATCAAATCAAGATCCGATTGGAGGACATACCAAAGACAGCTTTCTCGACGAGATACAGACTCTACGAGTACCTCGTCATGTCATTTGGGTTAACCAACGCGACGCCACATGTAAGGGCCTCAGTTTTGGCACACATTTGAAGTGTTCATCACCACACCACACACCTCATTTGAGGAAAGATGATGAACACAAATGAAGAGCATGTAACCACCATCAACATGCTCATTAGAGAACAAACTCACATATCGCAAAAGTGGCATTTTCCCACATGTGATATAGGTGGGCTGGACTTATGAAAACTCCTACACATTGCTAAGGATGTCCATGCCAAGTTTCACCCAAATTCAAAACCTTTTGGAGGTCAATTTTGGGTATAGATAGAAAGAGGGCAGTTTGAAACCACATTCAAATTCAAACTGTTTTTGTCCCATGAATTTAAAAGTGGGAGGCATATTCTTATTCAGCACATTTTTTTGAGCTCACACACCAATGTTAACTCCATTTGGAGTTGACCTTGACATGAGCTAAGTGGGACGAATTCAAACTTTATTTGAATTCAAAAACTGAACTTGTGCTAAAATTCACTCAAACCGAACCCAATTTGAATTCTATTCAATTTAAATGGATCAGGGATGAATAATTTGAATCACCAGGGGTATTATGGGGCTCACTGTTTACAACAGTGATTAGGAATAAATTTCAGAGGTTAAAACCCCGGGTGGGACCCACATGTCATAGAGGGGAGAAGGAGAAACTTGCACCCAAAGTCAGAGTCTCGGTGGGAAATTCCACCGAGCAGCTGTCGGCTGTGCCACCGAGCAGCTACCGGCGCCAACAGCTGCTTTCCTCTCCGCGTGCTGGCGCCCAGGGCGGCTGGCTCGCACCCCCACGTGATCGGCACCGCCTCAGCCGAGCAGGAGTCGGCCGGCTTTATCTTCTCGCGGACAAACCCGAGCAGCGGCATTGTTTCTCGCCGCAGCTCTCTGCTCAATCGGGAAAACCAGCAAAACCATCTCCTCCTTCGTCCCTGAGCTGCTAGACAGCCACCTGAGCTCGCACTCCACCTCTCCAACGCCAGAAACCTCGAGCTCCGACCTCCTTTGCCCAAAGACGATCGCCACCGTGGCGACCTAGCCTCAGCCGAGAGTCAGGCGCCCGTGGGCAGCGTTCCACAGGCATTTTCACGGTCCAGCGAGAGAGGCAACAGGAGCGCGCGACCACCGTGCTGCTCTCCTCCAAGTTTGGAAGCCAACCGTGAAGAATCTGCAGAGAATTTCCAGTTTTTGCTCCGGCGACCGTAAACCGAGCTTCCGGTACGGTTTCTTTAAATTCTCGCTCTATGATCTTTCGGAGGTCATCAAATCTTGCACATTGACGCTGGACTAGCCGGCGATCAAGTTCTTTTCTGCATCCGTAGCGTGAAACTGTCTAGGAGTGACGAATTTCGAGCTCGATCGAGGGTGGTCATGGCGGGCACGATCGGTCACACAGTGCCGACCGACTTGCCGCCATCCCTGAACCCTTTTGACACCTTGTCGAGCTTCCTAGAGGTACACTGATGCTGTAGGGCCGTTTGTTCGAGGTGTTGGCGGGTTTAGAAACCACGGTCGATGGTGTCGAACCTCAACCGAGGCCGCGGCACGTCGCCGAGCTACTTCCGGTCACCCCCAGCCCGACCTGTCACACCCGACGTGTTCCTCGACGTCGACAACCCCCTGGCGGCGAGTTTCAGACCATGGGAGGTCCGGCAGCGGCGAGCCGGCGAGCCCCGAGTCTGCTCCGGCGAGGTCAGTGGCGCGGGCGCGAGAGAACGGCGGGAGGAAGACGAAGCCGGCTGGCCCACGTGTCAGCGGCTGAAGAATTTAAATCGGGATCGGGTGTGGCCAGGGATCGGCTGTGCTGGCGCGCAAATACCCTGTGAGCTCCGGTGTGTCGGACACCTCCGCGCTCGACACGTGTGGTATCCCCGGTGTGCCGGACACCTCCGCGCTCGACAGTGTCCCCGCAGGCCCCGAGAGTTTAAACTTTTCCTCCGATTTTCAGAATTCTTCCAAACTTCAAATCCTCATAACTTTGGTTAGAGAGCTCCAAATCGGGTGAACCAAATTTTGTTGGATTCAGCTCTCTGAGCACTTTCCAGCAATACCAAATTCAGCTCATGAAAGTGAATAGTTTTCCGGAATTAAAACCCTAAAGTTTAAACTATTGGGAATCTTATCTGGAGAACTACTTTATGAAAAATTCTGAAATTTGGCTGAAAGGTTCATTGGAGAATCCCTGAATCCCAGTAAAATTTTCAGACTCATCCAAGTTCATTTAGTTACCATAATTGGGTGATTAAGGGAACTGCCCAGAGAAAATAGAAAAATGTACAGAAACATTTTTCAGATTTTCTCCAATCTTAATTAGGACATAACTTTCTGTAGAATTCTTCAAATGACATGAAACCAACTCCATTAGAACAGTCCTAAATTCTATTTTCCAGAAAGTAATGGTGGGAGCCATGAAAAACCCTGGAATTACTTAGAGGCTCAATTAGCGACCAAAGAGGCTTTTATTTGTACAAGGTTCAATTGAACTTTGTTTCAAATAAAACTTGGTCACAACTCTGGTTAGGACCCTACCAATCCACCATAAAAATTTCAGAACCAAAGGGGAGGGCTAGCCAGAGTTATTAGCAATTATGTATTTGAGTTCACACATTGCATTTAAATTTACATGTAGTATTGTATTCAACGTGTAGCCATTGAAGAAGAGACCCCGGAAGTGCTGGATTTCCTTCTTACGGACGAAGAACTAACTACTGACTAGCAGCAACAAGGCAAGCCCCGGTTTGCATTAACCTTGTTATAAGTTTTTACTTTGTTTACATGTGTCATATGAAGTATGTATGTGCATTAGGTATAGGATGAATGAAACCCCACTTGCATAACCAAAGGTTCCTAAAAGAGTGAGGGTAGTGTCAAGGACCTCGAGTAGACAGGCTATGCTTAATGTTTCATAGGACTTCGGTACAAGTCGAGTAGTTGGAATCTACTCGCGAGATAGGCTTGGGACACACGGGTTCGGTTGAGTGATGTTAGATCACTTTAGTAATGAAAATGAGACTAGGCAGGGGCTAGGGCGTAGCAAGAGGAAGTCTTGTGTGTGCAGCCCTGCCCATGTCGATTGAGGACCGATCCGTGTGCGGCCCTGCTGAACAAGTATTGAACGTACCGAAGGCATATCGGATATATGGGCCCCGATAAACCGATGTAGCCTAAACCTCCGGGCGTCGAGGCATAACGCACCGATTTATAGGTGTAGGCTGAGGGCAGCAAGGTGGAAATCTGCCAATGGGCATAGAGATATGCTCCGTGTGTGGAACCTCCTGCTCGTTTCAGTGCGACCGGTTCGACGTTTGGGCTGTTGGGTGAAAGGTTGTCCCGTACGACATCGAGTGAGCGTGCTGTGCAGCTCCACGGGTGGGCATACGTGACGTGCTCTTTGGGTTTCCCTGCAGGTGTATATCGAGTCGATTCGCCGTTCCTCACGGTGACGAGTACCGCTTGTTCACTGCGTCGTAACGTAGACTAATGAATGAAATGTTATGATTCCATATTGCTGTTATGATATAATTGTATTGCTACATGTGTGCCACCAAATATTGCTCACTAAATTTCAGCTTCATGAACCGCTAACTTGTTGCTAAAGGATGAACTAAGGATGAATTTGTAGGCGTGTCCATTTGCTGCAACATTGCTATCCTAAGTCATGGTACACCTCATGTAGAGTTTCATGCTTAGGTGAGTTGGTTAAGCCTTGCTGAGCCTTCGTGCTCACGGTTGCTGCTTAAGTGTTTTTCAGGTGAGGAGCCACCCACGGACTCGGAGTACGAGTCCACCGGCGAGGGTTACCCTCCGTCGGGGACCACAGCTGAGTGGGTGCCGTACACGGCGCGCTGAGCTGAGTAGTGCAGCTAGTGTGGGTTGCCCTAGGGATGGGCAACCACTTTTACTAGATAGGCGGGCGTGAGTTGTATAAAAGAAACTTCCGCTGTGTAATAAAGACCCTAGTTTGTAACTGAGAAGTGTACTACTTTGTACATTCAGTTTGTTTTTCCCATGTAATATAATGTGTTCTTATGACGTGTGCTGTTAGGTGTCGCATCGCGCGGCACCACCCTCTGCGATCCTGGATGAGCGGATTCCGGTCCGCCACAGCCTGGTATCAGAGCTGCATTGGGGATAGCACAGTACTTAAGGACCGTATTATGGGAAAACTTAGGGTTACGGTGAGGAATCGGTAGTTGGCCCAAGTAAGGACTATAGTAGCATAGTTATTTAAAGTGGCAAGGACTAACTTATGTGTTTTAATTCTGAATTTCAATTATGTAACTACGCACCTACGCTCTGGTAAGTATGGTAAGGAACGCCACCGAAAGCGGTTCAATTTCGGTTAGCTCTCCCTGACGAGGAACGTGGTTCAGGGATAAGTCTCACAGCTTGGTGTGAGACATCAATATGAAACTCTTGGACTCTTCATGTTCCTGAGTTCATATGAAACGCTGATCCCTAGCGTGCATTAGGCAAGTAAGTGGAGACCCCATCGCGTGGTCAGTAACGCGAGAGTGTGTTCGTCTAGAAGTAGCCCAGGAGGACATACGCAGCGCTTGCCATCGGCGTGCCCTGCAGGGCAGTAGGTGGTATCTGTTGGGTTGATAACATTCCCAACCGTGATGACCCGTTCATGACCTACTCGGGTTCCCCGTCGTGTGGTGTTGAAACACGATCACGTACCTTGAGACGTGACTTAACTCAAGGACGGCCGTATGGAAATGATACGGGCGTTTGTATTTACTTTCAAATATAGTACTGCCTGAAATGGAAACAAAACCCTTGAGTGCATCACTATTGTGTGGTCTTCTGCAGGTACTAACCACGTTGTAGCCGTGTAGAAAACGTGTGCGAGAGACCGTTTAGTGCCACACTTGAGACGTATGTGCCGGTATAATCCGGTTAGGATTTTCTTTGGTGAGGAACGTAGTACCGAGATATTGTAGGCATATGCATGAAAATAATGATAACAAGGAATTAAAATCTATAGGTCAACATTTAGGACCCTGGTTGGGTATAAGAATGGGATGGTGATGAGGGTAGTTCCAAAAAGACTGAAAAACAGAGTGTTCTGTTTTGGACAGCAAGTTTGCTGATCTTCAACAGGGAATAACTCACAGGTCTTTTAGCCCAGAGAGGTGTGCTATATAGTTCTGGAAAGGTATTTAAATACTCTACAACTTTGTTGTAGACTTCCAGAGCTGAAACTCACCTTGAGATGGCTTAAATCCCAGAGGAATGTAAACTGTCCAGAACCAGGACAGAGTAAAACATTCTCTGGACTGTTCTGTTTTTCAAACATAAATCCCAGTAGAAAATTTTTTTAAAAAATCATATGATATATCTTTAGAAAGGGGAGAAGATGTGTGACATCTTTGCAATTCAAAGTTTCTGAAGTTTCAGCACAGAGTTCAGTGGAAACTCGAATTGAAAACAGCAACTTTCCAAGGGAGGTGCTGTTAAAATTCTTCCAGAAATTCTGCTGACTTTGAATTAGCATAACTTGTTGACAAAAGCTAATATGGGGGCAAATGAATACTCGTTGGAAAGATACTGAAGTTAACTTTAACTTTGGTATTCAACTTGAGTCATGAAAATGCCCAGAACCAGATCAAAACTTGGAATAGGTAGAAACTGGTCATTCTGACAGAAGAATGACAGTTTGAACTCTTTGGAGAGGGTGTTGTACCCTAAGGGTGGTATACGTGATGACAAAGCGATAGTAATGTCTCGTAGTGACCAAACCTAGTTATGTTGAGCTTCCAAAGAGGAGGTTCATCAAGTTGGATTGAACTAGCTTGTGTTTGGTCTGGTAATGGTGTAGCTTGTGCAAAGTTATTACATTATCTACATACGAGATGTATCGCATGAATTATTGTCATTATGTTTTACGCCTATTTTCTTTGGACTGCATGCAAAATGTTGCGGGACTGATGATTATTGTCGTGTGGTTGCAGATGGTTCGTACTAGGACCACGCACGAGGTTGGTGGCTCTAGCCAACAGGGAGGTGACGACTCCCAGCCACCGGCCTACGACAGCACCGCGCAGCAGCAGCAGCCACCGCCGCCTCCGCTTACTCTAGCGGATGTGATAGCGGCACTGGTGGGAGGTCGTGAGGAGCAGACCGACCTGCTCCGCACGATCGTGCAGAATACGTCCCAGGCGGGGGGCGTCAAGATAGAGGGCCTCGTGAGCCCCGTGAAGTGTCGTACTCGGATTTCATGAGTACGCACCCTCCAGTGTTCACCGAAGCCGAAGAACCACTGGAGGCGGACAACTGGCTGCGGACTATCGAGTCCAAGTTCGGGCTGCTCCAATGTACGGAGCGGCAGAAGACCCTGTTTGCAGCACAGCAGCTCCACGGTGCCGCTGGTGCGTGGTGGGCGAATTATGTCGCCTCACGTCCGGCTGGCCATGCCGTGGAATGGCAAGAGTTCCGGGAGGCGTTCCGCGCCTATCACATTCCTCCCGGAATAATGAAGAGGAAGTTCCAAGAATTCGTGGAGCTGAAGCAGGGCGGGAGGAGTGCCCATGACTACTCCCGTGCCTTCAACCATCTGGTGCAGTATGCGTTAGACTATATCTCCACTGAGGAGAAGAAGCGAGCGCACTTCTATCGGGGGTTACACCCCGAAATGAAGACCCATCTCGTTCAGTGGAATCGCGGCACATTCAACGACTTAGTCAATGCCGCGACCATGCAAGAGAATGCTCAGCGGGAGTTGGCAGCTGAGCAGAGGAAGCGCAGCGCTCCACCTAGCAGCGGTGGGAGTGGCGCTCCCCAGAAGTACCGTATGGTGTATAGGACACCATCCGGGCAGCAGTGGCATCCACCGGCGCGACCTCAACGGTTCGGGGGACGTCCTTTCCAGTCACCCTCGTTCCGTCCGCCGATGCCACCACCAAGACAGCAACAGCAGCAGAAGACGGTACCCCGGGCGTTTCCACCGCCACAACGCGCCCCGGGATTCCGTCCACCGATCAGCGGGGGATCGCCCCGTTTCACCTGCTTCACGTGTGGCCAGGCGGGCCACTTCGCGAAGGACTGTCCCCAGGGGCAGCAGAGCAGCGGGCAAGCCCAGTTCCAGGGCGGTGCTCGAGGCCGACCTCCGGTGAAGAAGGTTGGTCAGCGGACTGGAGGTGTCCGCAACCTCGACAATGAGGACGCCCCAGAAGGAGACAACGTGCTGGCGGGTACGTTCACTCTCAACCATCAAGCCATCATAATATTGTTCGATTCTGGTGCAACCCACAACTTCATAAGTGCATCATATGTGGTTAAGCATCAGCTGGAAGTATTTCCAACCGAGTGTTCGTATATGATCTGCTCACCGGGAGGAAAGATTTCAGCAACGATGATGGTTCCAAAAGCACCACTGTGCTTAGGTGGGAAGATATATCCCACCACTATGATTATCCTGGAGGGGCAGAAGATTGATGCAATCTTGGGATGTCATGGCTAAGCTACCATGGCGCTGTCCTGGAAACCTTATCACGGACGGTTCACCTCAACTCCCCATTACACCGTCCGCAGTCCCTCCT
The DNA here is from genome assembly GCA_030760725.1 of Neostapfia colusana. Classification (NCBI taxonomy): domain Eukaryota; kingdom Viridiplantae; phylum Streptophyta; class Magnoliopsida; order Poales; family Poaceae; genus Neostapfia; species Neostapfia colusana. The sequence goes on along the minus strand of JASWHV010000010.1, from coordinate 3,000,772 downwards.
ATTAGATAATCCAGTCCGGGAGGTTTCAGAAATCAACAATACTGAAGCTCTCAAGTTAGAGGACATCCCCGTAGTCCGGGAGTATCCCGACGTGTTCCCGGATGATCTTCCGGGCATGCCACCTGAGCGGGATGTCGAGTTCAAGATCGAGCTCGCACCCGGGACTACGCCCATATCACGGAGACCATACAAGATGGCTCCAAATGAGCTGGTGGAACTGAAAGAACAGCTCAATGATCTGTTGAGCAAGGGTTTCATTAGGTCGAGTTCCTCGCCTTGGCGATGCTCGGCACTGTTTGTAAAGAAGAAGGATGAAACCCTGAGGCTGTGTGTGGACTACCGGCCGCTCAACGCCGTCACCATCAAGAATAAGTACCCACTGCCCCGCATCGACATATTGTTTGATCAACTTGTGGGTGCAAGTGTGTTCTCAAAGATGGACCTTCGCTCTGGATATCACCAGATCAAGATCCGGGCGGAGGATATCCCGAAGACGGCCTTCTCGACGAGATATGGATTATATGAATATCTCGTCATGTCCATTGGTCTCACAAATGCTCCAGCCCATTTCATGTATCTCATGAACTCGGTGTTCATGCCGGAGCTGGACAAGTTCGTGGTAGTGTTCATCGATGATATCTTGGTTTACTCCAAGACAGAAGCCGAACATGCCGAACACTTGCGGATCGTTCTTCAACGATTGCGAGACCACAAGCTCTACGCCAAGTTCAGTAAATGCGAGTTTTGGATCAGCCAAGTGCCATTCTTGGGACATATCATCTCAGCTGAAGGCATTGCGGTTGACCCAAGCAAAATAGAGCAAGTGCTGAAATGGAAAGCTCCCACTTCAGTTCATGAAGTCAGAAGCTTCCTCGGGTTAGCGGGATACTATAGGAGATTCATTCCAAGCTTCTCCAAGCTCGCTAAGCCGATGACAGAATTGCTGAAGAAAGGGACGAAGTATATTTGGAACACGGCGTGTGAAGGAGCGTTCCAAGCATTGGTGAAGCATCTCACAACAGCCCCGGTATTAGCTCAGCCGGATACAACAAAGCCCTTCGACGTGTATTATGACGCGTCTGGTATCGGGCTTGGCTGCGTGTTGATGCAGGAAGGACGTGTGGTCGCTTATGGCTCACGCCAACTTCAGAACCATGAGCAGCATTATCCTACTCATGATCTTGAGCTTGCTGCTGTGGTGTTGGCGCTAAAAATGTGGAGGCACTATCTCCTGGGGAATCTGGTGCACCTCTACACCGACCACAAGAGCTTGAAATACATTTTCACCCAGAAGGAGCTGAACATGAGGCAAAGGAGGTGGTTAGAACTGATCAAAGATTATGAAATTGAGATTCATTACCACCCCGGCAAGGCGAATGTGGTTGCCGATGCGCTGAGTCGGAAATCACATGTCCATCACCTCACCATTACACCGGTGGAGGAGGAAGAGCCAAGTTTATACTTGGTCCCGTATGGATCGCTGTACAACCTTGCCCTCATCCCTACCATTAGGGAGGACATCATTGCAGGTCAGAAGACGGATAAAGGCATGGCACATCTCCGGAGACGGATAGGCAATGGAGAGATTAAATGTTTCCGGAAGGATGATGAGGGGACGCTATGGTTCAACGACCGCATAGTCGTACCCCGGGACATGGAACTGAGGAAGAAAATCCTCGATGAAGCTCACTGGTCTAAATACTCCATTCATCCGGGCAGCAACAAGGTGTACCAAGATTTGAAAAAGAAATTTTGGTGGACACGGATGAAGCGGGAGGTAGCTAAGTACGTATCCGAGTGCGATACGTGTAGACGAGTGAAAGCTGATCACATGAAGAAATCAGGACTGCTGCAACCCCTGAAAATCCCGGCATGGAAATGGGAAGATGTGAGCATGGATTTCATTGTGGGATTACCTCTAACATCCAACAAGCATGATTCCATATGGGTAATCGTTGATCGGTTAACCAAGACGGTTCACTTCATTCCAGTGAATACACGTTACAATGTTGGCAAATATGCGGAGCTATACATAGCGAAGATTCTATGCCTATACGGGGTACCCAAGACCATTGTCTCAGATCGAGGTGCATTATTTATATCTTGCTTTTGGGAGCAGCTACACGCTGCATTGGGTACTAAGTTTATTAGGAGCTCCGCTTATCACCCTCAGACAGATGGGCAAACAGAGAGGGTGAACCAAGTATTAGAAGACATGTTGAGAGCATGTGCCATCCACCATGGTAGGAACTGGGATGATCACCTACCGTTGGCAGAATTCTCATACAACAATGGTTATCAGGTCAGTATTAAGATGGCACCTTACGAAGCTCTCTACGGTCACAAATGCCGCACCCCATTAAATTGGTGCGAGTCCGGTGAAAGGGTCACATTCGGGGTTGATGTGGTGAACGACGCCGAAGAGCGCGTTCGGACAATTCAAGCCAATTTGAAGGCCGCTCAATCCCAACAGAAGAGCTACGCTGATAAGAGGCGTAGACCATTGCATTTTGATGTTGGGGAACACGTGTACCTCCACGTGTCTCCGATGAAGGGCGTGCACCGGTTCGGCGTCAAGGGGAAGCTCGCTCCTCATTTCATTGGACCCTACGCTATCACCGAGAAGTGTGGACCAGCAGCGTATCGATTGGAGCTACCGGCATCCCTGGCTGGTGTCCATGATGTTTTCCATGTTTCGCAACTGCGAAAATGTTTGAAGCATACAGCTGCTGTTCCTACCGAAGACATCGGCGAGCTGAAACCGGATTTAACATATGATGAGTATCCGGTGGAAATTCTTGATGAGAAAGCCCGAACCACGCGTAGTAGAACGTGGTGGTTCTACAAAATACTCTGGAGTAACCACACCGCCGAAGAAGTGACGTGGGAGAGCGAGGAATTCCTTCGCTCAAATTACCCGGAGTTTATGGCTTCTCAACACGGGTAAGTCCCTACTACATCCCTATCTCTTCTTTTGTAATCTCGGGACGAGATTCTTTTAAGGGGGGAGGACTGTAAGGGCCTCAGTTTTGACACACATTTGAAGTGTTCATCACCACACCACACACCTCATTTGAGGAAAGATGATGAACACAAATGAAGAGCATGTAACCACCATCAACATGCTCATTAGAGAACAAACTCACATATCGCAAAAGTGGCATTTTCCCACATGTGATATAGGTGGGTTGGACTTATGAAAACTCCTACACATTGCTAAGGATGTCCATGCCAAGTTTCACCCAAATTCAAAACCTTTTTGAGGTCAATTTTGGGTATAGATAGAAAGAGGGCAGTTTGAAACCACATTCAAATTCAAACTGTTTTTGTCCCATGAATTTAAAAGTGGGAGGCATATTCTTATTAAGCACATTTTTGTGAGCTCACACACCAATTTTCACTCCATTTGGAGTTGATCTTGACATGAGCTAAGTGGGACGAATTCAAACTTTATTTGAATTCAAAAACTGAACTTGTGCTAAAATTCACTCAAACCGAACCCAATTTGAATTCTATTCAATTCAAATGGCTCAGGGGTGAATAATTTGAATCACCAGGGGTATTATGGGGCTCACTTTTTACAACAGTGATTAGGAATAAATTTCAGAGGTTAAAACCCCGGGTGGGACCCACATGTCATAGAGGGGAGAAGGAGAAACTTGCACCCAAAGTCAGAGTCTCGGTGGGAAATTCCACCGAGCAGCTACCGGCGCCACCAGCTGCTTTCCTCTCCGCGCGCTGGCGCCCAGGGCGGCTGGCTCGCGCCCCCACGCGACCGGCACCGCCTCAGCCGAGCAGGAGTCGGCCGGCTTTATCTTCTCGCGGGCAAACCCGAGCAGCGGCATTGTTTCTCGCTGCAGCTCTCTGCTCAATCGGGAAAACCAGCAAAACCATCTCCTCCTTCGTCCCTGAGCTGCTAGACAGCCAGCTGAGCTCGCACTCCACCTCTCCAACGCCAGAAACCTCGAGCTCCGACCTCCTTTTCCCAAAGACGATAGCCACCGCGGCGACCTAGCCTCAGCCCGAGAGTCAGGCGCCCGTGGGCAGCGTTCCACAGGCGTTTTCACGGTCCAGCGAGAGAGGCAACAGGAGCGCGCGACCACCGTGCTGCTCTCCTCCAAGTTTGGAAGCCAACCGCGAAGAATCTGCAGAGAATTTCCAGTTTTAGCTCCGGCAACCGTAAACCGAGCTTCCGGTACGGTTTCTTTAAATTCTCGCTCTATGATCTTTCGGAGGTCATCAAATCTTGCACATAGACGCTGGACTAGCCGGTGATCAAGTTATTTTCTGCATCCGTAGCGTGAAACTGTCTAGGAATGATGAATTTCGAGCTCGATCGAGGGCGGTCATGGCGGGCACAATCGGTCACACAGTGCCGACCGACTTGCCGCCATCCCTGAACCCTTTTGACACCTTGTCGAGCTTCCTAGAGGTACACTGATGCTGTAGAGGCCGTTTGTTCGAGGTGTTGGCGGGTTTAGAAACCACGGTCGACGGTGTCGAACCTCAACCGAGGCCGCGGCACGTCGCCGAGCTACTTCCGGTCACCCCCAGCCCGACCTGTCACCCCCGACGTGTTCCTCGACGTCGACAACCCCCTGGCGGTGAGTTCCAGACCATGGGAGGTCCGGCAGCAGCGAGCCGGCGAGCCCCGAGTCTGCTCCGGCGAGGTCGGCGGCGCGGGCGCGAGAGAACAGCGGGAGGAAGACGAAGCCGGCTGGCCCACGTGTCAGCAGCTGAAGAATTTAAATCGGGATCGGGTGTGGCCAGGGATCGGCTGTGCTGGCGCGCAAATACCCTGTGAGCTCCGGTGTGTCGGGCACCTCCGCGCTCGACACGTGTGGTATCCATGGTGTGCCGGACACCTCCGCGCTCGACACGTGTCCCTGCGGGCCCCGAGAGTTTAAACTTTTCCCCCGATTTTCAGAATTCTTCCAGACTTCAAATCCTCATAACTTTGGTTAGAGAGCTCCAAATCGGGTGAACCAAATTTTGTTGGATTCGGCTCTCTGAGCACTTTCCAGCAATACCAAATTCAGCTCATGAAAGTGAATAGTTTTCCAGAATTAAAACCCTAAAGTTTAAACTGTTGGGAATCTTATCTGGAGAACTACTTTATGAAAAATTCTGAAATTTGGCTGAAAGGTTCATTGGAGAATCCCTGAATCCCAGTAAAATTTTCAGACTCATCCAAGTTCATTTAGTTACCCTAATTGGGTGGTTAAGGGAACTGCCCAGAGAAAATAGAAAAATGTACAGAAACATTTTTTAGATTCTCTCCAATCTTAATTAGGACATAACTTTCTGTAGAATTCTTCAAATGACATGAAACCAACTCCATTAGAACCGTCCTAAATTCTATTTTCCATAAAGTAATGGTGGGAGCCATGAAAAACCCTGGAATTACTTAGAGGCTCAATTAGCGACCAAAGAAGCTTTTATTTGTACAAGGTTCAATTGAACTTTGTTTCAAATAAAACTTGGTCACAACTCTGGTTAGGACCCTACCAATCCACCATAAAAATTTCAGAACCAAAGGGGAGGGCTAGCCAGAGTTATTAGCAATTATGTATTTGAGTTCACACATTGCATTTAAATTTACATGTAGTATTGTATTCAACGTGTAGCCATTGAAGAAGAGACCCCGGAAGTGCTGGATTTCCTTCTTCTGGATGAAGAACTAACTACTGACCAGCAGCAATAAGGCAAGCCCCGGTTTGCATTAACCTTGTTATAAGTTTTTACTTTGTTTACATGTGTCGTATGAAGTATGTATGTGCATTAGGTATAGGATGAATGAAACCCCACTTGCATAAACAAAGGTTCCTAAAAGAGTGAGGGTAGTGTCAAGGACCTCGAGTAGACAGGCTATGCTTAATGTTTCATAGGACTTCGGTACAAGTCGAGTAGTTGGAATCTACTCGCGAGATAGGCTTGGGACACACGGGTTCGGTTGAGTGATGTGAGATCACTTTAGTAATGAAAATGAGACTAGGCAGGGGCTAGGGCGTAGCAAGAGGAAGTCTTGTGTGTGCAGCCCTGCCCATGTCGATTGAGGACCGATCCGTGTGCGGCCCTGCTGAACAAGTATTGAACGTACCGAAGGCATATCGGATATATGGGCCCCGATAAACCGATGTAGCCTAAACCTCCAGGCGTCGAGGCATAACGCACCGATTTATAGGTGTAGGATGAGGGCAGCAAGGTGGAAATATGCCAACGTGCATAGAGATATGCTCCGTGTGGGGAACCTCCTGCTCGTTACGGTGCGACCGGTTCGACGTTTGGGCTGTTGGGTGAAAGGTTGTCCCGTACGACATCGAGTGAGCGTGCTGTGCAGCTCCACGGGTGGGCGTACGTGACGTGCTCTTTGGGTTTCCCTGCAGGTGTATATCGAGTCGATTCGCCGTTCCTCGCGGTGGCGAGTACCGCTTGTTCACTGCGTCGTAACGTAGACTAATGAATGAAATGTTATGATTCCATATTGCTGTTATGATATAATTGTATTGCTACATGTGTGCCACCAAATATTGCTCACTAAATTTCAGCTTCATGAACCGTTAACTTGTTGCTAAAAGATGAACTAAGGATGAACTTGTAGGTGTGTCCATTTGCTGCAACATTGCTATCCGAAGTCATGGTACACCTCATGTAGATTTTCATGCTTAGGTGAGTCGGTTAAGCCTTGCTGAGCCTTCGTGCTCACGGTTGCTGCTTAAGTGTTTTTCAGGTGAGGAGCCACCCACGGACTCAGAGTACGAGTCCACCGGCGAGGGTTACCCTCCGTCGGGGACCACGGCTGAGTGGGAGCCGTACACGCCGCGCTGAGCTGACGAGTGCAGCTAGTGTGGGTTGCCCTAGGGCTGGGCAACCACTTTTACTAGATAGGCGGGCGTGAGTTGTATAAAAGAAACTTCCGCTGTGTAATAAAGACCCTAGTTTGTAACTGAGAAGTGTACTACTTTGTACATTCAGTTTGTTTTTCCCATGTAATATAATGTGTTCTTATGACGTGTGCTGTCGGGTGTCGCATCGCGCGGCACCACCCTCTGCGATCCTGGATGAGTGGATTCCGGTGTGCCACAGCACACTTCATGTACTTGATGAATTCTGTGTTCATGCCGGAGTTAGACAAGTTCGTCGTGGTATTCATCGACGACATATTGGTTTACTCCAAATCTAAAGAAGAGCACGCTGAACACGTATCGTGCTACAACGGTTGAGGGAGCACCAATTATATGCCAAGTTCAGCAAGTGCGAATTTTGGATTGACCAAGTGCCTTTCCTAGGCCATATTATTTCAGCAGAGGGCATTGTCGTGGACCCCAGCAAAATTGAACAGTGCTGAAATGGGAATCTCCCAAGTCAGTCCACGAGGTCCTAAGTTTCCTAGGTTTAGCGGGGTATTATCGGAGGTTTATTCCGAGCTTCTCAAAAATTGCTAAACCAATGACGGAGCTGCGGAAGAAGGGCACAAAATACATGTGGAATGCAGCATGTGAAGCCGCATTCAAAACTTTGGTGAAACATCTCACAACAGCTCCAGTTCTTGCTCAGCCAGACACGACGAAGCCATTTGATGTATACTGTGATGCATCCGGCATCGGTCTCGGCTGCGTTCTGATGCAAGAAGGGTGTGTAGTCGCCTATGGGTCTTGTCAACTGTGAAACCACGAGCAGCATTATCCAACTCACGGTCTTGAGCTTGCTGCAGTGGTGTTGGCATTGAAGATGTGGAGGCATTATCTGCTGGGTAATCTTGTTCACCTCTACACCGGCCATAAAAGCCTGAAGTATATCTTCACGCAGAAGGAGCTAAATATGAGATAACGGAGATGGTTGGAGTTCATCAAAGATTACGAAATTGAGATCCACTATCATCCGGGAAAAGCAAACGTGGTTGCCGACGCGCTCAGTCGGAAAGCCCATGTCCACAACTTGGCGGCTGCTGAGTTGAAAGCTGAAGAACCAAGTCTCCGTGTCATTCCGTATGGCGCGCTTTATAATCTCGCGCTCATTCCAACAATCCGCGAAGAGATTGTTGAGGCTCAAAGAAGACTAGACAACAGAGAGGTGAAATGTTTCCGAAAGGATGAGAATGGTACAATATGGTTCAATGACCGTATAGTGGTACCGCGTAATATGAAACTCCGGAAGAAGATCTTGGATGAAGCCCACCTGTCTAAGTTTTCCATTCCTCCCGGAAGTAACAAGATGTACCAAGATTTGAAACAGAAATTTTGGTGGAAGAGCATGAAGAGGGAAATTGCTAAGTACGTATCCGAGTGTGATACGTGTAGACGGGTCAAGGCTGATCATATGCGGAAAGCAGGACCGCTACAACCTCTGAAGATACCGGCATGGAAATGGGAGGATGTGAGTATGGATTTCATCATCGGATTACCGCTCACCTCCAGGAAGCATGACTCGATATGAGTGATCATCGACCGGTTTACAAAATCAGCTCATTTCATACCGGTGAACACTCATTATCGAGCAAGGCAATATGCGGAGCTGTACATCTCGAGGATTATATGCTCACATGGTGTCACGAAGACCATCATTTCAGATCGAGGTGCGCTGTTTGTTGCTTGTTTTTGGGAGCAGCTGCACGCCTCGTTGGGCACCAAGCTGATTAGGAGCTCCGCATATCACCCTCAAACCGATGGACAAACTGAAAGGGTGAACCAGGTGCTGGAAGATATGTTGAGGGCGTGTGCCATCTACCACGGTAAGAATTGGGACGATCACCTACCATTGGCGGGGTTTTCATACAACAACGGTTATCAAGCGGGTATTAAAATGGCACCGTATGAAGCCCTCTACGGCCAGAAGTGTCGCACACCGCTGAATTGGTGTGAGTCCAGCGAAAGAGTTCTGTTTGGGATTGATCTTGTGAACGAAGCCGAAGACTGAGTTCGGTTGATACAAGAAAATTTGAAGGCTGCACAATCCCGACAGAAGAGCTACGCTGATCAAAGGCGTAGGCCATTGCATTTTGACGTCGGAGAGCACGTTTATCTTCGTGTATCTCCGATGAAGGGAATTCACCGGTTCTGTGTACAGGGGAAACTCGCTCCCCGCTTTATTGGTCATTTTGCTATCACGGAGAAGTGCGGACCCGTAGCCTACGGCTGGAATTACCGGCAAGTTTAGCGGGTGTTCATGATGTATTTCATGTGTCACAGCTGCGGAAGTGCCTCAAATTCACCGCTGCTGTTCGCCCCGAGGAAATCGATGAATTGAAACCGGACCTAACCTACACTGAGCGACCGGTTCAGATTTTGGATGAAAAAACCCGGGTAACCCGGAACCGGACGATCAGATTTTTCAAAGTGCTGTGGAGTAATCATACCGCGGAAGAGGTGACGTGGGAAAGTGAAGATTACCTCCGCACTAACTACCCGGAACTTTTAGCTTTGTACAGTTTGTAATTACCTCTCCCGTCTCGTTCTTCTTTTGTAATCTCGGGACGAGATTCTTTTAAGGGGGGAGGAATGTAAAAGTCCCAAAAATATGTATGAATAAAAACCAAGGTTTGAGTTCATATGTGTGGCAAAGACATGAAAAATGGGACTTGCTAAAACTTTTATTCATGCAAAGTAATACATGGATGACCATCCAAAATGAGGTTCGTATTTTTATTTAAAAGGGTTGAACCACTAAGGAGTTAAATACCTCTTTGCATGTAAGTTTAAAAATCAGATTTGAAATTCAAAGTTCACACATGTGGTGACCAAAAACTTTGAATAAACATGCGGCCATATATTTGGAATTATAGGGAAAAGTTTGGTCACCAACTTTTCATTTGTAGGGTGGGCTCAAAAAGGAGTTAAAAAGAAGCATATGCAAATTCTAGCCAAATTCAAATATGTCATACAAAGTCAAACTGAATTTGGAGAATTCAAATTCTAGCCCACTTTTTAAAACTCAGAATTATGGGAATTAAGAGGATCAGCTTGAGAAGATATTTGGGGAAAATAAATGTGGAGTGGGACCCACATGTCATAGGGCTAAAGAGGTTGCCTTGCACCCTAAGTTTCAGCCTCAGTGGGAGATTTCCCCGAACAGCTCGCGTGAGCCACGAGCAGCTCCCACCGTGGAGGCACTGGGGGGCTCGGCAGCGCCACCAGCTGCTTCATTCCCCCACGCGTGGCGCCCAGGGGCGGTTCAGCGGCTGGATCACCCCCCCCCCCGACCGAAGCAAAGGCCATCCGTCTTCTCTTCCTCACGGGCGACACTGAGCAGAGCCGTTCCTTGCTCTCGCTGCTCGGCCAATCGTGAGAACGGCAAAACAACCGCGCTCATCCCTCCCCTGAGCTGCTAAACATTGCCGCGAGTTCCGCCTCCACCTCCCTGACCCGAAAGCAAGCAAGCTACGGCCTCCCTAGCCCGAAAACAACAGTCACAGCGGTGACCTAACGTCGGCCGCCGAGTAGGCGCTCGTGGACAGCTCAACATAGTGACTTCCACGACCGAGCAAGGGTGGAAAAAGGAGCGCACGGACTCCACGCTGCTTCCACCTGAAGCTCAAGCCACGTCGTGAGCTCTCGCCGGCGAATTCCGAGATTTTTCTCCGGCGGCCTCAACCCGAGCTTCCGGTACAGTTCCGTAAAATTCTCCTTCTCTACTCCTACTTAAGTCATCAAACTTTGCACGTACATGCTGGACTAGCCAGCGATCATTTTCCCTTTTGCATCCATCGCACGAAAACGCCTCAGAGTGACGGAATTTGAGCTCTACTTGGGTTGTTCATGGCGGACCCATTCAGTCGCACGACGACAACCTATTTGCAGCCACTCCCGAGCTACTTTGAGGTCGTGACGATCTTCCTAGAGCTTCGCTGGTGCTGTAGAGATCATCGGTGCAAGTGTTGGCGGGCTGGAGACCTCGGGCGACGGCGCCGAACCACAACAGTAGCCGCCGCACGTCGCCGAGCTGGTTCCGGCCACCGGCAGCCTAAACCGACCCCACCACCGTGTTCCTCGATGCCCTAAACCCCCTTGCGTCAAGTCCTGCTCCGGATGGTGGCCGGGAACGGCGGGCTGGCGAGCACCGACGTGCTCCGGCGAGGGGGGAACGTGCGGGCACGAGAAAGGGGGCGGGAGGAAGAAGAAAGTGTGGGCCCCGTCTGTCAGCAGCTCAGAATTCAAACCCGTGATCGGGTGTGGCCGGGATCCCGTGTGCTGGCGCGCAAAACCCCGTGGTCCCGGTGTGGCTTCAATTCTAGTGGCTGGAATTTAAATAAGCGGGCCCAGTAGGATTTTCTGTAGGAAAACAATTCCAGTGAGGGCTCAAACTTTGGAAATTCATAGCTCCCTATAGAAACATCGAAATGAAGTGATTCCAATTGGGTTGGATTCATTTTGCAGAGGTCTATCCAAAGATGAACTCAGATTTGTGAAAGTCCATATTATATTCTGGATAATTCTTTGAAGTGTTTCTGAAAAAGAATTATTGAGGGAGTTGGTTTATCCAAAAATCCCCAAATTTTGCCAGAATATTCTTTAGCATAGTGTTGACCTTCTAGCAAATTTTCAGCTCATTTGAAGGTCATATGAATAGGAATTTGCCAAAAACAACCTACTGTGTTCATAAGATTCCAGAAACATTTTCAGAAAATGTTTCCCACTTCTAAAATCTATTCTGAGCAATCCATAGCTCCGAAAATCATAGGGAAAATTTAAGCAAGCTCTCTGAGACATACTTGAAATTGTAGTTCACTTAATTGGGCATGAAAATGCACATTACTTCAGAATTAATTCTTTTGAGTACAAATGCTTAAAGAATTGTTCTGGAAGAACTACTCCAGTAAAAGGGCTGAAATTTGGACCAGATTACTTTCATGTGGCTAGGAACTCACATGTAAATTATCAGCCCAAGTTGAGCTGTAGAACTCCCTGTTCTTATTCTCCATACTTATGTATATGTGAAAATACATAAGAGACATTATGAGAATTATGAAGAACACAAATTAACTCCACATTAGCTGCAATTTGGCAAGCTAAATCCTTAGGTAGTATAGAACCTGCTGTAAAAGTTTTGAGGCCATTGGAGTTCTTGCTCTTCTGTTGCACTCAAATCTTTTCAGCTTATCTATTATGTTCATTAGGGAAAATGGTTAGTGTATAGCTAAGGCCTTAAGGTCAATTTAGTTTAAGTCTGTTTCTTTGCACAAACAGAGGCAAACCAAGCCATTCTTGGCTTTTCCACACAACCTCTGCTCCTAAGAACTTCATTCTATAACTTCTCTCCATTACATTCTATAAAACATGTGCATATGCATTTCAATAGAAACCACAACGAAGGTGATTCAAAGGAGTGATTCATTGAAGTGGATCGAGCTCCGGAGAATCAAGGGTGGATCAGAAAGGATACTAACTGATTATATACGACTACCCTGCAAAACAGGCAAGCTCCGGTTTGCATTTAACAGCTATTAAGTTTTTATTTTGTATTCACCTTTGGTTAAGATTTGAACTGTGCATTAGGTCCAGTGTTTGATACTCCTCTTGCATAGCCAAATGACCCATGGAGTATTGGGTAGATGTCTTTCACCGTGTAGAACTGCCATGCGTAAGTACGGTTCGGTAGAAGTCGAGTGGTGAGATGCTACTCGCAGATTTAGGAACCACAGGGGCATATGGGATTGGTTCATAAATGAATTAGCAAGTTAAAGTTGAGACCGAAAGGTTGTAAGAGCAGCAGGACATAGGGGCCTGGGTGCTATAGACCTGTCCGTGTCGGTCAAGGACCGATCCGTATGCGGCCCTGTTGAACAAGTTTGAGTTGTGTACCGGACTCATGCTGGCTATATAGGACCCAGTAAACCGCCGTACCTCGGGAAGCTGTCGTTGGGACTTTTCGGGCCGCCTCAGGCGGACGGCCGGTGTGCAGTATGTGGGGAACATTCTCATGACATCTCACGTCGGCAGGTGCACCGTGAGAGTGGCTACTGTATGGGATGACTTGATTGATTCAGCGGGGGTGAAACGGGGGGAAAGGCTGCCACGTACGATGTCAGTGATGGTTGTTGTAGGCAACGTCGAGTACGGGCGTACGTGTCGTGTAGTCCGGGTGTTATTGATTCGAATCACCGTCGCTCGCGGAATGGACCGAGCATACTTGTTCTCACAGTCGTGACGTAGTAAGAACTCGCATGAGAAAGGAACTAATCATTTTGATGTGAAGTATCATACTAGCTTTGTATTGGATCTTGATGAATAGGCCAGTGCAAACTCGATTCTTTTATGCCATGAGCAATTTACATCGAGGGAAAGCGTTTCTTGTTTGATTGTGGACTCCCGATGTGGCGTGCCCAAGGTTACTTAAAATGCTGCAATTAATACCTGAAAGTAAGGATTCACTTTTAGGCGAGTTTAATTATGCTTATGACATCCTACTTTAGGTGCATAACCTCACATAGAGTTCCATGTTTAGGGTGACGGTTAAGTCTTGTTGAGCGTTATGCTCATGGATGCTATCCGAGTTGTTTTGCAGGTAATTGACTTCATGCTTAAGAGAAGGGATGCCGATGAGACTCAGGAACCTCCGAGTTCTTACTCAAAGAGCATCCTCGCCGCTGCAGATTGTCTTCATGTTGCTAGTAAGAAACAGTCCGCGGGCTGGATTGTTTCTTTGTTGCTAAGTTAGAGATGAGTCGTGAGAGAGATAGTCTTCCGCTGTAGCTTATTTTGAGTTTAGTATTTGTAAAACATTCTTTTAGTTTCCGCTAAATGATTTATGTAATATGATGTGTGTTTGTCGACCCGTGTGCTGTTGGGTGCCGCATATCACGGCACCACCCGACGAGGTCCTGTGGTCCCTTGTAACACCCCAAATTTTGATTCAAAACCCTAAACCATGTTCAGAGGATAATTTAAAAATTTTTGGACGTGTTGCATGTTTTGCAAAAATTCAAATTCAAACTGGAATTCAAATTATACTCAAAACAGAAAAGAAATGGAAAAAGAAAAAGAGAAAACGGGAAAAAACTGGCCAGTGGGCCGAAACCCGCCAGCCGGCCCAGCTACAACCGCGCCAGCCCGCCCCCGCGCGCGCCCGCGCTCTCTCACACAGACAGGTGGGACCCACCTGTCATCCCTAACCCCGAGCCCCCGCGACCCCAGACTTTTCTCCCGAGCGCGCGAAATCGCAACCGACCGGGAAAGCCCGTCCCGCAGCCGAATTCCGGTCCCAGAGACTCCAACTCGATCACAACAGACCCACCGCCCTCCCCCGGCTATAAAAACCCCCGATCCGATCAGTTTTTCCCACGCGATCGCCGATTTTCACTCCGGTGAGCACCGAGACTTCACCGGTGAATTCTGGCCGATCTAAGCTCGGAAACTCTGATCTAACTCGCTGGTTTTGATCCACCGCCTCCGGGGAACTTTGCAGGTGCAGAAAACTCGGAGAGTTACGGTGTAAACGCAGCGCCGACGAGCTTCGCCGTGGTTTTGCCTCGGACCTCGCCGCCGATCACTTTCCAGGACCCCCGAGCTCGAGAAAACCCCCGAGGTGAGATCCTTGACCTCCCCTCTACCGATCTAGGCCATAAGATCACAGTTCTAGGCAGAATTCTCGAGGATCCGAAACTTTCCGGCGAGATCGCCGCTTCCCGCCGCCGTGCGCCGCCGGCAGCGCCGCCCGCGCTCGATCAGAGCGACGTGGCCGCTTGTGCGCCGTTTATTTTAAATCGCACGGTAGACTTTAAAACCCCGCGTACCGGTTCGATGTTATAATCTCAGCCGTCGGTTTAAAATCGGACGGTCCACGTCGACCCCGCGTTATAAAGACTGGAATTCTTACGTGCTACCCCCTGGGGTTCTCTGGAATTGAGAGCTAGCCCCGGAAACTTCAGATCTAGCCCCTGGAACTCCAGAAAATCATGTAAATTCATTTAAAAATCAGTTTTAGCCCCTGGACTTAATAGAAATTAAGAAAAACACCTCTGATAAGTGTAGCTAGACCCCTGGAAATTATGAAAATAATATTATAGACCCTGTAATGGGGTGAGTTTACTTTTTAACCCTGTTTAGTATTTAATTTAGAAAATTGAATATGTAACTAGTGTTTAAAAATTAAAAAGGGGGACAAACATAATTGTCAAAATTAATTAAAAACTTTCTCAGTACTTAGAAAATTTTGGAGTGAGATAAAAGTATATTTTTGGGCTGAAATAAATCTGTTTCATCTATTATTCACATTTATTAGTATAGGGACACATTTTTAAGTAAAGAATAGTTATAGAAAAATAGGGAAAATAATTATGAAATAGTATACATCATAATCCATGGTCAAAATATGATTTTAAATTATTTAGGACCAGAACCTAATCTGTTTAGGTGATGTGTATTACTAATTTAATAATAAAATACACAATTATGCATAGGAATATAAATCTGAAAATATAGCAACTAGTAAATGATAAATGGAGTTTCTAAAATACAAAGAATTCAGTTTAGGGTTGATAGAAATTGTGAAGGCACCTTGTATGCAAGTATAAATGTGGACACAAAAGTAGGAATCATATATACATGGTTAAAAGTGCATGCAAGCCACAACTTAACACACATAAAGTAACCACAACACATATAATGGTGAATGAATTTCATAAATGTGAATGTGTGGGTTGTATGAAGTGTAAGTGTGAATTATGTCTTATGGATTGTTGTTTTTCTTTTGCTATGTGTGATGGTATGAAGTAGAACCTGTTCAAGAACAAGTTATTCAATTCCAAGACCAGGAATACCCATTTCAAGAGCAGCAAGAAGGAGGCAAGTGTCCTTGACCACTTTGATCCTATGCTAGGATGTGTAGATAGAACTATTTGCATTGTCAAATGAAATATGAAACCCATGCTAGGAAGTTTCCCTAGAAATTGCATTACCTTGTTTCCTTGAAGCTTGGGCTGGGATTTATTTTGTCATGTCATTTATTTACATGCATATGCTTAGCCATGCTTAGAATGGGATATTTGGGATATGAGATCATCAGTTTATTTTACCATACTCTTGAATGAGACATTGTGAGTTATGTAGAGGTAGGGATCAAGGCAAGTTGGATGTTTTGGTTGTGTGCTGGGTGCACGAGACTTGGGTTTGTGTTTAGTACTTGCCTGGATCCTAAGAACCGGTTCATGGAGCATGTAACCCGGCTTTACAGTGCCAACCACATGCTGAGATGGGGCAGCTTGGCCAATTAATTAGGTGTATCCCCGGCGTAGTATGGGTGTGTTGGATGGTGCAGGGAGTAGGTGTCAGCTGGACTACCATATGAACCGCAAGGCTCAAGAGGGGGCCACTGCAGCGGGGTTGGAGCCTCTTGTATGCTGTTAGGGGTGAAACCTCAGTGGGCCCACGCTCGTCGGGAATCCCTTTGTAAAGGCTTCGTAGTGATCTCCTGGCCGCACACCTGGGAAGTGTGAATGTGGATCGTAGCCACTGGCATAATGGAGGTTCTTTTAGTCCACCCGGCAACGGGGGATGAAATCACTACTTGTGGGTACAGTGGTACAAACTCTGCAGAGTCAAAACTGTCTTGACAGCCGTGCTCACGGTTAAGAGCGGCCTGGACTTATTCATGATTAGAGGATTGATGGTTTTGGAAGTTAAGCGGGGAGCTTAACGTTGGAAATGATGTTATGGTTATTGGATTATGATGATGGGATGGGAGATTTGGACCATTTCACCTGTGTAGTAATGTAGGTGCTTAATAAGCTAAGGTGATAGGTATTAATTGCGTAGTGCTTTTACCATGAGTTCAACCTCTCCTTGTTCTAGCCATGCATGATATAATTTTCCCACACTTGCTGAGTACCATTGGTACTCAACCTTGCATATTTGTTGGTTTATATTGCTGCTCAGGTCAAGATAATGAGGTGGTGTATAATGACCAAGATTTTGGACCCGAGGAAGGCTTTTAGGTTCATGGAGACCCCCGGGCAACGCCTGTGATGGAGCCCTAAAAGAATAATATTCCGCTGCTAGTTTATTTACTTGTGATGAAGCATTAGTGTCCATTGAGACATTTGCAATGTAAGACTTATTTATATTCGACACCTGGCTTGTAATAAATGATGCTTCACTATTTGTCATCACATGTATGAGAAAATGATCCTGGCATACATGTGATATTCACTTGGTTGTTTCTTCGGAAAAACCGGGTGTGACATCCCTCACAGCATGGTATCAGGGCTGCTACAGGCGTGCCCGTCAGCGGTACACCTGGGTTAACCGGAACGTCGTCCCCGCTGAAGTTGAGGGTTGGCGGCAGCGACGATGAGATGGTCGACGTCGCGAATCCACTGTTGGGTCGCTGTCTGAGGCGCGTCCCCGGCGGGTGGATTGCACAGAAGCGCTCGTGCTACAGCTAGTGCGCTCCCATGGGAGACACTTGCTGCTGCAGCAGATCTTTGGCTTGCTGGAGTCTGGGCTTCCGGAGCTGGCTGCTGGCTTCCAGCTTGCACCGACATCCTCCGTCCTGAGTGTGTCGAGACGTAGTCCCCGCTGGTCACCGTTCGTTGTGAACGCGGGCGAGGAGAGTGTAAAAGTCCCAAAAATGTGTATGAATTAAAACCAAGGTTTGAGTTCATATGTGTGGCAAAGACATGAAAATGGGACTTGCTAAAACTTTTCTTCATGCAAGGTGATACATGGATGAACATCCAACATGAGGTTCACCTTTTTATTTAAGAGTGTTAAACCAATAAGGAGTTAAATACCTCTTTGCATGTAAGTTTAAAATTCAGATTTGAAATTCAAAGTTCACACATGGGTGGCCAAGGACTTTGATTAAAAATGCAGCCACGTAGTTGGAATTATAGGGAGGAGTTTGATCACCAACTTCCCATTTGTAGGGTAGGCTCAAAAGAGAGCTAACGAGAAGAAATTGCAAATTCTAAACCAAATTCAGATTTAGTCTTGCAAATTCAAACTGAATTTGAGGAATTCAAATTCTAGCCCACCTTTTTAAACTTAGAATTCTGGGAATTAAAGAGATCAGCTTGAACAGATATTTGGGAGGTACATGTGGAGTGGGACCCACATGTCATAGAGCTAAAGGAAGAAGCCTTGCACCCTAAGTCTCAGCCCAGTGGGGAAATTCACCGAACAACACGTGAGCCACGAGCAGCTCCCACCGTGGAGCCACCGGGAGGCTCGGCAGCACCACCAGCTGCTTCCTTTCCCCACGCACGGCGCCCAGAGGCGGTTCTGCGGCCTGATCACCCCCCCTGGACGACGCAAAGGCCATCCACCTTCTCCTCCTCGCGAGCGCACGAACAGCAGCCGTTCTCCCCCTCCGCCCTATCGGTCGATCGGGAAACTGAAGAAATCGACGCGCTCTCCCCTCCCCCGAGCTGCTAAAACCTTTCCCAGAGATCAGCCTCCACCTCCCTGACCCGCAAGCAAGCGAGCTGCGGCCTCCGTTGCCCGAGAACAAACGCCACCGCGGCGACCGAGTTCAAGAAGGTGATCGGGCGCTCGTGGACAGCCCTCCACAGGAGGTTTCACGGCCGAGCAATCACAGCTACGGACGCGCACGGGTGCAGTGCTGCTCTCAGCCGAAGCTCAGGCCGTGCCGTGAGCTGTCGACGGCGAATTTTGAGGTTTTGCTCCGGCGACCTCATTCCGAGCTCCCGGTATGGATTCAGCAAATTCCCGCTCTCTAATCCTCCCTAGGTCATCAAACTTTGCACGTAGAAGCTAGACAAGCCAGCGATTGTTTTCCCTTTTGCATCCAGCGCATGAAAACGCCTCAGACCGACGAATTTCGAGCTTTTCTTGGGTTGTTCATGGCGGGCCCATTCGGTCGCACGGTGACAACCCATTTCCAGCCATTCCCGAGCCACTTTGAGGTCGTGCCGATCCTCCTAGAGGTGCGCTGGTTCTGTAGGGCTTGTCGGCACAGGTTTTGGCGGGCTGGATACCTTGGGCAACGCCGTCGGACCTTCACAGTAGTTGTCGCACGTCGCCGGCCATGTTCCGGTCGTCGGCAGCCCTAGCAAACCCCACAGCCATGTTCCTCGAGGCCCTAAACCCCCTGGAGGCAAGTCCGGGCTCAGGCGGTGGCCGGGAAGGCCGGTCCGGCGAGCTTCCGGTTACTCCGGAGAGGGGGAGCGCGCGGGCGCGAGCGAGGGGCCGGAGGAAGAAGACGAGGCGTGGGACCCGTCTGTCAGCAGCAGAAAATTTAAACCCAGGATCGGGTGTGGCCGGGATCCCGTGTGTTGGCACGCAGAGATGCTGTGGCCCGGTGTGGCTTCGTTTCTATTGGCTGGGATTCAAAACAGTGGGTCTAGCCGGATTTTCTGTAGGAAAACAATTCCAGAGTTGGCTCGATCTTTGGAAATTCATAGCTCCTGATAGAAACCTCCAATTTGAGTGATTCCACTTGGGTTGGAATCATCTCTCTGAGTTATATCCAAATATGAACTCAGATTTTTATGAAAGTTAATATTATATTCTGGAAAATTCTTGGAAGGTTTTCTGAAAAAAAATTATTGAGGGAGTTTGGGTTATCCAAAAATCCCCAAATTTGGCCAGAATATTCTCTAGCATAGTACTGACCTACTAGAAAATTTTCAGCTCATTTTAAGATCATTTGAGTAGGAATTTGCTAAATGCAAACTACTGTGTTCAAAAGAGTCTAGAAACATTTTCAGAAAATGTTTCCCACTTCAAAAATCTGTTCTGAGCAATCCGTAGCTCCAAAAATCATAGGAAAATTTAGGCAAGCTCTATGAGACATACTTGGAATTGTAGTTCACTTAATAGGGCATGAAAATGCACATTACTACAGAATTAATTCTTTTGAATACAAATGCTTAAAGAATTGTTCTGGGAGAACTACTCAAGTAAAAGGGCTGAATTTTGGACCAGGTTACTCTCATGTGATCAAGAACTCATATGTAAATTATCATCCCAAGATGAGTCCTTGAACTCCCTGTTCTTATTCTCCATACTTGTGTATATGTGGGAATACATAAGAGATATTGTGAGAATTAGGGAGGACACAGTATGACTCCACATTAGCTGCAATTTGGCAAGCTAAATCCTTAGGTAGTATAGAATCTGCTGTAACAGTTTTGAGGCCATTGGAGTTCTTGTTCTTCAGTTGCACTCAAATCTTTTCAGCTTCTCTATTATGTTCATTAGGGAAAAATGATTAGTGTATAGCTAAGGCCTTGAGTTCAATTTAGTTTATTTTTGTTTCTTTGCACAAAAGAGGCAAACCAAGCCATTCTTGGTTTTTCCACACAACCTCTGTTCCTAAGAGATTAATTCTATAACTTCTTTCCATTACATTCTATAAAATATGTGCATATGCATTTCAATAGGAACCACATCGAAGGGGACTCAAAGGAGTGATTCATCGAAGTGGATCAAGCTCCGGAGAGTCAAGGGTGGATCAGCAAGGACACTAACTGGTTATATACGACTACCCTGCAAAACAGGCAAGCTCCGGTTTGCATTTAACAGCTATTAAGTTTTTCTTTTGTATTCACTTTCGGTTAAGAGATGAACTGTGCATTAGGTCTAGTGTTTGATACTCCTCTTGCATAGCCAAATGACCCATGGAGTATTGGGTAGGTGTCTGTCACCGTGTAGAACTGCCATGCTTAAGTACGGTTCGGTAGAAGTCGAGTGGTGAGATGCTACTCGCAGATTTAGGAACAACAGGGGCATATGGGATTGGTTCATAATTGAATTAGCAAGTTAAAGTTGAGAGCGGAAGGTTGTAGGGACAGCAGGACATAGGGACCTGGGTGCTGTAGACCTGTCCGTGTCGGTCAAGGACCGATCCGTATGCGGCCCTATTGAACAAGTTTGAGTTGTGTACCGGACTCATGCTGGCTATATGGGACCCAGTAAACCGATGTACCTCGGGAAGCTATCGTTGGGACTTTTTGGGTCGCCTCAGGCGGACGGCCGGTGTGCAGTATGTGGGGAATATTCTCATGACATCTCACGTCGGAAGGTGTACCATGAGAGTAGCTACTGTACGGGGCGACTTGATCGATTCAGTGGGGATGAAACGGTGGAAAGGCTGCCACGTACGACGTCAGTGATGGTTGTTGTAGGCAACGTCGAGTACGGGCGTACGTGTCGTGTAGTCCGGGTGTTATTGATTCGAATCACCGTCGCTCGCGGAATGGACCGAGCATACTTGTTCTCACAGTCGTGACGTAGTAAGAACTTGCATGAGAAAGGAACTAATCATTTTGATGTGAAGTATTATCCTACCTTTGTATTGGATCTTGATGAATAGGCTAGTGCAAACTCGATTCTTTTATGCCATGAGCAAATTACATGGGGGGAAAGCGTTTCTTGTTTGATTGTGGACTCCCGATGTGGCGTGCCCAGGGTTACTTAAAATGATGCCATTAATACCTGAAAGTAAGGATTCACTTTTAGGCGAGTTTAATTATGCTTATGCCATCCTATGTTAGGTTCATAATCTCACTTAGAGTTTCATGTTTAGTGTGACGGTTAAGCCTTGCTGAGCGTTATGCTCACAGATGCTATCCGAGTTGTTTTGCAGGTAATTGACTCGATGCTTATGAGAAGGGATGCCGATGAGACTCCGGAACCTCCGAGTGCTTACTCAAAGAGCATCCTCGCCGCTGCAGATTGTCTTCATGTTGCTAGTAAGAAACGTCCGCGGGCTGGACCGTTTCTTTGTTGCTAGTTTAGATATGAGTCGTGAGAGTGATAGTCTTCCGCTGTAGTTTACTCTGATATACTTATTTGTAAAACAATCTTGTACGCTTCCGCAAACTATTTATGTAATATGATGTGTGTTTCTTCGACCCGTGTGTTGTTGGGTGCCGCAGAACATGGCACCACCCGACTAGGTCCTGTGGTCCCTCACAGAGAGCTTTGCCGCTGAAGGAAGCTTCGTCATCTTCGTCGGCGAAAGCTCGTGGCGCAAGGGAAAACCCCCTACCTGGCGCGCCAAATGTCGGAGTGTGCCGTCGACACTTTCCCCTGGCTTGCACTGGGCAGCCCGCGGAGGTTCTTTTTCGGAGGGTCTAGTCACTCACGGAGAGCTTACGCGTTAGGGACGATGGAAGGAGAAGGATGACACAGAGATTTTTTACGTGGTTCAGGCCGCCGGAGCGTAAAACCCTACATCCACGGTGAGCAGAGATGTTCGTTGTATTGCTTGAGTGTTGAGCGTGTGAGTAAGCAAGAAGCTTAATGGAGTTCGAGCTGCTGGAGTGCGAACCCCTTGCAACGTTGCCTACCCGGGCCTTTTATAGTCCAAGGCTCGGGCGGCTTACAAGGTGGGTCCGGGACTCGACAGGTGGTCCCGGGGAGATTGCCTGCCATCTACCGTATCCTGCAGTTACGCCGGTAGTTGTCTCTGGCGAGGGCTTCTGAGTCTTCGTCTTGCCGCCCTGCCCACGCCGCAAGCTAGGGTTAGTGGTTGATGACGGCAGGGGCGGCAGGGGATGTCTTGTCGCTGTGTTTATTGGTGTAGAGCCTCTGACGCGGCCTGCCAGTATTCACTGCGATGCGATTGGGCACAACGGCTCCTGACAGCGGCTTGCTCCGCGTCTCCACGCCTTGGGAAGGCGCGGGTCTTGAATACCTTGTACGGACAAGGTATGGTGTGTCTTTACTCTTGCTGCCTACCGCACGGGGGCAGATAGCGCTGTTCTGCTGGCCACGTGGCAGGCCCGGAGCTTTTCTCTGAGGAGAGGGAGGTCCGGCTCCGCTGGACACGTGGAGCCTTCGGAGCTCCCCTGCGAAGAGGGAGGCGCGGCTCTGCTGGCCACGTGGCGGGCCCAAAGCTCTCCTCTATGGAGAGGGAGGCCCGGCCCCGCTGGACACGTGGAGCCTTCGGAGCTCTCCTCGTGGAGGGGGGAGGTCCGGCTCTGTTGGCCACGTGGCGGGCCCAGAGCTTTCCTCTGAGGAGAGGGAGGTCCGGCCCCGCGGGACACGTGGCGCCCTCGGTGCTCTCCCCGCGGAGAGGGGCGAGGTCCTTAGGTTGTTTCCCTGTGCGCGGGGGTACCCCATATTGAGGGTACCGACACGAGCACAGGTACAGGATGGTGTTCTTGATCTTCAATATGTGCCTTTAGAGCTTCAATTGGCGGATTTCTTCACGAAGGCACCAACCCGAGCTCAGCATAGTTTTTTATCTCTTCAAACTCAGTGTTCGTGATGCACCTTGAGTTTGAGGGGGGTGTTAAAGATGTAGGGGTATATTTGTACTTTCCCTTTTGCATAAGGGTTTTTTCATAATTGTTATCTATGTACATCTATTTATAAAGGCCTTTGGCCTCCTGAATAATACAAGTGCTGTTCATAATAGGGTAATGCTTGGAAAAGCCTTGTTACTTGAGCTCGTATTTGATTCTTACCAGTTTATGACTGTTTATGTGAATGTTACTTCTGTACTGATTACTGAACCTTATTTACAAACTGAATTGCAGGAGAGAAGTGTTCCCTGATGGAGTCTTGCTTGTATGCCTCCCGTGTGGCTATGAATCTAGTACTGTTGGCTGTATTCTGCTGGTTGGGATTTGTTCATAGGATTTTATCACAAACGGTCATTTCAACTCAGTGGACATGGTTGCAGCAGCAATCCTTGAAGACTTCGCAATCCCAGCCATTCCTTTCTAGATGGACAGCCTAGGTGTAGCTCCTCTGCATGCATTGACAAGGCCAATGCAGACCAGATCCCTGACCGCCTAAAAAGACCAGATCCTTAGATGTTGCTCCTCATCCGTGTTTTCACATAAAAAGAAGTCAGGTTTGTACACAAGATGACTTCTAACTGGTGGCTTGCTGAATTTGAACTGAATTTCAAAGCAGGCCAAGTAGCCAACCAAGTCATCTAAAAGGACTGGACGACTGGTATCTCCTGTCCAACTTTGCCGTGTACAACCAAACGCTCCCTCGTTCACTGCATATTCATCTCACCCCTGGTTTGTCTGACACGGAGCCGGAGCTCAACATGACCAACCAATCAACCTGAATGATGAGCGGCTAAAATAAGATCCCACGGCGCATGTCGCTGTCTTTTGACAAAAAAGGCATCAAATGCTCTCGTCTCGTACGTTGCTTGATCGGTGAGATGTGTCCAGTTGTTTGCATGCATTGACAAGGCCAATGTAGACAGATCCCTGACCGCCTAAAAAGACCAGATCCCTAGATGTTGCTCCTCAGTTGTGTTTTCACATAAAAAGAAGTCAGGTTTGTACACAAGATGACTTCTAACTGGTGGCTTGCTGAATTTGAACTGAATTTCAAAGCAGCCCAAGTAGCCAACCAACTTTGCCGTGTACAACCAAACGCTCCCTCGTTCACTGCATGTTCATCTCACCCCTGGTTTGTCTGACACCGAGCCCGAGCTCAACATGACCAACCAATCAACCTGAATGATGAGCGGCTAAAATAAGATCCCACGGCGCATGTCGCTGTCTTTTAACAAAAAAGGCACCAGATGCTCTCGTAGGCTGCTTGATTGGTGAGCTGTGTCCAGTTGTCTGTGCCTGCCGCCGCGTCCTGGTGCCACCACCTCCACACGCTTTACTATCCCTTTATCTCTCCTCTCTCTACTCACGAGCGCACGGACACTAGCCGGTAGCCGCAGACCACGAGCCAGCTCGAATCAGGGTCCTTCCCCTTCCCCGACGCGCTTTCCCCTACCCTACCCTCCGCGCCACCGCCGCTGCCGCTTCCCTCAAGCGCCATGGCTAAGCTCGCGCTGGCCATCCTCCTGCTCCTGGCCTCCGCCTCCGCGTCGGCGCTGAGCGGCGGAGGGGACCACCTGGACCTGGCCTTCCTCGCCGGCTCCGGCGGCAGGCGGGAGTGCCGCGGCACGGTGGCCGAGTGCCTGGCCGAGGAGGAGGAGGGGGAGCTCGGGTCCGCCGCCGCCGAGGGCCACCGCCGCGCGCTGTACGGGCGCCGCTACATCAGCTACGGCGCGCTGCGCCGGGACAACGTGCCCTGCTCCCGCCGCGGCGCAAGTTACTACAACTGCCGCCCCGGCGCGCAGGCCAATCCCTACCGCCGCGGCTGCTCCCGCATCACTCGCTGCCGCGGCTGAGCAGCCTGAGCTCCTCGCCCAGTACCTGTGCCTCCCTCCTCCGCCCTTCCACCCCTCGTCCGCCGCCGGATCTGCCACCGGGACGTCGAAAGATCGCACTTTTCGCCGCTGTGTTCTTCAAGTGGTATCACTCTTCTGCTGCTAGTGGTAGTTACTATTGAATCGTTTGTTGCTGCTGCTGTACCTGGGATCTTTCTCCGCGTTCGTCTTTGTAAAGTAAGAGAGATTTGTGCCGCCATGGCTGCTTAATATGAAGATATACTCTTTATTCTTTCGACCCATCTGTGACCGATCCCTGCACTGCACTGCACTGTCCTGTTCTTCCACTGCTAAAAATCAGATCGACTTGCCGATTGCTGCTGCTCAGCGTGCTCCGAAACGGCAACGCCATGGCCGTGATCTTAAGCTCGCCGCCGTTCATCTGGATCTAGATCAGCAAGCAGAAGCAGCCCCTCACCTCGCGTAGTTCGCCCTGCCCTGTGCGCGCGCCGACATACGAACGTGCTGTGCAGAGCGGGTGAACCGGACACGGACGCCAGACGGCACGATCTCGTGTGGTTCGTTCGTCGTTTCAGACTAAGATCGTTGAAGCGGAGACGTTGCCGTGCGTGCTCCTCAAATTTCGTAGTACTTTGCCAGATTGGAAATATTTGAGAGTGCTTAGTTTAATTTTGAACTAATTAACATTAAACAATTCAAAGCCCAGCCAACCCGTTTCTTGACCATGAAACGGAGCTGGGTTCTTCGTCAAAAGATTCGATCGGTGGTTTAGGAATGCGAGCGCCACGTTCTCCGGGGATTGAAACTGAACAGACGACGGTAGGATTAGCATGTTCATCGTTCTGCTCGTCATGTGGGTAGTTTATTATCTAAATTATGGAGGAAACATGTGTCCTGGCTGTTAGCGACGCTGAATGCCGGCCCTCAATATATGCTTGTTTATTCAGGCGGTGATGCTCCGTCCTCAACGGTTCGGAGTGCTTTCAAAGTAAGAGTAGCAAGCAGTTCAAGAAGATCTGCATCAAGAGTAGCAAGCAGTTCAAGAAGATCTGCATCAGGGTCAAGCTATGCTGCTGCTGCTGATAATGATGATGATGCAACTGTAGAAGAGAGCCCCTCCTTCAGCCCCCCGTGATTTTGCAACTGTAGAAGAGAAATTTAGGATGTTGGAGGTTGAAGAATACACTGTACATGTGATGGGCTCTATTTTGAGTTGTATATTCGAATTGGGCCCTAATAGAATCACAACCCATTATTTTTGGTCCACTGGCATTTGGCTCTTGCCTAATCCTTGGTGACTCGCAAGTCGCCACTGCCTGGCCCTTGGCGTGTGGTGCGGCGGGCGAGTTTGAGGCTTCAACAGCGTGCAGACCATGAGGCGCGTGTGGGACCTGAGCCAGAGCGGCGCTGCTGCGGTGAGGCGCGAGCAGGCCGGCGAGGCACGGGCGGGCCGTGGGCGCATGCAGACGGCGGAGAGCTTGGCCCGACGGTCAGTTCTTTGGTTCTTGACAATTTCCTGTCGTCTTGGTTCTGATCAAGAAGCGTTCTTATAAAGTTTAAAGATCGGTTCCTATTCTGTAATTCTGCAACATGCTACTGATATTCTGAATGTTAAATGGCGCAATGCAATCCTCTCAAGGGATAGACTCATGTATATATAGTGGTTACAGCAGGTTACATGCATGGCAGGTAATATCACATGCCAAGAATAGAGGGGCAGGCAATATTACATACCAAGAATAGAGGGAGCGTAGCACTAGAATCAAGTATTCCTAATATACATGATTTTCTATTTAACACCCTCCTCAATCTGAACGGTATGGAATTAAGTTCAGATTGTTACAGATCTTTCCAAAAGTCGGACCAGCTAATGGTTTAGTCATAATATCGGCCACTTGATCTTTGGAGGATATGATCCGCACATCTAATAATTTAGATGCAACCTGCTCACAAACGAAGTGGTAGTCGACTTCGACATGTTTGGTGCGACGACGAAACTGTGGATTCGCCGTCAGATAAGTAGCCCCAATGTTGTCACACCAGAGTGTCGACGGTCTGGATTGTTGTACGCCAATTTCCTTGAGCAGTGCTTGTACCCAAATTAGTTCTGCGGTAGTATTGGCGACCTCCTTATATTCAGCCTCCGTACTGGTGAGACGGTTGGGTGTTTTCGAGAACTCCAGGAAATGAGATTGCTGCCAAAGAAAACGGTGTAGCCGCCAGTACTACGCTGATCGTCTGGATTACCAGCCCAATCCACATCAGAAAAGGCACTCAGTACCGAAGAAGCAGATTTAGTAATGGAGAGTCCCAAATCAGAGGTGGAGTGGAGATACCGCAAGATGCGTTTCACTGCCTTCCAATGAGATTCAGTTGGTGCGGACATATATTGACAAACTCTATTAACCGAGAATGATATATCAGGGCGTGTGAATGATAAATACTGTAGTGCACCAACCACACTACGATAGCGTGTAACATCATCTGGTGAGAGAGGTGTACCATCGTGTATAAATAGTTTGTCAGTAGGCAACATCGGGGTATTGACACCTTTAGAGCTCTCCATGTTGGTGCGCAACAGAAGATCTTTGATGTATTTGCGTTGTGTAAGGATCAGTCCAGAAGATGTATACTGAACTTCAATGCCTAGAAAATAGTTGAGGCGGCCAAGATCCTTTACCGCAAAATCAACTCGAAGTTGTTGGAGCAGACGGTCAGTAGCTGAAGATGAGGAGCTCACAATGATAATATCATCCACATAGATAAGGATATACATTTGGATGCCGGCTTGAGTGAAGATAAATAGTGATACATCCGACTTGGATGCTTGAAAACCCAACCGAATCAGAGTGCTACTCAACCGAGAGAACCAGGCCCGTGGTGCTTGTTTAAGACCATATAAAGATTTCTCAAGTTTGCAAACATACTTTGAATAAGTGGAGTCTTCAAAACCCGGCGGTTGCTTCATGTAAACGTCTTCATCAGTAAATCCATGAAGAAAAGCATTTTGAATGTCAATCTGTCGGAGTGACCATCCTCGAGAAACCACCAAGGATAATAAAATGCGAATGGTGGTCGGCTTCACAACCGGACTGAAAGTGGCATCATAATCAATCCCATATTGTTGTTTGAAACCTTTTGCGACTAGGCGGGCCTTATAACGATCAATAGTTCCATCTGACTTTTATTTGAGTTTGAAAATCCACTTGGAATCAATGATATTGAGACCAGGACGAGGAGGGACAAGGTGCCAAGTCTTGTTTTTAATGATTGCATCAAATTCTTCTTGCATCGCACGAAGCCATAAAGGGTGCTTCATAGCAGTAATATGAGATGATGGCTCTTCAACAGTAGTCCGAGTAACAGAATATGTCACCGTACCATCGGTACGTTGTTTCAGCTGTCGAATATTATTTTTCAGCCGTGTACCATACGTATGTCCTGTGTGATGATTTGGAACAACAGTTAGATCAGCATGATTGACAGGATCGGAGAATACCTCCGGATCAGATGATGTTGTATCCATATCTGAGGGGCCCGCGTTGTCCGTTTGTGACGATACAGCTGCAGGCGCCGTGATTGAAGGAGCAGCATTTAAATCTTTGCTTGGGCCTGGCTGGTCGTGTTGGTTGACCAGGCCAGCGCATGCTGGCTGAGATCCCGGTGGCAGGGATTCAGTTGCCACCGTATGTGTGCTGCCCATATGCAGCAAGGTTCCTAGAGCGGGCCCAGGTTGCATGCATGCATGTGGCCAGGAGATGCAGGCATGTGTACCACTGCCAGGGGACAAGATCCATGAGCTGCCGTTTGTTTGCCGCGTGCCTGGTCGTGGCATGCGGGCGGTTCTCACGAGGCCAGGGGACACGGCCCAGCTATTGCCGCGTCGCTCGCAGATGTTACGCGTGATTGATACGAGGAAGATCCGCTAATAGAATTTCCTGCATTTATTGTGGGCATCGAATAGGAAAACAAATCAAACAATTGGTTAGTAATCCTATCAACACTATTACTGCCCGATGATTGTGGATCAACGTTGGATGAAGGATTTTTGAATGGAAAGACATGCTCATCAAAGATAACATCCCTGGAAATATAGACACGTCCAATATCTATGTCAAGACATTTGTACCCTTTATGAATAACACTATAGCCAATAAAAACACATGGTTTAGATCGAAAAGATAACTTGTGTTTATTATATGGACGAAGATGAGGCCAACACGCACAACCAAAAATACGAAGCATGGAATAATTAGGTGGTGTGCGAAATAGTCGTTGTAAAGGGCACAAATTATCAATAACACGGGTAGGGAGGCGATTTATGAGGTACGTGGCTGTGGTGAAGGCTTCATCCCAGAATTTGAGTGGCATGCCGGCATGAGCTAAGAGGGCGATACCGGTTTCAACAATATGGCGATGTTTGCGTTCAGCTGAACCATTTTGTTGATGGGTATGGGGACAGGACACCCTATGTGTGATGCCTATTTTAGTGAAAAATTGGTTATGGAGTTTCTTATATTCCCCACCCCAATCGGATTGTACGCATTTGATTTTGGTGTCAAGGAGGCGTTCGACATGAGCTTGAAAAATGAGA
The DNA here is from genome assembly GCA_030760725.1 of Neostapfia colusana. Lineage (NCBI taxonomy): Eukaryota > Viridiplantae > Streptophyta > Magnoliopsida > Poales > Poaceae > Neostapfia > Neostapfia colusana. Next base: position 2,971,116 of record JASWHV010000010.1, on the reverse strand, counting down.
AAAATGCGTTGAGCGTCAGTTCTATCATTCATGAGATAAATCCATGTAAATTTGCTGAAGTCATCAATAAAGCTAATATAATATTTGAAGCCACCAACAAACACGGGAGCAGGACCCCAAATATCAGAATAAATGAGTTCAAGTGGTGTCGTGGATCTATGATAGGAAATAGTATAGGGTAATTGATGACTTTTAGCTAACTGGCACGCATTACAAACTGAGGAGATAGTAGACTCTTTAAGACACGGAAGATTATGAATACGTAAAATGGACCGAACAACTTGAGGAGATGGATGACCGAACCGAGCATGCCATTGATCCGGACGCGCAGAATAGCTCACGAACGCCTGCTTGATGTACTTAATATCGGACGGCTTGAGGGGGTACAGACCGACTTCACATTTACCTTCCAGGAGTAGATTCTGAGTTGCCCGATCCTTTATGAGGTAGTAGGAAGGATGAAATTCAAAGAATATATTGTTATCACGGGATAATTTATGAACTGAAAGAAGGTGTTTAGAAATTTCGGGAACGTGAAGGACATTGTTAAGAGCAAGAGGGCGTGTATTAGTATTGATAGAACAGGAACCAATGTGTTTAATTTGCAAACCTACACCGTTGCCCACTTGTACCGTGTCACCACCATGGTACTGATCCCGCACAACTAGGCGATCAAGATCACTTGTGATGTGATCCGTGGCGCCCGTGTCATTGTACCAGTTAGGATCAATTTTGTAGGAGCTTGTAGATGCGAGAGCCGCCGAAGGAACCTCCTCCTTGTACAATTCATCCATCCGGTGCCAACACTTGATGGTAGTGTGACCGATCTTGCCGCATATCTGGCACTGAGGACGAGGGCCGTCGCGACGATCAGCCTGCATGGGAGTACCTCCACGGGAGTGTCCGCCACGACCACGGTCACCACGGCCGCGGCCGCGGCCGCGGGAGGGGCCACCGCGATGCACGTAGTTGGCATAGGCACCGTGGTGCTGCTGCAATTCAGCCACGTGTTGAAGTTGACGTGCCTCGAACGCAACTAGATGTGCGAACACATCGTCAATGGAGAGCGGCTCGGTCTTGGTCGTCATGGAGGTGACGAATGGGTCATATTCAGCCGGTAGCCCCGTGAGTAGATAAGCGAGGACCTCCTCATCACGTAGAGGAGCGTCAGCGCTAGCGAGCTCGTTAGCAAGCCCCGTGATCTTGCGGAAGAAGTCAGCCGCAGATAAATCACGTTTTTTTGATGTAGCAAGTTCCACACGGATTTGCACCGTGCACGCCTTCGTTGAAGAGGCGAATTTCTTCTGGAGGGAGTCCCAAACCTCCTTGGAGGATGCCGCAATTTTTCTTGGCTCTATTACCATGTTAAATGGCGCAATGCAATCCCCTCAAGGGATAGACTCATGTATATATAGTGGTTACAGCAGGTTACATGCATGGCAGGTAATATCACATGCCAAGAATAGAGAGGCAGGCTGTCGAAGTGTGCGATCGACACTTCCCCCGGGCCTGCACTGGGCAGCCCGCGGAGGTTCTTTTTTCGGAGGGGCTAGTTCCTAGCGGAGAGCTTGCGCGAATGGACGAGTTAGTGAGAGCTTGACACGGGAGGTTTTACGTGGTTCAGGCCGCCGGAGCGTAAAACCCTACGTCCACGGCGAGCTATGGAGCTCGCTGTATTGCTTGCTGCTCAGGGCCGGGGCCCTGAGCTTGGGGGTGAGTTACAACTTGAGAGTGTATGGGCTAGCGTATGAGTTGCAGAATGCGAACCCTTGCTATCGACGCCTACCCGAGCCTTTTATAGTCCAAGGCTCGGGCGGCTTACAAGGGAAGCCGGGACCCGACAGGTGGTCCTGGGAAGATTGTCTACTATCTACCGTATCTGTAGTTATGCCGGTGGTTGCCTCCGGTCGAAGGCTTCTGAGTCTTCCTTTTGCCGCCCTGCCCATGCCGTGCGCTAGTCGTGGTGGTTGATGACGGCGCAGGCGGCATGGGACGTCTTGTCGCGGCGTTTATTACCTGTCAGGTTCTGGCACCACGCGCCAGTCTGTGATGCGACTGGACGCAATGGCACCTGACAGGCGCGCGCTCCGCGTTTCCGCGTCTTGGGAAGACGCGGGCCTTGAATTCCTTGTACGGGCAAGGTGAGGGGCGCCTTTACGCCCGCTGCCTACCGCTCGGGGGCAGGCAGCACCGTTCTTCCAGCCACGTGGCGGGTCCGGAGCTCTTCTCTGAGGAGAGGGAGGTCCGGCCCCGCTAGACGCGTGGCACCTTCGGACCTCTCTCCCGCGGAGGGGGAGGTCCGACTTCTGCATGCCACGTGGCGGGCCCGAAGCTTACCTCTGAGGAGAGGGAGGTCCGGCCTCGCTGGACGCGTGGCGTCTTCGGACCTCTCTCCCGCGGAGGGGGAGGTCCGGCTTCTGTATGCCACGTGGTGGGCCCGGAGCTCTCCTCTGGGGAGAGGGAGGTCCGGCCCCGCCAGACGCGTGGCGCCTTCGGAGCTCTCCCTGCGGAGAAGGGCGAGCACCTTAGGAATTTTACCCTGTGCGTGGGGGTACCCCATATCTCAGGTACCGACAGTGGCCCCCGGGCCCATCTCGGGGGAGATAGAGAGCCCGAGGTGGGACCTCCGTCTCTTCCGATCCGCGCACTTTCTCTAAGTCCCGACTTGACCGCTGCTGGAGCACGAACGGCCGCGGGGTCGTGAGAGCGTGCGCCCACTTGATGATTGCTTTTACTGCGGTGGTTCCCAAGGCTGCCACTTCTGCACGTTGCGGCGCTTTCTTCGGGAACCGCCGAAGGGCCTTGCCGGCTCATCTTCTCAGGAGACTGACTCCTTGACCCCACCGCTTTAGTTAAGCGGCTTGGGCCCAGCTTTCATTGGCGCCTAGTCTCGGAGCCGACGAGGTCGCCGATGCGATGTTTCCGGAGGTTTTCGAATTACCTCGAACCATCCCTGGAAAGTTTTAAAAGGTGATCTCACCCGCATCGCGGCTTCCCTTCGCATTGCGCTCGTACTTCCCTTGAACTCTTGCGCCCCGGCTCTCCTGTCCTTGCGCCTTCTTTCGCTATGGCTTCCAACTTGCTTCCGTCGCGCCTCGTTCGCTCCTCCGAGCTCGGGCCAATGCGCGGGCTGCTGGGCTGGCGCTCGGAAGCGCAGAAGCATCGGCTCCGCCGAGGATCTCTCCCCCTGGTCCTGGGAAAGGGGGAGATGGTCTTCTTTACCGCTTATGCTCTGGCGGGGTTCGTTCCGCCAATTTCTTCCTTCTTCGTCACCTTGCTGGAGACATACGGTCTCCAACTCCACCATCTCTCCCCCAACTCCCTCGCAATGGCGGCAGTTTTTGTCCACTTCTGCGAGATGTTCGTGGGGGTGCACGCCTCCGTGACGCTCTTCCGGCACTTCTTTGTGCTGCGTACGACCGGACGCGGCTCAAAGACTCAGATGGGGGCGTATTACTTCCAGCATCGCTGCAAAGACCCCAAGGTCTCCGGATACCTTCTGCCCTTCAGCGCATCAAGGTGGGAGAACTAGAGGGAGAGCTGGGTGGTAGTGCAGACCGATGAGCACGATCGCCTACAACTCCCAACCGCCAGCCCAACCACCGATCGCCGCTTCTGGGAGGAGATCCCTGAGCTGGAGCAGGAGTACACTCCGGTCTTGGAGCGGATCCGGTTCTTAGCCAACGAGGGGCTGACATCTCTGATGGTGCTGATGGACTTTGTGTCACGCCGCATTGCTCCCTTGCAGCAACGCAGCCGCCCAGCGTGGTACTACACCGGTGAGCAGGACTGTACCAGGCTGGAGAGAGGCCCCGACTCTGTCCCTTCCAACGAGGAGCTGGAGGAGATGGTGAGCAAGGTGAGCGGTGACTATATTCCCAGCGGCGTCCCCGTCCTTCCGCCTTCTGCCACTCCCCTCTTCTTGGAGCCTCAGAGGAGGTCGGAGCTCCTGCGGAAGATGTCGAACCTTGATGATATCGGGATTGCCGTTCGTCAGGTCGGGGATGCCTTCCGGGGCATCACCATTCCAGGAACCGAGCACCCTGAATCAGGGCATGAGGCATCCACTGCTGCCAAACCTTCCCCCAGAGCCGACGGAACCCAAGGTGCCGATAAAGGGAAAGGTAAAGAGTCGGCCCCCGGGCATCTAGAGAAAAAACGCGCTCGGTCTCATCCAAGGGTGCCGCCTGTGCCAATCCAGGGTGCCGGAGCTACCTTGCTTCCATCTCCCGGAGATGCTGGTCCATCGGGTGGCGACCCGAAGAGGTCCCGAGTGTCCCTCCCCGGCGGGTCTCTCCCTAGACAGCAGTCATCCGAATCAGCCCAAGTATCTCGCCATTCTCCCTCGAGTGGCGGGGTTCCCAGGACGGATGTTGGTGGGGCGACGCCGGCGAGCATGCCGGAGGTCCAGGCGTCCCATTCCGCGACCGCTCCTGTCGCTGGTCCTGGTAGTTCAGCTACAGCCCAGAGGCCAGTGCAGCAAGCTCGCTGGAGCGCTCATGCCGCTCAGTAAGTGTTATTCTTTCTGACTTATAGGAGCAGAGCTCCTGCCTCTCCTCTTATTCTGAGGGCTTCTTCTTCTTTGCAGGGACCAACCGGCTGCCAAGGGCGGGCCTCTTACCCGGCCGCCTTCAACCAGCGGGGGCTCCGCGCCTCGGCCCCTGGGGACCGCGGCGGCCCCCATAGCTCCCAAATCAACGGGGGTAGTGGCCTCGGTGGCCGCATCTGCTCCTACCCACCCTCCTTCACCAGCCCAGAAGCCAGGTCTTGAGACCGGGAGGGCCGCTGTAGGTGTGCCTACTGGCCCCCTGGCCTGCTTAGGACAGCGCCCCCCCCCCCACCCCCGTAGCTGCCGAGGCGCCGGCGCTCCCGCCGATCTTGGACTCGTCCGGGGGGTCCAGCGGCGCGACTCCTGCTCCCCCTGCTCCGGTGCCCGTGTGGGACGCCATGGAGCGTGCCCAGACCAGCTCCCGGCAGCTCCAATCTGCCTTTGAGCAGGAGCGGAAGGCATTGGCCGGCGAGAGATACCGCCTTCTCAGCTGGCAGTAGCGGGCCCGGGCGGACCTCGACTCAAGGCGGTCAAGGCTTGAGGCCATGAGTGCTCTGCTTGGCGCCCAGAAGAAGGCCATTAGCCGCTTGGAGCTAGAGGCCCAGCGGGTTCGTGCCACCTACCGCGAGGCTCTGGCCAAAGCTGAAGCCAAAGCCAAGGAGTGTTCCGCCGCCGCGGAGGACTTGCAGCTGCAGGTAGCCCGTCGGGAGCATGCCGTCGCTGATCGGGAACGCGCTGCTGCGGACGAGGAGGAGAAGACCACCGCTCGGCTGAGGGTCAAGGTGGAGGAGCTACGGGCTCGGACTGAGGCGTTGGAGCTCCGTGAGTCGGCTGTCACCGCGAGGGAGGAGCAGTCTTCCAAGGAGCTTCAGGCGGTGATGGATCGCGAGCTAGCGGCCCGCCAAGAGGTAGAGAGGCTCCAGTCCCTGCGGACTGCCGAGGCCCAGGTGGTCTGGAGCTTCATTGCTAAGGCGGGATCCGCCTTGGCTCCTCTTGGTTTTAGCCCTGTGCAGGTGGAGACCCCAGCACGGCCGGTGTCCGAAGCGTCCCCAGCTCTCGGCGACAAGCTAGGTCGGCTCGAATCAGTGATCGCCGACGAGCTGGAAGCGGAAGGTCGGGGCCTTGCGAAGGAGGTTGCGATGCACGTTCTGTCGTGCTTTGTTAGCCGAGACCCTTCCTTTTCCCTGGGGCCGGTCCGTTTAGGACCCATCGCCGACCAGGAGGAAGCTGCCAGGGCCGAAGTCGAGGACTTAGCTGCCCTCGTGGCCTCTAGGTTTCATCGGGAGTCCGGGGACCCCTAGGCACCCGCCCTTGTGTCCACAAGGCCCTGTACTTCCTTTGTTTATTTTTGTTGAGTCTGTAGCCCAGCTCGTGGAGCCTTTGCATGGACAGACTCCTGTTTCTTTTTGTTTCTGCATGCCTTAGTCTTCTTCTTGGCCTTTCCTGACCGAGCCCTTAGCTCCGCAAGGGCTCGGAGGCCTTGACCAATCTCGAAGCTCTGCATAGACACCTTGTCCGGGTCCCCACTGTATACCAAGGGTTCCGGAGGTCTCCAGGACCCGCCTCACGAGATCGGAGGGGGGTCCGAGCCTGGAGCTCCTGCCTGGGAGGAGGTCCGGGCTCGCAAGGCACGTGGAGGCCCCGGGCCTCTCCCCGCAGAGGGAGGGGGGGAGGTCCGACTTCCGTAGACCACGCGGCGGTCCCGGAGCTCCCCTCGAAGAGGTGGGAGGTCCGGCCCTGCCGGACACGTGGGGCCTCCGGACCCTACCCCTGTGAGGGCTAGCCCTTTGATCTTACCTTAGGGTTTTTGGCCTGCCGCGATCCCGTAGCGGCCCCCTGGTAGGTGCGTTCTATTGGGTGGATGCGCCTACCATACTCCTGCGGGGAGCTGGGGCTGAGAAACCCTGCACATAAGGAAAAAGTAATTCTCCTTGGGGGCTCTCCCCTCTATTCCTTAGTCATATCTGCAGCAAATTCCGACTAAAGATGAAAATGAGAAGAGGGAGTTGAACGCATAGTGAGCATGCGTTAGTAGGGTAATCATAGAAATTTAATAAGTAAATTAAATGAGTACCAAAGAAGAGCAACGTAGGGTGGGCTTCTTTTCATATAAATTTCCACACGGGGGAAGGAGGGCCGCATATGTAGGCCACGACCCACCTCAAGGTAAGCAAGACTCTACGCGCTTGGGGTCGGAACCAGGCGAAGCTGAACGTAGTCCTGAACCGTCCCCTGAGGCTTAGTTGCTCCAAGCCCGGTTCACGGGCTTTTATGGAAATTACTATGAAAAGAAGGGCCTGCCTGATTGTTGCTCTAGGGGTAGAACTTACAGCGGTGTTCCGTGTTCCGAAGGTTCGGGAGCGGGTCCCTATCTTCGGTTCTGGGGAATGGTCCCAGGCCCGGGATGTCCAGCCCTAGTACGGAAAATGGCCATGCGGGCTGGATCACCCGTACCGTCCAAGCCGGTGTATGGATCTGCTTGGCATGGAACAGGCATGCCTAGCAGCTCTCGACCAGCTCGACGGCATCCTGGAGTGTTGCCGGCTAGTAGAAGCCATGCCGAAAGGCTTTACCGACAAGCGTGCGTGAGGAAGAATGACTCCCACATTCGCCTCCATGGATCTCAGCGAACAAGTCGCAGCCTTCCCCCTGGGTTGTGCACCGCAATAGGATGTGGTTGGCGCCACGTTGGTAGAGATCCCCCTCTACCGCCATGTGTCTCTTGGCCATACGCGCAATCCGTTCAGCGGATACACGTTCATCAGGGAGGATATTGTCTTTCAAGTAGTCCCGGACCTCCGTGATCCATGCATCGGGTCTGACTTGAGCATCTGGATCTTGAGCGCTGGGTTGCACGGAGTCCCCAGTGACGCTTATGATCATTGGCGGCGCTCATGGCCGTCGGGACCGCCAGTTTCGAGGTGCTGGTCTAGCCCCCTTCGCCCGGCTCGGCGGGCCGGGCTGTGGGTCGCGGCAACGTCCTCTCGAGGCCCCCTTCAGGCACAGTGGCTCCGGTGGCAGTGGGGGCCCTCGTTGAAAGGTCGTCAGCTGCGGCCTTGCTAGCGCGCGGTACGTGGTGCAGGTCCAAGGCGAGGGGGTTTGTCTCCGCCGTCTTGGTTGATAACCAGACTGGGGATTGCCCTGAGCCAACGACTAGCGAGAAGGATGAGCACTCCATACTCTGCTATGGTGTTGGCCGCCTTGGAATTGAGACGCGCCACATACCCAGACTGCTCCCCCGATGGCATGAGGAACAGTACGCTAGCATCGGCCCCCTACTTTCGCGGGGAGCTGTGGGCGAACATCATTTGATGAGTCCTGATGAAGGTCAGGGCTCAGGGTCCTGTTTCATCGTCTTCATGGCCCCCTGAGCGTGCATTTACTTCAGCCACAAGTGAACTAATGCTCGGTTAATGTCTGTATGACGGGAAAGGGAACCTAGATCAAGCTTCAGTAGCTCCGCCGCCCATTCGGCGGCATTGCGCGTCGCATGGAGCTGCGAGTGATAGCTTTTAGCCTGGGGAGATCGCCGGGTGCCCGGCACTCGGGGGTCCTCAGGCTGTTTTGGACCTCACGGGAAGCTCCGCTGTCGTCCTGGGGGCTCCGGGAGGTTGTGTCAGGGATCCGAGGTCTGGTCTTCTGGCGCTTGCTTCTTGGTAGCGGAACAGGTTTCTGTGGTATGGGGTTAAAGCCATTGCGCGAAAACCAGAAATTCGCGGGACCCCTAGCTATGCCGAGTATCAACTACTTCAGACACAGGGGTCTGATGGGAGCCCTAGCAAGCATTTGGGAAGCGCAGCATATCACAGCCTGGTATCGAGTGTACTACTTGCTCTATCAGTCAAAGAGAAAATAGGTCTTTAGGACATGCCTTATTGAGATTGGTGCAGTGGATGCGCTTCCGGAGCTTCTCGCCGGCCCTCGGGATAATAACACGGTTTGCCAAGCACCGGGAGCGGCGGACCCTACGTCTCGTCGGACGGCCGGACGTCGGGAAAGATCTTTAAGTAATGCTCTATCACCTCCCTGGGGATCTCTGGTCTCGGTGATGGCTGTCATGCAGCACATCGACCTCATGTCGGAGGGGGGCAACGAGCACGCCTTCCTATATGCTACCCTGGCCCCCGGCTACCCGGGTGGTCTGGGTGGCACCGGCGCTGATTCGGATGAGCCTTGTGGGGATGTCGTCCTCATCAAGGGGTTGCACGCGGGGTGCGGCGGTAGAGGCACGGTGACGTGCACTTGGGTGGAGCTGGTTTGGTCTTGTACCGCTGAGGGCTGGCACTCTAGTTGCTATAAGCGCCCGAAGCCTTTCCAAGGCTAATACTGCGGCAACACGGTCTCCACAAACCTTGGGGACGCCTGTTGGTGTAGGCATCTTCAAGACAAGGTAGCCGTAGTGGGCCATTGCCATGAATCGGTACGGGGCTGGCCTACCGATTATGGCATTGAAGGGGGGGGGGTCAGTCTCGGCCACGTCGACCAGAATGTACTCCGTCCGGTAGCTGCCCGGTGCCCCAAAGGTCACCGGGAGGCTGATGCGGCCGTAGGAAACGACCTGTCCCGGCCCTACCCCTGAGAGCGGGCTCGATGGGGTGAGCTTGGCCATCGGGATCTGCAGCTTCTGGAAGGCTGCGTGACTGATGAGGTTCAGTCCAGCCCCACCATCCATCAAGACGTGGTACATCTTCACGCCGGCGACGGTAAGGGCCACCATGAGCGGTAGTTGGCCGGCCCCAGCCATGTTCCTGGGGCAGTCGGTGTCATTGGAGCTGATGGGGGTTCCCATCCACCTGAGGCGCGGTACTGCACCTGGGAGGGGAGCCACCGACGCTACCGCTCGTCGCAAGGCCTTAGCCATACTTCTGAACAGGGGGGTCAGCGGACCCGCCGAAGATGTCACAGGGCATCTTCCTGTGCTCGTCATCACTGGAGATGGAGCTTCCATGATTGCGCGTTGCCCTTGCGGCGCGCCGGAGCTCCTGGAAATTCACCTGGCGGTCATCGCCGTCTCGGGCCTCGACCTTCTGGTTGCCCTCCCTTACTATAGGATGGGGCATCAGCTAGGGGCTGCTTCCCCTTCCGAAAGCGCCCCGCGAGCTTCTGGATTTCCCGGCCTCTGGGGAATTCCGCCGGGTTGATGCTGCTGTCGTACTTCTCAGGCGAGAGTGGTCGAAACTTGCACGGCCATTTTGTGAAGCGAAGGCGGGGCGCGAGGGCCGCACACCCCGCTTCTGTTGCCGCAGGTTCTGATGCCGCGAATGCTTGGTTCGCACCGAGCACCGCATGCTTCCGGCGGCCATACATAGGACATACGACTGTGGCATATTGAGTAGCAGCGCTCTTCGCTGCAGCTAGCACACCCTCACTAGGTACACCCAGCGCTAATGAAAACCTGACACTGGTCGGAGCCTGCATTGCCGGGGTCGGTGCTGCCAGTACCGGTTGCTGGCTCCCAGTGCAGGTATCGGCGCCGCGAACGCCTGGTCCTCCGCTGGCACAGTATGCCCCGGTATGGGCAAGGCCGCTCTATAGACCGGGGGCGCCATTCGCAGGGCATATGGTTGTGACATATACTGCGTGACGTATGCCTGGGGTAGAGCCCGCGTAGCGAAGATCTGCCCTTCAGGCTGGGTCGAGGCCGACGTCATATTGTCGCCAGCCTCTTGGGTGCGACGCCCTTCTTGACGTCGCTCGAGGAACACTCGGGCATCTTGGCCTAAGCGACACCGTTCCAGTTCTGCCCTCAGGTCCGTCGACGGAAGCCTAGTGGAGCTGGAACTTCCCCGTCTGGCTGTCAACCGTTGGCGTGCGCGTCAGCGACGCAGCTGGTTGGTCGGAGCGTCATCCCCGCCGAAGTCAATGGTTTGCGACGGCGACGGCAAGACGGTTTACCTCGAGAATCCACTGCTGGGTCGCTGCCTGAGGCACGTCTCCAGCAGGCGGATTGTGCAGTAGCGCTCTTGCTGCAGCTAGCGCACCCCTTCCGGGTACGCCCGGCGCTACTGGAGATATGACGCTGGTTGGAGCCTGCATTGCCGGGGTCGGCGCTGCCAGAGCCGGTTGCTGGCTCCCAGCTTGTACTGACACACTCCGTCCTGAGTGTGTTGGCTTGTACTCCCCCCTAGCCGCGGCTCGCCGCGGCGGCGGGGGAGGTGAGCTTGCCGCCGAAAAGAGCTTGGTCATCTTCGTTGGCGGAAACTCGTCGCGCTAGGGGAAAAGCCCCCTACCTAGCGCGCCAAATGTCGAAGTGTGCGATCGACACTTCCCCCAGGCCTGCACTGGGCAGCCCGCGGAGGTTCTTTTTTCGGAGGGGCTAGTTCCTAGCGGAGAGCTTGCGCGAATGGACGAGTTAGTGAGAGCTTGACACGGGAGGTTTTACGTGGTTCAGGCCGCCGGAGCGTAAAACCCTACGTCCACGGCGAGCTATGGAGCTCGCTGTATTGCTTGCTGCTCAGGGCCGGGGGCCTGAGCTTGGGGGTGAGTTACAGCTTGAGAGTGTATGGCTAGCGTAAGAGTTGCAGAATGCGAACCCTTGCTATCGACGCCTACCCGAGCCTTTTATAGTCCAAGGCTCGGGCGGCTTATAAGGGAAGCCGGGACCCGACAGGTGGTCCCGGGAAGATTGTCTACTATCTACCGTATCTGTAGTTATGCCGGTGGTTGCCTCCGGTCGAAGGCTTCTGAGTCTTCCTTTTGCCGCCCTGCCCATGCCGTGCGCTAGTCGTGGTGGTTGATGACGGCGCAGGCGGCATGGGACGTCTTGTCGCGGCGTTTATTACCTGTCAGGTTCTGGCACCACGCGCCAGTCTGTGATGCGACTGGACGCAACGGCACCTGACAGGCGCGTGCTCCATGTTTCCGCGTCTTGGGAAGACGCGGACCTTGAATTCCTTGTACGGGCAAGGTGAGGGGCGCCTTTACGCCCGCTGCCTACCGCTCGGGGGCAGGCAGCACCGTTCTTCCAGCCATGTGGCAGGTCCAGAGCTCTTCTCTGAGGAGAGGGAGGTCCGGCCCCGCTGGACGCGTGGCGCCTTCGGACATCTCTCCCGAGGAGGGGGAGGTCCGGCTTCTGCATGCCACGTGGCGGGCCCGAAGCTTACCTCTGAGGAGAGGGAGGTCCGGCCTCGCTGGACGCGTGGCGTCTTCGGACCTCTCTCCCGCGGAGGGGGAGGTCCGGCTTCTGTATGCCATGTGGCGGGCCCGGAGCTCTCCTCTGGGGAGAGGGAGGTCCGGCCCCGCCAGACGCGTGGCGCCTTCGGAGCTCTCCCTGCGGAGAAGGGCGAGCACCTTAGGCATTTTACCCTGTGCGCGGGGGTACCCCATATCTCAGGTACCGACACAGGCAATATTACATACCAAGAATAGAGGGAGCGTAGCACTAGAATCAAGCATTCCTGTCGGTACCTGAGATATGGGGTACCCCCGCGCACAGGGTAAAATGCCTAAGGTGCTCGCCCTTCTCCGCAGGGAGAGCTTCGAAGGCGCCACGCGTCTGGCGGGGCCGGACCTCCCTCTCCTCAGAGGAGAGCTCCGGGCCCGCCACATGGCATACAGAAGCCGGACCTCCCCCTCCGCGGGAGAGAGGTCCGAAGACGCCACGCGTCCAGCGATGCCGGACCTCCCTCTCCTCAGAGGTGAGCTCCGGGCCCGCCACGTGGCATGCAGAAGCTGGACCCCCCCCCCTCCGCGGGAGAGAGGTCCGAAGGCGCCACGCGTCCAGCGGGGCCGGACCTCCCTCTCCTCAGAGAAGAGCTCCGGACCCGCCACGTGGCTGGAAGAACGGTGCTGCCTGCCCCCGAGCGGTAGGCAGTGGGCGTAAAGGCGCCCCTCACCTTGCCCGTACAAGGAATTCAAGGCCCGCGTCTTCCCAAGACGCGGAAACGCGGAGCACGCGCCTATCAGGTGCCGTTGCGTCCAGTCGCATCACAGACTAGTGCGCGGTGTCAGAACCTGACAGGTAATAAACGCCGCGACAAGACATCCCATGCCGCCTGCGCCGTCATCAACCACTACGACTAGCGCACGGCATGGGCAGGGCGGCAAAAGGAAGACTCAGAAGCCTTCGACCGGAGGCAACCACCGGCATAACTACAGATACGATAGATAATAGACAATCTTCCCGGGACCACCTGTCGGGTCCTGGCTTCCCTTGTAAGCCGCCCGAGCCTTGGACTATAAAAGGCTCGGGTAGGCGTCGATAGCAAGGGTTCGCATTCTGCAACTCATACGCTAGCCATACACTCTCAAGCTGTAACTCACCCCCAAGCTCAGGCCCCCGGCCTGAGCAGCAAGCAATACAGCGAGCTCCATAGCTCACCGTGGACGTAGGGTTTTACGCTCCGGCGGCCTGAACCACGTAAAACTTCCCGTGTCAAGCTCTCACTAACTCGTCCATCGCGCAAGCTCTCCGCTAGGAACTAGCCCCTCCGAAAAAAGAACCTCCGCGGGCTGCCCAGTGCAGGACCGGGGGAAGTGTCGATCGCACACTTCGACATTTGGCGCGCCAGGTAGGGGGGCTTTTCCCCTAGCGCGACGAGTTTCCGCCAACGAAGATGATCAATCTCCCTTCGGCGCAAGCTCACCTCCCCCGCCTCCGCGGCAAGCCGCGGATAGGGGGGAGTACAAGCCAACACACTCAGGACGGAGTGTGTCAGTACAAGCTGGGAGCCAGCAACCGGCTCTGGCAGCGCCGACCCCGGCAATGCAGGCTCCAACCAGCGTCATATCTCCAGTAGCGCCGGGCGTACCCGGAAGGGGCGCGCTAGCTGCAGCAAGAGCGCTACTGCACAATCCGCCCGCTGGAGACGCGCCTCAGGCAGCGACCCAGCGGTGGATTCTCGAGGTAGACCGTCTTGTCGTCGCTGCCGCAAGCCCACGACTCTGGCGGAGACGACACTCCAACCAGCCGGCCGTGTCGCTGATACGCACGCCGATGGCTGATGAACAGACGGCAGATTCCAGCTCTGCCAGCCCTCAATCGATGGATCTGAGGACAGAGCTGGAGCGGTGTCGCTCGGGTCAAGATGCCCGAGTATACCTCGAGCAACGCCGAGAAAGGCGTCGCTACCAAGGAGCTGACGACAGCATGACGTCGGCCTCGACCCAGCCTGAAGAGCAGACCTTCGCCATGCGACCTCTGCCCCAGGCCTGCGCTGTGCAGAATATGCCACAGTCATATGTACTGCAGATGGCGCCCCCGGCCTACGGAGCAGCTTTGCCCGTACCGGGGTACACTGTGCCTGGTGCGAACTCAGCGTTCGCGGCACCAGAACCTGCGGTGACGGAAGCAGGATGCGCAGCCCTCGCGCCCCATCTTCGCTTTGCGAAGTGGCCGCGCAAGTTTCGGCCACACCTGCCCGAGAAGTACGACGGCAGCGTCAACCCGGCGGAGTTTCTCCAGATCTACTCCACCGCCGTACTTGCCGCAGGAGGGAATGAAGCCGTCATGGCCAATTACTTCCCTGTCGCCTTGACCGGTCCAGCGCGGTCTTGGCTCATGAACCTCCCCCAAGGTTCCGTCACCTCCTGGGGAGAGCTTTGCCGACAGTTTGTAGCCAACTTCGGCAGCTCCTACACCCGGCCTGGCACGGAGCTCGACCTCCACGCCGTCCAGCAGCAGCCTGGGGAGTCGCTGCGCTCTTTCATCCAGCGGTTCTCCCAGGTGCGGAACACCATCCCACACATTCAAAATGCTTCTGTGGTGGTGGCGTTCCGGCAAGGCGTCCGGGACAAGAAGATGCTCGAGAAGCTCGCGACCAGGGAGGTCCGCGACGTCTCAGAGCTCTTCAGCTTGGCGGACAAATGCGCCAGAGCTGCCGAAGGACGGAGCTGGCACTCGCTGCCATCCTCCGAGTCAGGGGGACTGCCCGGATCCAGTCCTACTCCCTGTGGAAGCAGCAGGAAGGCCAGGGGCCGAGGCAGAAGCAAGATAGAGTCACCGACCGCAGTCCCAGTCGTCACTGCAGCGACGCTCGGTGGGGCTCGGGGGCCGCGCCCCGACAAGAAGCAGCAAAGATCACCAATCCCAGAAGGTGATAAAGACAGTATGTGCCCCGTGCACGGCAGCTGTCGCCACACTGCTGCCGAGTGCCGGGAGATCCGAAGGCTCGCAGAGCGTTTCCGCAAGGAGAAGCGGCAGCGGGCTGATGACCTGCCCTTCCGTCCAAAGGAAGGTGAGCAGAGGGTGGATGTTCCAGATAACATCGACCACCCAGAGGAGATCCGGGAGCCTCCGCGTGTCGTGAAGGCGGCACGCAATCACGAGGATTCCGACTCCAGCGGCGATGAGCGTCGAAAGAAGCTCTACGTCATATACGGCGGGTCCGCCGACCCCTCGTCCCGAAGCGCAGTCAAGACTCTGCGCCGAGCGGTAGCGTCGGTGGCGTCACTCCCAAGTGCTGCACCACACCTAAAGTGGATGGGGACCCCCATCAGCTTTGATGCCACCGACTGCCCCAGGAACATGGCTGGGGCCGGCCAGCTGCTGCTCCTGGTGGCCCCTACCATCGCCAACGTGAGAATGTACCACGTTTTGGTGGATGGAGGGGCTGGGCTGAACCTCATCAGCCGTGCAGCTTTCCAGAAGCTGCAGATCCCGATGGCCAAGCTCACCCCGTCGAGTCCGTTCTCAGGGGTAGGGCCGGGACAGGTTATCCCCTACGGCAGCATTAGTCTCCCGGTGACCTTCGGGGCTCCGGACAGCTATCGAACAGAGTACATCCAGTTCGACGTAGCGGAGATAGACCTCCCCTTCAACGCCATAATCGGCAGGCCAGCCCTGTACCGGTTCATGGCTGTAGCCCATTACGGCTACCTTGTCCTGAAGATGCCAACGCCGACAGGTGTTCTCAGGATTCGTGGGGACCGCACTGCTGCAGTGTCGGCCCTGGAGAAGCTCCAAGCACTCGCGACAGCTGGGGCCTCAGCCCCCGGCAATACGGAATCGGACCAGCTCCGCCCGTGTGCACGTCACCGTGCTTCCACCACAGCACCCCGGGTGCAACCTCTCGACGAGGGCGGCGTCCCCTTAAAGGTCGTCCAAGTCGGCGCCGAAGCTACCCAGACCACCCAGGTAGCCGGGGGCCTGGATAGTAAATAGGAAGGCGCGCTCGTCACCTTCCTCCGGCACAACGTCGACGTGTTTGCATGGCAGCCGTCACAGATGCCGGGGATCCCCAGGAAGGTGATCGAGCACCACTTGAAAGTCTTCCCCGACGCCCGGCCGGTTCAACAGAAGCCCCGCAAGCAGTCCATTGAGCGGCAGAACTTCATCCGTGAGGAAGTCAAGAAGCTGCTGGACGCTGGCTTCATACGGGAGGTCCACCACCCACGATGGTTGGCGAACCCCGTCGTTGTCCCGAAGGCCGGCGGGAAGCTCCGGATGTGCATCGACTACACCAGTCTCAATAAGGCATGTCCTAAAGATCCATTCCCTCTCCCTAGAATAGACCAAATAGTAGACTCAACGTCAGGCTGTGATATGCTGTGCTTCCTAGACGCCTATTCGGGTTTCCATCAGATCCCCATGTCTAGGGAGGACGAGGAGCACACCTCCTTCATCACAGTGGACGGCCTTTATTGCTATGTGTCTATGCCTTACGGCCTAAAGAATGCACTCCCCACCTTTGTGCGGGCAATGCACAAAACCTTTGGGGAGTTAATAAGAGACCTGGTTGAGGTGTATGTCGATGACATAGTTGTCAAGGTCAAGGAGGGTCCGTCCCTGCTAGATAACCTAGCCCTAGTCTTTGACAAGTTGCGCTCTACACGCACCAAGCTGAACCCAGATAAATGTGTGTTCGGCGTGTCCTCTGGGAAGCTCTTAGGGTTCCTGGTCTCGCACCGGGGGATTGAGGCCAACCCAGAGAAGATCAAGGCCATCGACTTGATGCGGCCCCCTGCCCGCGTCAAAGATGTCCAGAAACTCACAGGATGTCTAGCCGCGCTGAGTCGGTTTATACCGAGGCTAGCAGAGCGGGCACTCCCTTTCTTTAAGCTCCTGCGCAAGTCGGGCCCCTTTGCCTGGACTGACGAAGCGGAAGAGGCTTTCCAGGAGTTGAAGCGACTCCTGACGACCCTACCAGTCATGGTAGCCCCTGAGCCCGGAGAGCACCTGTTGCTCTACATCGTGGCGACAACTGAAGTAGTGAGTATGGTCCTCGTCGCAGAGCGGCCGGACCCCTCATCTTCACAACCTGCTCTGGTAGCAGAAGACAGACGCCAGGAGGCCCCGCAGGACCAAGACGGTCTCCCGGGCCTCCAAGGCAACCTCCCGGAGGTCCAGGTCGGCCTCCCGGAGGTCCTGGACAGTCTCCCGGACCTCCAAGATAAACCCCCGGGGGCCCCGCGGGACCCCCCGAGGGCCAAATGGGACCTCCCAGAGGTCCCCCAAGACCCCCCGGAGCTCCCGAACAATCAAGATAGCTTAAGGGCCTCCGGGTCCCAGCTCCCGGAGGCCCCCGTGGGTCCGCCCACCTCCAGAGGGCCAATGGACGAGGACCTCCCAGACCTGAGAAAGAGGGTTCGAACCGTACAAAGGCCTGTCTACTACGTCAGCGAAGTACTTCATGATGCCAAGACAAGGTACCTGGAATTCCACAAGCTGCTGTATGCGGTGCTCGTTGCCTCCAGGAAGCTCCGCCATTACTTCCAGGCCCACCGGGTCTCGGTAGTCACCTCGTATCCACTGAAGACAATTCTTCACAGCCCCCATGCGACGGGCAACGTTGCTAAATGGGCGGCGGAGCTAGCGGAGTTTGAGCTGGACTTCCTCCCACGCCATGCAGTCAAGAGCCAAGCACTGGCTGACTTTGTGGCGGAGTGGACACCAACGGAGGCTGACCCAGGGGACCATGGGGGCGGAGAACTGGAGCACCAAGCTCCGGTCTTCACCGAACCCCACTGGACACTCTTCTTCGACGGCTCCTCGCGAAAGCAGGGGGCCGGTGCCGGCGTACTGCTCCTCATGCCATCGGGGGAACAGTTTGGGTATATGGTGCGTCTCAATTTCAAGGCAACCAACAACATGGCGGAGTATGAAGCACTCATCTTTGGCCTGCAGACAGCCCTGTCTTTAGGCGCTCGCCAGTTGTTGGCACAGGGCGACTCTCAGCTGGTCATCAAGCAAGTCAAGGGCGAATGCTCCTGCAATGACCCCCAGCTAGCTGCATATCTGCTTCACGTGCAGATGTTGGAGAAAGAATTCCTCGCCTTGGACCTGCACCACGTACCGCGCGCCGGTAATACCGCAGCCGACGACCTTTCAACGAAGGCTTCCACCGGAGCCCCTGCGCCCGAAGGAGTCTTTGAGAGGACGTTGCTGCGGCCCACAGCCCGGCCCGTCGAGCCGAGCGAAGGGGGCTTGACCAGCACCTCGAAGCTGGCGGTCCTGGTGGCCCTACAACCGTGGGCGCCGCCAAGGATTGTAAGAATCACTGGGGACTCCGTGCAACCCAGCGCTCAAGATCCAGAAGCTCAAGTCAGACCCGATGCATGGATCACGGAGATCCGGGACTACTTGAAGGACAATATCCTCCCTGATGAACATGCAACCGCTGAACGGATTGTGCGTATGGCTAAGAGGTACGCGCTGGTAGAGGGGGATCTCTACCGGCGTGGCGCCAACCACATCCTATTGCGGTGTATAACCCAGGGGGAAGGCTGCGACTTGCTCGCTGAGATCCATGGAGGCGAATGTGGAAGTCATTCTTCCTCACGCACGCTTGTCGGTAAAGCCTTCCGGCATGGCTTCTACTGGCCGACAGCACTCCAGGATGCCGTCAAGCTGGTCGAGAGCTGCAAGGCGTGCCAGTTCCACGCCAAGCAGATCCATACACCGGCTCAGGCGGTACAGATGATCCCGCCCTCGTGGCCGTTTGCCGTGTGGGGGCTGGACATCCTGAGGCCATTCCCCAGAACCGTCGGGGGGTTCCGGTACCTCTATGTCGCCATCGACAAGTTCACCAAGTGGTCGGAAGCTACACCAGTTGTCACCATTAATAAACAATCAGCAGTAAAATTCATCAGATCCATTGTCTGCCGGTTCGGGGTCCCAAACAGGATCATCACTGACAATGGGACCCAGTTCACCAGCGCAGCATTTCAAGACTACTGCGAGGACCTTGGCATTCAGGTATGCTATGCCTCGGTCGCTCACCCGAAGAGCAATGGGCAAGTCGAGAGGGCCAATGCGGAGATTCTCCGGGGCCTCAAGACTCGTACCTTCGCCAGCCTGAAGAAACATGGTGCCAATTGGGTAGATGAACTTCCGAGCACGCTATGGGCTAACCGGACATCCCAGAGCCGGGCCACCGGGGAGACACCCTTCTTCATGGTGTACGGGGCCGAAGCTGTACTTCCTCCAGAAATCACCATGAAGTCTCACCGTGTCCGGGCTTACGACGAAGCCGCGCAGGACAACCTCCGGCGTGGAGAAATCGACCTCGTCGACGAGGTCCGATTACATGCGGCACTCCGTAACGCGCGGTACAGACAGGCGCTTCGTCGCTACCACCAGAGGTCTGTGCGTGCCCGGGAACTGCAGGAAGGTGACCTGGTGTTGCGGCGCATACTTTCTCGCGAAGGGGCCCACAAACTCTCCCCCAGTTGGGAAGGCCCCTTCCGAGTCACGAAAGTATGCCGCCCCGGGTGTGTGCGCCTTTCCACCGAGGATGGGGACCTGCTCCCGAATCCTTGTAACATAGAGCACCTCCGTAAGTTCTACCCCTAAGAGCAAAAATAGGTCAGTACTTTCTTTTTGTAATGAACCCCATAGAGTCCAGGAGCAGCGCTCGGAGCAGCTAAACCCCAGGGGACGGTCCAGGACTACGTTCAGCTTTGCCTGGTTCTGACTCCAAGCGCGTAGAGTCTTGCTTCCCCTCTTAATGGGGTGGGTCGTGGCCTCCATGTTTAGCCTGCCTTCCTCCTATGGAAGGTTGTGCGAAAAGAAGTCTGCTCTACTTTGCTCTTTCCTTGTACTCATTTGAATTGTGAATTGAGTTATTTTTTTTATCACCCTTGCAGTACATGGCTGCCGTGTGCTCAGCTCCCCCTCTCTACAAACCCCCAAGCATCAAGCGTATGGTTGGGGGCTGTAAGTCAAATAGGACTGTAAAACAAGGGAGGGGGAGCCCCCAAGGAGAATTACGTTTCCTCTACCTGTGTGCAGGACTTCCAGGTTACGGCAACGGGGACTGCGTGAAGTAGGGGGAAAGGAGCTACCAACTACGGGTCCCACGAGTCCAGCAGGCCCGGAACTCTCCCCTTCCTTGAGAGGGGCTCCGGGCTCGCCACGTGGCAGACGGAAGCCGGACCTCCCCCCGTAGTGGAAGAGCTCTGAAAGCCCTGCGAGCTCAACATGGCCGGGGCTCCCGCCCCCGCAGTAAGAGCAATCATCAAGTGGGCGCACGCTCTCACGACCCCGCAGCCGTTCGTGCTCCGGCAGCGGTCATGTCGGGTCTTAGAGAAAGTGCGCGGATCGGAAGAGACGGAGGTCCCACCTCGGGCTCGCTATCTCCCCCGAGATGGGCCCGGGGGCCACTGTCGGTACCTGAGATATGGGGTACCCCCGCGCACAGGGTAAAATGCCTAAGGTGCTCGCCCTTCTCCGCAGGGAGAGCTCCGAAGGCGCCACGCGTCTGTCGGGGCCGGACCTCCCTCTCCTCAGAGGAGAGCTCCGGGCCCGCCACGTGGCATACAGAAGCCGGACCTCCCCCTCCGCGGGAGAGAGGTCCGAAGACGCCACGCGTCCAACGAGGCCGGACCTCCCTCTCCTCAGAGGTGAGCTCCGGGCCCGCCACGTGGCATGCAGAAGCCGGACCCCCCCCCCCCCTCCGCGGGAGAGAGGTCCGAAGGCGCCACGCGTCCAGCGGGGCCGGACCTCCCTCTCCTCAGAGAAGAGCTCCGGACCCGCCACGTGGCTGGAAGAACGGTGCTGCCTGCCCCCGAGCGGTAGGCAGTGGGCGTAAAGGCGCCCCTCACCTTGCCCGTACAAGGAATTCAAGGCCCGCGTCTTCCCAAGACGCGGAAACGCGGAGCACGCGCCTGTCAGGTGCCGTTGCGTCCAGTCGCATCACAGACTGGCGCGCGGTGTCAGAACCTGACAGGTAATAAACGCCGCGACAAGACATCCCATGCCGCTTGCGCCGTCATCAACCACTACGACTAGCGCACGGCATGGGCAGGGCGGCAAAAGGAAGACTCAGAAGCATTCGACCGGAGGCAACCACCGGCATAACTACAGTTACGGTAGATAATAGACAATCTTCCCGGGACCACCTGTCGGGTCCCGGCTTCCCTTGTAAGCCGCCCGAGCCTTGGACTATAAAAGGCTCGGGTAGGCGTCGATAGCAAGGGTTCGCATTCTTTAACTCATACGCTAGACATACACTCTCAAGCTGTAACTCACCCCCAAGCTCAGGCCCCCGGCCTGAGCAGCAAGCAATACAGCGAGCTCCATAGCTCGCCGTGGACGTAGGGTTTTACGCTCCGGCGGGCTGAACCACGTAAAACTTCCCGTGTCAAGCTCTCACTAACTCGTCCATCCGCGCAAGCTCTCCGCTAGGAACTAGCCCCTCCGAAAAAAGAACCTCCGCGGGCTGCCCAGTGCAGGCCCGGGGGAAGTGTCGATCGCACACTTCGACAATTCCTAATATACATGATTTTCTATTTAACACTGAATACTTTGCAATTTGCAACAGGGATTGATGTTTAAATTTCTCATAATAAGTTGATTTTCTTACCCTTGCATTAGCATCCATTAGTGATGTACAACACTGTTCGTATATGGTTCAACCCCCCTATAATTCTTGTGTGAATCCACCACTGATTCAGATTCAGAGCACTGCACTATTTGCAGAACGGAGGTGGATGCTGCGGTCATGCATGGAGATTCAGAATGCACAAAAGCAGTGAGCTTTGAGGCCGATAATGGTTTTCACTGATAGTGAAATCGCAGGCGCGCGCAATTGTGCAGCAGATTTTTCCATCTTGATTTAACATGTATAGTAGTTAACTAATTGTCGGGGGAAAAGAGAATTAGTCAATACGCGCTATAACCAAACAGGAAAAAAATAACATCCATGCATCACGCGTTTTGCAGAATGATCGTCCCAAATAATACACATCTTACAATGCATTGAGATGAGGCTACATCTCCCTTTTCCTTCCAAACATCCCTCTCTCCTGCTCCTCCTCCTCCGGGTACGTATATATAGTTAAAGTTATACGCGCGCACGTGATTTTAAATACATACGCTCGTACGCATGTGTACTCGTATATAGACAAAAGAATTTGCATGCATGCAACACGACAGACACACGTACCCGTGCGCGTACCAGATCGAGCCTTCATCAAGTCAGCAGCTGTGATCAGCGATCACTGTTCGACGTCGTCGATGATCTCGCCGGTGTCCTGCCCGCTTAATATCCTGGGAACATCGGCGGGGGTGGTGACGCGTATTTTTGTGTCATGATCGGTGGCAGGATGGTTTGCTCCGGCGCGGGCGGAGGCAACGACGGTGCCGGTGGCCGAGGGGATGGAACCGCTGGTGGAGGAGGTGGGAAGCTCACCGGAGCTGGCGGTGGGAGAGATTTTACAGGTGGAGGTGGCGAGTTCACGGGAGGCGGTGGAGGCGGAGATTTGACCGGCGGCGGTGGTGGTGAGCTCATTGGAGGAGGTGGTGGTGGGGAGCTTACAGGGGCTGGTGGTGGAGGGGATTTTAATGGTGGCGGCGGTGGTGGTGAGCTCATTGGAGGAGGTGGTGGTGGAGAGCTTACAGGGGCCGGTGGTGGAGGTGATTTTACAGGTGGTGGTGGTGAACTTAGTGGAGATGGAGGAGGCGGAGATTTAACTGGGGGTGGAGGCGAGCTCACTGGCGCCGGCGGTGGTGGTGAGTTGACCGGTGGTGGAAGAGATGAGTTCACCGGTACCGGTGGTGGAGGCGATTTCACAGGTGGAGGGGGTGAGCTCACTGGTGCCGGTGGTGGAGGCAATTTGACTGGTGGAGGAGGCGAGTTTACTGGTGCTGGTGGTGGAGCCGATTTTAGTGGTGGAGGAGGTGAGCTCACTGGTACCGGCCGTGGAGGTGATTTCACGGGTGGGGGTGGTGAGTTCACTGGTGCCGGAGGTGGCGGTGGAGGAGATTTAACCGGTGGTGGTGGGGATCTAACCGGTGCTGGTGGCGGTGGGGTGCTCACCGGTGGTGGTGGGGATCTAACCGGTGCTGGTGGCAACCTCCTCGGCTCCTGTGGCATAACTGAGGATTTTGGTTCTGGCGGCAATGGAGGCTGCACATGCTTCGAAGGTGAAGGCGATGGTGGTATCGTGTAATCTTGAGGGCTTGCTCCCGGTGGCTGCTTCTGTGGTGACGGCACTGGAGATAGCACCGGCGGCTTCGGACCCTTCCGCGGTGACTCTGCCTCGGGGTATTTCTTTGACGGTGGCGTTTCTTGCTTCGGTGTCGGCTTCGGCACTGGCGTGGGCGGCGGCTGTGGCGTTGCCTTCTTCGGCGGCGCCGGCGGCATGGGGCCGGCTGAGCAGACGTTCGTGCGGCAGTCGACTGGGTGGGATAGCACGGGCGCGCACTCGGCCGACGGCTTTTGACGCGGGCGCCCGCCGCCAAGACAGTTGCCGCTATCGTCGAGCGCCACCGGCGCGTCCTCCGACGTTACACATGCCCCCGACTCCGCGCTGAAGAAGTTGTTCGCAAAGCTGAAGTTGGAGAGCGCCGGGAGCTTGCAGACGCTCTCCGACACGGCGCCGGCGAGCTGGTTCCTGGACACGTCGAGCTGCTCGAGCTTGATCATGTTGCGAAGCCCATCGGGCAGCGTGCCAACTAGCAAGTTGCCACTGACGTCCACCACCGAGGTGTTCACGAGCTGGGCCAGCTCCGGCGGGATGCACCCGTCGAGGCGGTTGTTGAGCAGCATGAGCTGGTCGAGCGTGTCGGCCATGCGGCCAACGCTCCGAGGGATGCAGCCGACGAACGCGTTGTTGGCGAGCACCACCACCGTGGCCGTGGAGTTGCCGAAGTTGTCCGGGATGTAGCCGACGAACCGGTTGCTGTTGAGGAAGATGGCGTCGAAGTCCTTCTCGAAGAGCTGCGGCGGTAGCGCGCCGTCGAAGTCGTTGTACCGGAGGTCCAGGTACTTGAGCACGGGGATCCGCAGCACCACGTCGGGGAAGCCGCCGACGAAGCGGTTGTTGCTGACGTCGAGCTCGTGGAGGAGCGCGAGGCGGGAGAAGCTCTTGGGGATGACGCCGCAGAAGCGGTTGGAGTTGATGTGGAACAGGGCGATGTCGGTGAGCAGGCCGAGCTCGGCGGGGAGGTATCCCGCGATGTCGCCGCCGTTGAGGTCGACGCCGGCGACCACGGTGACGTTGGCGTCGTCGAGCGCCGGCGCGCACGCGACGCCGAAGTAGGAGCAGACGTCGGCGCCGACCCAGCCGCCGGTGAAGTTCCTGGGGTCGGAGTAGATGGCGCGGCGCCAGGCCTGGAGCGCGACGTACGCGCGGCGGAGGCGGTCGTTGGCGAAGGTGACGTTGACGCGGATGTCGAACTCGAAGTCGTCGGGGAGGTCGCCGTCGTCCTCGCGCAGGGACAGCAGCTGCCGGCGCGCGATGTCGGACGCCTCCGCGTCCGACAGCGCGACGGCCGCCGTCGCCGCGAGGAGCAGGACCGACGCGGCGAGGTAGCAGGCGGCGAGAACGACGCGGCGGCGGCCAGCGGCCTCCATGGGTGGCGCGGGGAAGGGGCAGTGCGAGCGGCCACCCCTCGCAGCGGTGCCTATATGGTGGGGGAGAGATATAGGCGGGCGGCGAGAGGAGGACATGGCCGTGCGGTGGCGCGCGTGTTCCGGAGAGGTGGCCGTTCCGCGCTGGTGGTTGCTGTTGTTTTGGCGGGAATGGCGGAGGGGACGGACAGGTGGGGCAACTTGACCGTTGCTTGGTCATGCCAGGTGCAGTGCAGGTACTCTCTCTGTTCTCTCTTCTGATGAGGTGTAGATGTGTCGTGCCATGCCAAGTTTGGGCCGGACCGAGCCCAAAGGCCGTCTGGCCAAGCCCATTTGACGGTCCGGTATAGGAATGCACTTTAGGGACCGGATCGGCCCAATACACGGCCTGTTCTCATCGCTACGCGGATGCTCAAAATTCACGTGAAATTTTTTTTGAGGGAGAAACAAATAAAACGGTATCTAATTCAAGGGATTTTTTTTCTTTTTTTTACCTGTCTGAAGGATTGTTTATGCGAAGTGCGCAAGGTACGACGCATTTCGCGTCACTTAAGGACAAGCCAAATCGTACGACCATTTCACGCCACGTCGTGGCACGTGCTGGTGGGATTCAACTAGTCTCGAAACCATGTCGTAGAAGATCACGTGCCACAACTGCGATCATGTTGGTATATGTTCTCTTTTTTCTTCTTCTTTCTGATACGAATCGAGTGACAGGATTTCCTTCATGCTACAAGATACGATCCGTAATAATTTGTTGAGAATCTCATTTCAAGGCTGTATTTCTTCAATGGAATCAAGAA
Source organism: Neostapfia colusana (assembly GCA_030760725.1). Taxonomy (NCBI): domain Eukaryota; kingdom Viridiplantae; phylum Streptophyta; class Magnoliopsida; order Poales; family Poaceae; genus Neostapfia; species Neostapfia colusana. The sequence goes on along the minus strand of JASWHV010000010.1, from coordinate 2,946,031 downwards.
CAGGAGCGATTTCTTTCTCTTTTTTTTTTAAAAAAAAATGCGGACGGGAGGGGCTAAACGGGCTGCTCCGATTGACCAGCCTCTTCTTTGTATTTTATATTTGTTGACGGTAATGGAAGCACTTAAATTTGGTATTATTCAAACTTTCAGGGGCTTATTCGGAAGTGTGATGCCAAAGTCAACTTTCCAACCCCACGACCGTTGGAACGGTGGTCCGGAACTCGTCATGTGGCTTTCCGCTGCTCCCCCTTCAATGTCTTTGACCACAAAACGATTTTTTCTGCAACCACTGCTCGAGGGTTTTTCTTTTTTCTCAGGTAAAAGTAGGCCTTCAATTTATGAGTATTTGTCCCATCAAATATGAAGAAAAAAATGACAATAAGCTGTAGAAGGATGGGTCACGATTCCGATATGCAAGGACAAATGTCTTCATGCTTTCAAACCTACCTCAAAAGAGAAGTGAATCATGCTTGATGCGCCACCTCTCTTACATTTGACAGCATATTCATAGATTTTGTTATACACACGTGTATTTTTATCAACATAACACGTTAGGCAGACATATGCTATATTAATACCAGCAATAATATGTTATATTAACATTCAACAGTGACATGGTCTACATGCGTCACCTAATTAATATTGTGGCTAATCTTAGTAAAAAATCAATGAATAGAAACACGATGAAATGATACTGATATAATGCATTAATGTTACTAACAAATCACTACTAAACTAGGTGTATACTAATTAAATAAACCGCATATCTTTCCCTAGTAGATAGATCTGTAGTTTCAATGTCTCACTAATAGTATGGTACAAGGTCATCGGTACTGTTCGCGCGTGAATTATATGTATGATAGCAACTTGACGGAGTTCGATTAAAAAAAGCTTAGTCCGGTTACGTGTGATAAAGCGAGCAATTATAATGCATTAACCGTTACAATTGACACGTACCACCAGTGAAGAAAAAGAGAAAATATAACTCTAAATTGAAACCGGATCCAAGTATACATCAACCAACAATCCAAAAGAAATAACAAAGCAAAAGGTATAATATTATGCATATCACTCTCTAAGAATCATTTTATTTGGAACCCAGTGCCCTGTCCCCTACCTCCAACGTCCGCATCGCCCCGGCCCCAACCGCTCTCTTCCCCAGGCGACCGCCATCGCCGTTCGAAACCCAGTGCCCGATCCCAAGAAAAGCAGCCCTCTCTCCCCACTTCACTGCCGCCCGCGTCCCATCAGCAGAAGACGAGAGTCCAGCAGCTAACTCCCTCCTCCGGTCTCGTCTCCACAGTCAGATCCCGCATCCCCCTTCCGCAGCGTGCCCGTTCGAGTGGTTCTTGGACCAGTTGGGGTTTGAATGGCGGTGGCGGAGGAGGTTGTTCTGCGGTGGAACCATGGGGTGGTAGGGGACGACGACTTGGCTGCGCGTAGGGCTGAGGAGGCCGGTGAGTTCGATCAGTTCCTGGGGCGGATCGCGGGGTGGGGGGTTGTTCAGTGCTTGTTTCGCCTGTTCTTGGCTGGCTGCTTTCGCCGCGCAATTGGGTGGTCCGTGGTGAAAGGTTGGGTGATCGGACAAGGGGGAGTCTTATCTTCCTGTTACAGTGGGCTGACACTGAGGTCTGGTTAAGTGATCAGATTCGGCTTAGGACCGGTTCAACTTTTCAAATTTGGTAGTTACGTGTGGGTTGTGACTCAGGTGATTTAGACAGTTAAAATATAGGAGCTTCATTGTTCGAATTTGAGCTGGCCTTGAGCTCACAGCAGTGTCGAGTTAATGTGATCCATGCTCTGTGCATCTTTAGGGCGAAAGTAAGGGCTATGTAATTTTTTCCCCTGCGCTGATATTGATTTTAAATAAGAGGTACCAGCTGCCCTATTCTTCGTTGCCGTTTACGGCAGTGCTATGCCAGTCGGGTAGCTTTACAGAGTATAATTACGTGATGTCTTTCTATTTTAGCAATTTACTGCTGTTACTGCTAATGATTACATGTTTGCCATAATTCTTAAAGACGCCACGCTAGCTTCATTTGAGATTAGATTGCACCTACCATATCGAATAAAATGTCGAATGGTTAGCTTTCCCAATATAATTGGAATTTAAGTACTGTTCCTTTTGGTTGGATTTCTATTTCTACCCATGACGGTTATTATGTTTGATTTCATTAATGCGCTGAAAATGCTCAAGTTCCTAAAACCGTCGCCATAGTTCATCACAATCTATCTGAGAAAAATGAAACTAATTATGTACTGTCTGATGCAGCAACAAGAAGGCATGATGCAGCCAACTGGTTGCGAAGGACAGTTGGGGTAGTGTGTGCAAGAGACTTGCCAGATGAGCCGTCTGAAGAGGAATTCCAGCTTGGGCTGAAAAATGGCATTGTTCTTTGCAATGCACTAAATAAGGTCCAGCAAGGCGCCATACCTAAGGTTGCAGAACACCTCTCACCTTCGATGTTTTATGTTATTTGACAAGCAACGATGCATGATAATGTTTGAGACTAATTCTTTTTGCAATGTCGTAACACTTTAGGTTGTCGGGATCCTGTCAGATACTACTATCCCTGCAGATGGATCAGCTTTGTGTGCATATCAGTACTTCGAAAATCTGCGGAACTTCCTTGTCGCTGTAGAAGATTTAGGCCTTCCGACATTTGAGGTGTCTGATTTGGAGAAGGTACTTATTTCATACTGATCTAAGAGAGTTCATTTCGTACCGAAGAGGGGCCCTGGCGTAACGGTAAAGCTGTTGCCTTGTGACCATGAGGTCACGGGTTCGATTCCCTAGAAACAGCCTCTTGCAAAAATGCAGGAAAAAATGTTTACAAAAGATCTAAGTGGGTCGGACCCTTCTCCGGACCCTGTGCAAGCGGAGCTACATGCACCGGGCTGCTCTTTCTTTTCTAAGAGAGTTCATTTCATACTTCTGAAGTTATTCATTGAAGATGTTTAATTCAAGGACCAAATGCTGCATGTGCAAAGTTTACATTCCGTTTTAATTCCTGTGAGAAACATTAATGGATTTTATCTGCCATTTTTTAATGTAGGGTGGAAAGAATGTCCGAGTTGTGGATTGTGTTCTTGCTCTGAAGTCATTCAGTGAAAGTAATAAAACAGGAAGACATGCTTCATGTAAATATGGTGGCGCTTTGAAGCCTTTGACTTCGAGAAAGTATTTTATACTGAACAATTCTGATGCTTTTATGAATAAGAATATAAGAAACCACTCAGAGGCATTTCAGAACTGTTTCTCAGAGGAGCAAAATATATCTACTGATTGTTCTATACAATCTGACGAGGTGGTAAGTATCGTAATGCAGATTTATCTTTTATTTTATTGTTTTAATTCTTATTATGCACTCAGTTATGGCTTGTGTTCTTTTGTAGACTACTTCAGACCCCCTTAGCCAGCTTGTGCATTCAATTCTTCTAAACAAGAAATCAGAAGAAGTTCCGTTGGTGAGCCTACTATGCTTGAATAGAAAGTGGATCATTTTCAGCGTGTTTGATGGACATTGAGAATGAAACCTAAGACTTTGCTTATTTCCAGATTGTTGAGTCACTTATAAACAAAGTTATTCAGGAATATGAGCATCATATTGCAAATCGTAACATGGTACGTTCTTTCCATTACTGACATGAAAAATGCTTTTTGTTATTGTTTTACTATTGGAAATGCTCTTTGATTATAGCTGACAAAACCAATCTTGTCCAAATTACTTGGTTTCAAAAAGAAGTTCAACTGGAAGTTTTATATGTTCATGTTGGCCGTTAAGGTCAGGATGTACTAACTGTAAAGACTGTTAATGCACCAATTGGGATAAATGAGTCTGCACATGCTAACTTAAAGGAACTGGTTCTTTTTCGGGACCAGGCATCCCAGCCACTAGTGTATTTTTGTTTCCTCCTCAATGTGGAGCCAGATATATATGCAATGAGTATTAATCTTTTTAATTGTACTTATATGTTTGAATAAAGTTATTGTTTTTTGAACAAAAATGTTCTGTTCAGCAGAAATATTTCGTATACTAATATTAGTTACTGCTTGATGAATGAATAAAGATGGAAGAAGAGAAGCAAGATATCTTGAATACAAATGAAGGGGGCATCATTGTAGTTCAAAATTGTGGTAATGCAGCTCAACAGTTTCAACCTAGGGCAGAAATAAAATTGGATCTACAGCAGAAACAGATCCAGGTATTTGTCGTGTTCCTGTCTTATGTAATCTAGACTAAGCTGTATAGAATCAACGTTTTCTTGACAGTTTATGCTCCCTATAGGAATTGAGAGGTGCCATTTCTTCTGTTAAGTCTGGCATGGAACAATTGAGATTACAGTATTATGATGAGTTTTCTAAACTTGGTAACTTATAACTCATGTTATTGCATTATCTAAATTCTTTGCACCAAGAGTAGTTATTTAACTGTATCCGGTTTCATATTGTCCTAGGGAAACAATTGTACTTTTTATCCCATGCGGCTTCTGGCTACCATAAAGTTCTAGAGGAAAACCGCAAGCTATACAACCAAGTACAGGATCTTAAAGGTAACATTTTGTTCTTGAAAAGAGCCAGATGCATAGGACCAAAGTATACATTATATTACAATTTTTGGTTCATTACTTATTCAGGTAATATTAGAGTATATTGCCGAGTGAGGCCATTTCTACCCGGCCAAATAAGTTCCTCAAGCACTGTTGCTGGAATGGAAGAAAGAACCATCACAATAGCCACTCACACCAAATATGGAAAAGATGGAACCAAATCTTTTACTTTCAACAAGTGCTTTGGCCCGACAGCTACTCAAGGTCAAAATTGCTCTATCGTGCATTTTATCACACAAAGCTTGATGGGACTTGATGACCGGACTTCATGGTTCTTTATTTTATGCAGATGTGGTCTTTTCAGATATGCAACCATTGATCCGTTCAGTTCTTGATGGTTTCAATGTCTGCATATTTGCATATGGCCAAACTGGATCTGGGAAGACCTATACAATGGTAAGAAACTATAGGTCCATTCGGCTTTCATGATGGATTTGTGTTAACCCTTTTCAAATTTTTTGATTATTTTATCGATGTTGTGCAGAGTGGGCCTAAAGTACTAACAGAGGAAACCCTAGGTGTAAACTATAGAGCACTGAATGACTTATTCAATCTTCAAGCACAGAGGAAAGAGACAATCAATTATGACATTTCTGTACAGATGATTGAGATCTACAACGAGCAAGTGCGAGATCTTCTTCAGGATAGTGGAAACAGAAGATATCCTTTTCTATTAGGTTACATATTTCTCCTGATCAATAGAAAATATAAGCAATAGCATTTACATTCCTTTGGTTCGCGTGGAGGAAGTTCATAGAAAGATCTCTTTCTCCTCTATTTGTTTGTTTGAGGCACATTTTGGATATCCTTAACACTGATCCACATTAGAAATTAGAAACACTTCACAGAAAGGGCTTGCAGTTCCAGATGCAAGCATAATTTCTGTTACATCTACCGCTGATGTTGTTGAATTGATGAATCAAGGCCAGAAGAATCGTGTGATCGGTTCAACAGCCATAAATGACCGAAGTAGCCGTTCCCATAGGTTTGCCTTCTTATAACTCCTTCACTAGAGAAACTATTCACTTAAGTTATATCTGTACTTATGATTGAAGAATCCACATGCAGTTGCCTGACTGTTCATGTTCAAGGACGAGATTTGGCATCTGGGACAATCCTAAGAGGATGCATGCATCTTGTGGATCTAGCTGGCAGTGAAAGAGTTGATAAGTCTGAGGTTATAGGAGATAGACTGAAGGAGGCACAATACATAAACAAGTCGCTTTCAGCACTTGGTGATGTAATTGCATCACTTGCCCAAAAGAACTCGCATGTACCTTACCGGAACAGCAAGCTTACCCAGCTTTTGCAGGATTCACTAGGTAGTGCACATAAGTCTAGTTCTTGATTTTATAATCTGTTATTAGTACTGGAATCTATATCATGAATAATTGTTGCAATTTTCAGGAGGACAAGCAAAAACTCTGATGTTTGTTCACATAAGCCCAGAACCAGATGCTGTTGGTGAGACAATAAGCACCTTGAAATTTGCTGAACGAGTGGCCTCTGTTGAGCTTGGTGCAGCAAAAGCAAATAAAGAAGGAGGCGAGGTTAGAGAGCTCAAAGAACAGGTGTCCACTTACTCCTTATTGACTATATCTGTGAAAAGACTAGATGACGCCGGTATCAAGATTTATAAGAAAGTTCTGTTATTTTTTGTCGTTTCAGATTGCTTGCCTCAAGGCTGCATTGGCTAAGAAGGAAGGAGAATCAGAAAACACTCTAAGCACACAGTCAAGCCCAAGCGTATACAGAATCAGAAAAGGCAATGCAACACCTGCATTACCTAAAAACAGGCAGCCAATGGAAGAAGTTGGGAACCTAGAGGTAACTCTTTTCTAAGCTAGTCAGCACTTTTTCTTCTAAAACATGAATCTTTTCATTATATAAGACTTTACATGATCCACTTGTGATTCCAAATGCCATTACTAGGGGTAAAAACTGCAATACTCTAAACAAAGTTAAATATCTTTGGGCCATAATTTCAGGACACAGTAAATCCAGTTCAGCAGACCCCACATGTGTGGGTGCCTTCGGCACTGGGTACGCCCTTAGTAAATCCAGTTCAGGAACCTCTTTATAGATGACCTGAACAAGAAATTTTCAATTTTTAATCTTTTTGACATGCTAAAAACGCATCACATTTTTTTATTAATATTGTATTTCTGCCTGTAAAAGGTACAGAACATTTTGACTCCAATGCAAAAGAGGTCAAAATTGCATCTGCCTGGCATTCTCACAGAGAACAACTCGTCTGGCTCAATTGAGAATTGCAATGGTCTTCAGAAGAGAATGGGGTTAGGGGTTTGGACCAACAAGATGTCTTTTTGTGACAACCACGTCGAGAATTCCAATTCCTTCCTAGAGTTGGAACCTGACACAACGCAGCTTCCAACTTCTTTCTATCAAAGATACAGCCCTACGCAGCAAAGCTGTGGGACTGAACCAGTACGATTTGAGGGCTCAAACAACTTTGGTCTTGCTGCTACTAGCTGTTCTGACCAAGTGGTGGTGTCAGCCATTGGCCTAAAAGCTGCTGGTGTTACCAATAAAGGTTCCTCAACTATAAAGAAGCCTGAAGTTACACCAACGAGGTGAGAATCCAGTTGCTATTTTTACCTAATTCATGAGAACTATTATATGCAGATGGTTAACTTGTGCTTTATGAGTCACTTAGGAATATAAATCCATCATGTAAGTCTCCATTATCACAGAGAAAGCTGCAAACACCAATCAGGAACAGAAACCAGCTAGGTTTGAGCAGAACGGGAGGAAGGAGAACTCCAAATGACAAAGTTAACAAAGATAAGTAATCAATTAGCATGAGGGCTGATTTACTCTGACCATGCTCATCTGGGCCAAGATGAGGTCAGCATGAAGCATAAAGTAGTGTGTTTTTGAACCACCCAGAAGAATCAATAATGCAAATTGATTCACAATTCTATAGGTAAATTGTTTCATTACATTACTGTTGGAGAGAAGATACCGAAGAGGATACAAAGATGATAAACATAAAGGAAATTTCAAAACTGAGACATGTACATGTTTCGTATGCAGAAATTTCTGTTGTACCGGGCATCCATTAGCCATTACAGTATCATGTGAATAGTTTGCTTTGTAACAGACGTGACAAATTTAAAGTTTTCTATGATGGCATGTATGTCGCCACATGGCTTTATCACAATAAATCATCAGCTTAAATGCCCTTTTTTACAAATGAGCTTTGCAATAGATGAAGAAACAAGCTGCATTATGTTAACTTTATCCCGAAATTCATAGAAAACCAAGAAGACATGAAATCTTCGGCACTGCATATACTCGTACTGACAAAAGTAAAGCACTAGCTCATTTGTGTACATATACTTAGTGTCGAAGTGTGCCGTCGACACTTCCCCCGGGCCTGCACTGGGCAGCCCGCAGAGGTTCTTTTTCGGAGGGGCTAGTCACTCACGGAGAGCTTACGCGTTGGGGAAGATGGAAGGAGAAAGGTTGACACAGAGATTTTTTACGTGGTTCAGGCCGCTGGAGCATAAAACCCTACGCCCACGGTGAGCGGAGGCGCTCGTTGTATTGCTTGAGTGTTGAGCGTGTGTGTGTGCCACAAGCCGAACCCTAGAGGGAGTTGAGCAAAGTTTCGAACCCCTTGCAACGTTGCCTACCTGAGTCTTTTATAGTCCAAGGCTCGGGTGGCTTACAAGGTGGGCTCGGGACTCGACAGGTGGTCCCGGAGAGATTGCCTGCCATCTACCGTATCCTGCAGTTACGCCGGTAGTTGTCTCTGGCGAGGGCTTCTGAGTCTTCGTCTTGCCGCCCTGCCCACGTCGCAAGCTAGGCGTAGTGGTTGATGACGGCAGGGGCGGCAGGGGATGTCTTGTCGCTGTGTTTATTAGTGTAGAGCCTCTAACGCGGCCTGCCAGTCTTCACTACGATGCGACTGGGCACAACAGCTCCTGACAGCGGCGTGCTCCGCGTCTCCGCGCCTTGGGAAGGCGCGAGTCTTGAATACCTTGAACGGACAAGGTATGACATGTCTTTACTCTTGCTGCCTACTGCGCGGGGGCAGATAGCGCTGTTCTGCTGGCCACGTGGCGGGCTTACAAGGTGGGCCCGGGACCTGACAGGTGGTCCCGGGGAGATTGCCTGCCATCTACCGTATCCTGCAGTTACGTCAGTAGTTGTCTTTGGCGAGGACTTCTGAGTCTTTGTCTTGCCGCCCTGCCCACGCCGCAAGCTAGGCATAGTGGTTGATGACGGCAGGGGCGGCAGGGGATCTCTTGTCGCTGTGTTTATTGGGGCCTGCCAGTCTTCACTGCAATGCGACTGGGCACAACGGCTCCTGACAGCGGCGTGCTCCGCGTCTCCGCGCCTTGGGAAGGCGCGGGTCTTGAATACCTTGTACGGACAAGGTATGACATGTCTTTTCTCTTGCTGCCTACCGCGCGGGGGCAGGTAGCGCTGTTCTGCTAGCCATGTGGCGGGCCCGGAGCTCTCCTCTGAGGAGAGGGAGGTCCGGCCCCGCTGGACACGTGGAGCCTTCAGAGCTCTCCCCGCGGAGGGGGGAGGTCCTGCTCTGTTGGTCATGTGGCGGACCCGGAGCTTTCCTCTGAGGAGAGGGAGGTCCGGCCCCGCGGGACACGTGGCGCACTCGGTGCTCTCCCCGCGGAGAGGGGCGAGGTCCTTAGGCAGTTCCCCCTGTGCGCGGGGGTACCCCATATTGAGGATACCGATAGTGGCTCCCGGGCCTATCTCGGGGGAGATAGCGAGCCTGAGGTGGGGCCCCCGTCTCTTCCACTTCGCGCACTATCGAAGTGTGTAGCCGATACTTCCCCCGGGCCTGCTCTGGGCAGCCCGCGGAGGTTCTTTTTCGGTGGGGCTAGTCACTCACTGAGAGCTTCAGCGTTAGGGACGATTGAGGGAGAAGCTTGACACGGGGATTTTTACATGGTTCAGGCTGCTGGAGCGTAAAACCCTACGTCCACGGTGAGCAGAGTTGCTCGCTGTATTGCTTACTACTCAGAACCGGAGTCCTGAGCTTGAGGGTGTAAGATGTCGAATGGCTAGAGTGCGAGGGTGCGTAAGAGGCGAACCCCTGCTAACGTTGCCTACCCGAGCCTTTTATAGTCCAAGGCTCGAGCGGCTTACAAGGTGGGCCCGGGACCCGACAGGTGGTCCCGGGGAGATTGCCTGCATCTACTGTATCTGCAGTTACGCCGGTAGTTGTCTCTGGCGAAGGCTTCCGAGTCTTCGTTCTGCCGCCCTGCCCATGCCGCAAGCTAGTCGTAGTGGTTGATGATGGCAGGGGCGGCAGGGGCTGTCTTGTCGCTGTGTTTATTGGCGGGCAGGCTCTGACACGGCGCGCCAGTCTGCGATGTGACTGGGCGCAACGACACCTGACAGAGGCGTGCTCCACGTCTCCGCGCCTTGGGAAGGCGCGAGTCTTGAATACCTTGTACGGGCAAGGTATGGCGCGTCTTTACTCTTGCTGCCTACCGCGCGGGGGCAGGCAGCGCTGCTCTGCTGGCCACGTGGCGGGCCTGGAGCTCTCCTCTGAGGAGAGGGAGGTCTGGCCCCGCGGGACACGTGGAGCCTTCGGAGCTCTCCCCGCGTAGGGGGAGGTCCGGCTTCTGCTGGCCACGTGGCGGGCCCGGAGCTCTCCTCTAAGGAGAGGGAGGTCCGGCCCCGCAGGACACGTGGAGCCTCCGGAGCTCTCCCCGCGGAGGGGGGAGGTCTGGCTCAGTTGGCCACGTGGCGGGTCTATAGCTCTCCTCTGAGGAGGGGGAGGTCCGGCCCCGCTGGACACATGGTGCCTTCGGAGCTCTCCCTGTGGAGAAGGGCGAGGTCTTTAGGCACCTTCCCCTGTGCGCGGGGGTACCCCGTATTGAGGGTACCGATAGTGGCCCCTGGGCCCATCTTAGGGGAGATAGCGAGCCCGAGGTGGGGCCTCCGTCTCTTCCATTCCGCGCACCTTCTCTAAGTCTCGCATTGACCGTTGCCGGAGCACGAACAGTCGCGGGATCGTGGGAGCGTGTGCCCCACTTGATGGCTGCTTTTACTGCGGCGGTTCCCAAGGCTGCCACTTCTGCACGTCGCAACGCTTTTTCGGGACTGTGACGCCCTCAATTCTGTGGAAAACCATGGAACCGAGAACTAATGCATATGTGTGCCTAGGATATTCATCACACATACACATACGTTCCACAAACTGAATTCAGACTATATATTACCACGAATAGCAGAGTTTATTACAACACCTCATGAGTCTTGGACTCATGCTCACAGCGGAAGTCTTTATTTCTACGCAGCGGAAATCTTATTTAAATGCGGAAGCAAAAACTAAGCAGAAGTGGCTCCATCTCTACTCCCTCCACAGGCAAGGTTGAGAACAGATCACACGCCATAATGCTCTACTCGGTCTTCATAGTAGTCTTCTCTTGCTGTTGATGAAGAAATAATAATGCAAGTTTGAGTACAATGATGTACTCAGCAAGTGCGGGAATAACACATGACATGCAGCTCATAAACAAGGTAGGTATAAAAGGCTTATTTGCAGAAAAGCAGATTTATAAAACCGTGATAAAACAACAACTTAACTTTAGATGAATGTAGTCCCAGCATGTATGAAATTACCAACATACCTCCATCACTTCCCGTGTTCCATCTAAACATTAACCAATCCTTTACCCATACTCACGAATACCTCCTCGTATTCGCTACCATCTCACCTCATGAAACAACCTTGTCTCGCACCGAGACCAATCTCATATCATGACCCACCAATCATGCAACCCTTTCATCATCCAGACTTAACAATTCCAAACCAAACCATAACCAAAAACCATAACCAAGAACCTTCCCAATAACCATTCCAGTAACCATCCCATCTAATCATGGCAATTTAGCCAGGTGCTCGTGACCGTAAGCTCGGCTATCATGATAGTTTTAATAACTCTGCAGAGTTTGTACCTCTTTACCCACAAGTTTGTGATTTTGTCACCCGTCGGCGACTGCAGAACCTCCATTATACCAGTACACAACCGTCAGTGTATGGTCAAGAGATCACAAAATAGCCTTTACAAAGGGGTTACTAGATGTATGGACTCACTAAGGTTTCACCGGCAGGCTAGAATCTCCAATTCTCCCACCCACGGGCCCCTCTTGTGCCATGCAATTCCCAGGGCAGTCCTCACTCGACTCCCATTCCCCGCGCCTTCCACAGTCCATAACACTCTAGCAACTTACCTAATTACTCAGCTAAGCCGCACCCATACTTGGCCTTGTGGTGGCACTGTTATCCTGGCATGTGCATGCATGAACCGGTCCTTAGATCTATGGCAAGTAAAACCACCATCTCATGCTACCTCATACACAAACCCAGGCTTGCCTAGATCTCCGTCCGATCCATATTCATTAACCTCATCAGTTACTTATTATCAGTATGAGTGCAGTTAGCTAGACACATCTATCTCGCTTCCCAATCCCATGGACTCAGCGAAGCATAAAACAAAAACCATACCCGACTCATAAAATTCCCAGGCGACAAGGGTGGTTTAACCAAACTAGTAAACTCCTATAAATAGGTTTCTCATCATGTTTGACTCAGCACACACACTTTTTCGCAAAACAAAATAGTTTTACCCAAAAGCATAGGATCAACATGGTCAAGGAGCACTTGCCTTGTTCTTGCGGTTCCGGTTGTTCTTGTTTCTCAAAATCTGGTTGCTGCAGTTCGTCGTAGACAGCTTCCTGAACCTGTCCTGCTATGTAGGATTCACATGCATACAAGATTCACAGCAATCAATATCATGTGCAAATCTTAAACTAGATGCGATTATGCACATGCATGCTATCCTATGATTTTTATTAGATTGGTGTGCTCTTGTATGGCTTGCATGGACAGAGGTGTTCGGATTAAAGGTAGATGTGGCAATGATCTTGTCTTTAGATCAAACTGATCATCGAGTGATCTGCCCACGAGAAGGCTTCTGTTCGAAAGGAATTGAAGAACAGATGCAAGAGATGAACACAATGATGTCGTAACGTGGTATTGAAGCCCTACCTCACGTTCTTCTTGACTTCGAGGTCCTCCTCAGACCGCTCGGTTCTTCTCCGATGATCTCCCTTGTTGCGCTTCGGTGATGTTTTTTGCTCAGCGAGTTAGGGCTAGGGCTCTAAGTCGTCGGCTTAGGATTTGAAAGAGAAGTTTGTGGTTTCGGCCAGAGGTTTTGGGTTCTATTTATAATCGGGAAGAGAAGATTCCTAATCTGATTGGATCCCGAATAAGAGTCTTATTCAGATCTTTGTTGGATCCTAATGTCTTATCTTTGGTAACATCGTGGAATTTAGATCGGTTTCCGTTGCGTACAAGTGTCCTTACGCGTAACAGCCGCTCCAGAATTCGTTACCTCCGTGATGATGAGATCCGAAAGCTCCACGTATCCTCCGGGCCTGGTATCTCCTCGTCCGCAGAGACAAGCTCCTGTCGTGCCGCGTGTCACGAGCGAGACCTCCCTCTTCTTCGGAGGTGAGCTCCACGCACGCCACGTGTGGGTGCCGGTGTTTCCGCCTTTCCCTCCCTCAGGGACATGCCCTGAGGTCGACACGTGTCCAGCAGCGACGGACCTCCGGAGATAAGCTCCGGTGGCGACACGTGTTCAATAGATCCGGACTTCTCGGAGATGGGTTCCGAGATCAACACGTATCCCGTGCGACTGGTCCCCTGACTTCCGCGAGGACTAGCTCCGAAGGTGACATGTGTCCCATGAAAAATGCCTTTGCTTCTTCTGCAGAGGCTAGCTCCACGGGCAACACGTGTCCCACAGGGTCGGACCTCTTTCCAATTGCGGAGGTGACCCCCGAGCCTGCCACGTAGCTAGTTTAACGGCGGACCTCTCCCAAATTTCTCGGGGATGAGCTCCGAACACGCCACGTGGTCTGATGGCCGTGGAAATTGCCTTCGGTGTTCTCGGAGAGCTTTGTTGGCCATCCTTTTGATACTTGTCTCTGTTTCTTCTTTTCTTAAAATGTTTTTCTTCTTTATAAAGCATGAACATATGCTGACACCCGAGATGAGGGTGTCACAAATCTACCCCCCTTAAATTAAATCTCGCCCTCGAGATTCGTTAGTAGAAAATAGGTAGGGGAATTCAGCCTTAATATCCTCTTCACGCTCCCATGTGGCTTCAGCTTCAGTGTGATGGCTCCATTGTACCTTGCACCATCGAATCACTTTGTTTCGGGTGACCCTTTCCTTTACGTCCAAGATTCGGATAGGGTGTTCTGCGTAGGTCAGGTCTCCTTGAAGTTCAAGTTCTCTCATTGACACTTGTTCCTCTGGTACTCTCAAACACTTCTTGAACTGGGATACATGAAACACGTCATGTACGTCAGAGAGGTGGTGTGGGAGCTCTAGTTGATAGGCTACTTCTCCTCACTTGTCCAAAATCTTAAATGGTCCGATGTAGCGAGGCGCTAGTTTGCCCTTGACGTTAAAACGTCGTTGGCCTCGGATAGGCGATACCTTAAGGTATACGAAGTCTCCTACTTCAAAGGTCAACTTCCTACGCCTATTGTCCGCATAGCCTTTCTGTCATGACTGAGCAGCCTTTAAGTTTTCCCGTGTCGTTTGGACTTTCTTTTCAGCCTCTTGTAGTAATTCGGGTCCAAACACCTAGTTCTCTCCAGTCTCGTTCCAGAACAGTGGCGTTCTACACCGTCTACCATATAAGGCTTCGAAAGGCGACATCTTCAAGCTAGCTTGATAGCTGTTGTTATAGGAGAACTCGGCATACGGTAAACTCCTATCCCAACTACGCCCACGTTTCAAGGCGCAAGCTCTCAGCATGTCCTCCAAAATTTGGTTCGTCCTCTCGGTTTTGCCCATCTGTTTGTGGGTGATAGGTGGAGCTAAAATCTAGTCGTGTACCCATGGCTTTCTGCATCTTCCTCCAGAATCTAGAGGTAAACTGAGAACCTCGATCTGAGACTATCCTCTTCGGAACTCCATGACGGCACACGATGTGCTCCATGTACAACTCTGCCAACTGTGTAACGTTGTAACTGGCTTTTACCGGAAGAAAATGGGCGGTTTTCGTCAACCGGTCCTCAATGACCCAGATGGAGTCGTATCCTGACTGAGTTCGTGGCAATCCGACAATAAAGTCCATACTGATGTCCTCCCATTTCCATTCAGGTATTTTCAAAGGTTGCAACAATCCAGCGGGTTTTTGATGTTCGGCTTTTACCCGTTGGCATGTGTCACATAGGGCAACGTATTCGGCTACATCCCTCTTCATACCATCCCACCAATAGCAAGTTTTCAAGTCCTTGTACATTTTGGTGCTCCCTGGATGTATGGAATAGGGTGAATCATGTGCCTCCTTCAATATCATGTCGCGAAGGTGTCTTATGTTTGGCACACAAATCCTTTTTCCTAGCCAAAGCGTACCCTTTTCATCCTCCTTGAAATCCTTTTCGATCCCTTGTCGGATTCTTTCCTTGATCTCCTTGATCCCCTCGTCCGTTGCTTGGCCCTCTCTTATTTCTTGCTCCAATGAGGAGTGGATCTTCATTATTTCCATGTTATTCAAGAATCCGAGGTGCAACCGTTCGAACTCCTTTTGAAGTTCGGGTGGTAGCTCCCGAACCGTGAGTTGGTGGCATGCTCCCTTTCTGCTCAGTGCGTCAGCGACCACATTGGCCTTCCCGGGGTGGTAGTTGATTCCCACATCATAATCCTTGATGAGTTCTAACCATCGACGTTGCCTCAAATTCAAGTCCGTTTGTGTAAATATGTACTTGAGGCTTTTATGATCTGTATAGATCTCACATCGATGACCTAGGATATAGTGTCTCCAAATCTTCAATGCATGCACCACTGCTGCTAACTCCAAATCATGAGTAGGATAGTTAAGCTCATGCTTCTTTAATTGTCGTGAGGCATAGGCTACCACTTGTCCTTCCTGCATGAGTACACACCCGAGCCCTTGTCTGGATGCGTCACAATATATGTCAAAGCTCTTGCTTACGTCTGGCAATACCAGAACTGGTGCTGTGATTAGCCTTTTCTTGAGTTCCTCAAAACTTTCTTGGCAGGCTTGTGTCCATTGAAAGATTTTTCCCTTCGTTAGCAACTCCGTCATAGGTTTTGCTATCTTAGAGAAGTCTTTAATGAAGCGCCGATAGTATCCTGTCATCCCAAGGAAACTCCGAATATCCCTCACGCTCTTCGGTTGGTTGTAACACCCCAAAATTTTTTCAAGACCCTAAATCATGTTAAGAGGGGAATTTTAAAATTTCTGGACGTGTTGCATGTTTTGCAAAAATTCAAATTCAAACTGGAATTCAAATTAAACTCAAATCAGAAAAGAAATAGAAAAAGAAAAAGAGAAAACAGAAAAAAACCGGCCAGTGGGCCGCAACCCACCAGCCGGCCCAACCAGCGCCCGCGCCAGCCCGCATCCGCGCGCGCCGCTTTCCCCCACTGACAGGCGGGGCCCACCAGTTCATCGTCTACCTCGCGCCAGCGCCGACTCTCTCACCCGAATCGAAACCGATCGGGAATTCTCGCGTATTCCAGCCGAATTCTGTTCGGGGGCGACACAAACTCGATCTAAACCACCCAGCCGCCCTCCCCCGTCTATAAAACCCCCGGCCTCGTTCTGTTTTTCCCACGCGATCCGCCGATTTTACTCCGGTGAGAACCGAGACTTCGCCGGCGAATTCTGGCCGATCTAAGCTCGGAAATTCCGATCTAACTCGCTGGTCTTGATCCACCGCCTCCGGGGAACCTTGCAGGTGCAGAAAACTCGGTGACTTGCGGTGTAAACACAGCGCCGACGAGCCTCGCCGTGAATTCACCTCGGACCTCGTCGCCGATCACCTTCCAGGGCCTCCGAGCTCAAGAAAACCCCCGAGGTGAGATCCCCGACCTCCCCTCCACCGATCTATGCCATAAAATCACAGTTCTAGGAAGAATTCTCGAAGATCCGAAAGTCTCCGGCGAGATCGCCGCTTCCCGCCGCCGTGCGCCGCCGGCAGCGCCGCCCGCGTTCGATCAGAGCGACGTGGCCGCTTGTGCGCCGTTTATTTTAAATCGCACGGTAGGGTTTAAATCCCCGCGTACCGGTTCGACGTTATGATCTCAGCCGTCGGTTTAAAATCGGACGGTCCACGTCAGCCCCGCGTTATAAATACTGGAAATCTTACGTGCTACCCCCTGGGGTTCTCGGGAAATAAGAGCTAGCCCCGGAAACTTCTGATCTAGCCCCTGGAACTTCAGAAAATCATGTAAATTCATTTAAAAATCAGTTTTAGCCCCTGGACTTAATAGAAATTAGGAAAAACTCCTCTGATAAGTGTAGCTAGACCCCTGGAAATTCTGAAAATAATATTATAGACCCTGTAGTGGGGTGAGTTTACCTTTTTAGCCCTGTTTAGTATTTAATTTAGGAAATTGAATATGTGGCTAGTGTTTAAAAAATTAAAAAGTGGGACAAACATATTGTCAAAATTTAATTAAAGACTTTCTCAGTATTTAGGAAACTTTGGAGTGAGATAAAAACATATTTTGGGCTGAATTGAATCTGTTTAATTTATTATTCACATTTAGAGACACATTTTTAAGTAAAGAATAGTTCTAGGAAATAGGGAAAATAATTGTGAAATAGTTTACATCAGAGGCAAAGGTCAAAATATGTTATTAAATTATTTAGGACCAGAACCTATTCTGTTTAGATGATGTATCTTGTTATTTTCATAATAAAGTACACATTTATGCATAGGAAAATAAATTTTAAAATATAGCAACTAGTAAATGATAAATGGAATTTCTAAAATCCAAAAGAATTCAGTTTAGGGTTGGTAGAAATTCTGAAGACACATATGGAGAAGAAAAATACCTTTCATGCATACTTGGTAGCAAAAAGGTGTAGTAGTTGAATATAAGGAATTTATATATATATAGTATGTAAGTATAAATGTGAACACAAAAGTAGGAATCATATACACATGATTAAAAGTGCATGCAAGCCACAAATCAACACACATAGAGTAACCACAACACATATAATGGTGAATGACTTTCATAATCATGAATGTGTGGTTTGTATGAAGTGGAAGTGTGAACCTATGTCTTATGGATTGTTGTTTTCCTTTTGCTATGTGTGATGGTATGATGTAGAACCTGCTCAAGAGCAAGTTATTCCTTTTCAAGACCAGGACTACCCATTTCAAGAGCAGCAGGAAGGAGGCAAGTGTCCTTGACCACTTTGATCCTATACTAGGATGTGTAGCTAGAATTATTTGCATTGTCAATTGAAAATATGAAACCCATGCTAGGATGTTTCCCTAGAATTGCATTACCTTATTTCATTGTAGCTTGGGTTGGGATTCATATTATCATGTCATTTATTACTATGCATATGCTTAGCCATGCTTTGAATGGGATATTTGGGATATGAGATCATCAGTTTATTTTACCATACTCTTGAATGGGATATTGTGAGTTATGTAGAGGTAGGGATCAAGGCAAGTTGGAGGTTTTGGTTGTGTGCTGGGTGCACGAGAATCGGGTTTGTGTTTAGTACTTGCCTGGATCCTAAGGACCGGTTCATGGAGCATGTAACCTGGCTTTACAGTGCCAACCACATGCTGAGATGGGGCAGCTTGGCCAATTAATTAGGTGTATCCCCGGCGTAGTATGGGTGTGTTGGATGGTGCGGGGAGTAGGTGTCAGCTGGACTACCATATGAACCGCAAGGCTCAAGAGGGGGCCACTGCAGCAGGGTTGGAGCCTCTTGTATGCTGTTAGCGGTGAAACCTCAGTGGGCCCACGCTCGTCGGGAATCCCTTTGTAAAGGCCTTGTAGTGATCTCCTGGCTACACACCTGGGAAGTGTGAATGTGGTTCGTAGCCACTGACACAATGGAGGTTCTTTTAGTCCACCCGGCAATGGGGGATGAAATCACTACATGTGGGTACAGTGGTACAAACTCTGCAGAGTCAAAACTGTCATGACAGCCGTGCTCACGATCAAGTGCGGCTTGGACTTATTCATGATTAGAGGATTGATGGTTTTGGAAGTTGTGAATGTTAAGCGGGAAGCTTAACATTGGAAATGATGTTATGGTTATTGCATTATGATGATGGGATGGGAGATTGGGACCATTTCACCTGTGTAGTAATGTAGGTGCTTAATAAGCTAAGGTGATAGGGATTAATTGCGTAGTGCTTTAACCATGAGTTCAACCTCTCCTTGATCTAGCCATGCATGATATAATTTTCCCACACTTGCTGAGTACCATTGGTACTCAACCTTGCATATTTTGTTGGTTTATATTGCTGCTCAGGTCAAGATGATGAGGTGGTGTATAATGACCAAAACTTTGGACCCGAAGAAGGTTTCTAGGTTCATGGAGACCCCCCGGGCAACGCCTGTGACGGAGCCCTCAAGAATAATATTCCGCTGCTAGTTTATTTACTTGTGATGAACTTATTATTGTCCATCGAGACATTTGCGATGTAAGACTTATTTATATTCGACACCTGGCTTGTAATAAATGATGCTTCACTATTTGTCATCACATGTATGAGAAAATGATCCTGGCATACATGTGATATTCACTTGGTTGTTTCTTCGGAAAAACCGGGTGTGACAGAAGTGGTATCAGAGCCAAGGTTGCCCGTAGGAACGTGGACCTAGGGAGAAATGGACGTATATAAGGGCCTTATTTTCTTAAAAACTATTTTTACAAGGTATGTGTTGAAAAGTGTTATTTAATGAGTCACTTTCTTCATCTTACCCCAATTTTCATTCAAAATAGGATTTTGTTTAAAAAGTTTATCTAACCGAAGTTTAAATGCTTTTTGTTTTTAGATGGTTCGCATGATTCACACCGCTCACAAGTCCACAGGAGGGAGAGTTCCCGTAGTTGCCCTTGCCGAAAGAGAGGAGAGCCGTCCGGTGACGTACCTTTCCTACGGATTGGCAGTAGGAGGCTTGTTGCGCCGTCTTCGACGTATGCTCGAAGCTGCCGGCAATACGGGCAAGCTAATCATCCACTATAACTCCACCAGGACCATCCGTGAGAAGAGGGAAGAATGGAGCTCAGAGATGAGGATTATACACGAAAATCGGCTGCTTAAGATCCACCGCTCTCCAGCTTGTAGAGCAACACAGGTTGATGCGGAGAAGGATGTCACCTGGGAGGCCATCACCTGCCAGAGTCACATCTATCGTCGCCACCTGGACAGGACGGAGTACATGTATGTCCTCCAGCGTGAGAGTGGTACCACGGAGTACAAGTACCCGCCCGTGCAGCAAGGGACTTCCCATGAGCACATGGACTTGTGCTTGGAGGATGCTGCTATGCTCAGCACTCGACTACAGGAGTGTCAACAAGAGCTTCAGGATGTCCGAGACACCCTGAAGGAAACGGAGGCGTTGCTGCGAGCCTGCTTAAGGGCGAGAGAAAGAGGAGATGGGAATGAATTGTGTGTCACCATGAATGATACATGGACTCCTGACTCCCCAGATCGCCGAGCGATCAGGCGTCGTCGCACTTCTCCACCAGCAGCCTCCCCACCCAAAGCAGAGTCAGAAGGCAGCCGAAATGATGAGGAAGATCCCGAGGAGCCAGCTCAAGAAAACGAGTAGCGTAGAGCCTCTCCCTTAAATTAGAAGGATGTCGAGTAGTTGAGTCGTTACGTAGTTAATGGTGTGTTAATGCTTGGTGTGTGACGTGAGTTGTGGAAGCCATGACAATTGTCCACAGCCTCGTCTTTAGATTGTTTTGCTTTGGTGTGAGAACCCACATGAAATAATATTGCATTTATTTTTGTGTGAAAAATGAACCCTCAGAAAAGTATAACAAAGCCGCAACGCTTCAAAGTACAAACAAATGAAAGTAGTAAGATGATACTAAATGCTTTCAAATTAACATTGGTTGATTCTGCCAGATGGCCGGAAGAGGAAAAGGACGTGTTGCCAACCCCACCAACAATAACGATGAGGCATGCAACCCTCATCTTTCTAGAGGCCAGGACCGGGGTGGTCGCCGTGAAGGAGTTGACCCCCTCCACCAAATGCTGGAGAATCAAAATCAGCTCATCCAGAACTTGACTCAAGTGGTGGCCAACTTGCATCAAGTTCCACCTCCACAAGCTGCACCACGCCAACCAAGGTTGAGTGAGTTTCTAGGAACTCAACCTCCAAAGTTTGCAAGTGCTGCTGAACCTCTGGAGGCAGATGATTGGCTTAAGACCATTGAAAGCAAGATGAGGATCATCCAGTGCCAAGGGTATGAGAGGGTGCTGTTTGCCTCTCATCAATTGTATGGACCTGCTGCTGATTGGTGGACCGCCTACGTGGCTGCCCATCATGACCCTGAGAACATCACTTGGGAAGAGTTCAAGCGTAGCTTCCGCAACCATTACATTCCAAGAGGTGAACTCAAAAACAAGAGGAAGGAGCTCTTGGGACTGCAGCAGGGAAACATGACGGTGAGGGAATACCTCACTAAATTTACTCAACTATCCCGTTATGCCCCACGGGACATAGAAACTGATGAGCAGAAACAGGATTGTTTCGTGGAAGGACTTACCGTAGAAATACAGTGTGCAATGTCCTCCAACGAGTATGAAAGCTTCCAAAAGATGGTGGACAGAGCGTTTGTGGTAGAAAGGAAGCTGAAGGCCTTGGAAAATGAGAACAAGAGGAAGGCCGGGTGGTCACATCAAGCCTCAGGGAGCAACACCCGCCCACGTCTGATGCAGCAACCAGCAGGGCAGACGAACCGTGCTGCGGTACCCTACTCAGCACCAAGAGGGTACAACCCAAACGACAGGCCTCCGGCAGCACCAATACAGCCACAACGTCAGTTCGTACAGCAGCCTCGCCCCGCATATCCACCTCGACCAGCAGTACAGGGACCCCCAAACCAACCCCAAGACAGCAAAGGCCAGACACCTAAGGTTGGGGTGCAATGTTTTAGCTGCGGAGAAGTGGGGCACTACGCCCATAAGTGCCCAAAGAAGAAGCCCACGCAGCCACAACAGCAGAATGTAATGAGAGGACGGGTGAACCACGTCACTATGGAGGAAGCACAAGAGGCACCCGACGTGGTAGTTGGTAAGTTTCCTTCCAATTTACACATTGCAACCCTACTGTTTGATTCTGGTGCTACCCACTCGTTCATTGCTCAAGGGTTTGTTAAGAAGCATGACCTAGCAACAACACAAATGAACCATATGCTAGCCGTAAACTCTCCAGGTGGAGAAATAAGGACAAGACAAGTGTGTCCCAAAGTGAGCCTAGACATTAATGGGGTAGTATTTACTGCTAACCTCATAGTGATAGAGTCACAAGGGATAGATATTATTTTGGGTATGGATTGATTGACCAAACATAAGGGAATCATCCATTGTTCGACCAGAACGGTGGAACTAACTCACCCTAGTGGCACAAGAGTAAAGTTTATAACAATACAAGAGCCTAGGAGGGACATTAAATTAAATCAAGTTGAGGTGAAAGTGGAGGGCATCAGGATTATCAGGGAATACCCAGATGTTTTTCCGGAGGAGTTGCCAGGTATGCCTCCCGATCGTGAAGTGGAATTTGCAATTGAGCTAGTGCCTGGAACAGCCCCTATATACAAGAGACCTTATCGGATGGACTCCAAGCAGCTAGAAGAACTCAATGATCATTTGAGAGAATTGACGGAGAAGGGGTATATTCGCCCTAGTTCCTCACCATGGGGAGCTCCTGTAATATTTGTGCCCAAAAAGGACGGAACCCAAAGGTTATGCGTGGATTACCGTGCTTTGAATGAGGTAACCATCAAGAACAAGTACCCATTACCCCGCATTGAAGACTTGTTTGATCAGTTGAGGGGCGCCTGTGTGTTCTCGAAAATTGATCTCAGGTCGGGATACCACCAACTCAAGATAAGGCAAACTGATATTCCCAAGACAGCTTTCGTATCTCGGTACGGACTGTATGAATACACCGTCATGCCTTTCGGGCTAACTAATGCCCCGGCATACTTCATGTATCTCATGAACAAGGTATTCATGGAATATCTGGATAAATTTGTGGTGGTTTTCATAGATGACATTCTCGTCTTCTCCAAAGATGAAGAAGAACATGAGAAACATCTAAGGTTGGTGTTGCAGAGGCTAAGAGAACACCAACTATATGCCAAGTTGAGCAAATGTGAGTTTTGGCTGAAGAGAGTTCCCTTCTTAGGACATATAATCTCGGAGGGAGGAATCTCCGTGGATCCTGCCAAAATCGAGGATATACAAAAGTGGAAGACCCTTGAAAATGTCGGGGAAGTTCGAAGCTTCTTGGGATTGGCTGGATATAATCGACGGTTTATTGAGAGATTCTCCAAGATCTCGAGACCTCTCACCAAACTGTTGGAGAAGGGAATCACATTCACATGGACGCCACAGTGCGAGACGAGTTTTCAGGAGCTAAAGAAAAGATTGACAACAGCCCCAGTGTTGGTTATGCCAGATATGCAGAAGAATTTCACAGTGTACTGCGATGCCTCTGGAAACAGGTTGGGATGTGTTCTCATGCAAGAAGGGCATGTCGTGGCATATGCATCCCGACAGCTTCGGAAGCACGAGAAGAACTATCCTACACATGACCTAGAACTAGCCGCCGTGGTACACGCGTTGAAAATTTGGCGGCACTACTTGATGGGGAAGAGAACAGAGATATATACGGATCATAAGAGTTTAAAGTACATTTTCACACAGCCAGATCTCAACCTCAGACAAAGGAGATGGTTAGAGCTAATCAATGACTTTGATGTGGGCATCAACTATCATCCCGGGAAAGCAAACGTCGTGGCCGATGCTTTGAGTCGGAAAGTGCAGGTCAATAAGTTGAGCTTGAAGGACATGCCTGCGGAATTGAAGGACAAGGTTATAAGGCTCAATCTATGTCTAGTAAATAGTGGTGAAGCCATCGCCATGGAAGTGGACTCCACACTAGAGCGAGACATACGCGAGGGTCAAAAGAATGATGAGAAGATACAAGAGATCAGACAACTCATCAAGGAAAATAAAGCTCCGGGTTTTAGAGAGGATGAACAAGGAACGGTGTGGCACGGGAAAAGAATCTGTGTGCCAGAAGTAAAGGAGATCCGTGAATTTATTTTGAAGGAGGCTCATGATTCTGACTATTCCATCCATCCTGGGAGTACGAAGATGTACCAGGACCTTAAGAGCAGGTATTGGTGGTATGGTATGAAGCGAGATGTCGCGGAACATGTTGCCCTATGTGACACATGTCAGTTGGTGAAAGCAGAACATCAACGACCCGCGGGATTATTGCAACCACTCAAAGTGCCTGAATGGAAATGGGAAGAAATCAACATGGATTTCATCGTGGGATTGCCTAGAACCTTATCAGGATATGATTTGATATGGGTCATCATTGATAGGCTAACCAAGGTAGCTCATTTCATCCCCGTGAAAGAAAGCTACAGCGGATCCAAATTGGCAGAGTTGTACATGTCAAGGATCGTGTGTTACCATGGAGTGCCAAAGAAGATTGTGTCGGATCGAGGAACACAGTTCACCTCAATGTTCTGGCAGAAGTTGCATGAAACCATGGGAACCCATCTGAATTTCAGCTCTGCCTATCATCCCCAAACCGACGGGCAGACAGAGAGAACCAATCAGATCCTTGAAGATATTCTGAGGGCATGTGCACTCAAAAACAATCGGAGTTGGGACAAGAACTTACCGTATGCGGAGTTTTCCTATAACAATAGCTATCAAGCTAGTATGAAGATGTCACCATTTGAAGCTTTGTACGAGAGGAAGTGCAGAACTCCCCTATTTTGGAACCAAACAGGGGAAAGTAAAGTGTTTGGTCCAGAAGTACTACAAGAAGCCGAGGCGAAGGTGAGGGAAATTCACAATAACTTGAGGATAGCACAGACACGCCAAAAGAGCTATGCCAATGTACGAAGAAGAGAGCTCGTTTTCAACGTGGGGGACTATGTCTATCTCAAGGTGTCCCCCATCAGAGGACTTCGTCAGTTCAAGGTGAAAGGGAAGTTGTCACCTTGATACATCGGACCCTTTCAAGTTTTGGAGAGGAAAGGCGAAGTGGCGTATCAACTAGAATTACCGGCTTGTCTATCGGATGTGCACGATGTATTCCATGTGTCACAACTCAAGAAATGCCTGAGGACGCCTGAGGAGGTGTTACCCATGAATGAAGTGGACGTAGCTGAGGATTTGTCTTATGTCGAGCAACCATACAAGATTTTGGAGACAATGGAACACCTCACCAGAAATAAAAGAATCCGGATGTGCAAGGTGCAGTGGAAGCATCACTCAGAAGAGGAAGCCACCTAGGAGCGGGAAGATGAGCTAAAGGCACAATTTCCGGAATCGTTTTCTTAGAACCACCAATCTCGAGGACGAGATTTCTTCTAAGGGGGGTAGAGCTGTAACACCCCAAAATTTTGTTAAGACCCTAAATCATGTTAAGAGGGGAATTTAAATTTTTTTGAATGTGTTGCATGTTTTGCAAAAATTCAAATTCAAACTGGAATTCAAATTAAACTCAAATCAGAAAAGAAATAGAAAAAGAAAAAGAGAAAACAGAAAAAAACCGGCCAGTGGGCCGCAACCCACCAGCCGGCCCAACCAGCGCCCGCGCCAGCCCGCAGCCGCGCGCGCCGCTTTCTCCCACTGACAGGCGGGGCCCACCAGTTCATCGTCTACCTCGCGCCAGCGCCGGACTCTCTCACCCGAATCGAAACCGATCGGGAATTCTCGCGTATTCCAGCTGAATTCTGTTCGGGGGCGACACAAACTCGATCTAAACCACCCAGCCGCTCTCCCCCGTCTATAAAACCCCGGCCTCGTTCTGTTTTTCCCATGCGATCCTCCGGTTTTCCTACGGTGAGAACCGAGACTTCGCCGGTGAATTCTGGCCGATCTAAGCTCGGAAACTCCGATCTAACTCGCTGGTCTTGATCCACCGCCTTTGGGGAACCTTGCAGGTGCAGAAAACTCAGTGACTTGCGGTGTAAACACATCGCCGACGAGCCTCGCCGTGAATTCACCTCGGACCTCGTCGCCGATCACCTTCCAGGACCTCCGAGCTCAAGAAAACCCCCGAGGTGAGATCCCCGACCTCCCCTCCACCGATCTATGCCATAAAATCACAGTTCTAGGAAGAATTCTCGAAGATCCGAAAGTCTCCGGCGAGATCGCCGCTTCCCGCCGCCGTGCGCCGCCGGCAGCGCCGCCCGCGTTCGATCAGAGCGACGTGGCCGCTTGTGCGCCGTTTATTTTAAATCGCACGGTAGGGTTTAAATCTCCGCGTACCGGTTCGACGTTATGATCTCAGCCGTTGGTTTAAAATTGGACGGTCCACGTCAGCCCCGCGTTATAAAGACTGGAAATCTTACGTGCTACCCCCTGGGGTTCTCGGGAAATAAGAGCTAGCCCCGGAAACTTCTGATCTAGCCCCTGGAACTTTAGAAAATCATGTAAATTCATTTAAAAATCAGTTTTAGCCCCTGGACTTAATAGAAATTAGGAAAAACTCCTCTGATAAGTGTAGCTAGACCCCTGGAAATTCTGAAAATAATATTATAGACCCTGTAGTGGGGTGAGTTTACCTTTTTAGCCCTGTTTAGTATTTAATTTAGGAAATTGAATATGTGGCTAGTGTTTAAAAAATTAAAAAGTGGGACAAACATATTGTCAAAATTTAATTAAAGACTTTCTCAGTATTTAGGAAACTTTGGAGTGAGATAAAAACATATTTTGGGCTGAATTGAATCTGTTTGATTTATTATTCACATTTAGAGACACATTTTTAAGTAAAGAATAGTTCTAGGAAATAGGGAAAATAATTGTGAAATAGTTTACATCAGAGGCAAAGGTCAAAATATGTTATTAAATTATTTAGGACCAGAACCTATTTTGTTTAGATGATGTGTCTTGTTATTTTCATAATAAAGTACACATTTATGCATAGGAAAATAAATTTGAAAATATAGCAACTAGTAAATGATAAATGGAGTTTCTAAAATCCAAAAGAATTCAGTTTAGGGTTGGTAGAAATTCTGAAGACACATATGGAGAAGAAAAATACCTTTCATGCATACTTGGTAGCAAAAAGGTGTAGTAGTTGAATATAAGGAATTTATATATATATAGTATGTAAGTATAAATGTGAACACAAAAGTAGGAATCATATACACATGATTAAAAGTGCATGCAAGCCACAAATCAACACACATAGAGTAACCACAACACATATAATGGTGAATGACTTTCATAAATATGAATGTGTGGTTTGTATGAAGTGGAAGTGTCAACCTATGTCTTATGGATTGTTGTTTTCCTTTTGCTATGTGTGATGGTATGATGTAGAACCTGCTCAAGAGCAAGTTATTCCTTTTCAAGACCAGGACTACCCATTTCAAGAGCAGCAGGAAGGAGGCAAGTGTCCTTGACCACTTTGATCCTATACTAGGATGTGTAGCTAGAATTATTTGCATTGTCAATTGAAAATATGAAACCCATGCTAGGATGTTTCCCTAGAATTTCATTACCTTATTTCCTTGTAGCTTGGGTTGGGATTCATCTTATCATGTCATTTATTACTATGCATATGCTTAGCCATGCTTTGAATGGGATATTTGGGATATGAGATCATCAGTTTATTTTACCATACTCTTGAATGGGATATTGTGAGTTATGTAGAGGTAGGGATCAAGGCAAGTTGGAGGTTTTGGTTGTGTGCTGGGTGCACGAGAATCGGGTTTGTGTTTAGTACTTGCCTGGATCCTAAGGACCGGTTCATGGAGCATGTAACCTGGCTTTACAGTGCCAACCACATGCTGAGATGGGGCAGCTTGGCCAATTAATTAGGTGTATCCCCGGCGTAGTATGGGTGTGTTGGATGGTGCGTGGAGTAGGTGTCAGCTGGACTACCATATGAACCGCAAGGCTCAAGAGGGGGCCACTGCAGCGGGGTTGGAGCCTCTTGTATGCTGTTAGGGGTGAAACCTCAGTGGGCCCACGCTCGTCGGGAATCCCTTTGTAAAGGCTTCGTAGTGATCTCCTGGCTACACACCTGGGAAGTGTGAATGTGGTTCGTAGCCACTGGCATAATGGAGGTTCTTTTAGTCCACCCGGCAACGGGGGATGAAATCACTACATGTGGGTACAGTGGTACAAACTCTGCAGTGTCAAAACTGTCATGACAGCCGTGCTCACGGTCAAGAGCGGCTTGGACTTATTCATAATTAGAGGATTGATGGTTTTGGAAGTTGTGAATGTTAAGTGGGAATCTTAACATTGGAAATGATGTTATGGTTATTGGATTATGATGATGGGATGGGAGATTGGGACCATTTCACCTGTGTAGTAATGTAGGTGCTTAATAAGCTAAGGTGATAGGGATTAATTGCGTAGTGCTTTAACCATGAGTTCAACCTCTCCTTGATCTAGCCATGCATGATATAATTTTCTCACACTTGCTGAGTACCATTGGTACTCAACCTTGCATATTTTGTTGGTTTATATTGCTGCTCAGGTCAAGATGATGAGGAAGAAGGTTTCTAGGTTCATGGAGACCCCCCGGGCAACGCCTGTGACGGAGCCCTCAAGAATAATATTCCGCTGCTAGTTTATTTACTTGTGATGAACTTATTATTGTCCATCGAGACATTTGCGATGTAAGACTTATTTATATTCGACACCTGGCTTGTAATAAATGATGCTTCACTATTTGTCATCACATGTATGAGAAAATGATCCTGGCATACATGTGATATTCACTTGGTTGTTTCTTCGGAAAAACCGGGTGTGACATTGGTCCCACTTCAGAACATCTCTCACCTTTCCAGGATCAACCGATACCCCTTCCTTGGAGATGATGTGGCCTAGGAAGGATATTTCCCTTAGCCAAAATTGACACTTGTTGAGCTTGGCATACAACTGATGCTCTCGCAACTTCTGCAAGGTCAATCTCAGATGTTCTTCATGCTCCTCCTCACTTTTTGAATACACCATAATGTCGTCGATGAAAACCACGACGAACTTGTCCAAGTACTCCATGAAAACCTTATTCATAAGGTACATGAAATATGCGGGTGCATTCGTCAATCCAAAAGACATAACGGTATTATTCATATGAACCATACCGCGTCCGAAAGGCTGTCTTAGGTATATCGGAGGGCTTAATCTTCAGCTGGAAATATCCCGACCGAAGATCAATCTTGGAGAACACTTGGGCTCCTTTCATTTGATCGAACAGGTCCTCTATAAGGGGCAGAGGGTATTTATTCTTGATTGTTACCTCGTTGAGAGACCTGTAGTCCACGCACATTCTTTGGGTTCCGTCCTTCTTGTCCACGAAAAGCACCGGGGCTCCCCATGGTGACGAACTTGGACGGATAAAACCCTTCTCCAACTGTTCTTGAATTTGCTTCTTTAGTTCAACTAACTCGTTGACGGGCATCCTATATGGTCTCTTAGCTATGGGTGCAGTTCCAGGTACCAAATCTATGGTAAACTCAATGTCCCGGTCAGGTGGCATACCTGGAAGTTCTTCCGGGAACACGTCCGAAAATTCCTGAACCACTGGAATGTTGTCCATTGCTACTCTTTCAACATGGTTCAAATCCGCCCGTTCGGTTGCTTGCTGGGCTGACTCAAACTCGACATGGATACCGTGTTCGTTTGTCAACTGCACGCTTCTCTCAGCGCATTGGATTACTCCATTGTGCTTGCTTAACCAGTCCATTCCGAGTATGATGTCAATTCCGTGGGAGTCCAAGACAATAAGGTTGGCAAGGAAGTCTACCCCTTTATTTTAAGGCTTACCTTAGGACATACTATACTAGTCCTCATTTCTCCTCTGGGAGAATTAACTAACATGGCACATTCTAAGTGGGATACGGGTAGATGATGCTTGGCAACATATTCGGATGATATGAAGGAATGTGATGCTCCAGAATCAAATAAAATGGTGGCTGGGTTGGAGTTGGCAAGGAACATACCAATTGCGACGTCCTCAGCCTGTTGTGCTTTCTTAGCAGTGACATGGTTAACGTGGCCACGAGCATAGTTCTGCGGTCCACGGTTCCCTTGGTTGTCTCCTCCATTTGGTCGCTGGTTCTGCTTGGTCACGTTACCTTGCTGTCCAGGGCCTCTCTTCGGGCACTGGTTAGCGAAGTGGCCTACTTCCCCGCATGCAAAGCATGCCCTGTTGCCTACGGCAGCAGGTACGTTGGGGCGGGGGTTTTGAACAGGAGCGCCATTGTTAGGCCGGGGCGCAGGAGGCATGGGCACTCGAGGTGCCGGTGCAACAAACCGTTGCTGTGGTGGCTGACCAGGGCGGTACGTAGGAGTGGTTGGTCCATACTGCGGTGCAGGGGGCGTGTACCTAGGTCGTACGGTGCTCCCTTGGGGCTGGTATGGCACCTTCCTTTTGCACTCGTGCTCAATCTCTCGGATCTTGTTTTCCACCACAATAGCCTTATCAACCAGCTTCTGGAAGCTTACGTAGTCATTGTTGAGGAGCTGAACTTGGATCTCATTGTTCAACCCTCTCATGAACAGGTACTGCTTCTTCTGATCCGAGTTGACATCTTCGAAGGCATACCGGGACAGTTGTATGAACTTGTTGAGATATTCGTTCACACTTTTCTGCCCTTGGCGGATACCTTCAAACTCCTGCCTCTTGAGCATCATTACGTCAACAGGGATGTAGTGGGAGCGGAAATTTTCCTTGAACTCAGTCCAAGTGATTGTCTCCGGGTTGGCATGGGCGTTGCTCAAGGCATCCCACCAGTCAGCAGCTGCTCCCATCAGTTGGTGCGACGCAAAGAGAACCTTCTCTCGGTCGTTGCACTGAACAATGGCAAGCTTCTTCTCCATGGATTTCAACCAATCATCGGCCTCCATTGGATCGCTTGCTTGAGCAAAGGTGGGTGGTCGAGTCCTCATGAACTCTCCCAACCTGTTATGAGCCGGTGGTGGTGGTGGCGGTGGTGCCGGAACGGAGTTTTGGTTGGCCTGCAACTGACCCAAAGTTTGGATCATGGTTTGCATAAGCTGGTTTTGCATGGCCATCAACCTTTCTAGGTTGTTTTCGCCAGCTCCGGGATTAGCAGGAACTTCCTCGTGGTCATCTTCCTGGACGTTCCTTCGGCTGGCGTTTCCTGTCACCATCTGTGAGAGAGAACGAAATAGTAATAGAAGGTTAGAAAGTTAAGTAGGTCCTTTCAACTATATGCATCAAGGTGAGTTGGACTATATATATTAGCCCTTATGAGGATGTGAGCAAGTGCCGAAACATCTCACACCTCCTTCTTCTTACGTGTGGATATGGACAACGTTTTTGAAACGTCCCACAACTCACACTAAGCACATATTCACAAATAATCATCACAAGGGCCCACTCAACTCCTATTCAAGGATGGTTTCCTATGTCAAGGTGGTTTCCTATGAAGGACCTCCGGAGATAAGCTCCGGTGGCGACACGTGTTCAATAGATCCGGACTTCTCGGAGATGGGTTCCGAGATCAACACGTATCCCGTGCGACTGGTCCCCTGACTTCCGTGAGGACTAGCTCCGAAGGTGACATGTGTCCCATGAAAAATGCCTTTGCTTCTTCCGCAGAGGCTAGCTCCACGGGCAACACGTGTCCCACAGGGTCGGACCTCTTTCCAATTGCGGAGGTGACCCCCGAGCCTGCCACGTAGCTAGTTTAACGGCGGACCTCTCCCAAATTTCTCGGGGATGAGCTCCGAACACGCCACGTGGTCTGATGGCCGTGGAAATTGCCTTCGGTGTTCTCAGAGAGATTTGTTGGCCATCCTTTTGATACTTGTCTCTGTTCCTTCTTTTCTTAAAATGTTTTTCTTCTTTATAAAACATGAACATATGCTGACACCCGAGATGAGGGTGTCACAGGGACCCGCCGAAGCGTCTTGCCGGCTCGTCTCCTTGGGAGACTGACTTCTTGGGCCACCGCTTCAGCTGGACGACTTGGGTCCACTATCCATCGACGTTTGGTATTGGAGCCGAAGCGGCTGCCCGAGCGGCGTATTCGAAGAGTTTCGAATCGCTTTGAATCACACTTGGGAAGTTTAAAAGGGGATCTTACCCGCATCGCGGCTTCCCTTCGCACTTCCCAGCGCTTGCATCTTCCTTGAGTTCTTGCGCCCTTGTCTTCCCTGCCCTTGAGCTTCCTCCTGCCATGGCTTCCAACCCGCCTTCGGAGAAGAAGCGTGCCCGGTCTCCCCCGGCGGCGGCGTTTGCGCCGAGTCAGGGATCCAGGGCGCCTGCGCGCCCTGCTTCTGGAGATGGTGCCTCGTCCATTGGCGACTCCAAGAGGCCTCGGGCTCATCATCCTGACAGAACTCCTCTTGAGCGACGACGGGCTGAAGGTTCTCGGGCGTCGCGTCCTCCCTCCTCAAGCGGTGGAGCCTTGAGGGGAAGTGCTGGTGCGTCGATGCCCAGGGGCGAGCCAAGAACTCAGGCGCCCTGGGCCTCAGGGGCCGGATCGGCGTCCAGGGGGGCTTCAGAAGCATCCCCTGCTCCGCCAGTCCGAGCGACTGCGGGGCAGCCGTCGGCGGCAATGGCGGGCTCTAGTGGACCTACCCCGGCTCGGAAGCCGGGGTTCAGAGCCCGTTGGAGCGCTCGTGTCTCTCGGTAAGCGACGCCTACCTGATTCTAAAGCCTGTATTGTCTTCTTCTTTTCCTAACTCAGGAGTTTCCCATGTTTGCAGGGACTCCCCGAGTGCCGGTAACGTTCCCGTTTCCCAGCCACCCTCGATTGTCGGGGGATCCGTGCCGCAGCGCCCGGAAGCTGAAACGGTCGCAGCGGCCCCCAAGCCAGCACAAGTTCCTTCTGCGCCGGTCGGCCCGGCTCCTGCGGCAGCGGCGACTCCTCCCATTCATCCCCCTTCACTGGCTCGGGAGCCGGCTGTCGCTGAGGGTTCGGCGGGACTGGCTGTCGATGTCCCGTCCCCTGTTGCCGGAGCGGGAGAAGCTACCATGGGCCTCACGGCGAGCAGCGAACCAGGACGCACCGGGAGAGAGCCTGTCCCAGTACCGGCTTCTCCTGATCGGCGCCTTATCCCGGTTGCCGGAGTGTCGACTTCTCTTGAAGACGACGTGATGGAGGAGGTTGGGGGTGCCGCTCTGGCCACTGCCGCCCCGCTGCCCCTGGCAGACGCCCTCGTGCTCACCCAGACGAGCGTCCGGTAGGTTTTGGCCGCGCTTGGTCGCGAGCGGGAGGAGCAGGTAGGTGAGAGGGATCGCCTCCTCACCTAGGGGCGCCTTTTGAGGGAGCGAACTGAGGAGGTCAGGGAGGAGCTTGACTCGAGGCGAGCATCACTCGACGTCATGGAGGCGCTCCTTGACCGTCAGAAGAGGGCCGTCGACCGCCTGGACTCCGAGACTCGGCGGCTCCACCAGGAGGCCCGCGAGTCTCACACTCAGGCCGATGAGCGTCTCTCTGCCCTGGAGGATATGCGTCTGAGGCTGGAGCGTCGTGAGCGCGCCGTCGAGGACCAGGAGCGCTCTACGGCGGCCGAGCCGGAGTAGATCGCCGCACGGCTGGTGGCTGGCGAAGGCGACCTGAGGGCTCGTGCCAAGGAGCTGGAGGCCCAGAAGGCAGATATGGTCGCAAGGGAGGAGCAGGTCTCCCGGAAGCACCAGGTGGCCCTGGACCGGGAGCTGGCGCCCGACTTCCGGGCTTCGGAGTTGGACCAGCTTGCCCAGTGCCTCCAGCTTCGGGAGAGTTCGCTGGCCACCAAGGAGAGGGAATTCTCCGAGGGGAGCCTTGACGCCTTGCTGGCAGCCCGCCGCGAGGTGTAGGAGCTCCTGGCCTCGCGGTCCTCCGAGGCCTAGGCGGTCTCGAACTTCGTCGACCAGGCGGGGTCCGCTCTGGTCCCTCTTGGCTTTAGCCCGGTGAAGGCAGCGGTCCCGACGCAGAAGGTGGCCGAGGTGATTCCCGCGCTCGAGTCTATCAGCGCCAAGCTGAATAGGCTTGAGGCGGTTGTCGCCGGCGAGCTCGAGGCAGAGGGACGGGGCCTGGCAATGGAGGTTGCTACGCACGTGTTGGCGTGCTTCGGGAGCCGGGATCCCTCCGTCTGACTGGAGCCAATGAGTCAGGGCCCCGCTCGGAACGGGAGGAAGCCGCCAGGGCTGAAGTCGGGGACGTGGCCGCCCTCATAGCCTCTAGATTCCGGCGAGAGCCAGGGGAGTCCTAGGGCTTGTATCTTTTTCTTTTATTGAGTCTGTAGTCCAGCTCGTGGAGCCTTGAATGAATATACTCTTGTTATTTTCCGTGCCTGTATATTTTTATCTTCTCCTTGGCTTGACCTGGCTGAGTCCTTAGCTCCGCAAGGTACTCAGAGGTCTTCACCAACCTTGACGTCTTGTACAGACACCTTCCCCGGGTCCTTATTGTATTAAGGGCCCAAGGGATCTTCAGAGCTCGCCCCGTGAAAACGGGGAGGTCCAGATCCTCCGGTCACGTGGCGGGCCCGGAGCTCTCCTCTGAGAAGATGGAGGTCCGACCCCGTGGGACTCGTGGGGCCTTCGGAGCTCACCCCGTGGAGGGGGGAGGTCAGGCTTCTACTGGCCACGTGGCAGACCCGGAGCTCTCCTCTGAGGGGAGGGGGGTCCGGTCCCACGGGACACGTGGGGCCTCCGGAGCTCACCCCGTGGAGGGGGGGAGGTCCGACTTCTGCTGGCCACGTGGCGGACCCCGGAGCTCTCCTCTGAGGGGAGGGAGGTCCGGTTCCGCGGGACACGTGGAGCCTCCGGAGCTCTCCCCGCGGAGGGGCGAGGCCCGGCTCTGCCGACCACTTGGCGGGCCCGGATCTACCCTCTGAGGAGAGGGGGGGCTCCGGCCCCGCCGGACACGTGGGGCCTCCGGAGCCCGCCCCGCGGAGGGGTCGAGGTCCGGATCCTTCGGTCTTGCGGGGTCCCGTAGTGGCCCCCTGGTAGGTGTGGCCAATTGTTTGGGCGCACCTACCATACTCCTGCGGGGGAGCTAAGTCCGGGAAGTCCTGCACACAAGTAAGGGAAACGGGTCGTCAGGAGTTGCTTCAACTCCTGGAAAGCTTCTTCTGCTTCGCCGGTCCAAGCAAATGGGCCGGATTTGCGCAGGAGCTTAAAGAAGGGGAGCGCTCGCTCTGCTAACCTCGGTATAAACCGACTCAGCGCGGCTAGGCATCCTGTGAGTTTCTAGACTTCTTTGATGTGGGCGGGGGGCCGCATCAAGTCGATGGCCTTGATCTTCTCTGGGTTAGCCTCAATTCCCCGGTGTGAGACCAGAAATCCTAAGAGTTTTCCAGAGGATATGCCGAACACACACTTGTCGGGCTTCAGCTTGGTGCGCGTAGAGCGCAGTTTGTCAAAGACTAAGGCCAGGTTATCTAGTAGGGATGAACTCTGCCTGACCTTAACAATGATGTCATCGACATACACCTCAACTAAGTCTCTTATCAACTCCCCGAAGGTTTTGTGCATTGCACGTACAAAGGTGGGGAGAGCGTTCTTTAGGCCATAAGGCATAGAGACATAACAGTACAGACCATCTACTGTAATGAAGGAGGTGTGCTCTTCATCTTCTCTAGACATAGGGATCTGATGGAAACCCGAGTAGGCGTCTAGGAAGCACAGCATATCGCAGCCCGATGTCGAGTCTACTATTTGATCTATTCTAGGGAGAGGGAATGGATCTTTGGGACATGCCTTATTGAGACTGGTGTAGTCGATGCACATCTCCAGAGCTTCCCGCCGGCCTTCGGGACAACAACGGGGTTCGCCAACCACCGGGGGTAGTGGACTTCCCGTATGAAGCCAGCGTCCAACAACTTCTTGATTTCTTCCCGGATGAAGTTTTGCCGCTTGATGGACTGCTTGCGGGGCTTCTGTTGGACTGGCCGGGCGTCGGGGAAGACATTCAAGTGGTGCTCGATCACCTCCCTAGGGATCCCCGGCATCTTCGACGGCTGCCATGCAAACACGTCGACGTTGTGCCGGAGGAAGGTGACGAGCGCGCCTTCCTATTTGCTATCCAGGCCCCCGGCTACCCGGGTGGTCTGGGTGGCTTCAGCGCCGATTTGGACGAGCTTCAGGGGGACGTCGCCCTCGTCGTGGGGTTGCACACGGGGTGCTGCGGTAGAGGCACGGTGGCGTGCACTCGGGTGGAGCCGGTCCGGTTCTGCACTGCCAGGGGCTGGTGCTCTAGCTGTTGCAAGCGCTTGGAGCTTTTCCAAGGCTGACACTGCGGCAGTGCTTTCTCCACGAATCCTGAGGACGCCTGTTGGTGTAGGCATCTTCAAGACGAGGTAGCCGTAGTGGGCTACTGCCATGAATCGGTACAGGGCTGGCCTGCCAATTATGGTGTTGAAGGGGAGGTCGATCTCCGCCACATCGAACAGAATGTACTCTGTTCGATAGCTGTCCGGTGCCCCAAAGGTCACCGGAAGGCTGATGTTGCCGTAGGGAATGACCTGTCCCGGCCCTACCCCTGAGAACGGGCTCGATGGGGTGAGCTTGGCCATCGGGATCTGCAGCTTCTGGAAAGCTGCGCTACTGATGAGGTTCAGTCCAGCCCCGCCATCCACCAAAACGTGGTACATCCTCATGTTGGTGATGGTGGGAGCCACCCGGAGCGGTAGTTGGCCGGCCCCAGCCATGTTCCTAGGGCAGTCGGTGGCATCGAAGCTGATGGGGGTTCCCATCCACTTGAGGTGCGACACGGCACTCGGGAGGGGAGCCACCGACGTTACCGCTCGGCGCAGGGTCTTAACCGCGCTTCGGGACGAGGGGTCAGCGGACCCACCATAGATGACGTAGAGCATCTTCGATGCTCGTCATCACTGGAGCTGGAGTCCTCATGGTTGCACACCGCCTTCACGGCGCGCTGAGGCTCCTGGAACTCCTCCTAGTGGTCGATGTTGTCTGGGGCGTCGACCTTCTGCTTGCCCTCCCTTTGACGGTAGGGTGGGGCATCAGTTCGAAGCTGCCTCCCTTTCCGGAAGCGCTCCGCGAGCTTCTGGATGTCCCGGCACTCGGCAGCAGTATGGTAACTGGTGCCGTGCACGGGGCATAGCTCGCCTTGGTCACCATCTGGAGCTGGTGACTGTCGCTGCCTCTTGTCGGGGCGCGGCCCCCGAGCCCCACTGGGTGCCGCTGCTGCGGCAACGGGAGCCGCGGCCAGCGGTTTCATCTTGCCACCTCCCCGGTTCTTGATCTTCTTGCCGCTTCCATAGGAAGCGGCGCCAGATCCTGGCTGCCCTCCTGACTCAGAGGCTGGCAGGGAGTGCCAGTTCCGCCCTTCTGCTGCTCTGGCGCACTTGTCCGCCAGGCTGAAGAGCTCTGAGACGTCGCGGACCTCTCTGGTCGCGAGCCTCTCGAGCATCTTCTTGTCCCGAACGCCTTGCCGGAACGCCACCATCACAGAAGCACTTTGGATATGTGGGATGATGTTCCGTACCTGGGAGAACCGCTGGATGAAAGAGCGCAACGATTCCCCAGGTTGTTGCTGGATGGCGTGGAGATCAAGCTCCGTGCCAGGCCGGGTGTAGTAACTGCCGAAGTTGGCGGTGAACTGCCGGCAGAGCTCTCCCCAGGAAGTTATGGAACCCTGTGGGAGGATCATGAGCCAAGACCGGGCTGGGCCGGTCAAGGCGACGGGGAAGTAATTGGCCATGACGGCCTCGTCCCCTCCTGCAGCAAGGACGGCGGTGGAGTAGATCTATAGGAACTCCGCCGGGTTGATGCTGCCGTCGTACTTCTCGGGCAGGTGCGGCCGAAACTTGCGTGGCCACCTCGCGAAGCGAAGGTGGGGCTCCAGGGCCGCACATCCTGCTCCTGTTTCTGCAGGCGTTGGTGCCGCGAACGCTTGGTTCGCTGCTGGCACTGTGTACCCCGGTATGGGAAAGGCTGCGCCATAGACCGGGGGCGCCGTTTGCAGGGCATATGGCTGTGGCATATGCTGCGTGGCGAAGGTCTGCGCCTCAGGCAGGGTCGAGGCTGACGTCATGCTGTCGCCAGCCTCTTGGTTGCGACGCCTTTCTCGTCGTCGCTCGAGGAACACTCGGGCATCTTGGCCCAAGTGGCATCGTTCCAGCTCTGTCCTCAGGTCCGTCGATGGGAGCCTGGTGGAGTTGGAGTCCGCCGTCTGCCTGTCAACCGTTGGCGTGCGCGTCAGCGACACAGCCGGTTGGCCGGGGCGTCGTCCCCGCCGAAGTCGAGGGTTTGCGGTGGCGACGACAAGATGGTCCACTTCTCGAATCCACTGCTGGGTCGCTGCCTGAGGCGCGTCCCCAGCAGGTAGATTGCGCAGTAGCGCTCTTGCTGCAGATAGCGCGCCCCCGTGAGGAAAGCTCAACGCTGCAGAAGATCTCACGCTAGCTGGAGCCTGCATTGCCGGAGTCGGCTGCTGGCTTCCAGCTTGCATCGACACACTCCGTCCTGAGTGTGTCGACACGTATTCCCCGCTAGTCACTATCCATCGTGAACGCGGGGGAGGAGAGCTTGCCGCTGAAGGAAGCTTCGTCATCTTCATCGGCAGAAGCTCATCGCGCAAGGGAAAAGCCCCCCTACCTGGCGCGCCAAATGTCGAAGTGTGTGGTCGACACTTCCCCTGGACCTGCTCTGGGCAGACCGCGGAGGTTCTTTTTTGGAGGGGCTAGTCGCTTGCGGAGAGCTTCAGCGTTAGTGACGAGTGAGGGAGAAGCTTGACACGGTGAGTTTTACGTGGTTCAGGCCGCCGGAGCGTAAAACCCTACGTCCACGGTGAGCAGAGGTGCTCGCTGTATTGCTTGCAGCTCAGAACCGGAGTCCTGAGCTTGAGGGCGAGTGATGCCTAGGATGCGAGTTCACAGAGTTCGAACCCCTGCTAACGTTGCCTACCCGAGCCTTTTATAGTCCAAGGCTCAAGCGGCTTACAAGGGGGTGGCCCGGGACCCGACAGGTGGTCCCGGGGAGATTGCTTGCCGACTATCGTATCTGAAGTTATGTCGGTAGTTGTCTCTAGCGAAGGCTTCCGAGTCTTCGTTCTGCCGCCCTGCCCATGCTGCAAGCTAGTCGTAGTGGTTGATGACGGCGGGGGCGGCAGGGGATGTCTTGTCACTGTGTTTATTGGCTAGCAGGCTCTGACACGGCGCGCCAGTCTGCGATGCGACTGGGCGCAACGGCACCTGACAGAGGCGTGCTCTGCGTCTTCGCGTCTTGGGAAGGCGCGGGCCTTGAATACCTTGTACGGACAAGGTATGGTGCGTCTTTACGCCTTCTGCCTACCGCGCGGGGGCAGGCAGCGCCGTCCTGCTGGCCACGTGGCGGGCCCAGAGCTCTCCTCTGAGGAGAGGGAGGTCCGGCCCCGCGGGACACGTGGAGCCTTCGGACCTCTCCCCGCGGGGGGGGGGGATCCGGCTTCTATCGGCCACGTGGCGGGCCCGACTCTCCTCTGAGGAGAGGGAGGTCCGGCCCCGCGGGACACGTAGCGCCTTCGGAGCTCTCCCCGTGGAGGGGGGAGGTCCGGCTGCTGCTGGCCATGGGGCGGGCCCGGAGCTCTCCTCTGAGGAGAGGGAGGTCCGGCCCCGCTGGACACGTGGCGCCTTCGGAGCTCTCCCTGCGGAGAAGGGCGAGACCCTTAGGCATTTTCCCTTGTGCGCGGGGGTACCCCATATCGAGGGTACCGACAGGAGTTTACGACGAGCACCGTGTCCGAGCTTACGACAAAGCCGTGCAGGACAACCTCTGGCGTGGAGACATCGACCTCGTCGACGAGGTCCAATTGCATGCGGCACTTCGTAACGCACGGTACAGACAAGCCCTCCGCCGCTACCACCAGAGGTCTGTGCGTGTCCGGGAGCTGCAGGAAGGCGACCTGGTGCTGCAGCGCATACTTTCTCGTGAAGGGACCCACAAACTCTCCCCTAGTTGGGAAGGTCCCTTCCAAGTCACAAAAGTGTGCCGTCCCGGGTGCGTACACCTTTCCACCGAGGACGGGGACCCGCTCCCGCACCCTTGGAACATAGAGCATCTCCGTAAGTTCTATCCCTAGGGCAATAGTAGGACAACCTCTTCTTTTTGTAATAGATTCCGTAGAGCCCAGGAACAGCGCTCGGAGCCGCTAAGTCTCAGGGGACGGTCCAGGACTACGTTCAGCTTTGCCTGGTTCCAACCCCAAGCGCGTAGAGTCTTGCTTCCCTTTTTAATGGGACAGGTTGTGGCCTCCATGTTTAGCCTGCCTTCCTCCTATGGAAATTTATGTGAAAAGAAACCTGTCCTACTTTGCTTTTCCCTTGTGCTCATTTAAATTACGTATTAATTTTTTATGACCGCACTTCCGGCGTATGCTCACCATGCGCTCAGCTCTCTCTTCTCATTCTCACCTCTAGTTAGCATTTGCTGCC
This sequence comes from Neostapfia colusana, assembly GCA_030760725.1. Lineage (NCBI taxonomy): Eukaryota > Viridiplantae > Streptophyta > Magnoliopsida > Poales > Poaceae > Neostapfia > Neostapfia colusana. The sequence goes on along the minus strand of JASWHV010000010.1, from coordinate 2,905,978 downwards.
CTACCAAAGGCGGTTGCGTTGGAGGTACCTGCCGATGGCCAGGGGGCCCCGAGCTCCCGGCACTTCGTGCACTGTAGTCCCCAAGCACCGTACAAGTGGATGGGGACCGTAAGCCAAATAAGACTATGAGATAGGGGAGGGGGAGCCCCTAAGGAGAATTACGTTTCCCTTACTTGTGTGCAGGACCTCTCGGCCTCAGCTCCCCGCAGGAGTATGGTAGGAGCACCCAACCAATGGGCTCCACGTGTCCCGCGAGGCCGGACCTCCCTCTCCTCAGAGGAGAGCTCCAGGCCCGCCACGTGGCTAGCAGGCCGGACCCCCCCATTCTCATGGGGCGAGTCCTGGAGAACTCCAGGGCCCTTAATACAGTAAGGACCCGGGGAAGGTGTCTGTGCAGAGCTTCGAGATTGGTCAAGGCCTCTGAGTACCTTGCGGAGCTAAGGGCTTGGCCAGGTAAAACCAAGAAGAAGACTAAAGCACACAGACGTAGAAGATAACAAGAGTCTATTCACACAAGGCTCCATGAGCTGGGCTACAGACTCAACAAAAATAGAAAAGGAGGTACAGGGCCTTTTAGCCACGGGGGCAGATGCCTAAGAGTCCCCGGACTCCCGTTGGAACCAAGAGGCCACAAGGGCGGCCACGTCCTCGACCTCGGCCCTGGCAGCTTCCTCCCGCTCGGCGACGGGCCCTAGACGGACTGGCTCCAGAGAGAAGGAAGGGTCTTGGCTCCGGAAGCACGCCAGTACGTGCGTAGCGACCTCCTTCGCCAGGCCTCGTCCCTCCACCTTAAGCTCGTCGGCGATCACCGCTTCGAGCCGGCCCATCTTGCCACCGCCGGACTCAAGTGCCGGGATTGCCTTGGACATCTCCTGCGCTGGAGCCTCCGTCCACACCGGGCTGAAACCAAGAGGAACCAAGGCGGACCCCGCCTCGGTAATAAAGCCCCAGACCGCCTGGGCCTCGGCAGACCGCGAAGACTGGAGCTTCTCTACCTCTTGGTGAGCCGCCAGCTCATGATCCAACGACGCCTGGCGCTCCCGGGAGGATTGCTCCTCCCTCGCAGCGGCAGCCGACTCGCGGAGCTCCAGCTCCTCGGCCCGAGCCCTCAGCTCACCCTCTCTGGCCTTCAGCTGTGCGGCAATCTTCTCCTCCTCGGCCGCTGCAGCACGTTCCCGATCGGCGACGGCGCACTCTCGATGAACTACCTGCAGCCGCAACTCCTCCACGGCAGTAGAGCGCGCCTCGGCCTTGGCTTCAACCTGGGCCAGGGCTTCGCAGTAGGAAGCGCAGAGCCGCCGGGTCTCTGAGTCCAGGCGGCTGATGGCTTTCTTCTGAGCGTCGAGCAGAGCACTCATGGCCTCAAGTATCGACTGCCTTGAGTCAAGCTCCGCCTTAGCCTCCTGGGTCCGCTGCTGCAGGAGGTGCTCCCAGCTAAGAAGACATTCCCTCTCTCCGGCCAGCGCCCCCCGCTCCCGCTCAAAGGCGGCCTGGAACTGTCGGGCGCTGGTCTGGAAACGCCCCAGGGCATCCCACATGGGCGCCGGGACAACGGGGACAGGAGTCGTGCCCCTGACCTCCCCTGTCGCGTCTAAGACCGGCGGAGGTGCTGGTGCCTCAGCAACCGGAGCAAGACGCTGTCCTGAGGGAGCCAGGGAGCCAGCAACTGCACCTACAGCGGCCCTTCTAGCCTCAGCACCGGACTTCCAGGCTGGTGAAGGAGGGCGAACAGGTGCGGCTGCAGCCACCGCAGAGGGCGAACCCGCTGGCACAAAATAATCCCCCGCCGACTTGGGGGCCATTGGAACCACCGCGGTTCCCAGATGCTGTGGCGCGGAGCCTCCGCCAACTGGATATGGCCGGGTAATAGGCCCGCCCCCGGCAGCCGGTCGGTCCCTGCAGGAAAAGAAAGCTCTCAGGCTAAGAGAGGAGACGAGAACGCTACTCCTACAAGCCAGAAAGAGCAACAGTTACTGGGCGACATGAGCGCTCCAACGGGCTTGTAGCCCCGGCCTCTGGGCCGCAGTTGAACCACCAGGACCTGCGGCTGGGACGGTTGCGGGCTGTGGCGTCTGGACCCTCGGCACACTCCCCGGCGTCGCCCCACCGACGTCCATCCTAGAAGCCCCTCCGCCTGAGGAAGGATGGCGGGACGCTTGGGGTTCTTCCGACTGCCGCTGTCCGGGAAGAGACCCGCTGGAGTGGGACACCCGGGGTCTCTTCGGGTCGCCACTCGATGGACCAGCGCCTGCGGGAGATGGGTGCAAGGGTGCACCGGCTCCCTGAATCGGCGCAGGCGGCGCTCTCAGAGGAGACCGGGCGCGTTTCTTCTCCGGCTGCCCGGGGACCGGCTCCTTCCCCTTCCCCTTGTCGGCGGCTTGAGTTCCGCCGGCCCTTGGGGCGGGTTGGGCAGCGACAGACGCCTCGCGCTCCGATCCGGAGTGCTCGGTCCCCTCGATCGAGATGCCCCAGAAGGTACCCCAACCTGACGGACGGCGATCCCGATATCGTCGAGGTTTGGCATCTTCCGCAGTAGCTCTGACCTCCTCTGCGGCTCTAAGAAGAGGGGAGTGGCAGAGGACGGGAAGGCGGGGTCGCCACTGGGGATGAAGTCGCCGCTCACCTTGCCCACCATCTCGTACAACTCCTCATCGGAACGATCAGAGCCGAGACCCATCTCCAACCTGGTACAGTGTGACACCCTCAATTCTATGGGAAAACCACGGAACCAAGAACTAATGCATATGTGTGCCCAGGATGTTCATCACACATATACATATATTCCACAAACCGAATTCAGAATATATATAACCACGAATAACAAAGTTTATTACAACATCTCATGAGTCTTGGGCTCATGCTTACAGCGGAGGTCTTATTTCTATGCAGCGGAAGTCTTTATTTTAATGCGGAAGCAAAAACTAATGCGGAGGCAAATCTAAGCAGTAGTGGCTCCATCTCTACTCCCTCCACAGGCAAGGTTGAGAACAGATCACACGCCTTATTGCTCCACTTGATCTTCATAGTAGGCTTCTCCTGCTGCTGCTGATGAAGTAATAATGCAAGTTTGAGTACAATGATGTACTCAGCAAGTGTGGGAAAACACATGATATGCAGCTCATAAACAAGGTAGGCATAAAAGGCTTATTTGCAGAAAAGCAGATTTGTAAAACCATGATAAAACAGCAACTTAACTTTAGATGTAATCCCAGCATGTATTAAATTACCAACATACCTCCATCACTTCCTGTGTTCCATCCGAACATTAACCAATCCTTTATTCATACTCACGAATACCTCCTCGTATTCGCTACCATCTCACCTTGTAAAACAACCTCGTCTCACACCGAGACCAATCTCATGTCATGTCCCAACAGTCATGCAACCATCTCATCACCCAGACTCAACAGTCCCAAACCAAACCATAACCAAACCAATAATCATAACCAAGAACCATCCCAATAACCATCAGTAACCATCCCAACTAATCATGGCAGTTTAGCCAGGTGCTCGTGACCGTAAGCTCGGCTATCATGATAGTTTTAGACTCTGCAGAGTTTGCACCTCTTTACCCACAAGTTTGTGATTTCGTCACCCGTCGGCGACTGCAGAACCTCCATTTTACCAGTACACAAGCGTCGGTGTATGGTCAAGAGATCACAAAATAGCCTTTACAAAGGGGTTACTAGATGTATGGACTCACTAAGGTTTCACCGGCAGGCTAGAATCTCCAATTCTCCCACTCACGGGCCCCCTCTTGTGCCATGCAGTTCCCAGGGCAGTCCTCACTTGACTCCCATTCTCCGCGCCTTCCACAGTCCATAACACTCTAGCAACTTACCTAATTACTCAGCTAAGCCGCACCCATACTTGGCCTTATGGTGGCACTGTTATCCTGGCACGTGCATGCATGAACCGGTCCTTAGATCTACGGCAAGTAAAACCACCATCTCATGCTACCTCATTCACAAACCCAGACTTGCCTAGATCTCCCTCCGATCCATATTCATTAACCTCATCAGTTACTTATTATCAATACGAGTGCAGTTAGCTAGACCCATCTATCTCGCTTCCCAATCCCATAGACTCAGCGAAGCATAACGCAAAAACCATACCCGACTCATAAACTTCCCAGGCGACAAGGGTGGTTTAATCAAAACTAGTAAACTCCTATAAAAAGGGCTTCCCATCACGTTTGACTCAGTATGCACACCTTTTCGCAAAATAAAACAGTTTTACCCAAAACATAGGATCAATATGGTCAAGGAGCACTTGCCTTGTTCTTGCGGTTCCGGTTGTTCTTGATTCTCAAAACCTGGTTGCTGCAGTTCGTCGTAGACAGCTCCCTGAGCTTGTCCTGCTAGGTAGGATCACGTGCATACAGGATTCACAGCAATCAATATTTATGCACAAACCTTAAACTAGATGCGATGATGCATATGCATGCTATCTCATGATTAGTTTTATTAGATTGATCTGTACGTGTTCTTGCATGGCCTTGTATGGACAGGGGTGTTCGGATCAAAGGTGGACGTGGCGATGATCTTGTCTTTAGATCAAACTGATCATCAAGTGATCTGCCCACGAGAAGGCTTCTGTTCGAAAGGAATTGAAGAACAGATGCAAAGAGATGAACACAATGATATTGAAGTCCTACCTCACGTTCTTCTTGACTTCGAGGTCCTCCTCAGACCGCTCGGTTCTTCTTCGATGATCTCCCTTATTGCGCTTCAGCGATGGTTTGCTCGGCGAGTTAGGGCTAGGGCTCTAAGTCATCGGCTCAGGAGTCGAAACAGAAGTTTGTGGTTTCGGCCAGAGGTTTTGGGTTCTATTTATAATCGGGAAGAGAAGAGTCCTAATCTGATTGTATCCCGAAAAAGAGTCTTATTCAGATCTTTGTTGGATCCTAACATCTTATCTTTAGTAACATCATGGAATTTAGATCAGTTTTTGTTGCGTACCGGTATCTTTACGCGTAAAAACCGCTCCAGAACTCGTTACCTTCGCGGTGATGAGCTCCGGAGGCTCCACGTGTCCTCCGGGGCCTGGTGTCTCCTTTCCTGCAGAGACGAGCTCCGGTTGTGCCGCGTGTCAAACGAGCGAGACCTCCCTCTTCTTCGAAGGTGAGCTCCGCGCACGCCACGTGTTGGCGCCAGTATTCCCTCTCTTCTTTCCTCAGGGACGGCTCCGAGGTCGACACGTGTCCAGCAGCGACAGACCTCCCGGAGATAAGCTCCAGTGGCGACACGTGTTCGATAGATCCGGACTTCTCTGAGATGGGCTCCGAGATCGACACGTACCCCGCGCGACTGGTCCTCTGATTTCCGCGAGGACTAGCTCCGATGATGACACGTGTCTTGCGGAAATGCCTTTGCTTTCTCTCCAGAGGCTAGCTCCGTGGGCAACACGTGTCCCACAGGATCGGACCTCTCCCCTTTGTGGCGACGAGCCCCGAACCTGCCACGTAGCTCTTTCCGCGGCGGACTTCTCCCCATCTCGCAGGGACGAGCTCCGAACACGCCACGTGGCCAGCGGCCGTGGTAAGTTGTCTTCGGCGCTCTCGGAGGGCTTTATTGGCTATTCTTTTGATAATTCTATCTGTTCCTGTTTTCATTAGAATGTTTCCTCTTCATAGAACATGAACATATGCTGACACCCGAGGCGAGGGTGTCACAAATCTACCCCCTTAAATTGAATCTCGCCCTCGAGATTCGTTAGTAGGAAATAGACTGGGGAATTTCGCCTTGATATCCTCTTCATTCTCCCATGTGGCCTCAGCTTCGGTGTGATGGCTCCATTGTACCTTGCACCATCAAATCACCTTGTTTCGAGTGACCGTTTCCTTTACGTCCAAGATTCGGACAGGGTGTTCTGTGTAAGTCAGGTCCTCTTGAAGTTCAAGCTCCTCCATTGACACTTGTTCCTCTGGCACTCTCAAGCACTTATTGAGCTGGGATACATGAAACACGTCATGTACGTCGGAGAGGTGGTTTGGGAGCTCTAGTTGGTAGGCTACTTCTTCTCGCTTGTCCAAAATCTTAAATGGTCCGATGTAGCAAGGTGCTAGCTTGCCTTTGACGTTGAAGCGTCGTTGGCCTCGGATAGGCGATACCTTAAGGTATACGAAGTCTCCCACTTCAAAGGTCAACTTCCTACGCCTATTGTCCGCATAGCCTTTCTGTCGTGACTGGACAGCCTTTAAGTTTTCCCGTATCGTTTGGACCTGCTTTTCGGCTTCTTGTAGTACTTCGGGTCCAAACACCTGGTTCTCTCCAGTCTCGTTCCAGAACAGTGGCGTTCTACAACGTCTACCATATAAGGCTTCGAAAGGCGACATCTTTAAGTTAGCTTGATAGCTGTTGTTATAGGAGAACTCGGCATACGGTAAACTCCTATCCCAACTACGCCCAACGTTTCAAGGCGCAAGCTCTCAACATGTCCTCCAAAATTTGGTTCGTCCTTTCGGTTTGTCCATTTGTTTGTGGGTGGTAGGCGGAGCTAAAATCCAGTCGTGTACCCATGGTTTTCTGCAGCTTCCTCCAGAATCTAGAGGTAAACTGAGAACCTCGATCTGAGACTATCCTCTTCAGAACTCCGTGATGGCACACGATCTGCTCCATGTACAACTCTGCCAATTGTGCAACGTTGTAACTGGTCTTTACCGGAAGAAAATGGGCAGTTTTCGTCAATCGGTCCACAATGACCCAGATGGAGTCGTATCCCGACTGAGTACGTGATAATCCGACAATGAAGTCCATACTGATGTCCTCCCATTTCCATTCGGGTATTCTCAAAGGTAGCAACAATCCAGCGGGTTTTTGATGTTCGGCCTTTACCCGTTGGCATGTGTCGTATAGGGCAACGTATTCAGCTATATCCCTCTTCATACCATCCCACCAAGAACAAGTTTTTAAGTCCTTGTACATTTTGGTGCTTCCTGGATGTATGGAATAGGGTGAATCATGTGCCTCCTTTAATATCATGTCGCGGAGGTGTCTTATGTTTGGCACACAAATCCTTTTTCCTAGCCAAAGCGTACCCTTTTCATCCTCCTTGAAGTCCTTCTCTATTCCTTGTTGGATTCTTTCCTTGATCTCCTCGTCCGTTGCTTGGCCCTCTCTTATTTATTGCTCCAATGGGGAGTGGATCTCCATTATCTCCACGTTATTCAAGAATCCGAGGTGTAACCGTTCGAACTCCTTCCGTAGTTCGGGTGGTAGCTCCCGAACTGTGAGTTGGTGACATGCTCCCTTTCTGCTCAATGCGTCCGCTACTACATTGGCCCTCCCGGGGTGGTAGTTGATTCCCACATCATAATCCTTGATGAGTTCTAACCATCGACGTTGCCTCAAATTCAAGTCCGTTTGTGTAAATATGTACTTGAGGCTTTTATGATCCGTATAGATCTCACATCGATGTCCAAGGATATAATGTCTCTAAATCTTCAATGTATGCACCACTGCTGCTAGCTCCAAGTCATGCGTAGGATAGTTAAGCTCGTGCTTCTTTAATTATCGTGAGGAATAGGCTACCACTTGTCATTCCTGCATGAGTACACACCCGAGCCCTTGTCTGGATGCGCCACAATATATGTCAAAGCTCTTGCTTACGTCTGGCAATACCAGAACTGGTGCTGTGGTTAGCCTTTTCTTGAGTTCCTCAAAACTTTCTTGGCACGCTTGTGTCCATTGAAAGATTTTTTCCTTCATTAGCAACCCCATCATAGGTTTTGCTATCTTAGAGAAGTCTTTAATGAAGCGCCGATAGTATCCTGCCATCCCAAGGAAACTCCGAATATCCCTCACGCTCTTCGGTTGGTCCCACTTCAGAACATCTCTCACCTTTCCAGGATCAACCGATACCCCTTCCTTGGAGATAATGTGGCCTAGGAAAGATATTTCCTTTAGCCAAAATTGACACTTGTTGAGCTTGGCATACAATTGATGCTTACGCAACTTCTGCAGGTCAATCTCAGATGTTCTTCATGCTCCTCCTCACTTTTTGAATACACCATAATGTCGTCGATGAAAACCACGACGAACTTGTCCAAGTACTCCATGAAAACCTTGTTCATAAGGTACATGAAGTATGCGGGTGCATTTGTCAATCCAAAAGACATAACGGTATATTCATATGAACCATACCGTTTCCGAAAGGCTGTCTTAGGTATATCGGAGGGCTTAATCTTCAGCTGGAAGTATCCCGACCGAAGATCAATCTTGGAGAATACTCGGGCTCCTTTCATTTGATCGAACAGGTCCTCTATACGGGGCAGAGGGTATTTATTCTTGATTGTCACCTCGTTGAGAGACCTATAGTCCACGCACATTCTTTGGGTTCCATCCTTCTTGTCCACGAAGAGTACCGGAGCTCCCCATGGTGACGATCTTGGACGGATAAAACCCTTCTCCAACTGTTCTTGAATTTGCTTCTTGAGTTCAACTAGCTCGTTGACGGGCATCCTATATGGTCTCTTAGCTATAGGTGCAGTTCCAGGTACCAAATCTATGGCAAACTCGATGTCCCGATCAGGTGGCATTCCTGGAAGCTCTTTCGGGAACACGTCCGAAAATTCCTGAACCACTGGAATGCTGTCCAATGTTGTTCCTTCGACGTGGTTCAAATTTGCCCGTTCGGTTGTTTGCTGGTCTGACTCAAACTTGACACGAATACCGTGTTCGTTTGTCAACTGCACGCTCCTTTCAGCACATTGGATTACTCCATTGTGCTTGCTTAACCAATCCATTCCGAGTATGATGTCAATCCCGTGGGAGTCCAAGACAATAAGGTTGGCAAGGAAGTCTACCCCCCTTATTTTAAGGCTTACTTTAGGACATACTATATTAGTCCTCATTTCTCCTCCGGGAGAATTAACTAACATAGTACATTCTAAGTGGGATATGGGTAGATGATGTTTGGCAACATATTTGGATGATATGAAGGAATGCGATGCTCTGGAATCAAATAAAATGGTGGCTGGGTTGGAGTTGGCAAGGAACATACAATTGCGACGTCCTCAGCCTGTTGTGCTTCCTCGTGACATGGTTTATGTGGCCACGAGCATAGTTCTGCGGTCCACGTTTCCCTTGGTTGTCCCCTCTGTTTGGTTGCTGGTTCTGCTTGGGCACGTTACCTTGCTGTCCAGGGCCTCTCCTCGGGCACTGGTTAGCGAAGTGGCCTACTTCCCCGCATGCAAAGCATGCCCTGTTGCCTACGGCAGCAGGTACATTGGGGCGGGGGTTTTGAACAGGATCACTATTGTTAGGTCGGGGCGCTGGAGGCATGGGCACACGAGGTGCCGGTGCAACGAATTGTTGCTGTGGTGTCTGACCAGGGCGGTACGCAGGAGTGGTCGATCCATACTGCGGGGCAGGGGGCATGTACCTAGGTCGTACATTGCTCCCTTGGGGCTGGTATGGCATCTTCCTCTTGCACTCTCGCTCGATCTCTCGGATCTTGTTTTCAACCACAATAGCCTTGTCAACCAGCTTCTGGAAGCTTACGTAGTCATTGTTGAGGAGCTGAACCTGGATCTCATTGTTCAACCCTCTCATGAACAGGTACTGCTTCCTCTGGTCTGAGTTGACATCTTCGGGGGCGTACCGGGACAGTTGTATGAACTTGTTGAGATACTCGTTCACACTCTTCTGTCCTTGGCGGAGACCTTCAAACTCCTGCCTCTTGAGCATCATTACACCAGCAGGGATGTAGTGAGAGCGGAAACTTTCCTCGAACTCAGTCCAAGTGATTGTCTCCGGGTTGGCATGAGCGTTGCTCAAGGCATCCCACCAGTCAGCAGCGGCTCTCGTAAGTTGGTGCGATGCGAAGAGAACCTTCTCTCGGTCATTGCACTGAACAATGGCGAGCTTCTTCTCCATGGATTTCAACCAATCATCGGCCTCCATTGGATCACTTGCTTGAGCAAAGGTGGGTGGTCGAGTCCTCATGAACTCTCCCAACCTGTTATGAGCCGGCGGTGGTGGTAGCGGTGGTGCCGGAACGGAGTTTTGGTTGGCCTGCAACTGACCCAAAGTTTGGATAATGGCTTGCATAAGCTGGTTTTGCATGGCCATCAACCTTTCCAGATGGTTTTCACCAGCTCCGGGGTTAGCAGGAACTTCCTCGTGGTCATCCTCCTGGACGTTCCTTCGGCTGGTGTTTCCTCTCACCATCTGTGGAGAGAACGAAATAGAATAGAAGGTCAGAAGGTTTGGTAGGTCCCTTCAACTATATGCATCAAGGTGAGTTAGACTATATATATTAGCCCATATGAGGATGTGATCAAGTGCCGAAGCATTTCACACCTCTTTATTCTTACGTATGGATATGGACAACGTTTTTAAGATGTCCCACAACTCACATTAAGCACATAATCACACACAATCATTGCAAGGGCTCATACAGCTCCTATTCAAGGATGGTTTCCTATACCAAGGTGGTTTCAAGGCCAATCTAAGCTATTCACCCTAGGATGCTTCCTTTGGTCAGCGTGGCTTAGCTACCTGGTAGCATCTATTTAGGGGTGTAACTTGCTGTTAACCCGTGGCTCTAATATCAATCTAAGGTTTCTATTTAGGCGTGTAACCTACTGTCAACCCGTGGCTCTAATACCAATTTGTGACGCCCTCAATTCTGTGGGAAAACCACGGAACCAACAACTAATGCATATGTGTGCCCAGGATGTTCATCACACATATACATATATTCCACAAACTGAATTCAGAATATATATAACCACGAATAACAAAGTTTATTACAACGTCTCATGAGTCTTGGACTCATGCTTACAGCGGAGGTCATATTTCTATGCAGCGGAAGTCTTTATTTTAATGTGGAAGCAAAACTAATGCGGAGGCAAATCTAAGCAGTAGTGGATCCATCTCTACTCCCTCCACAGGCAAGGTCGAGAACAGATCACACGCCTTATTGCTCCACTTGATCTTCATAGTAGGCTTCTCCTGCTACTGATGATGAAGTAATAATGCAAGTTTGAGTACAATGATGTACTCAGCAAGTGCGGTGTCGAAGTGTGTGGTCGACACTTCCCCCGGACCTGCACTGGGCAGCCCGCGGAGGTTCTTTTTCGGAGGGGCTAGTCACTTGTGGAGAGCTTAAGCGTATGGACGAGTTAAGGAGGAGCTTGACACGGCGAGTTTTACGTGGTTAAGGCCGCCGGAGCGTAAAACCCTACGTCCACGGCGAGCTGAGGAGCTCGCTGTATTGCTTGCTGCTCAGAACCGGAGTCCTGAGCTTGAGGATGAGTGATGTCTAGCATATGAGTTGCTGGAGTGCGAACCCAGGGTGCAAATGGCTAGAGTGCGAACCCTTGCTAACGTTGCCTACCCGAGCCTTTTATAGTCCAAGGCTCGCGTGGCTTACAAGGGGGGCCCGGGACCCAACAGATGGTCCCGGGGAGATTTCCTGCTGAACATCGTATCCGCAGTTATGTTGGTGGTTGTCTCTGGCGAAGGCTTCCGAGTCTTCGCTCTGCCGCCCTGCCCATGCCGCAAGCTAGCCGTAGTGGTTGATGACGGCGGGGGTCGCAGGGGATGTCTTGTCGCTGTGTTTATTGGCTGGCAGGCTCTGTGATATGACTGGGCGCAACGGCAGCTGACAGAAGCGTGCTCCGCGTCTTGGGAAGGCGCGGGTCTTGAATGCTTTATACGGTGAAGGCATGGCACGCCTTCACTCCTGCTGCCTACCGCGCCAGGCGGCAGCACTGCTCCGCTGGCCACATGTCGGACCCGGAGCTCTCCTCTGAGGAGAGGGGGGCTCCGGCTCCGCTGGACACGTGGAGCCTTCGGAGCTCACCCCCGCGGAGGGGGCGAGGTCCGGTCTTCCAGGCCACGTGGCAGGCTTGGAGCTATCCTTTGAGGAGAGGAGAGCCCTGGCCCTGCCAGACACGTGGTGCCTTCGGAGCTCGCCCTTGCGGAGGGGGCGAGGTCCGGCCTCCTGGGCCACACGGCAGGCTCGGAGCTATCCTCCGTGGGGAGGGGAGCTCCGGCCCCGCTGGACATGTGGCACCTTCAAACCTCGCCCCTGCAGAGGGAGCGAGGTCCTTAGGAAGTTTTACCCTGTGCGCGGGGGTACCCGGTATTGAGGGTACCGACAGTGGCCCCCGGGCTCACCTCGGGGGAGGTAACGAGCCCGAGGTGAGGCCTTCTCCTACCCGCGCACTTTCTTGTCTTGAGTGCTCCCTGTGCTGGCAGGGTCTTGACGGCTTCGGAGTTCAGCCTCTGAGGAGAGGGTGAAGCCTGGCATCAGAGCTCAGCCCTTGTGAAATGGGGAGGTCCGTCTTCAGAGCTCGCCTCTGAGAAGAGGGGTGGTCCGGGAAGTCATCGGAGCTCAGGCCCACGAAGGGCGTGAGGTCCGGCATCAGGGCTCGCCTCTGAAAGCAGGGCGAGGGCTAGCGTCGGAGCTCGGCCCAGCCGTGGGGGCGGAGGTCCGGAAGTCATCGGAGCTCAGGCCAGCGAAGGGCGTGAGGTTCGGCATCAGTGCTCGCCTCTGAAAGGAGGGCGAGGGCTGGCCTCGGAGCTCGGCCCATGTGACGCCCTCAATTCTGTGGGAAAACCACGGAACCGAGAACTAATGCATATGTGTGCCCAGGATGTTCATCACACATATACATACGTTCCACAAACTGAATTCAGATTATATATTACCACGAATAACAGAGTTTATTGCAATACCTCATGATTCTTGGACTCATGCTTACAGCGGAAGTCTTATTTCTTTGTAGCGGGGAAAAAAACTAATGCGGAAGCAAAACTAAGCAGAAGTGGCTCCATCTCTAATCCCTTCCACAGGCAAGGTTGAGAATAGATCACACGCCATAATGCTCCACTTGGTCTTCATAGTAGCCTTCTCTTGCTGTTGATGATGAAATAAAAATGCAAGTTTGAGTACAATGATGTACTCAGCAAGTGCGGGAAAACACATAATATGCAGCTCATAAACAAGGTAGGTATAAAAGGCTTATTTGCAGAAAAGCAGACTTGTAAAACCATGATAAAACAGCAATCTTAACTTTAGATGAATGTAACCCCAACATGAATTAAATTACCAACATACCTTCATCACTTCCCGTGTTCCATCCAAAAATTAACCAATCCTTTATTCATACTTACGAATACCTCCTCGTATTCGCCACCATCTCACGAATACCTTCCCGTATTCGCTACCATCTCATCTCATAAAACAACCTCGTCTCACACCGAGACCCATCTCATGTCATGACCCAACAGTCATGCAACCATCTCATCACCCAGACTCAACAGTCCTAACAACCAAACCATGACTAAACCAATAACCTTCCCATTAACCATCCCAACAAATCATGGCAGTTTAGCCAGGTGCTCGTGACCGTAAGCTCGGCTATCATGATAGTTTTAGACTCTGCAGAGTGTGCACCTCTTTACCCACAAGTTTGTGATTTCGTCACCCGTCGACGACTGCAGAACCTCCATTATACCAGTACACAACCGTCGGTATATGGTCAAGAGATCACAAAATAACCTTTACAAAGGGGTTACTAGATGTATGGACTCACTGAGGTTTCACCGGCAGGCTAGAATATCCAATTCTCCCACCCACGGGCCCCCTCTTGTGCCATGCAGTTCCCAGGGCAGTCCTCACTCGACTCCCATTCCCCGCGCCTTCCACAGTCCATAACACTCTAGCAACTTACCTAATTACTCAGCTAAGCCGCACCCATACTTGGCCTTGTGGTGGCACTGTTATCCTGGCATGTGCATGCATGAACCGGTCCTTAGATCTACGGCAAGTAAAAACCACCATCTCATGCTACCTCATTCACAAACCCAAGCTTGCCTAGATCTCCCTCCGACCCATGTTCATTAACATCATCAATTTCTCATTATCATTACGAGTGCAGTTAGCTAGACACATCTATCTCGCTTCCCAATCCCATAGACACAGCGAAGCATAAAGCAAAAACCATACCCGACTTATAAACTTCCCAGGCGACAAGGGTGGTTTAATCAAGACTAGTAAACTCCTATAAAAGGGTTTCCCTCATGTTTGACTCAGCACACACACCTTTTTGCAAAACAAAACAGTTTTATCCCAAACATAGGATCAATATGGTCAAGGAGCACTTGCCTTGTTCTTGCGGTTCCGGTTGTTCTTGGATCTCAAAACCTGGTTGTTGCAGTTCGTCGTAGACAGCTCCCTGAGCTTGTCCTGCTAGGTAGGATCACGTGCATACAGGATTCGCAACAATCAATATTTATGCACAAACCTTAAACTAGATGTGATGATGCATATGCATGGTATCTCATGATTAGTTTTATTAGATTGATCTGTACGTGCTTTTGCATGGCCTTGTATGGACAGGGGTGTTCGGATCAAAGGTGGACGTGGCGATGATCTTGTCCACGAGAAGGCTTCTGTTCGAAAGGAATTGAAGAACAGATGCAAAGAGATGAGCACAATGATATTGAAGTCCTACCTCTCATTCTTCTTGACTTCGAGGTCCTCCTCAGACCGCTCGGTTCTTCTCCGATGATCTCCCTTGTTGCGCTTTAGCGATGGTTTGCTCGGCGAGTTAGGGCTAGGGCTCTAAGTCGTCGGCTCAGGAGTCGAAGAGAAGTTTGTGGTTTCGGCCAGAGGTTTTGGATTCTATTTATAATCGGGAAGAGAAGATTCCTAATCTGATTGTATCCCGAATAAGAGTCTTATTCAGATCTTTGTTGGATCCTAACATCTTATCTTTAGTATCATCGTGGAATTTAGATCGGTTTCTGTTGCGTACCGGTATCTTTACGCGTAAATCCTGCTCCAGAACTCGTTACCTCCGTGACGATGAGCTCCGGAAGCTCCACGTGTCCTCCGGGGCCTGGTATCTCCTCGTCCGCAGAGACGAGCTCCGGTTGTGCCACGTGTCACGAGCGAGACCTCCCCCTTCTCCGGAGGTGAGCTCCGCGCACGCCACGTGTTGGCGCCGGTCTTCCCCCTCTTCCTTCCTCAGGAACATGCCCCGAGTTCAACACGTGTCCAGCAACGACAGATCTCCCGGAGATAAGCTCCGGTGGCGACACGTGTTCGATAGACCCGGACTTCTCTGAGATGGGCTCCGAGATCGACACGTACCCCGCGCGACTGGTCCTCTGATTTCCGCGAGGACTAGCTCCGAGATGACACGTGTCTTGCGGAAATGCCTTTGCTTCCTCTGCAGAGGCTAGCTCCGTGGGCAACACGTGTCCCACAGGATCGGACCTCTCCCCTTTGTGGCGACGAGTCCCGAACCTGCCACGTAGCTATTTTAGCGGCGGACCTCTCTTCACTTCGTAGGGATGAGATCCGATCACGCCACGTGGCCAGTGGCCGTGGTAAGTTGTCTTCGGCGCTCTCGGAGGGCTTTATTGGCTATTCTTTGATAATTCTCTCTGTTTCTATTTTTCATTTAAAATGTTTCCTCTTCATAGAACATTAACATATGCTGACACCCGAGATGAGGGTGTCACAAATCTACCCCCCTTAAATTGAATCTCGCCCTCGATATTCGTTAGTAGGAAATAGATGGGGAAATTCCGCCTTGATATCCTCTTCACGCTCCCATGTGGCCTCAGCTTCGGTGTGATGGCTCCATTGTACCTTGCACCATCGAATCACCTTGTTTTGGGTGACCCTTTCCTTTACGTCCAAGATTCGGACAGGGTGTTCTGTGTATGTCAGGTCTTCTTGAAGTTCAAGTTCCTTCATTGAAACTCGTTCCTCTGGCACTCTCAAGCACTTCTTGAGCTGGGATACATGAAACACGTCATGTACGTCGGAGAGATGGTTTGGGAGCTCTAGTTGGTAGGCTACTTCTCCTCGCTTGTCCAAAATCTTAAATGGTCCGATGTAGCGAGGTGCTAGCTTGCCTTTGATGTTGAAGCGTCGTTGGCCTCGGATAGGCGATACTTTAAGGTATACGAAGTTTCCCACTTCAAAGGTCAACTTCCTACGCCTATTGTCCGCATAGCCTTTCTGTCGTGACTGGGCAGCCTTTAAGTTCTCCCGTATCTTTGGACCTGCTTTTCGGCTTCTTGTAGTACTTCGGGTCCAAACACCTGGTTCTCTCTTCTCATTCCAGAATAGTGGCGTTCTACACCGTCTACCGTATAAGGCTTCGAAAGGAGACATCTTTAAGCTAGCTTGATAGCTGTTGTTATAGGAAAACTCGGCATACGGTAAACTCCTATCCCAACTACGCCCACATTTCAAGGCGCAAGCTCTCAACATGTCCTCCAAAATTTGGTTCGTCCTTTCGGTTTGTCCATCTGTTTGTGGGTGGTAGGCGGAGCTAAAATCCAGTCGTGTACCCATGGTTTTCTGCAGCTTCCTCCAGAATCTAGAGGTAAACTGAGAACCTCGATCTGAGACTATCCTCTTCGGAACTCCGTGACGGCACACGATCTGCTCCATGTACAACTCTGCCAATTGTGCAACGTTATAACTGGTCTTTACCGGAAGAAAATGGGCAGTCTTCGTCAATCGGTCCACAATGACCCAGATGGAGTCGCATCCCGACTGAGTACGTGGTAATCCGACTATGAAGTCCATACTGATGTCTTCCCATTTCCATTCGGGTATTCTCAAAGGTTGCAACAATCCAGCGGGCCTTTGATGTTCGGCCTTTACCCGTTGGCATGTGTCACATAGGGCAACGTATTCAGCTATATCCCTCTTCATACCATTCCACCAATAGCAAGTTTTTAAATCCTTGTACATTTTGGTGCTTCCTGGATGTATGGAATAGGGTGAATCATGTGCCTCCTTCAATATCATGTCGCGAAGGTGTCTTATGTTTGGCACACAAATCCTTTTTCCTAGCCAAAGCGTACCCTCTTCATCCTCCTTGAAATCCTTCCCTATTCCTTGTCGGAGTCTTTCCTTGATCTCCCTGATCTCCTCGTCCGTTGCTTGTCCCTCTCTTATTTCTTGCTCCAATGGGGAGTGGATCTCCATTATCTCCACGTTATTCAAGAATCCGAGGTGTAACCGTTCAAACTCCTTCCGTAGTTCGGGTGGTAGCTCCCGAACCGTGAGTTGGTGACATGCTCCCTTTCTGCTCAATGCGTCCGCTACTACATTGGCCCTCCCGGGGTGGTAGTTGATTCCCACATCATAATCCTTGATGAGTTCTAACCATCGACGTTGCCTCAAATTCAAGTCCGTTTGTGTAAATATGTACTTGAGGCTTTTATGATCCGTATAGATCTCACATCGATGTCCAAGGATATAATGTCTCCAAATCTTCAATGCATGCACCACTGCTGCTAGCTCCAAGTCGTACGTAGGGTAATTAAGCTCGTGTTTCTTTAATTGTCGTGAGGCATAGGCTACCACTTGTCCTTCCTGCATGAGTACACACCCGAGCCCTTGTCTGGATGCGTCACAATATATGTCAAAGCTCTTGCTTACGTCTGGCAATACCAGAACTGGTGCCGTGGTTAGCCTTTTCTTGAGTTCCTCAAAACTTCCTTGGCAGGCTTGGGTCCATTGAAAGACTTTACCCTTCATTAGCAACTCCGTCATAGGTTTTGCTATCTTGGAGAAGTCTTTAATGAAGCGCCGATAGTATCCTGCCATCCCAAGGAAACTCCGAATATACCTCACGCTCTTTGGTTGGTCCCACTTCAGAACGTCTCTCACCTTTCCAGGATCAACCGATACCCCTTCCTTGGAGATAATGTGGCCTAGGAAAGATATTTCCTTTAGCCAAAATTTACACTTGTTGAGCTTGGCATACAATTGATGCTCATGCAACTTCTGCAGGGTCAATCTCAGATGTTCTTCATGCTCCTCCTCACTTTTTGAATACACCATAATGTCGTCGATGAAAACCACGATGAACTTGTCCAAGTACTCCATGAAAACCTTGTTCATCAGGTACATGAAGTATGCGGGTGCATTTGTTAACCCAAAAGACATAACAGTATATTCATACAAACCATACCGTGTCTGAAAGGCTGTCTTAGGTACATCGGAGGGCTTAATCTTCAGCTGGAAATATCCCGACCGAAGATCAATATTGGAGAATACTCGGGCTCCTTTCATTTGATCGAACAGGTCCTCTATACGGGGCAGAGGGTATTTATTCTTGATTGTCACCTCGTTGAGAGACCTATAGTCCATGCACATTCTTTGGGTTCCATCCTTCTTGTCCATGAAGAGTACCGGAGCTCCCCATGGTGACGAGCTTGGACGGATAAAACCCTTCTCCAACTGTTCTTGAATTTGCTTTTTGAGTTAAACTAGCTCATTGACAGGCATCCTATATGGTCTCTTAGCTATAGGTGCAGTTCCGGGTACCAAATCTATGGCAAACTCGATGTCCCGATCAGGTGGCATTCCTGAAAGCTCTTTCGGGAACACGTCCGAAAATTCCTGAACCACTGGAATATTGTCCAATGTTGTTCCTTCGACGTGGTTCAAATTTGCCCGTTTGGTTGTTTGCTGGTCTGACTCAAACTCGACACGAATACCGTGTTCGTTTGTCAACTGCACGCTCCTTTCAGCACATTGGATTACTCCATTGTGCTTGCTTAGCCAATCCGTTCCGAGTATGATGTCAATCCCGTGGCAGTCCAAGACAATAAAGTTGGCAAGGAAGTCTACCCCCCTTATTTTAAGGCTTACTTTAGGACATACTATATTAGTCCTTATTTCTCCTCCGGGAGAATTAACTAACATAGCACATTCTAAGTGGGATACGGGTAGATGATGTTTGGTAACATATTTGGATGATATGAAGGAATGCGATGCTCCGGAATCAAATAAAATGGTGGCTGGGTTGGAGTTGGCAAGGAACATACCAATTGCGACGTCCTCAGCCTGTTGTGCTTTTTCAGCAGTGACATGGTTCACGTGGCCACGAGCATAGTTCTGCGGTCCATGTTTCCCTTGGTTGTCCCCTCTGTTTGGTTGCTGGTTCTGCTTAGGCACGTTACCTTGCTGTCCAGGGCCTCTCCTCGGGCACTGGTTAGCGAAGTGGCCTACTTCCCCGCATGCACAGCATGCCCTGTTGCCTATGGCAGCAGGTACGTTGGGGTGGGGGTTTTGAACAGGGGCGCCATTGTTAGGTCGAGGCACTGGAGGCATGGGTACACGAGGCGCCGGTGCAACGAATTGTTGCTGTGGTGGCTGACCAGGGCGGTACGCAGGAGTGGTCGATCCATACTGCGGGGTAGGGGGCATGTACCTAGGTCGTATGTTGCTCCCTTGGGGCTGGTATGGCATCTTCCTCTTGCACTCTCGCTCGATCTCTCGAATCTTGTTTTCAACCATAATAGCCTTGTCAACCATCTTCTGGAAGCTTACGTAGTCATTGTTGAGGAGCTGAACCTGGATCTCATTGTTCAACCCTCTCATGAACAGGTACTGCTTCCTCTGGTCTGAGTTGACATCTTCGGGGGCGTACCGGGACAGTTGTATGAACTTGTTGAGATACTCGTTCACACTCTTCTGTCCTTAGCGGAGACCATCAAACTCCTGCCTCTTTAGCATCATTACACCAGCAGGGATGTAGTGAGAGCGGAAACTTTCCTTGAACTCAGTCCAAGTGATTGTCTCCGGGTTGGCATGGGCGTTGCTCATGGCATCCTACCAGTCAGCAGCGGCTCCCGTAAGTTGGTGCGATGCGAAGAGAACCTTCTCTCGGTCGTTGCACTGAACAATGGCGAGCTTCTTCTCCATGGATTTCAACCAATCATCGGCCTCCATTGGATCGCTTGCTTGAGCAAAGGTGGGTGGTCGAGTCCTCATGAACTCTCCCAACCTGTTATGAGCCGGCAGTGGTGGTGGCGGTGGTGCCGGAACGGGGTTTTGGTTGGCCTGCAACTGACCCAAAGTTTGGATCATGGTTTGCATGAGCTGGTTTTGCATGGCCATCAACCTTTCCAGATGGTTTTCACCAGCTCCGGGATTAGCAGGAACTTCCTCGTGGTCATCCTCCTGGACGTTCCTTCGGCTGGCGTTTCCTCTCACCATCTGTGAGGGAGAACGAAATAGAATAGAAAGTTAGAAGGTTAGGTAAGTCCCTTCAACTATATGCATCAAGGTGAGTTAGACTGTATATATTAGCCCATATGAGGATGTGATCAAGTGCCGAAGCATTTCACACCTCTTTCTTCTTACGTATAGATATGGACAATGTTTTTGAGACGTCTCACAACTCACATTAAGCACATAATCACACACAATCATTGCAAGGGCTCATACAGCTCCTATTCAAGGATGGTTTCCTATACAAAGGCGGTTTCAAGGCCAATCCAAGCTATTCACCCTAGGATGCTTCCTTTGGTCAGCGTGGCTACCTGTGACTTCTATCTAGGGTGTAACTTGCTGTTAACCCGTGGCTCCTAATATCAATATAAGGTTTCTATCTAGGCGTGTAACCAACTATCAACCCGTGGCTCTGATACCAATCTGTGATGCCCTCAATTCTGTGGGAAAACCACGGAACCGAGAACTAATGCATATGTGTGCCCAGGATGTTCATCACACATATACATACGTTCCACAAACTGAATTTAGATTATATATTACCACGAATAACAGAGTTTATTGCAATACCTCATGAGTCTTGGACTCATGCTTACAGCGGAAGTCTTATTTCTATGTAGCGGGGAAAAAAAACTAATGCGGAAGCAAAACTAAGCAGAAGTGGCTCCATCTCTAATCCCTTCCACAGGCAAGGTTGAGAATAGATCACACGCCATAATGCTCCACTTGGTCTTCATAGTAGCCTTCTCTTGCTGTTGATGATGAAATAAAAATGCAAGTTTGAGTACAATGATGTACTCAGCAAGTGCGGGAAAACACATGATATGCAGCTCATAAACAAGGTAGGTATAAAAGGCTTATTTGCAGAAAAGCAGACTTGTAAAACCATGATAAAACAGCAATCTTAACTTTAGATGAATGTAACCCCAGCATGAATTAAATTACCAACATACCTTCATCACTTCCCGTGTTCCATCCGAACATTAACCAATCCTTTATTCATACTTACGAATACCTCCTCGTATTCGTCACCATCTCACGAATACCTTCCCGTATTCGCTACCATCTCATCTCATAAAACAACCTCGTCTCACACCGAGACCCATCTCATGTCATGACCCAACAGTCATGCAACCATCTCATCACCTAGACTCAACAGTCCTAACAACCAAACCATAACCAAACCAATAACCTTCCCATTAACCATCCCAACTAATCATGGCAGTTTAGCCAGGTGCTCGTGACCGTAAGCTCGGCTATCATGATAGTTTTAGACTCTGCAGAGTGTGCACCTCTTTACCCACAAGTTTGTGATTTTGTCACCCGTCGGCGACTGCAGAACCTCCATTATACCAGTACACAACCGTCGCTGTATGGTCAAGAGATCACAAAATAGCCTTTACAAAGGGGTTACTAGATGTATGGACTCACTGAGGTTTCACAGGCAGGCTAGAATCTCCAATTCTCCCACCCACGGGCCCCCTCTTGTGCCATGCAGTTCCCAGTGCAGTCCTCACTCGACTCCCATTCCCTGCGCCTTCCATAGTCCATAACACTCTAGCAACTTACCTAATTACTCAGCTAAGCTGCACCCATACTTGGCCTTGTGGTGGCACTGTTATCCTGGCATGTGCATGCATGAACCGGTCCTTAGATCTACGGCAAGTAAAAACCACCATCTCATGCTACCTCATTCACAAAAACAAGCTTGCCTAGATCTCCCTCCGACCCATGTTCATTAACATCATCAATTTCTCATTATCATTACGAGTGCAGTTAGCTAGACACATCTATCTCGCTTCCCAATCCCATAGACACAGCGAAGCATAAAGCAAAAACCATACCCGACTCATAAACTTCCCAGGCGACAAGGGTGGTTTAATCAAGACTAGTAAACTCCTATAAAAGGGTTTCCCATCATGTTTGACTCAGCACACACACCTTTTTGCAAAACAAAACAGTTTTATCCCAAACATAGGATCAATATGGTCAAGGAGCACTTGCCTTGTTCTTGCGGTTCCGGTTGTTCTTGGATCTCAAAACCTGGTTGTTGCAGTTCGTCGTAGACAGCTCCCTGAGCTTGTCCTGCTAGGTAGGATCACGTGCATACAGAATTCGCAACAATCAATATTTATGCACAAACCTTAAACTAGATGCGATGATGCATATGCATGGTATCTCATGATTAGTTTTATTAGATTGATCTGTACGTGCTTTTGCATGGCCTTGTATGGACAGGGGTGTTCGGATCAAAGGTGGACGTGGCGATGATCTTGTCCACGAGAAGGCTTCTGTTCGAAAGAAATTGAAGAACAGATGCAAAGAGATGAACACAATGATATTGAAATCCTACCTCTCGTTCTTCTTGACTTCGAGGTCCTCCTCAGACCGCTCGGTTCTTCTCCGACGATCTCTCTTGTTGCGCTTTAGCGATGGTTTGCTCGGCGAGTTAGGGCTAGGGCTCTAAGTCGTCGGCTCAGGAGTCGAAGAGAAGTTTATGGTTTCGGCCAGAGGTTTTGGGTTCTATTTATAATCGGGAAGAGAAGAGTCATAATCTGATTGTATCCCGAATAAGAGTCTTATTCAGATCTTTGTTGGATCCTAACATCTTATCTTTAGTATCATCGTGGAATTTAGATCGGTTTCTGTTGCGTACCGGTATCTTTACGCGTAAATCCTGCTCCAGAACTCGTTACCTCCGTGATGATGAGCTCCGGAAGCTCCACGTGTCCTCCGGGGCCTGGTATCTCCTCGTCCGCAGAGACGAGCTCCGGTTGTGCCGCGTGTCACGAGCGAGACCTCCCCCTTCTCCGGAGGTGAGCTCCGTGCACGCCACGTGTTGGCGCCGGTCTTCCCCCTCTTCCTTCCTCAGGAACATGCCCCGAGGTCAACACGTGTCCAGCAACGACAGATCTCCCGGAGATAAGCTCCGGTGGTGACACGTGTTCGATAGACCCGGACTTCTCTGAGATGGGCTCCGAGATCGACACGTACCCCGCACGACTGGTCCTCTGATTTCCGCGAGGACTAGCTCTGAGGATGACACGTGTCATGCGGAAATGCCTTTGCTTCCTCTGCAGAGGCTAGCTCCGTGGGCAACACGTGTCCCACAGGATCGGACCTCTCCCCTTTGTGGCGACGAGTCCCGAACCTGCCACGTAGCTATTTTAGCGGCGGACCTCTCTTCACTTCGCAGGGACGAGATCCGATCACGCCACGTGGCCAGTGGCCGTGGTAAGTTGTCTTCGGCGCTCTCGGAGGGCTTTATTGGCTATTCTTTGATAATTCTCTCTGTTTCTATTTTTCATTTAAAATGTTTCCTCTTCATAGAACATGAACATATGCTGACACCCGAGATGAGGGTGTCACAGCCCAGCTGTGGGGGCGGAGGTCCGGAAGTCATCGGAGCTCAGGCCAGCGAAAGGCGTGAGGTCCGGAGGTCATCGGAGCTCAGGCCAACGAAGGACGTGAGGTCCGGCATCAGCGCTCGCCCCTGAAAAGAGGGCGAGGGCTGGCCTCAGAGCTCGGCCCAGCTGTCGGGGCGGAGGTCCGGAAGTCATCGGAGCGCAGGCCAGCGAAGGGCGTGAGGTCTGGCATCAGCGCTCGCCTCTGAAAAGAGGGCGAGGGCTGGCCTCGGAGCTCGACCCAGCTGTGGGAGCGGAGTCCAGCAGTCATCGGAGCTCAGGCCAATGAAGGGCGTGAGTTCCGGCATCAGCGCTTGCCTCTGAAAAGAGGGCGAGGGCTGGCCTCGGAGCTCGGCCCAGCTGTGGGGGCGGAGGTCCGGAAGTCATCGGAGCTCAGGACAGCGAAGGGCGTGAGGTCCGGCATCAGCGCTCGCCTCTGAAAAGAGGGCGAGGGCTGGCGTCGGAGCTCGGCCCAGCCGTGGGGGCGGAGGTCCGGAAGTCATCGGAGCTCAGGCCAACGAAGGGCGTGAGGTCCGGCATCAGCACTCGCCTCTGAAAGGAGGGCGAGGGATGGTCTCGGAGCTCGGCCTGGCTGTGGAGGCGGAGTCCAGCAGTCATCGGAGCTCAGACCAACGAAGGGCGTGAGGTCCGGCATCAGCACTCGCCTCTGAAAGGAGGGCGAGGGCTTGCCTCGGAGCTCAGCCCAGCTGTGGGGGCGGAGGTCCGGAAGTCATCGGAGCTCAGGCCAGCGAAGGGCGTGAGGTCCGGAAGTCATCGGAGCTCAGGCCAGCGAAGGGCGTGAGGTCCGGCATCAGCGCTCGCCTCTGAAAGGAGCGCGGGGGCTGGCCTCAGAGCTCGGCCCAGCTGTAGGGGCGGAGTCCGGTACTGCTCAGAAGTCCTCCCTTTCCTGTCCCTTAGTCTCATTCGGCTTACTGTCCCGGGCCAGAATACGGGGCTTGGGTAATCCAGTGCACTTGGTCCTGGAGGTCTGGTCCCCAACCCCAGTCAGGGTGCAACCGTCCGGCCCCCTGTTACTCAGACCGTAGCGCCGGGGGGCAGAGTGCGCATGTTTTGGGAGCAAGACCGGGCAAAGCAAGGCTCCTGACTCCCCGGTCTTGCGTAGGTCTTTTCTCGGAGGAGACCAACTGGCGGTACAGTACCCTTACAGGGGGAGATCGAAAAGGCCACCGGGCCTCTGGCAGGTACCCCAAGCACTACCGCCTTCAGCAGGACGGCAAATATCGACTATGCATGAGAGCAGGAAAGAGGAACCGAGTGTACAATGGACCCACACTGTCTAGAGCGTGGGGAGGTGTTCATATAAATTAATGCATAATTTAAATAAACACCTAAGTAAGCATGGTGAACTTACTGGGGTAGCGTCGGAGCGCCTGTCTTCACGCAGAGCGGGTCATGCGTGGCTTCGTCGTACGCCGGACACGGGGGGACCCCCATGGCGATCTCAGGGGGAAGCATGGCTTCGGCCCCGCATATGTGGAAGGGTAGTTCCCGTGACCCGGCCCTGGGAAGTCCGGCTGGCCCTCGACATGGAGGAGCCGGTATCCCCCGACGGCTCTGGGTGCGCATCTGCACCAGTTGTGTGGGTCTACTTGGCGTGGACCTGGCACGCATTGCATCCCTAACCGGTTTGACGCCATCCAGGTGGCTCTCGGTCAGTAGGAGCCATGCCGGGTGGCTTAACCGACCAGCGTGCAGGACGATGAGCGTTCCCAGCACTCGCCTCCTTGGACTACTGCGAGCTAGTCGCAGCCTTCCTCCTGGGTTATGCACCGCAATAGGATGTCGTGGCGCCACGCCAGTAAAGATACCATTGCGTAGCACTTAGCCATCCGCACCACCCGTTCAGCGAATGCACGTTCACCAGGAAGGATGTCCTTCAAGGAGTCCCGGACCTCCGTGGTCCATGCATCGGGACTACTTGAGCTTCTGGATCTTGAGAGCTGGGTTGCACGTAGTCCCCAGTGACGCTTACGATCCTTTGGCGGCATCCATGGCTGCAGGGCCGCCGGGACTGCCTAGCTTTGAGGCACTGGTTCAGCCCCCTTTGTCCGGCTCGGCGGGCCGGGCTGTGGACCGCAGCAACGTCCTCTCGAAGACTCCTTCGGGCGCAGGGGCTCCGATGGAGGCCTTCGTTGAGCGGTCATCAGCTGCGGCCTTGCCAGCGCACGGTACATGGCGCAGGTACAAGGCGAGGAAGTCTTTCTCCAACATCCACACGTGGAGCAGATAAGCAGCTAGCTTGGGTCATTGCAGGGGCATTCACCCTTAACTTGCTTGATAACTAGCTGGGAGTCGCCCTGCGCCAACAACTAGCGAGCGCCCAGAGACAGGACTGTCTTTTAGGCCAAAGATGAGTGCTTCATACTCTGCCAAGTTGTTGGTTGCCTTGGAATTGAGACGCACCATGTACCCAGACTGCTCCCCCGATGGCATGAGAAGCAGTACGCCGGCACCGGCCCCCTGCTTTCGCGAGGAGCCGTCGAAGAAGAGCGTCCAGTGAGGCCTGGTGAAGACCGGAGCTCGGTACTTTGGTTCACCGTCTTCACGGCCCCCTGGGTCAGCCTTCGTTGGCGTCCACTCAGCCACGAAGTCAGCCAGTGCTTGGCTCTTAGCTGTCTGACGTGGTCAGGAGCTCAGCTTGAACTCCGCCGTCTTCGGGCTGTCTTCCGGCTTCGGAAGCTGGCAGTGAGTGCCAATTCCGCCCTTCGGCTGCTCTGGCGCACTTGTCCGCCAGGCTGAAGAGCTCAGAGGCATCGCAGACCTCTCTGGTCGCAAGCTTCTCAAGCATCTTCTCGTCCCGGACACTGTCGAAGTGCCACCACCTCAGAAGCACTTTGAATATGTGGGATGGTGTTGCGTACCTGGGAGAACCGCTGGATGAAGGAGTGCAGTGATTCCCCAGGTTGTTGCCTGATGGCGTGGAGGTCAAGCTCCGTGCCGGGACGGGTGTAGGAGCTGCCGAATTTGGCGATGAACTGCCGGCAGAGCTCTCCCCAGGAAGTTATGGAACCCTGAGGGAGGTTCATGAGCCAAGACCGGGCTGGGCCGGTCAAGGCGACGGGGAAGTAGTTGGCCATGACAACCTCATCTCCTCCTGCGGCAAGTACGGCGGTGGAGTAGATCTGGAGAAACTCCGCCGGGTTGACGCTCCCATTGTACTTTTCGGGCAGGTGCGGCCGAAACTTGCGCGGCCACCTTGCAAAGCGAAGGTGGGGCGCCAGGGCCGCACATCCTGCTCCTGTTGCTGCAGGTGTTGGTGCCGAGAACACTTGGTTCGCCGCTGGCACAGTGTACCCCAGTATGGGCAAGGCTGCGCCATAGACCGGGGGCGCCATTTGCAGGGCATATGGTTGTGGCACATGCTGCGCGGCGTATGCCTGGGGCAGAGCTCGCGTGGTGAAGATCTGCCCTTCAGGCTGGGTCGAGGCCGTCGTCATGCTGTCGCCAGCCTCTTGGATGCGACGCCTTTCTCGACGTCGCTCGAGGAACACTCGGGCATCTTGGCCCAAGTGGCATCGCTCCAGCTCTGCCCTCAGGTCCGTCGACGGAAGCCTGGTGGAGCTGGAGTCCGCCGTCTGCCCGTCAACCGTTGGCGTGCATCAGCGACACAGCCGGTTGACCGGAGTGTCGTCCCCGCCGAAGTCGAGGGTTCGCGGTGGCGACAATGAGGTGGTCTACCTCGCGTATCCACTGCTGGGTCGCTGAATGAGGTGCGTCCCCAGCAGGTGGATTGCGCAGTAAGGCTCTTGCCGCAGCTAGCGCTCCCCTGTGGGGTACGCTCAGCGCTGCAGAAGACCTGACGCTGGTTGGAGCCTGCATTGCCGGAGTCGGCGTTGCCGGAGTCGGCTGCTGGCTTACAGCTTGCGCCGACACACCCCGTCCTGAGTGCGTCGACACGTAGTCCCCGCTGGTCACGGTTCGCCGCGAACGTGGGGGAGGAGAGCTTGCCGCTGAAGGTATCTTGGTCATCTTCATCGGCGGAAACTCATCGCGCAAGGGAAAAGCCCCCTACCTGGCGCGCCAAATGTCGAAGTGTGTGGTCGACACTTCCCCCGGACCTGCACTGGGCAGCCCGCGGAGGTTCTTTTTCGGAGGGGCTAGTCACTTGCGGAGAGTTTAAGCGTATGGACAAGTTAAGGAGGAGCTTGACACGGCGAGTTTTACGTGGTTCAGGCCACCGGAGCGTAAAACCCTACGTCCACGGCGAGCTGAGGAGCTCGCTGTATTGCTTGCTGCTCAGAACCGGAGTCCTGAGCTTGAGGATGAGTGATGTCTAGCGTATGAGTTGCTGGAGTGCGAACCCAGGGTGCAAATGGCTAGAGTGCAAACCCTTGCTAACGTTGCCCACCCGAGCCTTTTATAGTCCAAGGCTCGTGTGGCTTACAAGGGGGGCCCGGGACCCGACAGATGGTCCCGGGAAGATTTCCTGCTCACTATCGTATCCGCAGTTATGTTGGTGGTTGTCTCCGGCGAAGTCTTCCGAGTCTTCGCTCTGCCGCCCTGCCCATGCCGCAAGCTAGCCGTAGTGGTTGATGACGGCGGGGGTGGCAGGGGATGTCTTGTCGCTGTGTTTATTGGCTGGCAGGCTCTGACACGGCGCGCCAGTCTGTGATATGACTGGGCGCAATGACACCTGACAGAAGCGTGCTCCGCGTCTTCGCGTCTTGGGAAGGCGCGGGTCTTGAATGCTTTGTACGGTAAAGGCATGGCGCGCCTTCACTCCTGCTGCCTACCGCGCCGGGCGGCAGCACTGCTCTGCTGGCCACGTGTCGGACCCAAGGGTCTCCTCTGAGGAGAGGGGGGGCTCCGGCTCCGCTGGACACGTGGAGCCTTCGGAGCTCACCCCCGCGGAGGGGGCGAGGTCCGGTCTTCCGGGCCACGTGGCAGGCTCGGAGCTATCCTTTGAGGAGAGGAGAGCCCTGGCCCTGCCGGACACGTGGTGCCTTCGGAGCTTGCCCTTGCGGAGGGGGCGAGGTCCGGCCTCCTGGGCCACGCGGCAGGCCCGGAGCTATCCTCCGTGGGGAGGGGAGCTCCGGCCCCGCTGGACATGTGGCGCCTTCAAACCTCGCCCCTGCAGAGGGAGCGAGGTCCTTAGGAAGTTTTACCCTGTGCGCGGGGGTACCCGGTATTGAGGGTACCGACATGCGGGAAAACACATGATATGCAGCTCATAAACAAGGTAGGCATAAAAGGCTTATTTGCAGAAAAGCAGATTTGTAAAACCATGATAAAACAGCAACTTAACTTTAGATGTATACCTCCATCACTTCCTGTGTTCCATCCGAACATTAACCAATCCTTTATTCATACTCACGAATACCTCCTCGTATTCGCTACCATCTCACCTTGTAAAATATCCTCGTCTCACACCGAGACCAATCTCATGTCATGTCCCAACAGTCATGCAACCATCTCATCACCCAGACTCAACAGTCCCAAACCAAACCATAACCAAACCAATAATCATAACCAAGAACCTTCCCAATAACCATCAGTAACCATCCCAACTAATCATGGCAGTTTAGCCAGGTGCTCGTGACCGTAAGCTCGGCTATGATGATAGTTTTAGACTCTGCAGAGTTTGCACCTCTTTACCCACAAGTTTGTGATTTCGTCACCCGTCGGCGACTACAGAACCTCCATTTTACCAGTACACAACCGTCGGTGTATAGTCAAGAGATCACAAAATAGCCTTTATAAAGGGGTTACTAGATGTATGAAC
The DNA here is from genome assembly GCA_030760725.1 of Neostapfia colusana. NCBI lineage: Eukaryota > Viridiplantae > Streptophyta > Magnoliopsida > Poales > Poaceae > Neostapfia > Neostapfia colusana. The sequence continues at coordinate 2,876,821 of JASWHV010000010.1, read as the reverse complement.
TCACTAAGGTTTCACCGGCAGGCTAGAATCTCCAATTCTCCCACCCACGGCCCCCTCTTGTGCCATGCAGTTCCCAGGGCAGTCCTCACTCGACTCCCATTCCCCGCGCCTTCCACAGTCCATAACACTCTAGCAACTTACCTAATTACTCAGCTAAGCTGCACCCATACTTGGCCTTGTGGTGGCACTGTTATCCTGGCATGTGCATGCATGAACCGGTCCTTAGATCTACGGCAAGTAAAACCACCATCTCATGCTACCTCATTCACAAACCCAGGCTTGCCTAGATCTCCCTCCGATCCATATTCATTAACCTCATCAGTTACTTATTATCAATACGAGTGCAGTTAGCTAGACACATCTATATCGCTTCCCAATCCCATAGACTCAGCGAAGCATAACGCAAAAACCATACCCGACTCATAAACTTCCCAGGCGACAAGGGTGGTTTAATCAAAACTAGTAAACTCCTATAAAAAGGGCTTCCCATCACGCTTGACTCAGTACGCACACCTTTTCGCAAAACAAAACAGTTTTACCCAAAACATAGGATCAATATGGTCAAGGAGCACTTGCCTTGTTCTTGCGGTTCCGGTTGTTCTTGATTCTCAAAACCTGGTTGCTGCAGTTCGTCGTAGACAGCTCCCTGAGCTTGTCCTGCTAGGTAGGATCACGTGCATACAGGATTCACAGCAATCAATATTTATGCACAAACCTTAAACTAGATGCGATGATGCATATGCATGCTATCTCATTATTAGTTTTATTAGATTGATCGGTACGTGTTCTTGCATGGCCTTGTATGGAGAGGGGTGTTCGGATCAAAGGTGGACGTGGCGATGATCTTGTCTTTAGATCAAACTGATCATCAAGTGATCTGCCCACGAGAAGGCTTCTGTTCGAAAGGAATTGAAGAACAGATGCAAAGAGATGAACACAATGATATTGAAGTCCTACCTCACGTTCTTCTTGACTTCGAGGTCCTCCTCAGACCGCTCGGTTCTTCTTCGATGATCTCCCTTATTGCACTTCAGCGATGGTTTGCTCGGCGAGTTAGGGCTAGGGCTCTAAGTCGTCGGCTCAGGAGTCGAAAGAGAAGTTTGTAGTTTCGGCCAGAGGTTTTGGGTTCTATTTATAATCGGGAAGAGAAGAGTCCTAATCTGATTGTATCCCGAATAAGAGTCTTATTCAGATCTTTGTTGGATCCTAACATCTTATCTTTAGTAACATCGTGGAATTTAGATCGGTTTTTGTTGCGTACCGGTATCTTTACGCGTAAAAATCGCTCCAGAACTCGTTACCTTCGCGGTGATGAGCTCCGGAGGCTCCACGTGTCCTCCGGGGCCTGGTGTCTCCTTTCCTGCAGAGACGAGCTCCGGTTGTGCCGCGTGTCAAACGAGCGAGACCTCCCACTTCTTCGGAGGTGAGCTCCGCGCACGCCACGTGTTGGCGCCAGTCTTCCCTCTCTTCTTTCCTCAGGGATGGCTCCGAGGTCGACACGTGTCCAGCAGCGACAGACCTCCCGGAGATAAGCTCCGGTGGCGACACGTGTTCAATAGATCCGGACTTCTCTGAGATGGGCTCCGAGATCGACACGTACTCCGCGCGACTGGTCCTCTGATTTCCGCGAGGACTAGCTCCGATGATGACACGTGTCTTGCGGAAATGCCTTTGCTTCTTCTACAGAGGCTAGCTCCATGGGCAACACGTGTCCCACAGGATCGGACCTCTCCCCTTTGTGGCGACGAGCCCCGAACCTGCCACGTAGCTCTTTCAGCGGCGGACTTCTCCCCATCTCGCAGGGACGAGCTCCGAACACGCCACGTGGCTAGCGGCTGTGGAAAGTTGTCTTCGGCGCTCTCGGAGGGTTTTATTGGCTATTCTTTTGATAATTCTCTCTGTTCCTATTTTTCATTAGAATGTTTCCTCTTCATAGAACATGAACTTATGCTGACACCCGAGGCGAGGGTGTCACATACAGTCCTGCTCACCAGTGTAGTACCATGCTGGGCGACTGCGCTGCTGCAAGGGCGCAATACGGCGCGACATGAAATCCATTAGCACCATCAGGGACGTTAGCCCCTCGTTGGCCAAGAACCGGATCCGCTCCAATACCGGTGCGTACTCCTGCTCCAACTCTGGGACCTCCTCCCAGAAGTGACGCTCGGTGGTTGGGCCAGCGGTTGGGAGCTGCAGGCGATTAGTCTCGTCGGTCTGCACGACCACCCAGCTCTCCCTCCAGTTTTCCCACCTCGACGCACTGAAAGGTAGAAGGTACCCAGAGATCTTTGGGTCCTTGCAGCGATGCTGGAAATAGTATGCTCCCATCTGGGTCTTCGAGCCGCGCCCTGTCATCTGCAACACGAAGAAGTAGCGGAAGAGCGTCACTGAAGCATGCACCCCCACAAACATCTCATAGAAATGGACGAAGACAGCAGCTATTGCGAAGGAGTTGGGAGAGAGGTGGTGGAGCTGGAGACCATACGTCTCCAGCAATGTGACGAAGAAGGAAGAAATTGGCGGGACGAACCCCGCAAGGGCGTAGGCAGTAAAGAAGACCATCTCCCCCTTTTCCAGGAGCAGGGGGAGAGATCCCCGGCGGAGCCGGCGTTTCTGTTCCTCCGTGTGCCAGCCCAGCAGCCTGCACACTGGCCCAAGCTCGGCGGAACGAACGAGATGCGTCGGGAGCAGGTTGGAAGCCACGGCGGGGGAGAGCTCAAGGACAGGAAGACAAAGGCGCAAGAGTTCAAGGAAAGTGCAAGCGCTGGGAAGTGCGAAGGGAAGCCACGATGCGGGTAAGATCCCCTTTTAAAACTTTCCAGGAATGATTCGAAGCGATTCGAAACTCTTCGAATACACCGCTGTCGAAGTGTTCAGTCGACACTTCCCCCGGGCCTGCACTGGGCAGCCCGCGGAGGTTCTTTTTTCGGTGGGGCTAGTCTCTAGCGGAGACCTTGCGCAGATGGACGAGTTAGTAAGAGCTTGACACGGCGAGTTTTACGTGGTTCAGGCCGCCAGAGCGTAAAACCCTACGTCCACGGCGAGCTATGGAGCTCGCTGTATTTCTTGCTGCTCAGGGCCGGAGGCCTGAGCTTGGGGGTGAGTTACAGCTTGAGAGTGTATGGCTAGCGTGTGAGTTGCAAAGTGCGAACCCTTGCTATCGACGCCTACCCGAGCCTTTTATAATCCAAGACTCGGGCGGCTTACAAGGGGAGCCGGGACCCAACAGGTGGTCCCAGGAAGATTGTCTATTATCTACCGTATCTGCAGTTATGCCGGTAGTTCTCTCTGGCAAAGGCTTCCGAGTCTTCATCTTGCCGTCCTGCCCATGCCGCATGCTAGTCGTAGTGGTTGATGACGGCGCAGGCGGCATGGGATGTCTTGTCGCGGTGTTTATTGGCTGGCAGGTTCTGACACCGCGCGCCAGTCTGTGATGCGACTGGGCGCAACGGCACCTGACAGACGCGTGCTCCGCGTCTCCGTGTCTCGGGAAGACGCGGGCCTTGAATACCTTGTACGGGCAAGGTATTGGGTGTCTTTACGCCCGCTGCCTACCGCTCGGGGCAGGCAGCACCGTTCTGCTGCCACGTGGCGGGCCCGGAGCCCTTCTCAGAGGAGAGGAGGGTCAGCTCCGCGGGGCACGTGGAGCCTCCGGACCTCTCCCCGCGGAGGGGGAGGCTCGGCTTCTGTTGGCCACGTGGCGGGCCCGGAGCTCTCCCCTGAGGAGAGGGAGGTCCGGCCCCGCTGGACGCATGGCGCCTTCGGACCTCTCTCCCGCGGAGGGGGAGGTCCGGCTTCTGTATGTCACGTGACGGGCCCGGAGCTCTCCTATGAAGAGAGGGAGGTCCGGCCCCGCCAGACGCGTGGCGCCTTCGGAGCTCTCCCTGCGGAGAAGGGCGAGTTCCTTAGGCATTTTACCCTGTGCGCGGGGGTACCCCATATCTCAGGTACCGACAGTGGCCCCCGGGCCCATCTCGGGGGAGGCAGCGAGCCCGAGGTGGGACCTCCGTCTGATCCGCGCACTTTCTCTAAGTCCCGAATTGACCGCTACCGGAGCACGAACGGCCGCGGGACCTTGGGAGCGTGCGCTCACTTGATGGTTGCTTTTACTGCGGAGGGGGCCTCAGGAGCCCCCGTGTGTCACTGGTTTTTGCGCCGGTGATGAGGGAGGCGATTCCTGCGCTCTGGTCATAGAGCGAGAGAGTTCCGCCAGGGCTGAAGCCTGGTGACGTGGCCGTTGTTGCAACTTCTGGATTCTGGTCGTGTCGGGAGACCCTTGAGACTTGTTTCTTCCTTTTCATCGAGTCTGTAGTCCAGCTCATGGAGCCTCGCTTAGTTCGACTCTTTTGGATATCTGTGTCTGTGATGCTTTTTCTCTCCTTCTTGGCTTTGCCTGACTGAGTCCTTAGCTCCGCAAGGTACTCAGAGGCCATCTCCAATCTCGGAGCTCCGCATAGACACCTTCCCCGGGTCCTAACCGTGTTAGGGGCCCCCGGGGGTCTCCGGATCTCGCCCCATGGGGAGCCCCAAGTCTGCCCGCAACGTGGCGGGTCCGGAGCCCCTCCTTAAGAGGCTGGAGCTCCGGCCATGCTGGACACGTAGGGCTTTCGGAGCCCTCCCACCGGGGGGGGGGGGGGAGGTCCGGTTTCTGCCCGCCACGTGGCGAGCCCGGAGCTCTCCTCAAGGGAGGTGAGGGTTCCGAGCCTGCTGGACACGTGGGGCCCTCGGGTCCCGCCCCTGCTGGAGGGGCAGGTCCCGGTCCTTCCAGTCCTAGGTCGAAGTAGTTGGTAGCTCCTTTCCCCCTGCTTCATGCAGTCCCTGTTGCCGCAACCTGGAGGTCCTGCACATAGGTAGAAGAAACGTAATTCTCCTTGGGGGCTCCCCCTCCCTTATCTCATAGTCTTATTTGACTTATAGCCCCTAACCATATGCTTGGTGCTTGGGGACTTGTAGAGAGGGGGAGCTGAGCACATGGCAACCATGCACTGCAAGGGTGATTAAAAAACTCAATTCACAATTTAAATGAGTACAAGGAAAGAGCAAAGTAGAGCAGATTTCTTTTTGTACAACTTTCCACAGGAGGAAGGCAGGCTAAACATGGAGGCCACGACCCACCCCATTAACAGGGGAAGCAAGACTCTACGCGCTTGGAGTCGGAACCAGGCAAAGCTGAACGTAGTCCTGGACCGTCCCCTAGGGTTTAGCTGCTCCGAGCGCTGCTCCTGGACTCTATGTAGTTTATTACGAAAAGAAGGTACTGTCCTATTTTTGCTCTAGGGGTAGAACTTACGGAGGTGTTCTATGTTCCAAGGGTTCGGGAGCAGGTCCCCATCCTCGGTGGAAAGGCGCACACACCCGGGGCGGCGTACTTTCGCGACTCGGAAGGGGCCTTCCCAACTAGGGGAGAGTTTGTGGGTCCCTTCGCGAGAAAGTATGCGCCGCAACACCAGGTCACCTTCCTGCAGCTCCCGGGCACGCACAGACCTCTGGTGGTAGCGCCGAAGCGCTTGTCTGTACCGCGCGTTACGGAGTGCCGCATGTAATCGGACCTCGTCGACGAGGTCGATTTCTCCACGCCGGAGGTTGTCCTGCGTGGCTTCGTCGTAAGCCCGGACATGGTGAGACTTCATGGTGATTTCTGGGGGAAGTACAGCTTCAGCCCCATACACCATGAAGAAGGGTGTCTCCCCGGTGGCCCGGCTCTGGGATGCCCGGTTAGCCCATAGCGTGCTCGGAAGCTCATCTACCCAATTGGCACCATGTTTCTTCAGGCTGGCGAAGGTGTGAGTCTTAAGGCCCCGGAGAATCTCCGCGTTGGCCCTCTCAACTTGCCCATTGCTCCTCGGGTGGGCGACAGAGGCATAGCATACCTGAATACCAAGGTCCTCGCAGTAGTCTTGGAATGCTGCGCTGGTGAACTGGGTCCCGTTGTCGGTGATGATCCTGTTTGGGACCCTGAACCGGCAGACAATAGACTTGATGAACTTTACTGCGGATTGTTTGTTGATGGTGACAACTGGTGTAGCTTCCGGCCACCTGGTGAACTTGTCGATGGCGACATAGAGGTACCGGAATCCCCCGACGGTTCTGGGAAATGGTCCCAGGATGTCCAGCCCCCATACGGCAAACGGCCACGAGGGCGGGATCATCTGTACCGCCTGAGCCGGTGTATGGATCTGCTTGGCGTGGAACTGGCACGCCTTGCAGCTCTCGACCAGCTTGACGGCATCCTGGAGTGCTGTCGGCCAGTAGAAGCCATGCCGGAAGGCTTTACCGACAAGCGTGCATGAGGAAGAATGACTTCCACATTCGCCTCCATGGATCTCAGCGAGCAAGTCGCAGCCTTCCCCCTGGGTTATACACCGCAATAGGATGTGGTTGGCGCCACGCCGGTAGAGATACCCCTCTACCAGCGCGTACCTCTTAGCCATACGCACAATCCGTTCAGCGGTTGCATGTTCATCAGGGAGGATATTGTCCTTCAAGTAGTCCCGGATCTCCGTGATCCATGCATCGGGTCTGACTTGAGCTTCTGGATCTTGAGCGCTGGGTTGCACGGAGTCCCCAGTGACGCTTACGATCCTTGGCGGCATCCATGGCTGTAGGGCCGCCGGGACCGCCAGCTTCGAGGTGCTGGTCAAGCCCCCTTCGCCCGGCTCGGCGGGCCGGGCTGTAGGCCGCAGCAACGTCCTCTCGAAAACTCCTTCGGGCGCGGGGGCTCCGGTGGAAGCCTTCGTTGAAAGGTTGTCAGCTGCGGCATTACCAGCGCGCGGTACGTGATGCAGGTCCAAGGCGAGGAATTCTTTCTCCAACATCTGTACGTGAAGCAGATACGCAGCTATCTGCGGGTCATTGCAGGAGCATTCGCCCTTGACTTGCTTGATGACCAGTTGGGAGTCGCCCTGTGCCAACAACTGGTGAGCGCCTAAAGACAGGGCTGTCTGCAGGCCAAAGATGAGTGCTTCATACTCCGCCATGTTGTTGGTTGCCTTAAAATTTAGACGCACCATATACCCAAACTGTTCCCCCGATGGCATGAGGAGCAGTACGCCGGCACCGCCCCCCTGCTTTCGCGAGGAGCCGTCGAAGAAAAGTGTCCAGTGAGGTTCGGTGAAGACCGGAGCTTGGGGCTCTAGCTCACCGCCTTCATGGCCCCCTGGGTCAGTCTTCGTTGGTGTCCACTCCGCCACAAAGTCAGCCAGTGCTTGGCTCTTGACTGCATGGCGTGGGAGGAAGTCCAGCTCAAACTCCGCCAGCTCCGCCGCCCATTTAGCAACATTGCCAGTCGCATGGGGGCTGTGAAGAATTGTCTTCAGCGGATACGAGGTGACTACCGAGACCCGGTGGGCCTGGAAGTAATGGCGGAGCTTCCTGGAGGCCACGAGCACCGCATACAACAGCTTGTGGACTTCTAGGTACCTTGTCTTGGCATCATGAAGTACTTCGCTGATGTAGTAGACAAGCCTCTGTATGGTTCGGACCCTCTCTCTTAGGCTTGGGAGCTCCTCGTCCATTGGCCCCGGCCCGCCGGAGGTGGGTGAACCCACGGGGGCCTCCGGGAACTGGGACCCTGAGGCCCTTAAGCTTTCTTGATCATCCGGGAGCTCCGGGGGGTCTTGAGTGACCTCCGGGAGATCCCAATTGGACCCTAGAGATTTATCTTGGGGGTCCGGGAGGCCGTCCTGGGCCTCCGGGATGTCGACTTGGACCTCCAGGGGGTCCAGGAGACCGTGTTGGCCCTGCGGGGCCCCCTGGCATCTGTCTTCTGCTACCGGAGCAGGTTGCGAGGGTGAGGGGTCTGGCCGCTCCACGACAAGGACCATACTCACCACTTCTGTTGTCGCCACAATGTAGAGCAGCAAGTGCTCCCCGGGCTCAGGGGCTACCATGATAGGTAGGGTCGTCAGGAGTCGCTTCAACTCCTGGAAAGCCTCTTCTGCTTCGTCAGTCCAGGCAAAGGGGCCTGACTTGCGCAGGAGCTTAAAGAAAGGGAGTGCCCGCTCTGCTAGCCTCGGTATAAACCGACTCAGCGTGGCTAGACATCCCGTGAGTCTCTGAACATCCTTGACGCGGACAGGGGGCCGCATCAAGTCGATGGCCTTGATCTTCTCTAGGTTGGCCTCAATCCCTCGGTGCGAGACCAGGAACCCTAAGAGCTTCCCAGAGGACACGCCGAACACACATTTATCTGGGTTCAGCTTGGTGCGCGTAGAGCGCAACTTGTCAAAGACTAAAGCTAGGTTATCTAGTAGGGATGAACCCTGCTTGACCTTGACAACTATGTCATCGACATATACCTCAACTAGGTCTCTTATTAACTCCCCAAAGGTTTTGTGCATCGCCCGCACAAAGGTGGGGAGTGCATTCTTTAGGCCGTAAGGCATAGACACATAGCAATAAAGGCCGTCTACTGTGATGAAGGAGGTGTGCTCCTCGTCCTCCCTAGACATGGGGATCTGATGGAAACCCGAGTAGGCGTCTAGGAAGCACAGCATATCACAGCCTGACGTTGAGTCTACTATTTGATCTATTCAAGGGAGAGGGAATGGATCTTTGCGACATGCCTTATTGAGACTGGTGTAGTCGATGCACATCCGGAGCTTCCCGCCGGCCTTCGGGACAACGACGGGGTTCGCCAACCATCGGGAGTGGTGGACCTCCCGTATGAAGCCAGCGTCCAGCAGCTTCTTGACTTCTTCACGGATGAAGTTTTGCCGCTCGATGGACTGCTTGCGGGGCTTCTGTTGAACCGGCCGGGCGTCGGGGAAGACTTTCAAGTGGTGCTCGATCACCTCCCTGGGGATCCCCGGCATCTGTGACGGCTGCCATGCAAACACGTCGACGTTGTGCCGGAGGAAGGTGACGAGCGCGCCTTCCTATTTGCTATCCAGGCCCCCGGCTACCCGGGTGGTATGGGTAGCTTCGGCGCCGACTTGGACGACCTTTAAGGGGATGCCGCCCTCGTCGAGAGGTTGCACCCGGGATGCTGTGGTGGAAGCACGGTGACGTGCGCTCGGGCGGAGCTGGTCCGGCTCTGTATTGCCGGGGGCTGATGCCCCAGCTGTTGTGAGCGCTTGGAGCTTCTCCAGGGCCGACACTGCAGCAGTGCGGTCCCCACGAATCCTGAGAACGCCCATCGGTGTTGGCATCTTCAGGACGAGGTAGCCGTAGTGGGCTACAGCCATGAACCGGTACAGGGCTGGCCTGCCGATTATGGCGTTGAAGGGGAGGTCTATCTCCGCTACGTCGAATAGAATGTACTCTGTTCGATAGCTGTCCGGAGCCCCGAAGGTCACCGGGAGACTAATGTTGCCGTAGGGGATAACCTGTCCCGGCCCTACCCCTGAGAACGGGCTCGACGGGGTGAGCTTGGCCATCGGGACCTGCAGCTTCTGGAAAGCTGCACGGCTGATGAGGTTCAGCCCAGCTCCTCCATCTACCAAAACATGGTACATTCTCACGTTGGCGATGGTAGGGGCCACCAGGAGCGGTAGTTGGCCAGCCCCAGCCATGTTCCTTGGGCAGTCGGTGGCGTCAAATCTGATGGGGGTCCCCATCCACTTAAGGTGCGGTGCAGCACTTGGGAGTGGCGCCACCGACGCTACCGCTCGGCGCAGAGTCTTGACTGCGCTTCGGGACGAGGGGCGGCGGACCCGCCGTATATGACGTAGAGCTTCTTCCGACGCTCATCGTCACTGGAGCCAGAGTCCTCATGATTGCGTGCCACCTTCACGACACGCTGAGACTCCTGGATCTCCTCTGGGTGGTCGATGTTGTCTGGAACATCCACCCCCTGCTCGTCTTCCTTTGGACGGAAGGGCAGGGCATCAGCCCGCTGCCGCTTCCCCTTGCGGAAGCGCTCTGCGAGCCTTCGGATCTCCCGGCACTCGGCAGTAGTGTGGCGACAGCTGCCGTGCACGGGACACATGTTGTCCTGGCTATCTTCCGGGATCGGTGACTTTCGCTGCCTCTTGTCAGGGCGCGGCCCCCGAGCCCCACTGAGCGTCGCTGCAGTGACGACTGGGGTCGCGGCCGGCGGTCTTATCTTGCTTCTGCCTCGGCTCTTGGTCTTCCTGCTGCCTCCATAGGGAGTAGGACCAGATCCAGGCAGCCCTCCTGACTCGGAGGATGGCTGTGAGTGCCAGTTCCGTCCTTCGGCTGCTCTGGCGCACTTGTCCGCCAAGCTGAAGAGCTCTGAGGCATCGCGGACCTCCCTGGTCACGAGTTTCTCAAGCATCTTCTTGTCTCGGACGCCTTGCCGGAACGCCACCACCACAGAAGCATTTTGAATGTGTGGGATGGTGTTCCGCACCTGGGAGAACCGCTGGATGAAAGAGCACAGCGACTCACCAGGTTGTTGTTGGATGGCGTGGAGGTCGAGCTCCGTGCCAGGCCGGGTGTAGGAACTTCTGAAGTTGGCTATGAACTGTCGGCAAAGCTCTCCCCAGGAAGTTACGGAACCCTGGGGGAGGTTCATGAGCCAAGACCGAGCTGGGCCAGTCAAGGCGACAGGGAAGTAATTGGCCATGACGGCTTCATTCCCTCCCGCGGCAAGTACAGCGGTGGAGTAGATCTGGAGGAACTCCACCGGGTTGATGCTGCCGTCATACTTCTCGGGCAGGTGCGGCCGAAACTTGCGCGGCCACTTTCGAAGCGAAGGTGGGGCACGAGGGCCGCACACCCTGCTTCTGTCGCCGCAGGTTCTGGTGCCGTGAACGCTTGGTTCGCACTGAGCACCGCGTGCCCCGGCATGGGCAAGGCTGCACCATAGGCCGGGGGCGCCATATGCAGGACATATGACTGTGGCATATTCTGCACGGCACAGGCCTGGGGCAGAGATCGCGTGGCGAAGGTCTGCTCTTCAGGCTGGGTCGATGCCGACGTCATGCTGTCGTCAGCCTCTTGGTGGCGACGCCTTTCTCGGCGCCTCTCGAGGTATACCCGGGCATCTTGACCCAGGTGACACCGCTCCAGCTCTGTCCTCAGATCTGTTGATCGGGGGCTGGTAGAGCTGGAGTCTGCCATCTGCTCGTCATCCAATGGTGCGCGCATCAGCGACACGACCGATTGGCCAGAGCGTCGTCCCCGCCGAGGTCGAGGGTTTGCGGCGGCGACAACGAGACGGTCCACCTCGCGGATCCACTGCCGGGTCGCTGCCTGAGGCACGTCCCCAGCGGGCGGATTGTACAGTAGCGCTCTCGCCGCAGCTAACGCACGCCCAGCGCTACTGAAGACTTGAAGCTGGTTGGAGCCTGCATTGCCGGGGTCGGCGCTGCCAGAGCCGGTTGCTGGCTCCCAGCTCGTACCGACACACTCCGTCCCGAGTGTGTCGACATGTACTCCCCCCTGGTCGCGGTCTGCCACAGAGGCGAGGGGGGAGAGTTCGCCGCTGAAGGAAGCTTGGTCATCTTCGTCAGCGGAAACTCGTCGCGCTAGGAGAAAAGCCCCCCTTCCTGCCGCGCCAAATGTCGAAGTGTTCAGTCGACACTTCCCCCGGGCCTGCACTGGGCAGCCCGCGGAGGTTCTTTTTTCGGTGGGGCTAGTCTCTAGCGGAGAGCTTGCGCAGATGGACGAGTTAGTAAGAGCTTGACACGGCGAGTTTTACGTGGTTCAGGCCGCCGGAGCGTAAAACCCTACGTCCACGGCGAGCTATGGAGCTCGCTGTATTTCTTGCTGCTCGTGGCCCGAGGCCTGAGCTTGGGGATGAGTTACAGCTTGAGAGTGTATGGCTAGCATGTGAGTTGCAAAGTGCGAACCCTTGCTATCGACGCCTACCCGAGCCTTTTATAATCCAAGACTCGGGCGGCTTACAAGGGGAGCCGGGACCCGACAGGTGGTCCCCGGAAGATTGTCTATTATCTACCATATCTGCAGTTATGCCGGTAGTTGTCTCTGGCGAAGGCTTCTGAGTCTTCATCTTGCCGTCCTGCCCATGCCGCATGCTAGTCGTAGTGGTTGATGACGGCGCAGGCGGCATGGGATGTCTTGTCGCGGTGTTTATTGGCTGGTAGGTTCTGACACCGCGCGCCAGTCTGTGATGCGGCTTGGCGCAACAGCACCTGACAGACGCGTGCTCCGCGTCTCCGCGTCTCGGGAAGACGCGGGCCTTGAATACCTTGTACGGGCAAGGTATTGGGTGTCTTTACGCCCGCTGCCTACCGCTCGGGGCAGGCAGCGCCGTTCTGCTGCCACGTGGCGGGCCCGGAGCCCTTCTCAGAGGAGAGGAGGGTCAGCTCCGCGGGGCACGTGGAGCCTCCGGACCTCTCCCCGCGGAGGGGGAGGCTTGGCTTCTGTTGGCCACGTGGCGGGCCCGGAGCTCTCCCCTGAGGAGAGGGAGGTCTGGCCCCGCTGGACGCGTGGCGCCTTCGGACCTCTCTCCCGTGGAGGGGGAGGTCCGGCTTCTGTATGTCACGTGACAGGCCCGAAGCTCTCCTCTGAGGAGAGGGAGGTCCAGCCCCGCCGGACGCGTGGCGCCTTCGGAGCTCTCCCTGCGGAGAAGGGCGAGTTCCTTAGGCATTTTACCCTGTGCGCGGGGGTACCCCATATCTCAGGTACCGACAACCGCATGGGCAACCGCTTTGGCTCCAAGACCGAGCGCCGATGATGGGTGGACCCAAGCCTTCCAGCTGAAGCGGTGGGTCAAGGAGTCAGTCTCCCAAGGAGACGAGCCGGCAAGGCACTTCGGCGGTCCCCGAAGAAAGCGCCGCAACATGCAGAAGTGGCAGCCTTGAGAACCGCCGCAGCAAAAGCAACCATCAAGTGGGCGCACGCTCCCACGATCCCGCGACTGTTCGTGCTCCGGCAGCGGTCAAGGCGGGACTTAGAGAAAGTGCGCGGAACAGAAGAGACGGAGGCCCCACCTCAGGCTCGCCATCTCCCCCGAGATGGGCCTGGGGGCCACTGTCGGTACCCTCGATATGGGGTACCCCCGCGCACAAGGGAAAATGCCTAAGGGTCTCGCCCTTCTCCGCAGGGAGAGCTCCGAAGACGCCACGTGTCCAGCGGGGCCGGACCTCCCTCTCCTCAGAGGAGAGCTCCGGGCCCGCCCCGTGGCCAGCAGCAGCCGGACCTCCCCTCTCCGCGGGGAGAGCTCCGAAGGCGCCACGTGTCCCGCGGGGCCGGACCTCCCTCTCCTCAGAGGAGAGCTCCGGGCCCACCACGTGGCCGATAGAAGCCGGACCCCCCCCCCCCCCCCCCCCCGCGGGGAGAGGTCCGAAGGCTCCACGTGTCCCGCGGGGCCGGACCTCCCTCTCCTCAGAGGAGAGCTCCGGGCCCGCCACGTGGCCAGCAGGATGGCGCTGCCTGCCCCCGCGCGGTAGGCAGCAGACGTAAAGACGCACCATACCTTGCCCGTACAAGGTATTCAAGGCCAGCGCCTTCCCAAGACGCGGAGCACGCCTCTGTCAGGTGCCGTTGCGCCCAGTCGCATCGCAGACTGGCGTGCCGTGTCAGAGCCTGCTAGCCAATAAACACAGCGACAAGACATCCCCTGCCGCCCCCGCCGTCATCAACCACTACGACTAGCTTGCGGCATGGGCAGGGCGGCAGAACGAAGACTCGGAAGCCTTCGCTAGAGACAACTACCGACATAACTTCAGATACGATAGTCGGCAAGCAATCTCCCCAGGACCACCTGTCGGGTCCCAGGCCACCCCCTTGTAAGCCGCTCGAGCCTTGGACTATAAAAAGCTCGGGTAGGCAACGTTAGCAGGGGTTTGAACTGTGTGAACTCGCATCCTAGGCATCACTCACCCTCAAGCTCAGGACTCCGGTTCTGAGTAGCAAGCAATACAACGAGCACCTCTGCTCACTGTGGACGTAGGGTTTTACGCTCCGACGGCCTGAACCACGTAAAACTCGCCGTGTCAAGCTTCTCCCTCACTCGTCCCTAACGCTGAAGCTCTCCGCAAGCGACTAGCCCCTCCAAAAAAGAACCTCCGCGGGCTGCCCAGAGCAGGTCCGGGGGAAGTGTCGACCACACACTTCGACAGTAATTCTCCTTGGGGCTCCCCCTTCCCTATCTCATAGTCTTATTTGGCTTACGATCCTGATCCGGTATACGGGGCTTGGGTACTTCAGTGCGCGAAGTGCCGGGGGCTCGAGGCCCCCTGGCCATCGGCAGGTGCCTCAAACGCGACCGTCTTCGGTAGGATAGCAAATGCCGACTAGGGGTGAGAATGGGAAAAGGAAGCTGAGTGCATGGTGGGCATACACAGGAAGTGCGGTCATAAAAATTAATACGTAATTTAAATGAGCACAAGAGAGGAGCAAAGCAGGACAGGTTTCTTTCTATATAAATTTCCATAGGAGGAAGGCAGGCTAAACATGGAGGCAACGACCCGCCCCATTAAGAAGGGAAGCAAGACTCTACGCGCTTAGGGTCGGAACCAGGCCAAGCTGAACGTAGTCCTGGACCGTTCCCTGAGACTTAGCTGCTCCGAGCGCTGTTCCTGGACTCTATGGAATCTATTACATAAAGAAAAGACTGCCCTACTATTTCTCTAGGGGTAGAACTTACAGAGGTGTTCTATGTTCCAAGGGTTCGGGAGCGGATCCCCATCCTCGGTGGAAAGGCGTACGCACCGGGGGCGACAAACTTTCGTGACTCGGAAGGGACCATCCCATCTGGGGGAGAGTTTGTCGGTCCCTTCATGAGAAAGTATGCACCGCAACACCAGGTCACCTTCCTGCAGCTCCGGACACGTACAGACCTTTGGTGGTAGTGCCGGAGCGCTTGTTGGTACCGTGCGTTGCGGAGTGCTGCATGTGATCGAGCCTCGTCTACGAGGTCGATGTCTTCACACCAGAGGTTGTCCTGCGTGGCTTCGTCGTAAGCTCGGACACGGATAGACCCCATGGTGATCTCTGGGGGAAGCACAGCTTCGGCCCCGTATACCATGAAGAAGGGTGTCTCTCCGGTGGCCCGGCTTTGGGATGTCCGGTTAGCCCATAGCGTGCTCGAAAGCTCGTCCACCCACTTGGCGCCATGTTTCTTCAAGCCGGCATAGGTGCGAGTCTTGAGGCCCTGAAGAATCTCGGCGTTGGCCCTCCCAACTTGCCCATTGCTCTTTGGGTGAGCAACGGAGGCATAGCACACCTGGATGCCGAGGTCTTCGCAGTATTCTTGGAACGCTGCGCTGGTGAACTGGGTCCCGTTGTCAGTGATGATTCTGTTCGGGACCCCGAACCTACAGACGATCAACTTGATGAACTTTACTGCGGATTGCTTGTTGATGGTGATGACGGGTGTGGCTTCTGGCCACTTGGTGAACTTGTTGATGGCGACGTAGAGGTACCGGAATCCACCGACGGCTCTGGGGAATGGTCCCAGGATGTCCAACCCCCATACGGCGAACGACCACGAGGGCGGGATCATCTGAACCGCCTGAGCCGGTGTGTGGATCTGCTTGGCGTGGAACTGGCACGCCTTGCAGCTCTCGACCAGCTTGACGGCATCCTGGAGTGCTGTCGGCCAGTAGAAGCCATGCCGGAAGGCTTTACCGACGAGCGTGCGTGAGGAAGAGTGACTCCCACATTCGCCTCCATGGATCTCAGCGAGCAAGTCGCAGCCTTCCCCCTGGGTTATGCACCGCAATAGGACGTGGTTGGCGCCACGCCGGTAGAGATCCCCTTCTACCAGCACGTACCTCTTAGCCATGCGCTCGATCCGTTCAGCGGATACATGTTCATCAGGGAGGATGTTGTCTTTCAAGTAGTACCGGATCTCCGTGATCCATGCATCGGGTCTGACCTGAGCTTCTAGATCTTGAGCGCTGGGTTGCAAGGAGTCCCCAGTGACGCTTACGATCCTTGGCGGCGTCCATGGCTGCAGGGCCGCTGGGACCGCCAGCTTCGAGGTGCTGGTCCAGCCCCCTTCGCCGGCTCGGCAGGCCGGGCTGTGGGCCGCAGCAACGTCCTCTCGAAGACTCCTTCGGACACAGGGGCTCCGGTGGAGGCCTTCGTTGAGAGGTCGTCAGCTGCGGCATTGCCAACGCGCGGTACATGGCGCAGGTCCAAGGCGAGGAAGTCTTTCTCCAACATCTGCACGTGGAGCAGATAAGCAGCTATCTGTGGGTCATTGCAGGAGCATTCACCTTTAACTTGCTTGATGACTAGCTGGGAGTTGCCCTGTGCCAACAACTGGCGAGCGCCCAGAGACAGGGCTGTCTTTAGGCCAAAGATGAGTGCTTCATACTCTGCCATGTTGTTGGTTGCCTTGAAATTGAGACGCACCATGTACCCAAACTGCTCCCCCGATGGCATGAGAAGCAGTACGCCGGCACCGGGCCCCTGCTTTCGCGAGGAGTCGTCAAAGAAGAGCGTCCAGTGAGGCCCGGTGAAGACCGGAGCTCGGGGCTTCGGTTCACCGTCTTCGTGGCCCCCTGGGTTAGCCTTCATTTGCGTCCACTCGACCACGAAGTCAGCCAGTGCTTGGCTCTTGACTGCATGGCGAGGAAGGAAGTCCAGCTCAAACTCCGCCAGTTCTGCTGCCCATTTAGCGACATTGCCAGTCGCGTGGGAGCTGTGAAGGATCGCCTTCAGCGGGTAGGAGGTGACCACCGAGATCCGGTGAGCTTGAAAGTAGTGGTGGAGCTTCCTGGATGCCACGAGCACTGCATACAGCAGCTTGTGGACCTCCAGGTACCTTGTCTTGGCGTCGTGGAGGACTTCGCTGATGTAGTAGACAGGCCTCTGGATGGTCCGGACCCTCCCTCCCGGGCCCGAGATGTCCTCATCCATGGGCTCAGGCCGACCGGAGGTAGGTGGGTCCGGGGGAGCCTCCGGGAGCTGGGACTCGAAGGCTTCTAGGCCGTCTTGGACCTCCGGGAGATCCCGCTGGTTTTCCAGGTGGTCATCCTGGACCCTCGGGAGGATGTCTTGTCCACCTGGGAGGTTCTTTTTGGTCTCCGGGGGGTTACCCCGGAGCTCCGGGAGGTCCCGTTAAACCTCCGGGAGGTTGTCTTGGAGGTCCGGGAGGTCGTCTTGGACCTCTGGGGTCTCCTGGTGCTTGTCTTCTGCTATCGGAGCAGGCTGTGGTGACGAGAGGTCCGTCCACTCTGCGACGAGGACCATGCTCACCACTTCAGTTGTTGCCGCGATGTAGAGCAACAAATGCTCTTCGGGCTCGGGGGCTACCATGATGGGTAGGGTCGTCAGGAGTTGCTTCAACTCCTGGAAAGCTTCTTCTGCTTCATCGGTCCAAGCAAATGGATCGGATTTGCGCAGGAGCTTAAAGAAGGGGAGCGCTCGCTCTGCTAGCCTCGGTATGATCCGACTCAGCGCGGCTAGGCATCCCGTGAGTTTCTGGACTTCTTTGATGTGGGCGGGGGCCGCATCAGGTCGATGGCCTTGACCTTCTCTGGGTTGGCCTCAATTCCTCGGTGTGAGACCAGGAATCCTAGGAGCTTCCCAGAGGATACGCCGAACACACACTTGTCGGGGTTCAGCTTGGTGCGCGTGCAGCGCAGTTTGTCAAAGACTAGGGCCAGGTTATCTAACAAGGATGAACTCTGCCTAACTTTGACAACGATGTCATCGACATAAACCTCGACTAAGTCTCTTATTAGCTCTCCAAAGGTTTTGTGCATTGCACGTACAAAGGTAGGGAGAGCATTCTTTAAGCCATAAGGCATAGATACATAACAGTACAGGCTGTCGGTACCCTCAATACGGGGTACCCCCGCGCATAGGGGAAAATTCCTAAGGACCTCACCCTTCTCTGCAGGGAGAGCTCCGAAGGCGCCATGTGTCCAGTGGCGCCGGACCTCCCTCTCCTCAGAGGAGAGCTCCGGACCCGCCACGTGGCCAATTGAGCCGGACCTCCCCCTCCGCAGGGAGAGCTCCGGAGGCTCCACGTGTCCTGCAGGGCCGGACCTCCCTCTCCTCAGAGGAGAGCTCCGGGCCCGCCATGTGGCCAGCAGATGCCGGACCTCCCCCCCTCCGCGGGGAGAGCTCCAAAGGCTCCACGTGTCCCGCGGGGCCGGACCTCCCTCTCCTCAGAGGAGAGCTCCGGGCCCACCACGTGGCCAGCAGAGCAGCGCTGCCTGCCCCCACGCGGTAGGCAGCAAGAGTAAAGACGCGCCATACCTTGCCCGTACAAGGTATTCAAGACCCGCGCCTTCCCAAGGTGCGGAGACGCGGAACACGCCTCTGTCAGGTGCCGTTGCGCCCAGTCACATCGCAGACTGGCGCGCTGTGTCAGAGCCTGCCCACCAATAAACACAGTGACAAGACATCCCCTGCCGCCCCTGCCATCATCAACCACTACGACTAGCTTGCGGCATGGGCAGGGCGGCAGAACGAAGAATCGGAAGCCCTCGCCAGAGACAACTACCGGCGTAACTGCAGATATGGTAGATGGCAGACAATCTCCCCGGGACCACCTGTCGGGTCCCAGGCCCACCTTGTAAGCCGCTCGAGGCTTGGACTATAAAAGGCTTGGGTAGGCAACGTTAGCAAGGGTTCGCCTCTTACGCACTCTCGCATCCTAGCCATACGACATCTTACACCATCAAGCTCAGGACATCCGGTTCTGAGCAGCAAGCAATACATCGAGCAACTCTGCTCACCGTGGACGTAGGGTTTTACGCTCCGGCAGCCTGAACCACGTAAAAATCTCCGTGTCAAGCTTCTCCCTCAATCATCCCTAACGCTGAAGCTCTCCGTGAGTGACTAGCCCCACCGAAAAAGAACCTCCGCGGGCTGCCCAGAGCAGGCCCGGGGGAAGTGTCGGCTACACACTTCCACATTTGGCATGCCAGGTAGGGGGCTTTTCCCTTGCGCGACGAGCTTCTGCCGGCGAAGATGATGAAGCTTCCTTCAGCGGCAAGCTCTCCCCGCCCATGTTCACGACGAACGGTGACTAGCGGGGACTACGTCTCGACACACTCTGGACGGAGTGTGTCGGCGCAAGCTGGAAGCCAGCAGCCGACTCTGGCAGCGCCGACTCCGGCAGCGCAGGATCCAGCGAGCATGAGGTCCTCTGCAGCGCTGAGCGTCTCCCATGGGGGCGGGCTAGCTGCAGCAAGAGCGCTACTGCGCAATGCACCTGCTGGGGACGTGCCTCAGTCAGCGACACAGCAGTGGATACGCGATGTAGACCGTCTCGTCGTCGCTGCCGCAAACCCTCGACTTCGGCGGGGGCGACGTCCCGGCCAACCGGCTGTGTCGCTAACGCATACGCCAACGGTTGACGGGCAGACGGCAGATTCCCGCTCCACCAGGCTCCCATCGGTGGACCTGAGGACGGAGTGGGAATGATGCCACTTGGGCAAAGATGCCCGAGTGTTCATTGAGCGGCGACGAGAAAGGCATCGCAACCAGGAGGCCGACGACAGCATGTCGACTGCCTCAACCCAGCCTGAGGCACAGACGTTCGCCACGCGATCTCTGCCCCAGGCATACGCCATGCAGCATATGCCCCAGCCATATGCCCTGCAAATGGTGCCCCCGGTCTATGGCGCAGCCTTGCCCATACCGGGGTACACAGTGCCAGCAGTGAACCAAGCTTTCGCGGCACCAACGCCTGCAGCAACAGGAGCAGGATGTGCGTCCCTAGCGCCACACCTTCGCTTCGCGAGGTGGCCGCGCAAGTTTCGGCCGCACCTGCCCGAGAAGTACGATGGCAGTGTTAACCCGGCGGAGTTTCTCCAGATCTACTCCACCGCCATCCTTGCTGCAGGAGGGGACGAGGTCGTCATGGCCAACTACTTCCCCGTCGCCTTGACCGGCCCAGTCCGGTCTTGGCTCATGAACCTCCCCCAGGGTTCCATAACCTCCTGGGGAGAGCTCTGCCGACAGCTCACTGCTAACTTTGGCAGCTCCTACACCCGGCCTGACACAGAGCTCGACCTCCACGCCATCCAGCAACAACCTGGAGAGACGCTGCGCTCCTCCATCCAGCGGTTCTCCCAGGTGCGGAACACCATCCCGCATATTCAAAATGCTTCCGTGGTGGTGGCGTTCCGGCAGGGTGTACGGGACAAGAAGATGCTCGAGAAGCTCGCGACCAGAGAGGTTCGCGACGTCTCAGAGCTCTTCAGCCTGGCGGACAAATGCGCTAGGGCAGCAGAAGGGCGGAACTGGCACTCACTGCACGCCTCCGAGTCAGGAGGACAGCCCGGATCTGGCGCTGCTTCCCACGGAAGCAGCAAGAAGATCAAGAACCGGGCGGGGGCAAGATGAAGCCACCGACCGCAGCTCCTGTTGCTGCAGCAGCAGCACCCAGTGGAGCTCGGGGGCCACGCCCCGACAAGAGGCAGCGTCAGTCACCAGCTCCAAATGGTGACCAAGGCGAGCCATGCCTCGTGCACAACACCAGTTACCATACTGCTTCTGAGTGCCGGGAGATTCAGAAGCTCGCGGAGCGTTTCCGCAAGGGAAAGCAACTGCAAGCTGATGCCCCTCCCTTCCGTCAAAGGGAGGCTGTTGAAGTGTTCAGTCGACACTTCCCCCGGGCCTGCACTGGGCAGCCCGCGGAGGTTCTTTTTTCGGTGGGGCTAGTCACTTGCGGAGAGCTTGAGAGTATGGACGAGTTAGGAAGAGCTTGACACGGCGAGTTTTACGTGGTTCAGGCCGCCGGAGCGCAAAACCCTACGTCCACGGCGAGCTATGGAGCTCGCTGTATTGCTTGTTGCTCAGATCCGGAGTCCTGAGCTTGGGGATGAGAGATGTCTAGCGTATGAGTTGCGGGAGTGCGAACCCTTGCTAACGTTGCCTACCCGAGCCTTTTATAGTCCAAGCCTCGTGTGGCTTACAAGGGGGGCCCGGAACCCGACAGGTGGTCCCGGGGAGATTGCCTGCAGACTATCGTATCCGCAGTTATGCCGGTAGTTGTCTCTGGCGAAGGCTTCTGAGGCTTCGTCTTGCCGCCCTGCCCATGCCGCATGCTAGTCGTAGTGGTTGATGACGGCGGGGGCGGCATGGGATGTCTTGTCGCTGCGTTTATTGGCTAGCAGGCTCTGAAACTGCGCCCCAGTCTGTGATGCGACTGGGCGCAACGGCACCTGACAGAGGCGTGCTCCGCGTCTCCGTGTCTTGGGAATACGCGGGCCTTGAATACCTTGTACCAGCAAGGTATGGGGCGTCTTTACGCCCGCCGCCTACCGCTCGGGGGCAGGCAGCGCTCTTCTGCTGGACACGTGGCGGGCCTGGAGCCCTCCTCAGAGGAGAGGGGGTCCGGCCCCATAGGACACGTGGAGCCTTCGGACCTCTCCCCGCGGAGGGGGAGGTCCGGCTTCTGTCGGCCACGTGGCAAGCTTGGAGCTCTCCTCTGAGGAGAGGGAGGTCCGGCCTTGCTGGACACGCGGCGCCTTCGGACCTCTCTCCCGCGGAGGGGGGGAGGTCCAGCTTCTGTATGCCACGTGGCGGGCCCAGAGCTTTCCTCTGAGGAGAGGGAGGTCTGGCCCCGCCGGACGCGTGGCGCCTTCGGAGCTCTCCCTGTGGAGAAGGGCGAGTTCCTTAGGCATTTTCCCCTGTGCACGGGGGTACCCCATATCGCGGGTACCGACAGTGGCCCCCGGGCCCATCTCGGGGGAGGTAGCGAGCCCGAGGTGGGACCTCCGTCTCTTCTGATCCGCGCACTTTTTCTAAGTCCCGCATTGACCGCTGCCGGTGCACGAACAGTCGCGGGATCGTGAGAGCGTGTGCCCACTTGATGGTTGCCTTTACTGCGGCGGTTCCCAAGGCTTCCATCCCTGTACGTCGCAGCGCTTTCTTCCGGAACCGCCGAAGCGCCTTGCCGGCTTGTCTTCTGGGGAGACTGACTCCTTGACCCACCGCTTCAGTTGGGCGGCTTGGGTCTACCTGTCATCGGCGCCCGGTATCGGAGCCAATGCGGTCGCCGATGCGATGTACTCGAAGACTTTTGAATCACCTCGAATCGTTCCTGGAAAGTTTTAAAAGGGGATCTTACCCGCATAACTGCTTCCCTTCGCATTTCCTAGCGCTCGTTCTTCCCTTGAACTCTTGCACCTCGGCTTTCCTGTCCTTGTGCTCTCTGTCGCCATGGCTTCCAACTTGCTCCCGACGCGCCTCGTTCATTCCTCCGAGCTTGGGCCAGTGCGCAGGCTGCTGGGCTGGCGCATGGAAGAACAGAAACACCGGCTTTGCCGGGGATCTCTCCCCCTGATCCTGGAAAAGGGGGAGATGGTCTTCTTCACTGCTTATGCTCTGGCGGGGTTCGTTCCGCCGATTTCTTCCTTCTTTGTCACACTGCTGGAGACATATGGGCTCCAGCTCCACCATCTTTCTCCCAACTCCTTCGCAATGGCTGCTGTCTTCATCCACTTCTGCGAGATGTTTGTGGGGGTGCACGCTTCTGTGACACGGTCGAAGTGTTCAGTCGACACTTCCCACGGGCCTGCACTGGGCAGCCCGCGGAGGTTCTTTTTTCGGTGGGGCTAGTCTCTAGCGGAGAGCTTGCGCAGATGGACGAGTTAGTAAGAGCTGGACACGGCGAGTTTTACGTGGTTCAGGCCGCCGGAGCGTAAAACCCTACGTCCACGGCGAGCTATGGAGCTCGCTGTATTGCTTGCTGCTCAGGCTCGGAGGCCTGAGCTTGGGGTTGAGTCACAGCTTGAGAGTGTATGGCTAGCGTATGAGTTGCAAAGTGCGAACCCTTGCTATCGACACCTACCCGAGCCTTTTATAGTCCAAGACTCGGGCGGCTTACAAGGGGAGCCGGGACCCGACAGGTGGTCCCGGGAAGATTGTCTATTATCTACCGTATCTGCTGTTACGCCGGTAGTTGCCTCTGGTCGAAGGCTTCTGAGTCTTCAACTTACCGCCCTGCCCATGCCCCACGCTAGTCGTAGTGGTTGATGACGGCGCAGGCGGCATGGGATGTCTTGTCGCGGTGTTTATTGGCTGGCAGGTTCTGACACCGCGCGCCAGCCTGTGATGCGACTCGACGCAACGGCACCTGACAGACGTGTGCTCCGCGTCTCCACGTCTTGGGAAGACGCGGGCCTTGAATATCTTGTACGGGCAAGGTATGGGGCGCCTTTACGCCTGCTGCCTACCGCTCGGGCAGGCAGCGCCGTTCTGCTGCCACGTGGCGGGCCCGGAGCCCTTCTAAGAGGAGAGGAGGGTCAGTCCCGCGGGGCACGTGGAGCCTCCGGACCTCTCCCCGCGGAGGGGGAGGCTCGGCTTCTGTTGGCCACGTGGCGGGCCCGGAGCTCTCCTCTGAGGAGAGGGAGGTCCGGCCCCGCTGGACACGCGGCGTCTTCGGACCTCTCTCCCGCAGAGGGGGAGGTCCGGCTTCTGTATGCCACATGGCGGGCCCGGAGCTCTCCTCTGAGGAGAGGGAGGTCCGGCCCCGCCGGACGCGTGGCGCCTTCGGAGCTCTCCCTGCGGAGAAGGGCGAGTTCCTTAGGCATTTTACCCTGTGCGCGGGGGTACCCCATATCTCAGGTACCGACAGTGGCCCCCGGGCCCATCTCGGGGGAGATAGCGAGCCCGAGGTGGGACCTCCGTCTCTTCCGATCCGCGCACTTTCTCTAAGTCCCAAATTGACCGCTGCCGGAGCACGAACGGCCGTGGGATTGTGGGAGCGTGCGCTCACTTGATGGTTGCTTTTACTGCGGCGGTTCCCAAGACTGCCACTTGTGCACGTTGCAGCGCTTTCTTCGGGAACCGCCGAAGTGCCTTGCCGGCTCATCTTCTCAGGAGACTGACTTCTTGACCCACCGCTTCAGTTAGGCGGCTTGGGCCCACCCGTCATCGGCACTCGGTCTAGGAGCCGAAGCAGCCGCCGACGCGGGGTATCCGAAGAGTTCCGAATCGCTTGGGATTGCACCCGGGAAGGTGTTAAATGAAACCTCCATGTGGGTACATTCCTCTTATAAGGCTTCCAGTCCCTGTGCCTCCCTCAGGTCCCTGCAGTCTTGTCTTCTTCCATGGCTTTTAACCCGCCTTATGGGGGAAGAATTGCTCTCGGTTCCCTCCAGCGGTTGCGTCTGCACCAAGCCTGGGACTTTAGGGGGCCTGCCTGCCCTGCCCCTGAGGGTGGTGGAGTCCTCAAAGGAACCGCTGAAGCACCGAGGAGTATCCCAGATGGCAGAGTCTCCAAGAACACCGCTGAATACCGCGGAGGGGGCCTCAGGAGCACCCTTGATGACTCCAGCTTTTGCGCAGGTGATGAGGAATGGGGGCCCCAGGGGCACCCTTGACGACACCGGTTTTTGCGCAGGTGATGAGGGAACTTCAGGAGAAGGAAACCGCCGATGCACCATGGAGGATCCCAGACGGTAGAGTCTCCAAGAAGACTGCTGAATACTGCGGAGGGGGCCTCAGGAGCCCCCGTGGTGTCACTGGTTTTTGCGCCGGTGCTGAGGGAGGCGATTCCTGCGCTCTGGTCATAGAGCAAGAGAGTTCCGCCAGGGCTGAAGCCTGGTTACGCGGCCGTTGTTGCAACTTCTGGATTCTGGTCGTGTCGGGAGACCCTTGGGACTTGTTTCTTCCTTTTTATCGAGTCTGTAGTCCAGCTCATGGAGCCTCGCATAGTTTGACTCTTTTAAGATTTTTGTGACTGTGATGCTTTTTCTCTCCTTCTTGGGCTTGCCTGACTGAGTCCTCAGCTCTGCGAGGTACTCAGAGGCCATCTCCAATCTCGGAGCTTTGCACAGACACCCTCCCCGGGTCCTAACCGTGTTAGGGGCCCCCGGAGGTTTCCGGATCTTGCCCTATGGGGAGCCCCAAATCTGCCTGCCACGTGGCAGGTCCGGAGCTCCTCCTTAAGAGGCGGAAGTTCCTGCGCGCGGTGCCACCACGTGGCGAGCCCGGAGCCCTCCTCAAGGGAGGTGAGAGTTCTGGGCCTGCTGGACATGTGGGGCCCTCGGGTCCCGCCACTGCTGAAGGGGCGGGACCCGGTCCTTCCAATCCTAGGCCAAAGTAGTTGGTAGCTCCTTTTCCCCCTGCTTCATGCAGACCCTGTTGCCGCAACCTGGAGGCCCTGCACACAGGTAGAGGAAACGTAATTCTCCTTGGGGGCTCCCCCTCCCTTATCTCATAGCCTTATTTGACTTATAGCCCTTAACCATATGCTTGGTGCTTGGGGACTTGTAGAGAGGGGGAGCTGAGCACATGGCAACCATGCACTGCAAGGGTGATTAAAAAACTCAATTCACAATTTAAATGAGTACAAGGAAAGAGCAAAGTAGAGCAGACTTCTTTTCGTACAACTTTCCACAGGAGGAAGGCAGGCTAAACATGGAGGCCACGACCCACCCCATTAAGAGGGGAAGCAAGACTCTACGCGCTTGGAGTCGGAACCAGGCAAAGCTGAACGTAGTCCTGGACCGTCCCCTGGGGTTTAGCTGCTCCGAGCGCTGCTCCTAGACTCTATGGAGTTTATTACGAAAAGAATGTACTGTCCTATTTTTGCTCTAGGGGTAGAACTTACGGAGGTGTTCTATGTTCCAAGGGTTCGGGAGCAGGTCCCCATCCTCGGTGGAAAGGCGCACACACCCGGGGCGGCACACTTTCGCGACTCGGAAGGGGCCTTCCCAACTAGGGGAGAGTTTGTGTGCCCCTTCGCGAGAAAGTATGCGCCTCAACACCAGGTCACCTTCCTGCAGCTCCCGAGCACGTACAGACCTCTGGTGGTAGCGCCGAAGCGCTTGTCTGTACCGCGCGTTACGGAGTGCCGCATGTAATCGGACCTCGTCGATGAGGTCGATTTCTCCACGCCGGAGGTTGTCCTGCGTGGCTTCGTCGTAAGCCCAGACACGGTGAGACTTCATGGTGATTTCTGGGGGAAGTACAGCTTCAGCCCCATACACCATGAAGAAGGGTGTCTCCCCGGTGGCCCGGCTCTGGGATGTCCGGTTAGCCCATAGTGTGCTCGGAAGCTCATCCACCCAATTGGCACCATGTTTCTTCAGGCTGGCGAAAGTGCGAGTCTTAAGGCCCCGTAGAATCTCCGCGTTGGCCCTCTCGACTTGCCCATTGCTCCTCGGGTGAGCGACAGAGGCATAGCATACCTGAATACCAAGGCCCTCGCAGTAGTCTTGGAATGCTGCGCTGGTGAACTGGGTCTCGTTGTCGGTGATGATCCTGTTTGGGACCCCGAACCGGCAGACAATAGACTTGATGAATTTTACTGCGGATTGTTTGTTTATGGTGACAACTGGTGTAGCTTCCGGCCACTTGGTGAACTTGTCGATGGCGACATAGAGGTACCGGAATCCCCCGACGGTTCTGGGGAATGGTCCCAGGATGTCCAGCCCCCATACGGCAAACGGCCACGAGGGCGGGATCATCTGTACCGCCTGAGCCGGTGTATGGATCTGCTTGGCGTGGAACTGGCACGCCTTGCAGCTCTCGACCAGCTTGACGGCATCCTGGAGTGCTGTCGGCCAGTAGAAGCCATGCCGGAAGGCTTTACCGACAAGCGTGCGTGAGGAAGAATGACTTCCACATTCGCCTCCATGGATCTCAGCGAGCAAGTCGCAGCCTTCCCCCTGGGTTATGCACCGCAATAGGATGTGGTTGGCGCCACACCGGTAGAGATCCCCCTCTACCAGCGCGTACCTCTTAGCCATACGCACAATCCGTTCAGCGGTTGCATGTTCATCAGGGAGGATATTGTCCTTCAAGTAGTCCCGGATCTCCGTGATCCATGCATCGGGTCTGACTTGAGCTTCTGGATCTTGAGCGCTGGGTTGCACGGAGTCCCCAGTGACGCTTACGATCCTTGGCGGCATCCATGGCTGTAGGGCCGCCGGGACCGCCAGCTTCGAGGTGCTGGGCAAGCCCCCTTCGCCCGGCTCGGCGGGCCGGGCTGTGGGCCGCAGCAACGTCCTCTCGAAAACTCCTTCGGGCGCAGGGGCTCCGGTGGAAGCCTTCGTTGAAAGGTTGTCGGCTGCGGCATTACCAGCGCGCGGTACGTGGTGCAGGTCCAAAGCGAGGAATTCCTTCTCCAACATCTGTACATGGAGCAGATACGCAGCTAGCTGCGGGTCATTGCAGGAGCATTCACCCTTGACTTGCTTGATGACCAGTTGGGAGTCGCCCTGTGCCAACAACTGGCGAGCGCCTAAAGACAGGGCTGTCTGCAGGCCAAAGATGAGTGCTTCATACTCCGCCATGTTGTTGGTTGCCTTGAAATTTAGACGCACCATATACCCAAACTGTTCCCCCGATGGCATGAGGAGCAGTACGCCGGCACCGGCCCCCTGCTTTCGCGAGGAGCCGTCGAAGAAGAGTGTCCAGTGGGGTTCGGTGAAGACCGGAGCTTTGGGATCTGGCTCACCGCCTTCATGGCCCCCTGGGTCAGTCTTCGTTGGTGTCCACTCCGCCAGAAAGTCAGCCAGTGCTTGGCTCTTGACTGCATGACGTGGGAGGAAGTACAGCTCAAACTCCGCCAGCTCCGCCGCCCATTTAGCAACGTTGCCAGTCGCATGGGGGCTGTGAAGAATTGTCTTCAGCGGATACGAGGTGACTACCGAGACCCGGTGGGCCTTGAAGTAGTGGCGGAGCTTCCTGGAGGCCACGAGCACCGCATACAGCAGCTTGTGGACTTCTAGGTACCTTGTCTTGGCCTCATGAAGTACTTCACTGATGTAGTAGACAGGCCTCTGTATGGTTCGGACCCTTTCTCTCAGGCTTGGGAGCTCCTCGTCCATTGGCCCCGGCCCGCTGGAGGTGGGTGGACCCACGGGGGCCTCCGGGGACTGGGACCCGGAGGCCCTCAAGCTTTCTTGATCATCCGGGAGCTCCGGGGGGTCTTGAGGGACCTCCGGGGGATCCCAATTGGACCCTGAAGATTTATCTTGGGGGTCCGGGAGGCCGTCCTGGGCCTCCGGGAGGTTGACTTGGACCTCCAGGGGGTCCGGAAGACCGTCTTGGCCCTGCGGGGCCCCCTGGCGTCTGTCTTCTGCTACCGGAGCAGGTTGCGAGGGTGAGGGGTCTGGCCGCTCCGCGACAAGGACCATACTCACCACTTCTGTTGTCGCCGCAATGTAGAGCAGCAAGTGCTCCCCGGGCTCAGGGGCTACCATGATAGGTAGGGTCGTCAGGAGTCGCTTCAACTCCTGGAAAGCCTCTTCTGCTTCGTCAGTCCAGGCAAAGGGGCCTGACTTGTGCAGGAGCTTAAAGAAAGGGAGTGCCCGCTCTGCTAGCCTCGGTATAAACCGACTCAGCGCGGCTAGACATCCCATGAGTCTCTGAACATCCTTGACGCGGACAGGGGGGCGCATCAAGTCGATGGCCTTGATCTTCTCTGGGTTGGCCTCAATCCCTCGGTGCGAGACCAGGAACCCTAAGATCTTCCCAGAGGACACGCCGAACACACATTTATCTGGGTTCAGCTTGGTGCGCGTAGAGCGCAACTTGTCAAAGACTAAAGCTAGGTTATCTAGTAGGGATGAACCCTGCTTGACCTTGACAACTATGTCATCGACATACACCTCAACTAGGTCTCTTATTAACTCCCCAAAGGTTTTGTGCATCGCCCGCACAAAGGTGGGGAGTGCATTCTTTAGGCCGTAAGGCATAGACACATAGCAATAAAGGCCGTCTACAGTGATGAAGGAGGTGTGCTCCTCGTCCTCCCTAGACATGGGGATCTGATGAAAACCTGAGTAGGCGTCTAGGAAGCACAGCATATCACAGCCTGACGTTGAGTCTACTATTTGATCTATTCTAGGGAGAGGGAATGGATCTTTGGGACATGCCTTATTGAGACTGGTGTAGTCGATGCACATACGGAGCTTCCCGCCGGCCTTCGGGACAACGACGGGGTTCGCCAACCATCGGGGGTGGTAGACCTCCCGTATGAAGCCAACGTCCAGCAGCTTCTTGACTTCTTCACGGATGAAGTTTTGCCGCTCGATGGACTGCTTGCGGGGCTTCTGTTGAACCGGCCGGGCGTCGGGGAAGACTTTCAAGTGGTGCTCGATCACCTCCCTGGGGATCCCCGGCGTCTGTGACGGCTGCCATGCAAACACGTCGACGTTGTGCCGGAGGAAGGTGACGAGCGCGCCTTCCTATTTGCTATCCAGGCCCCCGGCTACCCGGGTGGTCTGGGTAGCTTCGGCGCCGACTTGGACGACCTTTAAGGGGACGCCGCCCTCGTCGAGAGGTTGCACTCGGGGTGCTGTGGTGGAAGCACGGTGACGTGCGCTCGGGCGGAGCTGGTCCGGCTCCGCATTGCCGGGGGCTGATGCCCCAGCTGTTGCGAGCGCTTGGAGCTTCTCTAGGGCCGACACTGCAGCAGTGCGGTCCCCATGAATCCTGAGAATGCCCGTCGGTGTTGGCATCTTCAGGACGAGGTAGCCGTAGTGGGTTACAGCCATGAACCGGTACAGGGCTGGCCTGCCTATTATGGCATTGAAGGGGAGGTCTATCTCCGCTACGTCGAACAGAATGTATTCTGTTCGATAGCTGTCCGGAGCCCCGAAGGTCACCGGGAGACTAATGTTGCCGTAGGGGATAACCTGTCCCGGCCCTACCCCTGATAACGGGCTCAACGGGGTGAGCTTGGCCATCGGGACCTGCAGCTTCTGGAAAGCTGCACGGCTGATGAGGTTCAGCCCAGCTCCTCCATCTACCAAAACGTGGTACATTCTCACGTTGGCGATGGTAGGGGCCACCAGGAGCGGTAGTTGGCCGGCCCCAGCCATGTTCCTGGGGCAGTCGGTGGCGTCAAAACTGATGGGGGTCCCCATCCACTTAAGGTGCGGTGCAGCACTTGGGAGTGGCGCCACCGACGCTACCGCTCGGCGCAGAGTCTTGACTGTGGTTCGGGACGAGGGGTCGGCAGACCCGCCGTATATGACGTAGAGCTTCTTCCGACGCTCATAGCCACTGGAGCCGGAGTCCTCATGATTGCGTGCCGCCTTCACGACACGCTGAGACTCCTGGATCTCCTCAAGGTGGTCGATGTTGTCTGGAACATCCACCCCCTGCTCGTGTTCCTTTGGACGGAAGGGCAGGGCATCAGCCCGCTGCCGCTTACCCTTGCGGAAGCGCTCTGCGAGCCTTTGGATCTCCCGGCACTCGGCAGTAGTGTGGCGACAGCTGCCATGCACGGGGCACATGTTGCCCTGGCTATCTTCCGGGGTCGGTGACTTTCGCTGCCTCTTGTCAGGGCGCGGCCCCCGAGCCCCACTGAGCGTCGCTGCAGCGACAACTGGGGTCGCGGCCGGCGGTCTTATCTTGCTTCTGCCTCGGCTCTTGGTCTTCCTGCTACCTCCATAGGGAGTAGGACCAGATCCGGGCAGCCCTCCTGACTCGAAGGATGGCTGTGAGTGCCAGTTCCGTCCTTCGGCTGCTCTGGCGCACTTGTCCGCCAAGCTGAAGAGCTCTGAGGCATCGCGGACCTCCCTGGTCGCGAGTTTCTCAAGCATCTTCTTGTCTCGGACGCCTTGCCGGAACGCCACCACCACAGAGGCATTTTGAATGTGTGGGATAGTGTTCCGCACCTGGGAGAACCGCTGGATGAAAGAGCGCAGCGACTCCCTAGGTTGTTGTTGGATGGCGTGGAGGTCGAGCTCCGTGCCGGGCCGGGTGTAGGAACTGCCGAAGTTGGCTATGAACTGTCGGCAAAGCTCTCCCCAGGAAGTTACGTAACCCTGGGGGAGGTTCATGAGCCAAGACCGAGCTGGGCCAGTCAAGGCGACAGGGAAGTAATTGGCCATGACGGCTTCATTCCCTCCTGCAGCAAGTACGGCGGTGGAGTAGATCTGGAGGAACTCCGCCGGGTTGATGCTGCCGTCGTACTTCTCGGGCAGGAGTGGCCGAAACTTGCGCGGCCACTTTGCGAAGTGAAGGTGGGGCGCGAGGGCCATACACCCTGCTTCTGTTGCCGCAGGTTCTGATGCCGCGAACGCTTGGTTCGCACTGAGCACCGCGTGTCCCGGCATGGGCAAGGCTGCACCATAGGCCGGGGGCGCCATATGCAGGTCATATGACTGTGGCATATTCTGCACGGCACAGGCCTGGGGCAGAGATCGCGTGGTGAAGGTCTGCTCTTCAGGCTGGGTCGAGGCTGACGTCATGCTGTCATTAGCTTCTTGGTGGCGACGCCTTTCTCGGTGCCGCTCGAGGTACACCCGGGCATCATGACCCAGGTAACACCGCTCCAGCTCTGTCCTCAGATCTGTTGATTGGGGGCTGGTAGAGCTGGAGTCTGCCGTCTGCTCGTTGTCCAATGGTGCGCGCATCAGCGACACGACCGATTGGCCAGAGCGTCGTCCCCGCCGAGGTCGAGGGTTTGCGGCGGCGACGAAGAGACGGTCTACCTCGCGGATCCACTGCCGGGTCGCTGCCTGAGGCGCGTCCCCAGCGGGCGGATTGTATAGTAGCGCTCTCGCCGCAGCTAACGCACCTCCACTGGGCACGCCCAGCGCTACTGAAGACTTGAAGCTGGTTGGAGCCTGCATTGCCGGGGTCGGCGCTGCCAGAGCCGGTTGCTGGCTCCCAGCTCATACCGACACACTCCGTCCCGAGTGTGTCAACATGTACTCCCCCCTGATCGCAGTCTGCCGCAGAGGCGAGGGGGGATAGTTCCCCGCTGAAGGAAGCTTGGTCATCTTCGTCGGCGGAAACTCGTCGCGCTAGGAGAAAAGCCCCCTACCTGGCGCGCCAAATGTTGAAGTGTTCAGTCGACACTTCCCCCGGGCCTGCACTGGGCAGCCCGCGGAGGTTCTTTTTTCGGTGGGGCTAGTCTCTAGCGGAGAGCTTGCGCAGATGGACGAGTTAGTAAGAGCTGGACACGGCGAGTTTTACGTGGTTCAGGCCGCCGGAGCGTAAAACCCTACGTCCACGGCGAGCTATGGAGCTCACTGTATTGCTTGCTGCTCAGGCTCGGAGGCCTGAGCTTGGGGGTGAGTTACAGCTTGAGAGTGTATGGCTAGCTTATGAGTTGCAAAGTGCGAACCCTTGCTATCGACGCCTACCCGAGCCTTTTATAGTCCAAGACTCGGGCGGCTTACAAGGGGAACCGGGACCTGACAGGTGGTCCCGGGAAGATTGTCTATTATCTACCGTATCTGCTGTTATCCCTGTAGTTGCCTCTGGTCGAAGGCTTCTGAGTATTCAACTTGCCGCCCTGCCCATGCCGCACGCTAGTCGTAGTGGTTGATGACGGCGCAGGCGGCATGGGATGTCTTGTTGCGGTGTTTATTGGCTGGCAGGTTCTGACACCGCGCGCCAGCCTGTGATGCGACTGGGCACAACGGCACCTGACAGACGCGTGCTCCGCGTCTCCGCGTCTTGGGAAGACGCGGGCCTTGAATATCTTGTACGGGCAAGGTATGGGGCGCCTTTATGCCTGCTGCCTACCGCTCGGTCAGGCAGCGCCGTTCTGCTGCCACGTGGCGGGCCCGGAGCCCTTCTCAGAGGAGAGGAGGGTCAGTCCCGCGGGGCATGTGGAGCCTCCAGACCTCTCCCCGCGGAGGGGGAGGCTCGGCTTCTGTTGGCCACATGGCGGGCCCGGAGCTCTCCTCTGAGGAGAGGGAGGTCCGGCCCCGCTGGACACGCGGCGCCTTCGGACCTCTCTCCCGCGGAGGGGGAGGTCCGGCTTCTGTATGCCACATGGCGGGCCCGGAGCTCTCCTCTGAGGAGAGGGAGGTCCGGCCCTGCCGGACGCGTGGCGCCTTCGGAGCTCTCCCTGCAGAGAAGGGCGAGTTCCTTAGGCATTTTACCCTGTGCGCGGGGGTACCCCATATCTCAGGTACTGACAGACACTCTTCCGCTACTTCTTTGTGTTGCGGACGACTGGGCGCGGCTCGAAGACCCAGATGGGGGCGTACTACTTCCAGCATCGCTGCAAGGACCCAAAGGTCTCTGGGTACCTTCTGCCCTTCAGCGCATCAAGGTGGGAAAACTGGAGGGAGAGCTGGGTGGTAGTGCAGACCGACGAGCACGATCGCCTACAACTCCCGACCGCCAGCCCAACCACCGATCGTCGCTTCTGGGAGGAGATCCCTGAGCTGGAGCAGGAGTACGCCCCGGTCTTGGAGCGGATCCAGTTCTTGGCCAACGAGGGGCTGACGTCTCTGATGGTGCTGATGGACTTCATGTCGCGTCGTATTGCACCCTTGCAGCAGCGCAGTCGCCCAGCGTGGTACTATACTGGCGAGCAGGACTGTACCAGGTATGAGAGGGGCCCCGGCTCTGACCCTTCCGATGAGGAGCTGTACGAGATGGTGGGCAAGGTGAGCGGTGACTACATTCCCAGTGGTGACCCCGCCCTTCCGCCCTCTGCCACCCCCCTCTTCTTGGAGCCACAGAGGAGGTCGGAGCTTCTGCGGAAGATGCCGAACCTTGACGACATTGGGATCGCCGTCCGGCAGGTCAGGGACGCCTTCCGGGGCATTACGATTCCAGGAACCGAGCGCTCCGGATCAGGGCACGAGGCGTCTGCTGCTGCCCAACCCTTCCCAAGAGCCGACGGAACCCAAGCCACCGACAAAGGGAAGGGTAAGGAGCCGGCCCCCGGGCATCCAGAGAAGAAACGCGCCCGGTCTCCTCCGAGGGCGCCGCCTGCACCGAGTCAGGGTGCCGGAGCACCCTTGCACCCATCTCCTGGGGGTGCTGGTCCATCAGGTGGCGACCCGAAGAGGCCCCGGGTGTCCCTCCCCAGCGGGTCTCTGCCCGAACAGCGGCAGTCCGAAGTAACCCAAGCACCTCGTCATCCTTCCTCAAGCGGAGGGGTTTCTAGGACGGATGCTGGTGGGGCGACGCCGGCGAGTGTGCCGGGGATCCAGGCGTCACGTCCCGCGACCATTCCAACCGCAGGTCCCAGCGGTTCAATTACAGCCCCGAGGCCGGTGCTGCAAGCCCGTTGGAGCGCTCATGCCGCCCAGTAAGTGTTGCTCCTTCTGGCTTGTAGGAGCAGTGTTCTCGTCTCCTCTCTTAGCCTGAGAGCTTTCTTTTCTTGCAGGGACCGACCAGCTGCCGGGGGCGGGCCTCTTACCCGGCCGTCTTCAACTGACGGAGACTCCGCACCTCAGCGTCTAGGAACCGTGGTGGCTCCCATGGTCCCCAAATCGACGGGGGCCTCCTCTGTGCCGGCGAGTTCACCCTCCATGGTGGCCGCATCCGCTCCTATCTGCCCTCCTTCACCAGCCCAGAAATCCGGTCCTGAGACTGGGAGGGCCGCTGTAGGTGCGCCTGCTGGCCCCCTGGCCTCCTTAGGACAGCGCCCCACTCTGGTTGCTGAGGCACCGGCGCCTCCGCCGGTCTTAGACTCGACGGGGGGGGGGGGGGGGGTCAGGGGCGTGACTCCTGTCCCCTCTGTCCCGGCGCCCGTGTGGGATGCCCTGGGGCGTGTCCAGGGCAGCACCCAGCAGATCCAATCCGCCTTCGAGCAGGAGCGGGGGGCGCTGGCCGGCGAGAGGGAACGCCTTCTCAGCTGGCAGCAGCGGGCCCAGGAGGCTAAGGCGGACCTTGACTCGAGGCAGTCAAGGCTCGAGGCCATGAGTGCTCTGCTTGTCACTCAGAAGAAGGCCATTAGCCGCTTGGAGTCAGAGACCCGGCGGCTCCGTGCCTCCTACCGCGAGGCTCTAGCCCACGTTGAAGCCAAAGCCGCGGAGCGTTCCGCCGCCGCGGAGGAGTTGCGGCTGCAGGTAGCTCGTCGAGAGTGCGCCGTCGCCGATCGGAAACGCGCTGCAGCGGCCGAGGAGGAGAAGACCACCGCCTGGCTGAGAACCAAGGTGGGGGAGCTAAGGGCTCGGACCGAGGAGCTGGAGCTCCGTGAGTCGGCCGTTGCCGCGGGGGAGGAGCAGTTCTCCCAGGAGCGCCAGGCGGCGATGGATCGCGAGCTGGCGGCTCGCCAAGAGGTAGAGAAGCTCCAGTCCTTGCGGTCTACCGAGGCCCAGGCAGTCTGGTGCTTTATTGCCAAGGCAGGGTCCGCCTTGGCTCCTCTTGGTTTCAGCCCTGTGCAGATGGAGGCTCCGGCGCGGCCGATGTCCAAAGCGGTCCCGACACTTGAGTCCATCGGCGACAAGCTGGGTCGGCTCGAAGCGGTGATTGCCGACGAGCTTGAAGTGGAAGGTCGGGGCCTTGCGAAGGAGGTTGCTATGCACGTATTGGCGTGCTTCTGGAGCCGAGACCCTTCCTTTTCTCTGGGGCCAGTCCGTCTAGGACCCGCTGCCGATCGGGAGGAAGCTGCCAGGGCCGAGGTCGAGGACGTGGCTTCCCTCGTGGCCTCTAGGTTTCATCGCGAGTCCGGGGACTCATAGGCATCTGCCCCCGTGGCCACAAGGCCCTGTACCTCATTTTTCATTTTTGTTGAGTCTGTAGCCCAGCTCGTGGAGCCTTGTATGAACAGACTCCTGTTTCTTTCTGTGTCTGCATGTCCTAGTCTTCTTCCTGGTTTTTCCTGGCCGAGTCCTTAGCTCCGCAAGGTACTCGGAGGCCTTGACCAATCTCGAAGCTCTGCATAGACACCTTCTCCGGGTCCTCACTGTATACTAAGGGCCTCGGAGGTCTCCAGGACCCGCCTCACGAGAATGGGGGGGGGTCCGGGCCTGTTGGCCACGTGGCGGGCCCGGAGCTCCCCTCTGAGGGGAGGTCCGGGCTTGCGGGGCACGTGGAGCCCTCGGACCTCTCCCCGCGGAGGGGGGAGGTCCGGCTTCTGTAGGCCACGTGGCGGGCCCGGAGCTCTCCCTCAAGGAGGTGGATGATCTGGCCCCGCTGGACACGTGGGACCTTCGGGCCTCGCTCCTGCGGAAGCGGTGATGTCGGTACCTGAGATATGGGGTACCCCCGCGCACAGGGTAAAATGCCTAAGGTACTCGCCCTTCTCCGCAGGGAGAGCTCCGAAGGCGCCACGCGTCCGGCGGGGCCGGGCCTCCCACTTCTCAGAGAAGAGCTCCGGGCCCGCTACGTGGCATACAGAAGCCGGACCTCCCCCTCCGCGGGAGAGAGGTCCGAAGACGCCACGCGTCCAGCGGGGCCGGACCTCCCTCTCCACAGAGGAGAGCTCCGGGCCCGCCACGTGGCATACGGAAGCCAGACCTCCCCCTCCGCGGGAGAGAGGTCCGAAGACGCCACGCGTCCAGCGGGGCCGGACCTCCCTCTCTGCAGAGGAGAGCTCCGGGCCCGACACGTGGCATACAGAAGCCGGACCTCCCCCTCCGCGGGAGAGGGGTCCGAAGGCGCCACGCGTCCAGCAGGGCCGGACCTCCCTCTCCTCATAGGAGAGCTCCGGACCCGCCACGTGGCCAGAAGAACGGTGCTGCCTGCCCCCGAGCGGTAGGCAGCGGGCATAAAGGCGCCCCACACCTTGCCCGTACAAGGTATTCAAGGCCCGCGTCTTCCCAAGACGCGGAAACGCGGAGCACGCGCCTGTCAGGTGCCGTTGCGCCCAGTCGCATCACAGACTGGCGCGCGGTGTCAGAACCTGCCAGGTAATAAACGCTGCAACAAGACATCCCATGCCGCCTGCGCCGTCATCAACCACTACGACTAGCGTGCGGCATGGGCAGGGCGGCAAGATGAAGACTCAGAAGCCTTCGACCAGAGGCAGTTACCGGCGTAACTACAGATACGGTAGATAACAAGCAATCTTCCCGGGACCACCTGTCGGGTCCCGGCTCCCCTTGTAAGCCGCCCGAGTCTTGGACTATAAAAGGCTCGGGCAGGCGTCGATAGCAAGGGTTCGCATTTTGCAACTCATACGCTAGCCATACACTCTCAAGCTGTAACTCACCCCCAAGCTCAGGCCCCCGGCCCTGAGCAGCAAGCAATACAGAGAGCTCCATAGCTCGCCGTGGACGTAGGGTTTTACGCTCCGGCGGCCTGAACCACGTAAAACTCTCTGTGTCAAGCTCTCACTAACTCGTCCATCTGCGCAAGCTCTCCGCTAGGAACTAGCCCCTCCGAAAAAAGAACCTCCGCGGGCTGCCCAGTGCAGACCCGGGGGAAGTGTCGACTGAACACTTCGACATTTGGCGCGCCAGGTAGGGGGCTTTTCCCCTAGCGCGACAAGTTTCCGCCGACGAGGATGACCAAGCTCCCTTCGGCGGCAAGCTCACCTCCCCCGCCTCCGCGGCGAACCGCGACCAGGGGGGAGTACAAGCCAACACACTCGGGACGGAGTGTGTCAGTACAAGCTGGGAGCCAGCAACCGGCTCTGGCAGCGCCGACCCCGGCAATGCAGGCTCCAACCAGCGTCAGATCTTCAGTAGCGCTGGGCGTACCTGGTGGGGGTGCGCTAGCTGCAGCAAGAGCGCTACTGCACAATCCGCCCGCTGGGGACGCGCCTCAGGCAGCGACCCAGCGGTGGATTCTCGAGGTAGACCGTCTTGTCGTCGCTGCCGCAAGCCCACGACTACGGCGGAGACGACACTCTGACCAGCCGGCCGTGTCGCTGATACGCACGCCGGTGGTTGACGAACAGACGGCAGATTCCAGCTCTGCCAGCCCTCAATCGATGGATCTGAGGACAGAGCTGGAGCGGTGTCGCTCGGGTCAAGATGCCCGGGTATACCTCGAGCAACGCCGAGAAAGGCGTCGCTACCAAGAGGCTGACGACAGCATGACGTCGGCCTCGACCTAGCCTGAAGAGCAGACCTTCGCCATGCGATCTCTGCCCCAGGCCTGCGCCATGCAGAATATGCCACAGTCATATGTACTGCAGATGGCGCCCCCGGCCTATGGTGCAGATTTGCCCGTACCAGGGTACACTGTGCCTAGTGCGAACCCAGCGTTCGCGGCACCAGAACCTGCGGTGACAGAAGCAGGGTGTGCAGCCCTCGCGCCCCATCTTCGCTTTGCGAAGTGGCCGCGCAAGTTTCGGCCACACCTGCCCGAGAAGTACGACGGCAGCGTCAACCCGGCGGAGTTCCTCCAGATCTACTCCACCGCCGTACTTGCCGCAGGAGGGAATGAAGCCGTCATGGCCAATTACTTCCCTGTCGCCTTGACCGGTCCAGCCCGGTCTTGGCTCATGAACCTCCCCCAGGGTTCCGTCACCTCCTGGGGAGAGCTTTGCCGACAGTTCGTAGCCAACTTCGGCAGCTCCTACACCCGGCCCGGCACGGAGCTCGACCTCCACGCCGTCCAGCAGCAACCTGGGGAGTCGCTGCGCTCTTTCATCCAGCGGTTCTCCCAGGTGCGGAACACCATCCCACACATTCAAAATGCTTCTGTGGTGGTGGCGTTCCGGCAAGGCGTCCGGGACAGGAAGATGCTCGAGAAGCTCGCGACCAGGGAGGTCCGCGATGTCTCAGAGCTCTTCAGCTTGGCAGACAAATGCGCCAGAGCTGCCGAAGGACGGAACTGGCACTCGCTGCCATCCTCCGAGTCAGGGGGACTGCCCGGATATAGTCCTACTCCCTGTGGAGGCAGCTGGAAGGCCAAGAACCGAGGCAGAAGCAAGATAGAGTCACCGACCGCAGCCCCAGTCGTCACTGCAGCGACGATCTGTGGGGCTCGGGGGCCGCGCCCCGACAAGAAGCAGCGAAGATCACCAATCCCAGAAGGTGATAAAGACAATATGTGCCCCGTGCACGGCAGCTGTCGCCACACTGCTGCCGAGTGCCGGGAGATCCGAAGGCTTGCAGAGCGCTTCCGCAAGGAGAAGCGGCAGCGGGCCGATGACCTGCCCTTCCGTCCAAAGGAAGATGAGCAGAGGGTGGATGTCGAAGTGTGCGATCGACACTTCCCCCAGGCCTGCACTGGGCAGCCCGCGGAGGTTCTTTTTTCGGAGGGGCTAGTTCCTAGCGGAGAGCTTGCGTGGATGGACGAGTTAGTGAGAGCTTGACACGGGAAGTTTTACGTGGTTCAGGCCACCGGAGCGTAAAACCCTACGTCCACGGCGAGCTATGGAGCTCACTGTATTGCTTGCTGCTCAGGGCCGGGGGCCTGAGCTTGGGGGTGAGTTACAGCTTGAGAGTGTATGGCTAGCGTATGAGTTGCAGAATGCGAACCCTTGCTATCGACGCCTACCCGAGCCTTTTATAGTCCAAGGCTCGGGCGGCTTACAAGGGAAGCCGGGACCCGACAGGTGGTCCCGGGAAGATTGTCTATTATCTACCGTATCTGTAGTTATGCCGGTGGTTGCCTCCGGTCGAAGGCTTCTGAGTCTTCCTTTTGCCGCCCTGCCCATGCCGTGCGCCAGTCGTAGTGGTTGATGACGGCGCAGGCGGCATGGGATGTCTTGTCGCGGCGTTTATTACCTGTTAGGTTCTGACACCGCGCGCCAGTCTGTGATGCGACTGGACGCAACGGCACCTGACAGGCACGTGCTCCGCGTTTCCGCATCTTGGGAAGACGCGGGCCTTGAATTCCTTGTACGGGCAAGGTGAGGGGCGCCTTTACGCCTGCTGCCTACCTCCCGGGGGCAGGCAGCACCGTTCTTCCAGCCACGTGGCGGGTCCGGAGCTCTTCTCTGAGGAGAGGGAGGTCCGGCCCCACTGGACGCGTGGCGCCTTCGGACCTCTCTCCCGCGGAGGGGGAGGTCTGGCTTCTGCATGCCACGTGGCGGGCCCGGTGCTCACCTCTGAGGAGAGGGAGGTCCGGCCTCGCTGGACGCGTGGCGTCTTCGGACCTCTCTCCCGCGGAGGGGGAGGTCCGGCTTCTGTATGCCACGTGGCGGTCCTGGAGCTCTCCTCTTAGGAGAGGGAGGTCCGGCCCCGCCAGACGCGTGGCGCCTTCGGAGCTCTCCCTGCGGAGAAGGGCGAGCACCTTAGGCATTTTACCCTGTGCGTGGGGGTACCCCATATCTCAGGTACCGACAGTGTCCCCCGGGCCCATCACGGGGGAGATAGCGAGCCCGAGGTGGGACCTCCGTCTCTTCCGATCCGCGCACTTTCTCTAAGTCCCGACTTGACCGCTGCTGGAGCACGAACGGCCGCGGGGTCGTGAGAGCGTGCGCCCACTTGATGATTGCTTTTACTGCGGTGGTTCCTAAGGCTGCCACTTCTGCACGTTGCGGCGCTTTCTTCGGGAACCACCGAAGGGCCTTGCCGGCTCATCTTCTTAGGAGACTGACTCCTTGCCCCCACCGCTCCAGTTAAGCGGCTTGGGCCCACCCGTCATCGGCACTCGGTCTAGGAACCAAAGCGGTTGCGCTTGCGGGGTATTCGAAGAGTTCCGAATCGCTTGGAACTGCACCGGGAAGCTTTTTAGAGGGGGTCTCACCCACGTTGTAGCTTCCCTTCGCACTTCTCTGCGTTTCTTCTTGGACTCTTGCGCTTTTGCTTTCTTGCCTTTGAGCTCTCCCTTGCCATGGCTTCCAACCCGCTGCCAGAGAAGAAACGCGCCCGATCTCCTCCATCAACGGCGCCGGTCCCAAGTCGGGATTCTGGGGTGCCTGACACCCCCTCCGGTGGCGACTCGAAGAGGCCCCGGGCTGATGTGCTAGGGGAAGCCTCTGCGGCGTCCCCTGTTCCGCCAGTCCAAGCGACTGCGGAGCGGTCGTCGGAGACGGTAGCGGGCTCTGGAAATCCTACCCCGGCTCGGAAGTCGGGGTTCAGAGCCTGCTGGAGTGTCCGCGCTTCCCGGTCTTCCCCGTCTTGCGGGGAATCTGTGCCGATGCGCTCGGAGACAGGGGCTACTGCTGCGGCCGCCAGGCCAGCGCGGACTTCTCCTGTTCCGGTGTGCCCGGACTCCGCGGCGGCGCCGCCTCTTCCTGCCGAGACGGTTACCGCGGCCCCCGAGCCAGCACAGGTTGATCCTGCACTAGGCGGCCTGGCTTCTTCTCCAGCTCCGTCTTCCCCGGCTCGTCCCCCTCCTCAGGTGAAGGAGCCTGAAGCTGAAGAAAGTCCGGCTGGCCCGGCTGCTAGGGCCGCTGGGCCAGTTTCTCCTGATCGGCGTCTCGTCTCGGCGGCTGGCGCGCCGGCTCTTCCCGAGGACGAGGTAATGGAGGAGGTCGGAGGGACTGCCCCAGCTTCTGTTGCTCCATTGCCTCTGGCGGACGCCTTCGCGCTCGCCGAGTCGAGCGTCCGGCAGGTCTTGGCTGCACTAGGGCGCGGGCGGGAGGAGTATACGGTTGAACGGGACCGCCTCCTCACCTGGGGGAACCTTTAGCGGGAGAGGACCGCGAAGGTTAAGAGCGAGCTCGACTCCAGGCGGGAGTTGCTCGACTTCCGGGAAACGCTCGTCGACCGGATGAAGTGGGCTGTTGACCTCATGGACACCCAGTCGCGGCGGATCAACAGGGAGGCCCTGGAGGCTCACGCCCGGGCCGAAGAGAGCCTCTCAGCTGCTGTGGAAATACGGCAGCGGTTGGAGCGCCGCGAACTCGCCGTTGAGGAGCGGGAGCGTTCCGTGGCAGCTGAGGCAGAGAGGGTCGCCGCGCAGCTGGCTGCGGGCGAGGATGACCTCCGAGCTCAGATGGAGGAACTGGAGATTCTGAAGGCAGACCTCGACTTGAAGGATGAACAGGTCTCCCATGATCGCCGGGCGGTCTTGGACCGCGAGTTGACTGCCGGCTTCAGGGCCGCTGAGTTGGAGCGGCTAGCCGAGACCCTCCGCCTTCGGGAGAGTTCCCTGGCGGCCCAGGAGAAGGAATTCTCCGAGAGGAACCTGGAGGCTCTGCGGGCGGCCCGCCGCGAGGTGGAGGAACTCTCAGCCCTACGGTCCTCCGAGGCCCTTGCGGTCTCAAGCTTCGTGGATCGGGCGGGGTCCGCCCTGATCCCTCTTGGTTTCAGTCCGGTGAGGGCCGCAACTCCCGCATTGCAGGTGGCAGAGGTGATCCCTGCATTGGAGTCGATCGGCGCCAAGCTGGACAGACTCGACTCGGTGGTCGCCAGCGAGCTTGAAGCCGAGGGCCGCGGCTTAGCTTTAGAGGTCGCCTCGCATGTGCTGGCATGCTTCAAGAGCCGCGACCCCTCTTTCTCACTGGAGCCAGCAAGAGAGGGCCCAGCCGCGGAGCGGGAGGAAGCTGCCAGGGCTGAAGTAGAGGATGTGGCCGCCCTTGTAGCAGCAAGGTTCCGGTGAGAGCCGGGTGGTCCTTAGGACTTGCTTTTCCCTTTTTTATCGAGTCTGTAGTCCAGCTCAAGGAGCCTTGCTTAAATTGACTCTCTTGGATACTTGTGTCTGTGATGCTTTTCCCTCCTTCTTGGCTTTGCCTGGCTGAGTCCTTAGCTCCGCAAGGTACTCAGAGGTCATTTCCAATCTCGGAGCTTCGCTCAGACACCCCCCCGGGTCCTAACTGTGTTAGGGGCCCCCGGAGGTCTCCGAACCTCGCCCTATGGGGGGGCCCCAAATCTGCCGGCCACGTGGTGGGTCTGGAGCTCCTCCTTAAGAGACGGGAGCCCCGGCCATGTTGGACACGTAGGGCTTTCGGAGCCCTCCCGCTGAGGGGGGAGGTCCGGTTCCTGCCTGCCACGTGGCGAGCTCGGAGCCCTCAAGGAAGGAGTTCCGGGCCTGCTGGACACGCGGGGCCCCCGGGCCCTGCCCCTCTGGGGGGGCAGGTCCCGGTCCCTCCAGTCCCAGGCCGGTGTAGCTGGTAGCTCCTTTCCCCCCGCTTCATGCAGTCCCTGTTGCCGTAACCTGAAGGTCCTGCACACAGGTAGAGGAAACGTAATTCTCCTCGGGGGGTCCTCCCCTCCTGTCTCCTAGTCTTATCCGTCTTATGGTCCTGGCCCGCTATACGGGGCTTGGGCAATTCTGTGCACGAGGCGCCGGAGCTCCGGCTCCCTCCGAGGTCCGGGTACGGCCGTCCGATCCCTAGTACCGGGCCATGCGCTGGGGAAGCAGAGTGCACGCGCTTTGGGTTCATGACCAGGCAAAGCGGACGTACTCCCCTGGACCTCCGGGGAGCAGGATGCGCATGCTTTGGGCTCTGGGCCGGCTAAGCTGGATACGCACCCTGGACCCCCCCATGCACAACGCTGGCCTTTCCTGGAGGTGACCAACTGACACCGCAACACCTGACTGGGGGAGGCCCGAGAGGCTCACTCGGCCATCGGCAGGTGCCTCAAGCGCAGCCGCCTTCGGGAGGATAGCAAATGCCGACTATGGGTGAGCGCAGGAGAGGGGGAGCTAGACGTATGATGAACATACAGAGATAGTGCGATCATAAAAATTAATGCATAATTTAAATGAGCGCATGAGAAGGAGCTAAGTAGAACAGGTCTCTGTATTCGCGCCCATAGGTGGAATTCTGGCTGTTCGTGGGGGCAATGTTCCGCCTCGTCTACAAGGGAAGCAAGACTCTACGCGCTTAGGGTCGGAACCAGGCTAAACTGGACGTAGTCCTGTACCGTCCCTTGAGACTTAGCTACCCCAAGCTCTGTTCCTAAGTTCTATGGGGTCTATTACAGAAGTGAATAACCCTGTTCTACCGATGCTCAGTAAGTAGGACTTACAGTGTTGCTCCATGGCA
This sequence comes from Neostapfia colusana, assembly GCA_030760725.1. Taxonomy (NCBI): domain Eukaryota; kingdom Viridiplantae; phylum Streptophyta; class Magnoliopsida; order Poales; family Poaceae; genus Neostapfia; species Neostapfia colusana. The sequence continues at coordinate 2,833,536 of JASWHV010000010.1, read as the reverse complement.
AGGATTTTTGGGAATGGATCCCACTCTCGGTTGAGAGGCATGTGTACCTGGGGCGGCAGCTTTCATGATTCGGAAGGGACCTTCCCTGCTGGGGGAGAGCTTATGGGTCCTTCTTGGAATATAGCGTGCCGCTTCACCATGCTGCCTTCTTGCGGGCTCCCGTCGCGTCTGGTTCTTTGGCGGTAGTGCTTAGAGCATTAGCCGAGACCGTGCGTTGTGGGGTGTTCCCTGCAAGCCGAGTCTTGTCGAAGTTGTTGTCTTCACGCTGGATCAGGTCCTGCGTGGCTTCTCTCCGGGGCCCCCGGGGAGTTCTCCCCTTCTGGCTAAGGCCTTCAAGGGGTAGGTGGACCCGGGCTCGCCTTGGATGACCTAAGGCGTCTCCCCCTTCTGGCAAGGCCTTCAAGGGGTTGACGGACCCTAGGTGGCCCCCGAGAGGTATGTTCGAGGCACGGAGGCGTGCCGCAGCTGGCTAACACCTTGGCCCGTCACCGTCAGAACTGGAGTCCTCACCGTCATGCACTGTCTTTATGACACGCTAAGGCTCCTGGAACCCCACTTGGTGGGCAGCGGTGACTGGAGCATCGGCCTTCTGTTTGCCATCCCTCTGAGGGTAGGGCGGTGCTTCAGCCCTCTGCTGTCTTCCATTACGGAAGCGCTCTGCGAGCCTCTGGATCTCCCAGCACTCGGCAGCTGTATGGTTGCAGGTGTCATGCACGGGGCATAGCCCGCCCTGGCCACTGTCTGGGGCCGGTGATTGCCGCTGCCTCTTGTCGGGGCGCGGCCCCCGAGCTCCGCTGGTTGTCGCAGCTGCGGCGACGGGGGCCGTGAATGGTGGCTTCATCTTTCCACTCCCCCAGTTCTTGGTCTTCTTGCCACCCCCATAGGCAGCAGCACCGGACCCGGGCTGCCCTCCTGACTCGGAGGTCGGTAGTGCGTGCCAGTTCCGCCCTTCGGCTGCCCTGGCGCACTTATCCGCCAGGCTAAAGAGCTCCGAGACGTCGCGGACCTCTCTGGTCGCGAGCTTCTCGAGCATTTTCTCGTCCCGGACACCCTGTCGGAACGCCACCACCACAGAGGCGCTTTGGATATGTGGGATGGTGTTGCGCACCTGAGAGAACCGCTGGATGAAAGAGCGCAGCGACTCCCCAGGTTGTTGCTTGACGGCGTGGAGATCGAGCTCCGTGCCGGGACGGGTGTAGGAGCTGCCGAAGTTGGCGACGAACTGCCGGCAGAGCTCACCCCAGGAGGTTATGGACCCCTGGGGTAGATTCATGAGCCAGGACCGGGCTGGGCCGGTCAAGGCGACGGGAAAGTAGTTGGCCATGACAGCCTCATCGCCTCCTGCAGCAAGTACGGCGGTGGAGTAGATCTGGAGGAACTCCGCCGGGTTGACGCTTCCGTCATACTTCTCGGGCAAGTGCGGGCGAAACTTGCGCGGCCACCTTGCGAAGCGAAGGTGGGGCGCAAGGGCCGCACATCCTGCACCTGCTGCTGCAGGTACTGGTGCTGCGAGCAGGTGGTTCACACCTGGCACCACGTATCCCGGCATGGGCAAGGCTGCACCATAGGCCGGGGCCGCTACTTGCGGCGCATATGGTGGTGGCATATGTTGCGCAGCATATGCCTGAGGCGGGGCTCGCATGGCGAAGGCCTGCCCTTCCGGTTGTGTCGAGGCCGATGACATGCTGTCGCCTGCCTCATGGTTGCGACGCCTTTCTCGACGTCGCTCGAGGTACACTCGGGCGTCCTGCCCCAAGTGGCACCGCTCCAGTTCCCTTCGCAGGTCCGTCGACAGGAGCCTGGAGGAGCTGGAATCCGCCGTTAGCCCGTCAACCGTGGGTGTGCGCGTCAGCGACACAGCTGGTTGCCCTGGGCGCCGCCCTCGCCGAAACCGAGGGTTCGCTGCGGCGACGACGAGGCGGTCCACCTCACGGACCCATTGCTGGGTTGCTGAATGGGGCGCATCCCCTGCAGGTGGGTTGCGCAGCAGCGCCCTTGCTGCAGCTAGCGCACCTCCATGGTGTATGCTCAGCGCTGCAGAAGGCCTCACGCTGGTCGGAGCCTGCATAGCCGGAGTCGGCGTTGCCGGAGTCGGCTGCTGGCTACCCGCTTGTGCCGACCACTCCGTCCTGAGTGCGTCGACATGTACTCTCCGCTGGTCACGGTTCGCCATGAATGCGGAGGGGGAGAGCTTGCCACTGAAGGGAGCTTGGTCATCTTCGTTGGCGGAAACTCGTCGCCCTAGGGGAAAAGCCCCCTACCTGGCGCGCCAAATGTCGAAGTGTGCGATCGACACTTCCCCCGGGCCTGCACTGGGCAGCCCGCGGAGGTTCTTTTTTCGGAGCGGCTAGTTCCTAGCGGAGAGCTTGCGCGGATGGACGAGTTAGTGAGAGCTTGACACGGGAAGTTTTACGTGGTTCAGGCCGCCGGAGCGTAAAACCCTACGTCCACGGCGAGCTATGGAGCTCGCTGTATTGCTTGTTGCTCAGGGCCGGGGGCCTGAGCTTGGGGGTGAGTTACAGCTTGAGAGTGTATGGCTAGCGTATGAGTTGCAGAATGCGAACCCTTGCTATCGACGCCTACCCGAGCCTTTTATAGTCCAAGGCTTGGGTGGCTTACAAGGGAAGCCGGGACCCGACAGGTGGTCCCAGGAAGATTGTCTATTATCTACCGTATCTGTAGTTATGCCGGTGGTTGCCTCCGGTCGAAGGCTTCTGAGTCTTCCTTTTGCCGCCCTGCCCATGCCGTGCGCCAGTCGTAGTGGTTGATGACGGCGCAGGCGGCATGGGATGTCTTGTCGCGGTGTTTATTACCTGTCAGGTTCTGACACCGCGCGCCAGTCTGTGATGCGACTGGACGCAACGGCACCTGACAGGCGCGTGCTCTGCGTTTCCGCGTCTTGGGAAGACGCGGGCCTTGAATTCCTTGTACGGGCAAGGTGAGGGGCGCCTTTACGCCTGCTGCCTACCGCCCGGGGGCAGGCAGCACCGTTCTTCCAGCCACGTGGCGGGTCCGGAGCTCTTCTCTGAGGAGAGGGAGGTCCGGCCCCGCTGGACGCGTGGCGCCTTCGGACCTCTCTCCCGCGGAGGGGGAGGTCCGGCTTCTGCATGCCACGTGGCGGGCCCGGTGCTCACCTCTGAGGAGAGGGAGGTCCGGCCTCGCTGGACGCGTGGCGTCTTCGGACCTCTCTCCCGCGGAGGGGGAGGTCCGGCTTCTGTATGCCACGTGGCAGGCCCGGAGCTCTCCTCTGAGGAGAGGGAGGTCCGGCGCCGCCAGATGCGTGGCGCCTTCGGAGCTCTCCCTGCGGAGAAGGGCGAGCACCTTAGGCATTTTACCCTGTGCGCGGGGGTACCCCATATCTCAGGTACCGACAGTGGATGTTCCAGACAGCATCGACCACCCAGAGGAGATCCAGGAGCCTCTGCGTGTCGTGAAGGCGGCACGCAATCACGAGGATTCTGGCTCCAGCGATGATGAGCGTCGGAAGAAGCTCTACGTCATATACGGCGGGTCCGCCGACCCCTCGTCCCGAAGCGCAGTCAAGACTCTGCGCCGAGCGGTAGTGTCGGTGGCGCCACTCCCAAGTTCTGCACCGCACCTAAAGTGGATGGGGACCCCCATCAGCTTCGATGCCACCGACTGCCCCAGGAACAGGGCTGGGGCCGGCCAACTACCGCTCCTGGTGGCCCCTACCATCGCCAACGTGAGAATGTACCACGTTTTGGTGGATGGAGGGGCTGGGCTGAACCTCATCAGCCGTGCAGCTTTCCAGAAGCTGCAAATCCTGATGGCCAAGCTCACCCCGTCGAGCCCGTTCTCAGGGGTAGGGCCGGGACAGGTTATCCCCTACGGCAACATTAGTCTCCCGGTGACCTTCGGGGCTCCGGACAGCTATCGAACAGAGTACGTTCTGTTCGACGTAGCGGAGATAGACCTCCCCTTCAACGCTATAATCGGCAGGCCAGCCCTGTACCGGTTCATGGCTGTAGCCCATTACGGCAACCTTGTCCTGAAGATGCCGACACCGACAGGTGTTCTCAGGATTCGAGGGGACCGCACCGCTGCAGTGTCGGCCCTGGAGAAGCTCCAAGCACTCGCGGCAGCTGGGGCATCAACCCCCGGTAATACGGAGTCGGACCAGCTCCGCCCGAACGCACGTCACCGTGCTTCCACCACAGCACCCTGGGTGCAACCTCTCGACGAGGGCGGTGTCCCCTTAAAGGTCGTCCAAGTTGGCGCCGAAGCTAACCAGATCACCCGGGTAGCCGGGGGCCTGGATAGTAAATAGGAAGGCGCGCTCGTCACCTTCCTCCGGCACAACGTCGACGTGTTTGCATGGCAGCCGTCACAGATGCCGGGGATCCCCAGGAAGGTGATCGAGCACCACTTGAAAGTCTTTCCCGACGCCCGGCCGGTTCAACAGAAGCCCCGCAAGCAGTCCATCAAGCGGCAAAACTTCATCCGTGAAGAAGTCAAGAAGCTGCTGGACGCTGGCTTCATACGGGAAGTCCACCACCCCCGATGGTTGGCGAACCCCGCCGTTGTCCTGAAGGCTGGCGGGAAGCTCCGGATGTGCATCGACTACACCAGTCTCAATAAGGCATGTCCTAAAGATCCATTCCCTCTCCCTAGAATAGATCAAATAGTAGACTCAACATCAGGCTGTGATATGCTGTGCTTCCTAGACGCCTACTCGGGTTTCCATCCGATCCCCATGTCTAGGGAGGACGAGGAGCACACCTCCTTCATCACAGTAGACGGCCTTTATTGCTATGTGTCTATGCCTTACGGCCTAAAGAATGCACTCCCCACCTTTGTGCGGGCAATGCACAAAACCTTTGGGGAGTTAATAAGAGACCTGGTTGAGGTGTATGTCGATGACATAGTTGTCAAGGTCAAGCAGGGTCCGTCCCTGCTAGATAACCTAGCTTTAGTCTTTGACAAGTTGCGCTCTACGCGCACCAAGCTGAACCCAGATAAATGTGTGTTCGGCGTGTCCTCTGGGAAGCTCTTAGGGTTCCTGGTCTCGCACCGAGGGATTGAGGCCAACCCAGAGAAGATCAAGGCCATCGACTTGATGCGGCCCCCTGCCCGCGTCAAGGATGTCCAGAAACTCACAGGATGTCTAGCCGCGCTGAGTCGGTTTATACCGAGGCTAGCAGAGTGGGCACTCCCTTTCTTTAAGCTCCTGCGCAAGTCAGGCCCTTTTGCCTGGACCGACGAAGCAGAAGAGGCTTTCCAGGAGTTGAAGCGACTCCTGATGACCGTACCAATCATGGTAGCCCCTGAGCCCGGAGAGCACCTGTTGCTCTACATCACGGCGACAACTGAAGTAGTGAGTATGGTCCTCGTCGCAGAGCGGCCGGACCCCTCATCTTCACAACCTGCTCCGGTAGCAGAAGACAGACGCCAGGAGGCACCGCAGGACCAAGGCGGTCTCCCGGGCCTCCAAGGCAACCTCCCGGAGGTCCAGGTCGGCCTCCCGGAGGTCCTGGGCAATCTCCCGGACCTCCAAGATAAACCCCCGGGGGCCCCGCGGGACCCCCCGGGGGCCAAATGGGACCTCCCAGAGGTCCCCCAAGACCCCCCGGAGCTCCCGGACAATCAAGACAGCTTAAGGGCCTCCGGGTCCCAGCTCCCGAAGGCCCCCGTGGGTCCACCCACCTCCAGTGGGCCAGGGCCAATGGACGAGGACCTCCCAGGCCTGAGAAAGAGGGTTCGAACCGTCCAGAGGCCTGACTAATACATCAGCGAAGTACTTCATGATGCCAAGACAAGGTACCTGGAAGTCCACAAGCTGCTGTATGCGGTGCTCGTGGCCTCCAGAAAGCTCCGCCATTACTTCCAGGCCCACCGGGTCTCGGTGGTCACCTCGTATCCACTGAAGGCAATTCTTCACAGCCCCCATGCGACTGGCAACGTTGCTAAATGGGCGGCGGGGCTGGCGGAGTTTGAGCTGGACTTCCTCCCACGCCATGCAGTCAAGAGCCAAGCACTGGCTGACTTTGTGGCGGAGTGGACACCAACGGAGACTGACCCAGGGGGCCATGGGGGCGGAGGACCGGAGCACCAAGCTCCGGTCTTCACCGAGCCCCACTGGACACTCTTCTTCGACGGCTCCTCGCGTAAGCAGGAGGCCGGTGCCGGCGTACTGCTCCTCATGCCATGAGGGGAACAGTTTGGGTATATGGTGCGTCTCAATTTCAAGGCAACCAACAACATGGCGGAGTATGAAGCACTCATCTTTGGCCTGCAGACAGCCCTGTCTTTAGGCGCTCGCCAGTTGTTGGCACAGGGCGACTCCCAGCTGGTCATCAAGCAAGTCAAGGGTGAATGCTCCTGCAATGACCCCCAGCTAGCTGCATATCTGCTTCACGTGCAGATGTTGGAGAAAGAATTCCTCGCCTTGGACCTGCACCACGTACCGCGCGCCGGTAATACCGCAGCCGACGACCTTTCAACGAAGGCTTCCACCGGAGCCCCTGCGCCCGAAGGAGTCTTCGAGAGGACGTTGCTGCGGCCCACAGCCCGGCCCACCGATCCGGGCGAAGGGGGCTTAACCAGCACCTCGAAGCTGGCGGTCCCGGCGGCCCTACAACCGTGGGCGCCGCCAAGGATCGTAAGCGTCACTGGGGACTCCGTGCAACCCAGCGCTCATGATCCAGAAGCTCAAGTCAGACCCGATGCATGGATCACGGAGATCCGGGACTACTTGAAGGACAATATCTTCCCTGATGAACATGCAACCGCTGAACGGATTGTGCGTATGGCTAAGAGGTACGCGCTGGTAGAGGGGGATCTCTACCGGCGTGGCGCCAACCGCATCCTATTGCGGTGTATAACCCAGGGGGAAGGCTGCGACTTGCTCGCTGAGATCCATGGAGGCGAATGTGGAAGTCATTCTTCCTCACGCACGCTTGTCGGTAAAGCCTTCCGGCATGGCTTCTACTGGCCGACAGCACTCTAGGATGCCGTCAAGCTGGTCGAGAGCTGCAAGGCGTGCCAGTTCCACGCCAAGCAGATCCATACACCGGCTCAGGCGGTACAGATGATCCCGCCCTCGTGGCCATTTGTCGTGTGGGGGATGGACATCCTGGGACCATTTCCCAGAACCGTCGGGGGGTTCCGGTACCTCTATGTTGCTATCGACAAGTTCACCAAGTGGCCGGAAGCTACACCAGTTGTCACCACCAATAAACAATCAGCAGTAAAATTCATCAGGTCTATTGTCTGCCGGTTCGGGGTCCCAAACAGGATCATCACTGACAATGGGACCCAGTTCACCAGCGCAGCATTCCAAGACTACTGCGAGGACCTTGGCATTCAGGTATGCTATGCCTCCGTCGCCCACCCGAAGAGCAATGGGCAAGTCGAGAGGGCCAATGCGGAGATTCTCCGGGGCCTCAAGACTCGTACCTTCGCCAGCCTAAAGAAACATGGTGCCAATTGGGTAGATGAACTTCCGAGCACACTATGGGCTAACCGGACATCCTAGAGCCGGGCCACCGGGGAGACACCCTTCTTCATGGTGTACGGCGCTGAAGCTGTACTCCCTCCAGAAATCACCATGAAGTCTCACCATGTCCGAGCTTACGACGAAGCCACGCAGGACAACCTCCGGCGTGGAGAAATCGACCTCGTCGACGAGGTCCGATTACATGCGGCACTCCGTAACGCGCGGTACAGACAGGCGCTTCGGCGCTACCACCAGAGGTCTGTGCGTGCCCGGGAGCTGCAGGAAGGTGACCTGGTGTTGCGGCGCATACTTTCTCGCGAAGGGGCCCACAAACTCTCCCCAAGTTGGGAAGGCCCCTTCCGAGTCGCGAAAGTATGCCGCCCCGGGTGTGTGCGCCTTTCCACCGAGGACGGGGACCTGCTCCCGAATCCTTGGAACATAGAACACCTCCGTAAGTTCTACCCCTAAGAGCAAAAATAGGTCAGTACTTTCTTTTCATAATGAACCCCATAGAGTCCAGGAGCAGCGCTCGGAGCAGCTAAACCCCAGGGGACCGTCCAGGACTACGTTCAGCTTTGCCTGGTTCCGACTCCAAGCGCGTAGAGTCTTGCTTCCCCTCTTAATGGGGTGGGTCGTGGCCTCCATGTTTAGCCTGCCTTCCTCCTATGGAAGGTTGTACGAAAAGAAGTCTGCCCTACTTTGCTCTTTCCTTGTACTCATTTAAATTGTGAATTGAGTTCTTCTTTATCGCCCTTACAGTACATGGTTGCCATGTGCTCAGCTCCCCCTCTCTACAAGTCCCCAAGCATCAAGCATATGGTTGGGGCTGTAAGTCAAATAAGACTGAGATAAGGGAGGGGGAGCCCCCAAGGAGAATTACGTTTCCTCTACCTGTGTGCAGGACTTCTAGGTTGCGGCAACGGGGACTGCATGAAGTAGGGGGAAAGGAGCTACCAACTACCTCGACCCAAGGCTGGAGGGGGCGGGACCCGGGGGCCCCACGTGTCCAGCAGGCCCTGAACTCTCTCCTCCCTTGAGAAGGGCTCCGGGCTCGCCACGTGGCAGGCGGAAACCGGACCTGCCCCCGCGGTGGGAGAGCTCCGAAAGCCCTGCGTGTTCAACATGGCCGGGGCCCCCGTCTCCGCAGTAAAAGCAGTCATCAAGTGAGCGCACGCTCTCACGACCCCGCGGCCGTTCGTGCTCCGGCAGCGTCCAATTCAGGACTTAGAGAAAGTGCGCGGATCGGAAGAGACGGAGGTCCCACCTCGGGCTCGTTATCTCCCCCGAGATGGGCCCGGGGGCCACTGTCGGTACCTGAGATATGGGGTACCCCCGCGCACAGGGTAAAATGCCTAAGGTACTCGCCCTTCTCCGCAGGGAGAGCTCCGAAGGCGCCACGCGTCCGGCGGGGCTGGGCCTCCCACTCCTCAGAGGAGAGCTCCGGGCCCGCTACGTGGCATACAGAAGCCGGACCTCCCCCTCCTTGGGAGAGAGGTCCAAAGACGCCACGCGTCCAGCAGGGTCGGACCTCCCTCTCCACAGAGGAGAGCTCCGGGCCCGCCACGTGGCATACGGAAGCCGGACCTCCCCCTCCGCGGGAGAGAGGTCCGAAGACGCCACGCGTCCAGCGGGGCTGGACCTCCCTCTCCGCAGAGGAGAGCTCCGGGCCCGACACGTGGCATACAGAAGCCGGACCTCCCCCTCCGCGGGAGAGGGGTCCGAAGGCGCCACGCGTCCAGCAGGGCCGGACCTCCCTCTCCTCAGAGGAGAGCTCCGGACCCGCCACGTGGCCAGAAGAACGGTGCTGCCTGCCCCCGAGCGGTAGGCAGCGGGCATAAAGGCGCCCCACACCTTGCCCGTACAAGGTATTCAAGGCCCGCGTCTTCCCAAGACGCGGAAATGCAGAGCACGCGCCTGTCAGGTGCCGTTGCGCCCAGTCGCATCACAGACTGGCGCGCGGTGTCTGAACCTGCCAGGTAATAAACGCTGCGACAAGACATCCCATGCCGCCTGCGCCGTCATCAACCACTACGACTAGCGTGCGGCATGGGCAGGGCGGCAAGATGAAGACTCAGAAGCCTTCGACCAGAGTCAGTTACCGGCGTAACTACAGATACGGTAGATAACAAGCAATCTTCCCGGGACCACCTGTCGGGTCCCGGCTCCCCTTGTAAGCCGCCCGAGTCTTGGACTATAAAAGGCTCGGGCAGGCGTCGATAGCAAGGGTTCGCATTTTGCAACTCATACGCTAGCCATACACTCTCAAGCTGTAACTCACCCCCAAGCTCAGGCCCCCGGCCCTGAGCAGCAAGCAATACAGCGAGCTCCATAGCTCGCCGTGGACGTAGGGTTTTATGCTCCAGCGGCCTGAACCACGTAAAACACTCTATGTCAAGCTCTCACTAACTCGTCCATCTGCGCAAGCTCTCCGCTAGGAACTAGCCCCTCCGAAAAAAGAACCTCCGCGGGCTGCCCAGTGCAGACCCGGGGGAAGTGTCGACCGAACACTTCGACAGGTGAGGTCTAGTTTTTTGATCTTACCTTGGGGTTTCGGTCTTGCGCGATCCCGTAGCGGCCCCCTGGTAGGTGCGTTCCATTGGATGGATGTGCCTACCATACTCCTGCGGGGAGCTGAGGCCGAGAGGTCCTGCACACAAGTGAGGGAAACGTAATTCTCCTTGGGGGCTCCCCCTCCTCTGTCTCATAGTCTTATTTGGCTTACGGTCCCCGTCCACTTATACGGTGCTTGGGAACTACCGTGCGCGAAGTGCCGGGGGCTCGGGGCCCCCCTGGCTATCGGCCGGTACCTCCAACGCAACCACCTTTGGTAGGGCAGCAAATACCGACTAAAGGTGAGAATGAGAAGAGGGAGCTGAGCGCATGGTGAGCATGCGCTAGTAGTGCAGTCATAAAATTTTAATAAGTAAATTAAATGAGCACCAAAGAAGAGCAACGTAGGACAGGTTTCTTTTCATATAAATTTCCATAGGAGGAAGGCAGGCTAAGTATGGTGGCCACGACCCACCTCAAGGGAAGCAAGACTCTACGCGCTTGGGGTCGGAACCAGGCGAAGCTGAACGTAGTCCTGGACCGTCCCCTGAGGCTTAGCTGCTCTGAGCACCACTCCTGGACTTTATGGAATTTATTATGAAAAGAAGAGGCTGTCCTATTGTTGCTCTAGGGGTAGAACTTACGGGGGTGTTCTGTGTTCCGAGGGTTCGGGAGCGGGTCCCCATCCTCGGTTCTGGGGAATGGTCCCAGGTCCCAGGATGTCCAGCCCCCGTACGGAAAATGGCCATGCGGGCGGGATCATCTGTACCGTCCAAGCCGGTGTATGGATCTGCTTGGCGTGGAACAGGAACGCCTTGCAGTTCTCGACCAGCTTGACGGCATCCTGGAGTGTTGTCGGCTAGTAGAAGCCATGCCGGAAGGCTTTACCGACAAGCGTGCGTGATGAAGAGTGACTCCCCCATTCGCCTCCATGGATCTCAGCAAGCAAGTCGCAGCCTTCTCCCTGGGTTATGCACCGCAATAGGACGCGGTTGGCGCCGCGTCGGTAGAGATCCCCTTCTACCATCACGTGTCTCTTAGCCATACGCACGATCCGTTCAGCGAATACACGTTCATCAGGGAGGATATTGCCTTTCAAGTAGTCCCGGATCTCCGTGATCCATGCATCGGGTCTGACTTGAGCATCTGGATATTGAGCGCTGGGTTGCACGGAGTCCCCAGTGACGCTTACGATCCTTGGCGGCGTCCATGGCCGCCGGGACCGCCAGCTTCGAGGTGCTGGTCTAGCCCCCTTCGCCCGGCTCGGTGGGCCAGGCTGTGGGCCGCGGCAACATCCTCTCGAAGCCTCCTTCGGGCATAGGGGCTCCGGTGGGGGTCTTCGTTGAGAGGTCGTCAGCTGCGGCCTTGCCAGCACGCGGTACGTGGCGCAGGTCCAAGGCGAGGAAGTCTTTCTCCACCATCTGCGCATAAACCAGATGAGCAGCTAGCTGTGGGTCACTGCAGGAGCATTCACCCTTAACTTGCTTGATAACTAGCTGGGAGTCGCCCTGTGCCAACAACTGGCGAGCACCTAGAGACAGGGCTGTCTTTAGGCCAAGGATGAGTGCTTCATACTCTGCCATGCTGTTGGTTGCCTTGGAATTGAGATGCACCATATACCCAGACTGCTCCCCCGATGGCATGAGGAGCAGTACGCCAGCACCGGCCCCCTGCTTTCGCAAGGAGCCGTCGAAGAAGAGCGTCCAGTAAGGCCCGGTGAAGGCCAGAGCTCGGGGTCCTGGTTCACCGTCTTCATGGCCCCCTGGGTCAGCCTGCGTTGGCGTCCACTTCAGCCACGAAGTCAGCTAGTGCTTGGCTGTTGACTGCGTGACGAGGAAGGAAGCCTAGCTCAAACTCCAGTAGCTCCGCTGCCCATTTGGCGGCATCGTCCGTCGCGTGAGGGCTGTGGAGGATAGCCTTCAGCGGGTAGGAAGTGACCTACTGAGGCCCAGTGTGCTTGGCAGCAGTGTTGGAGGTTCCTGGACGCCACGAGCACTGCATACAGCAGCTTATGTACCTCCAGGTACCTTTTTTTAGCGTCATGGAGGACCTCGCTGATGAAGTAGACAGAACCTCCCGCGGGCCCGGGGAGGCCACCGGGAGCTGATACTCGGAGGCCCCCAGGCTGTTTTGGACCTCCGGGAGGTCTCGCTGATTTCCCGGGAGCTCCGGGGGGTCCTGTTGGACATCCGGGAGGTTCTGTTGGACCTCCGGGGGGGGGGGTCCCGTTGCACCTCCGGGGGTCTTGCTGGTCCTCCGGGGGGTTGTGTCGGGGGTCTGGGGTCCGTTTTGGACCTCCAGGAGGTTGTCTCGGAGACCCGGGGGGTCGTCTCGGACCTCCGGGGTTTCCTTGGCGCCTGTTTCCCTATACCGGAGCAGGTTGCGGCGATGAGGGGTCCGGCCGCTCTGCGGCGAGGACCATACTCACCACTGCAGCCGTCGCCGCGATGTAGAGCAACAGATGCTCTTCGGGCTCGGGGGCTACCATTACGGGTAGGGTCATCAGGAGCTGCTTCAGCTCCTGGGGAGCTTCCTCCGCTTCGTTGGTCCAAGTGAATGGGCCGGATTTGCGTAGGAGCTTAGAGAAGGGGAGCGTTCGCATTGCTAACCTCGGTATAAACCGACTTAGCGCAGCTAGGCATCCCGTGAGTTTCTGGACTTCTTTGAATCTTCTCTGGGTTAGCCTCAGTTCCTCGGTGCGAGGCCAGGAATTCTAAGGGTTTTTCCAGAGGATACACCGAACTCACACTAAGGCCAGGTTATATAGCAGGGATGAACTCTGCCTGACCTTAACAACAATGTCATTGTCGGTACCTGAGATATGGGGTACCCCCGCGCACAGGGTAAAATGCCTAAGGTACTCGCCCTTCTCCGCAGGGAGAGCTCCGAAGGCGCCACGCGTCCGGCGGGGCCGGACCTCCCTCTCCTCAGAGGAGAGCTCCGGGCCCGCCATGTGGCATATAGAAGCCGGACCTCCCCCTCCGCGGGAGAGAGGTCCAAATACGCCACGCGTCCTGCGGTGCCGGACCTCTCTCTCCGCAGAGGAGAGCTCCGGGCCCGCCACGTGGCATACAGAAGCCGGACCTCCCCCTCCGTGGGGAGAGGTCCGGAGGCTCCACGTGCCCCGCAGGCCGGACCCTTCTCTCCTCAGAGAAGGGCTCCGGACCCGCCACGTGGCCAGAAGAACGGTGCTGCCCGCCCCCGAGCAGTAGGCAGCGGGCGTAAGGGCGCCCCACACCTTGCCCGTACAAGGTATTCAAGGCCCGCGTCTTCCCAAGACGCGGAAACGTGGAGCACGCATCTGTCAGGTGCCGTTGCGCCCAGTCGCATCACAGACTGGCGCGCGGTGTCAGAACCTGCCAGCTAATAAACGCTGCGACAAGACATCCCATGCCGCCTGCGCCGTCATCAACCACTACGACTAGCGTGCGGCATGGGCAGGGCGGCAAGATGAAGACTCAGAAGCCTTCGGCCAGAGGCAACTACCGGCGTAACTACAGATACGGTAGATAATAGACAATCTTCCCGGGACCACCTGTCGGGTCCCGGCACCCCTTGTAAGCCGCCCGAGTCTTGGACTATAAAAGGCTCGGGTAGGCGTCGATAGCAAGGGTTCGCATTTTGCAACTCATACGCTAGCCATACACTCTCAAGCTGTAACTCACCCCCAAGCTCAGGCCCCCGGCCCTGAGCAGCAAGCAATACAGCGAGCTCCATAGCTCGCCGTGGACGTAGGGTTTTACGCTCCGGCGGCCTGAACCACGTAAAACTCTCCGTGTCAAGCTCTCACTAACTCGTCCATCTGCGCAAGCTCTCCACTAGGAACTAGCCCCTCCGAAAAAAGAACCTCCGCGGGCTGCCCAGTGCAGGCCCGGGGGAAGTGTCGACCGAACACTTCAACATTTGGCGCGCCAGGTAGGGGGCTTTTCCCCTAGCGCGACGAGTTTCCGCCGACGAAGATGACCAAGCTCCCTTCAGCGGCAAACTCTCCCCCCCCCACGTTCACGGCGAACCGTGACCACTGGGGAGTACATGTCGACACACTCAGGACGGAGTGTGTCGGCACAAGCGGGTAGCCAGCAGCCGGCTCCGGCTATGCAGGCCCCGACCAGTGTGAGGTCTTCTGCAGCGCTAAGCGTACACCATGGAGGTGCGCTAGCTGCAGCAAGAGCGCTGTTGCGCAACCCACCTGCGGGGGATGCGCCCCATTCAGCGACCCAGCAATGGGTCTGCGAGGTGGACCGCCACGTCGTCGCCGCCGCGAATCCTAAGTTTCGGCGAGGACGGCGCCCAGGGCAACCGGCTGTGTCGCTGACGCGCACACCCACGGTTGACGGGCTAACGGCGGATTCCAGCTCCTCCAGGCTCCTGTCGACGGACCTGCGAAGGGAACTGGAACGGTGCCACTTGGGGCAGGACGCCCGGGTGTACCTCGAGCGACGTCGAGGAAGGCGTCGCAACCATGAGGCAGGCGACAGCATGTCGTCGGCCTCGACGCAACCAGAAGGGCAGGCCTTCGCCATGCGAGCCCCGCCTCAGGCATATGCTGCGCAACATATGCCACCACCATATGCGCCGCAAGTAGCGGCCCCGGTCTATGGTGCAGCCTTGCACATGCCGGGATATGCGGTGCCAGGTGCGAACCACCTGTTCGCAGCGCCAGTACCTGCAGCAGCAGGTGCAGGATGTGCGGCCCTTGCACCCCACCTTCGCTTCACAAGGTGACCGCGCAAGTTTCGCCCGCACTTGCCCGAGAAGTACGACGGTAGCGTCAACCCAGCGGAGTTCCTCCAGATCTACTCCACCGCCGTACTTGCTGCAGGAGGCGATGAGGCTGTCATGGCCAACTACTTTCCCGTCACCTTGACCAGCCCAGCCCAGTCCTGGCTCATGAATCTACCTCAGGGGTCCATAACCTCCTGGGGTGAGCTCTGCCGGCAGTTCGTCGCCAACTTCGGCAGCTCCTACACCCGTCCCGGCACGGAGCTCGACCTCCACGCCGTCAAATAACAACCTGGGGAGTCGCTGCGCTCTTTCATCCAGCGGTTCTCTCAGGTGCGCAACACCATCCCACATATCCAAAGCGCCTCTGTGGTGGTGGCGTTCTGACAGGGTGCCCGGGACGAGAAAATGCTTGAGAAGATCGCGACCAGAGAAGTCCGCGACGTCTCGGAGCTCTTTAGCCTGGCGGACAAGTGCGCCAGAGCGGCTGAAGGGTGGAACTGGCACGCACTGCCGACCTCCGAGTCAGGAGGGCAGCCCGGGTCCGGTGCTGCTGCCTATGGGGGTGGCAAGAAGACTAAGAACCGGGGGAGTGGGAAGATGAAGTCACCATTCACGGCCCCCGTCGCCGCAGCTGCGACAACCAGTGGAGCTCGGGGGCCACGCCCCGACAAGAGGCAGCGGCAATCACCGGACCCAGACAGTGGCCAAGGCGGGTTATGCCCCGTGCATGGCACCTGCAACCATACTGCTGCCGAGTGCTGGGAGATTCAGAGGCTCGCAGAGCGCTTCCGCAATGGAAGACAGCAGAGGGCTGAAGCACCGCCCTACCCTCAGAGGGATGGCAAACAGAAGGCCGATGCCCCAGTCACCGCTGCCCACCAGGTGGGGTTCCAGGAGCCTCAGCGTGTCATAAAGACAGTGCATGACGGTGAGGACTCCAGTTCCGACGGTGACGGGCCAGGGCGTTAGCCAGCTACGGCACGCCTCCGTGCCTCGAACATACCTCTCGGGGGCCGCCTAAGGTCCGTCAACCCCTTGAAGGCCTTGCCAGAAGGGGAGGACGCCATAGGTCATCCAAGGCGAGTCCGGGTCCACCTACCCCTTGAAGGCCTTAGCCAGAAGGGGAGAACTCCCCGGGGGCCCCCGAGAGAAGCCACGCAGGACCTGATCCAGCGTGAAGATAACAACTTCGACAAGACTCGGCTTGCAGGGAACACCCCACGACGCACGGTTTCGGCTAATGCTCTAAGCACTACCTCCCCCTCCACGGGGAGAGGTCCGGAGGCTCTAAGTGCCCCGCAGGCCGGACCCTTCTCTCCTCAGAGAAGGGCTCCGGACCCGCCACGTGGCCAGAAGAACGGTGCTGCCCGCCCCCGAGCGGAAGGCAGCGGGCGTAAAGGCACCCCACACCTTGCCCGTACAAGGTATTCAAGGCCCGCGTCTTCCCAAGACGCGGAAACGCGGAGCATGCATCTGTCAGGTGCCGTTGCGCCCAGTCGCATCACAGACTGGCGCGCGGTGTCAGAACCTGCCAGCTAATAAACGCTGCGACAAGACATCCCATGTCGCCTGCGCCGTCATCAACCACTACGACTAGCGTGCGGCATGGGCAGGGCGGCAAGAGGAAGACTCAGAAGTCTTCGGCCAGAGGCAACTACCGGCGTAACTACAGATACGGTAGATAATAGACAATCTTCCCGGGACCACCTGTCGGGTCCCGGCACCCCTTGTAAGCCGCCCGAGTCTTGGACTATAAAAGGCTCGGGTAGGTGTCGATAGCAAGGGTTCGCATTTTGCAACTCATACGCTAGCCATACACTCTAAAGCTGTAACTCACCCCCAAGCTCAGGCCCCCGGCCCTGAGCAGCAAGCAATACAGCGAGCTCCATAGCTCGCCGTGGACGTAGGGTTTTACGCTCCGGCGGCCTGAACCACGTAAAACTCTCCGTGTCAAGCTCTCACTAACTCGTCCATCTGCGCAAGCTCTCCGCTAGGAACTAGCCCCTCCGAAAAAAGAACCTCCGCGGGCTGCCCAGTGCAGGCCCGGGGGAAGTGTCGACCGAACACTTCGACATTTGGCGCGCCAGGAAGGGGGCTTTTCCCCTAGCGCGACGAGTTTCCGCCGACGAAGATGACCAAGCTCCTTTCAGCGGCAAACTCTCCCCCCCCACATTCACGGTGAACCGTGACCACTGGGGAGTACATGTCGACACACTCAGGACAGAGTGTGTCGGCACAAGCGGGTAGCCAGCAGCCGGCTCCGGCAACACCGACTCCGGCTATGCAGGCCCCGACCAGTGTGAGGTCTTCTGCAGCGCTAAGCGTACACCATGGAGGTGCGCTAGCTGCAGCAAGAGCGCTGTTGCGCAACCCACCTGCGGGGGATGCGCCCCATTCAGCGACCCAGCAATGGGTCCGCGAGGTGGACCGCCTCGTCGTCGCCGCCGTGAATCCTAGGTTTCGGCGAGGACGGCGCCCAGGGCAACCGGCTGTGTCGCTGACGCGCACACCCACGGTTGACGGGCTAACGGCGGATTCCAGCTCCTCCAGGCTCCTGTCGACGGACCTGCGAAGGGAACTGGAACGGTGCCACTTGGGGCAGGACGCCCGGGTGTACCTCGAGCGACGTCGAGAAAGGCGTCGCAACCATGAGGCAGGCGAAAGCATGTCGTTGGCCTCGACGCAACCAGAAGGGCAGGCCTTCGCCATGCGAGCCCCGCCTCAGGCATATGCTGCGCAACATATGCCACCACCATATGCGCCGCAAGTAGCGGCCCCGGTCTATGGTGCAGCCTTGCCCATGCCGGGATACGCGGTGCCAGGTGCGAACCACCTGTTCCCAGCCCCAGTACCTGCAGCAGCAGGTGCAGGATGTGCGGCCCTTGCACCCCACCTTCGCTTCGCAAGGTGGCCGCGCAAGTTTCGCCCGCACTTGCCCGAGAAGTACGACGGTAGCGTCAACCCAGCGGAGTTCCTCCAGATCTACTCCACCGCCGTACTTGCTGCAGGAGGCGACGAGGCTGTCATGGCCAACTACTTTCCCGTCGCCTTGACTGGCCCAGCCCGGTCCTGGCTCATGAATCTACCTCAGGGGTCCATAACCTCCTGGGGTGAGCTCTGCCGGCAGTTCGTCGCCAACTTCGGTAGCTCCTACACCCGTCCCGGCACGGAGCTCGACCTCCACGCCGTCAAACAGCAACCTGGGGAGTCGCTGCGCTCTTTCATCCAGCGGTTCTCTCAGGTGCGCAACACCATCCCACATATCCAAAGCGCCTCTGTGGTGGTGGCGTTCCGACAGGGTGTCCGGGACGAGAAAATGCTTTAGAAGCTCACGACCAGAGAGGTCCGCGACGTCTCGGAGCTCTTTAGCCTGGCGGACAAGTGCGCCAGAGCGGCTGAAGGGCGGAACTGGCACGCACTGCCGACCTCCGAGTCAGGAGGGCAGCCCGGGTCCGGTGCTGCTGCCTATGGGGGTGGCAAGAAGACCAAGAACCGGGGGAGTGGGAAGATGAAGTCACCATTCACGGCCCCCGTCGCCGCAGCTGCGACAACCAGTGGAGCTCGGGGGCCACGCCCCGACAAGAGGCAGCGGCAATCACCGGACCCAGACAGTGGCCAAGGCAGGTTATGCCCCGTGATGGCACCTGCAACCATACTGCTGCCGAGTGCTGGGAGATTCAGAGGCTCGCAGAGCGCTTCCGCAATGGAAGACAGCAGAGGGCTGAAGCACCGCCCTACCTTCAGAGGGATGGCAAACAGAAGGCCGATGCCCCAGTCACCGCTGCCCACCAGGTGGGGTTCCAGGAGCCTCAGCGTGTCATAAAGACAGTGCATGACGGTGAGGACTCCAGTTCCGACGGTGATGGGCCAGGGCGTTAGCCAGCTACGGCACGCCTCCGTGCCTCGAACATACCTCTCGGGGGCTGTCGGTACCTGAGATATGGGGTACCCCCGCGCACAGGGTAAAATGCCTAAGGTGCTCGCCCTTCTCCGCAGGGAGAGCTCCGAAGGCGCCACTCGTCTGGCGGGGCCGGACCTTCCTCTCCTCAGAGGAGAGCTCCGGGCCCGCCACGTGGCATACAGAAGCCGGACCTCCCCCTCCGCGGGAGAGAGGTCCGAAGACGCCACGCGTCCAGCGAGGCCGGACCTCCCTCTCCTCAGAGGTGAGCTCCGGGCCCGCCACGTGGCATGCAGAAGCCGGACCCCCCCCCCCTCCGCGGGAGAGAGGTCCGAAGGCGCCACGCGTCCAGCGGGGCCGGACCTCCCTCTCCTCAGAGAAGAGCTCCGGACCCGCCACGTGGCTGGAAGAACGGTGCTGCCTGCCCCCGAGCGGTAGGCAGCGGGCGTAAAGGCGCCCCTCACCTTGCCCGTACAAGGAATTCAAGGCCCGCGTCTTCCCAAGACGCGGAAACGCGGAGCACGCGCCTGTCAGGTGCCGTTGCGTCCAGTCGCATCACAGACTGGCGCGCGGTGTCAGAACCTGACAGGTAATAAACGCCGCGACAAGACATCCCATGCCGCCTGCGCCGTCATCAACCACTACGACTAGCGCACGGCCTGGGCAGGGCGGCAAAAGGAAGACTCAGAAGCCTTCGACCGGAGGCAACCACCGGCATAACTACAGATACGGTAGATAATAGACAATCTTCCCGGGACCACCTGTCGGGTCCCGGCTTCCCTTGTAAGCCGCCCGAGCCTTGGACTATAAAAGGCTCGGGTAGGCGTTGATAGCAAGGGTTCGCATTCTGCAACTCATGCGCTAGCCATACACTCTCAAGCTGTAACTCACCCCCAAGCTCAGGCCCCCGGCCCTGAGCAGCAAGCAATACAGCGAGCTCCATAGCTCGCCGTGGACGTAGGGTTTTACGCTCCGGCGGCCTGAACCACGTAAAACTTCCCGTGTCAAGCTCTCACTAACTCGTCCATCCGCGCAAGCTCTCCGCTAGGAACTAGCCCCTCCGAAAAAAGAACCTCCGCGGGCTGCCCAGTGCAGGCCCGGGGGAAGTGTCGATCGCACACTTCGACATTTGGCGCGCCAGGTAGGGGTTTTTTCCCCTAGCGCGACGAGTTTCCGCCAACGAAGATGACCAAGCTCCCTTTGGCGGCAAGCTCACCTCCCCCGCCTCCGCGGCAAGCCGCGGATAGGGGGGAGTACAAGCCAACACACTCAGGATGGAGTGTGTCAGTACAAGCTGGGAGCCAGCAACCGGCTCTGGCAGCGCCGACCCCGGCAATGCAGGCTCCAACCAGCGTCATATCTCCAGTAGCGCCGGGCGTACCCGAAAGGTGCGCGCTAGCTGCAGCAAGAGCGCTACTGCACAATCCGCCCGCTGGAGACGAGCCTCAGGCAGCGACCCAGCGGTGGATTCTCGAGGTAGACCGTCTTGTCGTTGCTGCCGCAAGCCCACGACTCCGGCGGAGACGACACTCCAACCAGCCGGCCGTGTCGCTGATACGCACGCTGATGGCTGATGAACAGACGGCAGATTCCAGCTCTGCCAGCCCTCAATCGATGGATCTGAGGACAGAGCTGGAGCGGTGTCGCTCGGGTCAAGATGCCCGGGTATACCTCAAGCAACGCCGAGAAAGGCGTCGCTACCAAGGAGCTGACGACAGCATGACGTCGGCCTCGACCCAGCCTGAAGAGCAGACCTTCGCCATGCGACCTCTGCCCCAGGCCTGCGCTGTGCAGAATATGCCACAGTCATATGTACTGCAGATGGCGCCCCCGGCCTACGGAGCAGCTTTGCCCGTACCGGGGTACACTGTGCCTGGTGCGAACTCAGCGTTCGCGGCACCAGAACCTGCGGTGACGGAAGCAGGATGTGCAGCCCTCGCGCCCCATCTTCGCTTTGCGAAGTGGCCGCGCAAGTTTCGGCCACACCTGCCCGAGAAGTACGACGGCAGCGTCAACCCGGCGGAGTTTCTCCAGATCTACTCCACTGCCGTACTTGCCGCAGGAGGGAATGAAGCCGTCATGGCCAATTACTTCCCTGTCGCCTTGACCGGTCCAGCCCGGTCTTGGCTCATGAACCTCCCCCAAGGTTCCGTCACCTCCTGGGGAGAGCTTTGCCGACAGTTCGTAGCCAACTTCGGCAGCTCCTACACCCGGCCTGGCACGGAGCTCGACCTCCACGCCGTCCAGCAGCAGCCTGGGGAGTCGCTGCGCTCTTTCATCCAGCGGTTCTCCCAGGTGCGGAACACCATCCCACACATTCAAAATGCTTCTGTGGTGGTGGCGTTCCGGCAAGGCGTCCGGGACAAGAAGATGCTCGAGAAGCTCGCGACCAGGGAGGTCCGCGACGTCTCAGAGCTCTTCAGCTTGGCGGACAAATGCGCCAGAGCTGCCGAAGGACAGAGCTGGCACTCGCTGCCATCCTCCGAGTTAGGGGGACTGCCCGGATCCAGTCCTACTCCCTGTGGAAGCAGCAGGAAGGCCAAGGACCGAGGCAGAAGCAAGATAGAGTCACCGACCGCAGTCCCAATCGTCACTGCAGCGACGCTCGGTGGGGCTCGGGGGCCGCGCCCCGACAAGAAGCAGCGAAGATCACCAATCCCAGAAGGTGATAAAGACAGTATGTGCCCCGTGCACGGCAGCTGTCGCCACACTGCTGCCGAGTGCCGGGAGATCCGAAGGCTCGCAGAGCGTTTCCGCAAGGAGAAGCGGCAGCGGGCTGATGACCTGCCCTTCCGTCCAAAGGAAGGTGAGCAGAGGGTGGATGTTCCAGATAACATCGACCACCCAGAGGAGATCCGGGAGCCTCCGCGTGTCGTGAAGGCGGCACGCAATCACGAGGATTCCGACTCCAGCGGCGATGAGCGTCGGAAGAAGCTCTACGTCATATACGGCAGGTCCGCCGACCCCTCGTTCTGAAGCGCAGTCAAGACTCTGCGCCGAGCGGTAGCGTCGGTGGCGCCACTCCCAAGTGCTGCACCGCACCTAAAGTGGATGGGGACCCCCATCAGCTTTGATGCCACCGACTGCCCCAGGAACATGGCTGGGGACGGCCAGCTGCCGCTCCTGGTGGCCCCTACCATCGCCAACGTGAGGATGTACCACGTTTTGGTGGATGGAGGGGCTGGGCTGAACCTCATCAGCCATGCAGCTTTCCAGGAGCTGCAGATCCCGATGGCCAAGCTCACCCCGTCGAGTCCGTTCTCAGGGGTAGGGCCGGGACAGGTTATCCCCTACGGCAGCATTAGTCTCCCGGTGACCTTCGGGGCTCCGGACAGCTATCGAACAGAGTACATCCAGTTCGACGTAGCGGAGATAGACCTCCCCTTCAACGCCATAATCGGCAGGCCAGCCCTGTACCGGTTCATGGCTGTAGCCCATTACGGCTACCTTGTCCTGAAGATGCCAACGCCGACAGGTGTTCTCAGGATTCGTGGGGACCGCACTGCTGCAGTGTCGGCCCTGGAGAAGCTCCAAGCACTCGCGACAGCTGGGGCCTCAGCCCCCGGCAATACGGAATCGGACCAGCTCCGCCCGTGTGCACGTCACCGTGCTTCCACGACAGTACCCCAGGTGCAACCTCTCGACGAGGGCGGCGTCCCCTTAAAGGTCGTCCAAGTCGGCGCCGAAGCTACCCAGACCACCCGGGTAGCCGGGGGCCTGGATAGTAAATAGGAAGGCGCGCTCGTCACCTTCCTCCGGCACAACGTCGACGTGTTTGCATGGCAGCCGTCACAGATGCCAGGGATCCCCAGGAAGGTGATCGAGCACCACTTGAAAGTCTTCCCCGACGCCCGGCCGGTTCAACAGAAGCCCCGCAAGCAGTCCATTGAGCGGCAGAACTTCATCCGTGAGGAAGTCAAGAAGCTGCTGGACGCTGGCTTCATACGGGAGGTCCACCACCCACGATGGTTGGCAAACCCCGTCGTTGTCCCGAAGGCCAGCGGGAAACTCCGGATGTGCATCGACTACACCAGTCTCAATAAGGCATGTCCTAAAGATCCATTCCCTCTCCCTAGAATAGACCAAATAGTAGACTCAACGTCAGGCTGTGATATGCTGTGCTTCCTAGACGCCTATTCGGGTTTCCATCAGATCCCCATGTCTAGGGAGGATGAGGAGCACACCTCCTTCATCACAGTGGACGGCCTTTATTGCTATGTGTCTATGCCTTACGGCCTAAAGAATGCACTCCCCACCTTTGTGCGGGCAATGCACAAAAACTTTGGGGAGTTAATAAGTGACCTGGTTGAGGTGTATGTCGATGACATAGTTGTCAAGGTCAAGCAGGGTCCGTCCCTGCTAGATAACCTAGCCCTAGTCTTTGACAAGTTGCGCTCTACACGCACCAAGCTGAACCCAGATAAATGTGTGTTTGGCGTGTCCTCTGGGAAGCTCTTAGGGTTCCTGGTCTCGCACCGGGGGATTGAGGCCAACCCAGAGAAGATCAAGGCCATCGACTTGATGCGGCCCCCTGCCCGCGTCAAAGATGTCAAGAAACTCACAGGATGTCTAGCCGCGCTGAGTCGGTTTATACCGAGGCTAGCAGAGCGGGCACTCCCTTTCTTTAAGCTCCTGCGCAAGTCAGGCCCCTTTGCCTGGACTGACGAAGCGGAAGAGGCTTTCCAGGAGTTGAAGCGACTCCTGACGACCCTACCAGTCATGGTAGCCCCTGAGCCCGGAGAGCACCTGTTGCTCTACATCGCGGCGACAACTGAAGTAGTGAGTATGGTCCTCGTCGCAGAGCGGACGGACCCCTCATCTTCACAACCTGCTCCGGTAGCAGAAGACAGACGCCAGGAGGCCCCGCAGGACCAAGACGGTCTCCCGGGCCTCCAAGGCAACCTCCCGGAGGTCCAGGTCGGCCTCCCGGAGGTCCTGGGCAGTCTCCCGGACCTCCAAGATAAACCCCTGGGGGCCCCGCGGGACCCCCCGGGGGCCAAATGGGACCTCCCAGAGGTCCCCCAAGACCCCTCGGAGCTCCCGAACAATCAAGATAGCTTAAGGGCCTCCGGGTCCCAGCTCCCGGAGGCCCCCGTGGGTCCGCCCACCTCCAGAGGGCCAATGGACGAGGACCTCCCAGACCTGAGAAAGAGGGTTCGAATCGTACAGAGGCCTGTCTACTACGTCAGCGAAGTACTTCATGATGCCAAGACAAGGTACCTGGAAGTCCACAAGCTGCTGTATGCGGTGCTCGTTGCCTCCGGGAAGCTCCGCCATTACTTCCAGGCCCACCGGGTCTCGGTAGTCACCTCGTATCCACTGAAGACAATTCTTCACAGCCCCCATGCGACGGGCAACGTTGCTAAATGGGCGGTGGAGCTAGCGGAGTTTGAGCTGGACTTCCTCCCACGCCATGCAGTCAAGAGCCAAGCACTGGCTGACTTTGTGGCGGA
Source organism: Neostapfia colusana (assembly GCA_030760725.1). NCBI lineage: Eukaryota > Viridiplantae > Streptophyta > Magnoliopsida > Poales > Poaceae > Neostapfia > Neostapfia colusana. The sequence continues at coordinate 2,809,454 of JASWHV010000010.1, read as the reverse complement.
GTGGACACCAACGGAGGCTGACCCAGGGGGCCATGGGGGCGGAGAACCGGAGCACCAAGCTCCGGTCTTCACCGAACCCCACTGGACACTCTTCTTCGACGGCTCCTCGCGAAAGCAGGGGGCCGGTGCCGGCGTACTGCTCCTCATGCCATCGGGGGAACAGTTTGGGTATATGGTGCGTCTCAATTTCAAGGCAACCAACAACATGGCGGAGTATGAAGCACTCATCTTTGGCCTGCAGACAGCCCTGTCTTTAGGCGCTCGCCAGTTGTTGGCACAGGGCGACTCCCAGCTGGTCATCAAGCAAGTCAAGGGCGAATGCTCCTGCAATGACCCCCAGCTAGCTGCATATCTGCTTCACGTGCAGATGTTGGAGAAAGAATTCCTCGCCTTGGACCTGCACCACGTACCGCGCGCCGGTAATACCGCAGCCGACGACCTTTCAACGAAGGCTTCCACCGGAGCCCCTGCGCCCGAAGGAGTCTTTGAGAGGACGTTGCTGCGGCCCACAGCTCGGCCCGCCGAGCCGAGCGAAGGGGGCTTGACCAGCACCTCGAAGCTGGCGGTCCCGGTGGCCCTACAACCGTGGGCGCCGCCAAGGATTGTAAGCGTCACTGGGGACTCCGTGCAACCCAGCGCTCAAGATCCAGAAGCTCAAGTCAGACCCGATGCATGGATCACGGAGATCCGGGACTACTTGAAGGACAATATCCTCCCTGATGAACATGCAACCGCTGAACGGATTGTGCGTATGGCTAAGAGGTACGCGCTGGTAGAGGGGGATCTCTACCGGCGTGGCGCCAACCACATCCTATTGCGGTGTATAACCCAGGGGGAAGGCTGCGACTTGCTCGCTGAGATCCATGGAGGCGAATGTGGAAGTCATTCTTCCTCATGCACGCTTGTCGGTAAAACCTTCCGGCATGGCTTCTACTGGCCGACAGCACTCCAGGATGCCGTCAAGCTGGTCGAGAGCTGCAAGGCATGCCAGTTCCACGCCAAGCAGATCCATACACAGGCTCAGGCGGTACAGATGATCCCGCCCTCGTGGCCGTTTGCCGTGTGGGGGCTGGACATCCTGGGGCCATTCCCCAGAACCGTCGGGGGGTTCCGGTACCTCTATGTCGCCATCGACAAGTTCACCAAGTGGCCGGAAGCTACACCAGTTGTCACCATTAATAAACAATCAGCAGTAAAATTCATCAGATCCATTGTCTGCCGGTTCGGGGTCCCAAACAGGATCATCACTGACAATGGGACCCAGTTCACCAGCATTTCAAGACTACTGCGAGGACCTTGGCATTCAGGTATGCTATGCCTCGGTCGCTCACCCGAAGAGCAATGGGCAAGTCGAGAGGGCCAATGCGGAGATTCTCCGGGGCCTCAAGACTCGTACCTTCGCCAGCCTGAAGAAACATGGTGCCAATTGGGTAGATGAACTTCCGAGCACGCTATGGGCTAACTGGACATCCCAGAGCCGGGCCACCAGGGAGACACCCTTCTTCATGGTGTACGGGGCCGAAGCTGTACTTCCTCCAGAAATCACCATGAAGTCTCACCGTGTCCGGGCTTACGACGAAGCCGCGCAGGACAACCTCCGGCGTGGAGAAATCAACCTCGTCGACGAGGTCCGATTACATGCGGCACTCCGTAACGCGCGGTACAGACAGGCGCTTCGGCGCTACCACCAGAGGTCTGTGCGTGCCCGGGAGCTGCAGGAAGGTGACCTGGTGTTGCGGCGCATACTTTCTCGCGAAGGGGCCCACAAACTCTCCCCCAGTTGGGAAAGGCCCCTTCCGAGTCACCAAAGTATGCCGCCCCGGGTGTGTGCGCCTTTCCACCGAGGATGGGGACCTGCTCCCGAATCCTTGGAACATAGAGCACCTCCGTAAGTTCTACCCCTAAGAGCAAAAATAGGTCAGTACTTTCTTTTCGTAATGAACCCCATAGAGTCCAGGAGCAGCGCTCGGAGCAGCTAAACCCCAGGGGACGGTCCAGGACTACGTTCAGCTTTGCCTGGTTCTGACTCCAAGCGCGTAGAGTCTTGCTTCCCCTCTTAATGGGGTGGGTCGTGGCCTCCATGTTTAGCCTGCCTTCCTCCTATGGAAGGTTGTGCGAAAAGAAGTCTGCCCTACTTTGCTCTTTCCTTGTACTCATTTGAATTGTGAATTGAGTTATTTTATCACCCTTGCAGTACATGGCTGCCGTGTGCTCAGCTCCCCCTCTCTACAAACCCCCAAGCATCAAGCGTATGGTTGGGGGCTGTAAGTCAAATAGGACTGTAAAACAAGGGAGGGGGAGCCCCCAAGGAGAATTACGTTTCCTCTACCTGTGTGCAGGACTTCCAGGTTACGGCAACGGGGACTGCGTGAAGTAGGGGGAAAGGAGCTACCAACTACTTCGACCCAGGGCTAGAGGGGGCGGGACTCAGGGGTCCCACGAGTCCAGCAGGCCCGGAACACTCCCCTTCCTTGAGAGGGGCTCCGGGCTCGCCACGTGGCAGACGGAAGCCGGACCTCCCCCCGTAGGGGAAGAGCTCCGAAAGCCCTGCGAGCTCAACATGGCCGGGGCTCCCGCCCCCGCAGTAAGAGCAATCATCAAGTGGGCGCACGCTCTCATGACCCCGCAGCCGTTCGTGCTCCGGCAGCAGTCATGTCGGGACTTAGAGAAAGTGAGCGGATCGGAAGAGACGGAGGTCCCACCTCGGGCTCGCTATCTCCCCCGAGATGGGCCCGGGGGCCACTGTCGGTACCTGAGATATGGGGTACCCCCGCGCACAGGGTAAAATGCCTAAGGTGCTCGCCCTTCTCCGCAGGGAGAGCTCCGAAGGCGCCACGCGTCTGGCGGGGCCGGACCTCCCTCTCCTCAGAGGAGAGCTCCGGGCCCGCCACGTGGCATACAGAAGCCGGACCTCCCCCTCCGCGGGAGAGAGGTCTGAAGACGCCACGCGTCCAGCGAGGCCGAACCTCCCTCTCCTCAGAGGTGAGCTCCGGGCCCGCCACGTGGCATGCAGAAGCCAGACCCCCCCTCCGCGGGAGAGAGGTCCGAAGGCGCCACGCGTCCAGCGGGGCCGGACCTCCCTCTCCTCAGAGAAGAGCTCCGGACCCGCCACGTGGCTGGAAGAATGGTGCTGCCTGCCCCGAGCGGTAGGCAGCGGGCGTAAAGGCGCCCCTCACCTTGCCCGTACAAGGAATTCAAGGCACGCGTCTTCCCAAGACGCGGAAACGCGGAGCACGCGCCTGTCAGGTGCCGTTGCGTCCAGTCGCATCACAGACTGGCGCGCGGTGTCAGAACCTGACAGGTAATAAACGCCGCGACAAGACATCCCATGCCGCCTGCGCCGTCATCAACCACTACGACTAGCGCACGGCATGGGCAGGGCGGCAAAAGGAAGACTCAGAAGCCTTCGACCGGAGGCAACCACCGGCATAACTACAGATACGGTAGATAATAGACAATCTTCCCGGGACCACCTGTCGGGTCCCGGCTTCCCTTGTAAGCCGCCCGAGCCTTGGACTATAAAAGGCTCGGGTAGGCGTCGATAGCAAGGGTTCGCATTCTGCAACTCATACGCTAGCCATACACTCTCAAGCTGTAACTCACCCCCAAGCTCAGGCCCCCGGCCCTGAGCAGCAAGCAATACAGCGAGCTCCATAGCTCGCCGTGGACGTAGGGTTTTACGCTCCGGCGGCCTGAACCACGTAAAACTTCCCGTGTCAAGCTCTCACTAACTCGTCCATCCGCGCAAGCTCTCCGCTAGGAACTAGCCCCTCCGAAAAAAGAACTCCGCGGGCTGCCCAGTGCAGGCCCGGGGGAAGTGTCGATCGCACACTTCGACAGGGGCCGCCTAAGGTCCGTCAACCCCTTGAAGGCCTTGCCAGAAGGGGAAGACGCCTTAGGTCATCCAAGGCGAGTCTGGGTCCACCTACCCCTTGAAGGCCTTAGCCAGAAGGGGAGAACTCCCCGGGGGCCCCCGAGAGAAGCCACGCAGGACCTGATCCAGCGTGAAGATAACAACTTCGACAAGACTCGGCTTGCAGGGAACACCCCAGAACGCACGGTCTCGGCTAATGCTCTAAGCACTACCGCCAAAGAACCAAACGCGACGGGGGCCCGCAAGAGGGCAACCTGGTGAAGCGGCACGCTATATTCCAAGAAGGACCCATAAGCTCTCCCCCAGCAGGGAAGGTCCCTTCCGAATCATGGAAGCTGCCGCCCCAGGTACACATGCCTTTCAACCGAGAGTGGGATCCATTCCCAAAAAATCCTTGCCATGAAGCAACACTGTAAGTCCTACTTACTGAGCATCGGTAGAACAGGGTTATTCATTTCTGTAATAGACCCCATAGAATTTAGGAACAGAGCTTGGGGTAGCTAAGTCTCAAGGGACGGTACAGGACTACGTCCAGTTTAGCCTGGTTCCGACCCTAAGCGCGTAGAGTCTTGCTTCCCTTGTAGACAAGGCAGAACATTGCCCCCATGTACAGCCAGAATTCCACCTATGGGCACGAATACAGAGACCTGTTCTACTTAGCTCTCTCTCATGCGCTCATTTAAATTATGCATTAATTTTTATGATCGCACTATCTCTGTATGTTCATCGTACATCTAGCTCCCCCTCTCCTGCGCTCATCCATAGTCGGCATTTGCTATCCTACCGAAGGCGGCTGTGCTTGAGGCACCTGTCGATGGCCGAGTGAGTCTTTCGGGCCTCCCCCAGTCAGGTGTTGCGGTGCCAGTTGGTCACCTCCAGGAAAGGCCAGCGTTGTGCATGGGGGGTCCAGGGTGCGTATCCAGCTTAGCCGGCCCAGAGCCCAAAGCATGCGCATCCTGCTCTCCGGAGGTCCAGGGGAGTACGTCCGCTTTGCCTGGTCATGAACCCAAAGCGCGTGCACTCTGCTTCCCCAGCGCATGGCCCGGTACTAGGGATCGGACGGCCGTACCCGGACCTCGGAGGGAGCCGGAGCTCCGGCGCCTCGTGCACAGAATTGCCCAAGCCCCGTATAGCGGGTCAGGACCATAAGACGGATAAGACTAGGAGACGGGAGGGGAGGACCCCCCCGAGGAGAATTACGTTTCCTCTACCTGTGTGCAGGACCTTCAGGTTACGGCAACAGGGACTGCATGAAGCGGTGGGAAAGGAGCTACCAGCTACACTGGCCTGGGACTGGAAGGACCGGGACCTGCCCCTCCAGCAGGGGCGGGGCCCAGGGGCCCCACGTGTCCAGCGGGCCCGGAACTCTCTCCTTCCTTGAGGAGGGCTCCGGGCTCGCCACGTGGCAGGCAGGAACCGGACCTCCCCCCTCAGCGGGAGGGCTCCGAAAGCCCTACGTGTCCAACATGACCGGAGCTCCCGTCTCTTGAGGAGGAGCTCCGGACAAACCACGTGGCCGGCAGATTTGGAGCCCCCCATAGGGCGAGGTTCGGAGACCACCGGGGCCCCCTAACACAGTTAGGACCCGGGGAGGGTGTCTGTGCGAAGCTCCGAGATTGGAAATGGCCTCTGAGTACCTTGCGGAGCTAAGGACTCAGCCAGGCAAAGCCAAGAAGGAGGGAAAAAGCATCACAGACACAAGTATCCAAGAGAGTCAAATTAAGCAAGGCTCCATGAGCTGGACTACAGACTCGATAAAAAAGGGAGAAACAAGTCCTAAGGACCTCCCGGCTCTCGCCGGAACCTTGCGGCTACAAGGGCGGCCACATCCTCGACTTCAGCCCTGGCAGCTTCCTCCCGCTCCGCGGCTGGGCCCTCTCTCGCTGGCTCCAGCGAGAAAGAGGGGTTACGGCTCTTGAAGCATGCCAGCACATGCGAGGCGACCTCTAAAGCTAAGCCGCGGCCCTCGGCTTCGAGCTCACTGGCGACCACCGAGTCGAGTCTGTCCAGCTTGGCGCCGATCGACTCCAATGCAGGGATCACCTCTGCCACCTTCAATGCGGGAGTTGCGGCCCTCACCGGACTGAAGCCAAGAGGGATCAGGGCGGACCCCGCTCGACCCACGAAGCTTGAGACCGCAAGGGCCTCGGAGGACCATAAGGCTGAGAGCTCCTCCACCTCGCGGCGGGCCGCCTGCAGAGCCTCCAGGTTCCTCTCGGAGAATTCCTTCTCCTTGGCCACCAGGGAACTCTCCCGAAGGTGGAGAGTCTCGGCTAGCCGCTCCAACTCGGCGGCCTTGAAGCCGGCAGTCAACTCCCGGTCCAAGACCGCCCGGCGATCATGGGAGATCTGTTCCTCCCTCAAGTCAAGGTCTGCCTTCAGAATCTCCAGCTCCTCCATCCAAGCTCGGAGGTCATCCTCGTCCGCGGCCAGCTGCGCGGCGACCCTCTCTACCTCAGCTGCCACGGAACGCTCCCGCTCCTCAACGGCGAGTTCGCGGCGCTCCAACCGCTGCCGTATTTCCACAGCAGCAGAGAGGCTCTCTTCGGCCCGGGCGTGTGCCTCCAGGGCCTCCCTGTTGATCCGCCGCGACTGGGTGTCCATGCGGTGAACAGCCCGCTTCATCCGGTCGACGAGCGCTTCCCTGAAGTCGAGCAACTCCCACCTGGAGTCAAGCTCGCTCTTAACCTTCGCGGTCCTCTCCCGCAAAAGGTTCCCCCAGATGAGGAGGTGGTCCCGTTCAACCGTATACTCCTCCCGCTCGCGCCCTAACGCAGCCAAGACCTGCCGGACGCTCGACTCGGCAAGCGCGAAGGCGTCCGCCAGAGGCAATGGAGCAACAGAGGCTGGGGCAGCCCCTCCGACCTCCTCCATTACCTCGTCCTCAGGAAGAGCCGACGCACCAGCAGCCGAGACGAGACGCCGATCAGGAGAAGCTGGCTCCGCGGCTCTGGCAGCCAGGCCAGCCGGGCTCTTTTCAGCTTCTGGCTCCTTGACCTGAGGAGAGGGACGAGCCGGGGAAGGCGGTGCTGGAGAAGAAGCCAGGCCGCCTAGTGCAGGATCAACCTGTGCTGGCTCGGGGGCCGCGGTGGCCGTCTCGGCAGGAAGAGACGACGCCGCCGCGGAGTCCGGGCACACCGGAACAGGGGAAGTCCGCGCTGGCCTGGGGGCCGCGGCAGTTGCCCCTGGCTCCGAGCGCATCGGCACAGATTCCCCGCAAGACGGGGAAGGCCGAGAAGCGCGGACACTCCAGCGGGCTCTGAACCCCGACTTCCGAGCCGGGGTAGGATTTCCAGAACCCGCTACCGTCTCCGACGGCCGCTCCGCAGTCGCTTGGACTGGCGGAACAGGGGACGCCCCAGAGGCTTCCCCCAGCGCATCAGCCCAGGGCCTCTTCGAGTCACCACCGGAGGGAGTATCAGGCACCCCAGAATCCCGACTTGGCACCGACGCCGTTGCTGGAGGAGATCGAGCGCGTTTCTTCTCCGGCAGCGGGTTGGAAGCCATGGTAAGGGAGAACTCAAAGGCAAGAGAGCAAAAGCACAAGAGTCCGAGAAGAGACGCAGAGAAGTGCGAAGGGAAGCTGCAATGTGGGTAAGACCCCCTCTAAAAAGCTTCCCGGTGCAGTTCCAAGCGATTCGGAACTCTTCGAATACCCCGCACCCGCAACCGCTTCAGTTCCTAGACCGAGTGCCGATGACGGGTGGGCCCAAGCCGCTTAACTAAAGCGGTGGGGTCAAGGAGTCAGTCTCCTGAGAAGATGAGCTGGCAAGGCACTTCGGTGGTTCCCGAAGAAAGCGCCGCAACGTGCAGAAGTGGCAGCCTTGGGAACCGCCGCAGTAAAAGCAATCATCAAGTGAGCACACGCTCTCACGATCCCGTGGCCGTTCGTGCTCCGGCAGCGGTCAATTCGGGACTTAGAGAAAGTGCGCGGATCGGAAGAGACGGAGGTCCCACCTCGGGCTCGCTATCTCCCCCGAGATTGGCCCGGGGGCCACTGTCGGTACCTGAGATATGGGGTACCCCCGCGCACAGGGTAAAATGCCTAAGGTACTCACCCTTCTCCGCAGGGAGAGCTCCGAAGGCGCCACGCGTCCGGCGGGGCCGGACCTCCCTCTCCTCAGAGGAGAGCTCCGGGCCCGCCACGTGGCATACAGAAGCCGGACCTCCCCCTCCGCGGGAGAGAGGTCCGAAGACGCCACGCGTCCTGCGGGGCCGGACCTCCCTCTCCGCAGAGGAGAGCTCCGGGCCCGCCACATGGCATACAGAAGCCGGACCTCCCCCTCCGTGGGGAGAGGTCCGGATGCTCCACGTGCCCCGCAGGCCGGACCCTTCTCTCCTCAGAGAAGGGCTCCGGACCCGCCACGTGGCCAGAAGAACGGTGCTGCCCGCCCACGAGCGGTAGGCAGCGGGCGTAAAGGCGCCCCACACCTTGCCCGTACAAGGTATTCAAGGCCCGCGTCTTCCCAAGACGCAGAAACACGGAGCACGCATCTGTCAGGTGTCGTTGCGTCCAGTCGCATCACAGACTGGCGCGCGGTGTCAGAACCTGCCAGCTAATAAACGCTGCGACAAGACATCCCATGCCGCCTGCGCCGTCATCAACCACTACGACTAGCGTGCGGCATGGGCAGGGCGGCAAGATGAAGACTCAGAAGCCTTCGGCCAGAGGCAACTACCGGCGTAACTACAGATACGGTAGATAATAGACAATCTTCCCGGGACCACCTGTCGGGTCCCGGCACCCCTTGTAAGCCGCCCGAGTCTTGGACTATAAAAGGATCGGGTAGGCGTCGATAGCAAGGGTTCGCATTTTGCAACTCATACGCTAGCCATACACTCTCAAACTTTAACTCACCCCCAAGCTCAGGCCCCCGGCCCTGAGCAGCAAGCAATACAGCGAGCTCCATAGCTCGCCGTGGACGTAGGGTTTTACGCTCCGGTGGCCTGAACCACGTAAAACTCTACGTGTCAAGCTCTCACTAACTCGTCCATCTGCGCAAGCTCTCCGCTAGGAACTAGCCCCTCCGAAAAAAGAACCTCCGCGGGCTGCCCAGTGCAGGCCCGGGGGAAGTGTCGACCGAACACTTCGACAGTCATCGACATACACCTCAACTGAGTCTCTCATTAGCTCTCCGAAGGTCTTGTGCATTGCACGTACGAAGGTAGGGAGAACATCCCTTAGGTCATAAAGCATAGAGGCATAACAGTACAGACCGACTACTGTGATGAAGGAGGTGTGTTCTTTATCTTCTCTAGACATAGGGAACTGGTGGAAACCCGAGTAAGCGTCTAGGAAGCACAACATATCGCAGCCTGACATCGAGTCTACTATTTGATCTATTATAGGGAGAGGAAATAGATCTTTAGGACATGCCTTATTGAGACTGGTGTAGTCGATGCACATCCGGAGCTTCCCGCCGACCTTTGGGACAACCATAGGGTTCGCCAAGCACCGGGGGTGGCGGACTTTCCTTATGAAGATAGCGTCCAGCAGCTTCTTGATTTCTTCGCGGATGAGGCTTTACTGCTCGGTGGACTGCTTAAGGGGCTTCTGTCGGACTGGCCGGGCATTGGGGAAGACCTTTAGGTAGTGCCCAATCACCTCCCTAGGGATCTCTGGCATCTGCGACGGCTATCATGCAAACACATCGACATTCTGCCGGAGGGAGGTAACGAGTGTGCCTTCCTATTTGCTATCCAGGCCCCCAGCTACCCGGGTGGTCTGGGTGACATCGGCGCTGATTCGGACGAGCCTCAAAGGGACGTCGTCCTCGTCGAGGGGTTGCACACAGGGTGCTGTGGTAGAGGCATGGTGGCGTGCACTCGGATGGAGCCGGCTTGGTTCTGCACTGCCTGGGGTTGGTGCTCTAGCTGTTGTAAGCGCTTGGAGCTTTTCCAAGGCTAACACTGCGGCAGTACGGTCTCCACGAACCTTGAGGACGCCTGTTGGTGTAGGCATCTTCAAGACAAGGTAGCCGTAGTGGGCTACTGCCATGAATCGGTATAGGGCTGGCCTGCCAATTATGGCGTTGAAGGGGAGGTCGATCTCGGCCACGTCGAACAGAATGTACTCTGTCCGATAGCTGTCTGGTGCCCCAAAGGTCACCGGGAGGCTGATGTGGCCGTAGGGAACGACCTGTCCCGGTTCCTACCCCTGAGAACGGGCTCGATGGGGTGAGCTTGGCCATCGGGATCTGCAGCTTCTGGAAAGCTGCGCGACTGATGAGGTTCAGTCCAGCCCCGCGATCCACCAAAACATGGTACATCCTCACGTTGGCGATGGTGGGGGCCACCAAGAGCGGTAGTTTGCCGGCCCCAGCCATGTTCCTGGGGTAGTCGGTGGCATTGAAGCTGATGGGGGTTCCCATCCACCTGAGGTGCGGTGCTGCACTCGGGAGGGGGGCCACCGACGCTACCGCTCGGCGCAAGGCCTTAGCCGCGCTTCGGGACGAGGGGTCAGCGGACCCACCTTAGATGACGTAGAGCATCTTCCGGTGCTCGTCATCACTGGAGCTGGAGCTCTCATGATTGCGCACTGCCTTCACGGCACGCTGAAGCCCCTGGAACTCCGCCTGGTGGTCGACGTTGTCTGGGGCGTCGACCTTCTGCTTGCCCTCCCTTTGACGGTAGGGTGGGGCATCAGTTAGAAGCTGATTCCCTTTCTGGAAGCGCTCCGCGAGCTTCTGGATTTCCCGGCACTCGGCAGCAGTGTGGTAACTGGTGCCGTGCCCGGGGCATAGCTCGCCCTGGCCTCCGTCTGGAGCCGGTGACTGTCGCGGCCTTTTGTCGGGGCGCGGCCCCTGAGCTCCACTGGGCGCCGCTGCTGCGGCAACGGGGGCCGCGGCTTGCGGTTTCATCTTTCTACCGCCCCTGTTCTTGATCTTCCTGCCGCTTCCATAAGAAGCGGCGCCAGATCCTGGCTGGCCACCTGGCTCGGAAGCTGGCAGTGAGTGCCAGCTCCGCCCTTCGGCTGCTCTGGCACACTTGTCCGCCAGGCTGAAGAGCTCTGAGACGTCGCGGACCTCCCTAGTCGCGAGCTTCTCGAGCATCTTCTTGTCCCGAACGCCTTGTCGGAACGCCACCACCACAGAAGCGTTCTGGATGTGTGGGATGGTGTTCCGCACCTGGGAGAACCGCTGGATGAAGGAGCACAGCGACTCCCCTGGTTGTTGCCGGATGGCGTGGAGGTCGAGCTCCGTGCTAGGCCGGGTGTAGGAACTGCCGAAGTTGGCGACGAACTGCCGGTAGAGTTCTCCCCAGGAGGTTATGGAATCCTGGGGTAGGTTCATGAGCCAAGACCGGGCTGGGCCGGTCAAGGCGACGGGGAAATAGTTGGCCATGACGGCCTCATCCCCTCCTGCGGCAAGTATGGCGGTGGAGTAGATCTGGAGAAACTCCGCTGGGTTGACGCTGCCGTCATACTTCTCAGGCAGGTGCGGCCGAAACTTGCGCGGCCACCTCGCGAAGCGAAGGTGGGGTGCAAGGGCCGCACATCCTGCTCCTGTTGCCACAAGTATTGGTGCCGCGAACGCTTGGTTCGCACTTGGCACCGTGTACCCCGGTATGGGAAAGGCTGCGCCCAAGATCGGGGATGCCGTTTGCAAAGCATATGGCTGTGGCATATGCTGCGCAGCGTATGCCTGGGGCAGAGTCCGCGTGGCGAAGATCTGCTCTTCAGGCTGGGTCGAGGCCGACGTCATGCTGTTGCCAGCCCCTTGGATGCGACGCCTTTCTCGACGTCGCTCGAGGAACACTCGGGCATCTTGGCCCAATTGGCATCGCTCCAGCTCCGCCCTCAGGTCCGCTGACGGAAGCCTGGTGGAGCTGGAGTCCGCCGTCTGCCCGTCAACAGTTGGCGTGTGCGTCAGCGACACAGCCGGTTGACCGGAGTGTTGTCCCCGCCGAAGTCGAGGGTTTGTGGCGGCGATGACGAGGCGGTCTACCTCGCGTATCCACTGCTGGGTTGCTGAATGAGGTGCGTCCCCAACTGGTGGGTTGCGCAGTAGCGCTCTTGCTGCAGCTAGCGCACCCCCGTGGTGTACGCTCAGCGCTGCAGAAGATCTGACGCTGGTTGGAGCCTGCATTGCCGGGGTCGGCGCTGCCAGAGCCGGCTGCTGGCTCCCAGCTTGCGCCGACACACTCCGTCCTGAGTGTGTGGACATGTACTCCCCCCTGGTCACGGTGCGCCGCAAACGCGGGGGAGGAGAGTTTGCCGCTGAAGGAAGCTTGGTCATCTTCGTCGGTGGAAACTCGTCGCGCAAGGGAAAAGCCCCCCTGCCTGGTGCGCCAAATGTCGAAGTGTTCAGTCGACACTTCCCCCGGGCCTGCACTGGGCAGCCCGCGGAGGTTCTTTTTTCGGTGGGGCTAGTCGCTTGCGGAGAGCTTGAGCGTATGGACGAGTTAGGAAGAGCTTGACACGGCGAGTTTTACGTGGTTCAGGCCGCCGGAGCGTAAAACCCTACGTCCACGGCGAGCTATGGAGCTCGCTGTATTGCTTGTTGCTCAGATCCGGAGTCCTGAGCTTGGGGATGAGAGATGTCTAGCGTATGAGTTGCGGGAGTGCGAACCCTTGCTAACGTTGCCTACCCGAGCCTTTTATAGTCCAAGGCTCGTGTGGCTTACAAGGGGGGCCCGGGACCCGACAGGTGGTCCCGGGGAGATTGCCTGCAGACTATCGTATCCGCAGTTATGCCGGTAGTTGTCTCTGGCGAAGGCTTCTGAGTGTTCGTCTTGCCGCCCTGCCCATGCCGCATGCTAGTCGTAGTGGTTGATGACGGCGGGGGCGGCATGGGATGTCTTGTCGCTGCGTTTATTGGCTGGCAGGCTCTGACACTGCGCGCCAGTCTGTGATGCGACTGGGCGCAACGGCACCTGACAGAGGCATGCTCCGCGTCTCCGCGTCTTGGGAATACGCGGGACCTTGAATACCTTATACGGGCAAGGTATGGGGCGTCTTTACGCCCGCCGCCTACCGCTCGGGGGCAGGCAGCGCTCTTCTGCTGTACACGTGGCGGGCCTGGAGCCCTCCTCAGAGGAGACGAGGTCCGACCCCATAGGACACGTGGAGCCTTCGGACCTCTCCCCGCGGAGGGGGAGGTCCGGCTTCTGTCGGCCACGTGGCAAGCCCGAAGCTCTCCTCTGAGGAGAGGGAGGTCCGGCCTTGCTGGACACGCGGTGCCTTCGGACCTCTCTCCCGCGGAGGGGGGGAGGTCCAGCTTCTGTATGCCATGTGGCGGGCCCGGAGCTTTCCTCTGAGGAGAGGGAGGTCCGGCCCCGCCGGACGAGTGGCGCCTTCAGAGCTCTCCCTGCGGAGAAGGGCGAGTTCCTTAGGCATTTTCCCCTGTGCACGGGGGTACCCCATATCGCGGGTACCGACAGAGGCCAAGCAGAAGGTCGACACTCAAGACAACGCCGACCACCAAGTGGAAATCCAGGAGCCTCAGCGCGCCGTGAAGGCGGTGCGCAACCATGAGGACTCCATCTCTAGCAATGACAAGCGCCGGATGATGCTCTACGTCATCTATGGCGGGTCCGCTGACCCTTCGTCCCGAAGCGTGGTTAAGACTCTGCGCCGAGCGGTAACGTTGGTGGCTCCCCTCCCAAGTGCCGCGCCGCACCTCAAGTGGATGGGAACCCCCCATCAGCTTCGATGCCACCGACTGCCCCAGGAACATGGCTGGGGCCGGCCAACTACCGCTCTTGGTAGCACCCACCATCGCCAACGTGAGGATGTACCACGTTTTGGTAGATGGCGGGGCTGGGCTGAACCTCATCAGCGCGCAGCTTTCCAGAAGCTGCAAATCTCGATGGCCAAGCTCACCCCATCGAGCCCGTTCTCAGGGGTAGGGCCAGTACAAGTTGTTCCCTATGGCAACATCAGCCTTCCGGTGACCTTTGGGGCACCGGACAGCTATCAGACAGTACATTCTGTTCGACGTAGCGGAGATCGACCCCCCCTTCAACGCCATAATCGGCAGGCCAGCCCTGTACCGATTCATGGCAGTAGCCCACTACGGCTACCTTGTCTTGAAGATGCCTACACCAACAGGCATCCTCCGGATTCGTGGAGACCGCACTGCTGCAATGTCAGCCTTGGAAAAGCTCCAGGCACTTGCAACAGCTCGAGCACCAGCCCCTGGCAGTGCAGAACCGGACCGGCTCCACCCGAGTGCACGCCACCATGACTCTACTGCAGCACCCCGTGTGCAACCCCTCGACGAGGGCGACGTCCCCCTGAAGGTCGTCCAAGTCGGCGCCGATGCTGCCCAGACCATCCGGGTAGCCGGGGGCCTGGATAGCAAATAGGAAGACACACTCATCAACTTCCTCCGGACCCACCTACCTCCAGTAGGCCTGAGCCAATGGATGAGGACATCTCAGGACCGGGAGGGAGGGTCCGGACCATCCAGAGGCCTGTCTACTACATCAGCGAAGTCCTCCACGACGCCAAGACAAGGTACCTGGAGGTCCAGAAGCTGCTGTATGCAGTGCTCGTGGCATCCAGGAAGCTCCACCACTACTTTCAAGCCCACCGGATCTCGGTGGTCACCTCCTACCCGCTGAAGGCGATCCTTCACAGCCCCCACGCGACCGGCAATGTCGCTAAATGGCAGAGGAACTGGCGGAGCTTGAGCTGGACTTCCTTCCTTGCCATGCAGTCAAGAGCCAAGCACTGGCTGACTTCGTGGCCGAGTGGACGCCAACGAAGGCTGACCCAGGGGGCCACGAAGATGGTGAACCGAAGCACCGAGCTCCGGTCTTCACCGGGCCTCACTGGACGCTCTTCTTTGACGGCTCCTCGCGAAAGCAGGGGCCCGGTGCTGGCGTACTGCTTCTCATGCCATCGGGGGAGCAGTTTGGGTACATGGTGCGTCTCAATTTCAAGGCAACCAACAACATGGCAGAGTATGAAGCACTCATATTTGGCCTAAAGACAGCCCTGTCCCTGGGCGCTCGCCAGTTGTTGGCACAGGGTGACTCCCAGCTAGTCATCAAGCAAGTTAAGGGTGAATGCTCCTGCAATGACCCACAGCTAGCTGCTTATCTGCTCCACGTGCAGATGTTGGAGAAAGACTTCCTTGCCTTGGACCTGCGCCATGTACCGCGCGCTGGCAATGCCGCAGCTGACGACCTCTCAACAAAGGCCACCACCGGATCCCCTGTGCCCGAAGGAGTCTTCGAGAGGACGTTGCTGCGGCCCACAGCCCGGCCTGCCGAGCCGGGCGAAGGGGGCTGGACCAGCACCTCGAAGTTGGCGGTCCCGGCGGCCCTGCAGCCATGGACGCCGCCAAGGATCGTAAGCGTCACTGGGGACTCCGTGCAACCCAGCGCTCAAGATCCAGAAGCTCAAGTCAGACCCGATGCATGGAACACAGAGATCCGGGACTACTTGAAAGACAACATTGTAAAAGTCCCAAAAAAGTGTATGAATAAAAACCAAGGTTTGAATTCATATGTGTGGCAAAGACATGAAAAATAGGACTTGCTAAAACTTTTCTTCATGCAAAGTAATACATGGATGATCATCCATGATGAGGCTCACCTTTTTATTTAAAAGTGTTGAACCAATAAGGAGTTAAATACCTCTTTGCATGTAAGTTTAAAATTCAGATTTGAAATTCAAAGTTCACACATATGGTGACCCAAAAACTTTGAATTAACATGCAGCCATATAGTTGAGTTTTTATGGAAAAGGTTATCACCAACTTTTCAATTGTAGGGTGGGCTCAAAGGAGAGCTAAAGATAAGAAATTGCAAATTCTAAACTAAATTCAGATTTAGTCTTGCAAATTCAAACTGAATTTGAAGAATTCAAATTCTATCCCACCTTTTTAAACTTAGCATTCTGCGGATTGAAAAGATCAGTTTGAGAAGATATTTGGGGAAGAAGTGTAGGGTGGGACCCACTTGCCATAGAGCTAAAGGAGGAGCCTTACCCACTAAGTTTTACTCTTGGTGGGAACTTTTCCCGAACAGCTCGCGAGCGCCACCGAGCAGCTTGGAACGCCAGCTCCTGCTGCCGGTCTCCACGCGTTGGCGCCCCAGGGTCGGTTCTCACCGTTTCAGCAACGTTATCTCTCCCTCCTCGGACCAAGCCGACAGCAGTTGCTTCCTCTCCTCACGATCAGCAGCCACTCCGGGCGCTGTTTTTCCTTCACCGGCGCTGCTCCACTGCTCCCTGTCTCCCGGCCAGCCCAGCGCCTCTCCGGCAGGCTCAAGAGGCCACAGAGGTGCGCCAGGAGGTACTGATCCTCATCCCGTCATCCTCCTGCTCCCCCCGACGCCGGCTCGCCGGAACTCGATTTTTGGCATCGGCGCACGTATAGAACCGACCGTGTTTAATTCGTGAAATTCTCCCAAACCGATTGATCATACCTCCTACAATTCGAACCACAGCAACTAGATGCCCTAGCGCCCTCCCACGCTGAAAACCAAATAAAACCGACCCTCTGATGCCCCGGGCGACGAGAAATCGTTGCCGGCGGCCAAAACTGCCACGGTCCACGGTGACGACTAGGTTGCAGCCACTTTCTGCATGATTTGATCTCCGTTCCATGTTTCTAGAACCCTAGGGATGCTGTAGGACATCGTAGCTCGCCGGGAGATGCCTTGGACACGCTGGAACGCGTCCATGTCGAGCTCCCGAGCCGCCCCGCCGGTGTCGACCCACCTACAGCCGTTTTCACGCGGGGAAACCTTGCCCGGCAGCTGCGCCACGTTCCCAGGAGCATGTAGGGCGAAACCGGAGCTAATTTGGTGGAGAAATGAGAGAGAACGAGCCATGCCAAGTTTTCTGCCGGTGTGCACCCGCGGGCTCTGGCGGGAGGTTGAAGAAGCACCTGACCCGTGGGCCCCACGTGCGACTGTTCTGTTTATAATCAAACAGAGAGTTGTTCAAACTTGTAAAATGCATAACTTGGTGTAGGAAGCTCCAAAAATAGTGAGATAAATTTTGTTGGACTCCTCTAAGAGAGTAATATCCAGAGGTACAACCCAATAATTATGAAAACCCCTGGTTTTGGCTCATTAATTCATAGAAGAAAAAGCTTGTGGGAATTTTTCCAGGAGTTCTATGTATTGGAAAATCCCCAAATTTGGGCAGGAGAGTCTTCCAGAAATACTTGAACTCCAGTAAAATTTTCAGAAGCATTGGACCTCATTTGCTTGGCCAAATGTGGTGTTAATTCCTTATGTCTCTGAAAATGGGAAAATAAACAGAGGTCAATTTCAGAATTTTTCCCCCAAACTTTAGAACCTCATAACTCTTGCTAGGAATCCCCAAATTTAGTGATTCAAATTGGGTTGGATTCATAATGAATAGCTCTGTCCAAATCTACAACCCAATTTGTATGAAACGCATTTGTCGGTACCTGCGATATGGGGTACCCCCGCGCACAGGGGAAAATGCCTAAGGAACTCGCCCTTCTCCGCAGGGAGAGCTCTGAAGGCGCCACGCGTCCGGCGGGGCTGGACCTCCCTCTCCTCAGAGGAGAGCTCCGGGTCCGCCACGTGGCATACAGAAGCTGGACCTCCCCCTCCGCGGGCGAGGGGTCCGAAGGTGCCACGTATCCGGCGGGGCCGGACCTCCCTCTGCTCAGAGGGGAGCTCCGGGACCGCCACGTGGCTGACAGAGGCCGGACCTCCCCCTCCGCGGGGAGAGGTCCGGAGGCTCCACGTGCCCCACGGGCCAGACCCTCCTCTCCTCTGAGAAGGGCTCCGGGCCCGCCACGGGGCAGCAGAACGGCGCTGCCTGCCCCCGAGCGATAGGCAGCGGGCGTAAAGACGCCCCATACCTTGCCCGTACAAGGTATTCAAGGCCCGCGTCTTCCCAAGACACGGAGACGCGGAGCACGCCTCTGTCAGGTGCCGCTGCGCCCAGTCGCATCACAGACTGGCGCGCGGTGTCAGAACCTGCCAGCCAATAAACACCGCGACAAGACATCCCATGCCGCCTGCTCCGTCATCAACCACTACGACTAGCGTGCGGCATGGGCAGGGCGGCAAGACGGAGACTTGGAAGCCTTCGCCAGAGACAACCACCAGCATAACTGCAGATACGGTAGATAACAGTCAATCTCCCCGGGACCACCTGTCGGGTCCCGGGCCCCCTTGTAAGCCACCCGAGTCTTGGGCTATAAAAGGCTCGGGTAGGCGACGATAGCAAGGGTTCGCATCTCTGCAACTCATACGCTAGCCATTCACACCCAAGCTGTAACTCACCCCCAAGCTCAGGACTCCGTCCCTGGGCAGCAAGCAATACAGCGAGCTCCAAAGCTCGCCGTGGACGTAGGGTTTTACGCTCCGGCGGCCTGAACCACGTAAACCTCACCGTGTCAAGCTCTTACTAACTCGTCCATCCGTGCAAGCTCTCCGCAAGGGACTAGCCCCACCGAAAAAAGAACCTCCGCGGGCTGCCCAGTGCAGGCACGGGGGAAGTGTCGACCGAACACTTCGACATTTGGCGCGCCAGGTAGGGGTCTTTTCCCCTTGCGCGACGAGTTTCCGCCGACGAAGATGACCAAGCTCCCTTCAGCGGCAAGCTCACCTCCCCCGCCTCCGCGGCGAACCGCGACCAGGGGGGAGTACATGTCAACACACTCGGGACGTAGTGTGTCGGTACAAGCTCGGAGCCAGCAACCGGCTCTGGCAGCGCCGACCCCGGCAATGCGGGCTCCAACCAGCGTCAGGTCTTCAGTAGCGCTGGGCGTACCCGGTGGGGGTGCGCTAGCTGCAGCAAGAGCGCTACTGCACAATCCGCCCGCTGGGGATGCGCCTCAGGCAGCGACCCAGCAGTGGATTCGCGAGGTAGACCATCTCGTCGTCGCCGCCGCAAACCCTCGACTTCGGCGGGGACGACACTCTGGCCAACCGGCCGTGTCGCTGATGCGCACGCCAATGGTTGACGAACAGACGGCAGATTCCAGCTCTACCAGGCTCCAATCGACGGATCTGAGGACAGAGCTGGAGCGGTGTCGCTTGGGTCAAGATGCCCGGGTATACCTCGAGCAACGCCGAGAAAGGCGTCGCTACCAAGAGGCTGACGACAGCATGACGTCGGCCTCGACCCAGCCTGAAGAGCAGACCTTCGCCACGCGATCTCTGCCCCAGGCCTGCGCCGTGCAGAATACGCCACAGTCATATGTCCTGCAGATGGCGCCCCCGGCTTATGGTGCAGCCTTGCCCGTACCGGGGTACACTGTGCCCAGTGCGAACCGAGCGTTCGTGGCACCAGAACCTGCGGCGACAGGAGCAGGATGTGCGGCCCTCGCGCCCCACCTTCACTTCGCGAAGTGGCCGTGCAAGTTTCGGCCGCACCTGCCCGAGAAGTACGACGGCAGCGTCAACCCGGCGGAGTTCCTCCAGATCTACTCCACCGCCGCCGCAGGAGGGAATGAAGCCGTCATGGCCAATTACTTCCCTGTCGCCTTGACCGGTCCAGCCCGGTCTTGGCTCATGAACCTCCCCCAGGGTTCCGTAACTTCCTGGGGAGAGCTTTGCCGGCAGTTCATCGCCAACTTCGGCAGTTCCTACACCCGGCCTGGCACGGAGCTCGACCTCCACGCCATCCAGCAACAACCTGGGGAGTCGCTGCGCTCTTTCATCCAGCGGTTCTCCCAGGTGCGGAACACCATCCCACACATTCAAAATGCTTCTGTGGTGGTGGCGTTCCGGCAAGGCGTCCGGGACAAGAAGATGCTCGAGAAGCTCGCGACCAGGGAGGTCCGCGATGTCTCAGAGCTCTTCAGCCTGGCAGACAAGTGCGCCAGGGCAGCTGAAGGGCGAAACTGGCACTCACTGCCATCCTCCGAGTCAGGAGGACTGCCCGGATCTGGTCCTACTCCCTGTGGAGGCAGCAGGAAGGCCAAGAACCGAGGCAGAGGCAAGATAGAATCACCGACCGCAGCTCCAGTCGTCACTGCAGCGACGCTCAGTGGGGCTCGGGGGCCGTGCCCCGACAAGAGGCAGCGAAGATCACCAATCCCAGAAGGTGATCAAGACAATATGTGCCCCGTGCACGGCATCTGTCGCCACACTACTGCCGAGTGCCGGGAGATCCGAAATCTCGCAGAGCGCTTCCGCAAGGGGAAGCAGCAGCGGGCTGATGCCCCACCCTTCCGTCCAAAGGAGGGCAAACAGAGGGTGGATGTACCACACAGCATCGACCACCCAGAGGAGACCCAGGAGCCTCAGCGCATCGTGAAGGCGGCACGCAATCATGAGGACTCCAGCTCCAGCGACGATGAGCGTCGAAAGAAGCTCTACGTCATATACGGCGGGTCTGCCGACCCCTCGTCCCAAAGCGCAGTCAAGACTCTGCGCCGAGCGGTAGCGTCGGTGGCGCCACTCCCAAGTGCCGCACCACACCTTAAGTGGATGGGGACCCCCATCAGCTTTGACGCCACCGACTGCCCCAGGAACATGGCTGGGGCCGGCCAACTACCGCTCTTGGTAGCTCCTACCATCGCCAACATGAGAATGTACCACGTTTTGGTAGATGGTGGAGCTGGGCTGAACCTCATCAGCCGTGCAGCTTTCCAGAAGCTGCAGATCCTGATGGCCAAGCTCACCCCGTTGAGCCCGTTCTCAGGGGTAGGGCCGGGACAAGTCATTCCCTACGGCAACATTAGCCTCCCGGTAACCTTCGGGGCTCCGGACAGCTATCGGACAGAGTACATTCTGTTCGACGTAGCGGAGATAGACCTCCCCTTCAACGCCATAATCGGCAGGCCAGCCCTGTACCGGTTCATGGCAGTAGCCCACTACGGCTACCTCGTCCTGAAGATGCCAACACCGATGGGCATCCTCAGGATTCGTGGAGACCGCACTGCTGCAGTGTCGGCCTTAGAGAAACTTCAAGCGCTCGCAACAGTTGGGGCATCAGCCCCCGGCAGTGCAGAGCCGGACCAGCTCCGCCCGAGCGCATGCCACCGTGCCTCCGCCACAACACCCCGGGTGCAACCTATCGACGAGGGCGACGTCCCCTTAAAGGTCGTCCAAGTCGGCGCCGAAGTCACCCAGACCACCTGGGTAGCCGGGGGCCTGGATAGCAAATAGGAAGGCGCACTCGTCACCTTCCTCCGGCACAACGTCGACGTGTTTGCATGGCAGCCGTCACAGATGCCGGGGAACCCCAGGGAGGTGATCGAGCACCACTTAAAAGTCTTCCCCGACGCCCGGCCGGTTCAACAGAAGCCCCGCGAGCAGTCCATCGAGCGGCAAAACTTCATTCGTGAAGAAGTCAAGAAGCTGCTGGACGCTGGCTTCATACGGGAGGTCCACCACCCCCGGTGGTTGGCGAACCCCGTTGTTGTCCCGAAGGCCGGCGAGAAGCTCCGGATGTGCATCGACTACACCAGTCTCAATAAGGCATGTCCCAAAGAGCCATTCCCTCTCCCTAGAATAGATCAAATAGTAGACTCAACATCAGGCTGTGATATGCTGTGCTTCCTAGACGCCTACTCGGGTTTCCATCAGATCCCCATGTCTAGGGAGGATGAGGAGCACACCTCCTTCATCACAGTAGATGGCCTTTATTGTTATGTGTCTATGCCTTACGGCCTAAAGAATGCGCTCCCTACCTTTGTGCGAGCAATGCACAAAACCTTTGGGGAGTTAATAAGAGACCTAGTTGAGGTGTACGTCGATGACATAGTTGTCAAGGTCAATCAGGATTCATCTTTGTTAGATAACCTAGCCTTAGTCTTTGACAAGTTGCGCTCTACGCGCACCAAGCTGAACCCCGATAAATGTGTGTTCGGTGTGTCCTCTGGGAAGCTCTTAGGATTCCTGGTCTCGCACCGAGGGATTGAGGCCAACCCAGAGAAGATCAAGGCCATCGACTTGATGCGGCCCCCTGCCCGCGTCAAGGATGTCCAGAAACTCACGGGATGTCTAGCCGCGCTGAGTCGGTTTATACCGAGTCTAGCAGAGCGGGCACTCCCTTTCTTTAAGCTCCTGCGCAAGTCAGGCCCTTTTGCCTGGACTGACGAAGCAGAAGAGGCTTTCCAGGAGTTGAAGCGACTCCTGACGACCCTACCTATCATGGTAGCCCCTGAGCCCGGAGAGCACCTGCTGCTCTACATCGCGGCGACAACTGAAGTGGTGAGTATGGTCCTCGTCGCAGAACGGCTGGACCCCTCATCTTCACAACCTGCTCCGGTAGCAGAAGACAGACGCCAGGAGGCCCCGCAGGACCAAGGCGGTCTCCCGGACCTCCAAGGCAACCTCCCGGAGGTCCAGGTCGGCCTCCCGGAGGTCCAGGGCGGTCTCCCGGACCCCCAAGATAAACCCCTGGGGGTCCTGCGGGACCCCCCGGGGGCCAAAGGGGACCTCCCGGAGGTCCCTCAAGATCCCCCGGAGCTCCTGGATAACCAAGATAGCTTAAGGGCCTCCGGGTCCCAGCTCCCGGAGGCCCCCGTGGGTCCACTCACCTCCAGCGGGCCAGGGCCAATGGACGAGGACCTCCCGGGCCTAAGAGAGAGGGTTCGAACCATCCAGAGGCCTGTCTACTACATCAGCGAAGTACTTCATGATGCCAAGACAAGGTACCTAGAAGTCCACAAGCTGCTGTATGCGGTGCTCGTGGCCTCCAGGAAGCTCCGCCATTACTTCCAGGCCCACCGGGTCTCGGTAGTCACCTCGTATCCGCTGAAGACAATTCTTCACAGCCCCCATGCGACTGGCAACGTTGCTAAATGGGCAGCGGAGCTGGCGGAGTTTGAGCTGGACTTCCTCCCACGCCATGCAGTCAAGAGCCAAGCACTGGCTGACTTTGTTGCAGAGTGGACACCAACGAAGACTGACCCAGGGGGCCATGAAGGCGGTGAACCAGAGCACCAAGCTCCGGTCTTCACCGAACCCCACTGGACACGTTTCTTCGACGGCTCCTCGCGAAAGCAGGGGGCCGGTGCCGGCGTACTGCTCCTCATGCCATCAGGGGAACAGTTTGGGTACATGGTGCGTCTCAATTTCAAGGCAACCAACAACATGGCAGAGTATGAAGCACTCATCTTTGGCCTGCAGACAGCCCTGTCTTTAGGCGCTCGCCAGTTGTTGGCACAGGGCGACTCCCAACTGGTCATCAAACAAGTCAAAGGCGAATGCTCCTGCAATGACCCACAGCTAGCTGCATATCTGCTTCACGTGCAGATGTTGGAGAAAAAATTCCTCGCCTTGGACCTGCACCACGTACCGCGGGCTGGCAATGCCGCAGCTGACAACCTTTCAACGAAGGCTTCCACCGGAGCCCCTGCGCCCGAAGGAGTTTTCGAGAAGACGTTGCTGCGGCCTACAGCCCGGCCCGCCGAGCCGGGCGAAGGGGGCTTGACCAGCACCTCGAAGCTGGCGGTCCCGGCGGCCCTACAGCCATGGATGCCACCAAGGATCGTAAGCGTCACTGGGGACTCCGTGCAACCCAGCGCTCAAGATCCAGAAGCTCAAGTCAGACCCGATGCATGGATCACGGAGATCCGGGACTACTTGAAGGACAATATCCTCCCTGATGAACATGCAACCGCTGAGCGGATTGTGCGTATGGCTAAGAGATACGCGCTGGTAGAGGGGGATCTCTACCGGTGTGGCGCCAACCACATCCTAATGCGGTGCATAACCCAGGGGGAAGGCTGCGACTTGCTCCCTGAGATCCATGGAGGCGAATGTGGAAGTCACTCTTCCTCACGCACGCTTGTCGGTAAAGCCTTCCGGCATGGCTTCTACTGGCCGACAGCACTCCAGGATGCCGTCAAGCTGGTCGAGAGCTGCAAGGCGTGCCAGTTCCACGCCAAGCAGATCCATACACCGGCTCAGGCGGTACAGATGATCCCGCCCTCGTGGCCATTTGCCGTATGGGGGCTGGACATCTTGGGACCATTTCCCAGAACCGTCGGGGGATTCCGGTACCTCTATGTCGCCATCGACAAGTTCACCAAGTGGCCGGAAGCTACACCAGTTGTCACCATCAACAAACAATCCGCAGTAAGATTCATCAAGTCTATTGTCTGCCGGTTCGGGGTCCCGAGCAGAATCATCACCGACAACGGGACCCAGTTCACCAGCGCAGCCTTCCAAGACTACTGCGAGGACCTCGGCTTTCAGGTGTGCTATGCCTCTGTCGCCCACCCGAAGAGCAAGGGCAAGTTGAGAGGGCCAACGCGGAGATTCTCCGGGGCCTCAAGACTCGCACCTTCACCAGTCTGAAGAAACATGGTGCCAATTGGGTAGATGAGCTTCTGAGCACACTATGGGCTAACCGGACATCCCAGAGCCGGGCCACCGGAGAGACACCCTTCTTCATGGTGTATGGGGCCGAAGCTGTACTTCCCCCAGAAATCACCATGAAGTCTCACCGTGTCTGGGCTTACAACGAAGCCGCGCAGGACAACCTCCGGCGTGGAGAAATCGACCTCGTCGACGAGGTCCAATTACATGCAGCACTCCGTAACGCGCGGTACAGACAAGCGCTTCGGCGCTACCACCAGAGATCTGTGCGTGCCCGGGAGCTGCAGGATGGTGACCTGGTGCTGCGGCGCATACTTTCTCGTGAAGGGGCCCACAAACTCTCCCCTAGTTGGGAAGGTCCCTTCCGAGTCGCAAAAGTATGCCGCCCCGGGTGTGTGCGCCTTTCCACCGAGGATGGGGACCTGCTCCCAAACCCTTGGGACATAGAACACCTCCGTAAGTTCTACCCCTAGAGCAAAGATAGGACAGTACTTTCTTTCCGTAATAAACTCCATAGAGTCCAGGAACAGCGCTCGCAGCAGCTAAGCCCCAGGGGACGGTACAGGACTACGTTCAGCTTTGCCTGGTTCCGACTCCAAGCGCGTAGAGTCTTGCTTCCCCTCTTAATGGGGCGGGTCGTGGCCTCCATGATTAGCCTGCCTTCCTCCTGTGGAAAGTTATACGAAAAGAAACCTGTTCTACTTTGCTCTTTCCTCGTACTCATTTAAATTGTGTACTAAATTTTTTATGACTACCCTTGCGGTGCATGGCTGCCATGTGCTCAGCTCCCCCTTCTCATTCTCACACTAGTCGGCATTCGCTGCCCTACCAGAGGTGGTTGCATCGGGGGTACCTGCCGATAGTCGAGGGGGACCCTGAGCCCCCGAACGCTTCGCGCACTACTGTCCCCAAGCACCGAGCATATGGTTAGGGGCCATAAGTCAAATAAGACTATGAGATAAGGGAGGGGAAGCTCCCAAGGAGAATTACTTTTTCCCTACTTGTGTGCAGGACCTCTCGGCCTCGGATCCCTACAGGAATGTGGTAGGAGCGCCTGACCAATGGGACGCCCCTGCCAGGGGGCCACTACGGAATCATGCGAGACCGGAACTCCAAGGCAAGACCGAAGGATCCACGGCTCCAGCGGGACCGGACCTCCCCTCCTCTGAGGGGAAGGGCCCGGAGA
This sequence comes from Neostapfia colusana, assembly GCA_030760725.1. NCBI lineage: Eukaryota > Viridiplantae > Streptophyta > Magnoliopsida > Poales > Poaceae > Neostapfia > Neostapfia colusana. The sequence goes on along the minus strand of JASWHV010000010.1, from coordinate 2,784,174 downwards.
CCCCATGTGTACCACGGGTCCGGACCTCCCTCTCCTCAGAGGAGAGCTCCGGATCCGCCACGTGGCTGGCTGATCCGGGCCTCCCCATCCTCATGAGGCGGGGCCCAAGGACCTCCGGGGCCTTAATATAATGAGGACCCGGGGAAGGTGCCGGAGCAGAACGTCGAGATTGGTGAAGGCCTCTAAGCACCTTGCGGAGCTAAGGGCTCGGTCAGGCAAAACCAGGAAGAAGACGGAAAACATCGCAGGCACGAAGGGTCATAAGAGTTCATGTATTCATGGCTCAATGAGCTGGGCTACAAACTCGATGAAAAAGAAAGAAACAAGCCCCAAGGTTCCCCTAACACGACCAGAGTCTAGAAGTTGCAAGAACGGCCGCGTCACCAGGTTTCAGCCCTGGCGGCGCTCTCCCGCTCCATGACCCGAGCGCAGGAATCGCCTCCCTCATCACCAGCGCAAAGGCCGGTGTCATCAAGGGTGCTCCTGAGGCCCCCTCCGCAGCTTCAACAGTCTTCTTGGAGACTCTGCCGCCTAGGATCCTCCTTGGTGCATCGGCGGTTTCCTTCTCCTGAAGTTCCCTCATCACCGGCGCAAAAGCCGGTGTAATCAAGGGTGCTCCTGAGGCCCCCTCCGCAACTTCAGCGGTCTTCTCGGAGGCTCTGCCGCCTGGAATTCTCCTTGGTGCTTCAGCGGTTTCTTTGAAGACTCCACCATCTGAGAAGGGACGCAACGCCAGGGAGCTTTCTGCCTGCCGTCACCAAGGAAGGGCCCCGTCGGGAGGACAAACCAGAGACCCCTTGGAGGCGCCACCTCCAGAGGCAAGGCAGGCAGGCTCCCTGGGTCCCAGACTTGGTGTAGACGCCGTCGCTGGAGGGAATCGAGAGCGATTCTCCCCCCATAAGGCGGGTTAGGAGCCATGGAAGAAGACAAGACTGCAGAGACTCGAGGGAGGCGCAAGGGCTGGAAGCCTTATAAGGGGAGCGTACCCACGTGACGGTTTCTTTTCACTCCTTCCCGGGTGCAATCCCAAGCGATTCGGAACTCTTCGAATACACCGCATCGGCAACCGCTTCGGCTCCTAGACCGAGCGCCGATGACAGGTGAACCCAAGCCGCCCGACTGAAGCGGTGGGTCAAGGAGTCAGTCTCCTAAGAAGACAAGCCGGCAAGGCACTTCGGCGGTTCCCGAAGAAAGCGCCGCAACATGCAGAAGTGGCAGTCTTGGGAACCGCCGCAGTAAAAGCAACCATCAAGTGGGCGCACGCTCCCACGATCCTGCGACTGTTCGTGCTCCAGCAGCGGTCAATACGGGACTTAGAGAAAGTGCGCGGATCAGAAGAGACGGAGGTCCCACCTCGGGCTCGCTATCTCCCACGAGATGGGCCCGGGGGCCACTATCGGTACATGCGATATGGGGTACCCCCGCGCACAGAGGAAAATGCCTAAGGAACTCGCTCTTCTTCGCAGGGGGAGCTCCGAAGGCGCCACGCGTCCGGCGGGGCCGGACCTCCCTCTCCTTAGAGGAGAGCTCCGGGCCCGCCACATGGCATACAGAAGCCGGACCTCCCCCTCCGTGGGCGAGGGGTCCGAAGGTGCCACGTATCCGGCGGGGCCGGACCTCCCTCTGCTCAGAGGGGAGCTCCGGGCCCGCCACGTGGCTAACAGAGGCCGAACCTCCCCCTCCGTGGGGAGAGGTCCGGAGGCTCCACGTGCCCCGCGGGCCAGACCCTCCTCTCCTGTGAGAAGGGCTCCGGGCCCGCCACGGGGCAGTAGAACGGCGCTGCCTGCCCCCGAGCGATAGGCAGCGGGCGTAAAGACGCCCCATACCTTGCCCGTACAAGGTATTCAAGGCCCGCGTCTTCCCAAGACGCGGAGACGCGGAGCACGCCTCTGTCAGGTGCCGTTGCGCCCAGTCGCATCACAGACTGGCGCGCGGTGTCAGAACCTACCAGCCAATAAACACCGCGACAAGACATCCCATGCCCCCTGCGCCGTCATCAACCACTACGACTAGCGTGCGGCATGGGCAGGGCGGCAAGACGGAGACTTGGAAGCCTTCGCCAGAGACAACTACCAGCATAACTGCAGATACGGTAGATAACAGTCAATCTCCCCGGGACCACCTGTCGGGTCCCGGGCCCCCTTGTAAGCCACCCGAGTCTTGGGCTATAAAAGGCTCGGGTAGGCGATGATAGCAAGGGTTCGCATCTCTGCAACTCATACGCTAGCCATTCACACCCAAGCTGTAACTCACCCCCAAGCTCAGGACTCCGGCCCTGGGCAGCAAGCAATACAGCGAGCTCCAAAGCTCGCCGTGGACGTAGGGTTTTACGCTCGGGCGGCCTGAACCACGTAAACCTCACTGTGTCAAGCTCTTACTAACTCGTCCATCCGCGCAAGCTCTCCGCAAGGGACTAGCCCCACCGAAAAAAGAACCTCCGCGGGCTGCCCAGTGCAGGCCCGGGGGAAGTGTCGACCGAACACTTCGACAGCATTATTTAATTCTGGAAAATTCTTGGAAGGTTTTCTGAAAAAGAATTATTGAGGGAGTTTGGGTTATCCAAAAATACCCAAATTTTGCCAGAATATTCTTTAGCATATTGTTGACCCTCTAGCAAATTTTCAGCTCATTTGGAGATCATTTGAGGAATTTGCTAAATGAAAACTACTGTGCTCAAAGGAGTCCAGAAACATTTTCAGAAAATGTTTATCACCTCAAAAATCTATTCTGAGCAATCCATAGCTCCAAAAATCATAGGAAAATTTAGGCAAACTCTCTGGGACATACTTGAAATTGTAGTTCACTTAATTGAGCATGAAAATGCACATTACCTCAGAAGTAATTCTTTGAATAGTAATGCTTAAAGAATTGTTCTGGGAGAACTACTTAAGTAAAAGGGCTGAATTTTGGACCAGATTACTCTCATGTGATCAAGAACTCACATGTAAATGACCAGCCCAAGATGAGTCCTTGAACTCCCTGTTCTTATTCTCCATACTTATGTATAAGGGAAAAATACATAAGAGATATTGTGAGAATTATGGAGGACACAATATGAGTCCACATTAGCTGCAATTTGGCAAGCTAAATCCTTAGGTAGTATAGAAACTGCTGTAAAAGTTTTGAGGACATTGGAGTTCTTGTTCTTCAGTTGCACTCAAATCTTTTCAGCTTGTCTATTATGATCATTAGGGAAAATGATTAGTGTATAGCTAAGGCCTTAAGGTCAATTTAGTTTATTTCTGTTCTTTGCACAACAGAGGCAAACCAAGCCATGCTTGGCTTTTCCACACAACCTCTGTACTAAGAAATTAATTCCATAACTTCTTTCCATTACATTCTATAAAATATGTGCATATGCATCTCAATAGGAACCACAACGAAGGGGACTCAAAGGAGTGATTCATCGAAGTGGATCAAGCTCCGGAGAGTCAAGGGTGGATCTGAAAGGACACTAACTGGTTATATACGACTACCCTGCAAAACAGGCAAGCTCCGGTTTGCATTTAACAGCTGTTAAGTTTTTATTTTGTATTCACTTTCGGTTAAGAATTGAACGGTGCATTAGGTCTAGTGTTTGATACCCCTCCTGCATAACCAAATGACCCATGGAGTATTGGGTAGGTGTCTTTCACTGTGTAGAACTGCCATGCTTAAGTATGGTTCGGTAGAAGTCGAGTGGTGAGATGCTACTCGCAGCTTTAGGAACAACAGGGGCATACGGGATTGGTTCGTAATTGAATTAGCAAGTTAAAGTTGAGACCGGAAGGTTGTAGGAGCAGCAGGACATAGGGGCATGGGTGCTGTAGACCTGTCCATGTCGGTCAAGGACCGATCCGTATGCAGCCCTGTTGAACAAGTTTGAGTTGTGTACCGGACTCATGCTGGCTATATGAGACCCAGTAAACCGATGTACCTCGGGAAGCTGTCGTTGGGACTTTTCGGGTCGCCTCAGGCGGATGGCCGGTGTGCAGTATGTGGGGAATATTCTCATGATATCTCACGTCGGAAGGTGCACCATGAGAGTAGCTACTGTATGGGGCGACTTGATCGATTCAGCGGGGGTGAAATGGGGGAAAGGCTGCCACGTACGACGTCAGTGATGGTTGTTGTAGGCAACGTCGAGTACGGGCGTACGTGTCGTGTAGCCCGGGTGTTATTGATTCGAATCACCGTCGCTCGCGGAATGGACCGAGCATACTTGTTCTCACAGTTGTGACGTAGTAAGAACTTGCATGAGAAAGGAACTAATCATTTTGATGTGAACTATCATACTAGCTTTGTCTTGGATCTTGATGAATAGGCTAGAGCAAACTCGATTCTTTTATGCCATGAGCAATTTACATCGGGGGAAAGCGTTTCTTGTTTGATTGTGGACTCCCGATGTGGCGTGCCCAGGGTTACTTAAAATGCTGCAATTAATACCTGAAAGTAAGGATTCACTTTTAGGCGAGTTAATTATGCTTATGCCATCCTATGTTAGGTTCATAACCTCACTTAGAGTTTCATGTTTAGGGTGACGGTTAAGTCTTGCTGAGTGTTATGCTCACGGATGCTATCCGAGTTGTTTTGCAGGTAATAGACTCGATGCTTATGAGAAGGGGTGCCGATGAGACTCGGGAACCTCCGAGTGCTTACTCAAAGAGCATCCTCGCCGCTGCAGATTGTCTTCGTGTTGCTAGTAAGAAACGTCCATGGGCTGGACCGTTTCTTTGTTGCTAGTTTAGATATGAGATGTGAGAGTGATAGTCTTCCGCTGTAGTTTACTCTGATATAACTATTTGTAAAACATTCTTGTACGCTTCTGCTAAACTATTTATGTAATATGATGTGTTTCTGCAACCCGTGTGCTGTTGGGTGCCGCATAACACGGCACCACCCGACGAGGTCCCGTGGGGCCGTCTCAGCGTGGTATCAGAGCTGCGTTGGGAACAGAGCACGGATTGAGCATCATATTATGTCAAAAACTTAGGATACGGTGAGTTAACGGTACTAGGCCCACATAAGGAGTACTATTAGCATAATATGAAGGTGGCAAGCTAACCTATTTGTTATGTCAGAAAATCGTGCATCTCGGGACGTTTATGTCTTGGGGGGTGCACGTATGCGCTGTCCACCAGTGCGCACATGCTGAAGGGTGGAGCCTCACGGGTGGCAGGTAACCCGACTCGCTTTAGTATCCTCTACGACTCTTCATGTCGTTTGGGGTATTCGAGCAGCGTCTGTCCCAGGTGTGCGTGGTGCAATTTGGGAGACCCCGTCACGTGGTCAGTAACGTGAACACGTAGCTCAAGGTGTGTTTGGCTTGAGAACACCTGGGCGAGTGATGACGGCCGGGTGTACAAACTGTTATTGATACCGGGTTCGGTGTGCAGCCGAACCTGATGATTGAGTGTGTTTTATGCAGGAACTAACCACGAAAACCTTAGTGCGTGTAGAACACATTTGCGAGTGACCGTTTTAGTGCCACCTAAGGATACGTATATGCCGGTGTAATCCGGTTAGGTTTTTCTTTGGTGAGGCGACGTAGTACCGTCATATGTCTTACGGTGCATCGTCACCGTACTACACTGGATAGTATTCTTACATATGAAGAAATCATTCATGACTAACTTCCAAACTAAAAATGGATGTGATAAAGCACATATTAGTTACTGGGCTCTTCATTTGAACTAAGTTTCAAAGAAGAGACTTGTTAGGCTTCTTTTGATCTCAAAGACAGAGTGCTCTGTTCAGACAGAAATTTTTCTGGTCTTTAACAGAGCGTAACTCTAATTAGTTTGTCCCAATGGAGGTGTTTGAGACAGTTCTGGAAAGTTTATTAAGTGCTCTACAACTTTTCTGTAGAATTCCAGAGCCAAATCCGACACCAACTTGGTTGAACGTCCAGATGAATGCAAACGGTTCAGAAAACCGAGCAGCTGCAAACTTCTCTGGATGTTGCTGCAAATTAGCCGTCACAGTCTGTAGAAAAATTTATAAGGGTCATATGATACACCGTTGAAAAGGTTAGGAAAGTTGCAACAATTTTGTAGTTCATAGTTTGTTCAGAATTGTACTTCATTTGTATGTAAAACTGTGATGAAAACAGCCACATACAAAGGAGGTGCTGGCAAAATTTACCCAGAAATTCTGTCAACTTTGAACAGTCATAGCTATTTATCCAGAGACGATCTAGGGGCATATGAGTACTCGTTGAAAAGATACTAAAGTTAACTTTAACTTTTGTATTCAACTTGAGTTCTGAAAATGCTGGTAACTGGATCCAAATCTGGGTTAAGTACAGAAAGGTCGGTTCTGTACAGCAAATGGGGATGGTTTTCTGTTGGCTTTAGAAGGATGTGTAAACATGAAGTATTGTTATGCTTTCATAAAGTTTTAGCATGTTCATGTTTTACATACTTTCACATACTGCTAGATCAAGTTGTGACTCCCGTCAAAATTATGCTTTTGCAGTATGGTGCGTACTCATTCTCCGAGTAGGACTGAAGGTTCTCATCGAGACGGTGATGACTCGACTCCACCAGGGGCACCGCCATCAACGGTATGGGCGGATGTCATGGCTCAGATAGTCGAGTCAAGTCAAGAGAACACAAGACTACTCCAAGCCTTGGTACAAAATGGCTTACTCCAACACGCGCAACGGGACGTTCCACCTCGGAACGCCTATTTGGATTTCTTGGCGACACAACCGCCAATCTTCACCGAAGCCAATGAACCAGTGGAAGCTGATCAGTGGCTTCGAGTTATGGAGTCCAAGTTTGGAGTGTTTGAGTGCGATGAATATCAGAAGACATCCTTTGCAGCTCAACAGCTCCATGGAGCCGCCGGAAATTGGTGGTTTGCTTATCTCGCCACCGTTCCAGAAGGCCATCAAGTGGAATGGACGGAATTTCGTGAAGCATTCCGTGCTCGTCACATTCCTATGGGTTTTATCAAGGCCCAGCACCAGGAATTCAGAAACTTGAAGCAGGGGGCATGAGTGTCCTCGATTATGTCAGACGATTCAATCTTCTGGCACAATATGCTCCTGCTTATGCAACGAGCGAAGCTGCCATGTGTGACTACTTTTTCTATGGCTTGAGTGCCATACTAAAAGAGAAGTTAGCTTTGTTCAATCAAGGCAGTTACACCGAGTTGATCAGTGCTGCTCTGCTGCAAGAACAAGCGACACTTGAGTGTCAAGCAGAGAAGAGGGACCGGGAGGATGTGCAGGAAGACACCCCAGTTGTTCCTCGTAAATACCATGTGGTGTATCACACACCATCCGAGGAGACATGGCAAGCACCAGTAAGATCAACTCCGTACAGATTTCCTGCTCAAGAATCTTATCTTGAAGCAGCGCCATTACCGCAGCAACGAATGATACCTGTTGCATCATTGCTGCAGCCAAGTACATCAACTTCTCAACCGCAAGTCAACGAAGAACCGGGGAAACCTCCGTGTTCTTATTGCCACCGTTCTGGGCATTTTAGGCAGGAATGCCGGGAGAAGTTGGTGAACACCAGACAGCCATCATCGTCAGGTGGTATGCCACCACCTGCTCAAGTCAACATAACAGCATTGCAATCCGGGAGTGTGCAACATCTTGCTATTGAGGATGTCCCGGAGGGAGCGCCGGTGTTAGCGGGCATGTTCACTCTCAAAGACGTGCCCGTGCTCATACTTTTTTATTCCGGTGCAACCCATAATTTTATCAGCAAAACATGCGTGGATCAGCACCAATTATCCACCAATACTCCCACGACGAGTTTTCTTATACGTTCACCGGGAGGAAATATCTCTGCCAATCAGATTGTGTCCCGAGCAGCTTTGTGTTTGGGCGGAAAAATATACCCAACATTGCTGATTATGTTGGATAGGCAGAAGATAGACATTATATTGGGGATGTCTTGGTTAAATCGTCAAGGTGCCATTCTCAATATCGGTAACCGGACTGTCCAGATTGACTCGCCGATTCACAGACAGCACACGCTATTTTTAGACAGCGAAGATCCAGATATGGTAGAGGCCTACCACACGGAAGCGCTGAAACTTGAAGATATTCCAGTGGTACATGATTATCCCGACGTTTTTCCCGATGACTTACCGGGCATGCCGCCCGAACGGGACGTCGAGTTTAAGATTGAACTGGCGCCGGGAACGACGCCTATTTCACGAAGGCCTTACAAGATGGCACCTAACGAGCTAGCGGAGTTGAAAGAGCAACTGAATGAACTTATGAGCAAGGGTTTCATACGACCAAGTTCTTCACCTTGGGGTTGCTCAGCGCTGTTCGTTAAGAAGAAGGACGAAACACTACGGCAATGTGTTGATTACCGTCCTCTAAATGCTGTCACAATAAAGAACAAGTATCCTTTGCCCCCCATCGACATTCTATTCGATCAAGTTGTGGGTGCAAAGGTATTTTCGAAGATGGATCTTCGGTCGGGATATCATCAAATCAAAATCCAATCGGAGGACATACCGAAGACAGCTTTCTCGACGAGATACGGACTCTATGAGTACCTCGTCATGTCATTGGGTTAACCAACGCTCCGGCACACTTCATGTACTTGATGAATTCTGTGTTCATGCCGGATTTAGACAAGTTCATCGTGGTATTCATCGACGACATTTTGGTTTACTCCAAATCTGAAGAAGAGCACGCTGAACATTTGCGCATTGTGCTACAACGGTTGCGGGAGCACCAATTATATGCCAAGTTCAGCAAGTGCGAATTTTGGATTGATCAAGTGCCTTTCCTAGGCCATATTATTTCAGCATAAGGTATTGCCGTGGACCCTAGCAAGATTGAACAAGTGCTGAAGTGGGAATCTCCCAAATCTGTCCACGAGGTCTAAAGTTTCCTGGGTTTAGCGGGTTATTATCAGAGGTTTATTCCAAGCTTCTCAAAGATTGCTAAACCAATGACGGAGCTGCTGAAGAAGGGCACTAAATACATATGGAATGCAACATGTGAAGCCGCATTCAAAACTTTGGTGAAACATCTCACCACAGCTCCAGTTCTTGCTCAGCCAGACACGACGAAGCCATTCGATGTATACTGTGATGCATCCGGCATCGGTCTTGGCTGCGTTCTGATGCAAGAGAGGCGTGTAGTTGCCTATGGGTCTCGTCAACTGCGAAACCACGAGCAGCATTATCCAACTCACGATCTTGAGCTTGCTGCAGTGGTGTTGGCGCTAAAGATGTGGAGGCATTACCTACTTGTTAATCTCGTTCACCTCTACACCGACCATAAAAGCCTGAAGTATATCTTCACGCAGAAGGAGCTGAATATGAGACAAAGGAGATGGTTGGAGCTCATAAAAGATTATGAAATTGAGATCCACTATCATCCAGGAAAAGCAAACGTGGTTGCCGACGCGCTTAGTCGGAAAGCCCACGTTCACAACTTAGCGGCTGCTGAGTTAGAAGACGAAGAACCAAGCCTCCGTGTCATTCCGTATGGCGCGCTTTGTAATCTCGCGCTCATTCCAATGATCCGTGAAGAGATTGTTGAGGCTCAAAGAAGAGACAGAGGTATGTCTCACATACGGAGAAGATTAGACAACGGAGAGGTCAAATGTTTCCGGAAGGATGAGAACGGTACAATATGGTTTAACGACCGTATAGTGGTACCGCACAATATGAAACTCCGGAAGAAGATCTTGGATGAAGCCCACCTGTCGAAGTTTTCCATTTATCCCGGAAGTAACAAGATGTACCAAGATTTGAAACAGAAATTTTGGTGGACGAGGATGAAGGGAAATCGCTAAATACGTTTCCGAATGCGATACGTGTAGACGGGTCAAGGCTGATCATATGCGGAAAGCCGGACCGCTACAACCTTTGAAGATACCGGCATGGAAATGGGAGGATGTGAGTATGGACTTCATCATTGGATTACCGGTCACATCCAGGAAGCATGACACGATATGGGTGATCGTCGACCGGTTGACAAAGTCGGCTCATTTCATACCGGTAAACACTCATTATCGAGCAAGGCAATATGCGGAGTTATTCATCTCCAGGATTATATGCTCACATGGTGTCCCAAAGACCATCATTTCAGATCGAGGTGCGCTATTTGTTGCTCGATTTTGGGAGCAACTGCATGCCTCGTTGGGCACCAAGCTAATTAGAAGCTCCTCATATCACCCTCAAACCGATGGACAAACTGAGAGGGTGAACCAAGTACTTGAGGACATGTTGAGAGCGTGTGCCATCCACCACGGTAGGAATTGGGACAATCACCTACCGCTGGCGGAGTTTTCATACAACAACGGGTATCAAGCGAGTATTAAAATGGCACCGTATGAAGCTCTCTATGGCCGGAAATGTCGCACACCACTGAATTGGTGTGAGTCCGGCGAAAGAGTTCTGTTTGGGATTGATCTTGTGTAAGTGCATCTAGGATATCCCTTGTGGGTTTTGGCTAATTGATGACAAGCATATGAGATCCTAATGAAATTATTGCAGGACAAACAAAGTGAACTAGCTCGTGCACACAAAAAGGTGAAAAATAGAGTAGTGTCCGAAAAGGAAGACTTTAGTGGAATTTAGAAGAGCAAAGTAGATGTAAATGTATAGGGTGTGTGTGAGAGACACATCCCAAGAGCTCATGACTTTGCGTAAGGGTAAGGGGTTTAAAAATCAACTAAAATCCACTGGACACCGGACTAGTCCGTTCATGGACCGGACTAGTCCGGTCAGCTTACTGGAATGCGACCGGACAAGTCCGGTTTTAGACCGGACTAGTCCGCTCATGTTTCTGTTGTCCTCTTTAGAGGACTGCGGACTAGTCCATTCATGCGACAGGACTAGTCCGCTAAACTTTCTGGAACCCCACTTCACATAGCACCGGACAAGTCCGGTTTTAGACCGGACTAGTCCGGTTAACCCACTGGAAGTAGACCGGACAAGTCCGATCATATACCGGACTAGTCCGGTATTAGGTTTTACAATGATAACTTTTTAGAAACTATATAAATGGGTGATCCACGGCCTCCCAAAGTGGAGACACGACTCATACTGCTTGAAACAAGAACCCTAGCGCCGCCACCTGTCCCAAGAGCTCCAAAACACATCTCCCCACACATCTAAGGTGAAAAAAAAGGTGAAGATCAATCAAACACTTGGATTTGGGATTGGGAGATCGTCGTTCTTTCGTTGTGAGCTCTTGGGGTTTGATCTCTCTACACTCATATTCTGCATTGTAATCTTTTTGAGTGTATTTGATCGCTTTCTCATTGTAATTCTTGTGGGAGCCCTCAACGTGTGAGGTTGCCCCACAAACTCGGTGATTACCCGTGCTAGTGGAGTCAAGTCGGCCTTGTGTGGTGACTTGAAGAGGGAAAGGGTTAGAGACCCGGCTCTGTGTGAGCCTCCTCAACGAGGACGTAGATCTCTTGGTGAGATCGAACCTCGGTAAAATTTGTGTCTCGCATGCCTCCCTGTTTTTTTGTTAATTATAACATCTAGTTGCTAAACTTCATAATTTGAGTTGCTAAGTCTCATTCACGGGCATAATCACACCTCACATTGTAAAATCAAAATAGAATAATTGTTGTTCTTATTTCCACTACTAAACAAGTTAATTCTTCTGCACAACACTTATACAATCTACACAATTCAGCACACCGGACTAGTCCGCCCACACAACCAGACTAGTTCGGTCAATCAAGTTTCTGATAATTCTATTAAGTGTGCAGGAATCTTTTAGAGGCCTATTCACCCCCCTCTAGGCCACATTCAATTGGTATCAGAGCCAAGTTCTCCATCAACGAGACTCACATCTCGGAGAGATCAATGGCCTCTGAGAAGAACAACGATATCCCGAAAACGAACAACAACGGTGAGGAGCAAGAAGCCAAAGCCTTCGATGTGCTGAAAGAAAGTCCACATGACGATGATGAAGTGAGACAGCTAAAGGCATTACTGAGAAAGAAATTAATGGCACAAAAGGGAAAAGAGGAAGAAAAGACGATGGGGAGTGGTCATCACGACTACTCCCGGTATCCTTACAACTACAACCGTCTCAATTCAAACAATCACTATCTTTCGATTCCTATGGGAAGGCCTCCACAGTTTGACGGAAGTGACTATACCATGTGGAAGTACAACATGAAGATGCATCTGATACCAGCCTTTGGCATATTGACTGCACAGGAATAGATATCCCAGACACGGATGAAGAACTCACTCCGGAACAAGAACAAGAGATTCACATAAATGCACAAGCCATTGCAGTAATCACATCGTCACTGAGCAGAGAAGAATTTACCAAGATCGATGGACTAGAGAGTGCAAAAGGAATCTAGGATACACTCAAAACATCTCATGAAGGAAATAGGTCTGTACGTGAAGCCAAAATTGAGATGCTTGAAGGAGAGTTGGGGAGATTTGCTATTGAAGAAGGCGAATCACCTCAAGACATACAATCGGATGAAGGCACTCATTAACAAAATCCGTGCCTATGGAAGTAAGAAATGGACTGATCACGAGGTGGTCAAAAGGATGATAAGAGCCTTCATGCCAAGAAACGTCACACTTTGCTCAATGATCAGAGAGAGCCCCAGTTTTCACAAAATGACTCCCGATGAATTACTAGGGAAGATCATAAATCATGAAATGATGGAGAAAGAAGCCCAATACGTCAAAGACTTAGCCGAACTCACCTCATCCAAAAAGAAAGAAGTTGCTCTCAAAGCAACGTGCAGACCCAAACTCAAAGAAACTCGTGAAGACCAAGACGATGGAGATACAAGCAACGAGAGCACCGATCTTGATGACGAAGAAATGGTACTCTTCATCAAAAAGTTCAAACGCATGATGAAGAGAAGACACGGCAACAGTTCACATGAAGGCAAAAGCAAGGATAAAGGAAAATCCAAGGCTCGACGCACTTGCTACAACTGCGGAGAGTATGGTCACTTCATGGTGGACTGTACTTATGAAGAAAACAAAAAGAAGAAGGAAACAAGATCTCAAGAAAAGAAAAATTTCAGAAAAAGAAGACAAGTCCATCAAGCTCACATTGGGAAGGAGTGGGACTCGAACGACGAGTCCTCCTCCGATGAAGAAGAAGAGATGGCCACTATCGCAGTCAAGAAACCAACAATGAGAGCCACACTCTTTCCGAACATGGGAGGACGGGACATGAACAACCACACTTGTCTTATGGCTAAGGAAGGCAAGAAAAAGGTTCGACTTACTCCTCCTGTACTAAATTCCTCCATTGATGACTTTGATAGCTCTAGTGATAATGAAGAAATGTTTAGAGGGCTAAGTAAAATTGCTTTAACGAAAATGGAAATGTTGTCGAACAAAATCTTTGAAAAGGAGGAACTTGTCAACCGACAAGAAGATATGCTCATCCGTGAGAGGAAGAGATATCAAGAAGTTGAAAAGCTTCTTGAGCTTGAAAGAGAGAAGAATGAGTCACTTGAGTTAGAGCTAGCCTTGAGTAAGGAAACTTACTCAAAGTTAGAAGACTCGCACATTGCAATCAAGGAAGAACTTGCTAACTTGTCAAAAGTTAACAAAATCCTTGAGGTGCAAGTTGAGTCGCTCAAACAAAGTGACTCCTCTTCCTCCAAAGACATGAGTTCGACAAAAATAAGAACCTGCACTTGCTCTAGTAAGAAAAATGTAATTTCTAATGCTTCAACCTCTCATGACATGCATTCTTCTCAAAACGGCATCTTTGATAAGGAGAAGATCAAATATGCACGAAGTGCATATATGATCACTAGACCTCCCAATGTCAAAGATGGTCTTGGTTTTGACAGGAAAAAACACATGTCTACTCCTAATCATGCTAAGAATAGAATCACTTTTGTTAAAGAAAAATCCCATGAATCTGAGTTACAAACAGTGTTCCGTACATTTGATGCTTCTTATGTTCTCATGAAAAACAAGTATGGAAAAGTCATTGCTAAATATACAGGGCCACGCCACAAGAACTTAAAAACTTGTGTGTGGGTGCCCAAGACTCTTGTGACTAACCTGAGAGGACCCAAGCAAGCTTGGGTACCTAAAACCAAGGAATAGTTCTATTTTGCAGGCTTACTCCTCCGGCGGATCTAAGTGGATGCTAGATAGCGGATGCACAAATCATATGACCGGAGAGAGAGGTATGTTTGTGGAGTACGAGTGCAACAAGGATCCAAGTGAAGGTATATACTTTGGAGACAACAGCCAAGGAAAGGTCCTTGGTAGTGGTAACATTGAAATATCCTCTCAACACACCTTATCTAATGTTTTACATGTAGACTCTCTAGATTATAATCTTTTATCAATATCTCAACTATGCGACAAAGGTTACAACTGTTTATTCACTAATGAGGGTGTGACCGTCTTTAGAAGAAGCGATGGCTTGATTGCGTTCAAGGGATTGTTGAAGGGAAAGCTTTATCTTGTTGACTTCAACAAAGATAAAACCGAACTCAACACTTGCTTGGTTGCTAAGACCAACATGGGATGGCTGTGGCATAGACGGCTAGCCCATGTTGGAATGAGAAATCTGCAGAAACTTCTAAAAGGTGGTCACATCCGTGGTCTTAAGGATGTGGTTTTTGAAAAAGATAGGCCGTGCAGCGCTTGTCAAGCAGGAAAACAGGTTGGAGCACCACACACCGCCAAGAATGTGATGACCACCGCTAGACCGCTGGAACTTCTCCACGTGGATCTCTTTGGTCCAATTGCGTACATCAGCATCGGCGGTAACAAATACGGTTTAGTAATTGTTGATGATTTTTCAAGATTTACCTGGGTATTTTTCTTGTATGATAAATCAGAAACTCAGGGAATCCTCAAGAAGTTCTTGAAAAGAGCTCAGAATGAATTATCATCAACCGTAAAGAATATCAGAAGTGACAATGGGACAGAATTCAAGAACACCCAAGTTGAAGAATATCTCAATGAAGAAGGTATAAAGCATGAATTCTCGGCACCCTACTCTCCTCAACAGAACGGGGTGGCCAAAAGGAAGAACAGAACATTGATCGAAATGGCGAGAACAATGTTGGATGAATACAAGACGTCAGACCGATTTTGGGCAGAAGCGGTGAACACCGCTTGTCATGCCACAAATCGGTTGTACCTTCATCAACTACTGAAGAAAACTCCATATGAGCATCTCACGGGTAAAAAGCCTAATGTTTCTTATTTCAAAGTTTTTGGTTGCAAATGTTTTATCCTGAACAAGAAACCAAGGGCCTCGAAGTTCGCTTCGAAGTCCTATGAAGGATTCTTGCTCGGATATGAATCGAATGCCTACGCCTATCGTGTCTTCAACAAGGTGTCCGGCCTTGTTGAAGTAGCACGTGACGTAGTGTTCGATGAAACTAACGGCTCACAAGTGGAGCAAGTCGATAAGTTTATGCTAGATAAGGAGGAAGCTCCATGTGAAGCGCTGAAGAAAATGGCACTTGGTGATATCCTACCACGAGAGGAAACACAAGACGAACTTCAACAAGGAAGCAATGATCAAGGGGGAGCTCCTACACAAGATCAGGTTGAGGAAGGTCAAGAAGATCAAGATGATCATGGAAGCAATAATCTAGGGGGAGACATGACACATGAAGACAATGAAGAACAAGCAACTATACAAATTCCACATCCAAGAGTACATCAGTGTGTTGAAAGAGACCATCCTGTCAACAATATCATTGGAGATATTGCTAAGGGAGTAACTACTAGATCTCAAATTGCAAATTTTTGTGAACACTATTCTTTTGTGTCTTTTCTGGAACCATACAGGGTAGAAGAAGCCTTAAGGGATCCAGACTAGGTGATTGCAATGCAAGAGGAGCTGAACAACTTCAAAAGAAATGGAGTATGGGAGCTGGTGGAAAGACCAAGGGCGAACATCGTTGGAACCAAATGGGTCTTTCAGAACAAGCAAGATGAACATGGAGTAGTGACAAGAAATAAAGCGAGGTTGGTGGCCAAAGGTTACTCTCAGGTGGAAGGTTTGGACTTCGATGAAACTTTCGCTCCTGTAGCTAGACTTGAGTCCATTCGCATTTTATTGGCATATGCTACTCACCATAATTTTAAGTTGTATCAAATGGACGTCAAGAGTTCCTTCCTCAATGGTCCGATAAAGGAGGAAGTCTATGTGGAGCAGCCACCAGGGTTCGAAGATCAGGAGTATCCCAACCATGTCTATAAACTGCGTAAGGCTCTCTATGGCCTCAAACAGGCTCCTCGAGCCTGGTATGAGTGCCTTAGAGATTTTCTGACTCAAAATGGATTCAAAATTGGTAAAGCTGACTATACACTCTTTACTAAACATTTTTATG
Source organism: Neostapfia colusana (assembly GCA_030760725.1). Classification (NCBI taxonomy): domain Eukaryota; kingdom Viridiplantae; phylum Streptophyta; class Magnoliopsida; order Poales; family Poaceae; genus Neostapfia; species Neostapfia colusana. Next base: position 2,767,882 of record JASWHV010000010.1, on the reverse strand, counting down.
ATCATTTATTCGTATGTCAAATTTATGTTGATGACATTATTTTTGGATCCACTAACAAGTCCTTCTGTGAAGAATTTAGCAAAATAATGACAGACAGGTTCGAGATGTCAATGATGGGTGAATTGAAATTCTTCTTGGGATTTCAAGTGAAGCAACTGAGAGAAGGTACATTTATAAGCCAAACTAAATATACACAAGACATTCTCAAGAAATTCAATATGGACAAAGCCAAGCCCATCAAGACACCCATGGCCATCAACGGACATCTCGACCTCAATGAAGACGGTCCAAATGTGGACCAAAAGGTATATCGGTCCATGATTGGCTCCTTACTTTATTTATGTGCATCTAGGCCAGATATTATGCTTAGTGTTTGCATGTGTGCAAGGTTTCAAGCCGCACCTAAAGAGTGTCACTTAATTGCTGTAAAAAGAATCCTAAGGTACCTTGTGCACACACCCAACTTGGGCCTTTGGTATCCCAAAGGATCCAAGTTTAACTTGATAGGGTATTCCGACGCCGACTATGCAGGATGCAAAGTCGATAGAAAGAGCACGTCAGGGACTTGTCAATTTCTTGGTAGGTCCCTAGTTTCTTGGTCATCTAAAAAGCAGAACTCCATTGCTCTTTCCACAGCAGAAGCGGATTATGTTGCAGCCGGTAGTTGTTGTGTGCAACTACTTTGGATGCGACAGACTCTTAGGGACTACGGCTACAATCTAAGTCATATCCCGCTTCTATGCGATAATGAAAGTGCTATAAAAATTGCACACAACCATATAGAGCACTCAAGAACTAAGCACATACATATCCGTCATCACTTTCTTAGAGATCATTCATTAAAAGGTGACATTGCTATTTCACATGTTAGGACTGAAAAACATCTTGTGGATATTTTTACCAAACCATTAGATGAGAAAAGGTTTTGTGAACTAAGAAATGAGCTAAACATTCTTGACTCTCGAAATGTGGCTTGAAACATTGCATACCTGGTTGCAACTCAAAATGTTCCTTTGTATTGTTAAAAATGCTCCTCTTCTCCTTTTCTACTCAGAAAACTATCTTAATGAAGAAATCTTGTGGATTATGACCATTGTTTGATTGCTGATTGCCTACTGGTCTTAATCACCAAGACAATTTGCAAAATTATTGTCCTTGGATCACAATTAACATCTATATATGTATCAGGTCTGTTGGAAACGGACTAGTCCGATTTTCAACCGGACTAGTACGGACAGACGACAATTAAGTTAACTCAGGGGCACCGGACTAGTCCGCTACCATGACCGGACTAGTCCGGTCAGTCGCATATAGAAGCAGTTGGCCGGACCAAACGCCTCCCTCTCCACTCATAAGCACTTTGTCTCACCCCCTCTCCTAAACCCTAGCTCCCAAAGTGATTTTCGAGTTGAGCCCTCAAACTCGGAGTTTTCTCCGTGAAAAAGCCTCTTCTCGACGAGGGGATCCTACTTTCCGGACTCATCCGGATAGACTCTTGCTCCTTCAACGCGAATCTTCAAATCTTGGTAAATCCCCCCCTAAAACCAAAATCTCAATTTTTCTAGCTCTAGCTAGTTTCCTTTGATTTCAAAAGGATGTACATTGCATAAATAGATGTATTCCTACCACTTTCCTGCCCTTTTGTCCTTAGATAGGAGATTTGTTTCAAATGAAACATTCAATTTAGGGTTCTTATGCTAGGCCGGACTAGTCCGGCGCTCAGATGCGGACAAGTCCGGTCCGCCGAACTAGTCCGCACTCTGAAACCGGACAAGTCCGGTCTCTGACAGTTGAACCCCTACATTCCCATTTGAAGTCGATAATGCGTCCATTTGCATCTAATCCTTAAAATCCTTATCAGGCATCATGTCTTCGGGCTCAGATGACGGCTCTTTTCACCTTGACGAAGAAGTTCAACGTGAAAGAGTGAGGAGAGCTAAGGAGGGAGTGATGAAGAAGAGACATGATGTCAATGCTCACTCTCCACCCTCCGACGACAATCTACCTAAGAAGAGGAAAGTCATTGTCAAAAGGCCTCAAAGGAAAGATGCTGCTGAGGGCTCGTTAGGGCCAAAAAGAGTTCTCAATAAAGGGAAGGGACTTGCTAGTGGCCCCATTGGGCCTCTGAAAATGAAAAATCCCGTTCACCGCAACAGGCAGCCTTCAAGTGAGGATTTCACTGGAAAAGGGAATGAGCTAGCTGATAACTTCAGGAAGATTGAAGTGTATGACCGACCTAAACCATGTTCTGATCCAAGGTTCTGGAGCAACTTCCATGCAGACTACTACGAGCATGTGTACATGAAGATGAAGAATCCTGTAGTAGAGAGTCAATGGCTAAATGTTGAATACCTGAAGTCGAAGAGGTATCCTGCCTTTCGTGAGATGGTGGAGGCCTTAGAGAGGCACGGTCTGACGGACCTGCTATCCTTTGAGTATGACTGGAACAATGAAGTCATTACCCAGTTTTACTCCACTCTCTACTTTGCTCGTGGTGATGGAGACAGTCTTACTTGGATGACTCATGGTTCAAAGTACAGTGTCACTTATGATGACTTTGCTAGGATTCTTCACCTCCAACACACTTTGGATCATGAACTGGTCATCCATAATCTGAAACCCCTGGAGAAGGAAGAGCTTGAGTTTCTCTATGACACAAGGATGCCATATGTTCCTCCCACAATCAAATATCTGAAGCCCTTCTTTGTGGTCCTCAATAGAGTCCTGAGAAAGACTACAGCTCCGAAGGATGGAGATGTGGGAACTATACAAGGGACCTTGAGGACTCTCATGAAGGTCATTAGTGGAAGGAGACCATTCAATGTTTTTGAGTATATCTACAACGACATCGTGAACATCTCAATCACCTCTAATAGGTCCTGTGGATATGCACCGTATATCATGTACATGATTGAGAAAGTGACGGGACTCGAGTTCGTCAAGGATGTCAAGCATGCGGGGTTGAAGCCGCAAAAACCCACCGAGTACACTCTCCCCCCGGCTCCAACTGCCCCGTCCTCTCCACCAGTGGAGAGGAGATCAAAGCAAGCTCATGATGTCACTAGATCTGCAGCTGCTCCAACTGGGTCTCCACCTGCCCAAGAATCATCCAGTGGCATCTTCAAGGTGCTCTCCTCCATCTTTGCCTGCTGCCGCAAGATCGAAGACAGGCAGCGCAAGGAAAAGCTTGCAAGGAAGAAACACCAACAGTATGTCAATGCCAATATCAAGTCTATCTGTGCAAAGCTTGAGATTGAGCCCGTTGGATCACCTCCCGCCTCCGAGGACTCAGAGGAAGATCCTGCTCCCATGGATGCCGAAGTGGGTGAAGATGAAGATCAGACTGAGACTGAAGGAGAAGGCAGCGATGAGTGATTCCCCTCAATTTTTCCCTTTTTGGTGCCTTGATGCCAAAGGGGGAGAGATTGAGATTAGATTTGGACTCGAACTATCTAGTATTAGTTATTAAGATCTTTTGTGATCAAGGACATGTACCTATTTTAAAATCTTGTAATTCACTATTTCTTTTCTTATGTGTGATGCACTATGCTCTAATGCCTACTTATATGTTCACTACTGTTTGTCTTTAATTTATCACATTTTGTTTATCACACACCTGTTAGGCACCCCACCATAAGGTGTGTGCATATGTGAGAAGCTTTTTGTGAATTCCTTATTATTCTCATATGTGCACACCTTATGAAAATCAACTTTTTATTCTCAATTGTGATATCTCAAATAGTTGTCATCAATCACCAAAAAGGGGGAGATTGTAAGTGCATCTAGGATATCCCTTGTGGGTTTTGGCTAATTGATGACAAGCATATGAGATCCTAATGAAATTATTGCAGGACAAACAAAGTGAACTAGCTCGTGCACACAAAAAGGTGAAAAATAGAGTGGTGTCCGAAAAGGAAGACTTTAGTGGAATATAGAAGAGCAAAGTAGATGTAAATGTATAGGGTGTGTGAGAGAGACACATCCCAAGAGCTCATGACTTTGCGTAAGGGTAAGGGGTTTAAAAATCAACTAAAATCCACTGGACACCAGACTAGTCCGTTCATGGACCGGACTAGTCCGGTCAGCTTACTGGAATGCGACCGGACAAGTCCGGTTTTAGACCGGACTAGCCCGCTCATGTTTCTGTTGTCCTCTTTAGAGGACTGCGGACTAGTCCATCCATGCGACAGGACTAGTCCGCTAAACTTTCTGGAACCCCACTTCACATAGCACCGGACAAGTCCGGTTTTAGACCGGACTAGTCCGGTTAACCCACTGGAAGTAGACCGGACAAGTCCGATCATATACCGGACTAGTCCGGTATTAGGTTTTACAACGATAACTTTTTAGAAACTATATAAATGGGTGATCCACAGCCTCCCAAAGTGGAGACACGACTCATACTGCATGAAACAAGAACCCTAGCGCCGCCACCTGTCCCAAGAGCTCCAAAACACATCTCCCCACACATCTAAGGTGAAAAAAAGGTGAAGATCAATCAAACACTTGGATTTGGGATTGGGAGATCGTTGTTCTTTCGTTGTGAGCTCTTGGGGTTTGATCTCTCTACACTCATATTCTGCATTCTAATCTTTTTAAGTGTATTTGACCGCTTTCTCATTGTAATTCTTGTGGGAGCCCTCAACGTGTGAGGTTGCCCCACAAACTCGGTGATTACCCGTGCTAGTGGAGTCAAGTCGGCCTTGTGTGGTGACTTGAAGAGGGAAAGGGTTAGAGACCCGGCTCTGTGTGAGCCTCCTCAACGAGGACGTAGATCTCTTGGTGAGATCGAACCTCGGTAAAATTTTTGTCTCGCATGCCTCCCTGTTTTTTTTGTTGATTATAACATCTAGTTGCTAAACTTCATAATTTGAGTTGCTAAGTCTCATTCACGGGCATAATCACACCTCACATTGTAAAATCAAAATAGAATAATTGTTGTTCTTATTTCCGCTGCTAAACAAGTTAATTCTTCTGCACAACACTTATACAATCTACACAATTCAGCACACCGGACTAGTCCGCCCACACAACCGGACTAGTCCGGTCAATCAAGTTTCTGATAATTCTATTAAGTGTGCAGGAATCTTTTAAAGGCCTATTCACCCCCCTCTAGGCCACATTCATCTTGTCAACGAAGCCGAAGACCGAGTTCGGTTGATACAAGAGAACTTAAAGGCTGCACAATCCCGACAGAAGAGCTACGCTGATCAATGGCGTAGGCCTTTGCATTTTGACGTCGGAGAGCATGTGTACCTTCGGGTATCTCCGATGAAGGGAATTCACCGGTTCGGTGTAAAGGGGTGTGGGGACCACCCCGTGGTTCACTCACTCCAGGATCGCATAGGGTGGTGCCGTACGATGCAGCACCCAACAGCACACACAAAAAGAATAAAGAACAAAATACAAACTTTTATTTGATATAAAACAGCGGAAGTCTTTTACAAAATATAACTAGACAGCGGAAATAATGTACATTAGTAGCCTCTCATCCTAACTATGCAAAAGTGCAGCCGTCCAGCCCAGGGACGCTACACGCTAGCAGCATGGAACCGGAGAAATCACGGCGGCGTGCAGGGCTCCATCTCGGCCGTGTACCCTGACGGGGGCATCGCCTCATCCTCGGAACCCTCCTCATAGCTCTCACCTGCGTACAGCTCAAATATTGCAACCGTGAGCACAATGGCTCAGCAAGGCTTAACCGTCTGACCTAGGCATCTACATGCAAGGAGGTGTATGATAGGAAAAGGAATTTGCGACAAAGACACGCCTATAAGTTGATCCTTACTTTCAGTTTTATAGCGTCAAATTCATGTTCCTTAGGCAGCCCTCACATTGGAAGTCCACAATCAAACAAGAAACGCTTTCCTCCGATGTGGTGATTGTAAGGGCCTCAGTTGTTGACACACATTTGCAGTGTTCATCACCACACCACACACCTCATTTGAGGAAGAATGATGAACACAAATGAAGAGCAAGTAACAATTATCAACATGCTCATTAGATAACAAACTCACACATTGCAAAAGTGGTATTTCCCACATGTGATATAGATGGGCTGGACATATGAAAACTCCTACACTTTACTAAGGATGTCCATGCCAAGTTTCACCCAAATTCAAAACCTTTTTGAGGTCATTTTGGGTATAGTTAGGAAGAGGGCAGTTTGAAACCATATTCAAATTCAAACTGTTTTTATCCCATGAATTTAAAAGTGGGAGGCATATTCTTACTCAGCACATTTTTGTGAGCTCACACACCAATTTTCACTCCATTTGGAGTTGATCTTGACATGAGCTAAGTGGGAGAAATTCAAACTTTATTTGAATTTCAAACTGAACTTGTGCTGAAATTCATTCAAACCAAACCTCATTTGAACTTTGATCAATTCAAATGGCTCATGGGTGAATAATTTGAATTGCCAAGGGTAGTATGGGGTTCACTGTTTACAACAGTGATTAGGAGTAAATTTCAGAGGTTAAAACTGGAAGTGGGACCCACATGTCAGCCACTGCTCAGATCAAACCGACTGAGACTTTTCTCACTCGGGTCGCCGAGCCGCAGCTGTGATCGCCATCGAGGGCAGCCGCCGCGCCAGCAGCTGCTTGCCCACGCGCGGGCGTGAGGCGGTGCAGAGCCTTCTTAAGGCGCCTGCCCCCCTCCTCGGCCGAGGCACCGCCGTTCTTCCCTGCAAGAACTCAGCGCCGGCCAAAAACTTCTGCAGCTCGGACTCAATCAGAGAACGCCGATCGCAGCTCCCTCCGTCCACTCCAGAGCCCCAGCAAGGTACTAGAGACCTTCCTCCATCCTCCCCGTTGCTAGAATTCGATTGAAACCGATTGATATCGGCTGTGCCGAAAGATCAAATTGGGGACTTGGAACCACCGCACCTCGGGCTCTCGTGGACAGCCCAACCAGGGCGTTGTCACGCCCGAGCCAAGGCACCCTTGGACGCGCTGGTGACCGGTGCTGCTCATCCCCGAGCCACAGCTCGAGAGGTTGCTCACCGGCGGCGAATTTCCACTTTTCCCCTTTCTGTGTGCAGAACGACCTTCGGGTACGATTCTGTTTAATTCGTGCTCTAGAAAGGATTAGAGGGCCTCAAACCGCTCTCACACGAGCTAGACACGGTAACGCACAAGTTGCCTTCACAACTCTGGGCCGGAGAACCTCTGTACCCGGCGTAATTTGAGGTCTACCAATGGCGGAATGAACGGGCGGCATCGGGCGCACGGTGAGGACCTAGTTCGGGCCTTCCCCGAGCTGCCTCGAGCTCATGTCGACCTTCTCTGAGGTCCACTGATGCTCCCCGACCGATTTCCAAAGTAGCTGAGGTGCTAGAGGGGTCAGCCGACATGGTCGAAGTTGTTCCGAGGTGGCGGCTCGTCGCCGACCATGCTCCGGTCATTGTCATGAGCAGCTGACCCTAGAATCCTGTTCCCCGAGTAAAAGTAGGCAGGGGCGGCCAGAATCGAGAAGTTTGGAGCTGTACAGCAGCCGGCGGCGAGCTCTCCGGCGAGGTCCCTCGGCGGCGGAGCGCGGGCGTCGCGAGGTTGAAGAAGGGGGTGGACCCCAGCTGTCAGCGGGAGATATTTTGAATCGGGATCCGGCTGCGGCCGGGATCGGGTGTGCTGGCGCGCAAAATCCTTGTGGACCGCGGTGTGCTGTCAACTCAGCGTGCGACGCGTGTCCCCGGGGCCCACGCGCGATTTAAACTTTTCCCCGATTTTCAGATTTCCTTCAAACTTCAAATCCTCATAACTTTGGCTAGAAAGCTCCAAATTGAGTGAACCAAATTTTGCTGGATTCAGCTCTCCGAGTACTTTCCAGCAAATCAAGTCTCACTTCATGAAAATCCTTAATTTTTGAGAATTAATTCCTCAAAGTTTAAACTGTTAGGAATTTTAACTGGAGAATCCTTTGGAGGAAAATCCTGAAATTTTGCTGGGATGTTCACCGAAATATCCCTGAACTACCATAAAAATTTCAGATCCATTTGAGCTCATCTGATCCACCTAATGGTGTGATTAGTGAAACTGTTCCAGAGAAAATAGAAAATGTTCAGAAACATTTTCAGAATTTTCTCTGAAATTGTTTAGCTCATAACTTTAGCTAGGAACCTTCAAATTAAGTAAGACCAACTCCATTAGAACCCTATGAAAATCTAGTTTTCAGAAAGTCATAGTTTGTTTCATGAAAATTTCTAGAACACCCTAAGAGTTCCAATGAAGGTCAAGGACATAATTAATTGTGGAGGGCTCAAATGAGCTTTGCTGCAATTAAAACTTGACCAAGTCTCTGTTTAGGTTGTAACCAAGCCACAGTAAAAGTTTCACAGTCATTAGGTCTGTCTAGCAAGGGTTATAGACTTCACAACTTCAAAGTTAATACCAATGCATTTAAATTGATACATATATTGCTCTTATCATGTAGTCGCTAAGGTCGAGGAGGAACCCGAAGTCCTAGACTTCGTTACTCCGGAGGAACAGCTAGCCTACGACCAAGAGCAGAAAGGCAAGCTCCGGTTTGCATTAACCTTTTACAAATTTTTATTATTTTGAGCACATACTTGTTTCCTTTATTCTGTGCATTAGAGTCTTGTTTGGAAGCCCCACTGCATAGCCAAGAGGACCATGGGTTGGGTTTAGGATTGCAAACCCCGTTAGCTACTGCATTGCTAGGATAGAGTAGGATTCGGTACAAGTCGAGTAGTTGTAACTACTCGCGAGCATAGGCTAGAGGCACTCGACTCGGGTAGTGATAGCACATGAAACACATGGCAAGAAAATGAGACCAAGCGGAGGGTAAGGGCAGCAGGACTTTGGGGCCTGTGTGCTGTAGCTCCGCTTGTGTCGATTGAGGACCGAGCCGTGTGCGGGCCTGTTGAACAAGCTAGAACAGTACCGAAGACCTACCGGCTATATGGGAACCAGGAAACTGATGTAACTCGGGTAGCTGGGTGTTGAGGCATAGCTGGTCGTTCAGAGGGTAGGTTGAGAGCTCGAGGTGTAAATCGGCTGGCGGCACTGAGATGAGCGTGCAGAGACCTCTTGCTCGGGACGATTGGACCGGTTCAACATTTGGCTAACGGGTGAAAGGTAGTCGCGTACGGCGTCCGTGATGGTTGTTGTAGGCAACATCGAGTACGGGCATACGTGACGGGTTGTTCGGGTAACCCTGCAGGTGTAAATCGATTATAATCGCTGTCCCTCGCGGTCAGTGAGTACCACTTGTTCACTGTACCGTGACGTAGAAAGAACAGGCTAGTCACATGTTAAAATGTTGCTGATTGAAAGCTGGACATTGATTGTTAATGATATGCTGTAGCTTAGAGCTAACTAAAGTTCTTTTCAACTTTGGGCAAAGTACATGAGAGAAATGCGCTTCTTGTTTGATTGCGGCTCTCTCATGTGCCTTAGCGTAAGGTTCTCCACAACCTGCTGCTAAAACTGGAAAGTAAGGTTCTACTAATTAGGCGAGTCCTTGCAACTGATTTTTACCTCATGTAACCCATTACCCTCATGTAGAAGTTCCATGTTTAGGTGAGACGGGTCAGACTTGCTGAGCCTTCGTGCTCACTGCTTGTGTTTGAAGCTTTTGCAGGGTTCTATGATGAAGGGACTCCCGAAGAGGAGACGGAACCCCAGGAGGGGAATCCCGTCGAGTGGGAGTCGTGCACGCCGCAGAGTTAGTGTGCGTGTGTGCTAGCAAGGACGCGTTCAAGGGCTGAACGTGCACTTGATGCTTAGTCTACGCCCGTGAGTGTAGACTGAACTTATTTTGATGTAAACATGTTCAAAACCTGTTTATGTAATAAAATTTCGCTTCCGCTTTGTACCTTTGACGTGTGTTATACGGTGCTGTGCAACGCAGCACCCCTCAGCGTGATCCTGGCTCGACAGGACCAACGGGGTCGTGTCAGTGATGCCCAAAGCGGAAAGTAAACTTAATTAGCTCTACATCTACAGCATACATGGTTTCCAAAACATTAATATATCATCACAGCATATTATCATTAAACTGGCTTACTTCACTTCTTACTACGTCACGAAACAGTGAACAATCGGTACTCAAATAACCACGAGGGATGGTGATTACAATCAGGAGACACCCGGATAACACGTTGCATACACCCACTTTCAGAAGCGTGATTCCACACCCCTTCCTACTCTGTTGTATGCAACAACCTTTCAAAGGCAATCCAAATGCCGAACCGGTCCATCCGTAACGGGTAGGAGGTCCCCGCGTGGAGCGTGACTGTGCCCACCGGCAGATTTACACCTTGCTACCCTCAACCCACTCCTATTTACGGTTGGGTAAGCCTCGGCACCCAGGTTAACCATTTACATCGGTTTCCTGCTTATGTCAGTATGCCATCCGGTACTGTTCAATACTTGTTCAGCAGGCCCGCACACGACTCGGTCCTCAATCGACACCAACAGGGCTACGCATGTGAGACCTCCGCTCACTGCTTCCTATCCCCCCTGCTGGGTCTCATTTTCACCACTCTTAAGCCATTTTCTATTCTGACCAAACCGTGTGATAAACCTTACCTCGCGAGTAGATTCCAACTACTTGACTTCTACCGAGGTCCTAAGCATATTAGCGGGGCCTTGTCTATTCGTCGGCTCTGTAAGCTACCCAACCGCTCATAGGATTTAAAAGGTTATGCAAGTGGGGTTTCAATCACCTTAACTCTAATGCAAACATTCACCCTAGACATAAGTGATACAAATAAAGAATTTTATAAAAGGTACTTAAGTGCAAACCGGGGCTTGCCTGGTTGCGAGTCAGAGAAGAAGTGAGCTTCTGGTGGGAGGTGACACGACCCCACTGGTCCTGTCGAGCCAGGATCACGCTGAGGGGTGCTGCGTTGCACAGCACCGTATAACACACGTCAAAGGTACAAAGCGGAAGCGGAAGTTTTATTACATAAACAAGTTTATGAACATGTTTACATCAAAATAAGTTTACTCCACACTCGCGGGCGTAGACTAAGCATCAAGTGCACGTTCAGCCCTTGAACGTGTCCTTGCTAGCACACACGCACACTAACTCTGCGGCGTGCACGACTCCCACTCGACGGGGTTCCCCTCCTGGGGTTCCGTCTCCTCTTCGGGAGTCCCTTCCTCATAGAACCCTGCAAAAGCTTCAAACACAAGCAGTGAGCACGAAGGCTCAGCAAGTCTGACCCGTCTCACCTAAACATGGAACTTCTACATGAGGGTAATGGGTTACATGAGGTAAAATCATTTGCAAGGACTCGCCTAATTAGTAGAACCTTACTTTTAAGTTTTAGCAGCAGGTTGTGGAGAACCTTATGCGAAGGCACATGAGAGAGCCGCAATCAAACAAGAAACGCATTTCTCTCATGTACTTTGCCCAAAGTTGAAAAGAACTTTAGTTAGCACTAAGCTACAGCATATCATTAACAATCAATGTACAGCTTTCAATCAGCAACATTTTAACATGTAACTAGCCTATTCTTTCTACGTCACGGTACAGTGAACAAGTGGTACTCACTGACCGCGAGGGACGGCGATTATAATCGATTTACACCTGCAGGGTTACCCGAACAACCCGTCACGTACGCCCGTACTCGATGTTGCCTACAACAACCATCACGGACGCCGTACGCGACTACCTTTCACCCGTTAGCCCAATATTGAACCGGTCCCATCGTCCCGAGCAAGAGGTCTCTGCACGCGCATCTCTGTGCCGCCAGCCGATTTACACCTCGAGCTCTCAACCTACCCTCTGAACGACGGGCAATGCCTCAATACCCAGCTACCCGAGTTACATCAGTTTCCCGGTTCCCATATAGCCGGTAGGTCTTCGGTACTGTTCTAGCTTGTTCAACAGGCCCGCACACGGCTCGGTCCTCAATCGACGCAATCGGAGCTACAGCACACAGGCCCCAAAGTCCTGCTGCCCTTACTCTCCGCTCGGTCTCATTTTCTTGCCATGTGTATCATGTGCTATCTCTACCCGAGCAATGTGCCTCTAGCCTATTCTCGCGAATAGTTCCAACTACTCGACTTGTACCGAATCCTACTCTATCCTAGCAATGCAGTGGCTAACGAGGTTTTCAATCCTAAACCCAACCCATGGTTTTCTTGGCTGTGCAGTTGGGTTTCCAATCAAGACTCTAATGCAAAGAACAATATTCAAAGATGTGCTCAAAACAATAAACATTTGTAAAAAGGTTAATGCAAACCGGGGCTTGCCTTGCTGCTCTTGGTCGTAGGCTAGCTGTTCCTCCGGAGTAACGAAGTCTAGGACTTCGGGTTCCTCCTCGACCTTAGCGACTACATGATAGAACAATACATGTATTAATTTAATGCACTTGTATTAAGTTTGAAGTTGTGAAGTCTATAACCTTTGCTAGATAGACCTAATGACTGTGAAACTTTTACAGTGGCTTGGGTTACAACCTAAACAGAGACTTGGTCAAGTTTTAGTTGCAGCAAAGCTCATTTGAGCCCTCCACAAATAATTATGTCCTTGACCTTAATTGGAACTCTTAGGGTGTTCTAGGAATTTTCATGAGACAAACTATGACCTTCTGAAAACTAGATTTTCAGAGGGTTCTAATGGAGTTGGTCTCACTTAATTTGGAAGTCTCTAACTAAAGATATGAGCTAAACAATTTCAGAGAAAATTCTGAAAATGTTTCTGAACATTTTCTATTTTCTCTGGAACAGTTTTACTAATCACACCATTAGGTGGACTAAATGAGCTCAAATGGATCTGAAATTTTTATGGTAGTTCAGGGATATTTTGGTGAACATCCCAGCAAAATTTCAGGATTTTCCCCCAAAGGATTCTCCAGTTAAAATTCCTAACAGTTTAAACTTTAAGGAATTAATCCTGGAGAATTAAGGAATTTCATGAAGTGAAACTTGATTTTCTGGAAAGTACTCAGAGAGCTGAATCCAGCAAAATTTGGTTCACTCAATTTGGAGCTTTCTAGCCAAAGTTATAAGGATTTGAAGTTTAAAGGAAATCTGAAAATCGGGGAAAAGTTTAAACTCGCGCGTGGGCCTAGGGGACACGCGTCGCACGCCGAAGCGACAGCACACCGCGGCCCACAAGGATTTTGCGCGCCAGCACACCCGATCCCGGCCGCAGCCGGATCCCGATTCAAAATATCGGCCGCTGACAGCTGGGGTCCACCCCCTTCTTCAACCTCGCGACACCCGCGCTCCGCCGCCGAGGGACCTCGCCGGAGAGCTCGCCGCTGGCTGCTGTACAGCTCCAAACTTCTTGATTCTGGCCGCCCCTGCCTACTTTTACTTGGGGAACCTGACCCGAGGACCAGCTGCTCATGACAACGGCCGGAGCATGGTCGGCGACGAGCCGCCATATCGGAACGGCTTCGGCCATGTCGGCTGACTCTCCTAGTACCTCAGCTACTTGGGAAATCGGTCGGGGAGCATCAGTGGACCTCAGAGAAGGTCGACATGAGATCGAGGCAGCTCGGGGAAGGCCCGAAATAGGTCCTCACCGTGCGCCCGACACCCTCCGTTCGTTCCGCCATTAGTAGACCTTGAATTACGCCGGGCACAGAGGTTCTCCGGCCCAGAGTTGTGAAGGCAACTTGTGCGTTACCGTATCTAGCTCGTGTGGGAGTGGCCTGAGGCCCTCTAATCCTTTCTAGAGCACGAATTAAACAGAATCGTACCCGAAGGTCGTTCTGCACACAGAAAGGGGAAAAGTGGAAATTCGCCGCCGGTGAGCAACCACTCGAGCTGTGGCTCGGGGATGAGCAGCACCGGTCACCTGCGCGTCCAAGGGTGCCTTGGCTCGGGCGTGACAACGCCCTGGTTGGGCTGTCCACGAGAGCCCGAGGTGCGGCGGTTTCCAGTTCCGAGTTTGATCTTTCGGCACAGCCGATATCACTCGGTTTCAATCGACTTCTAGCAATGGGGAGGATGGAGGAAGGTCTCTAGTACCTTGCTGGGACCCTGGAGTGGAAGGAGGGAGCTGCGATCGGCTTGATCAAGCGGGAGCTCGAGCGGCGGCGATGGCAGTGGAAAAACAAGTCGTGTACGTCGGCAGCTCGGGGAATGGCGACTGAAGCACGCCGGGGAGGAAATAAATAGCCCAGCGGCTGGCCTCCGGCTTGGGGCGCGCAGCAGGAGCTGGCGCCGGCTGCCCCCCTTCGGTGGCGCGCGCACACAGCAGCCGGGAACCGACTGAACTGTGTTTCAGTCGGTTTGCTTTGAGGCAGAGGCTGACATGTGGGTCCCACCCCTCTTTTAACCTCTGAAATTTACTCCTAACAGCTGTGGTAAACAGTGAACCCTATTCTACCCTTGGCAATTCAAATTATTCACCCAAGGGCCATTTGAATTGATCAAAGTTCAAATGAGGTTTGGTTTGAATGAATTTCAGCACAAGTGCTGTTTGAAATTCAAATAAAGTTTGAATTTCTCCCCCTTAGCTCATGTCAAGATCAACTCCAAATGGAGTGAAAATTGGTGTGTGAGCTCACAAAAATGTGCTGAGTAAGAATATGCCTTCCACTTTTAAATTCATGGAATAAAAACAGTTTGAGTTTGAATATGGTTTCAAATTGCCCTCTTCCTATCTATACACAAAATGACCTCAAAAAGGTTTTGAATTTGGGTGAAACTTGGCATGGACATCCTTAGCAAAGTGTAGGAGTTTTTATATGTCCAGCCCATCTATATCACATGTGGGAAATACCACTTTTGCAATGTGTGAGTTTGTTCTCTAATGAGCATGTTGATAATTGTTACTTGCTCTTCATTTGTGTTCATCATTCTTGCTCAAATGAGGTGTGTGGTGTGGTGATGAACACTGCAAATGGTTGTTAAAACTTAGGCCCTTACAGGAGGACGTCCAAGGGCTCCGGTGCGTCCTCAACTTCGGTCACTATTATGAAATGTAATAAAATACATGTGTAAGTATTAAGGATTTATAAGAATTAAACTACTATTCATAGCTATTGCTATTTAGGATCCTTAATTGGCTTTGGGATTTTTACAGTAGATACTAGACTCTCTAAGGATGATTTGAGCCAAATTTGGAGACCTGTCATTGCACAATGTAGTCTTTAACATTCCTACAAGTACAATGCTTCTCCGAATTTTGAGCCCAATTCAGGAGCTTTGACATAGCTAATAGTGGAAGATCTGATTAGGGTAACTCTCCATGGTTCTAACAAAATTTGTTTCAACATTTTTGGAGCTACCATCAGAGAGATATGAATTTTTGAAGTTGGACAGGAGTTCTGAAAAGTTTCTGTTTAAATTTGAATTTCCAAATAAAGGCTGAACTATGGAAGGTAATTGGACCTAACAAATGAACTCCAATGAAGTTCAAAATTTTACTGGAGATCAGTAATGTCGTGAGGAACTTCCTGGCCAAATTTGAAGAAATTCCATAACAGAGATATTCTGGACTAAATTCCCAAAGATTTAACTTTGATGAATCTTGAAGAAATATCCAGAGATCTTCAGATCAATTTCTTTGCACTTCTGCAAAGTACTGACATAGAGAAATCCAACAAAATTTGTTTCACAAATTTTGGACATCCCTACAGAGAGTTATGGAGGTATGAAGGTTGAAACATTTTTCTGGAAATCAATTCTATGATTTTTAGCTAATTTATTTAATCCTGAGATAACCTACTGATTAAGCCCTCCAAATAAGCTCCAAAAATCCTAAAATTTTTACAGGAGGTCAGGCACTATGAAAAGGACTAGCTTACCAAATTTGGTAATATTTCATAAAGAATTGCTCCTGTAATAAATCCCTAAAGGATTTACTAAAAACAATTCTACAGAAATTCCTGGGCATTTTCATAGCATGCAATTTGTTCCTCTGTAAAGTACTCCTCCTAAGGATCCAGAAAAAAATTGTCTCACCCTTTTTGGAGCTGTCTACAGAAAGTTATGAATTTTTCAAACTGTGATAGCTCTCTGTTTAAAATCTACACAGAGACTTAACAGGGGGGCCCACTGGTCAGGTCCTTCTTCAACCTCCCGCCAGAGGCGCGCGTGCACACCAGTTCAAATCGTGGCATGGCTCGTTCTCTCTCATTTATCCACCAAATTAGCTCTGGTTTCGCCCTACATGCTCCTGGGAACATGGCGCAGCTGCCGGGCAAGGTTTCCACACATGAAAACGGCCGAAAACAGGCCGGCACCGGTGGGGCGGCTCGGGAGCTCGGCATCAACGCCTTCTGGCGCGTCCGAAGCTTCTCCCGGCGAGCTACCTTGCCCTAAAGCATCACCAATGATCGTGGAACATGGAACGCAGGCTAAACCTTGCAGCAAATGGCCGGAACATAGGGTTCACCGGAGGACCGACCCGTTTTTGCCTCCGCCAGCGATTTCTCGTCGCCCGGGGCGTGTGTTCGATGGTTTTCTGCGGTATTTGGCGTGGGAGGGCGCTAGGATCACTAGTTTCTGTGGCTTGAATTGTAGAACCGATGATCAATCACGTTGGACAAATTTACAGTTTTGGTTTGGGGCTGTTCTTCACCTGTACCGGCGCCAAAATCTAAATTCCGGCAAGACAGTGATGGAGAAGGGAAAGGGGACTGCGGTAGCATGATCTACACACCTTGGCGCACCTTAGGAAGGTGCTGGACGTGCGGAAGAGACGTTGGGGCGGCCGGAAGACGTGAAGCAGCAACGGTGACCCGAGCAGACCAGCCTGGCTCTGTGTCCTTGCTTGTGCACTCGAGCAGAGGGCTGGGAAGCACGTCGGTTGAAGACCGAGAGGGCAAAGTGAAATGTTCTGCTGCTGTGGCGTGGAGGGCTGAGCAGATAGCCGCGACAACAGGAGGTGGCAAGGTGTTTCTTGGGAGGGGGTTGCAACCGAGAGCTGTCGAGCTCTCACTGTTCGACGAAATTCTGCAGAGGCGGTGGACATTTGTGTGACTGACAAAGGGGTCCCACCACCTCTAATTTCTATCCAATTTCCACTGATATTTCTTCCCCAGCAACTCAACATTTAAGGCTAAACTTTCACAGCAAGTCATGGTTTAAACTTTCTGAATTCAAATGATTTGAATTCTGGTGTGAAAGTTTGAATTGTATTTGACCATTTGAATTTGAAATGAAGTTTGAATTCTCCATTTTGTATTGCCTCAAAAATATAGCAAACCAGCTCCAAAATTTCCAATTTTTGGCATGGCTGCTCATTCAAAGGTGGTGAACACAATTGTGAAACCCAATTTTCAAATTGAGGGAATTGGAATTTGAAACTGAATTTGAAATTCAGATTAGAGGGCTTTTCCTTTTAATCCCAAACAAATATTGAAACTCCTCCAAATGAGCTGAAATTTGGAAGGGTGAATATTTGGACTATGAAGATCCAAGTTATGAATTTAGATCTCCATGTTTGGAAGTTTTGGGAAGTCTAAACCCTCACTTTGAACTTACCCCATTATAATTCAAAGTTTTAATTCCCCTCATTTTTCATAAGTGTACCTGAGCTGAATTTTCTTGCTACCACTTTTGGGGATTTTACATCCCTCCCCCCTTAAAAAGAATCTCGTCCCGAGGTTCCAAAGGAAAAGTAAAGTGGGGCAAACCTTACTGGGTAAATGATGATAGCAAGTCCGGATAATACGCTCGTAGATAATCCTCGCTTTCCCATGTCGCCTCATCAGCGGTATGGTTACTCCACAAGACCTTGTAGAACCATAATGTCCTGTTTCTTGTGGCACGAGTCTTTTCATTGATGATCTGGATTGGATACTCCGTGTACGTGAGGTCCGGTTGAAGAACTTCCATGTATTCAGTGCGGATTTCAGCTGAGGGTTTGAGGCATTTCCTCAGCTGAGAGATGTGGAAGACGTTGTGAATGCCTGCGAGCGACGCCGGTAAATCTAGGCGATAGGCCACGGGTCCGCATTTTTCAATAACGGTGAACGGACCAATGAACCGCGGCGCAAGTTTACCTTTCACTCCGAAACGGTGAACTCCTTTCATCGGAGACACACGGACATACACATGGTCCCCGATGTTGAAGTGGAGAGGACAGCGTCTTTTATCCGCATAGCTTTTCTGACGAGATTGAGCAGCCTTGAGGTTGGCTTGTATCACTCGCACTCGTTCTTCAGCTTCATTCACCAGTTCAATGCCGTAGATGACTCGCTCGCCGGACTCGCACCAGTTGAGAGGTGTGCAACATTTCCGGCCGTAGAGAGCTTCATACGGCGCCATCTTGATGCTAGCTTGATAGCCATTGTTGTAAGAAAACTCCGCCAACGGCAAATGATCGTCCCAATTCTTGCCGTGGTGAATGGCACAAGCGCGTAGCATGTCTTCAAGCATTTGATTCACCCGTTCAGTTTGACCATCTGTCTGCGGGTGATACGTGGAGCTTCGGATCAGTTTGGTCCCCAATGATGCGTGCAGCTGTTCCCAAAACCGAGAGACAAACAGCGCACCGCGATCTGAAATAATGGAGCGGGGAACACCGTGCAAGCATAAGATTCTTGCAATATAAAGCTTCGCATATTGCTTGGCCATGTAACTGGTATGTACGGGAATGAAATGAGCCGACTTGGTTAGTCGATTGACTATCACCCAAATCGAGTCATGTTTGTGAGACGTGAGAGGTAATCCGACTATGAAGTCCATGCTGATATCGTCCCACTTCCACGCCGGAATGTTCAACGGTTGCAGCTGTATGGCTTTACTCATATGGTCGGCTTTCACCCGCCGACACGTATCACATTCGGATACGTACTTTGCGATTTCTCTTTTCATTCGCGTCCACCAAAACCTTGTTTTCAGATCTTGGTACATCTTGTTGCTGCCCGGATGAATAGAATACTTGGACAAATGAGCTTCGTCCAATATTTTCCTCCGAAGCTTCATGTCGCGGGGTACCACCATACGGTCTTTAAACCATAGTGTACCGTTATCATCTCTTCGGAAGCATTTCATTTCGCCATTCTTCATCCTTCTCCGAATGTGTGACATTCCCACGTCTTTCTTCTGCGCTTCCATAATCTCCTCTCGTATTGTAGGGACGAGAGCAAGATTATACAATGCCCCATATGGAACCAAGTACAGACTCGGCTCCTCCTCTTCAAGTGGGGTGATGGACAGACTGTTGATATGAGATTTGCGGCTTAAGGCATCGGCAACCACGTTTGCCTTTCCGGGATGGTAGTGAATCTCGATCTCATAGTCTTTGATCAGTTCTAGCCATCTCCGTTGCCGCATATTCAACTCCTTTTGAGTGAATATATATTTCAGACTTTTGTGGTCGGTGTAGAGGTGCACTAAGTTCCCAAGCAAATAGTGCCTCCACATCTTCAAGGCCAATACCACAGCAGCGAGCTCAAGATCATGAGTCGGATAGTTCTGCTCATGGTTACAAAGTTGACGTGAACCATAGGCGACCACTCTTCCTCCTTGCATCAATACACAGCCAAGCCCGATGCCAGACGCATCACAATATACGTCAAAGGGCTTGGTTGTATCCGGTTGAGCTAACACCGGGGCTGTTGTAAGATGCTTCACTAATGCTTGGAAAGCTTCTTCACAAGCTGAGCTCCAAACATATTTGATCCCCTTTTTCAACAGTTCAGTCATCGGCTTAGCAAGCTTGGAGAAATTTGGTATGAATCTCCGATAATATCCTGCTAACCTGAGGAAACTCCTGACTTCATGGACTGATGTGGGGGACTTCCATTTCAGCACTTGTTCAATTTTGCTTGGATCAACTGCAATGCCTTCTGCAGAAATAATGTGACCAAGGAATGGCACTTGGCTGATCCAAAACTCGCACTTGCTGAACTTAGCATAAAGCTTATGATCTCTTAATCGCTGAAGTACGATATGCAAGTGTTTGGCGTGTTCTTCTTCAGTCTTGGAGTAAACCAAGATGTCGTCTATGAACACCACCACAAACTTGTCCAACTCCGGCATGAACACTGAGTTCATGAGATACATGAAGTGTGCCGGGGCGTTGGTGAGACCAAAGGACATGACGAGGTATTCATACAACCCATATCTCATCGAGAAGGCCGTCTTTGGGATATCCTCCGCTCGGATCTTGATTTGATGATATCCGGAGCGAAGATCCATCTTGGAAAATACACTCGCACCCACAAGTTGATCGAAGAGGATATCGATGCGGGGCAGTGGATATTTATTCTTGATGGTGACGGTGTTGAGAGGTCGGTTGTCCACACACAACCTCAAGGTTTCATCCTTCTTCTTCACAAACAGCGCCGAGCATCCCCATGGCGAGGAACTCGGTCGAATGAAACCCTTCTTCATCAAATCGTTGAGCTGCTCCTTTAGTTCAGCCAGCTCATTCGGAGCCATCTTATACGGTCTCCGTGAGATCGGTGTCGTCCCAGGTACAATTTCAATCTTGAACTCGACATCTCTTTCGGGTGGCATACCCGGAAGATCATCCGGAAAGACATCCGGGTATTCACGGACCACACGAATATCCTCAAGTTTCGTGGCTTCCGTGTTATATGTGGCTGGGGTTTCTTGAGCCGAATGGTCAAGAATAAGAACATGTGGTTCATGAAGTGGAGAGTTTAAACGAACCACACGTGGAATGATGTCAAGAACAGCACCATGGCGATGTAGCCATGACATTCCTAAAATGACATAAAGTTTTTGACTTTCTAACAATATTAGAGAAGTCGGATATAGATTCCCACCCAACTGTAATGGTGCTCTATAGACCATTCTATCAGCTGTTATTTTCCCACCCGGAGAACATATCAAATATGAATTATTTGTGGGAATGATAGGCAGTTGATATTTAATAACATAATACTGACTTATGAAATTATGGGTGGCACCGGAGTCAAAAAGTATGACTACGGGATGATCTAGGTAAGAGAACGTACCCGCGAGGACGGGTTCGCCTTCCGGCACATCTTCGATGGCTAAGTGGTGGACGTTGCCAGGTTTTGGTGCTGGTTTCTTGGGCTGGTTACGGGGCTTATTAGCACCCTGATATGGTGCTGCACCCCTGCTCTGTCGCGGCTCGGGGCAGTCTCTTGAAATGTGCCCGACACGGCCACACGTGTAGCACGTGTAAGGTGTCGGGATCCCACCGACTTGAGGATGGAATCCCGGTGTACGCTGTTGAAACTGAGGCGCACGCGGGACCATCCTTTGCTGCTGCTGTTGCTGTGATGGATATGTCGGTCGAAAGCCAGGCGCATTATATTGCCGACCGTGAAACTGAGGCGGTCGCGCCGGTGGCTGCCATCTCTGACCGGATGGTGAGCGATATACCACGCGGTATTTCTGTGGCGTTCCACCACTGCTGCTCGTCAGCGCGCTGCGTTTCCTCTTGTCAGAACCGCGCTCGCGCTGAGCATTCTCCTGTAGAATCGCGGCATTAACTAGGTCGTTGAATGTGCCGCGATTGCTCTGGGCGAGATGGACCTTCATCTTGGAGTTCAGGCCCCGGAAGAACGCATTGCGCTTGTTGTCTTCCGTGCCCACAAATCCTGGCGCATACTGCGCCAGCCGATTGAATAACCTGGAGTACTCATGAGCACTCCTCTCACCTTGTCGTAGCGCCAGGAACTCCTGGAGCTTCATTTCCATCACACCGGGAGGTATGTGATAGGCGCGGAACGCCTCCCGGAACTCAGTCCATGTGACGGCATGGCCAGCCGGTAAGGAGGCGGTGTAGTTCGCCCACCAGGTACCGGCTTCTCCTTGAAGCTGTTGCGCTGCATACAGCGCCTTCTGGTGTTCGGTGCATCGTAGCAGCCCGAACTTCGCCTCCAGAGTGCGGATAAAGCTGTCCGCCTCCAAAGGTTCTTCGGCCTCCGTGAAGACCGGTGGATGGGTCGCCATGAATTCTGTATATGAACTTTGTTGGGGCTGGCGTTGCCCATTGTCTTGGCGTCCTCCCTGATGGGACGCATTCTGCTGCACCAACATCCGCAGTAACTCGGTTTGCTCGTCGCGCGAGCCGAGCACTGCGGCGAGAACCTCCGCAAGATTCCTTGGAAGTTCTGGTGGTGGAGGAGGTGATTGCTGCTGCGTCGTGGTCTGCTCCGGAGGTGGAGACTCATCACCACGAACTTGACTCGGACCTCCCTCCTCTTGCGTTGAACGTGTCCGCACCATTCTGCATTCATACCATTCAAACGATCAGCACATGTGGGTTTAGCTCATCCAGCCTATACAATAGTAATGCGAGAATGGGATAAACAATGCACATAACAATCACACATATGGATAAAGTATATACTTTATGCACCATATACATCCCTGGACCGTGTCATACAATTGAGTTCCAAAGTATTGAACTTTATGGGTTAAAAGTTCATTTCGACCATCGGGTCACCACGGGATGTTAAGTGTGTTAGCATGCGTAATTCCTCGCTATTGTATTGCACCCAAACATGTACTAACTCGAAGTGATATGTCAAATACATAAACCCTTCGACTCCAACTCGCTGTTTTACAACAGCCACTGGATGTCAAACGGTGAAACTAAGTGTTTTGGTTGAAATACAGAAAATTCCAGAGAGCATTTGGTCTGCCCTGTTTTTGGACAGTACCTACTCATCTGAGATTTTCATCCCTTTGGAGGGAGATTTTGTTCTGGAACTCTACAGAAAAATTGCAGAGGACTTCAAAACCTTTCCAGAATGGTATCACACACCTCCATTGGTTCAACCAATGTGAAGTTATGCCCTGTTGAAGTTCAGCAAAGTTTCTGCCAAAACAGGGGAGATTGTTCCTAAGCTTTTGATATTGAATCTATACTCCCAATTGACTCTTAGTTCAATATAGGAGTTTACTAACCCCTAAATGAATTTCTAAACTTCATTGTGACTCTTTTCTTTGAAAATAACTTTTATGCAGTCGATACTATGTTTCCTCACCAAAGAAAAATCCTAAACCGGTACTCCGGCATATACGTGTCAAATGGTGGAACTAAAGTCGTCACTCACAAACGGTTTCTACACGTCATGCACTAACGCGGTTAGTGTACCTGCAGAAAAACACACAATAATGATGCACACAAAGGTTTTAACATTGTAGGCAGTTCCATATCATATTAAAAACATATGGTCCGTATCATTGCCATACGGATCGTCCTTGAGTCAAGCCACGTCTCAAGGTACATGGTCGTGTTTTCACACCACACGACGGGGAACCCGAGTAGAGCGCGAACGGGTCGTCACGGTTGGGAATTTTATCAACCCAACGGATACCACCTACTGCCTCATGACCGTTGAGGCACACCGATGGCGAGTGCTGCGTATGGCCCTTTGAACATTGAACGTTCAAGAGTTGCATACTATCGTGTTCCTTACCACATGATAGGGTATTCTCACTTTTGCCTAAAGCACGCTGGAGATCAGTGTTTTCATATGCTCTCAGAACCATTGAGAGGTTCAGAGACTCATATTCACTACCGTGCCAAGCCACGGTATACCATACCATACTATTACTCGTATGGGGAGTTACCGCAATTGATCCGCCTACGGTGGCGTACCTTACCTCTTACATGACGTCGGAGCGTCGTTACAGAATGTATAACACATAAGTTAGCTTTTCCACCTTAGTAACTACTACTATCATAGACCTTATGTGGGCTTAATGACTAATCCTCACTCGACTACTTCTAAGTTTTCAAAAATAGGCTCTTTTCGAGCGTGCTATTCCCAATGCGGCTCTGATACCACATCTGTGGGGACCACCTCGTGGTTCACCCACTCCAGGATCGCATAGGGTGGTGCCGTACGATGCGGCACCCAACAGCACACACGAAAAGAATAAAGAACAAAATACAAACTTTTATTTGATATAAAACAGCGGAAGTCTTTTACAAAATATAACTAGACAGCGGAAGTAATGTACATTAGTAGCCTCTCATCCTAACTATGCAAAAGTGCAGCCGTCCAGCTCGGGGACACTACACGCTAGCAGCATGGAACCGGAGAAATCACGGCGGCGTGCAGGGCTCCATCTCGGCCGTGTACCCTGACGGGGGCATCGCCTCATCCTCGGAACCCTCCTCATAGCTCTCACCTGCATACAGCTCAAATATTGCAACCTTGAGCACAATGGCTCAGCAAGGCTTAACCGTCTGACCTAGGCATCTACATGCAAGGAGGTGTATGATAGGAAAAGGAATTTGCGACAAAGACACGCCTATAAGTTGATCCTTACTTTCAGTTTTATAGCGTCAAATTCATGTGCCTTAGGCAGCCCTCACATCGGAAGTCCACAATCAAACAAGAAACGCTTTCCTCCGATGTGGTGATGCCCAAAGCGGAAAGTAAACTTAATTAGCTCTACATCTACAGCATACATGGTTTCCAAAACATTAATATATCATCACAGCATATTATCATTAAACTGGCTTACTTCACTTCTTACTACGTCACGAAACAGTGAACAAGCGGTACTCAAATAACCGCGAGGGACGGTGATTGCAATCAGGAGACACCCGGATAACACGTTGCATACACCCACTTTCAGAAGCGTGATTCCACACCCCTTCCTACTCTGTTGTATGCAACAACCTTTCAAAGGCAATCCAAATGCCGAACCGGTCCATCCGTAACGGGTAGGAGGTCCCCGCATGGAGCGTGACTGTGCCCACCGGCAGATTTGCACCTTGCTACCCTCAACCCACTCCTATTTACGGTTGGGTAAGCCTCGGCACCCAGGTTAACCATTTACATCGGTTTCCTACTTATGTCAGTATGCCATCCGGTACTGTTCGATACTTGTTCAGCAGGTCCGCACACGACTCGGTCCTCAATCGACACCAACAGGGCTACGCATGTGAGACCTCCGCTCACTGCTTCCTATCCCCCCTGCTGGGTCTCATTTTCACCACTCTTAAGCCATTTTCTATTCTGACCAAACCGTGTGATAAACCTTACCTCGCGAGTAGATTCCAACTACTCGACTTCTACCGAGGTCCTAAGCATATTAGCGGGGCCTTGTCTATTCGTCGGCTCTGTAAGCTACCCAACCGCTCATAGGATTTAAAAGGTTATGCAAGTGGGGTTTCAATCACCTTAACTCTAATGCAAACATTCACCCTAGACATAAGTGATACAAATAAAGAATTTTATAAAAGGTACTTAATTTCAAACCGGGGCTTGCCTGGTTGCGAGTCAGAGAAGAAGTGAGCTTCTGGTGGGAGGACGTCCAAGGGCTCCGGTGCGTCCTCAACTTCGGTCACTATTATGAAATGTAATAAAATATATGTGTAAGTATTAAGGATTTATAAGAATTAAACTACTATTCATAGCTATTGCTATTTAGGATCCTTAATTGGCTTTGGGATTTTTACAGTAGATACTAGACTCTCTAAGGATGATGTGAGCCAAATTTGGAGACATGTCATTGCACAATGTAGTCTTTAAAATTCCTACAAGTACAATGCTTCTCTGAATTTTGAGCCCAATTCAGGAGCTTTGACATAGCTAATAGTGGAAGATCTGATCATGGTAACTCTCCATGGTTCTAACAAAATTTGTTTCACCATTTTTGGAGCTACCATCAGAGAGATATGAATTTTTGAAGTTGGACAGGAGTTCTGAAAAGTTTCTGTTTAAATTTGAATTTCCAAATAAAGGCTGAACTATGGAAGGTAATTGGACCTAGCAAATGAACTCCAATGAAGCTCAAATGTTTACTGGAGATCAGTAATGTCATGAGGAACTTCCTGGCCAAATTTGAAGAAATTCCATAACAGAGATATTCTGGACTAAATTCCCAAAAATTTAACTTTGATGAATCTTGGAGAAATATCCAGAGATCTTCAGATCAATTTCTTTGCATTTCTGCAAAGTACTGACATAGAGAAATCCAACAAAATTTGTTTCATAAATTTTGGACATCCCTACAGAGAGTTATGGAGGTATGAAGGTTGAAACATTTTTCTGGAAATCAATTCTATTATTTTTAGCTAATTTATTTAATCCTGAGATAACCTACTGATTAAGCCCTCCAAATAAGCTCCAAAAATCCTAAAATTTGTACTAGAGGTCAGGCACTATGAAAAGGACTAGCTGCCCAAATTTGGGAATATTTCATAAAGAATTGCTCCTGTAATAAATCCCTAAAGGATTTACTAAAAACAATTCTACAGAAATTCCTGGGTATTTTCATAGCATGCAATTTGTTCCTCTGTAAAGTACTCATCCTAAGGATTCAGAAAAAAATTGTCTCACCCTTTTTGGAGCTGTCTACAGAAAGTTATGAATTTTTCAAACTGTGATAGCTCTCTATTTAAAATTTACACAGAGACTTAACAGGGGGGCCCACTGGTCAGGTCCTTCTTCAACCTCCCGCCAGAGGCGCGCGTGCACACCAGTTCAAATCGTGGCATGGCTCGTTCTCCCTTATTTCTCCACCAAATTAGCTCTGGTTTCGCCCTACATGCTCCTGGGAACATGGCGCAGCTGCCGGGCAAGGTTTCCACTCATGAAAACGGCCGAAAACAGGCCGGCACCGGTGGGGCGGCTCGGGAGCTCGGCATCAACGCGTTCTGGCGCGTCCGAAGCTTCTCACGGCGAGCTACCTTGCCCTAAAGCATCACCAATGATCGTGGAACATGGAACGCTGGCTAAACCTTGCAGCAAATGGCCGGAACATAGGGTTCACCGGAGGACCGACCCGTTTTTGCCTCCGCCAGCGATTTCTCGTCGCCCGGGGCGTGTGGTCAATGGTTTGCTGCGGTATTTGGCGTGGAAGGGCGCTAGGATCACTAGTTTCTGTGGCTTGAATTGTAGAGCCGATGATCAACCACGTTGGACGAATTTACAGTTTTGGTTTGGGGCTGTTCTTCACGTGTACCGGCGCCAAAATCCAAATTCCGGCAAGACAGTGATGGGGAAGGGCAAGGGGACTGCGGTAGCATGATCTACACACCTTGGCGCACCTTAGGGAGGTGCTGGACATGCGGAAGAGACGTTGGGGCGGCCGGAAGACGTGAAGCAGCAACGGTGACCCGAGCAGACCAGCGTGGCTCTGTGTTCTTGCTTGTGCACTCGAGCAGAGGGCTGGGAAGCACGTCGGTTGAAGACCGAGAGGGCAAAGTGAAATGTTCTGCTGCTGTGGCGTGGAGGGCTGAGCAGATAGCCGTGACAACAGGAGGTGGCAAGGTGTTTCTCGGGAGCGGGTTGCAACCGAGAGCTGTCGAGCTCTCACTGTTCGACGAAATTCTGCAGAGGCGGTGGACATTTGTGTGACTGACAAAGGGGTCCCACCACCTTTAATTTCTATCCAATTTCCACTGATATTTCTTCCCCAGCAACTCAACATTTAAGGCTAGACTTTCACAGCAAGTCATGGTTTAAACTTTCTGAATTCAAATGATTTGAATTCTGGTGTGAAAGTTTGAATTGTATTTGACCATTTGAATTTGAAATGAAGTTTGAATTCTCCATTTTGTATTGCCTCAAAAATATAGCAAACCAGCTCCAAAATTTCCAATTTTTGGCATGGCTGCTCATTCAAAGGTGGTGAACACAATTGTGAAACCCAATTTTCAAATTGAGGGAATTGAAATTTGAAACTGAATTTGAAATTCAGATTAGAGGGCTTTTCCTTTTTATCCCAAACAAATATTGAAACTCCTCCAAATGAGCTGAAATTTGGAAGGGTGAATATTTGGACTATGAAGATCCAAGTTATGAATTTAGATCTCCATGTTTGGAAGTTTTGGGAAGTCTAAACCCTCACTTTGAACTTACCCCATTATAATTCAAAGTTTTAATTCCCCTCATTTTTCATAAGTGTACCTGAGCTGAATTTTCTTGCTACCACTTTTGGGGATTTTACAAGGGGAAACTCGCTCCCCGTTTTATTGGTCCTTTTGCTATAACGGAGAAGTACGGACCCGTAGCCTACCGGCTGGAATTACCGGCAAGTCTAGCGGGTGTTCATGATGTATTTCATGTTTCACAGCTGCGGAAGTGCCTCAAATTCACCGCTGCTGTTCGCACTGAGGACATCGACGAATTGAAACCGGACCTGACCTACACCGAGCGACCGGTCCAGATTTTGGATGAAAAGACCCGGGTAACCCGGAACCGGACGATCAAATTTTACAAGGTGCTGTGGAGTAATCACACCGCGGAAGAGGCGACGTGGGAAAGTGAAGATTATCTCCGCACCAACTACCCGGAACTTTTATCTTTGTACAGTTTGTAATTACCCCTCCCGTCTTGTTCCTCTTTTGTAATCTCGAGAGGAGATTCTTTTAAGGGGGGAGGAATGTAAAAGTCCCAAAAAAGTGTATGAATAAAAACCAAGGTTTGAATTCATATGTGTGGCAAAGACATGAAAAATTGGACTTGCTAAAACTTTTCTTCATGCAAAGTAATACATGGATGATCATCCATGATGAGGCTCACCTTTTTATTTAAAAGTGTTGAACCAATGAGGAGTTAAATACCTCTTTGCATGTAAGTTTAAAATTCAGATTTGAAATTCAAAGTTCACACATATGGTGACCCAAAAACTTTGAATTAACATGCAGCCATATAGTTGAGTTTTTAGGGAAAAGGTTATCACCAACTTTTCAATTGTAGGGTGGGCTCAAAGGAGAGCTAAAGAGAAGAAATTGCAAATTCTAAACCAAATTCAGATTTAGTCTTGCAAATTCAAACTGAATTTGAAGAATTAAAATTCTAGTCCACCTTTTTAAACTTAGCATTCTGGGGATTGAAAAGATCAGTTTGAGAAGATATTTGGGGAAGAAATGTAGGGTGTGACCCACATGTCATAGAGCTAAAGGAGGAGCCTTACCCACTAAGTTTTACTCTCGGTGGGAACTTTTCCCGAACAGCTCGCGAGCGCCACCGAGCAGCTTGCAACGCCAGCTCCTGCTGCCGGTCTCCACGCGTTGGCGCCCCAGGGTCGGTTCTCACCGCTTCAGCAACGTTATCTCTCCCTCCTCGTACCAAGCCGACAGCAGTTGCTTCCTCTCCTCACGATCAGCAGCCACTCCGGGCGCTGTTTTTCCTTCACCGGCGCTGCTCCACTGCTCCCTGTCTCCCGGCCAGCCCAGCGCCTCTCCGGCAGGCTCAAGAGGCCACAGAGGTGCGCCAGCAGGTACTGATCCTCATCCCTTCGTCCTCCTGCTCTCCCCCGACGCCGGCTCGCCGGAATTCGATTTTTGGCACCGGCGCACGTATAGAACCGACCGCGTTTAATTCGTGAAATTCTCCCAAACCGATTGATCATACCTCCTACAATTCGAACCACAGCAACTAGATGCCCTAGCGCCCTCCCACGCCGAAAACCAAAGAAAACCGACCCTCCGATGCCCCGGGTGACGAGAAATCGTTGCTGGCGGCCAAAACTGCCACGGTCCACGGTGACGACTAGGTTGCAGCCACTTTCTGCATGATTTGATCTC
This sequence comes from Neostapfia colusana, assembly GCA_030760725.1. NCBI lineage: Eukaryota > Viridiplantae > Streptophyta > Magnoliopsida > Poales > Poaceae > Neostapfia > Neostapfia colusana. The sequence goes on along the minus strand of JASWHV010000010.1, from coordinate 2,738,497 downwards.
CGTTCCATGTTCCTAGAACCCTAGGGATGCTGTAGGACATCGTAGCTCGCCGGGAGATGTCTTGGACACGCTGGAACGCGTCCATGTCGAGCTCCCGAGCCACCCCGCCGGTGCCGACCCACCTACAGCCGTTTTCACGCGGGGAAACCTTGCCCGGCAGCTGCGCCACGTTCCCAGCAGCATGTAGGGCGAAACCGGAGCTCATTTGGTGGAGAAATGAGAGAGAACGAGCCATGCCAAGTTTTCTGCCGGTGTGCACCCGCGGGCTCTGGCGGGAGGTTGAAGAAGCACCTAACCCATGGGCCCCACGTGCGACTGTTCTGTTTAAAATCAAACAGAGAGTTGTTCAAACTTGTAAAATGCATAACTTGGTGTAGGAAGCTCCAAAAATAGTGAGATAAATTTTGTTGGACTCCTATAAGAGAGTACTATCCAGAGGTACAACCCAATAATTATGAAAACCCCTGATTTTGGCTCATTAATTCATAGAAGGAAAAGCTTGTGGGAATTTCTCCAGGAGTTTTATGTATTGGAAAATCCCCAAATTTGGGCAGGAGAGTCTTCCAAAAATACTTGAACCCCAGTAAAATTTTCAGAAGCATTGGACCTCATTAGCTTGGCCAAATGTGGTGTTAATTCCTTATGTCTCTGAAAATGGGAAAATAAACAGAGGTCAATTTCAGAATTTTTCCCCCAAACTTTAGAACCTCATAACTCTTGCTAGGAATCCCCAAATTTAGTGATTCAAATTGGGTTGAATTCATATTGAATAGATCTGTCCAAATCTACAACCCAATTTGTATGAAACGCATTATTTAATTCTGAAAAATTCTTGGAAGCTTTCTGAAAAAGAATTATTGAGTGAGTTTGGGTTATCCAAAAATACCCAAATTTTGCCAGAATATTCTTTAGCATATTGTTGAACCTCTAGAAAATTTTCAGCTCATTTGGAGATCATTTGAGGAGGAATTTGCTAAATGAAAACTACTGTGCTCAAAGGAGTCCGGAAACATTTTCAGAAAATGTTTCTCACCTCAAAAATCTATTCTGAGCAATCCAATAGCTCCAAAAATCATAGGAAAATTTATGCAAGCTCTATGGGACATACTTGAAATTGTAGTTCACTTAATTGAGCATTAAAGTGCACATTACCTCAGAAGTAATTCTTTTGAATAGTAATGCTTAAAGAATTGTTCTGGGAGAACTACTTAAGTAAAAGGGCTGAATTTTGGACCAGATTACTCTCATGTGATCAAGAACTCACATGTAAATGACCAGCCCAAGATGAGTCCTTGAACTCCCTGTTCTTATTCTCCATACTTATGTATAAGGGAAAATACATAAGAGATATTGTGAGAATTATGGAGGACACAATATGACTCCACATTAGCTGCAATTTGGCAAGCTAAATCCTTAGGTAGTATAGAATCTGCTGTAAAAGTTTTGAGGCCATTGGAGTTCTTGTTCTTCAGTTGCACTCAAATCTTTTCAGCTTGTCTATTATGATCATTAGGGAAAATGATTAGTGTATAGCTAAGGCCTTAAGGTCAATTTAGTTTATTTCTGTTCTTTGCACAACAGAAGCAAACCAAGCCATGCTTGGCTTTTCCACAAAACCTCTGTACTAAGAAATTAATTCCATAACTTCTTTCCATTACATTCTATAAAATATGTGCATATGCATCTCAATAGGAGCCACAACGAAGGGGACTCAAAGGAGTGATTCATCGAAGTGGATCAAGCTCCGGAGAGTCAAGGGTGGATCTGCAAGGACACTAACTGGTTATATACGACTGCCCTTTAAAACAGGCAAGCTCCGGTTTGCATTTAACAGCTGTTAAGTTTTTATTTTGTATTCACTTTTGGTTAAGAATTGAACGGTGCATTAGGTCTAGTGTTTGATACCCCTCCTGCATAACCAAATGACCCATGGAGTATTGGGTAGGTGTCTTTCACCGTGTAGAACTGCCATGCTTAAGTACGGTTCGGTAGAAGTCGAGTGGTGAGATGCTACTCGCAGCTTTAGGAACAAGAGGGGCATACGGGATTGGTTCGTAATTGAATTAGCAAGTTAAAGTTGAGACCGGAAGGTTGTAGGAGCAGCAGGACATAGGGGCCTGGGTGTTGTAGACCTGTCCGTGTCGGTCAAGGACCGATCCGTATGCGGCCCTGTTGAACAAGTTTGAGTTGTGTACCGGACTCATGCTGGCTATATGGGACCCAGTAAACCGATGTACCCCGGGAAGCTGTCGTTGGGACTTTTCGGGTCGCCTCAGGCGGACGGCCGGCGTGCAGTATGTGGGGAATATTCTCATGACATCTCACGTCGGAAGGTGTACCATGAGAGTAGCTACTGTACGGGGCGACTTGATCGATTCAGCGGGGGTGAAACGGGGGAAAGGCTGCCACGTACGACGTCAGTGATGGTTGTTGTAGGCAACGTCGAGTACGGGCGTACGTGTCGTGTAGTCCGGGTGTTATTGATTCGAATCACCTCGCTCGCGAAATGGACCGAGCATACTTGTTCTCACAGTCGTGACGTAGTAAGAACTTGCATGAGAAAGGAATTAATCATTTTGATGGGAACTATCATACTAGCTTTGTCTTGGATCTTGATGAATAGTCTAGAGCAAACTCGATTCTTTTATGCCATGAGCAATTTACATCGGGGGAAAGCGTTTCTTGTTTGATTGTGGACTCCCGATGTGGCGTGCCCAGGGTTACTTAAAATGCTGCAATTAATACCTGAAAGTAAGGATTCACTTTTAGGCAAGTTAATTATGCTTATGCCATCCTATGTTAGGTTCATAACCTCACTTAGAGTTTCATGTTTAGGGTGACGGTTAAGTCTTGCTGAGCGTTATGCTCACGGATGCTATCCGAGTTGTTTTGCAGGTAATAGACTCGATGCTTATGAGAAGGGGTGCCGATAAGACTTGGGAACCTCCGAGTGCTTACTCAAAGAGCATCCTCGCCGCTGCAGATTGTCTTCGTGTTGCTAGTAAGAAACGTCCGCGGGCTGGACCGTTTCTTTGTTGCTAGTTTAGATATGAGACGTGAGAGTGATAGTCTTCCGCTGTAGTTTACTCTGATATAACTATTTGTAAAACATTCTTGTACGCTTCCGCTAAACTATTTATGTAATATGATGTGTTTCTGCAACCCGTGTGCTGTTGGGTGCCGCATAACACGGCACCACCCGACGAGGTCCCGTGGGGCCGTCTCAAACATCCTCCCTGATGAACATGTATCCGCTGAACAGATCGTACGCATGGCTAAAAGGTACGCGCTGGTAGAAGGGGATCTCTACCGGCGTGGCGCCAACCACGTCCTATTGCGGTGCATAACCCAGGGGGAAGGCGGCGACTTGCTCACTGAGATCCATGGAGGCAAATGTGGGAGTCACTCTTCCTCACGCACGCTTGTCGGTAAAGCCTTCCGGCATGGCTTCTACTGGCCGACAGCACTCTAGGATGCCATCAAGCTGGTCGAGAGCTGCAAGGCGTGCCAGTTCCACGCCAAGCAGATCCACACACCGGCTCAGGCGGTTCAGATGATCCCGCCCTCATGGCCGTTCGCCATATAGGGGTTGCACATCTTGGGACCATTCCCTAGAGCCGTCGAGGGATTCCGGTACCTCTACATCGCCATCAACAAGTTCACCAAGTGGCCGGAAGCCACACCCGTCGTCACCATCAACAAGCAATCTGCAGTAAAGTTCATCAAGTCGATCGTCTGCCGGTTCGGGGTCCCGAACAGAATCATCACTGACAACGGGACCCAGTTCACCAGCGCAGCGTTCCAAGACTACTGCGAAGACCTCGGCATCCAGGTGTGCTATGCCTCCGTTGCTCACCCAAAGAGCAATGGGCAAGTTGAGAGGGCCAACCCCGAGATTCTTCAGGGCCTCAAAACTCGCACCTATGCCGGATTGAAGAAACATGGCGCCAAGTGGGTGGACGAGCTTCCGAGCACACTGTGGGCTAACCGGACATCCCAGAGCCGGGCCACTGGAGAGACACCCTTCTTCATGGTGTATGGGGCTGAGGCTGTGCTTCCCCCAGGGATCACCATGGGGTCCCTCCGTGTCCGAGCTTACGACGAAGCCGTGCAGGACAACCTCCGGCGTGAAGACATCGACCTTGTCGACGAGGCTCGATTGCATGCAGCACTCCGCAACGCACGGTACCGACAAGCACTCCGGCGCTATCACCAAAGGTCTGTGCGTGTCCGGGAGCTGCAGGAAGGCGACCTGGTGTTGCGGCACATACTTTCTCGCGAAGGGACCGACAAACTCTCCCCCAGCTGGGAAGGTCCCTTCCGAGTCACGAAAGTTTGCCGCCCCGGGTGCGTACGTGTAAAAGTCCCAAAAATGTGTATGAATAAAAACCAAGGTTTGAGTTCATATGTGTGGCAAAGACATGAAAAATGGGACTTGCTAAAACTTTTCTTCATGCAAAGTATACATGGATGACCATCCAAAATAAGGCTCACATTTTTATTTAAAAGTGTTGAACCAAAAAGGAGTTTAAGAGGAGCATTTGCAAATTCTAACCAAATTCAGATTTTGTCTTGCAAATTCAAACTGAATTTGAAGAATTCAAATTATAGCCACCTTTTTGAAACTTAGAATTCTGGGAATTAAGGAGATCAGCTTGTGAAGATATTTGGGAGGTAATTGTGGAGTGGGACCCACATGTCATAGAGCTAAAGAGCTGCCTTGCACACTAAGTCATGCCTCGGTGGGAGATTGCACCGAACAGCTCGCGTGAGCCACGAGCAGCTCCCACCGTGGAGCCACTGGGAGGCTCAGCAGTGCCACCAGCTGCTTCATTTCCCCATTCACGGCACCCAGAGGCGGTTCTGCGGCCTGATCACCCCCCGGACGAAGCAAAGGCCATCCATCTTCTCCTCCATGCGAGCGCACGAGCAGCGGCTGCTTTCCCCTCCACCTCTCGGTCCGATCAAAGAAATGGCAAAACCACAGCGCGCATCCTTCCCCTGAGCTACTGAACATCGCTGTGAGCTCGGCCTCTACCTCCCTGAACTAAAAGCAAGAAAGCTACGGCCTCCAGTGCCCGAGAACAACCGCTGCCGCGACGACCAAGTTCAAGGAAGTGATCGGGCGCACGTGGGCAGCTGGCCACAGCGGTCTTCACGGCCAAGCGAGGGTGGCAATGAGACTGCACGGCCACTGTTCTGCTCTCACCCAAAGCTCAAGCCGTGCCGTGAGCTATTGACGGCGAATTTCGGGATTTAGCTCCGGCGGCTTCAACCCGAGCATCCGGTATGGGAATCCAAAATTCTTCACTTCTATTCATTCTTAGCTCGTCAAACTTTGCACGTAGGAGCTGGACTAGCCGGCGATCATATCCTCTTTAGCATCCGTCGCATGAAAACCCTTTGGAGCGACGTATTTTGAGGTCTACCGAGCACTTCTCCGGCAGACCAAATCGGGCGCACGGTGACGACCGGCTTGCGGCTGTTCCAGAGCCATGTGGGGGCCATGCCGAGCCTTGCGGTCATCCAATTATGCTGTATAGCTCATTGGTCGAGTGTTTGGCGGGCTAGATCCCACGGCCGACAGCGCTGAAGGGCAACCGAGGCTGCCACACGTCGCGAGCTATCTTCCGGTCGCCGGCAGCCCAAACAGACCCCACCACCGTGTTCCTCGGTGCCCTAAACCCCCTGGCGGTGAGTCCGGGTTCGGATGGTGGCCGGGAAGGCCAGTCCGGCGAGCTTCCGGTTGCTCCGGCGAGGGAGAGCGCGCGGGCGCGAGAGGAGAGCCGAAGGAAGAAGAAGACGGGTGGGCCCCTTCTGTCAGCAGCTCAGAATTCAAATCCGGGATCAGGTGTGGCCGGGATCCCGTGTGCTGGCGTGAAAACCCCGTGGCCCCGGTGTGGCCCAGTTCTGATTGGTTGGAATTTAAATAAGCGGGCCCAGTGGGATTTTCTGTAGGAAAACAATTCCAGTGAGGGCCCAATCTTTGGAAATTCATAGCTCCTGGTAGACACCTCCAATTTGAGTGATTCCACTTGGGTTGGATTCATCTCTATGATTTCTATCCAAATATGAACTCAGATTTGTATGAAAGTCAATATTATATTCTGGAAAATTCTTTGAAGATATTCTGAAAAAGAATTATTGAGGGAGTTTGGTTTATCCAAAAATCCCCAAATTCTGCCAGAATATTCTTTAGCATAGGATTGACCTTCTAGCAAAATTTCAGCTCTTTTGAAGGTCATTTGTGTAGGAATTTGCTAAAATGCAAACTGCTGTGTTCAAAAGAGTCCAGAAACATTTTCAGAAAATGTTTCCCACTTCTAAAATCTGTTCTGAGCAATCCATAGCTCCAAAAATCATAGGAAAATTTGGGCAAGCTCTCTGAGACATACTTGGAATTGTAGTGCACTTAATTGGGCATGAAAATGCACATTACTTCAGAATTAATTCTTATGATTACAAATGCTTAAAGAATTGTTCTGGGAGAACTACTCAAGTAAAAGGGATGAATTTTGGACCAGATTACTCTCATGTGATCAAGAACTCACATGTAAATTATCAGCCCAAGATGAGTCCTTGAACCCCCTGTTCTTATTCTCCATACTTATGCATAGGGGAAAATACATGAGATATGGTAAGAATTATGGAGGACACAATATGACTCCACATTAGCTGCAATTTGCAAGCTAAATCCTTAGGTAGTATAGAACCTGCTGTAAAAGTTTTAAGGCCATTGAGTTCTTGTTCTTCAGTTGCAATCAAATCTTTTCAGCTTATGTATTATGTTCATTAGGGAAAATGGTTAGGGTATAGCTAAGGCCTTAAGGTCAAGTTAGTTTATTTCTGTTCTTTGCACAACAGAGGCAAACCAAGCCATGCTTGGCTTCTCCACACAACCTCTGTTCCTAAGAAAGTAATTCTATAACTTCTTTCCATTATATTCTATAGAACATGTGCATATGCATTTCAATAGGAACCACAACGAAGGGGATTCAAAGGATCGATTCATAAAAGGGGATCAAGCTCCGGAGAATCAAGGGTGGATCTGCAAGGACACTAACTGTTTATATACGACTACCCTGCAAAACAGGCAAGCTCCGGTTTGCATTTAACAGCTATTAAGTTTTATTTTGTATTCACTTTTGGTTAAGAATTGAACTGTGCATTAGGTCTAGTGTTTGATACTCCTCTTACATAACCAAATGACACATGGAGTATTGGGTAGGTGTCTTTCACCGTGTAGAACTGCCATGCTTAAGTACGGTTCAGTAGAAGTCGAGTGGTGAGATGCTACTCACAGTCTCAGGAACAACAGGGGCATACGGGATCGGTTCATAAATGAATTAGCAAGTTAAAGTTGAGACCGGAAGGTTGTAGGAGCAGCAGGACATAGGGGCCTGGGTGCTGTAGACCTGTCCGTGTCGGTCAAGGACCGATCCGTATGCGGCTCTGTTGAACAAGTTTGAGTTGTGTACCGGACTCATGCTGGCTATATGGGACCCAGTAAACCGATGTACCTCGGGAAGCTGTCGTTGGGACTTTTCGGGTCGCCTCAGGCGGACGGCCGGTGTGCAGTATGTGGGGAATATTCTCATGACATCTCATGTCGGTAGGTGCACCATGAGAGTAGCTACTGTACGGGGCGACTTGATCGATTCAGCGGGGGTGAAACGGGGGAAAGTCTGCCACGTACGACGTCCTTGATGGTTGTTGTAGGCAACGTCGAGTACGGGCGTACGTGTCGTGTAGTCTGGGTGTTATTGATTCGAATCACCGTCGCTCGCAGAATGGACCGAGCATACTTGTTCTCACAGTCGTGACGTAGTAAGAACTTGCATGAGTAAGGAACTGATCATATTGATGTGAAGTATTGTACTAGTTTTGTATTGGATCTTGATGAATAGGCTAGTCCAAACTCGATTCTTTTATGCCATGAGCAATTTACATCGGGGGAAAGCGTTTCTTGTTTGATTGTGGACTCCCGATGTGGCGTGCCCAGGGTTACCTGAAATGCTGCAATTAATACCTGAAAGTAAGGATTCACTTTTAGGCGAGTTTAATTATACTTATGCCATCCTACTTTAGGTTCATAACCTCACATAGAGTTTCATGTTTAGGGTGACGGTTAATTGTTGCTGAGCATTATGCTCACGGATGCTATCCGAGTTGTTTTGCAGGTAATTGATTCGATGCTTATGAGAAGAGATGCCGATGAAACTCGGGAACCTCCGAGTGCTTACTCAAAGAGCATCCCCGCCGCTGCAGATTGTTCTTCGTGTTGCTAGGAAGAAACGTCCGCGAGCTGGACTGTTTCTTTGTTGCTAGTTTAGATATGAGTCGTGAGAGTGATAGTCTTCCGCTGTAGTTTATTCTGATATACTTATTTGTAAAACAATCTTGTACGCTTCCGCAAACTCTTTATATAATATGATGTGTTTTCTTCGACCCGTGTGCTGTTGGGTGCCGCATATCACGGCACCACCCAACGAGGTCCTGTGGTCCCCCACAGCGTGGTATCAGGGCTGTGACAGCATGGTATCAGAGCTGCGTTGGGAACAGAGCACGGATTGAGCATCATATTATGTCAAAAACTTAGGATACGGTGAGATAACAGTACTAGGCCCACATAAGTACTATTATTAGCATAATATGAAGGTGGCAATCTAACTTATTTGTTATGTCAGAAAACCATGCATCTCGGGACGTTTATGTCTTGGGGGGTGCACGTAAGCGCTGTCCACCAGTGCGCACAAGCTGAAGGGTGGAGCCTCACGGGTGCCAGGTAACCCGACCCGCTTTAGTATCCTCTACGACTCTTCATGTCGTTTGGGGTATTCGAGCAACGTCTTCCCTGGCGTGCGTGGTGCAATTTGGGAGACCCCGTCACATGGTCAATAATGTGAACACGTAGCTCAAGGCGTGTTTGGCTTGAGAACACCTGGGCGAGTGATGACGGCCGGGTGTACAAACTGTTATGGATACCGGGTTCGGTGTGCAGCCAAACCTGATAATTGAGTGTGGCTTATGTAGGTACTAACCACGAAAACCTTAGTGCGTGTAGAACATGTTTGCGAGTGACCATTTTAGTGCCACCTAATGATACGTATATGCCGGTGTAATCCGGTTAGGTTTTTCTTTGGTGAGGCAACGTAGTACCGTCATATGTCTTACGGTGCATCGTCACCGTACTACACTGGATAGTATTCTTACCTATGAAGAAATCATTCATGACTAACTTCCAAACTAAAAATGGATGTGATAAAGCACATATTAGTTACTGAGCTCTTCATTTGAACTAAGTTCCAAAGAAGAGACTTGTTAGGCTTCTTTTGATCTCAAAGACAGAGTGCTCTGTTCAGACAGAAATTTTTCTGGGATTTAACAGAGTGTAACTCTGATTAGCTTGACCCAATTGGGGTGTTTGATACAGTTCTGGAAAGGGTATTGAGTTCTCTACAACTTTTCTGTAGAACACCAGAGCCAATTCCGATACAGACTTGGTTGAATGTCCAGATGAATGCAAACTGTTCAGAAAACAGAGCAGCTGCAAACTTCTCTGGATGTTGCTGTAAATTAGCCGTCACAGTCTGTAGAAAAATTTCTAAGGGTCATATAATACATCGTTGGAAAGGTTATGAAACTTGCAACGATTTTGAAGTTCATAGTTTGTTCAGAATTGTACTCTGTTTGTATGTAAAACTGTGATGAAAACAACCACATATAAAGGAGGTGCTGGCAAATTTTAGCCAGAAATTCTGTCAACTTTGAGCAACCCTAACTTTTGTTCCAGAAATGATCTAGGGGCATATGAGTACTCTTTGAAAATATACTAAAGTTAACTTTAACTTTGGTATTCAACTTGAGTTATGAAAATGCTAGTAACTGGATCAAATTCTGGGTTAAGTACAGAAAGGTCGGTTCTGTACAGAATAAGGGACTGAATATGTTGGCTTTGGAAAGATGTGTAAACGTGAAATTTTGTTATGCTTTCATAAAGTTTTAGCATGTTCATGTTTTACATACTTTCACATACTGCTGAGATCAAGTTTTGACTTCCCTCAAAAATTTGCTTTTTGCAGTATGGTGCGTACTCATTCTCCGAGTAGGGCTGAAAGTTCTCGCCGAGACGGTGATGACCCGACTCCACCAGGGGCACCGCCATCAACGATATGGGCGGATGTCATGGCTCAGATAGTCGAGTCAAGTCAAGAGAACACAAGACTACTCCAAGCCTTGGTACAACAGGGCTTACTCCAACGCGCACAACAGGACGTTCCGCCTCAGAACGCCTATTTGGACTTCTTGGCGACACAACCGCCAATTTTCACGGAAGCCAACGAACCAGTGGAAGCTGATCAGTGGCTTCGAGTTATGGAGTCCAAGTTTGGAGTGTTTGAGTGCGACGAATATCAGAAGACATTATTTGCAGCTCAACAGCTCCATGGAGCCGCCGGTAATTGGTGGTTTGCTTATCTCGCCACCGTTCCGGAAGGCCATCAAGTAGAATGGACGGAATTTCGTGAAGCATTCTGTGCTCGTCACATTCCTATGGGTTTTATCAAGGCCCAACAGCAAGAATTCAGAAACTTGAATCAGGGGGACATCAGTGTCCTCGATTATGTCAGACGATTCAACCTTCTGGCACAATATGCTCCTGCTTATGCGACGAGCGAAGCTGCAATTTGTGACTACTTTTTCTATGGCTTGAGTGCCATACTAAAAGAGAAGTTATCTTTGTTCAATCAAGGCAGTTACACTGAGTTGATCAGTGCTGCTCTGATACAAGAACAAGCGACACTTGAGTGTCAAGCAGAGAAGAGGGACCGGAAGGATGTGCAAGAAGACACACCAGTTGTTCCTCGTAAATACAGTGTGGTGTATCACACACCATCCGATGAAATATGGTAAACACCAGTGAGATCAACTCCGTACAGATTTCCTGCTCAAGAATCATATCTTTAAGCAACACCTTTACCGCAGCAACGAATGACACCTGTGGCATCATTGCTGCAGCCAAGTACATCAACCTCTCAACCACAAGTCAACGAAGAACCGGGGAAACCTCCGTGTTCTTATTGCCACCGTTCAGGGCATTTTAGGCAAGAATGCCGGGAGAAGTTGGTGAACACCAGACAGCCATCATCATCAGGTGGTATGCCGCCACCTGCTCCAGTCAACATAACAGCATTGCAATCCGGGAGTGTGTAACATCTTGCTATTGAGGATGTCCCGGAGGGAGCACCGATGTTAGCGGGCATGTTTACTCTCAAAGACGTGCCCGTGCTTGTACTTTTTGATTCTGGTGCCACCCACAATTTTATCAGCAAATCATGCGTGGATCAGCACCAATTATCCACCAATACTCCCACAACGAGTTCCCTTATACGATCACCGGGAGGAAATATCTCTGCCAATCAAATTGTGTCCCGAGCAGCTTTGTGTTTGGGCGGAAAAATATACCCGACATCGCTGATTATGTTGGATAGGCAGAAGATAGACATTATATTGGGGATGTATTGGTTAAATCTTCACGGTGCCGTTCTTAATATCGGTAACCGGACTGTCCAGATTGACTCACCGATTCACGGACAGCACACACTGTTTTTAGACAGCGAAGACCCAGATATGGTAGAGGCCTACCACACGGAAGCATTGAAACTTGAAGATATTCCGGTGGTACATGATTATCCCGACGTATTTCCCGATGACTTACCGGGCATGCCGCCCAAACGGGACGTTGAGTTCAAGATTGAACTGGCGCCGGGAACGACGCCTATATCGTGAAGGCCTTACAAGATGGCACCTAACGAGCTAGCAGAGTTGAGAGAGCAACTGAATGAACTTATGAGCAAGGGTTTCATAGACCAAGTTCTTCACCTTGGGGTTGCTCAGCTGTTCGTGGACGAAACACTACGGCTATGTGTTGATTACCGTCCTATCGATGTTGTCACAATAAAGAACAAGTATCCTTTGCCCCGCATTGACATCCTGTTTGATCAACTTGTGGGTGCAAAGGTATTTTCGAAGATGGATCTTCGGTCGTGCTATCATCAAATCAAGATCTGACCGGAGGACATACCGAAGACATCTTTCTCGATGAGATACGGACTCTACGAGTACCTCGTCATGTCTTTTGGATTAACCAACGCTCCGACACACTTTATGTACTTGATGAATTCTGTGTTCATGCCGGAGTTAGACAAGTTCGTCGTGGTATTCATCGACGACATATTGGTTTACTCCAAATCTGAAGAAGAGCACACTGAACATCTGCGCATCGTGCTACAACGGTTGCGGGAGCACCAATTATATGCCAAGTTCAGCAAGTGCGAATTTTGGATTGACCAAGTGCCTTTTCTAGGTCATATTATTTCAGCAGAGGGCATTGCCGTGGACCCCAGCAAAATTGAACAAGTGCTGAAGTGGGAATCTCCCAAATCAGTCCACGAGGTCCGAAGTTTCCTAGGTTTAGCGGGGTATTATCGGAGGTTCATTCCGAGCTTCTCAAAAATTGCTAAACCAATGACGGAGCTGCTGAAGAAGGGCACTAAATACCTGTGGAATGCAGCATGTGAAGCCGCATTCAAAACTTCGGTGAAACATCTCACAACAGCTCCAGTTCTTGCTCAGCCGGACACGACGAAGCCATTTGATGTATACTGTGATGCATCCGGCATCGGTCTCGGCTGTGTTCTGATGCAAGAAGGGCGTGTAGTCGCCTATGGGTCTCGTCAACTGCGAAACCACGAGCAGCATTATCCAACTCATGATCTTGAGCTTGCTGCAGTGGTGTTGGCGTTAAAGATGTGGAGGCATTACCTACTGGGTAATCTTGTTCACCTCTACACCGACCATAAAAGCCTGAAGTATATCTTCACGCAGAAGGAGCTGAATATGAGGCAACGGAGATGGTTGGAGCTCATAAAAGATTATGAAATTGAGATCCACTATCATCCATGAAAAGCTAACGTGGTTGCCGATGCGCTTAGTCCGAAAGCCCACGTTCACAACTTAGCGGCTGCTAAGTTGGAAAATGAAGAACCAAGTCTCCGTGTCATCCCGAATGGCGCTGTCGGTACCCGCGATATGGGGTACCCCCGCGCACAGGGGAAAATGCCTAAGGAAATCGCCCTTCTCCGCAGGGAGAGCTCCGAAGGCGCCACGCGTTCGGCGGGGCCGGATCTCCCACTCCTCGGAGGAGAGCTCCGGGCTTGCCGCGTGGCCTGTAGAAGCCGGACCTCCCCCCCCCCCCCCCCCCCCCGCCCCCCCCCCGCGGGAGAGAGGTCCGAAGGCGCCACGTGTGCAGCGGGGCCGGACCTCCCTCTCCTCAGGGGAGAGCTCCGGGCCCGCCACGTGGCCGTCAGAAGCCGGACCTCCCCCTCCGTGGGGAGAGGTCCGAAGGCTCCACGTGTCCTGCGGGGCCGGACCTCCCTCTTCTCTGAGGAGGGCTCCAGGCCCGCCACGTGTCCAGCAGAAGAGCGCTGCCTGCCCCCGAGCGGTAGGCAGCGGGAGTAAAGACACCCCATACCTTGCCCGTACAAGGTATTCAAGGCCCGCGTCTTCCCAAGACGCGGAGCACGCCTCTGTCAGGTGCTGTTGCACCCAGTCACATCACAGACTGGCGCGCGGTGTCAGAACCTGCCAGCCAATAAACACAGCGACAAGACATCCCTTGCCGCCTCCGCCGTCATCAACCACTACGACTAGCATGCGGCATGGGCAGGGCGGCAAGACGAAGACTCAGAAGCCTTCGCCAGAGACAACTACCGGCATAACTGCGGATACGGTAGTCTGCAGACAATCTCCCGGGACCACCTGTCGAAGTCTTCGGTCGACACTTCCCCCGGGCCTGCACTGGGCAGCCCGCGGAGGTTCTTTTTTCGGTGGGGCTAGTCCCTTGCGGAGAGCTTGCACGGATGGACGAGTTAGTAAGAGCTTGACACTGAGAGTTTTACGTGGTTCAGGCCGCCGGAGCATAAAACCCTACGTCCACGGCGAGCTATGGAGCTTGCTGTATTGCTTGCTGCTCGGGGCCGAAGTCCCGAGCTTGGGGGTGAGTTACAGCTTGGGTGTGAATGGCTAGCGTATGAGTTGCAGAGTGCGAACCCCTGCTATCGTCGCCTACCCGAGCCTTTTATAGTCCAAGACTCGGGTGGCTTACAAGGGGGGCCCGGGACCCGACAGGTGGTCCCAGGGAGATTGACTGTTATCTACCATATCCGCAGTTATGCCGGTAGTTGTCTCTGGCGAAGGCTTCCGAGTCTCCGTCTTGCCGCCCTGCCCATGCCGCACGCTAGTCGTAGTGGTTGATGACGGCGCAGGCGGCATGGGATGTCTTGTCGTGGTGTTTATTGGCTGGCAGGTTCTGACACCGCGTGCCAGTCTGTGATGTGACTGGGTGCAACGGCATCTGACAGAGGCGTGCTCTGCGTCTCCACGTCTTGGGAAGACGCGGGCCTTGAATACCTTGTACGGGCAAGGCATGGGGCGTCTTTACGCCCGCTGCCTATTGCTCGGGGGCAGGCAGCGCCGTTCTGCTTCCACGTGGCGGGCCCGGAGCAATTCTCGGAGGAGAGGAGGGCCCGGCCAGCGGGGCACGTGGAGCCTCCGGACCTCTCCCCGCGGAGGGGGAGGTTCGGCTTCTGTCGGCCACGTGGCAGCCCCGGAGCTCCCCTCTGAGGAGAGGGAGGTCCGGCTCTGCCGGATACGTGGCACCTTTAGACCCCTCGCCCGCGGAGGGGGAGGTCCGGCTTCTGTATGCCACGTGGTGGGTCCGGAGCTTTCCTCTGAGGAGAGGGAGGCCCGGCCCCGCCAGACGCGTGGCGCCTTCGGAGCTCTCCCTGCGGAGAAGGGCGAGTTCTTTAGGCATTTTCCCCTGTGCGCGGTGGTACCCCATATCGCAGGTACCGACAGTGGCCCCCGGGCCCATCTTGGGGGAGATAGCGAGCCCGAGGTGGGACCTCCGTCTCTTCTGATCCGCGCACTTTCTCTAAGTCTCGCATCGACCGCAGCCGGAGCGCGAACGGCCGCGGGATCGTGGGAGCGTGCGCCCACTTGATGGTTGCTTTTACTGCGGCGGTTCCCAAGGCTGCCACTTCTGCACGCCGCGGTGCCTTCTTCCGGAACCGCCGAAGCGCCTTGCCGGTTTGTCTTCTGGGGCGACTGACTCCTCGACCCACCGCTTCAGTTGGGCGGCTTGGGTCCACCTGTCATCGGTGCCCGGTCCCGGAGCCAACGCGGTTGCCGATGCGATGTTCTCGAAGATTTTCGAGTCACCTAGAATCATCCCTGGAAAGTTTTAAAAGGGGTTCTCACCCGCATCGCGGCTTCCCTTCGCCTCTCCTAGCGCTCGTACTTCCCTTGAACTCTTGTGCCCCGGCTTTCCTGCCCTTGTGCCCTCTTTCGCCATGGCTTCCAACTTGCTCCTGACGCACCTCGTTCGTTCTTCCGAGCTTGGGCCAGTGCGCAGGCTGCTGGGCTGGCGCTCAGAAGAACAGAAACACCGGCTTCGCCGAGGATCTCTCCCCCTGATCCTGGAAAAGGGGGAGATTGTTTTCTTCACTGCTTATGCTCTGGCGGGGTTCGTTCCGCCGATTTCTTCTTTCTTTGTCACCCTGCTGGAGACGTATGGCCTCCAGCTCCACCATCTTTCCCCCAACTCTCTCGCAATGGCTGCTGTTTTTTTTCCACTTCTGCGAGATGTTCGTTGGGGTGCACGCTTCCGTGACGCTCTTCTGCTACTTCTTTGTGTTGCGGACGACTGGGCGCGGCTCGAAGACTCAGATGGGGGCATACTACTTCCAGCATCGCTGCAAGGACCCCAAGGTCTCTGGATACCTTCTGCCCTTCAGTGCATCAAGGTGGGAAAACTGGAGGGAGAACTGGGTGGTAGTGCAGACCGACAAGCACGATCGCCTACAACTCCCAACCGCCAGCCCAACCACCGACCGTCGCTTCTGGGAGGAGATCCCTGAGCTGGAGCAGGAGTACTCCCCGGTCTTGGAGCGGATCCGGTTCTTGGCCAACGAGGGGCTGACGTCTCTGATGGTGCTGATGGACTTTATGTCGCGCCGTATTGCACCCTTGCAGCAGCGTAGTCGCCCCGCGTGGTACTACACCGGCGAGCAGGACTGTACCAGGCTGGAGAGGGGCCCCGGCTCTGACCCTTCCGACGAGGAACTGAACGAGATGGTAGGCAAGGTGAGCGGTGACTACATCCCCAGTGGCGACCCCGCCCTTCCGCCCTCTGCCACCCCCCTCTTCTTGGAGCCTCAGAGGAGGTCAGAGCTCTTGCGGAAGATGCCTAACCTTGACGACATCGGGATCGCCGTCCGGCAGGTCGGGGATGCCTTCCGTGGTATCACCATCCCAGGAACCGAGCACTCCGGGTCAGGGCACGTGGTGTCTGCTGCTGTCAAACCCTCCCCCAGAGCCGACGGAACTCAAGCCACCGACAAAGGGAAGGGAAAGGAGCCGGCCCCCGGGCATCCAGAGAAGAAACGCGCCCGGTCTCCTCCGAGGGCACCGCCTGTGCCGAGTCAGGGTGCCGGAGCTACCTTGCTCCCATCTCCCGGGGGTGCTGGTCCATCGGGTGGCGACCCGAAGAGGCCCCGGGTGTCCCTCCCTGGCGGGTCTCTCCCCAGACAGCGGCCGTCCGAGTCAGCCCAAGTACCTCGTCACCCTTCCTCGAGCGGAGGGGTTTCCAGGACGGATGCTGGTGGGGCCACGCCGGCGAGTGTGCTGGGGACCCAGGCGTCATGCTCTGCGACCGTTCCAGCCGCTGGTTCCGGTGGTTCAGCCACAGCCCAGAGGCCAGTGCTGCAAGCCCGTTGGACTGCTCATGCCGCCCAGTAAGTGTTGCTCTTTCTGGCTTGTAGGAGCAGAGCTCTTGTCTCCTCTCTTAGCCTGAGGGTTTTCTCTTCTTGCAGGGACCGACCCGCTGCTGGGGGCGGGCCTCTTACCCGGCCGCCTTCAACCGACGGAGGCTCCATGCTTCAGCACCTGGGGATCGTGGTGGCTCCCATGGTCCCCAAATCGACGGGGGCTCCCTCTGCGCCGGCGAGTTCACCCTTCGTGGTGGCCGCATCTGCTCCTATCCGCCCTCCTTCACCAGTCCAGAAGTCCGGTCCTGAGACTGGGAGGGCCGCTGTAGGTGCGCCTGCTGGCCCCCTGGCCTCCCTAGGACAGCGCCCCACCCTGGTTGCTGAGGCGCTGGCGCCTCCACCGGTCTTAGACTCGACAGGGGGGTCCAGTGGCGTGACTCCTGTCCCCCTGCTCCGGTGCCCGTGTGGGACGCCCTGGGGCGTGTCCAGACCAGCGCCCGACAGCTCCAATCCGCCTTTGAGCAGGAGCGGGGGGCGCTGGCCGGCGAGAAGGAACGTCTTCTCAGCTGGCAGCAGCGGGCCCAGGAGGCTAAGGCGGACCTTGATTCGAGGCAGTCAAGGCTTGAGGCCGTGAGTGCTCTGCTTGGCACTCTGAAGAAGGCCATTAGCCGCTTGGAGTCAGAGTCCCGGCGGGTTCGTGCCACCTACCGCGAGGCTCTGGCCCACACTGAAGCCAAAGCCAAGGAGCGTTCCGCCGCCGCGGAGGAGTTGCAGCTGCAGGCAGCCCGTCGGGAGTGCGCTGTCGCCGATCGGGAACGCGCTGTCGCGGCCGAGGAGGAGAAGACCACCGCCCGGCTGAGGGCCAAAGTGGAGGAGCTAAGGGCTCGGACCAAGGAGCTGGAGCTCCGTGAGTCGGCTGTTGCCGCGAGGGAGGAGCAGTTCTCCCAGGAGCACCAGGCGGCGATGGATCGCGAGCTGGCGGCTCGCCAAGAGGTGGAGAAGCTCCAGTGCTTGCGGTCTGCTGAGGCCCAGGCAGTCTGGGGCTTTATTGCCAAGGCGGGGTCCGCCTTGGCTCCTCTTGGCTTCAGCCCTGTGCAGGTGGAGGCTCCGGCGCGGCCGATGTCCGAAGCAATCCCGGCACTTGAGTCCATTGGCGACGAGCTGGGTCGGCTCGAAACAGTGATCGCCGACGAGCTTAAAGCGGAAGGTCGGGGCCTTGCGAAGGAGGTTGCTATGCACATTCTGTCGTGCTTCCTGAGCCGAGACCCTTCCTTTCCTCTGGGGCCAGTCCGTCTAGGACCCGTCGCCGATCGGGAGGAAGCTGCCAGGGCCGAGGCCGAGGACTTGGCCGCCCTCGTAGCCTCCAGGTTTCATCGGGAGCCCGGGGACTCTTAGGCATCTGCCCCTGTGGCCACAGGGCCCTGTACTTCCTTTTTTATTTTTGTTGAGTCTGTAGCCCAGCTCGTGGAGCCTTTGTATGAACAGACTCCTGTTTCTTTCTGTGTTTGCATGTCCTAGTCTTCTTCCTGGCTTTTTCCTGGCCGAGTCCTTAGCTCCGCAAGGTACTCGTAGGCCTTGACCAATCTCGAAGCTCTGCACAGACACCTTCTCCGGGTCCTCACTGTATACTAAGGGCTCCGGAGGTCTCCAGGACCCGCCTTACGAGATCGGAGGGAGTCCGGGCCTGTTGGCCACGTGGCGGGCCCGGAGCTCCCCTCTGAGGGGAGGTCCGGGCTTGCGGGGCACGTGGAGTCCTCGGACCTCTCCCCGCGTCTCCGGGGGGTCCGGCTTTTGTTGACCACGCGGTGGGCCCGGAGCTCCCCCTCAAGGAGGTGGAAGGTCTGGCCCCGCTGGACATGTGGGACCTTCGGGCCACGCCCCTGTGAGGTCTAGTTCTTTGATCTTACCTTGGGGTTTCGGTCTTGCACGATCCCGTAGCGGCCCCCTGGTAGGTGCGTTCCATTGGATGGATGTGCCTACCATATTCCTGCGGGGAGCTGAGGCCGAGAGGTCCTGCACACAAGTAAGGGAAACGTAATTCTCCTTGGGGGGCTCCCCCCCTCTATCTCTTAGTCTTATTTGGCTTACGGTCCCCGTCCATATATACGGTGCTTGGGAACTACCGTGCGCGAAGTGCCGGGGGCTCGGGGCCCCCCTGGCTATGGGCCGGTACCTCCCACCCAACCGCCTTTGGTAGGGCAGCAAATGCCGTCTAAAGATGAGAATGAGAAGAGGGAGCTGAACGCATGGTGAACACGCGCTAGCAGGGCAATCATAAAAATTTAATAAGTAAACTAGATGAGCACCAAAGAAGAGCAACGTAGGACAGGTTTCTTTTCATATAAATTTCCATAGGGGGAAGGCAGGCTGAATATGGATGCCACGACCCGCCTCAAGGGAAGCAAGACTCTACGCGCTTGGGGTCGGAACCAGGCGAAGCTGAACGTAGTCCTGGACCGTCCCATGAGGCTTAGCTGCACCAAGCACTGTTCCTGGTCTTTATGGAATTTATTATAAAAAGAAGGGTCTGTCCTATTGTTGCTCTAGGGTTAGAACTTACAGCGGTGTTCTGTGTTCCGAAGGTTCAGGAGCGGGTCCCCATCCTCGGTTCTGGGTAATGGTCCCAGGCCCAGGATGTCCAGCCCCAGTATGGCAAATGGCCATGTGGGCTGGATCATCTGTACCGTCCAAGCCGGTGTATGGATCTGCTTGGCGTGGAACAGGCACGCCTTGCAGCTCTCGACCAGCTTGACGGCATCCTGGAGTGCTGCCGGCTAGTAGAAGCCATGCCGAAAGGCTTTACCGACAAGCGTGCGTGAGGAAGAGTGACTCCCACATTCGCCTCCATGGATCTCAGCGAACAAGTCGCAGCCTCCCCCCTGGGTTATGCACCGCAATAGGATGTGGTTGGCGCCGCGTCGGTAGAGATCCCCCTCTACCGCCATGTGTCTCTTAGCCATACGCACGATCCGTTCAGCGGATACACGTTCATCAGGGAGGATATTGTCTTTCAAGTAGTCCCGGACCTCCGTGATCCATGCATCGGGTCTGACTTGAGCATCTGGATCTTGAGCGCTGGGTTGCACGGAGTCCCCAGTGACGCTTATGATCCTTGGCGGCGTCCATGGCCGCTGGGACCACCAGCTCCGAGGTGCTGGTCTAGCCCCCTTCGCCCGGCTCGGCTGGCCGGGCTGTGGGCCGCGGCAATGTCCTCTCGAAGCCCCCTTCGGGCACAGGGGCTCCGGTGGGGGTCCTTGTTGAGAGGTCGTCAGCTGCGGCCTTGCTAGCGCGCGGTACGTGGTGCAGGTCCAAGGCGAGGAAGTCTGTCTCCACCATCTTGTTTGATAACCAGCTGGGAGTCGCCCTGAGCCAACGACTAGCGAGCGCCTAGAGACAGGGCTGTCTTTAGGCGAAGGATGAGTGCTTCATACTCTGCTATGTTGTTGGTTGCCTTGGAATGAAACGCACCACATACCCAGACTGCCCCCCCCCCCGATGGCGTGGGGAACAGTACGCTAGCACCGGCCCCCTGCTTTCGCAAGGGGCCATCGACGAGCAGCATTCAGTAAGGCCTGGTGAAGGCCAGGGCTCAGGGTCCTGGTTCATAGTCTCCATGGCCCCCTGAGTCAGCCTGTGTTGGCGTCTACTTCAGCCACGAAGTCAGCTAAGTCTCGGCTGTTGTCTGCATGACGGGGAAGGAATCCTAGCTCAAACTCCAGTAGCTCCGCCGCCCATTTGGCGGCATTGTCCGTTGCGTGGGGGCTGTGGAGGGTAGCTTTCAGCCTGGGGAGACCGCCGGGTGCTTGATACTCGGAGGTCCCCCAGGCTGTCTTGGACCTCCGGGAAGCCCCGCTGATGTCCTGGGAGCCCCGGGGGGTCCCGTGAGACGTCCGGGAGGTTCTGTTGGGCCTTCGGGGGGGGGGGGTCTCGTTGCACCTCCGGGAGGTCCTGCTGGTCCTCCGGGGGATTGTGTCGGGGATCCGGGGTCCGGTTTGGGCCTCCGGGGTTTCTTGGCACTAGGTTCTTGACAGCGAAACAGGTTACGGTGGTATGGGGTCCAGCCACACTGCGGTGAGGACGATACTCACCTCTGCAGCCGTCGCCGCGATGTAGAGCAGGAGATGCTCTTCGGGCTCGGGGGCTCCTATTACGGGTAGGGTCATCAGGAGCTGGTTCAGTTCCAGGGGAGCTTCCTCCGCTTCGTCGGCCTAAGCGAATGGGCCGGATTTACATAGGAGCTTTAGGGAAGCTTCACTTTGCTAACCTCGGTATAAACCGACTCAGCGCAGCTAGGGATCCCGCGAATTTCTGGTCTTCGAGCCAATGGCTTTGACCCTCTCTGGGTTAGCCTCAGTTCCTCGGCGTGAGGCCAGGTATTCTAAGGGTTTTCCAGAGGGTATACCGAGCTCACATTTGTCGGACGGACGAAGACTAAGGCCAGGTTATCTAGTAGGGACGAACCCTGTCTGATCTTGACAACAATGCCTTCGACACACACCCCAACTGAGTCTCTCATTAGCTCTCCTAAGGTCTTGTGCATTGCACGTGCAAAGGTAGGGAGAGCGTTCCTTAGGCCATAAGGCATAGAGACATAACAGTACAGGCCGACTACTGTGGTAAAGGGTGCCCTTCAACTTCTCCAGACACAGGGGTCTGGTGGAAACCCGAGTAAGCATCTAGGAAGCACAGCATACCGCAGCCTGGCATCGAGTCTACTATTTGATCTATCATAGGGAGAGAAAATAGATCTTTAGGACATGCCTTATTGAGGCTGGTGTAGTCGATGCACTTCCGGAGCTTCTCGCCGGCCTTCGGGATGACAACATGGTTCGCCAAGCACCGGGGGTGGCGGACTTTCCGTCCTGTGGGACTGGCCGGGCGTCGGGAAAGACCTTTAAATAGTGCTCAATCACCTCCCTAGGGATCTCTGGCCTCCGCGATGGCTGTCATGCAGCACATCGACATTGTGCCGGAGGGGGGCAACGAGCGCGCCTTCCTATTTGCTATCCAGGCCCCCAGCTACCCGGGTGGTCTGGGTGGCATCGGCGCTGATTCGGACGAGCCTCGAGGGGACGTCGTCCTCGTCGAGGAGTTGCACATGGGGTACTGTGGAAGAGGCATGGTGGCGTGCACTTGGGTGGAGCTGGCTTGGTTCTGCACTGCCTAGGGTTGGCGCTCTAGTTGCTGTAAGCGCCTGAAGCTTTTCCAAGGCTAACACTGCGGCAGCACGGTCTCCACAAACCTTGAGGATGCCTGTTGGTGTAGGCATCTTCAAGACAAGGTAGCCGTAGTGGGCTACTGCCATGAATCGGTACAGGGATGGCCTGCCGATTATGGCGTTGAAGGGGAGGTCAATCTCGGTATGACGCCCTCAATTCTGTGGAAAACCACGGAACCGAGAACTAATGCATATGTGTGCCCAGGATGTTCATCACACATACACATACGTTCCACAAACTGAATTCAGATTATATATTACCACGAATAACAGAGTTTATTACAACACCTCATGAGTCTTGGACTCATGCTCACAGCGGAAGTCATTGTTTCTACGCAGCGGAAATCTTTATTTAAATGCGGAAGCAAAAACTAATGCGGAAGCAAAACTAAGCAGAAGTGGCTCCATCTCTACTCCCTCCACAGGCAAGGTTGAGAACAGATCACACGCCATAATGTTCTACTTGATCTTCATAGTAGCCTTCTCTTTCTGTTGATGAAGAAATAATAATGCAAGTTTGAGCACAATGACGTACTCAGCAAGTGCGGGAATAACACATGATATGCAGCTCATAAACAAGGTAGGTGTAAAAAGGCTTATTTGCAGAAAAGCAGATTTATAAAACCGTGATAAAACAGCAACTTAACTTTAGATGAATGTAATCCCAGCATGTATTAAATTACCAACATACCTCCATCGCTTTCCATGTTCCATCCGAACATTAACCAATCTTTTATTCATACTCACGAATACCTCCTCGTATTCGCTACCATCTCACCTCATAAAACAACCACGTCTCACATCGAGACCAATCTCATGTCATGACCCATCAGTCATGCAACCATCTCATCTCCCGGACTCAACAGTTCCAAACCAATAACCATAACCGATAACCATAACCAAGAACCTTCCCAATAACCATTCCAATAACCATCCCAGTAATCATCCCATCTAATCATGGCAGTTTAGCCAGGTGCTCGTGACCGTAAGCTCGGCTATCATGATAGTTTTAATAACTCTGCAGAGTTTGTACCTCTTTACCCACAAGTTTGTGATTTCGTCACCCGTCGGCGACTGCAGAACCTCCATTTTACCAGTACACAGCCGTCGGTGTATGGTCAAGAGATCACAAAATAGCCTTTACAAAGGGGTTACTAGATGTATGGACTCACTAAGGTTTCACCGGCAGGCTAGAATCTCCAATTCTCCCACCCATGGGCCCCCTCTTGTGCCATGCAGTTCCCAGGGCAGTCCTCACTCGACTCCCATTCCCCACGCCTTCCACAGTCCATAACATCCTATCAACTTACCTAATTACTCAGATAAGCCGCACCCATACTTGGCCTTGTGGTGGCACTGTTATCCTGGCATGTGCATGCATGAACCGGTCCTTAGATCTACGGCAAGTAAAACCACCATCTCATGCTACCTCATTCATAAACCCAGGCTTGCCTAGATCTTCCCTCCAATCCATGTTCATTAACCTCATCAATTACTTATTATCAGTACGAGTGCAGTTAGCTAGACACATCTATCTCGCTTCCCAATCCCATAAACTCAGCGAAGCATAAAGCAAAAACTATACCCGACTCATAAACTTCCCTGGCGACAAGGATGGTTTAATCAAAACTAGTAAACTCCTATAAAAAGGGTTTCCCATCATGTTTGACTCAGCACACACACCTTTTCGCAAAACAAAACAGTTTTACCCAAAACATAGGATCAACATGGTCAAGGAGCACTTGCCTTGTTCTTGCGGTTCTAGTTGTTCTTGATTCTCAAAGCCTTGTTGCCGCAGCTCGTCGTAGACAGCTTCCTGAGTTTGTCCTGCTATGTAGGATTCACGTGCATGCAAATTCACAGCAATCAATATCATGCACAAACCCTAAACTAGATGCGATGATGCACATGCATGCTATCCTATGATTAGTTTTATTAGATCGATCTGTACTTATTCTTGCATGGCTTACATGGTCAGAGGTGTTCGTGATGATCTGGTCTTTAGATCAAACTGATCATCAAGTGATCTGTCCACGAAAAGGCTTCTGTTCGAAGGGAATTGAAGAACGGATGCAAGGAGATGAATACAATGATATTTGAAGTCCTACCTCGCGTTTTTCGAGGTCCTCCTCAGACCGCTCGGTTCTTCTTCGATGATCTCCCTTGTTGTGCTTCAGCGATGTTTTGCTCGGCGAGTTAGGGCTAGGGCTCTAAGTCGTCGGCTTAGGAGTTGAAAGAGAAGTTTGTAGTTTCGGCCAGAGGTTTTGGGTTCTATTTATAATCGGGAAGAGAAGAGTCCTAATCTGATTGGATCCCGAATAAGAGCCTCATTCAGATCTTTGTTAGATCCTGACATCTTATCTTCGGTAACCATCGTGGAGTTTAGATCGGTTCCCGTTACGTACCGATATCTTTACGCGTAAAAACCGCTCCAGACTCGTTACATCCACGGTGATGAGCTCCGGAAGCTCCACGTGTCCTTCCGAGCCTGGTATCTCTTCTCCCACAGAGACGAGCTCCGGTTGTGCCGCGTGTCACGAGCGAGACCTCCCTATTCTTCGTAGGTGAGCTCTACGCACGCCACGTGTTGGCGCCGGTCTTCCTCTTCTTCTTTCCTCAGGGACATGCCCCGCGGTCGACACGTGTCCAATAGAACAGGACCTCTCGCAGGTGAGCTCCGAGATCGACACGTATCCCGCGCGGATGGTCCTCTGATTTCCGCGAGGACTAGCTCCGAGGATGACACGTGTCCTATGAAAAATGCCTTTGCTTCTTCCGCATCGGCTAGCTCCGCGGTAGCACGTGTCCCACAGGGTCGGACCTCTTTCCAATTGCGGAGGTGACCCCCGAGCCTGCCACGTAGCTAGTTTAGCGGCGGACCTCTCCCAATTTCTCGGGGATGAGCTCCGAACACGCCACGTGGTCTGCTGGCCGTGGAAATTGCCTTCGGTGCTCTCGGAGAGCTTTATTGGCTATCCTTTTGGTACTTGTCTCTGTTTCTACTCTTCTTAAAATGTTTTTCTTCTTCATAAAACATGAACATATGCTGACACCCGAGGTGAGGGTGTCACAAATCTACCCCCTTTAAATTGAATCTCGCCCTCGAGATTCGTTAGTAGAAAATAGATGGGGAAATTCTGCCTTGATATCCTCTTCACGTTCCCATGTGGCTTCAGCTTCAGTGTGATGGCTCCATTGTACTTTGCACCATCGAATCACCTTGTTTCGGGTGACCCTTTCCTTTACGTCCAAGATGGACAGGGTGTTCTGCGTAAGTCATGTCCTCTTGAAGTTCAAGTTCTCCCATTGACACTTGTTCCTCTGGTATTCTGAAGCACTTCTTGAGCTGAGATACATGAAACACGTCATGTACGTCGGAGAGGTGGTTTGGGAGCTCTAGTTGATAGGCTACTTCTCCTCGCTTACCCAAAATCTTTAATGGTCCCATGTAGCGAGGAGCTAGTTTGCCTTTGACGTTAAAACGTCGTTGGCCTCGGATAGGCGATACCTTAAGGTATACGAAGTCTCCAACTTCAAAGGTCAACTTTCTACGCCTATTGTCCGCATAGCCTTTCTGTCGTGACTGAGCAGCCTTTAAGTTCTCCCGTATCGTTTGGACTTGCTTTTCAGCCTCTTGTAGTACTTCGGGTCCAAACACCTGGTTCTCTCCAGTCTCGTTCCAGAACAGTGGCGTTCTACACCGTCTACCATATAAGGCTTCGAAAGGCGACATCTTCAAGCTAGCTTGATAGCTGTTGTTATAGGAGAACTCGGCATACGGTAAACTCCTATCCCAACTACGCCCACGTTTCAAGGCGCAAGCTCTCAACATGTCTTCCAAAATTTGGTTCGTCCTTTCGGTTTGTCCATCTGTTTGTGGGTGGTAGGCAGAGCTAAAATCCAGTCGTGTACCCATGGCTTTCTGCAGCTTCCTCCAGAATCTAGAGGTAAACTGAGAACCTCGATCTGAGACTATCCTCTTCGGAACTCCATGACGGCACACGATCTGCTTCATGTACAATTCTGCCAACTGTGTAACGTTGTAACTGGCCTTTACTGGAAGAAAATGGGCGGTCTTCGTCAACCGGTCCACAATGACCCAGATGGAGTCGTATCCTGACTGAGTTCGTGGCAATCCGACAATGAAGTCCATACTGATGTCCTCCCATTTCCATTCAGGTATTTTCAAAGGTTGCAACAATCCAGCGGGTTTTTGATGTTCGGCTTTTACCCGTTGGCATGTGTCGCATAGGGCAACGTATTCGGCTATATCCCTCTTCATACAATCCCACCAATAGCAAGTTTTCAAGTCCTTGTACATTTTGGTGCTCCCTGGATGTATGGAATAGGGTGAATCATGTGCCTCCCGTAATATCATGTCGCGAAGGTGTCTTAGGTTTGGCACACAAATCCTTTTTCCTAGCAAAGCGTACCCTTTTCATCCTCTTTGAAATCCTTCTCTATCCCTTGTCGGATTCTTTCCTTGATTTCCTTGATCCCTTCGTCCGTTGCTTGGGCCTTTCTTATTTCTTGCTCCAATGAGGAGTGGATCTCCATCATTTCCATGTTATTCAAAAATCCGAGGTGTAACCGTTCGAACTCCTTACGTAGTTCGGGTGGTAGCTCCCGAACCGTGAGTTAGTGGCATGCTCCCTTTCTGCTCAATGCGTCAGCGACCACATTGGCCTTCCCGGGGTGGTAATTGATTCCTACATCATAATCCTTGATGAGTTCTAACCATCGACGTTGCCTCAAATTCAAGTCCGTTTGTGTAAATATGTACTTGAGGCTTTTATGATCTGTATAGATCTCACATCGATGACCAAGGATATAATGTCTCCAAATCTTCAATGCATGCACCACTGCTGCTAACTCCAAATCATGTGTAGGATAGTTAAGCTTGTGCTCCTTTAATTCTCGTGAGGCATAGGCTACCACTTGTCCTTCCTGCATGAGTACACACCCGAGCCCTTGTCTGGATGCGTCACAATATATGTCAAGGCTCTTGCTTACATCCGGCAATACCAGAACTGGTGCTGTGGTTAGCCTTTTCTTGAGTTCCTCAAAACTTTCTTGGCAGGCTTGTGTCCATTGAAAGACCTTTCCTTTCATTAGTAACTTCGTCATAGGTTTTGCTATCTTAGAGAAGTCTTTAATGAAGCGCCGATAGTATCCTGCCATTCCAAGGAAACTTCGAATATCCCTCACGCTCTTCGGTTGGTCCCACTTTAGAATATCCCTCACCTTTCCAGGATCAACCGATACCCCTTCCTTGGAGATGATGTGGCCTAGGAAAGATATTTCCTTTAGCCAAAATTGGCACTTGTTGAGCTTGGCATACAACTGATGCTCGCGCAACTTCTGCAAGGTCAATTTCAGATGTTCTTCATGCTCCTCCTCACCTTTCGAATACACCATAATGTCATCGATGAAAACCACGACGAACTTGTCCAAGTACTCCATGAAAACCTTATTCATAAGGTACATGAAGTATGCGGGTGCATTCGTCAATCCAAAAGACATAACGGTATATTCATATGAACCATACCGTGTCCGAAATGCTGTCTTAGGTATATCGGAGGGCTTAATCTTCAGCTGGAAATATCCCGACCGAAGATCAATCTTGGAGAACACTTGGGCTCCTTTCATTTGATCGAACAGGTCCTCTATACGGGGCAGAGGGTATTTATTCTTGATTGTTACCTCGTTGAGAGACCTGTAGTCCACGCACATTCTTTGGGTTCCGTCCTTCTTGTCCACGAAGAGTACCGGGGCTCCCCATGGTGACGAACTTGGACGGATAAAACCCTTCTCCAACTGTTCTTGAATTTGCTTCTTGAGTTCAACTAACTCGTTAACGGGCATCCTATATGGTCTCTTAGCTATGGGTGCAGTTCCAGGTACCAAATCTATGGCAAACTCGATGTCCCGGTCAGGTGGCATACCTGGAAGTTCTTCCGGGAACACATCCGAAAATTCCTGAACCACTGGAATTTTGTCCAATGCTACTCCTTCGACATGGTTCAGGTCCGCCCGTTTGGTCGCTTGCTGGGCTGACTCAAATTCGACACGGATACCGTGTTCGTTTGTCAATTGCACGCTTCTCTCAGCGCATTGGATTACTCCATTGTGCTTGCTTAACCAGTCCATTCCGAGTATGATGTCAATCCCGTGGGAGTCTAAAACAATAAGGTTGGCAAGGAAGTCTACCCCCCTTATTTTAAGGCTTACTTTAGGACATACTATATTAGTCCTCATTTCTCCTCCGGGAGAATTAACTAACATAGCACATTCTAAGTGGGATACGGGTAGATGATGCTTGGCAACATAATTGGATGATATGAAGGAATGTGATGCTCCAGAATCAAATAAAATGGTGGCTGGGTTGGAGTTGGCAAGGAACATACCAATTGCGACGTCCTCAGCCTGTTGTGCTTCCTCAGCAGTGACATGGTTAACGTGGCCACGAGCATTGTTCTGCGGTCCACGGTTCCCTTGGTTGTCCCCTCCGTTTGGTCGCTGGTTCTGCTTGGGTACGTTACTTTGCTGTCCAGGTCCTCTCCTCGGGCACTGGTGAGTGAAGTGGCCTACTTCCCCGCATGCAAAGCATGCCCTGTCGCCTACGGTAGCAGGTACGTTGGGGCGGAGGTTTTGAACAGGAGCGCCATTGTTAGGCTGGGGCGCAAGAGGCATGGGCACACGAGGTGCCGGTGCAACGAGCCGTTGCTGTGGTGGCTGACCAGGGCGGTACGTAGGAGTGGTCGATCCATACTGCGGTGCAGGGGGCATGTATCTAGGTCGTACGTTGCTCCCTTGGGGCTGGTATGGGATCTTCCTTTTGCACTCGCGCTCGATCTCTCGGATCTTGTTTTCCACCACAATAGCCTTATCAACCAGCTTCTGGAAGCTTACGTAGTCATTGTTGAGGAGCTGAACTTGGATCTCATTGTTCAACCCTCTCATGAACAGGTACTGCTTCCTCTGATCTGAGTTGACATCTTCGGGGGCATACCGGGACAGTTGTATGAACTTGTTGAGATATTCATTCACACTTTTCTGTCCTTGGCGGAGACTTTCAAACTCCTGCCTCTTGAGCATCATTACGCCAACAGGGATGTAGTGGGAGCGGAAACTTTCCTTGAACTCAGTCCAAGTGATTGTCTCCGGGTTGGCATGGGCGTTGCTCAAGGCATCCCACCAGTCAGCAGCTGCTCCCATCAGTTGGTGCGACGCAAAGAGAACCTTTTCTCGGTTGTTGCACTGTACAATGGCAAGCTTCTTCTCCATGGATTTCAACCAATCATCGGCCTCCATTGGATCGCTTGCTTGAGCAAAGGTGGGTGGTCGAGTCCTCATGAACTCTCCCAACCTGTTATGAGCCGGCGGTGGTGGTGGCGGTGGTGCCAGGACGGGGTGTTGGTTGGCCTGCAACTGACCCAAAGTTTGGATCATGGTTTGCATAAGCTGGTTTTGCATGTCCATCAACCTTTCTAGGTTGTTTTCACCAGCTCCAGGGTTAGCAGGAACTTCCTCGTGGTCATCTTCCTGGACGTTCCTTCGGCTGGCGTTTCCTCTCACCATCTGTGAGATAGAAGGTTAGAAGGTTAGGTAGGTCCTTTCAACTATATGCATCAAGGTGAGTTGGACTATATATATTAGCCCTTTATGAGGATGTGAGCAAGTGCCGAAACATCTCACATCTCCTTCTTCTTATGTGTGGATATGGACAACGTTTTTGAGACGTCCCACCACTCACACTAAGCACATATTCACAAATAATCATCACAAGGGCCCACTCAACTCCTATTCAAGGATGGTTTCCTATGTGAAGGTGGTTTCAAGGCCAATCTAAGCTATTCATCCTAGGATGCTTCCTTTGGTCCGCGTAGCTTCTATTTAGGGGTATAACTTGCTGTTAACCCGTGATTCTAATATCAATCTAAGGTTTCTATCTAGGCGTGTAACCTACTGTCAACCCGTGGCTCTGATACCAATCTGTGACGCCCTCAATTCTGTGGAAAACCACGGAACCGAGAACTAATGCATATGTGTGCCCAGGATGTTCATCACACATATACATACGTTCCACAAACTGAATTCAGATTATATATTACCACGAATAACAGAGTTTATTACAACACCTCATGAGTCTTGGACTCATGCTCACAGCGAAAGTCTTTATTTCTACGCAGCGGAAATCTTTATTTAAATGCGGAAGCAAAAACTAATGCGGAAGCAAAACTAAGCAGAAGTGGCTCCATCTCTACTCCCTCCACAGGCAAGGTTGAGAATAGATCACATGCCATAATGTTCTACTTGATCTTCATAGTAGCCTTCTCTTTCTGTTGATGAAGAAATAATAATGCAAGTTTGAGCACAATGATGTACTAAGCAAGTGCGGGAATAACACATGATATGCAGATCATAAACAAGGTAGGTATAAAAAGGCTTATTTGCAGAAAAGCAGATTTATAAAACCGTGATAAAATAGCAACTTAACTTTAGATGAATGTAATCCCAGCATGTATCAAGTTACCAACATACCTCCATCGCTTTCCATGTTCCATCCGAACATTAACCAATCTTTTATTCATACTCACGAATACCTCCTCGTATTCGCTACCATCTCACCTCATAAAACAACCACGTCTCACACCGAGACCAATCTCATGTCATGACCCATCAGTCATGGAACCATCTCATCTCCCGGACTCAACAGTTCCAAACCAATAACCATAACCGATAACCATAACCAAGAACCTTCCCAATAACCATTCCAATAACCATCCCAGTAATCATCCCATCTAATCATGGCAGTTTAGCCAGGTGCTCGTGACCGTAAGCTTGGCTATCATGATAGTTTTAATAACTCTGCAGAGTTTGTACCTCTTTACCCACAAGTTTGTGATTTCGTCACCCGTCGGCGACTGCAGAACCTCCATTTTACCAGTACACAGCCGTCGGTGTATGGTCAAGAGATCACAAAATAGCCTTTACAAAGGGGTTACTAGATGTATGGACTCACTAAGGTTTCACCGGCAGGCTAGAATCTCCAATTCTCCCACCCACGGGCCCCCTCTTGTGCCATGCAGTTCCCAGGGCAGTCCTCACTCGACTCCCATTCCCCGCGCCTTCCACAGTCCATAACATCCTAGCAACTTACCTAATTACTCAGCTAAGCCGCACCCATACTTGGCCTTGTGGTGGCACTGTTATCCTGGCATGTGCATGCATGAACCGGTCCTTAGATCTACGGCAAGTAAAACCACCATCTCATGCTACCTCATTCACAAACCCAGGCTTGCCTAGATCTTCCCTCCGATCCATGTTCATTAACCTCATCAATTACTTATTATCAGTACGAGTGCAGTTAGCTAGACACATCTATCTCGCTTCCCAATCCCATAAACTCAGCGAAGCATAAAGCAAAAACTATACCCGACTCATAAACTTCCCTGGCGACAAGGATGGTTTAATCAAAACTAGTAAACTCCTATAAAAAGGGTTTCCCACCATGTTTGACTCAGCACACACACCTTTTCGCAAAACAAAACAGTTTTACCCAAAACATAGGATCAACATGGTCAAGGAGCACTTGCCTTGTTCTTGCGGTTCTAGTTGTTCTTGATTCTCAAAGTCTTGTTGCCGCAGCTCGTCGTAGACAGCTTCCTGAGTTTGTCCTGCTATGTAGGATTCACGTGCATGCAAATTCACAGCAATCAATATCATGCACAAACCCTAAACTAGATGCGATGATGCACATGCATGCTATCCTATGATTAGTTTTATTAGATCGATCTGTACTTATTCTTGCATGGCTTGCATGGTCAGAGGTGTTCGTGATGATCTGGTCTTTAGATCAAACTGATCATCAAGTGATCTGTCCACGAAAAGGCTTCTGTTCGAAGGGAATTTAAGAACAGATGCAAGGAGATGAATACAATGATATTTGAAGTCCTACCTCGCGTTTTTCGAGGTCCTCCTCAGACCGCTCGGTTCTTCTTCAATGATCTCCCTTGTTGTGCTTCAGCGATGTTTTGCTCGGTGAGTTAGGGCTAGGGCTCTAAGTCGTCGGCTTAGGAGTTGAAAGAGAAGTTTGTAGTTTCGGCCAGAAGTTTTGGGTTATATTTATAATCGGGAAGAGAAGAGTCCTAATCTGATTGGATCCCGAATAAGAGTCTCATTCAGATCTTTGTTAGATCCTGACGTCTTATCTTCGGTAACCATCGTGGAGTTTAGATCGGTTCCCGTTACGTACCGTTATCTTTACGCGTAAAAACCGCTCCAGACTCATTACATCCGTGGTGATGAGCTCCGGAAGCTCCACGTGTCCTTCCGAGCCTGGTATCTCTTCTCCCACAGAGACGAGCTCCGGTTGTGCCGCGTGTCACGAGCGAGACCTCCCTCTTCTTCGGAGGTGAGCTCTACGCACGCCACGTGTTGGCGCCGATCTTCCTCTTCTTCTTTCCTCAGGGACATGCCCCGCGGTCGACACGTGTCCAATAGAACAGGACCTCTCGTAGGTGAGCTCCGAGATCGACACGTATCCCGCGCGGATGGTCCTCTGATTTCCGCGAGGACTAGCTCCGAGGATGACACGTGTCCTATGAAAAATGCCTTTGCTTCTTCCGCATCGGCTAGCTCCACGGTAGCACGTGTCCCACAGGGTCGGACCTCTTTCCAATTGCGGAGGTGACCCCCGAGCCTGCCACGTAGCTAGTTTAGCGGCGGACCTCTCCCAATTTCTCGTGGATGAGCTCCGAACACGCCACGTGGTCTGCTGGCCGTGGAAATTGCCTTCGGTGCTCTCGGAGAGCTTTATTGGCTATCCTTTTGGTACTTGTCTCTGTTTCTACTCTTCTTAAAATGTTTTTCTTCTTCATAAAACATGAACATATGCTGACACCCGAGGTGAGGGTGTCACACTCGGCCACGTCGAACAGAGTGTACTCTGTCCGGTAGCTGTCCGGTGCCCCAAAGGTCACCGGGAGGCTGATGTGGCCATAGGGAATGACCTGTCCCGGCCCTACCCCTGAGAACGGGCGCGATGGGGTGAGCTTGGCCATCGGGACCTGCAGCTTCTGGAAGGCTGCGTGACTGATGTGGTTCAGTCCAGCCCCGCCATCCACCAAAACGTGGTACATCTTCACGTTGGCGATGATGGGGGCCACCACGAGCGGTAGTTGGCCGGCCCCAGCCATATTCCTGGGGCAGTCGGTGTCATCGAAGCTGATGGGGGTTCCCATCCACCTGAGGTGCGGTGCTGCACCTGGGAGGGGAGCCACCGACGCTACCGCTCGGCGCAAGGCCTTAGCCGCGCTTCGGGACGGGGGGTCAGCGGACCCGCCGAAGATGACATAGAGCATCTTCCGGTGCTCGTCATCACTGGAGCTGGAGCTCCCATGATTGCGCACTGCCTTTACGGCGCGCTGAAGCTCCTGGAACTCCACCTGGCGGTCGACGCCATCTAGGGCTTCGACCTTCTGCTTACCCTCTCTTTGACTGTAGGTTGGGGCATCAGTTAGGGGCTGCTTCCCTTTCCGGAAGCGCTCCGCGAGCTTCTGGATTTCCCGGCATTCAGCAGCGTTATGATAACTGGTGCCATGCACAGGGCATAATTCATCCTGGCCCCGTCTGGGGCCGGTGATTGTCGCGACCTCTTGTCAGGGCGCGACCCCCGAGCTCCACTGGGCACCGCCGTTGCGGCAACGGGGACCGCGGCTGACGACTTTATCTTGTTTCCGCCTCCGTTCTTGATCTTCCTGCCGCTTCCGTATGAAGCGTCGCCGGATCTCGGCTGACCCCCTGGCTCGGAGGCCGGCAGAGAGTGCCAGTTCCGCCCTTCGGCTGCTCTGGCACACTTGTCCGCCAGACTGAAGAGTTCTGAGACATCGCGGACCTCCCTAGTCGCGAGCTTCTCGAGCATCTTCTTGTCCCGAACGCCTTGCCGGAACGCCACCACCACAGAAGCGTTCTGGATGTGTGGGATGGTGTTCCACACCTGGGAGAACCGCTGGATGAACGAGCGCAGCGACTCCCCTGGTTGTTGCTGAATGGCGTGGAGGTCGAGCTCCGTGCCAGGCCGGGTGTAGGAACTGCCGAAGTTGGAGACAAACTGCCGGCAGAGCTCTCCCCAGGAGGTTATGGAATCCTGGGGTAGGTTCATGAGCCAAGACCGGGCAGGGCCGGTTAAGGCGACGGGGAAATAGTTGGCCATGACAGCCTCATCCCCTCCAGCAGCGAGTACGGCAGTGGAGTAGATCTGGAGGAACTCTGCCGGGTTGACACTGCCGTCGTATTTTTCGGGCAGGTGCGGCCGAAACTTGCGCGGCCACCTCGCGAAGCGAAGGTGAGGTGCTGTGGCGGACCGGAATCCGCTCATCCAGGATCGCAGAGGGTGGTGCCACGCGATGCGACACCCGACAGCACACGTCATAAGAACACATTATATTTCATGGGAAAAACAAACTGAATGTACAAAATAGTACACTTCTCAGTTACAAACTAGGGTCTTTTATTACACAGCGGAAGTTTCTTTTGTACAACTCACGCCCGCCTATCTAGCAAAAGTCGGTTGCCCAGCCCTAGGGCAACCCACACTAGCTGCACGTCTCAGCTCAGCGCGGCGTGTACGGCTCCCACTCAGCCGTGGTCCCCGACGGAGGGTAACCCTCGCCGGTGGACTCGTACTCCGAGTCCGTGGGTGGCTCCTCACCAGAAAAACACTCAAGCAGAAACCGTGAGCACGAAGGCTCAGCAAGGCTTAACCGACTCACCTAAGCATGAAACTCTACATGAGGTGTACCATGACTTAGGATAGCAATGTTGCAGCAAATGGACAGGCCTACAAGTTCATCCTTAGTTTATCTTTTAGCAACAAGTTAACGGTTCATGAAGCTGAAATTTAGTGAGCAATATTGGGTGGCACACATGTAGCAATACAATTATATCATAACAGCAATATTGAATCATCACATTTCATTCATTAATCTACGTTACGATGCAGTGAACAAGCGGTACTCGTCACCGTGAGGGACGGCGAATCGACTCGATATACACCTGCAGGGAAACCCAAAGAGCACGTACGCCCACCCGTGGAGCTGCACAGCACGCTCACTCAATGTCGTACGGAACAACCTTTCACCCAACAGCCCAAACGTCGAACCGGTCGCACCGAAACGAGCAGGAGGTTCCCCACACGTATCATCTCTCTATGCCCGTTGGCAGATTTCCACCTTGCTGCCCTCAGCCTACACCTATAAATCGGTGCATTATGCCTCGACGCCCGGAGGTTTAGGCTACATCGGTTTATCGGGGCCCATATATCCGATATGCCTTCGGTACGTTCAATACTTGTTCAGCAGGGCCGCACACGGATCGGTCCTCAATCGACACGGGCAGGGATGCGCACACAAGACTCCCTCTTGCTGCGCCCTAGCCCCTGCCTAGTCTCATTTTCATTACTAAAGTGATCTCGTGTCACTCAACCGAACCCGTGTGTCCCAATGCCTATCTCGCGAGTAGATTCCAACTACTCGACTTGTACCGAAGTCCTATGACTCATTAAGCATAGCCTGTCTACTCGAGGTCTTAGACACTACCCTCACTCTTTTAGGAACCTTTGGTTATGCAAGTGGGGTTCCATTCATCCTATACCTAATGCACATACATACTTCATATGACACATGTAAACAAAGTAAGACTCATAAAAGGGTTAATGCAAACCGGGGCTTGCCTTGTTGCTGCTGGTCAGTAGTTAGCTCTTCTTCCGGAAGGAGGAAGTCCAGCACTTCTGGAGTCTCTTCTTCAATGGCTACACGTTGAATATAATACTACATGTAAATTTAAATGCACTGTGTGAACTTGAATACACAATTGCTAATAACTCTAGCTAGCCCTTCCCTTTGGTTCTGAAATTTTTATTGTGGCTTGGTAGGATCCTAACCAGAGTCTTGACCAAATTGTATTTGAAACAAAGTTCATTTGAACCTTGTACAATTAAAAGCCCATTTGGTCACTATCTGAGCCTCTGAATAATTCCAGGGGTTTTCATGGCTCCAACCCTTACTTTCTGGAAACTAGACTTTAAGATGGTTCTAATTGAGTTGGTTTCATGTCGTTTGAAGAATTCTATAGAAAGTTATGCCCTAATTAAGATTTGAGAAACTCTGAAAAATGTTTCTGTACATTTTTCTATTTTCTCAGGGCAGTTCTCTTAATCACCCGATTAGGGTAACTGAATGAACTTGTATGAGTCTGAAAATTCTACTGGTATTCAGGGATTTTCCAATGAACCTTTCAGCCAAATTTCAGAATTTTTCATAAAGTAGTTCTCCAGATAAAATTCCCAACACTTTAAACTTTAGGGATTTAATTCTGGAAAACTATTCCCTTTCATGAGCTGAATTTGGTATTGCTGGAAAGTGCTCAGAGAGCTGAATCCAACAAAATTTGGTTCACCCGATTTAGAGCTTTCTAGCCAAAGTTATGAGGATTTGAAGTATGGAAGAATTTCTGAAAATCGGGGGGAAGTTTAAACTCTCGGGCCCGCGGGGACACGTGTCGAGCGCGGAGGTGTCCGGCACACCGGAGATACCACACGTGTCGAGCGCGGAGGTATCCGGCACACCGGAGCCCACAGGGTATTTTGCGTGCCAGCACAGCCGATCCCTGGCCACACCCGATCCCGATTTAAATTCTTCAGCCGCTGACACGTTGGTCAGCCGGCTTCGTCTTCCTCCCGCCGTTCTCTCGCACCCGCGCCGCCGAACTCGCCGGAGCAGACTCGGGGCTCGCCGGCTCGCCGCTGCCGGACCTCCCATGGTCTGAAACTCGCCGCCAGGGGGTTGTCGACGTCGAGGAACACGTCGGTGGTGTCAGGTCGGGTTGGGGTGACCGGAAATAGCTCGGCGACGTGCCGCTGCCTCTGCTGAGGTTCGACACCGTCGACCGTGGTTTCTAAACCCGCCAACACCTCGAACAAACGGCCCTACAGCATCAGTGTACCTCTAGGAAGCTCGACAAGGTATCAAAAGGGTTCAGGGATGGCGGCAAGTCGGTCGGCACCGTGTGACCGATCGTGCCCGCCATGACCGCCCTCGATCGAGCTCGACATTCGTCACTCCTAGACAGTTTCACGCTACGGATGCAGAAAAGAACTTGATCGCCGGCTAGTCCAGCGTCTACGTGCAAGATTTGATGACCTCCGAAAGATCATAGAGCGAGAATTTAAAGAAACCGTACCGGAAACTCGGTTTACAGTCGCCGGAGCAAAAACTGGAAATTCTCTGCGGATTCTTCACGGTTGGCTTCCAAACTTGGAGGAGAGCAGCACGGTGGTCGCGCGCTCCTATTGCCTCTCTCGCTGGTCCGTGAAAACGCCTGTGGAACGCTGCCCACGGGCGCCTGACTCTCGGCTGAGGCTAGGTCGCCGCGGTGGCGATCGTCTTTGGGCAAAGGCGGTCAGAGCTCGAGGTTTCTGGCGTTGGGGAGGTGAAGTGTGAGCTCAGGTGGCTGTCTGGCAGCTCAGGGACGAAGGAGGAGATGGTTTTGCTGGTTTTCCCGATTGAGCAGAGAGCTGCGGCGAGAAACAATGCCGCTGCTCGGGTTTGCCCGCGAGAAGATAAAGCCGGCCGACTCCTGCTCGGCTGAGGCGGTGCCAGTCGCGTGGGGGCGCAAGCCAGGCACCCTGGGCGCCAGCGTGCGGAGAGGGAAGCAGCTGGTGGCGCCGGTAGCTGCTCGGTGGCACAGCCGACAGCTGCTCGGTGGGATTTCCCACCGAGACTCTGACTTTGGGTGCAAGTTTCTCCTTCTCCCCTCTATGACATGCGGGTCCCACCCGGGGTTTTAACTTCTGAAATTTACTCCTAATCACTGTTGTAAACAGTGAGCCCCATAATACCCCTGGTGACTCAAATTGTTCACCCCTGAGCCATTTGAACTGAATAGAATTCAAATTGGGTTCGGTTTGAGTGAATTTCAGCACAAGCTCAGTTTTGAATTCAAATAAAGTTTGAATTCGTCCCACTTAGCTCATGTCAAGATCAACTCCGAATGGAGTGAAAATTGGTGTGGTGGGTTGATGAACACTTCAAATGTGTGCCAAAACTGAGACCCTTACATTCCTCCTCCCTTAAAAGAATCTCGTCCCGAGATTACAAAAGAAGAGATAGCGATGTAGTAGGGACTTACCCATGTTGAGAAGCCATGAACTCTGGGTAGTTTGAGCGAAGGAATTCCTCGCTCTCCCACGTCGCTTCTTCCACGGTGTGGTTACTCCAGAGGATCTTGTAGAACCACAACGTTCTGCTACGCGTGGTTCGGGCTTTCTCATCAAGAATTTCCACCGGATACTCATCATATGTTAAATCCGGTTTCAGCTCGCTGATGTCTTTGGTAGGAACAGCAGCTGTATGCTTCAAACATTTTCGCAGTTGCGAAACATGTGCCATCTTGATACTAGCCTGATAGCCGTTGTTGTACGAGAATTCCGCCAACGGTAGGTGATCATCCCAGTTCCTACCGTGGTGGATGGCACATGCTCTCAACATGTCTTCCAGAACTTGATTCACCCTCTCTGTCTGGCCATCTGTCTGAGGGTGATAGGCGGAGCTCCTGATCAACTTAGTACCCAATGCAGCGTGTAGCTGCTCCCAAAAGCGAGATACAAATAATGCACCTCAATCTGAGACGATGGTCTTGGGTACCCCGTATAGGCATAGAATCTTCGCTATGTACAGCTCTGCATATTTGCCGGCATTGTAACGTGTATTCACCGGAATGAAGTGAGCCGCCTTGGTTAACCGATCAACGATTACCCATATGGAATCATGCTTGTTTGATGTTAGGGGTAATCCCACAATGAAATCCATGCTCACATCTTCCCATTTTCATGCCGGGATCTTCAGGGGTTGCAACAGCCCTGATTTCTTCATGTGATCAGCTTTCACTCGTCTACACGTATCGCACTCGGATACGTACGTAGCTACCTCCCGCTTCATCCGTGTCCACCAAAATTTCTTTTTCAAATCTTGGTACATCTTGTTGCTGCCCGGATGAATGGAGTACTTGGACAAGTGAGCTTCATCGAGGATTTTCTTCCTCAGTTCCATATCTCGGGGTACGATTATGCGGTCATTAAACCATAGCGTCCCCTCATCATCTTTCCGGAAACACTTGATCTCTCCATTGTCTATCCGTCTCCGAAGATGTGCCATGCCTTTATCATCTTTCTGAGTTGCAATGATGTCCTCCCTAATAGTAGGGATGAAGGCAAGGTTGTATAGCGATCCATAAGGAACCAAGTATAAACTTGGCTCTTCCACCTCCACCGGTGTAATGGTGAGGTGATGGACATGTGATTTCCGACTCAGCGCGTCGGCAACCACATTCGCCTTGCCGGGGTGGTAGTGAATCTCAATTTCATAGTCCTTGATTAATTCTAACCACCTCCGTTGCCTCATGTTTAGCTCCTTCTGAGTGAAAATATATTTTAAGCTCTTGTGGTCGGTGTAGAGATGCACTAGATTCCCCAGGAGATAGTGCCTCCACATTTTTAGCGCCAACACCACAGCAGCAAGCTCAAGATCATGAGTCGGATAATGCTGCTCATGGTTCCAAAGTTGGCGTGAGCCATAGGCGACCACACGTCCTTCCTGCATCAACACGCAGCCGAGCCCAATACCAGACGTGTCACAGTACACGTCAAAGGGCTTTGTTGTATCCGGCTGAGCTAAGACCGGGGCTGTGGTGAGATGCTTCACCAATGTTCGGAATGCTCCTTCACACGCCGAGTTCCAAACATATTTCGTCCCTTTCTTCAGCAACTCTGTCATCGGCTTAGCGAGCTTGGAGAAGCTTGGAATGAATCTCCGATAGTATCCCGCTAACCCGAGGAAGCTTCTGACTTCATGGACTGAAGTGGGAGCTTTCCATTTCAGCACTTGCTCTATTTTGCTTGGGTCAACCGCAAGGCCTTCTGCTGAGATGATATGTCCCAAGAATGGCACTATGGCTGATCCAAAACTCGCATTTACTGAACTTGGCGTAGAGCTTGTGGTCTCGCAATAGTTGAAGAACGATTCGCAAGTGTTCGGCATGTTCAGCTTCTGTCTTGGAGTAAACCAAGATATCATCGATGAACACTACCACGAACTTGTCCAGCTCCGGCATGAACACCGAGTTCATGAGATACATGAAATGAGCTGGAGCGTTGGTGAGACCAAAGGACATGACGAGATATTCATATAATCCATATCTCGTTGAGAAGGCCGTCTTCGGGATATCCTCCGCCCGGATCTTGATCTGGTGATATCCAGAGCGAAGGTCCATCTTTGAGAACACAGTTGCCCCCACAAGTTGATCAAACAAAATGTCAATACGGGGCAGTGGGTACTTATTCTTGATGGTGACGGCGTTGAGCGGCCGGTAATCCACACACAGCCTCAGGGTTTCATCCTTCTTTTTCACGAACAGCGCCGAGCATCCCCAAGGCGAGGAACTCGGCCTAATGAAACCCTTGCTCAACAGATCATTGAGCTGTTCTTTCAGTTCCGCCAGCTCATTTGGAGCCATCTTGTATGGTCTCCGTGATATGGGCGTAGTCCCGGGTGCAAGTTCAATCTTGAACTCGACATCCCGCTCAGGTGGCATGCCCGGTAGATCATCCGGGAACACGTCGGGATACTCCCGGACTACGGGGATGTCTTCTAACTTGAGAGCTTCAGTATTGTTGATCACTGAAACTTCTCTGACTGGATTATCTAATAGGAGGGACTGCGGACGGTGTAATGGGGAGTTGAGGTGAACCGTCTGTGATAGTGTTTCCAGGACAGCTCCATGGTAGCTTAGCCATGACATTCCCAATATTGCATCAATCTTCTGCCCCCCCCAGGATAATCATAGTGGTGGGATATATCTTCCCACCTAAGCACAGTGGTGCTTTTGGAACCATCATCGTTGCTGAAATCTTTCCTCCCGGTGAGCAGATCATATACGAACACTCGGTTGGAAAGGCTTCCAGCTGATGCTTAACCACATATAATGCACTAATGAAGTTGTGGGTTGCACCAGAATCAAAAAGTATTATGATGGCTTGATGGTTGAGAGTGAACGTACCCGCCAGCACGTTGTCTCCCTCTGGGGCATCCTCATTGTCGAGTTTGCGGACGCCTCCAGTCCGCTGACCAACCTTCTTCACCGGAGGTCGGCCTCGAGCACCGCCCTGAAACTGACCTTGCCCGCCGCTCTGCTGCCCCTGGGGACAGTCCTTCGCGAAGTGGCCCACCTGGCCACACGTGAAGCAGGTGAAACGGGGCGGTCCCCCGCTGATCGGTGGACGGAATCCCGGGGCGCGTTGTGGCGGTGGAAACGCCTGGGGTACCGTCTGCTGCTGCTGTTGCTGTTGCTGTCTTGGTGGTGGCATCGGCGGACGGAACGGAGGTGCCTTAAAGGGACGTCCCCCGAACCGTTGCGGTCGCGCCGGTGGTTGCCACTGCTGCCCGGATGGTGTCCGATACACCATACGGTACTTCTGGGGAGCGCCACTCCCACCGCTGGGTGGGGCGCTGCGCTTCCGCTGCTCAGCCGCCAACTCCCGCTGAGCATCCTCTTGCATGATCGCGGCATTGACTAAGTCGTTGAATGTGCCGCGGTTCCACTGTACGAGATGGGTCTTCATTTCGGGGTGTAACCCCCGATAGAAGTGCTCCCTCTTCTTCTCCTCCGTGGAGATGTAGTCTGACGCATACTGCGCCAGATGTAGCAGCCCAAACTTGGACTCGATGGTCCGCAGCCAGTTGTCCGCCTCCAGTGGTTCCTCAGCTTCGGTGAACACTGGAGGGTGCGTACTCATGAAATCCGAGTACGACACTTCGCGGGGCTCACGAGGCCTTCGCTCTTGACGTCCCCCTGCCTGGGACGTATTCTGCACGATCGTGCGGAGCAGGTTGGTCTGCTCCTCACGACCTCCCACCAGTGCCGCTATCACATCCGCTAGAGTAAGCGGAGGCGGCGGTGGTGGCTGCTGCTGCGGGGTGCTGTCGTAGGCCGGTGGCTGGGAGTCATCGCCTCCCCCTTGGCTAGAGCCACCAACCTCGTGCGTGGTCCTAATGCGAACCATCTGCAACCATACGACAATAACATCAGTCCCGCAAGAGAGTGCATGCAGTCCAATTGAAATAGGTGTAAAACATAATGACAATAAAAACATGCGATACATCTCGTAAGTAGATAGTGTAATAACTTTGCACAAGCTACACCATTACCAGACCAAACACAAGCTAGTTTAATCCAACTTGATGAACCTCCACTTTGGAAGCTCAACATAACTAGGTTTGGTCACTACGAGACATTACTATCGCGTTGTCATCACGTATACCACCCTTAGGGTACAACACCCTCTCCAATGAATTCAACTGTCATTCTTCTGTCAGAATGACCAGTTTCTACCTATTCCAAGTTTTGATCTGGTTCTGGGCATTTTCATGACTCAAGTTGAATACCAAAGTTAAAGTTAACTTCAGTATCTTTCCCACGAGTACTCTTTTGTCCCCAGCTCAGCTTTGGTGAAAAAGTTATGCTA
The DNA here is from genome assembly GCA_030760725.1 of Neostapfia colusana. Classification (NCBI taxonomy): domain Eukaryota; kingdom Viridiplantae; phylum Streptophyta; class Magnoliopsida; order Poales; family Poaceae; genus Neostapfia; species Neostapfia colusana. The sequence continues at coordinate 2,695,872 of JASWHV010000010.1, read as the reverse complement.
ATTCAAAGTTAGCAGAATTTCTGGAAGAATTTTAACAGCACCTCCCTTGGAAGTGGCTGTTTTCAACCCTGGTTTCTACCAAAAATCTGTGCTGAAATTTCAGAAACTTTGAATTGCAAAGATGTCACACATCTTCTACTCTTTCTAAGGATGTATTATATACTAATTTTGATTTTTCCCCTGGGAGTTATGTTTGAAAAACAGGACAGCTCAGAGAATGTTTTACTCTGTCCTGGTTCTGGACAGTTTACATCCCTCTGGAATTTAAGCCATCTTAAGGTGTGTTTCAGCTCTGGAAGTCTACAACAAAGTTGTAGAGTACTTAAATACCTTCCCATAGCTATATAGCACACCTCTCTGGGCTAAAAGACCGGTGAGTTACGCCCTGTTGAAGATCAGCAAACGTGCTGCCCAAAACAGAGCACTCTGTTTTTCATCCCTTTAGCTATCCTGGTCCACTATCCCATTCTTATACCCAACCAGGGTATTAAATGTTGAACCTAATGATTTTAGTTCCTTGTTCTCAATATTTTCATGCATATGCCTACAATATCTCGGTACTACGTTCCTCACCAAAGAAAATCCTAACCGGATCATACCGGCATATACGTCTCAAGTGTGGCACTAAACGGTCTCTCGCACATGTTTTCTACACGGATACATACGTGGTTAGTACCTGCAGAAGACCACACAATAATGGTGTACTCAAATGTTATTCATTTCAGGCAGTTCCATATTTAAAAGTAAATACAAACGCCCGTATCATTGTCATACGGCCGTCCTTGAGTTAGGTCACGTCTCAAGGTACGTAATCGTGTTTCAACACCACACGACGGGGAACCCGAGTAGGTCATGAACGGGTCGTCACGGTTGGGAATGTTATCAACCCAACAGATACCACCTACTGCCCTTCAGGGCACGCCGATGGCAAGCGCTGCGTATGTCCTCCTGGGCTATTTCCAGACGAACACACTCTCGCGTTACTGACCACGCGATGGGGTCTCCACTTACTTGCCTAATGCACGCTAGGGATCAGCGTCGCATATGAACTCAGGGACATGAAGAGTCCAAGAGTCTCATATTGACGTCTCACACCAAGCTGTGAGACCAATCCCTGAACCACTTTCCTCGTCAGGGGGAGCTAACCGAAATTGACCCGCTTTCGGTGGCGTTCCTTACCATACTTACCAGAGCGTAGGTGCGTCGTTACATAATTGAAATTCAGAATTATAACACATAAGTTAGTCTTTGCCACTTTAAGTAACTATGCTAATATAGTCCTTACTTGGGCAACGACCGGATCCTCACCGTATACCTAAGTTTTTCCCATAATGCAGTCCTTTAGTACTGTGCTATCCCCACTGCAGCTCTGACACCAGGCTGTGGCGGACCGGAATCCGCTCATCCAGGATCGCAGAGGGTGGTGCCGCGCGATGCAACACCCGACAGCACACGTCATAAGAACACATTATATTACATGGGAAAAACAAACTGAATGTACAAAATAGTACACTTCTCAGTTACAAACTAGGGTCTTTTATTACACAGCGGAAGTTTCTTTTGTACAACTCACGCCCGCCTATCTAGCAAAAGTCGGTTGCCCAGCCCTAGGGCAACCCACACTAGCTGCACGTCTCAGCTCAGCGCGGCGTGTACGGCTCCCACTCAGCCGTGGTCCCCGACGGAGGGTAACCCTCGCCGGTGGACTCGTACTCCGAGTCCGTGGGTGACTCCTCACCTGAAAAACACTCAAGCAGCAACCGTGAGCACGAAGGCTCAGCAAGGCTTAACCGACTCACCTAAGCATGAAACTCTACATGAGGTGTACCATGACTTAGGATAGCAATGTTGCAGCAAATGGACACGCCTACAAGTTCATCCTTAGTTTATATTTTAGCAACAAGTTAACGGTTCATGAAGCTGAAATTTAGTGAGCAATATTGGGTGGCACACATGTAGCAATACAATTATATCATAACAGCAATATTGAATCATCACATTTCATTCATTAATCTACGTTATGACGCAGTGAACAAGTGGTACTCGTCACCGCGAGGGACGGCGAATCGACTCGATATACACCTGCAGGGAAACCCAAAGAGCACGTCACGTACGCCCACCCGTGGAGCTGCACAGCACGCTCACTCGATGTCGTACGGAACAACCTTTCACCCAACAGCCCAAACGTCGAACCGGTCGCACCGAAACGAGCAGGAGGTTCCCCACACGGATCATCTCTCTATGCCCGTTGGCAGATTTCCACCTTGCTGCCCTCAGCCTACACCTATAAATCGGTGCGTTATGCCTCGACGCCCGGAGGTTTAGGCTACATCGGTTTATCAGGGCCCATATATCCAATATGCCTTCGGTACGTTCAATACTTGTTCAGCAGGGCGACACACGGATCGGTCCTCAATCGACACGGGCAGGGATGCGCACACAAGACTCCCTCTTGCTGCGCCCTAGCCCCTGCCTAATCTCATTTTCATTACTAAAGTGATCTCGCGTCACTCAACCGAACCCGTGTGTCCCAATGCCTATCTCGCGAGTAGATTCCAACTACTCGACTTGTACCGAAGTCCTATGACTCATTAAGCATAGCCTGTCTACTCGAGGTCTTAGACACTACCCTCACTCTTTTAGGAACCTTTGGTTATGCAAGTGGGGTTCCATTCATCCTATACCTAATGCACATACATACTTCATATGACACATGTAAACAAAGTAAGACTTATAAAAAGGGTTAATGCAAACCGGGGCTTGCCTTGTTGCTGCTGGTCAGTAGTTAGCTCTTCTTCCGGAAGGAGGAAGTCCAGCACTTCCGGAGTCTCTTCTTCAATGGCTACACGTTGAATATAATACTACATGTAAATTTAAATGCACTGTGTGAACTTGAATACACAATTGCTAATAACTCTAGCTAGCCCTTCCCTTTGGTTCTGAAATTTTTATTGTGGCTTGGTAGGGTCCTAACCAGAGTCTTGACCAAATTGTATTTGAAACAAAGTTCATTTGAACCTTGTACAATTAAAAGCCCATTTGGTCACTATCTGAGCCTATGAATAATTCCTGGGGTTTTCATGGCTCCAACCCTTACTTTCTGGAAACTAGACTTTAAGATGGTTCTAATTGAGTTGGTTTCACGTCGTTTGAAGAATTCTATAGAAAGTTATGCCCTAATTAAGATTTGAGAAACTCTGAAAAATGTTTCTGTACATTTTTCTATTTTCTCAGGGCAGTTCTCTTAATCACCCGATTAGGGTAACTGAATGAACTTGTATGAGTCTGAAAATTCTACTGGTATTCAGGGATTTTCCAATGAACCTTTCAGCCAAATTTCAGAATTTTTCATAAAGTAGTTCTCCAGATAAAATTCCCAACAGTTTAAACTTTAGGGATTTAATTCTGGAAAACTATTCCCTTTCATGAGCTGAATTTGGTATTGCTGGAAAGTGCTCAGAGAGCTGAATCCAACAAAATTTGGTTCACCCGATTTAGAGCTTTCTAGCCAAAGTTATGAGGATTTGAAGTTTGGAAGAATTTCTGAAAATCGGGGGGAAGTTTAAACTCTCGGGCCCGCGGGGACACGTGTCGAGCGCGGAGGTGTCCGGCACACTGGAGATACCACACATGTCGAGCGCGGAGGTATCCAGCACACCGGAGCCCACAGGGTATTTTGCGCGCCAGCACAGCCGATCCCTGGCCACACCCGATCCCGATTTAAATTCTTCAGCCGCTGACACGTGGGTCAGCCGGCTTCGTCTTCCTCCCGCTGTTCTCTCGCGCCCGCGCCGCCGACCATGCCGGAGCAGACTCGGGGCTCGCCGGCTCGCTGCTGCCGGACCTCCCATGGTCTGAAACTCGCCGCCAGGGGGTTGTCGACGTCGAGGAACACGTCGGTGGTGTCAGGTCGGGTTGGGGTGACCGGAAATAGCTCGGCGACGTGCCGCTGCCTCGGCTGAGGTTCGACACCGTCGACCGTGGTTTCTAAACCCGCCAACACCTCGAACAAACGGCCCTACAGCATCAGTGTACCTCTAGGAAGCTCGACAAGGTATCAAAAGGGTTCAGCGATGGCGGCAAGTCGGTCAGCACCGTGTGACCGATCGTGCCCGCCATGACCGCCCTCGATCGAGCTCGACATTCGTCACTCCTAGACAGTTTCACGCTACGGATGCAGAAAATAACTTGATCGCCGGCTAGTCCAGCGTCTACGTGTAAGATTTGATGACCTCGGAAAGATCATAGAGCAAGAATTTAAAGAAACCGTACAGGAAACTCGGTTTACAGTCGCCGGAGCAAAAACTGGAAATTCTCTGCGGATTCTTCACGGTTGGCTTCCAAACTTAGAGGAGAGCAGCACGGTGGTCGCGCACTCCTGTTGCCTCTCTCGCTGGTCTGTGAAAACGCCTGTGGAACGCTGCCCACGGGCGCCTGACTCTCGGCTGAGGCTAGGTCGCCGCGGTGGTGATCGTCTTTGGGCAAAGGCGGTCGGAGCTCGAGGTTTCTGGCGTTGGGGAGGTGAAGTGCGAGCTCAGGTGGCTGTCTGGCAGCTCAGGGACGAAGGAGGAGATGGTTTTGCTGGTTTTCCCGATTGAGCAGAGAGCTGCGGCGAGAAACAATGCCGCTGCTCGGGTTTGCCCGCGAGAAGATAAAGCCGGCTGACTCCTGCTCGGCTGAGGCGGTGCCAGTCGCGTGGGGGCGCGAGCCAGCCGCCCTGGGCGCTAGCGTGCGGAGAGGGAAGCAGCTGGTGGCGCCGGTAGCTGCTCGGTGGCACAGCCGACAGCTGCTCGGTGGGATTTCCCACCGAGACTCTGACTTTGGGTGCAAGTTTCTCCTTCTCCCCTCTATGACATGCGGGTCCCACCCGGGGTTTTAACCTCTGAAATTTACTCCTAATCACTGTTGTAAACAGTGAGCCCCATAATACCCCTGGTGACTCAAATTGTTCACCCCTGAGCCATTTGAACTGAATAGAATTCAAATTGGGTTCGGTTTGAGTGAATTTCAGCACAAGCTCAGTTTTGAATTCAAATAAAGTTTGAATTCGTCCCACTTAGCTCATGTCAAGATCAACTCCGAATGGAGTGAAAATTTGTGTGGTGGGTTGATGAACACTTCAAATGTGTGCCAAAACTGAGGCCCTTACAGGTGCAAGAGCTGCACATCCTGCTCCTGCTGCCGCAGGTATTGGCGCTGCGAACGCTTGGTTCGCACTTGGCACCGTGTATCCCGGCATGGGCAAGGCGGCACCATAGACCGGGGGCGTTGCTTGCGGCGCATACGGTTGTGGCATATGCTGCGAAGCGTGTGCCTGAGGCAGGACTCGCGTGGCGAAGATCTGCCTTCCAGGTTGTGTCGAGGCCGACGACACGCTGTCGCCAGCCTCGTGGTTGCGACGCCTTTCTCGACGTCGCTCGAGGTACACCTGGGCATCCTGGCCCAAGTGGCACCGTTCTAGCTCCCTTCTCAGGTCCGTCGACGGGAGCCTGGAGGAGCTGGAATCCGCCGTTTGCCCGTCAACCGTGGGTGTGCGCGTCAGCGACACTGCCGGTTGACTGGAGCGTGGTCCCTGCCGAAGTCGAGGGTTTGCGGCAGCGATGACGAGACGGTCTATCTCACGAATCCACTGCTGGGTCGCTGCCTGAGGCGTGTCCCCAACAGGCGAATTGTGCAGTAGTGCTCTTGCTGCGGCTAGCGCACCCCCACTGGGTACGCCTAGCGCTACTGAAGACCTGATGCTGGTTGGAGCCTGCATTGCCGGGGTCGGCGCTGCCAGAGCCGGTTGCTGGCTCCCAGCTTGTTTCGACACACTCCGTCCTGAGCGTGTCGACATGTACTCCCCCCTGGTCGCAGTTCTCCGTGAACGCGGAGGGGGAGAGTTTGCCGCTGAGGGAAGCTTGGTCATCTTCATCGGCGGAAACTCGTCGCGCAAGGGGAAAGCCCCCTACCTGGCGCGCCAAATGTCAAAGTGTTCGGTCGACACTTCCCCCGGGCCTGCACTGGGCAGCCCGCGGAGGTTCTTTTTTCGGTGGGGCTAGTCCCTTGCGGAGAGCTTGCGTGGATGGACGAGTTAGTAAGAGCTTGACACTGAGAGTTTTACGTGGTTCAGGCCGCCGGAGCGTAAAACCCTACGTCCACGGCGAGCTATGGAGCTCGCTGTATTGCTTGCTGCTCGGGGCCGGAGTCCCGAGCTTGGGGGTGAGTTACAGCTTGGGTGTGAATGGCTAGCGTATGAGTTGCAAAATGCGAACCCTTGCTATCAACGCCTACCCGAGCCTTTTATAGTCCAAGACTCGGGTGGCTTACAAGGGGAGCCGGGACCCGACAGGTGGTCCCGGGAAGATTGTCTATTATCTACCGTATCTGTAGTTACGCCGGTAGTTGCCTCTGGTCGGAGGCTTCTGAGTCTCCATCTTGCCGCCCTGCCCATGCCACATGCTAGTCGTAGTGGTTGATGACGGCGCAGGCGGCATGGGATGTCTTGTCGCGGCGTTTATTAGCTGGCAGGTTCTGACACCGCGCGCCAGTCTGTGATGCGACTGGGCGCAACGGCACCTGACAGAGGCGTGCTCCGCGTCTCCGCGTCTTGGGAAGACGCGGGCCTTGAATACCTTGTACGGGCAAGGTGTGGGGCGCCTTTACGCCCGCTGCCTACCGCTCGGGGGCAGGCAGCACCGTTCTTCTGGCCACGTGGCGGGTCCGGAGCCCTTCTCTGAGGCGAGAAGGGTCCGGCCTGCAGGGCACGTGGAGCCTCCGGACCTCTCCCCGCGGAGGGGGAGGTCCAGCTTCTGTATGCCACATGGCGGGCCCGGAGCTCTCCTCTGTGGAGAGGGAGGTCTGGCCCCGCTGGACGCGTGGCGTCTTCGGACCTCTCTCCCACGGAGGGGGAGGTCCGGCTTCTTTATGCCACATGGCGGGCCCGGAGCTCTCCTCTGAGGAGAGGGAGGTCCGGCCCCGCCGGACGCGTGGCGCCTTTGGAGCTCTCCCTGCGGAGAAGGGCGAGTACCTTAGGCATTTTACCCTATGCGCGGGGGTACCCCATATCTCAGGTACCGACAGTGGCCCCCGGGCCCATCTCGGGGGAGATAGCGAGCCCGAGGTTGGACCTCCGTCTCTTCCGATCCGCGCACTTTCTCTAAGTCCCGAATTTGACCTCTGCCGGAGCACGAACGGCCACGGGATCATGAGAGCGTGCGCTCACTTGATGATTGCTTTTACTGCGGAGACGGGAGCCCCGGCAATGTTGAACACGCAGGGCTTTCGGAGCTCTCCCACCGCGGGGGGAGGTCCGGTTTCCGCCTGCCACGTGGCGAGCCTGGAGCCCTCCTCAAGGGAGGAGAGAGTTCCGGGCCTGCTGGACACGTGGGGCCCCCGGGTCCCGCCCCCTCTAGTCCTGGGTCGAAGTAGTTGGTAGCTCCTTTCCCCCTACTTCATGCAGTCCCCGTTGCCGCAACCTGGAAGTCCTGCACACAGGTAGAGGAAACGTAATTCTCCTTGGGGGCTCCCCCTCCCTTATCTCATAGTCTTATTTTACTTACAGCCCCAACCATATGCTTGGTGCTTGGGGACTTGTAGAGAGGGGGAGCTGAGCACATGGCAACCATGTACTGCAAGGGTGATAAAAAAACTCAATTCACAATTTAAATGAGTACAAGGAAAGAGCAAAGTAGGGCAGACTTCTTTTCGTACAACCTTCCATAGGAGGAAGGCAGGCTAAACATGGAGGCCACGACCCACCCCATTAAGAGGGGAAGCAAGACTCTACGCGCTTGGAGTCGGAACCAGGCAAAGCTGAACGTAGTCCTGGACCGTCCCCTGGGGTTTAGCTGCTCCGAGCGCTGCTCCTGGACTCTATGGAGTTCATTACGAAAAGAAAGTACTGTCCTATTTTTGCTCTTAGGGGTAGAACTTACGGAGGTGTTCTATGTTCCAAGGGTTCGGGAGCAGGTCCCCATCCTCGGTGGAAAGGCGCACACACCCGGGGTGGCATACTTTCGTGACTCGGAAGGGGCCTTCCCAACTAGGGGAGAGTTTGTGGGCCCCTTCGCGAGAAAGTATGCGCCGCAACACCAGGTCACCTTCCTGCAGCTCCCGGGCACGCACAGACCTCTGGTGGTAGCGCCGAAGCGCCTGTCTGTACCGCGTGTTACGGAGTGCCGCATGTAATCGGACCTCGTCGACGAGGTCGATTTCTCCACGCCGGAGGTTGTCCTGCGTGGCTTCGTCGTAAGCCCGGACACGGTGAGACTTCATGGTGATTTCTGGGGGAATTACAGCTTCAGCCCCGTACACCATGAAGAAGGGTGTCTCCCTGGTGGCCCGGCTCTGGGATGTCCGGTTTGCCCATAGTGTGCTCGGAAGTTCATCTACCCAATTGGCACCATGTTTCTTCAGGCTGGCGAAGGTGCGAGTCTTGAGGCCCCGGAGAATCTCCGCATTGGCCCTCTCAACTTGCCCATTGCTCCTCGGGTGGGCGACAGAGGCATAGCATACCTGAATGCCAAGGTCCTCGCAGTAGTCTTGGAATGCTGCGCTGGTGAACTGGGTCCCATTGTCAGTGATGATCCTGTTTGGGACCCCGAACCGGCAGACAATAGACCTGATGAATTTTACTGCAGATTGTTTATTGATGGTGACAACTGGTGTAGCTTCCGGCCACTTGGTGAACTTGTCGATAGCGACATAGAGGTACCGGAACCCCCCGACGGTTCTGGGAAATGGTCCCAGGATGTCCAGCCCCCACACGGCAAACGGCCACGAGGGCGGGATCATCTGTACCGCCTGAGCCGGTGTATGGATCTGCTTGGCGTAGAACTGGCACGCCTTGCAGCTCTCGACCAGCTTGACGGCATCCTGGAGTGCTGTCGGCCAATAGAAGCCATGCCGGAAGGCTTTACCGACAAGCGTGCGTGAGGAAGAATGACTTCCACATTCGCCTCCATGGATCTCAGCGAGCAAGTCGCAGCCTTCCCCCCTGGGTTATGCACCACAATAGGATGTGGTTGGCGCCACAACGGTAGAGATCCCCCTCTACCAGCGCGTACCTCTTAGCCATACGCACAATCCGTTCAGCGGTTGCATGTTCATCAGGGAGGATATTGTCCTTCAATTAGTCCCGGATCTCCGTGATCCATGCATCGGGTCTGACTTGAGCTTCTGGATCTTGAGCGCTGGGTTGCACGGAGTCCCCAGTGACGCTTACGATCCTTGGCGGCGCCCACGGCTGTAGGGCCGCCGGGACCGCCAGCTTCGAGGTGCTGGTCAAGCCCCCTTCGCCCGGCTTGGCGGGCCGGGCTGTGGGCCGCAGCAACGTCCTCTCGAAGACTCCTTCGGGCGCAGGGGCTCCGGTGGAAGCCTTCGTTGAAAGGTTGTCGGCTGCGGCATTACCGGCGCGCGGTACGTGGTGCAGGTCCAAGGCAAGGAATTCTTTCTCCAACATCTGCACGTGAAGCAGATATGCAGCTAGCTGGGGGTCATTGCAGGAGCATTCGCCCTTGACTTGCTTGATGACCAGCTGGGAGTCGCCCTGTGCCAACAACTGGCGAGCGCCTAAAGACAGGGCTGTCTGCAGGCCAAGGATGAGTGCTTCATACTCCGCCATGTTGTTGGTTGCCTTGAAATTGAGACGCACCATATACCCAAACTGTTCCCCCGATGGCATGAGGAGCAGTACGCCGGCACCGGCCCCCTGCTTTCGCGAGGAGCCGTCGAAGAAGAGTGTCCAGTGGGGTTCGGTGAAGACCGGAGCTTGGTGCTCCGGTTCTCCGCCCCCATGGCCCCCTGGGTCAGTCTCCGTTGGTGTCCACTCCGCCACAAAGTCAGCCAGTGCTTGGCTCTTGACTGCATGGCGTTGGAGGAAGTCCAGCTCAAACTCCGCCAGCTCCGCCGCCCATTTAGCAACGTTGCCAGTCGCATGGGGGCTGTGAAGAATTGTCTTCAGCGGATACGAGGTGACTACCGAGACCCGGTGGGCATGGAAGTAATGGCGGAGCTTTCTGGAGGCCACGAGCACCGCATACAGCAGCTTGTGGACTTCCAGGTACCTTGTCTTGGCATCATGAAGTACTTCGCTGATGTAGTAGACAGGCCTCTGGACGGTTCGAACCCTCTTTCTCAGGCCTGGGAGGTCCTCGTCCATTGGCCCTGGCCCGCTGGAGGTGGGTGGACCCACGGGGGCCTCCGGGAGCTGGGACCCGGAGGCCCTTAAGCTATCTTGATTGTCCGGGAGCTCCGGGGGGTCTTGGGGGACCTCTGGGAGGTCCCATTTGGCCCCCGGGGGGTCCCGCAGGGCCCCCGGGGGTTTATCTTGGAGGTCCGGGAGACCGCCCTGGACCTCCGGGAGGCCGACCTGGGCCTCCGGGAGGTTGCCTTGGAGGTCCGGGAGACCGTCTTGGTCCTGCGGGGCCTCCTGGCGTCTGTCTTCTGCTACCGTAGCAGGTTGTGAAGATGAGGGGTCCGGCCGCTCTGCGACGAGGACCATACTCACTAGTTCAGTTGTCGCCGCGATGTAGAGCAACAGGTGCTCTCCGGGCTCAGGGGCTACCATGATAGGTAGGGTCGTCAGGAGTCGCTTCAACTCCTGGAAAGCCTCTTCTGCTTCGTCAGTCCAGGCAAAAGGGCCTGACTTGAGCAGGAGCTTAAAGAAAGGGAGTGCCCGCTCTGCTAGCCTCGGTATAAACCGACTCAGCGCGGCTAGACATCCCGTGAGTTTCTGGACATCCTTGACACGGGCAGGGGGCCGCATCAAGTCGATGGCCTTGATCTTCTCTGGGTTGGCCTCAATCCCTCGGTGCGAGACCAGGAACCCTAAGAGCTTCCCAGAGGACACGCCGAACACACATTTATCTGGGTTCAGCTTGGTGCGCGTAGAGCGCAACTTGTCAAAGACTAAAGCTAGGTTATCTAGCAGGGATGGACCCTGCTTGACCTTGACAACTATGTCATCGACATACACCTCAACCAGGTCTCTCATTAACTCCCCAAAGGTTTTGTGCATTGCCCGCACAAAGGTGGGGAGTGCATTCTTTAGGCCGTAAGGCATAGACACATAGCAATAAAGGCCGTCTACTGTGATGAAGGAGGTGTGCTCCTCGTCCTCCCTAGACATGGGGATCTGATGGAAACCCGAGTAGGCGTCTAGGAAGCACAGCATATCACAGCCTGACGTTGAGTCTACTATTTGATCTATTCTAGGGAGAGGGAATGGATCTTTAGGACATGCCTTATTGATACTGGTGTAGTCGATGCACATCCGGAGCTTCCCGCCAGCCTTCGGGACAACGACGGGGTTCGCCAACCATCGGGGGTGGTGGACCTCCCGTATGAAGCCAGCGTCCAGCAGCTTCTTGACTTCTTCACGGATGAAGTTTTGCCGCTCGATGGACTGCTTGCGGGGCTTCTGTTGAACCGGCCGGGCGTCGGGGAAGACTTTCAAGTGGTGCTCGATCACCTTCCTTGGGATCCCCGGCATCTGTGACGGCTGCCATGCAAACACGTCGACGTTGTGCAGGAGGAAGGTGACGAGCGCGCCTTCCTATTTACTATCCAGGCCCCCGGCTACCCAGGTGGTCTGGGTAGCTTCGGCGCCGACTTGGATGACCTTTAAGGGGACGCCACCCTCGTAGAGAGGTTGCACCCGGGGTGCTGTGGTGGAAGCACGGTGACGTGCGCTCGGGCGGAGCTGGTCCGGCTCCGTATTGCCGGGGGCTGATGCCCCAGCTGTTGCGAGTGCTTGGAGCTTCTCCAGGGCCGACACTGCAGCAGTGCGGTCCCCACGAATCCTGAGAACACCTGTCGGTGTTGGCATCTTCAGGACAAGGTAGCCGTAATGGGCTACAGCCATGAACCGGTACAGGGCTGGCCTGCCGATTATGGCGTTGAAGGGGAGGTCTATCTCCGCTACGTCGAACAGAATGTACTCTGTTCGATAGCTGTCCGGAGCCTCGAAGGTCACCGGGAGACTAATGTTGCCGTAGGGGATAACCTGTCCCGGCCCTACCCCTGAGAACGGGCTCGACGGGGTGAGCTTGGCCATCGGGATCTGCAGCTTCTGGAAAGCTGCACGGCTGATGAGGTTCAGCCCAGCCCCTCCATCCACCAAAACGTGGTACATTCTCACGTTGGCGATGGTAGGGGCCACCAGGAGTGGTAGTTGGCCGGCCCCAGCCATGTTCCTGGGGCAGTCGGTGGCATCAAAGCTGATGGGGGTACCCATCCACTTTAGGTGCGGTGCAGCACTTGGGAGTGGCGCCACCGACGCTACCGCTCGGCGCAGAGTCTTGACTGCGCTTCGGGACGAGGGGTCGGCGGACCCGCCGTATATGACGTAGAGCTTCTTCCGACGCTCATCGTTGCTGGAGCCAGAATCCTCATGATTGCGTGCTGCCTTCACGACACTCTGAGGCTCCTGGATCTCCTCTGGGTGGTCGATGTTGTCTGGAACATCCACCCCCTGCTCATCTTCCTTTGGACGGAAGGGCAGGGCATCAGCCCACTGCCGCTTCTCCTTGCGGAAGCGCTCTGCGAGCCTTCGGATCTCCCGGCACTCGGCAGCAGTGTGGCGACAGATGCCGTGCACGGGGCACATATTGTCTTCATCACCTTTTGGGATTGGTGACCTTCGCTGCTTCTTGTCGGGGCGTGGCCCCCGAGCCCCACCGAGCGTCGCTGCAGTGACGACTGGGGCTGCGGTCGGTGACTCTATCTTGCTTCTGCCTCGGTTCTTGGCCTTCCTGCTGCCTCCACAGGGAGTAGGACTAGATCCGGGCAGTCCCCCTGACTCGGAGGATGGCAGCGAGTGCCAGTTCCGTCCTTCGGCTGCTCTGGCGCATTTGTCTGCCAAACTGAAGAGCTCTGAGACGTCGCGGAGCTCCCTGGTCGCGAGCTTCTCGAGCATCTTCCTGTCCCGGACGCCTTGCCAGAACGCCACCACCACAGAAGCATTTTGAATGTGTGGGATGGTGTTCCGCACCTGGGAGAACCGCTGGATGAAAGAGCGCAGCGACTCCCCAGGTTGCTGCTGGACGGCATGGAGGTCGAGCTCCGTGCTAGGCCGGGTGTAGGAGTTGCCGAAGTTGGCTACGAACTGTCGACAAAGCTCTCCCCAGGAGGTGACGGAACCCTGGGGGAGGTTCATGAGCCAAGACCAGGCTGGACCGGTCAAGGCGACAGGGAAGTAATTGGCCATGACGGCTTCATTCCCTCCTGCGGCAAGTATGGCGGTGGAGTAGATCTGGAGGAACTCCGCCGGCTTGACGCTGCCGTCGTACTTCTCGGGCAGGTGTGGCCGAAACTTGCGCGGCCACTTCGCAAAGCGAAGATGGGGCGCGAGGGCTGCACACCCTGCTTCTGTCACCGCAGGTTCTGGTGCCACGAACGCTGGGTTCACACTAGGCACAGTGTACCCCGGTACGGGCAAGGCTGCACCATAGGCCGGGGGCGCCATATGCAGTACATATGACTGTGGCATATTCTGCACGGCGCAGGCCTGGGGCAGAGATCGCATGGCGAAGGTCTGCTCTTCAGGCTGGGTCGAGGCCGACGTCATGCTGTCGTCAGCCTCTTGGTAGCGACGCCTTTCTCGGTGTTGCTCGAGGTATACCCGGGCATCTTGACCCAAGCGACACCGCTCCAGCTCTGTCCTCAGATCCATCGATTGAGGGCTGGCAGAGCTGGAGTCTGCCGTCTGTTCGTCAACCATCAGCGTGCGTATCAGCGACACGGCCGGTTGGTCAGAGTGTCGTCTCCGCCGGAGTCGCGGGCTTGCGGCAGCAACGACAAGACGGTCTACCTCGAGAATCCACCGCTGGGTCGCTGCCTGAGGCGCGTCCCCAGCGGGCGGATTGTGCAGTAGCGCTCTCGCTGCAGCTAGCGCACCCCCTCCGGGTACACCCGGCGCTACTGAAGATCTGACGCTGGTTGGAGCCTGCATTGCCGGGGTCGACGCTGCCAGAGCCGGTTGCTGGCTCCCAGCTTGTACTGACACACTCCGTCCCGAGTGTGTTGACTTGTACTCCCCCCTGGTCGCGGTTCGCCGCGGAGGCGGGGGAGGTGAGCTTGCCGCCGAAGGGAGCTTGGTCATCTTCGTCGGCGGAAACTCGTCGCGCTAGGGGAAAAGCCCCCTACCTGACGCGCCAAATGTCGAAGTGTTCGGTCGACACTTCCCCCGGGCCTGCACTGGGCAGCCCGCGGAGGTTCTTTTTTCGGAGGGGCTAGTTCCTAGCGGAGAGCTTGCGCAGATGGACGAGTTAGTGAGAGCTTGACACGGCGAGTTTTACGTGGTTCAGGCCGCCGGAGCGTAAAACCCTACGTCCACGGCGAGCTATGGAGCTTGCTGTATTGCTTGCTGCTCAGGGCCGGAGACCTGAGCTTGGGGGTGTGTTACAGCTTGAGGGCGTATGGCTAGCGTATCAGTTGCAAAATGCGAACCCTTGCTATCGACGCCTACCCGTGCCTTTTATAGTCCAAGACTCGGGTGGCTTACAAGGGGAGCCGGGACCCGACAGGTGGTCCCGGGAAGATTGTCTATTATCTACCGTATCTGTAGTTACGCCGGTAGTTGCCTCTGGTCGGAGGCTTCTGAGTCTCCATCTTGCCGCCCTGCCCATGCTGCATGCTAGTCGTAGTGGTTGATGACGGCGCAGGAGGCATGGGATGTCTTGTCGCGGCGTTTATTAGCTGGCAGGTTCTGACACCGCGTGCCAGACTGTGATGCGACTGGGCGCAATGGCACCTGACAGACGCGTGCTCCGCGTTTCCGCGTCTTGGGAAGACGCGGGCCTTGAATACCTTGTACGGGCAAGGTGTGGGGCGCCTTTACGCCCGCTGCCTACCGCTCGGGGGCAGGCACACAGTTCTTCTGGCCACGTGGCGGGTCCGGAGCCCTTCTCTGAGGCGAGAAGGGTCCGGCCTGCGGGGCACGTGGAGCCTCCGGACCTCTCCCCGCGGAGGGGGAGGTCCAGCTTCTGTATGCCACGTGGCGGGCCTGGAGCTCTCCTCTGTGGAGAGGGAGGTCCGGCCCCGCTGGACGCGTGGCGTCTTCGGACCTCTCTCCCGCGGAGGGGGAGGTCCGGCTTCTGTATGCCACGTGGCGGGCCCGGAGCTCTCCTCTGAGGAGAGGGAGGTCCGGCCCCGCCGGACACGTGGCGCCTTCGGAGCTCTCCCTGCGGAGAAGGGCGAGTACCTTAAGCATTTTACCCTGTGCGCGGGGGTACCCCATATCTCAGGTACCGACACGAGCCTTTTATAGTCCAAGACTCGGGTGGCTTACAAGGGGGCCCGGGACCTGACAGGTGGTCCCGGGGAGATTGACTGTTATCTACCGTATCTGCAGTTATGCCGGTAGTTGTCTCTGGCGAAGGCTTCCGAGTCTCCGTCTTGCCGCCCTGCCCATGCCGCACGCTAGTCGTAGTGGTTGATGACGGCGCAGGCGGCATGGGATGTCTTGTCACGGTTGTCGAAGTGTTCGGTCGACACTTTCCCCGGGCCTGCACTGGGCAGACCGCGGAGGTTCTTTTTTCGGAGGGGCTATTTCCTAGCAGAGAGCTTGCGTAGATGGACGAGTTAGTGAGAGCTTGACACAGAAAGTTTTACGTGGTTCAGGCCGCCGGAGCGTAAAACCCTACGTCCACGGCGAGCTATGGAGCTCGCTGTATTGCTTGCTGCTCAGGGCCGGGGGGCCTGAGCTTGGGGGTGAGTTACAGCTTGAGAGTGTATGGCTAGCGTATGAGTTGCAAAATGCGAACCCTTGCTATTGACGCCTACCCGAGCCTTTTATAGTCCAAGACTCGGGCGGTTTACAAGGGGAGCCGGGACCCGACAGGTGGTCCCGGGAAGATTGTCTATTGTCTACCGTATCTGTAGTTACGCCGGTAGTTGCCTCTGGCCGAAGGCTTCTGAGTCTTCATCTTGCCGCCCTGCCCATGCCGCACGCTAGTCGTAGTGGTTGATGACGGCGCAGGCGGCATGGGATGTCTTGTCGCAGCGTTTATTGGCTGGCAGGTTCTGACACCGTGCGCCAGTCTGTGATGCGACTGGGCGCAACGGCACCTGACAGACGCGTGCTCCGCGTTTCCGCGTCTTGGGAAGACGCGGGCCTTGAATACCTTGTACGGGCAAGGTGAGGAGCGCCTTTACGCCCGCCGCCTACCGCTCGGGGGCAGGCAGCACCGTTCTTCTGGCCACGTGGCGGGTCCGGAGCCCTTCTCTGAGGTAAGAAGGTCCCGGCCTGCGGGGCACGTGGAGCCTCCGAACCTCTCCCCGCGGAGGGGGAGGTCCGGCCTCTGTATGCCACGTGGCGGGCCCGGAGCTCTCCTCTGTGGAGAGGGAGGTCCGGCCCCGCTGGACGCGTGGCGTCGTCGGACCTCTCTCCCACGGAGGGGGAGGTCCGGCTTCTGTATGCCACGTGGCGGGCCCGGAGCTCTCCTCTGAGGAGAGGGAGGTCCGGCCCCGCCGGACGCGTGGCGCCTTTGGAGCTCTCCCTGCGGAGAAGGGCGAGTACCTTAGGCATTTTACCCTGTGCGCGGGGGTACCCCATATCTCAGGTACCGACAGTGGCCCCCGGGCCCATCTCGGGGGAGATAGTGAGCCCGAGGTGGGACCTCCGTCTCTTCAGATCCGCGCACTTTCTTTAAGTCCCGAATTGGCCGCTGCCGGAGCACGAACGGCCGCGGGGTCGTGAGAGCGTGCGCTCACTTGATGATTGCTTTTACTGCGGAGACGGGGGCAGGTCCGGTTTCCGCCTGCCACGTGGCGAGCCCGGAACCCTTCTCAAGGGAGGAGAGAGTTCCGGGCCTGCTGGACACGTGGGGCCCCCGGGTCCCGCCCCCTCTAGCCCTGGGTCGAGGTAGTTGGTAGCTCCTTTCTCCCTACTTCATGCAGTCCCCGTTGCCGCAACCTGGAAGTCCTGCACACAGGTAGAGGAAACGTAATTCTCCTTGGGGGCTCCCCCTCCCTTATCTCAGTCTTATTTGACTTACAGCCCCAACCATATGCTTGATGCTTGGGGACTTGTAGAGAGGGGGAGCTGAGCACATGGCAACCATGTACTGTAAGGGCGATAAAAAAGAACTCATTTCACAATTTAAATGAGTACAAGGAAAGAGCAAAGTAGGGCAGACTTCTTTTCGTACAACCTTCCATAGGAGGAAGGCAGGCTAAACATGGAGGCCACGACCCACCCCATTAAGAGGGGAAGCAAGACTCTACGCGCTTGGAGTCGGAACCAGGCAAAGCTGAACGTAGTCCTGGACCGTCCCCTGAGGTTTAGCTGCTCCGAGCGCTGCTCCTGGACTCTATGGGGTTCATTACGAAAAGAAAGTACTGACCTATTTTTGCTCTTAGGGGTAGAACTTACGGAGGTGTTCTATGTTCCAAGGATTCGGGAGCAGGTCCCCATCCTCGGTGGAAAGGCGCACACACCCGGGGCGGCATACTTTCGCGACTCGGAAGGGGCCTTCCCAACTAGGGGAGAGTTTGTGGGCCCCTTCACGAGAAAGTATGCACCGCAACACCAGGTCACCTTCCTGCAGCTCCCGGGCACGCACAGACCTCTGGTGGTAGAGCCGAAGCGCCTGTCTGTACCGCGCGTTACGGAGTGCCGCATGTAATCGGACCTCGTCGACGAGGTCGATTTCTCCACGCCGGAGGTTGTCCTGCGTGGCTTCGTCGTAAGCTCGGACACGGTGAGACTTCATGGTGATTTATGGAGGGAGTACAGCTTCAGCCCCGTACACCATGAAGAAGGGTGTCTCCCCGGTGGCCCGGCTCTGGGATGTCCGGTTAGCCCATAATGTGCTCGGAAGTTCCTCTACCCAATTGGCACCATGTTTCTTCAGGCTGGCGAAGGTACGAGTCTTGAGGCCCCGGAGAATCTCCGCATTGGCCCTCTCGACTTGCCCATTGCTCTTCGGGTGGGCGACAGAGGCATAGCATACCTGAATGCCAAGGTCCTCGCAGTAGTCTTGGAACGCTGCGCTGGTGAACTGGGTCCCATTGTCAGTGATGATCCTGTTTGGGACCCCGAACCGGCAGACAATAGACCTGATGAATTTTACTGCTGATTGTTTATTGATGGTGACAACTGGTGTAGCTTCCGGCCACTTGGTGAACTTGTCGATAGCGACATAGAGGTACCGGAACCCCCCGACGGTTCTGGGAAATGGTCCCAGGATGTCCAGCCCCCACACGGCAAATGGCCACGAGGGCGGGATCATCTGTACCGCCTGAGCCGGTGTATGGATCTGCTTGGCGTGGAACTGGCACGCCTTGCAGCTCTCGACCAGCTTGACGGCATCCTGGAGTGCTGTCGGCCAGTAGAAGCCATGCCGGAAGGCTTTACCGACAAGCGTGCGTGAGGAAGAATGACTTCCACATTCGCCTCCATGGATCTCAGCAAGCAAGTCGCAGCCTTCCCCCTGGGTTATACACCGCAATAGGACGGGGTTGGCGCCACGCCGGTAGAGATCCCCCTCTACCAGCGCGTACCTCTTAGCCATACGCACAATCCGTTCAGCGGTTGCATGTTCATCAGGGAGGATATTGTCCTTCAAGTAGTCCCGGATCTCCGTGATCCATGCATCGGGTCTGACTTGAGCTTCTGGATCTTGAGCGCTGGGTTGCACGGAGTCCCCAGTGACGCTTACGATCCTTGGCGGCGCCCACGGTTGTAGGTCCACCGGGACCGCCAGCTTCGAGGTGCTGGTCAAGCCCCCTTCGCCCGGCTCAGCGGGCCGGGCTGTGGGCCGCAGCAACGTCCTCTCGAAGACTCCTTCGGGCGCGGGGGCTCCGGTGGAAGCCTTCGTTGAAAGGTTGTCGGCTGCAGTATTACCGGCGCGCGGTATGTGGTGCAGGTCCAAGGCGAGGAATTCTTTCTCCAACATCTGCACGTGAAGCAGATATGCAGCTAGCTGGGGGTCATTGCAGGAGCATTCGCCCTTGACTTGCTTGATGACCAGCTGGGAGTCGCCCTGTGCCAACAACTGGCGAGCGCCTAAAGACAGGGCTGTCTGCAGGCCAAAGATGAGTGCTTCATACTCCGCCATGTTGTTGGTTGCCTTGAAATTGAGACGCACCATATACCCAAACTGTTCCCCCGATGGCATGAGGAGCAGTACGCCGGCACCGGCCTCCTGCTTTCGCGAGGAGCCGTCGAAGAAGAGTGTCCAGTGGGGTTCGGTGAAGACCGGAGCTTGGTGCTCCGGTTCTCCGCCCCCATGGCCCCCTGGGTCAGTCTCCGTTGGTGTCCACTCCGCCACAAAGTCAGCCAGTGCTTGGCTCTTGACTGCATGGCGTGGGAGGAAGTCCAGCTCAAACTCCGCCAGCTCCGCCGCCCATTTAGCAACGTTGCCAATCGCATGGGGGCTGTGCAGAATTGCCTTCAGTGGATACGAGGTGACCACCGAGACCCGGTGGGCCTGGAAGTAATGGCGGAGCTTTCTGAAGGCCACGAGCACCGCATACAGCAGCTTGTGGACTTCCAGGTACCTTGTCTTGGCATCATGAAGTACTTCGCTGATGTAGTAGACAGGCCTCTGGACGGTTCGAACCCTCTTTCTCAGGCCTGGGAGGTCCTCGTCCATTGGCCCTGGCCCACTGGAGGTGGGTGGACCCACGGGGGCCTCCGGGAGCTGGGACCCGGAGGCCCTTAAGCTGTCTTGATTGTCCGGGAGCTCCGGGGGGTCTTGGGGGACCTCTGGGAGGTCCCATTTGGCCCCCGGGGGGTCCCGCGGGGCCCCCGGGGGTTTATCTTGGAGGTCCGGGAGACTGCCCAGGACCTCCGGGAGGCCGACCTGGACCTCCGGGAGGTTGCCTTGGAGGCCCGGGAGACCGTCTTGGTCCTGCGGGGCCTCCTGGCGTCTGTCTTCTGCTACCGGAGCAGGTTGTGAAGATGAGGGGTCCGGCCGCTCTGCGACGAGGACCATACTCACTACTTCAGTTGTCGCCGCGATGTAGAGCAACAGGTGCTCTCCGGGCTCAGGGGCTACCATGATTGGTAGGGTCGTCAGGAGTCGCTTCAACTCCTGGAAAGCCTCTTCTGCTTCGTCGGTCCAGGCAAAAGGGCCTGACTTGCGCAGGAGCTTAAATAAAGGGAGTGCCCGCTCTGCTAGCCTCGGTATAAACCGACTCAGCGCGGCTAGACATCCTGTGAGTTTCTGGACATCCTTGACGCGGGCAGGGGGCCGCATCAAGTCGATGGCCTTGATCTTCTCTGGGTTGGCCTCAATCCCTCAGTGCGAGACCAGGAACCCTAAGAGCTTCCCAGAGGACACGCCGAACACACATTTATCTTTGTTCAGCTTGGTGCGCGTAGAGCGCAACTTGTCAAAGACTAAAGCTAGGTTATCTAGCAGGGATGGACCCTGCTTGATCTTGACAACTATGTCATCGACATACACCTCAACCAGGTCTCTTATTAACTCACCAAAGGTTTTGTGCATTGCCCGCACAAAGGTGGGGAGTGCATTCTTTAGGCCGTAAGGCATAGACACATAGCAATAAAGGCCGTCTACTGTGATGAAGGAGGTGTGCTCCTCGTCCTCCCTAGACATGGGGATCTGATGGAAACCCGAGTAGGCGTCTAGGAAGCACAGCATATCACAGCCTGACGTTGAGTCTACTATTTGATCTATTCTAGGGAGAGGGAATGGATCTTTAGGACATGCCTTATTGAGACTGGTGTAGTCGATGCACATCCGGAGCTTCCCGCCAGCCTTCGGGACAACGACGGGGTTCGCCAACCATCGGGGGTGGTGGACTTCCCGTATGAAGCCAGCGTCCAGCAGCTTCTTGACTTCTTCACGGATGAAGTTTTGCCGCTTGATGGACTGCTTGCAGGGCTTCTGTTGAACCGGCCGGGCGTCAGGAAAGACTTTCAAGTGGTGCTCGATCACCTTCCTGGGGATCACCGGCATCTGTGACGGCTGCCATGCAAACACGTCGACGTTGTGCCAGAGGAAGGTGACGAGCGCGCCTTCCTATTTACTATCCAGGCCCCCGGCTACCCAGGTGGTCTGGTTAGCTTCGGCGCCGACTTGGACGACCTTTAAGGGGGCGCCGCCCTCGTCGAGAGGTTGCACCAGGGGTGCTGTGGTGGAAGCACGGTGACGTGCGTTCGGGCGGAGCTGGTCCGACTCCGTATTGCCGGGGGTTGATGCCCCAGCTGCTGCGAGTGCTTGGAGCTTCTCCAGGGCCGACACTGCAGCAGTGCGGTCCCCTCGAATCCTGAGAACACCTGTCGGTGTCGGCATCTTCAGTACAAGGTAGCCGTAATGGGCTACAGCCATGAACCCGGTACAGGGTTGGCCTGCCAATTATGGCGTTGAAGGGGAGGTCTATCTCCGCTATGTCGAACAGAATGTACTCTGTTCGATAGCTGTCCGGAGCCCCGAAGGTCACCGGGAGACTAATGTTGCCGTAGGGGATAACCTGTCCCGGCCCTACCCCTGAGAACGGGCTCGACGGGGTGAGCTTGGCCATCGGGATTTGCAGCTTCTGGAAAGCTGCACGGCTGATGAGGTTCAGCCCAGCCCCTCCATCCACCAAAACGTGGTACATTCTCACGTTGGCGATGGTAGGGGCCACCAGGAGCTGTAGTTGGCCGGCCCCAGCCATGTTCCTGGGGCAGTCGGTGGCATCAAAACTGATGGGGGTCCCCATCCACTTTAGGTGCGGTGCAGCACTTGGGAGTGGTGCCACCGACGCTACCGCTCGGCGCAGAGTCTTGACTGTGCTTCGGGACGAGGGGTCGGCGGACCCGCCGTATATGACGTAGAGCTTCTTCCGACGCTCATCGTCGCTGGAGCCGGAATCCTCGTGATTGCGTGCCGCCTTCACGACACGCAGAGGCTCCTGGATCTCCTCTGGGTGGTCGATGTTGTCTGGAACATCCACCCTCTGCTCATCTTCCTTTGGACGGAAGGGCAGGTCATCAGCCCGCTGCCGCTTCTCCTTGCGGAAGCGCTCTGCGAGCCTTCGGATCTCCCGGCACTCGGCAGCAGTGTGGCGACAGCTGCTGTGCACGGGGCACATATTGTCTATATCACCTTCTGGGATTGGTGATCTTCGCTGCTTCTTGTCGGGGTGCGGCCCCCGAGCCCCACCGATCGTCGCTGCAGTGACGACTGGGGCTGCGGTCGGTGACTCTATCTTGCTTCTGCCTTGGTTCTTGGCCTTCCAGCTGCCTCCACAGGGAGTAGGACTAGATCCGGGCAGTCCCCCTGACTCGGAGGATGGCAGCGAGTGCCAGTTCCATCTTTCGGCAGCTCTGGCGCATTTGTCTGCCAAACCGAAGAGCTCTGAGACGTCGCGGACCTCCCTGGTCGCGAGCTTCTCGAGCATCTTCCTGTCCCGGACGCCTTGCCGGAGTGCCACCACCACAGAAGCATTTTGAATGTGTGGGATGGTGTTCCGCACCTGGGAGAACCGCTGGATGAAAGAGCGCAGCGACTCCCCAGGTTGCTGCTGGACGGCGTGGAGGTCGAGCTCCGTGCCAGGCCGGGTGTAGGAGCTGCCAAAGTTGGCTACGAACTGTCGGCAAAGCTCTCCCCAGGAGGTGACGGAACCCTGGGGGAGGTTCATGAGCCAAGACCGGGCTGGACCGGTCAAGGCGACAGGGAAGTAATTGGCCATGACGGCTTCATTCCCTCCTGCGGCAAGTACGGCGGTGGAGTAGATCTGGAGGAACTCCACCGGGTTGACGCTGCCGTCGTACTTCTCGGGCAGGTGTGGCCAAAACTTGCGTGGCCACTTCGCAAAGCGAAGATGGGGCGTGAGGGCTGCACACCCTGCTTCTGTCACCGCAGGTTCTGGTGCCGCGAACGCTGGGTTCGCACTAGGCACAGTGTACCCTGGTACGGGCAAAGCTGCACCATAGGCCAGGGGCGCCATCTGCAGTACATATGACGGTGGCATATTCTGCACGGCGCAGGCCTGGGGCAGAGATTGCATGGCGAAGGTCTGCTCTTCAGGCTGGGTCGAGGCCGACGTCATGCTGTCGTCAGCCTCTTGGTAGCGACGCCTTTCTCGGCGTTGCTCAAGGTATACCCGGGCATCTTGACCCGAGCGACACCGCTCCAGCTCTGTCCCCAGATCCATCGATTGAGGGCTGGCAGAGCTGGAATCTGCCGTCTGTTCGTCAACCACCGGCGTGCGTATCAGCGACACGGCCGGCTGGTCAGAGTGTCGTCTCCGCCATAGTCGCGGGCTTGCGGCAGCGACGACAAGACGGTCTACCTCGAGAATCCACTGCTGGGTCGCTGCCTGAGGCGCGTCCCCAGCGGGCGGATTGTGCAGTAGCGCTCTTGCTGCAGCTAGCGCACCCCCTCCGGGTACGCCTGGCGCTACTGAAGATCTGACGCTGGTTGGAGCCTGCATTGCCGGGGTCGGCGCTGCCAGAGCCGGTTGCTGGCTCCCAGCTTGTATTGGCACACTCCGTCCCGAGTGTGTTGGCTTGTACTCCCCCCTGGTCGCGGTTCGCCGCGGAGGCGAGGGAGGTGAGCTTGCCGCCGAAGGGAGCTTGGTCATCTTCGTCGGCGGAAACTCGTCGTGCTAGGGGAAAAGCCCCCTACCTGGCGCGCCAAATGTCGAAATGTTCGGTCGACACTTCCCCCGGGCCGGCACTGGGCAGTCCGCGGAGGTTCTTTTTTCGGAGGGGCTAGTTCCTAGCGGAGAGCTTGCGCAGATGGACGAGTTAGTGAGAGCTTGACACAAAGAGTTTTACGTGGTTCAGGCCGCCGGAGCGTAAAACCCTACGTCCACGGCGAGCTACGGAGCTCGCTGTATTGCTTGCTGCTCAGGGCCGGGGGGCCTGAGCTTGGGGGTGAGTTACAGCTTGAGAGTGTATGGCTAGCATATGAGTTGCAAAATGCGAACCCTTGCTATCGACGCCTACCCGAGCCTTTTATAGTCCAAGACTCGGGCGGCTTACAAGGGGAGCCGGGACCCGACAGGTGGTCCCGGGAAGATTGTC
Source organism: Neostapfia colusana (assembly GCA_030760725.1). Taxonomy (NCBI): domain Eukaryota; kingdom Viridiplantae; phylum Streptophyta; class Magnoliopsida; order Poales; family Poaceae; genus Neostapfia; species Neostapfia colusana. The sequence goes on along the minus strand of JASWHV010000010.1, from coordinate 2,671,904 downwards.
TATTGTCTACCGTATCTGTAGTTACGCCGGTAGTTGCCTCTGGCCGAAGGCTTCTGAGTCTTCATCTTGCCGCCCTGCCCATGCCGCACGCTAGTCGTAGTGGTTGATGACGGCGCAGGCGGCATGGGATGTCTTGTCGCAGCGTTTATTGGCTGGCAGGTTCTGACACCGTGCGCCAGTCTGTGATGCGACTTGGCGCAATGGCACCTGACAGACGCGTGCTCCGTGTTTCCGCGTCTTGGGAAGACGCGGGCCTTGAATACCTTGTACGGGCAAGGTGAGGAGCGCCTTTACGTCCGCCGCCTACCGCTCAGGGGCAGGCAGCACCGTTCTTCTGGCCATGTGGCGGGTCCGGAGCCCTTCTCTGAGGTGAGAAGGGCCCGGCCTGCGGGGCACGTGGAGCCTCCGGACCTCTCCCCGCGGAGGGGGAGGTCCGGCCTCTGTATGCCACGTGGCGGGCCCGGAGCTCTCCTCTGTGGAGAGGGAGGTCCGGCCCCGCTGGACGCGTGGCGTCTTCGGACCTCTCTCCCGCGGAGGGGGAGGTCCGGCTTCTGTATGCCACGTGGCGGGCCCGGAGCTCTCCTGTGAGGAGGGGGAGGTCCGGCCCCGCCGGACGCGTGGCGCCTTTGGAGCTCTCCCTGCGGAGAAGGGCGAGTACCTTAGGCATTTTACCCTGTGCGCGGGGGTACCCCATATCTCAGGTACCGACAGCGGTGTTTATTGGCTGGCAGGTTCTGACACCGCGCGCCAGTCTGTGATGCGACTGGGCGCAACGGCACCTGACAGAGGCGTGCTCCGTGTCTCCGCGTCTTGGGAAGACACGGGCCTTGAATACCTTGTACGGGCAAGTTATGGGGCGTCTTTACGCCCGCTGCCTATCGCTCGGAGGCAGGCAGTGCCGTTCTGCTGGCCACGTGGCGGGCCCAGAGCCCTTCTCAGAGGAGAGGAAGGTCCGGCCCGCGGGCACGTGGAGCCTCCGGACCTCTTCCCGCAGAGGGGAGGTTCGGCTTCTGTCGGCCACGTGGCAGGCCCGGATCTCCCTTCTGAGGAGAGGGAGGTCCGGCCCGCCGGATACGTGGCACCTTTGGACCCCTCGCCCGCGGAGGGGGAGGTCCGGCTTCTGTATGCCACGTGGCGGGCCCGGAGCTCTCCTCTGAGGAGAGGGAGGTCCGGCCCCGCCGGACGCATGGCACCTTCGGAGCTCCCCCTGCGGAGAAGGGCGAGTTCCTTAGGCATTTTCCCTTGTGCGCGGGGGTATCCCATATCGCAGGTACCGACAAACGCCATAATTGGCAGGCCAGCCCTGTACCGATTCGTGGCAGTAGCCCACTACGGCTACCTTGTCTTGAAGATGCCTACACCAACAGGCGTCCTCAAGGTTCGTGGAGACCGCACTGCTGCAGTGTTAGCCTTGGAAAAGCTCCAAGCGCTTACAACAGCTAGAGCACCAACCCTAGGCAGTGCAGAACCAAAGCGGCTCCACCCGAGTGCACGCCACCGTGCCTCTACCACAGCACCCCATGTGCAACCCCTCGACGAGGGCGACGTCCCCTTGAGGCTCGTCCGAATCGGCGCCGATGCCACCCATACCACCCGGGTAGCCGGGGGCCTGGATAGCAAATAAGAAGGCACGCTCGTTACCTCCCTCCGGCACAATGTTGATGTGTTTGCATGGCAGCCATCGCAGATGCCAGAGATCCCTAGGGAGGTGATTGGGCACTACCTAAAGGTCTTCCCCGGTGCCCGGCCAGTCCAACAGAAGCCCCTCAAGCAGTCCACCGAGCAGCAAAGCCTCATCCGCGAAGAAATCATGAAGCTGCTGGACGCTGGCTTCATACGGGAAGTCCGCCATCCCCGGTGCTTGGCGAACCCTGTTGTTGTCCCAAAGGCCGGCGGGAAGCTCCGGATGTGCATCGACTACACCAGTCTCAATAAGATCCCTATGTCTAGAGAACATGAAGAGCACACCTCCTTCATCACAGTAGCCGGTCTGTACTGTTATGTCTCTATGCCTTATGGCCTAAGGAACGCTCTCCCTACCTTCGTACGTGCAATGCACCAGGCCTTCGGAGAGCTAATGAGAGACTCAGTTGAGGTGTATGTCGATGACATTGTTGTTAAGGTCAGGCAGAGTTCATCCCTACTAGATAACCTGGCCGACAAGTGTGAGTTCGGTGTATCCTCTGGAAAACCTTAGAATTCCTGGCCTCACACCGAGGAACTGAGGCTAACCTAGAGAAGATCAGAGCCATCGGCTCGAGGTGGCCCCTCGCCCGCATCAAAGAAGTCCAGAAACTCATGGGATGCCTAGCTGCGCTGAGTCGGTTTATACCGAGGTTAGCAAAGCGAGCGCTCCCCTTCTCTATGCTCCTGTGCAAATCCGGCCGATTCGCTTGGACCGACGAAGCAGAGGAAGCTCCCCAGGAGCTGAAGCAGCTCCTGATGACCCTACCTGTAATGGTAGCCCCCCGAGCCCAAAGAGCATCTGTTGCTCTACATCGTGGCGATGGCTGCAGTGGTGAGTATGGTCCTCGCCGCAGAGCGGCCGGACCCCTCATCACCGCAGCCTGCTCCGGTATCGGGAAATAGGCACCAGGAAACCCCGGAGGTCCAAGACGACCCCCCGGGTCTCCGAGGCAACCCCCCGGAGGTCCAAAACGGACCCCGGATCCCCGACACAACCTCCCGGAGGACCAGCAGGACCTCCCGAAGGTGCAACGGGACCCCCCGGAGGTCCAACAGAACCTCCCGGATGTCCAACGGGACCTCCCGGTGCTCCCGGAAAATCAGCGGGACCCCCCGGAGGTCCAAGACAGCCTGGGGGCCTCCGAGTATAACTCCTGGCGGCCTCCCCGGGCCCGCGGGAGGTTCTGTCTATTTCATCAGCGAGGTCCTCCATGACGCCAAGACAAGGTACCTGGAGGTACATAAGCTGCTGTATGCAGTGCTCGTGGCGTCCAGGAATCTCCGCCACTGCTGCCAAGCACACCGGGCCTCAGTGGCCACCTCCTACCAGCTGAAGGCTATCCTCCACAGCCCCCACGCGACGGACGATGCCACCAAATGGGCAGCGGAGCTACCGGAGTTTGAGCTAGGCTTCCTTCCTCGTCACGCAGTCAACAGCCGAGCACTGGCTGACTTAGTGGCTGAGTCGACGCCAACGCAGGCTGACCCAGGGGGCCATGAAGACGGTGAACCAGGACCCCGAGCTCTGGCCTTCACCGGGCCTTACTGGATGCTCTTCTTCGACGGCTCCTCGCGAAAGCAGGGGGCCGGTGCTGGCGTACTGCTCCTCATGCCATCGGGGGAGCAGTCTGGGTATATGGTGCGTCTCAATTCCAAGACAACCAACAACATGGCAGAGTATGAAGCACTCATCTTTGGCCTAAAGATGGCCCTGTCTCTAGGCGCTCGCCAGTTGTTGGCACAGGGCGACTCCCAGCTAGTTATCAAGCAAGTTAAGGGTGAATGCTCCTGCAGTGACCCACAGCTAGCTGCTCATCTGCTTCATGTGCAAATGGTGGAGAAGGACTTCCTCGCCTTGGACCTGCGCCACGTACCGCGCGCTGGCAAGGCCGCAGCTGACGACCTCTCAACGAAGGCCCCCACCAGAGCCCCTGTGCCCAAAGGAGGCTTCAAGAGGACGTTGCCGCGGCCCACAGCCCGGCCCGCCGAGCTGGGCGAAGGGGGCTAGACCAGCACCTCGAAGCTGGCGGTCCCGGCGGCCATGGACGCTGCCAAGGATCGTAAACGTCACTGGGAACTCCGTGCAACCCAGCGCTCAAGATCCAGACGCTCAAGTCAGACCCGATGCATGGATCACGGAGATCCGGGACTACTTAAAAGACAATATCCTCCCTGATGAACGTGTATCCGCTGAACGGATTGTGCGTATGGCTAAGAGACACGTGTTGGTAGAAGGGGATCTCTACCGACGCGGCGCCAACCGCGTCCTATTGCGGTGCATAACCCAGGGGGAAGGCTGCGACTTGCTCGCTGAGATCCATGGAGGCGAATATGGGAGTCACTCTTCCTACGTAAGTTCTATCCCCAGAGCAACAATAGGACAGACTCTTCTTTTTATAATAAATTACATAAAGTCCAGGAACAGTGCTCGGAGCAGCTAAGCCTGAGGGGATGGTCCAGGACTATGTTCAGCTTCGCCTGGTTCCGACCCCAAGCGCGTAGAGTCTTGCTTCCCTTTTTAATGAGGCGGGTCGTGGCCTCCATACTTAGCCTGCCTTCCTCTTATGGAAATTTATATGAAAAGAAACCTGTCCTACGTTGCTCTTCTTTGGTGCTCATTTAATTTACTTATTAAATTTTTATGACTGCACTACTAGCGCATGCTAACCATGCGCTCAGCTCCCTCTTCTCATTCTCACCTTTAGTCGGCATTTGCTGCCCTACCAAAGGCGGTTGCGTTGGAGGTACCGGCCGATAGCCAGGGGGGCCCCGAGCCCCTGGCACTTCGCGCACGGTAGTCCCCAAGCACCGTATAAGTGGACAGGGACTGTAAGCCAAATAAGACTATGAGATAGAGGAGGGGGAGCCCCCAAGGAGAATTACGTTTCCCTTACTTGTGTGCAGGACCTCTCGGCCTTAACTCGCTGCAGGAGTATGCCCCTACCAGGGGGCCACTACGGGATCACGCAAGACCGGAACTCCAAGGTAAGACCGAAGGACCCACGTGTCCAGCAGGACCGGACCTCCCTCTCCTCTAGGGGGAGCTCCGGGCCCGCCACGTGGCCAACAGAAGCCGGACCTCCCGCCCCCCTCCTCTGAGGGGAAAGGTCCGGAGGCCTCACGCGTCCCGCGGGGCCGGACCTCCATCTCCTTAGAGAAGAGCTCCGGGCCCGCCACGTGGCCGGCAGATCCGGGCCTCCCCATCCTCATGAGGCGGGCCCCAAAGACCTCCGGGGCCCTTAATACAGTAAGGACCCGGGGAAGGCGCCGGAGCAGAGCGTCGAGATTGGTGAAGACCTCTGAGCACCTTGCGGAGCTAAGGGCTCGGCCAGGCAAAACCAAGAAGAAGACGAGCCGGCAAGGTACTCTGGCGGTTCCCAAAGAAAGCGCCGCAACATGCAGAAGTGGCAGTCTTGGGAACCGCCGCGGTAAAGGAAACCATCAAGTGGGCGCACCCTCCCATGACCCCGCGACTGTTTGTGCTCCGGCAGCGGTCAATGCAGGACTTAGAGAAAGTGCGCGGAACAGAAGAGACGGAGTCCCACCTAGGGCTCGCTATCTCCCCCGAGATGGGCCTAGGGGCCACTGTCGGTACCCGCGATATGGGGTACCCCCGCGCACAGGGGAAAATGCCTAAGGAACTCGCCCTTCTCTGCAGGGAGAGCTCCGAAGGCGCCACGCGTTCGGCGGGGCCGGACCTCCCACTCCTCGGAGGAGAGCTCCAGGCTTGCCGCGTGGCCTGCAGAAGCCGGACCTCCCCTCCCTGCGGGAGAGAGGTCCGAAGGCGCCACGTGTCTAGCAGGGCCAGACCTCCCTCTCCTCAGGGGAGAGCTCCGGGCCCGCCACATGGCCATCAGAAGCCTGACCTCCCCCTCCGTGGGGAGAGGTCCGAAGGCTCCACGTGTCCTGCGGGGCCGGACCTCCCTCTTCTCTGAGGAGGGCTCCGGGCCCGCCACGTGTCCAGCAGAAGAGCGCTGCCTACCCCGAGCGGTAGGCAGCAGGAGTAAAGACGACCCATACCTTGCCCGTACAAGGTATTCAAGGCCCGCGCCTTCCCAAGACGCGGAGACGCGGAGCACGCCTCTGTCAGGTGCCGTTGCGCCCAGTCGCATCACAGACTGGCGCACGGTGTCAGAACCTGCCAGCCAATAAACACAGCGACAAGACATCCCCTGCCGCCTCCGCCGTCATCAACCACTACGACTAGCATTCGGCATGGGCAGGGCGGCAAGACGAAGACTCAGAAGCCTTCGCCAGAGACAACTACCGGCATAACTGCGGATACGGTAGTCTGCAGACAATCTCCCCCGGACCACCTGTCGGGTCCCGGCCCCCCCCCCTTGTAAGCCACTCAAGCCTTGGACTATAAAAGGCTCGGGTAGGCAACGTTAGCAAGGGTTGGCTCTCCAGCAACTCATACGCTAGACATCACTCATCCCCGAGCTCAGGACTCCAGTTCTGAGCAACAAGCAATACAGCGAGCTCCTCAGCTCGCCGTGGACGTAGGGTTTTACGCTCCGGCGGCCTGAACCACGTAGAACTCGCCGTGCCAAGCTTCTCCTTAATTCGTCCATACGCTTAAGCTCTCCGCAAGTGACTAGCCCCTCCGAAAAAGAATCTCCGCGGGCTGCCCAGTGCAGGCCCGGGGGAAGTGTCGACCACACACTTCGACATTTGGCGCGCCAGGTAGGGGGCTTTTCCCTTGCGCGACGAGTTTCCGCCGACGAAGATGACCAAGCTTCCTTCAGCGGCAAACTCTCCTCCTCCGCGTTCACGGCGAACCGTGACCAATGGGGAGTACATGTCGACACACTCAGGACGGAGTGTGTCGGCACAAGCTGGTAGCCAGCAGCCGACTCCGGCAACGCCGACTCCGGCAAGGCAGGCTCCGACCAGCGTGAGATCTTCTGCAGCGATAAGCGTACCCCACAGGGGTGCGCTAGCTGCAGCAAGAGCACTACTGCGCAATCGACCTGCTGGGGACGCACCTCATTCAGCGACCCAGCAGTGGATACGTGAGGTAGACCGCCTCGTCGTCGCCGCCGCGAACCCTCGACTTCGGCGGGGACGACACTCCGGTCAACCGGCTGTGTCGCTGACGCGCACGCCAACGGTTGACGGGCAGATGGCGGACTCCAGCTCCACCAGGCTTCCATCGATGGACCTGAGGGCAGAGCTGGAGCGATGCCACTTGGGCCAAGATGCCCGAGTGTTCCTCAAGCGACGTCGAGAAAGGCGTCACATCCAAGAGGCTGGCGACAGCATGACGTCGGCCTCGACCCACCCTGAAGGGCAGGTCTTCGCCACGCGAGCTCTGCCCTAGGCATACGCCGCGCAGCATATGCCACAGCCATATGCTTTGCAAACGGCGTCCCCGGTCTATGGCGCAGCCTTGTCCATACCGGGATACACTGTGCCAGGTGCGAACCAAGCGTTCGCAGCACCAATACCTGTGGCAACAGGAGCAGGATGTGCGGCCCTTCCACCCCACCTTCGCTTCGCGAGGTGGCCGTGCAAGTTTCGGCCGCACCTGCCCGAGAAGTACGACGGCAGCGTCAACCCAGCGGAGTTTCTCCAGATCTACTCCACCGCCGTACTTGCCGCAGGAGGGGATGAGGCCATCATGGCCAACTATTTCCCCGTCGCCTTGACCGGCCCAGCCCAGTCTTAGCTCATGAACCTACCCCAGGATTCCATAACCTCCTGGGGGGAGCTCTGCCGGCAGTTCGTCACCAACTTTGGCAGTTCCTACACCCGGCCTGGCACGGAGCTCGACCTCCACGCCATCCAGCAACAACCAGGGGAGTCGCTGCGCTCCTTCATCCAGCGGTTCTCCCAGGTGCGGAACACCATCCCACACATCCAGAACGCTTCTGTGGTGGTGGCGTTCCAACAAGGCGTTCGGGACAAGAAGATGCTCGAGAAGCTCGCGACTAGGGAGGTCCGCGACGTCTCGGAGCTCTTCAGCCTGGCGGACAAGTGTGCCAGAGCAGCCGAAGGGCGGAGCTGGCACTCACTGCCAGCCTCCGAGCCAGGGGGTCAGCCAGGATCTGGCGCCGCTTCCTATGGAAGCGGCAGGAAGATCAAGAATAGGGGCGGTGGCAAGATGAAACCGCCAGCCGCGACCCCCGTTGCCGCAGCAGCGGCGCTCAGTGGAGCTCAGGAGCCGCGCCCCGACAAAAGGCCGCGACAATCACCGGCTCCAGATGGAGGCCAGGGCGAGCTATGCCCCGTGCACGGCACCAGTTACCACACTGCTGCCGAGTGCCGGGAAATCCAGAATCTCGCGGAGCGCTTCCGGAAAGGGAAGCAGCTTCTAACTGATGCCCCACCCTACCGTCAAAGGGAGGGCAAGCAGAAGGTCGACGCCCCAGACGACGTCGACCACCAGGTGGAGTTCCAGGAGCTTCAGCGCGCCGTGAAGGCGGTGCGCAATCATGAGAGCTCCAGTTCCAGTGATGACGAGCACCGGGAGATGCTCTACGTCATCTACGGTGGGTCCGCTGATCCCTCGTCCCGAAGCGCGGCTAAGGCCTTGCGCCGAGCGGTAGCGTCAGTAGCTCCCCTCCCGAGTGCAGCACCGCACCTCAGGTGGATGGGAACCCCCATCAGCTTCAATGCCACCGACTGCCCCAGGAACATGGCTGGGGCCGGCCAACTACCGCTCTTGGTGGCCCCCACCATCGCCAACGTAAGGATGTACCAAGTTTTAGTGGATGGCGGGGCTGGACTGAACCTCATCACTCGCGCAGCTTTCCAGAAGCTGCAGATCCCGATGGCTAAGCTCACCCCATCGAGCCCGTTCTCAGGGGTAGGGCTGGGACAGGTTGTTCCCTACGGCCAAATCAGCCTCCCGGTGACCTTTGGGGCACCGGACAGCTATCGGACAGAGTACATTCTGTTCGACGTGGCCGAGATCGACCTCCCCTTCAACGCCATAATTGGCAGGCCAGCCCTGTACCGAATCATGGCAGTAGCCCACTACGGCTACCTTGTCTTGAAGATGCCTACACCAACAGGCGTCCTCAAGGTTCGTGGAGACCACACTGCCACAGTGTTAGCCTTGGAAAAGCTCCAAGCGCTTACAACAGCTAGAGCACCAACCCCAGGCAGTGCAGAACCAAAGAGGCTCCACCCGAGTGCACGCCACCGTGCCTCTACCACAGCACCCCCTGTGCAACCCCTCGACGAGGGCGACGTCCCCTTGAGGCTCGTCCGAATCAGTGCCGATGCCACCCATACCACCCGGGTAGCCGGGGGCCTGGATAGCAAATAAGAAGGCGCGCTCGTTACCTCCCTACGGCATAATGTCGATGTGTTTGCATGGCAGCCGTCGCAGATGCCAGAGATCCCTAGGGAGGTGATTGGGCACTACCTAAAGGTCTTTATCGAAGTGTTCGGTCGACACTTCCCCCGGGCCTGCACTGGGCAGCCCGCGGAGGTTCTTTTTTCGGAGGGGCTAGTTCCTAGCGGAGAGCTTGCGCAGATGGACGAGTTAGTGAGAGCTTGACACGGGGAGTTTTATGTGGTTCAGGCCACCGGAGCGTAAAACCCTACGTCCACGGCGAGCTATGGAGCTCGCTGTATTGCTTGCTGCTCAGGGCCGGGGGCCTGAGCTTGGGGGTGAGTTACAGCTTGAGAGTGTATGGCTAGCGTATGAGTTGCAAAATGCAAACCCTTGCTATCGACGCCTACCCGAGCCTTTTATAGTCCAAGACTCGGGCGGCTTACAAGGGGTGCCGGGACCCGACAGGTGGTCCCGGGAAGATTGTCTGTTATCTACCGTATCTGTAGTTACGCCGGTAGTTGCCTCTGGTCGAAGGATTCTGAGTCTTCATCTTGCCGCCCTGCCCATGCCGCACGCTAGTCGTAGTGGTTGATGATGGCGCAGGCGGCATGGGATGTCTTGTCGCAGCGTTTATTAGCTGGCAGGTTCTGACACCGCGCGTCAGTCTGTGATGCGACTGGGCGCAACGGCACCTGACAGACGCGTGCTCCGCGTTTCCGCATCTTGGGAAGACGCGGGCCTTGAATACCTTGTACGGGCAAGGTGTGGGGCGCCTTTACGCCCGCTGTCTACCGCTCAGGGGCGGGCAGCACCGTTCTTCTGGCCACGTGGCGGGTCCGTAGCCCTTCTCTGAGGAGAGAAGGGTCCGGCCTGCGGGGCACGTGGAGCCTCCGGACCTCTCCCCACGGAGGGGGAGGTCCGGCTTCTGTATGCCACGTGGCGGGCCCGGAGCTCTCCTCTGCGGAGAGGGAGGTCCGGCCCCGCTGGAAGCGTGGCGTCTTCGGACCTCTCTCCCGCGGAGGGGGAGGTCCGGCTTCTGTATGCCATGTGGCGGGCCCGGAGCTCTCCTCTGAGGAGAGGGAGGTCCGGCCCCGCCGGACGCGTGGCGCCTTCGGAGCTCTCCCTGTGGAGAAGGGCGAGTACCTTAGGCATTTTACCCTGTGCGCGGGGGTACCCCATATCTCAGGTACCGACAGTGGCCCCCGGGCCCATCTCGGGGGAGATAGCGAGCCCGAGGTGGGACCTCCGTCTCTTCCGATCCGCGCACTTTCTCTAAGTCCCGAATTGACCGCTGCCGGAGCACGAACGGCTACGGGATCGTGAGAGCGTGCGCTCACTTGATGATTGCTTTTACTGCGGCGGTTCCCAAGACTGCCACTCCTGCATGTTGCGGCGCTTTCTTTGGGAACCGCCGAAGTGCCTTGCCGGCTCGTCTTTTTAGGAGACTGACTCCTTGACCCCACCGCTTCAGTTAAGCGGCTTGGGCCCACCCGTCATCGGCACTCGGTCTAGGAACCAAAGCGGTTGCGGGTGCGGGGTATTCGAAGAGTTCCGAATCGCCTGGAATTGCACCGGGGAGCTTTTTAGAGGGGGTCTTACCCACATTGCAGCTTCCCTTCGCACTTCTCTGCGTTTCTTCTCGGACTCTTGTGCTTTTGCTCTCTTGCCTTTGAGTTCTCCCTTGCCATGGCTTCCAACCCACTGCCAGAGAAGAAACGCGCTCGATCTCCTCCAGCAACGGCGTCGGTGCCAAGTCGGGATTCTGGGTTGCCTGACACTCCCTCCGGTGGCGACTCGAAGAGGCCCCGGGCTGATGCGCTGGGGGAAGCCTCTGGGGCGTCCCCTGTTCCGCCAGTCCAAGCGACTGCGGAGCGGCCGTCGGAGACGGTAGCGGGCTCTGGAAATCCTACCCCGGCTCGGAAGTCGGGGTTCAGAGCCCGCTGGAGTGTCCGCGCTTCCCGGCCTTCCCCGTCTTGCGGGGAATCTGTGCCGATGCGCTCGGAGCCAGGGGCAACTGCCGTGGCCCCCAGGCCAGCGCGGACTTCTCCTGTTCCGGTGTGCCCGGACTCCGCGGCGGCGTCGTCTCTTCCTGCCGAGACGGCCACCTCGGCCCCTGAGCCAGCACAGGTTGATCCTGCACTAGGCGGCCTGGCTTCTTCTCCAGCACCGCCTTCCCCGGCTCGTCCCTCTCCTCAGGTCAAGGAGCCAGAAGCTGAAAAGAGCCCGGCTGGCCTGGCTGCCAGAGCCGCGGAGCCAGCTTCTCCTGATCGGCGTCTCGTCTCGGCTGCTGGTGCGTCGGCTCTTCCTGAGGACGAGGTAATGGAGGAGGTCGGGGGGACTGCCCCAGCCTCTGTTGCTCCATTGCCTCTGGCGGACGCTGTAAAAGCCCAAGAAAAGGGACTTGTAAAAACTTTTCTTCATCTCACAACACCACAATTTTCATTGTGGACACCTTAGGAAATGTTGTGAAAAGCATGTAACCTCCATCAAAAGAGTGATTAGAGGGGAGAGTCCTCACTTTCACAATATGGGGTTTATACACATATGATCACACAATGAGGAATTCAAAACTGTTGTGTCCAAACTATTGTTTGCAGCAGCTAACACAAGGATCAAGTGGCATATTTGGATTCCTTAGGTCCAAATTAGTGGGGAGGCAAAGTTTGATTAATTTTTGAAAAGTCTTGCTGCCCATTTTTCCAAAGGAAGTCAAATGTGCAAAGAATTCAAATGAATATTTGAATTTGCATGGAATTTGTCCAAACTTGTCAAATGAGCTCAGTTTCCAATTTTCAAACAATTGGGTTGGATAATTGTCAAACTTTGGATATATTTTGAGGAAAAGAGGTACTGAGTTGTGGGGCCCACATGTCATAGGAATGAGTATACTTAACACTTAAGTTTCTCTCTGGTCTTCACTCCACCGAGGTGTAACCCCGGGGCGACACCGAGTGGCCGCCCCCGTCGACCGAGGCTGCACCTCCTGCTCCCATTTCGCGCTGGCCTGCTCCTTACCCCGGAAACCGGCTGCAGCACGTTGCCATCTTCGCTTTGATCGCGCGCTAGCTGTTCTTCCCACGCGCAAACAGCAATCGGCGCTCACCGCCGCACTCCTTTCTCCCCGATCGCCGGCCTCAACCAAACCTCGGTTGTGCGCACCGGCAGTACAGAAAAGCAGCGCCTGTGCCTGCTCTACCACACCAGCCCCGCAACCCCAAAGGCCCTAGCCTGTGACGCGCACAATTCGGCAAACGGCACCGAGAAAACAGAGCTGTCCGGCGGAGAACCGGAGCTGGTCTCACGTGGACAGACCCACCCAGAGATTCTCAGGCCCGAGCTAGAGCACCCTCGGATGCGCTGGGAGCCCCTGATGCTCGTCCCCGAGGCTCAAGCCATGAGATGATCTACCAGGCTCGAATTTGGGAAAAGATCGCCGTCGGGCACCATCCGACCTTCTGATACGGTAATACCAAATTCGATCGTCCCTCTCGTTCTTAGGCCGTGAAACCTTGCACACAGGACTGCCACTAACCGGCGATCAGTAGTCCTTCACAACCCTAGTTGGAAATATGCACGTAGGCCGCATGAAATCCAGAATTTCCGACCTCAAACGCGGAGGAGGTTTCGGGTGCACGGTGAGACACCATTAGCCGCCGGTCCCGAGCAGTTTTGAGGCTAGGTCGAGCATCCCTTCGGTCCACTGGTTCTGTAGCGCCGTTCCACCGAGGTCTGGGCAGGCTAGGGTGACCGGGCGACGTTGCCGAACCGGTCCAGAGCCGCCGCACCGTGGCCAGCTAGGTTAGAGCCATCGCCGACCGGGGAAGAGTGTTCCATCGTGTTCAGCACGGGAAATTAGGCCCTAGCGGCGAGGGAGAGCTCGGGGGATGGCCGGGAGGCCGGAATCCGTCGAACTCCGGCGAGCCCGGCGGCGCGCAGGCGCGGGTGGCCGGAGGTAGAAGACGACCCGGTGGGTCCCGCCCGTCAGCGATGGTTTTTCAAATATTTGATCAGCTGTGGCGCAGGGATCTGGTGCGAAGGCGCGGGAAATAACCTGTAGCCTCGTGTGGCTTGCCCCGACGCGTGACACCTGTCCCCGGACCCACAGCCAGTATTTGAACATTTTGGGGAATTTCAGTTTTTAGTTCAAACTTTGAATAGCTACAACTTTGGGTAGGAGAATCAAAAAATTGTGAAACAAATTTCGTTGGATTCCTCTGATAGAGTACTATCCAAATGTAGAACCCAATTTGTATGAAACCCTTTAATTAATTCTGGAAAATTCTTTAAAGCTTTTCAGCAAAAGAATTTTAGAGGGAGTTTGGTTCATCCAAAAATCCCCAAATTTTGCCAGAATGTTCTTTAGGGCATTAATAAACCCCTGTAAATGTTTCAGACCATTTGGAGTCGATTTGATCAGAGCAATTCAAATTGGAAGGTGCTGTGTTCATTTGAATGCAGAAACATTTTCAGAGAATTTCCAAAACTTGGAAATTCAATTCTGGGCAAACCTTGACTCCAAAAATGCTAGGAAAATTCATGCAAGCTCTATGAGCTATAATTGAAATTGTAGTTCATTAAGTTGAGCATGAACAGGGGTATTACCTCAGAATAAATTCTTCCTTGCTGATTTGCCAAGAGAATTATTCTGAGCAAACCACTCCATGAAAAGTGCTAATGTTTGGTCCAGAGAGTTTTCTTGTGACAAGGAATTCACACAAAAATTCTCAGCTCCATTGGGGCTCTAGATCACCCCTGTCCTGTTTAACCAATTAAGGGATTAATATGGAAAAGGGGGAAAACCACTTAGCATTTAACCATGTGATTAAGTCCAAGCCAAACCACCAACACCAGTTCATATTTAAATTCTTAAACAAAGTTCCAGGTGTTAGAGGCTGGTTGTTAGAACCAATAGTAGAAGTCTTACTCTAAAATTCACATTTGCATCTAAATTAACATGTAGTATTTCATTAACGTGTAGCCGTTGAAGAAGAGACTCCGGAAGTGCTGGACTTCCTCCTTCCGGACGAAGAACTAACTCCTGACCAGCAGCAACAAGGCAATCCCCGGTTTGCATTAACCCTTTTTAAAAGCTTTACTTTGTTTACATGTGTCATATGAAGTATGTATGTGCATTAGGTATAGGATGAATGAAACCCCACTTGCATAACCAAAGGTTCCTAAAAGAGTGAGGGTAGTGTTAAGGACCTCGAGTAGACAGGCTATGCTTAATGAGTCATAGGACTTCGGTACAAGTCGAGTAGTTGGAATCTACTCGCGAGATAGGCATTGGGACACACGGGTTCGGTTGAGTGATGTGAGATCACTTAGTAATGAAAATGAGACTAGGCAGGGGCTAGGGCGCAGCAAGAGAGAGTCTTGTGTGCGCAGCCCTGCCCGTGTCGATTGAGGACCGATCTGTGTGCGGCCCTGCTGAACAAGTATTGAACGTACCGAAGGCATATCGGATATATGGGCCCCGATAAACCGATGTAGCCTAAACCTCCGGGCGTCGAGGCATAGCACACCGATTTATAGGTGTAGGTTGAGGGCAGCAAGGTGGAAATCTGCCAACGGGCATAGAGAGATGCTCCGTGTGGGGAACCTCCTGCTCGTTTCGGTGCGACCGGTTCGATGTTTGGGCTGTTGGGTGAAAGGTTGTCCCGTACGACATCGAGTGAGCGTGCTGTGCAGCTCCACGGGTGGGCGTACGTGACGTGCTCTTTGGGTTTTCCCTGCAGGTGTATATCGAGTCGATTCGCCGTCCCTCGCGGTGACGAGTACTGCTTGTTCACTGTGTCGTAACATAGACTAATGGATGAAATATGTTGATTCAATGATGCTGATTGATATAATAGTATTGCTACATGTGTGCCACCAAATACTGCTTACTAAATTTCAGATTTCATGAACTGTTAACTTGTTGCTAAAAGATGAATTAAGGATGAACTTGTAGGCGTGTCGTTTTGCTGAAATGTTACTAACCTATGTCTTGGTATACCTCATGTAGAGTTTCATGCTTAGGTGAGTCGGTTAAGCCTTGCTGAGCCTTCGTGCTCACGGTTGCTTCTTAAGTGTTTTTCAGGTGAGGAGCCACCCACGGACTCGGAGTACGAGTCCACCGGCGAGGGTTACCCTCCGTCGGGGACCACGGCTGAGTGGGAGCCGTACACGCCGCGCTGAGCTGAGACGTGCAGCTAGTGTGGGTTGCCCTAGGGCTGGGCAACCGACTTTTGCTAAATAGGCGGGCGTGAGTTGTATAGTGTAGTCTTCCGCTGTGTAATAGAACAATAATTGTAACTGAAGTTTGTACTTATTTGTACAGTTTCAGCTGTTTTTCCCATGTGATATATTGTGTTCTTATGACGTGTGCTGTCGGGTGTCGCATCGCGCGGCACCACCCTCTGCGATCCTGGATGAGCGGATTCCGGTCCGCCACAGCCTGGTATCAGAGCTGCAGTGGGGATAGCACAGTACTAAAGGACTGCATTATGGGAAAAACTTAGGTATACGGTGAGGATTCGGTAGTTGCCCAAGTAAGGACTATATTAGCATAGTTACTTAAAGTGGCAAAGACTAACTTATGTGTTATAATTCTGAATTTCAATTATGTAACGACGCACCTACGCTCTGGTAAGTATGGTAAGGAACGCCACCGAAAGCGGTTCAATTTCGGTTAGCTCTCCCTGACGAGGAACGTGGTTCAGGGATTGATCTCACAGCTTGGTGTGAGATGTCAATATGAACCTCTTGGACTCTTCATGTCCCTGAGTTCATATGAAACGCTGATCCCTAGCGTGCATTAGGCAAGTAAGTGGAGACCCCATCGCGTGGTCAGTAACGCGAGAGTGTGTTCGTCTGGAAATAGCCCAGGAGGACATACGCAGCGCTTGCCATCGGCGTGCCCTGCAGGGCAGTAGGTGGTATCTGTTGGGTTGATAACATTCCCAACCGTGACGACCCGTTCATGACATACTCGGGTTCCCCGTCGTGTGGTGTTGAAACATGATCACGTGCCTTGAGACGTGACTTAGCTCAAGGACGGCCGTATGACAATGATACGGGCGTTTGTATTTACTTTTCAATATGGAACTGCCTGAAATGAACAAACTTTGAGTGCACCATCATTGTGTGGTCTTCTGCAGGTACTAACCACGTATTGTATCCGTGTAGAAAACGTGTGCGAGAGACCGTTTAGTGCCACACTCGAGACGTATATGCCGGTATGATCCGGTTAGGATTTTCTTTTGTGAGGAACGTAGTACCGAGATATTGTAGGCATATGCATGAGTATAATGAAAACGAAGAATTAAAATCTATAGGTTCAACAGTTAGGACCCTGGTTGGGTATAAGAATGGGATAGTGATGAGTGTAGTTCCAAAAAGACTGAAAAACAGAGTGCTCTGTTTTGGGCAGCATGTTTGCTGATCTTCAACAGGGCGTAACTCACCGGTCTTTTAGCCCAGGGAGGTGTGCTGCATAGCTCTGGAAAGGTATTGAAGTACTCTACAACTTTGTTGTAGACTTCCAGAGCTGAAACTCACCTTAAGATGGCTTAAAGCCCAGAGAAATGTAAACTGTCCAGAACCAGGGCAGAGTAAAACATCCTCTGAACTGATCTGTTTTTCAAACATAACTCCCAGTAGAAAAATCTAAAATTGTCATATACTACATACTTAGAAAGAGTAGAAGATGTGTGACATCTTTGCAATTCAAAGTTCCTGAAATTTCAGCACAGAATTTAGTGGGAATCAGGGTTGGAAACGGCCACTTCCAAGGGAGGTGCTGTTAAAATCCTTCCAGAAATTCTGCTAACTTTGAATTAGCATAACTTTTTAATCAAAGCTAATCTGGGGGCAAATGAGTACTCGTTGGAAAGATACTGAAGTTAACTTTAACTTTGGTATGCAACTTGAGTCATGAAAATGCCCAGCACCAGATCAAAACTTGGAATAGGTAGCAACTGGTCATTCTGACAGAAGAATGACAGTTGAACTCATTGAAAAGGGTGTTATACGTGATGACAACGCAATAATAATGTCTCGTAGAGACCAAACCCAGTTATGGTGAGCTTCCAAAGAGGGGGTTCATCAAGATGGATTAAACTAACTTGTGTTTGGTCTGGTAATGGTGTAGCTTGTGCAAAGTTATTACATTACCTACTTACGAGATAATTCGCATGTTTTGTTGTCATAATGTTTTTACGCCCAGTTCTATTGGACTGCATGCAAAATGTTGCGGGACTGATGTTTAATGTCGTATGGTTGCAGATGGTTCGTACTAGGACCACGCACGAGGTTGGTGGCTCTAGCCAAGGTGGAGGCGATGACTCCCAGCCACCGGCCTACGACAGCACCCCGCAGCAGCAGCCACCACCGCCGCCTCCGCTTACTCTAGCGGATGTGATAGCGGCATTGGTGGGAGGTCGTGAGGAGCAGACTGATCTGCTCCGCACGATCGTGCAGAATACGTCCCAGGCGGGAGGACGTCAAGAGCGAGGGCCTCGTGAGCCCCGCGAAGTGTCGTACTCGGATTTCATGAGTACGCACCCTCCAGTGTTCACCGAAGCTGAAGAACCACTGGAGGCGGACAACTGGCTGCGGACTATCGAGTCCAAGTTCGGTCTGCTCCAGTGTACGGAGCGGCAGAAGACACTGTTCGCAGCACAGCAGCTCCACGGTGCCGCTGGTGCGTGGTGGGTGAATTATGTCGCCTCACGTCCGGCTGGCCATGCCGTGGAATGGCAAGAGTTCCGGGAGGCGTTCCGCGCCTATCACATCCCTCCCGGAATAATGAAGAGAAAGTTCCAAGAATTTTTGGAACTGAAGCAGGGCGGGAGGAGTGCCCACGACTACTCCCGTGCCTTCAACCATCTGGCGCAGTATGCGTCAGACTACATCTCCATGGAGGAGAAGAAGAGGGAGCACTTCTATCGGGGGTTGCACCCCGAAATGAAGACCCACCTTGTACAATGGAACCGCGGCACATTCAACGACCTAGTCAATGCCGCCATCATGCAAGAGGACGCTCAGCGGGAGTTAGCAGCTGAGCAGAGGCAGCGCAGCGCTCCACCTAGCAGCGGTGGGAGTGGCGCTCCCCAGAAATACCGTATGGTGTATCGGACACCATCCGGGCAGCAGTGGCGTCCACCGGCGCGACCTCAGCAGTTCGGGGGACGTTCGTTCCAAGCACCCCCGTTCCGTCCGCCGATGCCACCACCAAGACAGCAGCAGCAGCAGCAGACGGTACCCCGGGCGTTTCCACCGCCACAACGCGCCCCGGGTTTCCGCCCACCGATTAGCGGGGGACCGCCCCGTTTCACCTGCTTCACGTGTGGCCAGGCGGGCCACTTTGCGAAGGACTGTCCCCAGGGGCAGCAGAGCAGCGGGCAAGCCCAGTTCCAGGGCGGTGCTCGAGGCCGACCTCCGGTGAAGAAGGTTGGTCAGCGGACTGGAGGCGTCCGCAACCTCGACAATGAGGACGCCCCAGAGGGAGACAACGTGCTGGCGGGTACGTTTACTCTCAACCATCAAGCCATCGTCATATTATTTGATTCGGGTGCAACCCACAGCTTTATAAGTGCATCCTATGTGGCTAAACATCAATTGCAAGTCTTCCCAACCGACTGCACTTATATGATATGCTCACCGGGAGGGAAGATTTCAGCTAATATGATGATTCCAAAGGCACCTCTGTGCTTAGGTGGGAAGCTATATCCCACCACCTTGATAATCCTTATGGGACAAAAGATTGATGCAATCTTAGGGATGTCATGGCTGCAATACCATGGCGCTGTCCTAGAGACTCGGACACGGACGGTTCACTTAAATTCTCCATTTCACCGTCCGCATTCCATGGTGTTAGACACACCAGTCCGGGAAGTTTTAGCAATTAATAATGCTGAAGTTCTCAAGTTAGAAGACATCCCCGTAGTCCGGGAGTATCCTGATGTGTTCCCGGATGATCTTCCGGGCATGCCACCTGAGCGGGATGTCGAGTTTAAGATCGAACTTGCACCCGGGACTACGCCCATTGTGGCGGACCGGAATCCGCTCATCCAGGATCGCAGAGGGTGGTGCCGCGCGATGCGACACCCGACAGCACACGTCATAAGAACACAATATATTATATGGGAAAAACAGCTGAAACTGTACAAACAAGTACAAACTTCAGTTACAATTATTGTTCTATTACACAGCGGAAGACTACACTATACAACTCACGCCCGCCTATTTAGCAAAAGTCGGTTGCCCAGCCCTAGGGCAACCCACACTAGCTGCACGTCTCAGCTCAGCGCGGCGTGTACGGCTCCCACTCAGCCGTGGTCCCCGACGGAGGGTAACCCTCGCCGGTGGACTCGTACTCCGAGTCCGTGGGTGGCTCCTCACCTGAAAAACACTTAAGCAGCAACCGTGAGCACAAAGGCTCAGCAAGGCTTAACCGACTCACCTAAGCATGAAACTCTACATGAGGTATACCAAGACATAGGTTGGTAGCATTTCAGCAAAACGACACGCCTACAAGTTCATCCTTAGTTCATCTTTTAGCAACAAGTTAACAGTTCATGAAATCTGAAATTTAGTAAGCAGTATTTGGTGGCACACATGTAGCAATACAATTATATCAACCAGCAATATTGAATCAACATGTTTCATTCATTAATCTACGTTACGACGCAGTGAACAAGCGGTACTCGTCACCGCGAGGGACGGCGAATCGACTCGATATACACCTGCAGGGAAAACCCAAAGAGCACGTCACGTACGCCCACCCGTGGAGCTGCACAGCACGCTCACTCGATGTCGTACGAGACAACCTTTCACCCAACAGCCCAAACGTCGAACCGGTCGCACCGAAACGAGCAGGAGGTTCCCCACACGGAGCATCTCTCTATGCCCGTTGGCAGATTTCCACCTTGCTGCCCTCAACCTACACCTATAAATCGGTGTGCTATGCCTCGACGCCCGGAGGTTTAAGCTACATCGGTTTATCGGGGCCCATATATCCGATATGTCTTCGGTACGTTCAATACTTGTTCAGCAGGGCCGCACACGGATCGGTCCTCAATCGACACGGGCAGGGCTGCGCACACAAGACTCTCTCTTGCTGCGCCCTAGCCCCTGCCTAGTCTCATTTTCATTACTAAAGTGATCTCACATCACTCAACCGAACCCGTGTGTCCCAATGCTTATCTCGCGAGTAGATTCCAACTACTCGACTTGTACCGAAGTCCTATGACTCATTAAGCATAGCCTGTCTACTAGAGGTCCTTAACACTACCCTCACTCTTTTAGGAACCTTTGGTTATGCAAGTGGGGTTTCATTCATCCTATACCTAATGCACATACATACTTCATATGACACATGTACACAAAGTAAGACTTATAAAAGGGTTAATGCAAACCGGGGCTTGCCTTGTTGCTGCTGGTCAGGAGTTAGTTCTTCGTCCGGAAGGAGGAAGTCCAGCACTTCCGGAGTCTCTTCTTCAACGGCTACACGTTAATGAAATACTACATGTTAATTTATATGCAAAAGTGAGTTTAGAGTAAGACTTCTACTATTAGTTCTAATAACCAGCCTCTAATACCTGGAACTTTGTTTAAGAATTTAAATATGAACTGGTGTTGGTGGTTTGGCTTGGACTTAATCACATGGCTAAATGCTAAGTGGGTTTCCCCCCTTTTCCATATTAATCCCTTAAGTGATTAAACAGGACAGGGGTGATCTAGAGCTCCAATGGAGCTGAGAATTTTTGTGTGAGTTCCTTGTCACAAGAAAACTCTCTGGACCAAACCTTAGCACTTTTCATGGAATGGTTTGCTCAGAGTAATTTCTTTAGCAAATAAGCAAGGAGGAATTAATTCTGAGGTCAGACCCCTGTTCATACCCAGATTAATGAACTAAAATTTCAATTATAGCTCCTAGAGTTTGCATGAATTTTTCTAGTATTTTTGGAGTTAAGAATTGCCCAGAACTGAATTTCCAAGTTTTTGGAAATTCTCTGGAAATGTTTCTGTATTCAAATGAACACAGCACCTTCCAATTTGAATTTCTCTGGCCAAATCAACTCCAAATGGTCTGAAACTTTTACAGGGGTTTACTAATGTCCTAAAGAACATTCTGGCAAAATTTGGGAATTTTTGGATGAACCAAACTCCCTCTAAAATTCCTTTTCTGAAAAGCTTTAAAGGATTTTCCAGAATTAATTACTGGGTTTCATACAAATTGGGTTGTATATCTGGACAGAGCTAGGCAAGGTGAATCCAACCCAATTTGAATCACTAAATTTGGAGCTTCCTAGCAAAAGTTATGCAGTTCCAAAGTTTGAACCTATTCTGGAATTCAAATTAATTCGGGAAAAGTTCAAACTCTGCCTGTGGGTCCACCCTACACGTGTCAACCGCCGGACTCGCGCCACACGGGGGCCACAGACCTTTTTCCCGCGCCATCACACGGGATCACACGCCACAGCTGATCCGGGGTTTTAATCTTCAGCTGCTGACACATGGGCCCGGTGGGTCTCCTTCCTCCTCTCGCTCCCGCGCCTCCCCCTCGCCGGCGCTGTACTGGAGCTCGCTGGACCCAGCTTCCCGACCACCTCTCGGCCGGAGACTCGCCACCTGGGGGTTTTCAGGGTCGGGGAACAAGTCTATGGGGTTGGCTCGGGCTGCCGGTGGCCGGAAGTAGGCCGGCGACGAGCCGCGGCCTTCGGTGATGATCGGCACCGTCGCCCGAGCACATTAGCCCGCCAAAAGCTCGGCGGATCCGCTCTAAAGCATCAGTGGAGGTCAGGAAATCTCGGCGTGGCCCCAACCTGGCTCGGAAACGACGGCAACCCGGCTGTCACCGTGCGCCCGCGTGTTCCCGCCATGGCCGCCGACCGAAAAGCTCGAAATTAGCTGTAACCACGGCGTTTCTAGCTAGGGTTGTGGAGGGAAAAGGTTCCCTATCCTCTCTAGTTCTGGTGTGCGCAAAAAGAACAACCTTAACCGAGAATTAAGCGTAAATTTCCACAGTTCTTACCCGCGGTCCGGTTTTCCTCGTCCGAGGGGAAAACTTGAAATTCCGACGCTACGTCGCACGAATTGCTCTGAAATTTGGAGAGGAGCAGCGCAGGGAGTTGGCGCACCTTGGGGTGCTCTTGCTCAGTCGTGAAACTGGTTGGTGTGAGCTGCCCACGGGAGCCCGACGTCGGTTTCCACCGGTTGCACCTCGGCTTCGGTGCTGATGCTCAAAATACGGCCGACAGGAACCCCGAACGCCGGAGCTGAGCTGAGGGAACTCTTGTGCACGCGCTGGCGCTCCTTTTTCGTGTTGATCGCTTGAGCAGTCGGGATGCGATGCCGGCTTAGGATCGGGACGAACAGGCGCGGCGCCGGCGGCTTGTTTGCTCGGGAGGAAAGATAACAGGGCTCGTGGGAGGGCTGTGGCCGACCGAGCACGGCGTAGGGGAGATAAGGGCGCGGGGAACCCGATGCTTGAAGCAGCTCGGGAGGTGCTTCGGTCGTCGGTCGACCGTGCGGTGGCAGCCGGTGGGAGAGCGCAACTCGCTCGAGTGTGAACTGTGGAACCGATTAACTTAGGCAGTAAGCTTCTCCCCTCTCTTCTCACTGACTAGTGGGGCCCACAGCTCCCCTCTGCCCCAAAATATCTCCAAATTTTTGGCAAATGAGTAATTCAAAAGTTTGAAGTCTCAAACTGAGCCCCATTTGCATGTTTGGACAAGTTTCCCTCAAATTCAAATGTATATATGCATTCTTGCCTATTTGGCTCCTTTTTGGACCATTGGGTAGCAAACCCTTGCAAAAATTATTGAGACTTTGCCTCCCCACTAATTTGATCCTGAGGAATCCAAGTATGCCCTTTACTCCTTGTTTTAACTGCTGAAATCCTGAAGTTGAATGCAACAGTTTGAAATTTCCCTCCCATGTGTGATTATATGTATGTAAACCCTACTTTGTGAAAGTGAAGACTTTCCCTTCTAATCACTCCTTTGATGGAGGCCACTTGCTCTTCACAATGTTTCACAATCTACACACAACAAAACTGTTGTGTTGTGAGGTGCATAAAAGTTTTTGCAAGTCCCTTTTCTTGGGCTTTTACATCCCTCCCCCCTTAAAAGAATCTCGTCCCGAGATTATAAAAGAAGAGATAGCGATGTAATAGGGACTTACCCGTGTTGAGAAGCCATGAACTCCGGGTAATTTGAGCGAAGGAACTCCTTGCTCTCCCACGTCGCTTCTTCGGCGGTGTGGTTGCTCCAGAGTATTTTGTAGAACCACAACGTTTTGCTGCGTGTGGTTCTGGCTTTCTCATCAAGAATTCCCACCGGATATTCATCATATGTTAAATCCGGTTTCAGCTCGCCGATGTCTTCGGTAGGAACAGCAGCTGTATGCTTCAAGCATTTTCGCAGTTGCGAAACATGGAAAATATCATGGACACCAGCCAGAGATGCCGGTAGCTCCAATCGATACGCTGCTGGTCCACACTTCTCGGTGATAGCGTAGGGTCCAATGAAACGGGGAGCGAGCTTCCCCTTCACACCGAATCGGTGCACGCCCTTCATTGGAGACACGCGGAGGTACACGTGTTCCCCAACGTCAAAGTGCAACGGTCTACGCCTCTTATCAGCGTAGCTCTTCTGTCGGGATTGAGCGGCCTTCAAATTGGCTTGAATTGTCCGAACGCGCTCTTCGGCGTCGTTCACCACATCAACTCCGAATGTGACCCTTTCACCGGACTCGCACCAATTTAATGGGGTGCGGCATTTACGACCGTAGAGAGCTTCATAGGGTGCCATTTTAATACTCGCCTGATAACCGTTGTTGTACGAGAATTCCGCCAATGGTAGGTGATCATCCCAATTCCTACCGTGGTGGATGGCACATGCTCTCAACATGTCTTCCAGGACTTGATTCACCCTTTCTGTCTGGCCATCTGTCTGAGGGTGATAAGCGGAGCTCCTGATCAACTTAGTACCCAATGCAGCGTGTAGTTGCTCCCAAAAGCGAGATACAAATAATGCACCTCGATCTGAGACAATGGTCTTGGGTACCCCGTATAAGCATAGAATCTTCGCTATGTATAGCTCCGCATATTTGCCGGCATTGTAACGTGTATTCACCGGAATGAAGTGAGCCGTCTTGGTTAACCGATCAACGATTACCCATATGGAATCATGCTTGTTGGCTGTTAGGGGTAATCCCACAATGAAATCCATGCTCACATCTTCCCATTTCCATGCCGGGATCTTCAGGGGTTGCAACAGCCCTGATTTCTTCATGTGATCAGCTTTCACTCGTCTACACGTATCACACTCGGATACGTACTTAGCTACCTCCCGCTTCATCCGTGTCCACCAAAATTTCTTTTTCAAATCTTGGTACATTTTGTTGCTGCCCGGATGAATGGAGTATTTGGACAAGTGAGCTTCATCGAGGATCTTTTTCCTCAACTTCATATCTCGGGGTACGACTATGCGGTCATTGAACCACAACGTCCCCTCACCATCTTTCCGGAAACATTTGATCTCCCCATTGTCAATTCGTCTCCGGAGATGTGCCATGCCTTTATCATTTTTCTGAGCTGCAATGATGTCCTCCCTAATAGTAGGGACGAGGGCAAGGTTGTACAGCGATCCATAAGGAACCAAGTATAAACTTGGCTCTTCCTCCTCCACCGGTGTAATGGTGAGGTGATGGACATGTGATTTCCGACTCAGCGCGTCGGCAACCACATTCGCCTTGCCGGGGTGGTAATGGATCTCTACCTCATAATCTTTGATCAGTTCTAACCACCTCCTCTGCCTCATGTTCAGCTCCTTCTGGGTGAAAATGTATTTCAAGCTCTTGTGGTCGGTGTAGAGATGCACCAAGTTCCCCAGGAGATAGTGCCTCCACATTTTCAGCGCCAACACCACGGCAGCAAGTTCAAGATCGTGAGTCGGGTAGTGCTGCTCATGGTTCCGAAGTTGGCGTGAGCCATAAGCGACCACACGTCCTTCCTGCATCAACACGCAGCCGAGCCCAATACCGGACGCGTCACAATACACGTCGAATGGCTTTGTTGTATCCGGCTGAGCTAATACCGGGGCTGTTGTGAGATGCTTCACCAGTGTTCGGAACGCTCCTTCACACGCCGTGTTCGAAACATATTTTGTCCCTTTCTTCAGCAACTCTGTCATCGGCTTAGCGAGCTTGGAGAAACTTGGAATGAATCTCCGGTAGTATCCCGCTAACCCGAGGAAGCTTCTGACTTCATGAACTGAAGTGGGAGCTTTCCATTTCAACACTTGCTCGATTTTACTTGGGTCAACCGCAATGCCTTCAGCTGAGATGATATGTCCCAAGAATGGCACTTGGCTGATCCAAAATTCGCATTTGCTGAACTTGGCGTAGAGCTTGTGGTCTCGCAATCGTTGAAGAACGATCCGTAAGTGTTCGGCATGCTCGGCTTCTGTCTTGGAGTAAACCAAGATATCGTCGATGAACACTACCACAAACTTGTCCAGCTCCGGAATGAACACCGAGTTCATGAGATACATGAAATGGGCTGGAGCATTTGTGAGACCAAAGGACATGACGAGATATTCGTATAAGCCGTATCTCGTCGAGAACGCCGTCTTCGGGATATCCTCCGCCCGGATCTTGATCTGGTGATATCCAGAGCGAAGGTCCATCTTTGAGAATACACTTGCCCCCACAAGTTGATCAAACAAGATGTCAATACGGGGCAGTGGGTACTTATTCTTGATGGTGACGGCGTTGAGCGGCCGGTAATCCACACACAGCCTCAGGGTCTCATCCTTCTTCTTCACGAATAGCGCCGAGCATCCCCAAGGCGAGGAACTCGGCCTAATGAAACCCTTGCTCAACAGATCATTGAGCTGTTCTTTCAGTTCCGCCAGCTCATTTGGAGCCATCTTGTATGGTCTCCGTGATATGGGCGTAGTACCGGGTGCAAGTTCAATCTTGAACTCGACATCCCGCTCAGGTGGCATGCCCGGGAGATCATCCGGGAACACATCAGGATACTCCCGGACTACGGGGATGTCTTCTAACTTGAGAACTTCAGCATTATTAATTGCTAAAACTTCCCGGACTGGCGTGTCTAACATCATGGAATGCGGACGGTGGAATGGAGAATTTAAGTGGACCGTCCGGGTCCGAGTCTCTAGGACAGCGCCATGGTATTGCAGCCATGACATCCCTAAGATTGCATCAATTTTTTTGTCCCATAAGGATTATCAAGGTGGTGGGATATAGTTTCCCACCTAAGCACAGAGGTGCCTTTGGAACCATCATATTAGCTGAAATCTTCCCTCCCGGTGAGCAGATCATATAAGTGCAGCCGGTTGGGAAGACTTGCAATTGATGTTTAGCCACATAGGATGCACTTATAAAGCTGTGGGTTGCACCCGAATCAAATAATATGACGATGGCTTGATGGTTGAGAGTAAACGTACCCGCCAGCATGTTGTCTCCCTCTGGGGCGTCCTCATTGTCGAGGTTGCGGACGCCTCCAGTCCGCTGACCAACCTTCTTCGCCGGAGGTCGGCCTCGAGCACCGCCGTGAAACTGGGCTTGCCCGCTGCTCTGCTGCCCCTGGGGACAGTCCTTCGCAATGTGGCCCGCCTGGCCACACGTGAAGCAGGTGAAACGGGGCGGTCCCCCGCTGATCGGTGGACGGAAACCCGGGGCGCGTTGTGGCGGTGGAAACGCCCGGGTTACCGTCTGCTGTTGCTGTCTTGGTGGTGGCATCGGCGGACGGAACGGAGGTGCCTGAAAGGGACGTCCCCCGAACCGTTGCGGTCGCGCCGGTGGTTGCCACTGCTGCCCGGATGGTGTCCGATACACCATACGGTACTTCTGGGGAGCGCCACTCCCACCGCTGCTAGGTGGAGCGCTGCGCTTCCTCTGCTCAGCTGCTAACTCCCGCTGAGCGTCCTCTTGCATGATGGCGGCATTGACTAGGTCGTTGAATGTGCCGCGGTTCCATTGTACGAGGTGGGTCTTCATTTCGGGGTGTAACCCCCGATAGAAGTGCTCCCTCTTCTTCTCCTCCGTGGAGATGTAGTCTGACGCATACTGCGCCAGATGGTTGAAGGCACGGGAGTAGTCGTGGGCACTCCTCCCGCCCTGCTTCAGTTCCAAAAATTCTTGGAACTTTCTCTTCATTATTCCGGGAGGAATGTGATAGGCGCGGAATGCCTCCCGGAACTCTTGCCATTCCACGGCATGGCCAGCCGGACGTGAGGCGACATAATTCGCCCACCACGCACCAGCGGCACCGTGGAGCTGCTGTGCTGCGAACAGTGTCTTCTGCCGCTCCGTACACTGGAGCAGCCCGAACTTGGACTCGATAGTCCGCAGCCAGTTGTCCGCCTCCAGTGGTTCTTCAGCTTCGGTGAACACTGGAGGGTGCGTACTCATGAAATCCGAGTACGACACTTCGCGGGGCTCACGAGGCCCTCGCTCTTGACGTCCTCCTGCCTGGGACGTATTCTGCACGATCGTGCGGAGCAGGTCGGTCTGCTCCTCACGACCTCCCACCAATGCCGCTATCACATCCGCTAGAGTAAGCGGAGGCGGCGGTGGTGGCTGCTGCTGCGGGGTGCTGTCGTAGGCCGGTGGCTGGGAGTCATCGCCTCCACCTTGGCAAGAGCCACCAACCTCGTGCGTGGTCCTAGTACGAACCATCTGCAACCATACGACATTAACCATCAGTCCCGCAACATTTTGCATGCAGTCCAATAGAACTGGGCGGAAAAGCATTATGACAACAAAACATGTGAAATATCTCGTAAGTAGATAATGTAATAACTTTGCACAAGCTACACCATTACCAGACCAAACACAAGTTAGTTTAATCCAACTTGATGAACCCCCTCTTTGGAAGCTCACCATAACTGGGTTTGGTCTCTATGAGACATTATTATTGCGTTGTCATCACGTATAACACCCTTAGGGTACAACACCCTTTTCAATGAGTTCAACTGTCATTCTTCTGTCAGAATGACCAGTTGCTACCTATTCCAAGTTTTGATCTGGTTCTGGGCATTTTCAGGACTCAAGTTGAATACCAAAGTTCAAGTTAACTTCAGTATCTTTCCAACGAGTACTCATTTGTCCCCAGATCAGCTTTGATTAAAAAGTTATGTTAATTCAAAGTTAGCAGAATTTTTGGAAGAATTTTAACAGCACCTCCTTTGGAAGTGGCTGTTTTCAACCCTGATTTCCACTAAATTCTGTGCTGCAATTTCAGGAACTTTGAATTGCAAAGGTGTCACACATCTTCTACTCTTTCTAAGGATGTATTATATGACAATTTTAGATTTTTCTACTGGGAGTTACATTCGAAAAACAGATCAGTTCAGAGGATGTTTTACTCTGCCCTAGTTCTGGACAGTTTACATTTCTCTGGGCTTTAAGCCATCTTCAGGTGAGTTTCAGCTCTGGAAGTCTACAACAAAGTTGTAGAGGACTTGAATACCTTTCCAGAACTATATAGCACACCTCCCTGGGCTAAAAGACCTGTGAGTTATGCCCTGTTGAGGATCAGCAAACGTGCTGCCCAAAACAGAGCACTCTGCTTTTCATACTTTTGGCTATACTGCTCCACTATCCCATTCTTATACCCAACCAGGGTCCTAAATGTTGAACCTATAGATTTTAATTCTTTGTTATCATTATTCTCATGCATATGCCTACCATATCTCGGTACTACGTTCCTCACAAAAGAAAATCCTACCCGGATCATACCGGCATATACGTCTCAAATGTGGCACTAAACGGTCTCTCGCACACGTTTTCTACACGGATACATACGTGGTTAGTACCTGCAGAAAACCACACAATAATGGTGCACTCAATGGTTATTCATTTCAGGCAGTTCCATATTTGAAAGTAAATACAAACGCCCGTATCATTGTCATACGGCCGTCCTTGAGTTAGGTCACGTCTCAAGGTACGTGATCGTGTTTCAACACCACACGACGGGGAACTCGAGTATGTCATGAACGGGTCGTCACGGTTGGGAATGTTATCAACCCAACAGATACCACCTACTGCCCGGCAGGGCACGCCGATGGCAAGCGCTGCGTATGTCCTCCTGGGCTATTTCCAGACGAACACACTCTCGCGTTACTGACCACACGATGGGGTCTCCGCTTACTTGCCTAATGCACGCTAGGGATCAGCGTTTCATTTGAACTCAGGGACATGAAGAGTCCAAGAGGTTCATATTGACATCTCACACCAAGCTGTGAGATCAATCCCTGAACCACGTTCCTCGTCAGGGAGAGCTAACCGAAATTGAACCGCTTTCGGTGGCGTTCCTTACCATACTTACCAGAGCGTAGGTGCGTCGTTACATAATTGAAATTCAGAATTATAACACATAGGTTAGTCTTTGCCACTTTAAGTAACTATGCTAATATAGTCCTTACTTGGGCAACTACCGAATCCTCACCGTATACCTAAGTTTTTCCCATAATGCAGTCCTTTAGTACTGTGCTATCCCCACTGCAGCTCTGATACCAGGCTGTGGCGGACCGGAATCCGCTCATCCAGGATCGCAGAGGGTGGTGCCGCGCGATGCGACACCCGACAGCACACGTCATAAGAACACAATATATTATATGGGAAAAACAGCTGAAACTGTACAAACAAGTACAAACTTCAGTTACAATTATTGTTCTATTACACAGCGGAAGACTACACTATACAACTCACGCCCGCCTATTTAGCAAAAGTCGGTTGCCCAGCCCTAGGGCAACCCACACTAGCTGCACGTCTCAGCTCAGCGCGGCGTGTACGGCTCCCACTCAGCCGTGGTCCCCGACGGAGGGTAACCCTCGCCGGTGGACTCGTACTCCGAGTCCGTGGGTGGCTCCTCACCTGAAAAACACTTAAGCAGCAACCGTGAGCACAAAGGCTCAGCAAGGCTTAACCGACTCACCTAAGCATGAAACTCTACATGAGGTATACCAAGACATAGGTTGGTAGCATTTCAGCAAAACGACACGCCTACAAGTTCATCCTTAGTTCATCTTTTAGCAACAAGTTAACAGTTCATGAAATCTGAAATTTAGTAAGCAGTATTTGGTGGCACACATGTAGCAATACAATTATATCAACCAGCAATATTGAATCAACATGTTTCATTCATTAATCTACGTTACGACGCAGTGAACAAGCGGTACTCGTCACCGCGAGGGACGGCGAATCGACTCGATATACACCTGCAGGGAAAACCCAAAGAGCACGTCACGTACGCCCACCCGTGGAGCTGCACAGCACGCTCACTCGATGTCGTACGGGACAACCTTTCACCCAACAGCCCAAACGTCGAACCGGTCGCACCGAAACGAGCAGGAGGTTCCCCACACGGAGCATCTCTCTATGCCCGTTGGCAGATTTCCACCTTGCTGCCCTCAACCTACACCTATAAATCGGTGTGCTATGCCTCGACGCCCGGAGGTTTAGGCTACATCGGTTTATCGGGGCCCATATATCCGATATGCCTTCGGTACGTTCAATACTTGTTCAGCAGGGCCGCACACGGATCGGTCCTCAATCGACACGGGCAGGGCTGCGCACACAAGACTCTCTCTTGCTGCGCCCTAGCCCCTGCCTAGTCTCATTTTCATTACTAAAGTGATCTCACATCACTCAACCGAACCCGTGTGTCCCAATGCTTATCTCGCGAGTAGATTCCAACTACTCGACTTGTACCGAAGTCCTATGACTCATTAAGCATAGCCTGTCTACTCGAGGTCCTTAACACTACCCTCACTCTTTTAGGAACCTTTGGTTATGCAAGTGGGGTTTCATTCATCCTATACCTAATGCACATACATACTTCATATGACACATGTACACAAAGTAAAACTTATAAAAGGGTTAATGCAAACCGGGGCTTGCCTTGTTGCTGCTGGTCAGGAGTTAGTTCTTCGTCCGGAAGGAGGAAGTCCAGCACTTCCGGAGTCTCTTCTTCAACGGCTACACGTTAATGAAATACTACATGTTAATTTATATGCAAAAGTGAGTTTAGAGTAAGACTTCTACTATTAGTTCTAATAACCAGCCTCTAATACCTGGAACTTTGTTTAAGAATTTAAATATGAACTGGTGTTGGTGGTTTGGCTTGGACTTAATCACATGGCTAAATGCTAAGTGGGTTTCCCCCCTTTTCCATATTAATCCCTTAAGTGATTAAACAGGACAGGGGTGATGTAGAGCTCCAATGGAGCTGAGAATTTTTGTGTGAGTTCCTTGTCACAAGAAAACTCTCTGGACCAAACCTTAGCACTTTTCATGGAATGGTTTGCTCAGAGTAATTTCTTTAGCAAATAAGCAAGGAGGAATTAATTCTGAGGTCAGACCCCTGTTCATACCCAGCTTAATGAACTACAATTTCAATTATAGCTCCTAGAGTTTGCATGAATTTTTCTAGTATTTTTGGAGTTAAGAATTGCCCAGAACTGAATTTCCAAGTTTTTGGAAATTCTCTTGAAATGTTTCTGTATTCAAATGAACACAGCACCTTCCAATTTAAATTGCTCTGGCCACATCAACTCCAAATGGTCTGAAACTTTTACAGGGGTTTACTAATGTCCTAAAGAACATTCTGGCAAAATTTGGGAATTTTTGGATGAACCAAACTCCCTCTAAAATTCCTTTGCTGAAAAGCTTTAAAGGATTTTCCAGAATTAATTACTAGGTTTCATACAAATTGGGTTGTATATCTGGACAGAGCTAGGCAAGGTGAATCCAACCCAATTTGAATCACTAAATTTGGAGCTTCCTAGCAAAAGTTATGCAGTTCCAAAGTTTGAACCAATTCTGGAATTCAAATTAATTCGGGAAAAGTTCAAACTCTGCCTGTGGGTCCACCCTACACGTGTCAACCGCCGGACTCGCGCCACACGGGGGCCACAGACCTTTTTCCCGCGCCATCACACGGGATCACACGCCACAGCTGATCCGGGGTTTTAATCTTCAGCTGCTGACACATGGGCCCGGTGGGTCTCCTTCCTCCTCTCGCTCCCGCGCCTCCCCCTCGCCGGCGCTGTACTGGAGCTCGCCGGACCCAGCTTCCCGACCACCTCTCGGCCGGAGACTCGCCGCCTGGGGGTTTTCAGGGTCGGGGAACAAGTCTATGGGGTTGGCTCGGGCTGCCGGTGGCCGGAAGTAGGCTGGCGACGAGCCGCGGCCTTCGGTGATGATCGGCACCGTCGCCCGAGCACATTAGCCCGCCAAAAGCTCGGCGGATCCGCTCTAAAGCATCAGTGGAGGTCAGGAAATCTTGGCGTGGCCCCAACCTGGCTCGGAAACGACGGCAACCCGGTTGTCACCGTGCGCCCGCGTGTTCCCGCCATGGCCGCCGACCGAAAAGCTCGAAATTAGCTGTAACCACGGCGTTTCTAGCTAGGGTTGTGGAGGGAAAAGGTTCCCTATCCTCTCTAGTTCTGGTGTGCGCAAAAAGAACAACCTTAACCGAGAATTAAGCGTAAATTTCCACAGTTCTTACCCGCGGTCCGGTTTTCCTCGTCCGAGGGGAAAACTTGAAATTCCGACGCTACGTCGCACGGATTGCTCTGAAATTTGGAGAGGAGCAGCGCAGGGAGTTGGCGCACCATGGGGTGCTCTTGCTCAGTTGTGAAACTGGTTGGTGTGAGCTGCCCACGGGAGCCCGACGTCGGTTTCCACCGGTTGCACCTCGGCTTCGGTGCTGATGCTCAAAATACGGCCGACAGGAACCCCGAACGCCGGAGCTGAGCTGAGGGAACTCTTGTGCACGCGCTGGCGCTCCTTTTTCGTGTTGATCGCTTGAGCAGTCGGGATGCGATGCCGGCTTAGGATCGGGACGAACAGGCACGGCGCCGGCGGCTTGTTTGCTCGGGAGGAAAGATAACAGGGCTCGTGGGAGGGCTGTGGCCGACCGAGCACGGCGTAGGGGAGATAAGGGCGCGGGGAACCCGATGCTTGAAGCAGCTCGGGAGGTGCTTCGGTCGTCGGTCGACCGTGCGGTGGCAGCCGGTGGGAGAGCGCAACTCGCTCGAGTGTGAACTGTGGAACCGATTAACTTAGGCAGTAAGCTTCTCCCCTCTCTTCTCACTGACTAGTGGGGCCCACAGCTCCCCTCTGCCCCAAAATATCTCCAAATTTTTGGCAAATGAGTAATTCAAAAGTTTGAAGTCTCAAACTGAGCCCCATTTGCATGTTTTGACAAGTTTCCCTCAAATTCAAATGTATATATGCATTCTTGCCTATTTGGCTCCTTTTTGGACCATTGGGTAGCAAACCCTTGCAAAAATTATTGAGACTTTGCCTCCCCACTAATTTGATCCTGAGAAATCCAAGTATGCCCTTTACTCCTTGTTTTAACTGCTGAAATCCTGAAGTTGAATGCAACAGTTTGAAATTTCCCTCCCATGTGTGATTATATGTATGTAAACCCTACTTTGTGAAAGTGAAGACTTTCCCTTCTAATCACTCCTTTGATGGAGGCCACTTGCTCTTCACAATGTTTCACAATCTACACACAACAAAACTGTTGTGTTTTGAGGTGCATAAAAGTTTTTGCAAGTCCCTTTTCTTGGGCTTTTACACCCATATCACGGAGACCATACAAGATGGCTCCAAATGAGCTGGCGGAACTGAAAGAACAGCTCAATGATCTGTTGAGCAAGGGTTTCATTAGGCCGAGTTCCTCGCCTTGGGGATGCTCGGCGCTATTCATGAAGAAGAAGGATGAGACCCTGAGGCTGTGTGTGGATTACCGGCCGCTCAACGCCGTCACCATCAAGAATAAGTACCCACTGCCCCGTATTGACATTTTGTTTGATCAACTCGTGGGGGCAAGTGTGTTCTCCAAGATGGACCTTCGCTCTGGATATCACCAGATCAAGATCCGGGCGGAGGATATCCCGAAGACGGCGTTCTCGACGAGATACGGCTTATACGAATATCTCGTCATGTCCTTTGGTCTCACAAATGCTCCAGCCCATTTCATGTATCTCTTGAACTCGGTGTTCATGCCAGAGCTGGACAAGTTCGTGGTAGTGTTCATCGACGATATCTTGGTTTACTCCAAGACAGAAGCCGAGCATGCCGAACACTTACGGATCGTTCTTCAACGATTGCGAGACCACAAGCTCTACGCCAAGTTCAGCAAATGCGAATTTTGGATCAGCCAAGTGCCATTCTTGGGACATATCATCTCAGCTGAAGGCATTGCGGTTGACCCAAGTAAAATCGAGCAAGTGTTGAAATGGAAAGCTCCCACTTCAGTTCATGAAGTCAGAAGCTTCCTCGGGTTAGCGGGATACTACCGGAGATTCATTTCAAGTTTCTCCAAGCTCGCTAAGCCGATGACAGAGTTGCTGAAGAAAGGGACAAAATATGTTTGGAACACGGCGTGTGAAGGAGCGTTCCGAACACTGGTGAAGCATCTCACAACAGCCCCGGTATTAGCTCAGCCGGATACAACAAAGCCCTTCGACGTGTATTGTGACGCGTCCGGTATTGGGCTCGGCTGCGTATTGATGCAGGAAGGACGTGTGGTCGCTTATGGCTCACGCCAACTTCGGAACCATGAGCAGCACTACCCGACTCACGATCTTGAACTTGCTGCCGTGGTGTTGGCGCTGAAAATGTGGAGGCACTATCTCCTCGGGAACTTGGTGCATCTCTACACCGACCACAAGAGCTTGAAATACATTTTCACCCAGAAGGAGCTGAACATGAGGCAGAGGAGGTGGTTAGAACTGATCAAAGATTATGAGATTGAGATCCATTACCACCCCGGCAAGGCAAATGTGGTTGCCGACGCGCTGAGTCGGAAATCACATGTCCATCACCTCACCATTACACCGGTGGAGGAGGAAGAGCCAGGTTTATACTTGGTTCCTTATGGATCGCTGTACAACCTTGCCCTCGTCCCTACTATTAGGGAGGACATCATTGCAGCTCAGAAAAATGATAAAGGCATGGCACATCTCCGGAGACGGATAGACAATGGAGAAATTAAATGTTTCCGGAAAGATGGTGAGGGGACGCTGTCGTTCAATGACCGCATAGTCGTACCCCGAGATATGGAGTTGAGGAAAAAGATCCTCGATGAAGCTCACTTGTCCAAATACTCCATTCATCCGGGCAGCAACAAAATGTACCAAGATTTGAAAAAGAAATTTTGGTGGACACGGATGAAGCGGGAGGTAGCTAAGTACGTATCCGAGTGCGATACGTGTAGACGAGTGAAAGCTGATCACATGAAGAAATCAGGGCTGCTGCAACCCCTGAAGATCCCGGCATGGAAATGGGAAGATGTGAGCATGGATTTCATTGTGGGATTACCCCTAACAGCCAACAAGCATGATTCCATATGGGTAATCGTTGATCGGTTAACCAAGACGGCTCACTTCATTCCGGTGAATACACGTTACAATGCCGGCAAATATGCGGAGCTATACATAGCAAAGATTCTATGCCTATACGGGATACCCAAGACCATTGTCTCAGATCGAGGTGCATTATTTGTATCTCGCTTTTGGGAGCAGCTACACGCTGCATTGGGTACTAAGTTGATCAGGAGCTCCGCCTATCACCCTCAGACAGATGGTCAGACAGAAAGGGTGAATCAAGTCCTGGAAGACATGTTGAGAGCATGTGCCATCCACCATGGTAGGAACTGGGATGATCACCTACCATTGGCGGAATTCTCGTACAACAACGGTTATCAGGCGAGTATCAAAATGGCACCCTATGAAGCTCTCTACGGTCGTAAATGCCGCACCCCATTAAATTGGTGCGAGTCCGGTGAAAGGGTCACATTCGGGGTTGATGTGGTGAACGACGCCGAGGAGCGCGTTCGGACAATTCAAGCCAATTTGAAGGCCGCTCAATCCCGACAGAAGAGCTACGCTGATAAGAGGCGTAGACCGTTGCACTTTGACGTTGGGGAACACGTGTACCTCCGCGTGTCTCCAATGAAGGGCGTGCACCGATTCGGTGTGAAGGGGAAGCTCGCTCCCCGTTTCATTGGACCCTACGCTATCACCGAGAAGTGTGGACCAGCAGCGTATCGATTGGAGCTACCGGCATCTCTGGCTGGTGTCCATGATATTTTCCATGTTTCGCAACTGCGAAAATGCTTGAAGCATACAACTGCTGTTCCTACCGAAGACATCGGCGAGCTGAAGCCGGATTTAACATATGATGAATATCCAGTGGGAATTCTTGATGAGAAAGCCAGGACCACGCGTAGCAGAACGTTGTGGTTCTACAAAATACTCTGGAGTAACCACACCGCCGAGGAAGCGACGTGGGAGAGCGAGGAGTTCCTTCGCTCAAATTACCCGGAGTTCTTGGCTTCTCAACACGGGTAAGTCCCTATTACATCGCTATCTCTTCTTTTATAATCTCGGGACGAGATTCTTTTAAGGGGGGAGGGATGTAAAAGCCCAAGAAAAGGGACTTGTAAAAACTTTTCTTCATCTCACAACACCACAATTTTCATTGTGGACACCTTAGGAAATATTGTGAAAAGCATGTAACCTCCATCAAAAGAGTGATTAGAGGGGAGAGTCTTCACTTTCACAAAGTGGGGTTTATACACATATGATCACACAATGAGGAATTCAAAACTGTTGTGTCCAAACTATTGTTTGCAGCAGCTAACACAAGGATCAAGTGGCATATTTGGATTCCTTAGGTCCAAATTAGTGGGGAGGCAAAGTTTCATTAATTTTTGAAAAGTCTTGCTGCCCATTTTTCCAAAGGAAGTCAAATGTGCAAAGAATTCAAATGAATATTTGAATTTGCATGGAATTTGTCCAAACTTGTCAAATGAGCTCAGTTTCCAATTTTCAAACAATTGGGTTGGATAATTGTCAAACTTTGGAGATATTTTGAGGAAAAGAGGTACTGAGTTGTGGGGCCCACATGTCATAGGAATGAGTATACTTAACACTTAAGTTTCTCTCTGGTCTTCACTCCACCGAGGTGTAACCCCGGGGCGACACCGAGTGGCCGCCCCCGTCGACCGAGGCTCCACCTCCTGCTCCCATTTCGCGCTGGCCTGCTCCTTACCCCGGAAACCGGCTGCAGCACGTTGCCATCTTCGCTTTGATCGCGCGCTAGCTGTTCTTCCCACGCGCAAACAGCAATCGGCGCTCACCGCCGCACTCCTTTCTCCCCGATCGCCGGCCTCAACCAAACCTCGGTTGTGCGCACCGGCAGTACAGAAAAGCAGCGCCTGTGCCTGCTCTACCACACCAGCCCCGCAACCCCAAAGGCCCTAGCCTGTGATGCGCACAATTCGGCAAACGGCACCGAGAAAACAGAGCTGTCCGGCGGAGAACCGGAGCTGGTCTCACGTGGACAGACCCACCCAGAGATTCTCAGGCCCGAGCTAGAGCACCCTCGGATGCGCTGGGAGCCCCTGATGCTCGTCCCCGAGGCTCAAGCCATGAGATGATCTACCAGGCTCGAATTTGGGAAAAGATCGCCGTCGGGCACCATCCGACCTTCTGATACGGTAATACCAAATTCGATCGTCCCTCTCGTTCTTAGGCCGTGAAACCTTGCACACAGGACCGCCACTAACCGGCGATCAGTAGTCCTTCACAACCCTAGTTGGAAATATGCACGTAGGCCGCATGAAATCCAGAATTTCCGACCTCAAACGCGGAGGAGGTTTCGGGTGCACGGTGAGACACCATTAGCCGCCGGTCCCGAGCAGTTTTGAGGCTAGGTCGAGCATCCCTTTGGTCCACTGGTGCTGTAGCGCCATTCCACCGAGGTCTGGGCAGGCTAGGGTGACCGGGCGACGTTGCCGAACCGGTCCAGAGCCGCCGCACCGTGGCCAGCTAGGTTAGAGCCATCGCCGACCGGGGAAGAGTGTTCCATCGTGTTCAGCAAGGGAAATTAGGCCCTAGCGGCGAGGGAGAGCTCGGGGGATGGCCGGGAGGCCGGAATCCGTCGAACTCCGGCGAGCCCGGCGGCGCGCAGGCGCGGGTGGCCGGAGGTAGAAGACGACCCGGTGCGTCCCGCCCGTCAGCGACGGTTTTTCAAATATTTGATCAGCTGTGGCGCAGGGATCTGGTGTGAAGGCGCGGGAAATAACCTGTAGCCTCGTGTGGCTTGCCCCGACGCGTGACACCTGTCCCCGGACCCACAGCCAGTATTTGAACATTTTGGGGAATTTCAGTTTTTAGTTCAAACTTTGAATAGCTACAACTTTGGGTAGGAGAATCCAAAAATTGTGAAACAAATTTCGTTGGATCCCTCTGATAGAGTACTATCCAAATGTAGAACCCAATTTGTATGAAACCCTTTAATTAATTCTGGAAAATTCTTTAAAGCTTTTCAGCAAAAGAATTTTAGAGGGAGTTTGGTTAATCCAAAAATCCCCAAATTTTGCCAGAATGTTCTTTAGGGCATTAATAAACCCCTGTAAAAGTTTCAGACCATTTGGAGTCGATTTGGTCAGAGCAATTCAAATTGGAAGGTGCTGTGTTCATTTGAATGCAGAAACATTTTCAGAGAATTTCCAAAACTTGGAAATTCAATTCTGGGCAAACCTTGACTCCCAAAATGCTAGGGAAATTCATGCAAGCTCTATGAGCTATAATTGAAATTGTAGTTCATTAAGTTGAGCATGAACAGGGGTATTACGTCAGAATAAATTCTTCCTTGCTGATTTGCCAAGAGAATTATTCTGAGCAAACCACTCCATGAAAAGTGCTAATGTTTGGTCCAGAGAGTTTTCTTGTGACAAGGAATTCACACAAAAATTCTCAGCTCTATTGGGGCTCTAGATCACCCCTGTCCTGTTTAACAAATTAAGGGATTAATATGGAAAAGGGGGAAAACCACTTAGCATTTAACCATGTGATTAAGTCCAAGCCAAACCACCAACACCAGTTCATATTTAAATTCTTAAACAAAGTTCCAGGTGTTAGAGGCTGGTTGTTAGAACCAATAGTAGAAGTCTTACTCTAAAATTCACATTTGCATCTAAATTAACATGTAGTATTTCATTAACGTGTAGCCGTTGAAGAAGAGACTCCGGAAGTGCTGGACTTCCTCCTTCCGGACGAAGAACTAACTCCTGACCAGCAGCAACAAGGCAAGCCCCGGTTTGCATTAACCCTTTTTAAAAGCTTTACTTTGTTTACATGTGTCATATGAAGTATGTATGTGCATTAGGTATAGGATGAATGAAACCCCACTTGCATAACCAAAGGTTCCTAAAAGAGTGAGGGTAGTGTTAAGGACCTCGAGTAGACAGGCTATGCTTAATGAGTCATAGGACTTCGGTACAAGTCGAGTAGTTGGAATCTACTCGCGAGATAGGCATTGGGACACACGGGTTCGGTTGAGTGATGTGAGATCACTTAGTAATGAAAATGAGACTAGGCAGGGGCTAGGGCGCAGCAAGAGAGAGTCTTGTGTGCGCAGCCCTGCCCGTGTCGATTGAGGACCGATCCGTGTGCGGCCCTGCTGAACAAGTATTGAACGTACCGAAGGCATATCGGATATATGGGCCCCGATAAACCGATGTAGCCTAAACCTCCGGGCGTCGAGGCATAGCACACCGATTTATAGGTGTAGGTTGAGGGCAGCAAGGTGGAAATCTGCCAACGGGCATAGAGAGATGCTCCGTGTGGGGAACCTCCTGCTCGTTTCGGTGCGACCGGTTCGACGTTTGGGCTGTTGGGTGAAAGGTTGTCCCGTACGACATCGAGTGAGCGTGCTGTGCAGCTCCACGGGTGGGCGTACGTGACGTGCTCTTTGGGTTTTCCCTGCAGGTGTATATCGAGTCGATTCGCCGTCCCTCGCGGTGACGAGTACTGCTTGTTCACTGCGTCGTAACGTAGACTAATGGATGAAATATGTTGATTCAATGATGCTGATTGATATAATTGTATTGCTACATGTGTGCCACCAAATACTGCTTACTAAATTTCAGATTTCATGAACTGTTAACTTGTTGCTAAAAGATGAATTAAGGATGAACTTGTAGGCGTGTCATTTTGCTGAAATGTTACTAACCTATGTCTTGGTATACCTCATGTAGAGTTTCATGCTTAGGTGAGTCGGTTAAGCCTTGCTGAGCCTTCGTGCTCACGGTTGCTGCTTAAGTGTTTTTCAGGTGAGGAGCCACCCACGGACTCGGAGTACGAGTCCACCGGCGAGGGTTACCCTCCGTCGGGGACCACGGCTGAGTGGGAGCCGTACACGCCGCACTGAGCTGAGACGTGCATCTAGTGTGGGTTGCCCTAGGGCTGGGCAACCGACTTTTGCTAAATAGGCGGGCGTGAGTTGTATAGTGTAGTCTTCCGCTGTGTAATAGAACAATAATTGTAACTGAAGTTTGTACTTATTTGTACAGTTTCAGCTGTTTTTCCCATGTGATATATTGTGTTCTTATGACGTGTGCTGTCGGGTGTCGCATCGCGCGGCACCACCCTCTGCGATCCTGGATGAGCGGATTCCGGTCCGCCACAGCCGCCTTCGTGCTTGCTGAGTCGAGCGTCCGGCAGGTCTTGGCTGCGCTAGGGCACGAGCGGGAGGAGTATACGGTTGAACGGGACCGCCACCTCATCTGGGGGAACCTTTTGCGGGAGAGGACCGCGAAGGTTAAGAGCGAGCTCGACTCCAGGCAGGAGTTGCTCGACTTCAGGGAAGCGCTCGTCGACCGGATGAAGCGGGCTGTTGACCGCATGGACACCCAGTCGCGGCGGATCAACAGGGAGGCCCTGGAGGCACATATGGCAGTGGTTGGAGCGCCGTGAACTCGCCGTTGAGGAGCGGGAGCGTTTCGTGGCAGCTGAGGCAGAGAGGGTCGCCGCGCAGCTGGCCGCGGGCGAGGATGACCTTCCAGCTCGGATGGAGGAGCTGGATATTCTGAAGGCAGACCTTGACTTGAGGGAGGAACAGGTCTCCCATGATCGCCGGGCGGTCTTGGACCGGGAGTTGACTGCCTGCTTCAAGGCCGCTGAGTTGGAGCGGCTAGCCAAGACTCTCCACCTTTGGGAGAGTTCCCTGGCGGCCAAGGAGAAGGAATTCTCCGAGAGGAACCTGGAGGCTCTGCAGGCGGCCCGCCGCGAGGTGGAGGAGCTCTCAGCCTTGTGGTCCTCCGAGGCTCTTGCGGTCTCAAGCTTCGTGGATCGAGCGGGGTCCGCCCTGATCCCTCTTGGCTTCAGTCCGGTGAGGGCCGCAACTCCCACATTGAAGGTGGCAGAGGTGATCCCTGCGTTGGAGTCGATCGGCGCCAAGCTGGACAGACTCGACTCGGTGGTCGCCAGCGAGCTTGAGGCCGAGGGCCACGGCTTAGCTTTAGAGGTCGCCTCGCATGTGCTGGCATGCTTCAAGAGCCGCGACCCCTCTTTTTCGCTAGAGCCAGCGAGAGAGGGCCCAGCCGCGGAGCGGGAGGAAGCTGCCAGGGCTGAAGTCGAGGATGTGGCCGCCCTTGTAGCCGCAAGGTTCCGGCGAGAACCGGGAGGTCCTTAGGACTTGTTTCTCCCTTTTTTATTGAGTCTGTAGTCTAGCTCATGGAGCCTTGCTTAATTTGACTGTCTTGGATACTTGTGTCTGTGATGCTTTTTCTCTCCTTCTCGGCTTTGCCTGGCTGAGTCCTTAGCTCCGCAAGGTACTCAGAGGCCATTTCCAATCTCGGAGCTTCGCACAGACACCCTCCCCGGGTCCTAACCGTGTTAGGGGCCCCCGGAGGTCTCCGAACCTCGCCCTATGGGGGGCTCCAAATCTTCCTGCCACGTGGCGGGTCCGGAGCTCCTCCTCAAGAGACGGGAGCTCCGGCCATGTTGGACACGTAGGGCTTTCGGAGCCCTCCCACTGAGGGGGGAGGTCCGGTTTCTTCCTGCCATGTGGCGAGCCCGGAGCCCTCCTCAAGGAAGGAGAGAGTTCCGGGCCCGCTGGACACGTGGGGCCCCCGGGGCCCGCCCCTGCTGGAGGGGCAAGTCCCGGTCCTTCCAGTCCCAGGCCGGAGTAGCTGGTAGCTCCTTTCCCCCCGCTTCATGCAGTCCCTGTTGCCGTAACCTGGAGGTCCTGCACACAGGCAGAGGAAACGTAATTCTCCTCGGGGGGTCCTCCCCTCCCGTCTCCTAGTCTTATCCGTCTTATGGTACTGACCTGCTATACGGGGCTTGGACAATTCTGTGCACGAGGCGCCGGAGCTCCGGCTCCCTCCGAGGTCCGGGTACGGCCGTCCGATCCCTAGTACCGGGCCATGCGCTGGGGAAGCAGAGTGCACGTGCTTTGGGTTCATGACCAGGCAAAGCGGACGTACTCCCCTGGACCTCCGGGGGGCAGGATGCGCATGCTTTGGGCTCTGGGCCGGCTAAGCTGGATACGCATCCTGGACCCCCCATGCACAACGCTGGCCTTTCCTGGAGGTAACCAACTGGCACCGCAACACCTGACTGGGGGAGGCCCGAGAGACTCACTCGGCCATCGGCAGGTGCCTCAAGCGCAGCCTCCTTCGGTAGGATAGCAAATGCCGACTATGGATGAGCGCAGGAGAGGGGGAGCTAGATGTACGATGAACATACAGAGATAGTGCGATCATAAAAATTAATGCATAATTTAAATGAGCGCATGAGAGGGAGCTAAGTAGAACAGGTCTCTGTATTCGTGCCCATAGGTGGAATTCTGGCTGTACATGGGGGCAATGTTCTGCCTCGTCTACAAGGGAAGCAAGACTCTACGCGCTTAGGGTCGGAACCAGGCTAAACTGGACGTAGTCCTGTACCGTCCCTTGAGACTTAGCTACCCCAAGCTCTGTTCCTAAATTCTATGGGGTCTATTACAGAAGTGAATAACCCTGTTCTACCGATGCTCAGTAAGTAGGACTTACAGTGTTGCTTCATGGCAAGGACTTTTTTTGGGAATGGATCCCACTCTCGTTTGAAGGGCATGTGTACCTGGGGCGGCAGCCTTCATGATTCGGAAGGGACCTTCCCTGCTGGGGGAGAGCTTATGGGTCCTTCTTGGAATATAGCGTGCCGCTTCACCAGGTTGCCCTCTTGCGGGCCCCCGTCGCGTTTAGTTCTTTGGCGGTAGTGCTTAGAGCATTAGCCGAGACCGTGCGTTGTGGGGTGTTCCCTGCAAGCCGAGTCTTGTCGAGTTGTTATCTTCACGCTGGATCAGGTCCTGCGCGGCTTCTCTCGGGGGCCCTCGGGGAGTTCTCCCCTTCTGGATAAGGCCTTCAAGGGGTAGGTGGACCCGGGCTCGCCTTGGATGACCTAAGGCGTCTTCCCCTTCTGGCAAGGCCTTCAAGGGGTTGACGGACCTTAGGCGGCCCCCGAGAGGTATGTTCGAGGCACGGAGGCGTGCCGTAGCTGGCTAACGCCCTGGCCCGTCACCGTAGGAACTGGAGTCCTCACCGTCATGCACTGTCTTTATGACACGCTGAGGCTCCTGGAACCCCACCTGGTGGGCAGCGGTAACTGGGGCATCGACCTTCTGTTTGCCATCCCTCTGAG
Source organism: Neostapfia colusana (assembly GCA_030760725.1). Classification (NCBI taxonomy): domain Eukaryota; kingdom Viridiplantae; phylum Streptophyta; class Magnoliopsida; order Poales; family Poaceae; genus Neostapfia; species Neostapfia colusana. Next base: position 2,628,416 of record JASWHV010000010.1, on the reverse strand, counting down.
GGTAGGGCGGTGCTTCAGCCCTCTGCTGTCTTCCATTACGGAAGCGCTCTGCGAGCCTCTGGATCTCCCAGCACTCGGCAGCTGTATGGTTGCAGGTGCCATGCACGGGGCATAGCCCGCCCTGGCCACTGTCTGGGGCCGGTGATTGCCGCTGCCTCTTGTCGGGGCACGGCCCCCGAGCTCCGCTGGTTGTCGCAGCTGCGGCGACGGGGGCCGTGAATGGTGGCTTCATCTTTTCACTCCCCCGGTTCTTGGTCTTCTTGCCACCCCCATAGGCAGCAGCACCGGACCCGGGCTGCCCTCCTGACTCGGAGGTCGGTAGTGCGTGCCAGTTCCGCCCTTCGGCTGCCCTGGCGCACTTATCCGCCAGGCTAAAGAGCTCCGAGACGTCGCGGACCTCTCTGGTCGCGAGCTTCTCGAGCATTTTCTCGTCCCGGACACCCTGTCGGAATGCCACCACCACAGAGGCGCTTTGGATATGTGGGATGGTGTTGCGCACCTGAGAGAACCGCTGGATGAAAGAGCGCAGCGACTCCCCAGGTTGTTGCTTGACGGCGTGGAGATCGAGCTCCGTGCAGGGACGGGTGTAGGAGCTGCCGAAGTTGGCGACGAACTGCCGGCAGAGCTCACCCCAGGAGGTTATGGAACCCTGGGGTAGATTCATGAGCCAGGACCGGGCTGGGCCGGTCAAGGCGACGGGAAAGTAGTTGGCCATGACAGCCTCATCGCCTCCTGCAGCAAGTACGGCGGTGGAGTAGATCTGGAGGAACTCCGCCGGGTTGACGCTTCCGTCGTACTTCTCGGGCAAGTGCGGGCGAAACTTGCGCGGCCACCTTGCGAAGCGAAGGTGGGGCGCAAGGGCCGCACATCCTGCACCTGCTGCTGCAGGTACTGGTGCTGCGAGCAGGTGGTTCACACCTGGCACCACGTATCCCGGCATGGGCAAGGCTGCACCATAGGCCGGGGCCGCTACTTGCGGCGCATATGGTGGTGGCATATGTTGCGCAGCATATGCCTGAGGCGGGGCTCGCATGGCGAAGGCCTGCCCTTCCGGTTGTGTCGAGGCCGATGACATGCTGTCGCCTGCCTCATGGTTGCGACGCCTTTCTCGACGTCGCTCGAGGTACACTCGGGCGTCCTGCCCCAAGTGGCACCGATCCAGTTCCCTTCGCAGGTCCGTCGACAGGAGCCTGGAGGAGCTGGAATCCGCTGTTAGCCCGTCAACCGTGGGTGTGCGCGTCAGCGACACAGCTGGTTGCCCTGGGCGCCGCCCTCGCCGAAACCGAGGGTTCGCGGCGGCGACGACGAGGCGGTCCACCTCACGGACCCATTGCTGGGTTGCTGAATGGGGCGCATCCCCTGCAGGTGGGTTGCGCAGCAGCGCCCTTGCTGCAGCTAGCGCACCTCCATGGTGTACGCTCAGCGCTGCAGAAGACCTCACGCTGGTCGGGGCCTGCATAGCCGGAGTCGGCGTTGCCGGAGTCGGCTGCTGGCTACCCGCTTGTGCCGACACACTCCGTCCTGAGTGCGTCGACATGTACTCTCCGCTGGTCACGGTTCGCCGTGAATGCGGAGGGGGAGATCTTGCCGCTGAAGGGAGCTTGGTCATCTTCGTTGGCGGAAACTCGTCGCGCTAGGGGAAAAGCCCCCTACCTGGCGCGCCAAATGTCGAAGTGTGCGATCGACACTTCCCCTGGGCCTGCACTGGGCAGCCCGCGGAGGTTCTTTTTTCGGAGGGGCTAGTTCCTAGCGGAGAGCTTGCGCGGATGGACGAGTTAGTGAGAGCTTGACACGGGAAGTTTTACGTGGTTCAGGCCGCCGGAGCGTAAAACCCTACATCCACGGCGAGCTATGGAGCTCGCTGTAATGCTTGCTGCTCAGGGCCGGGAGCCTGAGCTTGGGGGTGAGTTACAGCTTGAGAGTGTATGGCTAGCGTATGAGTGGCAGGATGCGAACCCCTGCTATCGACGCCTACCCGAGCCTTTTATAGTCCAAGGCTCGGGCAGCTTACAAGGGAAGCCGGGACCCAACAGGTGGTCCCAGGAAGATTGTCTATTATCTACCGTATCTGTAGTTATGTCGGTGGTTGCCTCCGGTCGAAGGCTTCTGAGTCTTCCTTTTGCCGCCCTGCCCATGCCGTGCGCCAGTCGTAGTGGTTGATGACGGCGCAGGCGGCATGGGATGTCTTGTCGCGGCGTTTATTACCTGTCAGGTTCTGACACTGCGCGCCAGTCTGTGATGCGACTGGACGCAACGGCACCTGACAGGCGCGTGCTCCGCGTTTCCGCGTCTTGGGAAGACGCGGGCCTTGAATTCCTTGTATGGGCAAGGTGAGGGGCGCCTTTACGCCCGCTGCCTACCGCCCGGGGGCAGGCAGCACCGTTCTTCCAGCCACGTGGCGGGTCCGGAGCTCTTCTCTGAGGAGAGGGAGGTCCGGCCCTGCTGGACGCGTGGCGCCTTCGGACCTCTCTCCCGCGGAGGGGGAGGTCCGGCTTCTGCATGCCACGTGGCGGGCCCGGAGCTCACCTCTGAGGAGAGGGAGGTCCGGCCTCGCTGGACGCGTGGCGTCTTCGGACCTCTCTCCCGCAGAGGGGGAGGTCCGGCTTCTGTATGCCACGTGGCGGGCCCGGAGCTCTCCTCTGAGGAGAGGGAGGTCCGGCCCCGCCAGACGCGTGGCGCCTTCGGAGCTCTCCCTGCGGAGAAGGGCGAACACCTTAGGCATTTTACCCTGTGCGCGGGGGTACCCCATATCTCAGGTACCGACAGTCACCTTGCGAAGCGAAGGTGGGGTGCAAGGGCCACACATCCTGCACCTGCTGCCGCAGGTATAGGCGCTGCGAACGCTTGGTTCGCACCTGGCGCTGCGTATCCCAGCATGGGCAAGGCTGCACCATAGACCGGGGCCACTACTTGCGGCGCATATGGTTGTGGCATATGCTGCGCAGCATATGCCTGAGGCGGGGCTCGCATGGCGAAGACCTGCCCTTCTGGTTGTGTCGAGGCCGACGACATGCTGTCGCCTGCCTCATGGTTGCGACGCCTTTCTCGGCGTCGCTCGAGGTACACCCGGGCGTCCTGCCCCAAGTGGCACCGTTCCAGTTCCCTTCGCAGGTCCGTCGACAGGAGCCTGGAGGAGCTGGAATCCGGCGTTAGCCCGTCAACCGTGGGTGTGTGCGTCAGCGACACAGCCGGTTGCCCTGGGCGCCGTCCTCGCCGAAACCGAGGGTTCGCGGCGGCGACGACGAGGCGGTCCACCTCGCGGACCCATTGCTGGGTCGCTGAATGGGGTGCATCCCCCGCAGGTGGGTTGCGCAGCAGCGCTCTTGCTGCAGCTAGCGCACCTCTATGGTGTACGCTCAGCGCTGCAGAAGACCTCACACTGGTCGGGGCCTGCATAGCCGGAGTCGGCTGCTGGCTACCTGCTTGTGCCGACACACTCCGTCCTGAGTGTGTCGACATGTACTCCCCAGTGGTCACGGTTTGCCGTGAACGTGGGGGGGGGGGGGGAGGGAGAGTTTGCCGCTGAAGGGAGCTTGGTCATCTTCGTCGGCGGAAACTCGTCGCGCTAGGGGAAAAGCCCCCTACCTGGCGCGCCAAATGTCAAAGTGTTCGGTCGACACTTCCCCCGGGCCTGCACTGGGCAGCCCGCGGAGGTTCATTTTTCGGCGGGGCTAGACTCCTAGCGGAAAGCTTGCGCAGATGGACGAGTTAGGGAGAGCTTGACACGGCGAGTTTTACGTGGTTCAGGCCGCCGGAGCGTAAAACCCTACGTCCACGGCAAGCTATGGAGCTCGCTGTATTGCTTGCTGCTCAGGGCCGGGGGCCTGAGCTTGGGGGTGAGTTACAGCTTGAGAGTGTATGGCAAGCGTATGAGTTGCAAAATGCGAACCCTTGCTATCGACGCTGTCGGTACCTGAGATATGGGGTACCCCCGCGCACAGGGTAAAATGCCTAAGGTACTCACCCTTCTCCGCGGGGAGAGCTCCGAAGGCGCCACGCGTCCGGCGGGGCCGGACCTCCCTCTCCTCAGAGGAGAGCTCCGGGCCTGCCACGTGGCATACAGAAGCCGGACCTCCCCCTCCGCGGGAGAGAGGTCCGAAGACGCCATGCGTCCAGCGGGGCCGGACCTCCCTCTCCACAGAGGAGAACTCCGGGCCCGCCACGTGGCATACAGAAGCCGGACCTCCCCCTCCGCGGGGAGAGGTCCGGAGGCTCCACGTGCCCCGCAGGCCGGACCCTTCTCTCCTCAGAGAAAGGCTCCGGACCCGCCACGTGGCCAGAAGAACGGTGCAGCCCGCCCCCGAGCGGTAGGCAGCGGGCGTAAAGGCGCCCCACACCTTGCCCGTACAAGGTATTCAAGGCCCGCGTCTTCCCAAGACGCGGAAACGCGGAGCACGCGTCTGTCAGGTGCCGTTGCGCCCACTCGCATCACAGACTGGCACGCGGTGTCAGAACCTGCCAGCTAATAAACGCTGCGACAAGACATCCCATGCCGCCTGCGCCGTCATCAACCACTACGACTAGCGTGCGGCATGGGCAGGGCGGCAAGATGAAGACTCAGAAGCCTTCGACCAGAGGCAACTACCGGCGTAACTACAAATACGGTAGATAATAGACAATCTTCCCGGGACCACCTGTCGGGTCCCGGCACCCCTTGTAAGCCGCCCGAGTCTTGGACTATAAAAGGCTCGGGTAGGCGTCGATAGCAAGGGTTCGCATTTTGCAACTCATACGCTAGCCATACACTCTCAAGCTGTAACTCACCCCCAAGCTCAGGCCCCCGGCCCTGAGCAGCAAGCAATACAGCGAGCTCCATAGCTCGCCGTGGACGTAGGGTTTTACGCTCCGGCGGCCTGAACCACGTAAAACTCTCCGTGTCAAGCTCTCACTAACTCGTCCATCTGCGCAAGCTCTCCGCTAGGAACTAGCCCCTCCAAAAAAAGAACCTCCGTGGGCTGCCCAGTGCAGGCCCGGGGGAAGTGTCGACCGAACACTTCGACATTTGGCGCGCCAGGTAGGGGGCTTTTTCCCTAGCGCGACGAGTTTCCGCCGACGAAGATGACCAAGCTCCCTTCGGCGGCAAGCTCACCTCCCCCGCCTCCGCGGCGAACCGCGACCAGGGGGGAGTACAAGTCAACACACTCGGGACGGAGTGTGTCAGTACAAGCTGGGAGCCAGCAACCGGCTCTGGCAGCGCCGACCACGGCAATGCAGGCTCCAACCAGCGTCAGATCTCCGGTAGCGTCGGGCGTACCGGGAGGGGGTGCGCTAGCTGCAGCAAGAGCGCTACTGCACAATCCGCCCGCTGGGGACGTGCCTCAGGCAGCGACCCAGCGGTGGATTCTCGAGGTAGACCATCTTGTCGTCGCTGCCGCAAGCCCGCGACTCCGGCGGAGACGACACTCTGTCCAACCGGCCGTGTCGCTGATACGCACGCCGGTGGTTGACGAACAGACGGCAGACTCCAGCTCTGCCAGCCCTCAATCGATGGATCTGAGGACAGAGCTGGAGCGGTGTCGCTCGGGTCAAGATGCCCGGGTATACCTCGAGCAACGCCGAGAAAGACGTCGCTACCAAGAAGCTGATGACAGCGTGACGTCGGCCTCGACCCAGCCAGAAGAGCAGACCTTCGCCAAGCGATCTCTGCCCCAGGCCTGCGGCGTGCAGAATATGCCACAGTCATATGTACTGCAGATGGCGCCCCCGGCCTATGGTGCAGCCTTGCCCGTACCGGGGTACACTGTGCCCAGTGCGAACCCAGTGTTCGCGGCACCAGAACCTGCGGTGACAGAAGCAGGGTGTGCAGCCCTCGCGCCTCATCTTCGCTTTGCAAAATGGCCGCGCAAGTTTCGGCCACACCTGCCCGAGAAGTACGACGGCAGCGTCAACCCGGCGGAGTCCTCCAGATCTACTCTGTCGGTACCAGAGATATGGGGTACCCCCGCGCACAGGGTAAAATGCCTAAGGTACTCGCCCTTCTCCTCAGGGAGAGCTCCGAAGGCGCCACGCGTCCGGCGGGGCCGGACCTCCCTCTCCTCAGAGGAGAGCTCCGGGCCCGCCACGTGGCATACAGAAGCCGGACCTCCCCCTCCGCGGGAGAGAGATCCGAAGACGCCACGCGTCCAGCAGGGCCGGACCTCCCTCTCCTCAGAGGAGAGCTCCGGGCCCGCCACATGGCATACAGAAGCCGGACCTCCCCCTCCGCGGGGAGAGGTCCGGAGGCTCCACGTGCCCCGCAGGCCGGACCCTTCTCTCCTCAGAGAAGGGCTCCGGACCCGCCACGTGGCCAGAAGAACGGTGCAGCCCGCCCCCGAGCGGTAGGCAGCGGGCGTAAAGGCGCCCCACACCTTGCCCGTACAAGGTATTCAAGGCCCGCGTCTTCCCAAGACGCGGAAACGCGGAGCACGCGTCTGTCAGGTGCCGTTGCGCCCAGTCGCATCACAGACTAGCACGCGGTGTCAGAACCTGCCAGCTAATAAACGCTGTGACAAGACATCCCATGCCGCCTGCGCCGTCATCAACCACTACGACTAGCGTGCGGCATGGGCAGGGCGGCAAGATGAAGACTCAGAAGCCTTCGACCAGAGGCAACTACCGGCGTAACTACAAATACGGTAGATAATAGACAATCTTCCCGGGACCACCTGTCGGGTCCCGGCACCCCTTGTAAGCCGCCCGAGTCTTGGACTATAAAAGGCTCGGGTAGGCGTCGATAGCAAGGGTTCGCATTTTGCAACTCATACGCTAGCCATACACTCTCAAGCTGTAACTCACCCCCAAGCTCAGGCCCCCGGCCCTGAGCAGCAAGCAATACAGCGAGCTCCATAGCTCGCCGTGGACGTAGGGTTTTACGCTCCGGCGGCCTGAACCACGTAAAACTCTCCGTGTCAAGCTCTCACTAACTCGTCCATCTGCGCAAGCTCTCCGCTAGGAACTAGCCCCTCCAAAAAAAGAACCTCCGCGGGCTGCCCAGTGCTGGCCCGGGGGAAGTGTCGACCGAACACTTCGACATTTGGCGCGCCAGGTAGGGGGCTTTTCCCCTAGCGCGACGAGTTTCCACCGACGAAGATGACCAAGCTCCCTTCGGCGGCAAGCTCACCTCCCCCGCCTCCGCGGCGAACCGCGACCAGGGGGGAGTACAAGTCAACACACTCGGGACGGAGTGTGTCAGTACAAGCTGGGAGCCAGCAACCGGCTCTGGCAGCGCCGACCCCGGCAATGCAGGCTCGAACCAGCGTCAGATCTCCGGTAGCGCCGGGCGTACCCGGAGGGGGTGCGCTAGCTGCAGCAAGAGCGCTACTGCACAATCCGCCCGCTGGGGACGTGCCTCAGGCAGCGACCCAGCGGTGGATTATCGAGGTAGACCGTCTTGTCGTCGCTGCCGCAAGCCCGCGACTCCGGCGGAGACGACACTCTGACCAACCGGCCGTGTCGCTGATACGCACGCCGGTGGTTGACGAACAGGCGGCAGACTCCAGCTCTTCCAGCCCTCAATCGATGGATCTGAGGACAGAGCTGGAGCGGTGTCGCTCGGGTCAAGATGCCCGGGTATACCTCGAGCAACGCCGAGAAAGACGTCGCTACCAAGAAGCTGACGACAGCGTGACGTCGGCCTCGACCCATCCTGAAGAGCAGACCTTCGCCATGCGATCTCTGCCCCAGGTCTGCGCCGTGCAGAATATGCCACAGTCATATGTACTGCAGATGGCGCCCCCGGCCTATGGTGCAGCCTTGCCCGTACCGGGGTACACTGTGCCCAGTGCGAACCCAGTGTTCGCGGCACCGGAACCTGCGGTGACAGAAGCAGGGTGTGCAGCCCTCGCGCCTCATCTTCGCTTTGCGAAGTGGCCACGCAAGTTTCGGCCACACCTCCCCGAGAAGTACGACGGCAGCGTCAACCCGGCGGAGTTCCTCCAGATCTACTCTGTCGGTACCTGAGATATGGGGTACCCCCGCGCACAGGGTAAAATGCCTAAGGTGTTCGCCCTTCTCCGCAGGGAGAGCTCCGAAGGCGCCACGCGTCTGGCGGGGCCGGACCTCCCTCTCCTCAGAGGAGAGCTCCGGGCCCGCCACGTGGCATACAGAAGCCGGACCTACCCCTCGGCGGGAGAGAGATCCGAAGACGCCACGCGTCCAGCAGGGCCGGACCTCCCTCTCCTCAGAGGAGAGCTCCGGGCCCGCCACGTGGCATACAGAAGCCGGACCTCCCCCTCCGCGGGAGAGAGGTCCGAAGGCGCCACGCGTCCAGCGGGGCCGGACCTCCCTCTCCTCAGAGGAGAGCTCCGGACCCGCCACGTGGCCAGAAGAACGGTGCTGCCTGCCCCCGAGCGGTAGGCAGCGGGCGTAAAGGCGCCCCACACCTTGCCCGTACAAGGTATTCAAGGCCCGCGTCTTCCCAAGACGCGGAAACGCGGAGCACGCGCCTGTCAGGTGCCGTTGCACCCAGTCGCATCACAGACTGGCGTGCGGTGTCAGAACCTGCCAGGTAATAAACACTGCGACAAGACATCCCATGCCGCCTGCGCCGTCATCAACCACTACGACTAGCGTGCGGCATGGGCAGGGCGGCAAGATGAAGACTCAGGAGCCTTCGACCAGAGGCAACTACCGGCGTAACTACATATACGGTAGATAATAGACAATCTTCCCGGGACCACCTGTCGGGTCCCGGCACCCCTTGTAAGCCGCCCGAGTCTTGGACTATAAAAGGCTCGGGTAGGCGTCGATAGCAAGGGTTCGCATTTTGCAACTCATACGCTAGCCATACACTCTCAAGCTGTAACTCACCCCCAAGCTCAGGCCCCCGGCCCTGAGCAGCAAGCAATACAGCGAGCTCCATAGCTCGCCGTGGACGTAGGGTTTTACGCTCCGGCGGCCTGAACCACGTAAAACTCTCCGTGTCAAGCTCTCACTAACTCGTCCATCTGCGCAAGCTCTCCGCTAGGAACTAGCCCCTCCGAAAAAAGAACCTCCACGGGCTGCCCAGTGCAGGCCCGGGGGAAGTGTCGACCGAACACTTCGACATTTGGCGCGCCAGGTAGGGGGCTTTTCCCCTAGCGCGACGAGTTTCCACCGACGAAGATGACCAAGCTCCCTTCGGCGGCAAGCTCACCTCCCCCGCCTCCGCGGCGAACCGCGACCAGGGGGGAGTACAAGTCAACACACTCGGGACGGAGTGTGTCAGTACAAGCTGGGAGCCAGCAACCGGTTCTGGCAGCGCCGACCCCGGCAATGCAGGCTCCAACCAGCGTCAGATCTCCGGTAGCGCCGGGCGTACCCGGAGGGGGTGCGCTAGCTGCAGCAAGAGCGCTACTGCACAATCCGCCCGCTGGGGACGTGCCTCAGGCAGCGACCCAGCGGTGGATTCTCGAGGTAGACCGTCTTGTCGTCGCTGCCGCAAGCCCGCGACTCCGGCGGAGACGACACCCTGACCAACCGGCCGTGTCGCTGATACGCACGCTGGTGGTTGACGAACAGACGGCAGACTCCAGCTCTGCCAGCCCTCAATCGATGGATCTGAGGACAGAGCTGGAGCGGTGTCGCTCGGGTCAAGATGCCCGGGTATACCTCGAGCAACGCCGAGAAAGACGTCGCTACCAAGAAGCTGACGACAGCGTGACGTCGGCCTCGACCCAGCCTGAAGAGCAGACCTTCGCCATGCGATCTCTGCCCCAGGCCTGCGCCGTGCAGAATATGCCACAGTCATATGTACTGCAGATGGTGCCCCCGGCCTATGGTGCAGCCTTGCCCATACCGGGGTACACTGTGCCCAGTGCGAACCCAGTGTTCGCGGCACCGGAACCTGCGGTGACAGAAGCAGGGTGTGCAGCCCTCGCGCCTCATCTTTGCTTTGCGAAGTGGCCGCGCAAGTTTCGGCCACACCTGCCCGAGAAGTACGACGGCAGCGTCAACCCGGCGGAGTTCCTCCAGATCTACTCTGTCGGTACCTGAGATATGGGTACCCCTGCGCACAGGGTAAAATGCCTAAGGTACTCGCCCTTCTCCGCAGGGAGAGCTCCGAAGGCGCCACGCGTCCGGCGGGGCCGGACCTCCCTCTCCTCAGAGGAGAGCTCCGGGCCCGCCACGTGGCATACAGAAGCCGGACCTACCCCTCCGCGGGAGAGAGATCCGAAGACGCCACGCGTCCAGCAGGGCCGGACCTCCCTCTCCTCAGAGGAGAGCTCCGGGCCCGCCACGTGGCATACAGAAGCCGGACCTCCCCCTCCGCGGGAGAGAGGTCCGAAGGCGCCACGCGTCCAGCGGGGCCAGACCTCCCTCTCCTCAGAGGAGAGCTCCGGACCCGCCACGTGGCCAGAAGAACGGTGCTGCCTGCCCCCGAGCGGTAGGCAGCGGGCGTAAAGGCGCCCCACACCTTGCCCGTAAATGGTATTCAAGGCCCGCGTCTTCCCAAGACGCGGAAACGCGGAGCACGCGCCTGTCAGGTGCCGTTGCGCCCAGTCGCATCACAGACTGGCGCGCGGTGTCAGAACCTGCCAGGTAATAAACACTGCGACAAGACATCCCATGCCGCCTGCGCCGTCATCAACCACTACGACTAGCGTGCGGCATGGGCAGGGCGGCAAGATGAAGACTCAGAAGCCTTCGACCAGAGGAAACTACCGGCGCAACTACAGATACGGTAGACAATAGACAATCTTCCCGGGACCACCTGTCGGGTCCCGGCACCCCTTGTAAGCCGCCCGAGTCTTGGACCATAAAAGGCTCGGGTAGGCGTCGATAGAAAGGGTTCGCATTTTGCAACTCATACGCTAGCCGTACACTCTCAAGCTGTAACTCACCCCCAAGCTCAGGCCCCCGGCCCTGAGCAGCAAGCAATACACCGAGCTCCATAGCTCGCCGTGGACGTAGGGTTTTACGCTCTGGCGGCCTGAACCACGTAAAACTCTCCGTGTCAAGCTCTCACTAACTCGTCCATCTGCGCAAGCTCTCCGCTAGGAACTAGCCCCTCCGAAAAAAGAACCTCCGCGGGCTGCCCAGTGCAGGCCCGGGGGAAGTGTCGACCGAACACTTCGACATTTGGCGCGCCAGGTAGGGGGCTTTTCCCCTAGCGCGACGAGTTTCCGCCGACGAAGATGACCAAGCTCCCTTCGGCGGCAAGCTCACCTCCCCCGCCTCCGCGGCGAACCGCGACCAGGGGGGAGTACAAGTCAACACACTCGGGACGGAGTGTGTCAGTACAAGCTGGGAGCCAGCAACCGGCTCTGGCAGCGCCGACCCCGGCAATGCAGGCTCCAACCAGCGTCAGATCTCCGGTAGCGCCGGGCGTACCCGGAGGGGGTGCGCTAGCTGCAGCAAGAGCGCTACTGCACAATCTGCCCGCTGGGGACGTGCCTCAGGCAGCGACCCAGCGGTGGATTCTCGAGGTAGACCGTCTTGTCGTCGCTGCCGCAAGCCCGCGACTCCGGCGGAGACGACACTCTGACCAACCGGCCGTGTCGCTGATCCGCACGCTGGTGGTTGACGAACAGACGGCAGACTCCAGCTCTGCCAGCCCTCAATCGATGGATCTGAGGATAGAGCTGGAGCGGTGTCGCTCGGGTCAAGATGCCCGGGTATACCTCGAGCAACGCCGAGAAAGACGTCGCTACCAAGAAGCTGATGACAGCGTGACGTCGGCCTCGACCCAGCCTGAAGAGCAGACCTTCGCCATGCGATCTCTGCCCCAGGCCTGCGCCGTGCAGAATATGCCACAGTCATATGTACTGCAGATGGCGCCCCCGGCCTATGGTGCAGCCTTGCCCGTACCGGGGTACACTGTGCCCAGTGCGAACCCAGTGTTCGCGGCACCGGAACCTGCGGTGACAGAAGCAGGGTGTGCAGCCCTCGCGCCTCATCTTCGCTTTGCGAAGTGGCCGCGCAAGTTTCGGCCACACCTGCCCGAGAAGTACGACGGCAGCGTCAACCCGGCGGAGTTCCTCCAGATCTACTCTGTCGGTACCAGAGATATGGGTACCCCTGCGCACAGGGTAAAATGCCTAAGGTACTCGCCCTTCTCCGCAGGGAGAGCTCCGAAGGCGCCACGCGTCCGGCGGGGCCGGACCTCCCTCTCCTCAGAGGAGAGCTCCGGGCCCACCACGTGGCATACAGAAGCCGGACCTCCCCCTCCGCGGGAGAGAGATCCGAAGACGCCACGCGTCCAGCAGGGCCGGACCTCCCTCTCCTCAGAGGAGAGCTCCGGGCCCGCCACGTGGCATACAGAAGCCGGACCTCCCCCTCCGCGGGAGAGAGGTCCGAAGGCGCCACGCGTCCAGCAGGGCTGGACCTCCCTCTCCTCAGAGGAGAGCTCCGGACCCGCCACGTGGCCAGAAGAACGGTGCTGCCTGCCCCCGAGCGGTAGGCAGCGGGCGTAAAGGCGCCCCACACCTTGCCCGTACAAGGTATTCAAGGCCCGCGTCTTCCCAAGACGCGGAAACGCGGAGCACGCGCCTGTCAGGTGCCGTTGCGCCCAGTCGCATCACAGACTGGCGCGCGGTGTCAGAACCTGCCAGGTAATAAACACTGCGACAAGACATCCCATGCCGCCTGCGCCGTCATCAACCACTACGACTAGCGTGCGGCATGGGCAGGGCGGCAAGATGAAGACTCAGAAGCCTTCGACCAGAGGAAACTACCGGCGTAACTACAGATATGGTAGACAATAGACAATCTTCCCGGGACCACCTGTCGGGTCCCGACACCCCTTGTAAGCCGCCCGAGTCTTGGACCATAAAAGGCTCGGGTAGGCGTCGATAGCAAGGGTTCGCATTTTGCAACTCATACGCTAGCCGTACACTCTCAAGCTGTAACTCACCCCCAAGCTCAGGCCCCCGGCCCTGAGCAGCAAGCAATACAGCGAGCTCCATAGCTCGCCGTGGACGTAGGGTTTTACGCTCCGGCGGCCTGAACCACGTAAAACTCTCCGTGTCAAGCTCTCACTAACTCGTCCATCTGCGCAAGCTCTCCGCTAGGAACTAGCCCCTCCGAAAAAAAGAACCTCCGCGGGCTGCCCAGTGCAGGCACGGGGGAAGTGTCGACCGAACACTTCGACATTTGGCGCGCCAGGTAGGGGGCTTTTCCCCTAGCGCGACGAGTTTCCGCCGACGAAGATGACCAAGCTCCCTTCGGCGGCAAGCTCACCTCCACCGCCTCCGCGGCGAACCGCGACCATGGGGGAGTACAAGCCAACACACTCGGGACGGAGTGTGTCAGTACAAGCTGGGAGCCAGCAACCGGCTCTGGCAGCGCCGACCCCGGCAATGCAGGCTCCAACCAGCATCAGATCTTCAGTAGCGCCGGGCGTACCCGGAGGGGGTGCGCTAGCTGCAGCAAGAGCGCTACTGCACAATCCGCCCGCTGGGGACGCGCCTCAGGCAGCGACCCAGCGGTGGATTCTCAAGGTAGACCGTCTTGTCGTCGCTGCCGCAAGCCCGCGACTCCGGCGGAGACGACACTCTGACCAGCCGGCCGTGTCGCTGATACGCACGCCGATGGTTGACGAACAGACGGCAGATTCCAGCTCTGCCAGCCCTCAATCGATGGATCTGAGGACAGAGCTGGAGCGGTGTCGCTCGGGTCAAGATGCCCGGGTATACCTCGAGCAACGCCGAGAAAGGCGTCGCTACCAAGAGGCTGACGACAGCATGACGTCGGCCTCGACCCAGCCTGAAGAGCAGACCTTCGCCATGCGATCTCTGCCCCAGGCCTGCGCCGTGCAGAATATGCCGCAGTCATATGTACTGCAGATGGCGCCCCCGGCCTATGGTGCAGCTTTGCCCGTACCAGGGTACACTGTGCCTAGTGTGAACCCAGCGTTCGCGGCACCAGAACCTGCGGTGACAGAAGCAGGGTGTGCAGCCCTCGCGCCCCATCTTTGCTTTGCGAAGTGGCCACGCAAGTTTCGGCCACACCTGCCCGAGAAGTACGACGGCTGCGTCAACCCGGCGGAGTTCCTCCAGATCTACTCCACCGCCGTACTTGCTGCAGGAGGCAATGAAGCCGTCATGGCCAATTACTTCTGTCGGTACCTGAGATATGGGGTACCCCCGCGCACAGGGTAAAATGCCTAAGGTGCTCGCCCTTCTCTGCAGGGAGAGCTCCGATGGCGCCACGCGTCTGGCGGGGCCGGACCTCCCTCTCCTCAGAGGAGAGCTCCGGGCCCGCCACGTGGCATACAGAAGCTGGACCTCCCCCTCCGCGGGAGAGAGGTCCGAAGACGCCACGCGCCCAGCGAGGCCAGACCTCCCTCTCCTCAGAGGTGAGCTCCGGGCCCGCCACGTGGCATGCAGAAGCCGGACCTCCCCCTCCGCGGGAGAGAGGTCCGAAGGCGCCACGCGTCCAGCGGGGCCGGACCTCCCTCTCCTCAGAGAAGAGCTCCGGACCCGCCACGTGGCTGGAAGAACGGTGCTGCCTGCCCCCGGGCGGTAGGCAGCGGGCGTAAAGGCGCCCCTCACCTTACCCGTACAAGGAATTCAAGGCCCGCGTCTTCCCAAGACGCGGAAACACGGAGCACGCGCCTGTCAGGTGCCGTTGCGTCCAGTCGCATCACAGACTGGCGCGCGGTGTCAGAACCTGACAGGTAATAAATGCCGTGACAAGACATCCCATGCCGCCTGCGCCGTCATCAACCACTACGACTAGCGCACGGCATGGGCAGGGCGGCAAAAGGAAGACTCAGAAGCCTTCGACCGAAGGCAACCACCGGCATAACTACAGATACGGTAGATAATAGACAATCGTCCCGGGACCACCTGTCGGGTCCCGGCTTCCCTTGTAAGCCGCCCGAGCCTTGGACTATAAAAGGCTCGGGTAGGCGTCGATAGCAGGGGTTCGCATCCTGCCACTCATACGCTAGCCATACACTCTCAAGCTGTAACTCACCCCCAAGCTCAGGCCCCCGGCCCTGAGCAGCAAGCAATACAGCGAGCTCCATAGCTCGCCGTGGACGTAGGGTTTTACGCTCCGGCGGCCTGAACCACGTAAAACTTCCCGTGTCAAGCTCTCACTAACTCGTCCATCCGCGCAAGCTCTCCGCTAGGAACTATCCCCTCCGAAAAAAGAACCTCCGCGGGCTGCCCAGTGCAGGCCCGGGGGAAGTGTCGATCGCACACTTCAACATTTGGCGCGCCAGGTAGGGGGCTTTTCCCCTAGCGCGACGAGTTTCCGCCAACGAAGATGACCAAGCTCCCTTCGGCGGCAAGCTCACCTCCCCCGCCTCCGCGGCGAGCCGCGGCTAGGGGGGAGTACAAGCCAACACACTCAGGACGGAGTGTGTCAGTACAAGCTGGGAGCCAGCAACCGGCTCTGGCAGCGCCGACCCCGGCAATGCAGGCTCCAACCAGCGTCATATCTCCAGTAGCGCCGGACGTACCCGGAAGGGGCGCGCTAGCTGCAGCAAGAGCGCTACTGCACAATCCGCCCGCTGGAGACGCGCCTCAGGCAGCGACCCAGCGGCGGATTCTCGAGGTAGACCGTCTTGTCGTCGCTGCCGCAAGCCCGCGACGCCGGCGGAGATGACACTCTGACCAACCGGCCGTGTCGCTGATACGCACGCCAATGGTTGACGAACAGACGGCAGACTCCAGCTCTGCCAGCCCTCAATCGATGGATCTGAGGACAGAGCTGGAGCGGTGGCGCTCGGGTCAAGATGCCCGGGTATACCTAAAGCAACGCCGAGAAAGGGCGCTATTGCGTGACCTGCCTGCTGGGGACGCGCCTCAGGCGGTGACCCAGCAGCGGATTTGCGAAGTAGACCGATTTGACGTCAGCCTCGACCCAGCCTGAAGGACAGATCTTCGCTACGCGGGCTCTGCCCCAGGCATACGTCGCGCAGTATATGCCACAACCATATGCCCTGCAAACGGCGTCCCCGGTCCATAGAGCGGCCTTGCCCATACCGGGGCATACTGTGCCAGCGGAGGACCAGGCGTTCGCGGCGCCGATACCTGCACTGGGAGCCAGCAACCGGCTCTGGCAGCGCCGACCCCGGCAATGCCGGCTCCGACCAGCGTCAGGTTTTCAGTAGCGATGGATGTACCTAGTGAAGGTGCGCTAGCTGCAGCGAAGAGCGTTGCTACTCAATATGCTACAGTCGTATGTCCTGTGTATGGCCGCCGGAGCATGCGATGCTCAGCGCGAACCAAGCATTCGTGGCATCAGAACCTGCGGTGACAGAAGCGGGGTGTGCGGCCCCCGCGCCCCGCCTTCGCTTCACAAAATGGCCGCGCAAGTTTCGGTCACTCTCGCCTGAGAAGTGCGAGGGCAGCATCAACCCGGCGGAATTCCTCCAGAGGCCGGAAAATCCAGAAGCTCGCGGGGCGCCTCCGGAAGGGGAAGCAGCCCCTAGCTGATGCCCCATCCTATAGTAAGGGAGGGCAACCAAAAGGTCGAGGCCCGAGACGGCGACGACCGCCAGATGGATTTCCAGGAGCTCCGGTGCGCCGCAAAGGCAGCGCGCAATCATGGAAGCTCCATCTCCAGTGACGACGAGCACTGGAAGATGCCCTGTGACATCTTCGGCGGGTCTGCTGACCCCCCTGACCAGAAGCATGGCTAAGGCCTTGCGACGAGCGGTAGCGTCGGTAGCTCCCCCCCCATCAGCTCTAATGACACCGACCGCCCCAGGAACATGGCTGGGGCCGGCCAACTACCGCTCGTGGTGGCCCTTACCGTCGCCAACGTGAAGATGTACCACGTTTTGGTGGGTGGTGGGGCTGGACTGAACCTCATCAGTCACGCAGCCTTCCAGAAGCTGCAGATCCCGATGGCCAAGCTCACCCCGTCAAGCCCATTCTCAGGGGTAGGGCCGGGACAAGTCGTTTCCTACGGCCGCATCAGCCTCCCGGTGACCTTTGGGGCACCGGGCAGCTACCGGACGGAGTACATTCTGGTCGACATGGCCGAGACTGACCTCCCGTTCAATGCCACAATCGGTAGGCCAGCCCTGTACTGATTCGTGGCAATAGCCCACTACGGCTACCTTGTCTTGAAGATGCCTACACCAACAGGCGTCCCCAAGGTTGTGGAGACCGTGTTGCCGCAGTATTAGTCTTGGAAAGGCTTCGGGCGCTTACAGCAACTAGAGCGCCAGCCCTCGGCAGTATAGGACCAAACCAGCTCCACCCGAGTGCACGCCACCGTGCCTCTACCGCCGCACCCCACGTGCAACTCCTTGATGAGGACGACGTCCCCACAAGGCTCATCCGAATCAGCGCCGATGCCACCCAGACCACCCGGGTAGCCGGGGGCCCGGGTAGCATATAGGAAGGCGCGCTCGTTGCCCCCCTCCGACATGAGGTCGATGTGCTGCATGACAGCCATCACCGAGGCCAGAGATCCCCAGGGAGGTGATGGAGCATTACTTAAAGGTCTTTCCCGACGCCTAGCCGTCCGACGAGACGGAGAGTCCGCCGCTCCCGGCGCTTGGCAAACCGTGTTATTATCCCGAAGGCCAGCGAGAAGTTCCGGAAGCGCATCCACTACACCAGTCTCAATAAGGCATGTCCTAAAGACCTATTTTCTCTTTGGCTGATAGAGCAAATGGTAGACTCGATACCAGGCTGTGATATGCTGCGCTTCCCAAATGCTTGCTAGGGCTCCCATCAGACCCCTGTGTCTGAAGTAGTTGAAGGGCGCCCCCTACCTACTAATCCCGGCGTAAGCCGACTTGGCATAGCTAGGGGCCCCGCGAATTTCTGGTTTTTGCGCAATGGCTTTAACCCCATACCACAGTAACCTGTTCCGCTACCAAGAAGCAAGTGCCAGAAGACCAGACCTCGGATCCCTGACACAACCTCCCAGAGCCCTCAGGACGACAGCGGAGCTTCCCGTGAGGTCCAAAGCAGCCTGAGGACCCCCGAGTGCCAGGCACCCGGCGATCTCCCCAGGCTAAAAGCTATCTCTTGCAGCCCCATGCGACGGGCAATGCCGCCGAATGGGCGGCGGAGCTACTAAAGTTTGATCTAGGTTCCCTTTCCCGTCATACAGACATTAACCGAGCATTAGTTCACTTGTGGCTGAAGTAGACGCACGCTCAGGGAGCCATGAAGACGATGAAACAGGACCCTGAGCCCTGACCTTCATCAGGACTCATCAAATGATGTTCGCCCACGGCTCCCCGTGAAAGCAGGGGGCCGATGCTAGCGTACTGTTCCTCATGCCATCGGGGGAGCAGTCTGGGTATGTGGCGCGTCTCAATTCCAAGGCAGCCAACACCATAGCAGAGTATGGAGTGCTCATCCTTCTCGCTAGTCGTTGGCTCAGGGCAATCCCCAGTCTGGTAATCAACCAAGACGGCGGGGACAAACCCCCTCGCCTTGGACCTGCACCACGTACCGCACGCTAGCAAGGCCGCAGCTGACGACCTTTCAACGAGGGCCCCCACTGCCACCGGAGCCACTGTGCCTGAAGGGGGCCTCGAGAGGACGTTGCCGCGACCCACAGCCCGGCCCGCCGAGCCGGGCGAAGGGGGCTAGACCAGCACCTCGAAGCTGGCGGTCCCGGCGGCCATGAGCGCTGCCAAGGATCATAAGCGTCACTGGGGACTCCGTGCAACCCAGCGCTCAAGATCCAGATGCTCAAGTCAGACCCGATGCATGGATCACGGAGGTCCGGGACTACTTGAAAGACAATATCCTCCCTGATGAACGTGTATCCGCTGAACGGATTGCGCGTATGGCTAAGAGACACATGGCGGTAGAGGGGGATCTCTACCGACGTGGCGCCAACCACATCCTATTGCGGTGCACAACCCAGGGGGAAGGCTGCGACTTGTTCGCTGAGATCCATGGAGGCGAATGTGGGAGTCATTCTTCCTCATGCACGCTTGTCGGTAAAGCCTTTTGGCATGGCTTCTACTAGCCGGCAACACTCCAGGATGCCGTCGAGCTGGTCGAGAGCTGCTAGGCATGCCTGTTCCATGCCAAGCAGATCCATACACCGGCTTGGACGGTACGGATGATCCAGTCCGCATGGCCATTTGCCGTACTAGGGCTGGACATCCCGGGCCTGGGACCATTCCCCAGAACCGAAGACAGGGACCCGCTCCCGAACCTTCGGAACACGGAACACCGCTGTAAGTTCTACCCCTAGGGCAACAATCAGGCAGGCCCTTCTTTTCATAGTAATTTCCATAAAAGTCCGTGAACCGGGCTTGGAGCAACTAAGCCTCACGGGACGGTCCAGGACTACGTTCAGCTTCGCCTGGTTCCGACCCCAAGCGCGTAGAGTCTTGCTTCCCTTGAGGTGGGTTGTGGTCTACATATGCGGCCCTCCTTCCCCCGTATGGAAATTTATATGAAAAGAAGCCCACCCTACGTTGCTCTTCTTTGGTACTCATTTAATTTACTTGTTAAATTTCTATGATTACCCTGCTAACGCGTGCTCACTATGCGTTCAATTCCCTCTTCTCATTTCCATCTTTAGTCGGATTTTGCTGCAGATATGACTAAGGAATAGAGGGGGAAGCCCCCAAGGAGAATTACTTTTTCCTTATGTGCAGGATTTCTCAGCCTCAGCTTCCCGCAGGAGTATGGTAGGCACATCCACCCAATGGAACGCACCTACCAGGGGGCCGCTACGGGATCGCGGTAGGCCAGAAACCCTAAGGTAAGATCAAAGGGCTAGCCCTCGCAGGGGTGAGGTCCGAAGGCCCCACGTGTCCGGCAGGGCCGGGCCTCCCACCTCTCCGAGGGGAGCTCCGGGATCGCCGCGTGGTCTGCAGGGAGGGGCCCGGGACCTCCACGTGCCCTGCGGGCCCGGACCTCCTCCCAGGCAGGAGCTCCGGGCCCGCCACGTGACCAACCGGCTCGGACCCCCCTCCGATCTCGTGAGGCGGGTCCTGGAGACCTCCGGAACCCTTAGTATACAGTGGGGACCCGGACAAGGTGTCCATGCAGAGCTTCGAGATTGGTCAAAGCCTCTGAGCCCTTGCGGAGCTAAGGGCTCGGTCGGGAAAGGCCAGGAAGAAGACTAGGGCATGCAGACAGAAAGAAACAGGAGTCTGTCCATACAAAGGCTCCACGAGCTGGGCTACAGACTCAGCAAAAATAAAGAAAGGAAGTACAGGGCCTTGTAGCAGGGCCTTGTAGACACGAGGGCGGGTGCCTAGGGGTCCCCGGACTCCCGATGAAACCTAGAGGCCACGAGGGCAGCTAAGTCCTCGACTTCGGCCCTGGCAGCTTCCTCCCGGTCGGCGATGGGTCCTAAACGGACCGGCCCCAGGGAAAAGGAAGGGTCTCGGCTAACGAAGCACGACAGAACGTGCGTCGCAACCTCCTTCGCAAGGCCCCGACCTTCCGCTTCCAGCTCGTCGGCGATCACTGATTCAAGCCGACCTAGCTCGTCGCCGAGAGACTCAAGGGCTGGGGCCGCTTCGGACACCGGCCGTGCTGGGGTCTCCACCTGCACAGGGCTAAAACCAAGAGGAGCCAAGGCGGATCCCGCCTTAGCAATGAAGTGCCAGACCGCCTGGGCCTCGGCAGTCCGCAGGGACTGGAGCCTCTCTACCTCTTGACGGGCCGCTAGCTCGCGATCCATCGCCGCCTGAAGCTCCTTGGAAGATTGCTCCTCCATCGCGGCGACAGCCGACTCACGGAGCTCCAACTCCTCAGTCCGAGCCCTTAGCTCCTCCACCTTGGCCCTCAGCCGAGCGGTGGTCTTCTCCTCCTCGTCTGCAGCAGTGCGTTCCCGATCAGCGACGGCATGCTCCCGACGGGCTACCTGCAGCTGCAACTCCTCCGCGGCGGCGGAACACTCCTTGGCTTTGGCTTCAGCTTTGGCCAGGGCCTCGCGGTAGGTGGCACAAACTCGCTGGGCCTCTAGCTCCAAGCGGCTAATGGCCTTCTTCTGGGCGCCGAGCAGAGCACTCATGGCCTCAAGCCTTGACTGCCTTGAGTCGAGGTCCGCCCGGGCCCGCTGCTGCCAGCTGAGAAGGCGGTCCCTCTCGCCGGCCAATGCCTTCCGCTCCTGCTCAAAGGCAGATTGGAGCTGCCGGGAGCTGGTCTGGGCACGCTCCATGGCGTCCCACACGGGTACCGGAGCAGGGGGAGCAGGAGTCGCGCCGCTGGACCCCCCGGACGAGTCCAAGACCGGCGGGAGCGCCGGCGCCTCGGCAGCTACGGGGGGGGGGGGGGCTGTCCTAAGCAGGCCAGGGGGCCAGCAGGCACACCTACAGCGGCCCTCCCGGTCTCAAGACCTGGCTTCTGGGCTGGTGAAGGAGGGCGGGTAGGAGCAGATGCGGCCACTGAGGCCACTGCCCCCGTCGATTTGGGAGCTATGGGGGCTGCCGCGGTCCCCAAGTGCCGAGGCGCGGAGCCCCCGCTGGTTGAAGGCGGCCGGATAAGAGGCCCGCCCCTGGCAGCCGGTCGGTCCCTGCAAAGAAGAAGAGGCACTCAGAATAAGAGAAGAGGCAGGAGCTCTACTCCTATAAGTCAGAAAGAATAACACTTACTGAGCGGCATGAGCGCTCCAGCGAGCTTGCTGCACTGGCCTCTGGGCTGTAGCTGAACTACCAGGACCAGCGGCTGGAACGGTCGCGGAATGGGACGCCTGGACCTCCGGCGCGCTCGCCGGCGTCGCCCCACCAACATCCGTCCTTGGAGCCCCGCCGCTCGAGAGAGGATGGCGAGATACTTGGGCTGATTCGGATGGCTGCTGTCTAGAGAGAGACCCGCCGGGGAGGGACACTCGGGACCTCTTCGGGTCGCCACTCGATGGACCAGCACCTCCGGGAGATGGAGGCAAGGTAGCTCCGGCACCCTGGATTGGCACAGGCGGCACCCTTGGAGGAGACCGAGCGCGTTTTTTCTCTAGATGCCCAGGGGCCGGCTCTTTACCTTTCCCTTTATCGACGGCTTGGGTTCCGTCGGCTCTGGGGGAAGGTTTGGCAGCAGTGGATGCCTCATGCCCTGATTCGGGGTGCTCGGTTCCTGGAATGGTGATACCCCGGAAGGCATCCCCGACCTGACGAACGGCAATCCCGATATCATCAAGGTTTGGCATCTTCCGCAGGAGCTCTGACCTCCTCTGAGGCTCCAGGAAGAGGGGAGTGGCAGAAGGCGGAAGGATGGGGACGCCGCTGGGAATATAGTCACCGCTCACCTTGCTCACCATCTCCTCCAGCTCCTCGTCGGAAGGGACAGAGTCGGGGCCTCTCTCCAGCCTGGTACAGTCCTGTTCACCGGTGTAGTACCACGCTGGGCGGCTGCGTTGCTGCAAGGGAGCAATGCGGCGTGACACGAAGTCCATCAGCACCATCAGAGATGTCAGCCCCTCGTTGGCCAAGAACCGGATCCGCTCCAAGACCGGAGTGTACTCCTGCTCAAGCTCAGGGATCTCCTCCCAGAAGCGGCGATCGGTGGTTGGGCTGGCGGTTGGGAGTTGTAGGCGATCGTGCTCATCGGCCTGCACTACCACCCAGCTCTCCCTCCAGTTCTCCCACCTTGATGCGCTGAAGGGCAGAAGGTATCCGTAGACCTTGGGGTCTTTGCAGCGATGCTGGAAGTAATACGCCCCCATCTGAGTCTTTGAGCCGCGTCCGGTCGTACGCAGCACAAAGAAGTGGCAGAAGAGCGTCACGGAGGCGTGCACCCCCACGAACATCTCGCAGAAGTGGACAAAAACTGCCGCCATTGCGAGGGAGTTGGGGGAGAGATGGTGGAGTTGGAGACCGTATGTCTCCAGCAGGGTGACGAAGAAGGAAGAAATCGGCGGAACGAACCCCGCCAGAGCATAAGCGGTAAAGAAGACCATCTCCCCCTTTCCCAGGACCAGGGGGAGAGATCCTCGGCGGAGCCGATGCTTCTGCTCTTCCGAGCGCCAGCCCAGCAGCCTGCGCACTGGCCCGAGCTCGGAGGAACGAACGAGGCGCGTCAGAAGCAAGTTGGAAGCCATAGCGAAAGAAGGCGCAAGGGCAGGAGAGCCGGGGCGCAAGAGTTCAAGGGAAGTACGAGCGCAATGTGAAGGGAAGCCGCGATGCGGGTGAGATCACCTTTTAAAACTTTCCAGGGATGATTCGAAGTAATTTGAAAACCTCCGGAAACATCGCATCGGCGACCTCGCCGGCTCCGAGACTGGGCGCCAATGAAAGCTGGGCCCAAGCCGCTTAGCTAAAGCGGTGGGGTCAAGGAGTCAGTCTCCTAAGAAGATGAGCCGGCAAGGCCCTTCGGCGGTTCCCGAAGAAAGCGCCGCAACATGCAGAAATGGCAGCCTTGGGAACCACCGCAGTAAAAGCAATCATCAAGTGGGCGCACGCTCTCACGACCCCGCGGCCGTTCGTACTCCAGCAGCGGTCAAGTCGGGACTTAGAGAAAGTGCGTGGATCGGAAGAGACGGAGGTCCCACCTCGGGCTCGCTATCTCCCCCGAGATGGGCCCGGGGGCCACTGTCGGTACCTGAGATATGGGGTACCCCCGCGCACAGGGTAAAATCCCTAAGGTGCTCGCCCTTCTCCGCAGGGAGAGCTCCGAAGGCGCCACGCGTCTGGCGGGGCCGGACCTCCCTCTCCTCGGAGGAGAGCTCTGGGCCCGCCACGTGGCATACAGAAGCCGGACCTCCCCCTCCGCGGGAGAGAGGTCCGAAGACGCCACGCGCCCAGCGAGGCCGGACCTCCCTCTCCTCAGAGGTGAGCTCCGGGCCCACCACGTGGCATGCAGAAGCCGGACCTCCCCCTCCGCGGGAGAGAGGTCCGAAGGCGCCACGCGTCCAGCGGGGCCGGACCTCCCTCTCCTCAGAGAAGAGCTCCGGACCCGCCACGTGGCTGGAAGAACGGTGCTGCCTGCCCCCGGGCGGTAGGCAGCGGGCGTAAAGGCGCCCCTCACCTTACCCGTACAAGGAATTCAAGGCCCGCGTCTTCCCAAGACGCGGAAACGCGGAGCACGCACCTGTCAGGTGCCGTTGCGTCCAGTCGCATCACATACTGGCGCGCGGTGTCAGAACCTGACAGGTAATAAACGCCGCGACAAGACATCCCATTCCGCCTGCGCCGTCATCAACCACTACGACTAGCGCACGGCATGGGCAGGGCGGCAAAAGGAAGACTCAGAAGCCTTCGACCGGAGGCAACCACCGGCATAACTACAGATACGGTAGATAATAGACAATCGTCCCGGGACCACCTGTCGGGTCCCGGCTTCCCTTGTAAGCCGCCCGAGCCTTGGACTATAAAAGGCTCGGGTAGGCGTCGATAGCAGGGGTTCGCATCCTGCCACTCATACGCTAGCCATACACTCTCAAGCTGTAACTCACCCCCAAGCTCAGGCCCCCGGCCCTGAGCAGCAAGCAATACAGTGAGCTCCATAGCTCGCCGTGGACGTAGGGTTTTACGCTCCGGCGGCCTGAACCACGTAAAACTTCCCGTGTCAAGCTCTCACTAACTCGTCCATCCGCGCAAGCTCTCCGCTAGGAACTAGCCCCTCCGAAAAAAGAACCTCCGCGGGCTGCCCAGTGCAGGCCCGGGGGAAGTGTCGATCGCACACTTCGACAACTTCCCTGTCGCCTTGACCGGTCCAGCCCGGTCTTGGCTCATGAACCTCCCCAAGGGTTCCGTCACCTCCAGGGGAGAGCTTTGCCGACAGTTCGTAGCCAACTTCGGCAGCTCCTACACCCGGCCTGGCACGGAGCTCGACCTCCACGCCGTCTAGCAGCAACCTGGGGAGTCGCTGCGCTCTTTCATCCAGCGGTTCTCCCAGGTGCGGAACACCATCCCACACATTCAAAATGCTTCTGTGGTGGTGGCGTTCCGGCAAGGCATCCGGGACAGGAAGATGCTCGAGAAGCTCGCGACCAGGGAGGTCCGCGACGTCTCAGAGCTCTTCAGCTTGGCAGACAAATGCGCCAGAGCAGCCGAAGGACGGAACTGGCACTCGCTGCCATCCTCCGAGTCAGGGGGACTGCCCGGATCTAGTCCTACTCCCTGTGGAGGCAGCAGGAAGGCCAAGAACCGGGGCAGAAGCAAGATAGAGTCACCGACCGCAGCCCCAGTTGTCACTGCAGCGACGCTCGGTGGGGCTCGGGGGCCGCGCCCCGACAAGAAGCAGTGAAGATCACCAATCCCAGAAGGTGATAAAGACAATATGTGCCCCGTGCACGGCAGCTGTCGCCACACTGCTGCCGAGTGCCGGGAGATCCGAAGGCTCGCAGAGCGCTTCCGCAAGGAGAAGCGGCAGCGGGCTGATGCCCTGCCCTTCCGTCCAAAGGAAGATGAGCAGAAGGTGGATGTTCCAGACAACATCGACCACCCAGAGGAGATCTAGGAGCTTCCGTGTGTCGTGAAGGCGGCACGCAATCACGAAGATTCTTGCTCCAGCGACGATGAGCGTCGGAAGAAGCTCTACGTCATATACGGCGGGTCCGCCGACCCCTCGTCCCGAAGCACAGTCAAGACTCTGCGCCGAGCGATAGCGTCGGTGGCGCCACTCCCAAGTGCTGCACCGCACCTAAAGTGGATGGGGACCCCCATCAGCTTTGATGCCACCGACTGCCCCAGGAACATTGCTGGGGCCGGCCAACTACCGCTCCTGGTGGCCCCTACCATCGCCAACGTGAGAATGTACCACGTTTTGGTGGATGGAGGGGCTGGGCTGAACCTCATCATCCGTGCAGCTTTCCAGAAGCTGCAGATCCCGATGGCCAAGCTCACCCCGTCGAGCCCGTTCTCAGGGGTAGGGCCGGGACAGGTTATCCCCTACGGCAACATTAGTCTCCCGGTGACCTTCGGGGCTCCGGACAGCTATCGAACAGAGTACATTCTGTTCGACGTAGCGGAGATAGACCTCCCCTTCAACGCCATAATCAGCAGGCCAGCCCTGTACCGGTTCATGGCTGTAGCCCATTACGGTTACCTTGTCCTGAAGATGCCGACACTGACAGGTGTTCTCAGGATTCGAGGGGACCGCACTGCTGCAGTGTCGGCCCTGGAGAAGCTCCAAGCACTCGCAACAGCTGGGGCATCGACCCCCGGCAATACGGAGCCGGACCAGTTCCGCCCGAACGCACGTCGCCGTGCTTCCACCACAGCACCCCAGGTGCAACCTCTCGACGAGGGCGGCGTCCCCTTAAAGGTCGTCCAAGTCGTCGCCGAAGCTACCTAGACCACCCGGGTAGCTGGGGGCCTGGATAGTAAATAGGAAGGCGCACTCGTCACCTTCCTCCGGCACAACGTCGACGTGTTTGCATGGCAGCCGTCACAGATGCCGGGGATCCCCAGGAAGGTGATCGAGCACCACTTGAAAGTCTTCCCCGATGCCCGGCCGGTTCAACAGAAGCCCCGCAAGCAGTCCATCGAGCGGCAAAACTTCATCCGTGAAGAAGTCAAGAAGCTGCTGGACGCTGGCTTCATACGGGAAGTCCACCACCCCCGATGGTTGGCGAACCCCGTCGTTGTCCCGAAGGCTGGCGGGAAGCTCCGGATGTGCATCGACTACACCAGTCTTAATAAGGCATGTCCTAAAGATCCATTCCCTCTCCCTAGAATAGATAAAATAGTAGACTCAACGTCAGGCTGTGATATGCTGTGCTTCCTAGACGCCTACTCGGGTTTCCATCAGATCCCCATGTCTAGGGAGGACGAGGAGCACACCTCCTTCATCACAGTAGACGGCCTTTATTGCTATGTGTCTATGCCTTACGGCCTAAAGAATGCACTCCCCACCTTTGTGCGGGCAATGCACAAAACCTTTGGGGAGTTAATAAGAGACCTGGTTGAGGTGTATGTCGATGACATAGTTGTCAAGGTCAAGCAGGGTCCTTCCCTGCTAGATAACCTAGCTTTAGTCTTTGACAAGTTGCGCTCTACGCACACCAAGCTGAACCGAGATAAATGTGTGTTCGGCATGTCCTCTGGGAAGCTCTTAGGGTTCCTGGTCTCGCAACGAGGGATTGAGGCCAACCCAGAGAAGATCAAGGCCATCGACTTGATGCGGTCCCCTGCCCGCGTCAAGGATGTCCAGAAACTCACGGGATGTCTAGCCGCGCTGAGTCGGTTTATACCGAGGCTAGCAGAGCGGGCACTCCCTTTCTTTAAGCTCCTGCGCAAGTAAGGCCCTTTTGCCTGGACTGACAAAGCAGAAGAGGCTTTCCAGGAGTTGAAGCGACTCCTGACGACCCTACCAATCATGGTAGCCCCTTAGCCCGGAGAGCACCTGTTGCTCTACATCGCGGCGACAACTGAAGTAGTAAGTATGGTCCTCGTCGCAGAGCGGCCGGACCCCTCATCTTCACAACCTGCTCCGGTAGCAGAAGACAGACGCCAGGAGGCCCCGCAGGACCAAGACGGTCTCCTCGGCCTCCAAGGCAACCTCCCGGAGGTCCAGGTCGGCCTCCCGGAGGTCCTTGGCAGTCTCCCGGACCTCCAAGATAAACCCCCGGGGGCCCTGCGGGACCCCCCGGGGGCTGAATGGGACCTCCCAGAGGTCCCCCAAGACCCCCCGGAGCTCCCGGACAATCAAGATAGCTTATGGGCCTCCGGGTCCCAGCTCCCGGAGGCCCCTGTGGGTCCACCCACCTCCAGTGGGCCAGGGCCAATGGACGAGGACCTCCCAGGCCTGAGAAAGAGGGTTCGAACCGTCCATAGGCCTGTCTACTACATCAGCGAAGTACTTCATGATGCCAAGACAAGGTACCTGGAAGTCCACAAGCTGCTGTATGCGGTGCTCGTGGCCTCCAGAAAGCTCCGCCATTACTTCCAGGCCCACCGGGTCTCAGTAGTCACCTCGTATCCACTGAAGACAATTCTTCACAGCCCCCATGCGACTGGCAACGTTGCTAAATGGGCGGCGGAGCTGGCGGAGTTTGAGCTGGACTTCCTCCCACGCCATGCAGTCAAGAGCCAAGCACTGGCTGACTTTGTGGCGGAGTGGACACCAACGGAGACTAACCCAGGGGGCCATGGGGGCGGAGAACCAGAGCACCAAGCTCCGGTCTTCACCAAACCCCACTGGACACTCTTCTTCGACGGCTCCTCGCGAAAGCAGGGGGCCGGTGCCGGCGTACTGCTCTTCATGCCATCGGGGGAACAGTTTGGGTATATGGTGCGTCTCAATTTCAAGGCAACCAACAACATGGCGGAGTATGAAGCACTCATCTTTGGCCTGCAGACATCCCTGTCTTTAGGCGATCGCCAGTTGTTGGCACAGGGCGACTCCCAGCTGGTCATCAAGCAAGTCAAGGGCGAATGCTCCTGCAATGACCCCCAGCTAGCTGCATATCTGCTTCATGTGCAGATGTTGGAGAAAGAATTCCTCGCCTTGGACCTGCACCACGTACCGCGCGCCGGTAATGCCGCAGCCGACGACCTTTCAACGAAAGCTTCCACCGGAGCCCCTGCGCCCGAAGGAGTCTTCGAGAGGACGTTGCTTCGGCCCACAGCCCGGCCCGCCGAGCCGGGCAAAGGGGGCTTGACCAGCACCTCGAAGCTGGCGGTCCCGGTGGCCCTACAACCGTGGGCGCCGCCAAGGATCGTAAGCGTCACTGGGGACTCCGTGCAACCCAGCGCTCAAGATCCAGAAGCTCAAGTCAGACCCGATGCATGGATCACGGAGATCCGGGACTACTTGAAGGACAATATCCTCCCTGATGAACATGCAACCGCTGAACGGATTGTGCGCATGGCTAAGAGGTACGCGCTGGTAGAGGGGGATCTCTACCGGCGTGGTGCCAACCACATCCTATTGCGGTGTATAACCCAGGGGGAAGGCTGCGACTTGCTCGCTGAGATCCATGGAGGCGAATGTGGAAGTCATTCTTCCTCACGCACGCTTGTCGGTAAAGCCTTCCGGCATGGATTCTACTGGCCGACAGCACTCCAGGATGCCGTCAAGCTGGTCGAGAGCTGCAAGGCGTGCCAGTTCCACGCCAAGCAGATCCATACACCAGCTCAGGCGGTACAGATGATCTCGCCCTCATGGCCGTTTGCCGTGTGGGGGCTGGACATCCTGGGACCGTTTCCCAGAACCGTCGGGGGGTTCCGGTACCTCTATGTCGCTTTCGACAAGTTCACCAAGTGGCCGGAAGCTACACCAGTTGTCACCATCAATAAACAATCCGCAGTAAAATTCATCAGGTCTATTGTCTGCCGGTTCGGGGTCCCAAACAGGATCATCACTGACAATGGGACCCAGTTCACCAGCGCAGCGTTCCAAGACTACTGTGAGGACCTTGGCATTCAGGTATGCTATGCCTCTGTCGCCCACCCGAAGAGCAATGGGCAAGTCGAGAGGGCCAATGCGGAGATTCTCCGGGGCCTCAAGACTCGTACCTTTGCCAGCCTGAAGAAACATGGTGCCAATTGGGTAGATGAACTTCCGAGCACACTATGGGCTAACCGGACATCCCAGAGCCGGGCCACCGGGGAGACACCCTTCTTCATGGTGTATGGGGCTGAAGCCATACTCCCTCCAGAAATCACCATGAAGTCTCACCGTGTCCGGGCTTACGACGAAGCCACGCAGGACAACCTCCGGCGTGAAGAAATCGACCTCGTCGACAAGGTCCGATTACATGCGGCACTCCGTAACGCGCGGTACAGACAGGCGCTTCGACGCTACCACCAGAGGTCTGTGCGTGCCTGGGGGCTGCAGGAAGGTGACCTGGTGTTGCGGCGCATACTTTCTCGTGAAGGGGCCCACAAACTCTCCTAGTTGGGAAGGCCCCTTCCGAGTCGCGAAAGTATGCCGCCCCGGGTGTGTGCGCCTTTCCACCGAGGATGGGGACCTGCTCCCGAACCCTTGGAACATAGAACACCTCCGTAAGTTCTACCCCTAAGAGCAAAAATAGGACAGTACTTTCTTTTCGTAATGAACCCCATAGAGTCCAGGAGCAGCGCTCGGAGCAGCTAAAACCCAGTGGACGGTCCAGGACTACGTTCAGCTTTGCCTGGTTGCGACTCCAAGCGCGTAGAGTCTTGCTTCCCCTATTAATGGGGTGGGTCGTGGCCTCCATGTTTAGCCTGCCTTCCTCCTATGGAAGGTTGTACGAAAAGAAGTCTGCCCTACTTTGCTCTTTCCTTGTACTCATTTAAATTGTGAATTGAGTTCTTTTTTATCGCCCTTGCAGTACATGGTTGCCATGTGCTCAGCTCCCCCTCTCTACAAGTCCCCAAGCATCAAGCATATGGTTGGGGCTGTAAGTCAAATAAGACTATGAGATAAGGGAGGGGGAGCCCCCAAGGAGAATTACGTTTCCTCTACCTGTGTGCAGGACTTCCAGGTTGCGGCAACGGGGACTGCATGAAGTAGGGGGAAAGGAGCTACCAACTACTTCGACCCAGGGCTAGAGGGGGCGGGACCCGGGGGCCCACGTGTCCAGCAGGCCCGGAACTCTCTCCTCCCTTGAGAAGGGCTCCGGGCTCGCCACGTGGCAGGCGGAAACCGGACCTGCCCCCGCGGTGGGAAAGCTCCGAAAGCCCGGCGTGTTCAACATGGCCAGGGCTCCCGTCTCCGCAGTAAAAGCAGTCATCAAGTGAGCGCACGCTCTCACGACCCGCGGCCGTTCGTGCTCCGGCAGCGGCCGATTCGGGACTTAGTGAAAGTGCGCGGATCGGAAGAGACGGAGGTCCCACCTCGGGCTCGTTATCTCCGCCGAGATGGGCCCGGGGGCCACTGTCGGTACCTGAGATATGGGGTACCCCCGCACACAGGGTAAAATTCCTAAGGTACTCGCCCTTCTCCGCAGGGAGAGCTCCGAAGGCGCCACGCGTCCGGCGGGGCCGGACCTCCCTCTCCTCAGAGGAGAGCTCCGGGCCCGCCACATGGCATACAGAAGCCGGACCTCCCCCTCCGCGGGAGAGAGGTCCGAAGATGCCATGCGTCCAGCAGGGCCGGACCTCCCTCTCCTCAGAGGAGAGCTCCAGGCCCGCCACGTGGCATACAGAAGCCGGACCTCCCCCTCCGCGGGAGAGAGGTCCGAAGGCGCCACGCGTCCAGCGGGGCCGGACCTCCCTCTCCTCAGAGGAGAGCTCCGGACCCGCCACGTGGCCAGAAGAACGGTGCTGCCTGCCCCCGAGCGGTAGGCAGCGGGCGTAAAGGCGCCCCACACCTTGCCCGTACAAGGTATTCAAGGCCCGCGTCTTCCCAAGACGCGGAAACGCTGAGCACGCGCCTGTCAGGTGCCGTTGCGCCCAGTCGCATCACACACTGGCGCGCGGTGTCAGAACCTGCCAGGTAATAAACACTGCGACAAGACATCCCATGCCACCTGCGCCGTCATCAACCACTACGACTAGCGGTGCGGCATGGGCAGGGCGGCAAGATGAAGACTCAGAAGCCTTCGACCAGAGGCAACTACCGGCATAACTACAGATATGGTAGACAATAGACAATCTTCCCGGGACCACCTGTCGGGTCCCGGCGCCCCTTGTAAGCCGCCCAAGTCTTGGACTATAAAAGGCTCGGGTAGGCGTCGATAGCAAGGGTTCGCATTTTGCAACTCATACGCTAGCCATACACTCTCAAGCTGTAACTCACCCCCAAGCTCAGGCCCCCGGCCCTGAGCAGCAAGCAATACAGCGAGCTCCATAGCTCGCCGTGGACGTAGGGTTTTACGCTCCGGCGGCCTGAACCACGTAAAACTCTCCGTGTCAAGCTCTCACTAACTCGTCCATCTGCGCAAGCTCTCCGCTAGGAACTAGCCCCTCCGAAAAAAGAACCTCCGCGGGCTGCCCAGTGCAGGCCCGGGGGAAGTGTCGACCGAACACTTCGACATACTCCATCGCCGTACTTGCCGCAGGAGGGAATGAAGCCGTCATGGCCAACTATTTCCCCGTTGCCTTGACCGGTCAAGCTCGGTCTTGGCTCATGAACCTCCCCCAGGGTTCCGTCACCTCCTGGGGAGAGCTTTGCTGACAGTTCGTAGCCAACTTCGGCAGCTCCTACACCCGGCCTGGCACGGAGCTTGACCTCCACGCCGTCCAGCAGCAACCTGGGGAGTCGCTGCGCTCTTTCATCCAGCGGTTCTCCCAGGTACGGAACACCATCCCACATATCCAAAATGCTTCTGTGGTGGTGGCGTTCCGGCAGGGCGTCCGGGACAGGATGATGCTCGAGAAGCTCGCGACCAGGGAGGTCCGTGACGTCTCAGAGCTCTTCAGGTTGGCAGACAAATGCGCCAGAGCGGCCGAAGGACGGAACTGGCACTCGCTGCCGTCCTCCGAGTCAGGGGGACTGCCCGGATCTAGTCCTACTCCCGGTGGAGGCAGCAGGAAGGCCAAGAACCGAGGCAGAAACAAGATAGAATAACCGGCTGCAGCCCCAGTCATCACTGCAGCGACGCTCGGTGGGGCTCGGGGGCCGCGCCCCGACAAGAAGCAGCGAAGATCACCAATCCCAGAAGGTGATGAAGACAATATGTGCCCCGTGCATAGCAGCTGTTGCCACACTGCTGCCGAGTGCCGGGAGATCCGAAGGCTCGCAGAGCGCTTCCGCAAGGAGAAGCGGCAGCGGGCTGATGCCCTGCCCTTCCGTCCAAAGGAAGATGAGCAGGGGGTGGATGTTCCAGACAACATTGACCACCCAGAGGAGATCCAGGAGCCTCAGCGTGTCGTGAAGGCGGCACGAAATCATGAGGATTCCGGCTCCAGCGACGATGAGCGTCGGAAGAAGCTCTACATCATATACGGCGGGTCCGCCGACCCCTCGTCCCGAAGCGCAGTCAAGACTCTGCGCCGAGCGGTAGCGTCGGTGGTGCCACTCCCAAGTGCTGCACCGCACCTAAAGTGGATGGGGACCCCCATCAGCTTTGACGCCACCGACTGCCCCAGGAACTGTCACACCCGGTTTTTCCGAAGAACAACCAAGTGAATATCACATGTATGCCAGGATCATTTTCTCATACATGTGATGACAAATAGTGAAGCATCATTTATTACAAGCCAGGTGTTGAATATAAATAAGTCTTACATCGCAAATGTCTCAATGGACACTAATGCTTCATCACAAGTAAATAAACTAGCAGCGGAATATTAATCTTTAGGGCTCCATCACAGGCGTTGCCCGGGGGTCTTCATGAACCTAAAAGCCTTCCTCGGGTCCAAAATCTTGGTCATTATACACCACCTCATTATCTTGACCTGAGCAGCAATATAAACCAACAAATATGCAAGGTTGAGTACCAATGGTACTCAGCAAGTGTGGGAAAATCATATCATGCATGGCTAGAACAAGGAGAGGTTGAACTCATGGTTAAAGCACTACGCAATTAACACCTATCACCTTAGCTTATTAAGCACCTACATTACTACAGAGGTAAAATGGTCCAAATCTCCCAACCCATTATCATAATCCAATAACCATAACATCATTTCCAATGTTAAGCTCCCCGCTTAACTTCCAAAACCATCAATCCTCTAATCATGAATAAGTCCAGGCCGCTCTTGACCGTGAGCACGGCTGTCAAGACAGTTTTGACTCTGCAGAGTTTGTACCACTGTACCCACAAGTAGTGATTTCATCCCCCGTTGCCGGGTGGACTAAAAGAACCTCCATTATGCCAGTGGCTACGATCCACATTCACACTTCTCAGGTGTGCAGCCAGGAGATCACTACGAAGCCTTTACAAAGGGATTCCCGACGAGCGTGGGCCCACTGAGGTTTCACCCCTAACAGCATACAAGAGGCTCAAACCCCGCTGCAGTGGCCCCCTCTTGAGCCTTGCGGTTCATATGGTAGTCCAGCTGACACCTACTCCCCGCACCATCCAACACACCCATACTACGCCGGGGATACACCTAATTAATTGGCCAAGCTGCCCCATCTCAGCATGTGGTTGGCACTGTAAATCCGGGTTACATGCTCCATGAACCGGTCCTTAGGATCCAGGCAAGTACTAAACACAAACCCAAGTCTCGTGCACCCAGCACACAACCAAAACATCCAACTTGCCTTGATCCCTACCTCTACATAACTCACGATGTCTCATTCAAGAGTATGGTAATATAAACTGATGATTTCATGTCCCAAACATCCCATTCTAAGCATGGCTAAGCATATGCATGGAAATAAATGACATGACAAAATAAATCCCAACCCAAGCTACAAGGAAACAAGGTAATGCAATTCTAGGGAAACTTCCTAGCATGGGTTTCATATTTCATTTGACAATGCAAATAATTCTATCTACACATCCTAGCATAGGATCAAAGTGGTCAAGGACACTTGCCTCCTTCTTGCTGCTCTTGGAATGGGTAGTCCTGATCTTGGAAAGGGATAACTTGCTCTTGAACAGGTTCTACTTCATAACATCACACATAGCAAAAGAAAAACAACAATCATAAGACATAGTTCACACTTCTTAATTCATACAAACCACACATTCACATTTATAAAAGTTCTTTACCATTATATGTGTTGTGGTTACTTTATGTGTGTTGAGTTGTGGCTTGCATGCACTTTTAACCATGTGTATATGATTCCTACTTTTATGTCCACATTTATACTTACATACTATTTATATGGGTTTCCAATAAATTTCTTATATTCAACTACTACACCTTTTCACTACCAGGTATGTATGAAAAGTATTTTTTTCTTCTCCATATGTGCCTTCAGAATTTCTACCAACCCTAAACTGAATTCTTTGGATTTTAGAAACTCCATTTATCATTTACTAGTTGCTATATTTTCAGATTTATATTCCTATGCATAATTGTGTATTTTATTATGAAATTAGTAATACACATCATCTAAACAGTATAGGTTCTGGTCCTAAATGATTTAATAACATATTTTGACCTTGGCTTCTGATGTAGACTATTTCATAATTATTTTCCCTATATTTCTATGACTATTCTTTACTTAAAAATGTGTCCCTATACTAATAAATGTGAATAATAGATGAAACAGATTTATTTCAGCCCAAAAATAGATTTTTATCTCACTCCAAAGTTTTCTAAGTACTGAGAAAGTTTTTAATTAATTTTGACAATTATGTTTTCCCCCTTTTTAATTTTTAAACACTAGTTACATATTCAATTTTCTAAATTAAATACTAAACAGGGCTAAAATAATGAATTCACCCCATTACAGGGTCTATAATATTATTTTCATAATTTCCAGGGGTCTAGCTACACTTATCAGAGGTGTTTTTCCTAATTTTTATTAAGTCCAGGGGCTAAAACTGATTTTTAAATGAATTTACATGATTTTCTGGAGTTCCAGGGGCTAGATCTGAAGTTTCCGGGGCTAGCTCTCAATTCCAGAGAACCCCAGGGGGTAGCACGTAAGAATTCCAGTCTTTATAATGCGGGGTTGACGTGGACCGTCCGATTTTAAACCGACGGCTGAGATTATAACATCGAACCGGTACGCGGGGTTTTAAAGTCTACCGTGCGATTTAAAATAAACGGCGCACAAGCAGCCACGTCGCTCTGATCGAGCGCGGGCGGCGCTGCCGGCGGCGCACGGCGGCGGGAAGCGGCGATCTCGCCGGAAAGTTTCGGATCCTCGAGAATTCTGCCTAGAACTGTGATCTTATGGCCTAGATCGATAGAGGGGAGGTCAGGGATCTCACCTCGGGGGTTTTCTCGAGCTCGGGGGTCCTGGAAAGTGATCGGCGGCGAGGTCCGAGGCAAAACCACGGCGAAGCTCGTCGGCGCTGTGTTTACACCGTAACTCTCCGAGTTTTCTGCACCTGCAAAGTTCCCCGGAGGCGGTGGATCAAGACCAGCGAGTTAGATCAGAGTTTCCGAGCTTAGATCGGCCAGAATTCACCGGCAAAGTCTCGGTGCTCACCGGAGTGAAAATCGGCGATCGCGTGGGAAAAACTGATCGGGGCTGGGGTTTTTATAGCCGGGGGAGGGCGGTGGGTCAGTTGTGATCGAGTTGGATTCTTCTGGGACCGGAATTCGAGCTGCGGAACGGGTTTTCCGATCGGTTAAGATCGCGCGCGCTCGGGGGAAAAGTCCGGGGTCGCGGGGGCTCAGGATTAGGGATGACAGGCGGGTCCCACCTGTCTGTGTGAGAGAGCGCGGGCGCGCGCGGGGGCGGGCTGGCGCGGGGAAAGCTGGGCCGGCTGGCGGGTTTCGGCTCACTGGCCGGTTTTTTTCCCGTTTCTCTTTTTCTTTTTCCATTTCTTTTCTGTTTTGAGTCTAATTTGAATTCCAGTTTGAATTTGAATTTTTGCAAAACATGCAACACGTCCAAAAATTTTTAAATTCCCCTCTGAACATGGTTTTGGGTTTTGAATCAAAATTTGGGGTGTTACAGCTCTACCCCCCTTAAAAGAAATCTCGTCCTCGAGATTGGTGTTTCTAAGAAAACAATTCCGGAAATTGTGCCTTGAGCTCATCTTCCCGTTCCCAGGTAGCTTCCTCTTCTGAGTGATGCTTCCACTGCACCTTGCACATCCGGATTCTTTTATTTCTGGTGAGGCGTTCCATTGTCTCCAAAATCTTGTATGGTTGTTCGGCATAAGACAAATCTTCAGCTACATCCACTTCATTCATGGGTAACACCTCTTCAGGCGTCCTCAGGCATTTCTTGAGTTGTGACACATGGAATACATCGTGCACGTCCGATAGATGAACCGGTAACTCTAGTTGGTACGCCACTTCGCCTTTTCTTTCCAAAACTTGAAAGGGTCCGATGTATCGAGGTGACAACTTCCCTTTCACCTTGAACCGACGAAGTCCTCTGATAGGGGACACCTTGAGATAAACATAGTCTCCCACGTTGAAAACGAGTTCTCTTCTTCGTACATCAGCATAACTCTTCTGGCGTGTTTGTGCTATCCTCAAGTTGTTGCGAATCTCCCTCACCTTCGCTTCGGCTTCTTGTAGCACTTCTGGACCAAACACTTTACTTTCTCCTGTTTGGTTCCAAAATAGAGGAGTTCTGCACTTCCTTCCATACAAAGCTTCAAACGGTGACATCTTCATACTAGCTTGATAACTGTTGTTATAGGAAAATTCCGCATACGGTAAGTTCTTGTCCCAACTCCTATTGTTTTTGAGAGCACATGCCCTTAACATATCTTCAAGGATCTGATTGGTTCTCTCCGTCTGCCCGTCAGTTTGGGGATGATAGGCAGAGCTGAAATTCAGATGGGTTCCCATGGTTTCATGCAACTTCTGCCAGAACCTTGAGGTGAACTGTGTCCCTCGATCCGACACAATCTTCTTTGGCACTCCATGGTAACACACAATCCTTTACATGTACAATTCTGCCAATTTGGATCCGCTGTAGCTTTCTTTCACGGGGATGAAATGAGCTACCTTGGTTAGCCTATCAATAATGACCCATATTGAATCATACCCGGATTGGGTCCTAGGCAATCCCATGACAAAATCCATGCTGATTTCTTCCCACTTCCATTCAGGCACTTTGAGTGGTTGCAATAATCCCGCGGGTCGTTGATGTTCAGCTTTCACCAACTGACATGTGTCACATAGGGCAACATGTTCCGTGACATCTCGCTTCATGCCATACCACCAATACCTGCTCTTGAGGTCCTGGTACATCTTCGTACTCCTAGGATGAATGGAATAGTCGGAATCGTGAGCCTCCTTCAAAATTAATTCACGGATCTCCTTTACTTCTGGCACACAGATCCTTTTCCCGTGCCACACCGTTCCTTGTTCATCCTCTCTAAAACCAGGAGCTTTATTTTCCTTGATGAGCTGTCTGATCTCTTGTATCTTCTCATCATTCTTTTGTCCCTCGCGTATGTCTTGCTCGAGTGTGGAGTCCACTTCCATGGCGATGGCTTCACCACTATTTACTAGACATAGATTGAGTCTTATAACCTCGTCCTTCAATTCTGCAGGCATGTCCTTCAAACTCAACTTATTGACCTGCACTTTCCGACTCAAAGCATCGGCCACGACGTTTGCTTTCCCAGGATGATAGTTGATGCCCACATCAAAGTCATTGATTAGCTCTAACCATCTCCTTTGTCGGAGATTGAGATCTGGCTGTGTGAATATGTACTTCAAACTCTTATGGTCCGTATATATCTCTGTCCTCTTCCCCATCAAATAGTGCCGCCAAATTTTCAGCGCGTGTACCACTGCAGCTAGTTCTAGGTCATGTGTAGGATAGTTCTTCTCGTGCTTCCGAAGCTGCCGGGATGCATATGCCACGACATGTCCTTCTTGCATGAGAACACATCCCAACCCGTTTCCAGAGGCATCGCAGTACACTGTGAAATTCTTCTGCATATCTGGCATAACCAACACTGGGGCTGTCGTCAATCTCTTCTTTAGCTCCTGAAAGCTCGTCTCGCACTGTGGCGTCCAGGTGAATTTGATTCCCTTTTCCAACAGTTTAGTGAGAGGTCTCGAGATCTTGGAGAATCCCTCAATAAACCGTCGATAGTATCCAGCCAATCCCAAAAAGCTTCGAACTTCCCCGACATTTTCAGGGGTTTTCCACTTCTGGATATCCTCGATTTTGGCGGGATCTACGGAGATTCCTCCCTCCGAGATATATGTCCTAAAAAGGGAACTCTCTTCAGCCAAAACTCACACTTGCTCAACTTGGCATATAGTTGGTGTTCTCTCAACCTCTGCAACACTAACCTTAGATGTTTCTCATGTTCTCCTTCATCTTTGGAGAAGACGAGAATATCATCTATGAAAACCACCACAAATTTGTCCAGATATTCCATGAATACCTTGTTCATGAGGTACATGAAATATGCCGGGGCATTGGTTAGCCCAAAAGGCATGACAGTGTATTCATACAGTCCGTACCGAGATACGAAAGCTGTCTTGGGAATATCTGATTGCCTTATCTTGAGTTGGTGGTACCCCAACCTGAGATCAATTTTCGAGAACACACAAGCTCCCCTCAACTGATCAAACAAGTCTTCAATGCGGGGTAATGGGTACTTGTTCTTGATGGTTACCTCATTCAAGGCACGGTAATCCACGCATAACCTTTGGGTTCCGTCTTCCTTGAGCACAAATATCACCGGAGCTCCCCATGGTGAGGAACTAGGGCGAATATACCCCTTCTCCGTCAATTCTCTCAAATGATCCTTGAGCTCTTCTAGCTGCTTGGAGTCCATTCGATAAGGTCTCTTGTATATCGGGGCTGTCCCCGGTACTAGCTCAATTGCGAATTCCACGTCACGGTCGGGAGGCATACCTGGCAACTCCTCCGGAAAAACATCTGGATATTCCCTGATAGTCCTGATTTCCTCAACTTTCACTTCCACTTGATTTAATTTGATGTCCCTCCTAGGCTCGTGTATCGTTATGAACTTTACTCTTGTGCCATTGGGGTGAGTTAGTTCCACCATTCTGGTCGAACAATGGATGATTCCTTTATGTTTGGTCAACCAATCCATACCCAAAATAATATCTATCCCTTGTGAATCTATCACTATGAGGTTAGCCGTAAATACTACCCCATTAATGTCTAGGTTCACTTTGGGACACACTTGTCTTGTCCTTATTTCTCCACCTGGAGAGTTTACCACTAGCATATGGTTCATTTGTGTGGTTGCTAGGTCATGCTTCTTAACAAACCCTTGAGCAATGAACGAGTGGGTAGCACCAGAATCAAACAGCAGAGTTGCAAGGTGTAAATTGGCAGGAAACTTACCAACTACCACGTCGGGTGCCTCTTGTGCTTCCTCCATAGTGACGTGGTTCACCCGTCCTCTCATTACATTCTGCTGTTGCGGCGGCGCAGGCTTCTTCTTTGGGCATTTATGGGCGTAGTGCCCCACTTCACCACAGCTGAAACATTGCACCCCAATCTTAGATGCTTGGCCCTTGTTGTCTTGGGGTTGGTTTGGGGGTCCTTGCAATGCTGGTCGAGGTGGATATGCGGGGCGAGGCTGCTGCACAAACTGACGTTGCGGCTGTGCTGGTGCCGCGGGTGGCCTGTAGTTTGGGTTGTACCCTCTTGGTGCTGAATAGGGTACCACAGCACGGCTTGTCTGCCCCGTAGGTTGCTGCATCATACGTGGGCGGGTGTTGCTCCCTGAGGTCTGATGTGACCATCCCGCCTTCCTCTTATTCTCATTTTCCAGGGCCTTTAGCTTCCTTTCCACCACAAATGCTCTGTCCACCATCTTTTGAAAGCTTTCATACTCATTTGAGGACATTGCACACTGCATCTCTGCGGTAAGTCCTTCCACGAAACAATCTTGTTTCTGCTCATCAGTCTCTATGTCTCGTGGAGCATAACGGGATAGTTGAGTAAATTTAGTGAGGTATTCCCTCACAGTCATGTTTCCCTGCTGCAGTCCCAAAAATTCCTTCCTCTTGTTTTTGAGTTCACCTCTTGGGATGTAATGGTTGCGGAAGCTACGCTTGAACTCTTCCCAAGTGATGTTCTCAGGGTCATGATGGGCGGCCACGTAGGCGGTCCACCAATCAGCAGCAGGTCCATGCAATTGATGAGAGGCAAACAGCACCCTCTCATACCCTTGGCACTGTATGATCCTCATCTTACTTTCAATGGTCTCCAGCCAATCATCTGCCTCCAGAGGTTCAGCAGCACTTGCAAACTTTGGAGGTTGAGTTCCTAGAAACTCACTCAACCTTGGTTGGCGTGGTGCAGCTTGTGGAGGTGAAACTTGATGCAAGTTGGCCACCACTTGAGTCAAGTTCTGGATAAGCTGATTTTCGTGTATAATCCTCATCTCCGAACTCCATTCTTCCCTCTTCTCACGGATGGTCCTGGTGGAGTTATAGTGGATGATTAGCTTGCCCGTATTGCCGGCGGCTTCGAGCATACATCGAAGACGGCGCAACAAGTCTCCTACTGCCAATCCGTAGGAAAGGTACGTCACTGGACGACTCTCCTCTCTTTCAGCAAGGGCAACTACGGAAACTCTCCCTCCTGTGGACTTACGAGCGGTGCGAATCATGCGAACCATCTAAAACAAAAGAATTTAAAATTAGGTTAGATAAATTCTCAAACAAAAATCCTATTTTGAATGAAAGTTGGTGTAAGATGAAGAAAATGACTCCTTTAATAACACTTTTCCACCCACACCTTGGAAAATAGTTTTTAAGAAAATAGGGCCCTTAAATACGTCCATTTCTACCTAGGTCCACGTTCCTACGGGCAACCTTGGCTCTGATACCACCTCTTGTCACACCCGGTTTTTCCGAAGAACAACCAAGTGAATATCACATGTATGCCAGGATCATTTTCTCATACATGTGATGACAAATAGTGAAGCATCATTTATTACAAGCCAGGTGTCGAATATAAATAAGTCTTACATCGCAAATGTCTCAATGGACACTAATGCTTCATCACAAGTAAATAAACTAGCAGCGGAATATTAATCTTTAGGGCTCCATCACAGGCGTTGCCCGGGGGTCTTCATGAACCTAAAAGCCTTCCTCGGGTCCAAAATCTTGGTCATTATACACCACCTCATTATCTTGACCTGAGCAGCAATATAAACCAACAAATATGCAAGGTTGAGTACCAATGGTACTCAGCAAGTGTGGGAAAATCATATCATGCATGGCTAGAACAAGGAGAGGTTGAACTCATGGTTAAAGCACTACGCAATTAACACCTATCACCTTAGCTTATTAAGCACCTACATTACTACAGAGGTAAAATGGTCCAAATCTCCCAACCCATTATCATAATCCAATAACCATAACATCATTTCCAATGTTAAGCTCCCCGCTTAACTTCCAAAACCATCAATCCTCTAATCATGAATAAGTCCAGGCCGCTCTTGACCGTGAGCACGGCTGTCAAGACAGTTTTGACTCTGCAGAGTTTGTACCACTGTACCCACAAGTAGTGATTTCATCCCCCGTTGCCGGGTGGACTAAAAGAACCTCCATTATGCCAGTGGCTACGATCCACATTCACACTTCCCAGGTGTGCAGCCAGGAGATCACTACGAAGCCTTTACAAAGGGATTCCCGACGAGCGTGGGCCCACTGAGGTTTCACCCCTAACAGCATACAAGAGGCTCCAACCCCGCTGCAGTGGCCCCCTCTTGAGCCTTGCGGTTCATATGGTACTCCAGCTGACACCTACTCCCCGCAACATCCAACACACCCATACTACGCCGGGGATACACCTAATTAATTGGCCAAGCTGCCCCATCTCAGCATGTGGTTGGCACTGTAAAGCCGGGTTACATGCTCCATGAACCGGTCCTTAGGATCCAGGCAAGTACTAAACACAAACCCAAGTCTCGTGCACCCAGCACACAACCAAAACATCCAACTTGCCTTGATCCCTACCTCTACATAACTCACGATGTCTCATTCAAGAGTATGGTAATATAAACTGATGATTTCATGTCCCAAACATCCCATTCTAAGCATGGCTAAGCA
Source organism: Neostapfia colusana (assembly GCA_030760725.1). Taxonomy (NCBI): domain Eukaryota; kingdom Viridiplantae; phylum Streptophyta; class Magnoliopsida; order Poales; family Poaceae; genus Neostapfia; species Neostapfia colusana. Next base: position 2,586,163 of record JASWHV010000010.1, on the reverse strand, counting down.
TATGCATGGAAATAAATGACATGACAAAATAAATCCCAACCCAAGCTACAAGGAAACAAGGTAATGCAATTCTAGGGAAACTTCCTAGCATGGGTTTCATATTTCATTTGACAATGCAAATAATTCTATCTACACATCCTAGCATAGGATCAAAGTGGTCAAGGACACTTGCCTCCTTCTTGCTGCTCTTGAAATGGGTAGTCCTGATCTTGGAAAGGGATAACTTGCTCTTGAACAGGTTCTACTTCATAACATCACACATAGCAAAAGAAAAACAACAATCATAAGACATAGTTCACACTTCTTAATTCATACAAACCACACATTCACATTTATAAAAGTTCTTTACCATTATATGTGTTGTGGTTACTTTATGTGTGTTGAGTTGTGGCTTGCATGCAATTTTAACCATGTGTATATGATTCCTACTTTTATGTCCACATTTATACTTACATACTATTTATATGGGTTTCCAATAAATTTCTTATATTCAACTACTACACCTTTTCACTACCAGGTATGTATGAAAAGTATTTTTTTCTTCTCCATATGTGCCTTCAGAATTTCTACCAACCCTAAACTGAATTCTTTGGATTTTAGAAACTCCATTTATCATTTACTAGTTGCTATATTTTCAGATTTATATTCCTATGCATAATTGTGTATTTTATTATGAAATTAGTAATACACATCATCTAAACAGTATAGGTTCTGGTCCTAAATGATTTAATAACATATTTTGACCTTGGCTTCTGATGTAGACTATTTCATAATTATTTTCCCTATTTTTCTATGACTATTCTTTACTTAAAAATGTGTCCCTATACTAATAAATGTGAATAATAGATGAAACAGATTTATTTCAGCCCAAAAATAGATTTTTTATCTCACTCCAAAGTTTTCTAAGTACTGAGAAAGTTTTTAATTAATTTTGACAATTATGTTTGTCCCCCTTTTTAATTTTTAAACACTAGTTACATATTCAATTTTCTAAATTAAATACTAAACAGGGCTAAAATAATGAATTCACCCCATTACAGGGTCTATAATATTATTTTCATAATTTCCAGGGGTCTAGCTACACTTATCAGAGGTGTTTTTCCTAATTTTTATTAAGTCCAGGGGCTAAAACTGATTTTTAAATGAATTTACATGATTTTCTGGAGTTCCAGGGGCTAGATCTGAAGTTTCCGGGGCTAGCTCTCAATTCCAGAGAACCCCAGGGGGTAGCACGTAAGAATTCCAGTCTTTATAATGTGGGGTTGACGTGGACCGTCCGATTTTAAACCGACGGCTGAGATTATAACATCGAACCGGTACGCGGGGTTTTAAAGTCTACCGTGCGATTTAAAATAAACGGCGCACAAGCAGCCACGTCGCTCTGATCGAGCGCGGGCGGCGCTGCCGGCGGCGCACGGCGGCGGGAAGCGGCGATCTCGCCGGAAAGTTTCGGATCCTCGAGAATTCTGCCTAGAACTGTGATCTTATGGCCTAGATCGATAGAGGGGAGGTCAGGGATCTCACCTCGGGGGTTTTCTCGAGCTCGGGGGTCCTGGAAAGTGATCGGCGGCGAGGTCCGAGGCAAAACCACGGCGAAGCTCGTCGGCGCTGTGTTTACACCGTAACTCTCCGAGTTTTCTGCACCTGCAAAGTTCCCCGGAGGCAGTGGATCAAGATCAGCGAGTTAAATCAGAGTTTCCGAGCTTAGATCGGCCAGAATTCACCGGCGAAGTCTCGGTGCTCACCGGAGTGAAAATCGGCGATCGCGTGGGAAAAACTGATCGGGGCTGGGGTTTTTATAGCCGGGGGAGGGCGGTGGGTCAGTTGTGATCGAGTTGGATTCTTCTGGGACCGGAATTCGAGCTGCGGAACGGGTTTTCCGATCAGTTAAGATCGCGCGCGCTCGGGGGAAAGTCCGGGGTCGCGGGGGCTCAGGGTTAGGGATGACAGGCGGGTCCCACCTGTCTGTGTGAGAGAGCGCGGGCGCGCGCGGGGGCGGGCTGGCGCGGGGAAAGCTGGGCCGGCTGGCGGGTTTCGGCCCACTGGCCGGTTTTTTTCCCGTTTCTCTTTTTCTTTTTCCATTTCTTTTCTGTTTTGAGTCTAATTTGAATTCCAGTTTGAATTTGAATTTTTGCAAAACATGCAACACGTCCAAAAATTTTTAAATTCCCCTCTGAACATGGTTTTGGGTTTTGAATCAAAATTTGGGGTGTTACAGGAACATGGCTGGGGCCGGCCAACTACCACTCCTGGTGGCCCCTACCATCGCCAACGTGAGAATGTACCACGTTTTGGTAGATGGAGGGGCTGGGCTGAACCTCATCAGCCGTGCAGCTTTCCAGAAGCTGCAGATCCCGATGGCCAAGCTCACCCCGTCGAGCCCGTTCTCAGGGGTAGGGCCGGGACAGGTTATCCCCTACGGCAACATTAGTCTCCCGGTGACCTTCGGGGCTCCGGACAGCTATCGAACAGAGTACATTCTGTTCGACGTAGCGGAGATAGACCTCCCCTTCAACGCCATAATCGGCAGGCCAGCCCTGTACCGGTTCATGGCTGTAGCCCATTACGGCTACCTTGTCCTGAAGATGCCAACACCGACAGGTGTTCTCAGGATTCGTGGGGACCGCACTGCTGCAGTGTCGGCCCTGGAGAAGCTCCAAGCACTCGCAACAGCTGGGGCATCAGCCCCCGGCAATACGGAGCCGGACCAGCTCCGCCCGTGCGCACGTCACCGTGCTTCCACCACAGCACCCCGGGTGCAACCTCTCGACGAGGGCGGCGTCCGCTTAAAGGTCGTCCAAGTCGGCGCCGAAGCTACCCAGACCACCCGGGTAGCCGGGGGCCTGGATAGTAAATAGGAAGGCGCGCTCGTCACCTTCCTCCGGCACAACGTCGACGTGTTTGAATGGCAGCCATCACAGATGCCGGGGATCCCCAGGAAGGTGATCGAGCACCACTTGAAAGTCTTCCCCGACGCCCGGCCGGTTCAACAGAAGCCCCGCAAGCAGTCTGTCGAAGTGTGCGATCGACACTTCCCCCGGGCCTGCACTGGGCAGCCCGCGGAGGTTCTTTTTTCGGAGGGGCTAGTTCCTAGCGGAGAGCTTGTGCGGATGGACGAGTTAGTGAGAGCTTGACACAGGAAGTTTTACGTGGTTCAGGCCGCCGGAGCGTAAAACCCTACGTCCACGGCGAGCTATGGAGCTCGCTGTATTGCTTGCTGCTCAGGGCCGGGGGCCTGAGCTTGGGGGTGAGTTACAGCTTGAGAGTGTATGGCTAGCGTATGAGTTGCAGAATGCGAACCCTTGCTATCGACGCCTACCCGAGCCTTTTATAGTCCAAGGCTCGGGCGGCTTACAAGGGAAGCCGGGACCCGACAGGTAGTCCCGGGAAGATTGTCTATTATCTACCGTATCTGTAGTTATGCCGGTGGTTGCCTCCGGTCGAAGGCTTCTGAGTCTTCCTTTTGCCGCCCTGCCCATGCCGTGCGCTAGTCGTAGTGGTTGATGACGGCGCAGGCGGCATGGGATGTCTTGTCGTGGCGTTTATTACCTGTCAGGTTCTGACACCGCGCGCCAGTCTGTGATGCGACTGGACGCAACGGCACCTGACAGGCGCGTGCTCCGCGTTTCCGCGTCTTGGGAAGACGCGGGCCTTGAATTCCTTGTACGGGTAAGGTGAGGGGCGCCTTTACGCCCGCTGCCTACCGCTCGGGGGCAGGCAGCACCGTTCTTCCAGCCACGTGGCGGGTCCGAAGCTCTTCTCTGAGGAGAGGGAGGTCTGGCCCCGCTGGACGCGTGGCGCCTTCGGACCTCTCTCCCGCAGAGGGGGGGGTCCGGCTTCTGCATGCCACGTGGCGGGCCCGGAGCTCACCTCTGAGGAGAGGGAGGTCCGGCCTTGCTGGACGCGTGGCGTCTTCGGACCTCTCTCCCGCGGAGGGGGAGGTCCGGCTTCTGTATGCCACGTGGCGGGCCCGGAGCTCTCCTCTGAGGAGAGGGAGGTCCGGCCCCGCCAGACGCGTGGCGCCTTCGGAGCTCTCCCTGCAGAGAAGGTCGAGCACCTTAGGCATTTTACCCTGTGCGCGGGGGTACCCCATATCTCAGGTACCGACAGTGGCCCCCGGGCCCATCTCGGGGTAGATAGCGAGCCCGAGGTGGGACCTCCGTCTCTTCCGATCCGCACACTTTCTCTAAGTCCCGACATGACCGCTGCTGGAGCACGAACGGCTGCGGGATCGTGAGAGCGTGCGCCCACTTGATGATTGCTCTTACTGCGGGGGCGGGAGCCCCGGCCATGTTGAGATCGCAGGGCTTTCGGAGCTCTTCCACTACAGGGGGAGGTCCGGCTTCCGTCTGCCACGTGGCGAGCCCGGAGCCCCTCTCAAGGAAGGGGAGAGTTCCGGGCCTGCTGGACTCGTGGGACCCCTGGGTCCCGCCCCCTCTAGCCCTGGGTCGAAGTAGTTGGTAGCTCCTTTCCCCCTACTTCACGCAGTCCCCGTTGCCGTAACCTGGAAGTCCTGCACACAGGTAGAGGAAACGTAATTCTCCTTTTGGGCTCCCCCTCCCTTGTTTTACAGTCCTATTTGACTTACAGCCCCCAACCATACGCTTGATGCTTGGGGGTTTGTAGAGAGGGGGAGCTGAGCACACGGCAGCCATGTACTGCAAGGGTGATAAAATAACTCAATTCACAATTCAAATGAGTACAAGGAAAGAGCAAAGTAGGGCAGACTTCTTTTTGCACAACCTTCCATAGGAGGAAGGCAGGCTAAACATGGAGGCCACGACCCACCCCATTAAGAGGGGAAGCAAGACTCTACGCGCTTGGAGTCGGAACCAGGCAAAGCTGAACGTAGTCCTGGACCGTCCCCTGGGGTTTAGCTGCTCCGAGCACTGCTCCTGGACTCTATGGGGTTCATTACGAAAAGAAAGTACTGACCTATTTTTGCTCTTAGGGGTAGAACTTACGGAGGTGCTCTATGTTCCAAGGATTCGGGAGCAGGTCCCCATCCTCGGTGGAGAGGCGCACACTCCCGGGGCGGCATACTTTCGTGACTCGGAAGGGGCCTTCCCAACTGGGGGAGAGTTTGTGGGCCCCTTCGCGAGAAAGTATGCGCCGCAACACCAGGTCACCTTCCTGCAGCTCCCGGGCACACACAGACCTCTGGTGGTAGCGCCGAAGCGCCTGTCTGTACTGCGCGTTACGGAGTGCCGCATGTAATCGGACCTCGTCGACGAGGTCGATTTCTCCACGCCGGAGGTTGTCCTGCGCGGCTTCGTCGTAAGCCCGGACACGGTGAGACTTCATGGTGATTTCTGGAGGAAGTACAGCTTCGGCCCCGTACACCATGAAGAAGGGTGTCTCCCCGGTGGCCCGGCTCTGGGATGTCCGGTTAGCCCATAGCGTGCTCGGAAGTTCATCTACCCAATTGGCACCATGTTTCTTCAGGCTGGCGAAGGTACGAGTCTTGAGGCCCCGGAGAATCTCCGCATTGGCCCTCTCGACTTGCCCATTGCTCTTCGGGTGAGCGACCGAGGCATAGCATACCTGAATGCCAAGGTCCTCACAGTAGTCTTGAAATGCTGCGCTGGTGAACTGGGTCCCATTGTCAGTGATGATCCTGTTTGGGACCCCGAACCAGCAGACAATGGATCTGATGAATTTTACTGCTGATTGTTTATTAATGGTGACAACTGGTGTAGCTTCCGGCCACTTGGTGAACTTGTCGATGGCGACATAGAGGTACCGGAACCCCCCGATGGTTCTGGGGAATGGCCCCAGGATGTCCAGCCCCCACACGGCAAACGGCCACGAGGGCGGGATCATCTGTACCGCCTGAGCCGGTGTATGGATCTGCTTGGCGTGGAACTGGCACACCTTGCAGCTCTCGACCAGCTTGACGGCATCCTGGAGTGCTGTCGGCCAGTAGAAGCCATGCCGGAAGGCTTTACCGACAAGCGTGCGTGAGGAAGAATGACTTCCACATTCGCCTCCATGGATCTCAGCGAGCAAGTCGCAGCCTTCCCCCTGGGTTATACACCGCAATAGGATGTGGTTGGCGCCACGCCGGTAGAGATCCCCCTCTACCAGCGCGTACCTCTTAGCCATACGCACAATCCGTTCAGCGGTTGCATGTTCATCAGGGAGGATATTGTCCTTCAAGTAGTCCCAGATCTCCGTGATCCATGCATCGGGTTTGACTTGAGCTTCTGGATCTTGAGCGCTGGGTTGCACGGAGTCCCCAGTGACGCTTACAATCCTTGGCGGCGCCCACGGTTGTAGGGCCACCGGGACCGCCAGCTTCGAGGTGCTGGTCAAGCCCCCTTCGCTCGGCTCGGCGGGCCGAGCTGTGGGCCGCAGCAACGTCCTCTCAAAGACTCCTTCGGGCGCAGGGGCTCTGGTGGAAGCCTTCGTTGAAAGGTCGTCGGCTGCGGTATTACCGGCGCGCGGTACGTGGTGCAGGTCCAAGGCGAGGAATTCTTTCTCCAACATCTGCACGTGAAGCAGATATGCAGCTAGCTGGGGGTCATTGCAGGAGCATTCGCCCTTGACTTGCTTGATGACCAGCTGAGAGTCGCCCTGTGCCAACAACTGGCGAGCGCCTAAAGACAGGGCTGTCTGCAGGCCAAAGATGAGTGCTTCATACTCCGCCATGTTGTTGGTTGCCTTGAAATTGAGACGCACCATATACCCAAACTGTTCCCCCGATGGCATGAGGAGCAGTACGCCGGCACCGGCCCCCTGCTTTCACAAGGAGCCGTCGAAGAAGAGTGTCCAGTGGGGTTCGGTGAAGACCGGAGCTTGGTGCTCCGGTTCTCCGCCCCCATGGCCCCCTGGGTCAGCCTCCGTTGGTGTCCACTCCGCCACAAAGTCAGCCAGTGCTTGGCTCTTGACTGCATGGCGTGGGAGGAAGTCCAGCTCAAACTCCGCTAGCTCCGCCGCCCATTTAGCAACGTTGCCCGTCGCATGGGGGCTGTGAAAAATTGTCTTCAGTGGATACGAGGTGACTACCGAGACCCGGTGGGCCTGGAAGTAATGGCGGAGCTTCCTGGAGGCAACGAGCACCGCATACAGAAGCTTGTGGACTTCCAGGTACCTTGTCTTGGCATCATGAAGTACTTTGCTGACGTAGTAGACAGGCCTCTGTACGGTTCGAACCCTCTTTCTCAGGTCTGGGAGGTCCTCGTCCATTGGCCCTCTGGAGGTGGGCGGACCCACGGGGGCCTCCGGGAGCTGGGACCCGGAGGCCCTTAAGCTATCTTGATTGTTCGGGAGCTCCGGGGGGTCTTGGGGGACCTCTGGGAGGTCCCATTTAGCCCCCGGGGGGTCCCGCGGGGCCCCCGGGGGTTTATCTTGGAGGTCCGAGAGACTGCCCAGGACCTCCGGGAGGCCGACCTGGACTTCCGGGAGGTTGCCTTGGAGGCCCGGGAGACCGTCTTGGTCCTGCGGGGCCTCCTGGCGTATGTCTTCTGCTACCGGAGCAGGTTGTGAAGATGAGGGGTCCGGCCGCTCTACGACGAGGACCATACTCACTACTTCAGTTGTCGCCGCGATGTAGAGCAACAGGTGCTCTCCGGGCTCAGGGGCTACCATGACTGGTAGGGTCGTCAGGAGTCGCTTCAACTCCTGGAAAGCCTCTTCCGCTTCGTCAGTCCAGGCAAAGGGGCCCGACTTGCGCAGGAGCTTAAAGAAAGGGAGTGCCCGCTCTGCTAGCCTCGGTATAAACCGACTCAGCGCGGCTAGACATCCTGTGAGTTTCTGGACATCTTTGACGCGGGCAGGGGGCCGCATCAAGTCGATGGCCTTGATCTTCTCTGGGTTGGCCTCAATCCCCCGGTGCGAGACCAGGAACCCTAAGAGCTTCCCAGAGGACACGCCGAACACACATTTATCTGGGTTCAGCTTGGTGCATGTAGAGCGCAACTTGTCAAAGACTAGGGCTAGGTTATCTAGCAGGGACGGACCCTGCTTGACCTTGACAACTATGTCATCGACATACACCTCAACCAGGTCTCTTATTAACTCCCCAAAGGTTTTGTGCATTGCCCGCACAAAGGTGGGGAGTGCATTCTTTAGGCCGTAAGGCATAGACACATAGCAATAAAGGCCGTCCACTGTGATGAAGGAGGTGTGCTCCTCGTCCTCCCTAGACATGGGGATCTGATGGAAACCCGAATAGGCGTCTAGGAAGCACAGCATATCACAGCCTGACGTTGAGTCTACTATTTGGTCTATTCTAGGGAGAGGGAATGGATCTTTAGGACATGCCTTATTTAGACTGGTGTAGTCGATGCACATCCGGAGCTTCCCGCCGGCCTTCGGGACAACGACGGGGTTCGCCAACCATCGTGGGTGGTGGACCTCCCGTATGAAGCCAGCGTCCAGCAGCTTCTTGACATCCTCACGGATGTAGTTCTGCCGCTCAATGGACTGCTTGCGGGGCTTCTGTTGAACCGGCCGGGCATCGGGGAAGACTTTCAAGTGGTGCTCGATCACCTTCCTGGGGATCCCCGGCATCTGTGACGGCTGCCATGCAAACACGTCGACGTTGTGCCGGAGGAAGGTGACGAGCACGCCTTCCTATTTACTATCCAGGCCCCCGGCTACCCGGGTGGTCTGGGTAGCTTCGGCGCCGACTTGGACGACCTTTAAGGGGACGCCGCCCTCGTCGAGAGGTTGCACCCAGGGTGCTGTGGTGGAAGCACGGTGACGTGCACACGGGCGGAGCTGGTCCGATTCCGTATTGCCGGGGGCTGAGGCCCCAGCTGTCGCGAGTGCTTGGAGCTTCTCCAGGGCCGACACTGCAGCAGTGCGGTCCCCACGAATCCTGAGAACACCTGTCGGCGTTGGCATCTTCAGGACAAGGTAGCCGTAATGGGCTACAGCCATGAACCGGTACAGGGCTGGCCTGCCGATTATGGCGTTGAAGGGGAGGTCTATCTCCGCTACGTCGAACTGGATGTACTATTTTCGATGGCTGTCCGGAGCCCCGAAGGTCACCGGGAGACTAATGCTGCCGTAGGGGATAACCTGTCCCGGCCCTACCCCTGAGAACGGACTCGACGGGATGAGCTTGGCCATCGGGACCTGCAGCTTCTGGAAAGCTGCACGGCTGATGAGGTTCAGCCCAGCCCCTCCATCCACCAAAACGTGGTACATCCTCACGTTGGCGATGGTAGGGGCCACCAGGAGCGGCAGCTGGCCGGCCCCAGCCATGTTCCTGGGGCAGTCGGTGGCATCAAAGCTGATGGGGGTCCCCATCCACTTTAGGTGCGGTGCAGCACTTGGGAGTGGCGCCACCGACGCTACCGCTCGGCGCAGAGTCTTGACTGCGGTTCGGGATGAGGGGTCGGCGGACCCGCCGTATATGACGTAGAGCTTCTTCCGACGCTCATCGCCGCTGGAGTCGGAATCCTCGTGATTGTGTGCCGCCTTCACGACACGCGGAGGCTCCCGGATCTCCTCTGGGTGGTCGATGTTATCTGGAACATCCACCCTCTGCTCACCTTCCTTTGGACGGAAGGGCAGGTCATCAGCCCGCTGCCGCTTCTCCTTGCGGAAACGCTCTGCGAGCCTTCGGATCTCCCGGCACTCGGCAGCAGTGTGGAGACAGCTGCCGTGCACGGGGCACATACTGTCTTTATCACCTTCTGGGATTGGTGATCTTCGCTGCTTCTTGTCGGGGCGCGGCCCCCGAGCCCCACCGAGCGTCGTTGCAGTGACGACTGGGACTGCGGTCGGTGACTCTATCTTGCTTCTGCCTCGGCCCTTGGCCTTCCTGCTGCTTCCACAGGGAGTAGGACTGGATCCGGGCAGTCCCCCTGACTCGGAGGATGGCAGCGAGTGCCAGCTCCGTCCTTCGGCAGCTCTGGCGCATTTGTCCGCCAAGCTGAAGAGCTCTGAGACGTCGCGGACCTCCCTGGTCGCGAGCTTCTCGAGCATCTTCTTGTCCCGGACGCCTTGCCGGAACGCCACCACCACAGAATCATTTTGAATGTGTGGGATGGTGTTCCGCACCTGGGAGAACCGCTGGATGAAAGAGCGCAGCGACTCCCCAGGCTGCTGCTGGACGGCGTGGAGGTCGAGCTCCATGCCAGGCCGGGTGTAGGAGCTGCCGAAGTTGGCTACGAACTGTCGGCAAAGCTCTCCCCAGGAGGTGACGGAACCTTGGGGGAGGTTCATGAGCCATGACCGGGCTGGACCGGTCAAGGCGACAGGGAAGTAATTGGCCATGACGGCTTCATTCCCTCCTGCGGCAAGTACGGCGGTGGAGTAGATCTGGAGAAACTCCGCCGGGTTGACGCTGCCGTCGTACTTCTCGGGCAGGTGTGGCCGAAACTTGCGCGGCCACTTCGCAAAGCGAAGGCGCGAGGGCTGCACATCCTGCTTCCGTCACCGCAGGTTCTGGTGCCGCGAACGCTGAGTTCGCACCAGGCACAGTGTACCCCGGTACGGGCAAAGCTGCTCCGTAGGCCGGGGGCGCCATCTGCAGTACATATGACTGTGGCATATTCTGCACAGCGCAGGCCTGGGGCAGAGGTCGCATGGCGAAGGTCTGCTCTTCAGGCTGGGTCGAGGCCGACGTCATGCTGTCATCAGCTCCTTGGTAGCGACGCCTTTCTCGGCGTTGCTCGAGGTATACCCGGGCATCTTGACCCGAGCGACACCGCTCCAGCTCTGTCCTCAGATCCATCGATTGAGGGCTGGCAGAGCTGGAATCTGCCATCTGTTCATCAGCCATCGGCGTGCGTATCAGCAACACGGCCAGCTGGTTGGAGTGTCGTCTCCGCCGGAGTCGTGGGCTTCCGGCAGCGACGACAAGACGGTCTACCTAGAGAATCCACCGCTGGGTCGCTGCCTGAGGCACGTCTCCAGTGGGCGGATTGTGCAGTAGCGCTCTTGCTGCAGCTAGCGCGCCCCTTCCGGGTACGCCCGGCGCTACTGGAGATATGACGCTGGTTGGAGCCTGCATTGCCGGGGTCGGCGCTGCCAGAGCCGGATGCTGGCTCCCAGCTTGTACTGACACACTCCGTCCTGAGTGTGTTGGCTTGTACTCCCCCCTATCCGCGGCTTGCCGCGGAGGCGGGGGAGGTGAGCTTGCCGCCGAAGGGAGCTTGGTCATCTTCGTTGGCGGAAACTCGTCGCGCTAGGGGAAAAACCCCCTACCTGGCGCGCCAAATGTCGAAGTGTGCGATCGACACTTCCCCCGGGCCTGCACTGGGCAGCCCGCGGAGGTTCTTTTTTCGGAGGGGCTAGTTCCTAGCGGAGAGCTTGCGCGGACGGACGAGTTAGTGAGAGCTTGACACGGGAAGTTTTACGTGGTTCAGGCCGCTGGAGCGTAAAACCCTACGTCCACGGCGAGCTATGGAGCTCGCTGTATTGCTTGCTGCTCAGGGCCGGGGGCCTGAGCTTGGGGTGAGTTACAGCTTGAGAGTGTATGGCTAGCGTATGAGTTGCAGAATGCGAACCCTTGCTATCGACGCCTACCCGAGCCTTTTATAGTCCAAGGCTCGGGCGGCTTACAAGGGAAGCCGGGACCCGACAGGTGGTCCCGGGAAGATTGTCTATTATCTACCGTATCTGTAGTTATGCCGGTGGTTGCCTCCGGTCGAAGGCTTCTGAGTCTTCCTTTTGCCGCCCTGCCCATGCCGTGCGCTAGTCGTAGTGGTTGATGACGGCGCAGGCAGCATGGGATGTCTTGTCACGGCGTTTATTACCTGTCAGGTTCTGACACCGCGCGCCAGTCTGTGATGCGACTGGACGCAACGGCACCTGACAGGCGCGTGCTCCGCGTTTCCGCGTCTTGGGAAGACGCGGGCCTTGAATTCCTTGTACGGGTAAGGTGAGGGGCGCCTTTACGCCCGCTGCCTACCGCTCGGGGGCAGGCAGCACCGTTCTTCCAGCCACGTGGCGGGTCCGGAGCTCTTCTCTGAGGAGAGGGAGGTCTGGCCCCGCTGGACGCGTGGCGCCTTCGGACCTCTCTCCCACGGAGGGGGGGTCCGGCTTCTGCATGCCACGTGGCGGGCCCGGAGCTCACCTCTGAGGAGAGGGAGGTCCGGCCTCGCTGGACGCGTGGCGTCTTCGGACCTCTCTCCTGCGGAGGGGGAGGTCCGGCTTCTGTATGCCACGTGGCGGGCCCGGAGCTCTCCTCTGAGGAGAGGGAGGTCCGGCCCCGCCAGACGCGTGGCGCCTTCGGAGCTCTCCCTGCGGAGAAGGGCGAGCACCTTAGGCATTTTACCCTGTGCGTGGGGGTACCCCATATCTCAGGTACCGACACAGTCCATCGAGCGGCAGAACTTCATCCGTGAAGAAGTCAAGAAGCTGCTGGACGCTGGCTTCATACGGGAGGTCCACCACCCTCGATGGTTGGCGAACCCCGTCGTTGTCCCGAAGGCTGGCGGGAAGCTCCGGATGTGCATCGACTACACCAGTCTCAATAAGGCATGTCCTAAAGATCCATTCCCTCTCCCTAGAATAGATCAAATACTAGACTCAACGTCAGGCTGTGATATGCTGTGCTTCCTAGACGCCTACTCGGGTTTCCATCAGATCCCCATGTCTAGGGAGGACGAGGAGCACACCTCCTTCATCACAGTAGACGGCCTTTATTGCTATGTGTCTATGCCTTACGGCCTAAAGAATGCACTCCCCACCTTTGTGCGGGCAATGCACAAAACCTTTGGGGAGTTAATAAGAGACCTGGTTGAGGTGTATGTCGATGACATAGTTGTCAAGGTCAAGCAGGGTCCGTCCCTGCTAGATAACCTAGCCTTAGTCTTTTACAAGTTGCGCTCTACGCGCACCAAGCTGAACCCAGATAAATGTGTGTTCGGCGTGTCCTCTGGGAAGCTCTTAGGGTTCCTGGTCTCGCACCGAGGGATTGAGGCCAACCCAGAGAAGATCAAGGCCATCGACTTGATGCGGCCCCCTGCCCGCGTCAAGGATGTCCAGAAACTCACGGGATGTCTAGCCGCGCTGAGTCGGTTTATACCGAGGCTAGCAGAGCGGGCACTCCCTTTCTTTAAGCTCCGGTGCAAGTCAGGCCCTTTTGCCTGGACTGACGAAGCAGAAGAGGCTTTCCAGGAGTTGAAGCGACTCCTGACGACCCTACCTATCATGGTAGCCCCTGAGCCCGGAGAGCACCTGCTGCTCTACATCGCGGCGACAACTGAAGTAGTGAGTATGGTCCTCGTCGCAGAGCGGCCGGACCCCTCATCTTCACAACCTGCTCCGGTAGCAGAAGACAGACGCCAGGAGGCCCCGCAGGACCAAGACGGTCCCCCGGACCTCCAAGGCAACCTCCCGGAGGCCCAGGTTGGCCTCCCGGAGGTCCAGGGCGGTCTCCCGGACCTCCAAGACAAACCCCCGGGGGCCCTGCGGGACCCCCCGGGGGCCAAACGGGACCTCCCAGAGGTCCCCCAAGACCCCCCGGAGCTCCCGGACAATCAAGATAGCTTAAGGGCCTCCAGGTCCCAGCTCCCGGAGGCCCCCGTGGGTCCACCCACCTCCAGCGGGCCAGGGTCAATGGACGAGGACCTCCCAGGCCTGAGAGAAAGGGTTCGAACCGTCCAGAGGCCTGTCTACTACATCAGCGAAGTACTTCATGATGCCAAGACGAGGTACCTGGAAGTCCACAAGCTGCTGTATGCGGTGCTCGTGGCCTCCAGAAAGCTACGCCATTACTTCCAGGCACACCGGATCTCGGTAGTCACCTCGTATCCGCTGAAGACAATTCTTCACAGCCCCCATGCGACTGGCAACGTTGCTAAATGGGCGGCGGAGCTGGCGGAGTTTGAGCTGGACTTCCTCCCACGCCTTGCAGTCAAGAGCCAAGCACTGGCTGACTTTGTGGCGGAGTGGACACCAACGGGGACTGACCCAGGGGGCCATGGGGGCGGAGAACCGGAGCACCAAGCTCCGGTCTTCACCGAACCCCACTGGACACTCTTCTTCGACGGCTCCTCGCGAAAGCAGGGGGCCGGTGCCGGTGTACTGCTCCTCATGCCATCGGGGGAACAGTTTGGGTATATGGTGCGTCTCAATTTCAAGGCAACCAACAACATGGCGGAGTATGAAGCACTCATCTTTGGCCTGCAGACAGCCCTGTCTTTAGGCGCTCGCCAGTTGTTGGCACAGGGCGACTCCCAGCTGGTCATCAAGCAAGTCAAGGGCGAATGCTCCTGCAATGACCCCCAGCTAGCTGCGTATCTGCTTCACGTGCAGATGTTGGAGAAAGAATTCCTCGCCTTGGACCTGCACCACGTACCGCGCGCCGGTAATGCCGCAGCCGACAACCTTTCAACGAAGGCTTCCACCGGGGCCCCTGCGCCCGAAGGAGTCTTCGAGAGGACGCTGCTGCGGCCCACAGCCCGGCCCGCCGAGCCGGGCGAAGGGGGCTTGACCAGCACCTCGAAGCTGGCGGTCCCGGCGGCCCTAAAGCCGTGGGCACCGCCAAGGATCGTAAGCGTCACTGGGGACTCCGTGCAACCCAGCGCTCAAGATCCAGAAGCTCAAGTCGGACCCGATGCATGGATCACGGAGATCCGGGACTACTTGAAGGACAATATCCTCCCTGATGAACATACAGCCGCTGAACGGATTGTGCGTATGGCTAAGAGGTACGCGCTGGTAGAGGGGGATCTCTACCGGCGTGGCGCCAACCACATCCTATTGCGGTGTATAACCCAGGGGGAAGGCTGCGACTTGCTCGCTGAGATCCATGGAGGCGAATGTGGAAGTCATTCTTCCTCACGCACGCTTGTCGGTAAAGCCTTCCGGCATGGCTTCTACTAGCCGACAGCACTCCAGGATGCCGTCAAGCTGGTCGAGAGCTGCAAGGCGTGCCAGTTCCACGCCAAGCAGATCCATACACCGGCTCAGGCGGTACAGATGATCCCGCCCTCGTGGCCATTTGCCGTGTGGGGGCTGGACATCCTGGGACCATTTCCCAGAACTGTCGGGGGGTTCCGGTACCTCTATGTCGCTATCGATAAGTTCACCAAATGGCCGGAAGCTACACCAGTTGTCACCATCAATAAACAATCTGCAGTAAAATTCATCATGTCTATTGTCTGCCGGTTCGGGATCCCAAACAGGATCATCACCGACAATGGGACCCAGTTCACCAGCGCAGCATTCCAAGACTACTGCGAGGACCTTGGCATTCAGGTATGCTATGCCTCTGTCGCCCACCCGAGGAGCAATTGGCAAGTTGAGAGGGCCAATGCGGAGATTCTCCGGGGCCTCAAGACTCGCACCTTCGCCAGCCTGAAGAAACATGGTGCCAATTGGGTAGATGAGCTTCCGAGCACACTATGGGCTAACCGGACATCCCAGAGCCGGGCCACCGGGGAGACACCCTTCTTCATGGTGTACGGGGCTGAAGCTGTACTTCCCCCAGAAATCACCATGAAGTCTCACCGTGTCCGGGCTTACGACGAAGCCACGCAGGACAACCTCCGGCGTGGAGAAATCGACCTCGTCGACGAGGTCCGATTACATGCGGCACTCCGTAACGCGCGGTACAGACAGGCGCTTCGGCGCTACCACCAGAGGTCTGTGCGTGCCCGGGAGCTGCAGGAAGGTGACCTGGTGTTGCGGCGCATACTTTCTCGTGAAGGGGCCCACAAACTCTCCCCTAGTTGGGAAGGCCCCTTCCGAGTCGCGAAAGTATGCCGCCCCGGGTGTGTGCGCCTTTCCACCGAGGATGGGGACCTGCTCCCGAACCCTTGGAACATAGAACACCTCCGTAAGTTCTACCCCTAAGAGCAAAAATAGGCCAGTACTTTCTTTTCGTAATGAACTCCATAGAGTCCAGGAGCAGCGCTCGGAGCAGCTAAACCCCAGGGGACGGTCCAGGACTACGTTCAGCTTTGCCTGGTTCCGGCTCCAAGCGCGTAGAGTCTTGCTTCCCCTCTTAATGGGGTGGGTCGTGGCCTCCATGTTTAGCCTGCCTTCCTCCTATGGAAGGTTGTACGAAAAAGAAGTCCGCCCTACTTTGCTCTTTCCTTGTACTCATTTAAATTGTGAATTGAGTTTTTATCACCCTTGCAGTACATGGTTGCCATGTGCTCAGCTCCCCCTCTCTAGAAGTCCCCAAGCACCAAGCGTATGGTTGGGGCTATAAGTCAAATAAGACTGAGATAAGGGAGGGGGAGCCCCCAAGGAGAATTACGTTTCCTCTACCTGTGTGCAGGACTTCCAGGTTGCGGCAACGGGGACTGCATGAAGTAGGGGGAAAGGAGCTACCAACTACTTCGACCCAGGACTAGAAGGGGCGGGGCCAGGGGGCCCTACGTGTCCAGCAGGCCTGGAACTCACTCCTCCCCTGAGGAGGGCTCCGGGCCCGCCACGTGGCGGGCGGAAACCGGGCCTCCTCCCGCAGTGGAGGAGCTCCGGAAGCCCTGTGTGTCCAACATGGCCGAGGCTCCCGTCTCCGCAGTAAAAGCAATCATCAAGTGGGCGCACGCTCTCACGATCCCGTGGCCGTTCGTGCTCCGGCAGCGGTCAATTCGGGACTTAGAGAAAGTGCGCGGATCGGAAGAAACGGAGGTCCCACCTCAGGCTCGCTATCTCCCCCGAGATAGGCCCGGGGGCCACTGTCGGTACCTGAGATATGGGGTACCCCCGCGCACAGGGTAAAATGCCTAAGGTACTCGCCCTTCTCCGCGGGGAGAGCTCCGAAGGCGCCACGCGTCCGGCGGGGCCGGACCTCCCTCTCCTCAGAGGAGAGCTCCGAGCCCGCCACGTGGCATACAGAAGCCGGACCTCCCCCTCCGCGGGAGAGAGGTTCAAAGACGCCACGCGTCCAGCGGGTCCGGACCTCCCTCTCCGCAGAGGAGAGCTCCGGGCCCACCACGTGGCATACAGAAGCCGGACCGACCCCTCCGCGGGGAGAGGTCCGGAGGCTCCACGTACCCCGCAGGACGGACCCTTCTCTCCTCAGAGAAGGGCTCCGGACCCGCCACGTGGCCAGAAGAACGGCACTGCCCGCCCCCGAGCGGTAGGCAGCGGGCGTAAAGGCGCCCCACACCTTGCCCGTACAAGGTATTTGTCGAAGTGTGCGATCAACACTTCCCCCGGGCCTGCACTGGGCAGCCCGCGGAGGTTCTTTTTTCGGAGGGGCTAGTTCCTAGCGGAGAGCTTGCGCGGATGGACGAGTTAGTGAGAGCTTGACACGGGAAGTTTTACTCTCCGGCGGCCTGAACCACGTAAAACTTCCCGTGTCAAGCTCTCACTAACTCGTCCATCCGTGCAAGCTCTCCGCTAGGAACTAGCCCCTCCGAAAAAAGAACCTCCGCGGGCTGCCCAGTGCAGGCCCGGGGGAAGTGTCGATCGCACACTTCGACAAATACCTTGTACGGGCAAGGTGTGGGGCGCCTTTACGCCCGCTGCCTACCGCTCGGGGGCGGGCAGCACCGTTCTTCTGGCCACGTGGCGGGTCCGGAGCCCTTCTCTGAGGAGAGAAGGGTCTGGCCTGCGGGGCACGTGGAGCCTCCGGACCTCTCCCCGCGGAGGGGGAGGTCCGGCTTCTGTATGCCACGTGGCGGGCCCGGAGTTCTCCTCTGCGGAGAGGGAGGTCCGGCCCCGCTGGACGCGTGGCGTCTTCGGACCTCTCTCCCACGGAGGGGGAGGTCCGGCTTCTGTATGCCACGTGGCGGGCCCGGAGCTCTCCTCTGAGGAGAGGGAGGTCCGGCCCCGCCGGACGCGTGGCGCCTTCGGAGCTCTCCCTGCGGAGAAGGGCGAGTACCTTAGGCATTTTACCCTGTGCGCAGGGGTACCCCATATCTCAGGTACCGACACGTATGAGTTGCAGAAGTGTGAACCCAGGGTGCGAATGGCTAGAGTGCGAACCCTTGCTATCGTTGCCTACCCGAGCCTTTTATAGTCCAAGACTTGGGTGGCTTACAAGGGGGCACGGGGACCCGACAGGTGGTCCCGGGGAGATTGACTGTTATCTACCGTATCTGCAGTTATGCCGGTAGTTGTCTCTGGCGAAGGCTTCCGAGTCTCCGTCTTGCCGCCCTGCCCATGCCGCACGCTAGTCGTAGTGGTTGATGACGGCGCAGGCGGCATGGGATGTCTTGTCGTGGTGTTTATTGGCTGGCAGGTTCTGACACCGCGCGCCAGTCTGTGATGCGACTGGGCGCAACGGCACCTGACAGAGGCGTGCTCCGCGTCTCTGTGTCTTGGGAAGACGCGGGCCTTGAATACCTTGTACGGGCAAGGTATGGGGCATCTTTACCCCCGCTGCCTATCGCTCGGGGGCAGGCAGCGCTGTTCTGCTGGCCACATGGAGGGCCCAGAGCCCTTCTCAAAGGAGAGGAGGGTCCGGCCCGCGGGGTACGTGGAGCCTTCGGACCTCTCCCCGCGGAGGGGGAGGTTCGGCTTCTGTCGGACACGTGGCGGGCCCGGAGCTCGTCTCTGAGGAGAGGGAGGTCCGGCCCCGCCGGATACGTGGCACCTTCAGACCCCTCGCCCGCGGAGGGGGAGGTCCGGCTTCTGTTTGCCACGTGGTGGGCCCGGAGCTCTCCTCTGAGGAGAGGGAGGTCCGGCCCCGCTGGACGCGTGGCGCCTTCGGAGCTCTCCCTACGGAGAAGGGCGAGTTCCTCAGGCATTTTCCCCTGTGCGCGGGGATACCCCATATCTCAGGTACCGACAGTGGCCCCCGGGCCCATCTCGGGGGAGATAGCGAGCCCGAGGTGGGACCTCCGTCTCTTCTGATCCGCGCTCTTTCTCTAAGTCCTGCATTGACCGCTGCCGGAGCACGAACGGTCGCAGGATCGTGAGAGCGTGCGCCCACTTGATGGTTGCTTTTACTGCGGCGGTTCCCAAGACTGCCACTTCTGCATGTTGCGGCGCTTTCTTCGGGAACCACCGAAGTGCCTTGCCGGCTTGTCTTCTTAGGAGACTGACTCCTTGACCCACCGCTTCAGTCGGGCGGCTTGGGTCCACCTGTCATCGGCGCTCGGTCTAGGAGCCGAAGCGGTTGCCGATGCGGTGTATTCGAAGAGATCCGAATCGCCTGGAATTGCTCCTAGGAAGGTTTTTAGAGGGGATCTTACCCACATTGCGGTTTCCCTTCGCACCTCCCAGCGTTTCTTCTCGGACTCTTGTGCTTTTGCCCTTGAGTCCTCCCTCGCCATGGCCTCCAACCCGCCACCAGAGAAGAAGCGCGCTCGATCTCCTCCAGCGGCGGCGTCGGTGCCAAGTCGGGAATCTGGGGTGCCTGACACTCCTTCCGGTGGCGACCCGAAGAGGCCCCGGGCTGATGCGTTGAGGGGCGCTTCTGGGGAGTCCCCTGCTCCGCCAGTTCAAGCGACTGCGGAGCGGCCGTCAGTGACGGCAGTGGGCTCTGGGAGTCCTACCCCGGCTTGGAAGTCGGGGTTCAGAGCCCGCTGGAGTGTCCGCGCTTCCCGTCCATCCCTGACTTGCGGGGAGTCTGTGCCGTTGCGCTCGGAGCCCGGGACAACTGCCGTGGCCCCCGAGCCAGCGCAGGTCGACCCTGCACCAGGCGGCCCGGCCTTTACTCCAGCGCCGCCTTCCCTGGCTCGCCCCTCTCCACAGGTCAAGAAGCCTGAAGCCAAAGAGGGCCCGGCAGGTCCGGCTGCCAGAGCCCCGGCGCCAGCTTCTCCTGACCGGCGTCTCGTCTTGGTTGCTGGTGCATCGACTCCTCTTGAGGATGAGGTGATGGAGGAGGTTGGGGCAACTGCCCCGGCCTCTGTTGCTCCATTGCCCCTAGCTGATGCCTTCACGCTTGCCGAGACGAGCGTCCGGCAGGTCTTGGCTGCACTATGTCGCGAGCGGGAGGAGTATACAGTTGAACGGGATCGCCTCCTCACCTGGGGGAACCTTTTGCGGGAGCGTACCGTGAAGGTCAGGAGCGAGCTCGACTCCAGGCAGGAGTTGCTCGACTTCAGGGAAGTGCTCCTCGACCGGCTGAAGCGGGCTGTCGACCGTATGGACGCCGAATCACGGCGGATCAACAGGGAGGCCCTAGAGGCTCACGCCCGGGCCGAGGAGAGCCTCTCTGCCGCTGAGGAGATACGGCAGTGGATGGAGCGCCGTAAACTCGACGTTGAGGAACGGGAGCGTTCCACGGCAGCCGAGGCGGAGATGGTCGCCGCGCAGCTGGCGGCGGGCGAGGATGACCTTCAAGCCCGGATCGAGGAGCTAGAGATTCTTAAGGCAGACCTCGACCTGAGGGAGGAACAGGTCTCCCGCGAACGCCGCGCAGTCTTGGAACGGGAGTTGGCCGCTGTCGGTACCTGAGATATGGGGTACCCCCGCGCACAAGGTGAAATGCCTAAGGTGCTCGCCCTTCTCCGCAGGGAGAGCTCCGAAGGCGCCACGCGTCCGGCGGGGCCAGACCTCCCTCTCCTCAGAGGTGAGCTCCGGGCCCGCCACGTGGCATGCAGAAACCGGACCTCCCCCTCCGCGGGAGAGAGGTCCGAAGGCGCCACGCGTCCAGCGGGGCCGGACCTCCCTCTCCTCAGAGAAGAGCTCCGGACCCGCCACGTGGCTAGAAGAACGGTGCAGCCTGCCCCCGAGCGGTAGGCGGCGGGCGTAAAGGCGCTCCTCACCTTGCCCGTACAAGGTATTCAAGGCCCGCGTCTTCCCAAGACGCGGAAACGCAGAGCACACGCCTGTCAGGTGCCGTTGCGCCCAGTCGCATCACAGACTGGCGCGCGGTGTCAGAACCTGCCAGGTAATAAACGCCGCGACAAGACATCCCATGCCGCCTGCGCCGTC
This sequence comes from Neostapfia colusana, assembly GCA_030760725.1. Lineage (NCBI taxonomy): Eukaryota > Viridiplantae > Streptophyta > Magnoliopsida > Poales > Poaceae > Neostapfia > Neostapfia colusana. The sequence goes on along the minus strand of JASWHV010000010.1, from coordinate 2,565,415 downwards.
ATCAACCACTATGACTAGTGCGCGGCGTGGGCAGGGCGGCAAAATGAAGACTCAGAAGCCTTCGACCAGAGGCAACCACCGGCGTAACTACAGATACGGTAGATAATAGACAATCTTCCCGGGACCACCTGTCGGGTCCCGGCCCCCCTTGTAAGCCACCCGAGTCTTGGACTATAAAAGGCTCGGGTAGGCGTCGATAGCAAGGGTTCGCATTCTGCAACTCATACGCTAGCCATACACTCTCAAGCTGTAACTCACCCCCGAGCTCAGGCCCCCGGCCCAGAGCAGCAAGCAATACAGCGAGCTCCATAGCTTGCCGTGGACGTAGGGTTTTACGCTCCGGCGGCCTGAACCACGTAAAACTTCCCGTGTCAAGCTCTCACTAACTCGTCCATCCGCGCAAGCTCTCCGCTAGGAACTAGCCCCTCCGAAAAAAGAACCTCCGCGGGCTGCCCAGTGCAGGCCCGGGGGAAGTGTCGATCGCACACTTCGACATTTGGCGCGCCAGGTAGGGGGCTTTTCCCCTAGCGCGATGAGTTTCTGCCGACGAAGATGACCAAGCTCCCTTCGGCGGCAAGCTCACCTCCCCCGCCTCCACGGCGAGCCGCGGCTAGGGGGGAGTACAAGCCAACACACTCAGGACGGAGTCTGTCAGTACAAGCTGGGATCCAGCAACCGGCTCTGGCAGCGCCGACCCCGGCAATGCAGGCTCCAACCAGCGTCATATCTCCAGTAGCGCCGGGCGTACCCGGAAGGGGTGCGCTAGCTGCAGCAAGAGCGCTACTGCACAATCCGCCTGCTGGAGACGCGCCTCAGGCAGCGACCCAGCGGTGGATTCTCGAGGTAGACCGTCTTGTCGTCGCTGCCGCAAGCCCGCGACTCCGGCGGAGACGACACTCTAACCAGCCGGCCGTGTCGCTGATACGCACGCCGATGGTTGATGAACAGACGGCAGATTCCAGCTCTGCCAGCCCTCAATCGATGGATCTGAGGACAGAGCTGGAGCGGTGTCGCTCGGGTCAAGATGCCCGGGTATACCTCGAGCAACGCCGAGAAAGGCGTCGCTACCAAGAAGCTGATGACAGCATGACGTCGGCCTCGACCCAGCCTGAAGAGAAGACCTTCACCATGCGATCTCTGCCCCAGGTCTGCGCCGTGCAGAAGATGCCACAGTCATATGTACTGCAGATGGCGCCCCCGGCCTATGGTGCAGCTTTGCCCGTACCGGGGTACACTGTGCCTGGTGCGAACTCAGCGTTCGCGGCACCAGAACCTGCGGTGAGAGAAGCAGGGTGTGCAGCCCTCGCCCCCCATCTTCGCTTTGCAAAGTGGCCGCGCAAGTTTCGGCCACACCTGCCCGAGAAGTACGACGACAGCGTCAACCCGGCGGAGTTCCTCCAGATCTACTCCACCGCCGTACTTGCCGCAGGAGGGAATGAAGCCGTCATGGCCAATTACTTCCCTGTCGCCTTGACCGTTCCAGCCCGGTCTTGGCTCATGAACGTCCCCCAAGGTTCCGTCACCTCCTGGGGAGAGCTTTGCCGACAGTTCGTAGCCAACTTCGGCAGCTCCTACACCCGGCCTGGCACGGAGCTCGACCTCCACGCCGTCCAGCAGCAACCTGGGGAGTCGCTGCGCTCTTTCATCCAGCGGTTCTCCCAGGTGCGGAACACCATCCCACACATTCAAAATGCTTCTGTGGTGGTGGCGTTCCGGCAAGGCGTCCGGGACAGGAAGATGCTCGAGAAGCTCGCGACCAGGGAGGTCCGCGACGTCTCAGAGCTCTTCAGCTTGGCAGACAAATGCGCCAGAGCTGCCGAAGGACGGACCTGGCACTCGCTGCCATCCTCCAAGTCAGGGGGACTGCCCGGATCCAGTCCTACTCCCTGTGGAGGCAGCAGGAAGGCCAAGAACCGAGGCAGAAGCAAGATAGAGTCACCGACCGCAGCCCCAGTCGTCACTGCAGCGACGCTCGGTGGGGCTCGGGGGCCGCGCCCCGACAAGAAGCAGCGAAGATCACCAATCCCAGAAGGTGATAAAGAAAATATGTGCCCCGTGCACGGAAGCTGTCGCCACACTGCTGCCGAGTGCCTGGAGATCCGAAGGCTCGCAGAGCGCTTCCGCAAGGAGAAGCGGCAGCGGGCTGATGACCTGCCCTTCCGTCCAAAGGAAGATGAGCAGAGGGTGGATGTTCCAGACAACAACGACCACCCAGAGGAGATACAGGAGCCTCCGCGTGTCGTGAAGGCGGCACGCAATCACGAGGATTCCGGCTGCAGCGGCGATGAGCGTCGGAAGAAGCTCTACGTCATATACGGCGGGTCCGCCGACCCCTCGTCCCGAAGCGCAGTCAAGACTCTGCGCCGAGCGGTAGCGTCGGTGGCGCCACTCCCAAGTGCTGCACCGCACCTAAAGTGGATGGGGACCCCCATCAGCTTTGATGCCACCGACTGCCCCAGGAACATGGCTGGGGCCGGCCAACTGCCGCTCCTGGTGGCCCCTACCATCGCCAACGTGAGAATGTACCACATTTTGGTGGATGGAGGGGCTGGGCTGAACCTCATCAGCCGTGCAGCTTTCCAGAAGCTGCAAATCCCGATGGCCAAGCTCACCCCGTCCGGTCCGTTCTCAGGGGTAGGGCCGGGACAGGTTATCCCCTACGGCAGCATTAGTCTCCCGGTGACCTTTGGGGCTCCGGACAGCTATCGAACAGAGTACATTCTGTTCGACGTAGCGGAGATAGACCTCCCCTTCAACGCCATAATCGGCAGGCCAGCCCTGTACCGGTTCATGGCTGTAGCCCATTACGGCTACCTTGTCCTGAAGATGCCAACACCGACAGGTGTTCTCAGGATTCGTGGGGACCGCACTGCTGCAGTGTCGGCCCTGGAGAAGCTCCAAGCACTCGCGACAGCTGGGGCCTTAGCCCCCGGCAATACGGAACCGGACCAGCTCCGCCCGTGCGCACGTCACCGTGCTTCCACCACAGCACCCCGGGTGCAACCTCTCGACGAGGGCGGCGTCCCCTTAAAGGTCGTCCAAGTCGGCGCCGAAGCTACCCAGACCACCCGGGTAGCCGGGGGCCTGGATAGTAAATAGGAAGGCGCACTCGTCACCTTCCTCCGGCACAACGTCGACGTGTTTGCATGGCAGCCGTCACAGATGCCGGGGATCCCCAGGAAGGTGATCGAGCACCACTTGAAAGTCTTCCCCGACGCCCGGCCGGTTCAACAGAAGCCCCGCAAGTAGTCCATCGAGCGGCAGAACTTCATCCGTGAAGAAGTCAAGAAGCTGCTGGACGCTGGCTTCATACGGGAGGTCCACCACCCTCGATGGTTGGCGAACCCCGTCGTTGTCCCGAAGGCTGGCGGGAAGCTCCGGATGTGCATCGACTACACCAGTCTCAATAAGGCATGTCCTAAAGATCCATTCCCTCTCCCTAGAATAGATCAAATAGTAGACTCAACGTCAGGCTGTGATATGCTGTGCTTCCTAGACGCCTACTCGGGTTTCCATCAGATCCCCATGTCTAGGGAGGACGAGGAGCACACCTCCTTCATCACAGTAGACGGCCTTTATTGCTATGTGTCTATGCCTTACGGCCTAAAGAATGCACTCCCCACCTTTGTGCGGGCAATGCACAAAACCTTTGGGGAGTTAATAAGAGACCTGGTTGAGGTGTATGTCGATGACATAGTTGACAAGGTCAAGCAGGGTCCGTCCCTGCTAGATAACCTAGCCTTAGTCTTTGACAAGTTGCGCTCTACACGCACCAAGCTGAACCCAGATAAATGTGTGTTCGGCGTGTCCTCTGGGAAGCTCTTAGGGTTCCTGGTCTCGCACCGGGGGATTGAGGCCAACCCAGAGAAGATCAAGGCCATCGACTTGATGCGGCCCCCTGCCCGCGTCAAGGATGTCCAGAAACTCACAGGATGTCTAGCCGCGCTGAGTCGGTTTATACCGAGGCTAGCAGAGCGGGCACTCCCTTTCTTTAAGCTCCTACGCAAGTCAGGCCCTTTTGCCTGGACTGACGAAGCAGAAGAGGCTTTCCAGGAGTTGAAGCGACTCCTGACGACCCTACCAATCATGGTAGCCCCTGAGCCCGGAGAGCACCTGTTGCTCTACATCGCGGCGACAACTGAAGTAGTGAGTATGGTCCTCGTCGCAGAGCGGCCGGACCCCTCATCTTCACAACCTGCTCCGGTAGCAGAAGACAGACGCCAGGAGGCCCCGCAGGACCAAGACGGTCTCCCGGGCCTCCAAGGCAACCTCTCGGAGGTCCAGGTCGGCCTCCCGGAGGTCCTGGGCAGTCTCCCGGACCTCCAAGATAAACCCCCGGGGGCCCCGCGGGACCCCCCCCCCCCCCCGGGGCCAAATGGGACCTCCCAGAGGTCCCCCAAGACCCCCCGGAGCTCCCGGACAATCAAGATAGCTTAAGGGCCTCCGGGTCCCAGCTCCCGGAGGCCCCCGTGGGTCCGCCCACCTCCAGTGGGCCAATGGACGAGGACCTCCCAGGCCTGAGAAAGAGGGTTCGAACCGTACAGAGGCCTGTCTACTACATCAGCGAAGTACTTCATGATGCCAAGACAAGGTACCTGGAAGTCGACAAGCTGTTGTATGCGGTGCTCGTTGCCTCCAGAAAGCTACGCCATTACTTCCAGGCCCACCGGGTCTCGGTAGTCACCTCGTATCCACTGAAGACAATTCTTCACAGCCCCCATGCGACTGGCAACGTTGCTAAATGGGGGGCGGAGCTGGCGGAGTTTGAGCTGGACTTCCTCCCACGCCATGCAGTCAAGAGCCAAGCACTGGCTGACTTTGTGGCGGAGTGGACACCAACGGAGACTGACCCAGGGGGCCATGGGGGCGGAGAACCGGAGCACCAAGCTCCGGTCTTCACCGAACCCCACTGGACACTCTTCTTCGACGGCTCCTCGCGAAAGCAGGGAGCCGGTGCCGGCGTACTGCTCCTCGTGCCATCGGGGGAACAGTTTGGGTATATGGTGCGTCTCAATTTCAAGGCAACCAACAACATGGCGGAGTATGAAGCACTCATCTTTGGCCTGCAGACAGCCCTGTCTTTAGGCGCTCGCCAATTGTTGGCACAGGGCGACTCCCAGCTGGTCATCAAGCAAGTCAAGGGTGAATGCTCCTGCAATGACCCCCAGCTAGCTGCATATCTGCTTCACGTGCAGATGTTGGAGAAAGAATTCCTCGCCTTGGACCTGCACCACGTACCGCGCGCCGGTAATACTGCAGCCGATGACCTTTCAACGAAGGCTTCCACCGGAGCCCCTGCGCCCGAAGGAGTCTTCAAGAGGACGTTGCTGCGGCCCACAGCCCGGCCCGCCGAGCCGGGCGAAGGGGGCTTGACCAGCACCTCGAAGCTGGCGGTCCCAGTGGCCCTACAACCGTGGGCGCCGCCAAGGATCGTAAGCGTCACTAGGGACTCCGTGCAACCCAGCGCTCAAGATCCAGAAGCTCAAGTCAGACCCGATGCATGGATCACGGAGATCCGGGACTACTTGAAGGACAATATCCTCACTGATGAACATGCAACCGCTGAACAGATTGTGCGTATGGCTAAGAGGTACGTGCTGGTAGAGGGGGATCTCTACCGGCGTGGCGGCAGCCACATCCTATTGCGGTGTATAACCCAGGGGGAAGGCTGCGACTTGCTCGCTGAGATCCATGGAGGCGAATGTGGAAGTCATTCTTCCTCACGCACGCTTGTCGGTAAAGACTTCCGGCATGGCTTCTACTGGCCGACAGCACTCCAGGATGCCGTCAAGCTGGTCGAGAGCTGCAAGGCGTGCCAGTTCCACGCCAAGCAGATCCATACACCGGCTCAGGCGGTACAGATGATCCCGCCCTCGTGGCCGTTTGCCGTGTGGGGGCTGGACATCCTGGGACCATTCCCCAGAACCGTCGGGGGGTTCCGGTACCTCTATGTCGCTATCGACAAGTTCACCAAGTGGCCGGAAGCTACACCAGTTGTCACCATCAATAAACAATCAGCAGTAAAATTCATCAGATCCATTGTCTGCCGGTTCGGGGTCCCAAACAGGATTATCACTGACAATGGGACCCAGTTCACCAGCGCAGCATTCCAAGACTACTGCGAGGACCTTGGCATTCAGGTATGCTATGCCTCTGTCGCTCACCCGAAGAGCAATGGGCAAGTCGAGAGGGCCAATGCGGAGATTCTCCGGGGCCTCAAGACTCGTACCTTCGCCAGCCTGAAGAAACATGGTGCCAATTGGGTAGATGAACTTCCGAGCACACTATGGGCTAACCGGACATCCCAGAGCCGGGCCACCGGGGAGACACCCTTCTTCATGGTGTACGGGGCCGAAGCTGTACTTCCTCCAGAAGTCACCATGAAGTCTCACCGTGTCCGGGCTTACGACGAAGCCACGCAGGACAACCTCCGGCGTGGAGAAATCGACCTCGTCGACGAGGTCTGATTACATGCGGCACTCCATAACGCGCGGTACAGACAGGCGCTTCAGCGCTACCACCAGAGGTCTGTGCGTGCCCGGGAGCTGCAGGAAGGTGACCTGGTGTTGCGGCGCATACTTTCTCGTGAAGGGGCCCACAAACTCTCCCCTAGTTGGGAAGGCCCCTTCCGAGTCACGAAAGTATGCCGCCCCGGGTGTGTGCGCCTTTCCACCGAGGGTGGGGACCTTCTCCCGAATCCTTGGAACATAGAACACCTCCGTAAGTTCTACCCCTAAGAGCAAAAATAGGTCAGTACTTTCTTTTCGTAATGAACCCCATAGAGTCCAGGAGCAGCGCTCAGAGCAGCTAAACCCCAGGGGATGGTCCAGGACTACGTTCAGCTTTGCCTGGTTCCGACTCCAAGCGCGTAGAGTCTTGCTTCCCCTCTTAATGGGGTGGGTCGTGGCCTCCATGTTTAAGCCTGCCTTCCTCCTATGGGAGGTTGTACGAAAAGAAGTCTGCCCTACTTTGCTCTTTCCTTGTACTCATTTGAATTGTGAATTGAGTTATTTTTTATCACCCTTGCAGTACATGGTTGCCATGTGCTCAGCTCCCCCTCTCTACAAATCCCCAAGTATCAAGCATATGGTTGGGGGTTGTAAGTCAAATAAGACTGTGAGACAAGGGAGGGGGAGCCCCCAAGGAGAATTACGTTTCCTCTACCTGTGTGCAGGACTTCCAGGTTGCGGCAGCGGGGACTGCGTGAAGTAGGGGGAAAGGAGCTACCAACTACTTCGACCCAGGGCTAGAGGGGGCGGGACCCGGGGGCCCCACGTGTCCAGCAGGCCCGGAACTCTCTCCTTCCTTGAGAGGGGCTCCGGGCTCGCCACGTGGCAGGCAGAAGCCGGACCTACCCCTGCGGTGGAAGAGCTCCGAAAGCCCTGCGTGTTCAACATGGCCGGGGGTCCCGTCTCCGCAGTAAAAGCAGTCATCAAGTGAGCGCACGCTCTCACGACCCCGCGGCCGTTCGTGCTCTGGCAGCGGCCAATTCGGGACTTAAAGAAAGTGCGCGGATCGGAAGAGACGGAGGTCCCACCTCGGGCTCGCTATCTCCCCCGAGATGGGCCCGGGGGCCCCTGTCGGTACCTGAGATATGGGGTACCCCCGCGCACAAGGTGAAATTCCTAAGGTGCTCGCCCTTCTCCGCAGGGAGAGCTCCGAAGGCGCCACGCGTCCGGCGGGGCCAGACCTCCCTCTCCTCAGAGGTGAGCTCCGGGCCCGCCACGTGGCATGCAGAAACCGGACCTCCCCCTCCGCGGGAGAGAGGTCTGAAGGCGCCACGCGTCCAGCGGGGCCGGACCTCCCTCTCCTCAGTGAAGAGCTCCGGACCCGCCACGTGGCTAGAAGAACGGTGCAGCCTGCCCCCGAGTGGTAGGCAGCGGGCGTAAAAGGCGCTCCTCACCTTGCCCGTACAAGGTATTCAAGGCCCGCGTCTTCCCAAGACGCGGAAACGCGGAGCACGCGCCTGTCAGGTGCCGTTGCGCCCAGTTGCATCACAGACTGGCGCGCGGTGTCAGAACCTGCCAGGTAATAAACGCCGCGACAAGACATCCCATGCCGCCTGCGCCATCATCAACCACTATGACTAGTGCGCGGCGTGGGCAGGACGGCAAAATGAAGACTCAGAAGCCTTCGACCAGAGGCAACCACCGGCGTAACTACAGATACGGTAGATAATAGACAATCTTCCGGGGACCACCTGTCGGGTCCCGGCCCCACTTGTAAGCCACCCGAGTCTTGGACTATAAAAGGCTCGGGTAGGCGTCGATAGCAAGGGTTCGCATTCTGCAACTCATACGCTAGCCATACACTCTCAAGCTGTAACTCACCCCCGAGCTCAGGCCCCCGGCCCTGAGCAGCAAGCAATACAGCGAGCTCCATAGCTCGCCGTGGACGTAGGGTTTTACGCTCCGGCGGCCTGAACCACGTAAAACTTCCCGTGTCAAGCTCTCACTAACTCGTCCATCCGCGCAAGCTCTCCGCTAGGAACTAGCCCCTCCAAAAAAAGAACCTCCGTGGGCTACCCAGTGCAGGCCCGGGGGAAGTGTCGATCGCACACTTCGACAGCCACCGACTTCAAGGCTTCTGAGTTGGAGCGGCTCGCCAAGACTCTCCACCTTCGGGAGAGCTCCCTGGCGGCCAAGGGGAAGGAATTCTCCGGGAGAAACCTGGAGGCCCTGCAGGCAGCCCGCCACGAGGTGGAGGAGCTCTCGGCCTTGCGGTCCTCCGAGGCTCTTGCGGTCTCGAGCTTTGTGGATCGAGCGGGGTCCGCCCTGATCCCTCTTGGCTTCAGTCCGGTGAGGGCCTCGGCTCCTGCGTTGAAGGTGGCGGAGGTGATCCCCGCGCAGGAGTCGATCGGCGCCAAGCTGGACAGGCTAGACTCAGTGGTCGCCAGCGAGCTTGAGGCCGAGGGACGCGGCCGAGCCCTAGAGGTCGCCTCACATGTGCTGGTATGCTTCAAGAGCCGCGACCCCTCTTTCTCGCTAGAACCAGCGAGAGAGGGCCCAGCCGCGGAGCGGGAGGAAGCTGCCAGGGCTGAAGTCGAGGATGTGGCCGCCCTTGTAGCCGCAAGGTTCCGGCGGGAGCCGGGAGGTCCTTAGGACTTGTTTCTCCCTTTTTATTGAGTCTGTAGTCCAGCTCATGGAGCCTCGCATAGTTTGACTCTTTTTAGATATTTGTGTCTGTGATGCTTTTTCTCTCCTTCTTAGCTTTGCCTGACTGAGTCCCTAGCTCCGCAAGGTACTCAGAGGCCTTCTCCAATCTCGGAGCTCTGCACAGACACCTTCCCCGGGCCCTAACGGTGTTAGGGGCCCCCGGGGGTCTCCGGATCTCGCCCTATGGGGAGCTCCAAATCTGCCTGCCACATGGCGGGTCCGGAGCCCCTCCTTAGGAGGCGGGAGCTCCGGCCCTGCTGGACACGTAGGGCTTTCTGAGCCCTCCCACCGGGGGGAGGTCCGGTTTCCGCCTGCCACGTGCGAGCCCGGAGCCCCCCTCAGGGGAGGCGAGAGCTCCGGGCCTGCTGGACACGTGGGGCCCTCGGGCCCCGCCCCTGCTGAAGGGGCAGGACCCGGTCCTTCCAGTCCTAGGCCAGAGTAGTTGATAGCTCATTTCCCCCCGCTTCATGCAGTCCCCATTGCCGTAACCTGGAGGTCCTGCACACAGGTAGAGGAAACGTAATTCTCCTCGGGGGGTCCTCACCTCCCGTCTCCTAGTCTTATTCGTCCTATGATCCTGATCCGTTATACGGGGCTTGGGCAATTCTGTGCTCGAGGCGCCGGAGCTCCGGCTCCCTCCGAGGTCCGGGTACGGTCATCCGATCCCTAGTACCGGGCCATGCGCTGGGGAAGCAGAGTGCACGTGCTTTGGGTTCATGACCAGGCAAAGCGGTTGTACTCCCCTGTACCTCCGGAGGGCAGGATTCACATGCTTTGGGCTCATGGCCTGCTAAGCTGGATAGGCACCCTGGACCCCCCATGCACAACGCAGGCCCTTCCTGGAGGTGACCAACTGGCACCGCAACACCTGACTGGAGGAGGCCCGAGAGACTCACTCGGACATCGGCAGGTGCCTCAAGCGCGGCCGCCCTCGGTAGGATAGCGAATGCTGACTATGGATGAGCGCGGAAGAGGGGGAGCTAGATGTACAATGAACATACATAGATAGTGCGATCATAAAAATTAATGCATAATTTAAATGAGCGCATGAGAGAGAGCTAAGTAGAACAGGTGTCTGTGTTCACGCCCATAGGTGGAATTCTGGCTGTACATGGAGGCAATATTCCGCCTCGTCTACAGGGAAGCAAGACTCTACGCGCTTAGGGTCGGAACCAGGCTAAACTGGACGTAGTCCTGTACCGTCCCTTGAAACTTAGCTGCCCCAAGCTCTGTTCCTAGATTCTATGGGATTCATTACAGAAGGGAATGATCCTGTTCTACTCATGCTCGGGGAGTAGGACTTACAGTGTTGCTCCATGCCAAGGATTTTGGGAACGGATCCCACACTCGGTTGAAAGGCATGTGTACCTGGGGCGGCAGCTTTCATGATTCGGAAGGGACCTTCCCTGCTGGGGGAGAGTTTTTGGGTCCTTCTCGGGAAAGAGTGTGCCGCGACACCAGGTTGCCCTTCTGCAGGTCCCTGACGCGTTCGGTTCTTTGGCAGTAGTGCTTAGAGCATCAGCCGAGACCTTGCGTTGTGGGGTGTTACCTGCAGCCGAGTCTCGTCGACGAGGTTGTTATCTTCACGCTGGATCAGGTCCTGCGCAGCTTCTCCTGGGGGCCCCCGTGGAGTTCTCCCCTTCTGGCTAAGGCCTTCAAGGGGTAGGTGGGCCCGGGCTCATCTTAGATGACCTAAGGCGTCTTCCCCTTCTGGCAAGGCCTTCAAGGGGTCGACAGACCTTGGGCGGCCCCCAGGAGGTATGTCCGAGGCATGGAGGTATGCTCTCGGGTGAGGCTGGCCCGACCTCGCACCATTGTGGTCGGTACTAGGGCTGCTGCGACTACTTGGGGCTTCTCCAAGGTTGACGCCGCAGCAGTGCAGCCTCCACTGACCCGGGACGGCAGCCGCAGCCGGCTACCGCCCTGGCCCGTCACCGTCGGAGCTGGAGTCCTCACCGTTATGCACTGTCTTTATGACACGCTGTGGCTCCTGAAATCCCACCTGATGGGCGGCGGTGACTGGGGCATCGACCTTCTGCTTGCCATCCCTCTGAGGGTAGTGCGGTGCTTCAGCTCTCTGCTGTCTTCCTTTGCGGAAACGCTCTGCGAGCCTCTGGATATCCCAGCACTCGGCAGCAGTATGGTTGCCGGCGCCATGCACGGGGCATAGCCCGCCCTGGTCACTATCTGGGGCCGGTGACTGCCGCTGCCTTTTGTCGGGGCGTGGCCCCCGTGCTCCACTAGTCGCTGCTGCAGCGGCGATGGGAGCCACGAACGATGACTTCATCTTGCCACTCCCCCGGTTCTTGGCCTTCTTGCCACCCCCATAGGCAGCAGCGCCGGACCCGGGCTGTCCTCCTGACTCGGAGGTTGGCAGAGAGTGCCAGTTCCGCCCTTCAGCTGCTCTGGCGCATTTGTCCGCCAGGCTGAAGAGCTCAGAGACGTCGCGGACCTCTCTGGTCGCGAGCTTCTCAAGCATTTTCTCGTCCCGGACACCCTGTCGGAACGCCACCACCACAGAAGCACTTTGAATATGCAGGATGGTGTTGCGTACCTGGGAGAACCGCTGGATGAAAGAGCGCAGCGACTCCCCAGGCTGTTGCTTGACAGCGTGGAGGTCAAGCTCCGTGCCGGGACGGGTGTAGGAGCTGCCGAAGTTGGCGACGAACTGCCGGCAGAGCTCTCCCCAGGAGGTTATGGACCCCTGGGGGAGATTCATTTGCCAAGACCGAGCTGGGCCGGTCAGGGCGACGGGGAAGTAGTTGGCCATAACAGCCTCATCCCCTCCTGCGGCAAGTACGGCGGTGGAGTAGATCTGGAGGAACTCCGCCGGGTTGACGCTACTGTCGTACTTCTCGGGCAGGTGCGGCCGGAACTTGTGCAGCCACCTCGCGAAGCGAAGGTGGGGTGCCAGGGCCGCACATCCTGCTCCTGCTGCCGCAGGTATTGGTGCTGCGAACGCTTGGTTCGCACTTGGCACCGTGTACCCCGGTATGGGCAAGGCTGTACCATAGACCGGGGGCACTGCTTGCGGTGCATATGGTTGCGGCATATGCTGCGTGGCGTATGCCTGAGGCAGGACTCGCGTGGCGAAGACCTGCCCTCCAGGTTGTGTCGAGGCCGACATCATGCTGTCACCAGCCTCATGGTTGCGACGCCTTTCTCGACGTCGCTCGAGGTACACCCGGGCATCCTGGCCCAAGTGACACCGATCCAGTTCCCTTCTCAGGTCCGTCGACGGGAGCCTGGAGGAGCTGAAATCCGCCGTTTGCCCATCAACCATGGGCGTGCACGTCAGCGACACAGCCGGTTGACCGGGGCGCCGCCCTCGCCGAAACTGAGGGTTCGCGGCGGCGACGACGAGGCGGTCCACCTCGCGCACCCATTGTTGGGTCGCAGAATGGGGCGCATCCCCAGCAGGTGGGTTGCGCAGCAGTGCTCTTGCTGCAGCTAGCGCACCCCCATGGTGTACGCTCAGCGCTGCTGAAGATCTCACACTGGTCGGAGCCTGCATCGCCGGAGTCGGCGTAGCCGGAGTCGCCTGCTGGCTACCAGCTTGTGCCGACACACTCTGTCCTGAGTGCGTCGACATGTACTGCCCGCTGGTCACGGTTCGGCGTGAACGCGGAGGGGGAGAGTTTGCCGCTGAGGGAAGCTTGGTCATCTTCGTCAGCGGAAACTCGTCGCGCAAGGGAAAAAAGCGCCCTACCTGGCGCGCCAAATGTCGAAGTGTTCGGTCGACACTTCCCCCGGGCCTGCACTGGGCAGCCCGCGGAGGTTCTTTTTTTGGTGGGGCTAGTCCCTTGCGGAGAGCTTGCGCGGATGGACGAGTTAGTAAGAGCTTGACACTGTGAGTTTTACGTGGTTCAGGCCGCCGGAGCGTAAAACCCTACGTCCACGGCGAGCTATGGAGCTCGCTGTATTGCTTGCTGCTCAGGGCCGGAGTCCTGAGCTTGGGGGTGAGTTACAGCTTGGGTGTGAATGGCTAGCGTATGAGTTGCAGAAGTGCGAACCCAGGGTGCGAATGGCTAGAGTGTGAACCCTTGCTATCGTCGCCTACCCGAGCCTTTTATAGTCCAAGACTCGGGTGGCTTACAAGGGGGGCCCGAGACCCGACAGGTGATCCGGGGAGATTGACTGTTATCTACCGTATCTGCAGTTATGCCGGTAGTTGTCTCTGGCGAAGGCTTACGAGTCTCCGTCTTGCCGCCCTGCCCATGCCGCACGCTAGTCGTAGTGGTTGATGACGGCGCAGGCGGCATGGGATGTCTTGTCGCGGTGTTTATTGGCTGGTAGGTTCTGACACCACGCGCCAGTCTGTGATGCGACTGGGCGCAACGGCACCTGACAGAGGCGTGCTCCACGTCTCCGCGTCTTGGGAAGACGCGGGCCTTGAATACCTTGTACGGGCAAGGTATGGGGCGTCTTTACGCCCGCTGCCTATCGCTCGGGGGCAGGCAGCGCTGTTCTGCTTGCCACGTGGAGGGCCCGGAGCCCTTCTCAGAGGAGAGGAGGGTCCGGCCCCACGGGGCACGTGGAGCCTTCGGACCTCTCCCCGCGGAGGGGGAGGTTCGGCTTCTGTCGGCCACGTGGCGGGCCCGGAGCTCCTCTCTGAGGAGAGGGAGGTCCGGCCCCGCCGGATACATGGCACCTTCGGACCCCTCGCCCGCGGAGGGGGAGGTCCGGCTTCTGTATGCCATGTGGTGGGCCCGGAGCTCTCCTCTGAGGAGAGGGAGGTCCGGCCCCGCCGGACGCGTGGCGCCTTCGGAGCTCTCCCTGCAGAGAAGGGCGAGTTCCTCAGGCATTTTCCCCTGTGCGCGGGGGTACCCCATATCTCAGGTACCGACAGACCCGATGCATGGATCACGGAGATCCGGGACTACTTGAAAGACAATATCCTCCCTGATGAACGTGTATCCGCTGAACGGATCGTGCGTATGGCTAAGAGACACGTGTTGGTAGAAGGGGATCTCTACCGACGCGGCGCCAACCGCGTCCTATTGCGGTGCATAACCCAGGGGGAAGGCTGCGACTTGCTCGCTGAGATCCATGGAGGCGAATATGGGAGTCACTCTTCCTCACGCACGCTTGTCGGTAAAGCCTTCCGGCATGGCTTCTACCTGCCGACAACACTCCAGGATGCCGTCAAGCTGGTCGAGAACTGCAAGGCGTGCCTGTTCCATGCCAAGCAGATCCATACACCGGCTTGGACGGTACAGATGATCCCGCCCACATGGCCATTTTGCCGTATGGGGGCTGGACATCCTGGGACCTGGGACCATTCCCCAGAACTGAGGATGGGGACCCGCTCCCGAATCCTCGGAACACAGAATGCCTCCGTAAGTTCTATCCCTAGAGCAACAATAGGACAGACTCTTCTTTTTATAATAAATTCCATAAAGTCCAGGAACAGTGCTCGGAGCAGCTAAGTCTCAGGAGACGGTCCAGGACTACGTTCAGCTTCGTCTGGTTCCGACCCCAAGCGCGTAGAGTCTTGCTTCCCTTTTTAATGAGGCGGGTCGTGGCCTCCATACTTAGCCTGCCTTCCTCTTATGGAAATTTATATGAAAAGAAACCTGTCCTACGTTGCTCTTCTTTGTTGCTCATTTAATTTACTTATTAAATTTTTATGACTGCACTACTAGCGCATGCTAACCATGCGCTCAGCTCCCTCTTCTCATTCTCACCTTTAGTCGGCATTTGCTGCCCTACCAAAGGCGGTTGCGTTGGAGGTACCGGCCGATAGCCAGGGGGGCCCCGAGCCCCCGGCACTTCGCGCACGGTAGTCCCCAAGCACCGTATAAGTGGACGGGGACTGTAAGCCAAATAAGACTATGAGATAGAGGAGGGGGGAGCCCCCAAGGAGAATTACATTTCCCTTACTTGTGTGCAGGACCTCTCGGCCTTAACTCGCTGCAGGAGTATGCCCCTACCAGGGGGCCACTACGGGATCGCGCAAGACCGGAACTCCAAGGTAAGACCGAAGGACCCACGTGTCCAGCAGGACCGGACCTCCTTCTCCTCTGGGGGGGCTCCGGGCCCGCCACGTGGCCAACAGAAGCCGGACCTCCCGCCCCCCTCCTCTGAGGGGAGAGGACCGGAGGCCTCACGCGTCCCGCCGGGCCGGACCTCCCTCTCCTTAGAGAAGAGCTCCGGGCCCGCCACATGGCCGGCAGATCCGGGCTGTCGAAGTGTTCAGTCGACACTTCCCCAGGGCCTGCACTGTGCAGCCCGCGGAGGTTCTTTTTTCGGTGGGGCTAGTCTCTTGCGGAGAGCTTGAGCGTATGGACGAGTCAGGAAGAGCTTGACACGGCGAGTTTTACGTGGTTCAGGCCGCCGGAGCGTAAAACCCTACGTCCACGGCGAGCTATGGAGCTCGCTGTATTGCTTGTTGCTCAGAACCGGAGTCCTGAGCTTGGGGATGACTGATGTCTAGCGTATGAGTTGTGGGAGTGCGAGCCCTTGCTAACGTTGCCTACCCGAGCCTTTTATATTCCAAGGCTTGTGTGGCTTACAAGGGGGGTCCGGGACCCAACATGTGGTCCCGGGGAGATTGACTGTTATCTACCGTATCTGCAGTTATGCCGATAGTTGTCTCTGGCGAAGACTTCTGAGTCTTCGTCTTGCCGCCCTGCCCATGCCGCATGCTAGTCGTAGTGGTTGATGATGGCGGGGACGGCATGGGATGTCTTGTCCCTGCGTTTATTGGCTGGCAGGCTCTGACACCGCGCGTCAGTCCGTGATGCGACTGGGCGCAACGGCACATGACAGAGGCGTGCTCCGCGTCTCCGCGTCTTGGGAATACGCGGGCCCTGAATACTTGTACGGGCAAGGTATGGGGCGTCTTTATGCCCGCCGCCTACCGCTCGGGGGCAGGCAGCGCTCTTCTGCTAGACTTATGGCGGGCCCGGAGCCCTCCTTAGAGGGGAGGGGATCCGGCCCCGCAGGACACATGGAGCCTTCGGACCTCTCCCCACGGAGGGGGAGGTCCGGCTTCTGTCGGCCTCGTGGCAAGCCCGGAGCTCTCCTCTGAGGAGAGGGAGGTCCGGCCTTGCTGGACACGTGGCACCTTCGGACCTCTCTCCCGCGGAGGGGGAGGTCCGGCTTTTGTATGCCACGTGGCGGGCCCGGAGCTTTCCTCTGAGGAGAGGTAGGTCCGGCCCCGCCGATGCGTGGCGCCTTCGGAGCTCTCCCTGCGGAGAAGGGCGAGTTCCTAAGGCATTTTCCCCTGTGCGCGGGGGTACCCCATATCGCGGGTACCGACAGTGGCCCCCGGGCTCATCTCGGGTGTCGAAGTGTTCAGTCGACACTTCCCACGGGCCTGCACTGGGCAGCCCGCGGAAGTTCTTTTTTCGGTGGGGCTAGTCTCTAGCGGAGAGCTTGCGCAGATGGACGAGTTAGTAAGAGCTTGACACGACGAGGTTTACGTGGTTCAGGCCGCCGGAGCGTAAAACCCTACGTCCACGGCGAGCTATGGAGCTCGCTGTATTGCTTGCTGCTCAGGACCGGAGGCCTGAGCTTGGAGGAGAGTTACAGCTTGAGAGTGTATGGCTACCGTATGAGTTGCAAAGTGCGAACCCTTGCTATCGACGCCTACCCGAGCCTTTTATAGTCCAAGGCTCGGGCAGCTTACAAGGGGGGCCGGGACCTGACAGGTGGTCCCGGGAAGATTGTCTATCATCTACCGTATCTGCAGTTATGCCAGTAGTTGCCTCTGGTCGAAGGCTTCTGAGTCTTCATCTTGCCGCCCTGCCCATGCCGCATGCTAGCCGTAGTGGTTGATGACGGCGCAGGCGGCATGGGGTGTCTTGCCGCGGTTTTTATTGGCTGTCAGGTCCTGACACCGCGCGCCAGTCTGTGATGCGACTGGGTGCAACGGCACCTGACAGAAGCGTGCTCCGCGTCTCCGCGTCTCGGGAAGACGCAGGCCTTGAATACCTTGTACGGGCAAGGTATGGGCGTCTTTACGCCCGCTGCCTATCGCTCGGGGCAGGCAGCGCCGTTCTGCTGCCACATGGCGGGCCCGGAGCCCTTCTCAGAGGAGAGGAGGGTCAGTTCCGAGGGGCACGTGGAGCCTCCGGACCTCTCCCCGCGGAGGGAGATGCTCGGCTTCTGTTGGCCACGTGGCGGGCCCGGAGCTCTCCTCTGAGGAGAGGGAGGTCCGGCCCCGCTGGACGCGTGGCGCCTTCGGACCTCTCTCCCGCGGGGGGGGGGGGGGGGGGGGGGGGGGGGAGGTCCGGCTTCTGTATGCCACGTGACGGGCCCGGAGCTCTCCTCTGAGGAGAGGGAGGTCTGGCTCCGCCGGACGCGTGGCGCCTTCGGAGCTCTCCCTGCGGAGAAGGGCGAGTTCCTTAGGCATTTTACCCTGTGCGCGGGGGTACCCCATATCTCAGGTACCGACAGTGGCCCCCGGGCCCATCTCGGGGGAGGCAGTGAGCCCGAGGTGGGACCTCCGTCTCTTTCGATCCGCGCACTTTCTCTAAGTCCCGAATTGACCGCTGCCGGAGCACGAACGGCCGCGGGGTCGTGGGAGTGTGCGCTCACTTGATGGTTGCTTTTACTGCGGCGGTTCCCAGGACCACCACTTCTGCACGTTGCGGCTCTTTCTTCGGGAACTGCCGATGTGCCTTGCCGGCTTGTCTTCTGGGGCGTCTGACTCCTTGACCCACCGCTTCAGTTGGGCGGCTTGGGTCCACCTTTCATTGGCGCCCGGTCTCGAGCCAACGAGGTCGCCGATGCGATGTTTCGGAGGTTTTCGAATTACCTCGAACCATCCCTGGAAAGTTTTAAAAGGGGATCTCACCCGCATCGCGGCTTCCCTTCGCATTGCGCTCGTACTTCCCTTGAACTCTTGTGCCCCGGCTCTCCTGCCCTTGCGCCCTATTTCGCCATGGCTTCCAACTTCCTCCCGACGCGCCTCGTTCGTTCTTCCGAGCTCGGGCCAGTGCGCAGGCTGCTGGGCTGGTGCTCAGAAGAGCAGAAACATCGGCTTCGCCGAGGATCTCTCCCCCTGGTCCTTGAAAAGGGGGAGATAGTCTTCTTCACCGCTTATGCTCTGGCGGGGTTCGTTCCGCCGATTTCTTCCTTCTTTGTCACCCTGCTGGAGACATATGGTCTCCAGCTCCACCATCTTTCCCCCAACTCCTTCGCAATGGCTGCTGTTTTTGTCCACTTCTGCGAGATGTTCGTGGGGGTGCACGCCTCCGTGACGCTCTTCCGCCACTTCTTTGTGCTGCGGACGACTGGGCGTGGCTCAAAGACTCAGATGGGGGCATACTACTTCCAGCATCGCTGCAAAGACCCCAAGGTCTCTGGATACCTTCTGCCCTTCAGCGCATCAAGGTGGGAAAACTGGAGGGAGAGCTGGGTGGTAGTGCAGACCGACGAGCACGATCGCCTACAACTCCCAACCGCCAGCCCAACCACCGATCGCCGCTTCTGGGAGGAGATCCCTGAGCTGGAGCAGGAGTACTCCCGGTCTTGGAGCGGATCCGGTTCTTGGCCAATGAGGGGCTGATGTCTCTAATGGTGCTGATGGACTTTGTGTCGCGCCGTATTGCTCCCTTGCAGCAGCGTAGCCGCCCAGCGTGGTACTACACCGGCGAGCAGGACTGTACCAGGCTGGAGAGGGGCCCCGGCTCTGACCCTTCCGACGAGGAGCTGAACGAGATGGTGAGCAAGGTGAGCGGTGACTACATTCCCAGTGGCGACCCCGCCCTTCCGCCCTCTGCCACCCCCTCTTCTTGGAGCCTCAGAGGAGGTCAGAGCTCCTGCGGAAGATGCCGAACCTTGATGATATCGGGATCGCCGTCCGGCAGGTCGGGGATGCCTTCCGGGGTATCACCATTCCAGGAACCGAGCACCCCGGGTCAGGGCATGGGGCATCCGCTGCTGTCAAACCCTCCCCCAGAGCCGACGGAACCCAAGCCGCCGACAAAGGGAAAGGAAAAGAGCCGGCCCCCGAGCATCTATAGAAGAAACGCGCCCGGTCTCCTCTGAGGGTGCCGCCTGTGCCGAGTCAGGGTGCCGGAGCTACTTTGCTCCCATCTCCCGGAGGTGCTGGTCCATCGGGTGGCGACCCGAAGAGGTCCCGAGTGTCCCTCCCCGGCGGGTCTCTCCCCAGACAGCAGCCGTCTGAATCAGCCCAAGTACCTCGCCATCCTTCCTCAAGCGGAGGGGCTCCCAGGACGGATGTTGGTGGGGAGACGCCGGCGAGTGCGCCGGGGATCCAGGCGTCCCATTCCGCGACCGTTCCAGCCGCTGGTCCCGGCGGTTCAGCTATAGCCCAGAGGCCAGTGCTGCAAGCTCGCTGGAGCGCTCATGCCGCCCAGTAAGTGTTGTTCTTTCTAGCTTGTAGGAGCAGAGCTCTTGTCTCTTCTCTTATTCTGAGGGCTTCTTCTTCTTGCAGGGACCGACCAGCTGCCGGGGGCGGCCTCTTATCCGGCCGCCTTCAACCGGCGGAAGCTCCGCGCCTCAGCACCTGGGGACCGTGGCGGCTCCCATGGCTCCCAAATCGACGGGGGCACCGTCTGCACCAGCGGCTCATTTTCCGCGGTGGCCGCATCTGTTCCTACCCGCCCTCCTTCACCCGTCCAGAAGCCAGGTCTTGAGACCGGGAGGGCTGCTGTAGGTGCGCCTGCTGGCCTCCTGGCCTCCTTAGGACAGCGCCCCACCGTGGTTGCTGAGGCGCCGGCGCCCCCGCCGGTCTTAGACTCTTCAGGGGGGTCCTGCGGCGCAACTCCTATCCCCCCTGCTCCGGCGCCCGTGTGGGACGCCCTGGGGCGTGTCCAGACCAGCGCCCGGCAGCTCCAATTTTCCTTTGAGCAGGAGCGGAAGGCATTGGCCGGCGAGGGGGAACGCCTTCTCAGCTGGCAGAAGCGGGCCCGGGCGGACCTTGACTCAAGGCAGTCAAGGCTTGAGGCCATGAGTGCTCTGCTTGGCACTCAGAAGAAGGCCATTAGCCGCTTGGAGTCAGAGGCCCAGCGGGTTCGTGCCACCTACCGCGAGGCTCTGGCCCAAGCTGAAGCCAAAGCCAAGGAGCGTTCCGCCGCCGCGGAGGAGTTGCAGCTGCAGGTAGCCCGTCGGGAGCACGCCGTCGCTGATCGGGAACGCGCCGCTGCGGCCGAGGAGGAGAAGACTACCACCCGGCTGAGGGCCAAGGTGGAGGAGCTAAGGGCTAGGTCCGAGGAGCTGGAGCTCCGTGAGTCGGCTGTCGCCGCGAGGGAGGAGCAGTTCTCCAAGGAGCGCCAGGCAGCGATGGATCACGAGCTGGCGGCTCGCCAAGAGGTAGAGAGGCTCCAGTCCTTGCAGACTGCCGAGGCCCAGGCAGTCTGGTGCTTCATTGCCAAGGCGGGGTCCGCCTTGGTTCCTCTTGGTGTCATCGAAGCTGATGGGGGTTCCCATCCACCTGAGGTGCGGTGCTGCACCTGGGAGGGGAGCCACCGACGCTACCACTCGACGCAAGGCCTTAGCCGTGCTCCGGGACGGGGGGTCAGCGGACCCGCCGAAGATGACATAGAGCATATTCCGGTGCTCGTCATCACTGGAGCTGGAGCTCCCATGACTGCGCACTGCCTTTACGGCGTGCTGAAGCTCCTGGAACTCCACCTGGCGGTCGACGCCGTCTCGGGCCTCGACCTTCTGCTTGCCGTCCCTTTGATTGTTGGGTGGGGCATCAGTTAGAGGCTGCTTCCCTTTCCGGAAGCGCTCCGCGAGCTTCTGGATTTCCTGGCATTCGGCAGCGGTATGATAACTGGTGCCATGCACAGGGCATAATTCATCCTGGCCCCCGTCTGGGGCCGGTGATTGTCGCGGCCTCTTCTCAGGGCGCGGCCCCCGAGCTCCACTGGGCGCCGCCGTTGTGGCAACAGGGACCGCGGCTGATGACTTTATGCTGCTTCCGTACGAAGCGCCGCCGGATCCCGGCTGACCCCCTGGCTTGGGGGCCGGCAGAGAGTGCCAGTTCCGCCCTTCGGCTGCTCTGGCACACTTGTCCGCCAGGTTGAAGAGTTCTGAGACATCGCGGACCTCCCTGGTCGTGAGCTTCTCGAGCATCTTCCTGTCCCGAACGCCTTTCCGGAACGCCACCACCACAGAAGCATTCTGGATATGTGGGATGGTTTTCCGCACCTGGGAGAACCGCTGGATGAACGAGCGCAGCGACTCCCCTGGTTGCTGTTGGATAGCGTGGAGGTTAAGCTCCGTGCCAGGGCGGGTGTATGAGCTGCCAAAGTTGGCGACGAACTGCCGGCAGAGCTCTCCCCAGGAAGCTATGGACCCCTGAGGTAGATTCATGAGCCAAGACCGAGCTGGGCCGGTCAAGGTGACGGGGAAGTAGTTGGCCATGACAGCCTCATCCCCTCCTGCGGCGAGTACGGCGGTGGAGTAGATCTGGAGGAACTCCGCCGGGTTGACGCTACCGTCGTACTTCTCAGGCAGGTGCGGGCGAAACTTGCGTGGCCACCTCGCGAAGCGAAGGTGGGGTGCGAGAGCCGCACATCCTGCTCCTGCCGCCACAGGTATTGGCAGTGCGAACGCTTGGTTTGCACTTGGCACCGTGTATCCCGGCATGGGCAAGGCTGCACCATAGACCGGGGGCGCTGCTTGCGGTGCATATGGTTGTGGCATATGCTGCGCGGCATATGCCTGAGGCAGGGCTTACGTGGCGAAGACCTGCCCTTCAGGTTGTGTCGAGGCCGACGACATGCTGCCGCCAGCCTCGTGGTTGCGACGCCTTTCTCGGCGTCGCTCGAGGTACACCCGGGCGTCCTGGCCCAAGTGGCACCGTTCCAGCTCCCTTCTCAGGTCCGTCGACGGGAGCCTGGAGGAGCTGGAATCCGCTGTTTGCCCGTCAACCGTTGGCGTGCGCATCAGCGACACAGCCGGTTGACCGGGACGTCGCCCTCGCCGAAACCGAGGGTTCGCGGCGGCGACGACGAGGCGGTCCACTTCGCGGACCCACTGTTGGGTCGCTGAATGGGGCGCATCCCCAGCAGGTGGGTTGCGCAGCAGCGCTCTTGCCGCAGCTAGCGCACCTCCATGGTGTACGCTCAGCGCTGCAGAAGATCTCACACTGGTCGGAGCCTGCATCGCCGGAGTTGCCGTTGCCGGAGTCGGCTGCTGGCTACCAGCTTGTGCCGACACACTCCGTCCCGAGTGTGTCGACATGTACTCCCTAGTGGTCACGGTTCGCCGTGAACGCGGAGGGGGAGAGTTTGCCGCTGAAGGAAGCTTGGTCTTCTTCGTCGGCGGAAACTCGTCACGCTAGGAGAAAGCCCCCTACCTGGCGCGCCAAATGTCGAAGTGTTCAGTCGACACTTCCCCCGGGCCTGCACTGGGCAGCCCGCGGAGGTTCTTTTTTCGGTGGGGCTAGTCTCTAGCGGAGAGCTTGCGCAGATGGACGAGTTAGTAAGAGATTGACACGGCGAGGTTTACGTGGTTCAGGCCGCAAGAGCATAAAACCCTACGTCCACGGCGAGCTATGGAGCTCGCTGTATTGCTTGCTGCTCAGGACCGGAGGCCTGAGCTCGGAGGAGAGTTACAGCTTGAGAGTCTATGGCTAGCGTATGAGTTGCAAAGTGCGAACCCTTGCTATCGACGCCTACCCGAGCCTTTTATAGTCCAAGGCTCGGGCAGCTTACAAGGGGGGCCGGGACCCGACAGGTGGTCCCGGGAAGATTGTCTATCATCTACCGTATCTGCAGTTATGCCGGTAGTTGCCTCTGGTCGAAGGCTTCTGAGTCTTCATCTTGCCGCCCTGCCCATGCCGCATGCTAGCCGTAGTGATTGATGACGGCGCAGGCGGCATGGGGTGTCTTGTCGCGGTGTTTATTGGCTGTCAGGTCCTGACACCGCGCGCCAGTCTGTGATGCGACTGGGTGCAACGGCACCTGACAGAAGCATGCTCCGTGTCTCCGCGTCTCGGGAAGACGCAGGCCTTGAATACCTTGTACGGGCAAGGTATGGGGCGTCTTTACGCCCGCTGCCTATCGCTCGGGGCAGGCAGCGCCGTTCTGCTGCCACGTGGCGGGCCCGGAGCCCTTCTCAGAGGAGAGGAGGGTCAGTTCCACGGGGCACGTGGAGCCTCCGGACCTCTCCCCGCGGAGGGAGAGGCTCGGCTTCTGTTGGCCACGTGGCGGGCCCGGAGCTCTCCTCTGAGGAGAGGGAGGTCCGGCCCCGCTGGACGCGTGGCGCCTTGGGACCTCTCTCCCGCGGGGGGGGGGGGGGGGGGGGGGGGGGGGGAGGTCCGGCTTCTGTATGCCACGTGACGGGCCCGGAGCTCTCCTCTGAGGAGAGGGAGGTCCGGCCCCGCCGGACGCGTGGCGCCTTCGGAGCTCTCCCTGCGGAGAAGGGCGAGTTCCTTAGGCATTTTACCCTGTGCGCGGGGGTACCCCATATCTCAGGTACCGACATCGGGGGAGATAGCGAGCCCGAGGTGGGACCTCTGTCTCTTCTGATCCGCGCACTTTCTCTAAGTCCCGCCTTGACCGCTGCCGGAGCTTGAACAGTCGCGGGATCGTGGGAGCGTGCGCCCACTTGATGGTTGCTTTTACTGCGGCGGTTACCAAGACTGCCACTTCTGCACGTTGCGGCGCTTTCTTCGGGAACCGCCGGAGTGCCTTGCCGGCTTGTCTTCTTAGGAGACTGACTCCTTAACCCACCGCTTCAGTTGGGCGGCTTGGGTCCACCTGTCATCGGCGCTCGGTCTTGGAGCCGAAGCGGATGCCGATGCGGCGTACTCGAAGAGTTTCGAATCGCTTGGAATTGCACCTGGGAAGTTTTAAGAGGGGATCTTACCCACATTGCGGCTTCCCTTCGCACTTCCCAGCGCTTTTTTCTTGGATTCTTGTGCCTTTGTCTTCTTGCCTTTGAGTCCTCCCTCGCCATGGCCTCCAACCCGCCACCAGAGAAGAAGCGCGCTCGATCTCCTCCAGTGGCAGCGTCTGTGCCAAGTCGGGGACCTGGGGTGCCTGCATCCCCTGCTTCTGGAGATGGCACTCCTTCCGGTGGCGACTCAAAGAGGCCCCGGGCTGATGTGTTGAGGGGAGCTTCTGGGGCGTCCCTTGTTCCGCCAGTTCAAGCGACTGCGGAGCGGCCATCAGTGACGGCAGCGGGCTCTGGGAGTCCTACCCCGGCTCGGAAGTCGGGGTTCAGAGCCCGCTGGAGTCTTCGCGCTTCGCGGCCACCCCCGACTGGCGGGGAGTCTGCGCCGTTGCGCTCGGAAACCGGGACAGCTGCCACGGCCCCCAAGACAGCACGAATTTCTCCTGCTCCGGTGTGCCTGGACTCCGCGGCGGCGTCATCTCTTCCTGCCGAGGCGGCCGCCGCGGCCCCCAGGCCAGCGCAGGTCGACCCTGCACCGGGCGGCCCGGCCTCTATTCCAGCGCCGCCTTCCCCGGCTCGTCCCTCTCCACAGGTCAAGAAGCCAGAAGTTAGAGAGAGTCCGGCAGGCCCGGCTGCCGGAGCTCCGGCGCCAGCTTCTCCTGACCGGCGTCTCGTCTCGGTCGCTGGTGCATCGACTCCTTTTGAGGATGAGGTGATGGAGGAGGTCGGGGGTGCTGCCCTGGCCTCTGCTGCTCCATTGCCCCTGGCGGATGCCTTCGCGCTTGCCGAAACAAGCATTCGGCAGGTCTTGGCCGCACTTGGTCGCGAGCGGGAGGAGCACACGGTTAAACCGGATCGCCTCCTCACCTGGGGGAACCTTTTGCGGGAGCGGACCGCGAAGGTCAAGAGCGAGCTCGACTCCAGGCAGGAGTTGCTTGACTTCAGGGAAGTGCCCCTCGACCGGCTGAAGCAGTCTGTCGACCGCATGGACGCCGAATCACGGCGGATCAACAGGGAGGCCCTGGAGGCACACGCCCGGGCCGAGGAGAGCCTCTCTGCCGCGGAGGAGATACGGAAGCTGTTGGAGCGCCGTAAACTCGTCGTTGAGGAACGGGAGCGTTCCACGGCAGCCGAGGCAGAGAGGGTTGCTGCGCAGCTGGCGGCGGGTGAGGATGACCTGCGAGCTCGGATCGAGGAGCTAGAGGTTCAGAAGGCAGACCTCGACTTGAGGGAGGAACAGGTCTCCCGCGAACGCCGGGCGGTCCTGGATCGGGAGTGGACCGCCGACTTCAAGGCTTCTGTGTTGGAGCGGCTCGCCGAGACTCTCCGCCTTCGGGAAAGCTCCCTGGCGGCTAAGGAGAAGGAATTCTCCGAGAGAAACCAAGAGGCCCTGCAGGCAACCCGCCGCGAGGTGGAGGAGCTCTCGGCCTTGCGGTCTTCCGAGGCGCTTGAGGTCTCGAGCTTCATCATTCGGGCGGGGTCCGCCCTGATCCCCCTGGACTTCAGTCCGGTGAGGGCGGCGGCTCCTGCGTTGAAGGTGGCGGAGGTGATCCCCGCGCTGGAGTTGATCGGCGCCAAGCTGGACAGGCTAGACTCGGTGGTCGCCAGCGAGCTTGAGGCCGAGGGACGCGGCCTGTCCTTAGAGGTCGCCTCACATGTGCTGGCATGCTTCAAGAGCCGGGACCCTTCTTTCTCCCTGGAGCCAGCGAGAGAGGGCCCAGCCGCGGAGCGGGAGGAAGCTGCCAGGGCTGAAGTCGAGGACGTGGCCGCTCTTGTAGCCGCCAGGTTCCGGCGTGAGCCGGGAGGACCCTAGGACTTGTTTCTCCCTTTTATCGAGTCTGTAGTCCAGCTCATGGAGCCTCACATAAATAGACTCTCTTGAATGTTTGTGTCTGTGATGCCTTTTCTCTCCTTCTTGGCTTTGCCTGACTAAGTCCTTAGCTCCACAAGGTACTCAGAGGCCTTCACCAATCTCGGAGCTCTGCACAGACACCTTCCCCGGGTCCTAACTGTATTAGGGGCCCCTGGGGGTCTCCGGATCTCGCCCTATGGGGAGGTCCTGATCTGCCTGCCACGCGGCGGGTCCGTAGCCCCTCCTAAGGAGGCGGGAGCTCTGGCCCTGCTGGACACGTGGGGCTTCCGAAGCCCCCCCCCCCCCCCCCCCCGCCGAGGGGGAGGTCCGGTTTCCGCCTGCCACGTGGCAAATCCGGAGCCCCCCTCAGGGGAGGTGGGAGCTCCGGGCCCGCTGGACACGTGGGGCCTTCGGGCCTCGCCCCTGCTGAAGGGGCGGGACCCGGTCCTTCCAGTGCTATGCCGGAGTAGTTGGTAGCTCCTTTCCCCCCGCTTCGTGCAGTCCCCGTTGCTGTAACCTAGAGGTCCTGCACACAGGCAGAGGAAACATAATTCTCCTCGGGGGGTCCTCCCCTCCCGTCTCCTAGTCTTATTCGGCTTACGATCCTGATCCGTTATATGGGGCTTGGGTAATTCTGTGCGCGAGGCGTCGGAGCTCTGGCTCCCTCCGAGGTCCGGGTACGACCGTCCGATCCCTAGTACCGGGCCGTGCGGCGGGGAAGCAGAGTGCACGTGCTTTGGGTTCATGACCAGGCAAAGCGGTTGTACTCCCCTGTACGTCCGGAGGGCAGGATGCGCACGCTTTGGGCATGGAGCCGGCTAAGCGGGATACGCACCCTGGACCCCCCATGCACAACGCAGGCCTTTCCTGGAGGTGACCAACTGGCACCGCAACACCTGACTGGGGGAGGCCCGAGAGACTCACTTGGCCATCAGCAGGTGCCTCAAGCGCAACCGCCCTCAGTAGGATAGCGAATGCTGACTATGGATTAGTGCGGGAGAGGGGGAGCTAGATGTACGATGAACATACATAGATAGTGCGATCATAAAAATTAATGCGTAATTTAAATGAGCACATGAGAGAGAGCGAAGTAGAACAAGTTTCTGTGTTAATGCCCATAGGTGGAAGTCTGGCTATACATGGAGGCAATGACCCGCCTCGTCTACAAGGGAAGCAAGACTCTACGCGCTTAGGGTCGGAACCAGGCTAAGCTGGACGTAGTCCTGGACCGTCCCTTGAGACTTAGCTGCCCCAAGCGCTGTTCCTAAACTCTATGGGATTTATTACAGAAGGGAATGACCCCGTTCTACTAATGCTCGGGGGATAGGACTTACAGTGTTGTTCCATGCCAAAGGGTTTTGGGAACGGATCCCACACTCGGTTGAAAGGCATGTGTACCTGGGACGGCAACTTTCATGAATCGGGAGGGACCTTCCCGGCTGGGGGAGAGTTTATAGGTCCTTCTTGGGAAAGTGCGTGCCGCGGCACCAGGTCGCCTTTCTGCAGGTCCCTGACGCGTTTGGTTCTTTGGCGGTAGTGCTAGAGCAGCAGCCGAGACCGTGCGTTGTGGGGTGTTACCTGCAGCCGAGCCTCGTCGACGAGGTTGTTATCTTCACGCTGGATCAGGTCCTGCGCGGCTTCTCCTGGGCGCCCCCGGGGAGTCCCCCCCCCCCTTCTGGCTAAGGCCTTCAAGGGGTAGGCGAACCCGGGCTCGTCTTGGGGACCCAAGGCGTCTTCCCCTTCTGGCAAGGCCTTCAAGGGGTTGACAGACCTTGGGCGGCCCCCAGGAGGTATGACCGAGGCACGGAGGCGTGCTCTCGGGAGGGGCCGGCCCGATCTTGCACCATTGTGATTGGTGCTTGGGCTGCTGCGACTACTTGGAGCTTCTCCAAGGTTGACGCCGCAGCAGTGCAGCCTCCACTGACCTGGGACGGCAGCCACAGTCGGCTACCGCCCCGGCCCGTCACCATCGGAGCTGGAGTCCTCACCATTATGCACTGTCTTCATGACACGCAGAGGCTCCTGGAACCCCACCTGGTGGCCGGCGCTGACTGAAGCATCGACTTTCTGCTTGCCATCCCTCTGAGGGTGGAGCGGCGCCTCAGCTCTCTGCTGCCTTCCTTTGCGGAAGCGCTCTGCGCGCCTCTGGATATCCCAGCACTCGGCAGCAGTATGGTTGCCGGCGCCATGCACGGGGCATAGCCCGCCCTGGTCACCATCTGGAGCTGGCGACTGCCACTGCCTTTTGTCAGGGCGTGGCCCCGAGCTCCACTAGCCGTCGCTGCTGCGGCGACGGGAGCCGCGGACGATGACTTCATCTTGCCACTCCCCCGGTTCTTGGCCTTCTTGCCACTTCCATAGGATGCAGCGCCGGACCCAGGCTGTCCTCCTGACTCGGAGGTCGGCAGAGAGTGCCAGTTCCGCCCTTCTGCGGCTCTGGCGCACTTGTCCGCCAGGCTGAAGAGCTCAGAGACGTCGCGGACTTCTCTGGTCGCGAGCTTTTCAAGCATTTTCTCGTCTCGGACACCCTGCCGGAACGCCACCACCACAGAAGCACTTTGGATATGCGGGATGGTGTTGCGTACCTGGGAGAATGGCTGGATGAAGGAGCGCAGCGACTCCCCAGGTTGTTGCTTGATGGCGTGGAGGTCAAGCTCCGTGCCGGGACGGGTGTAGGAGCTGCCGAAGTTGGCGATGAACTGCCGGCAGAGCTCTCCCCAGGAAGTTTTGGAACCCTGAGGGAGGTTCATGAGCCAAGACCGGGCTGGCCCGGTCAAGGCGACGGGGAAGTAGTTGGCCACGACAGCCTCGTCCCCTCCTGCGGCAAGCATGGCGGTGGAGTAGATCTGGAGGAACTCCGCCGGGTTAACGCTGCCGTCGTACTTTTCGGGCAGGTGCGGCCGAAACTTGCGCGGCCACCTTGCGAAGCGAAGGTGGGGTGCAAGGGCCGCACATCCTGCTCCTGTTTCTGCAGGTATTGGTGCCGCGAACGCTTGGTTCGCACCTGGCACAGTGTACCCCGGTACGGGCAAGGCTGCGCCATAGACCAGGGACGCCGTTTGTAGGGCATATGGTTGTGGCATATGCTGCACGGCGTATGCCTGGGGCAGGGCTCGCATGGCGAAGATCTGCCCTCCAGGCTGGGTCGAGGCCGACGTCATGCTGTCGCCAGCCTCTAGGTTGCGACGCCTTTCTCGACGTCGCTCGAGGTACACCAGGGCATCTTGGCCCAAGCGGCACCGTTCCAGCTCTGTCCTCAGGTCCGTCGACGGGAGCCTGGAGGAGCTGGAATCCGCCGTCTGCCCGTCAACCGTTGGCGTGCGCGTCACGACACAGCCGGTTGGCCGGGGCGTCGCCCTCGCCGAAACCGAGGGTTTGCGGCGGCGAACCCACTGTTGGGTCGCTGAATGGGGCGCGTCCCCAGCAGGTGTGTTGCGCAGTAGCGCTCTCGCTGCAGCTAGCGCACCCCCGTGGTGTACGCTCAGCGCTGCAGATGATCTCACGCTGGTCGGAGCCTGCATTGCCGGAGTCGGCTGCTGGCTACCAGCTTGTGCCGACACACTCCGTCCTGAGTGGCGTCGACATGTACTCCCCGCTGGTCACGGTCCGCCGTGAACGCGGAGGAGGAGAGCTTGCCGCTGAAGGAAGCTTGGTCATCTTCGTCGGCGGAAACTCGTCGCGCAAGGGAAAAGCCCCCAGAGAGCTTGCCTAAACTTTCCTATGATTTTTGGAGCTATGGATTGCTCAGAACAGATTTTTGAAGTGGGAAACATTTTCTGAAAATGTTTCTGGACTCTTATGAACACAGCAGATTGTTTTTAGCAAATTCCTACTCAAATGATCTTTAAATGTGCTGAAAATTTGCTACAATGTCAACAATATGCTAAAGACTATTCTGGCAAAATTTGGGTATTTTTAGATAAACCAAACTCCCTCAATAATTCTTTTTCAGAAAAACTTCCAAGAATTTTCCAGAATTACATAATTCGTTTCATACAAATTGGGTTGTAGATTTGGACAGAGCTATTCAATATGAATCCAACCCAATTTTAATCACTAAATTTGGGGATTCCTAGCAAGAGTTATGAGGTTCTAAAGTTTGGGGAAAAATTCTGAAATTGACCTCTGTTTATTTTCCCATTTTCAGAGACATAAGGAATTAACACCACATTTGGCCAAGCAAATGAGGTCCAATGCTTCTGAAAATTTTACTAGAGTTCAAGTATTTTTGGAAGACTCTCCTGCCCAAATTTGGGGATTTTCCAATACATAAAACTCCTGGAAAAATTCCCACAAGCTTTTCCTTCTATGGATTAATGAGCCAAAACCAGGGGTTTTCATAATTATTGGGTTGTACCTCTGGATAGTACTCTCTTAGAGGAATCCAAAAAAATTTGTCTCACTATTTTTGGAGCTTCCTACACCAAGTTATGCATTTTACAAGTTTGCACAACTCTCTGTTTGATTTTAAACAGCACAGTCGCATGTGGGGCCCACGGGTCAGGTGCTTCTTCAACCTCCCGCCAGAGCCCGCGGGTGCACACCGGCAGAAAACTTGGCATGGCTCGTTCTCTCTCATTTCTCCACCAAATGAGCTCCGGTTTCGCCCTACATGCTCCTAGGAACATGGCGCAGCTGCCTGACAAGGTTTCCCCGCGTGAAAACGGCTGTAGGTGGGTCGGCACCGGCGGGGCGGCTCGGGAGCTCGACATGGACGCGTTCCAGCGTGTCCATGGCATCTCCCGGCGAGATACGATGTCCTACAGCATCCCTATGGTTCTAGGAACATGGAACGGAGGTCAGATCGTGCAGGAAGTGGCTGCAACCTAGTCGTCACCGTGGACCATGGCAGTTTTGGCCGCCGGCGATGATTTCTCGTCGCCCGGGGCATAGGAGGGTCGGTTTCCTTTGGTTTTCGGTGTGGGAGGGCGCTAGGACATCTAGTTGCTGTGGTTCGAATTGTAGGAGGTATGATCAACCGGTTTGGGAGAATTTCACGAATTAAACACGGGCTGTTCTATATGTGCGCCGGTGCCAAAAATTGAATTCCGGCGAGCCGGCGTCGGGGGAGAGCAAGAGGACGACGGGATGAGGATCAGTACCTCCTGGCGCACCTCTGTGACCTCTTGAGCCTGCCGGAGAGGCGCTGGGCTGGCCGGGAGACAGGGGCAGTGGAGCAGCGCCGATGAGGTGCTCTGCTCTCGGTTTGTTTGTGAGGAGGAGAAAGCAATTGTGCCTTGCTTCGGCGGGGGGGGGGGGGCACGTTATCACGTTGGGGGTGCGGCCAGGACCGACCCCAGGGCGCCAGCGCGTGGAGACCGGCAGCAGGAGCTGTCACCGGCAAGCTGCTCGGTGGCGCTCGCAAGCTGCTCGGGAAAAGTTCCCACCGAGAGCAAAACTTAGGGAGTAAGTCTCCTCCTTTAGCTCTATGACCTGTGGGTCCCACCCCCCATTTCTTCACCAAATATCTTCTCAAGCTGATCTTTTCACTCCCCAAAATTCTAAGTTTTAAAAAAGGTGGGCTAGAATTTGAATTCTTCAAATTCAGTTTGAATTTGCAAGACTAAATCTGAATTTGGTTTAGAATTTGCAATTTCTTCTCTTTAGCTCTCCTTTGAGCCCACCCTAAAATTGAAAAGTTGGTGATAACCTTTTCCCTAAAAACTCAACTATATGGATGCATGTTAATTCAAAGTTTTTGGGTCACCATATGTGTGAACTTTGAATTTTCAAATCTGAATTTTAAACTCACATGCAAAGAGGTATTTAACTCCTTATTGGTCCAACACTTTTAAGTAAAAAGGTGAACCTCATGTTGGATGTTCATCCATGTATTACCTTGCATGAAGAAAAGTTTTAGCAAGTCCCATTTTTCATGTCTTTGCCACACATATGAACTCAAACTTTAGTTTTTATTCATACACATTTTTGGGACTTTTACATTCCTCCCCCTTAAAAGAATCTCGTCCCGAGATTACAAAAGAGGAACGCGACGGGAGAGGTAATTACAAACTGTACAAAGATAAAAGTTCCGGGTAGTTGGTGCGGAGATAATCTTCACTTTCCCACGTCGCCTCTTCCGCGGTGTGATTACTCCAAAGTACCTTGAAAAATCGGATCGTCCGGTTCCGGGTTACCCGGGTCTTTTCATCCAAAATCTTGACCGGTCGCTCGGTGTAGGTCAGGTCCGGTTTCAACTCGTCGATGTCCTCAGTGCGAACAGCAGCGGTGAATTTGAGGCACTTCCGCAGCTGTGATACATGAAATACATCATGAACACCCACCAAACTTGCCGGTAATTCCAGCCGGTAGGCTACGGGTCCGCACTTCTCCGTGATAGCGAAAGGACCAATAAAACGGGGAGCGAGTTTCCCCTTTACACCGAACCAGTGAATTCCCTTCATCGGAGATACACGAAGATATACGTGCTCTCCGACGTCAAAATGTAACGGCCTACGCCTTTGATCGGCGTAGCTCTTCTGTCGGGATTGGGCAGCCTTTAAGTTCTCTTATATCAACCGAACTCGGTCTTCGGCTTCGTTGACAAGATCAATCCCAAACAGAACTCTTTCGCCGGACTCACACCAATTCAGTGGTGTGCGACACTTCCGGCCATAGAGAGCTTCATACGGTGCCATTTTAATACTCGCTTGATAACCGTTGTTGTATGAAAACTCCGCCAGCGGTAGGTGATCGTCCCAATTCCTACCGTGGTGGATGGCACATGCTCTCAACATGTCCTCGAGCACTTGATTCACCCTCTCAGTTTGTCCATCGGTTTGAGGGTGATATGCGGAGCTTCTAATTAGCTTGGTGCCCAACGAGGCATGCAGCTGCTCCCAAAACCGAGCAATGAACAACGCACCTCGATCTGAGATGATGGTCTTCGGGATACCATGTGAACATATAACTCTGGAGATGAATAACTCCGCATATTGCCTTGCTCGATAATGAGTGTTTACCGGTATGAAATGAGCTGATTTCGTCAACCGGTCGACGATCGCCCATATCGAGTCATGCTTCTTGGATGTGAGTGGTAATCCGACGATGAAGTCCATACTCACATCCTCTCATTTCCACGCCGGAATCTTTAAAGGTTGTAGCGGTCCGGCTTTCCGCATATGATCAGCCTTGACCCATCTACACGTATCGCATTCGGATACGTATTTAGCAATCTCCCTCTTCATCCTCGTCCACCAAAATTTCTGTTTCAAATCTTGGTACATCTTGTTACTTCCGGGATGAATGGAAAACTTAGACAGGTGGGCTTCATCCAAGATCTTCTTCCGGAGTTTCATATTACACGGTACCACTATACGGTCGTTAAACAATATCGTACCGTTCTCATCCTTCCGGAAACATTTCACCTCTCCGTTGTCCAGTCTTCACCGTATGTGAGACATGCCTCTGTCTCTTCTTTGAGCCTCAACAATCTCTTCACGGATTGTTGGAATGAGCGCGAGATTATAAAGCGCGCCATACGGAATGACACGGAGGCTTGGTTCTTCATCTTCTAACTCAGCAGCCGCTAAGTTGTGAACATGGGCCTTCCGACTCAGCGCGTCGGCAACCACGTTTGCTTTTCCTGGATGATAGTGGATCTCAATTTCATAATCTTTGATGAGCTCCAACCATCTCCATTGTCTCATATTTAGCTCCTTCTGCGTGAAGATATACTTCAGGCTTTTGTGGTCGGTGTAGAGGTGAACAAGATTACCCAGTAGGTAATGCCTCCACATCTTTAACGCCAACACCACAGAAGCAAGCTCAAGATCGTGAGTTGGATAATGCTGCTCTTGGTTTCGCAGTTGACGAGAGCCATAGGCGACTACACGCCCTTCTTGCATCAGAACGCAGCCGAGACCGATGCCGGATGCATCACAGTATACATCGAATGGCTTCGTCGTGTCCGGCTGAGCAAGAACTGGAGCCGTTGTGAGATGTTTCACCAAAGTTTTGAATGTGGCTTCACATGCTGCATTCCACATGTATTTAGTGCCCTTCTTCAGCAGCTCCGTCATTGGTTTAGCAATCTTTGAGAAGCTCGGAATAAACCTCCGATAATACCCCGCTAAACCTAGGAAACTTCGGACCTCGTGGACTGATTTGGGAGGTTCCCACTTCAGCACTTGTTCAACCTTGCTGGGGTCCACGGCAATACCTTCTGCTGAAATAATATGGCCAAGGAAAGGCACTTGATCAATCCAAAATTTGCACTTGCTGAACTTGGCATACAATAGGTGCTCCCGTAACCGTTGTAGCACAGTACGCAGATGTTCAGCGTGCTCTTCTTCCGATTTGGAGTAAACCAATATGTCGTCGATGAATACCACGACGAACTTGTCTAACTCCGGCATGAACACAGAATTCATCAAAGACATGATGTGTGCCGGAGCGTTGGTTAATCCAAATGACATGACGAGGTACTCGTAGAGTCCGTATCTCGTCGAGAAAGCTGTCTTCGGTATGTCCTCCGGTCGGATCTTGATTTGATGATAGCCCAACCGAAGATCCATCTTCGAAAATACCTTTGCACCCACAAGTTGATCAAACAGGATGTCGATGCGAGGCAAAGGATACTTGTTCTTGATCGTGACAGCATTGAGAGGACGATAATCAACACATAGCCATAGTGTTTCGTCCTTCTTCTTAACGAACAGCACTGAGCAACCCCAAGGTGAAGAACTTGGTCATATGAAACCCTTGCTCATGAGTTCATTCAGTTGCTCTTTCAACTCCGCTAGCTCATTAGGTGCCATCTTGTAAGGCCTTCGTGAAATAGGCGTCGTTCCCGGCGCCAGTTCAATTTTGAACTCGACGTCCCGTTCGGGCGGCATGCCCGGTAAGTCATCGGGAAATACGTCGGGATAATCATGTACCACCGGAATATCTTCAAGCTTCAGCGCTTCCGTGTGGTAGGCCTCTACCATATCTGGATCTTCGCTGTCTAAAAACAGCGTGTGCTGTCCGTGAATCGGCGAGTCAATCTGGACAGTCCGGTTACCGATATTGAGAACGGCACCGTGACGATTTAACCAAGACATCCCCAATATAATGTCTATCTTCTGCCTATCCAACATAATCAGTCCCTCATTCTGTACAGAACAGACCTTTATGTACTTAACCCAGAATTTGATCCATTTATTAGCATTTTCATAACTCAAGTTGAATACAAAAGTTAAAGTTAACTTCAGTATATTTTCAACGAGTACTCACATGCCCCTGGATCATCTCTGGAACAAAAGTTAGGATTGTTCAAAGTTGACAGAATGTTCTGGCTAATTTTTTTTTTGCCAGCACCTCCTTTGTATGTGGCTGTTTCCATCACAGTTTTACATACAACTGGGATACAATTCTGAACAAACTATGAACTACAAAATCGTTGTAAGTTTCATAAGCTTTCCAACGGTGTATCATATGACCCTTAGAAATGTCTCTACAGATTGTGACGGCTAATTTACAGCAACATCCAGAGAAGTTTGCAGCTGCTCTGTTTTCTGATGTCACACCCGGTTTTTCCGAAGAAACAACCAAGTGAATATCACATGTATGCCAGGATCATTTTCTCATACATGTGATGACAAATAGTGAAGCATCATTTATTACAAGCCAGGTGTCGAATATAAATAAGTCTTACATCGCAAATGTCTCAATGGACACTAATGCTTCATCACAAGTAAATAAACTAGCAGCGGAATATTATTCATTAGGGCTCCATCACAGGCGTTGCCCGGGGTCTTCATGAACCTAAAAACCTTCCTCGGGTCCAAAATCTTGGTCATTATACACCACCTCATTATCTTGACCTGAGCAGCAATATAAACCAACAAATATGCAAGGTTGAGTACCAATGGTACTCAGCAAGTGTGGGAAAATTATATCATGCATGGCTAGAACAAGGAGAGGTTGAACTCATGGTTAAAGCACTACGCAATTAATACCTATCACCTTAGCTTATTAAGCACCTACATTACTACACAGGTGAAATGGTCCCAATCTCCCATCCCATCATTGTAATCCAATAACCATAACATCATTACCAATGTTAAGCTCCCCGCTCAACTTCCAAAACCATCAATCCTCTAATCATGAATAAGTCCAGGCCACTCTTAACCGTGAGCACGGCTGTCAAGACAGTTTTGACTCTGCAGAGTTTGTACCACTGTACCCACAAGTAGTGATTTCATCCCCCGTTGCCGGGTGGACTAAAAGAACCTCCATTATGCCAGTGGCTACGTTCCACATTCACACTTCCCAGGTGTGCGGCCAGGAGATCACTACGAAGCCTTTACAAAGGGATTCCCGACGAGCGTGGGCCCACTGAGGTTTCACCCCTAACAGCATACAAGAGGCTCCAACCCCGCTGCAGTGGCCCCCTCTTGAGCCTTGCGGTTCATATGGTAGTCCAGCTGACACCTACTCCCAGCACCATCCAACACACCCATACTACGCCGGGGATACACCTAATTAATTGGCCAAGCTGCCCCATCTCAGCATGTGGTTGGCACTGTAAAGCCGGGTTACATGCTCCATGAACCGGTCCTTAGGATCCAGGCAAGTACTAAACACAAACCCAAGTCTCGTGCACCCAGCACACAACCAAAACATCCAACTTGCCTTGATCCCTACCTCTACATAACTCACATTAGCTCATTCAAGAGTATGGTAAAATAAACTGATGATCTCATATCCCAAATACCCCATTCTAAGCATGGCTAAGCATATGCATCGAAATAAATGACATGACAAAATAAATCCCAACCCAAGCTTCAAGGAAACAAGGTAATGCAATTCTAGGGAAACTTCCTAGCATGGGTTTCATAATTAACTTGACAATGCAAATAATTCTATCTACACATCCTAGCATAGGATCAAAGTGGTCAAGGACACTTGCCTCCTTCTTGCTGCTCTTGAAATGGGTAGTCCTGATCTTGGAAAGGGTTAACTTGCTCTTGAACAGGTTCTACTTCATACCATCACACATAGCAAAAGAAAAACAACAATCATAAGACATAGTTCACACTTCTACTTCATACAAACCACACATTCATATTTATGAAATTCATTCACCATTATATGTGTGTGTTTCAGTTTTAAATAAATTTCTTATATTAAACTACTACACCTTTTCACTACCAAGTATGTATGAAAAGTATTTTTCTTCTCCATATGTGCCTTCAGAATTTCTACCAACCCTAAACTGAATTCTTTGTATTTTAGAAACTCAATTTATCATTTACTAGTTGCTATATTTTCAGATTTATATTCCTATGCATAATTGTGTATTTTATTATGAAACTAGTAATACACATCATCTATACAGTATAGGTTTTGGTCCTAAATAATTTAATAACATATTTTGACCTTGGCCTCTGATGTAAACTATTTCATGATTATTTTCCCCCTTTTTTTCTATAGCTATTCTTTACTTAAAAGTGTGTCCTTATACTAAATAATGTGAATAATTAAATGAAACAGATTCATTTCAGCCCAAAAATATATTTTTATCTCACTCCAAAGTTTTCTAAGTACTGAGAAAGTTTTTAATTAATTTTGACAATTATGTTTGTCCCCCTTTTTAATTCTTAAACACTAGTTATATATTCAATGTTTTAAATTAAATACTAAACAGGGCTAAAATAATGAATTCACCCCATTACAGGGTCTATAATATTATTTTCATAATTTCCAGGGGTCTAGCTACACTTATCAGAGGTGTTTTTCCTAATTTTTATTAAGTCCAAGGGCTAAAACTGATTTTTAAATGAATTTACATGATTTTCTGGAGTTCCAGGGGCTAGATCTGAAGTTTCCGGGGCTAGCTCTCAATTCCAGAGAACCCCAGGGGGTAGCACGTAAGAATTCCAGTCTTTATAATGCGGGGCTGACGTGGACCGTCCGATTTTAAACCGACGGCTGAGATTATAACATCGAACCGGTACGTGGGGTTTTAAAGTCTACCGTGCGATTTAAAATAAACGGCGCACAAGCGGCCACGTCGCTCTGATTGAGCGCGGGCGGCGCTGCCGGCGGCGCACGGCGGCGGGAAGCGGCGATCTCGCCGGAAAGTTTCGGATCCTCGAGAATTCTGCCTAGA
Source organism: Neostapfia colusana (assembly GCA_030760725.1). Classification (NCBI taxonomy): domain Eukaryota; kingdom Viridiplantae; phylum Streptophyta; class Magnoliopsida; order Poales; family Poaceae; genus Neostapfia; species Neostapfia colusana. The sequence goes on along the minus strand of JASWHV010000010.1, from coordinate 2,527,488 downwards.
ACTGTGATCTTATGGCATAGATCGGTAGAGGGGAGGTCAGGGATATCACCTCGGGGGTTTTCTCGAGCTCGGTGGTCCTGGAAAGTGATCGGCGGCGAGGTCCGAGGCAAAACCACGGCGAAGCTCGTCGGCGCTGGGTTTACACCGTAAGTCTTCGGGTTTTCTGCACCTGCAAAGTTCCCCGGAGGCGGTGGATCAAGACCAGCGAGTTAGATCAGAGTTTCCGAGCTTAGATCGGCCAGAATTCACCGGCGAAGTCTCGGTGCTCACCGGAGTGAAAATCGGCGATCGCTTGGGAAAAACCGATCGGGGCTGGGGTTTTTATAGCCGGGGGAGGGCGGTGGGTCAGTTGTGATCGAGTTGGATTCTTCTGGGACCGGAATTCGGGCTGCAGAACGGGTTTTCCGATCGGTTAAGATCGCGCGCGCTCGGGGGAAAAGTCCGGGGTCGCGGGGGCTCAGGGTTAGGGATGACAGGCGGGTCCCACCCGTCTGTGAGAGGCAGCGCGGCGCGCGCGGGGGCGGGCTGGCGCGGGGATACTGGGCCGGCTGGCGGGTTTCGGCCCACTGGCCGGTTTTTTTCCCGTTTCTCTTTTTCTTTTTCCATTTCTTTTCTGTTTTGAGTTTAATTTGAATTCCAGTTTGAATTTGAATTTTTGCAAAACATGCAACACGTCCAAAAATTTTTAAATTCCCCTCTGAACATGATTTAGAGTTTTGAATCAAAATTTGGGGTGTTACAGCTCTACCCCCCTTAAAATAAATCTCGTCCTCGAGATTGGTGTTTCTAAGAAAACAATTCCGGAAATTGTGCCTTGAGCTCATCTTCCCGTTCCCAGGTGGCTTCCTCTTCTGAGTGATGCTTCCACTGCACCTTGCACATCCGGATTCTTTTATTTCTGGTGAGGCATTCCATTGTCTCCAAAATCTTGTATGGTTGCTCGGCATAAGACAAATCTTCAGCTACATCCACTTCATTCATGGGTAACACCTCTTCAGGCGTCCTCAGACATTTCTTGAGTTGTGACACATGAAATACATCGTGTACATCCGATAGATGAACCGGTAACTCTAGTTGGTACGCCACTTCGCCTTTTCTTTCCAAAACTTGAAAGGGTCCGATGTATCGAGGTGACAACTTCCCTTTCACCTTGAACCGACGAAGTCCTCTGATAGGGGACACCTTGAGATAAACATAGTCTCCCACGTTGAAAACGAGTTCTCTTCTTCGTACATCAGCATAACTCTTCTGGTGTGTTTGTGCTATCCTCAAGTTGTTGCGAATCTCCCTCACCTTTGCCTCGGCTTCTTGTAGCACTTCTGGACCAAACACTTTACTTTCTCCTGTTTGGTTCCAAAATAGGGGAGTTCTGCACTTCCTTCCATACAAAGCTTCAAACGGTGACATCTTCATACTAGCTTGATAGCTGTTGTTATAGGAAAACTCCGCATACGGTAAGTTCTTGTCCCAACTCCTATTGTTTTTGAGTGCACATGCCCTTAACATATCTTCAAGGATCTGATTGGTTCTCTCCGTCTGCCCGTCAGTTTGGGGATGATAGGCAGAGCTGAAATTCAGATGGGTTCCCATGGTTTCATGCAACTTTTGCCAAAACCTCGAGGTGAACTGTGTCCCTCGGTCCGACACTATCTTCTTTGGCACTCCATGGTAACACACAATCCTTGACATGTACAATTCCGCCAATTTGGATCCGCTGTAGCTTTCTTTCACCGGAATGAAATGAGCTACCTTGGTTAGCCTATCAATAATGACCCATATTGAATCATACCCGCATTGGGTCCTAGGCAATCCCACGACAAAATCCATGCTGATTTCTTCCCACTTCCATTCAGGCACTTTGAGTGGTTGCAATAATCCCGCGGGTCGTTGATGTTCTGCTTTCACCAACTGACATGTGTCACATAGGGCAACATGTTCCGCGACATCTCGCTTCATGCCATACCACCAATACCTGCTTTTGAGGTCCTGGTACATCTTCGTACTCCCAGGATGAATGGAGTAGTCAGAATCGTGAGCCTCCTTCAAAATCAATTCACGAATCTCCCTTACTTCTGGCACACAGATCCTTTTCCCGTGCCACACCGTTCCCTGTTCATCCTCTCTAAAACCAGGAGCTTTATTTTCCTTGATGAGCTGTCTGATCTCTTGTATCTTCTCATCATTCTTTTGGCCCTCGCGTATGTCTTGCTTGAGTGTGGAGTCCACTTCCATGGCGATGGCTTCACCACTATTTACTAGACATAGATTGAGTCTTATAACCTCGTCCTTCAATTCTGTAGGCATGTCCTTCAAACTCAACTTATTGACCTTCACTTTCCGACTCAAAGCATCGGCCACGACGTTTGCTTTCTCGGGATGATAGTTGATGCCCACATCAAAGTCATTGATTAGCTCTAACCATCTCCTTTGTCTGAGGTTGAGATCTGGTTGTGTGAATATGTACTTCAAACTCTTATGATCCGTATATATTTCTGTCCTCTTCCCCATCAAATAGTGACGCCAAATTTTCAACGTGTGTACCACTGCAGCTAGTTCTAGGTCATGTGTAGGATAGTTCTTCTCGTGCTTCCGAAGCTGCCGGGATGCATAAGCCACGACATGTCCTTCTTGCATGAGAACACATCCCAACCCATTCCCAGAGGCATCGCAGTACACTGTGAAATTCTTCTGCATATCTGGCATAACCAACACTGGGGCTGTTGTCAATCTCTTCTTTAGTTCCTGAAAGCTCGTCTCGCACTGTGGCGTCCAGTTGAATGTGATTCCCTTTTCCAACAGTTTAGTGAGAGGTCTCGAGATCTTGGAGAATCCCTCAATAAACCGTCGATAGTATCCAGCCAATCCCAAAAAGCTTCGAACTTCCCCGACATTTTCAGGGGTCTTCCACTTCTGGATGTCCTCGATTTTGGCGGGATCTACGGAGATTCCTCCCTCCGAGATTATATGTCCTAAAAAGGGAACTCTCTTCAGCCAAAACTCACACTTGCTCAACTTGGCATATAGTTGGTGTTCTCTCAGCCTCTGTAACACCAACCTTAGATGTTTCTCATGTTCTTCTTCATTTTTGGAGAAGACGAGAATATCATCTATGAAAACCACCACAAATTTGTCCAGATATTCCATGAATACCTTGTTCATGAGGTACATGAAATATGCCGGGGCATTGGTTAGCCCGAAAGGCATGACAGTGTATTCATACAGTCCGTACCGAGATACGAAAGCTGTCTTGGGAATATCAGATTGCCTTATCTTGAGTTGGTGGTATCCCGACCTGAGATCAATTTTCGAGAACACACAAGCTCCCCTCAACTGATCAAACAAGTCTTCAATGCGGGGCAATGGGTACTTGTTCTTGATGGTTACCTCATTCAAGGCACGGTAATCCACGCATAACCTTTGGGTTCCGTCTTTCTTAGGCACAAATATCACCGGAGCTCCCCATGGTGAGGAACTAGGGCGAATATACCCCTTCTCCGTCAATTCTCTCAAATGATCCTTGAGCTCTTCTAGCTGCTTGGAGTCCATTCGATAAGGTCTCTTGTATATCGGGGCTGTTCCCGGTACTAGCTCAATTGCAAATTCCACGTCACGGTCGGGAGGCATACCTGGCAATTCCTCCGGAAAAACATCTGGATATTCCCTGATAGTCCTGATTTCCTCAACTTTCACCTCCACTTGATTTAATTTAATGTCCCTCCTAGGCTCGTGTATCGTTATGAACTTTACTTTGGTGCCACTGGGGTGAGTTAGTTCCACCGTTCGGGTCGAACAATGGATGATTCCTTTATGTTTGGTCAACCAATCCATACCCAAAATAATATCTATCCCTTGTGAATCTATCACTATGAGGTTAGCAGTAAATACTACCCCATTAATGTCTAGGTTCACTTTGGGACACACTTGTCTTGTCCTTATTTCTCCACCTGGAGAATTTACAGCTAGCATATGGTTCATTTGTGTGGTTGCTAGGTCATGCTTCTTAACAAACCCTTGAGCAATGAACGAATGGGTAGCACCAGAATCAAACAGCAGAGTTGCAAGGTGTAAATTGGCAGGAAACTTACCAACTACCACGTCGGGTGCCTCTTGTGCTTCCTCCATAGTGACGTGGTTCACCCGTCCTCTCATTACATTCTGCTGTTGTGGCGGCCCAGGCTTCTTCTTTGGGCATTTATGGGCGTAGTGCCCCACTTCACCACAGCTGAAACATTGCACCCCAATCTTAGATGCTTGGCCCTTGTTGTCTTGGGGTTGGTTTGGGGGTCCTTGTACTGCTGGTCGAGGTGGATATGCAGGGCGAGGCTGCTGCACAAACTGACGTGGCGGCTGTGCTGGTGCTGCGGGTGGCCTGTAGTTTGGGTTGTACCCTCTTGGTGCTGAATAGGGTACCGCAGCACGGCTCGTCTGCCCCGTAGGTTGCTGCATCATACGTGGGCGGGCGTTGCTCCCTGAGGCTTGATGTGACCACCCAGCCTTCCTCTTATTCTCATTTTCCAGAGCCTTTAGCTTCCTTTCCACCACAAATGCTCTGTCCACCATCTTTTGAAAGCTTTCATACTCATTGGAGGACATTGCACACTGCATCTCTGCGGTAAGTCCTTCCACGAAACAATCTTGTTTCTGCTCATCAGTCTCTATGTCTCGTGGAGCATAACGGGATAGTTGAGTAAATTTAGTGAGGTATTCCCTCACAGTCATGTTTCCCTGCTGTAGTCCCAAAAATTCCTTCCTCTTGTTTTTGAGTTCACCTCTTGGGATGTAATGGTTGCGGAAGCTACGCTTGAACTCTTCCCAAGTGATGTTCTTAGGGTCATGATGGGCGGCCACGTAGGCGGTCCACCAATCAGCAGCAGGTCCATGCAATTGATGAGAGACAAACAGCACCCTCTCATACCCTTGGCACTGTATGATCCTCATCTTACTTTCAATGGTCTTCAGCCAATCATCTGCCTCCAGAGGTTCAGCAGCACTTGCAAACTTTGGAGGTTGAGTTCCTAGAAACTCACTCAACCTTGGTTGGCGTGGTGCAGCTTGTGTAGGTGGAACTTGATGCAAGTTGGCCACCACTTGAGTCAAGTTGTTAATGAGCTGATTTTGATTCTCCAGCATTTGATGGAGAGGATCAACTTCTTCACGGCGACCACCCCTGTTCTGGCCTCCAGAAAGATGAGGGTTGCATGCCTCATCATTGTTATTGGCGGGGTTGGCAGCACGTCCTTTTCCTCTTCCGGCCATCTGGCAGAATCAACAAATGTTAATTTGATATCATTTAGTATCATCTTACTACTTTCATTTGTTGGTGCTTTGAGGTTTTGAGGCTTTGTTAAAATTTTACGAGGGTTTATATCTCACACCAAATAAATGCACTATTATTTCCTGTGGGTTCACACACCAAAGCAAAACAATCTGAAGACGAGGCTGTGGACAATTGCTCATAGCTTCCACAACTCACGTCACACACCAAGCATTATCACACCATTAACTACGTAACGACTCGACTACTCGACCTCTTACTAGCTAGGGGAAAGACTCTACACTACTCGTCCTCTTGAGCTGGCTCCTCGGGATCTTCTTCCCCATTTCGGCTACCTTCTGACTCTGCTTTGGGTGGAGAGGCTGCTGGTGGAGAAGTGCGACGACGCCTGATTGCTCGGCGATCCGGGGAGTCAGGAGTCCATGGATCACTCACGGTGACACACAGTTCATTCCCATCTCCTCTTTCTCTCGCCTTTAAGCAAGCTCGCAGCAACGCCTCCGTTTCCTTCAGGGTGTCTCGGACATCCTGAAGCTCTTGTTGACACTCCTGCAATCGAGTGCTGAGCATAGCAGCATCCTCCAAGCACAAGTCCATGTGCTCATGGGAAGTCCCTTGCTGCACCGGTGGGTACTTGTACTCCGTGGTACCACTCTCACGTTGGAGGACATACATGTACTCAGTTTTGTCCAAGTGGCGACGATAGATGTGACTCTGGTAGGTGATGGCCTCCCAAGTGACATCTTTCTCCGCGTCAACTTGTGTTGCTCGACAAGCTGGAGAGTGGTGAATCTTAAGCAGTTGATTCTCGTGTATAATCCTCATCTCCGAACTCCATTCTTCCCTCTTCTCACGGATGGTCCTGGTGGAGTTATAGTGGATGATTAGCTTGCCCGTATTGCCGGCGGCTTCGAGCATACGTCGAAGACGGCGCAACAAGTCTCCTACTGCCAATCCGTAGGAAAGGTACGTCACGGGGCGACTCTCCTTTCTTTCGGCAAGGGCAACTACGGGAACTCTCCCTCCCGTGGACTTGCGAGCAGTGCGAATCATGCGAACCTTCTAAAACAAAAGAATTTAAAATTAGGTTAGATAAATTCTCAAACAAAAATCCTATTTTGAATGAAAGTTGGGGTAAGATGAAGAAAATGACTCCTTTAATAACACTTTTCCACCCACACCTTGGAAAATAGTTTTTAAGAAAATAGGGCCCTTAACTACGTCCATTTCTACCTAGGTCCACGTTCCTACGGGCAACCTTGGCTCTGATACCACCTCTGTCACACCCGGTTTTTCCGAAGAAACAACCAAGTGAATATCACATGTATGCCAGGATCATTTTCTCATACATGTGATGACAAATAGTGAAGCATCATTTATTACAAGCCAGGTGTCGAATATAAATAAGTCTTACATCGCAAATGTCTCAATGGACACTAATGCTTCATCACAAGTAAATAAACTAGCAGCGGAATATTATTCATTAGGGCTCCATCACAGGCGTTGCCCGGGGTCTTCATGAACCTAAAAACCTTCCTCGGGTCCAAAATCTTGGTCATTATACACCACCTCATTATCTTGACCTGAGCAGCAATATAAACCAACAAATATGCAAGGTTGAGTACCAATGGTACTCTGCAAGTGTTGGAAAATTATATCATGCATGGCTAGAACAAGGAGAGGTTGAACTCATGGTTAAAGCACTACGCAATTAATACCTATCACCTTAGCTTATTAAGCACCTACATTACTACACAGGTGAAATGGTCCCAATCTCCCATCTCATCATTGTAATCCAATAACCATAACATCATTACCAATGTTAAGCTCCCCGCTCAACTTCCAAAACCATCAATCCTCTAATCATGAATAAGTCCAGGCCGCTCTTAACCGTGAGCACGGCTGTCAAGACAGTTTTGACTCTGCAGAGTTTGTACCACTGTACCCACAAGTAGTGAATTCATCCCCCGTTGCCGGGTGGACTAAAAGAACCTCCATTATGCCAGTGGCTACGTTCCACATTCACACTTCCCAGGTGTGCGGCCAGGAGATCACTACGAAGCCTTTACAAAGGGATTCCCGACGAGCGTGGGCCCACTGAGGTTTCACCCCTAACAGCATACAAGAGGCTCCAACCCCGCTGCAGTGGCCCCCTCTTGAGCCTTGCGGTTCATATGGTAGTCCAGCTGACACCTACTCCCCGCACCATCCAACACACCCATACTACGCCGGGGATACACCTAATTAATTGGCCAAGCTGCCCCATCTCAGCATGTGGTTGGCACTGTAAAGCCGGGTTACATGCTCCATGAACCGGTCCTTAGGATCCAGGCAAGTACTAAACACAAACCCAAGTCTCGTGCACCCAGCACACAACCAAAACATCCAACTTGCCTTGATCCCTACCTCTACATAACTCACATTAGCTCATTCAAGAGTATGGTAAAATAAACTGATGATCTCATATCCCAAATACCCCATTCTAAGCATGGCTAAGCATATGCATGGAAATAAATGACATGACAAAATAAATCCCAACCCAAGCTTCAAGGAAACAAGGTAATGCAATTCTAGGGAAACTTCCTAGCATGGGTTTCATAATTAACTTGACAATGCAAATAATTCTATCTACACATCCTAGCATAGGATCAAAGTGGTCAAGGACACTTGCCTCCTTCTTGCTGCTCTTGAAATGGGTAGTCCTGATCTTGGAAAGGGTTAACTTGCTCTTGAACAGGTTCTACTTCATACCATCACACATAGCAAAAGAAAAACAACAATCATAAGACATAGTTCACACTTCTACTTCATACAAACCACACATTCATATTTATGAAATTCATTCACCATTATATGTGTGTGTTTCAGTTTTAAATAAATTTCTTATATTAAACTACTACACCTTTTCACTACCAAGTATGTATGAAAAGTATTTTTCTTCTCCATATGTGCCTTCAGAATTTCTACCAACCCTAAACTGAATTCTTTGTATTTTAGAAACTCCATTTATCATTTACTAGTTGCTATATTTTCAGATTTATATTCCTATGCATAATTGTGTATTTTATTATGAAACTAGTAATACACATCATCTATACAGTATAGGTTTTGGTCCTAAATAATTTAATAACATATTTTGACCTTGGCCTCTGATGTAAACTATTTCATGATTATTTTCCCCCTTTTTTTTTCTATAGCTATTCTATACTTAGAAGTGTGTCCTTATACTAAATAATGTGAATAATTAAATGAAACAGATTCATTTCAGCCCAAAAATATATTTTTATCTCACTCCAAAGTTTTCTAAGTACTGAGAAAGTTTTTAATTAATTTTGACAATTATGTTTGTCCCCCTTTTTAATTCTTAAACCCTAGTTATATATTCAATGTTTTAAATTAAATACTAAACAGGGCTAAAATAATGAATTCACCCCATTACAGGGTCTATAATATTATTTTCATAATTTCCAGGGGTCTAGCTACACTTATCAGAGGTGTTTTTCCTAATTTTTATTAAGTCCAGGGGCTAAAACTGATTTTTAAATGAATTTACATGATTTTCTGGAGTTCCAGGGGCTAGATCTGAAGTTTCCGGGGCTAGCTCTCAATTCCAGAGAACCCCAGGGGGTAGCACGTAAGAATTCCAGTCTTTATAATGCGGGGCTGACGTGGACCGTCCGATTTTAAACCGACGGCTGAGATTATAACATCGAACCGGTACGCGGGGTTTTAAAGTCTACCGTGCGATTTAAAATAAACGGCGCACAAGCGGCCACGTCGCTCTGATCGAGCGCGGGCGGCGCTGCCGGCGGCGCACGGCGGCGGGAAGCGGCGATCTCGCCGGAAAGTTTCGGATACTCGAGAATTCTGCCTAGAACTGTGATCTTATGGCATAGATCGGTAGAGGGGAGATCAGGGATCTCACCTCGGGGGTTTTCTCGAGCTCGGGGGTCCTGGAAAGTGATCGGCGGCGAGGTCCGAGGCAAAACCACGGCGAAGCTCGTCGGCGCTGGGTTTACACCGTAAGTCTTCGGGTTTTCTGCACCTGCAAAGTTCCCCGGAGGCGGTGGATCAAGACCAGCGAGTTAGATCAGAGTTTCCGAGCTTAGATCGGCCAGAATTCACCGGCGAAGTCTCGGTGCTCACCGGAGTGAAAATCGGCGATCGCGTGGGAAAAACCGATCGGGGCTGGGGTTTTTATAGCCGGGGGAGGGCGGTGGGTCAGTTGTGATCGAGTTGGATTCTTCTGGGACCGGAATTCGGGCTGCGGAACGGGTTTTCCGATCGGTTAAGATCGCGCGCGCTCGGGGGAAAAGTCCGGGGTCGCGGGGGCTCAGGGTTAGGGATGACAGGCGGGTCCCACCCGTCTGTGAGAGGCAGCGCGGCGCGCGCGGGGGCGGGCTGGCGCGGGGATACTGGGCCGGCTGGCGGGTTTCGGCCCACTGGCCGGTTTTTTTCCCGTTTCTCTTTTTCTTTTTCCATTTCTTTTCTGTTTTGAGTTTAATTTGAATTCCAGTTTGAATTTGAATTTTTGCAAAACATGCAACACGTCCAAAAATTTTTAAATTCCCCTCTGAACATGATTTAGAGTTTTGAATCAAAATTTGGGGTGTTACATCTGAACAGTTTGCATTCAACTGGACATTCAACCAATTTGATGTCTGATTTGGCTCTGGAGTTCTACAGAAAAGTTGTAGAGCACTTTATAACCTTTCCAGAACTGTATCAAACACCTCCGTTGGGTCAAGCTAATCATAGTTACGCTCTGTTAAAGTTCGGCAAAACTTCTGCCAGAACAGAGCACTCTATTTTTGAGATCAAAAGAAGCCTAGTAATTCTCTTCTTTGAAACTTAGTTCAAATGAAGAGTTCAGTAACTAATATGTGCTTTACCACATCCATTTTTAGTTTGGAAGTTAGTCATGAATGATTTCTTCATAGGTAAGAATACTATCCAGTGTTGTACGGTGACGATGCACTGTAAGACATATGACGGTACTACGTTGCCTCACCAAAGAAAAACCTAACCGGATTACACCGGCATATGCGTATCATTAGGTGGCACTAAAACGATCACTCGCAAACGTGTTCTACACGTACTAAGGTTTTTGTGGTTAGTACCTACATAAAACACACTCAATCATCAGGTTCGGCTGCACACCGAACCCGGTATCCATAACAGTTTGTACACCCGGCCGTCATCACTCGCCCAAGTGTTCTCAAGCCAAACACGCCTTGAGCTATGTGTTCACGTTACTGACCACGTGACGGGGTCTCCCAAATTGCACCACGCACGCCTGGGACAGACGCTGCTCGAATACCCCAAACAACATGAAGAGTCGTAGAGGATACTAAAGTGAGCCGGGTTACCTGCCACCCGTGAGGCTCCACCCTTCAGCTTGTGCGCACTGGTGGACAGCGCATACGTACACCCCCCAAGACATAGACATCTCGAGATGCACGATTTTCTGACATAACACATAAGTTAGATAGCCACCTTCATAATATGCTAATAATAGTCCTTATGTGGGCATAGTACCGTTATCTCACCGTATCCTAAGTTTTTGACATAATATGATGTTCAATCCGTGCTCTGTTCCCAACGCAGCTCTGATACCATGCTGTAACAGCTCTGATGCCATGTGTAAAAGGCTCAGATACCACGCTGAGATGGCCCCACTGGACCTCGTCGGGTGGTGCCGTGTTATGCGGCACCCAACAGCACACGAGTCGATGAACACACATCATATTACATAAATAGTTTGCGGAAGCGTACAAGATTCTTTTACAAATAAATATATATATCAGAGTAAACTACAGCGGAAGACTATCACTCTCACGATTCATATCTAAACTAGCAACAAAGAAACAGTCCAGCCCGCGGACGTTTCTTACTAGCAACACGAAGATCAATCTGCAGCGGCGAGGATGCTCTTTGAGTAAACACTCGGAGGTTCCCGAGTCTCATCGGCATCCCTTCTCATAAGCATCGAGTCAAATACCTGCAAAACAACTCGGATAGCATCCGTGAGCATAACGCTCAGCAAGACTTAACCGTCACCCTAAACATGAAACTCTAAGTGAGGTTATGAACCTAACATAGGATGGCATAAGCATAATTAAACTCGCCTAACAGTGAATCCTTACTTTCAGGTATTAATTGTGGCATTTTAAGTAACCCTGGGCACGCCACATCGGGAGTCCACAATCAAACAAGAAACACTTTCCCCCGATGTAAATTGCTCATGGCATAAAAGAATCGAGTTTGCACTAGCCTATTCATCAAGCTTCAATACAAGGTAGAAGAATACTTCACATCAAAATGATTAGTTCCTTTCTCATGCAAGTTCTTACTACGTCACGACTGTGAGAACAAGTATGCTCTGTCCATTCTGCGAGCGACGGTGATTCGAATCAATAACACCCGGACTACACGACACGTACGCCTGTACTCGACGTTGCCTACAACAACCATCACTGACGTCGTACGTGGCAGCCTTTCCCCCGTTTCACCCCCGCTGAATCGATCAAGTCGCCCCGTACAGTAGCTACTCTCATGGTGCACCTTCCGACGTGAGATGTCATGAGAATATTCCCCACATACTGCACACCGGCCGTCCGCCTGAGGCGACCCGAAAAGTCCCAACGACAGCTTCCCGAGGTACATCGGTTTACTGGGTCCCATATAGCCAGCATGAGTCTGGTACACAACTCAAACTTGTTCAACAGGGCCGCATACGGATCGGTCCTTGACCGACACGGACAGGTCTACAGCACCCAGGCCCCTATGTCCTGCTGCTCCTACAACCTTCCGGTCTCAACTTTAACTTGCTAATTCAATTACGAACCAATCCCGTATGCCCCTGTTGTTCCTAAATCTGCGAGTAGCATCTCACCACTCGACTTCTACCGGACCGTACTTAAGCATGGCAGTTCTACACGGTAAAAGACACCTACCCAATACTCCATGGGTCATTTGGCTATGCAAGAGGAGTATCAATCACTAGACCTAATGCACAGTTCATATCATGACCGAAAGTGAGTACAAAATAAAAACTTAACAGCTGTTAAATGCAAACCGGAGCTTGCCTGTTTTGCAGGGTAGTCGTATATAAGCAGTTAGTATCCTTGCAGATCCACCCTTGACTCTCCGGAGCTTGATCCACTTCGATGAATCACTCCTTTGAGTCCCCTTCGTTGTGGTTCTATTGAGATGCATATGCACATGTTTTATAGACTGTAATGGAAAGAAGTTATAGAATTAATCTCTTAGTAACAGAGGTTGTGTGGAAAAGCCAAGCATGGCTTGGTTTGCCTCTGTTGTGCAAAGAACAGAAATAAACTAATTAGTCCTAAAGGCTTTAGCTATACACTAACCCTTTTCTCTAATGAACATAATAGATAAGCTGAAAACATTTGAGTGCAACTGAAGAACAAGAACTCCAATGGCCTCAAAACTTTTACAGCAGGTTCTATACTACATAAGGATTTAGCTTGCCAAATTGCAGCTAATGTGGAGTCATATTGTGTCCTCCATAATTCTCACAATATCTCTTATGTATTTTTCCCTTATACATAAGTATGGAGAATAAGAACAGGGAGTTCCAGGACTCATCTTGGGCTGATAATTTCCATGTGAGTTCTTTATCACATGAGAGTCATCTGGTCCAAAATTCAGCCCTTTTACTTGGGTAGTTCTCCCAGAACAATTCTTTAAGCATTTGTACTCAATAGAATTAATTCTGTAGTAATGTGCATTTTCATGCCCAAATAAGTGAACTACAATTCCAAGTATGTCCCAGAGAGCTTGACTAAACTTTCCTATGATTTTTGGAGCTATGGATTGCTCAGAACAGATTTTTGAAGTGGGAAACATTTTCTGAAAATGTTTCTGGACTCTTATGAACACAGCAGATTGTTTTTAGCAAATTCCTACTCAAATGATCTTCAAATGTGCTTAAAATTTGCTATAATTCAACAATATGCTAAAGAATATTCTGGCAAAATTTGGGTATTTTTGGATAAACCAAACTCCCTCAATAATGCTTTTTCAGAAAAACTTCCAAGAATTTTCCAGAATTACATAATTCGTTTCATACAAATTGGGTTGTAGATTTGGACAGAGCTATTCAATATGAATCCAACCCAATTTGAATCACTAAATTTGGGGATTCCTAGCAAGAGTTATGAGGTTCTAAAGTTTGGGGAAAAATTCTGAAATTGACCTCTGTTTATTTTCCCATTTTCAGAGACATAAGGAATTAACTCCACATTTGGCCAAGCAAATGAGGTCCAATGCTTCTGAAAATTTTACTGGAGTTCAAGTATTTTCGGAAGACTCTCCTGCCCAAATTTGGTGATTTTCCAATACATAGAACTCCTGGAAACATTCCCACAAGCTTTTCCTTCTATGAATTAATGAGCCAAAACCAGGGGTTTTCATAATTATTGAGTTGTACCTCTGGATATTACTCTCTTAGAGGAATCCAACAAAATTTGTCTCACTATTTTTGGAGCTTCCTACACCAAGTTATGCATTTTACAAGTTTGCACAACTCTCTGTTTGATTTTAAACAGCACAGTCGCATGTGGGGCCCACGGGTCAGGTGCTTCTTCAACCTCCTGCCAGAGCCCGCGGGTGCACACCGGCGGAAAACTTGGCATGGCTCGTTCTCTCTCATTTCTCCACCAAATGAGCTCCGGTTTCGCCCTACATGCTCCTGGGAACGTGGCGCAGCTGTCTGACAAGGTTTCCCCGCGTGAAAACGGCTGTAGGTGGGTCGGCACCGGCGGGGCGGCTCGGGAGCTCGACATGGACGCGTTCCAGCGTGTCCAAGGCATCTCCCGGCGAGCTACGATGTCCTACAGCATCCCTATGGTTCTAGGAATATGGAACGGAGGTCAGATCGTGCAGGAAGTGGCTGCAACCTAGTCGTCACCGTGGACCATGGCAGTTTTGGCCGCCGGCGACGATTTCTCGTCGCCCGGGGCATAGGAGGGTCGGTTTCCTTTGGTTTTCGGCGTGGGAGGGCGCTAGGACATCTAGTTGCTGTGGTTCGAATTGTAGGAGGTATGATCAATCGGTTTGGGAGAATTTCACGAATTAAACACGGGTTGTTCTATATGTGCGCTGGTGCCAAAAATTGAATTCCGGCGAGCCGGCGTCGGGGGAGAGCAAGAGGACGACGGGATGAGGATCAGTACCTCCTGGCGCACCTCTGTGACCTCTTGAGCCTGCCGGAGAGGCGCTGGGCTGGCCGGGAGACAGGGGCAGTGGAGCAGCGCCAATGAGGTGCTCTGCTCTCGGTTTGTTTGCGAGGAGGAGAAAGCAATTGTGCCTTGCTTCGGCCGGGGGGGCATGTTATCACGTTGGGGGTGCGGCCAGGACCGACCCCAGGGCGCCAGCGCGTGGAGACCGGCAGCAGGAGCTGTCACCGGCAAGCTGCTCCGTGGCGCTCGCAAGCTGCTCGGGAAAAGTTCCCACCGAGAGCAAAACTTAGGGAGTAAGTCTCCTCCTTTAGCTCTATGACCTGTGGGTCCCACCCCCATTTCTTCACCAAATATCTTCTCAAGCTGATATTTTCACTCCCCAAAATTCTAAGTTTTAAAAAGGTGGGCTAGAATTTGAATTCTTCAAATTCAGTTTGAATTTGCAAGACTAAATCTGAATTTGGTTTAGAATTTGCAATTTCTTCTCTTTAGCTCTCCTTTGAGCCCACCCTAAAATTGAAAAGTTGGTGATAACCTTTTCCCTAAAAACTCAACTATATGGCTGCATGTTAATTCAAAGTTTTTGGGTCACCATATGTGTGAACTTTGAATTTTCAAATCTGAATTTTAAACTCACATGCAAAGAGGTATTTAACTCCTTATTGGTCCAACACTTTTAAGTAAAAAGGTGAACCTCATGTTGGATGTTCATCCATGTATTATCTTGCATGAAGAAAAGTTTTAGCAAGTCCCATTTTTCATGTCTTTGCCACACATATGAACTCAAACTTTAGTTTTTATTCATACACATTTTTGGGACTTTTACACGTTGCGCCCAGTCGCATCACAGACTGGCGTGCGGTGTCAGAACCTGCCAGCCAATAAACACAGCGACAAGACATCCCCTGCCGCCTCCACCGTCATCAACCACTACGACTAGCATGTGGCATGGGCAGGGCAGCAAGACGAAGACTCAGAAGCCTTCGCCAGAGACAACTACCGGCATAACTGCGGATACGGTAGTCTGCAGACAATCTCCCAGGGACCACCTGTCGGGTCCCGGGCACCCCTTGTAAGCCACTCGAGCCTTGGACTCTAAAAGGCTCGGGTAGGCAATGTTAGCAAGGGTTGGCTCTCCAGCAACTCATACACTAGACATCACTCATCCCCGAGCTCAGGACTCCGGTTTTGAGCAGCAAGCAATACAGCGAGCTCCTCAGCTCGCCGTGGACGTAGGGTTTTATGCTCCGGCGGCCTGAACCACGTAAAACTCGCCGTGTCAAGCTTCTCCTTAATTCGTCCATATGCTTAAGCTTTCCGCAAGTGACTAGCCCCTCCGAAAAAGAACCTCCGCGGGCTGCCCAGTGCAGACCCGGGGGAAGTGTCGACCACACACTTCGACAGGCGCGCTTTATAATCTCGCGCTCATTCCAACAATCCGTAAAGAGATTGTTGAGGCTCAAAGAAGAGACAGGGGTATGTCTCTGTAACACCCCAAATTTTGATTCAAAACCCTAAACCATGTTCAGAGGGGAATTTAAAAATTTTTGGACGTGTTGCATGTTTTGCAAAAATTCAAATTCAAACTGGAATTCAAATTATACTCAAAACAGAAAATAAATGGAAAAAGAAAAAGAGAAACGGGAAAAAAAAACCGGCCAGTGGGCCGAAACCCGCCAGCCGGCCCAGTTTCCCCCGCGCCAGCCCGCCCCCGCGCGCGCCGCGCTGTCTCTCACAGACAGGTGGGACCCACATGTCATCCCTAACCCCCGCTCGCGCCGACCCCGGACTCTCTCCCGCGCGCGCGCGATCGCAACCGACCGGATTTCCGCGTCCAGCAGCCCGAAATTCTGGTCCCAGAAGAATCAAACTCGATCACAACTGACCCACCGCCCTCCCCCGGCAATAAAAACCCCAACCCCGATCGGTTTTTCCCACGCGATCGCCGATTTTTACTCCGGTGAGCACCGAGACTTCGCCGGTGAATTCTGGCCGATCTAAGCTCGGAAACTCTGATCTAACTCGCTGGTCTTGATCCACCGCCTCCGGGGAACTTTGCAGGTGCAGAAAACTCGGAGAGTTACGGTGTAAATCCAGCGCCGACGAGCTTCGCCGTGGTTTTGCCTCGGACCTCGCCGCCGATCACTTTCCAGGACCCCCGAGCTCGAGAAAACCCCCGAGGTGAGATCCCTGACCTCCCCTCTACCGATCTATGCCATAAGATCACAGCTTTAGGCAGAATTCCCGCGGATCTGAAACTTTCCGGCGAGATCGCCGCTTCCCGCCGCCGTGCGCCGCCGGCAGCGCCGCCCGCGCTCGATCAGAGCGACGTGGCCGCTTGTGCGCCGTTTATTTTAAATCGCACGGTAGGGTTTAAATCCCCGCGTACCGGTTCGATGTTATAATCTCAGCCGTCGGTTTAAAATCGGACGGTCCACGTCAGCCCGCATTATAAAGACTGGAATTCTTACGTGCTACCCCCTGGGGTTCTCTGGAATTGAGAGCTAGCCCCGGAAACTTCAGATCTAGCCCCTGGAACTCCAGAAAATCATGTAAATTCATTTAAAAATCAGTTTTAGCCCCTGGACTTAATAAAAATTTGGAAAAACACCTCTGATAAGTGTAGCTAGACCCCTAGAAATTATGAAAATAATATTATAGACCCTGTAATGGGGAGAGTTCATTATTTTAGCCCTGTTTAGTATTTAATTTAGGAAATTGAATATGTAACTAGTGTTTAAAAATTAAAAAGTGGGACAAACATAATTGTCAAAATTAATTAAAAACTTTCTCAGTACTTAGAAAACTTTGGAGGGAGATAAAAATATATTTTGGGCAGAAATGAATCTGTTTCAATTATTAATCACATTATTTAGTATAGGGACACATTTTTAAGTAAAGAATAGCTATAGAAAAAAAATAGGGAAAATAATTATGAAATAGTTTACATCAGAGGCCAAGGTCAAAATATGTTATTAAATTATTTAGGACCAAAACCTATACTGTTTAGATGATGTGTACTACTAGTTTCATAATAAAATACACAATTATGCATAGGAATATAAATCTGAAAATATAGCAACTAGTAAATGATAAATGGAGTTTCTAAAATACAAAGAATTCAGTTTAGGGTTGGTAGAAATTATGAAGGCACATATGGGGAAGAATAATACTTTTCATACAAACTTGGTAGTAAAAAGGTGAAGTAGTTGAATATAAGAAATTTATTGGAAACCCATATAAATAGTATGTAAGTATAAAGGTGGACACAAAAGTAGGAATCATATACACATGGTTAAAAGTGCATGCAAGCCACAACTCAACACACATAAAGTAACCACAACACATATAATGGTGAATGAATTTCATAAATATGAATGTGTGGTTTGTATGAAGTAGAAGTGTGAACTATGTCTTATGATTGTTGTTTTTCTTTTGCTATGTGTGATGGTATGAAGTAGAACCTGTTCAAGAGCAAGTTAACCCTTTCCAAGATCAGGACTACCCATTTCAAGAGCAGCAAGAAGGAGGCAAGTGTCCTTGACCACTTTGATACTATGCTAGGATGTGTAGCTAGAATTAATTGCATTGTCAATTTGAATATGAAGCCCATGCTAGAAAGTTTCCCTAGAATTGCATTACCTTATTTCCTTGTAGCTTGGGTTGGGATTTATTTTATCATGTCATTTAATATTTTGCATATGCTTAGCCATGCTTAGAATGGGATAATTGGGATATGAGATCATCAGTTTATTTTACCATACTCTTGAATGAGACATTGTGAGTTATGTAGAGGTAGGGATCAAGGCAAGTTGGATGTTTTGGTTGTGTGCTGGGTGCACGAGACTTGGGTTTGTGTTTAGTACTTGCCTGAATCCTAAGGACCGGTTCATGGAGCATGTAACCCGGCTTTACAGTGCCAACCACATGCTGAGATGGGGCAGCTTGGCCAATTAATTAGGTGTATCCCCGGCGTAGTATGGGTGTGTTGGATGGTGCGGGGAGTAGGTGTCAGCTGGACTACCATATGAACCGCAAGGCTCAAGAGGGGGCCACTGCAGCGGGGTTGGAGCCTCTTGTATGCTGTTAGGGGTGAAACCTCAGTGGGCCCACGCTCGTCGGGAATCCCTTTGTAAAGGCTTCGTAGTGATCTCCTGGCTGCACACCTGGGAAGTGTGAATGTGGATCGTAGCCACTGGCATAATGGAGGTTCTTTTAGTCCACCCGGCAACGGGGGATGAAATCACTACATGTGGGTACAGTGGTACAAACTCTGCAGAGTCAAAACTGTCTTGACAGCCGTGCTCACGGTTAAGAGCGGCCTGGACTTATTCATGATTAGAGGATTGATGGTTTTGGAAGTTAAGCGGGGAGCTTAACATTGGAAATGATGATTATGGTTATTGGATTATGATGATGGGATGGGAGAATTGGGACCATTTCACCTGTGTAGTAATGTAGGTGATTAATAAGCTAAGGTGATAGGTATTAATTGCGTAGTGCTTTAACCATGAGTTCAACCTCTCCTTGTTCTAGCCATGCATGATATAATTTTCCCACACTTGCTGAGTACCATTGGTACTCAACCTTGCATATTTGTTGGTTTATATTGCTGCTCAGGTCAAGATAATGAGGTGGTGTATAATGACCAAGATTTTGGACCCGAGGAAGGATTTTAGGTTCATTAAGACCCCAGGGCAACACCTGTGATGGAGCCCTAAAAGAATAATATTCCGCTGCTAGTTTATTTACTTGTGATGAAGCATTAGTGTCCATTGAGACATTTGCGATGTAAGACTTATTTATATTCGACACCTGACTTGTAATAAATGATGCTTCACTATTTGTCATCACATGTATGAGAAAATGATCCTGGCATACATGTGATATTCACTTGGTTGTTTCTTCAGAAAAACCGGGTGTGACAGAGGTGGTATCAGAGCCAAGGTTGCCCGTAGGAACGTGGACCTAGGTAGAAATGGACGTATTTAAGGGCCCTATTTTCTTAAAAACTATTTTCCAAGGTGTGGGTTGAAGAGTGTTATTAAAGGAGTCATTTTCTTCATCTTACCCCAACTTTCAAAATAGGATTTTTATTTGAGAATTTATCTAACCTAATTTTAAATTCTTTTGTTTTAGATGGTTCGCATGATTCGCACCGCTCGTAAGTCCACAGGAGGGAGAGTTCCCGTAGTTGCCCTTGCCGAAAGAGAGGAGAGTCGTCCAGTGACGTACCTTTCCTACGGATTGGCAGTAGGAGATTTGTTGCGCCGTCTTCGACGTATGCTCGAAGCCGCCGGCAATACGGGCAAGCTAATCATCCACTATAACTCCACCAGGACCATCCGTGAGAAGAGGGAAGAATGGAGTTCGGAGATGAGGATTATACACGAAAATCAGCTGCTTAAGATTCACCACTCTCCAGCTTGTCGAGCAACACAAGTTGACGCGGAGAAAGATGTCACCTGGGAGGCCATCACCTGCCAGAGTCACATCTATCGTCGCCACTTGGACAAAACTGAGTACATGTATGTCCTCCAACGTGAGAGTGGTACCACGGAGTACAAGTACCCACCGGTGCAGCAAGGGACTTCCCATGAGCACATGGACTTGTGCTTGGAGGATGCTGCTATGCTCAGCACTCGGCTGCAGGAGTGTCAACAAGAGCTTCAGGATGTCCGAGACACCCTGAAGGAAACGGAGGCGTTGCTGCGAGCTTGCTTAAAGGCGAGAGAAAAAGGAGATGGGAATGAACTGTGTGTCACCGTAAGTGATCCATGGACTCCTGACTCCCCGGATCGCCGAGCAATCAGGCGTCGTCGCACTTCTCCACCAGCAGCCTCCCCACCCAAAGCAGAGTCAGAAGGTAGCCGAAATGAGGAGGAAGATCCCGAGGAGCCAGCTCAAGAGGACGAGTAGTGTAGAGTCTTTCCCCTAGCTAGCAGGAGGTCGAGTAGTCGAGTCGTTACGTAGTTAATGGTGTGATAATGCTTGGTGTGTGACGTGAGTTGTGGAAGCCATGAGCAATTGTCCACAGCCTCGTCTTCAGATTGTTTTGCTTTGGTGTGTGAACCCACAGGAAATAATAGTGCATTTATTTGGTGTGAGATATGAACCCTCGTAAAAGCATAACAAAACCTCAACACTTCAAAGTACAAACAAATGAAAGTAGTAAGATGATGCTAAATGATTTCAAATTGACATTGGTTGATTCTGCCAGATGGCCGGAAGAGGAAAAGGACGTGCTGCCAACCCCGCCAACAACAATGATGAGGCATGCAACCCTCATCTTTCTGGAGGCCAGGACAGGGGTGGTCGCCGTGAAGAAGTTGACCTTCTCCACCAAATACTGGAGAATCAAAATCAGCTCATCCAGAACTTGACTCAAGTGGTGGCCAATTTGCATCAAGTTCCACCTCCACAAGCTGCACCACGCCAACCAAGGTTGAGTGAGTTTCTAGGAACTCAACCTCCAAAGTTTGCAAGTGCTGCTGAACCTCTGGAGGCCGATGATTGGCTGAAGACTATTGAAAGTAAGATGAGGATAATACAATGCCAAGGGTATGAGAGGGTGCTGTTTGCCTCTCATCAATTGCATGGACCTGCTGCTGATTGGTGGACCGCCTACGTGGCCGCCCATCATGACCCTGAGAACATCACTTGGGAAGAGTTCAAGCGTAGCTTCCGCAACCATTACATCCCAAGAGGTGAACTCAAAAACAAGAGGAAAGAGTTTCTGGGACTGCAGCAGGGAAACATGACGGTGAGGGAATACCTCATTAAATTTACTCAACTATCCCGTTATGCTCCACGAGACATAGAGACTGATGAGCAGAAACAAGATTGTTTCGTGGAAGGACTTACCGCAGAGATGCAGTGTGCAATGTCCTCAAATGAGTATGAAAGCTTCCAAAAGATGGTGGACAGAGCATTTGTGGTAGAAAGGAAGCTAAAGGCCCTAGAAAATGAGAATAAGAGGAAGGCCGGGTGGTCACATCAAGCCTCAGGGAGCAACACCCGCCCACGTATGATGCAGCAACCTACGGGGCAGACGAGCCGTGCTGCGGTACCCTATTCAGCACCAAGAGGGTACAACCCAAACTACAGGCCTCCCGCAGCACCAGCGCAGCCGCCACGTCAGTTTGTGCAGCAGCCTCGCCCCGCATATCCACCTCGACCAGCAGTACAAGGACCCCCAAACCAACCCCAAGACAACAAGGGCCAAGCAACTAAGATTGGGGTGCAATGTTTCAGCTGTGGTGAAGTGGGGCACTACGCCCATAAATGCCCAAAGAAGAAGCCCGCGCAGCCACAACAGCAGAATGTGATGCGAGGACGGGTGAACCATGTCACCATGGAGGAAGCACAAGAGGCACCCGACGTGGTAGTTGGTAAGTTTCTTGCCAATTTACACCTTGCAACTCTGCTGTTTGATTCTGGTGCTACCCACTCGTTCATTGCTCAAGGGTTTGTTAAGAAGTATGACCTAGCAACCACACAAATGAACCATATGCTAGCCATAAACTCTCCAGGTGGAGAAATAAGGACAAGGCAAGTGTGTCCCAAAGTGAGCCTAGACATTAATGGGGTAGTATTTACTGCTAACCTCATAGTGATAGATTCACAAGGGATAGATATTATTTTGGGTATGGATTGGTTGACCAAACATAAAGGAATCATCCATTGTTCGACCAGAACGGTGGAACTAACTCACCCCAGTGGCACAAGAGTAAAGTTCATAACGATACACGAGCCTAGGAGGGACATTAAATTAAATCAAGTGGAGGTGAAAGTTGAGGAAATCAGGACTATCAGGGAATATCCAGATGTTTTTCCGGAGGAATTGCCAGGCATGCCTCCCGACCGTGACGTGGAATTCGCAATTGAGCTAGTACCGGGAACAGCCCCGATATACAAGAGACCTTATCGAATGGACTCCAAGCAGCTAGAAGAGCTCAAGGATCATTTGAGAGAATTGACGGAGAAGGGGTATATTCGCCCTAGTTCCTCACCATGGGGAGCTCCGGTGATATTTGTGCCCAAGAAAGACGGAACCCAAAGGTTATGCGTGGATTACCGTGCTTTGAATGAGGTAACCATCAAGAACAAGTACCCATTGCCTCGCATTGAAGACTTGTTTGATCAGTTGAGGGGAGCTTGTGTGTTCTCAAAAATTGATCTCAGGTCAGGATACCACCAACTCAAGATAAGGCAATCTGATATTCCCAAGACAGCTTTCATATCTCGGTACGGACTGTATGAATACACTGTCATGCCTTTCGGGCTAACCAATGCCCCGGCATATTTCATGTACCTCATGAACAAGGTATTCATGGAATATTTGGACAAATTTGTGGTGGTTTTCATAGATGATATTCTCGTCTTCTCCAAAGATGAAGAAGAACATGAGAAACATCTAAGGTTGGTGTTACAGAGGCTGAGAGAACACCAACTATATGCCAAGTTGAGCAAGTGTGAGTTTTGGCTGAAGAGAGTTCCCTTTTTAGGACATATAATCTCGGAGGGAGGAATCTCCGTAGATCCCGCCAAAATCGAGGATATCCAGAAGTGGAAAACCCCTGAAAATGTCGGGGAAGTTCGAAGCTTTTTGGGATTAGCTGGATACTATCGACGGTTTATTGAGGGATTCTCCAAGATCTCGAGACCTCTCACCAAACTGTTGGAAAAGGGAATCACATTCACCTGGACGCCACAGTGCGAGACGAGCTTTCAGGAGTTAAAGAAGAGATTGACAACAGCCCCAGTGTTGGTTATGCCAGATATGCAGAAGAATTTCACAGTGTACTGCGATGCCTCTGGGAATGGGTTGGGATGTGTTCTCATGCAAGAAGGACATGTCGTGGCTTATGCATCCCGACAGCTTCGGAAGCACGAGAAGAACTATCCTACACATGACCTAGAACTAGCTGCAGTGGTACACGCGTTGAAAATTTGGCGGCACTATTTGATGGGGAAGAGGACAGAGATATATACGGATCATAAGAGTTTGAAGTACATATTCACACAGCCAGATCTCAACCTCCGACAAAGGAGATGGTTAGAGCTAATCAATGACTTTGATGTGGGCATCAACTATCATCCCGGGAAAGCAAACGTCGTGGCCGATGCTTTGAGTCGGAAAGTGCAGGTCAACAAGTTGAGTTTGAAGGACATGCCTGCAGAATTGAAGGACGAGGTTATAAGGCTCAATCTATGTCTAGTAAATAGTGGTGAAGCCATCGCCATGGAAGTGGACGCCACACTCGAGCAAGACATACGCGAGGGCCAAAAGAATGATGAGAAGATACAAGAGATCAGACAGCTCATTAAGGAAAATAAAGCTCCTGGTTTTAGAGAGGATGAACAGGGAACGGTGTGGCACGGGAAAAGGATCTGTGTGCCAGAAGTAAAGGAGATTCGTGAATTGATTTTGAAGGAGGCTCACGATTCTGACTATTCCATTCATCCTGGGAGTACGAAGATGTACCAGGACCTCAAGAGCAGGTATTGGTGGTATGGCATGAAGCGAGATGTCGCGGAACATGTTGCCCTATGTGACACATGTCAGTTGGTGAAAGCTGAACATCAACGACCCGCGGGATTATTGCAACCACTCAAAGTGCCTGAATGGAAGTGGGAAGAAATCAGCATGGATTTTGTCGTGGGATTGCCTAGGACCCAATTCGGGTATGATTCAATATGGGTCATTATTGATAGGCTAACCAAGGTAGCTCATTTCATCCCTGTGAAAGAAAGCTACAGCGGATCCAAATTGGCAGAATTGTACATGTCAAGGATTGTGTGTTACCATGGAGTGCCAAAGAAGATAGTGTCAGACCGAGGGACACAGTTCACCTCGAGGTTTTGGCAAAAGTTGCATGAAACCATGGGAACCCATCTGAACTTCAGCTCTGCCTATCATCCCCAAACTGACGGGCAGACGGAGAGAACCAATCAGATCCTTGAAGATATGTTAAGGGCATGTGCACTCAAAAACAATAGGAGTTGGGACAAGAACTTACCGTATGCGGAGTTTTCCTATAACAACAGCTATCAAGCTAGTATGAAGATGTCACCGTTTGAAGCTTTGTATGGAAGAAAGTGCAGAACTCCCCTATTTTGGAACCAAACAGGAGAAAGTAAAGTGTTTGGTCCAGAAGTGCTACAAGAAGCCGAGGCGAAGGTGAGGGAGATTCGCAACAACTTGAGGATAGCACAAACACGCCAGAAGAGTTATGCTGATGTACGAAGAAGAGAACTCGTTTTCAACGTGGGAGACTATGTTTATATCAAGGTGTCCCCTATCAGAGGACTTCGTCGGTTCAAGGTGAAAGGGAAGTTGTCACCTCGATACATCGGACCCTTTCAAGTGTTGGAAAGAAAAGGCGAAGTGGCGTACCAACTAGAGTTACCGGCTCATCTATCGGACGTGCACGATGTATTCCATGTGTCACAACTCAAGAAATGCCTGAGGACGCCTGAGGAGGTGTTACCCATGAATGAAGTGGATGTAGCTGAAGATTTGTCTTATGCCGAGCAACCATACAAGATTTTGGAGACGATGGAACGCCTCACCAGAAACAAGAGAATCCGGATGTGCAAGGTGCAGTGGAAGCATCACTCAGAAGAGGAAGCTACCTGGGAACGGGAAGATGAGCTCAAGGCACAATTTCCGGAATCGTTTTCTTAGAAACACCAATCTCGAGGACGAGATTTCTTTTAAGGGGGGTAGAGCTGTAACACCCCAAATTTTGATTCAAAACCCTAAACCATGTTTAGAGTGGAACTTAAAAATTTTTGGACGTGTTGCATGTTTTGCAAAAATTCAAATTCAAACTGGAATTCAAATTATACTCAAAACAGAAAAGAAATGGAAAAAGAAAAAGAGAAACGGGAAAAAAAACCGGCCAGTGGGCCGAAACCCGCCAGCCGGCCCAGTTTCCCCCACGCCAGCCCGCCCCCGCGCGCGCCGCGCTGTCTCTCACAGACAGGTGGGACCCACATGTCATCCCTAACCCCCGCTCGCGCCGACCCCGGACTCTCTCCCGCGCGCGCGCGATTGCAACCGACCGGATTTCCGCGTCCAGCAGCCCGAAATTCTGGTCCCAGAAGAATCAAACTCGATCACAACTGACCCACCGCCCTCCCCCGGCTATAAAAACCCCAGCCCCGATCGGTTTTTCCCACGCGATCGCCGATTTTTACTCCGGTGAGCACCGAGACTTCGCCGGTGAATTCTGGCCGATCTAAGCTCGGAAACTCTGATCTAACTCGCTGGTCTTGATCCACCGCCTCCGGGGAACTTTGCAGGTGCAGAAAACTCGGAGAGTTACGGTGTAAATCCAGCGCCGACGAGCTTCGCCGTGGTTTTGCCTCGGACCTCGCCGCCGATCACTTTCCAGGACCCCCGAGCTCGAGAAAACCCCCGAGGTGAGATCCCTGACCTCCCCTCTACCGATCTATGCCATAAGATCACAGCTTTAGGCAGAATTCCCGCGGATCCGAAACTTTCCGGCGAGATCGCCGCTTGCCGCCGCCGTGCGCCGCCGGCAGCGCCGCCCGCGCTCGATCAGAGCGACGTGGCCGCTTGTGCGCCGTTTATTTTAAATCGCACGGTAGGGTTTAAATCCCCGCGTACCGGTTCGATGTTATAATCTCAGCCGTCGGTTTAAAACCGGACGGTCCACGTCAGCCCCGCATTATAAAGACTGGAATTCTTACGTGCTACCCCCTGGGGTTCTCTGGAATTGAGAGCTAGCCCCAGAAACTTCAGATCTAGCCCCTGGAACTCCAGAAAATCATGTAAATTCATTTAAAAATCAGGTTTAGCCCCTGGACTTAATAAAATTTTGGAAAAACACCTCTGATAAGTGTAGCTAGACCCCTGGAAATTATGAAAATAATATTATAGACCCTGTAATGGGGAGAGTTCATTATTTTAGCCCTGTTTAGTATTTAATTTAGGAAATTGAATATGTAACTAGTGTTTAAAAATTAAAAAGTGGGACAAACATAATTGTCAAAATTAATTAAAAACTTTCTCAGTACTTAGAAAACTTTGGAGGGAGATAAAAATATATTTTGGGCAGAAATGAATCTGTTTCAATTATTAATCACATTATTTAGTATAGGGACACATTTTTAAGTAAAGAATAGCTATAGAAAAAAATAGGGAAAATAATTATGAAATAGTTTACATCAGAGGCCAAGGTCAAAATATGTTATTAAATTATTTAGGACCAAAACCTATACTGTTTAGATGATGTGTACTACTAGTTTCATAATAAAATACACAATTATGCATAGGAATATAAATCTGAAAATATAGCAACTAGTAAATGATAAATGGAGTTTCTAAAATACAAAGAATTCAGTTTAGGGTTGGTAGAAATTATGAAGGCACATATGGGGAAGAATAATACTTTTCATACACACTTGGTAGTAAAAAGGTGAAGTAGTTGAATATAAGAAATTTATTGGAAACCCATATAAATAGTATGTAAGTATAAAGGTGGACACAAAAGTAGGAATCATATACACATGGTTAAAAGTGCATGCAAGCCACAACTCAACACACATAAAGTAACCACAACACATATAATGGTGAATGAATTTCATAAATATGAATGTGTGGTTTGTATGAAGTAGAAGTGTGAACTATGTCTTATGATTGTTGTTTTTCTTTTGCTATGTGTGATGGTATGAAGTAGAACCTGTTCAAGAGCAAGTTAACCCTTTCCAAGATCAGGACTACCCATTTCAAGAGCAGCAAGAAGGAGGCAAGTGTCCTTGACCACTTTGATCCTATGCTAGGATGTGTAGCTAGAATTAATTGCATTGTCAATTTGAATATGAAGCCCATGCTAGGAAGTTTCCCTAGAATTGCATTACCTTATTTCCTTGTAGCTTGGGTTGGGATTTATTTTATCATGTCATTTAATATTTTGCATATGCTTAGCCATGCTTAGAATGGGATAATTGGGATATGAGATCATCAGTTTATTTTACCATACTCTTGAATGAGACATTGTGAGTTATGTAGAGGTAGGGATCAAGGCAAGTTGGATGTTTTGGTCGTGTGCTGGGTGCACGAGACTTGGGTTTGTGTTTAGTACTTGCCTGGATCCTAAGGACCGGTTCATGGAGCATATAACCCGGCTTTACAGTGCCAACCGCATGCTGAGATGGCGCAGCTTGGCCAATTAATTAGGTGTATCCCCGGCGTAGTATGGGTGTGTTGGATGGTGCGGGGAGTAGGTGTCAGCTGGACTACCATATGAACCGCAAGGCTCAAGAGGGGGCCACTGCAGCGGGGTTGGAGCCTCTTGTATGCTGTTAGGGGTGAAACCTCAGTGGGCCCACGCTCGTCGGGAATCCCTTTGTAAAGGCTTCGTAGTGATCTCCTGGCTGCACACCTGGGAAGTGTGAATGTGGATCGTAGCCACTGGCATAATGGAGGTTCTTTTAGTCCACCCGGCAACGGGGGATGAAATCACTACATGTGGGTACAGTGGTACAAACTCTGCAGAGTCAAAACTGTCTTGACAGCCGTGCTCACGGTTAAGAGCGGCCTGGACTTATTCATGATTAGAGGATTGATGGTTTTGGAAGTTAAGCGGGGAGCTTAACATTGGAAATGATGATTATGGTTATTGGATTATGATGATGGGATGGGAGAATTGGGACCATTTCACCTGTGTAGTAATGTAGGTGATTAATAAGCTAAGGTGATAGGTATTAATTGCGTAGTGCTTTAACCATGAGTTCAACCTCTCCTTGTTCTAGCCATGCATGATATAATTTTCCCACACTTGCTGAGTACCATTGGTACTCAATCTTGCATATTTGTTGGTTTATATTGCTGCTCAGGTCAAGATAATGAGGTGGTGTATAATGACCAAGATTTTGGACCCGAGGAAGGATTTTAGGTTCATGAAGACCCCCGGGCAACGCCTGTGATGGAGCCCTAAAAGAATAATATTCCGCTGCTAGTTTATTTACTTGTGATGAAGCATTAGTGTCCATTGAGACATTTGCGATGTAAGACTTATTTATATTCGACACCTGGCTTGTAATAAATGATGCTTCACTATTTGTCATCACATGTATGAGAAAATGATCCTGGCATACATGTGATATTCACTTGGTTGTTTCTTCGGAAAAACCGGGTGTGGCAGTCTCACATACGGAGGAGACTAGACAACGGAGAGGTGAAATTTTTCTGGAAGGATGAGAACGGTACGATATGGTTTAACGACCGTATAGTGGTACCGCGTAATATGAAACTCCGGAAGAAAATATTGGATGAATCCCACCTGTCGAAGTTTTCCATTCATCCTGGAAGTAACAAGATGTACCAAGATTTGAAACAGAAATTTTGGTGGATGAGGAGGAAGAGGGAGATTGCTAAATACGTATCCGAGTGTGATACGTGTAGACGGCTCAAGGCTGATCATATGCGGAAAGCCGGACCGCTACAACCTATGAAGATACCGGCGTGGAAATGGGAGGATGTGAGTATGGACTTCATCGTCGGATTACCGCTCACATCCAGGAAGCATGACTCGATATGGGTGATCGTTGACCGGTTAACAAAATCAGCTCATTTCATACCCGTGAACACTCATTTTCGAGCCAAGCAATATGCGGAGTTCTACATCTCCAGAATTATATGTTCACATGGTGTCCCGAAGACCATCATTTCAGATCGAGGTGCGCTGTTTGTTGCTCGATTTTGGGAGCAGCTGCATGCCTCGTTGGGCACCAAGCTGATTAGGAGCTCCGCATATCACCCTCAAACCGATGGACAAACTGAGAGGGTGAACCAAGTACTTGAGGACATGTTGAGAGCATGTGCCATCCACCACGGTAGGAATTGGGATGATCACCTACCGCTGGCAGAGTTTTCATACAACAACGGTTATCAAGCGAGTATTAAAATGGCACCGTATGAAGCTCTCTACGGCCGGAAGTGTGGCACACCGCTGAATTGGTGTGAGTCCGGTGAAAGAGTTCTGTTTGGGATTGATCTTGTCAACGAAGACGAAGACCGAGTTCGGTTGATACAAGAGAACTTGAAAGCTGCACAATCCCGACAGAAGAGCTACGCTGATCAAAGGCGTAGGCCATTACATTTTGACGTCGGAGAGCACGTTTATCTTCGTGTATCTCTGATAAAGGGAATTCACAGGTTCGGTGTAAAGGGGAAGCTCGCTCCCCGTTTTATTGGTCCTTTTGCTATCACGGAGAAGTGGGGACCCGTAGCCTACCGGCTGGAATTACCGGCAAGTCTAGCGGGTGTTCATGATGTATTTCATGTTTCACAGCTGCGGAAGTGCCTCAAATTCACCGCTGCTGTTCGCACCGAGGACATCGACGAGTTGAAACCGGACCTGACCTACACCGAGCGACCGGTTCAGATTTTGGATGAAAAGACCCGGGTAAGCCGGAACCGGACGATCAAATTTTACAAGGTGCTGTGGAGTAATCACACCGCGGGAGAGGCGACGTGGGAAAGTGAAGATTATCTCCGCACCAACTATCCGGAATTTTTAGCGTTGTACAGTTTGTAATTACCTCTCCCGTCTCGTTCCTCTTTTGTAATCTCGGGACGAGATTCTTTTAAGGGGGGAGGAATGTAAAAGTCCCAAAAATGTGTATGAATAAAAACCAAGGTTTGAGTTCATATGTGTGGCAAAGACATGAAAAATGGGACTTGCTAAAACTTTTCTTCATGCAAAGTATACATGGATGACCATCCAAAATAAGGCTCACATTTTTATTTAAAAGTGTTGAACCAAAAAGGAGTTTAAGAGGAGCATTTGCAAATTCTAACCAAATTCAGATTTTGTCTTGCAAATTCAAACTGAATTTGAAGAATTCGAATTCTAGCCACCTTTTTGAAACTTAGAATTCTGGGAATTAAGGAGATCAGCTTGAGAAGATATTTGGGAGGTAATTGTGGAGTGGGACCCACATGTCATAGAGCTAAAGAGCTGCCTTGCACACTAAGTCATGCCTTGGTGGGAGATTGCACCGAACAGCTCACGTGAGCCACAAGCAGCTCCCACCGTGGAGCCACTGGGAGGCTCGGCAGCGCCACCAGCTGCTTCCTTTCCCCACGCACGGCGCCCATAGGCGGTTCTGCGGCCTGATCACCCCCTGGACGAAGCAAAGGCCATCCATCTTCTCCTCCTCGTGAGCGCACGAGCAGCGGCTGCTTTCCCCTCCACCTCTCGGTCCGATCAAAGAAATGGCAAAACTGTAAAATCCCCAAAAGTGGTAGCAAGAAAATTCAGCTCATGTACACTTATGAAAAATGAGGGGAATTAAAACTTTGAATTATAATGGTGTAAGTTCAAAGTGAGGGTTTAGACTTCCCAAAACTTCCAAACATGGAGATCTAAATTCATAACTTGGATCTTCATAGTCCAAATATTCAACCTTCCAAATTTCAGCTCCTTTGGAGGAGTTTCAATATTTGTTTGGGATTAAAAGGAAAAAGCCCTCTAATCTGAATTTCAAATTCAGTTTCAAATTCCAATTCCCTCAATTTCAAAATTTGGTTTCACAAATGTGTTCTCCACCTTTTAATAAGCAGCCATGCCAAAAATTGGAAACTTTGGAGCTGGTTTGCTATATTTTTGAGGCAATAGGTGGGGCCCATTTGTCAACCACCCACAGGAGCTACCGCCTCAGCCGACGGCGGTCGAACAGCGGGAGCGCGCCAGCTCCCGGTTGAACCCGTGCCCGAGGGAGAGCCCGCGCCACCTCCTGCTGCCTCGGTGGCTCGGTTGGATCACGGCAAGGGGTGCGCCGGAGCTGTTTCACTTCTTCCCCTGCTATAACTCGCGCCTCCGCCGTTTCTTTCGCCCAGAACACCGCCGCCGTTCCTCCCGATCACGCCGCAGCTACTGAGCTCGGTTGCTCGAGCACCCAACAGCGAAGAGCTGCGCCCACCAGTGATCTACCCATCCAGCACCTCTCCTTCCCTGTCCCGAACGTGATTGCTCCGGATATTGGCAAAATAACCACGATCCTCAGGTGAATGTGGGACAAGCCCATAACTTTGTGTAGAAAACTCCAAAAAGAGTGAGACCAATTTTGTTGGAATCCTCATGAGGAGTATTTCACAGAGAAACAAATTGCTTGCTATGAAAATGCCCAGGAATTTCTGTAGAATTGTTTTAATAAATCCTTTAGGAATTTATTACAGGAGCAATTCTTTATGAATATTCCCAAATTTGGGCAGCAAATCCTCTTCATACATACTGATCTCAAGTAAAAATTTGGGCTTCATTGGAACTCATTTGCTAGGTCAAATTACCTTCCCATGTTCAGCCTTTATTTGGAAATTCAAATTTAAACAGAAACTGTTCAGTACTCCTGTCCAAACTTCAAAAATTCATATCTCTCTGATGGTAGCTCCAAAAATGGTGAAACAAATTTTGTTAGAACCATGGAGACTTACCCCAATCAGATCTTCCACTTTTAGCTATGTCAAAGCTCCTGAATTTGGATCAAAATTCAGAGAAGCATTGTACTTGTAGGAATTTTAAATACTACATTGTGCAATGACATATCTCCAAATTTGGCTCAAATCATCCTTAGAGAGTCTAGTATCCACTGTAAAAGTCCCAAAGCCAATTAAGGATCCTAAATAGCAGTAGCTATGAATAGAAGTTCAATTCTTATAAATCCTTAATACTTACACATGTATTTTATTACATTTCATAATAGTGACCGAAGTTGAGAACGCACCGGAGCCCTTGGACGTCCTCCCACCAGAAGTTCACTTCTTCTCTGACTCGCAACCAGGCAAGCCCCGGTTTGCACTTGTCGAAGTGTTCAGTCGACACGTCCCCCGGGCCTGCACTGGGCAGCCCGCGGAGGTTCTTTTTTCGGTGGGGCTAGTCCCTAGCGGAGAGCTTGCGCAGATGGACGAGTTAGTAAGAGCTTGCCACGGCGGGTTTTACGTGGTTCAGGCCGCCGGAGCGTAAAACCCTACGTCCACGGCGAGCTATGGAGCTCGCTGTATTGCTTGCTGCTCAGGGCCGGAGTCCTGAGCTTGGGGGTGAGTTACAGTTTGAGAGTGTATGGCTAGCGTATGAGTTGCAAAGTGCGAATCCTTGCTATCGTCGCCTACCCGAGCCTTTTATAGTCCAAGACTCGGGCGGCTTACAAGGGGAGCCGGGACCCGACAGGTGGTCCCGGGAAGATTGTCTATTATCTACCGTATCTGCAGTTATGCCGGTAGTTGTCTCTGGTCGAAGGCTTCTGAGTCTTCATCTTACCGCCCTGCCCATGCCGCATGCCAGTCGTAGTGGTTGATGACGGCGCAGGCGGCATGGGATGTCTTGTCGCGGAGTTTATTGGCTGGCAGGTTCTGACACCGCGCGCCAGTCTGTGATGCGACTGGGCGCAACGGCACCTGACAGAAGCGTGCTCCGTGTCTCCGCGTCTTGGGAAGACGCGGGCCTTGAATACCTTGTACGGGCAAGGTATGGGACGTCTTTACGCCCGCTGCCTATCTCTCGGAGGCAGGCAGCACCGTTCTTCTGGCCACGTGGCGGGTCTGGAGCCCTTCTCTGAGGAGAGAAGGGTCCGGCCTGCGGGGCACGTGGAGCCTCCGGACCTCTCCCCGCGGAGGGGGAGGCTCGGCTTCTGTCGGCCACGTGGCAGGCCCGGAGCTCTCTTCTGAGGAGAGGGAGGTCTGGCCCCGCTGGACGCGTGGCGCCTTCGGACCTCTCTCCCGCGGAGGGGGAGGTCCGGCTTCTGTATGCCACGTGGCGGGCCCGGAGCTCTCCTCTGAGGAGAAGGAGGTCCGGCCCCGCTGGACGCGTGGCGCCTTCAGAGCTCTCCCTGCGGAGAAGGGCGAGTTCCTTAGGCATTTCCCCTGTGCGCGGGGGTACCCCATATCTCAGGTACCGACAGCACTTAAGTACCTTTTATGAAATTCTTTATTTGTATCACTTATGTCTAGGGTGAATGTTTGCATTAGAGTTAAGGTGTTTGAAACCCCACTTGCATAACCTTTTAAATCCTATGATGGGTTGGGTAGCTTACAGAGCCGACGCGTATGCAAGGCCCCGCTAATATGCTTAGGACCTCGGTAGAAGTCGAGTAGTTGGAATCTACTCGCGAGGTAAGGTTTATCACACAGTTTGGTCAGAATAGAAAATAGCTTAAGAGTGGTGAAAATGAGACCCATCAGGGGGGATAGGAAGCAGTGAGCGGAGGTCTCACGTGCGTAGCCCTGTTGGTGTCGATTGAGGACCGAGTCGTGTGCAGGTCTGATGAACAAGTATCGAACAGTACCGGATGGCGTACTGACATAAGCAGGAAACCGATGTAAATGGTTAACCTGGGTGTCGAGGCTTACCCAACCGTAAATAGGAGTGGGTTGAGGGTAGCAAGGTGTAAATCTGCCGGTGGGCACAGTCACGCTCCACGCGGGGACCTCCTACCCATTACGGATGGACCGGTTCGGCATTTTGATTGCTTTTGAAAGGTTGTTGCATACAACAGAGTAGGAAGGGGTGTGGAATCACGCTTCTGAAAGCGGGTGTATGCAACGTGTTGTCCGGGTGTCTCCTGATTGCAATCACCGTCCCTCGCGGTTATTTGAGTACCGCTTGTTCACTGTTTCGTGACGTAGTAAGAAGTAAACTAAGCCAGTTGAACGATAATATGCTGTGATGATAGAGTAATGTTTTGGAAACCATGTTTGCTGTAGATGTAGAGCTAATTAAGTTTACTTTCCGCTTTGGGCATCACCACATCGGAGGAAAGCGTTTCTTGTTTGATTGTGGACTCCCGATGAGAGGGCTGCCTAAGGTACATGAATTTGCTGCTATAAAACTGAAAGTAAGGATCAACTTATAGGTGTGTCTTTGTCACAAATTCCTTTTCCTATCATACACCTCCCTGCATGTAGAGTTCCATGCCTAGGTCAGACGGTTAAGCCTTGCTGAGCCATCGTGCTCACGGTTGCAATATTTGAGCTGTATGCAGGTGAGAGCTATGAGGAGGGTTCCGAGGATGAGGCAATGCCCCCGTCAGGGTACACGGCTGAGATGGAGCCTGCACGCCGCCGTGATTTCTCCGGTTCCATGCTGCTAGCGTGTAGCGTCCCCGGGCTGGACGGCTGCACTTTTGCATAGTTAGGATGAGAGGCTACTACTGTACATTACTTCCGCTGTATAGTTATATTTTGTAAAAGACTTCCGCTGTTTGATATCAAATAAAAGTTTGTATGTTGTTCTTTATGCTTTTCGTGTGTGCTGTTGGGTGCCGCATCGTACGGCACCACACTATGCGATCCTGGAGTGGGTGAACCACGGGGTGGTCCCCACAGTCGTGGTATCAGAGCCGCATTGGGAATAGCACGCTCGAAAAGAGCCTATTTTGAAAACTTAAAAGTAGTCGAGTGAGGATTAGTCTTTAAAACCACATAAGGTCTATGATAGTAGTAGTTACTAAGGTGGAAAAGCTAACTTATGTGTTATACATTCTGTAACGACGCTCCGACGTCAGGTAAGAGGTAAGGTACGCCACCGCAGGCGGGTCAATTGCGGTAACTCTCCATGCGAGTAATAGTATGATATACCGTGCCTTGGCACGGTAGTTAATATGAGTCTCCGAACCTCTCAATGGTTCTGAGAGCATATGAAAACGCTGATCTCCAGCGTGCCTTAGGCAAAAGTGAGAATACCCCATCGTGTGGTAAGCAACACGATAGTATGCAACTCTTCAACGTTCAATGTTCAAAGGGCCATACGCAGCGCTCGCCATCGGCGTGCCTCAACGGTTATGAGGCAGTAGGTGGTATCCATTGGGTTGATAAAATTCCCAACCGTGACGACCCGTTCGCGCTCTACTCGGGTTCCCCGTCGTGTGGTGTGAAAACACGACCATGTACCTTGAGATGTGGCTTGACTCAAGGACGATCCGTATGGCAATGATACGGACCGTATGTTTTTATTATGATATGGAACTGCCTGTAATGTCAAAAACCCTTGTGTGAACCATTATTGTGTGTTTTTCTGCAGGTACATTAACCACGTTAGTGCATGACGTATAGAAACCGTTTGTGAGTGACGTTTTTAGTCCACCATTTGACACGTATAAGCCGGAATACCGGTTTAGGATTTTTCTTTAGTGAGGAAACGTAGTACCGAAACTGCATAAAAGTTTATTTTCAAAGAAAAGAGTCAAATGAAGTTTAAGATTCTATTCAGGGGTTATTGAAATCTCATATTGAACTAAGAGTCAATTGGGAGTATAGGTTCAGTCTCAAAAACTTAGGAACAATCTCCCCTGTTTCTGGCAGAAATTTTTCTGTACTTGACCATGGCATAACTTAGGATTGGTTGAACCAATGGAGGCGTGGGATACCATTCTGGAAAGGTTTTGAAGTCCCCTGCAATTTTTCTATAGAGTTCCAGAACAAAATTTCCCTCCAAAGGGATGAAAATCTCATATGAGTGGGTACTGTCCAAAAAACAGGGCAGACCAAAAATGCTCTCTGAAATTTTCTATATTTCAACCAAAACACTTACTTTCACCATTCGACATCCAGTGGCTGTTGTAAAACAGCGAATTTGAGTCAAAGGGTTTATGCATTTGACACATTACTTCGAGCGAGTACATGTTTGGGTCCAGTACAATAGCGAGGAATTATGCATGCTAACACACTTAACATCCCGTGGTGACCCCGATGGTCGAAATGAACTTTTAACCCATAAAGTTCAATACTTTGGAACTCGATCGTGTGACACGGTCCAGGGATGTATATGTTGCATAAAGTTTATACTTTATCCATATGTGTGATTGTTATGCGTACTGTATATTCCATTCTCGCACTACTATTGTATAGACTGGATGAGTTAAGCCCACATGTGCTGATCGTTTGAATGGTATGAATGCAGAATGGTACGGACACGTTCAACGCAAGAGGAGGGAGGTCCAAGTCAAGTTCGTGGTGACGAGTCTCCACCTCCGGAGCAGACCACGACGCAGCAGCAACCACCTCCTCCACCGCCAGAACTTCCAAGGAATCTTGCGGAGGTTCTCGCCGCAGTGCTCGGCTTGCGCGACGAGCAAACCGAGTTGCTGCGGATGTTGGTGCAGCAGAATGCGTCCCATCAGGGAGGACGCCAAGACAATGGGCAATGCTAGCCCCAACAAAGCTCGTATTCAGAATTCATGGCGACCCATCCACCGGTCTTCACGGAGGCCGAAGAACCTTTGGAGGCGGACAGCTTTATCCGCACTCTGGAGGCAAAGTTCGGGCTGCTATGATGCACCGAACATCAGAAGGCGCTGTACGCAGCGCAACAGCTTCAAGGAGAAGCCGGTACCTGGTGGGGAACTACACCGCCTCCTTACCGGCTGGCCATGCCGTCACATGGACGGAGTTCCGGGAGGCGTTCCGCGCCTATCACATACCTCCCGGTGTGATGGAAATGAAGCTCCAGGAGTTCCTGGCGCTACGACAAGGTGAGAGGAGTGCTCATGAGTACTCCAGGTTATTCAATCGGCTGGCGCAGTATGCGCCAGGATTTGTTGGGACGGAAGACAACAAGCGCAACGCTTTCTTCTGGGGCCTGAATTCAAAGATGAAGGTCCATCTCGCCCAGAGCAATCGCGGCACATTCAACGATCTAGTTAATGCCGCGATTCTACAAGAAAATGCTCAGCGCGAGCGCGGTTCTGACAAGAGGAAACGCAGCGCGCTGATGAGCAGCAGTGGTGGGACGCCACAAAAATACTGCGTGGTGTATCGCTCACCATCCGGTCAGAGATGGCAGCCACCGGCGCGACCGCCTCAGTTTCGCGGTCGGCAATATAATGCGCCGGGCTTTCGACCGACGTATCCACCACAGCAACAGCAGCAGCAAAGGATGGTCCCGCGTTCACCCCAGTTTCAACAGCGTGCACCGGGATTCCATCCTCAAGTCGGCGGGACCCCGACACCTTACACATGCTACACGTGTGGCCGTGTCGGGCACATTTCAAGAGACTGCCCCGAGCCGCGACAGGGCAGGGGTGCAGCACCATATCAGGGTGCTAATCAGCCCCGCAATCAGCCCAAGAAACCTGCACCAAAACCCGGCAACGTCCACTACTTAGCTATCGAAGACGTGCAGGAAGGCGAACCCGTCCTCGCGGGTACGTTCTCTTACCTAGAACATTCCGTAGTCATACTTTTTGACTCCGGTGCCACCCATAATTTCATAAGTCAATCTTATGTTATTAAATATCATCTGCCTATCATTCCCACAAATAATTCATATTTGATATGTTCTCCGTGTTGGAAAATAACAGCTGATAGAATGGTCTATAGAGCACCATTACAGTTGGGTGGGAATCTATATCCGACTTCTCTAATCATGTTAGAGAGTCAAAAACTTGATGTCATTTTAGGAATGTCATGGCTACATCGCCATGGTGCTGTTCTTGACATCATTCCACGTGTGGTTCGTCTAAACTCTCCACTCCATGAATCACATGTTCTTATTCTTGACCATTCGGTTCAAGAAACCCCAGCCACATATAACACGGAAGCCACGAAACTTGAGGATATTCGTGTTGTCCATGAATACCCGGATGTCTTTCCAGATGATCTTCCGGGCATGCCACCCGAAAGAGATGTGGAGTTCAAGATTGAACTCGTACCTGGGACGACACCAATCTCACGGAGACCGTACAAGATGGCTCCGAATGAGCTGGCTGAATTGAAGGAGCAGCTCAATGATTTAATGAAGAAGGGTTTCATTCGACCGAGTTCCTCACCATGGGGATGCTCAGCGCTGTTTGTGAAGAAGAAGGATGAAACCTTGAGGTTGTGTGTGGACTACCGACCTCTCAACGCCGTCACCATCAAGAATAAATATCCACTGCCCCGCATCGATATCTTATTTGATCAACTTGTGGGTGCGAGTGTATTTTCAAAGATGGATCTTCGCTCTTGATATCATCAAATTAAGATCCGAGCGGAAGATATTCCGAAGACGGCCTTCTCGACGAGATATGGGTTATATGAATACCTCGTCATGTCCTTTGGTCTCACCAACGCCCCGCACACTTCATGCATCTTATGAACTCAGTGTTCATGCCGGAGTTGGACAAGTTTGTAGTGGTGTTCATAGACGACATCTTGGTTTACTCCAAGTCTGAAGAAGAACACGCCAAACACTTGCATATCGTACTTCAACGATTGAGAAACCATAAGCTTTATGCCAAGTTCAGCAAGTGCGAATTTTGGATCAGCCAAGTGCCATTCCTTGGTCACATTATTTCTGCAGAAGGCATTGCAGTTGATCCAAGCAAAATCGAACAAATGCTGAAATGGAAATCCCCCACATGAGTCCACGAGGTCAGGAGTTTCCTCGGGTTAGCAGGATATTACCGGAGATTCATACCAAAATTCTCCAAGCTTGCTAAGCCAATGACTGAACTGTTGAATAAGGGGATCAAATATGTTTGGAGCTCAGCTTGTGAAGAAGCTTTCCATGCACTAGTGAAGCATCTTACAACAGCACCGGCGTTAGCTCAACCGGATACAACCAAGCCCTTTGACGTATATTGTGATGCGTCCGGCATCGGGTTTGGCTGTGTATTGATGCAAGGAGGAAGAGTGGTCGCCTATGGCTCACGTCAACTTCGTAACCATGAGCAGCACTATCGGACTCATGATCTTGAGCTCGCTGCTGTGGTGTTGGCCTTGAAAATGTGGAGGCACTATTTACTCGGGAACTTAGTGCACCTCTACACCGACCACAAAAGTCTGAAATATATATTCACTCAAAAGGAGTTGAATATGCGGCAACGGAGATGGCTAGAACTGATCAAAGACTATGAGATTGAGATTTACTACCATCCCGGGAAGGCAAACGTGGTTGCCGATGCCTTAAGCTGCAAATCCCATGTCAATAGTCTGTCCATCACCCCACTTGAAGAGGAGGAGCTGAGTCTGTACTTGGTTCCATATGGGGCATTGTATAATCTTGCTCTCGTCCCTACAATACGAGAGGAGATTATGGAAGCGCAGAAGAAAGACGTGGGAATGTCGCACATTCGGAGAAGGATGAAGAATGGCGAAATTAAATGCTTCCGAAGAGATGATAGCGGCACACTATGGTTTAAATACCGTATAGTGGTACCCCATGACATGAAGCTTCGGAGGAAAATCTTGGACGAAGCTCATTTGTCCAAGTATTCTATTCATCCGGGCAGCAACAAGATGTACCATGATCTGAAAACAAGGTTTTGGTGGACACGGATGAAAAGAGAAATCGCAAAGTACGTATCCGAATGTGATACGTGTCGGCGAGTGAAAGCCGACCATATGCGAAAAGCCGGACAGCTGCAACCATTAAACATTCCGGCGTGGAAGTGGGAGGATATTAGCATGGACTTCATAGTCGGATTACCTCTCACGTCTCACAAACATGACTCGATTTGGGTGATAGTCGATCGACTAACCAAGTCGGCTCATTTTATTCCCGTACATACGGGCTACGTGGCCAGGAAATATGCGGAGCTGTACATTGCAAGAATATTGTGCTTGCACGGTGTTCCCCGCTCCATTATTTCAGATCGTGGTGCACTGTTTGTTTCTCGGTTTTGGGAGCAGTTGCACGCATCCTTGGGGACCAAACTGATCCGAAGTTCCACGCGTATCACCCGCAGACGGATGGTCAAACCGAACGGGTGAACCAAGTGTTGGAAGACATGCTACCCGCTTGTGCCATCCACCAAGGCAAGAATTGGGACGATCATTTGCCGTTGGCGGAGTTTTCTTACAACAATGGCTATCAAGCTAGCATCAAGATGGCTCCGTATGAAGCTCTCTATGGCCGGAAATGTCGCACACCGCTCAACTGGTGCGAGTCTGGCGAGCGAGTCATCTACGGCATTGAACTGGTGAATGAAGCTGAAGAACGAGTGCGAGTGATACAAGCCAACCTCAAGGCTGCTCAATCTCGTCAGAAAAGCTATGCGGATAAAAGACGACGTCCTCTCCACTTCAACATCGGGGACCATGTGTATGTCCGTGTGTCTCCGATGAAGGGAGTTCACCGTTTTGGAGTGAAGGGCAAGCTTGCGCCGCGATTCATTGGTCCGTTCGCCGTTATTGAAAAATGTGGACCTGTGGCCTATCACTTGGATTTACCGGCGTCGCTCGCAGGGATTCACAATGTCTTCCAATCTCTATGCTGAGGAAGTGTCTCAAACCCTCCGCTGAAATCCGCACTGAAGACATAGAAGTTCTTCAACCGGACTTCACGTACACGGAGTATCCAATCCGGATCATCGATGAAAAGACTCGTGCCAAAAGAAACCGGACCTTATGGTTCTACAAGGTCTTGTGGAGTAACCATACTGCTGATGAAGCGACATGGGAAAGCGAGGACTATCTACGAACATACTATCCGAACTTGCTATCATCATATACACGGTAAAGTTTTCCCCACTTTGCTTTTTTCTTTGGAATCTCGGAACGAGATTCTTTTAAGGGGGGAGGGATGTAAAATCCCCAAAAGTGGTAGCAAGAAAATTCAGCTCATGTACACTTATGAAAAAATGAGAGGAATTAAAACTTTGAATTATAATGGTGTAAGTTCAAAGTGAGGGTTTAGACTTCCCAAAACTTCCAAACATGGAGATCTAAATTCATAACTTGGATCTTCATAGTCCAAATATTCAACCTTCCAAATTTCAGCTCCTTTGGAGGAGTTTCCATATTTGTTTGGGATTAAAAGGAAAAAGCCCTCTAATCTGAATTTCAAATTCAATTTCAAATTCCAATTCCCTCAATTTCAAAATTTGGTTTCACAAATGTGTTCTCCACCTTTTAATAAGCAGCCATGCCAAAAATTGGAAACTTTGGAGCTGGTTTGCTATATTTTTGAGGCAATACAAAGTGGAGAATTCAAACTCATTTTCAAATTCAAATGATCAAACCACATCCAAATTTCACACCTGAATTCAAACCATTTGAATTCAGCAAATTCAAACTTAACATTGGGGTGAAGTAAAGCCTTCAATGTTGAGTTGCTGGATAGAAAATATCAGGAAAATTTGATTAAACAAAGGGGGGGTGGGGCCCATTTGTCAGCCACCCACAGGAGCTACCGCCTCAGCCGACGGCGGTCGAACAGCGGGAGCGCGCCAGCTCCCGGTTGAACCCGCGCCCGAGGGAGAGCCCGCGCCACCTCCTGCTGCCTCGGTGGCTCGGTTGGATCATGGCAAGGGGTGCGCCGGAGCTGTTTCACTTCTTCCCCTGCTATAACTCGCGCCTCCGCCGTTTCTTTCGCCCAGAACACCGCCGTCGTTCCTCCCGATCAGGCCGCAGCTACTGAGCTCGGTTGCTCGAGCGCCCAACAGCGAAGAGCTGCGCCCAGCAGTGCTCTAACCATCCAGCACCTCTCCTTCCCTGTCCCGAACGTGATTGCTCCGGATATTGGCAAAATAACCACGATCCTCGGGTGAACGTGGAAGAACCGAGGGAGGTCGACGTGGACAGTGCGCTACGGCCGGTGTCACCGCCCCTTCCCTACACAAGAAAGGTGCGTTTACATGTCCTGATCTTGTAGCCGGAAGCCGTTTAGCTATTGCTAGAACCGGTGGCGAGAATTTCACCATTTCCCCAAACGGTACACCGACGGGCAGTGCTCGGTCTAGCCAAAAATTCGTGGTCCACGATCCTTTAGACCTCGAGTAAGCTTGCACAGAGCTTCTCTACTTCTTAGCGCCTCACCTCGATGAAGAACCAAGCAAAAACATCAAGAAACGAGGGAGCCCTAGCCGTTTTCTTAGTCGCTGGTGCAAAAGCACCTCGGGTCGCCGTGGAGCCCTCGGTTGCCGGCTGTTTCACCGGCGGCCAGGACCCTTACAGGCTCCTACATCATTCACTGATGCTCTAGAGCCCGAGAATCGATCGTGTGATGGAGGAATAAGGGTTCCCGACCTCGCCGGAGTTCAAAACTTTGCTGCCACCGGTGCGCGATGGTTTCTGGTGAGCCACTGCCGCCGGCGACCCTCCCACAGTGTTAAGCACGGTTGAATACGGGGGAGCGGTGAGTTTAGGCCCGGGAGATGGCCGGGAGAGCCGTTCCCACCACCCTCGCCGGAGCAACCGCCGCGGAATCCTCTGTTGGCGCGAGGTAGAAGAAGGTGGGGGCCTGCCCCACCTGTCAGTGGCACCGGGTAGGCGCCGGATCGAATTGTGGCTCGGGATCGGCTGTGGCTGCGCGGGTTAACCCCGTAGCCCCCAGTGTTGCCAAAATCTCACTGGTCCGATT
This sequence comes from Neostapfia colusana, assembly GCA_030760725.1. Lineage (NCBI taxonomy): Eukaryota > Viridiplantae > Streptophyta > Magnoliopsida > Poales > Poaceae > Neostapfia > Neostapfia colusana. The sequence goes on along the minus strand of JASWHV010000010.1, from coordinate 2,484,694 downwards.
TAAAACAGTGGGCCCAGCCCAATTATTTGAAGTTTCTATTATAGAAATAATTCCAGGAATTAGCTGATCTTTACAAGCCCATAACTTTGTGTAGAAAACTCCAAAAAGAGTGAGACCAATTTTGTTGGAATCCTCATGAGGATTACTTCACAGAGAAACAAATTGCTTGCTATGAAAATGCCCAGGAAGTTCTGTAGAATTGTTTTTAGTAAATCCTTTAGGGATTTATTACAGGAGCAATTCTTTATGAAATATTCCCAAATTTGGGCAGAAAATCCTCTTCATACATACTGATCTCCAGCAAAAATTTGGGCTTCATTGGAGTACATTTGCTAGGTCAAATTACCTTCCCAAGTTCAGCCTTTATTTGGAAATTCTAATTTAAACAGAAACTGTTCAGCACTCCTGTCCAAACTTCAAAAATTCATCTCTCTGATGGTAGCTCCAAAAATGGTGAAACAAATTTTGTTAGAACCATGGAGACTTACCCTAATCAGATCTTCCACTATTAGCTATTTCAAAGCTCCTGAATTGGGATCAAAATTCAGAGAAGCATTGTACTTGTAGGAATTTTAAATACTACATTGTGCAATGACATATCTCCAATTTTGGCTCAAATCATCCTTAGCGAGTCTAGTATCCACTGTAAAAGTCCCAAAGCCAATTAAGGATCCTAAATAGCAGTAGCTATGAATAGAAGTTCAATTCTTATAAATCCTTAATACTTACACATGTATTTTATTACATTTCATAATAGTGACCGAAGTTGAGGACGCACCGGAGCCCTTGGACGTTCTCCCACCAGAAGCTCACTTCTTCTCTGACTCGCAACCAGGCAAGCCCCGGTTTGCACTTAAGTACCATTTATGAAATTCTTTATTTGTATCACTTATGTCTAGGGTGAATGTTTGCATTAGAGTTAAGGTGTTTGAAACCCCACTTGCATAACCTTTTAAATCCTATGATGGGTTGGGTAGCTTACAGAGCCGACGCGTAGGCAAGGCCCCGCTAATATGCTTAGGACCTCGGTAGAAGTCGAGTAGTTGGAATCTACTCGCGAGGTAAGGTTTATCACACGGTTTGGTCAGAATAGAAAATGGCTTAAGAGTGGTGAAAATGAGACCCAGCAGGGGGGATAGGAAGCAGTGAGCGGAGGTCTCACGTGTGTAGCCCTGTTGGTGTCGATTGAGGACCGAGTCGTGTGCGGGTCTGATGAACAAGTATTAAACAGTACCGGATGGCATACTGACATAAGCAGGAAACCGATGTAAATGGTTAACCTGGGTGTCGAGGCTTACCCAACTGTAAATAGGAGTGGGTTGAGGGTAGCAAGGTGTAAATCTGCCGGTGCGCACAGTCACGCTCCACGCGGGGACCTCCTACCCGTTACGGATGGACCGGTTCGGCATTTGGATTGCTTTTGAAAGGTTGATGCATACAACAGAGTAGGAAGGTGTGTGGAATCACGCTTCTGAAAGTGGGTGTATGCAACGTGTTGTCCGGGTGTCTCCTGATTGCAATCACCGTCCCTCGCGGTTATTTGAGTACCGCTTGTTCACTGTTTTGTGATGTAGTAAGAAGTAAAGTAAGCCAGTTGAATGATAATATGCTGTGATGATAGAGTAATGTTTTGGAAACCATGTTTGCTGTAGATGTAGAGCTAATTAAGTTTACTTTCCGCTTTGGGCATCACCACATCGGAGGAAAGCGTTTCTTATTTGATTGTGGACTTCCGATGTGAGGGCTTCCTAAGGTACATGAATTTGCTGCTATAAAACTGAAAGTAAGGATCAACTTATAGGCGTGTCTTTGTCGCAAATTCCTTTTCCTATCATACACCTCCCTGCATGTAAAGTTCCATGCCTAGGTCAGACGGTTAATCCTTGCTGAGCCATCGTGCTCACGGTTGCAATATTTGAGCTATATGTAGGTGAGGGCTATGAGGAGAGTTCCGAGGATGAGGCGATGCCCCCGTCAGGGTACACGGCCGAGATGGAGCCCTGCACGCCGCCGTGATTTCTCCGGTTCCATGCTGCTAGCGTGTAGCGTCCCCGGGCTGGACGGCTGCACTTTTGCATAGTTAGGATGAGAGGCTACTACTGTACATTACTTCCGCTGTATAGTTATATTTTGTAAAAGACTTCCGCTGTTTTATATCAAATAAAAGTTTGTATGTTGTTCTTTATGCTTTTCGTGTGTGCTGTTGGGTGCCGCATCGTACGGCACCACCCTATGCGATCCTGGAGTGGGTGAACCACGGGGTGGTCCCCACAAAAACCAAAGCGTGCATCCTTCCCCCGAGCTACTGAACATCGCCGCGAGCTCGGCCTCTACCTCCCTGAACCGAAAGCAAGAAAGCTACGGCCTCCAGTGCCCGAGAACAACCGCCGCCGCGGCGACCAAGTTCAAGGAAGTGATCGGGCGCACGTGGGCAGCTGGCCACAGCGGTCTTCACGGCCAAGCGAGGTCGGCAACGAGAGCGCACGGCCACTGTGCTGCTCTCACCCAAAGCTCAAGCCATGCCGTGAGCTATTGACGGCGAATTTCGGGATTTAGCTCCGGCGGCTTCAACCCGAGCATCCGGTACGGGAATCCAAAATTCTCCACTTCTATTCATTCTTAGCTCGTCAAACTTTGCACGTAGGAGCTGGACTAGCCGGCGATCATATCCTCTTTAGCATCCGTTGCATGAAAACCCTTTGGAGCGACGTATTTTGAGGTCTACCGAGCACTTCTCCGGCGGACCAAATCAGGCGCATGGTGACGACCGGCTTGCGGCTGTTCCAGAGCCATGTGGGGGCCATGCTGAGCCTTGCGGTCATCCACTGATGCTGTAGAGCTCATTGGTCGAGTGTTTGGCGGGCTAGATCCCACGGCCGACAGCACCGAAGGGCAACCGAGGCCGCCACACGTCGCGAGCTATCTTCCGGTCGCCGGCAGCCCAAACAGACCCCACCACCGTGTTCCTCGGTGCCCTAAACCCCCTGGCGGCGAGGCCGGGTTCGGATGGTGGCCGGGAAGGCCAGTCCGGTGAGCTTCCGGTTGCTCCGGCGAGGGGGAGCACGCGGGCACGAGAGGAGAGCCGAAGGAAGAAGAAGACGGGTGGGCCCCGTCTGTCAGCAGCGCATAATTCAAATCCGGGATCAGGTGTGGCCGGGATCCCATGTGCTGGCGCGAAAAGCTCCATGGCCCCGGTGTGGCCCAGTTCTGATTGGTTGGAATTTAAATAAGCGGGCCCAGTGGGATTTTCTGTAGGAAAACAGTTCCAGTGAGGGCCCAAACTTTGGAAATTCATAGCTCCTGGTAGAAACCTCCAATTTGAGTGATTCCACTTGGGTTGGATTCATCTCTCTGATTTCTATCCAAATATGAACTCAAATTTGTATGAAAGTCAATATTATATTCTGGAAAATTCTTTGAAGATATTCTGAAAAAGAATTATTGAGGGAGTTTGGTTTATCCAAAAATCCCCAAATTCTGCCAGAATATTCTTTAGCATAGGATTGACCTTCTAGCAAAATTTCAGCTCTTTTGAAGGTCATTTGAGTAGGAATTTGCTAAAATGCAAACTGCTGTGTTCAAAAGAGTCCAGAAACATTTTCAGAAAATGTTTCCCACTTCTAAAATCTGTTCTGAGCAATCCATAGCTCCAAAAATCATAGGACAATTTTGGCAAGCTCTCTCAGACATACTTGGAATTGTAGTTCACTTAATTTGGCATGAAAATTCACATTACTTCAGAATTAATTCTTTTGAGTACAAATGCTTAAAGAATTGTTCTGGGAGAACTACTCAAGTAAAAGGGATGAATTTTGGACCAGATTACTCTCATGTGATCAAGAACTCACATGTAAATGACCAGCCCAAGATGAGTCCTTGAACTCCCTGTTCTTATTCTCCATACTTATGTATAAGGGAAAAATACATAAGAGATATTGTGAGAATTATGGAGGACACAATATGACTCCACATTAGCTGCAATTTGGCAAGCTAAATCCTTAGGTAGTATAGAACCTGCTGTAAAAGTTTTGAGGCCATTGGAGTTCTTGTTCTTCAGTTGCACTCAAATCTTTTCAGCTTGTCTATTATGATCATTAGGGAAAATGATTAGTGTATAGCTAAGGCCTTAAGGTCAATTTAGTTTATTCCTGTTTCTTTACACAACAGAGGCAACCAAGCCATTCTTAGATTTTCCACACAACCTCTGTTCCTAAGAACTTAATTCTATAACTTCTTTCCATTACATTCTATAAAACATATGCATATGCATTTCAATAGGAACCTCAACAAAGGGGATTCAAAGGAGCGATTCATCGAAGTGGATCAAGCTCCGGAGAGTCAAGGGTGGATCTGTAAGGACACTAACTGGTTATATACGACCACCCTGCAAAACAGGCAAGCTCCGGTTTTCATTTAACAGCTGTTAAGTTTTTGTTTTGTATTCACTTTCGGTCAGGATATGAATCATGCATTAGGTCTAGTGTTTGATACTCCTATTGCATAGCCAAATGGCCCATGGAGTATTGGGTAGGTGTCTTTCACCGTGTAGAACTGCCATGCTTAAGTACGGTTCGGTAGAAGTCGAGTGGTGAGATGCTACTCGCAGATTTAGGAACAACAGGGGCATACGGGATTGGTTCGTAATGGAATTAGCAAGTTAAATTTGAGACCGGAAGGTTGTAGGAGCAGCAGGACATAGGGGCCTGGGTGCTGTAGACCTGTCCGTGTCGGTCAAGGACCGATCCGTATGCGGTCCTGTTGAACAAGTTTGAGTTGTATACCGCACTCATGCTGGCTATATGGGACCCAGTAAACCGATGTACCTCGGGAAGCTGTCGTTGGGACTTTTGGGGTCGCCTCAGGCGGACGGCCAGTGTGCAGTATGTGGCATCGAAGCTGATGGGGGTTCCCATCCACTTGAGGTGCGGCGTGGCACTTGGGAGGGGAGCCACCGACGCTACCGCTCGGCGCAGAGTCTTAACCGCGCTTCGGGATGAGGGATCAGCGGACCCGCCATAGATGATGTAGAGCATCTTCCAGCGCTCGTCATCGCTGGAGCTGGAATCCTCATGGTTGCGCACCGCCTTCACGTTGCGCTGAGGCTCCTGGAACTCCACTTGGTGGTCGGCGTTGTCTTGGGCGTCGACCTTCTGCGTGCCCTCCCTTTGACGGAAGGGAGGGGCGTCAGCTCGCAGTTGCTTCCCCTTGTGGAAGCGCTCCGCGAGCTTCTGAATCTCCCGGCACTCATCAGCAGGATGGTAACTGGTGTCGTGCACAGGGCATGGCTCGCCTTGGTCACCATCTGGAGCTGGTGACTGACGCTGCCTCTTGTCGGGGCGTGGCCCCCGAGCTCCACTGGGTGCTGCTGCTGCAGCAACGGGAGCTGCAGTCGGTGGTTTCATCTTGCCACCACCCCGGTTCTTGATCTTCTTGCTGCTTCCATGGGAAACAGCGCCCGATCCGGGCTGTCCTCCTGACTCGGAGGCTGGCAGTGAGTGCCAGTTCCGCCCTTCTGCTGCCGTGGCGCACTTGTCCGCCAGGCTGAAGAGCTCTGAGACGTCGCGAACCTCTCTGGTCGCGAGCTTCTCAAGCATCTTCTTGTCCCGTGCACCCTGCCGGAACACCACCACCACAGAAGCATTTTGAATATGCGGGATGGTGTTCCGCACCTGGGAGAACCGCTGGATGAAGGAGCGCAGCGTCTCTCTAGGCTGTTGCTGGATGGCGTGGAGGTCGAGCTCCGTGTCAGGCCGGGTGTAGGAGCTGCCGAAGTTAGCAGTGAACTGCCGGCAGAGCTCTCCCCAAGAGGTTATGGAACCCTGGGGGAGGTTCATGAGCCAAGACCGGGCTGGGCCGGTGAAGGCGACGGGGAAGTAGTTGGCCATGACGGCCTCGTCCCCTCCTGCAGCAAGGATGGCGGTGGAGTAGATCTGGAGGAACTCCGCCGGGTTGACGCTGCCATCGTACTTCTCGGGCAGGTGCGGCCGGTACTTGCGTGGCCAATTCGCGAAGCGAAGGTGTGGCGCCAGGGCCACACATCCTGCTCCTGTTGCTGCAGGCGTTGGTGCCGCGAACGCATGGTTCGCTGCTGGCACTGTGTACCCCGGTACGGGCAAAGCTGCGCCATAAACCGGGGGCACCATTTGCAGGGCATATGACTGGGGCATATGCGGCGTGGCGTATGCCTGGGGCAGAGATCGCGTGGTGAATGTCCGCGCCTCAGGCTGGGTCGAGGCGGTTGACATGCTGTCGCTGGCCTCCTGGTTGCGACGCCTCTCTCGTTGTCGCTCAATGAACACTTGGGCATCTTTGCCCAAGTGGCATCGTTCCAGCTCCGACCTCAGGTCTGCCGATGGGAGCCTGGTGGAGCGGGAATCTGCCGTCAGCCCGTAACCGTTGGCGTGCGCGTCAGCGACACAGCCGGTTGGCCGGGACGTCGTCCCCGCCGAAGTCGAGGGTTTGCAGCGGCGATGACGAGACGATCTATGTTCGCTGACTGAGGCGCGTCCCCAGCAGGTGGATTGCGCAGTAGCACTCTTGCTGCAGGTAGTGCGCCCCTGCGGGAGACGCTCAGCGCTGCAGAGAATCTCCCGCTTGCTGGTGCCTGCGCTGCCGGAGTCGGCTGCTGGCTTCCAGCTTGCGCCGACACACTTCGTCTAGAGTGTGTCGAGATGTAGTCCCTGCTAGTCACCGTTTGTCGTGAACGTGGGCGGGGAGAGCTTGCCGCTGAAGGAAGCTTCGTCATCTTTGCCGGCAGAAGCTCGTCGCGCAAGGGAAAAGCCCCTACCTGGCGCGCCAAATGTCGAAGTGTGTAGCCGACACTTCCCCCGGGCCTGCTCTGGGCAGCCCGCGGAGGTTCTTTTTCGGTGGGGCTAGTCACTCACGTAGAGCTTCAGCGTTAGGGACGATTGAGGGAGAAGCTTGACACGGGGATTTTTACGTGGTTCAGGCCGCCGGAGCCTAAAACCCTACGTCCACGGTGAGCAGAGTTGCTCGCTGCATTGCTTGCTACTCAGAACCGGAGTCCTGAGCTTGAGGGTGTAAGATGTCGAATGGCTAGAGTGCGAGGGTGCGTAAGAGGCGAACCCCTGCTAACGTTGCCTACCCAAGCCTTTTATAGTCCAAGGCTCGAGCGGCTTACAAGGTGGGCCCAGGACCCGATAGGTGGTCCCGGGGAGATTGCCTGCCATCTACCGTATCTGCAGTTACGCCGGTAGTTGTCTCTGGTGAAGGCTTCCGAGTCTTCGTTCGGCCGCCCTGCCCATGCCGCAAGCTAGTCGTAGTGGTTGATGATGGCAGGGGCGACAGGGGATGTCTTGTCGCTGTGTTTATTGGCGGGCAGGCTCTGACAAGGCGCGGCAGTCTGTGTTGTGACTGGGCGCAACGGCACCTGATAGAGGCGTGCTCCGCGTCTCCGCGCCTTGGGAAGGCGCGGGTCTTGAATACCTTGTACGGGCAAGGTATGGCGCGTCTTTACTCTTGCTGCCTACCGCGCGGGGGCAGGCAGCGCTGCTCTGCTGGCCACGTGGCGGGCCCGGAGCTCTCCTCTGAGGAGAGGGAGGTCCGGCCCCGCGGGACACATGGAGCCTTCGGAGCTCTCCCCGCGTAGGGGGGAGGTCCGGCTTCTGCTGGCCACGTGGCGGGCCCGGAGCTCTCCTCTAAGGAGAGGGAGGTCCGGCCCCGCAGGACACGTGGAGCCTCCGGAGCTCTCCCTGCGGAGGGGGGAGGTACGGCTCAGTTGGCCACGTGGCGGGTCCGGAGCTCTCCTCTGAGGAGAGGGAGGTCCAGCCCCGCTGGACACATGGCACCTTCGGAGCTCTCCGTGCGGAGAAGGGCGAGGTCTTTAGGCATCTTCCCTTGTGCGCGGGGGTACCCCGTATTGAGGGTATCGACACACACCTTCTCGAAGACCCGCTTTGACCGTTGCTGGAGCACGAACAGTCTTGGGATCATGGGAGCGTGAGCCCTGCTTGATGGCTGCTTTTACTGCGGTGGTTCCCAAGGCTGCCACTTCTGCACGTCGCAGCGTCTTTTCAGGGACCAATGAACCGTCCCGTCGGATCAACTTCCTGGGAGACTGACTTCTTGGCCCACCGCTTCTGCTGGACGGCTTGGGTCCACTTGTCATCGACGCTTGTCTTGGAGCTGAAGTGGTTGCCGCAAGCAGCGTATTCGAAGAGTTTCGAATCGGTTTGAATCAAGTATGGAAAGTTTAAAAAGGGGATCTTATCTGCATCGCAGGCTTCCCTTCACACTTCCCTTCGCCTGAGCCCTCCTTGTTTCTTCGAGCACTTGTGTTTCCACCGCCAAGTTCTTGCGCCTTTGTCTTCCACGGCTTCCAATCTGCATCCGCCGAGCTTCACCCGGTCAGGAGACCTTAGACGGGTGCGTAAGTTGCTGGGGTGGCATTCAATGGAGCAACGGCGCTGCCTCCGGTGAGGGATTCTCCCCCTGTGTCTGAGGGTGGGGGAGACTATCTTTTCTACCGCCTATGCTTTGGCGGGGTTCGTCCCGCCAATCTCTTCGTTCTTCGTGGCGTTACTGGAGACGTACGGTGTCCAGCTTTATCACCTCTCCCCCAACTCTATTGCCATGGCTGCCGTCTTCGTGCACTTCTGCGAAACGTTCGTGGGAGTGCACACCTCAGTGACGCTCTTCCACCACTTCTTCGTGCTGCAGACGACCGGTCACGGATTGAGGAACCAGCTGGGGGCATACTACTTCCAGCATCGCTGCAAGGACGCGAAGGTCTCCGGGTACCCTCTGCCCTTTAGTGCAGTGAGGTGGGAAAGCTGGAGGGATCACTGGGTGATCGTGAAGACTGATGAGCACGATTGCCTCCAGTTACCAACCAGTGATCCAACCACCGAGCGTTGCTTCTGGGAAGAGAGCCCGGTGATGGGGCCCGAATACGCGCCAATCTTAACGCGGATCCGGTCCCTGGCGGAGCAGGGATTGACGTCTCTGATGGTTCTGGAGAACTTCCTGTCGCGGCGCATTGCCCCGCTGCAGCAGCGCATCCGTCCGGCGTGGTACTTCAGCGGCATCCACGAAGGCATCAGAGTATAGAGGGGTTTGGACTCATTTTTTCCGAGGAATAACTGAGGGAGGTATTATCGTTCGTCAGTAGCGACCTTCTCAATGCCAACTCTCTTATGTTGCCAGCTTCCTGCCCCCCTCTCTCCATGGAGCCGTTGTTGAGGGCGAGGCTGTTGCGGGAGCTGCCGAAGCTGGACGATATTGGCATTGCCGTTCGCCAGGTCAGGGACACCTTCCAGGGTACCTCGATTCCCGGGATTGATCGCTCCGGAGTGGAGCACGAGGCATCAGCCGACGCTCAACCCGCGCCGAAGATCGATGGAGCCCGTACCGCTGACGAGGGGAAGGGAAAGGACCCAGCTTCTGGGTTGCCGGAGAAGAAGCGCGCCTAGTCCCCTCCGACGGCGCCACTTGTGCCAAGCCAGGGGACCGGGGGTTCCCCCGGGCTCGCCTTCGGGAGGCGTTGGTTCATCGGGCGGCGTTCCTAAGAGGCCTCGGGTCTTCCGCTCCAACGGGACCCCCCTTGGACGGCGGCGGTCTGAGGAGCCCTAGGCGGAGGGTCCGGATGCACCCCCTGTTTCGCCAGTCCGGGTACCTCCGGTGCAGGTCCCGTCGGCACCAGGCCCCGGCGATCCTACCCTGGCTCGAAAGCCGGGGCTTCATGCCTGTTGGAGTGTCCGAGTTCCTCGGTAAGCTCGTACTCACCGGATCTCAACACTTGCCTATTTCTTTTTGAGGATCCCCCACGCTTGCAGAGGTTCACCGGCTAGCGGAGGTGTTGGGCCGCAGCGTCCAGAGGATGTGGCGGCTTTTCCAGCCCCCGAGTCAGTGCAGGTGCTTCCACCTCCTGTGCCGGTTGGATCAGCTCCTGCAACGGCAGCGGCGGTGCCCGCTCCTTCTCTTCCGTCTGTTCAAAGGTCAGCGGCTATCGATGCCATGGAGGAGCTGCGACTACAGTTGGCGCGTCGCGAGTGTGCCGTTGCAGGTCGGGAGCGAGCCGTGGCCGCCGAGGAGAAGAAGGATGCCAAGTGGTTGGAGGCTTGCGAGGGTGACCTGAAGGTCCGGGCCAAAGAGCTGGAGCATCGGGAGACAGCTCTGGCCGAGAGGGAGGGGCAGGCCTCCCGGGAGCGCCAGGTGGTGGAGGAACTTAAGGCTTCGCGGTCCGTCAAGGCTATGGCGGTCTGGAGCTTTGTTGGCGAAGCGGAGTCCGCTCTGGTGCCCCTCGGTTTCAGTCCTGTTAGGCCAGGGGCTCCAGAGCAGGGGGTGAGCGATGCGCTCCCGGCGCTCAAGGCTATCAGCGCTAAGCTGGGGCGGCTCGAGACTGTAGTTGCTGACGAGCTCGAGGCCGAGGGAAGGAACTTGGCGAAGGAGGTTGCCACGCACGTGCTGGCGTGCTTCTGGAGCTGGGACCCTTCCCTCTCTCTGGAGCCAGTAAGACTGGCCCCGTCACCGAGCGGGAGGAAGCTGCCAGGATTGAAGTCGGGGACGTGGCCGCCCTTGTAGCCTCCAGGTTCCAGCGAGAGTCCGGGGACTCCTAAGTAGTCGCCTCCGCAACTGGAAGGCCTTGTACATTTTCTTTCTTTTTTGCTTTTGTTGAGTCTGTAGTCCAGCTCATGGAGCCTTGAATGGATAGACTCTTGATTATTGTGTCTGTTCCTTATCTTCATTTTGGCTTGGCCTGCCAGAGTCCTTAGCTCTGCAAGGTACTCGGAGGTCTTCACCAATCTTGAAGCCTTGCACAGACACCTTCCTCGGGTCCTTGTTGTGTTAAGGGCCCAAGGGGGTTTCGGAGCTCGCCCCGTGAGGACGGGGGGAGGTCCGGCTCTGCTGGCCACGTGGCGGGCCCGGAGCTCCTCTGACGAGAGGGTGGTCCGGTCCCACGGGACACGTGGAGCCTTCGGAGCTCGCCCCTGCGGAGGGGGCGAGGTCTGGCTCTGCCGGCCACGTGGCGGGCCCAGGGCTATCCTCTGAGGAAGGGGAGCTCCAGCCCCGCCGGACACATGGGGCCTTCGGAGCTCGCCCCTGCGGATGGGGCGGGATCCGGTTCGTCCCTCCGGTCTTGAGTTGGAGTCGTTGGAAGCTCCGGTTTTTCCCTGCGCGGTCCCCATAGTGGCTCCCTGGTAGGTGTGGCCAATTGTTTGAGCACACCTGCCATACTCCTGCGGGGGAGCTAAAGCCGGGAGGTCCTGCACACAAGTAGAGGAAACATAATTCTCCTCGGGGGCTCTCCCTTCCCTATCTCATAGTCTTATTTGGCTTACGGTCCTGGTCCAGTATACGGTGCTTGGGTACTTCAGTGCACCCGGCGCCGGGGGTCCAGCTCCCTCCGAAGTCAGGGTACGACCGTCCGGCCCCCAGTACTGGACCGTAACGCTGCGGAGGCAGGGTGCACAGGCTTTCGGTACGGAACCAGGCAAAGCATGCTGTGCTCCCCTGGACCTCCGAAGAGCTGGGTGCACACGCTTTGGGCCGGAACCAGGCAAAGCAGGCTATGCACCCCGGACTCCCCATGCACAACGTAGGTTTTTCCTGTTGGTGACCGACTGGCGTCGCAGCACCTGACTGGGGGAGGCCCGAAAGGCCCCCTGGCCATCGACAGGTACCTCAAACGTGACCGTCTTTGGTAGGATAGCAAATGCCGACTAGGGATGAGAGTGGGAAAGGAGAGCTAAATGTACGGTGAGCATACATGGGAAGTGCGGTCATAAAAATTAATGCGTAATTTAAATGAGCACAAGGGTAAGAGCATAGCGGGACAGGTTTCTTTCCATATAAATATCCATTGGAGGAAGGCAGGCTGAACATGGAGACAACGACCCGCCCCATTAAGAAGGGAAGCAAGACTCTACGCGCTTAGGGTCGGAACCAGGCCAAGCTAAAACGTAGTCCTGGACCGTCCCCTGGGACTTAGCTGCTCCGAGCGCTGTTCCTGGACTCTATGGAATTTATTATAGAAAGAAAAAGAACTGTCCTACTACTGCTCTAGGGATAGAACTTACGGAGGTGTTCTATGTTCCAAGGGTTTGGGAGCGGATCCCCATCCTCGGTGGAAAGGCATACGCACCCGGGGCGGCAAACTTTTGTGACTCGGAAAAGACCTTCCCAGCTGGGGGAGAGTATGTCGGTCCCTTCGTGAGAAAGTATGCGTCGCAGCACCAGGTCGCCTTCTTGGAGCTCCCGAACACACACGGTCCTTTGGTGGTAGCGCCGGAGCGCCTGCCGGTACCGTGCGTTGCGGAGCGCTGCGTGTAATCGAGTCTCGTCGGCGAGGTTGATGTCTTAACGCCGGAGGTTGTCCTGCGTGGCTTCGTCGTAAGCTCGGACACGGAGAGACCCCATGATGATTTCTGGGCGAAGCACGGCTTCGGCCCCGTACACCATGAAGAAGGGTGTCTCCCCGGTGGCCCGGCTTTGGGATGTCCGGTTAGCCCACAGTGTGCTCGGAAGCTCATCCACCCACTTGGCACCATGTTTCTTCAAGCCGGCATAGGTGCGAGTCTTGAGGTCCTGAAGAATCTCGGCGTTGGCCCTCTCGACTTGCCCATTGCTCTTCGGGTGAGCAACAGAGGCATAGCACACCTCGATGCCGAGGTCTTCGCAGTAGTCTTGGAACGCTGCACTGGTGAATTGGTTCCCGTTGTTGGTGATGATTCTGTTCGGGACCCCGAACCTGCAGATGATCGACTTGATGAACTTGACTGCGGATTGCTTGTTGATGGTGATGACGGGTGTAGCTTCTGGCAACTTGGTGAATTTGTCGATGGCGACGTAGAGGTACCAGAATCCCCCGACGGCTTTGGGGAATGGCCCTAGGATGTCCAACCCCCATACCACGAACGGCCACGAGGGCGGGATCATCTGTACCGCCTGAGCCAGTGTGTGGATCTGCTTGGCGTGGAACAGGCACGCCTTGCAGCTCTTGACCAGCTTGACAGCATCCCGGAGTGCTGTCGGCCAGTAGAAGCCATGCTGGGAGGCTTTACCGACGAGCGTGCGTGAGGAAGAGTGACTCCCACATTCGCCTCCATGGTTCTCAGCGAGCAAGTCGCATCCTTCCCCCTGGGTTATGCACCACAATAGGACGTGGTTGACGCCACGCCGGTAGAGATCCCCTTCTACCAGCGCGTATCTTTTAGCCATGCGCACAATCCGTTCAACGGATACACATTCATCAGGGAGGATGTTGTCTTTCAAGTAGTCCCGGATCTTCGTGATCCATGCATTGGGTCTGACTTGAGCTCCTGGATCTTGAGTGCTGGGTTGCACGGAGTCCCCAGTGACACTTACAATCCTTGGCGGCATCCATGGTTGCAGGGCCGCCGGAACCGCCAGCTTCGAGGTGCTGGTCCAGCCCCCTTCGCCCGGCTCGGCAGGCCGGGCCGTGGGTCGCAGCAACGTCCTCTCGAAGACTCCTTCGGGCACAGGGGCTCCGGTGGAGGCCTTCGTTGAGAGGTCGTCTGCCGCGGCATTGTCAGCGCACGGTACGTGGCGCAGGTCCAACGCGAGGAAGTCTTTCTCCAACATCTGCACGTGGAGCAGATAAGCAGCTAGTTGCGGGTCATTGCAAGAGCATTCACCCTTAACTTGCTTGATGACTAGCTGGGAGTCGCCCTGTGCCAACAACTGGCAAGCGCCCAGAGACAGTGCTGTCTTCAGGCCAAAGATGAGTGCTTCATACTCTGCCGTGTTGTTGGTTGCCTTGAAATTGAGACGCACCATGTACCCAAACTGCTCCCCCGATGGAATGAGAAGCAGTACGCCGGCACCGGCCCCCTGCTTTCGTGAGGAGCCGTCGAAGAAGAGCGTCCAGTGAGGCCCGGTGAAGACCGGAGCTCGGGGCTTTGGTTCACCGTCTTCGTGGCCCCCTGGGTTGGTCGTTGTTGGAGTCCACTCGGCCACGAAGTCAGCCAGTGCTTGGCTCTTGATTGCGTGGCGAGGAAGGAAGTCCAGCTCGAACTCCGCCAACTCCGCTGCCCATTTAACTGTAAAAGTCCCAAAAATGTGTATGAATAAAAACCAAGGTTTGAGTTCATATGTGTGGCAAAGACATGAAAAATGGGACTTGCTAAAACTTTTCCTTCATGCAAGGTAATACATGGATGAACATCCAACATGAGGTTCACCTTTTTATTTAAAAGTGTTGAACCAATAAGGAGTTAAATACCTCTTTGCATGTAAGTTTAAAAATCAGATTTGAAATTCAAAGTTCACACATGTAGTGACCAAAAACTTCGAATAAATATGCAGCCATATAGATGGAATTATAGGGAGGAGTTTGATTACCAACTTTCTATTTGTAGGGTGGGCTCAAAAGAGAGTTAAAGAGAACAAATTGCAAATTTTAAACCAAATTCAGATTTAGTCTTGCAAATTCAAACTGAATTTGAGGAATTCAAATTCTAGCCACCCTTTTTAAACTCAGCATTCTGGGGACTGAAAAGATCAGCTTGAGAAGATATTTGTGGAATAAATGTGGGGTGGGACCCACATGTCATAGAGCTAAAGGAGGAGCCTTACTCACTAAGTTTTACTCTCGGTGGGAACTTTTCCCGAGCAGCTCACGGGCGCCACCGAGCAGCTTGCCGGCGACAGCTCCTGCTGCCGGTCTCCACGCGCTGGAGCCCCGAGGTCGGTCCTGACCGCGTCCTCATCGTGATCACAGGGCCTCAGACCGAACAAAAGCGCATTTGCCTTCCTCTCTCGCGAGAACACCGAGCAACCCGAGCTCCCCCCTCCGCTCTCGGTCCGATCGAAAGAACGGCAAAACCACCACGCCTCATCCTCCCCCGAGCTTCTAAACGCTTCCCTGAGTTCAGCCTCCACCTCCCCGACACAAAAGCAAGCAAGCTGCGACCTCCGTTGCCCGAGAACAAACGCCGCCGCGGCGACCGAGTTCGAGAAAGTGATCAGGCGCTCGTGGACAGCCCTCCACAGGGAGTTTCACGGCCGAGCGATCGCAGCTACGGACGCGCACTGGTGCGGTGCTGCTCTCAGCCCAAGCTCAGGCCATACCGTGAAGCATCGCCGGCGAATTTCGAAGTTTTGCTCCGGCGGCTTCAACCCGAGCATCCGGTACGGGAATCCAAAATTCTCCACTTCTATTCATTCTTAGCTCATCAAACTCTGCACGTAGGAGCTGGACTAGCCAGCGATCATATTCTCTTTAGCATCTGTCGCATGAAAACCCTTAGGGGCGACGTGTTTTGAGGTCTACCGAGCACTTCTCCGGCGGACCGAATCGGGCGCACGGTGACGACCGACTTACGGCTGTTCCCGAGCCATTTAGGGGCCAGGACGAGCCTTTCGATCATCCACTGGTGCTGTAGGGCTCGTCGGCACAGGTTTTGGCGGGCTGGATACCTCAGGCAACGCCGCCGAACCCCCACAGTAGCTGTCGCATGTCGCCGGCTATGTTCCGGTCGTTGGCAGTCCTAGCAAACCCCACAGCCGTGTTCCTCGGTGTCACAAACTCCCTGGCGGCGAGTTTCAGCTCAGGCGGTGGCCGGAAACGGCGAGCCGGCGAGCTCCGGCGTCGGGCCGGCGAGGGGCAGCACGGGCGCGGGGAGGGAGCCAGAGGAAGAAGACGAAGTGTGGGCCCCGCCTGTCAGCAGCTCAAATTTTAAACCCGGGATCGGGTGTGGCCGGGATCCCATGTGTTGGCGCGCTGAGGTGCTGTGGCCCGGTGTGGCTTCGTTTCTATTGGCTGGAATTCAAAACTGTGGGTCCAGCCGAATTTGCTGTAGGAAAATAATTCTAGACTTAGGTCAATCTTTGGAAATTCATATCTCCCTGTAGAAAACTCCACTTTGAGTGATTCCACTTGGGTTGGATTCATCTCTCTGAGTTCTATCCAAATATGAACTAAGATTTGTATGAAAGTTAATATTATATTCTGGAAAATTCTTAGAAAGTTTTCTGAAAAAGAATTATTGAGGGAGTCTGGGTTATCCAAAAATCCCCAAATTTTCCAGAATATTCTTTAGCATAGTGTTGACCTACTAGCAAGTTTTCAGCTCATTTGAAGATCGTTTGAGTAGGAATTTGCTAAAAACAACCTACTGTGTTCAAAAGAGTCCAGAAACATTTTCAGAAAATGTTTCCCACTTCAAAAATCTGTTCTGAGCAATCCTTAGCTCCAAAAATCATAGGAAAATTTAGGCAAGCTCTCTGGGACATATTTGAAATTGTAGTTCACTTAATTGAGCATGAAAATGCACATAACCTCAGAATTAATTCTTTTGATTAGGAATGCCTAAAGAATTGTTCTGGGAGAACTACTCAAGTAAAAGGGCTGAATTTTGGACCAGATTATTCTCATGTGATCAAGAACTCACATGTAAATTATCAGCCCAATATGAGTCCTTGAACTCCCTATTCTTATTCTCCATACTTATGTATAAGGGAAAAATACATAAGAGATATTGTGAGAATTAGGGAGGACACAATATGACTCCACATTAGCTGCAATTTGGCAAGCTAAATCCTTAGGTAGTATAGAACCTGCTGTAAATGTTTTGAAGCCATTAGAGTTCTTGTTCTTCAGTTGCACTCAAATCCTTTCAGCTTATCTATTATGTTCATTAGAGAACATGATTAGTGTATAGCTAAGGCCTTGAGTTCAATTTAGTTTATTTTTGTTTCTTTGAACAACAGAGGCAAACCCAGCCATTCTAGGCTTTTCCACACAACCTCTGTTCCTAAGAAATTAATTCCATAACTTCTTTCCATTACAGTCTATAAAATATATGCATATGCATTTCAATAGGAACCACAACGAAGGGGACTCAAAGGAGTGATTCATCAAAGTGGATCAAGCTCCGGAGAGTCAAGGGTGGATCTGCAAGGACACTAACTGTTATATACGACTACCCTGCAAAACAGGCAAGCTCCAGTTTGCATTTAACAACTGTTAAGTTTTTGTTTGTATTCACTTTCGGTCAGGATATGAATTATGCATTAGGTCTAGTGTTTGATACTCCTCTTGCATAGCCAAATGACCCATGGAGTATTGGGTAGGTGTCTTTCACCGTGTAGAACTGCCATGCTTAAGTACGTTTTGGTAGAAGTCGAGTGGTGAGATGCTACTCGCAGTTTTAGAAACAACAGGGGCATACGGGATTGGTTCATAAATGAAGTAGCAAGTTAAAGTTGAGACCGGAAGGTTGTAGGGGCAGCAGGACATAGGGGCCTGGGTGCTATAGACCTGTCCGTGTCGGTCAAGGACCGATCCTTATGCAGCCCTGTTGAACAAGATTGAGTTGTGTACCGGACTCATGCTGGCTATATGGGACCCAGTAAACCGATGTGCCTCGGGAAGCTGTCGTTGGGACTTTTGGGGTCGCCTCAGGCGGACGGCCGGTGTGCAGTATGTGGGGAATATTCTCATGACATCTCACGTCAGTAGGTGCACCATGAGAGTAGCTACTGTACGGGGCGACTTGATCGATTCAGCGGGGGTGAAACGGGGGAAAGGCTGCCACGTACGACGTCAGTGATGGTTGTTGTAGGCAACGTCGAGTACGGGTGTACGTGTCATGTAGTCCGGGTGTTATTGATTCGAATCACCGTCGCTCGCGGAATGGACCGAGCATACTTGTTCTCACAGTCGTGACGTAGTAAGAACTTGCATGAGAAAGGAACTAATCATTTTGACGTGAAGTATTATCCCACCTTTGTATTGGATCTTGATGAATAGGCTAGTGCAAACTCGATTCTTTTATGCCATGAGCAATTTACATCGGGGGAAAGCGTTTCTTGTTTGATTGTGGACTCCCGATGTGGCGTGCCCAAGGTTACTTAAAATGCTGCAATTAATACCTGAAAGTAAGGATTCACTTTTAGGCGAGTTTAATTATGCTTATGCCATCCTACTTTAGGTTCATAACCTCACATAGAGTTTCATGTTTAGGGTGATGGTTAAGTCTTGCTGAGCGTTATGCTCATGGATGCTATCCGAGTTGTTTTGCAGGTAATTGACTCGATGCTTATGAGAAGGGATGCCGATGAGACTCGGGAACCTCCGAGTGCTTACTCAAAGAGCATCCTCGCCGCTGCAGATTGTTCTTCGTGTTGCTAGTAAGAAACGTCCGCGGGCTGGACTGTTTCTTTGTTGCTAGTTTAGATATGAGTCATGAGAGTGATAGTCTTCCGCTGTAGTTTACTCTGATATAACTATTTGTAAAACATTCTTGTACTCTTCCGCTAAACTATTTATGTAATATGATGTGTGTTCATCGACCTGTGTGCTGTTGGGTGCCGCATAACACGGCACCACCCGACGAGGTCCTGGCCGTCTCAGCTGGTATCAGAGCTGTGTTGCGAACAGAGCACGGATTGAGCATCATATTATGTCAAAAACTTAGGATACGGTGAGATAACGGTACTAGGCCCACATAAGGACTACTATTAGCATAATATGAAGGTGGCAAGCTAACCTATTTGTTATGTCGGAAAATCGTGCATCTCGGGATGTTTATGTCTTGGGGGGTGCACGTATGCGCTGTCCACCAGTGCGCATAAGCTGAAGGGTGGAGCCTCACGGGTGGCAGGTAACCCGACCCGCTTTAGTATCCTCTAGGACACTTCATGTCGTTTGGGGTATTCGAGCAACGTCATTCCCTGACATGCGTTGTGCAATTTTGGAGACCCCATCATGTGGTCAGTAATGTGAACACGTAGCTCAAGGCGTGTTTGGCTTGAGAACACCTGGGCGAGTGATGACGGCCGGGTGTACGAACTGTATGGATACCGGGTTCGGTGTGCAGCCAGGCCTGATGATTGAGTGTGGCTTATATAGGTGCTAACCACGAAAACCTTAGTGCATGTAGAACACGTTTGCGAGTGACCGTTTTAGTACCACCTAATGATACGTGTATGCCGGTGTAATCCGGTTAGGTTTTTCTTTGGTGAGGCAACGTAGTACCGACATATTTCTTACGGTGCATCGTCACCGTACTACACTGGATAGTTTTGTTTCCTAAGAAGAAATCATTCATGACTAACTTCCAAACTAAAGATGGATGTGATAAAGCACATATTAGTTAGTGAGCTCTTCATTTGAACTAAGTTTCAAAAAAGAGACTTGTTAGGTTTCTTTTGATATCAAAGACAGAGTGCTCTGTTCAGACAGAAATTTTTCTGGGATTTAACAGAGCGTAACTCTGATTATCTTGACCCAATGGAGGTGTTTGATACAGTTCTGGAAAGGTTATTGAGTGATCTACAACTTTTCTGTAGAACTCCAGAGCCAAATCAGACATCAAACTGGTTGAATGTCCAGTTGAATGCAAACTGTTCAGAAAACAGACCAGCTACAACCTTCTCTGGATGTTTCTGTAAATTGTTCATAACAATCTGTAGAAAATTTTCTAAGGGTCATATGATACACTGTTGGAAAGGTTAGGAAATTTTCAACAATTTTGTAGTTCATAGTGTGTTCAGAATTTTACCCCATTTGTATGTAAAACTGTGATGAAAACAACCACATACGAAGGAGGTGCTGGCAAAATTTACCCAGAAATTCTGTCAATTTTGAACAATCATAACCTCTGTTCCAGAAATGATCTAGGGGCATGTGAGTACTAGTTGGAAAGATACTGAAGTTAAATTTAACTTTGGTATTCAACTTGAGTTATGAAAATGGTAGTAACTGGATCAAATTCTGGGTTAAGTACAGAAGGGTCTGTTCTGTACAGAATGAGGGACTGAATATGTTGGCTTTAGAAAGATGTGTAAACATGAAATTTTGTTATGCTTTCATAAAGTTTTAGCATGTTCATGCTTTACATACTTTCACATACTGCTGAGATCAAGTTTTGACTCCCTTCAAAAATGATTATTTTGCAGTATGGTGTGTACTCATTCTCCGAGTAGGGCTGAAAGTTCTCGCCGAGACGATGATGACTCGACTCCACCATGGGCACCGCCATCAACGGTATGGGCAGATGTCATGGCTCAGATGGTCGAGTCAATTCAAGAGAACACAAGACTACTCCAAGCCTTGGTACAACAGGGCTTACTCCAACGTGCACAACAGGACGTTCCACCTCGGAACGCCTATTTGGACTTCTTGGCGACAAAACCGCCAATTTTCACGGAAGCCAATAAACCAGTGGAAGCTGATCAGTGGCTTCGAGTTATGGAGTCCAAGTTTGGAGTGTTTGTGTGCGACGAATATCAGAAGACATTATTTGCAGCTCAACAGCTCCATGGAGCCGCCGGAAATTGGTGGTTTGCTTATTTCGCTACCGTTCCGGAAGGCCATCAAGTGGAATGGACGGAATTTCGTGAAGCATTCCGTGCTTGTCACATTCCTATGGGTTTTATCAAGGCCCAACAGCAAGAATTCAGAAACTTGAAGCAGGGGGGCATGAGTGTCCTCGATTATGTCAGACGAGTCAATCTTCTGGCACAATATGCTCCTGCTTATGCGACGAGCGAAGCTGCAATATGTGACTACTTTTTCTATGGCTTGAGTGCCATACTAAAAGAGAAGTTAGCTTTGTTCAATCAAGGAAGTTACACCGAGTTGATCAGTGCTGCCCTGCTGCAAGAACAAGCGACACTTGAGTGTCAAGCAGAGAAGAGGGACCGGGAGGATGTGCAAGAAGACACACCAGTTGTTCCTCGTAAATACCGTGTGGTGTATCACACACCATATGATGAAATATGGCAAACACCAGTAAGATCAACTCCGTACAGATTTCCTGCTCAAGAATCTTGTCTTGAAGCAACAACATTGCCGCCGCAACGTGACACCTGTTGCATCATCGCTGCAACCAAGTACATCAACTTCTCCACCATAAGTCAACGAAGAACCGGGGAAACCTCCGTGTTCTTATTGCCACCGTTCGGGGCATTTTAGGCAAGAATGCCGGGAGAAGTTGGTGAACACCAAACAGCCATCATCATCAGGTGGTATGCCGCCACCTGCTCAAGTCAACATAACAGCATTGCAGTCCGGGAGTGTGCAACATCTTGCCATTGAGGATGTCCCGGAGGGAGCACCGGTGTTAGCGGGCATGTTTACTCTCAAAGACGTGCCCGTGCTCATACATTTTGATTCCGGTGCAACCCACAATTTCATCAGCAAAACATGCGTGGATCAGCACCAATTGTCCACCAATACTGCCACAACGAGTTTTCTTATACGATCACTGGGAGGAAATATCTCTGCCAATCAGATTGTGTCCCTGTCGGTACCCGCGATATGGGGTACCCCCGCGCACAGGGGAAAATGCCTAAGGATCTCGCCCTTCTCCGCAGGGAGAGCTCCGAAGGCGCCACGCGCGCGGCAGGGCCGGACCTCCCTCTCCTCAGAGGAGAGCTCCAGGCCCGCCACGTGGCCTACAGAAGCCGGACCTCCCCCCTCCGCGGGGGAGAGGTCCGAAGGCGCCGCGTGTCCAGCGGGGCTGGACCTCCCTCTTCTCAGAGGAGAGCTCCGGGCTTGCCACGTGGTCGACAGAAGTCGGACCTTCCCCTCCGCGGGGAGAGGTCCGAAAGCTCCACGTGTCCTGCGGGGCCGGACTCCCCTCTCCTCTGAGGAGGGCTCCGGGCCCGCCACGTGTCCAGCAGAACAGCGCTGCCTGCCTCCGAGCGGTAAGCAGCGGGCGTAAAGACACCCCATACCTTGCCCGTACAAGGTATTCAAGGCCCGCGCCTTCCAAAGACGAAGAGACGCGGCGCACGCCTCTGTCAGGTGCCATTGCGCCCAGTCGCATAACAGACTGGCGCGCGGTGTCAGAATCTGCCAGCCAATAAACACCGCGACAAGACATCCCATGCCGCCTGCGCCGTCATCAACCACTACGTCTAGCGTGCGGCATGGGCAGGGCGGCAAGACGGAGACTCGGAAGCCTTCATCAGAGAAAACTACCGGCATAACTGCAGATACGGTAGATAACAGTCTATCTCCCCGGGACCACCTGTCGGGTCCCAGGCCCCACTTGTAAGCCACCCGAGTCTTGGACTATAAAAGGCTCGGGTAGGCGACGATAGCAAGGGTTCGCACTTTGCAACTCATACGCTAGCCATACACTCTCAAGCTGTAACTCACCCCCAAGCTCAGGACTCCGGCCCTGAGCAGCAAGCAATACAGCGAGCTCCATAGCTCGCCGTGGACGTAGGGTTTTACGCTCCGGCGGCCTGAACCACGTAAAACCCGCCGTGTCAAGCTCATACTAACTCGTCCATCTGCGCAAGCTCTCCGCTAGGGACTAGCCCCACCAAAAAACGAACCTCCGCGAGCTGCCCAGTGCAGGCCCGGGGGAAGTGTCGACTGAACACTTCGACATTTGGCGCGCCAGGTAGGGGGCTTTTCTCCTAGCGCGACGAGTTTCCGCCGACGAAGATGACCAAGCTTCCTTCAGCGGCAAACTCTCCCCCTCCGCGTTCACGGCGAACCGTGACCAGTGGGGAGTACATGTCGACACACTCAGGACGGAGTGTGTCGGCGCAAGCTGGTAGCCAGCAGCCGACTCCGGCAACGCCGACTCCGGCGATGCAGGCTCAGACCAGTGTGAGATCTTCTGCAGCGCTGAGTGTACACCATGGGGTGCGCTAGCTGCAGCAAGAGCACTGCTGCGCAACCCACCTGCTGGGGATGCGCCCCATTCAGCGACCCAACAGTGGGTCCGCGAAGTGGACCGCCTCGTCGTCGCCGCCGCGAACCCTCGGTTTCGGCGAGGGCGACGCCCCGGTCAACCAGCTGTGTCGCTGACGCGCACGCCAACAGTTGACGGGCAAACGGTGGATTCCAGCTCCTCCAGGCTCCCGTCGATGGATCTGAGAAGGGAGCTGGAGCGGTGCCACTTGGGCCAGGATGCCCGAGTGTAACTCGAGCGACGCCGAGAAAGGCGCCACAACCATGAGGCTGGCGACAGCATGACGTCGGCCTCGACACAACCTGGAGGGCAGGCCTTCGCCGCGCGAGCCCTGCCCCAGGCATATGCCGCGCAGCATATGCCACAACCATATGCGCCTCAAGCAGCGCCCCCGGTCTACGGTGCAGCCTTGCCCATGCCGGGATACACGGTGCCAAGTGCGAACCAAGCGTTCGCACTGCCAATACCTGCGGCGGCAGGAGCAGGATGTGCAGCTCTTGCACCCCACCTTCGCTTCGCGAGGTGGCCACGCAAGTTTTGCCCGCACCTGCCTGAGAAGTACGACGGTAGCGTCAACCCGGCGGAGTTCCTCCATATCTACTCCACCGCTGTACTTTCCGCAGGAGGGGATGAGGCTGTCATGGCCAACTACTTCCCCGTCGCCTTGACCGGCCCAGCTCGGTCTTGGCTCATGAATCTACCTCAGGGGTCCATAACTTCCTGGTGAGAGCTCTGCCGACAGTTTGTCGCCAACTTCGGCAGCTCCTACACCCGTCCCGGCACGGAGCTTGACCTCCACGCCGTCAAGCAACAGCCTGGGGAGTCGCTGCGCTCTTTCATCCAGCGGTTCTCCCAGGTACGCAACACCATCCCGCATATTCAAAGTGCTTCTGTGGTGGTGGCGTTCCGTCAGGGTGTCCGGGACGAGAAAATACTTGAGAAGCTCGTGACCAGAGAGGTCCGCGACGTCTCTGAGCTCTTCAGTCTGGCGGACAAGTGTGCCAGAGCAGCTGAAGGGCGGAACTGGCACTCTCTGCCGACCTCCGAGCCAGGTGGACAACCCGGGTCTGGTGCTGCTGCCTATGGGGGTGGCAAGAAGGCCAAAAACCGGGGGAGTGGCAAGATGAAGTCATCGTTCGCGGCTCCCGTCGCCGCAGCAGCGACGGCTAGTGGAGCTCGGGGGCCACGCCCCGACAAAAGGCAGCGGCAGTCACCGGCCCCAGATTGTGACCAGGGCGGACTATGCCCCGTGCATGGCGCCGGCAACCATACTGCTGCCGAGTGCTGGGATATCCAGAGGCTCGCAGAGCGCTTCCGCAAAGGAAGACAGCAGAGAGCTGAAGCACCGCCTTACCCTCAGAGGGATGGCAAACAGAAGGTCGATGCCCCAGTCACTGCCACCCATCAGGTGGGGTTCCAGGAGCCTCAGCGCGTCATAAAGACAGTGCATAACGGCGAGGACTCCAGCTCTGACGGTGACGGGCCAGGGCGGTAGCCAACTGCGGCACGCCTCCGTGCTTCAGGCATACCTCCCGGGGGCCGCCCAAGATCTGTTAACCCCTTGAAGGCCTTGCCAGAAGGGGAAGACGCCTTGGGTCATCCAAGACGAGCCCGGGTCCACAGCCTTCGGTGAAGGTGATGCGCTCATCATCCATAGTTCTCAGTGGGTCCGCGAGGTGGACCGCCTCGTCGTCTCCGCCGCGAACCCTCGACTTTGCCAGGGACGACGCTCCGGTCAACCGGCTGTGTCGCTAACGCGCACGCCAACGGTTGACGGGCAGACGGCGGACCCCAGCTCCACCAGGTTTCCGTCGACGGACCTGAGGGCAGAGCTGGAGCGATGCCACTTGGGCCAAGATGCCCGAGTGTTCCTCGAGCGACGTCGAGAAAGGCGTCGCACTCAAGAGGCTGGCGACAACATGACGTCGGCCTCGACCCAGCCTGAAGGGCAGACCTTCGCCACGCGAGCTCTGCCCCAGGCGTACGCTGCGCAGCATAAGCCACAACCATGTGCTCTGCAAGCGGCGTCCCCGGCCTATGGCGCAACCTTGCCCATACCGGGACACACTGTGTCAGGCGCAACCAAGCGTTCGCGGCACCAGTACCTGCACTGGGAGCCAGCAACCGGCTCTGGCAGCGCCGACCCCGGCAATGCAGGCTCCAACCAGCGTCAGGTCTTCAGTAGCGCTGGGCGTACCCGGCGGGGGTGCGCCAGCCGCAGCAAGAGCGCTACTGCACAATCCGCCTGCTGGGGACGCGCCTCAGGCAGCGACCCACCAGTGGATTCGCGAGATAGACCGTCTCATCGTCGCCGCCGCAAACCCTTGACTTCGGCGGGGACGACGCTCCGGCGAACCGGCTGTGTCACTGATGCGCACGCCAATGGTTGGCGAGCAGACGGCGGACTCCAGCTCCACCAGGCTTCCGTCGACGGGCCTAAGGGCAGAGCCGGAGCGATGCCACTTGGGCCAAGATGCCCGAGTGTTCTTCGAGCGACGTCGAGAAAGGCGTCGCAACCAAGAGGCTGGCATCAGCATGACGTCGGCCTCGACCCAGCCTGAAGGGCAGATCTTCGCCACGCGAGCTCTGCCCCAGGCATACGCCGCGCAGCATATGCCACAACCATATGCCCCGCAAACGGCGTCCCCGGTCTAGGAAGCAGCCTTGCCCATACCGGGGTACACTGTGCCAGCGGCGAACCAAGCGTTCACGGCACCAATACCTGCACTGGGAGCCAGCAGCCGGCTCTGACAGCGCCGACCCCGGCAATGCAGGCTCCAACCAGCGTCAGGTCTTCAGTAGCGCTGGGCATACCCGACGGGGGTGCGCTAGCCGCAGCAAGAGTGCTACTGCACAATCCGCCTTCTGGGGACGCGCCTCAGGCAGCGACCCAGCAGTGGATTCACGAGGTAGACCGTCTTGTCGTCGCCGCCGCAAACCTTTGACTTCGGCGGGGACGACGCTCCGGCCAACCAGCTGTGTCGCTGATGCACACGCCGACGGTTGACGGACAGACGGCGGATTCCAGCTCCACCAGGCTTCCGTCGACGGACCTGAGGACTGAGCTGTAACGATGCCACCTGGGCCAAGACGCCCGAGTGTTCCTCGAGCGGCGACGAGAAAGGCGTCGCAGCCAAGAGGCCGGCGTCAGCATGACGACTGCCTCAACCCAGCCTGAGGCGCAGACTTTCGCCACGCGAACTCTGCCGCAGACATACGCCACGCAGCGTATGCCACAGCCATATGTCCTGCAAACGGCGCCCCCGGTCTATGGCGCAGCCTTGCCCATACCGGGGTACACTGTGCCAGCGGCGAACCAAGCGTTCGCGGCACCAACACCTGCAGCAACAGGGGCAAGATGTACGGCCCTGGAGCCCCATCTCTGCTTCACGAGGTGGCCGCGCAAGTTTCGGCCGCACCTGCCCGAGAAGTACGATGGCAGCATCAACCTGGCGGGATCCCTCCAGATCTACTCCACCGTCGTACTTGCCGCAGGAGGGGATGAGGCCGTCATGGCCAAACTACTTCCCCGTCGCCTTGACCGGCCCAGCCCGGTCTTGGCTAATGAACCTCCCTCAGGGTTCCATAACTTCATGTGGAGAGCTCTGCCGGCAGTTACACGCCAACTTCGGCAGCTCCTACACCCGTCCCGGCACGGAGCCTGACCTCCAAGCCATCAAGCAACAACCTGGGGAGTCGCTGTGTTCCTTCATCCAGCGGTTCTCCCAGGTACGCAACACCATTCCGCATATTCAAAGTGCTTCTGTGGTGGCGGCACTTCGACAGTGTCCGGGACGAGAAGATGCTTGAGAGGCTTGCAACCAGAGAGGTCTGCGATGCCTCCGAGATCTTCAGCCTGGCGGACAAGTGCGCCAGAGCAGCCGGAGGGCGGAGTTGGCACTCACTGCCAGCTTCCGAAGCCGGAAGACAGCCCGAAGACGGCGGAGTTCAAGCTGAGCTCCCGACCACGTCAGACAGCCAAGAGCCAAGCACTGGCTGACTTTGTGGATGATTGGACGCCAACGAAGGCTGACCCAGGGGGCCGCGAAGACGGTGAACCAAAGTACCGAGCTCCGGTCTTCACCGGGCCTCACTGGACGCTCTTCTTCGACGGCTCCTCGCGAAAGCAGGGGGCCGGTGCCGGCGTACTGCTCCTCATGCCATCGGGGGAGCAGTCTGGGTACATGGTGCGTCTCAATTCCAAGGCAACCAACAACTTGGCAGAGTATGAAGCACTCATCTTTGGCCTAAAAGACAGTCCTGTCTCTGGGTGCTCGCCAGTTGTTGGCGCAGGGCGACTCCCATCTAGTTATAAAGCAAGTTAAGGGTGAATGACCCTGCAATGACCCACAGCTAGCTGCTTATCTGCTCCACGTGCGGATGTTGGAGAAAGACTTCCTCGCCTTGGACCTGCGCCATGTACCGCGCGCTGGCACGGCCGCAGCTGACGACCTCTCAACGAAAGCCTCCATCAGAGCCCCTGCGCACGAAGGAGTCTTCGAGAGGACGTTTCTGCGGTCCACAGCCCGGCCCGCCGAGCCGGGCGAAGGGGGCTGAACCAGTGCCTCGAAGCTAGGCAGTCCCGGCGGCCCTGTATGCCGCCAAAGGATCGTAAGAGTCACTGGGGACTCCGTGCAACCCAGCGCTCAAGATCCAGAAGCTCAAGTAGTCCCGATGCATGGACCACGGAGGTCCGGGACTCCTTGAAGGACATCCTTCCTGATAAACGTGCATCCGCTGAACGGGTGGTGCGGATGGCTAAGTGCTACGCGCTGGTATCTTTACTGGCGTGGCACCACGACATCCTATTGCGGTGCATAACCCAGTAGGAAGGCTGCGATTAGCTCGCAGTAGTCCAAGGAGGCGAGTGCTGGGAACGCTCATCGTCCCGCACGTTGGTCGGTTAAGCCACCCGGCATGGCTCCTACTGACCGAGAGCCACCTGGACGCCGTCAAACCGGTTAGGGATGCAATGCGTGCCAGGTCCACGCCAAGCAGACCCACACAACCGGTGCAGACGCGCACCCAGAGCTGTCGGGGGATACCGGCTCCTCTATGTCGAGGTCCAGCCGGACTTCCCAGGGCCGGGTCACGGGAACTACCCTTCCACATGGTTTGCGGGGCCGAAGCCATGCTTCCCCCTGATATAGCCATGGGGGTCCCCCCGTGTCCGGGTACAACGAAGCCACGCATGACCCGCTCTGCGTGAAGACAGGCGCTCCGACGCTACTGAGTAAGTTCACCATGCTTACTTAGGTGTTTATTTAAATTACGCATTAATTTATGTGAACACCTCCCCACGCTCTAGACAGTGTGCGTCCATTGTACACTTGGTTCCTCTTTCCTGCTCTCATGCATAGTCGATATTTGCTGTCCTGCTGAAAACGGTAGTGCTTGGGGTACCTGCCAGAGGCCCGGTGGCCTTTTAGATCTCCCCCTGTAAGGGTACTGTACCGCCAGTTGGTCTCCTCCGAGAAAAGACCTACGCTAGACCGGGGGGTCAGGAGCCTTGCTTTGCCCGGTCTTGCACCCAAAGCATGCGCACTCTGCCCCCCAGCGCTACGGTCTGAGTACCAGGGGGCCGGACGGTTACACCCTGACTGGGGCTGGGGCAAGACCTCCGGGACCATGTGCACTGGATTACCCAAGCCCCGTATTCCGGCCTGGGACAGTAAGCCAAATGAGACTAAGGGACAGGAAAGGGGGGACCACTGAGCAGTGCCGGACTTCGCCCCACAGCTGGGCCGAGCTCCGATGCCAGCCCTCGCCCTCCTTTCAGAGGCGAGTGCTGATGCCGGGCCTCACGCCCTTCGCTGGCCTGAGTTCTGATGACTTCCGGACCTCCGCCTCCACAGCTAGGCCGAGCTCCGAGGCCAGCCCTCGCCCTCCTTTCAAAGGCAAGCGCGGATGCCGGACCTCACGCCCTTCGCTGGCATGAGCTCCGATGACTTCCGGACCTCCGCCCCCGCAGCTGGGCCGAGCTCCGAGGTCAGCCCCCGCCCTCCTTTCAGAGGCGAGCGCTGATGCCGGACCTCACGCCCTTCGCTGGCCTGAGCTCCGATGACCTCCGGACCTCACGCCCTTCACTGTCCTGAGCTCCGATGACTTCCGGATCTCCGCCCCCACAGCTGGGCCGAGCTCCGATGCCAGCCCTCGCCTCAGAGGCGAGCCCTGATGCCGGACCTCACGCTCTTCATGGACCTGAGCTCCGATGACTTCCGGACCTCCGCCCCCACAGCCGGGCCGAGCTTCGATGCCAGGCTTCACCCTCTCCTAAGAGGCTGAACTCCGAAGCCGTCAAGACCCTGCCAGCACAGGGAGTACTCAAGACAAGAAAGTGCGCGGGTAGGAGAAGGCCTCACCTCGGGCTCGTTACCTCCCCCGAGGAGAGCCCGGGGGCCACTGTCAGTATCCACGATATGGGGTACCCCCGCGCACAGCGGAAAATGCCTAAGGATCTCGCCCTTCTCCGCAGGGAAAGCTCCGAAGGTGCCACGTGTCCACTGGGGCCGGACCTCCCTCTCCTCAGAGGAGAGCTCTGGGCTCGCCACGTGGCCTACAGCAGCCAGACCTCCCCCCCTCCGTGGGGAGAGCTCCGAAGGTGCCACGTATCCGGCGGGGCCGGACCTCCCTCTCCTCATAGAGGATCTCCGGGCCCGCCACGTGGCCGACGGAAGCCGAACCTCCCCCTCCGCGGAGAGAGGTCCGAAGGCTCCACGTGTCCCGCGGGGCCGGACCCCCCTCTCCTCTGAGGAGGGCTCCGGGCCTGCCACGTGGCCAGCAGAACGGCGCTGCCTGCCCCGAGAGATAGGCAGCGGGCGTAAAGACGCCCCATACCTTGCCCGTACAAGGTATTCATGGCCCACGTCTTCCCAAGACGTGGAGACGTGGAGCACGCCTCTGTCAGGTGCCGTTGCGCCCAGTCGCATCACAGACTGGCGCGCGGTGTCAGAACCTGCTAGCCAATAAACACCGCGACAAGACATCCCATGCCGCCTGCGCCGTCATCAACCACTACGACTAGCGTGCGGCATGGGCAGGGCGGCAAGACGGAGACTCGGATGCCTTCGCCAGAGACAACTACCGGCATAACTGCAGATACGGTAGATAATAGTCAATCTCCCCGGGACCACCTGTCGGGTCCCGGGCCCCCTTGTAAGCTACCCGAGTCTTGGACTATACAAGGCTCGGGTAGGCGACGATAGCAAGGGTTCGCACCTCTGCAACTCATACGCTAGCCATTCACACCCAAGCTGTAACTCACCCCCAAGCTCAGGACTCCGGTCCCGAGCAGCAAGCAATACAGCGAGCTCCATAGCTCGCCGTGGACGTAGGGTTTTACGCTCCGGCGGCCTGAACCATGTAAAACTCACTGTGTCAAGCACTTACTAACTCGTCCATCCGCGCAAGCTCTCCGCAAGGGACTAGCCCCACCGAAAAAAGAACCTCCGCGGGCTGCCCAGTGCAGGCCCGGGGGAAGTGTCGACCGAACACTTCGACAGACTCGATAAAAAGAAAGAAACAAGTCCCAAGGGTCTCCTGACACGACCAGAATCTAGAAGTTACAAGAACAGCCGCATCACCAGGCTTCAGCCCTGGCAGAACTCTCTC
This sequence comes from Neostapfia colusana, assembly GCA_030760725.1. Taxonomy (NCBI): domain Eukaryota; kingdom Viridiplantae; phylum Streptophyta; class Magnoliopsida; order Poales; family Poaceae; genus Neostapfia; species Neostapfia colusana. The sequence goes on along the minus strand of JASWHV010000010.1, from coordinate 2,454,443 downwards.
GCTCTATGACCCAAGCGCAGGAATCGCCTCCCTCACCACCGGCGCAAAAGCTGGTGACGCCAAGGGAGCACATGAGGCCCCCTCCGCAGTATTCAGCGGTCTTCCTGGAGACTCTACCGTCTGGGATCCTCCATGGTGCATCGGCGGCTTCCTTCTCCTGAAGTTCCCTCATCATCGGCGCAAAAGCCGGTGTCGTCAAGGGTGCCCCTGGAGCCTCCTTCCCTCATCACCTGCGCAAAAGCTGGTGTCATCAAGGGTGCTCCTGAGGCCCCCCCTCCGCAGCTTCAGCGGTCTTCTCGGAGACTCTGCCGCCTGGGATTCTCCTCGGTGCTTCAGCGGTTTCTTTGAAGACTCCACCACCTGGGAAGGGACGCAACGCCAAGGAGCTTTCTGCCTGCCGTCGCCAAGGAAGTGCTCCATCGGGAGGACAAACCAGAGACCCCTTGGTGGCGCCACCTTCAGAAGCAGGGCAGGCAGGCTCCCTGAGTCCCAGGCTTGGTGCAGACGCCATCGCTGGAAGGAACCGAGAGCGATTCTCCCCCCATAAGGCGGGTTAAGAGCCATGGGAGAAGACAAGACTGCAGAGATTCGAGGGAGGCGCAGGGGCTGGAAGCCATATAAAGGGAGGGTACCCGCATGGGGGTTTCATTTCACACCTTCCCGGGAGCAATCCCAAGAAATTCGGAACTCTTCGAATACACCGCGTCGGCAACCGCTTCGGCTCCTAGACCGAGCGCCAATGACAGGTGGGCCCAAGCTGCCCGACCAGAGCGGTGGGCCAAGGAGTCGGTCTCCTAAGAAGACAAGCCGGCAAGGCTCTTGGCAACCGCCGCAGTAAAGGTAACCATCAAGTGGGCACACGCTCCCATGATCCCGCGACTGTTCGTGCTCCGACAGTCGTCAATACGGGACTTAGAGAAAGTGCGCAGATCGGAAGAGACGGAGGTCCCACCTCGGGCTCGCTATCTCCCCCGAGATGGGCCCGGGGGCCACTGTCGGTACCTGAGATATGGGGTACCCCCGCGCACAGGAGAAAATGCCTAAGGAACTCGCCCTTCTCCGCAGGGAGAGCTCCGAAGGCGCCACGCGTCCGGCGGGGCCGGACCTCCCTCTCCTCAGAGGAGAGCTCCGGGCCCGCCACGTGGCATACAGAAGCCGGACCTCCCCCTCCGTGGGAGAGAGGTCCGAAGGCGCCACGCGTCCAGCGGGGCTGGACCTCCCCCTCCTCATAGGAGAGCTCTGGGCCCGCCGCGTGGCCGACAGAAGCCGAGCCTCCCCCTCCGCGGGGAGAGGTCAGGAGGCTCCACGTGCCCCGCAGGCCGGACCCTTCTCTCCTCAGAGAAGGGCTCTGGGACCGCCACGTGGCCAGAAGAACGGTGCTGCCTGCCCCCAAGAGATAGGCAGCGGGCGTAAAGACACCCCATACCTTGCCCGTACAAGGTATTCAAGGCCCGCGTCTTCCCAAGACGCGGAGACGCGGAGCACGCTTCTGTCAGGTGCCGTTGCGCCCAGTCGCATCACAGACTGGCGCGCGGTGTCAGAACCTGCCAGCCAATAAACTCCGCGACAAGACATCCCATGCCGCCTGCGCCGTCATCAACCACTACGACTGGCATGCGGCATGGGCAGGGCGGCAAGATGAAGACTCAGAAGCCTTCGACCAGAGACAACTACCGGCATAACTGTAGATACGGTAGATAATAGACAATCTTCCCGGGACCACCTGTCGGGTCCCGGCTCCCCTTGTAAGCCGCCCGAGTCTTGGACTATAAAAGGCTCGGGTAGGCGACGATAGCAGGGGTTGGCACTCTGCAACTCATACGCTAGCCATACACTCCCAAGCTGTAACTCACCCCCAAGCTCAGGACTCCGGCTCTGAGCAGCAAGCAATACAGCGAGCTCCATAGCTCGCCGTGGACGTAGGGTTTTACGCTCCGGCGGCCTGAACCACATAAAACTCGCCGTGTTAAGCTCTTAGTAACTCGTCCATCTGCGCAAGCTCTCCGCTAGGAACTAGCCCCAATGAAAAAAGAACCTCCACGGGCTGCCCAGTGCAGGCCCGGGGGAAGTGTTGACTGAACACTTTGACAGACGCCAACGCAGGCTGACCCAGGGGGCCATGAAGACGGTGAACCAGGACCCCGAGCTCTGGCCTTCACCGGGCCTTACTGGACGCTCTTCTTCGACAGCTCCTCGCGAAAGCAGGGGGCCGGTGCTGGCGTACTGCTCCTCATGCCATCAGGGGAGCAGTCTGGGTATATGGTGCGTCTCAATTGCAAGGCAACCAACAACATGGCAGAGTATGAAGCATTCATGTTTGGCCTAAAGACAGCCCTGTCTCTAGGCGCTCGCCAGTTGTTGGCACAGGGTGACTCCCAGCTAGTTATCAAGCAAGTTAAGGGTGAATGCTCCTGCAGTGACCCACAGCTAGCTGCTCATCTGCTTCATGTGCAGATGGTGGAGAAGGACTTCCTCGCCTTGGACCTGCGCCACGTACCGCGCGCTGGCAAGGCCGCAGCTGACGACCTCTCAACGAAGGCCCCCACCAGAGCCCCTGTGCCCGAAGGAGGCTTCTAGAGGATGTTCCCCCGGCCCACAGCCCAGCCCGCCGAGCCGGGCGAAGGGGGCTAGACCAGCACCTCGAAGCTGGCGGTCCCGGCGGCCATGGACGCCGCCAAGGATCGTAAGCGTCACTGGGAACTCCGTGCAACCCAGCGCTCAAGATCCAGATGCTCAAGTCAGACCCGATGCATGGATCACGGAGATCCGGGACTACTTGAAAGACAATATCCTCCCTGATGAACGTGTATCCGCTGAACGGATCGTGCGTATGGCTAAGAGACACGTGTTGGTAGAAGGGGATCTCTACCGACGCGGCGCCAACAGCGTCTGTCGAAGTGTTCAGTCGACACTTCCCCCGGGCCTGCACAGGGCAGCCCGCGGAGGTTCTTTTTTCGGTGGGGCTAGTCTCTAGCGGAGAGCTTGCGCAGATGGACGAGTTAGTAAGAGCTTGACACGGTGAGTTTTACGTGGTTCAGGCCGCCGGAGCGTAAAACCCTACGTCCACGGCGAGCCATGGAGCTCGCTGTATTTCTTTCTGCTCGGGGCCGGAGGCCTGAGCTTGGGGGTGAGTTACAGCTTGAGAGTGTATGGCTAGCGTATGAGTTTCAAAGTGCGAACCCTCGCTATCGACGCCTACCCGAGCCTTTTATAGTCCAAGGCTCGGGCAGCTTACAAGGGGGGCCGGGACCCGACAGGTGGTCCCGGGAAGATTGCCTATCATCTACCGTATCTGCAGTTATGCCGGTAGTTGCCTCTGGTCGAAGGCTTCTGAGTCTTCATCTTGCCGCCCTGCCCATGCCGCATGCTAGTCGTAGTGGTTGATGACGGCGCAGGCGGCATGGGATGTCTTGTCGCGGTGTTTATTGGCTGGCAGGTTCTGACACCGCGCGCCAGTCTGTGAGGCGACTGGGCGCAACGGCACCTGAAGGACGCGTGCTCCGCGTCTCCGCGTCTCGGGAAGACGCGGGCCTTGAATACTGTCGAAGTGTTCAGTCGACACTTCCCCCGGGCTTGCACTGGGCAGCCCGCGGAGGTTCTTTTTTCGGTGGGGCTAGTCTCTAGCGGAGAGCTTGCGCAGATGGACGAGTTAGTAAGAGCTTGACACGGTGAGTTTTACGTGGTTCAGGCCGCCGGAGCGTAAAACCCTACGTCCACGGCGAGCTATGGAACTCGCTGTATTGCTTGCTGCTCAGGACCGGAGGCCTGAGCTCGGGGGTGAGTTACAGCTTGAGAGTGTATGGCTAGCGTATGAGTTGCAAAGTGCGAACCCTTGCTATCGTCGCCTACCCGAGCCTTTTATAGTCCAAGACTCGGGCGGCTTACAAGGGGAGCCGGGACCCGACAGGTGGTCCTGGGAAGATTGTCTATTATCTACCGTATCTGCAGTTATGCCGGTAGTTGCCTCTGGTCGAAGGCTTCTGAGTCTTCATCTTGCCGCCCTGCCCATGCCGCGTGCTAGTCGTAGTGGTTGATGACGGTGCAGGCGGCATGGTATGTCTTGTCGCGGTGTTTATTGGTTGGCAGGTTCTGACACCGCGCGCCAGTCTGTGATGCGACTGGGCGCAACGGCACTTGACAGACGCGTGCTCCGCGTCTCCGCGTCTTGGGAAGATGCGGGCCTTGAATACCTTGTACGGGCAAGGTATGGGGCGCCTTTATGCCCGCTGCCTACCGCTCGGGGGCAGGCAGCACCATTCTTCTGGCCACGCGGCGGGTCCGGAGCCCTTCTCTGAGGAGAGAAGGGCCCGGCCAGCGGGGCACGTGGAGCCTCCGGACCTCTCCCCGCGGAGGGGGAGGTCCGGCTTCTGTATGCCATGTGGCAGGCCCGGAGCTCACCCCTGAGGAGAGGGAGGTTCGGCCCCGCCGGACGCGTGGCGCCTTCGGAGCTCTCTCCCGCGGAGGGGGAGGTCCGGCTTCTGTATGCCACGTGGCGGGCCCGGAGCTCTCTTCTGAGGAGAGGGAGGTCCGGCCCCGCCGGACGCGTGGCGCCTTCGGAGCTCTACCTGCGGAGAAGGGTGAGTTCCTTAGGCATTTTACCCTGTGCGCGGGGGTACCCCATATCTCAGGTACCGACAGTGGCCCCCGGGCCCATCTCGGGGGAGATAGCGAGCCCGAGGTGGGACCTCCGTCTCTTCCGATCCGCGCACTTTCTCTAAGTCCCGAATTGACCGCTGCCGGAGCACGAACGGCCATGGGATCGTGGGAGCGTGCGCTCACTTGATGGTTGCTTTTACTGCGGCGGTTCCCAAGACTGCCACTTCTGCACGTTGCAGCGCTTTCTTCGGGAACCGCCAAAGTGTCTTGCCGGCCCATCTTCATAGGAGACTGACTCCTTGACCCTACCGCTTCAGTTAGGCGGCTTGGGTCCACCCGTCATCGGCACTCGGTCTAGGAACTGAAGCGGTTACCGATGCGGGGTATTCGAAGAGTTCCGAATCGCTTGGAATTGCACCCGGGAAGTTTTTAGAGGGTGTCTTACCCACATTGCAGCTTCCATTCGCACTTCTCTGCGTTTCTTCTCGGACTCTGGTGCTTTTGTTCTCTTGCCCTTGAGTTCTCCGTCGCCATGGCTTCCAACCCGCCACCAGAGAAGAAGCGCGCTCGATCTCCTCCAGCAGCGGCGTCTGTGCCAAGTCGGGATTCTGGGGTGCCTGACACTCCCTCCGGTGGCGACGCGAAGAGGCCCAGGGCTGATGCGCTGGGGGGAGCTTCTGGGGCGTCCCCTGTTCCGCCAGTTCAAGCAACCGCGGAGCGGCCGTCAGTGACGGTAGCGGGCTCTGGGAGTCCTACCCTGGCTCGGAAGTCGGGGTTCAGAGCCCGCTGGAGTGTCCGCGCTTCCCGGCCTTCCCCGGATTGCAGGGAATCTGTGCCGCTGCGCTCGGAGCCAGGGGCAACTGCCGCGGCTCCCAAGCCAGCGCGAACTTCTCCTGTTCCGGTGTGCCCGGACTTCGCGGCGGCGTCGTCTCTTCCTGCCGAGACGGCCACAACGGCCCCTGAGCCAGCGCAGGTCGACCCTGCACTAGGCGGCCCGGCCTTTTCTCCAGCACCGCCTTCCCCGGTTCGCCCCTCTCCTCAGATCAAGGAGCCAGGAGCTGAAGAGAGCCCGGCAGGCCTGGCTGCCAGAACCTCGGAGCCAGCTTCTCCTGATCGGCGTCTCGTCTCGGTTGCTGGTGCGTCGGCTCTTCCTGAGGACGAGGTAATGGAGGAGGTCGGGGGGACTGCCCCGGCCTCTGTTGTTCCATTGCCTCTGGCGGATGCCTTCGCGCTTGCCGAGACGAGCGTTCGGCAGGTCTTGGCTGCATTAGGGCGCGAGCGGGAGGAGTATACGGTTGAACGGGATCGCCTCCTCACCTGGGGGAACCTTTTGCGGGAGAGGACCGCGAAGGTTAAGAGTGAGCTCGACTCCAGGCGGGAGTTGCTCGACTTCAGGGAAGCGCTCCTCGACCAGATGAAGCGGGCTGTCGACCGCATGGACACCCAATCACGGAGGATCAACAGGGAGACCCTGGAGGCACACGCCCGGGCCGAAGAGAGCCTCTCTGATGCTGTGTAGATACGGCAGCGGTTGGAGCGCCGTGAACTTTCCGTTGAGGAACGGGAGCGTGCCATGGCAGCTGAGGCGGAGAGGGTCGCCGCGCAGCTAGCTGCGGGCGAGGATGACCTTCGAGCTCGGATAGAGGAGCTGGAGATCCTGAAGGCAGACCTTGACTTGAGGGAGGAATAGGTCTCCCGTGATCGTCGAGCAGTCTTGGACCGGGAGTTGACCGCCAACATCAAGGCCGCTGAGTTGGAGCGGCTCGCCAAGACTCTCCACCTTTGGGAGAGCTCCCTGGCGGCCAAGGAGAAGGAATTCTTCGAGAGGAACCTGGAGGCTCTGCAGGCGGCCCGCCGCGAGGTGGAGGAGCTCTCAGCCTTGCGGTCCTCCGAGGCTCTTGCAGTCTCAAGCTTCGTGGATCGAGCGGGGTCCGCCCTGATCCCTCTTGGCTTCAGCCCGGTGAGGGCCGCGGCTCCTGCATTAAAGGTGGCGGAGGTGATCCCTGCGTTGGAGTCGATCGGCGCCAAGCTGGACAGACTAGACTCGGTGGTCGCCAGCGAGCTTGAGGCCGAGGGTCGCGGCTTAGCTTTAGAGGTCGCCTCGCATGTGCTAGCATGCTTCAAGAGCCGCGACACCTCTTTTTCGCTAGAGCCAGCGAGAGAGGGCCCAGCCGCGGAGCGGGAGGAAGCTGCCAGGGCTGAAGTCGAGGATGTGGCCGCCCTTATAGCCGCAAGGTTCCGGCGGGAGCCGGGAGGTCCTTAGGACTTGTTTCTCCCTTTTCATCGAGTCTGTAGTCCAGCTCATGGAGCCTCACTTAGTTCGACTCTTTTGGATATTTGTGTCTGTGATGCTTTTTCTCTCCTTCTTGGCTCTGCCTGACTGAGTCCTTAGCTCCGCAAGGTACTCAGAGGCCATCTCCAATCCCGGAGCTTTGCACAGACACCCTCCCCGGGTCCTAACCGTGTTAGGGGCCCCCGGAGGTCTCCGGATCTCGCCCTACGGGGGGCTCCAGATCTTCCTGCCACGTGGCGGGTCCGGAGCTCCTCCTTAAGAGGCGGGAGCTCCGGCCATGTTGGACATGTAGGGCTTTCGGAGCCCTCCCACCGAGGGGGGAGGTCCGGTTTCCGTATGCCACGTGGCGAGCCCGGAGCCCTCCTCAAGGGAGGAGAGAGTTCCGGGCCCGCTGGACACGTGGGGCCCCCGGGTCCCGCCCTTGCTGGAGCGGCAGGTCCCGGTCCTTCCAGTCCTAGGCCGGAGTAGCTGGTAGCTCCTTTCCCCCTGCTTCATGCAGTCCCTGTTGCCGCAACCTGGAGGTCCTGCACACAGGCAGAGGAAACGTAATTCTCCTCGGGGGGTCCTCCCCTCCCGTCTCCTAGTCTTATCCGTCTTACGATCCTGATTCGCTATACGGGGCTTGGGCAATTCTGTGCACGAGGCGCCGGAGCTCCTGCTCCCTCCGAGGTCCGGGTACGGCCGTCCGATCCCTAGTACCGGGCCATGCACTGGGGAAGCAGAGTGCACGCGCTTTGGGTTCATGACCAGGCAAAGCGGTCGTACTCCCCTGTACCTCCGGAGGGCAGGATGCGCATGCTTTGGGCTCTGGGCCGGCTAAGCTGGATACGCACCCTGGACCCCCCATGCACAACGCAGGCCTTTCCTGGAGGTAACCAACTGTCACCGCAACACCTGACTGGGGGAGGCCCGAGAGACTCACTCGGCCACCGGCAGGTGCCTCAAGCGCAGCCGCCTTCGGCAGGATAGCGAATGCCGACTATGGATGAGCGCAGGAGAGGGGGAGCTAGACGTACGATGAACATACAGAGATAGTGCGATCATAAAAATTAATGCGTAATTTAAATGAGCGCATGAGGGAGAGCTAAGTAGAACAGGTCTCTGTATTCGTGCCCATAGGTGGAATTCTGGCTGTACATGGAGGCAATGTTCCGCCTCGTCTACAAGGGAAGCAAGACTCTACGCGCTTAGGGTCGGAACCAGGCTAAACTGGACGTAGTCCTGTACAGTCCCTTGAGACTTAGCTGCCCCAAGCTCGGTTCCTAAATTCTATGGGATCCATTACAGAAGGGAATAACCCTGTTCTACCGATGCTCAGGAAGTAGGACTTACAGTGTTGCTTCATGGCAAGGATTTTTGGGAATGGATCCCACTCTCGGTTGAAAGGCATGTGTACCTGGGGCGGCAGCTTTCATGATTCGGAAGGGACCTTCCCTGCTGGGGGAGAGCTTATGGGTCCTTCTTGGAATAGAGCGTGCCGCTTCACCAGGTTGCCCTCCTGCAGGTCCCCTACGCGTTTGGTTCTTTGGCGGTAGTGCTTAGAGCATTAGCCGAGACCGTGCGTTGTGGGGTGTTCCCTGCAGCCGAGTCTTGTCGACGAGGTTGTTATCTTCGCGCTGGATCAGGTCCTGTGCGGCTTCTCCTGGGGGCCCCCGGGGAGTTCTCCCCTTCTGGCTAAGGCCTTCAAGGGGTAGGTAGGCCCGGGCTCGTCTTGGATGACCTAAGGCGTCTTCCCCTTCTGGCATGGCCTTCAAGGGGTTGACAGACCTTAGGCGGCCCCCGAGAGGTATGTTCGAGGCACGGAGGCGCGCCGCAGTTGGCTAACGTACTGGCCTGTCACCGTCGGAACTGGAGTCCTCACCGTCATGCACTGTCTTTATGACACGCTGAGGCTCCTGGAACCCCACCTGGTGGGCAGCAGTGACTGGGGCATCGACCTTCTGTTTGCCATCCCTCTGAGGGTAGGGCGGCGCTTCAGCCCTCTGCTGTCTTCCTTTGCGGAAGCGCTCTGCGAGCCTCTGGATCTCCCAGCACTCGGCAGCAGTATGGTTGGCGGTGCCATGCACGGGGCATAGCCCGCCTTGGTCACTGTCTGGGGCCGGTGATTGCCGCTGCCTTTTGTCGGGGCGTGGCCCCCGAGTTCCACTGGTCGTCGCAGCTGCGGCGACGGGGGCCGTGAATGGTGACTTCATCTTGCCACTCCCCCGGTTCTTGGTCTTCTTGCCACCCCCATAGGCAGCAGCACCGGACCCGGGCTGTCCTCCTGACTCGGAGGTCGGCAGAGTGTGCCAGTTCCGCCCTTCAGCTGCTCTGGCGCACTTGTCCGCCAGGCTGAAGAGCTCCGAGACGTCGCGGACCTCTCTGGTCGCGAGCTTCTCAAGCATTTTCTCGTCCCGGACACCCTGTCGGAACGCCACCACCACAGAGGCACTTTGGATATGCGGGATGGTGTTGCGTACCTGAGAGAACCGCTGGATGAAAGAGCGCAGCGACTCCCCAGGCTGTTGCTTGACGGCGTGGAGGTCAAGCTCCGTGCCGGGACGGGTGTAGGAGCTGCCGAAGTTGGCGACGAACTGCCGTCAGAGCTCTCCCCAGGAGGTTATTGACCCCTGAGGTAGATTCATGAGCCAAGACCGAGCTGGGCCTGTCAAGGCGACAGGGAAGTAGTTGGCCATGACAGCCTCGTCCCCTCCTGCGGCAAGTACGGCGGTGGAGTAGATCTGGAGGAACTCCGCTGGGTTGACGCTGCCGTCGTACTTCTCGGGCAGGTGCGGGCGAAACTTGCGTGGCCACCTTGCGAAGCGAAGGTGGGGTGCAAGGGCCGCACATCCTGCACCGGCTGCTGCAGGTACTGGCGCTGCGAACGCTTGGTTCGCACTTGGCACCGCGTATCTCGGCATGGGCAAGGCTGCACCATAGACCGGGGCCGCTGCTTGCGGCGCATATAGTTGTGGCATATGCTGCGCAGCATATGCCTGAGGCAGGGCTCGCGTGGCGAAGGCCTGCCCTTCTGGTTGTGTCGAGGCCGACGACATGCTGTCGCCAACCTCATGGTTGCGACGCCTTTCTCAGCGTCGCTCGAGGTACACCTGGGCGTCCTGGCCCAAGTGGCACCGTTCCAGTTCCCTTCGCAGGTCCGTCGACAGGAGCCTGGAGGAGCTGGAATCCGCCGTTAGCCCGTCAACCGTGGGTGTGCGCGTCAGCGACACAGCCGGTTGTCCTGGGCGCCGTCCTCGCCGAAACCGAGGGTTCGTGGCGACGACGATGAGGCGGTCCACCTCGCGGACCCATTGCTGGGTTGCTGAATGGGGTGCATCCCCCGCAGGTGGGTTGCGCAGCAGCGCTCTTGCTGCAGCTAGCGCACCTCCATGGTGTACGCTCAGCGCTGCAGAAGATCTCACACTGGTCGGGGCCTGCATAGCCGGAGTCGGCGTTGCCGGAGTCGGCTGCTGGCTACCCGCTTGTGCCGACACACTCCGTCCTGAGTGTGTCGACATGTACTCCCCAGTGGTCACGGTTCGCCGTGAACGCGGTGGGAGAGAGTTTGCCGCTGAAGGAAGCTTGGTCATCTTCGTTGGCGGAAACTCGTCGCGCTAGGAGAAAAGCCCCCTACCTGGCGCGCCAAATGTCGAAGTGTTCAGTCGACACTTCCCCCGGGCCTGCACTGGGCAGCCCGCGGAGGTTCTTTTTTCGGTGGGGCTAGTCTCTAGCGGAGAGCTTGCGCAGATGGACGAGTTAGTAAGAGCTTGACACGGCGAGTTTTACGTGGTTCAGGCCGCCGGAGCGTAAAATCCTACGTCCACGGCGAGCTATGGAGCTCGCTGTATTGCTTGCTGCTCAGGGGGGTGAGTTACAGCTTGAGAGTGTATGGCTAGCGTATGAGTTGCAAAGTGCGAACCCTTGCTATCGTCGCCTACCCGAGCCTTTTATAGTCCAAGACTTGGGTGGCTTACAAGGGGAGCCGGGACCCGACAGGTGGTCCCGGGAAGATTGTCTATTATCTACCATATCTGCAGTTATGCTGGTAGTTGCCTCTGGTCGAAGGATTCTGAGTCTTCATCTTGCCGCCCTGCCCATGCCGCGTGCTAGTCGTAGTGGTTGATGACGGTGCAGGCGGCATGGGATGTCTTGTCGCGGTGTTTATTGGTTGGCAGGTTCTGACACCGCGCGCCAGTCTGTGATGCGACTGGGCGCAACGGCACCTGACAGACGCGTGCTCCACGTCTCCGCGTCTTGGGAAGACGCGGGCCTTGAATACCTTGTACGGGCAAGGTATGGGGCGCCTTTATGCCCGCTGCCTACCGCTCAGGGGCAGGCAGCACCGTTCTTCTGGCCACGCGGCGGGTCCGGAGCCCTTCTCTGAGGAGAGAAGAGCCCGGCCTGCGGGGCACGTGGAGCCTCCGGACCTCTCCCCGCGGAGGGGGAGGTCCGGCTTCTGTATGCCACATGGCGGGCCCGGAGCTCACCCCTGAGCAGAGGGAGGTCCGGCCCCGCCGGACGCGTGGCGCCTTCGGAGCTCTCTCCCGCGGAGGGGGAGGTCCGGCTTCTGTATGCCACATGGCGGGCCCGGAGCTCTCCTCTGAGGAGAGGGAGGTCCGGCCCCGCCGGACGCGTGGTGCCTTCGGAGCTCTCCCTGCGGCGAAGGGTGAGTTCCTTAGGCATTTTACCCTGTGCGTGGGGGTACCCCATATCTCAGGTACCGACAAATACCTTGTACGGGCAAGGTATGGGGTGTCTTTACGCCCGCTGCCTACCGCTCGGGGCAAGCAGCGCCGTTCTGCTGCCACGTGGCAGGCCCGGAGCCCTTCTCAGAGGAGAGGAGGGTCAGCTCCGCGGGGCACGTGGAGCCTCCGGACCTCTCCCCGCGGAGGGGGAGGCTCGGCTTCTGTTGGCCACATGGCGGGCCCGGAGCTCTCCTCTGAGGAGAGGGAGGTCCGGCCCCGCTGGACGTGTGGCGCCTTCGGACATCTCTCCCGTGGAGGGGGAGGTCCGGCTTCTGTGTGCCACGTGACGGGCCCGGAGCTCTCCTCTGAGGAGAGGGAGGTCCAGCCCCGCCGGACGCGTGGCGCCTTCGGAGCTCTTCCTGCGGAGAAGGGCGAGTTCCTTAGGCATTTTATCCTGTGCGCGGGGGTACCCCATATCTTAGGTACCGACAGTGGCCCCCGGGCCCATCTCGGGGGAGGCAGCGAGCCCGAGGTGGGACCTCCGTCTCTTTCGATCCGCGCACTTTCTCTAAGTCCTGAATTGACCGCTGCCGGAGCACAAACGGCCGCGGCATCGTGGGAGCGTGCGCTCACTTGATGGTTGCTTCTACTGCGGCGGTTCCCAAGACTGCCGCTTTTGCACGTTGCGGCGCTTTCTTCGGGAACCGCCGAAGTGCCTTGCCGGCTCATCTTCTCAGGAGACTGACTCCTTGACCCCACCGCTTTAGCTAGGCGGCTTGGGCTCACCCGTCATCGGCACTCGGTCTAGGAACCGAAGTAGTCGCCGATGCGGGCTATCCGAAGAGTTCCGAATCGCTTGGGATTGCACCCGGGAAGGTGTTAAATGAAACCTCCATGTGGGTACATTCCCCTTATAAGGCTTCCAGCCCCTGCGCCTCCCTCAGGTCCCTGCAGTCTTGTCTTCTTCCATGGCTCTTAACCCGCCATATGGGGGAAGAATTGCTCTCGGTTCCCTCCAACGGTTGCGTCTGCACCAAGCCTGGGACTCAGGGGGGCCTGCCTGCCCTGCCCCTGAGGGTGGTGGAGTCTTCAAAGGAACCGCTGAAGCACCGAGGAGAATCCCAGGCAGCAGAGTCTCCAAGAACACCGCTGAATACTGCGGAGGGGGCCTCAGGAGCACCCTTGATGACTCCAGCTTTTGCGCAGGTGATGAGGGATGGGGGCTCCAGGGGCACCCTTGACGACACCGGCTTTTGTGCAGGTGATGAGGAACTTCAGGAGAAGGAAACCGCCGATGCACCATGGAGGATCCCAGACGGTAGAGTCTCCAGGAAGACCGCTGAATACTGCGGAGGGGGCCTCAGGAGCCCCTGTGGTGTCACTGGTTTTTGCGCCGGTGATGAGGGAGGCGATTCCTGTGCTCTGGTCATAGAGCGGGAGAGTTCCGCCAGGGCTGAAGCCTGGTGACGCGGCCGTTGTTGCATCTTCTGGATTCTGGTCGTGTCGGGAGACCCTTGGGACTTGTTTCTTCCTTTTTATCGAGTCTGTAGTCCAGCTCATGGAGCCTCGCATAGTTTGACTCTTTTAAGATATTTATGACTGTGATGCTTTTTCTCTCCTTCTTGGGCTTGCCTGACTGAGTCCTCAGCTCCGCAAGGTACTCAGAGGCCATCTCCAATCTTGGAGCTTTGCACAGACACCCTCCCCGGGTCCTAACCGTGTTAGGGGCCCCCGGAGGTTTCCGGATCTTGCCCTATGGGGAGCCCCAAATCTGCCTGCCACGCGGCGGGTCCGGAGCTCCTCCTTAAGAGGCGGGAGCTCCGGCCATGCTGGACACGTAGGGCTTTAGGAGCCCTCCCACCGAGGGGGAGGTCCGGTTTCCGCCTGCTACGTGGCGAGCCCGGGCCCTCCTCAAGGGAGGTGAGAGTTCCGAGGGCCCCCTGCTGGACATGTGGGGCCCTCGGGTCCCGCCCCTGCTGAAGGGGCGGGACCCGGTCCTTCCAATCCTAGACCGAAGTAGTTGGTAGCTCCTTTTCCCCCTGCTTCATGCAGACCCTGTTGCCGCAACCTGGAGGTCCTGCACATAGGTAGAGGAAACGTAATTCTCCTTGGGGGCTCCCCCTCCCTTATCTCATAGTATTTGTTGAAGTGTGCGATCGACACTTCCCCCGGGCCTGCACTGGGCAGCCCGCGGAGGTTCTTTTTTCGGAGGGGCTAGTTCCTAGCGGAGAGCTTGCGCAGATGGACGAGTTAGTGAGAGCTTGACACGGGAAGTTTTACGTGGTTCAGTCCGCCGGAGCGTAAAACCCTACGTCCACGGCGAGCTATGGAGCTCGCTGTATTGCTTGCTGCTCAGGGCAAGGGGCCTAAGCTTGGGGGTGAGTTACAGCTTGAGAGTGTATGGCTAGCGTATGAGTTGCAGAATGCGAACCCCTGCTATCGACGCCTACCCGAGCCTTTTATAGTCCAAGGCTCAGGCGGCTTACAAGGGAAGCCGGGACCCGACAGGTGGTCCCGGGAAGATTGTCTATTATCTACCGTATCTGTAGTTACGCCGGTGGTTGCCTCTGGTCGAAGGCTTCTGAGTCTTCCTTCTGCCGCCCTGCCCATGCCACGCACTAGTCATAGTGGTTGATGACGGCGCAGGCGGCATGGGATGTCTTGTCGCGGCGTTTATTACCAGGCAGGTTCTGACACCGCGCGCCAGTCTGTGATGCGACTGGACGCAACGGCACCTGACAGGCGCGTGCTCCGCGTCTCCGCGTCTTGGGAAGACGCGGCCTTGAATACCTTGTACGGGCAAAGTGAGGGGCGCCTTTACGCCCGCTGCCTACCGCTCGGGGGCAGGCAGCACCATTCTTCCAGCCACGTGGCGGGTCCGGAGCTCTTCTCTGAGGAGAGGGAGGTCCGGCCCCGCTGGACGCGTGGCGCCTTCGGACCTCTCTCCCGCGGAGGGGGAGGTCCGGCTTCTGCACGCCACGTGGCGGGCCCGGAGCTCACCTCTGAGGAGAGGGAGGTCCGGCCACGCTGGATGCGTGGCGTCTTCGGACCTCTCTCCCGCGGAGGGGGAGGTCCGGCTTCTGTATGCCACGTGGCGGGCCCGGAGCTCTCCTCTGAGGAGAGGGAGGTCCGGCCCCGCCAGACGCGTGGCGCCTTAGGCATTTTACCCTGTGCGAGGAGGTACCCCATATCTCAGGTACCGACAGTGGCCCCGGGCCCATCTCGAGGGAGATAGCGAGCCCGAGGTGGGACCTCCGTCTCTTCCGATCCGCGCACTTTCTCTAAGTCCCGACTTGACCGCTGCCGGAGCACGAATGGCCGCGGGGTCGTGAGAGCGTGCGCCCACTTGATGATTGCTTTTACTGCGGTGGTTCCCAAGGCTGCCACTTCTGCATGTTGCGGCGCTTTCTTCGGGAACCGCCGAAGGGCCTTGCCGGCTCATCTTCTCAGGAGACTGACTCCTTGACCCCACCGCTTTAGCTAAGGGGCTTGGGCCCAGCTTTCATGGCGCCCAGTCTCGGAGCCGGCGAGGTCGCCGATGCGATGTTTCCAAAGGTTTTCGAATTACCTTGAACCATCCCTGGAATGTTTTAAAAGGTGATCTCACCCGCATCGCGGCTTCCCTTCGCATTGCGCTCGTACTTCCCATGAACTCTTGCGCCCCGGCTCTCCTGCCCTTGCGCCTTCTTTCGCTATGGCTTCCAACTTGCTTCCGACGCGCCTCGTTCGCTCCTCCGAGCTATGGCCAGTGTGCAGGCTGCTGGGCTGGCGCTCGGAAGAGCAGAAGCATCGGCTCCGCCGAGGATCTCTCCCCCTGGTCCTGGGAAAGGGGGAGATGGTCTTCTTTACCGCTTATGCTCTGGTGGGGTTCGTTCCGCCGATTTCTTCCTTCTTCATCACCCTGCTGGAGACATACGGTCTCCAACTCCACCATCTCTCCCCCAACTCCCTCGCAATGGCTGCAGTTTTTGTCCACTTCTGCGAGATGTTCGTGGGGGTGCACGCCTCCGTGACGCTCTTCCGCCACTTCTTTGTGCTGCGTACGACCGGACGCGGCTCAAAGACTCAGATGGGGGCGTATTACTTCCAGAATCGCTGCAATGACCCCAAGGTCTCCGGATACCTTCTGCCCTTCAGCGCATCAAGGTGGGACAACTGGAGGGAGAGCTGGGTGGTAGTGCAGACCGATGAGCACGATCGCCTACAACTCCCAACCGCCAGCCCAACCACCGATCGCCGCTTCTGGGAGGAGATCCCTGAGCTGGAGCAGGAGTACACTCCGGTCTTGGAGCGGATCCGGTTCTTTGCCAACGAGGGGCTGACATCTCTGATGGTGCTGATGGACTTTGTGTCACGCCGCATTGCTCCCTTGCAGCAACGCAGCTGCCCAGCGTGGTACTACACCGGTGAGCAGGACTGTACCAGGCTGGAGAGAGGCCCCGACTCTGTCCCTTCCGACGAGGAGCTGGAGGAGATGGTGAGCAAGGTGAGCGGTGACTATATTCCCAGCGGCGTCCCCGTCCTTCCGCCTTCTGCCACTCCCCTCTTCTTGGAGCCTCAGAGGAGGTCAGAGCTCCTGCGGAAGATGCCAAACCTTGATGATATCGGGATTGCCGTTCGTCAGCTCGGGGATGCCTTCCGGGGCATCACCATTCCAGGAACCGAGCACCCCGAATCAGGGCATGAGGCATCCACTGCTGCCAAACCTTCCCCCAGAGCCGACGGAACCCAAGCCGCCGATAAAGGGAAAGGTAAAGAGCCGGCCCCCGGGCATCTAGAGAAAAAACGCGCTCGGTCTCCTCCAAGGGTGCCGCCTGTGCCAATCCAGGGTGCCGGAGCTACCTTGCTTCCATCTCCCGGAGGTGCTGGTCCATCGGGTGGCGACCCGAAGAGGTCCCGAGTGTCCCTCCCCGGCGGGTCTCTCCCTAGACAGCAGCCGTCCGAATCAGCCCAAGTATCTCGCCATCCTCCCTCGAGCGGCGGGGCTCCCAGGACGGATGTTGGTGGGGCGACGCCGGCGAGCGCGCCGGAGGTCCAGGCGTCCCATTCCGCGACCGTTCCAGCCGCTGGTCCTGGTAGTTCAGCTACAGCCCAGGGGCCAGTGCAGCAAGCTCGCTGGAGCGCTCATGCCGCTCAGTAAGTGTTATTCCTTCTGACTTATAGGAGTAGAGCTCCTGCCTCTTCTCTTATTCTGAGGGCTTCTTCTTCTTTGCAGGGACCGACCGGCTGCCAGGGGCGGGCCTCTTATCCGGCCGCCTTCAACCAGCGGGGGCTCCGCGCCTCGGCACTTGGGGGCCGCGGCGGCCCCCATAGCTCCCAAATCGACAGGGGCAGTGGCCTCAGTGGCCGCATCTGCTCCTACCCGCCCTCCTTCACCTGCCCAGAAGCCAGGTCTTGAGACCGGGAGGGCCGCTGTAGGTGTGCCTGCTGGCCCCCTGGCCTGCTTAGGACAGCGCCCCCCCCCCCCCCCGTAGCTGCCGAGGCGCCGGCGCTCCCTCCGGTCTTGGACTCGTCCGGGGGGTCCAGCGGCACGACTCCTGCTCCCCTTGCTCCGGTACCCGTGTGGGACGCCATGGAGCGTGCCCAGACCAGCTCCCGGCAGCTCCAATCTTCCTTTGATCAGGAGCGGAAGGCATTGGCCGGCGAGAGGGACCGCCTTCTCAGCTGGCAGCAGCGGGCCCGGGCGGACCTCGACTCAAGGCAGTCAAGGCTTGAGGCCATGAGTGTTCTGCTTGGCGCCCAGAAGAAGGCCATTACCCGCTTGGAGCTAGAGGCCCAGCGGGTTCGTGCCACCTACCGCGAGGCTCTGGCCAAAGCTGAAGCCAAAGCCAAGGAGTGTTCCGCCGCCGCGGAGGAGTTGCAGCTGCAGGTAGCCCGTCGGGAGCATGCCGTCGCTGATCGGGAACGCGCTGCTGCGTACGAGGAGGAGAAGACCACCGCTCGGCTGAGGGCCAAGGTGGAGGAGCTAAGGGCTCGGACTGAGGATTTGAAGCTCCGTGAGTCGGCTGTCGCCGCGAGGGAGGAGCAGTCTTCCAAGGAGCTTCAGGCGGCGATGGATCGCGAGCTAGCGGCCCGTCAAGAGGTAGAGAGGCTCCAGTCCCTGCGGACTGCCGAGGCCCAGGCGGTCTGGCACTTCATTGCTAAGGCGGGATCCGCCTTGGCTCCTCTTGGTTTTAGCCCTGTGCAGGTGGAGACCCCAGCACGGCCGGTGTCCGAAGCGGCCCCAGCCCTTGAGTCTCTCGGCGACGAGCTAGGTCGGCTTGAATCAGTGATCGCCGACGAGCTGGAAGCGGAAGGTTGGGGCCTTGCGAAGGAGGTTGCGATGCACGTTCTGTCGTGCTTTGTTAGCCGAGACCCTTCCTTTTCCCTGGGGCCGGTCCGTTTAGGACCCATCGCCGACCAGGAGGAAGCTGCCAGGGCCGAAGTCGAGGACTTAGCTGCCCTCGTGGCCTCTAGGTTTCATCGGGAGTCCGGGGACCCCTAGGCACCCACCCTCGTGTCCACAAGGCCCTGTACTTCCTTTCTTTACTTTTGTTGAGTCTGTAGCCCAGCTCGTGGAGCCTTTGTATGGACAGACTCCTGTTTCTTTCTGTGTCTGCATGCCCTAGTCTTCTTCTTGGCCTTTCCCTACTGAGCCCTTAGCTCCGCAAGGGCTCGGAGGCCTTGACCAATCTCGAAGCTCTGCATGGACACCTTGTCCGGGTCCCCACTGTATACTAAGGGTTCCGGAGATCTCCAGGACCCGCCTCACGAGATCAGAGGGGGGTCCGAGCCTGTTGGTCATGTGGCGGGCCCGGAGCTCCTGCCTGGGAGGAGGTTCGGGCCCGCAGGGCACGTGGAGGTCCTGGGCCTCTCCCTGCAGACCACGCGGCGATCCCGGAGCTCCCCTCGAAGAGGTGGGAGGCCCGGCCCTGCCGGACACGTGGGGCCTTCGGACCCCACCCCTGCGAGGGCTAGCCCTTTGATCTTACCTTAGGGTTTTTGGCCTACCGCGATCCCGTAGCGGCCCCCTGGTAGGTGCGTTCTATTGGGTGGATGCGCCTACCATACTCCTGCGGGGAGCTGAGGCTGAGAAATCCTGCACATAAGGAAAAAGTAATTCTCCTTGGGGGCTCCCCCCTCTATTCCTTAGTCATATCTGCAGCAAATTCCGACTAAAGATGAAAATGAGAAGAGGGAATTGAATGCATAGTGAGCACGCGTTAGTAGGGTAATCATAGAATTTAATAAGTAAATTAAATGAGTACCAAAGAAGAGCAACGTAGGGTGGGCTTCTTTTCATATAAATTTCCATACGGGGGAAGGAGGGCCGCATATGTAGGCCACGACCCACCTCAAGGGAAGCAAGACTCTACGCGCTTGGGGTCGGAACCAGGCGAAGCTGAACGTAGTCCTGGACCGTCCCCTGAGGCTTAGTTGCTCCAAGACCGGTTCACGGACTTTTATGGAAATTGCTATGAAAAGAAGGGCCTGCCTGATTGTTGCTCTAGGGGTAGAACTTACAGCGGTGTTCCGTGTTCCGAAGGTTCGGGAGCGGGTCCCTGTCTTCGGTTCTGGGGAATGGTCCCAGGCCCGGGATGTCCAGCCCCAGTACGGCAAATGGCCATGCGGGCTGGATCATCCGTACCGTCCAAGCCGGTGTATGGATCTGCTTGGCATGGAACAGGCATGCCTAGCAGCTCTCGACCAGCTCGACGGCATCCTGGAGTGTTGCCGGCTAGTAGAAGCCATGCCGAAAGGCTTTACCGACAAGCGTGCGTGAGGAAGAATGACTCCCACATTCGCCTCCATGGATCTCAGCGAACAAGTCGCAGCCTTCCCCCTGGGTTGTGCACCGCAATAGGATGTGGTTGGCGCCACGTCGGTAGAGATCCCCCTCTACCGCCATGTGTCTCTTAGCCATACGCGCAATCCGTTCAGCGGATACACGTTCATCAGGGAGGATATTGTCTTTCAAGTAGTCCCGGACCTCCGTGATCCATGCATCGGGTCTGACTTGAGCATCTGGATCTTGAGCGCTGGGTCGCACGGAGTCCCCAGTGACGCTTATGATCCTTGGCGGCGCTCATGGCCGCCGGGACCGCCAGCTTCGAGGTGCTGGTCTAGCCCCCTTCGCCCGGCTCGGCGGGCCGGGCTGTGGGTCGCGGCAACGTCCTCTCGAGGTCCCCTTCAGGCACAGTGGCTCCGGTGGCAGTGGGGGCCCTCGTTGAAAGGTCGTCAGCTGCGGCCTTGCTAGCGCGCGGTACGTGGTGCAGGTCCAAGGCGAGGGGATTTGTCTCCGCCGTCTTAGTTGATAACCAGACTGGGGATTGCCCTGAGCCAACGACTAGCGAGAAGGATGAGCACTCCATACTCTGCTATGGTGTTGGCTGCCTTGGAATTGAGACGCGCCACATACCCAGACTGCTCCCCCAATGGCATGAGGAACAGTACGCTAGCATCGGCCCCCTGCTTTCGCGGGGAGCCGTGGGCGAACATCATTTGATGAGTCCTGATGAAGGTCAGGGCTCAGGGTCCTGTTTCATCGTCTTCATGGCCCCCTGAGCGTGCGTCTACTTCAGCCACAAGTGAACTAATGCTCGGTTAATGTCTGTATGACGGGAAAGGGAACCTAGATCAAACTTCAGTAGCTCCGCCGTCCATTCGGCGGCATTGCCCGTCGCATGGAGCTGCGAGGGATAGCTTTTATCCTGGGGAGATCGCCTGGTGCCCGGCACTCGGGGGTCCTCAGGCTGCTTTGGGCCTCACGGGAAGCTCCGCTGTCGTCCTGGGGGCTCCGGGAGGTTATGTCAGGGATCCGAGGTCTGGTCTTCTGGCGCTTGCTTCTTGGTAGCGGAACAGGTTACTGTGGTATGGGGTTAAAGCCATTGCGCGAAAACCAGAAACTCGCGGGACCCCTAGCTATGCCGAGTCGGCTTACGCCGGGATTAGTAGGTAGGGGGCGCCCTTCAACTACTTCAGACACAGGGGTCTGATGGGAGCCCTAGCAAGCATTTGGGAAGCGCAGCATATCACAGCCTGGTATCGAGTCTACTGTTTGCTCTATCAGCCGAAGAGAAAATAGGTCTTTAGGACATGCCTTATTGAGACTGGTGTAGTGGATGCGCTTCCGGAGCTTCTCGCTGGCCCTCGGGATAATAACACGGTTTGCCAAGCGCCGGGAGCGGCGGACTCTCCGTCTCGTCGGACGGCTGGACGTCGGGAAAGACCTTTAAGTAATGCTCCATCACCTCCCTGGGGATCTCTGGCCTCGGTGATGGCTGTCATGCAGCACATCGACCTCATGTCGGAGAGGGGCAACGAGCGCGCCTTCCTATATGCTACCCGGGCCCCCGGCTACCCGGGTGGTCTGGGCGGCATCGGCGCTGATTCGGATGAGCCTTGTGGGGACGTCGTCCTCATCAAGGGGTTGCACGTGGGGTGCGGCGGTAGAGACACGGTGGCGTGCACTTGGGTGGAGCTGGTTTGGTCCTGTACTGCCGAGGGCTGGCGCTCTAGTTGCTGTAAGCGCCCGAAGCCTTTCCAAGGCTAATACTGCGGCAACACGGTCTCCACAACCTTGGGGACGCCTGTTGGTGTAGGCATCTTCAAGACAAGGTAGCCGTAGTGGGCTATTGCCATGAATCGGTACAGGGCTGGCCTACCGATTGTGGCATTGAAGGGGAGGTCAGTCTCGGCCATGTCGACCAGAATGTACTCCGTCCGGTAGCTGTCCGGTGCCCCAAAGGTCACCGGGAGGCTGATGCGGCCGTAGGAAACGACCTGTCCCGGCCCTACCCCTGAGAACGGGCTTGATGGGGCGAGCTTGGCCATCGGGATCTGCAGCTTCTGGAAGGCTGCGTGACTGATGAGGTTCAGTCCAGCCTCACCATCCACCAAAACGTGGTACATCTTCACGTTGGCGACGGTAAGGGCCACCACGAGCGGTAGTTGGACGGCCCCAGCCATGTTCCTGGGGCGGTCGGTGTCATCAGAGCTGATGGGGGTTCGCATCCACCTGAGGTGCTGTACTGCACCTGGGAGGGGAGCCACCGATGCTACCGCTCGTCGCAAGGCCTTAGCCATGCTTCTGGTCAGGGGGGTCAGCAGACCCACCGAAGATGTCACAGGGCATCTTCCAGTGCTCGTCATCACTGGAGATGGAGCTTCCATGATTGCGCGCTGCCTTTGCGACGTGCCGGAGCTCCTGGAAATCCACCTGGCGGTCGTCGCCGTCTCGGGCCTCGACCTTCTGGTCGCCCTCCCTTACTATAGGATGGGGCATCAGCTAGGGGCTGCTTCCCCTTCCGGAAGCGCCCCGCGAGCTTCTGGATTTTTCGGCCTCTGGAGGAATTCCGCCGGGTTGATGCTGCCGTCGTACTTCTCAGGCGAGAGTGACCAAAACTTGCGCGGCCATTTTGTGAAGCGAAGGCGGGGCGCGGGGGCCGCACACCCCGCTCCTGTCACCGCAGGTTCTGATGCCACGAATGCTTGGCTCGCGCTGAGCATCGCATGCTCCGGCGGCCATACACAGGACATACGATCGTGGCATATTGAGTAGCAGCGCTCTTCGCTGCAGCTAGCGCACCTTCACTAGGTACATCCAGCGCTACTGAAAACCTGGCGCTGGTCGGATCCGGCATTGCCTGGGTCGGCGCTGCCAGAGCCGGTTGCTGGCTCCCAGTGCAGGTATCGCCGCTGCGAACGCCTGGTCCTCCGCTGGCACAGTATGCCCCGGTATGGGCAAGGCCGCTCTATAGACTGGGGACGCCGTTTGCAGGGCATATGGTTGTGGCATATACTGCGCGACGTATGCCTGGGGCAGAGCCCGCGTACCGTAGATCTGTCCTTCAGGCTGGGTTGAGGCCGACGTCAAGTCGGTCTACTTCGCGAATCCACTGCTGGGTCGCCGCCTGAGGCGCGTCCCCAGCAGGCAGATTGCACAGTAGCGCCCTTGCTGGGGCTAGCGCACCCCCACCGGGTACGCCCGGCGCTACTGAAGGCCTGACGCTGGATGGAGCCTGCATTGCCGGGGTCAGCGCTGCCAGAGCCGGTTGCTGGCTCCCAGCTTGCCTTGCCGCACTCCGTCCTGAGTGTGTCATCATGTACTCTCCCCTGTGGTCACGGTTCGCCGTGACCGCGGAGAGGGAGAGTTTGCCGCTGAAGGGAGCTTGGTCATCTTCGTCGGCGGAAACTCGTCGCGCTAGGGGAAAAGCCCCCTTCCTGGCGCGCCAAATGTCAAAGTGTGCGATCGACACTTCCCCCGGGCCTGCACTGGGCAGCCCGCGGAGGTTCTTTTTTCGGAGGGGCTAGTTCCTAGCGGAGAGCTTGCGCAGATGGACGAGTTAGTGAGAGCTTGACACGGGAAGTTTTACGTGGTTCAGGCAGCCGGAGCGTAAAACCCTACGTCCACGGCGAGCTATGGAGCTCGCTGTATTGCTTGCTGCTCAGGGCCGGGGGCCAAAGCTTGGGGGTGAGTTACAGCTTGAGAGTGTATGGCTAGCGTATGAGTTGCAGAATGCGAACCCCTGCTATCGACGCCTACCCGAGCCTTTTATAGTCCAAGGCTCGGGCGGCTTACAAGGGAAGCCGGGACCCGACAGGTGGTCCCGGGAAGATTGTCTATTATCTACCGTATCTGTAGTTACGCCGGTGGTTGCCTTTGGTCGAAGGCTTCTGAGTCTTCCTTCTGCCGCCCTGCCCATGCCGCGCACTAGTCATAGTGGTTGATGACGGCGCAGGGCATGGGATGTCTTGTCGCGGCGTTTATTACCTGGCAGGTTCTGACACCGCGCGCCAGTCTGTGATGCGACTGGACGCAACGGCACCTGACATGCGCGTGCTCCGCGTCTCCGCGTCTTGGGAAGACGCGGCCTTGAATACCTTGTACGGGCAAGGTGAGGGGCGCCTTTACGCCCGCTGCCTACCGCTCGGGGGCAGGCAGCACCGTTCTTCCAGCCACGTGGCGGGTCCGGAGCTCTTCTCTGAGGAGAGGGAGGTCCGGCCCCGCTGGACGCGTGGCGCCTTCGGACCTCTCTCCCGCGGAGGGGGTGGTCCGGCTTCTGCACGCAACGTGGCGGGCCCGGAGCTCACCTCTGAGGAGAGAGAGGTCCGGCCCCGCTGGACGCGTGGCGTCTTCGGACCTCTCTCCCGCGGAGGGGGAGGTCCGGCTTCTGTATGCCACGTGGCGGGCCCGGAGCTCTCCTCTGAGGAGAGGGAAGTCCGGCCCCGCCAGACGCGTGGCACCTTCGGAGCTCTCCCTGCGGAGAAGGGCGAGCACCTTAGACATTTTACCCTGTGCGCGGAGGTACCCCATATCTCAGGTACCGACAGTCTTATTTGACTTATAGCCCCTAACCATATGCTTGGTGCTTGGGGACTTGTAGAGAGGGGGAGCTGAGCACATGGCAACCATGCACTGGAAGGGTGATTAAAAAACTCAATTCACAATTTAAATGAGTACAAGGAAAGAGCAAAGTAGAGCAGACTTCTTTTCGTACAACTTTCCACAGGAGGAAGGCAGGCTAAACATGGAGGCCACGACCCACCCCATTGAGAGGGGAAGCAAGACTCTACGCGCTTGGAGTCGGAACCAGGCAAAGCTGAACGTAGTCCTGGACCGTCCCGTGGGGTTTAGCTGCTCCGAGCACTGCTCCTGGACTCTATGGAGTTTATTACGAAAAGAAAGTACTGTTCTATTTTTGCTCTAGGGGTAGAACTTACGGAGGTGTTCTATGTTCCAAGGGTTCGGGAGCAGGTCCCCATCCTCGGTGGAAAGGCGCACACACCCGGGGCGGCATACTTTCACGACTCGGAAGGGGCCTTGCCAACTAGGGGAGAGTTTTTGGGCCCCTTCGCGAGAAAGTATGCGCCGCAACACCTGGTCACCTTCCTGCAGCTCCCGGGCACGCACAGACCTCTGGTGGTAGCGCCGAAGCGCTTGTCTGTACCGCGCGTTACGGAGTGCCGCATGTAATCGGACCTCGTCAACGAGGTCGATTTCTCCACGCCGGAGGTTGTCCTGCGTGGCATCGTCGTAAGCCCGGACACGGTGAGATTTCATGGTGATTTCTGGGGGAAGTACAGCTTCAGCCCCATACACCATGAAGAAGGGTGTCTCCCTGGTGGCCCGGCTCTGGGATGTCCGGTTAGCCCATAGTGTGCTCGGAAGCTCATCTACCCAATTGGCACCATGCTTCTTCAGGCTGGCGAAGGTGCGAGTCTTAAGGCCCCGGAGAATCTCCGCAGTTGGCCCTCTCAACTTGCCCATTGCTCCTCGGGTGGGCGACAGAGGCATAGCATACCTGAATACCAAGGTCCTCGCAGTAGTCTTGGAATGCTGCGCTGGTGAACTGGGTCCCGTTGTCGGTGATGATCCTGTTTGGGACCCCGAACCGGCAGACAATAGACTTGATGAATTTTACTGCAGATTGTTTGTTGATGGTGACAACTGGTGTAGCTTCCGGCCACTTGGTGAACTTGTCGATGGCGACATAGAGGTACCGGAATCCCCCGATGGTTCTGGGAAATGGTCTCAGGATGTCCAGCCCTCATACGGTAAACGGCCACGAGGGCGGGATCAACTGTACCGCCTGAGCCGGTGTATGGATCTGCTTGGCGTGGAACTGGCACGCCTTGCAGCTCTCGACCAGCTTGACGGCATCCTGGAGTGCTGTCGGCCAGTAGAAGCCATGCCGGAAGGCTTTACCGACAAGCGTGCGTGAGGAAGAATAACTTCCACATTCGCCTCCATGGATCTCAGCGAGCAAGTCGCAGCCTTCCCCCTGGGTTATGCACCGCAATAGGGTGTGGTTGGCGCCACGCCGGTAGAGATCCCCCTCTACCAGCGCGTACCTCTTAGCCATACGCACAATCCGATGAGCGGTTGCATGTTCATCAGGGAGGATATTGTCCTTCAAGTAGTCCCGGATCTCCGTGATCCATGCATCGGGTCTGACTTGAGCTTCTGGATCTTGAGCGCTGGGTTGCACGGAGTCCCCAGTGACGCTTATGATCCTTGGCGGCATCCATGGCTGTAGGGCCGCCGGGACCGCCAGCTTCGAGGTGCTGGTCAAGCCCCCTTCGCCCGGCTCGGCGGGCCGGGCTGTAGGCCGCAGCAACGTCCTCTCGGAAACTCCTTCGGGCGCAGGGGCTCCTGTGGAAGCCTTCGTTGAAAGGTTGTCGGCTGCGGCATTACCAGCGCGTGGTACGTGGTGCAGGTCCAAAGCGAGGAATTCTTTCTCCAACATCTGTACGTGGAGCAGATACGCAGCTAGCTGCGGGTCATTGCAGGAGCATTCGCCCTTGACTTGCTTGATGACCAGTTGGGAGTCGCCCTGTGCCAACAATTGGCGAGCGCCTAAAGACAGGGCTGTCTGTAGGCCAAAGATGAGTGCTTCATACTCCGCCATGTTGTTGGTTGCCTTGAAATTTAGACGCACCATATACCCAAACTGTTCCCCCGATGGCATGAGGAGCAGTACGCCGGCACCAGCCCCCTGCTTTCGCGAGGAGCCGTCGAAGAAGAGTGTCCAGTGGGGTTCGGTGAAGACCGGAGCTTTGGGCTCTGGCTCATCGCCTTCATGGCCCCCTGGGTCAGTCTTCGTTGGTGTCCACTCCGCCACAAAGTCAGCCAGTGCTTGGCTCTTGACTGCATGACGTGGGAGGAAGTCCAGCTCAAACTCCGCCAGCTCCGCCGCCCATTTAGAAACGTTGCCAGTCGCATGGGGGCTGTGAAGAATTGTCTTCAGCGGATACGAGGTGACTACCGAGACCCGGTGGGCCTGGAAGTAATGGCGGAGCTTCCTGGAGGCCACGAGCACCGCATACAGCAGCTTGTGGACTTCTAGGTACCTTGTCTTGGCCTCATGAAGTACTTCACTGATGTAGTAGGCAGGCCTCTGTATGGTTCGGACCCTCTCTCTTAGGCTTGGGAGCTCCTCGTCCATTGGCCCCGGCCCGCTGGAGGTGGGTGGACCCACGGGGGCCTCCGGGAACTGGGACCCGGAGGCCCTTAAGCTTTCTTGATCATCCGGGAGCTCCGGGGGGTCTTGAGGGACCTCCGGGAGATCCCAATTGGACCCTGGAGATTTATCTTGGGGGTCCGGGAGGCCGTCCTGGGCCTCCTGGAGGTCGACTTGGACCTCCAGGGGGTCCGGGAGACCGTCTTGGCCCTGCGGGGCCCCCTGGCGTCTGTCTTCTGCTATCAGAGCAGGTTGCGAGGGTGAGGGGTCTGGCCGCTCCGCGACAAGGACCATACTCACTACTTCTGTTGTCGCCGCAGTGTAGAGCAGCAAGTGCTCCCCGGGCTCAGGGGCTACCATGATAGGTAGGGTCGTTAGGAGTCGCTTTAACTCCTGGAAAGCCTCTTCTGCTTCGTCAGTCCAGGCAAAGGGGCCTGACTTGCGCAGGAGCTTAAAGAAAGGGAGTGCCCGCTCTGCTAGCCTCGGTATAAACCGGCTCAATGCGGCTAGACATCCCGTGAGTCTCTGAACATCCTTGACGCGGACAGGGGGCCGCATCAAGTCGATGGCCTGGATCTTCTCTGGGTTGGCCTCAATCCCTCGGTGCGAGACCAGGAACCCTAAGAGCTTCCCAGAGGACACGCCGAACAGACATTTATCTGGGTCCAGCTTGGTGCGCGTAGAGCGCAACTTGTCAAAGACTAGAGCTAGGTTATCTAGTAAGGATGAACCCTGCTTGACCTTGACAACTATGTCATCGACATACACCTCAACTAGGTCTCTTATTAACTCCCCAAAGGTTTTGTGCATCGCCCGCACAAAGGTGGGGAGTGCATTCTTTAGGCCGTAAGGCATAGACACATAGCAATAAAGGCCGTCTACTGTGATGAAGGAGGTATGCTCCTCGTCCTCCCTAGACATGGGGATCTGATGGAAACCCGAGTAGGCGTCTAGGAAGCACAGCATATCACAGCCTGACGTTGAGTCTACTATTTGATCTATTCTAGGGAGAGGGAATGGATCTTTGGGACATGCCTTATTGAGACTGGTGTAGTCGATGCAAATCCGGAGCTTCCCGCCGGCCTTCGGGACAATGACGGGGTTCGCCAACCATCGGGGGTGGTGGACCTCCCATACGAAGCCAGCGTCCAGCAGCTTCTTGACTTCTTCACGGATGAAGTTTTGCCGCTCGATGGACTGCTTGCGGTGATTCTGTTGAACCGGCCGGGCGTCGGGGAAGACTTTCAAGTGGTGCTCGATCACCTCCCTGGGGATCCCCGGCATCTGTGATGGCTGCCATGCAAACACATCGACGTTGTGCCGGAGGAAGGTGACGAGCGCGCCTTCCTATTTGCTTTCCAGGCCCCCGGCTACCCGGGTGGTCTGGGTAGCTTCGACGCCGACTTGGACGACCTTTAAGGAGACGCCGCCCTCGTCGAGAGGTTGCACCCGGGGTGCTGTGGTGGAAGCACGGTGACGTGCGCTCGGGCGGAGCTGGTCCGGCTCCGTATTGCCAGGGGCAGATGCCCCAGCTGTTACGAGCGCTTGGAGCTTCTCTAGGGCCGACACTGCAGCAGTGTGGTCCCCACGAATCCTGAGAACGCCCGTCGGTGTTGGCATCTTCAGGACGAGGTAGCCGTAGTGGGCTACAGCCATGAACCGGTACAGGGCTGGCCTGCCGATTATGGTGTTGAAGGGGAGGTCTATCTCCGCTACGTCGAACAGAATGTACTCTGTTCGATAGCTGTCCGGAGCCCCGAAGGTCACCGGGAGACTAATGTTGCCGTAGGGGATAACCTGTCCCGGCCCTACCCCTGAGAACGGGCTCGATGGGGTGAGCTTGGCCATCGGGACCTGCAGCTTCTGGAAAGCTGCACGGCTGATGAGGTTCAGCCCAGCCCCTCCATCCACCAAAACGTGGTACATTCTCACGTTGGCGATGGTAGGGGCTACCAGGAGCGGCAGTTGGCCAGCCCCAGCCATGTTCCTGGGGCAGTCGGTGGCGTCAAAGCTGATGGGGGTCCCCATCCACTTAAGGTTCGGTGCAGCACTTGGGAGTGGCGCCACCGACGCTACCGCTCGGCGCAGAGTCTTGACTGCGCTTCGGGATGAGGGATCGGCGGACCAGCCGTATATGATGTAGAGCTTCTTCCGACGCTCATCGTCACTGGAGCCGGAGTCCTCATGATTGCGTGCCGCCTTCACGACACGCTGAGACTCCTGGATCTCCTCTGGGTGGTCGATGTTGTCTGGAACATCCACCCCCTGTTCGTCTTCCTTTGGACAGAAGGGCAGGGCATCAGCCTGCTGCCGCTTCCCCTTGCGGAAGCGCTCTGCGAGCCTTCGGATCTCCCGGCACTCGGCAGTAGTGTGGCGACAGCTGCCGTGCACGGGGCACGTATTGTCTTGATCATTTTCCGGGATTGGTGATCTTCGCTGCTTCTTGTCGGGGCGCGGCCCCCGAGCCCCACTGAGCATCGCTGCAGTGACGACTGGGGCTGTGGTCGGTGATTCTATCTTGCTTCTGCCTCGGTTCTTGGCCTTCCTGCTGCCTCCACAGGGAGTAGGACCAGATCCGGGCAGTCCTCCTGACTCGGAGGACGGCAGTGAGTGTCAGTTCCGTCCTTCGGCTGCTCTATCGCACTTGTCTGCCAAACTGAAGAGCTCTGAGGCGTCGCGGACCTCCCTGGTCGCGAGCTTCTCGAGCATCTTCTTGTCCCGGACGCCTTGCCGGAACGCCACCACCACAGAAGCATTTTGAATGTGTGGGATGGTGTTCCGCACCTGGGAGAACCGCTGGATGAATGAGCGCAGCGACTCCCCAGGTTGCTGCTGGATGGCGTGGAGGTCGAGCTCCGTGCCTGGCCGGGTGTAGGAACTGCCGAAGTTGGCTATGAACTGTCGGCAAAGCTCTCCCCAGGAAGTGACGGAACCCTGGGGGAGGTTCATGAGCCAAGACCGGGCTGGACCAGTCAAGGCGACAGGGAAGTAATTGGCCATGACGGCTTCATTCCCTCCTGCGGCAAGTACGGCGGTGGAGTAGATCTGGAGGAAATCCGCCGGGTTGATGCTGCCGTCGTACTTCTCGGGAAGGTGCGGCCGAAACTTGCGCTGCCACTTTGCGAAGCGAAGGTGGGGCGCGAGGGCCGCACACCCTGCTTCTGTCGCCGCAGGTTCTGGTGTCGCGAACGCTTGGTTCGCACTGAGCACCGCGTGCCCCGGCATGGGCAAGGCTGCACCATAGGCCGGGGGCGCCATATGCAGGACATATGACTGTGGCATATTCTGTACGGCACACGCCTGGGGCAGAGATCGTGTGGCGAAGGTCGGCTCTTCAGGCTGGGTCGAGGCCGACATCATGCTGTCGTCAGCCTCTTGGTGGCGACGCCTTTCTCGGCGCCGCTCGAGGTATACCCGGGCATCTTGACCCAGATGACACCGCTCCAGCTCTATCCTCAGATCTGTTGATTGGGGGCTGGTAGAGCTGGAGTCTGCTGCCTGCTCATCATCCAATGGTGCGCGCATCAGCGACACGTCCGGTTGGTCAGAGCGTCGTCCCCGCCGAGGTCGAGGGTTTGCGGCGGCGACGACGAAACGGTCTACCTCGCGGATCCACTGCCGGGTCGCTGCCTGAGGCGCGTCCCCAGCGGGTGGATTGTACAGTAGCGCCCTCGCCGCAGCTAACGCACCCCCACTGGGCACGCCCAGCGCTACTGAAGACTTGAAGCTGTTTGGAGCCTGCATTGCCGGGGTCGGCGCTGCCAGAACCGGTTGCTGGCTCCCAGCTCGTACCGACACACTCCGTCCCGAGTGTGTCGACATGTACTCCCCCCTGGTCGCGGTGTGCCGCAGAGGCGAGGGGGGAGAGTTCGCCGCTGAATGAAGCTTGGTCATCTTCATTGGCGGAAACTCGTTGCGCTAGGAGAAAAGCCCCCTACCTGGCGCGCCAAATGTCGAAGTGTTCAGTCGACACTTCCCCCGGGCCTGCACAGGGCAGCCCGCGGAGGTTCTTTTTTCGGTGGGGCTAGTCTCTAGCGGAGAGCTTGCGCAGATGGACGAGTTAGTAAGAGCTTGACACGGTGAGTTTTACGTGGTTCAGGCCGCCGGAGCGTAAAACCCTACGTCCACGGCGAGCTATGGAGCTCGCTGTATTTCTTGCTGCTCGGGGCCGGAGGCCTGAGCTTGGGGGTGAGTTACAGCTTGAGAGTGTATGGCTAGTGTATGAGTTGCAAAGTGCGAACCCTCGCTATCGACGCCTACCCGAGCCTTTTATAGTCCAAGCCTCGGGCAGCTTACAAGGGGGGCCGGGACCCGACAGGTGGTCCCGGGAAGATTGCCTATCATCTACCGTACCTGCAGTTATGCCGGTAGTTGCCTCTGGTCGAAGGATTCTGAGTCTTCATCTTGCCGCCCTGCCCATGCCGCATGCTAGTCGTAGTGGTTGATGACGCGCAGGCGGCATGGGATGTCTTGTCGCGGTGTTTATTGGCTGGCAGGTTCTGACACCGCGCGCCAGTCTGTGAGGCGACTGGGCGCAACGGCACTTGACAGATGCGTGCTCCGCGTCTCCGCGTCTCGGGAAGACGCGGGCCTTGAATACCTTGTACGGGCAAGGTATGGGGTGTCTTTACGCCCGCTGCCTACCGCTCGGGGTAGGCAGCGCCGTTCTGCTGCCACATGGCGGGCCCGGAGCCCTTCTCAGAGGAGAGGATGGTCAGCTCCGTGTGGCACGTGGAGCCTCCGGACCTCTCCCCGCAGAGGGGGAGGCTCGGCTTCTGTTGGCCACGTGGCGGGCCCGGAGCTCTCCTCTGAGGAGAGGGAGGTCCGGCCCCGCTGGACGCGTGGCGCCTTCGGACCTCTCTCCCGCGGAGGGGGAGGTCCGGCTTCTGTATGCCACGTGACGGGCCCGGAGCTCTCCTCTGAGGAGAGGGAGGTCCGGCCCCGCCGGACGCGTGGCGCCTTCGGAGCTCTTCCTGCAGAGAAGGGCGAGTTCCTTAGGCATTTTATCCTGTGCGCGGGGGTACCCCATATCTTAGGTACCGACAGCGTCCTATTGCGGTGCATAACCCAGGGGGAAGACTGCGACTTGCTCGCTGAGATCCATGGAGGCGAATATGGGAGTCACTCTTCTTCACGCACACTTGTCGGTAAAGCCTTCCGGCATGGCTTGTACTAGCCGACAACACTCCAGGATGCCGTCAAGCTGGTCGAGAACTGCAAGGCATGCCTGTTCCATGCCTAGCATATCCATACACCGGCTTGGACGGTACAGATGATCCCGCCCACATGGCCATTTGCCGTACGGGGGCTGGACATCCTGGGACCTGGGACCATTCCCCAGAACCGAGGATGGGGACCCGCTCCCGAATCCTCGGAACACAGAACGCCTCCGTAAGTTCTATTCCTAGAGCAACAATAGGACAGACTCTTCTTTTTATAATAAATTCCATAAAGTCCAGGAACAGTGCTCGGAGCAGCTAAGCCTCAGGGGACGGTCCAGGACTACGTTCAGCTTTGCCTGGTTCCGACCCCAAGCGCGTAGAGTCTTGCTTCCCTTTTTAATGAGGCGGGTCGTGGCCTCCATACTTAGCCTGCCTTCCTCTTATGGAAATTTATATGAAAAGAACCCTGTCCTACGTTGCTCTTCTTTAGTGCTCATTTAATTTACTTATTAAATTTTTATGACTGCACTACTAGCGCATGCTAACCATGCGCTCAGCTCCCTCTTCTCATTCTCACCTTTAGTCGGTGTTTGCTGCCCTACCAAAGGCGGTTGCGTTGGAGGTACCGGCCGATAGCTAGGGGGGCCCCGAGCCCCCGGCACTTCGCGCATGGTAGTCCCAAAGCACCGTATAATGGACAGGGACCGTAAGCCAAATAAGACTATGAGATAGAGGAGGGGGAGCCCCCAAGGAGAATTACGTTTCCCTTACTTGTGTGCAGGACCTCTCGGCCTCAGCTCCCCGCAGGAGTATGGTAGGCACATCCATCCAATGGAACGCACCTACCAGGGGGCCGCTACAGGATCGCGCAAGACCGAAACCCCAAGGTAAGATCAAATAACCTAGACCTCACCGCTTCTGCAAGGGCGAGGCCCGAAGGTCCCACGTGTCCAGCGGGGCCGGACCATCCACCTCCTTGAGGGGGAGCTCCGGGCCCGCCACGTGGCCTGCAGAAGCCGGACCTCCTCCCCCCGCGGGGAGAGGTCCGAGGGCTCCACGTGCCCCGCAAGCCCGGACCTCCCCTCAGAAGGGAGCTCCGGGCCCGCCACGTGGCCAGCAGGCCCGGACCCCCCCATTCTTATGGGGCGGGTCCTGGAGACCTCCGGGGCCCTTAATATATAGTAAGGACCCGGAGAAGGTGTCTATGCAGAGCTTCGAGAGTGGTCAAGGCCTCCGAGTACCTTGCGGAGCTAATGACTCGGCCAGGAAAAACCAGGAAGAAGACTAGGACATGCAGACACAGAAGGAAACAGGAGTCTGTTCATACAAGGCTCCACGAGCTGGGCTACAGACTCAACAAAAATAAAAAAAGGAGGTACAGGGCCTTGTGGCCACGGGGGCAGATGCCTAAGAGTCCCCGGACTCCCGATGAAACCTAGAGGCCACAAGGGCAGCCACGTCCTCGACCTCGGCCCTGGCAGCTTCCTCCCGCTCGGCAACGGGTCCTAGACGGACTGGCTCCAGAGAAAAGGAAGGGTCTTGGCTCCGGAAGCACGCCAGTACGTGCATAGAGACCTCCTTCGCCAGGCCTCGTCCTTCCACTTCAAGCTCGTCGGCGATCACCTCTTCGAGCCGACCCAGCTTGTCGCCGATGGACTCAAGTGCCAGGATCGCTTCGGACATCTGCCACGCCGGAGCCTCCATCCGCACAGGGCTGAAACCAAGAGGAGCCAAGGCGGACCCCGCCTTGGCAATAAAGCCCCAGACTGCCTGGGCCTCGGCAGACCGCAAAGACTGGAGCTTCTCTACCTCTTGGCGAGCCGCCAGCTCGCGATCCATCGCCGCCTGGCGCTCCTGGGAGAACTGCTCCTCCCTCGCGGCTGTCGAAGTGTTCGGTCGACACTTCCCCCGGGCCTGCACTGGGCAGCCCGCGGAGGTTCTTTTTTCGGTGGGGCTAGTCCCTTGCGGAGAGCTTGCGCGTATGGACGAGTTAGTAAGAGCTTGACATGGTGAGTTATACGTGGTTCAGGCCGCCGGAGCGTAAAACCCTACGTCCACGGCGAGCTATGGAGCTCGCTGTATTGCTTGCTGCTCAGAACCGGAGTCCTGAGCTTGGGGGTGAGTTACAGCATGGGTGTGAATGGCTAGCGTATGAGTTGCAGAGGTGCGAACCCTTGCTTTCGTCGCCTACCCGAGTCTTTTATAGTCCAAGACTCGGGTGGCTTACAAGGGGGGCCCGGGACCCGACAGGTGGTCCCGGGGAGATTGTCTGTCATCTACCGTATCTGCAGTTATGCCGGTAGTTGTCTCTGGCGAAGGCTTCTGAGTCTTCGTCTTGCAGCCCTGCCCATGCCGCATGCTAGTTGTAGTGGTTGATGACGGCGTGGGCGGCATGGGATGTCTTGTCGCTGCGTTTATTGGCTGGCAGGCTCTGACACTGCGTGCCAGTCTGTGATGTGACTGGGCACAACGGCAGCTGACAGAGGCGTGCTCCGCGTCTCCGCGTCTTGGGAAGACGCGGGCCTTGAATACCTTGTACGGGCAAGGTATGTGGCGTCTTTACGCCCGCTGCCTATCGCTCGGGGGCAGGCAGCTCCATTCTGTTGGCCACGTGGCGGGCCCGGAGCCCTCCTCAGAAGAGAGGAGGGTCCGGCACCGCGGGACACGTGGAGCCTTCGGACCTCTCCCCGCGGAGGGGGAGGTTTGGCTTCTGTCGTCCGCGTGGCGGGCCCGGAGCTCCTCTCTGAGGAGAGGGAGGTCCGGCCCGCCGGATACGTGGCACCTTCGGACCTCTCTCCCGCGGAGGGGGAGGTCCGGCCTCTGTATGCCACGTGGCGGGCCCGGAGCTCTCCTCTGAGGAGAGGGAGGTCCGGCCCCGCCATACGCGTGGTGCCTTCGGAGCTCTCCTTGCGGAGAAGGGTGAGTTCCTTAGGCATTTTCCCCTGTGCGCGGGGGTACCCCATATCACGGGTACCGACAACGGGGGTACCCCATATCGCGGGTACCGACAGTGGCCCCCGAGCTCTCCTCGGGGGAGGTAACGAGCCCGAGGTGAGGCCTTCTCCTACCCGCACACTTTCTTATCTTGAGTACTCCCTGTGCTGGCAGGGTCTTGACGGCTTCGGAGTTCAGCCTCTTAGGAGAGGGTGAAGCCTGGCATCGGAGCTCGGCCCAGCTGTGGGGGCGGATGTCCGGAAGTCATCGGAGCTCAGGTCCACGAAGGGCGTGAGGTCCGGTATCAGGGCTCGCCTCTGAAAGGAGGGCGAGGGCTGGCATCGGAGCTCGGCCCAGCTGTGGGGGCGGAGGTCCGGAAGTCATCGGAGCTCAGGCCAGCGAAGGGCGTGAGATCCGGAGGTCATCGGAGCTCAGGCCAGCGAAGGGCGTGAGGTCCGGCATCAGCGCTCGCCTCTGAAAGGAGGGTGAGGGCTGGCCTCGGAGCTCAGCCCAGCTGTGGGGGCGGAGGTCCGGAAGTCATCGGAGCTCAGGCCAGCGAAGGGCGTGAGGTCCGGCATCAGCGCTCGCCTCTGAAAGGAGGGCGAGGGCTGGCCTCGGAGCTCGGCCTGGCTGTGGAGGCGGAGTCCGGAAGTCATCGGAGCTCAGGCCAACGAAGGGCGTGAGGTCCATCATCAGCGCTCGCATCTGAAAGGAGGGCGAGGGCTGGCCTCGGAGCTCGACCTGGCTGTGGAGGCGGAGTCCGGAAGTCATCGGAGCTCAGGCCAACGAAGGGCGTGAGGTCCGGAGGTCATCGGAGCTCAGGCCAGCGAAGGGCGTGAGGTCCGGCATCAGCGCTCGCCTCTGAAAGGAGGGCGAGGGCTGGCATCGGAGCTCGGCCTGGCTGTGGAGGCGGAGTCCGGAAGTCATCGGAGCTCAGGCCAATGAAGGGCGTGAGGTCCGGCATCAGCGCTCGCCTCTGAAAGGAGGGCGAGGGCTGGCCTCGGAGCTCGGCCTGGCTGTGGAGGCGGAGGTCCGGAAGTCATCGGAACTCAGGCCAGCGAAGGACGTGAGGTCCGGAGGTCATCGGAGCTCAGGCCAGCGAAGGGCGTGAGGTCCGGCATCAGCGCTCGCCCCTGAAAGGAGGGCGAGGGCTGGCATCGGAGCTCGGCCCAGCTGTGGGGGCGAAGTCCGGCACTGCTCAGTGGTCCCCCCTTTCCTGTCCCTTAGTCTCATTTGGCTTACTGTCCCAGGCCGGAATACGGGGCTTGGGTAATCCAGTGCACTTGGTCCCGGAGGTCTGGCCCCAGCCCCAGTCAGGGTGTAACCGTCCGGCCCCCTGGTACTCAGACCGTAGCGCTGGGGGGCAGAGTGCGCATGCTTTGGGTGCAAGACCGGGCAAAGCAAGGCTCCTGACCCCCCGGTCTAGCGTAGGTCTTTTCTCGGAGGAGACCGACTGGCGGTACAGTATCCTTACAGGGGGAGATCCAAAAGGCCACCGGGCCTCTGGCAGGTACCCCAAGTGTCGAAGTGTGCGATCGACACTTCCCCCGGGCCTGCACTGGGCAGCCCGCGGAGGTTCTTTTTTCGGAGGGGCTAGTTCCTAGCGGAGAGCTTGCGCGGATGGACGAGTTAGTGAGAGCTTGACACGGGAAGTTTTACGTGGTTCAGGCCGCCGGAGCGTAAAACCCTACGTCCACGGCGAGCTATGGAGCTCGCTGTATTGCTTGCTGCTCAGGGCCGGGGGCCTGAGCTTGGGGGTGAGTTACAGCTTGAGAGTGTATGGCTAGCGTATGAGTTGCAGAATGCGAACCCTTGCTATCGACGCCTACCCGAGCCTTTTATAGTCCAAGGCTCGGGCGGCTTACAAGGGAAGCCGGGACCCGACAGGTGGTCCCGGGGAGATTGTCTATTATCTACCGTATCTGTAGTTATGCCGGTGGTTGCCTCCGGTCGAAGGCTTCTGAGTCTTCCTTTTGCCGCCCTGCCCATGCCGTGCGCTAGTCGTAGTGGTTGATGACGGCGCAGGCGGCATGGGATGTCTTGTCGCGGCGTTTATTACCTGTCAGGTTCTGACACCGCGCGCCAGTCTGTGATGCGACTGGACGCAACGGCACCTGATAGGCGCGCGCTCCGCGTTTCCGCGTCTTGGGAAGACGCGGGCCTTGAATTCTATGTACGGGCAAGGTGAGGGGCACCTTTACGCCTGCTGCCTACCGCTCGGGGGCAGGCAGCACCGTTCTTCCAGCCACGTGGCGGGTCCGGAGCTCTTCTCTGAGGAGAGGGAGGTCCGGCCCCGCTGGACGCGTGGCGCCTTCGGACCTCTCTCCCGCGGAGGGGGGGGTCCGGCTTCTGCATGCCACATGGCGGGCCCGGAGCTCACCTCTGAGGAGAGGGAGGTCCGGCCTTGCTGGACGCGTGGCGTCTTCGGACCTCTCTCCCGCGGAGGGGGAGGTCCGGCTTCTGTATGCCACGTGGCGGGCCCGGAGCTCTCCTCTGAGGAGAGGCCGGTACGGCCCCGCCAGACGCGTGGCGCCTTCGGAGCTCTCCCTGTGAAGAAGGGCGAGCACCTTAGGCATTTTACCCTGTGCGCGGGGGTACCCCATATCTCAGGTACCGACAGTGGCCCCCGGGCCCATCTCGGGGGAGATAGTGAGCCCGAGGTGGGACCTCCGTCTCTTCCGATCCGCGCACTTTCTCTAAGTCCCGACATGACCGCTGCCGGAGCACGAACGGCTGCGGGGTCGTGAGAGCGTGCGCCCACTTGATGATTGCTCTTACTGCGGGGGCGGGAGCCCCGGCCATGTTGAGCTCGCAGGGCTTTCGGAGCTCATCCACTACGGGGGGAGGTCCGGCTTCCGTCTGCCACGTGGCGAGCCCGGAGCCCCTCTCAAGGAAGGGGAGAGTTCCGGGCCTGCTGGACTCGTGGGACCCCTGGGTCCCGCCCTCTCTAGCCCTGGGTCGAAGTAGTTGGTAGCTCCTTTCCCCCTACTTCACGCATTCCCCGTTGCCGTAACCTGGAAGTCCTGCACACAGGTAGAGGAAACGTAATTCTCCTTGGGGGCTCCCCCCCTTGTTTTACAGTCCTATTTGACTTACAGCCCCCAACCATACGCTTGATGCTTGGTGGTTTGTAGAGAGGGGGAACTGAGCACACGGCAGCCATGTACTGCAAGGGTGATAAAAAAATAACTCAATTCACAATTCAAATGAGTACAAGGAAAGAGCAAAGTAGGGCAGACTTCTTTTCGCACAACCTTCCATAGGAGGAAGGCAGGCTAAACATGGAGGCCACGACCCACCCCATTAAGAGGGGAAGCAAGACTCTACACGCTTGGAGTCGGAACCAGGCAAAGCTGAACG
The DNA here is from genome assembly GCA_030760725.1 of Neostapfia colusana. NCBI lineage: Eukaryota > Viridiplantae > Streptophyta > Magnoliopsida > Poales > Poaceae > Neostapfia > Neostapfia colusana. Next base: position 2,416,492 of record JASWHV010000010.1, on the reverse strand, counting down.
TAGTCCTGGACCGTCCCCTGGGGTTTAGCTGCTCCGAGCGCTGCTCCTGGACTCTATGGTGTTCATTACGAAAAGAAAGTACTGACCTATTTTTGCTCTTAGGGGTAGAACTTACGGAGGTGCTCTATGTTCCAAGGATTCGGGAGCAGGTCCCCATCCTCGGTGGAAAGGCGCACACACCCGGGGCGGCATACTTTCGTGACTTGGAAGGGGCCTTCCCAACTGGGGGAGAGTTTGTGGGCCCCTTCACGAGAAAGTATGCGCCGCAACACCAGGTCACCTTCCTGCAGCTCCCGGGCACGCACAGACCTCTGGTGGTAGCGCCGAAGCGCCTGTCTGTACCGCGCGTTACGGAGTGCCGCATGTAATCGGACCTCGTCGACGAGGTCGATTTCTCCCCGCCGGAGGTTGTCCTGCGTGGCTTCGTCGTAAGCCCGGACACGGTGAGACTTCATGGTGATTTCTGGAGGAAGTACAGCTTCGGCCCCGTACACCATGAAGAAGGGTGTCTCCCCGGTGGCCCGGCTCTGGGATGTCCGGTTAGCCCATAGCGTGCTCGGAAGTTCATCTACCCAATTGGCACCATGTTTCTTCAGGCTGGCGAAGGTACGAGTCTTGAGGCCCCGGAGAATCTCCGCATTGGCCCTATCGACTTGCCCATTGCTCTTCGGGTGAGCGACCGAGGCATAGCATACCTGAATGCCAAGGTCCTCGCAGTAGTCTTGAAATGCTGCGCTGGTGATCTGGGTCCCATTGTCAGTGATGATCCTGTTTGGGACCCCGAACCGGCAGACAATGGATCTGATGAATTTTACTGTTGATTGTTTATTAATGGTGACAACTGGTGTAGCTTCTGGCCACTTGGTGAACTTGTCGATGGCAACATAGAGGTACCGGAACCCCCCGACAGTTCTGGGGAATGGCCCCAGGATGTCCAGCCCCCACACGGCAAACGGCCACGAGGGCGGGATCATCTGTACCGCCTGAGCCGGTGTATGGATCTGCTTGGCGTGGAACTGGCACGCCTTGCAGCTCTCGACCAGCTTGACAGCATCCTCGAGTGCTGTCGGCCAGTAGAAGCCATGCTGGAAGGCTTTACCGACAAGCGTGCGTGAGGAAGAATGACTTCCACATTCGCCTCCATGGATCTCAGCGAGCAAGTCGCAGCCTTCCCCCTAGGTTATACACCGCAATAGGACGTGGTTGGCGCCACGCCGGTAGAATCCCCCTCTACCAGCGCGTACCTCTTAGCCATACGCACAATCCGTTCAGCGGTTGCATGTTCATCAGGGAGGATATTGTCCTTCAAGTAGTCCCAGATCTCCGTGATCCATGCATCGGGTCTGACTTGAGCTTCTGGATCTTGAGCGCTGGGTTGCACGGAGTCCCCAGTGACGCTTACAATCCTTGGCGGCGCCCACGGTTGTAGGGCCACCGGGACCGCCAGCTTCGAGGTGCTGGTCAAGCCCCCTTCGCTCGGCTCGGCGGCCCGAGCTGTGGGCCGCAGCAACGTCCTCTCAAAGACTCCTTCAGGCGCAGGGGCTCTGGTGGAAGCCTTCGTTGAAAGGTCGTCGGCTGCGGTATTACCGGCGCGCGGTACGTGGTGCAGGTCCAAGGCGAGGAATTCTTTCTCCAACATCTGCACATGAAGCAGATATGCAGCTAGCTGGGGGTCATTGCAGGAGCATTCGCCCTTGACTTGCTTGATGACCAGCTGGGAGTCGCCCTGTGCCAACAACTGGCGAGCGCCTAAAGACAGGGCTGTCTGCAGGCCAAAGATGAGTGCTTCATACTCCGCCATGTTGTTGGTTGCCTTGAAATTGAGACGCACCATATACCCAAACTGTTCCCCCGATGGCATGAGGAGCAGTACGCCGGCACCGGCCCCCTGCTTTCGCGAGGAGCCGTCGAAGAAGAGTGTCCAGTGGGGTTCGGTGAAGACCGGAGCTTGGTGCTCCGGTTCTCCGCCCCCATGGCCCCCTGGGTCAGCCTCCGTTGGTGTCCACTCCGCCACAAAGTCAGCCAGTGCTTGGCTCTTGACTGCATGGCGTGGGAGGAAGTCCAGCTCAAACTCCGCTAGCTCCGCCGCCCATTTAGCAACGTTGCCCGTCGCATGGGGGCTGTGAAGAATTGTCTTCAGTGGATACGAGGTGACTACCGAGACCCGGTGGGCCTGGAAGTAATGGCAGAGCTTCCTGGAGGCAACGAGCACCGCATACAGCAGCTTGTGGACTTCCAGGTACCTTGTCTTGGCATCATGAAGTACTTCGCTGACGCAGTAGACTGGCCTCTGTACGGTTCGAACCCTCTTTCTCAGGTCTGGGAGGTCCTCGTCCATTGGCCCTCTGGAGGTGGGCGGACCCACGGGGGCCTCCGGGAGCTGGGACCCGGGGGCCCTTAAGCTATCTTGATTGTTCGGGAGCTCCGGGGGGTCTTGGGGGACCTCTGGGAGGTCCCATTTGGCCCCCGGGGGGTCCCGCGGGGCCCCCGGGGGTTTATCTTGGAGGTCCGGGAGACTGCCCAGGACCTCCGGGAGGCCGACCTGGATCTCCGGGAGGTTGCCTTGGAGGCCCGGGAGACCGTCTTGGTCCTGCGGGGCCTCCTGGCGTCTGTCTTCTGCTACCGGAGCAGGTTGTGAAGATGAGGGGTCCGGCCGCTCTGCGACGAGGACCATACTCACTACTTCAGTTGTCGCCACGATGTAGAGCAACAGGTGCTCTCCGGGCTCAGGGGCTACCATGACTGGTAGGGTCGTCAGGAGTCGCTTCAACTCCTGGAAAGCCTCTTCCGCTTCATCAGTCCAGGCAAAGGGGCCCGACTTGCGCAGGAGATTAAAGAAAGGGAGTGCCCGCTCTGCTAGCCTCGGTATAAACCGACTCAGCGCGGCTAGACATCCTGTGAGTTTCTGGACATCTTTGACGCGGGCAGGGGGCCGCATCAAGTCGATGGCCTTGATCTTCTCTGGGTTGGCCTCAATCCCCCGGTGCGAGACCAGGAACCCTAAGAGCTTCCCAGAGGACACGCCGAACACACATTTATCTGGGTTCAGCTTGGTGCGTGTAGAGCGCAACTTGTCAAAGACTAGGGCTAGGTTATCTAGCAGGGACGGACCCTGCTTGACCTTGACAACTATGTCATCGACATACACCTCAACCAGGTCTCTTATTAACTCCCCAAAGGTTTTGTGCATTGCCCGCACAAAGGTGGGGAGTGCATTCTTTAGGCCGTAAGGCATAGACACATAGCAATAAAGGCCTTCCACTGTGATGAAGGAGGTGTGCTCCTCGTCCTCCCTAGACATGGGGATCTGATGGAAACCCGAATAGGCGTCTAGGAAGCACAGCATATCACAGCCTGACGTTGAGTCTACTATTTGGTCTATTCTAGGGAGAGGGAATGGATCTTTAGGACATGCCTTATTGAGACTGGTGTAGTCGATGCACATCCGGAGCTTCCCGCCGGCCTTCGGGACAACGACGGGGTTCGCCAACCATCGTGGGTGGTGGACCTCCCGTATGAAGCCAGCGTCCAGCAGCTTCTTGACTTCCTCACGGATGAAGTTCTGCCGCTCAATGGACTGCTTGCGGGGCTTCTGTTGAACCGGCCGGGCGTCGGGGAAGACTTTCAAGTGGTGCTCGATCACCTTCCTGGGGATCCCCGGCATCTGTGACGGCTGCCATGCAAACACGTCGACGTTGCGCCGGAGGAAGGTGACGAGCGCACCTTCCTATTTACTATCCAGGCCCCCGGCTACCCGGGTGGTCTGGGTAGCTTCGGCGCTGACTTGGACGACCTTTAAGGGGACGCCGCCCTCGTCGAGAGGTTGCACCCGGGGTGCTGTGGTGGAGGCACGGTGACGTGCACACGGGCGGAGCTGGTCCGATTCCGTATTGCCGGGGGCTGAGGCCCCAGCTGTCGCGAGTGCTTGGAGCTTCTCCAGGGCCGACACTGCAGCAGTGCGGTCCCCACAAATCCTGAGAACACCTGTCGGCGTTGGCATCTTCAGGACAAGGTAGCCGTAATGGGCTACAGCCATGAACCGGTACAGGGCTGGCCTGCCGATTATGGCATTGAAGGGGAGGTCTATCTCCGCTACGTCGAACTGGATGTACTCTGTTCGATAGCTGTCCGGAGCCCCGAAGGTCACCGGGAGACTAATGCTGCCGTAGGGGATAACCTGTCCCGGCGCTACCCCTGAGAACGGACTCGACGGGGTGAGCTTGGCCATCGGGATCTGCAGCTTCTGGAAAGCTGCACGGCTGATGAGGTTCAGCCCAGCCCCTCCATCCACCAAAACGTGGTACATTCTCACGTTGGCGATGGTAGGGGCCACCAGGAGCGGCAGCTGGCCGGCCCCAGCCATGTTCCTGGGGCAGTCGGTGGCATCAAAGCTGATGGGGGTCCCCATCCACTTTAGGTGCGGTGCAGCACTTGGGAGTGGCGCCACCGACGCTACCGCTCGGCGCAGAGTCTTGACTGCGCTTCGGGACGAGGGGTCGGCGGACCCGCCGTATATGACGTAGAGCTTCTTCCGACGCTCATCGCCGCTGGAGTCGGAATCCTCGTGATTGCGTGCCGCCTTCACGACACGCGGAGGCTCCCGGATCTCCTCTGGGTGGTCGATGTTATCTGGAACATCCACCCTCTGCTCACCTTCCTTTGGACGGAAGGGCAGGTCATCAGCCCGCTGCCGCTTCTCCTTGCGGAAACGCTCTGCGAGCCTTCGGATCTCCCGGCACTCGGCAGCAGTGTGGCGACAGCTGCCGTGCACGGGGCACATACTGTCTTTATCACCTTCTGGGATTGGTGATCTTCGGTGCTTCTTGTCGGGGCGCGGCCCCCGAGCGCCACCGAGCGTCGCTGCAGTGACGACTGGGACTGCGGTCGGTGACTCTATCTTGCTTCTGCCTCGGCCCTTGGCCTTCCTGCTGCTTCCACAGGGAGTAGGACTGGATCCGGGCAGTCCCCCTGACTCGGAGGATGGCAGCGAGTGCCAGCTCCGTCCTTCGGCAGCTCTGGCGCATTTGTCCGCCAAGCTGAAGAGCTCTGAGACGTCGCGGACCTCCCTGGTCGCGAGCTTCTCGAGCATCTTCTTGTCCCGGACCCCTTGCCGGAACGCCACCACCACAGAAGCATTTTGAATGTGTGGGATGGTGTTCCGCACCTGGGAGAACCGCTGGATGAAATAGCGCAGCGACTCCCCAGGCTGCTGCTGGACGGCGTGGAGGTCGAGCTCCGTGCCAGGCCGGATGTAGGAGCTGCCGAAGTTGGCTACGAACTGTCGGCAAAGCTCTCCCCAGGAGGTGACAGAACCTTGGGGGAGGTTCATGAGCCAAGACCGGGCTGGACCAGTCAAGGCGACAGGGAAGTAATTGGCCATGACGGCTTCATTCCCTCCTGCGGCAAGTACGGCGGTGGAGTAGATCTGGAGAAACTCCGCCGGGTTGACGCTGCCGTCATACTTCTCGGGCAGGTGTGGCCGAAACTTGCGCGGCCACTTCGCAAAGCGAAGATGGGGCGCGAGGGCTGCACATCCTGCTTCCGTCACCGCAGGTTCTGGTGCCGCGAACACTGAGTTCGCACCAGGCACAGTGTACCCCGGTACGGGCAAAGCTGCACCGTAGCCCGGGGGCGCCATCTGCAGTACATATGACTGTGGCATATTCTGCACAGCGCAGGCCTGGGGCAGAGGTCGCATGGCGAAGGTCTGCTCTTCAGGCTGGGTCGAGGCCGACGTCATGCTGTCGTCAGCTCCTTGGTAGCGACGCCTTTCTCGGCGTTGCTCGAGGTATACCCGGGCATCTTGACCCGAGCGACACCGCTCCAGCTCTGTACTCAGATCCATCGATTGAGGGCTGGCAGAGCTGGAATCTGCCGTCTGTTCATCAGCCATCGGCGTGCGTATCAGCGACACGGCCGGCTGGTTAGAGTGTCGTCTCCGCCGGAGTCGTGGGCTTGCGGCAGCGACGACAAGACGGTCTACCTCGAGAATCCACCGCTGGGTCGCTGCCTGAGGCGCGTCTCCAGCGGGCGGATTGTGCAGTAGCGCTCTTGCTGCAGCTAGCGCGCCCCGTCCGGGTACGCCCGGCGCTACTGGAGATATGACGCTGGTTGGATCCTGCATTGCCGGGGTCGGCGCTGCCAGAGCCGGTTGCTAGCTCCCAGCTTGTACTGACACACTCCATCCTGAGTGTGTTGGCTTGTACTCCCCCCTATCCGCGGCTTGCCGCGGAGGCGGGGGAGGTGAGCTTGCCGCCGAAGGGAGCTTGGTCATCTTCGTTGGCGGAAACTCGTCGCGCTAGGGGAAAAGCCCCCTACCTGGCGCGCCAAATGTCGAAGTGTGCGATCGACACTTCCCTCGGGCCTGCACTGGGCAGCCCGTGGAGGTTCTTTTTTCGGAGGGGCTAGTTCCTAGCGGAGAGCTTGCGCGGATGGACGAGTTAGTGAGAGCTTGACACGGGAAGTTTTACGTGGTTCAGGCCACCGGAGCGTAAAACCCTACGTCCACGGCGAGCTATGGAGCTCGCTGTATTGCTTGCTGCTCAGGGCCGGGGGCCTGAGCTTGGGGGTGAGTTACAGCTTGAGAGTGTATGGCTAGCGTATGAGTTGCAGAATGTGAACCCTTGCTATCGACGCCTACCCGAGCCTTTTATAGTCCAAGGCTCGGCCGGCTTACAAGGGAAGCCGGGACCCGATAGGTGGTCCCGGGGAGATTGTCTATTATCTACCGTATCTGCAGTTATGCCGGTGGTTGCCTCCGGTCGAAGGCTTTTGAGTCTTCCTTTTGCCGCCCTGCCCATGCCGTGCGCTAGTCGTAGTGGTTGATGACGGCGCAGGCGGCATGGGATGTCTTGTCGCGGCGTTTATTACCTGTCAGGTTCTGACACCACGCGCCAGTCTGTGATGCGACTGGACGCAACGGCACCTGACAGGCGCGCGCTCCGCGTTTCCGCATCTTGGGAAGACGCGGGCCTTGAATTCCTTGTACGGGCAAGGTGAAGGGCGCCTTTACGCCCGCTGCCTACCGCTCGGGGGCAGGCAGCACCGTTCTTCCAGCCACGTGGCGGGTCCGGAGCTCTTCTCTGAGGAGAGGGAGGTCCGGCCGCGCTGGACGTGTGGCGCCTTCGGACCTCTCTCCCGCGGAGGGGGGGGGTCCGGCTTCTGCATGCCACGTGGCGGGCCCGGAGCTCACCTCTGAGGAGAGGGAGGTCCGGCCTCGCTGGACGCGTGGCGTCTTCGGACCTCTCTCCCGCGGAGGGGGAGGTCCGGCTTCTGTATGCCACGTGGCGCGCCCGGAGCTCTCCTCTGAGGAGAGGGAGGTCCGGCCCCGCCAGACGTGTGGCGCCTTCGGAGCTCTCCCTGCGGAGAAGGGCGAGCACCTTAGGCATTTTACCCTGTGCGCGGGGGTACCCCATATCTCAGGTACCGACACCAAGCATTACCGCCTTCGCCAGGACGGCAAATATCGACTATGCATGAGAGCAGGAAAGAGGAACCAAGTGTAAAATGGACTCACACTGTCTAGAGCGTGGGGAGGTGTTCATATAAATTAATGCGCAATTTAAATAAACACCTAAGTAAGCATGGTGAACTTACTGGTGTAGCGTCGGAGCGCTTGTCTTCACGCAGAGCGGGTCATGCGTGGCTTCGTCGTACGCCGGACACGGGGGGACCCCGATGGCGATCTCAGGGGGAAGCATGGCTTCGGCCCCGCATACCATGTGGAAGGGTAGTTCCCGTGACCCGGCCCTGGGAAATCCGGCTGGCCCTCGACATGGAGGAGCCGGTATCCCCCGACGGCTTTGGGTGCGCGTCTGCACCGGTTGTGTGGGTCTTCTTGGCGTGGACCTGGCACGCATTGCATCCCTAACCGGTTTGACGGCGTCCAGGTGGCTCTCGGTCAGTAGGAGCCATGCCGGGTGGCTTAACCGACCAGCGTGCGGGACGATGAGCGTTCCCATCACTCGCCTCCTTGGACTACTGCGAGCTATTCGCAGCCTTCCTCCTGGGTTATGCCCCGCAATAGGGTGTCGTGGCGCCACGCCAGTAAAGATACCAGCGCGTAGCACATAGCCATCCGCACCACCCGTTCAGCGAATGCACGTTCATCAGGAACGATGTCCTTCAAGGAGTCCCGGACCTCCGTGGTCCATGCATCGGGACTATTTGAGCTTCTGGATCTTGAGCCCTGGGTTGCACGGAGTCCCCAGTGACGCTTACGATCCTTTGGCGGCATCCATGGCTGCAGGGCCGCCGGGACTGCCTAGCTTCGAGGCACTGGTTCAGACCCCTTCGCCCGGCTCGGCGGACCGGGCTGTGGACCGCAGCAACATCCTCTCGAAGACTCCTTCGGGCGCAGGGGCTCCGATGGAGGCCTTCGTTGAGAGGTCGTCAGCTGCGGCCTTGCCAGCGCGCGGTACATGGCGCAGGTCCAAGGCGAGGAAGTCTTTCTCCAACATCCGCACGTGGAGCAGATAAGCAGCTAGCTGTGGGTCATTGCAGGGGCATTCACCCTTAACTTGCTTGATAACTAGCTGGGAGTCGCCCTGCGCCAACAACTGGCGAGCGCCCAGAGACAGGACTGTCTTTTAGGCCAAAGATGAGTGCTCCATACTCTGCCAAGTTGTTGGTTGCCTTGGAATTGAGACGCACCATGTACCCAGACTGCTCCCCCGATGGCATGAGAAGCAGTACGCCGGCACTGGCCCCCTGCTTTCGTGAGGAGCCATCGAAGAAGAGCGTCCAGTGAGGCCCGGTGAAGACCGGAGCTCGGTACATTGGTTCACCGTCTTCACGGCCCCTTGGGTCAGCCTTCGTTGGCGTCCACTCAGCCACAAAGTCAGCCAGTGCTTGGCTCTTGGCTGTCTGACGTGGTCTGGAGCTCAGCTTGAACTCCGCCGTCTTCGGGCTGTCTTCCGGCTTCGGAAGCTGGCAGTGAGTGCCAATTCCGCCCTTCGGCTGCTCTGGCGCACTTGTCCGCCAGGCTGAAGAGCTCAGAGGCATCGCAGACCTCTCTAGTCGCAAGCTTCTCAAGCATCTTCTCGTCCCGGACACCCTGCCGGAACGCTACCACCACAGAAGCACTTCGAATGTGCGGGATGGTGTTGCGTACCTGGGACAACCGCTGGATGAAGGAGCGCAGTGACTCCCCAGGTTGTTGCTTGATGGCGTGGAGGTCAAGCTCCGTGCCGGGACGGGTGTAGGAGCTGCCGAAGTTGGCGATGAACTGCCGGCAGAGCTCTCCCCAGGATGTTATGGAACCCTGAGGGAGGTTCATTAGCCAAGACCGGGCTGGTCCGGTCAAGGCAACGGAGAAGTAGTTGGCCATGACAGCCTCATCCCCTCCCGTGGCAAGTACGGCGGTGGAGTAGATCTGGAGGAACTCCGCCGGGTTGACGCTGCCGTCGTACTTCTCGGGCAGGTGCGTCCGAAACTTGCACGGCCACCTCGCGAAGCGAAGGTGGGGTGCAAGGGCCGCACATCCTGCTCCTGTTGCCGCAGGTATTGGCGCCGCGAACGCTTGGTTCGCACCTGGCACAGTGTACCCCGGTATGGGCAAGGTTGCTCCATAGACCTAGGGCGCCATTTGCAGGGCATATGATTGTGGCATATGCTGCGCGGCGTACGCCTGGGGCAGAGCTCGCATGGCAAAGATCTGCCCTTCAGGCTGGGTCGAGGCCGACGTCATGCTGTCACCAGCCTCTTGGATGCGACGCCTTTCTCGATGTCGCTCGAGGAACACTCGGGCATCTTGGCCCAAGTGGCATCGCTCCAGCTCTGCCCTCAGATCCATCGACGGAAGCCTGGTGGAGCTGGAGTCCGCCGTCTGGCCGTCAACAGTTGGCGTGCGCGTCAGCGACTCAGCCGGTTGACTGGAGCGTCGTCCCCGCCGAAGTCGAGGGTTTGCAGCGGCGACGACGAGGCGGTCTACCTCGCGTATCCACTGCTGGGTTACTGAATGAGGTGCGTCCCCAGCAGGTGGGTTGCGCAGTAGCGCTCTTGCTGCAGCTAGCGCACCCCTGTAGGGTTCGCTTATCTCTGCAGAAGATCTCATGCTGGTCGGAGCCTGCATTGCCGGGGTCGGCGCTGCCAGAGCCGGCTGCTGGCTCCCAGCTTGCGCCGACACACTTCGTCCTGAGTGTGTCGACATGTACTCCCCCTGGTCACGGTTCACCGCGAACGCGGGGGAGGAGAGTTTGTCGCCAGCCTCTTGGTTGCGACGCCTTTCTCGACGTTGCTCGAGGTATACCCGGGCATCTTGGCCCAAGTGACACCGTTCCAGCTCTGTCCTCAGATCTGTCGACTGGAGCCTGGTGGAGCTGGAATCTGCCGTCTGCTCGCCAACCATTGGCGTGCGCATCAGAGACACAGCCGGTTGGCTGGAGCGTCGTCCCCGCTGAAGTCGAGGGTTTGCGGCGGCGACGTCGAGACAGTCTACCTCGCGAATCCACTGCTGGGTCGCTGCCTGAGGCGCGTCCCCAGCAGGCGGATTGTGCAGTAGCGCTCTTGCTGCAGCTAGCGCACCCCGCCGGGTACGCCCAGCGCTACTGAAGACCTGACGATGGTTGGAGCCTGCATTGCCGGGGTCGGCGCTGCCAGAGCCGGCTGCTGGCTCCCAGCTTGCACCGACACACTCCGTCCTGAGTGTGTCGACATGTACTCCCCCCTGGTCACGGTTCGCCGGGAATGCGAGGGAGGAGAGTTTGCCGCTGAAGGAAGCTTGGTCATCTTCGTCGGCGGAAACTCGCCGCGCAAGGGAAAGGCCCCTACCTGGCGCGCCAAATGTCGAAGTGTTCGGTCGACACTTCCCCCGGGCCTGCACTGGGCAGCCCGCGGAGGTTCTTTTTTCAGTGGGGCTAGTCTCTTGCGGAGAGCTTGCGCGTATGGACGAGTTAGTAAGAGCTTGACACGGTGAGTTTTACGTGGTTCAAGCCGCCGGAGCGTAAAACCCTACGTCCACGGCGAGCTATGGAGCTCGCTGCATTGCTTGCTGCTCAGAACCGGAGTCCTGAGCTTGGGGGTGAGTTACAGCTTGGGTGTGAATGGCTAGCGTATGAGTTGCAGAGGTGCGAACCCTTGCTATCGTCGCCTACCCGAGTCTTTTATAGTCCAAGACTCGGGTGGCTTACAAGGGGGGCCCGGGACCCGATAGGTGGTCCCGGGGAGATTGTCTATCATCTACCGTATCTGCAGTTATGCCGGTAGTTGTCTCTGGCGAAGGCTTCTGAGTCTTCGTCTTTCAGCCCTGCCCATGCCGCATGCTAGTCGTAGTGGTCGATGACGGCGGGAGCGGCATGGGATGTCTTGTCGCTGCGTTTATTGGCTGGCAAGATCTGACACCGCGCGCCAGTCTGTGATGCGACTGGGCGCAACGGCACCTGACAGAGGCGTGCTACACGTCTCTGCGTCTTGGGAAGACGCGGGCCTTGAATACCTTGTACGGGCAAGGTATAGGGCGTCTTTACGCCCACTGCCTACCGCTCGGGGGCAGGCAGCGTTCTTCTGCTAGACACGTGGCGGGCCCGGAGCCCTCCTCAGAGGAGAGGGGGGTCCGGCCCCGCAGGACACGTGGAGCCTTCGGACCTCTCCCCGCGGAGGGGGAGGTCCGGCTTCTGTCGGCCACGTGGCGAGCCTGGAGCTCCTCTCGGAGGAGAGGGAGGTCCGGCCCCGCTGGACACGTGGCGCCTTCGGACCTCTCTCCCGCGGAGGGGGAGGTCCGGCTTCTGCAGGCCACGTGGCGAGCTCGGAGCTCTCCTCTGAGGAGAGGGAGGTCCGGCTCCGCCAGATGCGTGGCACCTTCGGAGCTCTCCCTGCGGAGAAGGGCGAGTTCCTTAGGCATTTTCCCCTGTGCGCGGGGGTACCCCATATCGCGGGTACCGACAGTGGCCCCCGGGCCCATCTCGGGGGAGATAGCGAGCCCGAGGTGGGACCTCCGTCTCTTCTGATCCGCGCACTTTCTCTAAGTCCCGCATTGACCGCTGCCGGAGCACGAACGGCCGCGGGATCGTGGGAGCGTGCGCCCACTTGATGGTTGCTTTTACTGCGGCGGTTCCCAAGATTGCCACTTCTGCACGTTGCGGCGCTTTCTTCGGGAACCGCCGGAGTGCCTTGCCGGCTTGTCTTCTTAGGCGACTGACTCCTTGACCCGCCGCTTCAGTTGGGTGACTTGGGTCCACCTGTCATCGGCGCTCGGTCTTGGAGCCGAAGCGTTTGCCGATGCGGTGTATTCGAAGAGTTCCGGATCGCTTGGAATTGCACCTGGGAAGGTGCGAAAGGAGACCGCAACGTGGGCAGGCTCCCCTTATAAGGCTTCCAGCACTTGCACCTTCCTTGAGTCTCTGCGGCCTTGTCTTCTTCCATGGCTTCTAACCCTCCTTTGGGGGGGGGGAATCGCTCTCGATTTCCTCCGGTGATGGCGTCTGCACCAAGTCTGGGACCCAGGGAGCCTGCATGTCTTGCCTCTGGAGGTGGAGCCTCCAAGAGGTCTCAGGTTTGTCCTTCTGACGGGACTCTTCCTAGGCGACGGCAGGCTGAAGGTTCCCTGGCGTTGCGTCCCTTCTTGGATGGTGGAGTCTTCAAAGAAACTGCTGATATGCCGAGGCGGCTTCAGGCGGAGGAGTCTCCAGGGAAACTGCTGAAGCACCAAGGAGGACCCCAGGCGGCAGAGTCTCCAAGAAGACCGCTGAAGCAGCGGAGGGGGCTTCAGGAGCACCCTTGATGACACCGGCTTTTGCGCTGGTGATGAGGGAAGTCTCCAAGGAAACCACTGAAGCAGCGGAGGGGGCTTTTAGGAGCATCCTTGATGATACTGGCCCTCGCGCTGGTGATGGCCGAGGTGATTCCTGCGCTCAGGTCACGGAGTGGGAGAACGCCGCCGGGGCTGAAGCCTGATGGCGTAGCCGCTCTTGCAACTTCTAGGCTCTGGTCCTGCCAGGGGGACCCTGGGGCTTGTTTCTTTCTTTTTTATCGAGTCTGTAGTCCAGCTCATGGAGCCATGGAGCCATGAATACATGAACTCTTATGACCCTTCGTGCCTGCGATGTTTTCTGTCTTCTTCTTGGTTCTGCCTGGCGGAGCCCCTAGCTCCGCAAGGTGCTCAGAGGCCTTCACCAATCTCGACGTTCTGCTCCAGCACTTTCCCCGGGTCCTTACTGTATTAGGGGTCCCGGAGGTCTTCGGGGCCCACCTCATGAGGATGGGGAGGCCCGGATCTGCCGGCCATGTGGCAGGCCCGGAGCTCTCTTCTGAGGAGAGGGAGGTCCAGCCCCGCGGGACACGTGGGGCCTTCGGACCCCGCCTCAGAGAGAGGGGGGAATCCGGTCCCGCTGGACACGCGGATCCTTCGGTCTTGCTTTGGAGTCCTGGTCTTGTGTGGTCCCGTAGTGGCCCCCAGGTAGGGGCGTCCCATTGGTCGGGTGCTCCTACCAAACTCCTGTAGGGATTTGAGGCCGAGAGGTCCTGCACACAAGTAAGGGAAATGTAATTCTCCTTGGGGGCTCCCCCTCCTTTATCTCATAGTCTTATTTGGCTCACGATCCCTAACCATATGCACGGTGCTTGGGGACTGTAGTGCGCGAAGTGCCGGGGGCTCGGGCCCCCTTCGACTATTGGCAGGTATCTCCAACGCAACCGCCTCTGGTAGGGCAGTAAATGCCGACTAGGGGTGAGAATGAGAAGAGGGAGCTGAGCGCATGGCGGCCATGCACCGGAGGTGTAGTCATAAAAAATATAGTACATAATTTAAATGAGTACAAGGAAAGAGCAAAGTAGAACAGGTTTCTTTTCGTATAATTTTCCACAGGAGGAAGGCAGGCTAAACATGGAGGCCACGACCCACCCCATTAAGAAGGGAAGCAAGACTCTACGCGCTTGGAGTCGGAACCAGGCAAAGCTGAACGTAGTCCTGTACCGTCCCCTGGGGCTTAGCTGCTCCGAGCGCTGTTCCTGGACTCTTCGGAATTTATTACGAAAAGAAGAGTCTGTCCTATTTTTGCTCTAGGGGTAGAACTTACGGAGGTGTTCTATGTTCCAAGGGTTTGGGAGCAGGTCCCTGTAAGGGCCTCAGTTTTGACACACCTTTGCAGTGTTCATCACCACACCACACACCTCATTTGAGGAAGGATGATGAACACAAATGAAAAGCAAGTAACAATTATCAACATGCTCATTAGAGAACAAACTCACACATTGCAAAAGTGGTATTTCCCACATGTGATATAGATGGGCTGGACATATGGAAACTCCTACACTTTGCTAAGGATGTCCATGCCAAGTTTCACCCAAATTCCAAACCTTTTTGAGGTCATTTTGGGTATAGTTAGAAAGAGGGCAGTTTGGAGCCATATTCAAATTCAAACTGTTTTTATCCCATGAAATTAAAAGTGGGAGGCATATTCTTACTCAGCACATTTTTGTGAGCCCACACACCGAGTTTCACTCCAATTGGGGTTGATCCTGACGTGAACTAAGTGGGGCAGGTTCAAACTTCATTTGAATTCAAAACTGCATTTGTGCTGAAATTCACTCAAACCAAGCCCAATTCGAATCCTATGCAATTCGAATGGCTCAGGGGTGAATAATCTGAACCACCAGGGGTATTATGGGGTTCACTGTTCACTACAGTGATTAGGAGTGAATTTCAGAGGTTAAAACCCCAGGTGGGGCCCACATGTCATAGAGGGAAGAAGGAGAAACTTGCAACCAAAGTCAGAGTCTCGGTGGGAAATTCCACCGAGCAGCTGTCGGGCTGTGCCACCGAGCAGCTGCCGGCGCCACCAGCTGCTTCCCCCTCCGCGCGCTGGCGCCCAGGGCGGCTTGCTCGCGCCCCCACGCGACCGGCACTGCCTCAGCCGAGCAGGAGTCGGACGGCTTTATCTTCTCGCGGGCAAACCCGAGCAGCGGCATTGTCTCTCGCCGCAGCTCTCTGCTCAATCGGGAAAATCAGCAAAACCATCTCCTCCTTCGTCCTTGAGCTGCTAGACAGCCACCTGAGGTCGCACTTCACCTCCCCAACACCAGAAACCCCGAGTTCCGACCTCCCTTGCCCAAGAGCGATCGCCACCGCGGTGACCTAGCCTCAGCCGAGAGTCAGGCGCCCGTGGACAGCGTTCCCCAGGCGTTTACACGGTCCAGCAAGAGAGGCAATAGGAGCGCGCAACCACCGTGCTGCTCTCCTCCAAGTTTGGAAGCCAACCGTGAAGAATCCACGGAGAATTTCTAGTTTTTGCTCCGGCGACCGTAACCCGAACTTCCGGTACGGTTTCTTTAAATTCTCGCTCTATGATCTTTCGGAGGTCATCAAATCTTGCACATAGACGCTGGACTAGCTGGTGCCCAAGTTCTTTTTTGCATCCGTAGCATGAAACTGTCTAGGAGTGACGAATTTCGAGCTCGATCGAGGGCAGTCATGGCGGGTACGATCGGTCACACCGTGCCGACCGACTTTCCGCCATCCCTGGACCTTTTCGGCAGCTTGTCAAGCTTCCTAGAGGTACACTGATGCTGTAGGACCGTTTGTTCGAGGTGTTGGCGGGTTAGGACCCACGGTCGACAGTGCCGAACCTCAACCAAGGCCGCGGCACGTCGCCGAGCTATTTCCGGTCACCTCCAGCCCGACCTGACACCACCGACGTGTTCCTCGACGTCGACAACCCCCTGGCGGCGAGTTTCAGACCATGGGAGGTCCGGCAGCGGCGAGCCGGCGAGCCCTGGGTCTGCTCCGGCAAGGTCGGCAGCGCGGGCGCGAGAGAACGGCGGGAGGAAGAAGCCGGCTGACCCACGTGTCAGCGGCTGAAGAATTTAAATCGGGATCGAGTGTGGCCGGGGATCCGCTGTGCCGGCGCGCAGATACCCTGTGAGCTCCGGTGTGCCGGACACCTCCGCGCTCGACACGTGTGGTATCTCCGGGGTGCCGGACACCTCCGCGCTCGACACGTGTGGTATCTCCGGGGTACCGGACACCTCCGCGCTCAACTCGTGTCCCCGCGGCCCCCCGCGAGATTTCAACTTTCCCCGATTTTCAGAATTCTTCCAAACTTCAAATCCTCACAACTTTAGCTAGGAACCTTCAAATTAAGTGAGACCAACTCCATTAGAACCCTCTGAAAATCTAGTTTTCAGAAAGTCATAGTTTGTTTCATGAAAATCCCTAGAACACCCTAAGAGTTCAAATTAAGGTCAAGGACATAATTAATTGTGGAGGGCTCAAATGAGCTTTGCTGCAACTAAAACTTGACCAAGTCTCTGTTTAGGTTGTAACCAAGCCACAGTAAAAGTTTCACAGTCATTAGGTCTGCCTAGCAAGGGTTATAGACTTAACAACTTCAAACTTAATACAAATGCATTAAATTAATACATGTATTGTTTCTATCATGTAGTCGCTAAGGTCGAGGAGGAACCCGAAGTCCTAGACTTTGTTACTCCGGAGGAACAGCTAGCCTACGACCAAGAGCAGCAAGGCAAGCTCCGGTTTGCATTAACCTTTTTACAAATGTTTATTGTTTTGAGCACATCTTTGAATATTGTTCTTTGCATTAGAGTCTTGATTGGAAACCCAACTGCATAGCCAAGAAAACCATGGGTTGGGTTTAGGATTGAAAACCTCGTTAGCCACTGCATTGCTAAGATAGAGTAGGATTCGGTACAAGTCGAGTAGTTGGAACTACTCGCGAGCATAGGCTAGAGGCACTCGACTCGGGTAGTGTTAGCACATGAAACACATGGCAAGAAAATGAGACCAAGCGGAGAGTAAGGGCAGCAGGACTTTGCGGCCTGTGTGCTGTAGCCCCGCTTGTGTCGATTGAGGACCGAGCCGTGTGCGGGCCTGTTGAACAAGCTAGAACAGTACCGAAGACCTACCGGCTATATGGGAACCGGGAAACTGATGCAACTCGGGTAGCTGGGTGTTGAGGCATAGCTGGTCCTTCAGAGGGTAGGTTGAGAGCTCGAGGTGTAAATCGGCTGGCGGCACTGAGATGCGCGTGCAGAGACCTCTTGCTCGGGACGATTGGACCGGTTCAACATTTGGCTAACGGGTGAAAGGTAGTCGCGTACGACGTCCGTGATGGTTGTTGTAGGCAACATCGAGTACGGGCATACGTGACGGGTTGTTCGGGTAACCCTGCAGGTGTAAATCGATTATAATCGCCGTCCCTCGTGGTCAGTGAGTACCACTTGTTCACTGTACCGTGACGTAGAAATAACAGGCTAGTCACATGTTAAAATGTTGCTGATTGAAAGCTGGACATTGATTGTTAATGATATGCTGTAGCTTAGAGCTAACTAAAGTTCTTTTCAACTTTGGGCAAAGTACATGAGAGAAATGCGTTTCTTGTTTGATTGCGGCTCTCTCATGTGCCTTAGCGTAAGGTTCTCCACAACCTGCTGCTAAAACTTGAAAGTAAGGTTCTACTAATTAGGCGAGTCCTTGCAACTGATTTTTACCTCATGTAACCCATTACCCTCATATAGAAGTTCCATGTTTAGGTGAGACGGGTCAGACTTGCTGAGCCTTCGTGCTCACTGCTTGTGTTTGAAGCTTTTGCAGGGTTCTATGAGGAAGGGACTCCCGAGGAGGAGACGGAACCCCAGGAGGGGAACCCCGTCGAGTGGGAGTTGTGCACGCCGCAGAGTTAGTGTGCGTGTGTGCTAGCAAGGACACGTTCGAGGGCTGAACGTGCACTTGATGCTTAGTCTACGCCGCGAGTGTAGACTGAACTTATTTTGATGTAAACATGTTCATAAACTTGTTTATGTAATAAAATTTCCGCTTTCGCTTTGTACCTTTGACGTGTGTTATACGGTGCTGTGCAAAGCAGCACCCCTCAGCGTGATCCTGGCTCGACAGGACCATTGGGGTCGTGTCAGTCCCCATCCTCGGTGGAAAGGCGTACGCACCCGGGGCGGCATACCTTTGCGACTCGGAAGGGACCTTCCCAACTAGGGGAGAGTTTGTGGGTCCCTTCGCGAGAAAGTATGCGCCGCAGCACCAGGTCACCTTCCTGCAGCTCCCGGGCACGCACAGATCTCTGGTGGTAGCGACGGAGCGCTTGTCTGTACCATGCGTTGCGGAGTGCTGCATGCAATCGGACCTCGTCGACGAGGTCGATTTCTCCACGCCGGAGGTTGTCCTGCGCGGCTTCGTCGTAAGCCCGGACACGGTGAGACTTCATGGTGATCTCTGGGTGAAGTACAGCTTCGGCCCCATACACCATGAAGAAGGGTGTCTCTCCGGTGGTCCGTCTCTTGGATGTACGGTTAGCCCATAGTGTGCTCGGAATCTCATCCACCCAATTGGCACCATGTTTCTTCAGACTGGCGTAGGTGCGGGCCTTAAGGCCCCGGAGAATCTCTGCGTTGGCCCTCTCGACTTGCCCATTGCTCTTTGGATGGGCAACAGAGGCATAGCACACCTGAATGCCGAGGTCTTCGCAGTAGTCTTGGAAGGCTGCGCTGGTGAACTGGGTCCCGTTGTCGGTGATGATCCTGTTCGGGACCCTGAACCGGCAGACAATAGACTTGATGAACTTTACTGCGGATTGCTTGTTGATGGTGACAACTGGTGTGGCTTCCGGCTACTTGGTGAACTTGTCGATGGCGACGTAGAGGTACCAGAATCCCCCGACAGTTCTGGGGAATGGTCCCAAGATGTCCAGCCCCATACGGCAAACGGCCATGAAGGTGGGATCATCTGTACCGCCTGAGCCGGTGTATGGATCTGCTTGACGTGGAACTGGCACGCCTTGCAGATCTCGACCAGCTTGACGGCATCCTGGAGTGCTGTCGGCCAGTAGAAGCCATGCCGGAAGGCTTTACCGACAAGCGTGCGTGAGGAAGAGTGACTTCCACATTCGCCTCCATGGATCTCAGCGAGCAAGTCGCAGCCTTCCCCCTGGGTTATGCACCGCAATAGGATGTGGTTGGCGCCGTGCCGGTAGAGATCCCCCTCTACCAGCACGTATCTCATAGCCATACGCACTATCCGTTCAGCAGTTGCATGTTCATCAGGGAGGATGTTGTCCTTCAAGTAGTCCCGGATCTCCGTGATCCATGCATCGGGTCTGACTTGAGCTTCTGGATCTTGAGCGCTGGGTTGCACGGAGTCCCCAGTGACGCTTACGATCCTTGGCGGCATCCATGGCTGTAGGGCCGCCGGGACCGCCAGCTTCAAGTTGCTGGTCAAGCCCCCTTCGCCTGGCTCGGCGGGCCGGGCTGTGGGCCGCAGCAACGTCCTCTCGAACACTCCTTCGGGCACGGGAGCTCCGGTGGAAGCCTTCTGTCGGTACCTGCGATATGGGGTACCCCCGCGCACAGGGGAAAATGCCTAAGGAACTCGCCCTTCTCCGCACGAAGAGCTCCGAAGGCGCCACGCGTCCAGCGGGGCCGGACCTCCCTCTCCTCAGAGGAGAGCTCCGGGCCTGCCACGTGGCTTACAGAAGCCGGACCTCCCCCTCCGTGAGAGAGAGGTCCGAAGGTGCCACGTATCCGGCGGGGCTGGACCTCCCTCTCCTTAGAGAGGAGCTCCGGGCTCACCACGTGGCCGACAGAAGCCGAACCTCCCCCTCCGCGGGGAGAGGTCCGAAGGCTCCACGTGTCCTATGGAACCGGACCCCCCTCTCCTCCGAGGAGGGCTCAGGGCCCGCCACGTGGCCAGCAGAACGGCACTACCTGCCCCCGTGCGGTAGGCAGCGGGCGTAAAGACGCCCCATACCTTGCTCGTACAAGGTATTCATGGCCCGCGTCTTCCCAAGACACGGAGACGCAGAGCACGCCTCTGTCAGGTGCCGTTGCGCCCAGTCGCGTCACAGACTGGCGTGCAGTGTCAGAGCCTGCCAGCCAATAAACGCAGCGACAAGACATCCCATGCCGCCCCCGCCGTCATCATCCACTACGACTAGCATGCGGCATGGGCAGGGCTGCAAGACGAAGACTCAGAAGCCTTCACCAGAGAACTCTACCAGCATAACTGCAGATACGGTAGATAACAGTCAATCTCACCGGTACCACCTGTCGGGTCCCGGGCCCCCCTTGTAAGCCACCCGAGTCTTGGACTATAAAAGGCTCGGGTAGGCAACGTTAGCAAGGGTTCGCACTCCCGCAACTCATACGCTAGACATCTCTCATCCCCAAGCTCAGGACTCCGGTTCTGAGCAACAAGCAATACAGCGAGCTCCATAGCTCGCCGTGGACGTAGGGTTTTACGCTCCGGCGGCCTGAACCACGTAAAACTCGCCGTGTCAAGCTCTTACTAACTCGTCCATACGCTCAAGCTCTCCGCAAGTGACTAGCCCCACCGAAAAAAGAACCTCCGCGGGCTGCCCTGTGCAGGCCCGGGGGAAGTGTCGACCGAACACTTCGACATTTGGCGCGCCAGGAAGGGGGCTTTTTCCCTTGCGCGACGAGTTTCCGCCGACGAAGATGACCAAGCTTCCTTCAGCGGCAAACTCTCCTCCTCCGCGTTCACGGTGAACCGTGACCAGCGGGGAGTACATGTCGACGCACTCAGGACGGAGTGTGTCGGCACAAGCTGGTAGCCAGCAGCCGACTCCGGCAACGCCGACTCCGGCAATGCAGGCTCCGACCAGTGTGAAATCTTCTGCAGCGCTGAGCGTACACCATGGGGGTGCGCTAGCTGCAGCAAGAGCACTACTGCGCAACCCACCTGCTGGGGATGCACCCCATTCAGCGACCCAACAGTGGGTCCGCGAGGTGGACCGCCTCGTCGTCGCCTCCGCGAACCCTCGGTTTCGGCGAGGGCGACGCCCCGGCCAATCGGCTGTGTTGCTGACGCGCACGCCAACGGTTGACGGGCAGACGGCGGATTCCAGCTCCTCCAGGCTCCCGTCGACGGACCTGAGAAGGGAGCTGGAACGGTGCCACTTGGGCCAGGATGCCCGGGTGTACCTCGAGCGACGTCAAGAAAGGCGTCGCAACCAGGAGGTTGGCGACAGCATGACGTCGGCCTCAACCCAGCCTGGAGGGCAGATCTTCGCCACGCGAGCCCTGCCCCAAGCATACGCCGCGCAGCATATACCACAACCATATGCACTACAAGCGGCACCCCCGGTTTATGGTGCAGCCTTGCCCATGCCGGGGTACACGTGCCAAGTGCGAACCAAGCGTTCGCAGCGCCAATACCTGCGGCAACAGGAGCAGGATGTGCGGCCCTTGCACCCCACCTTCGCTTCACGAGGTGGCCACGCAAGTTTCGGCCGCACCTGCCCGAGAAGTATGACGGCAGCGTCAACCCGGCGGAGTTCCTCCAGATCTACTCCACCGCCGTACTTGCCGCAGGAGGGGATGAGGCTGTCATGGCCAACTACTTCCCCGTCGCCTTGACTGGCCCAGCTCGGTCTTGGCTCATGAATCTCCCTCAGGGGTCCATAACTTCCTGGGGAGAGCTCTGCGGCAGTTCATCGCCAACTTCGGCAGCTCCTACACCTGTCCCGGCACGGAGCTTGACCTTCACGCCATCAAGCAACAACCAGGGAGTCGCTGCGCTCTTTCATCCAGCGATTCTCCCAAGTACGCAACACCATCCCGCATATTCAAAGTGCTTCTGTGGTGGTGGCGTTCCGGCAGGGTGTCCGGAACGAGAAAATGCTTGAGAAGCTCGCGACCAGAGAGGTCCTTGACTTCTCTGAGCTCTTCAGCCTGGCGGACAAATGCGCCAGAGCAGCTGAAGGGCGGAACTGGCACTCTCTGCCGACCTCCGAGTCAGGAGGACAGCCCGGGTCCGGCGCTGCTGCCTATGGAGGTGGCAAGAAGGCCAAGAACCGGGGGAGTGGCAAGATGAAGTCATCGTTCGCGGCTCCCGTTGCCGCAGCAGCGACGACTAGTGGAGCTCGAGGGCCACGCCCCGACAAAATGCAGCGGCAGTCACCAGCCCCAGATAGTGACCAGGGCGGGCTATGCCCCGTGCATGGCGCCGGCAACCATACTGCTGCCGAGTGCTGGGATATCCAGAGGCTCGCAGAGCGCTTCCGCAAAGGAAGACAGCAGAGAGCTGAAGCACCGCCCCACCCACAGAGGGATGGCAAGCAGAAAGTCGACGCTCCAGTCAGCGCCGCCCACCAGGTGGGGCTTCAGGAGCCTCAGCGTGTCATAAAGACAGTGCATAACGGTGAGGACTCCAGCTCCGATGGTGACGGGCCGGGGTGGTAGCTGGCTGTGGCTGCCGTCCCAGGTCAGTGGAGGCTACACTGCTGCGGCGTCAACCTTGGAGAAGCCCCAAGTAGTCGCAGCAGCCCGAGCACCGATCACAATGGTGCAAGGTCGGGCCAGCCTCACCCGAGAGCACGCCTCCGTGCCTCGGTCATACCTCCCGGGGGCCGCCCAAGGTCTGTCAACCCCTTGAAGGCCTTGCCAGAAGAGGAAGACGCCTTAGGTCTTCCAAGACGAGCCCGGGTCCACCTACCCCTTGAAGGCCTTAGCCAGAAGGGGAGAACTCCCCGGGGGCATCCAGGAGAAGCCGTGCAGGACCTGATCCAGCATGAAGATGACAACCACGTCGATGAGACTCGGCTACAGGTAACACCCCACAACGCACGGTCTCGGCTGATGCTCTAAGCACTACCGCCAAAGAACCAAACGCGTCAGGGACCTGCAGAAGGGCAACCTGGTGTCGCGGCACGCTCTTTCCCGAGAAGGACCTATAAACTCTCCCCCAGCAGGGAAAGTCCCTTCCGAATCACGAAAGCTGCCGCCCCAGGTACACATGCCCTTCAACCGAGTGTGGGATCCGTTCCCAAGACCCTTGGCATGGAGCAACACTGTAAGTCCTACTCCCCGAGCATTAGTAGAACAGGGTCATTCCCTTCTGTAATGAATCCCATAGAATTTAGGAACAGTGCTTGGGGCAGCTGAGTCTCAAGGGACGGTACAGGACTACGTCCAGTTTAGCCTGGTTCCGACCCTAAGCGCGTAGAGTCTTGCTTCCCTTGTAGACGAGGCGGATCATTGCCTCCATGTACAGCCAGAATTCCACCTATGGGCATGAACACAAAAACTTGTTCTACTTAGCTCTCTCTCATGCGCTCATTTAAATTATGCATTAATTTTTATGATCGCACTATCTATGTATGAACACGTACATCTAGCTCCCTCTCTCCCGCGCTCATCCATAGTCAGCATTTGCTATCCTACCGAGGGCGGCCGCGCTTGAGGGACCTGCCGATGGCCGAGTGAGTCTCTCGGGCCTCCCCCAGTTAGGTGTTGTGGTGCCAGTTGGTCACCTCCAGGAAAGGCCTGCGTTGTGCATGGGGGGTCCAGGGTGCGTATCCCGCTTAGCAGGCTCTGAGCCCAAAGCGTGCGCATCCTGCCCTCCGGAGGTACAGGGGAGTACAACCTCTTTGCCTGGTCATGAACCCAAAGCACGTGCACTCTGCTTCCCCAGCGCACGACCCGGTACTGGATCGGACGACCGTACCCAGACCTCGGAGGGAGCCGGAGCTCCGGCGCCTCGAGCACAGAATTGCCCAAGCCCCGTATAATGGATCAGGATTGTAAGCCGAATAAGACTAGGAGACGGGAGGGGAGGACCCCCCGAGGAGAATTACGTTTCCTCTGCCTGTGTGCAGGACCTCCAGGTTACGACAACGGGGACTGCATGAAGCGGGGGAAAGGAGCTACCAACTACTCCGGCCTAGGACTGGAAGGACCGGGTCGCGCCCCTTCAGCAGGGGCGAGGCCCGAAGGCCCCACGTGACCAGCGGGCCCGGAGCTCCCGCCTCCCCTGAGAGGGGCTCCAGACTCGCCACGTGGCAGGCGGAAACCGGACCCCCCCTCTGTGGGAGGGCTCCAAAAGCCCTACGTGTCCAGCAGGGCCAGAGCTCCCGCCTCCTGAGGAGGGGCTCCGGACCCGCCACGCGGCCGGCAGATCTGGAGCTCCCCATAGGGCGAGATCCGGAGACCCCCGAGGGCCCCTAACGCAGTTAGGACCCGGGGAAGGTGTCTGTGCAGAGCTTCGGGATTGGAGAAGGCCTCTGAGTACCTTGCGGAGCTAAGGACTCAGTTAGGCAAAGCCAAGAAGGAGAGAAAAGGCATCACAGACACAAATATCTAAAAGAGTCTATTTATGCGAGGCTCCATGAGCTGGACTACAGACTCGATAAAAAGGGAGAAACAAGTCCTAAGGACCTCCCGGCTCACGCCGGAACCTAGCGGCTACAAGGGCGGCCACATCCTCGACTTCAGCCCTGGCGGCGTTCTCCCGCTCCGTGACCCGAGCGCAGGAATCGCCTCGGCCATCACCAGCGCAAGGGCCGGTATCATCAAGGATGCTCCTGAAGCCCCCTCTGCTGCTTCAGCGGTTTCCTTCTCCTGAAGTTCCCTCATCACCAGCGCAAAGGCCGGTGTCATCAAGGGTGCTCCTGAGGCCCTCTCCGCAGCTTCAGCGGTCTTCTTGGAGACTCTGCCGCCTGGAATTCTCCTTGGTGCTTCTGCGGTTTCTTTGAAGACTCCACCATCTGAGAAGGGACGCAACGCCAGGGAGCTTTCTGCCTGCCGTCACTGAGGAAGGGCCCCGTCGAGAGGACAAACCTGAGACTCCTTGGAGACGCCACCTCCAGAGGCAAGGCATGCAGGCTCCCTGGGTCCCAGACTTGGTGCAGGCGCCGTCGCCGGAGGAAATCGAGAGCGATTTCCTCGCCAAAAAGCGGGTTAGAAGCCATGGAAGAAGACAAGACCGCAGAGACTCGAGGGAGGTGCAAGGGCTGGAAGCCTTATAAGGGGAGCGTACCCACGTGGCGGTTTCTCTTCACACCTTCCAGGTACGAGTCAAAGCAATTCGAAACTCTTCGAATACGCCGCATCGGCAACTGCTTCGGCTCCAAGACCGAGCGCCGATGACAGGTGGGCCCAAACCGCCCAACTGAAGCGGTGGGCCAAGGAGCCAGTCTCCTAAGAAGACAAGCCGGCAAGGCACTTCGGCGGTTCCCGAAGAAAGCGCCGCAACGTGCAGAAGTGGCAGTCTCGGGAACCGCCGCAGTAAAAGCGACCATCAAGTGGGCGCACGCTCCCACGATCCCGCGGCCGTTCGTGCTCCGGCAGCGGTCAATGCAGGACTTAGAGGAAGTGCGCGGATCAGAAGAGACGGAGGTCCCACCTCGGGCTCGCTATCTCCCTCGAGATGGGCCTGGGGGCCACTGTCGGTACCTGCGATATGGGGTACCCCCGCGCACAGGGGAAAATGCCTAAGGAACTCGCCCTTCTCCGCAGGAAGAGCTCCGAAGGCGCCACGCGTCCAGCGGGGCCGGACCTCCCTCTCCTCAGAGGAGAGCTCCGGGCCCGCCACGTGGCATACAGAAGCCGGACCTCCCCCTCTGCGAGAGAGAGGTCCGAAGGTGCCACGTATCCGGCGGGGCCGGACCTCCCTCTCCTCAGAGAGGAGCTCCAGGCTCACCACGTGGCCGACAGAAGCCGAACCTCCCCCTCCGCGGGGAGAGGTCCGAAGGCTCCACGTGTCGTGCGGAACTGGACCCCCCTCTCCTCCGAGGAGGGCTCCGGGCCCGCCACGTGGCCAGCAGAACGACACTACCTGCCCCCGTGCGGTAGGCAGCGGGCGTAAAGACGCCCCATACCTTGCCCGTACAAGGTATTCATGGCCCGCGTCTTCCCAAGACGCGGAGACGCGGAGCACGCCTCTGTCAGGTGCCGTTGCGCCCAGTCGCGTCACAGACTGGCGCGCAGTGTCAGAGCCTGCCAGCCAATAAACGCAGCGACAAGACATCCCATGCCGCCCCCGCCGTCATCATCCACTACGACTAGCATGCGGCATGGGCAGGGCTGCAAGACGAAGACTCAGAAGCCTTCGCCAGTGACAATTACCAGCATAACTGCAGATACGGTAGATAACAGTCAATCTCCCTGGGACCACCTGTCGGGTCCCGGGCCCCCCTTGTAAGCCACCCGAGTCTTGGACTATAAAAGGCTCGGGTAGGCAACGTTAGCAAGGGTTCGCACTCCCGCAACTCATACGCTAGACATCTCTCATCCCCAAGCTCAGGACTCCGGTTTTGAGCAACAAGCAATACAGCGAGCTCCATAGCTCGCCGTGGACGTAGGGTTTTACGCTCCGGCAGCCTGAACCACGTAAAACTCGCCATGTCAAGCTCTTACTAACTCGTCCATACGCTCAAGCTCTCCGCAAGTGACTAGCCCCACCAAAAAAAGAACCTCCGCGGGCTGCCCAGTGCAGGCCCGGGGGAAGTGTCGACCAAACACTTCGACACCTTCGTTGAAAGGTCGTCAGCTGCGGCATTGCCAGCGCGTGGTACGTGGCGCAGGTCCAAGGCGAGGAAGTCTTTCTCCAACATCTGCACGTGAAGCAGATATGCAGCTAGCTGTGGGTCATTGCAGGAGCATTTGCCCTTGACTTGCTTGATGACCAGCTGGGAGTCGCCCTGTGCCAACAACTGGCTAGCGCCTAAGGACAGGGCTGTTTGAAGGCTAAAGATGAGTGCTTCATACTCTGCCGTGTTGTTGGTTGCCTTGAAATTGAGACGCACCATGTACCCAAACTGTTCCCCCGATGGCATGAGGAGCAGTACGCCGGCACCGGCTCCCTGCTTTCGCGAGGAGCTGTCAAAGAAAAGCGTCCAGTGGGGCTCGGTGAAGACCGGAGCTTGGTGCCCTGGTTCACCGTCTTTGTGGCCCCTTGGGTGAGTCTTCGTTGGTGTCCACTCTGCCACAAAGTCGGCCAGTGCTTGGCTTTTGACTGCATGGCGAGGAAGGAAGTCCAGCTTGAACTCCGCCAGCTCCGCCGCCCATTTAGCAATGTTGCCAGTCGCATGGGGGCTGTGAAGAATCGTCTTCAGCGGATAGGAGGTGATTACCAAGACCCGGTGGGCCTGGAAGTAATGGCAGAGCTTCCTGGAGGCCACGAGCACCGCATACAGCAGCTTGTGGACTTCTAGGTACCTCGTCTTGGCATCATGAAGTACTTCACTGATGTAGTAGACAGGCCTCTGGATGGTTCGAACCCTCTCTCTTAGGTCTGGGAGGTCTTCATCCATTGGCCCTGGCCCGCTGGAGGTGAGTGGACCCACGGGGGCCTCCGGGAGTTGGAACTCGGAGGCCCTTAAGCTATCTTGGCTCTCCGGGGGGCCCCGCTGGTTCTCCGGGAGCGCCAGGGAGAGCTCCGGAGGGTCTTGAGGGATCTTCGGGAGGTCCCGTTGGGCCCCCGGAGGGTATCACAGGACCCCCGGGGGTTTATCTTGGGGGTCCGGGGGACCGCCCTGGACCTCCGGGAGGCCGACCTGGACCTCCGGGAGGTTGCCTTGGAGGTCCGAGAGACCGTCTCGGTCCTGCGGAGCCTCCTGGCGTCTGTCTTCTGCTGCCGGAGCAGATCGTGAAGGTGAGAGGTCCGGCCGCTCCGCGACGAGGTGTAAGGGCCTCAGTTTTTGACACCCATTTGCAGTGTTCATCCCCACACCACACACCTCATTTGAGGAAAAATGATGAACACAAATAAAGAGCAAGTAACAATTATCAACATGCTCATTAGGGAACAAACTCACACATTGCAAAAGTGGTACTTCCCACATGTGATATAGATGGGCTGGACATATGAAAACTCCTACACTTTGCCAAGGATGTCCATGCCAAGTTTCACCCAAATTCAAAACATTTTTGAGGTCATCTTGGGTGTAGATAGGAAAGGGGCAGTTTGAAAACATATTCAAATTCAAACTGTTTTCACCCACTGAATTTAAAAGTGGAAGGCATATTCTTGCTCAGCACATTTTTGTGAGCTCACACACCAATTTTCACTCCATTTGGAGTTGATCTTGACATGAGCTAAGGGGGAGAAATTCAAACTTTATTTGAATTTCAAACTGCACTTGTGCTGAAATTCATTCAAACCAAACCTCATTTGAACTTTGATCAATTCAAATGGCTCTTGGGTGAATAATTTGAGTTGCCAAGGGTAGAATAGGGTTCACTGTTTACCACAGCTGTTAGGAATAAATTTCAGAGGTTAAAAGAGGAGTGGGACCCACATGTCAGCCTCAGCCTCAAAGCAAACCGACTGAACCACAGTTCAGTCGGTTCCCGGCTGTTGTGCGCGCGCGCCACCGAAGGGGCCGGCCGGCGCCAGCTCCTGCTGCGTGCCCCAAGCCGGAGGCCAGCCGGCCGAGCTATTTATTCCCTCCCCGGCGTGCCTCAGTCACCATTTCCCCGAGCTACCGACGTGCGCGACTGCTTTTCCCACTGCCATCGCCGCCGCTCGAGTTCCTGCTTGATCAAGCCGATCGCAGCTCCCTCTTTCCATTCCAAGGTCCCAGCAAGGTACTAGCAACCATCCTCCATCCTTCCCATTGATAGAAATCGATTGAAACCGAGTGATATCGGCTGTGCCGAAAGATCAAACTCGGAACTGGAAACCGCCGCACCTCGGGCTCTCGTGGACAGCCCAACCTGGGCGTTGTCACGCCCGAGCCAAGGCACCCTTGGACGCGCAAGTGATCGGTGCTGCTCATCCCCGAGCCACAGCTCGAGTGGTTGCTCACCGGCGGCGAATTTCCACTTTTCCCCTTTCTGTGTGCAGAACGACCCTCGGGTACGATTCTGTTTAATTCGTGCTCTAGAAAGGATTAGAGGGCCTCAGGCCACTCCCACACGAACTAGACACGGTGACGCACAAGTTGCCTTCACAACTCTGGGCCGGAGAACTTCTGTGCCCGGCGTAATTCAAGGTCTACTAATGGCGGAACGCACGGGGGGGTATCGGGCGCACGGTGAGGACCTATTTCGGGCCTTCCCCGAGCTGCCCCGAGTTCATGTCGACCTTCTCTGAGGTCCACTGATGCTCCCCGACCGGTTTCCCAAGTAGCTGAGGCACTAGGAGCATCAGCCGACATGGCCGAAGTCGTTCCGATATGGCGGCTCGTCGCCGACCATGCTCCGGCCGTTGTCATGAGCAGCTGACCCTCGGATCATGTTCCCCAAGTAAAAGTAGGCAGGGGCGGCCAGAATCAAGAAGTTTGAAGCTGTACAGCAGCCGGCGGCGAGCTCTCCGGCGAGGTCCCTCGGCGGCGGAGCGCGGGTGTCGCGAGGTTGAAGAAGGGGGTGGACCCCAGCTGTCAGCGGCCGATATTTTGAATCGGGATCCGGCTGCGGCCGGGATCGGGTGTGCTGGCGCGCAAAAGCCTTGTGGGCCGCGGTGTGTTGTCGCTTCGGCGTGCGACGCGTGTCCCCTGGGCCCACGCGCGAGTTTAAACTTTTCCCCGATTTTCAGATTTCCTTCAAACTTCAAATCCTTATAACTTTGGCTAGAAAGCTCCAAATTGAGTGAACCAAATTTTGCTGGATTCAGCTCTTTGAGTACTTTCCAGAAAATCAAGTGTCACTTCATGAGATTCCTTAATTCTCCAGAATTAATTCCTTAAAGTTTAAACTGTTAGGAATTTTAACTGGAGAATCATTTGGAGGAAAATCCTGAAATTTTGCTGAGATGTTCACCAAAATATCCTTGAACTACCATAAAAATTTCAGATCCATTTGAGCTCATTTAGTCCACCTAATGGTGTGATTAGTAAAACTGTTCCAGAGAAAATAGAAAATGTTCAGAAACATTTTCAGAATTTTCTCTGAAATTGTTTAGCTCATATCTTTAGTTAGAGACTTCCAAATTAAGTGAGACCAATTCCATTAGAACCCTCTGAAAATCTAGTTTTCAGAAAGTCATAGTTTGTTTCATGAAAATACCTAGAACACCCTAAAAGCCTTTAATTAAGGTCAAGGACATAATTATTTGTGGAGGGCTCAAATGAGCTTTGCTGCAACTAAAACTTGACCAAGTCTCTGTTTAGGTTGTAACCAAGCCACAGTAAAAGTTTCACAGTCATTAGGTCTATCTAGTAAAGGTTATAGACTTCACAACTTCAAAGTTAATACAAAAGCATTTAATTAATACATACATTGTTCTTATCATGTAGTCGCTAAGGTCGAGGAGGAACCCGAAGTCCTAGACTTCGTTACTCCGGAGGAACAGCTAGCCTACGACCAAGAGCAGCAAGGCAAGCCCCGGTTTGCATTAACCATTTTATAAATTTTTATTGTTTTGAGCACATACTTGTTTTCTTTATGTTGTGCATCAGAGTCTTGTTTGGAAACCCCACTGCATAGCCAAGAAAACCATGGGTTGGGGTTTAGGATTGCAAACCCCGTTAGCCACTGCATTGCTAGGATAGAGTAGGATTCGGTACAAGTCGAGTAGTTGGAACTACTCGCGAGAATAGGCTAGAGGCACATTGCTCGGGTAGAGATAGCACATGATACACATGGCAAGAAAATGAGACCGAGCGGAGAGTAAGGGCAGCAGGACTTTGGGGCCTGTGTGCTGTAGCTCCGCTTGTGTCGATTGAGGACCGAGCCGTGTGCGGGCCTGTTGAACAAGCTAGAACAGTACCGAAGACCTACCGGCTATATGGGAACCGGGAAACTGATGTAACTCGGGTAGCTGGGTATTGAGGCATTGCCCGTCGTTCAGAGGGTAGGTTGAGAGCTCGAGGTGTAAATCAGCTGGCGGCACAGAGATGCGCGTGCAGGGACCTCTTGCTCGGGACGATGGGACCGGTTCAATATTTGGCTAACGGGTGAAAGGTAGTCGCGTACGGCGTCCGTGATGGTTGTTGTAGGCAACATCGAGTACGGGCGTACGTGACGGGTTGTTCGGGTAACCCTGCAGGTGTAAATCGATTATAATCGCCGTCCCTCGCGGTCAGTGAGTACCACTTGTTCACTGTACCGTGACGTAGAAAGAACAGGCTAGTTACATGTTAAAATGTTGCTGATTGAAAGTTGGATATTGATTGTTAATGATATGTTGTAGCTTAGTGCTAACTAAAGTTCTTTTCAACTTTGGGCAAAGTACATGAGAGAAATGCGTTTCTTGTTTGATTGCGGCTCTCTCATGTGCCTTAGCGTAAAGTTCTCCACAACCTGCTGCTAAAACTTGAAAGTAAGGTTCTACTAATTAGGCGAGTCCTTGCAAATGATTTTTACCTCATGCAACCCATCACCCTCATGTAGAAGTTTCATGTTTAGGTGAGACGGGTCAGACTTGCTGAGCCTTCGTGCTCACTGCTTGTGTTTGAAGCTTTTGCAGGGTTCTATGAGGAAGGGACTCCCGAAGAGGAGACGGAACCCCAGGAGGGGAACCCCGTCGAGTGGGAGTCGTGCACGCCGCAGAGTTAGTGTGCG
The DNA here is from genome assembly GCA_030760725.1 of Neostapfia colusana. NCBI lineage: Eukaryota > Viridiplantae > Streptophyta > Magnoliopsida > Poales > Poaceae > Neostapfia > Neostapfia colusana. Next base: position 2,385,289 of record JASWHV010000010.1, on the reverse strand, counting down.
AGTGTGCTAGCAAGGACACGTTCGAGGGCTGAACGTGCACTTGATGCTTAGTCTACGCCCGCGAGTGTGGACTAAACTTATTTTGATGTAAACATGTTAATAAACTTGTTTATGTAATAAAGATTCCGCTTCCGCTTTGTACCTTTGACGTGTGTTATACGGTGTTGTGCAACGCAGCACCCCTCAGCGTGATCCTGGCTCGACAGGACCAGTGGGGTCGTGTCACGAGGACCATACTCACCACTTCGGTTGTTGCCGCGATGTAGAGCAACAGGTGCTCTCCGGGCTCTGGGGCTACCATGATAGGCAGGGTCGTCAGGAGCCACTTCAACTCCTGGAAAGCCTCTTCTGCTTCGTCAGTCCAGGCAAATGGGCCAGACTTGCGCTGGAGCTTAAAGAAAGGGAGTGCCCGCTCTGCTAGCCTCGGTATAAACCGACTCAGCGCGGCTAGGCATCCCGTGAGTTTCTGGACATATTTGACGCGGGCAGGAGGCCGCATCAAGTCGATGGCCTTGATCTTCTTTGGGTTGGCCTCAATCCTCCGGTGCGAGACCAGGAATCCTAAGAGCTTCCCAGAGGACACACCGAACACACATTTGTCGGGGTTCAGCTTGGTGCGCGTAGAGCGCAATTTGTCAAAAACTAAGGCTAGGTTATCTAACAAAGATGAACCTTGCTTGACCTTGACAACGATGTCATCGACGTACACCTCAAATAAGTCTCTTATTAACTCCCCAAAGGTTTTGTGCATGGCTCGCACAAAGGTGGGGAGAGCAATCTTTAGGCCGTAAGGCATAGACACATGACAATAAAGGCCATCTACTGTGATGAAGGATTTGTGCTCTTCATCCTCCCTAGACATGGGGATCTAATGGAAACGCGAGTAGGCGTCTAGGAAGCACAGCATATCACAGCCTGATGTTGAGTCTACTATTTGATCTATTCTAGGGAGAGGGAATGGATCTTTGGGACATGCCTTATTGAGACTGGTGTAGTCGATGCACATCCGGAGCTTCCTGCCGGCCTTCGGGACAACGACGGGGTTCGCCAACCACCGGGGGTGGTGGACTTCCCGTATGAAGCCAGCGTCCAACAGCTTCTTGATTTCTTCACGAATGAAGTTTTGCCGCTCGATAGACTGCTTGCGGGGCTTCTGTTGAACTGGCTGGGCGTCGGGGAAGACTTTTAAGTGGTGCTCGATCACCTCCCTGAGGATCCCCGGCATCTGTGATGGCTGCCATGCAAACACGTCAACGTTGTGCCGGAGGAAGGTGACGAGCGCGCCTTCCTATTTTCTATCCAGGCCCCCGGCTACCCGGGTGGTCTGGGTGGCTTCGGCGCTGACTTGGACGACCTTTAAGGGGACGCCGCCCTCGTCGAGGGATTCCACCCGGGGTGCTGTGGCGGAGGCACGGTGACGTGCGCTCGGATGGAACTGGTCCGGCTCTGCACTGCCAGGGGCTGGTGCCCCAGCTATTGCGAGCGCTTGGAGTTTCTCTAAGGCCGACACTGCAGCAGTGCGGTCTCCACGAATCCTGAGGACGCCCATTGGTGTAGGCATCTTTAGGACGAGGTAGCCGTAGTGGGCTACTGCCATGAATCGGTACAGGGCTGGCCTGTCGATTATGGCGTTGAAGGGGAGGTCGATCTCCGCTACGTCGAATAGAATGTATTCTGTCCGATAGCTGTCCGGAGCTCCGAAGGTCACCGGGAGGCTGATGTTGCCGTAGGGAACGACCTGTCCCGGACCTACCCCTGAGAACGGGCTCGACGGGGTGAGCTTGGCCATCGGGATCTGCAGCTTCTGGAAAGCTGCACGGCTGATGAGGTTCAGCCCAACTCCACCATCTACCAAAACGTGGTACATCCTCACGTTGGCGATGGTCGGAGCTACCAAGAGCGGTAGTTGGCCGGCCCCAGCCATGTTCCTGGGGCAGTCGGTGGCGTCAAAGCTGATGGGGGTTCCCATCCACTTGAGGTGCGGTGCGGCACTTGGGAGTGGAGCCACCGACGCTACCGCTCGGCGCAGAGTCTTGACTGCGCTTCGAGACGAGGGGTCGGCGGACCCGCCGTATATGACGTAGAGTTTCTTTCGACGCTCATCGTTGCTGGAGCTGGAGTTCTCATGGTTGCGTACCGCCTTCACGGCGTGCTGAGGCTCCTGGAACTCCACTTGGTGGTCGGCGCTGTTCGGGACGTCGACCTTCTGCTTGCCCTCCCTTGGACGGAAGGGTGGGGCGTCAGTCTGCTGCTGCTTCCCTTTGCGGAAGCGCTCTGCGAGCTTCCGGATCTCCCGGCACTCGGCAGTAGTGTGGCGACAGCTGCCATGCACGGGGCATATCTTGTCTTGATCAGCTTCTGGGATTGGTGACCTTCGCTGCCTCTTGTCGGGGCGCGGCCCCCGAGCCCCACTAAGTGCCGCTGCTGCGGCGACTGGAGCTGCGGTCGGTGATTCTATCTTGCCTCTGCCTCGGTTCTTGGCCTTCTTGCTGCCTCCATAGGGAGTAGGACCAGATCCGGGCTGTCCTCCTGACTCAGAGGACGGCAGTGAGTGCCAGTTTCGCCCTCCGGCTGCTCTGGCGCACTTGTCTGCCAGGCTGAAGAGCTCGGAGACATCGCGGACCTCTCTGGTCGCGAGCTTCTCGAGCATCTTCTTGTCCCGGACGCCTTGCCGGAATGCCACCACCACAGAAGCATTTTGGATGTGTGGGATGGTGTTCCGCACCTGGGAGAACCGCTGGATGAAGGAGCGCAGCGACTCCCCCGGTTTTTGCTGGATGGCGTGGAGGTCGAGCTCCATGCCAGGCCGGGTGTAGGACCTGCCGAAGTTGGCGACGAACTGCCGGCAGAGCTCTCCCCAGGAAGTTATGGAACCCTGGGGGAGGTTCATGAGCCAAGACCGAGCTGGACCGGTCAAGGCGACAGGGAAGTAATTGGCCATGACGGTTTCATTCCCTCCTGCAGCAAGTACGGCGGTGGAGTAGATCTGGAGGAACTCCGCCGGGTTGACACTGCCGTCGTACTTCTCGGGCAGGTGTGGCCGAAACTTGCGCGGCCACCTCGCGAAGCGCAGGTGGGGCGCAAGGGCCGCACATCCTTCTCCTGTTGCCGCAGGTATTGGTGCCACGAACGCTTGGTTCGCACCTGGCACAGTGTATCCCGGTATGGGCAAGGCTGCGCCATAGGCCGGGGGCGCCGTTTGCAGGACATATGACTGTGGCATATCCTGCGCGGCATAAGCCTGGGGCAGAGATCGCGTGGCGAAAGTCTGCTCTTCATACTGGGTCGAGGCCGACGTCACGCTGTCGCCAGCCTCTTGGTTGCGACGCCTTTCTCGGCGTTGCTCGAGGTATACCCGGGCATCTTGGCCAAGGTGACACCGTTCCAGCTCTGTCCTCAGATCCGTCGACTGGAGCCTGGTGGAGCTGGAATCTGCCGTCTGCTCGCCATCCATTGGTGTGCGCATCAGCGGCACAGCCGGATGGCCGGAGCGTCGTCGCCGCCAAAGTCGAGGGTTTGCGGCGGTGACGACGAGACGGTCTACCTCGCGAATCCACTGCTGGGTCGCTGCCTGAGGCGCGTCCCCAGCAGGCGGATTGTGCAGTAGCGCTCTTGCTGCAGCTAGCGCACCCCCACCGGGTACGCCCAGCGCTACTGAAGACCTGACGCTGGTTGGAGCCTGCATTGCCGGGGTCGGAGCTGCCAGAGCCGGCTGTTGGCTCCCAGCTTGCGCTGACACACTCCGTCCTGAGTGTGTCGACATGTACTCCCCCTGGTCACTGTTCGCCGTGAACGCGGGGGAGGGGAGTTTGCCGCTGAAGGAAGCTTGGTCATCTTCGTCGGCGGAAACTCGTCGCGCAAGGGGAAGCCCCCTACCTGGCGCGCCAAATGTCGAAGTGCTCGGTCGACACTTCCCCTGGGCCTGCACTGGGCAGCCCGCGGAGGTTCTTTTTTTGGTGGGGCTAGTCACTTGCGGAGAGCTTGAGCGTATGGACTAGTTAGTAAGAGCTTGACACGGCGAGTTTTACGTGGTTCAGGCCGCCGGAGCGTAAAACTCTACGTCCACGGCGAGCTATGGAGCTCGCTGTATTGCTTGTTGCTCAGAACCGGAGTCCTGAGCTTGGGGATGAGTTACACCTTGGGAGTGAATGGCTAGAGTGCGAACCCTTGCTAACGTTGCCTACCCGAGCCTTTTATAGTCCAAGACTCGGGTGGCTTACAAGGGGGGCCCGGGACCCGACAGGTGGTCCCGGGGAGATTGACTGTTATCTACCGTATCTGCAGTTATGCCGGTAGTTGTCTCTGGCGAAGGCTTCTGAGTCTTCGTCTTGCAGCCCTGCCCATGCCGCATGCTAGTCGTAGTGGTCGATGACGGCGGGGGCGGCATGGGATGTCTTGTCGCAGCGTTTATTGGCTGGCAGGCTCTGACGCCGCGCGCCAGTCTGTGATGCGACTGGGCGCAACGGCACCTGACAGAGGCGTGCTCCGCGTCTCCGCGTCTTGGGAAGACGCGGGCCTTGAATACCTTGTACGGGCAAGTTATGGGGCGTCTTTACGCCCACTGCCTACCGCTCGGGGGCAGGCAGCGTTCTTCTGCTAGACACGTGGCGGGCCCGGAGCCCTCCTTAGAGGAGAGGGGGTCCGGCCCCGCAGGACACGTGGAGCCTTCGGACCTCTCCCCACGGAGGGGGAGGTCCGGCTTCTATCGGCCACGTGGCGAGCCTGGAGCTCCTCTCTGAGGAGAGGGAGGTCCGGCCCCGCTGGACACGTGGTGCCTTCGGACCTCTCTCCCGCGGAGGGGGAGGTCCGGCTTCTGCAGGCCACGTGGCGAGCCCGGAGCTCTCCTCCGAGGAGAGGAAGGTCCGGCCCCGCCAGACGCGTGGCACCTTCGGAGCTCTCCCTGCGGAGAAGGGCGAGTTCCTTAGGCATTTTCCCCTGTGCGCGGGGGTACCCCATATCGCGGGTACCGACAGACCCACCTGGCCTTCGGCAGGTGCCTCAAGCGCAGCCGCCTTCGGTAGGATAGCAAATGCTGACTATGGATGAGCGCGGGAGAGAGGGAGCTAGATGTACGGTGAGCATACATAAAGAGTGCGACCATAAAAATTAATGCGTATTTTAAATGAGCACATGAGAGAGAGCAAAGTAGAACAGGTTTCTGTGTTAATGCCCGTAGGTGGAAGTCAGGCTGTACATGGAGGCAACGACCCGCCTCGTCAAGAAGGGAAGCAAGACTCTACGCGCTTGGGGTCGGAACCAGGCTAAGCTGGACGTGGTCATGGACCGTCCCTTGAGACTTAGCTGCCCCAAGCGCTATTCCTAGACTCTATGGGATTTATTACAGAAGGGTATGACCCTGTTCTACTAACCCTCGGGGGGTAGGACTTACAGTGTTGTTCCATGCCAAGGGTTTTGGGAATGGATCCCACACTCGGTTGAAAGGCATGTGTACCTGGGACGGCATCTTTCGTGACTCGGAAGGGACCTTCCCGGCTGGGGGAGAGTTTATAGGTCCTTCTCGGGAAAGTGCGTGCCGCGGCACCAGGTTGCCTTCCTGCAGGTCCCTGACGCGTTTGGTCCTTTGGCGGTAGTGCTAGAGCAGCAGCCGGGACCGTGCGTTGTGGGGTGTCACCTGCAGCCGAGCCTCGTCGACGAGGTTGTCATCTTCACGCTGGATCAGGTCCTGCGCGGCTTCTCCTGGGCGCCCCGGGAAGCTCTCCCCTTCTGGCTAAGACCTTCAAGGGGTAAGAGGACCTGGACTCTTCTTGGGAGACCCAAGGCGTCTTCCCCTTCTGGCAAGGCCTTCAAGGGGTTGACAGACCCCGGGCGGCCCCTGGGAGGTACGACTGAGGCACGGAGGCGTGCACTCGGGTGGAGCTGGCCCGGTTCTGCACCATCGGGGCTGGTGCTTGGGCTGCTGTGACTACTTGGAGCTCCTCCAAGGTTGATATCGCAGCAGTGCAGTCTCCACTGAGGTTGTCATCTTCACGCTGGATCAGGTCCTGCGCGGCTTCTCCTGGGCGCCACGCGGTACCCTCCCCTTCTGGCAAAGGCCTTCAAGGGGTAGGATAATCTGGACTCTTCCTGGGAGACCCAAGGCGTCTTCCCCTTCCGGCAAGGCCTTCAAGGGGTTGACAGACCCTGGGCGGCCCCACGGAGGTACGACCGAGGCACAGAGGCGTGCTCTCAGGTGGGGCTGGCCTGATCCTGCACTGTTGGGATTGGTGCTTGGGCTGCTGCGACTACTCGGAGCTTCTCCAAGGTTTACGCCGCAGCCGTGCAGCCTCCACTAACTTTTCGGGGTATCCACAGTTGGCTACCGCCCCGGCCCGTCATCATCGGAGCTGGAGTCCTCACCGTTGTGCACCGTCTTCATGACGTGCTGAGGTTCCTGAAACCCCACCTGGTGGCCGGCGCTGACTGAGGCGTCGACTTTCTGCTTGCCCTCCCTCTGAGGGAGGGGCGGGGCCTCAGCTCTCTGCTGCCTCCCTTTGCGGAAGCGCTCTGCGAGCCTCTGGATATCCCAGCACTCGGCAGCAGTATGATTGCCGGTGCCATGCACGGGGCATAGCCCGCCCTGGTCACCATCTGGGGCTGGCGACTGCCGCTGCCTTTTGTTGGGGCGTGGCCCCCGAGCTCCACTGGGTGTCGCTGCTGCGGCGACGGGAGCCGCGGTCGATGACTTCATCTTGCCACTCCCCCGGTTCTTGACCTTCTTGCCACCTCCATAGGAAGCAGCGCCGGACCAGGGCTGCCCTCCTGACTCGGAGGCTGGCAGAGAGTGCCATTTCTGCCCTTCGGCTGCTCTGGCGCACTTGTCCGCCAGGCTAAAGAGCTCAGAGACGTCGTAGACCTCTCTGGTCGTGAGCTTCTCAAGCATTTTCTTGTCCCGGACACCCTGCCAGAACGCCACCACCACAGAAGCACTTTGAATATGCGGGATGGTGTTGCGTACCTGGGAGAACCGCTGGATGAAGGAGCGCAGTGATTCCCCAGGTTGTTGCTTGATGGCGTGGAGGTCAATCTCCGTGCCGGGACGGGTGTAGGAGCTGCCTAAGTTGGCGATGAACAGCCGGCAGAGCTCTCCCCAGGAAGTTATGGAACCCTGGGGGAGGTTCATGAGCCAAGACCGGGCTGGGCCGGTCAAGGCGACGGGGAAGTAGTTGGCCATGACGGCCTCATCCCCTCCTGCGGCAAGTACGGCGGTGGAGTAGATCTGGAGAAACTCCGCTGGGTTGACGCTGCCGTCGTACTTCTTGGGCAGGTGCGGCCGAAACTTGTGTGGCCACCTTGCGGAGCGAATGTGGGGTGCCAGGGCCGCACATCCTGCCCCTGTTGCCGCAGGTGTTGGTGCCGCGAACGCTTGGTTCGCCGTTGGCACGGTGTACCCCGGTATGGGCAAGGCTACACCATAGACCGGGGGCGCCACTTGCAGGGCATGTGGTTGTGGCATATGCTGCGCGGCATATGCCTGGGGCAGAGATCGCGTGGCGAAGATCTGCTCTTCAGGCTTGGTCGAGGCCGACGTCATGCTGTCTGTCGGTACCTGAGATATGGGGTACCCCCGCGCACAGGGTAAAATGCCTAAGGTGCTCGCCCTTCTCCGCAGGGAGAGCTCCGAAGGCGCCACGCGCCTGGCGGGGCCGGACCTCCCTCTCCTCAGAGGAGAGCTCCGGGCCCGCCACGTGGCATACAGAAGCCGGACCTCCCCCTCCGCGGGAGAGAGGTCTGAAGACGCCACGCGTCCAGCGAGGCCGGACCTCCCTCTCCTCAGAGGTGAGCTCCGGGCCCGCCACGTGGCATGCAGAAGCCGGACCTCCCCCTCCGCGGGAGAGAGGTCCGAAGGCGCCACGCGTCCAGCGGGGCCGGACCTCCCTCTCCTCAGAGAAGAGCTCCGGACCTGCCACGTGGCTGGAGGAACGGTGCTGCCTGCCCCCGGGCGGTAGGCGGCGGGCGTAAAGGCGCCCCTCACCTTGCCCGTACAAGGAATTCAAGGCCCGCGTCTTCCCAAGACGCGGAAACGTGGAGCATGTGCCTGTCAGGTGCCGTTGCGTCCAGTCGCATCACAGACTGGCGCGCGGTGTCAGAACCTGACAGGTAATAAACGCCGCGACAAGACATCCCATGCCGCCTGCGCCGTCATCAACCAGTACGACTAGCGCACGGCATGGGCAGGGCGGCAAAAGGAAGACTCAGAAGCCTTCGACCGGAGGCAACCACCGGCATAACTACAGATAAGGTAGATAATAGACAATCTTCCCGGGACCACCTGTCGGGTCCCGGCTTCCCTTGTAAGCCGCCCGAGCCTTGGACTATAAAAGGCTCGGGTAGGCATCGATAGCAAGGGTTCGCATTCTGCAACTCATACGCTAGCCATACACTCTCAAGCTGTAACTCACCCCCAAGCTCAGGCCCCCAGCCCTGAGCAGCAAGCAATACAGCGAGCTCCATAGCTCGCCGTGGACGTAGGGTTTTACGCTCCGGCGGCCTGAACCACGTAAAACTCCCCGTGTCAAGCTCTCACTAACTCGTCCATCCGCGCAAGCTCTCCGCTAGGAACTAGCCCCTCCGAAAAAAGAACCTCCGCGGGCTGCCCAGTGCAGGCCCGGGGGAAGTGTCGATCGCACACTTCGACATTTGGCGCGCCAGGTAGGGGGCTTTTCCCCTAGCGCGACGAGTTTCCGCCAACGAAGATGACCAAGCTCCCTTCAGCGGCAAGCTCTCCCCCTCTGCATTCACGGCGAACCGTGACCAGCGGAGAGTACATGTCGACGCACTCAGGACGGAGTGTGTCGGCACAAGCGGGTAGCCAGCAGCCGACTCCGGCAATGCCGACTCCGGCTATACAGGCCCCGACCAGCGTGAGGTCTTCTGCAGCGCTGAGCGTACACCATGGAGGTGCGCTAGCTGCAGCAAGGGTGCTGCCGCGCAACCCACCTGCAGGGGATGCGCCCCATTCAGCAACCCAGCAATGGGTCCGTGAGGTGGACCGCCTCGTGGTCGCCGCCGCGAACCCTCGGTTTCGGCGAGGGCGGCGCCCAGGGCAACCAGCTGTGTCGCTGACGCGCACACCCACGGTTGACGGGCTAACGGCGGATTCCAGCTCCTCCAGGCTCCTGTCGACGGACCTGCGAAGGGAACTGGAGCGGTGCCACTTGGGGCAGGATGCCCGAGTGTACCTCGAGCGACGTCGAGAGAGGCGTCACAACCATGAGGCAGGCCTTCGCCATGCGAGCCCCGCCTCAGGCATATGCTGCGCAACATATGCCACCACCATATGCACCGCAAGTAGCGGCCCCGGCCTATGGTGCAGCCTTGCCCATGCCGGGATACGTGGTGCCAGGTGTGAACCACCTGCTCGCAGCACCAGTACCTGCAGCAGCAGGTGCAGGATGTGCGGCCCTTGCGCCCCACCTTCGCTTCGCAAGGTGGCCGTGCAAGTTTCGCCCGCACTTGCCCGAGAAGTACGACGGAAGCGTCAACCCGGCGGAGTTCCTCCAGATCTACTCCACCGCCGTACTTGCTGCAGGAGGCGATGAGGCTGTCATGGCCAACTACTTTCCCGTCGCCTTGACCGGCCGAGCCCGGTCCTGGCTCATGAATCTACCCCAGGGGTCCATAACCTCCTGGGGTGAGCTCTGCCGGCAGTTCGTCGCCAACTTCGGCAGCTCCTACACCCGTCCCGGCACGGAGCTCGATCTCCACGCCGTTAAGCAACAACCTGGGGAGTCGCTGCGCTCTTTCATCCAGCGGTTCTCTCAGGTGCGCAACACCATCCCACATATCCAAAGCGCCTCTGTGGTGGTGGCGTTCCGACAGGGTGTCCGGGACGAGAAAACGCTCGAGAAACTCGCGACCAGAGAGGTCCGCGACGTCTCGGAGCTCTTCAGCCTGGCGGATAAGTGCGCCAGGGCAGCCGAAGGGCGGAACTGGCACGCACTACCTACCTCCGAGTCAGGAGGGCAGCCCGGGTCCGGAGCTGCTGCCTATGGGGGTGGCAAGAAGATCAAGAACCGGGGGAGTGGAAAGATGAAGCCACCATTCACGGCCCCCGTCGCCGCAGCTGCGACAACCAGCAGAGCTCGGGGGCCGCGCCCCGACAAGAGGCAGCGGCAATCACCGGCCCCAGACAGTGGCCAGGGCGGGCTATGCCCCGTGCATGGCACCTGCAACCATACAGCTGCCGAGTGCTGGGAGATCCAGAGGCTCGCAGAGCGCTTCCGTAATGGAAGACAGCAGAGGGCTGAGGCACCGCCCTACCCTCAGAGGGATGGCAAACAGAAGGCCGATGCCCCAGTCACCGCTGCCCACCAAGTGGGGTACCAGGAGCCTCAGCGTGTCATAAAGACAGTGCATGACGGTGAGGACTCCAGTTCTGACGGTGACGGGCCAAGGTGTTAGCCAGCTGCGGCACGCCTCCGTGCCTCGAACATACCTCTCGGGGGCCGCCTAGGGTCCGTCAACCCCTTGAAGGCCTTGCCAGAAGGGGGAGACGCCTTAGGTCATCCAAGGCGAGCCCGGGTCCACCTACCCCTTGAAGGCCATAGCCAGAAGGGGAGAACTCCCCGGGGGCCCCGGAGAGAAGCCACGCAGGACCTGATCCAGCGTGAAGACAACAACTTCGACAAGACTCGGCTTGCAGGGAACACCCCACAATGCACGGTCTCGGCTAATGCTCTAAGCACTACCGCCAAAGAACCAGACGCGATGGGGGCCCGCAAGAAGGCAGCCTGGTGAAGCGGCACGCTATATTCCAAGAAGGACCCATAAGCTCTCCCCCAGCAGGGAAGGTCCCTTCCGAATCATGAAAGCTGCCGCCCCAGGTAGACATGCCTTTCAACCGAGAGTGGGATCCATTCCCAAAAATCCTTACCATGGAGCAACACTGTAAGTCCTACTTACTGAGCATCGGTAGAACAGGGTTATTCACTTCTGTAATAGACCCCATAGAACTTAGGAACAGAGCTTGGGGTAGCTAAGTCTCAAGGGACGGTACAGGACTACGTCCAGTTTAGCCTGGTTCCGACCCTAAGCGCGTAGAGTCTTGCTTCCCTTGTAGACGAGGCGGAACATTGCCCCCACGAACAGCCAGAATTCCACCTATGGGCGCGAATACAGAGACCTGTTCTACTTAGCTCCTTCTCATGCGCTCATTTAAATTATGCATTAATTTTTATGATCGCACTATCTCTGTATGTTCATCATACGTCTAGCTCCCCCTCTCCTGCGCTCACCCATAGTCGGCATTTGCTATCCTCCCGAAGGCGGCTGCGCTTGAGGGACCTGCCGATGGCCGAGTGAGTCTCTCGGGCCTCCCCCAGTCAGGTGTTGCGGCGTCAGTTGGTCACCTCCAGGAAAGGCCAGCGTTGTGCATGGGGGGTCCAGGGTGCGTATCCAGCTTCGCCGGCCCAGAGCCCAAAGCATGCGCATCCTGCTCCCCGGAGGTCCAGGGGAGTACGTCCGCTTTGCCTGGTCATGAACCCAAAGCGCGTGCACTCTGCTTCCCCAGCGCATGGCCCGGTACTAGGGATCGGACGGCCGTAACCGGACCTCGGAGGGAGCCGGAGCTCCGGCGCCTCGTGCACAGAATTGCCCAAGCCCCGTATACCGGGCCAGGACCATAAGACGGATAAGACTAGGAGACAGGAGGGGAGGACCCCCCGAGGAGAATTACGTTTCCTCTACCTGTGTGCAGAACCTTCAGGTTACGGCAACAGGGACTGCATGAAGCGGGGGGAAAGGAGCTACCAGCTACACCGGCCTGGGACTGGAAGGACCGGGACCTGCCCCCCCAGAGGGGCAGGGCCCGGGGGCCCCGCGTGTCCAGCAGGCCCGGAACTCCTTCCTTGAGGGCTCCGGGCTCGCCACGTGGCAGGCAGGAACCGGACCTCCCCCCTCAGCGGGAGGGCTCCGAAAGCCCTACATGTCCAACATGACCGGAGCTCCCGTCTCTTAAGGAGGAGCTCCGGACCCACCACGTGGCCGGCAGATTTGGAGCTCCCCCATAGGGCGAGGTTCGGAGACCTCCGGGGGCCCCTAACACAGTTAGGACCCGGGGTGGTGTCTGAGCGATGCTCCGAGATTGGAAATGACCTCTGAGTACCTTGCGGAGCTAAGGACTCAGCCAGGCAAAGCCAAGAAGGAGGGAAAAGCATCACAGACACAAGTATCCAAGAGAGTCAATTTAAGCAAGGCTCCTTGAGCTGGACTACAAACTCGATAAAAAAGGGAAAAGCAAGTCCTAAGGACCACCCGGCTCTCGCCGGAACATTGCTGCTACAAGGGCGGCCACATCCTCGACTTCAGCCCTGGCAGCTTCCTCCCGCTCCGCGGCTGGGCCCTCTCTTGCTGGCTCCAGTGAGAAAGAGGGGTCGCGGCTCTTGAAGCATGCCAGCACATGCGAGGCGACCTCTAAAGCTAAGCCGCGGCCCTCGGCTTCAAGCTCGCTGGCGACCACCGAGTCGAGTCTGTCCAGCTTGGCGCCGATCGACTCCAATGCAGGGATCACCTCTGCCACCTGCAATGCGGGAGTTGCGGCCCTCACCGGACTGAAACCAAGAGGGATCAGGGCGGACCCCGCCCGATCCACGAAGCTTGAGACCGCAAGGGCCTCGGAGGACCGTAGGGCTGAGAGTTCCTCCACCTCGCGGCGGGCCGCCCGCAGAGCCTCCAGGTTCCTCTCGGAGAATTCCTTCTCCTGGGCTGCCAGGGAACTCTCCCGAAGGCGGAGGGTCTCGGCTAGCCGCTCCAACTCAGCGGCCCTGAAGCCGGCAGTCAACTCACGGTCCAAGACCGCCCGGCGATCATGGGAGACCTGTTCATCCCTCAAGTCGAGGTCTGCCTTCAGAATCTCCAGTTCCTCCATCCGAGCTCGGAGGTCATCCTCGCCCGCAGCCAGCTGCGCGGCGACCCTCTCTTCCTCAGCTGCCACGGAACGCTCCCGCTCCTCAACGGCGAGTTCGCGGCGCTCCAACCGCTGCCGTATTTACACAGCATCTGAGAGGCTCTCTTCGGCCCGGGCGTGAGCCTCCAGGGCCTCCCTGTTGATCCGCCGCGACTGGGTGTCCATGCGGTCAACAGCCCGCTTCATCCGGTCGATGAGCGTTTCCCGGAAGTCGAGCAACTCCCGCCTGGAGTCGAGCTCGCTCTTAACCTTCGCGGTCCTCTCCCACAAAAGGTTCCCCCAGGTGAGGAGGCGGTCCCGTTCAACCGTATACTCCTCCCGCTCACGCCCTAGTGCAGCCAAGACCTGCCGGACGCTCGACTCGGCGAGCGCGAAGGCATCCGCCAGAGGCAATGGAGCAACAGAAGCTGGGGCAGTCCCTCCGACCTCCTCCATTACCTCGTCCTCGGGAAGGGCCGGCGCGCCAGCTGCCGAGACGAGACGCCGATCAGGAGAAACTGGCCCAGCGGCCCTAGCAGCCGGGCCAGCCGGACTTTCTTCAGCTTCAGGCTCCTTGACCTGAGGAGGGAGACGAGCCGGGGAAGATGGAGCTGGAGAAGAAGCCAGGCCGCCTAGTGCAGGATCAACCTGTGCTGGCTCGGGGGCCGCGGTAACCGTCTCGGCAGGAGGAGACGGCGCCACCGCGGAGTCCGGGCACACCGGAACAGGAGAAGTCCGCGCTGGCCTGGCGGCCGCAGCAGTCGCCCCTGGCTCCGAGCGCATCGGCACAGATTCCCCGCAAGACGGGGAAGACCAGGAAGCACGGACACTCCAGCGGGCTCTGAACCCCGACTTCCGAGCCGGGGTAGGATTTCCAGAGCCCGCTACCGTTCCGACGACCGCTCCGCAGTCGCTTGGACTGGCGGAACAGGGGACGCCGCAGAGGCTTCCCCTAGCACATCAGCCCGGGGCCTCTTCGAGTCGCCACCGGAGGGGGTGTCAGGCACCCCAGAATCCCGACTTGGCACCGGCGCCATTGCTGGAGGAGATCAGGCGCGTTTCTTCTCTGGCAGCGGGTTGGAAGCCATGGCAAGGGAGAGCTCAAAGGCAAGAAAGCAAAAGCGCAAGAGTCCAAGAAGAAACGCAGAGAAGTGCGAAGGGAAGCTACAACATGGGTGAGACCCCCTGTAAAAGGCTTCCCGGAGCAGTTCCAAGCGATTCGGAACTCTTCGAATACCCCTCACCCGCAACCGCTTCGGTTCCTAGACCGAGAGCCGATGACGGGTGGGCCCAAGCCACTTAGCTAAAGCGGTGGGGTCAAGGAGTCAGTCTCCTAAGAAGATGTGCCGGCAAGGCCCTTCGGCGGTTACCGAAGAAAGCGCCGCAACGTGCAGAAGTGGCAGCCTTGGGAACCACCGCAGTAAAAGCAGTCATCAAGTGGGCGCACGCCCTCACGACCCTGCGGCCGTTCGTGCTCCGGCAGCAGTCAAGTCGGGACTTAGAGAAAGTGCGCGGATCGGAAGAGATGGAGGTCCCACCTCGGGCTCGCTATCTCCCCCGAGATGGGCCCGGGGGCCACTATCGGTACCTGAGATATGGGGTACCCCCGCACACAGGGTAAAATGCCTAAGGTGCTCGCCCTTCTCCGCAGGGAGAGCTCCGAAGGCGCCACGCGCCTGGCGGGGCCGGACCTCCCTCTCCTCAGAGGAGAGCTCCGGGCCCGCCACGTGGCATACAGAAGCCGGACCTCCCCCTCCGCGGGAGAGAGGTCCGAAGACGCCACGCGTCCAGCAAGGCCGGACCTCCCTCTCCTCAGAGGTGAGCTCCGGGCCCGCCACGTGGCATGCAGAAGCCGGACCTCCCCCTCCGCGGGAGAGAGGTCCGAAGGCGCCACGCGTCCAGCGGGGCCGGACCTCCCTCTCCTCAGAGAAGAGCTCCGGACCTGCCACGTGGCTGGAGGAACGGTGCTGCCTGCCCCCGGGCGGTAGGCGGCGGGCGTAAAGGCGCCCCTCACCTTGCCCGTACAAGGAATTCAAGGCACACGTCTTCCCAAGACGCAGAAACGCGGAGCACGCGCCTGTCAGGTGCCGTTGCATCCAGTCGCATCACAGACTGGCGCGCGGTGTCAGAACCTGACAGGTAATAAACGCTGCGACAAGACATCCCATGCCGCCTGCGCCGTCATCAACCACTACGACTAGCGCACGGCATGGGCAGGGCGGCAAAAGGAAGACTCAGAAGCCTTCGACCGGAGGCAACCACCGGCATAACTACAGATACGGTAGATAATAGACAATCTTCCCGGGACCACCTGTCGGGTCCCGGCTTCCCTTGTAAGCCGCCCGAGCCTTGGACTATAAAAGGCTCGGGTAGGCGTCGATAGCAAGGGTTCGCATTCTGCAACTCATACGCTAGCCATACACTCTCAAGCTGTAACTCACCCCCAAGCTCAGGCCCCCGGCCCTGAGCAGCAAGCAATACAGCGAGCTCCGTAGCTCGCCGTGGACGTAGGGTTTTACGCTCCGGCGGCCTGAACCACGTAAAACTCCCCGTGTCAAGCTCTCACTAACTCGTCCATCCGCGCAAGCTCTCCGCTAGGAACTAGCCCCTCCGAAAAAAGAACCTCCGCGGGCTGCCCAGTGCAGGCCCGGGGGAAGTGTCGATCGCACACTTTGACACTGTCGCTAGCCTCTTAGTTGTGACGCCTTTCTCGACGTCGCTCGAGGTACACCCGGGCATCCTGGCCCAAGTGGCACCGTTCCAGCTCTGTCCTCAGGTCCGTCGAAGGAAGCCTGGTGGAGCTGGAGTCCGCTGTCTGCCCGTCAACCGTTGGCGTGCGCGTCAGCGACACCGCCGGTTGGCCGGAGTCTCTTCCCCGCCAGAGTCGAGGGTTTGCGGCGGCGACGACGAGGCGGTCTACCTCGCGTATCCACTGCTGGGTCTTTAAATGGGGTGCGTCCCCAGCAGGTGGGTTGCGCAGTAGCACTCTTGCTGCAGCTAGCGCACTCCCGTGTGGAACGCTCAGCGCTGCAGAAGATCTGACGCTTGTTGGAGCCTGCATTGCCGGAGTCGGCATTGCCGGAGTCGGCTGCTGGCTACCAGCTTGCGCCGACAAACTCCGTCCTGATGTGTCGACACGTACTCCCCGCTGGTCACGGTTCGCCGTGAACGCGGGGGAGGAGAGCTTGCCGCTGAAGGAAGCTTGGTCATCTTCGTCGGCAGAAGCTCGTCGCGTGAGGGAAAAGCCCCCTACCTGGCGTGCCAAATGTCGAAGTGTGTGGTCGACACTTCCCCCGGATCTGCACTGGGCAGCCTGCGGAGGTTCTTTCTCGGAGGGGCTAGTCACTTGCGGAGAGCTTGAGCGTAGGGACGAGTTAGGGAGGAGCTTGACACAGCGAGTTTTACGTGGTTCGGGCCGTCGGAGCGTAAAACCCTACGTCCATGGTGAGCTGAGGTGCTCGCTGTATTGCTTGTCGCTCAGAACCGGAGTCCTGAGCTTGAGGATGAGTTACGCCTAGGGTATGAGTTGCTGGAGTGCGAACCCTTGATAACGGCGCCTACCCGAGCCTTTTATAGTCCAAGGCTCGTTTAGCTTACAAGGGGGGCCCGGGACCCGACAGCTGGTCCTGGGGAGATTGCCTGCCGACTATCGTATCTGCAGTTATGTCGGTAGTTGTCTCTGGCGAAGGCTTCTGAGTCTTTGTCTTGCCGCCCTGCCCATGTCGCATGCTAGTCGTAGTGGTTGATGACGGCGGGTGCGGCAGGGGATGTCTTATCGCTGTGTTTATTGGCTGGCAGGTTCTGACAACGCGCGCCAGTCTGTGATGCGACTGGGCGCAACGGCACCTGACAGAGGCGTGCTCCACGTCTCCGCGTCTTGGGAAGGCGCGGGCCTTGAATACCTTGTATGGGCAAGGTATGGGGCGTCTTTATGCCTGTCGGTACCCGCGATATGGGGTACCCCCGCGCACAGGGGAAAATGCCTAAGGAACTCGCCCTTCTCCGCAGGGAGAGCTCCGGAGGCGCCACGCGTCCGGCGGGGCCGGACCTCCCTCTCCTCAGAGGAAAGCTCCAGGCCCGCCACGTGGCATGTAGAAGCCGGACCTCCCCCCTCCGCGGGAGAGAGGTCCGAAGGCGCCACGTGCCCAGCGGGGCCGGACCTCCCTCTCCTCAGAGGAGAGCTCCGGGCCAGCCACGTGGCCGACAGAAGCCGGACCTCCCCCTCCGGAGGAGAGGTCCAAAGGCTCCACGTGCCCCACGGGGCCGGACCCCCTCTCCTCTGAGGAGGACTCCGGGCCCGCCACGTGTCCAGCAGAAGAGCGCTGCCTGCCCCCGAGCGGTAGGCAGTGGGCGTAAAGACGCCCCATACCATGCCCGTACAAGGTATTCAAGGCCCGCGCCTTCCCAAGACGCGGAGACGCGGAGCACGCCTCTGTCAGGTGCCGTTGCGCCCAGTCGCATCGCAGACTGGCGCACGGTGTCAGAGCCTGCCAGCCAATAAACGCAGCGACAAGACATCCCATGCCGCTCCCACCATCATCAACCACTACGGCTAGCATGCAGCATGGGCAGGGTGGCAAGACGAAGACTCAAAGCCTTCGCCAGAGACAACTACCGACATAACTGCAGATACGATAGTCTGCAGGCAATCACCCCGGGACCACCTGTCGGGTCCCGGCCCCCCTTGTAAGGCACACGAGCCTTGGACTATAAAAGGCTCGGTAGGCAACGTTAGAAAGGGTTCGCACTCTAGCCATTCGCACCCAAGGTGTAACTCACCCCCAAGCTCAGGACTCCGGTTCTGAGCGCCAAGCAATACAGCGAGCTCCTTAGCTCGCCGTGGACGTAGGGTTTTACGCTTCGGCGGCCCGAACCACGTAAAACCCGCCGTGTCAAGCTTTTCCTTAACTCGTCCATACGCTTAAGCTCTCCGCAAGTGACTAGCCCCTCCGAAAAAGAACCTCCGTGGGCTGCCCAGTGCAGGTCTGGGGGAAGTGTCGACCGCACACTTCGACATTTGGCGCGCCAGGTAGGGGGCTTTTCCCTTGCGCGACGAGTTTCCGCCGACGAAGATGACCAAGCTTCCTTCAGCGGCAAACTCTCCTCCTCCGCGTTCACGGCGAACCGTGACCAGCGGGGAGTACATGTCGACGCACTCTGGACGGAGTGTGTCGGTGCGAGCTGGGAGCCAGCAGCCGACTCCGGCAACACCAACTCCGGCAATGCGGGCAACAACCAGCGTCAGATCTTCTGCAGCGCTGAGCGTACACCACGGGGGTGCGCTAGCTGCAGCAAGAGCGCTACTGCACAACCCACCTGCTGGGGACGCACCCCATTCAGCGACACAACAGTGGGTTCACGAGGTGGACCGTCTCGTCGTCACCACCGCAAACCCTCGGTTTCGGTGAGGGCGACGCCCCGGCCAACCGGCTGTGTCACGGACGCGCACGCCAATGGTTGACGGGCAGACGGCGGATTCCAGCTCCTCCAGGCTCCCTTCGACGGACCTGAGGACAGAGAAGGAACGGTGCCACTTGGGCCAGGATGCCCGGGTGTACCTCGAGCGACGTCGAGAAAGGCGTCGCAACCAAGAGGCTGGCGACAGCATGACGTCGGCCTCGACCCAGCCTGGAGGGAAGATCTTCGCCACGCGAGCCCTTCCCCAGGCATACACCGCGCAGCATATGCCACAACCATATGCCCTACAAACGGCGTCCCCGGTCTATGGCGCAGCCTTGCCCATACCGGGGTACACTGTGCCAGGTATGAACCAAGCGTTCGCGGCACCAACACCTGCGGCAACAGGAGCAGGATGTGTGGCCCTTGCACCCCACCTTCGCTTCGCGAGGTGGCCGCGCAAGTTTCGGTCGCACCTGCCCGGGAAGTACGACGGCAGCGTCAACCCAGCGGAGTTTCTCCAGATGTACTCCACCGCCGTACTTGCCGCAAGAGGGGATGAGGCCGTCATGGCCAACTATTTCCCCGTAGCCTTGACCGGCCCAGCCCGGTCTTGGCTCATGAACCTACCCCAGGATTCCATAACCTCCAGGGGAGAGCTCTGCCGGCAGTTCGTCGCCAACTTTGGCAGTTCCTACACCCGGCCCGGCACGGAGCTCGACCTCCACGCTATCCAGCAACAACCAGGGGATTTGCTGCGCTCCTTCATCCAGCGGTTCTCCCAGGTGCGAAACACCATCCCACACATCCAGAACGTTTCTGTGGTGGTGGCGTTCCGACAAGGCGTTCGGGACTAGAAGATGCTCGAGAAGCTCGCGACTAGGGAGGTCCGCGACGTCTCGGAGCTCTTCAGCCTGGCGGACAAGTGTGCCAGAGCAGCCGAAGGGCGGAGCTGGCACTCACTGCCAGCCTCCAAGCCAGGGGGTCAGCCAGGATCTGGCGCCGCTTGAGGGTTTGCGGCACCGAAGTCAAGGGTTTGCGGCGGCGACGACAAGACGGTCTACCTCGCGAATCCACTGCTGGGTCGCTGCCTGAGGAGCGTCCCCAGCAGGCGGATTGTGCAGTAGCGCTCTTGTTGCAGCTAGCGCACCGCCGCCGGGTACGCCCAGCGCTACTGAAGACCTGACGCTGGTTGGAGCCTGCATTGCCGGGGTCGGCGCTGCCAGAGCTGGTTGCTGGCTCCCAGTGCAGGTACTGGTGCCGCGAACGCTTGGTTGTGCCTGGCACAGTGTACCCCGGTATGGGCAAGGTTGCGCCATAGGCCGGGGACGCCGCTTGCAGAGCACATGGTTGTGGCTTATGCTGTGCGCCGTATGCCTGGGGCAGAGCTCACGTAGCGAAGGTCTGCCCTCCAGGCTGGGTCAAGGCCGACGTCATGTTGTCGCCAGCCTCTTGAGTGCGACGCCTTTCTCAACGTCGCTCGAGGAACACTCGGGCATCCTGGCCCAAGTGGCACCATTCCAGCTCTGTCCTCAGGTCCGTCGACGGAAGCTTGGTGGAGCTGGAACCCGCCGTCTGCCCGTCAACCGTTGGCGTGCGCGTCAGCGACACAGCCGGTTGGCCGGAGCGTCGTCCCCGCCGAAGTCAATGGTTTGCGGCGGCGATGACAAGACGGTCTACCTCGCGAATCCACTGCTGGGTCGCTGCCTGAGGCGCGTCCCCAGCAGGCGGATTGTTCAGTAGCGCTCTTGTTGCGGCTAGCGCACCCCCGCCGGGTACGCCGAGCGCTACTGAAGACCTGACGCTGGTTGGAGCCTGCATTGCCGGCGTCGGCGCTGCCAGAGCCGGTTGCTGGCTCCCAGTGCAGGTACTGGTGCCACGAACGCTTGGTTGCGCCTGGCACAGTGTACCCCGGTATGGGCAAGGTTGCGCCATAGGCCGGGGACGCCGCTTGCAGAGCACATGGTTGTGGCTTATGCTGTGTGGCGTACGCCTGGGGCAGAGCTCGCGTAGCGAAGGTCTGCCCTCCAGGCTGGGTCGAGGCCGACGTCATGTTGTCGCCAGCCTCTTGAGTGTGCAAGGGGAAAGCCCCCTTCCTGGCGCGACAAATGTCGAAGTGTTCGGTCGACACTTCCCCCGGGCCTGCACTGGGCAGCCCGCGGAGGTTCTTTTTTCGGTGGGGCTAGTCCCTTGCGGAGAGCTTGCGCGGATGGACGAGTTAGTAAGAGCTTGACACGGTGAGTTTTACGTGGTTCAGGCCGCCGGAGCGTAAAACCCTACGTCCATGGCGAGCTATGGAGCTCGCTGTATTGCTTGCTGCTCAGAACCGGAGTCCTGATCTTGGGGGTGAGTTACAGCTTGGGTGTGAATGGCTAGCGTATGAGTTGCAGAGGTGCGAACCCAGGGTGCGAATGGCTAGAGTCCAAACCCCTGCTAACGTCGCCAACCCGAGCCTTTTATAGCCCAAGACTCGGGTGGCATACAAGGGGGGCCGGGACCCGACAGGTGGTCCCGGGGAGATTGACTGATATCTACCGTATCTGCAGTTATGCCGGTAGTTGACTCTGCCGAAGGCTTCTGAGTCTTCGTCTTGTAGCTCTGCCCATGCCGTATGCTAGTCATAGTGGATGATGACGGTGGGGGCGGCATGGGATGTCTTGTCGCTGCGTTTATTGGCTGGCAGGCTCTGACACTGCGCGCCAGTCTGTGATGCGACTGGGCGCAACGGCACCTGACAGAGGTGTGCTCCGCGTCTCCACGTTTTGGGGAGGCGCGGGCCTTGAATACCTTGTACGGGCAAGGTATGGGGCGTCTTTACGCCCGCTGCCTATCGCTCGGGGGCAGGCAGCGCCGTTCTGCTGGCCACGTGGCGGGCCCGGAGCCCTCCTCAGAAGAGAGGGGGGTCCGGCCCCGCAGGACACGTGGAGCCTTCGGACCTCTCCCCGCGGAGGGGGAGGTTCGGCTTCTATTGGCCACGTGGCGAGCCCGGAGCTCCTCTTTGAGGAGAGGGAGGTCCGGCCTCTCCGGACACGCGGCACCTTCGGACCTCTCTCCCGTGGAGGGGGAGGTCCGGCTTCTGTATGCCACGTGGTGGGCCCGGGGCTCTCCTCTAAGGAGAGGGAGGTCCGGCCCCGCTGGACGCGTGGCACCTTCGAAGCTCTCCCTACGGAGAAGGGCAAGATCCTTAGGCATTTTCCCCTGTGCGCGGGGTACCCCATATCTAGGGTACCGACAATGGCCATTTGACGTACGGGGGCTGGACATCCTGGGTGGGACCATTCCCCAGAACTGAGGATGGGGACCTGCTCCCGAACCCTCAGAACACAGAACACCTCCGTAAGTTCTACCCCTAGAGCAACAATAGGACAGACTCTTCTTTTTATAATAAATTCCATAAAGTCCAGTAACAGTGCTCAGAGCAGCTAAGCCTCAGGGGACGGTCCAGGACTACGTTCAGCTTCGCCTGGTTCCGACCCCAAGCGCGTAGAGTCTTGCTTCCCTTGAGGCGGGTCGTGGCCTCCATACTTAGCCTGCCTTCCTCCTATGGAAATTTATATGAAAAGAAAGCTGTCCTACGTTGCTCTTCTTTGGTGCTCATTTAATTTACTTATTAATTTTTTATGACTGCACTACTAGCGCGTGCTCACCATGCGCTCAGCTCCCTCTTCTCATTCTCACCTTTAGTCGGCATTTGCTGCCCTACCAAAGGCGGTTGCGTTGGAGGTACCGGTCGATAGCCAGGGGGGCCCCGAGCCCCCGGCACTTCACGCACGGTAGTCCCCAAGCACCGTATAAGTGGACGGGGACCGTAAGCCATATAAGACTATGAGATAGAGGAGGGGGAGCCCCCAAGGAGAATTACGTTTCCCTATCTTGTGTGCAGGACCTCTCGGCCTCGGCTCCCCGCAGGAGTGTGGTAGGCACATCCATCCAATGGAACGCACCTACCAGGGGGCCGCTACGGGATCGCGCAAGACCGAAACAACAAGGTAAGATCAAAGAACCTAGACCTCATCGCTTCCGCATGGGCGAGGCCCGAAGGTCCCCCGTGTCCAGCGGGGCCAGACCATCCACCTCCTTGAGGGGGAGCTCCGGGCCCACCACGTGACCTACAGAAGCCGGACCTCCCCCCTCCACGGGGAGAGGTCCGAGGGCTCCACGTGCCCCGCAAGCCCGGACCTCCCCTCAAAGGGGAGCTCCGGGTCCACCACATGGCCAACAGGCCCGGACCCCCCCCCCCATTCTCGTGAGGCGGGTCCTGGAGACCTCCGGGGCCCTTAATATACAGTAAGGACCCGGAGAAGGTGTCTATGCAGAACTTCGAGATTGGTCAAGGCCTCCGAGTACCTTGCGGAGCTAAGGACTCGGCCAGGAAAAACCAGTAAGAAGACTAGGACATGCAGACACAGAAGGAAACAGGAGTCTGTTCATACAAGGCTCCACGAGCTGGGCTACAGACTCAACAAAAATAAAAAAGGAAGTACAGGGCCTTGTGGCCACGGGGGCAGATGCCTAAGAGGCCCCGGACTCCCGATGAAACCTAGAGGCCACGAGGGCAGCCACGTTATCGAAGTGTTCGGTCGACACTTCCCCCGGGCCTGCACTGGGCAGCCCGCGGAGGTTCTTTTTTCGGTGGGGCTAGTCCCTTGCAGAGAGCTTGCGCGGATGGACGAGTTAGTAAGAGCTTGACATGGTGAGTTTTACGTGGTTCAGGCCGCCGGAGCGTAAAACCCTACGTCCACGGCGAGCTATGGAGCTCGCTGTATTGCTTGCTGCTCAGAACCGGAGTCTTGAGCTTGGGGGTGAGTTACAGCTTGGGTGTGAATGGCTAGCGTATGAGTTGCAGAGGTGCGGACCCTTGCTATCGTCGCCTACCTGAGTCTTTTATAGTCCAAGACTCAGGTGGCTTACAAGGGGGGGGGGGGGCCGGGACCCGACAGGTGGTCTCGGGGAGATTGTCTATCATCTACCATATCTGAAGTTATGCCGGTAGTTGTCTCTGGCGAAGGCTTCTGAGTCTCCGTCTTGCAGCCCTGCCCATGCCGCATGCTAGTTGTAGTGGTTGATGACGGCGCGGGCGGCATGGGATGTCTTGTCGCTGCGTTTATTGGCTGGCAGGCTCTGACACTGTGCGCCAGTCTGTGATGCGACTGGGCGCAACGGCACCTGACAGAGTCGTGCTCCGCGTCTCTGCGTCTTGGGAAGACGCGGGCCTTGAATACCTTGTACGGGCAAGGTATGGGGCGTCTTTACGCCCGCTGCCTATCGCTCGGGGGCAGGCAGCGCCGTCCTGCTGGCCACGTGGCGGGCCCGGAGCCCTTCTCAGAGGAGTGGAGGGTCCGGCCCCGCGGGACACGTGGAGCCTTCGGACTTCTCCCCGCGGAGGGGGAGGTTCGGCTTCCGTCGGCCACATGGCGGGCCCGGAGCTCCTCTCTGAGAAGAGGGAGGTCCGGCCCCACCGTATACGTGGCACCTTAGGACCTCTCTCCCGCGGAGGGGGAGGTCCGGCTTCTGTATGCCACGCGGCGGGCCCGGAGCTCTCCTCTGAGGAGAGGGAGGTCCGGCCCCGCCGGACGCGTGGCGTCTTCGAAGCTCTCACCTCGGAGGGGGAGGTCTGGCTGCTGTAGGCCAAGTGGCAAGCCCGGAGCTCTCCTCTGAGGAGAGGGAGGTCCGGCCCCACTGGACACGTGGCGCCTTCGGTGCTTTCCCTGCAGAGAAGGGCGAGATCCTTAGTCATTTTCTCCTGTGCGCGGGGGTACCCCATATCACGGATACCGACAGTGGCCCCCGGCCCACCTCGGGGGAGGTAACGAGCCCGAGGTGAGGCCTTCTCCTACCCGCGCACTTTCTTGTCTTGAGTACTCCCTGTGCTGGCAGGGTCTTGACGGCTTCGGAGTTCAGCCTCTTAGGAGAGGGTGAAGCCTGGCATCGGAGCTCGGCCCGGTTGTTGGGGCGGAGGTCCGGAAGTCAACGGAACTCAGGCCAGCGAAGGGCGTGAGGTCCGGCATCAGCGCTCGCCTCTGAAAGGAGGGCGAGGGCTGGCCTCAGAGCTCGGCCTGGCTGTGGAGGCGGAGTCCGGAAGTCATCGGAGCTCAGGCCAGCGAAGGGCGTGAGGTCCGGCGTCAGCGCTCGCCTCTGAAAGGAGGGCGAGGGCTAGCCTCGGAGCTCGGCCCAGCTATGGGGCGGAGTCCAGAAGTGCTCAGTGGTCCCCCTTTCCTGTCCCTTAGTCTCATTTGGCTTACTGTCCCAGGCCGGAATACGGGGCTTGGGTAATCCAGTGCACTTGGTCCCGGAGGTCTGGCCCCAGCCCCAGTTAGGGTGTAACCGTCCGGCCCCCTGGTACTCAGACCGTAGCGCCGGGGGGCAGAGTGCGCATGCTTTGGGTGCAAGACCGTGCAAAGCAAGGCTCCTGACCCCCCGGTCTAGCATAGGTCTTTTCTCGGAGGAGACCAACTGGCGGTACAGTACCCTTACAGGGGGAGATCCAAAAGGCCACCGGGCCCCTGGCAGGTACCCCAAGCACTACCGCCTTCGGCAGGACGGCAATATCTACTATGCATGAGAGCAAGAAAGAGGAACCGAGTGTACAATGGACGCACACTGTCTAGAGCGTGGGGAGGTGTTCATATAAATTAATGCGTAATTTAAATAAACACCTAAGTAAGCATGGTGAACTTACTGGGGTGGCGTCGGAGCGCCTGTCTTCACGCAGAGCGGGTCATGCGTGGCTTCGTCGTACGCCGGACACGGGGGGACCCCCATGGCGATCTCAGGGGGAAGCACGGCTTTGGCCCCACATACCATGTGGAAGGGTAGTTTCCGTGACCCGGCCCTGGGAAGTTGTCGGTACCTGAGATATGGGGTACCCCCGCGCACAGGGGAAAATGCCTAAGGAACTCGCCCTTCTCCGCAGGGAGAGCTCCGAAGGCGCCACGCGTCCAGCATGGCCGGACCTCCCTCTCCTCAGAGGAGAGCTCCGTGACCGCCACGTGTCATACAGAAGCCGGACCTCCCCCTCCGCGGGAGAGAGGTCCGAAGGCGCCACGCGTCCAGCGGGGCCGGACCTCCCTCTCCTCAGAGGAGAGCTCCGGGCCCGCCGCGTGGCCGACAGAAGCCGAGCCTCCCCCTCCGCGGGGACAGGTCCGGAGGCTCCACGTGCCCCGCAGGCCGGACCCTTCTCTCCTCAGAGAAGGGCTCTGGACCCGCCACGTGGCCAGAAGAACGGTGCTGCCTGCCCCCGAGAGATAGGCAGCGGGCGTAAAGACGCCCCATACCTTGCCCGTACAAGGTATTCAAGGCCCGCGTCTTCCCAAGACGCGGAGCACGCTTCTGTCAGGTGCCGTTGCGCCCAGTCGCATCACAGACTAGCGCGCGGTATCAGAACCTGCCGGCCAATAAGCTCCGCGACAAGACATCCCATGCCGCCTGTGCCATCATCAACCACTACGACTGCATGCGGCATAGGCAGGGCGGCAAGATGAAGACTCAGAAGCCTTCGACCAGAGACAACTACCGGCATAACTGCAGATACGGTAGATAATAGACAATCTTCCCGGGACCACCTGTCGGGTCCCGGCTCTCCTTGTAAGCCGCCCGAGTCTTGGACTATAAAAGGCTCGGGTAGGCGACGATAGCAAGGGTTCGCACTCTGCAACTCATACGCTAGCCATACACTCTCAAGCTGTAACTCACCCCCAAGCTCAGGACTCCGGCCCTGAGCAGCAAGCAATACAGCGAGCTCCATAGCTCGCCGTGGACGTAGGGTTTTACGCTCCGGCGGCCTGAACCACGTAAAACTCTCTGTGTCAAGCTCTTACTAACTCGTCCATCTGCGCAAGCTCTCCGCTAGGGACTAGCCCCACCAAAAAAAGAACCTCCGCGGGCTGCCCAGTGCAGGCCCGGGGGAAGTGTCGACTGAACACTTCGACATT
The DNA here is from genome assembly GCA_030760725.1 of Neostapfia colusana. Classification (NCBI taxonomy): domain Eukaryota; kingdom Viridiplantae; phylum Streptophyta; class Magnoliopsida; order Poales; family Poaceae; genus Neostapfia; species Neostapfia colusana. The sequence continues at coordinate 2,359,078 of JASWHV010000010.1, read as the reverse complement.
TGGCGCGCCAGGTAGGGGGCTTTTCTCCTAGCACGACGAGTTTCCGCCGACGAAGATGACCAAGTTTCCTTCAGCGGCGAACTCTCCCCCCTCGCCTCTCCGGCCAACCGCGACCAGGGGGGAGTACATGTCGACACACTCGGGACGGAGTGTGTCGGTACAAGCTGGGAGCCAGCAACCGGCTCTGGCAGCGCTGACCCCGGCAATGCAGGCTCCAACCAGCATCAAGTCTTCAGTAGCTCTGGGCGTACCCAGTGGGGGTGCGCTAGCTGCAGCCAGAGCACTTCTGTACAATCCGCCCGCTGGGGACGCGCCTCAGGCAGCGACCCGGCAGTGGATCCGCGAGGTAGACCGTCTCGTCGTCACCACCGCAAACCCACGACTTTGGCGGGGACGACGCTCTGGCCAACCGGTCATGTCGCTGATGTGCGCACCATTGGTTGACGAGCAGACGGCAGACTCCAGCTCTACCAGGCCCCAATCGACAGATCTAGGGACAGAGCTGGAGCGGTGTCGCCTGGGTCATGATGCCCGGGTATACCTCGAGCAACGCCGAGAAAGGCGCCGCCACCAAGAGGCTGATGACAGCATGACGTCGGCCTCGACCCAGCCTGAAGAGCAGACCTTCGCCACGCGATCTCTGCCCCAGACCTACGCCGTGCAGAATATGCCACAGCCATATGTCCTGCAGATGGCGCCCCCGGCCTATGGTGCAGCCTTGCCCATACCGGGGCATGCGGTGCTCAGTGCGAACCAAGCGTTCGCGGCGCCAGAACCTGCGGCGACAGAAGCAGGGTGTGCGGCCCTCGCGCCCCACCTTCTCTTCGCAAAGTGGCCGCGCAAGTTTCGGCCGCACCTGCCCGAGAAGTACGACGGCAGCGTCAACCCGGCGGAGTTCCTCCAGATCTACTCCACCGCCGTGCTTGCCGCAGGAGGGAATGAAGCCGTCATGGCCAATTACTTCCCTGTCGCCTTGACTGACTGTCGGTACCTGAGATATGGGGTACCCCCGCGCACAGGGTAAAATGGCTAAGGTGCTCGCCCTTCTCCGCAGGGAGAGCTCCGAAGGTGCCACGCGTCCGGCGGGGACGGACCTCCCTCTCCTCAGAGGAGAGCTCCGGGCCCGCCACGTGGCATACAGAAGCCGGACCTCCCCCTCCGCGGGACAGAGGTCCGAAGATGCCACGCTTCCAGTGGGGCCGGACCTCCCTCTCCGCAGAGGAGAGCTCCGGGTCCGCCACGTGGCATACAGAAGCCGGACCTCCCCCTCCGCGGGGAGAGGTCCGGAGGCTCCACGTGCCCCGCAGGCCGGACCCTTCTCTCCTCAGAGAAGGGCTCCGGACCTGCCACGTGGCCAGAAGAACGGTGCTGCCCGTCCCGGAGCGGTAGGCAGCGGGCGTAAAGGCGCCCCACACCTTGGACGTACAAGGTATTCAAGGCCCGCGTCTTCCCAAGACGCGGAAACGCGGAGCACGCGTCTGTCAGGTGCCGTTGCGCCCAGTCGCATCACAGACTGACGCGCGGTGTCTGAACCTGCCAGCTAATAAACGCTGCGACAATACATCCCATGCCGCCTGCGCCGTCATCAACCACTACGACTAGCGTGCGGCATGGGCAGGGCGGCAAGATGAAGACTCAGAAGCCTTCAACCAGAGGCAACTACCGGCGTAACTACAGATACGGTAGATAATAGACAATCTTCCCGGGACCACCTGTCGGGTCCCGGTACCCCTTGTAAGCTGCCCGAGTCTTGGACTATAAAAGGCTCGGGTAGGCGTCGATAGCAAGGGTTCGCATTTTGCAACTCATACGCTAGCCATACACTCTCAAGCTGAAACTCACCCCCAAGCTCAGGCCCCCGGCCTGAGCAGCAAGCAATACAGCGAGCTCCATAGCTCGCCGTGGACGTAGGGTTTTACGCTCCGGCGGCCTGAACCACGTAAAACTCTCCGTGTCAAGCTCTCACCAACTCGTCCATCTACGCAAGCTCTCCGCTAGGAACCAGCCCCTCCGAAAAAAGAACCTCTGCGGGCTGTCCAGTGCAGGCCCGGGGGAAGTGTCGACCGAACACTTCGACATTTGGCGCGCCAGGTAGGGGGCTTTTCCCCTAGCGCGACGAGTTTCCGCCGACGAAGATGACCAAGCTCCCTTCAGCGGCAAACTCTCCCCCCCACGTTGATGGCGAACCGTGACCACTGGGGAGTACATGTCGACACACTCAGGACGGAGTGTGTCGGCACAAGCGGGTAGCCAGCAGCCGACTCCGGCAACGCCGACTCCGGCTATGCAGGCCCCGACCAGTGTGAGGTCTTCTGCAGCGCTGAGCGTACACCATGGAGGTGCGCTGGCTGCAGCAAGAGCGCTGCTGCGCAACCCACCTGCAGGGGATGCGCCCCATTCAGCGACCCAGCAATGGGTCCGCGAGGTGGACCGCCTCGTCGTCGCCGCCGCGAACCCTCGGTTTCGGCGAGGACGGCGCCCAGGGCAACCGGCTGTGTCGCTGACGCGCACACCCACGGTTGACGGGCTAACGGCGGATTCCAGCTCCTCCAGGCTCCTGTCGACGGACCTGTGAAGGAACTGGAACGGTGCCACTTGGGGCAGGACGCCTGGGTGTACCTCGAGTGACGCCGAGAAAGGCGTCACAACCATGAGGCAGGCGACAGCATGTCGTCGGCCTCGACACAACCAGAAGGGCAGGTCTTCGCCATGCGAGCCCGGCCTCAGGCATATGCTGCGCAGCATATGCCACAACCATATGCACCGCAAGTAGCGGCCCCGGTCTATGGTGCAGCCTTGCCCATGCCAGGATACGCAGCGCCAGGTGCGAACCAAGCGTTCGCAGCGCCTATACCTGCGGCAGCAGGTGCAGGATGTGCGGCCCTTGCACCTCACCTTCGCTTCGCAAGGTGGCCACGCAAGTTCCGCCCGCACCTGCCCGAGAAGTACGACGGCAGCGTCAACCCAGCGGAGTTCCTCCAGATCTACTCCACCGCCGTACTTGCCGCAGGAGGGGACGAGGCTGTCATGGCCAACTACTTCCCCGTCGCCTTGACCGGCCCAGCTCGGTCTTGGCTCATGAACCTACCTCAGGGGTCCATAACCTCCTGGGGGGAGCTCTGCCGGAAGTTCGTCGCCAACTTCGGCAGCTCCTACACTCGTCCCGGCACGGAGCTCGACCTCCACGCCGTCAAATAACAACCTGGGGAGTCGCTGCGCTCTTTCATCCAGCGGCTCACTCAGGTGCGCAACACCATCCCACATATCCAAAGCGCCTCTGTGGTGGTGGCGTTCCGACAGGGTGTCCGGGACGAGAAAATGCTTGAGAAGCTCGCGACCAGAGAGGCCGCGACGTCTCAGAGCTCTTCAGCCTGGCGGACAAGTGCGCCAGAGCAGCCGAAGGGAGTAACTGGCACGCTCTGCCAACCTCCGAGTCAGGAGGACAGCCTGGGTCCGGTGCGGCTGCCTATGGGGGTGGCAAGAAGATCAAGAACCGGGGGAGTGGCAAGATGAAGTCACCATTCACGGCCCCCGTCGCCGCAGCTGCGACGACCAGTGGAGCTCGGGGGCCACGCCCCGACAAGAGGCAGCGGCAATCACCGGCCCCAGACAGTGGCCAAGGCAGGCTATGCCCCGTGTATGGCCCCTGCAACCATACTGCTGCCGAGTGCTGGGAGATCCAGAAGCTCGCAGAGCGCTTCCGCAATGGAAGACAGCAGAGGGCTGAAGCACCGCCCTACCCTCAGAAGGATGGCAAACAGAAGGCCGATGCCCCAGTTACCGCTGCCCACCAGGTGGGGTTCCAGGAGCCTCAGCGTGTCATAAAGACAGTGCATGACGGTGAGGACTCCAGTTCCGACGGTGACGGGCCAGGGCGTTAGCCAGCTACGGCACACCTCCGTGCCTCGAACATACCTCTTGGGGGCCGCCTAAGGTCCGTCAACCCCTTGAAGGCCTTGCCAGGAGGGGAAGACGCCTTAGGTCTTCCAAGACGAGCCCGGGTCCACCTACCCCTTGAAGGCCATAGCCAGAAGGGGAGAACTCCCCGGGGGCCCCGGAGAGAAGCCACGCAGGACCTGATCCAGCGTGAAGACAACAACTTCGACAAGACTCGGCTTGCAGGGAACACCCCACAATGCACGGTCTCGGCTAATGCTCTAAGCACTACCGCCAAAGAACCAGACGCGATGGGGGCCCGCAAGAGGGCAACCTGGTGAAGCGGCATTCTACATTCCAAGAAGGACCCATAAGCTCTCACCCAGCAGGGAAGGTCCCTTCCGAATCATGAAAGCTGCCGCCCCGGGTACGCATGCCTTTCAACCGAGAGTGGGATCCATTCCCAAAAAATCCTTGCCATGAAGCAACACTGTAAGTCCTACTTACTGAGCATCGGTAGAACAGGGTTATTCACTTCTGTAATAGACCCCATAGAATTTAGGAACAGAGCTTGGGGTAGCTAAGTCTCAAGGGACGGTACAGGACTACGTCAAGTTTAGCCTGGTTCCGACCCTAAGCGCGTAGAGTCTTGCTTCCCTTGTAGACGAGGCGGAACATTGCCCCCATGTACAGCCAGAATTCCACCTATGGGCACGAATACAGAGACCTGTTCTACTTAGCTCCCTCTCCTGCGCTCATTTAAATTATGCATTAATTTTTATGATCGCACTATCTCTGTATGTTCATCATACATCTAGCTCCCCCTCTCCTGCGCTCATCCATAGTCGGCATTTGCTATCCTCCCGAAGGCGGCTGCACTTGAGGCACCTGCCGATGGCCGAGTGAGTCTCTCGGGCCTCCCTCAGTCAGGTGTTGCGGTGCCAGTTGGTCACCTCCAGGAAAGGCCAGCGTTGTGCATGGGGGGTCCAGGGTGCGTATCCAGCTTAGCCGGCCCAGAGCCCAAAGCATGCGCATCCTGCTCTCCGGAGGTACAGGGAAGTACGTCCGCTTTGCCTGGTCATGAACCCAAAGCGCGTGCACTCTGCTTCCCCAGAGCATGGCCCGGTACTAGGGATCGGACGGCCGTACCCGGACCTCGGAGGGAGCCGGAGCTCCGGTGCCTCGTGCACAGAATTGCCCAAGCCCCGTATAGCGGGTCAGGACCATAAGACGGATAAGACTAGGAGACGGGAGGGGAGGACCCCCCGAGGAGAATTACGTTTCCTCTACCTGTGTGCAGGACCTTCAGGTTACGGCAACAGGGACTGCATGAAGCGGGGGGAAAGGAGCTACCACCTACACCGGCCTCGGACTGGAAGGACCGGGACCTGCCCCTCCAGCAGGGGCGGGGCCCGGGGGCCCCACGTGTCCAGCGGGCCCTGAACTCTCTCCTTCCTTGAGGAGGGCTCCGGGCTCGCCACATGGCAGGCAGGAACCGGACCTCCCCCCTCAGCGGGAGGGCTCCGAAAGCCCTACGTGTCCAACATGACCGGAGCTCCCGTCTCTTGAGGAGGAGCTTCGGACCCGCCACGTGGTAGGCAGATTTGGAGCCCCCCATAGGGTGAGGTTCGGAGACCTCCGGGGGCCCATAACACAGTTAGGACCCGGGGAGGGTGTCTGTGCGAAGCTCCGAGATTGGAAATGGCCTCTGAGTACCTTGCGGAGCTAAGGACTCAGCCAGGCAAAGCCAAGAAGGAGGGAAAAAGCATCACAGACACAAATATCCAAGAGAGTCAAATTAAGCAAGGCTCCATGAGCTGGACTACAGACTCAATAAAAAAGGGAGAAACAAGTCCTAAGGACCTCCCGGCTCTCGCCGGAACCTTGCGGCTACAAGGGCGGCCACATCCTCGACTTCAGCCCTGGCAGCTTCCTCCTGCTCCGCGGCTGGGCCCTCTCTCGCTGGCTCCAGCGAGAAAGAGGGGTCACGGCTCTTGAAGCATGCCAGCACATGCGAGGCGACCTCTAAAGCTAAGCCTCGGCCCTCAGCTTCAAGCTCACTGGCGACCACCGAGTCGAGTCTGTCCAGCTTGGCGCCGATCGACTCCAATGCAGGGATCAGCTCTGCCACCTTCAATAAGGGAGTTGCGGCCCTCACCGGACTGAAGCCAAGAGGGATCAGGGCGGACCCCGCTCGATCCACGAAGCTTGAGACCGCAAGGGCCTCGGAGGACCGTAAGCCTGAGAGCTCCTCCACCTCGCGGCGGGCCGCCTGTAGAGCCTCCAGGTTCCTCTCAGAGAATTCCTTCTCCTTGGCCGCCAGGGAACTCTCCCGAAGGTGGAGAGTCTCGGCTAGCCGCTCCAACTCAGCGGCCTTGAAGCCGGCAGTCAACTCCTGGTCCAAGACCGCCCGGCGATCATGGGAGACCTGTTCCTCCCTCAAGTCAAGGTCTGCCTTCAGAATCTCCAGCTCCTCCATCCGAGCTTGGAGGTCATCCTCGCCCGCGGCCAGCTGCGCGGCGATACTCTCTGCCTCAGCTGCCACGGAACGCTCCCACTCCTCAACGGCGAGTTCACGGCGCTCCAACCGCTGCCGTATTTCCACAGCAGCAGAGAGGCTCTCTTCGGCACGGGCGTGTGCCTCCAGGGCCTCCCTGTTGATCCACCGCGACTGGGTGTCCATGCGGTCAACAGCCCGCTTCATCCGGTCGACGAGCGCTTCCCTGAAGTCGAGCAACTCCCGCCTGGAGTCGAGCTCGCTCTTAACCTTTGTGGTCCTCTCCCGCAAAAGGTTCCCCCATATGAGGAGGCGGTCCCGTTCAACCGTATACTCCTCCCGCTCGCGCCCTAGCACAGCCAAGACCTGCCGGACGCTCGACTCGGCAAGCGCGAAGGCGTCCGCCAGAGGCAATGGAGCAACAGAGGCTGGGGCAGTCCCTCCGACCTCCTCCATTACCTCGTCCTCAGGAAGAGCCGATGCACCAGCAGCCGAGACGAGACGCCGATCAGGAGAAGCTGGCTCCGCGGCTCTGGCAGCCAGGCCAGCCGGGCTCTTTTCAGCTTCTGGCTCCTTGACCTGAGGAGAGGGACGAGCCGGGGAAGGCGGTGCTGGAGAAGAAGCCAGGCCACCTAGTGCAGGATCAACCTGTGCTGGCTCGGGGGCTGCGGTGGCCGTCTCGGCAGGAAGAGACGACGCCGCTGCGGAGTCCGGGCACACCGGAACAGGAGAAGTCCGCGCTGGCCTGGGGGCCGTGGCAGTTGCCCCTGGCTCCGAGCGCATCGGCACAGGTTCCCCGCAAGACGGGGAAGGCCGGGAAGCGCGGACACTCCAGCGGGCTCTAAACCCCAACTTCCGAGCCGGGGTAGGATTTCCAGAGCCCGCTACCGTCTCCGACGGCCGCTCCGCAGTCGCTTGGACTGGCGGAGCAGGGGACGCCCTAGAGGCTTCCCCCAGCGCATCAGCCCGGGGCCTCTTCGAGTCGCCACCGGAGGGAGTGTCAGGCACCCCAGAATCCCGACTTGGCACCGACGCCGTTGCTGGAGGAGATCGAGCGCGTTTCTTATCTGGCAGCGGGTTGGAAGCCATGGCAAGGGAGAACTCAAAGGCAAGAGAGCAAAAGCACAAGAGTCCGAGAAGAAACGCAGAGAAGTGCGAAGGGAAGCTACAATGTGGGTAAGACCCCCTCTAAAAAGCTTCCCGGTGCAGTTCCAAGCGATTCGGAACTCTTCGAATACCTCGCACCCGCAACCGCTTCGGTTCCTAGACCGAGTGCCGATGACGGGTGGGCCCAAGCCGCTTAACTGAAGCGGTGGGGTCAAGGAGTCAGTCTCCTAAGAAGATGAGCCGGCAAGGCACTTCGGCGGGTCCCAAAGAAAGCGCCGCAACGTGCAGGAGTGGCAGTCTTGGGAACCACTGCAGTAAAAGCAATCATCAAGTGGGCGCACACTCTCACGATCCCGTGGCCGTTCGTGCTCCGGCAGCGGTCAATTCGGGACTTAGAGAAAGTGCGTGGATCGGAAGAGACGGAGGTCCCACCTCGGGCTTGCTATCTCCCCCGAGATGGGCCCGGGGGCCACTGTCGGTACCAGAGATATGGGGTACCCCCGCGCACAGGGTAAAATGCCTAAGGTGCTCGCCCTTCTTCACAGGGAGAGCTCCGAAGGCGCCACGCTTCCGGCGGGGACGGACCTCCCTCTCCTCAGAGGAGAGCTCCGGGCCCGCCACGTGGCATACAGAAGCAGGACCTCCCCCTCCGCGGGAGAGAGGTCAGAAGATGCCACGCTTCCAGCGGGGCCGGACCTCCCTCTCCGCAGAAGAGAGCTCCGGGCCCGCCACATGGCATACAGAAGCCGGACCTCCCCCTCCGCGGGGAGAGGTCCGGAGGCTCCACGTGCCCCGCAGGCCGGACCCTTCTCTCCTCAGAGAAGGGCTCCGGACCCGCCACGTGGCCAGAAGAATGGTGCTGCCCGCCCCCGAGCGGTAGGAAGCGGGTGTAAAGGCGCCCCACACCTTGCCCGTACAAGGTATTCAAGGCCCGCGTCTTCCCAAGACGCGGAAACGCGGAGCACGCGTCTGTCAGGTGCCGTTGCGCCCAGTCGCGTCACAGACTGGCGCGCGGTGTCAGAACCTGCCAGCTAATAAACGCTGCGACAAGACATCCCATGCCGCCTGCGCCGTCATCAACGACTACGACTAGCGTGCGGCATGGGCAGAGCGGCAAGATGAAGACTCAGAAGCCTTCGACCAGAGGCAACTACCGGCGTAACTACAGATACGGTAGATAATAGACAATCTTCCCGGGACCACCTGTCGGGTCCCGGCACCCCTTGTAAGCCGCCCGAGTCTTGGACTATAAAAGGCTCGGGTAGGCGTCGATAGCAAGGGTTCGCATTTTGCAACTCATACGCTAGCCATACACTCTCAAGCTGTAACTCACCCCCAAGCTCAGGCCCCCGGCCCTGAGCAGCAAGCAATACAGCGAGCTCCATAGCTCGCCGTGGACGTAGGGTTTTACGGTCCGGCAGCCTGAACCACGTAAAACTCTCCGTGTCAAGCTCTCACCAACTCGTCCATCTGCGCAAGCTCTCCGCTAGGAACCAGCCCCTCCGAAAAAAGAACCTCCGCGGGCTGCCCAGTGCAGGCCCGGGGGAAGTGTCGACCGAACACTTCGACATTTGGCGCGCCATGGCAAGGGAGAACTCAAAGGCAAGAGAGCAAAATGTAAGGGCCTCAGTTTTTGACACTCATTTGCAGTGTTCATCACCACACCACACACCTCATTTGAGGAAAAATGATGAACACAAATAAAGAGCAAGTAACAATTATCAACATGCTCATTAGGGAACAAACTCACACATTACAAAAGTGGTACTTCCCACATGTGATATAGATGGGCTGGACATATGAAAACTCCTACACTTTGCCAAGGATGTCCATGCCAAGTTTCACCCAAATTCAAAACATTTTTGAGGTCATCTTGGGTGTAGATAGGAAAGGGGCAGTTTGAAAACATATTCAAATTCAAACTGTTTTCACCCACTGAATTTAAAAGTGGAAGGCATATTCTTGCTCAGCACATTTTTGTGAGCTCACACACCAATTTTCACTCCATTTGGAGTTGATCTTGACATGAGCTAAGGGGGAGAAATTCAAACTTTATTTGAATTTCAAACTGCACTTGTGCTGAAATTCATTCAAACCAAACCTCATTTGAACTTTGATCAATTCAAATGGCTCTTGGGTGAATAATTTGAGTTGCCAAGGGTAGAATAGGGTTCACTGTTTACCACAGCTGTTAGGAATAAATTTCAGAGGTTAAAAGAGGAGTGGGACCCACATGTCAGCCTCAGCCTCAAAGCAAACCGACTGAACCACAGTTCAGTCGGTTCCCGGCTGTTGTGCGCGCGCGCCACCGAAGGGGGCAGCCGGCGCCAGCTCCTGCTGCGTGCCCCAAGCCGGAGACCGGCCGACCGGCCTATTTATTCCCTCCCCGGCGTGCTTCAGTCGCCATTCCCCGAGCTGCCGACGTGCACGATCCATTTCTCCACTGCCATCACCGGCGCTCGAGTTCCTGCTGGATCGAGCTGATCGCAGCTTCCTCTTTCCACTCCAGGGTCCCAGCCAGGTACTAGCGACCATCCTCCATCCTTCCCATTGATAGAAATCGATTGAAACCGAGTGATATCGGCTGTGCCGAAAGATCAAACTCGGAACTGGAAACCGCCGCACCTCGGGCTCTCGTGGACAGCCCAACCTGGGCGTTGTCACGCCCGAGCCAAGGCACCCTTGGACGCGCAAGTGATCGGTGCTGCTCATCCCCGAGCCACAGCTCGAGTGGTTGCTCACCGGCGGCGAATTTCCACTTTTCCCCTTTCTGTGTGCAGAACGACCCTCGGGTACGATTCTGTTTAATTCGTGCTCTAGAAAGGATTAGAGGGCCTCAGGCCACTCCCACACGAACTAGACACGGTGACGCACAAGTTGCCTTCACAACTCTGGGCCGGAGAACTTCTGTGCCCGGCGTAATTCAAGGTCTACTAATGGCGGAACGCACGGGGGGTATCGGGCGCACGGTGAGGACCTATTTCGGGCCTTCCCCGAGCTGCCCCGAGTTCATGTCGACCTTCTCTGAGGTCCACTGATGCTCCCCGACCGATTTCCCAAGTAGCTGAGGCACTAGGAGCGTCAGCCGACATGGCCGAAGTCGTTCCGATATGGCGGCTCGTCGCCGACCATGCTCCGGCCGTTGTCATGAGCAGCTGACCCTCGGATCATGTTCCCCAAGTAAAAGTAGGCAGGGGCGGCCAGAATCAAGAAGTTTGAAGCTGTACAGCAGCCGGCGGCGAGCTCTCCGGCGAGGTCCCTCGGCGGCGGAGCGCGGGTGTCGCGAGGTTGAAGAAGGGGGTGGACCCCAGCTGTCAGCGGCCGATATTTTGAATCGGGATCCGGCTGCGGCCGGGATCGGGTGTGCTGGCGCGCAAAAGCCTTGTGGGCCGCGGTGTGCTGTCGCTTCGGCGTGCGACGCGTGTCTCCTGGGCCCACGCGCAAGTTTAAACTTTTCCCCGATTTTCAGATTTCCTTCAAACTTCAAATCCTTATAACTTTGGCTAGAAAGCTCCAAATCGAGTGAACCAAATTTTGCTGGATTCAGCTCTTTGAGTACTTTCCAGAAAATCAAGTGTCACTTCATGAAATTCCTTAATTCTCCAGAATTAATTCCTTAAAGTTTAAACTGTTAGGAATTTTAACTGGAGAATCATTTGGAGGAAAATCCTGAAATTTTGCTGAGATGTTCACCAAAATATCCTTGAACTACCATAAAAATTTCAGATCCATTTGAGCTCATTTAGTCCACCTAATGGTGTGATTAGTAAAACTGTTCCAGAGAAAATAGAAAATGTTCAGAAACATTTTCAGAATTTTCTCTGAAATTGTTTAGCTCATATCTTTAGTTAGAGACTTCCAAATTAAGTGAGACCAATTCCATTAGAACCCTCTGAAAATCTAGTTTTCAGAAAGTCATAGTTTGTTTCATGAAAATACCTAGAACACCCTAAAAGCCTTTAATTAAGGTCAAGGACATAATTATTTGTGGAGGGCTCAAATGAGCTTTGCTGCAACTAAAACTTGACCAAGTCTCTGTTTAGGTTGTAACCAAGCCACAGTAAAAGTTTCACAGTCATTAGGTCTATCTAGTAAAGGTTATAGACTTCACAACTTCAAAGTTAATACAAAAGCATTTAATTAATACATACATTGTTCTTATCATGTAGTCGCTAAGGTCGAGGAGGAACCCGAAGTCCTAGACTTCGTTACTCCGGAGGAACAGCTAGCCTACGACCAAGAGCAGCAAGGCAAGCCCCGGTTTGCATTAACCATTTTATAAATTTTTATTGTTTTGAGCACATACTTGTTTTCTTTATGTTGTGCATCAGAGTCTTGTTTGGAAACCCCACTGCATAGCCAAGAAAACCATGGGTTGGGGTTTAGGATTGCAAACCCCGTTAGCCACTGCATTGCTAGGATAGAGTAGGATTCGGTACAAGTCGAGTAGTTGGAACTACTCGCGAGAATAGGCTAGAGGCACATTGCTCGGGTAGAGATAGCACATGATACACATGGCAAGAAAATGAGACCGAGCGGAGAGTAAGGGCAGCAGGACTTTGGGGCCTGTGTGCTGTAGCTCCGCTTGTGTCGATTGAGGACCGAGCCGTGTGCGGGCCTGTTGAACAAGCTAGAACAGTACCGAAGACCTACCGGCTATATGGGAACCGGGAAACTGATGTAACTCGGGTAGCTGGGTATTGAGGCATTGCCCGTCGTTCAGAGGGTAGGTTGAGAGCTCGAGGTGTAAATCAGCTGGCGGCACAGAGATGCGCGTGCAGGGACCTCTTGCTCGGGACGATGGGACCGGTTCAATATTTGGCTAACGGGTGAAAGGTAGTCGCGTACGGCGTCCGTGATGGTTGTTGTAGGCAACATCGAGTACGGGCGTACGTGACGGGTTGTTCGGGTAACCCTGCAGGTGTAAATCGATTATAATCGCCGTCCCTCGCGGTCAGTGAGTACCACTTGTTCACTGTACCGTGACGTAGAAAGAACAGGCTAGTTACATGTTAAAATGTTGCTGATTGAAAGTTGGATATTGATTGTTAATGATATGTTGTAGCTTAGTGCTAACTAAAGTTCTTTTCAACTTTGGGCAAAGTACATGAGAGAAATGCGTTTCTTGTTTGATTGCGGCTCTCTCATGTGCCTTAGCATAAAGTTCTCCACAACCTGCTGCTAAAACTTGAAAGTAAGGTTCTACTAATTAGGCGAGTCCTTGCAAATGATTTTTACCTCATGCAACCCATCACCCTCATGTAGAAGTTTCATGTTTAGGTGAGACGGGTCAGACTTGCTGAGCCTTCGTGCTCACTGCTTGTGTTTGAAGCTTTTGCAGGGTTCTATGAGGAAGGGACTCCCGAAGAGGAGACGGAACCCCAGGAGGGGAACCCCGTCGAGTGGGAGTCGTGCACGCCGCAGAGTTAGTGTGCGAGTGTGCTAGCAAGGACACGTTCGAGGGCTGAACGTGCACTTGATGCTTAGTCTACGCCCGCGAGTGTGGACTAAACTTATTTTGATGTAAACATGTTAATAAACTTGTTTATGTAATAAAGCTTCCGCTTCCGCTTTGTACCTTTGACGTGTGCTATACGGTGTTGTGCAACGCAGCACCCCTCAGCGTGATCCTGGCTCGACAGGACCAGTGGGGTCGTGTCAGCGTGGTATCAGAGCTCGCTTGAGGTTTAACACAGTACAAAGGTCTTCTTTTTCAAAAATCCAGTGAGGAACGAGTTAGTAGCCCGTATAAGGATGTTATTAGCATATAGAAAGTGGCATATTAACCTATTTGTTATGTCGGAAAATCGTGCATCTCGGGACGTTCATGTCTTGGGGGGTGCACGTAAGCGCTGTCCACCAGTGCGCACAAGCTGAAGGGTGGAGCCCCACGGGTGGCAGGTAACCCGACCCGCTTTGATATCCTCTACGACTCTTCATGTCGTTTGGGGTATTCGAGCAACGTCTGTCCCTGGCGTGCGTGGTGCAACATGGGAGACCCCGTCACGTGGTCTGAAACGTGAACACGTAACTCAAGGCGTGTTTGGCTTGAGAACATCCGGGCGAGTGATGACGGCCGGGTGTACAAACTGTATGGATTCCGGGCTCGGTGTGCAGCCGAGTCTGATGATTGTTTGAGTTTCTGCAGGTAGCCTTACCACGAAACGGTAGACGTGTAGCATCCGTGTGCGAGTGACGAGTAGTGCCACTGAACTAACGAAGCCGGCTAAATCCGGTATAGGTTTTTCCTTTGTGAGGACGTAGTACCGACATAATCTGGTGACGCCTCGACGTCACACCCAACTAAATGAACAACTTCATTTAAAAACTTGAAGGTTTTGATCCAAAGTAGTAAAACTTGATGTAACTCCTTCCCTTGAACAGGATATTCAAAGTTAATAAATTTTCAACTTATAGGATGTTAAGGACAGAGCACTCTGTTTTCAGCTAAATCAAGGCTGAAGTTAATCAGAGGTTAGAGGTTGAGTTCTTTCGAGGTTGGGGTCGTATGATACATTTCTGGAAAGCTTTGGAGGAGCTTTACAACTTTTCTGTTGAGTTCCAGAGGTGTTTCATCCCTTAACCACTTGAAAAATGCAGTAGAGTTGAAACTGTCCAGAAAACAGGACGGAGCAAAGACTCTCTGTAGACTCTCTGTAAATTAAGCATAACTTCCTGCATAAAAATCCAAAAATAGAAAATGAGGTGGTTCTGGGAAGCTTATGAGATGGGTTACAACTTTGTAACAGAAAGTTTTGTCAGATGAGGAACAGAATTAACTGGAATTCTTGGATCAAATCAGTACCTAAGGCAGGGAGGTGCTGTCCAATTGTTCCCAGAAATTCTGTTAACTTTGACATCTCATAACTTTTGAACCAGAGCAGATCTTAGGCCAACCAAATACTTTCTGGAAAGCTATTGAAGTTAACTTTAACTTTGATGTTGAGCTCCAGGACTGGTTTTGCTTTTAACCTGGCCTAAATCAGATTGATATGGAAACTGGTCAGGGCTGTCATGGGAACAGCAGATCAGCAGTCAAATTTGTTTAAAAATTTGAACTATGTTTCCAAGTGTTAAGGGTTCAATGACATATCTTATGTTATAACTCAATGGTTTACTGTTTAAATAAATATTTGACATTTCTCAAATATATTTTTACAGATGGCAGCAGATAAACGGTTGGAGAACGGGTGGGTAGTTTCCCACTGCTCTGACCGTAGCGGCTACCCGGGAGCATTGTGGCTAATGCTCCAATATTTCGGGTACAACCAGATGCCGCAATACTTCGCCAAGGAAGAAGGCGAAGAGGGGAACAAGACGTGGACGATCCATGTCGAGGTTCCTGCAGGGCCTACGCCACCCGGTTGGGTGCCATTCACCGTCACGGTGAGAGGAAGACAACCGGAAGGGATGTGGCAAGTGGCAGCCCGTGACACTATGTCACGTTTCTGCCAACTACACGTACAGGCTATGGAGGGAACTCCATACGCACTCGTTCCGGTGGAGGGACGAGCTCAGCATGTGTGGGAAGAGAGGTACCTAGAGGCAACGAACCCGAGTTGCCCAAGGTACAACCCCGCGGAGGCAAATCTCAGCCTCCAAATGAGGGCGGGAAACGCTGTGATGGACAGCCAAGCTGTTCATACGGAGCATCTCGCCACCAAGCTCAAGGAGAGCACAAGCCGTGGAGATCATTTTGAGAGTGCTCACAGTGCACTCCGCAATGTGCTCCTTCCGACGATCAAGCGACTGAATGAACAACACAATCAGTTGCGTCGTCTGAAGAAGGCAAAGAAGAAGAGCCGTGTTGACATTGCGGCGTTGCAAGAGCGGGTGCAGACCCTAACCCAGCAGAATGAGGACCTTGCTCAAGAGCGGGACGACGCTATTGAGGAAGGACAAGGCTGGGAAGAGGACTACAACCAGGCTATGGACGAGGTGCATGCATTGCAGGACCTCGTGCCCCCGGTATTGGGCGTACCGGTAGTCTTGGGTCTTCCAGCCATGGGAGAACCTGGAATGGGAGAAGAGGTGGTAGACCCCGAGCCACCAGCAGAGGTACCGGAGGAGGACGACCCACAGGAGGTCGAGTTCTACTCCGAGTAGGGGGTTACGGTTGCCAAGTAGGGCAGCTAGGGTAGCGTAACCCAACTTTTGTAATCGGTGACATGTCGTGTAGACAGTAGCGTATGTATAGGTAGTGACGACATGAGCACGACTTCTCGGAGATCCGAGAATAATGTATCTTGTATAAAGTTTATGCTTTATCAATATATGTGAATGTTGTGCAAGTTAATCATGCGTCGCTTCAATACTTACTCCTGTTTATGGAATTTTGAGTAAGACATGTGCTAATTGCTGCTGTGTTGAATTTCAGAATGACGCGTACTCGTGCCAACCCCGATGTTGGAGGTACTAGCCAAGGGGGAGAGACCTCCCAACCACCTCCCGAGGACTCCTCGGGACAGCAGCAGCAACAGCAACAGCAAACACCGCCACCGCCACTGCCAACGGTTACATTGGCCGACATTGTCGCGGCAATGGCGGGTTCACATCAGCAGCATACAGAGCTGCTGCAAACGTTAATTGCGAATACGTCTCGCCCAGAGAGACGTCAAGATCGTGAGGAGCGCCAACAGAGCTCCTACTCTGACTTCCTGGCGACTCATCCCCCTGTATTCTCAAGGGCGGATGAACCACTTGACGCGGACAACTGGCTCCGCGCCATAGAGATGAAGTTCGGGCTGCTCCAAATCAGCGAGCAGCGCAAGACTCAGTTCGCGGTCCAGCAGCTCCAAGGATCCGCGAGCGCGTGGTGGGCCAACTTTTGTGCTTCACAACCCACCGACCGAGTGATGACCTGGGCGGAGTTCCGGACGGCCTTCCGGGCCTATCATATACCGCCCGGTTTGATGAAGAGGAAGACGCAGGAATTCCTACACCTGCAACAAGGGAGCCGGAACGCGCTGGAGTACTCCAGAGCGTTCAACGATCTCGCACTCTACGCGTCGTATCACGCAGATACGGACGAGAAGCGGCGGGACCACTTTTACCAGGGGCTTAACCCGCTCCTGAAGGACAAGCTGGCGATGTTCAATCGCGGCAGCCTCAACGACATAATTGATGCTGCGATTGTTCAGGAAGACTCCGGCAAGGAGTTGGCGGCGGCAGAGCGAAAGCGAAGCGCGCCGCAGAGCAGCGGAGAAGGAGGCGGTCCTTCTCAGAAGTTTCGGATGGTGAATCGCCCACCATCAGGTCCGCGCTGGCAGCCACCACAGCGGTCGATGCCGTTCCGCGGTCGGCCGTATTCTTCACCGGCATTCCGGCCGGCACTGCCAGCACCACCGCAACAACAACAGCAGCAGCGGGCGATGCCGCGTGCGTTTGCACCTCCGCAACGCATGCCGGGCTTTCGTCCACCAAGTACTCCACCAGCAGCGGCCACATGTTACAAGTGTGGTCGTCCAGGACACTTCGCGAGCAGTTGCCCGGAGAGGCAAGGCGGCGGAGTGGTACCACAGTTTCCGGGGAGGAATCAACCCCGGAACCCTACTAATGCGCGGCGGGCAAACCCTAGGCCCGGTACTGTCCACCAGCTTGCCATTGAGGACGTGCCGGAGGGCGAGCCAATCCTTGCGGGTATGTTCCAACTCCACCAGCATCCCGCTATAGTACTATTTGATTCAGGCGCCACGCATAATTTTATTAGCCAAGCTTTCATTGCTAAACACAGCTTGCCAATACTACCCACCGATAGTCCATATTTAATTTGTTCACCGGGTGGGAAGATTTCAGCAAGCGTAATGGTCTCCAAAGCACCATTATGCTTAGCGGGTAGAGTGTACCCCACGTCTCTCATTATCTTAGAGGGACAGAAGGTCGATGTCATCCTAGGGATGTCGTGGTTAAACCGCCACGGCGCTGTTTTAGACACCGTCCTCCGAGTCGTGCACTTAAACTCAGGAGTGCACGGTTCTCACTCATTATTTCTGGACAGTCCAGAAATAAAACTTCCAAGTGTCTATCAAGCCACAACCATCAGATTGGAAGACATTCCAGTGGTCCGAGAATTCCCTGATGTATTCCCGGATGATTTGCCGGGGAAGCCACCCGATAGAGAGGTGGAGTTCAAGATTGAACTTGCACCGGGAACCATGCCAATATCCCGAAGGCCGTACAAGATGGCGCCCAAGGAGTTGGCTGATCTGAAGACTCAGCTCACGGACCTTCTGGAGAAGGGTTTTATTAGGCCGAGCTCCTCGCCATGGGGCTGTTCGGCATTATTTGTCAAAAAGAAGGATGAAACGTTGCGGCTTTGCGTGGACTACCGTCCATTAAATGCCGTAACCATCAAGAACAAGTACCCGTTGCCACGGATCGACATGTTGTTTGATCAGTTGGTCGAAGCAAAGGTCTTTTCCAAGATGGATTTAAGATCCGGGTACCATCAGATTAAGATCAGGGCTGAGGACATTCCAAAGACAGCTTTTTCGACAAGGTACGGACTTTATGAGTACCTGGTCATGTCCTTTGGCCTCACCAATGCTCCAGCTCACTTCATGTACTTAATGAACTCGGTGTTCATGCCGGAGCTGGACAAGTTTGTCGTGGTCTTCATCGACGACATCCTGGTATATTCCAAGTCGGAGGAAGATCACAAGAAACATCTGCGTATAGTCTTGCAACGGCTGCGGGATCACAAGTTATACGCAAAGTTCAGCAAATGCGAGTTTTGGATATCGCAAGTGCCTTTCCTCGGGCATATCATCTCAGCGGAGGGTATCGCTGTGGACCCGAGCAAAATCACGCAAGTGCTGAATTGGAAATCCCCGAGAACTGTTCATGAGGTACGGAGTTTCCTCGGACTCGCGGGATATTATCGGAGGTTCATTCCGAACTTCTCGAGGATTGCCAGGCCAATGACAGAGCTGCTGAAGAAGGCTACCAAATATGTTTGGAGTCCAGCATGTGAAGCAGCATTCAAGGCTTTAGTCAAGCACCTGACATCAGCACCGGTTTTGGCGCAGCCAGACACAACAAAACCGTTCGATGTATACTGCGATGCATCCGGCATTGGGCTCGGATGTGTGTTGATGCAAGACCGAAGGGTGGTCGCGTATGGGTCACGGCAGCTTAGGAATCATGAGCAAAATTATCCAACTCACGACTTGGAGCTCGCTGCCGTGGTACTTGCACTGAAAATGTGGAGGCACTACCTACTCGGTAACCTCGTACATTTATATACCGACCACAAAAGCCTCAACTACATATTCACTCAGAAGGAGCTGAACATGAGGCAACGAAGATGGTTAGAACTGATAAAGGATTACGAGATAGAGATCCATTATCATCCGGGCAAGGCAAACGTTGTGGCAGACGCGCTAAGCCGCAAGTCACACGTCAATAATCTGACCATCACACCGTTGGGAGAGAGCGAACCACCACTCCATGTGATTCCACACGGAGCTCTCTACAACCTAGCTTTGATCCCCACCATCCGTGAAGAGATAGCGGCAGCCCAGAAGAATGACAAGGGCATGTCACATTTGCGGAGACGTGTAGACAGTGGGGAGTTGAAATGTTTCCGGAAGGACGGAGACGGCGTCCTATGGTTCAAGGACCGGATCGTCGTACCCCGAAACCCGGAGTTACGGAAGAAAATCTTTGATGAGGCTCACTTATCAAAGTTTTCTATTCACCCCGGCAGCAACAAAATGTATCAAGAACTCAGGAGAAAGTTTTGGTGGACACGGATGAAGCGAGAGACTGCAAAATACGTGTCCGAGTGTGATACATGTCGAAGGGTGAAGGCAGACCACATGCGGAAACCGGGACTGCTGCAACCACTGGGCGTTCCTGCCTGGAAGTGGGAAGACGTGAGCATGGATTTCATCGTCGGTTTACCCACCACCTTACAGAAACATGATTCTGTGTGGGTGATCGTCGATCGGCTCACCAAAGTTGCCCATTTCATCCCGGTCAACACCAACTACAACGCCAAGAAGTACGCTGAACTGTACATCTCACGGATCCTATGCTTATACGGCGTACCCCGTACCATCATATCGGACCGGGGCACTTTATTTGTGTCCCGTTTTTGGGAGCAGCTCCACGCTGCCTTGGGGACGAAGCTGATCCGTAGTTCAGCCTACCACCCGCAGACGGATGGGCAAACGGAGCGGGTAAATCAAATCTTAGAAGACATGCTACGAGCTTGCGCTATCGACCACGGCAAGAACTGGGATGATCACTTGCCGTTAGCCGAGTTCTCGTACAACAATGGGTACCAAGCCAGCATCAAGATGGCGCCCTACGAGGCGCTATACGGGAGAAAATGCCGCACACCATTGAATTGGTGTGAGTCTGGCGAGAGGGTTACCTTCGGGATTGATCTTGTCAACAACGCGGAAGAAAAGGTTCGAGTAATTCAAGCGAACCTAAAAGCCGCTCAATCCCGACAGAAACAGTATGCGGACCGGAGAAGGCGTCCGTTACAATTCGAAGCTGGAGACCACGTATATCTACGAGTGTCTCCAATGAAGGGCGTAAACAGATTTGGGGTGAGAGGAAAGTTAGCACCCCGATTCATCGGTCCATTCCAGATTACCGAAAGATGTGGATCGGTGGCATACCGGCTAAGATTACCAGAAGCACTTTCCGGTGTGCACGACGTCTTTCACATTTCCCAGCTGAGGAAGTGTCTCAAGCTATCAACTACCGTTCAGCTGGAAGACATTGAAGAACTGCAACCGGATCTCACCTATCGGGAGGAACCGGTACAGATTATTGATGAAAAGGCCCGAACCACACGCAACCGTACGTTGTGGTTCTACAAGGTTCTGTGGAGTAATCACTCCATGGATGAAGCGACATGGGAGAGCGAAGAATTCCTTCGCACTAACTACCCCGACTTTCTCACGTCGCATATTCGGTGAAATTTCCACCGTCCTCTCTCTCATTTCACCTTATAATCTCGGGACGAGATTCTTTTAAGGGGGGAGGAATGTAAGGGCCTCAGTTTTTGACACTCATTTGCAGTGTTCATCACCACACCACACACCTCATTTGAGGAAAAATGATGAACACAAATAAAGAGCAAGTAACAATTATCAACATGCTCATTATGGAACAAACTCACACATTACAAAAGTGGTACTTCCCACATGTGATATAGATGGGCTGGACATATGAAAACTCCTACACTTTGCCAAGGATGTCCATGCCAAGTTTCACCCAAATTCAAAACATTTTTGAGGTCATCTTGGGTGTAGATAGGAAAGGGGCAGTTTGAAAACATATTCAAATTCAAACTGTTTTCACCCACTGAATTTAAAAGTGGAAGGCATATTCTTGCTCAGCACATTTTTGTGAGCTCACACACCAATTTTCACTCCATTTGGAGTTGATCTTGACATGAGCTAAGGGGGAGAAATTCAAACTTTATTTGAATTTCAAACTGCACTTGTGCTGAAATTCATTCAAACCAAACCTCATTTGAACTTTGATCAATTCAAATGGCTCTTGGGTGAATAATTTGAGTTGCCAAGGGTAGAATAGGGTTCACTGTTTACCACAGCTGTTAGGAATAAATTTCAGAGGTTAAAAGAGGAGTGGGACCCACATGTCAGCCTCAGCCTCAAAGCAAACCGACTGAACCACAGTTCAGTCGGTTCCCGGCTGTTGTGCGCGCGCGCCACCGAAGGGGGCAGCCGGCGCCAGCTCCTGCTGCGTGCCCCAAGCCGGAGACCGGCCGACCGGCCTATTTATTCCCTCCCCGGCGTGCTTCAGTCGCCATTCCCCGAGCTGCCGACGTGCACGATCCATTTCTCCACTGCCATCACCGGCGCTCGAGTTCCTGCTGGATCGAGCTGATCGCAGCTTCCTCTTTCCACTCCAGGGTCCCAGCCAGGTACTAGCGACCATCCTCCATCCTTCCCATTGATAGAAATCGATTGAAACCGAGTGATATCGGCTGTGCCGAAAGATCAAACTCGGAACTGGAAACCGCCGCACCTCGGGCTCTCGTGGACAGCCCAACCTGGGCGTTGTCACGCCCGAGCCAAGGCACCCTTGGACGCGCAAGTGATCGGTGCTGCTCATCCCCGAGCCACAGCTCGAGTGGTTGCTCACCGGCGGCGAATTTCCACTTTTCCCCTTTCTGTGTGCAGAACGACCCTCGGGTACGATTCTGTTTAATTCGTGCTCTAGAAAGGATTAGAGGGCCTCAGGCCACTCCCACACGAACTAGACACGGTGACGCACAAGTTGCCTTCACAACTCTGGGCCGGAGAACTTCTGTGCCCGGCGTAATTCAAGGTCTACTAATGGCGGAACGCACGGGGGGTATCGGGCGCACGGTGAGGACCTATTTCGGGCCTTCCCCGAGCTGCCCCGAGTTCATGTCGACCTTCTCTGAGGTCCACTGATGCTCCCCGACCGATTTCCCAAGTAGCTGAGGCACTAGGAGCGTCAGCCGACATGGCCGAAGTCGTTCCGATATGGCGGCTCGTCGCCGACCATGCTCCGGCCGTTGTCATGAGCAGCTGACCCTCGGATCATGTTCCCCAAGTAAAAGTAGGCAGGGGCGGCCAGAATCAAGAAGTTTGAAGCTGTACAGCAGCCGGCGGCGAGCTCTCCGGCGAGGTCCCTCGGCGGCGGAGCGCGGGTGTCGCGAGGTTGAAGAAGGGGGTGGACCCCAGCTGTCAGCGGCCGATATTTTGAATCGGGATCCGGCTGCGGCCGGGATCGGGTGTGCTGGCGCGCAAAAGCCTTGTGGGCCGCGGTGTGCTGTCGCTTCGGCGTGCGACGCGTGTCTCCTGGGCCCACGCGCAAGTTTAAACTTTTCCCCGATTTTCAGATTTCCTTCAAACTTCAAATCCTTATAACTTTGGCTAGAAAGCTCCAAATCGAGTGAACCAAATTTTGCTGGATTCAGCTCTTTGAGTACTTTCCAGAAAATCAAGTGTCACTTCATGAAATTCCTTAATTCTCCAGAATTAATTCCTTAAAGTTTAAACTGTTAGGAATTTTAACTGGAGAATCATTTGGAGGAAAATCCTGAAATTTTGCTGAGATGTTCACCAAAATATCCTTGAACTACCATAAAAATTTCAGATCCATTTGAGCTCATTTAGTCCACCTAATGGTGTGATTAGTAAAACTGTTCCAGAGAAAATAGAAAATGTTCAGAAACATTTTCAGAATTTTCTCTGAAATTGTTTAGCTCATATCTTTAGTTAGAGACTTCCAAATTAAGTGAGACCAATTCCATTAGAACCCTCTGAAAATCTAGTTTTCAGAAAGTCATAGTTTGTTTCATGAAAATACCTAGAACACCCTAAAAGCCTTTAATTAAGGTCAAGGACATAATTATTTGTGGAGGGCTCAAATGAGCTTTGCTGCAACTAAAACTTGACCAAGTCTCTGTTTAGGTTGTAACCAAGCCACAGTAAAAGTTTCACAGTCATTAGGTCTATCTAGTAAAGGTTATAGACTTCACAACTTCAAAGTTAATACAAAAGCATTTAATTAATACATACATTGTTCTTATCATGTAGTCGCTAAGGTCGAGGAGGAACCCGAAGTCCTAGACTTCGTTACTCCGGAGGAACAGCTAGCCTACGACCAAGAGCAGCAAGGCAAGCCCCGGTTTGCATTAACCATTTTATAAATTTTTATTGTTTTGAGCACATACTTGTTTTCTTTATGTTGTGCATCAGAGTCTTGTTTGGAAACCCCACTGCATAGCCAAGAAAACCATGGGTTGGGGTTTAGGATTGCAAACCCCGTTAGCCACTGCATTGCTAGGATAGAGTAGGATTCGGTACAAGTCGAGTAGTTGGAACTACTCGCGAGAATAGGCTAGAGGCACATTGCTCGGGTAGAGATAGCACATGATACACATGGCAAGAAAATGAGACCGAGCGGAGAGTAAGGGCAGCAGGACTTTGGGGCCTGTGTGCTGTAGCTCCGCTTGTGTCGATTGAGGACCGAGCCGTGTGCGGGCCTGTTGAACAAGCTAGAACAGTACCGAAGACCTACCGGCTATATGGGAACCGGGAAACTGATGTAACTCGGGTAGCTGGGTATTGAGGCATTGCCCGTCGTTCAGAGGGTAGGTTGAGAGCTCGAGGTGTAAATCAGCTGGCGGCACAGAGATGCGCGTGCAGGGACCTCTTGCTCGGGACGATGGGACCGGTTCAATATTTGGCTAACGGGTGAAAGGTAGTCGCGTACGGCGTCCGTGATGGTTGTTGTAGGCAACATCGAGTACGGGCGTACGTGACGGGTTGTTCGGGTAACCCTGCAGGTGTAAATCGATTGTAATCGCCGTCCCTCGCGGTCAGTGAGTACCACTTGTTCACTGTACCGTGACGTAGAAAGAACAGGCTAGTTACATGTTAAAATGTTGCTGATTGAAAGTTGGATATTGATTGTTAATGATATGTTGTAGCTTAGTGCTAACTAAAGTTCTTTTCAACTTTGGGCAAAGTACATGAGAGAAATGCGTTTCTTGTTTGATTGCGGCTCTCTCATGTGCCTTAGCATAAAGTTCTCCACAACCTGCTGCTAAAACTTGAAAGTAAGGTTCTACTAATTAGGCGAGTCCTTGCAAATGATTTTTACCTCATGCAACCCATCACCCTCATGTAGAAGTTTCATGTTTAGGTGAGACGGGTCAGACTTGCTGAGCCTTCGTGCTCACTGCTTGTGTTTGAAGCTTTTGCAGGGTTCTATGAGGAAGGGACTCCCGAAGAGGAGACGGAACCCCAGGAGGGGAACCCCGTCGAGTGGGAGTCGTGCACGCCGCAGAGTTAGTGTGCGAGTGTGCTAGCAAGGACACGTTCGAGGGCTGAACGTGCACTTGATGCTTAGTCTACGCCCGCGAGTGTGGACTAAACTTATTTTGATGTAAACATGTTAATAAACTTGTTTATGTAATAAAGCTTCCGCTTCCGCTTTGTACCTTTGACGTGTGCTATACGGTGTTGTGCAACGCAGCACCCCTCAGCGTGATCCTGGCTCGACAGGACCAGTGGGGTCGTGTCACAAAAGCACAAGAGTCCGAGAAGAAACGCAGAGAAGTGCGAAGGGAAGCTACAATGTGGGTAACACCCCCTCTAAAAAGCTTCCCGGTGCAGTTTCAAGCAATTCGGAACTCTTCGAATACCCCGCACTCGCAACCGCTTCGGTTCCTAGACCGAGTGCCGATGACGGGTGGGCCCAAGCCGCTTAACTGAAGCGGTGGGGTCAAGGAGTCAGTCTCCTAAGAAGATGAGCCGGCAAGGCACTTCGGCGGGTCCCGAAGAAAGCGCCGCAACGTGCAGGAGTGGCAGTCTTGGGAACTGCCGCAGTAAAAGCAATCATCAAGTGGGCGCACACTCTCATGATCCCGTGGCCGTTCGTGCTCCGGCAGCGGTCAATTCGGGACTTAGATAAAGTGCGCAGATCGGAAGAGACGGAGGTCCCACCTCGGGCTCGCTATCTCCCCCGAGATGGGCCCGGGGGCCACTGTCGGTAGCTGAGATATGGGGTACCCCCGCGCACAGGGTAAAATGCCTAAGGTGCTCGCCCTTCTCAGCAGGGAGAGCTCCGAAGGCGCCACGCGTCCGGCGGGGACGGACCTCCCTCTCCTCAGAGGAGAGCTCCGGGCCCGCCACGTGGCATACAGAAGCCGGACCTCCCCCTCCGTGGGAGAGAGGTCCAAAGATGCCACGCTTCCAGCGGGGCCGGACCTCCCTCTCCGCAGAGGAGAGCTCCGGGCCTGCCACGTGGCATACAGAAGCCGGACCTCCCCCTCCGCGGGGAGAGGTCCGGAGGCTCCACGTGCCCCGCAGGCCGGACCCTTCTCTCCTCAGAGAAGGGCTCCGGACCCGCCACGTGGCCAGAAGAACGGTGCTGCCTGCCCCCGAGCGGTAGGCAGCGGGCGTAAAGGCGCCCCACACCTTGCCCGTACAAGGTATTCAAGGCCCGCGTCTTCCCAAGACGCGGAAACGCGGAGCACGCGTCTGTCAGGTGCCGTTGCGCCCAGTCGCATCACAGACTGGCGCGCGGTGTCAGAACCTGCCAGCTAATAAACGCTGCGACAAGACATCCCATGCCGCCTGCGCCGTCATCAACCACTACGACTAGCGTGCGGCATGGGCAGGGCGGCAAGATGAAGACTCAGAAGCCTTCGACCAGAGGCAACTACCGGCGTAACTACAGATACGGTAGATAATAGACAATCTTCCCGGGACCACCTGTCGGGTCCCGGCACCCCTTGTAAGCCGCCTGAGTCTTGGACTATAAAAGGCTCGGGTAGGCATCGATAGCAAGGGTTCGCATTTTGCAACTCATACGCTAGCCATACACTCTCAAGCTGTAACTCACCCCCAAGCTCAGGCCCCCGGCCCTGAGCAGCAAGCAATACAGCGAGCTCCATAGCTCGCCGTGGACGTAGGGTTTTACGCTCCGGCGGCCTGAACCACGTAAAACTCTCCGTGTCAAGCTCTCACCATCTCGTCCATCTGCGCAAGCTCTCCGCTAGGAACCAGCCCCTCCGAAAAAAGAACCTCCGCGGGCTGCCCAGTGCAGGCCCGGGGGAAGTGTCGACCGAACACTTCGACACTGGCCCAGCCCGGTCTTGGCTCATGAACCTCCCCCAGGGTTCCGTAACTTCCTGGGGAGAGCTTTGCGGGCAGTTCATAGCCAACTTTGGCAGTTCCTACACCCGGCCTGGCACGGAGCTCGACCTCCACGCCATCCAGCAACAACTTGGGGAGTCGCTGTGCTCTTTCATCCAGCGGTTCTCCCAGGTGCGGAACACCATCCCACACATTCAAAATGCTTCTGTGGTGGTGGCGTTCCGGCAAGGCGTCCGAGAAAAGAAGATGCTTGAGAAACTCGCGACCAGGGAGGTCCGCGATGCCTCAGAGCTCTTCAGCTTGGTGGACAAGTGTGCCAGAGCAGCCGAAGGACGGAACTGCCCAGACCTGGTTCTACTCCCTATGGAGGCAACAGGAAGACCAACAGCCGAGGCAGAAGCAAGATAAGATCACCGGCCGCAGCCCCAGTCGTCACTGCAGCGACGCTCGGTGGGGCTCGGGGGCCGCGCCCCGACAAGAGGCAGCGAAGGTCACCGATCCCAGAAGGTAATCAAGACAATATGTGCCCCGTGCACGGCAGCTGTTGCCACACTACTACTGAGTGTCGGGAGATCCGAAGGCTCGCAGAGCGTTTCCGCAAGGGGAAGCGGCAGCGGGCTGATGCCCTGCCCTTCCGTCCAAAGGAAGATGAACAGAGGGTGGATGTTCCAGACAACATCGATCACCCAGAGGAGAGCCAGGAGCCTCAGCGTGTCGTGAAGGCGGCACACAATCATGAGGACTCCAGCTCCAGTGATGATGAGCATTGGAAGAAGCTCTACGTCATATACAGCGAGTCCGCCGACCCCTCGTCCTGAAGCGCAGTCAAGACTCTGCGTCGAGCGGTAGCGTCGGTGGCGCCACTCCCAAGTGCTGCACCGCACCTTAAGTGGATGGGGACCCCCATCAGCTTTGACGCCACCGACTGCCCCAGGAACATGGCTGGGGCCGGCCAACTACCGCTCCTGGTAGCCCCTACCATCGCCAACGTGAGAATGTACCATGTTTTGGTAGATGGAGGAGCTGGGCTGAACCTCATCAGCCGTGCAGCTTTCCAGAAGCTGCAGGTCCCGATGGCCAAGCTCACCCCGTTGAGCCCGTTCTCAGGGGTAGGGCTGGGACAGGTCATCCCCTACGGCAACATTAGCCTCCCGGTGACCTTCGGGGCTCCGGACAGTTATCGGACGGAGTACATTCTGTTCGACGTAGCGGAGATAGACCTCCCCTTCAACGCCATAATCGGCAGGCCAGCCCTGTACCGGTTCATGGCTGTAGCCCACTACGGCTACCTCGTCCTGAAGATGCCAACACCGACGGGCGTCCTCAGGATTCGTGGGGACCACACTGCTGCAGTGTCGGCCCTAGAGAAGCTCCAAGCGCTCGCAAAAGCTGGGGCATCACCCCCCGGCAATACGGAGCCGGACCAGGTCCGCCCGAGCGCACGTCACCGTGCTTCTGCCACAGCACCCCGCGTGCTACCTCTCGACGAGGGTGGCGTCCCCTTAAAGGTCGTCCAAGTCGGCGCCGAAGCTACCCAGACCACCCGGTAGCCGGGGGCCTGGATAGCAAATAGGAAGGCGCGCTCGTCACCTTCCTCCGGCACAACGTTGACGTGTTTGCATGGCAGCCATCACAAATGCTGGGGATCCCCAGGGAGGTGATCGAGCACCACTTGAAAGTCTTCCCCGACGCCCGACCGGTTCAACAGAAGCCCCACAAGCAGTCCATCGAGCGGCAAAACTTCATCCGTGAAGAAGTCAAGAAGCTGCTGGACGCTGGCTTCATACGGGAGGTCCACCACCCCCGGTGGTTGGCGAACCCCGTCGTTGTCCCGAAGGCCGGCGGGAAGCTCTGGATGTGCATCGACTACACCAGTCTCAATAAGGCATGTCCCAAAGATCCATTCCCTCTCCCTAGAATAGATCAAATAGTAGACTCAACGTCAGGCTGTGATATGATATGCTTCCTAGACGCCTACTCGGGTTTCCATCAGATCCCCATGTCTAGGGAGGACGAGGAGCACACCTCCTTCATCACAGTAGACGGCCTTTATTGCTATGTGTCTATGCCTTACGGCCTAAAGAATGCACTCCCACCCTTCGTGCGGGCGATGCACAAAACCTTTGGGGAGTTAATAAGAGACCTAGTTGAGGTGTACGTCGATGACATAGTTGTCAAGGTCAAGCAGGGTTCATTTTTGCTAGATAACCTAGCCTTAGTCTTTGACAAGTTGCGCTCTACGCGCACCAAGCTGAACCCAGATAAATGTGTGTTCGGCGTGTCCTCTGGGAAACTCTTAGGGTTCCTAGTCTCGCACCGAGGGATTGAGGCCAACCCAGAGAAGATCAAGGCCATTGACTTGATGCGGCCCCCTGCCCGCGTCAAGGATGTTCAGAGACTCACAGGATGTCTAGCCGCGCTGAGTCGGTTTATACCGAGGCTAGCAGAGCGGGCACTCCCTTTCTTTAAGCTCCTGTGCAAGTCAGGCCCTTTTTCCTGGACTGACGAAGCAGAAGAGGCTTTCCAGGAGTTGAAGCGACTCCTGACGACCCTACCTATCATGGTAGCCCCTGAGCCCGGGGAGCACCTGCTGCTCTACATTGCGGCAACAACAGAAGTGGTGAGTATGGTCCTCGTCGCAGAACGGCCAGACCCCTCACCTTTGCAATCTGCCCCGGTAGCAGAAGACAGACGCTAGGAGGCCCCGCAGGGCCAAGGCGGTCTCCCGGACCCCCCGGAGGCCCAGGTCGACCCCCCGGAGGTCCAGGGCGGTCTCCCGGACCCCCAAGGTAAATCCCCGGGGGCTAATTGGGACCTCCCGGAGGTCCCTCAAGACCCCCCGGAGCTCCCGAATAATCAAGATAGCTTAAGGGCCTCCGGGTCCCAGTTCCCGGAGGCCCCCGAGGGTCCGCTCACCTCCAACAGGCCTGGGCCAATGGACGAGGACCTCCCAAGCCTAAGAGAGAGGGTTCGAACCATACAGGGGCCTGTCTACTACATCAGCGAAGTACTTCATGATGCCAAGACAAGGTACCTAGAAGTCCACAAGCTGCTGTATGCGGTGCTCGTGGCCTCCAGGAAGCTCCGCCATTACTTCCAGGCCCACCGGGTCTCGGTAGTCACCTCGTATCCGCTGAAGGCAATTCTTCACAGCCCCCATGCGACTGGCAACGTTGCTAAATGGGCTGCGGAGCTGGCGGAGTTTGGACTGGACTTCCTCCCACGCCAAGCAGTCAAGAGCCAAGCACTGGCTGACTTTGTGGCGGAGTGGACACCAACGAAGACTGACCCAGGGGGCCATGAAGGCGGTGAGCCAGAGCACCAAGCCCCGGTCTTCACCGAACCCCACTGGACACTTTTCTTCGACGGCTCCTCGCGAAAGCAGGGGGCCGGTGCCGGCGTACTGCTCCTCATGCCATCGGGGGAACAGTTTGGATATATGGTGCGTCTAAATTTCAAGGCAACCAACAACATGGCGGAGTATGAAGCACTCATCTTTGGCCTGCAGACAGCCCTGTCTCTAGGCGCTCGCCAGTTGTTGGCACAGGGCGACTCCCAACTGGTCATCAAGCAAGTCAAGGGCGAATGCTCCTGCAATGACCCACAGCTAGCTGCGTATCTGCTTCACGTGCAGATGTTGGAGAAAGAATTCCTCGCCTTGGACCTGCATCACGTACCGCGCGCTGGTAATGCCGCAGCTGACGACCTTTCAACGAAGGCTTCCACCGGAGCCCCCGCGCCCGAAGGAGTTTTCGAGAGGACGTTGCTGCGGCCTACAGCCCGGCCCGCCGAGCCGGGCAAAGGGGGCTTGACCAGCACCTCGAAGCTGGTGGTCCCGGCGGCCCTACAACCATGGATGCCACCAAGGATCGTAAGCGTCACTGGGGACTCCGTGCAACCCAGCGCTCAAGATCCAAAAGCTCAAGTCAGACCCGATGCATGGATCACGGAGATCCGGGACTACTTGAAGGACAATATCCTCCCTGATGAACATGCAACCGCTGAACGGATGGTGCGTATGGCTAAGAGGTACGCCCGCTGGTGGAGGGGGATCTCTACCGGCGTGGCGCCAACCACATCCTATTGCGGTGCATAACCCAGGGGGAAGGCTGCGACTTGCTCGCTGAGATCCATGGAGGCGAATGTGGGAGTCACTCTTCCTCACGCACGCTTGTCGGTAAAGCCTTCCTGCATGGCTTCTACTGGCCGACAGCACTCCAGGATGCCGTCAAGCTGGTCGAGAGCTGCAAGGCGTGCCAGTTCCACGCTAAGCAGATCCATACACCGGCTCAGGCGGTACAGATGATCCCGCCCTCGTGGCCATTTGCCGTATGGGGGCTGGACATCCTGGGACCATTTCCCAGAACCATCGGGGGATTCCGGTACCTCTATGTCGCCATCGACAAGTTCACCAAGTGGCCGGAAGCTACACCAGTTGTCACCATCAACAAACAATCCGCAGTAAAGTTCATCAAGTCTATTGTCTGCCGGTTCGGGGTCCCGAACAGAATCATCACCGACAACGGGACCCAGTTCACCAGCGCGGCATTCCAAGACTACTGCGAGGGCCTTGGTATTCAGGTGTGCTATGCCTCTGTCGCCCACCCAAGGAGCAATGGGCAAGTTGAGAGGGCCAACGCGGAGATTCTCCGGGGCCTTAAGACTCGCACCTTCGCCAGCCTGAAGAAACATGGTGCCAACTGGGTAGATGAGCTTCCGAGCACACTGTGGGCTAACTGGACATCCCAGAGCCGGGCCACCGGGGAGACACCCTTCTTCATGGTGTATGGGGCCGAAGCTGTACTTCCCCCAGAAATCACCATGAAGTCTCACCGTGTCCGGGCTTACGACGAAGCCGCGCAGAACAACCTCCGGCGTGGAGAAATTGACCTCGTCGACGAGGTCCGATTACATGCAGCACTCCGCAACGCGCGGTACAGACAAGCGCTTCGGCGCTACCACCAGAGGTCTGTGCGTGCCCGGGAGCTGCAGGAAGGCGACTGGTGTTGCGGCGCATACTTTCTCGCGAAGGGGCCCACAAACTCTCCCCTAGTTGGGAAGGCCCCTTCCGGGTCGAGAAAGTGTGCCGCCCCGGGTGTGTGCGCCTTTCCACCGAGGATGGGGACCGGCTCCCGAACCCTTGGAACATAGAACACCTCCGTAAAGTTCTACCCCTAGAGCAAAAATAGGACAGTACTTTCTTTTCGTAATAAACTCCACAGAGTCCAGGAGCAGCGCTCGGAGCAGCTAAGCCCCAGGGGACGGTACAGGACTACGTTCAGCTTTGCCTGGTTCCGACTCCAAGCGCGTAGAGTCTTGCTTCCCCTCTTAATGGGGCGGGTCGTGGCCTCCATGTTTAGCCTGCCTTCCTCCTGAGGAAAGTTGTGCAAAAAGAAATCTGCTCTATTTTGCTCTTTCCTCGTACTCATTTAAATTGTGTATTAAGTTTTTTAACCACCCTTGCAGTGCATGGATGCCATGTGCTCAGCTCCCCCTCCATACAGTCCCCAAGCACCAAGCATATGGTTAGGGGCTATAAGTCAAATAAGACTATGAGATAAGGGAGGGGGAGCCCCCAAGGAGAATTACGTTTCCTCTGCCTGTGTGCAGGACCTCCAGGTTACGGCAACAGGGACTGCATGAAGCGGGGGGAAAGGAGCTACCAGCAGCACCGGCCCAGGACTGGAAGGACCGGGCCCCGCCCCTTCAGCAGGGGCGAGGCCCGAAGGCCCCACGTGTCCAGCGGGTCCGGAGCTCTCGCCTCCCCTGAGGAGGGCTCCGGGCTCACCACGTGGCAGGTGAAACCGGACCTCCCCCCTCGGTGGGAGGGCTCCAAAAGCCCTACGTGTCCAACATGGCTGGAGCCCCCGCCTCTTAAGGAGGGGGTCCTGACCCGCCACGTGGCAGGCAGATCTGGAGTTCCCCAAAGGGCGGGATCCGGAGAACCCCGGGGGCCCCTAACACGGTTAGGACCCGGGGAGGGTGTCTATGCAGAACTCCGAGATTGGAGATGGCCTCTGAGTACCTTGCGGAGCTAAGGACTCAGTCAGGCAAAGCCGAGAAGGAGCATCACAGACGCAAATATCTTAAAGAGTCAAACTATGCGAGGCTCCATGAGCTGGACTACAGACTCGATAAAAAGAAAGAAACAAGTCCCAAGGGTCTCCTGACACGACCAGAATCTAGAAGTTACAAGAACAGCCGCATCACCAGGCTTCAGCCCTGGCAGAACTCTCTCGCTCTATGACCCAAGCGCAGGAATCGCCTCCCTCACCACCGGCGCAAAAGCCGGTGACGCCAAGGGAGCACATGAGGCCCCTCCGCAGTATTCAGCGGTCTTCCTGGAGACTCTGCCGTCTGGGATCCTCCATGGTGCATCGGCGGCTTCCTTCTCCTGAAGTTCCCTCATCATCGGCGCAAAAGCCGGTGTCGTCAAGGGTGCCCCTGGAGCCTCCTTCCCTCATCACCTGCGCAAAAGCTGGTGTCATCAAGGGTGCTCCTAAGGCCCCCCCCTCCGCAGCTTCAGCGGTCTTCTCGAAGACTCTGCCGCCTGGGATTCTCCTCGGTGCTTCAGCGGTTTCTTTGAAGACTCCACCACCTGGAAAGGGACGCAACGCCAAGGAGCTTTCTGCCTGCCGTCGCCAAGGAAGTGCTCCGTCGGGAGGACAAACCAGAGACCCCTTGATGGCGCCACCTTCAGAGGCAGGGCAGGCAGGCTCCCTGAGTCCCAGGCTTGGTGCAGACGCCATCGCTGGAAGGAACCGAGAGCGATTCTCCCCCCATAAGGCGGGTTAAGAGCCATGGGAGAAGACAAGACTGCAGAGATTCGAGGGAGGCACAGGGGCTGGAAGGCTTATAAGGGGAGGGTACCCGCATGGGGGTTTCATTTCACACCTTCCCGGGAGCAATCCCAAGCGATTCGGAACTCTTCGAATACACCGCATCGGCAACCGCCTCGGCTCCTAGACCGAGTGCCGATGATGGGTGGACCCAAGCCGCCCAACTGAAGCGGTAGGTCAAGGAGTCAGTCTCCTGAGAAGATGAGCCGGCAAGGCACTTCGGCGGTTCCCAAAGAAAGTGCTGCAACGTGCAGAAGTGGTAGTCTTGGGAACCGCCGCAGTAAAAGCAACCATCAAGTGAGCGCACGCTCCCACGATCCCGCGGCCGTTTGTGCTCCGGCAGCGGTCAATTCGGGACTTAGGGAAAGTGCGCGGATCGGAAGAGACGGAGGTCCCACCTCGGGCTCGCTATCTCCCCCGAGATGGGCCCGAGGAACACTGTCGGTACCTGAGATATGTGGTACCCCCGCGCACAGGGGAAAATGCCTAAGGAACTCGCCCTTCTCCGCAGGGAGAGCTCCGAAGGCACCACGCGTCCAGCGGGGCCGGACCTCCCTCTCCTTAGAGGAGAGCTCCGGGCCCGCCACGTGGCATACAGAAGCCGTACCTCCCCCTCCGCGGGAGAGAGGTCCGAAGGCGCCACGCGTCCAGCGGGGCCGGACCTCCCTCTCCTCAGAGGAGAGCTCCGGGCCCGCCGCGTGGCCGACAGAAGCCGAGCCTCCCCCTCCACGGGGAGAGGTCCGGAGGCTCCACGTGCCCCGCAGGCCGAACCCTTCTCTCCTTAGAGAAGGGCTCCGGACCCGCCACGTGGCCAGAAGAACGGTGCTGCCTACCCCCGAGAGATAGGCAGCGGGCATAAAGACGCCCCATACCTTGCCCGTACAAGGTATTCAAGGCCCGCGTCTTCCCAAGACGCGGAGACGCGGAGCACGCTTCTGTCAGGTGCCATTGCGCCCAGTCGCATCACAGACTGGTGCGGGGTGTCAGAACCTGCCAGCCAATAAGCTCCGCGGCAAAACATCCCATGCCGCCTGCGCCGTCATCAACCACTACGACTGGCATGCGGCATGGGCAGGGCGGCAAGATGAAGACTCAGAAGCCTTCGACCAGAGACAACTACCGGCATAACTGCAGATACGGTAGATAATAGACAATCTTCCCGGGACCACCTGTCGGGTCCCGGCTCCCCTTGTAAGCCGCCCGAGTCTTGGACTATAAAAGGCTTGGGTAGGCGACGATAGCAAGGGTTCGCACTCTGCAACTCATGCGCTAGCCATACACTCTCAAGCTGTAACTCACCCCCAAGCTCAGGACTCCGGCCCTGAGCAGCAAGCAATATAGTGAGCTCCATAGCTCGCCGTGGACGTAGGGTTTTACGCTCCGGCGGCCTGAACCACGTAAAACTCTCCGTGTCAAGCTCTTACTAACTCGTCCATCTACGCAAGCTCTCCGCTAGGGACTAGCCCCACCGAAAAAAGAACCTCCGTGGGCTGCCCAGTGCAGGCCCGGGGGAAGTGTCGACTGAACACTTCGACAGAAGTCCAGCTGGCCCTCAACATGGAAGAGCCGGTATCCCCCGACGGCTTTGGGTGCGCGTCTGCACCGGTTGTGTGGGTCTGCTTGGCGTGGACCTGGCACGCATTGCATCCCTAACCGGTTTGACGGTGTCCAGGTGGCTCTCGGTCAGTAGGAGCCATGCCAGGTGGCTTAACAGACCAACGTGCGGGACGATGAGCGTTCCCAGCACTCGCCTCCTTGGACTACTGCGAGCTAATTGCAGTCTTCCTCCTGGGTTATGCACCGCAATAGGATGTCATGGCGCCACGCCAGTAAAGATACCAGCGCGTAGCACTTAGCCATCCGCACCACCCGTTCAGCGGATGCACGTTCATCAGGAAGGATGTCCTTCAAGGAGTCCCGGACCTCCGTGGTCCATGCACCGGGACTACTTGAGCTTCTGGATCTTGAGCGCTGGGTTGCACGGAGTCCCCAGTGACTCTTACGATTCTTTGGCGGCATACAGGGCCGCCGGGACTGCCTATCTTCGAGGCACTGGTTCAGCCCCCTTCGCCCGGCTCGGCGGGCCGGGCTGTGGACCGCAGCAACGTCCTCTCGAAGACTCCTTCGTGCGCAGGGGCTCTGATGGAGGCTTTCGTTGGGAGGTCGTCAGCTGCCGCCGTGCCAGCGCGCGGTACATGGCGCAGGTTCAAGGCGAGGAAGTCTTTCTCCAACATCCGCACGTGGAGCAGATAAGCAGCTAGCTGTGGGTCATTGCAGGGGCATTCACCCTTAACTTGATCGATAACTAGCTGGGAGTCACCCTGCGCCAACAACTGGCGAGCGCCCAGAGACAGGACTGTCTTTTGGGCCAAAGATGAGTGCTTCATACTCTGCCAAGTTGTTGGTTGCCTTGGAATTGAGACGCACCATGTACCCAGACTGCTTCCCCGATGGCATGAGGAGCAGTACGCCGGCACCGGCCCCCTGCTTTCGCGAGGAGCCATCCAAGAAGAGCGTCCAGTGAGGCCTCGTGAAGACCGGAGCTCGGTACTTTGGTTCACCGTCTTCGTGGCCCCCTGGGTCAGCCTTCGTTGGCGTCCACACAGCCACGAAGTCAGCCAGTGCTTGGCTCTTGGCTGTCTGACGTGGTCGGGAGCTCAGCTTGAAATCCGCCATCTTCGGGCTGTCTTCCGGCTTCGGAAGCTGGCAGTGAGTGCCAACCCCGCTCTCCGGCTGCTCTGGCGCACTTGTCCGCCAGGCTGAAGATCTTGGAGGCATCGCAGACATCTCTGGTTGCAAGCCTCTCAAGCATCTTCTCGTCCTGGACACTGTCGAAGTGCCGCCACCACAGAAGCACTTTGAATATGCGGAATGGTGTTGCGTACCTGGGAGAACCGCTGGATGAAGGAGCGCAGCGACTCCCCAGGTTGTTGCTTGATGGCGTGGAGGTCAGAATCTGTGCCAGGACGGGTGTAGGAGCTGCCGAAGTTGGCGATGAACTGCCGGCAGAGCTCTCCCCAGGAAGTTACGGAACCCTGAGGGAGGTTCATTAGCCCAGACCAGTCTGGGCCGGTCAAGGCGACGGGGAAGTAGTTTGGCCATGACGGCCTCATCCCCTCCTGCGGCAAGTACGGCGGTGGAGTAGATCTGGAGGAACCCCGCCGGGTTGACGCTGACGTCATACTTCTTGGGCAGGTGCGGCTGAAACTTGCGCGGCCACCTCGTGAAGCGGAGGTGGGGCTCCAGGGCTGTACATCCTGCCCCTGTTGCTGCAGGCGTTGGTGCCGCGAATGCTTGGTTCGCCGCTGGCACAGTGTACCCCGGTATGGGCAAGGCTGCGCCATAGACTGGAGAAGCCGTTTGCAGGACATATGGCTGTGGCATACGCTGCGTGGCGTATGTCTGCAGCAGAGTTCGCGTGGCGAAAGTCTGCGCCTCAGACAGGGTTGAGGCAGTCGTCATGCTGACGCCGGCCTCTTGGCTGCGACGCCTTTCTCGTCGCCGCTCGAGGAACACTCGGGCGTCTTGGCCCAGGTGGCATCGTTCCAGCTCAGTCCTCAGGTCCGTCGACGGAAGCCTGGTGGAGCTGGAATCCACTGTCTGTCCGTCAACCGTCGGCGTGCGCGTCAGCGACACAGCCGGTTGGCCAGAGCGTCGTCCCCACCGAAGTCAAGGGTTTGCGGCGTCGACGAAAAGACGGTCTACCTCGCGAATCCACTGCTGGGTCGCTGCCTGAGGCGCGTCCCCAGCAGGCGGATTGTGCAGTAGCACTCTTGCTGCGGCTAGCACACCCCCGCCGGGTACGCCCAGCGCTACTGAAGACCTGACGCTGGTTGAAGCCTGCATTGCCGGGGTCGGCGCTGCCAGAGCCGGCTGCTGGCTCCCAGTGCAGGTATTGGTGCCGCGAACGCTTGGTTCGCCGCTGGCACAGTGTACCCCGGTATGGGCAAGGCTGCTCCCTAGACCGGGGACGCCGTTTGCGGTGCATATGGTTGTGGCATATGCTGCGCGGCGTATGCCTGGGGCAGAGCTCGCGTGGTGAAGATCTTCCCTTCAGGCAGGGTCGAGGCCGACGTCATGCTGACGCCAGCCTCTTAGTTGCGACGCCTTTCTCGACGTCGCTCGAAGAACACTCGGGCATCTTGGCCCAAGTGGCATCGCTCCGGCTCTGCCCTCAGGTCCGTCGACGGAAGCCTGGTGGAGCTGGAGTCCGCCGTCTGCTCGCCAACCATTGGCGTGCGCATCAGCGACACAGCCGGTTGGCCGGAGCGTCGTCCCCGCTGAAGTCGAGGGTTTGCGGCGGC
The DNA here is from genome assembly GCA_030760725.1 of Neostapfia colusana. NCBI lineage: Eukaryota > Viridiplantae > Streptophyta > Magnoliopsida > Poales > Poaceae > Neostapfia > Neostapfia colusana. The sequence continues at coordinate 2,321,829 of JASWHV010000010.1, read as the reverse complement.
GACGACGAGACGGTCTATCTCGCGAATCCACTGCTGGGTCGCTGCCTGAGGCGCATCCCCAGCAGGCGGATTGTGCAGTAGCGCTCTTGCTGCGGCTGGCGCACCCCCGCCAGGTACGCCCAGTGCTACTGAAGACCTGACGCTGGTTGGAGCCTGCATTGCCGGGGTCGGCGCTGCCAGAGCCGGTTGCTGGCTCCCAGTGCAGGTACTGGTGCCGCGAACGCTTGGTTGCGCCTGACACAGTGTACCCCGGTATGGGCAAGGTTGCGCCATAGGCCGGGGACGCCGCATGCAGAGCACATGGTTGTGGCTTATGCTGCGCGGCGTACGCCTGGGGCAGAGCTCGCGTGGCGAAGGTCTGCCCTTCAGGCTGGGTCGAGGCCGATGTCATGTTGTCACCAGCCTCTTGAGTGCGACGCCTCTCTCGATGTCGCTCGAGGTATACCCGGGCGTCCTGGCCCAAGTGGCACCGTTCCAGCTCCCTTCTCAGGTCCGTCGACGGGAGCCTGGAGGAGCTGGAATCCGCCGTCTGCCTGTCAACCGTTGGCGTGCGCGTCAGCGACACAGCCGGCTGGCCGGGGCGTCGCCATCGCCGAAACCGGGGATTCGCGGCGGCGACGACGAGGCGGTCCACCTCGCGGACCCACTGTTGGGTCGCTGAATGGGGCGCATCCCCAGCAGGTGGGTTGCGCAGTAGTGCTCTTGCTGCAGCTAGCGCAACCCCATGGTGTACGCTCAGTGCTGCAGAAGATCTCACGCTGGTCGGAGCCTGCATTGCCGGAGTCGGCTGCTGGCTACCAGCTTGTGCCGACACACTCCGTCCTGAGTGCATCGACATGTACTCCCCGCTGGTTACGGTTCGCCGTGAACGCGGAGGAGGAGAGTTTGCCGCTGAAGGAAGCTTGGTCATCTTCGTCTGCGGAAACTCGTAGCGCAAGGGAAAAAGCCCCCTTCCTGGCGCGCCAAATGTCGAAGTGTTCGGTCGACACTTCCCCCGGGCCTGCACTGGGCAGCCCGCGGAGGTTCTTTTTTTGGTGGGGCTAGTCCCTTGCGGAGAGCTTGCGCGGATGGACGAGTTAGTAAGAGCTTGACACGGTGAGTTTTACGTGGTTCAGGCCGCCGGAGCATAAAACCCTACGTCCATGGCGAGCTATGGAGCTCGCGGTATTGCTTGCTGCTCAGAACCGGAGTCCTGAGCTTGGGGGTGAGTTACAGCTTGGGTGTGAATGGCTAGCATATGAGTTGCAGAGGTGCGAACCCTTGCTATCGTCGCCTACCCGAGTCTTTTATAGTCCAAGACTCGGGTGGCTTACAAGAGGGGGCCCGGGACCCAACAGGTGGTCCCGGGGAGATTGTCTATCATCTACCGTATCTGCAGTTATGCCGGTAGTTGTCTCTGGTGAAGGCTTCTGAGTCTCCGTCTTGCAGCCCTGCCCATGCCGCATGCTAGTCGTAGTGGTTGATGACAGCGCGGGCGGCATGGGATGTCTTGTCGCTGCGTTTATTGGCTGGCAGGCTCTGACACTGCACGCCAGTCTGTGATGCGACTGGGCGCAACGGCACCTGACAGAGGCGTGCTCCGCGTCTTGGGAAGACGCGGGCCATGAATACCTTGTACGGGCAAGGTATGGGGCATCTTTACGCCCGCTGCCTATCGCTCGGGGGCAGGCAGCACCGTTCTGCTGGCCACGTGGCGGGCCCGGAGCCCTTCTCAGAGGAGTGGAGGGTCCGGCCCCGGGGGACACGTGGAGCCTTCGGACCTCTCCCCGTGGAGGGGGAGGTTCGGCTTCCGTCGGCCATGTGGCGGGCCTGGATACGTGGCACCTTCGGATCTCTCTCCCGCGGGGGGGGAGGTCTGGCTTCTGTATGCCATGCGGCGGGCCCGGAGCTCTCCTCTAAGGAGAGGGAGGTCCGGCCCCGCCGAACGCGTGGCACCTTCGGAGCTCTCCCCTCGGAGGGGGGAGGTCTGGCTGCTGTAGGCCACGTGGCGAGCCCGGAGCTCTCCTCTGAGGAGAGGGAGGTCCGGCCCCACTGGACACGTGTCGCCTTCGGTGCTTTCCCTGCGGAGAAGGGCGAGATCCTTAGTCATTTTCTCCTGTGCGCGGGGGTACCACATATTGCGGGTACCGACACACGTCTTCGACCTCGGCCCTGGCAGCTTCCTCCCGCTCAGCAACGGGTCCTATTTTTGGACTGGCCCCAGAGAAAAGGAAGGGTCTTGGCTCCGGAAGCACGCCAGTACGTGCATAGCGACCTCCTTCGCAAGGCCCCGACCATCCAATTCAAGCTCGTCGGCGATCACCGCTTCGAGCCGACCCAGCTTGTCGCCGATGGACTCAAGTGCCGGGATCGCTTCGGACATCTGCCGCGCCGGAGCCTCCATCCGCACAGGGCTGAAACCAAGAGGAGCCAAGGCGGACCCCGCCTTGGCAATAAAGCCCCAGACTGCCTGGGCCTCAGCAGACCGCAAGGACTCGAGCTTCTCTACCTCTTGGCGAGCCGCCAGCTCGCGATCCATCGCCGCCTGGCGCTCCTGGGAGAACTGCTCCTCCCTCGCGGCAACAGCCAACTCACGGAGCTCCAGCTCCTCGGTCCGAGCCCTTAGCTCCCCCACTTTGGCTCTCAGCCGGGCGGTGGTCTTCTCCTCCTCGGCCGCTGCAGCGCGTTCCCGATCGGCGACGGCGCACTCTCGACGAGCTACCTGCAGCCGCAACTCCTCCGCGGCGGCAGAACGCTCCTCGGCTTTGGCTTCAACATGGGTCAGGGCCTCGCGGTAGGAAGCACGGAGTCGCCGTGTCTCTGACTCCAAGCGGCTAATGGCCTTCTTCTGAGTGTCAAGCAGAGCACTCATGGCCTCAAGCCTTGACTGCCTCGAGTCAAGGTCCGCCTTAGCCTCTTGGGCCCGCTGCTGCCAGCTGAGAAGGCGTTCCCTCTCGCCGGCCAGCGCCCCCCGATCCTGCTCGAAGGCGGACTGGAGCTGCCGGGCGCTGGTCTGGAAACGCCCAAGGGCATCCCACTCGGGCGCTGGGACAGAGGGGACAGGTGTCACGCCCCTGACCCCCCCCTCGAGTCTAAGACCGGCGGAGGCGCCGGTGCCTCAGCAACCAGAGTGGGGCGCTGTCCTAAGGAAGCCAGGGGGCCAGCAGGCGCACCTACAGCGGCCCTCCCAATCTCAGGACCGGATTTCTGGGCTGGTGAAGGAGGGCGGATAGGAGTGGATGCGGCCACCACGGAGGGTGAACTCGCCGGCACAGAGGAAGCCCCCGTCGATTTGGGGACCATGGGAGCCACCACGGTTCCCAGATGCTGAGGCGCGGAGCCTCCGTCTGTTGAAGGCGGCCGGGTAAGAGGCCCGCCCCCGGCAGCTGGTCGGTCCCTGCAAGAAAAGAAAGCTCTCAGGCTAAGAGAGGAGACGATAACGCTGCTCCTACAAGCCAGAAGGAGCAACACTTACTGGGCGACATGAGCGCTCCAACGGGATTGCAGCACCGGCCTCTGGGCTGTAATTGAACCGCCAGGACCTGCGGTTGGAATGGTCGCGGGACGTGATGCCTGGATCCCCGGCACACTCGCCGGCGTCGCCCCACCAGCATCCGTCCTAGAAGCCCCTCCGCTTGAGGAAGGATGACGAGGTGCTTGGGTTACTTCGGACTGCCGCTGTCCGGGGAGAGAGCCGCTGAGGAGGGACACCCGGAGCCTCTTCGGGTCGCCACCTGATGGACCAGAACCCCCGGGAGATGGGTGCAAGGGTACTCCGGCACCCTGACTCGGCGCAGGCGGCACCCTCGGAGGAGACCGGGCGCGTTTCTTCTCTGGATGCCCGGGGGCCGGCTCCTTCCCCTTCCCCTTGTCGGCGGCTTGAGTTCCATCGGCTCTTGAGAAGGGTTGGGCAGCAGCAGACGCCTCGTGCCCTGATCCAGAGCGCTCGGTTCCTGGAATCGTAATACACCGGAAGGCATCCCCGACCTGCTGGACGGTGATCCCGATGTCATCAATGTTCGGCATCTTCCGCAAGAGCTCTGACCTCCTCTGTGGCTCCAAGAAGAGGGGGTGGCAGAGGGTGGAAGGGCGGGGTTGCCACTGGGAATGTAGTCGCCGCTCACCTTGCCCACCATCCCGTACAGCTCCTCGTCGGAAGGGTCAGAGCCGGGGCCCCTCTCCAGCCTGGTACAGTCCTGCTCGCCAGTATAGTACCACGCTGGGCGACTGCGCTGCTGCAAGGGCGCAATACGACGCGACATGAAGTCCATCAGCACCATCAGGGATGTCAGCCCCTCGTTGGCCAAGAACCGGATCCACTCCAAGACCGGGGTGTACTCCTGCTCCAGCTCAGGGATCTCATCCCAGAAGCGACGATCGGTGGTTGGGCTGGCGGTCGGGAGTTGTAGGCGATCGCGCTCGTTGGTCTGCACTACCACCCAGCTCTCCCTCCAGTTTTCCCACCTTGATGCGCTGAAGGGCAGAAGGTACCCAGAGACCTTTGGGTCCTTGCAGCGATGCTGGAAGTAGTATGCCCCCATCTGGGTCTTCGAGCCGCGCCCAGTCGTCCGCAACACAAAGAAGTAGCGGAAGAGCGTCACAGAAGCGTGCACCCCCACAAACATCTCGCAGAAGTGGACGAAGACAGCAGCCATTGAGGAGGAGTTGGGAGAGAGATGGTGGCGCTGGAGCCCATATGTCTCCAGCAGTGTGACAAAGAAGGAAGAAATTGGCGGGACGAACCCCGCCAGAGCATAAGCAGTGAACAAGACCATCTCCCCCTTTTCCAGGATCAGGGGGAGAGATCCCCGGCGAAGCCGGCGTTTCTGTTCTTCCGTGCGCCAGCCCAGCAGCCTGCGCACTGGCCCAAGCTCGGAGGAACGAACGAGGCGCGTCGGGAGCAAGTTGGAAGCCATGGCGAAAGAGAGCACATGGACAGGAAAGCCGAGGCGCAAGAGTTCAAGGGAAGAACGAGTGCTAAGAAATGCGAAGGGAAGCCGCGATGCGGGTGAGATCCACTTTTAAAACTTTCCAGGAACGATTCAAGGTGATTCGAAAATCTTCAAATACATCGCATCAGCGACCGCATTGGCTCCGAGACCGGGCGCCGATGACAGGTGGACCCAAGCCACCCAACTGAAGCGGTGGGTCAAGGAGTCAGTCTCCCCAGAAGACAAGCCGGCAAGGCGCTTCGGCGGTTCCGGAAGAAAGCGCCGCGACGTACAGGAATGGCAGCCTTGGGAACCCCCGCATGAAAGGCAACCATCAAGTCGGCGCACGCTCCCACGATCCCGCGACTGTTCGTGCTCCGGCAGCGGTCAATGCGGGACTTAGAAAAAGTGCGCGGATCAGAAGAGATGGAGGTCCCACCTCGGGCTCGCTATCTCCCCCGAGATGGGCCCGGGGGCCACTGTCGGTACCCGCGATATGGGGTACCCCCGCGCACAGGGGAAAATGCCTAAGGAACTCGCCCTTCTCCGCAGGGAGAGCTCCGAAGGCGCCACGCGTCCGGCGGGGACGGACCTCCCTCTCCTCAGAGGAAAGCTCCGAGCCCGCCATGTGGCATGCAGAAGCTGGACCTCCCCCCTCCGCGAGAGAGAGGTCCGAAGGCACCACGTGCCCAGCGGGGCTGGACCTCCCTCTTCTCAGAGGAGAGCTCCGGGCCCGCCACGTGGCTGACAGAAGCCGGACCTCTCCCTCCGGAGGAGAGGTCCGAAGGCTCCACGTGCCCCGCGGGGCCGGACCCCCTCTCTTCTGAGGAGGACTCTGGGCCCGCCACGTGTCCAGCAGAAGAGCGCTGCCTGCCCCCGAGCGGTAGGCAGCGGGCGTAAAGACGCCCCATACCTTGCCCGTACAAGGTATTCAAGGCCCGCGCCTTCCCAGGACGCGGAGACGCGGAGCACGCCTCTGTCAGGTGCCGTTGCACCCAGTCGCATCGCAGACTGGCGCGCGGTGTCAGAGCCTCCCAGCCAATAAACGAAGCGACAAGACATCCCATGCCGCTCCCGCCGTCATCAACCACTACGACTAGCATGCGGCATGGGCAGGGCGGCAAGACGAAGACTCAAAAGCCTTCGCTAGTGTCGAAGTGTTCGGTCGACACTTCCCCCGGGCCTGCACTGGGCAGCCCACGGAGGTTCTTTTTTTGGTGGGGCTAGTCCCTTGCGGAGAGCTTGCGCGGATGGACGAGTTAGTAAGAGCTTGACGCGGTGAGTTTTACGTGGTTCAGGCCGCCGGAGCGTAAAACCCTACGTCCACGGCGAGCTATGGAGCTCGCTGTATTGCTTGCTGCTCAGGGCCGGAGTCCTAAGCTTGGGGGTGAGTTACAGCTTGGGAGTGTATGGCTAGCGTATGAGTTGCAAAGTGCAAACCCCTGCTATCGTCGCCTACCCGAGCCTTTTATAGTCCAAGACTCGGGCGACTTACAAGGGTAGCCGGGACCCGACAGGTGGTCCCGGGAAGATTGTCTATTATCTACCGTATCTGCAGTTATGCCGGTAGTTATCTCTGGTCGAAGGCTTCTGAGTCTTCATCTTTCTGCCCTGCCCATGCCGCATGCTAGTCGTAGTGGTTGATGACGGCGCAGGCGGCATGGGATGTCTTGTCGCGGTGTTTATTGGCTGGCAGGTTCTGACACCACGCGCCAGTCTGTGATGCGACTGGGCGCAACGGCACCTGACAGAGGCGTGCTCCGCGTCTCCGAGTCTTGGGAAGACGCGGGCCTTGAATACCTTGTACGGGCAAGGTATGGGGTGTCTTTACGCCCGCTGCCTATCTCTCGGGGGCAGGCAGCACCTTTCTTCTGGCCACATGGCGGGCCCGGAGCCCTTCTCAGAGGAGAGGAGGGTCCGGCCTGCAGGGCACGTGGAGCCTCCGGACCTCTCCCCGCGGAGGGGGAGGCTTGGCTTCTGTCGGCCATGCGGCGGGCCCGGAGCTCTCCTCTGAGGAGAGGGAGGTCCGGCCCCGCTGGACGCGTGGCGCCTTCGGACCTCTCTCCCGCGGAGGGCGAGGTCCGGCTTCTGTATGCCACGTGGCGGGCCCGGAGCTCTCCTCTGAGGAGAGGGAGGTCCGGCCCCGCCGGACGCGTGGCGCCTTCGGAGCTTTCCCTGCGGAGAAGGGCGAGTTCCTTAGGCATTTTCCCCTGTGCGCGGGGGTACCCTATATCTCAGGTACCGACAGCCAGAGACAACTACCGACATAACTGCGGATACGATAGTCTGCAGGCAATCTCCCCGGGACCACCTGTCGGGTGCCGGGCCCCCCTTGTAAGCCACACGAGCCTTGTACTATAAAAGGCTCGGGTAGGCAACGTTAGCAAGGGTTCACACTCTAGCCATTCGCACCCAAGGTGTAACTCACCCCCAAGCTCAGGACTCCGGTTCTGAGCGCCAAGCAATACAGCGAGCTCCTTAGCTCGCCGTGGACGTAGGGTTTTACGCTCTGGCGGCCTGAACCACGTAAAACCCGCCGTGTCAAGCTTTTCCTTAACTCGTCCATACGCTTAAGCTTTCCGCAAGTGACTAGCCCCTCCGAAAAAGAACCTCCGCGGGCTGCCTAGCGCAGGTCCGGGGGAAGTGTTGACCGCACACTTCGACAATGCCCGCTGCCTACCGCTGGGGGCAGGCAGCGCTGCTCTGCTGGACACGTGGCGGGCCCGGAGCCCTCCTCAGAGGAGGGGGAGGTCCGGTCCTGCAGGACACGTTGAGCCTTCGGACTTCTCTCCGCGGAGGGGGAGGTACGGCTTCCATTGGCCACGTGGCGGGCCCGGAGCTCTCCTCTGAGGAGAGGGAGGTCCGGCCCCGCTAGACACGTGGCGCCTTCGGACCTCTCCCCGGCGGAGGGGGGAGGTCCGGCTTGTGCAGGCCACGTGGCGATCCCGGAGCTCTCCTCTGAGGAGAGGGATGTCCGGCCCTGCTGGATGCGTTGCGCCTTCGGAGCTCTCCCTGCGGAGAAGGGCGAGATCCTTAGGCATTTTCCCCTATGCGCGGGGGTACCCCATATCGCGGGTACCGACAGGCGTCTAGGAAGCATAGTATATCACAGCCTGATGTAGAGTCTACTATTTGATCTATTCTAGGGAGAGGGAATGGATCTTTGGGACATGCCTTATTGAGACTGGTGTAGTCGATGCACATCCGGAGCTTCCCGCCGGCCTTCGAGACGACGACGGGGTTCACCAACCACCCGGGGTGGTGGACTTCCCGTATGAAGCCAGCATCCAGCAGCTTCTTGATTTCTTCATGGATGAAGTTCTGCCGCTCGATGGACTGCTTGCGGGGCTTCTGTTGGACTGGCCGGGCGTCAGGGAAGATCTTTAGATGGTGCTCGATCACCTCCCTAGGGATCCCCGGCATCTGCGACGGTTTCCAGGCAAACACGTCGACGTTGTGCTGGAGGAAGGTGATGAGCGCGCCTTCCTATTTGCTGTCCAGACCCTCGGCTACCCGGGTGGTCTGGGCAGCATCGGCGCTGTCGGTACCCTCGATATGGGGTACCCCCACGCACAGAGGAAATTGCCTAAGGACCTCGCCCTTCTCCGCAGGGAGAGCTCCGAAGGCGCCACGTGTCCAGCGGGGCCGGACCTCCCTCTCCTCAGAGGAGAGCTCCGGACCCGCCATGTGGCCAGCATGACACGACCCCATTGGGTCCTGTCGAGCCAGGATCACGCTGAGGGGTGCTGCGTTGCACAGCACCGTATAACACACGTCAAAGGTACAAAGCGGAAGCGGAAGCTTTATTACATAAACAAGTTTATTAACATGTTTACATCAAAATAAGTTTAGTCCACACTCGCGGGCGTAGACTAAGCGTCAAGTGCACGTTTAGCCCTCGAACGTGTCCTTGCTAGCACACACGCACACTAACTCTGCGGCGTGCACGACTCCCACTCGACGGGGTTCCCCTCCTGGGGTTCCGTCTCCTCTTCGGGAGTCCCTTCCTCATAGAACCCTGCAAAAGCTTCAAACACAAGCAGTGAGCACGAAGGCTCAGCAAGTCTGACCCGTCTCACCTAAACATGGAACTTCTACATGAGGGTAATGGGTTGCATGAGGTAAAAAAAATCATTTGCAAGGACTCGCCTAATTAGTAGAACCTTACTTTCAAGTTTTAGCAGCAGGTTGTGGAGAACTTTATGCTAAGGCACATGAGAGAGCCGCAATCAAACAAGAAACGCATTTCTCTCATGTACTTTGCCCAAAGTTGAAAAGAACTTTAGTTAGCACTTAAGCTACAGCATATCATTAACAATCAATGTCCAGCTTTCAATCAGCAACATTTTAACATGTAACTAGCCTATTCTTTCTACGTCACGGTACAGTGAACAAGTGGTACTCACTGACCGCGAGGGACGGCGATTATAATCGATTTACACCTGCAGGGTTACCCGAACAACCCGTCACGTACGCCCGTACTCGATGTTGCCTACAACAACCATCACGGACGCCGTACGCGACTACCTTTCACCCGTTAGCCAAATATTGAACCGGTCCCATCGTCCCGAGCAAGAGGTCCCTGCACGCGCATCTCTGTGCCGCCAGCTGATTTACACCTCGAGCTCTCAACCTACCCTCTGAACGACGGGCAATGCCTCAATACCCAGCTACCCGAGTTACATCAGTTTCCCGGTTCCCATATAGCCGGTAGGTCTTCGGTACTGTTCTAGCTTGTTCAACAGGCCCGCACACGGCTCGGTCCTCAATCGACACAAGCGGAGCTACAGCACACAGGCCCCAAAGTCCTGCTGCCCTTACTCTCCGCTCGGTCTCATTTTCTTGCCATGTGTATCATGTGCTATCTCTACCCGAGCAATGTGCCTCTAGCCTATTCTCGCGAGTAGTTCCAACTACTCGACTTGTACCGAATCCTACTCTATCCTAGCAATGCAGTGGCTAACGGGGTTTGCAATCCTAAACCCCAACCCATGGTTTTCTTGGCTATGCAGTGGGGTTTCCAAACAAGACTCTGATGCACAACATAAAGAAAACAAGTATGTGCTCAAAACAATAAAAATTTATAAAATGGTTAATGCAAACCGGGGCTTGCCTTGCTGCTCTTGGTCGTAGGCTAGCTGTTCCTCCGGAGTAACGAAGTCTAGGACTTCGGGTTCCTCCTCGACCTTAGCGACTACATGATAAGAACAATGTATGTATTAATTAAATGCTTTTGTATTAACTTTGAAGTTGTGAAGTCTATAACCTTTACTAGATAGACCTAATGACTGTGAAACTTTTACTGTGGCTTGGTTACAACCTAAACAGAGACTTGGTCAAGTTTTAGTTGCAGCAAAGCTCATTTGAGCCCTCCACAAATAATTATGTCCTTGACCTTAATTAAAGGCTTTTAGGGTGTTCTAGGTATTTTCATGAAACAAACTATGACTTTCTGAAAACTAGATTTTCAGAGGGTTCTAATGGAATTGGTCTCACTTAATTTGGAAGTCTCTAACTAAAGATATGAGCTAAACAATTTCAGAGAAAATTCTGAAAATGTTTCTGAACATTTTCTATTTTCTCTGGAACAGTTTTACTAATCACACCATTAGGTGGACTAAATGAGCTCAAATGGATCTGAAATTTTTATGGTAGTTCAAGGATATTTTGGTGAACATCTCAGCAAAATTTCAGGATTTTCCTCCAAATGATTCTCCAGTTAAAATTCCTAACAGTTTAAACTTTAAGGAATTAATTCTGGAGAATTAAGGAATCTCATGAAGTGACACTTGATTTTCTGGAAAGTACTCAAAGAGCTGAATCCAGCAAAATTTGGTTCACTCAATTTGGAGCTTTCTAGCCAAAGTTATAAGGATTTGAAGTTTGAAGGAAATCTGAAAATCGGGGAAAAGTTTAAACTCGCGCGTGGGCCCAGGAGACACGCGTCGCACGCCGAAGCGACAGCACACCGCGGCCCACAAGGCTTTTGCGCGCCAGCACACCCGATCCCGGCCGCAGCCGGATCCCGATTCAAAATATCGGCCGCTGACAGCTGGGGTCCACCCCCTTCTTCAACCTCGCGACACCCGCGCTCCGCCGCCGAGGGACCTCGCCGGAGAGCTCGCCGCCGGCTGCTGTACAGCTTCAAACTTCTTGATTCTGGCCGCCCCTGCCTACTTTTACTTGGGGAACATGATCCGAGGGTCAGCTGCTCATGACAACGGCCGGAGCATGGTCGGCGACGAGCCGCCATATCGGAACGACTTCGGCCATGTCGGCTGATGCTCCTAGTGCCTCAGCTACTTGGGAAACCGGTCGGGGAGCATCAGTGGACCTCAGAGAAGGTCGACATGAACTCGGGGCAGCTCGGGGAAGGCCCGAAATAGGTCCTCACCGTGCGCCCGATACCCCCCGTGCGTTCCGCCATTAGTAGACCTTGAATTACGCCGGGCACAGAAGTTCACCGGCCCAGAGTTGTGAAGGCAACTTGTGCGTCACCGTGTCTAGTTCGTGTGGGAGTGGCCTGAGGCCCTCTAATCCTTTCTAGAGCACGAATTAAACAGAATCGTACCCGAGGGTCGTTCTGCACACAGAAAGGGGAAAAGTGGAAATTCGCCGCCGGTGAGCAACCACTCGAGCTGTGGCTCGGGGATGAGCAGCACCGATCACTTGCGCGTCCAAGGGTGCCTTGGCTCGGGCGTGACAACGCCCAGGTTGGGCTGTCCACGAGAGCCCGAGGTGCGGCGGTTTCCAGTTCCGAGTTTGATCTTTCGGCACAGCCGATATCACTCGGTTTCAATCGATTTCTATCAATGGGAAGGATGGAGGATGGTTGCTAGTACCTTGCTGGGACCTTGGAATGGAAAGAGGGAGCTGCGATCGGCTTGATCAAGCAGGAACTCGAGCGGCGGCGATGGCAGTGGGAAAAACAGTCGCGCACGTCGGTAGCTCGGGGAAATGGTGACTGAGGCACGCCGGGGAGGGAATAAATAGCTCGGCCGGCTGGCCTCCGGCTTGGGGCACGCAGCAGGAGCTGGCGCCGGCCGGCCCCTTCGGTGGCGCGCGCGCACAACAGCCGGGAACCGACTGAACTGTGGTTCAGTCGGTTTGCTTTGAGGCTGAGGCTGACATGTGGGTCCCACTCCTCTTTTAACCTCTGAAATTTATTCCTAACAGCTGTGGTAAACAGTGAACCCTATTCTACCCTTGACAACTCAAATTATTCACCCAAGAGCCATTTGAATTGATCAAAGTTCAAATGAGGTTTGGTTTGAATGAATTTCAGCACAAGTGCAGTTTGAAATTCAAATAAAGTTTGAATTTCTCCCCCTTAGCTCATGTCAAGATCAACTCCAAATGGAGTGAAAATTGGTGTGTGAGCTCACAAAAATGTGCTGAGCAAGAATATGCCTTCCACTTTTAAATTCAGTGGGTGAAAACAGTTTGAATTTGAATATGTTTTCAAACTGCCCCTTTCCTATCTACACCCAAGATGACCTCAAAAATGTTTTGAATTTGGGTGAAACTTGGCATGGACATCCTTGGCAAAGTGTAGGAGTTTTCATATGTCCAGCCCATCTATATCACATGTGGGAAGTACCACTTTTGCAATGTGTGAGTTTGTTCCCTAATGAGCATGTTGATAATTGTTACTTGCTCTTTATTTGTGTTCATCATTTTTCCTCAAATGAGGTGTGTGGTGTGGGGATGAACACTGCAAATGGGTGTCAAAAACTGAGGCCCTTACATTCCTCCCCCCTTAAAAGAATCTCGTCCCGAGATTATAAGGTGAAAATGAGAGAGAGGACGGTGGAAAAATTACCGGATATGCGACGTGAGAAAGTCGGGGTAGTTAGTGCGAAGGAATTCTTCGCTCTCCCATGTCGCTTCATCCATGGAGTGATTACTCCACAGAACCTTGTAGAACCACAACGTACGGTTGCGTGTGGTTCGGGCCTTTTCATCAATAATCTGCACCGGTTCCTCCCGATAGGTGAGATCCGGTTGCAGTTCTTCAATGTCTTCCAGCTGAACGGTAGTTGATAGCTTGAGACACTTCCTCAGCTGGGAAATGTGAAAGACGTCGTGCACACCGGAAAGTGCTTCTGGTAATCTTAGCCGGTATGCCACCGATCCACATCTTTCGGTAATCTGGAATGGACCGATGAATCGGGGTGCTAACTTTCCTCTCACCCCAAATCTGTTTACGCCCTTCATTGGAGACACTCGTAGATATACGTGGTCTCCAGCTTCGAATTGTAACGGACGCCTTCTCCGGTCCGCATACTGTTTCTGTCGGGATTGAGCGGCTTTTAGGTTCGCTTGAATTAATCGAACCTTTTCTTCCGCGTTGTTGACAAGATCAATCCCGAAGGTAACCCTCTCGCCAGACTCACACCAATTCAATGGTGTGCGGCATTTTCTCCCGTATAGCGCCTCGTAGGGCGCCATCTTGATGCTGGCTTGGTACCCATTGTTGTACGAGAACTCGGCTAACGGCAAGTGATCATCCCAGTTCTTGCCGTGGTCGATAGCGCAAGCTCGTAGCATGTCTTCTAAGATTTGATTTACCCGCTCCGTTTGCCCATCCGTCTGCGGGTGGTAGGCTGAACTACGGATCAGCTTCGTCCCCAAGGCAGCGTGGAGCTGCTCCCAAAAACGGGACACAAATAAAGTGCCCCGGTCCGATACGATAGTACGGGGTACGCCGTATAAGCATAGGATCCGTGAGATGTACAGTTCAGCGTACTTCTTGGCGTTGTAGTTGGTGTTGACCGGGATGAAATGGGCAACTTTGGTGAGCCGATCGACGATCACCCACACAGAATCATGTTTCTGTAAGGTGGTGGGTAAACCGACGACGAAATCCATGCTCACGTCCTCCCACTTCCAGGCAGGAATGCCCAGTGGTTGCAGCAGTCCCGGTTTCCGCATGTGGTCTGCCTTCACCCGTCGACATGTATCACACTCGGACACGTATTTTGCAGTCTCTCGCTTCATCCGTGTCCACCAAAACTTGCTTCTGAGTTCTTGATACATCTTGTTGCTGCCGGGGTGAATAGAAAACTTTGATAAGTGAGCCTCATCAAAGATTTTCTTCCGTAACTCCGGGTTTCGGGGTACGACGATCCGGTCCTTGAACCATAGGACGCCGTCTCCGTCCTTCCGGAAACATTTCAACTCCCCACTGTCTACACGTCTCCGCAAATGTGATATGCCCTTGTCATTCTTCTGGGCTGCCGCTATCTCTTCACGGATGGTGGGGATCAAAGCTAGGTTGTAGAGAGCTCCATGTGGAATCACATGTAGTGGTGGTTCGCTCTCTTCCAACGGTGTGATGGTCAGATTATTGACGTGTGACTTGCGGCTTAGCGCGTCTGCCACAACGTTTGCCTTGCCCGGATGATAATGGATCTCTATCTCGTAATCCTTTATCAGTTCTAACCATCTTCGTTGCCTCATGTTCAGCTCCTTCTGAGTGAATATGTACTTGAGGCTTTTGTGGTCGGTATATAAATGTACGAGGTTACCGAGTAGGTAGTGCCTCCACATTTTCAGTGCAAGTACCACGGCAGCGAGCTCCAAGTCGTGAGTTGGATAATTTTGCTCATGATTCCTAAGCTGCCGTGACCCATACGCGACCACCCTTCGGTCTTGCATCAACACACATCCGAGCCCAATGCCGGATGCATCGCAGTACACATCGAACGGTTTTGTTGTGTCTGGCTGCGCCAAAACCGGTGCTGATGTCAGGTGCTTGACTAAAGCCTTGAATGCTGCTTCACATGCTGGACTCCAAACATATTTGGTAGCCTTCTTCAGCAGCTCTGTCATTGGCTTGGCAATCTTCGAGAAGTTCGGAATGAACCTCCGATAATATCCCGCGAGTCCGAGGAAACTCCGTACCTCATGAACAGTTCTCGGGGATTTCCAATTCAGCACTTGCGTGATTTTGCTCGGGTCCACAGCGATACCCTCCGCTGAGATGATATGCCCGAGGAAAGGCACTTGCGATATCCAAAACTCGCATTTGCTGAACTTTGCGTATAACTTGTGATCCCGCAGCCGTTGCAAGACTATACGCAGATGTTTCTTGTGATCTTCCTCCGACTTGGAATATACCAGGATGTCGTCGATGAAGACCACGACAAACTTGTCCAGCTCCGGCATGAACACCGAGTTCATTAAGTACATGAAGTGAGCTGGAGCATTGGTGAGGCCAAAGGACATGACCAGGTACTCATAAAGTCCGTACCTTGTCGAAAAAGCTGTCTTTGGAATGTCCTCAGCCCTGATCTTAATCTGATGGTACCCGGATCTTAAATCCATCTTGGAAAAGACCTTTGCTTCGACCAACTGATCAAACAACATGTCGATCCGTGGCAACGGGTACTTGTTCTTGATGGTTACGGCATTTAATGGACGGTAGTCCACGCAAAGCCGCAACGTTTCATCCTTCTTTTTGACAAATAATGCCGAACAGCCCCATGGCGAGGAGCTCGGCCTAATAAAACCCTTCTCCAGAAGGTCCGTGAGCTGAGTCTTCAGTTCAGCCAACTCCTTGGGCGCCATCTTGTACGGCCTTCGGGATATTGGCATGGTTCCCGGTGCAAGTTCAATCTTGAACTCCACCTCTCTATCGGGTGGCATCCCCGGCAAATCATCCGGGAATACATCAGGGAATTCTCGGACCACTGGAATGTCTTCCAATCTGATGGTTGTGGCTTGATAGACACTTGGAAGTTTTATTTCTGGACTGTCCAGAAATAATGAGTGAGAACCGTGCACTCCTGAGTTTAAGTGCACGACTCGGAGGACGGTGTCTAAAACAGCGCCGTGGCGGTTTAACCACGACATCCCTAGGATGACATCGACCTTCTGTCCCTCTAAGATAATGAGAGACGTGGGGTACACTCTACCCGCTAAGCATAATGGTGCTTTGGAGACCATTACGCTTGCTGAAATCTTCCCACCCGGTGAACAAATTAAATATGGACTATCGGTGGGTAGTATTGGCAAGCTGTGTTTAGCAATGAAAGCTTGGCTAATAAAATTATGCGTGGCGCCTGAATCAAATAGTACTATAGCGGGATGCTGGTGGAGTTGGAACATACCCGCAAGGATTGGCTCGCCCTCCGGCACGTCCTCAATGGCAAGCTGGTGGACAGTACCGGGCCTAGGGTTTGCCCGCCGCGCATTAGTAGGGTTCCGGGGTTGATTCCTCCCCGGAAACTGTGGTACCACTCCGCCGCCTTGCCTCTCCGGGCAACTGCTCGCGAAGTGTCCTGGACGACCACACTTGTAACATGTGGCCGCTGCTGGTGGAGTACTTGGTGGACGAAAGCCCGGCATGCGTTGCGGAGGTGCAAACGCACGCGGCATCGCCCGCTGCTGCTGTTGTTGTTGCGGTGGTGCTGGCAGTGCCGGCCGGAATGCCGGTGAAGAATACGGCCGACCGCGGAACGGCATCGACCGCTGTGGTGGCTGCCAGCGCGGACCTGATGGTGGGCGATTCACCATCCGAAACTTCTGAGAAGGACCGCCTCCTTCTCCGCTGCTCTGCGGCGCGCTTCGCTTTCGCTCTGCCGCCGCCAACTCCTTGCCGGAGTCTTCCTGAACAATCGCAGCATCAATTATGTCGTTGAGGCTGCCGCGATTGAACATCGCCAGCTTGTCCTTCAGGAGCGGGTTAAGCCCCTGGTAAAAGTGGTCCCGCCGCTTCTCGTCCGTATCTGCGTGATACGACGCGTAGAGTGCGAGATCGTTGAACGCTCTGGAGTACTCCAGCGCGTTCCGGCTCCCTTGTTGCAGGTGTAGGAATTCCTGCGTCTTCCTCTTCATCAAACCGGGCGGTATATGATAGGCCCGGAAGGCCGTCCGGAACTCCGCCCAGGTCATCACTCGGTCGGTGGGTTGTGAAGCACAAAAGTTGGCCCACCACGCGCTCGCGGATCCTTGGAGCTGCTGGACCGCGAACTGAGTCTTGCGCTGCTCGCTGATTTGGAGCAGCCCGAACTTCATCTCTATGGCGCGGAGCCAGTTGTCCGCGTCAAGTGGTTCATCCGCCCTTGAGAATACAGGGGGATGAGTCGCCAGGAAGTCAGAGTAGGAGCTCTGTTGGCGCTCCTCACGATCTTGACGTCTCTCTGGGCGAGACGTATTCGCAATTAACGTTTGCAGCAGCTCTGTATGCTGCTGATGTGAACCCGCCATTGCCGCGACAATGTCGGCCAATGTAACCGTTGGCAGTGGCGGTGGCGGTGTTTGCTGTTGCTGTTGCTGCTGCTGTCCCGAGGAGTCCTCGGGAGGTGGTTGGGAGGTCTCTCCCCCTTGGCTAGTACCTCCAACATCGGGGTTGGCACGAGTACGCGTCATTCTGAAATTCAACACAGCAGCAATTAGCACATGTCTTACTCAAAATTCCATAAACAGGAGTAAGTATTGAAGCGACGCATGATTAACTTGCACAACATTCACATATATTGATAAAGCATAAACTTTATACAAGATACATTATTCTCGGATCTCCGAGAAGTCGTGCTCATGTCGTCACTACCTATACATACGCTACTGTCTACACGACATGTCACCGATTACAAAAGTTGGGTTACGCTACCCTAGCTGCCCTACTTGGCAACCGTAACCCCCTACTCGGAGTAGAACTCGACCTCCTGTGGGTCGTCCTCCTCCGGTACCTCTGCTGGTGGCTCGGGGTCTACCACCTCTTCTCCCATTCCAGGTTCTCCCATGGCTGGAAGACCCAAGACTACCGGTACGCCCAATACCGGGGGCACGAGGTCCTGCAATGCATGCACCTCGTCCATAGCCTGGTTGTAGTCCTCTTCCCAGCCTTGTCCTTCCTCAATAGCGTCGTCCCGCTCTTGAGCAAGGTCCTCATTCTGCTGGGTTAGGGTCTGCACCAGCTCTTGCAACGCCGCAATGTCAACACGGCTCTTCTTCTTTGCCTTCTTCAGACGACGCAACTGATTGTGTTGTTCATTCAGTCGCTTGATCGTCGGAAGGAGCACATTGCGGAGTGCACTGTGAGCACTCTCAAAATGATCTCCACGGCTTGTGCTCTCCTTGAGCTTGGTGGCGAGATGCTCCGTATGAACAGCTTGGCTGTCCATCACAGCGTTTCCCGCCCTCATTTGGAGGCTGAGATTTGCCTCCGCGGGGTTGTACCTTGGGCAACTCGGGTTTGTTGCCTCTAGGTACCTCTCTTCCCACACATGCTGAGCTCGTCCCTCCACCGGAACGAGTGCGTATGGAGTTCCCTCCATAGCCTGTACGTGTAGTTGGCAGAAACGTGACATAGTGTCACGGGCTGCCACTTGCCACATCCCTTCCGGTTGTCTTCCTCTCACCGTGACGGTGAATGGCACCCAACCGGGTGGCGTAGGCCCTGCAGGAACCTCGACATGGATCGTCCACGTCTTGTTCCCCTCTTCGCCTTCTTCCTTGGCGAAGTATTGCGGCATCTGGTTGTACCCGAAATATTGGAGCATTAGCCACAATGCTCCCGGGTAGCCGCTACGGTCAGAGCAGTGGGAAACTACCCACCCGTTCTCCAACCGTTTATCTGCTGCCATCTGTAAAAATATATTTGAGAAATGTCAAATATTTATTTAAACAGTAAACCATTGAGTTATAACATAAGATATGTCATTGAACCCTTAACACTTGGAAACATAGTTCAAATTTTTAAACAAATTTGACTGCTGATCTGCTGTTCCCATGACAGCCCTGACCAGTTTCCATATCAATCTGATTTAGGCCAGGTTAAAAGCAAAACCAGTCCTGGAGCTCAACATCAAAGTTAAAGTTAACTTCAATAGCTTTCCAGAAAGTATTTGGTTGGCCTAAGATCTGCTCTGGTTCAAAAGTTATGAGATGTCAAAGTTAACAGAATTTCTGGGAACAATTGGACAGCACCTCCCTGCCTTAGGTACTGATTTGATCCAAGAATTCCAGTTAATTCTGTTCCTAATCTGACAAAACTTTCTGTTACAAAGTTGTAACCCATCTCATAAGCTTCCCAGAACCACCTCATTTTCTATTTTTGGATTTTTATGCAGGAAGTTATGCTTAATTTACAGAGAGTCTACAGAGAGTCTTTGCTCCGTCCTGTTTTCTGGACAGTTTCAACTCTACTGCATTTTTCGAGTGGTTAAGGGATGAAACACCTCTGGAACTCAACAGAAAAGTTGTAAAGCTCCTCCAAAGCTTTCCAGAAATGTATCATACGACCCCAACCTCGAAAGAACTCAACCTCTAACCTCTGATTAACTTCAGCCTTGATTTAGCTGAAAACAGAGTGCTCTGTCCTTAACATCCTATAAGTTGAAAATTTATTAACTTTGAATATCCTGTTCAAGGGAAGGAGTTACATCAAGTTTTACTACTTTGGATCAAAACCTTCAAGTTTTTAAATGAAGTTGTTCATTTAGTTGGGTGTGACGTCGAGGCGTCACCAGATTATGTCGGTACTACGTCCTCACAAAGGAAAAACCTATACCGGATTTAACCGGCTTCGTTAGTTCAGTGGCACTACTCGTCACTCGCACACGGATGCTACACGTCTACCGTTTCGTGGTAAGGCTACCTGCAGAAACTCAAACAATCATCAGACTCGGCTGCACACCGAGCCCGGAATCCATACAGTTTGTACACCCGGCCGTCATCACTCGCCCGGATGTTCTCAAGCCAAACACGCCTTGAGTTACGTGTTCACGTTTCAGACCACATGACGGGGTCTCCCATGTTGCACCACGCACGCCAGGGACAGACGTTGCTCGAATACCCCAAACGACATGAAGAGTCGTAGAGGATATCAAAGCGGGTCGGGTTACCTGCCACCCGTGGGGCTCCACCCTTCAGCTTGTGCGCACTGGTGGACAGCGCTTACGTGCACCCCCCAAGACATGAACGTCCCGAGATGCACGATTTTCCGACATAACAAATAAGTTAATAAGCCACTTTCTATATACTAATAACATCCTTATACGGGCTACTAACTCGTTCCTCACTGGATTTTTGAAAAAGAAGACCTTTGTACTGTGTTAAACCTCAAGCGAGCTCTGATACCACGCTGACACGACCCCATTGGGTCCTGTCGAGCCAGGATCACGCTGAGGGGTGCTGCGTTGCACAGCACCGTATAACACACGTCAAAGGTACAAAGCGGAAGCGGAAGCTTTATTACATAAACAAGTTTATTAACATGTTTACATCAAAATAAGTTTAGTCCACACTCGCGGGCGTAGACTAAGCGTCAAGTGCACGTTTAGCCCTCGAACGTGTCCTTGCTAGCACACACGCACACTAACTCTGCGGCGTGCACGACTCCCACTCGACGGGGTTCCCCTCCTGGGGTTCCGTCTCCTCTTCGGGAGTCCCTTCCTCATAGAACCCTGCAAAAGCTTCAAACACAAGCAGTGAGCACGAAGGCTCAGCAAGTCTGACCCGTCTCACCTAAACATGGAACTTCTACATGAGGGTAATGGGTTGCATGAGGTAAAAAAAATCATTTGCAAGGACTCGCCTAATTAGTAGAACCTTACTTTCAAGTTTTAGCAGCAGGTTGTGGAGAACTTTATGCTAAGGCACATGAGAGAGCCGCAATCAAACAAGAAACGCATTTCTCTCATGTACTTTGCCCAAAGTTGAAAAGAACTTTAGTTAGCACTTAAGCTACAGCATATCATTAACAATCAATGTCCAGCTTTCAATCAGCAACATTTTAACATGTAACTAGCCTATTCTTTCTACGTCACGGTACAGTGAACAAGTGGTACTCACTGACCGCGAGGGACGGCGATTATAATCGATTTACACCTGCAGGGTTACCCGAACAACCCGTCACGTACGCCCGTACTCGATGTTGCCTACAACAACCATCACGGACGCCGTACGCGACTACCTTTCACCCGTTAGCCAAATATTGAACCGGTCCCATCGTCCCGAGCAAGAGGTCCCTGCACGCGCATCTCTGTGCCGCCAGCTGATTTACACCTCGAGCTCTCAACCTACCCTCTGAACGACGGGCAATGCCTCAATACCCAGCTACCCGAGTTACATCAGTTTCCCGGTTCCCATATAGCCGGTAGGTCTTCGGTACTGTTCTAGCTTGTTCAACAGGCCCGCACACGGCTCGGTCCTCAATCGACACAAGCGGAGCTACAGCACACAGGCCCCAAAGTCCTGCTGCCCTTACTCTCCGCTCGGTCTCATTTTCTTGCCATGTGTATCATGTGCTATCTCTACCCGAGCAATGTGCCTCTAGCCTATTCTCGCGAGTAGTTCCAACTACTCGACTTGTACCGAATCCTACTCTATCCTAGCAATGCAGTGGCTAACGGGGTTTGCAATCCTAAACCCCAACCCATGGTTTTCTTGGCTATGCAGTGGGGTTTCCAAACAAGACTCTGATGCACAACATAAAGAAAACAAGTATGTGCTCAAAACAATAAAAATTTATAAAATGGTTAATGCAAACCGGGGCTTGCCTTGCTGCTCTTGGTCGTAGGCTAGCTGTTCCTCCGGAGTAACGAAGTCTAGGACTTCGGGTTCCTCCTCGACCTTAGCGACTACATGATAAGAACAATGTAAGTATTAATTAAATGCTTTTGTATTAACTTTGAAGTTGTGAAGTCTATAACCTTTACTAGATAGACCTAATGACTGTGAAACTTTTACTGTGGCTTGGTTACAACCTAAACAGAGACTTGGTCAAGTTTTAGTTGCAGCAAAGCTCATTTGAGCCCTCCACAAATAATTATGTCCTTGACCTTAATTAAAGGCTTTTAGGGTGTTCTAGGTATTTTCATGAAACAAACTATGACTTTCTGAAAACTAGATTTTCAGAGGGTTCTAATGGAATTGGTCTCACTTAATTTGGAAGTCTCTAACTAAAGATATGAGCTAAACAATTTCAGAGAAAATTCTGAAAATGTTTCTGAACATTTTCTATTTTCTCTGGAACAGTTTTACTAATCACACCATTAGGTGGACTAAATGAGCTCAAATGGATCTGAAATTTTTATGGTAGTTCAAGGATATTTTGGTGAACATCTCAGCAAAATTTCAGGATTTTCCTCCAAATGATTCTCCAGTTAAAATTCCTAACAGTTTAAACTTTAAGGAATTAATTCTGGAGAATTAAGGAATCTCATGAAGTGACACTTGATTTTCTGGAAAGTACTCAAAGAGCTGAATCCAGCAAAATTTGGTTCACTCAATTTGGAGCTTTCTAGCCAAAGTTATAAGGATTTGAAGTTTGAAGGAAATCTGAAAATCGGGGAAAAGTTTAAACTCGCGCGTGGGCCCAGGAGACACGCGTCGCACGCCGAAGCGACAGCACACCGCGGCCCACAAGGCTTTTGCGCGCCAGCACACCCGATCCCGGCCGCAGCCGGATCCCGATTCAAAATATCGGCCGCTGACAGCTGGGGTCCACCCCCTTCTTCAACCTCGCGACACCCGCGCTCCGCCGCCGAGGGACCTCGCCGGAGAGCTCGCCGCCGGCTGCTGTACAGCTTCAAACTTCTTGATTCTGGCCGCCCCTGCCTACTTTTACTTGGGGAACATGATCCGAGGGTCAGCTGCTCATGACAACGGCCGGAGCATGGTCGGCGACGAGCCGCCATATCGGAACGACTTCGGCCATGTCGGCTGATGCTCCTAGTGCCTCAGCTACTTGGGAAACCGGTCGGGGAGCATCAGTGGACCTCAGAGAAGGTCGACATGAACTCGGGGCAGCTCGGGGAAGGCCCGAAATAGGTCCTCACCGTGCGCCCGATACCCCCCGTGCGTTCCGCCATTAGTAGACCTTGAATTACGCCGGGCACAGAAGTTCTCCGGCCCAGAGTTGTGAAGGCAACTTGTGCGTCACCGTGTCTAGTTCGTGTGGGAGTGGCCTGAGGCCCTCTAATCCTTTCTAGAGCACGAATTAAACAGAATCGTACCCGAGGGTCGTTCTGCACACAGAAAGGGGAAAAGTGGAAATTCGCCGCCGGTGAGCAACCACTCGAGCTGTGGCTCGGGGATGAGCAGCACCGATCACTTGCGCGTCCAAGGGTGCCTTGGCTCGGGCGTGACAACGCCCAGGTTGGGCTGTCCACGAGAGCCCGAGGTGCGGCGGTTTCCAGTTCCGAGTTTGATCTTTCGGCACAGCCGATATCACTCGGTTTCAATCGATTTCTATCAATGGGAAGGATGGAGGATGGTTGCTAGTACCTTGCTGGGACCTTGGAATGGAAAGAGGGAGCTGCGATCGGCTTGATCAAGCAGGAACTCGAGCTGCGGCGATGGCAGTGGGAAAAACAGTCGCGCACGTCGGTAGCTCGGGGAAATGGTGACTGAGGCACGCCGGGGAGGGAATAAATAGCTCGGCCGGCTGGCCTCCGGCTTGGGGCACGCAGCAGGAGCTGGCGCCGGCCGGCCCCTTCGGTGGCGCGCGCGCACAACAGCCGGGAACCGACTGAACTGTGGTTCAGTCGGTTTGCTTTGAGGCTGAGGCTGACATGTGGGTCCCACTCCTCTTTTAACCTCTGAAATTTATTCCTAACAGCTGTGGTAAACAGTGAACCCTATTCTACCCTTGGCAACTCAAATTATTCACCCAAGAGCCATTTGAATTGATCAAAGTTCAAATGAGGTTTGGTTTGAATGAATTTCAGCACAAGTGCAGTTTGAAATTCAAATAAAGTTTGAATTTCTCCCCCTTAGCTCATGTCAAGATCAACTCCAAATGGAGTGAAAATTGGTGTGTGAGCTCACAAAAATGTGCTGAGCAAGAATATGCCTTCCACTTTTAAATTCAGTGGGTGAAAACAGTTTGAATTTGAATATGTTTTCAAACTGCCCCTTTCCTATCTACACCCAAGATGACCTCAAAAATGTTTTGAATTTGGGTGAAACTTGGCATGGACATCCTTGGCAAAGTGTAGGAGTTTTCATATGTCCAGCCCATCTATATCACATGTGGGAAGTACCACTTTTGCAATGTGTGAGTTTGTTCCCTAATGAGCATGTTGATAATTGTTACTTGCTCTTTATTTGTGTTCATCATTTTTCCTCAAATGAGGTGTGTGGTGTGGGGATGAACACTGCAAATGGGTGTCAAAAACTGAGGCCCTTACACAGCAGCAGCCAGACCTCCCCCCTCCGCGGGGAGAGCTCCGAAGGCTCCACGTGTCCCGCGGGGCCGGACCTCCCTCTCCTCAGAGGAGAGCTCCGGGCCCGCCACGTGGCCAGCAGCAGCCGGACCTCCACCCTCCGCGGGGAGAGCTCCGAAGGCTCCACGTGTCCCGCGGGGCCGGACCTCCCTCTCCTCAGAGGAGAGCTCCGGACTCGCCACGTGGTCAGCAGAGCAACGCTGCCTGCCCCCGCGCGGTAGGCAGCAGGCATAAAGACGCGCCATACCTTGCCCGTACAAGGTATTCAAGGCCTGCGCCTTCCCAAGACACGGAGACGCGGAGCATGCCTCTGTCAGGTGCCGGTGCGCCCAGTCACATCACAGATTGGCGTACCGTGTCAGAGCCTGCCCGCCAATAAACACGGCAACAAGACATCCCCTGCCGCCCCTGCCATCATCAACCACTACGACTAGCTTGCGGCATGGGCAGGGCGGCAGAACGAAGACTCGGAAGCCTTCGCCAGAGACAACTACCGGCATAACTGCAGACACGGTAGTCGGCAGGCAATCACCCCGGGACCACCTGTCGGGTCCCGGGCTCACCTTGTAAGCCACTCGATCATTAGACTATAAAAGGCTCGGGTAGGCAACGTTAGCAAGGGTTCGAACTCTGTGAACTCGCACTCTAGACATCACTCACCCTCAAGCTCAGGACTCCGGTTCTGAGCAGCAAGCAATACAGCGAGCACCTCTGCTCACCGTGGACATAGGGTTTTACGCTCCGGCGACCTGAACCACGTAAAACTCCCCGTGTCAAGCTTCTCCCTCACTCGTCCCTGACGCTGAAGCTCTCCGCAAGCGTCTAGCCCCTCCAAAAAAGAACTTCCGTGGGCTGCCCAGAGCAGGTCCGGGGGAAGTGTCGACTACACATGTCGAAGTGTGTGGTCGACACTTCCCCCGGACCTGCACTGGGCAGCCCGCGAAGGTTCTTTTTCGGAGGGCTAGTCACTTGCGGAGAGCTTAAGTGTATGTACGAATTAAGGAGAAGCTTGACACGGCGAGTTTTACGTGGTTCAGGCCGCCGGAGCGCAAAACCTTACGTCCACGGCGAGCTAAGGAGCTCGCTGTATTGCTTGCTGCTCAGAACCGGAGTCCTGAGCTTGGGGATGAGTGATGTCTAGCGTATGAGTTGCTGGAGTGCGAACCCTTGCTAATGTCGCCTACCCGAGCCTTTTATAGTCCAAGTCCCGGGTGGCTTACAAGGGGGGCCCGGGACCCGACAGGTGGTCCCGGGGAGATTGCCTGCAGACTATCGTATCCGCAGTTGTCGAAGTATTCGGTCGACACTTCCCCCGGGCCTGCACTGAGCAGCCCGCGGAGGTTCTTTTTTTGGTGGGGCTAGTCGCTTGCGGAGAGCTTGATCGTATGGACGAGTTAGGAAGAGCTTGACACGGCGAGTTTTACATGGTTCAGGCCGCCGGAGCGTAAAACCCTACGTCCACGGCGAGCTGAGGAGCTCGCTGTATTGCTTGTTGCTCAGAACCGGAGTCCTGAGCTTGGGGGAGAGTTACACCTTGGGTGCGAATGGCTAGATTGTGAACCCAGGGTGCGAATGGCTAGAGTGCGAACCCAGGGTGCGAATGGCTAGAGTGCGAACCCCTGCTAACGTTGCCTACCCGAGCCTTTTATAGTCCAAGGCTCGTGTGACTTACAAGGGGGGCCCGGGACCCGACAGGTGGTCCCGGGGAGATTGCCTGCAGACTATCGTATCCGCAGTTATGTCGGTAGTTGTCTCTGGCAAAGGCTTCTGAGTCTTCGTCTTGCCACCCTGCCCATGTCGCATGCTAGCCGTAGTGGTTGATGGCGGCGGGAGCGGCATGAGATGTCTTGTCGCTGTGTTTTTTGGCTGGCAGGCTCTGACACCGCGCGCTAGTCTGTGATGTGACTGGGTGCAACGGCACCTGACAGAGGCGTGCTCCGCGTCTCCGTGTCTTAGGAAGGCGCGGGCCTTGAATACCTTGTACGGGCAAGGTATGGGGCGACTTTACGCCCGCTGCCTACCATTCGGGGGCAGGAAGCGTTCTTCTGCTAGACACGTGGCGGGCCCGGAGCCCTCCTCAGAGGAGAGGGGGTCCGGCCCCGCAGGACACTTGGAGCCTCCGGACCTCTCCCCACGGAGGAGGGGGGTCCGGCTTCTGTCGGCCACGTGGCAAGCCCGGAGCTCTCCTCTGAGAAGAGGGAGGTCCGGCCCTGCTGGACACGTGGCGCCTTTGGACCTCTCTCCCACGGAGGGGGGAGGTCCGGCTTCTGTATGCCACGTGGCGGGCCCGGAGCTTTCCTCTGAGGAGAGGGAGGTCCGGCCCCGCCGGACGTGTGGCGCCTTCGGAGCTCTCCCTGCGGAGAAGGTCGAGTTCCTTAGGCATTTTCCCCTGTGCGCGGGGGTACCCCATATCGCGGGTACCGACAGTGGCCCCCGGGCCCATCTCGGGGGAGATAGCGAGCCCGAGGTGGGATCTCCGTCTCTTCTGATCCGTGCACTTTTTCTAAGTCCCGCATTGACCGCTGCCGGAGCACGAACAGTCGTGGGATCGTGGGAGCGTGCGCCCACTTGATGGTTGCTTTTACTGCGGCGGTTCCCAAGACTGCCACTTCTGCACGTTGCGGCGCTTTCTTCGGGAACCGCTGGAGTGCCTTGCCGGCTCGTCTTCTTAGGAGACTGACTCCTTGACCCACAGCTTCAGCTGGGCGGCTTGGGTCCACCTGTCATCGGCGCTCGGTCTTGGAGCCGATGCGGTTGCCGATGCGGCGTATTCGAAGAGTTTCGACTCGCTTGGAATTGCACCTCGGAAGTTTTAAGAGGGGATCTTACCCACATTGCGGCTTCCCTTCGCACTTCCCAGCGCTTTTTCTTGGACTCTTGTGCCTTTGTCTTCTTTCCTTTGAGTCCTCCCTCGTCATGGCCTCCAACCCGCCACCAGAGAAGAAGCGCGCTCGATCTCCTCCAGTGGCGGCGTCTGTGCCAAGTCGGGGACCTGGGGTGCCTGCATCTCCTGCTTCTGGAGATGGCACTCCTTCCGGTGGCGACTCAAAGAGGCCCCGGGCTGATGCGTTGAGGTGAGCTTCTGGGGCATCCCCTGTTCCGCCAGTTCAAGCGACTGCGGAGCGGCCGTCAGTGACGGCGGCGGGCTCTGGGAGTCCTACCCCGGCTCGGAAGTCGGGGTTCGGAGCCCGCTGGAGTGTTCGCGCTTCCCGGCGATCCCCGACTGGCGGGGAGTCTGCGCCGTTGCGCTCGGAAACCGGGACAGCTGCCGCGGCCCCCAAGTCAGCGCGAGCTTCTCCTGTTCCGGTGTGCCCGGATTCCGCGGCAGCGTCATCTCTTCCTGCCGAGACGGCCGCGCGGCCCCCAGGCCAGCGCAGGTCGACCCTGCACCGGGCGGCCCGGCCTCTATTTCAGCGCCGCCTTTCCCGGCTCGTCCCTCTCCACAGGTCAAGAAGCCAGAAGCTAGAGAGAGTCCGGCAGGTCCGGCTGCCAGAGCCCCGGCGCCAGCTTCTCCTGACCGGCGTCTCGTCTCGGTCGCTGGTGCATCGACTCCTCTTGAGGATGAGGTGATGGAGGAGGTCGGGGGAGCTGCCCCGGCCTCTTCTGCTCCATTGCCCCTGGCGGATGCCTTCGCGCTTGCCGAAACGAGCGTCCGGCAGGTCTTGGCCGCACTTGGTCGCGAGCGGGAGGAGCACACGGTTGAAAGGAATCGCCTGCTCACCTGGGGGAACCTTTTGCGGGAGCGGACCGCGAAGGTCAAGGGCGAACTCGACTCCAGGAAGGAGTTGCTTGACTTCAGGGAAGTGCTCCTCGACCGGCTGAAGCGGTCTGTCGACCGCCTGGACGCCGAAACGCGGCGGATCAACAGGGAGGCCCTTGAGTCACACGCTCGGGCCGAGAAGAGCCTCTCTGCCGCGGAGGAGATACGGCAGCTGTTGGAGCGCTGTAAACTCGCCGTTGAGGACCGGGAGCGTTCCACGGCGGCCGAGGCGGAGAGGGTCGCTGCACAGCTGGTGGCGGGCGAGGATGACCTGCTAGCTCGGACCGAGGAGCTAGAGGTTCAGAAGGCAGACCTCGACATGAGGGAGGAACAGGTCTCCCGTGAACGCCGGGCGGTCCTGGATCGGGAGTTGGCCGCCGACTTCAAGGCTTCTGAGTTGGAGCGGCTCGCCGAGACTCTCCACCTTCGGGAAAGCTCCATGGTGGCCAAGGAGAAGGAATTCTCCGAGAGAAACCAAGAGGCCCTGCAGGCAGCCCGCCGCGAGGTAGAGGAGCTCTCAGCCTTGCAGTCTTCCGAGGCGCTTGCGGTCTCGAGCTTCATCAATTGGGCGGGGTCCGCCATGATCCCCCTGGGCTTCAGTCCGGTGAGGGCGGCGGCTCCTGCGTTGAAGGTGGCAGAGGTGACCCCCGTGCTGGAGTCGATCGGCGCCAAGCTTGACAGGCTAGACTCGGTGGTCGCCAGCGAGCTTGAGGCCGAGGGATGCGGCCTGGCCTTAGAGGTCGCCTCACATGTGCTGGCATGCTTCAAGAGCTGGGACCCTTCTTTCTCCCTGGAGCCAGCGAGAGAGGGCCCAGCCGCGGAGCGGGAGGAAGCTGCCAGGGCTGAAGTCGAGGACGTGGCCGCCCTTGTAGCCGCTAGGTTCCGACGTGAGCCGGGAGGACCCTAGGACTTGTTTCTCCCTTTTTATCGAGTCTGTAGTCCAGCTCTTGGAGCCTCGCATAAATAGACTCTCTCGAATGTTTGTGTCTGCGATGCCTTTTCTCTCCTTCTTGGCTTTGCCTGACTGAGTCCTTAGCTCCGCAAGGTACTCAGAGGCCTTCACCAATCTCGGAGCTCTGCACAGACACCTTCCCCGGGTCCTAACTGTATTAGGGGCCCCCGGGGGTCTCCGTATCTCGCCCTATGGGGAGGTCCGGATCTGCCTGCCACGTGGCGGGTCCGGAGCCCCTCCTGAGGGGGCGGGAGCTCTGGCCCTGCTGGACACGTGGGGCTTCCAGAGCCCCCCCCCCCCCCCCCCCCCGCTGAGGGGGAGGTCCGGTTTCCGCCTGCCGCGTGGCGAGTCCGGAGCCCCCCTCAGGGGAGGCGGGAGCTCCGGGCCCGCTGGACACGTGGGGCCTTCGGGCCTTGCCCCTGCTGAAGGGGCGGGACCCGGTCCTTCCAGTCCTATGTCGGAGTAGTTGGTAGCCCCTTTCCCCCCGCTTCGTGCAGTCCCCGTTGCTGTAACCTGGAGGTCCTGCACACAGGTAGAGGAAACGTAATTCTCCTCGGGGGGTCCTCCCCTCCCGTCTCCTAGTCTTATTCGGCTTACAATCCTGATCCGTTATGCGGGGCTTGGGCAATTCTGTGCGCGAGGCGCCAGAGCTCCGAGTCCCTCCGAGGTCTGGGTACGGCCGTCCGATCCCTAGTACCGGGCCGTGCGCCGGGGAAGCAGAGTGCACAGGCTTTGGGTTCATGACCAGGAAAAGCGGTTGTACTCCCCTGTACCTCCGGAGGGCAGGATGCGCACGCTTTGGGCACGGAGCCGGCTAAGCGGGATACGCACCCTGTACCCCCCATGCACAACGCAGGCCTTTCCTGGAGGTGACCAACTGGCACCGCAACACCTGACTGGGGGAGGCCCGAGAGACTCACTTGGCCATCGGCAGGTGCCTCAAGCGCAACCGCCCTTGGTAGGATACCAAATGCTGACTATGGATGAGCGTGGGAGAGAGGGAGCTAGATGTACGATGAACATACATAGATAGTGCGATCATAAAAATTAATGCATAATTTAAATGAGCACATGAGAGAGAGCGAAGTTGTCGAAGTGTTCAGTCGACACTTCCCCCGGGCCTAACTGGGCAGCCCGCGGAGGTTCTTTTTTCGGTGGGGCTAGTCTCTAGCGGAGAGCTTGCGCAGATGGACGAGTTAGTAAGAGCTTTACACGGCGAGTTTTACGTGGTTCAGGCCGCCGGAGCGTAAAACCCTACGTCCACGGCGAGCTATGGAGCTCGCTGTATTTCTTGCTGCTCGGGGCCGGAGGCCTGAGCTTGGGGGTGAGTTACAGCTTGAGAGTGTATGGCTAGCGTATGAGTTGCAAAGTGCGAACCCTTGCTATCGACGCCTACCCGAGCCTTTTATAGTCCAAGACTCGGGCGGCTTACAAGGGGAGCCGGGACCCAACAGGTGGTCCCGGGAAGATTGTCTATTATCTACCGTATCTGTAGTTATGCCGGTAGCTGCCTCCGGTCGAAGGCTTCTGACAGAAGCGTGTTCCGCGTCTCCGCGTCTCGGGAAGACGCGGGCCTTGAATACCTTGTACGGGCAAGGTATGGGGCGTCTTTACGCCCGCTGCCTATCGCTCGGGGGCAGGCAGCGCCGCTCTGCTGCCACGCGGCGGGCCTGGAGCCCTCCTCAGAGGAGAGGAGGGCCCGTTCCGCGGGACACGAAGAGCCTCCGGACCTCTCCCTGCGGAGGGGGAGGCTCGGCTCCTGTTGACCACGTGGCAGGCCCGGAGCTCTCCTCTGAGGAGAGGGGGCCCGGACCCGCTGGACGCGTGGCGCCTTCAGACCTCTCTCCCGCGGAGGGGGAGGTATGGCTTCTCTATGCCACGTGGCGGGCCCGGAGCTCTCCTCTGAGGAGAGGGAGGTCCGGCCCCGCCAGTCGCGTGGCGCCTTCGGAGCTCTCCCTGCGGAGAAGGGCGAGTTCCTTAGGCATTTTACCCTGTGCGCGGGGGTACCCCATATCTCAGGTACTGACAGTGGCCCCCGGGCCCATCTGGGGGGAGATAGCGAGCCCGAGGTGGGACCTCCATCTCTTTCGATCCGCGCACTTTCTCTAAGTCCCGAATTGACCGCTGCCGGAGCACGAACAGCCGCGGGATCGTGGGAGCGTGCGCTCACTTGATGGTTGCTTTTACTGCGGCGGTTCCCAAGACTGCCACTTCTGCACGTTGTGGCACTTTCTTCGGGACCGCCGAAGTGCCTTGCCGGCTCACCTTCTCAGGAGACTGACTCCTTGACCCCACCGCTTCAGTTAGGCGGATTGGGCCCACCCATCATCGGCACTCGGTCTAGGAACCGAAGCGGTTGCCGATGCGGGGTATTCGAAGAGTTCCGAATCGCTTGGAATTGCACCCGGGATGTATTTAGAGAGGGTCTTATCCACATTGCAGCTTTCCTTCGCACTTTCTCTGCGTTTCTTCCCGGACTCTTGTGCTTTTGCTCTCTTGCCCTTGAGTTCTCCCTCGCCATGGCTTCCCACCCGCCACCAGTGAAGAAGCGCGCTCGATCTCCTCCAGCAGCGGCGTCTATGCCAAGTCGGGATTCTGGGGTGCCTGACACTCCCTCCGGTGGCGACTCTAAGAGGCCCCGGGCTGATGCGCTGGGGGGAGCTCCTGGGGTGTCCCCTGTTCTGCCAGTTCAAGCGACTGCGGAGCGGCCGTCAGTGACGGTAGCGGGCTCTGGGAGTCCTACCCTGGCTCGGAAGTCGGGGTTCAGAGCCCGCTGGAGTGTCCGCGCTTCCCGGCCATCCCCGACTTGCGGGGAATCTGTGCCGCTGCGCTCGGAGCCAGGGTCAACTGCCGCGGCCCCTAGGCCAGCGCGAACTTCTCCTGTTCCGGTGTGCCCGGACTCCGCGGCTGCGTCGTCTCTTCCTGTCGAGACTGCCACCGCGGCCCCCAAGCCAGCACAGGTCGACCCTGCACTAGGCGGCCCGGCCTTTTCTCCAGCACCGCCTTCCCCGGCTCGCCCTTCTCCTCAGATCAAGGAGCCGGAAGCTGAAGAGAGCCCGGCTGGCCCAGCTGCCAGAGCCTCGGAGCCAATTTCTCCTGATCGGCGTCTCGTCTCGGTTGCTGGTGCGTCAACTCCTCTTGAGGATGAGGTAATGGAGGAGGTCGGGGGGACTGCCCCGGCCTCTGATGCTCCACTGCCCCTGGCGGATGCCTTCGCGCTTGCCGAGACGAGCATTCGGCAGGTCTTGGCTGCACTAGGTCACGAGCGGGAGGAGTATACGGTTGAACGGGATCGCCTCCTCACCTGGGGGAACCTTTTGCGGGAGAGGACTGCGAAGGTTAAGAGCGAGCTCGACTCCAGGCGGGAGTTGCTCGACTTCAGGGAAGTGCTCCTCGACCGGATGAAGCGGGCTGTCGACCGCATGGACACCCAATCGCGGCGGATCAACAGGGAGGCTCTGGAGGCACACGCCCGGGCTGAAGAGAGCCTCTCTGCTGCTGTGGAGATGCGGCAGCGGTTGGAGCGCCGTGAACTCGCCGTTGAGGAACGGGAGAGTTCCATGGCAGCTGAGGCGGAGAGGGTCACCGCGCAGCTGGCGACGGGCGAGGATGACCTTCAAGCTCGGATCGAGGAGCTGGAGATCCTGAAGGCAGACCTCGACTTGAGGGAGGAACAGGTCTCCCGTGATCGCCGGGCGGTCTTGGACCGGGAGTTGACCGCCGACTTCAAGGCCACTGAGTTGGAGCGGCTCGCCAAGACTCTCCATCTTCGGGAGAGCTCCCTGGCGGCCAAGGAGAAGGAATTCTCCGAGAGGAACCTGGAGGCTCTGCAGGCGGCCCGCCACGAGGTGGAGGAGATTTCGGCCTTGCGGTCCTCCGAGGCTCTTGCAGTCTCGAGCTTCGTGGATTGAGCGGGGTCCGCCCTGATCCCTCTTGGCTTCAGTCCGGTGAGGGCCGCGGCCCCTGCGTTGGAGGTGATCCCCGCGCTGGAGTCGATCGGCGCCAAGCTGGACAGGCTAGACTCGGTGGTCGCCAGCGAGCTTGAGGCCGAGGGACGCGGCCTAGCCTTAGAGGTCGCCTCACATGTGCTGGCATGCTTTAAGAGCCGCGACCCCTCTTTCTCGCTAGAACCAGCGAGAGAGGGCCCAGCCGCAGAGCGGGAGCAAGCTGCCAGGGCAGAAGTCGGGGATGTGGCCGCCCTTGTAGCCGCAAGGTTCCAGCGGGAGCCGGGAGGTCCTTAGGACTTGTTTCTCACTTTTTATCGAGTCTGTAGTCCAGCTCATGGAGCCTCGCTTAGTTCGACTCTTTTAGATATCTGTGTCTGTGATGCTTTTTCTCTCCTTCTTGGCTTTGCCTGACTAAGTCCTTAGCTCCACAAGGTACTCAGAGGCCATCTCCAATCTCGGAGCTCCGCATAGACACCTTCCCCGGGTCCTAACCGTGTTAGGGGCCCCCGGGGGCCTCCGGATCTCGCCCCATCGGGAGATCCAAATCTGCCTGCCACGTGGCGGGTCCGGAGCCCCTCCTTAAGAGGCTGGAGCTCCGGCCATGCTGGACACGTAGGGCTTTCGGAGCCCTCCCACCGGGGGGGGGGGGGGGGGGGGAGGTCCGGTTTCCACCCGCCATGTGGTGAGCCCGGAGCCCTCCTCAAGGGAGGTGAGAGTTCCGGACCTGCTGGACACATGGGGCCCTCGGGTCCCGCCCCTGCTGGAGGGGCAGGTCCCAGTCCTTCTAGTCCTAGGTCGGAGTAGTTGGTAGCTCCTCTTCCCCTGCTTCATGCAGTCCCTGTTGCCGTAACCTGGAGGTCCTGCACACAGGCAGAGGAAACGTAATTCTCCTCGGGGGGTCCTCCCCTCCCGTCTCCTAGTCTTATCTGTCTTACGATCCTGACTCGCTATACGGGGCTTGGGCAATTCTGTGCACGAGGCGCCAGAGCTCCGGCTCCCTCCGAGGTCCGGGTATGGCCGTCCGATCCCTAGTACCGGGCCATGCGCTGGGGAAGCACAGTGCACGTGCTTTGGGTTCATGACCAGGCAAAGCGGTTGTACTCCCCTGTACCTCCGGAGGGCAGGATGCGCATGCTTTGGGCTCATGGCCTGCTAAGCTGGATACGCACCCTGGACCCCCCATGCACAACGCAGGCCTTTCCTGGAGGTAACCAACTGGCACCGCAACACCTGACTGGGGGAGGCCCGAGAGACTCACTCGGCCATCGGCAGGTGCCTCAAGCGCAGCCGCCTTCGGTAGGATAGCGAATGCCGACTATGGATGAGTGTAGGAGAGGGGGAGCTAGATGTACGATGAACATAAAAAGATAGTGCGATCATAAAAATTAATGCATAATTCAAATGAGCGCATGTGAGAGAGCTAAGTAGAACAGGTCTCTGTATTCGTGACCATAGGTGGAATTCTGGCTGTTCATGGAGGCAATGTTCCGCCTCGCCTACAAGGGAAGCAAGACTCTACGCGCTTAGGGTCGGAACCAGGCTAAACTGGACGTAGTCCTGTACCGTCCCTTGAGACTTAGCTGCCCCAAGCTCTGTTCCTAAATTCTATGGGATCCATTACAGAAGGGAATAACCCTGTTCTACTGATGCTGGGGAAGTAGGACTTACAGTGTTGCTTCATGGCAAGGATTTTTGGGAACGGATCCCACTCTCGGTTGAAAGGCATGTGTACCTGGGGCGGCAGCTTTCATGATTCGGAAGGGACCTTCCCTGCTGGGGGAGTGCTTATGGGTCCTTCTTGGAATAGAGCGTGCCGCTACACCAGGTTGCCCTCCTGCAGGCCCCCGACGCATTCAGTTCTTTGACGGTATTGCTTAGAGCATCAACCGAGACCGCGCATTGTGGGGTGTTCCCTGCAGCCGAGTCTTGTCGACAAGGTTGTTATCTTCGCGCTGGATCAGGTCCTGCGCGGCTTCTCCTGGGGGCCCCCGGGGAGTTCTTCCCTTCTGGCTAAGGCCTTCAAGGGGTAGGTGGGCCCGGGCTCATCTTGGATGACCTATGGCGCCTTCCCCTTCTGGCAAGGCCTTCAAGGGGTTGACAGACCTTAGGCGGCTCCCGAGAGGAATGTTCGAGGCACGGAGGCGCGCCGTAGTTGGCTAACGCCCTGGCCCGTCACCGTCGGAACTGGAGTCCTCACCATTATGCACTGTCTTCATGACACGCTGAGGCTCCTGGAACCCCACCTGATGGGCAGCGGTGACTGGGGCATCGACCTTCTGTTTGCCATCCCTCTGAGCGTAGGACGGTGCTTCAGCCCTCTGCTGTCTTCCTTTGCGGAAGCGCTCTGCGAGCCTCTGGATCTCCCAGCACTCGGCAGCAGTATGGTTGCCGGTTCCATGCACGGGGCATAGCCCGCCTTGGTCACTGTCTGGGGCCGGTGATTGCCGCTGCCTTTTGTCGGGGCGTGGCCCCCCGAGCTCCACTAGTCATCGCAGCTGCGGCGACGGGGGCCGTGAACGGTGACTTCATCTTGCCACTCTCCCGGTTCTTGGCCTTCTTGCCACCCCCATAGGCAGCAGCGCCGGACCCAGGCTGTCCTCCTGACTCGAAGGTCGGCAGAGCGTGCCAGTTCCGCCCTTCAGCTGCTCTGGCGCACTTGTCCGCCAGGCTGAAGAGCTCCGAGACGTCGCGGACCTCTCTGGTCGCGAGCTTCTCAAGCATTTTCTCGTCCCGGACACCCTGTCGAAACGCCACCACCACAGAGGCACTTTGGATATGTGGGATGGTGTTGCGTACCTGAGAGAACCGCTGGATGAAAGAGCGCAGCGACTCCCCAGGTTGTTGCTTGACGGCGTGGAGGTCAAGCTCCGTGCCGGGACGGGTGTAGGAGCTGCCGAAGTTGGCGACGAATTGCCGGCAGAGCTCTCCCCAGGAGGTTATGGACCCCTGAGGTAGATTCATGTGACAGCCCGGCCCGGGAATCGCAGTGGGTGGTGCCGTGCGATGCGGCACCCAACAGCATGCACGAAAAGACGATAAGAACATAACGGAGCCATTTTGTTACTCAAGATAATTTCTTTTACAACATAATGTACACACGCAGCGGAAATTTAAATTTGCTGGACAAACTACTCACTCTCGACCCTAACTACGCCGAAGAGAAGTCGTTCAGCCTATGAACGCTTCCTACTAGCTTCACCAAAGAAAGGCAGCGGCTAGGTTTCCGATGAGTTGAACGAACCGTGAGGTTCGTCATCTCACCGACCAACCCTCTTCATAGCAGGCATCCTGCTACCTGCAAAAACAACTCGGAAGCAACCGGGAGCACTAAGGCTCAACAAGACTTACCCGTCAATCCTAAACATACAACTCTACATGCAGGGGTAGTAAGACAGTAGGCATAGGAATTTGCAAAATGCAGCTTGACTAAACTTGATCCTTATATTCAGATTCTTTTAGCCTTCATTTTAGTGGTCCTCACGCCTCACAACATCGGAAGTCCACAATCAAACAAGAAACGCTTATCCTGATGTTGCTAGCCTAAGGTGGAAATGAAATTTAGTTGGCTCTATATCTACTTTAGTCAAGGTTCCAATACAGTGATTAATCCACAAACAGCAAGTTAAGAGACTTAGTTCATCTTCTTACTAAGTCACGGCGCAGTGGGCAAGTATGCTCAATCCTCTTCCGCGAGCGACGGTGATTCGAATCAATAACAACCCGGAATACACGACACATACACCCGCCTCGAAAGACTCTCTCAAGAGCTCTTTCTTACGTTGTATGCAGCAACCTTTCACATGACACCCCAACATAGAAAAACGCTTCGCGCCGAGCAGGATGGTCCTCTATGCGGACACGTCGAAGTTGCCCGCTAAAGGATTTACACCTCCCGCCTTCTCAACGCCATTCCCACGCGAAGGATGAGTTTCTATATCACAGTTCATCGAGTTACATCGGTTTCATGGGTCCCATACCCCACTATATATCCGGTACAGCTCAATCTTGTCCAGCAGGGCCGCATACATACGGTCCTTAACCGACACGGACGGGGCTACAACCAACCTCCACATTTGCCTTACCATCCCGGTACAGGCCAAATGTGGTCTCAAGCATTGTCACACCCATCGCAGGTCGAGACCAACCTTGAGCGCTCCATCCTACAGGAACATCCCCGTCCCCATCTCATATTCATGAGGGTGCTCTTATCATTTATCTCTTGCGAGTAACTCCATTACTCAAACTTTCTCGCGAGTAGCTTTTTACTACTCGACTTCTACCGAGCTAGCTACAACATTAGCCTAGCATCTACAACGAGGCAAAGCCTACACTAAACCTTCTAATGAGGGATGTAATAGGCATGCAAGTGGGTTTCAATCATCCTAGACATAATGCACTCAGGTCTAATAAACATGATGTGATGTAAAGCAAAATTTAAAACGGTAACGATATGCAAACCGGGGCTTGCCTTGCTCAACGGTTTTGTTAGAAGCTATGAGTTAGTCTTCCTCCGGAGAATCCGCCAAACTCGTCATGAGATGGAGATCCTCGCTGCAGAGTCAAGTCCTCGTCGAACGTCGACGTCACGTGAGCTATTATATTGCAATGCACATATATTTCAAAAGCAATTTAGAAACTGTTTCAAAACTGTTGTTCAAGTTAACTCACACCTAAAAGGAACAAGCAACAGAAAGTTTTCTGTTGTTGGATCTACATCCTTAGAGATGATGAAAGCTAGGGTGAAAAGAAATACTAGTAATCACCATGTGATTAAGTCCATTATATGAACACTGAAACCTAAAATATGGTAGCTCCATTTCCAGAGGTCCAATGAAGCTGAGAATTTAACCACAGCTTCTATGGAAGCTAGTTAGGCAGTGTGCAAAAATTGAGCTCATGAAATGGCTCAAGTTGATCACAATAATTCCTTATGTGATTTTCACTAATCTGCCTTTACCACCTAGATATTAAGCTTTCCTATGCTGCAAAGTAGACTTTCTGTGAAGTACAAAATGTCCTGAGTCCATAGGAATTGGTTTTACCATTTTTGGAGTTTTCTACATGGAGATGTGGATTTTACAAAGAATGGGGAAAAGCTGAAAATGTCTCTGTTCATTTTCCCATTTTTCAGAGACATAAGGAATGAACACATCATTTGACCAAGCAAATGAGGTCTAATGCCTCTGACATTTTTACTGGAGTTCAAGGAATTTTGGAAGAATGTCCTGGCCAAATTTGGGAATTTTCCAATAAACAGAACTCCTGTAAAAATTCATACAAGATTTTCCTTAAATGAATTAATGAGCCAAATCCAGGGATGTTCATAAACACTGGTCTGCACCCCTGGATAGTACTCTTTGAGAGGAATCCAACAAAATTTGTTTCACAATTTTTGGACACTCCTACACAAAGTTATGGCTCTCCAAAGTTTGAACGAGAGTGGGAAAATCTGGAAAATGTTTAAACGCTGACAGTGGGTCCCACCTGTCATCCCTAACCTCCAGACTCGCGCCCAACAGGGCAGTGGCGGCCCACTCCGGCGAGGTCGCCGGAAAACAAGTTCCCAGCCACCTCCAGACACTCTGCTGGCCGCCCCCCCCCCCCCCCCCCGTATTTCCCCACGCTGAACACGTTGGTGAGGTCCCCGGCGGCTGAAACTCGCCGGAAAATAGGGCGCACCGGCCACAGCAAACCCTAGAGCTCCGGTGAGGTCTTGCACGGTGAATTCTCCGCCAAATGGTCGGTTCTTGGGCTCTACAGCACCAGGGGATCATGTAGAAGACCGGCATGAGGTCTAAACCAGCTGGAGATGGCTCTAAACCTATCGGCACCGTGCACCCGATAGGGTCCAGCGGCATACCCTCTAAAAGAGCTCGGACTGCTCACTCTACACTCAATTTCTTGGTCTAAAATCGATGGATGAGGTGTGCTAGGCAGTTAACAATCTGTGTGTGAAGTTTGAGACCCAACAAACACGAATTGAGGACGAATTTTACAATTCCTTACCTCAAGGTCCGTTTCTGCCGCCCCGGAGAAAAACTTGAAATTCTCCCTCTGTGATCAATGGCTGGGGCTGATCTTTGGAGGTGAGCAACTAGACTTGTTGGTGCACAGATGGGGTGGCTTGCTTCGGCGTGATCCCTTCTGGTTTGGGCTGTCCACGGCGTCCAGTTTTGGTCCTCCGACGTGCAACACGGGAGCAGCAGAAACTCTTCTGTTTCTAGGCGCCAGCAAGCATGGAACAGCGGAGGGAAGTTCACAGCCGGCTAGAGCACTCAGGGGTGAACCTTTTTGCTGTGGAAGCTCGGGCAAAAGGGGGATTCGTTGCTATGGTGTGCTTGGGAAAACAGAGAGCGGCGAGCTGTTCTTGTTCACGGGAGCAAATCACAGAGAGAGCTAGCGTGCGTGAAAGAAGCAAAAGAGCTCTGGTGCACGCCCTTTGTAGCTGATCAGACTGAGCGGTGGCTCACAACAGGAGGTGGCACGGGCGAGGTCGGCTCCGGCGCTCTGTCACGCTTGTGTGCACCCGAGAGAGAAAACTGAGTCAGTTTGCATTTTTGTGAGACTGACTGGTGGGGTCCACAGCCACAATTCTCCCGCTTATCCCCCATTTCGATTTAAAATAGCAAATGAGCTCCAATTGTGATCAAACTTGGAGGATAGGCCAAAAGAATTATGAGGAACTCAAATCTGAAATCAGATTTTGAAATTGAGTATGTTTGGTTCAAAATTCAAATTTAAGTTTGAATTTGAACGTGCCCTCATTTAATCCTCGGAATAAATAGTATATGAAACCTAAAATTCTCCAAATTTGAAACTTAGGCTCTTGAATACATGAGAAATGCATCTATGCTCTCACATATGGGCCTTTGTACAATCTGAATAGGAATCCTTTCAAAAGAATTCAAATTATATTTAAATTTCCTCCACTCTACTCATAGAGAAGGTGCACATGAGTTAGAGTTTTTGGAAGTCTAATTCTTTCCCCTAGGTTAACATGTGTTAAGAATGTGCTAGAGAAATTTTTTAACTCCCTCACATGTCCATATGTGTGTTCATCATTTCATGTGACACAATTATAGTCTTTTATTGCCTTAACTTTGTTTTATGAGCTGACATCAAACTTTACAAAAGTTAGGGCTGTTACATTCCTCCCCCCTTAAAAGAATCTCGTCCCGAGATTACAAAAAGAAAGAAGAAGGGAGAATGACTACTATACATATGGTACAAACAAGTCTGGAAAATTTAAACGGAGAAATTCCTCGCCTTCCCACGTAGCTTCATCAGCGGTGTGGTTGCTCCACAAGACTTTGTAAAATCGCAATGTCCGATTTCTTGTGGCGCGAGTCTTCTCGTCAATAATCTGTATCGGATACTCAGAATAAGTTAGATCCGGTTGAAGATCCTCAATGTTCTCCATAGGAACTGTGGTTGGGTACTGAAGACATTTCCGCAGCTGAGAGACGTGGAAAACATTGTGAATACCCGAAAGTGATGTCGGTAACTCCAGACGATAGGCCACGGGTCCGCATATCTCAGTGACAGCAAACGGCCCGATGAATCGCGGAGCGAGCTTTCCCTTCACTCCAAACTGATGAACTCCTTTCATCGGAGAGACACGAAGATAAACGTGGTCCCCGATGTCAAAGTGAAGAGGTCGACGTCTTTTGTCTGCATAGCTTTTCTGCCGAGATTGAGCAGCCTTTAAATTGGCTTGAATCACTCGCACTCGTTCCTCGGCTTCATTCACCAGATCGATCCCGTAGACCACTCTCTCACCGGACTCACACCAATTCAGTGGTGTGCGGCACTTCCGGCCATAAAGAGCTTCATACGGGGCCATTTTGATGAT
This sequence comes from Neostapfia colusana, assembly GCA_030760725.1. Classification (NCBI taxonomy): domain Eukaryota; kingdom Viridiplantae; phylum Streptophyta; class Magnoliopsida; order Poales; family Poaceae; genus Neostapfia; species Neostapfia colusana. Next base: position 2,281,230 of record JASWHV010000010.1, on the reverse strand, counting down.
GGATTGATAACCGTTGTTATATGAGAATTCTGCCAACGGTAGATGGTCATCCCAATTCTTCCCATGATTGATGACACATGCCCGTAGCATATCCTCCAGAATCTGATTTATCCTCTCCGTTTGACCATCAGTTTGCGGATGATACGCTGAACTCCGAATTAACTTGGTTCCCAAGGAAGCATGCAGTTGCTCCCAAAATCTGGATACGAATAACGCACCTCGGTCAGACACGATGGTGCGGGGAACCCCGTGTAAACACACGATTCTCGAGATGAACAGCTCCGCATCTTCTTTGCCACATATTTAGTATGGACTGGAAGAAAATGTGCTGTCTTGGTCAAACGATCGACGATTACCCAAATAGAATCATGCTTGTTGCTGGTCATGGGTAAACCGACGATGAAGTCCATACTTATGTCTTCCCACTTCCATGCTGGAACCTTCAGCGGTTGAAGTGGTCCGGCTTTCCTCATATGGTCGGTTTTAACCCGCCGACACGTATCACACTCGGATACGTACTTCGCAATCTCTCTTTTCATCCGTGTCCACCAGAACTTAGATTTTAAGTCCTGGTACATCTTGTTGCTTCCTGGATGAATGGAGTACTTGGATACATGTGCTTCATCCAATATCTTCCTCCGCAATTTCATGTTTTGGGGTACCACTATGCGGTTGTTAAACCATATAGTACCCTCTTCATCTTTGCGGAACATCTTCAATTCACCACTGTCCACTCTCCTCCGGATGTGAGACATACCTCTGTCTCTCTTCTGAGCCTCTACAATCTCATCTCGGATTGTAGGAATAAGAGCGAGGTTGAACAGCGATCCGTAGGGAACTAAGCGCAGGCTTGGTTCTCCTTCTTCATGTGCAGCCATGGCTAAATGGTGAATGTGGGCTTTCCGACTAAGTGCATCTGCAACCACATTCGCTTTGCCCGGATGGTAATGAATTTCAAGTTCATAGTCCTTGATCAATTCTAGCCATCTTCTCTGCCTCATATTCAGTTCCTTCTGTGTGAAGATGTACTTCAAGCTTTTGTGGTCAGTGTAGAGATGTACTAGATTGCCCAGTAGATAATGTCTCCACATTTTCAACGCTAAGACCACTGCAGCTAGTTCAAGGTCGTGCGTCGGGTAATTCTGCTCATGACCCCTGAGTTGTCGGGATCCATACGCGACCACACGTCCTTCTTGCATCAACACACAACCCAAACCGATGCCGGATGCATCACAATAGACATCAAACGGCTTCGTAGTGTCTGGATGGACCAAAACTGGAGCTGTAGTGAGATACTTCACTAAAGTTTGAAAAGCTTGTTCGCATGAATTGCTCCAATCATACTTGGTGCTTTTCTTCAACAGCTCCGTCATAGGTTTAGCGACTTTGGAGAAGTTTGGAATGAATCTCCGGTAATAGCCCGCTAAACCTAGGAAACTCCTCACTTCATGAACAGATGTTGGAGATTTCCAATTCAGCACTTGCTCGATTTTACTTTGGTCCACAGCGATGCCTTCCGCTGAAATAATATGCCCAAGAAACGGCACATTGCTGATCCAAAACTCACATTTACTGAACTTTGCATATAACTTGTGATCCCTCAAGCGTTGGAGTACAATACGCAAATGTTCAGAGTGTTCTTCTTCTGACTTTGAATAGACCAAGATGTCGTCGATGAAAACCACGACGAACTTATCTAACTCCGGCATGAACACAGAGTTCATGAGATACATAAAGTGAGCCGGAGCATTGGTCAATCCAAAGGACATGACAAGATATTCATAAAGACCATATCTTGTCGAGAACGCCGTCTTAGTTACATCTTCTGCCCGGATTTTTATCTGGTGATACCCGGACCGAAGATCCATCTTGGAGAATACCTTAGCACCCACTAGTTGATCAAACAAAATATCAATGTGCGGTAGTGGATACTTATTCTTGATAGTGACAGCATTCAGTGGACGATAATCTACACATAGTCTCAAAGTCTCGTCCTTCTTCTTCACGAAGAGTGCGGAACAGCCCCAAGGTGATGAACTTGGGCGTATAAAACTTTGTCCATGAGGTCATTAAGCTGCTCCTTCAATTCTGCTAGCTCCTTCGGTGCCATTTTATATGGTCGCCGAGAAATAGGTGTTGTTCCCGGTGCTAGTTCAATCTTGAACTCTACATCACGTTCGGGTGGCATGCCTGCCAAGTCTTCGGGAAACACATCTGGATATTCACATACCACTAGAATATCCTCAAGTTTAGGAGCTTCAATCTGATGCACTGCTGCAACTTGTTGTGATGGATCCACAAGATTCAATGTGTTGCAACCGTGTATTGGGGAATTCAGTTGGACAGTTCGAGAGCTGATGTCAAACGTGGTTCAGGCCGCCGGAGCGTAAAACCCTACGTCCACGGCGAGCTATGGAGCTCGCTGTATTTCTTGCTGCTCGGGGCCAGAGGCCTGAGCTTGGGGGTGAGTTACAGCTTCAGAGTGTATGGCTAGCGTATGAGTTGCAAAGTGCGAACCCTTGCTATCGACGCCTACCTGAGCCTTTTATAGTCCAAGACTCGGGCGGCTTACAAGGGGAGCCGGGACCTGACAGGTGGTCCCGGGAAGATTGTCTATTATCTACCGTATCTGCAGTTATGCCGGTAGCTGCCTATGGTTGAAGGCTTCTGAGTCTTCATCTTGCCGCCCTGCCCATGCCGCATGCTAGTCGTAGTGGTTGATGACGGCGCAGGCGGCATGGGATGTCTTGTCGCGGTGTTTATTGGCTGGCAGGTTCTGACACCGCGCGCCAGTCTGTGATGCGACTGGGCGCAACGGCACCTGACAGAAGCGTGCTCCGCGTCTCCGCGTCTCGGGAAGACGCGGGCCTTGAATACCTTGTACGGGCAAGGTATGGGGCGTCTTTACGCCCGCTGCCTATCGCTCGGGGGCAGGCAGCGCCGCTCTGCTGCCACGCGGCGGGCCCGGAGCCCTCCTCAGAGGAGAGGAGGGCCCGTTCCGCGGGACACGAGGAGCCTCCGGACCTCTCCCCGCGGAGGGGGAGGCTCGGCTCCTATTGACCACGTGGCGGGCCCGGAGCTCTCCTCTGAGGAGAGGGGGGCCCGGACCCGCTGGACGCGTGGCGCCTTTGGACCTCTCTCCCGCGGAGGGGGAGGTCCGGCTTCTGTATGCCACGTGGCGGGCCCGGAGCTCTCCTCTAAGGAGAGGGAGGTCCGGCCCCGCCGGTCGCGTGGTGCCTTCGGAGCTCTCACTGCGGAGAAGAGCGAGTTCCTTAGGCATTTTACCCTGTGCGCGGGGGTACCCCATATCTCAGGTACCGACAGAAGTAGAACAAGTTTCTGTGTTAATGCCCATAGGTGGAAGTCTGGCTGTACATGGAGGCAATGACCTGCCTCGTCTACAAGGGAAGCAAGACTCTACGCGCTTAGGGTCGGAACCAGGCTAAGCTAGACGTAGTCCCGGACCGTCCCTTGAGACTTAGCTGCCCCAAGCACAGTTCCTTAACTCTATGGGATTTATTACAGAAGGGAATGACCCTGTTCTACTAATGCTCGGGGGATAGGACTTACAGTGAGGTTCCATGCCAAGGGTTTTGGGAACGGATCGCTCACTCGGTTGAAAGGCATGTGTACCTAGGGCAGCAGCTTTCGTGATTCGGAAGGGACCTTCCCGGCTGGGGGAGAGTTTATAGGTCCTTCTCGGGAAAGTGCGTGACGCGACACCAGGTTGCCTTTCTGCAGGTCCCTGACGCATTTGGTTCTTTGGTGGTAGTGCTAGAGCAGAAGCCTGGACCATGCGTTGTGGGGTGTCACCTGCAGACAAGCCTCGTCGACGAGGTTGTCATCTTCATGCTGGATCAGGTCCGGGGCGGCTTCTCCTGGACGCCCCCGGGGAGTTCTCCCCTTCTGGCTAAGGCCTTCAAGGGGTAGGTGGACCCGGGCTCGTCTTGGGAGACCCAAGGCGTCTTCCCCTTCTGGCAAGGCCTTCAAGGGGTTGACAGACCTTGGGCGGCCCCTGGGAGGTATGACCGAGGCATGAAGGCGTGCTCTCGGGTGGGGCTGGCCCGATCTTGCACCATTGTGATTGACGCTTGGGCTGCTGCGACTATTTGGGGCTTCTCCAAGGTTGACGCCGCAGCAGTGCAGCCTCCACTTACCTGGGACGGCAGCCACGGTCGGCAACCGGCCCGGCCCGTCACCACCGGAGCTGGAGTCCTCACCGTTATGCACTGTCTTCATGACACGCTGAGGCTCCTGAAACCCCACCTGGTGGCCGGCACTGACTGAAGCGTCAACTTTCTGCTTGCCATCCCTCTGAGGGAGGAGCGGTGCCTCAGCTCTCTGCTGCCTCCCTTTGCGGAAGCGCTCTGCGAGCCTCTGGATATCCCAGCACTCGGCAGCAGTATGGTTGCCGGCGCCATGCACGGGGCATAGCCCGCCCTGGTCACCATCTGGGGCTGGCGACTGCCGCTGCCTTTTGTCGGGGCGTGGCCCCCGAGCTCCACTAGCCATCGCTGCTGCGGCGACGGGAGCTGCGGACGATGACTTCATCTTGCCACTCCCCCGGTTCTTGGCCTTCTTGCCACCTCCATATGAATCAGCGCCGGACCCGGGCTGTCCTCCTGACTCGGAGGTCGGCAGAGGGTGCCAGTTCCGCCCTTCAGCTGCTCTGGCACATTTGTCCGCCAGGCTGAAGAGCTCAGAGACATCGCGGACCTCTCTGGTCGCGAGCTTCTCAAGCATTTTCTCGTCCCGGACACCCTGCCGGAACGCCACCACCACAGAAGCACTTTGAATATGTGGGATGGTGTTGCGTACCTGGGAGAACCGCTGGATGAAGGAGCGCAGCGACTCCCCAGGTTGTTGCTTGATGGCGTGGAGGTCAAGCTCCGTGCCGGGACGGGTGTAGGAGCTGCCAAAGTTGGCGATGAACTGCCGGCAGAGCTCTCCCCAGGAAGTTATGGAACCCTGAGGGAGATTCATGAGCCAAGACCGGGCTAGGCCAGTCAAGGCGACGGGGAAGTAGTTGGCCATGACAGCCTCATCCCCTCCTGCGGCAAGTACGGCGGTGGAGTAGATCTGGAGGAACTCCGCCGGGTTAACGCTGCCATCGTACTTTTCAGGCAGGTGCGGCCGAAACTTGTGCGGCCACCTCGCGAAGCGAAGGTGGGGTGCAAGGGCCGCACATCCTGCTCCTGTTGCCGCAGGTATTGGTGCCGTGAACGCTTGGTTCGCACCTGCCACAGTGTACCCCGGTATGGGCAAGGCTGCGCCATAGACCGGGGACGCCGTTTGTAGGGCATATGGTTGTGGCATATGCTGCGCGGCGTATGCCTGGGGCAGGCTTCGTGTGGCAAAGATCTGCCCTCCAGGCTGGGTCAAGGCCGACGTCATGCTGTCGCCAGCCTCTTGGTTGCGACGCCTTTCTCGACGTCGCTCGAGGTACACCCGGGCATCCTGGCCCAAGTGGCACCGTTCGAGCTCTGTCCTCAGGTCCGTCGACGGGAGCCTGGAGGAGCTGGAATCCGCCGTCTGCCCGTCAACCGTTGGCGTGCGCGTCAGCGACACAGCCGGTTGGCCGGGGCGTCGCCCTCACCGAAACCGAGGGTTTGCGGCGGCGACGACGAGGCGGTCCACCTCGCGAACCCACTGTTGGGTCGCTGAATGGGGCACATCCCCAGCAGGTGGGTTGTGCAGTAGCACTCTCGCTGCAGCTAGCGCACCCCCGTGGTGTACGCTCAGCGCTGCAGATGATCTCACGCTGGTCGGAGCCTGCATTGCCGGAGTCGGCTGCTGGCTACCAGCTTGTGCCGACACACTCCGTCCTGAGTGCGTCGACATGTACTCCCCGCTGGTCACGGTTCACCGTGAACGCGGAGGAGGAGAGTTTGCCGCTGAAGGAAGCTTGGTTATCTTCGTCGGCGGAAACTCGTCGCGCAAGGGAAAATCCCCCTACCTGGTGTGCCAAATGTTGAAGTGTTCGGTCGACACTTCCCCCGGGCCTGCACTGGGCAGCCCGTGGAGGTTCTTTTTTCGGTGGGGCTAGTCGCTTGCAGAGAGCTTGAGCGTATGGACGAGTTAGGAAGAGCTTGAACCGGCGAGTTTTACGTGGTTCAGGCCACCGGAGCGTAAAACCCTACGTCCACGGCGAGCTGAGGAGCTCGATGTATTGCTTGTTGCTTAGAACCGGAGTCCTGAGCTTGGGGAGAGTTACACCTTTGGTGCGAATGGCTAGAGTGCGAACCCCTGCTAACGTTGCCTACCCGAGCCTTTTATAGTCCAAGGCTCGTGTGGCTTACAAGGGGGGGCCCGGGACCCGACAGGTGGTCCCGGGGAGATTGCCTGCAGACTATCGTATCCGCAGTTATGTCGGTAGTTGTCTCTGGCAAAGGCTTATGAGTCTTCGTCTTGCCGCCCTGCCCATGCCGCATGCTAGCCGTAGTGGTTGATGGCGGCAGGAGCGGCATGGGATGTCTTGTCGCTGCGTTTATTGGCTGGCAGGCTCTGACACCGCGCGCCAGTCTGTGATGTGACTGGGCGCAACGGCACCTGACAGAGGCGTGCTCCGCGTCTCCGCGTCTTGGGAAGGCGCGGGCCTTGAATACCTTGTACGGGCAAGGTATGGGGCGACTTTACGCCCGCTGCCTGCCGCTCGGGTGCAGGCAGCGTTCTTCTGCTAGACACGTGGCGGGCCCGGAGCCCTCCTCAGAGGAGAGGGGGTCCGGCCCCGCAGGACACGTGGAGCCTCCGGACCTCTCCCCGCGGAGGGGGAGGTCCGGCTTCTGTCGGCCACGTGGCAAGCCCGGAGCTCTCCTATGAGAAGAGGGAGGTCCGGCCCTGCTGGACACGTGGCGCCTTCGGACCTCTCTCCCATGGAGGGGGGAGGTCTGGCTTATATATGCCACATGGCGGGCCCGGAGCTTTCCTCTGAGGAGAGGGAGGTCCGGCCCCGCCGGACGAGTGGTGCCTTCGGAGCTCTCCCTGCGGAGATGGGCGAGTTCCTTAGGCATTTTCCCCTGTGCGCGAGGGTACCCCATATCGCGGGTACCGACAGCAGTTATGTCGGTAGTTGTCTCTGGCGAAGGCTTCTGAGTCTTCGTCTTGCCGCCCTGCCCATGCCGCCTGCTAGTCGTAGTGGTTGATGACGGCGGGAGCGGCAGGGGATGTCTTGTCGCTGTGTTTATTGGCTGGCATGTTCTGACATCACGCGCCAGTCTGTGATGCGACTAGGCGCAACGGCACCTGACAGAGGCGTGCTCCGCGTCTCCGTGTCTTGGGAAGACGCGGGCCTTGAATACCTTGTACGGCAAGGTATGGGGCGTCTTTACGCCCGCTGCCTACCGCTCGGGGGCAGGCAGCGCTGTTCTGCTGGCCACGTGGCGGGCCCGGAGCCCTCCTCAGAGGAGACGGGGGTCCGGCCCCGCTAGGCACGTGGAGCCTTCGGACCTCTCCCCGCAGAGGGGAAGGCCAGGCTTCTGTCAGCCACGTGGCAAGCCCGGACCTCTCCTCTGAGAAGAGTTAGGTCCGGCCCTACTGGACACGTGGCGCCTTCGGACCTCTCCCCCGCGGAGGGGGGAGGTCCGGCTTCTGTAGGCCACGTGGCGGGCCCGGAGCTCTCCTCTGAGGAGAGGGAGGTCAGGCCCTGCCGGACGCGTGGCACCTTCGGAGCTCTCCCTGCGGAGAAGGGCGAGATCCTTAGGCATTTTCCCCTGTGTGCGGGGGTACCCCATATCGTGGGTACCGACGGTGGCCCCCGGGCCCATCTTGGGGGAGATAACGAGCCCGAGGTGGGACCTCCGTCTCTTCTGTTCCGCGTACTTTCTCTAAGTCCCGCATTGACCGCTGCCGGAGCATGAATAGTCGCGGGATCATGGGAGCGTGCGCCCACTTGATGGTTGCCTTTACTGCGGCGGTTCCCAAGACTGCCACTTCTGCATGTTGCGGCGCTTTCTTCGGGAACGGCAGGAGTGCCTTGCCAGCTCGTCTTCTTGGGAGACTGACTCCATGACCCACCGCTCCAGCTGGGCGGCTTGGGTCCACCTGTCATCGGCGCTCGGTCTTGGGGCCGATGCGGCGTATTTGAAGAGTTCCGAACCGCTTGGAATTGCACTTGGGAAGTTTTAAGAGGGGATCTTTCCCGCATTGCTGCTTCTCTTCGCACTTCCTAGCGCTTTTTCTTGGACTCTTATGCCTTTGTCTTGTATCCTTTGAGTCCTCCCTCGTCATGGCCTCCAACTCGCCACCAGAGAAGAAACGCGCTCGATCTCCTCCAGTGGCAGCATCTGTGCCAAGTCGGGGATCTAGGGTGCCTGCACCTCCTGCTTCTGGAGGTGGCACTCCTTCCGGTGGCGACACAAAGAGGCCCCGGGCCGATGCGTTGAGGGGAGCTTCTGGAGCATCCCCTACTAAGCCAGTCCAGGCGACTGCGGAGCGGCCATCAGTGACGACGGTGGGCTCTGGGAGTCCTACCCTGGCTCGGAAGTAGGGGTTCAGAGCCCGCTGGAGTGTTTGCGCTTCCCGGCCATCACTGACTGGCGGGGAGACTGCGCCGTTGAGCTCGGAAACCGGGACAGCTGCCGCGGCCCCCAAGCCAGCGCGAGTTTCTCCTGTTCCGGTGTGCCCGGATTCTGCGGCAGCGTCATCTCTTCCTGTCGAGACGACCGCCACGGCCCCCAGGCCAGCGCAGGTCGACCCTGCACCAGGTGACCCGGCTTCTATTTCAGCGTTGACTTCCCCCGTTCGTCCCCCTCCACCGGTCAAGAAGCCAGAAGCTAGGGAGAGTCCGGCGGGTTCGGCTGCCGGAGTCCCGGCGCCAGCCTCTCCTGACCGGCGTCTAGTCCCGGTCGCTGGTGCGTCGACTTCTCTTGAGGATGATGTGATGGAGGAGGTCGGGGGTGCTGCTCTGGACTCTGCTGCTGCACTGCCCCTGGCGGATGCCTTCGCGCTCACCCAAGCGAGCGTCGGGCAGGTCTTGGCCGCACTTGGTTGCGAGCGGGAGGAGCATACGGTTGAAAGGAATCGTCTCCTCACCTGGGGGAACCTTTTGCGGGAGCGGACCACGAAGTTCAAGGGCGAACTCGACTCCAGGCAGGAGTTGCTTGACTTCAGGGAAGTGCTCCTCAACCGGCTGAAGCGGTCTGTTGACCGCCTGGACGCCGAAACGCGGCGGATCAACAGGGAGGCCCTTGGGGCACACGCTCGGGCCGAGGAGAGCCTCTCTGCCGCGGAGGAGATACGGCAGCTGTTGGAGCGCCGTAAACTCGCCGTTGAGGACCGGGAGCGTTGCACGGCTGCCGAGGCGGAGCGAGTCGCTGCGCAGCTGGCGGCGGGCGAGGATGACCTGCGAGCTCGGGCCAAGGAGCTAGAGGCTCAGAAGGCAGACCTCGTCATGAGGGAGGAACAGGTCTCCCGCGAACGCCAGGTGATCCTGGATCGGGAGTTGGCTACCGACTTCAGGGCTTCTGAGTTGGAGCGGCTCGCCAAGACTCTCCGCCTTCCGGAAAGCTCCCTGGCAGCCAAGGAGATAGAATTCTCCGAGAGAAACCAAGAGGCCCTGCAGGCAGCCCGCCGCGAGGTGGAGGAGCTCTCGGCCTTGCGATCCTCCGAGGCGCATGCGGTCTCAAGCTTCGTTAATCGGGTGGGGTCCGCCCTGATCCCTCTTGGCTTCAGTCCGGTGAGGGCAGCGGCTCCTACGTTGAAGGTGGCGGAGGTGATCCCCGCGCTGGAGTCGATCGGCGCGAAGCTGGACAGGCTAGACCCGGTGGTCGCCAGCGAGCCTGAGGCCGAGGGTCGAGGTCTGTCCCTAGAGGTCGCCACACATGTGCTGGCATGCTTCAGGAGCCGGGACCCTTCTTTCTCCCTGGAGACAGCGAGAGAGGGCCCTGCCACGGAGCGGGAGGAGACTGCCAGGGCTGAAGTCGGGGACGTGGCCGCCCTTGTAGCCGCTAGGTTCCGGCGTGAACCCGGAGGACCCTAGGACTTGCTTCTCCCTTTTTATCGAGTCTGTAGTCCAGCTCATGGAGCCTCGAATAAATAGACTCTCTTGAATGTTTGTGCCTGTGATGCCTTTTCTCTCCTTCTTAGTTTTGCCTGACTGAGTCCTTAGCTCCGCAAGGTACTCAGAGGCCTTCACCAATCTCGGAGCTCTACACAGACACCTTCCCCAGGTCCTAACTATATTAGGGGCCCCCGGGGGTCTCCGGATCTCGCCCCATGGGGAGGTCCAAATCTGCCGGCCACGTGGCGGGTCCGGAGCCCCTCCTGAGGAGGCGGGAGCTCTGGCCCTGCTGGACACGTGAGGCTTCGGGAGCCCTCCCCCTGAGGGGGAGGTCCGGTTTCCGCCTGCCACATGGCGAGTCGAGAGCCCCCATCTGGGGAGGCGGGAGCTCCGGGCTCGCTGGACACGTGGTGCCTTCGGGCCTCGCCCCTTCTGAGGGGGTGGGACCCGGTCCTTCCAGTTCTACGTTGGAGCGGTTGGTAGCTCCTCTCCCCCCCCCCCCCCCCCCCCCCCCCCCGCTTCGTGCAGCCCCCGTTGCTGTAACCTGGAGGTCCTGCACACAGGTAGAGGAAACGTAATTCTCCTCGAGGGGTCCTCCCCTCCCGTCTCATAGTCTTATTCGGATTACGATCCTGATCCGTTACACGGGGCTTGGGCAATTCTGTGCGCGAGGCACCGGAGCTCCGGCTCCCACCAAGGTCCGGGTACGACCGTCCGATCCCTTGTACCGGACCGTGCGCCGGGGAAGCAGAGTGCACAGGCTTTGGGTTCAGGACCAGGCAAAGCGACTGTACTCCCCTGGACCTCTGGAGGGCAGGATGCGCACGCTTTGGGCACGGAGCCGGCTAAGCGGGATACGCACCCTGGACCCCCCATGCACAACGCAGGCCTTTCCTGGAGGTGACCAACTGGCACCGCAACACCTGACTGGGGGAGGCCCGAGAGATCCACTCGGCCATCGGCAGGTGCCTCAAGCGCAGCCGCCTTCGGTAGGATAGCAAAAGCTGACTATGGATGAGCGCGGGAGAGGGGGAGCTAGATGTACGATGAACATACATAGATAATGCGATCATAAAAATTAATGCATAATTTAAATGAGCACATGAGAGGGAGCGAAGTAGAACAGGTTTCTGTGTTAATGCCCATAGGTGGAAGTCAAGCTGTACATGGAGGCAATGACCCGCCTTGTCAAGAAGGGAAGCAAGACTCTACGCGCTTAGGGTCGGAACCAGGCTAAGCTGGACGTAGTCCTGGACCGTCCCTTGAGACTTAGCTGCCCCAAGCACTGTTCCTAGACTCTATGGGATTTATTACAGAAGGGAATGACTCTGTTCTACTAATGCTCGGGGGGTAGGACTTACAGCGTTGTTCCATGCCAAGGTTTTTGGGAACGGATCCCACACTCGGTTGAAAGGCATGTGTACCTGGGACGGCAGCTTTTGTGACCAGGAAGGGACCTTCCCAGCTGGGGGAGAGTTTATAGGTCCTTCTCGGGAAAGTCCGTGCAGCGGCACCAGGTTGCCTTTCTGTAGGTCCCTGGCGCGTTTGGTTCTTTGGCGGTAGTGCTAGAGCAGTAGCCGAGATCGTGCGTTGTGGGTGTCACCTGCAGCCGAGTCTCGTCGACGAGGTTGTCATCTTCACGCTGGATCAGGTCCTGCGCGGCTTCTCCTGGGCGCCCCGGGGAGTTCTCCCCTTCTGGCTAAGGCCTTCAAGGGGTAGGAGTACCCGGACTCTTCTTGGGAGACCCAAGGTGTCTTCCCCTTCTGGCAAGGCCTTCTAGGGGTTGACAGACCCTGGGCGCCCCCACGGAGGTACGACCGAGGCACAGAGACGTGCACCCGGGCGGAGCTGGCCCGGATCTGCACCATCGGACTGGTGCTTGGGCTGCTGTGACTACTTGGAACTCCTCAAAGGTTGATGTCACAGCAGTGCAGTCTCCACTGAGGTTGTCATCTTCACGCTGGATCAGATCCCGCGCGGCTTCTCCTCGGCGCCCCGGGTAGTTCTCCCCTTCTGGCTAAGGCCTTCAAGGGCTAGGAGAACCCGGACTCTTCTTGGGAGACCCAAGGTGTCTTCCCCTTCTGGCAAGGCCTTCAATGGGTTGACAGACCCTGGGCGGCCCCCCGGAGGTACGGCCGAGGCACAGAGGCCTGCTATCGGGTGGGGCTGGCCCGATCCTGCACCGTTAGGATTGGTGCTAGGGCTGCTGCGACTACTCGGAGCTTCTCCAAGGTTGAAGCCGCAGCAGTGCAGCCTCTACTGACTTTTCGGGGTATCCACAGTTGGCTACCACCCCGGCCCGTCAGCATCGGAGCTGGAGTCCTCACCGTTGTACACTGTTTTCATGACACGCTGAGGCTCCTGGAACCCCACCTGGTGGCCGGCGCTGACTGAGGCGTCGACTTTCTGCTTGCCCTCCCTCTGAGGGAGGGGCGATGCCTCAGCTCTCTGCTGCCTCCCTTTGTGGAAGCACTCTGCGAGCCTCTGGATATCCCAACACTCTGCAGCAGTATGATTGCCGGCACCATGCACGGGGCATAGCCCGCCCTGGTCACCATCTGGGGCTGGCGACTGCCGCTGCCTCTTGTCGGGGTGTGGCCCCCGAGCTGCACTGGGTGTCGCTGCTGCGGCGACGGGAGCCGTGGACGATGACCTCATCTTGCCGCTCCCCCGGTTCTTGGCCTTCTTGCAACCTCCATAGGAAGCAGCACCGGACCCGGGCTGCCCTCCTGACTCGGAGGCTGGCAGAGAGTGCCAGCTCCGCCCTTCAGCTGCTCTGGCGCACTTGTCCCCCAGGCTGAAGAGCTCGGAGACGTCGCGGACCTCTCTGGTCGCGAGCTTCTCAAGCATTTTCTCGTCCCGGACACCCTGCCGGAACGCCACCACCACAGAAGCACTTTGAATATGCGGGATGGTGTTGCGTACCTGGGAGAACCGCTGGATGAAGGAGCGCAGTGATTCCCCAGGTTGTTGCTTGATGGCGTGGAGGTCAAGCTCCGTGCCGGGACGGGTGTAGGAGCTGCCGAAGTTGGCGATGAACTGCCGGCAGAGCTCTCCCCAGGAAGTTATGGAACCCTGAGGGAGGTTCATGAGCCAAGACCGGGCTGGGCCGGTCAAGGCGACGGGGAAGTAGTTGGCCATGACAGCCTCATCCCCTCCTGCGGCAAGTACGGCGGTGGAGTAGATCTGGAGGAACTCTGCTGGGTTGACGCTCCCGTCGTACTTTTCGGGCAGGTGCGGCCAAAACTTGTGCGGCCACCTTGCGAAGTGAAGGTGGGGCGCCAGGGCCGCACATCCTTCTCCTGTTGCCGCAGGTGTTGGTGCCGCGAACACTTGGTTCGCCGCTGGCACAGTGTACCCCGGTATGGGCAAGGCTGCGCCATAGACCGGGGGCGCCGTTTGCAAAGCATATGGCTGTGGCATATGCTGTGCGGCGTATGCCTGGGGCAGAGCTCGCGTGGCGAAGACCTGCCCTTCAGGGTGGGTCGAGGCCAACGTCATGCTGTCGCCAGCCTCTTGGATGCGACGCCTTTCTCGACGTTGCTCGAGGAACACTCGGGCATCTTGGCCCAAGTGGCATCGCTCCAGCTCTGCCCTCAGGTCCGTCGACGGAAGCCTGGTGGAGCTGGAGTCCGCCGTCTGCCCGTCAACCGTTGGCGTGCGCGTCAGCGACACAGCCGGTTGACCGGAGTATCGTCCCCACCGAAGTCGAGGGTTTGCGGCGGCGACGACGAGGCAGTCTACCTCGCGTATTCACTGCTGGGTTGCTGAATGAGGTGCGTCCCCAGCAGGTGGATTGCACAGTAGCGCTCTTGCTGCAGCTAGCGTACCCCTGTGGGGTACTCTTGTCGCTGCAGAAGATCTGATGCTGGTCGGAGCCTGCATTGCCGGAGTCGGCGTTGCCGGAGTCGTCTGCTGGCTACCAGCTTGCGCCGACACACTCCGTCCTGAGTGCGTCGACATGTACTCCCCGCTGGTCACGGTTCGCCGTGAACGCGGAGGAGGAGAGTTTGCCGCTGAAGGAAGCTTGGTCATCTTCGTCGGCGGAAACTCATCGCGCAAGGGAAAAGCCCCCTACCTGGCGCGCCAAATGTCGAAGTGTGTGGTCGACACTTCCCCTGGACATGCACTGGGCAGCCCGCAGAGGTTCTTTTTCGGAGGGGCTAGTCACTTGCGGAGAGCTTAATGTCACACCTGGTTTTTCTGAAGAACGACCAAGGTGAATATCACGTGTATGCCAGGATCATTTTCTCATACATGTTATGACAAATAGTGAAGCATCATTTATTACAAGCCAGGTGTCGAATATAAATAAGTCTTACATAGAAAATGTCTCGATGGACAATATTAAGTTCATCACAAGTAAATAAACTAGCAGCGGAATAATTATTCTTGTGGGCTCCGTTACAGGCGTTGCCCGGGGGTCTCCATGAACCTAGAAACCTTCTTCGAGTCCAACGTCTTGGTCATTATACACCACCTCATTATCTTGACCTGAGCAGCAATATAAACAAACAAAATATGCAAGGTTGAGTACCAATGGTACTCAGCAAGTGTGGGAAAATTATATCGTGCATGGCTAGAACAAGGAGAGGTTGAACTCATGGTTAAAGCACTACGCATTTAATACCTATCCCCTTAGCTTATTAAGCACCTACATTACTACACAGGTGAAATGGTCCCAATCTCCCATCCCATCATCATAATCCAATAACCTTCCAATGTTAAGCTCCCCGCTTAACATCCACAACTTCCAAAGCCATCAATCCTCTAATCATGAATAAGTCCAAGCCGCTCTTAACCGTGAGCACGGCTGTCATGAAAGTTTTGACTCTGCAGAGTTTGTACCACTGTACCCACATGTAGTGATTTCATCCCCCGTTGCCGGGTGGACTAAAAGAACCTCCATTATGCCAGTGGCTACGAACCACATTCACACTTCCCAGGTGTGTAGCCAGGAGATCACTACGAAGCCTTTACAAAGGGATTCCCGACGAGCATGGGCCCACTAAGGTTTCACCCCTAACAGCATACAAGAGGCTCCAACCCTGCTGCAGTGGCGCCCTCTTGAGCCTTGCGGTTCATATAGTAGTCCAGCTGACACCTATTCCCCGCACCATCCAACACACCCATACTACGCCGGGGATACATCTAATTAATTGGCCAAGCTGCCCCATCTCAGCATGTGGTTGGCACGGTAAAGCCAGGTTACATGCTCCATGAACCGGTCCTTAGGATCCAGGCAAGTACTAAACACAAACACAAGTCTCGTGCACCCAGCACACAACCAAAACATCCAACTTGCCTTGATCCCTACCTCTACATAACTCCCAATATCTCCTTCAAGAGTATGGTAAAATAAACTGAGGATCTCATATACCAAATATCCCATTCTAAGCATGGCTAAGCATATGCATAATAATAAATGACATGATAAAATAAATCCCAATCCAAGCTACAAGGAAACAAGGTAATGCAATTCTAGGGAAACTTCCTAGCATGGGTTTCATATTTAACTTGACAATGCAATGATTCTATCTAAACATCCTAGTATAGGATCAAAGTGGTCAAGGACACTTGCCTCCTTCCTGCTGCTCTTGAAATGGGTAGTCCTGATCTTGGAAAGGAATAACTTGCTCTTGAGCAGGTTCTACATCATACCATCACACATAGCAAAAGAAAAACAACAATCCATAAGGCATAGTTCACACTTCCACTTCATACAAACCACACATTCATATTTATGAAAGTCATTCACCATTATATGTGTTGTGGTTACTCTATGTGTGTTGATTTGTGGCTTGCATGCACTTTTGATCACATGTATATGATTCCTACTTTTGTGTTCACATTTATACTTACATACTATATATATGAGTTTCCAATTTAAATAAATTCCTTATATTCAATTACTACACCTTTTAGCTACCTAGTATGCATGAAAGGTATTTTCCTTCTCCATATGTGTCTTCATAATTTCTACCAACCCTAAACTGAATTCTTTGGATTTTAGAACTCCATTTATCATTTACTATTTGCTATATTTTCAGATTTATTTCCTATGCCTAAATGTGAAATTTATTATAAAAATAACAAGACACATCATCTAAACAGAATAGGTTCTGATATAAAATATTTGCTAATATATTTTTGACCTTTTCCTCTGATGTAAACTATTTTACAATTATTTTCCCTATTTTCCAGAACTATTCTTTACTTAAAAATGTGTCCCTAAATGTGAATAATAAATTAAACAGATTCACTTCAGCCCAAAATATGTTTTTATCTCACTGCAAAGTTTTCTAAATACTGAGAAAGTTTTTAATTTAATTTTGACAATATGTTTGTCCCACTTTTTAAATTTTAAACACTAGCCACATATTCAATTTCCTAAATTAAATATTAAACAGGGCTAAAAAGGTAAATTCACCCCACTTCAGGGTCTATAATATTATTTTAAAAATTTTCAGGGGTCTAGCTATACATAACAGAGGAGTTTTTCCTAATTTTTATTAAGTCCACAGGCTAAAACTGATTTTTAAATGAATTTACATGATTTTCTGAAGATTCAGGGGCTAGATCAGAAGTTTCCGGGGCTAGCTCTTATTTCCCGAGAACCCCAGGGGGTAGCACGTAAGATTTCCAGTCTTTATAACGCGGGGCTGACGTGGACCGTCCGATTTTAAATCGACGGCTGTGATTATAACGTCGAACCGGTACGCGGGGATTTAAAACAAAAGGCGCACAAGCGGCCACGTCGTTCTGATCGAGCGCGGGCGGCGCTGCCCGGCGGCGCACGGCGGCAGGAAGCGGCGATCCCGCCGGAGAGTTTCGGATCTTCGGGAATTCTTCCTAGAACTGTGATTTTATGGCATAGATCGGTGGAGGGGAGGTCGGGGATCTCACCTCGGGGGTTTTCTTGAGCTCGGAGGTCCTGGAAGGCGGTCGGCGACGAGGTCCAAATTGAAACCACGGCGAGGCTCGTCGGCGCTGTGTTTGAACTGCAAGTCACCGAGTTTTCTGAACCTGCAGGGTTCCCCGGAGGCGGTGGATCAAGACCAGCGAGTTAGATCGGAATTTCCGAGCTTAGATCGGCCAGAATTCGCCGGAGAAGGCTCGGTTTCTCACCGGAGTAAAATCGGCGGATCGCGTGGGAAAAACAGAACGAGGCCAGGGTTTTATAGACGGGGAAGGGCGGCGGGGTGGTTTAGATCGAGTTTGCGTCGCCCCCGATCGAAATTCGGCTGGGATTCGGAGAAATCCGGGTCGGTTTGGATTCGGGGTGAGAGAGTCCCGGCGCGGGCGGGAGGTAGAAGAAGAGCTGGCGGGCCCCGCCTGTAAGTGGGAGGAAGAGGCGCGCGCGGCTGCGGGCTGGCGCGGGGGCTGGGTGGGCCGGCTGGTGGGTTTCGGTCCACTGACCATTTTTTTTGTTTTCCTTTTTCTTTTTCTATTTCTTTTCTGTTTTGAGTTTAATTTGAATTCCAGTTTGAATTTGAATTTTTGCAAAACATGCAACACGTCCAAAAAATTTTAAATTCCCCTCTTAACAGGATTTTGGGGCTTAACAGGATTTTGGGGTGTTACAACTCTACCCCCCTTAAAAGAAATCTCGTCCTCGAGATTGGTGGTTCTAAGAAAACAATTCTGGAAATTGTGCCTTGAGCTCATCTTCCCGCTCCTAGGTGGCTTCCTCTTCTGAGTGATGCTTCCACTGCACCTTGCACATCCGGATTCTTTTATTTCTGGTGAGGCGTTCCATTGTGTCCAGAATCTTGTATCGTTGCTCGGCATAAGACAAATCCTCAGCTACGTCCACTTCATTCATGGGTAACGCCTCTTCAGGCGTCCTCAGGCATTTCTTGAATTGTGATACATGGAACACATCGTGCACATCCGATAGACGAGCCGGTAACTCTAGTCGATACGTCACTTCGCCTTTCCTTTCCAGAACTTGAAAGGGTCCGATGTATCGAGGTGACAACTTCCCTTTCACCTTGAACCGACGAAGTCCTCTGATAGGGGACACCTTGAGATAGACATATTCTCCCACGTTAAAAACGAGCTCTCTTCTTCGTACATCGGCATAGCTCTTTTGGCGTGTATGTGCTATCCTCAAATTGTTGTCAATTTCCCTCACCTTCGCCTCGGCTTCTTGTAGTACTTCTGGACCAAACACTTTACTTTCCCCCGTTTGGTTCCAAAATAGGGGAGTTCTGCACTTCCTCCCGTACAAGGCTTCAAACGGTGACATCTTCATACTAGCTTGATAGCTGTTGTTATAGGAAAACTCCACATACGGTAAGTTCTTGTCCCAACTCCGATTGTTTTTGAGTGCACACGCACTCAGCATATCTTCAAGAATCTGATTGGTTCTTTCCGTCTGCCCGTCAGTTTGGGGATGATAGGCAGAACTAAAGTTCAGATGGGTTCCCATGGTTTCGTGCAACTTCTGCTAGAAACTTGAGGTGAACTGTGTCCCTCGATCCGACACAATCTTCTTTGGCACTCCATGGTAACACACGATCCTTGACATGTACAACTCTGCCAATTTGGATCCGCTGTAGCTTTCTTTCACGGGGATGAAATGAGCTACCTTGGTTAGCCTATCAATGATGACCCATATCGAATCATATCCTGATTGGGTCCTCGGCAACCCCACTATGAAATCCATACTGATTTCTTCCCATTTCCATTCAGGCACTTTGAGTGGTTGCAATAATCCCGCGGGTCGTTGATGTTCTGCTTTCACCAACTGACATGTGTCACATAGGGCAACATGTTCCGCGACGTCGCGCTTCATACCATACCACCAATACCTGCTCTTGAGGTCCTGGTACATCTTCGTACTCCCAGGATGAATGGAATAGTCAGAATCGTGAGCCTCCTTCAAAATTAATTCACGGACCTCCTTTACTTCAGGCACACAGATCCTTTTCCCGTGCCACACCGTTCCTTGTTGATCCCCTCTAAAACCAGGGGCTTTATTTTCCATGATGAGTTTCCTGATTTCTTGTATCTTCTCGTCTTTCTATTGACCCTCGCGGATTTCTTGCTCGAGTGTGGAGTCCACTTCCATGGTGATGGCTTCCCCACTATTTACCAGGCATAGATTGAGCCTTATAACCTCGTCCTTCAATTCTGCAGGCATGTCCTTCAAACTCAACTTATTGACCTGCACTTTCAGACTTAAAGCATCGGCCACGACGTTTTCTTTCCCAGGATGATAGTTGATGCCCACATCAAAGTCATTGATTAGCTCTAACCATCTCCTTTGTCTGAGGTTGAGATCTGGCTGTGTGAAAATGTACTTCAAACTCTTATGATCCGTATATATCTCTGTCCTCTTCCCCATCAAATAGTGTCGCCAAATTTTCAACGCGTGTACCACTGCGGCTAGTTCTAGGTCATGTGTAGGATAGTTTTTCTCGTGCTTCCGAAGCTGCCGGGATGCATATGCCACGACATGCCCTTCTTGCATGAGAACACATCCCAACCCGTTTCCAGAGGCATCGCAATACACTGTGAAATTCTTCTGCATATCTGGCATAACCAACACTGGGGCTGTGGTCAATCTTTTCTTTAGCTCCTGAAAACCCGTCTCGCACTGTGGCGTCCATGTGAATGTGATTCCCTTCTCCAACAGTTTGGTGAGAAGTCTCGAGATCTTGGAGAATCCCTCAATAAACCGTCGATAGTATCCAGCCAATCCCAAGAAGCTTCGAACTTCCCCGACATTTTCAGGGGTCTTCCACTTCTGTATATCCTCGATTTTGGCAGGATCCACAGAGATTCCTCCCTCCGAGATTATATGTCCTAAGAAGGGAACTCTCTTCAGCCAAAACTCACACTTGCTCAACTTGGCATATAGTTGGTGTTCTCTCAGCCTTTGCAACACCAACCTTAGATGTTTCTCATGTTCTTCTTCATCTTTGGAGAAGACGAGAATGTCATCTATGAAAACCACCACAAATTTATCCAGATATTCCATGAATACCTTGTTCATGAGATACATGAAGTATTCCGGGGCATTAGTTAGCCCGAAAGGCATGACAGTGTATTCATACAGTCCGTACCGAGATACGAAAGCTGTCTTGGGAATATCAGATTGCCTTATCTTGAGTTGGTGGTATCCCGACCTGAGATCAATTTTCGAGAACACACAAGCTCCCCTCAACTGATCAAACAACTCTTCAACACGGGGTAATGGGTACTTGTTCTTGATGGTTACCTCATTCAAGGCACGGTAATCCACGCATAACCTTTGGGTTCCGTCCTTCTTGGGCACAAATATTACCGGAGCTCCCCATGGTGAGGAACTAGGGTGAATATACCCCTTCTCTGTCGATTCTCTCAAATGATCCTTGATCTCTTCTAGCTGCTTGGAGTCCATCCGATAAGGTCTCTTGTATATCGGGGCTGTTCCAGGCACTAGCTCAATTGCGAATTCCACTTCACGATCAGGAGGCATTCCTGGCAACTCCTCTGGAAAAACATCTGGATATTCCCTGATGGTCCTGATCTCCTCCACTTTCACCTCAACTTGATTTAATTTAATATCCCTCCTAGGCTCTTGTATTGTTATGAACTTTACTCTTGTGCCACTAGGGTGAGTTAGTTCCACCGTTCTGGTCGAACAGTGGATGATTCCCTTATGTTTGGTCAACCAGTCCATGCCCAAAATAATATCGATCCCTTAGAAATCTATCACTATGAGGTTAGCAGTAAACACTACCCCATTAATGTCTAGATTCACCTTGGGACACACTTGTCTTGTCCTTATTTCTCCACCTGGAGAGTTTACTGCTAGCATATAGTTCATTTGTGTTGTTGCTAGATCATGCTTCTTAACAAACCCTTGAGCAATGAACGAGTGGGTAGCACCAGAATCAAACAGCAGGGTTGCAATGTGTAAATTGGCAGGAAACTTACCGACTACCACGTCGGGTGCCTCTTGCGCTTCCTCCATAGTGACGTGGTTCACCCGTCCTCTCATTACATTCTGCTGTTGTGGCTGCGTGGGCTTCTTCTTTGGGCACTTATGGGCGTAGTACCCCACTTCACCACAGCTAAAACATTGCACCCCAACCTTAGGTGCCTGGCCCTTGCTGTCTTGGGGTTGGTTTGGAGGTCCCTGTACTGCTGGTCGAGGTGGATATGCGGGGCGAGGCTGCTGTACAAACTGACGTAGTGGCTGTGCTGGTGCTGCGGGAGGCCTGTAGTTCGGGTTGTACCCTCTTGGTGCTGAGTAGGGTACCGCAGCACGGTTCATCTGCCCTGTAGGTTGCTGCATCAGACGTGGGCGGGTGTTGCTCCCTGAGGCTTGATGTGACCACCCGGCCTTCCTCTTATTCTCATTTTCCAAGGCCTTTAACTTCCTTTCTACCACAAATGCTCTGTCCACCATCTTTTGAAAGCTCTCATACTCATTTGAGGACATTGCACACTGCATCTCTGCGGTAAGTCCCTCCACGAAACAGTCTTGTTTCTGCTCATCAGTCTCTATGTCCCGTGGGGCATAACGGGATAGTTGAGTAAATTTAGTGAGGTATTCCCTCACCGTCATGTTTCCCTGCTGCAGTCCCAAAAACTCCTTTCTCTTGTTTTTGAGTTCACCTCTTGGGATGTAATGGTTGCGGAAGCTATGCTTGAACTCTTCCCAAGTGATGTTCTCAGGGTCATGATGGGCAGCCACGTAGGCAGTCCACCAATCAGCAGCAGGTCCATGCAATTGATGAGAGGCAAACAACACCCTCTCATACCCTTGGCACTGTATGATCCTCATCTTGCTCTCAATGGTCTTAAGCCAATCATCTGCCTCCAGAGGTTCAGCAGCACTTGCAAACTTCGGAGGTTGAGTTCCTAGAAACTCACTCAACCTTGGTTGGCGTGGTGCAGCTTGTGGAGGTGGAACTTGATGCAAGTTGGCCACCACTTGAGTCAAGTTCTGGATGAGCTGATTCTGATTCTCCAGCATTTGGTGGAGGGGATCAACTCCTTCATGGCGACCACCCCGGTCCTGGCCTCCAGAAAGATGAGGGTTGCATGCCTCATCGTTGTTGTTGGCGGGGTTGGCAGCACGTCCTTTTCCTCTTCCGGCCATCTGGCAGAATCAACCAATGTTAATTTGAAAGCATTTAGTATCATCTTACTACTTTCATTTGTTTATACTTTGAAGTGTTGAGGGTTTGTTATACTTTTCTGAGGGTTCATTTGTCACACCAAAAATAAAAGCAATATTATTTCATGTGGGTTCACACACCAAAGTAAAACAATCTAAAGACGAGGCTGTGGACAATTGCTCATGGCTTCCACAACTCACGTCACACACCAAGCATTAACACACCATTAACTTAACGTAACGACTCGACTATTCGACATCTTGCTAGCTAAGGGAAGGATTCTACACTACTCATTTTCTTTAGCAGGCTCCTCGGGATATTCCTCATCATTTTGGCTGCCTTCTGACTCTGCTTTGGGTGGGGAGGCTGCTGGTGGAGAAGTGCGACGACGCCTGATCGCTCGGCGATCTGGGGAGTCAGGAGTCCATGTATCATTCACGGTGACATACAGTTCATTCCCATCTCCTCTTTCTCTCGCCCTCAAGCAGGCTCGCAGCAATGCCTCCGTTTCCTTTAGGGTGTCCCGAACATCCTGAAGTTCTTGCTGACACTCCTGCAGTCGACTGCTAAGCATGGCAGCATCCTCTAAGCACAAATCCATGTGCTCATGGGAAGTCCCTTGCTGCACTGGCGGGTACTTGTATTCTGTGGTACCACTCTCACGCTGGAGGACATACATGTACTCAGTCCTGTCCAGGTGGCGACGATAGATGTGACTCTGGCAGGTGATGGCCTCCCAGGTAACATCCTTCTCCGCATCGACCTGTGTCGCTCTACAAGCTAGAGAGCGGTGGATCTTAAGCAGCCGATTTTCATGTATAATCCTCATTTCTGAACTCCATTCTTCCCTCTTCTCATGGATGGTCCTGGTGGAGTTATAGTGGATGATTAGCTTGCCCGTATTGCCGGAGGCTTCGAGCATACGTCGAAGACGGCGCAACAAGCCTCCTACTGCCAATCCGTAGGAAAGGTACGTCACCGGACGGCTCTCCTCTCTTTCAGCAAGGGCAACTACGGGAACTCTCCCTCATGTGGACTTGCGAGCGGTGCAAATCATGCGAACCATCTAAAACAGAAAGCATTTAAACTTAGGTTAGATAAACTTTTAAACAAAAATCCTTTTTTGAATGAAAGTTGGGGTAAGATGAAGAAAGTGACTCATTAAATAACACTTTTCAACACACACCTTGTAAAATAGTTTTTAAGAAAATAGGGCCCTTAAATACATCCATTTCTACCTAGGTCCACATTCCTACGGGCAACCTTGGCTCTGATACCACTTCTATCACACCCGGTTTTTCCGAAGAACGACCAAGGTGAATATCACATGTATGCCAGGATCATTTTCTCATACATGTGATGACAAATAGTGAAGCATCATTTATTACAAGCCAGGTGTCGAATATAAATAAGTCTTACATAGCAAATGTCTCGATGGACATTATTAAGTTCATCACAAGTAAATAAACTAGCAGCGGAATAATTATTCTTGTGGGCTCCGTTACAGGCGTTGCCCGGGGGTATCCATGAAACTAGAAACCTTCTTCGAGTCCAAAGTCTTGGTCATTATACACCACCTCATTATCTTGACCTGAGTAGCAATATAAACCAACAAAATATGCAAGGTTGAGTACCAATGGTAGTCAGCAAGTGTGGGAAAATTATATCGTGCATGGCTAGAACAAGGAGAGGTTGAACTCATGGTTAAAGCACTACGCATTTAATACCTATCCCCTTAGCTTATTAAGCACCTACATTACTACACAGGTGAAATGGTCCCAATCTCCCATCCCATCATCATAATCCAATAACCATAACATCATTTCCAATGTTAAGCTCCCCGCTTAACATCCACAACTTCCAAAGCCATCAATCCTCTAATCATGAATAAGTCCAAGCCGCTCTTGACCGTGAGCACAGTTGTCATGACAGTTTTGACTCTGCAGAGTTTGTACCACTGTACCCACATGTAGTGATTTCATCCCCCGTTGCCGGGTGGACTAAAAGAACCTCCATTATGCCAGTGGCTATGAACCACATTCACACTTCCCAGGTGTGTAGCCAGGAGATCACTACGAAGCCTTTACAAAGGGATTCCCGACGAGCGTGGGCCCACTGAGGTTTCACCCCTAACAGCATACAAGAGGCTCCAACCCCGCTGCAGTGGCCCACTCTTGAGCCTTGCGGTTCATATAGTAGTCCAGCTGACACCTATTCCCCGCACCATCCAACACACCCATACTACGCCGAGGATACACCTAATTAATTGGCCAAGCTGCCCCATCTCAGCATGTGGTTGGCACGGTAAAGCCAGGTTACATGCTCCATGAACCGGTCCTTAGGATCCAGGCAAGTACTAAACACAAACCCAAGTCTCGTGCACCTAGCACACAACCAAAACATCCAACTTGCCTTGATCCCTACCTCTACATAACTCCCAATATATCCTTCAAGAGTATGGTAAAATAAACTGAGGATCTCATATCCCAAATATCCCATTCTAAGCATGGCTAAGCATATGCATAATAATAAATGACATGATAAAATAAATCCCAACCCAAGCTACAAGGAAACAAGGTAATGCAATTCTAGGGAAACTTCCTAGCATGCGTTTCATATTTAACTTGACAATGCAATAATTCTATCTAAACATCCTAGTATAGGATCAATGTGGTCAAGGACACTTGCCTCCTTCCTGCTGCTCTTGAAATGGGTAGTCCTGATCTTGGAAAGGAATAACTTGCTCTTGAGCAGGTTCTACATCATACCATCACACATAGCAAAAGAAAAACAACAATCCATAAGACATAGTTCACACTTCCACTTCATACAAACCACACATTCATATTTATGAAAGTCATTCACCATTATATGTGTTGTGGTTACTCTATGTGTGTTGATTTGTGGCTTGCATGCACTTTTCATCATATGTATATGATTCCTACTTTTGTGTTCACATTTATACTTACATACTATATATATGAGTTTCCAATTTAAATAAATTCCTTATATTCAATTACTACACCTTTTAGCTACCTAGTATGCATGAAAGGTATTTTCCTTCTCCATATGTGTCTTCATAATTTCTACCAACCCTAAACTGAATTCTTTGGATTTTAGAACTCCATTTATCATTTACTATTTGCTATATTTTCAGATTTATTTCCTATGCCTAAATGTGAACTTTATTATAAAAATAACAAGACACATCATCTAAACAGAATAGGTTCTGATCTAAAATAGTTGCTAATATATTTTGACCTTTTCCTCTGATGTAAACTATTTTACAATTATTTTCCCTATTTTCCAGAACTATTCTTTACTTAAAAATGTGTCCCTAAATGTGAATAATAAATTAAACAGATTCACTACAGCGAAAAATATGTTTCTATCTCACTCCAAAGTTTTCTAAATACTGAGAAAGTTTTTAATTTAATTTTGACAATATGTTTGTCCCACTTTTTAAATTTTAAACACTAGCCACATATTCAATTTCCTAAATTAAATATTAAACTGGGATAAAAAGGTAAATTCACCCCACTACAGGGTCTATAATATTATTTTAAAAATTTCAGGGGTCTATCTATACATAACAGAGGAGTTTTTCCTAATTTTTATTAAGTCCAGGGGCTAAAACTGATTTTTAAATGAATTTACATGATTTTCTGAAGTTCCAGAGGCTAGATCAGAAGTTTCCGGGGCTAGCTCTTATTTCCCGAGAACCCCAGGGGGAAGCACGTAAGATTTCCAGTCTTTATAACGCGGGGCTGACGTGGACCGTCCGATTTTAAACCGACGGCTGAGATTATAACGTCGAACCGGTACGCGGGGATTTAAACTCTACCGTGCGATTTAAAATAAACGGCGCACAAGCGGCCACGTCGTTCTGATCGAGCGCGGGCGGCGCTGCCCGGCGTCGCACGGCGGCGGGAAGCGGCGATCCCGCCGGAGAGTTTCGGATCTTCGGGAATTCTTCCTAGAACTGTGATTTTATGGCATAGATCGGTGGAGGGGAGGTCGGGGATCTCACCTCGGGGGTTTTCTTGAGCTCGAAGGTCCTGGAAGGCGGTCGGCGATGAGGTCCGAATTGAAACCACGGCGAGGCTCGTCAGCGCTGTGTTTGAACCGCAAGTCACCGAGTTTTCTGCACCTGCAGGGTTACCCGGAGGCGGTGGATCAAGGCCAGCGAGTTAGATCGGAATTTCCGAGCTTAGATCGGCCAGAATTCGCCGGAGAAGGCTCGGTTTCTCACCGGAGTAAAATCGGCGGATCGCGTGGGAAAAACAGAACGAGGCCGGGGTTTTTATAGATGGGGAAGGGCGGCGGGGTGGTTTAGATCGAGTTTGCGTCGCCCCCGATCGAAATTCGGCTGGGATTCGCAGAAATCCGGGTCGGTTTGGATTCGGGGTGAGAGAGTCCCGGCGCGGGCGCGAGGTAGAAGAAGGGCTGGCGGGCCCCGCCTGTTAGTGGGAGGAAGCGGCGCGCACGGCTGCGGGCTGGCGCGGGGGCTGGGTGGGCCGGCTGGTGGGTTTCGGCCCACTGGTCGGTTTTTTTCTGTTTTCCTTTTTCTTTTTCTATTTCTTTTCTGTTTTGAGTTTAATTTGAATTCCAGTTTGAATTTGAATTTTTGCAAAACATGCAACACGTCCAAAAAATTTTAAATTCCTCTCTTAACAGGATTTTGGGGCTTAATAGGATTTTGGGGTGTTACACTTAAGCGTATGGACGAATTAAGGAGAAGCTTGACACGGCGAGTTTTACGTGGTTCAGGCCGCCGGAGCGTAAAACCTTACGTCCACGGCGAGCTAAGGAGCTCGCAGTATTGCTTGCTGCTCAGAACCGGAGTCCTGAGCTTGGGGATGAGTGATGTCTAGCATATGAGTTGCTGGAGTGCGAACCCTTGCTAACGTCGCCTACCCGAGCCTTTTATAGTCCAAGGCCCGGGTGGCTTACAAGGGGGGCCCGGGACCCGACAGGTGGTCCTGGGGAGATTGCCTGCAGACTATCGTATCCGCAGTTATGTCGGTAGTTGTCTCTGGCGAAGGCTTCTGAGTCTTCGTCTTGCCGCCCTGCCCATGCCGCCTGCTAGTCGTAGTGGTTGATGACGGCGGGGGCGGCAGGGGATGTCTTGTCGCTGTGTTTATTGGCTGGCAGGTTCTGACATCGTGCGCCAGTCTGTGATGTGACTGGGCGCAACGGCACCTGACAGAGGCGTGCTCCGCGTCTCCGCGTCTTGGGAAGGCGGGGGCCTTGAATACCTTGTACGGGCAAGGTATGGGGCGTCTTTACGCCCGCTGCCTACCGCTCGGGGGCAGGCAGCGCTGTTCTGCTGGCCACGTGGCGGGCCCAGAGCCCTCCTTAGAGGAGAGGGGGGTCCGGCCCCGCTGGGCACGTGGAGCCTTCGTGTGACGCCCTCAATTCTGTGGAAAACCACGGAACCGAGAACTAATGTATATGTGTGCCCAGGATGTTCATCACACATACACATACGTTCCACAAACTGAATTCAGATTATATATTACCACGAATAACAGAGTTTATTACAATACCTCATGAGTCTTGGACTCATGCTTACAGCGGAAGTCTTATTTCTATGCAGTGGAAGTCTTATTTTAATGCGGAAGCAAAAACTAATGCGGAAGCAAAACTAAGCAGAAGTGGCTCCATCTCTACTCCTTCCACAGGCAAAGTTGAGAACAGATCACACGCCATAATGCTCCACTTGGTCTTCATAATAGCCTTCTCTTGCTGTTGATGACGAAATAATAATGCAAGTTTGAGTACGATGATGTACTCAGCAAGTGCGGCAAAACACATGATATGCAGCTCATAAACAAGGTAGGTATAAAAGGCTTATTTGCAGAAAAGCAGACTTGTAAAACCATGATAAAACAGCAACTTATCTTTAGATGAATGCAATCCCAGCATGTATTAAATTACCAACACACCTCCATCACTTCCCGTGTTCCATCCAAACATTAACCAATCCTTTATTCATACTCACGAATACCTCCTCGTATTCGCTACCATCTCACCTCGTAATTCAACCTCGTCTCACACCGAGACCAATCTCATGACATGTCCCAACAGTCATGTAATCATCTCATCACCCAGACTCAACTGTCCCAACAACTAAACCATAACCAAATCCATAACCAAAAACTTTCCCTATAACCATCCCAACTAATCAAGGCAGTTTAGCCAGGTGCTCGTGACCGTAAGCTTGGCTATCATGATAGTTTTAGACTCTGCAGAGTTTGCACCTCTTTACCCACAAGTTTGTGATTTCGTCACCCGTCGGTGACTGCAGAACCTCCATTATACCAGTACACAACCGTCGGTGTATGGTCAAGAGATCACAAAATAGCCTTTACAAAGGGGTTACTAGATGTATGGACTCACTAAGGTTTCACCGGCAGGCTAGAATCTCCAATTCTCCCACCCACGGGCCCCCACTTGTGCCATGCAGTTCCCAGCGCAGTCCTCACTCGACTCCCGTTCCCCGCGCCTTCCACAGTCCATAACATTCTAGCAACTTACCTAATTACTCAGCTAAGCCGCACCCATACTTGGCCTTGTGGTGGCACTGTTATCCTGGCATGTGCATGCATGAACCGGTCCTTAGATCTATGGCAAGTAAAACCACCATCTCATGCTACCTCATTCACAAACCCAAGCTTGCCTAGATCTCCCTCCGATCCATATTCATTAACCTCATCAGTTACTTATTATCAATACGAGTTCAGTTAGCTAGACACATCTATCTCGCTCCACAATCCCATAGACTCAGCGAAGCATAAAGCAAAAACCATACCCGACTCATAAAATTCCCAAGCAACAAGGGTGGTTTAAACAATACTAGTAAACTCCTAAAAAGGGTTTCCCATTATGTTTGACTCATCACACACACCCTTTTTGCAAAACAAAATAATTTTATCCAAACATAGGATCAATATGGTCAAGGGGCACTCGCCTTGTTCTTGAGGTTCCGGTTGTTCTTGGATCTCAAAACCTGGTTGTTGCAGTTCGTCGTAGACAGCTCCCTGAGCTTGTCCTGCTAGGTAGGATCACGTGCATACAGGATTCACAGCAATCAATATTTATGCACAAACCTTAAACTAGATGTGATGATGCATATGCATGGTATCTCATGATTAGTTTTATTAGATTGATCTGTACGTGCTTATGCAAGGCCTTGTATGGACAGGGGTGTTCGGATCAAAGGTGGACGTGGCAATGATCTTGTCTTTAGATCAAACTGATCATCAAGTGATCTGCCCACGAGAAGGCTTCTGTTCGAAAGGAATTGAAGAACAGATGCAAAGAGATGAACACAATGATATTGAAGTCCTACCTCTCGTTCTTCTTGACTTCGAGGTCCTCCTCAGACCGCTCGGTTCTCCTTCGATGATCTCCCTTGTTGCGCTTCAGCGATGGTTGGCTCGGCGAGTTAGGGCTAGGGCTCTAAGTCTTCGGCTCAGGAGTCGAAAGAGAAGTTTGTGGTTTTGGCCAGAGGTTTTGGATTCTATTTATAATCGGGAAAGGAAGAGTCCTAATCTGATTGTATCCCGAATAAGAGTATTATTCAGATCTTTGTTGGATCCTAACATCTTATCATCGTGGAATTTAGATCGGTTTCTGTTGCGTACCGGTATCTTTACGCGTAAAACCTGCTCCAAAACTTGTTACCTCCGTGATGATGAGCTCCGGAAGCTCCACGTGTCCTCCGGGGCCTGGTATCTCCTCGTCCTCAGAGACGAGCTCCGGTTGTGCCGCGTGTCACGAGCGAGACCACCCCCTTCTTTGGAGGTGAGCTCCGCGCATGCCACGTGTTGGCGCCGATCTTCCCTCTCTTCCTTCCTCAGAAACATGCCCCGAGGTCGACACGTGTCCAGCAACGACAGACCTCCCAGAGGTAAGCTCCGGTGGCGACACGTGTTCGATAGATCCGGACTTCTCTGAGATGGGCTCCGACATCGACACGTACCCCGCGCGACTGGTCCTCTGATTTCTGCGAGGACTAGCTGCGAGGATGACACGTGTCTTGCGGAAATGCCTTTGCTTCCTCTGCAGAGGCTAGCTCCGTGGGCAACACGTGTCCCCACAGAATCGGACCTCTCCCCTTTGTGGCGACGAGTCCCGAACCTGCCACGTAGCTATTTTAGCGGTGGACCTCTCCCCACCTTGCAGGGACGAGTTCCGATAACGCCACGTGGCCAGCGGCCGCGGTAAGAGCTGGATTCGGCTCTTATTGGCTATCCTCTTGATATTTTTCTCTTGTCCCTACTTTTCTTAAAATGTTTCCTCTTCATAAAACATGAACCTATGCTGACGCCCGAGATGAGGGTGTCACAAATCTACCCCCTTAAATTGAATCTTGTCCTCGAGATTCGTTAGTAGAAAATAGATGGGGAAATTCTGCCTTGATATCCTCTTCACGCTCCCATGTGGCTTCAGATTCGGTGTGATGGCTCCATTGTACCTTGCACCATCGAATCACCTTGTTTCGGGTGACCCTTTCCTTTACGTCCAAGATTCTGACAGGGTGTTCTGCGTAAGTCAGGTCCTCTTGAAGTTCAAGTTCCTCCATTGACACTTCTTCCTCTGGCACTCTCAAGCACTTCTTGAGCTGGGATAGATGAAACACGTCATGTACGTCGGAGAGGTGGTTTGGGAGCTCTAGTTGGTAGGCTACTTCTCCTCGCTTGTCCAAAATCTTAAATGGTCCGATGTAGCGAGCTGCTAGCTTGCCTTTGACGTTGAAGCATCGTTGGCCTCAGATAGGCGATACTTTAAGGTATACGAAGTCTCCCACTTCAAAGGTCAACTTCCTACGCCTATTGTCCGCATAGCCTTTCTGTCGTGACTGGGCAGCCTTTAAGTTCTCCCGTATCGTTTGGACCTGCTTTTCGGCTTCTTGTAGTACTTCGAGTCCAAACACCTGGTTCTCTCCAGTCTCGTTCCAGAATAGTGGCGTTCTACACCGTCTACTGTATAAGGCTTCGAAAGGCGACATCTTTAAGCTAGCCTGATAGCTGTTGTTATAGGAAAACTCGGCATACGGTAAACTCCTATCCCAACTACGCCCACATTTCAAGGTGCAAGCTCTCAACATGTCCTCCAAAATTTGGTTCGTCCTTTCGGTTTGTCCATCTGTTTGTGGGTGGTAGGCGGAGCTGAAATCCAGTCGTGTACCCATGGTTTTCTGCAGCTTCCTCCAGAATCTAGAGGTAAACTGAGAACCTCTATCTGAGACTATCCTCTTCGGAACTCCGTGTCGTCACACGATCTGCTCCATGTACAACTCTGCAAATTGTGCAACGTTAGAACTGGTCTTTACCGGAAGAAAATGGGCAGTTTTCGTCAATCGGTCCACAATGACCCAGATGGAGTCGCACCCCGACTGAGTACGTGGTAATCCGACGATGAAGTCCATACTGATGTCCTCCCATTTCCATTCAGGTATTCTCAAAGGTTGCAACAATCCAGCGGGTTTTTTGATGTTCGTCCTTTACCCGTTGGCATGTGTCGCATAGGGCAACATATTCGGCTATATCCCTCTTCATACCATCCCACCAATAACAAGTTTTCAAGTCCTGGTACATTTTGGTGCTTCCTGGATGTAT
The DNA here is from genome assembly GCA_030760725.1 of Neostapfia colusana. Taxonomy (NCBI): domain Eukaryota; kingdom Viridiplantae; phylum Streptophyta; class Magnoliopsida; order Poales; family Poaceae; genus Neostapfia; species Neostapfia colusana. The sequence goes on along the minus strand of JASWHV010000010.1, from coordinate 2,249,488 downwards.
GGAATAGGGTGAATCATGTGCCTCCTTCAATATCACGTCGCGGAGGTGTCTTATGTTCGGCACACAAATCCTTTTTCCTAGCCAAAGCGTACCCTTTTCATCTTCCTTGAAATCCTTCTCTATTCCTTGTTGGATTCTTTCCTATCTCCTTGATTTCCTCGTCCGTTGATTGGCCCTTTCTTATTTATTGCTCCAATGGGGAGTGGATCTTCATTATCTCCACGTTATCCAAGGTGTAACCGTTCGAACTCCTTCCGTAGTTCGGGTGGTAGCTCCCGAACCGTGAGTTGGTGACATGCTCCCTTTCTGCTCAATGCGTCCGCTACTACATTGGCCCTCCCGGGGTGGTAGTTGATTCCCACATCATAATCCTTGATGAGTTCTAACCATCGACGTTGCCTCAAATTCAAGTCTGTTTGTGTAAATATGTACTTGAGGCTTTTATGATCCGTATAGATCTCACATCGATGTCCAAGGATATAATGTCTCCAAATCTTCAATGCATGCACCACTGCTGCTAGCTCCAAGTCGTGCGTAGGATAGTTAAGCTCGTGCTGCTTTAATTGTCGTGAGGCATAGGCTACCACTTGTCCTTCCTGCATGAGTACACACCCGAGCCCTTGTCTGGATGCGTCACAATATATGTCAAAGCTCTTGCTTACGTCTGGCAATACCAGAACTGGTGCCGTGGTTAGCCTTCTCTTGAGCTCCTCATAACTTTCTTGGCAGGCTTGTGTCCATTGAAAGATTTTTCCCTTCATTAGCAACTCCGTCATAGGTTTTGCTATCTTAGAGAAGTCTTTAATGAAGCGCCGATAGTATCCTGCCATCCCAAGGAAACTCCGAATATCCCTCACGCTCTTCTGTTGGTCCCACTTCAGAACATCTCTCACCATTCCAGGATCAACCGATACCCCTTCCTTGGAGATAATGTGGCCTAGGAAAGATATTTCCTTTAGCCAAAATTGACACTTGTTGATTTTGGCATACAATTGATGCTCACGCAACTTCTGCAGGGTCAATCTCAGATGTTCTTCATGCTCCTCCTCACTTTTTGAATACACCATAATGTCGTCGATGAAAACCATGACGAACTTGTCCAAGTACTCCATGGAAACCTTGTTCATAAGGTACATGAAGTATGCGGGTGCATTCGTCAATCTAAAAGACATAACGGTGTATTCATATGAACCATACCGTGTCCAGAAGGCTGTCTTAGGTATATCAGAGGGCTTAATCTTCAGATGGAAGTATCCCCACCGAAGATCAATCTTGGAGAATACTCGGGCTCCTTTCATTTGATCGAACAGGTCCTCTATACGGGGCAGAGGGTATTTATTTTTGATTGTCACCTCGTTGAGAGACCTGTAGTCCACGCACATTCTATGACGGAGTTGCTAATGAAGGGAAAAATCTTTCAATGGACACAAACCTGCCAAGAAAGTTTTGAGGAGCTCAAGAGAAGGCTAACCACGGCACCAGTTCTGGTATTGCCAGACGTAAGCAAGAGCTTTGACATATATTGTGACGCATCCAGACAAGGGCTCGGGTGTGTACTCATGCAGGAAGGACAAGTGGTAGCCTATGCCTCACGACAATTAAAGAAGCACGCGCTTAACTATCCTACGCACGACTTGGAGCTAGCAGCAGTGGTGCATGCATTGAAGATTTGGAGACATTATATCCTTGGACATCGATGTGAGATCTATACGGATCATAAAAGCCTCAAGTACATATTTACACAAACGGACTTGAATTTGAGGCAACGTCGATGGTTAGAACTCATCAAGGATTATGATGTGGGAATCAACTACCACCCCGGGAGGGCCAATGTAGTAGCGGACGCATTGAGCAGAAAGGGAGCACGTTACCAACTCACGATTCGGGAGCTACCACCCAAACTACGGAAGGAGTTCGAACGGTTACACCTCGGATTCTTGGATAACGTGGAGATAATGGAGATCCACTCCCCATTGGAGCAAGACATAAGAAAGGGCCAATCAACGGACGAGGAAATCAAGGTGATCAAGGAAAGAATCCGACAAGGAATAGAGAAGGATTTCAAGGAGGATGAAAAGGGTACGCTTTGGCTAGGAAAAAGGATTTGTGTGCCGAACATAAAACACCTCCGCGACGTGATATTGAAGGAGGCACATGATTCACCCTATTCCATACATCCAGGAAGCACCAAAATGTACCAGGACTTGAAAACTTGTTATTGGTGGGATGGTATGAAGAGGGATATAGCCGAATACGTTGCCCTATGCGACACATGCCAACGGGTAAAGGCCGAACATCAAAAACCCGCTGGATTGTTGCAACCTTTGAGAATACCCGAATGGAAATGGGAGGACATCAGTATGGACTTCATCGTCGGATTACCACGTACTCAGTCAGGGTGCGACTCCATCTGGGTCATTGTGGACCGATTGACGAAAACTGCCCATTTTCTTCCGGTAAAGACCAGTTATAACGTTGCACAATTGGCAGAGTTGTACATGGAGCAGATCGTGTGCCGACACGGAGTTCCGAAGAGGATAGTCTCAGATCGAGGTTCTCAGTTTACCTCTAGATTCTGGAGGAAGCTGCAGAAAACCATGGGTACACGACTGGATTTCAGCTCCGCCTACCACCCACAAACAGATGGACAAACCGAAAGGACGAACCAAATTTTGGAGGACATGTTGAGAGCTTGCGCCTTGAAACGTGGGCGTAGTTGGGATAGGAGTTTACCGTATGCCGAGTTTTCCTATAACAACAGCTATCAAGCTAGCTTAAAGATGTCGCCTTTTGAAGCCTTATATGGTAGACGGTGTAGAACGCCACTATTCTGGAACGAGACTGGAGAGAACCAGGTGTTTAGACCCGAAGTACTACACGAAGCTGAAGAGCAGGTCCAAACGATACGGGAGAACTTAAAGGCTGCCCAATCACGACAGAAAGGCTATGCGGACAATAGGCGTAGGAAGTTGACCTTTGAAGTGGGAGACTTTGTATACCTTAAAGTATCGCAAGGTAGGTATAAAAGGCTTATTTGCAGAAAAGCAGACTTGTAAAACCATGATAAAACAACAACTTATTTTTAGATGAATGCAATCCCAGCATGTATTAAATTACCAACACACCTCCATCACTTCCCGTGTTCCATCCGAACATTAACCAATCCTTTATTCATACTCACGAATACCTCCTCGTATTCGCTACCATCTCACCTTGTAATTCAACCTCGTCTCACACCGAGACCAATCTCATGTCATGTCTCAACAGTCATGTAACCATCTCATCACCCAGACTCAACTGTCCCAACAACTAAACCATAACAAATCCATAACCAAAAACTTTCCCTATAACCATCCCAACTAATCATGGCAGTTTAGCCAGGTGCTCGTGACCATAAGCTCGGCTATCATGAGAGTTTTAGACTCTGCAGAGTTTGCACCTCTTTACCCACAAGTTTGTGATTTCGTCACCCGTCGGTGACTGCAGAACCTCCATTATACTAGTACACAACCGTCGGTGTATGGTCAAGAGATCACAAAATAGCCTTTACAAAGGGGTTACTAGATGTATGGACTCACTAAGGTTTCACCGGCAGGCTAGAATCTCCAATTCTCCCACCCACGAGCCCCCTCTTGTGCCATGCAGTTCCCAGGGCAGTCCTGACTCGACTCCCATTCCCCGCGCCTTCCACAGTCCATAACATTCTAGCAACTTAACTAATTACTCAGCTAAGCCGCACCCATACATGGTCTTGTGGTGGCACTGTTATCCTGGCATGTGCATGCATGAACCGGTCCTTAGATCTACGGCAAGTAAAACCACCATCTCATGCTACCTCATTCACAAACCCAAGCTTGCCTAGATCTCCCTCCGATCCATATTCATTAACCTCATCAGTTACTTATTATCAATACGAGTGCAGTTAGCTAGACACATCTATCTCGCTCCCCAATCCCATAGACTCAGCGAAGCATAAAGCAAAAACCATACCCGACTCATAAACTTCCCAAGCGACAAAGGTGGTTTAACCAATACTAGTAAACTCCTAAAAAGGGCTTCCCATTATGTTTGACTCATCACACACACCCTTTTTGCAAAACAAAATAATTTTATCCAAACATAGGATCAATATGGTCAAGGGGCACTTGCCTTGTTCTTGCGGTTCCGGTTGTTCTTGGATCTCAAAACCTGGTTGTTGCAGTTCGTCGTAGACAGCTCCCTGAGCTCGTCCTGCTAGGTAGGATCACGTGCATACAGGATTCACAGCAATCAATATTTATGCACAAACCTTAAACTAGATGTGATGATGCATATGCATGGTATCTCATGATTAGTTTTATTAGATTGATCTGTACGTGCTTTTGCATGGCTTGTATGGACAGGGGTGTTCGGATCAAAGGTGGACATGGCAATGATCTTGTCTTTAGATCAAACTGATCATCAAGTGATCTGCCGACGAGAAGGCTTCTGTTCGAAAGGAATTGAAGAAGAGATGCAAAGAGATGAACACAATGATATTGAAGTCCTACCTCTCATTCTTCTTTACTTTGAGGTCCTCCTCAGACCGCTTGGTTCTCCTTCGATGATCTCCCTTGTTGCGCTTCAGTGATGGTTGGCTCGGCAAGTTAGGGCTAGGGCTCTAAGTCGTCGGCTCAGGAGTCGAAAGAGAAGTTTGTGGTTTCGGCCAGAGGTTTTGGGTTCTATTTATAATCGGGAAAAGAAGAGTCCTAATCTGATTGTATCCCGAATAAGAGTCTTATTCAGATCTTTGTTGGATCCTAACATCTTATCATCGTGGAATTTAGATCGGTTTCTGTTGCGTACCGGTATCTTTACGCGTAAAACCTGCTCCAGAACTCGTTACCTCCGTGATGATGAGCTCCGGAAGCTCCACGTGTCCTCCGGGGCCTGGTATCTCCTCGTCCGCAGAGACGAGCTCCGGTTGTGCCGCGTGTCACGAGCAAGACCTCCCCCTTCTTTGGAGGTGAGCTCCGCGCACGCCACGTGTTGGCGCCGATCTTCCCTCTCTTCCTTCCTCAGGAACATGCCCCGAGGTCGACACGTGTCCAACAACGATAGACCTCCCAGAGGTAAGCTCCGGTGGCGACACGTGTTCGATAGATCCGGACTTCTCTGAGATGGGCTCTGAGATCGACACGTACCCCGCGCGACTGGTCCTCTGATTTCTGCGAGGACTAGCTCCGAGGATGACACGTGTCTTGTGGAAATGCCTTTGCTTCCTCTGCAGAGGCTAGCTCCGTGGGAAACACGTGTCCCACAGGATCGGACCTCTCCCCTTTGTGCCGACGAGTCCCGAACCTGCCACATAACTATTTTAGCGGCAGACCTCTCCCCACCTCGCAGGGACGAGTTCCGATCACGCCACGTGGCCAGCGGCCGCGGTAAGAGCTGGATTCGGCTCTTATTGGCTATCCTCTTGATATTTTTCTCTTGTCCCTACTTTTCTTAAAGTGTTTCTCTTCATAAAACATGAACCTATGCTGACACCCGAGATGAGGGTGTCACAAATCTACCCCCCTTAAATTGAATCTCGCCCTCGAGATTCGTTAGTAGAAAATAGATGGGGAAATTCTGCCTTGATATCATCTTCACGCTCCCATGTGGCTTCAGCTTCGGTGTGATGGATCCATTGTACCTTGCACCATCGAATCACCTTGTTTGGGGTGACCCTTTCCTTTACGTCCATGATTCGGACAGGGTGTTCTGTGTAAGTCAGGTCCTCTTGAAGTTCAAGTTCCTCCATTGACACTTGTTCCTCTGGCACTCTCAAGCACTTCTTGAGCTGGGCTACATGAAACACGTCATGTACGTCGGAGAGATGATTTGGGAGTTCTAGTTGGTAGGCTACTTCTCCTCGCTTGTCCAAAATCTTAAATGGTCCGATGTAGCGAGGTGCTAGCTTGCCTTTGATGTTGAAGCGTCTTTGGCCTCGGATAGGCGATACTTTAAGGTATACAAAGTCTCCCACTTCAAAGGTCAACTTACTACGCCTATTGTCCGCATAGCCTTTCTGTCGTGACTGGGCAGCCTTTAAGTTCTCCCGTATCGTTTGGACCTGCTTTTCGGCTTCTTGTAGTACTTCGGGTCCAAACACCTGGTTCTCTCCAGTCTCGTTCCAGAATAGTGGCGTTCTACACCGTCTACCGTATAAGGCTTCGAAAGGCGACATCTTTAAGCTAGCTTGATAGCTGTTGTTATAGGAAAACTCAGCATACGGTAAACTCCTATCCCAACTACGCCCACGTTTCAAGGCGCAAGCTCTCAACATGTCCTCCAAAATTTGGTTCGTGCTTTCGGTTTGTCCATCTGTTTGTGGGTGGTAGGCGGAGCTGAAATCCAGTCGTGTACCCATGGTTTTCTGCAGCTTCCTCCAGAATCTAGAGGTAAACTGAGAACCTCGATCTGAGACTATCCTCTTCGGAACTCCGTGTCGGCACACGATCTGCTCCATGTACAACTCTGCCAATTGTGCAACGTTATAACTGGTCTTTACCGGAAGAAAATGGGCAGTTTTCGTCAATCGGTCCACAATGACCCAGATGGAGTCGCACCCCGACTGAGTACGTGGTAATCCGACGATGAATTCCATACTGATGTCCTCCCATTTCCATTCGGGTATTCTCAAAGGTTGCAACAATCCAGCGGGTTTTTGATGTTCGGCCTTTACCCATTGGCATGTGTCGCATAGGGCAATGTATTCTGCTATATCCCTCTTCATACCATCCCACCAATAACGTTTTCAAGTCCTGGTACATTTTGGTGCTTCCTGGATGTATGGAATAGGGTGAATCATGTGCCTCCTTCAATATCACGTCGCGGAGGTGTCTTATGTTCGGCACACAAATCCTTTTTCCTAGCCAAAGCGTACCCTTTTCATCCTCCTTGAAATACTTCTCTATTCCTTGTCGGATTCTTTCCTTGATCTCCTTGATTTCCTCGTCCATTGATTGGCCCTTTCTTATTTCTTGCTCCAATGGGGAGTGGATCTCCATTATCTCCATGTTATCCAAGAATCCGAGGTGTAACCGTTCGAACTCCTTCCATAGTTCGGGTGGTAGCTCCCGAACCGTGAGTTGGTGACATGCTCCCTTTCTGCTCAATGCGTCCGCTACTACATTGGCCCTCCCGGGGTGGTAGTTGATTCCCACATCATAATCCTTGATGAGTTCTAACCATCGACGTTGCCTCAAATTCAAGTCCGTTTGTGTAAATATGAACTTGAGGCTTTTATGATCCGTATAGATCTCACATCGATGTCCAAGGATATAATGTCTCCAAATCTTCAATGCATGAACCACTGCTGCTAGCTCCAAGTCGTGCGTAGGATAGTTAAGCTCGTGCTTCTTTAATTGTCGTGAGGCATAGGCTACCACTTGTCCTTCCTGCATGAGTACACACCCAAGCCCTTGTTTGGATGCGTCACAATATATGTCAAAGCTCTTGCTTACGTCTGGCAATACCAGAACTGGTGCCGTGGTTAGCCTTCTCTTGAGCTCCTCAAAACTTTCTTGGCAGGCTTGTGTCCATTGAAAGATTTTCCCCTTCATTAGTGTAAGGGCCTCAGTTTTTGACACTCATTTGCAGTGTTCATCACCACACCACACACCTCATTTGAGGAAAAATGATGAACACAAATAAAGAGCAAGTAACAATTATCAACATGCTCATTAGGGAACAAACTCACACATTGCAAAAGTGGTACTTCCCACATGTGATATAGATGGGCTGGACATAGGAAAACTCCTACACTTTGCTAAGGATGTCCATGCCAAGTTTCACCCAAATTCAAAACATTTTTGAGGTCATCTTGGGTGTAGATAGGAAAGGGGCAGTTTGAAAACATATTCAAATTCAAACTGTTTTCACCCACTGAATTTAAAAGTGGAAGGCATATTCTTGCTCAGCACATTTTTGTGAGCTCACACACCAATTTTCACTCCATTTGGAGTTGATCTTGACATGAGCTAAGGGGGAGAAATTCAAACTTTATTTGAATTTCAAACTGCACTTGTGCTGAAATTCATTCAAACCAAACCTCATTTGAACTTTGATCAATTCAAATGGCTCTTGGGTGAATAATTTGAGTTGCCAAGGGTAGAATAGGGTTCACTGTTTACCACAGCTGTTAGGAATAAATTTCAGAGGTTAAAAGAGGAGTGGGACCCACATGTCAGCCTCAGCCTCAAAGCAAACCGACTGAACCACAGTTCAGTCGGTTCCCGGCTGTTGTGCGCGCGCGCCACCGAAGGGGCCGGCCGGCGCCAGCTCCTGCTGCGTGCCCCAAGCCGGAGGCCAGCCGGCCGAGCTATTTATTCCCTCCCCGGCGTGCCTCAGTCACCATTTCCCCGAGCTACCGACGTGCGCGACTGTTTTTCCCACTGCCATCGCCGCCGCTCGAGTTCCTGCTTGATCAAGCCGATCGCAGCTCCCTCTTTCCATTCCAAGGTCCCAGCAAGGTACTAGCAACCATCCTCCATCCTTCCCATTGATAGAAATCGATTGAAACCGAGTGATATCGGCTGTGCCGAAAGATCAAACTCGGAACTGGAAACCGCCGCACCTCGGGCTCTCGTGGACAGCCCAACCTGGGCGTTGTCACGCCCGAGCCAAGGCACCCTTGGACGCGCAAGTGATCGGTGCTGCTCATCCCCGAGCCACAGCTCGAGTGGTTGCTCACCGGCGGCGAATTTCCACTTTTCCCCTTTCTGTGTGCAGAACGAACCTCGGGTACGATTCTGTTTAATTCGTGCTCTAGAAAGGATTAGAGGGCCTCAGGCCACTCCCACACGAACTAGACACGGTGACGCACAAGTTGCCTTCACAACTCTGGGCCGGAGAACTTCTGTGCCCGGCGTAATTCAAGGTCTACTAATGGCGGAACGCACGGGGGGTATCGGGCGCACGGTGAGGACCTATTTCGGGCCTTCCCCGAGCTGCCCCGAGTTCATGTCGACCTTCTCTGAGGTCCACTGATGCTCCCCGACCGGTTTCCCAAGTAGCTGAGGCACTAGGAGCATCAGCCGACATGGCCGAAGTCGTTCCGATATGGCGGCTCGTCGCCGACCATGCTCCGGCCGTTGTCATGAGCAGCTGACCCTCGGATCATGTTCCCCAAGTAAAAGTAGGCAGGGGCGGCCAGAATCAAGAAGTTTGAAGCTGTACAGCAGCCGGCGGCGAGCTCTCCGGCGAGGTCCCTCGGCGGCGGAGCGCGGGTGTCGCGAGGTTGAAGAAGGGGGTGGACCCCAGCTGTCAGCGGCCGATATTTTGAATCGGGATCCGGCTGCGGCCGGGATCGGGTGTGCTGGCGCGCAAAAGCCTTGTGGGCCGCGGTGTGCTGTCGCTTCGGCGTGCGACGCGTGTCTCCTGGGCCCACGCGCGAGTTTAAACTTTTCCCCGATTTTCAGATTTCCTTCAAACTTCAAATCCTTATAACTTTGGCTAGAAAGCTCCAAATTGAGTGAACCAAATTTTGCTGGATTCAGCTCTTTGAGTACTTTCCAGAAAATCAAGTGTCACTTCATGAGATTCCTTAATTCTCCAGAATTAATTCCTTAAAGTTTAAACTGTTAGGAATTTTAACTGGAGAATCATTTGGAGGAAAATCCTGAAATTTTGCTGAGATGTTCACCAAAATATCCTTGAACTACCATAAAAATTTCAGATCCATTTGAGCTCATTTAGTCCACCTAATGGTGTGATTAGTAAAACTGTTCCAGAGAAAATAGAAAATGTTCAGAAACATTTTCAGAATTTTCTCTGAAATTGTTTAGCTCATATCTTTAGTTAGAGACTTCCAAATTAAGTGAGACCAATTCCATTAGAACCCTCTGAAAATCTAGTTTTCAGAAAGTCATAGTTTGTTTCATGAAAATACCTAGAACACCCTAAAAGCCTTTAATTAAGGTCAAGGACATAATTATTTGTGGAGGGCTCAAATGAGCTTTGCTGCAACTAAAACTTGACCAAGTCTCTGTTTAGGTTGTAACCAAGCCACAGTAAAAGTTTCACAGTCATTAGGTCTATCTAGTAAAGGTTATAGACTTCACAACTTCAAAGTTAATACAAAAGCATTTAATTAATACATACATTGCTCTTATCATGTAGTCGCTAAGGTCGAGGAGGAACCCGAAGTCCTAGACTTCGTTACTCCGGAGGAAGAGCTAGCCTACGACCAAGAGCAGCAAGGCAAGCCCCGGTTTGCATTAACCTTTTTACAAATTTTATTGTTTTGAGCACATACTTGTTTCCCTTTGTTCGTTGCATTAGAGTCTTGATTGGAAACCCAACTGCACAGCCAAGAAAACCATGGGTTGGGTTTAGGATTGAAAACCTCGTTAGCCACTGCATTGCTAGAATAGAGTAGGATTCGGTACAAGTCGAGTAGTTGGAACTACTCGCGAGAATAGGCTAGAGGCACATTGCTCGGGTAGAGATAGCACATGAAACACATGGCAAGAAAATGAGACCGAGCGGAGAGTAAGGGCAGCAGGACTTTGGGGCTTGTGTGCTGTAGCTCCGCTTGTGTCGATTGAGGACCGAGCCGTGTGCGGGCCTGTTGAACAAGCTAGAACAGTACCGAAGACCTACCGGCTATATGGGAACCGGGAAACTGATGTAACTCGGGTAGCTGGGTGTTGAGGCATTGCCCGTCGTTCAGAGGGTAGGTTGAGAGCTCGAGGTGTAAATCAGCTGGCGGCACAGAGATGCGCGTGCAGGGACCTCTTGCTCGGGACGATGGGACCGGTTCAATATTTGGCTAACGGGTGAAAGGTAGTCGCGTACGGCGTCCGTGATGGTTGTTGTAGGCAACATCGAGTACGGGCGTACGTGACGGGTTGTTCGGGTAACCCTGCAGGTGTAAATCGATTATAATCGCCGTCCCTCGCGGTCAGTGAGTACCACTTGTTCACTGTACCGTGACGTAGAAAGAACAGGCTAGTTACATGTTAAAATGTTGCTGATTGAAAGTTGGATATTGATTGTTAATGATATGTTGTAGCTTAGTGCTAACTAAAGTTCTTTTCAACTTTGGGCAAAGTACATGAGAGAAATGCGTTTCTTGTTTGATTGCGGCTCTCTCATGTGCCTTAGCGTAAAGTTCTCCACAACCTGCTGCTAAAACTTGAAAGTAAGGTTCTACTAATTAGGCGAGTCCTTGCAAATGATTTTTACCTCATGCAACCCATCACCCTCATGTAGAAGTTTCATGTTTAGGTGAGACGGGTCAGACTTGCTGAGCCTTCGTGCTCACTGCTTGTGTTTGAAGCTTTTGCAGGGTTCTATGAGGAAGGGACTCCCGAAGAGGAGACGGAACCCCAGGAGGGGAACCCCGTCGAGTGGGAGTCGTGCACGCCGCAGAGTTAGTGTGCGAGTGTGCTAGCAAGGACACGTTCGAGGGCTGAACGTGCACTTGATGCTTAGTCTACGCCCGCGAGTGTGGACTAAACTTATTTTGATGTAAACATGTTAATAAACTTGTTTATGTAATAAAGCTTCCGCTTCCGCTTTGTACCTTTGACGTGTGTTATACGGTGTTGTGCAACGCAGCACCCCTCAGCGTGATCCTGGCTCGACAGGACCAGTGGGGTCGTGTCAGCGTGGTATCAGAGCTCGCTTGAGGTTTAACACAGTACAAAGGTCTTCTTTTTCAAAAATCCAGTGAGGAACGAGTTAGTAGCCCGTATAAGGATGTTATTAGTATATAGAAAGTGGCTTATTAACTTATTTGTTATGTCGGAAAATCGTGCATCTCGGGACGTTCATGTCTTGGGGGGTGCACGTAAGCGCTGTCCACCAGTGCGCACAAGCTGAAGGGTGGAGCCCCACGGGTGGCAGGTAACCCGACCCGCTTTGATATCCTCTACGACTCTTCATGTCGTTTGGGGTATTCGAGCAACGTCTGTCCCTGGCGTGCGTGGTGCAACATGGGAGACCCCGTCATGTGGTCTGAAACGTGAACACGTAACTCAAGGCGTGTTTGGCTTGAGAACATCCGGGCGAGTGATGACGGCCGGGTGTACAAACTGTATGGATTCCGGGCTCGGTGTGCAGCCGAGTCTGATGATTGTTTGAGTTTCTGCAGGTAGCCTTACCACGAAACGGTAGACGTGTAGCATCCGTGTGCGAGTGACGAGTAGTGCCACTGAACTAACGAAGCCGGCTAAATCCGGTATAGGTTTTTCCTTTGTGAGGACGTAGTACCGACATAATCTGGTGACGCCTCGACGTCACACCCAACTAAATGAACAACTTCATTTAAAAACTTGAAGGTTTTGATCCAAAGTAGTAAAACTTGATGTAACTCCTTCCCTTGAACAGGATATTCAAAGTTAATAAATTTTCAACTTATAGGATGTTAAGGACAGAGCACTCTGTTTTCAGCTAAATCAAGGCTGAAGTTAATCAGAGGTTAGAGGTTGAGTTCTTTCGAGGTTGGGGTCGTATGATACATTTCTGGAAAGCTTTGGAGGAGCTTTACAACTTTTCTGTTGAGTTCCAGAGGTGTTTCATCCCTTAACCACTCGAAAAATGCAGTAGAGTTGAAACTGTCCAGAAAACAGGACGGAGCAAAGACTCTCTGTAGACTCTCTGTAAATTAAGCATAACTTCCTGCATAAAAATCCAAAAATAGAAAATGAGGTGGTTCTGGGAAGCTTATGAGATGGGTTACAACTTTGTAACAGAAAGTTTTGTCAGATTAGGAACAGAATTAACTGGAATTCTTGGATCAAATCAGTACCTAAGGCAGGGAGGTGCTGTCCAATTGTTCCCAGAAATTCTGTTAACTTTGACATCTCATAACTTTTGAACCAGAGCAGATCTTAGGCCAACCAAATACTTTCTGGAAAGCTATTGAAGTTAACTTTAACTTTGATGTTGAGCTCCAGGACTGGTTTTGCTTTTAACCTGGCCTAAATCAGATTGATATGGAAACTGGTCAGGGCTGTCATGGGAACAGCAGATCAGCAGTCAAATTTGTTTAAAAATTTGAACTATGTTTCCAAGTGTTAAGGGTTCAATGACATATCTTATGTTATAACTCAATGGTTTACTGTTTAAATAAATATTTGACATTTCTCAAATATATTTTTACAGATGGCAGCAGATAAACGGTTGGAGAACGGGTGGGTAGTTTCCCACTGCTCTGACCGTAGCGGCTACCCGGGAGCATTGTGGCTAATGCTCCAATATTTCGGGTACAACCAGATGCCGCAATACTTCGCCAAGGAAGAAGGCGAAGAGGGGAACAAGACGTGGACGATCCATGTCGAGGTTCCTGCAGGGCCTACGCCACCCGGTTGGGTGCCATTCACCGTCACGGTGAGAGGAAGACAACCGGAAGGGATGTGGCAAGTGGCAGCCCGTGACACTATGTCACGTTTCTGCCAACTACACGTACAGGCTATGGAGGGAACTCCATACGCACTCGTTCCGGTGGAGGGACGAGCTCAGCATGTGTGGGAAGAGAGGTACCTAGAGGCAACAAACCCGAGTTGCCCAAGGTACAACCCCGCGGAGGCAAATCTCAGCCTCCAAATGAGGGCGGGAAACGCTGTGATGGACAGCCAAGCTGTTCATACGGAGCATCTCGCCACCAAGCTCAAGGAGAGCACAAGCCGTGGAGATCATTTTGAGAGTGCTCACAGTGCACTCCGCAATGTGCTCCTTCCGACGATCAAGCGACTGAATGAACAACACAATCAGTTGCGTCGTCTGAAGAAGGCAAAGAAGAAGAGCCGTGTTGACATTGCGGCGTTGCAAGAGCTGGTGCAGACCCTAACCCAGCAGAATGAGGACCTTGCTCAAGAGCGGGACGACGCTATTGAGGAAGGACAAGGCTGGGAAGAGGACTACAACCAGGCTATGGACGAGGTGCATGCATTGCAGGACCTCGTGCCCCCGGTATTGGGCGTACCGGTAGTCTTGGGTCTTCCAGCCATGGGAGAACCTGGAATGGGAGAAGAGGTGGTAGACCCCGAGCCACCAGCAGAGGTACCGGAGGAGGACGACCCACAGGAGGTCGAGTTCTACTCCGAGTAGGGGGTTACGGTTGCCAAGTAGGGCAGCTAGGGTAGCGTAACCCAACTTTTGTAATCGGTGACATGTCGTGTAGACAGTAGCGTATGTATAGGTAGTGACGACATGAGCACGACTTCTCGGAGATCCGAGAATAATGTATCTTGTATAAAGTTTATGCTTTATCAATATATGTGAATGTTGTGCAAGTTAATCATGCGTCGCTTCAATACTTACTCCTGTTTATGGAATTTTGAGTAAGACATGTGCTAATTGCTGCTGTGTTGAATTTCAGAATGACGCGTACTCGTGCCAACCCCGATGTTGGAGGTACTAGCCAAGGGGGAGAGACCTCCCAACCACCTCCCGAGGACTCCTCGGGACAGCAGCAGCAACAGCAACAGCAAACACCGCCACCGCCACTGCCAACGGTTACATTGGCCGACATTGTCGCGGCAATGGCGGGTTCACATCAGCAGCATACAGAGCTGCTGCAAACGTTAATTGCGAATACGTCTCGCCCAGAGAGACGTCAAGATCGTGAGGAGCGCCAACAGAGCTCCTACTCTGACTTCCTGGCGACTCATCCCCCTGTATTCTCAAGGGCGGATGAACCACTTGACGCGGACAACTGGCTCCGCGCCATAGAGATGAAGTTCGGGCTGCTCCAAATCAGCGAGCAGCGCAAGACTCAGTTCGCGGTCCAGCAGCTCCAAGGATCCGCGAGCGCGTGGTGGGCCAACTTTTGTGCTTCACAACCCACCGACCGAGTGATGACCTGGGCGGAGTTCCGGACGGCCTTCCGGGCCTATCATATACCGCCCGGTTTGATGAAGAGGAAGACGCAGGAATTCCTACACCTGCAACAAGGGAGCCGGAACGCGCTGGAGTACTCCAGAGCGTTCAACGATCTCGCACTCTACGCGTCGTATCACGCAGATACGGACGAGAAGCGGCGGGACCACTTTTACCAGGGGCTTAACCCGCTCCTGAAGGACAAGCTGGCGATGTTCAATCGCGGCAGCCTCAACGACATAATTGATGCTGCGATTGTTCAGGAAGACTCCGGCAAGGAGTTGGCGGCGGCAGAGCGAAAGCGAAGCGCGCCGCAGAGCAGCGGAGAAGGAGGCGGTCCTTCTCAGAAGTTTCGGATGGTGAATCGCCCACCATCAGGTCCGCGCTGGCAGCCACCACAGCGGTCGATGCCGTTCCGCGGTCGGCCGTATTCTTCACCGGCATTCCGGCCGGCACTGCCAGCACCACCGCAACAACAACAGCAGCAGCGGGCGATGCCGCGTGCGTTTGCACCTCCGCAACGCATGCCGGGCTTTCGTCCACCAAGTACTCCACCAGCAGCGGCCACATGTTACAAGTGTGGTCGTCCAGGACACTTCGCGAGCAGTTGCCCGGAGAGGCAAGGCGGCGGAGTGGTACCACAGTTTCCGGGGAGGAATCAACCCCGGAACCCTACTAATGCGCGGCGGGCAAACCCTAGGCCCGGTACTGTCCACCAGCTTGCCATTGAGGACGTGCCGGAGGGCGAGCCAATCCTTGCGGGTATGTTCCAACTCCACCAGCATCCCGCTATAGTACTATTTGATTCAGGCGCCACGCATAATTTTATTAGCCAAGCTTTCATTGCTAAACACAGCTTGCCAATACTACCCACCGATAGTCCATATTTAATTTGTTCACCGGGTGGGAAGATTTCAGCAAGCGTAATGGTCTCCAAAGCACCATTATGCTTAGCGGGTAGAGTGTACCCCACGTCTCTCATTATCTTAGAGGGACAGAAGGTCGATGTCATCCTAGGGATGTCGTGGTTAAACCGCCACGGCGCTGTTTTAGACACCGTCCTCCGAGTCGTGCACTTAAACTCAGGAGTGCACGGTTCTCACTCATTATTTCTGGACAGTCCAGAAATAAAACTTCCAAGTGTCTATCAAGCCACAACCATCAGATTGGAAGACATTCCAGTGGTCCGAGAATTCCCTGATGTATTCCCGGATGATTTGCCGGGGATGCCACCCGATAGAGAGGTGGAGTTCAAGATTGAACTTGCACCGGGAACCATGCCAATATCCCGAAGGCCGTACAAGATGGCGCCCAAGGAGTTGGCTGAACTGAAGACTCAGCTCACGGACCTTCTGGAGAAGGGTTTTATTAGGCCGAGCTCCTCGCCATGGGGCTGTTCGGCATTATTTGTCAAAAAGAAGGATGAAACGTTGCGGCTTTGCGTGGACTACCGTCCATTAAATGCCGTAACCATCAAGAACAAGTACCCGTTGCCACGGATCGACATGTTGTTTGATCAGTTGGTCGAAGCAAAGGTCTTTTCCAAGATGGATTTAAGATCCGGGTACCATCAGATTAAGATCAGGGCTGAGGACATTCCAAAGACAGCTTTTTCGACAAGGTACGGACTTTATGAGTACCTGGTCATGTCCTTTGGCCTCACCAATGCTCCAGCTCACTTCATGTACTTAATGAACTCGGTGTTCATGCCGGAGCTGGACAAGTTTGTCGTGGTCTTCATCGACGACATCCTGGTATATTCCAAGTCGGAGGAAGATCACAAGAAACATCTGCGTATAGTCTTGCAACGGCTGCGGGATCACAAGTTATACGCAAAGTTCAGCAAATGCGAGTTTTGGATATCGCAAGTGCCTTTCCTCGGGCATATCATCTCAGCGGAGGGTATCGCTGTGGACCCGAGCAAAATCACGCAAGTGCTGAATTGGAAATCCCCGAGAACTGTTCATGAGGTACGGAGTTTCCTCGGACTCGCGGGATATTATCGGAGGTTCATTCCGAACTTCTCGAAGATTGCCAAGCCAATGACAGAGCTGC
The DNA here is from genome assembly GCA_030760725.1 of Neostapfia colusana. NCBI lineage: Eukaryota > Viridiplantae > Streptophyta > Magnoliopsida > Poales > Poaceae > Neostapfia > Neostapfia colusana. Next base: position 2,232,601 of record JASWHV010000010.1, on the reverse strand, counting down.
TGAAGAAGGCTACCAAATATGTTTGGAGTCCAGCATGTGAAGCAGCATTCAAGGCTTTAGTCAAGCACCTGACATCAGCACCGGTTTTGGCGCAGCCAGACACAACAAAACCGTTCGATGTGTACTGCGATGCATCCGGCATTGGGCTCGGATGTGTGTTGATGCAAGACCGAAGGGTGGTCGCGTATGGGTCACGGCAGCTTAGGAATCATGAGCAAAATTATCCAACTCACGACTTGGAGCTCGCTGCCGTGGTACTTGCACTGAAAATGTGGAGGCACTACCTACTCGGTAACCTCGTACATTTATATACCGACCACAAAAGCCTCAAGTACATATTCACTCAGAAGGAGCTGAACATGAGGCAACGAAGATGGTTAGAACTGATAAAGGATTACGAGATAGAGATCCATTATCATCCGGGCAAGGCAAACGTTGTGGCAGACGCGCTAAGCCGCAAGTCACACGTCAATAATCTGACCATCACACCGTTGGAAGAGAGCGAACCACCACTACATGTGATTCCACATGGAGCTCTCTACAACCTAGCTTTGATCCCCACCATCCGTGAAGAGATAGCGGCAGCCCAGAAGAATGACAAGGGCATATCACATTTGCGGAGACGTGTAGACAGTGGGGAGTTGAAATGTTTCCGGAAGGACGGAGACGGCGTCCTATGGTTCAAGGACCGGATCGTCGTACCCCGAAACCCGGAGTTACGGAAGAAAATCTTTGATGAGGCTCACTTATCAAAGTTTTCTATTCACCCCGGCAGCAACAAGATGTATCAAGAACTCAGAAGCAAGTTTTGGTGGACACGGATGAAGCGAGAGACTGCAAAATACGTGTCCGAGTGTGATACATGTCGACGGGTGAAGGCAGACCACATGCGGAAACCGGGACTGCTGCAACCACTGGGCATTCCTGCCTGGAAGTGGGAGGACGTGAGCATGGATTTCGTCGTCGGTTTACCCACCACCTTACAGAAACATGATTCTGTGTGGGTGATCGTCGATCGGCTCACCAAAGTTGCCCATTTCATCCCGGTCAACACCAACTACAACGCCAAGAAGTACGCTGAACTGTATATCTCACGGATCCTATGCTTATACGGCGTACCCCGTACTATCGTATCGGACCGGGGCACTTTATTTGTGTCCCGTTTTTGGGAGCAGCTCCACGCTGCCTTGGGGACGAAGCTGATCCGTAGTTCAGCCTACCACCCGCAGACGGATGGGCAAACGGAGCGGGTAAATCAAATCTTAGAAGACATGCTACGAGCTTGCGCTATCGACCACGGCAAGAACTGGGATGATCACTTGCCGTTAGCCGAGTTCTCGTACAACAATGGGTACCAAGCCAGCATCAAGATGGCGCCCTACGAGGCGCTATACGGGAGAAAATGCCGCACACCATTGAATTGGTGTGAGTCTGGCGAGAGGGTTACCTTCGGGATTGATCTTGTCAACAACGCGGAAGAAAAGGTTCGATTAATTCAAGCGAACCTAAAAGCCGCTCAATCCCGACAGAAACAGTATGCGGACCGGAGAAGGCGCCCATTACAATTCGAAGTTGGAGATCACGTATACCTACGAGTGTCTCCAATGAAGGGCGTAAACAGATTTGGGGTGAGAGGAAAGTTAGCACCCCGATTCATCGGTCCATTCCAGATTACCGAAAGATGTGGATCGGTGGCATACCGGCTAAGATTACCAGAAGCACTTTCCGGTGTGCACGACGTCTTTCACATTTCCCAGCTGAGGAAGTGTCTCAAGCTATCAACTACCGTTCAGCTGGAAGACATTGAAGAACTGCAACCGGATCTCACCTATCGGGAGGAACCGGTGCAGATTATTGATGAAAAGGCCCGAACCACACGCAACCGTACGTTGTGGTTCTACAAGGTTCTGTGGAGTAATCACTCCATGGATGAAGCGACATGGGAGAGCGAAGAATTCCTTCGCACTAACTACCCCGACTTTCTCACGTCGCATATCCGGTAATTTTTCCACCGTCCTCTCTCTCATTTTCACCTTATAATCTCGGGACGAGATTCTTTTAAGGGGGGAGGAATGTAAGGGCCTCAGTTTTTGACACTCATTTGCAGTGTTCATCACCACACCACACACCTCATTTGAGGAAAAATGATGAACACAAATAAAGAGCAAGTAACAATTATCAACATGCTCATTAGGGAACAAACTCACACATTGCAAAAGTGGTACTTCCCACATGTGATATAGATGGGCTGGACATAGGAAAACTCCTACACTTTGCTAAGGATGTCCATGCCAAGTTTCACCCAAATTCAAAACATTTTTGAGGTCATCTTGGGTGTAGATAGGAAAGGGGCAGTTTGAAAACATATTCAAATTCAAACTGTTTTCACCCACTGAATTTAAAAGTGGAAGGCATATTCTTGCTCAGCACATTTTTGTGAGCTCACACACCAATTTTCACTCCATTTGGAGTTGATCTTGACATGAGCTAAGGGGGAGAAATTCAAACTTTATTTGAATTTCAAACTGCACTTGTGCTGAAATTCATTCAAACCAAACCTCATTTGAACTTTGATCAATTCAAATGGCTCTTGGGTGAATAATTTGAGTTGCCAAGGGTAGAATAGGGTTCACTGTTTACCACAGCTGTTAGGAATAAATTTCAGAGGTTAAAAGAGGAGTGGGACCCACATGTCAGCCTCAGCCTCAAAGCAAACCGACTGAACCACAGTTCAGTCGGTTCCCGGCTGTTGTGCGCGCGCGCCACCGAAGGGGCCGGCCGGCGCCAGCTCCTGCTGCGTGCCCCAAGCCGGAGGCCAGCCGGCCGAGCTATTTATTCCCTCCCCGGCGTGCCTCAGTCACCATTTCCCCGAGCTACCGACGTGCGCGACTGTTTTTCCCACTGCCATCGCCGCCGCTCGAGTTCCTGCTTGATCAAGCCGATCGCAGCTCCCTCTTTCCATTCCAAGGTCCCAGCAAGGTACTAGCAACCATCCTCCATCCTTCCCATTGATAGAAATCGATTGAAACCGAGTGATATCGGCTGTGCCGAAAGATCAAACTCGGAACTGGAAACCGCCGCACCTCGGGCTCTCGTGGACAGCCCAACCTGGGCGTTGTCACGCCCGAGCCAAGGCACCCTTGGACGCGCAAGTGATCGGTGCTGCTCATCCCCGAGCCACAGCTCGAGTGGTTGCTCACCGGCGGCGAATTTCCACTTTTCCCCTTTCTGTGTGCAGAACGAACCTCGGGTACGATTCTGTTTAATTCGTGCTCTAGAAAGGATTAGAGGGCCTCAGGCCACTCCCACACGAACTAGACACGGTGACGCACAAGTTGCCTTCACAACTCTGGGCCGGAGAACTTCTGTGCCCGGCGTAATTCAAGGTCTACTAATGGCGGAACGCACGGGGGGTATCGGGCGCACGGTGAGGACCTATTTCGGGCCTTCCCCGAGCTGCCCCGAGTTCATGTCGACCTTCTCTGAGGTCCACTGATGCTCCCCGACCGGTTTCCCAAGTAGCTGAGGCACTAGGAGCATCAGCCGACATGGCCGAAGTCGTTCCGATATGGCGGCTCGTCGCCGACCATGCTCCGGCCGTTGTCATGAGCAGCTGACCCTCGGATCATGTTCCCCAAGTAAAAGTAGGCAGGGGCGGCCAGAATCAAGAAGTTTGAAGCTGTACAGCAGCCGGCGGCGAGCTCTCCGGCGAGGTCCCTCGGCGGCGGAGCGCGGGTGTCGCGAGGTTGAAGAAGGGGGTGGACCCCAGCTGTCAGCGGCCGATATTTTGAATCGGGATCCGGCTGCGGCCGGGATCGGGTGTGCTGGCGCGCAAAAGCCTTGTGGGCCGCGGTGTGCTGTCGCTTCGGCGTGCGACGCGTGTCTCCTGGGCCCACGCGCGAGTTTAAACTTTTCCCCGATTTTCAGATTTCCTTCAAACTTCAAATCCTTATAACTTTGGCTAGAAAGCTCCAAATTGAGTGAACCAAATTTTGCTGGATTCAGCTCTTTGAGTACTTTCCAGAAAATCAAGTGTCACTTCATGAGATTCCTTAATTCTCCAGAATTAATTCCTTAAAGTTTAAACTGTTAGGAATTTTAACTGGAGAATCATTTGGAGGAAAATCCTGAAATTTTGCTGAGAAGTTCACCAAAATATCCTTGAACTACCATAAAAATTTCAGATCCATTTGAGCTCATTTAGTCCACCTAATGGTGTGATTAGTAAAACTGTTCCAGAGAAAATAGAAAATGTTCAGAAACATTTTCAGAATTTTCTCTGAAATTGTTTAGCTCATATCTTTAGTTAGAGACTTCCAAATTAAGTGAGACCAATTCCATTAGAACCCTCTGAAAATCTAGTTTTCAGAAAGTCATAGTTTGTTTCATGAAAATACCTAGAACACCCTAAAAGCCTTTAATTAAGGTCAAGGACATAATTATTTGTGGAGGGCTCAAATGAGCTTTGCTGCAACTAAAACTTGACCAAGTCTCTGTTTAGGTTGTAACCAAGCCACAGTAAAAGTTTCACAGTCATTAGGTCTATCTAGTAAAGGTTATAGACTTCACAACTTCAAAGTTAATACAAAAGCATTTAATTAATACATACATTGCTCTTATCATGTAGTCGCTAAGGTCGAGGAGGAACCCGAAGTCCTAGACTTCGTTACTCCGGAGGAACAGCTAGCCTACGACCAAGAGCAGCAAGGCAAGCCCCGGTTTGCATTAACCTTTTTACAAATTTTATTGTTTTGAGCACATACTTGTTTCCCTTTGTTCGTTGCATTAGAGTCTTGATTGGAAACCCAACTGCACAGCCAAGAAAACCATGGGTTGGGTTTAGGATTGAAAACCTCGTTAGCCACTGCATTGCTAGAATAGAGTAGGATTCGGTACAAGTCGAGTAGTTGGAACTACTCGCGAGAATAGGCTAGAGGCACATTGCTCGGGTAGAGATAGCACATGAAACACATGGCAAGAAAATGAGACCGAGCGGAGAGTAAGGGCAGCAGGACTTTGGGGCTTGTGTGCTGTAGCTCCGCTTGTGTCGATTGAGGACCGAGCCGTGTGCGGGCCTGTTGAACAAGCTAGAACAGTACCGAAGACCTACCGGCTATATGGGAACCGGGAAACTGATGTAACTCGGGTAGCTGGGTGTTGAGGCATTGCCCGTCGTTCAGAGGGTAGGTTGAGAGCTCGAGGTGTAAATCAGCTGGCGGCACAGAGATGCGCGTGCAGGGACCTCTTGCTCGGGACGATGGGACCGGTTCAATATTTGGCTAACGGGTGAAAGGTAGTCGCGTACGGCGTCCGTGATGGTTGTTGTAGGCAACATCGAGTACGGGCGTACGTGACGGGTTGTTCGGGTAACCCTGCAGGTGTAAATCGATTATAATCGCCGTCCCTCGCGGTCAGTGAGTACCACTTGTTCACTGTACCGTGACGTAGAAAGAACAGGCTAGTTACATGTTAAAATGTTGCTGATTGAAAGTTGGATATTGATTGTTAATGATATGTTGTAGCTTAGTGCTAACTAAAGTTCTTTTCAACTTTGGGCAAAGTACATGAGAGAAATGCGTTTCTTGTTTGATTGCGGCTCTCTCATGTGCCTTAGCGTAAAGTTCTCCACAACCTGCTGCTAAAACTTGAAAGTAAGGTTCTACTAATTAGGCGAGTCCTTGCAAATGATTTTTACCTCATGCAACCCATCACCCTCATGTAGAAGTTTCATGTTTAGGTGAGACGGGTCAGACTTGCTGAGCCTTCGTGCTCACTGCTTGTGTTTGAAGCTTTTGCAGGGTTCTATGAGGAAGGGACTCCCGAAGAGGAGACGGAACCCCAGGAGGGGAACCCCGTCGAGTGGGAGTCGTGCACGCCGCAGAGTTAGTGTGCGAGTGTGCTAGCAAGGACACGTTCGAGGGCTGAACGTGCACTTGATGCTTAGTCTACGCCCGCGAGTGTGGACTAAACTTATTTTGATGTAAACATGTTAATAAACTTGTTTATGTAATAAAGCTTCCGCTTCCGCTTTGTACCTTTGACGTGTGTTATACGGTGTTGTGCAACGCAGCACCCCTCAGCGTGATCCTGGCTCGACAGGACCAGTGGGGTCGTGTCAATTAGCAACTCCGTCATAGCTTTTGCTATCTTAGAGAAGTCTTTAATGAAGCGCCGATAGTATCCTGCCATCCCAAGGAAACTCCGAATATCCCTCACGCTCTTCGGTTGGTCCCACTTCATAACATCTCTCATCTTTCTAGGATCAACCGATACCCCTTCCTTGGAGATAATGTGGCCTAGGAAAGATATTTCCTTTAGCCAAAATTGACACTTGTTGAGCTTGGCATACAATTGATGCTCACGCAATTTCTGCAGGGTCAATCTCAGATGTTCTTCATGCTCCTCCTCACTTTTTGAATACACCATAATGTCGTCGATGAAAACTACGACGAACTTGTCCAAGTACTCCATGAAAACCTTGTTCGTAAGGTACATGAAGTATGCGGGTACATTCGTCAATCCAAAAGACATAACGGTATATTCATATGAACCATACCGTGTCTGGAAGGCTATCTTATGTATATCAGAGGGCTTAATCTTCAGCTGGAAGTATCCCGACCGAAGATCAATCTTGGAGAATACTCGGGCTCCTTTCATTTGATCGAACAGGTCCTCTATACGGGGCAGAGGGTATTTATTTTTGATTGTCACCTCGTTGAGAGACCTGTAGTCCACGCACATTCTTTGGGTTCCATCCTTCTTGTCCACGAAGAGTACCGGAGCTCCCCATGGTGACGAGCTTGGACGGATAAAACCCTTCTCCAACTGTTCTTCAATTTGTTTCTTGAGTTCAACTAGCTCGTTGACGGGCATCCTATATGGTCTCTTAGCTATAGGTGCAGTTCCGGGTACCAAATCTATGGCAAACTCGATGTCCCGATCAGGGGGCATTCCTGGGAGCTCTTTCGGGAATACGTCCGAAAATTCCTGAACCACTGGAATGCTGTTAAATGTTGTTCCTTCGACGTGGTTCAAATTTGCCCGTTCGGTTGTTTGCTGGTCTGACTCAAACTCGACATGAATACCATGTTCGTTTGTCAACTGCACGATCCTTTTTGCACATTGGATTACTCCATTGTGCTTGCTTAACCAATCCATTCCGAGTATGATGTCAATCCCGTGGGAGTCCAAGACAATAAGGTCGGCAAGGAAGTCTACTCCCCTTATTTTAAGGCTTACTTTAGGACACACTATATTAGTCCTCATTTCCCCACCGGGAGAATTAACTAACATAGCATATTCTAAGTGGGATACGGGTAGTTGATGTTTGGCAACATATTTGGATGATATGAAGGAATGCGATGCTCCGGAATCAAATAAAATGGTGGCTGGGTTGGAGTTGGCAAGGAACATACCAATTGCGACGTCCTCAGCCTGTTGTGCTTCTTCAGCAGTGACATGGTTCACGTGGCCACGAGCATAGTTCTGCGGTCCATGTTTCCCTTGGTTGTCCCCTCTGTTTGGTTTCTGGTTCTGCTTGGGCACGTTACCTTGCTGTCCAGGGCCTCTCCTCCGGCACTGGTTAGCGAAGTGGCCTACTTCCCCGCATGCAAAGCATGCCATGTTGCCTACAGCAGCAGGTACGTTGGGGCGGGGGTTTTGAACAGGGGCGCCATTGTTAGGTCGGGGCGCTGGAGGCATGGGCACACGAGGTGATGTTGCAACGAATTGTTGCTGTGGTGGCTGACCAGGACGGTACGCAGGAGTGGTCGATCCATACTGCGGGGCAGGGGCATGTACCTAGGTCGTACGTTGCTCCCTTGGGGCTGGTATGGCATCTTCCTCTTGCACTCTCGCTCGATCTCTCGGATCTTGTTTTCAACCACAATAGCCTTGTCAACCACCTTCTGGAAGCTTACGTAGTCATTGTTGAGGAGCTGAACCTGGATCTCATTGTTCAACCCTCTCATGAACAGCTACTGCTTCCTCTGGTCCGAGTTGACATCTTCGGGGGCGTACCAGGACAGTTGTATGAACTTGTTGAGATACTCGTTCACACTCTTCTGTCCTTGGCGGAGACCTTCAAACTCCCGCCTGTTGAGCATCATTACACCAGCAGGGATGTAGTGAGAGCAGAAACTTTCCTTGAACTCAGTCCAAGTGATTGTCTCCGGGTTGGCATGGGCGTTGCTCAAGGCATCCCACCAGTCAGCAGCAGCTCCCGTAAGTTGGTGCGATGCAAAGAGAACCTTCTCTCGTTCATTGCACTGAACAATGGCGAGCTTCTTCTCCATGGACTTCAACCAATCATCGGCCTCCATTGGATCGCTTGCTTGAGCAAAGGTGGGTGGTCGGGTCCTCATGAACTCTCCCAACCTGTTATGAGCCGGCGGTGGTTGTGGCGGTGGTGCCGGAACGTGGTTTTGGTTGGCCTGCAACTGACCCAAAGTTTGGATCATGGTTTGCATAAGCTGGTTTTGCATGGCCATCAACCTTTCCAGATGGTTTTCACCAGCTCCGGGGTTAGCAGGAACTTCATCATGGTCATCCTCCTGGACGTTCCTTCGGCTGGCGTTTCCTCTCACCATCTGTGAGAGAGAACGAAATAGAATAGAAGGTTAGAAGGTTAGGTAGGTCCCTTCAACTATATGCATCAAGGTGAGTTAGACTATATATATTAGCCCTTATGAGGATGTGATCAAGTGCCGAAGCATTTCACACCTCTTTCTTCTTACGTATGGACAACGTTTTTGAGACGTCCCACAACTCACACTAAGCACATAATCACACACAATCATTGCAAGGGCTCATACAACTCCTATTCAAGGATGGTTTCCTATACCAAGGTGGTTTCAAGGCCAATCTAAGCTATTCACCCTAGGATGCTTCCTTTGGTCAGCGTGGCTTAGCTAACTGTAACTTCTATTTTTAGGGGTGTAACTTGTTGTTAACCCGTGGCTCTAATATCAATCTAAGGTTTCTATCTAGGCGTGTAACCTACTGTCAACCCGTGGCTCTGATACCAATCTGTGACACCCTCAATTCTGTGGAAAACCACGGAACCGAGAACTAATGTATATGTGTGCCCAGGATGTTCATCACACATACACATACGTTCCACAAACTGAATTCAGATTATATATTACCACGAATAACAGAGTTATTACAATACCTCATGAGTCTTGGACTCATGCTTACAGCGGAAGTCTTATTTCTATGCAGCGGAAGTCTTATTTTAATGCGGAAGCAAAAACTAATGTGGAAGCAAAACTAAGCAGAAGTGACTCCATCTCTACTCCTTCCACAGGAAAGGTTGAGAACAGATCACACGCCATAATGCTCCACTTGGTCTTCATATTAGCCTTCTCTTGCTGTTGATGACGAAATAATAATGCAAGTTTGAGTACGATGATGTACTCAGCAAGTGCGGAAAAACACATGATATGCAGCTCATAAACAAGGTAGGTATAAAAGTCTTATTTGCAGAAAAGCAGACTTGTAAAACCATGATAAAACAGCAACTTATCTTTAGATGAATGCAATCCCAGCATGTATTAAATTACCAACACACCTCCATCACTTCCCGTGTTCCATCCGAACATTAACCAATCCTTTATTCATGCTCACGAATACCTCCTCGTATTCGCTACCATCTCACCTCGTAATTCAACCTCGTCTCACACCGAGACCAATCTCATGTCATGTCCCAACAGTCATGTAACCATCTCATCACTCAGACTCAACTGTCCCAACAACTAAACCATAACCAAATCCATAACCAAATCCATAACCAAAAAATTTCCCTATAACCATCCGAACTAATCATGGCAGTTTAGCCAGGTGCTCGTGACCGTAAGCTCGCCTATCATGATAGTTTTAGACTCTGCAGAGTTTGCACCTTTTTACCCACAAGTTTGTGATTTCGTCACCCGTCGGTGACTGCAGAACCTCCATTATACCAGTACACAACCGTCGGTGTATGGTCAAGAGATCACAAAATAGCCTTTACAAAGGGGTTACTAGATGTATGGACTCACTAAGGTTTCACCGGCAGGCTAGAATCTCCAATTCTCCCACCCACGGGCCCCCTCTTGTGCCATGTAGTTCCCAGGGCAGTCCTCACTCGACTCCCATTTCCCGCGCCTTCCACAGTCCATAACATTCTAGCAACTTACCTAATTACTCAGCTAAGCCGCACCCATACTTGGCCTTGTGGTGGCACTGTTATCCTGGCATGTGCATGCATGAACCGGTCCTTAGATCTACGGCAAGTAAAACCACCATCTCATGCTACCTCATTCACAAACCCAAGCTTACCTAGATCTCCCTCCATTCATTAACCTCATCAGTTACTTATTATCAATACGAGTGCAGTTAGCTAGACACATCTATCTCGCTCCCCAATCCGATAGACTCAGTGAAGCATAAAGCAAAAACCATACCCGACTCATAAACTTCCCAAGCGACAAGGGTGGTTTAACCAATACTCGTAAACTCCTAAAAAGGGTTTCCCATTATGTTTGACTCATCACACACACTCTTTTTGCAAAACAAAATAATTTTTGTCCAAACATAGGATCAATATGGTCAAGGGGCACTTGCCTTGTTCTTGCGGTTCCGGTTGTTCTTGGATCTCAAAACCTGGTTGTTGCAGTTCGTCGTAGACAGCTCCCTGAGCTTGTCCTGCTAGGTAGGATCACGTGCATACAGGATTCACAGCAATCAATATTTATGTACAAACCTTAAACTAGATGTGATGATGCATATGCATGGTATCTCATGATTAGTTTTATTAGATTGATCTGTATGTGCTTTTACAAGGCCTTGTATGGACAGGGGTGTTCGGATCAAAGGTGGACGTGGCAATGATCTTGTCTTTAGATCAAACTGATCATCAAGTGATCTGCCCACGAGAAGGCTTCTGTTCGAAAGGAATTGAAGAACAGATGCAAAGAGATGAACACAATGATATTGAAGTCCTACCTCTCGTTCTTCTTGACTTCGAGGTCCTCCTTAGACCGCTCGGTTCTCCTTCGATGATCTCCCTCGTTGCGCTTCAGCGATGGTTGGCTCGGCGAGTTAGGGCTAGGACTCTAAGTCGTCGGCTCAGGAGTCTGTAAGGGCCTCAGTTTTTGACACATAATTGAAGTGTTCATCACCACACACACACACCTCATTTGAGGAAAGATGATGAACACAAATGAAGAGCAAGTAACAATTATCAACATGCTCATTAGAAAACAAACTCACACCTTGCAAAAGTGGTATTTCCCACATGTGATATAGATGGGCTGGACATATGAAAACTCCTACACTTTGCTAAGGATGTCCATGCCAAGTTTCACCCAAATTCAAAACCTTTTTGAGGTCATTTTGGGTATAGATAGGAAGAGGGCAGTTTGAAACCATATTCAAATTCAAACTGTTTTTATCCCATGAATTTAAAAGTGGAAGGCATATTCTTACTCAGCACATTTTTGTGAGCTCACACACCAATTTTCACTCCATTTGGAGTTGATCTTGACATGAGCTAAGTGGGAGAAATTCAAACTTTATTTGAATTTCAAACTGAACTTGTGCTGAAATTCATTCAAACCAAACCTCATTTGAACTTTGATCAATTCAACTGGCTCATGGGTGAATAATTTGAATTGCCAAGGGTAGTATGGGGTTCACTGTTTACAACAGTGATTAGGAGTAAATTTCAGAGGTTAAAATGGGGGTGGGACCCACATGTCAGCCTCTACCTCAACACAAACCGACTGAAACACAGTTCAGTCGGTTCCCGGATGCAGTGTGCGCGCGCCACCGGGGGGGGCAGCCGGCGCCAGCTCCTGCTGCGCGCCCCAAGCCGGAGACCAGCCGCCGGGCTATTTATTCCCTCCCCGGCGTGCTTCAGTCGCCCATTCCCCGAGCTGCCGACGTGCACGACCTGTTCTTCCACTGCCATCGCCGCCGCTCGAGCTCACGCTTGATCAAGCCCGATCACTCGCGAGCACAGCCTCCTCCACAGCAAAACGGCACCAAGAGATCGTGAGCAACCTCCTAGACTCCGTGTTGGCCAGTGAGCAAACGTCCTCGAGCTGTACGAGCCATTTCTCCGGCGAGCCGAACATCGCCGCCGATCGGGCTCCCGTGGACAGCACGGCACGACCGTTGTCACGTCCTCTTCTCTACACAAGAAAGGTGCGTGATTGTATGTAGATGGAGTAGCCGAAAGCCGTTTGGCGATTGATCAACCCTCGGCCGAGAATTTACAAATTTACTCTTGATCAGTTCATAAGGACCGAGCTCACCTTCGGGTGAAATTCGTGCTCTATGCACGAGGGTTGGACGAGCTCGTTACCTAGTAGCTTCTACGCACGATAGCGCCCACGCTCGAACTGGAATTAGAGAAAACCATCGAGAATCGGCCATGATATGGCTGTTTTCCCCGCCGCCATGGCTGAACACCTCGGCTCACCGTCGAGAGCCTAGTTGCCGGCATTTCTAGCTTCCACCCAGCCTTGGTTCGTGTTTCCCATGCTCTACTGATGCTCTCCGACTGATTTCCGGTCGATTTGGTGCACGGGAGAGCGGGACCGACCTCACCGGAACCCTAGCAGGTGCTGTCATCAGTGCGCACGGGTTTCCGGTCATCGCCGGCGGCCGGCGACCCCACCATCGAGTCCAGGGGGTCAGTAAAGGGGCAGGCGGCAAGTTTCGGGCCGGGGGGTGGCCGGGAACTCAGTTCCGGCGAGGGTCGCCGGAGAACGCCGCCGCCGCGCAGTTGGCGCGAGGAGGGAGACGACGCACTGTATGCGGGGCCCACCAGCCAGAGTTTAAACTTTTTCCCGAATTTCAGTTTCAGTTCAAACTTCAAATCCTTATAACTTTGGCTAGGAAGCTCCAAATTGAGTGAACCAAATTTTGCTGGATTCAGCTCTCCGAGTACTTTCCAGCAAATCAAGTTTCACTTCATGAGAACCCTTAATGTTCCAGAATTAATTCCTCAAAGTTTAAACTGTTAGGAATTTTAACTGGGGAATCCTGTGGAGGAAAATCCTGAAATTTTGCTGGGATATTCACCAAAATATCCCTGAACTACCATAAAAATTTCAGATCCATTTGAGCTCATTTAATCCACCTAATGGTGTGATTAGTGAAACTGTTCCAGAGAAAATAGAAAATGCTCAGAAACATTTTCAGAATTTTCTCTGAAATTGTTTAGCTCATATATTTAGTTAGAGACTTCCAAATTAAGTGAGACCAACTCCATTAGAACCCTCTGAAAATCTAGTTTTCAGAAAGTCATAGTTTGTCTCATGAAAATTCCTAGAACACCCTAAGAGTTCCAATTAAGGTCAAGGACATAATTATTTGTGGAGGGCTCAAATGAGCTCTGCTGCAACTAAAACTTGAGCAGGTCTCTGTTTAAGTTGTAACCAAGCCACAGTAAAAGTTTCACAATCATTAGGTCTATCTAGCAAAGGTTATAGACTTCACAACTTCAAACTTAATACAAATGCATTAAATTAATACATGTATTGTTTCTATCATGTAGTCGCTAAGGTCGAGGAGGAACCCGAAGTCCTAGACTTCGTTACTCCGGAGGAACAGCTAGCCTACGACCAAGAGCAGCAAGGCAAGCTCCGGTTTGCATTAACCTTTTTACAAAGTTTTATTGTTTTGAGCACATACCTGTTTCCTTTATTCTATGCATTAGAGTCTTGTTTGGAAGCCCCACTGCATAGCCAAGAGAACCATGGGTTGGGTTTAGGATTGCAAACCCCGTTAGCCACTGCATTGTTAGGATAGAGTAGGATTCGGTACAAGTCGAGTAGTTGGAGCTACTCGCGAGAATAGGCTAGAGGCACATTGCTCGGGTAGAGATAGCACATGATACACATGGCAAGAAAATGAGACCGAGCGGAGAGTAAGGGCAGCAGGACTTTGGGGCCTGTGTGCTGTAGCTCCGCTTGTGTCGATTGAGGACCGAGCCGTGTGCGGGCCTGTTGAACAAGCTAGAACAGTACCGAAGACCTACCGGCTATATGGGAACCGGGAAACTGATGTAACTCGGGTAGCTGGGTATTGAGGCATTGGCCGTCGTTCAGAGGGTAGGTTGAGAGCTTGAGGTGTAAATCGGCTGGCGGCACGGAGATGCGCGTGCAGAGACCTCTTGCTTGGGACGATGGGACCGGTTCAATATTTGGCTGACGGGTGAAAGGTAGTCGCGTACGGCGTCCGTGATGGTTGTTGTAGGCAACATCGAGTACGGGCGTACGTGACGGGTTGTTCGGGTAACCCTGCAGGTGTAAATCGATTATAATCGCCGTCCCTCGCGGTCAGTGAGTACCACTTGTTCACTGTACCGTGACGTAGAAAGAACAGGCTAGTTACATGTTAAAATGTTGCTGATTGAAAGCTGGACATTGATTGTTAATGATATGCTGTAGCTTAGAGCTAATTAAAGTTCTTTTCAACTTTGGGCAAAGTACATGAGAGAAATGCGTTTCTTGTTTGATTGCGGCTCTCTCATGTGCCTTAGCGTAAGGTTCTCCACAACCTGCTGCTAAAACTTGAAAGTAAGGTTCTACTAATTAGGCGAGTCCTTGCAAATGATTTTTACCTCATGCAACCCATTACCCTCATGTAGAAGTTCCATGTTTAGGTGAGACGGGTCAGACTTGCTGAGCCTTCGTGCTCACTGCTTGTGTTTGAAGCTTTTGCAGGGTTCTATGAGGAAGGGACTCCCGAAGAGGAGACGGAACCCCAGGAGGGGAACCCCGTCGAGTGGGAGTCGTGCACGCCGCAGAGTTAGTGTGCGTGTGTGCTAGCAAGGACACGTTCGAGGGCTGAACGTGCACTTGATGCTTAGTCTACGCCCGTGAGTGTAGACTGAACTTATTTTGATGTAAACATGTTCATAAACTTGTTTATGTAATAAAACTTCCGCTTCCGCTTTGCACCTTTGACGTGTGTTATACGGTGCTGTGCAACGCAGCACCCCTCAGCGTGATCCTGGCTCGACAGGACCAATGGGGTCGTGTCAGCGTGGTATCAGAGCTCGCTTGAGGTTTAACACAGTACAAAGGTCTTTTTTTTCAAAAATACAGTGAGGAACGAGTTAGTAGCCCGTATAAGGATGTTATTAGTATATAGAAAGTGGCTTATTACCCTATTTGTTATGTCAGAAAATCGTGCATCTCGGGACATTCATGTCTTGGGGGGTGCACGTAAGCGCTGTCGACCAGTGCGCACAAGCTGAAGGGTGGAGCCCCACGGGTGGCAGGTAACCCGACCCGCTTTGATATCCTCTACGACTCTTCATGTCGTTTGGGGTATTCGAGCAACGTCTGTCCCTGGCGTGCATGGTGCAAATTGGGAAACCCCGTCACGTGGTCCGAAACGTGAACACGTAACTCAAGGCGTGGTTGGCTTGAGAACATCCGGGCGAGTGATGACGGCCGGGTGTACAAACTGTATGGATTCCGGGCTCGGTGTGCAGCCAAGTCTGATGATTGTGTGAGTTTCTGCAGGTAGCCTGACCACGAAACGGTAGACGTGTAGCATCCGTGTGCGAGTGACGGGTAGTGCCACTGAACTAACGAAGCCGGCTAAGTCCGGTATAGGTTTTTCCTTTGTGAGGACGTAGTACCGACATAATCTGGTGACGTATCGACGTCACACCCCACTAAATGAACAACTTCATTTAAAAACTTGAAGGTTTTGATCCAAAGTAGTAAAACTTGATGTAACTCCTTCCCTTGTACAGGATATTCAAAGTTAACAAGCTTTCAACTTATAGGATGTTAAGGACAGAGCACCCTGTTTTCAGCTGAATCAAGGCTGAAGTTAATCAGAGGCTAGAGGTTGAGTTCTTTCGAGGTTGGGGTCGTATGATACATTTCTGGAAAGCTTTGGAAGAGCTTTACAACTTTTCTGTTGAGGTCCAGAGGTGTTTCATCCCTTAACCACTCGAAAAATGCAGTAGAGTTGAAACTGTCCAGAAAACAGGACAGAGCAAAGACTCTCTGTAAACTCTCTGTAAATTAAGCATAATTTCCTGCTTAAAAATCCAAAAATAGGAAATGAAGTACTTCTGGAAAGCTTATGAGATGGGTTACGACTTTGAAACAGAAAGTTTTGTCAGATTGGGAACAGAATTAACTGGGATTCTTGGATCAATTCAGTACCTAAAGCAGGGAGGTGCTGTCCAATTGTTTCCAAAAATTCTTTTAACTTTGACATCTCATAACTTTTGAACCAGGACAGATCTTAGGCCAACCAAATACTTGCTGGAAATCTATTGAAGTTAACTTTAACTTTGATGTTGAGCTCCAGAATTGGTTTTGCCTTTAACATAGCCTAAATCAGGTTGATATGGAAACTGGTCAGGGCTGTCATGGTAACAGCAGATCAGCAGTCAAATTTGTTTAAAAATTTGAACTATGTTTCCAAGTGTTATGGGTTCAATGACATATCTTATGTTATAACTAAATGGTTTACTGTTTAAATAAATATTTGACATTTCTCAAATATATTTTTACAGATGGCAGCAGATAAACAGTTGGAGAACGGGTGGGTAGTTTCCCACTGTTCTGACCGTAGCGGCTACCCGGAAGCATTGTGGCAAATGCTCCAATATTTCGGGTACAACCAGATGCCGCAATACTTCGCCAAGGAAGAAGGCGAAGAGGGGAACAAGACGTGGACGATCCATGTCGAGGTTTCCGTAGGACCTATGCCACCCGGTTGGGTGCCATTCACCGTCACGGTGAGAGGAAGACGGCTGGAAGGGATGTGGCAAGTGGCAGCCCGTGACACTATGTCACGTTTCTGCCAACTACACGTGCAGGCTATGGAGGGAACTCCATACGCACTCGTTCCGGTGGAGGGACGAGCTCAGCATGTGTGGGAAGAGAGGTACCTGGAGGCAACAGACCCGAATTGCCCAAGGTACAACCCCGCGGAGGCAAACCTCAGCCTCCAAATGAGGGCGGGAAACGCTGTGATGGACAGCCAAACTGTTCATACGGAGCGTCTCGCCACCAAGCTCAAGGAGAGCACAAGCCGTGGAGATCATTTTGAGAGTGCTCACAGCGCACTCCGCAATGTGCTCCTTCCGACGATCAAGCGACTGAATGAACAACACAATCAGTTGCGTCGTCTGAAGAAGGCAAAGAAGAAGAGCCGTGTTGACATCGCGGCGTTGCAAGAGCTGGTGCAGACCCTAACCCAGCAGAATGAGGACCTTGCTCAGGAGCGGGACGATGCTATCGAGGAAGGCCAAGTCTGGGAAGAGGACTACAACCAAGCTATGGACGAGGTGCATGCATTGCAGGACCTCGTGCCCCCGGTATTGGGCGTACCGGTAGTCTTGGGTCTTCCAGCCATGGGAGAACCTGGAATGGGAGAAGAGGTGGTAGACCCCGAGCCACCAGCAGAGGTACCGGAGGAGGACGACCCACAGGAGGTCGAGTTCTACTCCGAGTAGGGGGTTACGGTTGCCAAGTAGGGCAGCTAGGGTAGCGTAACCCAACTTTTGTAATCAGTGACATGTCGATTAGACAGTAGCGTATGTATAGGTAGTGACGACATGAGCACGACTTCTCGGAGATCCGAGAATAATGTATCTTGTATAAAGTTTATGCTTTATCAATATATGTGAATGTTGTGCAAGTTAATCATGTGTCGCTTCAATACCTACTGCTGTTTATGGAGTTTTGAGTAAGACATGTGCTAATTGCTGCTGTGTTGAATTTCAGAATGACGCGTACTCGTGCCAACCCTGATGTTGGAGGTACTAGCCAAGGGGGAGAGACCTCCCAACCACCTCCCGAGGACTCATCGGGACAGCAGCAGCAACAGCAACAACAAACACCGCCACCGCCACTGCCAACGGTTACGTTGGCCGACATTGTCGCGACAATGGCGGGCTTGCATCAGCAGCACACAGAGTTGCTGCAGACTCTCATCGCCAATACGTCTCGACCAGAGAGACGTCAAGAGCGTGAGGAGCGCCAACAGAGCTCCTACTCCGACTTCCTGGCGACTCATCCCCCTGTATTCTCAAGGGCGGATGAACCACTTGACGCGGACAACTGGCTCCGCGCCATAGAGATGAAGTTCGGGCTGCTCCAAATCAGCGAGCAGCGCAAGACTCAGTTCGCGGTCCAGCAGCTCCAAGGATCCGCGAGCGCGTGGTGGGCCAACTTCTGTGCTTCACAGCCCACCGACCGAGAGATGACCTGGGCGGAGTTCCGGACGGCCTTCAGGGCCTATCATATACCGCCCGGTTTGATGAAGAGGAAGACGCAGGAGTTCCTACACCTGCAACAAGGGAGCCGGAACGCGCTGGAATACTCCAGGGCGTTCAACGATCTCGCGCTCTACGCGTCGTATCACGCGGATACAGACGAGAAGCGGCGAGACCATTTTTACCAGGGGCTTAACCCGCTCCTGAAGGATAAATTGGCGATGTTCAATCACGGCAGCCTCAACGACATCATTGATGCTGCGATTGTTCAGGAGGACTCCGGCAAGGAGTTGGCGGCGGCAGAGCGAAAGCGAAGCGCGCCGCAGAGCAGCGGAGAAGGAGGCGGTCCTTCTCAGAAGTTTCGGATGGTGAATCGCCCACCATCAGGTCCACGCTGGCAACCACCACAGCGGTCGATGCCGTTCCGCAGTCAGCCGTACTCTTCACCGGCATTCCGGCCGGCACTGCCAGTACCACCGCAACAACAGCAGCAGCGGGCGATGCCGCGTGCGTTTGCACCTCCGCAACGCATGCCGGGCTTTCGTCCACCGAGTACTCCACCAGCAGCGGCCACATGTTACAAGTGTGGTCGTCCAGGACACTTCGCGAGCAGTTGCCCGGAGAGGCAAGGCGGCGGAGTGGCACCACAGTTTCCGGGGAGGAATCAACCCCGGAACCCTACTAATGCGCGGCGGGCAAACCCTAGGCCCAGCACTGTCCACCAGCTTGCCATTGAGGACGTGCCGGAGGGCGAGCCAATCCTTGCGGGTATGTTCCAACTCCACCAGCATCCCGCTATAGTACTGTTTGATTCAGGCGCCACGCATAATTTTATTAGCCAAGCTTTCATTGCTAAACACAGTTTGCCAATATTACCCACCAATAGTCCATATTTAATTTGCTCACCGGGTGGGAAGATTTCAGCAAGCGTAATGGTCTCCAAAGCACCATTATGCTTAGCGGGTAGAGTGTACCCCACGTCTCTCATTATCTTAGAGGGACAGAAGGTCGATGTCATCCTAGGGATGTCGTGGTTAACCCGCCACGGCGCTGTTTTAGACACCGTCCTTCGAGTCGTGCACTTAAACTCAGAAGTGCACGGTTCTCACTCATTATTTCTGGACAGTCCAGAAATAAAACTTCCAAGTGTCTATCAAGCCACAACTATCAGATTGGAAGACATTCCAGTGGTCCGAGAGTTCCCTGATGTATTCCCGGATGATTTGCCGGGGATGCCACCCGATAGAGAGGTGGAGTTCAAGATTGAACTCGCACCGGGAACCATGCCAATATCCCGAAGGCCGTACAAGATGGATCCCAAGGAGTTGGCTGAACTGAAGATGCAGCTCACGGACCTTCTGGAGAAGGGTTTTATTAGGCCGAGCTCCTCGCCATGGGGCTGTTCGGCATTATTTGTCAAGAAGAAGGATGAGACGCTGCGTCTTTGCGTGGACTACCGTCCATTAAATGCCGTAACCATCAAGAACAAGTACCCGTTGCCACGGATCGACATGTTGTTTGATCAGTTGGTCGAAGCAAAGATCTTTTCCAAGATGGATTTAAGATCCGGGTACCATCAGATTAAGATAAGGGCGGAGGACATTCCAAAGACAGCTTTCTCGACAAGGTACGGACTTTATGAGTACCTGGTCATGTCCTTTGGCCTCACCAATGCTCCAGCTCACTTCATGTACGTAATGAACTCGGTGTTCATGCCGGAGCTGGACAAGTTTGTCGTGGTCTTCATCGACGACATCCTGGTATATTCCAAGTCGGAGGAAGATCACAAGAAACATCTGCGTATAGTCTTGCAACGGCTGCGGGATCACAAGTTATACGCAAAGTTCAGCAAATGCGAGTTTTGGATACCGCAAGTGCCTTTCCTCGGGCATATCATCTCAGCGGAGGGTATCGCTGTGGACCCGAGCAAGATCACGCAAGTGCTGAATTGGAAATCCCCGAGAACTGTTCATGAGGTACGGAGTTTCCTCGGACTCGCGGGATATTATCGGAGGTTCATTCCGAACTTCTCAAAGATTGCCAAGCCAATGACAGAGCTGCTGAAGAAGGCTACCAAATATGTTTGGAGTCCAGCATGTGAAGCAGCATTCAAGGCTTTAGTCAAGCACCTGACATCAGCACCGGTTTTGGCGCAGCCAGACACAACAAAACCGTTCGATGTGTACTGCGATGCATCCGGCATTGGGCTCGGATGTGTGCTGATGCAAGACCGAAGAGTGGTCGCGTATGGATCACGGCAGCTTAGGAACCATGAGCAAAATTATCCAACTCACGACTTGGAGCTCGCTGCCGTGGTGCTTGCACTGAAGATGTGGAGGCACTACCTACTCGGTAACCTCGTACATTTATATACCGACCACAAAAGCCTCAAGTACATATTCACTCAGAAGGAGCTGAATATGAGGCAACGAAGATGGTTAGAACTGATAAAGGATTACGAGATAGAAATCCATTATCATCCGCGCAAGGCAAACGTAGTGGCAGATGCGCTGAGCCGCAAGTCACACATTAATAATCTGACCATCACACCGTTGGGAGAGAGCGAACCACCACTCCATGTGATTCCACACGGAGCTCTCTACAACCTAGCTTTGATCCCCACCATTCGTGAAGAGATAGCGGCAGCCAAGAAGAATGACAAGGGCATGTCACATTTGCGGAGACGTATAGACAGTGGGGAGTTGAAATGTTTCCGGAAGGACGGAGACGGCGTCCTATGGTTCAAGGACCGGATCGTCGTACCCCGAAACCCTGAGTTACGGAAGAAAATCTTTGATGAGGCTCACATATTAAAATTTTCTATTCACCCCGGCAGCAACAAAATGTATCAAGAACTCAGAAGAAAGTTTTGGTGGACACGGATGAAGCGAGAGACTGCAAAATACGTGTCCGAGTGTGATACATGTCGAAGGGTGAAGGCAGACCACATGCGGAAACCGGGACTGCTGCAACCACTGGGCATGCCTGCCTGGAAGTGGGAGGACGTGAGCATGGATTTCGTCGTCGTTTTACCCACCACCTTGTAGAAACATGATTCTGTGTGGGTGATCGTCGATCGGCTCACCAAAGTTGCCCATTTCATCCCGGTCAACACCAACTACAACGCCAAGAAGTACGCTGAACTGTACATCTCACGGATCCTATGCTTATACGGCGTACCCCTTACCATCATATCGGACCGGGGCACTTTATTTGTGTCCCGTTTTTGGGAGCAGCTGCACGCTGCCTTGGGGACGAAGCTGATCCGTAGTTCAGCCTACCACCCGCAGACGGATGGACAAACCGAGCGGGTAAATCAGATTCTAGAAGACATGCTACGAGCTTGCGCTATCAACCACGGCAAGAATTGGGATGATCACTTGCCGTTAGCCGAGTTCTCGTACAACAATGGGTACCAAGCCAGCATCAAGATGGCGCCCTACGAGGCGCTATACGGAAGAAAATGCCGCACACCATTGAACTGGTGTGAGTCTGGCGAAAGGGTTACCTTCGGGATTGACCTTGTCAACAACGCGGAAGAAAAGGTTCGACTAATTCAAGCGAACCTAAAAGCTGCTCAATCCCGTCAGAAACTGTATGCGGACCGGAGAAGGCGCTCATTACAATTCGAAGTTGGAGATCACGTATATCTACGGGTGTCTCCAATGAAGGGCGTAAATAGATTTGGGGTGAGAGGAAAGTTGGCACCCCGATTCATCGGTCCATTCCAGATTACCGAAAGATGTGGATCGGTGGCATACCGGCTGAAATTACCAGAAGCACTTTCCGGTGTGCACGACGTCTTTCACATTTCCCAGCTGAGGAAGTGTCTCAAGCTATCAACTACCGTTCAGCTGGAAGACATTGAAGAACTGCAACCGGATCTCACCTATCGGGAGGAACCGGTGCAGATTATTGATGAAAAGGCCCGAACCACACGCAACCGTACGTTGTGGTTCTACAAGGTTCTATGGAGTAATCACTCCATGGACGAAGCGACATGGGAGAGCGAAGAATTCCTTCGCACTAACTACCCCGACTTTTTCATGTCGCATATCCGGTAATTTTCCACCGTCCTCTCTCTCATTTTCACCTTATAATCTCGGGACGAGATTCTTTTAAGGGGGGGGAAATGTAAGGGCCTCAGTTTTTGACACATAATTGAAGTGTTCATCACCACACACACACACCTCATTTGAGGAAAGATGATGAACACAAATGAAGAGCAAGTAACAATTATCAACATGCTCATTAGAAAACAAACTCACACCTTGCAAAAGTGGTATTTCCCACATGTGATATAGATGGGCTGGACATATGAAAACTCCTACACTTTGCTAAGGATGTCCATGCCAAGTTTCACCCAAATTCAAAACCTTTTTGAGGTCATTTTGGGTATAGATAGGAAGAGGGCAGTTTGAAACCATATTCAAATTCAAACTGTTTTTATCCCATGAATTTAAAAGTGGAAGGCATATTCTTACTCAGCACATTTTTGTGAGCTCACACACCAATTTTCACTCCATTTGGAGTTGATCTTGACATGAGCTAAGTGGGAGAAATTCAAACTTTATTTGAATTTCAAACTGAACTTGTGCTGAAATTCATTCAAACCAAACCTCATTTGAACTTTGATCAATTCAAATGGCTCATGGGTGAATAGTTTGAATTGCCAAGGGTAGTATGGGGTTCACTGTTTACAACAGTGATTAGGAGTAAATTTCAGAGGTTAAAATGGGGGTGGGACCCACATGTCAGCCTCTACCTCAACACAAACCGACTGAAACACAATTCAGTCGGTTCCCGGGTGCAGTGTGCGCGCGCCACCGAGGGGGGGCAGCCGGCGCCAGCTCCTGCTGCGCGCCCCAAGCCGGAGACCAGCCGCCGGGCTATTTATTCCCTCCCCGGCGTGCTTCAGTCGCCCATTCCCCGAGCTGCCGACGTGCACGATCTGTTCTTCCACTGCCATCGCCGCCGCTCGAGCTCACGCTTGATCAAGCCCGATCACTCGCGAGCACATCCTCCTCCACAGCAAAACGGCACCAAGAGATCGTGAGCAACCTCCTAGACTCCGTGTTGGCCAGTGAGCAAGCGTCCTCGAGCTGTACGAGCCATTTCTCCGGCGAGCCGAACATCGCCGCCGATCGGGCTCCCGTGGACAGCACGGCACGACCGTTGTCACGTCCTCTTCTCTACACAAGAAAGGTGCGTGATTGTATGTAGATGGAGTAGCCGAAAGCCGTTTGGCGATTGATCAACCCTCGGCCGAGAATTTACAAATTTACTCTTGATCAGTTCATAAGGACCGAGCTCACCTTCGGGTGAAATTTGTGCTCTATGCACGAGGGTTGGACGAGCTCGTTACCTAGTAGCTTCTACGCACGATAGCGCCCACGCTCGAACTGGAATTAGAGAAAACCATCGAGAATCGGCCATGATATGGCTGTTTTCCCCGCCGCCATGGCTGAACACCTCGGCTCACCGTCGAGAGCCTAGTTGCCGGCATTTCTAGCTTCCACCCAGCCCTGGTTCGTGTTTCCCATGCTCTACTGATGCTCTCCGACCGATTTCCGGTCGATTTGGTGCACGGGAGAGCTGGACCGACCTCACCGGAACCCTAGCAGGTGCTGTCATCGGTGCGCACGGGTTTCCGGTCATCGCCGGCGGCCGGCGACCCCACCATCGAGTCCAGGGGGTCAGTAAAGGGGCAGGCGGCAAGTTTCGGGGCGGGGGGTGGCCGGGAACTCAGTTCCGGCGAGGGTCGCCGGAGAATGCCGCCGCCACGCAGTTGGCGCGAGGAGGGAGACGACGCACTATATGCGGGGCCCACCAGCCAGAGTTTAAACTTTTTCCCGAATTTCAGTTTCAGTTCAAACTTCAAATCCTTATAACTTTGGCTAGGAAGCTCCAAATTGAGTGAACCAAATTTTGCTGGATTCAGCTCTCCGAGTACTTTCCAGCAAATCAAGTTTCACTTCATGAGAACCCTTAATTTTCCAGAATTAATTCCTCAAAGTTTAAACTGTTAGGAATTTTAACTGGGGAATCCTGTGGAGGAAAATCCTGAAATTTTGCTGGGATATTCACCAAAATATCCCTGAACTACCATAAAAATTTCAGATCCATTTGAGCTCATTTAATCCACCTAATGGTGTGATTAGTGAAACTGTTCCAGAGAAAATAGAAAATGCTCAGAAACATTTTCAGAATTTTCTCTGAAATTGTTTAGCTCATATCTTTAGTTAGAGACTTCCAAATTAAGTGAGACCAACTCCATTAGAACCCTCTGAAAATCTAGTTTTCAGAAAGTCATAGTTTGTCTCATGAAAATTCCTAGAACACCCTAAGAGTTCCAATTAAGGTCAAGGACATAATTATTTGTGGAGGGCTCAAATGAGCTCTGCTGCAACTAAAACTTGACCAGGTCTCTGTTTAAGTTGTAACCAAGCCACAGTAAAAGTTTCACAATCATTAGGTCTATCTAGCAAAGGTTATAGACTTCACAACTTCAAACTTAATACAAATGCATTAAATCAATACATGTATTGTTTCTATCATGTAGTCGCTAAGGTCGAGGAGGAACCCGAAGTCCTAGACTTCGTTACTCCGGAGGAACAGCTAGCCTACGACCAGGAGCAGCAAGGCAAGCTCCGGTTTGCATTAACCTTTTTACAAAGTTTTATTGTTTTGAGCACATACCTGTTTCCTTTATTCTCTGCATTAGAGTCTTGTTTGGAAGCCCCAC
The DNA here is from genome assembly GCA_030760725.1 of Neostapfia colusana. Lineage (NCBI taxonomy): Eukaryota > Viridiplantae > Streptophyta > Magnoliopsida > Poales > Poaceae > Neostapfia > Neostapfia colusana. The sequence continues at coordinate 2,207,615 of JASWHV010000010.1, read as the reverse complement.
TGCATAGCCAAGAGAACCATGGGTTGGGTTTAGGATTGCAAACCCCGTTAGCCACTGCATTGCTAGGATAGAGTAGGATTCGGTACAAGTCGAGTAGTTGGAGCTACTCGCGAGAATAGGCTAGAGGCACATTGCTCGGGTAGAGATAGCACATGATACACATGGCAAGAAAATGAGACCGAGCGGAGAGTAAGGGCAGCAGGACTTTGGGGCCTGTGTACTGTAGCTCCGCTTGTGTCGATTGAGGACCGAGCCGTGTGCGGGCCTGTTGAACAAGCTAGAACAGTACCGAAGACCTACCGGCTATATGGGAACCGGGAAACTGATGTAACTCGGGTAGCTGTGTATTGAGGCATTGCCCGTCGTTCAGAGGGTAGGTTGAGAGCTCGAGGTGTAAATCGGCTGGCGGCACGGAGATGCGCGTGCAGAGACCTCTTGCTCGGGACGATGGGACCGGTTCAATATTTGGCTGACGGGTGAAAGGTAGTCGCGTACGGCGTCCGTGATGGTTGTTGTAGGCAACATCGAGTACGGGCGTACGTGACGGGTTGTTCGGGTAACCCTGCAGGTGTAAATCGATTATAATCGCCGTCCCTCGCGGTCAGTGAGTACCACTTGTTCACTGTACCGTGACGTAGAAAGAACAGGCTAGTTACATGTTAAAATGTTGCTGATTGAAAGCTGGACATTGATTGTTAATGATATGCTGTAGCTTAGAGCTAATTAAAGTTCTTTTCAACTTTGGGCAAATTACATGAGAGAAATGCGTTTCTTGTTTGATTGCGGCTCTCTCATGTGCCTTAGCTTAAGGTTCTCCACAACCTGCTGCTAAAACTTGAAAGTAAGGTTCTACTAATTAGGCGAGTCCTTGCAAATGATTTTTACCTCATGCAACCCATTACCCTCATGTAGAAGTTCCATGTTTAGGTGAGACGGGTCAGACTTGCTGAGCCTTCATGCTCACTGCTTGTGTTTGAAGCTTTTGCAGGGTTCTATGAGGAAGGGACTCCCGAAGAGGAGACGGAACCCCAGGAGGGGAACCCCGTCGAGTCGGAGTCGTGCACGCCGCAGAGTTAGTGTGCGTGTGTGCTAGCAAGGACACGTTCGAGGGCTGAACGTGCACTTGATGCTTAGTCTACGCCCGCGAGTGTAGACTGAACTTATTTTGATGTAAACATGTTCATAAACATGTTTATGTAATAAAACTTCCGCTTCCGCTTTGCACCTTTGACGTGTGTTATACGGTGCTGTGCAACGCAGCACCCCTCAGCGTGATCCTGGCTCGACAGGACCAATGGGGTCGTGTCAGAGTCGAAAGAGAAGTTTGTGGTTTCGGCCAGAGGTTTTGGGTTCTATTTATAATCGGGAAAAGAAGAGTCCTAATCTGATTGTATCCCGAATAAGAGTCTTATTCAGATCTTTGTTGGATCCTAACATCTTATCATCGTGGAATTTAGATCGGTTTCTGTTGCGTACCGGTATCTTTACGCGTAAAACCTGCTCCAGAACTCCTTACCTCCGTGATGATGAGCTCCGGAAGCTCCACGTGTCCTCCGGGGCCTGGTATCTCCTCGTCCGCAGAGACGAGCTCCGGTTGTGCCGCGTGTCACGAGCGAGACCTCCCCCTTATTTGGAGGTGAGCTCCGCGCACGCCATGTGTTGGCGCCGATCTTCCCTCTCTTCCTTCCTCAGGAACATGCCCCGAGGTCGACACGTGTCCAGCAACGACAGACCTCCCGGAGGTAAGCTCTGGTGGCGACACGTGTTCGATAGATCCGGACTTCTCTGAGATGGGCTCCGAGATCGACATGTACCCCGCGCGACTGGTCCTCTGATTTCTGCGAGGACTAGCTCCGAGGATGACACGTGTCTTGTGGAAATGCCTTTGCTTCCTCTGCAGAGGCTAGCTCCGTGGGCAACATGTGTCCCACAGGATCGGACCTCTCCCCTTTGTGCCGACGAGTCCCGAACCTGCCACGTAGCTATTTTAGCGGCGGACCTCTCCCCACCTCGCAGGGACGAGTTCCGATCACGCCACGTGGCCAGCAGCCGCGGTAAGAGCTGGATTCGGCTCTTATTGGCTATCCTCTTGATATTTTTCTCTTGTCTCTACTTTTCTTAAAGTGTTTCCTCTTCATAAAACATGAACCTATGCTGACACCCGAGATGAGGGTGTCACACTTCGGACCTCTCCCCGCAGAGGGGGAGGACTGGCTTTTGTCGGCCACGTGGCAAGCCCGGAGCTCTCCTCTGAGAAGAGGGAGGTCCGGCCCTGCTGGACACGTGGCACCTTCGGACCTCTCCCCCGCGGAGGGGGGAGGTCCGGCTTCTGTAGGCCACGTGGCGGGCCCGGAGCTCTCCTCTGAGGAGAGGGAGGTCCGGCCCTGCCGGACGCGTGTCACCTTCGGAGCTCTCCCTGCGGAGAACAGCGAGATCCTTAGGCATTTTCCCCTGTGCGCGGGGGTACCCCATATCGCGGGTACCGACAACACACTTCGACATTTGGTGCGCCAGGTAGGGGCGCTTTTCCCTTGCGCGATGAGCTTTTGCCGGCGAAGATGACCAAGCTTCCTTCAGCGGCAAGCTCTCCTCCCCCGCGTTCACAACGGACCGTGACTAGCGGGGACTACGTCTCTAAACACTCTGGACGGAGTGTGTCTGTGCAAGCTGGAAGCCAGCAGCCGACTCCGGCAGCGCCGACTCCGGCAACGCAGGCTCTAACGAGCGTGAGATCCTCTGCAGCGCTGAGCGTCCCCCACGGGGGCGTGCTAGCTGGGGATGCGCCTCGGTCAGCGACCCAACAGTGGATTCGCGAGGTAGACCGTCTCGTCGTCGCCGCCGCTAACCCTCGGATTCGGCGGGGACGACGCCCCGGCCAACCAGCTGTGTCGCTGACGCGCACACCAACGGTTGACGGGCAGACGGCGGACTCCAGCTCCACCAGGCTCCCATCGACGGACCTGAGGATGGAGCTGGAGCGATGCCACTTGGGCCAAGATGCCCGAGTGTTCCTCGAGCGACGACGAGAAAGGCATCACAACCAAGAGGCCGGCGACAGCATGACGTCTGCCTCGACCCTGCCTGAGGCGCAGACTTTCGCCACGCGATTTCTGCCCCAGGCATACGCCACGCAGCATGTGCCACAGCCATATGCCTTGCAAACGGTGCCCCCGGTCTATGGCGCAGCCTTGCCCATACCGGGGTACACTGTGCCAGCAGCGAACCAAGCGTTCGTGGCACCAACGCCTGCAGCAACAGGAGCAGGATGTGCGGCCCTGGCGCCACACCTTCGCTTCGCGAGGTGGCCGCGCAAGTTTCGGCCGCACCTGCCCGAGAAGTACGACGGCAGCGTCAACCCGGCGGAGTTCCTCCAGATCTACTTCACCGCCGTCCTTGCTGCAGGAGGGGACGAGGCCGTCATGGCCAACTACTTCCCCGTCGCCTTGACCGGCCCAGCCCGGTCTTGGCTCATGAACCTCCCCCAGAGTTCTATAACCTCCTGGGGAGAGCTCTGCCGGCAGTTCACCACCAACTTCGGCAGCTCCTACACCCGGCCTGGCACGGAGCTCGACCTCCACGCCATCCAGCAACAACCTGGAGAGACGCTGCGCTCCTTCATCCAGCGGTTCTCCCAGGCACGCAACACCATCCCACACATTCAAAGTGTTTCTGTGGTGGTGGCGTTCCGGCAGGGTGTTCGGGACGAGAAGATGCTTGAGAAGCTCGCGACCAGAGAGGTTCGTGACGTCTCAGAGCTCTTCAGCCTGGCGGACAAGTGCGCCAGGGCATCTGAAGGGTGGAACTGGCACTCTCTGCCAGCCTCCGAGTCAGGAGGACAGCCCGGATCTGGCGCTGCTTCCTATGGAGGCAGCAAGAAGATCAAGAACCGGGGCGGTGGCAAGATGAAACCACCGGCTGCGGCTCCCGTTGCTGCAGAAGCAGCACCCAGTGGGGCTCGGGGGGCCACGCCCCGACAAAAGGCAGCGACAGTCGCCAGCTCCAGAGGGTGACCAAGGCGAGCTATGCCTCGTGCACGACACCAATTATCATACTGCTGCCGAGTGCCGGGATATTCAGAAGCTCACGGAGTGCTTCCGCAAAGGGAAGCAGCTGCGAACTGATGCCCCACCCTTCCGACAAAGAGAGGGCAAGCAGAAGGTCGATGCCCCAGACAACGTCGACCACCAAGTGGAGTTCCAGGAGCCTCAGCGCGCCGTGAAGGCTGTGCGCAACCATGAGGACTCCAGCTCCAGCGATGACGAGCGTCGAAAGAAGCTCTACATCATCTACGGTGGGTCCGCTGATCCCTCGACCCGAAGTGCGGTTAAGACTCTGCGCCGAGCGGTAGCGTCGGTGGCTCCCCTCCCAAGTGCCGCACCGCACCTCAAGTGGATGGGAACCCCCATCGGCTTCGATGCCACTGACTGCCCCAGGAACATGGCTGGGGCCGGCCAACTACCGCTCGTGGTAGCGCCCACCATCGCCAACGTGAGGATGTACCACGTTCTGGTAGATGGCGGGGCAGGGCTGAACCTTATCAGCCGCGCAGCTTTCCAGAAGCTGCAGATCCCGATGGCCAAGCTCAACCCATCGAGCCCGTTCTCAGGGGTAGGGCCGGGACAAATCGCACCCTACGACAACATCAGCCTTCCGGTGACCTTTGGGGCACCGGACAGCTACCGGACAGAGTACATTCTGTTCGACGTGGTGGAGATCGATCTCCCCTTCAACGCCATAATCGGCAGGCCAGCCCTATACCGATTCATGGCAGTAGCCCACTGTAAAGGTCCCAAAAATGTGAATACAAAGAAACATGAGTTTGCACAAATGTTGGATCATGTGTATGAAAAAGGGGCTTAGTTGAAACTTTTTCCCACATATGATAACATAGGTGAGATTCTTCTAAACAAACTTAGGGTCACTGCATGGATGGACCTCATGTGGATTAAAACCACAGAAATGAAGAACTCAAGTGCAAAGGAAGGGTTTAAAAAATCAGATTTGGAACTAAAGGATCAAACCAAATTTAAATGAGGAAGGACACAGTAGGGATTTAAAACTGTTGTGATCAAACTCTGGGCTGCAGCAGCTAACACAAGAATCAAACTGCATATTTGGATTCCTTAGGTCCAAATTAGGTGGTAGGCAAAATTTCCTTAATTTTTGAAAAGGTTTGCTGCCCATTTTTCCAAATGGAGTTAAAAGTGCAAGGAATTCAAATAGACATTTGAATTTGGATGGAATTTGCCCAAACTATTCAAATGCAGCTCAGTTTCAACTTTCAAACAATTGGGTTGGATAATTGTTAAACTTTGGAGATCTTTTGAGAAGAAGTGGGACTGACTGCTGGGGCCCACATGTCATAGGGGTGGTTAAAATGGAGAAATATCACAGTGATTGGTCTCTGTTTTCCTCCTCCACCCGAAGCAACGTCAGCTCCCACCGTGCGCCACCGAGAGACATCGAACGACACCTCCTGCTGCGTTTCTCTCGCGCTGGCAAGCTGTCCTCCCCATTCTCACCCTACCAGCCGCGGTAAGCCGTGCCTTATAACCGAGGAGCCCTCTGTTCACTCGCTCTCACGCGTGAAAGAAACAGAAAATTCACTGCCTCCGTGAAACAGTCGGGAGCCGGCTCAACCCGTGCCACAGTGCTTCTCCGGCGTGCTCAAGAGGCCACAGATGTGCGCCAGGAGGTACTGATCATCATCCTGTCGTCCCCCTGCTCTCCCCCGACGCCGGCTCGCTGGAATTTGAATTTTAGCACCGGCGCACGTATAGAACAGACCTGTGGGAAATCTTGAAATTCGCCCAAACCGATTGATCATCCCTCCTACAATTCAAACCACAGCAACTAGATGCCCCAGCACCCTCCCACGCTGAAGCATGAAGCAAACCGACCCTCCTATGCCCCGGGCGACGAGAAATCATCGCCGGCGGCCAAAACTGCCCCGGTCCACGGTGACGACTAGGTTGCAGCCATTTTCTGCACAATTTGATCTCCGTTCCATGTTCCTAGGACCATAAGGATGCTGTAGGACATCGTAGCTCGCCGGGAGATGCCTTGTACATGCTGGAACGCATCCATGTCGAGCTCCCAGGCCACCCCGCCGGTGCCGACCCACCTATAGCCGTTTTCACGCGGGGAAACCTTGCCCGGCAGCTGCGCCACGTTCCCAGGAGCATGTAGGGCGAAACCGGAGCTCATTTGGTGGAGAAATGAGAGAGATCGAACCATGCCAAGTTTTCTCCCGGTGTGCACACGCGGGCTCTGGCGGGAGATTGAAGAAGCACCTGACCCGTGGGCCCCACGTGTGACTGTGCTGTTTAAAATCAAACAGAGAGTTGTGCAAACTTGTAAAATGCATAACTTGGGGTAGGAGAATCCAAAAATTGTGAAACAAATTTTGTTGGATTCCCCTGATAGAGTACTATCCACATGTAGAACCCAATTTGTATGAAACCCTTTATTTAAGTCTGTAAAATTCTTTAACCTTTTTAGCAAAAGAATTTTAGAGGGAGTTTGGTTAATCCAAATATCCTCAAATTTTGCCAGAATAGTCTTTAGGGTATTAGTGAACCCGTATAAAAGTGTCAGCTCAATTTGAGTTGATTTGATCAGGGAAATTTAGATTTGAAGATGCTGTATTCAAATAATACAGAAACATTTTCAGACAATTTCCAAAACTTGGAAATTCAGTTCTTGGCAGATCTTAGCTCCAAAAATGCTAGGAAAATTCATGCAAACTCTATGAGCTATAATTGAAATTGTGATTCACTAATTTTTGCATGAACATGGGTGGGATCTCAGAATTAATTCTTCTTTGCTCAAATGCTTAGAAAATTATTCTGAACAAACCACTCAATGAAAAGTGCTAAATTTTGGTCCAAAGGACTTTCTTGTGACCAGGAACTCACATGAAAATTTTCAGCTCCATTGGAGCCCTGGATCACCGCTGTGCTTTTTAACCTCTTTAGGTGATCAATATAGAAGAGGGGGAAAACCACTTAGCATTTAATCATGTGTTTAGATCCAAACCTAAACCACTAGCACCAGTGTCATTTTAAATTCTTAAACAGAGTTCCAGTTTTTGAAAACTTGTTATTAGGACTTGTAGCAAAGTCTTTACAATTAAACAATTGTGCATATGCATTACGTGTAGCATTTACGTGAAGGACCTCAAGTCATTAGAGGAGAGATCAAAGGAAGGAGACAAAAGATCAAGTCAAGTGGTCTTCACTAACTGCATATATATATATAGACACCTGCAAAACAAAGGCAAGCCCCGGTTTGCATCAAATTTACAAGTTTTTATTTGTATTCACTTGATACGTCTAGCATTGTATTTATTGCATTACGTCTAGATGGTATGAAACTCCAAATGCATGACCCAGAAAACCCTGGAGTTTAATGTAGGATATGTTATCGATTAATTATAACTGCTGATCTCAACAAAAGTGGATTAAAAGAGGCATAACTCGAGTGGGCAGATTCCTACTCGTGAACCGGGTTTAAGGGGGATCAATCGGAAGAGTTGGGAATTGTTCCTCATAGTTGGGAATGGAGACCGGGCAGTAGATGGAAGGTCAAGGACGTGGTCCTGTGAGCCTAGTCTATGTCTGAGTCGGTTAAGGCCCGTTCTCGTGTGCGGCCCCGCTGGACAAGTTTGAGATGTGTACCGGATGCATACTTGCAATATGGGACCCAGGAAACCGATGTAACATGTTAACCTCGGTGTGGAGGCATACCTCACCGTCTGATGCCGATGCTGAAAGGATAGAGAATTCGGCTCTACGAGGGTTTGCCGTAGAGAGACTTAATCCCAGTCGGTGGGACTGGTTCGACATTTGGGTGTCGTGTGAAAGGTTGCCACGTACGACGTCAGTGACGGTTGCTGTGTGCAACGTCGAGAACGGGCGTATGTGTCGTGTCAGCCGGGTGTTTTTGATTGCAATCACCGTCGCTCGCGGTAGTGAGCATACATGTACATTGAGTCGTGACGTAGTAATAAACTGGGAAACATTTAATATGCTTCATGGGTAATCCTCATAATGGAGATGAGGAACAAGCAACACTTCACTAAATTTAATTTCCACCTTGGGCTAGAAGCGTCGAGGCAAAGCGTTTCTTGTTTGATTGTGGAGTCTCGACGTTGATGGTGCAAGGTCAGTATGAGTCTAGGGTAGCTCACTAAAGTTACTTTCACCTCGGGCAAGTGACATCGAGATGAAGCGTTTCTTGTTTGATTGTGGAGTCTCGATGTAAGTTGCGCGAGGGTTATAAAAGTTGCTTAAAACTTGAAGTAAGGACTCTCCTTTAGCCCAAAATCATCGTTTGTGCAAACCTCTGTAATCAGCCCTCTATTTCTATCATGTAGAGTTTCATGGCTAGGGTGACGGGTCAGTCTTGCTAAGCTTCGTGCTCACAGATACTGCATAAGTTGTTTTGCAGGTAATAACTGTAGGCTGATATGTACGGGTGCCCGATGAGGCTCGGAACTCCCCGAGTGGTGAACTCATGGCAACCCCTGCCGCTGCTATCATGACAGTGTTGCTAGCGAGAAGGGTCCGCGGGCTGGACACCTTCTCTGTTGCTTAGCATAGGTATGAGACGTGAGTTGTAATAGTCTTCCGCTGTAGCATATTTTTGAGAAGTATTTGTAAAATCAACACTTTGTAAGCTTCCGCTTGTTTTATGTAATATGATGCTTTATTATGTGTGCTATTGGGTGCCGCATCGCACGGCACCACCCAATCGATCCCCGGGCGAGGTGCCCCGTCCCCGTGAGTGATCAGGACGGCGGGGTCCTCACAGCGTGGTATCAGAGCCGCATTGGTAATAGCACACGGAATAAGGATTGTATTACGACAAAAACTTAGGATACGGTGAGGAAATGATAGTAGGCCCACATAAGGACTATAGTAGTATAGTTACTTAAGGTGGCATAACTAACTTATGTGTTATAATCCTGAATTTTGATTCCGTAACGACGCACCTACGATCTGGTAAGAATGGTAAGGAACGCCACCGAAAGCGGTTCAATTTCGGTTAGCTCCCCTGACGAGGAAAGTGGTTCAGGGCTAGGTCTCACAGCTTGGTGTGAGACGTTAATATGAACTCTTGGACTCTTCATGTTCCTGAGCTCATATGAAACGCTGATCCCTAGCGTGCATTAGGCAAGTAAGTGGAGACCCCATCGCGTGGTCAGTAACGCGAGAGTGTGTTCGTCTGGGAGTAGCCCAGGAGGACATACGCAGCGCTTGCCATCGGCATGCCCTGCAGGGCAGTAGGTGGTATCTGTTGGGTTGATAACATTCCCAACCGTGACGACCCGTTCCTGACATACTCGGGTTCCCCGTCGTGTGGTGTTGAAACGCGATCACGTACCTTGAGACGTGACTTAACTCAAGGACGGCCGTATGACAATGATACAGGCGTTTGTATTTACTTTCAACTATAGAACTGCCTAGAATGAAACAACCCTTGAGTGCACCACTATTGAGTGTCTTCTGCAGGTACTAACCACGTACATATCCCGTGTAGTACACGTGTGTGAGAGACCGTTTAGTGCCACTGATTATACGTTTATACCGGTATAATCCGGTTTAGGATTTTCTTTTGGAGAGGCAACGTAGTACCGATAATGTTCTTACGGTGCATCGACACCGTACCACCCATAATAACCTCTTCCCTATGAAGAAATGACTCATGAGCTAACTTTCAACTAAAAATGGAAGTTTGAAACAAATATTAGTTACTGAACTCTTATTTTGAGCTAAGATTCAAATGAGAGAGTGTCTAGGTGTTAAAGATTTCAAAAACAGAGTGCTCTGTTTCTGGCAGAAATTTTTGCTGGACTTTTACAGTGCATAACTCTGAGTAGCTTTAACCAATTAAGGTGTATGATACAGTTCTGGAAAGATTTTCAAGTGTTCTACAACTTTGTTGTAGACCTCCAGAGCAAAATCACAGATTAAGTTGGCGCAAAGTCCAGATGATGGCAAACTGTTCAGGACCAGGACAGTACCAAAAACCTCTCTGGACCTTTCTGTTTTTAAGCCATAACGTCCTGTAGAAAAATCCCTAGGGGGCCTGTGATACACCGTTGGAAAGGTTATGAGGTATGCAACATTGTTGTAGTTCAAAGGTTGTTCAGATTCTTGTGGTATTTTCATACACAACTGTGATAAAGTCGGCCACATACAAAGGAGATGCTGGCAAATTTTATCCAGAAAGTCTGTCAATTTTGCGAAATCATAACTTTTGATCCAGAAGTGATATGAAGGCATTTGGATACTCGTTGGAAAGATATTGAAGTTAACTTTAACTTTGGTATTCAACATGAGTATGAAAAATGCTTTTAACTGGATCGAAATCTGGTTTGTTTAAGGACCGGTCAATCTGTTTTTAAATCCATGCTGTTAGCTACATCAGTTTGCGCTTGAATCATTTTGCTTACATGTTAAGATTTCATTATCAGTGTTGCACTACTTTGTTTATGGAATAAATCAAGTGATAGTGTTTAGCTGATAATGAACTCTTGCAATTGCAGAATGGTGCGAACTCGTTCCATGAGTGAGATGGGTGGTTCCAGTGGTGGTCGTGGTGATAACTCTCCACAGCGGGAGCAGCGAGCTCCGCAACAGCAGCCGTCACCAGGACTTTCAACCACGGTCACAATGGCGGACATTCTGGCCGCCATGACGGGTGCAAGCGATGAGCGAACCGACTTGCTCCGCACCCTGGTGATGAATACATCCCGTCAAGGGAGATGTCAAGACGAAGACTTGCGCCAACCGCAACTGAATTCCTATGTTGAGTTCTTGGAAACTCAACCACCGGTTTTCATTGAATCTGAGGATCCTCTGGTGGCGGATAGCTGGATCCGTACCATTGAATCTAAGTTCGGGTTGCTTCAATGCACCGAACATCAGAAGGTTTTATATGCAGCGCAACAACTTCACGGGTCCGCCAGTGCATGGTGGGCAAATCAACTCGCTTCCTTACCAGATGGGCATGACTTTACATGGGCAGAATTCCGGAAGGCGTTTCTCGCGTATCATGTTCCTTCCGGAATAATTCAGCGGAAACTCAAGGAGTTTCTGGCCTTAAAACAAGGAGGGAGGGGTGCATACGAGCATTCGTGAGTGTTCAACAAGCTGGCGCAGTATGCGCCTCAACATGTGAACACCGAAGCACAAAAGTGCGAGTGGTTTTTCCGCAGCCTCAATCCCAAGCTAAAGGAGAGACTCGTTTTAGCTGATCGAAAGAACTTCAACGAATTGATGAGTGCTGCCATCATGGTTGAAGATGCTCAGCGGGAAGTTCAGGCTGAGAAAAGAAAGAACCATGTACCACCGGAGAGTAGCAGTAGTGCTCCGCAGAAATACAGGGTGGTAGACAGTACCTTGAACTGTCAGCTGATGCAGCCGGCTCGACGACTCCAGAAATATTCCAGTCGATCGTCCCAATACTCTGATTTCGGACAGCTGCAACAACGGTATATGCAGCCACGTTATTATGCTCCTCAAGTGTTCTTGCCGCAGCAGAATACCACTAATGTCCATGCACAGAGCAACCAGGAACCGGCTGAGAAATCGTGCTTCACATGCGGGTACTTGGGTCACATCAGCAGAAAGTGTCCAGAAAGGATACGCCACAGAGAAACTACACCGGGGCGGGGTATAAATCAACCCCGTGCTCAGCTTCAAGGAACAGCACCAAAATCCGGGTGCATTTATCATACAGCTCTAGAGGATGTGCCAGATGGGGCACCTGTACTAGCGGGAATGTTCACCCTCAATGGACTGCCCGTGTTAATTTTATTTGACTCTGGAGCTATACATAATTTCATCAGCAGGTTGTTTGTGTGCAAAGCTGAGCTCTCCACCTCTACACCGAAAGATCACTATCTTATCCGCTCACCTGGTGAAAATATAGCCGCTAATGAGGTAGTGATCAAAGCACCCTTGTGCTTAGGTGGAAACTTATACCCCACAACACTCATTGTGTTAGAGGGGCAAAAGATCGACGTGATTCTAGGAATGTCATGGATGAACTACCATGGGGCTGTTCTTGATATTGGTCCACGGATTGTTAGTTTGGACTCTCCAATCTACGGTATCCAAACGCTCATACTTGAAGCCGTGGATTCTAAAAATCCAGTGGTGTACCACAATGTGACCACGAAACTGGAGGATATTCCAGTGGTCCGTGAGTACCCAGATGTGTTTCCCGACGATCTTCCAGGGATGCCGCCTGAGAGGGATGTGGTATTCAAGATCGAGTTAGCACCGGGAACCACACCAATGTCTCGGAGGCCGTACAAAATGTCTCCGAAGGAATTAGCTGAACTGAAAGAACAGCTAAAGGACTTAATGGACAAAGGGTTCATCCGACCAAGCTCATCGCCATGGGGCTGTTCAGCCCTCTTTGTGAAGAAAAAGGATGAGTCACTTCGATTATGTGTGGATTATCGGCCGCTGAATGCAGTGACGATCAAAAATAAATATCCGTTGCTGCGGATCGATATATTATTTGATCAGTTAGTGGGTGCCAAGGTATTCTCCAAGATGGACTTACGGTCTGGTTATCATCAGATACAGATCAGAGCGGAGGATATACCAAAGACGGCTTTCTCGACTAGATACGGGCTCTATGAGTACCTAGTCATGTCTTTCGGGCTAACAAATGCACCCGCACACTTCATGTATCTCATGAATTCAGTATTCATGCCAGAGTTGGATCAGTTCGTCGTGGTTTTCATCGACGACATTCTCGTATACTCCAAATCGGAGGAGGAGCACACCAAACATCTACATATTGTGCTCCAACGCCTACGAGAATATAAGCTGTATGCCAAATTCAGCAAGTGTGAATTTTGGATCAGCAAAGTACCATTCTTAGGCCACATTATTTCAGCAGAGGGTGTGGCCATGGATCCAACCAAAATTGAGCAAGTCCTGAAGTGGGAGTCTCCAACATCAGTTCATCAAATCCGCAGTTTTCTAGGATTAGCGGGTTATTATCGGAGATTTATTCCCAGCTTCTCGAAGGTGGCTAAACCAATGACAGAGTTATTGAAGAAGAGCAGCAAGTATGTGTGGACAGAGGCCTGCGAAGAGGCATTTCAAACTTTGAAGAAACATCTCACAACGGCGCCGGTGTTAGCCAACCGGATACAACAAAGCCATTTGATGTTTATTGTGATGCCTCAGGCATTGGACTTGGCTGCGTCTTAATGCAAGATAGACGCGTGATCGCGTATGGGTCTCAACAACTCCGCAACCACGAGCAGCACTACCCCACTCATGACCTAGAGCTCGCTGCGGTGGTGCTTGCGTTGAAGATGTGGAGGCACTATTTACTTGGAAATTTAGTGCACCTCTACACCGACCACAAGAGCCTCAAATATATATTCACTCAGAAGGATATTAATATGAGGCAGCGGAGATGGCTGGAATTAATTAAAGACTATGAGCTCGAGATCCATTACCATCCGGGCAAAGCTAACGTGGTGGCTGATGCACTCAGTCGTAAGTCCCACGTTAATAATTTGGCCGTTGTTCCGGAGGAGGAGGAAGAACCAAGCTTGCGAGTGATTCCGTATGGGGCATTGTATAATCTTGCTCTTGTGCCTACCATTAGAGAGGAGATTATACAAGCCCAGAAGAGAGATAGAGGGATGCGGAATATACGAGCAAGGATTAAAGAGGATAGGATGAAATGTTTCCGGGAAGATGATCAAGGTGTGTTATGGTTTAACGACCGTATCGTGGTACTCCGGAACCTGAAGCTAAGAAAGAAGATCTTGGACGAAGCTCATATGTCCAAGTACTCGATACATCCAGGGAGCAATAAGATGTATCAAGATCTTAAAACAAAATTTTGGTGGACTCGGATGAAGCGAGAAATTGCCAAATATGTATCTGAATATGATACATGTCGGCGAGTCAAGGCTGACCACATAAAGAAAGCGGGAATGCTGCAACCATTAAGTATTCCGGCATGGAAGCGGGAGGACATGAGCATGGACTTTATTGTTGGACTACCTCACACGTCCAGAAAGCATGACTCCATTTGGGTGATTGTTGATCGCTTAACAAAATCAGCCCACCTCATCCCAGTGAATACGGGATTCCATACTAAACAATATGCAGAGTTATATCTCTCCAGAATTGTGTGCTTGCATGGAGTCCCCAAGACCATCATATCAGACCGAGGTTCAATATTTGTTGCTCGTTTCTGGGAGCAACTTCATGAATCTCTGGGAACAAAATTAATCAGAAGCTCAGCATACCATCCTCAGACGGACGGTCAAACGGAGAGGGCGAACCAGATTTTGGAAGATATGCTGAGGGCATGTGCCATAGATAATGGAAAGAACTGGGATAACCATTTGCCATTAGCAGAATTCTCCTACAACAATGTTTACCAATCCAGTATTAAAATGGCACCATACGAAGCACTTTATGGCAGGAAGTGCCGCACACCACTCAATTGGTGTGAATCTGGCGAGAGGGTGGTTTTCGGCATTGATCTTGTAAAATATGCCGAAGAGCGGGTCCAGCTGATTCAAGAAAATCTCAGGGACGCTCAATCTCGCCAGAAGAGCTATGCGGACCAGCGATGCCGACCCTTGTGTTTTGAAGTCGGAGATCACGTCTATCTCCGAGTATCCCCGATGAAGGGAATTCATCGATTCGGGGTCAAGGGAAAGCTAGCTCCCCACTTTGTGGGTCCGTTCCTTATTACAGAATGGTGTGGGCCGGTAGCCTACCGTTTGGAGCTGCCGCCATCCTTATCGGGCATCCACGACATCTTCCATGTCTCGCACTTGAGAAAGTGTTTGAAGAAGCCAACGGACATCCTTTCGGAAGACATGGAAATATTGCAACCGGACCTCACCTACACCGAGAAGCCCATCAAGATTATCGACGAAAAGAGCCGGATCACTCGAAATCGGGCTTTGAAATTTTACAAAATCCTGTGGAGTAATCACACACCGGAAGAAGCGACTTGGGAGAGTGAAGATTACCTCCACAAGAATTATCCGGAACTTTTGTCGTAATTGTTGTAATTACCTTCTGTCTCATCTTTCTTTTGTAATCTCGGGACGAGATTCTTTTAAGGGGGGAGGATTGTAAAGGTCCCAAAAATGTGAATACAAAGAAACATGAGTTTGCACAAATGTTGGAGTCATGTGTATGAAAAAGGGGCTTAGTTGAAACTTTTTCCCACATATGATAACATAGGTGAGATTCTTCTAAACAAACTTAGGGTCACTGCATGGATGGACCTCATGTGGATTAAAACCACAGAAATGAAGAACTCAAGTGCAAAGGAAGGGTTTAAAAATCAGATTTGGAACTAAAGGATCAAACCAAATTTAAATGAGGAAGGACACAATAGGGATTTAAAACTGTTGTGATCAAACTCTGGGCTGCAGCAGCTAACACAAGAATCAAATTGCATATTTGGATTCCTTAGGTCCAAATTAGGGGGTAGGCAAAATTTCCTTAATTTTTGAAAAGGTTTGCTGCCCATTTTTCCAAATGGAGTTAAATGTGCAAGGAATTCAAATAGACATTTGAATTTGGATGGAATTTGCCCAAACTATTCAAATGCAGCTCAGTTTCAACTTTCAAACAATTGGGTTGGATAATTGTTAAACTTTGGAGATCTTTTGAGAAGAAGTGGGACTGACTGGTGGGGCCCACATGTCATAGGGGTGGTTAAATGGAGAAATATCACAGTGATTGGTCTCTGTTTTCCTCCTCCACCCAAAGCAACGCCAGCTCCCACCGTGCGCCACCGAGAGACATCAAACGACACCTCCTGCTGCGTTTCTCTCGTGATGGCAAGCTGTCCTCCCCGTTCTCACCCTCCCAGCTGCGGTCAGCCGTGCCTTATAACCGAGGAGCCCTCTGTTCACTCGCTCTCACGCGTGAAAGAAACAGAAAATTCACTGCCTCCGTGAAACAGTCGGGAGCCGGCTCAACCCGTGCCACAGCGCTTCTCCGGCATGCTCAATAGGCCACAGAGGTGCGCCAGAAGGTACTGATCATCATCCTGTCGTCCCCCTGCTCTCCCCCGACGCCGGCTCGCCGGAATTTGAATTTTAGCACCGGCGCACGTATAGAACAGACCTCTGGGAAATCTTGAAATTCGCCCAAACCGATTGATCATCCCTCCTACAATTCAAACCACAGAAACTAGATGCCCCAGCACCCTCCCACGCCGAAGCATGAAGCAAACCGACCCTCCTATGCCCCGGGCGATGAGAAATCGTCGCCGGCGGCCAAAACTGCCCCTGTCCACGGTGACGACTAGGTTGCATCCATTTTCTGCACAATTTGATCTCCATTCCATGTTCCTAGGACCATAAGGATGCTGTAGGACATCGTATTTCACCGGGAGATGCCTTGGACACGCTGGAACGCGTCCATGTCGAGCTCCCGGGCCGCCCCGCCGGTGCCGACCCACCTACAGCCGTTTTCACGCGGGGAAACCTTGCCCGGCAGCTGCGCCACGTTCCCAGGAGCATGTAGGGCGAAACCGGAGCTCATTTGGTGGAGAAATGAGAGAGAACGAACCATGCCAAGTTTTCTGCCGGTGTGCACACGCGGGCTCTGGCGGGAGGTTGAAGAAGCACCTGACCCGTGGGCCCCACGTGTGCTGTGCTGTTTAAAATCAAACAGAGAGTTGTGCAAACTTGTAAAATGCATAACTTGGGGTAGGAGAATCCAAAAATTGTGAAACAAATTTTGTTGCATTCCCCTGATAGAGTACTATCCACATGTAGAACCCAATTTGTATGAAACCCTTTATTTAAGTCTGTAAAATTCTCTAAATCTTTTTATCAAAAGAATTGTAGAGGGAGTTTGGTTAATCCAAAAATCCTTAAATTTTGCCAGAATAGTCTTTAGGGTATTAGTGAACTCCTATAAAAGTTTCAGCTCAATTTGAGTTGATTTGATCAGGGAAATTTAGATTTGAAGATGCTGTATTCAAATAATACAGAAACATTTTCAGAGAATTTCCAAAACTTGGAAATTTAGTTCTGGGCAGATATTAGCTCCAAAAATGCTAGGAAAATTCATGCAAACTCTATGAGCTATAATTGAAATTGTGGTTCACTAATTTTGCATGAACATGGGTGGGATCTCAGAATTAATTCTTCTTTGCTCAATTGCTTAGAAAATTATTCTGAACAAACCACTCAATGAAAAGTGCTAAATTTTGGTCCAGTGGACTTTCTTGTGACCAGGAACTCACATGAAAATTTTCAGCTCCATTGGAGCGCTGGATCACCCCTGTGCTTTTTAACCTCTTTAGGTGATCAATATAGAAGAGGGGGAAAACCACTTAGCATTTAATCATGTGTTTAGATCCAAACCTAAACCACTAGCACCAGTGTCATTTTAAATTCTTAAACAGAGTTCCAGTTTTTGAAAACTTGTTATTAGGACTTGTAGCAAAGTCTTTACAATTAAACAATTGTGCATATGCATTACGTGTAGCATTTACGTGAAGGACTTCAAGTCATTAGAGGAGAGATCAAAGGAAGGAGACAAAAGATCAAGTGAAGTGGTCTTCACTAACTGCATATATATATATATATATATATATATATATATATATATATATATATATATATATATATATATATATATATATATATATATATATATATATATATAGACACCTGCAAAACAAAGGCAAGCCCCGGTTTGCATCAAATTTACAAGTTTTTATTTGTATTCACTTCATACGTCTAGCATTGTATTTATTGCATTACGTCTAGATGGTATAAAACTCCAAATGCATGACCCAGAAAACCTTGGAGTTTAATGTAGGATATGTTATCGATTAATTATAACTGCTGATCTCAACAAAAGTGGATTAAAAGAGGCATAACTCGAGTGGGCAGATTCCTACTCGTGAACCGGGTTTAATGGGGATCAATCGGAAGAGTTGGGAATTGATCCTCATAGTTGGGAATGGAGACCGGGCAGTAGATGGAAGGTCAAGGACGTGGTCCTGTGAGCCTAGTCTATGTCTGAGTCGATTAAGGCCCGTTCTCGTGTGCGGCCCCGATGGACAAGTTTCAGATGCGTACCAGATGCATACTGGCAATATGGGACCCAGGAAACCGATGTAACATGTTAACCTGGATGTCGAGGCATACCTCACCGTCTGATGCCGATGCTGAAAGGATAGAGAAGTCGGCTCTACGAGGGTTTGCCGTAGAGAGACTTAATCCCAGTCGTTGGGACCGGTTCAACATTTGGGTGTCGTGTGAAAGGTTGCCACGTACGACGTCAGTGACAGTTGCTGTGTGCAACGTAGAGTACGGGCGTACGTGTCGTGTCAGCCGGGTGTTTTTGATTGCAATCACCGTCGCTCGCGGTAGTGAGCATACTTGTACACTGAGTCGTGACGTAGTAATAAACTGGGAAACGTTTAATATGCTTCATGGGTAATCCGCATAATGGAGATGAGGAACAAGCAACACTTCACTAAATTTAATTTCCACCTTGGGTTAGAAGCGTCGAGGCAAAGCGTTTCTTGTTTGATTGTGAAGTCTCGACGTTGATGGTGCAAGGTCAGTATGAGTCTAGGGTAGCTCACTAATGTTACTTTCACCTCGGGCAAGTGACATCGAGATGAAGCGTTTCTTGTTTGATTGTGGAATCTCGATGTAAGTTGCGCGAGGGTTATAAAAGTTGCTTAAAACTTGAAGTAAGGACTCTCCTTTAGCCCAAATCATCGTTTGTGCAAACCTCTGTAATCAGCCCTCTATTTCTATCATGTAGAGTTTCATGGCTAGGGTGACGGGTCAGTCTTGCTGAGCTTCGTGCTTACAGATACTGCATAAGTTGTTTTGCAGGTAATAACTGTAGGCTGATATGTACGGGTGCCCGATGAGGCTCGGAACTCCCCGAGTGGTGAACTCATGGCAACCCCTGCCGCTGCTATCATGACGGTGTTGCTAGCGAGAAGGGTCCTCAGGCTGGACACCTTCTCTGTTGCTTAGCATAGGTATGAGACGTGAGTTGTAATAGTCTTCCGCTGTAGCATTTTTTTGAGAAGTATTTGTAAAATCAACACTTTGTAAGCTTCCGTTTGTTTTATGTAATATGATGCTTTATTATGTGTGCTGTTGGGTGCCGCATCGCACGGCACCACCCAATGCGATCCCCGGGCGAGGTGCCCCGTCCCCGTGAGTGATCGGGACGGCGGGGTCCTCACACCCACTACGGCTACCTTGTCTTGAAGATGCCCACACCAACGGGCGTCCTCAGGATTCGTGGAGACTGCACTGCTGCAGTGTCAGCCCTGGAAAAGCTCCAGGCGCTTGCGACAGCTCGAGCACCAGCCCTTGGCAGTGCAGAACAGGACCGGCTTCACCCAAGTGCACGCTACCGTGCCTCTACCGCAGCACCCCGCGTGCAACCCCTCGATGAGGGCGACGTCCCCCTGAAGGTCATCCAAGTCGGTGTCCATGCTGCCCAGACCACCCGGGTAGCCGGGGGCCTGGATAGCAAATAGGAAGGCGCGCTCATCACCTTCCTCTGGCACAACGACGACGTATTTGCGTGGCAGCCGTCGCAGATGCTGGGGATCCCTAGGGAGGTGATCGAGCACCATCTGAAGATCTTCTCTGACGCCCGGCCAGTCCAACAGAAACCCCGCAAGCAGTCCAACGAGCGGCAGAACTTCATTCGTGAAGAAATAAAGAAGCTGCTGGACGATGGCTTCATACGGGAAGTCCACCACCCTTGGTGGTTGGCGAACCCCGTCGTAGTCCCGAAGGCCGGCAGGAAGCTCCGGATGTGCATCGAATACACCAGTCTCAATAAGGCATGTCCTAAAGATCCATTCCCTCTCCCTAGAATAGATCAAATAGTAGACTCTACATCAGGCTGTGATATGCTATGCTTCCTAGACGCCTACTCAGGTTTTCATCAAATCGCTATGTCTAGAGAAGATGAAGAACACACTTGTTTCATCACAGTAGACGGCCTGTATTGTTATGTCTCTATGCCTTATGGTCTAAAGAATGCTCTCCCCACCTTTGTACGTGCTATGCACAAAACATTTGGAGAGTTAATAAGAGACTTAGTCGAGGTGTATGTCGATGACATCGTTGTCAAGATCAGGCAGAGTTCATCCTTATTAGATAACCTGGCCTTAGTCTTTGACAAACCGCGCTCCACGCGCACCAGGCTGAACCCCGACAAGTGTGTGTTCGGCGTATCCTCTGGAAAGCTCTTAGGATTCCTGGTCTCACACCGAGGAATTGAGGCCAACCCAGAGAAGATCAAGGCCATCAACCTGATGCGGCCTCCCGCCCACATCAAGGAAGTCCAGAAACTCATGGGATGCCTAGCCGCGCTAAGTCGGTTTATACCAAGGCTGGCAGAGCGAGTGCTCCCCTTCTTTAAGCTCCTGCGCAAGTCCGGTCCATTTGTTTGGACCGACGAAGCAGAAGAAGCTTTCCAGGAGCTGAAGCAACTCCTGACGACCCTACCTATCATGGTAGCCCCCGAGCCCGAAGAGCACTTGTTGCTCTACATCGCGGCGCCAACCGAAGTGGTGAGCAAGGTCCTCGTCGCAGAGCGGCCGGACCTCTCGCCACCACAGTCTGCTCCGACAGCGGAAGACAGGCACCGGGAGACTCCGGAGGTCCAAGGCGGCCTCCCGGACCTCCAAGACAACCTCCCGGGGGTCCAAGACGGCCTCCCGGACCTCCACGACAACCTCTCGGAGGTCCAACGGGACCTCCTAGAGGTCCAACGAGACCGCCCGGAGCTCCCGGAAAACCAGCGGGACTCCCCGGAGGCCCAAGGCGGCCTAGGAGCTTTCAAGTCTCAGCTCCCGGAAGCTTCCCTGGACACACCTACCTCCGGTAGGCCTGAGACAATGGATGAAGACATCTCTGGCCCGGGAGGGAGGGTCTGGACCATCCAGAGGCCTGTCTACTACATCAGCGAAGTCCTCCACGACGCCAAGACAAGGTACCTGGAGGTCCACAAGCTGCTGTATGCAGTGCTCGTGGCATCCAGGAAGCTCCGCCACTACTTTCAAGCCCACCGGATCTAGGTGGTCACCTCCTATCCGCTGAAGGCGATCCTCAACAGCCCTCACGCGACCGGCAATGTCGCTAAATGGGCAGCGGAACTGGCGGAGTTTGAGTTGGACTTCCTTCCTCGCCATGCGGTCAAGAGCCAAGCGTTGGCTGACTTCGTGGCTGAGTGGACGCCAACGAAGACTGACCCAGGGGGCCACGAAGACGGTGAACTTAAGCACCAAACTCCGGTCCTCACCGGGCCTCACTGGACGCTCTTCTTCAACGGCTCCTCGCGAAAGCAGGGGGCCGGTGCCGGCGTACTGCTTCTCATGCCATCGGGGGAGCAGTTTGGGTACATGGTGCGTCTCAATTTCAAGGCAACCAACAACATGGCAGAGTATGAAGCACTCATCTTTGGACTAAAGACAGCCCTATCTCTGGGCGCTCGCCAATTGTTGGCACAGGGCGACTCCCAGCTAGTTGTCAAGCAAGTTAAGGGTGAATGCTCCTGCAATGACCCACAGCTAGCTGCTTATCTGCTCCACGTGCAGATGTTGGAGAAAGACTTCCTCGCCTTGGACCTGCGCCATGTACCGCGCGCTGGCAAAGCCGCAGCTGATGACCTCTCAACGAAGGCCTCCACCGGAGCCCCTGTGCCCGAAGGAGTCTTCGAGAGGACGTTGCTGCGGCCCACAGCCCGGCCTGCTGAGCTGGGCAAGGGGGCTGGACCAGCACCTCGAAGCTGGCAGTCCCGGTGGCCCTGCAGCCATGGACGCCGCCAAGGATCGTAAGCGTCACTGGGGACTCTGTGCAACCCAGCGCTCAAGATTCAGAAGCTCAAGTCAGACCCGATGCATGGATCACGGAGATCCGGGACTACTTGAAACACAACATCTTCCCTGATGAACGTGTATCCGCTGAACGGATCGTGCGCATGGCTAAGAGGTACGCGCTGATAGAAGGGGATCTCTATCGGCGTGGCGCCAACCACGTCTGTCGATGTGTTCGGTCGACACTTCCCCAGGGCCTGCACTGGGCAGCCCACGGAGGTTCTTTTTTCGGTGGGGCTAGTCCCTTGCGGAGAGCTTGAGCGTATGGACGAGTTAGTAAGAGCTTGACACGGCGAGTTTTACGTGGTTCAGGCCGCCGGAGCGTAAAACCCTACGTCCACGGCGAGCTATGAAGCTCGCTGTATTGCTTGCTGCTCAGAACCGGAGTCCTGAGCTTGAGGATGAGTTACAGCTTGGGGGTGAATGGCTAGCGTATGAGTTGCGGGAGTGCGAACCCTTGCTATCGTCGCCTACCCGAGTCTTTTATAGTCCAAGACTCGGGTGGCTTACAAGGGGGGCCTGGGACCCGACAGGTGGTCCCGGGGAGATTGTCTGTCATCTACCGTATCTGCAGTTATGCCGGTAGTTGTCTCTGGCGAAGGCTTCTGAGTCTTCGTCTTGCAGCCCTGCCCATGCCGCATGCTAGTCGTAGTGGTTGATGACGGCGCGGGCGGCATGGCATGTCTTGTCGCTGCGTTTATTGGCTGGCAGGCTCTGACACTGCGCGCCAGTCTGTGATGCGACTCGGCATAACGGCACCTGACAGAGGCGTGCTCCGCGTCTCCGCATCTTGGGAAGACGCGGGCCTGGAATACCTTGTACGGGCAAGGTATGGGGCGTCTTTACGCCCGCTGCCTATCGCTCGGGGGCAGGCAGCGCCGTTCTGCTGGCCACGTGGCGGGCCCGGAGCCCTCCTCAGAGGAGAGAGGGGGTCCGGCCCCATGGGACACGTGGAGCCTTCGGACCTCTCCCCGCGGAGGGGGAGGTTCGGCTTCTGTCGGCCACGTGGCGGGCCCGGAGCTCTTCTCAGAGGAGAGGGAGGTCCGGCCCCACCTGATACGTGGCACCTTCGGACCTCTCTCCCGCGGAGGGGGAGGTCCGGCTTCTGTATGCCACGTGGCGGGCCCGGAGCTCTACTCTGAGGAGAGGGAGGTCCGGCCCGGCCGGACGCGTGGTGCCTTCGGAGCTCTCCCTGCGGAGAAGGGCGAGTTCCATAGGCATTTTCCCCTGTGCGCGGGGTACCCCATATCGCGGGTACAGACAGTGGCCCCCGGGCCCACCTCGGGAGAGATAGCAAGCCCGAGGTGGGACCTCCGTCTCTTCTGATCCGCGCACTTTCTCTAAGTCCCGCATTGACCGCTGCCGGAGCACGTACGGCCGCAGAATCGTGGGAGCGTGCGCCCACTTGATGGTTGTGTCGAAGTGTTCGGTCGATACTTCCCCCGGGCCTGCACTGGGCAGCCCGCGGAGGTTCTTTTTTCGGTGGGGCTAGTCCCTTGCGGAGAGCTTGCACGGATGGATGAGTGAGTAAGAGCTTGACACTGAGAGTTTTACGTGGTTCAGGCCGCCGGAGCGTAAAACCCTACGTCCACGGCGAGCTATGGAGCTCACTGTATTGCTTGCTGCTCGGGGCCGGAGTCCCGAGCTTGGGGGTGAGTTACAGCTTGGGTGTGAATGGCTAGCGTATGAGTTGCAGAAATGCGAACCCTTGCTATCGTCGCCTACCCGAGCCTTTTATAGTCCAAGACTCGGGTGGCTTACAAGGGGGGCCCGGGACCCGACAGGTGGTCCCGGGGAGATTGACTGTTATCTACCGTATCTGCAGTTATGCCGGTAGTTGTCTCTAGCGAAGGCTTCCGAGTCTCCGTCTTGCCGCCCTGCCCGTGTCGCATGCTAGTCGTAGTGGTTGATGACGGCACAGACGGCATGGGATGTCTTGTCGCGGCGTTTATTGGCTGGCAGGTTCTGACACCGCGCGCCAGTCTGTGATGTGACTGGGCGCAACGGCACCTGACAGAGGCGTGCTCCGCGTCTCCGCGTCTTGGGAAGACGCGGGCCTTGAATACCTTGTACGGGTAAGGTATGGGGTGTCTTTACGTCCGCTGCCTATCTCTCGGGGGCAGGCAGCGCCGCTCTGCTGGCCACGTGGCGGGCCCGGAGCCCTCCTCAGAGGAGAGGAGGGCCCGGCCCGCGGGGCACGCGGAGCTTCCGGACCTCTCCCCGCGGAGGGGGAGGTTCGGCTTCTGTCGGCCACGTGGCGGGCCCGGAGCTCCCCTCTGAGGAGAGGGAGGTCCGGCCTTGCCGGATACGTAACACCTTCGTACCTCTCTCCCGCGGAGGGGGAGGTCCGGCTTCTGTATGCCATGTGGCGGGCCCGGAGCTCTCCTCTGAGGAGAGGGAGGTCCGGCCCCGCCGGACACGTGGCGCCTTCGGAGCTCTCCCTGCGGAGAAGGGCGAGTTCCTTAGGCATTTTCCCCTATGCGCGGGGGTACGCTATATCGCGGGTACCGACAACATCCTATTGCGGTACATAACCCAGGGGAAGGCTGCGACTTGCTCGCTGAGATCCATGGAGGCGAATGTGGGAGTCACTCTTCCTCACGCACGCTTGTCGGTAAAGCCTTCCGGCATGGCTTCTACTGGTCGACAACACTCCAGGATGCCGTCAAGCTGGTCGAGAGCTGCAAGGCGTGCCAGTTCCACGCCAAGCAGATCCACACACCGGCTCAGGCTGTGACGCCCTCAATTCTGTGGAAAGCCACGGAACCGAGAACTAATGCATATGTGTGCCCAGGATGTTCATCACACTTACACATACGTTCCACAAACTGAATTCAGATTATATATTACCACGAATAACAGAGTTTATTACAACACCTCATGAGTCTTGGACTCATGCTCACAGCGGAAGTCTTTATTTCTACGCAGCGGAAATCTTTATTTAAATGCGGAAGCAAAAACTAATGCGGAAGCAAAAATAAGCAGAAGTGGCTTCATCTCTACTCCCTCCACAGGCAAGGTTGAGAACAGATCACACGCCATAATGTCCCACTTGATCTTCATCATAGGTTTCTCCTGCTGCTGATGAAGAAATAATAATGCAAGGTTGAGTACAATGATGTACTCAGCAAGTGCGGGAATAACACATGATATGCAGCTCATAAACAAGGTAGGTAATAAAAGGCTTATTTGCAGAAAAGCAGATTTATAAAAACGTGATAAAACAGCTACTTAACTTTAGATGAATGTAATCCCAGCATGTATCAAATTACCAACATACCTCCATCGCTTTCCATGTTCCATCCGAACATTAACCAATCTTTTATTCATACTCACGAATACCTCCTCGTATTCGCTACCATCTCACATCATAAAACAACCACATCTCACACCGAGTCCAACCTCATGTCATGACCCATCAGTCATGCAACCATCTTATCTCCCGGACTCAACAGTTCCAAACCAATAACCATAACCGATAACCATAACCAAGAACCTCCCCAATAACCATTCCAATAATCAACCCATGTAATCATGGCAGTTTAGCCAGGTGCTCGTGACCGTAAGCTCGGCTATCATGATAGTTTTAATAACTCTGCAGAGTTTGTACCTCTTTACCCACAAGTTTGTGATTTCGTCACCCGTCGGCGACTGCAGAATCTCCATTTTACCAGTACACAACCGTCGGTGTATGGTCAAGAGATCACAAAATAGCCTTTACAAAGGGGTTACTAGATGTATGGACTCACTAAGGTTTCACCGGCAGGCTAGAATCTCCAATTCTCCCACCCACGGGCCCCCTCTTGTGCCATGCAGTTCCCAGGGCAGTCCTCACTCGACTCCCATTCCCCGCGCCTTCCACAGTCCATAACATCCTAGCAACTTACCTAATTACTCAGCTAAGCCGCACCCATATTTGGCCTTGTGGTGGCACTGTTATCCTGGCATGTGCATGCATGAACCGGTCCTTAGATCTACGGCAAGTAAAACCACCATCTCATGCTACCTCATTCACAAACCCAGGCTTGCCTAGATCTTCCCTCCGATCCATGTTCATTAACCTCATCAATTACTTATTATCAGTACGAGTGCAGTTAGCTAGACACATCTATCTCGCTTCCCAATCCCATAAACTCAGCGTAGCATAAAGCAAAAACCATACCCGACTCATAAATTTCCCTGGCGACAAGGATGGTTTAATCAAAACTAGTAAACTCCTATAAAAAGGGTTTCCCATCATGTTTGACTCAGCACACACACCTTTTCGCAAAACAAAACAGTTTTACCCAAAACATAGGATCAACATGGTCAAGGAGCACTTGCCTTGTTCTTGCGGTTCCGGTTGTTCTTGATTCTCAAAGCCTTGTTGCTGCAGCTCGTCGTAGACAGCTTCCTGAGTTTGTCCTGCTTTGTAGGATTCACGTGCATGCAAATTCACAGCAATCAATATCATGCACAAACCCTAAACTAGATGCGATGATGCACATGCATGCTATCCTATGATTAGTTTTATTAGATCGATCTGTACTTATTCTTGCATGGCTTGCATGGTCAGAGGTGTTCGTGATGATCTGGTCTTTAGATCAAACTGATCATCAAGTGATCTGTCCACGAAAAGGCTTCTGCTCGAAAGGAATTGAAGAACAGATGCAAGGAGATGAACACAATGATATTGAAGTCCTACCTCGCGTTTTTTCGAGGTCCTTGATCCTCAGACCGCTCGGTTCTTCTTCGATGATCTCCCTTGTTGTGCTTCAGCGATGTTTTGCTCGGCGAGCTAGGGCTAGGGCTCTAAGTCGTCGGCTTAGGATTTGAAAGAGAAGTTTGTAGTTTCGGCCAGAGGTTTTGGGTTCTATTTATAATCGGGAAGAGAAGAGTCCTAATCTGATTGGATCCCGAATAAGAGTCTCATTCAGATCTTTGTTAGATCCTGACATCTTATCTTCGGTAACCATCGTGGGGTTTAGATCGGTTTCCGTTGCGCACCGGTATCTTTACACGTAAGAACCGCTTCAGACTCGTTACCTCCACGGTGATGAGCTCCGGAAGCTCCACGTGTCCTTCCGAGCCTGGTATCACTTTCTCCCACAGAGACGAGCTCCGGTTGTGCCGCGTGTCACGAGCGAGACCTCCCTCTTCTCCGGAGGTGAGCTCTACGCACGCCATGTGTTGGTGCCGGTCTTCCTCTTCTTATTTCCTCAGGGACATGCCCCGCGGTCGACATGTGTCCAATAGAACAGGACCTCTCGCAGGTGAGCTCCGAGATCGACACGTATCCCGCGCGGATGGTCCTCTAATTTCCGCGAGGACTAGCTCCGAGGATGACACGTGTCCTATGAAAAATGCCTTTGCTTCTTCCGCAGCGGCTAGTTCCGCGGTAGCACGTGTCCCACAGGGTCGGACCACTTTCCAATTGCAGAGGTGACCCCCGAGCCTGCCACGTAGCTAGTTTAGCGGCGGACCTCTCCCAAATTTCTCGGAGATGAGCTCCGAACACGCCACGTGGTCTGCTGGCCGTGGAAATTGCCTTCGGTGCTCTCGGAGAGCTTTATTGACTATCCTTTTGGTACTTGTCTCTGTTTCTACTCTTCTTAAAATGTTTTTCTTCTTCATAAAACATGAACATATGCTGACACCCGAGGTGAGGGTGTCACAAATCTACCCCCCTTAAATTGAATCTCGCCCTCGAGATTTGTTAGTAGAAAATAGATGGGGAAATTCTGCCTTGATATCCTCTTCACGTTCCCATGTGGCTTCAGCTTTAGTGTGATGGCTCCATTGTACCTTGCACCATCGAATCACCTTGTTTCGGGTGACCCTTTCCTTTACGTCCAAGATTCGGACAGGGTGTTCTGTGTAAGTCATGTCCTCTTGAAGTTCAAGTTCTCCCATTGACACTTGTTCCTCTGGTATTCTCAAGCACTTCTTGAGCTGAGATACATGAAACACGTCATGTACGTCGGAGAGGTGGTTTGGGAGCTCTAGTTGATAGGCTACTTCTCCTCGCTTACCCAAAATCTTAAATGGTCCGATGTAGCGAGGCGCTAGTTTGCCTTTGACGTTAAAACGTCGTTGGCCTCGGATAGGCGATACCTTAAGGTATACGAAGTCTCCAACTCCAAAGGTCAACTTTCTACGCCTATTGTCTGCATAGCCTTTCTGTCGTGACTGAGCAGCCTTTAAGTTCTCCCGTATCGTTTGGACTTGCTTTTCAGTCTCTTGTAGTACTTCGGGTGCAAACACCTGGTTCTCTCCAGTCTCGTTCCAGAACAGTGGCGTTCTACACCGTCTACCATATAAGGCTTCGAAAGGTGACATCTTCAAGCTAGCTTGATAGCTGTTGTTATAGGAGAACTCGGCATACGGTAAACTCCTGTCCCAACTACGCCCATGTTTCAAGGCGCAAGCTCTCAACATGTCTTCCAAAATTTGGTTCGTCCTTTCGGTTTGTCCATCTGTTTGTGGGTGGTAGGCAGAGCTAAAATCCAGTCGTGTACCCATGGCTTTCTGCAGCTTCCTCCAGAATCTAGAGGTAAACTGAGAACCTCGATCTGAGACTATCCTCTTCGGAACTCCAAGACGGCACACGATCTGCTCCATGTACAATTCTGCCAACTGTGTAACGTTGTAACTGGCCTTTACCGGAAGAAAATGGGCGGTCTTCGTCAACCGGTCCACAATGACCCAGATGGAGTCATATCCTGACTGAGTTTGTGGCAATCCGACAATGAAGTCCATACTGATGTCCTCCCATTTCCATTCAGGTATTTTCAAAGGTTGCAGCAATCCAGCGGGTTTTTGATGTTCAGCTTTTACCCGTTGGCATGTGTCGCATAGGGCAACGTATTCGGCTATATCCCTCTTCATACAATCCCACCAATAGCAAGTTTTCAAGTCCTTGTACATTTTGGTGCTCCCTGGATGTATGGAATAGGGTGAATCATGTGCCTCCCGTAATATCATGTCGCGAAGGTGTCTTAGGTTTGGCACACAAATCCTTTTTCCTAGCCAAAGCGTACCCTTTTCATCCTCTTTGAAATCCTTCTCTATCCCTTGTCGGATTCTTTCCTTGATTTCCTTGATCCCTTCGTCCGTTGCTTGGCCCTTTCTTATTTCTTGCTCCAATGAGGAGTGGATCTCCATTAATTCCATGTTGTTCAAGAATCCGAGGTGTAACCGTTCGAACTCCTTACGTAGTTCGGGTGGTAGCTCCCGAACCGTGAGTTGGTGGCATGCTCCCTTTATGCTCAATGCGTCAGCTACTACATTGGCCTTCCCGGGGTGGTAATTGATTCCTACATCATAATCCTTGATGAGTTCTAACCATCGACGTTGCCTCAAATTCAAGTCCGTTTGTGTAAATATGTACTTGAGGCTTTTATGATCTGTATAGATCTCACATCGATGACCAAGGATATAATGTCTCCAAATCTTCAATGCATGCACCACTGCTGCTAACTCCAAATCATGTGTAGGATAGTTAAGCTCGTGCTTCTTTAATTGTCGTGAGGCATAGGCTACCACTTGTCCTTCCTGCATGAGTACACACCCGAGCCCTTGTCTGGATGCGTCACAATATATCAAGGCTCTTGCTTACATCCGGCAATACCAGAACTGGTGCTGTGGTTAGCCTTTTCTTGAGTTCCTCAAAACTTTCTTGGCAGGCTTGTGTCCATTGAAAGACCTTTCCCTTCATTAGCAACTCCGTCATAGGTTTTGCTATCTTAGAGAAGTCTTTAATGAAGCGACGATAGTATCCTGCCATCCCAAGGAAACTCCGAATATCCCTCACGCTCTTCGGTTGGTCCCACTTCAGAACATCTCTCACCTTTCCAGGATCAACCGATACCCCTTCCTTGGAGATGATGTGGCCTAGGAAAGATATTTCCTTTAGCCAAAATTGACACTTGTTGAGCTTGGCATACAACTGATGCTCTCGCAACTTCTGCAAGGTCAATTTCAGATGTTCTTCATGCTCCTCCTCACTTTTTGAATACACCATAATGTCGTCGATGAAAACCACGACGAACTTGTCCAAGTACTCCATGAAAACCTTATTCATAAGGTACATGAAGTATGCGGGTGCATTCGTCAATCCAAAAGACATAACGGTATATTCATATGAACCATACCTTGTCCGAAAGGTTGTCTTAGGTATATCGGAGGGCTTAATCTTCAGCTGGAAATATCCCGACTGAAGATCAATCTTGGAGAACACTTGGGCTCCTTTCATTTGATCGAACAGGTCCTCTATACGGGGCAGAGGGTATTTATTCTTGTGTGTTACCTTGTTGAGAGACCTGTAGTCCACGCACATTCTTTGGGTTCCGTCCTTCTTGTCCACGAAGAGTACCGGGGCTCCCCATGATGACGAACTTGGACGGATAAAACCCTTCTCCAACTGTTCTTGAATTTGCTTCTTGAGTTCAACTAACTCGTTAACGGGCATCCTATATGGTCTCTTAGCTATGGGTGCAGTTCCAGGTACCAAATCTATGGCAAACTCGATGTCCCGGTCAGGTGGCATACCTGGAAGTTCTTCCGGGAACACATCCGAAAATTCCTGAACCACTGGAATTTTGTCCAATGCTACTCTTTCAACATGGTTCAGGTCCGCCCGTTTGGTCGCTTGCTGGGCTGACTCAAATTCGACACGGATACCCTGTTCGTTTGTCAATTGCACGCTTCTCTCAGCGCATTGGATTACTCCATTGTGCTTGCTTAACCAGTCCATTCCGAGTATGATGTCAATTCCGTGGGAGTCCAAAACAATAAGGTTGGCAAGGAAGTCTACCCCCCTTATTTTAAGGCTTACTTTAGGACATACTATATTAGTCCTCATTTCTCCTCCGGGAGAATTAACTAACATGGCACATTCTAAGTGGGATACGGGTAGATGATGCTTGGCAACATAATCGGATGATATGAAGGAATGTGATGCTCCAGAATCAAATAAAATGGTGGCTGGGTTGGAGTTGGCAAGGAACATACCAATTGCGACGTCCTCAGCCTGTTGTGCTTCTTCAGCATTGACATGGTTAACGTGGCCACGAGCATAGTTCTGCGGTCCACGGTTCCCTTGGTTGTCCCCTCCGTTTGGTCGCTGGTTCTGCTTGGGCACGTTTCCTTGCTGTCCAGGGCCTCTCTTCGGGCACTGGTTAGCGAAGTGGCCTACTTCCCCACATGCAAAGCATGCCCTGTTGCCTACGGCAGCAGGTACGTTGGGGCGGGGGTTTTGGACAGGAGCGCCATTGTTAGGTCGGGGCTCAGGAGGCATGGGCACACGAGGTGCCGGTGCAACGAGCCGTTGCTGTGGTGGCTGACCAGGGCGGTACGTAGGAGTTGTCGATCCATACTGTGGTGCAGGGGGCATGTACCTAGGTCGTCCGTTGCTCCCTTGGGGCTGGTATGGCATCTTCCTTTTGCACTCGCGCTCGATCTCTCGGATCTTGTTTTCCGCCACAATAGCCTTATCAACTAGCTTCTGGAAGCTTACGTAGTCATTGTTGAGGAGCTGAACTTGGATCTCATTGTTCAACCCTCTCATGAACAGGTACTGCTTCCTCTGATCTGAGTTGACATCTTCGGGGGCATACCGGGACAGTTGTATGAACTTGTTGAGATATTCATTCACACTTTTCTGTCCTTGGCGGAGACCTTCAAACTCCTGCCTCTTGAGCATCATTACGCCAACAGGGATGTAGTGGGAGCGGAAACTTTCCTTGAACTCAGTCCAAGTGATTGTCTCCGGGTTGGCATGGGCGTTGCTCAAAGCATCCCACCAGTCAGCAGCTGCTCCCATCAGTTGGTGCGACGCAAAGAGAACCTTTTCTCGGTCGTTGCACTGTACAATGGCAAGCTTCTTCTCCATGGATTTCAACCAATCATCGGCCTCCATTGGATCGCTTGCTTGAGCAAAGGTGGGTGGTCGAGTCCTCATGAACTCTCCCAACCTGTTATGAGCCGGCGGTGGTGGTGGTGGTGGTGCCGGAACGGGGTGTTGGTTGGCCTGCAACTGACCCAATGTTTGGATCATGGTTTGCATAAGCTGGTTTTGCATGGCCATTAACCTTTCTAGGTTGTTTTCGCCAGCTCCAGGGTTAGCAGGAACTTCCTCGTGGTCATCTTCCTGGACGTTCCTTCGGCTGGCATTTCCTCTCACCATCTGTGAGATAGAAGGTTAGAAGGTTAGGTAGGTCCTTCCAACTATATGCATCAAGGTGAGTTGGACTATATATATTAGCCCTTTATGAGGATGTGAGCAAGTGCCGAAACATCTCACATCTCCTTCTTCTTATGTGTGGATATGGACAATGTTTTTGAGACGTCCCACCACTCACACTAAGCACATATTCACAAACAATCATCACAAGGGCCCACTCAACTCCTATTCAAGGATGGTTTCCTATGTCAAGGTGGTTTCAAGGCCAATCTAAGCTATTCATCCTAGGATGCTTCATTTGGTCCGCGTAGCTTCTATTTAGGGGTATAACTTGCTGTTAACCCGTGATTCTAATATCAATCTAAGGTTTCTATCTAGGCGTGTAACCTACTGTCAACCCGTGGCTCTGATACCAATCTGTGACGCCCTCAATTCTGTGGAAAACCACGGAACCGAGAACTAATGCATATGTGTGCCCAGGATGTTCATCACACATACACATACGTTCCACAAACTGAATTCAGATTATATATTACCACGAATAACAGAGTTTATTACAACACCTCATGAGTCTTGGACTCATGCTCACAGCGGAAGTCTTTATTTCTACGCAGCGGAAATCTTTATTTAAATGCGGAAGCAAAAACTAATGCGGAAGCAAAACTAAGCAGAAGTGGCTTCATCTCTACTCCCTCCACAGGCAAGGTTGAGAACAGATCACATGCCATAATGTCCCACTTGATCTTCATCATAGGTTTCTCCTGCTGCTGATGAAGAAATAATAATGCAAGGTTGAGTACAATGATGTACTCAGCAAGTGCGGGAATAACACATGATATGCAGCTCATAAACAAGGTAGGTAATAAAAGGCTTATTTGCAGAAAAGCAGATTTATAAAAACGTGATAAAACAGCTACTTAACTTTAGATGAATGTAATCCCAGCATGTATTAAATTACCAACATACCTCCATCGCTTTCCATGTTCCATCCGAACATTAACCAATCTTTTATTCATACTCACGAATACCTCCTCGTATTCGCTACCATCTCACCTCATAAAACAACCACATCTCACACCGAGTCCAACCTCATGTCATGACCCATCAGTCATGCAACCATCTTATCTCCCGGACTCAACAGTTCCAAACCAATAACCATAACCAATAACCATAACCAAGAACCTCCCCAATAACCATTCCAATAATCAACCCAGCTAATCATGGCAGTTTAGCCAGGTGCTCGTGACCGTAAGCTCGGCTATCATGATAGTTTTAATAACTCTGCAGAGTTTGTACCTCTTTACCCACAAGTTTGTGATTTCGTCACCCGTCGGCGACTGCGGAATCTCCATTTTACCAGTACACAGCCGTCGGTGTATGGTCAAGAGATCACAAAATAGCCTTTACAAAGGGGTTACTAGATGTATGGACTCACTAAGGTTCCACCGGCAGGCTAGAATCTCCAATTCTCCCACCCATGGGCCCCCTCTTGTGCCATGCAGTTCCCAGGGCAGTCCTCACTCGACTCCCATTCCCCGCGCCTTCCACAGTCCGTAACATCCTAGCAACTTACCTAATTACTCAGCTAAGCCGCACCCATATTTGGCCTTGTGGTGGCACTGTTATCCTGGCATGTGCATGCATGAACCGGTTCTTAGATCTACGGAAAGTAAAACCACAATCTCATGCTACCTCATTCACAAACCCAGGCTTGCCTAGATCTTCCCACCGATCCATGTTCATTAACCTCATCAATTACTTATTATCAGTACGAGTGCAGTTAGCTAGACACATCTATCTCGCTTCCCAATCCCATAAACTCAGCGTAGCATAAAGCAAAAACCATACCCGACTCATAAACTTCCCTGGCGACAAGGATGGTTTAATCAAAACTAGTAAACTCCTATAAAAAGGGTTTCCCATCATGTTTGACTCAGCACACACACCTTTTCGCAAAACAAAACAGTTTTACCCAAAACATAGGATCAACATGGTCAAGGAGCACTTGCCTTGTTCTTGCGGTTCCGGTTGTTCTTGATTCTCAAAGCCTTGTTGCTGCAGCTCGTCGTAGACAGCTTCCTGAGTTTGTCCTGCTTTGTAGGATTCACGTGCATGCAAATTCACAGCAATCAATATCAAGCACAAACCCTAAACTAGATGCGATGATGCACATGCATGCTATCCTATGATTAGTTTTATTAGATCGATCTGTACTTATTCTTGCATGGCTTGCATGGTCAGAGGTGTTCGTGATGATCTAGTCTTTAGATCAAACTGATCATCAAGTGATCTGTCCACGAAAAGGCTTCTGTTCGAAAGGAATTGAAGAACAGATGCAAGGAGATGAACACAATGATATTGAAGTCCTACCTCGCGTTTTTTCGAGGTCCTTGATCCTCAGACCGCTCGGTTCTTCTTCGATGATCTCCCTTGTTGTGCTTCAGCGATGTTTTGCTCGGCGAGCTAGGGCTAGGGCTCTAAGTCGTCGGCTTAGGAGTTGAAAGAGAAGTTTGTAGTTTCGGCCAGAGGTTTTGGGTTCTATTTATAATCGGGAAGAGAAGAGTCCTAATCTGATTGGATCCCGAATAAGAGTCTCATTCAGATATTTGTTAGATCCTAACGTCTTATCTTCGGTAACCATCGTGGGGTTTAGATCGGTTTCCGTTGCGCACCGGTATCTTTACACGTAAGAACCGCTTCAGACTCGTTACCTCCGCGGTGATGAGCTCCGGAAGCTCCACGTGTCCTTCCGAGCCTGGTATCTCTTTCTCCCACAGAGACGAGCTCCGGTTGTGCCGCGTGTCACGAGCAAGACCTCCCTCTTCTCCGGAGGTGAGCTCTACGCACGCCATGTGTTGGCGCCGGTCTTCCTCTTCTTCTTTCCTCAGGGACATGCCCCGCGGTCGACACCTGTCCAATAGAACAGGACCTCTCGCAGGTGAGCTCCGAGATCAACACGTATCCCGCGCGGATGGTCCTCTGATTTCCGCGAGGACTAGCTCCGAGGATGACACGTGTCCTATGAAAAATGCCTTTGCTTCTTCCGCAGCGGCTAGTTCCGCGGTAGCACGTGTCCCACAGGGTCGGACCTCTTTCCAATTGCGGAGGTGACCCCCGAGCCTGCCACGTAGCTAGTTTAGCGGAGGACCTCTTCCAAATTTCTCGGAGATGAGCTCCGAACACGCCACGTGGTCTGCTGGCCGTGGAAATTGCCTTCGGTGCTCTCGGAGAGCTTTATTGGCTATCCTTTTGGTACTTGTCTCTGTTTCTACTCCTCTTAAAATGTTTTTCTTCTTCATAAAACATGAACATATGCTGACACCCGAGGTGAGGGTGTCACATCTGCCCATGAAAAGGCTTCTGTTCGAAAGGAATCCAAGAACAGACGCAAAGAGATGAACAACATGATGTCGTAAGGTGGTATTGAAGTCCTACCTCACGTTCTTCTTGTCTTCCGGGTCCTCCTCAGACCGCTTGGTTCTCCTCCAATGATCTCCCTTGTTGTGCTTTGGCGATGTTTTGCTTGGCGAGTTAGGGCTAGGGCTCTAAGTCGTCGGCTCAGGAGTTGAAAGAGAAGTTCGTGGTTTCGGCCAGAGGTTTTGGGTTCTATTTATAATTGGGAAGAGAAGAGTCCTAATCTGATCGGATCCCGAATAAGAGTCTTATTCAGATCTTTGTTAGATCCTGACGTCTTATCTTCGGTAACCATCGTGGATTTTAGATCGGTTTCTGTTGCGTACCAGTGTCCTTACGCGTAACAACTGCTCCAGAACTCGTTACCTCCGTGATGATGAGATCTGGAAGCTCCACGTGTCCTCCGGGCCTGGTATCTCCTCATCCGCAGAGACGAGCTCCGGTTGTGCCGCGTGTCAACCGATCGAGACCTCCCTCTTCTTCGGAGACGAGCTCCGCGCACGCCACGTGTGGGTGCCGGTCTTTCCGCTCTCCTTTCCTCAGGGACATGCCCTGAGGTCGACACGTGTTTAGCTGCGACGGACCTTCCGGTGATAAGCTCCGGTGGCGACACGTGTTCGATAGATCCGGACTTCTCTGAGATGAGCTCCGAGATTGACACGTATCCCCCGCGACTGGCCCTCTTATTTCCGCGAGGACTAGCTCTGGGGATGACACGTGTCCTATGAAAAATGCATTTGCTTCTTCCGCAGAGGCTATCTCCACGGGCAGCACGTGTCCCACATGGTCGGACCTCTTTCAATTGCGGAGGTGACCCCCGAGCCTGCCACGTAGCTAGTTTAACGGCGGACCTCTCCCAAATTTCTCGGGGATGAGCTCCGAACGCGCCACGTGGTCTGCTGGCTGTGGAAGTTGCCTTCGGTGTTCTCGGAGAGCTTTATTGGCTATCCTTTTGATACTTGTCTCTGTTCCTTCTTTTCTTAAAATGTTTTTCTTCTTCATAAAACATGAACATATGCTGACACCCGAGATGAGGGTGTCACAAATCTACCCCCCTTAAATTGAATCTCATCCTCGAGATTCGTTAGTAGAAAATAGATGGGGAAATTCTGCCTTGATATCCTCTTCTCGCTCCCATGTGGCTTCAGCTTCAGTGTGATGGCTCCATTGTACCTTGCACCATCGAATCACCTTGTTTCGGGTGACCCTTTCCTTTACGTCCAAGATTCGGACAGGGTGTTCTGCGTAAGTCAGGTCCTCTTGAAGTTCAAGTTCTCCCATCGACACTTGTTCCTCTGGCATTCTCAAGCACTTCTTGAGCTGGGATACATGAAACACGTCATGTACATCGGAGAGATGGTTTGGGAGCTCTAGTTGATAGGCTACTTCTCCTCGCTTATCCAAAATCTTAAATGGTCCGATGTAGCGAGGCGCTAGTTTGTCTTTGATGTTAAAACGTCGTTGGCCTCGGATAGGTGATACCTTAAGGTATACGAAGTCTCCTACTTCAAAGGTCAACTTCCTACGCCTATTGTCCGCATAGCCTTTCTGTCGTGACTGAGCAGCCTTTAAGTTTTCCCGTATCGTTTGGACTTGCTTTTCAGCCTCTTGTAGTACTTCGGGTCCAAACACCTGGTTCTCTCCAGTCTCGTTCCAGAACAGTGCCGTTCTACACCGTCTACCATATAAGGCTTCGAAAGGTGATATCTTCAAGCTAGCTTGATAGCTGTTGTTATAGGAGAACTCGGCATACGGTAAACTCCTATCCCAACTACGCCCACGTTTCAAGGCGCAAGCTCTCAGCATGTCCTCCAAAATTTGGTTCGTCCTCTCGGTTTGCCCATCTGTTTGTGGGTGATAGGCGGAGCTAATATCCAGTCGTGTACCCATGGCTTTCTGCAGCTTCCTCCAGAATCTAGAGGTAAACTGAGAACCTCGATCTGAGACTATCCTCTTCGGAACTCCATGACGGCACACGATCTGCTCCATGTACAACTCTGCCAACTGTGTAACGTTGTAACTGGTCTTTACTGGAAGAAAATGGGCGGTTTTCGTCAACCGGTCCACAATGACCCAGATGGAGTCATATCCTGACTGAGTTCTTGGCAATCCGACAATAAAGTCCATACTGATGTCCTCCCATTTCCATTCAGGTATTTTCAAAGGTTGCAACAACCCAGCGGGTTTTTGATGTTCGGCTTTTACCCGTTGGCATGTGTCACATAGGGCAACGTATTCGGCTATATCCCTCTTCATACCATCCCACCAATAGCAAGTTTTCAAGTCCTTGTACATTTTGGTGCTCACTGGATGTATGGAATAGGGTGAATCATGTGCCTCCTTCAATATCATGTCGCGAAGGTGTCTTATGTTTGGCACACAAATCCTTTTTCCTAGCCAAAGCATACCCTTTTCATCCTCCTTGAAATCCTTCTCTATCCTTTGTCGGATTCTTTCCTTGATCTCCTTGATCCCCCCGTCCATTGCTTGGCCCTTTCTTATTTCTTGCTCCAATGCGAAGTGGATCTCTATTATCTCCACGTTATTCAAGAATCCGAGGTGTAACCATTTGAACTCCTTACGTAGTTCGGGTGGTAGCTCCCAAACCGTGAGTTGGTGGCATGCTCCCTTTCTGCTCAATGCATCAGCTACTACATTGGCCTTTCCGGGGTGGTAGTTGATTCCTACATCATAATCCTTGATGAGTTCTAACCATCGACGTTGCCTCAAATTCAAGTCCGTTTGTGTAAATATGTACCTGAGGCTTTTATGATCCGTATAGATCTCACATCGATGACCAAGGATATAATGTCTCCAAATCTTCAATGCATGCACCACTGCTGCTAACTCCAAATCATGCGTAGGATAATTAAGCTCATGCTTCTTTAATTGTCGTGAGGCATAGGCTACCACTTGTCCTTCCTGCATGAGTACACACCCGAGCCCTTGTCTGGATGCGTCACAATATATGTCAAAGCTCTTGCTTACGTCTGGCAATACGAGAACTGGTGTTGTGGTTAGCCTTTTCTTGAGTTCCTCAAAACTTTCTTGGCAGGCTTGTGTCCATTGAAAGACTTTTCCCTTCATTAATAACTCCGTCATAGGTTTTGCTATCTTAGAGAAGTTTTTAATGAAGCGCCGATAGTATCATACCATCCCAAGGAAACTTCGAATATCCTTCACGCTCTTTGGTTGGTTCCACTTTAGAACATCTCTCACCTTTCCAGGATCAACTGATACCCCTTCTTTGGAGATGATGTGGCCTAGGAAGGATATTTCTTTTAGCCAAAATTGACATTTGTTGAGCTTGGCATACAACTGATGCTCTCACAACTTCTGCAAGATCAATCTCAGATGTTCTTCATGCTCCTTCTCACTTTTTGAATACACCATAATGTCGTCGATGAAAACCACGACGAACTTGTCCAAGTACTCCATGAAAACCTTATTCATAAGGTACATGAAGTATGCGGGTGCATTGGTCAATCCAAAAGACATAACGGTATATTCATATGAACCATACCGCGTCCGAAAGGCTGTCTTAGGTATATCGGAGGGCTTAATCTTCAGCTGGAAATATCCCGACCGAAGATCAATCTTGGAGAACACTTGGGCTCCTTTCATTTGATCGAACAGGTCCTCTATACGGGGCAGAGGGTATTTATTCTTGATTGTTACCTCGTTGAGAGACCTGTAGTCCACGCATATTCTTTGGGTTCCGTCCTTCTTGTCCACGAAGAGTACCGGGGCTCCCCACGGTGACGAACTTGGACGGATAAAACCCTTCTCCAACTGTTCTTGAATTTGCTTCTTTAGTTCAACTAACTTGTTGACGGGCATCCTATATGGTCTCTTAGCTATGGGTGCAGTTCCAGGTACCAAATCTATGGCAAACTCGATGTCCCGGTCAGGTGGCATACCTGGAAGTTCTTCCGGGAACACATCCGAAAATTCCTGAACCACTGGAATGTTGTCCAATGCTATTCCTTCAACATGGTTCAAATCCGCCCGTTTGGTTGCTTGCTGGGCTGACTCAAACTCGACACGGATACCGTGTTCGTTTGTCAACTGCACGCTTCTCTCAGCGCATTGGATTACTCCATTGTGCTTGCTTAACCAGTCCATTCCGAGTATGATGTCAATTCCGTGGGAGTCCAAGACAATAAGGTTGGCAAGGAAGTCTACCCCCATTATTTTAAGGCTTACCTTAGGACATACTATACTAGTCCTCATTTCTCCTCCGGGTGAATTAACTAACATAGCACATTCTAAGTGGGGTACGGGTAGATGATGTTTGCCAACATATTTGGATGATATGAAGGAATGTGATGCTCCGGAATCAAATAAAATGGTGGCTGGGTTGGAGTTGGCAAGGAACATACCAATTGCGACGTCTTCAGCCTGTTGTGCTTCCTCAGCAGTGACATGGTTAACATGGCCACGAGCATAGTTCTGCGGTCCACGGTTCCCTTGGTTGTCCCCTCCGTTTGGTCGCTGGTTCTGGTTGGGCACGTTACCTTGCTGTCCAGGGCCTCTCTTCGGGCACTGGTTAGCGAAGTGGCCTACTTCCCCGCATGCAAAGCATGCCCTGTTGCCTACGGCAGCAGGTATGTTGGGGCGGGGGTTTTGAACAGGAGCGCCATTGTTAGGCCGGGGCGCAGGAGGCATGGGCACACGAGGTGCCGGTGCAACGAGCCGTTGCTGTGGTGGCTGACCAGGGTGGTACGTAGGAGTGGTCGATCCATACTGCGGTGCAGTGGGCATGTACCTAGGTCGTACGTTGCTTCCTTGGGGCTGGTATGGCATCTTCCTTTTGCACTCGCGCTCGATCTCTCGGATCTTGTTTTCCACCACAATAGCCTTATCAACTAGCTTCTGGAAGCTTACGTAGTCATTGTTGAGGAGCTGAACTTGGATCTCATTGTTCAACCCTCTCATGAACAGGTACTGCTTCCTCTGATCTGAGTTGACATCTTCG
This sequence comes from Neostapfia colusana, assembly GCA_030760725.1. Classification (NCBI taxonomy): domain Eukaryota; kingdom Viridiplantae; phylum Streptophyta; class Magnoliopsida; order Poales; family Poaceae; genus Neostapfia; species Neostapfia colusana. The sequence continues at coordinate 2,167,155 of JASWHV010000010.1, read as the reverse complement.
GGGGCATACTGGGACAGTTGTATGAACTTGTTGAGATATTCGTTTACACTTTTCTGCCCTTGGCGGAGACCTTCAAACTCCTGCCTCTTGAGCATCATTACGCCAACAGGGATGTAGTGGGAGCGGAAACTTTCCTTGAACTCAGTCCAAGTGATTGTCTCCGGGTTGGCATGGGCGTTGCTCAAAGCATCCCACCAGTCAGCAGCTGCTCCCATCAGTTGGTGCGACGCAAAGAGAACCTTCTCTCGGTCGTTGCACTGTACAATGGCAAGCTTCTTCTCCATGGATTTCAACCAGTCATCGGCCTCCATTGGATCGCTTGCTTGAGCAAAGGTGGGTGGTCGAGTCCTCATGAACTCTCCCAACCTGTTATGAGCCGGCGGTGGTGGTGGTGGTGGTGCCGGAACGGGTTGTTGGTTGGCCTGCAACTGACCCAAAGTTTGGATCATGGTTTGCATAAGCTGGTTTTGCATGGCCATCAACCTTTCTAGGTTGTTTTCGCCAGCTCCGGGGTTAGCAGGAACTTCCTTGTGGTCATCTTCCTGGACGTTCCTTCGGTTGGCATTTCCTCTCACCATCTGTGAGAGAGAACAAAATAGAATAGAAGGTTAGAAGATTAGGTAGGTCCTTTCAACTATATGCATCAAGGTGAGTTGGACTATATATATTAGCCCTTATGAGGATGTGAGCAAGTGCCGAAACATCTCACACCTCCTTCTTCTTACGTGTGGATATGGACAACGTTTTTGAGACGTCCCACAACTCACACTAAGCACATATTCACAAATAATCATCACAAGGGCCCACTCAACTCCTATTCAAGGATGGTTTCCTATGTCAAGGTGGTTTTAAAGGCCAATCTAGGCTATTCACCCTAGGGCGCTTCCTTTGGTCAGCGTGGCTTAGCTACCTGTGACTTCTATTTAGGGGTGTAACTTGCTGTTAACCCGTGGCTCTAATATCAATCTAAGGTTTCTATCTAGGCGTGTGACCTACTGTCAACCCATGGCTCTGATACCAATCTGTGACGCCCTCAATTCTGTGGAAAGCCACGGAACCGAGAACTAATGCATATGTGTGCCCACGATGTTCATCACACATACACATACGTTACACAAACTGAATTCAGATTATATATTACCACGAATAACAGAGTTTATTACAACACCTCATGAGTCTTGGACTCATGCTCACAGCGGAAATCTTAATTCTATGCAGCGGAAGTCCTTATTTAAATGCGGAAGCAAAAACTAATGCGGAAGCAAAACTAAGCAGAAGTGGCTCCATCTCTACTCCCTCCACAGGCAAGGTTGAGAACAGATCACACGCCATAATGCTCTACCCGGTCTTCATAGTAGTCTTCTCTTGCTGTTGACGAAGAAATAATAATGCAAGTTTGAGTACAATGATGTACTCAGCAAGTGCGGGAAAACACATGATATGCAGCTCATAAACAAGGTAGGCATAAAAGGTTTATTTGCAGAAAAGCAGTTCTGTAAAAACCATGATAAAACAACAACTTAAGTTTAAATGTAATCCCAACATGTATTAAATTACCAACATACCTCCATCACTTCCCGTGTTCCATCCGAACATTAACCAATCTTTTATTCATACTCACGAATACCTCCTCGTATTCGCTACCATCTCAGCTCATAAAACAACCTCGTCTCGCACCGAGACCAATCTCATGTCATGACCCATCAGTCATGCAACCATCTCATCTCCCGGACTCCACAGTCCCAAACCAAACCATAATCAATAACCATAACCAAGAACCTTCCCAATAACCATTCCAATAACCATCCCCAGTAACCATCCCATCTAATCATGGCAGTTTAGCCAGGTGCTTGTGACCGTAAGCTCGGCTATCATGATAGTTTTAATAACTCTGCAGAGTTTGTACCTCTTTACCCACAAGTTTATGATTTCGTCACCCGTCGGCGACTGCAGAACCTCCATTATACCAGTACACATCCGTCGGTGTATGGTCAAGAGATCACAAAATAGCCTTTACAAAGGGGTTACTAGATGTATGGACTCACTAAGGTTTCACCGACAGGTTAGAATCTCCAATTCTCCCACCCACGGGTCCCCTCTTGTGCCATGCAGTTCCCAGGGCAGTCCTCGCTCGACTCCCATTCCCCACTGTCGAAGTGTTCGGTCGACACTTCCCCCGGGCCTGCACTGGGCAGCCTGCGGAGGTTCTTTTTTCGGTGGGGCTAGTCCCTTGCGGAGAGCTTGCACGGATGGACGAGTTATTAAGAGCTTGACACTGAGAGTTTTACGTGGTTCAGGCCGCTGGAGCGTAAAACCCTACGTCCACGGCGAGCTATGGAGCTCGCTGTATTGCTTGCCGCTCAGGGCCGGAGTCCTGAGCTTGGGGGTAAGTTACAGCTTGGGAGTGAATGGCTAGCGTGTGAGTTGCAGAAATGCGAACCCTTGCTATCGTCGCCTACCCGAGCCTTTTATAGTCCAAGACTCGGGTGGCTTACAAGGGGGGCCCGGGACCCGACAGGTGGTCCCGGGGAGATTGACTGTTATCTACCGTATCTGCAGTTATGCCGGTAGTTGTCTCTGGCGAAGGCTTCCGAGTCTCTGTCTTGCCGCCCTGCCCGTGCCGCACGCTAGTCGTAGTGGTTGATGACGGCGCAGGCGGCATGGGATGTCTTGTCGCGGCGTTTATTGGCTAGCAGGTTCTGACACCGCGCGCCAGTCTGTGATGCGACTGGGCGCAACAGCACCTGACAGAGGCGTGCTCCGCGTCTCCGCGTCTTGGGAAGACGCGGGCCTTGAATACCTTGTACGGTTAAGGTATGGGGCGTCTTTACGCCTGCTGCCTGTCTCTCGGGGGCAGGCAGCGCCGCTCTGCTGGCCACGTGGCAGGCCCGGAGCCCTCCTCAGAGGAGAGGAGGGCACGGCCCGCGGGGCACGCGGAGCTTCCAGACCTCTCCCCGCGGGGGGGGGGGGGGGGGGGGGGGGGGGTTCGGCTTCTGTCGGCCACGTGGCGGGCCTGGAGCTCCGCTCTGAGGAGAGGGAGGTCCGGCCCTGCCGGATACGTGGCACCTTCGGACCCCTCGCCCGCGGAGGGTCCGGCTTCTGTATGCCACGTGGCGGGCCCGGACCTCTCCTCTGAGGAGAGGGAGGTCCGGCCCCGCCTGACGCGTGGCGCCTTCGGAGCTCTCCCTGCGGAGAAGGGTGAGTTCCTTAGGCATTTTCCCCTGTGCGCGGGGGTACCCCATATCGCAGGTACCGACAGTGGCCCCCGGGCCCATCTCGGGGGAGATAGCGAGCCCGAGGTGGGACCTCCGTCTCTTCTGATCCGCGCACTTTCTCTAAGTCCCGCATTGACCGCTGCCGGAGCATGAACGGTCGCAGGATCGTGGGAGCGTGCGCCCACTTGATGGTTGCTTTTACTGTGGCGGTTCCCAAGACTGCCACTTCTGCATGTTGCGGCGCTTTCTTCGGGAACCGCCGAAGTGCCTTGCCGGCTTGTCTTCTTAGGAGACTGACTCCTTGACCCACCGCTTCAGTCGGGCGGCTTGGGTCCACCTGTCATCGGCGCTCGGTCTAGGAGCCGAAGCGGTTGCCGATGCGGTGTAACACCCCAAATTTTTAGTCAAAACCCAAATTTTGATTCAAAACCCTAAACCATGTTCAGAGGGGAATTTAGAAATTTTTGGACGTGTTGCATGTTTTGCAAAAATTCAAATTCAAACTGGAATTCAAATTATACCCAAAACAGAAAAGAAATGGAAAAAGAAAAAGGAAATCGGGAAAAAACTGGCCAGTGGGCCGAAACCGCCAGCCGGCCCAGCAACTCCCGCGCCAGCCCGCCCCCGCGCGCGCCGCGCTGCCCCTCGCTGACGGGTGGGACCCACATGTCATCCCTAACCCCGCGACCCCGGACTCTCTCCCGCGCGCGCGATCGCAACTGATCGGGAAACCGCGTCCCGCAGCCGAATTCTGGACCCAGAGGACTACAACTCGATCACAACAGACCCACCGCCCTCCCCCGGCTATAAAAACCCCAGCTCCGATCAGTTTTCCTCACGCGATCGCCGATTTTCACTCCGGTGAGCACCGAGACTTCGCCGGTGAATTCTGGCCGATCTAAGCTCGGAAACTCTGATCTAACTCGCTGGTTTTGATCCACCGCCTCCGGGGAACTTTGCAGGTGCAGAAAACTCGGAGAGTTACGGTGCAAACACAGCGCCGACGAGCTTCGCCGTGGTTTTGCCTCGGACCTCGCCGCCGATCACTTTCCAGGACCCCCGAGCTCGAGAAAACCCCCGAGGTGAGATCCCTGACCTCCCCTCTACCGATCTAGGCCATAAGATCACAGTTCTAGGCAGAATTCTCGAGGATCCGAAAGTTTCCGGCGAGATCGCCGCTTCCCGCCGCCGTGCGCCGCCGGCAGCGCCGCCCGCGTTCGATCAGAGCGACGTGGCCGCATGTGCGCCGTTTATTTTAAATCGCACGGTAGACTTTAAAACCCCGCGTACCGGTTCGATCTTATAATCTCAGCCATCGGTTTAAAATCGGACGGTCCACGTCGACCCCGCATTATAAAGACTGGAGTTCTTACGTGCTACCCCCTGGGGTTCTCTGGAATTGAGAGCTAGCCCCGAAAACTTCAGATCTAGCCCCTGGAACTCCAGAAAATCATGTAAATCCATTTAAAAATCAGTTTTAACCCCTGGACTTAATAGAAATTAGGAAAAACACCTCTGATAAGTGTAGATAGACCCCTGGAAATTATGAAAATAATATTATAGACCCTGTAATGGGGTGAATTCATTATTTTAGCCTTGTTTAGTATTTAATTTAGAAAATTGAATATGTAACTAGTGTTTAAAAATTAAAAAGGGGACAAACATAATTGTCAAAATTAATTAAAAACTTTCTCAGTACTTAGAAAACTTTGGAGTGAGATAAAAATATATTTTTGGGCTGAAATAAATCTGTTTTATCTATTATTCACATTTATTAGAATAGGGACACATTTTTAAGTAAAGAATAGTTAAAGAAAAATAGGGAAAATAATTATGAAATAGTATACATCATAAGCCATGGTCAAAATATGATTTTAAATTATTTAGGACCAGAACCTAATCTGTTTAGGTGATGTGTATTACTAATTTAATAATAAAATACACAATTATGCATAGGAATATAAATCTGAAAATATAGCAACTAGTAAATGATAAATGGAGTTTCTAAAATACAAAGAATTCAGTTTAGGGTTGATAGAAATTGTGAAGGCACATTGTATGCAAGTATAAATGTGGACACCAAAAATAGGAATCATATATATACATGGTTAAAAGTGCATGCAAGCCACAACTTAACACACATAAAGTAACCACAACACATATAATGGTAAAGAACTTTTATAAATATGAATGTGTGGTTTGTATGAAGTGTAAGTGTGAATTATGTCTTATGGATTGTTGTTTTTCTTTTGCTATGTGTGATGGTATGAAGTAGAACCTGTTCAAGAACAAGTTATTCATTTCCAAGATCAGGACTACCAATTTCAAGAGCAGCAAGAAGGAGGCAAGTGTCCTTGACCACTTTGATCCTATGCTAGGATGAGTAGATAGAATTATTTGCATTGTCAAATGAAATATGAAACCCATGCTAGGAAAGTTTCCCTAGAATTGCATTACCTTGTTTCCTTGAAGCTTGGGTTGAGATTTATTTTGTCATGTCATTTATTTACATGCATATGCTTAGTCATGCTTAGAATGGGATATTTGGGATATGAGATCATCAGTTTATTCTACCATACTCTTGAGTGAGCTATTGTGAGTTATGTAGAGGTAGGGATCAAGGCAAGTTGGATGTTTTGGTTGTGTGCTGGGTGCACGAGACTTGGGTTTGTGTTTAGTACTTGCCTGGATCCTAAGGACCGGTTCATGGAGCATGTAACCCGGCTTTACAGTGCCAACCACATGCTGAGATGGGGCAGCTTGGCCAATTAATTAGGTGTATCCCCGGCGTAGTATGGGTGTGTTGGATGGTGCGGGGAGTAGGTGTCAGCTGGACTACCATATGAACCGCAAGGCTCAAGAGGGGGCCACTGCAGCGGGGTTGGAGCCTCTTGTATGCTGTTAGGGGTGAAACCTCAGTGGGCCCACGCTCGTCGGGAATCCCTTTGTAAAGGCTTCGTAGTGATCTCTTGGCCGCACACCTGGGAAGTGTGAATGTGGATCGTAGCCACTGGCATAATGGAGGTTCTTTTAGTCCACCCGGCAACGGGGGATGAAATCACTACTTGTGGGTACAGTGGTACAAACTCTGCAGAGTCAAAACTGTCTTGACAGCCATGCTCACGGTTAAGAGCGGCCTGGACTTATTCATGATTAGAGGATTGATGGTTTTGGAAGTTAAGCGGGGAGCTTGACATTGGAAATGATGTTATGGTCATTGGATTATGATAATGGGTTGGGAGATTGGGACCATTTCACCTGTGTAGTAATGTAGGTGCTTAATAAGCTAAGCTGATAGGTATTAATTGCGTAGTGCTTTAACCATGAGTTCAACCTCTCCTTGTTCTAGCCATGCATGATAAAATTTTCCCACACTTGCTGAGTACCATTGGTACTCAACCTTGCATATTTGTTGGTTTATATTGCTGCTCAGGTCAAGATAATGAGGTGGTGTATAATGACCAAGATTTTGGACCCGAGGAAGGCTTTTAGGTTCATGAAGACCCCCGGGCAACGCCTGTGATGGAGCCCTAAAGAATAATATTCCGCTGCTAGTTTATTTACTTGTGATGAAGCATTAGTGTCCATTGAGACATTTGCGATGTAAGACTTATTTATATTCTACACCTGGCTTGTAATAAATGATGCTTCACTATTTGTCGTCACATGTATGAGAAAATGATCCTGGCATACATGTGATATTCACTTGGTTGTTCTTCGGAAAAACCGGGTGTGACAAGAGGTGGTATCAGAGCCAAGGTTGCCCGTAGGAACGTGGACCTAGGTAGAAATGGACGTAGTTAAGGGTCCTATTTTCTTAAAAACTATTTTCCAAGGTGTGGGTGGAAAAGTGTTATTAAAGGAGTCATTTTCTTCATCTTATCCCAACTTTCATTCAAAATAGGATCTTTGTTTGAGAATTTATCTAACCTAATTTTAAATTCTTTTGTTTTAGATGGTTCGCATGATTCGCACCGCCCGTAAGTCCACAGGAGGGAGAGTTCCCGTAGTAGCCCTTGCCGAAAGAGAGGAGAGTCGTCCAGTGACGTACCTTTCCTACGGATTGGCAGTAGGAGATTTGTTGCGCCGTCTTCGACGTATGCTCGAAGCCGCCGGCAATACGGGCAAGCTCATCATCCACTATAACTCCACCAGGACCATCCGTGAGAAGAGGGAAGAATGGAGTTCGGAGATGAGGATTATACACGAGAATCAGCTGCTGAAGATCCACCATTCTCCAGCTTGTCGAGCAACACAAGTTGACGCAGAGAGAGATGTCACCTGGGAGGCCATCACCTGCCAGAGTCACATCTATCGTCGCCACTTGGACAAAACTGAGTACATGTATGTCCTCCAACGTGAGAGTGGTACCATGGAGTACAAGTACCCACCGGTGCAGCAAGGGACTTCCCATGAGCACATGGACTTGTGCTTGGAGGATGCTGCTATGCTCAGCACTCGACTGCAGGAGTGTCAACAAGAGCTTCAGGATGTCCGAGACACCCTGAAGGAAACGGAGGCGTTGCTGCGAGCTTGCTTAAAGGCGAGAGAAAGAGGAGATGGGAATGAACTGTGTGTCACCGTGAGTGATCCATGGACTCCTGACTCCGCGGATCGCCGAGCAATCAGGCGTCGTCGCACTTCTCCACCAGCAGCCTCCCCACCCAAAGCAGAGTCAGAAGGTAGCCGAAATGAGGAGGAAGATCCCGAGGAACCAGCTCAAGAGGACGAGTAGTGTAGGGTCTTTCCCTTAGCTAGCAAGAGGTCGAGTAGTCGAGTCGTTACGTAGTTAATGGTGTGATAATGCTTGGTGTGTGACGTGAGTTGTGGAAGCCATGAGCAATTGTCCACAGCCTCGTCTTCAGATTGTTTTGCTTTGGTGTGTGAACCCACAGGAAATAATAGTGCATTTATTTGGTGTGAGATATAAACCCTCGTAAAATTTTAACAAAGCCTCAACACCTTAAAGTACCAACAAATGAAAGTAGTAAGATGATACTAAATGGTATCAAATTAACATTTGTTGATTCTGCCAGATGGCCGGAAGAGGAAAAGGACGTGCTGCCAACCCCGCCAACAACAATGATGAGGCATGCAACCCTCATCTTTCTGAAGGCCAGGACCGGGGTGGTCGCCGTGAAGAAGTTGATCCTCTCCACCCAATGCTGGAGAATCAAAATCAGCTTATCCAGAACTTGACTCAAGTGGTGGCCAACTTGCATCAAGTTCAACCTCCACAAGCTGCACCACGCCAACCAAGGTTGAGTGAGTTTCTAGGAACTCAACCTCCAAAGTTTGCAAGTGCTGCTGAACCTCTGGAGGCAGATGATTGGCTGAAGACCATTGAAAGTAAGATGAGGATAATACAATGCCAAGGGTATGAGAGGGTGCTGTTTGCCTCTCATCAATTGAATGGACCTGCTGCTGATTGGTGGACCGCCTACGTGGCTGCCCATCATGACCCTGAGAACATCACTTGGGAAGAGTTCAAGCGTAGCTTCCGCAACCATTACATCCCAAGAGGTGAACTCAAAAACAAGAGGAAGGAGTTTTTGGGACTGCAGCAGGGAAACATGACGGTGAGGGAATACCTCACTAAATTTACTCAACTATCCCGTTATGCTCCACGAGACATAGAGACTGATGAGCAGAAACAAGATTGTTTCGTGGAAGGACTTACCGCAGAGATGCAGTGTGCCATGTCCTCCAATGAATATGAAAGTTTTCAAAAGATGGTGGACAGAGCATTTGTGTGGAAAGGAAGCTAAAGGCCCTGGAAAATGAGAATAAGAGGAAGGCGGGATGGTCACATCAGGCCTCAGGAAGCAACACCCGCCCACGTATGATGCAGCAACCTACGGGGCAGACAAGCCGTGCTGTGGTACCCTATTCAGCACCAAGAGGGTACAACCCAAACTACAGGCCACCCGCAGCACCAGGACAGCTGCAACGTCAGTTTGTGCAGCAGCCTCGCCCCGCATATCCACCTCGACCAGCAGTGCAAGGACCCCCGAACCAACCCCAAGACAACAAAGGCCAAGCACCTAAGGTTGGGGTGCAATGTTTTAGCTGTGGTGAAGTGGGGCACTACGCCCATAAATGCCCAAAGAAGAAGCCTGCGCCGCCACAACAGCAGAATGTATTGAGGGGACGGGTGAACCATGTCACTATGGAGGAAGCACAGGAGGCACCCGACGTGGTAGTTGGTAAGTTTCCTGCCAATTTACACCTTGCAACTCTGCTGTTTGATTCTGGTGCTACCCACTCGTTCATTGCTCAAGGGTTTGTTAAGAAGTATGACCTAGCAACCACACAAATGAACCATATGCTAGCCGTAAACTCTCCAGGTGGAGAAATAAGGACAAGACAAGTGTGTCCCAAAGTGAGCCTAGACATTAATGGGGTAGTATTTACTGCTAACCTCATAGTGATAGATTCACGAGGGATAGATATTATTTTGGGTATGGATTGGTTGACCAAACATAAGGGAATCATCCATTGTTCGACCAGAACGGTGGAACTAACTCACCCCAGTGGCACCAGAGTAAAGTTCATAACAACACACGAGCCTAGGAGGGACATTAAATTAAATCAAGTGGAGGTGAAAGTTGAGGAAATCAGAACCATCAGGGATTATCCAGATGTTTTTCCGGAGGAGTTACCAGGTATGCCTCCCGACCGTGACGTGGAATTCGCAATTGAGCTAGTACCGGGAACAGCCCCGATATACAAGAGACCTTATCGAATGGACTCCAAGCAGCTAGAAGAGCTCAAGGATCATTTGAGAGAATTGATGGAGAAGGAGTATATTCGCCCTAGTTCCTCACCATGGGGAGCTCCGGTGATATTTGTGCCTAAGAAAGATGGAACCCAAAGGTTATGCGTGGATTACCGTGCCTTGAATGAGGTAACCATCAAAAACAAGTACCCATTGCCTCGCATTGAAGACTTGTTTGATCAGTTGAGGGGAGCTTGTGTGTTCTCGAAAATTGATCTCAGGTCGGGGTACCACCAACTCAAGATAAGGCAATCAGATATTCCCAAGACAACTTTCGTATCTCGGTACGGACTGTATGAATACACTGTCATGCCTTTTGGGCTAACCAATGCCCCGGCATATTTCATGTACCTCATGAACAAGGTATTCATGGAATATCTGGACAAATTTGTGGTGGTTTTCATAGATGATATTCTCGTCTTCTCCAAAAATGAAGAAGAACATGAGAAACATCTAAGGTTGGTGCTACAGAGGCTGAGAGAACACCAACTATATGCCAAGTTGAGCAAGTGTGAGTTTTGGCTGAAGAGAGTTCTCTTTTTAGGACATATAATCTCGGAGGGAGGAATCTCCGTAGATCCCGCCAAAATCGAGGATATCCAGAAGTGGAAAACCCCTGAAAATGTCGGGGAAGTTCGAAGCTTTTTGGGATTGGCTGGATACTATCGACGGTTTATTGAGGGATTCTCCAAGATCTTGAGACCTCTCACTAAACTGTTGGAAAAGGGAATCACATTCACCTGGACGCCACAGTGCGATACGAGCTTTCAGGAGCTAAAGAAGAGATTGACAACAGCCCCAGTGCTGGTTATGCCAGATATGCAGAAGAATTTCACAGTGTACTGCGATGCCTCTGGAAATGGGTTGGGATGTGTTCTCATGCAAGAAGGACACGTCGTGGCATATGCATCCCGGCAGCTTCGGAAGCACGAGAAGAACTATCCTACACATGACCTAGAACTAGCTGCAGTGGTACACGCGTTGAAAATTTGGCGGCACTATTTGATGGGCAAGAGGACAGAGATATATACGGATCATAAGAGTTTGAAGTATATATTCACACAGCCAGATCTCAACCTCAGACAAAGGAGATGGTTAGAGCTAATCAATGACTTTGATGTGGGCATCAACTATCATCCCGGAAAAGCAAACGTCGTGGCCGATGCTTTGAGTCGGAAAGTGCAGGTCAATAAGTTGAGCTTGAAGGACATGCCTGCGGAATTGAAGGACGAGGTTATAAGGCTCAATCTATGTCTAGTAAATAGTGGTGAAGCCATCGCCATGGAAGTGGACTCCACACTCGAGCGAGACATACGCGAGGGCCAAAAGAATGATGAGAAGATACAAGAGATCAGACAACTCATTAAGGAAAATAAAGCTCCTGGTTTTAGAGAGGATGAACAGGGAACGGTGTGGCACGGGAAAAGGATCTGTGTGCCAGAAGTAAAGGAGATCCGTGAATAAATTTTGAAGGAGGCTCACGATTCTGACTATTCCATTCATCCTGGGAGTACGAAGATGTACCAGGACCTCAAAAGCAGGTATTGGTGGTATGGCATGAAGCGAGATGTCGCGGAACATGTTGCCCTATGTGACACATGTCAGTTGGTGAAAGCAGAACATCAACGACCCGCGGGATTATTGCAACCACTCAAAGTGCCTGAATGGAAGTGGGAAGAAATCAGCATGGATTTTGTCGTGGGATTGCCTAGGACCCAATCCGGGTATGATTCAATATGGGTCATTATTGATCGGCTAACCAAGGTAGCTCATTTCATTCCTGTGAAAGAAAGCTACAGCGGATCCAAATTGGCAGAATTGTACATGTCAAGGATTGTGTGTTACCATGGAGTGCCAAAGAAGATAGTGTCGGACCGAGGGACACAGTTCACCTCGAGGTTTTGGCAAAAGTTGCATGAAACCATGGGAACCCATCTGAACTTTAGTTCTGCCTATCATCCCCAAACTGACGGGCAGACGGAGAGAACCAATCAGATCCTTGAAGATATGTTAAGGGCATGTGCACTCAAAAACAATAGGTGTTGGGACAAGAACTTACCGTATGCGGAGTTTTCTTATAACAACAGCTATCAAGCTAGTATGAAGATGTCACCGTTTGAAGCTTTGTATGGAAGGAAGTGCAGAACTCCCCTATTTTGGAACCAAACAGGAGAAAGTAAAGTGTTTGGTCCAGAAGTGCTACAAGAAGCCGAGGCGAAGGTGAGGGAGATTCGCAACAACTTGAGGATAGCACAAACACGCCAGAAGAGTTATGCTGATGTACGAAGAAGAGAACTCGTTTTCAACGTGGGAGACTATGTTTATCTCAAGGTGTCCCCTATCAGAGGACTTCGTCGGTTCAAGGTGAAAGGGAAGTTGTCACCTCGATACATCGGACCTTTCCAATTTTGGAAAGAAAAGGCGAAGTGGCGTACCAACTAGAGTTACCGGTTCATCTATCGGACGTGCACGATGTATTCCATGTGTCACAACTCAAGAAATGCCTGAGGACGCCTGAAGAGGTGTTACCCATGAATGAAGTGGATGTAGCTGAAGATTTGTCTTATGCCGAGCAACCATACAAGATTTTGGACCCGAGGAAGGCTTTTAGGTTCATGAAGACCCCCGGGCAACGCCTGTGATGGAGCCCTAAAGAATAATATTCCGCTGCTAGTTTATTTACTTGTGATGAAGCATTAGTGTCCATTGAGACATTTGCGATGTAAGACTTATTTATATTCTACACCTGGCTTGTAATAAATGATGCTTCACTATTTGTCGTCACATGTATGAGAAAATGATCCTGGCATACATGTGATATTCACTTGGTTGTTCTTCGGAAAAACCGGGTGTGACATGCGGTGTATTCGAAGAGTTCCGAATCGCCTGGAATTGCACCTGGGAAGGTTTTTAGAGGGGATCTTACCCGCATTGCGGTTTCCCTTCAGCGTTTCTTCTCGGACTCTTGTGCTTTTGTCCTCCCTAGCCATGGCCTCCAACCCGCCACCAGAGAAGAAGCGCGCTCGATCTCCTCCAGCGGCGGCGTCTGTGCCAAGTCGGGAATCTGGGGTGCCTGGCACTCCCTCCGGTGGCGACTCGAAGAGGCCCCGGGCTGATGCGTTGAGGGGAGCTTCTGGGGCGTCCCCTGCTCCGCCAGTTCAGGCGACTGCGGAGCGGCCGTCAGTGACGGCAGCGGGCTCTAGGAGTCCTACCCGGCTCGGAAGTCGGGGTTCAGAGCCCGCTGGAGTGTCCACACTTCCCGGCCATCCCCGACTTGCAGGGAGTCTGTGCCGTTGCGCTCGGAGCCAGGGACAACTACCGCGGCCCCCAAGCCAGCGCGAACTTCTCCTGTTCCGGTGTGCCCGGACTCCGCAGCGGCGTCGTCTCTTCCTGCCGAGACGGCCACCGCGGCCCCCAAACCAGCGCAGGTCGACTCTGCACCAGGCGGCCCGGCCTTTACTCCAGCGCCGCCTTCCCCAGCTCGCCCCTCTCCACAGGCCAAGAAGCCAGAAGCTAAAGAGGGCCCGACAGGTTCGGCTGCCAGAGCCCCGGTGCCAGCTTCTCCTGACCGGCGTCTCGTCTTGGTTGCTGGTGCATCGACTCCTCTTGAGGACGAGGTGATGGAGGAGGTCGGGGGAACTGCCCCGGCCTCTGTTGCTCCATTGCCCTTGGCAGATGCCTTCGTGCTTGCCGAGACGAGCGTCCTGCAGGTCTTGGCTACACTAAGTCGCGAGCGGGAGGAGTATACAGTTGAACGGGATTGCCTCCTCACCTGGGGGAACCTTTTGCGGGAGCGGACCGCGAAGGTCAAGAGCGAGCTTGACTCCAGGCGGGAGTTGCTCGACTTCAGGGAAGTGCTCCTCGACCGGCTGAAGCGGGCTGTCGACCGCATGGACGCCGAATCGCGGCGGATCAACAGGGAGGCCCTGGAGGCTCATGCCCAGGCCGAGGAGAGCCTCTCTGCCGCTCAGGAGATACGGCAGCGGATGGAGCGCCGTAAACTCGCCGTTGAGGAACGGGAGCGTTCCACGGCTGCCGAGGCGGAGAGGGTCGCCGCGCAGCTGGCGGCGGGCGAGGATGACCTTCGAGCTCGGATTGAGGAGCTAGAGATCCTGAAGGTAGACCTCGACCTGAGGGAGGAACAGGTCTCCCGCTAACACCGCGCGGTCTTGGAACGGGAGTTGGCCGCCGACTTCAAGGCTTCTGAGTTGGAGCGGCTCGCCAAGACTCTCCATCTTCGGGAGAGCTCCTTGGCGGCCAAGGAGAAGGAATTCTCTGAGAGAAACCTGGAGGCCCTGCAGGCAGCCCGCCGCGAGGTGGAGGAGCTCTCGGCCTTGCGGTCCTCCGAGGCTCTTGCGGTCTCGAGCTTCGTGGATCGAGCGGGGTCCGCCCTGATACCTCTTGGCTTCAGTCCGGTGAGGGCCGCGGCTCCTGCGTTGAAGGTGGCGGAGGTGATCCCCGCTCCGGAGTCGATCGGCGCCAAGCTGGACAGGCTAGACTCGGTGGTCGCCAGCGAGCTTGAGGCCGAGGGATGCGGCCTAGCCCTAGAGGTCGCCTCACATGTGCTGGCATGCTTCAAGAGCCGCGACCCCTCTTTCTCGCTAGAACCAGCAAGAGAGGGCCCAGCCGCGGAGCGGGAGGAAGCTGCCAGGGCTGAAGTTGAGGATGTGGCCGCCCTTGTAGCCGCAAGGTTCCGGCGGGAGCCGGGAGGTCCCGGCGGGAGCCGGGAGGTCCTTAGGACTTGTTTCTCCCTTTTAATCGAGTCTGTAGTCCATCTCATGGAGCCTCGCATTGTTTGACTCTTTTAGATATTTGTGTCTGTGATGCTTTTTCTCTCCTTCTTAGCTTTGCCTGTCTGAGTCCTTAGCTCTGCAAGGTACTCAGAGGCCTTCTCCAATCTCGGAGCTCTGCACAGACACCTTCCCCGGGCCCTAACGATGTTAGGGGCCCCCGGGGGTCTCCGGATCTCGCCCTATGGGGAGCTCCAGATCTGCCTGCCACGTGGCAGGTCCGGAGCCCCTCCTCAGGGGGCGGGAGCTCCGGCCCTGCTGGACACGTAGGGCTTTCGGAGCCCTCCCACAGGGGGGAAGGTCCGGTTTCTGCCTGCCACGTGGCGAGCCCGGAGCCCCCCTCAGGGGAGGCGAGAGCTCCGGGCCCGCTGGACACGTGGGGCCCTCGGGCCCTGCCCCTGCTGAAGGGGCAGGACCCGGTCCTTCCAGTCCTAGGCCGGAGTAGTTCATAGCTCCTTTCCCCCCTCTTCATGCAGTCCCCATTGCCGTAACCTGGAGGTCCTGCACACAGGCATAGGAAACGTAATTCTCCTCGGGGGGTCCTCCCCTCCCGTCTCCTAGTCTTATTCGTCTTACGATCCTGATCCGTTATACGGGGCTTGGGCAATTCTGTGCTCGAGGCGCCGGAGCTCTGGCTCCCTCTGAGGTCCGGGTACGGTCGTCCAATCCCTAGTACCGGGCCTTGCGCTGGGGAAGCAGAGTGCACGTGCTTTGGGTTCATGACCAGGCAAAGCGGTTGTACTCCCCTGTACCTCCGGATGGCAGGATGCGCATGCTTTGGGCTCATGGCCTGCTAAGCTGAATACGCACCCTGGACCCCCCATGCACAACGCAGGCCTTTCTTGGAGGTGACCAACTGGCACCGCAACACCTGACTATGGGAGGCCCGAGAGACTCGCTCGGCCATCGGCAGGTGCCTCAAGCGCAGCCGCCCACGGTAGGATAGCGAATGCTGACTATGGATGAGCGAGGGAGAGAGGGAGCTAGATGTACGATGAGCATACATAGATAGTGCGATCATAAAAATTAATGCATAATTTAAATGAGCGCATGAGAGAGAGCTAAGTACAACAGGGTTCTGTGTTCATGCCCATAGGTGGAATTCTGGCTGTACATGGGGGCAATATTCCGCCTCGTCCACAAGGGAAGCAAGACTCTACGCGCTTAGGGTCGGAACCAGGCTAAACTGGACGTAGTCCTGTACCGTCCGTTGAGACTTAGCTACCCCAAGCTCTGTTCCTAGATTCTATGGGATTCATTACAGAAGGGAACGACCCTGTTCTACTGATGCTCAGGGAGGAGGACTTACAGTGTTGCTCCATGCCAAGGATTTTGGGAACGGATCCCACACTCGGTTGAAAGGCATGTGTACCTGGGGCGGCAGCTTTCATGATTCAGAAGGGACCTTCCCTGCTGGGGGAGAGTTTATGGGTCCTTCTCGGGAAAGAGCGTGCCGCGACACCAGATTGCCCTTCTGCAGGTCCCTGATGCGTTTGGTTCTTTGGCGGTAGTGCTTAGAGCATCAGCCGAGACCTTGCATTGTGGGGTGTTACCTGCAGCCGAGTCTTGTCGACGAGGTTGTTATCTTCACGCTGGATCAGGTCCTGCGCGGCTTCTCCTGGGGGCCCCCGGGGAGTTCTCCCCTTCTGGCTAAGGCCTTCAAGGGGTAGGTAGACCCGGGCTCGTCTTGGATGACCTAAGGCATCTTCCCCTTCTGGCAAGGCCTTCAAGGGGTTGACAGACCTTGGGCGGCCCCCAGGAGGTATGTCCGAGGCACGGAGGCGTGCCGCAATTGGCTACCGCCCTGGCCCGTCACCGTCTGAGCTGGAGTCCTCACCGTTATGCACTGTCTTTATGACACGCTGAGGCTCCTGGAACCCCACCTGGTGGGCGGCGGTGACTGGGGCATCGACCTTCTGCTTTCCATCCCTCTGAGGGTAGGGCGGTGCTTCAGCTCTTTGCTGTCTTCCTTTGCGGAAGCACTCTGCGAGCCTCTGGATATCCCAGCACTCGGCAGCAGTATGGTTGCCGGCGCCATGCACGGGGCATAGCCCGCCCTGGTCACTATCTGGGGCCGGTGACTGCCGCTGCCTTTTGTCGGGGCGTGGCCCCCGAGCTCCACTAGTCGTCGCTGCTGCGGCGACGGGAGCCGTGAACGATGACTTCATCTTGCCACTCCCCCGGTTCTTGGCCTTCTTGCCACCCCCATAGGAAGCAGCGCCGGACCCGGGCTGTCCTCCTGACTCGGAGGTCGGCAGAGAGTGCCAGTTCCGCCCTTCAACCGCTCTGGCGCATTTGTCCGCCAGGCTGAAGAGTTCAGAGACGTCGCGGACCTCTCTGGTCGCGAGCTTCTCAAGCATTTTCTCGTCCCGGACACCCTGTCGGAACGCCACCACCACTGAAGCACTTTGAATATGCGGGATGGTGTTGCGTACCTGGGAGAACCGCTGGATGAAAGAGCGCAGCGACTCCCCAGGCTGTTGCTTGACGGCGTGGAGGTCAAGCTCCGTGCCGGGACGGGTGTAGGAGCTGCCGAAGTTGGCGACGAACTGCCGGCAGAGCTCTCCCCAGGAGGTTATGGACCCCTGAGGGAGATTCATGAGCCAAGACCGAGCAGGGCCGGTCAAGGCGACGGGGAAGTAGTTGGCCATAACAGCCTCATCCCCTCCTGCGGCTAGTAGGGCGGTGGAGTAGATCTGGAGGAACTCCGCCGGGTTGACGCTACCATCGTACTTCTCGGGCAGGTGCGGCCGAAACTTGCGCGGCCACCTCGCGAAGCGAAGGTGAGGCGCAAGGGCATCACATCCTGCTCCTGCTGCCGTAGGTAACGGCGCTGCGAACACTTGGTTCGCACTTGGCACCGTGTACCCTGGTATGGGCAAGGCTGTCCCATAGACCGGGGGCACTGGTTGCGGCGCATATGGTTGTGGCATATTCTGCGTGGCGTATGCCTGAGGCAGGACTTGCGTGGCGAAGACCTGCCCTCCAGGTTGCGTCGAGGCCGACGACATGCTGTCGCCAGCCTCATGGTTGCGACGCCTTTCTCGACGTCGCTCGAGGTACACCCGGGCATCCTGGCCCAAGTGGCACCGTTCCAGCTCCCTTCTCAGGTCCGTCGATGGGAGCCTGGAGGAGCTGGAATCCGCCGTTTGCCCGTCAACCGTGGGCGTGCGCGTCAGCGACACAGCCGGTTGACCGGGGCGTCGTCCTCGCTGAAACCGAGGGTTCACGGCGGCGATGACGAGGCGGTCCACCTCGCGGACCCATTGCTGGGTCGCGGAATGGGGCGCATCCCCAGCAGGTGGGTTGCGCAGCAGTGCTCTTGCTGCAGTTAGCGCACCCCCATGGTGTACGCTCAGCGCTGCAGAAGATCTCACACTGGTCGGAGCCTGCATCGCCGGAGTCGGCGTAGCCGGAGTTGGCTGCTGGCTACCGGCTTGTGCCGACACACTCCGTCCTGAGTGCGTCGACATGTACTCCCCACTGGTCACGGTTCGCCGTGAACGCGGAGGGGGAGATTTTGCCGCTGAGGGAAGCTTGGTCATCTTCGTCGGCGGAAACTCGTCGCGCAAGGGGAAAAGCTCCCTACCTGGCGCGCCAAATGTCGAAGTGTTTGGTCGACACTTCCCCCGGGGCTGCACTGGGCAGCCCGTGGTGGTTCTTTTTTCGGTGGGGCTAGTCCCTTGCGGAGAGCTTGCGCGGATGGACGAGTTAGTAAGAGCTTGACACTAAGAGTTTTACGTGATTCAGGCCGCCGGAGCGTAAAACCCTACGTCCACGGCGAGCTATGGAGCTCGCTGTATTGCTTGCCGCTCAGGGCCGGAGTCCTGAGCTTGGGGGTGAGTTACAGCTTGGGAGTGAATGGCTAGCGTGTGAGTTGCAGAAATGCGAACCCTTGCTATCGTCGCCTACCCGAGCCTTTTATAGTCCAAGACTCGGGTGGCTTACAAGAGGGGCCTGGGACCCGACAGGTGGTCCCGGGGAGATTGACTGTTATCTACCGTATCTGCAGTTATGCCGGTAGTTGTCTCTGGCGAAGGCTTCCGAGTCTCCGTCTTGCCGCCCTGCCTGTGCCGCACGCTAGTCATAGTGGTTGATGACGGCGCAGGCGGCATGGGATAACTTGTCATGGCGTTTATTGGCTGGCAGGTTCTGACACCGCGCGCTAGTCTGTGATGCGACTGGGCGCAACGGCACCAGACAGAGGCGTGCTCCGCGTCTCCGCGTCTTGGGAAGACGCGGGCCTTGAATACCTTGTACGGGTAAGGTATGGGGCGTCTTTACGCCCGCTGCCTATCTCTCGGGGGCAGGCAGCGCCGCTCTGCTGGCCACGTGGCGGGCCCGGAGCCCTCCTCAGAGGAGAGGAGGGCCCGACCCGTGGGGCACGCGGAGCTTCCGGACCTCTCCCCACGGAGGGGGAGGTTTGGCATCTGTCGGCCACGTGGCGGGACCGGAGCTCCCCTCTGAGGAGAGGGAGGTCCGGCCCTGCCGGATACGTGGCACCTTCGGACCCCTCGCCCGCGGAGGGGGAGGTCCGGCTTCTGTATGCCACGTGGCGGGCCCGGACCTCTCCTCTGAGGAGAGCGAGGTCCGGCCCCGCCGGACGCGTGGCGCCTTCGGAGCTCTCTCTGCGGAGAAGGGCGAGTTCCTTAGGCATTTTCCCCTGTGCGCGGGGGTACCCCATATCGCAGGTACCGACACCCACGCCTTCCACGGTCCATAACACTCTAGCTACTTACCTAATTACTCAGCTAAGCCGCACCCATATTTGGCCTTGTGGTGGCACTGTTATCCTGGCATGTGCATGCATGAACCGGTCCTTAGATCTACGGCAAGTAAAACCACCATCTCATGCTACCTCATACACAAACCCAGTCTTGCCTAGATCTCCCTCCGATCCATGTTCATTAACCTCATCAGTTACTTATTATCAGTACGAGTGCAGTTAGCTAGACACATCTATCTCGCTTCCCGATCCCAGAGACTCAGCGAAGCATAAAGCAAAAACCATACCCGACTCATAAACTTCTCAGGCGACAAGGGTGGTTTAACCAAAACTAGTAAACTCCTATAAAAAGGTTTCCCATCATGTTTGACTCCGCACACACACCTTTTTGCAAAACAAAATAGTTTTACCCAAAACATAGGATCAACATGGTCAAGGAGCACTTGCCTTGTTCTTGCGGTTCCGGTTGTTCTTGATTCTCAAAACCTTGTTGCTGCAGCTCGTCGTAGACAGCTTCCTGAGTTTGTCCTGCTATGTAGGATTCACGTGCATACAAATTCACAGCAATCAATATCATGCACAAACCCTAAACTAGATGCGATGATGCACATGCATGCTATCCTACGATTAGTTCTATTAGATTGATCTGGTGTTCTTGCATGGCTTGCATGGTCAGAGGTGTTCAGATCAAAGATGAACGCGGCGATGATCTTGTCTTTAGATCAAACTGATCATCGAGTGTTCTGCCCACGAAAAGGCTTCTGTTCGAAAGGAATCGAAGAACAGACGCAAAGAGATGAACAAAATGATGTCGTAAGGTGGTATTGAAGTCCTACCTCACATTCTTCTTGTCTTCGGGGTCCTCCTCAGACCGCTTGGTTCTCCTCCGATGATCTCCCTTGTTGTGCTTCAGCGATGTTTTGCTTGGAGAGTTTGGGCTAGGGCTCTAAGTCGTCGGCTCAGGAGTTGAAAGAGAAGTTCGTGGTTTCGGCTAGAGGTTTTGGGTTCTATTTATAATTGGGAAGAGAAGAGTCCTAATCTGATCGGATCCCGAATAAGAGTCTTATTCAGATCTTTGTTAGATCCTGACGTCTTATCTTCGGTAACCATCGTGGATTTTAGATCAGTTTCTGTTGCGTACCTGTGTCCTTACGCGTAACAACTGCTCCAGAACTCGTTACCTCCATAATGATGAGCTCCGGAAGCTCCACGTGTCCTCCGGGCCTGGTATCTCCTCATCCGCAGAGACGAGCTCCGGTTGTGCCGCGTGTCAATCGATCGAGACCTCCCTCTTCTTCGGAGACGAGCTCCGCGCACGCCACGTGTGGGTGCCGGTCTTTCCGCTCTCCTTTCCTCAGGGACATGCCCCGAGGTCGACACGTGTTTAGCTGCGACGGACCTTCATGTGATAAGCTCTGGTGGCGACACGTGTTCGATAGATCCAGACTTCTCTGAGATGAGCTCCGAGATTGACACGTATCCCCCGCGACTGGCCCTCTTATTTCCGTGAGGACTAGCTCCGGGGATGACACGTGTCCTATGAAAAATGCCTTTGCTTCTTCCGCAGAGGCTATCTCCGCGGGCAGCACGTGTCCCACAGGGTCGGACCTCTTTCAATTGCGGAGGTGACCCCCGAGCCTGCCACATAGCTAGTTTAACGGCGGACCTCTCCCAAATTTCTCGGGGATGAGCTCCGAACGCGCCACGTGGTCTGCTGGCCGTGGAAGTTGCCTTCGGTGTTCTCGGAGAGCTTTATTGGCTATCCTTTTAATACTTGTCTCTGTTCCTTCTTTTTTTAAAATGTTTTTCTTCTTCATAAAACATGAACATATGCTGACACCTGAGGTGAGGGTGTCACACAGGTGGTACAGATGATCCCGCCTTAATGGCCATTCGCCGTATGGGGGTTGGACATCCTGGGACCATTCCCCAGAGCCGTCGGGGGATTCCGGTATCTCTACATCGCCATCGACAAGTTCACCAAGTGGCCGGAAGCCACACCCGTCGTTACCATCAACAGGCAATCCGCAGTAAAGTTCATCAAGTCGATCATCTGCCGGTTTGGGGTCCCAAACAAAATCATCACCAACAACGGGACCCAGTTCACCAGCACAGCGTTCCAAGAATACTGTGAAAACCTCGGTATCCAGGTGTGCTATGCCTCCGTTGCTCACCCAAAGAGCAATGGACAGGTTGAGAGGGCGAACGCCGAGATTCTTCGGGGCCTCAAGACCCGCACCTATGCTGGCTTGAAGAAACATGGCGCCAAGTGGGTGGACGAGCTTCCAAGCATACTATGGGCTAACCGGACATCCCAGAGCCGGGCCACCGGAGAGACAATCTTCTTCATGGTGTACGGAGCTGTCGGTACCCTCGATACAGGGTACCCTCGCGCACAGGGGGAAATGCCTAAGGATCTCGCCCTTCTCCTCAGGGAGAGCTCCGAAGGCGCCATGTGTCCAGCGGGGCCGGACCTCCCTCTCCTTAGAGGAGAGCTCCGGACTCGCCACGTGGCCGGCAGAAGCTGGACCTCCCCCCTCCGTGGGGGGAGCTCCGAAGGCTCCACGTGTCCCGTGGGGCCGGACCTCCCTCTTTTCAGAGGAGACCTCCGGACCCGCCACGTGGCCAGCAGAAGCCGGACCTCCCCCCTCCGTGCGGGGAGCTCCGAAGGCTCCACGTGTCCCGCGGGGCCGGACCTCCCTCTCCTCAGAGGAGAGCTCCGAGCCCGCCACGTGGCCAGCAGGACGACGCTGCCTGCCCCCGCGCGGTAGGCAGCGGGCGTAAAGACGCACCATACCTTGCCCATACAAGGTATTCAAGGCCCGCGCCTTCCCAAGACGTGGAAACATGGAGCACGCCTCTGTCAAGTGCCGTTGCGCCTAGTCACATCACAGACTGGCGCGCCGTGTCAGAGCCTGCCTGCCAATAAACACAGCGACAAGACATCCCCTGCCGCCCCTGCCGTCATCAACCACTACGACTAGCTTGCGGCATGGGCAGGGCGGCAGGACGAAGACTTGGAAGCCTTCACCAGAGACAACTACAGGCATAACTGCAGATACGGTAGTCGGCAGGCAATCTCCTCGAGACCACCTGTCGGGTCCCGGGCCCCCCTTGTAAGCCACTCGAGCCTTGGACTATAAAAGGCTCGGGTAGGCAACGTTAGCGAGGGTTCGAACTCTGTGAACCCGCACTCTAGACTTCACTCACCCTCAAGCTCAGGACTCTGGTTCTGAGCAACAAGCAATACAGCGAGCACCTCTGCTCACCATGGACGTAGGGTTTTACGCTCCGGCGGCCTGAACCACGTAAAACTCGTTGTCGGTACCCATGATATGGGGTACCCCCGCGCACAGGGGAAAATGCCTAAGGATCTTGCCCTTCTCCGCAGGGAGAGCTCCGAAGGCGCCACGTGTCCCGTGGGGCCGGACCTCCGTCTCCTCAGAGGAGAGCTCCGGGCCCGCCACATGGCCGACAGAAGCCGGACCTCCCCCCTCCGCGGGGCGAGGTCCGAAGGCTCCACGTGTCCCGCGGGGCCAGACCTCCCTCTCCTCAGAGGAGAGCTCCGGGCCCGCCACGTGGCCATCATGTAACAGCTCTCTAGGATCATAGACTTACCCCACATACCACCACTCGTCTTTTCTGCGCACTTTGTCCTCACTCGTGCACACCCGGAAAAACTTCCCGGTCGGTCACCCATCCCCAAATTCCTCCGGGCCAAGCACGCTTAACCCCGGAGTTCTTTGCAGGTGGGCTTCCGGAAAAGAAGGTATACCTTGGTGGTATGAGTACTCTATCAATCCTATTAAGCCGGAAGTCAGGATATCACACAATCCATCCCCCTTAGAAGACCGACGTCCTCGTCGGTCAATGGCAAGACAGGAACGTCCCCTCTTAGCCACGTCCGTATGTTCAGTGCTGGCATACGCATACCGTACGTCCGGTTACCAGCATACGTACCATACCGTGTCCCACACAGAGGACCCACGCGTCATGCATACGTACCCACGTCCCCGACCCGTACGCTACAGTATCCTTCTCACTGACCCGTACGCACCCGTGAAACTGCGAGGGTCGGCTCTGATACCATTCGTAACAGCTCTCTAGGGTCTATACTGACCCCACATACCACCACTCGTCTTTTCTGCGCACTTTGTCCTCACTCGTGCACACCCGGGAAAACTTCCCGGTCGGTCACCCATCCCCAAATTCCTCCGGGCCAAGCATGCTTAACCCCGGAGTTCTTTGCAGGTGGGCTTCCGGAAAAGAAGGTATACCTTGGTGGTATGAGTACTCTATCAATCCTATTAAGCCGGGAGTCAGGATATCACACATCAGGACGACGCTGCCTGCCCCCGCGCGGTAGGCAGCAGGCGTAAAGACGCACCATACCTTGCCCGTACAAGGTATTCAAGGCCCGCGCCTTCCCAAGACGCGAATACGCGGAGCACACCTCTGTCAGGTGCCGTTGCACCCAGTCGCATCGCAGACTGGCGCGCCGTGTCAGAGCCTGCCAGCCAATAAACACAGCGACAAGATATCCGCTGTCGCCCCCGCCGTCATCAACCACTACGACTAGCTTGCGGCATGGGCAGGGCGGCAGAACGAAGACTCGGAAGCCTTCGCTGGAAACAACTACCGACATAACTGCAGATACGATAGTCGGCAGGCAATCTCCCCGGGACCACCTGTCGGGTCCCGGGCCCCCCTTGTAAGCCGCTCGAGCCTTGGACTATAAAAGGCTCGGGTAGACAACGTTAGCAAGGGTTCAAACTCTGTGAACTCGCGTCCTAGGCATCACTCACCCTCAAGCTCAGGACTCCGGTACTGAGCAACAAGCAATACAGCGAGCGCCTCTGCTCACCGTGGACGTAGGGTTTTACGCTCCGGCGGCCTGAACCACGTAAAACTCGCGGTGTCAAACTTCTCCCTCACTCGTCCCTTACGCTGAAGCTCTCCGCAAGTGACTAGCCACTCCAAAAAAAAACCTCCGCAGGCTGCCCAGAGCAGGTCCGGGGGAAGTGTCGACCACACACTTCGACATTTGGCACGCCAGGTAGGGGGCTTTTCCCTTGCGCAACGAGCTTCCGCCGACGAAGATGACGAAGCTTCCTTCAGCGGCAAGCTCTCCTCCCCCGCGTTCACGGCGGACCGTGACTAGCGGGGAATACGTGTCGACACACTCAGGACGGAGTGTGTCGGCGCAAGCTGGAATCCAGCAGCCGACTCCAGCAACCCCGACTCCAGCGATGCAGGCTCCAGGTAGCGTGAGATCTTCTGCAGCGCTGAGCTTTCCCCACGGGGGCGCGCTAGCTGCAGCAAGAGCGCTACTGTGCAATCCACCTGCTGGGGACGCGCCTCAGGCAGCGACCCAGCAGTGGATTCGCGAAGTAACCGTCTTGTCGTCGCCGCCGCAAACCCTCGACTTCGGTGGGGACGACGCCCCGGCCAACCGGCTGTGTCGCTGACGCGCACGCCAACGGTTGACGGGCAGGCGGCGGACTCCAGCTCCACCAGGCTCCCATCGACAGACCTGAGGACAGAGCTAGAACGATGCCACCTGGGCCAAGATGCCCGAGTGTTCCTCGAGCGACGACAAGAAAGGCGTCGCAACCAAGAGGCCGACGACAGCATGACGTCAGCCTCGACCCTGCCTGAGGCGCAGACCTTCGCCACGCGATCTCTGCCCCAGGCATACGCCATGCAGCATATGTCACAGCCATATGCCCTGCAAACGGCGCTGTCGGTACCCTCGATATGGGGTACCCCCGCGCACAGGGGAAAATGCCTAAGGATCTCGCCCTTATCCGCAGGGAGAGCTCCGAAGGCGCCACGCGTCCAGCGGGGCCGGACCTCCCTCTCCTCAGAGGAGAGCTCCGGGCCCACCACGTGGCATACAGAAGCCGGACCTCCCCCTCCGCGGGAGAGAGGTCCGAAGGTGCCGCGTGTCCGGAGAGGCCGGACCTCCCTCTCCTCAGAGAGGAGCTCCGGGCTCGCCACGTGGCCAACAGAAGCCGAACCTCCCCCTCCGCGGGGAGAGGTCCAAAGGCTCCACGTGTCCTGCGGGGCCGGACCCCCCTCTCTTCTGAGGAGGGCTCCGGGCCCGCCACGTGGCCAGCAGAATGGCGCTGCCTGCCCCCGAGAGATAGGCAGCGGGCGTAAAGACGCCCCATACCTTGCCCGTACAAGGTATTCAAGGCCCGCGCCTTCCCAAGACGCGGAGACGCAGAGCACGCCTCTGTCAGGTGCCGTTGCACCCAGTCGCATCACAGACTGGCGCGCAGTGTCAGAGGCTGCCAGCCAATAAACGCAGCGACAAGACATCCCATGCCGCCCCCGCCGTCATCATCCACTACGACTAGCATGCGGCATGGGCAGGGCTGCAAGACGAAGACTCAGAAGCCTTCGCCAGAGACAACTACCGGCATAACTGCAGATACGGTAGATCACAGTCAATCTCCCCGGGACCACCTGTCGGGTCCCAGGCCCCCCTTGTAAGCCACCCAAGTCTTGGACTATAAAAGACTCGGGTAGGCAACGATAGCAAAGGTTGGCATTTCTGCATCTCATACGCTAGCCATTCACACCCAAGCTGTAACTCACCCCCAAGCTCGGGACTCCGGCCCGAGCAGCAAGCAATACAGCGAGCTCCATAGCTCGCCGTGGACGTAGGGTTTTACGCTCCGGCGGCCTGAACCACGTAAAACTCTCAGTGTCAAGCTCTTACTAACTCGTCCAACCGCGCAAGCCCTCCGCAAGGGACTAGCCCCACCGAAAAAAGAACCTCCCCGGGCTGCCCAGTGCAGGCCCGGGGGAAGTGTCGACCGAACACTTCGACAGGCGCAGCCTTACCCATACCGGGGTACACAGTGCCAGCAGCGAACCAAGCGTTCGCGGCACCAACGCCTGCAGCAACAGGAGCAGAATGTGCGGCCCTGGCGCCCCACCTTCGCTTTGCGAGGTGGCCGCGCAAGTTTCGGCCGCACCTGCCCGAGAAGTACGACGGCAGCGTCAACCCGGCGGAGTTCCTCCAAAGCTACTCAACCGCTGTCCTTGCTGCAGGAGGGGACGAGGCCGTCATGGCCAACTACTTCCCCGTCGTCTTGACCAGCCCAGCCCGGTCTTGGCTCATGAACCTCCCCCAGGGTTCCATAACTTCCTGGGGAGAGCTCTGCCGGCAGTTCACCGCCAACTTCGGCAGTTCCTACACCCGGCCTGGCACGGAGCTCGATCTCCACGCCATCCAGCAACAACCTGGGGAATCACTGCGCTCTTTCATCCAATGGTTCTCCCAGGTACGGAACACCATCCCACATATCCAAAATGCTTCTGTGGTGGTGGCGTTCCGGCAAGGCGTCCGGGACAAGAAGATGCTTGAGAAGCTCGCGACCAGAGAGGTCCGTGACGTATCAGAGCTCTTCACCCTGGCGGACAAGTGCGCCAGAGCACCAGATGGGCGGAACTGGCACTCCCCGCCAGCCTCCGGGTCAGGAGGACAGCCCGGATCTGGCGCTGCTTCCTATGGAAGCAGCAAGAAGATCAAGAACCGGGGTGGTGGCAAGATGAAGCCACCGGCCGCGGCTCCCGTTGCCGCAGCAGCGGCACCCAGTGGGGCTCGGGGGCCACGCCCCGACAAAAGGCAGCGACATTCACCAGCCCCAGATGATGACCAAGGCAAGCTATGCCCCGTGCATGGCACCAGCAATCATACTGCTGCCGAGTGCTGGGACATCCAGAGGCTCGCAGAGCGCTTCCGCAAAGGGAGGCAGCTAAGAGCTGATGCTCCGCCCCTCCCTCCGAGGGAGGGCAAGCAGAAGGTCGACGCCTCAGTCAGCGTCGGCCACCAGGTGGGGTTTCAGGAGCCTCAACGCATCATAAAGACGGTGCACAACGGTGAGGACTCCAGCTCCGGTGATGACGAGCCGGGGCAGTAGCCAACTACGGCCGCCCTGGAAAGTCCGTGGAGACTGCACTGCTGCGATATCAACCTTGAAGAAGTTCCAAGTAGTTGCAGCAGCCCAAGCACCAGCCCCGACGGTGCAGAACCGGGCCAGCTCCACCTGAGTGCACGTCTCTGTGCCTCGGCTGTACCTCCTGGGGGCCGCCCAGGGTCTGTCAACCTCTTGAAGGCCTTAGGCAGAAGGGGAAAGACGCCTTGGGTCTCCCAAGAAGAGTCCGGGTCCTCCTACCCCTTGAAGGCCTTAGCCAGAAGGGGAGGGTACCCCGGGGCTCCAAGGAGAAGCCGCGCAGGACCCGCTCCAGCGTGAAGATGACGACCTCGTCGGCGAGGCCCGGCTGCCGGTGACACCCCACAATGCACGGCCCCGGCTGGTGCTCTAGCACTACCGCCAAAGTACCAAGCGCGTCAGGGACCTGCAAGAAGGCGACCTGGTGCCGCGGCACACACTTTCCCGCGAAGGACCTATAAACTCTCCCCCAGCCGGGAAGGTCCCTTTCGAGTCACGAAAGTTGCCGTCCCAGGTACACATGCCTTTCAACCAAGGATGGGATCCGTTCCCAAACCCTTGGCATGGAACAGCACTGTAAGTCCTACCTCCTGAGCTAGTAGAACAGGGCCATACCCTTCTGTATTAAATCCCATAGAGTCTAGGAACAGCGCTCGGGGCAGCTAAGTCTCAGGGGACGGTCCAGGACTACGTCCAGCTTAGCCTGGTTTCGACCCTAAGCGCGTAGAGTCTTGCTTCCCTTCTTAATGAGGTGGGTCGTTGCCTCCATGTACAGCCTGACTTCACCCTATGGGCATTTACTCAGAAACCTGTTCTATTTCGCTCTCTCTCATGTGCTCATTTAAATTACGTATTAGTTTTTATGACCACACTTTCTATGTATGCCCACCGTACATTTAGCAGGGGGGAGAACTGGAGGGAGAACTGGGTGATTGTGCAGATCGACGAGTACGATCGCCTGCAGCTCCCAACTGCCGGCAAGGTATGGCG
Organism: Neostapfia colusana; assembly: GCA_030760725.1. Taxonomy (NCBI): domain Eukaryota; kingdom Viridiplantae; phylum Streptophyta; class Magnoliopsida; order Poales; family Poaceae; genus Neostapfia; species Neostapfia colusana. The sequence continues at coordinate 2,138,689 of JASWHV010000010.1, read as the reverse complement.
TGTCTTTACGCCTGCTGCCTATCGCGCAGGGGCAGGCAGCGTTGCTCTGCTGGCCACGTGGCGGGTCTGGAGCTCTCCTCTGAGGAGGCGGAGGTCCGGCCCCGCGGGACACGTGGAGCCTTCGGAGCTCTACCCGCGGAGGGGGGAGGTCCGGCTGCTGCTGGCCACGTGGCGGGCCCGGAGCTCTCCTCCGAGGAGAGGGAGGTCCGGCCCCACGGAACACGTGGAGCCTTCGGAGCTCTCCCCGCGGTAGGGGGAGGTCCGGCTGCTGCTGGCCACGTGGCGGGTCCGGAGCTCTCCTCTGAAGAGAGGGAGGTACGGCCCCGCTGGACACGTGGCGCCTTCGGAGCTCTCCCTGCGGAGAAGGGCGAGGTCCTTAGGCATTTTCCCCTGTGCGAGGGGGTACCCCATATCGAGGGTACCGACAGAGTCCCTGCTGACAAAAGAAGCTCTCAGGCTAAGAAAGGAGAAAGGAACGCTACTTCTACAAGCCAGAAGGAGCAATACTTACTGGGCGGCGTGAGCGCTCCAAAGGGCTTGGAGCCCCGGCCTCTGGGCCGGGGCAGAACCGCCAGGACCTGCAGCCGGAACGCTCGCTGGCTGTGGCGTCTGAGCCCCCGGCACACTCCCGGGCGTCGCCCCACCGGCGTCCTTCCTGGAAGCCCCCCCTCCTTGCCTGAAGAAGGGTGGCAGGACGCCTGGGGCTCCTCGGACCACCGCTGACCGAGAAGAGACCCGCTGGAGTGGGAGACCCGGGGTCTCTTTGGGTCTCCACCCGACGAACCAGCGCCTCTGGGAGATGGACGCAAGGGTACCCCGGCCCTCTGGCTCGGCACAAGCGACACCCTCGGAGGAGACCGGGCACGTTTCTTCTCTGGCTGCCCGGGGGCCGGCTCCTTTCCCTTCCCCTTGTCGACGGTCCGAGCCCTGTCGGCCCTCGGTGCGGGTTGGACAGCGACAGACGCCTCACACTCCGTCCTGGAGCGCTCGATCCCGGGAATCGAGATCCTCCGGAGGGCATCCCTAACCTGACGAATGGCGATCCCAATGTCATCAAGATTCGGCATCTTCCGCAGCAACTCCGCCCTCCTCTGCGGCTCCATGAAGAGGGGAGTGCCTGAGGCCGGGAAGGTGAGGTCGCCGCTGGTGACGTAGTCACTGCTTACCTTGCCCACCATCTCGTACAGCTCTTCATCAGAAGGATCAGAGCCGAGATCCCTCTCCAGCCTGGTGCAGTCGAGCTTGCCGGTGTAGTACCACGCCGGGTGGTTGCGTTGCTGCAGGGGCGCAATACGGCGCAACAAGAAATCTACCAGAACCATCAGGGACGTCAGCGCCTCGTTGGCCAGGAACCGTATCCGCTCCAAGACCGGTGCGTACTCCTGCTCCAACTCTGGGATCTCCTCCCAGAAGCGACGCTCGGTGGTCGGGCCAGCAGTTGGGAGCTGCAGGCGATCATGCTCGTCGGTCTGCACGATCACCCAGTTCTCCCTCCAGTTTTCCCACCTCGACGCACCGAAAGGTAGAAGGTACCCAGAGGCCTTCGGATCCTTGCAGCGATGCTGGAAGTAGTACGCCCCCAGCTGGGTCTTCGAACTGCGCCCGGTCGTCCGCAACACGAAGAAGTAGCGGAAGAGCGTCACTGAAGTGTGCACCCCCACAAACATCTCGCAGAAATGGACGAAGACGGCGGCCATCGCGAAGGAGATGGGGGAAAGGTGGTGGAGCTGGAGACCGTACGTGTCCAGTAGCGTGACAAAGAAGGAAGAAATTGGCGGGACAAACCCTGCCATGACGTATGCAGTGAAGAAGACCATTTCCCCCTTCTCCAGGAGCAGGGGGAGAGATCCCTGGCGGAGCCGGCACTTCTGCTCCTCCGCGTGCCAGCCCAGCAGCCTGCGCACTAACCCGAGCTCGGCCGACCGAGCGAGACGCGACGGAGGCAGATTGGAAGCCATGGCAGTAGGAAGCTCAAGGTCAGGGAAAACAAGGGCGCAAGAACCCAAGGAAGATGCAAGCGCTGGGAAGTGCGAAGGGAAGCAACGATGCGGGTAAGATCCCCTTTTAAACTTCCCAGGCGCGATTCAAAGCGATTGGAAACTCTTCGAATATGCCGCTTGGACAACCGCTTCGGCTCCAAGACTAAACATAGACGACAAGTGGACTCAAGCCGTCCAGCTGAAGCGGTGGGGCAAGAAGTCAGTCTCCCAAGGAGACGAGCCGGCAAAATGCTTCGGCGGTTTCCGAAAAGGCGCTGCGACGTGCAGAAGTGGCAGCCTTGGGAACCGCCGCGGTAAAAGCAACCATCAAGTGGGGCACACGCTCCCACGATCCCGTGACTGTTCGTGCTCCGGCAACGGTCAATGCGGGTCTTAAAGAAAGTGCGCGGAATGGAAGAGACGGGGGCCCCACCTCGGACTCGCTATCTCCCCCGAGATGGGCCCGGGGGCCACTGTCGGTACCCTCAATACGGGGTATTCCCGCGCACAGGGGAAAAATGCCTAAGGACCTCGCCCTTCTCCGCAGGGAGAGCTCCGAAGGCGCCATGTGTCCAGCGGGGCTGGACCTCCCTCTCCTCAGAGGAGAGCTCCAGACCCGCCACGTGGCCAACTGAGCCGGACCTCCCCCCTCCGCCAGGAGAGCTTCGGAGGCTCCACGTGTCCTGCGGGGCCGGACCTCCCTCTCCTCAGAGGAGAGCTCCGGGCCCGCCACATGGCCAGAACAATCCGGACCTCCCCCTCCGCGGGGAGAGCTCCGAAGGCTCCACGTGTTCCGCGGCGCTGGGCCTCCCTCTCCTCAGAGGAGAGCTCCGGGCCCGCCACGTGGCCAGCAGAGCAGCGCTGCCTGCACCCGCGCGGTAGGCAGCAAGAGTAAAGACGCGCCATACCTTGCCCGTACAAGGTATTCAAGACCCGCGCCTTCCCAAGGCGCGGAGACGTGGAGCACGCCTCTGTCAGGTGCTGTTGCACCCAGTCACATCGCAGACTGGCGCGCCACGTCAGAACCTGCCCGCCCATAAACACAGCGACAAGACATCCCCTGCCGCCCCTGCCATCATCAACCACTACGACTAGCTTGCGGCATGGGCAGGGCGGCAGAACGAAGACTCGGAAGCCCTCGCCAGAGACAACTACCGGCATAACTACAGATACGGTAGATGTCAGGCAATCTCCCCGGGAGCACCTGTCGGGTCCTAGGCCCACCTTGTAAGCCGCTCGAGCCTTGGACTATAAAAGGCTCGGGTAGGCAACGTTAGCAAGGGTTCGACTCTTGGCACACATACGCTCCAGCATCCAAGCATTTAGGTCATCCTCAAGCTCAGGACTCTGGTTCTGGGCGGCAAGCAATACAACGAGCAACTCTGCTCACCGTGGACGTAGGGTTTTACGCTCTGGCGGCCTGAACCACGTAAAAATCCCCGTGTCAAGCTTCTCCTTCAATCGTCCCTAATGCTGAAGCTCTCCGTGAGTGATTAGCCCCTCCGAAAAAGAACCTCTGCGGGCTGCCCAGAGCAGGCCCGGGGGAAGTGTCGGCTACACACTTCGACAGGTGGAGATCTCGACGTTGATGATCCAAGGCTCCGAACGAACGAAACTCCGCAATCACTACACCACTGCTCCGTTGGTTATCACCCGTGTAACACGAATTACCTCGCCACGAAGGCTTATCCCTGCAAGCACAATCAAGAACACAAGCAAGAACAGCGAAGTTTCAATCAAAACTGAATTGATCACGAATTTGGGGTCTCACAACCGATGATCGGTGACACTGTTTAATGACAGATTGTAACTAAGCAAAACCCGACCCTAATGTGGTGGCGCCTGCTGTATAAAAAGGAGTTTAGGGGCGTGCAAGACCCCTGGACGCAACCCTAATGGGCTTCCACACGATACACGGGCCAGCAGCCCAAAAGGCGGTGGCGCAGCACCGGACAGATTCTGGATGCCCATTTGTTTCGCTGATTCCTGTCAACTTAGAAGGAATTTTGAGGTGGGGCTGGCTCCATTGGAAGCCTTATGAAATCACGGTTTCAACCATATATAGAACATCCAAATCCGACTCCGTATGTGTCCGGGACGTCAGTTTTGGTGAAGGCAGCTCCTGGAACCCGAGGTGGAGTCGAAGTCGAGTTGTACTTGGGCTCCTCCTTGGTGTGCACGTCCTATCTCCTGCTCCTTGACTCCTTGAACTCCTCCCAGCCCTTGCTGGTCCTCTCCATTGTTCCTAATCAATAAAATATGCATGGAAACAAGCGTAAGTTCTGAAAAACAGTTGACAAGGTTAGAACGTTGTCGAAGTGTTCGGTCGACACTTCCCCCGGGCCTGCACTGGGCAGCCTGCGGAGGTTCTTTTTTCGGTGGGGCTAGTCCCTTGCGGAGAGCTTGCGCGGATGGACGAGTTAGTAAGAGCTTGATGCGGTGAGTTTTACGTGGTTCAGGCCGCCGGAGCGTAAAACCCTATGTCCACGGCGAGCTATGGAGCTCGCTGTATTGCTTGCTGCTCAGGGCCGGAGTCCTGAGCTTGGGGGTGAGTTACAGCTTGGAAGTGTATGGCTAGCGTATGAGTTGCAAAAATGCGAACCCAGGGGTGCGGATGGCTAGAGTCCGAACCCCTGCTAACGTCGCCTACCCCAGCCTTTTATAGTCCAAGACTCGGGTGGCTTACAAGGGGGGCCGGGACCCGACAGGTGGTCCCGGGGAGATTGACTGATATCTACCGTATCTGCAGTTATGCCGGTAGTTGTCTCTGCCGAAGGCTTCTGAGTCTTCGTCTTGTAGCTCTGCCCATGCCGCATGCTAGTTGTAGTGGATGATGACGGCGGGGGCGGCATGGGATGTCTTGTCGCTGCGTTTATTGGCTGGCAGCCTCTGATACTGCGCGCCAGTCTGTGATGCGACTGGGCGCAACGGCACCTGACAGAGGCGTGCTCCGCGTCTCCGCGTCTTGGGAAGGCGCGGGCCTTAAATACCTTGTACGGGCAAGGTATGGGGCGTCTTTATGCATGCTGCCTATCACTCGGGGGCAGGCAGCGCCGTTCTGCTGGCCACGTGGCGGGCCCGGAGCCCTCCTCAGAAGAGAGGGGGGTCCGGCCCCGCAGGACACGTGGATCCTTCGGACCTCTCCCCACGGAGGGGGAGGTTCGGCTTCTGTTGGCCACGCGGCGATCCCGGAGCTCCTCTCTGAGGAGAGGGAGGTCCGGCCTCTCCGGACACGCGACACCTTCGGATCTCTCTCCCGCGGAGGGGGAGGTCCGGCTTCTGTATGCCACGTGGTGGGCCCGGAGCTCTCCTCTGAGGAGAGGGAGGTCCGGCCCCGCTGGACGCATGGCGCCTTCGGAGCTCTCCCTGCGGAGAATGGCGAGATCCTAAGGCATTTTCCCCTGTGCGCGGGGGTCACCCATATCGAGGGTAACGACAGTGGCCCCCGGGCCCATCTCGGGGGAGATAGCGAGCCCGAGGTGGGACCTTCGTCTCTTCTGATCCGCGCACTTTCTTGTCTTGAGTACTCCCTGTGCTGGCAGGGTCTTGACGGCTTCGGTGTCCAGCCTCTTAGGAGAGGGTGAAGCCTGGCATCGGAGCTCGGCCCGGCTGTGGGGGCGGAGGTCCGGAAGTCATCGGAGCTCAGGCCAGCGAAGGGCGTGAGGTCCGGCATCAGCGCTCGCCTCTGAAAGGAAGGCGAGGGCTGGCCTCGGAGCTCGGCCTGTCTGTGGAGGCGGAGTCCGGAAGTCATCGGAGCTCAGGCCAGCGAAGGGCGTGAGGTCCGGCATCAGCGCTCGCCTCTGAAAGGAGGGCGAGGGCTGGCCTCGGAGCTCGGCCTGGCTGTGGAGGCGGAGTCCGGAAGTCATCGGAGCTCAGGCCAGCGAAGGGCGTGAGGTCCGGCATCAGCGCTCGCCTCTGAAAGGAGGGCGAGGGCTGGCCTCGGAGCTCGGCCTGGCTGTGGAGGCGGAGTCCGGAAGTCATCGGAGCTCAGGCCAGCGAAGGGCGTGAGGTCTAGCATCAGCGCTCGCTTGCGAGGGCTGGCCTCGGAGCTCGGCCCAGCTGTGGGGGCGGAGTCCGGAAGTCATCGGAGCTCAGGCCAGCGAAGGGCGTGAGGTCCGGAGGTCATCGGAGCTCAGGCCAGCGAAGGGCGTGAGGTCCGGCATCAGTGCTCGCCTCTGAAAGGAGGGCGAGGGCTGGCCTCGGAGCTCGGCCTGGCTGTGGAGGCGGAGTCCGGAAGTCATCGGAGCTCATGCCAGCGAAGGGCGTGAGGTCCGGCATCAGCGCTCGCCTCTGAAAGGAGGGCGAGGGCTGGCCTCGGAGCTCGGCCCAGCTGTGGGGGCGGAGGTCCGGAACTGCTCAGTGGTCCCCCCTTTCCTATCCCTTAGTCTCATTTGGCTTACTGTCCCAGGCCGGAATACGGGGCTTGGGTAATCCAGTGCACTTGGTCCCGAAGGTCTGGCCCCAGCCCCAGTCAGGGTGTAACCGCCCGGCCCCCTGGTACTCAGACCGTAGCGCCGGGAGGCAGAGTGCGCATGCTTTGGGTGCAAGACCGGGCAAAGCAAGGCTCCTGACCCCCCGTTCTAGCGTAGGTCTTTTCTCGGAGGAGACAACCTGGCGGTGTAGTACCCTTATAGGGGGAGATCCAAAAGGCCACCGGGCCTCTGGCAGGTACCCCAAGCACTACCGCCTTCGGCAGGACGGCAAATATCGACTATGCATGAGAGCCGGAAAGAGGAGCCGAGTGTACAATGGACGCACACTGTCTATAGCGTGGGGAGGTGTTCATATAAAATTAATGCGTAATTTAAATAAACACCTAAGTAAGCATGGTGAACTTACTGGGTAGCGTCGGAGCGCCTGTCTTCACACAGAGCGGGTCATGCGTGACTTCGTCGTATGCAGGACACGGGGGGACCCCCATGGCTATATCAGGGGGAAGCATGGCTTCGGCCCCGCATACCATGTGGAAGGGTAGTTCCCGTGACCCGGCCCTGGGAAGTCCAGCTGGCCCTCGACATGGAAGAGCCGGTATCCCCCGACGGCTCTGGGTGCGCGTCTGCACCGGTTGTGTGGGTCTGCTTGGCGTGGACCTGGCACGCATTCCATCCCTAACCGGTTTGACGGCGTCCAGGTGGCTCACGGTCAGTAGGAGCCATGCCGGGTGGCTTAACCGACCAACGTGCGGGACGATGAGCGTTCCCAGCACTCGCCTCCTTGGACTACTGCGAGCTAATCGCAGCCTTCCTCCTGGGTTATGCACCGCAATAGGATGTCGTGGCGCCACGCCAGTAAAGATACCAGCGCGTAGCACTTAGCCATCCGGACCACCCGTTCAGCGGATGCACGTTCATCAGGAAGGATGTCCTTCAAGGAGTCCCGGACCTCCGTGGTCCATGCATCGGGACTACTTGAGCTTCTGGATCTTGAGCGCTGGGTTGCACGGAGTTCCCAGTGACTCTTACGATCCTTTGGCGGCATCCAGGGCCGCTGGGACTGCCTAGCTTCGTGGCACTGGTTCAGCCCCCTTCGCCTGGCTCGGCGGTCCGGGCTCTGGACCGCAGCAACGTCCTCTCGAAGACTCCTTCATGCGCAGGGGCTCCGATGGAGGCTTTCATTGAGAGATCGTCAGCTGCGGCCGTGCAAGCGCGCGGTACATGGCGCAGGTCCAAGGCGAGGAATTCTTTCTCCAACATCCGCACGTGAAGCAGATAAGCAGCTAGCTGTGGGTCATTGCAGGGGCATTCACCCTTAACTTGCTTGATAACTAGCTGGGAGTCGCCCTGCGCCAACAACTGGCGAGCGCCCAGAGACAGGACTGTCTTTTAGGCCAAAGATGAGTGCTTCATACGCTGCCAATTTGTTGGTTTCCTTGGAATTGAGACGCACCATGTACCCAGACTGCTCCCCCGATGGCATGAGAAGCAGTACGCCAGCACCGGCCCCCTGCTTTCGCGAGGAGCCATCGAAGAAGAGCGTCCAGTGAGGCCCGGTGAAGACCGGAGCTCAGTACTTCGGTTCACCGTCTTCGCGGCCCCCTGGGTCAGCCTTCGTTGGCGTCCACTCAGCCACGAAGTCAGCCAGTGCTTGGCTCTTGGCTGTCTGACGTGGTCGGGAGCTCAGCTTGATCTCCGCCGCCTTCGGGCTGTCTTCCGGCTTTGGAAGCTGGCAGTGAGTGCCAGCTCCACCCTCCGGCTGCTCTGGCGCACTTGTCCGCCAGGCTGAAGGGCTCGGAGGCATCGCAGACCTCTCTGGTTGCAAGCCTCCCAAGCATCTTCTTGTCCTGGACACTGTCGAAGTGCCGCCACCACAGAAGCACTTTGAATATGCGGAATGGTGTTGCGTACCTGGGAGAACCGCTGGATGAAGGAGCGCAGCGACTCCCCAGGTTGTTGCTTGATGGCTTGGAGGTCAAGCTCCGTGCCGGGACGGGTGTAGGAGCTGCCGAAGTTGGCGATGAACTGCCGGCAGAGCTCTCCCCAGGAAGTTATGGAACCCTGAGGGAGGTTCATTAGCCAAGACCGGGCTGGGCCGGTCAAGGCGACGGGGAAGTAGCTTGGCCATGACGGCCTCATCCCCTCCTACGGCAAGTACGGCGGTGGAGTAGATCTGGAGTAACCCCGCCGGGTTGACGCTGCCGTCGTACTTCTCGGGCAGGTGCGGCCGAAACTTGCGCGGCCACCTCGTGAAGCGGAGGTGGGGCTCCAGGGCCGTACATCCTGCCCCTGTTGCTGCAGGTGTGGGTGACGCGAATGCTTGGTTCACCGCTGGCACAGTGTACCCCGGTATGGGCAAGGTTGCGCCATAGACCGGGGGCGCCGCTTGCAGGACATATGGCTGTGGCATATGCTGTGTGGCGTATGTCTGGGGCAGAGTTCGCGTGGCGAAAGTCTGCGCCTCAGGCAGGGTCGAGGCAGTTGTCATGCTGACGCCGGCCTCTTAGCTGCGACGCCTTTCTCGTCGCCGCTCGAGGAACATTCGGGCGTCTTGGCCCAGGTGGCATCGTTCCAGCTCAGTCCTCAGGTCCGTCGATGGAAGCCTGGTGGAGCTGGAATCCGCCGTCTGTCCGTCAACCGTTGACGTGCGCGTCAGCGACACAGCCGGTTGGCCGGAGCGTCGTCCCTGCCGAAGTCAAGGGTTTGCGGCGGCGACGACAAGACGGTCTACCTCGCGAATCCACTGCTGGGTCGCTGCCTGAGGCGCGTCCCCAGCAGGCGGATTGTGCAGTAGCGCTCTTGTTGCGGCTAGCGCATCCCGCCGGGTACGCCCAGCGCTACTGAAGACCTGACGCTGGTTGGAGCCTGCATTGCCGGGGTCGGCGCTGCCAGAGCCGGTTGCTGGCTCCCAGTGCAGGTACTGGTGCCGCGAACGCTTGGTTGCGCCTGGCACAGTGTACCCCGGTATGGGCAAGGTTGCGCCATAGGCCGGGGACGCCGCTTGCAGAGCACATGGTTGTGGCTTATGTTGTGCGGTGTACGCCTGGGGCAGAGCTCGCGTAGCGAAGGTCTGCCCTCCAGGCTGGGTCGAGGCCGACGTCATGTTGTCGCCAACCTCTTGAGTGTGACGCCTTTCTCGACGTCGCTCGAGGAACACTCGGCCATCTTGGCCCAAGTGGCACCGTTCCAGCTCTGTCCTCAGGTCCGTCGACAGAAGTTTGGGGGAGCTGGAACCCGCCGTATGCCCATCAACCGTTGGTGTGCGCGTCAGCGACACAGCCGGTTGGCCGGAGCGTCGTCCCCGCCGAAGTCAATGGTTTGCGGCGGCGACGACAAGACGGTCTACCTCGCGAATCCACTGCTGGGTCGCTGCCTGAGGCGCGTCCCCAGCAGCGGATTGTGCAGTAGCGCCCTTGCTGCTGCTAGCGCACCCCCACCGGGTATGCCCGGCGCTACTGAAGGCCTGACGCTGGTTGGAGCCTGCATTGCCGAGGTCGGCGCTGCTAGAGCCGGTTGCTGGCTCCCAGCTTGCCCCGACACACTCCGTCCTGAGTGTGTCATCATGTACTCTCCCCTGGTCACGGTTTGCCACGGACGCAGGGGGGGGGAGAGTTTGCCGCTGAAGGAAGCTTGGTCATCTTCGTCGGCGGAAACTCGTCGCGCAAGGGGAAAAGCCCCCTTCCTGGCGCGCCAAATGTCGAAGTGTTCGGTCGACACTTCCCCCGGGCCTGCACTGGGCAGCCCGCGGAGGTTCTTTTTTTCGGTGGGGCTAGTCCCTTGCAGAGAGCTTGCGCGGATGGATGAGTTAGTAAGAGCTTGACACGGTGAGTTTTACGTGGTTCAGGCTGCCGGAGCGTAAAACCCTACGTCCACGGCGAGCTATGGAGCTCGCTGTATTGCTTGCTGCTCAGGGCCGGAGTCCTGAGCTTGGGGGTGAGTTACAGCTTGGGAGTGTATGGCTAGCGTATGAGTTGCAAAAATGCGAACCCAGGGGTGCGGATGGCTAGAGTCCGAACCCCTGCTAACGTCGCCTACCCGAGCCTTTTATAGTCCAAGACTCAGGTGGCTTACAAGGGGGGCCAGGACCCGATAGGTGGTCCCGGGGAGATTGACTGATATCTACCGTATCTGCAGTTATGCCGGTAGTTGTCTCTGCCGAAGGCTTCAGAGTCTTCGTCTTGTAGCTCTGCCCATGCCGCATGCTAGTCGTAGTGGATGATGACGGCAGGGGCGGCATGGGATGTCTTGTCGCTGCGTTTATTGGCTGGCAGCCTCTGACACTGCGCCAGTCTGTGATGCGACTGGGCGCAACGGCACCTGACAGAGGCGTGCTCCGCGTCTCCGCGTCTTTGGAAGGCGCGGGCCTTGAATACCTTGTACGGGCAAGGTATGGGGCGTCTTTATGCCCGCTGCCTATCGCTCGGGGGCAGGCAGCGCCGTTCTGCTGGCCACGTGGCGGGCCCGGAGCCCTCCTCAGAAGAGAGGGGGGTCCGGCCCCGCAGGACACGTGGAGCCTTCGGACCTCTCGCCGCGGAGGGGGAGGTTCGGCTTCTGTTGGCCACGCGGCGAGCCCGGAGCTCATCTCTGAGGAGAGGGAGGTTCGGCCTCTCCAGACACGCGGCACCTTCGGACCTCTCTCCCGCGGAGGGGGAGGTCCGGCTTCTGTATGCCACGTGGTGGGCCCAGAGCTCTCCTCTGAGGAGAGGGAGGTCCGGCCCCGCTGGACGCGTGGCGCCTTCGGAGCTCTCCCTGCAGAGAAGGGTGAGATCCTAAGGCATTTTCCCCTGTGCGCGGGGGTCCCCCATATCGAGGGTACCGACAAACGTACCTGGGGATCCAATTGTCGTGCACGTGCTCTAGTGATCGGTCCTTGCATTGTATGCAAAGGAGACATGTCCCCATCATCCTCCCCCTCTTGAATTGGAGTCGTCCTTGACTCAAGCTCATCTTCCTCACCCAAGTATGGCTTCAAATCTGAAATGTTAAATGTGGGACTAACCCCAAATTCGGGAGGCAACTCAAGTTTACATGCATTGTCATTTATCTTCTCAAGAAACTTAAAAGGTCCAGCAGCACGTGACATGAGTTTGGACTTTCTCAAATCCGGGAACCTATCTTTTCTCAAATGAACCCACACCAAATCACCGGGTTCTAATTTTACCTCCTTCCTACCTTTACTAGCAGCAATGTGATACTTTTCATTCATTTTTTCAATTTGTAATTTAGTAGTTTCATGCAACTTAAGAATAAATTCAGAACGTTGTGTAGCATATAAGTTCACAATTTCAGTATGTGGTAAAGGTAGCTGTCGGTACCCTCAATACCGGGTACCCCCGCGCACAGGGTAAAACTTCCTAAGGACCTCGCTCCCTCTGCAGTGGCGATGTTTGAAGGCGCCACGTGTCCAGCAGGGCCGGAGCTCCCCTCCCCACGGAGGATAGCTCCGAGCCTGCCACGTGGCCCAGGAGGCCGGACCTCACCCCCTCTGCAGGGGCGATTTCCAAAGGCGCCACGTGTCCAGCGGGGCCGGAGCTCCCTCCCCTCGGAGGATAGCTCCGAGCCTGCCACGTGGCCCAGGAGGCAGGACCTCGCCCCCTCCACAAGGGCGAGCTCCGGAGGCGCCACGTGTCCGGCAGGGCCGGGGCTCTCCTCTCCTCAAAGGATAGCTCCGAGACTGCCACATGGCTCGGAAGACCGGACCTCGCCCCCGCCGCGGGGGTGAGCTCCGAAGGCTCCACGTGTCCAGCGGAGCCGGAGCTCCCCCTCTCCTCAGAGGAGAGCTCCGGGTCCGACACGTGGCCAGCAGAGCAGTGCTGCCTCCCGGCGCGGTAGGCAGCGGGAGTAAAGGCGCGCCATGCCTTTACCATACAAAGCATTCAAGACCCGCGCCTTCCCAAGACGAAAAGGTGCAGAGCACGCCAGTCAGGAGCGCGCTGTGACCAGTCACAGTCAGGACAGACGTACAGTGTCTGAAGCTGCAGGCCATTGAAGGCAGCGACAAGACCGGACAAGACATGCCCTGCCGCCCCTGCCATCGCCAACGAATACACGTTACACTTAGCCTGCGGCATGGGCAGGGCGGCAGGACGAGGACTTCGACGCCAACGCCAAGACATAATAGCTGGTAGGAAATAACCCCGGGGCCACCTGTCGGGTCCCGGACCCCCCTTGTAAGCCGCTCGAGCCTTGGACTATAAAAGGCTCGGGTAGGCAACGTTAGCAAGGGTTCGCACTCCAGCAACTCACACCCTAGGCATAACTCACCCTCATGCTCAGGACTCCGGTCCTGAGCAACAAGCAATACAGCGAGCACCTCTGCTCACCATAGACGTAGGGTTTTACGCTCCGGCAGCCCGAACCACGTAAAACTCGCCGTGTCAAGCTTCTCCCTCATTCGTCCCTTACGCTGAAGCTCTCCGCAAGAGACTAGCCCCTCCAAAAAAGAACCTCCACGGGCTGCACAGAGCAGGTCCGGGGGAAGTGTCGACCACACACTTTGACATTTGGCACGTCAGGTAGGGGGGCTTTTCCCTTGTGCGAAGAGCTTCTGCCAGCAAAGATGACGAAGCTTCCTTCAGCGGCAAGCTCTCCCCCCCCCATGTTCACGACGGACCGTGACTAGCGGGGAATACGTGTCGACACACTCTGGACGGAGTGTGTCGGCGCGAGCTGGGAGCCAGCAGCCGACTCCGGCAACGCCGACTCCGGCAATGCAGGCTCCAGCTAGCGTGAGATCTTCTGCAGCGCTGAGCATCACCCACGGGGGCGCACTAGCTGCCGCAAGAGCGCTACTGCACAATCCACCTGCTGGGGACGCGCCTCAGTCAGCGACCCAGCAGTGGATCCGCGAGGTAGACCATCTCGTCGTCGCCGCCGCAAACCCTCGACTTCGGCGGGGATGACGCCCCGGCCAACCGGCTGTGTCGCTGACGCGCACGCCAATGGTTGACGGGCAGACGGCGGATTCCAGCTCCACCAGGCTCCCATCGACGGACCTGAGGACAGAGCTGGAACGATGCCACTTGGGTCAAGATGCCCGAGTGTTCCTCGAGCAACGACGAGAAAGGCGTCGCAACCAAGAGGCTGGCGACAGCATGACGTCAGCCTCGACCCTGCCTGAGGCGCAGACCTTCGCCACACGATCTCTGCCCCAGGCATACGCCACTCAGCATATGCCACAGCCATATGCCCTGCAAATGGCGCCCCCGGTCTATGGCGCAGCCTTGCCCATACCGGGGTAATAAGTGCCAGCAGCGAACCAAGCATTCACGGCACCAACGCCTGCAGCAACTGGAGCAGGATGTGTGGCCCTGGCGCCCCATTTTCGCTCCGCGAGGTGGCCGCGCAAGTTTCGGCCGCACCTGCCCAAGAAGTATGACGGCAGCGTCAACCCGGCGGAGTTCCTCCAGATCTACTCCACCGCCGTCGTTGCCGCAGGAGGGGATGAGGCCTTCATGGCCAACTACTTCCCCGTCGCCTTGACCGGCCCAGCCCAGTCTTGGCTCATGAACCTCCCCCAGGGTTCCATAACCTCCTGGGGAGAGCTCTGCCGGCAGTTCACCGCCAACATCGGCAGCTCCTACACCCGGCCCAGCCGTCATGGCCAACTACGGCAGCTCCACGCCGTGCAGCAACAACCGGGAGAATCTCTGTGCTCCTTCATCCAGCGGTTCTCCCAAGTACGCAACACCATCCCCCACATCCCGAATGCATCAGCGGTGGTCACGCTCTGACAAGGTGTGAGGGACAAGAAGATGCTCGAGAAGTTGGCCACCAGGGAGGAGCAAGAAATCTCGGAGCTCTTCAGCCTGGCGGACAAGTGCACCAGAGCAGAAGACGAGCGTCATTGGCACTCACTGCCAGCCTCCAAAGCCAGAAGACAACCCGAAGACGGCGGAGTTCAAGCTGAGCTCCCGACCACGTCAGACAGTCAAGAGCCAAGCACCGACTGACTTCGTGGTCAGGTGGACGCCACCACCAAGCATCCCAGGGGGGCCCCTGCTTCACTGAGCCCCACTGAATGTTCTACCTCGACGGCGTGCTGCTCCTCATGCCAACGGGGGAGCGGTTTGGGTACCCTGGACCTGTGCCATGTACCGCGCGCCGACAACACCGTCGCCAACAACCTGACAGCGAAGGTCTCCACCGGAGCCCCGGAGCTCCAAGGAGCCTTCGAAGGGATGTTGCTGCGACTCACAGCCCGGAGTGCCGACCGGGCGAAGGGGGCGAGACCAGCACCTCGAAGCTGGCGGTCCCGGCGGCCATGCAGCCATGGAGCCAGCCAAAGGATCGTATGCGCCTTGGGGACTCCGTGCTACCTAGCGCCCAAGATCCAGAAGCTCAAGTAGTCCCGATGCATGGACCACGGAGGTCCGGGGCTCCTTGAAGGACATCCTTCCTAATGAACGTGCATTCGCTGAACGGATTGTGCGGATGGCTAAGTGTTACGCGGTGGTATCTTTACTGGCGTGGCGCCACGGCATCCTATTGCGGTGCATAACCCAGGAGGAAGGCTGCGACCAGCTCGCAGTAGTCCACGGAGGCGAGTGCTGGGAATGCTAATCGTCCCGCACGCTGGTCGGTAAAGCCATCCGGCATAGCTCCTACTGACCGAGAGCCACCTGGACGCCGTCAAACCGGTTAGGAGATGCAATGTGTGCCAGGTCCACGCCGAGCAGACCCACACAACCGGTGCAGACGCCGCACCCAGAGCCGTCGGGGGATACCGGCTCCTCTATGTCGAGGGCCAGCCGGACTTCCCAGGGTCGGGACACGGGAATTACCCTTCTACATGGTATGCGGGGCCGAAGCCATGCTTCCCCCTGAGATCGCCATGGGGGTCCCCCCGTTTCCGAGCGTACGACGAAGCCACGCATGACCCGCTCTGCGTGAGGACATCTACCTCGTCGTCGAGGCAAGATGGCAAGACACGCTCCGGATCGCACGGAACTGGCGGGCCCCAGCGCTACCACCGCCGTTCCATGCATGGGAGCCCAGGACAGGCGCTCCGACGCTACCCCAGTAAGTTTACCATGCTTACTTAGGTGTTTATTTAAATTACGCATTAATTTATATGATCACCTCCCCACGCTCTAGACAGTGTACATCCATTGTACACTCGGTTCCTCTTTCCTGCTCTCATGCATAGTCGATGTCGGTACCCGCGATATGGGGTACCCCCGTGCAGTACCCGCGATATGGGGTACCCCCACGCACAGGGGAAAATGCCTAAGGATCTCGCCCTTCTCCGCAGGGAGAGCTCCAAAGGCGCCACGTGTCCAGCGGGGCCGGACCTCCCTCTCCTCAGAGGAGAGCTCTGGACCCGCCATGTGGCCAACAGAAGCCAGACCTCCCCTTCGTGTGGAAGGCTCTGAAGGCGCCGCGTGCCCCGCGGAGCCGGACCTCCCCCTCCTCAGAGGAGAGCTCCGGGCCCGCCACGTGGCCGACAGAAGCCAGACCTCCCCCCTCCGCGGGGAGAGGTCCAAAGGCTCCACGTGTCCTGCGGGGCCGGACCTCCCTCTCCTCAGAGGAGAGCTCCGGGCCTGCCACGTGTCCAGCAGAACAGCGCTGCCTGCCCCCGAGCGGTAGGCAGCGGGCATAAAGACGCACCATACCTTGCCCGTACAAGGTATTTGTCGGTACCTGAGATATGGGGTACCCCCGCGCACAGGGTAAAATGCCTAAGGTACTCGCCCTTCTCCGCAGGGAGAGCTCCGAAGGCGCCACGCGTCCGGCGGGGCCGGACCTCCCTCTCCTCAAAGGAGAGCTCCGGGCCGCCACGTGGCATACAGAAGCCGGACCTCCCGCTCCGCGGGAGAGAGGTCCGAAGACGCCACGCGTCCAGCGGGGCCGGACCTCCCTCTCTGCAGAGGAGAGCTCCGGGCCCGCCACGTGGCATACAGAAGCCGGACCTCCCCCTCCGCGGGGAGAGGTCCGGAGGCTCCACGTGCTCCGCAGGCCAGACCCTTCCCGCCTCAGAGAAGGGCTCCGGACCCGCCACGTGGCCAGACGAACGGTGCTGCCTGCCCCCGAGCGGTAGGCAGCGGGCGTAAAGGCGCCCCACACCTTGCCCGTACAAGGTATTCAAGGCCCGCGTCTTCCCAAGACGCGGAAACACGGAGCACACGTCTGTCAGGTGCCGTTGCGCCCAGTCGCATCACAGACTGGCGCGCGGTGTCAGAACCTGCCAGCTAATAAACGCTACGACAAGACATCCCATGCCGCCTGCGCCGTCATCAACCACTACGACTAGCGTGCGGCATGGGCAGGGCGGCAAGATGAAGACTCAGAAGCCTTCGACCAGAGGCAACTACCGGCGTAACTACAGATACGGTAGATAACGGACAATCTTCCCGGGACCACCTGTTGGGTCCCGGCTCCCCTTGTAAGCCGCCCGAGTCTTGGACTATAAAAGGCTCGGGTAGGCGTCGATAGCAAGGGTTCGCATTTTGCAACTCATACGCTAGCCATACACTCTCAAGCTGTAACTCACCCCCAAGCTCAGGCCCCCGGCCCTGAGCAGCAAGCAATACAGCGAGCTCCATAGCTCGCCGTGGACGTAGGGTTTTACGCTCCGGCGGCCTGAACCACGTAAAACTCGCCGTGTCAAGCTCTCACTAACTCGTCCATCTGCGCAAGCTTTCCGCTAGGAGTCTAGCCCCGCCGAAAAAAGAACCTCCGCGGGCTGCCCAGTGCAGGCCCGGGGGAAGTGTCGACCGAACACTTCGACATTTGGCGCGCCAGGTAGGGTGCTTTTCCCCTAGCGCGACGAGTTTCCGCCAGCAAAGATGACCAAGCTCCCTTCGGCGGCAAGCTCACCTTCCCCGCCTCCGCGGCAAACCGCGACCAGGGGGGAGTACAAGTCAACACACAAGGGACGGAGTGTGTCAGTACAAGCTGGGAGCCAGCAACCGGCTCTGGCAGCGCCGACCCCGACAATGCAGGCTCCAACCAGCGTCAGATCTTCAGTAGCACCGGGCGTACCCGGAGGTGGTGCGCTAGCTGCAGCAAGAGCGCTACTGCACAATCCGCCCGCTGGGGACGCGCCTCAGGCAGCGATCCAGCGGTGGATTCTCGAGGTAGACCGTCTTGTCGTCGCTGCCGCAAGCCCGCGACTTCGGCGGAGATGACACTCTGACCAACCGGCCGTGTCGCTGATACGCACGCCGGTGGTTGACGAACAGACGGCAGACTCCAGCTCTGCCAGCCCTCAATCGATGGATCTGAGGACAGAGCTGGAGCGGTGTCGCTCGGGTCAAGATGCCCGGGTATACCTCGAGCAACGCCGAGAAAGGCATCGCTACCAAGAGGCTGACGACAGCATGACGTCGGCCTCGACTCAGCCTGAAGAGCAGACCTTCGCCATGCGATCTCTGCCCCAGGCCTGCGCCGTGCAGAATATGCCACAGTCATATGCACTGCAGATGGCGCCCCCGGCCTATGGTGCAGCCTTGCCCGTACCGGGGTACACTGTGCCCAGTGCGAACCCAGCGTTCGCGGCACCAGAACCTGTGGTGACAGAAGCAGGGTGTGCAGCCCTCGCGCCTCATCTTCGCTTTGCGAAGTGGCCGCGCAAGTTTCGGCCACACCTGCCCGAGAAGTACGACGGCAGCGTCAACCCGGCGGAGTTCCTCCAGATCTACTCCACCGCCGTACTTGCCGCAGGAGGGAATGAAGCCGTCATGGCCAATTACTTCCCTGTCGCCTTGACCGGTCCAGCCCGGTCTTGGCTCATGAACCTCTCCCAGGGTTCCATCACCTCCTGGGGAGAGCTTTGCCGACAGTTCGTAGCCAACTTCGGCAGCTCCTACACCCAGCCTGGCACGGAGCTCGACCTCCACGCCGTCCAGCAGCAACCTGGGGAGTCGCTGCGCTCTTTCATCCAGCGGTTCTCCCAGGTGCGGAACACCATCCCACATATCCAAAATGCTTCTGTGGTGGTGGCGTTCCGGCAAGGCGTCCGGGACAGGAAGATGCTCGAGAAGCTCGCGACCAGGGAGGTCCGCGACATCTCAGAGCTCTTCAGTTTGGCAGACAAATGCGCCAGAGCGGCCGAAGGACGGAACTGGCACTCGCTGCCATCATCCGAGTCAGGGGGACTGTCCGGATCTAGTCCTACTCCCGGTGGAGGCAGCAGGAAGGCCAAGAACCGAGGCAGAAGCAAGATAGAATCACCGACCGCAGCCCCAGTCGTCACTGCAGCGACGCTCGGTGGGGCTCGGGGGCCGCGCCCCGACAAGAAGCAGCGAAGATCACCAATCCCAGAAGGTGATGAAGACAATATGTGCCCCGTGCACGGCAGCTGTCGCCACACTGCTGCCGAGTACCGGGAGATCCGAAGGCTCGCAGAGCGCTTCCGCAAGGAGAAGCGGCAGCGGGCTGATGCCCTGCCCTTCCATCCAAAGGAAGATGAGCAGGGGGTAGATGTTCCAGACAACATCGACCACCCAGAGGAGATCCAGGAGCCTCAGCGTGTCGTGAAGGCGGCACGCAATCATGAGGATTCCGGCTCCAGCGACGATGAGCGTCGGAAGAAGCTCTACGTCATATATGGCGGGTCCACCGACCCCTCGTCCCGAAGCGCAGTCAAGACTCTGCGCCGAGCGGTAGCGTCGGTGGCGCCACTCCCAAGTGCTGCACCGCACCTAAAGTGGATGGGGACCCCCATCAGCTTTGACGCCACCGACTGCCCCAGGAACATGGCTGGGGCCGGCCAACTACCGCTCCTGGTGGCCCCTACCATCGCCAACGTGAGGATGTACCACGTTTTGGTAGATGGAGGGGCTGGGCTGAACCTCATCAGCCGGGCTGCTTTCCAGAAGCTGCAGATCCCGATGGCCAAGCTCACCCCGTCGAGCCCGTTCTCAGGGGTAGGGCCAGGACAGGTTATTCCCTACGGCAACATTAGTCTCCCGGTGACCTTCGGGGCTCAGGACAGCTATCGAACAGAGTACATTCTGTTCGACGTAGCGGATATAGACCTCCCCTTAAACGCCATAATCGGCAGGTGTGACACCCTCACCTCGGGTGTCAGCATATGTTCATGTTTTATGAAGAAGAAAAACATTTTAAGAAGAGTAGAAACTGAGACAAGTACCAAAAGGATAGCCAATAAAGCTCTCCAACAGCACCAAAGGCAATTTCCACGGCTAGCAGACCACGTGGCGTGTTCGGAGCTCATTCCGGAGAAATTGGGAGAGGTCCGCCGCTAAACTAGCTACGTGGCAGGCTCGGGGGTCACCTCCGCAATTGGAAAAAGGACCGACCCTGTGGGACACGTGCTACCGCGGAGCTAGCTGCTGCGGAAGAAGCAAAGGCATTTTTTTAGGACACGTGTCATCCTCGGAGCTAGTCCTCGCGGAAATCAGAGGACCATTCGCGGGGGATACATGTGAATTCCGGAGCTCATCTCAGAGAAGTCCGGATCTATCGAATACGTGTCGCCACCGGAGCTTATCACCGGAAGGTCCGTCGCAGCTAAACACGTGTCGACCTCGGGGCATGTCCCTGAGGAAAGGAGAGCGGAAAGACCGGCACCCACACGTGGCGTGCGCGGAGCTCGAAGAAGAGGGAGGTCTTGATCGATTGACACGCGGCACAACCGGAGCTCATCTCCGCGGGAGAAGAAATACCAGGCTCGGAAGGATACGTGGAGCTTCCGGAGCTCATCACCGCGGAGGTAACGAGTCTGCAGCGGTTTTTACGCGTGAAGATACCGGTACGCAATAGAAACCGATCTAAACTCCACGATATTACCGAAGATAAGACGTCAGGATCTAACAAAGATCTGAATAAGACTCTTATTCGGGATCCAAACAGATTAGGACTCTTCTCTTCTTGATTATAAATAGAACCTGAAACCTCTGGCTGAAATCACGAACTTCTCTTTCAACTCCTGAGTCGACGACTTAGCGCTCTAGCCCTAACTCGCCGAGCAAAACATCGCCGAAGCGCAACAAGGGAGATCATCGGAGAAGAACCGAGTGGTCTGAGGAGGACCTCAAAGTCAAGAAGAGCGTAAGGTAGGACTTCGATACCACCTTACAACATCACTGTGTTCATCTCTTTTGCATCTGTTCTTCAATTCCTTTCAAACAGAAGCCTTTTCGTGGACAGATCACTTGATGATCAGTTTGATCTAAAGACCAGATCATCACGAACACCTCTGACCATGCAATCCATGCAAGAATAAGTACAGATCGATCTAATAAAACTAATCATAGGATAGTATGCATGTGCATCATCGCACCTAGTTTAGGGTTTGTACATGATATTGATTGCTGCGAATTTGCATGCACGTGAATCCTACAAAGCAGGACAAACTCAGGAAGCTGTCTACGACGAGCTGCAGCAACAAAATCAAGAACAACCAGAACCGCAAGAACAAGGCAAGTGCTCCTTGACCATGTTGATCCTATGTTTTGGGTAAAACTGTTTTGTTTTACGAAAAGGTGTGTGTGCTGAGTCAAAACATGATGGGAAACCCTTTTAATAGGAGTTTACTAGTTTCGATTAAACCATCCTTGTCGCCAGGGAAGTTTATGAGTCGGGTATGGTTTTTGCTTTTTGCTTCGCTGAGTTTATGGGATTGGGAAGCGAGATAGATGTGTCTAGCTAACTGCACTCGTACTGATAATCAGTAATTGATGATGTCAAAGTGTGCGATCGACACTTCCCCCGGGCCTGCACTGGGCAGCCCGCGGAGGTTCTTTTTTCGGAGGGGCTAGTTCCTAGCGGAGAGCTTGCGCGGATGGACGAGTTAGCGAGAGCTTGACACGGGAAGTTTTACGTGGTTCAGGCCGCCGGAGCGTAAAATCCTACGTCCACGGCGAGCTATGGAGCTCGCTGTATTGCTTGCTGCTCAGGGCCGGGGGCCTGAGCTTGGGGGTGAGTTACAGCTTGAGAGTGTATGGCTAGCGTATGAGTGGCAGAATGCGAACCCTTGCTATCGACGCCTACCCGAGCCTTTTATAGTCCAAGGCTCGGGCGGCTTACAAGGGAAGCCGGGACCCGACAGGTGGTCCCGGGAAGATTGTCTATTATCTACCGTATCTGTAGTTATGCCGGTGGTTGCCTCCGGTCGAAGGCTTCTGAGTCTTCCTTTTGCCGCCCTGCCCATGCCGTGCGCCAGTCGTAGTGGTTGATGACGGCGCAGGCGCCATGGGATGTCTTGTCGCGGCGTTTATTACCTGTCAGGTTCTGACACCGCGCGCCAGTCTGTGATGCGACTGGACGCAACGGCACCTGACAGGCGCGTGCTCCGCGTTTCCGCGTCTTGGGATGACGCGGGCCTTGAATGCCTTGTACGGGCAAGGTGAGGGGCGCCTTTACGCCCGCTTCCTACTGCCCGGGGGCAGGCAGCACCGTTCTTCCAGCCACGTGGCGGGTCCGGAGCTCTTCTCTGAGGAGAGGGAGGTCCGGCCCCGCTGGACGCGTGGTGCCTTCGGACCTCTCTCCTGCGGAGGGGGAGGTCCGGCTTCTGCATGCCACGTGGTGGGCCCGGAGCTCACCTCTGAGGAGAGGGAGGTTCGGCCTCGCTGGACGCATGGCGTCTTCGGACCTCTCTCCCGCGGAGGGGGAGGTCCGACTTCTGTATGCCACGTGGCGGGCCCGGAGCTCTCCTCTGAGGAGAGGGAGGTCCGGCCCCGCCAGACGCGTGGCGCCTTCGGAGCTCTCCCTGCGGAGAAGGGCGAGTACCTTAGGCATTTTACTCTGTGCGCGGGGGTATCCCATATCTCAGGTACCGACAGTGGCCCCCGGGCCCATCTCGGGGGAGATAGCGAGCCCGAGGTGGGACCTCCGTCTCTTCCGATCCGCGCACTTTCTCTAAGTCCCGACTTGACCGCTGCCGGAGCACGAACGGCCGCGGGGTCGTGAGAGCGTGCGCCCACTTGATGATTGCTCTTACTGCGGGGACGGGAGCCCTGGCCATGTTGAGCACGCAGGGCTTTCGGAGCTCTTCCACCGCGGGGGGAGGTCCGGCTTCCGTCTGCCACGTGGCGAGCCCAGAGCCCCTCTCAAGGAAGGGGAGAGTTCCGGGCCTGCTGGACTCGTGGGACCCCCGGGTCCCGCCCCCTCTAGCCCTGGGTCGAAGTAGTTGGTAGCTCCTTTCCCCCTACTTCACGCAGTCCCCGTTGCCACAACCTGGAAGTCCTGCACACAGGTAGAGGAAACGTAATTCTCCTTGGGGGCTCCCCCTCCCTTGTTTTACAGTCTTATTTGACTTACAGCCCCCAACCATACGCTTGATGCTTGGGGGTTTGTAGAGAGGGGGAGCTGAGCACACGGCAGCCATGTACTGCAAGGGTGATAAAAAAATAACTCAATTCACAATTCAAATGAGTACAAGGAAAGAGCAAAGTAGGGCAGACTTCTTTTCGCACAACCTTCCATAGGAGGAAGGCAGACTAAACATGGAGGCCACGACCCACACCATTAAGAGGGGAAGCAAGACTCTACGCGCTTGGAGTCGGAACCAGGCAAAGCTGAACGTAGTCCTGGACCGTCCCCTGGGGTTTAGCTGCTCCGAGCGCTGCTCCTGGACTCTATGGGGTTCATTACGAAAAGAAAGTACTGACCTATTTTTGCTCTTAGGGGTAGAACTTACAGAGGTGTTCTATGTTCCAAGGATTCGGGAGCAGGTCCCCATCCTCGGTGGAAAGGCGCACACACCCGGGGCGGCATACTTTCGTGACTCGGAAGGGGCCTTCCCAACTAGGGGAGAGTTTGTGGGCCCCTTTGCGAGAAAGTATGCGCCGCAACACCAGGTCACCTTCCTGCAGCTCCCGGGCACGCACAGACCTCTGGTGGTAGCGCCGAAGCGCCTGTCTGTACCGCGCGTTACGGAGTGCCGCATGTAATCGGACCTCGTCGACGAGGTCGATTTCTCCACGCCGGAGGTTGTCCTGCGTGGCTTCGTCGTAATCCCGGACACGGTGAGACTTCATGGTGATTTCTGGAGGAAGTACAGCTTCGGCCCCGTACACCATGAAGAAGGGTGTCTCCCCGGTGGCCCGGCTCTGGGATGTCCGGTTAGCCCATAGCGTGCTCGGAAGTTCATCTACCCAATTGGCACCATGTTTCTTCAGGCTGGCGAATGAACGAGTGTTGAGGCCCCGGAGAATCTCCGCATTGGCCCTCTCGACTTGCCCATTGCTCTTCGGGTGAGCGACCGAGGCATAGCATACCTGAATGCCAAGGTCCTCGCAGTAGTCTTGAAATGCTGCGCTGGTGAACTGGGTCCCATTGTCAGTGATGATCCTGTTTGGGACCCCGAACCGGCAGACAATGGATCTGATGAATTTTACTGCTGATTGTTTATTAATGGTGACAACTGGTGTAGCTTCCGGCCACTTGGTGAACTTGTCGATGGCAACATAGAGGTACCGGAACCCCCCGACGGTTCTGGGGAATGGCCCCAGGATGTCCAGCCCCCACACGGCAAACAGCCACGAGGGCGGGATCATCTGTACCGCCTGAGCCGGTGTATGGATCTGCTTGGCGTGGAACTGGCACGCCTTGCAGCTCTCGACCAGCTTGACGGCATCCTGGAGTGCTGTCGGCCAGTAGAAGCCATGCCGGAAGGCTTTACCGACAAGCGTGCGTGAGGAAGAATGACTTCCACATTCGCCTCCATGGATCTCAGCGAGCAAGTCGCAGCCTTCCCCCTGGATTATACACCGCAATAGGATGTGGTTGGCGCCACGCCGGTAGAGATCCCCCTCTACCAGCACGTACCTCTTAGTCATACGCACAATCCGTTCAGCGGTTGCATGTACATCAGGGAGGATATTGTCCTTCAAGTAGTCCCGGATCTCCGTGATCCATGCATCGGGTCTGACTTGAGCTTCTGGATCTTGAGCGCTGGGTTGCATGGAGTCCCCAGTGACGCTTACAATCCTTGGCGGCGCCCACGGTTGTAGGGCCACCGGGACCGCCAGCTTCGAGGTGCTGGTCAAGCCCCCTTCGCCTGGCTCGGCGGGCCAGGCTGTGGGCCGCAGCAACATCCTCTCAAAGACTCCTTCGGGTGCAGGGGCTCCGGTGGAAGCCTTCGTTGAAAGGTCGTCGGCTGCGGTATTACCGGCGCGCGGTACGTGGTGCAGGTCCAAGGCGAGGAATTCTTTCTCCAACATCTGCACGTGAAGCAGATATGCAGCTAGCTGGGGGTCATTGCAGGAGCATTCGCCCTTGACTTGCTTGATGACCAGCTGGGAGTCGCCCTGTGCCAACAACTGGCGAGCGCCTAAAGACAGGGCTGTCTGCAGGCCAAAGATGAGTGCTTCATACTCCGCCATGTTGTTGGTTGCCTTGAAATTGAGACGCACCATATACCCAAACTGTTCCCCCGATGGCATGAGGAGCAGTACGCCGGCACCGGCCCCCTGCTTTCGCGAGGAGCCGTCGAAGAAGAGTGTCCAGTGGGGTTCGGTGAAGACCGGAGCTTGGTGCTCCGGTTCTCCGCCCCCATGGCCCCCTGGGTCAGCTTCCGTTGGTGTCCACTCCGCCACAAATTCAGCCAGTGCTTGGCTCTTGACTGCATGGCGTGGGAGGAAGTCCAGCTCAAACTCCGCTAGCTCCGCCGCCCATTTAGCAACGTTGCCCGTCGCATGGGGGCTGTGAAGAATTGTCTTCAGTGGATACGAGGTGACTACCGAGACCCGGTGGGCCTGGAAGTAATGGCGGAGCTTCCCGGAGGCAACGAGCACCGCATACAGCAGCTTGTGGACTTCTAGGTACCTTGTCTTGGCATCATGAAGTACTTCGCTGACGTAGTAGACAGGCCTCTGTACGGTTCGAACCCTCTTTTTCAGGTCTGGGAGGTCCTCGTCCATTGGCCCTCTGGAGGTGGGCGGACCCACGGGGGCCTCCGGGAGCTGGGACCCGGAGGCCCTTAAGCTATCTTGATTGTTCGGGAGCTCCGGGGGGTCTTGGGGGACCTCTGGGAGGTCCCATTTGGCCCCCGGGGGGTCCCACGGGGCCCCCGGGGGTTTATCTTGGAGGTCCGGGAGACTGCCCAGGACCTCCGGGAGGCCGACCTGGACCTCCGGGAGGTTGCCTTGGAGGCCCGGGAGACCGTCTTGGTCCTGCGGGGCCTCCTGGCGTCTGTCTTCTGCTACCGGAGCAGGTTGTGAAGATGAGGGGTCCGGCCGCTCTGCGACGAGGACCATACTCACTACTTCAGTTGTCGCCGCAATGTAGAGCAACAGGTGCTCTCCGGGCTCAGGGGCTACCATGATTGGTAGGGTCGTCAGGAGTCGCTTCAACTCCTAGAAAGCCTCTTCCGCTTCGTCAGTCCAGGCAAAGGGGCCCGACTTGCGCAGGAGCTTAAAGAAAGGGAGTGCCCGCTCTGCTAGCCTCGGTATAAACCGACTCAGCGCGGCTAGGCATCCTGTGAGTTTCTGGACATCTTTGACGCGGGCAGGGGGCCGCATCAAGTCGATGGCCTTGATCTTCTCTGGGTTGGCCTCAATCCCCCGGTGCGAGACCAGGAACCCTAAGAGCTTCCCAGAGGACACGCCGAACACACATTTATCTGGGTTCAGCTTGGTGCGCGTAGAGCGCAACTTGTCAAAGACTAAGGCTAGGTTATCTAGCAGGGACGGACCCTGCTTGACCTTGACAACTATGTCATCGACATACACCTCAACCAGGTTTCTTATTAACTCCCCAAAGGTTTTGTGCATTGCCCGCACAAAGGTGGGGAGTGCATTCTTTAGGCCATAAGGCATAGACACATAGCAATAAAGGCCGTCCACTGTGATGAAGGAGGTGTGCTCCTCGTCCTCCCTAGACATGGGGATCTGATGGAAACCCGAATAGGCGTCTAGGAAGCACAGCATATCACAGCCTGACGTTGAGTCTACTATTTGGTCTATTCTAGGGAGAGGGAATGGATCTTTAGGACATGCCTTATTGAGACTGGTGTAGTCGATGCACATCCGGAGCTTCCCGCCGGCCTTCGGGACAACGACGGGATTCACCAACCATCGTGGGTGGTGGACCTCCCGTATGAAGCCAGCGTCCAGCAGCTTCTTGACTTCCTAACGGATGAAGTTCTGCCGCTCGATGGACTGCTTGCGGGGCTTCTGTTGAACCGGCCGGGCGTCGGGGAAGACTTTCAAGTGGTGCTCGATCACCTTCCTGGGGATCCCCGGCATCTGTGACGGCTGCCATGCAAACACGTCGACGTTGTGCCGGAGGAAGGTGATGAGCGCGCCTTCCTATTTACTATCCAGGCCCCCGGCTACCCGGGTGGTCTGGGTAGCTTCGGCGCCGACTTGGACGACCTTTAAGGGGACGCGGCCCTCGTCGATAGGTTGCACCCGGGGTGCTGTGGTGGAAGCACGATGACGCGCACACGGGCGGAGCTGGTCCGATTCCGTATTGCTGGGGGCTGAGGTCCCAGCTGTCGCGAGTGCTTGGAGCTTCTCCAGGGCCGACACTGCAGCAGTGCGGTCCCCACGAATCCTGAGAACACCTGTCGGTGTTGGCGTCTTCAGGACAAGGTAGCCGTAATGGGCTACAGCCATGAACCGGTACAGGGCTGGCCTGCCGATTATGGCGTTGAAGGGGAGGTCTATCTCCGCTACATCGAACCGGATGTACTCTGTTCGATAGCTGTCCGGAGCCTCGAAGGTCACCGGGAGACTAATGCTGCCGTAGGGGATAACCTGTCCCGGCCCTACCCCTGAGAACGGACTCGACGGGGTGAGCTTGGCCATCAGGATCTGCAGCTTCTGGAAAGCTGCACGGCTGATGAGGTTCAGCCCAGCCCCTTCATCCACCAAAACGTGGTACATTCTCATGTTGGCGATGGTAGGGGCCACCAGGAGCGGCAGCTGGCCGGCCCCAGCCATGTTCCTGGGGCAGTCGGTGGCATCAAATCTGATGGGGGTCCCCATCCACTTTAGGTGCGGTGCAGCACTTGGGAGTGGCGCCACCGACGCTACCGCTCGGCGCAGAGTCTTGACTGCGCTTCGGGACGAGGGGTCGGCGGACCCGCCGTATATGACGTAGAGCTTCTTCCGACGCTCATCGCTGCTGGAGTCGGAATCCTCGTGATTGCGTGCCGCCTTCACGACACGCGGAGGCTCCCGGATCTCCTCTGGGTGGTCGATGTTATCTGGAACATCCACCCTCTGCTCATCTTCCTTTGGACGGAAGGGCAGGTCATCAGCCCGCTGCCGCTTCTCCTTGCGGAAACGCTCTGCGAGCCTTCGGATCTCCCGGCACTCGGCAGCAGTGTGACGACAGCTGCCGTGCACGGGGCACATACTGTCTTTATCACCTTCTGGGATTGGTGATCTTCGCTGCTTCTTGTCGGGGCGCGGCCCCCGAGCCCCACCGAGCGTCGCTGCAGTGACGACTGGGACTGCGGTCGGTGACTCTATCTTGCTTCTGCCTCGGCCCTTGGCCTTCCTGCTGCTTCCACAGGGAGTAGGACTGGATCCGGGCAGTCCCCCTGACTCGGAGGATGGCAGCGAGTGCCAGTTCCGTCCTTCGGCAGCTCTGGCGCATTTGTCCGCCAAGCTGAAGAGCTCTGAGACGTCGCGGACCTCCCTGGTCGCGAGCTTCTCGAGCATCTTCTTGTCCTGGACGCCTTGCCGGAACGCCACCACCACAGAAGCATTTTGAATGTGTGGGATGGTGTTCCGCACCTGGGAGAACCGCTGGATGAAAGAGCGCAGCGACTCCCCAGGCTGCTGCTGGACGGCGTGGAGGTCGAGATCCGTGCCAGGCCGGGTGTAGGAGCTGCCGAAGTTGGCTACGAACTGTCGGCAAAGCTCTCCCCAGGAGGTGACGGAACCTTGGGGGAGGTTCATGAGCCAAGACCGGGCTGGACCGGTCAAGGCGACAGGGAAGTAATTGGCTATGACGGCTTCATTCCCTCCTGCGGCAAGTACGGCGGTGGAGTAGATCTGGAGAAACTCCGCCGAGTTGACGCTGCCGTCGTACTTCTCGGGCAGGTGTGGCCGAAACTTGCGCGGCCACTTCGCAAAGCGAAGATGGGGCGCGAGGGCTGCACACCCTGCTTCCGTCACCACAGGTTCTGGTGCCGCGAACGCTGAGTTCGCACCAGGCACAGTGTACCCCGGTACGGGCAAAGCTGCACCGTAGGCCGGGGGCGCCATCTGCAGTACATATGACTGTGGCATATTCTGCACAGCGCAGGCCTGGGGCAGAGATCGCATGGCGAAGGTCTGCTCTTCAGGCTGGGTCGAGGCTGACGTCATGCTGTCGTTAGCTCCTTGGTAGCGACGCCTTTCTCGGCGTTTCTCGAGGTATACCCGGGCATCTTGACCCGAGCGACACCGCTCCAGCTCTGTCCTCAGATCCATCGATTGAGGGCTGGCAGAGCTGGAATCTGCCGTCTGTTCATCAGCCATCGGCGTGCGTATCAGCGACACGGCCGGCTGGTTAGAGTGTCGTCTCCGCCGGAGTCGTGGGCTTGCGGCAGCGACGACAAGACGGTCTACCTCGAGAATCCACCGCTGGGTCGCTGCCTGAGGCGCGTCTCCAGCGGGCGGATTGTGCAGTAGCGCTCTTGCTGCAGCTAGCGCGCCCCTTCCGGGTACGCCCGGCGCTACTGGAGATATGACGCTGGTTGGAGCCTGCATTGCCGGGGTCGGCGCTGCCAGAGCCGGTTGCTGGCTCCCAGCTTGTACTGACACACTCCGTCCTGAGTGTGTTGGCTTGTACTCCCCCCTAGCCGCGGCTTGCCGCGGAGGCGGGGGAGGTGAGCTTGCCGCCGAAGGGAGCTTGGTCATCTTCGTTGGCGGAAACTCGTCGCGCTAGGGGAAAAGCCCCCTACCTGGCGCGCCAAATGTCGAAGTGTGCGATCGACACTTCCCCCGGGCCTGCACTGGGCAGCCCGCGGAGGTTCTTTTTTCGGAGGGGCTAGTTCCTAGCGGAGAGCTTGCGCGGATGGACGAGTTAGCGAGAGCTTGACACGGGAAGTTTTACGTGGTTCAGGCCGCCAGAGCGTAAAACCCTACGTCCACGGCGAGCTATGGAGCTCGCTGTATTGCTTGCTGCTCAGGGCCGGGGGCCTGAGCTTGGGGGTGAGTTACAGCTTGAGAGTGTATGGCTAGCGTATGAGTGGCAGGATGCGAACCCTTGCTATCGACGCCTACCCGAGCCTTTTATAGTCCAAGGCTCGGGCGGCTTACAAGGGAAGCCGGGACCCGACAGGTGGTCCCGGGAAGATTGTCTATTATCTACCGTATCTGTAGTTATGCCGGTGGTTGCCTCCGGTCGAAGGCTTCTGAGTCTTCCTTTTGCCGCCCTGCCCATGCCGTGCGCCAGTCGTAGTGGTTGATGACGGCGCAGGCGCCATGGGATGTCTTGTCGCGGCGTTTATTACCTGTCAGGTTCTGACACCGCGCGTCAGTCTGTGATGCGACTGGACGCAATGGCACCTGACAGGCGCGTGCTCCGCGTTTCCGCGTCTTGGGAAGACGCGGGCCTTGAATTCCTTGTACGGGCAAGGTGAGGGGCGCCTTTATGCCCGCTGCCTACCGCCCGGGGGCAGGCAGCACCGTTCTTCCAGCCACGTGGCGGGTCCGGAGCTCTTCTCTGAGGAGAGGGAGGTCCGGCCCCGCTGGACGCGTGGCGCCTTCGGACCTCTCTCCCGCGGAGGGGGGAGGTCGGGCTTCTGCATGCCACATGGCGGGCCCGGAGCTCACCTCTGAGGAGAGGGAGGTCCGGCCTCGCTGGACGCGTGGCGTCTTCGGACCTCTCTCCCGCGGAGGGGTAGGTCCGGCTTCTGTATGCCACATGGCGGGCCCGGAGCTCTCCTCTGAGGAGAGGGAGGTCCGGCCCCGCCAGACGCGTGGCGCCTTCGGAGCTCTCCCTGCGGAGAAGGGCGAGCACCTTAGGCATTTTACCCTGTGCGCGGGGGTACCCAATATCTCAGGTACCGACAGATGAGGTTAATGAACATGGATCGGAGGGAAGATCTAGGCAAGCCTGGGTTTGTGAATGAGGTAGCATGAGATGGTTGTTTTACTTGCCGTAGATCTAAGGACCGGTTCATGCATGCACATGCCAGGATAACAGTGCCACCACAAGGCCAAATATGGGTGCGGTTTAGCTGAGTAATTAGGTAAGTTGCTAGAGTGTTATGGACTGTGGAAGGCGCGGGGAATGGGAGTCGAGTGAGGACTGCCCTGGGAACTGCATGGCACAAGAGGGGGCCCGTGGGTGGGAGAATTGGAGATTCTAGCCTGCCGGTGAAACCTTAGTGAGTCCATACATCTAGTAACCCCTTTGTAAAGGCTATTTTGTGATCTCTTGACCATACACCGACGGTTGTGTACTGGTATAATGGAGGTTCTGCAGTCGCCGACGGGTGACGAAATCACAAACTTGTGGGTAAAGAGGTGCAAACTCTGTAGAGTTATTAAAACTATCATGATAGCCGAGCTTACGGTTATGAGCACCTGGTTAAACTGCCATGATTAGATGGGATGGTTATTGGTTATGGTTATTGGTTATGGTTATTGGTTATGGTTGGGTTTGGGACTGTTGAGTCCGGGGGATGAGATGGTTGCATGACTGATGGGTCATGACATAAGATTGGTCTCGGTGCGAGACGAGGATGTTTTATGAGGTGAAATGGTAGCAAATACGAGGAGGTATTCGTGAGTATGAATAAAAAGATTGGTTAATGTTCGGATGGAACACGGGAAGTGACGGAGGTATGTTGGTAATTTAATACATGTTGGGATTACATTTAAACGTAAGTTGTTGTTTTATCATGGTTTTTACAGAACTGCTATTCTGCAAATAAGCCTTTTATACCTACCTTGTTTATGAGCTGCATATCATGTGTTATTCCCGCACTTGCTGAGTACATCATTGTGCTCAAACTTGCATTATTATTTCCTCATCAACAGCAAGAGAAGACTACTATGAAGACCGAGTAGAGCATTATGGCGTGTGATCTATTCTCAACCTTGCCCGTGGAGGGAGTAGAGATGGAGCCACTTCTGCTTAGTTCCGCTTCCGCATTAGTTTTTGCTTCCGCATTTAAATAAGGACTTCCGCTGCATAGAAATAAGACTTCCGCTGTGAGCATGAGTCCAAGACTCATGAGGTGATTGTAACAAACTCTTTTATTCGTGGTAATATATAATCTGAATTCAGTTTGTGGAACGTATGTGTATGTGTGATGAACATCCTGGGCACACATATGCATTAGTTCTCGGTTCCGTGGTTTTCCACAGAATTGAGGGCGTCACAGGTTGGTATCAGAGCCACGGGTTGACAGTAGGTTACACGCCTAGATAGAAACCTTAGGTTGATATTAGAATCACGGGTTAACAGCAAAGTTATACCCCTAAATAGAAGCTACGCGGACCAAAGGAAGCATCCTAGGGTGAATAGCCTAGATTGGCCTTGAAACCACCTTGACATAGGAAACCATCCTTGAATAGGAGTTGAGTGGGCCCTTGTAATTATTATTTGTGAATATGTGCTTAGTGTGAGTTGTGGGACGTCTTAAAAACGTTGTCCATATCAACACGTAAGAAGAAAGAGGAGTGAAATGCTTCGGCACTTGATCACATCCTCATAAGGACTAATATATATAGTCCAACTCCCCTTGATGCATATAGTTGAAAGGACCTACCTAACCTTCTAACCTTCTATTCTATTTCGTTCCCCCTCACAGATGGTGAGAGGAAACGCCAGCCGAAGGAACGTCCAGGAAGATGACCACGAGGAAGTTCCTGCTAACCCCGGAGCTGGCGAAAACAACCTAGAAAGGTTGATGGCCATGCAAAACCAGCTTATGCAAACCATGATCCAAACTTTGGGTCAGTTGCAGGCCAACCAACACCCCGTTCCGGCACCCCCGCCACCACCACCGCCGGCTCATAACAGGTTGGGAGAGTTCATGAGGACTCGACCACCCACCTTTGCTCAAGCAAGTGATCCAATGGAGGCAGATGATTGGTTGAAATCCATGGAGAAGAAGCTTGCCATTGTACAGGGCAACGACCGAGAAAAGGTTCTCTTTGCGTCGCACCAACTGATGGGAGCAGCTGCTGACTGGTGGGATGCCTTGAGCAACGCCCATGCCAACCCGGAGACAATCACTTGGACTGAGTTCAAGGAAAGTTTCCGCTCCCACTACATCCCTGTTTGCGTAATGGTGCTCAAGAGGCAGGAGTTTGAAGGTCTCCGCCAAGAGCAGAAAAGTGTGAACGAATACCTCAACAAGTTCATACAACTGTCCCGGTATGCCCCTGAAGATGTCAACTCAGATCAGAGGAAGCAGTACCTGTTCATGAGAGGGTTGAACAATGAGATCCAAGTTCAGCTCCTCAACAATGACTACGTAAGCTTCCAGAAGCTAGTTGATAAGGCTATTGTGGTGGAAAACAAGATCCGAGAGATCGAGCGAGAGTGCAAAAGGAAGCTGCCATACCAGCCCCAAGGGAGCAACGTACGACCTAGGTACATGCCCCCTGCACCGCAGTATGGATCGACCACTCCTACGTACCGCCCTGGTCAGCCACCACAGCAACGGCTCGTTGCACCGGCACCTCGTGTGCCCATGCCTCCTGCGCCCCGGCCTAACAATGGCGCTCCTGTTCAAAACCCCCGCCCCAACGTACCTGATGCCGTAGACAACAGGGCATGCTTTGCATGCGGGGAAGTAGGCCACTTCGCTAACCAGTGCCCGAAGAGAGGCCCTGGACAGCAAGGTAACGTGCCCAAGCAGAATCAGCGACCAAACGGAGGGGATAACCAAGGGAACCGTGGACCGCAGAACTATGCTCGTGGCCATGTTAACCATGTCACTGCTGAGGAAGCACAACAGGATGAGGACGTCGCAATTGGTATGTTCCTTGCCAACTCCAACCCAGCCACCATTTTATTTGATTCCGGAGCATCACATTCCTTCATATCATCCAAATATGTTGCCAAGCATCATCTACCCGTATCCCACTTAGAATGTGCTATGTTAGTTAATTCTCCCGGAGGAGAAATGAGGACTAATATAGTATGTCCTAAAGTAAGCCTTAAAATAAGGGGGGTAGACTTCCTTGCCAACCTTATTGTTCTGGACTCCCACGAAATTGACATCATACTCGGAATGGACTGGTTAAGCAAGCACAAAGGGGTAATCCAATGTGCTGAGAGAAGCATGCAGTTGACGAATGAACACGGTATCCGTGTCGAGTTTGAGTCAGCCCAGCAAGCAACCGAACGGGCGGATCTGAACCATGTTGAAGGAGTAACACTGGACAACATTCCAGTGGTTCAGGAATTTTCGGATGTGTTCCCGGAAGAACTTCCAGGTATGCCACCTGACCGGGATATTGAGTTTGCCATAGATTTGGTACCTGGAACTGCACCCATAGCTAAGAGACCATATAGGATGCCCGTCAACGAATTAGTTAAACTAAAGAAGCAAATTCAAGAACAGTTGGAGAAGGGTTTTATCCGTCCAAGTTCGTCACCGTGGGGAGCCCCGGTACTTTTCGTGGACAAGAAAGAAGGAACCCAAAGAATGTGCGTGGACTACAGGTCTCTAAACGAGGTGACAATCAAGAATAAATACCCTCTGCCCCGTATATAGGACCTGTTCGACCAAATGAAAGGAGCCCAAGTATTCTCCAAAATTGATCTTCGGTCGGGATATTTCCAGCTGAAGATTAAGCCCTCCGATATACCTAAGACAACCTTTCGGACACGGTATGGTTCATATGAATATACCGTTATGTCCTTTGGATTGACAAATGCACCCGCATACTTCATGTACCTTATGAACAAGGTTTTCATGGAGTACTTGGACAAGTTCGTCGTGGTTTTTATCGACGACATTATGGTGTATTCAAAAAGTAAGGAGGAGCATAAAGAACATCTGAGATTGACCTTGCAGAAGTTGCGCGAGCATCAGTTGTATGCCAAGCTCAACAAATGCCAATTTTGGCTAAAGGAAATATCTTTCCTAGGCCACATCATCTCCAAGGAAGGGGTATCGGTTGATCCTGGAAAGGTGAGGGATATTCTAAAGTGGGACCAACCTAAGAGCGTGAGGGATATTCGAAGTTTCCTTGGAATGGCAGGATACTATCGTCGCTTCATTAAAGACTTCTCTAAGATAGCAAAACCTATGACGGAGTTGCTAATGAAGGGAAAGGTCTTTCAATGGACACAAGCCTGCCAAGAAAGTTTTGAGGAACTCGAGAAAAGGCTAACCAC
Organism: Neostapfia colusana; assembly: GCA_030760725.1. Taxonomy (NCBI): domain Eukaryota; kingdom Viridiplantae; phylum Streptophyta; class Magnoliopsida; order Poales; family Poaceae; genus Neostapfia; species Neostapfia colusana. The sequence continues at coordinate 2,104,062 of JASWHV010000010.1, read as the reverse complement.
AGCACCAGTTCTGGTATTGCCAGACGTAAGCAAGAGCTTTGACATATATTGTGACGCATCCAGACAAGGGCTCGGGTGTGTACTCATGCAGGAAGGACAAGTGGTAGCCTATGCCTCACGACAATTAAAGAAGCACGAGCTTAACTATCCTACACACGATTTGGAGTTAGCAGCAGTGGTGCATGCAGTGAAGATTTGGAGACATTATATCCTTGGTCATCGATGTGAGATCTATACAGATCATAAAAGCCTCAAGTACATATTTACACAAACGGACTTGAATTTGAGGCAACGTCGATGGTTAGAACTCATCAAGGATTATGATGTAGGAATCAATTACCACCCCGGGAAGGCCAATGTGGTCGCTGACGCATTGAGCAGAAAGGGAGCATGCTACCAACTCACGGTTCGGGAGCTACCACCCGAACTACGTAAGGAGTTCGAACAGTTACACCTCGGATTCTTGAATAACATGGAAATGATGGAAATCCACTCCTCATTGGAGCAAGAAATAAGAAAGGGACAAGCAACGGACGAGGGGATCAAGGAGATCAAAGAAAGAATCCGACAGGGGATAGAAAAGGATTTCAAGGAGGATGAAAAGGGTACGCTTTGGCTAGGAAAAAGGATTTGTGTGCCAAAACACCTTCGCGACATGATATTGAAGGAGGCACATGATTCACCCTATTCCATACATCCAGGGAGCACCAAAATGTACAAGGATTTGAAAACTTGCTATTGGTGGGATGGTATGAAGAGGGATATAGCTGAATACGTTGCCCTATGCGACACATGCCAACGGGTAAAAGCTGAACATCAAAAACCCGCTGGATTGTTGCAACCTTTGAAAATACCTGAATGGAAATGGGAGGACATCAGTATGGACTTTATTGTCGGATTACCACGAACTCAGTCAGGATACGACTCCATCTGGGTCATTGTGGACCGGTTGACGAAAACCGCCCATTTTCTTCCGGTAAAGACCAGTTACAACGTTACACAGTTGGCAGAGTTGTACATGGAGCAGATCGTGTGCCGTCATGGAATTCCGAAGAGGATAATCTCAGATCGAGGTTCTCAGTTTACCTCTAGATTCTGGAGGAAGTTGCAGAAAGCCATGGGTACACGACTGGATTTTAGCTCCGCCTATCACCCACAAACAGATGGGCAAACCGAGAGGACAAACCAAATTTTGGAGGACATGCTGAGAGCTTGGGCCTTGAAACGTGGGCGTAGTTGGGATAGGAGTTTACCGTATGCCGAGTTCTCCTATAACAACAGCTATCAGGCTAGCTTGAAGATGTCGCCTTTCGAAGCCTTATATGGCAGACGGTGTAGAACGCCGCTGTTCTGGAACGAGACTGGAGAGAACCAGGTGTTTGGACCCGAAGTACTACAAGAGGCTGAAAAGCAAGTCCAAACGATACGGGAGAACTTAAAGGCTGCTCAGTCACGACAGAAAGGCTATGCGGACAATAGGCGTAGAAAGTTGACCTTTGAAGTTGGAGACTTCGTATATCTTAAGGTATCGCCTATCCGAGGCCAACGACGTTTTATCGTCAAAGGCAAACTAGCGCCTCGCTACATCGGACCATTTAAGATTTTGGGTAAGCGAGGAGAAGTAGCCTACCAACTAGAGCTCCCAAACCACCTCTCCGACGTACATGACGTGTTTCATATATCCCAGCTCAAGAAGTGCTTAAGAGTACCAGAAGAACAAGTGTCAATGGGAGAACTTGAACTTCAAGAGGACCTAACTTACGCAGAACACCCTGTCCGAATCTTGGACGTAAAGGAAAGGGTCACCCGAAACAAGGTGATTCGATGGTGCAGGGTACAATGGAGCCATCACACTGAAGCTGAAGCCACATGGGAACGTGAAGAGGATATCAAGGCAGAATTTCCCCATCTATTTTCTACTAACGAATCTCGAGGGCGAGATTCAATTTAAGGGGGGTAGATTTGTGACACCCTCACCTCGGGTGTCAGCATATGTTCATGTTTTATGAAGAAGAAAAACATTTTAAGAAGAGTAGAAACTGAGACAAGTACCAAAAGGATAGCCAATAAAGCTCTCCAAGAGCACCAAAGGCAATTTCCACGGCTAGCAGACCACGTGGCGTGTTCGGAGCTCATTCCCGAGAAATTGGGAGAGGTCCGCCGCTAAACTAGCTACGTGGCAGGCTCGGGGGTCACCTCCGCAATTGGAAAAAGGACCGACCCTGTGGGACACGTGCTACCGCGGAGCTAGCCGCTGCGGAAGAAGCAAAGGCATTTTTTTAGGACATGTGTCATCCTCGGAGCTAGTCCTCGCAGAAATCAGAGGACCATTCGCGGGGGATACGTGTCAATTCCGGAGCTCATCTCAGAGAAGTCCGGATCTATCGAATACGTGTCGCCACCGGAGCTTATCACTGGAAGGTCCGTCGCAGCTAAACACGTGTCGACCTCGGGGCATGTCCCTGAGGAAAGGAGAGCGGAAAGACCGGCACCCACACGTGGCGTGCGCGGAGCTCGAAGAAGAGGGAGGTCTTGATCGATTGACACGCGGCACAACCGGAGCTCGTCTCCGCGGGAGAAGAAATACCAGGCTCGGAAGGATACGTGGAGCTTCCGGAGCTCATCACCGCGGAGGTAACGAGTCTGGAGCGGTTTTTACGCGTGAAGATACCGGTACGCAATGGAAACCGATCTAAACTCCACGATATTACCGAAGATAAGACGTCAGGATCTAACAAAGATCTGAATAAGACTCTTATTCGGGATCCAATCAGATTAGGACTCTTCTCTTCCTGATTATAAATAGAACCCGAAACCTCTGGCTGAAATCACGAACTTCTCTTTCAACTCCTGAGTCGACGACTTAGCGCTCTAGCCCTAACTCGCCGAGCAAAACATCGCCGAAGCGCAACAAGGGAGATCATCGGAGAAGAACCGAGTGGTCTGAGGAGGACCTCAAAGTCAAGAAGAGCGTAAGGTAGGACTTCGATACCACCTTACAACATCACTGTGTTCATCTCTTTTGCATCTGTTCTTCAATTCCTTTCGAACAGAAGCCTTTTCGTGGACAGATCAATTGATGATCAGTTTGATCTAAAGACCAGATCATCACGAACACCTCTGACCATGCAAGCCATGCAAGAATAAGTACAGATCGATCTAATAAAACTAATCATAGGATAGTATGCATGTGCATCATCGCACCTAGTTTAGGGTTTGTACATGATATTGATTGCTGCGAATTTGCATGCACGTGAATCCTACAAAGCATGACAAACTCAGGAAGCTGTCTACGACGAGCTGCAGAAACAAAATCAAGAACAACCAGAACCGCAAGAACAAGGCAAGTGCTCCTTGACCATGTTGATCCTATGTTTTGGGTAAAACTGTTTTGTTTTGCGAAAAGGTGTGTGTGCTGAGTCAAAACATGATGGGAAACCCTTTTTATAGGAGTTTACTAGTTTCGATTAAACCATCCTTGTCGCCAGGGAAGTTTATGAGTCGGGTATGGTTTTTGCTTTATGCTTCGCTGAGTTTATGGGATTGGGAAGCGAGATAGATGTGTCTAGCTAACTGCACTCGTACTGATAATCAGTAATTGATGAGGTTAATGAACATGGATCGGAGGGAAGATCTAGGCAAGCCTGGGTTTGTGAATGAGGTAGCATGAGATGGTTGTTTTACTTGCCGTAGATCTAAGGACCGGTTCATGCATGCACATGCCAGGATAACAGTGCCACCACAAGGCCAAATATGGGTGCGGCTTAGCTGAGTAATTAGGTAAGTTGCTAGAGTGTTATGGACTGTGGAAGGCGCGGGGAATGGGAGTCGAGTGAGGACTGCCCTGGGAACTGCATGGCACAAGAGGGGGCCCGTGGGTGGGAGAATTGGAGATTCTAGCCTGCCGGTGAAACCTTAGTGAGTCCATACATCTAGTAACCCCTTTGTAAAGGCTATTTTGTGATCTCTTGACCATACACCGACGGTTGTGTACTGGTATAATGGAGGTTCTGCAGTCGCCGACGGGTGACGAAATCACAAACTTGTGGGTAAAGAGGTGCAAACTCTGCAGAGTTATTAAAACTATCATGATAGCCGAGCTTACGGTTATGAGCACCTGGTTAAACTGCCATGATTAGATGGGATGGTTATTGGTTATGGTTATTGGTTATGGTTATTGGTTATGGTTATTGGTTATGGTTGGGTTTGGGACTGTTGAGTCCGGGGGATGAGATGGTTGCATGACTGAAGGGTCATGACATAAGATTGGTCTCGGTGCGAGACGAGGTTGTTTTATGAGGTGAAATGGTAGCGAATACGAGGAGGTATTCGTGAGTATGAATAAAAAGATTGGTTAATGTTCGGATGGAACACGGGAAGTGACGGAGGTATGTTGGTAATTTAATACATGTTGGGATTACATTTAAACGTAAGTTGTTGTTTTATCATGGTTTTTACAGAACTGCTATTCTGCAAATAAGCCTTTTATACCTACCTTGTTTATGAGCTGCATATCATGTGTTATTCCCGCACTTGCTGAGTACATCATTGTGCTCAAACTTGCATTATTATTTCCTCATCAACAGCAAGAGAAGACTACTATGAAGACCGAGTAGAGCATTATGGCGTGTGATCTATTCTCAACCTTGCCTGTGGAGGGAGTAGAGATGGAGCCACTTCTGCTTAGTTCCGCTTCCGCATTAGTTTTTGCTTCCGCATTTAAATAAGGACTTCCGCTGCATAGAAATAAGACTTCCGCTGTGAGCATGAGTCCAAGACTCATGAGGTGATTGTAATAAACTCTGTTATTCGTGGTAATATATAATCTGTATTCAGTTTGTGGAACGTATGTGTATGTGTGATGAACATCCTGGGCACACATATGCATTAGTTCTCGGTTCCGTGGTTTTCCACAGAATTGAGGGCGTCACAGCAGGCCAGCCCTGTACCGGTTCATGGCTGTAGCCCATTACGGCTACCTTGTCCTGAAGATGCCAACACCGACAGGTGTTCTCAGGATTTGTGGGGACTGCACTGCTGCAGTGTCGGCCCTGGAGAAGCTCCAAGCACTCGCAACAGTTGGAGCATCAGCCCCCGGCAGTACGGAGCCGGACCAGCTCCGCCCGTGCGCACGTCACCGTGCTTCCACCACAGCACCCCGGGTGCAACCTCTCGACGAGGGCGGCGTCCCCTTAAAGGTCGTCCAAGTCGGCGCCGAAGCTACCCAGACCACCCGGGTAGCCGGGGGCCTGGATAGTAAATAGGAAGGCGCGCTCGTCACCTTCCTCCGGCGCGACGTCGACGTGTTTGCATGGCAGCCGTCACAGATGCCGGGGATCCCCAGGAAGGTGAGCGAGCACCAATTGAAAGTCTTCCCCGACGCCCGGCCGGTTCAACAGAAGCCCCGCAAGCAGTCCATCGAGCGGCAAAACTTCATCCGTGAAGAAGTCAAGAAGCTGCTGGACGCTGGCTTCATACGGGAGGTCCACCACCCCCGATGGTTGGCGAACCCCGTCGTTGTCCCGAAGGCTGGCGGGAAGCTCCGGATGTACATCGACTACACCAGTCTCAATAAGGCATGTCCTAAAGATCCATTCCCTCTCCCTAGAATAGATCAAATAGTAGACTCAACGTCAGGCTGTGATATGCTGTGCTTCCTAGACGCCTACTCGGGTTTCCATCAGATCCCCATGTCTAGGGAGGACGTGGAGCACACCTCCTTCATCACAGTAGACGGCCTTTATTGCTATGTGTCTATGCCTTACGGCCTAAAGAATGCACTCCCCACCTTTGTGCGGGCAATGCACAAAACCTTTGGGGAGTTAATAAGAGACCTGGTTGAGGTGTATGTCGATGACATAGTTGTCAAGGTCAAGCAGGGTCCGTCCCTGCTAGATAACCTAGCTTTAGTCTTTGACAAGTTGCGCTCTACGCGCACCAAGCTGAACCCAGATAAATGTGTGTTCGGCGTGTCCTCTGGGAAGCTCTTAGGGTTCCTGGTCTCGCACCGAGGGATTGAGGCCAACCCAGAGAAGATCAAGGCCATCGACTTGATGCGGCCCCCTGCCCGCGTCAAGGATGTCCAGAAACTCACGGTATGTCTAGCCGCGCTGAGTCGGTTTATACCGAGGCTAGCAGAGCGGGCACTCCCTTTCTTTAAGCTCCTGCGCAAGTCAGGCCCTTTTGCCTGGACTGACGAAGCAGAAGAGGCTTTCCAGGAGTTGAAGCGACTCCTGACGACCCTACCTATCATGGTAGCCCCTGAGCCCGGAGAGCACCTGCTGCTCTACATCGCGGCGACAACTGAAGTAGTGAGTATGGTCCTCGTCGCAGAGCGGCCGGACTTCTCATCTTCACAACCTGCTCCGGTAGCAGAAGACAGACGCCAGGAGGCCCCGCAGGACCAAGACGGTCCCCCGGACCTCCAAGGCAACCCCCCGGAGGCCCAGGTCGGCCTCCCGGAGGTCCAGGGCGGTCTCCCGGACCTCCAAGACAAACCCCCGGGGGCCCTGCGGGACCCCCCAGGGGCCAAATGGGACCTCCCAGAGGTCCCCCAAGACCCCCCGGAGCTCCCGGACAATCAAGATAGCTTAAGGGCTTCCGGGTCCCAGCTCCCGGAGGCCCCCGTGGGTCCACCCACCTCCAGCGGGCCAGGACCAATGGACGAGGACCTCCCGGGCCTGAGAGAAAGGGTTCGAACCGTCCAGAGGCCTGTCTACTACATCAGCGAAGTACTTCATGATGCCAAGACGAGGTACCTGGAAGTCCACAAGCTGCTGTATGCGGTGCTCGTGGCCTCCAGAAAGCTCCGCCATTACTTCCAGGCCCACCGGGTCTCGGTAGTCACCTCGTATTCGCTGAAGACAATTCTTCACAGACCCCATGAGACTGGCAACGTTGCTAAATGGGTGGCGGAGCTGGCGGAGTTTGAGCTGGACTTCCTCCCACGCCATGCAGTCAAGAGCCAAGCACTGGCTGACTTTGTGGTGGAGTGGACACCAACGGGGACTGACCCAGGGGGCCATGGGGGCGGAGAACCGGAGCACCAAGCTCCGGTCTTCACCGAACCCCACTGGACACTCTTCTTCGACGGCTCCTCGCGAAAGCAGGAGGCCGGTGCCGGCGTACTGCTCCTCATGCCATCGGGGGAACAGTTTGGGTATATGGTGCGTCTCAATTTCAAGGCAACCAACAACATGGCGGAGTATGAAGCACTCATCTTTGGCCTGCAGACAGCCCTGTCTTTAGGCGCTCGCCAGTTGTTGGCACAGGGCGACTCCCAGCTGGTCATCAAGCAAGTCAAGGGCGAATGCTCTTGCAATGACCCCCAGCTAGCTGCGTATCTGCTTCACGTGCGGATGTTGGAGAAAGAATTCCTCGCCTTGGACCTGCACCACGTACCGCGCGCCGGTAATGCCGCAGCCGACAACCTTTCAACGAAGGCTTCCACCGGAGCCCCTGCGCCCGAAGGAGACTTCGAGAGGACGTTGCTGCGGCCCACAGCCCGGCCCGCCGAGCCGGGCGAAGGGGGCTTGACCAGCACCTCGAAGATGGCGGTCCCGGCGGCCCTACAGCCGTGGGCGCCGCCAAGGATCGTAAGCGTCACTGGGGACTCCGTGCAACCCAGCGCTCAAGATCCAGATGCTCAAGTCAGACCCGATGCATGGATCACGGAGATCCGGGACTACTTGAAGGACAATATCCTCCCTGATGAACATGCAGCCGCTGAACGGATTGTGCGTATGGCTAAGAGGTACGCGCTGGTAGAGGGGGATCTCTACCGGCGTGGCGCCAACCACATCCTATTGCGGTGTATAACCCAGGGGGAAGGCTGCGACTTGCTCGCTGAGATCCATGGAGGCGAATGTGGAAGTCATTCTTCCTCACGCACGCTTGTCGGTAAAGCCTTCCGGCATGGCTTCTACTGGCCGACAGCACTCCAGGATGCCGTCAAGCTGGTCGAGAGCTGCAAGGCGTGCCAGTTCCACGCCAAGCAGATCCATACACCGGCTCAGGCGGTACAGATGATCCCGCCCTCGTGGCCGTTTGCCGTGTGGGGGCTGGACATCCTAGGACCATTTCCCAGAACCGTCGGGGGGTTCCGGTACCTCTATGTCGCTATCGACAAGTTCACCAAGTGGCCGGAAGCTACACCAGTTGTCACCATCAATAAACAATCTGCAGTAAAATTCATCAAGTCTATTGTCTGCCGGTTCGGGGTCCCAAACAGGATCATCACCGACAATGGGACCCAGTTCACCAGCGCAGCATTCCAAGACTACTGCGAGGACCTTGGCATTCAGGTATGCTATGCCTCTGTCGCCCACCCGAGGAGCAATGGGCAAGTTGAGAGGGCCAATGCGGAGATTCTCCGGGGCCTCAAGACTCGCACCTTCGCCAGCCTGAAGAAACATGGTGCCAATTGGGTAGACGAGCTTCCAAGCACACTATGGGCTAACCGGACATCCCAGAGCCAGGCCACCGGGGAGACACCCTTCTTCATGGTGTACGGGGCTGAAGATGTACTTCCCCCAGAAATCACCATGAAGTCTCACCGTGTCCGGGCTTACGACGAAGCCATGCAGGACAACCTCCGGCGTGGAGAAATCGACCTCGACGACGAGGTCCGATTACATGCGGCACTCCGTAACGCGCGGTACAGACAGGCGCTTCGGCGCTACCACCAGAGGTCTGTGCGTGCCCGGGAGCTGCAGGAAGGTGACCTGGTGTTGCGGCGCATACTTTCTCGCGAAGGGGCCCACAAACTCTCCCCTAGTTGGGAAGGCCCCTTCCGAGTCGCGAAAGTATGCCGCCCCGGGTGTGTGCGCCTTTCCACCGAGGATGGGGACCTGCTCCCGAACCCTTGGAACATAGAACACCTCCGTAAGTTCTACCCCTAAGAGCAAAAATAGGACAGTACTTTCTTTTCGTAATGAACTCCATAGAGTCCAGGAGCAGCGCTCGGAGCAGCTAAACCCCAGGGGACGGTCCAGGACTACGTTCAGCTTTGCCTGGTTCCAACTCCAAGCGCGTGGAGTCTTGCTTCCCCTCTTAATGGGGTGGGTCGTGACCTCCATGTTTAGCCTGCCTTCCTCCTATGGAAGGTTGTACGAAAAGAAACCTGCCCTACTTTGCTCTTTCCTTGTACTCATTTAAATTGTGAATTGAGTTTTTTTTATCACCCTTGCAGTACATGGTTGCCATGTGCTCAGCTCCCCCTCTCTACAAGTCCCCAAGCACAAAGCGTATGGTTGGGGCTGTAAGTCAAATAAGACTATGAGATAAGGGAGGGGGAGCCCCCAAGGAGAATTACATTTCCTCTACCTGTGTGCAGGACTTCCAGGTTGCGGCAACGGGGACTGCATGAAGTAGGGGGAAAGGAGCTACCAACTACTTCGACCCAGGACTAGAAGGGGCGGGGCCTGGGGGGCCCCACGTGTCCAGCAGGCCTGGAACTCTCTCCTCCATTGAGGAGGGCTCCGGGCTCGCCACGTGGCAGGCGGAAACCGGACCTCCCCCCGTGATGGAAGAGCTCCGGAAGCCCTGCGTGTCCAACATGTCCGGGGCTCCCGTCCCCGCAGTAAAAGCAATCATCAAGTGAACGCACGCTCTCACGATCCAGTGGCCGTTCGTGCTCCGGCAGCGGTCAATTCGGGACTTAGAGAAAGTGCACGGATCAGAAGAGACGGAGGTCCCACCTCGGGCTCGCTATCTCCCCCGAGATGGTCCCGGGGGCCACTGTCGGTACCTGAGATATCGGGTACCCTCGCGCACAAGGTAAAATGCCTAATGTACTCGCCCTTCTCCGCAGGGAGAGCTCCGAAGGCGCCACGCGTCCGGCGGGGCCGGACCTCCCTCTCCTCAGAGGAGAGCTCCGGGCCCGCCACGTGGCATACAGAAGCCGGACCTCCCCCTCCGCGGGAGAGAGGTCCGAAGACGCCACGCGTCCGGCGGGGCCGGACCCCCCTCTCCTCAGAGGAGAGCTCCGGGCCCGCCACGTGGCATACAGAAGCCGGACCTCCCCCTCCGCGGGAGAGAGGTCCGAAGACGCCACACGTCCAGCGGGGCCGGACCTCCCTCTCCGCAGAGGAGAGCTCCGGGCCCGCCACGTGGCATACAGAAGCCGGACCTCCCCCTCCGCGGGGAGAGGTCCGGAGGCTCCACGTGCCCCGCAGGCCGGACCCTTCCCGCCTCAGAGAAGGGCTCCGGACCTGCCACGTGGCCAGACGAACGGTGCTGCCTGCCCCCGAGCGGTAGGCAGCGGGCGTAAAGGCGCCCCACACCTTGCCCGTACAAGGTATTCAAGGCCCGCGTCTTCCCAAGACGCGGAAACGCGGAGCACACGTCTGTCAGGTGCCGTTGCGCCCAGTCGCATCACAGACTGGCGCGTGGTGTCAGAACCTGCCAGCTAATAAACGCTGCGACAAGACATCCCATGCCGCCTGCGCCGTCATCAACCACTACGACTAGCGTGCGGCATGGGCAGGGTGGCAAGATGAAGACTCAGAAGCCTTCGACCAGAGGCAACTACCGGCGTAACTACAGATACGGTAGATAACGGACAATCTTCCCGGGACCACCTGTCGGGTCCCGGCTCCCCTTGTAAGCCGCCCGAGTCTTGGACTATAAAAGGCTCGGGTAGGCGTCGATAGCAAGGGTTCGCATTTTGCAACTCATACGCTAGCCATACACTCTCAAGCTGTAACTCACCCCCAAGCTCAGGCCCCCGGCCCTGAGCAGCAAGCAATACAGCGAGCTCCATAGCTCGCCGTGGACGTAGGGTTTTACGCTCCGGCGGCCTGAACCATGTAAAACTCGCCGTGTCAAGCTCTCACTAACTCGTCCATCTGCGCAAGCTTTCCTCTAGGTGTCTAGCCCCGCCGAAAAAAGAACCTCCGCGGGCTGCCCAGTGCAGGCCCGGGGGAAGTGTCGACCGAACACTTCGACAGTATTCAAGGCCCGCGCCTTCCCAAGACGCGGAGAAGCGGAGCACGCCTCTGTCAGGTGCCGTTGCACCCAGTCGCATCACAGACTTGCGCGCGGTGTCAGAACCTGCCAGCCAATAAACACAACGACAAGACATCCCCTGCCGCTCCCGCCGTCATCAACCACTACGACTAGCATGTGGCATGGGCAGGGCAGCAAGACAAAGTCTCAGAAGCCTTCCCCAGAGACAACTACCGACATAACTGCGGGTACGATAGTCGGCAGGCAATCTCCCCGGGACCACCTGTCGGGTCTCGGGCCCCCCTTGTAAGCCACACGAGCCTTGGACTATAAAAGGCTCGGGTAGGCGACGTTAGCAAGGGTTCGCACTACAGCAACTCACACCCTAGGCATAACTCATCCTCAAGCTCAGGACTCTGGTTCTGAGCAACAAGCAATACAGCGAGCACCTCTGCTCACCCTGGACGTAGGGTTTTACGCTCCGGTGGCCCGAACCACGTAAAACTCGCTGTGTCAAGCTCCTCCCTCACTCGTCCCTTAAGCTTAAGCTCTCCGCAAGCGACTAGCCCCTCCAAAAAAGAACCTCCGCGGGCTGCCCCGAGCAGGTCCAGGGGAAGTGTCGACCACACACTTCGACATTTGGCGCGCCAGGTAGGGGGCTTTTCCCTTGCACGACGAGTTTCTGCCGACGAAGATGACCAAGCTTCCTTCAGCGGCAAGCTCTCCTCCCCCGCGTTCACGGCGAACCGTGACCAACGGGGAATACGTGTCGACGCACTCAGGACGGAGTGTGTCGGCGCAAGCTGGAAGTCAGTAGCCGACTCCGGCAATGCAGGCTCCAGCCAGCGTCAAATCTTCTGCAGCGCTGAGCGTACCCCACAGGGGTGCGCTAGCTGCGACAAGAGCGCTTCTGCGCAATCCACCTGCTGGGGACGCACCCCATTCAGCGACCCAGCAGTGGATTCGCGAGGTAGACCGTCTCGTCGTCGCCGCCGCAAACCCTCGACTTCGGCGGGGACGACGCTCCGGCCAACCGGCTGTGTCGCTGACGCGCACACCAACGGTTGACAGGTAGACAGCGGATTCCAGCTCCACCAGGCTTCCGTCGACGGACCTGAGGACAGAGCGGGAACGGTGCCACTTGGTCCAGGATGCCCAGGTGTACCTCGAGCGACGTCGAGAAAGGCGTCGCAACATAGAGGTTGGCGACAGCATGACATCAGCCTCGACCCAGCCGGAGGCGCAAACCTTCGCCACGCGATCTCTGCCCCAGGCATACGCCACGCAGCATATGCCACAGCCATATGCCCTGCAAACGGCGTCCCCGGTCTATGGCGCAGCCTTGCCCATACCGGGGTACACTGTGCCAGCGGCGAACCAAGCGTTCACGGAACCAGCGCCTGCAGCAACAGGAGCAGGATGTGCGGCCCTGGCGCCCCACCTTCGCTTCGCGAGGTGGCCGCACAAGTTTCGGCCGCACCTTCCCGAGAAGTACGACGGCAGCGTCAACCCGGCGGAGTTCCTCCAGATCTACTCCACCGCCGTACTTGCCGCAGGAGGGGATGAGGCCGTCATGGCCAACTACTTCCCCGTCGCCTTGACCGGCCAAGCCCGGTCTTGGCTCATGAACCTCCCCCAGGGTTCCATAACTTCCTGGGGAGAGCTCTGCCGGCAGTTCATTGCCAACTTCGGCAGTTCCTACACCCGTCCTGGCACGGAGCTTGACCTCCACGCCATCAAGCAACAACCTGGGGAATCACTGCGCTCCTTCATCCAGCGGTTCTCCCAGGTACGCAACACCATCCCGCACATTCAAAGTGCTTTTGTGGTGGTGGTGTTCCGGCAGGGTGTCCGGGATGAGAAGATGCTTGAAAAACTCGCGACCAGAGAGGTCCGCGATGTCTTTGAGCTCTTTAGCCTGGCGGACAAGTGCGCTAGAGCAGCCGAAGGGCGGAACTGGCACCCACTGCCAGCCTCCGAGTCAGGAGGACAGCCCGGATCTGGTGCTGCTTCTTATGGAGGCAGCAAGAAGGCCAAGAACCGGGGGAGTGGCAATATGAAGTCATCGGCCGCGGCTCCCGTTGTCGCAGCAGCGGCACCCAGTGGAGCTCGGGGGCCACGCCCTGACAAAAGGCAGCGGCAGTCACCAGCCCCAGATGGTGACCAAGGCGAGCTATGCCCTGTGCATGGCACCAGCAATCATACTGCTGCCGAGTGCTGGGATATCCAGAGGCTCGCAGAGCGCTTCCGCAAAGGGAGGCAGCAGAGAGCTGACGCCCCGCCCCTCCCTCAGAGGGAGGGCAAGCAGAAGGTCGACGCCTCAGTCAGCGTCGGCCACCAGGTGGGGTTCCAGGAGCCTCAGCGCGTCATAAAGACGGTGCACAACGGTGAGGACTCCAGATCCGGTGATGACGAGCCGGGCCGGTAGCCGACTGTGGCTACCCTGAAAAGTCAGTGGAGGCTGCACTGCTGTGGCGTCAACATTGGAGAAGCTCCGAGTAGTCGCAGCAGCCCAAGCACCAGCCCCTACGGTGCAGAACCGGGCCAGCTCCACCCGAGAGCATGCCTCTGTGCCTCGGCCGTACCTCCTGGGGACCGCCCAGGGTCTGTCAACCTCTTGAAGGCCTTAGCCAGAAGGGGAAAGACGCCTTGGGACTCCCAAGAAGAGTCCGGGTTCTCCTACCCCTTGAAGGCCTTAGCCAGAAGGGGAGAGCTCTCCAGGGCGCCCAGGAGAAGCCGCGCAGGACCTGATCCAGCGTGAAGATGACGACATCGTTGACGAGGCTCGGCTGCAGGTGACACCCCACAATGCACGGTCTCGGCTGGTGCTCTAGCACTACCGCTAAAGGACCAAACGCGTCAGGGACCTGCAGGAAGGCAACCTGGTGCCGCGGCACACACTTTCCCGCGAAGGGCCTATAAACTCTCCCCCAGCCGGGACGGTCCCTTCCGAGTCATGAAAGTTGCCGTCCCAGGTACACATGCCTTTCAACCGAGTATGGGATCCGTTCCCAAACACTTGGCATGGAACAACACTTGTCGGTACCCTCGATATGGGGTACCCCCGCGCACAGGGGAAAATGCCTAAGGATCTCGCCCTTCTCCGCAGGGAGAGCTCCGAAGGCGCCACGCGTCCAGCGGGGCCAGACCTCCCTCTCCTCAGAGGAGAGCTCCGGGCCCACCACGTGGCATACAGAAGCCGGACCTCCCCCTCCGCGGGAGAGAGGTCCGAAGGTGCCGCGTATCCGGAGAGGCCGGACCTCCCTCTCCTCAGAGAGGAGCTCCGGGCTCGCCACGTGGCCAACAGAAGCCGAACCTCCCCCTCCGCGGGGAGAGGTCCAAAGGATCCACGTGTCCTGCGGGGCCGGAACCCCCTCTCTTCTGAGGAGGGATCCGGGCCCGCCACGTGGCCAGCAGAAAGGCACTGCCTGCCCCCGAGCGATAGGCAGCGGGCGTAAAGACGCCCCATACCTTGCCCGTACAAGGTATTCAAGGCCCGCACCTTCCCAAGACGCGGAGACGCGGAGCACGCCTCTGTCAGGTGCCGTTGCATCCAGTCGCATCACAGACTGGCGTGCAGTGTCAGAGCCTGCCAGCCAATAAACGCAGCGACAAGAAATCCCATGCCGCCCCCGCCGTCATCATCCACTACGACTAGCATACGGCATGGGCAGAGCTACAAGACGAAGACTCAGAAGCCTTCGGCAGAGACAACTACCGGCATAACTGCAGATACGGTAGATATCAGTCAATCCCCCCGGGACCACCTGTCGGGTCCCGGCCCCCCTTGTAAGCCACCCGAGTCTTGGACTATAAAAGGCTTGGGTAGGCGACGTTAGCAGGGGTTCGGACTCTAGCCATTCGCACCCTGGGTTCGCACCTCCGCAACTCATACGCTAGCCATTCACACCCAAGCTGTAACTCACCCCCAAGCTCAGGACTCCGGCCCTGAGCAGCAAGCAATACAGCGAGCTCCATAGCTCGCCGTGGACGTAGGGTTTTACGCTCCGGCAGCCTGAACCACGTAAAACTCACAGTGTCAAGCTCTTACTAACTCGTCCATCCGCGCAAGCTCTCGGCAAGGGTCTAGCCCCACCGAAAAAAGAACCTCCGCGGGCTGCCCAGTGCAGGCCCGGGGGAAGTGTCGACCGAACACTTCGACATTTGGCGCGCCAGGTAGGGGGCTTTTCCCCTTGCGCGACGAGTTTCCGCCGACGAAGATGAACAAGCTTCCCTCAGCGGCAAACTCTCCCCCTCCGCGTTTACGGCGAACCATGACCAGCGGGGAGTACATGTCGACGCACTCAGGACGGAGTGTGTTGGCACAAGCTGGTAGCCAGCTGCCGACTCCGGCAACGCCGACTCCGGCAATGCAGGCTCCGACCAGTGTGAGATCTTCTGCAGCGCTGAGCGTGCACCATGGGGGTGCGTTAGCTGCAGCAAGAGCACTACTGCGCAACCCACCTGCTGGGGATGCGCCCCATTCAGCGACCCAGCAGTGGGTCTGCGAGGTGGACCGCCTCGTCGTCGCCGCCGCGAACCCTCGACTTCGGCAGGGACGACGCTCCGGTCAACCGGTTGTGTCACTGACGCGCACGCCAACGGTTGACGGGCAGACGGCGGACCCCAGCTCCACCAGGTTTCCGTCGACGGACCTGAGGGCAGAGCTGGAGCGATGCCACTTGGGCCAAGATGCCCGAGTGTTCCTCGAGCAACGTCGAGAAAGGCGTTGCACTCAAGAGGCTGGCGACAACATGACGTCGGCCTCGACCCAGCCTGGAGGGCAGACCTTCGCTACGCGAGCTCTGCCCCAGGCGTACGCCGCACAGCATAAGCCACAACCATGTGCTCTGCAAGCGGCGTCCCTGGCCTATGGCGCAACCTTGCCCATACCGGGGTACACTGTGCCAGGCGCAACCAAGCGTTCGTGGCACTAGTACCTGCACTGGGAGCCAGCAACCGGCTCTGGCAGCGCCGACCCCGGCAATGCAGGCTCCAACCAGCGTCAGGTCTTCAGTAGCGCTGGGCGTACCCGGCGGGGGTGCGCTAGCCGCAACAAGAGCGCTATTGCACAATCCGCCTGCTGGGGACGCGCCTCAGGCAGCGACCCAGCAGTGGATTCGCGAGGTAGACCGTCTTGTCGTCGCCGCCGCAAACCATTGACTTCGGCAGGGACGACGCTCCGGCCAACCGGCTGTGTCGCTGACGCGCACGCCAACGGTTGACGGGCAGACGGCGGGTTCCAGCTCCACCAAGCTTCTGTCGACAGACCTGAGGACAGAGCTGGAACGGTGCCACTTGGGCCAAGATGCCCGAGTGTTCCTCGAGCGACATCGAGAAAGGCGTCTCACTCAAGAGGCTGGCGACAACATGACGTCGGCCTCGACCCAGCCTGGAGGGCAGACCTTCGCTACGCGAGCTCTGCCCCAGGCGTACGCCGCACAGCATAAGCCACACCCATGTGCTCTGCAAGCGGCGTCCCCGGCCTATGGCGCAACCTTGCCCATACCGGGGTACACTGTGCCAGGCGCAACCAAGCGTTCACGGCACCAGTACCTGCACTGGGAGCCAGCAACCGGCTCTGGCAGCGCCGACCCCGGCAATGCAGGCTCCAACCAGCGTCAGGTGTTCAGTAGCGCTGGGCGTACCCGGCGGGGGTGCGCTAGCCGCAACAAGAGCGCTACTGCACAATCCGCCTGCTGGGGACACGCCTCAGGCAGCGACCCAGCAGTGGATTCGCGAGGTAGACCGTATTGTCGTCGCCGCCGCAAACCCTTGACTTCGGTGGGGACGACGCTCCGGCCAACCGGCTGTGTCGCTGACGCGCATGCCAACGGTTGACGGACAGACGGCGGATTCCAGCTCCACCAGGCTTCCGTCGACGGACCTGTGGACTGAGCTGGAACGATGCCACCTTGGCCAAGACGCCCGAGTGTTCCTCGAGCGGCGACGAGAAAGGCGTCGCAGCCAAGAGGCCGGCGTCAGCATGACGACTGCCTCAACCCTGCCTGAGGCGCAGAATTTCGCCACGCGAACTCTGCCCCAGACATACGCCATGCAGCATATGCCACAGCCATATGTCCTGCAAAACGGCGCCCCCGGTCTATGGCGCAGCCTTGCCCATACCGGGGTACACTGTGCCAGCGGCAAACCAAGCGTTCGCGGCACCAACACCTGCAGCAACAGGGGCAGGATGTATGGTCCTGGAGCCCCACCTCCGCTTCACGAGGTGGCCGCGCATGTTTCGGATGCACCTGCCCCAGAAGTACGACGGCAGCGTCAACCCGGCGGGGTTCCTCCAGATCTACTCCACCGCCGTACTTGCCGCAGGAGGGGATGAGGCCGTCATGGCCAAACTACTTCCCCGTTGCCTTGACCGGCCCAGCCCGGTCTTGGCTAATGAACCTCCCTCAGGGTTCCATAACTTCCTTGGGAGAGCTCTGCCGGCAGTTCATCGCCAACTTCGGCAGCTCCTACACCCATTCCGGCACGGAGCTTGACCTCCAAGCCATCAAGCAACAACCTGGGGAGTCGCTGCGCTCCTTCATCCTGCGGTTCTCCCAGGTACGCAACACCATTCCGCATATTCAAAGTGCTTCTGTGGTGGCGGCACTTCGGCAGTGTCCAGGACAAGAAGATGCTTGAGAGGCTTGCAACCAGAGAGGCCTGCGATGCCTCCGAGCTCTTCAGCCTGGCGGACAAGTGCGCCAGAGCAGCCGGAGGGCGGAGCTGGAACTCACTGCCAGCTTCCGAAACTGGAAGACAGCCCGAAGACGGCGGAGTTCAAGCTGAGCTCCCAACCACGTCAGACAGCCAAGAGCCAAGCACTGGCTGACTTCGTGGCTGAGTGGACGCCAATGAAGGCTGACCCAGGGGGCCGCGAAGACGGTGAACCAAATTACCGAGCTCCGATCTTCACCGGGCCTCACTGGACGCTCTTCTTCGACGGCTCCTCGCGAAAGCAGGGGGCCGGTGCCGGCGTACTGCTTCTCATGCCATCGGGGGAGCAGTCTGGGTACATGGTGCGTCTCAATTCCAAGGCAACCAACAACTTGGCAGAGTATGAAGCACTCATCTTTTTCCTAAAAGACAGTCCTGTCTCTGGGCGCTCGCCAGTTGTTGGCGCAGGGCGACTCCCAGCTAGTTATCAAGCAAGTTAAGGGTGAATGCCCCTGCAATGACCCACAGCTAGCTGCTTATCTGCTTCACGTGTGGATGTTGGAGAAAGAATTCCTCGCCTTGGACCTGCGCCATGTACCGCGCACTTGCACGGCCGCAGCTGACGACCTCTCAACGAAAGCCTCCATCGGAGCCCCTGCGCACAAAGGAGTCTTCGAGAGGACGTTGCTGCGGTTCACAGCCCGGCCCGCCGAGCCGGGCGACGGGGGCTGAACCAGTGCCTCGATGCTAGGCAGTCCCGGCGGCCCTGGATGCCGCCAAAGGATCGTAAGAGTCGCTGGGGACTCCGTGCAACCCAGCGCTCAAGATCCAGAAGCTCAAGTAGTCCCGATGCATGGACCACGGAGGTCCGGGACTCCTTGAAGGACATCCATCCTGATGAACATGCATCCGCTGAACGGGTGGTGCGGATGACTAAGTGCTACGCGCTGGTATCTTTACTGGTGTGGCGCCACGACATCCTATTGTGGTGCATAACCCAGGAAGAAGGCTGCGATTAGCTTGCAGTAGTCCAAGGAGTCGAGTGCTGGGAACGCTCATCGTCCCGCACGTTGGTCGGTTAAGTCACCCGGCATGGCTCCTACTGACCGAGAGCCACCTGGACGCCGTCAAACCGGTTAGGGATGCAATGCGTGCCAGGTCCACGCCAAGCAGACCCACACAACCGGTGCAGACGCGCACCCAGAGCCGTCGGGGGATACCGGCTCCTCCATGTCGAGGGCCAGCCGGACTTCCCAGGGCCGGGTCACGGGAACTACCCTTCCACATGGTATGCGGGGCCGAAGCCATGCTTCCCCCTGATATAGCCATGGGGGTCCCCCCGTGTCCGGCGTACGACGAAGCCACGCATAACCTGCTCTGCGTGAAGACAGGCACTCCGATGCTACCCAACAGTGTGCGTCCATTGTACACTCGGCTCCTCTTTCTGGCTCTCATGCATAGTCGATATTTGCCGTCCTGCCGAAGGCAGTAGTGCTTGGGGTACCTGCCAGAGGCCCGGTGGCCTTTTGGATCTCCCCCTATAAGGGTACTGCACCACCAGTTGGTCTCCTCCGAGAAAAGACCTACGCTAGAACGGGGGGGTCAGGAGCCTTGCTTTGCCCGGTCTTGCACCCAAAGCATGCGCACTTTGACTCCCGGCGCTACGGTCTGAGTACCAGGGGGCCGGGCGGTTACACTCTGACTGGGGCTGGGGCCGGACCTCCGGGACCAAGTGCACTGGATTACCCAAGCCCCGTATTCCGGCCTGGGACATTAAGCCAAATGAGACTAAGGGATAGGAAAGGGGGGACCACTGAGCAGTGCCGGACTCCGCCCCCACAGCTGGGCCGAGCTCCGAGGCCAGCCCTCGCCCTCCTTTCAGAGGCGAGCGCTGATGCCGGACCTCACGACCTTCGTTGGCCTGAGCTCCGATGACTTCTGGACTCCGCCTCCACAGCCAGACCGAGCTCCGAGGCCAGCCCTTGCCCTCCTTTCAGAGGCGAACGCTGATGCTGGACCTCACACCCTTCGCTGGCCTGAGCTCCGATGACTTCCGGACCTCCGCCCCCACAGCCGGGCCGAGCTCCGATGCTAGGCTTCACCCTCTCCTAAGAGGCTGAACACCGAAGCCGTCGAGACCCTTCCAGCACAGGGAGTACTCAAGACAAGAAAGTGCGCGGATCAGAAGAGACGAAGGTCCCACCTCGGGCTCGCTATCTCCCCCGAGATGGGCCCGGGGGCCACTGTCGGTACCCTCGATATGGGGTACCCCCGCGCATAGGGGAAAATGCCTAAGGATCTCGCCCTTCTCCGCAGGGAGAGCTCCGAAGGCGCCACATGTCCAGCGGGGCCGGACCTCCCTCTCCTCAGAGGAGAGCTCCAGGCCCACCACGTGGCATACAGAAGCCGGACCTCCCCCTCCGCGGGAGAGAGGTCCGAAGGTGCCGCGTTTCCGGAGAGGCCGGACCTCCCTCTCCTCAGAGAGGAGCTCCGGGCTCGCCACGTGGCCAACAGAAGCCGAACCTCCCCCTCCGCGGGGAGGGGTCCAAAGTCTCCACGTGTCCTGCGGGGCCGGACCCCCCTCTCTTCTGAGGAGGGCTCCGGGCCCGCCACGTGGCCAGCAGAACGGTGCTGCCTGCCCCCGAGCGATAGGCAGTGGGTGTAAAGACGCCCCATACCTTGCCCGTACAAGGTACTCAAGGCCCGCGCCTTCCCAAGACGCGGAGATGCGGAGCACGGCTCTGTCAGGTGCCGTTCCGCCCAGTCGCATCACAGACTGGCGTGCAGTGTCAGAGCCTGCCAGCCAATAAATGCAGCGACAAGACATCCCATGCCGCCCCCGCCGTCATCATCCACTACGACTAGCATACGGCATGGGCAGAGCTACAAGACAAAGACTCAGAAGCCTTCGGCAGAGACAACTACCGGCATAACTGCAGATACGGTAGATATCAGTCAATCTCCCCGGGACCACCTGTCGTGTCCGGGCCCCCCTTGTAAGCCACCCGAGTCTTGGACTATAAAAGGCTCGGGTAGGCGACGTTAGCAGGGGTTCGGACTCTAGCCATTCGCACCCTGGGTTCGCACCTCCGCAACTCATAAGGTAGCCATTCACACCCAAGCCGTAACTCAACCCCAAGCTCAGGACTCCGGCCCTGGGCAGCAAGCAATACAGCGAGCTCCATAGCTCGCCGTGGACGTAGGGTTTTACGCTCCGGCGGCCTGAACCACATAAAACTCACAGTGTCAAGCTCTTACTAACTCGTCCATCCGCGCAAGCTCTCCGCAAGGGTCTAGCCCCACCGAAAAAAGAACCTCCGCGGGCTGCCCAGTGCAGGCCCGGGGGAATTGTCGACCGAACACTTCGACAACACTGTAAGTCCTACCTCCTGAGCGTTAGTAGAACAGGGCCATACCCTTCTGTAATAAATCCCATAGAGTCTAGGAACAGCGCTTGGGGCAGCTAAGTCTCAGGGGACGGTCCAGGACTACGTTCAGCTTGGCCTGGTTCCGACCCTAAGCGCGTAGAGTCTTGCTTCCCTTCTTAATGAGGCGGGTCGTTGCCTCCATGTACAGCCTGACTCCCCCCTATGGGCATTTACGCAGAAACTTGTTCTACTTCGCTCTCTTTCATGTGCTAATTTAAATTACGCATTAGTTTTTATGATCGCACTCTCTATGTATGCTCACCGTACATTTAGCTCCCTCTCTCCCGCGCTCATCCATAGTCAGCATTTGCTGTCCTACCGAAGGCGGTTGCGCTTGAGGCACCTGCTGATGGTCAGGTGGGCCTCTCGGGCCTCCCCCAGTCAGGTGTTGCGGTGCCAGTTTGTCACCTCCAGGAAAGGCCTGCGCTGTGCATGGGGGGTCCATGGTGCGTATCCCGCTTAGCCGGCTCTGAACCCAAAAGCATGCGCACCCTGCCCTCCGGAGGTCCAGGGGAGTACAGCCGCTTTGCCTGGTTCCGAACCCAAAGCCTGTGCACTCTGCTTCCCCGGCGCACGGTCCGGTACTAGGGATCGGACGGTCGTACCCGGGCCTTGGAGGGAGCTGGAGCCCCGGTGCCTCGCCAACAGAATTGCCCAAGCCCCGTATACAGGACTAGGACCGTAAGCCGAATAAGACTAAGAGACGGGGAGGGGAGGACCCCCCGAGGAGAATTACGTTTCCTCTATCTGTGTGCAGGACCTCCAGGTTACAGCAACGGGGGCTGCATGAGGCGGGGGGCAAGGAGCTATCGACTACTCCAGCACAGGACAGGAAGGTCCGGGTTTCGCCCCTTCAACAGGGGCAGGGCCGGAGCTCCCGCCTCCTCACGGGGGCTCCGGACCCGCCACATGGCCGCTAGAAGCCGGACCTCCCCCTCTGGGGGGGGGCTCCGAAGGCCCCACGTGTCCAGCAGGGCCGGAGATCCCGCTCCCTCAGGAGGGGCTCCGGACCCGCCGCGTGGTCGGCAGAAGCCGGACCTCCCTCTCCGGGGGGGGGGGGGGGGGGGGGGGGTTGGAGCTCAAAAGGCTCCACGTGTCCCGCGGGGCCGGACCTCCTTCTCCTTAGAAGGGAGCTCCGAGCCCGCCACGTGGCCGGCAGATCCGGACCTCCCCATCCTCATGGGGTGAGCTCCGGAGACCTCCGGGGCCCCTAATACAGTTAGGACCCGGGGAAGGTGTCTGTGCAGAGCTTCAGGATTGGTGAAGGCCTCTGAGTACCTTGCGGAGCTAAGGGCTCGGACAGGCAAAACCATGAAGAAGACAAAAAGCATCACAGGCACAAACATTCAAGAGAGTCTATTTATTCATGGCTCCATGAGCTGGGCTACAGACTCGATAAAAAGAAAGAAGCGAGTCCTAGGGGCCTCCTGGCTCGCGCCGGAACCTAGAGGCTACAAGGGCGGCCACATCCCCGACTTCGGCCCTGGCCATCTCCTCCCGCTCCGCGGCAGGACCGTCTTTCGCTGGCTCCAGTGAGAAGGAAGGGTCCCGGCTCTTGAAGCAGGCCAACACATGCGTGGCAACCTCCAAGGCCAAGCCCCATCCCTCTGCCTCAAGCTCGCTGGCGACCACCGAGCCCAGCCTGCTCAGCTTGGCGCCAAGTGACTCCAGTGCGGGGATCACTTCAGCCACCTTCAGCGCAGGAGCCACCGCCTTCACCGGGCAGAAGCCAAGAGGGACCAAGGCGGAACCCGCCTGGTCGACGAAGCTCGAAACTGCACGGGCCTCGGAGGACCGCAAAGCCAAGAGCTCCTCTACCTCGCGGCGGGCTGCTCGCAGGGCGTCGCGGCTTCCCTCGGAGGATTCCTTCTCCTTGGCAGCCAGGGAGCTTTCCCGAAGGCGGAGAGACTGGGCAAGCCGCTCCAACTCAGAAGCCCGGAAGTCGGCAGCCAACTCCCAACCCAGGATCGCCTGGCGTTCATGGGAGACCTGTTCCTCCCTCGTGGCCAGGTCTGCCTTCCGGGCCTCTAGCTCCCTGGCCCGAGCTCGCAGGTCGTCCTCGCTCACCGCCAGCCGCGCGGCGACCCTCTCCACCTCGGCTGCCGTAGAACGCTCCCGGTCCTCAACGGCAAGCTTGCGGCGCTCCAGCCTCTGGCGTATCTCCTCCAGGGCAGAGAGGCTCTCCTCGGCCTGGGCATGTAGCTCAAGGGCCTCCCTGTGGAGCCGCCGCGTTTCGGCGTCCAAACGGTCGACAGCCCGCTTCTGCCGGTCAAGGAGCGCTTCCCTGAAGTCAAGCAACTCCCGCCTGGAGTTGAGCTCGCCCTTGACCTCTGCGGTCCACTCTCGCAAAAGGTTCCCCTAGATGAGGAGGCGATCCCTTTCAACCGTATGCTCCTCTCGCTCACGACCAAGCGCGACCAAGACCTGTCGGACGCTCGCTTGGGCGAGAACGAAGGCATCCGCCAGGGGCAGTGGGGCAGCAGAGGCCGGAGCAGCACCCCCGACCTCCTCCATCACATCATCCTCAAGAAAAGGCGATGCGCTAGGGACCGGGATGAGATGCCGGTCAGGAGAAGCTGGCGCCAGGACTTCGACAGCCGGACCTGCCGAATTCTCACTAACTTCTGGCTCCTCAGCCCGTGGAGAGGGACGAGTGGGGGAAGTCGATGCTGAAATAGAAGCCGGGCCGCCTGGTACAGGGTCGACCTGCGCTGGCTTGGGGGCCGCGGCAGCCGTCTCGGCAAGAGGAGATGACGCTGCCGTGGAATCTGGGCACACCAGAACAGGAGAAACTCACGCTGGCTTGGAGGCCGCGGCAGCTGTCCCGGTTTCCGAGCGCAACGGCGCAGACTCCCCACCAGCCGGGGACGGCCGAGAAGCGAGAACACTCCAGCGGGCCCTGAACCCCGACTTCCGAGCCGGGGTAGGATCCTTAGAGCCCGCAGTCGTCACTGACGGCCGCTCCGCATTCGCCTGGACTGACGGAGCAGGGGACGCTCCAGAAGCTTCCCTCGGCGCATCAGCAGGTTCCCCAGAGACTCCACCACTTAAGGAAGGAGGACGCGACGTCTGGGAACCTCCGGCCTGTTGTCGCTTAAGAGGGGTCCCGTCGGAATTATCAGCCCAAGACCTCTTCGTGACGCCACCAGAAGGAGTGCCATCTCCGGAAGCAGGAGGTGCAGGCACCCTGGATCCCCGACTTGGCACAGATGCCGCCACTGGAGGAGATCGAGCGCGTTTCTTCTCTGGGGTGGGTTGGAAGCTGTCGGTACCTGGGATATGGGGTACCCCCACACACAGGGTAAAATGCCTAAGGAACTCGCCCTTCTCCGCAGGGAGAGCTCCGAAGGCGCCACGCGTCTGGCTGGGCCGGACCTCCCTCTCCTCAGAGGAGAGCTCCGGGCCCGCCACGTGGCACACAGAAGCCAGACCTCCCCCTCCGGGGGAGAGAGGTCCGAAGGCGCCGCGTGTCCAGCGGGGCCGGACTTCCCTCTCCTCAGAGGAGAGCTCCGGGCCCGCCACATGGCCAACAGAAGCCGAGCCTCTCCCTCCGTGGATAGAGGTCCGGAGGCTCCATGTGCCCCGCGGGACTGACCCTTCTCTTCTCTAAGAAGGGCTCCGGGCCCGCCACGTGGCAGCAGAGCGACGCTGCCTGCCCCGAGCGATAGGCAGCAGGCGTAAATACGCCCCATACCTTGCCCGTACAAGGTATTCAAGGCCCGCGTCTTCCCAAGACGCGGAGCACGCTCCTGTCAGGTGTCGTTGCGCCCAGTCGTATCACAGACTGGCGCGCGGTGTCAGAACCTGTCAGCCAATAAACACCGCGACAAGACATCCCATGCCGCCTGCGCTGTCATCAATCACTACGACTAGCATGCGGCATGGGCAGGGCGGCAAGATGAAGAATCAGAAGCCTTCGGCCAGAGACAACTACCGGCATAACTGCAGATACAGTAGATAATAGACAATCTTCCCGGGGCCACCTGTCGGGTCCCGGCTCCCCTTGTAAGCCGCCCGAGTCTTGGACTATAAAAGGCTCGGGTAGGCGTCGATAGCAAGGGTTCGCACTTAGCAACTCATACGCTATCCATACACTCTCAAGCTGTAACTCACCCCTGAGCTCAGGCCTCCGGTCCTGAGCAGCAAGCAATACAGCGAGCTCCATAGCTCGCCGTGGATGTAGGGTTTTACGCTCCGGCGGCCTGAACCACGTAAAACTCGCCGTGTCAAGCTCTTACTAACTCGTCCATCTGCGCAAGCTCTCTGCTAGAGTCTAGCCCCACCGAAAAAAGAACCTCCGCGGGCTGCCCAGTGCAGGCCCGGGGGAAGTGTCGACTGAACACTTCGACATTTGGCGCGCCAGGTAGGGGGCTTTTCTCCTAGCGCGACGAGTTTCTGCCGACGAAGATGACCAAGCTTCCTTCAGCGGCGAACCCTCCCCC
Organism: Neostapfia colusana; assembly: GCA_030760725.1. Classification (NCBI taxonomy): domain Eukaryota; kingdom Viridiplantae; phylum Streptophyta; class Magnoliopsida; order Poales; family Poaceae; genus Neostapfia; species Neostapfia colusana. The sequence goes on along the minus strand of JASWHV010000010.1, from coordinate 2,078,585 downwards.
CTCGCCTCTGCGGCAGACCGCGACCAGGGGGGAGTACATGTCGACACACTCGGGACGGAGTGTGTCGGTACGAGCTGGGAGCCAGCAACCGGCTCTGGCAGCGCCGACCCCGGCAATGCAGGCTCCAACCAGCTTCAAGTCTCCAGTAGCGCTGGGCGTGCCCAGTGGGGGTGCGTTAGCTGCGGCGAGAGCGTACTGTACAATCCGCCCGCTGGGGACGCGCCTCAGGCAGCGACCCGGCAGTGGATCCGCGAGGTAAACCGTCTCGTCGTCGCCGCCACAAACCCTCGACCTCGGCGGGGACGACGCTCTGGCCAATCGGTCGTGTCGCTGATGTGCGCACCTTTGGATGGCGAGCAGACGGCAGACTCCAGCTCTACCAGCCCCCAGTCAACAGATCTGAGGACGGAGCTGGAACGGTGTCACCTGGGTCAAGATGCCCGGGTATACCTCGAGCGGCGCCGAGAAAGGCGTCGCCACCAAGAGGCTGATGACAGCATGACGTCGGCCTCGACCCAGCCTGAAGAGCAGACCTTCACCACACGATCTCTGCCCCAGGCATGTGCAATGCAGAATATGCCACAGTCATGTGTCCTGCATATGGCGCCCCCGGCCTATGGTGCAGCCTTGCCCATGCCGGGGCAGGCGGTGCTCAGTGCGAGCCAAGCGTTCGCGGCACCTGAATCTGCGGCGACAGAAGCAGGGTGTGCGGCCCTCGCGCCCCACCTTCGCTTCGCAAAGTGGCCGCGCAAGTTTCGGCCGCTCCTGCCCGAGAAGTACGACGGCAGCATCAACCCGGCGGAATTCCTCCAGATCTACTCCGCTGCCGTACTTGCCGCAGGAGGGGTCTGTCATGGCCAACTACTTCCCCGTCGCCTTGACTGGCCCAGCTCGGTCTTGGCTCATGAATCTACCTCAGGGGTCCATAACCTCCTGGGGAGAGCTCTGCCGGCAGTTCGTCGCCAACTTCGGCAGCTCCTACACCCGCCCCGGCACGGAGCTTGACCTCCACGCCGTCAAGCAACAGCCTGGGGAGTCGCTGCGCTCTTTCATCCAGCGGTTCTCCCAGGTACGCAACACCATCCCGCATATTCAGAACGCTTCGGTGGTGGTGGCGTTCCGGCAAGGCGTTCGGGACGGGAAGATGCTCGAGAAGCTCACGACCAGGGAGGTCCGCGATGCCTCAGAACTCTCCAACCTGGTGGACAAGTGTGCCAGAGCAGCCTAAGGGCGGAACTGGCACTCTCTGCCGGCCCCCAAGCAAGGGGGTCAGCCGGGATCCGGCGGCGCTTCGTACGGAAGTAGCGTAAAAACATCAGCCGCGGTCCCTGTTGTCGCAACGGCGGCGCCCAGTGGAGCTCGGGGGCCGCGCCCTGACAAAAGGCCGCGACAACCACAGGCCCCAGACGGGGGCCAGGATGAATTATGCCCTGTGCATGGCACTAGCTATTATACCGCTACCGAATGCCGAGAAATCCAGAAGCTCGCGGAGCGCTTCCGGAAAGGGAAGCAGCCTCTAACTGATGCCCCACCCAACGATCAAAGGGGCGGCAAGCAGAAGGTCGAGGCCCGAGACGGCGTCGACCGCCAGGTGGAGTCCCAGGAGCTTCAGCACGCCGTAAAGGCAGTGAGCAGTCATGGGAGCTCCAGTTCCAGTGATGACGAGCACCGGAAGATGCTCTATGTCATCTTCGGCGGGTCCGCTGACCCCCCGTCCCGGAGCACGGCTAAGGCCTTGCGTCGAGCGGTAGCGTCGGTGGCTCCCCTCCCAGGTGCAACACCGCACCTCAGGTGGATGGGAACCCCCATCAGCTTCGATGACACCGACTGCCCCAGGAACATGGCTGGGGCCGGCCAACTGCCGCTCGTGGTGGCCCCCACCATCGCCAACATGAAGATGTACCACGTTTTTGGTGGATGGCGGGGCTGGGCTGAACCTCATCAGTCGCGCAGCCTTCCAGAAGCTGCAGATCCCGATGGCCAAGCTCGCCCCATCGAGCCCGTTCTCAGGGGTGGGACCGGGACAGGTCATTCCCTATGGCCACATCAGCCTCCCGGTGACCTTTGGGGCACCGGACAGCTACCGGACAGAGTACGTTCTGTTCGACGTGGCCGAGATTGACCTCCCCTTCAACGCCATAATCGGCAGGCCAGCCCTGTACCGATTCATGGCAGTAGCCCACTACGGCTACCTTGTCTTGAAGATGCCTACACCAACAGGCGTCCTCAAGGTTTGTGGAGACCGTGCTGCCGCAGTGTTAGCCTTGGAAAGGCTTCAGGCGTTTACAGCGACTATAGCGCCAACCCTCGGCAGCGCAGAACCAAACCAGCTCCACCGTGCCTCTACCACAGCACCCCGCGTGCCTCTACCACAGCACCCCGCGTGCAACCCCTCGATGAGGACGATGTCCCCACAAGGCTCGTCCGAATCAGCGCCGATGCCACCCAGACCACCCGGGTAGCCGGGGGCCTGGATAGCAAATAGGAAGGCGCGCTCGTTGCCCCCCTCCGGCACAAGGTCGATGTGCTGCATGAAAGCCGTCGCCGAGGCCAGAGATCCCTAGGGAGGTGATTGAGCACTACTTAAAGGTCTTTCCCAACGTCCAGCCGTCCGACAAGACGGAGAGTCCGCCGCTCCCGGTGCTTGGCAAACCGTGTCGTTATCCCGAAGACCAGCGAGAAGCTCCGGAAGCGCATCCACTACACCAGTCTCAATAAGGCATGCCCTAAAGACCTATTTTCTCTCCCTATGATAGACCAAATAGTAGACTCGATGCCAGGCTGTGATATGCTGCGCTTCCCAAATGCTTGCTAGGGCTCCCATCAGACCCCTTGGCCTGGAGTAGTTGAAGGGCACCCTTTACCTGCTAATCCCGGCATAAACCGACTCAGCATAGCTAGGGGTACCACGAATTTCTGGTCTTCGCGCCAATGGCTTTAACCCCATGCCACCGTAACCTGTTTTGCTACCAAGGAGCAAGCAAAAAAAAAACCCCGGAGGCCCAAACCGGACCTTGGATCCCCGACACAACCTCCCGGAGGACCAGCAGGACCTCCCAGAGGTGCAATGGGACCCCTCCCCGGAGCTTCCGGGACATCAGCGGAGCTTCCCGGAAGGGCCAAAGCAGCCTGGGGACCTCCGAGTATCGAGCACCCGGCGGTCTCCCCAGGCTAAAAGCTATCCTCCACAGCCCCCACGCGGCGGACAATGCCGCCGAATGGGCGGCGGAGCTACTGAAGTTTGACCTAGGCTCCCTTTCCCGTCATGCAGACATTAGCCGAGCACTAGTTGACTTGTGGTTGAAGTAGACGCACGCTCAGGGGGCCACGAAGACGATGAAACAGGACCCTGAGCCCTGACCTTCACCAGGCCTTACCGAATGATGTTCGTCGACGGCTCCTTGCGAAAGCAGGGGGCCGATGCTAGCGTACTGTTCCTCACGCCATCGGGGGAGCAGTCTGGGTATGTGGCGCGTTTCAATTCCAAGGCAGCCAACAATATAGCAAAGTATGAAGTGCTCATCCTCCTTGCTAGTCGTTGGCTCGGGGCAACTCCCAGTCTGGTTATCAACCAGGACGGTGGAGACAGACCTCCTCGCCTTGGACCTGCACCACGTACCGCGCGCTAGCAAGGCCGCAGCTGACGACCTTTCAACGAAGACCCCCACCGGAGCCACTGTGCCTGAAGGGGGCCTCAAGAGGACGTTGTCGCGGCCCACAGCCCGGCCCGCTGAGCCGGGCGAAGGGGGCTAGACCAGCACCTCGAAGCTGGCGGTCCCGGCGGCCATGGACGCCGCCAAGGATCATAAGCGTCACTGGGGGACTCCGTGCAACCCAGCGCTCAAGATCCAGATGCTCAAGTCAGACCCGATGCATGGATCACGGAGGTCTGGGACTACTTGAAAGACAATATCCTCCCTGATGAACGTGTATCCGCTGAATGGATTGTGCGTATGGCTAAGAGACACATGGCGGTAGAGGGGGATCTCTACCGACGTGGCGCCAACCACATCCTATTGCGGTGCATAACCCAGGGGGAAGGCTGCGACTTGTTCGCTGAGATCCATGGAGGCGAATGTGGGAGTCACTCTTCCTCACGCACGCTTGTCGGTAAAGCCTTTCGGCATGGCTTCTACTAGCCGGCAACACTCCAGGATGCCGTCGAGCTGGTCGAGAGCTGCTAGGCGTGCCTGTTCCACGCCAAGCAGATCCATACACCGGCTTGGACGGTACAGATGATCCAGCCCACATGGCTATTTGCCATACTAGGCCTGGGACCATTCCCCAGAACCGAGGGCGGGGACCCGCTCCCGAACCTTCGGAACACGGAACACCGCTGTAAGTTCTACCCCTAGAGCAACAATAGGACAGGCCCTTCTTTTTATAATAAATTCCATAAAAGTCCAAGAACAGGGCTTGGAGCAACTAAGCCTCAGGGGACGGTCCAGGACTACGTTCAGCTTCGCCTGGTTCCGACCCCAAGCGCGTAGAGTCTTGCTTCCCTTGAGGTGGGTCGTGGCCTACATATTCGGCCCGCCTTCCCCCGTATGGAAATTTACATGAAAAGAAACCTACCCTACGTTGCTCTTCTTTGGTACTCATTTAATTTACTTATTAAATTATTATGATTACCCTACTAACGCGTGCTCACTATGCGTTCAACTCCCTCTTCTCATTCTCATATTTAGTCGGAATTTGCTGCCCTGCCAAAGGCGGTTGCGCGGGAGGTACCGGCCGAAAGCCAGGGGGGCCCCAAGCCCCGGCACTTCGCGCACGGTAGTTCCCAAGCACCATATAAGTGGACGGGGACAGTAAGCCAGATAAGACTAAGAGATAGAGGGGGGGAGCCCCCAAGGAGAATTACTTTTTCCTTACTTGTGTGCAGGACCTCTCAGCCTCAGCTCCCCGCAGGAGTATGGTAGGCGCATCCATCCAATAGAACGCACCTACCAGGGGACCGCTACGGGATCGCGCAAGGCCAAAAAACCCCAAGGTAAGATCAAAGAGCTAGACCTCACAGGGGCGAGGCCCGAAGGCCCCACGTGTCCAGCAGGGCCAGACCTCCCACCTCCTTGAGAGTGGGAGCTCCGGGACCGCCGCGTGGTCTACAGAAGTCGGACCTCCCCCCTCTGCGGGGAGAGGCCCGAGGACTCCACATGCCCTGCAAGCCCGGACCCCCCTCCGATCTCGTGAGGCGGGTCCTGGAGACCTCCGGAACCCTTAGTATACAGTGAGGACCCGGAGAAGGTGTCTATGCAGAAGCTTCGAGATTGGTCAAGGCCTCCGAGTCCTTGCGGAGCTAAGGACTCGGTCAGGAAAGGCCAAGAAGAAGACTAGGACATGCAGACACATAAAGAAACAGGAGTTTGTCCATACGAAGGCTCCACGAGCTGGGCTACAGACTCAACAAAAATAAAAAGGAAGTACAGGGCCTTGTGGACACGAGGGCAGATGCCTAGGGGTCCCCGGACTCCCGATGAAACCTAGAGGCCACGAGGGCAGCTAAGTCACCGACTTCGGCCCTGGCAGCTTCCTCCCGATCGGCGACGGGTCCTAGACGAACCGGCCCCAGTGAAAAGGAAGGGTCTCGGCTAACGAAGCACGACAGAACGTGCATCGCAACCTCCTTCGCGAGGCCCCGACCTTCCGCTTCCAGCTCGTCGGCGATCACTGATTCGAGCCGACCTAGCTCGTCGCCAAGAGACTCAAGGGCCGGGGCCGCTTCGGACATCGGCTGCGCTGGGGTCTCCACCTGCACAGGGCTGAAACCAAGAGGAGCCAAGGCGGATCCCGCCTTGGCAATGAAGCACCAGACCGCCTGGGCCTCGGCAGTCCGCAAAGACTGGAGCCTCTCTACCTCTTGGCGAGCCGCTAGCTCGCGATCCATCGCCGCCTGACGCTCCTTGGAGAACTGCTCCTCCCTCGCGGCGACAGCCGACTCACGGAGCCCCAGCTCCTCGGACCAAGCCCTTAGCACCTCCGCCTTGGCCCTCAGCTGGGCGGTGGCCTTCTCCTCCTCGGCCGCAACGGCGCGTTTCCGATCAGCGACGGCGTGTAAAAGTCCCAAAACTTGTAAATAGAAAACATGAGCTATGAATAAAGTTGAGTTTATATGCAAGAAATGGGACTTACAAAAACTTTTGGGTACTCATGAAAGTGTTGGCATGAGCGATAAAAACTTTGAATTCAGTTTAAATTAAGAGGGTCACTTCCAAAAGAGGAGGGGCCATCTCCAAAGAGGAAAATGCAAACTGATGTTTAAAAAGTTGTATTTGCAATGACCAACTCATAGATCAGAGGGCATATTCAAACTCCCCAGGTTCAAATTGTAGAGGGGGCAAATTTGGAGGTGCTTTGATATGAATATCAAAGGGACTTGTGAATTCCATCCAAATTTGAATTTAAACTTGAAACTGTGTCACAAATTGTCAAATGTCAAAATGGCTTTTGGATTTGGGGCCTGCATGGACGAATTTACAATGTGTCAAAAATGTGGAGATATTTTGGGGCAGAGGGGAGCTGTGGGCCCCACTGGTCAGTGAGAGGAGGGGGACCTAACTTACTGCCGAAGTCACTCTGTTCTCAGTTCACACCCGACCTCACACCGAGCCACCGCGAGGCGCCACGCGCTGCCGATCGAGGAACCGGAAGCACCTCCCGAGCTGCTCCGGAGTCGGTTTGCTCGCGCCCTTATCAACCCCACCGAGTGAACGACGCTCCCGCAAACCGCCTCCCACAGCTGCCGTCGGTCACCTCGCGTTCTCGTCGCCGAGCTGCTGCCGCACGGAAGAACACGGTCGGTTCCTCGACGCCCGGTCAGCTCAACGAGTCGCACGCCGCGCTGAGTCCCTCCACCGCGTCGCCAGACCTCACTGAACGTGACCGACGCAAGAAATCGGTGCTAAACCCACGGGAAGCCCGGCGGCGAGCTCATTCCTTTCCCACGGCACCGGGCGAAGTCGCCGCTGCAAGAATCCGTCGCCCAGCCACAACAGAGCACCTCCCGTTGAGTTGCAAAAGCGAAAAGGTGCGCCTGTAACTCTTCTTGCTTAACAGCAACGCCGGCAGCATGCCACAGCCCGTGCTCGCCGGAATTTAACTTTTCCCGCGGACATGCGATATGAACCGTAGGCAGCAGACCGAGAAATTAGAGAAGCACGGTGCACCACTCATCACCAGACCTATAAACCCAGTTGTAGACATCCGTGCGGGCACGTGGGATCAAGAACTAGGGAGGACCGTTGAGGAAACCCTCGGTTCTTCGAGTTTTCCCCAGTTTTCCCCGAAATCGCCCTAGGTCGCACGGTGAGACCCTAGTTGCTGTCGTTTCTCGCGAGATCAGATCCCTGGACGTTGCTCCCGAGGTGGTGGCGATGCTGTAGGAGCTAACCGGAGCAAGGTTAGAGCACTACAGTGCCCTAGCAACATCACCGAAGTTGCCACAGCCGCCATCGCCGTCGCACCTAGGTTTCCGGCCATCGTCGAGCTGAGATAAGCCCGGCAACGTGTTCCTGGCACGAGAATACGTGGGGGCGGCGAGATCCAGCAAGTTCCGAGCACCGGAACCCACTCCCGGCGAGAGCTCCGGCGAGCTCGGCGGCGCGGGAGTGCGGGCGTCTGGAGGAAGACGAAGACGGGGGCTGGCCCACGCGTCAGTCGCTGTTACGAGGGAGTGGGATTGTCTGTGGCCTCGGATCAGTTTGTGACAACGCGGGGACAGGTCCGTGGCCCCGTGTGGCGTGAACGCAGCAGCTGACACGTGGGGATGGGACCACTGTCAGAGTTTAAACTTTTCCCGAATTAATTTGAATTCCAGATTCAGTTCAAACTTTGGATCTGCATAACTTTTGCTAGAGAGCTCCAAATTTAGTGATTCAAATTGGGTTGGATTCAGGATGAAATGCTCTATCCAAATATGCAACCCCATTTGCATGAAAACGAATAGAAAATTCTGGAAAATTCTTTAAAGCTTTTCAGCAAAAGAATTTTTGAGGGAGTTTGGTTTATCCAAAATTCCCCAAATTTTGCCAGGATAATCTTCAGGATATTAGGAGACCCCTGTAAAAGTTTCAGCTCATTTGGAGTTGATTTAGTTAGGATAATTCCAATTTCAAGTTTCTGTATTCAAATGAATACAGAAACATTTTCAGAGAATTTCCAAAACTTGGAAATTCAGTTCTAGCCATTCCTTAGCTCCAAAAATCCTATGAAAATTTAGGCATACTTCCTGAGCTATGTATGAAATTATATTTCACTTAGATTTGCATGAAAGTGCAAGTTTAATCAGAATTAATTCCTTTATGCTTAAATGCTTAGGGAATTGTTCTGGGTGATCCACTTAGTGAAATGTTCTGAATTTTGGGCCAGAGAACTTTCTTGTGACAAGGAACTCCCAAGAAAATTCCCAGCTCCATTGGAGCCCTGGATCATTAGTGTTATGTTCAACCATTAGTTGATCTCCCCACCCAAGTGATGAACCTCACTTCTCACTTGAGGATAGTGCTTAGACACACATCCAGACCACCACCCCCAGTGTCATTTTAAATTCTTAAACAAAGTTCCAGTTTTAAACTTGTCTGTAGCATTTGTTAGCAAAAAGTTTTATTATTAAACATATATACATATTTATAACGTGTAGTGCTTAAACGTGGATAAGTGAAGATTTGATCAAGGAGCAAGAAGGCAGGGATTAAGCTTCAAGTCATCATCAGCAACTAACTTCATCTTATCTGACTTAAGTCACCTGCAAAACCAAGGCAAGCCCCGGTTTGCACTTAAGTTGTTTTTAAAGTTTTCCCTTTGTTCACTACATTTGGTCAAGGTTTGTATGTGCATTAGGTCAAGGATGAGTGATACTCCACTTGCATAACCAAACATGAACCCTGAGGTCAAGGGTAGAAATGTGTCATCGCTGTAGCATAGGGCAATGCTAAATAGACTAGGGCAGCCGGTAGAAGACGAGTAGTTGGAATCTACTCGCGAGCTTTGTTCCAGGACCACATAAGTGGGGTTGGGAAAGGTAGCAAACTAAAGTTTACGTTTCTAAAGATGAGACAGGGCAGAGGGGTTAGACAGCGACAAGACGAGGTCTTGGTCGAGTAGCTCTGCCCGTGTCGGTCAAGGACCGAAGCGTATGCGGCCCTGGGAGCAAGTATTGAGTTGTGTACCGGATGCTTACTGACATATGGGAATCAGGAAACCGATGTACCAGGTTCACTGGGTTGTAGAGGCATACCACATCGTCTCGTTAGACCTATGAGCCCGAGACGGCGCGACCGGTTCTACAGTCTAGTGTCCTGAGAAAGGTTGCCACATAGGACGTAATGAAGGACGCCAGAGTTGGGTCTTCAGAGGCGGGCGTATGTGTCGAGTTATCCGGGTAGTGTTTGATTCGAATCACCGTCCCTCGCGGTTATGAGTACCGCTTGCTCACTGCGCTGTGACGTAGTAATCAACTTGTGTGGAAACAGTTTGCAAAAAGTATAATTGCTGTTATGATTATGTTAAGTTGCATGATAACCATGTTTGAAGTAGAGATAGAGCAAACAAAATTTATTTTTCACCTTGGGACAAGTAACATTGGAATGAAGCGTTTCTTGTTTGATTGTGGAGTTCCAATGTTGCTGGGCGCAAGGTCACTACTATTATGGCTAAAATCTGAAAGTTAAGGATGAATTCGTAGGCGAGTCTTTTCGCAAAGGACAGGCTTAGGTCTTAGGTTACTTTCACATAGAGTTCCATGCTTTAGGAGAGACGGTTAAGTCTTGCTGAGCCTTTGTGCTCACTCTTGCTATATAAGTGGTTTTGCAGGTAAACCTCGACGCTATAAAGAGGGTTGTCCGGTGAGACTCGGAAACTTCCAAGTCACGTCACACTTGGAGAACCTAGCCGCTGCCTTGTCTTCGTGTTGCTAGCGAGAGGAGTCCGCGGGCTGGACCTCGTCTCGGTGCTTCATAGTTATTCAACGTGAGCTGGTTATAGACTTCCGCTGTAGCTAATTTGTGTAAATTATTTACAAAGAATAATTGTAACCTTCCGCTTTTGATTTATGTAATACTGTGTTCTTTATATGTGTGCTGTTGGGTGCCGCATAACACGGCACCACCCAATGCGATTCCTCGGGCAAGGCGGCACGGCCCTGTGATCGGGGCCGGGCCCCCTCAGCGTGGTATCAGAGCCGCATTGGTAATAGCACACGGAGTAAGGATCGTATTACGATAAAAACTTAGGATACGGTGAGGAAACGATATTAGGCCCACATAAGGACTATAGTAGTGTAGTTACTTAAAGTGGCAAGACTAACATATGTGTTTTAATTCTGAATTTTCATTATGTAACGACGCACCTACGTTCTGGTAAGCATGGTAAGGAACGCCACCGAAAGCGGATCAATTTCGGTTAGCTCCCCTGACGAGGAAAGTGGTTCAGGGTTAGATCTCACAGCTTGGTGTGAGATGTTAATATGAAACTCTTGGACTCTTCATGTTCCTGAGTTCATATGAAACGCTGATCCCTAGCGTGCATTAGGCAAATAAGTGGAGACCCCATCGTGTGGTCAGTAACGCGATAGTGTGTTCTTCTGGAAGTAGCCCAGGAGGACATACGCAGCGCTTGCCATCGGCGTGCCCTGCAGGGCAGTAGATGGTATCTGTTGGGTTGATAACATTCCCAACCGTGACGACCCGTTCATGACATACTCGGGTTCCCCGTCGTGTGGTGTTGAAACACGATCACGTACCTTGAGACGTGACTTAACTAAAGGACGGCCGTATGACAATGATACGGGCGTTTGTATTTACTTTTAAATATGGAACTGCCTTAAGTGAAACAAACCTTTGAGTGCACCATTATTGAGTGTTTTTCTGCAGGTACTAACCACGTACGTATCCCGTGTAGTACACGTGTGCGAGAGACCGTCTTAGTGCCACTGATAATACGTATATGCCGGTATAATCCGGTTTAGGATTTTCTTTGGTGAAGCTACGTAATACCGACATGTTCTTACGGTGCATCGACACCGTACTACACTTAATAACCTCTTTCCTACGAAGAAATGATTCATGAACTAACTTTCAACTAAAAATGGAAGTTTGAAACAAATATTACTTACCGAACTCTTATTTTGAGCTAAGATTCAAATGAGAGTATAACTAGGTATCAAAGTTTTCAAAAAACAGAGTGCTCTGTTTCTGGCAGAAATTCTTGCTGGACTTTAACAGAGCATAACTCTGAGTATCTGGACCCAAATAAGGTGTATGATACAGTTCTGGAAATATTTTCAAGTGCTCTACAACTTCCTTGTAGGCCTCCAGAGCAGAATCACATGTTACATGGGTGAAAAGTCCAGTTGAAGGCAAACTGTTCAGAACCAGGACAGTAGCAAAAAACCTCTCTGGACCTTTCTGTTTTTAAGCCATAACTTCCTGTAGAAAAATCCTTAATGAGCACATAAGTACTTGTTGGAAAGCTACTGAAGTTTACTAAAACTTTGGTATTGAACTCAAGTCTAGAATCTGTTGATGACTTGAATAAAATTTGGAGTTTGTGTGAGCTGGTCAGGGTAGTCCCGCTGATTAGCTTAGCGTACATAAGATTTGTTTAAACATGAATGTGGTTATGCTTTCATAAAGTTCATGACATGTTCATGTTTTACTTATCTTTACTTACTACTGAGATAGAATTTTGATTGACTCAAAATTTTGTTTCGTGCAGTATGGTACGCACACGTTCTCAAATGGAGCTTGGAGATTCAAGTCGAGGTGGGAATGACTCGACTTCATCACAAGGGCCATCACCAACCGGATTGGCTGAAATTATGGCGAAGATGAATGAAACTCTCCAAACTCTAGTTCGGCAAGGCATAGATCGCGAAGCTAAACATCACATACCAACCCAGAGCACGTATCTGGATTTCTTGGCGACACAACCGCCGGTATTCTCCGAGGCGGCTGACCATTGTGAAGCAAATCACTGGTTACGTGTCATTGAGTTCAAGTTTGGGTTCATCCAATGTGATGAATTCTCGAAGACTCTATATGCCGCTCAGCAGCTTCACGGCTTTGCTGGAGCATGGTGGGCAGAGTACCTTGCTGTCCAACCAGTAGGGTATCGTGTCATATGGGCAGAGTTCCAGAATGCATTTCGTGCTCGTTTCATCCCTGCGGGCATAATGCAAACAAGTATGGATGAGTTCTGGAGTCTGAAGCAAGGGGACATGAGTGTTATTGAGTATGCGAAGGAATTCAATCGCTTAGCTCAATATGTCCCTGACTATGTGAAACCACCATCCATGAGGGGTTATCATTTTTATCGAGGGCTGACTGCTAGGCTGCGATGTGAATTGGCTCAAGTTAGCCAAGAGAATTTTGATGAGTTTGTGAGCTGTGCTATCGCTCAAGAATATTATTCCAACCTCTACCTCAAAGAAAAGAGGGAGAGGGACTCATCACAAGATGAAGACAATCGTCTACCTCAGAAGTATCGGTTGGTAATCCGTTCACCTTCCGGTCGAGAGATTCCACAAGAGATGCAATCCTTCTGGGAGTGTGACGACTCTTCTACTCCACAGAGGTCATATTCACCTCCACCGCAGCAGCAACTTGTTTCTTATGCACCTCAGTGTCAACAAGGTGCACTAGAATATTATTACCCTCAAGAGGTTGAAGGTGAACAAGGTGATTTCTCAGCTGAACCAAGTGCTGTCCCACTTCATGTTGATAACGAGCTCAACGTCAATGAAGCAACTGTACCGAGCAGCAACATAGTGTCTGCGGGTGCAGTTCCACAGAGCAATCTTGGGCAGCAAAGAAAAGCTATGGCCAAAATGGGGACGGTTAATTATGTGTCAGTCGATGATCTGCCAAAGGGAGGACCTGTTCTTGCCGGCAGGTTCACCTTAAATGACAAGCCGGTTGTCATTTTATTCGACTCTGGTGCAACACATAACTTCATTAGCCGGGCAACGGTAATCCGGGATCAGATCTCCACCACTGTCACGAAAGGTTCATACCTTATTCATTCGCCTGGTGGAGACATATCCACTAATGAAGTCGTTTCCCGAGCACCACTTTGCCTGGGTGGAAAAATTTATCCTACCACCCTCATCATTCTAGAAGACCAAGGAATCAATGCCATATTGGGAATATCATGGTTGACCTTCCATAAGGCTGTCCTGGACATCGAGAACCGGAGTGTTCACTTGGACTCTCCACTTCACGGACGTCAAACTTTGTATCTCGGTGAAGCGGTTTCTAAAGACCCAGAAGTATGTAATGCCGAGGCGTGCAAGTTAGAAGACATTCCGGTAGTCCGTGAATATCCGGACGTGTTTCCCGAAGATCTTCCAGGCCTACCACCTGAGCGCGAGGTGGAGTTCAAAATAGAATTGATGCCGGGAACTACGCCAATCTCTCGGAGACCATACAAAATGGCTCCGAACGAATTAGCCGAGCTGAAGGAGCAACTCAAGGATCTAATGGACAAGGGGTTTATTCGTCCAAGTTCATCGCCATGGGGTTGCTCAGCTCTATTTGTGAAGAAGAAGGATGAGACGCTGAGGCTATGCGTCGATTATCGTCCTTTGAATGCTGTGACCATAAAGAACAAGTATCCACTACCAAGAATTGATATCCTCTTCGATCAGCTAGTGGGTGCTAAAGTCTTTTCTAAGATGGACTTAAGGTCAGGATATCATCAAATCAAGATTCGAGCGGAGGATGTCCCGAAAACAGCATTCTCGACAAGATACGGACTCTATGAGTATCTTGTCATGTCATTTGGGTTGACCAATGCTCCGGCCCACTTTATGTATCTTATGAACTCGGTGTTCATGCCGGAGCTGGATCAGTTCATCGTGGTCTTCATCGATGACATCTTGGTCTACTCCAAATCTGAAGAGGAACACGCTAAACATTTGCATATCGTGCTCCAACGACTGAGAGATCACAAGCTCTACGCAAAGTTTAGTAAATATGAATTCTGGATCAACCAAGTGCCGTTTCTTGGACATATTATTTCAGCAGAAGGCATTGCTGTTGATCCAAGCAAGATTGAACAAGTGCTGAAGTGGAAGTCTCCAACATCAGTCCATGAAGTTCGTAGCTTCTTGGGTTTGGCTGGATATTATCGGAGGTTCATCCCGAGCTTCTCAAAAATCTCCAAACCTATGACGGAGCTACTGAAGAAGGGCATCAAATATGATTGGAGCAAGCCATGTGAGGAAGCTTTTCAAGTGTTGGTAAAACACCTCACAACAGCCCCGGTTCTAGATCAACCGGATACAACCAAGCCTTTTGATGTTTATTGTGATGCATCTGGCGTCGGGCTTGGTTGTGTACTCATGCAAGGAGGACGTGTGGTCGCATATGGATCACGGCAATTAAGGAATCATGAGCAACATTATCCAACTCATGATCTCGAGCTTGCTGCCGTGGTACTAGCTTTGAAGATGTGGAGACATTACCTATTGGGAAATCTGGTTCATCTCTACACCGACCACAAGAGTTTGAAGTACATATTCACTCAGAAAGAGTTGAATATGCGACAACGGCGATGGTTGGAGTTGATCAAGGACTATGAGATTGAAATTCATTATCATCCGGGCAAGGCAAATGTGGTTGCCGATGCACTCAGCCGGAAGTCTCATATTCATAGCCTATCCATCACGCCGATAGAAGAGGAAGAACCAAGTCTTTACTTGGTTCCATTTGGAGCCCTACATAACCTAGCCCTCATACCCACAATAAAAGAGGAGGTTATGGCAGCTCAAAAGAAATACAAGGGCATGGCTCATATCAGAAGGAGATTGAAGAACGGGGAAATGAAATGTTTCCGGTTAGATGATGAAGACACTCTATGGTTCAAGGACCGGATAGTCGTACCCCGTGATATGAGGCTGCGGAAGAAAATTTTGGATGAGGCTCACTTATCCAAATTTTCTATTCATCCGGGCAGCAACAAGATGTACCAAGAATTGAGGACTAAATTCTGGTGGACCCGGATGAAGAGAGAAGTTGCTAAATACGTATCAGAATGTGATACGTGCCGGCGAGTTAAAGCCGACCACATGAAGAAAGCGGGAACCTTACAACCGTTAAGCGTTCCGGCATGGAAGTGGGAGGATATTAGTATGGACTTCATCGTTGGACTACCTCTCACGGCTAATAAGCATGATTCGATTTGGGTAATCGTGGATCGGTTAACCAAATCAGCACGCTTTATTCCGGTGCGTACCAAATACAGCGCCAAAAAGTATGCGGAGTTGTACATAGCACGAATCTTTTGCTTGTATGGAGTTCCCCGTACCATTGTGTCCGACAGAGGATCGCTGTTCGTATCCCGCTTCTGGGAACAGCTGCACACATCCTTGGGAACTAAATTGATTCGAAGCTCCGCGTATCACCCTCAAACCGATGGGCAAACTGAGAGGGTGAATCAAATACTTGAAGATATGCTGAGAGCATGTGCCATTCATCACGGTAAGAGCTGGGATGATCACTTACCGTTGGCGGAGTTCTCATATAACAACGGGTATCAATCAAGTATCAAAATGGCGCCTTATGAAGCTCTCTACGGCCGGAAGTGCCGCACACCCTTGAACTGGTGTGAAGCCGGCGAGAGAGTTATTTACGGGATTGATCTCGTAAATGAAGCGGAAGAGCGGGTACGGCTTATTCAAGCAAATCTTAAAGCCGCTCAATCCAGACAAAAGAGCTATGCGGATAAGAGACGTCGTCCTCTGGATTTCCATGTTGGGGACCACGTATACCTCCGCGTATCTCCTATGAAGGGCATTCACCGATTCGGAGTGAAAGGAAAATTAGCTCCGCGTTTTATCGGTCCCTTTGTCATCATTGAAAGATGTGGACCCGTAGCATACCGTTTGGAGTTGCCGGCAACCTTAGCCGGAGTGCATAACGTCTTCCACATATCTCAGTTGCGGAAGTGTTTAAAAGTTCCAACGGAGATTCTCACGGGAGACATAGAAAATTTGAAGCCGGACCTCACGTATGTTGAGCGACCAACCCGGATAATTGATGAAAAGACTCGCGAAACCAGGAATCGGACGCTACGATTTTTCAAAGTTCTATGGGAAAATCACACGCCCGACGAAGCTACATGGGAAAGCGAGGGATATTTGCAACGCAATCATCCGGAGTTGTTAGAGGCGTGTGTTGAGTAACTGTCCTCTCCACCTTGTCCTTAATCATGAATCTCGGGACGAGATTATTTTTAAGGGGGGAGGAATGTAAAAGTCCCAAATCTTGTAAATAGAAAACTTGAGCTATGAATAAAGTTGAGTTTATATGCAAGAAATGGGACTTACAAAAACTTTTGGGTACTCATGAAAGTGTTGGCATGAGCGATAAAAACTTTGAATTCAGTTTGAATTAAGAGGGTCACTTCCAAAAGAGGAGGGGCCATCTCCAAAGAGGAAAATGCAAACTGATGTTTAAAAAGTTGTATTTGCAATGACCAACTCATAGATCAGAGGGCATATTCAAACTCCCCAGGTTCAAATTGTAGAGGGGACAAATTTGGAGCAAATTTGGAGGTGCTTTGATATGAATATCAAAGGGACTTGTGAATTCTATCCAAATTTGAATTTAAATTTGAAACTGTGTCACAAATTGTCAAATGTCAAAATGGCTTTTGGATTTGGGGCCTGCATGGACGAATTTACAATGTGTCAAAAAATTGGAGATATTTTGGGGCAGAGGGGAGCTGTGGGCCCCACTGGTCAGTGAGAGGAGGGGGACCTAACTTACTGCCGAAGTCACTCTGTTCTCAGTTCACACCCGACCTCACACCGAGCCACCGCGAGGCGCCACGCGCTGCCGACCGAGGAACCGGAAGCACCTCCCGAGCTGCTCCGGAGTCGGTTTGCTCGCGCCCTTATCAACCCCACCGAGTGAACGACGCTCCCGCAAACCGCCTCCCACAGCTGCCGTCGGTCACCTCGCATTCTCGTCGCCGAGCTGCTGCCGCATGGAAGAACACGGTCGGTTCCTCGATGCCCGGTCAGCTCAACGAGTCGCACGCCGCGCTGAGTCCCTCCACCGCGTCGCCAGACCTCACTGAACGTGACCGACACAAGAAATCGGTGCTAAACCCACGGGAAGCCCGGCGGCGAGCTCAATCCTTTCCCACGGCACCGGGCGAAGTCGCCGCTGCAAGAATCCGTCGCCCAGCCACAACAGAGCACCTCCCGTTGAGTTGCAAAAGCGAAAAGGTGCGCCTGTAACTCTTCTTGCTTCACAGCAACGCCGGCAGCATGCCACAGCCCGTGCTCGCCGGAATTTAACTTTTCCCGTGGACATGCGATATGAACCCTAGGCAGCAGACCGAGAAATTAGAGAAGCACGGTGCACCACTCATCACCAGACCTATAAACCCAGTTGTAGACATCCGTGCGGGCACGTGGGATCAAGAACTAGGGAGGACAGTTGAGGAAACCCTCGGTTCTTCGAGTTTTTCCCAGTTTTCCCCGAAATCGCCCTAGGTCGCACGGTGAGACCCTAGTTGCTGTCGTTTCTCGCGAGATCAGAGCCCTGCACGTTGCTCCCGAGGTTGTGGCGATGCTGTAGGAGCTAACCGGAGCAAGGTTAGAGCACTACAGTGCCCTAGCAACATCACCGAAGTTGCCACAGCCGCCATCGCCGTCGCACCTAGGTTTCCGTCCATCGTCGAGCTGAGATAAGCCCGGCAACGTGTTCCTGGCATGAGAATACATGGGGGCGGCGAGATCCAGCAAGTTCCGAGCACCGGAACCCACTCCCGGCGAGAGCTCCGGCGAGCTCGGCGGCGCGGGAGTGCGGGCGTCTGGAGGAAGACGAAGACGGGGGCTGGCCCACGCGTCAGTCGCTGTTACGAGGGAGTGGGATTGTCTGTGGCCTCGGATCAGTTTGTGACAACGAGGGGACAGGTCCGTGGCCCCGTGTGGCGTGAACGCAGCAGCTGACACGTGGGGATGGGACCACTGTCAGAGTTTAAACTTTTCCCGAATTAATTTGAATTCCAGATTCGGTTCAAACTTTGGATCTGCATAACTTTTGCTAGAGAGCTCCAAATTTAGTGATTCAAATTGGTTTGGATTCAGGATGAAATGCTCTACCCAAATATGCAACCCCATTTGCATGAAAACGAATAGAAAATTCTGGAAAATTCTTTAAAGCTTTTCAGCAAAAGAATTTTTGAGGGAGTTTGGTTTATCCAAAATTCCCCAAATTTTGCCAGGATAATCTTCAGGATATTAGGAGACTCCTGTAAAAGTTTCAGCTCATTTGGAGTTGATTTAGTTAGGATAATTTCAATTTCAAGTTTCTGTATTCAAATGAATACAGAAACATTTTCAGAGAATTTCCAAAACTTGGAAATTCAGTTCTAGCCATTCCTTAGCTCCAAAAATCCTATGAAAATTTAGGCATACTTCATGAGCTATGTATGAAATTATATTTCACTTAGATTTGCATGAAAGTGCAAGTTTAATCAGAATTAATTCCTTTATGCTTAAATGCTTAGGGAATTGTTCTGGGTGATCCACTTAGTGAAATGTTCTGAATTTTGGGCCAGAGAACTTTCTTGTGACAAGGAACTCCCAAGAAAATTCCCAGCTCCATTGGAGCCCTGGATCATTAGTGTTCTGTTCAACCATTAGTTGATCTCCCCACCCAAGTGATGAACCTCACTTCTCACTTGAGGATAGTGCTTAGACACACATCCAAACCACCACCCCCAGTGTCATTTTAAATTCTTAAACAAAGTTCCAGTTTTAAACTTGTCTGTAGCATTTGTTAGCAAAAAGTTTTATTATTAAACATATATACATATTTATAACGTGTAGTGCTTAAACGTGGATAAGTGAAGATTTGATCAAGGAGCAAGAAGGCAGGGATTAAGCTTCAAGTCATCATCAGCAACTAACTTCATCTTATCTGACTTAAGTCACCTGCAAAACCAAGGCAAGCCCCGGTTTGCACTTAAGTTGTTTTTAAAGTTTTCCCTTTGTTCACTACATTTGGTCAAGGTTTGTATGTGCATTAGGTCAAGGATGAGTGATACTCCACTTGCATAACCAAACATGAACCCTGAGGTCAAGGGTAGAAATGTGTCATCGCTGTAGCATAGGGCAATGCTAAATAGACTAGGGCAGCCGGTAGAAGACAAGTAGTTGGAATCTACTCGCGAGCTTTGTTCCAGGACCACATAAGTGGGGTTGGAAAAGGTAGCAAACTAAAGTTTACGTTTCTAAAGATGAGACCGGGCAGAGGGGTTAGACAGCGACAAGACGAGGTCTTGGTCGAGTAGCTCTGCCCGTGTCGGTCAAGGACCGAAGCGTATGCGGCCCTGGGAGCAAGTATTGAGTTGTGTACCGGATGCTTACTGTCATATGGGAATCAGGAAACCGATGTACCAGGTTCACTGGGTTGTAGAGGCATACCACATCGTCTCGTTAGACCTATGAGCCCGAGACGGCGCGACCGGTTCTACAGTCTAGTGTCCTGAGAAAGGTTGCCACATACGACGTAATGAAGGACGCCAGAGTTGGGTCTTCAGAGGCGGGCGTATGTGTCGAGTTATCCGGGTAGTGTTTGATTCGAATCACCGTCCCTCGCGGTTATGAGTACCGCTTGCTCACTGCGCTGGGACGTAGTAATCAACTTGTGTGGAAACAGTTTGAAAAAAGTATAATTGCTGTTATGATTATGTTAAGTTGCATGATAACCATGTTTGAAGTAGAGATAGAGCAAACAAAATTTATTTTTCACCTTGGGACAAGTAACATTGGAATGAAGCGTTTCTTGTTTGATTGTGGAGTTCCAATGTTGCTGGGCGCAAGGTCACTACTATTATGGCTAAAATCTGAAAGTTAAGGATGAACTCGTAGGCGAGTCTTTTCGCAAAGGACAGGCTTAGGTCTTAGGTTACTTTCACATAGAGTTCCATGCTTTAGGAGAGACGGTTAAGTCTTGCTGAGCCTTTGTGCTCACTCTTGCTATATAAGTGGTTTTGCAGGTAAACCTCGACACTATAAAGAGGGTTGTCCGGTGAGACTCGGAAACTTCCAAGTCACGTCACACTTGGAGAACCTAGCCGCTGCCTTGTCTTCGTGTTGCTAGCGAGAGGAGTCCGCGGGCTGGACCTCGTCTCGGTGCTTCATAGTTATTCAACGTGAGCTGGTTATAGACTTCCGCTGTAGCTAATTTGTGTAAATTATTTACAAAGAATAATTGTAACCTTCCGCTTTTGATTTATGTAATACTGTGTTCTTTATATGTGTGCTGTTAGGTGCCGCATAACACGGCACCACCCAATGCGATTCCTCGGGCAAGGCGGCACGGCCCTGTGATCGGGGCCGGGCCCCCTCACGGCGTGCTCCCGACGGGCTACCTGCAGCTGCAACTCCTCCGCGGCGGCGGAACACTCCTTGGCTTTGGCTTCAGCTTGGGCCAGAGCCTCGCGGTAGGTGGCACGAACCCGCTGGGCCTCTGACTCCAAGCGGCTAACGGCCTTCTTCTGAGTGCCAAGCAGAGCACTCATGGCCTCAAGCCTTGACTGCCTTGAGTCAAGGTCCACCCGGGCCCGCTGCTGCCAGCTGAGAAGGCATTCCCTCTCGCCGGCCAATGCCTTCCGCTCCTGCTCAAAGGCAGATTGGAGCTGCCGCGCGCTGGTCTGGACACGCCCCAGGGCGTCCCACACGGGCGCCGGAGCAGGGGGGATAGGAGTTGCGCCGCTGGACCCCCCTGACGAGTCTAAGACCGGCGGGGGCGCCGGCGCCTCAGCAGCCACCGTGGGGCGCTGTCCTAAGCAGGCCAGGGGGCCAGCAGGTGCACCTACAGCAGCCCTCCCGGTCTCAATACCTGGCTTCTGGACTGGTGAAGGAGGGCGGGTAGGAGCAGATGCGGCCACCGCGGAAAATGAACCCGCTGGTGCAGAGGGTGCCCCCGTCGATTTGGGAGCCATGGGAGCCGCCACGGTCCCCAGGTGCTGAGGCGCGGAGCTTCCGCTGGTTGAAGACGGCCGGATGAGAGGCCCGCCCATGGTAGCCGGTTGGTCCCTGCAAAGAAGAAGAAGCCCTCAGAATAAGAGAAGAGGCAAGAACTCTGCTCCTATAAGCCAGAAAGAATAACACTTACTGGGCGGCATGAGCGCTCCAGCGAGCTTGCAGCACTGGCCTCTGGGCTGTAGCTGAACCGCCAGGACCAGCGGCTGGAACGTTCGCAGAATGGAACGCCTGGATCCCCGGCGCACTCGCCGGCATCGCCCCACCAACATCCGTCCTGGGAGCCCCTCTGCTTGAGGAAGGATGGCGAGGTACTTGGGCTGATTCGGACGGCTGCTGTCTGGGGAGAGACCCGCCGGGGAGGGACACTCGGGACCTCTTCGGGTCGCCACCCGATGGACCAGCACCTCCGGGAGATGGGAGCAAAGTAGCTCCGGCACCCTGACTCGGCACAGGCGGCACCCTCGGAGGAGACCGGGCGCGTTTCTTCTCTAGATGCCCGGGGGCCGGCTCTTTTCCTTTCCCTTTGTCGGCGGCTTGGGTTCCGTCGGCTCGGGGGGAGGATTTGACAGCAGCGGATGCCTCATGCTCTGACCCGGGGTGCTCGGTTCCTGGAATGGTGATACCCCGGAAGGCATCCCCGACCTGTCGGACGGCGATCCCGATATCATCAAGGTTCGGCATCTTCCGCAGGAGCTCTGACCTCCTCTGAGGCTCCAAGAAGAGGGGGGTGGCAGAGGGCGGAAGGGCGGGGTCGCCACTGGGAATGTAGTCACCGCTCACCTTGCTCACCATCTCGTTCAGCTCCTCGTCGGAAGGGTCAGAGCCGGGGCCTCTCTCCAGCCTGGTACAGTCCTGCTCGCCGGTGTAGTACCACGCTGGGCGGCTACGCTGCTGCAAGGGAGCAATACGGCGCGACACAAAGTCCATCAGCACCATTAGAGACGTCAGCCCCTCGTTGGCCAAGAACCGGATCCGCTCCAAGACCGGGGTGTACTCCTGCTCCAGCTCAGGGATCTCCTCCCAGAAGCGCCGATCGGTGGTTGGGCTGGCGGTTGGGAGTTGTAGGCGATCGTGCTCGTCGGTCTGCACTACCACCCAGCTCTCCCTCCAGTTTTCCCACCTTGATGCGCTGAAGGGCAGGAGGTATCCGGAGATCTTGGGGTCTTTGCAGCGATGCTGGAAGTAGTATGCCCCCATCTGAGTCTTTGAGCCGCGCCCAGTCGTCCGCAGCACAAAGAAATGGCGGAAGAGCGTCACGGAGGCGTGCACCCCCACGAACATCTCGCAGAAGTGGACAAAAACAGCAGCCATTGCGAAGGAATTGGGGGAAAGATGGTGGAGCTGGAGACCGTATGTCTCCAGCAGGGTGACGAAGAAGGAAGAAATCGGCAGAACGAACCCCGCCAGAGCATAAGCGGTGAAGAAGACTATCTCCCCCTTTTCCAGGACCAGGGGGAGAGATCCTCGGCGAAG
The DNA here is from genome assembly GCA_030760725.1 of Neostapfia colusana. Classification (NCBI taxonomy): domain Eukaryota; kingdom Viridiplantae; phylum Streptophyta; class Magnoliopsida; order Poales; family Poaceae; genus Neostapfia; species Neostapfia colusana. The sequence continues at coordinate 2,056,108 of JASWHV010000010.1, read as the reverse complement.
CCGATGTTTCTGCTCTTCTGAGCGCCAGCCCAGCAACCTGCGCACTGGCCCAAGCTCGGAAGAGCGGACGAGGCGCGTCGGGAGCAAGTTGGAAGCCATGGCGAAAGAGGGCGCAAGGGCAGGAGAGCCGGGGCGCAAGAGTTCAAGGGAAGTACGAGCGCAATGCGAAGGGAAGCCGCGATGCGGGTGAGATCCCCTTTTAAAACTTTCCGGGGATGGTTCGGGGTAATTCAAAAACCTCCGGAAACATCGCGTCGGCGACCTCGTTGGCTCCGAGACCGGGCGCCGATGAAAGGTGGACCCAAGCCGCCCAACTGAAGCGGTGGGTCAAGGAGTCAGTCTCCTGAGAAGATGAGCCGACAAGGCACTTCGGCGGTTCCCGAAGAAAACGCCGCAACGTGTAGAAGTGGCAGTCTTGGGAACCGCCGCAGTAAAAGCAACCATCAATTGAGCGCACGCTCTCACGATCCCGTGGCCGTTCGTGCTCTGGCAGCGGTCAATTCGGGACTTAGAGGAAGTGCGCGGATCAGAAGAGACGGAGGTCCCACCTCGGGCTCGCTATCTCCCCCGAGATGGGCCTGGGGGCCACTGTCGGTACCTGGGATATGGGGTACCCCCGCGCACAGGGTAAAATGTATAAGTAACTCGCCCTTCTCGGCAGGGAGAGCTACGAAGGCGCCACGCGTCCGGCAGGGCCGGACCTCCCTCTCCTCAGAGGAGAGCTCCGGGCCCGCCACGTGGCATACAGAAGCCGGACCTCCCCCTCCGCGGGTGAGAGGTCCGAAGGCGCCGCGTGTCCAGCGGGGCCGGACCTCCCTCTCCTCAGAGGAGAGCTCCGGGCCCGCCATGTGGCCAACAGAAGCCGAGCCTCTCCCTCTGTGGAGAGAGGTCCGGAGGCTCCACGTGCCCCGCGGGACTGACCCTTCTCTTCTCTGAGAAGGGCTCCGGGCCCGCCACGTGGCAGCAGAGCGACGCTGCCTGCCCCGAGCGATAGGCAGCGGGCGTAAATACGCCCCATACCTTGCCCGTACAAGGTATTCAAGGCCCGCGTCTTCCCAAGACGCGGAGACGCGGAGCACGCTCCTGTCAGGTGCCGTTGCGCCCAGTCGTATAACAGACTGGCGCGCGGTGTCAGAACCTGTCAGCCAATAAACACCGCGACAAGAACACCCATGCCGCCTGCGCCGTCATCAACCACTACGACTAGCATGCGGCATGGGCAGAGCGGCAAGATGAAGACTCAGAAGCCTTCGGCCAGAGACAACTACCGGCATAACTGCAGATACGGTAGATAATAGACAATCTTCCCGGGGCCACCTGTCGGGTCCCGGCTCCCCTTGTAAGCCGCCCGAGTCTTGGACTATAAAAGGCTCGGGTAGGCGTCGATAACAAGGGTTCGCACTTTGCAACTCATACGCTAGCCATACACCCTCAAGCTGTAACTCACCCCTGAACTCAGGCCTCCGGTCCTGAGCAGCAAGCAATACAGCGAGCTCCATAGCTCGCCGTGGACGTAGGGTTTTACGCTCCGGCGGCCTGAACCACGTAAAACTCGCCGTGTCAAGCTCTTACTAATTCGTCCATCTGCACAAGCTCTCCGCTAGAGTCTAGCCCCACCGAAAAAAGAACCTCCGCGGGCTGCCCAGTGCAGGCCCGGGGGAAGTGTCGACTGAACACTTCGACAGAAGCCATGGTGAGGGAGGGCTCAAAGACAAGAAGACAAAGGCACAAGAGTCCAAGGAAAAGCGCTGGGAAGTGCGAAGGGAAGCCGCAATGCGGATAAGATCCCCTTTTAAAACTTCCCAGATGCGATTCTAAACGACTCAAAGCTCTTCGAATACACCGCATCGGCAACCGCATCGGCTCCAAGACCAAGCGCTGATGACAGGTGGGCCAAGGCCGCCCAGCTGAAGCGGTGGGTCAAGGAGTCAGTCTCCCAAGAAGACGAGCCGGCAAGGCGCTTCGGCGGTCCCCGAAGAAAGCGCCGCAACGTGCAGAAGTGGCAGACTTGGGAACCGCCGCAGTAAAAGCAATCATCAAGTGGGCACACGCTCCCACGATCCCGCTGTCGAAGTGTGTGGTCGACACTTCCCCCGGACCTGCACTGGGCAGCCCGCGGAGGTTCTTTTTCGGAGGGGCTAGTCGCTTGCGGAGAGCTTAAGCGTAGAGACGAGTTAGGGAGGAGCTTGACACGGTGAGTTTTACGTGGTTCGGGCCACCGGAGCGTAAATACCTACGTCCACGGTGAGCTGAGGTACTCGCTGTATTACTTGTTGCTCAGAACCGGAGTCCTGAGCTTGAGGATGAGTTATGCCTAGGGTGTGAGTTGCTGGAGTGCGAACCCTTGCTAACGTCACCTACCCGAGCCTTTTATAGTCCAAGGCTCGTGTGGCTTACAAGGGGGGCCCAGGACCCGACAGGTGGTCCCGGGGAGATTGCCTGCCGACTATCGTATCCGCAGTTATGTCGGTAGTTGTCTCTGGCGAAGGCTTCTGAGTCTTCGTCTTGCCGCCCTGCCCATGCCGCATGCTAGTCGTAGTGGTTGATGACGGCGGGTGCGGCAGGGGATGTCTTGTCGCTGTGTTTATTGGCTGGCAGGTTCTGACATCACGCGCCAGTCTGTGATGCGACTGGGCGCAACGGCACCTGACAGAGGCGTGCTCCGCGTCTCCGCGTCTTGGGAAGGGGCGGGCCTTGAATACCTTGTACGGGCAAGGTATGGTGTGTCTTTACGCCCGCTGCCTACCGCGCGGGGGCAGGAAGCGATGTTTCGCTGGACACGTGGCGGGCCTGGAGCTCTCCTCTGAGGAGAGGGAGATTCGGCCCCGCAGGACACGTGGAGCCTTCGGACCTCCCCCAGCGGAGGGGCGAGGTCCGGCTTCTGTCGGCCACATGGCAGGCCCGGAGCCCTCCTCTGAGGAGGGGGAGGTCCGGCCCCGCGGGACACGTGGCGCCTTCGGAGCCCTCCCCACGGAGGAGAGGTCTGGCTGCTGTTGGCCACGCGGCGGGCCTGGAGCTCTCCTCTGAGGAGAGGGAGGTCCGGCCCTGCTGGACACGTGGCGCCCTTGGAGCTCTCCCTGCGGAGAAGGGCGTGATCCTTAAGCATTTTCCCCTGTGCGCGGGGGTACCCCATATCGCAGGTACCGACAGTGGCCCCCGGGCCCATCTTGAGGGAGATAGCGAGCCCGAGGTGGGGCCTCCGTCTCTTCTGTTCCACGCACTTTCTCTAAGTCCAGCATTGACCGCTGCCGGAGCACGAACAGTCGCGGGATCGTGGGAGCGTGCGCCCACTTGATGGTTGCTTTTACTGCGGCAGTTACCAAGGCTGCCATATCTGCACGTTGCGGCGCTTTCTTCGGGAACCGCCGAAGTGCCTTGCCGGCTCGTCTTCTTTGGAGACTGAATCCTTGACCCACCGCTCCAGCTGGGCAGCTTGGGCCCACCTGTCATCGGCGCTTGGTCTTGGAGCCGATGCGGTTGCCGATGCGGTGTATTCGAAGGTTTTTGAATCACTTCGAATCGTTCCTGGAAAGTTTTAAAAGGGGATATTACCCGCATCGCGGCTTCCCTTAGCACTTCCTAGCGCTCATTCTTTCCTTGAACTCTTGCGCCTTTGTCTTCCTGTCCTTGAGTTCTCCCACACCATGGCTTCCAACTTGCTCCCGACGCGTCTCATTCGTTCCGCCGAGCCCGGGCCAGTGCGTAGGCTGCTGGGCTGGCACACGGAGGAACAGAAACACCGGCTCTGCCGGGGATCTCTCCCCCTGCTCCTGGAAAAGGGGGAGATGGTCTTCTTTACTGCCTATGCCCTGGCGGGGTTTGTCCCGCCAATTTCCTCCTTCTTTGTCACATTGCTGGAGACGTATGGTCTCCAGCTCCACCACCTCTCTCCCAACTCCTTCGCAATGGCCGCTGTCTTTGTCCACTTCCGTGAGATGTTTGTGGGGGTGCACGCTTCGGTAACGCTCTTTCGCTACTTCTTCGTGTTGCGGACGACCGGGCACGGCTCGAAGACCCAGATGGGGGCGTACTATTTCCAGCATCGCTGCAAGGACCCAAAGGTCTCTGGGTACCTTCTGCCTTTCAGTGCGTCGAGGTGGGAAAACTGGAGGGAGAGCTGGGTGGTCGTGCAGACCGACGAGCATGATCGCCTACAGCTCCCGACCGCTGGCCCAACCACCGAGCGTCGCTTCTGGGAGGAGGTCCCAGAGTTGGAGCAGGAGTACGCACCGGTCTTGGAGCGGATCCGGTTCTTGGCCAACGAGGGGCTAACGTCCCTGATGGTGCTGATGGACTTCATGTCGTGCCGTATTGCGCCCTTGCAGCAGCGCAGTCGCCCAGCATGGTACTATACCGGCGAGCAGGACTGTACCAGGTTGGAGAGGGGTCCCGGCTCTGATCCTTCTGACGAGGAGCTGTAGGAGATGGTGGGAAAAGTGAGCGGCGACTTCATCCCCAGTGGCGACCCCGCCCTTCCGTCCTCTGCCACTCCCCTCTTCTTAGAGCCGCAGAGGAGGTCAGAGCTACTGCGCAAGATGCCGAACCTCGACGACATCGGGATCACCGTCCGGCAGGTTGGGGATGCCTTCCGGGGCATCTCGATCCCGGGAACCGAGCGCTCCGGATCGGGGCGCGAGGCGTCTGTCGCTGCCCAACCCGTCCCAAGAGCCGGCGGAACTCAAGCCGCCGACAAGGGGAAGGGAAAGGAGCCGGCCCCCGGTCATCCAGAGAAGAAGCGCGCCCGGTCTCCTCCGAGGGCGCCGCCTGCGCCGAGTCAGGGAGCTGGAGCACCCTTGCACCCATCTCCCGGGGGTGCTGGTCCGTCGAGTGGTGACCCGAAGAGGCCCCGGGTGTCCCACCCCAGCGGGTCTCTTCCTGGACAGCGGCGGTCCGAAGAACCCCAAGCGCCTCGTCATCCTTCCTCAGGCGGAGGGGCTTCCAGGACGGACGCTGGTGGGGCGACGCCGGGGGCTGGGGGTCCAGACGCCACAGCCTATGACCGTTCTAGCCGCAGGTCCTGGCGGTTCAACTACGGCCCAGAGGCCAGGGCTACAAGCCCGTTGGAGCGCTCATGTCGCCCAGTAAGTGTTGCTCCTTCTGGCTTGTAGGAGCAGCGTTCTCGTCCCCTCTCTTAGCCTGAGAGCTTTCTTTTCTTTGCAGGGACCGACCGGCTGCCGGGGGTGGGCCTCTTACCCAGCCATCTCCAACTGGCGGAGGCTCCGTGCCACAACATCTGGGAACCGCGGTGGTTCCCATGGCCCCCAAGTCGGCGGGGGCTTCCTTTGTGCCGGCGAGTTCACCCTCCGCGGTGGTCGCAGCCGCACCTGTCCGCCCTCCTTCACCAGCCCGGAAGTCCGGTCCTGAGACTGGGAGGGCCGCTGTAGGTGCACCTTCTGGCCCCCTGGCTCCCTCTAGATAGCGTCTCGTTCAGGTTGCTGAGGCACCAGCACCTCCGCCGGTCTTAGACGCGACAGGGGGAGTCAGGGGCGCGACTCCTGTCCCCTCTGTCCCGGCGCCCCTGTGGGATGCCCTGGGGCGTGTCCAGACCAGCACCCGACAGTTCCAGGCCACCTTCGAGCGGGAGCGGGGGGCGCTGGCCGGAGAGAGGAAACGCCTTCTTAGCTGGGAGCACCTCCTGCAGCAGCAGACCCAGGAGGCTAGGGCGGAGCTTGACTCGAGGCACTCAAGACTTGAGGCCATGAGTGCTCTGCTTGACACTCAGAAGAAAGCCATCAGTCGCCTGGAGTCAGAGACCCGGCGGCTTCGCGCTTCTTACCGCGAGGCCCTGGCCCATGTTGAAGCCAAGGCCGAGGCGCGCTCTGCCGCCGCGGAGGAGTTGCGGCTGCAGGTAGCTCGTCGAGAGTGCGCCGTTGCCAATTGGGAACGTGCTGCAGCGGCCAAGGAGGAGAAGATCGCCGCACGGCTGAAGGCCAAAGAGGACGAGCTGAGGGCTCGGACCGAGGAGCTGGAGCTCCGTGAGTCGGCTGCTGCTGCGAGGGAGAAGCAATTCTCCCAGGAGCGCCAGGCGGCGTTTGTTGAAGTGTGTGGTCGACACTTCCCCCGGATCTGCACTGGGCAGCCCGCGGAGGTTCTTTTTCGAGGGGCTAGTCACATTCGGAGAGCTTGAGCGTAGGGACGAGTTTGGGAGGAGCTTGACACGGCGTGTTTTACGTGGTTCAGGCCGCCGGAACGTAAAACCCTACGTCCACGGTGAGCTGAGGTGCTTGCTGTATTGCTTGTTGCTCAGAACCGGAGTCCTGAGCTGGAGGATGAGGTACCTAGGGTATGAGTTGCTGGAGTACCCGAGCCTTTTATAGTCCAAGGCTCGTGTGGCTTACAAGAGGGACCCGGGGCCCGACAGGTGGTCCCAGGGAGATTGCCTGCCGACTATCGTATCTGCAGTTATGTCGGTAGTTGTCTCTGGCGAAGACTTCTGAGTCTTCGTCTTGCCGCCCTGCCCATGCCGCATGCTAGTCGTAGTGGTTGATGATTGCGAAGGCGGCAGGGGATGTCCTGTCGCTGTGTTTATTGGCTGGCAGTTTCTGACACCGCGCGCCAGTCTGTGATGCGACTGGGCGCAACGGCACCTGACAGAGGCATGCTCCGCGTCTCCGCGTCTTGGGAAGGCGCGGGCCTTGAATACCTTGTACGGGCAAGGTATGGGGCGTCTTTACGCCCGCTGCCTACCGCTCGGGGGCAGGCAGCGCTCTTCTGCTGGACACGTGGTGGGCCCGGAGCCCTCCTCAGAGGAGAGGAGGTCCGGCCCCGCAGGACACGTGGAGCCTTCGGACCTCTCCCCGCGGAGGGGGAGGTCCGGCTTTTGTCGGCCACGTGGCGGCCCCGGAGCTCTCCTCTGAGAAGAGGGAGGTCCGGCCCCGCTTGACACGTGGCGCCTTCGGACCTCTCCCCCGCGGAGGGGGGAGGTCCGGCTTCTGCAGGCCATGTGGCGAGCCCGGAGTTCTCCTCTGAGGAGAGGGAGATCTGGCCTCGCTGGACGTGTGGCGCCTTCGGAGCTCTCCCTGCGGAGAAGGGAGAGATCCTTAGGCATTTTCCCCTGTTCGCGGGGGTAGCCCATATCGCGGGTACCGACAGTGGCCCCCGGGCCCATCTCGGGGGAGATAGCGAGCTCGAGGTGGGACCTCCGTCTCTTCTGTTGCGTGCACTTTCTCTAAGTCCCGCATTGACCGCTGCCGGAGCACGAACAGTCGTGGGATCGTGGGAGCGTGCGCCCACTTGATGGTTGCTTTTACTGCGGTGGTTCCCAAGACTGCCACTTCTGCACGTTGCGGCGCTTTCTTCGGGAACCGCCGGAGTGCTTTGCCGGCTCGTCTTCTTGGGAGGCTGACTCCTTGGCCCACCGCATCAGCTGAGCAACTTGGACCCACCTGTCATCGGCGCTCAGTCTTGGAGCCGATGCGGTTGCCGATGCGGCGTATTCGAAGAGTTTCGGGTCGTTTGGAATCACATCTGGGAAGTTTTAAAAGGGGATATTACCCGCATTGCGGCTTCCCTTCGCACTTCCCAGCGCTTTTCCTTGGACTCTTGTGCCTTTGTCTTCTTGTATTTGAGCCCTCCCTTGCCATGGCTTCCAACCTGCCCCCATAGAAGAAACGTGCTCGATCTCCTCCAGTGGCGGCATCTGTGCCAAGCCGGGGATCAAGGTGGCCTGCACCTCCTGCTTCTGGAGATGGCACTCCTTCTGGTGGCGACACAAAGAGATCCCGGGCTGATGCGTCGAGGGGAGCTTCTGGAGCATCCCCTGCTCCGTCAGTCCAGGTGACTGTGGAGCGGCCGTCGGCGACGACGGCGGGCTCTGGGGGTCCTGCCCAGGCTCGGAAGTCGGGGTTCAAGGCCCGCTGGAGTGTTCGCGCTTCTCAGCCGTCCCCGGCCGGTGGGGGATCGGCACCGTTGCGCTCGGAAACAGGGACAGATTCCGCGGCCCCCGAGCCAGCGCGAGTTTCTCCTGTCCCAGCGTGCCCGGATTCCTCGGCAGCATCATCTTCTCCTGCCGAGACGGCTGCCGCGGCCCCCAAGCCAGCGCATGTCAACCCTGTACCAGGCGACCCGGCTTCTAATTCAGTGCCGACTTCCCCCCCTCGTCCCTCTCCACGGACTGAGGGGCCAGAAGTTGGTGAAAGCCCGGCTGTCGGAGTCCCGGCGCCAGCTTCTCCTGACCGGCGTCTCATCCCGGTCGCTGGTGCATCGCCTTTTCTTGAGGATGATGTGATGGAGGAGGTCGGGGGTGCTGCTCCAGCCTCTGCTGCCCCACTGCCTCTAGCGGATGCCTTCGCGCTCGCCCAAGCAAGCGTCCGGCTGGTCTTGGCCGCACTTGGTAGTGAGCGGGAGGAGCATACGGTTGAAAGGGATCACCTCCTCATCTGGGGGAACCTTTTGCGGGAGCAGACCACGAAGGTCAAGGGCGAGCTCGATTCCAGGCAGGAGTTGCTTGACTTCAGGGAAGCGCTCCTCGACCGGCTGAAACGGTCTGTTGACCGCCTGGACGCTGAAACGCGACGGCTCCACCGGGAGGCCCTCGAGGTACATGCCCAGGCCGAGGAGAGTCTCTCCGAGGTGGAGGAGATACGTCAGAGGCTGGAGCACCGCAAGCTCGCCGTCAAGAACCAGGAGCGTTCTACAGCTGCCGAGGCGGAGAGGGTCGCCGCGCGGCCGGCGACGGGCGAGGCTGACCTGCGAGCTTGGACCAGGGAGCTAGAGGCCCAGAAGGCAGACCTGGCCATGAGGGAGGAACAGGTCTCCCACGAACGCCAGGCGGTCCTGGATCGGGAATTGGCTGCCGACTTCCGGGTTTCTGAGTTGGAGCGGCTTGCCCAGTCTCTTCGCCTTCGGGAAAGCTCCCTGGCGGCCAGGGAGAAGGAGTCCTCTGAGGGAAGCCGCGATGCCCTGCGTGCAGCCCGCCGCGAGGTAGAGGAGCTCTTGGCTTCGCGGTCCTCCGAGGCCCGTGCAGTTTTGAACTTTGTTGACCAGGCGGGGTCCGCCTTGGTCCCTCTTGGCTTCAGCCCGGTCAAGGCGGTGACTCCTACGCTGAAGGTGGCTGAAGTGATTCCCGCACTGGAGTCACTTGGCGCTAAGCTGAGCAGGCTGGACTCAGTGGTCGCCAGCGAGCTTGAGGCAGAGGGACGGAGCCTGGCCTTGGAGGTTGCCACGCATGTGCTGGCCTGCTTCAAGAGTCGGGACCCTTCCTTCTTACTGGAGCCAGTGAAAGACGGTCCTGCCGCGGAGCGGGAGGAGATGGCCAGGGACGAAGTCGGGGAGGTAGCCGCCCTTGTAGCCTCCAGGTTCCGACGTGAGCCAGGAGGCCCCTAGGACTCGCTTCTTTCTTTTTATCGAGTTTGTAGACCAGCTCGTGGAGCCATGAATAAATAGACTCTCTTGATTATTTGTGCCTGTGATACTTTTTGTCTTCTTCATGGTTTTGCCTGGCCGAGTCCTTAGCTCCGCAAGGCACTCAGAGGCCTTTACCAATCTCGAAGCTCTGCACAGGCACCTTCTCCGGGTCCTTATTGTATTAAGGACCCCGGAGGTCTCCGGAGCTCGCCCCATGAGGATGGGGAGGTCTGGATCTGCCGGCCACGTAGCGGGCTCAGTGCTCCCTTATAAGGAGGAGGAGGTCCGGCCCCGCGGGACACGTGGAGCCTTCTGAGCTTCCCCCCCCCCCCCCCGGAGAGGGAGGTCCGTCTTCTGCCGACCACGCGGCGGGTCCGGAGCCCCTCCTGAGGGAGCGGGAGCTCCGGCCCTGCTGGACACGTGGGTCCTCCGGAGCCCCCCCCCCCCCCCCCGCGCCGCTAGAGGGGGAGGTCCGGCTTCTGCCGGCCACGTGGCGGGTCCGGAGCCCCCCCCTGAGGAGGCGGGAGCTCCAGCCCCACTGGACACGTGGGGCCTTCGGGCCCCGCCCCTGTTGAAGGAGCGAAACCCGGACCTTCCGGTCCTGTCCTGGGGTAGTCGATAGCTCCTTGCCCCCCGCTTCATGCAGCCCCCGTTGCTGTAACCTGGAGGTCCTGCACACAGGTAGAGGAAACGTAATTCTCCTCGGGGGGTCCTCCCCTCCCATCTCTTAGTCTTATTCGGCTTACGATCCTGATCTGTTATACGGCGCTTGGGCAATTCTGTGCGCGAGACACCGGGGCTCCGGCTCCCTCCAAGGTCCGGGTACGATCGTCCGATCCCTAGTACCGGACCGTGCGCCGGGGAAGCAGAGTGCATAGGCTTTGGGTACGGAACCAGGCAAAGCGGTTGTACTCCCCTGGACCTCCGGAGGGCAGGATGCGCATGCTTTGGGCACAGAGCCGGCTAAGAGGGATACGCACCCTGGACCCCCCATGCACGGCGCAGGCCTTTCCTGGAGGTGACCGACTGGCACCGCAACACCTGACTGGGGGAGGCCCGAGAGACCCACCTGGCCATCGGCAGGTGCCTCAAGCGCAGCCGCCTTCGGTAGGATAGCAAATGCTGACTATGGATGAGCGCGGGAGAGAGGGAGCTAGATGTACGATAAACATACATAGAGAGTGCGATCATAAAAATTAATGCGTAATTTAAATGAGCACATGAGAGAGAGTGAAGTAGAACAGGTTTCTGTGTAAATGCACATAGGGGGAAGTCAGGCTGTACATGGGGGCAACGACCCGTCTCATTAAGAAGGGAAGCAAGACTCTACGCGCTTAGGGTCGGAACCAGGCCAAGCTGAACATAGTCCTGGACCGTCCCTTGAGACTTAGCTGCCCCAAGCGCTGTTCCTAGACTTTATGGGATTTATTACAGAAGGGTATGGCCCTGTTCTACTAACGCTCAGGAGGTAGGACTTACAGTGTTGTTCCACGCCAAGGGTTTTTGGGAACGGATCCCATACTTGGTTGAAAGGCATGTGTACCTGGGACGGCAACTTTCGTGACTCGGAAGGGACCTTCCCGGCTGGGGGAGAGTTTATAGGTCCTTCGCGGGAAAGTGCGTGCCGCAGCACCAGGCTGCCTTCCTGCAGGTCCCTGACGCGTTTGGTCCTTTGGCGGTAGTGCTAGCTTGGGCACCAGCCGAGGCCGTGCGTTGTGGGGCGTTACCTGCAGCCGAGCCTCGTCGACGAGGTTGTCATCTTCATGCTGGATCAGGTCCTGCGCGGCTTCTCCTGGGCGCCCCGGGGTACCCTCCCCTTCTGGCTAAGGCCTTCAAGGGGTAGGGGGACCCGGACTCTTCCTGGGAGACCCAAGGCGTCTTTCCCCTTCTGGCAAGGCCTTCAAGGGGTTGACAGACTCTGGGCGGCCCCCAGGAGGTACGACCGAGGCACGGAAGTGTGCACTCGGGTGGAGCTGGCCCGGTTCTGCACCATCGGGGCTGGTGCTTGGGCTGCTGTGACTACTTGGAGCTCCTCCAAGGTTGATATCGCAGCAGTTCAGTCTCCACTGAGGTTGTCATCTTCACGCTGGATCAGGTCCTGCATGGCTTCTCCTGGGCGCCCCGGGGTACCCTCCCCTTCTGGCTAAGGCCTTCAAGGGGTAGGAGGACCCGGACTCTTCTTGGAAGACTGTGACACCCTCGCCTCGGGTGTCAGCATATGTTCATGTTCTATGAAGAGGAAACATTTTAATGAAAAATAGGAACAGAGAGAATTATCAAAAGAATAGCCAATAAAGCCCTCAGAGAGCGCCGAAGGCAACTTCCGCGGCCAGCAGGCCACGTGGCGTGTTCGGAGCTCATCCCTGCAAAGCGGGGAGAGGCCGTCGCCAAGCTGGCTACGTAGCAGGGGCTCGTCTCCGCAAAAGGGAGAGGTCCGATCCTGTGGGACACGTGTTGCCCACAGAGCTAGCCTCTGCAGAAGAAGCAAAGACATTTCCGCAAGACACGTGTCATCCTCGGAGCTAGTCCTCACGGAAATCAGAGGACCAGTCGCGCGGGATACGTGTCGATCTCGGAGCTCATCTTCGAGAAGACCGGATCTATCGAACACGTGTCGCCACCGGAGCTTATCTCCGGGAGGTCTGTCGCTGCTGGACACGTGTCGACCTCGGAGCCGTCCCTGAGGAAGGAAGAGAGGGAAGACCAGCGCCAACACTTGGCGTGCGCGGAGCTCACCTCCAAAGAAGGGGGAGGTCTCGCTCGTGACACGCGACACAACCGGAGCTCGTCTCTGCGAAGGAGAAGATACCAGGCCCGGAAGGACACGTGGAGCTTTCGGAGCTCAACATCGCGAAGGTAACGAGTTCTGGAGCGGTTTTTACGCGTAAAGATACCGGTACGCAACAGAAACCGATCTAAATTCCACAATGTTACTAAAGATAAGATGTTAGGATCCAACAAAGATCTGAATAAGACTCTTATTCGGGATACAATCAGATTAGGACTCTTCTCTTCCCAATTATAAATAGAACCCAAAACCTCTGGCCGAAACTACAAACTTCTCTTTCGACTCCTGAGCCGATGACTTAGAGCCCTAGCCCTAACTCGCCGAGCAAACCATCGCTGAAGCGCAACAAGGGAGATCATCGGAGAAGAACCGAGCGGTCTGAGGAGGACCTCGAAGTCAAGAAGAACGTAAGGTAGGACTTCAATATCATTGTGTTCATCTCTTTGCATCTGTTCTTCAATTCCTTTCGAACAGAAGCCTTCTCGTGGGCAGATCACTGGATGATCAGTTTGATCTAAAGACAAGATCATCGCCACGTCCACCTTTGATCCGAACACCCCTGTCCATACAAGGCCATGCAAGAACACGTACAGATCGATCTAATAAAACTAATCATGAGATAGCATGCATATGCATCATCACATCTAGTTTAAGGTTTGTGCATAAATATTGATTGCTGTGAATCCTGTATGCACGTGATCCTACCTAGCAGGACAAGCTCAGGGAGCTGTCTACGACGAACTGCAGCAACCAGGTTTTGAGAATCAAGAACAACCGGAACCGCAAGAACAAGGCAAGTGCTCCTTGACCATATTGATCCTATGTTTTGGATAAAACTGTTTTGTTTTGCAAAAAGGTGTGTGTGCTGAGTCAAACATGATGGGAAACCTTTTTTTATAGGAGTTTACTAGTATTGGTTAAACCACCCTTGTCGCCTGGGAAGTTTATAAGTCGGGTATGGTTTTTGCTTTATGCTTCGCTGAGTCTATGGGATTGGGAAGCGAGATAGATGTGTCTAGCTAACTGCACTCGTATTGATAATAAGTAACTGATGAAGTTAATGAATATGGACCGGAGGGATTTCTAGGCAAGCCTGGGTTTGTGAATGTGGTAGCATGAGATGGTGGTTTTACTTGCCGTAGATCTAAGGACCGGTTCATGCATGCACATGCCAGGGTAACAGTGCCCCCACAAGGCCAAGTATGGGTGCGGCTTAGCTGAGTAATTAGGTAAGTTACTAGAGTGTTATGGACTGTGGAAGGCGCGGGGAATGGGAGTCGAGTGAGGAATGCTCTGGGAACTGCATGGCACAAGAGGGGGCCCGTGGGTGGGAGAATTGGAGATTCTAGCCTGCCGGTGAAACCTTAGTGAGTCCATACATCTAGTAACCCCTTTGTAAAGGCTATTTTGTGATCTCTTGACCATACACCGACGGATGTGTACTGGTATAATGGAGGTTCTGCAGTCGCCGACGGGTGACGAAATCACAAACTTGTGGGTAAGAGGTGCACACTCTGCAGAGTCTAAAACTATCATGATAGCCGAGCTTACGGTCACGAGCACCTGGCTAAACTGCCATGATTAGTTGGGATGGTTATAGGGAAGGTTCTTGGTTATGGATTTGGTTACGGTTTGGTTGTCGGGACTGTTGAGTCTGGGTGATGAGATGGTTGCATGACTGTGGGACATGACATGAGATTGGTCTCGGTGTGAGACGAGGTTGATTTACGAGGTGAGATGGTAGCGAATACGAGGAGGTATTCGTGAGTATGAATAAAGGATTGGTTAATGTTCGGATGGAACACGGGAAGTGATGGAGGTATGTTGGTAATTTAATACATGTTGGGATTACATCTAAAGTTAAGTTGCTGTTTTATCATGGTTTTACAAATCTGCTTTTCTGCAAATAAGCCTTTTATACCTACCTTGTTTATGAGCTGCATATCATGTGTTTTTCCCGCACTTGCTGAGTACGTCATTGTACTCAAACTTGCATTATTACTTCATTATCAGCAGCAGGAGAAGCCTACTATGAAGACCAAGTGGAGCCATAAGGCGTGTGATCTGTTCTCAACCTTGCCTGTGGAGGGAGTAGAGATGGAGCCACTACTGCTTAGATTTGCCTCCGCATTAGTTTTTGCTTCCGCATTAAAATAAAGACTTCTGCTGCATAGAAATAAGACTTCCGCTGTAAGCATGAGTCCAAGACTCATGAGACGTTGTAACAAACTTTGTTATTCGTGGTTATATATATTCTGAATTCAGTTTGTGGAATATATGTATATGTGTGAGGAACATCCTGGGCACACATATGCATTAGTTCTTGGTTCCGTGGTTTTTCCCACAGAATTGAGGGCGTCACAAAGACCCAAGGCGTCTTTCCCCTTCTGGCAAGGCCTTCAAGGGGTTGACAGACCCTGGGCGGCCCCCAGGAGGTACAACCGAGGCACGGAAGCGTGCACTCGGGTGGAGCTGGCCCGGTTCTGCACCATCAGGGCTGGTGCTTGGGCTTTTGTGACTACCTGGAGCTCCTCCAAGGCTGATATCACAGCAGTGCAGTCTCCACTGACTTCCCGGGGTAGCCGCACTCAGCTACTGCCCCGGCTCGTCATCACCGGAGCTGATGTCCTTGCCGTTGTGCACCGTCTTCACGACGCGCTGAGGCTCCTGAAACCCCACCTGATGGCCGGCGCTGACTGAGGCGTCGACTTTCTGCTTGCCCTCCCTCTGAGGGAGGGGCGGGGCCTCAGCTCTCTGCTGCCTCCCTTTGCGGAAGCGCTCTGCGAGCCTCTGAATGTCCCAGCACTTGGGGGCAGTATTATTGCTGGTGCCATGCACGGGGCACAGCTCGCCTTGGTCACCATCTGGGGCTGGCGACTGCCGCTGCCTTTTGTCGGGGCGTGGCCCCCGAGCTCCACTGGATGTCACTGCTGCGGCGACGGGAGCCACGGTCGATGACTTCATCTTGCCACTCCCCCGGTTCTTGGCCTTCTTGCCACCTCCATAGGAAGCAGCGCCGGACCCGGGCTGCCCTCCTGACTCGGAGGCTGGCAGAGAGTGCCAGTTCCGCCCTTCGGCTGCTCTGGCGCACTTGTCCGCCAGGCTGAAGAGCTCGGAGACGTCGCGGACCTCTCTGGTCGCGAGCTTCTCAAGCATTTTCTCGTCCCGGACACCCTGCCGGAACGCCACCACCACAGAAGCACTTTGAATATGCGGGATGGTGTTGCGTACATGGGAGAACCGCTGGATGAAGGAGCGCAGTGATTCCCCAGGTTGTTGCTTGATGGCGTGGAGGTCAAGCTCCGTGCCGGGACGGGTGTAGGAGCTGCCGAAGTTGGCGATGAACTGCCGGCGGAGCTCTCCCCAGGAAGTTATGGAACCCTGGGGGAGGTTCATGAGCCAAGACTGGGCTGGGCCGGTCAAGGCGACGGGGAAGTAGTTGGCCATGACGGCCTCATCCCCTCCCGCGGCAAGTACGGCGGTGGAGTAGATCTGGAAAAACTCCGCCGGGTTGACGCTGCCGTCGTACTTCTCAGGCAGGTGCGGCCGAAACTTGCGTGGCCACCTCGCGAAGCGAAGGTGGGGTGCCAGGGCCGCACATCCTGCCCCTGTTGCCGCACCTGTTGGTGCCGCGAACGCTTGGTTCGCCCTTGGCACGGTGTACCCCGGTATGGGCAAGGCTGCACCATAGACCGGGGGCACCGTTTGCAGGGCATATGGTTGTGGAATATGCTGCGCGGTGTATGCCTGGGGCAGAGATCGTGTGGCGAAGATCTGCTCTTCAGGCTGGGTCGAGGCCGACATCATGCTGTCGCCAGCCTCTTGGTTGCGACGCCTTTCCCGACGTCGCTCGAGGTACACCCGGGCATCCTGGCCCAAGTGACATCGTTCCAGCTCTGCCCTCAGGTCCGTCGACGGAAGCCTGGTGGAGCTGGAGTCCGCTGTCTGCCCGTCAACCGTTGGCGTGCGCGTCAGCGATACCGCCGGTTGGCCGGAGTGTCGCCCCCGCCGAAGTCGAGGGTTTGCGGCGGCGACGACGAGGCGGTCTACCTCGCGTATCCACTGCTGGGTCGCTGAATGGGGTGCGTCCCCAGCAGGTGGATTGTGCAGTAGCGCTCTTGCTGCAGCTAGCGCACCCACATGGGGAACGCTCAGCGCCGCAGTAGATCTCACGCTAGCTGGAGCCTGCATTGCCGGAGTCAGCGTCGCCGGGTCGGCTGCTGGCTTCCAGCTTGCACCGGCACACTCCGTCCGGAGTGTGTCTACACGTATTCCCCGCTGGTCACGGTTCGCCGTGAGCTCGGGGGAGGAGAGCTTGCCGTTGAAGGGAGCTTGGTCATCTTCGTGGGCAGAAGCTCATCGCGCAAGGGAAAAGCCCCCTACCTGGCGTGCCAAATGTTGAAGTGTGTGGTCGATACTTCCCTCGGATCTGCACAGGGCAGCCCGCGGAGGTTCTTTTTCGGAGGGGCTAGTCACTTGCAGAGAGCTTGAGCGTAGGGACGAGTTTGGGAGGAGCTTGACACGGCGAGTTTTATGTGGTTCGGGCCGCCGGAGCGTAAAACCCTACGTCCACGGTGAGCTGAGGTGCTCGCTGTATTGCTTGACCGGAGTCCTGAGCTTGAGGATGAGTTACCTAGGGTATGAGTTGCTGAAGTGCGAACCCTTGCTAATGTCGCCTACCCGAGCCTTTTATAGTCCAAGGATCGTGTGGCTTACAAGGGGCACCCGGGACCCGACAGGTGGTCCCGGGGAGATTGCCTGCCGACTATCATATCTGCAGTTATGTCGGTAGTTGTCTCTGGTGAAGGCTTCTGAGTCTTCGTCTTGCCGCCCTGCCCATGCCGCATGCTAGTCGTAGTGGTTGATGACGACGGAGGCGGCAGGGGATGTCTTTTCACTGTGTTTATTGGCTGGCAGGTTCTGACACCGCGCGCCAGTCTGTGATGCGACTGGGCGCATCGGCACCTGACAGAGGCGTGCTCCGCGTCTCCGCGTCTTGGGAAGGCGCGGGCCTTGAATACCTTGTACGGGCAAGGTATGGGGCGTCTTTACGCCCGCTGCCTACCGCTCGGGGGCAGGCAGCGCTCTTCTGCTGGACACGTGGCGGGCCCGGAGCCCTCCTCAGAGGAGAGGAGGTCCGACCCTGCAGGACACGTGGAGCCTTCGGATCTCTCCCCGCGGAGGGGGAGGTCCGGCTTTTGTCGGCCACGTGGCGGCCCCGGAGCTCTCCTCTGAGAAGAGGGAGGTCCGGCCCCGCTGGACACGTGGCGCCTTCGGACCTCTCCCCCGCGGAGGGGGGTGGTCCGGCTTTTGCAGGCCACGTGGCGAGCCCAGAGCTCTCCTCTTAGGAGAGGGAGATCCGGCCTCGCTGGACGCGTGGCGCCTTCGGAGCTCTCCCTGCGGAGAAGGGCGAGATCCTTAGGCATTTTCCCCTGTGCGCGGGGGTACCCCATATCGCGGGTACCGACAGCGTTGGATCGTGAGCTGGCGGCTCGCCGAGAGGTAGAGAAGCTCCAGTCTTCGCGGTCTACCGAGGCCCAGGCGGTCTGGGGCTTTATTGCCGAGGCGGGGTCCGCCTTGGCTCCTCTTGGTTTCAGCCCGGTGCGGATGGAGGCTGTCGAAGTGTTCGGTTGACACTTCCCCCGGGCCTGCACTGGGCAGCCCGCGGAGGTTCTTTTTTCGGTGGGGCTAGTCCCTTGCGGAGAGCTTGCGCGGATGGACGAGTTAGTAAGAGCTTGATACTGAGAGTTTTACGTGGTTCAGGCCGCCGGAGCGTAAAACCCTACGTCCACGGCGAGCTATGGAGCTCGCTGTATTGCTTGCCGCTCAGGGCCGGAGTCCTGAGCTTGGGGGTGAGTTACAGCTTGGGAGTGAATGGCTAGCGTGTGAGTTGCAGAAATGCGAACCCTTGCTATCGTCGCCTACCCGAGCCTTTTATAGTCCAAGACTCGGGTGGCTTACAAGGAGGGCCCGGGACCCGACAGGTGGTCCCGGGGAGATTGACTGTTATCTACCGTATCTGCAGTTATGCCGGTAGTTGTCTCTGGCGAAGGCTTCCGAGTCTCTGTCTTGCCGCCCTGCCCATGCCGCACGCTAGTCGTAGTGGTTGATGACGGCACAGGCGGCATGGGATGTCTTGTCGCGGTGTTTATTGGCTGGCAGGTTCTGACACCGCGCGCTAGTCTGTGATGCGACTGGGCGCAACGGCACCTGACAGAGGCGTGCTCCGTGTCTCCGCATCTTGGGAAGACGCGGGCCTTGAATACCTTGTACGGGCAAGGTATGGGGCGTCTTTACGCCCGCTGCCTATCGCTCGGGGGCAGGCAGCACCGTTCTTCTGGCCACGTGGCAGGCCCGGAGCCCTTCTCAGGGGAGAGGAGGGTCCGGTCCGCGGGGCACGTGGAGCCTCCGGACCTCTCCCCGTAGAGGGGGAGGTTCGGCTTCTGTCGGCCACGTGGCAGGACCGGAGCTCCTCTCTGAGGAAAGGGAGGTCCGGCGCGGCCGGATACGTGGCACCTTCGGACCCCTCGCCCGCGGAGGGGGAGGTCCGGCTTCTGTATGCCACACGGCGGGCCCGGAGCTCTCCTCTGAGGAGAGGGAGGTCCGGCCCCCGCCGGACGCGTGGCGCCTTCGGAGCTCTCCCTGCGGAGAAGGGCGAGTTCCTTAGGCATTTTCCCCTGTGCGCGGGGGTACCCCATATCTCAGGTACCGACAATGGCCCCCGGGCCCATCTCGGGGGAGATAGCGAGCCCGAGGTGGGACCTCCGTCTCTTCTGATCCGTGCACTTTCTCTAAGTCCCGCATTGACCGCTGCCGGAGCACGAACGGTCGCAGGATCGTGGGAGCGTGCGCCCACTTGATGGTTGCTTTTACTGCGGCGGTTCCCAAGACTGCCATTTCTGCATGTTGCGGTGCTTTCTTCGGGAACCGCCAAAGTGCCTTGCCGGCTTGTCTTCTTAGGAGACTGACTCCTTGACCCACCGCTTCAGTCGGGTAGCTTGGGTCCACCTGTCATCGGTGCTCGGTCTAGGAGCCGAAGCGGTTGCCGATGCGGTGTATTCGAAGAGTTCCGAATCGCTTGGGATTGCACCCGGGAAGGTTTTTAGAGGGGATCTTACCCTCATTGCGGTTTCCCTTCGCACCTCCCAGCGTTTCTTCTCGGACTCTTGTGCTTTTGCCCTCTTGCCCTTGAGTCCTCCCTTGCCATGGCCTCCAACCCGCCACCAGAGAAGAAGCGCGCTCGATCTCCTCCAGCGGCGGCGTCTGTGCCAAGTCGAGAATCTGGGGTGCCTGGCACTCCTTCCGGTGGCGACTCGAAGAGGCCCCGGGCTGATGCGTTGAGGGAAGCTTCTGGGGCGTCCCCTGCTCCGCCAGTTCAAGCGACTGCGGAGCGGCCGTCAGTGACGGCAGCGGGCTCTGGGAGTCCTACCCCGGCTCGGAAGTCGGGGTTCAGAGCCCGCTGGAGTGTCCGCGCTTTCCGGCCATCCCCGACTTGCGGGGAGTCTGTGCCGTTGCGCTCGGAGCCCGGGACAACTGCCGCGGCCCCCAAGCCAGCGCGAACTTCTCCTGTTCCGGTGTGCCCGGACTCCTCGGCGGCGTCGTCTCTTCCTGCTGAGACGGCCTCCGCGGCCCCCAAGCCAGCGCAGGTCGACCCTGCACCAGGCGGCCCGGCCTTTATTCCAGCGCCGCCTTCCCCGGCTCGCCCCTCTCCACAGGTCAAGAAGCCTGAAGCCAAAGAGGGCCCGGCAGGTCCGGCTGCCAGAGTCCCGGCGCCAGCTTCCCCTGGCCGGCGTCTTGTCTTGGTTGCTGGTGCTTCGACTCCTCTTGAGGATGAGGTGATGGAGGAGGTCGGGGGAACTGCCCCGGCTGTAAGGGTCTCAGTTTTTGACACCCATTTGCAGTGTTCATCACCACACCACACACCTCATTTGAGCAAGAATGATGAACACAAATGAAGAGCAAGTAACAATTATCAACATGCTCATTAGAGAACAAACTCACACATTGCAAAAGTGGTATTTCCCACATGTGATATAGATGGGCTGGACATATGAAAACTCCTACACTTTGCTAAGGATGTCCATGCCAAGTTTCACCCAAATTCAAAACCTTTTTGAGGTCATTTTGGGTATAGATAGGAGGAGGGCAGTTTGAAACCATATTCAAATTCAAACTGTTTTCACCCACTGAATTTAAAAGTGGAAGGCATATTCTCACTCAGCACATTTTTGTGAGCTCCCACACCAATTTTCACTCCATTTGGAGTTGATCTTGACATGAGCTAAGGGGGAGAAATTCAAACTTTATTTGAATTTCAAACTGAACTTGTGCTGAAATTCATTCAAACCAAACCTCATTTGAACTTTGATCAATTCAAATGGCTCATGAGTGAATAATTTGAATTGCCAAGGGTAGTATAGGGTTCACTGTTTACCACAGCTGTTAGGAGTAAATTTCAGAGGTTAAAAGGAGGGGTGGGACCCACATGTCAGCCTCTGCCTCAATACAAACCGACTGAAACACAGTTCAGTCGGTTCCCGGCTGCTGTGTGCGCGCGCCACCGAAGGGGGGCAGCCGGCGCCAGCTCCTGCTGCGCGCCCCAAGCCGGAGACCAGCCGCCGGGCTATTTATTCCCTCCCCGGCGTGCTCCGATCACTCATTCCCCGAGCTGCCGGCATACTCGGCTGTTTTTCCACTGCCATCACCGCCGCTCGAGCTCCCGCTTGATCAAGCCGATCGCTCGCGAGCACAGCCTCCTCCACAGCAAAACGGCACCAAGGGATCGAGAGCAACCTCCCACACTCCGTGTTGGCCAGTGAGCAAGCTTCCTCGAGCTGTACGAGTCATTTCTCCGGCGAGCCGAACATCGCCGCCGATCGGGCTCCCGTGGACAGCACGGCACAGCCGTTGTCACGTCCTCTTCTCTACACAAGAAAGGTGCGTGATTGTATGTAGATGGAGTAGCCGAAAGCCGTTTGGTGATTGATCAACCCTCGGCCGAGAATTTCCAAATTTACTCTTGATCAGTTCATAAGAACCGAGCTCACCTTCGGGTGAAATTCGTGCTCTATGCACGAAGGTTGGACAAGCTCGTTACCTAGTAGCTTCTATGCATGCTAGCGCCCATGCTCGGACTGGAATTGGAGAAAACCATCGAGAATCGGCCATGATATGGCTGTTTTCCCCGCCGCCATGGCTGAACACCTCGGCTCACCGTCGAGAGCCTAGTTGCCGGTACTTCTAGCTTCCACCCAGCCCTAGTTCGTGTTTCCCATGCCCTACTGATGCTCTCCGACCGATTTCCGGTCGATTTGGTGCACAGGAGAGCGGGACCGACCTCACCGGAACCCTAGCAGGTGCTGTCACCGGTGCGCACGGGTTTCCGGTCATCGCCGGCGGCCGGCGACCCTACCATCGAGTCCAGGGGGTCGGAAAAGGGGCAGGCGGCAAGTTTCGGGCCGGGGGGTGGCCGGGAACTCAGTTCCGGCGAGGGTCGCCGGAGAACGCCACCGCCGCGCAGTTGGCGCGAGGAGGGAGACGACGCACTGTGTGCGGGGCCCACAAGCCAGAGTTTAAACTTTTCCCCGAATTTCAGTTTTAGTTCAAACTTCAAATCTTTATAACTTTGGCTAGAAAGCTCCAAATTGAGTGAACCAAATTTTGCTGGATTCAGCTCTCTGAGTACATTCCAGAAAATCAAGTTTCACTTCATGAAATTCCTTATTTCTCCAGAATTAATTCCTTAAAGTTTAAACTGTTAGGAATTTTACCTGGAGAATCCTTTGGAGGAAAATCCTGAAATTTTGCTGAGATGTTCACCAAAATATCCTTGAACTACCATAAAAATTTCAGATCTATTTGAGCTCATTTAGTCCACCTAATGGTGTGATTAGTGAAACTGTCCCAGAGAAAATAGAAAATGTTCAGAAACATTTTCAGGATTTTCTCAGAAATTGTTTAGCTCATATCTTTAGTTAGAGACTTCCAAATTAAGTGAGACCAACTCCATTAGAACCCTCTGAAAATCTAGTTTTCAGAAAGTCATAGTTTGTCTCATGAAAATTCCTAGAACGCCCTAAGAGTTCCAATTAAGGTCAAGGGCATAATTATTTGTGGAGGGCTCAAATGAGCTTTGCTGCAACTAAAACTTGACCAAGTCTCTGTTTAGGTTGTAACCAAGCCACAGTAAAAGTTTCACAGTCATTAGGTCTATCTAGCAAAGGTTGTAGACTTCACAACTTCCAACTTAATACAAATGCATTAAATTAATACATGTATTGTTTCTATCATGTAGTCGCTAAGGTCGAGGAGGAACCCGAAGTCCTAGACTTCGTTACTCCGGAGGAACAGCTAGCCTATGACCAAGAGCAGCAAGGCAAGCCCCGGTTTGCATTAACCCTTTTTACAAATGTTTATTGTTTTGAGTACATCTTTGAATATTGTTCTTTGCATTAGAGTCTTGATTGGAAACCCAACTGCACAGCCAAGAAAACCATGGGTTGGGTTCAGGATGGAAAACCTCGTTAGCCACTGCATGGCTAGGATAGAGTAGGATTCGGTACAAGTCGAGTAGTTGGAACTACTCGCGAGAATAGGCTAGAGGCACATTGCTCGGGTAGAGATAGCACATGATACACATGGCAAGAAAATGAGACCGAGCGGAGAGTAAGGGCAGCAGGACTTTGGGGCCTGTGTGCTGTAGCTCCGCTTGTGTCGATTGAGGACCGAGCCGTGTGCGGGCCTGTTGAACAAGCTAGAACAGTACCGAAGACCTACCGGCTATATGGGAACCGGGAAACTGATGTAACTCGGGTAGCTGGGTATTGAGGCATTGCCCGTCGTTCAGAGGGTAGGTTGAGAGCTCGAGGTGTAAATCAGCTGGCGGCACAGAGATGCGCGTGCAGGGACCTCTTGCTCGGGACGATGGGACCGGTTCAATATTTGGCTGACGGGTGAAAGGTAGTCGCGTACGGCGTCCGTGATGGTTGTTGTAGGCAACATCGAGTACGGGCGTACGTGACGGGTTGTTCGGGTAACCCTGCAGGTGTAAATCGATTATAATCGCCGTCCCTCGCGGTCAGTGAGTACCACTTGTTCACTGTACCGTGACGTAGAAAGAATAGGCTAGTCACATGTTAAAATGTTGCTGATTGAAAGCTGGACATTGATTGTTAATGATATGCTGTAGCTTAGAGCTAACTAAAGTTCTTTTCAACTTTGGGCAAAGTACATGAGAGAAATGCGTTTCTTGTTTGATTGCGGCTCTCTCATGTACCTTAGCGTAAGGTTTCCACAACCTGCTGCTAAAACTTGAAAGTAAGGTTCTACTAATTAGGTGAGTCCTTGCAAATGATTTTTACCTCATGTAACCCATAACCCTCATGTAGAAGTTCCATGTTTAGGTGAGACGGGTCAGACTTGCTGAGCCTTCGTGCTCACTGCTTGTGTTTGAAGCTTTTGCAGGGTTCTATGAGGAAGGGACTCCCGAAGAGGAGACGGAACCCCAGGAGGGGAACCCCGTCGAGTGGGAGTCGTGCACGCCGCAGAGTTAGTGTGCGTGTGTGCTAGCAAGGACACGTTCAAGGGATGAACGTGCACTTGATGCTTAGTCTACGCCCGCGAGTGTGGACTCAACTTATTTTGATGTAAACATGTGCATAAACTTGTTTATGTAATAAAATTTCCGCTTCCGCTTTGTACCTTTGACGTGTGTTATACGGTGCTGTGCAACGCAGCACCCCTCAGCGTGATCCTGGCTCGACAGGACCAATGGGGTCGTGTCAGCGTTGGTATCCTGTTGCTCCATTGCCTCTGGCTGATGCCTTCGCGCTTGCCGAGACGAGCGTCCGGCAGGTCTTGGCTGCACTAGGTCGCGAGCGGGAGGAGTATACAGTTGAACGGGATCGCCTCCTCACCTGGGGGAACCTTTTGCAGGAGCGTACCGCTAAGGTCAGGAGCGAGCTCGACTCCAGGCGGGAGTTGCTCGACTTCAGGGAAGTGCTCCTCGACCGGCTGAAGCGGGCTGTCGAACGTATGGACGCCGAATCGCGGCGGATCAACAGGGAGGCCCTGGAGGCTCACGCCCAGGCCGAGGAGAGCCTCTCTGCTTCTGAGGAGATACGGCAGCGGATGGAGCGCTGTAAACTCGCCGTTGAGGAACGGGAGCGTTCCACGGCAGCCGAGGCGGAGAGGGTCGCCGCGCAGCTGGCGGCGGGCGAGGATGACCTTCGAGCTCGGATCGAGGAGCTTGAGATCCTGAAGGCAGACCTCGACCTGAGGGAGGAACAGGTCTCCCGCGAACGCCGCGCGGTCTTGGAACGGGAGTTGGCCGCCGACTTCTAGGCTTCTGAGTTGGAGCGGCTCGCCAAGACTCTCCATCTTCGGGAGAGCTCCCTGGCGGCCAAGGAGAAGGAATTCTCGAGAGAAACCTGGAGGCCCTACAGGCAGCCCGCCGCGAGGTGGAGGAGCTCTCGGCCTTGCGGTCCTCCGAGGCTCTTGCGGTCTCGAGCTTCGTGGATCGAGCGGGGTCCGCCCTGATCCCTGTTGGCTTCAGTCCGGTGAGGGCCGCGGCTCCTGCGTTGAAGGTGGCGGAGGTGATCCCCGCACTGGAGTCGATCGGCGCCAAGCTGGACAGGCTAGACTCGGTGGTCGCCAGCGAGCTTGAGGCCGAGGGTCGCGGCCTAGCCCTAGAGGTCGCGTCACATGTGCTGGCATGCTTCAAGAGCCGCGACCCCTCTTTCTTGCTAGAACCAGCGAGAGAGGGCCCAGCCGTGGAGCGGGAGGAAGCTGCCAGGGCTGAAGTCGAGGATGTGGCCGCCCTTGTAGCCGCAAGGTTCCGGCGGGAGCTGGGAGGTCCTTAGGACTTGTTTACCCCTTTTTATCGAGTCTGTAGTCCAGCTCATGGAGCCTCGCATAGTTTGACTCTTTTAGATATTTGTGTCTGTGATGCTTTTTCTCTCCTTCTTGGCTTTGCCTGACTGAGTCCTTAGCTATGCAAGGTACTCAGAGGCCTTCTCCAATCTCGGAGCTCTGCACAGACAACTTCCCCGGGCCCTAACGATGTTAGGGGCCCCCGGGGGTCTCCGGATCTCGCCCTATGGGGAGCTCCAAATCTGCCTGCCACGTGGCGGGTCCGGAGCCCCTCCTTAGGGGGCGGGAGCTCCGGCCCTGCTGGACACATAGGGCTTTCAGAGCCCTCCCACCGGGGGGAAGGTCCGGTTTCCGCCTGCCACATGGCGAGCCCGGAGCCCCCCTCCGGGGAGGCGAGAGCTCCGGGCCCGCTGGACACGTGGGGCCCTCGGGCCCCGCCCCTGCTGAAGGGGCAGGACCCGGTCCTTCCAGTCCTAGGCCGGAGTAGTTCATAGCTCCTTTCCCCCCTCTTCATGCAGTCCCCATTGCCGTAACCTGGAGGTCCTGCACACAGGCAGAGGAAACGTAATTCTCCTCGGGGGGTCCTCCCCTCCTGTCTCCTAGTCTTATTCGTCTTGCGATCCTGATCCGTTATACGGGGCTTGGGCAATTCTGTGCTCGAGGCGCCAGAGCTCCGGCACCCTCCGTGGTCCGAGTACGGTCGTCCGATCCCTAGTACCAGGCCTTGCGCTGGGGAAGCAGAGTGCACGTGCTTTGGGTTCATGACAAGGCAAAGGGGTTGTACTCCCCTGTACCTCCGGAGGGCAGGATGCGCATGCTTTGGGCTCATGGCCTGCTAAGCTGAATACGCACCCTGGACCCCCCATGCACAACGCAGGCCTTTCCTGGAGGTGACCAAATGGCACCGCAACACCTGACTGAGGGAGGCCCGAGAGACTCACTCGGGCATCGGCAGGTGCCTCAAGCGCAGCCGCCCTCGGTAGGATAGCGAATGCTGACTATGGATGAGCGCGGGAGAGGGGGAGCTAGATGTACGATGAGCATACATAGATAGTGCGATCATAGAAATTAATGCATAATTTAAATGAGCGCATGAGAGAGAGCTAAGTAGAACAGGGTTCTGTGATCATGCCCATAGGTGGAATTCTAGCTGTACATGGGGGCAATATTCCGCCTCGTCCACAAGGGAAGCAAGACTCTACGCGCTTAGGGTCGGAACCAGGCTAAACTGGACGTAGTCCTGTACCGTCCCTTGAGACTTAGATACCTCAAGCTCTGTTCCTAGATTCTATGGGACTCATTACAGAAGGGAACAACCCTGTTCTACTGATGCTCAGGGAGGAGGACTTACAGTGTTGCTCCATGCCAAGGATTTTGGGAACGGATCCCACACTCGGTTGAAAGGCATGTGTACCTGGGGCGGCAGCTTTCATGATTCGGAAGGGACCTTCCCTGCTGGGGGAGAGTTTATGGGTCCTTCTCGGGAAAGAGTGTGCCGCGACACCAGGTCGCCCTTCTGCAGGTCCCTGACGCGTTCGGTTCTTTGGCAGTAGTGCTTAGAGCATCAACCGAGACCTTGCGTTGTGGGGTGTTACCTGCAGCCGAGTCTCGTCGTCGAGGTTGTTATCTTCACGCTGGATCAGGTCCTGCGCGGCTTCTCCTGGGGCCCCCGGGGAGTTCTCCCCTTCTGGCTAAGGCCTTCAAGGGGTAGGTGGTCCCGGGCTCATCTTAGATGACCTAAGGCGTCTTCCCCTTCTGGCAAGGCCTTCAAGGGGTCGGCAGACCTTGGGCGGCCCTCGGGAGGTATGTCCGAGGCACGGAGGTGTGCTCTCGGGTGAGGCTGGCCTGACCTCGCACCATTGTGGTCGGTACTAGGGCTGCTGCGACTACTTGGGGCTTCTCCAAGGTTGGCGCCGCAGCAGTGCAGGCTCCACTGGCCCGGGACGGCAGCCGCAGCCGGCTACCGCCCTGGCCCGTCACTGTCGGAGCTGGAGTCTTCACCGTTATGCACTGTCTTTATGACACGCTGAGGCTCCTAAAACCCCACCTGATGGGCGGCGGTGACTGGGGCATCGACCTTCTGCTTGCCATCCCTCTGAGGGTAGTGCGGTGCTTCAGCTCTCTGCTGTCTTCCCTTGCGGAAGCGCTCTGCGAGCCTCTGGATATCCCAGCACTCGGCAGCAGTATGGTTGCCGGCGCCATGCACGGGGCATAGCCCGCCCTGGTCACTATCTGGGGCCGGTGACTGCCGCTGCCTTTTGTCGGGGCGTGGCCCCCGTGCTCCACTAGTCGTCGCTGCTGCGGCGACGGGAGCCGTGAACGATGACTTCATCTTGCCACTCCCCCGGTTCTTGGCCTTCTTGCTACCCCCGTAGGCAGCAGCGCCGGACCCGGGCTTCCCTCCTGACTCGGAGGTTGGCAAAGAATGCCAGTTCCGCCCTTCAGCTGCTCTGGCGCATTTATCCGCCAGGCTGAAGAGCTCAGAGACGTCGCGGACCTCTCTGGTCGCGAGCTTCTCAAGCATTTTCTCGTCCCGGACACCCTGTCGGAACGCCACCACCACAGAAGCACTTTGAATATGTGGGATGGTGTTGCGTACCTGGGAGAACCGCTGGATGAAAGAGCGCAGCGACTCCCCAGGCTGTTGCTTGACGGCGTGGAGGTCAAGCTCCGTGCCGGGACGGGTGTAAGAGCAGCCTGTGACGCCCTCAATTCTGTGGAAAACCACGGAACCGAGAACTAATGCATATGTGTGCCCAGGATGTTCATCACACATACACATACAATTCCACAAACTGAATTCAGATTTATATATTACCACGAATAACAGAGTTTATTACAATCACCTCATGAGTCTTGGACTCATGCTCACAGCGGAAGTCTTATTTCTATGCAGCGGAAGTCCTTATTTAAATGCGGAAGCAAAAACTAGTGCGGAAGCAAAACTAAGCAGAAGTGGCTCCATCTCTACTCCCTCCACAGGCAAGGTTGAGAACAGATCACACGCCATAATGCTCTACTTGGTCTTCATAGTAGTCTTCTCTTGCTGTTGATGAAGAAATAATAATGCAAGTTTGAGTACAATGATGTACTCAGCAAGTGCGGGAAAACACATGATATGCAGCTCATAAACAAGGTAGGCATAAAAGGTTTATTTGCAGAAAAGCAGTTCTGTAAAAACCATGATAAAACAACAACTTAAGTTTAAATGTAATCCCAACATGTATTAAATTACCAACATACCTCCATCACTTCCCGTGTTCCATCCGAACATTAACCAATCTTTTATTCATACTCACGAATACCTCCTCGTATTCACTACCATCTCACCTCATAAAACAACCTCGTCTCGCACCGAGACCAATCTCATGTCATGACCCATCAGTCATGTGTGACACCCGGTTTTTCCGAAGAAACAACCAAGTGAATATCACATGTATGCCAGGATCATTTTCTCATACATGTGATGACAAATAGTGAAGCATCATTTATTACAAGCCAGGTGTCGAATATAAGTAAGTCTTACAAAGTAAATGTCTCGATGGACAATAATAAGTTCATCACAAGTAAATAAACTAGCAGCGGAATATTATTCTTTAGGGCTCCATCACAGGCGTTGCCCGGGGGTCTTCATGAACCTAAAAACCTTCCTCGGGTTCAAAGTCTTGGTCATTATACACCACCTCATTATCTTGACCTGAGCAGCAATATAAACCAACAAATATGCAAGGTTGAGTACCAATGGTACTCAGCAAGTGTGGGAAAATTTCATCATGCATGGCTAGAACAAGGAGAGGTTGAACTCATGGTTAAAGCACTACGCAATTAATACCTATCACCTTAGCTTATTAAGCACCTACATTACTACACAGGTGAAAAGGTCCCAATCTCCCATCCCATCATTATAACCAAATAACCATAACATCATTTCCAATGTTAAGCTCCCCGCTTAACATCCAAAACCATCATTCCTCTAATCATGAATAAGTCCAGGCCGCTCTTAACCGTGAGCACGGCTGTCAAGACAGTTTTGACTCTGCAGAGTTTGTACCACTATACCCACAAGTAGTGATTTCATCCCCCGTTGCCGGGTGGACTAAAAGAACCTCCATTATGCCAGTGGCTACGATCCACATTCACACTTCCCAGGTGTGCAGCCAGGAGATCACTACGAAGCCTTTACAAAGGGATTCCCGACGAGCGTGGGCCCACTGAGGTTTCACCCCTAACAGCATACAAGAGGCTCCAACCCCGCTGCAGTGGCCCCCTCTTGAGCCTTGCGGTTCATATGGTAGTCCAGCTGACACCTACTCCCCGCACCATCCAACACACCCATACTACGCCAGGGATACACCTAATTAATTGGCCAAGCTGCCCCATCTCAGCATGTGGTTGGCACTGTAAAGCCGGGTTACATGCTCCATGAACCGGTCCTTAGGATCCAGGCAAGTACTAAACACAAACCCAAGTCTCGTGCACCCAGCACACAACCAAAACATCCAACTTGCCTTGATCCCTACCTCTACATAACTCACAATGTCTCATTCAAGAGTATGGTAATATAAACTGATGATCTCATGTCCCAAATATCCCATTCTAAGCATGGCTAAGCATATGCGTAATAATAAATGACATGGTAAAATAAGTCCCAACCCAAGCTACAAGGAAACAAGGTAATGCAATTCTAGGGAAACTTTCCTAGCATGGGTTTCATATTTCATTTGACAATGCAAATAATTCTATTTACACATCCTAGCATAGGATCAAAGTGGTCAAGGACACTTGCCTCCTTCTTGCTGCTCTTGAAATAGGTAGTCCTGATCTTGGAAAGGGTTAACTTGCTCTTGATCAGGTTCTACTTCATACCATCACACATAGCAAAAGAAAAACAACAATCATAAGACATAGTTCACACTTCTACTTCATACAAACCACACATTCATATTTATGAAATTCATTCACCATTATATGTGTTGTGGTTACTTTGTGTGTTGATCTGTGGCTTGCATACACTTTTATTTATATGTGTATGATTCCTACTTTGGTGTTCATATTTATACTTACATACTATATATATATATATGTGTGTGTGTGTTTCAGTTTTAAATAAATTCCTTTCATTAAACTACCAAGTATGTATGAAAAGTATTTTTCTTCCCCATATGTGCCTTCATAATTTCTACCAACCCTAAACTGAATTCTTTGTATTTTAGAAACTCCATTTATCATTTACTAGTTGCTATATTTTCAGATTTATATTCCTATGCATAATTGTGTATTTTATTATAAAATTAGTAATACACATCATCTAAACAGTATAGGTTCTGGTCCTAAATAATTTAATAACATATTTTGACCTTGGCCTCTGATGTAAACTATTTCATAATTATTTTCCCTATTTTTCTATAGCTATTCTTTACTTAAAAATGTGTCCCTATACTAAATAATGTGATTAATAAATGAAACAGATTCATATCAGCCCAAAAATATATTTTTATCTCACTCCAAAGTTTTCTAAGTACTGAGAAAGTTTTTAATTAATTTTGACAATTATGTTTGTCCCACTTTTTAATTTTTAAACACTAGTTACATATTCAATTTCCTAAATTAAATACTAAACAGGGCTAAAATAATGAATTCACCCCATTACAAGGTCTATAATATTATTTTCATAATTTCCAGGGGTCTAGCTACACTTATCAGAGGTGTTTTTCCTAATTTTTATTAAGTCCAGGGGCTAAAACTGATTTTTAAATGAATTTACATGATTTTCTGGAGTTCCAGGGGCTAGATCTGAAGTTTCCGGGGCTAGCTCTCAATTCCAGAGAACCCCAGGGGGTAGCACGTAAGAATTCCAGTATTTATAATGCGGGGCTGACGTGGACCGTCCGATTTTAAACCGACGGCTGAGATTATAACATCGAACCGGTACGCGGGGTTTTAAAGTCTACCGTGCGATTTAAAATAAACGGCGCACAAGCGGCCACGTCGCTCTGATCGAGCGCGGGCGGCGCACGGCGGCGGGAAGCGGCGATCTCGCCGGAAAGTTTCGGATCCTCGAGAATTCTGCCTAAAACTGTGATCTTATGGCATAGATCGGTAGAGGGGAGGTCGGGGATCTCACCTCGGGGGTTTTCTCGAGCTCGGGGGTCCTGGAAAGTGCTCAGCGGCGAGGTCCGAGGCAAAACCACGGCGAAGCTCGTCGGCGCTGGATTTACACCGTAAGTCTTCGGGTTTTCTGCACCTGCAAAGTTCCCCGGAGGCGGTGGATCAAGACCAGCGAGTTAGATCAGAGTTTCCGAGCTTAGATCGGCCAGAATTCACCGGCGAAGTCTCGGTGCTCACCGGAGTGAAAATCGGCGATCGCGTGGGAAAAACCGATCGGGGCTGGGGTTTTTATAGCCGGGGGAGGGCGGTGGGTCTGTTGCGATCGAGTTTGAGTCGTTTGGGACTAGAATTCGGGCTGCGGGACGCGGTTTCAGGGCGGTTAAGATCGCGCGCGCGGGAGAGAGTCCGGGGTCGCGGGGTTAGGGATGACAGGCGGGTCCCACCTGTCTGTGAGAGACAGCGCGGCGCGCGCGGGGGCGGGCTGGCGCGGGGAAACTGGGCCGGCTGGCGGGTTTCGGCCCACTGGCTGGTTTTTTTCCCGTTTCTCTTTTTCTTTTTCCATTTCTTTTCTGTTTTGAGTATAATTTGAATTCCAGTTTGAATTTGAATTTTTGCAAAACATGCAACACGTC
This sequence comes from Neostapfia colusana, assembly GCA_030760725.1. Taxonomy (NCBI): domain Eukaryota; kingdom Viridiplantae; phylum Streptophyta; class Magnoliopsida; order Poales; family Poaceae; genus Neostapfia; species Neostapfia colusana. The sequence continues at coordinate 2,024,365 of JASWHV010000010.1, read as the reverse complement.
CAAAAATTTCTAAATTCCCCTCTGAACATGGTTTAGGGTTTTGAATCAAAATTTGGGGTGTTACAGCTCTACCCCCCTTAAAAGAAATCTCATCCTCGAGATTGGTGTTTCTAAGAAAACAATTCCGGAAATTGTGCCTTAAGCTCATCTTCCCGTTCCCAGGTGGCTTCCTCTTCTGAGTGATGCTTCCACTGCACCTTGCACATCCGGATTCTTTTATTTCTGGTGAGGCGTTCCATCGTCTCCAAAATCTTGTATGGTTGCTCGGCATAAGACAAATCTTCAGCTACATCCACTTCATTCATAGGTAACACCTCTTCAGGCGTCCTCAGACATTTCTTGAGTTGTGACACATGAAATACATCGTGCACGTCCGATAGATGAACCGGTAACTCTAGTTGGTACGCCACTTCGCCTTTTCTTTCCAAAACTTGAAAGGGTCCGATGTATCGAGGTGACAACTTCCCTTTCACCTTGAACCGACGAAGTCCTCTGATAGGGGACACCTTGAGATAAACATAGTCTCCCACGTTGAAAACGAGCTCTCTTCTTCGTACATCAGCATAGCTCTTTTGTCGTGTTTGTGCTATCCTCAAATTGTTGCGAATCTCCCTCACCTTTGCCTCGGCTTCTTGTAGCACTTCTGGACCAAACACTTTACTTTCTCCTATTTGGTTCCAAAATAGGGGAGTTCTGCACTTCCTTCCATACAAAGCTTCAAACGGTGACATCTTCATACTAGCTTGATAACTGTTGTTATAGGAAAACTCCGCATACGGTAAGTTCTTGTCCCAACTCCTATTGTTTTTGAGTGCACATGCCCTTAACATATCTTCAAGGATCTGATTGGTTCTCTCCGTCTGCCCGTCAGTTTGGGGATGATAGGCAGAACTAAAGTTCAGATGGGTTCCCATGGTTTCATGCAACTTCTGCCAGAACCTTGAGGTGAACTGTGTCCCTCGATCCGACACAATCTTCTTTGGCACTCCATGGTAACACACGATCCTTGACATGTACAATTCTGCCAATTTGGATCCGCTGTAGCTTTCTTTCACAGGGATGCAATGAGCTACCTTGGTTAGCCTATCAATAATGACCCATATTGAATCATACCCGGATTGGGTCCTAGGCAATCCCACGACAAAATCCATGCTGATTTCTTCCCATTTCCATTCAGGCACTTTGAGTGGTTGCAATAATCCCGCGGGTCGTTGATGTTCAGCTTTCACCAACTGACATGTGTCACATAGGGCAACATGTTCCGCGACATCTCGCTTCATGCCATACCACCAATACCTGCTTTTGAGGTCCTGGTACATCTTCGTACTCCCAGGATGAATGGAATAGTCAGAATCGTGAGCCTCCTTCAAAATTAATTCACGGATCTCTTTTACTTCTGGCACACAGATCCTTTTCCTGTGCCACACCGTTCCCTGTTCATCCTCTCTAAAACCAGGAGCTTTATTTTCCTTAATGAGTTGTCTGATCTCTTGTATCTTCTCATCATTCTTTTGGCCCTCTCGTATGTCTTGCTCGAGTGTGGAGTCCACTTCCATGGCGATGGCTTCACCACTATTTACTAGACATAGATCGAGCCTTATAACCTCGTCCTTCAATTCTGCGGGCATGTCCTTCAAGCTCAACTTATTGACCTGCACTTTCCGACTCAAAGCATCGGCCACGACGTTTGCTTTCCCGGGATGATAGTTGATGCCCACATCAAAGTCATTGATTAGCTCTAACCATCTCCTTTGTCTGAGGTTGAGATCTGGCTGTGTGAATATGTACTTCAAACTCTTATGTTCCGTATATATCTCTGTCCTCTTCCCCATCAAATAGTGCCGCCAAATTTTCAACGCGTGTACCACTGCAGCTAGTTCTAGGTCATGTGTAGGATAGTTCTTCTCGTGCTTCCGAAGCTGCCGGGATGCATATGCCACGACATGTCCTTCTTGCATGAGAACACATCCCAACCCATTTCCAGAGGCATCGCAGTACACTGTGAAATTCTTCTGCATATTTGGCATAACCAACACTGGGGCTGTTGTCAATCTCTTCTTTAGCTCCTGAAAGCTCGTATCGCACTGTGGCGTCCAGGTGAATGTGATTCCCTTTTCCAACAGTTTGGTGAGAGGTCTCGAGATCTTGGAGAATCCCTCAATAAACCGTCGATAGTATCCAGCCAATCCCAAAAAGCTTCGAACTTCCCCGACATTTTCAGGGGTCTTCCACTTCTGGATATCCTCGATTTTGGCGGGATCTACGGAGATTCCTCCCTCCGAGATTATATGTCCTAAAAAGGGAACTCTCTTCAGCCAAAACTCACACTTGCTCAACTTGGCATATAATTGGTGTTCTCTCAGCCTCTGTAACACCAACCTTAGATGTTTCTCATGTTCTTCTTCATTTTTGGAGAAGACGAGAATATCATCTATGAAAACCACCACAAATTTGTCCAGATATTCCATGAATACCTTGTTCATGAGGTACATGAAATATGCCGGGGCATTGTTTAGCCCAAAAGGCATGACAGTGTATTCATACAGTCCGTACCGAGATACGAAAGCTGTCTTGGGAATATCAGATTGCCTTATCTTGAGTTGGTGGTATCCCGACCTGAGATCAATTTTCGAGAACACACAAGCTCCCCTCAACTGATCAAACAAGTCTTCAATGCGGGGTAATGGATACTTGTTTTTGATGGTTACCTCATTCAAGGCACGGTAATCCACGCATAACCTTTGGGTTCCGTCTTTCTTAGGCACAAATATCACCGGAGCTCCCCATGGTGAGGAACTAGGGCGAATATACCCCTTCTCCGTCAATTCTCTTAAATGATCCTTGAGCTCTTCTAGCTGCTTGGAGTCCATTCGATAAGGTCTCTTGTATATCGGGGCTGTTCCCGGTACTAGCTCAATTGCGAATTCCACGTCACGGTCGGGAGGCATACCTGGCAATTCCTCCGGAAAAACATCTGGATATTCCCTGATAGTCCTGATTTCCTCAACTTTCACCTCCACTTGATTTAACTTAATGTCCCTCCTAGGCTCGTGTATTGTTATGAACTTTACTCTGGTACCACTGGGGTGAGTTAGTTCCACCGTTCTGGTCGAACAATGGATAATTCCTTTATGTTTGGTCAACCAATCCATACCCAAAATAATATCTATCCCTTGTGAATCTATCACTATGAGGTTAGCCGTGAATACTACCCCATTAATGTCTAGGCTCACTTTGGGACACACTTGTCTTGTCCTTATTTCTCCACCTGGAGAGTTTACGGCTAGCATATGGTTCATTTGTGTGGTTGCTAGGTCATGCTTCTTAACAAACCCTTGAGCAATGAACGAGTGGGTAGCACCAGAATCAAACAGCAGAGTTGCAAGGTGTAAATTGGCAGGAAACTTACCAACTACCACGTCGGGCGCCTCTTGTGCTTCCTCCATAGTGACGTGGTTCACCCGTCCTCTCACTACATTCTGCTGTTGTGGCGGCGCAGGCTTCTTCTTCGGGCACTTATGGGCATAGTGCCCCACTTCACCACAGCTAAAACATTGCACCCCAACCTTAGGTGCTTGGCCTTTGTTGTCTTGGGGTTGGTTCGGGGGTCCTTGCACTGCTGGTCGAGGTGGATATGCGGGGCGAGGCTGCTGCACAAACTGACGTGGCGGCTGTGCTGGTGCTGCGGGTGGCCTGTAGTTTGGGTTGTACCCTCTTGGTGCTGAATAGGGTACCGCAGCACGGCTCGTCTGCCCCGTAGGTTGCTGCATCATACGTGGGCGGGTGTTGCTCCCTGAGGCCTGATGTGACCATCCCGCCTTCCTCTTATTCTCATTTTCCAGGGCCTTTAGCTTCCTTTCCACCACAAACGCTCTGTCCACCATCTTTTGAAAACTTTCATACTCATTGGAGGACATGGCACACTGCATCTCTGCGGTAAGTCCTTCCACGAAACAATCTTGTTTCTGCTCATCAGTCTCTATGTCTCGTGGAGCATAACGGGATAGTTGAGTAAATTTAGTGAGGTATTCCGTCACCGTCATGTTTCCCTGCTGCAGTCCCAAAAACTCCTTCCTCTTGTTTTTGAGTTCACCTCTTGGGATGTAGTGGTTGCGGAAGCTACGCTTGAACTCGTCCCAAGTGATGTTCTCAGGGTCATGATGGGCGGCCACGTAGGCGGTCCACCAATCAGCAGCAGGTCCATTCAATTGATGAGAGGCAAACAGCACCCTCTCATACCCTTGGCATTGTATTATCCTCATCTTACTTTCAATGGTCTTCAGCCAATCATCTGCCTCCAGAGGTTCAGCAGCACTTGCAAACTTTGGAGGTTGAGTTCCTAGAAACTCACTCAACCTTGGTTGGCGTGGTGCAGCTTGTGGAGGTGGAACTTGATGCAAGTTGGCCACCACTTGAGTCAAGTTCTGGATAAGCTGATTTTGATTCTCCAGCATTTGGTGGAGAGGATCAACTTCTTCACGGCGACCACCCCGGTCCTGGCCTCCAGAAAGATGAGGGTTGCATGCCTCATCATTGTTGTTGGCGGGGTTGGCAGCACGTCCTTTTCCTCTTCCGGCCATCTGGCAGAATCAACAAATGTTAATTTGATACCATTTAGTATCATCTTTCTACTTTCATTTGTTGGTACTTTGAGGTGTTGAGGCTTTGTTAAAATTTTACGAGGGTTTATATCTCACACCAAATAAATGCATTATTATTTCCTGTGGGTTTACACACCAAAGCAAAACAATCTGAAGACGAGGCTATGGACAATTGCTCATGGCTTCCACAACTCACGTCACACACCAAGCATTATCACACCATTAACTACGTAACGACTCGACTACTCGACCTCTTGCTAGCTAGGGGAAAGACTCTGCACTACTCGTCCTCTTGAGCTGGCTCCTCGGGATCTTCCTCCTCATTTCGGCTACCTTCTGACTCTGCTTTGGGTGGGGAGGCTGCTGGTGGAGAAGTGCGACAACGCCTGATTGCTCGGTGATCCGGGGAGTCAGGAGTCCATGTATCATTCACGGTGACACACAGTTCATTCCCATCTCCTCTTTCTCTCGCCTTTAAGCAAGCTCGCAGCAACGCCTCCGTTTCCTTCAGGGTGTCTCGGACATCCTGAAGCTCTTGTTGACACTCCTGCAGTCGAGTGCTGAGCATAGCAGCATCCTCCAAGCACAAGTCCATGTGCTCATGGGAAGTCCCTTGCTGCACCGGTGGGTACTTGTACTCCGTGGTACCACTCTCACGTTGGAGGACATACATGTACTCAGTTTTGTCCAAGTGGCGACGATAGATGTGACTCTGGCAGGTGATGGCCTCCCAGGTGACATCTTTCTCCGCATCAACTTGTGTTGCTCGACAAGCTGGAGAGTGGTGAATCTTAAGCAGCTGATTTTCGTGTATAATCCTCATCTCCGAACTCCATTCTTCCCTCTTCTCACGGATGGTCCTGGTGGAGTTGTAGTGGATGATCAGCTTGCCCGTATTGCCGGCGGCTTCGAGCATACGTCGAAGACGGCGCAACAAATCTCCTACTGCCAATCCGTAGGAAAGGTACGTCACTGGACGACTCTCCTCTCTTTTGGCAAGGGCAACTACGGGAACTCTCCCTCCTGTGGACTTACGAGCGGTGCGAATCATGCGAACCATCTAAAACAAAAGAATTTAAAATTAGGTTAGATAAATTCTCAAATAAAATCCTATTTTGAATGAAAGTTGGGGTAAGATGAAGAAAATGATTCCTTTAATAACACTTTTCCTCCCACACCTTGGAAAATAGTTTTTAAGAAAATAGGGCCCTTAAATACGTCCATTTCTACCTAGGTCCACGTTCCTACGGGCAACCTTGGCTCTGATACCACCTCTGTGACACCCGGTTTTTCCGAAGAAACAACCAAGTGAATATCACATGTATGCCAGGATCATTTTCTCATACATGTGATGACAAATAGTGAAGCATCATTTATTACTAGCCAGGTGTCGAATATAAGTAAGTCTTACAAAGTAAATGTCTCGATGGACAATAATAAGTTCATCACAAGTAAATAAACTAGCAGCGGAATATTATTCTTTAGGGCTCCATCACAGGCGTTGCCCGGGGGTCTTCATGAACCTAAAAACCTTCCTCGGGTCCAAAGTCTTGGTCATTATACACCACCTCATTATCTTGACCTGAGCAGCAATATAAACCAACAAATATGCAAGGTTGAGTACCAATGGTACTCAGCAAGTGTGGGAAAATTTCATCATGCATGGCTAGAACAAGGAGAGGTTGAACTCATGGTTAAAGCACTACGCAATTAATACCTATCACCTTAGCTTATTAAGCACCTACATTACTACACAGGTGAAAAGGTCCCAATCTCCCATCCCATCATTATAACCAAATAACCATAACATCATTTCCAATGTTAAGCTCCCCGCTTAACATCCAAAGCCATCATTCCTCTAATCATGAATAAGTCCAGGCCGCTCTTAACCGTGAGCACGGCTGTCAAGACAGTTTTGACTCTGCAGAGTTTGTACCACTGTACCCACAAGTAGTGATTTCATCCCCCGTTGCCGGGTGGACTAAAAGAACCTCCATTATGCCAGTGGCTACGATCCACATTCACACTTCCCAGGTGTGCAGCCAGGAGATCACTACGAAGCCTTTACAAAGGGATTCCCGACGAGCGTGGGCCCACTGAGGTTTCACTCCTAACAGCATACAAGAGGCTCCAACCCCGCTGCAGTGGCCCCCTCTTGAGCCTTGCGGTTCATATGGTAGTCCAGCTGACACCTACTCCCCGCACCATCCAACACACCCATACTACGCCGGGGATACACCTAATTAATTGGCCAAGCTGCCCCATCTCAGCATGTGGTTGGCACTGTAAAGCCGGGTTACATGCTCCATGAACCGGTCCTTAGGATCCAGGCAAGTACTAAACACAAACCCAAGTCTCGTGCACCCAGCACACAACCAAAACATCCAACTTGCCTTGATCCCTACCTCTACATAACTCACAATGTCTCATTCAAGAGTATGGTAATATAAACTGATGATCTCATGTCCCAAATATCCCATTCTAAGCATGGCTAAGCATATGCATAATAATAAATGACATGGTAAAATAAGTCCCAACCCAAGCTACAAGGAAACAAGGTAATGCAATTCTAGGGAAACTTTCCTAGCATGGGTTTCATATTTCATTTGACAATGCAAATAATTCTATCTACACATCCTAGCATAGGATCAAAGTGGTCAAGGACACTTGCCTCCTTCTTGCTGCTCTTGAAATAGGTAGTCCTGATCTTGGAAAGGGTTAACTTGCTCTTGAACAGGTTCTACTTCATACCATCACACATAGCAAAAGAAAAACAACAATCATAAGACATAGTTCACACTTCTACTTCATACAAACCACACATTCATATTTATGAAATTCATTCACCATTATATGTGTTGTGGTTACTTTGTGTGTTGATCTGTGGCTTGCATACACTTTTATTTATATGTGTATGATTCCTACTTTGGTGTTCATATTTATACTTACATACTATATATATATATATATATATATATATATATGTGTGTGTGTGTGTGTGTGTGTTTCAGTTTTAAATAAATTCCTTTCATTAAACTACCAAGTATGTATGAAAAGTATTTTTCTTCCCCATATGTGCCTTCATAATTTCTACCAACCCTAAACTGAATTCTTTGTATTTTAGAAACTCCATTTATCATTTACTAGTTGCTATATTTTCAGATTTATATTCCTATGCATAATTGTGTATTTTATTATAAAATTAGTAATACACATCATCTAAACAGTATAGGTTCTGGTCCTAAATAATTTAATAACATATTTTGACCTTGCCCTCTGATGTAAACTATTTCATAATTATTTTCCCTATTTTTCTATAACTATTCTTTACTTAAAAATGTGTCCCTATACTAAATAATGTGATTAATAAATGAAACAGATTCATATCAGCCCAAAAATATATTTTTATCTCACTCCAAAGTTTTCTAAGTACTGAGAAAGTTTTTAATTAATTTTGACAATTATGTTTGTCCCACTTTTTAATTTTTAAACACTAGTTACATATTCAATTTCCTAAATTAAATACTAAACAGGGCTAAAATAATGAATTCACCCCATTACAAGGTCTATAATATTATTTTCATAATTTCCAGGGGTCTAGCTACACTTATCAGAGGTGTTTTTCCTAATTTTTATTAAGTCCAGGGGCTAAAACTGATTTTTAAATGAATTTACATGATTTTCTGGAGTTCCAGGGGCTAGATCTGAAGTTTCCGGGGCTAGCTCTCAATTCCAGAGAACCCCAGGGGGTAGCACGTAAGAATTCCAGTCTTTATAATGCGGGGCTGACGTGGACCGTCCGATTTTAAACCGACGGCTGAGATTATAACATCGAACCGGTACGCGGGGTTTTAAAGTCTACCGTGCGATTTAAAATAAACGGCGCACAAGCGGCCACGTCGCTCTGATCGAGCGCGGGCGGCGCTGCCGGCGGCGCACGGCGGCGGGAAGCGGCGATCTCGCCGGAAAGTTTCGGATCCTCGAGAATTCTGCCTAAAACTGTGATCTTATGGCATAGATCGGTAGAGGGGAGGTCGGGAATCTCACCTCGGGGGTTTTCTCGAGCTCGGGGGTCCTGGAAAGTGCTCAGCGGCGAGGTCCGAGGCAAAACCACGGCGAAGCTCGTCGGCGCTGGATTTACACCGTAAGTCTTCGGGTTTTCTGCACCTGCAAAGTTTCCCGGAGGCGGTGGATCAAGACCAGCGAGTTAGATCAGAGTTTCCGAGCTTAGATCGGCCAGAATTCACCGGCGAAGTCTCGGTGCTCACCGGAGTGAAAATCGGCGATCGCGTGGGAAAAACCGATCGGGGCTGGGGTTTTTATAGCCGGGGGAGGGCGGTGGGTCTGTTGCGATCGAGTTTGAGTCGTTTGGGACCAGAATTCGGGCTGCGGGACGCGGTTTCCGGGCGGTTAAGATCGCGCGCGCGGGAGAGAGTCCGGGTCGCGGGGTTAGGGATGACAGGCGGGTCCCACCTGTCTGTGAGAGACAGCGCGGCGCGCGCGGGGGCGGGCTGGCGCGGGGAAACTGGGCCGGCTGGCGGGTTTCGGCCCACTGGCCGGTTTTTTTCCCGTTTCTCTTTTTCTTTTTCCATTTCTTTTCTGTTTTGAGTATAATTTGAATTCCAGTTTGAATTTGAATTTTTGCAAAACATGCAACACGTCCAAAAATTTCTAAATTCCCCTCTGAACATGGTTTAGGGTTTTGAATCAAAATTTGGGGTGTTACATCATGCAACCATCTCATTTTCCGGACTCCACAGTCCCAAAACAAACCATAAACAAAATCCATAACCAAGAACCTTCCCAATAACCATTCCAATAACCATCCCAGTAAACATCCCATCTAATCATGGCAGTTTAGCCAGGTGCTTATGACCGTAAGCTCGGCTATCAAGATAGTTTTAATAAGTCTGCAGAGTTTGCACCTCTTTACCCACAAGTTTGTGATTTCGTCACCCGTCGGCGACTGCAGAACCTCCATTATACACGTACACAACCATCGGTGTATGGTCAAGAGATCACAAAATAGCCTTTACAAAGGGGTTACTAGATGTATGGACTCACTAAGGTTTCACCGGCAGGCTAGAATCTCCAATTCTCCCACCAACGGGCCCCCTCTTGTGCCATGCAGTTCCCAGGGCAGTCCTCACTCGACTCCCATTCCCCGTGCCTTCCACAGTCCATAACACTCTAGCAACTTACCTAATTACTCAGCTAAGCCGCACCCATACTTGGCCTTGTGGTGGCACTGTTATCCTGGCATGTGCATGCATGAACCGGTCCTTAGATCTACGGCAAGCAAAACCACCATCTCGTGCTACCTCATTCACAAACCCAGGCTTGCCTAGATCTCCCCCGATCCATGTTCATTATTAACATCAGTTTCTTTTTATCAACACGAGTGCAGTTAGCTATGTATCTCGCTTCCCAATCCCATGGACTCAGCGAAGCATAAAGCAAAAACCATTCCCGACTCATAAAATTCCCAGGCGACAAGGGTGGTTTAATCAAAACTAGTAAACTCCTATAAAAGGGTTTCCCATCATGTTTGACTCAGTACGCACACCTTTTTGCAAATCAAAACAGTTTTTCCCAAAACATAGGATCAACATGGTCAAGGAGCACTTGCCTTGTTCTTGCAGTTCCGGTTGTTCTCGATTCTCAAAACCTTGTTGCTGCAGCTCGTCATAGACAGCTTCCTGGATCTGTCCTGCTATGTAGGATTCACGTGCATACAAAATTCACAGCAATCAATATCATGCACAAACCCTAAACTAGATGCGATGATGCACATGCATGCTATCCTACGATTAGTTTTATTAGATTGATCTGTTGTTCTCGCATGGCTTGCATGGTCAGAGGTGTTCGGATCAAAGATGAACGTGGCGATGATCTTGTCTTTAGATCAAACTGATCATCGAGTGTTCTGCCCACGAAAAGGCTTCTGTTCGAAAGGAATCGAAGAACAGATGCAAAGAGATGAACACAATGATGTCGTAAGGTGGTATTGAAGTCCTACCTCACGCTCTTCTTTTCTTCGGGGTCCTCCTCAGACCGCTTGGTCCTCCTCCGATGATCTCCCTTGTTGCGCTTTGGCGATGTTTTGCTCGGCGAGTTAGGGCTAGGGCTCTAAGTCGTCGGCTCAGGAGTTGAAAGAGAAGTTCGTGGTTTCGGCCAGAGGTTTTGGGTTCTATTTATAATCAGGAAGAGACGAGTCCTAATCTGATTGGATCCCGAATAAGAGTCTTACTCAGATTCTTGTTAGATCCTGACGTCTTATCTTTGGTAACCATCGTGGATTTTAGATCGGTTTCTGTTGAGTACCGGTGTCCTTACGTGTAACAGCTGCTCCAGAACTCGTTACCTCCGTGATGATGAGCTCCAGAAGCTCCACGTGTCCTCCGGGCCTGGTATCTCCTCATCCGCAGAGACGAGCTCCGGTTGTGCCGTGTGTCAATCGATCGAGACCTCCCTCTTCTTCGGAGACGAGCTCCGCGCACGCCACGTGTGGGTGCCGGTCTTTCCGCTCTCCTTTCCTCAGGGACATGCCCCGAGGTCGACATGTGTTTAGCTGCGACGGACCTTCCGGAGATAAGCTCCGGTGGCGACACGTGTTCGATAGACCCGGACTTCTCTGAAATGAGCTCCGTGATTGACACGTATCCCACGCGACGGGTCATCTCATTTCCGCGGGGACTAGCTCCGGGGATGACACGTGTCCTGCGGAAATGCCTTTGCTTCTTCCACAGAGGCTAGCTCCGTGGGCAACACGTGTCCCACAGGGTCGAACCTTTTTCCAATTGCGGAGGTGTCCCCCGAGCCTGCCACGTAGCCAGCTTGGCGGCGGCCTCCCCCCCCCCCCCCCCCCCCATTTTGCAGGGATGAGCCCCGATCACGCCACGTGGCCTGCTGGCCGTGGAAGTTGCCTTCGGCACTCTCTGAAGGCTTTATTGGCTATTCTTTTGATAATTTTCTCTGTTCCTATTTTTCATTAAAATGTTTCCTTTTCATAGGACACGAGCATATGCTGACACCCGAGATGAGGGTGTCACAAATCTACCCCCCTTAAATTGAATCTCGCCCTCGAGATTCGTTAGTAGAAAATAGATGGTGAAATTCTGCCTTGATATCCTCTTCTCGCTCCCATGTGGCTTCAGCTTCAGTGTGATGGCTCCATTGTACCTTGCACCATCGAATCACCTTGTTTCGGGTGACCCTTTCCTTTACGTCCAAGATTCGGACAGGGTGTTCTGCGTAAGTCAGGTCCTCTTGAAGTTCAGTTCTCCCATTGACACTTGTTCCTCTGGCATTCTCAAGCACTTCTTGAGCTGGGATACATGAAACACGTCATGTACGTCGGAGAGGTGGTTTGGGAGCTCTAGTTGATAGGCTACTTCTCCTCGCTTGTCCAGAATCTTAAATGGTCCGATGTAGCGAGGTGCTAGCTTGCCTTTGACGTTAAAACGTCGTTGGCCTCGGATAGGTGATACCTTAAGTTATACGAAGTCTCCCACTTCAAAGGTCAACTTCCTACGTCTATTGTCCGCATAACCTTTTTGTCGTGACTGGGCAGCCTTTAAGTTCTCCCGTATCGTTTGGACCTGCTTTTCGGCTTCTTGTAGTACTTCGGGTCCAAACACCTGGTTCTCTCCAGTTTCGTTCCAGAACAGTGGTGTTCTACACCGTCTACCATATAAGGCTTCGAAAGGCGACATCTTCAAGCTAGCTTGATAGCTGTTGTTATAGGAGAACTCGGCATATGGTAAACTCCTATCCCAACTACGCCCACGTTTCAAGGCGCAAGCTCTCAACATGTCCTCCAAAATTTGGTTCGTCCTTTCGGTTTGCCCATCTGTTTGTGGGTGATAGGCGGAGCTAAAATCCAGTCGTGTACCCATGGCTTTCTGCAGCTTCCTCTAGAATCTAGAGGTAAACTGAGAACCTCGATCTGAGACTATCCTCTCCGGAACTCCGTGATGGCACACGATCTGCTCCATGTACAATTCTGCCAATTGTGCAACGTTGTAACTGGTCTTTACCGGAAGAAAATGGGCGGTTTTCGTTAACCGGTCCACAATGACCCAGATGGAGTCATATCCTGACTGAGTACGTGGCAATCCGACGATGAAGTTCATACTGATGTCCTCCCATTTCCATTCAGGTATTTTTAGAGGTTGCAACAATCCAGCGGGTTTTTGATGTTCGGCTTTCACCCGTTGGCATGTGTCGCATAGGGCAACGTATTCGGCAATATCCCTCTTCATACCATCCCACCAATAGCAAGTTTTCAAGTCCTTGTACATTTTGGTGCTCCCTGGATGTATGGAATAGGGTGAATCATGTGCCTCCCTTAATATCATGTCGCGAAGGTGTCTTAGGTTTGGCACACAAATCCTTTTTCCTAGCCAAAGCGTACCCTTTTTATCCTCTTTGAAATCCTTCTCTATCCCCTGTCGGATTCTTTCCTTGATCTCCTTGATCTCCTCGTCTGTTTCTTGGCCCTTCCTTATTTCTTGCTCCAATGAGGAGTGGATCTCCATTATTTCCATGTTATTCAAGAATCCGAGGTGTAACCGTTCGAACTCCTTACGTAGTTCGGGTGGTAGCTCCCGAACCGTGAGTTGGTGGCATGCTCCTTTTCTGCTCAATGCGTCATCTACTACATTGGCCTTCCCGGGGTGGTAGTTGATTCCCACATCATAATCCTTTATAAGTTCTAACCATCGACGTTGCCTCAAATTCAAGTCCGTTTGTGTAAATATGTACTTGAGGCTTTTATGATCCGTATAGATCTCACATCGATGACCAAGGATATAATGTCTCCAAATCTTCAATGCATGCACCACTGCTGCTAACTCCAAGTCGTGCGTAGGATAGTTAAGCTCGTGCTTCTTTAATTGTCGTGAGGCATAGGCTACCACTTGTCCTTCCTGCATGAGTACACATTCGAGCTCTTGTCTGGATGCGTCACAATATATGTCAAAACTCTTGCTTACGTCTGGTAATACCAGAACCGGTGCTGTGGTTAGCCTTTTCTTGAGCTCCTCAAAACTTTCTTGGCAGGCTTGTGTCCATTGAAAGACTTTCCCCTTCATTAACAACTCCGTCATAGGTTTTGCTATCTTGGAGAAGTCTTTAATGAAGCGCCGATAGTATCCTGCCATCCCAAGGAAACTTCGAATATCCCTCACGTTCTTCGGTTGGTCTCACTTTAGGACATCTCTCACCTTTCCAGGATCAACCGATACCCCTTCCTTGGAGATGATGTGGCCTAGGAAAGATATTTCCTTAAGCCAAAATTGACACTTGTTGTGCTTGGCATACAATTGATGCTCGCGCAGCTTCTGCAAGGTCAATCTCAGATGTTCTTCATGCTCCTCCTCACTTTTTGAATACACCATAATGTCGTCGATGAAAACCACGACGAACTTGTCCAAGTACTCCATGAAAACCTTGTTCATAAGGTACATGAAGTATGTGGGTGCATTCGTCAATCCAAAAGACATAACGGTATATTCATATGAACCATACCGCGTCCGAAAGGCTGTCTTAGGTACATCGGAGGGCTTAATCTTCAGCTGGAAATTTCCCGACTGTCGAAGTGTGCGGTCGACACATCCCCCGGGCCTGCACTGGGCAGCCCGCGGAGGTTCTTTTTTCGGAGGGGCTAGTTCCTAGCGGAGAGCTTGCGCGGATGGACGAGTTAGGGAGAGCTTGACACGGCGAGTTTTACGTGGTTCAGGCCGCCGGAGCGTAAAACCCTACGTCCACGGCGAGCTATGGAGCTCGCTGTATTGCTTGCTGCTCAGGGCCGGGGGCCTGAGCTTGGGGGTGAGTTACAGCTTGAGAGTGTATGGCTAGCGTATGAGTTGCAAAATGCGAACCCTTGCTATCGACGCCTACCCGAGCCTTTTATAGTCCAAGACTCGGGCGGCTTACAAGGGGAGCCGGGCCCCGACAGGTGGTCCCGGGAAGATTGTCTATTATCTACCGTATTTGTAGTTACGCCGGTAGTTGCCTCTGGTCGAAGGCTTCTGAGTCTTCATCTTGCCGCCCTGCCCATGCCGCATGCTAGTCGTAGCGGTTGATGACAGCGCAGGCGGCATGGGTTGTCTTCTCGTGGTGTTTATTGTCTGACAGTTTCTGACACCACGCGTCAGTCTGTGATGCGACTGGACGCAACGGCACCTGACAGAAGCGTGCTCCGCGTCTCCACGTCTTGGGAAGACGCGGGCCTTGAATACCTTGTACGGGTAAGGTATGGGGCGTATTTACGCCCGCTGCCTATCGCTCGGGGCAGGCAGCGTCGCTCTGCTGCCATGTGGCGGGCCCGGAGCCCTTCTCAGAGAAGAGAAGGGTCAGTCCCGCGGGGCACGTGGAGCCTCCGGACCTCTCTCTGCGGAGGGAGAGGCTTGGCTTCTGCTGGCCACGTGGCGGGCCCGGAGCTCTCCTCTAAGGAGAGGGAGGTCCGGCCCCGCTGGACACGCGGCGCCTTCGGACCTCTCTCCCGCGGAGGGGGAGGTCCGGCTTCTGTATGCCACGTGGCGGGCCCGGAGCTCTCCTCTGAGGAGAGGGAGGTCCGGCCCCGCCGGACACGTGGCACCTTCGGAGCTCTCCCTGCGGAGAAGGGTGAGTTCCTTAGGCATTTTACCCTGTGCGCGGGGGTACCCCATATCGAGGGTACCGACAGTGGCCCCCGGGCCCATCTCGGGGGAGATAGCGAGCCCGAGGTGGGACCTTCGTCTCTTCTGATCCGCGCACTTTCTTGTCTTGAGTACTCCCTGTGCTGGCAGGGTCTTGACGGCTTCGGTGTTCAACCTCTTAGGAGAGGGTGAAGCCTGGCATCGGAGCTCGGCCCGGCTGTGGGGGCGGAGGTCCGGAAGTCATCGGAGCTCAGGCCAGCGAAGGGCGTGAGGTCCGGCATCAGCGCTCGCCTCTGAAAGGAGGGCGAGGGCTGGCATCGGAGCTCGGCCCAGCTGTGGGGGCGGAGTCCGGAAGTCATCGGAGCTCAGGCCAGCGAAGGGCGTGAGGTCCGGCATCAGTGCTCGCCTCTGAAAGGAGGGCGAGGGCTGGCCTCGGAGCTCGGCCCGGCTATGGGGGCGGAGTCCGGAAGTCATCGGAGCTCAGGCCAGCGAAGGGTGTGAGGTCCGGCATCAGCGCTCACCTCTGAAAGGAGGGCGAGGGCTGGCCTCGGAGCTCGGCCTGGCTGTGGAGGCGGAGTCCGGCAGTCATCGGAGCTCAGGCCAACGAAGGGTGTGAGGTCCGGCATCAGCGCTCGCCTCTGAAAGGAGGGTGAGGGCTGGCATCGGAGCTCGGCCCAGCTGTGGGGGCGGAGTCCGGCAGTCATCGGAGCTCAGGCCAACGAAGGGCGTGAGGTCCGGCATCAGCGCTCGCCTCTGAAAGGAGGGCGAGGGCTGGCATCGGAGCTCGGCCCAGCTGTGGGGGCGGAGGTCCGGAACTGCTCAGCGGTCCCCCCTTTCCTGTCCCTTAGTCTCATTTGGCTTACTGTCCCAGGCCGGAATACGGGGCCTGGGTAATCCAGTGCACTTGGTCCCGGAGGTCTGGCCCCAGCCCCAGTCAGGGTGTAACCGTCCGGCCCCCTGGTACTCAGACCGCAGCGCCGGGGGGCAGAGTGCGCATGCTTTGGGTGCAAGACTGGGCAAAGCAAGGCTCCTGACCCCCCGGTTTAGCATAGGTCTTTTCTCAGAGGAGACCAACTGGCGGTACAGTACCCTTACAGGGGGGGACCCAGAAGGCCACCGGGCCTCTGGCAGGTACCCCAAGCACTACCGCCTTCGGCAGGACGGCAAATATCGACTATGCATGAGAGCAGGAAAGAGGAACCGAGTGTACAATGGACGCACACTGTCTAGAGCGTGGGGAGGTGTTCATATAAATTAATGCGTAATAAATAAACACCTAAGTAAGCATGGTGAACTTACTGGGGTGGCGTCGGAGCGCCTGTCTTCACGCAGAGCGGGTCATGCGTGGCTTCGTCGTACGCCGGACACGGGGGGACCCTCCATGGCTATATCAGGGGGAAGCATGGCTTCGGCCCTGCATACCATGTGGAAGGGTAGTTCCCGTGACCTGGCCCTGGGAAGTCCGGCTGGCCCTCAACATGGAGGAGCCGGTATCCCTCGACGGCTCTGGGTGCGCGTCTGCACCGGTTGTGTGGGTCTGCTTGGCGTGGACTTGGCACGCATTGCATCCCTAACCAGTTTGACGGCGTCCAGGTGGCTCTCGGTCAGTAGGAGCCATGCCGGGTGGCTTATCTGACCAACGTGCGGGACGATGAGCGTTCCCAGCACTCGCCTCCTTGGACTACTGCGAGCTAGTCGCAGCCTTCCTCCTGGGTTATGCACCGCAATAGGATGTCGTGGCGCCACACCAGTAAAGATACCAGCACGTAGCACTTAGCCACCGCACCACCCGTTCAGCGGATGCACGTTCATCAGGAAGGATGTCCTTCAAGGAGTCCCGGACCTCCGTGGTCCATGCATCGGGGCTACTTGAGCTTCTGGATCTCGAGCGCTGGGTTGCACGGAGTCCCCAGTGACTCTTACGATCCTTTAGCGGCATCCAGGGGCGCCGGGACTGCCTAGCTTCATGGCACTGGTTCAGCCCCCTTCGCCCGGCTCGGCGGGCCGGGCTGTGGACCGCAGCAACGACCTCTCGAAGACTCCTTTGTGCGTGGGGGCTCCGATGGAGGTCTTCGTTGAGAGGTTGTATGATGCGGCCGTGCCAGCGCGCGGTACATGGCGCAGGTCCAAGGCGAGGAATTCTTTCTCCAACATCCGCACGTGAAGCAGATAAGCAGCTAGCTGTGGGTCTTTGTAGGAGCATTCACCCCTAACTTGCTTGATAACTAGCCGGGAGTCGCCCTGTGCCAACAGCTGGTGAGCGCCCAAAGACAGGACTGTCTTTTAGGCCAAAGATGAATGCTTCATACTCTGCCAAGTTGTTGGTTGCCTTGGAATTGAGACGCACCATGTAACCAAACTGCTCCCCCGATGGCATGAGAAGCAGTACGCCGGCACCGGCCCCCTGCTTTTGCGAGGAGCCGTCGAAGAAGAGCGTCCAGTGAGGCCCGGTGAAGACCGGAGCTCGGTACTTTGGTTCACCGTCTTCGCGGCCCCCTGGGTCAGCCTTCGTTGGCGTCCACTCAGCCACGAAGTCAGCCAGTGCTTGGCTCTTGGCTGTCTGACGTGGTCGGGAGCTCAGCTTGAACTCCGCCGTCTTCGGGCTGTCTTCCGGCTTCGGAAGCTGGCAGTGAGTGCCAGCTCCGCCCTCCGGCTGCTCTGGTGCACTTGTCCGCCAGGCTGAAGGGCTCGGAGGCATCGCAGACCTCTCTGGTTGCAAGCCTCTCAAGCATCTTCTTGTCCTGGACACTGTCGAAGTGCCGCCACCACAGAAGCACTTTGAATATGTGGAATGGTGTTGCGTACCTGGGAGAACCGCTGGATAAAGGAGCGCAGCGACTCCCCAGGTTGTTGCTTGATGGCTTGGAGGTCAAGCTCCGTGCCGGGACGGGTGTAGGAGCTGCCGAAGTTGGCGATAAACTGCCGGCAGAGCTCTCCCCAGGAAGTTATGGAACCCCGAGGGAGGTTCATTAGCCAAGACCGGGTCGGGCCGGTCAAGGCGACGGGGAAGTAGATTGGCCATGACGGCCTCATCCCCTCCTGCGGCAAGCACGGCGGTGGAGTAGATCTGGAGGAACCCCGCCGGGTTGACGCTGCCGTCGTACTTCTCGGGCAGGTGCGGCCGAAACTTGCACGGCCACCTCGTGAAGCGGAGGTGGGGCTCCAGGGCCGTACATCCTGCTCCTGTCTATCTCGCGAATCCACTGCTGGGTCGCTGCCTGAGGCGCGTCCCCAACAGGCGGATCGTGCGGTAGCGCTCTTGCTGCGGCTGACGCACCCCCGCCGGGTACGTCCAGCGCTACTGAAGACCTGACACTGGTCGGAGCCTGCATTGCCGGGGTCGGCGCTGCCAGAGCCGGTTGCTGGCTCCCAGTGCAGGTATTGGTGCCGCGAACGCTTGGTTGCGCCTGACACAGTGTACCCCGGTATGGGCAAGGTTGCGCCATAGGCCGGGGACGCCGCTTGCAGAGCACATGGTTGTGGCTTATGCTGCGCGGCGTACGCCTAGGGCAGAGCCCCCGTGGTGAAGGTCCACCCTTCAGGCAGGGTCGAGGCCGACGTCATGTTGTCGCCAGCCTCTTGAGTGCGACGACTTTCTTGACGTCGCTCGAGGTACACTCGGGTATCCTGGCCCAAGTGACACCGTTCCAGCTCTGTCCTCAGATCCGTCGACTGGGGCCTGGTAGACCTGGAATCTGCCGTCTGCTCGTCAACCATTGGTGTGCGCATCAGCGGCACAGCCGGTTGGCCGGAGCGTCGTCCCCGCTGAAGTCGAGGGTTTGCGGTGGCGACGACGAGATGGTCTACCTTGCGAATCCACTGCTGGGTCGCTGCCTGAGGTGCGTCCCCATCAGGTGGATTGTGCAGTAGCGCTCTTGATGCAGCTAGCGCACCCCCACCGGGTACGTCCAGTGCTACTGAAGACCTGACACTGGTCGGAGCCTGCATTGCCGGGGTCGGCGCTGCCAGAGCCGGTTGCTGGCTCCCAGTGCAGGTATTGGTGCCGCGAACGCTTGGTTCGCGCCTGGCACAGTGTACCCCTGTATGGGCAAGGCTGCGCCATAGGCCGGGGGCGCCGTTTGCAGGACATATGACTGTGGCATATTCTGCGCGGCGTACGCCTGGGGCAGAGCTCGCGTGGCGAAGATCTGCCCTTCAGGCTGGGTTGAGGCCGACGTCATGCTGTCGCCAGCCTCTTGGATGCGACGCCTTTCTCGACGTCGCTCGAGGAACACTCGGGCATCTTGGCCCAAGCGGCTTCGCTCCAGCTCTGCCCTGAGATCCGTCGACGGAAGCCTGGTGGAGCTGGAGTCCGCCGTCTGCCCGTCAACCATTGGCGCGCGCATCAGCAACACAGCCGGTTGGCCGGAGCGTCGTCCCCGTCGAAGTCGAGGGTTTGCGGCGGTGACGACGAGACGGTCCACCTCGCGAATCCACTGCTGGGTCGCCGCCTGAGGCGCGTCCCCAGCAGGCGGATTGTGCAGTAGCGCCCTTGCTGCTGCTAGCGCACCCCCACCGGGTACGCCTGGCGCTACTGAAGGCCTGATGCTGGTTGGAGCCTGCATTGCCGGGGTCGGCGCTGCCGGAGTCGGCTGCTGGCTACCCGCTTGTGCTGACACACTCTGTCCTGAGTGTGTCGACATGTACTCCCCAGTGGTCACGGTCCGCCGTGAACGTGGGGGGGGAGAGTTTGCTGCTGAAGGAAGCTTGGTCATCTTCGTCGGCGGAAACTCGTCGCGCTAGGGGAAAAGCCCCCTACCTGGCGCGCCAAATGTCGAAGTGTGCGGTCGACACTTCCCCCGGGCCTGCACTGGGCAGCCCGCGGAGGTTCTTTTTTCGGAGGGGCTAGTTCCTAGCGGAGAGCTTGTGCGGATGGACGAGTTAGGGAGAGCTTGACACGGCGAGTTTTACGTGGTTCAGGCCGCCGGAGCGTAAAACCCTACGTCCACGGCGAGCTACGGAGCTCGCTGTATTGCTTGCTGCTCAGGGCCGGGGGCCTGAGCTTGGGGGTGGGTTACAGCTTGAGAGTGTATGGCTAGCGTATGAGTTGCAAAATGCGAACCCTTGCTATCGACGCCTACCCGAGCCTTTTATAGTCCAAGACTCGGGCGGCTTACAAGGGGAGCCGGGACCCGACAGGTGGTCCCGGGAAGATTGTCTATTATCTACCGTATCTGTAGTTACGCCGGTAGTTGCCTCTGGTCGAAGGCTTCTGAGTCTTCATCTTGCCGCCCTGCCCATGCCGCATGCCAGTCGTAGCGGTTGATGACGGCCCAGGCGGCATGGGTTCTCTTGTCGCGGTGTTTATTGGCTGACAGGTTCTGACACCGCGCGTCAGTCTATGATGCAACTGGGCGCAACGGCACCTGACAGAAGCGTGCTCCGCGTCTCCGCGTCTTGGGAAGACGCGGGCCTTGAATACCTTGTACGGGCAAGGTATGGGGCGTATTTACGCCCGCTGCCTATCGCTCGGGGCAGGCAGCGTCGCTCTGCTGCCACGTGGCAGGCCCGGAGCCCTTCTCAGAGAAGAGAAGGGTCAGTCCCGCGGGGCACGTGGAGCCTCCGGACCTCTCTCCGCGGAGGGAGAGGCTCGGCTTCTGCTGGCCACGTGGCGGGCCCGGAGCTATCCTCTAAGGAGAGGGAGGTCCGGCCCCGCTGGACACGCGGCGCCTTCGGACCTCTCTCCCGCGGAGGGGGAGGTCCGGCTTCTGTATGCCATGTGGCGGGCCTGGAGCTCTCCTCTGAGGAGAGGGAGGTCCGGCCCCGCCGGACGCGTGGCGCCTTCGGAGCTCTCCCTGCGGAGAAAGGCGAGTTCCTTAGGCATTTTACCCAGTGCGCGGGGGTACCCCATGTCGAGGGTACCGACACCGACCGAAGATCAATCTTGGAGAACACTTGGGCTCCTTTCATTTGATCGAACAGGTCCTCTATACGGGGCAGAGGGTATTTATTCTTGATTGTTACCTCGTTGAGGGACCTGTAGTCCACGCACATTCTTTGGGTACCGTCCTTCTTGTCCACGAAGAGTACCGGAGCTCCCCATGGTGACGAGCTTGGACGGATAAAACCCTTCTCCAACTGTTCTTGGATTTGCTTCTTGAGTTCGACTAACTCGTTGACGGGCATCCTATATGGTCTCTTAGCTATAGGTGCAGTTCCAGGTACCAAATCTATGGCAAACTCGATGTCCCGGTCAGGTGGCATACCTGAAAGTTCTTCCGGGAATACATCCGAATATTCCTGAACCACTGGAATGTTGTCCAATGCTACTCCTTCAATATGGTTCAAATCCGCCCGTTCGGTTGCTTGCTGGGCTGACTCAAACTCGACACGGATACCGTGTTCGTTTGTCAACTGCACGCTTTTCTCAGCGCATTGGATTACTCCTTTGTGCTTGCTTAACCAGTCCATTCCGAGTATGATGTCAATTCCGTGGAAGTCCAAGACAATAAGGTTGGCAAGGAAGACTACCCCCCTTATTTTGAGGCTTACTTTAGGACATACTATATTAGTCCTCATTTCTCCTCCGGGAGAATTGACTAACATAGCACATTCTAAGTGGGATACGGGTGGATGATGTTTGGCAACATATTTGGATGATATGAAGGAATGTGATGCTCCGGAATCAAATAAAATGGTGGCTGGGTTGGAGTTGGCAAGGAACATACCAATTGCGACGTCCTCAGCCTGTTGTGCTTCCTCAGCAGTGACATGGTTAACGTGGCCACAAGCATAGTTCTGCGGTCCACGGTTCCCTTGGTTGTCCCCTCCGTTTGGTCGCTGGTTCTGCTTGGGCACGTTACCTTGCTGTCCAGGTCCTCGCTTTGGGCACTAGTTAGCAAAGTGGCCCACTTCCCCGCATGCAAAGCATGCCCTGTTGCCTACGGCAGCAGGTAAGTTGGGGCGGGGGTTTTGAACAGGAGCGCCATTGTTAGGCCGGGGTGCAGGAGGCATGGGCACACGAGGTGCCGGTGCAACGAACCGTTGCTGTGGTGGCTGACCAGGGCGGTTCGTAGGAGTGGTCGATCCATACTGCGGTGCAGGGGGCATGTACCTAGGTCGTACGTTGCTCCCTTGGGGCTGGTACGGCATCTTCCTTTTGCACTCTCGCTCGATGTCTCGGATCTTGTTTTCCACCACAATAGCCTTATCAACCAGCTTATGGAAGTTTACGTAGTCATTGTTGAGGAGCTGAACTTGGATCTCATTGTTCAACCCTCTCATGAACAGGTACTGCTTCCTCTGATCTGAGTTGACATCTTCGAGGACATACCGGGACAGTTGTATGAACTTGTTGAGGTATTCGTTCACACTTTTCTGCCCTTGGCGGAGACCTTCAAACTCCTGCCTCTTGAGCATCATTATGCCAACAGGGATGTAGTGGGAGCGGAAACTTTCCTTGAACTCAGTCCAAGTGATTGTCTCCGGGTTGGCATGGGCATTGCTCAAGGCATCCCACCAGTCAGCAGCTGCTCCCATCAGTTGGTGCGACGCAAAGAGAACCTTCTCTCGGTCGTTGCACTGAACAATGGCAAGCTTCTTCTCCATGGATTTCAACCAATCATCGGCCTCCATTGGATCGCTTGCTTGAGCAAAGGTGGGTGGTCGAGTCCTCATGAACTCTCCGAACCTGTTATGAGCCGGCGGTGGTGGTGGCGGTGGTGCCGGAACGGGGTGTTGGTTGGCCTGCAACTGACCCAAAGTTTGGATCACGGTTTGCATAAGCTGGTTTTGCATGGCCATTAACCTTTCTAGGTTGTTTTCGCCAGCTCCGGGGTTAGCAGGAACTTCCTCGTGGTCATCTTCCTGGACGTTCCTTCGGCTGGCGTTTCCTCTCACCATCTATGAGAGAGAACGAAATAGAATAGAAGGTTAGAAGGTTAGGTAGGTCCTTTCAACTATATGCATCAAGGTGAGTTGGACTATATATATTAGTCCTTATGAGGATGTGAGCAAGTGCTGAAACATCTCACACCTCCTTCTTCTTATGTGTGGATATGGACAACGTTTTTGAGACGTCCCACCACTCACACTAAGCACATATTCACAAATAATCATCACAAGGGCCCACTCAACTCCTATTCAAGGATGGTTCCCTATGCCAAGGTGGTTTCAAGGCCAATCTAAGTTATTCACCCTAGGATGCTTCCTTTGGTCAGGGTGGCTTAGCTACCTATGACTCCTATTCAGGGGTGTAACTTGCTGTTAACCCGTGGCTCTAATATCAATCTAAGGTTTCTATCTAGGCATGTAACCTACTGTCAACCCGTGGCTCTGATACCAATCTGTGACGCTCAATTCTGTGGAAAACCACGGAACCGAGAACTAATGCATATGTGTGCCCAGGATGTTCATCACACATACACATACAATTCCACAAACTGAATTCAGATTTATATATTACCACGAATAACAGAGTTTATTACAATCACCTCATGAGTCTTGGACTCATGCTCACAGCGGAAGTCTTATTTCTATGCAGCGGAAGTCCTTATTTAAATGCGGAAGCAAAAACTAGTGCGGAAGCAAAACTAAGCAGAAGTGGCTCCATCTCTACTCCCTCCACAGGCAAGGTTGAGAACAGATCACACGCCATAATGCTCTACTCGGTCTTCATAGTAGTCTTCTCTTGCTGTTGATGAAGAAATAATAATGCAAGTTTGAGTACAATGATGTACTCAGCAAGTGCGGGAAAACACATGATATGCAGCTCATAAACAAGGTAGGCATAAAAGGTTTATTTGCAGAAAAGCAGTTCTGTAAAAACCATGATAAAACAACAACTTAAGTTTAAATGTAATGCCAACATGTATTAAATTACCAACATACCTCCATCACTTCCCATGTTCCATCCGAACATTAACCAATCTTTTATTCATACTCACGAATACCTCCTCGTATTCACTACCATCTCACCTCATAAAACAACCTCGTCTCGCACCGAGACCAATCTCATGTCATGACCCATCAGTCATGCAACCATCTCATTTTCCGGACTCCACAGTCCCAAAACAAACCATAATCAAAATCTATAACCAAGAACCTTCCCAATAACCATTCCAATAACCATCACAGTAAACATCCCATTTAATCATGGCAGTTTAGCCAGGTGCTTATGACCGTAAGCTCGGCTATCAAGATAGTTTTAATAAGTGTGCAGAGTTTGCACCTCTTTACCCACAAGTTTGTGATTTTGTCACCCGTCGGCGACTGCAGAACCTCCATTATACCAGTACACAACCGTCGGTGTATGGTCAAGAGATCACAAAATAGCCTTTACAAAGGGGTTACTAGATGTATGGACTCACTAAGGTTTCACCGGCAGGCTAGAATCTCCAATTCTCCCACCCACGGGCCCCCTCTTGTGCCATGCAGTTCCCAGGGCAGTCCTCACTCGACTCCCATTCCCCGCGCCTTCCACAGTCCATAACACTCTAGCAACTTACCTAATTACTCAGCTAAGCCGCACCCATACTTGGCCTTGTGGTGGCACTGTTATCCTGGCATGTGCATGCATGAACCGGTCCTTAGATCTATGGCAAGCAAAACCACCATCTCATACTACCTCATTCACAAACCCAGTCTTGCCTAGATCTCCCTCCGATCCATGTTCATTATTAACATCAGTTTCCCCTTATTATTATGAGTGCAGTTAGCTAGACACATCTATCTCGCTTCCCAATCCCATGGACTTAGCGAAGCATAAAAAAAAACCATACCCGACTCATAAAACATCCCAGGTGACAAGTGTGGTTTAACCAAAACTAGTAAACTCCTATAAAAGGGTTTCCCATCATGTTTGACTCAGCACACACACCTTTTCGCAAATCAAAACAGTTTTTCCCAAAACATAGGATCAACATTGTCAAGGAGCACTTGCCTTGTTCTTGCGGTTCCGGTTGTTCTCGATTCTCAAAACCTTGTTGCTGCAGCTCGTCGTAGACAGCTTCCTGGATCTGTCCTTCTATGTAGGATTCACGTGCATACAAAATTCACAGCAATCAATATCATGCACAAACCCTAAACTAGATGCGATGATGCACATGCATGCTATCCTACGATTAGTTTTATTAGATTCATCTGTTGTTCTCGCATGGCTTGCATGGTCAGAGGTGTTCGGATCAAAGATGAACGTGGCGATGATCTTGTCTTTAGATCAAACTGATCATCGAGTGTTCTGCCCATGAAAAGGCTTCTGTTCGAAAGGAATTGAAGAACAGATGCAAAGAGATGAACACAATGATGTCGTAAGGTGGTATTGAAGTCCTACCTCACGCTCTTCTTTTCTTCGGGGTCCTCCTCAGACCGCTTGGTCCTCCTCCGATGATCTCCCTTGTTGCGCTTTGGCGATGTTTTGCTCGGCGAGTTAGGGCTAGGGCTCTAAGTCGTCGGCTCAGGAGTTGAAAGAGAAGTTCGTGGTTTCGGCCAGAGGTTTTGTGTTCTATTTATAATCAGGAAGAGAAGAGTCCTAATCTGATTGGATCCCGAATAAGAGTCTTACTCAGATTCTTGTTAGATCCTGACGTCTTATCTTCGGTAACCATCGTGGATTTTAGATCGGTTTCTGTTGCGTACCGGTGTCCTTACGCGTAACAGCTGCTCCAGAACTTGTTACCTCCGTGATGATGAGCTCCGGAAGCTCCACGTGTCCTCCGGGCCTGGTATCTCCTCATCCGCAGAGACGAGCTCCGGTTGTGCCGTGTGTCAATCGATCGAGACCTCCCTCTTCTTCGGAGACGAGCTCCGCGCACGCCACGTGTGGGTGCCGGTCTTTCCGCTCTCCTTTCCTCAGGGACATGCCCTGAGGTCGACATGTGTTTAGCTGTGACGGACCTTCCGGAGATAAGCTCCGGTGGTGACACGTGTTCGATAGACCCGGACTTCTCTGAAATGAGCTCCGTGATTGACACGTATCCCGCGCGACGGGTCCTCTCATTTCCGCGGGGACTAGCTCCGGGGATGTCACGTGTCCTGCGGAAATGCCTTTGCTTCTTCCGCAGAGGCTAGCTCCGTGGGCAACACGTGTCCCACAGGGTCGAACCTTTTTCCAATTGCGGAGGTGTCCCCCGAGCCTGCCACGTAGCCAGCTTGGCGGCGGCCTCCACCCCCCCCCCCATTTTGCAGGGATGAGCCCCGATCACGCCACGTGGCCTGCTGGCCATGGAAGTTGCCTTCGGCGCTCTCTGAAGGCTTTATTGGCTATTCTTTTGATAATTTTCTCTGTTCCTATTTTTCATTAAAATGTTTCCTTTTCATAGGACACGAGCATATGCTGACACCCGAGATGAGGGTGTCACACTGCCGAAGTTGGCGGTGAACTGCCGGCAGAGCTCTCCCCAGGAGGTTATGGACCCCTGGGGGAGATTCATGAGCCAAGACCAAGCTGGGCCGGTCAAGGCGACGGGGAAGTAGTTGGCCATGACAGCCTCATCCCCTCCTGCGGCAAGTACGGCGGTGGAGTAGATCTGGAGGAACTCCGCCGGGTTGACGCTACCGTCGTACTTCTCGGGCAGGTGCGGCCAAAACTTGCGCGGCCACCTCGCGAAGCGAAGGTGGGGTGCCAGGGCCGCACATCCTGCTCCTGCTGCCGCAGGTATTGGTGCTGCGAACACTTGGTTCGCACTTGGCACCGTGCACCCTGGCATGGGCAAGGCTGCACCATAGACCGGGGGCACTGCTTGCGGCGCATATGGTTGTGGCATATGCTGCGCGGCGTATGCCTGAGGCAGGACTCACGTAGCGAAGACCTGCCCTCCAGGTTGTGTCAAGGCCGACGTCAAGCTGTCGCCAACCTCATGGTTGCGACGCCTTTCTCGACGTCGTTCGAGGTACGCCCGGGCATCCTGGCCCAAGTGGCACCGTTCCAGTTCCCTTCTCAGGTCCGTCGACGGGAGTCTGGAGGAGCTGGAATCCGCCGTTTGCCCGTCAACCGTGGGTGTGCACGTCAGCGACACAGCCGGTTTGCCGGGGTGCCGCCCTCGCTGAAACCGAGGGTTCGCGGCGGCGACGACGAGGCGGTCCACCTCGCGGACCCATTGTTGGGTCGCAGAATGGGGCGCATCCCCATCAGGTGGGTTGCGCAGCAGTGCTCTTGCTGCAGCTAGCGCACCCCCATGGTGTACGCTCAGCGCTGCAGAAGATCTCACACTGGCCGGAGCCCGCATCGCTGGAGTCGGCGTAGCCGGAGTCGGCTGCTGGCTACCAGCTTGTGCCGATGCACTCCGTCCTGAGTGTGTCGACATGTACTCCCCACTGGTCACGGTTCGCCGTGAACGCGGAGGGGGAGAGTTTGCCGCTGAGGGAAGCTTGGTCATCTTCATCGGCGGAAACTCGTCGCGGAAGGGGAAAAGCCCCTACCTGGCGCGCCAAATGTCGAAGTGTTCGGTCGACACTTCCCCCAGGCCTGCACTGGGCAGCCCGCGGAGGTTCTTTTTTTGGTGGGGCTAGTCCCTTGCGGAGAGCATGCGCGGATGGACGAGTTAGTAAGAGCTTGACACTGAGAGTTTTACGTGGTTCAGGCCGCCGGAGCATAAAACCCTACGTCCACGGCGAGCTATGGAGCTCGCTGTATTGCTTGCTGCTCAGGGCCGGAGTCCTGAGCTTGGGGGTGAGTTACAGCTTGGGAGTGAATGGCTAGCGTGTGAGTTGCAGAAATGCAAACCCTTGCTATCGTCGCCTACCCGAGCCTTTTATAGTCCAAGACTCGGGTGGCTTACAAGGAGGGCCCGGGACCCGACAGGTGGTCCCGGGGAGATTGACTGTTATCTACCGTATCTGCAGTTATGCCAATAGTTGTCTCTGGCGAAGGCTTCCGAGTCTCTGTCTTGCCGCCCTGCCCATGCCGCACGCTAGTCGTAGTGGTTGATGACGGCGCAGGCGGCATGGGATGTCTTGTCGCGGTGTTTATTGGCTGGCAGGTTCTGACACCGCGCGCCAGTCTGTGATGCGACTGGGCGCAACGGCACCTGACAGAGGCGTGCTCCGCGTCTCCGCGTCTTGGGAAGACGCGGGCCTTGAATACCTTGTACGGGCAAGGTATAGGGCGTCTTTACGCCCGCTGCCTATCGCTCGGGGGCAGGCAGCGCCGTTCTTCTGGCCACGTGGCGGGCCCAGAGCCCTTCTCAGTGGAGAGGAGGGTCCGGCCCGCGGGGCACGTGGAGCCTCCGGACCTCTCCCCGCGGAGGGGGGGTTCGGCTTCTGTCGGCCACGTGGCGGGCCCGGAGCTCCTCTCTGAGGAGAGGGAGGTCCGGCCCCGCCGGATACGTGACACCTTCGGACCCCTCGCCCGCGGAGGGGGAGGTCTGGCTTCTGTATGCCACGCGGCGGGCTCGGAGCTCTCCTCTGAGGAGAGGGAGGTCCGGCCCCCGCCAGACGTGTGGCGCCTTCGGAGCTCTCCCTGCGGAGAAGGGCGAGTTCCTTAGGCATTTTCCCCTGTGCGCGGGGTACCCCATATCTCAGGTACTGACAGAGGCTCCTGTGCAGGAGATGTCCGAGGCAATCCCGGCACTTGAGTCCATTGGCGGCAAGCTGGGCCGGCTCGAAGCGGTGATCGCTGACGAGCTTGAGGTGGAAGGACGGGGCCTGGTGAAGGAGGTCGCTACGCACGTACTGGCGTGCTTCCGGAGCCAAGACCCTTCCTTCTCTCTGGAGCCAGTCCGTCTAGGGCCCGTTGCCGAGCGGGAGGAAGCTACCAGGGCCGAGGTCGAGGACGTGGCCGCCCTTGTGGCCTCTAGGTTCCAACGGGAGTTCGGGGACTCTTAGGCATCTGCCCCCATGGCCACAAGGCCCTGTACCTCCTTTTTTATTTTTGTTGAGTCTGTAGCCCAGCTCATGGAGCCTTGTATGAACAAACTCTTGCTTTCTTCTGTGTCTGCCTGCTTTAGTCTTCTTCTTGGTTTCACCTGGCAGAGTCCTTAGCTCTGCAAGGTACTCAGAGGCCTTGACCAATCTCGAAGCTCTGCACAGACACCTTCCCCGGGTCCTTACTGTATTAAGGGCCCCGGAGGTCTCCAGGACCCACCCCATGAGAATGGGGGGTTCCGGGCCTGCTAGCCACGTGGCTGGCCCGGAGCTCTCCTCTGAGGAGAGGGAGGTCCGGCCTCGTGGGGCACATGGAGCCTCCGGACCTCTCCCCGCAGAGGGGGGAGGTCCGGCTTCTGTAGGCCACATGGCAGGCCCGGAGCTCCCTCCTGAGGAGGGGGAGGTCCGGCCTCGCTGGACACGTGGGACCTTCGGGTCTTGCTCCTGCAGAGGTGGCGAGGTCTGGGTTCTTCGGTCTTACCTTGGAGTTTCAGTCTTGCGCGATCCCGTAGCGGCCCCCTGGTAGGTGCGTCCCATTGGTTGGATGTACCTACCATACTCCTGCGGGGAGCTGAGGCCGAAAGGTCCTGCACACAAGTAAGGGAAACATAATTCTCCTTGGGGGCTCCCCCTCCTCTATCTCATAGTCTTATTTGGCTTACGGTCCCCATCCACTTATACGGTGCTTGGGGACTTCCGTGCGCGCAGTGCCGGGAGGTCGGAGCCCCCCTGGCTATCGGCAGATACCTCCAATGCAACCGCCTTTGGTAGGGCAGCAAATGCCGACTAGAGGTGAGAATGAGAAGAGGGAGTTGAGCACATGGTCAGCATGCACCAGAAGTGCAGTCATAAAAATTTAATACGTAATTTAAATGAGCACCAAGGAAGAGCAAAGTAGGACAGGTTTCCTTTCATATAAATTTCCATAGGAGGAAGGCAGGCTAAACATGGAGGCCACGACCTGCCCCATTAAGAAGGGAAGCAAGACTCTATGCACTTGGGGTCAGAACCAGGCAAAGCTGAACGTAGTCCTGGACCGTCCCCTGAGGCTTAGCTGCTACGAGCACTGTTCCTGGACTCTATGGAATCTATTACAAAAAGAAGAGTCTGTGCTATTGTTGCTCTAGGGGTAGAACTTACGGAGGTGTTCTATGTTCCAAGGGTTCGGGAGCGGGTCCCCATCCTCGGTGGAAAGGCGTACGCACCTGGGACGGCACACTTTTGTGACTCGGAAGGGACCTTCCACACTAGGGGAGAGTTTGTGGGTCCCTTCGCGAGAAAGTATGCGCCGCAGCACCATGTCGCCTTCCTGCAGCTCCCGGGCACGTACAGACCTCTGGTGGTAGCGGCGGAGCGCTTATTTGTACCGCGCGTTACGGAGTGCTGCATGCAATCGGACCTCGTCGACAAGGTCGATTTCTCCACGCCGGAGGTTGTCCTGTGCGGCTTCGTCGTAAGCTCGGACACGGTGAGACTTCATGGTGATCTCTGGGGGAAGCACAGCTTCGGCCCCATACACCATGAAGAACGGTGTCTCTCCGGTGGTCCAGCTCTGGGATGTCCGGTTAGCCCATAGTGTGCTCGGAAGCTCATCCACCCAATTGGCACCATGTTTCTTCAGGCTGGCATATGTGCGAGTCTTGAGGCCCTAAGAATCTCAGCGTTGGCCCTCTCAACTTGCCCATTGCTCTTTGGGTGAGCAACAGAGGCATAGCACACCTGGATGCCGAGGTCTTCGCAGTAGTCTTGGAACGCTGCGCTGGTGAATTGGGCCCCGTTGTCGGTGATGATTCTGTTCGGGACCCCAAACCGGCAGACGATCGACTTGATGAACTTTACTGCGGATTGCTTGTTGATGGTGGCGACTGGTGTGGCTTCCGGCCACTTGGTGAACTTGTCGATGGCGACATAAAGGTACCGGAATACCCCGATGGCTCTGGGGAATGGTCCCAGGATGTCCAGCCCTCATACGGCAAACGGTCATGAGGGCGGGATCATCTGTACCGCCTGAGCCGGTGTATGGATCTGCTTGGCGTGGAACTGGCACGCCTTGCAGCTCTCGACCAGCTTGACGGCATCCTGGAGTGCTGTCGGCCAGTAGAAGCCATGCCGGAAGGCTTTACCGACAAGCGTGCGTGAGGAAGAGTGACTCCCACATTCGCCTCCATGGATCTCAGCGAGCAAGTTGCAGCCTTCCCACTGGGTTATGCACCGCAATAGGACGTGGTTGGCGCCACGTCGGTAGATATCCCCTTCTACCAACGCGTATCTCTTAGCCATGCGCACGATCCGTTCAGCGGATACATGTTCATCAGGGAGGATGTTGTCTTTCAAGTAGTCCCGGATCTCCGTGATCCATGCATCGGGTCTGACTTGAGCATCTGGATCTTGAGCGCTGGTGTCAGTACCCGCGATATGGGGTACCCCCGCGCACAGGGGAAAATGCCTAAGGAACTCGCCCTTCTCCGCAGGGAGAGCTCCGAAGGCGCCACGCGTCCGGCGGGGCCGGACCTCCCTCTCCTCAGAGGAAAGCTCCGGGCCCGCCACATGGCATACAGAAGCCGGACCTCCCCCCTCGGCGGGAGAGAGATCCGAGGGTGCCGCGTGTTCAGCAGGGCCGGACCTCCCTCTCATCAGAGGAGAGCTCGGGGCTTGCCACGTGGCCGACAGAAGCCGGACCTCCCCCTCCGTAGGGAGAGGTCCGAAGGCTCCACGTGTCCTGCGGAGCCGGACCCCCCCCTCTCCTCTGAGGAGGGCTCCGGGCCCGCCACATGGCCAGCAAAAGAGCGCTGCCTGCCCCGAGCGGTAGGCGGCGGGCATAAAGACGCCCCATACCTTGCCCGTACAAGGTATTCAAGGCCCGCGCCTTCCCAAGACGCGGAGACGCGGAGCACGTCTCTGTCAGGTGCCGTTGCGCCCAGTCGCATCACAGACTGGCGCGCAGTGTCAGACCCTACCAGCCAATAAACGCAGCGACAAGACATCCCATGCCGCCCCCACCGTCATCAACCACTACGACTAGCATGCGGCATGGGCATGGCGGCAAGACGAAGACTCAGAAGCCTTCGCCAGAGACAACTACCGGCATAACTGCAGATACGGTAGATAACAGTCAATCTCCCCGGGACCACCTGTCGGGTCCCGGGCCCCCCTTGTAAGCCACCCGAGTCTTGGACTATAAAAGGCTCGGGTAGGCAACGTTAGCAAGGATTCGCACTCCAGCCATTCACCCCCAAGGTGTAACTCATCCTCAAGCTCAGGACTCCGGTTCTGAGCAGCAAGCAATACAGCGAGCTTCATAGCTCGCCATGGACGTAGGGTTTTACGCTCCGGCGGCCTGAACCACGTAAAACTCGCCGTGTCAAGCTCTTACTAACTCGTCCATACGCTCAAGCTCTCCGCAAGGGACTAGCCCCACCGAAAAAAGAACCTCCGCGGGCTGCCCAGTGCAGGCCCGGGGGAAGTGTCGACCGAACACTTCGACATTTGGCGCGCCAGGTAGGGGGCTTTTCCCCTTGCGCGACGAGTTTCCGCCGACGAAGATGACCAAGCTTCCTTCAGCGGCAAACTCTCCCCCCCCCCCTCCCCCGCGTCCACGGCGAACCGCGACCAGGGGGGAGTACATGTCGACACACTCAGGACGGAGTGTGTCGCAACAAGCTGGGAGCCAGCAACCGGCTCTGGCAGTGCCGACCACGGCAATGCAGGCTCCAACCAGCGTCAGGTCTTCAGTAGCGCTGGGCGTACCCGGTGGGGGTGCGCTAACCGCAGAAAGAGCGCTACTGCGCAATCGGCCTGCTGGGGACGCGCCTCAGGCAGCGACCCAGCAGTGGATTCGCGAGGTAGACCGTCTCGTCGTCGCCGCCACAAACCCTCGACTTCAGCGGGGACGACGCTCCAGTCAACCGGCAGTGTCGCTGACGCGCACGCCCGCGGTTGGCGGGCAGACGGCGGACTCCAGCTCCACCAGGCCTCCGACGATGGACCTGAGGGCAGAGCTGGAGCGATGCCACTTGGGCCAAGATGCTCGAGTGTTCCTCGGGCGACGTCGGGAGAGGCGTCGCATCCAAGAGACTGGCGACAGCATGACGTCGGCCTCAACCCAGCCTGAAGGGCAGATCTTCGCCACGCGAGCTCTGCCCCAGGCGTACGCCGCAAAGCATATGCCGCAACCATATGCCCTGCAAATGGCGTCCCCGGTCTATGGTGCAGCCCTGCCCATACCGGGGTACACACTTCCAAGTGCGAATCAAGCGTTCGCGGCACCAATACCTGCGGCAGCAGGAGCAGGATGTGCAGCTCTTGCACCCCACCTTCGCTTTGCGAAGTGGCCGCGCAAGTTTCGGCCACACCTGCCCGAAAAGTACGACGGCAGTGTCAACCCGGCGGAGTTCCTCCAGATCTACTCCACTGCCGTACTCACCGCAGGAGGGGATGAGGCTGTCATGGCCAACTATTTCCCCGTCGCCTTGACCGGCCCAGCCCGGTCTTGGCTCATGAACCTACCCCAGGATTCCATAACCTCCTGGGAAGAGTTCTGCCGGCAGTTCGTCGCCAACTTCGGCAGTTCCTACACCCGGCCTGGCATGGAGCTCGACCTCCACGCCATCCAGCAACAACCAGGGGAGTCACTGCGCTCCTTCATCCAGCGGTTCTCCCAGGTGCGGAACACCATCCCACACATCCAGAATGCTTCTGTGGTAGTGGCGTTCCGACAAGGCGTTCGGGACAAGAAGATGCTCGAGAAGCTCGCGACTAGGGAGGTACGCGATGTCTCAGAACTCTTCAGCCTGGCGGACAAGTGTGCTAGAGCAGCCGAAGGGCGGAGCTGGCACTCGCTGCCGGCCCCCGAGCTAGGGGGTCAGCCGGGATCTGGCGCCGCTTCTTATGGAAGCGGCAGAAAGATCAGGAACAGACGCGGAAGCAAGATAAAGCCGTCAGCCGCGGCCCCCGTTGCCGCAACGGCGGCGCCCAGTGGAGCTCGGGGGCCGTGCCCCGACAAGAGGCCGCGACAATCACCGGCCCCAGATGGGGGCCAGGATGAGTTATGCCCCGTGCATGGCACCAGTTATCATACCGCTGCCGAGTGCCGGGAAATCCAGAAGCTCGTGGAGCGCTTCCGGAAAGGGAAGCAGCCCCTAACTGATGCCCCACCCTACCGTCAAAGGGAGGGCAAGCAGAAGGTCGAAGCCCTAGACGGCGTCGACCGCCAGGTGGAGTTCCAGGAGCTTCAGCGCACCGTGAAGGCATTGCGCAATCATGAGAGCTCCAGCTCCAGTGATGACGAGCACCGGAAGATGCTCTATGTCATCTTTGGCGGGTCCGCTGATCCCCCGTCCCGAAGTGCGGCTAAGGCCTTGCGCCGAGCGGTAGCGTCGGTGGCTCCCCTCCCGAGTGCAGCACCGCACCTCAGGTGGATGGGAACCCCCATCAGCTTCGATGCCACCGACTGCCCCAGGAACATGGCTGGGGCCGGCCAACTACCGCTCGTGGTGGCCCCCACCATCGCCAACGTGAAGATGTACCACGTTTTGGTAGATGGCGGGGCTGGACTGAACCTCATCAGTCGCGCAGCCTTCCAGAAGCTGCAGATCCCGATGGCCAAGCTCACCCCATCGAGCCCGTTCTCAGGGGTAGGGCCGGGACAGGTCGTTCCCTACGGCCACATCAGCCTCCCGGTGACCTTTGGGGCACCAGACAGCTATCGGACAGAGTGCATTCTGTTCGACCTCCCATTCAACACCATAATTGGCAGGCCAGCCCTGTACCGATTCATGGCAGTAGCCCACTACG
The DNA here is from genome assembly GCA_030760725.1 of Neostapfia colusana. Lineage (NCBI taxonomy): Eukaryota > Viridiplantae > Streptophyta > Magnoliopsida > Poales > Poaceae > Neostapfia > Neostapfia colusana. Next base: position 1,989,528 of record JASWHV010000010.1, on the reverse strand, counting down.
GCTACCTTGTCTTGAAGATACCTGCACCAACAGGCGTCCTCAAGGTTTGTGGAGACCGTGCTGCCACAATGTTAGCCTTAGAAAAGCTCCAGGCGCTTACAGCAGCTAGAGCACCAACCCCAGGCAGTGCAGAACCAAACCGGCTCCACCCAAGTGCACGCCACCGTGCCTCTGCCACAGCACCCCATGTGCAACCCCTCGACGAGGACGATGTCCCCTTGAGGCTCGTCCGAATCAGCGCCGATGCCACCCAGACCACCCAGGTGGCCGGGGGCCTGGATAGCAGATAGGAGGGCGCGCTCGTTACCTCCCTCCGGCACAATGTCGATGTGCTGCATGACAGCCGTTGCGGATGCCAGAGATCCCTAGGGAGGTGATTGGGCACTATCTAAAGGTCTCCCCCAACGCCTGGCCAGTCCGACAGGAGCCCCTCAAGCAGCCCATCGAGCAGTAAAAAACTTCATCCGGGAAGAAACCAAGAAGCTGCTGGGCGCTGGCCCACTACGGAAAGTCCGCCACCCCCGGTGCTTGGTGAACCCCGTTGATTGTCCCAAAGGCCGGCGAGAACCTCCGGAAGTGCATCGACTACACCAGTCTCAATAAGGCATGTCCTAAAGATCTATTTTTTCTCCCTATGATAGATCAAATAGTAGGCTCGACGTCAGGCTGCGATATACTGTGCTTCCTAGATGCTTGCTCGGGTTTCCACCAGACCCCTATGTCTAGAGAAGTTGAAGAGCACACCCCCTTCACCACAGTAGTCGGCCTGTACTGTTATGCCTCTATTCCTTATGGCCTAAGGAACGCTCTCCCTACCTTCGTACGTGCAAGGCACAAGACCTTAGGAGAGCTAATGAGAGACTCAGTTGAGGTGTGTGTCGAAGACATTGTTGTTAAGGTCAGGCAGGGTTTGTCCCTACTAGATAACCTGGCCTTAGTCTTCGTCCGTCCGACAAATGTGAGCTCGGTGTACCCTCTGGAAAACCCTTAGAATTCCTGGCCTCACGCCAAGGAACTGAGGCTAACCCAGAGAGGGTCAAAGCCATTGGCTCGAAGTCCAGAAATTCGCGGGATGCCTAGCTGCGCTGAGTCGGTTTATGCCGAGGTTAGCAAAGCGAACGCTCCACTTCTCTAGGCTCCTACGCAAATCCGGCCCATCCGCTTGGACTGACGAAGCGGAGGAAGCTCCCCTGTAGCTGAACCAGCTCCTGATGACCCTACCCGTAATAATAGTCCCCGAGCCCGAAGAGCATCTGCTGCTCTACATCGTGGCGACGGCTGCAGAGGTGAGTATGGTCCCCACCGCAGAGCGGCCGAACCCCATACCACCGCAATCTGCTCCGGTATCGAGAAATAAGTGCCAGGAAACCCCGGAGGTCCGAGACGACCCCCCGGGTCTCCGAAGCAACCCCCCGGAGGTCCAAAACTGACCCCGGATCCCCGACACAACCTCCCGGAGGACCAACAGGATCTCCCGGAGGTGCAACGGGACCCCACGGAGCTCCCGGGGAATCAGCGGGACACCCCCCCACCGGAGGTCCAAGACAGCCTGGGGGACCTCCGAGTATCAGCTCCCGGCGGCCTGCCCAGGCTGAAAGCTATCCTCCACAGCCCCTACGCGACGGACGATGCCGTCAAAGGGGCAGCGGAGCTGCTAGAGTTTGAGCTAAGCTTCCTTCCTCGTCACGCAGGCAACAGCCAAGCACTAGCTGACTTCGTGGCTGACGTACACGACCAACGCAGGCTGACTCAGGGGGCCATGGAGACGGTGAACCAGGACCCTGAGCCCTGGCCTTCACCGGGCCTCACTGGATGCTCTTCTTTGACGGCTCCTTGCGAAAGCAGGGGGCCGGTGCTAGCGTACTGTTCCTCATGCCATCGGGGGAGCAGTCTGGGTATGTGGTGCGTCTCAATTCCAAGGCAACCAACAACATGGCAGAATATTAAGCACTCATCTTTGGCCTAAAGACAGCCCTGTCTCTAGGCGCTCGCCAGTCGTTGGCACAGGGCGACTCCCAGCTGGTTATCAAACAAGATGGTGGAGACAGACTTCCTCGCCTTCGACCTGGACCACGTACCGCGCGCTAGCAAGGCCGCAGCTGACGACCTCTCAACGAAGACCCCCACCGGAGCCCCTGTGCCCGAAGAGGGCATCGAGAGGACGTTGCCGCGGCCCACAGCCAGGCCCGCCGAGCCGAGCGAAGGGGGCTAGACCAGCACCTCGAAGCTGGTGGTCCCGGCGGCCATGGACGCCGCCAAGGATCGTAAGCGTCACTGGGGACTCCGTGCAACCCAGCGCTCAAGATCCAGATGCTCAAGTCAGACCCGATGCATGGATCACGGAGGTCCGGGACTACTTGAAAGACAATATCCTCCCTGATGAAATGTCGAAGTGTTTGGTCGACACTTCCCCCGGGCCTGTACTTTGCAGCCCGCGGAGGTTCTTTTTTCGGTGGGGCTAGTCCCTTGCGGAGAGCTTGCGCAGTTGGACGAGTTAGTAAGAGCTTGACACTGAGAGTTTTACGTGGTTCAGGCCGCCGGAGCGTAAAACCCTACGTCCACGGCGAGCTATGGAGCTCGCTGTATTGCTTGCTGCTCAGGGCCAGAGTCCTGAGCTCGGGGGTGAGTTACAGCTTGGGCGTGAATGGCTAGCGTATGAGTTGCAGAAAATGCGAACCCCCGCTAACGTCGCCTACCCGAGCCTTTTATAGTCCAAGACTCGGGTGGCTTACAAGGGGGGCCGGGACCCGACAGGTGGTCCCGGGGAGATTGACTGATATCTACCGTATCTGCAGTTATGCCGGTAGTTGTCTCTGCCGGAGGCTTCTGAGTCTTCGTCTTGTAGCTCTGCCCATGCCACATGCTAGTCGTAGTGGATGATGACGGCGGGGGCGGCATGGGATGTCTTGTCACTGTGTTTATTGGTTGGCAGGCTCTGACACTGCACGCCAGTCTGTGATCCGACTGGGCGCAACGGCACCTGACAGAGGTGTGCTCCGCGTCTTCGCGTCTTGGGAAGGCACGGGCCTTGAATACCTTGTTCGGGCAAGGTATGGGGCGTCTTTACGCCCGCTGCCTATCGCTCGGGGGCAGGCAGCGCCGTTCTGCTGGCCACGTGGAGGGCCCGGAGCCCTCCTCAGAAGAGAGGGGGGCCGGCCCCGCAGGACAGGTGGAGCCTTCGGACCTCTCCCCGCGGAGGGGGAGGTTCGGCTTCTGTTGGCCACGTGGCGAGCCCGGAGCTCCTCTCTGAGGAGGGGGAGGTCCGGCCTCTCTGGACACACGGCACCTTCGGACCTCAATCCCGCGGAAGGGGAGGTCCGGCTTCTGTATGCCACGTGGTGGCCCCGGAGCTCTCCTCTGAGGAGAGGGAGGTCCGGCCCCACTGGACGCGTGGCGCCTTTGGAGCTCTCCCTGCGGAGAAGGGCGAGATCCTTAGGCATTTTTCCCTGTGCACGGGGGTACCCCATATCGAGGGTACAGACAGTGGCCCCCGGGCCCATCTCGGGGGAGATAGCAAGCCCGAGGTGGGACCTTCGTCTCTTCTGATGCGCGCACTTTCTTTTCTTGAGTACTCCCTGTGCTGGCATGGTCTTGATGGCTTCGGTGTTCAGCCTCTTAGGAGAGGGTGAAGCCTGGCATCGGAGCTCGGCCCGGCTGTGGGGGCGGAGGTCCGGAAGTCATCGGAGCTCAGGCCAGCGAAGGGCGTGAGGTCCGGCATCAGCGCTCGCCTCTGAAAGGAGGGCGAGGGCTGGCCTCGGAGCTCGGTCTGGCTGTGGAGGTGGAGTCCGGAAGTCATCGGAGCTCAGGCCAACGAAGGTCGTGAGGTCCGGCATCAGCGCTCGCCTCTGAAAGGAGGGCGAGGGCTGGCCTCGGAGCTCGGCCCAGCTGTGGGGGCTGAGTCCGGCACTGCTCAGTGGTCCCCCCTTTCCTATCCCTTAGTCTCATTTGGCTTACTGTCCCAGGCCGGAATACGGGGCTTGGGAAATCCAGTGCACTTGGTACCGGAGGTCTGGCCCCAGCTCCAGTCAGGGTGTAACCGCCCGGCCCCCTGGTACTCAGACCGTAGCGCCGGGAGGCAGAGTGCGCATGCTTTTGGTGCAAGACCGGGCAAAGCAAGGCTCCTGACCCCCCGTTCTAGCGTAGGTCTTTTCTCGGAGGAGACCAACTGGCGGTGCAGTACCCTTATAGGGGGATATCCAAAAGGCCACCGGGCCTCTGGCAGGTACCCCAAGCACTACCGCCTTCGGCAGGACGGCAAATATCGACTATGCATGAGAGCCGGAAAGAGGAGCTGAGTGTACAATGGACGCACACTGTCTAGAGCGTGGGGAGGTGTTCATATAAATTAATGCGTAATTTAAATAAACACCTAAGTAAGCATGGTGAACTTACTGGGTAGCGTCGGAGCGCCTATCTTCACGCAGAGCAGGTCATGCGTGGCTTCGTCGTACGCCAGACACGGGGGGACCCCCATGGCTATATCAGGGGGAAGCATGGCTTCGGCCCCGCATACCATGTGGAAGGGTAGTTCCTGTGTCCCGGCCCTGGGAAGTCCAGCTGGCCCTCGACATGGAGGAGCCGGTATCCCCCGATGGCTCTGGGTGCGCGTCTGCACCGGTTGTGTGGGTCTGCTTGGGGTGGACCTGACACGCATTGCATCCCTAACCGGTTTGACGGCGTCCAGGTGGCTCTCAGTCAGTAGGAGCCATGCCGGGTGGCTTAACCGATCAACGTGCGGGACGATGAGCGTTCCCAGCACTCGCCTCCTTGGACTACTGCGAGCTAATCGCAGCCTTCTCCTGGGTTATGCACCGCAATAGGATGTCGTGGCGCCACGCCAGTAAAGATACCAGCGTGTAGCACTTAGCCATCCGCACCACCCGTTCAGCGGATGCACGTTCATCAGGAAGGATGTCCTTCAAGGAGCCCCGGACCTCCGTGGTCCATGCATCGGGACTACTTGAGCTTCTGGATCTTGAGCGCTGGGTTGCACGGAGTCCCCAGTGACTCTTACTATCCTTTGGCGGCATCCAGGGCCGCCGGGACTGCCTAGCTTCGAGGCACTGGTTCAGCCCCCTTCGCCCGGCTCGGCGGGCCGGGCTGTGGACCGCAGCAACGTCCTCTCGAAGACTCCTTCGTGCGCAGGGGCTCCGATGGAGGCTTTCGTTGAGAGGTCGTAAGCTGCGGCCGTGCAAGCGCGCGGTGCATGGCGCAGGTCCAAGGCGAGGAATTCTTTCTCCAGCATCCGCACGTGAAGCTGATAAGCAGCTAGCTGTGGGTCATTGCAGGGGCATTCACCCTTAACTTGCTTGATAACTAGCTGGGAGTCGCCCTGTACCAACAACTGGCGAGCGTCCAGAGACTGGACTGTCTTTTAGGCCAAAGATTAGTGCTTCATACTCTGCCAAGTTGTTGGTTGCCTTGGAATTGAGACGCACCATGTACCCAGACTGCTCCCCCGATGGCATGAGAAGCAGTACGCCGGCACCGGCCCCCTGCTTTCGCGAGGAGCCGTCGAAGAAGAGCGTCCAGTGAGGCCCGGTGAAGACCGGAGCTCGGTACTTTGGTTCACCGTCTTCGCGGCCCCCTGGGTCAGCCTTCGTTGGCGTCCACTCAGCCACGAAGTCAGCCAGTGCTTGGCTCTTGGCTGTCTGACGTGGTTGGGAGCTCAGCTTGAACTCCGCCGTCTTCGGGCTGTCTTCCGGCTTCGGAAGCTGGCAGTGAGTGCCAGCTCCGCCCTCCGGCTTCTCTGGCGCACTTTTCCGCTAGGCTGAAGAGCTCGGAGGCATCGCAGACCTCTCTGGTTGCAAGCCTCTCAAGCATCTTCTTGTCCTGGACACTGTCGAAGTGCCGCCACCACAGAAGCACTTTGAATATGCGGAATGGTGTTGCGTACCTGGGAGAACCGCTGGATGAAGGAGCGCAGCGACTCCCCAGGTTATTGCTTGATGGCTTGGAGGTCAAGCTCATTGCCGGGATGGGTGTAGGAGCTGCCGAAGTTGGTGATGAACTGCCGGCAGAGCTCTCCCCAGGAAGTTATGGAACCCTGAGGGAGGTTCATTAGCCAAGACCGGGCTGGGCCGGTCAAGGCGACAGGGAAGTAGTTTGGCCATGAAGGCCTCATCCCCTCCTGCGGCAAGTACGGCTGTGGAGTGGATCTGGAGGAACCCCGCCGGGTTGACGCTGCCGTCGTACTTCCCGGGCAGGTGCGGCCGAAACTTGCGCGGCCACCTCGTGAAGCGGAGGTGGGGCTCCAGGGCCATACATCCTGCCCCTGTTGCTGCAGGTGTTGGTGCCGTGAACGCTTGGTTCGCCGCTGGCACAGTGTACCTAGGTATGGGCAAGGCTGCGCCATAGACCGGGGGCGCCATTTGCAGGACATATGGCTGTGGCATATGCTGCGTGGCGTATGTCTGGGGCAGAGTTCGCGTGGCGAAAATCTGCGCCTCAGGCAGGGTTGAGGCAGTCGTCATGCTGACGCCGGCCTCTTGGCTGCGACGCCTTTCTCGTCGCCGCTCGAGGAACACTCGGGCGTCTTGGCCCAGGTGGCATCGTTCCAGCTCAGTCCTCATGTCCGTCGATGGAAGCCTGGTGGAGCTGGAATCCGCCATCTGTCCGTCAACTGTTGGCGTGCGCGTCAGCGACACAGCCGGTTGGCCGGAGCGTCGTCCCCGCCGAAGTCAAGGGTTTGCGGCAGCGACGACAAGACGGTCTACCTCGCGAATCCACTGCTGGGTCTCTGCCTGAGGCCCGTCCCCAGCAGGCGGATTGTGCAGTAGCGCTCTTGTTGCGGCTAGCGCACCCCCGCTGGGTACGCCCAGCGCTACTGAAGACCTGACGCTGGTTGGAGCCTGCATTGCCGGGGTCGGCGCTGCCAGAGCCGGTTGCTGGCTCCCAGTGCAGGTACTGGTGCCGCGAACGCTTGGTTGCGCCTGGACCAGTGTACCCCGGTATGGGCAAGGTTGCGCCATAGGCCGGGGACGCCGCTTGCAGAGCACATGGTTGTGGCTTATGCTGTGCGGTGTACGCTGGGGCAGAGCTCGCGTAGCGAAGGTCTGCCCTCCAGGCTTGGTCGAGGCCGACGTCATGTTGTCGCCAGCCTCTTGAGTGCGACGCCTTTCTCGACGTCGCTCGAGGATCACTCGGGCATCTTGGCCCAAGTGGCACCGTTCCAGCTCTGTCCTCAGGTCCGTCGACGGAAGCCTGGTGGAGCTGGAGTCCGCCGTCTGCTCGCCAACCATTGGCGTGCGCATCAGCGACACAGCCGGTTGGCCGGAGCGTCGTCCCCGCCGAAGTCGAGGATTTGCGGCGGCGACGACGAGACGGTCTATCTCGCGAATCCACTGCTGGGTCGCTGCCTGAGGCGCGTCCCCAGCAGGCGGATTGTGCAGTAGCGCTCTTGCTGCGGCTGGCGCACCCCCGCCGGGTATGCCCAGCGCTACTGAAGACCTGACGCTGGTTGGAGCCTGCATTGCCGGGGTCGGCGCTGCCAAAGCCGGTTGATGGCTCCCAGTGCAGGTACTGGTGCCGCGAACGCTTGGTTGCGCCTGACACAGTGTATCCCGGTATGGGCAAGGTTGCGCCATAGGCCGGGGACGCCGCATGCAGAGCACATAGTTGTGGCTTATGCTGCACGGCGTACGCCTGGGGCAGAGCTCGCGTGGCGAAGGTCTGCCCTTCAGGCTGGGTCGAGGCCGACGTCATGTTGTCGCCAGCCTCTTGAGTGCGACGCCTTTCTCGACGTCGCTCGAGGAACACTCGGGCATCTTGGCCCAAGTGGCATCGCTCCAGCTCTGTCCTCAGGTCCGTCGACGGAAACCTGGTGGAGCTGGGGTCCACTTTCTGCCCGTCAACCATTGGCGTGCGCGTTAGCGACACAGCCGGTTGACCGGAGCGTCGTCCCTGCCGAAGTTGAGGGTTCGCGGCGGCGACGAGGAGGCAGTCCACCTCGCGGACCCACTGCTGGGTCGCTGAATGGGGCGCATCCCCAGCAGGTGGGTTGCGCAGCAGTGCTCTTGCTGCAGCTAGCGCACCCCATGGTGTACGCTCAGCGCTGCAGAAGATCTCACACTGGTCGGAGCCTGCATTGCCGGAGTCGGCGATGCCGGAGTCGGCTGCTGGCTACCAGCTTGTGCCGACACACTCCGTCCTGAGTGCGTCGACATGTACTCCGCACTGGTCGCGGTTCGCCGTGAACGCGGAGGGGGAGAATTTGCCGCTGAGGGAAGCTTGGTCATCTTCGTTGGCGGAAACTCGTCGCGCAAGGGGAAAAGACCCCTACCTGGCGCGCCAAATGTCGAAGTGTTCGGTCGACACTTCCCCCGGGCCTGCACTGGGCAGCCGGCGGAGGTTCTTTTTTCGGTGGGGCTAGTTCCTTGCAGAGAGCTTGCGCGGTTGGATGAGTTAGTAAGAGCTTGACACTGAGAGTTTTACGTGGTTCAGGCCGCCGGAGCGTAAAACCCTACGTCCACGGCGAGCTATGGAGCTCGCTGTATTGCTTGCTGCTCAGGGCCGGAGTCCTGAGCTCGGGGGTGAGTTACAGCTTGGGCGTGAATGGCTAGCGTATGAGTTGCAGAAAATGCGAACCCCCGCTAACGTCGCCTACCCGAGCCTTTTATAGTCCAAGACTCGGGTGGCTTACAAGGGGGGCCGGGACCCGACAGGTGGTCCCGGGGAGATTGACTGATATCTACCGTATCTGCAATTATGCCGGTAGTTGTCTCTGCCGAAGGCTTCTGAGTCTTCGTCTTGTAGCTCTGCCCATGCCGCATGCTAGTCGTAGTGGATGATGACGGCGGGGGCGGCATGGGATGTCTTGTCGCTGTGTTTATTGGCTGGCAGGCTCTGACACTGCGCGCCAGTCTGTGATGTGACTGGGCGCAACGGCACCCGACAGAGGCGTGCTCCGCGTCTCCGCGTCTTGGGAAGGCGCGGGCCTTGAATACCTTGTACGGGCAAGGTATGGGGCGTCTTTACGCCCGCTGCCTATCGCTCGGGGGCAGGCAGCGCCGTTCTGCTGGCCACGTGGCGGGCCCGGAGCCCTCCTCGGAAGAGAGGGGGGCTGGCCCCGCAGGACACGTGGAGCCTTCGGACCTCTCCCCGCGGAGGGGGAGGTTCGGCTTCTGTTGGCCACGTGGCGAGCCCGGAGCTCCTCGCTGAGGAGGGGGAGGTCCGGCCTCTCTAGACACGCGGCACCTTCGGACCTCTCTCCCGCGGAGGGGGAGGTCCGACTTCTGTATGCCACGTGGTGGGCCCAGAGCTCTCCTCTGACGAGAGGGAGGTCCGGCCCCACTGGACGCGTGGCGCCTTCGGAGCTCTCCCTGCGGAGAAGGGCTAGATCCTTAGGCATTTTCCCCTGTGCGCGGGGGTACCCCATATCGAGGGTACCGACAAACGTGTATCCGCTGAACGGATCGTGCGTATGGCTAAGAGACACATGACGGTAGAGGGGGATCTCTACCGGCGCGGCGCCAACCACATCTGTCGGTACCTGAGCTATGGGGTACCCCCGCGCACAGGGTAAAATGCCTAAGGTACTCGCCCTTCTCCGCAGGGAGAGCTCCGAAGGCGCCACGCGTCCGGCGGGGCCGGACCTCCCTCTCCTCAGAGGAGAGCTCCGGGCCCGCCACGTGGCATACAGAAGCCGGACCTCCTCCTCCGCGGGAGGAAGGTCCGAAGACGCCACGCGTCCAGCGGGGCCGGACCTCCCTATCCTCAGAGGAGAGCTCCGGGCCCGCCACGTGGCATACAGAAGCTGGACCTCCCCCTCCGCGGGGAGAGGTCCAGAGGCTCCACGTGCACCGCGGGACTGACCCTCCTCTCCTCTGAGAAGGGCTCCGGGCCCGCCACGTGGCAGCAGGACGACGCAGCCTGCCCCGAGCGGTAGGCAGCGGGCGTAAATACGCCCCATACCTTGCCCATACAGGGTATTCAAGGCCCGCGTCTTCCCAAGACGCGGAGACGCGGAGCACGCTTCTGTCAGGTGCCGTTGCACCCAGTCGCATCACAGACTGGCGCGCGGTGTCAGAACCTGTCAGCCAATAAACATCGCGACAAGACAACCCATGCCGCCTGTGCCGTCATCAACCGCTACGACTGGCATGCGGCATGGGCAGGGCGGCAATATGAAGACTCAGAAGCCTTCAGCCATACACAACTACCGGCATAACTGCAGATACGGTAGATAATAGACAATCTTCCTGGGACCACCTGTCGGGTCCCGGCTCCCCTTGTAAGCCGCCCGAGTCTTGGACTATAAAAGGCTCGGGTAGGCGTGGATAGCAAGGGTTCGCATTTTGCAACTCATACGCTAGCCATACACTCTCAAGCTGTAACTCACCCCAAGCTCAGGCCTCCGGCCTTGAGCAGCAAGCAATACAGCGAGCTCCATAGCTCGCCGTGGACGTAGGGTTTTACGCTCCGGCGGCCTGAACCACGTAAAACTCGCCGTGTCAAGCTCTTACTAACTCGTTCCATCTGCGCAAGCTCTCCGCTAGGGACTAGCCCCTCCGAAAAAAGAACCTCCGCGGGCTGCCCAGTGCAGGCCCGGGGTAAGTGTCGACCGCACACTTCGACATTTGGCGCGCCAGGAAGGGGGCTTTTCTCCTAGCACGACGAGTTTCCGCCAACGAAGATGACCAAGCTTCCTTCAGCGGCAAACTCTCCCCCTCCGCGTTCACGGCGAACCGTGACCACTGGGGAGTACATGTCGACACACTCAGGACGGAGTGTGTCGGCACAAGCTGGTAGCCAGCAGCCGACTCCGGCAACGCCGACTCCGGCTATGCAGGCCCCGACCAGTGTGAGATCTTCTGCAGCGCTGAGCGTACACCATGGAGGTGCGCTAGCTGCAGCAAGAGCGCTGCTGCGCAACCCACCTGCGGGGGATGCGCCCCATTCAGCGACCCAGCAATGGGTCCGCGAGGTGGACCGCCTCGTCGTCGCCGCCGCGAACCCTCGGTTTCGGCGAGGACGGCGCCCAGGACAACCGGCTGTGTCGCTGACGCGCACACCCACGGTTGACGGGCTAACGGCAGATTCCAGCTCCTCCAGGCTACTGTCGATGGACCTGCGAAGGAAACTGGAACGGTGCCACTTGGGCCAGGACGCCCGGGTGTACCTCGAGCGACGCCGAGAGAGGCGTCGCAGCCATGAGGCAGGCGACAGCATATCGTCGGCCTCGACACAACCGGAAGGGCAGGCCTTCGCCACGCGAGCCCTGCCTCAGGCATATGCTGCGCAGCATATGCCACAGCTATATGCGCCGCAAGCAGCGGCCCCGGCCTATGGTGCAGCCTTGCCCATGCCGGGATACGCGGTGCCAAGTGCGAACCAGGCGTTCGCAGCGCCAGTACCTGCAGCAGCAGCTGCAGGATGTGCGGCCCTTGCACCCCACCTTCGCTTCGCAAGGTGGCCACGCAAGTTTCGCCCGCATCTGCCCGAGAAGTACGACGGTAGCGTCAACCCAGCGGAGTTCCTCCAGATCTACTCCACCGCCGTACTTGCCGCAGGAGGGGATGAGGCTGTCATGGCCAACTACTTCCCCGTCGCCTTGACCGGCCCAGCTCGGTCTTGGCTCATGAATCTACCTCAGGGGTCCATAACCTCCTGGGGAGAGCTCTGCCGGCAGTTCGTCGCCAACTTCGGCAGCTCCTACACCCGCCCTGGCACGGAGCTTGACCTCCACGCCGTCAGGCAACAGCCTGGGGAGTCGCTGGGATCTTTCATCCAGCGGTTCTCCCAGGTACGCAACACCATCCTGCATATTCAGAACGCTTTGGTGGTGGTGGCGTTCCGGCAAGGCGTTCGGGACAGGAAGATGCTCGAGAAGCTCGCGACCAGGGAGGTCCGCGATGCCTCAGAACTCTTCAACCTGGCGGACAAGTGTGCCAGAGCAGCCGAAGAACGGAACTGGCACTCTCTGCCGGCCCCCAAGCCGGGGGGTCAGCTGGGATCCGGTGGCGCTTCGTACGGAAGAAGCGTAAAAACATCAGCCGCGGTCCCTGTTGTCGCAACGGCGACGCCCAGTGGAGCTTGGGGGCCACGCCCTGACAAGAGGCCGCGACAACCACCGGCCCCGGACGGGGGCCAGGATGGATTATGCCCTGTGCATGGCACCAGCTATCATACCGCTACCAAATGCCGGGAAATCCAGAAGCTCGCGGAGCGCTTCCGGAAAGGGAAGCAGCCTCTAACTGATGCCCCACCCAACGATCAAAGGGGCGGCAAGCAGAAGGTCGAGGCCCGAGACGGCGTCGACCGCCAGGTGGAGTTCCAGGAGCTTCAGCACGCCATAAAGGCAGTGCGCAGTCATGGGAGCTCCAGTTCCAGTGATGACGAGCACCAGAAGATGCTCTATGTCATCTTCGGCGGGTCCGCTGACCCCCCGTCCCGGAGCACGGCTAAGGCCTTGCGTCGAGCGGTAGCGTCGGTGGCTCCCCTCCCAGGTGCCGCACCGCACCTCAGGTGGATGGGAACCCCCATCAGCTTCGATGACACCGACTGCCCCAGGAACATGGCTGGGGCCGGCCAACTGCCACTCGTGGTGGCCCCCACCATCGCCAACATGAAGATGTACCACGTTTTGGTGGATGGCGGGGCTGGGCTGAACCTCATCAGTCGCGCAGCCTTCCAGAAGCTGCAGATCCCGATGGCCAAGCTCACCCCATCGAGCCCGTTCTCAGGGGTGGGACCGGGACAGGTCATTCCCTACGACCACATCAGCCTCCCGGTAACCTTTGGGGCACCGGACAGCTACCGGACAAAGTACGTTCTGTTTGACGTGGCCGAGATTGACCTCCCCTTCAATGCCATAATCAGCAGGCCAGCCCTGTACCGATTCATGGCTGTAGCCCATTACGGCTACCTTGTCTTGAAGATGCCTACACCGACAGGCGTCCTCAAGGTTTGTGGAGACCGTGCTGCCGCAGTGTTAGCCTTGGAAAAGCTTCAGGCGCTTACAGCGACTAGAGCGCCAACCCTCGGCAGTGCAGAACCAAACCAGCTCCACCCAAGTGCACGCCACCGTGCCTCTACCACAGCACCCCGCGTGCAACCCCTCGATGAGGACGACGACCCCACAAGGCTCGTCCGAATCAGCGCCGATGCCACCCAGACCACCCGGGTAGCCGGGGGCCTGGATAGCAAATAGGAAGGCGCGCTCGTTGCCCCTCTCTGGCACAAGGTCGATGTGCTGCATGACAGCCGTCACCGAGGCCAGAGATCCCTAGGGAGGTGATTGAGCACTACTTAAAGGTCTTTCCCGACGCCCAGCCGTCCGACAAGACGGAGAGTCCGCCGCTCCCGGTGCTTGGCAAACCGAGTTGTTATCCCGAAGGCCAGCGAGACGCTCCGGAGGCGCATCCACTACACCAGTCTCAATAAGGCATGCCCTAAAGACCTATTTTCTCTCCCTATTATAGACCAAATTGTAGATTCGATGCCGGGCTGTGATGTGCTGCGCTTCCCAAATGCTTGCTAAGGTTCCCATCAGACCCCTTGGCCTGAAGTAGTTGAAGGGCACCCTTTACCTACTAATCCCAGCATAAACCGACTCGGCGTAGCTAGGGGTCCCGCGAATTTCTGGTCTTCGCGCCAATAGCTTTAACCCCATACCACCGTAACCTGTTTCGCTACCAAGAAGCAACCTAGGATCCCCGACACAACCTCCCGGAGGACCAGCAGGACCTCCCGGAGGTGCAATGGGACCCCTCCCCGGAGCTCCCGGGACATCAGCGGAGCTCCCCGGAAGGTCCAAAGCAGCCTGGGGACCCCCGAGTATCGAGCGCCCGGCGGACACCTCAGGCTAAAAGCTATCCCCCACGCAGTGGACAATGCCGCCAAATGGGCGGCGGAGCCACTAAAGTTTGACCTAGGCTCCCTTTCCCGTCATACAGACATTAACCGAGCACTAGTTGACTTGTGGCTGAAGTAGACGCACACTCAGGGGGCCACGAAGACGATGAAACAGGATCCTGAGCCCTGACCTTCACCAGACCTTACCGGATGATGTTCGTCGACGGCTCCTTGCGAAAGCAGGGGGCCGATGCTAGCGTACTGTTCCTCACACCATCGGGGGAGCAGTCTGGGTATGTGGCGCGTTTCAATTCCAAGGCAGCCAACAACATAGCAAAGTATGAAGTGCTCATCCTCTTTGCTAGTCGTTGGCTCAGGGCAGCTCCCAGTCTGGTTATCAACCAAGACGGTGGAGACAGACCTCCTCGCCTTGGACCTGCACCACGTACCGCGCGCTAGCAAGGCCACAGCTGATGACCTTTCAACGAAGACCCCCACCGGAGCCACTATGCCTGAAGGGGGCCTCGAGAGGATGTTGCCGCGGCCCACAGCCCGGCCCACCGAGCCGGGCGAAGGGGGCTAGACCAGCACCTCGAAGCTGGCGGTCCCGGCGGCCATGGACGCCGCCAAGGATCATAAGCGTCACTGGGGACTCCGTGCAACCCAGCGCTCAAGATCCAGATGCTCAAATCAGACCCGATGCATGCATCACGGAGGTCCGGGACTACTTGAAAGACAATATCCTCCCTGATGAACGTGTATCCGCTGAACGGATTGTGCGTATGGCTAAGAGACACATGGCGGTAGGGGGGGATCTCTACCGACGTGGCGCCAACCACATCCTATTGCGGTGCATAACCCAGGCGGAAGGCTGCGACTTGTTCGCTTAGATCCATGGAGGCAAATGTGGGAGTCACTCTTCCTCACGCACGTTTGTCGGTAAAGCCTTTCGGCATGGCTTCTACTAGCCGGCAACACTCCAGGATGCCGTCGAGCTGGTCGAGAGCTGCTAGGCGTGCCTGTTCCACGCCAAGCAGATCCATACACCGGCTTGGACGGTACAGATGATCCAGCCCACATGGCCATTCGCCATGCTGGGGCTGGACATCCCGGGCCAGGGACCATCCCCCAGAACCGAGGACGGGGACCCGCTCCCGAACCTTCGGAACATGGAACACCACTGTAAGTTCTACCCCTAGAGCAACAATAGGATAGGCCCTTCTTTTTATAATAAATTCCATAAAGTCCAAGAACAGGGCTTGGAGCAACTAAGCCTCAGGGGACGGTCCAGTACTACGTTCAGCTTCGCCTGGTTCCGACCCCAAGCGCGTAGAGTCTTGCTTCCCTTGAGGTGGGTCGTGGCCTACATATTCTGCCCGCCTTCCCCCGTATGGAAATTTATATGAAAAGAAACCTACCCTACGTTGCTCTCCTTTGGTACTCATTTAATTTACTTATTAAATTTTTATAATTACCCTACTAACGCGCGCTCACTATGCGTTCAACTCCCTCTTCTCATTCTCATCTTTAGTCGGAATTTGCTGCCCTGCCAAAGGCGGTTGCGCGGGAGGTACCGGCCGAAAGCCAGGGGGGCCCCAAGGCCCCGGCACTTCGCGCGTGGTAGTTCCCAAGCACCATATAAGTGGACGGGGACCGTAAGCCAGATAAGACTAAGAGATAGAGGGGGGGAGCCCCCAAGGAGAATTACTTTTTCCTTACTTGTGTGCAGGACCTCTCAGCCTCAGCTCCCCGCAGAAGTATGGTAGGCGCATCCATCCAATAGAACGCACCTACCAGGGGGCCGCTACGGGATCGCGCAAGGCCAAAAAACCCCAAGGTAAGATCAAAGAGCTAGACCTCACAGGGGCAAGGCCCGAAGGCCCCACGTGCCCAGCAGGGCCGGACCTCCCACCTCTTTGAGAGTGGGAGCTCCAGGACCGCCGCGTGGTCTACAGAAGTCGGACCTCCCCCCTCTGCGGGGAGAGGCCCGAGGGCTCCACATGCCCTGCAAGCCCGGACCTCCCCTCAGGCGGGAGCTCCGGGCCCACCACGTGACCAACAGGCCCGGACCCCCCTCCGATCTCGTGAGGCGGGTTCTGGAGACCTCCGGGAGACCTCCGGAACCCTTAGTATCCAGTAAGGACCCGGAGAAGGTGTCTATGCAGAGCTTCGAGATTGGTTAAGGCCTCCGAGTCCTTGCGGAGCTAAGGACTCGGTCAGGAAAGGCCAAGAAGAAGACTAGGACATGCAGACACAGAAAGAAACAGAAGTCTGTCCATACGAAGGCTCCACGAGCTGGGCTACAGACTCAACAAAAATAAAAAAGGAAGTACAGGGCCTTGTGGACACGAGGGCAGATGCCTAGGGGTCCCCGGACTCCCGATGAAACCTAGAGGCCACGAGGGCAGCTAAGTCCTCGACTTCGGCCCTGGCAGCTTCCTCCCGATCGGCGACGGGTCCTAGACGAACCGGCCCCAGTTAAAAGGAAGGGTCTCGGCTAACGAAGCACGACAGAACGTGCATCGCAACCTCCTTCGCGAGGCCCCGACCTTCCGCTTCCAGCTCATCGGCGATCACAGATTCGAGCCGACCTAGCTCGTCGCCAAGAGACTCAAGGGCCGGGGCCGCTTCGGACATCGGCCGCGCTGGGGTCTCCACCTGCACAGGGCTGAAACCAAGAGGAGCCAAGGCAGATCCCGCCTTGGCAATGAAGCGCCAGACCGCCTGGGCCTCGGCAGTCCGCAGGGACTGGAGTCTCTCTACCTCTTGGCGAGCCGCTAGCTCGCGATCCATCGCCGCCTGACGCTCCTTGGAGAACTGCTCCTCCCTCGCGGCGACAGCCGACTCACGAAGCCCCAGCTCCTCGGACCGAGCCCTTAGCTCCTCCACCTTGGCCCTCAGCCGAGCGGTGGTCTTATCCTCCTCTACTGCAACGGCGCATTATCGATCAGCGACGGCGTGCTCCCGACGGGCTACCTGCAGCTGCAGCTCCTCCGCGGCGGCGAAACACTCCTTGGCTTTGGCTTCAGCTTGGGCCAGAGCCTCGCGGTAGGTGACACGAACCCGCTGGGCCTCTGACTCCAAGCGGCTAATGGCCTTCTTCTGAGTGCCAAGCAGAGCACTCATGGCCTCAAGCCTTGACTGCCTTGAGTCAAGGTCCGCCTGGGCCCGCTGCTGCCAGCTGAGAAGGCGTTCCCTCTCGCCGGCCAATGCCTTCCGCTCCTGCTCAAAGGCGGATTGGAGCTGTCGGGCGCTGGTCTGGGCACGCCCCAGGGCGTCCCACACGGGCGCTGGATCAGGGGAGATAGGAGTTGCGCCGCTGGACCCCCCTGACGAGTCTAAGACCGGCGGGGGCGCCGGCGCCTCAGCAGCCACGGTGGGGCGCTGTCGTAAGAAGGCCAGGGGGCCAGCAGGCGCACCTACAGCAGCCCTCCCGGTCTCAGGACCTGGCTTCTGGACTGGTGAAGGAGGGCGGGTAGGAGCAGATGTGGCCACCGGGGAAAAAGAACCCGCTGGTGCAGAGGGTGCCCCCGTCGATTTGGGAGCCATGGGGGCCGCCACGGTCCCCGGGTGCTGAGGCACGGAGCTTCCGCTGGTTGAAGGCGGCCGGATAAGAGGCCCGCCCCTGGTGGTCGGTTGGTCCCTGCAAAGAAGAAGAAGCCCTCAGAATAAGAGAAGAGGCAAGAGCCCTGCTCTTATAAGCCAGAAAGAATAACACTTACTGGGCGGCATGAGCGCTCCAGCGAGCTTGCAGCACTGGCCTCTGGGCTGTAGCTGAACCGCCAGGACCAGCGGCTGGAACGGTCGCGGAATGGAACGCCTGGATCCCCGGCGCACTCGCCGGCGTAGCCCCACCAACATCCGTCCTGGGAGCCCCTCCGCTTGAGGGAGGATGGCGAGGTACCTGGGCTGATTCGGACGTCTGCTGTCTGGGGAGAGACCCGCCGGGGAGGGACACTCGGGACCTCTTCGGGTCGCCACCCGATGGACCAGCACCTCCGGGAGATGGGAGCAAAGCAGCTCCGGCACCCTGATTCGGCACAGGCGGCACCCTCGGAGGAGACCGGGCGCGTTTCTTCTCTAGATGCCCGGGGGCCGGCTCTTTTCCTTTCCCTTTGTCGGCGGCTTGGGTTCCATCGACTCTGGGGGAGGGTTTGACAGCAGCGGATGCCTCATGCCCTGACCCGGGGTGCTCGGTTCCTGGGATGGTGATACCCCGGAAGGCATCCCCGACCTGTCGGACGGCGATCCCGATATCTTCAAGGTTCGGCATCTTCCGCAGGAGCTCTGACCTCCTCTGAGGCTCCAAGAAGAGGGGGGTGGCAGAGGGCGGAAGAGCGGGGTCACCACTGAAAATGTAGTCACCACTCACCTTGCTCACCATCTCGATCAGCTCCTCGTCGGAAGGGTCTGAGCCTGGGCCTCTCTCCAGCCTGGTACAGTCCTGCTCGCCGGTGTAGTACCATGCTGGGCGGCTACGCTGCTGCAAGGGAGCAATACGGCGCGACACGAAGTCCATCAGCACCATTAGAGACGTCAGCCCCTCGTTGGCCAAGAACCGGATCCGCTCCAAGAACGGGGTGTACTCCTGCTCAAGCTCAGGGATCTCCTCCCAGAAGCGGCGATCGGTGGTTGGGCTGGCGGTTGGGAGTTGTAGGCGATCGTGCTCATCGGTCTTCACTACCACCCAGCTCTCCCTCCAGTTTTCCCACCTTGATGCGCTGAAGGGCATGAGGTATCCGGAGATCTTGGGGTCTTTGCAGCGATGCTGGAAGTAGTATGCCCCCATCTGAGTCTTTGAGCCACGCCCAGTCGTCCGCAGCACAAAGAAGTGGCGGAAGAGCGTCACGGAGGCGTGCACCCCCACGAACATCTCGCAGAAATGGACAAAAACAGCAGCCATTGCGAAGGAATTGGGGGAAAGATGGTGAAGCTGGAGACCGTATGTCTCCAGCAGTGTGACAAAGAAGGAAGAAATCGGCGGAACGAACCCCGCCAGAGCATAAGCCGTGAAGAAGACTATCTCCCCCTTTTCCAGGACCAGGGTGAGAGATCCTCGGCGAAGTCGATGTTTCTGCTCTTCTGAGCGCCAGCCCAGCAGCCTGCGCACTGGTCCGAGCTCGGAAGAGCGGACGAAGCGCGTCGGGAGCAAGTTGGAAGCCATGGCGAAAGAGGACGCAAGGGCAGGAGAGCCGGGGCGCAAGAGTTCAAGGGAAGTACGAGCGCAATGCGAAGGGAAGCAGCGATGCAGGTGAGATCCCCTTTTAAAACTTTCCAGGGATGGTCCGGGGTAATTCGAAAACCTCCAGAATCATCGCGTCGGCGACCTCGCTGGCTCCGAGACCGGGCGCCGATGAAAGGTGGACCCTAGCCGCCCAACTGAAGCGGTGGGTCAAGGAGTCAGTCTCCTGAGAAGATGAGCCAGCGAGGCACTTCGGCAGTTCCCGAAGAAAGCGCCACAAAAGTGGCAGTCTTGGGAACCGCCGCAGTAAAAGCAACCATCAAGTGAGCGCACGCTCCCACGATCCCGTGGCCGTTCGTGCTCCGACAGCGGTCAATTCGGGACTCAGAGGAAGTGCGCGGATTGGAAGAGACAGAGGTCCCACCTCGGGCTCGCTATCTCCCCTGAGATGGGCCCGGGGGCCACTGTCGGTACCTGAGATATGGGGTACCCCCGCGCACAGGGTAAA
Organism: Neostapfia colusana; assembly: GCA_030760725.1. Lineage (NCBI taxonomy): Eukaryota > Viridiplantae > Streptophyta > Magnoliopsida > Poales > Poaceae > Neostapfia > Neostapfia colusana. Next base: position 1,970,044 of record JASWHV010000010.1, on the reverse strand, counting down.
ATGTCTAAGGTACTCGCCCTTCTCCGCAGGGAGAGCTCCGAAGGCGCCACGCGTCCGGCGGGGCCGGACCTCCCTCTCCTCAGAGGAGAGCTCCGGGCCCGCCACGTGGCATACAGAAGCCGGACCTCCTCCTCCGCGGGACGAAGGTCCGAAGACGCCACGCGTCCAGCGGGGCCGGACCTCCCTCTCCTCAGAGGAGAGCTCCGGGCACGCCACGTGGCATACAGAAGCTGGACCTCCCCCTCCGTGGGGAGAGGTCCGGAGGCTCCACGTGCACCGCGGGACTGACCCTCCTCTCCTCTGAGAAGGGCTCCGGGCCCGCCACGTGGCAGCAGGACGACGCAGCCTGCCCCGAGCGGTAGGCAGCGGGCGTAAATACGCCCCATACCTTGCCCGTACAGGGTATTCAAGGCCCGCGTCTTCCCAAGACGCGGAGACGCGGAGCACGCTTCTGTCAGGTGCCGTTGCGCCCAGTCGCATCACAGACTGGCGCGCGGTGTCAGAACCTGTCAGCCAATAAACATCGCGACAAGACAACCCATGCCGCCTGTGCCGTCATCAACCACTACGACTGGAATGCGGCATGGGCAGGGCGGCAAGATGAAGACTCAGAAGCCTTCAGCCAGAGACAACTACCGGCATAACTGCAGATACGGTAGATAATAGACAATCTTCCTGGGACCACCTATCGGGTCCCGGCTCCCCTTGTAAGCCGCCCGAGTCTTGGACTATAAAAGGCTCGGGTAGGCGTCGATAGCAAGGGTTCGTATTTTGCAACTCATACGCTAGCCATACACTCTCAAACTGTAACTCACCCCCAAGCTCAGGCCTCCGGCCCTGAGCAGCAAGCAATACAGCGAGCTCCATAGCTCGCCGTGGACGTAGGGTTTTACGCTCCGGCGGCCTGAACCACGTAAAACTCGCCGTGTCAAGCTCTTACTAACTCGTTCCATCTGCGCAAGCTCTCCGCTAGGGACTAGCCCCTCCGAAAAAAGAACCTCCGTGGGCTGCCCAGTGCAGGCCCGGGGGAAGTGTCGACCGCACACTTCGATAACATCCTATTGCGGTGCATAACCCAGGGGGAAGGCTGCGACTTGCTCGCTGAGATCCATGGAGGCGAATGAGGGAGTCACTCTTCCTCACGCACGCTTGTCGGTAAAGCCTTTCGGCATGGCTTCTACTAGCCTGCAGCACTCCAGGATGCCGTCAAGCTGGTCGAGAACTGCAAGGCGTGCCTGTTCGATGCCAAACAGATCCATACACCGGCTTGGACGGTACAGATGATCCAGCCCACATGGCCATTTGCCATACGGGGGCTGGACATCCTGGGCCTGGGACCATTCCCTAGAACCGAGGATGGGGACCCGCTCCCAAACCTTCGGAACACAGAACACCTCTGTAAGTTCTACCCCTAGAGCAACAATAGGACAGACTCTTCTTTTATAATAAATTCCGTAAAGTCCAGGAACAGTGCTCGGTGCAGCTAAGCCTCAGGGGACGGTCCAGGACTACGTTCAGCTTCGCCTGGTTCCGACCCCAAGCACGTAGAGTCTTGCTTCCCTTGGGGCGGGCCGTGCCCACCATACTCAGCCTGCCTTCCTCCTATGGAAATTTATATGAAAAGAAACCTGTCCTACGTTGCTCTTCTTTGGTGCTCATTTAATTTACTTATTAAATTTTCATGATTGCACTGCTAGCGCGTGCTCACCATGCGTTCAGCTCCCTCTTCTCATTCTCACCTTTAGTCGGCATTTGCTGCCCTACCTAAGGCGGTTGCGTCGGAGGTACCGGCCGATAGCGAGGGGGGCCCCGAGCCCCCGGCACTTCGCGCACGGTAGTTCCCAAGCACCGTATAGGTGGATGGGGAGCGTCCCCCAAATAAGACTATGAGATAGAGGGGGGGAGCCCCCAAGGAGAATTACGTTTCCTTTACTTGTGTGCAGGTCCGCTCGGCCTCAGCTCCCCGCAGGAGTATGGTAGGCACATCCATCCAATGGAACGCACCTACCAGGGGGCCGCTACGGGATCGCGCAAGACCGAAACCCCAAGGTAAGATCAAAGAACTAGACCTCACAGGGGCGAGGCCCGAAAGTCCCACGTGTCCAGCGGGGCCAGACCTCCCACCTCCTTGAGGGGGAGCTCCGGGCCCGCCACGTGGTCTACAGAAGCCGGACCTCCCCCCCCCCCCCCCCCCCCGCCGCGGGGAGAGGTCCGAGGACTCCACGTGCTCCGCAAGCCCGGACGTCCCCTCAGAGGGGAGCTCCGGGCCCGCCACGTGGCCAACTGGCCCGGACCCCCTCCAATCTCGTGAGGCGGGTCCTGGAGACCTCCGGGACCCTTAGTATACAGTGAAGACCCGGAGAAGGTGTCTATGCAGAGCTTCGAGATTGGTCAAGGCCTCCGAGTACCTTGCGGAGCTAAGGACCCGGCGAGGAAAAGCCAGGAAGAAGACTAGGACATGCAGACACAGAAAGAAACAGGAGTCTGTTCATACAAAGGCTCCACGAGCTGGGCTACAGACTCAACAAAAACAAAAAAGGAAGTACAGGGCCTTGTGGCCACGGGGGCAGATGCCTAAGAGTCCCCGGACTCCCGATGAAACCTAGAGGCCACGAGGGAAGCCAAGTCCTCGACTTTGGACCTGGCAGCTTCCTCCCGGTCGGCAACGGGTCCTAGACGGACTGGCCCCAGAGAAAAGGAAGTGTCTCGGCTCAGGAAGCACGACAGTACGTGCATAGCGACCTCCTTCGCAAGGCCCCAACCTTCCGCTTCAAGCTCGTCGGCGATCACTGCTTCGAGCCGACCCAGCTCGTCGCCGATGGACTCAAGTGCCGGGATCGCTTCGGACATCGGCCGCGCCGGAGCCTCCACCTGCACAGGGCTGAAACCAAGAGGAGCCAAGGCGGACCCCACCTTGGCAATAAAGCCCCAGACTGCCTGGGCCTCGGCAGACCGCAAGGACTGGAGCTTCTCTACCTCTTGGCGAGCAGCCAGTTCGCGATCCATCGCCGCCTGGCGCTCCTGGAAGAACTGCTCCTCCCTCGCGGCAACAGCCGACTCACGGAGCTCCACCTCCTTGGTCCGAGCCCTTAGCTCCTCCACCTTGGCCCTCAGCCGGGCGGTGGTCTTCTCCTCTTCGGCCGCTGCAGCGCGTTCCTGATCGGCGATGGCGCACTCTCGACGAGCTACCTGCAGCTGCAACTCCTCCACGGCGCAGAACGCTCCTTGGCTTTGGCTTCAAAGTGGGCCAGAGCCTCGCGGTAGGTGGCACGGACCCGCCGGGTCTCTGACTCCAAGCGGCTAATGGCCTTCTTCTGAGTGCCAAGCAGAGCACTCAGGGCCTCAAGCCTTGACTGCCTCGAGTCAAGGTCCGCCTTAGCCTCCTGGGCCCGCTGCTGCCAGCTGAGAAGGCGTTCCCTCTCGCCGGCCAGCGCCCCCTGCTCCTGCTCAAAGGCGGATTGGAGCTGCCGGGCGCTGGTCTGGACACGCCCCAGGGCGTCCCACACGGGCGCCAGGGCAGGGGGGACAGGAGTCACGCCACTGGACCCCCCTGTCGAGCCTAAGACCGGCGAAGGCGCCGGTGCCTCAGCAACCAGGGTAGGGCGCTGTCCTAAGGAGGCCAGGGGGCCAGCAGGCGCACCTACAGCGGCCCTCTCGGTCTCAGGACCGGACTTCTGGACCGGTGAAGGAGGGCGGATAGGAGCAGATGCGGCCACCACGGAGGGTGAACTCGCCGGCGCAGAGGGAGCCCCCGTCGATTTGGGGGCCATGGGAGCCACCACTGTCCCCAGGTGCTGAGGCGCGGAGCCTCCGTCGGTTGAACGCGGCCGGGTAAGAGGCCCGCCCCCGGCAGCTGGTCGGTCCCTGCAAGAAGAGAAATCCCTCAGGCTAAGAGAGGAGACAAGAGCTCTGCTCCTACAAGCCAGAAATAGCAACACTTACTGGGCGGCATGAGCGCTCCAACGGGCTTGCAGCACTGGCCTCTGGGCTGTAGCTGAACCGCCGGGACCAGCGGCTGGAACGGTCGTGGAACGTGACGTCTGGATCCCCGGCACACTCGCCGGCGTTGCCCCACCAGCATCCATCCTGGAAACCCCTCCGCTTGAGGAAGGATGACGAGGTACTTGGGCTAACTCGGATGGCCGCTGTCCGGGGAGAGACCCGCCGGGGAGGGACACCCGGGGCCTCTTCGGGTCGCCACCCGATGGACCTGCACCCCCGGGAGATGGGAGCAAGGTAGCTCTGGCACCCTGACTCGGCGCAGGCGGCGCCCTCGGAGGAGACCAGGCGCGTTTCTTCTCTTAATGCCCGGGGGCCGGCTCCTTTCCCTTCCTTTTGTCGGCGGCTTGAATTCCATCGGCTTTGGGGGAGGGTTTGACAGCCACAGACGCCTCGTGCCCTGACCCGGAGCGCTCGGTTCCTGGAATGGTGATACCCCGGAAGGCATCCCCGACCTGCCGGACGGCGATCCCAATGTCATCAAGGTTCGGCATCTTCCGCAGGAGCTCTGACCTCCTCTGTGGCTCCAAGAAGAGGGGGGTGGCAGAGGGTGTAAGGGCGGGGTCGCCACTGGGAATGTAGTCACCGCTCACCTTGCCCACCATCTCGTTCAGCTCCTCGTTGGAAGGGTCAGAGCCGGGGCCCCTCTCCAGCCTGGTACAGTCCTGCTCGCCAGTATAGTACCACGCTGGGCGACTGCGCTGCTGCAAGGGTGCAATACGACGCAACATAAAGTCCATCAGCACCATCAGAGACGTCAGCCCCTCGTTGGCCAAGAACAGGATCCGCTCCAAGACCGGGGAGTACTCCTGCTCCAGCTCAGGGATCTCCTCCCAGAAGCGACGATCGGTGGTTGGGCTGGCGGTTGGGAGTTGTAGGCGATCGTGCTCGTCGGTCTGCACTACCACCCAGCTCTCCCTCCAGTTTTCCCACCTTGATGCGCTGAAGGGCAGAAGGTATCCAGAGACCTTGGGGTCCTTGCAGCGATGCTGGAAGTAGTATGCCCTCATCTGAGTCTTCGAGCCGCGCCCAGTCGTCCGCAACACAAAGAAGTAGCGGAAGAGCGTCACAGAAGCGTGCACCCCCACGAACATCTCGCAGAAGTGGACAAAAACAGCAGCCATTGCGAAAGAGTTGGGGGAAAGATGGTGGAGCTGGAGCCCATATGTCTCCAGCAGGGTGACAAAGAAGGAAGAAATCGGCGGAACAAACCCCGCCAGAGCATAAGCAGTGAAGACCACCGCATGACGAGGAACGCGCTGCAGCCGGTGCTTCTGATCAGGGGGAGAGACCCTCGGCGAAGCCGGTGCTTCTGATCTTCTGAGCGCCAGCCCAGCAGCCTGCGCACTGGCCCAAGCTCGTAAGAACGAACGAGGCACGTCGGGAGCAAGTTGGACGCCATGGCGAAAGAGGGCACAAGGACAGGAAAGCCGGGGCGCAAGAGTTCAAGGGAAGAACGAGCGCTAGGAAATGCGAAGGGAAGCCACGATGCGGGTGAGATCCCCTTTTAAAACTTTCCAGGGATGATCCGAGGTGATTCGAAAATCTTCGAGAACATCGCATCGGCGACCTCGTTGGCTCCGAGACCGGGCGTCAATGACAGGTGGACCCAAGCCGCCCAACTGAAGCGGTGGGTCGAGGAGTCAGTCGCCCCAGAGGACAAGCCGGCAAGGCGCTTCGGCGGTTCCGGAAGAAAGCGCCGCAACGTGCAGAAGTGGCAGTCTTGGGAACCGCCGCAGTAAAAGCAACCATCAAGTGGGCGCACGCTCCCACGATCCTGCGGCTGTTCGTGCTCCGGCAGCGGTCGAGGCGGGACTTAGAGAATGTGCGCGGATCAGAAGAGACGGAGGTCCCACCTCAGGCTCGCTATCCCCCCGAGATGGGCCCGGGGGCCACTGTCGGTACCTGCAATATGGGGTACCCCGCGCACAGGGGAAAATGCCTAAGGAACTGGCCCTTCTCCGCAGGGAGAGCTCCGAAGGCACCACGCGTCCGGCGGGGCCAGACCTCCCTCTCCTCAGAGGAAAGCTCTGGCCCGCCACGTGGCATACAGAAGCCGGACCTCCCCCCTCGGCGGGAGAGAGGTCCGAGAGTGCCGCGTGTCCAGCAGGGCCGGACCTCCCTCTCCTCAGAGGAGGCTCCGGGCTTGCCACGTGGCCGACAGAAGCCGGACCTCCCCCTCCGCGGGGAGAGGTCCGAAGGCTCCACGTGTCCTGCGGGGCCGGACCCCCCCTCTCCTCTGAGGAGGGCTCCGGGCCCGCCACGTGGCCAGCAGAAGAGCGCTGCCTGCCCCTGAGCGGTAGGCGGCGGGCGTAAAGACGCCCCATACCTTGCCCGTACAAGGTATTCAAGGCCCGCGCCTTCCCAAGACGCGGAGACGCGGAGCACGCCTCTGTCAGGTGTCGTTGCGCCCAGTCGCATCACAGACTGGCGCGCAGTGTTAGAGCCTGCCAGCCAATAAACGCAGTGACAAGACATCCCATGCCGCCCCCGCCATCATAAACCACTACGACTAGCATGTGGCATGGGCAAGGCGGCAAGACGAAGACTCATAAGCCTTCGCTAGAGACAACTACCGGCATAACTGCAGATACGGTAGATAACAGTCAATCTCCCCGGGACCACCTGTCGGGTCCCGGGCCCCCCCTTGTAAGCCACCCGAGTCTTGGACTATAAAAGGCTCGGGTAGGCAACGTTAGCAAGGGTTCGCACTCCAGCCATTCACCACCAAGCTGTAACTCTTCCTCAAGCTCAGGACTCCGGTTCTGAGCAGCAAGCAATACAGCGAGCTTCATAGCTCGCCGTGGACGTAGGGTTTTACGCTCCGGCGGCCTGAACCACGTAAAACTCGCCGTGTCAAGCTCTTACTAACTCGTCCATACGCTCAAGCTCTCCGCAAGGGACTAGCCCCACCGAAAAAAGAACCTCCGCGGGCTGCCCAGTGCAGGCCCGGGGGAATTGTCGACCGAACACTTCGACAGCTGGGTTGCACGGAGTCCCCAGTGACGCTTACGATCCTTGGCGGCATCCATGGCTGCAGGGCCGCTGGGACCGCCAGCTTCGAGGTGCTGGTCCAGCCCCCTTCGCCCGGCTCGGCGGGCCGGGCTATGGGCCACAGCAACGTCCTCTCGAAGACTCCTTCGGGCACAGGGGCTCCGGTGGAGGCCTTCGTTGAGAGGTCGTCAGCTGCGGCATTGCCAGCGCGCGGTACGTGGCGCAGGTCCAAGGCGAGAAAGTCTTTCTCCAACATCTGCACATGGAGCAGATAAGCAGCTAGCTGTGGGTCATTGCAGGAGCATTCACCCTTAACTTGCTTGATAACTAGCTGGGAGTCGCCCTGTGCCAACAACTGGCGAGCGCCCAGAGACAGGGCTGTCTTTATGCCAAAGATGAGTGCTTCATACTCTGCCATGTTGTTGGTTGCCTTGAAATTGAGACGCAGCATATAGCCAAACTGCTCCCCCGATGGCATGAGAAGCAGTACGCCGGCACCGGCCCCCTGCTTTCGCGAGGAGCCGTCGAAGAAGGGCGTCCAGTAAGGCCCGGTGAAGGCCGGAGCTCGGCGCTCTGGTTCACCGTCTTCATGGCCCCCTGGGTCAGCCTTCGTTGGCGTCCACTCAGCCACGAAGTCAGCCAGTGCTTGGCTCTTGACTGCATGACGAGGAAGGAAGTCCAGCTCAAACTCCGCCAGCTCCGCTGCCCATTTAGCGACATTGCCAGTCGCGTGGGGGCTGTGGAGGACAGCCTTCAGCGGATAGGAGGTGACCACCGAGACCCGGTGGGCTTGGAAGTAGTGGCGGAGCTTCCTGGACGCCACGAGCACTGCATACAGCAGCTTATGGACCTCCAGGTACCTTGTCTTGGCGTCATGAAGGACCTCGCTGATGTAGTAGACAGGCCTCTGGATGGTCCGGACCCTCCCTCCCAGGTCAGAGGTATCTTCATCCATGGGCTCAGGCCTACGGGAGGTGGGTGGCCCCAGGGAGGCTGCCGGGAGCTTATACTCGAAGGCTCCCAAGCCGTCTTGGACCTTCGGGAGGTCCCGCTGATTTCCCGGGAGCTCCGGGAGGTCCCGTTGGACATCTGGGAGGTTCCGTTGCACCTCCGGAAAATCCTGCTGGTCCTCCGGGAGGTTGTCATGGGGGTCCGGGGGTCCGTTTTGGACCTCCGGGGGGTTGTCTCGGAGACCCGGGGGGTCGTCTTGGACCTCCGGGGTTTCCTGGCGCCTGTCTCCTGCTACCGGAGCAGGCTGTGGTGATGAGAGGTCCGGTCGCTCTGCGACGAGGACCATACTCACCACTTCAGCCGTCGCCGCGATGTAGAGCAACAGATGCTCTTCGGGCTCGGGGGCTACCATTATGGGTAGTGTCGGTACCTGAGATATGGGGTACCCCCGCGCACAGGGTAAAATGCCTAAGGTGCTCGCCCTTCTCCGCAGGGAGAGCTCCGAAGGCGCCACGCGTCTGACGGGGCCGGACCTCCCTCTCCTCAGAGGAGAGCTCCGGGCCCGCCACGTGGCATACAGAAGCCGGACCTCCCCCTCCGCGGGAGAGAGGTCCGAAGACGCCACGCGTCCAGCGAGGCCGGACCTCCCTCTCCTCAGAGGTGAGCTCCGGGCCCGCCACGTGGCATGCAGAAGCCGGACCTCCCCCTCCGCGGGAGAGAGGTCCGAAGGCGCCACGCGTCCAGCGGGGCCGGACCTCCCTCTCCTCAGAGAAGAGCTCCGGACCCGCCACGTGGCTGGAAGAACGGTGCTGCCTGCCCCCGGGCGGTAGGCAGCGGGCGTAAAGGCGCCCCTCACCTTGCCCGTACAAGGAATTCAAGGCCCGCGTCTTCCCAAGACGCGGAAACGCGGAGCACGCGCCTGTCAGGTGCCGTTGCGTCCAGTCGCATCACAGACTGGCGCGCGGTGTCAGAACCTGACAGGTAATAAACGCCGCGACAAGACATCCCATGCCGCCTGCGCCGTCATCAACCACTACGACTGGCGCACGGCATGGGCAGGGCGGCAAAAGGAAGACTCAGAAGCCTTCGACCGGAGGCAACCACCGGCATAATAACAGATACGGTAGATAATAGACAATCTTCCCGGGACCACCTGTCGGGTCCTGGCTTCCCTTGTAAGCCACCCGAGCCTTGGACTATAAAAGGCTCGGGTAGGCGTCGATAGCAAGGGTTCGCATCCTGCCACTCATACGCTAGCCATACACTCTCAAGCTGGAACTCACCCCCAAGCTCAGGCCCCCAGCCCTGAGCAGCAAGCAATACAGCGAGCTCCATAGCTCGCCGTGGACGTAGGGTTTTACGCTCCGGCGGCCTGAACCACGTAAAACTTCCCGTGTCAAGCTCTCACTAACTCGTCCATCCGCGCAAGCTCTCCGCTAGGAACTAGCCCCTCCGAAAAAAGAACCTCCGCGGGCTGCCCAGTGCAGGCCCGGGGGAAGTGTCGATCGCACACTTCGACATTTGGCGCGCCAGGTAGGGAGCTTTTCCCCTAGCGCGACGAGTTTCCGCCAACGAAGATGACCAAACTCCCTTCGGCGGCAAGCTCACCTCCCCCGCCTCCGCGGCAAGCCGCGGCTAGGGGGGGAGTACAAGCCAACACACTCAGGACGGAGTGTGTCAGTACAAGCTGGGAGCCAGCAACCGGCTCTGGCAGCGCCGACCCCGGCAATGCAGGCTCCAACCAGCGTCATATCTCCAGTAGTGCCGGGCGTACCCGGAAGGGGCGCGCTAGCTGCAGCAAGAGCGCTACTGCACAATCCGCCCGCTGGAGACGCGCCTCAGGCAGCGACCCAGCGGTGGATTCTCGAGGTAGACCGTCTTGTCGTCGCTGCCGCAAGCCCACGACTCCGGCGGAGACGACACTCTAACCAGCCGGCCGTGTTGCTGATACGCACGCCGATGGCTGATGAACAGACGGCAGATTCCAGCTCTGCCAGCCCTCAATCGATGGATCTGAGGACAGAGCTGGAGCGGTGTCGTTCGGGTCAAGATGCCCGGGTATACCTCGAGCAACGCCGAGAAAGGCGTCGCTACCAAGGAGCTGACGACAGCATGACGTCGGCCTCTACCCAGCCTGAAGAGCAGACCTTCGCCATGCGATCTCTGCCCCAGGCCTGCGCTGTGCAGAATATGCCACAGTCATATGTACTGCAGATGGCGCCCCCGGCCTACGGTGCAGCTTTGCCCGTACCGGGGTACACTGTGCCTGGTGCGAACTCAGCGTTCGCGGCACCAGAACCTGCGGTGACAGAAGCAGGGTGTGCAGCCCTCGCGCCCCATCTTCGCTTTGCGAAGTGGCCGCGCAAGTTTCGGCCACACCTGCCCGAGAAGTACGACGGCAGCGTCAACCCGGCGGAGTTTCTCCAGATCTACTCCACCGCCGTACTTGCCGCAGGAGGGAATGAAGCCGTCATGGCCAATTACTTCCCTGTCGCCTTGACCGGTCCAGCCCGGTCTTGGCTCATGATCCTCCCCCAAGGTTCCGTCACCTCCTGGGGAGAGCTTTGCCGACAGTTCGTAGCCAACTTCGGCAGCTCCTACACCCGGCCTGGCACGGAGCTCGACCTCCACGCCGTCCAGCAGCAGCCTGGGGAGTCACTGCGCTCTTTCATCCAGCGGTTCTCCCAGGTGCGGAACACCATCCCACACATTCAAAATGCTTCTGTGGTGGTGGCGTTCCGGCAAGGCGTCCAGGACAAGAAGATGCTCGAGAAGCTCGCGACCAGGGAGGTCCGCGACGTCTTAGAGCTCTTCAGCTTGGCAGACAAATGCGCCAGAGCTGACGAAGGACGGAACTGGCACTCGCTGCCATCTTCCGAGTCAGGGGGACTGCCCGGATCCAGTCCTACTCCCTGTGGAAGCAGCAGGAAGGCCAAGGGCCGAGGCAGAAGCAAGATAGAGTCACCGACCGCAGTCCCAGTCGTCACTGCAGCGACGCTCGGTGGGGCTCGGGGGCCGCGCCCCGACAAGAAGCAGCGAAGATCACCAATCCCAGAAGGTGATAAAGACAGTATGTGCCCCGTGCACGGCAGCTGTCGCCACACTGCTGCCGAGTGCCGGGAGATCCGAAGGCTCGCAGAGCGTTTCCGCAAGGAGAAGCGGCAGCGGGCTGATGACGTGCCCTTCCGTCCAAAGGAAGATGAGCAGAGGGTGGATGTTCCAGATAACATCGACCACCCAGAGGAGATCCGGGAGCCTCCGCGTGTCGTGAAGGCGGCACGCAATCACGAGGATTCCGACTCCAGCGGCGATGAGCGTCGGAAGAAGCTCTACGTCATATACGGCGGGTCCGCCGACCCCTCGTCCCGAAGCGCAGTCAAGACTCTGCGCCGAGCGGTAGCGTCGGTGGCACCACTCCCAAGTGCTGCACCGCACCTAAAGTGGATGGGGACCCCCATCAGCTTTGATGCCACCGACTGCCCCAGGAACATGGCTGGGGCTGGCCAGCTGCCGCTCCTGGTGGCCCCTACCATCGCCAACGTGAGAATGTACCACGTTTTGGTGGATGGAGGGGCTGGGCTGAACCTCATCAGCCGTGCAGCTTTCCAGAAGCTGCAGATCCCGATGGCCAAGCTCACCCCGTCGAGTCCGTTCTCAGGGGTAGGGCCGGGACAGGTTATCCCCTACGGCAGCATTAGTCTCCCGGGTACCTTCGGGGCTCCAGACAGCTATCGAACAGAGTACATCCGGTTCGACGTAGCGGAGATAGACCTCCCCTTCAACGCCATAATCGGCAGGCCAGCCCTGTACCGGTTCATGGCTGTAGCCCATTACGGCTACCTTGTCCTGAAGATGCCAACACCGACAGGTGTTCTCAGGATTTGTGGGGACCGCACTGCTGCAGTGTCAGCCCTGGAGAAGCTCCAAGCACTCGCGACAGCTGGGACCTCAGCCCCCGGCAATACGGAATCGGACCAGCTCCGCCCGTGTGCACGTCATCGTGCTTCCACCACAGCACCCCGGGTGCAACCTCTCGACGAGGGCGGCGTCCCCTTAAAGGTTGTCCAAGTCGGCGCCGAAGCTACCCAGACCACCCGGGTAGCCGGGGGCCTGGATAGTAAATAGGAAGGCGCGCTCATCACCTTCCTCCGGCACAACGTCGACGTGTTTGCATGGCAGCCGTCACAGATGCCGGGGATCCCCAGGAAGGTGATCGAGTACCACTTGAAAGTCTTCCCCGACGCCCGGCCGGTTCAACAGAAGCCCCGCAAGCAGTCCATCGAGCGGCAGAACTTCATCCGTGAGGAAGTCAAGAAGCTGCTGGACGCTGGATTCATACGGGAGGTCCACCACCCACGATGGTTGGCGAACCCCGTCGTTGTCCCGAAGGCCGGCGGGAAGCTCCGGATGTGCATCGACTACACCAGTCTCAATAAGGCATGTCCTAAAGATCCATTCCCTCTCCCTAGAATAGACCAAATAGTAGACTCAACGTCAGGCTGTGATATGCTGTGCTTCCTAGACGCCTATTCGGGTTTCCATCAGATCCCCATGTCTAGGGAGGACGAGGAGCACACCTCCTTCATCACAGTGGACGGCCTTTATTGCTATGTGTCTATGCCTTACGGCCTAAAGCATGCACTCCCCACCTTTGTGCGGGCAATGCACAAAACCTTTGGGGAGTTAATAAGAGACCTGGTTGAGGTGTATGTCGATGACATAGTTGTCAAGGTCAAGCAGGGCCCGTCCCTGCTAGATAACCTAGCCTTAGTCTTTGACAAGTTGCGCTGTACGCGCACCAAGCTGAACCCAAATAAATGTGTGTTCGGCGTGTCCTCTGGGAAGCTCTTAGGGTTCCTGGTCTCGCACCGGGGGATTGAGGCCAACCCAGAGAAGATCAAGGCCATCGACTTGATGCGGCCCCCTGCCCGCGTCAAAGATGTCCAGAAACTCACAGGATGTCTAGCCGCGCTGAGTCGGTTTATACCGAGGCTAGCAGAGCGGGCACTCCCTTTCTTTAAGCTCCTGCGCAAGTCGGGCCCCTTTGCCTGGACTGACGAAGCGGAAGAGACTTTCCAGGAGTTGTAGCGACTCCTGACGACCCTACCACTCATGGTAGCCCCTGAGCCCGGAGAGCACCTGTTTCTCTACATCGCGGCGACAACTGAAGTAGTGAGTATGGTCCTCGTCGCAGAGCGGCCGAACCCCTCATCTTCACAACCTGCTCCGGTAGCAGAAGACAGACGCCAGGAGGCCCCGCAGGACCAAGACGGTCTCCCGGGCCTCCAAGGCAACCTCCCGGAGGTCCAGGTCGGCCTCCCGGAGGTCCTGGGCAGTCTCCCGGACCTCCAAGATAAACCCCCGGGGGCCCCACGGGACCCCCCGGGGGCCAAATGGGACCTCCCAGAGGTCCCCCAAGACCCCCCGGAGCTCCCGAACAATCAAGATAGCTTAAGGGCCTCCGGGTCCCAGCTCCGGGAGGCCCCCGTGGGTCCGCCCACCTCCAGAGGGCCAATGGACGAGGACCTCCCAGACCTGAGAAAGAGGGTTCGAACCGTACAGAGGCCTGTCTACTACGTCAGCGAAGTACTTCATGATGCCAAGACAAGGTACCTGGAAGTCCACAAGCTGCTGTATGCGGTGCTCGTTGCCTCCAGGAAGCTCCGCCATTACTTCCAGGCCCACCGGGTCTCGGTAGTCACCTCGTATCCACTGAAGACAATTCTTCACAGCCCCCATGCGACGGGCAACGTTGCTAAATGGGCGGCGGAGCTAGCGGAGTTTGAGCTGGACTTCCTCCCACGCCATGCAGTCAAGAGCCAAGACTGGCTGACTTTGTGGCGGAGTGGACACCAACGGAAGCTGACCCAGGGGGCCATGGGGGCGGAGAACCAGAGCACCAAGCTCCGGTCTTCACCGAACCCCACTGGACACTCTTCTTCGACGGCTCCTCGCGAAAGCAGGGGGCCGGTGCCGGTGTACTGCTCCTCATGCCATCGGGGGAACAGTTTGGGTATATGGTGCGTCTCAATTTCAAGGCAACCAACAACATGGCGGAGTATGAAGCACTCATCTTTGGCCTGCAGACAGCCCTGTCTTTAGGCGCTCGCCAGTTGTTGGCACAGGGCGACTCCCAGCTGGTCATCAAGCAAGTCAAGGGCGAATGTTCCTGCAATGACCCCCAGCTAGCTGCATATCTGCTTCACGTGCAGATGTTGGAGAAAGAATTCCTCGCCTTGGACCTGCACCACGTACCGCGCGCCGGTAATACCGCAGCCGACGACCTTTCAACGAAGGCTTCCACCGGAGCCCCTGCCCCCGAAGGAGTCTTTGAAAGGACGTTGCTGCGGCCCACAGCCCGGCCCGCCGAGCCGGGTGAAGGGGGCTTGACCAGCACCTCGAAGCTGGCGGTCCCGGTGGCCCTACAACCGTGGGCGCCGCCAAGGATTGTAAGCGTCACTGGGGACTCCGTGCAACCCAGCGCTCAAGATCCAGAAGCTCAAGTCAGACCCGATGCATGGATCACGGAGATCCGGGACTACTTGAAGGACAATATCCTCCCTGATGAACATGCAACCGCTGAACGGATTGTGCGTATGGCTAAGAGGTACGCGCTGGTAGAGGGGGATCTCTACCGGCGTGGCGCCAACCACATCCTATTGCGGTGTATAACCCAGGGGGAAGGCTGCGACTTGCTCGCTGAGATCCATGGAGGTGAATGTGGAAGTCATTCTTCCTCACGCACGCTTGTCGGTAAAGCCTTCCGGCATGGCTTCTACTGGCCGACAGCACTCCAGGATGCCGTCAAGCTGGTCGAGAGCTGCAAAGCGTGCCAGTTCCACGCCAAGCAGATCCATACACCGGCTCAGGTGGTATAGATGATCCCGCCCTCGTGGCCGTTTGCCGTGTGGGGGCTGGACATCCTGGGGCCATTCCCCAGAACCGTCGGGGGGTTCCGGTACCTCTATGTCGCCATCGACAAGTTCACCAAGTGGCCGGAAGCTACACCAGTTGTCACCATTAATAAACAATCAGCAGTAAAATTCATCAGATCCATTGTCTGCCGGTTCGGGGTCCCAAACAGGATCATTACTGACAATGGGACCCAGTTCACCAGCGCAGCATTTCAAGACTACTGCGAGGACCTTGGCATTCATGTATGCTATGCCTCGATCGCTCACCTGAAGAGCAATGGGCAAGTCGAGAGGGCCAATGCGGAGATTCTCCGGGGCCTCAAGACTCGTTCCTTCGCCAGCCTGAAGAAACATGGTGCCAATTGGGTAGATGAACTTCCGAGCACGCTATGGGCTAACCGGACATCCCAGAGCCGGGCCACCGGGGAGACACCCTTCTTCATGGTGTACGGGGCCGAAGCTGTACTTCCTCCAGAAATCACCATGAAGTCTCACCGTGTCCGGGCTTACGACGAAGCCACGCAGGACAACCTCCGGCGTGGAGAAATCGACCTCGTCGACGAGGTCCGATTACATGCGGCACTCCGTAACGCGCAGTACAGACAGGCGCTTCGGCGCTACCACCAGAGGTCTGTGCGTGCCCGGGAGCTGCAGGAAGGTGACCTGGTGTTGCGGCGCATACTTTCTCGCGAAGGGGCCCACAAACTCTCCCCTAGTTGGGAAGGCCCCTTTCGAGTCACGAAAGTATGCCGCCCCGGGTGTGTGCGCCTTTCCACCGAGGATGGGGACCTGCTCCCGAATCCTTGGAACATAGAACACCTCCGTAAGTTCTACCCCTAAGAGCAAAAATAGGTCAGTACTTTCTTTTCGTAATGAACCCCAAAGAGTCCAGGAGCAGCGCTCGGAGCAGCTAAACCCCAGGGGACGGTCCAGGACTACGTTCAGCTTTGCCTGGTTCCAACTCCAAGCGCGTAGAGTCTTGCTTCCCCTCTTAATGGTGTGGGTCATGGCCTCCATGTTTAGCCTGCCTTCCTCCTATGGAAGGTTGTGCGAAAACAAGTCTGCCCTACTTTGCTCTTTCCTTGTACTCATTTGAATTGTGAATTGAGTTATTTTTTTATCACCCTTGCAGTACATGGCTGCCGTGTGCTCAGCTCCCCCTCTCTACAAACCCCCAAGCATCAAGCGTATGGTTGGGGGCTGTAAGTCAAATAAGACTGTAAAACAAGGGAGGGGGAGCCCCCAAGGAGAATTACGTTTCCTCTACCTGTGTGCAGGACTTCCAGGTTGCGGCAACGGGGACTGCGTGAAGTAGGGGGAAAGGAGCTACCAACTACTTCGACCCAGGGCTAGAGGGGGCGGGACCTGGGGGTCCCACGAGTCCAGCAGGCCCGGAACTCTCCCCTTCCTTGAGAGGGGCTCCGGGCTCGCCACGTGCCAGACGGAAGCCGGACCCCCCCCCCCACGGTGGAAGAGCTCCGAAAGCCCTGCGTGCTCAACATGGCCGGGGCTCCCGTCCCCGCAGTAAGAGCAATCATCAAGTGGGCGCACACTCTCACGACCCCGCGGTTTTTCGTGCTCCGGCAGCGGTCAAGTCGGGACTTAGAGAAAGTGCGCGGATCGGAAGAGACGGAGGTCCCACCTCGGGCTCGCTAACTCCCCCGAGATGGGCCCGGGGGCCACTGTCGGTACCTGAGATATGGGGTACCCCCGCGCACAGGGTAAAATGCCTAAGGTGCTCGCCCTTCTCCGCAGGGAGAGCTCCGAAGGCGCCACGCGTCTGACGGGGCCGGACCTCCCTCTCCTCAGAGGAGAGCTCCGGGCCCGCCACGTGGCATACAGAAGCCGGACCTCCCCCTCCGCGGGAGAGAGGTCCAAAGACGCCACGCGTCTAGCGAGGCCGGACCTCCCTCTCCTCAGAGGTGAGCTCCGGGCCTGCCACGTGGCATGCAGAAGCCGGACCTCCCCCTCCGCGGGAGAGAGGTCCGAAGGCACCACGCGTCCAGCGGGGCCGGACCTCCCTCTCCTCAGAGAAGAGCTCCGGACCCGCCACGTGGCTGGAAGAACGGTGCTGCCTGCCCCCGGGCGGTAGGCAGCGGGCGTAAAGGCGCCCCTCACCTTGCCCGTACAAGGAATTCAAGGCCCGCGTCTTCCCAAGACGCGGAAACGCGGAGCACGCGCCTGTCAGGTGTCGTTGCGTCCAGTCGCATCACAGACTGGCACGCGGTGTCAGAACCTGACAGGTAATAAACGCTGCGACAAGACATCCCATGCCGCCTGCGCCGTCATCAACCACTACGACTGGCGCACGGCATGGGCAGGGCGGCAAAAGGAAGACTCAGAAGCCTTTGACCGGAGGCAACCACTGGCATAACTACAGATACGGTAGATAATAGACAATCTTCCCGGGACCACCTGTCGGGTCCCGGCTTCCCTTGTAAGCCGCCCGAGCCATGGACTATAAAAGGCTCGGGTAGGCGTCGATAGCAAGGGTTTGCATCCTGCCACTCATACGCTAGCCATACACTCTCAAGCTGGAACTCACCCCCAAGCTCAGGCCCCCGGCCCTGAGCAGCAAGCAATACAGCGAGCTCCATAGCTCGCCGTGGACGTAGGGTTTTACGCTCCGGCGGTCTGAACCACGTAAAACTTCCCGTGTCAAGCTCTCACTAACTCGTCCATCCACGCAAGCTCTCCGCTAGGAACTAGCCCCTCCGAAAAAAGAACCTCCGCGGGCTGCCCAGTGCAGGCCCGGGGGAAGTGTCGATCGCACACTTCGACAGGTAGGGTCGTCAGGAGTTGCTTCAGCTCCTGGAAAGCTTCTTCTGCTTCGTCGGTCCAAGAAAATGGGCCGGATTTGCGCAGGAGCTTAAAGAAGGGGAGCGCTCGCTCTGCTAACCTCGGTATAAACCTACTCAGCGCGGCTAGGCATCTGTCGAAGTGTGCGATCGACACTTCCCCCGGGCCTGCACTGGGCAGCCCGCGGAGGTTCTTTTTTCGGAGGGGCTAGTTCCTAGTGGAGAGCTTGCGCGGATGGACGAGTTAGTGAGAGCTTGACACGGGAAGTTTTACGTGGTTCAGGCCGCCGGAGCGTAAAACCCTACGTCCACGGCGAGCTATGGAGCTCGCTGTATTGCTTGCTGCTCAGGGCCGGAGGCCTGAGCTTGGGGGTGAGTTACAGCTTGAGAGTGTATGGCCAGCGTATGAGTTGCCGAATGCGAACCCTTGCTATCGACGCCTACCCGAGCCTTTTATAGTCCAAGGCTCGGGCGGCTTACAAGGGAAGCCGGGACCCGACAGGTGGTCCCGGGAAGATTGTCTATTATCTACCGTATCTGTAGTTATGCCGGTGGTTGCCTCCGGTCGAAGGCTTCTGAGTCTTCCTTTTGCCGCCCTGCCCATGCCGTGCGCTAGTCGTAGTGGTTGATGACGGCGCAGGCGGCATGGGATGTCTTGTCGCGGCGTTTATTACTTGTCAGGTTCTAACACCGCGCGCCAGTCTGTGATGCGACTGGACGCAACGGCACCTGACAGGCGCGTGCTCCGCGTTTCTGCGTCTTGGGAAGACGCGGGCCTTGAATTCCTTGTACGGGCAAGGTGAGGGGCGCCTTTACGCCCGCTGCCTACCGCTCGGGGGCAGGCAGCACCGTTCTTCCAGCCACGTGGCGGGTCCTGAGCTCTTCTCTGAGGAGAGGGAGGTCCGGCCCCGCTGGACGCGTGGCGCCTTTGGACCTCTCTCCCGCGGAGGGGGGTCCGGCTTCTGCATGCCACGTGGCGGGCCCGGAGCTCACCTCTGAGGAGAGGGAGGTCCGGCCTCGCTGGACGCGTGGCGTCTTCGGACCTCTCTCCCGCGGAGGGGGAGGTCCGGCTTCTGTATGCCACGTGGCGGGCCCGGAGCTCTCCTCTGAGGAGAGGGAGGTCCGGCCCCGCCAGATGCGTGGCGCCTTCGGAGCTCTCCCTGCGGAGAAGGGCGAGCACCTTAGGCATTTTACCCTGTGCGCGGGGGTACCCCATATCTCAGGTACCGACAGTGGCCCCCGGGCCCATCTCAGGGGAGATAGCGAGCCCGAGGTGGGACCTCCGTCTCTTCCGATCCGCGCACTTTCTCTATGTCCCGACATGACCGCTGCCGGAGCACGAACGGCTGCGGGGTCATGAGAGCGTGCGCCCACTTGATGATTGCTCTTACTGCAGGGGCGGGAGCCCCGGCCATGTTGAGCTCGCAGGGCTTTCGGAGCTCTTTCCCTACGGGGGGAGGTCCGGCTTCGGTCTGCCACGTGGCGAGCCCGGAGCCCCTCTCAGGGAAGGGGAGAGTTCCGGGCCTGCTGGACTCGTGGGACCCCTGGGTCCCGCCCCCTCTAGCCCTGGGTCGAAGTAGTTGGTAGCTCCTTTCCCCCTACTTCGTGCAGTCCCCGTTGCCGTAACCTGGAAGTCCTGCACACAGGTAGAGGAAACGTAATTCTCCTTGGGGGCTCCCCCTCCCTTGTTTTACAGTCCTATTTGACTTACAGCCCCCAACCATACGCTTGATGCTTGGGGGTTTGTAGAGAGGGGGAGCTGAGCACACGGCAGCCATGTACTGCAATGGTGATAAAAAAAATAACTCAATTCACAATTCAAATGAGTACAAGGAAAGAGCAAAGTAGGGCAGACTTCTTTTTGCACAACCTTCCATAGGAGGAAGGCAGGCTAAACATGGAGGCCACGACCCACCCCATTAAGAGGGGAAGCAAGACTCTACGCGCTTGGAGTCGGAACCAGGCAAAGCTGAACGTAGTCCTGGACCGTCCCCTGGGGTTTAGCTGCTCCGAGCGCTGCTCCTGGACTCTATGGGGTTCATTACAAAAAGAAAGTACTGACCTATTTTTGCTCTTAGGGGTAGAACTTATGGAGGTGCTCTATGTTCCAAGGATTCGGGAGCAGGTCCCCATCCTCGGTGGAAAGGCGCACACACCCGGGGCGGCATACTTTCGTGACTCGGAAGGGGCCTTCCCAACTGGGGGAGAGTTTGTGGGCCCCTTCGCGAGAAAGTATGCGCCGCAACACCAGGTCACCTTCCTGCAGCTCCCGGGCACGCACAGACCTCTGGTGGTAGCGCCGAAGCGCCTGTCTGTACCGCGCGTTACGGAGTGCCGCATGTAATCGGACCTCGTCGACGAGGTCGATTTCTCCACGCCGGAGGTTGTCCTGCGCGGCTTCGTCGTAAGCCCGGACACGGTGAGACTTCATGGTGATTTCTGGAGGAAGTACAGCTTCGGCCCCGTACACCATGAAGAAGGGTGTCTCCCCGGTGGCCCGGCTCTGGGATGTCCGGTTAGCCCATAGCGTGCTCGGAAGTTCATCTACCCAATTGGCACCATGTTTCTTCAGGCTGGCGAAGGTACGAGTCTTGAGGCCCCGGAGAATCTCCGCATTGGCCCTCTCGACTTGCCCATTGCTCTTCGGGTGAGCGACCGAGGCATAGCATACCTGAATGCCAAGGTCCTCGCAGTAGTCTTGAAATGCTGCGCTGGTGAATTGGGTCCCATTGTCAGTGATGATCCTGTTTGGGACCCCGAACCGGCAGACAATGGATCTGATGAATTTTACTGCTGATTGTTTATTAATGGTGACAACTGGTGTAGCTTCCGGCCACTTGGTGAACTTGTCGATGGCGACATAGAGGTACCAGAACCCCCCGACGGTTCTGGGGAATGGCCCCAGGATGTCCAGCCCCCACACGGCAAACGGCCACGAGGGCGGGATCATCTGTACCGCCTGAGCCGGTGTATGGATCTGCTTGGCGTGGAACTGGCATGCCTTGCAGCTCTCGACCAGCTTGACGGCATCCTGGAGTGCTGTCGGCCAGTAGAAGCCATGCCGGAAGGCTTTACCGACAAGAGTGCGTGAGGAAGAATGACTTCCACATTCGCCTCCATGGATCTCAGCGAGCAAGTCGCAGCCTTCCCCCTGGGTTATACACCACAATAGGATGTGGTTGGCGCCACGCCGGTAGAGATCCCCCTCTACCAGCGCGTACCTCTTAGCCATACGCACAATCCGTTCAGCGGTTGCATGTTCATCAGGGAGGATATTGTCCTTCAAGTAGTCCCGGATCTCCGTGATCCATGCATCGGGTCTGACTTGAGCTTCTGGATCTTGAGCGCTGGGTTGCACGGAGTCCCCAGTGACGCTTACAATCCTTGGCGGCGCCCACGGTTGTAGGGCCACCGGGACCGCCAGCTTCGAGGTGCTGGTCAAGCCCCCTTCGCTCGGCTCGGCGGGCCGAGCTGTGGGCCGCAGCAAGATCCTCTCAAAGACTCCTTCGGGCGCAGGGGCTCCGGTGGAAGCCTTCGTTGAAAGGTCGTCGGCTGCGGTATTACCGACGCGCGGTACGTGATGCAGGTCCAAGGCGAGGAATTCTTTCTCCAACATCTGCACGTGAAGCAGATATGCAGCTAGCTGGGGGTCATTGCAGGAGCATTCGCCCTTGACTTGCTTGATGACCAGCTGGGAGTCGCCCTGTGCCAACAACTGGCGAGCGCCTAAAGACAGGGCTGTCTGCAGGCCAAAGATGAGTGCTTCATACTCCGCCATGTTGTTGGTTGCCTTGAAATTGAGACGCACCATATACCCAAACTGTTGCCCCGATGGCATGAGGAGCAGTACGCCGGCACCGGCCCCCTGCTTTCGCGAGGAGCCGTCGAAGAAGAGTGTCCAGTGGGGTTCGGTGAAGACCGGAGCTTGGTGCTCCGGTTCTCCGCCCCCATGGCCCCCTGGGTCAGCCTCCGTTGGTGTCCACTCCGCCACAAAGTCAGCCAGTGCTTGGCTCTTGACTGCATGGTGTGGGAGGAAGTCCAGCTCAAACTCCGCTAGCTCCGCCGCCCATTTAGCAACGTTGCCCGTCGCATGGGGGCTGTGAAGAATTGTCTTCAGTGGATACGAGGTGACTACCGAGACCCGGTGGGCCTGGAAGTAATGGCGGAGCTTCCTGGAGGCAACGAGCACCGCATACAGCAGCTTGTGGACTTCCAGGTACCTTGTCTTGGCATCATGAAGTACTTCGCTGACGTAGTAGACAGGCCTCTGTACGGTTCGAACCCTCTTTCTCAGGTCTGGGAGGTCCTCGTCCATTGGCCCTCTAGAGGTGGGCGGACCCACGGGGGCCTCCGGGAGCTGGGACCCGGAGGCCCTTAAGCTATCTTGATTGTTCGGGAGCTCCGGGGGGTCTTGGGGGACCTCTGGGAGGTCCCATTTGGCCCCCGGGGGGTCCCGCGGGGCCCCCGGGGGTTTATCTTGGAGGTTCGGGAGACTGCCCAGGACCTCCGGGAGGCCGACCTGGACCTCCGGGAGGTTGCCTTGGAGGCCCGGGAGACCGTCTTGGTCCTGCGGGGCCTCCTGGCGTCTGTCTTCTGCTACCGGAGCAGGTTGTGAAGATGAGGGGTCCGGCCGCTCTGCGACGAGGACCATACTAACTACTTCAGTTGTCGCCGCGATGTAGAGCAACAGGTGCTCTCCGGGCTCAGGGGCTACCATGACTGGTAGGGTCGTCAGGAGTCGCTTCAACTCCTGGAAAGCCTCTTCCGCTTCGTCAGTCCAGGCAAAGGGGCCCGACTTGCACAGGAGCTTAAAGAAAGGGAGTGCCCGCTCTGCTAGCCTCGGTATAAACCGACTCAGCGCGGCTAGACATCCTGTGAGTTTCTGGACATCATTGACGCGGGCAGGGGGCCGCATCAAGTCGATGGCCTTGATCTTCTCTGGGTTGGCCTCAATCCCCCGGTGCGAGACCAGGAACCCTAAGAGCTTCCCAGAGGACACGCCGAACACACATTTATCTGGGTTCAGCTTGGTGCGTGTAGAGCGCAACTTGTCAAAGACTAGGGCTAGGTTATCTAGCAGGGACGGACCCTGCTTGACCTTGACAACTATGTCATCGACATACACCTCAACCAGGTCTCTTATTAACTCCCCAAAGGTTTTGTGCATTGCCCGCACAAAGGTGGGGAGTGCATTCTTTAGGCCGTAAGGCATAGACACATAGCAATAAAGGCCGTCCACTGTGATGAAGGAGGTGTGCTCCTCGTCCTCCCTAGACATGGGGATCTGATGGAAACCCGAATAGGCGTCTAGGAAGCACAGCATATCACAGCCTGACGTTGAGTCTACTATTTGGTCTATTCTAGGGAGAGAGAATGGATCTTTAGGACATGCCTTATTGAGACTGGTGTAGTCGATGCACATCCGGAGCTTCCCGCCGGCCTTCGGGACAACGACGGGGTTCGCCAACCATCGTGGGTGGTGGACCTCCCGTATGAAGCCAGCGTCCAGCAGCTTCTTGACTTCCTCACGGATTAAGTTCTGCCGCTCAATGGACTGCTTGCGGGGCTTCTGTTGAACCGGACGGGCGTCGGGGAAGACTTTCAAGTGGTGCTCGATCACCTTCCTGGGGATCCCCGGCATCTGTGACGGCTGCCATGCAAACACGTCGACGTTGTGCCGGAGGAAGGTGACGAGCGCGCCTTCCTATTTACTATCCAGGCCCCCGGCTACCCGGGTGGTCTGGGTAGCTTCGGCGCCGACTTGGACGACCTTTAAGGGGACGCCGCCCTCGTCGAGAGGTTGCACCCGGGGTGCTGTGGTGGAAGCACGGTGACGTGCACACGGGCGGAGCTGGTCCGATTCCGTATTGCCGGGGGCTGAGGCCCCAGCTGTCGCGAGTGCTTGGAGCTTCTCCAGGGCCGACACTGCAGCAGTGCGGTCCCCACTAATCCTGAGAACATCTGTCGGCGTTGGCATCTTCAGGACAAGGTAGCCGTAATGGGCTACAGCCATGAACCGGTACAGGGCTGGCCTGCCGATTATGGCGTTGAAGGGGAGGTCTATCTCCGCTACGTCGAACTGGATGTACTCTGTTCGATAGCTGTCCGGAGCCCCGAAGGTCACCGGGAGACTAATGCTGCCGTAGGGGATAACCTGTCCCGGCCCTACCCCTGAGAACGGACTCGACGGGGTGAGCTTGGCCATCGGGATCTGCAGCTTCTGGAAAGCTGCACGGCTGATGAGGTTCAGCCCAGCCCCTCCATCCACCAAAACGTGTTACATTCTCACGTTGGTGATGGTAGGGGCCACCAGGAGCGGCAGCAGGCCGGCCCCAGCCATGTTCCTGGGGCAGTCGGTGGCATCAAAGCTGATGGGGGTCCCCATCCACTTTAGGTGCGGTGCAGCACTTGGGAGTGGCGCCACCGACGCTACCGCTCGGCGCAGAGTCTTGACTGCGCTTCGGGACGAGGGCTCGGCGGACCCGCCGTATATGACGTAGAGCTTCTTCCGACGCTCATCGCCGCTGGAGTCGGAATCCTCGTGATTGCGTGCCGCCTTCACGACACGCGGAGGCTCCCGGATCTCCTCTGGGTGGTCGATGTTATCTGGAACATCCACCCTCTGCTCATCTTCCTTTGGACGGAAGGGCAGGTCATCAGCCCGCTGCCGCTTCTCCTTGCGGAAACGCTCTGCGAGCCTTCGGATCTCCCGGCACTCGGCAGCAGTGTGGCGACAGCTGCCGTGCACGGGGCACATACTGTCTTTATCACCTTCTGGGATTGGTGATCTTCGCTGCTTCTTGTCGGGGCGCGGCCCCCGAGCCCCACCGAGCGTCGCTGCAGTGACGACTGGGACTGCGGTCGGTGACTCTATCTTGCTTCTGCCTCGGCCCTTGGCCTTCCTGCTGCTTCCACAGGGAGTAGGACTGGATCCGGGCAGTCCCCCTGACTCGGAAGATGGCAGTGAGTGCCAGTTCCGTCCTTCGGCAGCTCTGGCGCATTTGTCCGCCAAGCTGAAGAGCTCTAAGACGTCGCGGACCTCCCTGGTCGCGAGCTTCTCGAGCATCTTCTTGTCCTGGACGCCTTGCCGGAACGCCACCACCACAGAAGCATTTTGAATGTGTGGGATGGTGTTCCGCACCTGGGAGAACCGCTGGATGAAAGAGCGCAGCGACTCCCCAGGCTGCTGCTGGACGGCGTGGAGGTCGAGCTCCGTGCCAGGCCGGGTGTAGGAGCTGCCGAAGTTGGCTACGAACTGTCGGCAAAGCTCTCCCCAGGAGGTGACGGAACCTTGGGGGAGGTTCATGAGCCAAGACCGGGCTGGACCGGTCAAGGCGACAGGGAAGTAATTGGCCATGACGGCTTCATTCCCTCCTGCGGCAAGTACGGCGGTGGAGTAGATCTGGAGAAACTCCACCGGGTTGACGCTGCCGTCGTACTTCTCGGGCAGGTGTGGCCGAAACTTGCGCGGCCACTTCGCAAAGCGAAGATGGGGCGCGAGGGCTGCACATCCTGCTTCCGTCACCGCAGGTTCTGGTGCCGCGAACGCTGAGTTCGCACCAGGCACAGTGTACCCCGGTACGGGCAAAGCTGCTCCGTAGGCCGGGGGCGCCATCTGCAGTACATATGACTGTGGCATATTCTGCACAGCGCAGGCCTGGGGCAGAGGTCGCATGGCGAAGGTCTGCTCTTCAGGCTGGGTCGAGGCCGACGTCATGCTGTCGTCAGCTCCTTGGTAGCGACGCCTTTCTCAGCGTTGCTCGAGGTATACCCGGGCATCTTGACCCGAGCAACACCGCTCCAGCTCTGTCCTCAGATCCATCGATTGAGGGCTGGCAGAGCTGGAATCTGCCGTCTGTTCATCAGCCATCGGCGTGCGTATCAGCGACACGGCCGGCTGGTTGGAGTGTCGTCTCTGCCGGAGTCATGGGCTTGCGGCAGCGACGACAAGACGGTCTACCTCGAGAATCCACCGCTGGGTCGCTGCCTGAGGCGCGTCTCCAGCGGGCGGATTGTGCAGTAGCGCTCTTGCTGCAGCTAGTGCGCCCCTTCCGGGTATGCCCGGCGCTACTGGAGATATGACGCTGGTTGGAGCCTGCATTGCCGGGGTCGGCGCTGCCAGAGCCGGTTGCTGGCTCCCAGCTAGTACTGACACACTCCGTCCTGAGTGTGTTGGCTTGTACTCCCCCTATCCGCGGCTTGCCGCGGAGGCGGGGGAGGTGAGCTTGCCGCCGAAGGGAGCTTGGTCATCTTCGTTGGCGGAAACTCGTCGCGCTAGGGGAAAAGCCCCCTACCTGGCGCGCCAAATGTCGAAGTGTGCGATCGACACTTCCCCCGGGCCTGCACTGGGCAGCCCGCAGAGGTTCTTTTTTTCGGAGGGGCTAGCTCCTAGCGGAGAGCTTGCGCGGATGGACGAGTTAGTGAGAGCTTGACACGGGAAGTTTTACGTGGTTCAGGCCGCCGGAGCGTAAAACCCTACGTCCACGGCGAGCTATGGAGCTCGCTGTATTGCTTGCTGCTCAGGGCCGGAGGCCTGAGCTTGGGGGTGAGTTACAGCTTGAGAGTGTATGGCTAGCGTATGAGTTGCCGAATGCGAACCCTTGCTATCGACGCCTACCCGAGCCTTTTATAGTCCAAGGCTCGGGCGGCTTACAAGGGAAGCCGGGATCCGACAGGTGGTCCCGGGAAGATTGTCTATTATCTACCGTATCTGTAGTTATGCCGGTGGTTGCCTCCGGTCGAAGGCTTCTGAGTCTTCCTTTTGCCGCCCTGCCCATGCCGTGCGCTAGTCGTAGTGGTTGATGACGGCGCAGGCGGCATGGGATGTCTTGTCGCGGCGTTTATTACCTGTCAGGTTCTGACACCGCGCGCCAGTCTGTGATGCGACTGGACGCAACGGCACCTGACAGGCGCGTGCTCCGCGTTTCCGCGTCTTGGGAAGAACGTGGCTGGAAGAACGGTGCTGCCTGCCCCCGAGCGGTAGGCAGCGGGCGTAAAGGCGCCCCTCACCTTGCCCGTACAAGGAATTCAAGGCCCGCGTCTTCCCAAGACGCGGAAACGCGGAGCACGCGCCTGTCAGGTGCCGTTGCGTCCAGTCGCATCACAGACTGGCGCGCGGTGTCAGAACCTGACAGGTAATAAACGCCGCGACAAGACATCCCATGCCGCCTGCGCCGTCATCAACCACTACGATTAGCGCACAGCATGGGCAGGGCAGCAAAAGGAAGACTCAGAAGCCTTCGACCGGAGGCAACCACCGGCATAACTACAGATACGGTAGATAATAGACAATCTCCCCGGGAAAACCTGTTGGGTCCCGGCTTCCCTTGTAAGCCGCCCGAGCCTTGGACTATAAAAGGCTCGGGTAGGCGTCGATAGCAGGGGTTCGCATTTCTGCAATTCATACGCTAGCCATACACTCTCAAGCTGTAACTCACCCCCAAGCTCAGGCCCCCGGCCCTGAGCAGCAAGCAATACGGCGAGCTCCATAGCTCGCCGTGGACGTAGGGTTTTACGCTCCGGCGGCCTGAACCACGTAAAACTTCCCGTGTCAAGCTCTCACTAACTCGTCCACCCGCGCAAGCTCTCCGCTAGGAACTAGCCCCTCCGAAAAAAGAACCTCCGCGGGCTGCCCAGTGCAGGCCCGGGGGAAGTGTCGATCGCACACTTCGACATTTGGCATGCCAGGAAGGGGGCTTTTCCCCTAGCGCGACGAGTTTCCGCCAACGAAGATGACCAAGCTCCCTTCAACGGCAAGCTCTCCTCCTCTGCATTCACGGCGAACCGTGACCAGCGGAGAGTACATGTCGACGCACTCAGGACGGAGTGTGTCGGCACAAGCGGGTAGCCAGCAGCCGACTCTGGCAATGCCGACTCCGGCTATGCAGGCCCCAACCAGCGTGAGGTCTTCTGCAGCGCTGAGCGTACACCATGGAGGTGCGCTAGCTGCAGCAAGGGCGCTGCTACGCAACCCACCTGCAGGGGATGCACCCCATTCAGCAACCCAGCAATGGGTCCGTGAGGTGGACCGCCTCGTCGTCGCCGCCGCGAACCCTCGGTTTCGGCGAGGGCGGCGCCCAGGGCAACCAGCTGTGTCGCTGATGCGCACACCCACGGTTGACGGGCTAACGGCGGATTCCAGCTCCTCCAGGCTCCTGTCGACGGACCTGCGAAGGGAACTGGAGCGGTGCCACTTGGGGCCGGACGCCCGAGTGTACCTCGAGCGACGTCGAGAGAGGCGTCGCAACCATGAGGCAGGCGACAGCATGTCATCGGCCTCGACACAACCGGAAGGGCAGGCCTTCGCCATGCGAGCCCCGCCTCAGGCATATGCTGCGCAACATATGCCACCACCATATGCGCAAGTAGCGGCCCCGGCCTATGGTGCAGCCTTGCCCATGCCGGGATACGTGGTGCCAGGTGTGAACCACCTGCTCGCAGCACCAGTACCTGCTGCGGCAGGTGCAGGATGTGCGGCTCTTGCGCCCCACCTTCGCTTCGCAAGGTGGCCGCGCAAGTTTCGCCCGCACATGTCCGAGAAGTACGACGGAAGCGTCAACCCGGCGGAGTTCCTCCAGATCTACTCCACCGCCGTACTTGCTGCAGGAGGCGATGAGGCTGTCATGGCCAACTACTTTCCCGTCGCCTTGACCGGCCCAGCCCGGTCCTGGCTCATGAATCTACCCCAGGGGTCCATAACCTCCTGGGGTGAGCTCTGCCGGCAGTTCGTCGCCAACTTCGGCAGCTCCTACACCCGTCCCGGCACGGAGCTCGATCTCCACGCCGTCAAGCAACAACCTGGGGAGTCGCTGCGTTCTTTCATCCAGCGGTTCTCTCAGGTGCGCAACACCATCCCACATATCCAAAGCGCCTCTGTGGTGGTGGCGTTCCGACAGGGTGTCCGGGACGAGAAAATGCTCGAGAAACTCGCGACCAGAGAGGTCCGCGACGTCTCGGAGCTCTTCAGCCTGGCGGATAAGTGCGCCAGGGCAGCCGAAGGACGGAACTGGCACACACTACCGACCTCCGAGTCAGGAGGGCAGCCCGGGTCCGGAGCTGCTGCCTATGGGGGTGGCAAGAAGACCAAGAACCGGGGGAGTGGAAAGATGAAGCCACCATTCACGGCCCCCGTCGCCGCAGCTGCGACAACCAGCGGAGCTCGGGGGCCGCGCCCCGACAAGAGGCAGCGGCAATCACCGGCCCCAGACAGTGGCCAGGGCGGGCTATGCCCCGTGCATGGCACCTGCAACCATACAGCTGCCGAGTGCTGGGAGATCCAGAGGCTCGCAGAGCGCTTCCGTAATGGAAGACAGCAGAGGGCTGAGGCACCGCCCTACCCTCAGAGGGATGGCAAACAGAAGGCCGATGCCCCAGTCACCGCTGCCCACCAAGTGGGGTACCAGGAGCCTCAGCGTGTCATAAAGACAGTGCATGACGGAGAGGACTCCAGTTCTGACGGTGACGGGCCAAGGTGTTAGCCAGCTGCGGCACGCCTCCGTGCCTCGAACATACCTCTCGGGGGCCGCCTAGGGTCTGTCAACCCCTTGAAGGCCTTGCCAGAAGGGGGAGACGCCTTAGGTCATCCAAGGCGAGCCCGGGTCCACCTACCCCTTGAAGGCCTTAGCCAGAAGGGGAGAACTCCCCGGGGGCCCCGGAGAGAAGCCACGCAGGACCTGATCCAGCGTGAAGACAACAACTTCGACAAGACTCGGCTTGCAGGGAACACCCCACAACGCACGGTCTCGGCTAATGCTCTAAGCACTACCGCCAAAGAACCAGACGCGACGGGGGCCCGCAAGAAGGCAGCCTGGTGAAGCGGCACGCTATATTCCAAGAAGGACCAATAAGCTCTCCCCCAGCAGGGAAGGTCCCTTCCGAATCATGAAAGCTGCCGCCCCAGGTACACATGCCTTTCAACCGAGAGTGGGATCCATTCCCAAAAATCCTTACCATGGAGCAACACTGTAAGTCCTACTTACTGAGCATCGGTAGAACAGGATTATTCACTTCTGTAATAGACCCCATAGAACTTAGGAACAGAGCTTGGGGTAGCTAAGTCTCAAGGGACGGTACAGGACTACGTCCAGTTTAGCCTGGTTCCGACCCTAAGCGCGTAGAGTCTTGCTTCCCTTGTAGACGAGGCGGAACATTGCCCCCACGAACAGCCAGAATTCCACCTATGGGCGCGAATACAGAGACCTGTTCTACTTAGCTCCTTCTCATGCGCTCATTTAAATTATGCATTAATTTTTATGATCGCACTATCTCTGTATGTTCATCATACGTCTAGCTCCCCCTCTCCTGCACTCACCCATAGTCGGCATTTGCTATCCTCCCGAAGGCGGCTGCGCTTGAGGCACCTGCCGATGGCCGAGTGAGTCTCTCGGGCCTCCCCCAGTCAGGTGTTGTGGCGTCAGTTGGTCACCTCCAGGAAAGGCCAGCGTTGTGCATGGGGGGTCCAGGGTGCGTATCCAGCTTAGCCGGCCCAGAGCCCAAAGCATGCGCATCCTGCTCCCCGGAGGTCCAGGGGAGTACGTCCGCTTTGCCTGGTCATGAACCCAAAGCGCGTGCACTCTGCTTCCCCAGCGCTTGGCCCGGTACTAGGGATCGGACGGCCGTACCCGGACCTCGGAGGGAGCCGGAGCTCCGGCGCCTCGTGCAAAGAATTGCCCAAGCCCCGTATAGCGGGCCAGGACCATAAGACGGATAAGACTAGTAGACAGGAGGGGAGGACCCCCCGAGGAGAATTACGTTTCCTCT
Source organism: Neostapfia colusana (assembly GCA_030760725.1). NCBI lineage: Eukaryota > Viridiplantae > Streptophyta > Magnoliopsida > Poales > Poaceae > Neostapfia > Neostapfia colusana. The sequence continues at coordinate 1,939,629 of JASWHV010000010.1, read as the reverse complement.
ACCTGTGTGCAGGACCTTCAGGTTACGGCAACAGGGACTGCATGAAGCGGGGGGAAAGGAGCTACCAGCTACACCGGCCTGGGACTGGAAGGACCGGGACCTGCCCCCCCAGAGGGGCAGGGCCCGGGGGCCCCGCGTGTCCAGCAGGCCCGGAACTCCTTCCTTGAGGGCTCCGGGCTCGCCATGTGGCAGGCAGGAACCGGACCTCCCCCCTCAGCGGGAGGGCTCCGAAAGCCCTACGTGTCCAACATGACCGGGGCTCCCGTCTCTTAAGGAGGAGCTCCGGACCCACCACGTGGCCGGCAGATTTGGAGCTCCCCCATAGGGCGAGGTTCAGAGACCTCCGGGGGCCCCTAACACAGTTAGGACCCAGGGGGTGTCTGAGCGAAGCTCCGAGATTGGAAATGACCTCTGAGTACCCTGCGGAGCTAAGGACTCAGCCAGGCAAAGCCAAGAAGGAGGGAAAAGCATCACAGACACAAGTATCCAAGAGAGTCAATTTAAGCAAGGCTCCTTGAGCTGGACTACAGACTCGATAAAAAAGGGAAAAGCAAGTCCTAAGGATCACCCGGCTCTCGCCGGAACCTTGCTGCTACAAGGGCGGCCACATCCGTGACTTCAGCCCTGGCAGCTTCCTCCCGCTCCGCGGCTGGGCCCTCTCTTGCTGGCTCCAGTGAGAAAGAGGGGTCGCGGCTCTTGAAGCATGCCAGCACAAGCGAGGCGACCTCTAAAGCCAAGCCGCGGCCCTCGGCTTCAAGCTCGCTGGCGACCACCGAGTCGAGTCTGTCCAGCTTGGCGCCGATCGACTCCAATGCAGGGATCACCTCTGCCACCTGCAATGCGGGAGTTGCGGCCCTCACCGGACTGAAACCAAGAGGGATCAGGGCGGACCCCGCCCGATCCACGAAGCCTGAGACCGCAAGGGCGTCGGAGGACCGTAGGGCTGAGAGTTCCTCCACCTCGCGGCGGGCCGCCCGCAGAGCCTCCAGGTTCCTCTCGGAGAATTCCTTCTCCTGGGCCGCCAGGGAACTCTCCCGAAGGCGGAGGGTCTCGGCTAGCCGCTCCAACTCAGCGGCCCTGAAGCCGGCAGTCAACTCGCGGTCCAAGACCGCCCGGCGATCATGGGATACCTGTTCATCCCTCAAGTCGAGGTCTGCCTTCAGAATCTCCAGTTCCTCCATCCGAGCTCGGAGGTCATCCTCGCCCGCTGCCAGCTGCGTGGCGACCCTCTCTGCCTCAGCTGCCACGGAACGCTCCCGCTCCTCAACGGCGAGTTCGCGGCGCTCCAACCGCTGCCGTATTTCCACAGCAACTGAGAGGCTCTCTTCGGCCCGGGCGTCAGCCTCCAGGGCCTCCCTGTTGATCCGCCGTGACTGGGTGTCCATGCGGTCAACAGCCCGCTTCATCCGGTCAACGAGCGTTTCCCGGAAGTCGAGCAACTCCCGTCTGGAGTCGAGTTCGCTCTTAACCTTCGCGGTCCTCTCCCGCAAAAGGTTCCCCCAGGTGAGGAGGCGGTCCCGTTCAACCGTATACTCCTCCCGCTCGCGCCCTAGTGCAGCCAAGACCTGTCGGACGCTCGACTCGGCGAGCGCGAAGGCGTCCGCCAGAGGCAATGGAGCAACAGAAGCTGGGGCAGTCCCCCCGACCTCCTCCATTACCTCGTCCTCGGGAAGAGCCAGCCCGCCAGCCGCCGAGACAAGACGCCGATCAGGAGAAACTGGCCCAGCAGCCCTGGCAGCCGGGCCAGCCGGGCTCTCTTCAGCTTCAGGCTCCTTGACCTGAGGAGGGGGACGAGCCGGGGAAGACGGAGCTGGAGAAGAAGCCAGGCCGCCTAGTGCAGGATCAACCTGTGCTGGCTCGGGGGCCGCGGTAACCGTCTCGGCAGGAAGAGACGGCGCCGCCGCGGAGTCCGGGCACACCGGAATAGGAGAAGTCCGCGCTGGCCTGGGGGCCGCAGCAGTCGCCCCTGGCTCCGAGCGACTCGGCACAGATTCCCCGCAAGACGGGGAAGGCCCAGAAGCGCGGACGCTCCAGCGGACTCTGAACCCCGACTTCCGAGCCGGGGTAGGATTTCCAGAGCCCGCTACCGTCTCCGACGACCGCTCCGCAGTCGCGTGGACTGGCGGAATAGGGGACGCCGCAGAGGATTCCCCTAGCACATCAGCCCGGGGCCTCTTCAAGTCGCCACCGGAGGGAGTGTCAGGCACCCCAGAATCCCGTCTTGGCACCGGCGCCGTTGCTGGAGGAGATCGGGCGCGTTTCTTCTCTGGCAGCGGGTTGGAAGCCATGGCAAGGGAGAGCTCAAAGGCAAGAAAGCAAAAGCGCAAGAGTCCAAGAAGAAACGCAGAGAAGTGCGAAGGGAAGCTACAACGTGGGTGAGACCCCCTCTAAAAAGCTTCCCGGTGCAGTTCCAAGCGATTCGGAACTCTTCGAATACCCCGCACCCGCAACCGCTTCGGTTCCTAGACCGAGTGCCGATGACGGGTGGGCCAAAGCCGCTTAACTGGAGCGGTGGGGGCAAGGAGTCAGTCTCCTAAGAAGATGAGCCGGCAAGGCCCTTCGGCGGTTCCCGAAGAAAGCGCCGCAACGTACAGAAGTGGCAGCCTTGGGAACCACCGCAGTAAAAGCAATCATCAAGTGGGCGCACGCTCTCACGACCCCGTGGCCGTTCGTGCTCCAGCAGCGGTCAAGTCGGGACTTAGAGAAAGTGCGCGGATCGGAAGAGACGGAGGTCCCACCTCGGGCTCGCTATCTCCCCCGAGATGGGCCCGGGGGCCACTGTCGGTACCTGAGATATGGGGTACCCCCGCGCACAGGGTAAAATGCCTAAGGTGCTCGCCCTTCTCCACAGGGAGAGCTCCGAAGGCGCCACGCGTCTGGCGGGGCCGGACCTCCCTCTCCTCAGAGGAGAGCTCCGGGCCCGCCACGTGGCATACAGAAGCCGGACCTCCCCCTCCGCGGGAGAGAGGTCCGAAGACGCCACGCGTCCAGCGAGGCCGGACCTCCCTCTCCTCAGAGGTGAGCTCCGGGCCCGCCATGTGGCATGCAGAAGCCGGACCTCCCCCTCCGCGGGAGAGAGGTCCGAAGGCGCCACGCGTCCAGCGGGGCTGGACCTCCCTCTCCTCAGAGAAGAGCTCCGGACCCGCCACGTGGCTGGAAGAACGTTGCTGCCTGCCCCCGAGCGGTAGGCAGCGGGCGTAAAGGCGCCCCTCACCTTGCCCGTACAAGGAATTCAAGGCCCGCGTCTTCCCAAGACGCGGAAACGCGGAGCACGCGCCTGTCAGGTGCCGTTGCGTCCAGTCGCATCACAGACTGGCGCGCGGTGTCAGAACCTGACAGGTAATAAACGCTGTGACAAGACATCCCATGCCGCCTGCGCCGTCATCAACCACTACGACTAGCGCACGGCATGGGCAGGGCAGCAAAAGGAAGACTCAGAAGCCTTCGACCGGAGGCAACCACCGGCATAACTACAGATACGGTAGATAATAGACAATCTCCCAGGGACCACCTGTCGGGTCCCGGCTTCCCTTGTAAGCCGCCCGAGCCTTGGACTATAAAAGGCTCGGGTAGGCGTCGATAGCAGGGGTTCGCATTTCTGCAACTCATACGCTAGCCATACACTCTCAAGCTGTAACTCACCCCCAAGCTCAGGCCCCCGGCCCTGAGGAGCAAGCAATACAGCGAGCTCCATAGCTCGCCGTGGACGTAGGGTTTTACGCTCCGGCGGCCTGAACCACGTAAAACTTCCCGTGTCAAGCTCTCACTATCTCGTCCACCCGCGCAAGCTCTCCGCTAGGAACTAGCCCCTCCGAAAAAAGAACCTCCGCGGGCTGCCCAGTGCAGGCCCGGGGGAAGTGTCGATCGCACACTTCGACAGCATCCCATGAGTTTCTGGACTTCTTTGATACGGGCGGGGGGCCACATCAAGTCGATGGCTTTGATCTTCTCTGGGTTAGCCTCAATTCCTCGGTGTGATACCAGGAATCCTAAGAGTTTACCAGAGGATACGCCGAACACACACTTGTCGGGGTTCAGCTTGGTGCGCGTAGAGCGCAGTTTGTCGAAGACTAAGGCCAGGTTATCTAGTAGGGATGAACTCTGCCTGACCTTAACAACGATGTCATCGACATACACCTCAACTAGGTCTCTTATCAACTCTCCGAAGGTTTTGTGCATTGCACGTACAAAGGTAGGGAGAGCGTTCTTTAGGTCATAAGGCATAGAGACATAACAGTACAGACCGTCTACTGTGATGAAGGAGGTGTGCTCTTCATCTTCTCTAGACATAGGGATCTGATGGAAACCCGAGTAGGCGTCTAGGAAGCACAGCATATCGCAGCCTGATGTCGAGTCTACTATTTGATCTATTCTAGGGAGAGGGAATGGATCTTTGGGACATTCCTTATTGAGACTGGTGTAGTCGATGCACATCCGGAGCTTCCCGCCGGCCTTCGGGAAAACAACAGGGTTCGCCAACCACCGGGGGTGGTGGACTTCCCGTATGAAGCACGCGTCCAGCAGCTTCTTGATTTCTTCGCGGATGAAGTTTTGACGCTCGATGGACTGCTTGCGGGGCTTCTGTTGGACTGGTCGAGCGTTGGGGAAGACCTTTAAGTGGTGCTCGATCACCTCCCTAGGGATCCCCGGCATCTGCGATGGCTGCCATGCAAACACGTCGACGTTGTGCCGGAGGAAGGTGACGAGTGCGCCTTCCTATTTGCTATCCAGGCCCCCGGCTACCCAGGTGGTCTGGGTGGCATCGGCGCCGATTTGGACGAGCTTCAAGGGGACGTCGCCCTCGTCAAGGGGTTGCACACGGGGTGCTGCGGTAGAGGCACGGTGGCGTGCACTCAGGTGGAGCCGGTTTGATTCTGCACTGCCAGGGGTTTGCGCTCTAGCTGTTGTAAGCGCTTGGAGCTTTTCCAAGGCTGACACTGCGGCAGTGCGGTCTCCACGAATCCTGAGGATGCCTGTTGGTGTAGGCATCTTCAAGTCGAGGTAGCCATAGTGGGCTACTGCCATGAATCGGTACAGGGCTGGCCTGCCGATTATGGCGTTGAAGGGGAGGTCGATCTCCGCCACGTCGAACAGAATGTACTCTGTCCGGTGCCCCAAAGGTCACCGGGAGGCTGATGTGGCCGTAGGGAATGACCTGTCCCGGCCCTACCCCTGAGAACGGGCACGATGGTGTGAGCTTGGCCATCGGGATCTGCAGCTTCTGGAAAGCTGCGCGACTGATGAGGTTCAGTCAAGCCCCGCCATCCACCAAAACGTGGTACATTCTCATGTTGGCGATGGTGGGGGCCACCAAGAGCGGTAGTTGGCCGGCCCCAGCCATGTTCCTGGGGCAGTCGGTGGCATCGAAGCTGATGGGGGTTCCCATCCACCTGAGGTGCAGTGCGGCACTCGGGAGGGGAGCCACCGACGCTACCGCTCGGCGCAGGGTCTTAACTGCGCTTCGGGACGAGGGGTCAGCGGACCCCCAGTAGATGACGTAGAGCATCTTCCAGCGCTCATCATCACTGGAGCTGGAGATCTCATGATTGTGCACCGCCTTCACGGCACACTGAGGCTCCTGGAACTCCACCTTGTGGTCGACGTTGTCTGAGGCGTCGACCTTCTGCTTGCCCTCCCTTTGACGGTAGGGTGGGGCATCAGTTAGAAGCTGCTTCCCTTTCCGGAAGCGCTCCGCGAGCTTCTGGATCTCCCGGCACTCGGCAGCAGTATGGTAACTGGTGCCGTGCACGGGGCATAGCTCGCTGAATGTGGCCTAGAGGGGGGTGAATAGGCCTTTAAAGAATTCCTGCACACTTAATAAAGTTGTTAGAAATTTGACTGACCGGATTAGTCCGGTTGTGTGGGCGGACTAGTCCGGTGTGCTGAATTGTTTGAGTTGATTAAGTGTGTCTCACAAGTTTTATCTTATAGCAGCGGAATAAGAACAACAGTTTTTATAACTTAAATTTATAGTATGGATGCACGTGCAAACTTGTAAAGAACTCAAACGATGACTAGCAAACTAGTAATCTAATGTGTCAAGATGTAAACCAAATGAGAGACAAAAGACACAAATTTTTACCGAGGTTCAATCTCACCAAGAGATCTACGTCCTCGTTGAGGAAGCTCACACAGAGCCGGGTTCTCAACCCTTTTCCTCTTCAAGTCACCACACAGGCCGACTTGACTTCACTATCAAGTGTAATCACCGTCTTTATGGGGCTACCTCACACGTTGAGGGCTCCCACAAGAATTACAATGAGAAGTTGATCAAATACACTCAAAAAGATTACAATTCAGAATATGAGTGTAGAGAGATCAAACCCCAAGAGCTCACAACGAAGGAACGACGATCTCCCAATCCCAAATCCAAGTATTTTATTGATCTTCACCTTTTTGCACCTTAGATGTGTGGGGAGATGTGTTTTTGGGCTCTTGGGACAGGTGGCGGCGCTAGGGTTTCAAGTTTTGACAGTATGAGTCGTGTCTTGTTGGGGAAAAGCCGAGGGACCTCTTTTTATAGGCTTTTCCAAAAAGTTTCCGTTGTTAAACCTACTACCGGACTAGTCCGGTATATGATCGGACTTGTCCGGCCTACTTCCAGTGGGTTAACCGGACTAGTCCGGTCCACAAACCGGACTTGTCCGGTACTATGTGAGATGGGTTTTCAGAAACTTTAGCGGACTAGTCCTGTTGCTGGATGGACTAGTCCGTAGTCCTCTAAGGAGGACAACAGAGACATGACCGGACTAGTCCGGTCTAAAACCGGACTTGTCCGGTTGCGTTCCAGTGACCTGACCGGACTAGTCCGGTTCACAAGGCGGACTAGTCCGGTGCACTATGTTTGCGTCTTTCAGAAAGTTAAATGGACTAGTCTGGTCCATGAACGGACTAGTCCGGTTTTCAGTGGATTTTAGTTGATTTTTAAACCCCTTACCCCTACGCAAAGTCATGAGCTCTTGGGATGTGTCTCTCTCACACACCACCTATACATTTATATCTACTTTGCTTCTCTAAATTTCACTAACTTCTTCCTTTTCGGGCACCACTCTATTTTTCACCTTTTTGTGTGTGTGCCGAGCCAGTTCACTTTGTTTATCCTGCAATCATCTTAATAGTTTCATTAGAATCTCATATGTTCGTCATCAATTAGCCAAAACCCACAAGGGATATCCTAGATGCACTTACAATCTCCCCCTTTTTGGTGATTGATGACAACCATTTGAGATATCACAATTGGGAATAAAAGGTTGATTTTCATAAGGTGCGTACACATGAGAACAATAAAGAATTCACAAAAAACGTCTCACATATGTACACACCTTATGGTGGGGTGCCTTACAGGTGTGTGATAAACAAAATGTGCTAAATTAAAGACAACCAGTAGTGAACACGTAAGTGGGCATTAGAGCATAGTACATCACACATAGGAAAAGAAATAGTGCATTACAAGATTTTAAAAATAGATACATGTCCTTGATCACTCAAGATCTTAATGACTAATACTAGATAGAAAAATAAGTCCAAGTCTAATCTCAATCTTCCATCTCAATCTCTCCCCCTTTAGCATCAAGACACCAAAAAGGGAAAAATTGAGGGAAGTCACTCATCGCTGCCTCCCCCGTCAGTCTCAGTCTGATCTTCATCTTCAGCATCCACAGGAGCAGGATCTTCCTCTGAGTCCTCGGAGGCAGGCGGTGATCCAACAGGCTCAATCTCAAGCTTTGCACAGATAGACTTGATATTTGCATTGACGTACTGTTGATGTCTCTTCCTTGCAAGCTTTTCTTTGCGTTGCCTGTCTTCGATCTTACGGCAGCAGGCAAAGATAGAGGAGAGCATCTTGAGGATGCCGCTAGATGATTCTTGAGCAGGTGAAGAACCAGGAGGAGCAGCTGCAGACCTAGTGTCATCATGAGCTTGCTTTGATCTCCTCTCCACTGGTGGAGAGGACGGGGCAGTTGGAGCCGGAGGGAGAGTGTACTCGGTGGGTTTTTGCGGCTTTAACCCCGTATGCTTGACATCCTTGACAAACTCGAGTCCTGTCACCTTCTCAATCATGTACATGATATAAGGTGCGTATCCACAGGACCTATTGGGGGTAATTGAGATGTTCACAATGTCATTGTAGATATACTCATTGACATTGAATGGTCTCCTCCCACTAATGACTTTCATGAGAGTCCTCAAGGTTCCTTGTATAGTTCCTGCATCTCCATCCTTCGGAGCTATCGTCTTTCTCAAGACTCTATTTAGAACCACGAAGAAGGGCTTTAGGTATTTGATGGTTGGAGGGACATATGGCATCCTTGTGTCATAGAGAAATTCAAGTTCCTCCTTCTCCAGGGGTTTCAGATTATGAATGACCAGTTCATGATCCAAAGTGTTTTGGAGGTGAAGAATCCTAGCAAATTCATCATAAGTGACACTGTACCTTGAACCATGAGTCATCCAAGTAAGACTGTCTCCATCATCCCGAGCAAAGTAGAGAGTGGAGTAAAACTAGGTAATGACTTCATTGTTCCAGTCATACTCAAAGGATAGCAGGTCCGTCAGACCGTGCCTCTCTAAGGCCTCCACCATCTCACGAAAGGCAGGATACTTCTTCGACTTCAGGTAGTCAACATTCAGCCATTGACTCTCTACTACGGGATTCTTCATCTTCATGTACACGTGCTCGTAGTAGTCTGCATGGAAGTTGCTCCAGAACCTAGGATCAGAACATTGTTTAGGTCGTCCATACACTTCAATCTTTCTGAAGTTATCAGCTAGCTCATTCCCTTTTCCAGTGAAATCTTCACTTGAGGGCTGCCTGTTGCGGTGAACGGGATTTTTCAATTTCAAGGGCCCAATGGGGCCACTAGCAAGTCCCTTCCCTTTATTGAGAACTCTTCTTGGCCCTGATGATCCCTCAGCAGCATCTTTCATTTGAGGCCTTTTGATAATGACTTTTCTCTTCTTAGGAAGATTGTCGTCGGAGGGTGGAGAGTGAGCATTGACGTCATGTCTCTTCTTCATCACTCCCTCCTTAGCTCTCCTCACTCTTTCACGTTGAGTTTCTTCGTCAATGTGAAAAGAGTTGTCATCTGATCCTGAAGACATTATGCCTGACAAGGAGTTTAAGGATTAGATGCAAACGGAGACCTTATTGACTTCAAATGGGAATGTAGCAGTTCAGCTGTCAGAGACCGGACTTGTTCGGTTTCAGAGTGCGGACTAGTCCGGTGGACCGGACTTGTCCGCATCTGGACGCCGGACTAGTCCGGCCTAGCATAAGAACCCTAACTTGAGTGTTTCATTTGAAGCAAATCTCCTATCTAAGGACACAATGGTAGGAAAATGGTAGGAATACATCTATTTAAGCAATGTACATCCTTTTGAGGTCAAAGGAAACTAGCTAGAGCTAGAAAAATTGAGATTTTGGTTTTGGGGGGATTTACCAAGATTTGAAGATTCGCGTTGAAGGAGTAGAAATCAGTCCGGATGAGTCCGGAAAGTAGGATCCCCTCATCGAGAAGCGGCTTTTTCACGGAGAAAACTCCGAGTTTGAGGGCTCAACTCGAAAATCACTTTGAGAGCTAGGGTTTAGGAGAGAGGGTGATGCAAAGTGATTATGAGTGGAGAGGGAGGCGTTTGGTCCGGCTGACTGCTTCTATATCCGACTGACCGGACTAGTCCGGTCCTGGTAGCGGACTAGTCCGGTACCCCTGAGTTTAACCTAATTGTTGTCTGTCCGGACTAGTCCGGTTGGGAATCGGACTAGTCCGTTTTCAACAGACTTGATATATATATAGATAACTAATAGTGATCCAAGGAAAACAATTTTGCAAGTAGTCTTGGTGATTACGACCAGTATACAATCAACAATCAAACAATGGTCATAATCCACAAGATTTATTCATTAAGAATAGTTTTCTGAGTACAAAGGAGAGGAGGAGCATTTTTGACAGTACGGAGGAACAATTTTAGTTGCAACCAGGTATGCAATGTTTCAAGCCACATTTCGAGAGTCAAGAATGTTTAGCTCATTTCTTAGTTCACAAAACCTTTTCTCATCTAATGGTTTGGTAAAAATATCTGCAAGTTGTTTTTCAGTCCTAACATGTGAAATAGCTATGTCACCTTTTAATGAATGATCTATAAGAAAGTGATGACGGATGTCTATGTGCTTAGTTCTTGAGCGCTCTACCGGGTTGTGTGCAATTTTTATAGCACTTTCATTAACGCATAGAAGCGGGATATGACTTAGATTGTAGCCGTAGTCCCTAAGAGTTTGTTGCATCCAGAGCAGTTGCGCACAGCAACTACCGGCTGCAACATACTCTGCTTCCGCTGTGGAAAGAGCAATGGAGTTTTGCTTTTTAGATGACCAAGAAACTAGGGACCTACCAAGAAATTGACAAGTCCCTGACGTGCTCTTTCTATCGACTTTGCATCCCGCATAGTCAGCGTCGGAGTACCCTATCAAGTTAAACTTGGATCCTTTGGGATACCAAAGGCCCAAGTTGGGTGTGTGCACAAGATACCTTAGGATTCTTTTTACAGCAATTAAGTGACACTCTTTGGGTGCGGCTTGAAACCTTGCACACATGCAAACACTAAGCATAATATCTGGCCTAGATGCACATAAGTATAGTAAGGAACCAATCATGGACCGATATACCTTTTGGTCCACATTTGGACCATCTTCATTGAGGTCGAGATATCCGTTGATGGCCATGGGTGTCTTGATGGGCTTGGCTTTGTCCATATTGAATTTCTTGAGAATGTCTTGTGTATATTTAGTTTGGCTTATAAATGTACCTTCTCTCAGTTGCTTCACTTGAAATCCTAAGAAGAACTTCAATTCACCCATCATTGACATCTCGAACCTGTCTGTCATTATTTTGCTAAATTCTTCACAGGACTTGTTAGTGGATCCAAAGATAATGTCATCAACATAAATTTGACATACGAATAAATGATCATCAAAATGTTTAATAAAGAGTGTATAGTCAGTTTTACCAATTTTGAATCCATTTTGAATCAGAAAATCTCTAAGGCACTCATACCAGGCTCGAGGAGCCTGTTTGAGGTCATAGAGAGACTTACGCAGTTTATAGACATGGTTGGGATACTTCTGATCTTCGAACCCCGGTGGCTGCTCCACATAGACTTCCTCGTTTATCGGACCATTCAGAAAGGCACTCTTGACGTCCATTTGATACAACTTAAAATTATGGTGAGTAGCATATGCCAATAAAATGCGAATGGACTCAAGTCTAGCTACAGGAGCGAAGGTTTCATCGAAATCCAAACCTTCCACTTGAGAATAACCTTTGGCCACCAACCCTGCTTTATTTCTTGTCACTACTCCATGTTCATCTTGTTTGTTCCGAAAGACCCATTTGGTTCCAATGATGTTCGCCCTTGGTCTTTCCACCAGCTCCCACACTTCATTTCTTTTGAAGTTGTTCAGCTCCTCTTGCATCGCAATCACCCAGTCTGGATCTCTTAAGGCTTCTTCTACCCTGTATGGCTCCAGAAAAGACACAAAAGAATAATGTTCACAGAAATTTGCAATTTGAGATCTAGTAGTTACTCCCTTAGTAATATCTCCAATGATATTGTTGACAGGATGGTCCCTTTGCACACACTGATGTACTCTTGGGTGTGGATTTTGTATAGTTGTTTGTTCTTCATTGTCTTCATGTGTCATGTCTCCCCCTAGATCATTGCTTCCATGATCATCTTGATTTTCTTGATCTTCCTCAACTTGATCTTGTGTAGGAGCTCCCCCTTGATCATTGCTTCCTTGATGAAATTCATCTTGTGTCTCCTCTCGTGGTAGGATATCACCAAGTGCCATTTTCTTCAGGGCTTCACATCGAGCTTCCTCCTTATCTACCATAGACTTATCGACTTGCTCCACTTGTGAGCCGTTAGTTTCATCGAACACTACGTCACGCGCTACTTCAACAAGGCCGGACACTTTGTTGAAGACACAATAGGCGTAGGCGTTCGATTCATATCCGAGCAAGAATCCTTCATCGGACTTCGAAGCAAACTTCGAGGCCCTTGGTTTCTTGTTCAGAATAAAACATTTGCAACCAAAAACTTTGAAATAAGAAACGTTAGGCTTTTTACCCGTGAGAAGATCATATGGAGTTTTCTCGTCCTTTGCGCTCAAGTCTACGGCCAGTCTTCAGAAGTCGATGAAGGTACAACCGATTTGTGGCATGACAAGCGGTATTCACCGCTTCTGCCCAAAACCGGTCTGACGTCTTGTATTCATCTAACATTGTTCTCGCCATTTCGATCAATGTTCTGTTCTTCCTTTCGGCCACCCCGTTCTGTTGAGGAGAATAGGGTGCCGAGAATTCATGCTTTATACCTTCTTCATTGAGATATTCTTCAACTTGGGTGTTCTTGAATTCTGTCCCATTGTCACTTCTGATATTCTTTACGGTTGATGAGAATTCATTTTGAGCTCTTTTCAAGAACTTCTTGAGGGTTCCCTGAGTTTCTGATTTATCATACAAGAAAAATACCCAGGTAAATCTTGAAAAATCATCAACAATTACTAAACCGTATTTGTTACCGCCGATGCTGATGTACGCAATTGGACCAAAGAGATCTATGTGGAGAAGTTCCAGCGGTCTAGCGGTGGTCATCACATTCTTGGCGGGGTGTGGTGCTCCAACCTGTTTTCCTGCTTGACAAGCGCTGCATGGCCTGTCTTTTTCAAAAACCACATCCTTAAGACCACGGATGTGACCACCTTTTAGAAGTTTCTGCAGATTTCTCATTCCAACATGGGCTAGCCGTCTATGCCACAACCATCCCATGTTGGTCTTAGCAACCAAGCAAGTGTTGAGTTCAGTTTTATCTTTGTTGAAGTCAACAAGATAAAGCTTTCCTTTCAACAATCCCTTGAATGCAATCGAGCCATCGCTTCTTCTAAAGACGGTCACACCCTCATTAGTGAATAGACAGTTGTAACCTTTGTCGCATAGTTGAGATATTGATAAAAGATTATAATCTAGAGAATCTACATGTAAAACATTAGATAAGGTGCGTTGAGAGGATATTTCAATGTTACCACTACCAAGGACCTTTCCTTGGCTGTTATCTCCAAAGTGTATTCCTTCACTTGGATCCTTGTTGCACTCGTATTCCACAAACATACTTCTCTCTCCGGTCATATGATTTGTGCATCTGCTGTCTAGCACCCACTTAGATCCACCGGAGGAGTAAGCCTGCAAAACAGAATTATTTCTAGGTTTTAGGTACCCAAGCTTGCTTGGGTCCTCTCAGGTTAGTCACAAGAGTCTTGGGCACCCACACACAAGTTTTTAAGTTCTTGTGGCGTGGCCCTGTATATTTAGCAATAACTTTTCCATACTTGTTTTTCATGAGAACATAAGAAGCATCAAATGTATGGAATAATGTTTGTAGCTCAGATTCATGGGATTTTTCTTTAACAAAAATGATTCTATTCTTAGCATGATTAGAGGTAGACATGTGTCTATTCCTGTCGAAGCCAAGTCCATCTTTGACATTGGAAGGTCTAGTGATCATATATGCACTTCTTGCATATTTGATCTTCTCCTTATCAAAGATGCCATTTTGAGAAGAATGCATGTCATGTGGGGTTAAAGCATTAGAAATTACATTCTTCTTACTAGAGCAAGTGCAGGTTCTTACTGTTGTCGAGCGCATATCTTTGGAGGAAGAGCTCTTGGAGGAAGAGGAGTCACTTTGTTTGAGGGACTCAATTTGCACCTCAAGGATTTTGTTAACTTTTGACAAGTTAGCAAGTTCTTCCTTGATTGCAATGTGCAAGTTCTCTAACTTTGAGTAAGTTTCCTTACTCAAGGTTAGCTCTAACTCAAGTGACTCATTCTTCTCTCTTTCAAGCTCAAGAAGCTTTTCAACTTCTTGATATCTCTTCCTCTCACGGATGAGCATATCTTCTTGTCGGTTGACAAGTTCCTCCTTTTCAAAGATTTCGTTCGACAACATTTCCATTTTCTTTAAAACAATTTTACTTAGCCCTCTAAATAATTCTTCATTATCACTAGAGCTATCAAAGTCATCAATGGAGGAATTTAGTATAGAAGGAGTAAGTCTAACCTTTTTCTTGCCTTCCTTAGCCATAAGACAATTGTGGATGTTCATGTCCCGTCCTCCCATGTTCGGAAAGAGTGTGGCTCTCGTAGTTGGTTTCTTGACTGCGATTGTGGCCACCTCTTCTTCTTCATCGGAGGAGGACTCGTCGTTTGAGTCCCACTCCTTCCCAATGTGAGCTTGATGGGCTTGTCTTCTTTTTCTGAAATTTTTCTTTTCTTGAGATCTTGTTTCCTTCTTCTTTTTGTTTTCCTCATAAGTACAGTCCACCATGAAGTGACCATACTCTCCGCAGTTGTAGCAAGTGCGTCGAGCCTTGGATTTTCCTTTATCCTTTCTTTTGCCTTCATGTGAATTGTTGCCGTGTCTTCTCTTCATCATGCGTTTGAACTTTTTGATGAAGAGTACCATTTCTTCGTCATCAAGATCGGTGCTTTCATCGCTTGTATCTCCATCGTCTTGGTCTTCACGAGTTTCTTTGAGTTTGGGTCTGCACGTTGCTTTGAGGGCAACTTCTTTCTTTTTAGAAGAGGTGAGCTCGGCTAAGTCTTTGACGTATTGAGCCTCTTTCTCCATCATTTCATGATTTATGATCTTTCCCAATAACTCATCGGGAGTCATTTTGTGAAACCCGGGGCTTTCTCTAATCATTGAGCAAAGTGTGACGTTTCTTGGCATGAAGGCTCTAATCATTCTTTTGACCACTTCGTGATCTGTCCATTTCTTACTTCCATACGCACGAATTCTGTTGATGAGTGCTTTCATCCGGTTGTACATGTCTTGAGGTGATTCGCCTTCTTCAATAGCAAATCTTCCCAACTCTCCTTCAAGCATTTCGATTTTGGCTTCACGAACTGACCTATTTCCTTCGTGAGCTGTCTTGAGGGTATCCCAGATTTCTTTTGCACTTTCTAACCCATCGATCTTGGTGAATTCCTCTCTGCTTAGTGATGATGTGATCACGGCGACGGCTTGTGCGTTTCTGTGAATCTCCTGTTCTTGTTCTGGGGTGAGTTCATCATCCGTATCCGGAATATCGATGCCTGTGCAAACAATGTGCCACAGACTAGGGTTCAGGGATTTCAGATGCATCTTCATGTTGTACTTCCACATGGTGTAGTCACTTCCATCAAACTGTGGAGGCCTTCCCATAGGAATAGAGAGATAATGATTATTTGAATTGAGTCGGTTGTAGTTGTAAGGATACCGGGAGTAGTCGTGATGACCACTCCCCATCGTCCTTTCTTCCTCTTTTCCTTTTTGTGCCAGCAGTTTCTTTCTCAGGAGTGCTTTTAGCTGCCTCACTTCTTCATCGTCATGTGGGTTTTCTTTCAGCACATCGAAGGCTTTGGCTTCTTGCTCCTCATCGTTGTTGCTCGTCTTCGGGATATCGTTGTTCTTCTCAGAGGTCATTGATCTCTCCGAGATGTGAGTCTCGTTGATGGAGAACTTGGCTCTGATACCAATTGAATGTGGCCTAGAGGGGGGGTGAATAGGCCTTTAAAGAATTCCTGCACACTTAATAAAGTTGTTAGAAATTTGACTGACCGGACTAGTCCGGTTGTGTGGGCGGACTAGTCCGGTGTGCTGAATTGTTTGAGTTGATTAAGTGTGTCTCACAAGTTTTATCTTATAGCAGCGGAATAAGAACAACAGTTTTTATAACTTAAATTTATAGTATGGATGCACGTGCAAACTTGTAAAGAACTCAAACGATGACTAGCAAACTAGTAATCTAATGTGTCAACATGTAAACCAAATGAGAGACAAAAGACACGAATTTTTACCGAGGTTCAATCTCACCAAGAGATCTACGTCCTCGTTGAGGAAGCTCACACAGAGCCGGGTTCTCAACCCTTTTCCTCTTCAAGTCACCACACAGGCCGACTTGACTTCACTATCAAGTGTAATCACCGTATTTATGGGGCTACCTCACACGTTGAGGGCTCCCACAAGAATTACAATGAGAAGTTGATCAAATACACTAAAAAAGATTACAATTCAGAATATGAGTGTAGAGAGATCAAACCCCAAGAGCTCACAACGAAGGAACGACGATCTCCCAATCCCAAATCCAAGTATTTTATTGATCTTCACCTTTTTGCACCTTAGATGTGTGGGGAGATGTGTTTTTGGGCTCTTGGGACAGGTGGCGGCGCTAGGGTTTCAAGTTTTGACAGTATGAGTCGTGTCTTGTTGGGGAAAAGCCGAGGGACCTCTTTTTATAGGCTTTTCCAAAAAGTTTCCGTTGTTAAACCTACTACCGGACTAGTCCGGTATATGATCGGACTTGTCCGGCCTACTTCCAGTGGGTTAACCGGACTAGTCCGGTCCACAAACCGGACTTGTCCGGTACTATGTGAGATGGGTTTTCAGAAACTTTAGCGGACTAGTCCTGTTGCTGGATGGACTAGTCCGTAGTCCTCTAAGGAGGACAACAGAGACATGACCGGACTAGTCCGGTCTAAAACCGGACTTGTCCGGTTGCGTTCCAGTGACCTGACCGAACTAGTCCGGTTCACAAGGCGGACTAGTCCGGTGCACTATGTTTGCGTCTTTCAGAAAGTTAAACGGACTAGTCCGGTCCATGAACGGACTAGTCCGGTTTTCAGTGGATTTTAGTTGATTTTTAAACCCCTTACCCCTACGCAAAGTCATGAGCTCTTGGGATGTGTCTCTCTCACACACCACCTATACATTTATATCTACTTTGCTTCTCTAAATTTCACTAACTTCTTCCTTTTCGGGCACCACTCTATTTTTCACCTTTTTGTGTGTGTGCCGAGCCAGTTCACTTTGTTTATCCTGCAATCATCTTAATAGTTTCATTAGAATCTCATATGTTCGTCATCAATTAGCCAAAACCCACAAGGGATATCCTAGATGCACTTACACTCGCCCTGGCCACCGTCTGGAGCCGGTGATTGTCGGGGCGCGGCCCCCGAGCTCCACTAGGCGCCGCTGCTGCGGTAACGGGGGCCGCGGCCGGCGGCTTCATCATGCCATCGCCCCTGTTCTTGATCTTCCTGCCACTTCCATAGGAAGCGGCGCCAGATCCTGGCTGCCCTCCTGACTCAGAGGCTGGCAGGGAGTGCCAGTTCCGCCCTTCTGTTGCTCTGGCGCACTTGTCCGCCAGGCTGAAGAGCTCTGAGACGTCGCGGACCTCTTTGGTCGTGAGCTTCTCGAGCATCTTCTTGTCCCGAACGCCTTTCCGGAACGCCATCACCACAGAAGCGTTTTGGATGTGTGGGATGGTGTTCCGCACCTGGGAGAACCGCTGGATGAAGGAGCGCAGCGACTCCCCTGGTTGTTGCTGGATGGCGTGGAGGTCGAGCTCCGTGCCAGGCCGGGTGTAGGAACTGCCGAAGTTGGCGGTGAACTGCCGGCAGAGCTCTCGCCAGGAAGTTATGGAACCCTGGGGGAGGTTCATGAGCCAAGACCGGGCTGGGCCGGTCAAGGCGACGGGGAAGTAGTTGGCCATGACGGCCTCAGCCCCTCCTACGGCAAGTACGGCGGTGGAGTAGATCTGGAGGAACTCCGCCGGGTTGATGCTACCGTCGTACTTCTCGGGCAGGTGCGTTCGAAACTTGCGCGGCCACCTCACGAAGCGAAGGTGGGGCGCCAGGGCCGCACATCCTGCTCCTGTTGCTGCAGGTGTTGGTGCCGCGAACGCTTGGTTCGCCGCTGGCACAGTGTACCCCGGTATGGGCAAGGCTGCGCCATAGACCGGGGACGCCGTTTGCAGGGCATATGGCTGTGGCATATGCTGCACGGCGTATGCCTGGGGCAGAGATCGCGTGGCGAAGGTCTGCGCCTCCGGCTGGCTAGAGGCTGATGTCATGCTGTCGCCAACCTCTTGGTTATGACGCCTTTCTCGACGTCGCTCGAGGTACACCCGGGCATCCTGGCCCAAGTGGCACCGTTCCAGCTCTGTCCTCAAGTCCGTCGACTGAAGCCTGGTGGAGCTGGAATCCGCCGTCTGCCCGTCAACCGTTGGCGTGCGCGTCAGCGACATAGCCGGTCGGCCGGAGCGTCGTCCCCGCCGAAGTCGAGGGGCTGCGGCGGCGATGACGAGATGGTCAACCTTGCAAATCCACTGCTAGGTCGCTGCCTGAGGCGCATCCCCAGCGGGCGGATTGCGCAGTAGCACTCTTGCTGCAGCTAGCGCATTGTAACAACCCCAAATTTTGATTCAAAACCCTAAACCATGTTCAGAGGAGAATTTAAAAATTTTTGGACGTGTTGCATGTTTTGCAAAAATTCAAATTCAAACTGGAATTCAAATTATACCCAAAACAGAAAAGAAATGGAAAAAGAAAAAGGAAAACGGGAAAAAACTGGCCAGTGGGCCGAAACCGCCAGCCGGCCCAGCTACTCCCGCGCCAGCCCGCCCCCGCACGCGCCGCGCTGCCTCTCACCGACGGGTGGGACCCACCTGTCATCCCTAACCCGAGCCCCCGCGACCCCGGACTTCTTCCCCCGAGCGCGCGCGATCGCAACCGACCGGAAACCCGTCCCGTCGCCCGAATTCTGGACCCAAAGGACTCCAACTCGATCACAACAGACCCACCGCCCTCCCCCGGCTATAAAAACCCCCGATCCGATCAGTTTTTCCCACGCGATCGCCGATTTTTACTCCGGTGAGCACCGAGACTTCGCCGGTGAATTCTGGCTGATCTAAGCTCGGAAACTCTGATCTAACTCGCTGGTCTTGATCCACCGCCTCCGGGGAACTTTGCAGGTGCAGAAAACCCGAAGACTTACGGTGTAAACCCAGCGCCGACGAGCTTCGCCGTGGTTTTGCCTCGGACCTCGCCGCCGATCACTTTCCAGGATCCCCGAGCTCGAGAAAACCCCCGAGGTGAGATCCCTGACCTCCCCTCTACCGATCTAGGCCATAAGATCACAGTTCTAGGCAGAATTCTCGAAGATCCGAAACTTTCCGGCAAGATCGCCGCTTGCCGCCGCCGTGCGCCGCCGGCAGCGCCACCCGCTCTCGATCAGAGCGACGTGGCCGCTTGTGCGCCGTTTATTTTAAATCGCACGGTAGACTTTAAAACCCCGCGTACCGGTTCGATGTTATAATCTCAGCCGTCGGTTTAGAATCGGACGGTCCACGTCGACCCCGTGTTATAAAGACTGGATTTCTTACGTGCTACCCCCTGGGGTTCTCTGGAATTGAGAGCTAGCCCCGGAAACTTCAGATCTAGCCCCTGGAACTCCAGAAAATCATGTAAATTCATTTAAAAATCAGTTTTAGCCCCTGGACTTAATAGAAATTAGGAAAAACACCTCTGATAAGTGTAGCTAGACCCCTGAAAATTATGGAAATAATATTATAGACCCTGTAATGGGGTGAATTCATTATTTTAGCTCTGTTTAGTATTTAATTTAGAAAATTGGATATGTAACTAGTGTTTAAAAATTAGAAAGGGGGACAAACATAATTTTCAAAATTAATTAAAAACTTTCTCAGTACTTAGAAAACTTTGGAGTGAGATAAAAATATATTTTTGGGCTGAAATAAATATGTTTCATCTATTATTCACATTTATTAGTATAGGGACACATTTTTAAGTAAAGAATAGTTATAGAAAAATAGGGAAAATAATTATGAAATAGTATACATCATAAGCCATGGTCAAAATATGATTTTAAATTATTTAGGACCAGAACCTAATCTGTTTAGGTGATGTGTATTACTAATTTAATAATAAAATACACAATTATGCATAGGAATATAAATCTGAAAATATGGCAACTAGTAAATGATAAATGGAGTTTCTAAAATACAAAGAATTCAGTTTAGGGTTGATAGAAATTGTGAAGGCACATTGTATGCAAGTATAAATGTGGACACAAAAGTAGGAATCATATATACATGGTTAAAAGTGCATGCAAGCCACAACTTAACACACATAAAGAAACCACAACACATATAATGGTAAAGAACTTTTATAAATATGAATGTGTGGTTTGTATGAAGTAGAAGTGTGAGCTATGTCTTATGATTGTTGTTTTTCTTTTGCTATGTGTGATGGTATGAAGTAGAACCTGTTCAAGAGCAAGTTATTTCTTTCCAAGATCAGGACTACCTATTTCAAGAGCAGCAAGAAGGAGGCAAGTGTCCTTGACCACTTTGATCCTATGCTAGGATGTGTAGATAGAATTATTTGCATTGTCAAATGAAATATGAAACCCATGCTAGGAAGTTTCCCTAGAATTGCATTGCCTTGTTTCCTTGAAGCTTGGGTTGGGATTTATTTTGTCATGTCATTTATTTACATGCATTTGCTTAGCCATGCTTAGAATGGGATATTTGGGATATGAGATCATCAGTTTATTATACCATACTCTTGAATGAGCTATTGTGAGTTATGTAGAGGTAGGGATCAAGGCAAGTTGGATGTTTTGGTTGTGTGCTGGGTGCACGAGACTTGGGTTTGTGTTTAGTACTTGCCTGGATCCTAAGGACCGGTTCATGGAGCATGTAACCCGGCTTTACAGTGCCAACCACATGCTGAGATGGGGCAGCTTGGCCAATTAATTAGGTGTATCCCCGGCGTAGTATGGGTGTGTTGGATGGTGCGGGGAGTAGGTGTCAGCTGGACTACCATATGAACCGCAAGGCTCAAGAGGGGGCCACTGCAGCGGGGTTGGAGCCTCTTGTATGCTGTTAGGGGTGAAACCTCAGTGGGCCCACGCTCGTCGGGAATCCCTTTGTAAAGGCTTCGTAGTGATCTCTTGGCCGCACACCTGGGAAGTGTGAATGTGGATCGTAGCCACTGGCATAATGGAGGTTCCTTTAGTCCACCCAGCAACGGGGGATGAAATCACTACTTGTGGGTACAGTGGTACAAACTCTGCAGAGTCAAAACTGTCTTGACAACCGTGCTCACGGTTAAGAGCGGCCTGGACTTATTCATGATTAGAGGAGTGAAGGTTTTTGGAAGTTGTGGATGTTAAGCGGGGAGCTTAACATTGGAAATGATGTTATGGTTATTTGGTTATGATGATGGGATGGGAGATTGGGACCATTTCACCTGTGTAGTAATGTAGGTGCTTAATAAGCTAAGGTGATAGGTATTAATTGCGTAGTGCTTTAACCATGAGTTCAACCTCTCCTTGTTCTAGCCATGCATGATATGATTTTCCCACACTTGCTGAGTACCATTGGTACTCAACCTTGCATATTTGTTGGTTTATATTGCTGCTCAGGTCAAGATAATGAGGTGGTGTATAATGACCAAGATTTTGGACCCGAGGAAGGATTTTAGGTTCATGAAGACCCCCGGGCAACGCCTGTGATGGAGCCCTAAAGAATAATATTCCGCTGCTAGTTTATTTACTTGTGATGAACTTATTATTGTCCATCGAGACATTTACTATGTAAGACTTACTTATATTCGACACCTGGCTTGTAATAAATGATGCTTCACTATTTGTCATCACATGTATGAGAAAATGATCCGGGCATACATGTGATATTCACTTGGTTGTTTCTTCGGAAAAACCGGGTGTGACAGAGGTGGTATCAGAGCCAAGGTTGCCCGTAGGAACGTGGACCTAGGTAGAAATGGACGTATTTAAGGGCCCTATTTTCTAAAAAACTATTTTCCAAGGTGTGGGTGGAAAAGTGTTATTAAAGGAGTCATTTTCTTCATCTTACCCCAACTTTCATTCAAAATAGGATTTTTGTTTGAGAATTTATCTAACCTAATTTTAAATTCTTTTGTTTTTAGATGGTTCGCATGATTCGCACCGCTCGTAAGTCCACAGGAGGGAGAGTTCCCGTAGTTGCCCTTGCCGAAAGAGAGGAGAGTCGCCCCGTGACGTACCTTTCCTACGGATTGGCAGTAGGAGATTTGTTGCGCCGTCTTCGACATATGCTCGAATCCGCCGGCAATACGGGCAAGCTAATAATCCACTATAACTCCACCAGGACCATCCGTGAGAAGAGGGAAGAATGGAGTTCGGAGATGAGGATTATACACGAGAATCAGCTGCTTAAGATTCACCACTCTCCAGCTTGCCGAGCAACACAAGTTGACGCAGAGAGAGATGTCACCTGGGAGGCCATCACCTGCCAGAGTCACATCTATCGTCGCCACTTGGACAAAACTGAGTACATGTATGTCCTCCAACGTGAGAGTGGTACCACGGAGTACAAGTACCCACCGGTGCAGCAAGGGACTTCCCATGAGCACATGGACTTGTGCTTGGAGGATGCTGCTATGCTCAGCACTCGACTGCAGGAGTGTCAACAAGAGCTTCAGGATGTCCGAGACACCCTGAAGGAAACGGAGGCGTTGCTGCGAGCTTGCTTAAAGGCGAGAGAAAGAGGAGATGGGAATGAACTGTGTGTCACCGTGAGTGATCCATGGACTCCTGACTCCCCGGATCGCCGAGCAATCAGGCGTCGTCGCACTTCTCCACCAGCAGCCTCCCCACCCAAAGCAGAGTCAGAAGGTAGCTGAAATGAGGAGGAAGATCCCGAGGAGCCAGCTCAAGAGGACGAGTAGTGTAGAGTCTTTCCCCTAGCTAGCAAGAGGTCGAGTAGTCGAGTCGTTACGTAGTTAATGGTGTGATAATGCTTGGTGTGTGACGTGAGTTGTGGAAGCCATGAGCAATTGTCCACAGCCTCGTCTTCAGATTGTTTTGCTTTGGTGTGTGAACCCACAGGAAATAATAGTGCATTTATTTGGTGTGAGATATAAACCTCGTAAAATTTTAACAAAGCCTCAACACCTCAAAGTACCAACAAATGAAAGTAGTAAGATGATACTAAATGGTATCAAATTAACATTTGTTGATTCTGCCAGATGGCCGGAAGAGGAAAAGGACGTGCTGCCAACCCCGCCAACAACAATGATGAGGCATGCAACCCTCATCTTTTTGAAGGCCAGGACAGGGGTGGTCGCCGTGAAGAAGTTGATCCTCTCCACCAAATGCTGGAGAATCAAAATCAGCTTATCCAGAACTTGACTCAAGTGGTGGCCAACTTGCATCAAGTTCCACCTCCACAAGCTGCACCACGCCAACCAAGGTTGAGTGAGTTTCTAGGAACTCAACCTCCAAAGTTTGCAAGTGCTGCTGAACCGCTGGAGGCAGATGATTGGCTGAAGACCATTGAAAGTAAGATGAGGATTATTCAATGCCAAGGGTATGAGAGGGTGCTGTTTGCCTCTCATCAATTGCAGGGACCTGCTGCTGATTGGTGGACCGCCTACGTGGCCGCCCATCATGACCCTGAAAACATCACTTGGGAAGAGTTCAAGCGTAGCTTCCGCAACCACTACATCCCAAGAGGGGAACTCAAAAACAAGAGGAAAGAGTTTCTGGGACTGCAGCAGGGAAACATGACGGTGAGGGAATACCTCACTAAATTCACTCAATTATCCCGTTATGCTCCACGAGACATAGAGACTGATGAGCAGAAACAAGATTGTTTCGTGGAAGGGCTTACTGCAGAAATGCAGTGTGCAATGTCCTCAAATGAGTATGAAAGCTTTCAAAAGATGGTGGACAGAGCGTTTGTGGTGGAAAGGAAGCTAAAGGCCCTGGAAAATGAGAATAAGAGGAAGGCGGGATGGTCACATCAGGTCTCAGGGAGCAACACCCGCCCACGTATGATGCAGCAACCTACGGGGCAGACAAGCCGTGCTGTGGTACCCTATTCAGCACCAAGAGGGTACAACCCAAACTACAGGCCACCCGCAGCACCAGCACAGCCACAACGTCAGTTTGTGCAGCAGCCTCGCCCCGCATATCCACCTCGACCAGCAGTGCAAGGACCCCCGAACCAACCCCAAGACAACAAAGGCCAAGCACCTAAGGTTGGGGTGCAATGTTTCAGCTGTGGTGAGGTGGGGCACTACGCCCATAAATGCCCAAAGAAGAAGCCTGCGCCGCCACAACAGCAGAATGTAGTGAGAGGACGGGTGAACCACGTCACTATGGAGGAAGCACAAGAGGCACCCGACGTGGTAGTTGGTAAGTTTCCTGCCAATTTACACCTTGCAACTCTGCTATTTGATTCTGGTGCTACCCACTCGTTCATTGCTCAAGGGTTTGTTAAGAAACATGACCTAGCAACCACATAAATGAACCATATGCTAGCGGTAAACTCTCCAGGAGGAGAAATAAGGACAAGACAAGTGTGTCCCAAAGTGAACCTAGACATTAATGGGGTAGTATTTACTGCTAACCTCATAGTGATAGATTCACAAGGGATAGATATTATTTTGGGTATGGATTGGTTGACCAAACATAAAGGAATCATCCATTGTTCGACCAGAACGGTGGAACTAACTCACCCCGATGGCACAAGAGTAAAGTTCATAACAATACACGAGCCTAGGAGGGACATTAAATTAAATCAAGTGGAGGTGAAAGTTGAGGAAATCAGGACTATCAGGGAATATCCAGATGTTTTTCCGGAGGAATTGCCAGGAATGCCTCCCGACCGTGACGTGGAATTCGCAATTGAGCTAGTACCGGGAACAGCCCCGATATACAAGAGACCTTATCGAATGGACTCCAAGCAGCTAGAAGAGCTCAAGGATCATTTTAGAGAATTGACGGAGAAGGGGTATATTCGCCCTAGTTCCTCACCATGGGGAGCTCCGGTGATATTTGTGCCTAAGAAAGATGGAACCCAAAGGTTATGCGTGGATTACCGTGCCTTGAATGAGGTAACCATCAAAAACAAGTACCCATTACCCCGCATTGAAGACTTGTTTGATCAGTTGAGGGGAGCTTGTGTGTTCTCGAAAATTGATCTCAGGTCGGGGTACCACCAACTCAAGATAAGGCAATCAGATATTCCCAAGACAGCTTTCGTATCTCGGTACGGACTGTATGAATACACTGTCATGCCTTTTGGGCTAACCAATGCCCCGGCGTATTTCATGTACCTCATGAACAAGGTATTCATGGAATATCTGGACAAATTTGTGGTGGTTTTCATAGATGATATTCTCGTCTTCTCCAAAAATGAAGAAGAACATGAGAAACATCTAAGGTTGGTGTTGCAGAGGCTGAGAGAACACCAACTATATGCCAAGTTGAGCAAGTGTGAGTTTTGGCTGAAGAGAGTTCCCTTTTTAGGACATATAATCTCGGAGGGAGGAATCTCCGTAGATCCCGCCAAAATCGAGGATATCCAGAAGTGGAAAACCCCTGAAAATGTCGGGGAAGTTCGAAGCTTTTTGGGATTGGCTGGATACTATCGACGGTTTATTGAGGGATTCTCCAAGATCTCGAGACCTCTCACCAAACTATTGGAGAAGGGAATCACATTCACCTGGACGCCACAGTGCGAGACGAGCTTTCAGGAGCTAAAGAAGAGATTGACAACAGCCCCAGTGTTGGTTATGCCAGATATGCAGAAGAATTTCACAGTGTACTGCGATGCCTCTGGAAATGGGTTGGGATGTGTTCTCATGCAAGAAGGACATGTCGTGGCATATGCATCCCGGCAGCTTCGGAAGCACGAGAAGAACTATCCTACACATGACCTAGAACTAGCTGCAGTGGTACACGCGTTGAAAATTTGGCGGCACTATTTGATGGGGAAGAGGACAGAGATATATACGGATCATAAGAGTTTGAAGTACATATTCACACAGCCAGATCTCAACCTCAGACAAAGGAGATGGTTAGAGCTAATCAATGACTTTGATGTGGGCATCAACTATCATCCCGGAAAAGCAAACGTCGTGGCCGATGCTTTGAGTCGGAAAGTGCAGGTCAATAAGTTGAGTTTGAAGGACATGCCTGCAGAATTGAAGGACGAGGTTATAAGGCTCAATCTATGTCTAGTGAATAGTGGTGAAGCCATCGCCATGGAAGTGGACTCCACACTCGAGCGAGACATACGCGAGGGCCAAAAGAATGATGAGAAGATACAAGAGATCAGACAGTTCATCAAGGAAAATAAAGCTCCTGGTTTTAGAGAGGATGAACAAGGAACGGTGTGGCACGGGAAAAGGATCTGTGTGCCAGAAGTAAAGGAGATCCGTGAATTAATTTTGAAGGAGGCTCACGATTCCGACTATTCCATTCATCCTGGGAGTACAAAGATGTACCAGGACCTCAAAAGCAGGTATTGGTGGTATGGCATGAAGCGAGATGTCGCGGAACATGTTGCCCTATGTGACACATGTCAGTTGGTGAAAGCAGAACATCAACGACCCGCGGGATTATTGCAACCACTCAAAGTGCCTGAATGGAAGTGGGAAGAAATCAGCATGGATTTTGTCGTGGGATTGCCTAGGACCCAATCTGGGTATGATTCAATATGGGTCATTATTGGTCGGCTAACCAAGGTAGCTCATTTCATTCCTGTGAAAGAAAGCTACAGCGGATCCAAATTGGCAGAATTGTACATGTCAAGGATTGTTTGTTACCATGGAGTGCCAAAGAAGATAGTGTCGGACCGAGGGACACAGTTCACCTCGAGGTTTTGGCAAAAGTTGCATGAAACCATGGGAACCCATCTGAATTTCAGCTCTGCCTATCATCCCCAAACCGACGGGCAGACGGAGAGAACTAATCAGATCCTTGAAGATATGTTAAGGGCATGTGCACTCAAAAACAATAGGAATTGGGACAAGAACCTACCGTATGCGGAGTTTTCCTATAACAACAGTTATCAAGCTAGTATGAAGATGTCACTGTTTGAAGCTTTGTATGGAAGGAAGTGCAGAACTCCCCTATTTTGGAACCAAACAGGAGAAAGTAAAGTGTTTGGTCCAGAAGTGTTACAAGAAGCCGAGGCGAAGGTGAGGGAGATTTGCAACAACTTGAGGATAGCACAAACACGCCAGAAGAGTTATGCTGATGTACGAAGAAGAGAACTCGTTTTCAACGTGGGAGACTATGTTTATCTCAAGGTATCCCCTATCAGAGGACTTCGTCGGTTCAAGGTGAAAGGGAAGTTGTCACCTCGATACATCGGACCCTTTCAAGTTTTGGAAAGAAAAGGTGAAGTGGCATACCAACTAGAGTTACCGGTTCATCTATCGGACGTGCACGATGTATTTCATGTGTCACAACTCAAGAAATGCCTGAGGACGCCTGAGGAGGTGTTACCCATGAATGAAGTGGATGTAGCTGAAGATTTGTCTTATGCCGAGCAACCATACAAGATTTTGGAGACAATGGAACGCCTCACCAGAAACAAGAGAATCCGTATGTGCAAGGTGCAGTGGAAGCATCACTCAGAGAAGGAAGCTACCTGGGAACGGGAAGATGAGCTCAAGGCACAATTTCCGGAATTGTTTTCTTAGAAACACCAATCTCGAGGACGAGATTTCTTTTAAGGGGGGTAGAGCTGTAACACCCCAAATTTTGATTCAAAACCCTAAACCATGTTCAGAGGAGAATTTAAAAATTTTTGGACGTGTTGCATGTTTTGCAAAAATTCAAATTCAAACTGGAATTCAAATTATACCCAAAACAGAAAAGAAATGGAAAAAGAAAAAGGAAAACGGGAAAAAACTGGCCAGTGGGCCGAAACCGCCAGCCGGCCCAGCTACTCCCGCGCCAGCCCGCCCCCGCGCGCGCCGCGCTGCCTCTCACCGACGGGTGGGACCCACCTGTCATCCCTAACCCGAGCCCCCGCGACCCCGGACTTCTTCCCCCGAGCGCGCGCGATCGCAACCGACCGGAAACCCGTCCCGTCGCCCGAATTCTGGACCCAAAGGACTCCAACTCGATCACAACAGACCCACCGCCCTCCCCCGGCTATAAAAACCCCCGATCCGATCAGTTTTTCCCACGCGATCGCCGATTTTTACTCCGGTGAGCACCGAGACTTCGCCGGTGAATTCTGGCCGATCTAAGCTCGGAAACTCTGATCTAACTCGCTGGTCTTGATCCACCGCCTCCGGGGAACTTTGCAGGTGCAGAAAACCCGAAGACTTACGGTGTAAACCCAGCGCCGATGAGCTTCGCCGTGGTTTTGCCTCGGACCTCGCCGCCGATCACTTTCCAGGATCCCCGAGCTCGAGAAACCCCCCGAGGTGAGATCCCTGACCTCCCCTCTACCGATCTAGGCCATAAGATCACAGTTCTAGGCAGAATTCTCGAAGATCCGAAACTTTCCGGCGAGATCGCCGCTTCCCGCCGCCGTGCGCCGCCGGCAGCGCCGCCCGCTCTCGATCAGAGCGACGTGGCCGCTTGTGCGCCGTTTATTTTAAATCGCACGGTAGACTTTAAAACCCCGCGTACCGGTTCGATGTTATAATCTCAGCCGTCGGTTTAGAATTGGACGGTCCACGTCGACCCCGTGTTATAAAGACTGGATTTCTTACGTGCTACCCCCTGGGGTTCTCTGGAATTGAGAGCTAGCCCCGGAAACTTCAGATCTAGCCCCTGGAACTCCAGAAAATCATGTAAATTCATTTAAAATCAGTTTTAGCCCCTGGACTTAATAGAAATTAGGAAAAACACCTCTGATAAGTGTAGCTAGACCCCTGGAAATTATGGAAATAATATTATAGACCCTGTAATGGGGTGAATTCATTATTTTAGCTCTGTTTAGTATTTAATTTAGAAAATTGGATATGTAACTAGTGTTTAAAAATTAGAAAGGGGGACAAACATAATTGTCAAAATTAATTAAAAACTTTCTCAGTACTTAGAAAACTTTGGAGTGAGATAAAAATATATTTTTGGGCTGAAATAAATCTGTTTCATCTATTATTCACATTTATTAGTATAGGGACACGTTTTTAAGTAAAGAATAGTTATAGAAAAATAGGGAAAATAATTATGAAATAGTATACATCATAAGCCATGGTCAAAATATGATTTTAAATTATTTAGGACCAGAACCTAATCTGTTTAGGTGATGTGTATTACTAATTTAATAATAAAATACACAATTATGCATAGGAATATAAATCTGAAAATATGGCAACTAGTAAATGATAAATGGAGTTTCTAAAATACAAAGAATTCAGTTTAGGGTTGATAGAAATTGTGAAGGCACATTGTATGCAAGTATAAATGTGGACACAAAAGTAGGAATCATATATACATGGTTAAAAGTGCATGCAAGCCACAACTTAACACACATAAAGAAACCACAACACATATAATGGTAAAGAACTTTTATAAATATGAATGTGTGGTTTGTATGAAGTAGAAGTGTGAGCTATGTCTTATGATTGTTGTTTTTCTTTTGCTATGTGTGATGGTATGAAGTAGAACCTGTTCAAGAGCAAGTTATTTCTTTCCAAGATTAGGACTACCTATTTCAAGAGCAGCAAGAAGGAGGCAAGTGTCCTTGACCACTTTGATCCTATGCTAGGATGTGTAGATAGAATTATTTGCATTGTCAAATGAAATATGAAACCCATGCTAGGAAGTTTCCCTAGAATTGCATTGCCTTGTTTCCTTGAAGCTTGGGTTGGGATTTATTTTGTCATGTCATTTATTTACATGCATTTGCTTAGCCATGCTTAGAATGGGATATTTGGGATATGAGATCATCAGTTTATTATACCATACTCTTGAATGAGCTATTGTGAGTTATGTAGAGGTAGGGATCAAGGCAAGTTGGATGTTTTGGTTGTGTGCTGGGTGCACGAGACTTGGGTTTGTGTTTAGTACTTGCCTGGATCCTAAGGACCGGTTCATGGAGCATGTAACCCGGCTTTACAGTGCCAACCACATGCTGAGATGGGGCAGCTTGGCCAATTAATTAGGTGTATCCCCGGCGTAGTATGGGTGGTTGGATGGTGCGGGGAGTAGGTGTCAGCTGGACTACCATATGAACCGCAAGGCTCAAGAGGGGGCCACTGCAGCGGGGTTGGAGCCTCTTGTATGCTGTTAGGGGTGAAACCTCAGTGGGCCCACGCTCGTCAGGAATCCCTTTGTAAAGGCTTCGTAGTGATCTCTTGGCCGCGCACCTGGGAAGTGTGAATGTGGATCGTAGCCACTGGCATAATGGAGGTTCCTTTAGTCCACCGGGCAACGGGGGATGAAATCACTACTTGTGGGTACAGTGGTACAAACTCTGCAGAGTCAAAACTGTCTTGACAGCCGTGCTCACGGTTAAGAGCGGCCTGGACTTATTCATGATTAGAGGAGTGAAGGTTTTTGGAAGTTGTGGATGTTAAGCGGGGAGCTTAACATTGGAAATGATGTTATGGTTATTTGGTTATGATGATGGGATGGGAGATTGGGACCATTTCACCTGTGTAGTAATGTAGGTGCTTAATAAGCTAAGGTGATAGGTATTAATTGCGTAGTGCTTTAACCATGAGTTCAACCTCTCCTTGTTCTAGCCATGCATGATATGATTTTCCCACACTTGCTGAGTACCATTGGTACTCAACCTTGCATATTTGTTGGTTTATATTGCTGCTCAGGTCAAGATAATGAGGTGGTGTATAATGACCAAGATTTTGGACCCGAGGAAGGATTTTAGGTTCATGAAGACCCCCGGGCAACGCCTGTGATGGAGCCCTAAAGAATAATATTCCGCTGCTAGTTTATTTACTTGTGATGAACTTATTATTGTCCATCGAGACATTTACTATGTAAGACTTACTTATATTCGACACCTGGCTTGTAATAAATGATGTTTCACTATTTGTCATCACATGTATGAGAAAATGATCCGGGCATACATGTGATATTCACTTGGTTGTTTCTTCGGAAAAACCGGGTGTGACACGCATCCCCGTGGGGAACGCACAGCGCTGCAGAAGATCTCACGCTGGTTGGAGCCCGCATTGCTGGAGTCGGCGTTGCCGGAGTCGGCTGCTGGCTTCCAGCTTGCGCCAACACACTCCGTCCTGAGTGTGTCGACACGTACTCCCCGCTGGTCACGGTTCGCCGTGAACGCGGGGGAGGAGAGCTTGCGGCTGAAGGTAGCTTGGTCATCTTCGTCGGCAGAAACTCGTCGCGCAAGGGAAAAAGCCCCCTTCCTGGCGCGCCAAATGTTGAAGTGTGTGGTCGACACTTCCCCCGGACCTGCACTGGGCAGCCCGCGGAGGTTCTTTTTTGGAGGGGCTAGTCGCTTGCAGAGAGCTTAAGCGTAGGGACGAGTTAGGGAGGAGCTTGACACGGCGAGTTTTACGTGGTTCGGGCCGCCGGAGCGTAAAACCCTACATCCACGGTGAGCTGAGGTGCTCGCTGTATTGCTTGTTGCTCAGAACCGGAGTCCTGAGTTTGAGGATGAGTTATGCCTAGGGTGTGAGTTGCTGGAGTGTGAACCCTTGCTAACGTCTCCTACCCGAGCCTTTTATAGTCCAAGGCTCATGTGGCTTACAAGGGGGGCCCGGGACCCGAAAGGTGGTCCCGGGGAGATTGCCTGCCGACTATCGTATCCGCAGTTATGTCGGTAGTTGTCTCTGGCGAAGGCTTCTGAGTCTTCGTCTTGCCGCCTGCCCATACCGCATGATAGTCATAGTGACTGATGACGGCGGGAGCGGCAGGGGATGTCTTGTTGCTGTGTTTATTGGCTGGCAGGTTCTAACACCACGTGTCAGTATGTGATGCGACTGGGCGCAACAGCACCTGACAGAGGCGTGCTCCGCGGCTCCGAGTCTTGGGAAGGCGCGGGCCTTGAATACCTTGTACCGGCAAGGTATGGTGCGTCTTTACGCCTGCTGCCTACCGCGCGGGGGCAGGCAGCGCTGTTCCGCTGGACACGTGGCGGGCCCGGAGCTCTCCTCTCAGGAGAGGGAGGTCCGGCCCCGCAGGACACGTGGAGCCTTCGGACCTCCCCCAGCAGAGGGGGGAGGTCCGGCTTCTGTCGGCCACGTGGCGGGCCCGGAGCCCTCCTCTAAGGAGGGGGAGGTCCGGCCCCGCGGGACACGTGGCGCCTTCGGAGCCCTCGCCACGGAGGGGAGGTCTGGCTGCTGTTGGCCACGCAGCGGGCCCGGAGCTCTCCTCTGAGGAGAGGGAGGTCCGGCCCCGCTGGACACATGGCGCTCTTGGAGCTCTCCCTGCGGAGAAGGGCGAGATCCTTAGGCATTTTCCCCTGTGCGCGAGGGTACCCCATATCGCGGGTACCGACACCCGCGACTGTTCGTGCTCCGGCAGCAGTCAATGCGGGACTTGGAGAAAGTGTGCGGAACAGAAGAGACGGAGGCCCCACCTCGGGCTCGCTATCTCCCCCGAGATGGGCCCGGGGGCCACTATCGGTACCCGCGATATGGGGTACCCCCGCGCACAGGGGAAAATGCCTAAGGATCTGGCCCTTCTCCGCAGAGAGAGCTCCGAAGGCGCCACGTGTCCAGCGGGGCCGGACCTCCCTCTCCTCAGAGGAGAGCTCCGGGCCCACCACGTGGCCAACAGCACCAGACCTCCCCTTCGTGTGGAAGGCTCTGAAGGCGCCGCGTGTCCCGCGGGGCCGGACCTCCCCCTCCTAAGAGGAGAGCTCCGGGCCCGCCATGTGGCCGACAAAAGCCGGACCTCCCCCCTCCGTGGGGAGAGGTCCGAAGGCTCCACGTGTCCTGCGGGGCCGGACCTCCCTCTCCTCAGAGGAGAGCTCCGGGCCCGCCATGTGTCCAGCAGAACAGCGCTGCCTGCCCCCGAGCGGTAGGCAGCTGGCGTAAAGACGCACCATACCTTGACGGTACAAGGTATTCAAGGCCTGCGCCTTCCCATGACGCGGAGACGCGAAGCACGCCTCTGTCAGGTGCCGTTGCACCCAGTCGCATCACAGACTGGCGCACGGTGTCAGAACCTGTCAGCCAATAAACACAATGACAAGACATCCCCTGCCGCTCCCGCCGTCATCAACCACTATGACTAGCATGAGGCATGGGCAGGGTGGCAAGACGAAGACTCAGAAGCCTTCGCCAGAGACAACTACCGACATAACTGCGGATACGATAGTCGGCAGGCAATCTCCCCGGGACCACCTGTTGGGTCCCGGGCCCCCCTTGTAAGCCACACGAGCCTTGGACTACAAAAGGCTCGGGTAGGCGAAGTTAGCAAGGGTTCGCACTCCAGCAACACACACCCTAGGCATAACTCATCCTCAAGCTCAGGACTCCGGTTCTGAGCAACAAGCAATACAGCGAGCACCTCTGCTCACCGTGGACGTAGGGTTTTATGCTCCGGCGGCCCGAACCACATAAAACTTGCTGTGTCAAGCTCCTCCCTCACTCGTCCCTTACTCTTAAGCTCTCCGCAAGCGACTAGCCCCTCCGAAAAAGAACCTCCACGGGCTGCCCAGAGCAGGTCTGGGGGAAGTGTCGACCACACACTCGATAGTCGATATTTGCCATCCTGCTGAAGGCGGTAGTGCTTGGGATACCTGCCAGAGGCCCGGGGGCCTTTTGGACCTCCCCCTGTAAGGGTACTGTACCGCCAGTTGGTCTCCTCCAAGAAAAGACCTACGCTAGACCGGGGGGTCAGGAGCCTTGCTTTGCCCGGTCCTGCACCCAAAGCATGCGCACTCTGCCCCCCAGCACTACGGTCTGAGTACTAGGGGGCCGGACGGTTACACCCTGACTAGGGCTGGGGGCCAGACCTCCGGGACCAAGTGCACTGGATTACCCAAGCCCCGTATTCTGGCCTGGGACAGTAAGCCAAATGAGACTAAGGGACAGGAAAGGGATGACCCCTGAGCAGCGCCGGACCTCACCCCTTCAGCAGGGGTGAGCTCCAGAGCCGGACCGTGTGCCCTACACAGGTCTAAGGTCCGATGCCGGACGACACACCTATTGCAGGTGTGATCTCCGAAGCCGGTCGCCACCCCACAGGGGTGAACGCCGAAGCCGGACCATGTGCCCTACACTGGGCTCGGGTCCGATGCCGGACGACACACCTATCGCAGGTGTGATCTCCGAAGCTGGTCGCCACCCCACTGTGGTGAACGCCGAAGCCGGACCGTGTGCCCTACACTGGGCTAAGGTCCGATGCCGGACGACACACCTATCGCAGGTGTGATCTCCGAAGCCGGTCGTCACCCCACAAGGGTGAACGCCGAAGCCGGACCTTGCGCCCTACACTGGGCTAAGGTCCGATGCCGGACGACACCCCTATCGCAGGAGTGATCTCCGAAGCCGGTAGCCACCCCCAGGGGTGAACACCGAAGTCGGACCTTGCGCCCTACACTGGGCTGAGCTATGAAGACGCACATCACCCCTCCGCAGGGGTGAGCTCTGATGCCGGACCTCACGCCCTTCGTGGGCCTGAGCTCCGATGACTTCCGGACCTCCGCCCCCACAGCCGGGCCGAGCTCCGATGCTAGCCCTCGCCCTCCTTTCAGAGGCGAGCCCTGATGCCGGACCTCATGCCCTTCGTGGGCCTGAACTCCGATGACTTCCGGACCTCACGCCCTTCGTGGGCCTGAGCTCCGATGACTTCCGGACCTCCGCCCCCACAGCCGGGCCGAGCTCCGATGATAGCCCTCGCCCTCCTTCCAGAGGCGAGCCCTGATGCCGGACCTCGCGCCCTTCGTGGGCCTGAGCCCCGATGACTTCCACACCTCACGCCCTTTGTGGGCCTGAGCTCCGATGACTTCCGGACCTTCGCCCCCACAGCTGGGCCGAGCTCCGATGCCAGCCCTCACCCTCCTTTCAGAGGCGAGCCCTGATGCCGGACCTCACGCCCTCCGTGGGCCTGAGCTCCGATGACTTCCGGACCTCCGCCCCCACAGCTAGGTCGAGCTCCGATGCCAGCCCTCGCTCTCTTCTCAGAGGCGAGCCCTGATGCCGGACCTCACGCCCCCCGTGGGCCTGAGCTCCGATGCCAGGCTTCACCCTCTCCTCAGAGGCTGAACTCCGAAGCCGTCAAGACCCTGCCAGCACAGGGGGTACTCAAGACAAGAAAGTGCGCGGGTAGGAGAAAGCCCCACCTCGGGCTCGTTACCTCCCCCGAGGTGAGCCCGGGAGCCACTGTCGGTACCCTCAATACCGGGTACCCCCGCGCACAGGGTAAAACTTCCTAAGGACCTTGCTCCCTCTGCAGGGGCGAGGTTTGAAGGCGCCACGTGTCCAGCGGGGCCGGAGCTCCCCTCCCCCACGGAGGATAGCTCCGAGCCTGCCACGTGGCCCAGGATGCCGGACCTCACCCCCTCTGCAGGGTCGAGCTCCAAAGGCGCCACGTGTCCTGCAGGGCCGGAGCTCCCTCCCCTCGGAGGACAGCTCCGAGCCTACCACGTGGCCCAGGAGGCCGGACCTCGCCCCCTCCGCAAGGGCGAGCTCCGGAGGCGCCACGTGTCCGGCAGGGCCGGGGCTCTCCTCTCCTCAAAGGATAGCTCCGAGCCTGCCACGTGGCTCGGAAGACCGGACCTCGCGCCCTCCGTGGGGGTGAGCTCCGAAGGCTCCACGTGTCCAGTGGAGCCGGAGCTCCCCCTCTCCTCAGAGGAGAGCTCCGGGTCCGACACGTGGCCAGCAGAGCAGTGCTGCCGCCCAACGCGGTAGGCAGCGGGAGTAAAGGCGCGCCATGCCTTTACCATACAAAGCATTCAAGACCCGCGCCTTCCCGAGACGAAAAGGCGCAGCGCACGCCAGTCAGGAGGCGCTGTGACCAGTCACAGTCAGGACAGACGTACAGTGTCTGAAGCTGCGGGCCATTGAAGGTAGCGACAAGACCGGACAAGACATGCCCTGCCGCCCCTGCCATCGCCAACGACTACACGCTACACTTAGCCTGCGGCATTGGCAGGGCGGCAGGACGAGGACTTCGACGCCAGCGCCAAGACATAATAGCTGGTAGGAAATCACCCCGGGGCCACCTGTCGGGTCCCGGGCCCCCCTTGTAAGCCGCTCGAGCCTTGGACTATAAAAGGATTGAGTAGGCAACGTTAGCAAGGGTTCTGTCGGTACCTGAGATATGGGGTACCCCCGTGCATAGGGTAAAATGCCTAAGGAACTCGCCCTTCTCCGCAGGGAGAGCTCCGAAGGCGCCACGCGTCCGGCGGGGCCG
Source organism: Neostapfia colusana (assembly GCA_030760725.1). Lineage (NCBI taxonomy): Eukaryota > Viridiplantae > Streptophyta > Magnoliopsida > Poales > Poaceae > Neostapfia > Neostapfia colusana. Next base: position 1,903,617 of record JASWHV010000010.1, on the reverse strand, counting down.
GACCTCCCTCTCCTCAGAGGAGAGCTCCGGGCCCACTTGAATGTGGCCTAGAGGGGGGTGAATAGGCCTTTAAAGAATTCCTGCACACTTAATAAAGTTGTTAGAAATTTGACTGACCGGACCAGTCTGGTTGTGTGGGCGGACTAGTCCGGTGTGCTGAATTGTTTGAGTTGATTAAGCGTGTCTCACAAGTTTTATCTTATAGCAGCGGAATAAGAACAACAGTTTTTATAACTTAAATTTATAGTATGGATGCACGTGCAAACTTGTAAAGAACTCAAACGATGACTAGCAAACTAGTAATCTAATGTGTCAAGATGTAAACCAAATGAGAGACAAAAGACACGAATTTTTACCGAGGTTCGATCTCACCAAGAGATCTACGTCCTCGTTGAGGAAGCTCACACAGAGCCGAGTTCTCAACCCTTTTCCTCTTCAAGTCACCACACAGGCCGACTTGACTTCACTATCAAGTGTAATCACCGTTTTTATGGGGCTACCTCACACGTTGAGGGCTCCCACAAGAATTACAATGAGAAGTTGATCAAATACACTCAAAAAGATTACAATTCAGAATATGAGTGTAGAGAGATCAAACCCCAAGAGCTCACAACGAAGGAACGACGATCTCCCAATCCCAAATCCAAGTATTTTATTGATCTTCACCTTTTTGCACCTTAGATGTGTGGGGAGATGTGTTTTTGGGCTCTTGGGACAGGTGGCGGCGCTAGGGTTTCAAGTTTTGACAATATGAGTCGTGTCTTGTTGGGGAAAAGCCGAGGGACCTCTTTTTATAGGCTTTTCCAAAAAGTTTCCGTTGTTAAACCTACTACCGGACTAGTCCGGTATATGATCGGACTTGTCCGGCCTACTTCCAGTGGGTTAACCGGACTAGTCCGGTCCACAAACCGGACTTGTCCGGTACTATGTGAGATGGGTTTTCAGAAACTTTAGCGGACTAGTCCTGTTGCTGGATGGACTAGTCCGTAGTCCTCTATGGAGGACAACAGAGACATGACCGGACTAGTCCGGTCTAAAACCGGACTTGTCCGGTTGCGTTCCAGTGACCTGACCGGACTAGTCCGGTTCACAAGGCGGACTAGTCCGGTGCACTATGTTTGCGTCTTTCAGAAAGTTAAATGGACTAGTCCGGTCCATGAACGGACTAGTCCGGTTTTCAGTGGATTTTAGTTGATTTTTAAACCCCTTACCCCTACGCAAAGTCATGAGCTCTTGGGATGTGTCTCTCTCACACACCACCTATACATTTATATCTACTTTGCTTCTCTAAATTTCACTAACTTCTTCCTTTTCGGGCACCACTCTATTTTTCACCTTTTTGTGTGTGTGCCGAGCCAGTTCACTTTGTTTATCCTGCAATCATCTTAATAGTTTCATTAGAATCTCATATGTTCGTCATCAATTAGCCAAAACCCACAAGGGATATCCTAGATGCACTTACAATCTCCCCCTTTTTGGTGATTGATGACAACCATTTGAGATATCACAATTGGGAATAAAAGGTTGATTTTCATAAGGTGCGTACACATGAGAACAATAAAGAATTCACAAAAAACGTCTCACATATGTACACACCTTATGGTGGGGTGCCTTACAGGTGTGTGATAAACAAAATGTGCTAAATTAAAGACAACCAGTAGTGAACACGTAAGTGGGCATTAGAGCATAGTACATCACACATAGGAAAAGAAATAGTGCATTACAAGATTTTAAAAATAGATACATGTCCTTGATCACTCAAGATCTTAATGACTAATACTAGATAGAAAAATAAGTCCAAGTCTAATCTCAATCTTCCATCTCAATCTCTCCCCCTTTGGCATCAAGACACCAAAAAGGGAAAAATTGAGGGAAGTCACTCATCGCTGCCTCCCCCGTCAGTCTCAGTCTGATCTTCATCTTCAGCATCCACGGGAGCAGGATCTTCCTCTGAGTCCTCGGAGGCAGGCGGTAATCCAACAGGCTCAATCTCAAGCTTTGCACAGATAGACTTGATATTTGCATTGACGTACTGTTGATGTCTCTTCCTTGCAAGCTTTTCTTTGTGTTGCCTGTCTTCGATCTTACGGCAGCAGGCAAAGATAGAGGAGAGCATCTTGAGGATGCCGCTAGATGATTCTTGAGCAGGTGAAGAACCAGGAGGAGCAGCTGCAGACCTAGTGTCATCATGAGCTTGCTTTGATCTCCTCTCCACTGGTGGAGAGGACGGGGCAGTTGGAGCCGGAGGGAGAGTGTACTCGGTTGGTTTTTGCGGCTTCAACCCCGTATGCTTGACATCCTTGACAAACTCGAGTCCTGTCACCTTCTCAATCATGTACATGATATAAGGTGCATCCACAGGACCTATTGGGGGTAATTGAGATGTTCACAATGTCATTGTAGATATACTCAAAGACATTGAATGGTCTCCTCCCACTAGTGACTTTCATGAGAGTCCTCAAGGTTCCTTGTATAGTTCCTGCATCTCCATCCTTCGGAGCTATCGTCTTTCTCAAGACTCTATTTAGAACCACGAAGAAGGGCTTTAGGTATTTGATGGTTGGAGGGACATATGGCATCCTTGTGTCATAGAGAAATTCAAGTTCCTCCTTCTCCTGGGGTTTCAGATTATGAATGACCAGTTCATGATCCAAAGTGTTTTGGAGGTGAAGAATCCTAGCAAATTCATCATAAGTGACACTGTACCTTGAACCATGAGTCATCCAAGTAAGACTGTCTCCATCATCCCGAGCAAAGTAGAGAGTGGAGTAAAACTGGGTAATGACTTCATTGTTCCAGTCATACTCAAAGGATAGCAGGTCCGTCAGACCGTGCCTCTCTAAGGCCTCCACCATCTCACGAAAGGCGGGATACTTCTTCGACTTCAGGTAGTCAACATTCAGCCATTGACTCTCTACTACGGGATTCTTCATCTTCATGTACACGTGCTCGTAGTAGTCTGCATGAAAGTTGCTCCAGAACCTAGGATCAAAACATTGTTTAGGTCGTCCATACACTTCAATCTTTCTGAAGTTATCAGCTAGCTCATTCCCTTTTCCAGTGAAATCTTCACTTGAGGGCTGCCTGTTGCGGTGAACGGGATTTTTCAATTTCAAGGGCCCAATGGGGCCACTAGCAAGTCCCTTCCCTTTATTGAGAACTCTTCTTGGCCCGGATGAGCCCTCAGCAGCATCTTTCCTTTGAGGCCTTTTGATAATGACTTTTCTCTTCTTAGGAAGATTGTCGTCGGAGGGTGGAGAGTGAGCATTGACGTCATGTCTCTTCTTCATCACTCCCTCCTTAGCTCTCCTCACTCTTTCACGTTGAGTTTCTTCGTCAATGTGAAAAGAGCTGTCATCTGATCCTGAAGACATTATGCCTGACAAGGAGTTTAAGGATTAGATGCAAACGGAGACCTTATTGACTTCAAATGGGAATGTAGCAGTTCAGCTGTCAGAGACCGGACTTGTCCGGTTTCAGAGTGCGGACTAGTCCGGTGGACCGGACTTGTCTGCATCTGGACGCCGGACTAGTCCGGCCTAGCATAAGAACCCTAACTTGAGTGTTTCATTTGAAGCAAATCTCCTATCTAAGGACACAATGGTAGGAAAATGGTAGGAATACATCTATTTAAGCAATGTACATCCTTTTGAGGTCAAAGGAAACTAGCTAGAGCTAGAAAAATTGAGATTTTGGTTTTGGGGGGATATACCAAGATTTGAAGATTCGCGTTGAAGGAGTAGAAATCAGTCCGGATGAGTCCGGAAAGTAGGATCCCCTCGTCGAGAAGCGGCTTTTTCACGCAGAAAACTAAGAGTTTGAGGGCTCAACTCGAAAATCACTTTGAGAGCTAGGGTTTAGGAGAGAGGGTGATGCAAAGTGATTATGAGAGGAGAGGGAGGCTTTTGGTCCGGCTGACTGCTTCTATATCCGACTGACCGAACTAGTCCGGTCCTGGTAGCGGACTAGTCCGGTACCCCTGATTTTAACCTAATTGTTGTCTGTCCGGACTAGTCCGGTTGGGAATCGGACTAGTCTGTTTTCAACAGACTTGATATATATATAGATAACTAATAGTGATCCAAGGACAACAATTTTGCAAGTAGTCTTGGTGATTACGACCAGTATACAATCAACAATCAAACAATGGTCATAATCCACAAGATTTATTCATTAAGAATAGTTTTCTGAGTACAAAGGAGAGGAGGAGCATTTTTGACAGTACGGAGGAACAATTTTAGTTGCAACCAGGTATGCAATGTTTCAAGCCACATTTCGAGAGTCAAGAATGTTTAGCTCATTTCTTAGTTCACAGAACCTTTTCTCATCTAATGGTTTGGTAAAAATATCTGCAAGTTGTTTTTCAGTCCTAACATGTGAAATAGCTATGTCACCTTTTAATGAATGATCTATAAGAAAGTGATGACGGATGTCTATGTGCTTAGTTCTTGAGTGCTCTACCGGGTTGTGTGCAATTTTTATAGCACTTTCATTATCGCATAGAAGCGGGATATGACTTAGATTGTAGCCGTAGTCCCTAAGAGTTTGTTGCATCCAGAGCAGTTGCGCACAGAAACTACCGGCTGCAACATACTCTGCTTCCGCTGTGGAAAGAGCAATGGAGTTTTGCTTTTTAGATGACCAAGAAACTAGGGACCTACCAAGAAATTGACAAGTCCCTGACGTGCTCTTTCTATCGACTTTGCATCCCGCATAGTCAGCGTCGGAGTACCCTATCAAGTTAAACTTGGATCCTTTGGGATACCAAAGGCCCAAGTTGGGTGTGTGCACAAGATACCTTAGGATTCTTTTTACAGCAATTAAGTGACACTCTTTGGGTGCGGCTTGAAACCTTGCACACATGCAAACACTAAGCATAATATCTGGCCTAGATGCACATAAGTATAGTAAGGAACCAATCATGGACCGATATACCTTTTGGTCCACATTTGGACCATCTTCATTGAGGTCGAGATGTCCGTTGATGGCCATGGGTGTCTTGATGGGCTTGGCTTTGTCCATATTGAATTTCTTGAGAATGTCTTGTGTATATTTAGTTTGGCTTATAAATGTACCTTCTCTCAGTTGCTTCACTTGAAATCCCAAGAAGAACTTCAATTCACCCATCATTGACATCTCGAACCTGTCTGTCATTATTTTGCTAAATTCTTCACAGAAGCACTTGTTAGTGGATCCAAAGATAATGTCATCAACATAAATTTGACATACGAATAAATGATCATCAAAATGTTTAGTAAAGAGTGTATAGTCAGCTTTACCAATTTTGAATCCATTTTGAATCAGAAAATCTCTAAGGCACTCATACCAGGCTCGAGGAGCCTGTTTGAGGCCATAGAGAGCCTTACGCAGTTTATAGACATGGTTGGGATACTTCTGATCTTCGAACCCCGGTGGCTGCTCCACATAGACTTCCTCCTTCCACTTGAGAATAACCTTTGGCCACCAACCTTGCTTTATTTCTTGTCACTACTCCATGTTCGTCTTGTTTGTTCCGAAAGACCCATTTGGTTCCAACGATGTTCGCCCTTGGTCTTTCCACCAGCTCTCACACTTCATTTCTTTTGAAGTTGTTCAGCTCCTCTTGCATCGCAATCACCCAGTCTGGATCCCTTAAGGCTTCTTCTACCCTGTATGGCTCCAGAAAAGACACAAAAGAATAATGTTCACAGAAATTTGCAATTTGAGATCTAGTAGTTACTCCCTTAGCAATATCTCCAATGATATTGTTGACAGGATGGTCCCTTTGCACACACTGATGTACCCTTGGGTGTGGATTTTGTATAGTTGTTTGTTCTTCATTGTCTTCATGTGTCATGTCTCCCCCTAGATCATTGCTTCCATGATCATCTTGATTTTCTTGATCTTCCTCAACTTGATCTTGTGTAGGAGCTCCCCCTTGATCATTGCTTCCTTGATGAAATTCATCTTGTGTCTCCTCTCGTGGTAGGATATCACCAAGTGCCATTTTCTTCAGGGCTTCACATGGAGCTTCCTCCTTATCTAGCATAGACTTATCGACTTGCTCCACTTGTGAGCCGTTAGTTTCATCGAACACTACGTCACGCGCTACTTCAACAAGGCCGGACACTTTGTTGAAGACACGATAGGCGTAGGCGCTCGATTCATATCCGAGCAAGAATCCTTCATCGGACTTCGAAGCAAACTTCGAGGCCCTTGGTTTCTTGTTCAGAATAAAACATTTGCAACCAAAAACTTTGAAATAAGAAACGTTAGGCTTTTTACCCGTGAGAAGCTCATATGGAGTTTTCTTCAGAAGTCGATGAAGGTACAACCGATTTGTGGCATGACAAGCGGTATTCACCGCTTCTGCCCAAAACCGGTCTGACGTCTTGTATTCATCTAACATTGTTCTCGCCATTTCGATCAATGTTCTGTTCTTCCTTTCGGCCACCCTGTTCTGTTGAGGAGAATAGGGTGCCGAGAATTCATGCTTTATACCTTCTTCATTGAGATATTCTTCAACTTGGGTGTTCTTGAATTCTGTCCCATTGTCACTTCTGACATTCTTTACGGTTGATGAGAATTCATTTTGAGCTCTTTTCAAGAACTTCTTGAGGGTTCCCTGAGTTTCTGATTTATCATACAAGAAAAATACCCAGGTAAATCTTGAAAAATCATCAACAATTACTAAACTGTATTTGTTACCGCCGATGCTGATGTACGCAATTGGACCAAAGAGATCCAAGTGGAGAAGTTCCAGCGGTCTAGCGGTGGTCATCACATTCTTGGCGGGGTGTGGTGCTCCAACCTGTTTTCCTGCTTGACAAGCGCTGCATGGCCTGTCTTTTTCAAAAACCACATCCTTAAGACCACGGATGTGACCACCTTTTAGAAGTTTCTGCAGATTTCTCATTCCAACATGGGCTAGCCGTCTATGCCACAGCCATCCCATGTTGGTCTTAGCAACCAAGCAAGTGTTGAGTTCGGCTATATCTTTGTTGAAGTCAACAAGATAAAGCTTTCCTTTCAACAATCCCTTGAATGCAATCGAGCCATCGCTTCTTCTAAAGACGGTCACACCCTCATTAGTGAATAAACAGTTGTAACCTTTGTCGCATAGTTGAGATATTGATAAAAGATTATAATCTAGAGAATCTACATGTAAAACATTAGATAAGGTGTGTTGAGAGGATATTTCAATGTTACCACTACCAAGGACCTTTCCTTGGCTGTTATCTCCAAAGTGTATTCCTTCACTTGGATCCTTGTTGCACTCGTATTCCACAAACATACTTCTCTCTCCGGTCATATGATTTGTGCATCCGCTGTCTAGCACCCACTTAGATCCACCGGAGGAGTAAGCCTGCAAAACAGAATTATTTCTGGGTTTTAGGTACCCAAGCTTGCTTGGGTCCTCTCAGGTTAGTCACAAGAGTCTTGGGCACCCACACACAAGTTTTTAAGTTCTTGTGGCGTGGCCCTGTATATTTAGCAATAACTTTTCCATACTTGTTTTTCATGAGAACATAAGAAGCATCAAATGTATGGAATAATGTTTGTAGCTCAGATTCATGGGATTTTTCTTTAACAAAAATGATTCTATTCTTAGCATGATTAGAGGTGGACATGTGTCTATTCCTGTCGAAGCCAAGTCCATCTTTGACATTGGAAGGTCTAGTGATCATATATGCACTTCTTGCATATTTGATCTTCTCCTTATCAAAGATGCCGTTTTGAGAAGAATGCATGTCATGTGGGGTTAAAGCATTAGAAATTACATTCTTCTTACTAGAGCAAGTGCAGGTTCTTACTGTTGTCGAGCGCATATCTTTGGAGGAAGAGCTCTTGGAGGAAGAGGAGTCACTTTGTTTGAGGGACTCAACTTGCACCTCAAGGATTTTGTTAACTTTTGACAAGTTAGCAAGTTCTTCCTTGATTGCAATGTGCGAGTTCTCTAACTTTGAGTAAGTTTCCTTACTCAAGGTTAGCTCTAACTCAAGTGACTCATTCTTCTCTCTTTCAAGCTCAAGAAGCTTTTCAACTTCTTGATATCTCTTCCTCTCACGGATGAGCATATCTTCTTGTCGGTTGACAAGTTCCTCCTTTTCAAAGATTTTGTTCGACAACATTTCCATTTTCTTTAAAACAATTTTACTTAGCCCTCTAAATAATTCTTCATTATCACTAGAGCTATCAAAGTCATCAATGGAGGAATTTAGTATAGAAGGAGTAAGTCTAACCTTTTTCTTGCCTTCCTTAGCCATAAGACAATTGTGGATGTTCATGTCCCGTCCTCCCATGTTCAGAAAGAGTGTGGCTCTCATAGTTGGTTTCTTGACTGCGATTGTGGCCACCTCTTCTTCTTCATCGGAGGAGGACTCGTCGTTTGAGTCCCACTCCTTCCCAATGTGAGCTTGATGGGCTTGTCTTCTTTTTCTGAAATTTTTCTTTTCTTGAGATCTTGTTTCCTTCTTCTTTTTGTTTTCCTCATAAGTACAGTCCACCATGAAGTGACCATACTCTCCGCAGTTGTAGCAAGTGCGTCGAGCCTTGGATTTTCCTTTATCCTTGCTTTTGCCTTCATGTGAATTGTTGCCGTGTCTTCTCTTCATCATGCGTTTGAACTTTTTGATGAAGAGTACCATTTCTTCGTCATCAAGATCGGTGCTTTCATCGCTTGTATCTCCATCGTCTTGGTCTTCACGAGTTTCTTTGAGTTTGGGTCTGCACGTTGCTTTGAGGGCAACTTCTTTCTTTTTAGAAGAGGTGAGCTCGGCTAAGTCTTTGACGTATTGAGCCTCTTTCTCCATCATTTCATGATTTATGATCTTTCCCAATAACTCATCGGGAGTCATTTTGTGAAACCCGGGGCTTTCTCTAATCATTGAGCAAGGTGTGACGTTTCTTGGCATGAAGGCTCTAATCATTGTTTTGACCACTTCGTGATCTGTCCATTTCTTACTTCCATACGCACGAATTCTGTTGATGAGTGCTTTCATCCGGTTGTACATGTCTTGAGGTGATTCGCCTTCTTCAATAGCAAATCTTCCCAACTCTCCTTCAAGCATTTCGATTTTGGCTTCACGAACTGACCTATTTCCTTCGTGAGCTGTCTTGAGGGTATCCCAGATTTCTTTTGCACTTTCTAACCCATCGATCCTGGTGAATTCCTCTCTGCTTAGTGATGATGTGATCACGGCGACGGCTTGTGCGTTTCTGTGAATCCCCTGTTCTTGTTCTGGGGTGAGTTCATCATCCGTGTCCGGAATATCGATGCCTGTGCAAACAATGTGCCAATGACTAGGGTTCAGGGATATCAGATGCATCTTCATGTTGTACTTCCACATGGTGTAGTCACTTCCATCAAACTGTGGAGGCCTTCCCATAGGAATAGAGAGATAATGATTATTTGAATTGAGTCGGTTGTAGTTGTAAGGATACCGGGAGTAGTCGTGATGACCACTCCCCATCGTCCTTTCTTCCTCTTTTCCTTTTTGTGCCAGCAGTTTCTTTCTCAGGAGTGCTTTTAGCTGCCTCACTTCTTCATCGTCATGTGGGTTTTCTTTCAGCACATCGAAGGCTTTGGCTTCTTGCTCCTCATCGTTGTTTCTCGTCTTCGGGATATCGTTGTTCTTCTCAGAGGCCATTGATCTCTCCGAGATGTGAGTCTCGTTGATGGAGAACTTGGCTCTGATACCAATTGAATGTGGCCTAGAGGGGGGGTGAATAGGCCTTTAAAGAATTCCTGCACACTTAATAAAGTTGTTAGAAATTTGACTGACCGGACTAGTCCGGTTGTGTGGGCGGACTAGTCCGGTGTGCTGAATTGTTTGAGTTGATTAAGTGTGTCTCACAAGTTTTATCTTATAGCAGCGGAATAAGAACAACAGTTTTTATAACTTAAATTTATAGTATGGATGCACGTGCAAACTTGTAAAGAACTCAAACGATGACTAGCAAACTAGTAATCTAATGTGTCAAGATGTAAACCAAATGAGAGACAAAAGACACGAATTTTTACCGAGGTTCGATCTCACCAAGAGATCTACGTCCTCGTTGAGGAAGCTCACACAGAGCCGGGTTCTCAACCCTTTTCCTCTTCAAGTCACCACACAGGCCGACTTGACTTCACTATCAAGTGTAATCACCATTTTTATGGGGCTACCTCACACGTTGAGGGCTCCCACAAGAATTACAATGAGAAGTTGATCAAATACACTCAAAAAGATTACAATTCAGAATATGAGTGTAGAGAGATCAAACCCCAAGAGCTCACAACGAAGGAACGACGATCTCCCAATCCCAAATCCAAGTATTTTATTGATCTTCACCTTTTTGCACCTTAGATGTGTGGGGAGATGTGTTTTTGGGCTCTTGGGACAGGTGGCGGCGCTAGGGTTTCAAGTTTTGACAGTATGAGTCGTGTCTTGTTGGGGAAAAGCCGAGGGACCTCTTTTTATAGGCTTTTCCAAAAAGTTTCCGTTGTTAAACCTACTACCGGACTAGTCCGGTATATGATCGGACTTGTCCGGCCTACTTCCAGTGGGTTAACCGGACTAGTCCGGTCCACAAACCGGACTTGTCCGGTACTATGTGAGATGGGTTTTCAGAAACTTTAGCGGACTAGTCCTGTTGCTGGATGGACTAGTCCGTAGTCCTCTAAGGAGGACAACAGAGACATGACCGGACTAGTCCGGTCTAAAACCAGACTTGTCCGGTTGCGTTCCAGTGACCTGACCGGACTAGTCCGGTTCACAAGGCGGACTAGTCCGGTGCACTATGTTTGCGTCTTTCAGAAAGTTAAACGGACTAGTCCGGTCCATGAACGGACTAGTCCGGTTTTCAGTGGATTTTAGTTGATTTTTAAACCTCTTACCCCTACGCAAAGTCATGAGCTCTTGGGATGTGTCTCTCTCACACACCACCTATACATTTATATCTACTTTGCTTCTCTAAATTTCACTAACTTCTTCCTTTTCGGGCACCACTCTATTTTTCACCTTTTTGTGTGTGTGCCGAGCCAGTTCACTTTGTTTATCCTGCAATCATCTTAATAGTTTCATTAGAATCTCATATGTTCGTCATCAATTAGCCAAAACCCACAAGGGATATCCTAGATGCACTTACACACGTGGCATACAGAAGCCGGACCTCCCCCTCCGCGGGAGAGAGGTCCGAAGGCGCCGCGTGACCAGCGGGGCCGGACCTCCCTCTCCTCAGAGGAGAGCTCCGGGCCCGCCACATGGCCAACAGAAGCCGAGCCTCTCCCTCCGCGGGGAGAGGTCCGGAGGCTCCACGTGCCCCGTGGGACTGACCCTTCTCTCCTCTGAGAAGGGCTCCGGGCCCGCCACGTGGCAGCAGAACGACGCTGCCTGCCCCGAGCGATAGGCAGCGGGCGTAAAGACACCCCATACTTGCCCGTACAAGGTATTCAAGGCCCGCGTCTTCCCAAGACGCGGAGGCGCGGAGCACGCTTCTGTCAGGTGCCGTTGCGCCCAGTCGCATCACAGACTGGCGCGCGGTGTCAGAACCTGCCAGCCAATAAACACCGCGACAAGACATCCTGTCGGTACTTGAGATATGGGGTACCCCCGCGCACAGGGTAAAATGCCTAAGGTACTCGCCCTTCTCCGCAGGGAGAGCTCCGAAGGCGCCACGCGTCCGGCGGGGCCAGACCTCCCTCTCCTCAGAGGAGAGCTCCGGGCCCGCCACGTGGCATACAGAAGCCGGACCTCCCCCTCCGCGGGAGAGAGGTCCGAAGACGCCACGCGTCCAGCGGGGCCGGACCACCCTCTCCGCAGAGGAGAGCTCCGGGCCCGCCACGTGGCATACAGAAGCCGGACCTCCCCCTCCGCGGGGAGAGGTCCGGAGGCTCCACGTGCCCCGCAGGCCGGACCCTTCTCTCCTCAGAGAAGGGCTCCGGACCCGCCACGTGGCCAGAAGAACGGTGCTGCCCGCCCCCGAGCGGTAGGCAGCGGGCGTAAAGGCGCCCCACACCTTGCCCGTACAAGGTATTCAAGGCCCGCGTCTTCCCAAGACGTGGAAACGCGGAGCACGCATCTGTCAGGTGCCGTTGCGCCCAGTCGCATCACAGACTGGCGCGCGGTGTCAGAACCTGCCAGCTAATAAACGCTGCGACAAGACATCCCATGCCGCCTGCGCCGTCATCAACCACTACGACTAGCATGCTTCATGGGCAGGACGGCAAGATGAAGACTCAGAAGCCTTCGCCAGAGACAACTACCGGCATAACTGCAGATACGGTAGATAATAGACAATCTTCACGGGACCACCTGTCGGGTCCCGGCTCCCCTTGTAAGCCACCCGAGTCTTGGACTATAAAAGGCTCGGGTAGGCGTCGATAGCAAGGGTTCGCATTTTGCAACTCATACGCTAGCCATACTCTCTCAAGCTGTAACTCACCCCCAAGCTCTGGCCCCCGGCCCTGAGCAGCAAGCAATACAGCGAGCTCCATAGCTCGCCGTGGACGTAGAGTTTTACGCTCCGGCGGCCTGAACCACGTAAAACTCTCCGTGTCAAGCTCTCACCAACTCGTCCATCTGCGCAAGCTCTCTGCTAGGAACTAGCCCCTCAGAAAAAAGAACCTCCGCGGGCTGCCCAGTGCAGGCCCGGGGGAAGTGTCGACCGAACACTTCGACATTTGGCGCGCCAGGAAGGGGGCTTTTCCCCTAGGGCGACGAGTTTCCGCCGACGAAGATGACCAAGCTTCCTTCAGCGGCAAACTCTCCTCCCCCGCGTTCACGGTGGACCATGACCACTGGGGAGTACATGTCTACACACTCAGGACGGAGTGTGTCGGCACAAGCGGGTAGCCAGCAGCCGACTCCGGCAACGCCGACTCCGGCTATGCAGGCCCCGACCAGTGTGAGGTCTTCTGCAGCGCTGAGCGTACACCATGGAGGTGCGCTAGCTGCAGCAAGAGCGCTGTTGCGCAACCCACCTGCGGGGGATGCGCCCCATTCAGCGACCCAGCAATGGGTCCGCGAGGTGGACCGCCTCGTCGTCGCCGCCGTGAACCTTAGGTTTCGGCGAGGACGGCGCCCAGGGCAACCGGCTGTGTCGCTGATGCGCACACCCACGGTTGACGGGCTAACGGCGGATTCCAGCTCCTCCAGGCTCCTGTCGACGGACCTGCGAAGGGAACTGGAACGGTGCCACTTGGGGCAGGACGCCCGGGTGTACCTCGAGCGACGTCGAGAAAGGCGTCGCAACCATGAGGCAGGCGACAGCATGTCGTCGGCCTCGACGCAACCAGAAGGGCAGGCCTTCGCCATGCGGGCCCCGCCTCAGGCATATGCTGCGCAACATATGCCACCACCATATGCGCCGCAAGTAGCGGCCCCGGTCTATGGTGCAGCCTTGCCCATGCCGGGATACGCGGTGCCAGGTGCGAACCACCTGTTCGCAGCGCCAGTACCTGCAGAAGCAGGTGCAGGATGTGCGGCCCTTGCACCCCACCTTCGCTTCGCAAGGTAGCCGCGCAAGTTTCGCCCACACTTGCCCGAGAAGTACGACGGTAGCGTCAACCCAGCGGAGTTCCTCCAGATCTACTCCACCGCCGTACTTGCTGCAGGAGGCGACGAGGCTGTCATGGCCAACTACTTCCCCGTCGCCTTGACCGGCCCAGCCCGGTCCTGGCTCATGAATCTACCTCAGGGGTCCATAACCTCCTGGGGTGAGCTCTGCCGGCAGTTCGTCGCCAACTTCGGCAGCTCCTACACCCGTCCTGGCACGGAGCTCGACCTCCACACCGTCAAACAACAACCTGGGGAGTCGCTGCGCTCTTTCATCCAGCGGTTCTCTCAGGTGCGCAACACCATCCCACATATCCAAAGCGCCTCTGTGGTGGTGGCGTTCCGACAGGGTGTCCGGGACGAGAAAATGCTTGAGAAGCTCGCGACCAGAGAGGTCCGCGACGTCTCGGAGCTCTTTAGCCTGGCGGACAAGTGCGCCAGAGCAGCTAAAGGGCGGAACTGGCACGCACTGCCGACCTCCGAGTCAGGAGGGCAGCCCGGGTCCGGTGCTTCTGCCTATGGGGGTGGCAAGAAGACCAAGAACCGGGGGAGTGGGAAGATGAAGTCACCATTCACGGACCCCGTCGCCGCAGCTGCGACAACCAGTGGAGCTCGGGGGCCACGCCCCGACAAGAGGCAGCGGCAATCACCGGCCCCAGACAGTGGCCAAGGCGGGCTATGCCCCGTGCATGGCACCTGCAACCATACTGCTGCCCAGTGCTGGGAGATCCAGAGGCTCGCAGAGCGCTTCCGCAATGGAAGACAGCAGAGGGCTGAAGCACCGCCCTACCCTCAGAGGGATGGCAAACAGAAGGCCGATGCCCCAGTCACCGCTGCCCACCAGGTGGGGTTCCAGGAGCCTCAGCGTGTCATAAAGACAGTGCATGACGGTGAGGACTCCAGTTCCGACGGTGACGGGCCAGGGCGTTAGCCAGCTATGGCACGCCTCCGTGCCTCGAACATACCTCTCGGGGGCCGCCTAAGGTCCATCAACCCCTTGAAGACCTTGCCAGAAGGGGAAGATGCCTTAGGTCATCCAAGGCGAGCCCGGTTCCACCTACCCCTTGAAGGCCTTAGCCAGAAGGGGAGAACTCCCCGGGGGCCCCCGAGAGAAGCCACGCAGGACCTGATCTGCTTGCAGGGAACACCCCACAACGCACGGTCTCGGCTAATGCTCTAAGCACTACCGCCAAAGAACCAAACGCGATGGGGGCCCGCAAGAGGGCAACCTGGTGAAGCGGCACGCTATATTCCAAGAAGGACCCATAAGCTCTCCCCCAGCAGGGAAGGTCCCTTCCGAATCATGAAAGCTGCCGCCCCAGGTACACATGCCTTTCAACCGAGAGTGGGATCCATTCCCAAAAAATCCTTGCCATGAAGCAACACTTTAAGTCCTACTTACTGAGCATCGGTAGAACAGGGTTATTCACTTCTGTAATAGACCCCATAGAATTTAGGAACAAAGCTTGGGGTAGCTAAGTCTCAAGGGATGGTACAGGACTACGTCCAGTTTAGCCTGGTTCCGACCCTAAGCGCGTAGAGTCTTGCTTCCCTTGTAGACGAGGCGGAACATTGCCCCCATGTACAGCCAGAATTCCACCTATGGGCACGAATACAGAGACCTGTTCTACTTAGCTCCCTCTCATGCGCTCATTTAAATTATGCATTAATTTTTATGATCGCACTATCTCTGTATGTTCATCATACATCTAGCTCCCCCTCTCCTGCGCTCATCCATAGTCGGCATTTGCTATCCTCCCGAAGGCGGCTGCGCTTGAGGCACCTGCCGATGGCCGAGTGAGTCTCTCGGGCCTCCCCCAGTCAGGTGTTGCGGTGCCAGTTGGTCACCTCCAGGAAAGGCCAGCGTTGTGCATGGGGGGTCCAGGGTGCGTATCCAGCTTAGCCGGCCCAGAGCCCAAAGCATGCGCATCCTGCTCTCCGGAGGTCCAGGGGAGTACGTCCGCTTTGCCTGGTCATGAACCCAAAGCGCGTGCACTCTGCTTCCCCAGCGCATGGCCCGGTACTAGGGATCGGACGGCCGTACCCGGACCTCGGAGGGAGCCGGAGCTCCGGCGCCTCGTGCACAGAATTGCCCAAGCCCCGTATAGCGGGTCAGGACCATAAGACGGATAAGACTAGGAGACGGGAGGGGAGGACCCCCCGAGGAGAATTACGTTTCCTCTACCTGTGTGCAGGACCTTCAGGTTACGGCAACAGGGACTGCATGAAGCGGGGGGAAAGGAGCTACCAGCTACACCAGCCTGGGACTGGAAGGACCGGGACCTGCCCCTCCCGCAGGGGCGGGGCCCGGGGGCCCCACGTGTCCAGCGGGCCGGGAACTCTCTCCTTCCTTGAGGAGGGCTCTGGGCTCGCCACGTGGCAGGCAGGAACCGGACCTCCCCCCTCAGCGGAGGGCTCCGAAAGCCCTACGTGTCCAACATGACCGGAGCTCCCGTCTCTTGAGGAGGAGCTCCGGACCCGCCACGTGGCAGGCAGATCTGGAGCCCCCCATAGGGCGAGGTTCGGAGACCTCCGGGGGCCCCTACCACGGTTAGGACCCGGGGAGGGTGTCTGTGCGAAGCTCCGAGATTGGAAATGGCCTCTGAGTACCTTGCCGAGCTAAGGACTCAGCCAGGCAAAGCCAAGAAGGAGGGAAAAAGCATCACAGACACAAGTATCCAAGAGAGTCAAATTAAGCAAGGCTCCATGAGCTGGACTACAGACTCGATAAAAAAAGGGAGAAACAAGTCCTAAGGACCTCGCGGCTCTCGCCGGAACCTTGCGGCTACAAGGGCGGCCACATCCTCGACTTCAGCCCTGGCAGCTTCCTCCCGCTCCGCGGCTGGGCCCTCTCTCGCTGGCTCCAGCGAGAAAGAGGGGTCGCGGCTCTTGAAGCATGCCAGCACATGCGAGGCGACCTCTAAACTAAGCCGCGGCCCTCGGCTTCAAGCTCACTGGCGACCACCGAGTCGAGTCTGTCCAGCTTGGCGCCGATCGACTCCAATGCAGGGATCACCTCTGCCACCTTCAATGCGGGAGTTGCGGCCCTCACCGGACTGAAGCCAAGAGGGATCAGGGTGGACCCCGCTCGATCCACGAAGCTTGAGACCGCAAGGGCCTCGGAGGACCGTAAGGCTGAGAGCTCCTCCACCTCGCGGCGGGCCGCCTACAGAGCCTCCAGGTTCCTCTCGGAGAATTCCTTCTCCTTGGCCGCCAGGGAACTCTCCCGAAGGTGGAGAGTCTCGGCTAGCCGCTCCAACTCAGCGGCCTTGAAGCCGGCTGTCAACTCCCGGTCCAAGACCGCCCGGCGATCATGGGAGACCTGTTCCTCCCTCAAGTCAAGGTCTGCCTTCAGAATCTCCAGCTCCTCCATTCGAGCTCGGAGGTCATCCTCGCCCGCGGCCAGCTGCGCGGCGACCCTCTCTGCCTCAGCTGCCACGGAACGCTCCCGCTCCTCAACGGCGAGTTCGCGGCGCTCCAACCGCTGCCGTATTTCCACAGCAGCAGAGAGGCTCTCTTCGGCCCGGGCGTGTGCCTCTAGGGCCTCCCTGTTGATCCACCGCGACTGGGTGTCCATGCGGTCAACAGCCCGCTTCATCCGGTCGACGAGCGCTTCCCTGAAGTCGAGCAACTCCCGCCTGGAGTCGAGCTCGCTCTTAACCTTCGCGGTCCTCTCCCACAAAAGGTTCCCCCAGATGAGGAGGCGGTCCGGTTCAACCGTATACTCCTCCCGCTCGTGCCCTATCGCAGCCAAGACCTGCCGGACGCTCGACTCGGCAAGCGCGAAGGCGTCCGCCAGAGGCAATGAAGCAACAGAGGCTGGGGCAGCCCCTCCGACCTCCTCCATTACCTCGTCCTCAGGAAGAGCCGATGCACCAGCAGCCGAGACGAGACGCCGATCAGGAGAAGCTGGCTCCGCGGCTCTGGCAGCCAAGCCAGCCGGGCTCTTTTCAGCTTCTGGCTCCTTGACCTGAGGAGAGGGACGAGCCGGGGAAGGCGGTGCTGGAGAAGAAGCCAGGCCGCCTAGTGCAGGATCAACCTGTGCTGGCTCGGGGGCCGCGGTGGCCGTCTCGGCAGGAAGAGACGACGCCGCTGCGGAGTCCGGGCACACCGGAACAGGAGAAGTCCTCGCTGGCCTGGGGGCCGCGGCAGTTGCCCCTGGCTCCGAGCGCATCGGCACAGATTCCCCGCAAGACGGGGAAGGCCGAGAAGCGCGGACACTCCAGCGGGCTCTGAACCCCGACTTCCGAGCCGGGGTAGGATTTCTAGAACCCGCCACCGTCTCCGACGGCCGCTCCGCAGTCGCTTGGACTGGCGGAACAGGGGACGCCCCAGAGGCTTCCCCCAGCGCATCAGCCCGGGGCCTCTTCGAGTCACCACCGGAGGGAGTGTCAGGCACCCAAGAAACCCGACTTGGCACCGACGCCGTTGCTGGAGGAGATCGAGCGCGTTTCTTCTCTGGCAGCGGGCTGGAAGCCATGGCATGGGAGAACTCAAAGGCAAGAGAGCAAAAGCACAAGAGTCCGAGAAGAAACGCAGAGAAGTGCGAAGGGAAGCTGCAATGTGGGTAAGACCCCCTCTAAAAAGCTTCCCGGTGCAGTTCCAAGCGATTCGGAACTCTTCGAGTACCCCGCACCCGCAACCGCTTCGGTTCCTAGACCGAGTGCCGATGACGGGTGGGCCCAAGCTGCTTAACTAAAGCGGTGGGGTCAAGGAGTCAGTCTCCTGAGAAGATGAGCCGGCAAGGCACTCCGGCGGTTCCCGAAGAAAGTGCCTCAACGTGCAGAGGTGGCAGCCTTGGGAACCGCCGCAGTAAAAGCAATCATCAAGTAGGCGCACGCTCTCACGACCCCGCGGTCGTTCGTGCTCCGGCAGCGGTCAATTCGGGACATAGAGAAAGTGCGCGGATCGGAAGAGACGGAGGTCCCACCTCGGGCTCGCTATCTCCCCCGAGATAGGCCCGGGGGCCACTGTCGGTACCTGAGATATGGGGTACCCCCGCGCACAGGGTAAAATGCCTAAGGTACTCGCCCTTCTCCGCAGGGAGAGCTCCGAAGGCGCCACGCGTCCGGCGTGGCCGGACCTCCCTCTCATCAGAGGAGAGCTCCGGGCCCGCCACGTGGCATACAGAAGCCGGACCTCCCCCTCCGCGGGAGAGAGGTCCGAAGACGCTACGCGTCCAGCGGGGCTGGACCTCCCTCTCCGCAGAGGAGAGCTCCGGGCCCGCCACATGGCATACAGAAGCCGGACCTCCCCCTCCGCGGGGAGAGGTCCGGAGGCTCCACGTGCCCCGCAGGCCGGACCCTTCTCTCCTCAGAGAAGGGCTCCGGACCCGCCACGTGGCCAGAAGAACGGTGCTGCCCGCCCCCGAGCGGTAGGCAGCGGGCGTAAAGGCGCCCCACACCTTGCCCGTACAAGGTATTCAAGGCCCGCGTCTTCCCAAGATGCGGAAACGCGGAGCACGCATCTGTCAGGTGCCGTTGCGCCCAGTCGCATCACAGACTGGCGCGCGGTGTCAGAACCTGCCAGCTAATAAACGCTGCGACAAGACTTCCCATGCCGCCTGCGCCGTCATCAACCACTACGACTAGCATGCGGCATGGGCAGGACGGCAAGATGAAGACTCGGAAGCCTTCGCCAGAGACAACTACCGGAATAACTGCAGATATGGTAGATAATAGACAATCTTCCCGGGACCACCTGTCGGGTCCCAGCTCCCCTTGTAAGCCACCCGAGTCTTGGACTATAAAAGGCTCGGGTAGGCATCGATAGCAAGGGTTCGCATTTTGCAACTCATACACTAGCCATACTCTCTCAAGCTGTAACTCACCCCCAAGCTCTGGCCCCCGGCCCTGAGCAGCAAGCAATACAGCGAGCTCCATAGCTCGCCGTGGACGTAGGGTTTTACGCTCCGGTGGCCTGAACCACGTAAAACTCTCCGTGTCAAGCTCTCACCAACTCGTCCATCTGCGCAAGCTCTCCGCTAGGAACTAGCCCCTCCGAAAAAAGAACCTCCGCGGGCTGCCCAGTGCAGGACCGGGGGAAGTGTCGACCGAACACTTCGACACATCCCATGCCGCCTGCGCCGTCATCAACCACTATGACTAGCATGCGGCATGGGCAGGGCGGCAAGATGAAGACTCGGAAGCTTTTGACCAGAGGCAACTACCGGCATAACTGCAGATACGGTAGATAATAGACAATCTTCCCGGGACCACCTGTCGGGTCCCGGCTTCCCTTGTAAGCCGCCCGAGTCTTGGACTATAAAAGGCACGGGTAGGCGTCGATAGCAAGGGTTCGCACTTTGCAACTCATACGCTAGCCATACACTCTCAAGCTGTAACTCACCCCCAAGCTCAGGCCTTCAGTCCTGAGCAGCAAGCAGTACAGCGAGCTCCATAGCTCGCCGTGGACGTAGGGTTTTACGCTCGGCGGCCTGAACCACGTAAAACTCACCGTGTCAAGCTCTTACTAACTCGTCCATCTGCGCAAGCTCTCCCCTAGAGACTAGCCCCACCGAAAAAAGAACCTCGGCGGGCTGCCCTGTGCAGGCCCGGGGGAAGTGTCGACTGAACACTTCGACATTTGGCGCGCCAGGAAGGGGCTTTTCTCCTAGCGCGACGAGTTTCCGCCAACGGAGATGACCAAGCTTCCTTCAGCGGCAAACTCTCCCCCTCCGCGTTCACGGCGAACCGTGACCACTGGGGAGTACATGTCGACACACTCAGGACGGAGTGTGTCGGCACAAGCGGGTAGCCAGCAGCCGACTCCGGCAACGCTGACTCCGGCTATGCAGGCCCCGACCAGTGTGAGATCTTCTTCGGCGCTGAGCGTACACCATGGAGGTGCGCTAGCTGCAGCAAGAGCGCTGCTGCGCAACCCACCTGCGGGGGATGCGCCCCATTCAGCGACCCAGCAATGGGTCCGTGAGGTGGACCGCCTCGTCGTCGCCGCCGCGAACCCTCGGTTTCGGCGAGGACGGCGCCCAGGACAACCGGCTGTGTCACTGACGCGCACGCCCACGGTTGATGGGCTAACGGCGGATTCCTGCTCCTCCAGGCTCCTGTCGACGGACCTGAGAAGGGAGCTGGAACGGTGCCACTTGGGCCAGGACGCCCGGGTGTACCTCGAGCGACGCCGAGAAA
This sequence comes from Neostapfia colusana, assembly GCA_030760725.1. Taxonomy (NCBI): domain Eukaryota; kingdom Viridiplantae; phylum Streptophyta; class Magnoliopsida; order Poales; family Poaceae; genus Neostapfia; species Neostapfia colusana. The sequence goes on along the minus strand of JASWHV010000010.1, from coordinate 1,882,955 downwards.
GGCGTCGCAACCATGAGGCTGGCGACAGCATGTCGTCAGCCTCAACACAACCTGAAGGGCAGGTCTTCGCCACGCGAGCCCTGCCTCAGGCATATGCTGCGCAGCATAGTCCACAACCATATGCGCCGCAAGTAGCGGCCCCGGTCTATGGTGCAGCCTTGCCCATGCCGTGATACGCGGTGCCAAGTGCGAACCAAGCGTTTGCAGCGCCAGTACCTGCAGCAGCAGGTGCAGGATGTGCGGCCCTTGCACCCCACCTTCGCTTCGCAAGGTGGCCACGGAAGTTTCGCCCGCACCTGCCCGAGAAGTACGACGGCAGCGTCAACCCAGCGGAGTTCCTCCAGATCTACTCCACCGCTGTACTTGCCGCAGGAGTGGACGAGGCTGTCATGGACAACTACTTCCCCGTCGCCTTGACCGGCCCAGCTCGGTCTTGGCTCATGAATCTATCTCAGGGGTCCATAACCTCCTGGGGAGAGCTCTGCCGGCAGTTCGTCGCCAACTTCGGCAGCTCCTACACCCGTCCCGGCACGGAGCTTGACCTCCACGCCGTCAAGCAACAACCTGGGGAGTCGCTGCGCTCTTTCATCCAGTGGTTCTCTCAGGTACGCGACACCATCCCACATATCCAAAGTGCCTCTGTGGTGGTGGCGTTCCGACAGGGTGTCCGGGACGAGAAAATGCTTGAGAAGCTCGCGACCAGAGAGGTCCGCGACGTCTCGGAGCTCTTCAGCCTGGCGGACAAGTGCGCCAGAGCAGCTGAAGGGCGGAACTGGCACGCTCTGCCGACCTCCGAGTCAGGAGGACAGCCCGGGTCCGGTGCTGCTGCCTATGGGGGTGGCAAGAAGACCAAGAACCGGGGGAGTGGCAAGATGAAGTCACCATTCACGGCCCCCGTCGCCGCAGCTGCGACGACCAGTGGAGCTCGGGGGCCACGCCCCGACAAAAGGCAGCGGCAATCACCAGTCCCAGACAGTGACCAGGGCAGGCTATGCCCTGTGCATGGCACCGGCAACCATACTGTCGCCGAGTGCTGGGAGATCCAGAGGCATGCAGAGCGCTTCCGCAAAGGAAGACAGCAGAGGGCTGAAGCACCGCCCTACCCTCAGAGGGACGGCAAACAGAAGGTCGATGCCCCAGTCACTGCTGCCCATCAGGTGGGGTTCCAGGAGCCTCAGCGTGTCATAAAGACAGTGCATGACGGTGAGGACTCCAGTTCCGACGGTGACAGGCCAGGGCGTTAGCCAACTGCGGCGCGCCTCCGTGCCTCGAACATACCTCTCGGGGGCTGCCTAAGGTCTGTCAACCCCTTGAAGGCCTCGCCAGAAGGGGAAGACGCCTTAGGTCATCCAAGACGAGCCCGGGCCTATCTACCCCTTGAAGGCCTTAGCCAGCAGGGGAGAACTCCCCGGGGGCCCCCAGGAGAAGCCGCGCAGGACCTGATCCAGCGTGAAGATAACAACCTCGTCGACAAGACTCGGCTGCAGGGAACACCCCACAACGCGCTGTCTCGGCTAATGCTCTAAGCACTACCGCCAAAGAACCAAACGCGTCGGGGGCCTGCAGGAGGGCAACCTGGTGTAACGGCATGCTCTATTCCAAGAAGGACCCATAAGCTCTCCCCCAGCAGGGAAGGTCCCTTCCGAATCATGAAAGCTGCCGACCCATGTACACATGCCTTCCAACCGAGAGTGGGATCCATTCCCAAAAATCCTTGCCATGAAGCAACACTGTAAGTCCTACTTCCTGAGCATCAGTAGAACAGGGTTATTCCCTTCTGTAATGGATCCCATAGAATTTAGGAACAGAGCTTGGGGCAGCTAAGTCTCAAGGGACGGTACAGGAATACGTCCAGTTTAGCCTGGTTCCGACCCTAAGCGCGTAGAGTCTTGCTTCCCTTGTAGACGAAGCGGAACATTGCCTCCATGTACAGCCAGAATTCCATCTATGGGCACGAATACAGAGACATGTTCTACTTAGCTCTCTCTCATGCGCTCATTTAAATTATGCATTAATTTTTATGATCACACTATCTCTGTATGTTCATCGTACATCTAGCTCCCCCTCTCCTGCGCTCATCCATAGTCGGCATTCGCTATCCTACCGAAGGCGGGTGCGCTTGAGGCACATGCCGATGGCCGAGTGAGTCTCTCGGGCCTCCCCCAGTCAGGTGTTGCGGTGCCAGTTGGTTACCTCCAGGAAAGGCCTGCGTTGTGCATGGGGGGTCCAGGGTGTGTATCAAGCTTAGCCGGCCATGAGCCCAAAGCATGCGCATCCTGCCCTCCGGAGGTACAGGGGAGTACGACCGCTTTGCCTGGTCATGAACCCAAAGCACATGCACTCTGCTTCCCCAGCGCATGGCCCGGTACTAGGGATCGGACGGCCGTACCCGGACCTCGGAGGGAGCCGGAGCTCCGGCGCCTCGTGCACAGAATTGCCCAAGCCCCGTATAGCGAATCAGGATCGTAAGACGGATAAGACTAGGAGACGGGAGGGGAGGACCCCCCGAGGAGAATTACGTTTCCTCTGCCTGTGTGCAGGACCTCCAGGTTATGGCGACAGGGACTGCATGAAGCAGGGGGAAAGGAGCTACCAACTACTCCGGCCTAGGACTGGAAGGACCGGGACCTGCCCCTCCAGCAGGGGCGGGACCCGGGGGCCCCACGTGTCCAGCGGGCCCGGAACTCTCTCCTCCCTTGAGGAGGGCTCCGGGCTCGCCACGTGGCAGGCGGAAACTGGACCTCCCCCCGCGGTGGGAGGGCTCCGAAAGCCCTACGTGTCCAACATGGCCGGAGCTCCCGCCTCTTAAGGAGGAGCTCCGGACCCGCCACGTGGCAGGCAGATTTGGAGCTCCCCATAGGGCGAGATCCGGAGACCTCCGGGGGCCCCTAACACGGTTAGGACCCGGGGAGGGTGTCTGTGCAAAGCTCCAAGATTGGAGATGGCCTCTGAGTACCTTGCGGAGCTAAGGACTCAGTCAGGCAAAGCCAAGAAGGAGAGAAAAAGCATCACAGACACAAATATCCAAAAGAGTCAAACTATGCGAGGCTCCTTGAGCTGGACTACAGACTCGATAAGAAGAAAGAAACAAGCCCCAAGGGTCTCCTGACATGACCAGAATCTAGAAGTTGCAAGGACGGCCGCGTCACCAGGCTTCAGCCCTGGCGGCACTCTCCCGCTCCATGGCCCGAGCACAGGAATCGCCTCCCTCATCACCGGCGCAAAAGCCGGTGTCACCAAGGGAGCTTCTGGGGCCCCCTCCGCAGTATTCAGCGGTCTTCTTGGAGACTCTGCCGTCTGGGATCCTCCATGGTGCATCGGCGGCTTCCTTCTCCTGAAGTTCCCCCATCACCGGCGCAAAAGCCGGCATCATCAAGGGTGCCCATGGAGCCTCCTTCCCTCATCACCTGTGCAAAAGCTGGTGTCATCAAGGGTGCTCCTGAGGCCCTCTTTCCGCAGCTTCAGTGGCCTTCTCGGGGACTCTGCCGCCTGGGATTCTCCTCGGTGCTTCAGCGGTTTCTTTGAAGACTCCACCACCTAAGAAGGGACGCAACGCCAAGGAGCTTTCTGCCTGCCGTCACCAAGGAAGGGCTCCGTCGGGAGGACGAACCAGAGACCCCTTGGTGGCGCTACCCTCCGAGGCAAGGCAGGCAGGCTCCCTGAGTCCCAGGCTTGGTGCAAACGCCATCGCTGGAGGAAATCGACAGCGATTCCCCCCCATAAGGCGAGTTGAGAGCCATGAAAGAAGACAAGACTGCAGAGGCTCGAGGGAAGCACAGGGGCTGGAAGTCTTATAAGGGGAGCGCACCCACATGGGGGTTTCATTTCACACCTCCCCGGGTGCAATCCCAAGCGATTCGGAACTCTTCGGATACACTGCATCGGCAACCGCTTTGGCTCCTAAACCGAGTGCCGATGACGGGTGGGCCCAAGCCGCCCAACTGAAGCGGTGGGTCAAGGAGTCAGTCTCCTAAGAAGGTGAGCCGGCAAGACACTTCGGCGGTTCCCGAAGAAAGTGCCACAACGTGCAGAAGTGGCAGTCTTGGGAACCGCCGCAGTAAAAGCAGCCATCAAGTGAGCGCACGCTCCCACGACCCCACGGCCGTTCGTGCTCCGGCAGCGGTCAATTCGGGACTTAGAGAAAGTGCGCGGGTTGAAAGAGACGGAGGTCCCACCTCGGGCTCGCTACCTCCCCCGAGATGGGCCCGGCCGCCACTGTCGGTACCTGAGATATGGGGTACCCCCGCGCACAGGGTAAAATGCCTAAGGAACTCGCCCTTCTCCGCAGGGAGAGCTCCGAAGGCGCCACGAGTCCGGCGGGGCCGGACCTCCCTCTCCTCAGAGGAGAGCTCCAGGCCCACCACGTGGCATACAGAAGCCGGACCTCCCCCTCCGCGGGAGAGAGGTCCGAAGGCGCCGCGTGACCAGCGGGGCCGGACCTTCCTCTCCTCAGAGGAGAGCTCCGGGCCCGCCACGTGGCCAACAGAAGCCGAGCCTCTCCCTCCACGGGGAGAGGTCCGGAGGCTCCACGTGACCCGCGGGACTGACCCTTCTCTCCTCTGAGAAGGGCTCCGGGCCCGCCACGTGGCAGCAGAACGACGCTGCCTGCCCCGAGCGATAGGCAGCGGGCGTAAAGACGCCCCATACCTTGCCCGTACAAGGTATTCAAGGCCCGCGTCTTCCCAAGACGCGGAGGCGCGGAGCACGCTTCTGTCAGGTGCCGTTGCGCCCAGTCGCATCACAGACTGGCGCGGGGTGTCAGAACCTGCCAGCCAATAAACACCGCGACAAGACATCCCATGCCGCCTGCGCCGTCATCAACCACTACGACTAGCATGCGGCATGGGCAGGGCGGCAAGATGAAGACTCGGAAGCCTTCGACCAGAGGCAACTACCGGCATAACTGCAGATACGGTAGATAATAGACAATCTTCCCGGGACCACCTGTTGGGTCCCGGCTTCCCTTGTAAGCCGCCCGAGTCTTGGACTATAAAAGGCTCGGGTAGGCGTCGATAGCAAGGGTTTGCACTTTGCAACTCATACGCTAGCCATACACTCTCAAGCTGTAACTCACCCCCAAGCTCAGGCCTCCGGTCCTGAGCAGCAAGCAATACAGCGAGCTCCATAGCTCGCCGTGGACGTAGGGTTTTACGCTCTGGCGGCCTGAACCACGTAAAACTCACCGTGTCAAGCTCTTACTAACTCGTCCATCTGCGCAAGCTCTCCGCTAGAGACTAGCCCCACCGAAAAAAGAACCTCCGCGGGCTGCCCTGTGCAGGCCCGGGGGAAGTGTCGACTGAACACTTCGACAGGTTCGCACTCCAGCAACTCACACCCTAGGCATAACTCACCCTCAAGCTCAGGACTCCGGTTCTGAGCAACAAGCAATACAGCGAGCACCTCTGCTCACCGTGGACGTAGGGTTTTACGCTCCGGCGGCCCGAACCACGTAAAACTCGCCGTGTCAAGCTTCTCCCTCACTAGTCCCTTACGCTGAAGCTCTCCGCAAGCGACTAGCCCCTCCGAAAAAGAACCTCCGCGGGCTGCCCAGAGCAGGTCTGGGGGAAGTGTCGACCACACACTTCGACAGTAGCAAATCAATTGGAGCACTAGGATTGAAACCATAGACTACCATAAACGGACTTAACTTGGTTGTGGAGTGAATAGACCTGTTATAAGAAAACTCAATATGTGGCAAACACTCCTCCCACAACCTCAAATTGTCTTTCAAAACAGCCCGCAACATAGTAGATAAGGTATGATTAACTACCTCCGTTTGCCCATCAGTTTGTGGATGACAAGTAGTAGAAAACAGCAACTTTGTTACCAATTTATACAATAAAGTTCTCCAAAAGTGACTCAAAAACTTAGCATCCCTATCAGAAACAATAGTATTGGGAACACCATGCAAACGCACAACCTCATTAAAGAACAAATCAGCAACATGTGAAGCATTATCGGTCTTGTGGCAGGGTATAAAATGAGCCATTTTAGAGAAACGGTCAACAACCACAAAGACACTGTCGGGACCTGCGATATGGGGTACCCCCGCGCACAGGGGAAAATGCCTAAGGAACTCGCCCTTCTCCGCAGGGAGAGCTCCGAAGGCGCCACGCGTCCGGCGGGGCCGGACCTCCCTCTCCTCAGAGGAGAGCTCCGGGCCCGCCACGTGGCATACAGAGGTCGGACCTCCCCCTCCGCGGTAGAGAGGTCCGAAGGTGCCACGTATCCGGCGGGGCCGGACCTCCCTCTCCTCAGAGAGGAGCTCCGGACCCGCCACGTGGCCCACAGAAGCCGAACCTCCCCCTCCGCGGGGAGAGGTCCGAAGGCTCCACGTGCCCCGCGGGGCCGGACCCTCCTCTCCTCTGTGAAGGGCTCCGAGCCCACCACGTGGCCAGCAGAACGGCGCTGTCTGCCCCCGAGCGATAGGCAGCGGGCGTAAAGACGCCCCATACCTTGCCCGTACAAGGTATTCAAGGCCCGCGTCTTCCCAAGACGCGGAGACGCGGAGCACGCCTCTGTCAGGTGCCGTTGCGCCCAGTCGCATCACAGACTGACACGCGGTGTCAGAACCTGCCAGCCAATAAACACCGTGACAAGACATCCCATGCCGCCTGCGCCGTCATCAACCACTGCGACTAGCATGCGGCATGGGCAGGGCGGCAAGACGGAGACTCGGAAGCCTTCGCCAGAGACAACTACCGGCATAACTGCAGATACGGTAGATAACAGTCAATCTTCCCGGGACCACCTGTCGGATCCCGGGCCCCCCTTGTAAGCCACCCGAGTCTTGGACTATAAAAGGCTCGGGTAGGCGACGATAGCAGGGGTTCGCATCTCTGCAACTCATACGCTAGCCATTCACACCCAAGCTGTAACTCACCCCCAAGCTCGGGACTCCGGCCCCGAGCAGCAAGCAATACAGCGAGCTCCATAGCTCGCCGTGGACGTAGGGTTTTACGCTCCGGCGGCCTGAACCACGTAAAACTCTCAGTGTCAAGCTCTTACTAACTCGTCCATCCGCGAAAGCTCTCCGCAAGGGACTAGCCCCACCGAAAAAAGAACCTCCACGGGCTGCCCAGTGCAGGCCCGGGGGAAGTGTCGACCGAACACTTCGACATTTGGCGCGCCAGGTAGGGGTCTTTTCCCCTTGCGCGACGAGTTTCCACCGACGAAGATGACCAAGCTTCCCTCAGCGGCAAACTCTCCCCCTCCGCGTTCACGGTGAACCGTGACCAGCGGGGAGTACATGTCGACGCACTCAGGACGGAGTGTGTCGGCACAAGCTGGTAGCCAGCAGCTGACTCCGGCAACGCCGACTCCGGCAATGCAGGCTCCGACCAGTGTGAGATCTTCTGCAGCGCTGAGCGTACACCATGGGGGTGCGCTAGCTGCAGCAAGAGCACTGCTGCGCAACCCACCTGCTGGGGATGCGCCCCATTCTGCGACCCAACAATGGGCCCTCGAGGTGGACCGCCTCGTCGTCGCCGCCGCGAACCCTCGGTTTCGGCGAGGGCGACGCCCCGGTCAACCGGCTGTGTCGCTGACGCGCACGCCCACGGATGACGGGCAAACGGCGGATTCCAGCTCCTCCAGGCTCCCGTCGACGGACCTGAGAAGGGAGCTGGAACGGTGCCACTTGGGCCAGGATGCCCGGGTGTACCTCGAGCGACGTCGAGAAAGGCGTCGCAACCATTAGGCTGGCGACAGCATGACGTCGGCCTCGACACAACCGGGGGGGGGGGGGGGGGGGGGCAGATCTTCGCCACGCGAGCCCTGCCTCAGGCATACGCCGCGCAGCATATGCCACAGCCATATGCGCAGCAAGCAGCGCTCCCGGTCTATGGTACAGCCTTGCCCATACCGGGGTACACGGTGCCAAGTGCGAACCAAGCGTTTGCAGCGCAATACCTGCGGCAGCAGGAGCAGGATGTGCGGCCCTTGCACCTCACCTTCGCTTCGCGAGGTGGCCACGCAAGTTTCGGCCGCACCTGCCTGAGAAGTACGACGGTAGCGTCAACCCGGCGGAGTTCCTCCAGATCTACTCCACCGCCGTACTTGCCGCAGGAGGGGATGAGGCTGTCATGGCCAATTACTTCCCCGTCGCCTTGACCGGCCCAGCTCGGTCTTGGCTCATGAATCTCCCTCAGGGGTCCATAACCTCCTGGGGAGAGCTCTGCCGGCAGTTCGTCGCCAACTTTGGCAGCTCCTACACCCGTCCCGGCATGGAGCTTGACCTCCACGCCTGTCGGTACCTGAGATATGGGGTACCCCCGCGCACAGGGGAAAATTCCTAAGGAACTCGCCCTTCTCCGCAGGGAGAGCTCCGAAGGCGCCACGCATCCAGCGGGGCCGGACCTCCCTCTCCTCAGAGGAGAGCTCCGGGCCCGCCACGTGGCATACAGAAGCCAGACCTCCCCCTCCGCGGGAGAGAGGTCCGAAGGCGCCATGTGTCCGGCGGGGCCGGACCTCCCCCTCCTCAGAGAAGGGCTCCGGGCCCGCCACGTGGCCAGAAGAACGGCGCTGCCTGCCCCCGAGAGATAGGCAGAGGGCGTAAAGACGCCCCATACCTTGCCCGTACAAGGTATTCAAGGCCCGCGCCTTCCCAAGACGCAGAGACGCGGAGCACGCCTCTGTCAGGTGCCGTTGCGCCCAGTCGCATCACAGACTGGCGCGCGGTGTCAGAACCTGCCAGCCAATAAACACCGCGACAAGACATCCCATGCCACCTGCGCCGTCATCAACCACTACAACTAGCGTGCGGCATGGGCAGGGCGGAAAGATGAAGACTCAGAAGCCTTCGACCAGAGACAACTACCGGCATAACTGCAGATACGGTAGATAATAGACAATCTTCCCGGGACCACCTGTCAGGTCCCGGCCCCCCTTGTAAGCCGCCCGAGTCTTGGACTATAAAAGGCTCGGGTAGGCGACGATAGCAGGGGTTCGGACTCTGCAACTCATACGCTAGCCATTCACTCCCAAGCTGTAACTCACCCCCAAGCTCAGGACTCCGGCCCTGAGCAGCAAGCAATACAGCGAGCTCCATAGCTCGCCGTGGACGTAGGGTTTTACGCTCCGGCGGCCCGAACCACGTAAAACTCCCTGTGTCAAGCTCTTACTAACTCGTCCATCCGCGCAAGCTCTCCGCAAGGGACTAGCCCCACCGAAAAAAGAACCTCCGCGGGCTGCCCAGTGCAGGCCCGGGGGAAGTGTCGACCGAACACTTCGACATTTGGCGCGCCAGGTAGGGGGCTTTTCCCCTTGCGCGACGAGTTTCCGCCGACGAAGATGACCAAGCTTTCTTCAGCGGCAAACTCTCCTCCTCCGCGTTCACAGCGAACCGTGACCAGTGGGGAGTACACGTCGACACACTCAGGACGGAGTGTGTCGGCACAAGCTGGTAGCCAACAGCCGACTCCGGCAACGCCGACCCCGGCGATGCAGGCTCCGACCAGTGTGAGATCTTCTGCAGCGCTGAGCGTACACCATGGGGGTGCGCTAGCTGCAGCAAGAGCACTGCTGCGCAATCCACCTGCTGGGGATGCGCCCCATTCTGCGACCCAACAGTGGGTCCATGAGGTGGACCGCCTCGTCGTCGCCGCCGCGAACCCTCAGTTTCGGCGAGGGCGACGCCCCGGTCAACCGGCTGTGTCGCTGACGCGCACGCCCACGGTTGACGGGCAAACGGCGGATTCCAGCTCCTCCAGTCTCCCGTCAACGGACCTGAGAAGGGAGCTGGAACGGTGCCACTTGGGCCAGGATGCCCGGGTGTACCTCGAGCGACGTCGAGAAAGGCGTCGCAACCAAGAGACTGGCGACAGCATGACGTCGGCCTCAACGCCGCATGGAGGGCAGATCTTCGCTACGTGAGTCCTGCCTCAGGCATATGCCGCGCAGCATATGCCACAACCATATGCGCCGCAAGCAGCGCCCCCGGTCTATGGTGCAGCCTTGTCCATGCCGGGATACACGGTGCCAAGTGCGAACCAAGCGTTCGCAGTGCCAATACCTGCGGCAGCAGGAGCAGGATGTGCAGCTCTTGCACCCCACCTTCGCTTCGCGAGGTGGCCACGCAAGTTTCGCCCGCACCTACCTGAGAAGTACGACAGTAGCGTCAACCCGGCGGAGTTCCTCCAGATCTACTCCACCGCCGTACTTGCCGCAGGAGGGGATGAGGCTGTCATGGCCAACTACTTCCCCGTCGCCTTGACCGGCCCAGCTCGGTCTTGGCTCATGAATCTACCTCAGGGGTCCATAACTTCCTGGCGAGAGCTCTGCCGGCAGTTCGTCGCCAACTTCGGCAGCTCCTACACCCGTCCCGGCACGGAGCTTTGACCTCCACGCCGTCAAGCAACAACCTGGGGAGTCGCTGCGCTCTTTCATCCAGCGGTTCTCCCAGGTACGCAACACCATCCCGCATATCCAAAGTGCTTCTGTGGTGGTGGCGTTCCGACAGGGTGTCCGGGACGAGAAAATGCTTGAGAAGCTCGCGACCAAAGAGGTCCGCGACGTCTCTGAGCTCTTCAGCCTGGCGGACAAATGCGCCAGAGCAGCTGAAGGGCGGAACTGGCACTCTCTGCCGACCTCCGATCCAGGAGGACAGCCCGGGTCCGGCGCTGCTGCCTATGGGGGTGGCAAGAAGGCCAAGAACCGGGGGAGTGGCAAGATGAAGTCATCGTTCACGGCTCCCGTCGCCGCAGCAGCGACGACTAGTGGAGCTCGGGGGCCACGCCCCAACAAAAGGCAGCGGCAGTAACCGGCCCCAGATAGTGACCAGGGCGGGCTATGCCCCGTGCATGGCGCCGGCAACCATACTGCTGCCGAGTGCTGGGACATCCAGAGGCTCGCAGAGCGCTTCCGCAAAGGAAGACAGCAGAGAGCTGAAGAACCGCCCTACCCTCAGAGGGATGGCAAGCAGAAGGTCGACGCTCCAGTCAGCGCCGCCCACCAGGTGGGGTTTCAGGAGCCTCAGCGTGTCATAAAGACAGTGCATAATGGTGGGGACTCCAGCTCCGATAGTGACGGGCCGGGGCGATAGCCGGCTGTGGCTGCCGTCCCAGGTCAGTGGAGGCTGCAATGCTGCGGCGTCAACCTTGGAGAAGCCCCAAGTAGTCGCAGCAGCCCAAGCACCGATGACAATGGTGCAACGACGGGCCAGCCTCGCCCGAGAGCACGCCTCCGTGCCTCGGTCATACCTCCCGGGGGCCGCCCAAGGTCAGTCAACCCCTTGAAGGCCTTGCCAGAAGGGGAAGACGCCTTAGGTCTTCCAAGACGAGCCCGGGTCCACCTACCCCTTGAAGGCCTTAGCTAGAAGGGGAGAACTCCCCGGGGGCGCCTGGGAGAAGCCGCGCAGGACCTGATCCAGCGTTAAGATGACAACCTCGTCGACGAGACTCGGCTGCAGGTAACACCCCACAACGCGCGGTCTCGGCTGATGCTCTAAGCACTACCGCCAAAGAACCGAACGCATCGGGGACCTGCAGGAGGGCAACTTGATGTCGCGGCACGCTCTATTCCAAGAAGGACCCATAAGCTCTCCCCCAGCAGGGAAGGTCCCTTCCGAATCATGAAAGCTGCCGCCCCAGGTACACATGCCTTTCAACCGAGTGTGGGATCCGTTCCCAAAATCCTTGGCATGGAGCAACACTGTAAGTCCTACTTCCCGAGCATCAGTAGAACAGGGTTACTCCCTTCTGTAATGAATCCCATAGAATTTAGGAACAGAGCTTGGGGCAGCTAAGTCTCAAGGGACGGTACAGGACTACGTCCAGTTTATCCTGGTTCCGACCCTAAGCACGTAGAGTCTTGCTTCCCTTGTAGACGAGGCGGAATATTGCCTCCATGAACAGCCAGAATTCCACCTATGGGCGTGAACACAAAAACCTGTTCTACTCAGCTCTCTCTCATGCGCTCATTTAAATTATGCATTAATTTTTATGATCGCACTATCTATGTATGTTCATTGTACATCTAGTTCCCCCTCTCCCGCGCTCATACATAGTCAGCATTCGCTATCCTACCGAGGGCGGCCGCGCTTGAGGCACCTGCCTTGGCCGAGTGAGTCTCTCGGGCCTCCCCCAGTCAGGTGTTGCGGTGCCAGTTGGTCACCTCCAGGAAAGGCCTGCGTTGTGCATGGGGGGTCCAGGGTGCGTATCCAGCTTAGCAGGCCATGAGCCCAAAGCATGCGCATCCTGCCCTCCGGAGGTACAGGGGAGTACAACCGCTTTGCCTGGTCATGAACCCAAAGCACGTGCACTCTGCTTCCCAAGCGCATGGCCCGGTACTAGGGATCGGACGGCCGTACCCGGACCTCGGAGGGAGCCGGAGCTCCGGCGCCTCGAGCACAGAATTGCCCAAGCCCCGTATAACGGATCAGGATTGTAAGACGAATAAGACTAGGAGACGGGAGGGGAGGACCCCCCGAGGAGAATTACGTTTCCTCTGCCTGTGTGCAGGACCTCCAGGTTACGGCAACGGGGACTGCAGGAAGCAGGGGGAAAGGAGCTATCAACTACTCCGGCCTAGGACTGGAAGGACCGGGTCCTGCCCCTTCAGCAGGGGCGGGGTCCGAGGACCCCACGTGTCCAGCGGGCCCGGAGCTCTCGCCTCCCCTGAGGGGGGCTCCGGGCTCGCCACGTGGCAGGCGGAAACCGGACCTCCCCCCCGGTGGGAGGGCTCCGAAAGCCCTACGTGTCCAGCAGGGCCAGAGCTCCCGCCCCCTACGGAGGAGCTCCGGACTCGCCACGTGGCAGGCAGATTTGGAACTCCCCATAGGGCGAGATCCGGAGACCCCCGGGGGCCCCTAACACCGTTAGGGCCCGGGGAAGGTGTCTGTGCAGAGCTCCGAGATTGGAGAAGGCCTCTGAGTTCCTTGCGGAGCTAAGGACTCAGTCAGGCAAAACCAAGAAGGAGAGAAAAAGCATCACAGACACAAATATCTAAAAGAGTCAAACTATGCGAGGCTCCATGAGCTGGACTACAGACTCGGTAAAAGGGAGAAACAAGTCCTAAGGACCTCCCGGCTCCTGCCGGAACCTTGCGGCTACAAGGGCGGCCACATCCTTGACTTCAGCCCTGGCAGCTTCCTCCCGCTCCGCGGCTGGGCCCTCTCTCGCTGGTTCTAGCGAGAAGGAGGGGTCGCGGCTCTTGAAGCATGCCAGCATATGTGAGGCGACCTCTAGGGCTAGGCCACGTCCCTCGGCCTCAAGCTCGCTGGCGACCACCGAGTCTAGCCTGTCCAGCTTGGCGCCGATCGACTCCAGCGCGGGGATCACCTCCGCCACCTTCAACGCAGGAGCCGCGGCCCTCACCGGACTGAAGCCAAGAGGGATCATGGCGGACCCCGCTCGATCCACGAAGCTCGAGACCGCAAGAGCCTCGGAGGACCGCAAGGCCGAGAGCTCCTCCACTTCGCGGCGGGCTGCCTGCAGGGCCTCCAGGTTTCTCTCAGAGAGTTCCTTCTCCTTGGCCGCCAGGGAGCTCTCCCGAAGATGGAGAGTCTTGGCGAGCCGCTCCAGCTCAGAAGCCTTGAAGTCAGCGGCCAACTCCCGTTCCAAGACCGCCCGACGTTCACGGGAGACCTGTTCCTCCCTCAAGTCGAGTTCTGCCTTCAGAATCTCCAACTCCTTGATCCGAGCTCGAAGGTCATCCTCGCCCGCCGCCAGCTGCGCGGTGACCCTCTCCGCCTCAGCTGCCGTAGAACGCTCCCGTTCCTCAACGACGAGTTTACGGCGCTCCAACTGCTGCCGTATCTCCACAGCGGCAGAGAGGCTCTCCTCGGCCTGGGCGTGTGCCTCCAGGGCCTCCCTGTTGATCCGCCGTGATTCGGCGTCCATGTGGTCGACAGCCCGCTTCAGCCGGTCGAGGAGCACTTCCATGAAGTCGAGCAACTCCCGCCTGGAGTCGAGCTCGCTCTTAACCTTCGCGGTCCTCTCCCGCAAAAGGTTCCCCCAGGTGAGGAGGTGATCCCGTTCAACCGTATACTCCTCCCGCTCGCGACCTAGTACAGCCAAGACCTGCCGGACGCTCGTCTCGGCAAGCGCGAAGGCATCCGCCAGGGGCAATGGAGCAACAGAGGCTGGGGCAGTCCCCCTGACCTCCTCTATCACCTCGTCCTCAAGAGGAGTTGACGCACCAGCAACCGAGACGAGACGCCGGTCAGGAGAAGCTGGCGCCAAGGCTCTGGCAGCCGGACCTGCCGGGCTCTCTTCAGCTTCAGGCTCCTTGACCTGTGGAGAAGGGCGAGCCGGGGAAGATGGCTCTGGAATAAAGGCCGGGCCGCCCGGCGCGGGGTCGATCTGCATCGGCCTGGGGGCCGCAGCGGCTGTCTCGGCAGGAAGAGATGGCGCCGCCACGGAGTCTGGGCACACCGCAACAGGAGAAGCTCGCACTGGCTTGGGGGGCACGGCAGCTATCCCGGGTTCCGAGCGTAACGGCGCAGACTCCCCGCCAGTCGGGGATGGCCGAGAAGCGCGGACACTCCAGCGGGCTCTGAACCCCGACTTCCGAGCTGGGGTAGGGCTCCCGGAGCCCGCCACCGTCACCGACGGCCACTCCGCAGTTGCTTGAACTGGCGGGGCAGGGGACGCCCCAGAGGCTTCCCCCAATGCATCAGCCTGAAGCCGCTTTGGGTCGCCACTGGAGGGAGTCCCACCTCCAGAAACAGGAGGTACAGACACCCCAGGTTCCCGACTTGGCACGGACGCCGCGCTGAAGGAGATCGAGCGCGTTTCTTCTCTGGTGGCAGGTTGGAAGCCATGACGAGGAAGGACTCAAGGGCAAGAGGGCAAAGGCGCAAGAGTCCGAGAAGAAGCGCAGAGAAGTGCGAAGGGAAGCCGCAATGTGGGTAAGATCCCCTCTAAAAACTTCCCGGGTGCAATTCCAAGCGATTCGGAACTCTTCGAATACACCGCATCGGCAACCGCTTCGGCTCCTAGACCGAGTGCCGATGACGGGTGGACCCAAGCCGCCCAACTGAAGCGGTGGGTCAAGGAGTCAGTCTCCTGAGAAGTTGAGCCGGCAAGGCACTTCGGCAGTTCCCGAAGAAAGTGCCGCAACGTGTAGAAGTGGCAGTCTTGGGAACCGCCGCAGTAAAAGCAACCATCAAGTGAGCACACGCTTCCATGATCCCGTGGCCGTTCGTGCTCCGGCAGCGGTCAATTCGGGACTTAGGGAAAGTGTGCGGATCAGAAGAGATGGAGGTCCCACCTCGGGCTCGCTATCTTCCCCGAGATGGGCCCGGGGGCCACTGTCGGTACCTGAGATATGGGGTACCCCCGCGCACAGGGGAAAATGCCTAAGGAACTTGCCCTTCTCCGCAGGGAGAGCTCCGAAGGTGCCACGCGTCCGGCGGGGCCGGACCTCCCTCTCCTCAGAGGAGAGCTCTGGGCCCGCCATGTGGCATACAGAAGCCGGACCTCCCCCTCCGCGGGAGAGAGGTCCGAAGGCGCTACGCGTCCGGCGGGGCCGGACCTCCCCCTCCTCAGAGAAGGGCTCCGAGCCCGCCACGTGGCCAGAAGAATGGCGCTGCCTGCCCCCGAGAGATAGGCAGCGGGTGTAAAGACGCCCCATACCTTGCCCGTACAAGGTATTCAAGGCCCGCGCCTTCCCAAGACGCGGAGACGCGGAGCACGCCTCTGTCAGGTGCCGTTGCGCCCAGTCGCATCACAAACTGGCGCGCGGTGTCAGAACCTGCCAGCCAATAAACACCGCGACAAGACATACCATGCCGCCTGCGCCGTCATCAACCACTACGACTAGCGTGCGGCATGGGCAGGGCGGCAAGATGAAGACTCAGAAGCCTTCGACCAGACACAACTACCGGAATAACTGCAGATACGGTAGATAATAGACAATCTTCCCGGGACCACCTGTCGGGTCCCGGCCCCCCTTGTAAGCCGCCCGAGTCTTGGACTATAAAAGGCTCGGGTAGGCGACGATAGCAGGGGTTCGAACTCTGCAACTCATACGCTAGCCATTCACTCCCAAGCTGTAACTCACCCCCAAGCTCAGGACTCCGGCCCTGAGCAGCAAGCAATACAGCGAGCTCCATAGCTCGCCGTGGACGTAGGGTTTTACGCTCCGGTGGCCCGAACCACGTAAAACTCCCTGTGTCAAGCTCTTACTAACTCGTCCATCCGCGCAAGCTCTCCGCAAGGGACTAGCCCCACCAAAAAAAGAACCTCCGCGGGCTGCCCAGTGCAGGCCCAGGGGAAGTGTCGACCGAACACTTCAACAACGCCGTCAAGCAACAACCTGGGGAGTCGCTGCGCTCTTTCATCCAGCGGTTCTCCCAGGTACGCAACACCATCCCGCATATTCAAAGTGCTTCTGTGGTGGTGGCATTCAGACAGGGTGTCCGGGACGAGAAAATGCTTGAGAAGCTCGCGACCAGAGAGGTCCGCGACGCCTCTGAGCTCTTAAGCCTGGCGGACAAATGCGCCAGAGCAGCTGAAGGGCGGAACTGGCACTCTCTGCCGACTCTGAGTCAGGAGGACAGCCCGGGTCCGGCGCTGCTGCCTATGGGGGTAGCAAGAAGGCCAAGAACCGGGGGAGTGGCAAGATGAAGTCATCGTTCGCGGCTCCCGTCACCGCAGCAGCGACGACTAGTGGAGCACGGGGGCCACGCCCCGACAAAAGGCAGCGGCAGTCACCGGCCCCAGATAGTGACCAGGGCGGGCTATGCCCCGTGCATGGCGCCTGCAACCATACTGCTGCCGAGTGCTGTGATATCCAGAGGCTCGCAGAGCGCTTCCGCAAAGGAAGACAGCAGGGAGCTGAAGCACCGCACTACCCTCAGAGGGATGGCAAGCAGAAGGTCGATGCCCCAGTCACCGCCGCCCATCAGGTGGGATTTCAGGAGCCTCAGCGTGTCATAAAGACAGTGCATAACGGTGAGGACTCCAGCTCCGACGGTGACGGGCCAGGGCAGTAGCCTGCTGCGGCTGCCGTCCCGGGTCAGTGGAGGCTACACTGCTGCGGCGTCAACCTTTGAGAAGCCCCAAGTAGTCGCAGCAGCCCTAGTACCGACCACAATGGTGCGAGGTCGGGCCAGCCTCACCCGAGAGCACACCTCCGTGCCTCGGACATACCTCCCGGGGGCCGCCCAAGGTCTGTCGACCCCTTGAAGGCCTTGCCAGAAGGGGAAGACGCCTTAGGTCATCTAAGATGAGCCCGGGTCCACCTACCCCCTGAAGGCCTTAGCTAGAAGGGGAGAACTCCCCGGGGGCCCCAGGAGAAGCCGCGCAGGACCTGATCCAGCGTGAAGGTAACAACCTCGTCGACGAGACTCGGCTGCAGGTAACACCCCACAACGCAAGGTCTCGGCTGATGCTCTAAGCACTACTGCCAAAGAACCGAACGCATCAGGGACCTGCAGAAGGGCAACCTGGTGTCGCGGCACACTCTTTCCCGAGAAGGACCCATAAACTCTCCCCCAGCAGGGAAGGTCCCTTCCGAATCATGAAAGCTGCCGCCCCAGGTACACATGCCTTTCAACCGAGTGTGGGATCCGTTCCCAAAATCCTTGGCATGGAGCAACACTGTAAGTCCTACTCCCCGAGCATCAGTAGAACAGGGCCATTCCCTTCTGTAATGAATCCCATAGAATTTAGGAACAGAGCTTGGGGCACCTAAGTCTCAAGGGACGGTACAGGACTACGTCCAGTTTAGCCTGGTTCCGACCCTAAGCGCGTAGAGTCCTTCTTCCCTTTTAGACGAGGCGGAATATTGCCTCCATGTACAGCCAGAATTCCACCTATGGGCATTGTCGAAGTGTTTGGTCGACAGTTCCCCCGGGCCTGCACTGGGCAGCCCACGGAGGTTCTTTTTTCGGTGGGGCTAGTCCCTTGCGGAGAGCTTGCGTGGATGGACGAGTTAGTAAGAGCTTGACACGGTGAGTTTTACGTGGTTCAGGCCGCCGGAGAGTAAAACCCTATGTCCACGGCGAGCTTTGGAGCTCGCTGTATTGCTTGCTGCTCAGGGCCGGAGTCCTGAGCTTGGGGGTGATTTACAGCTTGGATGTGAATGGCTAGCGTATGAGTTGCAGGGATGCTAACCCTTGCTATCGTCGCCTACCCGAGCCTTTTATAGTCCAAGACTTGGGTGGCTTACAAGGGGGGCCCGGGACACGACAGGTGGTCCCGGGGAGATTGACTGTTATCTACCGTATCTGCAGTTATGCCGGTAGTTGTCTCTGGCGAAGGCTTCCGAGTCTCCGTCTTGCCGCCCTGCCCATGCCGCACGCTAGTCGTAGTGGTTGATGACGGCGCAGGCAGCATGGGATGTCTTGTCGCGGTGTTTATTGGCTGGCAGGTTCTAACACCGCGCGC
The DNA here is from genome assembly GCA_030760725.1 of Neostapfia colusana. Classification (NCBI taxonomy): domain Eukaryota; kingdom Viridiplantae; phylum Streptophyta; class Magnoliopsida; order Poales; family Poaceae; genus Neostapfia; species Neostapfia colusana. The sequence continues at coordinate 1,864,623 of JASWHV010000010.1, read as the reverse complement.
CAGTCTGTGATGTGACTGGGTGCAACGGCACCTGACAGAGGCGTGCGCCGCGTCTCCGCGTCTTGGGAAGACGCGGGCCTTGAATACCTTGTACGGGCAAGGTATGGGGCGTCTTTACGCCCGCTGCCTATCGCTCGGGGGTAGGCAGCGCCGTGCTGCTGGCCACGTGGCGGGCCCGGAGCCCTTCTCAGAGGAGAGGAGGGTACGGCCCCGCGAGGCACGTGGAGCCTTCGGACCTCTCCCCGCGGAGGGGGAGGTTCGGCTTCTGTCGGCCACGTGGCGGGTCCGGAGCTCCTCTGTGAGGAGAGGGAGGTCCGGCCCCACCAGATACGTGGCACCTTCGGACCTCTCTCCCGCGGAGGGGGAGGTCCGGCCTCTGTATGCCACGTGGCAGGCCCGGAGCTCTCCTTTGAGGAGAGGGAGGTCCGGCCCCGCCGGACGCGTGGTGCCTTCGGAGCTCTCCCTGCGGAGAAGGGCAAGTTCCTTAGGCATTTTCCCCTGTGCGCGGGGGTACCCCATATCGCAGGTACCGACAGTGGCCCCCGGGCCCATCTCGGGGGAGTTAGTGAGCCCGAGGTGGGACCTCCATTTCTTCTGATCCGCGCACTTTCTTTAAGTCTCACATCGACCGCAGCCGGAGCACGAACGGCCGCGGGATCTGTAACACCCCAAATTTTGATTCAAAACCCTGAACCATGTTCAGAGGGGAATTTAAAAATTTTTGGACATGTTGCATGTTTTGCAAAAATTCAAATTCAAACTGGAATTCAAATTAAACTCAAATCAGAAAAGAAATGGAAAAAGAAAAAGAGAAAACGGGAAAAACCGGCCAGTGGGCCGAAACCCGCCAGCCGGCCCAGTTTCCCCGCGCCAGCCCGCAGCCGCGCGCGCCCGCGCTCTCTCACACAGACAGGTGGGACCCACCTGTCATCCCTAACCCCGCGACCCCGGACTCTCCCGCGCGCGCGCGATCTTAACCGATTGGAAACCGCGTCCCTCAGCCCGAATTCCGGTCCCAGAAGAATCAAACTCGATCACAACTGACCCACCGCCCTTCCCCGGTTATAAAAACCCCAGCCCCGATCGGTTTTTCCCACGCGATCGCCGATTTTTCACTCCGGTGAGCACCGAGACTTCGCCGGTGAATTCTGGCCGATCTAAGCTTGGAAACTCTGATCTAACTCGCTGGTCTTGATCCACCGCCTCCGGGGAGCTCTGCAGGTGCAGAAAACTCGGAGAATTACGGTGTAAACACAGCGCCGACGAGCTTCGCCGTGGTTTTGCCTCGGACCTCGCCGCCGATCACTTTCCAGGACCCCCGAGCTCGAGAAAACCCCCGAGGTGAGATCCCCGACCTCCCCTCTACCGATCTAGGCCATAAGATCACAGTTCTAGGCAGAATTCTCGAGGATCCGAAACTTTCCGGCGAGATCGCCGCTTCCCGCCGCCGTGCGCCGCCGGCAGCGCCGCCCGCGCTCGATCGGAGCGACGTGGCCGCTTGTGCGCCGTTTATTTTAAATCGCACGGTAGACTTTAAAACCCCGCGTACCGGTTCGATGTTATAATCTCAGCCGTCGGTTTAAAATCGGACGGTCCACGTCAGCCCCGCATTATAAAGACTGGAATTCTTACGTGCTACCCCCTGGGGTTCTTTGGAATTGAGAGCTAGCCCCGGAAACTTCAGATCTAGCCCCTGGAACTCCAGAAAATCATGTAAATTCATTTAAAAATCAGTTTTAGCCCCTGGACTTAATAAAAATTAGGAAAAACACCTCTGATAAGTGTAGCTAGACCCCTGGAAATTATGAAAATAATATTATAGACCCTGTAATGGGGTGAGTTCATTATTTTAGTCCTGTTTAGTATTTAATTTAAAACATTGAATATGTAACTAGTGTTTAAAAATTAAAAAGGGGGACAAACATAATTGTCAAAAATTTATTTAAAAACTTTCTCAGTCCTTAGAAAACTTTGGAGTGAGATAAAAATATATTTTTGGGCTGAAATGAATCTGTTTCATTTATTATTCACATTTATTAGTATAGGGACACATTTTTAAGTAAAGAATAGTTATAGAAAAATAGGGAAAATAATTATGAAATAGTCTACATCAGAAGCCAAGGTCAAAACATGTTATTAAATTATTTAGGACCAGAACCTATACTGTTTAGATGATGTGTATTACTAATTTCATAATAAAATACACAATTATGCATAGGAATATAAATCTGAAAATATAGCAACTAGTAAAAGATAAATGGAGTTTCTAAAATCCAAAGAATTCAGTTTAGGGTTGATAGAAATTATGAAGGCACATATGGAGAAGAAAAATACTTTTCATACATACTTGGTAGTTTAATGTAAGGAATTTATTTAAAACTGAAACACACACATATATATATATATATATAAATATATATAAATATAGTATGTAAGTATAAATATGAACACCAAAGTAGGAATCATACACATATAAATAAAAGTGTATGCAAGCCATAGATCAACACACAAAGTAACCACAACACATATAATGGTGAATGAATTTCATAAATATGAATGTGTGGTTTGTATAAAGTAGAAGTGTGAACTATGTCTTATGATTGTTGTTTTTCTTTTGCTATGTGTGATGGTATGAAGTAGAACCTGTTCAAGAGCAAGTTAACCCTTTCCAAGATCAGGACTACCCATTTCAAGAGCAGCAAGAAGGAGGCAAGTGTCCTTGACCACTTTGATCCTATGCTAGGATGTGTAGATAGAATTATTTGCATTGTCAAGTTAAATATGAAACCCATGCTAGGAAGTTTCCCTAGAATTGCATTACCTTGTTTCCTTGTAGCTTGGGTTGGGATTTATTTTGTCATGTCATTTATTTACATGCATATGCTTAGCCATGCTTAGAATGGGATATTTGGGATATGAGATCATCAGTTTATTTTACCATACTCTTGAATGAGCTATTGTGAGTTATGTAGAGGTAGGGATCAAGGCAAGTTGGATGTTTTGGTTGTGTGCTGGGTGCACGAGACTTGGGTTTGTGTTTAGTACTTGCCTGGATCCTAAGGACCGGTTCATGGAGCATGTAACCCGGCTTTACAGTGCCAACCACATGCTGAGATGGGGCAGCTTGGCCAATTAATTTGGTGTATCCCCGGCGTAGTATGGGTGTGTTGGATGGTGCGGGGAATAGGTGTCAGCTGGACTACCATATGAACCGCAAGGCTCAAGAGGGGGCCACTGCAGCGGGGTTGGAGCCTCTTGTATGCTGTTAGGGGTGAAACCTCAGTGGGCCCACGCTCGTCGGGAATCCCTTTGTAAAGGCTTCGTAGTGATCTCCTGGCTGCACACCTGGGAAGTGTGAATGTGGATCGTAGCCACTGGCATAATGGAGGTTCTCTTAGTCCACCCGGCAACGGGGGATGAAATCACTACATGTGGGTACAGTGGTACAAACTCTGCAGAGTCAAAACTGTCTTGACAGCCGTGCTCACGGTCAAGAGCGGCCTGGACTTATTCATGATTAGAGGATTGATGGTTTTGGAAGTTAAGCGGGGAGCTTAACATTGGAAATGATGTTATGGTTATTGGATTATGATGATGGGATGGGAGATTGGGACCATTTCACCTGTGTAGTAATGTAGGAGCTTAATAAGCTAAGGTGATAGGTATTAATTGCGTAGTGCTTTAACCATGAGTTCAACCTCTCCTTGTTCTAGCCATGCATGATATAATCTTCCCGCACTTGCTGAGTACCATTGGTACTCAACCTTGCATATTTGTTGGTTTATATTGCTGCTCAGGTCAAGATAATGAGGTGGTGTATAATGACCAAGATTTTGGACCCGAGGAAGGTTTTTAGGTTCATGAAGACCCCTGGGCAACGCCTGTGATGGAGCCCTAAAGAATAATATTCCGCTGCTAGTTTATCTACTTGTGATGAACTTATTATTGTCCATCGAGACATTTACTATGTAAGACTTACTTATATTCGACACCTGGCTTGTAATAAATGATGCTTCACTATTTGTCATCACATGTATGAGAAATGATCCTGGCGTACATGTGATATTCACTCGGTTGTTCTTCGGAAAAACTGGGTGTGACAGGATCGTGGGAGCGTGCGCCCACTTGATGGTTGCTTTTACTGTGGCGGTTCCCAAGGCTGCCACTTCTGCACGCTACGGTGCTTTCTTCCGGAACCGACGAAGCGCCTTGCCGGTTTGTCTTCTGGGGCGACTGACTCCTCGACCCACCGCTTCAGTTGGGCAGCTTGGGTCCACCTGTCATCGGTGCCCGGTCCCGGAGCCAACACGGTCACCGGTGCGATGTTATCGAAGGTTTCCGAGTCACCTCGAATCATCCCTGGAAAGTTTTAAAAGGGGATCTCACCCGCATCGCGGCTTCCCTTCGCCTTTCCTAGTACTCGTACTTCCCTTGAACTCTCGCGCCCCGGCTTTCCTGCCCTTGTGCCCTCTTTCGCCATGGCTTCCAACTTGCTCCCGACGCGCCTCGTTCGTTCTTCCGAGCATGGGCCAGTGCGCAGGCTGCTGGGCTGGCGCTCAGAAGACCAGAAACACCGGCTTTGCCGAGGATCTCTCCCCCTGATCCTGGAAAAGGGGGAGATGGTTTTCTTCACGGCTTATGCTCTGGCGGGGTTCGTCCCGCCGATTTCTTCCTTCTTTGTCACCCTGCTGGAGACATATGGCCTCCAGCTCCACCATCTTTCCCCCAACTCTTTCGCAATGGCTGCTGTTTTTGTCCACTTCTGCGAGATGTTCGTGGGGGTGCATGCTTCCGTGACCCTCTTCCGCTACTTCTTTGTGTTGCGGACGACTGGGCGCGGCTCGAAGACTCAGATGGGGGCATACTACTTTCAGCATCGCTGCAAGGACCCCAAGGTCTCTGGATACCTTCTGCCCTTCAGCGCATCAAGGTGGGAAAAACTGGAGGGAGAGCTGGGTGGTAGTGCAGACTGACGAGCACGATCGCCTAGAACTCCCAACCGCCAGCCCAACCACCAATCGTCGCTTCTGGGAGGAGATCCCTGAGCTGGAGCAGGAGTACTCCCCGGTCTTGGAGCGGATCCGGTTCCTGGCCAACGGGGGGCTGACGTCTCTGATGGTGCTGATGGACTTTATGTCGCGCTGTATTGCACCCTTGCAGCAGCGTAGTCGCCCAGCGTGGTACTACACCGGCGAGCAGGACTGTACCAGGCAGGAGAGGGGCCCCGGCTCTGACCCTTTCGACGAGGAGCTGAACGAGATGGTGGGCAAGGTGAGCGGTGACTACATCCCCAGTGGCGACCCCGCCCTTCCGCCCTGTGCCACTCCCCTCTTCTTGGAGCCACAGAGGAGGTCAGAGCTCCCGCGGAAGATGCCGAACCTTGACGACATCGGGATCGCCGTCCGGCAGGTCGGGGATGCCTTCCGTGGTATCACCATCCCAGGAACCGAGCACTCCGGGTCAGGGCACGAGGCGTCTGCTGCTGTCAAACCCTCCCCCAGAGCCGACGGAACTCAAGCCGCTGACAAAGGGAAGGGAAAGGATCCGGCCCCCGGGCATCCAGAGAAGAAACGCGCCCGGTCTCCTCCGAGGGCACTGCCTGCGCCGAGTCATGGTGCCGGAGCTACCTTGCTCCCATCTCCCGGGGGTGCTGGCCCATCGGGTGGTGACCCAAAGAGGCCCCGGGTGTCCCCCCTCGGCGGGTCTCTCCCGAGACAGCGGCCGTCCAAGTCAGCCCAAGTACCTCGTCACCCTTCCTCAAGCGGAGGGGTCTCCAGGACGGATGCTGGTGGGGCCACGCCAGCGAGTGTGCCGGGGACCCAGGCGTCACGCTCCGCGACCGTTCCAGCCACCGGTCCCGGTGGTTCAGCTACAGCCCAGAGGCCAGTGCTGCAAGCCCGTTGGAGCGCTCATGCCGCCCAGTAAGTGTTGCTCTTTCTGGCTTGTAGGAGCAGAGCTCTTGTCCCCTCTCTTTGCCTGAGGGTTTTTGTCGAAGTGTTAGGTCGACACTTCCCCCGGGCCTGCACTGGGCAGCCCGCGGAGGTTCTTTTTTCGATGGGGCTAGTCCCTTGCGGAGAGCTTGAGCGGATGGACGAGTTAGTAAGAGCTTGACGCGGTGAGTTTTACGTGGTTCAGGCCGCCGGAGCGTAAAACCCTACGTCCACGGCGAGCTATGGAGCTCGCTGTATTGCCTGCTGCTCAGGGCCGGAGTCCTGAGCTTGGGGTGAGTTACAGCTTGGGAGTGTATGGCTAGCGTACGAGTTGCAAAGTGCGAACCCTTGCTATCGTCGCCTACCCGAGCCTTTTATAGTCCAAGACTCGGGCAGCTTACAAGGGGGGCCGGGACCCGACAGGTGGTACCGGGAAGATTGTCTATTATCTACCGTATCTGCAGTTATGCCGGTAGTTGTCTCTGGCCGAAGGCTTCTGAGTCTTCATATTGCCGCCCTGCCCATGCCGCATGCTAGTCGTAGTGGTTGATGACAGCGCAGGCGGCATGGGATGTCTTGTCGAGGTGTTTATTGGCTGGCAGGTTCTGACACCGCACGCCAGTCTGTGATGCGACTGGGCGCAACGGCACCTGACAGAAGCGTGCTCCGCGTCTCCGCGTCTTGGGAAGACGCGGGCCTTGAATACCTTGTGCGGGCAAGGTATGGGGCGTCTTTACGCCCGCTGCCTATCGCTCGGGGGCAGGCAGCGCCGTTCTGCTGCCACGTGGCGGGCCCGGAGCTCTTCTCAGAGGAGAGGGGGGGCCGTTCCGCGGGGCACATGGAGCCTCCGGACCTCTCCCCGCGGAGGGGGAGGTTCGGCTTCTGTTGGCCACGCGGCGAGCCTGGAGCTCCTCTCTGAGGAGAGGGAGGTCCGGCCTCTCCGGACACGCGGCACCTTCGGACCTCTCTTACGCGGAGGGGGAGGTCCGGCTTCTGTATGCCACGTGGTGGGCCCGGAGCTCTCCTCTGAGGAGAGGGAGGTCCGGCCCCGCTGGACGCGTGGCGCCTTTGGAGCTCTCCCTGCGGAGAAGGGTGAGATCCTAAGGCATTTTCCCCTGTGCGCGGGGGTACCCCATATCTAGGGTACCGACAGTGGCCCCCGGGCCCATCTCGGGGGAGATAGCGAGCCCGAGGTGGGACCTTCGTCTCTTCTGATCCGTGCACTTTCTTGTCTTGAGTACTCCCTATGCTGGCAGGGTCTTGACGGCTTCGGTGTTCAGCCTCTTAGGAGAGGGTGAAGCCTGGCATCGGAGCTCGGCCCGGCTGTGGGGGCGGATGTCCAGAAGTTATCGGAGCTCAGGCCAGCGAAGGGCGTGAGGTCCGGCATCAGCGCTCGCCTCTGAAAGGAGGGCGAGGGCTGGCCTCGGAGCTCGGTCTGGCTGTGGAGGCGGAGTCCGGAAGTCATCAGAGCTCAGGCCAGCGAAGGTTGTGAGGTCCGGCGTCAGCGCTCGCCTCTGAAAGGAGGGTGAGGGCTGGCCTCGGAGCTCGGCCCAGCTATGGGGGCGGAGTCCGGAAGTCATCGGGGCTCAGGCCAGCGAAGGGCGTGAGGTCCGGAGGTCATCGGAGCTCAGGCCAGCGAAGGGCGTGAGGTCCAGCATCAGCGCTCGCCTCTGAAAGGAGGGCGAGGGCTGGCCTCGGAGCTCAGCCCAGCTATGGGGGCGGAGTCCGGAAGTCATCGGAGCTCAGGCCAGCGAAGGGCGTGAGGTCCGGCATCAGCGCTCGCCTCTGAAAGGAGGGCGAGGGCTGGCCTCGGAGCTCGGCCTGGCTGTGGAGGCGGAGTCCGGAAGTCATCGGAGCTCAGGCCAGCGAAGGGCGTGAGGTCCGGCATCAGCGCTCGCCTCTGAAAGGAGGGCGAGGGCTGGCCTCGGAGCTCGGCCCAGCTGTGGGGGCGGAGGTCCGGAACTGCTCAGTGGTCCCCCCTTTCCTATCCCTTAGTCTCATTTGGCTTACTGTCCCAGGCCGGAATACGGAGCTTGGGTAATCCAGTGCACTTGGTCCTGGAGGTCTGGCCCCAGCCCCAGTCAGGGTGTAACCGCCCAGCCCCCTGGTACTCAGACCGTAGCGTCGGGAGGCAGAGTGCGCATGCTTTGGGTGCAAGACCGGGCAAAGCAAGGCTCCTGACCCCCCGTTCTAGCGTAGGTCTTTTCTCGGAGGAGACCAACTGGCGGTGCAGTACCCTTATAGGGGGAGATCCAAAAGGCCACCGGGCCTCTGGCAGGTACCCCAAGCACTACCGCCTTTGGCAGGACGGCAAATATCGACTATGCATGGGAGCCGGAAAGAGGAGCCGAGTGTACAATGGACGCACACTGTCTAGAGCGTGGCGAGGTGTTCATATAAATTAATGCGTAATTTAAATAAACACCTAAGTAAGCATGGTGAACTTACTGGGTAGCGTCGGAGCGCCTGTCTTCACGCAGAGCGGGTCATGCGTGGCTTCGTCGTACGCCGGACACGGGGGGACCCCCATGGCTATATCAGGGGGAAGCATGGCTTCGGCCCCGCATACCATGTGGAAGGGTAGTTCCCGTGACCCGGCCCTGGGAAGTCCAGCTGGCCCTCGACATGGAGGAGCCGGTATCCCCCGACGGCTCTGGGTGCGCGTCTGCACCGGTTGTGTGGGTCTGCTTGGCGTGGACCTGGCACGCATTGAATCCCTAACCGGTTTGACGGCGTCCAGGTGGCTCTCGGTCAGTAGGAGCCATGCCGGGTGGCTTAACCGACCAACGTGCGGGACGATGAGCGTTCCCGGCACTCGCCTCCTTGGACTACTGCGAGCTAATCGCAGCCTTCCTCCTGGGTTAGGCACCGCAATAGGATGTCGTGGCGCCACGCCAGTAAAGATACCAGCGCGTAGCACTTAGCCATCTGCACCACCCGTTCAGCGGATGCACGTTCATCAGGAAGGATGTCCTTCAAGGAGTCTCGGACCTCCGTGGTCCATGCATCGGGACTACTTGAGCTTCTGGATCTTGAGCGCTGGGTTGCACGGAGTCCCCAGTGACTCTTACGATCCTTTGGCAGCATCCAGGGCCGCCGGGACTGCCTAGCTTCTAGGCACTGGTTCATCCCCCTTCGCCCGGCTCGGCGGGCCGGGCTGTGGACCGCAGCAACGTCCTCTCGAAGACTCCTTCATGCGCAGGGGCTCCGATGGAGGCTTTCGTTGAGAGGTCATCAGCTGTGGCCGTGCAAGCGCGCGGTACATGGCGCAGGTCCAAGGCGAGGAATTCTGTCTCCGACATCCGCACGTGAATCAGATAAGCAGCTAGCTGTGGGTCATTGCAGGGGCATTCACCCTTAACTTGCTTGATAACTAGCTGGGAGTCGCCCTGCGCCAACAACTGGCGAGCACCCAGAGACAGGACTGTCTTTTAGGCCAAAGATGAGTGCTTCATACTCTGCCGAGTTGTTGGTTGCCTTGGAATTGAGACGCACTGTTGGTACCTGGGATATGGGGCACCCCCGCGCACAGGGTAAAATGCCTAAGGAACTCACCCTTCTCCGAAGGGAGAGCTCCGAAGGCGCCACGCGTCCGGCGGGGCCGGACCTCCCTCTCCTCAGAGGAGAGCTCTGGGCCCGCCACGTGGCATACAGAAGCCGGACCTCCCCCTCCGCGGGAGAGAGGTCCGAAGGCGCCGCGTGTCCAGCGGGGCCGGACCTCCCTCTCCTCAGGGGAGAGCACCGGGCCCGCCACGTGGCCAACAGAAGCCGAGCCTCTCCCTCCGTGGGGAGAGGTCCGGAGGCTCCACGTGCCCCGCGGGACTGACCCTTCTCTTCTCTGAGAAGGGCTCCGGGCCCGCCACGTGGCAGCAGAGCGACGCTGCCTGCCCCGAGCGATAGGCAGCGGGCGTAAATACGCCCCATACCTTGCCCGTACAAGGTATTCAAGGCCCGCGTCTTCCCAATACGCGGAGACGCGGAGCACGCTTCTGTCAGGTGCCATTGCGCCCAGTCGCATCACAGACTGGCGCGCGGTGTCAGAACCTGCCAGCCAATAAACACCACGACAAGACATCCCATGCCGCCTGCGCCGTCATCAACCACTACGACTAGCATGCGGCATGGGCAGGGCGGCAAGATGAAGACTCAGTAGCCTTCGACTAGAGACAACTACCGGCATAATTGCAGATACGGTAGATAATAGACAATCTTCCCGGGACCACCTGTCGGGTCCCGGCTCCCCTTGTAAGCCGCCCGAGTCTTGGACTATAAAAGGCTCGGGTAGGCGTCGATAGCAGGGGTTCGCACTTTGCAACTCATACGCTAGCCATACACTCTCAAGCTGTAACTCACCCCGGAGCTCAGGCCTCCGGTCCTGAGCAGCAAGCAATACAGCGAGCTCCATAGCTCGCCGTGGACGTAGGGTTTTACGCTCCGGCGGCCTGAACCACGTAAAACTCGCCGTGTCAAGCTCTTACTAACTCGTCCATCTGCGCAAGCTCTCCGCTAGAGACTAGCCCCACCGAAAAAAGAACCTCCACGGGCTGCCCGGTGCAGGCCCGGGGGAAGTGTCGACTGAACACTTCGACATTTGGCACGCCAGGTAGGGGGCTTTTCTCCTAGCGCGACGAGTTTCCGCCGACGAAGATGACCAAGCTTCCTTCAGCTGCGAACTCTCCCCCCTCGCCTCTGCGGCAGACTGCGACCAGGGGGGAGTACATGTCGACACACTCGGGACGGAGTGTGTCGGTACGAGCTGGGAGCCAGCAACCGGCTCTGGCAGCGCCGACCCCGGCAATGCAGGCTCCAACCAGCTTCAAGTCTTCAGTAGCGCTGGGCGTGCCCAGTGGGGGTGCGTTAGCTGCGGCGAGAGCGCTACTGTACAATCCGCCCGCTGGGGACGCGACTCAGGCAGCGACCCGGCAGTGGATCCGCGAGGTAGACCGTCTCTTCATCGCCGCCGCAGACCCTCGACCTCGGCGGGGACGACGCTCTGGCCAATCGGTCGTGTCGCTGATGCGCGCACCATTGGATGACGAGCAGACGGCAGACTCCAGCTCTACCAGCCCCCAATCAACAGATCTGAGGACGGAGCTGGAGCGGTGTCACCTGGGTCAAGATGCCCGGGTATACCTCGAGTGGCGCCGAGAAAGGCGTCGCCACCAAGAGGCTGACGACAGCATGACGTCCTGCATATGGCGCCCCCGGCCTATGGTGCAGCCTTGCCCATGCCGGGGCATGCGGTGCACAGTGCGAACCAAGTGTTCGCGGCATCAGAACCTGCGGCGAAAGAAGCAGGGTGTGCGGCCCTCGCGCCCCACCTTCGCTTCACGAAATGGCCGCGCAAGTTTCGGCCGCTCCTGCCCGAGAAGTACGACGGCAGTGTCAACCCGGCGGAATTCCTCCAGATCTATTCCACCGCCATGCTTGCCGCAGGAGGGAATGAAGCCGTCATGGCCAATTACTTCCCTGTCGCCTTGACTGGCCCAGCTCGGTCTTGGCTCATGAACCTCCCCCAGGGTTCCGTAACTTCCTGGGGAGAGCTTTGCCGACAGTTCATAGCCAACTTCGGCAGTTCCTACACCCGGCCTGGCACGGAGCTTGACCTCCATGCCATCCAACAACAACCTGGGGAGTCGCTGTGCTCTTTCATCCAGCGGTTCTCCCAGGTGCGGAACACCATCCCACACATTCAAAATGCTTCTGTGGTGGTGGCGTTCCGACAAGGCGTCCAAGACAAGAAGATGCTTGAGAAACTCGCGACCAGGGAGGTCCGCGATGCCTCTAAGCTCTTCAGCCTGGCGGACAAGTGCGCCAGGGCAGCCGAGGGACGGAACTGGCACTCACTGCCATCCTCCGAGTCAGGAGGGATGCCCGGATCTGGTCCTACTCCCTATGAAGGCAGCAGGAAGACCAAGAGCCGTGGCAGAAGCAAGATAAGACTGCCGGCCGTGACCCAAGCTGTCACTGCGGCGACGCTCAGTGGGGCTCGGGGGCCGCGCCCTGACAAGAGGCAGCGAAAGTCACCGACCCCGGAAGATAGCCAGGACAACATGTGCCCCGTGCACGGCAGCTGTCGCCACACTACTGCTGAGTGCTGGGAGATCCGGAGGCTCGCAGAGCACTTCCGCAAGGGGAAGCGGCAGCGGACTGATGCCCTGCCCTTCCGCCCAAAGGAAGATAGGCAGGGGGTGGATGTTCCAGACAACATCGACCACCCAGAGGAGATCCAGGAGCCTCAGCGTGTCGTGAAGGCGGCATGCAATCGTGAGGACTCCGGCTCCAGCGACGACGAGCGTCGGAAGAAGCTCTACGTCATATACGGCGGGTCCGCCGACCCCTCGTCCCGAAGCACAGTCAAGACTCTGCGCCGAGCGGTAGCGTCGGTGGCGCCACTCCCGAGTGCTGCACCGCACCTTAAGTGGATGGGAACCCCCATCAGCTTTGACGCCACCGACTGCCCCAGGAACATGGCTGGGGCCGGCCAACTACCGCTCCTGGTGGCCCCTACCATCGCCAACGTGAGAATGTACCACGTTTTGGTAGATGGAGGGGCTGGGCTGAACCTCATCAGCCGTGCAGCTTTCCAAAAGCTGCAGGTCCCGATGGCCAAGCTCACCCCGTCGAGCCCGTTCTCAGGGGTAGGGCCGGGACAGGTTATCCCCTACGGCAACATTAGTCTCCCGGTGACCTTTGGGGCTCCGGACAGCTATCGAACAGAGTACATTCTGTTCGACGTAGCGGAGATAGACCTCCCCTTCAACGCCATAATCGGCAGGCCAGCCCTGTATCGGTTCATGGCTGTAGCCCACTACGGCTACCTCGTCCTGAAGATGCCAACTCCGACGGGCGTTCTCAGGATTTGTGGGGACCGCACTGCTGCAGTGTCAGCCCTGGAGAAGCTCCAAGCACTCGCAACAGCTGGGGCATCAGCCCCCGGCAATACGGAGCCGGACCAGCTCCGCCCGAGCGCACGTCACCGTGCTTCCACCACAGCACCCCGAGTGCAACCTCTCGACGAGGGCGGCGTCCCCTTAAAGGTCATCCAAGTCGGCGCCGAAGCTACCCAGACCACCCGGGTAGCCGGGGGCCTGGATAGCAAATAGGAAGGCGCGCTCGTCACCTTCCTCCGGCACAACGTTGACGTGTTTGCATGGCAGCCGTCACAGATGCCGGGGATCCCCAGGGAGGTGATCGAGCACCACTTGAAATTCTTCCCCGACGCCCGGCCGGTTCAACAGAAGCCCCGCAAGCAGTCCATCGAGCGGCAGAACTTCATCCGTGAAGAAGTCAAGAAGCTGCTGGACGCTGGCTTCATACGGGAGGTCCACCACCCTCGATGGTTGGCGAACCCCGTCGTTGTCCCGAAGGCCGGCGGGAAGCTCCGGATGTGCATCGACTACACCAGTCTCAATAAGGCATGTCCTAAAGATCCATTCCCTCTCCCCAGAATAGATCAAATAGTAGACTCAACGTCAGGCTGTGATATGCTGTGCTTCCTAGACGCCTACTCGGGTTTCCATCAGATCCCCATGTCTAGGGAGGACGAGGAGCACACCTCCTTCATCACAGTAGACAGCCTTTATTGCTATGTGTCTATGCCTTACGGCCTAAAGCATGCACTTCCCACCTTTGTGTGGGCAATGCACAAAACCTTCGGGGAGTTAATAAGAGACCTGGTTGAGGTGTATGTCGATGACATAGTTGTCAAGGTCAAGCAGGGTTCATCCCTACTAGATAACCTAGCTTTAGTCTTTGATAAGTTGCGCTCTACGCGCACCATGCTGAACCCAGATAAATGTGTGTTCGGCGTGTCCTCTGGGAAGCTCTTAGGGTTCCTGGTCTCGCACCGAGGGATTGAGGCCAATCCAGAGAAGATCAAGGCCATCGACTTGATGCGGCCCCCTGCCCGCGTCAAGGATGTCCAGAAACTCACGGGATGTCTAGCCGCGCTGAGTCGGTTTATACCGAGGCTAGCAGAGCGGGCACTCCCTTTCTTTAAGCTCCTGCGCAAGTCAGGCCCCTTTGCCTGGACTGACGAAGCAGAAGAGGCTTTCCAGGAGTTGAAGCGACTCCTGACAACCCTGCCTATCATGGTAGCTCCTGAGCCCGGAGAGCACCTGCTGCTCTACATCGCGGCGACAACTGAAGTGGTGAGTATGGTCCTCGTCGCAGAGCGGCCAGACCTCTCACCCTCGCAACCTGCTCCGGTAGCAGAAGACAGACACCAGGGGGGCCCGCAGGACCAAGACGGTCTCCCGGACCCCCTGAAGGTCCAAGACGACCTCCCGGAGGCCCAGGACGGCCTCCCGGACCCCCGAGATAAATCTCCAGGGTCCAATTGGGATCTCCCGGAGGTCCCTCGAGACCCCCCGGAGCTCCCGGATGATCAAGAAAGCTTGAGGGCCTCCGGGTCCCAGTTCCCGGAGGCCCCCGTGGGTCCACCCACCTCCAGCGGGCCGAGGCCAATGGACGAGGAGCTCCCAAGCCTAAGGGAGAGAGTCCGAACCATACAGAGGTCTGTCTATTACATCAGTGAAGTACTTCATGAGGCCAAGACAAGGTACCTAGAAGTCCACAAGCTGCTGTATGCGGTGCTCGTGGCCTCCAAGAAGCTCCGCCACTACTTCCAGGCCCACCGGGTCTCAGTAGTCACCTCGTATCCGCTGAAGACAATTCTTCACAGCCCCCATGCGACTGGCAACGTTGCTAAATGGGCGGCGGAGCTGGCGGAGTTTGAGCTGGACTTCCTCCCACGTCATGCAGTTAAGAGCCAAGCACTGGCTGACTTTGTGGCGGAGTGGACACCAACGAAGACTGACCCAGGGGGCCATGAAGGCCGAGAGCTAGAGCCTAAAGCAACGGTCTTCACCGAACCCCACTGGACACTCTTCTTCGACGACTCCTCGTGAAAGCAGGGGGCCGGTGCCGGCGTACTGCTCCTCATGCCATCGGGGGAACAGTTTGGGTATATGGTGCGTCTCAATTTCAAGGCAACCAACAACATGGCGGAGTATGAGGCACTCATCTTTGGCCTGCAGACAGCCCTGTCTTTATGCGCTCGCCAGTTGTTGGCACAGGGCGACTCCCAGCTGGTCATCAAGCAAGTCAAGGGCGAATGCTCCTGCAACGACCCGCAGCTAGCTGCGTATCTGCTTCACATGCAGATGTTGGAGAAAGAATTCCTCGCCTTGGACCTGCACCACGTACCGCGCGCTGGTAATGCCGCAGCCGACAACCTTTCAACGAAAGCTTCCACCGGAGCCCCCGCGCCTGAGGGAGTTTTTGAGAGGACGTTGCTGCAGCCCACAGCCCGGCCCGCCGAGCCGGGCGAAGGGGGCTTGACCAGCACCTCGAAGCTGGCGGTCCCGGTGGCCCTACAGCCATGGATGCCGCCAAGGATCGTAAGCGTCACTGGGGACTCCGTGCAACCCAGCGCTCAAGATCCAGAAGCTCAAGTCAGACCCGATGCATGGATCACGGAGATCCGGGACTACTTGAAGAACAATATCCTCCCTGATGAACATGCAACCGCTGAACGGATTGTGAGTATGGCTAAGAGGTACGCGCTGGTAGAGGGGGATCTCTACCGGCGTGGCGCCAACCACATCCTATTGCGGTGCATAACTCAGGGGGAAGGCTGCGACTTGCTCGCTGAGATCCATGGAGGCTGTCGGTACCTGAGATATGGGGTACCCCCGCGCACTGGGTAAAATGCCTAAGGTGCTCGCCCTTCTCCGCAGGGAGAGCTCCGAAGGCGCCACGCGTCTGGCGGGGCCGGACCTCCCTCTCCTCAGAGGAGAGCTCCGGGCCCGCCACGTGGCATACAGAAGCCGGACCTCCCCCTCCGCGGGAGTGAGGTCCGAAGACGCCACGCGTCCAGCGAGGCCGGACCTCCCTCTCCTCAGAGGTGAGCTCCGGGCCCGCCACGTGGCATGCAGAAGCCGGACCTCCCCCTCCGCGGGAGAGAGGTCCGAAGGCGCCACACGTCCAGCGGGGCTGGACCTCCCTCTCCTCAGAGAAGAGCTCCGGACCCGCCACGTGGCTGGAAGAACGGTGCTGCCTGCCCCCGAGCGGTAGGCAGCGGGCGTAAAGGCGCCCCTCACCTTGCCCGTACAAGGAATTCAAGGCCCGCGTCTTCCCAAGACGCGGAAACGCGGAGCACGCGCCTGTCAGGTGCCGTTGCGTCCAGTCGCATCACAGACTGGCGCGCGGTGTCAGAACCTGACAGGTAATAAACGCCGCGACAAGACATCCCATGCCGCCTGCGCCGTCATCAACCACTACGACTAGCGCACGGCATGGGCAGGGCGGCAAAAGGAAGACTCAGAAGCCTTCGACCGGAGGCAACCACCGGCATAACTACAGATACGGTAGATAATAGACAATCTCCCCGGGACCACCTGTCGGGTCCCGGCTTCCCTTGTAAGCCGCCCGAGCCTTGGACTATAAAAGGCTCGGGTAGGCGTCGATAGCATGGGTTCGCATTCTGCAACTCATACGCTAGCCATACACTCTCAAGCTGTAACTCACCCCCAAGCTCAGGCCCCGGCCCTGAGCAGCAAGCAATACAGCGAGCTCCATAGCTCGCCGTGGACGTAGGGTTTTACGCTCCGGCGGCCTGAACCACGTAAGACTTCCCGTGTCAAGCTCTCACTAACTCGTCCATCCGCGCAAGCTCTCCGCTAGGAACTAGCCCCTCCGAAAAAAGAACCTCCGCGGGCTGCCCAGTGCAGGCCCGGGGGAAGTGTCGATCGCACACTTCGACATTTGGCGCGCCAGGTAGGGGGCTTTTCCCCTAGCGCGACGAGTTTCCGCCAACGAAGATGACCAAGCTCCCTTCAGCGGCAAGCTCTCCTCCTCTGCATTCACGGCGAACCGTGACCAGCGGAGAGTACATGTCGACGCACTCAGGACGGAGTGTGTCGGCACAAGCGGGTAGCCAGCAGCCGACTCCGGCTATGCAGGCCCCGACCAGCGTGAGGTCTTCTGCAGCGCTGAGCGTACACCACGGAGGTGCGCTAGCTGCAGCAAGGGCGCTGCTACGCAACCCACCTGCAGGGGATGCGCCCCATTCAGCAACCCAGCAATGGGTCCGTGAGGTGGACCGCCTCGTCGTCGCCGCCGCGAACCCTCGGTTTCGGTGAGGGCGGCGCCCAGGGCAACCAGCTGTGTCGCTGACGCGCACACCCACGGTTGACGGGCTAACGGCGGATTCCAGCTCCTCCAGGCTCCTGTCGACGGACCTGCGAAGGGAACTGGAGCAGTGCCACTTGGGGCAGGACGCCCGAGTGTACCTCGAGCGACGTCGAGAGAGGCGTCGCAACCATGAGGCAGGCGACAGCATGTCATCGGCCTCGACACAACCGGAAGGGCAGGCCTTCGCCATGCGAGCCCCGCCTCAGGCATATGCTGCGCAACATATGCCACCACCATATGCGCCGCAAGTAGCGGCCCCGGTCTATGGTGCAGCCTTGCCCATGCCGGGATACGTGGTGCCAGGTGTGAACCACCTGCTCGCAGCACCAGTACCTGCAGCGGCAGGTGCAGGATGTGCGGCTCTTGCGCCCCACCTTCGCTTCACAAGGTTGCCGCGCAAGTTTCGCCCGCACTTGCCCGAGAAGTACGACGGAAGCGTCAACCCGGCGGAGTTCCTCCAGATCTACTCCACCGCCGTACTTGCTGCAGGAGGCGATGAGGCTGTCATGGCCAACTACTTTCCCGTCGCCTTGACCGGCCCGGCCCGGTCCTGGCTCATGAATCTACCCCAGGGGTCCATAACCTCCTGGGGTGAGCTCTGCCGGCAGTTCGTCGCCAACTTCGGCAGCTCCTACACCCGTCCCGGCACGGAGCTCGATCTCCACGCCGTCAAGCAACAACCTGGGGAGTCGCTGCGCTCTTTCATCCAGCGGTTCTCTCAGGTGCGCAACACCATCCCACATATCCAAAGCGCCTCTGTGGTGGTGGCGTTCCGACAGGGTGTCCGGGACGAGAAAATGCTCGAGAAACTCGCGACCAGAGAGGTCCACGACGTCTCGGAGCTCTTCAGCCTGGCGGATAAGTGCGCCAGGGCAGCCGAAGGGCGGAACTGGCACGCACTACCTACCTCCGAGTCAGGAGGGCAGCCCGGGTCCGGAGCTGCTGCCTATGGGGGTGGCAAGAAGACCAAGAACCGGGGGAGTGGAAAGATGAAGCCACCATTCACGGCCCCCGTCGCCGCAGCTGCGACAACCAGCGGAGCTCGGGGGGCCGCGCCCCGACAAGAGGCAGCGGCAATCACCGGCCCCAGACAGTGGCCAGGGCAGGCTATGCCCCGTGCATGGAACCTGCAACCATACAGCTGCCGAGTGCTTGGAGATCCAGAGGCTCACAGAGCGCTTCCGTAATGGAAGACAGCAGAGGGCTGAGGCACCGCCCTACCCTCAGAGGGATGGCAAACAGAAGGCCGATGCCCCAGTCACCGCTGCCCACCAAGTGGGGTACCAGGAGCCTCAGCGTGTCATAAAGACAGTGCATGACGGAGAGGACTCCAGTTCTGACGGTGACGGGCCAAGGTGTTAGCCAGCTGCGGCACGCCTCCGTGCCTCGAACATACCTCTCGGGGGCCGCCTAGGGTCCGTCAACCCCTTGAAGGCCTTGCCAGAAGGGGGAGACGCCTTAGGTCATCCAAGGCGAGCCCGGGTCCACCTACCCCTTGAAGGCCTTAGCCAGAAGGGGAGAACTCCCCGGGGGCACCGGAGAGAAGCCACGCAGGACCTGATCCAGCGTGAAGACAACAACTTTGACAAGACTCGGCTTGCAGGGAACACCCCACAACGCACGGTCTCGGCTAATGCTCTAAGCACTACTGCCAAAGAACCAGACGCGACGGGGGCCCGCAAGAAGGCAGCCTTGTGAAGCGGCACGCTATATTCCAAGAAGGACCCATAAGCTCTCCCCCAGCAGGGAAGGTCCCTTCCGAATCATGAAAGCTGCCGCCCCAGGTACACATGCCTTTCAACCGAGAGTGGGATCCATTCCAAAAAATCCTTACCATGGAGCAACACTGTAAGTCCTACTTACTGAGCATCGGTAGAACAGGGTTATTCACTTCTGTAATAGACCCCATAGAACTTAGGAACAGAGCTTGGGGTAGCTAAGTCTCAAGGGACGGTACAGGACTACGTCCAGTTTAGCCTGGTTCTGACCCTAAGCGCGTAGAGTCTTGCTTCCCTTGTAGACGAGGCGGAACATTGCCCCCACGAACAGCCAGAATTCCACCTATGGGCGCGAATACAGAGACCTGTTCTACTTAGCTCCTTCTCTTGCGCTCATTTAAATTATGCATTAATTTTTATGATCGCACTATCTCTGTATGTTCATCATACGTCTAGCTCCCCCTCTCCTGCGCTCACCCATAGTCGGCATTTGCTATCCTCCCGAAGGCGGCTGCGCTTGAGGCACCTGCCGATGGCCGAGTGAGTCTCTCGGGCCTCCCCCAGTCAGGTGTTGCGGCGTCAGTTGGTCACCTCCAGGAAAGGCCAGCGTTGTGCATGGGGGGTCCAGGGTGCGTATCCAGCTTAGCCGGCCCAGAGCCCAAAGCATGCTCATCCTGCTCCCCGGAGGTCCAGGGGAGTACGTCCGCTTTGCCTGGTCATGAACCCAAAGCGCGTGCACTCTGCTTCCCCAGCGCTTGGCCCGGTACTAGGGATCGGACGGCCGTACCCGGACCTCGGAGGGAGCCGGAGCTCCGGTGCCTCGTGCACAGAATTGCCCAAGCCCCGTATAGCGGGCCAGGACCATAAGACGGATAAGACTAGGAGACAGGAGGGGAGGACCCCCCGAGGAGAATTACGTTTCCTCTACCTGTGTGCAGGACCTTCAGGTTACGGCAACAGGGACTGCATGAAGCGGGGGGAAAGGAGCTACCAGCTACACCGGCCTGGGACTGGAAGGACCGGGACCTGTTCCCCCAGAGGGGCAGGGCCCGGGGGTCCCGCGTGTCCAGCAGGCCCGGAACTCCTTCCTTGAGGGCTCCGGGCTCGCCACGTGGCAGGCAGGAATTGGACCTCCCCCCTCAGCGGGAGGGCTCCGAAAGCCCTACGTGTCCAACATGACCGGGGCTCCCGTCTCTTAAGGAGGAGCTCCGGACCCACCACGTGGCCGGCAGATTTGGAGCTCCCCCATAGGGCGAGGTTCGGAGACCTCCGGGGGCCCCTAACACAGTTAGGACCCGGGGGGGGTGTCTGAGCGAAGCTCCGAGATTGGAAATGACCTCTGAGTACCTTGCGGAGCTAAGGACTCAGCCAGGCAAAGCCAAGAAGGAGGGAAAAGCATCACAGACACAAGTATCCAAGAGAGTCAATTTAAGCAAGGCTCCTTGAGCTGGACTACAGACTCGATAAAAAAGGGAAAAGCAAGTCCTAAGGATCACCCGGCTCTCGCCGGAACCTTGCTGCTACAAGGGCGGCCACATCCGCGACTTCAGCCCTGGCAGCTTCCTCCCGCTCCGCGGCTGGGCCCTCTCTTGCTGGCTCCAGTGAGAAAGAGGGGTCACGGCTCTTGAAGCATGCCAGCACATGCGAGGCGACCTCTAAAGCCAAGCCGCGGCCCTCGGCTTCAAGCTCGCTGGCGACCACCGAGTCGAGTCTGTCCAGCTTGGCGCCGATCGACTCCAAAGCAGGGATCACCTCTGCCACCTGCAATGCGGGAGTTGCGGCCCTCACCGGACTGAAACCAAGAGGGATCAGGGCGGACCCCGCCCGATCCACGAAGCCTGAGACCGCAAGGGCCTCGGAGGACCGTAGGGCTGAGAGTTCCTCCACCTCGCGGCGGGCCGCCCGCAGAGCCTCCAGGTTCCTCTCGGAGAATTCCTTCTCCTGGGCCGCCAGGGAACTCTCCCGAAGGCGGAGGGTCTCGGCTAGCCGCTCCAACTCAGTGGCCCTGAAGCCGGCAGTCAACTCGCGGTCCAAGACCGCCCGGCGATCATGGGAGACCTGTTCATCCCTCAGGTCGAGGTCTGCCTTCAGAATCTCCAGTTCCTCCATCCGAGCTCGGAGGTCATCCTCGCCCGCTGCCAGCTGCGTGGCGACCCTCTCTGCCTCAGCTGCCACGGAACGCTCCCGCTCCTCAACGGCGAGTTCGCGGCACTCCAACTGCTGCCGTATTTCCACAGCAGCTGAGAGGCTCTCTTCGGCCCGGGCGTGAGCCTCCAGGGCCTCCCTGTTGATCCGCCGCGACTGGGTGTCCATGCGGTCAACAGCCCGCTTCATCCGGTCGATGAGCGTTTCCCGGAAGTCGAGCAACTCGCGCCTGGAGTCGAGTTCGCTCTTAACCTTCGCGGTCCTCTCCCGCAAAAGGATCCCCCAGGTGAGGAGGCGGTCCCGTTCAACCGTATACTCCTCCCGCTCACGCCCTAGTGCAGCCAAGACCTGCCGGACGCTCGACTCGGCGAGCACGAAGGCGTCCGCCAGAGGCAATGGAGCAACAGAAGCTGGGGCAGTCCCCCCGACCTCCTCCATTACCTCGTCCTCGGGAAGAGCCGGCGCGCCAGCCGCCGAGACAAGACGCCGATCAGGAGAAACTGGCCCAGCAGCCCTGGCAGCCGGGCCATCCGGGCTCTCTTCAGCTTCAGGCTCCTTGACCTGAGGAGGGGGACGAGCCGGGGAAGACGGAGCTGGAGAAGAAGCCAGGCCGCCTAGTGCAGGATCAACCTGTGCTGGCTCGGGGGCCGCGGTAACCGTCTCGGCAGGAAGAGACGGCGCCGCCGCGGAGTCCGGGCACACCGGAATAGGAGAAGTCCATGCTGGCCTGGGGGCCGCAGCAGTCGCCCCTAGCTCCGAGCGACTCGGCACAGATTCCCCGCAAGACGGGGAAGGCCGAGAAGCGCGGACGCTCCAGCGGGCTCTGAACCCCGACTTCCGAGCCGGGGTAGGATTTCCAGAGCCCGCTACCGTCTCCGACGACCGCTCCGCAGTCGCGTGGACTGGCGGAACAGGGGACGCCGCAGAGGCTTCCCCTAGCACATCAGCCCGGGGCCTCTTCAAGTCGCCACCGGAGGGAGTGTCAGGCACCCCAGAATCCCGACTTGGCACCGGCGCCGTTGCTGGAGGAGATCGGGCGCGTTTCTTCTCTGGCAGCGGGTTGGAAGCCATGGCAAGGGAGAGCTCAAAGGCAAGAAAGCAAAAGCGCAAGAGTCCAAGAAGAAACGCAGAGAAGTGCGAAGGGAAGCTACAACGTGGGTGAGACCCCCTCTAAAAAGCTTCCCGGTGTAGTTCCAAGCGATTCGGAACTCTTCGAATACCCCGCACCAGCAACCGCTTTGGTTCCTAGACCGAGTGCCGATGATGGGTGGGCCCAAGCCGCTTAACTGGAGCGGTGGGGGCAAGGAGTCATTCTCCTAAGAAGATGAGCCGGCAAGGCCCTTCGGCGGTTCCCGAAGAAAGCGCCGCAACGTACAGAAGTGGCAGCCTTGGGAACCACCGCAGTAAAAGCAATCATCAAGTGGGCGCACGCTCTCACGACCCCGCGGCCGTTCGTGCCCCAGCAGCGGTCAAGTCGGGACTTCGAGAAAGTGCGCGGATCGGAAGAGACGGAGGTCCCACCTCGGGCTCGCTATCTCCCCCAAGATGGGCCCGGGGGCCACTGTCGGTACCTGAGATATGGGGTACCCCCGCGCACAGGGTAAAATGCCTAAGGTGCTCGCCCTTCTCCGCAGGGAGAGCTCCGAAGGCGCCACGCGTCTGGCGGGGCCGGACCTCCCTCTCCTCAGAGGAGAGCTCCGGGCCCGCCACATGGCATACAGAAGCCGGACCTCCCCCTCCGCGGGAGAGAGGTCCGAAGACGCCATGCGTCCAGCGAGGCCGGACCTCCCTCTCCTCAGAGGTGAGCTCCGGGCCCGCCACGTGGCATGCAGAAGCCGGACCTCCCCCTCCGCGGGAGAGAGGTCCGAAGGCGCCACGCGTCCAGTGGGGCTGGACCTCCCTCTCCTCAGAGAAGAGCTCCGGACCCGCCACGTGGCTGGAAGAACGGTGCTGCCTGCCCCCGAGCGGTAGGCAGCGGGCGTAAAGGCGCCCCTCACCTTGCCCGTACAAGGAATTCAAGGCCCGCATCTTCCCAAGACGCGGAAACGCGGAGCACGCGCCTGTCAGGTGCCGTTGCGTCCAGTCGCATCACAGACTGGCGCGCGGTGTCAGAACCTGACAGGTAATAAACGCCGCGACAAGACATCCCATGCCGCCTGCGCCGTCATCAACCACTACGACTAGCGCACGGCATGGGCAGGGCGGCAAAAGGAAGACTTAGAAGCCTTCGACCGGAGGCAACCACCGGCATAACGACAGATACGGTAGATAATAGACAATCTCCCCAGGACCACCTGTCGGGTCCCGGCTTCCCTTGTAAGCCGCCCGAGCCTTGGACTATAAAAGGCTTGGGTAGGCGTCGATAGCAAGGGTTCGCATTCTGCAACTCATACGCTAGCCATACACTCTCAAGCTGTAACTCACCCCCAAGCTCAGGCCCCCGGCCCTGAGCAGCAAGCAATACAGCGAGCTCCATAGCTCGCCGTGGACGTAGGGTTTTACGCTCCGGCGGCCTGAACCACGTAAAACTTCCCGTGTCAAGCTCTCACTAACTCGTCCATCCGCGCAAGCTCTCCACTAGGAACTAGCCCCTCCGAAAAAAGAACCTCCACGGGCTGCCCAGTGCAGGCCCGGGGGAAGTGTCGATCGCACACTTCGACAGAGGCGAATGTGGAAGTCATTCTTCCTCACGCACGCTTGTCGGTAAAGCCTTCCGGCATGGCTTCTACTGGCCGACAGCACTCCACGATGTCGTCAAGCTGGTCGAGAGCTGCAAGGCGTGCCAGTTCCACGCCAAGCAGATCCATACACCGGCTCAGGCGGTACAGATGATCCCGCCCTCGTGGCCGTTTGCCGTATGGGGGCTGGACATCCTGGGACCATTCCCCAGAACCATCGGGGGATTCCGGTACCTCTATGTCGCTATCGACAAGTTCACCAAGTGGCCGGAAGCTACACCAGTTGTCACCATCAACAAACAATCCACAGTAAAGTTCATCAAGTCCATTGTCTGCCGGTTCGGGGTCCCAAACAGGATCATCACCGACAACGGGACCCAGTTCACCAGCGCAGCGTTCCAAGACTACTGCGAGGACCTTGGTATTCAGGTATGCTATGCCTCTGTCGCCCACCCGAGGAGCAATGGGCAAGTTGAGAGGGCCATCGCGGAGATTCTCCGGGGCCTTAAGACTCGCACCTTCACCAGCCTGAAGAAACATGGTGCCAACTGGGTAGATGAGCTTCCGAGCACACTATGGGCTAACCGGACATCCCAGAGCCGGGCCACCGCGGAGACACCCTTCTTCATGTTGTACGGGGCTGAAGCTGTACTTCCCCCAGAAATCACCATGAAGTCTCACCGTGTCCGGGCTTACGACGAAGCCACGCAGGACAACCTCCGGCGTGGAGAAATCGACCTCGTCGACGAGGTCCGATTACATGCGGCACTCCATAATGCGTGGTACAGACAAGCGCTTCGGCGCTACCACCAAAGGTCTGTGCGTGCCCGGGAGCTGCAGGAGGGTGACCTGGTGTTGCGGCGCATACTTTCTCGCGAAGGGACCCACAAACTCTCCCCTAGTTGGGAAGGCCCCTTCCGAGTAGCAAAAGTATGCCGCCCCGGGTGTGTGCGCCTTTCCACCGAGGATGGGGACCTGCTCCCGAACCCTTGGAACATAGAGCACCTCCGTAAGTTCTACCCCTAGAGCAAAAATAGGACAGTACTTTCTTTTCGTAATAAACTCCATAGTGTCCAGGAGCAGCGCTCGGAGCAGCTAAACCCCAGGGGACGGTCCAGGACTACGTTCAGCTTTGCCTGGTTCCGACTCCAAGCGCGTAGAGTCTTGCTTCCCCTCTTAATGGGGTGGGTCATGGCCTCCATGTTTAGCCTGCCTTCCTCCTATGGAAAGTTGTACGAAAAGAAATCTGCTCTACTTTGCTCTTTCCTTGTACTCATTTAAACTTTGAATTGAGTTTTTTAATCACCCTTGCAGTGCATGGTTGCCATGTGCTCAGCTCCCTCTCTCTACAAGTCCCCAAACACCAAACACATGGTTAGGGGCTGTAAGTCAAATAAGACTATGAGATAAGGGAGGGGGAGCCCCCAAGGAGAATTACGTTTCCTCTGCCTGTGTGCAGGACCTCCAGGTTACGGCAACAGGGACTGCATGAAGCGGGGGGAAAGGAGCTACCAGCTACTCCGGCCTGGGACTGGAAGGACCGGGACCTGCCCCTCCCGCAGGGGCGGGACCCGGGGGCCCCACGTGTCCAGCGGGCCTGGAACTCTCTCCTCCCTTGAGGAGGGCTCCGGGCTCGCCACGTGGTGGGCGGAAGCCGGACCTCCCCCTCGGTGGGAGGGCTCCGAAAGCCCTACGTGTCCAACATGGCCGGAGCTCCCGCCTCTTAGGAAGGAGCACCGGACCCGCCACGTGGCAGGCAGATCTGGAGCTCCCCATAGGGCGAGATCCGGAGACCTCCGGGGGCCCCTAACACGGTTAGGACCCAGGGAGGGTGTCTGTGCAAAGCTTCGAGATTGGAAATGGCCTCTGAGTACCTTGCGGAGCTAAGGACTCAGCCAGGCAAAGCCAAGAAGGAGAGAAAAAGCATCACAGACACAAGTATCCAAGAGAGTCAAATTAAGCAAGGCTCCATGAGCTGAACTACAGACTCGATAAGAAGAAAGAAACAAGCCCCAAGGGTCTCCCGACACGACCAGAATCCAGAAGTTGCAACAACGGCCGCGTCGCCAGGCTTCAGCCCTGGCGGAACACTCTCGCTCTATGACCAGAGCGCAGGAATCGCCTCCCTCATCACCAGCGCAAAAACCAGTGACACCACGGGAGCTCCTGAGGCCCCCTCCGCAGTATTCAGCGGTCTTCTTGGAGACTCTACCACCTGGGATTCTCCACGGTGCATCGGCGGTTTCCTTCTCCTGAAGTTCCCTCATCACCTGCGCAAAATCCGGTGTCGTCAAGGGGGCCCCTGGAGCCCCCAACCCTCATCACCTGCGCAAAAGCTGGAGTCGTCAAGGGTGCTCCTGAGGCCCTCTCCGCGGCAGTCAGCGGTGTTCTTGGAGACCCTGCCGCCTGGGATTCTCTTCGATGCTTCAGCGGTCCCTTTGAAGACTCCGCCACCCTCAGGGGCAGGGCAGGCAGGCTCCCTGAGTCCCAGGCTTGGTGCAGACGCAACCGCTGGAGGGAGCTGAGAGCAATTCTTCCCCCAGTAAGGCGGGTTGAGAGCAATGGAGAAAGACAAGACTGCACGACCTGAGGGAAGTGCAGGGGCAGGAAGCCTTATAAGAGGAATGTACCCACATGGAGGTTCCATTTAGCAGCTTCCCGGTGCGATTCCAAGCGATTCGGAACTCTTCGAATATCCCGTACCGACAACCGCTTCGGTTCCTAGACCGAATGCCAATGACGGGTGGGCCCAAGCCGCCTAACTGAAGCGGTGGGGGCAAGGAGTCAGTCTCCTAAGAAGATGAGCCGGCAAGGCACTTCGGCGGTTCCCGAAGGAAGCGCCGCAACGTGCAGAAGTGGCAGTCTTGGGAACCGCCGCAGTAAAAGCAACCATCAAGTGAGCGCACGCTCCCACGATCCCGTGGCTGTTCGTGCTCCGGCAGCGGTCAATTTGGGACTTAGAGAAAGTGCGCGGACTGGAAGAGACGGAGGTCCCACCTCGGGCTCGCTATCTCCCCTGAGATGGGCCCGGGGGCCACTGTCGGTACCTGAGATATGGGGTACCCCCGCGCACAGGGTAAAATGCCTAAGGAACTCGCCCTTCTCCGCAGGGAGAGCTCCGAAGGCGCCACGCGTCCGGCGGGGCCGGACCTCTCTCTCCTCAGAGGAGAACTCCGGGCCCGCCGCGTGGCATACAGAAGCCGGACCTCCCCCTCCGCGGGAGAGAGGTCCGAAGGCGCCGCGTGTCCAGCAGGGCCGGACCTCCCTCTCCTTAGAGGAGAGCTCCGGGCCCGCCACGTGGCCAGCAGAAGCCGAGCCTCTCCCTCCGCGGAGAGAGGTCCGGAGGCTCCACGTGCCCCGTGGGACTGACCCTTCTCTTCTCTGAGAAGGGCTCCGGGCCCGCCACGTGGCAGCAGAGCGACGCTGCCTGCCCCGAGTCATAGGCAGCGGGCGTAAATACACCCCATACCTTGCCCGTACAAGGTATTCAAGGCCCGCGTCTTCCCAAGACGCGGAAACACGGAGCACGCGTCTGTCAGGTGCCGTTGCGCCCAGTCGCATCACAGACTGGCGCGCGGTGTCAGAACCTGTCAGCCAATAAACACCGCGACAAGACAACCCATGCCGCCTGCGCCGTCATCAACTGCTACGACTGGCATGCGGCATGGGCAGGGCGGCAAGATGAAGACTCAGAAGCCTTCGACCAGAGACAACTACCGGCATAACTGCAGATACGGTATATAATAGACAATCTTCCCGGGGCCACCTGTCGGGCCCCGGCTCCCCTTGTAAGCCGCCCGAGTCTTGGACTATAAAAGGCTCGGGTAGGCGTCGATAGCAAGGGTTCGCATTTTGCAACTCATACGCTAGCCATACACTCTCAAGCTGTAACTCAACCCCAAGCTCAGGCCTCCGGCCCTGAGCAGCAAGCAATACAGCGAGCTCCATAGCTCGCCGTGGACGTAGGGTTTTATGCTCCGGCGGCCTGAACCACGTAAAACTCACCGTGTCAAGCTCTTACTAACTCGTTCCATCCGCGCAAGCTCTCCGCTAGGAACTAGCCCCTCCGAAAAAAGAACCTCCGCGGGCTGCCCAGTGCAGGCCCGGGGGAAGTGTCGACCGCACACTTCAACACGGGCGATGCACAAAACCTTTGGGGAGTTAATAAGAGACCTAGTTGAGGTGTATGTCGATGACATAGTTGTCAAGGTCAAGAAGGGTTCATCCCTACTAGATAACCTAGCTTTAGTTTTTGACAAGTTGCGCTCTACGCGCACCAAGCTGAACCCAAATAAATGTGTGTTCCGCGTGTCCTCTGGGAAGCTCTTAGGGTTCCTGGTCTCGCACCGAGGGATTGAGGCTAACCCAGAGAAGATCAAGGCCATCGACTTGATGTGGCCCCCTGTCCGCGTCAAGGATGTTCAGAGACTCACGGGATGTCTAGCCGCGCTGAGTCGGTTTATACCGAGGCTAGCAGAGCGGGCACTCCCTTTCTTTAAGCTCCTGCGCAAGTCAG
Source organism: Neostapfia colusana (assembly GCA_030760725.1). Taxonomy (NCBI): domain Eukaryota; kingdom Viridiplantae; phylum Streptophyta; class Magnoliopsida; order Poales; family Poaceae; genus Neostapfia; species Neostapfia colusana. Next base: position 1,836,437 of record JASWHV010000010.1, on the reverse strand, counting down.
GCCCCTTTGCCTGGACTGACGAAGCAGAAGAGGCTTTCCAGGAGTTGAAGCGACTCCTGACGACCCTACCTATCATGGTAGCCCCTGAGCCCGGGGAGCACTTGCTGCTCTACATTGCGGCGACAACATAAGTGGTGAGTATGGTCCTTGTCGCGGAGCGGCCAGACCCCTCACCCTCGCAACCTGCTCCGGTAGCAGAAGACAGACGCCAGGGGGCCCCGCAGGGCCAAGACGGTCTCCCAGACCCCCTGGAGGTCCAAGTCGACCTCCCGGAGGCCCAGGACGGCCTCTCGGACCCCCAAGATAAATCTCCAGGGTCCAATTGGGATCTCCCGGAGGTCCCTCAAGACCCCCCGGAGCTCCCGGATGATCAAGAGAGCTTAAAGGCCTCCGGGTCCCAGTTCCCGGAGGCCCCCGTGGGTCCACCCACCTCCAGCGGGCCCGGAGCCCACCGGGTCTTGGTAGTCACCTCGTATCCGCTGAAGACAATTCTTCACAGCCCCCATGCGACTGGCAACGTTGCTAAATGGGCGGCGGAGCTGGCGGAGTTTGAGCTGGACTTCCTCCCACGTCATGCAGTCAAGAGCCAAGCACTGGCTGACTTTGTGGCGGAGTGGACACCACGAAGACTGACCCAGGGGGCCATGAAGGCGGTGAGCCAGAGCCCAAAGCTCCGGTCTTCACCGAACCCCACTGGACACTCTTCTTCGATGGCTCCTCGCGAAAGCAGGGGGCCGGTGCCGGCGTACTGCTCCTCATGCCATCGGGGGAACAGTTTGGGTATATGGTGCGTCTAAATTTCAAGGCAACCAACAACATGCCGGAGTATGAAGCACTCATCTTTGGCCTGCAGACAGCCCTGTCTTTAGGCGCTCGCCAGTTGTTGGCACAGGGCGACTCCCAACTGGTCATCAAGCAAGTCAAGGGCGAATGTTCCTGCAATGACCCGCAGCTAGCTGCGTATCTGCTCCACGTACAGATGTTGGAGAAAGAATTCCTCGCTTTGGACCTGCACCACGTACCGCGCGCTGGTAATGCCGCAGCCGACAACCTTTCAACGAAGGCTTCCACCGGAGCCCCTGCGCCCGGAGGAGTTTTCGAGAGGACGTTGCTGCGGCCCACAGCCCGGCCCGCCGAGCCGGGCGAAGGGGGCTTGCCCAGCACCTCGAAGCTGGTGGTCCCGGCGGCCCTACAGCCATGGATGCCGCCAAGGATCGTAAGCATCACTGGGGACTCCGTGCAACCCAGCGCTCAAGATCCAGAAGCTCATGTCAGACCCGATGCATGGATCACGGAGATCCGGGACTACTTGAAGGACAATATCCTCCCTGATGAACATGCAACCGCTGAACGGATTGTGCGTATGGCTAAGAGGTACGCGCTGGTAGAGGGGGATCTCTACCGGCGTGGCGCCAACCACATCTGTCGAAGTGTGCGATCGACACTTCCCCCGGGCCTGCACTAGGCAGCCCGCGGAGGTTCTTTTTTCGGAGGGGCTAGTTCCTAGCGGAGAGCTTGCGCGGATGGACAAGTTAGTGAGAGCTTGACACGGGAAGTTTTACGTGGTTCAGGCCGCCGGAGCGTAAAACCCTACGTCCACGGCGAGCTATGGAGCTCGCTATATTGCTTGCTGCTCAGGGCCGGGGGCCTGAGCTTGGGGGTGAGTTACAGCTTTAGAGTGTATGGCTAGCGTATGAGTTGCAGAATGCGAACCCTTGCTATCGACGCCTACCCGAGCCTTTTATAGTCCAAGGCTCGGGCGGCTTACAAGGGAAGCCGGGATCCGACAGGTGGTCCCGGGAAGATTGTCTATTATCTACCGTATCTGTAGTTACGCCGGTGGTTGCCTCTGGTTGAAGGCTTCTGAGTCTTTCTTTTGCCGCCCTGCCCATGCCGCGCACTAGTCATAGTGGTTGATGACGGCGCAGGCGGCATGGGATGTCTTGTCGCGGCGTTTATTACCTGGCAGGTTCTGACACCGCGCGCCAGTCTGTGATGCGACTGGACGCAACGGCACCTGACAGGCGCGTGCTCCGCGTTTCCGCGTCTTGGGAAGACGCGGCCTTGAATACCTTGTACGGGCAAGGTGAGGGGCGCCTTTACGCCCGCTGCCTACCGCTCGGGGGCAGGCAGCACCTTTCTCCCAGCCACGTGGCGGGTCCGGAGCTCTTCTCTGAGGAGAGGGAGGTCCGGCCCCGCTGGACGCGTGGCGCCTTTGGACCTCTCTCCCGCGGAGGGGGAGGTCCGGCTTCTGCATGCCACGTGGCGGGCCCGGAGCTCACCTCTGAGGAGAGGGAGGTCCGGCCCCGCTGGACGCGTGGCGTCTTCGGACCTCTCTCCCACAGAGGGGGAGGTCCGGCTTCTGTATGCCACATGGCGGGCCCGGAGCTCTCCTCTGAGGGGAGGGAGGTCCGGCCCCGCCAGACGCGTGGCGCCTTCAGAGCTCTCCCTGCGGAGAAGGGCGAGCACCTTAGGCATTTTACCCTGTGCGCGGAGGTACCCCATATCTCAGGTACTGACAGTGGCCCCCGGGCCCATCTCGGGGGAGATAGCGAGCCCGAGGTGGGACCTCCATCTCTTCCGATCCGCGCACTTTCTCTAAGTCCCAACTTGACCGCTGCCGGAGCACGAACGGCCGCGGGGTCATGAGAGCGTGCGCCCACTTGATGATTGCTTTTACTGCGGTGGTTCCCAAGGCTGCCACTTTTGCACGTTGCGGCGCTTTCTTCGGGAACCGCCGAAGGGCCTTGCCGGCTCATCTTCTTAGGAGACTGACTCCTTGCCCCCACCGCTCCAGTTAAGCGGCTTGGGCCCACCCGTCATCGGCACTCGGTCTTGGAACCGAAGCGGTTGCGGGTGCGGGGTATTCGAAGAGTTCCGAATCGCTTGGAACTGCACCGGGAAGCTTTTTAGAGGGGGTCTCACCCACATTGTAGCTTCCCTTCGCACTTCTCTGCGTTTCTTCTTGGACTCTTGCGCTTTTGCTTTCTTTCCTTTGAGCTCTCCCTTGCCATGGCTTCCAACCCGCTGCCAGAGAAGAAACGCGCTCGATCCCCTCCAGCAACGGCGCCGGTCCAAGTCGGGATTCTGGGGTGCCTGACACTCCCTCCGGTGGCGACTCGAAGAGGCCCCGGGCTGATGTGCTGGGGGAAGCCTCTGTGGCGTCTTCTGTTCTGCCAGTCCAAGCGACTGCGGAGCGGTCGTCGGAGACGGTAGCGGGCTCTGGAAATCCTACCCCGGCTCGGAAGTCGGGGTTTAGAGCCCGCTGGAGTGTCCATGCTTCCCGGCCTTCCCCGTCTTGCGGGGAATCTGTGCCGATGCGCTCAGAGCCAGGGGCAACTGCTGCGGCCCACAGGCCAGCGTGGACTTCTCCTGTTCCGGTGTGCCCGGACTCCGCGGCGGCGCCGTCTCTTCCTGCCGATACGGCTACCGCGGCCCCCGAGCCAGCACAGGTTGATCCTGCACTAGGCGGCCTGGCTTCTTCTCCAGCTCCGTCTTCCCCGGCTCGTCCCTCTCCTCAGGTCAAGGAGCCAGAAGCTGAAAAGAGCCCGGCTGGCCTGGCTGCCAGTGCCGCGGAGCCAGCTTCTCTTGATCGACGTCTCGTCTCGGCGGCTGGCGCTTCGGCTCTTCCTGAGGACAAGGTAATGGAGGAGGTCGGAGGGACTGCCCCAGCCTCTGTTGCTCCATTGCCTCTGGCGGACGCCTTCGCGCTTGCCGAGTCGAGCGTCCGGCAGGTCTTGGCTGCACTAGGGCGCGAGCGGGAGGAGTATACGGTTGAACGGGACCGCCTCCTCACCTGGGGGAACCTTTTGCGGGAGAGGACCGCGAAGGTTAAGAGCGAGCTCGACTCCAGGCGGGAGTTGCTCGACTTCAGGGAAACGCTTGTCGACCGGATGAAGCGGGCTGTTGACCGCATGGACACCCAGTCGCGGCGGATCAACAGGGAGGCCCTGGAGGCTCACGCCCGGGCCGAAGAGAGTCTCTCTGCTGCTGTGGAAATACGGCAGCGGTTGGAGTGCCGCGAACTCGCCGTTGAGGAGCGGGAGCGTTCCGTGGCAGCTGAGGCAGAGAGGGTCGCCGCGCAGCTGGCTGCGGACGAGGATGACCTCCGAGCTCGGATGGAGGAGCTGGAGATTCTGAAGGCAGACCATGACTTGAGGGATGAACAGGTCTCCCATGATCGCCGGGCGGTCTTGGACCGGGAGTTGACTGCCGGCTTCAGGGCCGCTGAGTTGGAGCGGCTAGCCGAGACTCTCCGCCTTCGGGAGAGTTCCCTGGTGGCCAAGGAGAAGGAATTCTCCGAGAGGAACCTGGAGGCTCTGCGGGCGGCCCGCCGCGAGGTGGAGGAGCTCTCAGCCCTACGGTCCTCCGAGGCCCTTGCGGTCTAAAGCTTCGTGGATCGAGCGGGGTCCGCCCTGATCCCTCTTGGTTTCAGTCAGGTGAGGGCCGCAACTCCCGCATTGCAGGTGGCAGAGGTGATCCCTGCATTGGAGTCGATCGGCGCCAAGCTGGACAGACTCGTCTCGGTGGTCGCCAGCGATCTTGAAGCCGAGGGCCGCGGCTTAGCTTTAGAGGTCGCCTCGCATGTGCTGGCATGCTTCAAGAGCCGCGACCCCTCTTTCTCACTGGAGCCAGCAAGAGAGGGCCCAGCCACGGAGCGGGAGGAAGCTGCCAGGGCTGAAGTCGAGGATGTGGCCGCCCTTGTAGCCGCAAGGTTCCGGCGAGAGCCGGGAGGTCCTTAGGACTTGCTTCTCCCTTTTTTTTATCGAGTCTGTAGTCCAGCTCAAGGAGCCTTGCTTAATTTGACTCTCTTGGATACTTGTGTCTGTGATGCTTTTTCCCTCCTCCTTGGCTTTGCCTGGCTGAGTCCTTAGCTCCGCAAGGTACTCAGAGGTCATTTCCAATCTCGGAGCTTCGCACAGACACCCCCCGGGTCCTAACCGTGTTAGGGGCCCCGGGAGGTCTCAGAACCTCGCCCTATGGGGGGCTCCAAATCTGTCGGCCACGTGGTGGGTCCGGAGCTCCTCCTCAAGAGACGGGAGCTCCGGTCATGTTGGACACATAGGGCTTTCGGAGCCCTCCCGCTGAGGGGGGAGGTCCGGTTCCTGCCTGCCACGTGGCGAGCCTGGAGCCCTCCTCAAGGAAGGAGAGAGTTTCGGGCCTGCTGGACACGCGGGGCCCCTGGGCCCCGCCCCAGCTGGAGGGGCGGGTCCCGGTCCTTCCAGTCCCAGGCCGGTGTAGCTGGTAGCTCCTTTCCCCCCGCTTCATGCAATCCCTGTTGCCGTAACCTGAAGGTCCTGCACACAGGTAGAGGAAACGTAATTCTCCTCGGGGGGTCCTCCCCTCCTGTCTCCTAGTCTTATCCGTCTTATGGTCCTGGCCCGCTATACGGGGCTTGGGCAATTCTGTGCACGAGGCGCCGGAGCTCCGGCTCCCTCCGAGGTCCGGGTACGGCCGTCCGATCCCTAGTACTGGGCCATGCGCTGGGGAAGCAGAGTGCACGCGCTTTGGGTTCATGACCAGGCAAAGCGGACGTACTCCCCTGGACCTCCGGAGAGCAGGATGCGCATGCTTTGGGCTCTGGGCCGGCTAAGCTGGATACGCACCCTGGACCCCCCATGCACAACTCTGGCCTTTCCTGGAGGTGACCAACTGACACCGCAACACCTGACTGGGGGAGGCCCGAGAGACTCACTCGGCCATCGGCAGGTGCCTCAAGCGCAGCCGCCTTCGGGAGGATAGCAAATGCCGACTATGGATGAGCGCAGGAGAGGGGGAGCTAGACGTATGATGAACATACAGAGATAGTGCGATCATAAAAATTAATGCATAATTTAAATGAGCGCATGAGAAGGAGCTAAGTAGAACAGGTCTCTGTATTCGCGCCCATAGGTGGAATTCTAGCTGTTCGTGGGGGCAATGTTCCGCCTCGTCTACAAGGGAAGCAAGACTCTACGCGCTTAGGGTCGGAACCAGGCTAAACTGGACGTAGTCCTGTACCGTCCCTTGAGACTTAGCTACCCCAAGCTCTGTTCCTAAGTTCTATGGGGTCTATTACAAAAGTGAATAACCCTGTTCTACCGATGCTCAGTAAGTAGGACTTACAGTGTTGCTCCATGGCAAGGATTTTTGGGAATGGATCCCACTCTCGGTTGAAAGGCATGTGTACCTGGGGCGGCAGCTTTCATGATTCGGAAGGGACCTTCCCTGCTGGGGGAGAGCTTATGGGTCCTTCTTGGAATATAGCGTGCCACTTCACCAGGCTGCCCTCTTGCGGGCCCCCTTCGCGTTTGGTTCTTGGGCGGTAGTGCTTAGAGCATTAGCCGAGACCTTGCATTGTGGGGTGTTCCCTGCAAGCCGAGTCTTGTCGAAGTTGTTGTCTTCACGCTGGATCAGGTCCCGCGTGGCTTCTCTCGGGGTCCCCCGGGGAGTTCTCCCCTTCTGGCTAAGGCCTTCAAGGGGTAGGTGGACCCGGGCTCGCTTTGGATGACCTAAGGCGTCCCCCCTTCTGGCAAGGCCTTCAAGGGGTTGACGGACCCTAGGCACCCCCCGAGAGGTATGTTCGAGGCACGGAGGCGTGCCGTAGCTGGCTAACGCCTTGGCCCGTCATCGTCGGAACTGGAGTCCTCAGCGTCATGTACTGTCTTTATGACACGCTGAGGCTCCTGGAACCCCACCTGGTGGGCAGCGGTGACTGGGGCATCGGCCTTTTGTTTGCCATCCCTCTGAGGGTAGGGCAGTGCTTCAGCCCTCTGCTGTCTTCCATTGCGGAAGCGCTCTGCGAGCCTCTGGATCTCCCAGCACTCGGCAGCTGTATGGTTGCAGGTGCCATGCACGGGGCATAGCCCGCCTTGGCCACTGTCTGGGGCCGGTGATTGCCGCTACCTCTTGTCGGGGCGCGGCCCCCGAGCTCCACTGGTTGTCGCAGCTGCGGCGACGGGGGCCGTGAATGGTGACTTCATCTTCCCATTCCCCCGATTCTTGGTCTTCTTGCCACCCCCATAGGCAGCAGCACCGGACCCGGGCTGCCCTCCTGACTCGGAGGTCGGCAGTGCGTGCCAGTTCCGCCCTTCGGCTGCTCTGGCGCACTTGTCCGCCAGGCTAAAGAGCTCCGAGACATCGCTGAGCTCTCTGGTCGCGAGCTTCTCGAGCATTTTCTCGTCCCGGACACCCTGTCGGAACGCCACCACCACAGAGGCGCTTTGGATATGTGGGATGGTGTTGCGCACCTGAGAGAACCGCTGGATGAAAGAGTGCAGCGACTCCCCAGGTTGTTGTTTGACGGCGTGGAGGTCGAGCTCCGTGCCGGGACGGGTGTAGGAGCTGCCGAAGTTGGCGACGAACTGCCGGCAGAGCTCACCCCAAGAGGTTATGGACCCCTGGGGTAGATTCATGAGCCAGGACCGGGCTGGGCCGGTCAAGGCGACGGGAAAGTAGTTGGCCATGACAGCCTCATCGCCTCCTGCAGCAAGTACGGAGGTGGAGTAGATCTGGAGGAACTCCGCCGGGTTGACGCTTCCGTCGTACTTCTCGGGCAAGTGCGGGCGAAACTTGCGCGGCCACCTTGCAAAGCGAAGGTGGGGTGCAAGGGCCGCACATCCTGCACCTGCTGCTGCAGGTACTGGCGCTGCGAACAGGTGGTTCGCACCTGGCACCACGTATCCCGGCATGGGCAAGGCTGCACCGTAGGCTGGGGCCGCTACTTGCGGCGCATATGGTGGTGGCATATGTTGCGCAGCATATACCTGAGGCGGGGCTTGCATGGCGAAGGCCTGCCCTTCTGGTTGCGTCGAGGCCGACGACATGCTGTCGCCTGCCTCATGGTTGCGACGCCTTTCTCGACGTCGCTCGAGGTACACCCGGGCGTCCTGCCCCAAGTGGCACCGTTCCAGTTCCCTTCGCAGGTCCGTCGACGGGAGCCTGGAGGAGCTGGAATCCGCCGTTAGCTCGTCAACCGTGGGTGTGCGCGTCAGCGACACAGTCGGTTGCCCCGGGCGCCGCCCTCGCCGAAACCGAGGGTTCGCGGCGGCGACGACGAGGCGGTCCACCTCGCGGACCCATTGCTGGGTCGCTGAATGGGGCGCATCCCCTGCAGGTGGGTTGCGCAGCAGCACTCTTGCTGCAGCTAGCGCACCTCCATGGTGTACGCTCAGCGCTGCAGAAGACCTCACGCTGGTCGGGGCCGGCATAGCCGGAGTCGGCGTTGCCGGAGTCGGCTGCTGGCTACCCGCTTGTGCCGACACACTCCGTCCTGAGTGCGTCGACATGTACTCCCCGCTGGTCACGGTTCGCCGTGAATGTGGTGGGGAAGAGTTTGCCGCTGAAGGGAGCTTGGTCATCTTCGTCGGCGGAAACTCGTCGCGCTAGGGGAAAAGTCCCCCTACCTGGCGCGCCAAATGTCGAAGTGTGCGATCAACACTTCCCCCGGGCCTGCACTGGGCAGCCCGCGGAGGTTCTTTTTTCGGAGGGGCTAGTTCCTAGCGGAGAGCTTGCGCGGATGGACGAGTTAGTGAGAGCTTGACACGGGAAGTTTTACGTGGTTCAGGCCGCCGGAGCGTAAAACCCTACGTCCACGGCGAGCTATGGAGCTCGCTGTATTGCTTGCTGCTCAGGGCCGGGGGCCTGAGCTTGGGGGTGAGTTACAGCTTGAGAGTGTATGGCTAGCGTATGAGTTGCAGAATGCGAACCCTTGCTATCGACGCCTACCCGAGCCTTTTATAGTCCAAGGCTCGGGCGGCTTACAAGGGAAGCCGGGATCCGACAGGTGGTCCCGGGAAGATTGTCTATTATCTACCGTATCTGTAGTTACGCCGGTGGTTGCCTCTGGTCAAAGGCTTCTGAGTCTTTCTTTTGCCGCCCTGCCCATGTCGCGCACTAGTCATAGTGGTTGATGACGGCGCAGGCGGCATGGGATGTCTTGTCGCGGCGTTTATTACCTGGCAGGTTCTGACACCGCGCGCCAGTCTGTGATGCGACTGGACGCAACGGCACCTGACAGGCGCGTGCTCCATGTTTCCGCGTCTTGGGAAGACGCGGCCTTGAATACCTTGTACGGGCAAGGTGAGGGGCGCCTTTACGCCCGCTGACTACCGCTCGGGGGCAGGCAGCACCGTTCTCCCAGCCACGTGGCGGGTCCGGAGCTCTTCTCTGAGGAGAGGTAGGTCCGGCCCCGCTGGACGCGTGGCGCCTTCGGACCTCTCTCCCGCGGAGGGGGAGGTCCGGCTTCTGCATGCCACGTGGCGGGCCCGGAGCTCACCTCTGAGGAGAGGGAGGTCCGGCCCCGCTGGACGCGTGGCATCTTCGGACCTCTCTCCCGCGGAGGGGGAGGTCCGGCTTCTGTATGCCACGTGGCGGGCCCGGAGCTCTCCTCTGAGGAGAGGGAGGTCCGGCCCCGCCAGACGCGTAGCGCCTTCGGAGCTCTCCCTGCGGAGAAGGGCGAGCACCTTAGGAATTTTACCCTGTGCGCGGAGGTACCCCATATCTCAGGTACCGACAACATCCTATTGCGGTGCATAACTCAGGGGGAAGGCTGCGACTTGCTCGCTGAGATCCATGGAGGCGAATGTGGAAGTCATTCTTCCTCACGCACGCTTGTCGGTAAAGCCTTCCGGCATGGCTTCTACTAACCGACAGCACTCCAGGATGCCGTCAAGCTGGTCGAGAGCTGCAAGGCATGCCAGTTCCACGCCAAGCGGATCCATACACCGGCTCAGGCGGTACAGATGATCCCGCCCTCGTGGCCGTTTGCCGTATGGGGGCTGGACATCCTGGGACCATTTCCCAGAACCGTCGGGGGATTCCGGTACCTCTATGTTGCCATCGACAAGTTCACCAAGTGGCCGGAAGCTACACCAGTTGTCACCATCAACAAACAATCCGCAGTAAAATTCATCAAGTCTATTGTCTGCCGGTTCGGGGTCCCAAACAGGATCATCACCGACAACGGGACCCAGTTCACCAGCGCAGCATTCCAAGACTACTGCGAGGACCTTGGTATTCAGGTATGCTATGCCTCTGTCGCCCACCCGAGGAGCAATGGGCAAGTTGAGAGGGCCAACGCGGAGATTCTCCGGGGCCTTAAGACTCGCACCTTCACCAGCCTGAAGAAACATGGTGCCAATTGGGTAGATGAGCTTCCAAGCACACTATGGGCTAACCGGACATCCCAGAGCCGGGCCACCGGGGAGACACCCTTCTTCATGGTGTATGGGGCTGAAGCTGTACTTCCCCCAGAAATCACCATGAAGTCTCACCGTGTCCGGGCTTACGACGAAGCCACGCAGGACGACCTCCGGCGTGGAGAAATCGACCTCGTCGACGAGGTCCGATTACATGCGGCACTCCGTAACGCGCGGTACAGACAAGCGCTTCGGCGCTACCACCAGAGGTCTGTGCGTGCCCGGGAGCTGCAGGAAGGTGACCTGGTGTTGCGGCGCATACTTTCTCGTGAAGGGGCCCACAAACTCTCCCCTAGTTGGGAAGGCCCCTTCCGAGTCGCGAAAGTATGCCACCCCGGGTGTGTGCGCCTTTCCACCGAGGATGGGGACCTGCTCCCGAACCCTTGGAACATAGAACACCTCCATAAGTTCTACCCCTAGAGCAAAAATAGGACAGTACTTTCTTTTCGTAATAAACTCCATAGTGTCCAGGAGCAGCGCTCGGAGCAGCTAAACCCCAGGGGACGGTCCAGGACTACGTTCAGCTTTGCCTGGTTCCGACTCCAAGCGCGTAGAGTCTTGCTTCCCCTCTTAATGGGGTGGGTCGTGGCCTCCATGTTTAGCCTGCCTTCCTCCTATGGAAAGTTGTGCGAAAAGAAATCTGCTCTACTTTGCTCTTTCCTTGTACTCATTTAAATTGTGAATTGAGTTTTTTAATCATCCTTGCAGTGCATGGTTGCCATGTGCTCAGCTCCCCCTCTCTACAAGTCCCCAAACACCAAACACATGGTTAGGGGCTGTAAGTCAAATAAGACTATGAGATAAGGGAGGGGGAGCCCCCAAGGAGAATTACGTTTCCTCTGCCTGTGTGCAGGACCTCCAGGTTACGGCAACAGGGACTGCATGAAGCGGGGGAAAGGAGCTACCAGCTACTCCGGCCTGGGACTGGAAGGACCGGGACCTGCCCCTCCAGCAGGGGCGGGACCCAGGGGCCCCACGTGTCCAGCGGGCCCGGAACTCTCTCCTCCCTTGAGGAGGGCTCCGGGCTCGCCACGTGGTGGGCGGAAGCTGGACCTCCCCCTCGGTGGGAGGGCTCCGAAAGCCCTACGTGTCCAACATGGCCGGAGCTCCCGCCTCTTAGGAAGGAGCTCCAGACCCGCCACGTGGCATTCAGATCTGGAGCTCCCCATGGGGCGAGATCCAGAGACCTCCGGGGGCCCCTAACACGGTTAGGACCCGGGGAGGGTGTCTGTGCAAGGCTCCGAGATTGGAAATGGCCTCTGAGTACCTTGCGTTGCTAAGGACTCAGTCAGACAAAGCCAAGAAGGAGAAGAAAAGCATCACAGACACAAATATCCAAGAGAGTCAAATTAAGCAAGGCTCCATGAGCTGAACTACAGACTCGATAAGAAGAAAGAAACAAGCCCCAAGGGTCTCCCGACACGACCAGAATCCAGAAGTTGCAACAACGGCCGCGTCGCCAGGCTTCAGCCCTGGCGGAACTCTCTCGCTCTATGACCAGAGCGCAGGAATCGCCTCCCTCATCACCGGCGCAAAAACCAGTGACACCACGGGGGCCCCTGAGGCCCCCTCCGCAGTATTCAGCGGTCTTCTTGGAGACTCTACCGCCTGGATTCTCCACGGTGCATCGGCGGTTTCCTTCTCCTGAAGTTCCCTCATCACCTGCGCAAAAGCCGGTGTCGTCAAGGGTGCCCCTGGAGCCCCCAACCCTCATCACCTGCGCAAAAGCTGGAGTCGTCAAGGGTGCTCCTGAGGCCCTCTCCGCGGCATTCAGCGGTGTTCTTGGAGACCCTGCCGCCTGGGGTTCTCTTCGATGCTTCAGCGGTTCCTTTGAAGACTCCACCACCCTCAGGGGCAGGGCAGGCAGGCTCCCTGAGTCCCAGGCTTGGTGCAGACGCAACCGCTGGAGGGAGCAGAGAGCAATTCTTCCCCCAGTAAGGCGGGTTGAGAGCCATGGAGGAAGACAAGACTGCAGGACCTGAGGGAAGCGCAGGAGCAGGAAGCCTTATAAGAGGAATGTACCCACATGGAGGTTCCATTTAGCGGCTTCCCGGTGCAATTCCAAGCGATTCGGAACTCTTCGAATATCCCGCACCGGCAACCGCTTTGGTTCCTAGACCGAATGTCGATGACGGGTGGGCCCAAGCCGCCTAACTGAAGCGGTGGGGGCAAGGAGTCAGTCTCCTAAGAAGATGAGCCGGCAAGGCACTTCGGCGGTTCCCGAAGAAAGCGCCGCAACGTGCAGAAGTGGCAGTCTTGGGAACCGCCGCAGTAAAAGCAACCATCAAGTGAGCGCACGCTCCCACGATCCCGTGGCTGTTCGTGCTCCGGCAGCGGTCAATTCGGGACTTAGAGAAAGTGCGCGGACCGGAAGAGACGGAGGTCCCACCTCGGGCTCGCTATCTCCCCCGAGATGGGCCCGGGGGCCACTGTCGGTACCTGAGATATGGGGTACCCCAGCGCACAGGGTAAAATGCCTAAGGAACTCGCCCTTCTCCGCAGGGAGAGCTCCGAAGGCGCCACACGTCCGGTGAGGCCGGACCTCCCTCTCCTCAGAGGAGAGCTCCGGGCCCGCCACGTGGCATACAGAAGCCGGACCTCCCCCTCCGCGGGAGAGAGGTCCGAAGGCGCCGCGTGTCCAGCGGGGCCGGACCTCCCTCTCCTCAGAGGAGAGCTCCGGGCCTGCCACGTGGCCAGCAGAAGCCGGACCTCCCCCTCCGCGGGAGAGAGGTCCAAAGACGCCACGTGCCCCGCGGGACTGACCCTTCTCTTCTCTGAGAAGGGCTACGGGCCCGCCACGTGGCAGCAGAGCGACGCTGCCTGCCCCGAGTGATAGGCAGCGGGCATAAATACGCCCCATACCTTGCCCGTACAAGGTATTCAAGGCCCGCGTCTTCCCAAGACGCGGAAACACGGAGCACGCGTCTGTCAGGTGCCGTTGCGCCCAGTCGCATCACAGACTGGCGCGCGGTGTCAGAACCTGTCAGCTAATAAACACTGCGACAGGACAACCCATGCCGCCTGCGCCGTCATCAACCGCTACGACTGGCATGCGGCATGGGCAGGGCGGCCAGATGAAGACTCAGAAGCCTTCGACCAGAGACAACTACCGGCATAACTGCAGATACGGTAGATAATAGACAATCTTCCCGGGACCACCTGTCGGGTCCCGGCTCCCCTTGTAAGCCGCCCGGGTCTTGGACTATAAAAGGCTCGGGTAGGCGTCGATAGCAAGGGTTTGCATTTTGCAACTCATACGCTAGCCATACACTCTCAAGCTGTAACTCACCCCCAAGCTCAGGCCTCCGGCCCTGAGCAGCAAGCAATACAGCGAGCTCCATAGCTCGCCGTGGACGTAGGGTTTTACGCTCCGGCGGCCTGAACCACGTAAAACTCACCGTGTCAAGCTCTTACTAACTCGTTCCATCCGCGCAAGCTCTCCGCTAGGAACTAGTCCCTCCGAAAAAAGAACCTCCGCGGGCTGCCCAGTGCAGGCCCGGGGGAAGTGTCGACCGCACACTTCGACACCAGCTGTCAGCGACCGATATTTTAAATCAGGATCGGGCTGCGGCCGGGATCAGGTGTGCCGGCGCGCAAAAACCTTTTGGTCCGCAGTGTGCTGTCGCCTCCGTGCCTAACACGTGTCCCCAGGGCCCACCCGCAAGTTTAAACTTTTCTCCTGATTTTCAGATTTCACTCAAACTTGAAATCCTCATAACTTTGGCTAGAAAGCTCCAAATTGAGTGAACCAAATTTTGTTGGATTCAGATTTTTGAGCACTTTCTAGAAAATCAAGTTTCACTTCATGAGAATCCTTAATTCTCCAGAATTAATTCCTCAAACTTTAAACTGTTTGGAATTTTAACTGGAGAATTCTTTGGAGGAAAATTCTGAAATTTTGCTGGAATGTTCACCAAAATGTCCCTGAACTACCATAAGAAGTTCAGATCCATTTGAGCTCATTTGATCCACCTAATGGTGTGATTAGTGAAACTGTTCCAGAGAAAATAGAAAATGTTCAGAAACATTTTCAGAATTTTCTCTGAAATTGTTTAGCTCATATCTTTAGCTAGGAACCTTCAAATTAAGTGAGACCAACTCCATTAGAACCCTCTGAAAATCTAGTTTTCAGAAAGTTATAGTTTGTTTCATGATAATCCTTAGAACACCCTAAGAGCCTTCAATTAAGTCAAGGACATAATTAATTGTGGAGGGCCCAATTGAGCTTTGCTGCAAATAAAGCTTGACCAAGTCTCTGTTTAGGTTGTAACCAAGCCACAGTAAAAGTTTCACAGTTATTGGGCTTGTCCAGTAAGAGTTATAGACTTCACAAGTTTAAAAGTTAATACAACTGCATTTAAATTAATACATGTACTTCTTCTATCATGTAGTCGCTAAGGTCGAGGAGGAACCCGAAGTCCTAGACTTCGTTACTCCAGAGGAACAGCTAGCCTACGACCAAGAGCAGCAAGGCAAGCTCCGGTTTGCATTAACCTTTTTACAATTTTTTATTGTTTTGAGCACTTACTTGAGTACCATTAATACTTGCATTAGAGTCTTGTTTGGAAACCCAATTGCATAGCCAAGAAAACCATGGGTTGGGTTTAGGATTGCAAACCCCGTTAGCTACTGCAATGATAAGATAGTGTAGGGTTTGATACAAGTCGAGTAGTTGGAACTACTCGCGAGCATAGGCTAGAGGCACTCGACTCGGGTAGAGATAGCACATGATACACATGGCAAGAAAAATGAGACCGAGCGGAGAGTAAGGGCAGCAGGACTTTGGGGCCTGTGTGCTATAGCTCCGCTTGTGTCGATTGAGGACCGAGCCGTGTGCGGGCCTATTGAACAAGCTAGAACAGTACCGAAGACCTACCGGCTATATGGGAACCGGGAAACCGATGTAACTCGGATAGCTGGGTATTGAGGCATTGGCCGTCGTTCAGAGGGTAGGTTGAGAGCTCGAGGTGTAAATCGGCTGGCGGCACTGAGATGCGCGTGCAGAGACCTCTTGCTCGGGACGATGGGACCGGTTCAATATTTGGCTGACGAGTGAAAGGTGGTTGCGTACGGCGTCCGTGATGGTTGCTGTAGGCAACATCGAGTACGGGCGTACGTGACGGGTTATTCGGGTAACCCTGCAGGTGTAAATCGATTATAATCGCCGTCCCTCGCGGTTAGTGAGTACCACTTGTTCACTGTACCGTGACGTAGAAAGAACAGGCTAGTTACATGTTAAAATGTTGCTGATTGAAAGATAGACTTGATTGTTAATGATTTGCTGTAGTCTAGAGCTAACTAAAGTTCTTTTCAACTTTGGGCAAAGTACATGAGAGAAATACATTTCTTGTTTGATTGCGGCTCTGTCATGTGCCTTAGCGTAAGGTTCTCCACAACCTGCTGCTAAAACTTGAAAGCAAGGTTACACTAATTAGGCGAGTCCTTTGCAAATGATTTTTCCTCATGTACCCATCACCCCTCATGTAGAAGTTCCATGTTTAGGAGAGACGGGTCAGTCTTGCTGAGCCTTCGTGCTCACTGCTTGTGTTTGAAGCTTTTGCAGGGTTCTATGAGGAAGGGACTCCCGAAGAGGAGACGGAACCCCGTCGAGTGGGAGTCGTGCACGCCGCAGAGTTAGTGTGCGTGTGTGCTAGCAAGGACACGTTCAAGGGCTGAACGTGCACTTGATGCGTAGTCTACGCCCGTGAGTGTAGACTGAACTTATTTTGATGTAAACATGTTCATAAACTTGTTTATGTAATAAAATTTCGCTTCCGCTTTGTACCTTTGACGTGTGTTATACGGTGCTGTGCAACGCAGCACCCCTCAGCGTGATCCTGGCTCGACAAGACCGTGGGGTCGTGTCACGAACCCTACGGGGGAGTGGGTCAAAATGTCAAACCCCCTGTATTGTTGCCTACCCGAGCCTTTTATAGTCCAAGGCTCGGGTGGCTTACAAGGTGGGCCCCGGGGACCCGACAGGTGGCCCCGGGGTGATTTCCTACCAGCTATTATATCTTGGCGCTGGCGTCGAAGTCCTCGTCCGGCCGTCCTGCCCATGCCGCAGGCTAAGTGTAGCGTGTAGTCGTTGGCGATGGCAGGGGCGGCAGGGCATGTCTTGTCCGGTCTTATCGCTGCCTTCAATGGTCTGCAGCTTCAGACACTGTATGCATGTCCTGACTGTGACTGGTCACAGCGCCTCCTGACAGGCGTGCGCTGCGCCTCTTCATCTTGGGAAGGTGCGGGTCTTGAATACTTTGTACGGTAAAGGCATGGCGCGCCTTTACTCCCGCTGCCTACCGCGCCGGGCGGCAGCACTGCTCTGCTGGCCACGTGTCGGACCCGGAGCTCTCCTCTGAGGAGAGGGGGAGCTCCGGCTCCGCTGGACACGTGGAGCCTTCGGAACTCACCCCTGCGGAGGGGGCGAGGTCCGGTCTTCTGGGCCACGTGGCAGGCTCGGAGCTATCCTCTGAGGGGAGGGGAGCTCCGGCCCCGCTAGACACGTGGCATCTTCGGAGCTCGCCCCTGCAGAGGGGGTGAGGTCCGGCCTCCTGGGCCACGTGGCAGGCCCGGAGCTATCCTCCGAGGGGAGGGGAGCTCCGGGCCTGCTGGACACGTTACGTCTTCGGAGCTCGCCCCTGCGGAGGGGGTGAGGTACGGCCTCCTAGGCCACGTGGCAGGCCCAGAGCTATCCTCCGAGGGGAGGGGAGCTCCGGCCTCGCTGGACACGTGGCGCCTTCAAAGCTCGCCCCTGCAGAGGGGGCGAGGTCCTTAGGCGGTTTCACCCTATGCGCGGGGGTACCCAGTATTGAGGGTACCAACAGTGGCCCCCGGGCCCACCTCGGGGGAGGTAACGATCCCGGGGTGGGGCCTTCTTCTTTCCACGCACTTCCTTGTCTTGAGTATTCCCTTTGCTGATAGGGTCTCGACGGCTTCGGAGTTCAGCTTCTGAAGAGAGGGTGAACCCTGGCTTCGGAGCTCAGCCCTGTGAAAGGGGGAGGTCCGGCTTCAGAGCTCGCCCCTGAGGAGGCGTAGAGGTCCGGCTTCGGTGCTCACCCCTGTGGAGGGGGTGCAGACCGGTATCAGAGGTCACCCCTGCTGAGGGAGCGAGGTCTGGCATCGGAGCTCAGGCCAGCGGGGGCGTGAGGTCCGGAAGTCATCGGAGCTCAGGCCCACGGAGGGCGTGAGGTCCGGAGGTCATCGGAGCTCAGCCTCTGAGAAGAGGATGAGGTCCGGCATCGGGGCTTGCCTCTGAGGAAAGGAGGGCGAGGGCTGGCCTTGGAGCTCGGCCCAGCTGTGGGGGCGGAGGTCCACAAGTCATCGGAGCTCAGGCCCACGGAGGGCGTGAGGTCCGGCATCAGGGCTGGCCTCAGAGCTCGGCCCAGCTATGGGGGCGGAGGTCCGGAAGTCATCGGAGCTCAGGCCCACGGAGGGCGTGAGGTCCGGCATCAGGGCTCGCCTCTCAAAGGAGGGCGAGGGCTGGCCTCGGAGCTCGGCCCAGCTATGGGGGCGGAGGTCCGGAAGTCATCGGAGCTCAGGCCCACGAAGGGCGTGAGGTCCGGCATCAGGGCTCGCCTCTGAAAGGAGGGCGAGGGCTGGCCTCGGAGCTCGGCCCAGCTGTGGGGGCGGAGGTCCGGAAGTCATCGGCGCTCAGGCCCACGGAGGGCATGAGGTCCAGCATCAGGGCTCGCCTCTGAGAAGCGGGCGAGGGATGGCATCGGATCTTGGCCCGGCTGTGGGGGCGGAGGTCCGGAAGTCATCAGAGCTCAGGCCCACGGAGGGCGTGAGGTACGGCATCAGGGCTCGCCTCTGAGAAGCGGGCGAGGGCTGGCATCGGAGCTCGGCCCGGCTATGGGGGCGGAGGTTCGGAAGTCATCGGAGCTCAGGCCCACGGAGGGCGTGAGGCCTGGCATCAGGGCTCGCCTCTGAAAGGAGGGCGAGGGCTGGCCTCGAAGCTCGGCCCAGCTGTGGGGGCGGAGGTCCGGAAGTCATCGGAGCTCAGTGTGGCGGACCGGAATCCGCTCATCCAGGATCGCAGAGGGTGGTGCCGCACGATGCGACACCCGACAGCATACGTCATAAGAACACAATATATTACATGGGAAAAACAAGTGAAACTGTACAAACAGGTACAAACTTCAGTTACAACTATTGTTTATATTACACAGCGGAAGTCTACACTATACAACTCACGCCTGCCTATCTAGCAAAAGTGGTTGCCCAGCCCTAGGGCAACCCACACTAGCTGCACTCCTCAGCTCAGCGCGGCGTGTACGGCTCCCACTCAGCCGTGGTCCACGACGGAGGGTAACCCTCGCCGGTGGACTCGTACTCCGAGTCCGTGGGTGGCTCCTCACCTGAAAAACACTTAAGCAGAAACCGTGAGCACGAAGGCTCAGCAAAGCTTAACCGACTCACCTAAGCATGAAACTCTACATGGGGTGTACCATGACATAGGATAGCAATGTTGCAGCAAATGTACACGCCTACAAGTTCATCCTTAGTTCACCTTTTAGCAACAAGTTAGCGGTTCAGGAAGCTGAAATTTAGTGAGCAATATTTGGTGGCACACAGGTAACAATACAATTATATCATAACAGCAGTATTGAATCATAACATTGCATTCATTAGTCTACGTTACAACGCAGTGAACAAGCGGTACTCGTCACCGTGAGGGACAGCGAATCGACTCGATATACACCTGCAGGGAAACCCAAAGAGCACGTCACGTACGCCCACCCGTGGAGCTGCACAGCACGCTCACTCGATGTCTTACGGGACAACCTTTCACCCAACAGCCCAAACATCGAACCGGTCGCACCGAAACGAGCAGGAGGTTCCCCACACGGAGCATCTCTCTATGCCCGTTGGCAGATTTCCACCTTGCTGCCCTCAACCTACACCTATAAATCGGTGTGCTATGCCTCGACGCCCAGAGGTTTAGGCTACATCGGTTTATCGGGGCCCATATATCCGATATGCCTTCGGTACGTTCAATACTTGTTCAGCAGGGCCGCACACGGATCGGTCCTCAATCGACACGGGCAGGGCTGCGCACACAAGACTTCCTCTTGCTACGCCCTAGCCCCTGCCTAGTCTCATTTTCATTACTAAAGTGATCTCACATCACTCAACCGAACCCGTGTGTCCCAAGCCTATCTCGCGAGTAGATTCCAACTACTCGACTTGTACCGAAGCCCTATGAATTATTAAGCATAGCCTGTCTACTCAAGGTCTTAGACACTACCCTCACTCTTAGGGAAAAAATCTGGTTATGCAAGTGGGGTTCCATCCATCCTATACCTAATGCACAAACATACTTCATATGACGCATGTAAACAAAGTAAAACTGATGAAAGGGTTAATGCAAACCGGGGCTTGCCTTGTTGCTGCTGGTCAGTAGTTAGTTCTTCGTCCGGAAGAAGGAAATCCAGCACTTCCGGGGTCTCTTCTTCAATGGCTACACGTTTAATACAATACTACATGTAAATTTAAATGCAATGTGTAAATTTGAATACTTATTTGCTAATAACTCTAGCTAGCCCTTCCCTTTGGTTCTGAAATTTTTATTGTGGCTTGGTAGGGTCCTAACCAGAGTCTTGACCAAGTTTTATTTGAAACCAAGTTCCTTTGAACCTTGTACAAATAAAAGCCCATTTGGTCAATATTTGAGCCTCTAAGTAATTCCAGGTTTTTTTCATAAAGTAGTTCTCCAGATAAAATTCCCAACAGTTTAAACATTAGGGATTTAATTCTGGAAAACTATTCACTTTCATGAGCTGAATTTGGTATTACCGGAAAGTGCTCAGAGAGCTGAATCCAACCAAATTTGGTTCACCCAATTTGGAGCTCTCTAACCAAAGTTATGAGGATTTGAAGTTGGGAAGAACTCTGAAAATCGGGGGAAAAGTTTAAACTCTCGGAGCTCGCGGGGACACGTGTCGAGCGCGGAGGTGTCCGGCACACCGGAGATACCACACGTGTCGAGCGCGGAGGTGTCCGACACACCGGAGCTCACAGGGTATTTGCGCGCCAGCACAGCCGATCCCTGGCCACACCCGATCCCGATTTAAATTCTCCAGCCGCTGACACGTGGGTCAGCCGGCTTCGTCTTCCTCCCGCCGTTCTCTCGCGCCCGCGCCGCCGACCTCGCCGGAGCAGACTCGGGGCTCGCCACTGCCGGACCTCCCATGGTCTGAAACTCGCCGCCAGGGGGTTGTCGACGTCGAGGAACACGTCGGGGGTGACAGGTCGGTCTGGGGGTGACCGGAAGTAGCTCGGCGACGTGCCGCGGCCTCGGTTGAGGTTCGACACCGTCGACCGGGGTTTCTAAACCCGCCAACACCTCAAACAAACGGCCCTACAGCATCAGTGTACCTCTAGGAAGCTCGACAAGGTGTCAAAAGGGTTCAGGGATGGCGGCAAGTCGGTCGGCACCGTGTGACCGATCGTGCCCGCCATGACCGCCTTCGATCGAGCTCGAAATTTGTCACTCCTAGACAGTTTCACGCTACGGATTCAGAAAAGAACTTGATCGCCGGCTAGCCCAGCGTCTATGTGCAAGATTTGATGACCTTCGAAAGACCATAGAGCGAGAATTTAACGAAACCGTACCGGAAGCTCGGTTTACGGTCGCCGGAGCAAAAACTGGAAATTCTCTACGGATTCTTCACGGTTGGCTTCCAAACTTAGAGGAGAGCAGCACGGTGGTTGCGCGCTCCTGTTGCCTCTCTCGCTGGACCGTGAAAACGCCTGTGGAACTGTCGGTACCCTCGATATGGGGTACCCCCGCGCACAGGGTAAAATGCCTAAGGAACTCGCCCTTCTCCGCAGGGAGAGCTCCGAAGGCGCCACGCGTCCGGCGGGGCCAGACCTCCCTCTCCTCAGAGGAGAGCTCCGGGCCCGCCACGTGGCATAAAGAAGCCGGACCTCCCCCTCCGCGGGAGAGAGGTCCGAAGGCGCCGCGTGTCCAGCGGGGCCGGACCTCCCTCTCCTTAGAGGAGAGCTCCGGGCCCGCCACGTGGCCAGCAGAAGCCGAGCCTCTCCCTCCGCAGAGAGAGGTCCGGAGGCTCCACGTGCCCCGCGGGACTGACCCTTCTCTTCTCTGAGAAGGGCTCCAGGCCCGCCACGTGGCAGCAGAGCGACGCTGCCTGCCCCGAGCGATAGGCAGCGGGCGTAAATACGCCCCATACCTTGCCCGTACAAGGTATTCAAGGCCCGCGTCTTCCCAAGACGCGGAGACGCGGAGCACGCTTCTGTCAGGTGCCGTTGCGCCCAGTCGCATCACAGACTGACGCGCGGTGTCAGAACCTGTCAGCCAATAAACACCGCGACAAGACAACCCATGCCACCTGCGCCGTCATCAACCGCTACGACTGGCATGCGGCATGGGCAGGGCGGCAAGATGAAGACTCAGAAGCCTTCGGCCAGAGACAACTACCGGCATAACTGCAGATACGGTAGATAATAGACAATCTTCCCGGGGCCACCTGTCGGGCCCCGGCTCCCCTTGTAATCCGCCCGAGTCTTGGACTATAAAAGGCTCGGGTAGGCGTCGATAGCAAGGGTTCGCATTTTGCAACTCATACACTAGCCATACACTCTCAAGCTGTAACTCACCCCCAAGCTCAGGCCCCCGGCCCTGAGCAGCAAGCAATACAGCGAGCTCCATAGCTCGCCGTGGACGTAGGGTTTTACGCTCCGGCGGCCTGAACCACGTAAAACTCTCCGTGTCAAGCTCTCACTAACTCGTCCATCTGCGCAAGCTCTCCGCTAGGAGTCTAGCCCCGCCGAAAAAAGAACCTCCGCGGGCTGCCCAGTGCAGGCCCGGGGGAAGTGTCGACCGAACACTTCGACATTTGGCGCGCCAGGAAGGGGGCTTTTCCCCTAGCGCGACGAGTTTCCGCCGACGAAGATGACCAAGCTTCCTTCAGCGGCGAACTCTCCCCCCTCGCCTCAGCGGCAAACCGCGACCAGGGGGAGTACATGTCGACACACTCGGGACGGAGTATGTCGGTACAAGCTGGGATCCAGCAACCGGCTCTGGCAGCGCCGACCCCGGCAATGCAGGCTCCAACCAGCATCAGGCCTTCAGTAGCGCCGGGCGTACCCGGTGGGGGTGCGCTAGCAGCAGCAAGGGCGCTACTGCACAATCCGCCTGCTGGGGACGCGCCTCAGGCGGCGACCCAGCAGTGGATTCGTGAGGTGGACCGTCTCGTCGTCACCTGTCACACCCGGTTTTTCCGAAGAAACAACCAAGTGAATATCACATGTATGCCAGGATCATTTTCTCATACATGTGATGACAAATAGTGAAGCATCATTTATTACAAGCCAGGTGTCGAATATAAATAAGTCTTACATCGCAAATGTCTCAATGGACACTAATGCTTCATCACAAGTAAATAAACTAGCAGCGGAATATTATTCTTTAGGGCTCCATCACAGGCGTTGCCCGGGGGTCTTCATGAACCTAAAAGCCTTCCTCGGGTCCAAAATCTTGGTCATTATACACCACCTCATTATCTTGACCTGAGCAGCAATATAAACCAACAAATATGCAAGGTTGAGTACCAATGGTACTCAGCAAGTGTGGGAAAATTATATCATGCATGGCTAGAACAAGGAGAGGTTGAACTCATGGTTAAAGCACTACGCAAATAATTCCTATCACCTTAGCTTATTAAGCACCTTCATTACTACACAGGTGAAATGGTCCCAATCTCCCATCCCATCATCATAACCAAATAACCATAACATCATTTCCAATGTTAAGCTTCCCGCTTAACATCCACAACTTCCAAAAACCTTCACTCCTCTAATCATGAATAAGTCCAGGCCGCTCTTAACCGTGAGCACGGCTGTCAAGACAGTTTTGACTCTGCAGAGTTTGTACCACTGTACCCACAAGTAGTGATTTCATCCCCCATTGCCGGGTGGACTAAAGGAACCTCCATTATGCCAGTAGCTACGATCCACATTCACACTTCCCAGGTGTGCGGCCAAGAGATCACTACGAAGCCTTTACAAAGGGATTCCCGACGAGCGTGGGCCCACTGAGGTTTCACCCCTAACAGCATACAAGAGGCTCCAACCCCGCTGCAGTGGCCCCCTCTTGAGCCTTGCGGTTCATATGGTAGTCCAGCTGACACCTACTCCCCGCACCATCCAACACACCCATACTACGCCGGGGATACACCTAATTAATTGGCCAAGCTGCCCCATCTCAGCATGTGGTTGGCACTGTAAAGCCGGGTTACATGCTCCATGAACCGGTCCTTAGGATCCAGGCAAGTACTAAACACAAACCCAAGTCTCGTGCACCCAGCACACAACCAAAACATCCAACTTGCCTTGATCCCTACCTCTACATAACTCACAATGGCTCATTCAAGAGTATGGTAATATAAACTGATGATCTCATGTCCCAAATATCCCATTCTAAGCATGGCTAAGCATATGCATGGAAATAAATGACATGGTAAAACAAACCCCAACCCAAGCTACAAGGAAACAAGGTAATGCAATTCTAGGGAAACTTTCCTAGCATGGGTTTCATATTTCATTTGACAATGCAAATAATTCTATCTACACATCCTAGCATAGGATCAAAGTGGTCAAGGACACTTGCCTCCTTCTTGCTGCTCTTGAAATAGGTAGTCCTGATCTTGGAAAGAAATAACTTGCTCTTGAACAGGTTCTACTTCATACCATCACACATAGCAAAAGAAAAACAACAATCATAAGACATAGCTCACACTTCTACTTCATACAAACCACACATTCATATTTATAAAAGTTCTTTACCATTATATGTGTTGTGGTTTCTTTATGTGTGTTAAGTTGTGGCTTGCATGCACTTTTAACCATGTATATATGATTCCTACTTTTGTGTCCACATTTATACTTGCATACAATGTGCCTTCACAATTTCTATCAACCCTAAACTGCATTCTTTGTATTTTAGAAACTCCATTTATCATTTACTAGTTGCCATATTTTCAGATTTATATTCCTATGCATAATTGTGTATTTTATTATTAAATTAATAATACACATCACCTAAACAGATTAGGTTCTGGTCCTAAATAATTTAAAATCATATTTTGACCATGGCTTATGATGTATACTATTTCATAATTATTTTCCCTATTTTTCTTTAACTATTCTTTACTTAAAAATGTGTCCCTATACTAATAAATGTGAATAATAGATAAAACAGATTTATTTCAGCCCAAAAATATATTTTTATCTCACTCCAAAGTTTTCTAAGTACTGAGAAAGTTTTTAATTAATTTTGACAATTATGTTTGTCCCCCTTTTAATTTTTAAACACTAGTTACATATTCAATTTTCTAAATTAAATACTAAACAAGGCTAAAATAATGAATTCTCCCCATTACAGGGTCTATAATATTATTTTCATAATTTCCAGGGGTCTATCTACACTTATCAGAGGTGTTTTTCCTAATTTCTATTAAGTCCAGGGGATAAAACTGATTTTTAAATGGATTTACATGATTTTCTGGAGTTCCAGGGGCTAGATCTGAAGTTTCCGGGGCTAACTCTCAATTCCAGAGAACCCCAGGGGGTAGCACGTAAGAATTCCAGTCTTTATAACGCGGGGTCGACGTGGACCGTCCGATTTTAAACCGATGGCTGAGATTATAACATCGAACCGGTACGTGGGGTTTTAAAGTCTACCGTGCGATTTAAAATAAACGGCGCACAAGTGGCCACGTCGCTCTGATCGAGCGCGGGCGGCGCTGCCGGCGGCGCACGGCGGCGGGAAGCGGCGATCTCGCCGGAAAGTTTCGGATCTTCGAGAATTCTGCCTATAAGTGTGATCTTATGGCCTAGATCGGTAGAGGGGAGGTCAGGGATCTCACCTCGGGGGTTTTCTCGAGCTCGGGGGCCCTGGAAAGTGATCGGCGGCGAGGTCCGAGGCAAAACCACGGCGAAGCTCGTCGGCGCTGTGTTTGCACCGTAACTCTCCGAGTTTTCTGCACCTGCAAAGTTCCCCGGAGGCGGTGGATCAAGACCAGCGAGTTAGATCAGAGTTTCCGAGCTTAGATCGGCCAGAATTCACCGGCGAAGTCTCGGTGCTCACCGGAGTGAAAATCGGCGATCGCGTGGGAAAAACTGATCGGATCGGGGGTTTTTATAGCCGGGGGAGGGCGGTGGGTCTGTTGTGATCGAGTTGGAGTCCTTTGGGTCCAGAATTCGGGCGATGGGACGGGTTTCCGGTCGGTTGCGATCGCGCGTGCTCGGGGGAAGAAGTCCGGGGTTGCGGGGGCTCGGGTTAGGGATGACAGGTGGGTCCCACCCGTCGGTGAGAGGCAGCGCGGCGCGCGCGGGGGCGGGCTGGCGCGGGAGTAGCTGGGCCGGCTGGCGGTTTCGGCCCACTGGCCAGTTTTTTCCCGTTTTCCTTTTTCTTTTTCCATTTCTTTTCTGTTTTGGGTATAATTTGAATTCCAGTTTGAATTTGAATTTTTGCAAAACATGCAACACGTCCAAAAATTTTTAAATTCTCCTCTGAACATGGTTTAGGGTTTTGAATCAAAATTTGGGGTGTTACAGCTCTACCCCCCTTAAAAGAAATCTCGTCCTCGAGATTGGTGTTTCTAAGAAAACAATTCCGGAAATTGTGCCTTGAGCTCATCTTCCCGTTCCCAGGTAGCTTCCTCTTCTGAGTGATGCTTCCACTGCACCTTGCACATCCGGATTCTCTTGTTTCTGGTGAGGCGTTCCATTGTCTCCAAAATCTTGTATGGTTGCTCGGCATAAGACAAATCTTCAGCTACATCCACTTCATTCATGGGTAACACCTCTTCAGGCGTCCTCAGGCATTTCTTGAGTTGTGACACATGGAACACATCGTGCACGTCCGATAGATGAGCCGGTAACTCTAGTTGGTACGCCACTTCGCCTTTTCTTTCCAAAACTTGAAAGGGTCCGATGTATCGCGGTGACAACTTCCCTTTCACCTTGAACCGACGAAGTCTTCTGATAGGGGACACCTTGAGATAAACATAGTCTCCCACGTTGAAAACGAGCTCTCTTCTTCGTACATCAGCATAACTCTTCTGGCGTGTTTGGGCTATCCTCAAGTTGTTGTGAATCTCCCTCACCTTCGCTTCGGCTTCTTGTAGCACTTCTGGACCAAACACTTTACTTTCTCCTGTTTGGTTCCAAAATAGGGGAGTTCTGCACTTCCTTCCATACAAAGCTTCAAACGGTGACATCTTCATACTAGATTGATAGCTATTGTTATAGGAAAACTCCGCATACGGTAAGTTCTTGTCCCAACTCCTATTGTTTTTGAGTGCACATGCCCTTAACATATCTTCAAGGATCTGATTTGTTCTCTCCGTCTGCCCGTCAGTTTGGGGATGATAGGCAGAACTAAAGTTCAGATGGGTTCCCATGGTTTCATGCAACTTCTGCCAAAACCTCGAGGTGAATTGTGTCCCTCGGTCTGACACTATCTTCTTTGGCACTCCATGGTAACACACAATCCTTGACATGTACAATTCTGCCAATTTGGATCCGCTGTAGCTTTCTTTCACAGGAATGAAATGAGCTACCTTGGTTAGCCGATCAATAATGACCCATATTGAATCATACCCAGATTGGGTCCTAGGCAATCCCACGACAAAATCCATGCTGATTTCTTCCCACTTCCATTCAGGCACTTTGAGTGGTTGCAATAATCCCGCGGGTCGTTGATGTTCAGCTTTCACCAACTGACATGTGTCACATAGGGCAACATGTTCCGCGACATCTCGCTTCATGCCATACCACCAATACCTGCTTTTGAGGTCCTGGTACATCTTCGTACTCCCAGGATGAATGGAATAGTCAGAATCGTGAGCCTCCTTCAAAATTAATTCACGGATCTCCTTTACTTCTGGCACACAGATCCTTTTCCCGTGCCACACCGTTCCCTGTTCATCCTCTCTAAAACCAGGAGCTTTATTTTCCTTAATGAGCTGTCTGATCTCTTGTATCTTCTCATCATTCTTTTGGCCCTCGCGTATGTCTTGCTTGAGTGTGGAGTCCACTTCCATGGCGATGGCTTCACCACTATTCACTAGACATAGATTGAGCCTTATAACCTCGTCCTTCAATTCTGCAGGCATGTCCTTCAAACTCAACTTATTGACCTGCACTTTCCGACTCAAAGCATCGGCCACGACGTTTGCTTTTCCGGGATGATAGTTGATGCCCACATCAAAGTCATTGATTAGCTCTAACCATCTCCTTTGTCTGAGGTTGAGATCTGGCTGTGTGAATATGTACTTCAAACTCTTATGATCCGTATATATCTCTGTCCTCTTCCCCATCAAATAGTGCCGCCAAATTTTCAACGCGTGTACCACTGCAGCTAGTTCTAGGTCATGTGTAGGATAGTTCTTCTCGTGCTTCCGAAGCTGCCGGGATGCATATGCCACGACATGTCCTTCTTGCATGAGAACACATCCCAACCCATTTCCAGAGGCATCGCAGTACACGGTGAAATTCTTCTGCATATCTGGCATAACCAGCACTGGGGCTGTTGTCACTCTTCTTTAGCTCCTGAAAGCTCGTATCGCACTGTGGCGTCCAGGTGAATGTGATTCCCTTTTCCAACAGTTTAGTGAGAGGTCTCGAGATCTTGGAGAATCCCTCAATAAACCGTCGATAGTATCCAGCCAATCCCAAAAAGCTTCGAACTTCCCCGACATTTTCAGGGGTCTTCCACTTCTGGATATCCTCGATTTTGGCGGGATCTACGGAGATTCCTCCCTCCGAGATTATATGTCCTAAAAAGGGAACTCTCTTCAGCCAAAACTCACACTTGCTCAACTTGGCATATAGTTGGTGTTCTCTCAGCCTCTGTAACACCAACCTTAGATGTTTCTCATGTTCTTCTTCATTTTTGGAGAAGACGAGAATATCATCTATGAAAACCACCACAAACTTGTCCAGATATTCCATGAATACCTTGTTCATGAGGTACATGAAATATGCCGGGGCATTGGTTAGCCCGAAAGGCATGACAGTGTATTCATACAGTCCGTACCGAGATACGAAAGCTGTCTTGGGAATATCAGATTGCCTTATCTTGAGCTGGTGGTACCCCGACCTGAGATCAATTTTCGAGAACACACAAGCTCCCCTCAACTGATCAAACAAATCTTCAATGCGGGGTAATGGGTACTTGTTTTTGATGGTTACCTCATTCAAGGCACGGTAATCCATGCATAACCTTTGGATTCCGTCTTTCTTGGGCACAAATATCACCGGAGCTCCCCAGGGTGAGGAACTAGGGCGAATATACCCCTTCTCCGTCAATTCTCTCAAATGATCCTTGAGCTCTTCTAGCTGCTTGGAGTCCATTCGATAAGGTCTCTTGTATATCGGGGCTGTTCCCGGTACTAGCTCAATTGCGAATTCCACGTCACGGTCGGGAGGCATACCTGGCAATTCCTCCGGAAAAACATCTGGATATTCCCTGATAGTCCTGATTTCCTCAACTTTCACCTCCACTTGATTTAATTTAATGTCCCTCCTAGGCTCGTGTATCGTTATGAACTTTACTTTGGTGCCACTGGGGTGAGTTAGTTCCACCGTTCTGGTCGAACAATGGATGATACCTTTATGTTTGGTCAACCAATCCATACCCAAAATAATATCTATCCCTTGTGAATCTATCACTATGAGGTTAGCAGTAAATACTACCCCATTAATGTCTAGGTTCACTTTGGGACACACTTGTCTTGCCCTTATTTCTCCTCCTGGAGAGTTTACCGCTAGCATATGGTTCATTTGTGTGGTTGCTAGGTCATGTTTCTTAACAAACCCTTGAGCAATGAATGAGTGGGTAGCACCAGAATCAAACAGCAGAGTTGCAAGGTGTAAATTGGCAGGAAACTTACCAACTACCACGTCGGGTGCCTCTTGTGCTTCCTCCATAGTGACGTGGTTCACCCGTCCTCTCACTACATTCTGCTGTTGTGGCGGCGCAGGCTTCTTCTTTGGGCATTTATGGGCGTAGTGCCCCACCTCACCACAGCTGAAACATTGCACCCCAACCTTAGGTGCTTGGCCTTTGTTGTCTTGGGGTTGGTTCGGGGGTCCTTGCACTGCTGGTCGAGGTGGATATGTGGGGCGAGGCTGCTGCACAAACTGACGTTGCGGCTGTGCTGGTGCTGCGGGTGGCCTGTAGTTTGGGTTGTACCCTCTTGGTGTTGAATAGGGTACCGCAGCACGGCTCGTCTGCCCCGTAGGTTGCTGCATCATACGTGGGCGGGTGTTGCTTCCTGAGGCCTGATGTGACCATCCCGCCTTCCTCTTATTCTCATTTTCCAGGGCCTTTAGCTTCCTTTCCACCACAAACGCTCTGTCCACCATCTTTTGAAAGCTTTCATACTCATTTGAGGACATTGCACACTGCATTTCTGCAGTAAGCCCTTCCACGAAACAATCTTGTTTCTGCTCATCAGTCTATGTCTCGTGGAGCATAACGGGATAATTGAGTGAATTTAGTGAGGTATTCCCTCACCGTCATGTTTCCCTGCTGCAGTCCCAGAAACTCTTTCCTCTTGTTTTTGAGTTCACCTCTTGGGATGTAGTGGTTGCGGAAGCTACGCTTGAACTCTTCCCAAGTGATGTTTTCAGGGTCATGATGGGCGGCCACGTAGGCGGTCCACCAATCAGCAGCAGGTCCCTGCAATTGATGAGAGGCAAACAGCACCCTCTCATACCCTTGGCATTGTATTATCCTCATCTTACTTTCAATGGTCTTCAGCCAATCATCTGCCTCCAGAGGTTCAGCAGCACTTGCAAACTTTGGAGGTTGAGTTCCTAGAAACTCACTCAACCTTGGTTGGCGTGGTGCCGCTTGTGGAGGTGGAACTTGATGCAAGTTGGCCACCACTTGAGTCAAGTTCTGGATAAGCTGATTTTGATTCTCCAGCATTTGGTGGAGAGGATCAACTTCTTCACGGCGACCACCCCTGTCCTGGCCTTCAGAAAGATGAGGGTTGCATGCCTCATCGTTGTTGTTGGCGGGGTTGGCAGCACGTCCTTTTCCTCTTCCGGCCATCTGGCAGAATCAACCAATGTCAATTTGAAATCATTTAGTATCATCTTACTACTTTCATTTGTTTGTACTTTGAAGTGTTGAGGCTTTGTTATACTTCTACGAGGGTTCATATCTCACACCAAATAAATGTACTATTATTCCCTGTGGGTTCACACACCAAAGCAAAACAATCTGAAGACGAGGCTGTGGACAATTGCTCATGGCTTCCACAACTCACGTCACACACCAATCATTATCACACCATTAACTACGTAACGACTCGGCTACTCGACCTCTTGCTAGCTAGGGGAAAGACTCTACACTACTCGTCCTCTTGAGCTGGCTCCTCGGGATCTTCCTCCTCATTTCGGCTACCTTCCGACTCTGCTTTGGGTGGGGAAGCTGCTGGTGGAGAAGTGCGACGACGCCTGATTGCCCGGCGATCCGGGGAGTCAGGAGTCCATGGATCACTCACGGTGACACACAGTTCATTCCCATCTCCTCTTTCTCTCGCCTTTAAGCAAGCTCGCAGCAACGCCTCCGTTTCCTTCAGGGTGTCTCGGACATCCTGAAGCTCTTGTTGACACTCCTGCAGTCGAGTGCTGAGCATAGCAGCATCCTCCAAGCACAAGTCCATGTGCTCATGGGAAGTCCCTTGCTGCACCGGTGGGTACTTGTACTCCGTGGTACCACTCTCACGTTGGAGGACATACATGTACTCCGTTTTGTCCAAGTGGCGACGATAGATGTGACTCTGGCAGGTGATGGCCTCCCAGGTGACATCTCTCGCTGCGTCAACTTGTGTTGCTCGACAAGCTGGAGAATGGTGGATCTTCAGTAGCTGATTCTCGTGTATAATCCTCATCTCCGAACTCCATTCTTCCCTCTTCTCACGGATGGTCCTGGTGGAGTTATAGTGGATGATTAGCTTGCCCGTATTGTCGGCGGCTTCGAGCATACGCCGAAGACGGCGCAACAAATCTCCTACTGCCAATCCATAGGAAAGGTACGTCACGGGACGACTCTCCTATCTTTCGGCAAGGGCCACTACGGGAACTCTCCCTCCTGTGGACTTACGAGCGGTGCGAATCATACGAACCATCTAAAACATAAGAATTTAAAATTAGGTTAGATAAATTCTCAAACAAAAATCCTATTTTGAATGAAAGTTGGGGTAAGATGAAGAAAATAACTCCTTTAATAACACTTTTCCACCCACACTTTGGAAAATAGTTTTTAAGAAAATAGGGCCCTTAAATACGTCCATTTCTACCTAGGTCCACGTTCCTACGGGCAACCTTGGCTCTGATACCACCTCTGTCACACCCGGTTTTTCCGAAGAAACAACCAAGTGAATATCACATGTATGCCAGGATCATTTTCTCATACATGTGATGACAAATAGTGAAGCATCATTTATTACAAGCCAGGTGTCGAATATAAATAAGTCTTACATCGCAAATGTCTCAATGGACACTAATGCTTCATCACAAGTAAATAAACTAGCAGCGGAATATTATTCTTTAGGGCTCCATCACAGGCGTTGCCCGGGGGTCTTCATGAACCTAAAAGCCTTCCTCGGGTCCAAAATCTTGGTCATTATACACCACCTCATTATCTTGACCTGAGCAGCAATATAAACCAACAAATATGCAAGGTTGAGTACCAATGGTACTCAGAAAGTGTGGGAAAATTATATCATGCATGGCTAGAACAAGGAGAGGTTGAACTCATGGTTAAAGCACTACGCAAATAATTCCTATCACCTTAGCTTATTAAGCACCTTCATTACTACACAGGTGAAATGGTCCCAATCTCCCATCCCATCATCATAACCAAATAACCATAACATCATTTCCAATGTTAAGCTTCCCGCTTAACATCCACAACTTCCAAAAACCTTCACTCCTCTAATCATGAATAAGTCCAGGCCGCTCTTAACCGTGAGCACGGCTGTCAAGACAGTTTTGACTCTGCAGAGTTTGTACCACTGTACCCACAAGTAGTGATTTCATCCCCCGTTGCCGGGTGGACTAAAGGAACCTCCATTATGCCAGTGGCTACGATCCACATTCACACTTCCCAGGTGTGCGGCCAAGAGATCACTACGAAGCCTTTACAAAGGGATTCCCGACGAGCGTGGGCCCACTGAGGTTTCACCCCTAACAGCATACAAGAGGCTCCAACCCCGCTGCAGTGGCCCCCTCTTGAGCCTTGCGGTTCATATGGTAGTCCAGCTGACACCTACTCCCCGCAGCATCCAACACACCCATACTACGCCGGGGATACACCTAATTAATTGGCCAAGCTGCCCCATCTCAGCATGTGGTTGGCACTGTAAAGCCGGGTTACATGCTCCATGAACCGGTCCTTAGGATCAAGGCAAGTTGGATGTTTTGGTTGTGTGCTGGGTGCACGAGACTTGGGTTTGTGTTTAGTACTTGCCTGGATCCTAAGGACCGGTTCATGGAGCATGTAACCCGGCTTTACAGTGCCAACCACATGCTGAGATGGGGCAGCTTGGCCAATTAATTAGGTGTATCCCCGGCGTAGTATGGGTGTGTTGGATGGTGCGGGGAGTAGGTGTCAGTTGGACTACCATATGAACCGCAAGGCTCAAGAGGGGGCCACTGCAGCGGGGTTGGAGCCTCTTGTATGCTGTTAGGGGTGAAACCTCAGTGGGCCCACGCTCGTCGGGAATCCCTTTGTAAAGGCTTCGTAGTGATCTCTTGGCCGCACACCTGGGAAGTGTGAATGTGGATCGTAGCCACTGGCATAATGGAGGTTCCTTTAGTCCACCCGGCAACGGGGGATGAAATCACTACTTGTGGGTACAGTGGTACAAACTCTGCAGAGTCAAAACTGTCTTGACAGCCGTGCTCACGGTTAAGAGCGGCCTGGACTTATTCATGATTAGAGGAGTGAAGGTTTTTGGAAGTTGTGGATGTTAAGCGGGAAGCTTAACATTGGAAATGATGTTATGGTTATTTGGTTATGATGATGGGATGGGAGATTGGGACCATTTCACCTGTGTAGTAATGAAGGTGCTTAATAAGCTAAGGTGATAGGAATTATTTGCGTAGTGCTTTAACCATGAGTTCAACCTCTCCTTGTTCTAGCCATGCATGATATAATTTTCCCACACTTGCTGAGTACCATTGGTACTCAACCTTGCATATTTGTTGGTTTATATTGCTGCTCAGGTCAAGATAATGAGGTGGTGTATAATGACCAAGATTTTGGACCCGAGGAAGGCTTTTAGGTTCATGAAGACCCCCGGGCAACGCCTGTGATGGAGCCCTAAAGAATAATATTCCGCTGCTAGTTTATTTACTTGTGATGAAGCATTAGTGTCCATTGAGACATTTGCGATGTAAGACTTATTTATATTCGACACCTGGCTTGTAATAAATGATGCTTCACTATTTGTCATCACATGTATGAGAAAATGATCCTGGCATACATGTGATATTCACTTGGTTGTTTCTTCGGAAAAACCGGGTGTGACATCACCGCCGCAAACCCTCGACTTCGACGGGGACGACGCTCCGGCCAACCGGCTGTGTCGCTGATGCGCGTGCCAACGGTTGACGGGCAGACGGCGGACTCCAGCTCCACCAGGCTTCCGTCGACGGATCTGAGGGCAGAGCTGGAGCGAAGCCGCTTGGGCCAAGATGCCCGAGTGTTCCTCGAGCGACGTCGAGAAAGGCGTCGCATCCTAGAGGCTGGCGACAGCATGACGTCGGCCTCAACCCAGCCTGAAGGGCAGATCTTCGCCACGCGAGCTCTGCCCTAGGCGTACGCCGCGCAGAATATGCCACAGTCATATTCCTGCAAACGGCGCCCCCGGCCTATGGCGCAGCCTTGCCCATACAGGGGTACACTGTGCCAGGCGCGAACCAAGCGTTCGCGGCACCAATACCTGCACTGGGAGCCAGCAACCGGCTCTGGCAGCGCCGACCCCGGCAATGCAGGCTCCGACCAGTGTCAGGTCTTCAGTAGCGCTGGACGTACCCGGTGGGGGTGCGCTAGCTGCAGCAAGAGCGCTACTGCACAATCCACCTGCTGGGGACGCGCCTCAGGCAGCGACCCAGCAGTGGATTCGCGAGGTAGACCGTCTCGTCGTCGCCGCCGCAAACCCTCGACTTCAGCGGGGACGACGCTCCGGCCAACCGGCTGTGCCGCTGATGCGCACACCAATGGTTGACGAGCAGACGGCAGATTCCAGCTCTACCAGGCCCCAGTCGACGGATCTGAGGACAGAGCTGGAACGGGGTCACTTGGGCCAGGATACCCGGGTGTACCTCGAGCGACGTCAAGAAAGTCGTCGCACTCAAGAGGCTGGCGACAACATGACGTCGACCTCGACCCTGCCTGAAGGGCGGACCTTCACCATGCGGGCTCTGCCCTAGGCGTACGCCGCGCAGCATAAGCCACAACCATGTGCTCTGCAAGCGGCGTCCCCGGCCTATGGCGCAACCTTGCCCATACCGGGGTACACTGTGTCAGGCGCAACCAAGCGTTCGCGGCACCAATACCTGCACTGGGAGCCAGCAACCGGCTCTGGCAGCGCCGACCTCGGCAATGCAGGCTCCGACCAGTGTCAGGTCTTCAGTAGCGCTGGACGTACCCGGCGGGGGTGCGTCAGCCGCAGCAAGAGCGCTACCGCACGATCCGCCTGTTGGGGACGCGCCTCAGGCAGCGACCCAGCAGTGGATTCGCGAGATAGACAGGAGCAGGATGTACGGCCCTGGAGCCCCACCTCCACTTCACGAGGTGGCCGTGCAAGTTTCGGCCGCACCTGCCCGAGAAGTGCGACGGCAGCGTCAACCCGGCGGGGTTCCTCCAGATCTACTCCACCGCCGTACTTGCCGCAGGAGGGGATGAGGGAGTCATGGCCAATCTACTTCCCCGTCGCCTTGAGCGGCCCGACCCAGTCTTGGCTAATGAACCTCCCTCGGGGTTCCATAACTTCCTGGGAGAGCTCTGCCGGCAGTTTATCGCCAACTTCGGCAGCTCCTACACCCGTCCCGGCACGGAGCTTGACCTCCAAGCCATCAAGCAACAACCTGGGGAGTCGCTGCGCTCCTTTATCCAGCGGTTCTCCCAGGTACGCAACACCATTCCACATATTCAAAGTGCTTCTGTGGTGGCGGCACTTCGACGGTGTCCAGGACAAGAAGATGCTTGAGAGGCTTGCAACCAGAGAGGTCTGCGATGCCTCCGAGCCCTTCAGCCTGGCGGACAAGTGCGCCAGAGCAGCCGGAGGGCGGAGCTGGCACTCACTGCCAGCTTCCGAAGCCGGAAGACAGCCCGAAGACGGCGGAGTTCAAGCTGAGCTCCCGACCACGTCAGACAGCCAAGAGCCAAGCACTGGCTGACTTCGTGGCTGAGTGGACGCCAACGAAGGCTGACCCAGGGGGCCGCAAAGACGGTGAACCAAAGTACCGAGCTCCGGTCTTCACCGGGCCTCACTGGACGCTCTTCTTCGACGGCTCCTCACGAAAGCAGGGGGCCGGTGCCGGCGTACTGCTTCTCATGCCATCGGGGGAGCAGTTTGGGTACATGGTGCGTCTCAATTCCAAGGCAACCAACAACTTGGCAGAGTATGAAGCATTCATCTTTGGCCTAAAAGACAGTCCTGTCTTTGGGCGCTCGCCAGCTGTTGGCACAGGGCGACTCCCGGCTAGTTATCAAGCAAGTTAAGGGTGAATGCTCCTACAAAGACCCACAGCTAGCTGCTTATCTGCTTCACGTGCGGATGTTGGAGAAAGAATTCCTCGCCTTGGACCTGCGCCATGTACCGCGCGCTGGCACGGCCGCAGTGGACAACCTCTCAACGAAGACCTCCATCGGAGCCCCCGTGCACGAAGGAGTCTTCGAGAGGTCGTTGCTGCGGTCCACAGCCCGGCCCGCCGAGCCGGGCGAAGGGGGCTGAACCAGTGCCATGAAGCTAGGCAGTCCCGGCGGCCCTGGATGCCGCCAAAGGATCGTAAGAGTCACTGGGGACTCCGTGCAACCCAGCGCTCGAGATCCAGAAGCTCAAGTAGCCCCGATGCATGGACCACGGAGGTCCGGGACTCTTTGAAGGACATCCTTCCTGATGAACGTGCATCCGCTGAACGGGTGGTGCGGTGGCTAAGTGCTACGCGCTGGTATCTTTACTGGCGTGGCGCCACGACATCCTATTGCGGTGCATAACCCAGGAGGAAGGCTGCGACTAGCTCGCAGTAGTCCAAGGAGGCGAGTGCTGGGAACGCTCATCGTCCTGCACGTTGGTCAGATAAGCCACCCGGCATGGCTCCTACTGACCGAGAGCCACCTGGACGCCGTCAAACTGGTTAGGGATGCAATGCGTGCCAAGTCCACGCCAAGCAGACCCACACAACCGGTGCAGACGCGCACCCAGAGCCGTCGGGGGATACCGGCTCCTCCATGTTGAGGGCCAGCCGGACTTCCCAGGGCCGGGTCACGGGAACTATCCTTCCACATGGTATGCAGGGCCGAAGCCATGCTTCCCCCTGATATAGCCATGGAGGGTCCCCCCGTGTCCGGCGTACGACGAAGCCACGCATGACCCACTCTGCGTGAAGACAGGCGCTCCGACGCCACCCCAGTAAGTTCACCATGCTTACTTAGGTGTTTATTTATTACGCATTAATTTATATGAACACCTCCCCACGCTCTAGACAGTGTGCGTCCATTGTACACTCGGTTCCTCTTTCCTGCTCTCATGCATAGTCGATATTTGCCGTCCTGCCGAAGGCGGTAGTGCTTGGGGTACCTGCCAGAGGCCCGGTGGCCTTCTGGGTCTCCCCCTGTAAGGGTACTGTACTGCCAGTTGGTCTCCTCTGAGAAAAGACCTATGCTAAACCGGGGGGTCAGGAGCCTTGCTTTGCCCAGTCTTGCACCCAAAGCATGCGCACTCTGCCCCCCGGCGCTGCGGTCTGAGTACCAGGGGGCCGGACGGTTACACCCTGACTGGGGCTGGGGCCAGACCTCCGGGACCAAGTGCACTGGATTACCCAGGCCCCGTATTCCGGCCTGGGACAGTAAGCCAAATGATACTAAGGGACAGGAAAGGGGGGACCGCTGAGCAGTTCCGGACCTCCGCCCCCACAGCTGGGCCGAGCTCCGATGCCAGCCCTCGCCCTCCTTTCAGAGGCGAGCGCTGATGCCGGACCTCACGCCCTTTGTTGGCCTGAGCTCCGATGACTGCCAGACTCCGCCCCCACAGCTGGGCCGAGCTCCGATGCCAGCCCTCGCCCTCCTTTCAGAGGCGAGCGCTGATGCCGGACCTCATGCCCTTCGTTGGCCTGAG
The DNA here is from genome assembly GCA_030760725.1 of Neostapfia colusana. Classification (NCBI taxonomy): domain Eukaryota; kingdom Viridiplantae; phylum Streptophyta; class Magnoliopsida; order Poales; family Poaceae; genus Neostapfia; species Neostapfia colusana. Next base: position 1,798,870 of record JASWHV010000010.1, on the reverse strand, counting down.
CTCCGATGACTGCCGGACTCCGCCTCCACAGCCAGGCCGAGCTCCGAGGCCAGCCCTCGCCCTCCTTTCAGAGGTGAGCGCTGATGCCGGACCTCAAGCCCTTCGCTGGCCTGAGCTCCGATGACTTCCGGACTCCGCCCCCATAGCCGGGCCGAGCTCCGAGGCCAGCCCTCGCCCTCCTTTCAGAGGCGAGCACTGATGCCGGACCTCACGCCCTTCGCTGGCCAGAGCTCCGATGACTTCCGGACTCTGCCCCCACAGCTGGGCCGAGCTTCGATGCCAGCCCTCACCCTCATTTCAGAGGCGAGCGCTGATGCCGGACCTCACGCCCTTCGCTGGCCTGAGCTCCGATGACTTCCGGACCTCCGCCCCCACAGCCGGGCCGAGCTCCGATGCCAGGCTTCACCCTCTCCTAAGAGGTTGAACACCGAAGCCGTCAAGACCCTGCCAGCACAGGGAGTACTCAAGACAAGAAAGTGCGCGGATCAGAGGAGACGAAGGTCCCACCTCGGGCTCGCTATCTCCCCCGAGATGGGCCCGGGAGCCACTGTCGGTACCCTCGATATGGGGTACCCCCGCGCACAGGGTAAAATTCCTAAGGAACTCGCCCTTCTCCGCAGGGAGAGCTCCGAAGGCGCCACGCGTCCGGTGGGGCCGGACCTCCCTCTCCTCAGAGGAGAGCTCTGGGCCCGCCACGTGGCATACAGAAGCCGGACCTCCCCCTCCGCGGGAGAGAGGTCCGAAGGCGCCGCGTGTCCAGCGGGGCCGGACCTCCCTCTCCTTAGAGGAGAGCTCCGGGCCCGCCACGTGGCCAGCAGAAGCCGAGCCTCTCCCTCCGCGGAGAGAGGTCCGGAGGCTCCACGGGCCCCGCGGGACTGACCCTTCTCTTCTCTGAGAAGGGCTCCGGGCCCGCCACGTGGCAGCAGAGCGATGCTGCCTGCCCCGAGCGATAGGCAGCGGGCGTAAATACGCCCCATACCTTGCCCGTACAAGGTATTCAAGGCCCGCGTCTTCCCAAGACGCGGAGACGCGGAGCACGCTTCTGTCAGGTGCCGTTGCGCCCAGTCGCATCACAGACTGACGCGCGGTGTCAGAACCTGTCAGCCAATAAACACCGCGACAAGACAACCCATGCCGCCTGCGCCGTCATCAACCGCTACGACTGGCATGCGGCATGGGCAGGGCGGCAAGATGAATACTCAGAAGCCTTCGGCCAGAGACAACTACCGGCATAACTGCAGATACGGTAGATAATAGACAATCTTCCCGGGGCCACCTGTCGGGCCCCAGCTCCCCTTGTAAGCCGCCCGAGTCTTGGACTATAAAAGGCTTGGGTAGGCGTCGATAGCAACGGTTCGCATTTTGCAACTCATACACTAGCCATACACTCTCAAGCTGTAACTCACCCCCAAGCTCAGGCCCCCGGCCCTGAGCAGCAAGCAATACAGCGAGCTCCATAGCTCGCCGTGGACGTAGGGTTTTACGCTCCGGCGGCCTGAACCACGTAAAACTCTCCGTGTCAAGCTCTCACTAACTCGTCCATCTGCGCAAGCTCTCCGCTAGGAGTCTAGCCCCGCCGAAAAAAGAACCTCCGTGGGCTGCCCAGTGCAGGCCCGGGGGAAGTGTCGACCGAACACTTCGACAGGAACGCTGCCCACGGGCGCCTGACTCTCGGCTGAGGTTGAGTCGCCGCTGTGGCGATCGCTCTCGGGCAAAGGAGGTCGGAGCTCGAGGTTTCTGGCGTTGGAGAGGTGGAGTGTGAGCTCAGGTGGCTGTCTAGCAGCTCAGGGACGAAGGAGGAGATGGTTTTGCTGGTTTTCCTGATTGAGCAGAGAGCTGCGGCGAGAAACAATGCCGCTGCTCGGGTTTGCCCGCGAGAAGATAACGCCGGCCGACTCCTGCTCGGCTGAGGCGGTGCCAGTCGCGTGGGGGCGCGAGCCAGCCGCCCTGGGCGCCAGCGCGCGGAGAGGGAAGCAGCTGGTGGCGCCGGTAGCTGCTCGGTGGCACAGCCGACAGCTACTCGGTGGAATTTCCCACCGAGACTCTGACTTTGGGTGCAAGTTTCTCCTTCTCCCCTCTATGACATGTGGGTCCCACCCGGGGTTTTAACCTCTGAAATTTACTCCTAATCACTGTTGTAAACAGTGAGCCCCATAATACCCCTGGTGATTCAAATTATTCACCCCTGGGCCATTTGAATTGAATAGAATTCAAATTGGGTTCGGCTTGGGTGAATTTCAGCACAAGTTTAGTTTTTAATTCAAATAAAGTTTGAATTCGTCCCACTTAGCTCATGTCAAGATCAACGCCAAATGGAGTGAAAATTGGTGTGTGAGCTCACAAAAATGTGCTGAATAAGAATATGAAGCTAACTTTTTAATTTGGGTGATGAAAGTTGATGCAATTTGAATTTACATTCAAATTGGCCTCTTTTTCAAATAACCCAAAAAGTGCCTCAAAAAGTGTTGGATTTCTATGAAACTTGGACTGAACCTTCCCAAGACTTTTTAAGTTCTAGGGGTGAGCTCAACCTCTCATGTTCCTATGTCCAAATCCCACTTTGTGAAAAGGAAGACTTTCCCCTATAATCACTCTTTTGATGAAGGTTACTTGCTCTTCACAATATTTCCTAAGATATCCCCAACGAGAACTGGGGTGTTGTGAGGTGAAGAAAAGTTTTTTGCAAGTCCCTTTTCTTGGGCTTTTACACTCAGGCCCACGGAGGGCGTGAGGTCCGGCATCAGGGCTCGCCTCTGAAAGGAGGGCGAGGGCTGGCCTCGGAGCTTGGCCCAGCTGTGGGGGCGGAGGTCCAGAAGTCATCGGAGCTCAGGCCCAAGGAGGGCGTGAGGTCCGGCATCAGGGCTCGCCTCTGAAAGGAGGGCGAGGGCTGGCCTCGGAGCTCGGCCCAGCTATGGGGCCGGAGGTCCGGAAGTCATCGGAGCTCAGGCCCATGGAGGGTGAGAGGTCCGGCATCAGGGCTCACCCCTGCGGAGGGGTGATGTGTGTCTTCATAGCTCAACCCAGTATAGGGCGCAAGGTCCGACTTTGGTGTTCACCCATGCTGACGTGGTGGTGACCAACTTCGGAGGTCACCCCTGCGATAGGGGTGTCGACCGGCATCGGACCTCAGCCCAGTGTAGGGCACACGGTCCGGCTTCGGTGTTCACCCCTGGAGCTGGCGACCGGCTTCGGAGATCACCCCTGCGATAGGGGTGTCGTCCGGCATCGGACCTTAGCCCAGTGTAGGGCACACGGTCCGGCTTCGGTATTCACCCCTGGGGGTGGCGACCAGCTTTGAAGATCGCCCCTGCGATAGGGGTGTCGTCCGGCATCGGACCTTAGCCCAGTGTAGGGCACACGGTCCGGCTTCGGTGTTCACCCCTGGGGGGTGGCGACCGGCTTCGGAGATCGCCCCTGCGATAGGGGTGTCGTCCGGCATCGGACCTTAGCCCAGTGTAGGGCACACGGTCTGGCTTTGGTGTTCACCCCTAGGGGTGGCGACCGGCTTCGGAGATCGCCCCTATGATAGGGATGTCGTCCGGCATCGTACCTTAGCCCAGTGTAGTGAACACGGTCCAGCTTCGGTGTTCACGCCTGGGGGGTGGCGACCGGCTTTGGAGATCGCCTCTGCGATAGGGGTGTCGTCCGGCATCGGACCTTAGCCCAGTGTAGGGTACACGGTCCGGCTTCGGTGTTCACCCCTGGGGGTGGCGACCGGCTTCGGAGATCGCCCCTGCGATAGGGGTGCCGTCCGGCATCGGATCTTAGCCCAGTGTAGGGCACACGGTCCGGCTTTGGTGTCCACCCCTGGGGGGTGGCGACCGGCTTCGGAGATCGCCCCTGCGATAGGGGTGTCGTCCAACATCGGAGCTTAGCCCAGTGTAGGGCACACGGTCCAGCTTCGGTGTTCACCCCTGGGGGGTGGCGACCGGCTTCAGAGATCGCCCCTATGATAGGGGTGTTGTCCGGCATCGGACCTTAGCCCAGTGTAGGGCACACGGTCCGGCTTCGGTGTTCACCCCTGGGGGGTGGCGACCGGCTTCGGAGATTGCCCCTGCGATAGGGGTGTCGTCCTGCATCGGACCTTAGCCCAGTGTAGGGCACACGGTCCGGCTTCGGAGCTCACCCCTCTGAGGGGGTGAGGTCCGGCGCTGCTCAGGGGCCCTCCCTTTCCTGTCCCTTAGTCTCATTTGGCTTACTGTCCCGGGCCGGAATTCGGGGCTTGGGTAATCCAGTGCACTTGGTCCCGGAGGTCTGGCCCCCAGCCCTAGTGTAACCGTCTGACCCCCTAGTACTCAGACCGTAGCGCTAGGGGGGCAGAGTGCGCATGCTTTGGGTGCAGGACTGGGCAAAGCAAGGCTCCTGACCCCCCGGTCTGGCGTAGGTCTTTTCCTGGAGGAGACTGTCGAAGTGTTCGGTCGACACTTCCCCCGGGCCTGCACTGGGCAGCCCGCGGAGGTTCTTTTTTCGGTGGGGCTAGTCCCTTGCGGAGAGCTTGCGCGGATGGACGAGTTAGTAAGAGCTTGACACGGTGAGTTTTACGTGGTTCAGGCCGCCGGAGCGTAAAACCCTACGTCCACGGCGAGCTATGGAGCTCGCTGTATTGCTTGCTGCTCAGAACCGGAGTCCTGAGCTTGGGGGTGAGTTACAGCTTGGGTGTGAATGGCTAGCGTATGAGTTGCAGAGGTGCGAACCCTTGCTAACATCGCCTACCCGAGCCTTTTATAGCCCAAAACTCGGGTGGCTTACAAGGGGGGCCCGGGACCCGACAGGTGGTCCCGGGGAGATTGTCTGTCATCTACCGTATCTGCAGTTATGCCGGTAGCTGTCTCTAGCGAAGGCTTCCGAGTCTTTGTTCTGCCGCCCTGCCCATGCCGCATGCTAGTCGTAGTGGTTGATGACGGCGGGGGCCGCAGGGGATGTCTTGTCGCTGTGTTTATTGGCTGGCAGGTTCTGATACTGCACGCCAGTCTGCGATGCGACTGGGCGCAACGGCACCTGACAGAGGTGTGATCCACGTCTCCGCGTCTTGGGAAGGCGCGGGTCTTGAATGCTTTGTACAGTAAAGGCATGGCGCGCCTTTACTCCTACTGCCTACCGCGCCGGGCGGAAGTACTGCTCTGCTGGCCATGTGTCGGATCCGGAGCTCTCCTCTGAGGAGGGGGGAGCTCCGGCTCCGCTGGACATGTGGATCCTTCGGAGCTCACCCCCACGGAGGGGGCGAGGTCCGGTCTTCCGGGCCACGTGGCAGGCTCGGAGCTATCCTTTGAGGAGAGGAGAGCACCGTCCCTGCCGGACACGTGGCGCCCTCGGAGCTCGCCCTTGCGGAGGGGGCGAGGTCCGGCCTCCTGGGCCATGTGGCAGGCCCGGAGCTATCCTCCGTGTGGAGGGGAACTCTGGCCCCGCTGGACACGTGGGGCCTTCAAACCTCGCCCCTGCAGAGGGAGCGAGGTCCTTAGGAAGTTTTACCCTGTGCGCGGAGGTACCCGGTATTGAGGGTACCGACAGTGGCCCCCAGGCTCACCTCGGGGGAGGTAACGAGCCCGAGGTGAGGCCTTCTCCTACCCGTGCACTTTCTTGTATTGAGTACTCCCTGTGCTGGCAGGGTCTTGACGGCTTCGGAGTTCAGCCTCTGAGGAGAGGGTGAAGCCTGGCATCGGAGCTCAGCCCTTGTGAAAGGGGGAGGTCCGGCTTCGGAGCTCGCCTCTAAGAAGAGGGGTGGTCCGGGAAGTCATCGGAGCTCAGGCCCACGAAGGGCGTGAGGTCCGGCATTAGGGCTCGCCTCTGAAAGGAGGGCGAGGGCTGGCGTCGGAGCTCGGCCCAGCTGTGGGGGCGGAGGTCCGGAAGTCATCAGAGCTCAGGCTAGCGAAGGGCGTGAGGTCCGGCATCAGAGCTCGCCTTTGAAAGGAGGGCAAGGGCTGGCCTCGGAGCTCGGGCCAGCGAAGGGCGCGAAGTCCGGCATCAGCGCTCGCCTCTGAAAGGAGGGCAAGGGCTGGCCTCGGAGCTCGGCCCAGCTGTGGGGGCGGAGGTCCGTAAGTCATCGGAGCTCAGGCCAGCGAAGGGCGTGAGGTCCGGAGGTCATCGGAGCTCAGGCCAGCGAAGGGCGTGAGGTCCGGCATCAGCGCTCGCCTGTGAAAGGAGGGCGAGGGCTGGCCTCGGAGCTCGGCCCAGCTGTGGGGGCGGAGTCCGGAAGTCATCGGAGCTCAGACCAACGAAGGGCGTGAGGTTCGGCATCAGCGCTCGCCTCTGAAAGGAGGGCGAGGGCTGGCCTCGGAGCTCGGCCTGGGTGTGGAGGCGGAGTCCGGCAGTCATCGGAGCTCAGGCCAACGATGGGCGTGAGGTCCGGCATCAGCACTCTTCTCTGAAAGGAGGGCGAGGGCTGGCCTCAGAGCTCGGCCTGGCTGTGGAGGCGGAGTCTGGCAGTCATCGGAGCTCAGGCCAACGAAGGGCGTGAGGTCCGGCATCAGCGCTCGCCTCTGAAAGGAGGGCGAGTGCTGGCCTCGGAGCTCGGCCTGGCTGTGGAGGCGGAGTCCGGCACTGCTCAGTGGTCCCCCCTTTCCTGTCCCTTAGTCTCATTTGGCTTACTGTCCCAGGCCGGAATACAGGGCTTGGGTAATCCAGTGCACTTGGTCCCGGAGGTCTGGCCCCAGCCCCAGTCAGGGTGTAACCATCCGGCCCCCTGGTACTCAGACCATAGCGTCGGGGGGCAGAGTGCGCATGCTTTGGGTGCAAGACCGAGCAAAGCAAGGCTCCTGACCCCCCGGTCTAGAGTAGGTCTTTTCTCGGAGGAGACCAACTGGCGGTACAGTACCCTTACAGGGGGAGATCCAAAAGGCCACCAGGCCTCTGGCAGGTACCCCAAGCACTACCGCCTTCGGCAGGTCGGCAAATATCGACTATGCATGAGAGCAGGAAAGAGGAACCGAGTGTACAATGGACGCACACTGTCTAGAGCGTGGGGAGGTGTTCATGTAAATTAATGCGTAATTTAAATAAACACCTAAGTAAGCATGGTGAACTTACTGGGGTAGCGTCGGAGCGCCTGTCTTCACGCAGAGCGGGTCATGCGTGGCTTCGTCGTACGCCGGACACGGGGGGACCCCCATGGCGATATCAAGGGGAAGCATGGCTTCGGCCCCGCATACCATGTGGAAGGGTAGTTCCCGTGACCCGGCTCTGGGAAGTCCGGCTGGCCCTCGACATGGAGGAGCCGGTATCCCCCGACGGCTCTGGGTGCGCATCTGCACCGGTTGTGTGGGTCTGCTTGGCGTGGACCTGCCACGCATTGCATCCCTAACCGGTTTGACGGCGTCCATGTGGCTCTCGGTCAGTAGGAGCCATGCCGGGTGGCTTAACCGACCAGCGTGCGGGACGATGAGCGTTCCCAGCACTCGCCTCCTTGGACTACTGCGAGCTAGTCGCAGCCTTCCTCCTGGGTTATGCACCGCAATAGGATGCCGTGGCGCCATGCCAGTAAAGATACCAGCGCGTAGCACTTAGCCATCCGCACCACCCGTTCAGCGAATGCATGATCATCAGGAAGGATGTCCTTCAAGGAGTCCCGGACCTCCGTGGTCCATGCATCGGGACTACTTGAGCTTTTGGATCTTGAGCGCTGGGTTGCACGGTGTCCCCAGTGATGCTTACGATCCTTTGGCGGCATCCATGGCTGCAGGGACGTCGGGACTGCCTAGGTTCGAGGCACTGGTTCAGCCCCCTTCGCCCGGCTCGGCGGGCCGGGCTGTGGACCGCAGCAACGTCCTCTCGAAGACTCCTTCGGGCGCAGGGGCTCCGATGGAGGCCTTCATTGAGAGGTTGTCAGCTGCGGCCTTGCCAGCGCGCGGTACATGGCGCAGGTCCAAGGCGAGGAAGTCTTTCTCCAACATCCGCATGTGGAGCAGATAAGCAGCTAGCTGTGGGTCATTGCAGGGGCATTCACCCTTAACTTGCTTGATAACTAGCTGGGAGTCGCCCTGTGCCAACAACTGGCGAGCGCCCAAAGACAGGACTGTCTTTTAGGCCAAAGATGAGTGCTTCATACTCTGCCAAGTTGTTGGTTGCCTTGGAATTGAGACGCACCATGTACCCAGACTGCTCCCCCGATGGCATGAGAAGCAGTACGCCGGCACCGGCCCTCTGCTTTCGCGAGGAGCCGTCGAAGAAGAGCGTCCAATGAGGCCCGGTGAAGACCGGAGCTCGGTACTTTTGTTCACCGTCTTCGCGGCCCCCTGGGTCAGCCTTCGTTGGCGTCCACTCAGCCACGAAGTCAGCCAGTGCTTGGCTCTGGGCTGTCTGACGTGGTCAGGAGCTCAGCTTGAACTCCGCCATCTTCAGGCTGTCTTCCGGCTTCGGAAGCTGGCAGTGAGTGCCAATTCCACCCTTCGGCTGCTCTGGCGCACTTGTCCGCCAGGCTGAAGAGCTCAGAGATGTCGCGGACCTCTCTGGTCGCGAGCTTCTCAAGCATTTTCTCGTCCCGGACACCCTGCCGGAACGCCACCACCACAGAAGCACTTTGAATATGCAGGATGGTGTTGCGTACCTGGGAGAACCGCTGGATGAAGGAGCGCAGTGACTCCCCAGGTTGTTGCTTAATGGCGTGGAGGTCAAGCTCCGTGCCGGGACGGGCGTAGGAGCTGCCGAAGTTGGCGATGAACTGCCGGCAGAGCTCTCCCCAGGAGGTTATGGAACCCTGAGGGAGGTTCATTAGCCAAGACCGGGCTGGGCCGGTCAAGGCAACGGGAAAGTAGTTGGCCATGACGGCCTCGTCCCCTCCTGCAGCAAGTACGGCGGTGGAGTAGATCTGGAGGAACTCCGCCGGGTTGACGCTGCCGTCGTACTTCTCGGGCAGGTGCGGCCGAAACTTGCGCGGCCACCTCGCGAAGCGAAGGTGGGGCGCCAGGGCCGCACATCCTGCCCCTGTTGCTGCAGGAACTGGTGCCGCGAACACTTGGTTCGCTGCTGGCACAGTACCCCGGTATGGGCAAGGCTGCGCCATAGACCGGGGGCGCCGTTTGCAGGGCATATGGTTGTGGCATATGTTGTGTGGCGTATGCCTGGGGCAGAGATCGCATGGTGAAGGTCTGCGCCTCAGGCAGGGTCGAGGCCGACGTCATGCTGTCGCCAGCCTCTCGGACGCGACGCCTTTCTCGACGTCGCTCGAGGAACACTCGGGCATCTTGGCCCAAGTGGCATCGTTCCAGCTCTGCCCTCAGGTCCGTCGACGGAAGCCTGGTGGAGCTGGAGTCCGCCGTCTACCCGTCAACCGTTGGCGTGCGCGTCAGCGACACAGCCGGTTGACCGGAGTGTCGTCCCCGCTGCAGTTGAGGGTTTGCGGCAGCGACGACGAGACGGTCTACCTCGCGTATCCACTGCTGGGTTGCTGAATGAGGTGCGTCCCCAGCAGGTGGATTGTGCAGTAGCGCTCTTGCTGCAGCTAGCGCACCCCTGTGGGGTACGCTTATCGCTGCAGAAGATCTCACGCTGGTTGGAGCCTGCATTGCCGGAGTCGGCGTTGCCGGAGTCGGCTGCTGGCTACCAGCTTGTGCCGACACACTCCATCCTGAGTGTGTCGACATGTACTCCCCGCTGGTCATGGTTCGCCGTGAACGCGGAGGAGGAGAGTTTGCCGCTGAAGGAAGCTTGGTCATCTTCATCGGCGGAAACTCATCGCGCAAGGGGAAAAGCCCCCTACCTGGCGCGCCAAATGTCGAAGTGTTCGGTCGACACTTCCCCCGGGCCTGCACTGGGCAGCCCGCGGAGGTTCTTTTTTCGGTGGGGCTAGTCCCTTGCGGAGAGCTTGCGCGGATGGACGAGTTAGTAAGAGCTTGACACGGTGAGTTTTACGTGGTTCAGGCCGCCGGAGCGTAAAACCCTACGTCCACGGCGAGCTATGGAGCTCGCTGTATTGCTTGCTGCTCAGAACCAGAGTCCTGAACTTGGGGGTGAGTTACAGCTTGGGTGTGAATGGCTAGCGTATGAGTTGCAGAGGTGCGAACCCTTGCTAACGTCGCCTACCCGAGCCTTTTATAGCCCAAAACTCGGGTGGCTTACAAGGGGGGCCCGGGACCCGACAGGTGGTCCCAGGGAGATTGTCTGTCATCTACCGTATCTGCAGTTATGCCGGTAGCTGTCTCTGGTGAAGGCTTCCGAGTCTTCGTTCTGCTGCCCTGCCCATGCCGCATGCTAGTCGTAGTGGTTGATGACGGTGGGGGCGGCAGGGGATGTCTTGTCGCTGTGTTTATTGGCTGGCAGGTTCTGACACTGCACGCCAGTCTGCGATGCGACTGGGCGCAACGGCACCTGACAGAGGCGTGATCCACGTCTCCGCGTCTTGGGAAGGCGCGGGTCTTGAATGCTTTGTATGGTAAAGGCATGGCGCGCCTTTACTCCTGCTGCCTACCGCGCCGGGCGGCAGTACTGCTCTGCTGGCCACGTGTCAGACCCGGAGCTCTCCTCTGAGGAGGGGGGGATCTCCGGCTCCGCTGGACACGTGGATCCTTCGGAGCTCACCCCCGCGGAGGGGGTGAGGTCCGGTCTTCCGGGCCACGTGGCAGGCTCGGAGCTATCCTTTGAGGAGAGGAGAGCACCGGCCCTGCCGGACACGTGGCGCCCTCGGAGCTCGCCCTTGCGGAGGGGCGAGGTCCGGCCTCCTGGGCCATGTGGCAGGCCCGGAGCTATCCTCCGTGTGGAGGGGAGCTCCGGCCCCGCTGGACACGTGGGGCCTTCAAACCTCGCCCCTGCAGAGGGAGCGAGGTCCTTAGGAAGTTTTACCCTGTGTGCGGGGGTACCCGGTATTGAGGGTACCGACAGAGACCAACTGGCGTTACAGTACCCTTACAGGGGGAGGTCCAAAAGGTCCCCGGGCCTCTGGCAGGTACCCCTAGCACTACCGCCTTCGGCAGGATGGCAAATATCGGCTATGCATGAGAGCAGGAAAGAGGAACCGAGTGTACAATGGCTGTACACTGTCTAGAGCGTGGGGAGGTGATCATATAAATTAATGCGTAATTTAAATAAACACCTAAGTAAGCATGGTGAACTTACTGGGGTAGCGTCGGAGCGCCTGTCTTGGGCTCCCATGCACAGACCGGTGGCGCCAGGGCGTCTGCCGATACCGCGCGATCTGGAGCAGAGGATTGACGGCAGCAGCATCCAGGTCGTTGACGTCGCGAATCCACTGCTGGGTGGCCACCTGGAGGGCGTCTTCAGCAGGCGGATTGTCCAGGAGTGCTTCTACGGCGGCTAGCGCGCTTGCTTGAGCGGCACTCTGCACCGCAGTATACCATGAGGTTGATGGAGTTCGTGTTGCCGGAGTCGGCTGCTGGCTTCCAGCTCGCACCGACACACTCCGTGCTGAGTGTGTCGAGACGTAGCTCTCGCTGGTCACCGTTCGTCGAGAACGTGGGCGAGGAGAGCTTGCCTCTGAAGGAAGCTTCGTCATCTTCGTTGGCGTAAGCTCGTCGCGCAAGGGAAAAGCCCCCTACCTGGCGCGCCAAATGTCGAAGTGGTGGTCGACACTTCCCCCGGACCTGCTCTGGGCAGCCCGCGGAGGTTCTTTTTCGGAGGGGCTAGACACTTGCGGAGAGCTTCAGCGTTAGGGACGAGTGAGGGAGAGGCTTGACACGTGGAGTTTTACGTGGTTCAGGCCGCCGGAGCGCAAAACCCTACGTCCACGGTGAGCAGAGGTGCTCGCTGTATTGCTTGTTGCTCAGAACCGGAGTCCTGAGCTTGAGGGTGAGTGATGTCTAGGGTGCGAGTTCACAGAGTTCGAACCCTACGGGGGAGTGGGTCAAAATGTCGAACCCCCTGTATCGTTGCCTACCCGAGCCTTTTATAGTCCAAGGCTCGGGTGGCTTACAAGGTGGGCCCCGGGGACCCGACAGGTGGCCCCGGTGTGATTTCCTACCAGCTATTATATCTTGGCGCTGGCGTCGAAGTCATCATCCTGCCGCCCTGCCCATGCCGCAGGCTAAGTGTAGAGTGTAGTCGTTGGCGATGGCAGGGGCGGCAGGGCATGTCTTGTCCGGTCTTGTCGCTGCCTTCAATGGTCTGCAGCTTCAGACACTGTACGCATGTCCTGACTGTGACTGGTCACAGCGCCTCCTGACAGGCGTGCGCTGTGCCTCTTCGTCTTGGGAAGGCGCGGGTCTTGAATACTTTGTACGGTAAAGGCATGGCGCGCCTTTACTCCCGCTGCCTACCGCGCCGAGCGGCAGCACTGCTCTGCTGGCCACGTGTCGGACCCGAAGCTCTCCTCTGAGGAGAGGGGGAGCTCCGGCTCCGCTGGACACGTGGAGCCTTCGGAACTCACCCCCGCAGAGGGGGCGAGGCCCGGTCTTCTCGGCCACGTGGCAGGCTCGGAGCTATCCTCTAAGGGGAGGGGAGCTCGGGCCCCGCTGGACACGTGGCGTCTTCGGAGCTCGCCCCTGCAGAGGGGGTGAGGTCCGGCCTTCTGGGCCACGTGGCAGGCCCGGAGCTATCCTCCGAGGGGAGGGGAGCTCCGGGCCCGCTGGACACGTGGCATCTTCGGAGCTCGCCCCTGCAGAGGGGGTGAGGTCCGGCCTCCTGGGCCACGTGGCAGGCCCGGAGCTATCCTCCGATGGGAGGGGAGCTCCGGCCTCGCTGGACACGTGGCGCCTTCAAAGCTCGCCCCTGCAGAGGGGGCGAGGTCCTTAGGCGGTTTCACCCTGTGCGCGGGGGTACCCGGCATTGAGGGTACCGACAAACGTGCATCGCGCAAGACATTAAAAACGAACGCAAATGTTCAAGATGCTCATCATATGACTTGCTGTAAATAAGGATATCATCAAAGTAAACCACCACAAATTTACCAATGAAAGCACGTAAAACCTCATTCATCAACCTCATGAAAGTGCTGGGCGCATTAGTTAAACCAAATGGCATGATTAACCATTCATAAAGTCCATATTTAGTTTTAAAAGCAGTTTTCCATTCATCACCTAAAGCCATACGAATCTGATGATACCCACTATGCAAATCAATCTTGGAGAAAATAACAGAACCACTCAACTCATCAAGCATGTCATCCAATCTAGGAATAGGATAGCGATAACTAATGGTAATGTTATTGATGGCTCTACAATCAACACACATGCGCCAAGTGCCATCTTTTTTTGGAACCAAGAGAACAGGAATAGAACAAGAACTAAGGCTCTCATGAATGTACCCACGTTCAAGAAGATCTTGGACTTGTCGCTGAATTTCCTTAGTCTCGTCGGGGTTGGTCCTGTAGGCAGCACGGTTTGGCAAGTTCGCCCTTGGAACCAAATCAATCTTGTGCTCAATGTCTCGCACAGGTGGTAATCCAGGGGGTATCTCTGATGGAAAAACATCCATATATTCCTGCAAAAGGTTAGCAACAGCAGGTGGCAAGACAATGGATGTATCCTCAATGGAATATAAACCATGTTTGCACACTAAAGCATAGCAAGTTCCATTAGAGGCATATAAATCATCAAGATCAGATTTAGTTGCAAGCAAAATAGGATTTTTCAACTTAATAGGTTGCTGAATTTCAGAATTGAAAACACCCTTTTGCTTAGCATTATTCTTTTTCTCCTGCTCAAATTGTACAATTTCAGTGGGACTCATAGGAAGCAACACAATTTTCTTGCCCTTATGCATGAGAGTATACTTATTAGATCGACCATGGTGAATAGCATCAGTATCAAACTCCCAAGGACGTCCCAACAAAAGAGAACAAGCATCCATAGGTACCACATCAAAATCAGCAAAATCATGATAAGAACCAATGGAAAAATGTATCCTTGCTGTTTGTGTTACCTTAACCTTACCATTGTTGTTAAACCATTGAATGTGATAAGGGTGGGGATGCTCCCGTGTGGTCAAGCCAAGCTTCTTGACCACCTCAACATTCACCAAATTGTTGCAGCTACCACCATCAATGATGGTATGTACACGGCAGTCCTTGACGACGAGAAACATGTTGAAAAGGTTGTGATGTTGGCGGTTGTCGTCCTCTCGAACCGTGGCACTCAAAGCTCGCTGCACAATCAAAGTCCTATAGTTGTTTGTCGCAGATGTACCAAGAACCTCCTCAGCACCATCATCCGAACCTAAAATGTTAGTTGCAATAATATTTTCATCTTCAATATCATAAGCACTAACATACCCACCATCAGCAGTGGCAATGATCGCCTGTTTGCTGGGACAATCTCGTTGCATATGGCCAAGTCCCTGGCAGCGGTGACACTTGATGTCGGAGCTGCGACTTGTCGAAGTGTTGGGTGCAGCCGCCTTTGCTGCAACACCTGGAGGCATCTGGGACTTTCTGTTATCTTGTCCCCGTGATGTAGAAGGTGCGATGCTGCTGCGTACAACACCCGTGGAGGGTGGTGTAGAAGCACGTACGCTCGAGGAGGGCGCTGCTTTGGATGGCACCGGAAATTGTCGCGGCGTGAAGGTGTTGTTCCGCCGCTGCTGTTGGCGACCCTGCACTTCTTTTTCTGCTAACATAGCAAGTTGAAATAAACGTTGAATAGAATGATATTCCTTGTAGTCAACTACGTCCTGGATCTCACGCCGCAAGCCCCCATAAAACCTAACAATTTGGTCTTCCTGATCATCAACTACCCCACAATGAAGCATACTTTCTGCAACTCTTGGTAGTACTCTTGGACAGTCATGTCACCCTGATCAAAGCGTTGCAATTTCTTAAGAAGATCACGTCTATATGAAGGAGGAACAAACCTAGCGTGCATCTCTTCTTTTAACGCAGCCCATGTCTGTGGTGCATTACGTGTATTGACAAGTTCATTCCACCAAATTATAGCAAAATCTTTAAACTCACTAGTGGCTTGTCTAACTCTATGTCGCTCAGGAACAAGATGAGAGCTAATTTTTTGTTCTACCGTCATCTCCCAATCCAAGTAAGTCTCAGCATCATAAGATCCATAAAATGTTGGAATAGAAAACTTAATCTTAGCATAAGGATCATTATCTTGTTCAGGAGCATGAGGACGAGGTCTACCTCCCATACCTTGACGATTTCGTCGAGGGCGATGGCGCTGCTGTGCATCAACCTCATCGTTATTGAAGTCATCCTATGTGTCGTAGTGAGCATGTGTATCACCATCAAGGATGATAGAGGGTGTAGCTTGTTGGGGAAAACGAGTCTCCATCTCGTCCAACCGTGTGGTCAGACCAGCAACACTTGTATGGAGACTCTGAAAGGTGGCTGTTGTAGTGGTCTAGTAATTGTTGAAAGCTTCGGTCATTGCCCGCATCATGTCCTTTAGTTCCATATGGGACACGCACTCATCATCATCCGAAGGTGTAGAACCAGAGGTCTTATCCATAGGCTTCTTTCCTGTCATTGTTAGTACAAAACAGAAACGAAGACAAAAAGATCGTGAAGAACCCTATTACTACGCTCTCCGAAGTGGGTGGAAAATCGATCAGTAAGATGCGTCTTACCCCGCTCTTACAAGTTTCTTACCAGCACTGCAGGTGGCCAATGGTGACCGGTGTGAAGCAAGCAGAGAGTGGGTGTGATTGCAAAGGTTACCTGTTCTGCTCGAGAGAAGGTGGAGCTTGGAAGGCTCAAATGCAGTATATGTATGTGGCACACAAGTTAGTAACAGATAGCAATGCTGAATAAGTGTCCAAAGAATTTCACCTAGTTGCTGGCCTAAGAATGTATTAGAACAGTTGCGGCAACAAGCAAGGACAAGTATGAATGATGATGAACAACAAGGATAATATCAGCAAGTATCCAGCACTCACACAGAAATAGCACAACTAGAAAACCCCTTAGCCTCCTGTTTTTGTCTTGAAGCACTAGTAGAAATCAAAATCTTTTTTTTTTGATATTTTTTCTCAACCAGGGGCACAGAATAGAAACAGCACCAAGTATTAGCTCAAACCGATGAAAGATGAGATCGGCACAAATTCAGGAGCGATTGGAAAAACTGGTGCTGGAACTTCGGAGTTCGAAATGAGGGCCTTCTTAATTTTTTTAAAAAAAATTTGAAAACAGCGTATGTGGACTTTTTCAAGACCTTTCTGGGAAAAAATGCGCCTCAATCGGAGTTACGAGCGAAAAGTTATGCCCGTTTTAAGGAGGATACCCCGAATCAGGTTTTGGTGGTGGTGGAAACTGCAACAGAAACGAATCGGTGGATGGAATTTTTTTGTAGATTGGTTTTTTGTAGATGGCAGCGGATGGAAGAAACAAAACTGAACCAAAACAAATCTAAACCAGCAACCAGACCCAACCTAGGACACGAACTCAGAACTATGGACTCCGAAACTAAATTGTGCAAAAGGTTGAGCGGGGGTTGTAGGTCAGTGTCGAAGTGTGTAGTCGACACTTCCCCCGGACCTGCTCTGGGCAGCCCGCGGAGGTTCTTTTTCGGTGGGGCTAGACACTTGCGGAGAGCTTCTGCGTTAGGGACGAGTGAGGGAGAAGCTTGACACGGGGAGTTTTACGTGGTTCAGGCCGCCGGAGCGTAAAACCCTACGTCCACGGTGAGCAGAGGTGCTCGCTGTATTGCTTGTTGCTCAGAACCGGAGCCCTGAGCTTGAGGGTGAGTGATGTCTAGAGTGCGAGTTCACAGAGTTCGAACCCTTGCTAACGTTGCCTACCCGAGCCTTTTATAGTCCAAGGCTCGAGTGGCTTACAAGGTGGGCCCGGGACCCGACAAATGGTCCCGGGGAGATTGCCTGCCGACTACCGTATCTGCAGTTACGCCGGTAGTTGTCTCTGGCGATGGCTTCCGAGTCTTCGTTCTGCCGCCATGCCCATGCCACAAGCTAGTCGTAGTGGTTGATGATGGCAGGGGCGGCAAGGGATGTCTTGTTGCTGTGTTTATTGGCGGGCAGGCTCTGACACGGCGCGCTAGTCTGTGATGTGACTGGGCGCAACGGCACCTGACAGAGGCGTGCTCTGCGTCTCCGCGCCTTGGGAAGGCGTGGGCCTTGAATACCTTGTACGGGCAAGGCATGGCGCGTATTTACTCCTGTTGCCTACTGCGCGGGGGCAGGCAGCGTTGCTCTGCTGGCCACCTGGCGGGCCCGGAGCTCTCCTCTGAGGAGAGGGAGGTCCGTCCCGCGGGACACGTGGAGCCCTCGGAGCTCTCCCCGTGGAGGGGGGAGGTCCGGCTTCTGCTAGCCATGTGGCGGGCCCGGAGCTCTCTTCTGAGGAGAGGGAGGCTCGGCCTCGCGGGACACGTGGAGCCTTCGGAGCTCTCCCCATGGAGGGGAGGAGGCCCGGCTCAGTTAGCCACGTGGCGAGTCCGGAGCTCTCCCTGCGGAGAAGGGGCGAGGTCCTTAGGCATTTCCCCCTGTGCGCGAGGGTACCCCGTATCGAGGGTACCAACAGTGGCCCCCGGGCCCATCTCGGGGGAGATAGCGAGCCCGAGGTGTGGCCCCCGTCTCTTCCATTCCGCGCACCTTCTCTAAGTCCCGCATTGACCATTGCTGTAGCATGGACAGTCACGGGATCGTGGGAGCGTGCGCCCACTTGATGGTTGCTTTTACTGCGGCGGTTCCCAAGGCTGCCACTTCTGCACGTTGCGGCGCTTTTTTCAGGAACCGCCGAAGCGCCTTGCCGGCTCGTCTCCTTGGGAGACTGACTTCTTGGCCCACCGCTTCAGCCGGACGACTTGGGTCCACTTGTCATCGATGCTTGGTCTTGGAGCCGAAGCGGTTGCCCAAGCGGCGTATTCGAAGAGTTCCGAATCACTTTGAATCGTACCTGGGAAGTTTTAAAAGGGGATCTTACCTGCATCGCGGTTTCCCTTTGCACTTCCCAGCGCTTGTACCTTCCTTGAGTTCTTGCGCCTTTGTCTTCTGCCATGGCTTCCAACCCGCCTCCAGAGAAGAAGCACACTCGATCTCCACCGGTGGCGGCATCTGCGCCGAGTCAGGGATCCAGGGCGCCTGCACGCCCTGCATCTGGAGATGGTGCCCCGTCCGGTGGCGACCCCAAGAGGTCTCGGACTCATCATCCTGACGGGACTCCTCTTGAGGCGGTGGAGTCTCCAAGGAGACCGCTGATGTGTCCAGGGGAGCTTCAGGAGCATCCCCTGCTACGTCAGTCCGGGCGACTTCGGAGCAGCCATCGGCGGCGACGGTGGGCTCTAGTGGTCCTACCCCGACTCGGAAGCCGGGGTTCAGAGCCCGTTGGAGTGCTCGCGTTTCTCGGCCGTCCCCGACTGATGGGGAGTCTGCGCCACAGCGCTCGGAAGCCAAGACGGTTGCCGCGGCCCCCAAGCCAGCGCAGGTTCCTCCTGTACCAGGCGGCCCAGCTTCTGTGGCAGCGTCGACCCCCTCCACTTGTCCTTCTCCACCGGCTCAGGAGCCAGCTGCCAGTGAGGGTTCGGTGGGTCCGTCTATCGAAGTCCCGATGTCGGCTTCTCCTGACCGGCGTCTCATCCTGGTTGCCGGTGCGTCGTCTTCTCTTGAAGACGACGTGCTGGAGGAAGTCGGGGGGCGCCGCTCCAGCCTCTGCTGCCCCATAGCCCCTGGCAGATGCTCTCGTGCTCGCCCAGACGAGCGTCCGGCAGGTCTTGGCCGCGCTCGGTCGTGAGCGAGAGGAGCAGGTGGTTGAGAGGGATCGCCTCTTCACCTGGGGGAACCTTTTGCGGGAGCGGACCGCGAAGGTCAAGGGCGAGCTCGACTCCAGGCGGGAGTCACTTGACATCATGGAGGCGCTCCTCGACCGGCAGAAGCAGGCTGTCGACTGTCTGGACTCCGAGACGCGACGGCTGCACATGGAGGCCCTTGAGGTGCATGCCTGGGCCGAGGAGAACTTCTCTACCCTGGAGGAGGTACGGCAAAGGCTGGCGCGCCGTAAGCGCGCCGTTGAGGATCAGGAACGCTCTGTGGCGGCCGAGGCGGAGAGGGTCGCTGCGCGGCTGGCGGCGGGCGAGGACGACCTGCGAGCCCTGCCGCGGAGCGGGAGGAGACCGCCAGGGCTGAAGTCGGGGATGTGGCCGCCCTTGTAGCCTCTAGGTTCCGGCGTGAGCCAGGGGGGACCCTAGCGATTGTATCTCCCTCTTTTTCTTTTTATTGAGACTGTAGTCCAGCTCATGGAGCCATGAATAAATAGACTCTTGTGACCTTTTGTGCCTGTTATGCTTTTGTCTTCTTCTTGGTTTTGCCTGGCCGAGCCCTTAGCTCCGCAAGGTACTCAGAGGCCTTCACCAATCTCGAAGCTCTGCACAGACACCTTCCCCAGATCCTTATTGTATCAAGGGCTCCGGAGGTCTCCGTAGCTCGCCCCATGGGAATGGGGAGGACCGGATCTGCCCGGCCACGTGGCGGGCCCGGAGCTCCCCTCTGAGGAGAGGGAGGTCCGACCCCGTGGGACACATGGAGCCTTCGGAGCTCTCCCCTCGGAGGGGGAGGTCCGGCTTCTGCCGGCCGCGTGGCGGGCCCGGAGCCCCTCCTGAGGAGTGGGGAGCTCCGGCCCCGCTTGGCAGGTGGGGCCTTCAGGTCTTGTCCCTGCAGAAGGGGCGAAACCCGGTTCCTCCGGTCTTGCGCTGGAGTAGTCGATAGCTCCTTGACCCCCCCCCCTTCATGCAGCCCCCGTAGCTATAACCTGGAGGTTCTGCACACAGGTAGAGGAAGCGTAATTCTCCTTGGGGCTCCCCCTTCCCTATCTCATAGTCTTATTTGGCTTACGGTCCCTATCCATTTGTACAGTGCTTGGGAACTACCGTGCGCGAAGTGCCGGGAGCTCGGGGCCCCCTGGCCATCGGCAGGTACCTCAAATGCAACCATCTTCGGTAGGGCAGCAAATGCCGACTAGAGGTGAGAATGAGAAAAGGGAGCTGAGTGCATGGTGAGCATACACCGGAAGTGCGGTCATAAAAATTAATACGTAATTTAAATGAGCACAAGGGAATAGCAAAGTAGGACAGGTTTCTTTTCATATAAATTTCCATAGGAGGAAGGCAGGCTAAACATGGAGGCAACGACCCGCCCATTAAGAAGCGAAGCAAGACTCTACGCGCTTAGGGTCGGAACCAGGCCAAGCTGAACGTAGTCCTGGACCATCCCCTGAGACTTAGCTGCTCCGAGCACTGTTCCTGGACTCTATGGAATCTATTACAAAAGGAATAGGTTGTCCTACTATTACTCTAGGGGTAGAACTTACGGAGGTGTTCTATGTTCCAAGGGTGCGGGAGCGGATCCCCATCCTCGGTGGAAAGGTGTACGCACCCGGGACAGCACACTTTTGTGACTCGGAAAGGACCTTCCCAGCTAGGGGAGAGTTTGTCGGTCCCTTCGCGAGAAAGTATGCGCCGAAACACCAGGTCGCCTTCCTGCAGCTCCCGGGCACGCACAGACCTTTGGTGGTAGCGTCGGAGCGTCTGTCGGTACCGTGCGTTGCGGAGTGCCGCATGTAATCGAGCCTCGTCGACAAGGTCGATGTCTTCACGCCAGAGGTTGTCCTGCGCGGCTTCGTCGTAAGCTCGGACACGGAGGGACTTCATGGTGATCTCTGGGGGAAGTACGGCTTCGGCCCCGTGCACCATGAAGAAGGGTGTCTCTCCGGTGGCCCGGCTCTGGGATTTCCGGTTAGCCCATAGTGTGCTCGGAAGCTCGTCCACCCACTTGGCGCCATGTTTCTTCTAGCCGGCATAGGTGCGGGTCTTGATGCCCCGAAGAATCTCGGCATTGGCCCTCTCAACTTGACCATTGCTCTTTGGATGAGCCACGGAGGCATAGCACACCTGGATGCCGAGGTCTTCGCAGTATTCTTGAAATGCTGCGCTAGTGAACTGGGTCCCGTTGTCAGTAATGATTCTGTTCGGGACCCCGAACCGGCAGACGATCGACTTGATGAACTTTACTGTGGATTGCTTGTTGATGGTGACGACGGGTGTGGCTTCCGGCCACTTGGTGAACTTGTCGATGGCGACGTAGAGGTACCGGAATCCCCCGACGGCTCTGGGGAATGGTCCCAGGATGTCCAACCCCCATACGGCAAATGGCCATGAGGGCGGGATCATCTGTACCGCCTGAGCCGGTGTATGGATCTGCTTGGTGTGGAACTGGCATGCCTTGCAGCTCTCGACCAGCTTGACGGCATCCTGGAGTGCTGTCGGCCAGTAGAAGCCATGCCGGAAGGCTTTACCGACAAGCGTGTGTGAGGAAGAGTGACTCCCACATTCGCCTCCATGGATCTCAACGAGCAAGTCACAGCCTTCCCCCTGGGTTATGCACCGCAATAGGACGTGGTTGGTGCCACGCCGGTAGAGATCCCCTTCTACCAGCGCGTACCTCTTAGCCATGCGCACGATCCGTTCAGCGGATACACGTTCATCAGGGAGGATGTTATCTTTCAAGTAGTCCCGGATCTCCGTGATCCATGCATCGGGTCTGACTTGAGCTTCTGGATCTTGAGCGCTGGGTTGCACGGAGTCCCCAGTGACGCTTACGATCCTTGGCGGCGTCCATGGCTGCAGGGCCGCCGGGACCGCCAGCTTCGAGGTGCTGGTCCAGCCCCCTTCGCCTGGCTCGGCAGGCCGGGCTGTGGGCCGCAGCAACGTCCTCTTGGAGACTCCTTCGGGCACAGGGGCTCCGGTGGAGGCCTTCGTTGAGAGATCATCAGCTGCGGCATTGCCAGCGCGCGGTACATGGCGCAGGTCCAAGGCAAGGAAGTGTTTCTCCAACATCTGCACGTGGAGCAGATAAGCAGCTAGCTGTGGGTCATTGCAGGAGCATTCACCCTTAACTTGCTTGATAACTAGCTGGGAGTCACCCTGTGCCAACAACTGGCAAGCGCCCAGAGACAGGGCTGTCTTTACGCCAAATATGAGTGCTTCATACTCTGCCATGTTGTTGGTTGCCTTGAAATTGAGATGCACCATGTACCCAAACTGCTCCCCCGATGGCATGAGAAGCAGTACGCCGGCACCGGCCCCCTGCTTTCGTGAGGAGCCGTCGAAGAAGAGCGTCCAGTGAGGCCCGGTGAAGACCGGAGCACGGTGCTTTGGTTCACCGTCTTCGTGGCCCCCTAGGTCAGCCTTTGTTGGCGTCCACTCAGCCACGAAGTCAGCCAGTGCTTGGCTCTTGACTGCATGGCGAGGAAGGAAGTCCAGCTCAAACTCCGCCAGTTCTGCTGCCCATTTATCGATATTGTCAGTCGCGTGGGGGCTGTGAAGGATCGCCTTCAGCGAATAGGAGGTGACCACCGAGACCCGGTGGGCTTGAAAGTAGTGGCGGAGCTTCCTGGACGCCACGAGCACTGCATACAGCAGCTTGTGGACCTCCAGGTACCTTGTCTTGGCGTCATGGAGGACTTCGCCGATGTAGTAGACAGGCCTCTGGATGGTCCGGACCCTCCCTCCTGGGCCAGAGATGTCTTCATCCATTGGCTCAGGCCTACCGGAGGTGGGTGGGTCCAGGGGGCCTTCGGGGAGCTGGGACTCGAAGGCTCCTAAGCCGCCTTGGACCTCCTGGAGGTCCCGCTGTTTTCCGGGAGCTCCGGGCCTTGGACCTCCGGGAGGTCCCGCTGGTTTTCCGGGAGCTCCGGGAGTTCCCGTTGGATCTCCGGGAGGTCCCGTTGGATCTCCGGGAGGTCCCGTTGGACCTCCGGGAGGTTGTTGTGGAGGTCCAGGGGTCCGTCTTGGACCTCCGGGGTTTCTTGGTGCCTGTCTCCTGCTACCGGAGCAGGCTGTGGTGGCGAGAGGTCCGGCCGCTCTGCGACGAGGACCATACTCACCACTTCAGTTGTCGCCGCGATGTAGAGCAACAAATGCTCTTCGGGCTCAGGGGCTACCATGATGGGTAGGGTCGTCAGGAGTTGCTTCAACTCCTGGAAAGCTTATTCTGCTTCGTCGGTCCAAGCAAATGGACCGGATTTGTGCAGGAGCTTAAAGAAGGGGAGCGCTCACTCTGCTAGCCTCGGTATAAACCGACTCAGCGCGGCTAGGCATCCCGTGAGTTTCTGGACTTCTTTGATGCGGGCGGGAGGCCGCATCAAGTCGATAGCCTTGATCTTCTCTGGGTTGGCCTCAATTTCTCGGTGTGAGACCAGGAATCCTAGGAGTTTTCCAGAGGATACGCCGAACACACACTTGTCGGGGTTCAGCTTGGTGCGCGTGGAGCGCAGTTTGTCAAAGACTAAGGCCAGGTTATCTAACAAGGATGAACTCTGCCTGACCTTGACAACGATGTCATCGACAAACACCTCAACTAAGTCTCTTATTAACTCTCCAAACGTCTTGTGCATTGCACGTAGAAAGGTGGGAAGAGCATTATTTAGGCCATAAGGCATAGAGACATAACAATACAGGTCGTCTACTGTGATGAAGGAGGTGTGCTCTTCATCTTCTCTAGACATAGGTATCTGATGGAAACCCGAGTAGGCGTCTAGGAAGCACAGCATATCGCAGCGTGATGTCGAGTCTACTATTTGATCTATTCTAGGGAGAGGGAATGGATCTTTGGGACATGCCTTATTGAGACTGGTGTAGTCGATGCACATCCGGAGCTTCCCGCCGGCCTTCGGGACAACAACGGGGTTCGCCAACTACCGGGGGTGGTGGACTTCCCGTATGAAGCCAGCGTCCAGCAGCTTCTTGATTTCTATCCGGATGAAGTTTTGCCGCTCGATGGACTGCTTGTGAGGCTTCTGTTGGACTGGCCGGGCGTCGGGGAAGACCTTCAAGTGGTGCTCGATCACCTCCCTAGGGATCCCCGGCATCTGCGACAGCTGCCATGCAAACACGTCGACGTTGTGCCGGAGGAAGGTGACGAGCGCGCCTTCCTATTTGCTATCCAGGCCCCCGGCTACCCGGGTGGTCTGGGTAGCATCGGCGCCGACTTGGACGACCTTCAGGGGGACGTCGCCCTTGTCGAGGGGTTGCACACGGGGTGCTGAGTTATAGGCACGGTGGCGTGCACTCAGGTGGAGCCGGTCCGGTTCTGCTCTGCCAGGGGCTGGTGCTCGAGCTGTTGCAAGTGCCTGGAGCTTTTCCAAGGCTGACACTGCAGCAGTGCGGTCTCCACGAATCCTGAGGACGCCTGTTGCTGTAGGCATCTTCAAGACGAGGTAGCCGTAGTGGGCTACTGCCATGAATCGGTACAGGGCTGGCCTGCCAATTATGGCTTTGAAGGGGAGGTCGATCTCCGCCACATCGAACAGAATGTACTCTGTCCGATAGCTGTCCGGTGCCCCAAAGGTCACTGGAAGGCTGATGTTGCCGTAGGGAATGACCTGTCCTGGCCCTACCCCTGAGAATGGGCTCGATGGGGTGAGCTTGGCCATCGGGATCTGCAGCTTCTGGAAAGCTGCGCGGCTGATGAGGTTCAGCCCAGCCCCGCCATCTACCAGAATGTGGTACATCCTCACGTTGGCGATGGTGGGCGCTATCAAGAGCGGTAGTTGGCCGGCCCCAGCCATGTTCCTGGGGCAGTCGGTGGCATCGAAGCTGATGGGGGTTCCCATCCACTTGAGGTGCGGCGCGGCACTTGGGAGGGGAGCCACCGACGCTACCACTCGGCGCAGGGTCTTAACAGCGCTTCGGGACGAGGGGTCAACGGACCCACCATAGATGACGTAGAGCATCTTCCGGTGCTCGTCATCACTGGATCTGGAGTCCTCATGGTTGCCCACCGCCTTCACGGCGCGCTGAGGCTCCTGGAACTCCACTTGGTGGTCGACGTTGTCTGGGGCGTCGACCTTCTGCTTGCCCTCCCTTTGACGGAAGGGTGGGGCATCAGTTCGATGCTGCTTCCCTTTCCGGAAGTGCTCCGCGAGGTTCTGGATCTCCCGGCATTCGGCAGCAGTATGGTAACTGGTGCCGTGCATGGGGCATAGCTCGCCTTGGTCACCATCTGGAGCTGGTGACTGTCGCTGCCTTTTGTTGGGGCGTGGCCCCCGAGCTCCACTGGGTGCTGCTGCTGCGGCAACGGGAGCCGCGGCCGGTGGCTTCATCTTGCCACCGCCCCGGTTCTTGATCTTCTTGCCGCTTCCATAGGAAGCAGCGCCAGATCCGGGCTGTCCTCCTGATTCGGAGGCTGGCAGAGAGTGCCAGTTCCGCCCTTCTGCTGCTCTGGCGCACTTGTCCGCCAGGCTGAAGAGCTCTGAGATGTCGTGGAGCTCTCTGGTCGCGAGCTTCTCAAGCATCTTCTTGTCCTGGACGCCCTGCCGGAACGCCACCACCACAGAAGCATTTTGGATATGTGGAATGGTGTTCCGTATCTGGGAGAACCGCTGGATGAAGGAGCGCAGCGATTCTCCAGGTTGTTGCTGGATGGCGTGGAGGTCGAGCTCCGTGCCAGGCCGGGTGTAGGAGCTGCCGAAGTTAGCAGTAAACTGCCGTCAGAGCTCTCCCCAGGAGGTTATGGAACCCTGGGGGAGGTTCATGAGCCAAGACCGGGCTGGGCCGGTCAGGGCGACGGGGAAGTAGTTGGCCATGACGGCCTCGTCCCCTCCTACAGCAAGGACAGCGGTGGAGTAGATCTGGAGGAACTCCGCCGGGTTGACGCTGCCGTCGTACTTCTCGGGCAGGTGCGGCCGAAACTTGCGCGGCCACCTCGCGAAGCGAAGGTGGGGCGCCAGGGCCGCACATCCTGCTCCTGTTGCCGCAGGCATTGGTGCCGCGAACGCTTAGTTCGCTGCTGGCACAGTGTACCCCGGTATGGGTACGGCTGCGCCATAGAGTGGGGGCGCCATTTGCAGGGCATATGGCTGTGGCATATGCTGCGTGGCGTACGCCTGGGGCAGAGATCGCGTGGCGAAAGTCTGTGCCTCAGGCAGGGTCGAGGCAGACGTCATGCTGTCGCCGGCCTCTTGGTTGCGACGCCTTTCTCGTCGTCACTCGAGGAACACTCGGGCATCTTGGCCCAAGTGGCATCGCTCCAGATCCATCCTCAGGTCCGTCGATGGGAGCCTGGTGGAGCTGGAGTCCGCCGTCTGCCCGTCAACCGTTGGCGTGCGCGTCAGCGACACAGCCGGTTGGCCGGGGCGTTGTCCCCGCCGAAGTCGAGGGTTTGCTGTGGCGATGACGAGACGGTCTACCTCGCGAATCCACTGCTGGGTCGCTGACTGAGGCGCGTCCCCAGCGGGCGGATTGCGCAGTAGCGCTCTTGCTGCAGCTAGCGCGCCCCCGTGGGGGACGCTCAGCGCTGCAGAGGATCTCACGCTCGCTGGAGCCTGCGTTGCCGGAGTCGGCGCTGCCGGAGTCGGCTGCTGGCTTCCAGCTTGCGCCGACACACTCTGTCCAGAGTGTGTCGAGACGTAGTCCCCGCTAGTCACAGTCCGTCGTGAACGCGGGGGAGGAGAGCTTGCCGCTGAAGGAAGCTTGGTCATCTTCACCGGCAAAAGCTCGTCGCGCAAGGGAAAAGCCCCCTACCTGGCACGCCAAATGCCGAAGTGTGTAGTCGACACTTCCCTCGGACCTGCTCTGGGCAGCCTGCGGAGGTTCTTTTTCGGAGGGGCTAGACACTTGCGGAGAGCTTCTGCGTTAGGGACGAGTTAGGGAGAAGCTTGACACAGGGAGTTTTACGTGGTTCAGGCTGCCGGAGCGTAAAACCCTACGTACACGGTGAGCAGAGGTGCTCGCTGTATTGCTTGTTGCTCAGAACCGGAGTCCTGAGCTTGAGGGTGAGTGATGTCTAGAGTGCGAGTTCACAGAGTTTGAACCGGTCGGTACCTGAGATATGGGGTACCCCCGCGCACAGGGTAAAATGTCTAAGGAACTCGCTCTTCTCCGCAGGGAGAGCTCCGAAGGTGCCACGCGTCCGGCGGGGACGGACCTCCCTCTCCTCAGAGGAGAGCTCCGGGCCTGCCACGTGGCATATAGAAGCCGGACCTCCCCCTCCGCGGGAGAGAGGTCCGAAGGCGCCGCGTGTCCAGCGGGGCCGGACCTCCCTCTCCTTAGAGGAGAGCTCCGGGCCCGCCACGTGGCCAGCAGAAGCCGAGCCTCTCCCTCCACGTAGAGAGGTTCGGAGGCTCCACGTGCCCCGCGGGACTGACCCTTCTCTTCTCTGAGAAGGGATCCGGGCCCGCCACGTGGCAGCAGAGCGACGCTGCCTGCCCCGAGTGATAGGCAGCGGGCGTAAATACGCCCCATACCTTGCCCGTACAAGGTATTCAAGGCCCACGTCTTCCCAAGACGCTGAAACGCGGAGCACGCGTCTGTCAGGTGCCGTTGCGCCCAGTCGCATCACAGACTGACGCGCGGTGTCAGAACCTGTCAGCCAATAAACACCGCGACAAGACAACCCATGCCGCCTGCGCCGTCATCAACCGCTACGACTGGCATGCGGCATGGGCAGGGCGGCAAGATGAAGACTCAGAAGCCTTCGACCAGAGACAACTACCGGCATAACTGCAGATACGGTAGATAATAGACAATCTTCCCGGGGCCACCTTTCGGGCCCCGGCTCCCCTTGTAAGCCGCCCGAGTCTTGGACTATAAAAGGCTCGGGTAGGCGTCGATAGCAAGTGTTCGCATTTTGCAACTCATACGCTAGCCATACACTCTCAAGCTGTAACTCACCCCCAAGCTCAGGCCTCCGGCCCTGAGCAGCAAGCAATACAGCGAGCTCCATAGCTTGCCGTGGACGTAGGGTTTTACGCTCCGGCGGCCTGAACCACGTAAAACTCGCCGTGTCAAGCTCTTACTAACTCGTTCCATCCGCGCAAGCTCTCCGCTAGGAACTAGCCCCTCCGAAAAAAGAACCTCCGCGGGCTGCCCAGTGCAGGCCCGGGGGAAGTGTCAACCGCACACTTCGACATTTGGCGCGCCAGGAAGGGGGCTTTTCTCCTAGCGCGACGAGTTTCCGCCGACGAAGATGACCAAGCTTCCTTCAGCGGCAAACTCTCCCCCTCCGCGTTCACGGCGAACCGTGACCACTGGGGAGTACATGTCGACACACTCAGGACGGAGTGTGTCGGCACAAGCTGGTAGCCAGCAGCCGACTCTGGCAACGCCGACTCCGACTATGCAGGCCCAGACCAGTGTGAGATCTTCTGCAGCGCTGAGCGTACACCATGTAGGTGCGCTAGCTGCAGCATGAGCGCTGCTGCGCAACCCACCTGCGGGGGATGCGCCCCATTCAGCGACCCAGCAATGGGTCCGTGAGGTGGACCGCCTCGTCGTCGCCGCCACGAACCCTCGGTTTCGGCGAGGACGGCGCCCAGGACAACTGGCTGTGTCGCTGACGCGCACACCCACGGTTGACGGGCTAACGGCGGATTCCAGCTCCTCCAGGCTCCTGTCGACGGACCTGCGAAGGAAACTGGAACGGTGCCGGGCCAGGACGCCCGGGTG
This sequence comes from Neostapfia colusana, assembly GCA_030760725.1. NCBI lineage: Eukaryota > Viridiplantae > Streptophyta > Magnoliopsida > Poales > Poaceae > Neostapfia > Neostapfia colusana. Next base: position 1,770,593 of record JASWHV010000010.1, on the reverse strand, counting down.
TACCTCGAGCGACGCCGAGAGAGGCGTCGCAGCCATGAGGCAGGCGACAGCATGTCGTCCGCCTCGACACAACCAGAAGGGCAGGTCTTCGCCACGCGAGCCCTGCCTCAGGCATATGCTGCGCAGCATATGCCACAGCTATATGCGCCGCAAGTAGCGGCCCCGGCCTATGGTGCAGCCTTGCCCATGCCGGGATACGCGGTGCCAGGTGCGAACCAAACGTTCGCAGCGCCAGTACCTGCAGCAGCAGGTGCAGGATGTGCGGCCCTTGCACCCCACCTTCGCTTCTGGCCACGCAAGTTTCGCCCGCATCTGCCCGAGAAGTACGACGGTAGCGTCAACCCAGCGGAGTTCCTCCAGATCTACTCCACCGCCGTACTTGCTGCAGGAGGGGACGAGGCTGTCATGGCCAACTACTTCCCCGTCGCCTTGACCGGCCCAGCTCGGTCTTGGCTCATGAATCTACCTCAGGGGTCCATAACCTCCTGGGGTGAGCTCTGCCGGCAGTTCGTCGCCAACTTCGGCAGCTCCTACACCCATCCCGGCACGGAGCTTGACCTCCACGCCGTCAAGCAACAACCTGGGGAGTCGCTGCGTTCTTTCATCCAGCGGTTCTCCCAGGTGCGCAACACCATCCCGCATATCCAAAGTGCCTCAGTGGTGGTGGCATTCCGACAGGGTGTCCGGGACGAGAAAATGCTTGAGAAGCTCGTGACCAGAGAGGTCCGCGACGTCTCGGAGCTCTTCAGCCTGGCGGACAAGTGCGCCAGAGCAGCTGAAGGGTGGAACTGGCACGCTCTGCCGACCTCCGAGTCAGGAGGACAGCCCGGGTCCGGTGCTGCTGCCTATGGGGGTGGCAAGAAGACCAAGAACCGGGGGGTGGCAAGATGAAGTCACCATTCACGGCCCCCGTCGCCGCAGCAGCGACGACCAGTGGAGCTCGGGGGACACGCCCCGACAAAAGGCAGCGGCAATCACCGGCCCCAGACAGTGGCCAAGGCGGGCTATGCCCCGTGCATGGCACCTGCAACCATACTGCTGCCGAGTGCTGGGAGATCCAAAGGCTCGCAGAGCGCTTCCACAAAGGGAGACAGCAGAGGGCTGAAGCGCCGCCCTACCCTCAGAGGGATGGCAAACAGAAGGTCGATGCCCCAGTCACTGCTACTCACCAGGTGGGGTTCCAGGAGCCTCAGCGTGTCATAAAGACAGTGCATGACGGTGAGGACTCCAGTTCCGACGGTGACAGGCCAGGGCGTTAGCCAACTGCGGCGCGCCTCCGTGCCTCGAACATACCTCTCGGGGGCCGCCTAAGGTCTGTCAACCCCTTGAAGGCCTTGCCAGAAGGGGAAGACGCCTTAGGTCATCCAAGACGAGCCCGGGCCTACCTACCCCTTGAAGGCCTTAGCCAGAAGGGGAGAACTCCCCGGGGGCCCCCAGGAGAAGCCGCGCAGGACCTGATCCAGCGCGAAGATTACAACCTCATCGACAAGACTCGGCTGCAGCGAACACCCCGCAACGCACGGTCTCGGCTAATGCTCTAAGCACTACCGCCAAAGAACCAAACGCGTCGGGGGCCTGCAGGAGGGCAACCTAGTGAAGCGGCACGCTCTATTACAAGAAGGATCCATAAGCTCTCCCCCAGCAGGGAAGGTCCCTTCTGAATCACGAAAGCTGCCGCCCCAGGTACACATGCCTTTCAACCGAGAGTGGGATCCGTTCCCAAAAATCCTTGCCATGGGACAACACTGTAAGTCCTACTTCTTGATCATCAGTAGGACAGGGTTATTCCCTTCTGTAAAAGATCCCATAGAATTTAGGAACAGCGCTTGGGGCAGCTAAGTCTCAAGGGACGGTACAGGACTACGTCCAGTTTAGCCCGGTTCCGACCCTAAGCGCGTAGAGTCTTGCTTCCCTTGAAGACAAGGCGGAACATTGCCTCCCTGTACAGCCAGAATTCCACCTATGGGTACGAATATAGAGCCCTGTTCTACTTAGCTCTCTCTCATGCGCTCATTTAAATTATGCATTAATTTTTATGATCGCACTATCTCTGTATGTTCCTCGTACATCTAGCTCCCCCTCTCCTGCGCTCATCCATAGTCGGCATTTGCTATCCTACCGAAGGCGGCTGCGCTTGAGGCGCCTGCCGATGGCCGAGTGAGTCTCTCGGGCCTCCCCCAGTCAGGTGTTGCGGTGCCAGTTGGTTACCTCCAGGAAAAGCCAGCGTTGTGCATGTGGGGTCCAGGGTGCGTATCCAGCTTAGCCGGCCCAGATCCCAAAGCATGCGCATCCTGCCCTCCGGAGGTCCAGGGGAGTACGTCCGCTTTGCCTGGTCATGAACCCAAAGCGCGTGCACTCTGCTTCCCCAGCGCATGGCCCGGTACTAGGGATCGGACGGCCATACCCGGACCTCGGAGGGAGCCGGAGCTCCGGCGCCTAGTGCACAGAATTGCCCAGGCCCCGTATAGCGGATCAGGGTCGTAAGACGGATAAGACTAGGAGACGGGAGGGGAGGACCCCCCGAGGAGAATTACGTTTCCTCTGCCTGTGTGCAGGACCTCCAGGTTACGGCAACAGGGACTGCATGAAGCGGGGGGAAAGGAGCTACCAGCTACTCCGGCCTGGGACTGGAAGGACCGGGACCTGCCCCTCCAGCAGGGGCGGGACCCGGGGGCCCCACGTGTCTAGCGGGCCCGAAACTCTCTCCTCCCTTGAGGAGGGCTCCGGGCTCGCAACGTGGTGGGCGGAAGCCGGACCTCCCCCTCGGTGGGAGGGCTCCGAAAGCCCTACGTGTCCAACATGGCCGGAGCTCCCGCCTCTTAGGAAGGAGCTCCGGACCCGCCACGTGGCAGGCAGATTTGGAGCTCCCCATAGGGCGAGATCCGGAGACCTCCGGGGGCCCCTAACACGGTTAGGATCCGGGGAGGGTGTCTGTGCAAGGCTCCGAGATTGGAAATGGCCTCTGAGTACCTTGCGGAGCTAAGGACTCAGTCAGGCAAAGCCAAGAAGGAGAGGAAAAGCATCACAGACACAAATATCCAAGAGAGTCAAATTAAGCAAGGCTCCATGAGCTGAACTACAGACTCGATAAGAAGAAAGAAACAAGCCCCAAGGGTCTCCCGACACGACCAGAATCCAGAAGTTGCAACAACGACCGCGTCGCCAGGCTTCAGCCCTGGTGGAACACTCTCGCTCTATGACCAGAGCGCAGGAATCGCCTCCCTCATCACCGGCGCAAAAACCAGTGACACCACGGGAGCTCCTGAGGCCCCCTCTGCAGTATTCAGCGGTCTTCTTGGAGACTCTACCACCTGGGATTCTCCACGGTGCATCGGCGGTTTCCTTCTCCTGAAGTTCCCTCATCACTTGCGCAAAAGCCGGTGTCGTCAAGGGTGCCCCTGGAGCCCCCAACCCTCATCACCTGCGCAAAAGCTGGAGTCGTCAAGGGTGCTCCTGAGGCCCTCTCCGCGGCAGTCAGCGGTGTTCTTGGAGACCCTGCCGCCTGGGATTCTCTTCGATGCTTCAGCGGTTCCTTTGAAGACTCCGCCACCCTCAGGGGCAGGGCAGGCAGGCTCCCTGAGTCCCAGGCTTGGTGCAGACGCAACCGCTGGAGGGAGCTGAGAGCAATTCTTCCCCCAGTAAGGCGGGTTGAGAGCCATGGAGGAAGACAAGACTGCAGGACCTGAGGGAAGCGCAGGGGCAGGAAGCCTTATAAGAGGAATGTACCCACATGGAGGTTCCATTTAGCAGCTTCCCGGTGCAATTCCAAGCGATTCGGAACTCTTCGAATATCCCGCACCGGCAACCGCTTCGGTTCCTAGACGGAATGCCGATGACGGGTGGGCCCAAGCCGCCTAACTGAAGCGGTGGGGCAAGGAGTCAGTCTCCTAAGAAGATGAGCCGGCAAGGCACTTCGGCGGTTCCCGAAGGAAGCGCCGCAACGTGCAGAAGTGGCAGTCTTGGGAACCGCCACAATAAATGCAACCATCAAGTGAGCGCACGCTCCCACGATCTTGTGGCTGTTCGTGCTCCGGCAGCGGTCAATTCGGGACTTAGAGAAAGTGCGCGGACCGGAAGAGACGGAGGTCCCACCTCGGGCTCGCTATCTCCCCCGAGATGGGCCCGGCGGCCACTGTCGGTACCTGAGATATGGGGTACCCCCGCGCACAGGGTAAAATGCCTAAGGAACTCGCCCTTCTCCGCAGGGAGAGCTCCGAAGGCGCCACGCGTCCGGCGGGGCCAGACCTCCCTCTCCTCAGAGGAGAGCTCCGGGCCCGCCATGTGGCATACAGAAGCCGGACCTCCCCCTCCGTGGGAGAGAGGTCCGAAGGCGCCGCGTGTCCAGCAGGGCCGGACCTCCCTCTCCTTAGAGGAGAGCTCCGGGCCCGCCACGTGGCCAGCAGAAGCCGAGCCTCTCCCTCCACGGAGAGAGGTCCGGAGGCTCCACGTGCCCCGCGGGACTGACCCTTCTCTTCTCTGAGAAGGGCTCCGGGCCTGCCACGTGGCAGCAGAGCGACGCTGCCTGCCCCGAGTGATAGGCAGCGGGCGTAAATACGCCCCATACCTTGCCCGTACAAGGTATTCAAGGCCCGCATCTTCCCAAGACGCTGAAACACGGAGCACGCGTCTGTCATGTGTCGTTGCGCCCAGTCGCATCACAGACTGACGCGCGGTGTCAGAACCTGTCAGCCAATAAACACCGCGACAAGACAACCCATGCCGCCTGCGCCGTCATCAACCGCTACGACTGGCATGCGGCATGGGCAGGGCGGCAAGATGAAGACTCAGAAGCCTTCGACCAGAGACAACTACCGGCATAACTGCAGATACGGTAGATAATAGACAATCTTCCCGGGGCCACCTGTCGGGCCCCGGCTCCCCTTGTAAGCCGCCTGAGTCTTGGACTATAAAAGGCTCGGGTAGGCGTCGATAGCAAGGGTTCGCATTTTGCAACTCATACGCTAGCCATACACTCTCAAGCTGTAACTCACCCCCCAAGCTCAGGCCTCCGGCACTGAGCAGCAAGCAATACAGAGAGCTCCATAGCTCGCCGTGGACGTAGGGTTTTACGCTCCGGCGGCCTGAACCACGTAAAACTCGCCGTGTCAAGCTCTTACTAACTCGTTCCATCCGCGCAAGCTCTCCGCTAGGAACTAACCCCTCCGAAAAAAGAACCTCCGCGGGCTGCCCAGTGCAGGCCCGGGGGAAGTGTCGACCGCACACTTCGACAGAACCCTTGCTAACGTTGCCTACCCGAGCCTTTTATAGTCCAAGGCTCGAGTGTCTTACAAGGTGGGCCCAGGACCCGACAGGTGGTCCCGGGGAGATTGCCTGCTGACTACCGTATCTGCAGTTACGCCGGTAGTTGTCTCTGGCGATGGCTTCCGAGTCTTCGTTCTGCCACCCTGCCCATGCCGCAAGCTAGTCGTAGTGGTTGATGATGGCAGGGGCGGCAGGGGATGTCTTGTTGCTGTGTTTATTGGCGGGCAGGCTCTGACACGGCGCGCCAGTCTGTGATGCGACTAGGCGCAACGGCACCTGACAGAGGTGTGCTCCGCGTCTCCGCGCCTTGGGAAGGCGCGGGCCTTGAATACCTTGTACGGGCAAGGCATGGCGCGTCTTTACTCCTGTTGCCTACCGCGCGGGGGCAGGCAGCGTTGCTCTGCTGGCCACGTGGCGGGCCCGGAGCTCTCCTCTGAGGAGAGGGAGGTCCGGCCCCGCGGGACACGTGGAGCCCTCGGAGCTCTCCCCGCGGAGGGGGGAGGTCCGGCTTCTACTAGCCACGTGGCGAGCCCGGAGCTCTCCTCTGAGGAGAGGGAGGCCCGGCCCCGCGGGACACGTGGAGCCTTCGAAGCTCTCCCCACGGAGGGGGGGAGGTCCGGCTCAGTTGCCAACATGGCGAGTCCGGAGCTCTCCTCTGAGGAGAGGGAGATCCGGCCCCGCTGGACACGTGGCGCCTTCGGAGCTCTCCCTGCGGAGAAGGGCGAGGTCCTTAGGTATTTCCCCCTGTGCGCGAGGGTACCCCGTATCGAGGGTACCGATAGTCAGGGAAACTAAAAAATTTTTTGTCGCTTTTTGTGGACGATAGGACTGAAACAAAATAAATCTAAAGGGCACACAAGTATACCTCACGGTGAACCTGGAAATCTGATACCAATTGATAGGAGGATGAGTCCTGTCGAAGTGTTCGGTCGACACTTCCCCCGGGCCTGCACTGGGCAGCCCGCGGAGGTTCTTTTTTCGGTGGGGCTAGTCCCTTGCGGAGAGCTTGCACGTATGGACGAGTTAGTAAGAGCTTGACACGGTGAGTTTTACGTGGTTCAGGCCGCCGGAGCGTAAAACCCTACGTCCACGGCGAGCTATGGAGCTCGCTGTATTGCTTGCTGCTCAGAACCGGAGTCCTGAGCTTGGGGGTGAGTTACAGCTTGGGTGTGAATGGCCAGCGTATGAGTTGCAGAGGTGCGAACCCAGGGTGCGAATGGCTAGAGTGTGAACCCTTGCTAACGTTGCCTACCCGAGCCTTTTATAGTCCAAGGCTCGGGTGGCTTACAAGGGGGGCCCGGGACCCGACAGGTGGTCCCGGGGAGATTGCCTACAGACTACCGTATCCGCAGTTATGTCGGTAGTTGTCTCTGGCGAAGGCTTCTGAGTCTTCGTCTTGCCGCCCTGCCCATGCCGCATGCTAGTCGTAGTGGTTGATGACGGCGGGAGCGGCATGGGATGTCTTGTTGCTGCGTTTATTGGCTGGCAGGTTCTGACACCGCGCGCCAGTCTGTGATGCGACTGGGCGCAACGGCACCTGACAGAGGCGTGCTCCGCGTCTTCACGTCTTGGGAAGGCGCGGGTCTTGAATTCTTTGTTCGGTAAAGGCATGGCGCGCCTTTACTCCTGCTGCCTACCGCACCGGGCGGCAGCACTGCTCTGCTAGCCACGCGTCGGACCCGGAGCTCTCCTCTGAGGAGAGGGGGAGCTCCGGCTCCGCTGGACACGTGGAGCCTTCGGAGCTCACCCCCGCGGAGGGGTTGTGGTCCGGCCTCCTGGTCCACATGGCAGGCTCGGAGCTATCCTCCGTGGGGAGAGGTGCTCCGGCCCCGCTGGACACGTGGCGCCTTCAAACCTCACCCCTGCAGAGGGATCGAGGTCCTTAGGAAGTTTTATGCTGTGCGCGGGGGTACCCGGTATTGAGGGTACCGACAGTGGCCCCCGGGCTCACCTTGGGGGAGGTAACGAGCCCGAGGTGGGGCCTTCTCCTACCCGCGCACTTTCTTGTATTGAGTATTCCCTGTGCTGGCAGGGTCTTGACGGCTTCGGAGTTCAGCCTCTGAGGAGAGGGCGAAGCCTGGCATCGGAGCTCTGCCCAGCTGCGGGGGCGGAGGTCCGGAAGTCATTGGAGCTCAGGCCAGCGAAGGGCGTGAGGTCCGGAGGTCATCGGAGCTCAGGCCAGCAAAGGACGTGAGGTCCGACATCAGCGCTCTCCTCTGAAAGGAGGGCGAGGGCTGGCCTCAGAGCTCGGCCCAGCTGTGGGGGGCGGAGGTCCGGAAGTCATCGGAGCTCAGGCCAGCGAAGGGCGTGAGGTCCGGCATCAGCGCTCGCCTCTGAAAGGAGGGCGAGGGCTGGCCTCGGAGCTCGGCCCAGCTGTGGGGGGCGGAGGTCCGGAAGTCATCGGAGCTCAGGCCAGCGAAGGGCGTGAGGCCCGGAGGTCATCGGAGCTCAGGCCAGCAAAGGGCGTGAGGTCCGGTGGTCATCGGAGCTCAGGCCAGCGAAGGCCAGCGAAGGTCGTGAGGTCCGGCATCAGCGCTCTCCTCTGAAAGGAGGGCGAGGGCTGGCCTCGGAGCTCGGCCCAGCTATGTGGGGCGGAGGTCCGGAAGTCATCGAAGCTTAGGCCAGCAAAGGGCATGAGGTCCGGCATCAGCGCTCGCCTCTGAAAGGAGGGCGAGGGCTGGCCTCGGAGCTCGGCCCATCTGTGGGGGGCGGAGGTCCGGAAGTCATCGGAGCTCAGGCCAGCGAAGGGCGTGAGGTCCGGCATCAACGCTCGCCTCTGAAAGGAGGGCGAGGGCTGGCATCGGAGCTCGGCCCAGCTGCGGGGGCGGAGGTCCGGAAGTCATCGGAGCTCAGGCCAGCGAAGGGCGTGAGGTCTGGAGGTCATCGGAGCTCAGGCCAGCGAAGGGCGTGAGGTCCGGAGGTCATCGAAGCTCAGGCCAGCGAAGGGCGTGAGGTCCGGAGGTCATCAGAGCTCAGGCCAGCGAAGGGCATGAGGTCCGGCATCAGCGCTCGCCTCTAAAAGGAGGGCGAGGGCTGGCCTTGGATCTCGGCCCAGCTATGGGGTGCGGAGTCCGGCACTGCTCAGTGGTCCCCCCTTTCCTGTCCCTTAGTCTTACTTGGCTTACTGTCCCAGGCCGGAATACGGGGCTTGGGTAATCCAGTGCACTTGGTCCCGGAGGTCTGGCCCCAGCCCCAGTCAGGGTGTAACCGTCCGGCCCCCTGGTACTCAGACCGTAGCGCCGGGGGGCAGAGTGCGCATGCTTTGGGTGCAAGACCGGGCAAAGCAAGGCTCCTGACCCCCAGGTCTAGCGTAGGTCTTTTCTCGGAGGAGACCAACTGGCGGTAAAGTACCCTTACAGGGGGAGATCCAAAAGGCCACCGGGCCTCTGGCAGGTACCCCAAGCACTACCGCCTTCGGCAGGACGGCAAATATCGACTATGCATGAGAGCAGGAAAGAGGAACCAAGTGTACAATGGACGCACACTGTCTAGAGCGTGGGGAGGTGTTCATATAAATTAATGCGTAATTGAAATAAACACCTAAGTAAGCATGGTGAACTTACTGGGGTAGCGTCGGAGCACCTATCTTCACGCAGAGCGGGTCATGCGTGGCTTCGTCGTACGCTGGACACGGGGGGACCCCCATGGTGATCTCAGGGGGAAGCATGGCTTCGGCCCCGCATACCATGTGGAAGGGTAGTTCCCGTGACCCGGCCCTTGGAAGTCCGGCTGGCCCTCGACATGGAGGAGCCGGTATCCCCCGACGGCTCTAGGTGCGCGTCTGCACCAGTTGTGTGGGTTTGCTTGGCGTGGACTTGGCACGCATTGCATCTGTCGGTACCTGAGATATGGGGTACCCCCGCGCACAGGGTAAAATGCCTAAGGTACTCGCCCTTCTCCGCAGGGAGAGCTCCGAAGGCGCCACGCGTCCGGCGGGGCCGGGCCTCTGACTCCTCAGAGGAGAGCTCCGGGCCCGCTACGTGGCATACAGAAGCCGGACCTCCCCCTCCGCGGGAGAGAGGTCCGAAGACGCCACGCGTCCAGCGGGGCCGGACCTCCCTCTCCACAGAGGAGAGCTCCGGGCTCGCCACGTGGCATACGGAAGCCGGACCTCCCCCTCCGCGGGAGAGAGGTCCGAAGACGCCACGCGTCCAGCGGGGCCGGACCTCCCTCTCCGCAGAGGAGAGCTCCGGGCCCGACACGTGGCATACAGAAGCCGGACCTCCCTCTCCGCGGGAGAGGGGTCCGAAGGCGCCACGCGTCCAGCAGGGCCGGACCTCCCTCTCCTCAGAGGAGAGCTCCGGACCCGCCACGTGGCCAGAAGAACGGTGCTGCCTGCCCCCGAGCGGTAGGCAGCGGGCATAAAGGCGCCCCACACCTTGCCCGTACAAGGTATTCAAGGCCCGCGTCTTCCCAAGACGCGGAAACACGGAGCATGCGCCTGTCAGGTGCCGTTGCGCCCAGTCGCATCACAGACTGGCGCGCAGTGTCAGAACCTGCCAGGTAATAAACGCTGCGACAAGACATCCCATGCCGCCTGCGCCGTCATCAGCCACTACGACTAGCGTGCGGCATGGGCAGGGCGGCAAGATGAAGACTCAGAAGCCTTCGACCAGAGGCAGTTACCGGCGTAACTACAGATACGGTAGATAACAAGCAATCTTCCCGGGACCACCTGTCGGGTCCCGGCTCCCCTTGTAAGCCGCCCGAGTCTTGGACTATAAAAGGCTCGGGCAGGCGTCGATAGCAAGGGTTGGCATTTTGCAACTCATACGCTAGCCATACACTCTCAAGCTGTAACTCACCCCCAAGCTCAGGCCCCCGGCCCTGAGCAGCAAGCAATACAGCGAGCTCCATAGCTCGCCGTGGACGTAGGGTTTTACGCTCCGGCGGCCTGAACCACGTAAAACTCTCTGTGTCAAGCTCTCACTAACTCGTCCATCTGCGCAATCTCTCCGCTAGGAACTAGCCCCTCCGAAAAAAGAACCTCCGCGGGCTGCCCAGTGCAGACCCGGGGGAAGTGTCGACCGAACACTTCGACATTTGGCACGCCAGGTAGGGGGCTTTTCCCCTAGCGCGACGAGTTTCCGCCGACGAGGATGACCAAGCTCCCTTCAGCGGCAAGCTCACCTCCCCCGCCTCCGCGGCGAACCGCGACCAGGGGGGAGTACAAGCCAACACACTCAGGACGGAGTGTGTCAGTACAAGCTGGGAGCCAGCAACCGGCTCTGGCAGCGCCGACCCCGGCAATGCAGGCTCCAACCAGCGTCAGATCTTCAGTAGCGCCGGGCGTACCCGGAGGGGGTGCGCTAGCTGCAGCAAGAGCGCTACTGCACAATCCGCCCGCTGGAGACGCGCCTCAGGCAGCGACCCAGCGGTGGATTCTCGAGGTAGACCGTCTTGTCGTCGCTGCCGCAAGCCCGCGACTACGGCGGAGACGACACTCTGACCAGCCGGCCATGTCGCTGATACGCACGCCGGTGGTTGACGAACAGATGGCAGATTCCAGCTCTGCCAGCCCTCAATCGATGGATCTGAGGACAGAGCTGGAGCGGTGTCCCTCGGGTCAAGATGCCCGGATATACCTCGAGCATGCGATCTCTACCCCAGGCTGACGACAGCATGACGTTGGCCTCGACCCAGCCTGAAGAGCAGACCTTCGCCATGCGATCTCTACCCCAGGCTTGCGCCATGCAGAATATGCCACAGTCATATGTACTGTAGATGGCGCCCCCGGCCTATGGTGCAGCTTTGCCTGTACCAGGGTACACTGTGCCTAGTGCGAACCCAGCGTTCGCGGCACCAGAACCTGCGGTGACAGAAGCAGGGTGTGCAGCCCTCGCGCCCCATCTTCGCTTTGCAAAGTGGCCGTGCAAGTTTCGGCCACACCTGCCCGAGAAGTACGACGGCAGCGTCAACCTGGCGGAGTTCCTCCAGATCTACTCCACCGCCGTACTTGCCGCAGGAGGGAATGAAGCCGTCATGGCCAATTACTTCCCTGTCGCCTTGACCGGTCCAGCCCGGTCTTGGCTCATGAACCTCCCCCAGGGTTCCGTCACCTCCTGGGGAGAGCTTTGCCGACAGTTCGTAGCCAACTTCGGCAGCTCCTACACCCGGCCCGGCACGGAGCTCGACCTCCACACCGTCCAGCAGCAACCTGGGGAGTCGCTGCGCTCTTTCATCCAGCGGTTCTCCCAGGTGCGGAACACCATCCCACACATTCAAAATGCTTCTGTGGTGGTGGCGTTCCAGCAAGGCGTCCGGGACAGGAAGATGCTCGAGAAGCTCGCGACCAGGGAGGTCCGCGACGTCTCAGAGCTCTTCAGCTTGGCAGACAAATGCGCCAGAGCTGCCGAAGGACGGAACTGGCACTCGCTGCCATCCTCCGAGTCAGGGGGACTGCCCGGATCTAGTCCTACTCCCTGTGGAGGCAGCTGGAAGGCCAAGAACCGAGGCAAAAGCAAGATAGAGTCACCGACCGCAGCCCCAGTCGTCACTGCAGCGATGATCGGTGGGGCTCGGGGGCCGCGCTCCGACAAGAAGCAGCGAAGATCACCAATCCCAGAAGGTGATAAAGACAATATGTGCCCCGTGCACGGAAGCTGTCGCCACACTGCTGCCGAGTGCCGGGAGATCCGAAGGCTTGCAGAGCGCTTCCGCAAGGAGAAGCGGCAGCGGGCCGATGACCTGCCCTTCCGTCCAAAGGAAGATGAGCAGAGGGTGGATGTTCCAGACAGCATCGACCACCCAGAGGAGATCCAGGAGCCTCTGCGTGTCGTGAAGGCGGCACGCAATCACGAGGATTCTGGCTCCGGCAACGATGAGCATCGGAAGAAGCTCTACATCATATACGGCGGGTCTGCCGACCCCTCGTCCCGAAGCGCAGTCAAGACTCTGCACCGAGCGGTAGCGTCTGTGGCGCCACTCCCAAGTGCTGCACCGCACCTAAAGTGGATGGGGACCCCCATCAGCTTCGATGCCACCGACTGCCCCAGGAACATGGCTGGGGCCGGCCAACTACCGCTCCTGGTGGCCCCTACCATCGCCAACGTGAGAATGTACCACGTTTTGGTGGATGGAGGGGCTGGGCTGAACCTCATCAGCCGTGCAGCTTTCCAGAAGCTGCAAATCCCGATGGCCAAGCTCACCCCGTCGAGCCCGTTCTCAGGGGTAGGGCCGGGACAGGTTATCCCCTACGGCAACATTAGTCTCCCGGTGACCTTCGGGGCTCCGGACAGCTATCGAACAGAGTACGTTCTGTTCGACGTAGCGGTGATAGACCTCCCCTTCAACGCTATAATCGGTAGGCCAGCCCTGTACCAGTTCATGGCTGTAGCCCATTACGGCTACCTTGTCCTGAAGATGCCGACACCGACAGGTGTTCTCAGGATTCGAGGGGACCGCACTGCTGCAGTGTCGGCCCTGGAGAAGCTCCAAGCACTCGCGGCAGCTGGGGCATCAACCCCCGGTAATACGGAGTCGGACCAGCTCCGGCCGAGCGCACGTCACCGTGCTTCCACCACAGCACCCCGGGTGCAACCTCTCGACGAGGGCGGTGTCCCCTTAAAGGTCGTCCAAGTCGGCGCCGAAGCTAACCAGACCACCCGGGTAGCCGGGGGCCTGGATAGTAAATAGGAAGGCGCGCTCGTCACCTTCCTCCGGCACAACGTCGACGTGTTTGCATGGCAGCCGTCACAGATGCCGGGGATCCCCAGGAAGGTGATCGAGCACCACTTGAAAGTCTTTCCCGACACCCGGCCGGTTCAACAGAAGCCCCGCAAGCAGTCCATCGAGCGGCAAAACTTCATCCGTGAAGAAGTCAAGAAGCTTCTGGACGCTGGCTTCATACGGGAAGTCCACCACCCCCGATGGTTGGTGAACCCCGTCGTTGTCCTGAAGGCTGGCGGGAAGCTCCGGATGTGCATCGACTACACCAGTCTCAATAAGGCATGTCCTAAAGATCCATTCCCTCTCCCTAGAATAGATCAAATAGTAGACTCAACGTCAGGCTGTGATATGCTGTGCTTCCTAGACGCCTACTCGGGTTTCCATCAGATCCCCATGTCTAGGGAGGACGAGGAGCACACCTCCTTCATCACAGTAGACGGCCTTTATTGCTATGTGTCTATGCCTTACGGCCTAAAGAATGCACTCCCCACCTTTGTGCGGGCAATGCACAAAACCTTTGGGGAGTTAATAAGAGACCTGGTTGAGGTGTATGTCGATGACATAGTTGTCAAGGTCAAGCAGGGTCCATCCCTGCTAGATAACCTAGCTTTAGTCTTTGACAAGTTGCGCTCTACGCGCACCAAGCTGAACCCAGATAAATGTGTGTTCGGCGTGTCCTCTGGGAAGCTCTTATGGTTCCTGGTCTCGCACCAAGGGATTGAGGCCAACCCAGAGAAGATCAAGGCCATCGACTTGATGCGGCCCCCTGCCCACGTCAAGGATGTCCAGAAACTCACAGGATGTCTAGCCGCGCTGAGTCGGTTTATACCGAGGCTAGCAGAGCGGGCACTCCCTTTCTTTAAGCTCCTGCGCAAGTCAGGCCCTTTTGCCTGGACCGACGAAGCAGAAGAGGCTTTCCAGGAGTTGAAGCGACTCCTGACGACCCTACCAATCATGGTAGCCCCTGAGCCCAGAGAGCACCTGTTGCTCTACATCACAGCGACAACTGAAGTAGTGAGTATGGTCCTCGTCGCAGAGCGGCCGGACCCCTCATCTTCACAACCTGCTCCGGTAGCAGAAGACAGACGCCAGGAGGCCCCGCAGGACCAAGGCGGTCTCCCGGGCCTCCAAGGCAACCTCCCGGAGGTCCAGGTCGGCCTCCCGGAGGTCCTGGGCAATCTCCCGGACCTCCAAGATAAACCCCCGGGGGCCCCGCGGGACCCCCCGGGGGCCAAATGGGACCTCCCAGAGGTCCCCCAAGACCCCCCGGAGCTCCCGGACAATCAATACAGCTTAAGGGCCTCCGGGTCCCAGCTCTCGGAGGCCCCCGTGGGTCCACCCACCTCCAGTGGGCCAGGGCCAATGGACGAGGACCTCCCAGGCCTGAGAAAGAGGGTTCGAACCGTCCAGAGGCCTGTCTACTACATCAGCGAAGTACTTCATGATGCCAAGACAAGGTACCTGGAAGTCCACAAGCTGCTGTATGCGGTGCTCGTGGCCTCCAGAAAGCTCCGCCATTACTTCCAGGCCCACCGGGTCTCGGTGGTCACCTCGTATCCACTGAAGGCAATTCTTCACAGCCCCCATGCGACTGGCAACGTTGCTAAATGGGCGGCGGAGCTGGCGGAGTTTGAGCTGGACTTCCTCCCACGCCATGCAGTCAAGAGCCAAGCACTGGCTGACTTTGTGGCGGAGTGGACACCAACGGAGACTGACCCAGGGGGCCATGGGGGCGGAGAACCGGAGCACCAAGCTCCGGTCTTCACCGAACCCCACTGGACACTCTTCTTCGATGGCTCCTCGCGAAAGCAGGGGGCTGGTGCCGGCGTACTGCTCCTCATGCCATCGGGGGAACAGTTTGGGTATATGGTGCGTCTCAATTTCAAGGCAGCCAACAACATGGCGGAGTATGAAGCACTCATCTTTGGCCTGCAGACAGCCCTGTCTTTAGGCGCTCGCCAGTTGTTGGCACAGGGCGACTCCCAGCTGGTCATCAAGCAAGTCAAGGGTGAATGCTCCTGCAATGACCCCCAGCTAGCTGCATATCTGCTTCACGTGCAGATGTTGGAGAAAGAATTCCTCGCCTTGGACCTGCACCACGTACCGCGTGCCGGTAATACCGCAGCCGACGACCTTTCAACGAAGGCTTCCACCGGAGCCCCTGCGCCCGAAGGAGTCTTCGAGAGGACGTTGCTGCGGCCCACAGCCCGGCCCGCCGAGCCGGGCGAAGGGGGCTTGACCAGCACCTCGAAGCTGGCGGTCCCGGCGGCCCTACAACCGTGGGCGCCGCCAAGGATCGTAAGCGTCACTGGGGACTCCGTGCAACCCAGCGCTCAAGATCCAGAAGCTCAAGTCAGACCCGATGCATGGATCACGGAGATCCGGGACTACTTGAAGGACAATATCCTCCCTGATGAACATGCAACCACTGAACGGATTGTGCGTATGGCTAAGAGGTACGCGCTGGTAGAGGGGGATCTCTACCGGCGTGGCGCCAACCACATCCTATTGCGGTGTATAACTCAGGGGGAAGGCTGCGACTTGCTCGCTGAGATCCATGGAGGCGAATGTGGAAGTCATTCTTCCTCATGCACGCTTGTCGGTAAAGCCTTCCGGCATGGCTTCTACTGGCCGACAGCACTCCAGGATGCCGTCAAGCTGGTCGAGAGCTGCAAGGCGTGCCAGTTCCACGCCAAGCAGATCCATACACCGGCTCAGGCGGTACAGATGATCCCGCCCTCGTGGCCATTTGCCGTGTGGGGGCTGGACATCCTGGGACCATTTCCCAGAACCGTCGGGGGGTTCCGGTACCTCTATGTCGCTATCGACAAGTTCACCAAGTGGCCGGAAGCTACACCAGTTGTCACCATCAATAAACAATCAGCAGTAAAATTCATCAGGTCTATTGTCTGCCGGTTTGGGGTCCCAAACAGGATCATCACTGACAATGGGACCCAGTTCACCAGCGCAGCGTTCCAAGACTACTGCGAGGACCTTGGCATTCAGGTATGCTATGCCTCGCCCACCCGAAGAGCAATGGGCAAGTCGAGAGGGCCAATGCGGAGATTCTCCGGGGCCTCAAGACTCGTACCTTCGCCAGCCTGAAGAAACATGGTGCCAATTGGGTAGATGAACTTCCGAGCACACTATGGGCTAACCGGACATCCCAAAGCCGGGCCACCGGGGAGACACCCTTCTTCATGGTGTACGGGGCTGAAGCTGTACTCCCTCCAGAAATCACCATGAAGTCTCATCGTGTCCGAGCTTACGACGAAGCCACGCAGGACAACCTCCGGCGTGGAGAAATCGACCTCGTCGACGAGGTCCGATTACATGTGGCACTCCGTAACGCGCGGTATAGACAGGCGCTTCGGCGCTACCACCAGAGGTCTGTGCGTGCCCGGGAGCTGCAGGAAGGTGACCTGGTGTTGCGGCGCATACTTTCTCGCGAAGGGGCCCACAAACTCTCCCCAAGTTGGGAAGGCCCCTTCCGAGTCGCGAAAGTATGCCGCCCCGGGTGTGTGCGCCTTTCCACCGAGGATGGGGACCTGCTCCCGAATCCTTGGAACATAGAACGCCTCCGTAAGTTCTACCCCTAAGAGCAAAAATAGGTCAGTACTTTCTTTTCGTAATGAACCCCATAGAGTCCAGGAGCAGCGCTCGGAGCAGCTAAACCCCAGGGGACGGTCCAGGACTACGTTCAGCTTTGCCTGGTTCCGACTCCAAGCGCGTAGAGTCTTGCTTCCCCTCTTAATGGGGTGGGTCGTGGCCTCCATGTTTAGCCTGCCTTCCTCCTATGGAAGGTTGTACGAAAAGAAGTCTGCCCTACTTTGCTCTTTCCTTGTACTCATTTAAATTGTGAATTGAGTTCTTCTTTATCGCCCTTACAGTACATGGTTGCCATGTGCTCAGCTCCCCCTCTCTACAAGTCCCCAAGCATCAAGCATATGGTTGGGGCTGTAAGTCAAATAAGACTGAGATAAGGGAGGGGGAGCCCCCAAGGAGAATTACGTTTCCTCTACATGTGTGCAGGACTTCCAGGTTGTGGCAACGGGGACTGCATGAAGTAGGGGGAAAGGAGCTACCAACTACCTCGACCCAGGGCTAGAGGGGGCGGGACCCGGGGGCCCCACGTGTCCAGCAGGCCCGGAACTCTCTCCTCCCTTGAGAAGGGCTCCGGGCTCACCACGTGGCAGGCGGAAACCGGACCTGCCCCCGCGGTGGGAGAGCTCCGAAAGCCCTGCGTGTTCAACATGGCCGGGGCCCCCGTCTCCGCAGTAAAAGCAGTCATCAAGTGAGCGCACGCTCTCACGACCCCGCGGCCGTTCGTGCTCCGGCAGCGGCCAATTCGGGACTTAGAGAAAGTGCGCGGATCGGAAGAGACGGAGGTCCCACCTCGGGCTCGTTATCTCCCCCGAGATGGGCCCGGGGGCCACTGTCGGTACCTGAGATATGGGGTACCCCCGCGCACACGGTAAAATGCCTAAGGTACTCGCCCTTCTCCGCAGGGAGAGCTCCGAAGGCGCCACGCGTCCGGCGGGGCCGGGCCTCCCACTCCTCATAGGAGAGCTCCGGGCCCGCTACGTGGCATATAGAAGCCGGACCTCCCCCTCCGCGGGAGAGAGGTCTGAAGACGCCACGCGTCCAGCGGGGCCGGACCTCCCTCTCCACAGAGGAGAGCTCCGGGCCCGCCACGTGGCATACGGAAGCCGGACCTCCCCCTCCGCGGGAGAGAGGTCCGAAGACGCCACGCGTCCAGCGGGGCCGGACCTCCCTCTCCGCAGAGGAGAGCTCCGGGCCCGACATGTGGCATACAGAAGCCGGACCTCCCCCTCCGTAGGAGAGGGGTCCGAAGGCGCCACGCGTCCAGCAGGGCCGGACCTCCCTCTCCTCAGAGGAGAGCTCTGGACCCGCCACGTGGCCAGAAGAACGGTGCTGCCTGCCCCCGAGCGGTAGGCAGCGGGCATAAAGGCGCCCCACACCTTGCCCGTACAAGGTATTCAAGGCCCGCGTCTTCCCAAGACGCGGAAACGTGGAGCACGCGCCTGTCAGGTGCCGTTGCGCCCAGTCGCATCACAGACTGGAGCGCGGTGTCAGAACCTGCCAGGTAATAAACGCTGCGACAAGACATCCCATGCCGCCTGCGCCGTCATCAACCACTACGACTAGCGTGCGGCATGGGCAGGGCGGCAACATGAAGACTCAGAAGCCTTCGACCAGAGGCAGTTACCGGCGTAACTACAGATACGGTAGATAACAAGCAATCTTCCTGGGACCACCTGTCGGGTCCCGGCTCCCCTTGTAAGCCGCCCGAGTCTTGGACTATAAAAGGCTCGAGCAGGCGTCGATAGCAAGGGTTGGCATTTTGCAACTCATACGCTAGCCATACACTCTCAAGCTGTAACTCACCCCCAAGCTCAGGCCCCCGGCCCTGAGCAGCAAGCAATACAGCGAGCTCCATAGCTCGCCGTGGACGTAGGGTTTTACGCTCCGGCGGCCTGAACCACGTAAAACTCTCTGTGTCAAGCTCTCACTATCTCGTCCATCTGCGCAAGCTCTCCGCTAGGAACTAGCCCCTCCGAAAAAAGAACCTTCGCGGGCTGCCCAGTGCAGACCCGGGGGAAGTGTCGACCGAACACTTCGACAGCATCCCTAACCGGTTTGACGGCGTCTAGGTGGCTCTCGGTCAGTAGAAGCCATGCCGGGTGGCTTAACCGACCAGCGTGCGGGACGATGAGCGTTCCCAGCACTCGCCTCCGTGGACTACTGCGAGCTAGTCGCAGCCTTCCTCCTGGGTTATGCACCGCAATAGGATGTCGTGGCGCCACGCCAGTAAAGATACCAGCGCGTAGCACTTAGCCATCCGCACCACCCGTTCAGCGAATGCACGTTCATCAGGAAGGATGTCCTTCAAGGAGTCCCGGACCTCCGTGGTCCATGCATCGGGACTACTTGAGCTTCTGGATCTTGAGCGCTGGGTTGCACGGAGTCCCCTGTGACGCTTACGATCCTTTGGCGGCATCCATGGCTGCAGGGCCCCCGGGACTGTCTAGCTTTGAGGCACTGGTTCAGCCCCCTTCGCCCGGCTCGGCTGGCCGGGCTATGGACCGCAGCAACGTCATCTCGAAGACTCCTTCGGGCGCAGGGGCTCCGATGGAGGCCTTCGTTGAGAGGTCGTCAGCTGCGGCCTTGCCAGCGCGCGGTACATGGCGCAGGTCCAAGGCGAGGAAGTCTTTCTCCAACATCCGCACGTGGAGCAGATAAGCAGCTAGCTGTGGGTCATTGCGGGGGCATTCACCCTTAACTTGCTTGATAACTAGCTGGGAGTCGCCCTGCGCCAACAACTGGCGAGCGCCCAGAGACACGACTGTCTTTTAGGCCAAAGATGAGTGCTTCATACTCTGCCAAGTTGTTGGTTGCCTTGGAATTGAGACGCACCATGTACCCAGACTGCTCCCTCGATGGCATGAGAAGCAGTACGCTAGCATCGGCCCCCTGCTTTCGCGAGGAGCCGTCGAAGAAGAGCGTCCAGTGAGGCCCGGTGAAGACCGGAGCTCGGTACTTTGGTTCACCTTCTTTGCGGTCCCCTGGGTCAGCCTTCGTTGGCGTCCACTCAGCCACAAAGTCAGCCAGTGCTTGGCTCTTGGCTGTCTAACGTGGTCGGGAGCTCAGCTTGAACTCCGCCGTCTTCGGGCTGTCTTCCGGCTTTGGAAGCTAGCAGTGAGTGCCAATTCCGCCCTTCAGCTGCTCTGGCGCACTTGTCCGCAAGGCTGAAGAGCTCAGAGGCATCGCAGACCTCTCTGGTCGCAAGCTTCTCAAGCATCTTCTCGTTTCGGACACCCTGCCGGAACGCCACCACCACAGAAGCACTTCGAATGTGCGGGATGGTGTTGCGTACATAGGAGAACCGCTGGATGAAGTAGCGCAGTGATTCCCCAGGTTGTTGTTTGACGGCGTGGAGGTCAAGCTCCGTGCCGGGACGGGTGTAGGATCTGCCGAAGTTGGCGACGAACTGCCGGCAGAGCTCTCCCCAGGAGGTTATGGAATCCTGGGGTAGGTTCATGAGCCAAGACTGGGCTGGGCCGGTTAAGGCGACGGGGAAATAGTTGGCCATGACAGCCTCATCCCCTCCTGCGGCGAGTATGGCGGTGGAGTAGATCTGGAGGAACTCCGCCGGGTTGACACTGCCGTCGTACTTTTTGGGCAGGTGCGGGCGAAACTTGCGCGGCCACTTCGCGAAGGGAAGGTGGGGTGCAAGAGCCGCACATCCTGCTCCTGTTGCCGCAGGTATCGGTGCCGCGAACGCTTGATTCGCACTTGGCACTGTGTACCCCGGTATGGGCAAGGCTGCACCATAGACCGGGGACGCCATTTGCAGGGCATATGGTTGCGGCATATGCTGTGCGACGTACGCCTGGGGCAGAGCTCGCATGGCGAAGATCTGCCCTTCAGGCTGGGTTGAGGCCGACGTCATGCTATCGCCAGTCTCTTGGATGCGACGCCTCTCTCGACGTCGCTCGAGGAACACTCGGGCATCTTGGCCCAAGTGGCATCACTCCAGCTCTGCCCTCAGGTCCGTCGTCGGAGGCCTGGTGGAGCTGGAGTCCACCGTCTGCCCGTCAACCGTGGGCGTGCGCGTCAGCGACACTGCCGGTTGACTGGAGCGTCGTCCCCGCCGAAGTCGAGGGTTTGCGGCGGCGACGACGAGACGGTCTACCTCGCGAATCCACTGCCGGGTCGCTGCCTGAGGCGCGTCCCCAGCAGGCGGATTGTGCAGTAGCGCTCTTGCTGCGGCTAGCGCACCCCCACTGGGTACGCCTAGCGCTACTGAAGACCTGACGCTGGTTGGAGCCTGCATTGCCGGGGTCGGCGCTGCCAGAGCCGGTTGCTGGCTCCCAGCTTGTTTCGACACACTCCGTCCTGAGCGTGTCGACATGTACTCCCCCCTGGTCGCGGTTTGCCACGGACGCGGGGGGGAAGAGTTTGCCGCTGAAGGAAGCTTGGTCATCTTCGGCGGCGGAAACTCGTTGTGCAAGGGGAAAAGCCCCCTTCCTGGCGCGCCAAATGTCGAAGTGTTCGATCGACATTTCCCCCGGGCCTGCACTGGGCAGCCCGCGGAGGTTCTTTTTTCGGTGGGGCTAGTCCCTTGCGGAGAGCTTGCACGTATGGACGAGTTAGTAAGAGCTTGACACGGTGAGTTTTATGTGGTTCAGGCCGCCGGAGCGTAAAACCCTATGTCCACGGCGAGCTATGGAGCTCGCTGTATTGCTTGCTGCTCAGAACCGGAGTCCTGAGCTTGGGGGTGAGTTACAGCTTGGGTGTGAATGGCCAGCGTATGAGTTGCAGAGGTGCGAACTCAGGGTGCGAATGGCTAGAGTGCGAACCCTTGCTAACGTTGCCTACCCGAGCCTTTTATAGTCCAAGGCTCGGGTGGCTTACAAGGGGGGGCCGGGACCCGACAGGTGGTCCCGAGGAGATTGCCTGCAGACTACCGTATCCGCAGTTATGTCGGTAGTTGTCTCTGGCGGAGGCTTCTAAGTCTTCGTCTTGCCGCCCTGCCCATGCCGCATGCTAGTCGTAGTGGTTGATGACGGCGGGAGCGGCATGGGATGTCTTGTCGCTGCGTTTATTGGCTGGCAGGTTCTGACACCGCGCGCCAGTCTGTGATGCGACTGGGTGCAACGGCACCTGACAGAATCGTGCTCCGCGTCTTCGCGTCTTGGGAAGGCGCGGGTCTTGAATGCTTTGTTCAGTAAAGGCATGGCGCGCCTTTACTCCTGCTGCCTACCGCACCGGGCGGCAGCACTGCTCTGCTAGCCACGCGTCGGACCCGGAGCTCTCCTCTGAGGAGAGGGGGAGCTCCGGCTCCGCTGGACACGTGGAGCCTTCGGAGCTCATCCCCGCGGAGGGGGTGTGGTCCGGCCTCCTGGGCCACGAGGCAGGCTTGGAGCTATCCTCCGTGGGGAGGGGTGCTCCGGCCCCGCTGGACACGTGGCGCCTTCAAACTTCGCCCCTGCAGAGGGAGCGAGGTCCTTAGGAAGTTTTATGCTGTGCGCGGGGGTACCCGGTATTGAGGGTACCGACAAGTCCCGATCTTCCAAGAGGTAGGGTAAACTTGATTGGGTGGAGATCTCGACGTTGATGATCCAAGGCTCTGAACGAATGAAACCCCGCAATCACTACACCACTGCTCCATTGGTTATCACCCGTGTCACACGAATGACCTCGCCACGAAGGCTTATCCCTGCAAGCGCAATCAAGAACACAAGCAAGAACAAAGAAGTTGCAATCAAAACTGAATTGATCACGAATTTGGGGTCTCACAACCGATGATCGACGACACTGTTCAATGACAGATTGTAACTAAGCAAAACCCGACCCTAATGTGGTGGCGGCTGTAGTGTAAAAAGGAGTTTAGGGGCGTGCAAGACCCCTGGACGCAACCCTAATAGGCTTCCACACGATACACGGGCCAGCAGCCCAAAAGGCGGTGGCGCAGCACCGGACGGATTCTAGACGCCCACTTGTTTCGCTGATTCCCGTCAACTTAGAAGGAATTTTGAGGTGGGGCTGATTCCATTGGAAGCTTTATGAAATCACGGTTCCAACCATATATAGAACGTCCAAATCCGACTCCGTATGTGTCCGGGACATCAGTTTTGGTGAAGGCAGCTCCTGGAACCCGAGGTGGAGTCGAAGTCGAGTTGTACTTGGGCTCCTCCTTGGTGTGCACGTCCTATCTCCTCCTCCTTGACTCCTTGGACTCCTCGCAGCCCTTGCTGGTCCTCTCCATTGTTCCTAATCAATAAAACATGCATGGAAACAAGCGTAAGTTCTGAAAAACAATTGACAAGGTTAGAACGTAACTGGAGATCCAATTGTCATGCACGTGCTCTAGTGATCGGTCCTTGCATTGTATGCAAAGGAGAGATGTCCTCATCAGAGGGTCCGGGTTCACCTACCTCCTGTCGGCCTGAGCCAATGGAAAAGGAACCTCCTGGATCCTGCAAGAAGAGTCCGGGTCCGCCTACCTCTTGTCGGCCTGAGCCAATAGAGTAAGGTACCCGGGGCTCCTGGGAGAAGCCGCGCAGGACCAGCTCCCGCGTGAAGATATCAACCTCGTCGACGAGGAAAGATAACAAGCAACACTCCACAACGCACGGTCCTGGCTGGGGCTCCGGCGCTACCGCCAAAGGACCAAGCGCGTCTGGGAGCTACAAGAAGGCGACATGGTGCCGAGGCGCACACTTTCTCGTGAAGGACCTATAAACTCTCCCCCAGTCGGGAAGGTCCCTTCCGAGTCACGAAAGTTGCCGCCCCAGGTACATACGCCTCTCCACCAAGGATGGGATCCGCTCCCGAACCCTTGGAACATGGAACATCACAGTAAGTTCTATCCCCAGAGGATTAGTAGAACAGGCCTTTTCCTTTCTGTAATAGATCCCATAGGCTCCAGGAACAGCGCTCGGAGCAGCTAAGCCTCAGGGGACGGTCCAGGGCTACGTTCAGCTTGACCTGGTTCTGACCCCAAGCGCGTTGAGTCTTGCTTCCCTTCTTAATGGGGCGGGTCGTTGCCTCCATGTTCAGCCTGCCTTCCTCCTATGGGCATTACACATAAATCTGTTCTACCACGCTCTTACTTATGTGCTCATTTAAATTACGCATTAATTTCTATGACCACACTTTCCATGTATGCTCACCGTACATTTAGCTCCACTTTCCAGTTCTCATCCATAGTCGGCACTTGCTATCCTACCGAAGGTGATTGCGCTTGAGGTACCTGCCGAAGGCCAGGGGGCCTTTCGGGCCTCCCCAGTCAGGTGTTGCGGTGCCAGTTGGTCACCTCCAGGAAAGGCCTGCGCTGTGCATGGGGGGTCCAGGGTGCGTAGCCTGCTTTGCCTGGTTCCGACCCAAAGCGTGCGCGCCCTGTCCTTCGGAGGTCCAGGGGAGTACAGCCGCTTTGTTTGGTTCCGTACCGAAAGCCTGTACACTCTGCCTCCCCGGCGTTAGGTCCAGTACTAGGGGCCAGACGGTCGTACCCTGACCTCGGTGGGAGCCGGACCCCCGGCGCCTCGCGCACAGAATTGCCCAAGCCCCGTATACCGGACCAGGACCGTAAGCCAAATAAGACTAGGAGACGGGGAAGGGAAAGACCTCGAGGAGAATTACGCTTCCTCTACCTGTGTGCAGGACCTTCAGGTTTTAGCTACGGGGACCGCACAGGGAAGGGCCGGAGCTATCGACTATTCCAGCGCAAGACCGGAGGATCCGGGTCTCGCCCCCTCCGCAGGGGCGAGCCCCGAAGGCCCCATGTGTACCAGCGAGACCGGAGATCCCCTCTCCTCATAGGATAGCCCCGGGCCCGCCGCGTGGCTGGCAGATCCGGACTCCTTCCCCCTCCGCTGGGGCGGGCTCCGAAGGCTCCACGTGTCCCGCAGGGCCGGGCCACCCCCTCCTCAGAGGAGCTTTGGGCCCGCCACGTGGTCAGCAGATCCGGGCCTCCCCCCATCCTCACAGGGTGAGCTCCAAAGATCCCTTGGGCCCTTAGCACAATAAGGACCCTAGGAAGGTGTCTGTGTAAGACTTCAAGATTGGTGGAGACCTCTGAGTACCTTGCGGAGCTAAGGACTCGGGCAGGCTAGACCGAGAAGAAGATAAAAGAACACAGGCACAGAAAACAACAAGGGTCTATTCATTCAAGGCTCCATGAGCTGGACTACAGACTCGACAAAAGCAAAAAAGAAAAGGTACAAGCCCTAGGATTCCCCTGGCTCGCGCTGGAACCTAGAGGCTATAAGGGCCGCCACGTCCCCGACTTCAGCCCTGGCCGCTTCCTCCTGCTCCGCGGCGGGATCCTGCCTCACTGGCTTTAGAGAGAGGGAAAGATTCCGGCTCTGGAAGCACGCCAGCACGTGCGTAGCAACCTCCATCGCCAGGGACCGTCCCTCCGCCTCAAGCTCGCCGGCGACCACCGCTTCAAGCCTGTCTAGCTTGGCGCCAATGGACTCGAGCGCAGGGATCACCTCGGCCACCTTCTGCGCCGGAGCCACTGCCCTCACCGAGCTGAAGACAAGGGGGACCAGGGCGGACCCTGCCTGGTTTACGAAGCTCCAGACCGCTCGGGCATCGGCGAACCGCGAGGCCTGGAGCTCCTCCATCTCGCGGCGGGCTGCCAACAAGGCGTCATGACCTTCCTCGGAGAATTTCTTATCCTTGGCTGCCAGAGAGCCTTCACGAAGCCGGAGACCCTAAGCGAGCTGCTCCAACTCCGAAGCCCGGAGGTCGACTGCTAGCTTCTGATCCAGCACCACCTGGCGCTCCCGGGAGTCCTGCTCCTCCCTTGCGACCAGATCTGCCTCCCGGGTCTCCAGCTCCTTAGCTCGGGCCCTCAGGTCGCCCTCGCCAGCCGCCAGCCGCGCGGTGACCTTCCTCGCCTCAGCCGCCATAGCGTGCTCCCGGTCCGCGATGACGCGCTCGCGGCGCGCCAGCTTCAGCCGCACCTCCAAAGCAGAGAAGTTCACCTCGACCCAGGCATGTGCCTCGCGGGTCTCCTGGTGGAGCCGCCGAGTCTCGGAGTCCAGGCGGTCGAGGACCTCCTTCTGACGGTCAAGGAGCGCCTCCATGACATCGAGCGACGTCCACCTCGAGTCAAGCTCCGCCCTGACCTCCTCGGTCCGCTGCTTCAAGAGGCGCCCCAGCTGAGGAGGCGATCCCTCTCTCCTGCTTGCTCCTCCCGCTCACGACCGAGCGCGGCCAGGACCTGCCGGACGCTCGTCTGAACAAGCTCAAAGGCGTCCGCCAAGGGCAGCAGGGCGGCAGAGGCTGAAGCCGCGCCCCCGACTTCCTCCATCACGTCGTCATTAGGAGGAGCTGGCGCTTCGGCGACCGGGATAAGGCGTTGATCAGGAAAATCCGGCACAGGAGCGGGGCCGCTCCCGACGCACCCCGGTTCACTGCCCGCCGTAGGGCCCGTGGCTGCTTCTCCCGCTTCAACACTAGCGGGACGCCGCTAGATGGTCCCACCGAACCTTCAGCACCTGCCGGCTCCCGAGCTGGCGAAGGGGGATGAGCGGGTGTTGCCGCCGCTGCCGCAGGAGCCGGACCGACCGGCGCAGGAGGAGCCTGCGCCGGCTTGGGGGCCGCCGGAGCCACTTCAGCTTCTGGGCGCTGTGGCGCAGATCCCCCGTCGGCCGGGGATGGCCGGGAAACGGAAACGTTACCGGCACTCGGTGAGTCCCTACAAACATGGGAGGCTCTCGGGTTAAGGAAAGAAGAAATGAATGCAGGCTCTGGAACTCGTTAAGGGCGACACTTACCGAGGGACACGAGCGCTCCAACAGGCTCTGAACCCCGGCTTCCGAGCCGGGGTAGGGCCACTAGGGCCCGCCGTCGCCACCGGGGGCTGCCCCGCAGTCACCCGGACTGGCGAAGCAGGGGACGCTTCCGAAGCCCCCCTAGACATCGATCCAGCTCCCGAGGCACGGGGCGCCTGCGCCCCCGCATGACTCCCGGTGCTGCTCCGCCCATCACCGCCTTCTGTCGAGCCTGCAGCAGGGGTGCTCGCAGACCGGTGCGCCTGAGCCCTAGGCTCGCCCCTGGGCATCGTAGCACCAGTGTTCCCCCTTGGAGCTCCACCTCCTGAGGAAGAAGGGCGCGACGCCCGGGGACCCTCGGGCCGTCGCCGCTCGAGAGGAGTCCCGTCGGAACGAAGAGCCCGAGGTCTCTTGGAGTCGCCACCAGACGAGCTGACATCTCCAGGAGAAGGACGCGCGGGTACCCTGGTTCCCTGACTTGGCGCGAACGTCGCCGCCGAAGGAGAGCGGGCACGCTTTTTCTCCGGAGGCAAGTTGGAAGCCATGGCAGATGGAAGCTCAGGAACAAGGAAGACAAGGGCACAAGAGCTCAAGGAAATAACGAAGATTCAAGCGCAGGGAAGTGCGAAAGGAAGCCACGATACGGGTGAGATCCCCTTTTAAACTTCCCCAAGCGCGATTCAAAGCGATTCGAAACTCTTCGAATGCGCTGCTTGGACAACCGCTTCAGCTCCAAGACCAAGCGTCAATAACAAGTGGACCCAAGCCATCCAGCGGAAGCGGTGGGCCAAGAAGTCAGTCTCTCAAGAAGACGAACCGGCAGGACACTTCGGCGGTTCCCGAAAAGGCGCTGCGATGTGCAGAAGTGGCAGCCTTGGGAACCGCCGCAGTAAAAGCAGCCATCAAATGGGGCACATGCTCCCATGATCCCGCGACTGTTCGTGCTCCGGCAACGGTCAATACGGGTCTTCGAGAAGGTGCGCGGAGTGAAGAGACGGGGGCCCCACCTCGGGCTCGTTATCTCCCCCGAGATGGGCCCGGGGGCCACTGTCGGTACCCTCAATATGGGGTACCCCCGCGCACAGGGGAAACTGCCTAAGGACCTCGCCTCTCTCCGCGGGGAGAGCTCCGAGGGCGCCACGTGTCTAGCGGGGTCGGACCTCCCTCTCCTCAGAGGATAGCTCCGGGCCCGCCACGTGGCCAACAGAGCTGTACCTCCCCCCTCCGCGGGGAGAGCTCCGAAGGCTCCACGTGTCCAGTGGGCCGGACCATCCTCTCCTCAGAGGAGGGCTCCGGGCCCGCCACGTGGTCAGCAGAGCCGGACCTCCCCCCTCCGCGGAGAGAGCTCCGAAGGCTCCACGTGTCCAGCGGGGCCGGACCTCCCTCTCCTCAGAGGAGGGCTCCGGGCCCGCCACGTGGCCAGCAGAACAGCGCTGCTTGCCCCCGCGCGGTAGGCAGCAAGAGTAAAGACGAGCCATACCTTGCCCGTACAAGGTATTCAACACCCGCGCCTTCCCAAGGCGCGGAGACGTGGAGCACGCCTCTGTCAGGTGTCGTTGCGCCCAATCACATCGCAGTGAAGACCGGTGCGCCGCGTCAGAGGCTGTACACCAATAAACACAGCGACAAGACATCCCCTGCTGCCCCTGCCATCATCAACCACTACGACTAGCTTGCGGCATGGGCAGGGCGGCAGAACGAAGACTTAGACGCCCTCGCCAGAGACAACTGCCTGTGTAACTGCGGATACGGTAGATGGCAGGCAATCTCCCCGGGACCACCTGTCAGGTCTCGGGCCCACCTTGTAAGCCACCCGAGCCTTGGACTATAAAAGGCTCAGGTAGGTGACGTTAGCAAGGGTTCCACTCTTTGCACACTTACGCTCCAGCATCCGAGCACTTAGGTCATCCCCAAGCTCATAACTTCGGTTCTGAGCACCGAGCAATACAACGAGCATCTCTGCTCACCGTGGATGTAGAGTTTTACGCTCCGACGGCCTGAACCACGCAAAAATCTCTGTGGCAAGCTTCTCCCTCCATCGTCCCTAACGCGTGAGCTCTCCGTGAGTGACTAGCCCCTCCAAAAAGAACCTCCGCGGGCTGCCCAGAGCAGGCCCGGGGGAAGTGTCGACAACACACTTCGATAGTACCCCTCGGCTTCAGCCCAGTGAGGATGGGGGCTCCGGTGCAGGAGGTGGCCGAGGCGATTCCGGCGCTCGAGTCCATCGGCGCCAAGCTGGACAGGCTCGAAGCCGTGATCGCCGATGAGCTTGAGGAAGAGGGACGGGGCTTGGCAAAAAAGGTCGCCACGCACGTGCTGGCGTGCTTCCGGAGCTGGGATCCTTCCCTCTCTCTGGAGCCGGTAAGACTGGGCCCCGTCGTCGAGCGGGAGGAAGCTGTCAGGTTCCAAGTCGGGGACGTGGCCACCCTCGTAGCCTCCAGGTTCCAGCGGGAGTCCGGAGACTCCTAGGCAGTCGCCCCCGCGGTTGAAAGGCCTTGTATCTTTTCTTTTTTGTTTTTGTTGAGTCTGTAGTCCATCTCATGGAGCTCTGATGAATGAACAGACTCTTGTTGTTTTTTTTGTCTATGTTTTTTATCTTCTTCTTGGCTTGGCCCGCCCGAGTCCTTAGCTCCGCAATGACTTCAGGAGGTTTTCACCGATCTTGAAGTCTTGCACAGACACCTTCCTCGGGTCCTTGTTGTGATAAGGGCCCGAGGGGTCTTCGGGGCTCACCCCGTGAGGACGGGGGGAGGTCCGGATCTGCTGGCCACGTGGCGGGCTCGGAGCACCTATGAGGAGAGGGTGGTCCGGCCCCGTGGGACACGTGGAGCCTTCGAAGCTCGCCCCTGCGGAGGGGGCGAGGTCCGGCTCTGCCGGCCACGTGGTGGGCCTGGAGCTATCCTCTGAGGAGAGGGGGGCCGGCCTCGCCGGACACGTGGGGCCTTCGGAACCCGCCCCTGTGAAGGGGGCAAGGTCCGGATCCTCCGGTCTTGCGTTGGAGTAGTCAGGAGCTCCGGTCTCTCTTCGCGCGGTCCCCGTAGTGGCCCCCTGGTAGACGTGGCCAGTGGTTTGGGCACACCTACCATACTCCTGCGGGGAAGCTAAGGCCAGGAGGTCCTGCACACAAGTAAGGGAACCGTAATTCTCCTTGGGGGCTCTCCCCTCCCTGTCTCATAGTCTTATTTCTCTTACGGTCCTGGTCCGGTATACGGGGCTTGGGCAATTCAGTGCGCCCGGCGCTGGGGGTCCGGCTCCCTCCAAGGTCAGGGTACGACCGTCCGGCCCCTAGTACTGGACCGTAACGCTGGGGAGGCAGAGTGCACAGGCTTTCGGTACGGAACAAGGCAAAGCAGGCTGTACTCCCCTGGACCTCCGAAGGGCAGGGCATGCACGCTTTGGATCGGAACCACGCAAAGCAAGCTACGCACCCTGGACCCCCCATGCACAACGCAAGCTTTTCCTGGAGGTGACCAACTGGTATCGCAGCACCTGACTGGGGGAGGCCCGAGAGGCCCCCTGGCCATCGGTAGGATAGTAAATGCCGACTAGGGATGAGAGTGGGAAAGGAGAGCTAAATGTACGGTGAGCATACATGGAAAGTGTGGTCATAAAAATTAATGTGTAATTTAAATGAGCACAAGGGTAATAACGTAGCGGGACATGTTTCTTTCCATATAAATATCCATAGGAGGAAGGCAGACTGAACATGGAGACAACGAGCCACCCCATTAAGAAGGGAAGCAAGACTCTACGCGCTTAGAGTCGGAACCAGGCCAAGCTGAAACGTAGTCCTGGACCGTCCCCTGGGACTTAGCTGCTCCGAGCGCTGTTCCTGGACTCTATGGAATTTATTATAGAAAGAAAAAGAATTGTCCTACTACTGCTCTAGGGATAGAACTTACGGAGGTGTTCTATGTTCCAAGGGTTCGGGAGCGGATCCCCATCCTCGATGGAAAGGCGTACGCACCCGGGGCGGAAAACTTTTATGACTCGGAAGGGACCTTCCCAGCTGCGGGAAAGTTTGTCGGTCCCTTCACGAGAAAGTATGCGCCGCAGCACCAGGTCGCCTTCTTGGAGCTCCCGAACATGCACGACCTTTGGTGGTAGAGCCGGAGCGCCTGCCGGTACTATGCGTTGCGGAGCGTTGCGTGTAATCGAGCCTCGTCGACGAGGTCGATGTCTTCACGCCGGAGGTTGTCCTGCGTGGCTTCGTCATAAGCTCGGACACGAAGAGACCCCATGGTGATCTCTGGGCGAAGCACAGCTTCGGCCCCGTACACCATGAAGAAGGGTGTCTCCCCGGTGGCCCGGCTTTGGGATGTCCGGTTAGCCCACAGTGTGCTCGGAAGCTCGTCCACCCACTTGGCACCATATTTCTTCAAGCCGGCATAGGTGCGAGTCTTAAGGCCCCGAAGAATCTAGAGGCAACAAGGACCTCGCCCCTCTCCTCGGGGAGAGCTCCGAGGGCGCCACGTGTCTAGCGAGGTCGGACCTCCCTCTCCTCAGAGGATAGCTCCGGGCCCGCCACGTGGTCAGCAGAGCCGGACCTCCCCCTCCGCGGGGAGAGCTCCGAAGGCTCCCGTGTCCTGCGGGGCCGGACCTCCCTCTCCTCAGAAGAGAGCTCCGGTACCGCCACGTGGCTAGCAGAGCCGGACCTCCCCCCTCTGCGGGGAGAGCTCCGAAGGCTCCACGTGTCCTGCGGGGCCGGACCTCCCTCTCCTCAGAGGAGAGCTCCGGGCCCGCCACATGGCAGCAAGCAGCGCTGTCTACCCAGCGCGGTAGGCAGCAGGAGTAAAGTCGCACCAAGCCTTGCTCGTACAAGGTATTCAAGACCCGCGCCTTCCCAAGACGCAGTATTGAAGACCCGCACCTTCCCAAGACGCGGAGACGCGGGGCACGCCCCTGCTAGGATGCGCCCAGTCACATCACAGTTGTCGAAGTGTGCGATCGACACTTCTCTCGGGCCTGCACTTGGCAGCCCGCGGAGGTTCTTTTTTCGGAGGGGCTAGTTCCTAGCGGAGAGCTTGCGCGGATGGACGAGTTAGTGAGAGCTTGACACGGAAAGTTTTACGTGGTTCAGGCCGCCGGAGCGTAAAACCCTACGTCCACGGCGAGCTATGGAGCTCGCTGTATTGCTTGCTGCTCAGGGCCGGAGGCCTGAGCTTGGGGGTGAGTTATAGCTTGAGAGTGTATGGCTAGCGTATGAATTGCAGAATGCGATCCCTTGCTATCGACGCCTACCCGAGCCTTTTATAGTCCAAGGCTCGGGCGGCTTACAAGGGAAGCCGAGACCCGACAGGTGGTCCCGAGAAGATTGTCTATTATCTACCGTATCTGTAGTTATGCCGGTGGTTGCCTCCGGTCGAAGGCTTCTGAGTCTTCCTTTTGCCGCCCTGCCCATGCCGTGCGCTAGTCGTAGTGGTTGATGACGGCGCAGGCGGCATGGGATGTCTTGTCGCGGCGTTTATTACCTGTCAGGTTCTGACACCGCGCGCCAGTCTGTGATGCGACTGGACGCAACGGCACCTGACAGGCGCGTGCTCCGCGTTTCCGCGTCTTGGGAAGACGCGGGCCTTGAATTCCTTGTACGGGCAAGGTGAGGGGCGCCTTTACGCCCGCTGCCTACCGCTCGGGGGCAGGCAGCACCGTTCTTCCAGCCACGTGGCGGGTCCGGAGCTCTTCTCTGAGGAGAGGAAGGTCCGGCCCCGCTGGACGCGTGGCGCCTTCGGACCTCTCTCCCGCGGAGGGGGGGGTCCGGCTTCTGCATGCCACGTGGCGGGCCCGGAGCTCACCTCTGAGGAGAGGGAGGTCCGGCCTCGCTGGACGTGTGGCGTCTTCGGACCTCTCTCCCACGGAGGGGGAGGTCCGGCTTCTGTATGCCACGTGGCGGGCCCGGAGCTCTCCTCTGAGGAGAGGGAGGTCCGGCCCCGCCAGGCGCGTGGCGCCTTCGGAGCTCTCCCTGCGGAGAAGGGCGAGCACCTTAGGCATTTTACCCTGTGCGCGGGGGTACCCCATATCTCAGGTACCGACAGTGGCCCCTGGGCCCATCTCGGGGGAGATAGCGAGCCCGAGGTGGGACCTCCGTCTCTTCCGATCCGCGCACTTTCTCTAAGTCCCGACTTGACCGCTGCCGGAGCACGAACGGCCGCAGGGTCGTGAGGGCGTGCGCCCACTTGATGACTGCTTTTACTGCGGTGGTTCCCAAGGCTGCCACTTCTGCACGTTGCGGCGCTTTCTTCGGGAACCGCCGAAGGGCCTTGCCGGCTCATCTTCTTAGGAGACTGACTCCTTGACCCCACCGCTTTAGCTAAGTGGCTTGGGCCCACCCGTCATCGGCTCTCGGTCTAGGAACCGAAGCGGTTGCGGGTGAGGGGTATTCGAAGAGTTCCGAATCGCTTGGAACTGCTCCGGGAAGCCTTTTAGAGGGGGTCTCACCCACGTTGTAGCTTCCCTTCGCACTTCTCTGCGTTTCTTCTTGGACTCTTGCGCTTTTGCTTTCTTGCCTTTGAGCTCTCCCTTGCCATGGCTTCCAACCCGCTGCCAGAGAAGAAACGCGCCTGATCTCCTCCAGCAATGGCGTCGGTGCCAAGTCGGGATTCTGGGGTGCCTGACACCCCCTCCGGTGGCGACTCGAAGAGGCCCCGGGCTGATGTGCTAGGGGAAGCCTCTGCGGCGTCCCCTGTTCCGCCAGTCCAAGCGACTGCGGAGCGGTCGTCGGAGACGGTAGCGGGCTCTGGAAATCCTACCCCGGCTCGGAAGTCGGGGTTCAGAGCCCGCTGGAGTGTCCGTGCTTCCCGGTCTTCCCCGTCTTGCGGGGAATCTGTGCCAATGCGCTCGGAGCCAGGGGCGACTGCTGCGGCCGCCAGGCCAGCGCGGACTTCTCCTGTTCCGGTGTGCCCGGACTCCGCGGCGGCGCCGTCTCCTCCTGCCGAGACGGTTACCGCGGCCCCCAAGCCAGCACAGGTTGATCCTGCACTAGGCGGCCTGGCTTCTTCTCCAGCTCCGCCTTCCCCGGCTCGTCTCCCTCCTCAGGTCAAGGAGCCTGAAGCTGAAGGAAGTCCGGCTGGCCCGGCTGCTAGGGCCGCTGGGCCAGTTTCTCCTGATCAGCGTCTCGTCTCGGCAGCTGGCGCGCCGGCCCTTCCCGAGGACGAGGTAATGGAGGAGGTCAGAGGGACTGCCCCAGCTTCTGTTGCTCCATTTCCTCTGGCGGACGCCTTCGCGCTCGCCGAGTCGAGCGTCCGGCAGGTCTTGGCTGCACTAGGGCGCGAGCGGGAGGAGTATACGGTTGAACGGGACCACCTCCTCACCTGGGGGAACCTTTTGCGGGAGAGGACCGCGAAGGTTAAGAGCGAGCTCGACTCCAGGCGGGAGTTGCTCGACTTCCGGGAAACGCTCGTCGACCGGATGAAGCGGGCTGTTGACCGCATGGACACCCAGTCGCGGCGGATCAACAGGGAGGCCCTGGAGGCTCACGCCCGGGCCGAAGAGAGCCTCTCAGCTCCTGTGGAAATACGGCAGCGGTTGGAGCGCCACGAACTCGCCGTTGAGGAGCGGGAGCGTTC
This sequence comes from Neostapfia colusana, assembly GCA_030760725.1. Lineage (NCBI taxonomy): Eukaryota > Viridiplantae > Streptophyta > Magnoliopsida > Poales > Poaceae > Neostapfia > Neostapfia colusana. The sequence goes on along the minus strand of JASWHV010000010.1, from coordinate 1,736,788 downwards.
CGTGGCAGCTGAGGCAGAGAGGGTCGCCGCGCAGCTGGCTGCGGGCGAGGATGACCTCCGAGCTCGGATGGAGGAACTGGAGATTCTGAAGGCAGACCTCGACTTGAGGGATGAACAGGTCTCCCATGATCGCCGGGCGGTCTTGGACCGCGAGTTGACTGTCGGCTTCAGGTCCGCTGAGTTGGAGCGGCTAGCCGAGACCCTCCGCCTTCGGGAGAGTTCCCTGGCGGCCCAGGAGAAGGAATTCTCCGAGAGGAACCTGGAGGCTCTGCGGGCGGCCCGCCGCGAGGTGGAGGAACTCTCAGCCCTACGGTCCTCCGAGGCCCTTGCGGTCTCAAGCTTCGTGGATCGGGCGGGGTCCGCCCTGATCCCTCTTGGTTTCAGTCCGGTGAGGGCCGCAACTCCCGCATTGCAGGTGGCAGAGGTGATCCCTGCATTGGAGTCGATCGGCGCCAAGCTGGACAGACTCGACTCGGTGGTCGCCAGCGAGCTTGAAGCCGAGGGCCGCGGCTTAGCTTTAGAGGTCGCCTCGCATGTGCTGGCATGCTTCAAGAGCCGCGACCCCTCTTTCTCACTGGAGCCAGCAAGAGAGGGCCCAGCCGCGGAGCGGGAGGACGCTGCCAAGGCTGAAGTCGAGGATGTGGCCGCCCTTGTAGCAGCAAGGTTCCGGCGAGAGCCGGGTGGTCCTTAGGACTTGCTTTTCCCTTTTTTATCGAGTCTGTAGTCCAGCTCAAGGAGCCTTGCTTAAATTGACTCTTGTTTCTCTCTGTGTCTGCATGCCCTAGTCTTCTTCTTGGCCTTTCCTGACCGAGCCCTTAGCTCCGCAAGGGCCCGGAGGCCTTGACCAATCTCGAAGCTCTGCATAGACACCTTGTCCGGGTCCCCACTGTATACCAAGGGTTCCAGAGGTCTCCAGGACCCGCCTCACGAGATCGGAGGGGGGTCCGAGCCTGGAGCTCCTGCCTGGGAGGAGGTCCGGGCTCGCAAGGCACATGGAGGTCCCGGGCCTCTCCCCGTAGAGGGAGGGGGGGGGGGAGGTCCGACTTCTGTAGACCACGCGGCGGTCCCGGAGCTCCCCTCGAAGAGGTGGGAGGTCCGGCCCTGCCGGACACGTGGGGCCTCCGGACCCTACCCCTGTAAGGGCTAGCCCTTTGATCTTACCTTAGGGTTTTTGGCCTACCGCGATCCCGTAGCGGCCCCCTGGTAGGTGCGTTCTATTGGGTGGATGCGCCTACCATACTCCTGCGGGGAGCTGAGGCTGAGAAACCCTGCACATAAGGAAAAAGTAATTCTCCTTGGGGGCTCCCCCCTCTATTCCTTAGTCATATCTGCAGCAAATTCTGACTAAAGATGAAAATGAGAAGAGGGAGTTGAACGCATAGTGAGCACGCGTTAGTAGGGTAATCATAGAAATTTAATAAGTAAATTAAATGAGTACCAAAGAAGAGCAACGTAGGGTGGGCTTCTTTTCATATAAATTTCCATACGGGGGAAGGAGGGCCGCGTATGTAGGCCACGACCCACCTCAAGGGAAGCAAGACTCTACGCGCTTGGGGTCGGAACCAGGCGAAGCTGAACGTAGTCCTGGACCGTCCCCTGAGGCTTAGTTGCTCCAAGCCCGGTTCACGGACTTTTATGGAAATTACTATGAAAATAAGGGCCTGCCTGATTGTTGCTCTAGGGGTAGAACTTACAGGGGTGTTCCGTGTTCCGAAGGTTCGGGAGCGGGTTCCTGTCTTCGGTTCTGGGGAATGGTCCCAGGCCCGGGATGTCCAGCCCTAGTACGGCAAATGGCCATGCGGGCTGGATCACCCGTACCGTCCAAGCCGGTGTATGGATCTGCTTGGCATGGAACAGGCATGCCTAGCAGCTCTCGACCAGCTCGACGGCATCCTGGAGTGTTGCCGGCTAGTAGAAGCCATGCCGAAAGGCTTTACCGACAAGCGTGTGTGAGGAAGAATGACTCCCACATTCGCCTCCATGGATCTCAGCGAACAAGTCGCAGCCTTCCCCCTGGGTTGTGCACCGCAATAGGATGTGGTTGGCGCCACGTTGGTAGAGATCCCCCTCTACCGCCATGTGTCTCTTAGCCATACGCGCAATCCGTTCAGCGGATACACGTTCATCAGGGAGGATATTGTCTTTCAAGTAGTACCGGACCTCCGTGATCCATGCATCGGGTCTGACTTGAGCATCTGGATCTTGAGCGCTGGGTTGCACGGAGTCCCCAGTGACGCTTATGATCCTTGGCGGCGCTCATGGCCCCCGGTACCGCCAGCTTCGAGGTGCTGGTCTAGCCCCCTTCGCCCGGCTCGGCGGGCCGGGCTGTGGGTCGCGGCAACGTCCTCTCGAGGCCCCCTTCAGGCACAGTGGCTCCGGTGGCAGTGGGGGCCCTCGTTGAAAGGTCGTCAGCTGCGGCCTTGCTAGCGCGCGGTACGTGGTGCAGGTCCAAGGCGAGGGGGTTTGTCTCCGCCGTCTTGGTTGATAACCAGACTGGGGATTGCCCCGAGCCAACGACTAGCGAGAAGGATGAGCACTCCATACTCTACTATGGTGTTGGCTGCCTTGGAATTGAGACGCGCCACATACCCAGACTGCTCCCCGATGGCATGAGGAACAGTACGCTAGCATCGGCCCCCTGCTTTCGCGGGGAGCCGTGGGCGAACATCATTTGATGAGTCCTGATGAAGGTCAGGGATCACGGTCCTGTTTCATCGTCTTCATGGCCCCCTGAGCGTGCGTCTACTTCAGCCACAAGTGAACTAATGCTCGGTTAATGTCTGTATGACGGGAAAGGGAACCTAGATCAAACTTCAGTAGCTCCGCCGTCCATTCTGCGGCATTGCCCGTCGCATGGAGCTGCGAGGGATAGCTTTTAGCCTGGGGAGATCGCCGGGTGCCCGGCACTCGGGGGTCCTCAGGCTGCTTTGGACCTCACGGGAAGATCCGCTGTCGTCCTGGGGGCTCCGGGAGGTTGTGTCAGGGATCCGAGGTCTGGTCTTCTGGCGCTTGCTTCTTGGTAGCGGAACAGGTTACTGTGGTATGGGGTTAAAGCCATTGCGCGAAAACCAGAAATTCGCGGGATCCCTAGCTATGCCGAGTCTCAACTACTTCAGACACAGGGGTCTGATGGGGGCCCTAGCAAGCATTTGGGAAGTGCAGCATATCACAGCCTGGTATCGAGTCTACTACTTGCTCTATCAGTCAAAGAGAAAATAGGTCTTTAGGACATGCCTTATTGAGATTGGTGCAGTGGATGCGCTTCCGGAGCTTCTCGCCGGCCCTCGGGATAATAACACGGTTTGCCAAGCACCGGGAGCGGCGGACCCTCCGTCTCGTCGGACGGCCGGACGTCGGGAAAAATCTTTAAGTAATGCTCAATCACCTCCCTGGGGATCTCTGGCCTCGGTGATGGCTGTCATGCAGCAAATCGACCTCATGTCGGAGGGGGGCAACGAGCGCGCCTTCCTATATGCTACCCTGGCCCCCGGCTACCCGGGTGGTCTGGGTGGCACCGGCGCTGATTCGGATGAGCCTTGTGGGGATGTCGTCCTCATCAAGGGGTTGCACGCGGGGTGCGGCGGTAGAGGCACGGTGACGTGCACTTGGGTGGAGCTGGTTTGGTCCTGTACCGCTGAGGGCTGGCGCTCTAGTTGCTGTAAGCGCCCGAAGCCTTTCCAAGGCTAATACTGCGGCAACACGGTCTCCACAAACCTTGGGGACGCCTGTTGGTGTAGGCATCTTCAAGACAAGGTAGCCGTAGTGGGCCATTGCCATGAATCGGTACAGGGCTGGCCTACCGATTATGGCATTGAAGGGGAGGTCAGTCTCGACCACGTCGACCAGAATGTACTCCGTCCGGTAGCTGCCCGGTGCCCCAAAGGTCACCCGGGAGGCTGATGCGGCCGTAGGAAACGACCTGTCCCGGCTCTACCCCTGAGAGCGGGCTTGATGGGGCGAGCTTGGCCATCGGGATCTGCAGCTTCTGGAAGGCTGCGTGACTGATGAGGTTCAGTCCAGCCCCACCATCCACCAAGACGTGGTACATCTTCACGTTGGCGACGGTAAGGGCCACCATGAGCGGTAGTTGGCCGGCCCCAGCCATGTTCCTGGGGCAGTCGGTGTCATTGGAGCTGATGGGGGTTCCCATCCACCTGAGGCGCGGTACTGCACCTGGGAGGGGAGCCACCGACGCTACTGCTCGTCGCAAGGCCTTAGCCATGCTTCTGGACAGGGGGGTCAGCGGACCCGCCGAAGATGTCACAGGGCATCTTCCAGTGCTCGTCATCACTGGAGATGGAGCTTCCATGATTGCGCGCTGCCCTTGCGGCACGCCGGAGCTCCTGGAAATCCACCTGGCGGTCGTCGCCATCTCGGGCCTCGACCTTCTGGTTGCCCTCCCTTACTATAGGATGGGGCATCAGCTAGGGGCTGCTTCCCCTTCCGGAAGCGCCCCGCGAGCTTCTGGATTTCCCGGCCTCTGGGGGAATTCCGCCGGGTTGATGCTGCTGTCGTACTTCTCAGGCGAGAGTGGCCAAAACTTGCACGGCCATTTTGTGAAGCGAAGGCGGGGCGCGAGGGCCGCACACCCCGCTTCTGTTGTCGCAGGTTCTGATGCCGCGAATGCTTGGTTCGCACCGAGCACCGCATGCTTCCGGCGGCCATACATAGGACATACGACTGTGGCATATTGAGTAGCAGCGCTCTTCGCTGCAGCTAGCGCGCCCTCACTAGGTACACCCAGCGCTACTGAAAACCTGACACTGGTCGGAGCCTGCATTGCCGGGGTCGGCGCTGCCAGAGCCGGTTGCTGGCTCCCAGTGCAGGTATCGGCGCCGCGAACGCCTGGTCCTCCGCTGGCACAGTATGCCCCGGTATGGGCAAGGCCGCTCTATAGACCGGGGGCGCCGTTTCCAGGGCATATGGTTGTAACATATACTGCGCGACGTATGCCTGGGGCAGAGCCCGCGTAGCTGCCCTTCAGGCTGGGTCGAGGCCGACGTCATATTGTCGCCAGCCTCTTGAGTGCGACGCCCTTCTTGACGTCGCTCGAGGAACACTCGGGCATCTTGGCCTAAGCGACACCGTTCCAGTTCTGTCCTCAGGTCCGTCGACGGAAGCCTAGTGGAGCTGGAACTTCCCCGTCTGGCCGTCAACCGTTGGCGTGCGCGTCAGCGACGCAGCTGGTTGGTCGGAGCGTCATCCCCGCCGAAGTCAATGGTTTGTGACGGCGACGGCAAGACGGTTTACCTCGCGAATCCACTGCTGGGTCGCTGCCTGAGGCGCGTCTCCTGCGGGCGGATTGTGCAGTAGCGCCCTTGCTGCAGCTAGCACGCCCCTTCCGGGTACGCCCGGCGCTACTGGAGATATGACGCTGGTTGGAGCCTGCATTGTCGGGGTCGGCGCTGCCAGAGCCGGTTGCTGGCTCCCAGCTTGTACTGACACACTCCGTCTTGAGTGTGTTGGCTTGTACTCCCCCCTAGCCGCGGCTCGCCGCGGCGGCGGGGGAGGTGAGCTTGCCGCCGAAGAGAGCTTGGTCATCTTCGTTGGCGGAAACTCGTCGCGCTAGGGGAAAAGCCCCCTACCTGGCGCGCCAAATGTCGAAGTGTGCGATCGACACTTCCCCCGGGCCTGCACTGGGCAGCCCGCGGAGGTTCTTTTTTCGGAGGGGCTAGTTCCTAGCGGAGAGCTTGCGCGGATGGACGAGTTAGTGAGAGCTTGACACGGGAAGTTTTACGTGGTTCAGGCCGCCGGAGCGTAAAACCCTACGTCCACGGCGAGCTATGGAGCTCGCTGTATTGCTTGCTGCTCAGGGCCGGAGGCCTAAGCTTGGGGGTGAGTTACAGCTTGAGAGTGTATGGCTAGCGTATGAGTTGCAGAATGCGAACCCTTGCTATCGACGCTTACCCGAGCCTTTTATAGTCCAAGGCTCGGGCGGCTTACAAGGGAAGCCGGGACCCGACAGGTGGTCCCGGGAAGATTGTCTATTATCTACCGTATCTGTAGTTATGCCGGTGGTTGCCTCCGGTCGAAGGCTTTTGAGTCTTCCTTTTGCCGCCCTGCCCATGCCGTGCGCTAGTCGTAGTGATTGATGACGGCGCAGGCGGCATGGGATGTCTTGTCGCGGCGTTTATTACCTGTCAGGTTCTGACACCGCACGCCAGTCTGTGATGCGACTGGACGCAACGGCACCTGACAGGCGCGTGCTCCGCGTTTCCGCGTCTTGGGAAGACGCGGGCCTTGAATTCCTTGTACGGGCAAGGTGAGGGGCGCCTTTACGCCCGCTGCCTACCGCTCGGGGGCAGGCAGCACCGTTCTTCCAGCCACGTGGCGGGTCCGGAGCTCTTCTCTGAGGAGAGGGAGGTCCGGCCCCGCTGGACGCGTGGCGCCTTCGGACCTCTCTCCCGCGGAGGGGGGGTCCGGCTTCTGCATGCCACGTGGCGGGCCCGGAGCTCACCTCTGAGGAGAGGGAGGTCCGGCCTCGCTGGACGTGTGGCGTCTTCGGACCTCTCTCCCGCGGAGGGGGAGGTCCGGCTTCTGTATGCCACGTGGTGGGCTCGGAGCTCTCCTCTGAGGAGAGGGAGGTCCGGCCCCGCCAGGCGCGTGGCGCCTTCGGAGCTCTCCCTGCGGAGAAGGGCGAGCACCTTATACCCTGTGCGCGGGGGTACCCCATATCTCAGGTACCGACAACGGTGAAGACAGACACGCAATGTCAGAAGTTGTACGCCAATAAATGCAGCAACAAGACATCCCCTGCCGCCCCTGCCATCATCAACCACTACGCCTAGCTTGCGGCGTGGGTAGGGCGGCAGGTCGGAGGCTCAGAAGCCCTCGCCAGAGACAACTACCGGCGTTATTGCAGATACGGTAGATGGCAGAGATCATCCCGGGACCACCTGTCGGGTCTCGGGGCTCACCTTGTAAGTTGCCCGAGCCTTGGACTATAAAAGGCTCGGGTAGGCAACGTTACAAAGGGTTCGCGCTTACGCAAGTCCGCTCCCGGATTCTAGCACTAGCTCATCCTCAAGCTCAGAACTCCAGTTCAGAGCACCAAGCAATACAACGAGCACCTCTGCTCACCGTGGACGTAGGGTATTACGCTCCGGCGGCCCGAACCACGTAAAAAACCCTTGTGTTCATCTGTTTCCTTCGTCTAGTACAGCGAGACTCACGCAGGGGGACTAGCCCCTCCGAAAAAAACCTTCGCGGGCTGCCCAGGGCAGGCCCGAGGGAAGTGTCGACAGCTACACTTCGACAACCTCCATTTGGGGTGTCTCGATTGTTCTTACTCAATAACAGTGGTTCTTACAAGTGGTTCCCTAATTTCATATACCAACACTATATTATCATCAAAGAGCATACACCAAGAAATATCTTTTTTGTATATCCTTCGACACCTCATCCATCACTAAGGAAAAGAGTTGCATGTCTTAGGGCTAAGGATCTCATCTACATTAGACATAATCAAGACATCCTCGCAACAATACTTGATCTTTGCATCAGCATGTGAAATGCATGATGGTGAAAGAAAGGGATGTCAGGCTGCACCAGCATCCAGATATCTTGGATCTAGCAAACTCAAAATATTTTTAAATTAAGAAACAAAAAACATTGGACTTTCAATGCTTTGCACCTACATGGTGACCAGGGTTCTTTTCCTATTGGTTTTCATAACCTTGTTATGCATCCAAATATAGAAATCGAGATGATAATTCAGTTCGATCAGATGACCCAATATAAATTGGCAGCTTTAGCCATCACACCCTCTTTGGTTCTATTAAATTCTGAACCAGAGTTTTACAGTTTCGGACAGAAGCTCATGTGGCTAAGTAGTATGCCAAGTGCAAGTGGCTCATCCCAGATTTGTCCCACACTAATTGATTTGGTTTATTACAAAATCATATACAATCAATTTTGATAATAATTAAGCAATTGAGTCCAAGTAGAAAATCATTGGGTCAGATGCAACTTCTTGAATAAAATTTTGTAACTGCATTGATGCAGGGGAATAAAATCAAATTTAGAAGATCCATTGTTGCTAACATTGTCCGATTACAATAATATGTACACTCAGTGAAAAAGAAAACTCATCGAGAGAATGAGCTAAGTGAGTACTATTGTAATCTGATAGGTGGGTTAGCACCATAGTAAACCCGTTACCAGACTGACCTAAGCTCATCAGCCCAAATGAACTTACATGGAAGTGAACAGGCTAATTCTCATCATCTGACTCAAATGGCTGCAGCCGCCTGACCGACTCCAAAACACCAGGACGGCGGGATCCGGGGCCGGCGGTCCCAAGAATCGACTTCACCTTGGGCACGCTCATTGAATGAAGTGGCGGTGTCGGTGTGTTCCGGCTCACTTCCTTCAGAACTGACCTGACAGTAGCTCTTGCAGATGCGCCAACTGAAGGTGCAGCTGCACCAGCACAACGGGAAGGTGTTTGCCTAGCCAGGGACCTGCCAGTACCACTGGGACCAGCCCCGGCGGTTGCGTTGGTCTTCCCTTTGCCGGCCTCATACTTCTGCATGTCATAGAGAAGCTCCTTCTGGAGCTGCTTGTCTGCCACCAGAATCTCCTCGATCTCGTTCTTGTAGTCCTTGAGCAGGGCGCGAAGGCACTCCATCAGGCAGCCGGTGAGGGGGCTGTTTTTGCTCTCCAGCAGCCGCTTCAGCTCAATGAATATGGGGACCGCAATTTGGATCAAGTTCTTCTTGGCAACTTGAGTGACTGCTCTACCTTTGGCTGCCAGGAGCGCACTAGTTGTTCCCCCACCTTCTTCATCCATCTCCGAATTGTCCGTGCAAATATTTGGATGGATGCGCATCTCCTTGCAAGCCAGTATTTGCAGAGCATCCTGTTGGAGGATTTAAACATCACGACAATGGAATAGCAGCAGCTACATATAAAATTATGTAGTTCTTTAAATTTCACACACCAAACATGTTGTGTAAGCAAGTATTAATACAAAACACAGGCTACATGTACATATTTTGTGGACAGTAAAATGACAAGTAAGCATGCTGTAAGCACCTCATCAGCCGTAAACATTAAATCTGAGAACTGGGCATCACAGATATTTTTCAGTTCATATTAACAAGTGATTATGTGAAGATATTAGTCCACACCTGAAGTACAGCCCTTCCAGCTGCATCATCAACACTGAGCAAACCGTCACAAGCAGCAGCCAAAATCTCAGCACATAATTTGGCAGATGTGGCTAAAAGATGCTCTGGTGCCATTTGTTTCAACAAAGAGACATATATATGCATCCGTTTTGACCTGGATCTTTCGTCAGTGCCACTGCAAGAAAACTTCCTATGGTGAAAATCAAATGAGGGTGAAAATTTCAGCAAGTACAGCAAGCTGATTTATTTTACCGTATTGCAAAAAGGGCAGGTCCTCTGTCTTGACTGCCCTGAGACTCACTATATGCACCATGTCCTGTGCAACTGTTCAGGACATAGATAGCTTCAATAAAACTGTTATATGCAAGAAGTGGTGCCTTAGCTGCAAAGTTTATGATGTTAGATTAGATATTGACCTAAAACAAAGAAAAGTGAGTGCAACACTAAAGATCTCTTGACCTTTTAAGATGTTCCCGAAAAGATAGTCAGCCAAATGCCTAATCTTCTCCGACTCGTCAACTAGAGACAACAGAAACCGAAGGAAGAGGACCCCTCTCCACTTTACATAGTCCCTCTGAACAAATAGTAGTCTCAATAAACCAAGATCCAGCATGAAATTAAAACATTACAATGGTGAGTACCACCTGCAGCAACTTAGAGAGTAGGATAAATGTTTGTCTCCGTACAACTTCACATGGGTCACGCAGTGATTTTGTTATTTTTGACACATAACTGCCAAAAAAGAGCTCAATTAAATTCACATGTTCAATAAAAATGTAGCTAGTTAGAAAAAATAAGTATTTTTAATATTATCTTCATACATCTGTGTAATGTAACTGATTAGCTAGTCTTGACCAAAATCAATACATTTACCATTTATGGAGATCACATGACAACTATTGACATATCAGAGAACAGTTTTGTGTCATTAACCTTAGTTGTCAACACAGCAACAGACTAACAGCCTCTCCAATTCAATCTGGCTACAGTCCAGTTATGTTGGCAGAGTTTAAATAGTGTTTTTCTTTTTGGCGGAAAAATTGGGCAGTACATGACTATTATAGTAATATATGATCATTCATCGGGAATCTTATCTTAGAGAATGGTCATATCAAGAATAAGAAAACAGGGTGAAAATGAGCAATGTTTTGTATCTGTACATAGACATGCCCAGAATTGCAAACTGTCAACAAACTTCTAACGTTAGATTTTTTTTAAGCGTGATTGTTGCAGTAATTCTAACAATGTCTTTTATAAAGATAGAACGAGAATTTAAAATTTCTGATATACAAGGACATGTAAATGAACTTACGTGAAAGACTGAAAATTATGAAAGGAATGTCGTATTAGTATCAGTGATTACATGAACAAAAAGATAGAACTCACCAGTCAACCAATGCAGTGTAACGGACAAAGAAGTCTGCCATTGCAATCATAATATTATTCCGGATTGTAGCCAAATCACTCCTCTCAAGCTCCTGATTCGTAGAAGCAACATTGAACTTCTATCTGTCAAGAGTAGTAATGAGACCAGAGCAGAGTACATACCTGAACAAATATTGGAATATATCGTTTGGCTAATTTGTCATCCACAAGGCATATTTTTGCCAGTGTATCCCAAGATTGTATATATAAAGATGGAGCTAACTCTTTGAAAGAAACGGTCCCACCAAGCTTTTCTGGCCTTGGCTCAGAGTTTCCAGAAGTTATGATTGTGTGCAGCAAAGGAGTGATGTCCTTCACACTTGCATTGGGGCAAGCAAGGATCAGCGACCCAACAGTGAAGACAGCAACATCGGCCTGTGATTTTGACTTTAGCATGGATGCCTCTTTCATTCCCTTATGTTTGCCACTCAGAGGAGTGAAAAAATTGCGACCCCTGGCATCTGATGTCTCTTTTATGTACTGGTCAAGTATGCCGACAGCTGTGTGGATAAGTTGCTGTGTCCATTTCAGGATTAGTGTATCACCCTCTTTAGCTGTTTTTGCCTTCCTTCTACATAAGGTTTTTAGTGATTTTACATGTGCATCTACCTGTTTATGCATGCACAAGAAATAATTGTCAAGATATGTTCATGAATTACTTCTTTAAATAGCGATATTGGTCAGAGAAGTGTCAACATTTACACCAATAAATAAACGTATTAGATAAAATTATATTATGAATGCATCATGAATGTGGAGGGAACAGGTAAATGACAACACTGATACAGCATAATATTGTCAATTGTCATTAGATTCCAAAAAGATAACACATCTGATTTACAGCACCAATATGTGTACAGTGAGGTTTTCCAGCTAAGCCAGAAGGATCTCCCTTCCAGGGAAGAAAACTGCTGGCTATGATAACAAGGCAGGCAGGCACTACTGTGTGGATAAAAAAATCTTTTAATCGCACTACGAAATTCTTACCCACATTTAAGGCCATGCCGAAAGCCAAATTTACCAAAAAAACATAGAAAACAGTATGTGTTGCCAAGGTCTAAAAGAGTGAGCAATGTGACTAGGGTACACAGCAAAGGGTCAACTAGATTTGGCATTGTTCCCATTTTGAGGAATTCAGTTAAATATAGTATTTTGTACACAGTTTAAAATATTTTATGTGGCACGCCAAATTTACCTCACTCAGGTTCATATCAAATTTTTCAATCCTTGAGAGCAAGCTGTGTGCCAGTTCTGCTGCAGGTTCTGCAGGAAGCTCCATGGACACATTTGAAATGGTTTGCAAGAGTGACACACGATTAACAGCCCAAAGCGCAGAGTTTGATTCCCCTTCAGGACAAGCTTTACTTCTGTTGTCCTGTCCAACATTATCAAGGAGTTTCCAGTGGTGGGAGAGGAACTTCCAATTCACCAATTTAGGAGCGAATGATGAGACCTCAGAAAGAAGCCACCACGATCCCGTCGGTGCAGTCCACTTCTCTATTGGCTTACGACTTCTCAACCATAAAGATTCAGATATCGTTATAATATTCTGCAGTGAACTAGCAAGCAGCGGTTTCAGCTTTTTCTTCTTCCCAAGGCTAGCACATAACCTTTTTATGCACGGAGCAACCTCACCATCACAAATGCTTTTCAGCAAATTCAGTGTCCCTTCAGGAAAAACTTCCTCCAAGGTGAGTGAATCATCATCTAGGTTCAAATTGGCAGCTTGGCAGATCCTGTTAAGGACCAGTTCCAGAAATAAATTCTCGCATTCCTCCTGGATGCTCGTCTCACTATCAATCACAAGTGGAGGCACAGTCTGAAGCCACTCTTTTGTCACTTTCTCATCAGGAAGCCTCCTAAAGACCTCCGAGATGGCTGCAAGAGCAGCCTTGCGGATACTGACTAATGGATCCGAACATGCAGCCCCCAGTGCACAAAGTAGTGACTCATCAACAGGCCTCCCAATCAAACCAATGGCCTTCGTTGTGAGCACAAGCGCAGCCTTCCTCACTGCAGCCTTATCATCAGTACAGCGGCGTCTAAGCAACTCCCCAAGCCCCATGTTCCCAATATTCATCACCTCCTGCAACCGAGCAACCTCAATACCCCTCTCAGACAAAAAATCAAGCGCCTGGGCTGCATTCATCAATGCCCGAGCTCGAACCCCTCCGACACTATCTGAACATCTCTCTATCAGCACCTGCAAGAACTTAAGCCCCCAAGAGCCCTCCTCCATACCACAGTCATCCTCACTCAACGGCAATAGCATGGGCAGCATCGCAAGGGCCAAATCCACTGCGAGTAGTCGTCCCTTCGCTTTCCCCCTCGCCATGGCCACCACATAACCAGCAAACCCATCTCTTTCCTCTTCTCCCAATGCCTGCACCACCTCAACTATCGCCTCCACCGCCAACCCCCTGGCCTCTGCCTTGTCTGGCGCCTTCACAGCCAAGTACCTCGGCAGGTACCCCACGGCCTTCCTCACCGAATTCTCCCCTTCCTCGGCGCCCAAAGGCACTAACTTTCTCACAAGGAACTGCACGGCGGTCACACGAGCCGCCGATTTAGGCGCTGAGAGCACCAACGGGGCAAGCGAGCGTATGACATCCTGCACCGCCTCAGCGTGGTAATCGGATCCAAGGACGGCAGCGAGGACGTCGAAGGCAGCGAGCTCCGCGGCGGTGTCGACGAGCGACCTCCGCGCGTCCGGGTGGGCCCCAAGCGGCAGCCTCCCAGCGGCGTCAGCGAGAAGGGAGACCGCCTGCGGGAGGAGCGACAGCGGCGCCGCCTGCTGGCGCTGGTGCTGGTTCTTCCGCTTGCGGGGGTTGCCGGCGCCGGAACCGGGGTTAGGGTTGGCTGTTCCCTGCGCGGCGGCGGCCTTGCGAAGGGCGAGGAGGAGGGAGAGGAAGGGAAGCGGGGAAAAGAGCGTCAGGAGCGGGGAGGCCGAGGCGAGGAGGAGTCGGAGGTAGGCGACGACGGCGGGGAGCGGGTGCGCGGTGAGGGACGCGACGAGCGGGCCGAGCAGCGAGGAGGCGGGGATGCCTGCCGTGGTGAGGCGGGGGAAGAGGGAGGCGGCGGCGGAGGCGGAGGAGGAGAGGTAGGTGAGGGAGGGGAGGGACAAGGGCGGGGTGGACGCGGAGGAGGACGGGGCGCGGCGGTGGAGGGCGGCGAGCTCGGAGAGGACCGCCGAGACGGAGCCGGAGGCCGGGGTGGAGGCGGAGGAAGGCGGGGAGTCGATCTCATCGGCGGCGTCGAGGTCGACGTCCATCTCGTCGGCGTCCATGACGGCCAGATGTGACGGGGGAGGGAGCGTGGGAATTTGAAATTTGTGGTGGGGAATGGAGATTGCGATTTGGACCGGTCGGTTGGCAGGGGTAGAAGAAGAGGGAGGAAAGGGTTACGGTGGTGGGGGAATTTTAGAACAAGATAATAAGAATTTATATTTCGAATGAAGGTTGTATTTTAAATAATACTCCCTTCATTCTTTTTATTTGGCGTTGATTAATTCAAATAAAAGGGAACAGAGTGAGTGCTAAAATTAAGTATTCCTTTTGTGTTTTTAATTGTATTTTGTTATGGTTGCAACTTTAGCTTATTTTTAAACTAAAATTATTGACTTAACGATAACAATTTAAAACATGGAGAGAATAACGTATTTAATATTTGTGTTTAGATTTGACAAGTCTTGTCTTGGACTATAATATAAGTATACAAGAGATTATTTCTCCTGCCAATCAATGTGGCTGAGTAAACAAAACAACCAAACACCGTATTGCAAATCAAGGCTACTAGCCTATATTTTGGTTCTCTATTTTGGATTAAGAATGTGGTAAGCCTCATCAAGTATTGTCATGGTTGGTAAGAATAGGAGGGTGATATGTGGGAAACGACTAAAATGAAAAATCTTGTTTCTATACCACATAATATCTTATGATTACTGTAGGAATAACTTAAGTAGAAAATACAATGTCCATAGGGTGAATATCATATTGTATAGAAGATATTTTTACACGATTACACCAGAGCGTTATTTGCACCCGTGATATGTAATGCAACCAACGCAAGACCGCACAATCATGCACTCTCTAGTGATCTGTTCTTGCAGAAATTCTGCTGCCGCGCTGCACCAAAGCCCTGCCGACTGCCGTCGGTTCTTCCTCCCGGCCGGAGCTACCACGGCGGCAAGGCGTACAACTAGTGCATGCCGATCGAGCTCTCCGGCAGCTCGTCGTCGCCATCGCCGACGCCGGATTTCGAGGAGAAGGCCACGTTCCCTACATCGCCGGCGCCCATCTCCGACCAGATTCTGCGCGCCTAACGTCGTCGTCACTCCTCCAGCAGCCATCTTCCGTGTGGACGGAGCCCTGCAGCACTTCGGAAGGCTTTGTGCACACACTTGTATAGTTCACGCACGCACGCACGCATGCAGACTGAATTGTGAAACCCCGGCCTCAAGAGTCAGCACTTTGGAAGAAAAAAGGGGATTGGCTCGAGGGTTAGCTACTGTGAGGAGTACAGTAGCGTGACTACTGTACTGTACCTCCAAGAATCACCGTAGCAACACGGAAATCCAACTAAGTTCCAGATCAACTCTTCACAGATTCACAAAGGTTATAAGACCACTATAAACAAAATCAGTAAACCCTGTACCTAGGTCAAGATGTCACCACACTGGCCCCACATCCCCTAGCTCGTTCCCGGCACAAACTGCCCAAAACAAATAGTACAAAACGGGGCGCCAATATACACCTACGCGACGAGGTCTAGGGCCTTCGCATGCATCTTTGAGGTGCCATTGAATCAATTCAAGAAAAAAAAAGAAAAACAAATGACGGTGATGACAGCAATGTTAACTTTGGTTTGCTTCATCGTTTACCCCCCGGTTCAACTGCAACCTATCCACAGCTTGCATGCTCCTTTCAACTGCGACCTATCCAGCATCAATGGATGACAAAATGTCTATTCATAAGGCCAGCCAGCTAGAAGAGCTCTTCGGAGTTGAATTTGTTCCATGCCTCCTGTTTTGTTGAAATCAAGATGAGGATTATCATAAAATTATTAGCTGGAAATATCAAAAAGATATGGTTACAAATGACGTACATAATCATTGCCCCAAACATAGAGCCATTGTACAAGAAATAGGTAAATGAAGATAATTATTCTTGCAAAGTCACACATGCATACAACCTCCTAACTTTAGCACTGTTTGGGTAAATTGAAATAATATGAATTCTGGGAGGTATCAGGTTCACAAATATATTTTGTGCATTAAAAACACCCAGCAGAGGTGTTCTAAGTATTTCTTCTAGGAGATAGGGAGAAAGGTCACTGCTATTATTGACATGGATTTGGCTGATTGCATAACTCTTGGCTCACACAAACCATTGTTGTAATGATAATGAAGAGAGTTCTAATGCGGGCCACATAAAATACATCAAAACTTTCAAGGTCTGGTACTTTCTAGGATCATCTATGCGTCTTTATTTCCATTGACCTTACATGCAATAGCTGATACAAAGTTATAGACCATTGTTATTTTTTGAGGGGAAGTTACAAACCAGCATACCCAGTGATGAAAGCTCCCACACGTTGTGGGGTCCGGGGAAGGGAATTTCTAAGCAGTCTTCCCCTTGCTTATTTTGCAAGGAGGCTGATTCGAACCCAGGACCTCCAGGACACAAGTGGAGAGACTCTACCACTGCGCCAGGCCTGCCCTTCCATTACTTCATTTTTTTAAAAAGATAAAAGTAAAATTATTGGGTTTCATGTATAGCCTACCCCAACGTGATTGGGACAAAGGCTTTGTTGTTGTTGTTGAAGTTACAAACCATTGTTGTTATGAACATTCTGCTATGGGCCAAAGAAAATCATACATTATCCACGGACTCTATTGTGGGCCACAAATTATATATCATCCAGGGACTCAGCTTTTGTTTCCACGGACCATAAAATGCAATAATTGAAAACATTAACAGAAATGAGCAGTAATGTAAATGATAGTAGTTTTACACACCTTGAGGAGATCAAAAACTTTTTCAGCAATATATTTCTGCTGGATATTTGCACCCTTCTGTTGCACCTTATCAGGATGGATACATAATGTTGCTTTTCTATACACCTTTTTAACAGCAGCAGCAGTAATTAAGTCGGTAAGAGATACAGGCTGCCATCCACATTCTGGCCAAAGTACCTGTTCATTTGGAATATATGATTCGTATCAGGAAAGCTGTGTAACATCTCCTCTAACCACCTTTGAAGGTGGATATAAGCCATAATAAAAGCATAAAAAGGAAGAGTCATTAAACTAATTAAATTAGATTTGGCCAGTTAGCAATGCCCTGTGCGTGACTAAGTAGGTTTCAACAGTTACGTGCAGGAGCTGCCATTTTGCAGCATCCTGGACGCAAAAAATGGTCAGTTTTGCAATTTTCACAATGCAGCTAGTGACAATTTTGCAAGATCAGAGATTGAAATAGTGAGCAAAGTAATGAAACCAGGGAGTTTCTTCTTCTGATTTTATGAAGACATACTGAAAGATGGACCTAGCACAGTGGTAGTGTGTCTCCACTTGTGTCCTGAGATATTAGTTTCGAACCAACCTCTCTACAAAAGCGGTAAGATTATCTATAAATAACCTTTCCCTCGAGTCCTCGACCCCATAATGTGTGGGAGCCTTCGGCACCAGGTACACACCCTTTTAGCAAAGACATATACTGAACGTACCTCTATGAGTCAGCTGTTCTAATAGACTACCATCTATCACTTGAATTTAAGCAGTTCCAATTCCAACTAAACTAGTCCACATGCTACATGACATTAACTGCTACATTATATTTGATGATTTATCTGTGATTATTACTTCCATTACTGCTTTACAAACCTGATTCTTAATCTTAATATTACATTGTATGTTACATTAAAACATGGGCAAGTAAGCTAAATTGTCAGTTACCACATTGGTACCATGACTAATCAACTCAACTGAAATTAGATAGGTAAAACCAGATGTTGGGACCTCTCCAGGTGGTACGAATGCTTAACAAGACTACAGATGCTGGGAGTCTCATAATGAACATGAAACACAATATATTAATTGTAATGAATCTAGAATATGAAACATAGAGTACATATGCAAAAGCACAAGAAGACCTGGATGACGTGATATTCCAATACACAAAAAGGAACAGCATGCAATTTTATGTTTAAAGATGAGTTACACCCACAGAATGAACAATAGGCTGTCGAAAAATGAGGGAGCATTTTGATGCTATCATATTTAACTCACATATTGTAAAGTTGATAGCAATGCACGCAAATTGCCTTCTTTTCCAGCAGCCCATCGCTTAATCTCAAAGTCCAAGGTTTCCGCAATCCTCTGGAATTATCAGACAACACAACTTGAAGTAAGGAACTCTAAAAGGATCAGTGATAGTGTTTGCACAAAGCCACCAACAGGCAACTATGGAACTGCCAGCTTATGAAAATATATGGAGTTATGGACTTACATGTCGCTCTGCCTGCTCTCTTTGAAGCTGCATATCTCGTTCATTCTTCTCAGCCAAAGCTTTTGCCTGCATACAGGGTAAGTCAATAAATGCCATGTATGGCAATCTACTCCCTTAAACATAAGCTAACATCAAATGAAACCAGGAATATACAACTGATATCAACGATAGCAGTTTGTAAAAGAAAGCCAAAAAAGGTTATCTATTTTTAATTGAAACCACAGCAACAATACCGCTCTTTCTCGAGTCCTTTGATGACGCTCAAACCTAGCACGTCTTCTTTCCTCACTTTCTCCCTTGATTTCTTGAAACTCTTCTGATGATGTCGGAGCTAAAAGACAACAAAAAATTAAATGTATTGCCTTGTGATATGGATGACTTGCATTGCAAAATTTCAGTGCTCCTATTTTACAATGACCAGTACCTCCTCCAAACATTGCAGATAGGTCATCCGCAATATTTTTTGTAGATGATGCCTTTTTCATTGATGCTGAGGCAGAAGTTGCTCTGTGTGATGCATCAGTCCCTCTACTATGTGTTTGAGAATCAAACATTGATTCCTGATATATACACAATTGCAAGAACATTTGTGAGAAACTTGCAGTAAGTAAAAATCTGAAGCACATTTTTTAGTAGAGTACTCACCACTGTTGGAGCCATTTGCTTCGGAGCGCTGTTAGCACGGGCATCCATACCAAAGGACTCAATGTCATCTGGTTTTCTTTGTTTTTCTCTTGCTGCAGCAGCAGCAGCAGCCTGCCTCTCCCGAGCCTCCGCCGTAGCCTTTTCCACTGCTGCCCGCTCAGCTCTTCTCCTTGCTTCTTGCTGAGCTCTGTCCACAGCAGCTCTTTCTGCTGCAGCCCTATCCCTGGCTTGATTAGTAGCCTTCTCCTTAGCTTCAGCAGCTGCCCTCTCCTTTGCTTCTACCGCAGCCCTCTCTGCTCGCTCTTTAGCACCCACTGCAGCCCTCTCACGCGCTTCATGTTGAGCTCTTTGCACAGCAGCACGCTCTGCACGTTGGCGTGCCTCCCTCTCTGCTTTTGCACGAGCTTCAGCAGCTGCTCTTTCTCGTACCTCCTTTGTAGCCCTCTCCACTGCTTGTCTAGCTTTCTCTCTTTCTTTCTGTCGCTCAAGCTCTCTCTCTTCTTCAAGTCTTCGTTTCTCTCTCTCCTCTCGTTGTCTCATCTCTCTCTCTTGTTCTAGTCTTTCCTTTCTCTCTTTTGCCTCGTGGTCCTGGGCAGATGACCTTGCTTCATCACCTTGTTGCTGTTGTTCCCTATTTCTAATCTTTGCATCACGTTCTCTCTCTCGAACTTCCTTGGCATGCTTGAACTTTGCCTCAGCTTTATCCATGGCTTCTTTCATAGCAGCTGCAGATGCTGCTGCTGCTCTACTTCTCTCAAATTCTTCCTCGTTAAAAGCATTTGCATTCTGAGACTTCCCTATAGCAAAATCCTCTAGCTCAACTGTTGAAGAAACACCAGCTTGATTCGATAAATTTCGGTGACGGCTGTAGTTCTGGCTAGAATGCCGCTGATGTGAATCATCCTTTCTTTTTGCTTTTGATCCATGTAGCTTTTGCTTAACTGCAAGAGGTGGTGGTAGTCTTGAAGGTGGCGGTGCACTAGTTGGTTGCGTGAAAAGGGGAATCTCAGAAACTGTGAGCCATATCTCATCTTCAGATTCATCAGATCTTGGTAACTGGTCATTGATACTATTCCCACTGTATTTCTCTGAAGCAATGTCAACATGAACATCCGAGTATTGGGCGGACTGTGACTTAGGAAAGATATTTTGATAGTTCTCAACAGAAGGTTGCTGGGCAGAGCTTCTTTTGGGAACGCTTTGGACAGGGCTTGAGTCTCGGGCTTTGCTTGAGTTGTCCCTATCTTTTGAGTCCTCGTGCACCTCCGAGGTAAAAAGGGGTTCTGATTTTGGGGCCTGGTTGAAAGTGCTTGAATCCTCAAACAGGCCGCTATCAACACCACTATCTTCACATGCTTTTCCTTGATATTTCAAAGCTTTATCCAATTCATCCAAAGGATCCATGAATATCCCAGGGGATGGACCGGCTAAGGATGAAGTTGTTTCAAGAACAACAAAAGGGTCACCTGCCATCCTAGCTGTTGGTTTAGACGTTGACATGGAAACCTTCTTTTCTTTAGCACTGATAGTGTCTCTGGAGTTAAGAAAATGATGAAAGTTAGCAAGTAAAGTAGAAAACATGTCAGAAAGAAGTGAACAGGTGAATATGTATCCAACAGCTGTTCTCAAGAAGATAGAAAGTTGTCTTCTAGAAATATGGGATAGGACTCAGAAATTTACTAAAAGTACATTTAATCTAAAAGAGGAACTTGGAATCTGACCTCAGAGCAAAGTATACCAGCTACTGATGACTTTCACATTGTCTAGATGTACAAAAAATCTTGATATCTACAGTCAGTATTTTGACAAGGCTGCATTGTGATCAGGACTAGAAAGCACTAGCTCATTCACCAAAAAGATCAACTTCTGAGCAAGCCTACATAGTCCAGATGCTAGAATAAATCCATCAAAGTACGTAACTTTTTAATTAATATATCTCAGTTGACACAGAAAACACACATGGCATGAATTGGATAGAGTTTTACCAGTAATCCAACATTAAACAAGATCTCTCAATTCAATCAAAATTGAGCAAACGTCTTTATCATTCTACTGGTCACTCATACAATACAAATAAGTAAACCTAATAGAAATATTAAACCGTCACGTACAGTTTCTAATCAAACTTGTCCATGGCCTATCACATGCAATATGTTCATTCTAAATTACCTACATTGAATCAATGCATATGTTACATATCTACCAAAGACCTTGGCTAAGAAGATGCATCGACATTAGTATGAATACCTTTTTATAAAATGTTGGATATGTTTTGAGATATTTCTGCAACATGTTATTTGAATACCATGAAGCCAAGTCTATCATAAATAAATATGTTAGAAATCTAAAAGATATGATCATAATTAACCAATGTAAACTGACCACAACCCTGAATTCTCTAGTAAATTTAAAGATAATTCTCACGGCATCAAGGAATTACCAAATAATAGGAACTACCAAATCAATCCTAGGACACGTAAGCAAGCTAAAATCTGAAACATCTGATATGAGGAAGCATAAATTTGTCCAGCTCAACAAACATTCACATGATCTAGCCGTTACTGAGTACCGACAAAGCTACCGGTTCAGCCGATCAAACTACTAAAATTATTGCTGCCTTGCAGACCTAGACAACACATGCCGACAATATAGCGTCCAACAATGCCATGCACATTGAATTGCAACGAAACTACAAACCTTTGTTGTGGACAGCTACTCCCGCCAAAGCCTGGGATCAAACCGTCAAACCCGGTTGATGCAGAAGCTGGTTCCCACCTCCTCTTCTCCACCTCATTCTCTTCCTTGGCCTGTGACCTCTTCCCAAGTCCCCCGAGGAGGTCATCGTACGCCGGGGGCGGGGCAGAGCTCCCCGCGAACACATCATCATACCGCGCCGACGAGCTCTTCACCCCGGGTACCCCATCGAAGATGTCGTCGTCGTAGACAGGCTTGTCGTACACCGGCATGGACGAGTGCTTCGGCTTGGACGGCGCCGCGGCGGACGGGTCCTTAAACGAGTCGAAGACAGAGTCGAGGGAGGCCGACGGCGACGGACCGGACTTGGGCGGGGCGGCCGCCGCGGTCCCGAAGAGGTCGTCGTACGAGGGCGCGGAGGGGGCCGCGGCGGACGGCGGGGTGGATCTGGGGTTGGGCCAGGCGGAGCCGGATGCTGCCGTGGAGCGCGCGGCCGCCATGGGCGCAGCCTTCCCCTGCGGGCGGAGGCCGAAGTCGCGGGCCAGCAGGCCCTGGAAGTCGTCCATGGCCCGCGCGGATCCCCGGATCCGAGCCCCGCTCTCAAGATCGCGGCCCCTCCATCGCCTGCCGATCGGCGCACGGGCAAAAAGGGCCGGTGGGCGAGCTAGGAGGAGTGGCGAGGTCGGATCTGGACTGGCAGTAGAACTCGCGACAGGTATGAGACGGTGATCGTACAGATGGGGAGGAACAGGTCGGAGAGGAAGCGTTGGTGTTGCCGGAGAGGAAACGCCGCCGGAGAGGTCGCCGGCGACGGAGGAGAGGGAGGGAGGGAGGGGCCTGGGCGGGGTAAGAGAGAGACGAGGCGTGTCACGCGCGCAGTCTTGGTGGGGCGTCCGACTGGCAGGCGGGCCCTGGGATGTGGGGGTATCATGTCGTCGCTGCCGGCGGGCGGGGCCTTTGTCGCGCGGGGCCCCGACGAAAAGTGAGAGGTGACGTGGTGGGGCTCGCTCATGTGGGCCCCACGTATTCGTCGCCGGAGACACGCGACCGGTATCCGGTGTTGTGCCGTGTGGTGATAGCAGCTGGGAAGCACGTGGCGCATACGGCGAAAGTGGGCTTTTTCCCCGTGGGCCACCGAACTTGCCTGAACACGGAAACACTGGAAACATGTTTGTATTCGACGGAAGCGGAACCGTTGCAGCGTAAGACGAGTAACTTCACGGAGTGCGCCTTCTGCTGCGCTGGTCGTTAGCTGCTCCCAGTCCACAGGCACCGTCCTCCTCCGTACCGGAGTAGGAGGCGACGGAGACCATGGCCGTGCTCGCTGTCCGTCCGTCGGCGTCCCTCTCCTTTGCGGCCGACCCGAACCAGGCTAACAGTGCATATTAGGTCTTGAATACCATCATTTAATACCTATTCACTTGGTTTGTCTCGTTAGGTGTGTGTACCATGTTGATTGTTAATGTTAGGGTAGTTATCCTGAACTTGCAGAATGTTTCATTAGTCTTCTGGATTGCATTTGATGAAACTCAATGATCCCTTCTATTTTTAGAAAAGGAAGTCTGAAACTCTTATGAGATATTTCGACTATAAAATTGCTAATTACTTGAATACACCCTGAGATGCATGAACCAAGAGAAGTTGACTAGTTGATAACTCCCCATTATTATATTCCTTTTTCTCAATAACAGGACCTTGCTTAGTAGGAAATTTTGCTCTATAGGAGGTTGAGCAAAGCCACACGTGTTCTTTCACAATTCACTTCGGCCTTTATTAAATATTAATTCAAAAATGAATATAAATTTGGCATGATCCTAATCTGATCCGGCGTTTCCTTTTTTTGTCCGCTTTACCAGCCCTAGATATTACCCATATGCAATGCATACAGGTTGAGCAGATTATTTCCCGTTTTTAGAAGAAAGGGTTTTTTGTTGAAGAGCTTAAAGCTTTTTCATTGCCCCAGAGACTTGGCTCAGGTTTGCTTATGTGAATGCCTCAAATTTGAGCAAATTAGAAAACCGCTGATTCTTGCAAATTTACTTAGAATGGAAATTATTCTCTGTTACAAGCAATATCTGCCTAAAGGAAGGTTTCATCTGTCTGCATTCATATCAATTTCTAGATTACTTGATTAGTACTCCCTCCATTTCGTTTTATATGACGTTGTAACTCAACTAGAAAAGTGTGTCTTTATTTGACGTTCCAGCTGGCCAGTAAAAATTTTTCCGTCTTTGCCCCAGATGCTGCGCGCCCTCCTGCTCCCCGCGAAGGCCGGTCGCCCTGTACCTCGCCGTGGCGTTCTGTTAGAATCTGAAGCTCGTCCTCGCTGCCATGTAGGCCGCTGGCCCTCTCCCTCAGCACGGCAGCTGCAACTGTCGTTGCTGCCGCCTCCGTAGCTCGTAGCTCTTCCCAGCCGCTGTGCCCCGGCTGCTGCATTGGATTGAGCTCAATTTCTTTCACACCGAACCGTTGCAGACTAAATCCACCTCGCCTCTGCAGTCGATTCCTGCTGAATGTTCTCAGGGCTAGAGTCGTTCGAGTGGATTTTGTTCTTGCTGAAGCAGGCTCACTGGTTCTACGAGGACAACTCAGTCGAGCACAACCCCGACCTCAAATCCCTATCCTTCACGGACTTCACTTCCCTCAGTAAGTCCCTTTGAATCTCATCCGCGATTCTCGTTGTATTGATCGCTGATGCCTTTGTTGTTGCGCTGGATTGGATTGGTGGTGTGTGCAGTGCTCAAGAGTTGCACTGCTCTAAGGCCCTACATCGCACACCTGGACGATATCTACAAATCAATTTCATGCTAAAATGTATTCTTTTTGTTGATGCTCTATCATAAATTTGCCTTAACCCGTACAATTTCACATTCTTGTATGTGTTGAACTAGGGTAGGCAGTGCATAAATTAACATCTGGGATCTTTTCAGCCCATCTGGAGCTCAATCTTGGTTTAAGATTTTTATCCCTTTCAAGGCTAATCAATAGTTGCACCTCCTCTAGAGTGTTGTGTTTTGCAGTTTATTTCAAGAATATTTGTACTTGAAGCAATGATTCAAGGAAATAGCTAGCGTTTTGCATGACATGGTAGAAGATCTTATAGTGCTTTTGTTCAGGCTGAGCTTTCCATATCCAAATTCGGCAGCTCCTTCAACACAACTAAACAACATTTGTTTGTCGAACAATGCAGGTTTATGAAAAAAACTGGGTGTGATGTTTCTGCACTTTGAAAACTGGGGGATTACATTGATGTTTTAACTAGACAACAAAGAGTTCGGCTCTATATCGTAACTGGTGTTAAGAGAGATACTGTGTTTTGCGCTCAAACCAAGAAGGAAATCAGTGTATGCAGAATTCTTAAAGATATTTTTCTATCATTTTTTATCAGCCTCTTGAAGAAACCAAGGAAGAAACAGTGTATGCACACTGTACAAGTCACTAATTACAAGGGTTATAATTGGATTACAGAAGAAACAATTTGGAATGTTTTTGTGTTTTGTATAACATTCTGTGTTTTCTACAGTCTAAAACAGTCTTGTGTTTTTATACAACATTACAAAACGATAGCACATTAGGTCCTAACACTGGGAAACCCTGTATCCGAAACATCTTTGTAATCAAAATTGGCTGATCAGTTTGATCTGGCAAATATAGCTCAATGACGTGAATCCACGCCGTCCTCTCGGAACAGGATGCCCTTGATTACACCTGGCAGTACGCAGCTTCCTCAGCAACATGTACGGACCAAAAACATTGTTCTATTGCCATCAGTACGGTATGAAGAAAGACCGGTATAATGCAGGGGAAAGCTCTCTATCAAGGAACGGTAGTGCCTGCAATATCTGGAGTTCACAAAATTATCAGACATGAAAATAGAAGTAGAATTTAAAGCATTTATATGGAGGTTAAGAGTGTGGATCTACCTCCCATGTTGTCAGGTCACTTCATGTGAGGGATAAGGCCGCTTTAGATCAAACTCCAACACTAAGCTATGTGCTCTAATGTCTTTAAGCTGTAACCAGAAGTTTGCTAAGTGCTTTTCTTGAGGAAAATGCATTGTAAAACTCAGGAAAGGAAAATACATATTGCTCTTCTGAGGCCTTATTCTTGTTATTGAAGTATGATGAAGTAGCAACAATTTGCAGTTACTAGTATGCTGTCTTCTGACTTCTGATTGGTTAAGGCCATCTACATGATGCATCTGGGGCAATGAAAACATTGAGATTTTCTCAGTTATGAGAGGAAGGAACATCACATATTGAATTTGGTGAAAAACTGCAACACAGCTGCGAAAATGGCTAGAAAATCAACACATAGACATGGTGATCTAACCTACATTTGGACAAAAATTTAGGCACGATGAGCAGCAGTGAGCCTGGTGATTGCTCCGCCATTGCAAGCACGATCTCCTGGAACAGAGAGACGCCTCTGCAGGGATACAACTTTTCTGAAAATATTTTGTTCACGTGACTAACCATTTCAGACAAAGGATACAACTTCTGCATCGCCTAAATTGAGGCCTCCCAGGCTCTGGAAACAGTCACTGAGTAACTGTAATGGCGCCCATGTTCCTTCTGAAAAGGTTGTCCTGCGAAGAGCAAATGGTGAAGAATGTATGATCACTGTCAAAGTTACTCGGTGAGAAAAAGGATGCAAATAAGAAACAAAAAAATTATCTTTGGAGGAAGGTTTTGTGCTTCTATGACCAACAAAGAATAAACAGAAATGTTAAATGGTGTTGGACTTTAGTTAGTACTTTGGGCCAGGCCCAGTCTCCCCTATAGGCCCAGCAGCCCACTCTTGTATCTATATATGTGTACTCTCCCCTATTAGGTTAATTAAGTCATTATTTTGCTATCATGGTATCAGATTAGCCAGCCCCTAACCTAACCCTAATTTTCCCTCTGGCCGCCGCCGCCCTCTCCCTAACCTAGCCCTATGGCGCCTCCAACCAGGCCGCCGCCAGCCGCCTCCCTCTCCCTAGCCGGCGCCCCTCCCCTGGCCGCCGGCGCTCCTCCCCTGGCCGCCGGCGCTCCTCCCCTGGCCACGCCCCTCGCCCTCACATCTCTGCCCGACGCGGCTCTGGCCGCCGCGCCCCTGGCCGGCGTGCCACCGCCCGAGACGGCGCCCCTGGCAGGCGTGCCCGGCGCGGCGCCCCTGGCAGGCGTGCCCGGCGCGGCGCCCCCCCCCCCCCCCCCCGGCGCGCCCGGCACGTCGCCCCTGGTCGGCGCCCATCTGACCGGTGTGCCCGGCGCGCCCCTGGCTGGCGCCCCTCTGGCCGGCGCCCATCTGGCCAGCGCACCCCCTGCGGCTGTGACTCGACGCACGTACAGCGCCACGACCGGTCCGGCAGCGGGCGGCCCTCTTGCCGGCCCACTGCTGTTGCTTTCATGACGGGCTCCAGACCAGACGGATCTACGGGTGGTGCCGCTGCTGCTCATAACACGGCCACTCCCCCCCTCTACGGTGTTGACAGCACTACTCCGGCGACCGCGGATACCTCCGGCATGTTCGCAGCCCTAGCTGCCTCCCGCGAACGTGAGCGGGCACTTGCTCTTGCCCTGGAGCAAGAGCGTGCCTCGGCAGCTGCTATCTCTCACCAGATCCAGGAGAGTGCTCACCGACTACTGGACACTACACACGAGCCTCCCTCGGATGCTAGTGTGCACCCTGCGTACTCGGCATCTCTCGCCGCCGCTCTACACGCCCAGGCTGCCGGAGTTCAGAACATTCGGACCCTTGTGCCGGTTGTACTTAGCTCTAACTCCACTGCCTACGCCTACTGGCGTAACGTGTTCCTTCTTACGTTGAGGCGGTACCAGCTTGAGGACCACGTCCAGCGGGAGGGCTCCACGTGGGACGACTCTTGGACCAGCATGGACAGCTTGGTCCTCTCTTGGATCCTTGGGTCCCTCACCGACGAGCTAGACGACCGTGTTGGGCAGCGCGGTGGTGGCACTGCGCGCCGAGCGTGGCTGGTGCTTGAGCAGCACTTCCTGGGGAACCGTGCAACTCGGGCACTCAACATCAACGCACGGTTCCAGACCACAGTTCAGGGTGCCGCTCCATTTCTGCCTACTGTGGGGAAATGAAGAGTATGGTTGACGCCATGCGCGACCTTGGTGAGCCGGTCACCGACAGCACTCTTGTTCTTCGGGTCCTTCAGGGCCTGAACGAGAGCTACAGCCACCTCCGTACCTGGCTTCTTCGTGCGGAGCCACCACCGACCTTTGAAAAGGTCTGGTCGGATCTTGAGCTTGAGGAGATCACGACTGGTGGTCCTACTAGCTCGGGGCCTGCCACAACTTTCTATGGCTCTGGGCAGCCCTCGCGACCACCGACTTCTGGAGAACCACCGCCGAGACCACCTCCTCTATCTATCGCCCCAGGTGCCTCTACAGGCTCAGGGGGTGGTAATCATCGACGCCGCGGTGGAAAGCGCACAGGATGAGGTGCTGACAGCACTTCTGTGACTACTTCTGCTCCTGGAGGCAGTAGTGGTGGGACCGGCCGGGGAGGTGCGCCCTGGCCCACACCCTGCAACCCGTGGACTGGCCAAATCTTCATGTGGCCTGGGCCGTCTCCGGGTCTACTTGGGCCACCCCTTGGCCTTCCTTCTCCACGTCAGCCACATCCTCAGCCGGCGTACGTAGCCCATCCGGGCTATGGCCGGTTCGCCTACCTTGCTACTACACCGACTCAGGCCACAGACTACCCTGTTGGGTACTCGGAGCAGTCTGCACCACGCCAGGAGCCGCCCCTGGGGTGGGATCGCCATTCGCTGGCGTCCTCGTTCAGCACTATGCACCTCACACCACCTACTGCAGACTGGGTGGCTGACTCCGGAGCTTCGTACCATACTACTCCTAATGCTGGTATTATTTCTTCTACCCACCCCCACATCCCTCTTTTCCTTCATCTATCGTTGTTGGGAATGTGTCTGTTCTTCCGGTCACCTCAGTAGGTGACTCAAGATCCCCGGGTTCTTTTCAGCTTAACAATATCCTTGTCGCCCCAGATAATTGTGTTTGCTTTCTATTCGTCGGTTTACCACTGATAATCATGTTTCTGTTGAATTTGATCCTCTTGGTTTATCTGTGAAGGATCTTTCCACCAGACGTCTTCTTCTTAGATGTGATAGTCCGGGGCCCCTGTACACACTTCGACTTCCTGCTTCCGCTGCATCTCCGACTTTTGCTCTGGCTACGACGGCTTCGTCCACTACTTGGCACCGCCGGCTTGGTCATCCTGGCGTTGATGCTATGTCTAAGTTGTCTAGTAGTTCAATTATCTCGTGTACTAGGGGCACACATGAGTCTTTATGTCATGCTTGTCATCTTGGTCGCCATGTTAGGCTTCCGTTTCCTACATCAGTGACTCATGTTGAGCATAGTTTTGATCTTATTCACTGTGATTTGTGGACATCTCCCATTACCAGTGTTTCTGGGTTTAAGTATTATCTGGTGGTCATTGATGATTTCTCGCATTTCTCTTGGACTTTTCCCTTGAAGTCTGAGACATATGTCACTCTCTCTCACTTCTTCGCTTGGGTTTCCACTCAGTTTGGTCGCACTGTCCGTGCCCTCCAGTGTGATAACGGACGTGAGTTTGATAACTCGATGCTCCGTAATTTTTTTCTCACACATGGCATCCAACTGCGCATGTCTTGTCCATATACTTCCCCTCAGAATGGCAAGGCAGAGCGTATGCTTCGCACCACGAATGATGTCATGCGGTCTTTAATGTTTCAGGCCTCTCTCCCTGCTCGGTACTGGGTAGAGGCACTCCACACTTCCACCTTTCTAATTAATCGCCTTCCCACCAAGGCGATTCAGGCACCTACCCCGTACTTTGCCCTGTATGGCACTACTCCTCTCTACGACCACCTTCGAGTTTTCAGGTGTGCTTGCTACCCTAATATTCCGCCATAGCTCCACATAAGCTTGCGCCCCGCTCTACTCGGTGTGTTTTTCTGGGGTACTCACTTGATCATAAGGGGTACTGGTGCCTTGATCTCACTACACACCGTATCTTGATCTCTCGACATGTCGTCTTCGACGTGTCCTCCTTTCTTTTCTCTTCCTCCTCCTCTGTAGAGTTGGACTCTCTGTTTCCTACTGACACCGAGACTGCTCCACCACAGCTGTCTTGGCCTTTTTCTGCAGATACGCCACCCGCTGGGTCACGTGTGACCCCGGCACCCACGACGTCGACTGCTGCGCCTCACGCAGTACCGGTACCTCAGGCGACTCAGGTTGTGCCTCGCACAGCCCCGACGTTGCGGTTCACTGATCCTGCTCTCGTCTACCAGCGACGAGCGTGGATTGGTTCCCAGACCCCTGGGGCTCCCAGCTGCGCACGTGTGACCCCGGCGTCTCCGACCTCGACTGTCATGCCATGTGCGACCCCGACATCTTTGACTCCTCCAGCCGTGTCACACGCGGCCCCAACGCTTCCGACCTCGACCACTGTGCCACGCGCGGCCTCAACGTCTCCGACCTCGACTCCCGCGCCACACGCGGTCCCGGTGTCTCCGACCTCGACCACCGCGCCACACGCGGCCCCGACGTCTTTGACCTTGACCAGCGTGTCACGCGCGGCCGCGGTGTCTCCGACCTCGACCATCGCGCTACGCGCGGCCCCCGGTGTCTTCGACCCCGACCACCGCGCCACGCGCGGCCCCGGCGTCTCCGACCTCTCCGACGTCACGCACTGTGCCACGTGCGGCCACGGTCCCACGGTTTGCCGACCCGACTCTTGTCTACCAGCGACGAGAGCGAGTTGGTGACTCCACTCCCGCTCGCCTCGAGCCCTCGGTGTACCACCCGCCTTTGCTCCACCGGGACCCAGGGCACGTTTACTCGATGGTGACTAGACGTGCAGCTGGGGTCCTTCGGCCTGCACAGCGCTTCTCCGGGGTCGCCCTCTCTTTGACGACGCCTCCACCGTCTGCTTCCTCTTCGGTATCACCTATACCGACTTCCGTCCGTAGCGCCCTTGCCGATCCTCACTGGCACCGCGCTTTGGAGGAAGAGTATGCGGCCCTACTTGCCAACTGGACTTAGGACCTTGTTCCTCGTCCACCTAGTGGCAACGTTGTCACCGGTAAGTGGGTCTTCACGCATAAGAGGAAGGCCGATGGATCTCTGGAGAGATATAAGGCTCGATGGGTCCTTCGGGGCTTCACTCAGCGCCCTGGAGTGGACTACAACGAGACTTTCAGCCCGGTGGTTAAGCCAGCGACGGTTCGTACCGTTCTGTCGTTGGCTCTCTCACGTTCTTGGCCAGTCCACTAGCTGGACGTCAAGAATGTCTTCCTCCACGGTACTCTGACGGAGACGGTGTACTGCTGTCAACCGACAGGATTTGTTGACTCAGCTCGACCAGCCATGGTATGCAAGCTGAACAAGTCCTTGTACGGTTTGAAGCAAGCACCTCGAGCCTGGTACAACAGGTTCGCCTCCTTCCTGGTCTCCTTGGGCTTCGTTGAAGCTAAGTCGGACACGTCACTGTTTGTCTATCGACGGGAAGGTGACACTGCTTACCTTCTTCTGTACGTCGATGACATTGTGCTGGCGTCCAGTCCGGCTTTCCTTCAGCATACTATCTCTGCCCTCCAACAGGAGTTCGCTATGAAGGACTTGGGTCGGCTTCACCACTTTCTGGGGATTGCAGTCGAGGACAGACCAGGTGGCCTGTTTCTTCACCAGCGGCAGTATTGTCTGGACATCCTCGAGCGCGCGGGCATGGCTGAGTGTAAGCCGTGCTCCACGCCGGTGGATACCCAGGCAAAGGTCTCCTCTACCGATGGGACACCTGTCAGTGACCCGACTGCCTACAGGAGTCTTGCAGGTGCGCTCCAGTATCTCACCTTCACCAGGCCGGACATCTCCTACGCGGTTCAGCAGGTGTGCCTACACATGCATGACCCGCGGGAGCCGCACCTCACCGCTGTGAAGCGGATTCTTCGGTACCTGCGCGGCTCCCTCGACTACGGCCTTCTACTTGGACGTGACTCACCCTCCGAGTTGGTTGTCTACACCGACGCTGACTGGGCGGGATGCCCAGACACTCGCCGTTCCACCTCTGGTTACGCCGTCTTCTTGGGGGGGGGGGACCTCGTCTCCTGGTCCTCGAAGCGGCAGCCCGTGGTCTCGCGCCCGAGTGCTGAGACGGAGTATCGCGCTGTGTCTAACGGCGTGTCTGAGGCTTCTTGGCTTCAGCAGCTACTTCAGGAGCTTCACTCCCCCGTCGCCCGGAGCACGTTGGTCTACTGTGATAATGTCAGCGCCGTCTACCTCTCCACCAACCCCGTCCAACATCAGCGCACGAAGCATGTGGAGATTGATCTCTATTTTGTCCGTGAGCGGGTTGCACGTGGCGAGGTCCGGGTTCTCCACATCCCGACGATGTCGCAGTTCGCCGATATCTTCACGAGGGGCCTCCCGTCGATGTTGTTTTCAGAGTTCCGGTCCAGTCTCAACATCTGCTGTGGCTAGATGTTGGGACTGCGGGGGGGGGGTGTTGGACTTTAGTTAGTACTTTGGGCCAGGCCCAGTCTCCCCTATAGGCCCAGCAGCCCACTCTTGTATCTATATATGTGTACTCTCCCCTATTGGGTTAATTAAGTCATTATTTTGCTATCAAATGGGACATTATATGGCAACATTGTTTTTACTACACAGCACATTCTGGATTAATTAGAACTGTACATAGTTCATTTTAACTCCATGTTAGGCTGTATTTTCTTAAAATGATTCAAAATCCTAGCTTTGATTGCTTAGAATATGTACAGGACAGATGGTCGGACAAGATTTCAGCAGGATAAGAAGCACATGTTATGCTCCTTCCTGGCTTCCAAAACTAAGTGCTGAAAATATTACTCGCGATTTTGAGCTCGGCGACTGCATTGGATGTCTTCTACTCTTCTCCAACCATGGTGGCAAACTAACAAACTTTGTGAGGAGCACCTGAACATCAATGGTAAAACTGGTGTGTCACCTGATTACAAACAAAAGAATTAAGCGAGTGCATCCGAACCCCGTTCAGTTCCGCCCCCGGTTTCCAACGTTTCAGTACATTGGTTTCCTACTATAAGTCTAAACAACAACATATCAGATTTCAGAGAAACGAGATGAGTGAAATTCGATCCAGCTGCCTCCTAAACCCCCAATCAAACCCAGACATAAAGAACTCGTACGACCACCAAATCAGGGTCAAGATCACCTGCCGCGCTACTGACCACCAGAATCCCTAAAAGTCCATCATAATTCTTCTCCACAACGGTGAGATCGCTTCTTCACCGAACAACAAGAAAACCCTAGCAAAACCCTGGAAAAGGGGGAAAGGAAGTGGGTCGAAGGAGAGCTAGAATGTACCTTGAGCTCCGCAAACAAGGTGACGCAAAAGTTGAGCTCGTCTCTAGCGCACGAGGAGTTGAACCACGCGAGCTTGATGGCCACTCTAGGTACCCTCCAGACTCGGTACCATACGGTCTGGTCCCCCTCAGCCCCGAGGTCACCTCTGGTGCTGTCACCTGTGCTTGAGTTCCAGAGCTGACACGTGCCCTGGGCTCTGGTCTGAGCCTCCCCGCTGAGGTAACGTCCAAAACTACCACATGTCTCCCAGCTCAGAGCCACCTCCGTACTGAGGACGGCTCCAGAGATGACACGTGCCCTGGGCCCCGGTTCGAGCCTGTGACACCCTCATCTCGGGTGTCAGCATATGTTCATGTTTATGAAGAAGAAAAACATTTTTAGAAAAGAGGGAACAGAAACAAGTATCAAAAGGATAGCCAGTAAAGCTCTCCGAGAGCACCGGATGCAACTTCCACGACCAGCAGACCACGTGGCGTGTTCAGAACTCATTCCCGAGAGATTGGGAGAGGTCCGACGCTAAACTGGATACGTGGCAGGCTCGGGGGTCACCTCCGCAATTGGAAAGAGGTCTGACCCTGTGGGACACATGTCACCTTCGGAGCTAGTCCTCGCGGAAGTTAGGGGACCAGTCGCACGGGATACGTGTTAATTTCGGAACCCATCTCCGAGAAGTCCGGGTCTATTGAACACGTGTTGCCACCGGAGCTTATCTCCGGAGGTCCGTCGCTGCTGAACACGTGTCGACCTCGGGGCATGTCCCTGAGGGAAGGAAAGGTGGAAAGACCGGCACCCACACGTGGCGTGCGCGGAGCTCACCTCCGAAGAAGAGGGAGGTCTCGATCGATTGACACGCGGCACAACCGGAGCTCGTCTTAGTGGGAGAAGAGATACCAGGCTCGGGAGGACACGTGGAGCTTCTGGAGCTCATCATCACGGAGGTAATGAGTCTGGAGCGGTTTTTACGCGTAAAGATACCGGTACGCAACGGAAACCGATCTAAACTCCACAACGTTACCGAAGATAAGACGTCAGGATCTAACAGAGATCTGAATAAGACTCTTATTCGGAATCCAATCAGATTAGGACTCTTCTCTTCCCGATTATAAATAGAACCCAAAACCTCTGGCCGAAATCACGAACTTCTCTTTCAACTCCTGAGCCGACGACTTAGAGCTCTAGCCCTAACTCGCCGAGCAAAACATCGCTGAAAGCACAACAAGGGAGATCATCAGAGAAGAACCAAGCGGTCTGAGGAGGACCTCAAAGTCAAGAAGAACGTGAGGTAGGACTTCAATACCACCTTACGACATCATGTTGTTCATCTCTTTGCATCTGTTCTTCGATTCCTTTCGAACAGAAGCCTTTTCGTGGATAGATCACTTGATGATCAGTTTGATCTAAAAACAAGATCATCGCCACGACCACCTTTGATCCGAATACCTCTGACCATGCAAGCCATGCAAGAACACTAGATCAATCTAATAGAACTAATCATAGGATAGCATGCATGTGCATCATCACATCTAGTTTAGGGTTTGTGTATGATATTGATTGTTGTGAATTTTGTATGCACGTGAATCCTACATAGCAGAACAAGCTGAGGAAGCTGTCTACGACGAGCTGCAGCAACAAGGTTTTGAGAATCAAGAACAACCGGAACCGCAAGAACAAGGCAAGTGCTCCTTGACCATGTTGATCCTATGTTTTGGGTAAAACTATTTTGTTTTGCGAAAAGGTGTGTGTGCTGAGTCAAACATGATGGGAAACCGTTTTATAGGAGTTTACTAGTTTTGGTTAAACCACCCTTGTCACCTGGGAAGTTTTATGAGTCGGGTATGGTTTTTGTTTTATGCTTCGCTGAGTCCATGGGATTGGGAAGCGAGATAGATGTGTCTAGCTAACTGCACTCATAATAATAAGGGGAAACTGATGTTAATAATGAACATGGATCGGAGGGAGATCTAGGCAAGACTGGGTTTGTGAATGAGGTAGCATGAGATGGTGGTTTTGCTTGCCATAGATCTGAGGACCGGTTCATGCATGCACATGCCAGGATAATAGTGCCACCACAAGGCCAAGTATGGGTGCAGCTTAGCTGAGTAATTAGGTAAGTTGCTAGAGTGTTATGGACTGTGGAAGGCGCGGGGAATGGGAGTCGAGTGAGGACTGCCCTGGGAACTGCATGGCACAAGAGGGGGCCCGTGGGTGAGAGAATTGGAGATTCTAGCCTGCCGGTGAAACCTTAGTGAGTCCATACATCTAGTAACCCCTTTGTAAAGGCTATTTTGTGATCTCTTGACCATACACTGACGGTTGTGTACTGGTATAATGGAGGTTCTGCAGTCGCCGACGGGTGACGAAATCACAAACTTGTGGGTAAAGAGGTGCAAACTCTGCAGAGTTATTAAAACTATCATGATAGACGAGCTTACGGTCATGAGCACCTGGCTAAACTGCCATGATTAGATGGGACGGTTATTGGAATGGTTATTGGAATGGTTATTGGGAAGGTTTCTTGGTTATGATTATTGGTTATGGTTTGGTTTGGGACTGTTAAGTCCGGGAGATGAGATGGTTGGATGACTGATGGGTCATGACATGAGATTGGTCTCGGTATGAGATGTGGTTGTTTTATGAGGTGAGATGGTAGCGAATACGAGGAGGTATTCGTGGGTATGAATAAAGATTGGTTAATGTTCGGATGGAACATGGAAAGCGATGGAGGTATGATGGTAATTTAATATATGCAGGGATTACATTCATCTAAAGTTAAGTTGCTGTTTTATCACGTTTTTATAAATTTGCTTTTCTGCAAATGAGCCTTTTATACCTACCTTGTTTATAAGCTGCATATCATGTGTTATTCCCGCACTTGCTGAGTACATCATTGTGCTCAAACTTGCATTATTATTTCCTCATCAACAGCAAGAGAAGACTACTATGAAGACCGAGTAGAGCATTATGGCGTGTGATCTATTCTCAACCTTGCCTGTGGAGGGAGTAGAGATGGAGCCACTTCTGCTTAGTTCCGCTTCCGCATTAGTTTTTGCTTCCGCATTTAAATAAGGACTTACGCTGCATAGAAATAAGACTTCCGCTGTGAGCATGAGTCCAAGACTCATGAGGTGATTGTAATAAACTCTGTTATTCGTGGTAATATATAATCTCAATTCAGTTTGTGGAACGTATGTGTATGTGTGATGAACATCCTGGGCACACATATGCATTAGTTCTCGGTTCCGTGGTTTTCCACAGAATTGAGGGCGTCACAGATTGGTATCAGAGCCACGGGTTGATAGTAGGTTACACGCCTAGATAGAAACCTTAGGTTGATATTAGAATCACGGGTTAACAGCAAGTTATACCCCTAAATAGAAGCTACGCGGACCAAAGGAAGCATCCTAGGATGAATAACTTGGATTGGCCTTGAAACCACCTTGACATAGGAAACCATCCTTGAATAGGAGTTGAGTGGGCCCTTGTGATGATTATTTGTGAATATGTGCTTAGTGTGAGTTGTGGGACGCCTCAACAATGTTGCCCATATCCACACGTAAGAAGAAAGAGGAGTGAAATGCTTCGGCACTTGATCACATCCTCATAAGGACTAATATATATAGTCTAACTCCCCTCGATGCATATAAGACCTACCTAATCTTCTAACCTTCTATTCTATTTCGTTCCCCCTCACAGATGGTGATAGAAAACGCCAGCCGAAGGAACGTCCAGCAAGATGACCACGAGGATGTTCCTGCTAACCCCGGAGCTGGCGAAAACAACCTAGAAAGGTTGATGGCCATGCAAAACCAGCTTATGCAAACCATGATCCAAACTTTGGGTCAGTTGCAGGCCAACCAACACCCCATTCCGGCACCCCCGCCACCACCACCGCCGGCTCATAAAAGGTTGGGAGAGTTCATGAGGACTCGACCACCCACCTTTGCTCAAGCAAGCGATCCAATGGAGGCAGATGATTGGTTGAAATCCATGGAGAAGAAGCTTGCCATTGTACAGTGCAACGACCGAGAAAAGGTTCTCTTTGCGTCGCACCAACTGATGGGAGCAGCTGCTGACTGGTGGGATGCCTTGAGCAACGCCCATGCCAACCCGGAGACAATCACTTGGACTGAGTTCAAGGAAAGTTTCCGCTCCCACTACATCCCTGTTGGCGTAATGATGCTCAAGAGGCAGGAGTTTGAAGGTCTCCGCCAAGGGCAGAAAAGTGTGAACGAATACCTCAACAAGTTCATACAACTGTCCCGGTATGCCCCCGAAGATGTCAACTCAGATCAGAGGAAGCAGTACCTGTTCATGAGAGGGTTGAACAATGAGATCCAAGTTCAGCTCCTCAACAATGACTACGTAAGCTTCCAGAAGCTAGTTGATAAGGCTATTGTGGTGGAAAACAAGATCTGAGAGATCGAGCGAGAGTGCAAAAGGAAGCTGCCATACCAGCCCCAAGGGAGCAACGTACGACCTAGGTACATGCCCCTGCACCGCAGTATGGATCGACCACTCCTACGTACCGCCCTGGTCAGCCACCACAGCAACGGCTCGTTGCATCGGCACCTCGTGTGCCCATGCCTCCTGCGCCCCGGCCTAACAATGGCGCTCCTGTTCAAAACCCCCACCCCAACGTACCTGCTGCCGTAGGCAACAGGGCATGCTTTGCATGCGGGGAAGTAGGCCACTTCGCTAACCAGTGCCCGAAGAGAGGCCCTGGACAGCAAGGTAACGTGCCCAAGCAGAATCAGCGACCAAACGGAGGGGATAACCAAGGGAACCGTGGACCGCAGAACTATGCTCGTGGCCATGTTAACCATGTCACTGCTGAGGAAGCACAACAGGCTGAGGACGTCGCAATTGGTATGTTCCTTGCCAACTCCAACCCAGCCACCATTTTATTTGATTCCGGAGCATCACATTCCTTCATATCATCCAAATATGTTGCCAAGCATCATCTACCCGTATCCCACTTAGAATGTGCTATGTTAGTTAATTCTCCCGGAGGAGAGATGAGGACTAATATAGTATGTCCTAAAGTAAGCCTTAAAATAAGGGGGGTAGACTTCCTTGCCAACCTTATTGTTCTGGACTCCCACGAAATTGACATCATACTCGGAATGGACTGGTTAAGCAAGCACAAAGGGGTAATCCAATGTGCTGAGAGAAGCGTGCAGTTGACGAATGAACACGGTATCCGTGTCGAGTTTGAGTCAGCCCAGCAAGCAACCGAACAGGCGGATCTGAACCATGTTGAAGGAGTAACACTGGACAACATTCTAGTGGTTCAGGAATTTTCGGATGTGTTCCCGGAAGAACTTCCAGGTATGCCACCTGACCGGGATATTGAGTTTGCCATAGATTTGGTACCTGGAACTGCACCCATAGCTAAGAGACCATATAGGATGCCCGTCAACGAATTAGTTGAACTAAAGAAGCAAATTCAAGAACAGTTGGAGAAGGGTTTTATCCGTCCAAGTTCGTCACCGTGGGGAGCCCCGGTACTTTTCGTGGACAAGAAAGACGGAACCCAAAGAATGTGCGTGGACTACAGGTCTCTAAACGAGGTGACAATCAAGAATAAATACCCTCTGCCCCGTATAGAGGACCTGTTCGACCAAATGAAAGGAGCCCAAGTATTCTCCAAAATTGATCTTCGGTCGGGATAT
The DNA here is from genome assembly GCA_030760725.1 of Neostapfia colusana. NCBI lineage: Eukaryota > Viridiplantae > Streptophyta > Magnoliopsida > Poales > Poaceae > Neostapfia > Neostapfia colusana. The sequence goes on along the minus strand of JASWHV010000010.1, from coordinate 1,698,335 downwards.
TTCCAGCTGAAGATTAAGCCCTCCGATATACCTAAGACAGCCTTTCGGACACGGTATGGTTCATATGAATATACCGTTATGTCCTTTGGATTGACAAATGCACCCGCATACTTCATGTACCTTATGAACAAGGTTTTCATGGAGTACTTGGACATGTTCGTCGTGGTTTTTATCGACGACATTATGGTGTATTCAAAAAGTAAGGAGGAGCATAAAGAACATCTGAGATTGACCTTGCAGAAGTTGCGCGAGCATCAGTTGTATGCCAAGCTCAACAAATGCCAATTTTGGCTAAAGGAAATATCTTTCCTAGGCCACATCATCTCCAAGGAAGGGGTATCGGTTGATCCTGGAAAGGTGAGGGATATTCTAAAGTGGGACCAACCTAAGAGCGTGAGGGATATTCGAAGTTTCCTTGGAATGGCAGGATACTATCGTCGCTTCATTAAAGACTTCTCTAAGATAGCAAAACCTATGACGGAGTTGCTAATGAAGGGAAAGGTCTTTCAATGGACACAAGCCTGCCAAGAAAGTTTTGAGGAACTCAAGAAAAGGCTAACCACAGCACCAGTTCTGGTATTGCCAGACGTTAGCAAGAGCTTTGACATATATTGTGACGCATCCAGACAAGGGCTCGGGTGTGTACTCATGCAGGAAGGACAAGTGGTAGCCTATGCCTCACGACAATTAAAGAAGCACGAGCTTAACTATCCTACACACGATTTGGAGTTAGCAGCAGTGGTGCATGCATTGAAGATTTGGAGACATTATATCCTTGGTCATCGATGTGAGATCTATACAGATCATAAAAGCCTCAAGTACATATTTACACAAACGGACTTGAATTTGAGGCAACGTCGATGGTTAGAACTCATCAAGGATTATGATGTAGGAATCAATTACCACCCCGGGAAGGCCAATGTGGTCGCTGACGCATTGAGCAGAAAGGGAGTATGCCACCAACTCACGGTTCGGGAGCTACCACCCGAACTACGTAAGGAGTTCGAACGGTTACACCTCGGATTCTTGAATAGCATGGAAATGATAGAGATCCACTCCCCATTGGAACAAGAAATAAGAAAGGGACAAGCAACGAACGAGGGGATCAAGGAGATCAAGGAAAGAATCCGACGAGGGATAGAGAAAGATTTCAAATAGGATGAAAAGGGTACGCTTTGGCTAGGAAAAAGGATTTGTGTGCCAAACCTAAGACACCTTCGCGACATAATATTGAAGGAGGCACATGATTCACCCTATTCCATACATCCGGGGAGCACCAAAATGTACAAGGACTTGAAAACTTGCTATTGGTGGGATGGTATGAAAAGGGATGTAGCCGAATACGTTGCCCTATGCGACACATGCCAACGGGTAAAAGCCGAACATTAAAAACCCGCTGGGTTGTTGCAACCTTTGAAAATACCTGAATGGAAATGGGAAGACATCAGTATGGACTTCATCGTCGGACTGCCAAGGACTCAGTCAGGATACAATTCCATCTGGGTCATTGTGGACCGGTTGACGAAAACCGCCCATTTTCTTCCGGTAAAGACCAGTTACAACATTACACAGCTGGCAGAGTTGTACACGGAGCAGATCGTGTGCCGACATGGAGTTCCGAAGAGGATAGTCTCAGATCGAGGTTCTCAGTTTACCTCTAGATTCTGGAGGAAGCTGCAGAAAGCCATGGGTACACGACTAGATTTTAGCTCCGCCTATCACCCACAAACAGATGGGCAAACCGAGAGGACGAACCAAATTTTGGAGGACATGTTGAGAGCTTGCGCCTTGAAACGTGGGCGTAGTTCGGATAGGAGTTTACCGTATGCCGAGTTCTCCTATAACAACAGCTATCAAGCTAGCTTGAAGATGTCGCCTTTCGAAGCCTTATATGGTAGACGTTGTAGAACGCCACTGTTCTAGAACAAGACTGGAGAGAACCAGGTGTTTGGACCCGAAGTACTACAAGAGGCTGAAAAGCAAGTCCAAACGATACGGGAGAACTTAAAGGCTGCTCAGTCACGACAGAAAGGCTATGCGGGCAATAGGCGAAGAAAGTTGACCTTTGAAATTGGAGACTTCGTATACCTTAAGGTATCGCCTATCCGAGGCCAACGACGTTTTAACGTCAAAGGCAAACTAGCGCCTCGCTACATCGGACCATTTAAGATTTTGGACAAGCGAGGAGGAGTAGCCTATCAACTAGAGCTCCCAAACCACCTCTCCGACGTACATGACGTGTTTCATGTATCTCAGCTCAAGAAGTGCTTCAGAATACCAGAGGAACAAGTGTCAATGGGAGAACTTAAACTTCAAGAGGACCTGACTTACGTAGAACACCCTATCCGAATCTTGGACGTAAAAGAAAGGGTCACCCGAAGCAAAGTGATTCGATGGTGCAAGGTACAATGGAGTCATCATACTGAAGCTGAAGCCACATGGGAGCGTGAAGAGGATATTAAGGCTGAATTCCCCTATCTATTTTCTACAAACGAATCTCGAGGGCGAGATTCAATTTAAGGGGGGTAGATTTGTGACACCCTCATCTCGGGTGTCAGCATATGTTCATGTTTATGAAGAAGAAAAACATTTTTAGAAAAGAGGGAACAAAAACAAGTATCAAAAGGATAGCTAGTAAAGCTCTCCGAGAGCACCGGATGCAACTTCCACGACCAGCAGACCACGTGGCGTGTTCAGAACTCATTCCCGAGAGATTGGGAGAGGTCCGACGCTAAACTGGATACGTGGCAGGCTCGGGGGTCACCTCCGCAATTGGAAAGAGGTCCGACCCTGTGGGACACATGTCACCTTCGGAGCTAGTCCTCGCGGAAGTTAGGGGACCAGTTGCACGGGATACGTGTTAATTTCGGAACCCATCTCCGAGAAGTCCGGGTCTATTGAACACGTGTTGCCACCGGAGCTTATCTCCGGAGGTCCGTCGCTGCTGAACACGTGTCGACCTCGGGGCATGTCCCTGAGGGAAGGAAAGGCGGAAAGACCGGCACCCACACGTGGCGTGCGCGGAGCTCACCTCTGAAGAAGAGGGAGGTCTCGATCGATTGACACGCGGCACAACCGGAGCTCGTCTCTGTGGGAGAAGAGATACCAGGCTCGGGAGGACACGTGGAGCTTCTGGAGCTCATCATCACGGAGGTAACGAGTCTGGAGCGGTTTTTACGCGTAAAGATACCGGTACGCAACGGAAACCGATCTAAACTCCACAACGTTACCGAAGATAAGACGTCAGGATCTAACAGAGATCTGAATAAGACTCTTATTCGGAATCCAATCAGATTAGGACTCTTCTCTTCCCGATTATAAATAGAACCCAAAACCTCTGGCCGAAATCACGAACTTCTCTTTCAACTCTTAAGCCGACGACTTAGAGCTCTAGCCCTAACTCGCCGAGCAAAACATCGCTGAAAGCACAACAAGGGAGATCATCGGAGAAGAACCAAGCGGTCTGAGGAGGACCTCAAAGTCAAGAAGAACGTGAGGTAGGACTTCAATACCACCTTACAACATCATGTTGTTCATCTCTTTGCATCTGTTCTTCGATTCCTTTCGAACAGAAGCCTTTTCGTGGATAGATCACTTGATGATCAGTTTGATCTAAAAACAAGATCATCGCCACGACCACCTTTGATCCGAATACCTCTGACCATGCAAGCCATGCAAGAACACCAGATCAATCTAATAGAACTAATCATAGGATAGCATGCATGTGCATCATCACATCTAGTTTAGGGTTTGTGTATGATATTGATTGCTGTGAATTTTGTATGCACGTGAATCCTACATAGCAGAACAAGCTCAGGAAGCTGTCTACGACGAGCTGCAGCAACAAGGTTTTGAGAATCAAGAACAACCGGAACCGCAAGAACAAGGCAAGTGCTCCTTGACCATGTTGATCCTATGTTTTGGGTAAAACTATTTTGTTTTGCGAAAAGGTGTGTGTGCTGAGTCAAACATGATGGGAAACCGTTTTATAGGAGTTTACTAGTTTTGGTTAAACCACCCTTGTCACCTGGGAAGTTTTATGAGTCGGGTATGGTTTTTGTTTTATGCTTCGCTGAGTCCATGGGATTGGGAAGCGAGATAGATGTGTGTAGCTAACTGCACTCATAATAATAAGGGGAAACTGATGTTAATAATGAACATGGATCGGAGGGAGATCTAGGCAAGACTGGGTTTGTGAATGAGGTAGCATGAGATGGTGGTTTTGCTTGCCATAGATCTAAGGACCGGTTCATGCATGCACATGCCAGGATAACAGTGCCACCACAAGGCCAAGTATGGGTGCGACTTAGCTGAGTAATTAGGTAAGTTGCTAGAGTGTTATGGACTGTGGAAGGCGCGGGGAATGAGAGTCGAGTGAGGACTGCCCTGGGAACTGCATGGCACAAGAGGGGGCCCGTGGGTGGGAGAATTGGAGATTCTAGCCTGCCGGTGAAACCTTAGTGAGTCCATACATCTAGTAACCCCTTTGTAAAGGCTATTTTGTGATCTCTTGACCATACACCGACGGTTGTGTACTGGTATAATGGAGGTTCTGCAGTCGCCGACGGGTGACGAAATCACAAACTTGTGGGTAAAGAGGTGCAAACTCTGCAGAGTTATTAAAACTATCATAATAGCCGAGCTTACGGTCATGAGCACCTGGCTAAACTGCCATGATTAGATGGGACGGTTATTGGAATGGTTATTGGGAAGGTTTCTTGGTTATGATTATTGGTTATGGTTTGGTTTGGGACTGTTAAGTCCGGGAGATGAGATGGTTGGATGACTGATGGGTCATGACATGAGATTGGTCTCGGTATGAGATGTGGTTGTTTTATGAGGTGAGATGGTAGCGAATACGAGGAGGTATTCGTGGGTATGAATAAAGATTGGTTAATGTTCGGATGGAACATGGAAAGCGATGGAGGTATGATGGTAATTTAATATATGCTGGGATTATATTCATCTAAAGTTAAGTTGCTGTTTTATCACGTTTTTATAAATTTGCTTTTCTGCAAATGAGCCTTTTATACCTACCTTGTTTATAAGCTGCATATCATGTGTTATTCCTGCACTTGCTGAGTACATCATTGTGCTCAAACTTGCATTATTATTTCCTCATCAACAGCAAGAGAAGACTACTATGAAGACCGAGTAGAGCATTATGGCGTGTGATCTATTCTCAACCTTGCCTGTGGAGGGAGTAGAGATGAAGCCACTTCTGCTTAGTTCCGCTTCCGCATTAGTTTTTGCTTCCGCATTTAAATAAGGACTTCCGCTGCATAGAAATAAGACTTCGGCTGTGAGCATGAGTCCAAGACTCATGAGGTGATTGTAATAAACTCTGTTATTCGTGGTAATATATAATCTGAATTCAGTTTGTGGAACGTATGTGTATGTGTGATGAACATCCTGGGCACACATATGCATTAGTTCTCGGTTCCGTAGTTTTCCACAGAATTGAGGGCGTCACAGAGCCTCCCCGAGGTGAGGTCCGAAGCTACCATGTGTCTCTTGGCTTAGAATCACAAGGACGGCTTCGGAGACGACACGTGCTCTGGGCTCCGATTCGAGCCTTCCCGCTGAGGTAAGGTCCGGAGCTGCCATGTGTCTCCTGGCTCAGAGCCACCTCTCTACTAAGGAAGACTCCGGAGCTGACACATGCACTGGGCCCCGACCCGTACTATTGAAACGAAAATAGAACTCTTCTCATTCATTGTGCCAAGGGCTTACATATATAGGGTACAAGCTAGGGTTAGAAGTCCTCCTAGCTAGTGACCAAACTACCCTTGACACACACACAATACACAAAGTCTCATCCCCCCGCAGTTGAGACTCTGGCTGTGACAAATGTTGAGACTGGACAGCAACACACTTCCTACATGAGGAAACAGATACACACTCTAATAAGACTCCCTCGCAGTCACAACATCTAGCCGTGGCAGATGTTGAGACTCAACCAAAAGACCCTACATACATAAGTAAACATACGCTCTAACAGCTTCCCGCAAAGAACACCGTAGAAGAGCCCACTCACGCTCCCGAGCGGTGGCAAGGACGGAGTGGGCCGCAAACACCTCGCCATGAGGGGCACTGTCGAAGTGTTCCGTCGACACTTCCCCCGGGCTTGCTTAGGAGCAGCCCGCGGAGGTTCTTTTTTAGAGGGGCTAGTTCTCTCGGAAGGTCGCGTTGGTTGTGAGAGGATTGACACCAGGATTTACGTGGTTCGGGCCGCTGGAGTGTAAAACCCTACGTCCACGGGAGTGGTTGGGGCACTGCTTCCTTGCGTATGAGGGTGAGTTCACGGGATCGCGAACCCCTTGCAACGTTGCCAAACCGAGCCTTTTATACTTCAAGGGTCGGGTGGCTTACAAGGTGGGCCCCAGGGTGATTTCCTGCCATCTACCATATTCTGGAGTGAATGCTGGTAGTTGTCTCTGGCAATGGATTCCTAGTCGTCGTCCTGCCGTCCTCCCCATGCCGCAAGCTAGGCGTAGTGGTTGATGATGGCAGGGACGGCAGGGCATGTCTTGTCGCTGTATTTATTGGTTAACAACTTCTGACATGGGCGCCTGTCTTGACTGTGACGCGACTGGTCACAGTGCCACCTGACAGGCATGCGCCGCGTCCTTGTGTCTTGGGAAGGCGTGGGTCTTGAATGTATTGATCGGACGAGGCATGGCGCGCCTTTACTCCTGCTGCCTACCGAGCCGGGTGGGCAGCACGGCACGTGGCGCCTTCGGAGCTCACCTCGGCGGAGGGGGTGAGGTCCGGCTCTGCTGGCCACGTGGCAGGCCCGGGGCTCACCTCTGAGGAAAGGGGAGGCCCGACCGTGCTGGACACGTGGCGCCTTCGGAGCTCTCCTTTGCGGAGGGGGGGAGGTCCGGCTCTGCTGGCCACGTGGCAGGCCCGGGTGAGGAGAGGGGAGGCCCGGCCCTGCTGGACACGTGGCGCCTTCGGAGCTCTCCCCTGCGGAGGGGGGAGGTTCGGCTCTGCTGGCCACGTGACACGCCCGGGGCTCACCTCTGAGGAGAGGAGAGGCCCGACCCTGCTGGACACGTGGCACCTTCGGAGCTCTTACCTGCGGAGGGGGAAGGTCCGGCTCTTCTGGCCACGTGGCAGGCCCGGGCCTCCCCTCTGAGGAGAGGGGAGGCCTGGCCCTGCTAGACACGTGGCGCCATTTGGAGCTCTCCCCTGCGGAGGGGGGAGGTCCAGCTCTGCTGGCCATGTGGCAGGCCCGGGGCTCTCCTCTGAGGAGAGAGGAGGCCCGACCCTGCTGGACACGTGGTGCCTTCGGAGCTCTCCCCTGTGGAGGGGGGAGGTCTGGCTCTGCTGGCCACGTGGCAGGCCCGGGGCTCACCTTTGAGGAGAGGGGAGGCCTGGCCCTGCTGGACATGTGGCGCCTTCGGAGCTCTCCCCTGCGGAGGGGGGAGGTCCTTAGGTGGTTTTCTCCTGTGCGCGGGGGTACCCGGTATTGAGGGTATTGACAGTGGCCCGCGGGCCCACCTCGGGGGAGATAATGATCCCGGGGTGGGGCCTTTACCTTTTCTTCCCCGCGCACTTTCTTGTCTTGAGTGTCCCCTGTGCTTGTAGAGTCTCGTCGGCTCCGGAGCTCAGCCCTGTGTAGGGGGTGAGGTCCGGCATCGGAGCTCAGCCCTACGGAAGGGGGAGGTCCGACATCGGAGCTCAGCTCTGCGGAAGGGGGAGGTCCGGCATCAGAGCTCAGCCCCGCGGAGGGGGTGAGGTCCGGCATTGGAGCTCAGCCCTACAGTGGGGGTGGTCCGGCATTGGAGCTCAGCCCTGCGGAAGGGGGAGGTCCGGCATCGGAGCTCAACCCTACGAAGGGGGTGAGGTCCGGCATCGGAGCTCAGCCCTGAAGTGGGGGTGAGGTCCGGCTTAGGAGCTCATCTTTGAGGAGAGGGGGAGGTCCGGCTTCGGAGCTCAGCCTTGCGGAGGGGGGAGGTCCGACATCGGAGCTCAGCCCAGCGGAAGGGGGAGGTCCGACATCGGAGCTCGCCTGTGAGGAGAGGGTGAGGTCCGGCATCGGAGCTCAGCCCTACGGAGGGGGTGAGGTCCGGCATCGGAGCTCAGCCCATCAGTGGGGGTGAGGTCCAGCTTTGAAGCTCGCCTCTGAGGAGAGGGGGAGGTCCGGCTTCGGAGCTTGGCCCTGCGGAGGGGGGAGGTCCGGCATCGGAGCTCGGCCCTGCGGAGGGGGTGAGGTCCGACATCGGAGCTCAACCCTGCAGTGGGGGTGGTTCGGCATCGGAGCTCAGCCCTGCGGAAGGGGGAGGTCCGGCATCAGAGCTCAGCCCTACGGAGGGGGTGAGGTCCGACATTGGAGCTCAACCCTGAAGTGGGGGTGAGGTCCGTCTTCGGAGCTCGCCTCTGAGGAGAGGGGGAGGTCCGGCTTTGGAGCTCGGCCGTGCGGAGGGGGGAGGTCCGGCATCGGAGCTCGCCTCTGAGGAGAGGGTGAGGTCCAGCGTCGGAGCTCAGCCCTGTAGAAGGGGGAGGTCTGACATCGGAGCTCGCCTTTGAGGAGAGGGTGAGGTCCGACATTGATGCTCAGCCCTGCGGAGGGGGTGAGGTCCGGCATCGGAGCTCAGTCTTGCTGTGGGGGTGAGGTCCGGCTTCGGAGCTCGCCTCTAAGGAGAGGGGGAGGTCCGGCTTCGGAGCTCGACCCTGCGGAGGGGGAGGTCTGGCATCGGAGCTCAGCCCTGCGGAAGGGGGAGGTCCGACATCGGAGCTCGACTCTGAGGAGAGGGTGAGGTCCAGCATCGGAGCTCAGCCCTGCAGAAGGGGAAGGTCCGGCATCGGATCTCAGCCCTGCGGAGGGGGTGAGGTCCGGCTTCGGAGCTCGCCTCTGAGGAGAGGGCGAGGTCCGTCTTCAGAGCTCAGCCCTGCGGAGGGGGTGAGGTCCGGGAGGCCTCTCAGGAGGTCCTACACACGAGTAGGAAAATGGTAATTCTACTCAGGGGTCCTCCCTTCCCTGTCTCTTAGTCTTTTTTGGCTTACAGTCCTGAGCCGGTATACGGGACTTGGGTAATCCAGTGCACTCGATACCGGAGGCCCGGCTCCCTCCTTGGTCAGGGTGTAACTGTCCGGTCCCTAGTACTTAGACCGTAGCGCTGGGGAGGCAAAGTGTGCACGCTTTGGATTCAAGACCAGGCAAAGCAGGCTCGTGGACCTCCCACTCTGGCGTAGGTATTTTTCTGGAGGAGACCAACTGGCGTCACAGTACCCTAACAGAGGGAGGTCCGAGAGGCCTCCGGGCCTTTGGTAGGTACCTCAAGCACAACCGCCTTCGGCAGGATGACAAATGCCGACTAGGTATAAGAGTGGGAAAGGAGAGTCGAGTGTACAATGGGCATACATTGTCTTGAGCACGAGGAGGTGATCATAAAAATTAAAGCGTAATAAGTAAGTGTGGTAGAACACTGTCGGTACCTACGATATGGGGTACCCCCGCGCACAGGGGAAAATGCCTAAGGAACTCGCCCTTCTCTGCAGGGAGAGCTCCGAAGGCGCCACGCGTCCGGCGGGGCCGGACCTCCCTCTCCTCAGAGGAGAGGTCCGGGCCCGCCATGTGGCATACAGAAGCCGGACCTCCCCCTCCGCGGGCGAGGGGTCCGAAGGTGCCACGTATCTAGCAGGGCCGGACCTCCCTCTCCTCAGAGGGGAGCTCCGGGCCCGCCACGTGGCCGACAGAAGCCGAACCTCCCCCTCCGCGGGGAGTGGTCCGGAAGCTCCGCGTGCCCCGCGGGCCGGGCCCTCCTCTCTTCTGAGGAGGGCTCCGGGCCCGCCATGTGGCCAGCAGAGCGGCGCTGCCTGCCCTCGAGAGATAGGCAGCGGGCGTAAAGACGCCCCATACCTTGCCCGTACAAGGTATTCAAGGCCCGCGTCTTCCCAAGATGCGGAGACGCGGAGCACGCCTCTGTCAGGTGCCGTTGCGCCCAGTCGCATCATAGACTGGCGCGCGGTGTCAGAACCTGCCAGCCAATAAACGCCGCGACAAGACATCCCATGCCGCCTGCGCCGTCATCAACCACTACGACTAGTGTGCGGCATGGGCGGGGCGGCAAGACGGAGACTCGAAAGCCTTCGCCAGAGACAACTACCGGCATAACTGCAGATACGGTAGATATCAGTCAATCTCCCCAGGACCACCTGTCGGGTCCCGGGCCCCCCATGTAAGCCACCCGAGTCTTGGACTATAAAAGGCTCGGGTAGGCGATGATAGAAAGGGTTCGCACGCTGCAACTCATACGCTAGCCATTCACACCCAAGCTGTAACTCACCCCCAAGCTCAGGACTCCGGCCCTGAGCAGCAAGCAATACAGCGAGCTCCATAGCTCGCCGTGGACGTAGGGTTTTACGCTCCGGCGGCCTGAACCACGTAAAACTCCCCGTGTCAAGCTCTTACTAACTCGTCCATCCGCGCAAGCTCTCTGCAAGGGACTAGCCCCACCGAAAAAAGAACCTCCGCGGGCTGCCCAGTGCAGGCCCGGGGGAAGTGTCGACCGAACACTTCGACATTTGGCGCGCCAGGTAGGGGGCTTTTCCCCTTGCGCGACGAGTTTCCGCCAACGAAGATGACCAAGCTTCCCTCAGCGGCAAACTCTCCCCCTCCGCGTTCACGGGAAACCGTGACCAGTGGGGAGTACATGTCGACACACTCAGGACGGAGTGTGTCGGCACAAGCTGGTAGCCAGCAGCCGATTCCGGCAACGCCGACTCCGGCGATGCAGGCTCCGACTAGTGTGAGATCTTCTGTAGCGCTGAGCGTACACCATGGGGGTGCGCTAGCTGCAGCAAGAGCACTGCTGCGCAACCCACCTGCTGGGGATGTGCCCCATTCCGCGACCCAACAGTGGGTCCGCGAGGTGGACCGCCTCGTCGTCGCTGCCGTGAACCCTCGGTTTCGGCGAGGGCGACGCCCCGGTCAACCGGCTGTGTCGCTGACGCGCACGCCCACGGTTGACGGGCAAACAGCAGATTCCAGCTCCTCCAGGCTCCCGTCGACGGACCTGAGAAGGGAGCTGGAATGGTGCCACTTGGGCCAGGATGCCCGGGTGTACCTCGAGCGACGTCGAGAAAGGCGTCGCAACCAAGAGGCTGGCGACAGCTTGACGTCGGCCTCAACGCTGCCTGGAGGGCAGATCTTCGCTGCGTGAGCCCTGCCTCAGGCATACGCCGCGCAGCACATGCCACAACCATATGCACCGCAACCAATGCCCCCGGTCTATGGGACAGCCTTGCCCATACCGGGGTACACGGTGCCAAGTGCGAACCAAGCGTTCGCAGCGCCAGTACCTGCGACAGCAGGAGCAGGATGTGCGGCCCTTGCGCCTCACCTTCGCTTCGCGAGGTGGCCGCGCAAGTTTCGGCCGCACCTGCCCGAGAAGTACGACGGCAGCGTCAACCCGGCGGAGTTCCTCCAGATCTACTCCACCACCGTACTTGCCGCAGGAGGGGATGAGGCTGTGATGGCCAACTACTTCCCCGTCGTCTTGACCAGCCCAGCTCGGTCTTGGCTCATGAATCTACCTCAGGGGTCCATAACTTCCTGGGGAGAGCTCTGCCGGCAGTTCGTCGCCAACTTCGGCAGCTCCTACACCCGTCCCGGCATGGAGCTTGACCTCCACGCCGTCAAGCAACAGCCTGGGGAGTCGCTGCGCTCTTTCATCCAGCGGTTCTCCCAGGTACGCAACACCATCCCGCCTATTCAAAGTGCTTCTGTGGTGGTGGCGTTCCGACAGGGTGTCCGGGACGAGAAGATGCTTGAGAAGCTCGTGACCAGAGAGGTCCGCGACGTCTCTGAGCTCTTCAGCCTGGCGGACAAATGCGCCAGAGCAGCTGAAGGGCGGAACTGGCACTCTCTGCCAACCTCCGAGTCAGGAGGACAGCCCGGGTCCGGCGCTGCTGCCTATGGGGGTGGCAAGAAGGCCAAGAACCGGGGGGAGTGGCAAGATGAAATCATCGTTCACGGCTCCCGTCGCCGCAGCAGCGACGACTAGTGAAGCACGGGGGCGACGCCCCGACAAAAGGTAGCGGCAGTCACCGGCCCCAGATAGTGACCAGGGCGGGCTATGCCCCGTGCATGGCGCCGGCAACCATACTGCTGCCGAGTGCTGGGATATCCAGAGGCTCGCAGAGCGCTTCCGCAAGGGAAGACAGCAGAGAGCTGAAGCACCGCACTACCCTCAGAGGGATGGCAAGCAGAAGGTCGATGCCCCAGTCACCGCCGCCCATCAGGTGGGATTTCAGGAGCCTCAGCGTGTCATAAAGACAGTGCATAACGGTGAAGACTCTAGCTCCGACAGTGATGGGCCAGGGCGGTAGCCGACTGCGGCTGCCGTCCCGGGTCAGTGGAGGCTGCACTGCTGCGGCGTCAACCTTGGAGAAGCCCCAAGTAGTCGCAGCAGCCCTAGAACCGACCGCAATGGTGCGAGGTCGGGCCAGCCTCACCCGAGAGCACACCTCCATGCCTTGGACATACCTCCCGGGGGCCGCCCAAGGTCTGTCGACCCCTTGAAGGCCTTGCCAGAAGGGGAAGACGCCTTAGGTCATCTAAGATGAGCCCGGGACCACCTACCCCTTGAAGGCCTTAGCCAGAAGGGGAGAACTCCCCGGGGGCCCCAGGAGAAGCCGCGCAGGACCTGATCCTGCGTGAAGATAACAACCTCGTCGACAAGACTCGGCTGCAGGTAACACCCCACAATGCAAGGTCTCGGCTGATGCTCTAAGCACTACTGCCAAAGAACCGAACGCGTCAGGGACCTGCAGAAGGGCGACCTGGTGTCGCGGCACACTCTTTCCCGAGAAGGACCCATAAACTCTCCCCCAGCAGGGAAGGTCCCTTCCAAATCATGAAAGCTGCCGCCCCAGGTACACATGCCTTTCAACCGGGTGTGGGATCCGTTCCCAAAATCCTTGGCATGGAGCAACACTGTAAGTCCTCCTTCCTGAGCATCAGTAGAACAGGGTCGTTCCCTTCTGTAATGAATCCCATAGAATCTAGGAACGGAGCTTGGGGTAGCTAAGTCTCAAGGGACGGTACAGGACTACGTCCAGTTTAGCCTGGTTCCGACCCTAAGCGCGTAGAGTCTTGCTTCCCTTGTGGACGAGGCGGAATATTGCCCCCATGTACAGCCAGAATTCCACCTATGGGCATGAACACAGAACCCTGTTCTACTTAGCTCTCTCTCATGCGCTCATTTAAATTATGCATTAATTTTTATGATCGCACTATCTTTGTATGGTCATCGTACATCTAGCTCCCCCTCTGCCGCACTCATCCATAGTCAGCATTCGCTATCCTACCAAGGGCGGCTGCTCTTGAGGCACCTGCCGATGGCCGAGTGAGTCTCTCGGGCCTCCCCTAGTCAGGTGTTGCGGTGCCAGTTGGTCACCTCCAGGAAAGGCCTGCGTTGTGCAAGGGGGGTCCAGGGTGCGTATCCAGCTTAGCAGGCCATGAGCCCAAAGCATGCGCATCCTGCCCTCCGGAGGTACAGGGGAGTACAACCGCTTTGCCTGGTCATGAACCCAAAGCACGTGCACTCTGCTTCCCCAGCGCATGGCCCGGTACTAGGGATCGGACGACCGTACCCGGACCTCGGAGGGAGCCGGAGCTCCGGCGCCTCGAGCACAGAATTGCCCAAGCCCCGTATAACGGATCAGGATCGTAAGACAAATAAGACTAGGAGACGGGAGGGGAGGACCCCCCGAGGAGAATTACGTTTCCTCTGCCTGTGTGCAGGACCTCCAGGTTACGGCAACGGGGACTGCATGAAGTGGGGGAAAGGAGCTATGAACTACTCCGGCCTAGGACTGGTAGGACCGGGTCCTGCCCCTTCAGCAGGGGCAGGGCCCGAGGGCCCCACGTGTCCAGCGGGCCCGGAGCTCTCGCCTCCCCTGAGGGGGGCTCCGGGCTCGCCATGTGGCAGGCGGAAACCGGACCTTCCCCCCGGTGGGAGGGCTCCGAAAGCCCTACGTGTCCAGCAGGGCCGGAGCTCCCGCCCCCTGAGGAGGGGCTCCGGACCCGCCACGTGGCAGGCAGATCTGGAGCTCCCCATAGGGCTAGATCCGGAGACCCCTGGGGGCCCCTAACATCGTTAGGGCCCGGGGAAGGTGTCTGTGCAGAGCTCCGAGATTGGAGAAGGCCTCTGAGTACCTTGCGGAGCTAAGGACTCAGACAGGCAAAGCCAAGAAGGAGAGAAAAAGCATCACAGACACAAATATCTAAAAGAGTCAAACTATGCGAGGCTCCATGAGCTGGACTACAGACTCGATAAAAAGGGAGAAACAAGTCCTAAGGACCTCCCGACTCCCGCCGGAACCTTGCGGCTACAAGGGCGGCCACATCCTCAACTTCAGCCCTGGCAGCTTCCTCCCCCTCCGCGGCTGGGCCCTCTCTCGCTGGTTCTAGCGAGAAAGAGGGGTCGCGGCTCTTGAAGCATGCTAGCACATGTGAGGCAACCTCTAGGGCTAGGCCGCGTCCCTCGGCCTCAAGCTCGCTGGCGACCACCGAGTCTAGCCTGTCTAGCTTGGCGCCGATCGACTCCAGAGCGGGGATCACCTCCGCCACCTTCAACGCAGGAGCCGTGGCCCTCACCGGACTGAAGCCAAGAGGGATCAGGGTGGACCCCGCTCGATCCACGAAGCTTGAGACCGCAAGAGCCTCGGAGGACCGCAAGGACGAGAGCTCTTCCACCTCGCGGCGGGCTGCCTGCAGGGCCTCCAGGTTTCTCTCGGAGAATTCCTTCTCCTTGGCTGCCAGGGAGCTCTCCCGAAGATGGAGAGTCTTGGCGAGCCGCTCCAACTCAGAAGCCTTGAAGTCGGCGGCCAACTCCCGTTCCAAGACCGTGCGGCGTTCGCGGGAGACCTGTTCCTCCCGCAGGTCGAGGTCTGCCTTCAGGATCTCTAGCTCCTCAATCCGAGCTCGAAGGTCATCCTCGCCCGCCGCCAGCTGCGCGGCGACCCTCTCCGCCTTGGCAGACATGGAACGCTCCCGTTCCTCAACGGCGAGTTTATGGCGCTCCATCCGCTGCCGTATCTCCTCAGCGGCAGAGAGGCTCTCCTCGGCCCGGGCGTGAGCCTCCAGGGCCTCCCTGTTGATCCGCCGCGATTCGGCGTCCATGCGGTCGACAGCCCGCTTCAGCCGGTCGAGGAGCACTTCCCTGAAGTCGAGCAACTCCCGCCTGGAGTCAAGCTCGCTCTTGACCTTCGCGGTCCGCTCCCGCAAAAGGTTCCCCCAGGTGAGGAGGCAATCCCGTTCAACTGTATACTCCTCCCGCTCGCGACCTAGTGCAGCCAAGACCTGCCGGACGCTCGTCTCGGCAAGCACGAAGGCATCTGCCAAGGGCAATGGAGCAACAGAGGCCGGGGCAGTTCCCCCGACCTCCTCCATCACCTCGTCCTCAAGAGGAGTCGATGCACCAGCAACCAAGACGAGACGCCGGTCAGGAGAAGCTGGCGCCGGGGCTCTGGCAGCCGAACCTGCCGGGCCCTCTTTAGCTTCTGGCTTCTTGGCCTGTGGAGAGGGGCGAGCCAGGGAAGGCGGCGCTGGAGTGAAGGCCGGGCCGCCTGGTGCAGGGTCGACCTGCGCTGGTTTGGGGGCCGCGGTGGCCGTCTCGGCAGGAAGAGACGACGCCGCCGCGGAGTCCGGGCACCCCGGAACAAGAGAAGTTCGCGCTGGCTTGGGGGCCGCGGCAGTTGTCCCTGGCTCCGAGCGCAACGGCACAGACTCCCCGCAAGTCGAGGATGGCTGGGAAGTGCGGACACTCCAGCGGGCTCTGAACCCCGAGTTTCGAGACGGGGTAGGACTCCCAGAGCCTGCTGCCATCACTGACGGCCGCTCCGCAGTCGCCTGAACTGGCGGAGCAGGGGACGCCCCAGAAGCTCCCCTCAACGCATCAGCCCGGGGCCTCTTCGAGTCGCCACCGGAGGGAGTGCCAGGCACCCCGGATTCCCGACTTGGCACAGACGCCGCCGCTGGAGGAGATCGAGCACGCTTCTTCTCTGGTGGCGGGTTGGAGGCCATGGCTAGGGAGGACAAAAGCACAAGAGTCCGAGAAGAAACGCTGGGAGGTGCGAAGGGAAACTGCAATGCGGGTAAGATCCCCTCTAAAAACCTTCCCAGGTGCAATTCCAGGCGATTCGGAACTCTTCGAATACACTGCATCGGCAACTGCTTCGGCTCCTAGACCGAGCGCCGATGACAGGTGGACCCAAGCCGCCCGACTGAAGCGGTGGGTCAAGGAGTCAGTCTCCTAAGAAGACAAGCCAGCAAGGCACTTCGGCGGTTCCCGAAGAAAGCGCCGCAACATGCAGAAGTGGCAGTCTTGGGAACCGCCGCAGTAAAAGCAACCATCAAGTGGGCGCACGCTCCCACGATCCTGCGACCGTTCATGCTCCGGCAGCGGTCAATGCGGGACTTAGAGAAAGTGCGCAGATCAGAAGAGACGGAGGTCCCACCTCGGGCTCGCTATCTCCCCCGAGATGGGTCCAGGGGGCCACTGTCGGTACCTGCGATATGGGGTACCCCCGCGCACAGGGGAAAATGCCTAAGGAACTCGCCCTTCTCCGTAGGGAGAGCTCCGAAGGCGCCACGCGTCCGGCGGGGCCGGACCTCCCTCTCCTCAGAGGAGAGGACCGGGCCCGCCACGTGGCATACAGAAGCCGGACCTCCCCCTCCGCGGGCGAGGGGTCCGAAGGTGCCACGTATCCGGCAGGGCCGGACCTCCCTCTCCTCAGAGGGGAGCTCTGGGCCCGCCACGTGGCCGACAGAAACCGAACCTCCCCCTCCGCGGGGAGAGGTCCGGAAGCTCCGCGTGCCCCGCGAGCCGGGCCCTCCTCTCTTCTGAGGAGGGCTCCGGGCCCGCCACGTGGCCAGCAGAGCGGCGCTGCCTGCCCCCGAGAGATAGGCAGCGGGCGTGTCGAAGTGTTCGGTCGACACTTCCCCCGGGTCTGCACTGGGCAGCCCGCGGAGGTTCTTTTTTCGGAGGGGCTAGTTCCTAGCGCAGAGCTTGCGCAGATGGACGAGTTAGTGAGAGCTTGACACAGAGAGTTTTACGTGGTTCAGGCCGCCGGAGCGTAAAACCCTACGTCCATGGCGAGCTATGGAGCTCGCTGTATTGCTTGCTGCTCAGGGCCGGGGGCCTGAGCTTGGGGGTGAGTTACAGCTTGAGAGTGTATGGCTAGCGTATGAGTTGCAAAATGCGAACCCTTGCTATCGACGCCTGCCCGAGCCTTTTATAGTCCAAGACTCGGGCGGCTTACAAGGGGAGCCAGGACCCGACAGGTGGTCCCGGGAAGATTGCTTGTTATCTACCGTATCTGTAGTTACGCCGGTAACTGCCTTTGGTCGAAGGCTTCTGAGTCTTCATCTTGCCGCCCTGCCCATGCCGCATGCTAGTCGTAGTGGTTAATGACGGCGCAGGTGGCATGGGATTTCTTGTCGTAGCGTTTATTACCTGGCAGGTTCTGACACCGCGCGCCAGCCTGTGATACGACTGGGCGCAACGGCACCTGACAGGCGCGTGCTCCGCGTTTCCGCGTCTTGGGAAGACGCGGGCCTTGAATACCTTGTACGGGCAAGGTGTGGGGCGCCTTTATGCCCGCTGCCTACCGCTCTAGGGCAGGCAGCACCGTTCTTCTGGCCACGTGGCGGGTCCGGAGCTCTCCTCTGAGGAGAGCGAGGTCCGGCCCTGCTGGACGCGTGGCGCCTTCGGACCCCTCTCCCGCGGAGGGGGAGGTCCGGCTTCTGTAGCTGAGATTTTATTTCCTTGCCTGGAACAAGAGATCTCCGAAAATCATCGACAGAGTTCCCTTGTTCCAAACATATCTTCTCTGCAATCACTTCTAGCTCACAAGTCAACTCTGGATCGTTCTTGTACCAATTCCTCCATATTGCGTGGCACAAGTATATCAACGCTTGCCGCAGTCCAATGTCCTCGTCTGAGGAGGTGTTTTTGATATGGATCGATGAAAAGACAAGGAACAGCACAGAATGATAAAGGTAATTCGCTCCTCTCTCCTCGCCATTACCCCGGGAAACAACCTCGCTCTCTAGATCAGTGTCCTGCACTGAGAACAGGACGTCGTTTGCTTTTGTTACAGCTTGTTCGATTGCTTTTTACACGGAAAGTAACATGAAAAATTACTGAATCTCGATGCTATTTCATTCTACTTTATTTTCAGAGCAACAGAAATCTGGCACGTGTGCCTGTTTTCGGACGTACGGGAATCTACTGAATTAGTGGGGTGATGGGATGGACTCGGGCATTTTTCAAACTTATATGATGTTCCCCTCAAACCAAATGTCTAATTTGAGATTTGTATTACATCATGATGCCATACATGATCTAAATATAAAAAAGAGCATACCTAATATTAGAAGCTCCTACACATTATAAGTTCCTCTTACTTGCTTATTAAAAAAATCAAAATCCAAATATGAACAATGCTTTTTTAAGAACTCAGTAGTTTGAACAATCTATTTTAGCAATGCCATAACAGAAATTGTAGTGATTCCAAGTTTGCAAAATAGCACCAAGCGATCTGCAATGCTCATCTACTTTGGCTGGATGTGAATTCATTTCGGAACCAAAGTTTGATGAACTTACAGAGTAGTTGTGCGAGTTCATCGCACGGATCACCACACCCTGTGCTGGTACATTTACGATTCCAAGAATTTGCAATTACATAGCATACATCACACATATATAGCATCACAGGCCCCATTGTTTGAGGTAGTAGACAACAATTATTTATACTACTACTTGTCAACCCATATGTGGAAGGGTAGCATCAGTTACTTGAGGTGATGAACAGAGTTGAAGCTGTTGATGACCCATTTATTCACACACAAACACACGCAAAGTTTGGTGTCAGTCAGTGGGCGGTGTCGGAGTGCTTGTGCTGCTTCGGCTTCTTGACGATCATCACGGTGCAGTGCGCGTGGTGGGCGCAGTAGTCGCTGACGCTCCCGAGAACGGCCCTGAACGAGGTTTCACGCAGGTCAACAGCACCGCGAGCGGAGGCGGCGAGCAGAGGTGGAGGCGGCGGGGGGAGTACTACCTTTTGATGGCGCCGTAGCCGTGGCTGCCGACGACGAGCATCTCGGCGGTGTGCCTCTCGACGGCCTCGCAGAGCACGTTCCGAGCGTCGCCTTCGACGACCTCGTACACGGCGTCGGTCACCTGCAGCGCAGCAGGCAGGGCGCACGCGTTCGTCGGTGACGGCGAGCACTCCTCTCTTAGTGGTGGTAGTAAGCCATCGGGCACGACCAAGGAGCGCGTTTGTTTACCTGGGCGCAGAGGTCCTTGGCCTTGTGGATGACGCGCATGGCGCTCTTCTTGAGGTCGGCCTCCACGAACGGCAGCACGTCCGCGGCGCCCGGCCCGGCGAGCCCGACGGCGGACGCGGCGGTCGGCTTGGCGGTGACGACGGCCAGGCGGTACTGCTGCGACTGGCCGGCGGACGGGAAGAAGTGCTGGAGCGCCCACTGCAGCGCGTAGAAGCTGTGGTCGCTGTCGTCCACCCCCACCACCATCGTCATCTTCCCCGGCGCCGGCGCGGCCGCGGATGCTCCCTCCGCCGCCATGTCCTCCTCCCCCTTCCCTTCCTCGGCTCGGTGGCTAGGTGCTCGCTCGGCTTAAAAGAAAAATCTTGGGGCTGTGACGGGCCAATAATGCGAGGGAAGGGATTGGTTGGAATCCCTCCGCGGATGACGGATGCTTCCCGGCGACGTATCCGACACTGCACTGCTCGCTCGAGGGTGTTCGCCACGTGTCTGGCGAGGATGGTTAGATCTCGGCGGCGGCCACCACGAGCAACCGTGAAAAAAAAAAGGCTTCGCCCAACTGGTTGTGGTCCACCTCCACATGGGATCGTCGAGGAGCGGATGAGGATGATTGGATCGCTCATCGTTAGTTATCGCCACACGCCGCCACCAACCCGTGGAGGTGGACTCGTGGAGAAGCCATCCCGCGGCCGTGCGTTGCGTGTGCGAGCGTGCCCGCCCACGGTTTTCTAAAGAAAAACGGGGATATTAATGCGCGTCTGTCTCCAACCGGTCCGTCCGTTTTTCTTTCGTAGCAGTACGCAGTCACTGTGCGTTCGTCTTTTTTTATTCAGTTGCATCAGTCAGGTTCTCTAACAAAGTTCAGAAATCTGAACTAGTAGATTCCTATAAAAATCAGATTCTCTAGAATATACAGATTTCCTAATGCAAATAGAAATATGTTAGAATCTCAATTTTTCAGATTTATGTTTCAATTTATTTAAAAAATTACTCACCATGTCACTGATTACTCAATCAAACATTATTTTTTTTATAACACACATTTATTATAAAATCTATAGTTGATAGTTATTTCCAGCCAAACAGCTTCACCGCAGCTCTCGGCTCACAACAGTTTTTTCACAGCTCATAGTTAGAATCAGATTTTCAAAAATCCATAGCTGAACCAAACACACTTTTACTATGTTTAGAACTATTTGACGCTGGCTAGTTTAAAATTAAATTAGTAAACGTCAAATAACTCGAAACGGAGGGAGTAACAAGTTCGGATAAAACCGATTATTCACTAGTCGACTGAATTAAAAAAACCTAGCCAACCGCTCGCTCCGTTTCGTTTTATTTGAAATCGGTTATGTGTACGTTATTAAGTTTAGATTTAAATAGATAAAACATCATATCGATAACGAGAATATCATCCTCTCACCCCGTTGCCTAACGACGACGACAACAACAACAACAACCAAGCCTTTATCCCAAGCCTGTTGGAGTCGGCTAGACATGAAACCCAATATCAATGAAGTAAAAGAGAGGAAGAGATATAATAACAAGGAAAAAAGAAAAGAAAAAAAAGAAAAAGAAAAAGAGAAAAAGAGAAAAAATAAAAAATAAAAAAAACAAGACTACGATTCTGGCACATGAACTGCTACTTTCCATGCTGTCCTATCATGAGCTAAGTCTCTGGATACATTCCAATCTCTTAAATCTCGTTTTACCGCCTCCTCCCAGGTCAACCTTGGTTGTCCTCTACCCCTCCTAATAACGACGCCAGAATTTTTTTCGAATAACAGACCTGATAGTGTTTCTTTTATACAATGAGCAAGGTGATGGCTACGTAGAGGTACCCTCCTGAATAAGGTGAGGACCACGGATGCGGATCCCCTAAGAGTATTTAGCAACAGCATCCTCACAATTTTTTTTGCACACACACACGTACATATATGAAAGGGTTTACAATCATTAGAAATACATAATGGTAGGGCGATACATGAATCATAAACATGTCTCAATTCTTTTCTATTTGACGCTGATCAGTTAAAATGAAAAGAATGGACGGAGGGAGTAGACCAACTATTTATTTGCCCTCAATCCAGACGTAGAAGAAGAAATACATTGCACGCTTGAAGAAAGTGACGACCAGAGACGACTGCTGCTGACGACGGTCCGTTTATTTGTATTTGCAGAACGCTGCGTGAACGGCTCAGTGCTTGTTGTGCTGCTTGGGCTTCTTCACGATCATCACGGTGCAGTGGGCGTGATGGGCGCAGTAGTCGCTGACGCTCCCGAGAAAAGCCCTGAGGAGGAGAGGTTAGTTTAGTTTGATACAGTGAAGGCAGTATGTACACAGCCATGTGTGTGTGTATGCATGTACGTACGTACCTTTTGATGGCGCCGTAGCCGTGGCTGCCGACGACGAGCATCTCGGCGCGGTGCCTCTCGACGGCCTCGCAGAGCACGTTCCGCGCGTCACCGTCCGCCGCCTCGAACTCGGCGTCGCCCACCTGCTGCTGCGTGCAGAGCTCCCTGGCCCTGTCGACGACGCGGGCGGCGCTCTTGTTGGGTAGGTCCGCGTCCACGAACAGCACGGGCGCGCCGCCTGCGTTGTGCATGCCCCCCTCTGGTGAGGTGGAGGCGGGACGAGGAACGTCGAAAGAGAGGGAGAGGCCACCGACCTGGTCCGGCGGGTCCGACGGCGGGCGCGGAGGCGGGCTTGGCGGTGACGACGACGAGGCGGTACTGCTGCTGCGGCTGCGGGCGCGTGGCCGGCGGGAAGAAGTGGCGGAGCGCCCACTCCAGCGCGTAGTAGCTGGTCTCGCTGTCGTCCACACCGACCACCATCGTCATCTTCCCTCCCCCTCCCGCCTCCCCGCCGACGACAGCCGCCGCGGCCGCAGACGCTTCCTCCGCCATGACGACTCCTCCTCCTCGGTACCTCCCAGCTGGCGGACCTCGGCTCAGTCCGGACGTTCCTTCCTTACCTTCCTCCCACACGAGTCACGACACGAGAGCGCTGGCGCTCGCTCCGCGCGCGCTGGTTAAGTACTGCTCGCCCGTAGGCGGCGGCGAGTGGGCCACAGCGCGCGCCGGCGGTCGGTGGTGCGCGTGTCGTCCCGGCGCAGCGACGGGACCAGGCACCGACCGGTCACAGAGGTAAAGCTGAACACCGTGGACGATCGAGGCAAAGCCACGGCTCCGGAGGCAGGCGTCACTGTGGTGCCGATCGAGCGTGCACGCACCAAGATCAGATCACCATCTATCTGAAAAAGATCAGATCGTCATCCGAAGCCACTGTGGCACGCAATACGTCGGGCGATCCAGCACGGCACGGCACACCACCGGACGGGACCAGGAGGCAATCGAGGAGGTGACGCTGACGCAGCGTGCACCAAGACCGCTGTTGTGCCGTTTTCAAATTTTGCAAAAATAACCACGCGGTTACCCGTTAATTGGGCGACAGTTGCCGCGTCTCAGCCTGGCCAAAATTAACCAAAACTGAAAATCAAAATCGGAATAACCGAAATCGAAACCGAACTAACCAAAATTGATAAAATCAAACAATATTTCGGTTTCTGTTCTGTAAAAAACGAACTTCTTTTTTCTTTCAGTTAACCGAGCTAACCGAAATTTGACCCAATACCCAACTAGCCTAGCCCAGTAAACATCATCCTAATCTAACTGAGCCTCTATGTTTTGTTATGAAATTATATTAACTTTATTACTATTTTATACTTAAGTTTAGCTATATATTTAGACATCCATTTTCTATTATGTATTGAATATGTTAATAAAACTATTGTTTGCTGATTTTTCTATTAAAGTTCAGTTTTTTGGCTAGCGGGAAGCCGAAACCAAAATTTTGATTAATCGAAGACCGGTTTTTTACTTTTAAATGAACAATTTTAGTTTCTATTTTCTAAAAACCGAACTTAAAAAAGACTCCAAAACCAAACCAAACAACTCCAAAACCAAACCGTTTGGTTTGGTTAACTGGTTACCTAGGCTGAGCCACGTCAACACCTATCACCCACTCAACGTGTGATAGGGCCTACATAAGCATATGTCGCCCAATGAAAAGACGACAGGTGGCACGTTAGCTTCTTTTTAGTGTAGTAGTAACTTCTAAAACCCTAATACTACATGTCTACGTTCGAGCCTGAAAGTTGCCTAGAGGGGGAGAATAGGCAGAAAATTTGAAATTCGGCTTAATAAAACTGATTAGTTCACAGAGTGCGAAGCCAGACTAGTCTGGGGTTCTAGCCGGACTAGTCCGGACTTTAGTAGGTGTAACGATTAGATGTCGGGATCCCTATAAAAAGAGACCCCTCGGTTTCAAATGGGAAGTTCTACAACCCTAGTGTCGAAAACTCTTTTCTTGAGCTCTTCTAAGCCTCTTTCCTCACTTTCTTGACCCCTAAGATTGGATCTTGAGGGGTTTGTGGATTTGTGAGAGGAGAGACGCGGTGATCAAGTTTGAGCTCTCTGTTTGAATATCTTGCACTCTAATTGTTAATTTGAGTTTGTGGCTGTTGCATTTTGTTTCCTAGAACTGTTAGGTTGTTGTAGGGAGCCTCAAGTTGTGAGTAACCCCTAAGAATATTGTATTCACTCTTTGATTGATAGTGAAGAACCCGGGCTTGATCTTGGTGATCGCTCAGTGAGGGTAGGGTTGGAAGAGACCCGATCCTTTGTGGACTCCTCAACGGGGACGTAGATTCCTGTGTGGAATCAGTCTCTTGATTCCTTTACTTTCTCGTTTATTCACTAGAGTTGCTTGTTAGGTTTTGTCTCGCTCAAAACTTGTTAATTGCCTTATAGTTGTGAATCTTGCAATCCAAATCAGTTTCTCATTCACAAACTAGTTGATTAGATTGTTAGACGACTTACATATCTTCCACTTAAACAAACTTGAAAAGAAATCCATAAAAACACAACCTTTACGTAATTTCTATACCTAGACCGGACTAGTCCGCCCCTAGACCGGACTAGTCTGGCCCTTTAGGTTTAATCAACTGTTTTCAGTAGTTTCAGGTTTTATTAGCCTATTCACCCCCCTCTAGGCAACTTTCAATTGGTATTAAAGCCTAACTCTCCACAAAAGCTTAACCGTTTGGAGAGGAGATGGGGGACAAGACCAGTAGCCAAGTTGATCCTATCAAGGGAAATGGAGAAAGTCTGAGCAACTTCAAAGAGTAAGGTTCTAACCCACCTCCAGCTGTTACTCCTCCACAAGACGTCTTAAGCTCGGAAGAAGATGAAGAAGTTCTTCGTCTCATGGCTCTCCTAAAGAAGGAGGAGGAAGCTAAGAAGAAAAAGAAGGAGAAGTTGGAGACGAAGCTCAAGAGTAGTCAACAAGACTACTCGTGATATCCTTTTAATTATGAGCATCTAAATTCACATTCTAGTTATTTGTCACTTTCCTTAGGCAAACCACCTCACTTTAATGGAACTAACTATACCATGTGGAAGCACAACATGAAGTTGCATCTAATCTCCTTAAACCCAAGTCTTTGGCATGTTGCTTGTACAGGTATAGATATCCCCGAAGATGAGGATGAACTCATCCAAGAGGAAGAACAACAAATCCACCGCAATGCACAAGCGGCGGCCATGCTCAACTCATCCCTAAGCCTCGAAGAATTCAACAAGGTGGATGGGTTAGAGCTCGCCAAATACATTTGGGACACCCTCAAGATCGCACATGAAGGAAACTGGTCCGTGAGGGAAGTCAAGATTGAGATGATCGAAGGAGAGCTTGGAAGGTTCGCCCTGGAAGAAGGCGAAACACCTCAAGAGATGTACAACTGGCTCAAAACTCTCATCAACAAGAGCCGGACGTACGGATGCAAGAAATGGAATGATCATGAGGTGGTCAAGAGGATGATAAGAGCTTTCATGCCTCGTAATGTGACCCGATGCACTTTAATCCAGAGAAGTCCAAACTTCCACATGATGACTCCGGATGAAGTACTAGGGAAGATCATCAACCACGAGATGATGGAGAAGGAAGCCCAACACGTCAACGACCTAGCAAAGATCACCTCATCCAAGAAGAGGGGCATTGCTCTCAAGGCCACATCCAAGTCCAAGGCAAAAGAAATGCAACTCACAAGTGATGATGAAGAGAGTGATGATGAGAGCACGGACATGGATGATGAATAAATGGCCTTATTCATCAAAAGATTCAAAAGGATGATGAGGAGAAGAAAAAGGCATCACTATGAGAACAAGAGCAAGGACAAGCGTAAGTCAAGAACAACGAAGACTTGCTTCAACTGTGGCGAATACGGGCATTTCATTGTGAATTGCCCCCATAGCAAGGAAGATGACAAGAGGAAGAAGAAGGATGGGAAGCCTCAAGACAAGAATATATTCAAAAAGAAGAAGGCTTATGGACAAGCTCACATTGGAGAAGAGTGGGACTCAAACGAAAAGTCCTCTTATGAAGATGAAGAAAAGGTGGCAACCGTCGCCATCAAGAGGCCAACCATGAAGAAATCACTCTTGCCAAACAAGGGTGATTAGAAGAGCCCAAGCCACACATGCCTCATGACAAATAAAGGAAAGCGTAAGGTAATATCTAAACCTTCCAAGTTACCTATTGTTGATGATGATGATGACTTTGATAGCAGTAGCAAAAATGAATTCATGTTTAAGGGCTTAAACAAAAATGCTATAGCTAAAATGAAAATGCTATCGGATGAAATATTTGAACAAGAAGAGCTTCTCAATCAACAAGAAGAATTGCTTATCCTTGAAAAGGAAAGGAACCTTGAGATTGAGAATCTCCTTAAACTTGAGAGAGAGAAGAGTAGAGCACTTGAAAGTGAACTTACCTTGAGCAAGGAAACTTGTGTTGAACTTAAGAGTACGAATGTAGTACTTCAAGATGAACTTGTGAGTTTGACCAAGACTCACAAGAATCTTGAAGCACAATTAAACTCACTTAAGTCAAGTGTCTCAACTACTTCATCCTCCAAGAACTCCTCCTCAACAAATATGGAATCCAACACTAAAACTTACAAATGTGCTAATCTTGTTCTAAACTTGAAAAATGAGGTCAAAGAGGCACAAAGCAAGAATACACACAAAAGTGGGATCTTTGATAAGGAGAAGATCAAATATGCATGTAGTGCATACTCAATCACAAGATCTCCTCTTATCAAAGATGGACTTGGTTATACTATGGGAGGAAAGCAAAATGCCAGAATCCTCAAGAATAACAACAAGTGTGTAGCTTTTGTCAAAGAGAACTCAACTCAAGTCAAAAACAACAACCTTGCATCTACCTCACATGAAATTGCCAAAAATAAAAACTCTACCGTATTTCATAATTTTGATGCATCTTATGTTCTTATGAAGAGCAAGTATGGTCGAGTATATGCTAAATATGTTGGGCCACTCCACAAGAGTCCAAAAACTTGTGTGTGGATGCCCAAATGCCTTGTGACTAACCTCAAAGACCCCAACCTAGTTTGGGTACCTAAGACCAAAGCTTAAATTGTTTTGCAGGCCTACTCCTCCAGTGGCACTAAATGGATGCTAGATAGTGGGTACACTAATCATATGACCGCAGAGAGGAAGATGTTCGTTGAGTATGAAGAAAATGATGATCCAAGTGAAGACATCTACTTTGGCGACAGTAGTCAAGGAAGGGTGCTAGGTACCGATAAAATTGCAATCTCTTCTCAACACTCGCTCTCTCATGTTCTACATGTTGAATCACTAGATTATAACCTATTATCCATATCTCAACTATGTGAGAAAGGTTATAATTGCTTGTTTACTAACGGGGGTGTGACCGTCTCTAGAAGAAGTGATAACTCGATTGCCTTTAAAGGTGTGTTGAAGGGAAAGCTTTATTTAGTGGATTTCTCCACGGATAAAGCTCAACTTGACACATGATTAATAGCAAAAACCAACATGATATTATTGTGGCATAGGAGACTAGCCCATGTTGGCATGATGAACTTACAAAAACTTCTAAAGGGGGATCACATCCGTGGACTAAAGAATGTTGTTTTTGAGAAAGATAGGCCATGTAGCGCGTGTAAAGCCGAAAAGCAAATTAGAGCAGCTCATCCCGCCAAGAATGTAATGACGACAACAAGACCAATGGAGATGCTCCACATGGACTCTTCGGTCCAGTCACCTACATAAGCATTGACGGTAACAAATATGGTTTAGTAATTGTTGATGACCATTCTCGCTTCACTTGGGTATTTTTCTTGCATGATAAGGGAGAAACTCAAAATATCTTCAAGAAGTTCTGGAGGAGAGCTCAAAACGAGTTCTCCTTAAGAATCAAGAAGATAAGGAGTGACAACAGCTCCGAATTCAAGAACACCCAAGTAGAAGAATACTTGGATGACGAGGGCATCAAGCATGAGTTTTCGGCCCCTACTCCCCCGAACAAAATGGGGTGGCCGAAAGGAAGAACCGCACACTAATAGAGATGGCAAGAACCATGCTTGATGAGTACAAGACTTTGGATCGGTTTTGGGCGGAAGTGGTCAACACTGCTTGCCATGCCACAAACCGTCTCTATCTCCATCGACTTTTGAAGAAAACTCCATACGAGCTCCTAACCGGTAACAAACCCAACATATCTTACTTTCGTGTTTTCGGAAGTAAATGCTATATTATCAACAAGAAGCCTAGGACTTCGAAGTTTGCTTCAAAATCTGATGAAGGTCTCTTACTTGGTTATGACTCAAACACCTACGCCTATCGTGTTTTCAACAAAATCTCCGGTTGTGTTGAAATTGCACGTGACGTGGTGTTTGATGAAACTAATGGCTCCCAAGTGGAGCAAGTCAATCAATGTGTGCTAGATGAAGAAGAAGCACCATGTGTAGCACTAAGAAGAATGGGGCTTGGAGATGTCCATCCTCAAGAAGATGTAGGACAAGATACTCCAAGTTCATCACAATCGGCGCCTCTCACACAAGATCAAACTGAGAACCCCAAGATCAAGACGGTCAAGTTCAAGAAGGAGAAGATCGAGGCCATGGCATTGATCAAGGGGGAGACGAAGAAGAAGAAGACCACTCAAGAACTCAAGTGCCTCACCCAAGGGTTCATCAAAGCATTTACCGGGATCACCCCATTGACAACATCCTTGGAGATATCACAAAAGGGGTAACAACACGATCTCGAATGGTGAACTTTTGTGTGTATTACTCTTTTGTGTCCTCCTTGGAACCATTAGGGTGGAAGAAGCACTAAAGGATCCGGATTGGATGGTGGCCATGCAAGAAGAGTTGAACAACTTCACAAGAAACCAAGTGTGGGAGTTGATGAAGAGACCAAACGCAAATGTGGTAGGCACCAAGTGGGTGTTCCGCAACAAGCAAGACGAACACAGAGTGGTGACAAGGAACAAGGCCCGACTTATGGCAAACGGATATGCTCAAGT
This sequence comes from Neostapfia colusana, assembly GCA_030760725.1. NCBI lineage: Eukaryota > Viridiplantae > Streptophyta > Magnoliopsida > Poales > Poaceae > Neostapfia > Neostapfia colusana. Next base: position 1,669,620 of record JASWHV010000010.1, on the reverse strand, counting down.
CGAAGGTTTGGACTTCGATGAAACCTTTGCTCCCATAGCTAGGCTTGAGTCAATTCGTATTCTATTGGCCTATGCTACTCACCATGATTTCAAGTTTTATCAAATGGATGTGAAAAGCGCCTTCCTCAACGGTCCAATCAAGGAGGAAGTGTACGTGGAGCAACATCCCGGGTTTGAAGATCAAGAATATCCTAATCATGTGTTTAAATTGCATAGAGCTTGGTATGAGTGTCTTAGAGAATTTATTATTGATAATGGTTTTAGGATAGGCAAAGCTGATTACACTCTTTTCACAAAGAATGTGGATGATGATCTCTTTGTGTGCCAAATATATGTCGATGATATTATATTTGGTTCAACTAACAAATCTTTTTGTAATGAGTTTAGTAAGATAATGACGGATAGGTTTGAGATGTCCATGATGGGGGAGTTGAAGTTCTTCCTAGGATTTCAAGTCAAGCAACTCAAGGAAGGCACATTCATTAGTCAAACGACGTACAAACAAGACATACTCAAGAAGTTTGACATGGACAAGGCCAAACCCATCAAGACACCAATGGCAACGAACGAGCACCTCGATCTCAATGAAGATGGACCAAGCGTGGATCAAAAGTTATATTGCTCTATGATTAGTTCATTTCTTTATCTTTGTGCATCTAGGCCCGATGTCATGCTTAGTGTATACTTGTGTGCAAGATTTCAATCCTCTCCTAAAGAATGTAACTTAATTGCCGTTAAAAGAATCTTAAGATATTTAGTTCACACACCGAAACTAGGGTTGTGGTATCCAAAGGAGTCTAAGTTTAATCTGATCGGGTATTCCGATGCGGATTACACCGGATGTAAAGTAGATAGAAAAAGCACCTCTGGGACTTGCCAATTCTTGGGTAGGTCCCTAGTATCATGGTCATCCAAGAAACAAAATTCCATTGCCCTTCCCACAGCCGAACCGAAGTATATTGCAGCGGGAAGTTGTTGTGTTCAACTTCTTTGGATGCGACAAACTCTGAGTGATTATGGCCACAATATGAACCACATTCCACTACTATGCGACAATGAGAGTGCCATTAAGATTGCCCATAACCCTGTTAAACACTCTAGGACCAAACATATAGGCATCCGACACCAATTCTTGAGAGACTATTCTATAAAGGGGGACATAGCTATCTCAAAAGTTAGAACCGAAAAACAACTAGCCGATATTTTCACCAAGCCACTAGATGAAAAACAATTTTGTGAACTTTGAAATGAGCTAAACATCCTAGACTCTAGGAATGTGGCATGAAATGTTGTACATCAGAATGCTAGTAATTTGAAATCTTCAAACATTTCACAAACTTCAAAAATATGCATGATTGTGAAAAACTTGTTCTCCTTCTAATTTTCTCTCACATTATTTTTAGATATATTATGGTAATCATCTAATTGTGTGCTTTGATATATATTGACCATGTTTGTCTAATAGAAGATGAAAGTAAATTCACCTTGATCACTCTTGGCGAAATTCTAATATATTGGAATTTATAAGCCTTCAAGGACCGGACTAGTCCGCCCTGCAGGCCGGTAAAGTCCGGATATCTTAAATAGTCTGAGATGCAGCAGACAAGTCCATAACGGACTAGTCCGGACTGCATCCGGACAAGTCCGGACAACAGACTAGTCCGGACCTAGTCTGACATACCGGACTAGTCCGGACATGAAACCGGACTAGTTCGGCCCGTGGAGACTTAACCTCCAAGGGTCAGGGCCGAACCCCCTCCCTCTCCCATTCACTTATACACCTCTCTTCTCCTCCAAACTTGCCCCACTGGCGATTTTAGAGCTCTCCCTCAAATCCCTTGAATGAATCCTCGATTCAAGCCTTGTGGAGTGCGGGATACCCTTTCCCAACCATCTCTGCTCCTTCGATCCACGGATTTCATCAAATCTCTTCGTTCTAAGATACTTTTTGACCTAACTTCGATTTTTCGCAAATCCCTTGTTTCTAGGTCATGTTTCTAGTTCCTTAGGCCTTCCCTGATGTTCTTACACCATATTGTTGCATTCCTTGTAGTATTGCGTCTAGTTCTTGTGAATTTGTGCTTAAATCGCTTAAGTTAGTGTTTAAAACTATAGAGTCCGGACTAGTCCGGGCACTGGCCGGACAAGTCCGGACTAGGCAGACTAGTCTGTCCCAAGCCCGGACAAAACCGACTGATGCAGTTTTAGCCCCTAACTTTGTGAATGTACACTAATTCAAACGCAATGCTTTCGTGTCTAATATTTCCCTTTTATCTATCACCAGATCATATCGGGATCCGGAGATAGTCCTCTCTCCAACCCCAAGGCCTAAGTGGCTCACCAAGCCGCCTATCGTGCAGTAGCCGAGGCCAAAGCGGGTGAGGCTACAGCTAGGGAGGCTCGGACAAAGAAACGGGTTGACAGGGAAGCACAAGCATCTCAGTCCGTTGATCCTCCAAGAAGGAAGAGGCTAGTTACCTTGAAGGAAAAACAACAAGCTCAGTCATAGGGAGCTGCCCAAGACAAAGGGAAAGGAAACGCAGCAGATCCTCAGAGGAAAAATGCTTTGGCCAATAGGGGTCTTGTCATTCGTGACACCCTACGCGTGGAAGGGGGAATCCCCCACAAGGACCAGTTGGGCCACTTGAGAGAGCACCTCCAATGCACAATCCAAACCGCTAACCCAATTTGGCGAGTGCAACATTCAAAGGCAAGGGAGCTGAGAAAGCTAGAAGGCTAAGAGAGGAAGAAGTCTACAAGTATGAGAAGGCCACATCAGACCCTCGCTTCTGGTGTGACTTCCATTGTGACTATTACCGGCTTGTGTATCTTCCAATGAAGACACCGGTAGTCGATGCTCAGTGGGTGGATTGGTCCTATATGGAGAACAAGAAGCATCAAGCGTTTGATGCAGCGATTGAAGATCTAGAACGCCATGGGATCAAGGACTTGATGGGTTTTCAGTATGATTGGAACATCGAAGTCATAGTCCAATTATACACCACCTACTACTTCCACACCTATGGAAACAGGAAGATCACTTGGATGACAAATGGTGTGGTGTACTCGGTGTTGTATGATGAGTTTGCAAGGATCCTCGGGCTTGAAGAGCATTTGAACTATGAGATCATAGTTCACAATGAAAGGACATTGGGAAAGGATGACTTGGACTTTATGTACCCATCATACCTCACCTATGAGCCATCCTCAACTCACAACATCAAGCCTTTCTTTGGAGTGCTCAACCGAGTCTTGAGGAAGACACTAGCTCCCAAGGATGGATATGTGGGGATGATACAAGGGTATCTAAGGAACTTGTTGAAGCTACTCAATGAAGAATAGAGGTTCAACGTTTTCGACTATATTTACAATGATATTTTCAACATCTCCTACACTCCAAACAGGTCTTGTGGTTATGCACCATATATTATGTGCATGATCGAGAAAGTCACCTGCGTGAAATTTGCCAAGGACGTGAAGCACAAGAAGTTGCGTCCACAAATGTCGACTCCTCTTCCTCGCCCTCCTGTGTCCTTGGGTAGGAGCTCCTCTGCAGCTCCATCCTCTTCAGCTAGGCCGTCTGCTCCTGCATCGTCGAGTGGCTCTTCTAAAGGGCTACTCAAAATCTTCAAGGCAATCTTCTCTTCATGCTAGAAGGTGGAAGTTCGCACACAAAAAATGAAGCAACGCCAAGAAAATTACCTCAAGGCAATGTGCGACAAGATGGAGATACCTATGTCTCCACCGTCATCGGACGATGAAGGAGTAACCGAGTTTGCCAATCTCACCGAGGACGAGCTTGCCTACTTTGGTGAAGGTGGTTCCTCCTCTGCTGCTCCTCCTACCTCCCACGCTCATCATGAGGATGACGATGAAGACGACGATGAAGATGAAGAGACTCAAAGTGAACAAGGCGAAGATGAAGATGAAGACGATAGCGATTAGGCCCTTCTCTCTTTTATTTTCCTTTTTGGTGCTTTGTTGCCAAAGGGGGAGAGAAAGAGGGGGAGTAGTCTAGTTTAAGCTTTTTAAAATTCTTGTCTTGTTTTGTAATGACTATGCCACATTATGTTGTTTTGTAATGACTATGCCACATTATGTTATTTTGTAATGACTATGCCACATTATGTCTTCAAATATGCTATGTTGAGATGATCTTGTTAGTTGATGTCATTTATATTCTCCTCAATGCATTTTACACTCCTTTTATCACATCACACTTAGACACCCCACCATAACACATGTGTGTATGCATAGAACTCATTCATGTGCATATTTTTCTTGACAGACTCTTGTGCACACATTTAGGGGGAGTAAATCATACATATATGTATTATGAAAACAAGCTCTTATATCCATTAATCAAGAGTCTTAATGTGTTGTCATCAATCACCAAAAAGGGGAGATTGAAAGTGCATCTAGGTAATCCCCGTGGGTTTTTGATGATTGATGATGACAATTAAGATACTAATGAGCTTTACTGAGTATGAGCACATGTCTTTGAGATAAGAATGAATGTGGAGTCTCTTAGAAAGCAAAAAGGAAAATAAGAAGACTTGCAAGAGTAAAAAATAGAATTTTATTCTTGAGTTTCACATTTTCTAGTTGTGTATAGGGTCTTCTCTTTTAGAGTGCTTGAAAAAGAGCTCAAATCGTTAGTTAGAATCTTGGGAGGGAATAGTCATAGGTATGGCTGAGAATCTAGACCGGACTTGTCCGGACTCAAGGCCGGACTAGTCCGACTCAACCGGACTATTCCGTTTTGGACCGGACTACAAGTCTCTGAGTGAGTTTGAACTTGTCCGTTTTAGGCTAGACTAGTCCGTTCTTGTGTAAGTCTGAGCCCTTCTAAGACCAAGTTCCAGAAGGCCGGACTAGTCAGCCCATGGGGCCGGACTAGTCTGCCTGTCGGACTAAGCCGCTTAGGTCCGGAGGAAGTACCTCTAAATGACCTCGGACTAGTCCGCTCAGCTGGTCAGACTAGTCTGGTTTCTTTAGACTAGTCCAGTTTAGGATGGAACAATTGTTCTTGTGTGAGCTTTAACTAGTCCGGATATGGCCAAATTAGTCCGTAATGTGAGATTAGAGAGTTTTTGAGATGAAGTTGGTAAGACTGGACTAGTCCGCTACTAGCCAGACTAGTCCGTTCTCACCCGGAACAAAGGTTCCTGTGTGAGATCAGACTAGTCCGCTCCTCAAAGGACTAGTCCAGGATTTTATGACCTTTTAATTCAAAGGTCGCGGGGACTTTAGTTGGTATCCTTTGTGACGTAAGTGGTCCCCCAAAGTCGGACTAGTCCGGGGTTCTAGCGAGACTAGGACTTTAGTAGGTGTAACGGTTAGATGTCGAGATCCCTATAAAAAGGGACCCCGGTTTCAAAAGGGAAGTTATGCAACCCTGAATGTAGACTAGAGGGGGGTGAATAGGATTTTCGATGCTTTGTTGAAACCTGAAACACTTAGTAGTCTATCAAATACAGAGAAATCGGACTAGTCCGGTAGAGTGCGGACTAGTTCGTTTTCTAAACAGAGAAAAATCGGACTAGTCCGGTATACGTGGACCAGGGAGATCAAGATTGATCAATGTTCACTTCTAATACTTTATGCAGCGGAAATTGAATGATAACTTAGATGTATTGCAATAATAATACAATGAATGACAGGAATCAACTTGATTTTAATGTTTGAACGTGAGTTTCAAAGGATTGATTAAACACTCTAAAATGATGAACAATTAATAAACAAGAGTGGGAGACAAGTGTTTATCCCGAGGTTCGATTCCATGAAAGCAATCTACGTCCCCGTTGAGGAGTCCACTAAGGACCGGGTCTTCTCCAACCCTACCCTCGTTGAGTCGCCACAAAGGCCGATTCTCTTCCACTAATCACAAAGGGCAATAAACTTGTTCAAGGGGCCTTCTCACAAGTTGAGGGCTCCCCAAGAAATACAACGAACGAATGAACACGTCTCAACACACTCAACAGATGAACAATTAACAATGAAAAGTGTGCGAGAGATCAAACCCAAGAGCTCAAGATGGTGTAGAACTAGTCTCTCCTTTGATCAATTGTCAATCCACAAGAATTGATCCTTCTTGGGTTAGAATGTATGGAGAGAGGTGAATTTTTGGCTCTTCGGAGGTGTGACGGCGCAGGGGGGGTCAAAAGTTGTGTTGATATGGCCATACACCTCTTTTTATAGTTGGGTTTCCAAAGAGTACGTTAGGGTTTGCGATGTCTGGACTAGTCCGTGGTTTACTCCGGACTAGTTCGGTGTGCGGTGTTTAGAAAACCCTAAGTGTCGTGAGATATCGGACTAGTCCGTGATATTGTGGACTAGTTCGTTTTCTGTCCAGAGACAAAATTGGACTTGTCCGGATGATATCGGACTAGTCTATTTGCTGGTCAGAAAGAAAATCGGACTAGTCCGGCTGATATCGGACTAGTCCGGACGTGTTGAAATTGTGCAGTTAGTTAGATTTCTTTCTCTTGAGCTCTTAGGGTGTGTTTCTCCAACACATTCTATACTAAGTGATCTATTTTTTTCAGTTATTGAGCTCTTATCACTTTGGATCCTCCTTCTCCTTTCTTTTTGCTCTTTTCTTCTTATTTTCTTTGAGAACCTGCGCTCATTGTCTCATTTGTTTGTCATAAATCAACCAAAACCCACAGGGGTGCCTAGATGCACTTTCAATCTCCCTCTTTTTAGTGATTGATGAAAACCAATTGAGATCTCACAAATATGACAATAAGAATTCAGTTTTTCATAAAGTGTGCACATATGAGTTTTGAACAAAATATGCAATGAAGACATGAGACATATGTGCACTCTTTCTGGTGGGGTGCAAAACTACATGTGTGATTAGTAATTTTGATGTAAATATCATTATGAGCATAATCATCAAGAGTTATAACATATATCATTCATCAAAAGCATAGCATAGTCATTATTTCACATCATGAAAGCATAAAGATGGCATAATAGCATAAGTCTTACAACAGCATAACAGTCTTACACAAGCTCAACTCTTAAGCTAAAATACAAAATGAAAAAAGACCTACGACCTATAACTCCCTCTCAACCTCTCCCCCTTTGGCATCAAGACACCAAAAAGAAGGAGAGAAGGGATCTACTTGTCGTGGCCGACTCACTCCTCGTTGTCCGTCCTTTCTTCATCTTCGTCATCAGCCTGAGGAAGAGGAGGAGAGGAACCACTCGTCGTGCCAAAGTAGGCACGCTCTGAAGGAGAGAGAGGAGGAAGCTCTGTAAACTCAGATGCAGAGTCCTCTGAGATGACCGGGGATCTAATGGGCTCAATCTCCAGTTTTTTGGCATATTTCTTTGACATTTGCCTTCATGTATCTCATCCCTGCTTTTCCTGCCTTGTTCATCTTATGTAGCTTCACTTAAGTTTTGCGGCAAGAGCTGAAGATAGCAGCCAAAAACTTCATGATCCCACTGGAGGAACCTTTCTGTGGAGAGGCCCTAGTCTTGGATGTAGGCCTTGCCTCTTCATGTGCTCTTCTGGATGTTCTTCAGGTGATCTAGGTGAGGGAGCAGCTGGGAGGGAGGCCCGAGGAGGCTTCTGAGTCCTTAGAGCAGTGTGCTCTACATCCTTCACAAACTCAATTCCTATGACTTTCTCAATCATGAACATCAAGAAAGGAGCATGGCCACAGGAACGGTTTGGTGTGCAGGATATGTTCACCATGTCATTCCAAATATAGTCGAAGATATTAAATTTTCTCCTCCTGCTAATCACTTTCATCAAGGTTCTCAGATAACCTTGGACGCTCCCGGCATCTCCATCCTTTGGAGCAATTGTCTTCCAGAGCACTCTGTTGAGAACAATGAAGAAAGGCTTCATGTTCTTGGTTGAGGGAGGGTTGAAAGGAAGTCGAGTATCATAGAGGAACTCCATCTTTTCCTCCACCACTCCCTGATTGTGAATCACAATCTCGATCCATTTCTGCCTCAAAGTCGGAGAGACTTTCATTTGTTCCCGACATGTTTTCTGACAAGGAAGATAAAGTGGGTATGAATAATCAAGAATGACAAAAGATTGCATTGAGTTGACATAAGCTAGGATTCGCTAATAAGATCTCTGAATCAGGGCATACCGGACTAGTCCGGTGTTCAGGGTCAGACTAGTCCGGAGTACCGGACTTGTCCGCCCTAATAACGGACTAGTCCATTATATGCCTTCTCAAGCCCTAATTTGTTGAAATTTGAGATTATTCATTGCAAATGTGATCTAGGGTACATGTAATACATCAATGAAACATGTATTGACTAGAGGAGCTAAGCTATTTGAGCAAAAACAAGGAAGATTGAAGGTTCTAGGGTTTGGAGAGAAGTTTACCAAATCCTTCGATTCGAGGTGTTGAGGAAGTTTTTGATCCGGACTAGTCCGGGGTCTTTGATCCCTTGGCAGTGGAGAACGATTTCCGCGGAAATTTGAGAGGTTTTGGTGGAGAACTTGCAAATTCACCTTGGGAGCACTTGAGTGAGGAGAGAGAGAGTTGGGAGGGTTATGAGCATGAAGGAGATTAGGTTTGAGCCGTCCTTAGGGTTATGGAGTCAAAATATCAGACTAGTCCAGACCATATCGGACTAGTCCGTTTTCTGTCCAGAGAGAAAATCGGACAAGTCCATGGTTGTCCGGACTAGTCCGGACTAACGGACTAAGTGCGGACTAGTCTGCCAGTGCGGACTAGTCCGGGGTGACCACGGAGGTGTATAAGACATATATATGTATTCAAGGGTTTCTATTGGGAAATAAGGTACAAAGGCACATAGGTATTCTTGATGAATATGATCAGTAAACATACAACAATCAAGCTATGACCATAATTCATCAAGGTCAAGTAATTAACATAGTTTTTAAGAGAAAAATAGAGAGAGATGATTTTTCAACATAATTAACATGATTTTAAGTATGGCATACAGATATGCAAGTTTTCAAGCCATGTTTCGAGCATCAAGGATATTTAGTTCATTTCAGAGCTCACAAAAGCGTTTTTCATCAAGTGGCTTGGTAAAGATATCGGCTAGTTGTTTTCAGTGTTGACATGGGAAATGGCTACGTCTCCTTTCATTGAGTGATCTCTCAGAAAATGATGTCGGATATCTATGTGTTGACACGACCCCACGGTCTTGTCGAGCTAGGATCACGCTGAGGGGTGCTGCGTTGTACAGACCGTATAACACACGTCAAAGGTACAAAGCGGAAGCGAAATTTTATTACATAAACAAGTTATGAGCATGTTTACATCAAAATAAGTTCAGTCTACCCTCGCGTGCGTAGACTAAGCATCAAGTGCACGTTCAGCCCTTGAACGTGTCCTTGCTAGCACACACGCACACTAACTCTGCGGCGTGCATGACTCCCACTCGAAGGGGTGCCCCTCCTGGGATTCCGTCTCCTCTTCGGGAGTCCCTTCCTCATAGAACCCTGCAAAAGCTTCAAACACAAGCAGTGAGCATGAAGGCTCAGCAAGTCTGACCCGTCTCACCTAAACATGGAACTTCTAAATGAGGGGTGATGGGTACATGAGGTAAAATCATTTGCAAAGGACTCACCTAATTAGTAGAACCTTACTTTCAAGTTTTAGCAGCAGGTTGTGGAGAACCTTACGCTAAGGCACATGAGAGAGCCGCAATCAAACAAGAAACACATTTCTCTCATGTACTTTGCCCAAAGTTGAAACGAACTTTAGTTAGCTCTAAACTACAGCAAATCATTAGCATTCAGAGTCCATCTTTCAATCAGCAACATTTTAACATGTAACTAGCCTGTTCTTTCTACGTCACGGTACAGTGAACAAGTGGTACCCACTGACCGCGAGGGACGGCGGTTATAATCGATTTACACCTGCAGGATTACCCGAACAACCCGTCACGTATGCCCGTACTCGATGTTGCCTACAACAACCATCACGGACGCCGTACGCAACCACCTTTCGCCCGTCTGCCAAATATTGAACCGGTCCCATCGTCTCGAGCAAGAGGTCTCTGCACACGCATCTCAGTGCCGCCAGCCGATTTACACCTCAAGCTCTCAACCTACCCTCTGAACGACGGGCAATGCCTCAACACCCAGCTACCCGAGTTACATCGGTTTCCCAATTCCCATATAGTCGGTAGGTCTTCGGTACTGTTCTAGCTTGTTCAACAGGCCCGCACATGGCTCGGTCCAAAAATCGACGCAAGCGGAGCTACAGCACACAGGCCCCAAAGTCCTGCTGCCCTTACCCTCCGCTCGGTCTCATTTTCTTGCCATGTGTTTCAGGTGCTATCACTACCCGAGTGGAGTGCCTCTAGCCTATGCTCGCGAGTAGTTCCAACTACTCGACTTGTACCGAATCCTACTCTATCATAGCCATGCAGTAACTAACGGGGTTTGCAATCCTAAACCCAACCCATGGTTCTCTTGGCTATGCAGTGGGGCTTCCAAACAAGACTCTAATGCAAAGAATAAAGTAAACAAGTATGTGCTCAAAACAATAAAAATTTGTAAAAAGGTTAATACAAACCGGAGCTTGCCTTGCTGCTCTTGGTCGTAGGCTAGCTGCTCCTCCGGAGTTACGAAGTCTAGGACTTCGGGTTCCTCCTCGACCTTAGCGACTACATGATAAGAGAGGTACATGTATTAATTTGAATGCATTTATATTAAGTTTGAACTTGTGAAGCTTATAAGTCCCACTAGACAGACTCAATGACTGTGAAACTTTTACTGTGGCTTGGTTACAACCTAAATAGAAACTGGGTCAAGTTTTAGTTGCAGCAAAGCTCATTTGAGCCCTCCACAATTAATTATGTCCTTGACTTTAATTGGAACTCTTAGGGTGCTCTAAGGATTTTCACGAAACAAACTATGACTTTTTGAAAACTAGATTTTCAGAGGGTTCTAATGGAGTTGGTCTCACTTAATTTGGAAGTTCCTAACTAAAGATATGAGCTAAACAATTTCAGAGAAAATTCTGAAAATGCTTCTGAACATTTTCTATTTTCTCTGGAACAGTTTCACTAATCACACCATTAGGTGGATTAAATGAGCTCCAATGGGTCTGAAATTTTTATGGTAGTTCAGGGATATTTTGGTGAACATCCCAGACAAATTTCAGGATTTGCATCCACAGGATTCTCCAGTTAAAATTCCAAACAGTTTAAAATTTGAGGAATTAATTCTGGAAAAATAAGGAATTTCTTGAAGTGAAACTTGATTTGCTGGAAAGTTCTCAGAGAGCTGAATCCAGCGAAATTTGGTTCACTCAATTTGGAGCTTTCTAGCCAAAGTTATGAGGATTTGAAGTTTGAAGGAAATCTGAAAATCGGGGAAAAGTTTAAACTCGCGAGTGGGCCCCGGGGACACGCGCCGCACGCCGAGGCGACAGCACACTGCGGCCCACAAGGATTTTGCGCGCCAGCACACCCGATCCCGGCCGCAGCCCGATCCCGATTCAAAATATCGGCCGCTGACAGCTGGGGTCCACCCCCTTCTTCAACCTCGCGACGCCCGCGCTCCGCCGCTGAGGGACATCGCTGGAGAGCTCGCCGCCGGCTTCTGTACAGCTCCAAACTTCACGATTTTAGCCGCTCCTGCCTACTTTCACTCGGGGAACATGTTTCTGGGGTCAGCTCTTCATGACAACGGCCGGTGCATGGTCGGCGACGAGCCACCGCCTCGGAACAACTTCGGTCGTGTCGGCTGACTCCCCTAGCACCTCAACTACTCGAGGAACCGGTCGGGAAGCATCAGTGGACCTCAGGGAAGGTCGACATGAGGTTGAGGCAGCTCGGGGAAGGCCCGAAGTAGGTCCTCACCGTGCGCCCGATGCCTCCCGTTTATTCCGCCATTGGTAAACCTCGAATTACGCCGGGTACAGAGGTTCTCCGGCCAAGGTTTGTGAAGGCAACTTGTGTGTTACCGTGTCTAGTTTGTGTGAGAGCGGATTGAGACCCCATAATCCTTTCTCGAGCACGAATTCAACAGAATCGCACCCGAAGGCCGTTCTGCACACAGAAAGGGGAAAACTGGAAATTCGCCGCCGGTGAGCAACCACTCGAGCTGTGGCTCGTGGGTGAGCAGCACCGGTCACTAGCGCGTCCTAGGGTGCCTTGGCTCGGGCGTGACAACGCCCCAGTTGGGCTGTCCACAGGAGCCCGAGGTGCGGCGGTTCTAAATCACCGAATTGATCTTTCGGCACAGCCGATATCAATCGGTTTCAACTGAATTCTAGCAGCGGGGAAGACGGAGGAAGGTCTCTAGTACCTTGCCGTGGCTCTGGAGGGGACGGAGGAAGCTGTGATCGGCGCTCTCCGATCGATTCCGAGCTGCGGAAAATTTCGGCCGGCGCTGAGTTCTTGCGGGGGAAGAACGGGTGATGCTTCGGCCGAGGAGGGGGGGCCTTAAGAAGGCTCTGCACCGCCTCATGCCCGCGCGTGGCCAAGCAGCTGCTGGCGCGGCGGCTTCCCTCGGTGGCGATCGCAGCGGCGGCGCGGTTAACCGAGTGAGAAAATTTCAGTCGGTTTGAGTTGAAGTGGTGGCTGACATGTGGGCCCCACTTCCAGTTTTAACCTCTGAAATTTACTCCTAATCACTTTTGTAAACAGTGAGCCCCATAGTACCCCTGGTAATTCAAATTATTCACCCATGAGCCATTTGAATTGAGTAGAATTCAAATTGGGTGTGGTTTTGAGTGAATTTCAGCACAAGTTCAGTTTTGAATTCAAATAAAGTTTGAATTTGTCCCACTTAGCTCATGTCAAGATCAACTCCAAATGGAGTGAAAATTGGTGTATGAGCTCACAAAAATGTGCTGAGTAAGAATATGCCTCCCGCTTTTTAAATTCATGGGATAAAAACAGTTTGAATTTGAATATGGTTTCAAACTGCCCTCTTTCTAACTATACCCAAAATGACCTCAAAAAGGTTTTGAATTTGGGTGAAACTTGGCATGGACATCCTTAGCAAAGTGTAGGAGTTTTCATATGTCCAGCCCACCTATATCACATGTGGGAAATACCACTTTTGCAATGTGTGAGTTTGTTCTCTAATGAGCATGTTGATGGTGGTTACTGTAAGGGCCTCAGTTTTTGACACAAAATTGAAGTGTTCATCACCACACCACACACCTCATTTGAGGAAAGATGATGAACACAAATGAAGAGCAAGTAACCACCATCAACATGCTCATTAGAGAACAAACTCACATATTGCAAAAGTGGTATTTCCCACATGTGATATAGGTGGGCTGGACATATGAAAACTCCTACACTTTGCTAAGGATGTCCATGCCAAGTTTCACCCAAATTCAAAACCTTTTTGAGGTCATTTTGGGTATAGTTAGAAAGAGGGCAGTTTGAAACCATATTCAAATTCAAACTGTTTTTATCCCATGAATTTAAATGTTGGAGGCATATTATTACTCAGCACATTTTTGTGAGCTCACACACCAATTTTCACTCCATTTGGAGTTGATCTTGACATGAGCTAAGTGGGACAAATTCAAACTTTATTTGAATTCAAAACTGAACTTGTGCTGAAATTCACTCAAACCAAACCCAATTTGAATTCTACTCAATTCAAATGGCTCATGGGTGAATAATTTGAATTACCAGGGGTACTATGGGGCTCACTGTTTACAACAGTGATTAGGAGTAAATTTCAGAGGTTAAAACTGGAAGTGGGACCCACATGTCAGCCACCACTTCAACTCAAACCGACTGAAATTTTCTCACTCGGTTAACCGCGCCGCCGCTGCGATCGCCACCGAGGGAAGCCGCCGCGCCAGCAGCTGCTTGCCCACGCGCGGGCATGAGGCGGTGCAGAGCCTTCTTAAGGCGCCCCCCCTCCTCGGCCGAAGCATCACCCGTTCTTCCCCCGCAAGAACTCAGCGCCGGCCGAAATTTTCCGCAGCTCGGAATCGATCGGAGAGCACCGATCACAGCTTCCTCTGTCCCCTCCAGAGCCACGGCAAGGTACTAGAGACCTTCCTCCGTCTTCCCCGCTGCTAGAATTCAGTTGAAACCGATTGATATCGGCTGTGCCGAAAGATCAATTCGGTGACTTAGAACCGCCGCACCTCGGGCTCCCGTGGACAGCCCAACCGGGGCGTTGTCACACCCGAGCCAAGGCACCCTTGGACGCGCTGGTGACCGGTGCTGCTCACCCCCGAGGCACAACTCGAGTGGTTGCTCACCGGCGGCGAATTTCCAGTTTTCCCTTTCTGTGTGCAGAACGATCTTTGGGTGCGATTCCGTTGAATTCGTGCTCGAGAAAGGATTAGAGGGCCTCAATCTGCTCTCACACAAACTAGACACGGTAACACACAAGTTGCCTTCACAACCCTTGGCCAGAGAACCTCTGTACCCGACGTAATTCGAGGTTTACCAATGGCGGAATAAACGGGAGGCATCGGGCGCACGGTGAGGACCTACTTTGGGCCTTCCCCGAGCTGCCTCAAGCTCATGTCGACCTTCTCTGAGGTCCACTGATGGTTCCCGACCGGTTCCTCGAGTAGTTGAGGTGCTAGGGGAGTCAGCCGACATGACCGAAGTTGTTCCGAGACGGCGGCTCGCCGCCGACCATGCACCGGCCGTTGTCATGAAGAGCTGACCCCAGAAACATGTTCCCCGAGTGAAAGTAGGCAGGGGCGGCCAAAATCGTGAAGTTTGGAGCTGTACAGAAGCCGGCAGCGAGCTCTCCGGCGAGGTCCCTCGGCGGCGGAGCGCGGGCGTCGCGAGGTTGAAGAAGGGGGTGGACCCCAGCTGTCAGCGGTCGATATTTTGAATCGGGATCGGGCTGCGGCCGGGATCGGGTGTGCTGGTGCGCAAAATCCTTGTGGGCCGTGGTGTGCTGTCGCCTCGGCGTGCGACGCGTGTCCACGGGGCCCACTCTCGAGTTTAAACTTTTCCCCGATTTTCAGATTTCCTTCAAATTTCAAATCCTCATAACTTTGGCTAGAAAGCTCCAAATTGAGTGAACCAAATTTGTCTGGATCCAGCTCTCTGAGCACTTTCCAGCAAATCAAGTTTCACTTCATGAAATTACTTAGAGCACCCTAAGAGTTCCAATTAAAGTCAAGGACATAATTAATTGTGGAGGGCTCAAATGAGCTTTGCTGCAACTAAAACTTGACCAAGTCTCTATTTAGGTTGTAACCAAGCCACAGTAAAAGTTTCACAGTCATTGAGTCTGTCTAGTGGGACTTATAAGCTTCACAAGTTCAAACTTAATACAAATGCATTCAAATTAATACATGTACCTCTCTTATCATGTAGTCGCTAAGGTCGAGGAGGAACCCGAAGTCCTAGACTTCGTAACTCCGGAGGAGCAGCTAGCCTACGACCAAGAGCAGCAAGGCAAGCTCCCGTTTGCATTAACCTTTTTACAAATCTTTATTGTTTTGAGCACATACTTGTTTACTTTATTCTTTGCATTAGAGTCTTGTTTGGAAGCCCCACTGCATAGCCAAGAGAACCATGGGTTGGGTTTAGGATTGCAAACCCCATTAGCTACTGCATGGCTATGATAGAGTAGGATTCGGTACAAGTCGAGTAGTTGGAACTACTCGCGAGCATAGGCTAGAGGCACTCCACTCGGGTAGTGATAGCACATGAAACACATGGCAAGAAAATGAGACCGAGCAGAGGGTAAGGGCAGCAGGACTTTGGGGCCTGTGTGCTGTAGCTCCGCTTGCGTCGATTTTTGGACCGAGCCGTGTGCGGGCCTGTTGAACAAGCTAGAACAGTACCGAAGACCTACCGGCTATATGGGAATTGGGAAACCGGTGTAACTCGGGTAGCTGGGTGTTGAGGCATTGCCCGTCGTTCAGAGGGTAGGTTGAGAGCTTGAGGTGTAAATCGGCTGGCGACACTGAGATGCGTGTGCAGAGACCTCTTGCTCGGGACGATGGGACCGGTTCAATATTTGGCAGACGGGCGAAAGGTGGTTGCGTACGGCGTCCGTGATGGTTGTTGTAGGCAACATCGAGTACGGGCATACGTGACGGGTTGTTCGGGCAACCCTGCAGGTGTAAATCGATTATAATCGCCGTCCCTCGCGGTCAGTGAGTACCACTTGTTCACTGTACCGTGATGTAGAAAGAACAGTCTAGTTACATGTTAAAATATTGCTGATTGAAAGATGGACTTGATTGCTAATGACTTGCTGTAGCTTAGAGCTAACTAAAGTTCATTTCAACTTTGGGCAAAGTACATGAGAGAAATGTGTTTCTTGTTTGATTGCGGCTCTCTCATGTGCCTTAGCGTAAGGTTCTCCACTACCTGCTGCTAAAACTTGAAAGTAAGGTTCCACTAATTAGGTGAGTCCTTTGCAAATGATTTTTGCCTCATGTACCCATTACCCCTCATGTAGAAGTTCCATGTTTAGGTGAGACGGGTTAGACTTGCTGAGCCTTCGTGCTCACTGCTTGTGTTTGAAGCTTTTGCAGGGTTCTATGAGGAAGGGACTCCCGAAGAGGAGACGGAACCCCAGGAGGGGAACCCCGTCGAGTGGGAGTCGTGCACGCCGCAGAGTTAGTGTGCGTGTGTGCTAGCAAGGACACGTTCAAGGGCTGAACGTGGACTTGATGCGTAGTCTACGCCCGTGAGTGTAGACTGGACTTATTTTGATGTAAACATGTTCATAAACTTGTTTATGTAATAAAAGTTTCGCTTCCGCTTTGTACCTTTGACGTGTGTTATCCGGTGCTGTGCAACGCAGCACCCCTCAGCGTGATCCTGGCTCGACAAGACCGTGGGGTCGTGTCAGCGTTGGTATCAGAGCCCGCTTGAGGTTTAAAACAGTACAAAGGTCATATTTTTCCAAAAATCCAGTGAGGAACGAGTTAGTAGCCCGTATAAGGATGTTATTAGCATATAGAAAGTGGCATATTAACCTATTTGTTTATGTCGGAAAATCGTGTATCTCGGGACATTTATGTCTTGGGGGGTACACGTAAGCGCTGTCCACCAGTGCGCACAAGCTGAAGGGTGGAGCCCCACGGGTGGCAGGTAACCCGACCCGCTTTGATATCCTCTACGACTCTTCATGTCGTTTGGGGTATTCGAGCAACGTCTGTCCCTGGCATGCGTGGTGCAACTTGGGAGACCCCGTCACGTGGTCTGAAACGTGAACACGTAACTCAAGGCGTGTTTGGCTTGAGAACATCCGAGCGAGTGATGACGGCCGGCTGTACGAACTGTATGGATTCCGGGCTCGGTGTGCAGCCGAGTCTGATGATTGCTTGAGTTTTCTGCAGGTAGCCTGACCACTAAACGTTAGACGTATAGCAACCGTGTGCGAGTGACGTTTAGTGCCACTGAAATAACGAAGCCGGCTAAGTCCGGTATAGGTTTTTCTTTGTGAGGACGTAGTACCGACATAATCTGGTGACGCATCGATGTCACACCCAACTAAATGAACAACTTCATTTAAAACTTGAAGGTTTTGATCCAAAGTAGTAAAACTTGATGTAACTCCTTCCCTTGAACCAGATATTCAAAGTTAACAAGTTTTCAACTTATAGGTTGTTAAGGACAGAGCACTCTGTTTTCAGCTGAATCAAGGCTGAAGTTGATCAGAGGTTAGAGGTTGAGTTCTTTCGAGGTTGGGGTCATATGATACATTTCTGGAAAGCTTTGGAAGAGCTTTACAACTCTTCTGTTGAGGTCCAGAGAAGTTTCATCCCTTAACCACTCGAAAAATGCAGTAGAGTTGAAACTGTCCAGAAAACAGGACAGAGTAAAGACTCTCTGTAGACTCTCTGTAAATTAAGCATAACTTCCTGCATAAAAATCCAAAAATAGAAAATGAGGTAGTTCTGGAAATCTTATGAGATAGGTTACAACTTTTTAACAGAAAGTTTTGTCAGATTAGGAACAGAATTAACTGGAATTCTTGGATTAAATCAGTACCTAAAGCAGGGAGGTGCTGTCCAATTGTTTCCAGAAATTCTGTTAACTTTGGCATCTTATAACTTTTGAACCAGGACAGATCTTAGGTCAAGCAAATACTTTATTGAAAGCTATTGAAGTTAGCTTTAACTTTGATGTTAAGCCCCAGAACTGGTTTTGCCTTTAGCATGGCCTAAATCTGGTTGAAATGGAAACTGGTCAGGGCTGTCATGGGAACAGCAGATCAGCAGTCAAATTTGTTTAAAATTTGAACTGTGTTTCCAAGTTTTATGGGTTCAATGACATGTCTTATGTTATAACTCAATGTTTTACTGTTTAAATAAATATTTTACATTTCTCAAATATATTTTTACAGATGACAGCAGATAAGCAATTGGAGAACGGGTGGGTGGTTTCCCACTGTTCTCACCGTAGCGGCTACCCGGAAGCATTGTGGCAAATGCTCCAATATTTCGGGTACGACCAGATGCCGCAGTACTTCGCCAAGGAAGAAGGCGAAGAGGGGAACAAGGCATGGATGATCCATGTCGAGGTTTCCGCAGGACCTACGCCACCCGGTTGGGTGCCCTTCACCGTTACGGTGAGAGGAAGACAACCGGAAGGGGTGTGGCAAGTGGTAGCCCGTGACACCATGTCACGTTTCTGCCAACTACACGTGCAGGCTATGGAGGGCACTCCATACGCGCTCGTTCCGGTGGAGGGACGGGCTCAGCATGTGTGGGAAGAGAGGTACCTGAAGGCAACGGACCTGAGTTGCCCAAGGTACAACCCCGCGGAGGCAAATCTCAGCCTCCAGATGAGGGCGGGAAACGCTGTGATGGACAGCCAAGCTGTTCATACGGAGCATCTCGCCACAAAGCTCAAGGAGAGCACGAGCCGTGGAGACCATTTCGAGAGTGCTCACAGCGCACTCCGCAATGTGCTCCTTCCGACGATCAAGCGACTGAATGAACAACACAATCAGTTGCACCGTCTGAAGAAGGCGAAGAGAAAAAGTCGTGTCGACATCGCGGCATTGCAAGAACTGGTACAAAATCTGACCCAGCAGAACGAGGAACTTACTCAAGAGCGGGACGACGCTATTGAGGAAGGGCAAGGCTGGGAAGAGGATTACAACCAAGCCATGGACGAGGTGCATGCATTGCAGGACCTCGTACCTCCGGTGTTAGGCGTACCGGTGGTCTTGGGTCTTCCAGCAATGGGAGAACCCGGGATGGGAGAAGAAGTGGTAGATCCAGAGCCACCAGCAGAGGTACTGGAGGAGGACGACCCACAGGAGGTCGAGTTCTACTCCGAGTAGGGGGTTACAGTTGCCATGTAGGGCAGCCAGGGTAGTGTAACCCAACTTTTGTAATCGGTGACATGTCGTGTAGACAGTAGCGTATGTATAGGTAGTGACGACATGAGCACGACTTCTCGGAGAACCGAGAATAATGTATCTTGTATAAAGTTTATGCTTTATCAATATATGTGAATGTTGTGCAAATTATTCATGTGTCACTTCAATACCTACTGTTGCATATGGAAATTTGTAAGTAAGACATGTGCTAATTGCTGCTGTTTTGAATTTCAGAATGACGCGTACTCGTGCCAACCCGGACGTTGGGGGTACTAGTCAAGGGGGAGAGACCTCCCAACAGCCTCCCGAGGACTCCTCGGGACAGCAGCAGCAACAGCAGCAACAGCAACAGCAAACACCGCCACCGCCACTGCCAACGGTTACATTGGCCGACATCGTCGCGGCAATGGCGGGTTCACATCAGCAGCACACGGAGTTGCTGCAAACGCTTATCGCCAATACGTCTCACCCAGAGAGACGTCAAGACCGTGAGGAGCGTCAACAGAGCTCCTACTCCGACTTCCTGGCAACTCATCCCCCGGTATTCTCAAGGGCGGATGAACCACTTGACGCGGACAACTGGCTCCGCGCCATAGAGATGAAGTTCGGGCCGCTCCAGATAAGCGAGCAGCGCAAGACTCAGTTCGCGGTCCAGCAGCTCCAAGGGTCCGCGAGCGCGTGGTGGGCCAACTTCTGTGCTTCACAGCCCACCGACCGAGTGATGACCTGGACGGAGTTTCGGACGGCCTTCAGGGCCTATCATATACCGCCAGGTTTAATGAAGAGGAAGACGCAGGAGTTCCTGCACCTGCAGCAAGGGAGCCGGAACGCGCTGGAATATTCCAGGGCGTTCAACGATCTCGCGCTTTACGCGTCATATCACGCAGATACTGACGAGAAGCTGCGGGACCATTTTTACCAGGGGCTTAACCCGCTCCTGAAGGACAAGTTGGCGATGTTCAATCACGGCAGCCTCAACGACATCATTGATGCTGCGATTGTTCAGGTGGACTCTGGCAAGGAGTTAGCGGCGGCGGAGCGAAAGCGAAGCGCGCCGCAAAGCAGCGGAGAAGGAGGCGGTCCTTCTCAGAAGTTTCGGATGGTGAATCGCCCACCATCAGGTCCACGCTAGCAGCCACCACAGCGGTCGATGCCGTTCCGCAGTCGACCGTACTCTTCACTGGCATTTAGGCCGGCACTGCCAGTATCACCTTCGCAACAACAGCAGCAGCGGGCGATGCCGCGTGCGTTTGCACCTCAGCAACGCATGCCGGGCTTCCGTCCCCCGAGCACTACACCAGCAGCGGCCACATGTTACAAGTGTGGTCGTCCAGGACACTTCGCGAGCAGTTGCCCGGAGAGGCAAGGCGGCGAAGTGGCACCGCAGTTTCCGGGGAGGAATCAACCCCGGAACCCTACTAATGCGCGGCGGGCAAACCCTAGGCCCGGCACCGTCCACCAGCTTGCCATTGAGGACGTGCCAGAGGGTGAGCCAATCCTTGCGGGTATGTTCCAACTCCACCAGCATCCCGCTATAGTATTGTTTGATTCGGGTGCCACGCATAATTTTATTAGCCAAGCTTTCATTGCTAAACACAGCTTGCCAATACTACCCACCGATAGTCCATATTTAATTTGTTCACCGGGTGGGAAGACTTCAGCAAGCGTAATGGTTTCCAAGGCGCCATTATGCTTAGCGGGTAGAGTGTACCCCACGTCTCTCATTATCTTAGAGGGATAGAAGGTCGATGTCATCCTAGGTATGTCGTGGTTAACCCGCCACGGCGCTGTTTTAGACACCGTCCTTCGAGTCGTGCACTTAAACTCAGAAGTGCACGGGTCTCACTCTTATTTCTGGACAGTCCAGAAATAAAACTTCCAAGTGTCTATCAAGCCACAACTATCAGATTGGAAGATATTCCAGTAGTCCGAGAGTTCCCTGATGTATTCCCGGACGATTTACCGGGAATGCCGCCCGATAGAGAGGTGGAGTTCAAGATTGAACTTGCACCGGGAACCATGCCAATATCCCGAAGGCCGTACAAGATGGCGCCCAAGGAGTTGGCTGAACTGAAGACTCAGCTCACGGACCTTCTGGAGAAGGGTTTTATTAGGCCGAGCTCCTCGCCATGGGGCTGTTCGGCATTATTTGTCAAGAAGAAGGATGAGACGTTGCGGCTTTGCATGGACTATCGTCCATTAAATGTCGTAACCATCAAGAACAAGTACCCGTTACCACGGATCGACATGTTGTTTGATCAGTTGGTCGAAGCAAAGATCTTTTCCAAGATGGACTTAAGATCCGGGTACCATCAGATTAAGATAAGGGCTGAGGACATTCCGAAGATGGCTTTCTCGACGAGGTACGGACTTTATGAGTACCTGGTCATGTCCTTCGGCCTCACCAATGCTCCAGCTCACTTCATGTACTTGATGAACTCGGTATTCATGCCGGAGGTGGACAAGTTTGTCGTGGTCTTCATCGACGACATCCTGGTGTATTCCAAGTCGGAGGAAGATCACAAGAAGCATCTGCGTATAGTCTTGCAACGGCTGCGGGATCACAAGCTATACGCGAAATTCAGCAAATGTGAGTTCTGGATATCGCAAGTGCCTTTCCTCGGGCATATCATCTCAGCGGAGGGTATCGCTGTAGACCCGAGCAAGATCATGTAAAATCCCCAAAAGTGGTAGCAAGAAAATTCTGCTCATGTGCACTTATGAAAAATGAGGGGAATTAAAACTTTGAATTATAATGGTATAAGTTCAAAGTGAGGGTTTAGACTTTCCAAAACTTCCAAACAAGGAGATCTAAATTCATAACTTGGATCTTCATAGCCCAAATATTCACCCTTTCAAATTTCAGCTCATTTGGAGGAGTTTTCATATTTGTTTGGGATTAAAAGGAAGAGCCCTCTAATCTGAATTTCAAATTCAGTTTCAAATTCCAATTCCCTCAATTTGAAAATTTGGTTTCACAAATGTGTTCTCCACCTTTTAATAAGCAGCCATGCCAAAAATTGGAAACTTTGGAGCTGGTTTGCTATATTTTTGAGGCAATATAAAGTGGAGAATTCAAACTCCTTTTCAAATTCAAATGATCAAACCCCATTCAAATTCTACACCAGAATTCAAACCATTTGAATTCTGCAAATTCAAACATAACTTTGGGATGAAGTAAAGCTTTTAATGTTGAGTTGCTGGAGGGAAAAATATCAGAAAAGTTTGACTAAACAAAGGGGGAGGTGGGGCCCAATTGTCAGCCACCTAAAGCAAACAACCGACTGTTTTTCCCTCTCTCTCTCTCTGTTCCCGGTTGATCGCGGTGCGAAAGCTCCCGGAAAAGCGCTCCACCCGACGTCCTCACCGAGCCACCGAGCTGGTTCTCGCTGGCCGACATCGGCGCGCGCGCGTGGGCGATAAGAGCGGCCGCCCGATTACCCCAGCGCTACTTCTCCTCCTCCTCAGCTTGTGCAGCGCCGCGACAGTCTCATTTCCGCTGATCACCGCCGCTCAGCTCTCTCCGATCGACCACAGCCCTCCAAGCTCGATTGCTCGAGCGCTCCACAGCAAAGAGCATCGCCTGGACGTGCTCTATCCCTTGCCAAGATCCCTTCGAGGTTTGCCGGTCCGAACTGCTCGAGAAATGCGGATTGGCGCCAAAGCTTCAAGGTGCCCGGACCTCGCCGTTTCGGCTCTCCGTCGACAGCAGCAACCGGCCACCCTCTCCCCCGACTTCCTATACAAGAAAGGTGTGTGGACATGTCCTGGTCGTGTAGCCGGAGGCTGTTTAGCGTTTGCTAGGACCGGTAGCGAGAATTTCACTGTTTCCCCAAACGGTACACCGACGGATAGAGCCGGGTCTAACCAAAAATTCGTTGTGCTCGGGTTAGCTCCGCGCTAGATGAGCTTAGAGTAGCTCCAGCACATGCTTGCGCATCTTCCCTAAGTCCTAGCAGCTCAAACGATCAAGTAGAGATGCCAGGTACCGAGTTTTTGTCGCCGCCGGAGTTTTGCGGGCTCGGGTCGCCGGTGAGGTCCCATCTCCGGTGGTTTTCATGGAGGGAGAGCTATGGGTCGAGGATGTCCATGGGACACTGGTGCTTTTGGAGCAAACCCTAGCCCGAAATACCCACGGTTGAGGGAGAGCGAGGTCGCCGAAGTAAGGTTCGACATGGTCGCCGGTGCAAGCACCTTTCCAGCCGTTGTCATCGCCCCCCGACCCCACCATCGTGTTCAGCACGGTGTAGAACTCACAGGCGGCGAGTTTGACGAAGTTTGGACCACAGGAACCCTGTCCCGGCGAGCCTCGCCGGTGTGCGCCGCCGCGGGAGGCGCGGGCAGCGCGAGGAAGATAAAGGAGGGCCGGTCCCACCGGTCAGCCTCCGGGTTCGCGCGAGGATCGGTTTGTGGCGCCGGATCTGGTGCGGCTGCGCGGGAATAACCCCGTAGCCCCCGGTGTTGCTAAAATCTGACTGGTCCGAATTAAACCAGTGGGCCCAGCCCAATTATTTGAAGTTTCTATTAGAGAAATAATTCCAGGAATTAGCTGATTTTTACAATGCCATAACTTTGTGTAGAAAACTCCAAAAAGAGTGAGACCAATTTTGTTGGGTTCCTCATGAGGAGTACTTCACAGAGAAACCAAATTTTGGCTATGAAAATGCCCAGGAATTTCTGTAGAATTGTTTTAGTAAATCCTTTAGGGATTTATTACAGGAGCAATTCTTTATGAAATATTCCCAAATTTGGGCAGCAAATTCTCTTCATAGATACTGATCTCCAGTAAAAATTTGGGCTTCATTGGAGTTCATTTTCTAGGTCAAATTACCTTCCCATGTTCAGCTTTTATTTGGAAAATTCAATTTAAACAGAAAACTTTTCAGAACTCCTATCCAACTTCAAAAATTCATATCCCTCTGATGGTAGCTCCAAAAATGGTGAAACAAATTTTGTTAGAACCATGGAGACTTACCCCAATCAGATCTTCCACCATTAGCTATGTCAAAGCTCCTGAATTGGGCTCAAATTTCAGAGAAGCATTGTACTTGTAGGAATTTTAAAGACTACATTGTGCAATGACATGTCTCCAAATTTGACTCAAGTCATCCTTAGAGAGTCTAGTATCCACCGTAAAAATCCCAAAGCCAATTAAGGATTATAAATAGCAATAGCTATGAATAGAAGTCCAATTCTTATAAATCCTTAATACTTATACATGTATTTTATTACATTTCATGATAGTGACCGAAGTTGAGGATACGCCGGAGCCTTTGGACGTCCTGCCACCGGAAGCTGACTTTCCGTTTAACTCGCAACCAGGCAAGCCCCGGTTTGCACTTAACTACCTTTTATAAAGTTTTCATTTGTATCATTTATGTCTAGGTTGAATGTTTGCATTAGAGTTAGGGTGATTGAAACCCCACTTGCATAGCCTCTTAAAATCCTATGGTGGGTTGGGTAGTTTACAGACTCGACGAGTAGAGAATGCCATGCTAATGTTTAGGATCTCGGTAGAAGTCGAGTGGTTGGAAGCTACTCGCGAGATAGTACTTATTGCACGGGATGAAAAGAGGTAGATAATGGCTTGAGTTGTATGAAAATGAGGCCCAGCAGGGGGGATAGGATGCAGTGAGCAGAGGTCTCACGTGCTTAGCCCTGTTGGTGTCGGTTGAGGACCGTCTGTGTGCGGCCCTGCTGGACAAGTATCGAACAGTACCGGATGCATACTGGCATATGGGAACCAGGAAACCGATGTAATTGGTTAACCTGGGTGTCGAGGCTTACCCAACCGTAAATAGGAGTGGGTTGAGGGTAGCAAGGTGTAAATCTGCCGGTGGGCACAGTCACGCTCCACGCGGGGACCTCCTACCCGTTACGGATGGACCGGTTCGGCATTTGGGTTGCCTTTGAAAGGTTGTTGCATACAACAGAGTAGGAAGGGGTGTGGAATCACACTTCTGAAAGTGGGTGTATGCAACGTGTTATCCGGGTGCGTCTTGATTGCAATCACCGTCCCTCGCGGTTATTTGAGTACCTGATTGTTCACTACGCTGTGACGTAGTAAGAAGTGAAATAAGCCAACTGAAAATGCTGTATTGATCTAAATGTCTTGAATACCTTGATTGCTGTAGATATAGAGCTAATTAAGTTTATATTCCACTTTGGGCATCTCCACATCGGGGGAAAGCGTTTCTTGTTTGATTGTGGACTTCCGATGTGAGGGCTGCCTAAGGCACATGAACCTGCTGCTATAAAACTGAAAGTAAGGATCAACTTATAGGCGTGTCTTTATTGCAAAATCCTTTTCCCATCTTACATATCCTTGCACGTAGAGTTCCATGCCTAGGGTTGACGGTTAAGACTTGCTGAGCCTTCGTGCTCACGGTTGCAATATTTGAGCTGTGTGCAGGTGAGAGTTATGAGGAAGGTTCCGAGGACGAGGCGATGCCCCGGTCGGGGTACACGGCCGAGCTGGAGCCCTGCACGCCGCCGTGAGTCTCCGGTTCCATGCTGCTAGTGTGTAGCGTCCCCGGGCTGGGCGGCTGCACTTTTGCATAGTTAGGGTGAGAGACCTTATATGTATATTACTTCCGCTGTATGAATAAGTTTTGTAAAAAGACTTCCGCTGTTTTATATCAAATAAAAGTTTGTATGTTATCCTATATTCTTTTCGTGTGTGCTGTTGGGTGCCGCATCGCACGGCACCACCCTATGCGAATCCTGGAGTGGGTGAGCCACGGGGTGGTCCCCACAGATCACTCAAGTGCTGAATTGGAAATCCCCGAGAACTGTTCACGAGGTACGGAGTTTCCTCGGGCTCGCGGGATATTATCGGAGGTTCATTCCGAACTTCTCGAAGATTGCCAAGCCAATGACAGAGCTGCTGAAGAAGGCTACCAAATATGTTTGGAGTCCAACATGTGAAGCAGCATTCAAGGCTTTAGTCAAGCACCTGACATCAGCACCGGTTTTGGCGCAGCCAGACACAACAAAACCGTTCGATGTGTACTGCGATGCATCCGGCATTGGGCTCGGATGTGTGCTGATGCAAGACCGAAGGGTAGTCGCGTATGGGTCACGGCAGCTTAGAAACCATGAGCAAAACTATCCAACCCACGACTTGGAGCTTGCTGCCGTGGTACTCGCACTCAAAATGTGGAGGCATTACCTACTCGGTAACCTCGTACATTTATATACCGACCACAAAAGCCTCAAGTACATATTCACTCAGAAAGAGCTGAACATGAGGCAACGAAGATGGTTAGAACTGATAAAGGATTACGAAATAGAGATCCATTATCATCCGGGCAAGGCAAACGTAGTGGTAGATGCGCTGAGCCGCAAGTCACACGTCAATAATCTGACCATCATACCGTTGGAAGAGAGCGAACCACCACTACATGTGATTCCACACGGAGCTCTCTACAACCTAGCTTTGATCCCCACCATCCGTGAAGAGATAGCGGCAGCCCAGAAGAATGACAAGGGCATGTCACATTTGCGGAGACGTGTAGACAGTGGGGAGCTGAAATGTTTCCGGAAGGACGGAGACGGCGTCCTATGGTTCAAGGACCGGATCGTCGTACCCCGAAATCCGGAATTACGGAAGAAAATCTTTGATGAGGCCCACTTGTCAAAGTTTTCTATTCACCCCGGCAGCAACAAAATGTATCAAGAACTCAGAAGCAAGTTTTGGTGGACATGGATGAAGCGAGAGACTGCAAAATACGTGTCCGAGTGTGATACATGTCAAAGGGTGAAGGCAGACCACATGCGGAAACCGGGACTGCTGCAACCACTGGGCATTCCTGCCTGGAAGTGGGAGGACGTGAGCATGGACTTCATCATCGGTTTACCCACAACTCTTCAAAAGCATGATTCTGTGTGGGTGATAGTCGATCGGCTCACCAAAGTTGCCCATTTCATCCCGGTCAACACTAACTACAGCGCCAAGAAGTATGCTGAACTGTACATCTCACGGATCCTATGCTTGTACGGCGTACCCCGTACTATCATATCAGATCGGGGCACTTTATTTGTGTCCCGTTTTTGGGAGCAGCTGCACGCTGCCTTGGGGACGAAACTGATCCGTAGTTCAGCCTACCACCCGTAGACGGATGGGCAAACGGAGCGGGTAAATCAAATCTTAGAAGACATGTTACGAGCTTGCGCTATCAACCACGGCAAGAATTGGGATGATCACTTGCCGTTAGCCGAATTCTCGTACAATAATGGGTACCAAGCCAGCATCAAGATGGCACCTTACGAGGCGCTATACGGTAGGAAGTGTCGCACACCATTGAACTGGTGTGAGTCTGGCGAAAGGGTTACCTTCAGGATTGACCTCGTCAACAACGCGGAAGAAAAGGTTCGACTGATTCAAGCGAACCTAAAAGCCGCTCAATCCCGACAGAAACAGTATGCGGACCGGAGAAGGCGCCCATTACAATTCGAAGTTGAAGATCACGTATATCTACGGGTATCTCCAATGAAGGGCGTAAACAGATTTAGGGTGAGAGGAAAGTTAGCACCCCGATTCATCGGTCCATTCCAGATTACCGAAAGATGTGGATCGGTGGCATACCGGCTGAAATTACCAGAAGCACTTTCCGGTGTGCACGACGTCTTTCACATTTCCCAGCTGAGGAAGTGTCTCAAGCTAGCAACCACCGTTCAGCTGGAGGATATTGAAGAACTGCAACCGGATCTCACCTATCGGGAGGAACCGGTGCAGATTATTGATGAAAAGGCCCGAACCACACGCAACCGTACGTTGTGGTTCTACAAGGTTCTATGGAGTAATCACTCCATGGACGAAGCGACATGGGAAAGCGAAGAATTTCTTCGCGCTAACTACCCCAACTTTTTCACGTCGCATATCCGGTAATTTTTCCACCGTCCTCTCTCTCATTTTCACCTTATAATCTCGGGACGAGATTCTTTTAAGGGGGGGGGGGAATGTAAGGGCCTCAGTTTTTGACACAAAATTGAAGTGTTCATCACCACACCACACACCTCATTTGAGGAAAGATGATGAACACAAATGAAGAGCAAGTAACCACCATCAACATGCTCATTAGAGAACAAACTCACACATTGCAAAAGTGGTATTTCCCACATGTGATATAGGTGGGCTGGACATATGAAAACTCCTACACTTTGCTAAGGATGTCCATGCCAAGTTTCACCCAAATTCAAAACCTTTTTGAGGTCATTTTGGGTATAGTTAGAAAGAGGGCAGTTTGAAACCATATTCAAATTCAAATTCAAAAAGGTTTTGAATTTGGGTGAAACTTGGCATGGACATCCTTAGCAAAGTGTAGGGGTTTTCATATGTCCAGCCCACCAATATCACATGTGGGAAATACCACTTTTGCAATGTGTGAGTTTGTTCTCTAATGAGCATGTTGATGGTGGTTACTTGCTCTTCATTTGTGTTCATCATCTTTCCTCAAATGAGGTGTGTGGTGTGGTGATGAACACTTCAATTTTGTGTCAAAAACTGAGGCCCTTACATTCCTCCCCCCTTATAAGAATCTCGTCCCGAGATTATAAGGTGAAAATGAGAGAGAGGACGGTGGAAAAATTACCGGATATGCGACGTGAAAAAGTTGGGGTAGTTAGCGCGAAGAAATTCTTCGCTTTCCCTTGTCGCTTCATCCATGGAGTGATTACTCCATAGAACCTTGTAGAACCACAATGTACGGTTGCGTGTGGTTCGGGCCTTTTCATCAATAATCTGCACCGGTTCCTCCCGATAGGTGAGATTCGGTTGCAGTTCTTCAATATCCTCCAGCTGAACGGTGGTTGCTAGCTTGAGACACTTCCTCAGCTGGGCAATGTGAAAGACGTCGTGCACATCGGAAAGTGCTTCTGGTAATTTCAGCCGGTATGCCACCGATCCACATCTTTCGGTAATCTGGAATGGACCGATGAATCGGGGTGCTAACTTTCCTCTCACCCCAAATCTGTTTACGCCCTTCATTGGAGATACCCGTAGATATACGTGATCTCCAACTTCGAATTGTAATGGGCGCCTTCTTCGGTCCGCATACTGTTTCTGTCGGGATTGAGCGGCTTTTAGGTTCGCTTGAATCAGTCGAACCTTTTCTTCCGCGTTGTTGACGAGGTCAATCCCGAAGGTAACCCTTTCGCCAGACTCACACCAGTTCAATGGTGTGCAACACTTCCTACCGTATAGCGCCTCGTAAGGTGCCATCTTGATGCTGGCTTGGTACCCATTATTGTACGAGAATTCGGCTAACGGCAAGTGATCATCCCAATTCTTGCCGTGGTTGATAGCGCAAGCTCGTAGCATATCTTCTAAGATTTGATTTACCCGCTCCGTTTGCCCATCCGTCTGCGGGTGGTAGGCTGAACTACGGATCAGTTTCGTCCCCAAGGCAGCGTGCAGCTGCTCCTAAAAATGGGACACAAATTAAGTGCCCCGATCCGATATGATAGTACGGGGTACACCGTACAAGCATAGGATCCGTGAGATGTACAGTTCGGCATACTTCTTGGCGTTGTAGTTGGTGTTGACCGGGATGAAATGGGCAACTTTGGTGAGCCGATCGACTATCACCCACACAGAATCATGCTTTTGAAGAGTTGTGGGTAAACCGACGATGAAGTCCATGCTCACGTCCTCCCACTTCCAGGCAGGAATGCCCAGTGGTTGCAGCAGTCCCGGTTTCCGCATGTGGTCTGCCTTCACCCTTCGACATGTATCACACTCGGACACGTATTTTGCAGTCTCTCGCTTCATCCGTGTCCACCAAAACTTGCTTCTGAGTTCTTGATACATTTTGTTGCTGCCGGGGTGAATAGAAAACTTTGACAAGTGGGCCTCATCAAAGATTTTCTTCCGTAATTCCGGGTTTCGGGGTACGACGATCCGGTCCTTGAACCATAGGACGTCGTCTCCGTCCTTCCGGAAACATTTCAGCTCCCCACTGTCTACACGTCTCCGCAAATATGACATGCCCTTGTCATTCTTCTGGGCTGCCGCTATCTCTTCACGGATGGTGGGGATCAAAGCTAGGTTGTAGAGAGCTCCGTGTGGAATCACATGTAGTGGTGGTTCGCTCTCTTCCAACGGTGTGATGGTCAGATTATTGACGTGTGACTTGCGGCTCAGCGCATCTGCCACTACGTTTGCCTTGCCTGGATGATAATGGATCTCTATTTCGTAATCCTTTATCAGTTCTAACCATCTTCGTTGCCTCATGTTCAGCTCTTTCTGAGTGAATATGTACTTGAGGCTTTTGTGGTCGGTATATAAATGTACGAGGTTACCGAGTAGGTAGTGCCTCCACATTTTGAGTGCGAGTACCACGGCAGCGAGCTCCAAGTCGTGGGTTGGATAGTTTTGCTCATGGTTTCTAAGCTGTCGTGACCCATACGCGACCACTTTTGCAATGTGTG
The DNA here is from genome assembly GCA_030760725.1 of Neostapfia colusana. Taxonomy (NCBI): domain Eukaryota; kingdom Viridiplantae; phylum Streptophyta; class Magnoliopsida; order Poales; family Poaceae; genus Neostapfia; species Neostapfia colusana. The sequence goes on along the minus strand of JASWHV010000010.1, from coordinate 1,638,929 downwards.
AGTTTTGTTCTCTAATGAGCATGTTGATGGTGGTTACTTGCTCTTTATTTGTATTCATCATCTTTCCTCAAATGAGGTGTGTGGTGTGGTGATGAACACTTCAATTTTGTGTCAAAAACTGAGGCCCTTACATGTGTTTAGTTCTAGAGTGCTCAATAGGGTTATGGGCAATTTTGATAGCACTCTCGTTATCACAAAGGAGTGGAATATGGCTCATATTGTCATCGCTCAGTGAGGGTAGGGTTGGAAGAGACCCGATCCTTTGTGGACTCCTCAACGGGGACGTAGATTCCTGTGTGGAATCGAACCTCGGGATAAATCGAGTCTATTGATTACTTTACTTTATCGTTTATTCATTAGAGTTGCTTGTTAGGTTTTGTCTATCTCAAAACTTGTTAATTGCCTTATAGTCGTGAATCTTGCAATCCAATCAGTTTCTCATTCACTAACTCGTTGATTAGATTGTTAGACGACTTACATATCTTCTGCTTAAACAAACTTGAAAAGAAATTCATAAAAACGCAACCTTCACGTAATTTCTATACCTAGACCGGACTAGTCCGCCCCTAGACCGGACTAGTCCAGCCCTTCAGGTTTACTCCGCTGTTTTCAGTAGTTTCAGGTTTTATTAGCCTATTCACCCCCCTCTAGGAAATTTTCACCAGTAACTAGCTGTTGCCACCAGAAAAAGTCCGAATAGTCTGGCCTGTGGGACCGGTGATGTAACACTTCACCAACCAAATGGTCACCGGTGATGTCACACTTCACCAACCGAACGGTCACCCGCCTCCTTTTGAATTCAAATGGTCACAACACCACGGACTAGTCTGATTTACCGGTTGAGAACGGACAAATCTTGTTTACCGGACTAGTCCGGCCTTAAAGGGCGGACAAGTCCGGCTATCCAAGACTTAGTCCCCGCAGCCACTTCCAAGTTTCGAACGAACTAGTATGACTCACAATGAACTAGTCCGATCTCACAAGAATCTCTTGTTCCGATTAGAAACGGACTAGTCTGACCGGGCAGACTAGTCCAACTCCAAAGGGCAGACTAGTTCGGTCCTTCAGGACTTAGCTCCTGAAGGACTCACACACACTCACCACGGACTAGTCCGTCCCCAAACGGACAAGTCCGAACTCACACAAAAACTCCTGGTTTGTCTCACGTCGGATTAGTTTGATGTGACCCGGACTGGTCCGACCTTCCAGCCCGAACAAGTCCGACCCTGTTCTTAACGTTGTCTCAACTCTTCCCTCCACTCAACCTAAACTTGGACTAAGCTCGTAAATGATTCTCAACACTTTGAACCTATGAACACACTCATACTAAAAGACGAAACTCAATGCAAGATAATTTAAACCCTAAATTCTATTCTTCGTGCATTTTCGTTTTTTTCTCCTCTTTTCCCTTTTTGAGTGCATCCATCTCCGTTGATCTTTTAATCACCTGTACTTAAACTTGTAATGCTCATTAGTCCCTTAAGTGTTGTCATCAATCATCAAAACCTACGGGGATTTAGCCTAGATACACTTTCGATCTCCCCCTTTTGGTGATTTGATGACAACACATTGATGTTTTTGATAAAAAATGTAAATGACTTGGTTTTTATAACACACAAGTGTATAACTAGCTCCCCCTAGATGTGTGCATGAATAATTTGCAATAAAAGTGATACACAAGAGTGAGTTCTTGTCACACCCGGTTTTTCCGAAGAACAACCGAGTGAATATCACATGTATGCCAGGATCATTTTCTCATACATGTGATGACAAATAGTGAAGCATCATTTATTACAAGCCAGGTGTCGAATATAAATAAGTCTTACATAGCAAATGTCTCGTTGAACAATAAAAAGTTTATCACAAGTAAATAAACTAGCAGCGGAATATTATTCTTGAGGGCTCCATCACAGGCGTTGCCCGGGGGTCTCCATGAACCTAGAAACCTTCTTCGGGTCCAAAGTCTTGGTCATTATACACCACCTCATTATCTTGACCTGAGCAGCAATATAAACCAACAAATATGCAAGGTTGAGTACCAATGGTACTCAGCAAGTGTGGGAAAATTATATCATGTATGGCTAGAACAAGGAGAGGTTGAACTCATGGTTAAAGCACTATGCAATTAATACCTATCACCTTAGCTTATTAAGCACCTACATTACTACACAGGTGAAATGGTCCCAATCTCCCTTCCCATCATCATCACCAAATAACCATAACATCATTTTCAAATGTTAAGCTCCCCGCTTAACATCCTCAACTTCCAAAACCATCACTCCTCTAATCATGAATAAGTCCAAGCCGCTCTTGACCGTGAGCACGACTGTCATATCAGTTTTTGACTCTGCAGAGTTTGTACCACTGTACCCACATGTAGTGATTTCATCCCCCGTTACCGGGTGGACTAAAAGAACCTCCATTATGCCAGTGGCTACGAACCACATTCACACCTGGTTTGTCTCACGTCGGATTAGTTTGATGTGACCCGGACTGGTCCGACCTTCCAGCCCGAACAAGTCCGGCCCTGTTCTTAACGTTGTCTCAACTCTTCCCTCCACTCAACCTAAACTTGGACTAAGCTCGTAAATGATTCTCAACACTTTGAACCTATGAACACACTCATACTAAAAGACGAAACTCAATGCAAGATAATTTAAACCCTAAATTCTATTCTTCGTGCATTTTCGTTTTTTCTCCTCTTTTCCCTTTTTGAGTGCATCCATCTCCGTTGATCTTTTAATCACCTGTACTTAAACTTGTAATGCTCATTAGTCCCTTAAGTGTTGTCATCAATCATCAAAACCTACGGGGATTTAGCCTAGATACACTTTCGATCTCCCCCTTTTGGTGATTTGATGACAACACATTGATGTTTTTGATAAAAAATGTAAATGACTTGGTTTTTATAACACACAAGTGTATAACTAGCTCCCCCTAGATGTGTGCATGAATAATTTGCAATAAAAGTGATACACAAGAGTGAGTTCTTGTCACACCCGGTTTTTCCGAAGAACAACCGAGTGAATATCACATGTATGCCAGGATCATTTTCTCATACATGTGATGACAAATAGTGAAGCATCATTTATTACAAGCCAGGTGTCGAATATAAATAAGTCTTACATAGCAAATGTCTCGTTGAACAATAAAAAGTTTATCACAAGTAAATAAACTAGCAGCGGAATATTATTCTTGAGGGCTCCATCACAGGCGTTGCCCGGGGGTCTCCATGAACCTAGAAACCTTCTTCGGGTCCAAAGTCTTGGTCATTATACACCACCTCATTATCTTGACCTGAGCAGCAATATAAACCAACAAATATGCAAGGTTGAGTACCAATGGTACTCAGCAAGTGTGGGAAAATTATATCATGTATGGCTAGAACAAGGAGAGGTTGAACTCATGGTTAAAGCACTATGTAATTAATACCTATCACCTTAGCTTATTAAGCACCTACATTACTACACAGGTGAAATGGTCCCAATCTCCCTTCCCATCATCATCACCAAATAACCATAACATCATTTTCAAATGTTAAGCTCCCCGCTTAACATCCTCAACTTCCAAAACCATCACTCCTCTAATCATGAATAAGTCCAAGCCGCTCTTGACCGTGAGCACGGCTGTCATATCAGTTTTTGACTCTGCAGAGTTTGTACCACTGTACCCACATGTAGTGATTTCATCCCCCGTTACCGGGTGGACTAAAAGAACCTCCATTATGCCAGTGGCTACGAACCACATTCACACTTCCCAGGTGTGTAGCCAGGAGATCACTACGAAGCCTTTACAAAGGGATTCCCGACGAGTGTGGGCCCACTGAGGTTTCACCCCTAACAGCATACAAGAGGCTCCAACCCCGCTGCAGTGGCCCCCTCTTGAGCCTTGCGGTTCATATGGTAGTCCAGCTGACACCTATTCCCCGCACCATCCAACACACCCATACTACACCGGGGATACACCTAATTAATTGGCCAAGCTGCCCCATCTCAGCATGTGGTTGGCACTGTAAAGCCAGGTTACATGCTCCATGAACCGGTCCTTAGGATCCAGGCAAGTACCAAACACAAACCCGAGTCTCGTGCACCCAGCACACAACCAAAACATCCAACTTGCCTTGATCCCTACCTCTACATAACTCACAATATCTCATTCAAGAGTATGGTAAAATAAACTGATAATCTCATATCCCAAACATCCCATTCTAAGCATGGCTAAGCATATGCATAATAATAAATGACATGATAAAATAAATCCCAACCCAAGCTACAAGGAAACAGGGTAATGCAATTCTAAGGAAACTTCCAAGCATGGGTTTCATATTTAACTTGACAATGCAAATAATTCTATCTACACATCCTAGCATAGGATCAAAGTGGTCAAGGACACTTGCCTCCTTCTTGCTGCTCTTGAAATGGGTAGTCCTGATCTTGGAAAGGAATAACTTGCTCTTGAGCAGGTTCTACATCATACCATCACACATAGCAAAAGAAAAACAACAATCCATAAGACATGGTTCACACTTCCACTTCATACAAACCACACATTCATATTTATGAAAGTCATTCTCATTTCTATGTGTTGTGGTTACTCTATGTGTGTTGATTTTGGCTTACATGCACTTTTAAACATGTGCATATGATTTCTATTTTTGTATTCATATTTATGTTTGTATATAATATATGAGTTTCCAATTTAAATAAATTCCTTATATTCAATTGATACACCTTTTAGCTACCAAGTGTGCATGAAAGGTATTTTTCTTCTCCATATGTGTCTTCAGAATTTCTACCAACCCTAAACTGAATCCTTTGGATTTTAGAAACTCCATTTATCATTTACTAGTTGCTATATTTTCATATTTATTTTCCTATGCATAAATGTGTACTTTATTATGAAAATAGTAAGACACATCATCTAAATAGAATAGGTTCTGGTCCTAAATAATTTAATAACATATTTTGACCTTTGCCTCTGATGTAAACTATTTCACAATTATTTTCCCTATTTCCTAGAACTATTCTTTACTTAGAAATGTGTCCCTAAATGTGAATAATAAATTAAACAGATTCACTTCAGCCCAAAATATGTTTTTATCTCACTCCAAAGTTTTCTAAATACTGAGAAAGTTTTTAATTTAATTTTTACAACATGTTTGTCCCACTTTTTAAATTTTAAATACTAGCCACATATTCAATTTCCCAAATTAAATATTAAACAGGGCTAAAAAGGTAAACTCACCCCACTACAGGGTCTATAATATTATTTTCAGAATTTCAAGGGGTCTAGCTACACTTATCAGAGGAGTTTTTCCTAATTTTTATTAAGTCCAGGGGCTAAAACTGATTTTTAAATGAATTTACATGATTTTCTGAAGTTCCAGGGGCTAGATCAGAAGTTTCCGGGGCTAGCTCTTATTTCCCGAGAACCCCAGGGGGTAGCACGTAAGAATTCTAGTCTTTATAATGCGGGGCTGACGTGGACCGTCCGATTTTAAACCGACGGCTGAGATTATAATGTCGAACCAGTACGCGGGGATTTAAACCCTACCGTGCGATTTAAAATAAACGGCGCACAAGCGGCCACGTCGCTCTGATCGAACGCGGGTGGCGCTGCCGGCGGCGCACGACGGCGGGAAGCGGCGATCTCACCGGAGACTTTCGGATCTTTGAGAATTCTTCCTAAAACTGAGATTTTATGGCATAGATCGGTGGAGGAGAGGTCGGGGATCTCACCTCGGGGGTTTTCTTGAGCTCGGAGGTCCTGGAAGGTGATCGGCGACGAGGTCCGAGTTGAATTCACGGCGAGGCTCGTCGGCGCTGTGTTTACACCGCAAGTCACCGAGTTTTCTGCACCTGCAAGGTTCCCCGGAAGCGGTGGATCAAGACCAGCGAGTTAGATCGGAGTTTCCGAGCGTAGATCGGCCAGAATTCGGCGGAGAAGTCTCGGTTCTCACCAGAGGAAAATCGGCGGATCGCGTGGGAAAAACAGAACGAGGCCGGGGTTTTTATAGACGGGGAAAGGCGGCGGGGTGGTTTAAATCAAGTCCGCGTCGCCTACGAACAGAATTCAGCGGGGATACGCAGAAATCCCGATCGGTTTTGATTCGGGTGAGAGGGAGTCCGGCACGGCGCGAGGTAGAAGACGATCTGGCGAGTCCCACCTGTCAGCGGAAGGAAACAGCGCACGCGGCTGCGGGCTGGCGCGGTTGCTGGGTGGGCCGGCTGGTGGGTTTCGGCCCACTGGCCGGTTTTTTTTTCCTGTTTTCCTTTTTCTTTTTCTATTTCTTTTCTGTTTTGAGTTTGATTTGAATTCCAGTTTGAATTTGAATTTTTGCAAAACATGCAACACGTCCAAAAATTTTTAAATTCCCCTCTTAACATGATTTAGGTTCTTAACAAGATTTTTGGGGTGTTACAGTTTTATGGGAGATTTATGGAGTTGTGTGTTATGGTGGAGTACCTACGTGTGATGCAAATGTTGAGATGTGATGGATAGAAGTGAAACAAGCATCTCAAGTGGAATTAAGGATCATCACACATAAGAAATAATACGTAATCCAAGTAGAGTGATATTTAATAGAGTCAACATAGAGTAACATAGCATAATGTTCACAACCCAAATATGAAAGTGTAGCAATATTATAACCACAATGACATAGTAGTTAGAAGTCATGGTACTCCCCCTCAATCTCTCCCTCTTTGATATCAAGACACCAAAAAGGAAAAGACTAAGAGAGAAAAGAGTCTAAGTCTAGTCGTCATCGCTCTCACTCTCACCACGACCGTCATCGCTCTTGGTTGCTTCTTCGTCGTCCTCCTCATCATCTGGATCTTCCTCTTCATCTTCAACGGCGGGAGAAGCACTAGATGGACCACCCCACTACCAAAGGGAGCAGCCTTCACCTCCGTGAGATCCGGGAAAGGTGTGAGCTCCCCGTCATCGGAAGCCTCAAGGGACATAGCAATGTCCACCTTTTCACATAGCTTCTTGAGGTATTTGTCTTGCCTCCGAACCATCTTTTGAGTTTTGATTTCAACTTTGCGGCGAGAGGTGAAGATTGACTTCAAGAATTTGAGGATAGCACTTGAAGAATCGCTGGATAAGGAAGAGGCAGGAGCGGGTGGAGGAGGAGGTGAATTGGGGGCACCCCTTCTAGGAGCTCCGCCAATCTTTGGCACGATAGGAGGAATTTGAGGGTGAAGGGATCTATGCTTCACATCCTTCACAAACTCCAATTCCGACACCTTCTCAATGAGGCACATAATGAATGGAGCATATCCACACGAGCGGTTGGAGGTGTGGGATATGTTGAAGATGTCGTTGTAGATGTAACCAAACCGAATTTCTCATCTTCACAAATTAGATTCAACAGGTGGCGAAGGTGGCCTTGGATCATCCCTGCATCCCCGTCTTTATATGCTAAAGTCTTTCTCAAGATCCGATTTAGCACACTAAATAATGGACGGAGGATCTTGGTTGTGGGGGGATTGTAAAAGCCAATCTCGTACATGAATTCCATCTTCCCCAAATCTATCACCGTGAGGTTGTGAATGATCAAGTCATGGCTCAGGAACTCTTCAAGTCCGAGAATCCGTGCAAAGTCATCATATAGGACGGAGTATTGGACTCCGTCCGTCATCCATGAGATCTTCCTGTCCCCAAAGGTGGAGAAGTAACATGTGGTATAAAACTGAGCCACCACCTCTGTGTTCCAGTCATATTGAAAGGAAAGAAGGTCCTTAAGACCATGATGCTCAGCTGCTCATACAACTACGTTCAAGGCTTGATGATTTTTCTTCTCCATATAGGGCCAATCGACCCACTGAGCATCGGCAACTGACGTCTTCATCCTCAAGTAGACAACGCGATAGTAGTCGCAATGGAAATCACACCAGAAGCGGTGATCGGTGTGGCCTTCTCATACTTGTAGGGATCCTTTTCCCTAAGTCTCCTCGCCTTTTCAGTGCCTTTCCTTGGAAGATGTTGCTTGAGAGCTCCAGTTGTCGGTTGGGGTTATTCATGGGAGGTGCCATGACCAGGGGCCTGATAGGGCCTCGTGGGGGAGCACTTGAACCCACGGGATGGTCTCGAATGACTAGTCCCCTGCTGGCAAGTGCCTTTCTCCTTGTCACTACCTTTTTGGCGGGAACCTTCTGAATTGGGATCTTGCCTTTCCCCTTGACTGCTTCTCCTTCATTCATGGGTCCTTTTCCTTTGTCGGCCACTTGGGTCCTTTCCTTTTCACCTACGGAGACTAGCCTCTTTCTTCGGCTAGATCGCTCTTCTTCAAATTGAGCTTGAGCTGCCTCTCTTTTGTGTCGCTTTTTGACTCTAGCTTCACGATGAGCTAGCTCTTGCGCAATTGCCGCATCCTCCTCCTCCCGACGACGATAAAGCTCTTGTCGAGCCGCTTCTTGCTCCGGGTCAGAACGGGGTGGAGAGTTGTTGTGTTGAGACATGCTGGAAGAACAATTAAGCAAAGGTATGAGTTTCGGACAGAAGGTTATCACGATAGAGGTGCAACAAAACACTAAGAGGTTAACTCTAGGTTTGGCAGAACTTGTCTGGTCTCTGACCGGACTAGTCCGGTCAGGAACGGACTTGTCCGCCTTGTGTCTGGACTAGTCCGGACCACCTGGGGTTAAACCCTAACTAGGTGAATTTTCTACAAATCCTATCAATGGTTCGCAATAACCCCAGGAAAGAATTGCAAGGAATTTATGAAGCACTAGACATCCTAGTTTATGGGAGAAATGACCTAGAATCAAGGGATTTGAAGAGATTGGGTGTTGCCCCAAGAATGCACCTTGATGGTTCAAATCCAAAGAAATTGTTGGATCAATGGGCGGAGAACTCCGGAAATTGACTTCTCATGGCTCCAAGGGGTAGAGGACTCGGATCGTTTGAACGTTTTGGTGGAAATTCTCAAAAATTGCCAATGGGGGGGGGGGGGGCGAGTTTGAGGAAGGGCGCACGTTGAGATGTGTTGTGGATGGAGTGAAGAGATTCAGGCCCGACGGTTGGGTTAGGTTCCAAACGTCCGAACTAGTCCGGTCGGAGATACCGGACATGTCCGGTCTCTGAACTAGGTCTGGACTGATTTGGTTGTCCGGACTAGTCCGGTGACAGGGCGTATTAATCCGATGTGGACTTGTATGTACGTGTCCGGACTTCTCTAGGACACCAAACTTGTCCAGCCCCTTGGGCAGACTAGTTCGGCTCTTGACACCAAACTCTCATATATACGAAGAGATTTGCAAGGAATGATCCATATGGACTAATTTTTCACAAGTATTCTTAATGAACATAGCCAATAGAGCACACAAACAATCATACAATGACCATGATTAAAGTAGATAATAATCGAAAATAATTTGATAGAAAATTAAGAGTGTTTTTGAAAAACATGCTTAGTTTTGAAAGAGAATAAACAACTAACAATCAAACGTGCAACATCTCAAGCCACGATTCGAGAATCAAGGATATTTAGATCATTTCTAAGTTCGCAAAAGTGTTTCTCATCTAGTGGCTTGGTGAAGATGTCGGCTAGTTGTTTTTTGGTTCTAACATGTGAAATAACAATGTCCCCCTTTACTGAGTGATCTCTCAGAAAGTGGTACCAGATGTCAATGTGTTTGGTACTAGAGTGTTCAACAAGGTTATGGGCAATCTTAATAGCACTCTCATTATCAGATAGGAGTGGAATATGGTTCATATTAAAACCATTGTCCCTTAGAGTTTGTCGCATCCAAAGAAGTTGTGTACAACAACTTTCGGCAGCGACATACTCCGCTTCGGCTGTGGATAGGGCAATGAAATTTTGTTTCTTGGATGACCATGATACTAGGGACCTGCCCAAAAATTAGCAAGTATCGGAGGTACTTTTTCTATCTACTTTGCATTCGGCATAATCAACATCGGAGTATCCGATGAGATTGAACTTAGACCCCTTAGGATACCACAACCCTAGGTTAGGTGTATGAACTAAATAGCGCAAGATTCTCTTTATAGCTGTTAAATACCATTTTTTAGGAGCGGCTTGAAACCTTGCACACATGCATACACTTAACATAATATCGGGTCTGGATGCACAAAGGTAAACAAGAGATCCAATCATGCAACGATATACCTTTTAATCTACGCTAGGGTTGTCTTGGTTGAGGTCGAGGTGTCCGTTTGCCGCCATTGGCGTTTTGATGGGCTTGGCCTTCTCCATGTCAAACTTCTTAAGTATGTCTTGAACGTACTTGGTTTGACATATGAAGGTGCCTTCCTTGAGTTGTTCACTTAGAAACCTAGAAAGAACTTTAACTCTCCCATCATTGACATCTCAAACCTCTGCCTCATGATTTTGCTAAATTCTTTACAAAATGATTGATTAGTAGAACCAGATATTATGTCATCGATATAAATTTGGCATACAAATAGGTCATCATCCAGGTTTTTAGTGAGAAGTGTACAGTCGGGCTTTCCTATCCTAAAACCGTTGGCAATGAGGAAATCTCTAAGACACTCATACCAAGCCTTATGAGCTTGTTTGAGGCCGTAGAGAGCTTTGTGAAGCTTAAAAACATGGTTAGAATACTTATCGTCCTCAAAACCGGGTGGTTGCTCCACATACACCTCCTTCTTGATTGGTCCGTTTAGGAAGGCGTTTTCACGTCCATTTGATACAACTTGGAATCATTGTGAGTAGCATAGGCTAATAATATACAAATTGATTCAAGTCTAGCTATAGGAGCAAAGGTTTCGTCGAAGTCCAAACCTTCGACTTGTGAGTATCCCTTTGCCACAAGTCTAGCTTTGTTTTTTGTCACCACTCAATGCTCATCTTGTTTGTTACAAAAGACCCACTTGGTGCCTACTACGTTTGCATTTGATCTTTTCACAAGCTCCCACACTTTCACGGATGATGGTACAAAGGGTCATATTGCGAGGCATGAAGGCTCTTATCATCCTTTTGACTACTTCATGATTCGTCCACTTCTTACAACCGTACGCTCGACTCTTATTGATGAGAGTCTTGAGTTGGTTGTACATCTCTTGAGGGGTCTCATCATCTTCCATGGTAAATCTTCCAAGCTCCCCCTCAATCATATTAATCTTTGCTTCTCGAAGGAAGCGGTTGCCTTCATGCGTGATTTTGAGCGTGTCCCAAATTTATTTGGCTTGTTCCAACCCATCCACCTTGTTGAATTCTTCTTGGCTCAAGGAAGACTTGAGCACGACCACCGCTTGAGCATTGTGGTGGATAAGTTATTCTTGCTCCGGAGTGAGCTCTTCATCATCCACGGGGATATTACACCTGTACAAACAATGTGCCAAAGTGTAGGGTTGGGAGAAATAAGGTGCACTTTCATGTTGTGTTTCCACATAGTATAGTTGGTGCCATAAAAATGTGGAGTTTTGCCCAAAGGAATAGAAAAATAATTTGTGAGAATTTAAGCATTAATAATTGAAAGGATATCGCGTGTAGTCCCCTTCAGGCTTCCTGAGTTTCTTTTCTTTCTCAAGTCTCCTCTTCCTTCTTGCTTCGTCTTTTGCTCTTTGAACAAGATCTGCAAGGCGTTTCACTTCTTCATCTTCATCATCGGTCTCGAAGTCGAAGGGAGGGGACCTTGGCCTGTCCTTGCTTAAGTTGATAGTCTTGTGAGGCGAGAACTTGAGTCCTTCATTGTCGTGAACGTTGTTCTCACCGGCGCCGTTGGTGTCGACGATCGACAACTCCTTCTTGTCGTTTTCCTCCATCTCCTCTCCAAGTGGTTAAGCTTTTAAGAGAGCAAGGAATGCTCTGATACCAATTGAAAGTTGCCTAAGGGGGGTGCATGGGCGGAAAATCTAAAATTCGGCTTAATAAAACTCATTAGTTCACAGAGTCCAGTCCTGGGACGGACTAGTCCGGTCATAAGAGAATTTAATCCAAAGGAGAGGATCCTCAGAAGCTTTTGCTGATCTATTTGATGGGTAGTGAAGTATTTTAGTCTAGCAATTTAGTGGTGAGGTTGATCGTGAAAATAACTGACTAGAATTTAGTGTATCGCAAGACTTAAATAATAAATGTGAACAACTTTAGAATGATCTACAAGAAACGAGAAGCAAACCGAAAGAGGCAGAGCGCACGATTTATCTCGTGGTTCAGCTTCACCAAGAAGCCTACGTCCATGTTGAGGAGTCCACAAAGAACCATATTGCTCTCAACCCTATCCTCACCAAGCCACCACAAAGGTTGGTTTGTTCTTCCACTAGATCACAAAGACTTCACAATAATTCATGGGGCTACTCACAAGTTGAGGCTCCCACAAGATGTTATCTCAAAGCACTTACAAATCAGCACCCTCAACAACTCAATTACCCAGTTAGTGCGAGGGAATCAACCAAGAGCTCAATGCTACCCACTCCCCTTTTTCTCCTCTTCTCAAAACTCACAAACCCTCAAGAATCACTCTTAAGGCTCAAAGAATTGAAGAGAAGGGACTAGGAAAGCTCTAGGAAGTCTATGCCGGCGCTTGGGTTCCAGAGAGTACCTTAGATGCCCGGGGATCCCCTTTTTATAGAGGCTATGTTCTTAAGGTTGTCTCAACTTTTCTCTCCACTCGACCTAAACTTGGACTAACAACTCTTAGATGATTCTCAACACTTTGAACCTATGAACACACTCATACTAAAAGACGAAACTCAACGCAAGATAATTTAAACCCTAAATTCTACTTTTCGTGCATTTTCGGCTTTCCCCTCTTTTCTCTTTTTGAGTGCATCCATCTCTGTCAATCTTTTAATCACCTGTACTTAAACTTGTAATGCTCATTAGTCACTTAAGTGTTGTCATCAATCATCAGAACCTACGGAGATTTAGCCAAGATGCACTTTTAGAGCCGTGATATGACTATATTTTATTTTATATTTTTATTAGACATAATAAATATTCAAATTTGCTAGAAAATAAATATAAATTTCATATTTTTCAAATTGTAACTTAGACTGGGAACAAATTCAAATTCAAAATTAAATTTTAAATTTCATCATATTTTAAATTTAAGGTGTAAATTACTGCAATTTTAAGTTTAGCTTTGATTTTTTAAAATCTATGTTGAACTTTTAAATCTGCTCTTCATTTTAAATTTGAAATTGAATTTTGACCAATTTAGACATGATTTAGTATTTTAATTTCTAATTCATTTTCATGGAGAACTGCCGAGGAGGCGACACTGACGTGGCTTCGGGCGGGCGGCGACCCACGGGTTACCACCCTTTGATCTGAGATCCTCCGAGTGTGCAGGGAAGAACCTTGCTGGACCCGAACTTTACTGGGCCGGATCATGCACATGACTCGCCCTGCCGGGGCTGAGAAGGAAGAGCTGGGTAAGCTAGCTTTGTGCCGAGGCTTAGCCAGGTTAGTGTCCCTTCTTTTATTTTTCATAAACAAAAGTGTCGAGCCAAAACTTCTGTTTATAAACCTATTGATTACTACTAATTCTAAATATATGTTTTTTCTACTCTATATTCCTTCGTTCATTTAGAATCATTTGACGTCGGTTAGTTTAAGTCAAATAATTTAAAACGACTGGAGTATAAGAGTTTGTAAAGTCCAGACTTTACTAAAATATAAGAGACTGTAAAGATAGAATATAGTTTAATCAGTGGCGGATCCAGACAAAAACCATAGGGGGGCTGACGGCCGATGCCCGCGTGCGCTGCGCCTCGCCTGCCTGCTCTACGCCCACGGCTCGCATGGCGCCTCACTCGATGTTCGACGCCTGCCTGCGCTACACCTCGCCCGCCTGCCCGACGCCCACCTGGCCACCTGCGCCTCACCCGCTAGCACCTCACCCTCCACCGGCGCCTCGGCTTCCTGCGCCTCGTTGGACCGCCGGCGCGCCGTGCCTTGCAGTGCGCCAAACTACAACTAGCCGTTTGCTGCTGCTTACCCGCTCAGGCCGCTCTTGCTCAAACGCCGGTGGGATCGAGGAGATTAGGTCGCAGGGAGATGGGCCAGGCGCCAGTGGGCCGAAAAATGGGTCGTGGCTCTATTAAATCCAATTTTATATATACAACCTCATCCCAAAAATTAACCAATCTTCTTCAACCTTTTCAACCTTTAGCACCGCAATTTCTCTTCTATAGGTGTAAAAATTATGAAGGGGCTGGCACCTTTAATGGTCATAATTCGACCAAGAACGACGCTGACAATGACCAGGATCCGCTAACTAACCCCATCGAGAATGAGAATTCAAGCAAGAACGACTCAAAGAAAGAGATAGCCCCAAACGTACCGATTTTCCTCTTTCTTCCATCAATTTTGGAGAACTGCAACGCCATACATCATCCATCCATGCATCCTTTTGTCCTCTAAACGTGCCTTCTGAATTGTGATTTTCAGGGTAACGAAGAAGTGGAAGCCTTTGGTCAATGCCCGCACAGCATCATAAGTCGTCCGGGGATGGTCCTCTATGATCAGAGCCTTCACGGTGACGGTGCTCAGGAGGCAGAATCAATGGAGAACTCACCAACAGCGCAGCAACTGATGATGGATCAGGACCAGCTTTTGAACGACATGGCGATGGGCACGGAGGGAGAGACGGCTGAAGCAAACCCGGGGAAAGGAACAGTCTTGGACAAGGACGTTCCCAAACAAGGGCAGCTGGAAAAGGCAACGGCAGAGCCGGTCGGACTCGCCGGCTCGCCAGCACTGTCGTCTGCGGTTAAGACAGCAGAGAAGAAAGAGCCGGAGCTTCCGGGAGGGATCGAGGCAGGGATGAAGGTCGAGCAAGACTGCACCAGTGTGGGGATGAAGGAGAATGGCCTGATCAGCAAAGGACCGGTAGGAGCGGTCACGACCATGGACCGCGGGAGTTCTTTTTCCATGGCCATCCTTGCTCTTATGTTTGCGTTAACGATCGGGATAGCTATCGTTGTGCGCTTATATGCACCCCCGCGAGCAACGAAGCTTCAGATGGATGTGAAGTAGGTTTACAAGGTGCAGCGGAGTATCTACTGTGGCGACAGCTAAGGCCAGTGCTGAGGTTGCAAGGATCCATTGGAGCCTATTGCGCACAAACGGACAGCAAAACGCAGAGTCAAAATCCACAAGATCGCAAGGAGTTAACTTAGGGTCACAATCGAGTTTAGGTAGCCACCCACTAGCATGATCTACACTGAAAATGTTAGCAATCAAGCTGTGGTACCAAGGTGCGCGACGGAGGGCAGCAGATTCAAGAATGCTATTTCTTTTCTCTCTTTTTTTTTTCTATTCAGCTAGTGCAAATAACATCATGTTATAGGGAGCAAAATCAATGACACCATGTTGAAGTTACACTAACCTGTCCGGAATTTTGTTTTTTTCCTCAGACTCTACTAAGGTCATTTTTTTAGGAATGCTAATTTTCATACGATCAAAATTAACATTTCCTTTCCACCCACACCTTAAAGCATCGAATCAATTTTAAAATTCGTACGCTTGTTATCATCTGTTTTTCTGTTTTTTAGGAGTATGTATCAACTATAAAAATATTGTTGATGTATTAAATATACAAAAAAATATTAGTGTAACCGCTCAGTAATTGAAGGGGGGCCTCGACGCAGCGACAAACTTGTTGTCTTGTGACCATGAGGTCACGGGTTCGAGTTATGAAAACAGTCTCTTATAAAATTGCAGAAAAAAACTGCATAAAAGACCCAAGTGGATCGGACCCTTTCACCAGACATTGTGCAAGCGGGAGCTACATACACCGGGTTAGTAACAGTTTGATTATGCTTGTCATCTATCCTATTATAGCTACGGGTAAAATTTCTCTTTCTCAAACTCTGCACAATCTTTGCATCGAACACAAAAACATTTGAAAATGACGTTTTTTGCATGTCTATGAAATACTATCGTGGAAAAAAGCAGGGCGTGCAGAAACGCAAAAGAAGAAGAAAATGAACAAAGGCACTGGATAAAAGGCTCGTTGGGCCTAAAGTTTTCAAGCTATAGAAGCGATGTGATACACGGGCCTAATTCGGATGGGCCCGGCGGTCCAAACGGCTGACATGGGCCAAGGTCTCAGCCGCACATGTCGTTGCGCCTGCGTCAACCGGGCCGGCCCATAAGCGCTCAGGTGAAGGGTCCTTTCGTGCTTCGGCTGATCGACCGCAAGCGCTGCCGCCGGGAGCCATGGCGCGGTCCGCCGCCGCCTCCTCGTCGTCCGGATCCTACAGCACGGACTCCTCCTCCGACTCGGGATCCTCCTCGGGGAGCGACCGTCGGCGGCGCCGCCACCATCGCCACCGCAAGGAGTCGTCCTCCTCGTCCGCGCTGAAGGCGTGCAAGGACCGGAGATCCTGCCACAAGCGGCGCCGGTCGCCGTCCGACGTAGACAGCTACAGGTACCGCCTCCCCTATTGGTTTTGCAGTCTAGGGTTAGGCTGTGGAGGACCTCGTGAGGTGGGAGACGGGATTCGTGAGGTGGGAGATTGGAATAGCGGAAAGAAGTGGGTTGGAGATTGGAAGAGCAAAAAATGAGTGGGACGTATTTTTTTTCGGTTGAATAAATCAAATATTCCTGTGTTGATACGTATGCTGCGAATTGCCTTGCTTTGATGGATTTGTTGTGATTGGAGCTCTTCAGCAGTTAGATATTTTTTTTGATGTTGTAGATTCTACGTATGGTGTGATATATTTTGTTGTGCAAGACACCAGATGTATGTACATGGCTGCACCTGTAATTTCATATTCTGTACCCTTCTACAGTCACAAGACTGATTTTGATATATATTAATACACACACCAGATTATGCAACTGATGCAATCGTATTCCTAGTTATTGTTGTGGTTAAAAACGACACTTTCAGTGGAGAACACGGAAAAAACTATCAGTTTGTGAACAATCAGTATTCTATTTCTCCTGAAATTCTATATGAGCAGTTGTTTTGCAGTTAGGCTGCTCGCAGCGCAGCACGCTAAAGCGGCTGGCACGGCTAATTTGCCGGCCGGTGGCTTAGCGTCTGCCTGCAGCGGCGCAGGAAGCGACGCCTGGGAGGTAGCGGCTGCCACAGGCAGCCGCTACATGTGAAGGCGCCTGTAGCGCCTGTGGAGAGAGAGGAGAGAGAGAGAGAAAGAAAGAAAGAAGAGAGGGAAAAAGGAAAGAAAAAAAATAAGAAGGGAGGAAAAGGGAGAACTCCGCCTATGTTGTAATGACATAGCCGGTCCTAAGCCCGGGTAAAGGAGGAGGGGGTTGTGATAGGCTTGGCGAGCCAACAACTACACTTAGCCATTCTCATGGAAATGAAACCCAATAGAAATTCGTTGGGGCGTAACCCTCTTAGCGACGCGCCATATCGGAACCCGGGTATGGTGTTAAGTGAGCAAGGGCCGGGTCGCCACCGCCTTAGTGGCGCGCCATATCGGAACCCAGATATGGTGTTAAATGAGCAAGGGCCGGATCGCCATCACCTTAGTGGCGCGCTACATCATCGCCCGGATGTAGTGATAAGTGAGCAAGGGTCTTTGCATTTTACTCGACGGGTGCAAAGCGTAAGGAAGCTAGCCGAGGAACATAGATTTCGGGTGGGTAGTTGGAATGTAGGATCCTTGACGGGGAAGCTACGTGAGTTAGTAGATGTTGCCATTAGGAGACGAGTAAATATCCTTTGTGTACAAGAGACTAGATGGGCGGGTCAAAAGGCGAGAGAAGTCGAGAATACCGGTTTCAAGTTTTGGTATTCTGGTTCGGCTGGGACTAGGAATGACGTAGGTGTTCTAATAGATAAGAGTCTTAAGGATGGAGTAGTGGATGTTCGAAGACGAGGGGATAGGATCATCTTAATCAAGATAGTAATTGGGGACATTGTCTTGAACGTCATTAGTGCTTATGCCCCACAAGTTGGGCTCAACATGAGTGCTAAGAGGCAATTTTGGGAGGACTTGGAGGATATGGTTAGTAGTGTACTGATAACCGAGAAACTCCTCATAGGGGGAGATCTCAATGGTCATGTGGGTGCAACTAACCTAGTATTTGAGTGAGTACATGGAGGTTTTGGATGCGGCGATAGAAATCAAGAGGGTAAGGACATCCTACACTTTGCCGTAGCCTATGATATGTTGATAGCTAACACCCTCTTTAGGAAGAGGCAATCTCACCTAGTGACCTTTAGTAGTGCCCAACACTCTAGCCAGATTGACTTTGTCCTCACTAGGAGAACGGATAGACGGGAGTGTCTAGATTGTAAGGTGATCCCGGGGGAGTGTGTTGTGACACAACATAAACTTGTGGTAGCTGACTTTCGCTTCCATACATGTTCTTTGCGGGACAAAGGTGTCAAAATCACAAAAACAAAGTGGTGGAAGTTGAAGGGAGAATCACAAGAATCCTTTAAAAATAGGGTGATCACAGAAGGACCCTGGGCAGAAAATGGAGATGCAGATAGTATGTGGATGAAGATGGCAACTTGCATTAGGAAGGTAGCTAGTGAGGTGTTCGGTGTGACAAAGGGAAAGAAACTTGTAGATAAAGACACTTGGTGGTAGAATGAGGATGTACAAAAGGCCATTAAGGAGAAGAAGGAGTGTTACAAGAGTTGGCATAATGATAGAAGCGCAAGCAACATGCTTAAGTACAAAGAGGCTAAGAAGAATGCAAGGCGGGTTGTGAGTAAGGCAAGAGGACAGGCCTATGATAAGTTATATGAGAGACTAGAGACAAAAGAAGGTGAAAAGGACATATACAAGGTAGCAAAAATCCGCGAGAGAAAGATGAGGGATCTCAATCAAGTTAAATGCATCAAAGATGAGACTGACCGCATTCTAGTGAAGGATGAAGAGATTAAGAATAGATGGCGTGATTACTTTAATGAGCTATTCAATGATGGGAATGGGAGCACTATGGTTGAGTTGGATGACTCCTTTGATGACTCCAACAGGCGGTTCGTGCGGAGGATACAAGAGTTTGAGGTTAAGGAGGCCTTAAAAAGGATGAAAGGAGGAAAGGCCCTCGGCTCTGACGATGTCCCTATTGAGGTGTGGAGATGTCTTGGGGACGTGGCAATAGTATGGCTCACAAAGCTATTCAACCACATTTTTCGGTCAAACAAGATGCCTGAAGAATGGAGGAAAATATATTAGTACCTATCTTTAAAAATAAAGGAGATATTCAAAGTTGTACTAATTATCGAGGTATTAAGCTTATGAGTCATACTATGAAGCTTTGGGAGAGAGTGATTGAACACCGCCTGAGGAAAGTGACCAATGTCACTAAAAACCAGTTTGGTTTTATACCTGGGAGGTCTACAATGGAGGCGATTTTCTTGCTTCGTCAGCTTATGGAGAGATATAGGGAGCAGAAGAAGGACTTGCATATGGTGTTCATCGACTTGGAGAAGGCGTACGACAAGATACCAAGGTCAGTCATGTGGTGGGCACTAGAGAAACATAAAGTGCCAACAAAGTACATTACCCTTATCAAGGATATGTACAATAATGTTAGGATAAGTGTGCGCGTAAGTGATAGTGAGACTGAGGCATTTCCTATCACAGTAGGACTACATCAAGGATCAGCTTTGAGCCCATACATCTTTTCCTTGGTGATGGATGAGGTGTCAAAGGATATACAAGGGGATATCCCTTGGTGCATGCTCTTTGCTGATGATGTAGTGCTGGTAGATGAAACTAGAGATGGTGTTGATAAGAAATTAGAGTTATGTAGACAAATCTTAGAGTCCAAGGGGTTTAGACTTAGTAGGACCAAAACCGAGTATATGAGGTGTGACTTTAGTGGTGTTGGTCGTGAAGAGGGAAATGTTAGTCTACAAGGACAAATAGTACCTAGAAGGGACTCATTCCGATACTTAGGATCAATGTTACAAAGCAATGGCGATATTGATGAGGATGTTTGCCACAGGATCAAGGTAGGGTGGATGAAATGGCGACAAGCCTCTGGAATCCTATGTGATAGGAAAGTCCCACAAAAACTAAAAGGGAAGTTCTATAGGACGGTGATCAGACCCGCGATGCTCTATGGGGCGGAATGTTGGCCAACTAAACGGCAACATGTCCAACAAATGAGTGTCGCAGAGATGCGCATGCTACGGTGGATGTGCGGTCACACGAGAAGAGACTGAATAAGGAATGAGGCGATTCGTGATAAGGTAGGGGTGGCGCCGATTGAAGAGAAGTTAGTCCAACATCGACTTAGGTGGTTTGGACATATCCAACGGAGAGCTCCAGAAGCACCGGTTAACAGTGGGATTTTAAGAGGTAGAGAAAATATTAGGAGGGGTAGAGGACGACCAAGGTTGACCTGGGAGGAGGCGGTAAAACGAGATTTGAGAGATTGGAATATATAGACTTAGCTCATGATAGGACCGCATGGAAAGTAGCAATTCATGTGCCAGAATCGTAGTCTTGTTTTTTTTCTTTTCTCTTTTTCTTTTCCTTTTTCCTTATTTCTTTTCTCTTTTCTCTTTTTTCTTTTTTTTTCTTTTTTTCTATTTTTTTTCTTTTTTCCTTGTTCTTATATCTCTTCGTCTCTTTTACTTCATTGATATTGGGTTTCATGTCTAGCCGACCCCAACAGGATTGGGATAAAGGCTTGGTTGTTGTTGTTGTTGTTGTAGGAAAAGGGAGAAAAGAAAGGAAAAAAGAGGAGGGAAAAGAAAGGAAAAGGAAAATAAGAAAAAAAAAGATGTGAGGGAAAAAAAGAGAAAGGGAGAAAATAAGAAAAAAGAGAGGAAAAGAAGTAAAAAATAAATTTAATGAATTTATATAAGTTATAAATATAATATTATTAACATAAGTAGTTATATGAAATAATATAAATTATGATATAGTTGTATTATCTAATATAAAATAGTTAATAGTTGATATAGAGATCTGATTTAGAGGTGAATGAGTGCGGACAAATAAACTGTAAAGGTAGGAATCTTTTAGAGTCAACTGTAAAAGGCTAAGAATATTCCTTTAGAGGCCCAATATAGAGGTTCACGAGTGTGAATAGCCTTATAGGCTTATGGCTTTATTGGTGTGTTTGACTGCACATAAGAGAACTATCTTCCTCACTGAGAATGCTTCTGTGGTTCTTTCTGTTATTGTTAGATTGAAGTATCTGATTCTCATTGTAGTAGCGCAAGCTCTTACTACAGCGACCGCGAAGTGTCTGGCAGATCACGTAGGCATAAGAAGATCGGTAGGTCAAGAAAGGTACTCACCCCAGCAATTCTTGCTTTCTTGATACCTTGCTTCGATTTTTGCTGGAAGACACCTTATACATATTTGAGCTACCATTTATTTCCTTATGTGACAGTCTAGGGAAAGGGAACGAAGCAGGGATAGACATCATAAACGAGATAAGAGCAAACATAAAGAGGTAAATTCATTAATTGTCCAACACTTTCCTTTTATGGTGGATTAATGTGGTGAATTAGACTTTTGCTACACACAATTATTGTGACGTGTCATAGATGTGTGTCGAAGTGTGCCGTTGACACTTCCCCCGGGCCTGCTCTGGGCAGCCTGCGGAGGTTCCTTTTTGGAGGGGCTAGTCCCTCACGGAGAGCTTAAGCGTTAGGGACGATGAAAGGAGAAGATTGACACAAAGATTTTTTACGTGGTTCAGGCCGCCGAAGCGTAAAACCCTACGTCCACGGTGAGCAGAGGTGCTCGTTGTATTGCTTGAGTGTTGAGCGTGTGAGTGTGCTAGGGGCAGACCGCTAAGGTGCGAATGAACCGAACCGAGTTCGAACCCTCTACAACGTTGCCTACCTGAGACTTTTATAGTCCAAGGCTCGGGCGGCTTTACAAGGGGGGTCCGGGACCCGACAGGTGGTCCCGGGGAGATTGTCTGCCATCTACCATATCTCGCAGTAATGCCGGTAGTTGTCACTGGTGAGGGCTTCCGAGTTTCCGCCCTGTCGCCCTGCCCATGCCGCAAGCTAGGCATAGTGGTTGATGATGGCAGAGTCGACAGAGGATGTCTTGTCGCTGTGTTTATTGGCGTACAACCTCTGACATTGCGTGTCTGTCTTCTCGTCTTAGGATGGCGCGTCCTGTCTTGACTGTGACTGGCCACAGTGGCGCCTGGCAGACGTGCGCCGCGTCTTCGCGTCTTGGGAAGGCGCAAGCCTTGAATGTCTTGTACGGTAAGGGAATGGTGCGCTTTTACTCCTGCTGCCTACCGTGCCGGGTAGGCAGCGCTGCTCTGCTGCCATGTGGCGGGCCCGGAGCTCTCCTCTGAGGAGAGGGGGGGGGTCCGGCCCCGCAGGACACGTGGGGCCTTCGGAGCTCTCCCCGCGGAGGCGGGAGGTCCGGCTCTACTGGCCGCGTGGCGGGCCCGGAGCTCTCCTCTGAGGAGAGGGAGGTCCGGCCCCGCAGGACACGTGGAGCCTTCGGAGCTCTCCCCGTGGAGGGGGGAGGTCCGGCTCTGCTGGCCACGTGGCGGGTCCAGAGCTCTCCTCTGAGGAGAGGTAGGTCCGGCCCCGCAGGACACGTGGAGCCTTCGAAGCTCTCCCCGCGGAGGGGGGAGGTCCGACTGTGCTGGCCACGTGGCGGGCCCAGAGCTCTCCTCTGAGGAGACGGAGGTCCGGCCCCGCAAGACACGTGGAGCTTTCGGAGCTCTCCCTACGGAGAAGGGAGGTCCGGCTCTGTCGGCCATGTGGCGGGCCCGGAGCTATCCTCTGAGGAGAGGGGGTCTCCGGTCCCGCAGGACACGTGGGGCTTTCGGGCCTTGCCCCTGCTTAGGGGGCAAAGTCCTTAGGTGATTTCCCCTGTGCGCGGGGTACCCCATATTGAGGGTACCGACAGTGGCCCCCGGGCCTATCTCGGGGGAGATAACGAGCCCGAGGTGGGGTCCCCGTCTCTTCTACTCCGCGCACCTTCTCGAAGACCCACTTTGACCGTTGCTGGAGCATGAATAGTCGTGAGATCATGGGGGCGTGAGCCATGCTTGATGGCTGCTTTTACTGCGGCGGTTCCCGAGGCTGCCACTTCTGCACGTCGCAGCGCCTTTTCGAGGACCGCCGAACTGTCCCGTCGGATCGACTTCCCGGGGGACTGACTTCTTGGTCCACCGCTTCTGCTTGCCGGCTTGGGTCCACTTGTCATCGACGCTTGGTCTTGGATCTGGGGCGTCTGCTCTTAGCGGGGCATGCGAAGCGTTTTGAATCGCTTCTAGGAAGTTTTAAAAGGGGATCTCATCTGCATCGCATACTTCCTTTTGCAAACTTCCCTGCGCCCGAGCCCTCCTTGTTTCTTCGGGCTCTTGCGCCTTCGTCTTCCAAGACTTGTGCTTCCACCACCAATGGCTTCCAACCTGCCTCCGCCGCGCCTTACCCGATCGGCTGAGCTTGGGCCAGTGCGCAAGCTGCTGGGCTGGCACGTGGAGGAGCAGAAACGCTGGCTCCGGCGGGGATCTCTCCCCCTGTTCTTGGAGAAGGGGGAGATGGTCTTCTTCACCGCCTACGCCTTAGCGGCGTTCGTCCCGCCGATCTCCTCTTTCTTCGTGACGTTGCTGGAGACGTACGGTCTCCAGCTTCATCACCCCCCCCCCCTAATTCTTTCGCGATGGCCGCCGTCTTCGTGCACTTCTGTGAAATGTTCGTGGGGGTGCGCGCCTCGGTGACTCTCTTCCGCCACTTCTTCGTACTGCGGATGACCGGGTGCGGCTCGAAGAACCAGCTGGGGGCATACTACTTCCAGCATCGCTGCAAGGACCCGAAGGTCTTCGTGTATCTTCTGCCCTTCAGCGCGGCGAGGTGGGAAGGCTGGAGGGACAACTGGGTGATCGTGAAGACCAATGAGCACGATCGTCTTCAGTTGCCAACTGACGGCCCGACCACCGAGCGTCGCTTCTGGGAGGAGATCCCGGAGCTCGAGCCGGAGTACGCGCCAGTCTTGGAGCACATCCGGTTTCTGGCCAACGAGGGGCTGACGTCCCTGATGGTGCTGACAGACTTCCTGTCACGCCGCGTTGCGCCCCTGCAGCAGCGCAGTCGTTCGGCATGGTACTATACCGGCGAGCACGACTGCACCAGGTTGGAGACGGGTCTCGGCTCCGATCCATCTGAGGAGATGCTGTACAAGATGGTGGCACGGGTGAGCGGCGAGTTCATCGACGGCGGCGTCCTCACTGTCCCGGCTTCCTGCATCCCGCTCTTTTTGGAGCCGCAGTGGAGGGCGGAGCTGCTGCGGAAGATGCCGAACCTTGACGACATCGGGATCGCCGTGCGTCAGGTTGGGGATGCCTTCCGGGGAATCTCAATCCTCGGGGTTGAGCGCTCCGGAGGGGAGCACAGGGCGTCGCCTGCTGCCCATCCTGCGCTGAAGGTTGACGGAGCTCGGACCGTCGACAAGGGGAAGGCGCCGGCCTCCGGGTTGCCGGAGAAGAAGCGCGCCCGGTCCGCTCCGAGGGCGCCATTTGCGCCGAGCCAGGGGACCGGGGTACCCCTGCGCACGCCTTCAGGAGGCATCGATTCGTCTGGCGGCGACCCCAAGAGACCTCGGGTCTTCCGCTCCGACGGGGCTCCTCTCGGACAGCGGCGGTCCGAGGAGCCCCGGGTGTCCCGCCCTCCTTCCTCAGGCGGAGGAGCTCCAAGGGGGGATGCCGGTGCGGCGATGCCCGGGGGTGAGCCGAGGGCTCAGGTGCCCCGGCCAACGAACGTCCCGGCTGCAGGCTCGGCAGGCGGTGGCGCCAGAGGGAGCAGCACCAGGATTCAACCGGGGACGCAGGTGCCCCGGGCTTCAGGGACTGGATCGGCGAGCTGCACCAGAGACGCTGCTAGCGGGAGCCCTACTGCTCCGCCTCCTCGGGGGGCTCCGGGTGCGCCCCCTGCTCCGCCGGTCCGGGTGCCTGTGGCGCAGGCGGCGGCGACAGGCTCCGGTGGCTCTGTCCCGGCTCAGAAGCCGGGGCTCCATGCCCGTTGGAGCGTTCGCGTCCCTCGGTAAGTGTTGCTCTTCCCGGGTTTTTAGAACTAGTGTTCTCTTCTCCTTTTCTTAGCTTGAGAGCTTCCCATGCTGGCAGGGACTCATCGGCTGCCGGGAACGAGTCTATTCCCCGGCCGTCTCCGGCTAGCGCAGGATCTGCGTCGCAGCGTCCGGAAG
This sequence comes from Neostapfia colusana, assembly GCA_030760725.1. Lineage (NCBI taxonomy): Eukaryota > Viridiplantae > Streptophyta > Magnoliopsida > Poales > Poaceae > Neostapfia > Neostapfia colusana. Next base: position 1,613,860 of record JASWHV010000010.1, on the reverse strand, counting down.
CTGCGGCGGCTTCGCCGGCCCCCAAGTCGGCGTGGGCTCCTTCTGTGCTGGTCGGACCAGCTCCTGCGGCGGCGGCGGCAGCTCCCGCTCGTCCTCCTTCGCCAGCTCAGACGCTGGCAGTTGTCGAGGGCTCGGCGGGGCCGGCTGGCGGCGTCCAGCCCTCCAGCTTCGAGGCGGGAGGATCTGCTGCAGGTCCTACGGCGGGCGGCGAGCAGAGGCGCGTCGAGAGCGACCTTGCTCCGGCGCCGGCTTCGCCAGATCGGTGCCTCATCTTGGTCTCCACGGACGCTGCTGCACCGGCGTCTCCTCCTCGGGAGGATGACGTGATGGAGGAGGTCGGGGGCGCGGCTTCGGCCTCTGCCGCCCCGCTGCCCCTGGCGGACGCCCTGGAGCTTGCCCAGGCCAGCGTTCGGCAGGTCTTGGGCGCGCTCGAGCGCGAGCAAGAGGTCCTGGTGGACGAGAGGGACCGCCTCCGCGGCTGGGGGCGGCTCCTGAAGCTGCGGACTCGGGAAGTCGAGGAGGAACTCGACGCGAAGCGGTCGAGGCTTGATGCCGAGGAGGCGCTCCTCGACGCCCTGAGGAGGTCCGTCGACCGCCTGGACGCCAAGACCCGGCGACTCTTCGAGGAGACCCGCGAAGCTCACGCCAGGGCCCAGGCGCGCTCCGATGCCTTGGAAGAGCTGCGGCTGCAGCTGGCGCGTCGTGAGTGCGCCGTCGCGGATCGGGAGCGGGCCGCGGCCGCCAAGGAGAAAAAAGTCGCCGAGCGGCTGGAGGCCGGCGAGGGCGACTTGAAGGCCCGAACCGGAGAGCTGGAGCTCCGAGAGGCGGCCCTGGCCGAGAGGGAGGAGGAGGCCTCCCGGGAACGTCAGGCGGTGCTGGAGCGGGAGCTGGCAACCGACTTCCGGGCGTCAGAGCTGGAGCGGCGCACCCGGGAGCTTGAGCTCCAGGAGAACACTCTTTCGGCCAAGGAGAAGAAGTTCTCCGAGGAGGGGCCCGACGCCTTGTTGGCAGCCCGCCAAGAGGCGAAGAAGCTTCAGGCTTCGCGGTCCGTCGAGGCCCGAGCGGTCTGGAGCTTCGTCGGCCAGGCGGGGTCCGCTCTGGTACCTCTCGGCTTCAGCCCCGTGAGGACGGGGGCTTCGGCGCAGGAGGTGGCCGAGGCGATTCCGGCACTTGAGTCTATCGGCGCCAAGCTGGATAGGCTCGAGGCTGTGATCGCCGATGAGCTCGAGGCAGAGGGACAGGGCTTGGTGAAGGAGGTCGCCACGCACATGCTGGCATGCTTCCGGAGTCGGGATCCTTCCCTCTCTCTGGAGCCGGTGAGACTGGGCCCCGTCGTCGAGCGGGAGGAAGCTGCCAGGGCCGAAGTTGGGGACATGGCCGCCCTCGTAGCCTCTAGGTTCCAGCAGGAGTCCGGGGACTCGTATGCAGTCGCCCCTGTGGCCAGAAGGCCTTGTATCTTTTTCTCTTTTGTTTTTGTTGAGTCTGTAGTCCAGCTCATGGAGCTTTGATGAATGAATAGACTCTTGTTGTTTTTCGTGTCTGTGTGTTTTTTATCTTCTTCTTGGCTTGGCCCGCCCGAGTCCTTAGCTCCGCAAGGACTTCGGGAGGTCTTCACCGATCTTGAAGTCTTGCACAGACACCTTTCACGGGTCCTTGTTGTGATAAGGACCCAAGGGGTCTTCGGAGCTCGCCCTGTGAGGACGGGGGGAGGTCCGGATCTGTTGGCCACGTGGCGAGCCCGGAGCTCTCTTCTGAGGAGAGGGAGGTCCGGCCCCGCGTGACACATGGAGCCTTCGGAGCTCACCCCTGCGGAGGGGGCGAGGTCCGGCTCTGCCGGCCACGTGGCGGGCCCGGAGCTCTCCTCTGAGGAGAGGGAGGCCCGGCCCCGCAGGACACGTGGGCCTTCAGAACCCGCCCCCGCGGGGGAGGGGGGGCGAGGTCCGGCTTCTCCAGTCTTGCGTTAGAGTCGTCGGGAGCTCGGTCTTTTCTCACGCGGTCCCCGTAGTGGCCCCCTAGTAGGTGTGGCCAATGGTTTGGGCACACCTACCATACTCCTGCGGGGGAGCTAAAGCCAGGAGGTCCTGCACACAAGTAAGGGAACCGTAATTCTCTTTGGGGGCTCTCCCTTCCCTATCTCATAGTCTTATTTGGCTTACGGTCGAGGACCGGTATACGGGGCTTGGGCAATTCTGTGCGCCCGGCGCCGGGGGTCCGGCTCCCTCTGAGGTCAGGGTACGACCGTCCGGCCCCTAGTATTGGACCGTAACACCGGGGAGGCAGAGTGCACAGGCTTTTGGTACGGAACCAGGCAAAGCAGGTTGTACTCCCCTGGACCTCCGGAGGGCAGGGTGCGCACGCTTTGGGTCGGAACCAGGCAAAGCAGGCTACACACCCTGGACCCCCCATGCACAGCGCAGATTTTTCCTGGAGGTGACCAACTGGCATCGCAACACCTGACTGGGGGAGGCCCGAGAGGCCCCCTGGCCATCGGCAGGCACCTCAAGCGCGACCGTCTTCGGTTGGATAGCAAATGCCGACTAGGGATGAGAGTGGGAAAGGAGAGCTAAGTGTACGGTGAGCGTACACGAAAAGTGCGATCATAAAAAATAATGCGTAATTTAAATGAGCACAAGGGTAAGAGCGTGGTAGGACATGATTCTTTCTGTATAAATGCCCGTAGGAAGAAGGCATGCTAAACATGGAGGCAACGACCCACCCCATTAAAAAGGGAAGCAAGACTCTACGCGCTTAGGGTTGGAACCAGGCCAAGCTAAACGTAGTCTTGGACCGTCCCCTGAGGCTTAGCTGCTTCGAGCGCTATTCCTGGACTCTATGGGATCTATTACAGAAAGAAAAAGAATTGTCCTACTACTGCACTAGGGGTAGAACTTACGGAGGTGTTCTACGTTCCAAGGGTTCGAGAGCGGATCCCCATCCTCGGTGAAAAGGCGTACGCACCCGGGGCGGCAAACTTTTGTGACTCGGAAGGGACCTTCCCAGCTAGGGGAGAGTTTGTCGGTCCCTTCGCGAGAAAGTATGCGCCGCACCACCAGGTCGCCTTCTTGGAGCTCCCGGACACGCACGGTCCTTTGGTGGTAGCGCCGGAGCGCCTGCCGGTACCGTGCGTTGCGGAGCGTTGCGTGTAATCGAGCCTTGTCGACGAGGTCGATATCTTCACGCCGGAGCTGGTCCTGCGTGGCTTCGTCGTAAGCTCTGACGCGGAGAGACCCCATGGTGATCTCTGGGGGAAGGACAGCTTCGACTCGTACACCATGAAGAAGGGTGTCTCCCCGGTGGCCCGACTTCGGGATGTCTGGTTAGCCCACAGTGTGCTCGAAAGCTCATCCACCCACTTGGCACCATGTTTCTTCAAGCCGACATAGGTGCGAGTCTTGAGTCCCCGAAGAATCTCGGCGTTGGCCCTCTCGACTTGCCCATTGCTCTTTGGGTGAGCAACGGAGGCATAGCACACCTGGATGCCGAGGTCTTCGCAGTAGTCTTGGAACGTTGCGCTGGTGAACTGGGTCCCGTTGTCGGTGATGATTCTGTTCGGGACCCCGAACCTGCAAACGATCGACTTGATGAACTTGACTGCGGATTGCTTGTTGATGGTGATGACGGGTGTAGCTTCCGGCCACTTGGTGAACTTATCGATGGCGACTTAGAGGTACCGGAATCCCCCGACGGTTTTGGGGAATGGCCCCAGGATGTCCAACCCCCATACCGCGAACGACCACGAGGGCGGGATCATCTGTACCGCCTGAGCCGGTGTGTGGATCTGCCTGGCATGAAACTGGCACGCCTTACAGCTCTTGACCAGCTTGACGGCATCCCAGAGTGCTGTCGGCCAGTAGAAGCCATGCCGGAAGGCTTTACCGACGAGCGTGAGTGAGGAAGAGTGACTCCCACATTCGCCTCCATGGATCTCAGCGAGCAAGTCGCAGCCTCCCCCCTGGGTTATGCACCGCAATAGGACGTGGTTGGCGCCACGCCGATAAAGATCCCCTTCTACCAGCGTGTATCTTTTAGCCATGCGCGCGATCCATTCAGCGGATACACGTTCATCGGGGAGGATATTGTCTTTCAAGTAGTCCCGGATCTCCGTGATCCATGCATCGGGTCTGACTTGAGCTTCTGGATCTTGAGCGCTGGGTAGCACGGAGTCCCCAGTGACGCTTACGATCCTTGGCGGCGTCCATGGTTGCAGGGCCGCAGGGACTGCCAGCTTCGAGGTGCTGGTCCCGCCCCCTTCGCCCGGCTCGGCAGGCCGGGCTGTGGGCCGCAGCAACGTCCTCTCGAAGACTCCTTCGGGCACCGGGGCTCCGGTGGAGGCTTTCGTTGAGAGGTCGTCGGCCGCAACATTGTCGGCGCGCGGTACATAGCGCAGGTCCAAGGCGAGGAAATCTTTCTCTAGCATCTGCACATGGAGCAGATAGGCAGCTAGTTGCGGGTCATTGCAGGAGCATTCACCCTTGACTTGCTTGATGACTGGCTGAGAGTCGTCCTGTGCCAACAACTGGCGAGCGCCAAGAGACAGTGTTGTCTTTAGGCCAAAGATGAGGGCTTCATACTCTGTCATGTTGATTGCCTTGAAATTGAGGCGCACCATGTACCCAAACTGCTCCCCCGAAGGCATGAGAAGCAATACGCCGACACCGGCCCCCTGCTTTCGCGAGGAGCCGTCGAAGAAGAGCGTCCAGTGAGGCCCGGTGAAGACCGGAGCTTGGGGCTTTGGTTCACCGTCTTCGTGGCCCCCTGGGTTGGTTGGCGATGGCGTCCACTCGGCCACGAAGTCAGCCAACGCTTGACTCTTGACCACGTGTTGAGGTAGGAAGTCCAGCTTGAATTCCGTCAGCTCCGCTGCCCACTTAGCGACGTTGCCGGTCGCGTTGGGGCTGTGAAGAATGGCCTTCAGCGGGTACGAGGTGACCACCGAGATCCGGTGCGCCTGGAAGTAGTGGCGGAGCTTCCTGGACGCCACGAGTACTACATACAGCAGCTTGTGGACCTCTAGGTACCTTGTCTTGGCGTCATGGAGGACTTCGCTGATGTAGTAGACAATCCTCTGGATGGTCCGGACCCTTCCCCTGGGCCTGAGACGTCTTCCTCCATTGGCTCAGGTCGATAGGAGGTAGACGGGTCCGGGGGAGCTGGCGCGCCAAATGTCGAAGTGTGCCGTCGACACTTCCCCCGGGCCTGCTCTGGGCAGCCCGCGGAGGTTCTTTTTCGGAGGGGCTAGTCTCTCACGGAGAGCTTAAGCGTTAGGGACGAAGGAAGGAGAAGATTGACACAGAGATTTTTTACGTGGTTTAGGCCGCCAGAGCGTAAAACCCTACGTCCACGGTGAGCAGAGGTGCTCGTTGTATTGCTTGAGTGTTGAGCGTGTGAGTGTGCCAGGGGCAGACCGCTAAGGTGCGAATGAATCGAACCGAGTTCGAACCCTCTACAACGTTGCCTACCCGAGCCTTTTATAGTCCAAGACTCGGGCGACTTTACAAGGGGGGCCTGGGACCCGACAGGTGGTCCCGGGGAGATTGCCTGCCATCTACCATATCTCCAGTAATGCCGGTAGTTGTCACTGGCGAGAGCTTCCGAGTTTCCGCCCTGTCGCTCTGCCCATGCCGCAAGCTAGGCATAGTGGTTGATGATGGCAGGGTCGGCAGGGGATGTCTTGTCGCTGTGTTTATTGGCGTACAGCCTCTGACATTGCGTGCCTGTCTTCTCGTCTTGGGATGGCGCGTCCTGTCTTGACCGTGACTGGTCACAGTGGCGCCTGGCAGACGTGCGCCGCGTCTCCACGCCTTGGGAAGGCGCGGACCTTGAATGTCTTGTACGGTAAGGGCATGGTGCGCTTTTACTCTTGTTGCCTACCGTGCTGGGTAGGCAGCGCTGCTCTGCTGCCACGTGGCGGGCCCGGAGCTCTCCTCTGAGGAGAGGGGGGTCCGGCCCCGCAGGACACGTGGAGCCTTCGGAGCTCTCCCCGCGGAGGGGGGAGGTCCGGCTCTGCTGGCCGCGTTGGCGGGCCCGGAGTTCTCCTCTGAGGAGAGAGAGGTCCGGCCCCGCAGGACACGTGGAGCATTCGGAGCATCTCCTCACGGAGGGGGGAGGTCCAGCTCTGCTGGCCATGTGGCGGTCCTGAGCTCTCCTCTGAGAAGAGGGAGGTCCGGCCCCGCAGGACACGTGGAGCCTTCGGAGCTCTCCCCGCGGAGGGGGGAGGTCCGGCTCTGCTGGCCACGTGGCGGGCCCGGAGCTCTCCTCTGAGGAGAGGGAGGTCCGGCCCCGCAGGACACGTGGAGCCTTCGGAGCTCTCCCTGCGGAGAAGGGATGTCCGGCTCTGCCGGCCATGTGGCGGGCCCAGAGCTATCCTCTGAAGAGAGGGGGTCTCCGGTCCCGCAGGACACGTGGGGCTTTCGGACCTTGCCCCTGCTGAGGGGGCAAAGTCCTTAGGTAATTTCCCTGTGCGCGGGGATACCCCATATTGAGGGTACCGACAATGTGGGTAATAGAAGTATGTATTGTTTATATTTGACCTTCTATATTGCCACACAAGAAGTCTTTACGTTTTTTTCTACCTGTTTTTTGGGTTGGCTCTTTGACATTGGAGCTGGGGTTCGTGAATGGGTGACAACATGATGTATTGGTTTGCTGGTTATCTTGTTGGATGGTTGGTTCTATTCTCTTCAATGCGGGAGCTTTATACAGAAGAAAGAGAGTGAGGGTCCTGTCCAACTTTCCAAGGTATATTATTTGCTTTGCATTTCCCTGACTACTTGTGTCGTGTTTGTCATTTTGATGGACCCTTTATTTTTTACCAATTAGTTCCTTGGACGTGACAAGGGAAAAGAGGAAGGTGCTCAAAGGAGTGCAATCTCTGGTAAAAAGGTGAGGATAGCAATGTTGATCTGAATTGTATTGTACAAATTGAAATAATGTCTACTGAAATAAAATTTCTTCCAGTCTAATAGTGATATTAAACAGTATTTTGATGACACTGGAACAATTCATTCAATTTCAGATTCAGAGAAACATATGCTTTCTTTGCAAGCTCAACAAAAGAAAATAAAGTAATAATCTATTCTACTTAATGTGTAGATAATGATGAAGCTTGACAAATCGAAGGAAGATAAGGCGGCTGAGAGCAAGCGCAATGAGCTACTGAAGTTTTTAAATGCCAGCTACGATTAACAGTTTGGTGGTAGTGGTTACACAATATTATTATATCGCTAGATTATCTTGATGCTACAGTCATGGGTGCGTTTGATGGTCGTCATAAGCCTTTTCCTGATTATGTTTCTAGTTTACCTTGGCCCTCAACGTGTATTGGTTGTATACTTACTGAATATTGGATCAGGTCTACCCGTTATGCTTCATGAACATTTGCTGTTGATGTAACAGTTCTCTGTTCTGTTGCTATTGCTAAAGACTGAAGCTTGTCTGCTCGTTCCATCCGCAGTTGTGTATTGCTGTGTAAGCTAGTGTTTGGTTGAGTGCACAAAGTATAACATTTCTGAATGATTCAACTGGATCAAATCGTTCTGGGTAAACAAGTTGCATGCTTGCTTGGTCGTGGGATATGATTCTCTTTGGTTCCTTTGATAAGCTTGCTATATAACCATCTCTCTAGCAATCAGTGGCGGATCTTGACAACAAATATAAGAATCATATGAATATTCATCACCAGGCAAAAATACCAATATTGTATGATACTGTACTCGAATGTAAGCCCTATAATGTAGTGGTTATCAATTATCTCTTTACTACGCGACGGTAGAAAAATGCGATACATATTAATTAGATACTGATCATCAGTCGCTAAAAGTGGATAACTATATATCAGTCCATCAGTGATTCTATATGTTCCAGCGCACCATCGGTCGGTAATTACCGCAATATATAGCGTTGGTTAGTAATTTATCAAGACTATATGCTACCATAAATTAGCATCAACTATTTCTGGATTTGCCACAAACTCTTGGATCTCATATAGTGCAAAACTGGACGTTCATCTTTCACCCTTGCTAATAAGCTAAGGTGACATTAATTTGCTAGGTTGGCCATATGCATTTTAACATTGAAAAAATAATGATGATTAATGCATGAAAAACTATATATGATGTGAGATGCTTATCAAATGCTGATGTATCCTACTACATGTACCCTCCTTACGTCGTTTCACGTTAGCCTTGCATTTTTAGAAGTGATCGATTATTAACCATACAATCGTTTAGCATTCATTTCTGTGTGGTCCTTACTTGATTTGTTCCCTTAACAATATTGTATAACTTGTAGTTTTAATATGCATCTACTAGGTCAGTGTGGGATTAATGCATCGGGCCGATGCTACCCAAGCCTGCCCATAAGATTATTGGGACTCACTTTATTTAGAATTGTGACCAGGGTCGACACAATGTCAGGAAGGCCCAGGGGTGATGAAAACATGCCTCTTGTTCGACCATAGGACCCGTAGCCTGCCAGGCTTCCTTGTCTTTGAGCTTATCCTAAAGAACGTATACCTACGCATACACGAACCGTGGACCTCTATCTAGGTTGGCCATAGCTAGGTAGTAGGGCTAAAGGACTTAAAAAATGAAGTAATAGTGTAAAAGGCTAGATCGGATAAAATTTATATTTATTTTTTAATTAATATTTAATAAGAGCCGAAATAAGCCCGTGGGCCGAGCCCGTTTACCACCCCTAACAAACACTTTTTGCCTTAGCTCATATCTAAAACTGATTGTGATGTATTTTGTATGCCATGTCAAAATGGCGGGACATAAATAGCACAAGTGTATAGTGACCCTGGCCTCAATTTTTAAGTCTTCAATAACATTAATAACTAAAGTCCAAAAACGTAACTCATAGTATTGCCGACACGACACTACAATATGTTATAATTATTAGCGTGTCGTGACGGACTATCTAAAAGGATAATGATGAATACGTGTAAGAGCTCCTCTATAAAAGGGGACCCAACAGGCGACATAGGGCCGCGGATGAAAGCTCAAGTTTATTTTCATTAGGACATAGGAAACTCTACTTTCTTCATTTTACTTGGTAGAATCATTCCCGTTTGTTTGCATCTTTGACCTACATGTTGTGATTAGTCACAGTTAGTCATATGAAGTTGATGGTGACTTCATCAGACATAAGAGAAAGTAAGTGTTGGATTGTAATAATTTACTATTTTGAAACTTCTATTTCTATCTCTAACCATGTTTTGTTTAGTGTTTTACGAGATCTATGTAGGAAGAATTATGTCGTGGTGGGGTAGTGGAGGCCAAGATTACTACACCACCTATAGGGATTCTATTACTGGTGGTCACAATTTAAACATGCACAATATTTTTCAATGGTTATATCTAGAAGCCAAGATTCAACTAAGAAGCACAAGCTGGCTTTCATACATGTCACATATTTCTCAAACTAGTGTTTTTTGTGGAATTTTCATCTCATGTACCACAGGTACTTTATGTCCAATTTTTTGTCTATCTGGTTGTCAAATATTTTTAATATTTAATTAAACTTATTATAGTTTTATAAACTTGTAAGTATGAATATCTTCAACAACAAAATTTTGAAGGGATCATGCCTTTACCTTTAGCCTATTTTGTTTGCTCGTATATTTATAGACATGTGTTGAAATAAACCTCTTGTTATAGATTATCTCTTCCTAGAGCATGCACACGTTACTTGTGTGGCTTCAACTTAGCTGTGTAAGTTGATTTCTTGTTGATTTATATGATTTTCTAACCATGATTTTTTAACTCCTTACTTTGGTTATGTATGTTGTGTATACTAGTTCAAGCAAGACATGTGCAAAAAGGTGCACTCAATGCTACTCATGCACATACTATATACTTGATTTCCTTTAGTTGTAGCCAGTTTGTCATTTACCATCAATCATTTTTATCTATTGTGGTTGCTTATATATGGATGGAGTATCCATATTTCTGGTTCTAAGATGTGGTCACAAAAAGAAATGCATGATGTTTCTTGTGTGTTTGTGAGTAAGTTATTATTTTGATATACGTTACACATACAATTCTAGTCATTGCCGATATCTATTTTAATTTCGTGCAAGTTAGAGAAAACGTTATAAAAGCTAACTTTTATGATTTGACATTACTTTATTACGTATATCTGTTTTTGTTGTAAAGGGACATCTTACTTTGTCTCTTTATAGAACAAACATAGACTGCTCATGCTCATTCTACCTTTTAGTAAGTTGTGGTTGTTGTGACTTCCTTTACTACTAATTTATTTGTGTGGTTTGTGTGTCCTACAATCTTTCCTCATCAAGTAAAGGAAGTCACAACAATGACGCATACTAAAAGGTAGAAGGAGCGTGAGCAGTCTATATTTGTTCTAGGAAGAGACGAAGAAAGGTATCCCTTTACAGCACAATATAGTAGTGTCATGTCATAAAAGATAGCTTTTATAAAGTTTTCTCTAACTTGCACGAAACTAAAATCGGTTTCACCTAAGAATAACATTGTATATGTTATATATATCAAACTAGTAACTTACAAACACACAAGAAACAACATGCATTTCTTTTGACTACCACATCTTAGAACTAGAATGATGGATACCCTATCTTTATCTAAGCAAGCAGAACAGATAAGCATGATTTGTGATAAATGACAAACTGGGTACGTATAGCTAAAGGATATAAAGTATGTGGTACATGCATGGGTAGCGCTGAGTGCACATTTTTTCACAGGTCTTGCATGAACTAGTATACAAACTAAATAACCAAAATAAGAAATTAACATGTCACATATAATAGACAAGACTCTCTATATAAATAATGGTTAACAAATCATCTAGACCAAGGAAAATCAACATATATGGCTAAGTTGAAGGTACATGAGCAATGCACACATGCTCTAGGAAGAGATAATCTGTAACGAGAGGATTTATTTTACAACATAAATAGATATCAAACTATATAAGTGCCTAATTAATAAAAAGATAGTTTTATAAAGTTTTAGTAACTTAATGAAAGATGGCTCCACCTACTCATATATACATGCACCTGCCTTCTACATGCATCATGCATGCAATTAATGTAGTCACAAGCACTGAAATTAAGCAGTAACATTAATGTAGTCGCAAGCACTAACATGAAGTCGGGCAACAGCTAATATATACAAAAGGATATGGTACATGACAAACCGACAGTAGCCAAAGGATATGGTTCATTAAGGCTAGCATTGAGTATGGTATGATGCATCAACGTATGACATGGATGATTCCTTAACGCCAAAGAAAATCTTTTCTAGTAAATCGGTGGGAAAGTATTAGATAAGTCCGAAAGAACAAGAAGAAACGTGCAAGAATTTGATTAACCAACACCAAATTTCTCCCTTTCCTTTAGTGTTACTTACACTTCTATCGTACTATATAAACAAATGACATGGTGTTCATCCCCACAGTCACCAACACAGCTTTCAGAGTTCTAAGTTTAAGGTACAACCTCTATCCTACTTTTTTTTCTTCTCAAAGTGGTTTATGCCCACGGTATCTTATAATATTTTGTACTTTCAAAAGCATGTTAACATGTAAAGTCGACTCCTATCTTGTGATGGCGATGTAAGATGTTGGTTCTTTGTTCATTCATACATCACCAATGATTCTTGTATATTAATACTAAGTAATAAATGAATGATTCTTTTATATCTCAGTATCTTTACCAGATTAACAAAGAAAGAGATGGATCGTCCTCTTTACATTCGTACATCACCAAGAACCCCTGTACCAGCATCACAAAGAGGAATGATAGAGGACTTTTGGAGGAAGATAAAAGAAGAGATCGAGACAATTGAGAACTTTGATGAGCGTATATTCCCCATGACCCGTTTGAAGAAGGTACTTTGTGCTGAGAAAGGAAAAATGATGATGACATTTGACACACCATCCTATTTGACAAAGGCATGTGAGATCTTTGTGCAGGAAATCACGTTTCGTGCTTGGATGTGTGCTTCTTCTCACCATCGTTCCATCATATTAGACACTGACATTGCCGAGGCCATAGCCACCACAGAGTCCTATGATTTTCTGCAAGACATTCTACATGCTTTTCAGGAGGAGCACAACTCTATCCCTTGCCCCAGACCCAGTAAGAAGCGTCGTAGATCCACAAACCAAGCATCCACATCACGTTTTCCTCCCCTAAATATAGTGTCACCGTTTCATCCACAGTGTGTTCAATATCCTCCTGGTGTTCGTATTCCCCTCCCTTTGCCGCCAACTAATTTTCATCCCGTGCCATTTTCAAATCCACTACAAGCAACTACAGCTCCCTTGATGTCAATGACAGTGACATCCATGCCCTTTGTGACTCCCACAATGATGTCACCTATGAACTACATTCCCACGGATTTTGGGTTCTTTGGAAATTGTATCAACACCGTTGTCCTAAATAATTTTGTTTTGAGTAACAACATTGTTGGTTCAGGTGTGATGGCTCATCCATCACAAGTGCATGCAGGAGATACACCAGACACCCCTATTACTTCATTCTACATGAACATGACCAATGCTTCTGCTCCTGCCTATTATATTTGTGGTTCTACTAGTAGTAATACTGCTGCTGCTCCGGGCCAACATGTGTCGATTAGGGAAATTGACCATATTCCACCAGAAGTTGCAGAAACCTCATCCACAATGCATCCTCATGATACCACCAATGGAAATGATAACATTTATGGTCAGCGGGAACATCAGATCGATCTTGATGATGGTCAGCAGCAGCGGGAAGAGGCACACCAAGTGGATGAAACAATTCTGAACCATCCTCTCGATGATCTGGATGGAACTTTAGATGCAGTAGGTTCTTCTGCTGGTGCTACTAATGCAGGTGAAGGTAACTACGATGTTAACTGGGATGTGTTCGACGATCAGTTTTTGATGTCCAGGTCCTGGGAAGATATCATGGAGGCTAACCCGACGTCTTTGCCTGATGCTGCTACCTCCACCGACCTTCTTCCACTCCCTAGCGACATGCAAGACCTGGAGAGGTTCCTCTTTGATGACATGTATCCAACTGACGCACAAGCAGCAGGCTCACCGAAGGTACCATCGTAATCAATAATTATAAGTAGGAGAAAGATGCAAGTATGCTTTAGGAGTTAGGACATCTTCATGATGTTGTCTAAGCAGAACAAATGATGCACTTGAGCTGTAAAATGTGTGAGATAAGCTCTGTGTCGTGCTTGTATCTGTATTTTGTACTGTATGTTTAGTTTAATATGAACAATCGTTTCCTATTACATTGGATTATACAGATCTGCATGTGAAAGTAAATGGAATAGGCGAAAGAGGCTACTCCGGACGTTGGAGTACCTAGTTTATTTATAGAGTGCAGTTACAAGAATCTAAACCAATCTCAACCAAGTATATATCTGTTTGCAACGTTCTCAACAGAACATCTCCGTGATCATCATCTATCTTAACTACGTAACAACCTTATCATCGGTTTATTCTAGATTGCCACGGTATAATCCTTCTAGACGCCACATATCATCCAACATTCCCTCTCAATATTTTTTGAGCAAGATTAAGATTGATCCTAAACTTCTCAAGCAAATTTGAAGGTAAGGCCTTAGTGAAACCATCAAACCAACTGATCACCAGATGATATAAATCGAATCTCAAGTATCTTGCTGGTGACTCGTTCTCTAACAAAGTGATAATCCACTTCTATGTGTTTAGTTCTTGCATGAAAAACAGGATTTGCTGAAAGATATGTGGCACCCAAATTATCACACCATAAACATGCTGATTTAGGTTGTGCAATTCCCAATTCTTGAAGGACTGATTGGAGCCAAATAACTTCAGCTGTAGCATATTTGCTAGTGATTTATACTCAGCTTTTGTGCTTGATCTTGATATAGTTGGTTGTTTTCTAGCACTCCACGAAATGAGATTAGGCTCAAACAAGATTGCAAATCCTCCAGTTGATCTTCTATCATCAATATTACCAGCCCAGTCTGCATCTGAGAAAGCACTTACAAGAGTTGAGTCAGCTTTCAAGAATTTTAGGCCAAGATCAAGTGTACCCTTGATGTATCTCAATATGCGCTTTACGGCTGTCCGATGATCAGTTGTGGGTGCATGCAAAAATTGACATATTTTATTAACAGCAAAGGAAATATCTGGCCTTGTCATGGTCAAATATTGTAGAGCCCCAACTATACTACGATAAGTGTAGCATCATCCGAGCATAGGACTTCTCCCCCTGCCGAGGATAGCTTCTCTGAACTAATCATCGACGTGCTGATACTCTTACAGGTACTCATGTTAGTTCGGTGCAGAATGTCATCAGCATACTTTGATTGAGAAAGTACAAGGCTATCATCCATGTGCTGTACTTCAAGCCCAAGAAAATAATGGAGTCGGCCGAGGTCTTTGAGAGCAAAGGCTTTCCTCAACTCATGCAATAATGTGGAGACGACTTCATTAGAAGACCCTGTTACTATAATATCATCAACGTAAATGAGCATGAACATAGTAACATCTCTCTTGCGGTAAATAAATAGTGAAGTGTATGCTTTAGAGGGAGAGAAACCGAGCTCTTGTAATATTGTGCTAAGTCTAGAATACCACGCACGAGGAGCTTGTTTGAGACCGTAAATGGCTTTATCAAGCTTACACACATAATCAGCCTTTTCCTTATCAACAAAGCTAGGAGGTTGATTCATATATACCTCTTTCTCAAGAAATCCATGAAGAAAGGCATTTTGAACGTCCAATTCTTCATAATCAATACCATAGCGTTGTTTAAATCCCTTGGCAACCAACCTCGCCTTATAGCGATCAGTTGTCCCATCCGATTTTTGTTTCACCTTGTACACCCATCGATAATCAATGATATCTTTGCCTGGCAGTGGAGGAACAAGTTGCCATGTTTTATTTTTGCATAAGGCCTCAAATTCATCCTTCATAGCACATCTCCATTTGGGATCCGAAAGTGCTTCTTGCAGATTTTCTGGCTCTCCAGTGGAGCAAAAAATTCCCATACCTGATATAACCAGGAAACATAGCCTTAGGCTTCATAATACCGTGTTGTGATTGAGTCATAATTCGTCGTGGTGGTGATGGCTGTGTGGGTTCCATATTTGGATCCATAGAAGATCCCAAAACAGGAGTAGCGTGATCATGTGATAACACTGATGTTGATCCCGAGGCAGGAGACTGCGGTGCATGTTGCACCCCACTGGGGCAGAGTAGAGGCGACGTTCCAGCATCATTCTGTCGGAGAGACAGCTCCCTCGGATCTAGCGCCAGCTGACCAACATCACACAGAGAAGAATTCCCCTCGGGTTCAGTGAGGACTGGCACTTCTGCAGAGAATATTGGCTGCGAATCCTCTCGGATTTCAGCGCGTTATCAATGCCACCATGATCAACAGAATTATCGGCATTATTTTGGCTGCTTTCATCACCTGTTCTCTGCACAAAAATATTCTCAGGAAGCAAATTAGTAGCACTGGTCAGAGCATCACTTAATTGATCATTAGGCACCGTATTACCCCTAGATTCGTTGGGAGGATGCAAGGTTTCAGATGGAGAAAGTAGAATCTGTTGGCGTAAAGGGACACCCGCATTTTTCCTAAGGGAGAAGAAAGGAAATATACTCTCATCAAACACAATGCAACATCACGAGATATATACACTCGCCCATGAGCAACATCCAAGCACTTATATCCCTTGTGTATGTTGCTGTACCCAAGGAACACACATTGTTTTCAATGAAATTCTAATTTGCGATGATTGTATGGTCGCAACTTTGGTCAGCATGCACACCCAAAAGTTTGAAGGAAAGAGTAGTTTGGTTGCTCATGGAATAGCCGTTCTAGAGGAGTATCATTACTAATAGTTTTGCTAGGAATTCTATTAATCAAGAAGGTGGCAGCAATAAACGCTTCATCCCAAAATATGAGAGGCATGGATGTTTGTGCAACCAATGCAAGACCAACTTCCACTATATGGCGATGTTTCTGTTCAACGAAACCATTTTTTTGGTGTGCATGTGGGCAGGAAACATGGTGAGAAATGCCGAGAGTTTGGAAAAAAGAATTAAGCTTCTGATACTCTCCTCCCCAATCGGTTGTACCGTGAGAATTTTTCCCAAACAATCTCTCGGCATAGGCTTGAAAGGTAGAGAAGATTAGAAAGACATCAGATTTTTTCTTGAATACATAGATCCATGTGAATTTTCTATAGTCGTCGATAAAACTCACATAATACTTATTCTTATTGATGGAATCAATAGAGAGTCCCCACACATCCGAAAAGATAAGATTAAGTGGGGCTTTAGAAGCACTAGATGATCTCGAAGAAGGAAGTTGATGGATTTTTGCCTTTTGACAAGCATCACAAACATGATCAGATTTTTCTTTTGAACAAGGAAGACTAAACCTATTGATGATTTCTTGGACCTTTATTTGAGAGGGATGACCTAAACGATTATGTCATCTCAAGGGAGTGGGTTTCACCATATTGAGAGCATTTTTATTTTTGGAGAAGGTACTCGGCACCAATGGATACAAGCCACCAACGACTCTACCTTGATGCAGAACTTTCTTCGACTCCTGGTTCTTGACAAGGAAGAATTGAGGGTGAAGTTCTAGAAAAACATTATTATCACAAGCAAGACGATTTGCAGATAATAGATTCTTTTTGGCTTGAGGTATGTGAAGGACTTTTTTGAGATTTAATGTAGAATTAGGGGTAGTAAGTACCGAATGACCAATATATTTGATGCCCATACCTGTACCACTTGTTGTGTGGACGTGATCACTCCCATGGTAGCGTTTTTCACTTGTAGCTTGTCCAACTCACATGTGATATGATTAGTGGCTTCTGAGTCTACATACCAATTAGTATCAACTCCGTACGAATTTGTATTGACTGCTGCTGCAGCAGACTTTTCCTCTCCCATATAATCCTTCTGAAACCTCTTCCAGCATCTATTGACTTCATGACCAATTTTCTTACATAATTGCCATTGAGGTCGTTCTCCTCCACGACCCCCATTGGAGCTTCTGCCAGCAGAACTGCCACGACCACCATTCTGGCCACGACCACCACATCCTCCTCCATATCCTCCACGGCCACCTCTTGTTGCAGAATTTACCGAGGAGAACGTACCATTACTTTTGTTCTGCAGATCAAGACGCATTTCAAAGCCAAGTAGATGAGCATACAAATCACTCGACGGAACCTCATCCACTCGAGTAGTCATAGCAGTCACAACCGGATTCTAATCAGAATCCAGTCCTGCTAAAATATATGTAGCTAGACCATCATCATCCAAAGGCTTGCCAGCTGTCGCCATTGCATCTCCAAGGGCCTTCATCTTGGCAAAATAATCTGCTATAAAGAGATCTTTCTTCTTTGTTGTTGCTAACTGAAGTCTCGGTTGCATTACTCGTGCCCAAGATTGTGATGAATACATACTTTGAAGTACCATACATACCTCGGTTGAAGTGGTGAGAGATGTGACTTTGGAGAGAACCTTCCGTGACAAAGAAGACAACAAGTAACCAAGTACTTGCTGATCCTATGATATACACAATGCATAACTCGGATTGTCAATGAACACCATCTTCTCTTCTCCTCTATCATCTTTTGTTGTCACCTCTATGAAAGTTTCCTAGAGGAGGGGTGAATAGGCTAATTAAAATTTAAAGCACAATTACCAACTGACTTGTTCTATCAGGTTCGGACAAGTCCGAAATTTTTGGATAAGTCTGATAAAATCAGACTTGTCCGAAGTCAGTCGCAGCGGAAATAAATCTGACTAGTTCTAGGTCAAGTGTACAATCAATATGGTCTAGAAGTAGCTCTTAAACAAGTTTAGCAACCTAATAACCTAATGATCTTAATATTAAAGTAGCTCAATGCTAGGGTTTGATCAATCACAAGCAAGAGCAATGATATGGAAATTAAAGAACAAATAGATGAGCACAAGTGAACACGAGGATTTGTTTACCGAAGTTTGATTCCACTCAGGAATCTACGTCTTTGTTGAGGTGTCCATAAAGGACCGGGTCTCTTTCAACCCTAACCCTCGCCAAGTGATCATAAAGATCAAACTTGGTTATTCCACTATCAAGCCAAGGTGATTACAAACTTCCCGGGTCTCACCACAAGTTGGGAGTCACCGGACGACACCTAGCCACCTAGGAACGAAGCTCCAAGAGTAATAAACACAAATCACGTAGCAAGTAGATGTGCAGCTCAACAAGCTCAACCCTAAGATCTCCTCTTCTTAATTCTCCTCACAAATCCTCAAATCCTCACAAGATTCACCTTTGAATGCGAGAGGGCTTGAGAGAGGTCTAGGAATGCTCAAGAACACCTTTGAAAGCTCTGGGGTTGATCTCCCTTCAAATGGGGATGAGATCCCTCCTTTTATAGGGATCCCAAAATACGACCGTTGCCAACCACTAAAGTTTGGACATGTCCGAACTCCACTTCGGACATGTCCGAAGTTGGGGACCATTAACGGTAAAATGACGTCCTCAACTGACACTAATTCAGATTGTCCCATTGATTCCACTTCGGACATGTCCGACATATTTCAGATATGTCCGAAAATAAACAGAAGGTACATCTCCGAACTTCTATGACATGTCTGACCTTCTTGACTTAGGAATTTTCAGAAAACCTAGACTTCGGACATGTCCGAAATTCTTCGGATATGTCTGAATCTAAACAGAAGGTGCATCTCCGAACTTCTCTAACATGTACGACCTTCTAGACTTAGGATTTTTCAGAAACCCTAGATTTCGGACATGACATGTCCGAAATTCTTCGGATATGTCCGAACCTAAACAGAAGGTGCATCTCCGAACTTCTATGACATGTCCGACCTTCTGGACTTAGGATTTTTCAGAATTCCTAGACTTCGGACATGTCCGAAATTCTTCGGATATGACCGAACCTAAATAGAAGGTACTTCTCCAAAACCTTCAGATATGTCCGAGTCTATACAGAGAGTACTTTTCCAAATTTCTCTGACATGTCCGAGGTTTTTTACCTAACAACTCTTTTCTACACTAAGGATTGTTTTTTGTGGGGTTGAGCTTTATTTTCTTTGTTGCGTGTCGTGTCCCTCTTAATAGTGCGGCGTTCCTACACTCAAGAAAAATAGAAACCCTAATTCTATTGTGTAGCTTCATGCCGCCTTCTTCATTTCCCTTTTTGAAAAACCCTTAATCTTCTATTGCCATCCACCTATATGCACACATGCTCATTCAAATTCATTAGCATTTTAATTGTTCGTCATCAATCCTCCAAAACCCACATGGGGACCTAGATGCACTTTCACTCTATCTTCTCTGATGGTACTTTGATTGATCCATCAAGAAATCCTTCTAGGCGATGCGCCCGGAGTGGTGGCAAGACCTGCGCTTGCCACAACGGGAAATTATCCCGAGTTAGCTTCTCTGTTACCGAACTATGCGACAGAAGAGTAGCAACAATATTCGGTGCTGCAGAGGTCGAGCCTGGCGCTATAACCGTTCCAGGAAGAGTTCCTGGGCCTGATGTGAAAGTAAATGGAATAGGCGAAAGAGGCTACTCCGGACGTTGGAGTACCTAGTTTATTTATAGAGTGCAGTTACAAGAATCTAAACCAATCTCAACCAAGTAGATATCTGTTTGCAGATTTCTCAACAAAACATCTCCGTGATCATCATTGTCGGTACCCTCGATACGGGGTACCCTCGCGCACAGGGGGAAATGCCTAAGGACCTCGCCCTTCTCCGTAGGGAGAGCTCCGAAGGCGCCACGTGTCCAGCGGGGCCGGACCTCCCTCTCCTCAGAGGAGAGCTCCGGACTCGCCACGTGGCCAACTGAGCCGGACCTCCCCCTCCGTGGGGAGAGCTCCGAAGGCTCTACGTGTCCCGCGGGGCCGGGCCTCCCTCTCCTCAGAGGAGAGCTCCGGGCCCGCCATGTGGCAAGCAGAAGCCGGACCCCCCCTCCGCAGGGAGAGCTCCGAGGACTCCACGTGTCCCGTGGGGCCGGACCTCCCTCTTCTTAGAGGAGAGCTCCGGGCCTGCCACGTGGCCAGCAGAACAATGCTGCCTGCCCCCGCGCGGTAGGCAGCAGGCGTAATGACGCGCCATACCTTGCCCGTACAAGGTATTCAAGGCCTGCGCCTTCCCAAGACGCGGAGACGAGGAGCACGCCTCTGTCAGGTGCCGTTGCGCCCAGTCACATCGCAGACTGGCGCGCCGTGTCAGAGGCTGCCCGCCAATAAACACAGCAACAAGACATCCCCTGCCGCCCCTGCCATCATCAACCACTACAACTAGCTTACGGCATGGGCAGGGCGGCAGAACGAAGACTCGGAAGCCTTCGTTAGGGACAACTACCGACATAACTGCAGATACGGTAGTCGGCAGGCAATCTCCCCGGTACCACCTGTCAGGCCCCGGGCCCACCTTGTAAGCCACTCGAGCCTTGGACTATAAAAGGCTCGGGTAGGCAACGTTAGCAAGGGTTGGAACTCTGTGAACTCGCATCTAGATATCACTCACCCTCAAGCTCAGGACTCCGGTTCTGAGCAGCAAGCAATACAGCGAGCACCTCTGCTCACCGTGGACGTAGGGTTTTACACTCCGGCGGCCTGAACCACGTAAAACTCCCTGTGTCAAGCTTCACCCTCACTCGTCCCTAACGCTGAAGCTCTCTGCAAGTGTCTAGCCCCTCCGAAAAAGAACCTCCGTGGGCTGCCCAGAGCAGGTCCGTGGGAAGTGTCGACTACACACTTCGACATTTGGCGTGCCAGGTAGGGGGCTTTTCCCTTGCGCGACGAGCTTTTGCCAGCGAAGATGACCAAGATTCCTTCAGCAGCAAGCTCTCCTCCCCCGCATTCACGACGGACCGTGACTAGCGGGGACTACGTCTTGACACACTCTGGACAGAGTGTGTCGGCGCAAGCTGGAAGCCAGCAGCCGACTCCGGCAGCGCCGACTCCGGCAACACAGGCTCCAGCGAGTGTGAGATCCTCTGCAGCGCTGAGTGTCCCCCACGGGGGCGCGCTAGCTGCAGCAAGAGCGCTACCGCGCAATCCGCTTGCTGGGGACGCACCTCGGTCAGCGACCCAGCAGTGGATTCGTGAGGTAGACCATCTCGTCGTCGCCGCCGCAAACCCTCGACTTCGGCGGGGACGACGTTCCGGCCAACCGGCTGTGTCGCTGACGCGCACGCCAACGGTTGACGGGCAGACGGCAGATTCCAGCTCCACCAGGCTCCCATCGACGGACCTGAGGACAGAGTTGGAACGATGCCACTTGGGCCAAGATGCCCGAGTGTTCCTCGAGCGACGACGAGAGAGGCGTCGCAACCAAGAGGCCGGCGACAGCATGACGTCTGCCTCGACCCTGCCTGAGGCGCAGACTTTCGCCACGCGATCTCTGCCCCAGGCATACGCCACGCACATATGCCACAGCCATATGCCCTGCAAACGGCGCCCCCGGTCTATGGCGCAGCCTTGCCCATACCAGGGTACACAGTGCCAGCAGCGAACCAAGCGTTCGCGGCACCAACGCCTGCAGCAACAGGAGCAGGATGTGCAGCCCTGGCGCCACACCTTCGCTTCGCGAGGTGGCCACGCAAGTTTCGGCCGCACCTGCCCGAGAAGTACGACGGCAACGTCAACCCGGCGGAGTTCCTCCAGATCTACTCCACCGCTGTCCTTGCTGCAGGAGGGGACGAGGCCGTCATGGCCAACTACTTCCCCGTCGCCTTGACCGGCCCAGCCCGGTCTTGGCTCATGAACCTCCCCCAGGGTTCCATAACCTTCTGGGGAGAGCTCTGCCGGCAGTTCACCGCCAACTTCGGCAGCTCCTACACCCGGCCTGGCACGGAGCTCGACCTCCACGCCATCCAGCAACAACCTGGAGAGACGCTGCGCTCCTTCATCCAGTGGTTCTCCCAGGTACACAACATCATCCCGCACATTCAAAGTGTTTCTTTGGTGGTGGCGTTCCGGCAGGGTGTTCGGGATGAGAAGATGCTTGAGAAGCTCGCGACCAGAGAGGTTCGCGATGTCTCAGAGCTCTTCAGCCTGGCTGACAAATGCGCCAGGGAAGCTGAAGGGCGGAACTGGCACTCTTTGCTAGCCTTCGAGTCAGGAGGACAACCCGGATCTGGTGCTGCTTCCTATGGAGGCAGCAAGAAGATCAAGAACCGGGGCGGTGGCAAGATGAAACCATCGGCTGCGGCTCCCGTTGCTGAAGCTGAAGCACCCAGTGGGGCTCGGGGGCCACGCCCCGACAAAAGGCAGCGACAGTCACCAGCTCCAGAGGGAGACCAAGGTGAACTGTGCCCCATGCACAGCACCAGCTACCATACTGCTGCTGAGTGCCGGGACATCCAGAGGCTTGCAGAGTGCTTCCGCAAAGGGAGGCAGCTGCGAGCTGATGCCCCTCCCTTCCGTCAAAGAGAGGGCAAGCAGAAAGTCGACACCCCAGACAACGTCGGCCACCAGGTGGGGTTTCAGGAGCCTCAGCGTGCCATAAAGACGGTGCACAACGGTGAGGACTCCAGCTCCAGTGATGATGAGCCGGGGCAGTAACCGACTACGGCTGCCCTGAAAAATCAGTGGAGACTGCACTGCTGCGATATCAATCTTAGAGAAGCTCCAAGCAGTTGCAGCAGCCCAAGCACCAGCCCCGACGGTGCAAAACCGGGCCAGCTCCACCCGAGTGCACGTCTCTGTGCCTCGGCCCTACCTCCTGGGGGCCGCCCAGGGTCTTTCAACCTCTTGACGACCTTAGCCAGAAGGGGAAAGACGTCTTGGGTCTCCCAAGAAGAGTCCGGGTCCTTCTACCTCTTGACGGCCTTAGCCAGAAGGGGAAGGTACCCCGGGGCTCCTGGGAGAAGGCGCGTTGGACCTGCTCCAGCGTGAAGATATCTTCCTCGTCGGCGAGGCACGACCGCAGGTGACACCCCACAATGCACGGCCTCGGCTGGTGCCCTAGCACTACTGCCAAAGGACCAAGCGCGTCAGGGACCTGCAAGAAGGCAACCTGGTGCCGTGGCACACACTTTCCCGCGAAGGACCTATAAACTCTCCCCCAGCCGGGACGGCCCCTTCCGAGTCACGAAAGTTGCCGTCCCAGGTACACATGCCTTTCAACCAAGCATGGGATCCATTCCCGAACCCTTGGAGCATGGAACATCACAGTAAGTCCTACCTCCTGAGCACCAGTAGAATAGGGCCATACCCTTCTGTAATAAATCCCATAGAGTCCAGGAACAACGCTCGGAGCAGCTAAGTCTCAAGGGACGGTCCAGGACTATGTCCAGCTTGGCCTGGTTCCGACCCCAAGCGCGTAGAGTCTTGCTTCCCTTCTTAATGGGGCGGGTCGTTGCCTCCATGTACAGCCTGCCTTCCCCCTATGGGCATTTACACAGAAACCTGTTCTACCTCGCTCTCACTTATGTGCTCATTTAAATTACACATTAATTTTTATGGTCGCACTTTCTATGTATGCTCACCGTACATTTAGCTCCCCTTTCCCGCGCTCGTCCATAGTCAGCATTTGCTATCCTACCAAAGGCGGTTCCGCTTGAGGCACCTGCCGATGGCCAGGGGGCCCCTCGGGCCTCCCCCAGTCAGGTGTTGCGGTGCCAGTTGGTCACCTCCAGGAAAGGCCTGCGCCGTGCATGGGGGGTCCAAGGTGCGTATCCCGCTCAGCTGGCTCTGTACCCAAAGCGTGCGCACCCTGCCCTCCGGAGGTCCAGGGGAGTACAGCCGCTTTGCCTGGTTCCGTACCCAAAGCCTGTGCACTCTGCTTCCCCGGCGTACGGTCCGCTACTAGGGGCCGGACGGTCGTACCCGGACCTTGGAGGGAGCCGGAGCCCCGGTGCCTCGCGCACAGAATTGCCCAAGCCCCGTATATCGGGCTAGGACTGTAAGCCGAATAAGACTAAGAGACTGGGAGGGGAGAACCCCCCCAGGAGAATTACGCTTCCTCTACCTGTGTGCAGGACCTCCAGGTTATAGCTACAGGGGTTGCATGAAAGGGGGGGCAAGGAGCTATCGACTACTCCAGCGCAAGACCGGAGGAACAGGGTTTTGCCCCTTCTGCAAGGACAAGACCCGAAGGCCCCACGTGTCCAGCGGGGCCGGAGCTCCCCACTCCTCAGGAGGGGCTCCGGGCCCGCCACATGGCCGACAGAAACCGGACCTTCCCCCCGAGGGGAGGGCTCCGAAGGCCCCACGTGTCCAGCAGGGCCGGAGCTCCCGTCTTCTCAGGAGGAGCTCCGGACCCGCCACGTGGCCGGCAGAAGCCGGACCTCCCCCTCCAAGGGGAGAGCTCTGAAGGCTCCACGTGTCCCGCGGGGCCCGACCTCCCTCTCCCCAGAGGGAAGCTCCGGGCCCGCCATGTGGCCGGCAGATCTGGACCTCCCCATTCTCATGGGACGAGCTCCGAAGACCTCCGGGCCCCTTGATACAATAAGGACCCGAGGAAGGTGTCTGTGTAGAGCTTCGAGATTGGTGAAGGCCTCTGAGTACCTTGCGGAGCTAAGGGCTCGGCCAGGCAAAACCAAGAAGAAGACAAAAGCATAACAGGCACAAAAGGTCACAGGAGTCTATTTATTCATGGCTCCATGAGCTGGACTACAGACTCAATAAAAAGAAAAAGAGGAAGATACAAGCCCTAGGGTTCCCCTAGCTCGCGTCGGAATCTAGAGGCTACAAGGGCGGCCACATCCCCGACTTCAGCCCTGGTGGTCTCCTCCCGCTCCGCGGCAGGGCCCTGTCTCGCTGGCTCTAGTGAGAAAGAAGGGTCCCGGCTCTTGAAGCATGCCAACACATGCATGGCAACCTCCACGGCCAGGCCCCGTCCCTCGGCCTCGAGCTCGTCGGCGACCACCGCATCTAGCCTGCTCAGCTTGGCGCCGATTGACTCCAGCGCAGGGATCACTTCAGCCACCTTCAGCGCAGGGGGCGCCGTCTTCACCGGGCTGAAGCCAAGGGGGACCAAGGTGGACCCCGCCTGGTCAACGAAGCTCGAGACCTCATGGGCCTCGGAAGACCGCGAGGCCAAGAGCTCCTCTACCTCGCGGCGGGCTTCCCGCAGGGTGTCGCGGCTTCCCTCGCAAAATTCCTTCTCCTTGGCCGCCAGGGAGCTTTCCCGAAGGTGGAGAGTCTGGGCAAGCCGCTCCAACTCTGAAGCCCGGAAGTCGGCAGCCAACTCCCGATCCAGGATTGCCTGGCGCTCTCGGGAGACCTGCTCTTCCCTCGTGGCAAGGTCTGCCTTCCGGGCCTCTAGCTCCGTGGCTCGAGCTCGCAGGTCGCCCTCGCCCGCCGCCAGCCGCGCAGCGACCCTCTCTGCCTCGACCGCCACGGAGCGTTCCTGATCCTCAACGGCGCGCTTACGGCACGCCAGCCTCTGCCGTACCTCCTCAAGGGTGGAGAAGTTCTCCTCGGCCCGGGCATGCACCTCAAGGGCCTCCCTGTGGAGCCACTGCGTCTCGGAGTCCAGACGGTTGACATCCCGCTTTTTTCGGTCGAGGAGCGCCTCCATGATGTTAAACGACTCCCGCCTGAGTCGAGCTCCCCCTTGACCTTCGCGGTCCGCTCCCGCAAAAGGTTCCCCCAGATGAGGAGGCAATCCCTCTCAACCACCTACTCCTCTCGCTCGTGACCGAGCACAGCCAAGACCTGCCGGACGCCTGTCTGGACGAGCGCGAGAGCGTCTGCCAGGGGTAGTGGGGCAACAGAGGCCGGAGCGGCGCCCCCGACCTCCTCCATCACGTCGTCTTCAACGGAAGACGGCGCACCGGCAACCAGGATGAGGCGCCGGTCAGGAGAGGCCGGCACAAGGACTTCGACAGCCGGACCCGCCGAACCCTCACCGACAGCGGGCTCCTGAGCCAGTGAAGAGGGACGAGAGGAGGGAGTCGACACTGCCATAGAAGCCGAGCCGCCTGGTACAGGAGGAACCTACGCTGGCCTGGGGGCCGCGGCAACTGTCTCGGCTTCCGACCGCAGTGGCGCAGACTCCCCGTCAGTCGGGGACGGCCTAGAAACGCGAGCACTCCAACGGGCTCTGAACCCCGGCTTCCGAGCCGGGGGTAGGACCACTGGAGCCCGCCGTAGCCGCCGACGGCTGCTCCGCAGTCACCCGGACTGACGGAGCAGGGGATGCTCCTAAAGCTCCCCTCAATGCATCAGCAGTCTCCTTGGAGACTCTACCGCCTGAAGCCCTCTTCGACGCGTCAGCAGTCTCCTTGGAGACTCCACTGCCTGAAGCCCTCCTCAACGCATCAGCAGTTTCCTTGGCGACTCCACCGCCTGAGGAGGGAGGACGCGACGCCCGGTAACCTTCAATCTGTCGTCGCTCAAGAGGAGTCCCGTCGGGATGATGAGCCCGAGATCTCTTGGGGTCGCCACCGGACGGGGCGCCATCTCCATAAGCAGGGCGTGCAGGCGCCCTGGTTCCCTGACTCGGCACAGACGCCGCCACCGGAGGAGATCGATCGCGCTTCTTCTCTGGAGGTGGGTTGGAAGCCATAGAAGGGGAGAGCTCAAGGACAGGGAAGACAAAGGCGCAAGAGTTCAAGGAAGGTGCAAGCGCAGGAAAGTGCAAAGGGAAGTCGCGATGCGGGTAAGATCCCCTTTTAAAACTTCCCGGGTGCGATTCAAAGCGATTCGAAACTCTTCGAATACGCCGCTTGGGCAACCGCTTCGGCTCCAAGACCGAGCATCGATGACAAGTGTACCCAAGTCGTCCAGCTGAAGCGGTGGGCCATGAAGTCAGTCTCCCAAGGAGACGAGCCGGCAAGGCGCTTCAGCGGTTCCCGAAAAAAGCGCCGCAACGTGCAGAAGTGGCAGCCTTGGGAACCGCCACAGTAAAAGCAACCATCAAGTGGGCGCACGCTCCCACGATCCCGCGACTGTTCGTGCTCTAGCAACGGTCAATGCGGGACTTAGAGAAAGTGCGCAGAACGGAGGAGATGGAGGCCCCACCTCGGGATCGCTATCTCCCCCGAGATGGGCCCGGGGGCCACTGTCGGTACCCTTGATACGGGGTACCCTCGCGCACAGGGGGAAATTCCTAAGGACCTCGCCCTTCTCCGCAGGGAGAGCTCCGAAGGCGCCACGTGTCCAGCGAGGCCCGACCTCCCTCTTCTCAGAGGAGAGCTCCGGACTCGCCACGTGGCCAATTGAGCCGGACCTCCCCCCTCCGTGGGGAGAGCTCCGAAGGCTCCACGTGTCCCGCGGGGCCGGGCCTCCCTCTCCTAAGAGGAGAGCTCCGAGCCCGCCACGTGGTCAGCAGAAGCCGGACCTCCCCCTCCGTGGGGAGAGCTCCGAGGACTCCACGTGTCCCGCGGGGCCGGACCTCCCTCTTCTCAGAGGAGAGCTCTGGGCCCGCCACGTGGCCAGCAGAACAACGCTGCCTGCCCTCGCGCGATAGGTAGCAGGCGTAAAGACGCGCCATACCTTGCCCGTACAAGGTATTCAAGGCCCGCGCCTTCCCAAGACACGGAGACGCGGAGCACGCCTCTGTCAGGTGCCGCTGCGCCCAGTCACATTGCAGACTGGCGTGCCGTGTCAGAGGCTGCCCACCAATAAACACAGCAACAAGACATCCCCTGCCGCCCCTGCCATCATCAACCACTACGACTAGCTTGCGGCATGGGCAGGGCGGCAGAACGAAGACTCGGAAGCCTTCGTTAGAGACAACTACCGGCATAACTGCAGATACGGTAGTCAGCAGGCAATCTCCCCGGGACCACCTGTCGGGCCCCGGGCCCACCTTGTAAGCCACTCGAGCCTTGGACTATAAAAGGCTCGGGTAGGCAACGTTAGCAAGGGTTGGTACTCTGTGAACTCACATCTAGACATCACTCACACTCAAGCTCAGGACTCCGGTTCTGAGCAACAAACAATACAACGAGCACCTCTGCTCACCGTGGACGTATGGTTTTACGCTCCGGCGGCTTGAGCCACGTAAAACTCCCCGTGTCAAGCTTCACCCTCACTCGTCCCTAATGCTGAAGCTCTCCGCAAGTGTCTAGCCCCTCCGAAAAAGAACCTCCGCGGGCTGCCCAGAGCAGGTCCGGGGGAAGTGTCGACTACACACTTCGACAATCATCTATCTTAACTACGTAACAACCTTATCATCGGTTTATTATACATTGCCACGGTATAATCTTTCTAGACGCCACATATCATCCAACACTGCAAACCCATTAATCTTTCTTTTTCCTGAGATAGATAGATAGACAAATAGCTAGAGAGAGAACTGACAGCATTAACGGCTTTTGTGCGTCTGTTTCTGGAGTTAAAACCTTTCTTCTAGTTGACTACGAGACCCATAAGAAAGTGTAGACTTTCCATCTACGAAACCCACAAGGAAGTGCGTCAGTGTGCTTGGCATTTGCGTTGTCCCTTTTTCTATTCCGAATAGTAATGGGACTGCTGCTAATTTTCCCAATTTTTTTATTTTTTAGTACTATACAAACTCTTTTAATATTAATAGCATCTAGATAATTTTTTTTACCGAAATAACCATCCTGTCGTTTGAGGAGGGGGGAGGGGATGATTTGTCCACGTGGACAACAAATCGTCCACACCGTGGACGATTTGGCCACGTAGACCATCCTGTCGTCCACCCCTTAGACGACAGGGCCACGTAAGCCAATCGTCCACCGCGTGGACGACAGGATTCCTCTACAGCAAATGGGCCGAGATTAGCACTTTAGCTCCCATTTAAAAATACTTAGAGATATTTTTATATTTTTTTTACAGAAGTAAACGTAGTATACTGTGTTATGATTTTATGTAATGTTAATAATATGACTCTTTTTTAATAGATGATATGTTATGTAATTTTGAATTATGCAATACGATCACAAGTTTGAATATTGAATTTTGTTTGTTTGAATTCATTTTTTATTTTTTAATACTTAGAGACATATTAAAAATATCTTGTTATGGAAGTAAATCTAGCACAATAACACCATCGCTTGATTAAAAGCACTCATCATAGGATACATTACGAAGTTTATTAAATGGCAAATATAGATTCTACTGAGTGCAACGGGGATATTTTCCCTTCCACAATGCATCCAGCACGGTATCCCTTGCGCGACGTGCTCTCTCGCGTAAGCGCTCCCGTTCATACTCTCTAGCATGATGAGCAATACGTTCTTCCTCCTGAGCCTGGCGACCATACTTTTCCTCGATTCTTTAAAGTTCTTCCTGACGTTTGCGCCGACGCTCCTGTGAACCTCTATCTAGGTTGGCCATAGCTAGGTAGGGCTGATATAGGACTAGGAAAATGAACTAATAATATGAAAGGCTAGACGGATAAAATGTGTATTTATTTTTAAACTAATATTTAATAAGGACCGAAATAAATTATGAAACGGCCAGTGGGCCGAGCCCGTTTACCACCCCTAAAAAACACTTTTTGCCTTAGCTCATATCCAAAACTGATTGTGATGTATTTTGTATGCCATATCAAAATGGCGGGACATAAATAGCACAAGTGTATAGTGGCCCCGGCCTCAATTTTTAAGTCTTCAATAACATTAATAACTAAAGTCCAAAACGTAACTCATGGTATTGCCGACATGACACTATAATACGTTATAATTATTAGCGTGTCCTGACGGACTATCTAAGAGGATAATGATGAATACGTGTAAGAGCTCCTCTATAAAAGGGGACCCAACAGGCGGCATAGGGCCGTGGATGAAAGCTCAAGTTTATTTTCATTAGGAGATAGGAAACTCTACTTTCTTCTTTTTACTTAGTAGAATCATTCCCGTTTGTTTGCATCTCTGACCTACATGTTATGATTAGTCACATTTAGTAATATGAAGTTGATGGTGACTTCATCAGACATAAGAGAAAGTAAGTGCTGGATTGTAACAATTTACTATTTTGAAACTTCTATTTCTATCTCTAACCATGTGTTTGTTTAGTGTTCTACTAGATCTGTGTAGGAAGAATTATGTCGTGGTGGGGTAGTGGAGGCCAAGATTACTACACCACCTATCAGGGTTCTATTACTGGTGGTCACAATTTAAACATGCACGATATTTTTTAATTGTTATATCTAGAAGACAAGATTCAACTAACAAGCACAAGCTCGCTTTCATACAGGTCACATATTTCTCAAACTAGTGTTTTTTTTGGATTTTTCATCTCATGTACCACAGGTACTTTATGTCCATTTTTTGTCTATTTGGTTGTCATATGTTTTTAATATTTAATTAAACTGATTATAGTTTTATAAACTTGTAAGTATGAATATCTTCAGCAACAAAATTTTGAAGGGATCACGTCTTTACCTTTAGCCTATTTTGTTTGCTCGTATATGTAAGGGCCTCAGCTTTTGACACAAAAATTGAAGTGTTCATCACCACACCACACACCTCATTTGAGGAAAGATGATGAACACAAATGAAGAGCAAGTAACCACCATCAACATGCTCATTAGAGAACAAACTCACACATTACAAAAGTGGTATTTCCCACATGTGATATAGGTGGGCTGGACATATGAAAACTCCTACACTTTGCTAAGGATGTCCATGCCAAGTTTCAGCCAAATTCAAAACCTTTTTGAGGTCAGTTTGGGTATAGCTAGAAAGAGGGCAGCTTGAAACCACATTCAAATTCAAACTGTTTTTATCCCATGAATTTAAAAGTGGGAGGCATATTCTTACTCAGCACATTTTTGTGAGCTCACACACCAATTTTCACTCCATTTGGAGTTGATCTTGACATGAGCTAAGTGGGACAAATTCAAACTTTATTTGAATTCAAAACTGAACTTGTGCTGAAATTCACTCAAACCAAACCCAATTTGAATTCTACTCAATTCAAATGGCTCATGGGTGAATAATTTGAATCACCAGGGGTATTATGGGGCTCACTGTTTACTACAGTGATTAGGAGTAAATTTCAGAGGTTAAAACCCCGGGTGGGACCCACATGTCATAGAGGGAAGAAGGAGAAACTTGCACCCAAAGTCAGAGTCTCGGTGGGAACTTCCGCCGAGCGGCTGCCGACTCCACGCTCGGGAGCAGCTGTGCTCGCCACCGAGGAGCAGCAGCACCACCAGCTGCTTCCCGCGCCCACACGCGAGCCCGAGGGCGGTTCCAGAGCCCTCTTAAGGCGCTCCACGGGGGCAGGCACCGATTATTTCCTCCTCTCCCGTGCTCACCGAGTCACCAACCTGCTGCCTCTCTGCTCGATCGGAGAACCGCGAAACCAGCTTGCTTTCTCCCTTCCCAAGCTGCTAGACGGCCACCTGAGGTTGCACTCCACCTCCCCAACATCAGAAACCCCGAGCTCCGACCTCCTTTGCCCGAGAGCGATCGCCACAGCGGCGACTCAACCTCAGCCGAAGGTCAGGCGCCCGTGGACAGCATTCCACAGGCGTTTTCACGGTCCAGCAAGAGAGGCAACAGGAGCGCGCGACCACCATGTTGCTCTCCTCCAAGTTTGGAAGCAAACCGTGAAGAGTCCACAAAGAATTCCCAGTTTTTGCTCCGGCGACCGTAAACCGAGCTTCCAGTACGGTTCCTTTAAATTCTCGCTCTATGATCTTTCGGAGGTTATCAAATCTTGCACATAGATGCTGGACTAGCCGGCGATCAAGTTCTTTTCTGCATCTGTGGCGTGAAACTGTCTAGGAGTGACGAATTTCGAGCTCGATCGAGGGCGGTCATGGCGGGCACGATCGGTCACACGGTGCCGACCGATTTGCTGCCATCCCTGAACCCTTTTGACACCTTGTCGAGCTTCCTAGAGATACACTGATGCTGTAGGACCGTTTGTTCGAGGTGTTGGCGGGTTAGAACCCACGGTCGACGGCGCCGAACCTCAACCGAGGTCGCGGCACGTCGCCGAGCTATTTCCGGTCACCCCCAGCCCGACCTGACACCACCGACGTGTTCCTCGACGTCGACAACCCCCTGGCGGCGAGTTTCAGACCATGCGAGGTCCGGCAGCGGCAAGCCGACGAGCTCCGAGTCTGCTCCGGCGAGGTCGGCGGCGCGGACGCGAGAGAACGGCGGGAGGAAGACGAAGCCGGCTGGCCCACGTGTCAGCGGCTGAAGAATTTAAATCGGGATCAGGTGTGGCCAGGATCGGCTGTGCTTGCACGCAAATACCCTGTGAGCTCCGGTGTGCCAGACACCTCCGCGCTCGACACGTGTCCCCGCGGGCCCCCGAGAGTTTAAACTTTTTCCCCGATTTTCAGAATTCTTCCAAACTTCAAATCCTCATAACTTTGGCTAGAAAGCTCCAAATTGAGTGAACCAAATTTTGCTAGATTCAGCTCTCTGAGTACTTTCCAGCGAATCAAGTTTCACTTCATGAAATTCCTTATTTCTCCAGAATTAATTCCTCAGAGTTTAAACTGTTTGGAATTTTAACTGGAGAATCCTTCGGAGGCAAATCCTGAAATTTTGCTGGAATGTTCACAAAAATATCCCTGAACTACCATAAAACTTTCAGATCCATTTGAGCTAATTTGATCCACCTAATGGTGTGATTAGTGAAACTGTTCCAGAGAAAATAAAAAATGTCCAGAAACATTTTCAGAATTTTCTCTGAAATTGTTTAGCTCATATCTTTAGCTAGGAACCTTCAAATTAAGTGAGACCAAGTCCATTAGAACCCTCTGAAAATCTAGTTTTCATAAAGTCATAGTTTGTTTCATGAAAATCCTTAGAACACCCTAAGGGTTCCAATTAAGGTCAAGGGCATAATTAATTGTGGAGCGCTCAAATAAGCTTTACTGCAACTAAAACTTGACCAAGTCTCTGTTTAGGTTGTAACCAAGCCCCAGTAAAAGTTTCACAGTCATTGGGTCTGTCTAGTAAGAGTTATAGACCTCACAAGTTAAAAGTTAATACAACTGCATTTAAATTAATACATGTATTGCTTCTATCATGTAGTCGCTAAGGTCGAGGAGGAACCCGAAGTCCTAGACTTTGTTACTCCGGAGGAACAGCTAGCCTACGTCCAAGAGCAGCAACCGTTTTTACAAATGTTTACTGTTTTGAGCACATACTTGATTACATTATTCTTTGCATTAGAGTCTTGTTTGGAAACCCCACTGCATAGCCAAGAGAACCATGGGTTGGGTTTAGGATTGCAAACCCCGTTAGCTACTGCATTGCTAGGATAGAGTAGGATTCGGTACAAGTCGAGTAGTTGGAACTACTTGCGAGTATAGGCTAGAGGCACTCGACTCGGGTAGTGATAGTACATGAAACACATGGCAAGAAAATGAGACCAAGCGGAGGGTAAGGGCAGCAGGACTTTGGGGCCTGTGTGCTGTAGCTCCGCTTGCGTCGATTGAGGACCGAGCCGTGTGCGGGCCTGTTGAACAAGCTAGAACAGTACCGAAGACCTACCGGCTATATGGGAACCGGGAAACCGATGTAACTCGGGTAGCTGGGTATTGAGGCATTGCCCGTCGTTTAGAGGGTAGGTTGAGAGCTTGAGGTGTAAATCGGCTGGCGGCACTGAGATGCGCATGCAGAGACCTCTTGCTCGGGACGATGGGACCGGTTCAATATTTGGCTGATGGGTGAAAGGTGGTTGCGTACGGCATCCGTGATGGTTGTTGTAGGCAACATCGAGTACGGGCGTACGTGACGGGTTGTTCGGGTAACCCTGCAGGTGTAAATCGATTATAATTGCCGTCCCTCGCGGTCAGTGAGTACCACTTGTTCACTGTACCGTGACGTAGAAAGAACAGGCAAGTTACATGTTAAAATGTTGTTGATTGAAAGATGGACTTGATTGCTAATGATTCGCTGTAGTTTAGAGCTAACTAAAGTTCTTTTCGACTTTGGGCAAAGTACATGAGAGAAATGCGTTTCTTGTTTGATTGCGGCTCTCTCATGTGCCTTAGCGTAAGGTTCTCCACAACCTGCTGCTAAAACTTGAAAGTAAGGTTCGACTAATTAGGCGAGTCCTTGCAAATGATTTTTACCTCATGTAACCCATCACCCCTCATGTAGAAGTTCCATGTTTAGGAGAGACGGGTCAGACTTGCTGAGTCTTCGTGCTCACTGCTTGTGTTTGAAGCTTTTGCAGGGTTCTATGAGGAAGGGACTCCCGAAGAGGAGACGGAACCCCAGGAGGGGAACCCCGTCGAGTGGGAGTCGTGCACGTCGCAGAGTTAGTGTGCGTGTGTGCTAGCAGGGACACGTTCAAGGGCTGAACGTGCACTTGATGCTTAGTCTACGCCCGCGAGTGTAGACTGAATTTATTTTGATGTAAACATGTTCATAACTTGTTTATGTAATAAAATTTCGCTTCCGCTTTGTACCTTTGACGTGTGTTATCCGGTGCTGTGCAACGCAGCACCCCTCAGCGTGATCCTGGCTCGACAGGACCTTTGGGGTCGTGTCAGCGTTGGTATCAGAGCTCGCTTGAGGTTTAACACAGTACAAAGTTCTTCTTTTTCAAAAATCCAGTGAGGAACGAGTTAGTAGCCCGTATAAGGATGTTATTAGTATATAGAAAGTGGCATATTGACCTAATTGTTATGTTGGAAAATCGTGTATCTCGGGACGTTCATGTCTTGGGGGGTACACGTAAGCGCTGTCCACCAGTGCGCACAAGCTGAAGGGTGGAGCCCCACGGGTGGCAGGTAACCCGACCCGCTTTGATATCCTCTACGACTCTTCATGTCGTTTGGGGTATTCGAGCAACGTCTGTCCCTGGCGTGCGTGGTGCAAATTGGGAGACCCCGTCATGTGGTCTGAAACGTGAACACGTAACTCAAGGCGTGTTTGGCTTGAGAACATCCGGGCGAGTGATGACGGCCGGGTGTACGAACTGTATGGATTCCGGGCTCGGTGTGCAGCCGAGTCTGACGATTGCTTGAGTTTCTGCAGGTAGCCTGACCGTGAAACGGTAGACGTGTAGCATCCGTGTGCGAGTGACGTTTAGTGCCACTGAATTAACGAAGCCGGCTAAGTCCGGTATAGGTTTTTCTTTGTGAGGACGTAGTACCGACATAATCTGGTGACGCATCGACGTCACACCCCATTAAATGAATAACTTCATTTAAAAACTTGAAGGTTTTGATCTAAAGTAGTAAAACTTGATGTAACTCCTTCCCTTGAACAGGATATTCAAAGTTAACAAGTTTTCAACTTATAGGTTGTTAAGGAAAGAGCACTCTGTTTTCAGCTGAATCAAGGCTGAAGTTAATCAGGGGTTAGAGGTTGAGTTCTTTCGAGGTTGGGGTCGTATGATACATTTCTGGAAAGCTTTGGAAGAGCTTTACAACTTTTCTGTTGAGGTCCAGAGGTGTTTCATCCCTTGACCACTTGAAAAATGCAGTAGAGTTGAAACTGTCCAGAAAACAGGACAGAGTAAAGACTCTCTGCAAACTCTCTGTAAATTAAGCATAACTTCGTGCTTAAAAATCCAAAAATAGAAAATGAGGTAGTTCTGGAAAGCGTATGAGATGGGTTACAACTTTGTAACAGAAAGTTTTGTCAGATTAGGAACAGAATTAACTGGAATTCTTGGATCAAATCAGTACCTAAAGCAGGGAGGTGCTGTCCAATTTTCTCCAGAAATTCTGTTAACTTTGACATCTCATAACTTTTGAACCAGGACAGATCTTAGGCCGAGCAAATACTTCTTGGAAAGCTATTGAAGTTAGCTTTAACTTTGATGTTGAGATCCAGAACTAGTTTTGCCTTTAACATGGCCTAAATCAGGTTGAAATGGAAACTGGTCAGGGCTGTCATGGGAACAGCAGATCAGCAGTCAAATTTGTTGAAAATTTGAACTATGTTTCCAAGTTTTATGGGTTCAATGACATGTCTTATGTTATAACTCAGAGGTTTACTGTTTAAATAAATATTTGATATTTCTCAAATATATTTTTACAGATGACAGCAGATCAGCAGTTGGAGAACGGGTGGGTGATGTCCCACTGTTCTCACTGTAGCGGCTACCCGGAAGCATTGTGGCAAATGCTCCAATATTTCGGGTACAACCAGATGCCGCAATACTTCGCCAAGGAAGAAGGTGAAGAGGGGAACAAGACGTGGACGATCCATGTCGAAGTCCCTGCAGGACCTACGCCACCCGGTTGGGTGCCGTTCACCGTCACGGTGAGAGGAAGACAACCGGAAGGGATGTGGCAAGTGGCAGGCCGTGACACTATGTCACGTTTCTGCCAACTACACGTGCAGGCTATGGAGGGTACTCCATACGCACTTGTTCCGGTGGAAGGACGGGCTCAGCATGTATGGGAAGAGAGGTACCTGGAGGCAACGGACCCGAGTTGCCCAAGGTACAACCCCGCAGAGGCAAATCTCAGTCTCCAGATGAGGGCGGGAAACGCTGTGATGGACAGCCAAGCTGTTCATATGGAGCATCTCGCCACCAAGCTCAAGGGGAGCACAAGCCGTGGAGATCATTTCGAGAGTGCTCACAGCGCACTCCGTAATGTGCTCCTTCCGACGATCAAGCGACTGAATGAACAACACAATCAGTTGCATCGTCTGAAGAAGGCGAAGAGGAAAAGCCGTGTCGACACCGCGGCATTACAAGAACTGGTACAGAATCTGACCCAGCAGAACGAGGAACTTACTCAAGAGCGGGACGACGCTATTGAGGAAGGGCAAGGCTGGGAAGAAGATTATAACCAGGCTATGGACGAGGTGCATGCATTGCAGGACCTCGTACCTCCGGTGTTAGGCATACCGGTGGCCTTGGGTCTTCCAGCAATGGGAGAACCCGGGATGGAAGAATAGGTGGTAGATCCAGAGCCACCAGCAGAGGTACCGGAGGAGGACGACCCATAGGAGGTCGAGTTCTACTCCGAGTAAGGGGTTACGGTTGCCAAGTAGGGCAGCTAGGGTAGCATAACCCAACTTTTGTAACCGGTGACATGTCGTGTAGACAGTAGCGTATGTATAGGTACTGACAACATGAGCACGACTTCTCGGCGACCCGAGAATAATATATCTTGTATAAAGTTTATGCTTTATCAATATATGTGAATGTTGTGCAAATTAATCATGTGTCACTTCAATACCTACTGTTACATATGGAATTTTAAGTAAGACATGTGCTAATCGCTGCTGTTTTGAATTTCAGAATGACGCGTACTCGTGCCAACCCTGATGTTGGGGGTACCAGCCAAGGGGGAGAGACTTCCCAACAGCCTCCCAAGGACTCCTCGGGACAACAGCAGCAGCAACAGCAACAGCAAACACCGCCACCGCCACTGCCAATGGTTACACTAGCCGACATCGTCGCGGCAATGGCGGGTTCACACCAGCAGCACACAGAGTTGCTGCAGACTCTCATCGCCAATACGTCTCGCCCAGAGAGACGTAAGATCGTGAGGAGCGCCAACAGAGCTCCTACTCCGACTTCCTGGCTACTCATCCCCCGGTATTCTCAAGGGCGGATGAACCACTTGACGCGGACAACTGGCTCCGCGCCATAGAGATGAAGTTCGGGCTGCTCAAGATAAGCGAGCAGCGCAAGACTCAGTTCGCGGTCCAGCAGCTCCAAGGGTCCACGAGCGCGTGGTGGGCCAATTTCTGTGATTCACAGCCCACCGACCGAGTGATGACCTGGACGGAGTTTCGGACGGCCTTCAGGGCCTATCATATACCGCCAGGTCTGATGAAAAGAAAGATGCAGGAATTCTTACACCTGCAACAAGGGGGCCGGAACGTGCTAGAATACTCCAGGGCGTTCAATGATCTCGCGCTTTATGCGTCGTATCATGCCGATACCAACGAGAAGCGGCGGGACCACTTCTACCAGGGGCTTAACCCGCTCCTGAAGGACAAATTGGCGATGTTCAATCGCGGCAGCCTCAACGAGATCATTGATGCTGCGATTGTTCAGGAGGACTCCGGCAAGGAGTTAGCTGCGGCGGAGAGAAAGCGAAGCGCGCCGCAGAGCAGCGGAGAAGGAGGCGGTCCTTCTCAGAAGTTTCGGATGGTGAATCGCCCACCATCAGGTCCACGCTGGCAACCACCACAGCAGTCGATGCCGTTCCGCAGTCGACCGTACTCTTCACCGGCATTCAGGCCGGCACTGCCAGTACCACCGCAACAACAACAGCGGCAGCGGGCGATGCCGCGTGCGTTTGCACCTCAGCAACGCATGCCGGGCTTTCGTCCCCCGAGCACTACACCAGCAGCGGCCACATGTTACAAGTGTGGTCGTCCAGGACACTTCGCGAGCAGTTGCCCGGAGAGGCAAGGCGGTGGAGTGGCACCGCAGTTTCCGGGGAGGAATCAACCCCGGAACCCTACTAATGCGCGGCGGGCAAACCCTAGGCCCGGCACCGTCCATCAGCTTGCCATTGAGGACGTGCCGGAGGGCGAGCCAATCCTTGCGGGTATGTTCCAACTCCACCAGCATCCCGCTATAGTACTGTTTGATTCAGGCGCCACGCATAATTTTATTAGCCAAGCTTTCATTGCTAAACACAGCTTGCCAATACTACCCACCGATAGTCCATATTTAATTTGTTCACCGGGTGGGAAGATTTTAGCAAGCGTAATGGTCTCCAAAGCACCATTATGCTTAGCGGGTAGAGTGTACCCCACGTCTCTCATTATCTTAGAGGGACAGAAGGTCGATGTCATCCTAGGGATGTCGTGGTTAACCCGCCACGGCGCTGTTTTAGACACCGTCCTTCTAGTCGTGCACTTAAACTCAGAGGTGCACGGTTCTCACTCATTATTTCTGGACAGTCCAGAAATAAAACTTCCAAGTGTCTATCAATCCACAACCATCAGATTGGAAGATATTCCTGTGGTCCGAGAGTTCCCTGACGTATTCCCGGATGATTTGCCGGGAATGCCGCCTGATAGAGAGGTGGAGTTCAAGATTGAACTTGCACCGGGAACCATGCCAATATCCCGAAGGCCGTACAAGATGGCGCCCAAGGAGTTGGCTGAACTGAAGACTCAGCTCACGGACCTTCTGGAGAAGGGTTTTATTAGGCTGAGCTCCTCGCCATGGGGCTGTTCGGCATTATTTGTAAAGAAGAAGGATGAGACGTTGCGGCTTTGCATGGACTATCGTCCATTAAATGCCGTAACCATTAAGAACAAGTACCCGTTGTCACGGATCGACATGTTGTTTGATCAGTTGGTCGAAGCAAAGATCTTTTCCAAGATGGACTTAAGATCCGGGTACCATCAGATTAAGATAAGGGCGGAGGACATTCCAAAGACAGCTTTCTCGACGAGGTACGGACTTTATGAGTACCTGGTCATGTCCTTCGGCCTCACCAATGCTCCAGCTCACTTCATGTACTTGATGAACTCGGTATTCATGCCGGAGCTGGACAAGTTTGTCGTGGTCTTCATCGACGACATCCTGGTATATTCCAAGTCGGAGGAAGATCACAAGAAACATCTGCGTATAGTCTTGCAACGGCTGCGGGACCACAAGTTATACACGAAATTCAGCAAATTCGAGTTTTGGATATCGCAAGTGCCTTTTATCGGGCATATCATCTCAGCGGAGGGTATCGCTGTGGACCCGAGCAAGATCACTCAAGTGCTGAATTGGAAGTCCCCGAGAACTGTTCATGAGGTACGGAGTTTCCTCGGACTCGTGGGATATTATTGGAGGTTCATTCCGAACTTCTCGAAGATTGCCAAGCCTATGACAGAGCTGCTAAAGAAGGCTACCAAATATGTTTGGAGTCCAACATGTGAAGCAGCATTCAAGGCCTTAGTCAAGCACCTGACATCAGCACCGGTTTTGGCGCAGCCAGACACCACAAAACCGTTCGATGTGTACTGCGATGCATCCGGCATTGGGCTCGGATGTGTGCTGATGCAAGACCGAAGAGTGGTCGCGTATGGATCACGGCAGCTTAGAAACTATGAGAAGAATTATCCAACTCACGATTTGGAGCTCGCTGCCGTGGTACTTGCACTGAAAATGTGGAGGCACTACCTACTCGGTAACCTCGTACATTTATATACCGACCACAAAAGCCTCAAGTACATATTCACTCAGAAGGAGCTGAACATGAGGCAATGAAGATGGTTAGAACTGATAAAGGATTACGAAATAGAGATCCATTATCATCCGGGCAAGGCAAACGTAGTGGCAGATGCGCTGAGCCGCAAGTCACACGTCAATAATCTGACTATCACACCGTTGGAAGAGAGTGAACCACCACTACATGTGATTCCACACGGAGCTCTCTACAACCTAGCTTTGATCCCCACCATCCGTGAAGAGATAGCGGCAGCCCATAAGAATGACAAGGGCATGTCACATTTGCGGAGACATGTAGACAGTGGGGAGCTGAAGTGTTTCCGGAAGGACGGAGACGGCGTCCTATGGTTCAAGGACCGGATTGTCGTACCCCGAAACCCGGAACTACGGAAGAAGATCTTTGATGAGGCTCACTTATCAAAGTTCTCTATTCACCCCGGCAGTAACAAGATGTATCATGAACTCAGAAGCAAGTTTTGGTGGGCGCGGATGAAGCGAGAGACTGCAAAATACGTGTCCGAGTGTGATACATGTCGAAGGGTGAAGGCAGACCACATGCGGAAACCGGGACTGCTGCAACCACTGGGCATTCCTGCCTGGAAGTGGGAGGACATGAGCATGGATTTCATCGTCGGTTTACCCACCACTTTTCAGAAACATGATTCTGTGTGGGTGATCGTCGATCGGCTCACCAAAATTGCCCATTTCATCCCGGTCAACACCAACTACAACGGCAAGAAGTATGCTGAACTATACATCTCACGGATCCTATGCTTGTACGGCGTACCCCGTACTATCATATCGGATCGGGGCACTTTATTTGTGTCCTGTTTTTGGGAGCAGCTGCACGTTGCCTTGGGGACGAAGCTGATCTGTAGTTCAGCCTACCACCCGCAGACGGATGGACAAACCGAACGGGTGAATCAGATCTTGGAGGACATGCTACGAGCTTGAGCTATCAACCACGGCAAGAATTGGGATGATCACTTGCCGTTAGCCGAGTTCTCGTACAACAATGGGTACCAAGCCAGCATCAAGATGGCGCCCTACGAGGCGCTATACGGTAGGAAATGCCGCACACCATTGAACTGGTGTGAGTCTGGCGAAAGGGTTACCTTCGGGATTGACCTTGTCAACAACGCGGAAGAAAAGGTTCAACTAATTCAAGCGAACCTAAAAGCCGCTCAACCCCGTCAGAAACAGTATGCGGACCGGAGAAGGCGCCCATTACAATTCGAAGTTGGAGATCACGTATACCTACGGGTGTCTCCAATGAAGGGCGTAAACAGATTTGGGGTGAGAGGAAAGTTAGCACCCCGATTCATCGGTCCATTCCAGATTACCGAAAGATGTGGATCGGTGGCATACCGTCTAAAATTACCAAAAGCACTTTCCGGTGTGCACGACGTCTTTCACATTTCCCAGCTGAGGAAGTGTCTTAAGCTATCAACTACCGTTCAGCTGGAGGATATTGAAGAACTGCAACCAGATCTCACCTATCGGGAGGAACCGGTGCAGATTATTGATGAAAAGGCCCGAACCACACGCAACCGTACGTTGTGGTTCTACAAGATTCTATGGAGTAATCACACCATGGACGAAGCGACATGGGAGAGCGAAGGATTCCTTCGCGCTAACTACCCCGACTTTTTCACGTCGCATATCCGGTAATTTTCCACCGTCCTCTCTCTCATTTTCACCTTATAATCTCGGGACGAGATTCTTTTAAGGGGGGAGGAATTTAAGGGCCTCAGCTTTTGACACAAAAATTGAAGTGTTCATCACCACACCACACACCTCATTTAAGGAAAGATGATGAACACAAATGAAGAGCAAGTAACCACCATCAACATGCTCATTAGAGAACAAACTCACACATTGCAAAAGTGGTATTTCCCACATGTGATATAGGTGGGCTGGACATATGAAAACTCCTACACTTTGCTAAGGATGTCCATGCCAAGTTTCACCCAAATTCAAAACCTTTTTGAGGTCAGTTTGGGTATAGCTAGAAAGAGGGCAGTTTGAAACCACATTCAAATTCAAACTGTTTTTATCCCATGAATTTAAAAGTGGGAGGCATATTCTTACTCAGCACATTTTTGTGAGCTCACACACCAATTTTCACTCCATTTGGAGTTGATCTTGACATGATCGAAGTGGGACAAATTCAAACTTTATTTGAATTCAAAACTGAATTGTGCTGAAATTCACTCAAACCAAACCCAATTTGAATTCTACTCAATTCAAATGGCTCATGGGTGAATAATTTAAATCACCAGGGGTATTATGGGGCTCACTGTTTACTACAGTGATTAGGAGTAAATTTCAGAGGTTAAAACCCCGGGTGGGACCCACATGTCATAGAGGGAAGAAGGAGAAACTTGCACCCAAAGTCAGAGTCTCGGTGGGAACTTCCACCGAGCGGCTGCCGACTCCACGCTCGGGAGCAGCTGCGCTCGCCACCGAGGAGCAGCAGCGCCACCAGCTGCTTCCCGCGCCCACACGCGAGCCCGAGGGCGGTTCCAGAGCCCTCTTAAGGCGCTCCACGGGGGCAGGCACCGATCATTTCCTCCTCTCCCGTGCTCACCGAGTCACCAACCTGCCGCCTCTCTGCTCGATCGGAGAACCGCGAAACCAGCTCGCCTTCTCCCTCCCCAAGCTGCTAGACGGCCACCTGAGGTCGCACTCCACCTCCCCAACACCAGAAACCCCGAGCTCCGACCTCCTTTGCCCGAGAGCGATCGCCACAGCGGCGACTCAACCTCAGCCGAAGGTCAGGCGCC
This sequence comes from Neostapfia colusana, assembly GCA_030760725.1. Taxonomy (NCBI): domain Eukaryota; kingdom Viridiplantae; phylum Streptophyta; class Magnoliopsida; order Poales; family Poaceae; genus Neostapfia; species Neostapfia colusana. Next base: position 1,571,045 of record JASWHV010000010.1, on the reverse strand, counting down.
CGTGGACAGCATTCCACAGGCGTTTTCACGGTCCAGCAAGAGAGGCAACAGGAGCGCGCGACCACTGTGCTGCTCTCCTCCAAGTTTGGAAGCAAACCGTGAAGAGTCCACAAAGAATTCCCAGTTTTTGCTCCGGCGACCGTAAACCGAGCTTCCGGTACGGTTCCTTTAAATTCTCGCTCTATGATCTTTCGGAGGTTATCAAATCTAGTAAGAGTTATAGACCTCACAAGTTAAAAGTTAATACAACTGCATTTAAATTAATACATGTATTGCTTCTATCATGTAGTCGCTAATGTTGAGGAGGAACCCGAAGTCCTAGACTTCGTTACTCCGGAGGAACAGCTAGCCTACGACCAAGAGCAGCAAGGCGAGCTCCGGTTTGCATTAACCGTTTTTACAAATGTTTAATGTTTTGAGCACATACTTGATTACATTATTCTTTGCATTAGAGTCTTGTTTGGAAACCCCACTGCATAGCCAAGAGAACCATGGGTTGGGTTTAGGATTGCAAACCCCATTAGCTACTGCATTGCTAGGATAGAGTAGGATTCGGTACAAGTCGAGTAGTTGGAACTACTCGCGAGCATAGGCTAGAGGCACTCGACTCGGGTAGTGATAGTACATGAAACACATGGCAAGAAAATGAGACCAAGCGGAGGGTAAGGGCAGCAGGACTTTGGAGCCTGTGTGCTGTAGCTCCGCTTGCGTCGATTGAGGACCGAGCCGTGTGCGGGCCTGTTGAACAAGCTAGAACAGTACCGAAGACCTACCGGCTATATGGGAACCGGGAAACCGATGTAACTCTGGTCGTGTCAGCGTTAATGCATCGTATATTTATAGACATATATTGAAATAAACCTCTGGTTATAGATTATCTCTTTCTAGAGCATACACACGTTACTTGTGTGCCTTCAACTTAGCCGTGTAAGTTGATTTTTTGTTGGTTTATATAATTTTCTAACCATGATTTTTTATCTCCTTACTTTGGTTATGTATGTTGTATATACTAGTTCAAGCAAGACATGTGCAAAAAGGTGCACTCAATGCTACTCATGCACATACTATATACATGATTTCCTTTAGTTGTAGACAGTTTGTCATTTACCATCAGTCATTTTTATCTATTGTGGTTACTTAGATATGGATGGAGTCTCCATATTTCTGGTTCTAAGACGTGGTCACAAAAAGAAACGCATGATGTTTCTTGTGTGTTTGTGAGTAAGTTATTATTTTGATATACGTTACACATACAATGCTAGTCATTGCTGAGATCTATTTTCATTTCGTGCAAGTTAGAGAAAACATTATGAAAGCTAACTTTTATGATTTGACATTACTTTATTACATATATCTATTTTTGTTGTAAAGGGACATCTTACATTGTCTCTTTATAGAACAAACATGGACTGCTCATGCTCACTCTACCTTTTAGTAAGTTGTGTTTGTTGTGACTTCCTTTACTACTAATTTATTTGTGTGGTTTGTGTGTCCTACAATCTTTCCTTATCAAGTAAAGGAAGTCACAACAATGACACATACTAAAAGGTAGAAGGAGCGTGAGCAGTCCATGTTTGTTCTAGGAGAAGACGAAGAAAGATACCCCTTTACAACACAATATAGTAGTGTCATGTCATAAAAGATAACTTTTATAAAGTTTTCTCTAACTTGCACGAAACTAAAATCGGTTTCACCTACGAATAACATTGTATATGGTATATATATCAAACTAGTAACTTACAAACACACAAGAAACAACATGCATTTCTTTTGACTACCACATCTTAGAACCAGAATGATGGATAACCTATCTTTATCTAATCAAGCAGAACAGTTAAGCATGATTTGTGATAAATGATAAACTGGATATAGCTAAAGGATATAAAGTATGCGGTACATGCATGAGTAGCACTGGGTGCACATTTTTTCACAGATCTTGCATGAACTAGTATACAAACTAAATAACCAAAATAAAAAAATTAATATGTCACATATAATAGACAATACCCTCTATATAAATAATGGTTAAAAAATCATCTAAACCAAGGAAAATCAACATATATGGCTAAGTTGAAGACACATGAGCAATGCACGCATGCTCTAGGAAGAGATAATCTATAACAAGAGGATTTATTTTACAACATAAATAGATATCAAACTATATAAGTGCCTAATTAATAAAAATATAGTTTTATAGAGTTTTAGTAACTTAATGAAAGATGGTTTCACCTACTCATATATACATGCACCTGCCTTCTACATGCATCATGCATGCAATTAATGTAGTCACAAGCACTGAAATTAAGTAGTAACATTAATGTAGTCACAAGCACTAACATGAAGTCGGGCAACAGCTAATAGATACAAAAGGATATGATACACAGTAGCCAAAGGATATGGTTCATTAAGGCTAGCATTGAGTATGGTATGATGCAGAAACGTATGACATGGATGATTCCTTAACGCCAAAGAAAATCTTTTCTAGTAAATCGGTAGTAAAGTATTAGATAATTCCAAAAGAACAAGAAGAAACGTGCAAGAATTCGATTAACCAACACCAAATTTCTCCCTTTCCTTTAGTGTTACTTACACTTCTATCGTGCTATATAAACAAATGTACATGGTGTTCATCCCCACAGTCACCAACAGAGCTTTCAGAGTTCTAAGTTTAAGGTACAACCTCTATCCTACTTTTTTTCTTCTCAAAGTGGTTTATGCCCATGGTATCTTATAATATTTTGTACTTTTAAAAGCATGTTAACTTGTAAAGTCGACTCCTATCTTGTGATGGCGATGTAAGATGTTGGTTCTTTGTTCATTCACATCACCAACGATTCTTGTATATTAATACTAAGTAATAAATGCATGATTCTTTTATATCTCATGTAAAAGTCCCAAAACTTGTAAATAGAAAACTTGAGCTATGAATAAAGTTGAGTTTATATGCAAGAAATGGGACTTACAAAAACTTTTGTATACTCATGAAAGTGTTGGCTTGTGCAATAAAACTTTGAATTCAGTTTGAACTAAAAGGGTCACTTCAAAAGGAAGAAGGGCATTTTCAAAAGAGGAAATTCAAACTGTTGTTTGAGAAGTTGTATTTGCCATGGCCAACTCAAAGATCAGAGGACATAATTGAATTCCTCAGGTCCAAATTATGAGGGAGCCAAGTTTTGAGCAAATTTGGAGGTGCTTTGATATGAATGTCAAAGGAACATGTAAATTTCGTCCAAATTTGGAATTTAAACTTGAAACTGTGGCACAAATTGTCAAATGGCAAAATGGCTTTGAATTGGGATCCCTAATAGCTGAAGTTTACAATGTGCCAAAATTGGGATATTTAGGAGAGGTGATGAGTGGGACCCAATTGTCATTGAGGAGAGGGGGAAGACTTAGCACTTAAGCAACACTTTTCCCTGTTCAGACTCACTCAACTGGTTCTCTGTTTTTCGCTCGAAGGCGCTGAAGCGCCGGGCGCAGCACGCGCGCGCCACCGGGGCAGCGCTGCCGCCAGCTCCCGAGCAGCTCCAGAGGCGGTTTTCCCTCGCCCTTATCGATCCCACCGAGTGAGTGTCGCCCCACACAGCCACCCCCACCACTACCGACGCCATCTCGGGTTTACATCGTCGAGTGGCTCCCACGCGGAAGAAGTCACGCAGTTCATCGACGCCCAGACACCCCGACGAGGCACCCGCCGTGCTGAGCCTCTCCACAGCATCGCCAGACCTCACTGAGCGTGGCCGACGCAAGAAACCAGAGCTAACCCCACGGAAACCCCGACAGCGAGCTCATTTCTCCTCCACAGCGCCGAAGAGAGCCGCCGCGACAAGATTACGTCGCCCGGCCACCACAGAGCATCTCCCATCGAGTTGCAAAAGCAAAAAGGTGTGCCAGCAACTCTTCTCGCTTCACAACAACGCCGGCAGCGTGTCATGGACCGTGCTCGCCGGAATTTCAGTTTCGCCGACGACATACGATAATGGCCGAGGGGATAAACTCGGTGAATTTGTCTCACACGTCGAACCACCCCCCACACGACGTAGCATACACCTTCTATACCCCCGTGCGCGTTCATACGATTGCATGTCTACCATGTGAGTGTTGTGTATATCTGCAGGAGTGATGTCCACATCATCCTCTCCCTCTTGCATTGGAGTCGTTCTCGACTCAAGCTCATCTTCTTCTCCCAAGTATGGCTTCAAATCTGAAATGTTAAATGTGGGACTAACCCCAAAATCGGGAGGCAACTCAAGTTTATATGCATTGTCATTTATCTTCTCAAGAACCTTAAAAGGTCCAGCAGCACGTGGCATGAGTTTGGACTTTCTCAAATCCGGGAACCTATCTTTTCTTAAATGAACCCACACCAAACACCGGGTTCCAATTTTACCTCCTTCCTACCTTTACTAGCAGCAATGCGATACTTTTCATTCATTTTTTAATTTGTAACTTAGTAGTTTCATGCAACTTAAGAATAAATTCAGAACGTTGTGTAGCATCTAAGTTCACAATTTTAGTATGTGGTAAAGGTAGCAAATCAATTGGAGTACGAGGATTGAAACCATAGACTACCATAAACGGACTTAACTTGGTTGTGGAGTGAATAGACCTGTTATAAGCAAACTCAATATGTGGCAAACACTCCTCCCACAATCTCAAATTGTCTATCAAAACAGCCCGCAACATAGTAGATAAGGTACAATTAACTACCTCCGTTTGCCCATCAGTTTGTGGATGACAAGTAGTAGAAAACAGCAACTTCGTTCCCAATTTATACCATAAAGTTCTCTAAAAGTGACTCAAAAACTTAGCATCCCTATCAGAAACAATAGTATTGGGAACACCATGCAAACGCACAACCTCATTAAAGAAAAAATCAGCAACATGTGAAGCATTATCGGTCTTATGGCAGGGTATAAAATGAGCCATTTTAGAGAAACGATCAACAACCACAAAGACACTATCCCTCCCCCTCTTTGTTCTAGGCAAGCCTAAAACAAAGTCAATAGAAATATCCTCCCAAGGTGCACTAGGAACCGGAAGAGGCATATAAAGACCATGTGGGTTAAGTCGAGACTTAGCTTTGTTGCATGTCGTGCAACGTGAAACGTAGCGCTCCACATCACGCCTCATTCGTGGCCAAAAGAAGTGAGCGGCCAGCACATCCTCTGTCTTTTTAACACCAAAATATACCATCAAACCACCTCCATGCGCTTCCTGCAACAACAAAAGACAAACAGAGCTAGCTGGAACACACAGCTTGTTAGCACGGTAGAGAAGGCCTTCATGCAACAGGAATTTTTGCCACGTTCTTCCCTCTCTACAATTTTCAAAGGCATCTTTGAAGTCCAAATCAGTAGCATATAACCTCTTTATGGTTTCCAAACCAAAGATTTTATGAGAAAGTTGGGATAGTATGGTATAACGTCTAGATAAAGCATCGGCAATCACATTGTCTTTCCCTTTCTTATGTTTAATGATGTAAGGAAATGATTCTATGAACTCAATCCATTTAGCATGACGTTTGTTCATATTAGTTTGTCCTTTAAGATACTTCAAAGACTCATGATCTGAATGTATGACAAATTCTTTAGACCATAGGTAATGTTGCCAAGTTTGCAAGACACGCACTAAAGCATAAAGTTCTTTGTCATATGTAGAATAATTCAGCGAAAGCCCATGCAACTTTTCACTAAAGAAGGCAATAGGTTTACCTCCTTGAATTAGCACTCCTCCAATGCCAATGCCGCTCGCGTCACATTCAAGCTCGAAGGTCTTCTCAAAATCAGAAAGTTGCAGCAATGGTGCTTGTGTGAGCTTTGACTTGAGAACATCAAAAGCTTGTTGTTGTGCTGGTCCCCATCGAAATGGCACTCCATGCTTTGTCAACTCGTGGAGAGGTGCCGCAATGGTGCTGAAATCCCGCACAAAACGCCGGTAGAAACCTGTGAGACCAAGAAAACTCCGAACCTGTGTGACCGTAGTCGGAAGTGGCCAGCTCGTGATGGCAACAATCTTTGCCTCGTCCACCTCAATGCCCTACGAAGTAACAACATACCCAAGAAAAGGCACACGATCGGTGCAAAAGGTGCACTTCTCAAGGTTACCATATAAACGTGCATCGCGCAAGACATTAAAAACAGCACACAAATATTCAAGACGCTCATCATATGACTTGTTGTAAATAAGAATATCATCAAAGTAAACCACCACAAATTTACCAATGAAAGCACGTAAAACCTCATTCATCAACCTCATGAAAGTGCTGGGCGCATTAGTTAAACCAAATGGCATGACTAACCATTCATAAAGTCCGAATTTAGTTTTGAAAGCAGTTTTCCATTCATCACCTAAAGCCATACGAATCTGATGATACCCACTACGCAAATCAATCTTGGAGAAAATAACAGAACCACTCAATTCATCAAGCATGTCATCGAATCTAGGAATAGGATAGCGATAACGAATGGTAATGTTATTGATGGTTCTACAATCAACACACATGCGCCAAGTGCCATCTTTTTTTGGAACCAAAAGAACAGGAGCGGAACAAGGACTAAGACTCTCACGAATGTACCGCGGTCCAGAAGATCTTGGACTTGTCGCTGAATTTCCTTAGTCTCGTCGGGGTTGGTCCTGTAGGCAGCACGGTTTGGCAAGCTCGCCCCTGGAACCAAATCAATTTTGTGCTCAATGCCTCGCACAGGTGGTAATCCGGGGGGTATCTCTGATGGAAAAACATCCATATATTCCTGCAAAAGGTTAGCAACAGCAGGTGGCAAGACAATGGACGTATCCTCAATGGAATATAAAGCATGTTTGCACACTAAAGCATAGCAAGTTCCATTAGAGGCATATAAATCATCAAGATCAGATTTAGTTGCAAGGAAAACAGGATTTTTCAACTTAATAGGTTGCTGAATTTCAGAATTGAAAACACCCTTTTGCTTAGCATTATTCTTTTTCTCTTGCTCAAATTGTACAATTTCAGTGGGACTCATAGGAAGCAACACAATTTTCTTGCCCTTATGCATGAGAGTATACTTATTAGATCGACCATGGTGAATAGCATCAGTATCAAACTCCCAAGGACGTCCCAACAAAAGAGAACAAACATCCATAGGTACCACATCAAAATAAGCAAAATCATGATAAGAACCAATGGAAAAATGTATCCTTGCTGTTTGTGTTACCTTAACCTTACCATTGTTGTTAAACCATTAAATGTGATAAGGGTGGGGATGCTCCCGTATGGTCAAGCCAAGCTTCTTGACCACCTCAACATTCACCAAATTGTTGCAGCTACCACCATCAATGATAGTATCTACACGGCAGTCCTTGACGATGAGAAACATGTTGAAAAGGTTGTGACGTTGGTGGTTGTCGTCCTCTCGAACCGTGGCACTCAAAGCTCGCTGCACAATCAAAGTCCTATAGTTGTTTGTCGCAGATGTACCAAGAACCTCCTCAACACCATCATCCGAACCTGAAATGTTAGTTGCAATAATATTTTCATCTTCAATATCAGAAGCACTAACATACCCACCATCAGCAGTGGCAATGATCGCCCGTTTGCTGGGGCAATCTCGTTGCATATGGCCAAGTCCCTGGCAGCGGTGGCACTTGATGTCGGAGCTGCGACTTATCGAAGTGTTGGGTGCAGCCGCCTTTGCTGCAAAACCTGGAGGCATCTGGGACTTGCTGTTATCTTGTCCCCGTGATGTAGAAGGTGTGATGCTGCTGCGTACAACACCCGTGGAGGGTGGTGTAGAAGCACGTACGCTCGAGGAGGGCGCTGCTTTGGATGGCACCGGAAATTGTCGTGCCGTGAAGCTGTTGTTCCACCGCTGCTGTTGGCGACCCTGCACTTCTTTTTCTGCTAACATAGCAAGTTGAAATAAACGTTGAATAGAATGATATTTGTAACACCCCAAATTTTGATTCAAAACTCTAAACCATGTTCAGAGGGGAATTTAAAAATTTTTGGACGTGTTGCATGTTTTGCGAAAATTCAAATTCAAACTGGAATTCAAATTATACTCAAAACAGAAAAGAAATGGAAAAAGAAAAAGAGAAACGGGAAAAAAACCGGCCAGTGGGCCGAAACCCGCCAGCCGGCCCAGTTTCCCCGCGCCAGCCCGCCCCCGCGCGCGCCGCGCTGTCTCTCACAGACGGGTGGGACCCACCTGTCATCCCCAACCCCGCGACCCCGGACTCTCTCCCTCGCGCGCGATCTTAACCGATCGAAAAATCGCGTTCCTCAGCCGAATTCCGGTCCCAGAAGAATCCAACTCGATCACAACTGACCCACCGCCCTCCCCCGGCTATAAAAACCCCAGCCCCGATCGGTTTTTCCCACGCGATCGCCGATTTTTACTCCGGTGAACACCGAGACTTCGCCGGTGAATTCTGGCCGATCTAAGCTCGGAAACTCTGATCTAACTCGCTGGTCTTGATCCACCGCCTCCGGGGAGCTTTGCAGGTGCAGAAAACTCGGAGACTTACGGTGTAAACACAGCGCCGACGAACTTCGCCGTGGTTTTGCCTCGGACCTCGCCGCCGATCACTTTCCAGGACCCCCGAGCTCGAGAAAACCCCCGAGGTGAGATCCCTGACCTCCCCTCTACCGATCTATGCCATAAGATCACAGTTTTAGGCAGAATTCTCGAGGATCCGAAACTTTCCGGCGAGATCGCCGCTTCCCGCCGCCGGCAGCGCCGCCCGCGCTCGATCAGAGCGACGTGGCCGCTTGTGCGCCGTTTATTTTAAATCGCACGGTAGACTTTAAAACTCCGCGTACCGGTTCGATGTTATAATCTCAGCCATCGGTTTAAAATCGGACGGTCCACGTCAGCCCCGCATTATAAAGACTGGAATTCTTACGTGCTACCCCCTGGGGTTCTCTGGAATTGAGAGCTAGCCCCGGAAACTTCAGATCTAGCCCCTGGAACTCCAGAAAATCATGTAAATTCATTTTAAAATCAGTTTTAGCCCCTGGACTTAATAAAAATTAGGAAAAACACCTCTGATAAGTGTAGCTAGACCCCTGGAAATTATGAAAATAATATTATAGACCCTGTAATGGGGTGAATTCATTATTTTAGCCCTGATTAGTATTTAATTTAGAAAATTGAATATGTAACTAGTGTTTAAAAATTAAAAAGGGGGACAAACATAATTGTCAAAATTAATTAAAAACTTTCTCGGTACTTAGAAAACTTTGGAGTGAGATAAAAATATATTTTTGGGCTGAAATAAATCTGTTTCATCTATTATTCACATTTATTAGTATAGGGACACATTTTTAAGTAAAGAATAGTTATAGAAAAATAGAGAAAATAATTATGAAATAGTTTACATCAGAGGCCAAGGTCAAAATATGTTATTAAATCATTTAGGACCAGAACCTATACTGTTTAGATGATGTGTATTACTAATTTCATAATAAAATACATAATTATGCATAGGAATATAAATCTGAAAATATAGCAACTAGTAAATGATAAATGGAGTTTCTAAAATACAAAGAATTCAGTTTAGGGTTGGTAGAAATTCTGAAGGCGCATATGGAGAAGAAAAATACTTTTCATACATACTTGGTAGTGAAAAGGTGTAGTAGTTTAATAAGGAATTTATTTAAAACTGAAACACACACACACACACACACACACATATATATATATATATATATATATATATATATATATATATATATATATATATATATATATATATATATATATATAGTATGTAAGTATAAATATGAACACCAAAGTAGGAATCATACACATATAAATAAAAGTGTATGCAAGCCACAGATCAACACACATAGAGTAACCACAACACATATAATGGTAAAGAATTTCATAAATATGAATGTGTGGTTTGTATGAAGTAGGAAGTGTGAACTATGTCTTATGATTGTTGTTTTTCTTTTGCTATGTGTGATGGTATGAAGTAGAACCTGTTCAAGAGCAAGTTATTCCTTTCCAAGATCAGGACTACCCATTTCAAGAGCAGCAAGAAGGAGGCAAGTGTCCTTGACCACTTTGATCCTATGCTAGGATGTGTAGATAGAATTATTTGCATTGTCAAGTTAAATATGAAACCCATGCTAGGAAGTTTCCCTAGAATTGCATTACCTTGTTTCCTTGTAGCTTGGGTTGGGATTTATTTTGTCATGTCACTTATTTACATGCATATGCTTAGCCATGCTTAGAATGGGATAATTGGGATATGAGATCATCAGTTTATTTTACCATACTCTTGAATGAGATATTGGGAGTTATGTAGAGGTAGGGATCAAGGCAAGTTGGATGTTTTGGTTGTGTGCTGGGTGCACGAGACTTGGGTTTGTGTTTAGTACTTGCCTGGATCCTAAGGACCGGTTCATGGAGCATGTAACCCGGCTTTACAGTGCCAACCACATGCTGAGATGGGGCAGCTTGGCCAATTAATTAGGTGTATCCCCGGCGTAGTATGGGTGTGTTGGATGGTGCGGGGAGTAGGTGTCAGCTGGACTACCATATGAACCGCAAGGCTCAAGAGGGGGCCACTGCAGCGGGGTTGGAGCCTCTTGTATGCTGTTAGGGGTGAAACCTCAGTGGGCCCACGCTCGTCGGGAATCCCTTTGTAAAGGCTTCGTAGTGATCTCCTGGCTGCACACCTGGGAAGTGTGAATGTGGAACGTAGCCACTGGCATAATGGAGGTTCTTTTAGTCCACCCGGCAACGGGGGATGAAATCACTACATGTGGGTACAGTGGTACAAACTCTGCAGAGTCAAAACTGTCTTGACAGCCGTGCTCACGGTTAAGAGCGGCCTGGACTTATTCATGATTAGAGGATTGATGGTTTTGGAAGTTAAGCGGGGAGCTTAACATTGGAAATGATGTTATGGTTATTGGATTATGATGATGGGATGGGAGATTGGGACCTTTTCACCTGTGTAGTAATGTAGGTGCTTAATAAGCTAAGGTGATAGGTATTAATTGCGTAGTGCTTTAACCATGAGTTCAACCTCTCCTTGTTCTAGCCATGCATGATATAATTTTCCCACACTTGCTGAGTACCATTGGTACTCAACCTTGCATATTTGTTGGTTTATATTGCTGCTCAGGTCAAGATAATGAGGTGGTGTATAATGACCAAGACTTTGGACCCGAGGAAGGTTTTTAGGTTCATGAAGACCCCCCGGGCAACGCCTGTGATGGAGCCCTAAATAATAATATTCCGCTGCTAGTTTATTTACTTGTGATGAAGCATTAGTGTCCATTGAGACATTTGCGATGTAAGACTTATTTATATTCGACACCTGGCTTGTAATAAATGATGCTTCACTATTTGTCATCACATGTATGAGAAAATGATCCTGGCATACATGTGATATTCACTTGGTTGTTTCTTCGGAAAAACCGGGTGTGACAGAGGTGGTATCAGAGCCAAGGTTGCCCGTAGGAACGTGGACCTAGGTAGAAATGGACGTATTTAAGGGCCCTATTTTCTTAAAAACTATTTTCCAAGGAGTGGGTTGAAGAGTGTTATTTAAGGAGTCATTTTCTTCATCTTACCCCAAATTTTCATTCAAAATGGGATTTTTGTTTAAAAAGTTCATCTAACCTAAGTTTTAATTCTTTTTGTTTTAGATGGTTCGCATGATTCGCACCGCTCGCAAGTCCACAGGAGGGAGAGTTCCCGTAGTTGCCCTTGCCGAAAAAGAGGAGAGTCGTCCAGTGACGTACCTTTCCTACGGATTGGCAGTAGGAGACTTGTTGCGCCGTCTTCGACGTATGCTCGAAGCCGCAGGCAATACGGGCAAGCTAATCATCCACTATAACTCCACCAGGACCATCCGTGAGAAGAGGGAAGAATGGAGTTCGGAGATGAGGATTATACACGAGAATCAGCTGCTTAATATTCACCACTCTCCAGCTTGTCGAGCAACACAAGTTGACGCGGAGAAAGATGTCACCTAGGAGGCCATCACCTGCCAGAGTCACATCTATCGTCGCCACTTGGACAAAACTGAGTACATGTATGTCCTCCAACGTGAGATTGGTACCACGGAGTACAAGTACCCACCGGTGCAGCAAGGGACTTCCCATGAGCACATGGACTTGTGCTTGGAGGATGCTGCTATGCTCAGCACTCGACTGCAGGAGTGTCAACAAGAGCTTCAGGATGTTCGAGACACCCTGAAGGAAACGGAGGCGTTGCTGCGAGCTTGCTTAAAGGCGAGAGAAAGAGGGGATGGGAATGAATTGTGTGTCACCGTGAGTGATCCATGGACTCCTGACTCCCCGGATCGCCGAGCGATCAGGCGTCGTCGCACTTCTCCACCAGCAGCCTCCCCACCCAAAGCAGAGTCAGAAGGTAGCCGAAATGAGGAGGAAGATCCCGAGGAGCCAGCTCAAGAGGACGAGTAGTGTAGAGTCTTTCCCCTAGCTAGCAAGAGGTCGAGTAGTCGATTCGTTCCGTAGTTAATGGTGTGATAATGTTTGGTGTGTGACGTGAGTTGTGGAAGCCATGAGCAATTGTCCACAGCCTCGTCTTCAGATTGTTTTGCTTTGATGTGAACCCACAGGAAATAATAGTGCATTTATTTGGTGTGAGATATAAACCCTCGTAAAATTTTAACAAAGCCTCAACACCTTAAAGTACCAACAAATGAAAGTAGTAAGATGATACTAAATGGTATCAAAATTAACATTTGTTGATTCTGCCAGATGGCCGGAAGAGAAAAAGGACGTGCTGCCAACCCCGCCAACAACAATGATGAGGCATGCAACCCTCATCTTTCTGGAGGTCAGGACCGGGGTGGTCGCCGTGAAGAAGTTGATCCTCTCCACCAAATGCTGGAGAATCAAAATCAGCTCATCCAGAACTTGACTCAAGTGGTGGCCAACTTGCATCAAGTTCCACCTACACAAGCTGCACCACGCCAACCAAGGTTGAGTGAGTTTCTAGGAACTCAACCTCCAAAGTTTGCAAGTGCTGCTGAACCTCTGGAGGCAGATGATTGGCTGAAGACCATTGAAAGTAAGATGAGGATAATACAATGCCAAGGGTATGAGAGGGTGCTGTTTGCCTCTCATCAATTGCATGGACCTGCTGCTGATTGGTGGACCGCCTACGTGGCCGCCCATCATGACCCTGAGAACATCACTTGGGAAGAGTTCAAGCGTAGCTTCCGCAACCATTACATCCCAAGAGGTGAACTCAAAAACAAGAGGAAGGAGTTTTTGGGACTGCAGCAGGGAAACATGATGGTTAGGGAATACCTCACTAAATTTACTCAACTATCCCGTTATGCTCCACGAGACATAGAGACTGATGAGCAGAAACAAGATTGTTTCGTGGAAGGGCTTACCGCAGAAATGCAGTGTGCAATGTCCTCAAATGAGTATGAAAGCTTCCAAAAGATGGTGGACAGAGCATTTGTGGTAGAAAGGAAGCTAAAGGCCCTAGAAAATGAGAATAAGAGGAAGGCCGGGTGGTCACATCAAGCCTCAGGGAGCAACACCCGCCCACGTATGATGCAGCAACCTACGGGGCAGACGAGCCGTGCTGCGGTACCATATTCAGCACCAAGAGGGTACAACCCAAACTACAGGCCTCCCGCAGCCCCAGCACAGCCGCAACGTCAGTTTGTGCAGCAGCCTCGCCCCGCATATCCACCTCGACCAGCAGTGCAAGGACCCCCAAACCAACCCCAAGACAACAAGGGCCAAGCATCTAAGATTGGGGTGCAATGTTTCAGCTGTGGTGAAGTGGGGCACTACGCCCATAAATGCCCGAAGAAGAAGCCTGCGCCGCCACAACAGCAGAATGTAATGAGAGGACGGGTGAACCACGTCACTATGGAGGAAGCACAAGAGGCACCCGACGTGGTGGTTGGTAAGTTTCCTGCCAATTTACACCTTGCAACTCTGCTGTTTGATTCTGGTGCTACCCACTCGTTCATTGCTAAAGGGTTTGTTAAGGAGCATGACCTAGCAACCACACAAATGAACCATACGCTAGCCGTAAACTCTCCAGGTGGAGAAATAAGGACAAGACAAGTGTGTCCCAAAGTGAGCCTAGACATTAATGGGGTAGTATTTACTGCTAACCTCATAGTGATAGATTCACAAGGGATAGATATTATTTTGGGTATGGATTGGTTGACCAAACATAAAGGAATCATCCATTGTTCGACCAGAACGGTGGAACTCACTCACCCCAGTGGTACCAGAGTAAAGTTCATAACAATACACGAGCCTAGGAGGGACATTAAATTAAATCAAGTGGAGGTGAAAGTTGAGGAAATCAGGACCATCAGGGATTATCCAGATGTTTTTCCGGAGGAGTTGCCAGGTATGCCTCCCGACCGTGACGTGGAATTCGCAATTGAGCTAGTACCGGGAACAGCCCCGATATACAAGGGACCTTATCGAATGGACTCCAAGCAGCTAGAAGAGCTCAAGGATCATTTGAGAGAATTGACGGAGAAGGGGTATATTCGCCCTAGTTCCTCACCATGGGGAGCTCCGGTGATATTTGTGCCTAAGAAAGACGGAACCCAAAGGTTATGCGTGGATTACCGTGCCTTGAATGAGGTAACCATTAAGAACAAGTACCCATTACCCCGCATTGAAGACTTGTTTGATCAGTTGAGGGGAGCTTGTGTGTTCTCGAAAATTGATCTCAGGTCGGGATACCACCAACTCAAGATAAGGCAATCTAATATTCCCAAGACAGCTTTCGTATCTCGGTACGAACTGTATGAATACACTGTCATGCCTTTCGGGCTAACCAATGCCCCGGCATATTTCATGTACCTCATGAACAAGGTATTCATGGAATATCTGGACAAATTTGTGGTGGTTTTCATAGATGATATTCTCGTCTTTTCCAAAGATGAAGAAGAACATGAGAAACATCTAAGGTTGGTGTTGCAGAGGCTGAGAGAACACCAACTATATGCCAAGTCGAGCAAGTGTGAGTTTTGGCTGAAGAGAGTTCCCTTTTTAGGACATATAATCTCGGAGGGAGGAATCTCCGTAGATCCCGCCAAAATCGAAGATATCCAGAAGTGGAAAACCCCTGAAAATGTCGGGGAAGTTCAAAGCTTTTTGGGATTGGCTGGATACTATCGACGGTTTATTGAGGGATTCTCCAAGATCTCGAGACCTCTCACTAAACTGTTGGAAAAGGGAATCACATTCACCTGGACGCCATAGTGCGATACGAGCTTTCAGGAGCTAAAGAAGAGATTGACAACAGCCCCAGTGTTGGTTATGCCAGATATGCAGAAGAATTTCACAGTGTACTGCGATGCCTCTGGGAATGGGTTGGGATGTGTTCTTATGCAAGAAGGACATGTCGTGGCATATGCATCCCGGCAGCTTCGGAAGCACGAGAAGAACTATCCTACACATGACCTAGAACTAGCTGCAGTGGTACACGCGTTGAAAATTTGGCGGCACTATTTGATGGGGAAGAGGACAGAGATATATACGGATCATAAGAGTTTGAAGTACATATTCACACAACCAGATCTCAACCTCAGACAAAGGAGATGGTTAGAGCTAATCAATGACTTTGATGTGGGCATCAACTATCATCCCGGGAAAGCAAACGTCGTGGCCGATGCTTTGAGTCGGAAAGTGCAGGTCAATAAGTTGAGCTTGAAGGACATGCCCGCAGAATTGAAGGACGAGGTTATAAGGCTCAATCTATGTCTAGTAAATAGTGGTGAAGCCATCGCCATGGAAGTGGACTCCACACTCGAGCAAGACATACGCGAGGGCCAAAAGAATGATGGGAATATACAAGAGATCAGACAGCTCATTAAGGAAAATAAAGCTCCTGGTTTTAGAGAGGATGAACAAGGAACGGTGTGGCACGGGAAAAGGATCTGTGTGCTAGAAGTAAAAGAGATCCGTGAATTAATTTTGAAGGAGGCTCACGATTCCGACTATTCCATTCATCCTGGGAGTACGAAGATGTACCAGGACCTCAAGAGCAGGTATTGGTGGTACGGCATGAAGCGAGATGTCGCGGAACATGTTGCCCTATGTGACACATGTCAGTTGGTGAAAGCAGAACATCAACGGCCCGCGGGATTATTGCAACCACTTAAAGTACCTGAATGGAAGTGGGAAGAAATCAGCATGGATTTTGTCGTGGGATTGCCTAGGACCCAATCCGGGTATGATTCAATATGGGTCATTATTGATAGGCTAACCAAGGTAGCTCATTTCATCCCTGTGAAAGAAAGCTACAGCGGATCCAAATTGGCAGAATTGTACATGTCAAGGATTGTGTGTTACCATGGAGTGCCAAAGAAGATAGTGTCGGACCGAGGGACACAGTTCACCTCGAGGTTTTGGCAAAAGTTGCATGAAACCATGGGAACCCATCTGAATTTCAGCTCTGCTTATCATCCCCAAACTGACGGTCAGACGAAGAGAACCAATCAGATCCTTGAAGATATGTTAAGGGCATGTGCACTCAAAAACAATAGGAGTTGGGACAAGAACTTACCGTATGCGGAGTTTTCCTATAACAACAGCTATCAAGCCAGTATGAAGATGTCACCGTTTGAAGCTTTGTATGGAAGGAAGTGCATAACTCCCCTATTTTGGAACCAAACAGGAGAAAGTAAAGTGTTTGGTCCAGAAGTGCTACAAGAAGCCGAGGCGAAGGTGAGGGAGATTCGCAACAATTTGAGGATAGCACAAACACGTCAGAAGAGTTATGCTGATGTACGAAGAAGAGAACTCGTTTTCAACGTGGGAGACTATGTTTATCTCAAGGTGTCCCCTATCAGAGGACTTCGTCGGTTCAAGGTGAAAGGGAAGTTGTCACCTCGATACATCGGACCCTTTCAAGTTTTGGAAAGAAAAGGCGAAGTAGCGTACCAACTAGAGTTACCAGTTCATCTATCGGACGTGCACGATGTATTTCATGTGTCACAACTCAAGAAATGTCTGAGAACGCCTGAGGAGGTGTTACCCATGAATGATGTGGATGTGGCTGAAGATTTGTCTTATGCCGAGCAACCATACAAGATTTTGGAGACGATGGAACGCCTCACCAGAAACAAGAGAATCCGGATGTGCAAGGTGCAGTGGAAGCATCACTCCGAAGAGGAAGCTACCTGGGAACGGGAAGATGAGCTCAAGGCACAATTTCCGGAATTGTTTTCTTAGAAACACCAATCTCGAGGACGAGATTTCTTTTAAGGGGGGTAGAGCTGTAACACCCCAAATTTTGATTCAAAACTCTAAACCATGTTCAGAGGGGAATTTAAAAATTTTTGGACGTGTTGCATGTTTTGCAAAAATTCAAATTCAAACTGGAATTCAAATTATACTCAAAACAGAAAAGAAATGGAAAAAGAAAAAGAGAAACGGGAAAAAAACCGGCCAGTGGGCCGAAACCCGCCAGCCGGCCCAGTTTCCCCGCGCCAGCCCGCCCCCGCGCGCGCCGCGCTGTCTCTCACAGACGGGTGGGACCCACCTGTCATCCCCAACCCCGCGACCCCGGACTCTCTCCGCGCGCGCGATCTTAACCGATCGAAAAATCGCGTTCCTCAGTCGAATTCCGGTCCCAGAAGAATCCAACTCGATCACAACTGACCCACCGCCCTCCCCCGGCTATAAAAACCCCAGCCCCGATCGGTTTTTCCCACGCGATCGCCGATTTTACTCCGGTGAACACCGAGACTTCGCCGGTGAATTCTGGCCGATCTAAGCTCGGAAACTCTGATCTAACTCGCTGGTCTTGATCCACCGCCTCCGGGGAGCTTTGCAGGTGCAGAAAACTCGGAGACTTACGGTGTAAACACAGCGCCTACGAACTTCGCCGTGGTTTTGCCTCGGACCTCGCCGCCGATCACTTTCCAGGACCCCCGAGCTCGAGAAAACCCCCGAGGTGAGATCCCTGACCTCCCCTCTACCGATCTATGCCATAAGATCACAGTTTTAGGCAGAATTCTCGAGGATCCGAAACTTTCCGGCGAGATCGCCGCTTCCCGCCGCCCGCGCTCGATCAGAGCGACGTGGCCGCTTGTGCGCCGTTTATTTTAAATCGCACGGTAGACTTTAAAACCCCGCGTACCGGTTCGATGTTATAATCTCAGCCGTCGGTTTAAAATCGGACGGTCCACGTCAGCCCCGCATTATAAAGACTGGAATTCTTACGTGCTACCCCCTGGGGTTCTCTGGAATTGAGAGCTAGCCCCGGAAACTTCAGATCTAGCCCCTGGAACTCCAGAAAATCATGTAAATTCATTTTAAAATCAGTTTTAGCCCCTGGACTTAATAAAAATTAGGAAAAACACCTCTGATAAGTGTAGCTAAACCCCTGGAAATTATGAAAATAATATTATAGACCCTGTAATGGGGTGAATTCATTATTTTAGCCCTGATTAGTATTTAATTTAGAAAATTGAATATGTAACTAGTGTTTAAAAATTAAAAAGGGGGACAAACATAATTGTCAAAATTAATTAAAAACTTTCTCGGTACTTAGAAAACTTTGGAGTGAGATAAAAATATATTTTTGGGCTGAAATAAATCTGTTTCATCTATTATTCACATTTATTAGTATAGGGACACATTTTTAAGTAAAGAATAGTTATAGAAAAATAGGGAAAATAATTATGAAATAGTTTACATCAGAGGCCAAGGTCAAAATATGTTATTAAATCATTTAGGACCAGAACCTATACTGTTTAGATGATGTGTATTACTAATTTCATAATAAAATACATAATTATGCATAGGAATATAAATCTGAAAATATAGCAACTAGTAAATGATAAATGGAGTTTCTAAAATACAAAGAATTCAGTTTAGGGTTGGTAGAAATTCTGAAGGCGCATATGGAGAAGAAAAATACTTTTCATACATACTTGGTAGTGAAAAGGTGTAGTAGTTTAATATAAGGAATTTATTTAAAACTGAAACACACACACACACATATATATATATATATATAGTATGTAAGTATAAATATGAACACCAAAGTAGGAATCATACACATATAAATAAAAGTGTATGCAAGCCACAGATCAACACACATAGAGTAACCACAACACATATAATGGTAAAGAATTTCATAAATATGAATGTGTGGTTTGTATGAAGTAAGAAGTGTGAACTATGTCTTATGATTGTTGTTTTTCTTTTGCTATGTGTGATGGTATGAAGTAGAACCTGTTCAAGAGCAAGTTATTCCTTTCCAAGATCAGGACTACCCATTTCAAGAGCAGCAAGAAGGAGGCAAGTGTCCTTGACCACTTTGATCCTATGCTAGGATGTGTAGATAGAATTATTTGCATTGTCAAGTTAAATATGAAACCCATGCTAGGAAGTTTCCCTAGAATTGCATTACCTTGTTTCCTTGTAGCTTGGGTTGGGATTTATTTTGTCATGTCACTTATTTACATGCATATGCTTAGCCATGCTTAGAATGGGATAATTGGGATATGAGATCATCAGTTTATTTTACCATACTCTTGAATGAGATATTGGGAGTTATGTAGAGGTAGGGATCAAGGCAAGTTGGATGTTTTGGTTGTGTGCTGGGTGCACGAGACTTGGGTTTGTGTTTAGTACTTGCCTGGATCCTAAGGACCGGTTCATGGAGCATGTAACCCGGCTTTACAGTGCCAACCACATGCTGAGATGGGGCAGCTTGGCCAATTAATTAGGTGTATCCCCGGCGTAGTATGGGTGTGTTGGATGGTGCGGGGAGTAGGTGTCAGCTGGACTACCATATGAACCGCAAGGCTCAAGAGGGGGCCACTGCAGCGGGGTTGGAGCCTCTTGTATGCTGTTAGGGGTGAAACCTCAGTGGGCCCACGCTCGTCGGGAATCCCTTTGTAAAGGCTTCGTAGTGATCTCCTGGCTGCACACCTGGGAAGTGTGAATGTGGAACGTAGCCACTGGCATAATGGAGGTTCTTTTAGTCCACCCGGCAACGGGGGATGAAATCACTACATGTGGGTACAGTGGTACAAACTCTGCAGAGTCAAAACTGTCTTGACAGCCGTGCTCACGGTTAAGAGCGGCCTGGACTTATTCATGATTAGAGGATTGATGGTTTTGGAAGTTAAGCGGGGAGCTTAACATTGGAAATGATGTTATGGTTATTGGATTATGATGATGGGATGGGAGATTGGGACCTTTTCACCTGTGTAGTAATGTAGGTGCTTAATAAGCTAAGGTGATAGGTATTAATTGCGTAGTGCTTTAACCATGATTTCAACCTCTCCTTGTTCTAGCCATGCATGATATAATTTTCCCACACTTGCTGAGTACCATTGGTACTCAACCTTGCATATTTGTTGGTTTATATTGCTGCTCAGGTCAAGATAATGAGGTGGTGTATAATGACCAAGACTTTGGACCCGAGGAAGGTTTTTAGGTTCATGAAGACCCCCCGGGCAACGCCTGTGATGGAGCTCTAAAGAATAATATTCCGCTGCTAGTTTATTTACTTGTGATGAAGCATTAGTGTCCATTGAGACATTTGCGATGTAAGACTTATTTATATTTGACACCTGGCTTATAATAAATGATGCTTCACTATTTGTCATCACATGTATGAGAAAATGATCCTGGCATACATGTGATATTCACTTGGTTGTTTCTTCGGAAAAACAGGGTGTGACAATATTCCTTGTAGTCAACTATGTCCTGGATCTCACGCCGCAAGCCCCCATAAAACCTAACAATTTGGTCTTCCTGATCCTCAACTACCCCACAACGAAGTGTACCTTTTTGCAACTCTTGGTAGTACTCTTGGATAGTCATGTCACCCTGATCAAAGCGTTGCAATTTATTAAGAAGATCACGTCTATATGAAGGAGGAACAAACCTAGCGCGCATCTCTTCTTTTAACGCAGCCCATGTCTGTGGTGCATTACGTGTATTGACAAGTTCATTCCACCAAATTATAGCAAAATCTTTAAACTCACTAGTGGCTTGTCTAACTCTATGTCGCTCAGAAACAAGATGAGAGCTAAATTTTTGTTGTACCGTCATCTCCCAATCCAAGTAAGTCTCAGCATCATAAGATCCATAAAATGTTGGAATAGAAAACTTAATCTTAGCATAAGGATCATTATCTTGTTCAGGAGCATGAGGACGAGGTCTACCTCCCATACGTTGACGATCTCGTCGAGGGCGACGGCGCTGTAATGCATCAACCTCATCGTTATTGAAGTCATCCTCTGTGTCGTAGTGAGCATGTGCATCACCATCAAGGATGATAGAGGGTGTAGATTATTGGGGAAGACGAGTCTCCATCTCGTCCAACGTGTGGTCAGACCAGCAACACTTGTATGGAGCCTCTGAAAGGTGGTTGTTGTAGTGGTCTGGTAATTGTTGAAAGCTTCGGTCGTTGCCCGCATCATGTCCTTTAGTTCCATATGGGACATGCACTCATCATCATCCAGAGGTGTAGAACCAGAGGTCTTATCCATAGGCTTCTTTCCTGTCATTGTTAGTAGAAAACAGAAACGAAGACAAAAAGATCGTGAAGAACCCTATTACTACGCTGTCTGAAGTGGGTGGAAAATCGATCAGTAAGATGCGTCTTACCCCTCTCTTACAAGTTTCTTACCAGCACTGCAGGTGGCCAACGGTGACCGGTGTGAAGCAAGCAGAGAGTGGGTGTGATTGCAAAGGTTACCTGTTCTGCTCGAGAGAAGGTGGAGCTTGGAAGGCTCAAATGCAGTATATGTATGTGGCACACAAGTTAGTAACAGATAGCAATGTTGAATAAGTGTCCAAAGAATTTCACCTAGTTGTTGGCCTAAGAATGTATTAGAACAGTTGTGACAACAAGCAAGGGCAAGGATGAATGATGATGAACAACAAGGATAATATCAGCAAGTATCCAGCACTCACACAGAAATAGCACAACTAGAAAACCCCTTAGCGTCCTGTTTTTGTCTTGAAGCACTAGTAGAAATCAAAATCTTTTTTCTCTTTATTTTTTTGATATTTTTTCTCAACCAGGGGCACAAGAATTGAAACAGCACCAAGTATTAGCTCAAACCGATGAAAGATGAGATCGGCACAAATTCAGGAGCGATTAGAAAAACTGGTGTTGGAACTTCAGAGTTCAAAACGAGGGCCTTCTTAATTTATTTTAAAAACACGTATGTGGACTTTTTCGAGACCTTTCTGGGAAAAAATGCGCCTCAATCGGAGTTACGAGCGAAAAGTTATGCCCGTTTTAAGGAGGATACCCCGAATCAGGTTTTGGTGGTGGTGGAAACTGCAACAGAAACGAATCGGTGGATGGAATTTTTTGTAGATTGGTTTTTTATAGATGGCAGCGGATGGAAGAAACAAAACTGAGCCAAAAAAATCTAAATTAGCAACCAGACTCAACATAGGACACGAACTCAGAACTACGGACTCCGAAACTAAATTGTGCAAAAGGTTGAGCGGGGGTTGTAGGTCAGGGAAACTAAATTTTTTTTGGCTTTTTGTGGACGATAGGACTGAAACAAAATAAATCTAAAGGGCACACAAGTATACCTCACGGTGAACCTAGAAATCTGATACCAATTGATAGGAGGATGAGTCCCGATCTTCCGAGAGGTAGGGTAAACTTGATTGGGTGGAGATCTCGACGTTGATGATCCAAGGCTCCGAACGAACGAAACCCCGCAATCACTACACCACTGCTCTGTAGTTATCACCCGCGTCACACGAATGACCTCGCCACGAAGGCTTATCAATCAAAACTGAATTGATCACAAATTTGGGGTCTCACAACCGATGATCGGCGACACTGTTCAATGATAGATTGTAACTAAGCAAAACCCACCTGTTTGTGATGGCGTCTAGGGGGTATAAAGGAGGTGGAGGATGACCAGGGGGTGCTGGGGTCGTGACCTAACCCTTAGACTCGTACATAATGGACTTGGACTCGATACAAGGCCCAATGGCCCAACTAGGTGATGCAACACCCTGACAGACTCTAAACTTTATATTGTTTCGAAGTTTCCCATCCACTCCGAGGGAATTTTGACGTGGCGCCAGTTCCATTGGAAAGTTTATCCTCTCAGCTTTCCGTGCATATGTAGAACGTCAAAAACGGAGTCTGTATGCCTCCTGTGCATCCATTTTAAGGTAGATTGCTCCTGGGCCCGAGTTGGACTCGAGTTTGAGTTGGGCTCGGTCTCTAAATTCTTGTTGGCGTATTTTCTGGTCCTCCACGCCTCCAAACCCCTCTCCATGTATCTCCATGTCCTCTCCATGGTTCCTAATCATAATTAATCCATTAGGTAGCAACATACTCTCAAAATTCACATATAAAGAATTGTTCAGGAACGAGCTGACCTCTAAATTCAATTGTCGTGCTCGAGCTCTAGTAATTGGACATTGCATGTCTACCATGTGAGTGTTGTGTATATCTGCAGGAGTGATGTCCACATCAAAAGGGATATGCTCAAGTTGAAGGTTTAGATTTCGATGAAACTTTTGCTCCCGTAGCTAGGCTTGAATCTATTCGTATTCTATTAGCCTATGCTACTCATCATGATTTTAAACTCTATCAAATGGATGTGAAAAGTGCCTTTCTAAACGGTCCAATCAAGGAGGGGGTGTACGTGAAGCAACCACCCGGCTTTAAAGACCAAGAATATCCTTATCATGTGTTTAAATTGCATAAATCTCTCTATGGTCTCAAGCAAGCTCCTAGAGCTTGGTATGAATGTCTTAGAGACTTTCTTATTGATAACGGCTTTAAGATAGGCAAAGCAGATTATACACTATTCACAAAGAATGTAGACAACGATCTCTTTGTATGCCAAATATATGTCGATGACATTATATTTGGTTCTACTAACACATCTTTTTATAATGAGTTTAGCAAGATAATGACAGATAGGTTTGAGATGTCCATGATGAGAGAGTTGAAGTTCTTCCTCGGATTTCAAGTCAAGCAACTCAAGGAAGGCACGTTCATTAGTCAAACCAAGTACACAGAAGTCATACTCAAGAAGTTCAACATGGACAAAGCAAAACCTATCAAGACACCAATGGCAACAAATGGGCACCTTGACCTCAATGAAGATGGACCAAGCGTGGATCAAAAGGTATATCGCTTTATGATTGGCTCATTACTTTATCTTTGTGCATCTAGACCCGATATCATGCTTAGTGTGTGTTTATGCGCAAGATTTCAAGCATCACCTAAAGAATGTCATTTAACACCCGTTAAAAGGATTCTAAGATATCTAGTTCACACACCCAACCTAGGATTATGGTATCTAAAGGGGTCTATGTTTAATCTCATCGGATACTCCGATGCGGATTACGCCGGATGTAAAATAGATAGAAAAAGCACCTCAGGAACTTGTCAATTTTTTGGTAGGTCCCTAGTATCATGGTCATCCAAGAAACAAAATTCTATTGCTCTCTCCACAGCTGAGGCGGAGTATGTCGCAGCTGGAAGTTGTTGTGCTCAACTTCTTTGGATGCGACAAACTCTAAGGGATTATGGTCACAATATGAACAACATTCCACTCCTTTATGACAATGAGAGTGCTATTAAGATAGCCCACAATCTCGTTGAGCACTCTAGAACCAAACACATAGACATTCGGCATCACTTTTTAAGAGATCACTCTATAAAGGGGGACATAGCTATCTCACACGTAAGAACTGAAAAATAACTAACCGATATCTTTACCAAACCTCTAGATGAAAAACGATTTTGTGAACTTTGAAATGAGCTGAATATATTAGACTCTAGGAATGTGAGTTGAAAATTTGTGCAAATAGAAGTTCTCAAAATTCTTTCACAATCTTCAAAAATGTGCATGATTGTGAAAAACTTGTACCTCCTCTATTTTCTATCTCACATTATTTTTGGCTATATTATCATCACATAATTATATGTTTGATATATATATATATATGTACCATATAGCAGGTACAAGTAATCCACCGTAAACAAAGACAAAATTCTGATATATAAGAATTTTTAGACTTTAAAAGCCGGACTAGTCCGACCTAGAGGCCGGACAAGTCCGGGCATTCTAAAGGAGTCCGAGGAGTAGCGGACAAGTCCACAACGGACTAGTCCGCCTGGCACCCGGACAAGTTCGGACTAGAGACTAGTCCGGACCTAGTCCGACTGACCAGACTAGTCCGACCCTTGGAGACTTAACCTCCAAGGGTCGGGCTGAAACCCCTCCCTCTCCCTCATTCACCTCCACTCCACTTTTCTCCTCCAAAACTCGCCCCCATTGGCGATTTTGGAGTTCTCCCTCAAATCCCTCGAAGGCATCCTTGATTCAAGGCTTGTGGAGTGCGGGGAACTCTTCTCCGACCATCTCCGCTCCTTCGAACCGCGGATTTCATCACATTCCTTCACTCCAAGGTACTTTTTAACCTAGCCCTGATTTTTCACAAAAATCCTATTCCTAGAACATATCTTGGGTACCTTAGGGTCTCTCTGAGTTTCCTATGCCATATCATTTCAAAACCCCATAGTATTGCATCTACTTTGATGAATTAGTAAGCAAATCACATTAGTTAGGGTTTAAAACTGTAAAGTCCGGACTAGTCCGGACTCCAACCGGACAAGTCCGGCCGGAGCGGACTAGTCCGCCTCCTGCACGGACAAGTCCGGATGATACAGTCTTAACCCTCTAACTTTGGGTTTGTAAACTAATTTAGACGCAATACCCCATCAAACTAAATACTTCTTTTCTCACCAGATAATGTCAGGATCCAACGACAGCTGTCGAAGTGTTCGGTCGACACTTCCCCCGGGCCTGCACTGGGCAGCCCGCGGAGGTTCTTTTTTCGGAGGGGCTAGTTCCTAGCGGAGAGCTTGCGCAGATGGACGAGTTAGTGAGAGCTTAACACGGAGAGTTTTACGTGGTTCAGGCCGCCGGAGCGTAAAACCCTACGTCCACGGCGAGCTATGGAGCTCGCTGTATTGCTTGCTGCTCAGGGCCGGGGGCCTGAGCTTGGGGGTGAGTTACAGCTTGAGAGTGTATGGCTAGCGTATGAGTTGCAAAATGCGAACCCTTGCTATCGACGCCTACCCGAGCCTTTTATAGTCCAAGACTCGGGCGGGTTACAGGGGGTGCCGGGACCCGACAGGTGGTCCCGGGAAGATTGTCTATTATCTACCGTATCTGTAGTTACACCGGTAGTTGCCTCTGGCCGAAGGCTTCTGAGTCTTCCTCTTGCCGCCCTGCCCATGCCGCACGCTAGTCGTAGTGGTTGATGACAGCGCAGGCGGCATGGGATGTCATGTCGCAGCGTTTATTAGCTGGCAGGTTCTGACACCGCGCGCTAGTCTGTGATGCGACTGGGCGCAACGGCACCTGACAGATGCGTGCTCCACGTTTCCGCGTCTTGGGAAGACGCGGGCCTTGAATACCTTGTACGGGCAAGGTGTGGGGCGCCTTTACGCCCGCTGCCTACCGCTCGGGGGCGGGCAACACCTTTCTTCTGGCCACGTGGCGGGTCCGGAGCCCTTCTCTGAGGAGAGAAGGGTCCGGCCTGCGGGGCACGTGGAGCCTCCGGACCTCTCCCCGCGGAGGGGGAGGTCCGGCTTCTGTATGCCACGTGGCGGGCCCGGAGCTCTCCTCTGCGGAGAGGGAGGTCCGGCCCCGCAGGACGCGTGGCGTCTTCGGACCTCTCTCCGGCGGAGGGGGAGGTCCGGCTTCTGTATGCCACGTGGCGGGCCCGGAGCTCTCCTCTGAGGAGAGGGAGGTCCGGCCCCGCCGGACGCGTGGCGCCTTCGGAGCTCTCCCTGCGGAGAAGGGCGAGTACCTTAGGCATTTTACCCTGTGCGCGGGGGTACCCCATATCTCAGGTACCGACAGTGGCCCCCGGGCCCATCTCGGGGGAGATAGCGAGCCCGAGGTGGGACCTCCGTCTCTTCCGATCCGCGCACTTTCTCTAAGTCCCGAATTGACCGCTGCCGGAGCACGAACGGCCACGGGATCGTGAGAGCGTGTGCTCACTTGATGATTGCTTTTACTGCGGCGGTTCCCAAGGCTGCCACTTCTGCACGTTGCGGCGCTTTCTTCGGGAACCACCGAAGTGCCTTGCCGGCTCATCTTCTCAGGAGACTGACTCCTTGACCCCACCGCTTTAGTTAAGCGGCTTGGGCAAACCCGTCATCGGCACTCGGTCTAGGAACCGAAGCGGTTGCGGGTGCGAGGTATTCGAAGAGTTCCGAATCACTTGGAACTGCACCGGGAAGCTTTTTAGAGGGAGTCTTACCCACATTGCAGCTTCCCTTCACACTTCTCTGCGTCTCTTCTCGGACTCTTGTGCTTCTGCTCTCTTGCCTTTGAGTTCTCCCTTGCCATGGCTTCCAACCCGCTGCCAGAGAAGAAACGCGCTCGATCTCCTCCAGCAACGGCGTCGGTGCCAAGTCGGGATTCTGGGGTGCCTGACACTCCCTCCGGTGGCGACTCGAAGAGGCCCCGGGCTGATGCGCTGGGGGAAGTCTCTGGGGCGTCCCCTGTTCCGCCAGTCCAAGCGACTGCGGAGCGGCCGTCGGAGACGGTAGCGGGCTCTGGAAATCCTACCCCGGCTCGGAAGTCGGGGTTCAGATCCCGCTGGAGTGTCCGCGCTTCTCGGCCTTCCCCGTCTTGCGGGGAATCTGTGCCGATGCGCTCGGAGCCAGGGGCAGCTGCCGCGGCCCCCAGGCCAGCGCGGACTTCCCCTGTTCCGGTGTGCCCGGACTTCGCGGCGGCGTCGTCTCTTCCTGCCGAGACGGCCACCGCGGCCCCCGAGCCAGCACAGGTTGATCCTGCACTAGGCGGCCTGGCTTCTTCTCCAGCACCGCCTTCCCCGGCTCGTTCCTCTCCTCAGGTCAAGGAGCCAGAAGCTGAAAAGAGCCCGGCTGGCCTGTCTGCCAGAGCCGCGGAGCCAGCTTCTCCTGATCGGTGTCTCGTCTTGGCTGCTGGTGCGTCGGCTCTTCCTGAGGACGAGGTAATGGAGGAGGTCGGAGGGGCTGCCCCAGCCTCTGTTGCTCCATTGCCTCTGGCGGACGCCTTCGCGCTTGCCGAGTCGAGCGTCCGACAGGTCTTGGTTGCGCTAGGGCGCGAGCTGGAGGAGTATACGGTTGAACGGGACCGCCTCCTCATCTGGGGGGACCTTTTGCGGGAGAGGACCGCGAAGGTTAAGAGCGAGCTTGACTCCAGGCGGGAGTTGCTCGACTTCAGGGAAGCGCTCGTCGACCGGATGAAGCGGGCTGTTGACCGTATGGACACCCAGTCGTGGCGGATCAACAGGGAGGCCCTGGAGGCACACGCCCGGGCCGAAGAGAGCCTCTCTGCTGCTGTGGAAATACGGCAGCGGTTGGAGCGCCGCAAACTCGCCGTTGAGGAGCGGAAGCGTTACGTGGCAGCTGAGGCAGAGAGGGTCGCCGCGCAGCTGGCCGCGGGCGAGGATGACCTCCGAGCTCGGATGGAGGAGCTGGAGATTCTGAAGGCAGACCTTGACTTGAGGGAGGAACAGATCTCCCATGATCGCCGGGCGGTCTTGGACCGGGAGTTGACTGCCGGCTTCAAGGCCGCCGAGTTGGAGCGGCTAGCCGAGACTCTCCACCTTCGGGAGAGTTCCCTGGCGGCCAAGGAGAAGGAATTCTCCGAGAGGAACCTGGAGGCTCTGCAGGCGGCCCGCCGCGAGGTGGAGGAGCTCTCAGCCTTACGGTCCTCCGAGGCCCTTGCGGTCTCAAGCTTCATGGATCGAGCGGGGTCCGCCCTGATCCCTCTTGGCTTCAGTCCGGTGAGGGCCGCAACTCCCGCATTGAAGGTGGCAGAGGTGATCCCTGCATTGGAGTCGATCGGCGCCAAGCTGGACAGACTCGACTCGGTGGTCGCCAATGAGCTCAAAGCCGAGGGCCGCGGCTTAGCTTTAGAGGTCGCCTCGCATGTGCTGGCATGCTTCAAGAGCCGTGACCCCTCTTTCTCGCTGGAGCCAGCGAGAGAGGGCCCAGCCGCGGAGCGGGAGGAAGCTGCCAGGGCTGAAGTCGAGGATGTGGCCGCCCTTGTAGCCGCAAGGTTCCGGCGAGAGCCGGGAGGTCCTTAGGACTTGTTTCTCCCTTTTTATCGAGTCTGTAGTCCAGCTCATGGAGCCTTTCTTAATTTGACTCTCTTGGATACTTGAGTTTGTGATGCTTTTTCCCTCCTTCTTGGCTTTGCCTGGCTGAGTCCTTAGCTCCGCAAGGTACTCAGAGGCCATTTCCAATCTCGGAGCTTCGCACAGACACCCTCCCCGGGTCCTAACTGTGTTAGGGGCCCCGGTGGTCTCCGAACCTCGCCCTATGGGGGGCTCCAAATCTGCCGGTCACGTGGTGGGTCCGGAGCTCCTCCTCAAGAGACGGGAGCTCCAGTCATGTTGGACACGTAGGGCTTTCGGAGCCCTCCCGCTGAGGGGGGAAGTCCGGTTCCTGCCTGCCACGTGGCAAGCCCGGAGCCCTCCTCAAGGAAGGAGAGAGTTCCGGGCCCGCTGGACACATGGGGCCCCCGGGCCCCGCCCCTGCTGGAGGGGCAGGTCCCGGTCCTTCCAGTCCCAGGCCGGTGTAGCTGGTAGCTCCTTTCCCCCCGCTTCATGCAGTCCCTGTTGCCGTAACCTGAAGGTCCTGCACACAGGTAGAGGAAACGTAATTCTCCTCGGGGGGTCCTCCCCTCCCGTCTCCTAGTCCTATCCGTCTTATGGTCCTGACCCGCTATACGGGGCTTGGGCAATTTTGTGCACGAGGCGCCGGAGCTCCGGCTCCCTCTGAGGTCCGGGTACGGCCGTCCGATCCCTAGTACCGGGCCATGCGCTGGGGAAGCAGAGTGCACGCGCTTTGGGTTCATGACCAGGCAAAGCGGACGTACTCCCCTGGACCTCCGGAGAGCAGGATGCGCATGCTTTGGGCTCTGGGCCAGCTAAGCTGGATACGCACCCTGGACCCCCCATGCACAACGCTGGCCTTTCCTGGAGGTGACCAACTGGCACCGCAACACCTGACTGGGGGAGGCCCGAAAGACTCACTCGGCCATCGGCAGGTGCCTCAAGCACAGCCGCCTTTGGTAGGATAGCAAATGCCGACTATGGATGAGCGCAGGAGAGGGGGAGCTAGATGTACGATGAACATACAGAGATAGTGCGATCATAAAAATTAATGCATAATTTAAATGATCGCATGAGAGAGAGCTAAGTAGAACAGGTCTCTGTATTCGTGCCCATAGGTGGAATTCTGGCTGTACATGGGGGCAATATTCCGCCTTGTCTACAAGGGAAGCAAGACTCTACGCGCTTAGGGTCGGAACCAGGCTAAACTGGACGTAGTCCTGTACCGTCCCTTGAGACTTAGCTACCCCAAGCTCTGTTCCTAAATTCTATGGGGTCTATTACAGAAATGAATAACCCTGTTCTACCGATGCTCAGTAAGTAGGACTTACAGTGTTGCTTCATGGCAAGGATTTTTTGGGAATGGATCCCACTCTCGGTTGAAAGGCATGTGTACCTCGGGCGGCAGCTTCCATGATTCGGAAGGGACCTTCCCTGCTGGGGGAGAGCTTATGGGTCCTTCTTGGAATATAGCGTGCCGCTTCACCAGGTTGCCCTCTTGCGGGCCCCCGTCGCGTTTGGTTCTTTGGCGGTAGTGCTTAGAGCATTAGCCGAGACCGTGCGTTGTGGGGTGTTCCCTGACAGCCGAGTCTTGTCGAAGTTGTTATCTTCACGCTGGATCAGGTCCTGCGTGGCTTCTCTCGGGGGCCCCCGGGGAGTTCTCCCCTTCTGGCTAAGGCCTTCAAGGGGTAGGTGGACCCGGACTCGCCTTGGATGACCTAAGGCGTCTTCCCCTTCTGGCAAGGCCTTCAAGGGGTTGATGGACCTTAGGCGGCCCCCGAGAGGTATGTTCGAGGCACGGAGGCGTGCCGTAGCTGGCTAACGCCCTGGCCCGTCACCGTCGGAACTGGAGTCCTCACCGTCATGCACTGTCTTTATGACACGCTGAGGCTCCTGGAACCCCACCTGGTGGGCAGCGGTGACTGGGGCATCGGCCTTCTGTTTGCCATCCCTCTGAGGGTAGGGCGGTGCTTCAGCCCTCTGCTGTCTTCCATTGCGGAAGCGCTCTGCGAGCCTCTGAATCTCCCAGCACTCGGCAGCAGTATGGTTGCAGGTGCCATGCACGGGGCATAACCCGCCTTGGCCACTGTCTAGGGCCGGTGATTGCCGTTGTCTCTTGTCGGGGCGTGGCCCCCGAGCTCCACTGGTTGTCGTAGCTGCGGCGACGGGGGCCGTGAATGGTGACTTCATCTTCCCACTCCCCCGGTTCTTGGTCTTCTTGCCACCCCCATAGGCAGCAGCACCGGACCCGGGCTGCCCTCCTGACTCGGAGGTCGGCAGTGCGTGCCAGTTCCGCCCTTCAGCCGCTCTGACGCACTTGTCCGCCAGGCTAAAGAGCTCCGAGACGTCGCGGACTTCTCTGGTCGCGAGCTTCTCAAGCATTTTCTCGTCCCGGACACCCTGTCGGAACGCCACCACCACAGAGGCGCTTTGGATATGTGGGATGGTGTTGCGCACCTGAGAGAACCGCTGGATGAAAGAGCGCAGCGACTCCCCAGGTTGTTGTTTGACGGCGTGGAGGTCGAGCTCCGTGCCGGGACGGGTGTAGGAGCTGCCGAAGTTGGCGACGAACTGCCGGCAGAGCTCACCCCAGGAGGTTATGGACCCCTGAGGTAGATTCATGAGCCAGGACCGGGCTGGGCCGGTCAAGGCGACGGGAAAGTAGTTGGCCATGACAGCCTCGTCGCCTCCTGCAGCAAGTACGGCGGTGGAGTAGATCTGGAGGAACTCCGCTGGGTTGACGCTACCGTCGTACTTCTTGGGCAAGTGCGGGCGAAACTTGCGCGGCCACCTTGCGAAGCGAAGGTGGGGTGCAAGGGCCGCACATCATGCACCTAGACCGGCATGGGCAAGGCTGCACCATAGACCGGGGCCGCTACTTGCGGCGCATATGGTGGTGGCATATGTTGCGCAGCATATGCCTGAGGCGGGGCTCGCATGGCAAAGGCCTGCCCTTCTGGTTGCGTCGAGGCCGACGACATGCTGTCGCCTGCCTCATGGTTGCGACGCCTTTCTCGACGTCGCTCGAGGTACACCCGGGCGTCCTACCCCAAGTGGCACCGTTCCAGTTCCCTTCGCAGGTCCGTCGACAGGAGCCTGGAGGAGCTGGAATCCGCCGTTAGCCCGTCAACCGTGGGTGTGCGCGTCAGCGACACAGCCGGTTGCCCTGGGCGCCGTCCTCGCCGAAACCTAGGATTCGCGGCGGCGACGACGAGGCGGTCCACCTCGCGGACCCATTGCTGGGTCGCTGAATGGGGCGCATCCCCCGCAGGTGGGTTGCGCAACAGCGCTCTTGCTGCAGCTAGCGCACCTCCATGGTGTACGCTTAGCGCTGCAGAAGACCTCACACTGGTCGGGGCCTGCATAGCCGGAGTCGGCGTTGCCGGAGCCGGCTGCTGGCTACCCGCTTGTGCCGACACACTCCGTCCTGAGTGTGTCGACATGTACTCCCCAGTGGTCACGGTTCGCCGTGAACGTGGGGGGGGGGGAGAGTTTGCCGCTGAAGGGAGCTTGGTCATCTTCATCGGCGGAAACTCGTCGCGCTAGGGGAAAAGCCCCCTACCTGGCGCGCCAAATGTCGAAGTGTTCGGTCGACACTTCCCCCGGGCCTGCACTGGGCAGCCCGCGGAGGTTCTTTTTTCGAAGGGGCTAGTTCCTAGCGGAGAGCTTGCGCAGATGGACGAGTTAGTGAGAGCTTAACACGGAGAGTTTTATGTGGTTCAGGCCGCCGGAGCGTAAAACCCTACGTCCACGGCGAGCTATGGAGCTCGCTGTATTGCTTGCTGCTCAGGGCCGGGGGCCTGAGCTTGGGGGTGAGTTACAGCTTGAGAGTGTATGGCTAGCGTATGAGTTGCAAAATGCGAACCCTTGCTATCGACGCCTACCCGAGCCTTTTATAGTCCAAGACTCGGGCGGCTTACAAGGGGTGCCGGGACCCGACAGGTGGTCCCGGGAAGATTGTCTATTATCTACCGTATCTGTAGTTACGCCGGTAGTTGCCTCTGGCCGAAGGCTTCTGAGTCTTCCTCTTGCCGCCCTGCCCATGCCGCACGCTAGTCGTAGTGGTTGATGACGGCGCAGGCGGCATGGGATGTCTTGTCGCAGCGTTTATTAGCTGGCAGGTTTTGACACCGCGCGCCAGTCTGTGATGCGACTGGGCGCAACGGCACCTGACAGATGCATGCTCCGCGTTTCCGCGTCTTGGGAAGACGCGGGCCTTGAATACCTTGTACGGGCAAGGTGTGGGGCGCCTTTACACCCGCTGCCTACCACTCGGGGGCGGGCAGCACCGTTCTTATGGCCACGTGGCGGGTCCGGAGCCCTTCTCTGAGGAGAGAAGGGTCCGGCCTGCGGGGCACGTGGAGCCTCCGGACCTCTCCGCGCGGAGGGGGAGGTCCGGCTTCTGTATGCCACGTGGCGGGCCCGGAGCTCTCCTCTGCGGAGAGGGAGGTCCGGCCCCGCAGGACGCGTGGCGTCTTCGGACCTCTCTCCCGCGGAGGGGGAGGTCCGGCTTTTGTATGCCACGTGGCGGGCCTGGAGCTCTCCTCTGAGGAGAGGGAGGTCCGGCCCCGCCGGACGCGTGGCGCCTTCGGAGCTCTCCCTGCGGAGAAGGGCGAGTACCTTAGGCATTTTACCCTGTGCGTGGGGGTACCCCATATCTCAGGTACCGACAACAGCCCTTTTTCAAATCCCCAGGCCGAAGCGGCTCGTCAAGCCGCTTATTGTGCGGCAGCCGAGGCAGAGGCAGTAGAGGCTGCTGCAAGGGAGGATCGGACGAAGTAACGGGCTGACAGGGAAGCCCAAGCCTCCCAGTCCGTTGACCCTCCAAGGAGGAAGAGACTAGTCACCCTGAAGGACAAACAGCCTGCCGAGCCACAAAAATCGACCCAGGACAAAGGAAAAGGCAAAGCAGCTGATCCTTCCAGGAAAAAGGCTCTAGCCAACAGGGAACTCGTCATTCGTGACAACCCTAGACGGGGAAGGGAAAATCCCCCACAGGGACCTGTTGGGCCCCTTGAAAGGGCACCTACCATGCACAACCCAAACCGCCAACCCAATTTGGCAAGTGCAACCTTCAAGGGGAAAGGAGCCGACAAAGCCAGAAGGTTCCGGGAGGAGGAGGTCTACAAGTACGAGAAGTCCACACTGGACCCTCGCTTCTGGTGTGACTTCCATTGTGACTACTACCGGCATGTCTATCTCCCAATGAAGACACCGGTAGTTGATGCTCAGTGGGTGGACTGGCCATACATGGCCAACAAGGAACATCAAGCCTTTGATGCAGTAATTGAAGCAACAGAACGCCATGAGATCAAAGACTTGATGGCTTTTCAATATGATTGGAACATTTAAGTCATAGTCCATTTCTACACAACCTGTTACTTCCACACTTATGGAAACAGGAAAATCACTTGGATGACAAATGGGGTGGTGTACTCAGTACTATATGATGAGTTTGCTCGCATCCTAGGACTTGGAGAGCATTTGAACTATGAGATCATAGTTCACAATAAGAGAACTCTGGGAAAGGATGACTTGGACTTCATGTATCCCTCCTACCTCTCCTATGAGGCATCCTCCACCCACAACATTAAACCCTTCTTTGGAGTGATGAACAGAGTTCTGAGGAAGACTCTAGCTTCAAAAGATGGAGACGCAGGGATGATACAAGGGTACCTCAGAAACCTGTTGAAGCTGCTCAATGAAGAAGAGAAATTCAATGTCTTTGACTACATCTACAACGACATCTTCAACATCTCCCACACCCCGAACAGATCCTGTGGCTATGCACCATACATCATGTGCATGATTGAAAAAGTCACAGGGCTAGAGTTTGCAAAGGATGTGAAGCACAGGAAGCTTCGTCCTCAGATGCCGACTCCTCTTCCTCGCCCTCCTGCATCCATGGGCAGGGGATCCACTGTAGCTCCATACTCTTCTGCCGGACCATTCACTCCTCCATCATCGAGTGGCTCCTCTAGTGGACTGCTCAAGATCTTCAAGGCCATATTCTCCTCGTGCCGGAAGGTGGAAGTTCGCACGCAAAAGATGAAGCAACGCCAAGAGAAGTATCTCAATGCCATGTGCGACAAGATGGAGATACCTATGTTTCCTTCATCATCAGACGATGACGATGTGACTGAGTTTCCCACTCTCACGGAGGATGAGCTTGCCTATTTTGGATCCTCCTCAGCTGCTCCTCCTACCTCCCATACCCATCACCAGGATAACAATGAAGAAGAGGATGAGGACGAAGAGACCCAGAGTGACCACGATGAAGATCAAGATGATAGTGATTAGGTTTTCTCCTTTTCTTTCCCTTTTTGGTGCCTTGATGCCAAAGGGGGAGAGAATAAGGGGGAGTAGTCTAGTCATAGTCATAGTCTAGTCTTGCTCATTAAACTCATTTCAGGATGGTTTGTAATAACTATGCTACATTATGCCACGTTATGTTATTTTTAATGACTATGTTACTTTATCTCTTCAAATTATGCCATAATGAAATCTGCTTGCTCATAAATGTTATATCTTTCTAAATGTGGTTACTGCTTATACTTAGTCACACCACCACAACACATGTAAGCATGAAATTCCCCATAAACTCACTCTTGTGCACATTTTTCTTTCGTTCTTGATAATCCATTATGCACACATCTAGGGGGAGTAAATCATAATGAAAACAATCTACTCTATCTACTTTTTGAAAATCTTAATGAGTTGTCATCAATCACCAAAAAGGGGGAGATTGAAAGTGCATCTAGATAATCCCCGTGGTTTTGGTTGATTGATGACGACAATTAAGATGCTAATAAGTTTCTACTGAGTATGAGCACAGGTGTTTATCAAAGAAATGGATATGGAGTCTCTCAAGAAGCAAAAGGAAAAGATGAAGACTTGAAAGAGTAGAAAATGGCATTTATCTTCACGTTTTTCTAGTTGTGTATAGGGTCTTCTCTTTTAGAGTGCTTGAGAATCACTAGAGAGCTCAAACAAAGTATAGAACGTTAGAATCATGAGACGAAGTAGTCATAGATATGAAGAAAAGGGAAGACCGGACTTGTCCGGACAAATGGCCGGACTAGTCCGTTCATAACTGGACTAATCCGCTTTAGACCGGATAAAGAGTCTCTGAGTCAGTTTGGACTAGTCCGTTAAAGGCCGGACTAGTCTGTTGTTGTGTGAAGTCTGAGCCGTTATGAGACTAAGTCTCAGAAGGCCGGACTTGTCCGCCCAAGAGGCCGGACTAGTCCGCTAAGCGGACTAAGCCGCTTAGGTCCGGAGAAGAAGTCTCTGAGTGTCATCGGACTAGTCCGCTCCACAGCCCGGACTAGTCCGATTTTTTCAGACTAGTCCGAAATAGGACGGAACAAAGGTTCCTGTGTGAACTCGGACTAGTCTGAGGTTGGTTGGACTAGTCCGCAGCTCCAGTTGAGAGAGTTTTTAGACTAAGTCTGGTAAGACCGGACTAGTTCGCCCTTTGGGCCGGACTAGTCCGCCCTTACTAGACTAGTCCGTTCTCATACGGAACAAAGGTTCCTGGCTGAGATCAGACTAGTCCGCTCTTGGCCGGACTAGTCCGGGGGTTCATGACCGTTTGAATCCAACGGTCACTAAAACTTTATTTGGTAAGTTGTGACGTGAGTGGTCCCTCAAGATCGGACTAGTCCGAGGTTGTGACCGGACTAGTCCGAACTTTAGTTGGTAACGGCTAAATGTCGGGATTTCTATAAAAGGAGACCCCCCCCCCCCGGCTGAGAATTGGGAAGACACGAACCCAAGCGCTGAAAACTCATTCCTAGAGCTCTTCTAAGCCTCTTTCCTCACCTTCTAGACCCCTAAGATCGGATCTTAAGGAGTTAGTGGTTCTTGTGAAGGGAAAGACGTGGTGACCAACGTTTGAGCTCTCGGTTTGATTCCTTTGTACTCTAACTGTTATTTTGAGTTTCTAACAGTTGTACTTTGAATTCTAGAACTACTTGGTTGGTGTAGGGAGCTTCAAAGTGTGAGTAGCCCCTAAGAGCATTGTATTCATATTCGATTGATAGTGAGAAAGCCCGGGCTTGATCTTGGTGATCGCTCGGTGAGGGAAGGGTTGGAAAAGACCCGGTCCTTGGTGGACTCCTCAACGAGGACGTAGGTTCCAGTGTGGAATCGAACCTCGGGATAAATTGTGTCTCTTGTCTTCTCTACTATCTTACTTGCTCACTAGAATTACTTGTTAAACTTTTATTGTGTTATTTTTCGCAAATTGTTCTATTATTTTGCAATCTGATTATTCTCAACTAATTTGTGATATCATTTGACTACCACATACTTTCAGCTCAAACAAACTTAAAAGGAAACCTAAAACACAAATTAGGCTTAAACCGGACTAGTCCGACCTCACACCGGACTAGTCTGGCCTACTCTAGTTTTATCCGCTGTTTATTTTAATTTCAGGTTTTATTAGCCTATTCACCCCTCCTTCTAGGCAACTTTCAGCCTGTGGCCCTGTGTGGCTTGAATTCAGCAGCTGACACATGGGGATGGGGCCACTGTCAGAGTTTAAACATTTCCCCAATTTAATTTGAATTCTAGATTTAGTTCAAATTTTAGAACCTCATAACTTTTGCTAGGAAGCTCCAAATTTAGTGATTCAAATTGGGTTGGATTCAGCATGAAAAACCTATCCAAATATGCAACCCAATTTTCATGAAACTCAATAGAAAATTCTGGAAAATTCTCTAAAGCTTTTTAGAAAAAGAATTTTTGAGTGAGTTTGGTTCATCCAAAAATCACCAAATTTTGTCAGAATATTCTTTGGGATATTACGAGACTCCTGTAAAAGTTTGAGCTCATTTGGAGTTGATTTAGTTAGGGTAATTCTGATTTCAAGTTTCTCTATTCAAATGAATACAGAAACATTTTCAGAGAATTTCCAAAACTTGGAAATTCAGTTCTAGCCATTCCTTAGCTCCAAAAAATCCGAGGAAAATTCAGGCATACTCTCTGAACTATTCTTGAAATTGTAGTTCACTTGAATTTGCATGAAAGTGCAAATTTATTCAGAATTAATTCCTTTTTGCTTAAATGCTTAGGGAATTATTCTGGGTGATCTACTTAGTGAAACATTTTGAATTTTGGTCCAGAGGACTTTCTTGTGACAAGGAACTCACAAGAAAATTTCCATCTCCATTGGAGCCCTGGATCAGTAGTGTTCTGTTCAACCAATTAGATGATCACCACCCAAGTGATGAACCTCACTTCTCACTTGGTGATAGTGCTTAGACACACACCCAAACCACCACCCCCAGTGTCATTTTAAATTCTTGAACAGAGTTCTAGTTTTAAACTTGGCTTTAGCATTTGTTAGCAAAAGTTTTACAATTAAACATGTATGCATGTTCATAACGTGTAGTGTTTAAACGTGGGAGAGTGGAGGAAAGGTGAAGCTTGGATCAAGAGGCAAGAAGGCAGTGATTGAACTTCAAGTCATCAACAACTAACTTCATATTATCTGACTTTAGTCACCTGCAAAACCAAGGCAAGCCCCAGTTTGCACTTAAGTTGTTTTTAAAGTTTTCCTTTTGTTTACTATAATTGGTCAAAGTTTGTATGTGCATTAGGTCAAGGATGTTTTATACTCCACTTGCATAACCAAACATGAACCCTGAGGTCAAGGGTAGAATTGTATCATCGCTGTAGAATAAGGCCATGCTAAATAGACTAGGGCATCCGGTAGAAGACGAGTAGTTGGAATCTACTCGCGAGCTATAGTTCAGAATATCATAAGTGTGGTTGGGAAGGGGAGCAAACTAAAGTTTACATTTCTAAAGATGAGACCGGGCAGAGGGGTTAGACAGCGACAAGACGAGGTCTTGGTCGAGTAGCTCTGCCTGTGTCAGTAAAGGACCGAAGCGTATGCGGCCCTGGGAGCAAGTATTGAGTTGTGTACCGGATGCTTACTGATATATGGGAACCAGGAAACCGATGTACCAGGTTCACTAGATTGTAGAGGCATACCACATCGTCTCGTTAGACCTATGAGCCCGAGACGGCGCGACCGGTTCTACAGTTTAGTGGCCTGAGAAAGGTTGCCACATACGACGTAATGAACGACGCCAGAATTGGGTCTTCAGAGGCGGGCGTATGTGTCGAGTTATCCAGGTAGTGTTTGATTCGAATCACCGTCCCTCGCGGTTATGAGTACCGCTTGCTCACTGCGTTGTGACGTAGTAATCAAGTTGTGTGGGAATAGTTTGCAAAAGTTTTAAATGCTGTTATGTTAATTATAAATTGCATGAAAACCATGTTTGTAGTAGAGATAGAGCAAACTAAAGTTATTTTTCACCTTAGGACAAGTAACATTGGAATGAAGCGTTTCTTGTTTGATTGTGGAGTTCCGGCGCAAGGTCACTACTATTATGGCTAAAATATGGAAGTTAAGGATGAACTCGTAGGCGAGTCTTTTCGCAAATGACAGGCCTAAGTCTTAGGTTACTTTCATGTAGGGTTTCATGTCTTAGGAGAGACGGTTAAGTCTTGCTGAGCCTTTGTGCTCACTCTTGCTATATAAGTGGTTTTGCAGGTAAGCATCGACTCTATAAATAAGGTTGTCCGGTGAGACTCGGAAACTTCCGAGTCATGTCACACTTGGAGAACCTAGTCGCTGCCATGTCTTTGTGTTGCTAGCGAGAGGAGTCCGCGGGCTGGATCTCTTCTCGAGTGCTTCTTAGATATTCATCGTGAGCTGTTTATAGACTTCCGCTGTAGCTATTTTATGTAAATTATTTACAAAGAATAATTGTAAGCTTCCGCTTTTGATTTATGTAATATTGTGTTCCTTATATTTGTGCTGTTGGGTGCCGCATAACACGGCACCACCCAATGCGATTCCTCGGGCGAGGCGACACGGCCCCGTGATCAAGGTCGGGTCCTCTCAGCGTGGTATCAGAGCCGCATTGGTAATAGCGCACGGAGTAAGGATCGTATTACAACAAAAACTTAGGATACCGTGAGGAAACGGTATTAGGCCCACATAAGGACTATAGTAGTATAGTTACTTAAAGTGGCAAGACTAACATATGTGTTTTAATTCTGAATTTTCATTATGTAATGACGCACCTACGCTCAGGTAAACATGGTAAGGAACGCCACCGAAAGCGGTTCAATTTCGGTTAGCTCCCCTGACGAGGAAAGTTGTTCAGGGCTAGATCTCACAGCTTGGTGTGAGATGTTAATATGAAACTCTTGGACTCTTCATGTTCCTGAGTTCATATGAAATGCTGATCCCTAGTGTGCATTAGGCAAGTAAGTGGAGACCCCATCGTGTGGTCAGTAAAGCGATAGTATGTTCGTCTGGAAATAGCCCAGGAGGACATACGCAGCGCTTGCCATCGCCGTGCCCTGCAGGGCAGTAGGTGGTATCCGTTGGGTTGATAACATTCCCAACCGTGACGACCCGTTCATGACATACTCGGGTTCCCCGTCGTGTGGTGTTGAAACACGATCACGTACCTTGAGACGTGACTTAACTCAAGGACGGCCGTACGACAATGATACGGGTGTTTGTATTTACTTTCAATTATGGTACTGCCTGAAATGAAACAACCTTTGAGTGCACCACTATTGAGTGTCTTTCTGCAAGTACTAACCACGTATGTATCCCGTGTAGTACACGTGTGCGAGAGATCATCTTAGTGCCACTGATAATACGTATATGCCGGTATGATCCGGCGTAGGATTATCTTTGGTGAGGCAACGTAGTACTGACATGTTATTACGGTGCATCAACATCGTACTACACTTAATAACCTCTTCCCTATTAACAAATGATTCATGAACTAACTTTCAACTAAAAATGGAAGTTTAAAACAAATATTAGTTACCGAACTCTTATTTTGAGCTAAGACTCAAATGAGAGTACAACTAGGCGTCAAAGTTTTCAAAAACAGAGTGCTCTGTTTCTGGCAGAAATTCTTGCTGGACTTTAACAGAGCATAACTCTGAGTAGTTTGAACCAAATAAGGTGTATGATATAGTTATGGAAAGATTTTCAAGTGCTCTACAACTTATTTGTAGACCTCCAGAGCAAAATCACATTTTAAGTTGGTGAAAAGTCCAGTTGAAGGCAAACTGTTCAAAACCAGGACAGTAGCAAAGACACCTCTGGACCTTTCTGTTTTTAGACCATAACTTTCTGTAGAAAAATCCTTAAGGAGCCTATAAGTACTTGTTGGAAAGCTAATGAAGTTTACTAAAACTTTGGTATTGAACTCAAGTCAAGAATCTGTTGATAACTTGAGTAAAATTGGGAGTTTGTGTGAACTGGTCAGGGTAGTCCTGCTGATTAGTTCGGCGTACTTAAGATTTGTTTAAACATGAATGTGGTTATGCTTCCATAAAGTTCATGACATGTTCATGTTTTACTTATCTTTACTTACTACTGAGATAGAATTTTGATTAACTCAAAATTTTGTTTCGTGCAGTATTGTACGCACACATCCTCAAATGGAGATTGGAGATTCAAGTCGAGGTGGAAATGACTCGACTTCATCACAAGAGCCATCGCCAATCGGGTTGGCTGAAATTATGGCCAAGATGAATGTAATTCTCCAAACTTTAGTTCAGCAGGGAATAAATAGAGAAACTCAACATCACATGCCAACCCAGGGCACGTACATGGACTTCTTGGCGACACAACCGCCGGTATTCTCTGAGGCGGCTGACCATTGTGAAGCAAATCACTGGTTACGTGTCATCGAGTCCAAGTTTGGGTTGATCC
The DNA here is from genome assembly GCA_030760725.1 of Neostapfia colusana. Lineage (NCBI taxonomy): Eukaryota > Viridiplantae > Streptophyta > Magnoliopsida > Poales > Poaceae > Neostapfia > Neostapfia colusana. The sequence continues at coordinate 1,529,172 of JASWHV010000010.1, read as the reverse complement.
GATGTGATGACTTCTCGAAGACGCTATATGCCGCTCAGCAGCTTCACGGCTTTGCTGGAGCATGGTGGGCAGACTACCTTGTTGTCCAACCAGCAGGGCATCGTGTCACATGGGCGGAGTTCCAGACTGCATTTCGTGCTCGTTTCATTCCTGCGGACATAATGCAAACCAGTCTGGATGAGTTCTGGAGTCTGAAGCAAGGGGACAGGAGTGTTATTGAGTATGCGAAGGAATTCAATCTTTTAGCTCAATATGTCCCTGACTATGTGTGTGGCACCCTCATCTCGGGTATCAGCATATGTTCATGTTTTATGAAGAAGAAAAACATTTTAAGAAAAGTAGGAACAGAGACAAGTATCAAAAGGATAGCCAATAAAGCTCTCTGAGAGCACCGAAGGCAACTTCCACGGCCAGCAGACCGCGTGGCGTGTTCGGAGCTCATCCCCGAGAAATTTGGGAGAGGTCTGCCGCTAAACTAGCTACGTGGCAGGCTCGTGGGTCACCTCCGCAATTGGAAAGAGGTCCGATCCTGTGGGACACGTGTTGCCCACGGAGCTAGCCTCTGAGAAGAAGCAAAGGCATTTCCGCAAGACATGTGTCATCCTCGGAGCTAGTCCTCTCAGAAATCAGATGACCAGTCGCGCGGGATACGTGTCGATCTCGGAGCTCATCTCAGAGAAGTCCAGATCTATTGAACACGTGTCGCCACCGGAGCTTATCTCCGGAAGGTCCGTCGCTGCTAGGCACGTTTCGATCTCAGGGCATGTCCCTGAGGGAAGGAGAGGGGGAAGACCGGCACCAACACGTGGCGTGCGCGGAGCTCACCTCCGAAGAAGAGGGAGGTCTCGATTGATTGACACGCGGCACAACCGGAGCTCGTCTCTACGGACGAGGAGATACCAGGCCCGGAGGACACGTGGAGCTTCCGGAGCTCATCATCATGGAGGTAACGAGTGCTGGAGCGGCTGTTACGCGTAAGGACACCGGTACGCAACAGAAACCGATCTAAAATCTACGATGATTACCAAAGATGAGACGTTAGGATCCAACAAAAATCTGAGTAAGACTCTTATTCGGGATCCAATCAGATTAGTACTCTTCTCTTCCCGATTATAAATAGAACCCAAAACCTCTGGCCGAAACCACAAACTTCTCTTTCAAATCCTGAATCGACGACTTGGAGCCCTAGCCCTAACTCGCCGAGCGAAACATCGCCGAAGCACAACAAGGGAGATCATCGGAGAAGAACCAAGCGGTCTGAGGAGGACCCCGAAGACAAGAAGAGCGTGAGGTAGGACTTCAATACCACCTTACGACATCATTGTGTTCATCTCTTTGCATCTGTTCTTCGATTCCTTTCGAACAGAAGCCTTCTCGTGGGCAGATCACTCGATGATCAGTTTGATCTAAAAGACAAGACCATCGCCACGTTCATCTTTGATCCGAACACCTCTGACCATGCAAAGCCATGCAAGAACACGTACAGATTAATCTAATAAAACTAATCATAGGATAGCATGCATGAGCATCATCGTATCTAGTTTAGGGTTTATGCATGATATTGATTGCTGTGAATTTTGTGTGCACGTGAATCCTACATAGCAGGACAAGCTCAGGAAGCTGTCTACGACGAGCTGCAGCAACAAGAATTTGAGAATCAAGAACAACCGGAACCGCAAGTACAAGGCAAGTGCTCCTTGACCATGTTGATCCTATGTTTTGGGTAAAACTATTTTGTTTTGCGAAAAGGTGTGTGTGTTGAGTCAAACATGATGGGAAACCCTTTTATAGGAGTTTACTAGTTTTGGCTAAACCACCCTTGTCGCCTAGGAAGTTTATGAGTCGGGTATGGTTTTTGCTTTATGCTTCGCTGAGTCCATGGGATTGGGAACCGAGATAGATGTGTCTAGCTAACTGCACTCGTACTGATAATAAGTAATTGATGAGGTTAATGAACATGGATTGGAGGGAGATCTAGGCAAGATTGGGTTTGTGAATGAGGTAGCATGAGATGGTGGTTTACTTGCCGTAGATCTAAGGACCGGTTCATGCATGCACATGCCAGGATAACAGTGCCACCACAAGGCCAAGTATGGGTGCGGCTTAGCTGAGTAATTAGGTAAGTTGCTAGAGTGTTATGGACTGTGGAAGGCGCGGGGAATGGGAGTCAAGTGAGGACTGCCCTGGGAACTGCATGGCACAAGAGGGGGCCCGTGGGTGGGAGAATTGGAGATTCTAGCCTGCCGGTGAAACCTTAGTGAGTCCATACATCTAGTAACCCCTTTGTAAAGGCTATTTTGTGATCTCTTGACCATACACCGACGGTTGTGTACTGGTAAAATAGAGGTTCTGCAGTCGCCGACGGGTGACGAAATCACAAACTTGTGGGTAAAGAGGTGCAAACTCTGCAGAGTTACTAAAACTATCATGATAGCCGAGCTTACGATCACGTGGCTAAACTGCCATGATTAGATGGGATGGTTACTGGGATGGTTATTAGAATGGTTACTGGGATGGTTATTGGAATGGTTACTGGGATGGTTATTGGAATGGTTATTGGTAAGGTTCTTGGTTATGGTTATTGGTTATGGTTTGGTTTGGGACTGTTGAGTCCGGGAGATGAGATGGTTGCATGACTGATGGGTCATGACATGAGATTGGTCTCGGTGCGAGACGAGGTTGTTTTATGAGGTGAGATGGTAGCAAATACGAGGAGGTATTCGTGAGTATGAATAAAAGATTGGTTAATGTTCGGATGGAACACGGGAAGTGATGGAGGTATGTTGGTAATTTAATACATGTTGGGATTACATTTAAACTTAAGTTGTTGTTTTATCATGATTTTATAGAACTGCTTTTCTGCAAATAAACCTTTTATGCCTACCTTGTTTATGAGCTGCATATCATGTGTTTTCCCGCACTTGTTGAGTACATCATTGTACTCAAACTTGCATTATTATTTCTTCATCAACAGCAAGAGAAGACTACTATAAAGACCGAGTAGAGCATTATGGCGTGTGATCTGTTCTCAACCTTGCCTGTGGAGGGAGTAGAGATGGAGCCACTTCTGCTTAGTTTTGCTTCTGCATTAGTTTTGCTTCCGCATTAAAATAAAGATTTCCGCTGCATAGAAATAAGACTTCCGCTGTAAGCATGAGTCCAAGACTCATGAGGTGTTGTAATAAACTCTATTGTTCATGGTAATATATAATCTGAATTCAGTTTGTGGAACGTGTGTGTATGTGTGATAAACATCCTGGGCACACATATGCATTAGTTCTCGATTCTGTGGCTTTCCACAGAATTGAGGGCGTCACAATGTGAAATCACCATCGATGAGGGGTTATCATTTTTATCGAGGGCTAACTGCTAGGCTGCGATGTGAATTGGCTCAAGTTAGCCAAGAGAATTTTGATGAGTTTGTGAGCTGTGCTATCGCTCAAGAATATTATTCCAACGTCAATGAAGCAACTGAACCGAGCAGCAACATTATGTCTGCAGTTCTAGCACCAAAGGGTGATCTTGGACAGCCAAGAAAAGCTATGTCCAAAATGGAGACAGTTAATTATGTGTCAGTCGATGATCTGCCAAAGGGAGGACCTGTTCTTGCCGGCAGGTTCACCTTAAATGACAAGCCGGTTGTCATTTTATTCGACTCTGGTGCAACACATAACTTCATTAGCCGGGCAACGGTGATCCGAGATCAGATCTCCACCACTATTACAAAAGGGTCTTATCTTATTCATTCGCCAGGTGGAGACATATCCACTAATGAAGTCGTCTCTTGAGCACCACTCTGTTTGGGTGGAAAAATTTATCCTACTACCCTCATCATTCTCGAAGACCAAGGAATCAATGCCATATTGGGAATATCATGGTTGACCTTCCATAAGGCTATTCTGGACATCAAGAACAGGAGTGTTCACTTGGACTCTCCACTTCACGGGTGTCAAACATTGTACCTCGGTGAAGCGGTTTCCAAAGACCCGGAAGTATGTAATGCCGAGGCTTGCAAGTTAGAAGACATTCCGGTAGTCCGTGAATATCCGGACGTGTTTCTCGAAGATCTTCCAGGCCTACCACCTGAGCGCGAGGTGGAGTTCAAAATAGAGTTGATACCGGGAACCACGCCGATCTCTCGGAGACCATACAAAATGGCTCCGAGTGAGTTAGCAGAATTGAAGGAGCAACTCAAAGATCTAATGGACAAGGGGTTCATTCGTCCAAGTTCATCACCATGGGGTTGCTCAGCTTTATTTGTGAAGAAGAAGGATGAGATGCTGAGGCTATGCGTCGATTATCGTCCTTTGAATGCTGTGACCATAAAGAACAAGTATTCACTACCAAGAATTGATATCCTCTTCGATCAGCTAGTGGGTGCTAAAGTCTTCTCCAAGATGGACTTAAGGTCGGGATATCATCAGATCAAGATTCGAGCGGAAGATGTCCCGAAAACAGCATTTTCGACAAGATACGGACTCTATGAGTATCTTGTCATGTCATTTGGGTTGACCAATGCTCCAGCTCACTTTATGTACCTTATGAACTCGGTGTTCATGCCGGAGTTGGATCAGTTCGTCGTGGTATTCATCGACGACATCTTGGTCTATTCCAAATCTGAAGAGGAACACGCTAAACATTTGCATGTTGTGCTTCAACGCTTGAGAGATCACAAGCTCTATACAAAGTTTAGTAAATTTGAATTCTGGATCAACCAAGTGCCATTTCTTGGGCACATTATTTCAGCAGAAGGCATTGCTGTTGATCCAAGCAAGATTGAACAAGTGCTGAAGTGCAAGTCTCCAACATCAGTCCATGAAGTTCGTAGCTTCTTGGGTTTGGCGGGATATTACCGGAGGTTCATCCCGAGCTTCTCAAAGATCTCCAAACCTATGACGGAGCTACTGAAAAAGGGCATCAAATATGATTGGAGCAAACCATGTGAGGAAGCTTTTCAAGCGTTGGTGAAACACCTCACAACAGCCCCGGTTCTAGCTCAAACGGATACAACCAAGCCATTTGATGTTTATTGTGATGCGTCTGGCATCGGGCTTGGTTGTGTACTCATGCAAGGAGGACGTGTGGTCGCTTATGGATCACGGCAATTACGGAATCATGAGCAATATTATCCAACTCATGATCTCGAGCTCGCTGCCGTGGTACTAGCTTTGAAGATGTGGAGACATTACCTCTTGGGAAATCTGGTTCATCTCTACACCGACCACAAAAGCTTGAAGTACATATTCACTCAAAAGAGTTGAATATGAGGCAACGGCGATGGTTGGAGCTGATCAAGGACTATGAGATTGAAATTCATTATCATCCGGGCAAGGCAAATGTGGTTGCCGATGCACTCAGCCGGAAGTCTCATATTAATAACCTGACCATTACGCCGCTAGAAGAGGAAGAACCAAGTCTCTACTTGGTTCCATATGGAGCTCTGCATAACCTAGCCCTCGTACCCACAATAAAAGAGGAGGTTATGGAAGCTCAAAAGCAGGACAAGGGAATGGCTCATATCATAAGGAGGTTGAAGCACGGGGAGATGAAATGTTTCCGGTTGGATGATGAAGACACCCTATGGTTCAAGGACCGGATAGTCGTACCCCGTGATATGAGACTACGGAAGAAAATTTTGGATGAGGCTCACTTATCCAAATTTTCTATTCATCCGGGCAGCAACAAGATGTACCAAGAATTGAGGACTAAATTCTGGTGGACCCGTATGAAGAGAGAGGCTGCTAAATATGTATCAGAATGTGATACGTGTCGGCGAGTTAAAGCCGACCACATGAAGAAAGCGGGAACCTTACAACAGTTAAGCGTTTCGGCATGGAAGTGGGAGGATATTAGTATGGACTTCATTGTTGGACTACCTCTCACGGCTAATAAGCATGATTCGATTTGGGTAATCGTGGATCGGTTGACCAAATCAGCACGCTTCATTCCGGTGCGTACCAAATATAGCGCCAAAAAGTATGCGGGGTTGTACATAGCACGAATCTTTTGCTTGTATGGAGTTCCCCGTACCATTGTCTCCGACAGAGGATTGCTGTTCGTGTCCCGTTTTTGGGAACAGCTACACGCATCCTTGGGAACTAAACTGATTCGAAGCTCTGCATATCATCCTCAAACCGATGGGCAAACGGAGAGGGTGAATCAAGTTCTCAAAGATATTCTTCGAGCATGTGCCATTCACCATGGTAAAGGATGGGACGATCATTTACCGTTGGCGGAATTCGCTTATAACAATGGGTATCAAGCGAGCATCAAAATGGCACCGTATGAAGCTCTCTACGGCCGGAAGTGCCGCACACCCTTGAACTGGTGTGAATCTGGCGAGAGAGTGATTTACGGGGTGGATCTCGTAAATGAAGCTGAAGAGCGGGTAAGGCTTATTCAAGCAAATCTGAAAGCTGCTCAGTCCAGACAAAAGAGCTATGCGGATAGGAGACGTCGTCCTCTGGATTTCCATGTTGGGGACCACGTATACCTCCGCGTATCTCCTATAAAGGGCATTCACCGATTCGGAGTGAAAGGGATATTAGCTCCGCGCTTTATCGGTCCCTTCGTCACCATTGAAAGATGTGGACCCGTGGCATACCGTTTGGAGCTACCGGCAGCCTTAGCCGGAGTTCATAACGTCTTCCACATATCTCAGTTGCGGAAGTGTTTAAAAGTTCCAACGGAGGTTCTCACGGGATACATAGCAGATTTGAAGCCAGACCTCACTTATGTTGAGCGACCAACCCGGATAATTGATGAAAAGACTCGCGAGACCAGAAACCGGACACTGCGATTTTTCAAGGTGCTATGGGAAAATCACACGTCCGACGAAGCTACATGGGAAAGCGAGGAGTATTTGCAGTGCAATCATCCGGAGTTGTTAGAGGCTTATATGTAGTAGTTGTCCTCTTCACCTTGTCCTTAATCATGAATCTCGGGACGAGATTCTTTTTAAGGGGGGAGGAATGTAAAAGTCCCAAAACTTGTAAATAGAAAATTTGAGCTATGAATAAAGTTGAGTTTATATGCAAGAAATGGGACTTACAAAAACTTTTGTATACTCATGAAAGTGTTGGCTTGTGCAATAAAACTTTGAATTCAGTTTGAACTAAAAGGGTCACTTCAAAAGGAATAAGGGCATTTTCAAAAGAGGAAATTCAAACTGTTGTTTGAGAAGTTGTATTTGCCATGGCCAACTCAAAAATCAGAGGACATAATTGAATTCCTCAGGTCCAAATTATGAGGGAGCCAAGTTTTGAGCAAATTTGGAGGTGCTTTGATATGAATGTCAAAGGAACTTGTAAATTTCGTCCAAATTTGGAATTTAAACTTGAAACTGTGGCACAAATTGTCAAATGGCAAAATGGCTTTGAATTGGGATCCCTAATAGCTGAAGTTTACAATGTGCCAAAATTGGGATATTTAGGAGAGGAGATGAGTGGGACCCAAATTGTCATTGAGGAGAGGGGGAAGACTTAGCACTTAAGCAACACTTTTCCCTGTTCAGGCTCACTCAACCGGTTCTCTGTTTTTCGCTCGAAGGCGCTGAAGCGCCGGGCGCAGCACGCGCGCGCCACCGGGGCAGCGCTGCCGCCAGCTCCCGAGCAGCTCCATAGGCGGTTTTCCCTCGCCCTTATCGATCCCACCGAGTGAATGTCGCCCCACACAGCCACCCGCACCACTACCGACGCCATCTCGGGTTTACATCGCCGAGTGGCTCCCGCGCGGAAGAAGTCGCACAGTTCATCGACGCCCGGCCACCCTGACGAGGCACCCGCCGTGCTGAGCCTCTCCACAGCATCGCCAGACCTCACTGAGCGTGGCCGACGCAAGAAACCGGAGCTAACCCCACGGAAACCCTGACAGCGAGCTCATTTCTCCTCCACAGCGCCGAAGAGAGCCGCCGCGACAAGATTACGTCGCCCGTCCACCACAGAGCATCTCCCATCGAGTTGCAAAAGCAAAAAGGTGCGCCAGCAACTCTTCTCGCTTCACAACAACGCCGGCAGCGTGTCATGGACCGTGCTCGCCGGAATTTCAGTTTTACCGACGACATACGATAATGGCCGAGGGGAGAAACTCGGTGAATTCGTCTCACACGTCGAACCACCCTCCACACGACGTAGCATACACCTTCTATACCCCCATGCGCGTTCATAGGATCAAGAACCACCGAGAACCATCGAGCAAAACCGCTGTTCATCAAGTTTTTTGAATTTCGCCGGATTTTGACCTAGCCCGACGGTGAGGTCATACTTCCGGCGAGTTCCCGCGAGATCGGCGGTTGGGTCTGTGTTCTCCTCGGTATGGTGGTGCTGTATGCGCAAACAGTTACGTGTTTGGTGTGGTATAACGCCCTAGCAACATCGTCGGAGTGGCCACCGCCGCTGTCGCCGTTGCACTTAGGTTTCCGGCCACCTTCGATCGGAGGTAAGGGCAGAAACGTGTTCCTCGCCCAAAAATATGCAGTGGAGGCGAAAATCAAAAAGTTCCGAGGACCGGAACTCCTTCCCGGCGAGGTCTCCGGCGAGCCCGACGGCGGGGTCGCGCAGGAGCCGGAGGAAGACGAAGACGGGGGCTGGCCCACGCGTCAGTCTCTGTTGCGAGGGAGTGGGATTGTCTGTGGCCTCGGATCGGTCTGTGACAACGCGGGGACGGGCCTGTGGCCCCGTGTGGCTTGAATTCAGCAGCTGACACGTGGGGATGGGCCACTGTCAGAGTTTAAACATTTTCCCGATTTAATTTAAATTCCAGATTTAGTTCAAACTTTAGAACCTCATAACTTTTGCTAGGAAGCTCCAAATTTAGTGATTCAAATTGGGTTGGATTCAGCATGAAAAACCCTATCCAAATATGCAACCCAATGTGCATGAAAATGAATAGAAAATTCTGGAAAATTCTGTAAATCTTTTCAGAAAAAGAATTTTTGAGGGAGTTTGGTTCATCCAAAAATCCCCAAATTTTGCCAGAATATTTTTTGGGATATTAGGAGACTCCTGTAAAAGTTTCAGCTCATTTGGAGTTGATTTAGTTAGGGTAACTCTGATTTCAAGTTTCTGTATTCAAATGAATACAGAAACATTTTCAGAGAATTTCCAAAACTTGGAAATTCAGTTCTACCCATTCCTTAGATCCAAAAAATCCGAGGAAAATTCATGCATACTCTCTGAACTATGCTTGAAATTGTAGTTCACTTGAATTTGCATGAGAGTGCAAATTTATTCAGAATTAATTCCTTTTTGCTTAAATGCTTAGGGAATTATTCTGGGTGATCTACTTAGTGAAACATTTTGAATTTTGGTCCAGAGGACTTTCTTGTGACAAGGAACTCACAGGAAAATTTCCAGCTGCATTGGAGCCCTGGATCAGTAGTGTTCTGTTCAACCAATTAGATGATCACCACCCAAGTGATGAACCTCACTTCTCACTTGGTGATAGTGCTTAGACACACACCCAAACCACCACCCCCAGTGCCATTTTAAATTCTTGAACAGAGTTCCAGTTTTAAACTTGGCTTTAGCATTTGTGAGCAAAAGTTTTACAATTAAACATGTATGCATGTTCATAACGTGTAGTGTTTAAACGTGGGAGAGTGGAGGAAAGGTGAAGCTTGGATCACGAGGCAAGAAGGCAGTGATTGAACTTCAAGTCATCAACAACTAACTTCATATTATCTGACTTTAGTCACCTGCAAAACCAAGGCAAGCCCCGGTTTGCACTTAAGTTGTTTTTAAAATTTTCCTTTTGTTTACTACTATTGGTCAAAGTTTGTATGTGCATTAGGTCAAGGATGGTTTATACTCCACTTGCATAACCAAACATGAACCCTGAGGTCAAGGGTAGAATTGTATCATCGCTGTAGAATAAGGCCATGCTAAATAGACTAGGGCATCCGGTAGAAGACGAGTAGTTGGAATCTACTCGCGAGCCATAGTTCAGAATATCATAAGTGTGGTTGGGAAGGGGAGCAAACTAAAGTTTACATTTCTAAAGATGAGACCGGGCAGAGGGGTTAGACAGCGATAAGACGAGGTCTTGGTCGAGTAGCTCTGCCTGTGTCGGTAAAGGACCGGAGCGTATGCGGCCCTGAAAGCAAGTATTGAGTTGTGTACCGGATGCTTACTGATATATGGGAACCAGGAAACCGATGTACCAGGTTCACTAGATTGTAGAGGCATACCACATCGTCTCGTTAGACCTATGAGCCCGAGACGGCGCGACCAGTTCTACAATTTAGTGGCCTGAGAAAGGTTGCCACATACGACGTAATGAAGGACGCCAGAATTGGGTCTTCAGAGGCGGGCGTATGTGTCGAGTTATCCGGGTAGTGTTTGATTTGAATCACCATCCCTCGCGGTTATGAGTACCGCTTGCTCACTGCGTTGTGACGTAGTAATCAAGTTGTATGGGAATAGTTTGCAAAAGTTTTAAATGCTGTTATGTTAATTATAAATTGCATGCAAACCATGTTTATAGTAGAGATAGAGCAAACTAAAGTTATTTTTCACCTTAGGACAAGTAACATTGGAATGAAGCGTTTCTTGTTTGATTGTGGAGTTCCAATGTTGCTGGGCGCAAGGTCACTAATATTATGGCTAAAATCTGAAAGTTAAGGATGAACTCGTAGGCGAGTCTTTTCGCAAATGACAGACCTAAGTCTTAGGTTACTTTCATGTAGAGTTTCATGTCTTAGGAGAGACGGTTAAGTCTTGCTGAGCCTTTATGCTAACTCTTGCTATATAAGTGGTTTTGCAGGTAAGCATCGACGCTATAAAGAAGGTTGTCCGGTGAGACTCGGAAACTTCCGAGTCATGTCACACTTGGAGAACCTAGCCGTTGCCGTGTCTTCATGTTGCTAGCGAGAGGAGTCCGCGGGCTGGATCTCTTCTCGAGTGCTTCTTAGATATTCATCGTGAGCTGTTTATAGACTTCCGATGTAGCTATTTTATGTAAATTATTTACAAAGAATAATTGTAAGCTTCCACTTTTGATTTATGTAATATTGTGTTCCTTATATGTGTGCTGTTGGGTGCCGCATAACACGGCACCACCCAATGCGATTCCTCGGACGAGGCAGCCCCGTGATCGAGGTCGGGTCCTCTCATCTCAGTATCTTTAACATATTAACAAAGAAAGAGATGGATCATCCTCTTTACATTCGTACATCACCAAGAACCCCTGTACCAGCATCACAAAGAGGAATGATAGAGGACTTTTGGAGGAAGATAAAAGAAGAGATCGAGACAATTGAGAACTTTGATGAGCGTATATTCCCCATGACCCGTTTGAAGAAGGTACTTTGTGCCGAGAAAGGAAAAATGATGATGACATTTGACACACCATCCTATTTGACAAAGGCATGTGAGATCTTTGTATAGGAAATCACGTTTCGTGCTTGGATGTGTGCTTCTTCTCACCATCGTTCCATCATATTAGACACTAACATTGCCGAGGCCATAGCCACCACAGAGTCCTATGATTTTCTGCAAGACATTCTACATGCTTTCCAGGAGGAGCACAACTCTATTCCTTGCCCCAGGCCCACTAAGAAGCGTCGTAGATCCACAAACCAAGCATCCACATCACGTTTTCCTCCTCTAAATCTAGTGTCACCGTTTCATCCACAGTGTGTTCAATATCCTCTTGGTGTTCGTATTCCCCTCCCTTTGCCGCCAATTAATTTTCATCTCGTGCCATTTTCAAATCCACTACAAGCAACTACACCTCCCTTGATGTCAACAACAGTGACATCCATGCCCTTTGTGACTCCCACAATGATGTCACCTATGAACTACATGCCCACGGATTTGGGGTTCTTTGGAAATGGTATCAACACCGTTGTCCCAAATAATTTTGTTTTGAGTAACAACATTGTTGGTTCAGGTGTGATGGCTCATCCATCACAAGTGCATGTAGGAGATACAACAAACACCCCTATTACTTTATTCTACATGAACATGACCAATGCTTCTGCTCCTGCCTATTATATTTGTGGTTCTACTAGTAGTAATACTGCTGCTGCTCCGAGCCAACATGTGTCGATTAGGGAACTGGATCATATTCCACCAGAAGTTGCAGAAACCTCATCCATAGTGCATCCTCATGATAGCACCAATGCAAACGACAACAGGTATGGTCAGCAGGAATATCAGATCGATCTTGATGATGGTCACCAGCAGGAGGAAGAGGAACACCAAGTGGACGAAACAATTCTGAATCATCCTCTAGATGATCTGGATGGAACCTTAGATGTAGTAGGTTCTTCTGCTGATGCTACTTATATTACAGGTGAAGGTAACTATGATGTTAATTGGGATGTGTTCGACGATCAGTTTTTGATGTTCAAGTCCTGAGAAGATATCATGGAGGCTAATAACCCAACGTCTTTGCCTGATGCCACTACCTCCACCGACCTTCTTCCACTCCCTAGCGACATTCAAGACCTGGAGAGGTTCCTCTTTGACGACATGTCTCCAACTGACCTACAAGAAGCAGGCTCACCGAAGTCACCATCGTAACCAATAATTATAAGTAGGAGAAAGATGCAAGTATGCTTTAGAACAGCATCATGTTGTTGTCTGTGCAGAACAAATGATGCTCTTGCTCTGTAAAATGTGTGAGATAAGCTTTGTGTCGTGCTTGTATCTATATTTTGTACAGTATGTTTGGTTTAATCTGAACAATTATTTTCTATTATATTGGATTTATCTAGATCTGCAAACATTTTAATCTTTCTTTTTCGAGAGAGAGAGAGAGAGCTGACAGCATCAACGGCTTTTGTGCGTCCGTTTCTGGACTTAAAACCATTTCTCTAGTTGACTACCAGACCCACAATAAAGTGCAGGCTTTTCATCTACGAAACCCACAAGAAAGTGCGTCAGTGTGCTTGGCATTTGCGTTGTCCCTTTTTTATTCCGAATAGTAATGGGACTGCTGCTATTTTTCCCCGTACACATTTGTGAGCGACGTGTGCAGCTCAACTGAAGGAAGTATTGGGCCTTTTTTGCTATAGTGGGCTTTTTGGGCCGACGCTTGGGCCTCGTTGCACTGTTCGAGATCGTACGGCGGCGGCGGTGGCCGTGGACGGCAACCCTAGCCCGAGGCTCGATAAATAGTGTACAACCCCTCTCCATCGCAACAGCTCAACGCCGCCGCCGGAAGCCCTCCTCCTCCGCCTTCTGTTGTGGTGATTGTGATTCGATTTTTTTATGAATCCTTCCTGTTTCTTGCTCCTCTCTGGTGGTGTGCAAACTTACTTTGAGTGGATTCGGTTTTTGTTTTTTTTTTCTTTTGGTTTGTTTTCGCGTGGATCGGTCGTTCTCCGATGATGATGTACAAAATACTTTCGTTCTTCTGAAGTTCACGGTGTGGAAGAACATTTTGGAGACCTGAACTGAGGAGCTGCCTAGTCGATCTCTCGTTTCCTCTGATTCGGCTTCTGCCTGTTTGTCGATCGATTGGCATGAATCTTCTGCTTCGACTTTTGCCCCGTTTGACGAGTCATTGCCATCGCGCCCGACGGTTCTGAATTGCCGTATTCAATTCACTGTAAGAAACTAAAATTTGAGTTTTAATGTCTGGTTTCCATTCGAGAAACGGATTCTCTCTCTGACCCGATGACTGTGCATGACACAAGTTTCAGCCTTGTCTGAAAAACTATCAATCTGTTGATACTCTTCGCATCCATGTTCTGAGGGCCCCGTTCTTGGTTACATACTGTTGGTACTGAATTTGAAACAGGTATTTCGTTTGTTTTTTTCAATTAAATGACAACAGTTATTTGTACGCAATCGATTTTCATCTCTACTGACGATCAAAATGAAAACTTTCGTTCTACCGATGCGCTTTCACATGGCGCGGTGCGGAAGCAATCTGGAGACCTGAACTGAAGAGATCTAAACAGCCAAGATTTATTTTTGATCTTGAAAACATGGCGTTGCTTCACGACTTTATGAGTGGCCGGATTATTCTGTTTTGGCCATTTTGTTCAGGGAAGCATAGATCGAACGTGAAGCCAGAATTAAACAGCATGATGCTTGTTTCGCTGCATCCGTGTTACCTGTCTCCTGGCACATCGATATCTCTAAACGTTTCCAGACATTATGCTAGTATTTTTTTCTCCTGGAGGTTGCAGGGTTTTCGCGGTGAAATGAACTCCAGAACCTCGATTGTTATCTGAACGACTGCGTCAAGATGTTGACATTTTATAATTGCTGAGACAGTAACAAAAATTTGTTAAAATCTGATGCTAATCAGCAGCCTAGACCTGTGTATAGTGATACTGTAATGTTATCATCACTGAATCACAACAATGCAGCCAGGTTCGTCACCAAGTAGGATATGGCCTGATTTGCCCGTACACAGCCACTGAGGCGAAGATCAAAGGAGAATCAACATGCTGCACTGCAACTGCAACCATCCCAGCAACACCAATACAGCACCTCACGGACCGATGTTCCCAGCCGTCCAGATTCAGGCATGGGCACCTGACCTGAAGCCCGAGGACATGTGCAATTTGATTTCGACCGGCTCACCAAACCGAACGTGTCTCAGGAACCAAATTCTTGCCAGGAGACTGGAGGCTCAGGCCGCTACTTTTAAGATTTCCTCACCAACATCGGCCAAATGACATGCAAGTTCGCAAGATTAACAGGGAGGTCAGTACAAAGGCACATCGACTTGCTCATCAAGCACGGACTGCTCCTGCTGCCACAGGGCAATGTTCCTACAAAGTTGATCGCCTTTACCAATGCCCAATAAGAGAGGCATTGTGATCTGTATGCGTTAGGGTTCTATAACCAAAAATGAAGAGAAAAAATTACCACCTATCAAAAAATAAATGATTGACTAGAGGCGTGCATGATAGAACAATGCAAGTCGTAATCTTTGTAATTGCGCAAATTGTACAGATTGTTTTCATAGCTGAGCCAGGTTGATGTAATGCACAGATTGTACGAGGGAAAAAAATACTCTACTCCCCTGCCCATGTCCTCATCTACATAATTGCACAAATATTGCGGAATCAAGAGCACCCAGTTTCATTTCTGTTAATTCACATCTCTTCTCTATGATTATGGTACAAAAAATGCAAGAAACTCACGCCCCCTAAAAAATTCATCTGCCATAAAACGCAGACTCCCATTTACACGAAAAAGGTAGCACTGCTACTGCACAGTATGGATCATGCTGGTATACTGCAGGTGGCACGGAGAGCCTCAACCAGGTGAATGGCAAAAAATGGTAGATCACGCTGCCGGTATGCAGTAGGAGGTGCTAAGGGCTGGAGGAAGGACGCACACTAGGTGTGGACCTGCTGGATTGTAGCTGATGTTCGCCTCGCCTACCTCCGGCAGGCCCAGCTGAGGCGGGTGGACATACCCGGACACCAGCGGGACGCATGTCACTGTGATCTCCATCCTCGAACCTGTTGTGGGGTGTGCAAAATGAGGATTGGTATTGTGCCGCTAACTTATAGGACAGGGAATGAAGAACAGGAACCAAGATTCTGTCACCTTGCGCATTTGATAACGATATGTGACCACATTTCCTCCCAGCAACCATCCAGTTCTGCGGATTGGCGTCGACCTGGTAGAATATTTCGTCCTGCCGTAAGAAATTCAAAATTAGATGTAAAGAAAACCTTTTGAGTATAGTATATCCTTCTTATTTTCTACAGTGTAAACACCACGCTACAATGTGACAAGATAATGGACGCTACAGGGGAATGTAGTGTTGAAATAGATGCGAAGGTTAGCAAGATTGTTCTTCAGACTTACGTCGGATATAGATGCATCCTCGTGGCTTTTCAGCCTTTTCACCCTCCATCTCATGTTAACCAACTGACCGACCCTCAGACAGTCAGTAGAAAATGGAAGGAATCCAACTGCCAGGCATGGATCCAGGACAGGCCGCTTCAGTTTGAGGGCAATTTTGAACAGAAGCTCTTCAGAATCACCACTGTTGACAGGAACTGGAGAATGTGCTCCAGTTGTTCTGTCACCAGATATTCCATACTTAATATTCAGAATGTTGTCTGCATTTTCTAGATCCAAATCTGAAAATCATAAGTACAAAAATTAGCAGAGAGCGTGTCTTTTTCTTTTCCCAAGGACTTTCAGTAAAGAAATAGATGACATAGTCCACTGCACGAGACAGGTAAAAACAAAAAGTAACCAGATTTACCTGTTGTGCCACTTAACCGTATTATGAATAAAATTCCAGCTCTTGAGGAAGGGGCAATAACCAGAGGGAACAAGTTTGAAGCTGGACGCCCGTCTCCTTCGCCAAAGTGCTCAAATCCAGATTGAAGATCTAACCACATATCCTTTATGTGCAGGCTGGCCTTCACTTCAGAAAACAATATCACCTAAAATAAGCAGAAAATGCCAATTCTCAGTAAGATAGACATTGGCAATCAACACTTGAATTTACAGGAATATAAAATATTTTGCATTGCTGGGAAATTTTGCTGCTGACAACATAATTCACATGTTCGATATACCAACTTATGAGGCAAACATTACAACATTGTTGTAAAACCATGATTCAGCAAAGTTCAAACATGCATAATATCTTGATAGGAATATTTTGACACATGAAGAAATGCGAGCAATGATTGAGTCACGAAAGCTGGAAAAATAAAGCACGAAAAGGACAGATCTAAGTGAAATTTCGTGACTACTGCTCTCATGAATGCCAAAGCTGAAGGTACTGAAAGAGGGCTAATGATAGCTGTATTAGATGATAATCAAATGCTGGGTAGAGGTCTGATTATATAGAGGGATTAGGAGGGGAGAAAAGACTAAACTACCCCTAACCCTAATCCCTCTCTAATGACTAATATGTCCCTGTGATACACCCTTAATTACAGTGTCTAACACTCCCCCACAGTCACAACATCTAGCCACTGCAGATGTTGAGACTGGACCGAAACTCGGAGAACAGCGACGACGGGAGGCCCTTCGTGAAGATGTCGGCGAACTGCGTCGTTGTCGGGACGTGGTGTACCCGAACCTCGTCCCGTGCAACCCGCTGACGAACAAAATGAAGGTCGATCTCGACATGCTTCGTGCGCTGATGCTGGACCGGGTTGGTGGAGAGGGTTGGTGGAGAGGTACATGACGCTGACGTTGTCGCAGTAGATGAGGGTGCTCTTGATGACGGGAGTGTGGAGCTCCTGAAGTAGCTGCTGAAGCCAGGAGGCCTCAGCCACGCCGTTAGCCACGGCGCGATACTGCGTCTCAGCACTCGAGTGCGACACCACGGGCTGTCGCTTCGAGGACCAGGAGACGAGGTTGCCGCCCAGGAAGACGGCGTACCCAGAAGTAGAGCGTCGTGTGTCCGGGCAGCGTGCCCAGTCGGCGTCAGTGTACACGACCAGCTCGGAGGCCGTGTCACACCGAAGGAGGCCGTAGTCGAGGATGCCTCGTAGATACCGAAGAATCCGCTTGACAGCAGTGAGGTGCGGTTCCCTCGGGTCATGCATGTGGAGGCACACCTGTTGAACCGCATATGAGATATCCGGCCTGGTGAAGGTGAGGTACTGAAGAGCACCTGCAAGACTCCTGTAAGAAGTGGGGTCAGATGCGGGTGTCCCGTCGGTAGCGGAGAGCTTCGCCTAAGTATCCACTGGAGTGGAGCACGGCTTGCAATCAGCCATGCCCGCTCGCTGGATGATATCCAGGCAGTACTGTTGCTGGTGAAGGAATAGGCCTCCTGGTCGGTCCTCGACCGTAATACCCAGGAAGTGGTGGAGACGGCCCAGGTCTTTCATAGCGAACTCCTGCTGCAAAGCAGAGATGGTTTGCCGAAGCAGAGCCGGACTAGATGCTGTCAGTACAATGTCATCGACGTACAGTAGGAGGTAAGCTGTGTCACTGCCCCGTCGATAGACAAACAGCGAAGTGTCCGACTTGGCTTCAACAAACCCCTGTGAAACCAAGAAAGAGGCGAACCGGCTATACCAGGCTCGTGGTGCCTCCTTCAGTCCGTACAAGGATTTGTTCAGCTTTACAGACCATGTCTGGGTGAGCTGAATCTACAAATCCTACCGGCTGACTGCAGTACACCGTCTCGGTCAGTGTACCGTGGAGGAAGGCGTTCTTGACGTCCAGCTGGTGGACAGGCCAAGAACGTGAGAGAGCTAGCGATAGTACAGTACGAACTATCGCCGGCTTCACCACCGGGCTGAAAGTCTCGTCGTAGTCGACTCCAGGGCGCTGAGCGAAACCCCGGAGTACCCAATGAGCCTTGTATCTCTCCAAGGTGCCATCCGCCTTCTTATGCGTGAATACCCACTTGCCCGTGACAACATTGCCACGACCAGGACGAGGAACCAGGTCCCAGGTCCGGTTGGCAAGCAGGGCCTCATACTCTTTCTCCATAGCGCGGCGCCAGTGAGGGTCGGCGAGGGCGCTATGCATGGAAGTGGGTATGGGCGAGATCGAAGAAGGCTCGGTCGGTGGAGATGTCATTGACGAGAAAGCGGCCCCATCGGACTGCTCAATTGGCCGAAGACTCCCGGGCGCACGTCGAGTCACCATTGGGTGGACGTGACCAGGACCCCTGTGAAGGAGAGGGGGATTGTACACCGACCGCTCGGGTACAACCATCTTCTCTCGTCGTGAGTAGACGAGAGTGGGTCTCGAGGCCGCGCGTGGCGCCGCTGGAGCAGGAGCCTCTCCCCGCGCTCGTTGCTGGTAGACAAGTGCGGGGTCAGCAAAGCGAGAAGTCGTCGTCAGTGCCGCGTGTGGCGCGGCTGGTGGCGTCGTGCTTGCTGCAGGTGACATCGGGGGTGACGCCGCAGGTGCTGATGCCGCACGTGGTGCAGCAGGTGATGACAGAGGCGTCGATGCCGCACGTGGTGCAGCTGGTGACGCCGGGGGCACCTGAGGTACAGTAGGTGGCGTCGGGGAAGCCGAGGCCACGCGTGGCGCAGCGGGTGACGTCGGAGGCATCGATGCCACACGGGGTGCAGCGGATGACGCCGAAGACGTCGATGCTACACGAGGTGCAGCAGTCGGCATCAGGGGCACCTGAGGCGTGGCTCGTGTCGATCTTGCAGAAGAAATAGGCCAAGGCAGCTGGGAGGCAGCCTCGGGGTCAGTTGGAAAAAGGGAGTCCAGCTCTGTGGTGGAATCGGAAGAGGTGGTGGAGAAAGGAAAAGATGACTCGTCGAAGACGACGTGTCGGGAGATCAAGATACGACGGGTGATGGGGTCAGGGCACCTGTACCCCTTATGGTCAGGGGAGTACCCAAGGAAAACACACTGAGTCGAGCGAGGCGCAAGCTTATGGGGAGCTGTGGCAGAGAGGTTCGGGTAGCAAGCGCACCCGAAGACTCGAAGATGGTCGTAAAGTGGATGGGTGCCGAACAAAGCGAAGTGAGGGGTGGGAGCACTAATCGTCTTAGTAGGAAGGCGATTAATGAGGTAGGTGGCAGTGTGAAGCGCCTCTGCCCAGTAGTGAGCAGGGGTAGAAGCCTGAAACATCAGGGAGCGCATGACATCGTTGGTGGTCCGAATCATGCGCTTAGCCTTGTCGTTCTAGGGGGAAGTGTACGGGCATGACATGCGCAACTGAACACCACGAGAAAGTAGAAAGTCACGGAACGTAGAGTTGTCAAACTCGCGCCCGTTGTCGCACTGGACCGTACGGATCGTGCAGCCAAACTGGGTGGACACCCAAGCGAAGAAGTGAGAAAGAGTACCAAAAGTATCAGACTTTTGTCGCAAGGAAAAAGCCCATGAATAGTGCGAAAAATCATCAACGACCACCAAGTAATACTTACATCCAGAAACACTAAGAACAGGTGAAGTCCAAATATCATAGTGAATCAAATCAAAGATGTGCTCGACACGAGTGACAAAGTGTGAAAAAGGAAGTCGAATGTGGCGACCCAACTGACAAGCATGGCAAAGAGACTCATGAGTACCCCGAGTACACGAAATCACTGAATTACCAGACAACTTCGACATAGCATCAACACCGGGGTGGCCAAGCCGGCGGTGCCAAATGGTCGAAGAAGCTGTCGTAGTCAGGGCAAGAGGCGAAGCGGAAGCAGGAAGACGCATCGTGTACAGGGGACCCGTACTATCACAACGAAAGAGAATGCGTCGAGTAGTAAGATCCTTCACAGTTACACCATAGGATCAAACTCAAGGGAAACATGGTTGTCAGTAGTAAAACGACGAACGGGAAGAAGGTGTTGAATGATGTCAGGTGCAACAAGAACATCACGTAGTTGAAACGAATCCGACGAACCCGAGTCACCTACTGCGGTGACTAGAAGAGTCGACCCATTCCCAACAACGATAGATGAAGGATCATAGGGACGGGAAGGGCGGATAGAGGAGAGGATGCCGACGTCAGGGGTGGTGTGGTACGAGGCACCGGAGTCCACCACCCAGTCAGGGCCAGACGGCGTGAGACCCCGCAGGTAGACCGACGGTGTAGAACGGGTCGCGACAATGCCCCGACGGTGGCGGCGCCGGGAAGGAGGACAACACGCTCGGACCCTCGACAGTGGTGCCAACAGAGTAGGCAACAGCCGATCCAGGTACATCAGCCGATGGCGGCCGAGAGGCACCTCCCAGGGCGGCAGCAGGCCAGGCGGCGCCGTCGTGGGAGGCTGCAGGTCGGGCAGCCCAAGGGGCGGCTGCAGCTGCTGTGGGCTAGGCAGCGGCGCCATCGTGGGGGCGCTGCAGAGGTGACGACAGCGGGCCAGGCAGCAGCGGCTCGAGGGGTGGCAGCGCTAGGGGCTGCAGGAGCGCCGGCCCCTCCAGCAGCGAGAGGCCAGGGGGCTGCGGCCCCTCCAGAGGCGGCAGCGCCTTCAGAATCGACGGACCAGGGGGGCGGCGCCCCCACCCCCCTGTGCGCGCGGGGCCCCCATCCGTGTGGGGCGGCCCGAATTCGGGCGGAGCCGCCCCAATCCAGGGCGCAGCGGCCCCGGATCCGGATGTGGCGGCGGCGGCGGCCCAAGCAGTGTTCAGCAAGGCGTTAAAAGGCGCTCGCCTAGGCGCGCTTACGCGGTAGGCGGTGCCCCGACGCTGCGCCCCGCGGGGTAGGCGGAGGCCGCGCCTAGGCGGTGCGCGGCGCTCGCCCAGGCGGGCGGAGGCGCGAATGGAAAAGCGCGGAAGCGGTTTGGCGCCAAAACGCGCGCGCGCTCCCGCGGATTCCCCCCCCCCCCCCCCCCCCCCCGCCGCACGCTCCCGCCGGATTTGCCCCCCCCCCCCCCCGGCAACCTCCAGCTACCTCAAGCAAGGTGAGTTGTCCGACGTGCCACGTCCTTCTCCTATCCCACGTGCCGCTGCCGATTCCCACGGCCTTGGCAGCCAATCGAGCGCCCTCTCTTGCGCCGCTGCCGTCCTGCGTCGTAGCCCTCTCAGCCGCCGTCCACCTCTGCAACCAGAACTGGGAAGCAAGGTGCACCCTGACTTCCTCTGTTATAGCGGTCTTAGCTTCTTAGTTCTTCTTCCTCAGAGCAATTCCTTGCTCTATTTTATGCCTCTGTAATTAGATTAGGTCTTAAATGTCTCATAGTTTGTTATGGTTTTTTTTACTTTGGATTGCTATGTACAGATTGGTGAATGTCTAATAGATTGGTCAATGTGAACTCTGAATGTCTGAAAGCCTCTGTTATCCGAATGGTTCTTGTTAATTTTGTGTATTCTTGTTCTGTTATGTTATGAATTTAAGGTACATGTTATGTTTTGTTGGATGCAGTTGAATATTTTAGTAAGGTTAAGTCAAAAACGCCTAGCCACCGTCTAATAACGCCTAGGCACGCCTAGACTCTAGGCGGTGGATCACCGCCCGCCTAGCGCCTAGCGCCTTGTGGAACCCTGGGCCCAAGGTGGGGTGGCAGCGGCCCCTCCTCGCGCCCAAGGTAGGGTTGCGGCGGCCCCTTCCTGCGCGCGCGGTCCTCCAGAGGAGGTGGCGCCCCCCCCCCCCTGCGCGCACGGCCCCGATCCAGCGGCTGGCGGCGCCCTGGCGGCGGCGGCGGCCCAAGGTGGGGTGGCGGCGGCGGCGTGCGCCCAGGGCTGCGGCGGCGGCGGCTGGGCCATTAGGATTAGGTTTAGCCCTAATCCTAATTATTCCTAGCTAATGATACTATGAAAGAGGGCTAATGATAGCTGTATTAGATGATAATCAAATGCTGGGTACGGGTCTGATTATATAGAGGGATTAGGAGGGGAGAAAAGACTAAACTACCCTTAACCCTAATCCCTCTCTAATGACTAATATGCCCTTGTGATACACCCTTAATTACAGTGTCTAACAGGTACAATGAAGAATGAATTCAGCTCACCCTGTCTATGCAGGTGCATGCTTATATGAAGTTTACATATACTTCGGAAGGACCTACAAAGACTACTTAAATGCTTGAAGCTATGGTGCATGACCAGATATTCAATCATCACTTACATGCAAGTCATCAATCATAGTTCCCATAGTGCCAGTCCAGTAGCGACTAGCGACTTAGCAAGGACCCACCCATAGGCACCAAAAATGTTTACGCATCTAGGTAGTAACTACTAACTAGATGTTCATGCAAGCTATGCATAACTGTGCAACTCAAAGAAAAAAAAAGGGCAGCCCGGTGCATGTAGCTCCCGCTTGCGTAGGGTCCGGGGAAGGGTCCGACCCATTTGGGTCTTTTGTACGCAGTCTTTCCCTGCATTTCTGCAAGAGCTTGTTTCCAGGAATTGAACCCATAACCTCATGGTCACAAGGCAACAGCTTTACCACTGTACAACTCAAAGTCCATGAATGCAAAATCGCATATGTGCACAATGAGTCATGCTCACATGTCGTAGACACTAGACAGGGTAACTGTACCTGAAGAAGTAGAGTTCCATCATTGCACTTATCTACGACTCGAGTGCTTACATGGAATGGGTTGGTGAAATGTACTGCGATAGTCCTGGAAATCATAATGGTTAAACTACTACTTCCATGTCTACAAGGGCAATATATGAGAAGAGGAAACTACCTTTCAAATACTTGATTATGGAAAACTCCAAATTCAAGCTTGAGAGCAATCATCCTCATTCCATCTACTATGCTCTGTTTCTGAGGAGACGCTGAGGAAAGAGACAGAAAGAAAGGTCAACCAAGTCGCATAAACAAAACATATTGAATTTACTATTCCCTACAGTTTTAAATATATGACATAACATAAGAGCAACTTTTCTTAGTTCAAAATTGAAACTGGACGGAGTATTTGTTAGTACAAACCTGGGGTTTCTCCCCTGGCAATTGTATTATCAATAGCACGGACAGGAAACCAAACAAGAGTAGTCACATCACTAGCCCAATCTGGAAGTTTTATTTTTCCATTTTCAATAGGGATCTTTTCAACCCTTTCAGCTTCAACGGAGCTATCAGCGGAACTGGCATGCTCCACATCACTTCTATAAATTTCTATCTCAATCATCCGAGACTCCTCAATTTTTAATTCAGCACCGGCATCTATATGCAATATGCCACCTTTTAAGGAGTAGTCTATTGGCTTGACGATCAGTCCAATCCACTGGAGCTCATTCATAAGAAGTGCAGAGGACACAGCCGGGGTAATGTCAACTAAAGCCCTAGGTTTTCTCACCTACAATGGAGAGTGGAAAGTAATGAGAACAAGGATGTATAACAGTGATTCACTAGTTACAAGAAATCTTTGTTATGTTATTTGGTGCCCTGTTTTTTTTTCTAGAATATATTCAGTATTCCTTTTATTGCAAGCTCACATAATTCATGGGGACTAAGTTATAAAATTATTCAGCTCATTCTAATGCAATTACCTTCAAAACTGGTCTTGTTGGCTTCTCAAAGCTCATGAACTCATCAGTTTCCACTGGACCGTCTTGAGAAAATCCATGTGACCTGAATGATAGTTTGCCGATCTGTCCAGTAAGAGCACCCAATACGTAGGAACCGGGCTTTTGAGGAGGAATGACAAATGAAATAATATTTTTGCCTGGTGCAAGGACATGAAAATCTGAACTCTTTATTGCCTGCATGGCATGGCAGCATTAGCTCATTAGGTGTCTGATGAATGGACTATGGAGTATCATTTCTCTACAGTTTGTATACACTTTATAGTCCTAGCTCGATTTAAAGTCATTCTGCAAGGATGAAACTGAAGACTGGGAAATATAGTAATACACCTGAACTATGAACAAGCCATTCACCAGAAGGAATGCTCAGTACCTGTACCTTGATACCTTCATCTGCACTGGAAGAAGCTGACAACCTTAAACTGAGAGACTCCAGAGTGATGTCATCTGGGAAGCCACTCCAAACTGCAACAGATAGTGAACCAGGATCCCCATCACACAATTCTAGTGGTGGACCAGCATTTCCAGCAAATGTAATCAGTGATGAGACATCAAGGGGCACAAGATGCTTCATTTCACTGTGAGCAAGTCGAACAACTTCAGACTCAAAAGCTTGCCGCTCCTTCATTAAAAACAAGCTACTGTCCAAAGAGAGTAACTTTACACAGGAAGCCAAATAACCAGCTTCATCACTGAGAATTTTCTGGCATTCTGCAAGATCAGGAAGAACGTCTGCCAACAGCTCTTCCCAGCCTTCTGCAGAATAGAGAGCACAAACTTTCTCATAGGATTTCACAGCCAGATCATAATTTCCATTCTTGAAGAATAGAGCTGCAATCTCTCCATCAAGCACAACACCATGTCTTTTCCACCAAGAACGATGATAATTGTCAGATGCACCTTTAGTAAGCTCCATATATCTTTTCTGTAACACCAAAGATATACTGTTATAGTTCATTTTTTATCTATTATAACAATAACAACAAAGCATTTTTATCTATTGCTTGCAGAAAATCCATTATTATAGCAGAAATCAATAATCACTGTCTCTGTCAATTAGTTCGAGAAATGGAAAACATAAGAGACATTACAAAGAACATTAACGACAACACAATGTGTGGACCTGTCATGATAAGCATGAACACACTACCTCAAATTCTTCAAGAGATGAAAGCGATGTCATAAAATCAGGATCTGATATTGTTTGTTTCAGTGCATGTTCAGCTGCAACATGAATTTCCGATAACCTCATTGGGCGATCAAGAGAAGTCTCAGATGTTGCTGGACCTGACATTGTTCTTGTAATGAAGCTAGAAGCTGGTCTGTTGGGAGGAAGTTTTGAATTTGCATCTGAACCTGATCTGCCCAGACAAAAAACAAGCACAAGTACATAGGTAAAAAAATGGCACTCCAAAGTATGCTGAAACTTCTACTGGAAAGATAAATATATCGTGAAAGGGAAAAATAATAGCCTTTACCCATCAGCTGAATCATATAACTCAGATATATTTCCAACAGAAAGAAAAGCTCTGCGCCTATTAGCCTCACGTAGAAGTAAAGAAGGTTCAAGTGGCAGAGGCTTCCTGTGAATGTTAAAGAGCTTTTCTCTTGGTTTTGCTTGAAGGATCATCTGCATACAGAAAATGATGCAGAATTTTAAGCTACAGTTTGCAATAAGTGTACATATAACTACACGGGGGATACCAAATACCATATTCTATTTCTGAAAAGTGAAAGACTATCAAGTATGGTAATGTTTGGACTTATAGTATACTATATTAATAGAGGAAATGATATCTAATGACCTATTTTAAACAGATTGATCTCATCAGTTGGAAAGGGTACGGACCAGTTCTACAGGACAGGAGCAAAATATGATTTCTGCTGCAAGAGAGCCATCCATGGGAAATATAATTAGAAGCCATGAAACAAAGATGATAAATGTTTTACCTTCTCCTTTGCCATTATTTCTGCCGATGAATCAGGAGGAATAGAAGGCCATGTAGTAGGCTTTGGCCAAGGTAGCATGCTTAAAGATGCACTGCAGACATATTAACAATGTCAGTTTGAATGCAAAACTGTGGATAACTGAAATACCACATTTCTGAGCTGGATTCAAACTCCAAAAAGAGAGGAATGCAATATATTAATTTAAGCAGGCAATGGAAGATGAGTCAGCAAATAGAATAACAGCACTGGGTCTTGTACCTGTTGACTGGACTTCTTTCTATCTCCGCACCATAACCAATCAAATAAGCAAGCCTCATAAACTGCAATATCCACGAGCAATAACATAAACAAACAGTTATGTACGCTGTAAGCAAACAACACGATATAAAAGGTAAGCAAAAAGGACTTGACACCACACATGAATTCGGTTGACAAAGAAACTAATAAGCATAAAGGTGTCTCCAGTTCAATTCTGAAAAGGAGCCTTCATGGCATATTACAAGCAAGTCGTCAATTGCTAAATAACATGGGATATAAAATAATGACTTAAGCAATATCAACTGGTGCGATTATAATTTATAAGGACAGTAGGGCAAAGGAATTTCTAAAGAGGTATGAATCAAAAAATAAACCACAGCATGATTACCAGGAATAAAAGTAAATGGTCCATTTTAGTTATACATAAATGAACGAAGTACAGCTGCTTGTGTGAAGATAAGGGTACTGGTGCTAGAAAAATATTAGTAATTTAAATTTTACAAAAAGCAGCATGTCCAGCAGTTAAACATGGCCGAGATGCGCACGTGGCAATGGATTTGTGACAATAAAAGAAAGGATCGGGTCCGGAATGATGATATACGGGAAAGTTTACAGCACCAATTAAGGTACAGGAATGTTTAAAGCACCAATTGAGAAAAAGCTTGCCCAACATTGGCTGAATTGGTTTGGACATATTCAATGTAGGCCCCCGATCGACTGGTGCATAGCAAAATATTAAGGCGGCCTCAAAATGTAAAGAGGGGCAGGGGTGTTGCAATTCCGGTGCTTGATCACACCAAAAACTGCCCTGTTCCAGGCAGTTCAGCACCTCTCCTAGGTGCTGTTCTTGCTGATCTGTTCTAGCAGATCTGTTCAGGGAAAGAACAGATTGTTGCAGCCTGTTTCTGGAGGCAGAGACGCAGAACAGAAGCGGGAACAGGGGCGCAGAGGAGGGAGATCAGGGCGGCGGCAGCTAGGGCTGCTAGCCTGGGCGGCTGCTCCAGGGGAGAGGCGGCGGCTGATCCTAGCCCTTGGTGGCGGCTAGGGCAGAAGGAGGCGGCGGCGTGGGCTGGAGGAAGAGAGGCGGCGGCTAGGGCAGAGGGAGGAGAAGTATTTTCTTTTTTATTAATCTCTTCTCAAACTGGGGTGTTTTGGCTTGTTTATATAGCCCCCCTTACAAGAGTCCTGATCTATTACAATAGGAGAAAATCTAAATATTTCCTAAACTAGGGCTGCCACCTAGACTTGGTGCAGCCGCACCACATAGGGCTGACCAGCCCCTGACCTGCGCGCGCGCACAAAGGGGGGGGGGGGGTCAGGGTTCGCCCCCCCCCCCCAGTTCTGGCCACCCAGGCCCAGCGGCAGGTCATCCCACATTCTCCTTCTGATCCTGACGCTGGCCCACGTCCAGGTTCCCGATCCTTCTTCCCATCTCCACAAACTTCTGTCGTCCAAGAGCCTTGGTCAAGATGTCCGCCATCTGGTCTTGGGTGGAGATTTGCTCAAGCACAATAGTATCGTTGTCCACACTCTCCCGTATGTAGTGGTACTTGACATCGATGTGATTGCTTCTGTCATGGTGTACCGGGTTCTTGCTAAAGTCTATACCTGACTTGTTATCAACCCGCAGCACCGGCGCCTTCGATTTTTCAGCTCAGTCCTCCATCAGCCGTGCCATCCATACACCTTGACATGCCCCTTGAGCTGTTGCGATATATTCTGCTTCACATGAGGACAAGGCCACCACCTTCTGCTTGCAGGACTGCCATGAAACGGGGATGTTTCCAAGACAAAACAGCACCCCGCTTGTGCTCTTGCGGTCCTCCACGTCTCCCGCATAGTCACTATCCGAGTACCCAATAAGCTTCATGTCTCCTCCTCTTGCATAGAAGACTCCAAAGTTGATTGTACTCGCTATGTAGCGTACAATGCGCTTGACTGCAGCAAAGTGCTCCTCCTTGGGCTCCTCCAGAAACCGACTCACGTACCCGACCGAGTAGGCGAGATCGGGACGTGTGTTCACCAAGTATCGCAGCCCTCCAACCAAGCTCCTATAGTCCGTTGCATGCACTAACGAGCTATCACTTGTCTTGTAAAGCTTGAGGCCTTGCTCCATGGGGAATGCACAGGGGTTGCATCCCTCCAGACCAGCTTTAGAGACAAGTTTAGAAGCGTAGGCCGTCGGCCCAACGCTTATCCCTGCATCAGCTTGCCGCACCTCCACGCCAAGATAATATGACAAGAGACCCAAGTCGCTCATCTTGAACCTCTTCATCATCTCCCCCTTGAACTTCTTGAGATCGCCCCCTCCTGTGATCACGAGATCGTCGACGTAAACGCCGACGATGAGCTTCTCATCCACGGAAATAGATCCTATGCTCGCTCGTACTCTTCTAGAAACCAAGCGATAGCAAGCTATCGTTGAGCTTGGCATTCCAGGCCCTGGGCGTCTGACGAAGTCCATATAAAGCCTTCTTGAGCCGATACACCTTGTGTTTGGCTCCGCTGATGATGAAGCCAGCGGGTTGGGAGACGTACACCTCCTCCATCAAGTCGCCGTTCAGGGAGGCGCTCTTCACGTCCATGTGGTGTACCTCCCACCCCTTGTGCAGCAACTGCAAGGAGCAAGCGAACAGATTCGAGATGAGCTACAGGAGCAAATACCTCATCAAAATTTATTCCTTGCCGTTGGACAATAGCCTTTTGCCACCAATCGAGCCTTGTGCTTCACCACCTCCCTATGCTCGTCCCTCTTCACCTTGAACACCCATTTGAGGCCAATTGGCTTGTGTCCTGCAGAAAGATCAACAAGTTACCAAGTCTTGTTTTCTTCTATAGACTCCATCTCCTCGAGCATGGCTCATCTCCAACACGGGTGTTCCTCAGCATCGGCGAAGGACGTAGGCTCCTCCGTGGTGGTGAACATGAGCTTCCCCTCCTCCAAGCTTGGTGGGCGCTCAGCCCGACCAGGAGGGGTGAGGGTTCCAAGCACGTTGCGCATCGTGTGGAACCATAGTTTCGTGCCGTCGTCGTAGTAGGCGTCGACAACGTTGCTGCCAGGGTCCGACAGTGATGTGGCGAAGCAGATGGGCCGTGGAGGATTCCGGGGCGTGACAAAGGTGCTGGAATCTTCAAGTCCGGAACCCCCCGCTGCTGCTGACCCCCGTGCAGGACTGTCCCAGCCCTAATCTGCGCTGGACAGTCCCTGCAGGGGCCCTTGGGGCGACGCTGCAGGTGCTGGACTCTCTCCAGCAGGTCTAGAGGCTGGCGCAGGAACTCCTAGGGTCTGGACAGACCCTTTTGTGCCCCTCCTGGGCACTGCTGGGGTGCTGTTCGGTCCCTCCGGACCCTGCAGCACCCCTCCGGGTGCTGGAACAGCAGGTCCAGCGGGTGCTGGACCTAAGGAGTCGACGTGGAAGGTGGTGTGGTCCTCTTCTCCTGCTCCTCCTCAGTCCCACTTGGCCGCCTCGTCGAATATCACGTCACGTGATATGTGTGTGCGCCCATCAACCGGATTATACATCCGATAGCCCTTCGTCCCTGCAGCATAGCCAAGAAAAATCATCGGAATACTCCGGTCTTCCAACTTTTTCAGGTGGGGGCGCGTGTTCTTGACATGCCCCACGCACCCAAAAATTCGGAAGTAGTTGACGGCTGGTCGCTCTCCATGCCAAGCTTCATATGGTGTCTTCCCGTCGAGGCCACGGGTGGGGGATCGATTTAAGATGTAGACAGCCGTGATAACTGCCTCACCCCAAAAAATCTCGGGCATACCCTTTGCCTTCAACATACTCCTCGCCATGCCGACCACCGTCTGGTTGCACCGCTCCACAACCCCGTTTTGCTGCGGCGTATACAGGGTTGTGAGCTGACGTTGTACTCCGTGCTGGGCGCAGTACTCGCTGAACTACTGTGAGGTGAACTCCCCTCCGCGATCAGTACGAAGTAGCTTCAGCCTCCTCCCGGACTCTAATTCAACCGTCGCCTGGAATTGCTGAATTAAGTCGGGCGCCTGATCCTTGGTTGCTAGAAGATAGAGCCACATATAGCGGCTAATGTCATCCACTAGCAACAAGAACATCTTCTTGCCGCCTGGAGTCGTCGGCGTGATAGGCCCGCAGATGTCGTCGCGGACAAGGTCGAGCGCGTCGTCCGCGCGCCGCCGAGCTTGCTTGGGGAAGCTGGAGCACCTCTGCTTCCCGACCAAGCAAGCTTCGCACAATTGATCGGCATTATCAATTTGCGGAAGCCCGAGCACCATCTCCTCTCGTGCCAACTTTTGAAGCGTCTGGAAGCCGATGTGTCCGTGGCGTTCGTGCCAACGCCACGCAACATCATCACGTCTCGCGGTTAGGCAAACCGGACGTGTGATGTTGAGCCTGACGGAGTATAGCTTGCTGTCGTCGCGCTAAACTCGTGTGAGGAGACGTTGTTGTTCATCCGGTATGTGCATCACTCCTCCATGCATCGTGATGCTATAGCCATCCTCATCCAGTTGGTCGACGCTGATGAGGTTGGTGGTGAGGTGCGGGATGAGGTCTCCTGTGCTCACCCGTCTTGGCGGCGAATAGGATCGTACCCTTCCCCTGGATACGTACGACGGAGTTGTCGCCGAACTTGATGGTTCCGACGACATTTTCGTCGAGCTCGGAGAAGACGGCGTGCGAACCCATCATGTGGTTGGTCGCGCCCGTGTCGAGGTACCAACGAGTGTCGTCAAAGTCGTCGTCGTTGCCGCGGTGAGCGAAGACACGTCCCTCCACTATCTCCAGTGGGCGCGTAGGACGTTCCTGTACATGCTCCTCCTATACAGAGGCCACCCTTGTCATAAACAAGACGCCATCCTCCTCCGCCTTCGCCACGAAAGTCTGCTGCTGCGGCTCCTCCTTAGGCTTTGACCGACACTCCCTGGCCCAGTGGCCCTTCTTCCCGCACTTCGTGCACTGGTCCCGTGAAATATCCTTCTCGAAACCTCCCTTCTTGCCTTCGTTCTTCTTGGTCGGGCCCTTTCGGCCGCCCCTCTTAGAAGAACCCCCGGACTGGGTAGACCGCTCCTCCTTCCGATGTGCCTCTCACTCCTCCCGAGTGAGGTACAGTTGGTCGTCGTGTACTCCTCCCTTCCGCTACGTCGAGTCGAAGGCATTCTCCGTCGCTCTGAGATGCCCCGTCACTTCCGACAAGGTGAGGGTCGACACGTCCAGCAGTGTCGTGATCGCCACCACGATCTGTTGGAAGTGTTCTGGAACACTTCGCAGGAGCTTCTCCACGGCCCTCTCTTCTCCTATCTCCTCCCCTAGCGACGCAAGCCATGATAGCATGCCGCTCAGGCGGAGGGAGAAGTCCTCCACGCTCTCGCCATCCTTGAAGACAACGTCTTCGAACTCCTTCCGGAGTTGTTGTGCCATCGTCTTCTTCACGCGGTCAGCCCCGACCCGCATGATGGCGATCGTGTCCCATGCCTCCTTCGCTGTCCTCTTCTCTCCGATGGTCGTGATCATCTCTGGCGGGACAGCGCTAACCAAGATGTCAAGCGTCATCATATCTTCTTGCTCGCTCACGTTGCCCTCCTCCACGGCCTTCCAAAGCAGCCGTGCCTTCAGCTTGATCTTCATCATGACAGCCCACTCCGCGTAGTTGGTCTTGGTGAACACGGGGAACCCCGTCCCGGTGTTTACCTCACGAGCTGCCGGAGAGGGTGTCGCATGGCCGGTGGCGCTGCTGCTGCTTGTAGGTGTAGACGACATCTTGCAGAATTCAACCTAGGGTTGAAACCGGCTCTGATGCCACAAATGTTGCAATTCCGGTGCTTGATCACACCAAAAAATGCTCTGTTCCAGGCAGTTCAGCACCTCTCCTAGGTGCTGTTCTTGCTGATCTGTTCTAGCAGATCTGTGCAGGGAAAGAACAGATTGTTGCAGCCTATTTCTGGAGGCGGAGACGCAGAACAGAAGAGGGAACAGGGGGCGCAGAGGAGGGAGATCAGGGTGGCGGCAGCTAGGGCTGCTACCCTGGGCGGCGGCGGCTGCTCCAGGGGAGAGGCGGCGGTTGATCCTAGCCCTTGGTGCCGGCTAGGGCAGAAGGAGGCGGCGGCATGGGCTGGAGGAAGAGAGGCGGCGGCTAGGGCAGAGGGTGGAGAAGTATTTTATTTTTTATTAATCTCTTCTCAAACTGGGGTGTTTTGGCTTGTTTATATAGCCCCCCTTACAAGAGTCCTGATCTATTACAATAGGAGAAAATCTAAATATTTCCTAAACTAGGGCTGCCACCTAGACTTGGTGCAGCCGCACCACATAGGGCTGACCAGCCCCTGACCTGGGCGCGCGCACAAAGGGGGGGGTCAGGGTTCCCCCCCCCCCCCCCACCCCTGTTCTGGCCGCCCAGGCCCAGCGGCAGGTCATCCCACAAGGGGTAGACTAAACTTGACACAAAGAGATCTGTAAAGAGTGTTCGAGAAAAAAAAAAGTCTACAAAGAGAGACCTAGAGGATTGGAATATCAACAAAGAGCTATCCATGGAAAAGACTGGGAGGAATTTAGCAATCCATGTACCAGAACCGTAACTTAGGCTATCAGTCCCCTATGAACATTATCACACCATTATTTTGTGTTTTACTTTTGTTTCTTTCATTTCCTTTTAACCATCTTCTCTGATTTGCTTTTTTTTTGTTTCTTGTGGGTTTCATCTACAGCCTACCCTTGTTGGGACTAAAAGTTCCCTGAATGTTGTTGTTGTAGTTAGAAACAATAAATTCAGAACACAGAAAATATAGCAATATGCCAGACAAATTAATGATGGAATAACACAACTTGCCTTAACCCGGCAGAGTGAATAAAGGTCACCCTGAAGACGATAGAACTCTTTCTCTGAATCAAGAGCCACAGATCCACCATCATAACGTGAACTTGTAGTGTTTATTAAACCCAAACATGCAGTTATCACCCATACATCACGGAAACAAAATGGTAGAGAGGTCTGGAGGAGAAAGGCACAATCAGGGATACACAAGATCTTCATAATGACAATACATAAACAGTATGTAGTAAAACCATAGGTACACACCTCATGAAAGGCTAGTGTCTTGGAAAAGGTAACAACAAAAGCATAGCCCCTGGCAGCAACCTCAATTGATCGAGACAATTTGAACAATAACTGCAAAGATGAAATGGAAATCAATGGTAAAAGTTATGTATAACTTTCGGTTGGCTTGATGATGTTAGTATGTTACCAAAAAAGAAAGCGAAATAGCTCTATATGGTATGGTAAGTTTGACCGTAATGACATTCAATTTGACAGAGTTTGTTTGACATGGAAAATTGTCACACTAGTGATAGGTATTTAACAAAAAAAGGGTTCATTTGCATTCATTCATAAGTTGTAAAGATTTCCCACTTGCAACAAAAAAAAAGTGAAAAAGAGACATAACAGATTGAATGTAACAACACAGGAACCTTTCCATGTAGCAATAAGGCAGGAAGAATGCTCATGCTTGACACATTTTAACCCATCGCACGCACCCACACACACGCATGCACAAGATCATGCACAAAACGTGAAGAATCCTTTTTGTACAAACCTTAGCCTGGCATGCGAATATGTATTGTCTGAACTCAAATTCTCTGAAAACATCGTCCTGAACTATTTGGGTCAGTGCTTTGAATCCTGGATTTAGCAGTGCAGCCTGGTCATCACCATCATCTAATCCTCCGAATTCTCGATGTTTCCCTGGAGAGTTCACTGCATTCATCAGAACAAAGTTAGTTATATATACACCAGTTAACCAAATAGAAGTTGGAATATCTCTAAGTGATGATGTACTAAAACTTTCTAATGCATTGTTCCATATATAACATTTTGGCAGAAACATGATAAGCTTCATGTCAGATAATCAAAATCTCAATAACACAGAAGAAAAGAAAAAAGGTGTGTGCATTGATGATGCCACAATAGTTCTGAAGCAGGAAAAGTAACAAGCTAACAAATTACTAATAAATGAAATAGTGGAATACTGATCTGTTTCCATAAGAAGAAGAAAAAAAATCCCCAATAGATCTACAGGCTTATGATTTGCAAGCAACATACATAATGTGAGCACATCGGGAATCAGCATCATCTAACTGATCAGTGATGAGAAGTTTGTTCGGTCTCTGTTGTTGAATAAGGCCCTGATTGGCAGAGCTTAAGCTTGTTGACAAAACAGCTTATTTAAAATGCTGATGAAAAGCAGCTTGTGCTTATATCCTGCTTTTAGTTCATTTTGAGAAGCAGCTGAACTAATAAGCTGTTGCAGAAGTCTACTGTTTGGCACAACTTCTACTTATTTCTATGAAAAAAACGTGCCAGAAGCTATGCCAAAACAGGCCTAAACCTCATCCAGGTTAATGTTTCCTAAATCTCAATAGAACTCTACGAGGACTATGAGTGGATAATATATGCTGCATCCAATAATGTTTGG
The DNA here is from genome assembly GCA_030760725.1 of Neostapfia colusana. NCBI lineage: Eukaryota > Viridiplantae > Streptophyta > Magnoliopsida > Poales > Poaceae > Neostapfia > Neostapfia colusana. The sequence continues at coordinate 1,494,672 of JASWHV010000010.1, read as the reverse complement.
TCATGTTAACTTCAGTGATGTGAATAGTTGAATTTACAGTTACTCCATGAGGACAACTTTGTCACCCTTGAAATAACCTTATAGTCAAATGCCAGTAGATTGTAACTGAAAACATCTTGCCATGCAAATCTGACTAGCTATGAGGCTCGAAATTGAATGCAAGGAATTTGTCAGATCAAGTTAGATATAAACCTGATTCTGAGTAGCATAGTTCAAGTTCATCATATTCACGGAGTGAATCTTCATGAAGATTACTCATCTCAAACATGAACGCCAAGCTTTCCTGAAGATACAAGTGATTTAAGTGTAAAAGAAGTCCAACAGAACAGCACAAAGGTAGTAAAACCAAGTGCCACTGAAAAATGCAATAGCATTTGGAGAGCATTGCAGTGGTTACATTGGTGTACCTTCAGAATGAAGAAGTTACAAAAGTTCCAAACTGGAGCGAACCGTTGCTCACTTAACCTCCGAATTTCCTCTTCATAAAACTGAACCCGCCTATCTAATGTGTTTCTGATGCAGTCCACCATTTTAGAGTCAAAGTCATCCCAGAATTCCGCATCAGATCCATGTAGATCGAATTTGCAGCATCTGTATTATAAATGACTAAATGAGCATATTTATTGTTAATAACTCGGCGTTCTTTGCAGTAAAATTTTATTCAAGAGTGGAAACATGCTGATAAAAGATAACATAATTGTAAAATAGCAGCAAACAAGAAATTGAGATGGAATAACTAGAAAGGGTAAATACATGCATCCACTAAAGCCATAGTACAGATGCTACGTGCACTAACATGGAGAAGTGATGACAAGTACCTTTCTCTCTTTTTAGTGTTGAAATCGGCTTCAAGCCTAGCGTATACTTTCTTCGCCATCTTTGTTCCCTGGTCATTGCTAGGATGGGCCTTTGACACAAACACGATGAACCATTCCCGCTCATCATTTTGCACAATTAATTTGAGGCGAGGCTTAAGAATGGTCTTAAATTCATCAAGATCCTACATTTTTCATAAATAAAAGAATGGCAGAAGTTATCCAAATGGCCATTTAATAAGTACTGTTGCTTTAACAAAAAATGAAAACAACCAGCAAGCAGTACGATGCGGAAACAATGCAGAAGGGAAGTACCTCACAAGTAACAAGGACCACAGTTGCATATGGTTCCCGAAACCAGAACAAGTATTGTTCTTGCGGAAATCGACTCCGCAGCCTTGAATCGGTAGTTTGTATAAACTCTGCAGGCAGGTTTTCAACAAAAACAGGGTTCCTCGCCTTGTTGTTGAGGCAGGCCTTCTTCACTGGCAGGCGCTGCTCAAAGTTTTCCTTGACATTAAGCCACAAGTCGCTCACATCCTCAACTGTTGCAGAAGGTAGCATGAAGTATGAGAACAAACATGTACAATTTACAGTGTAAAATCATTTTTTACATAAAATGCACAGCATGAATTGAAGTGATTGGTAATTTTACTTCAATTTGATCTCCTACTTGTACATGGTATCTTCCTATCAGCTGCTACAGGCGGTTTACAGTGTCACTTGGATGGCCTGTGTGTGCTCCTACCTACGGTAGGCCTGTAGGCCTCACGCCCCTGGATGAATTCAAATGATTAGGAGCAGGAGCGACAGTGTTACTTGGATGACCATAAATTGAGAATTCAGATCTCTCTACATTGCTCCCTGAGCTTAATAATAAGCACTCTGAATCTCACTGGACAGTCAGATGCAATCAGTGGACACTGAGCACACCCAAGATTCTTACTAAACCAGACAACCACAACAGACACACAACTCTATTCTGCTCGAATTGTCGCTCGATCGGGCCATTCCGGATCGCGCGGCCCCGAGATCACGCTGACCGAGCTAGCCCAGATCGTATCCCGCGGCAACCCGCGAGCTCGCGGCTGGGAGCAATGGTGCAGCTCGGATCTCAGGGGTTAGTACTACCGTTGAGAGGGGAGGAGGAAGCAGGAGGGTGGTACCGGCGATGACGATGCGGTCGCAGGAGGACTTGATGGTCTGAAACTGCGCGAGGTAGTTCGCCATGGCCGCCGGCAGAAGGAGAAGGATACGGTTTCCGCGCCCGTATCACTCCTCCATGCGGCCGCTCCGCCGACGGGGAGGTCGCCGGAGACGAGAGCGCGGCGCCGGGGGGGGCTCGCGAGATGCGCAGGGGGGAGCAGTGCCGCGGAGTCTGGTACTCTGGTGGGGTGAGTTGAGCCAAAGCGAAGTGGGCCGCGTGCGGAGGGGTTACGACTTACGAGCTGACCCAGACTGACGAGGTTGGCCCACCGTGCAGTGATCAGGTTGAGCTTGTTTTTCGTTCGAACAATTTTTCATGTTTCTTTACTTCAAGTCGGTATTTCTAAATCTTGACCTAATATTTCTATTGTCGAATAAATATGTTAACATAGTGATATTACTATATATTAATCTAATACTCTGATTTACTGAGCACATACTAGTTAATATTGGGTCAACTTTATTTTGACTTAAAAAATCATCAAAAAGTAGGCAAGTGGGTCTAATTTTGAAGTTTCCATTGCTACCAACAATGCAATCGTTTTAAATTTATACGTCATAATTATTTTTAACAGGAATGACGTGGTAGATCGCATTTGTGATGACTGTATGGACAAGAGCATCAGGTACATACAAACCGTAAGGCGTGGGGTGATCACCAACCTATTTTGATGGTCAATTGCAAGTCAGTCACCCCCTCATACTAGATACATATGTAGTATCTATCCATTAACATGCATACTCACTCATATCACCTACACATATATCTACATAAACCCATGCACATACCCATCCCTACATCTACACTCAACATCTAAGACCGCGTCCTTCAAGAGGTCATCAAAATTCATTAGGATCTGATGCGCGGCAGAGACATCACTCTCTTATATGGCTCCACGCGTGAGAGGCATCATCTAAAATTTATTCGCTACAGTAATAGTGGGAAATCAAGTGTGTTGCTGGTCACTATCCCACTACCAAGCTATAGCTTGTTTGCAGGTTGAGTTTGTTGAAGTTAGTGATGTGGCTTTACGAGTTCTTCCGATGCATGTATAATCGCCATAGTATAAATCATATGGCTCATGTATTTAAAAATGACAAAATTCTAGTTCCTCCCCTCATAAACGGACATAACATTTAGTTCTCTATTATCACCCGAAGGAAAGTTAGCCCCAGCAATGAGAAATGTTTCTTGCTACAAACCATGATAAAAATATGGTTTACAAATAAGTAACATAGTTCTAAAAGTAGATAAATAGATAAAAGTAAAGCAAAGATTTTTTCCATCTTTCTCCATTGTTGTGTTGTGATTTCATGTCAGCATATGGTTCTTTGCTAAAACAACATTAATGAGGTATAAAGTCAAGGACTTCTCAATACTCTTCCATCTGCGCCTGATGGTACCGTGGTGATTTGTACATGTTGATGATGTAGTCATCAGGTTTTATTTAGGAGAACTTCATGATTGATTAAAGATACCAAACAACGTATTTGAATAAGTAGAAAATAGAAGTAATGTTCCCACACATTGTCAGCATCATTGGAACATCGATGAAGTACAGTGGAACGAGGATGATTAAGACTCGAACAGGAGAGCTCATTAGGAAGGAGGAACCTATGGATGTCGCCATGGCTAGAGGATGAGGCACCATCAAGTCATTGCTATGGCCATAGAGGATCTTGTACTCAAACTTAGTAGCGGACATGACAAGAATACCTAGTGGCATATCAAAGAAGATAAGGTTGACTATGCAAATCAACTCGAGGTGTCCACAAACTTGACGTCAACATTCTCCACCATAGAGAGGTAACTCTTGAAGCAGTAGCATCGATGAAGGCGGGCAATGAGAAGCGGCCACTACTGATGGTAGGTGAAGGCCAGTGATCACTGCCAATGACCACTTTTGGCGAAGTACACCTCCCCATGAGTGAGCAACGCCTCCAAATTTGGAGGAGGGGTGCAAAAGCCAGCAAGTAGATGTCCCAATGGATGTCGTTGTAGATGCTAGAACAAGACTCGAGTATGTTGAAAATGCCATGGATGCGATGAGGGCCACCCATGACTGTTACTACGGGCATGAAAAGCTATCGGATGTAAGGATCGTGAGGATCCCTGAGAGAGGGTAAATCGGGAGTCTAATAAAACTAAAGATAACCAAGATAAACAATCCTATAAACATGATCACTTCCTACAAGAATTATATTAAGCCTGGATCCTAAGCATGCCAGTGAGAAAAAACAACAACATAACTCCTAACATGGAAGGACGGACCTGGCACAATGGTAGTGTGTCTCCACTTGTGTCCTGAGGTCTTAGGTTCGATCCAGCCTCTCTGTAAAAGCAGGGACAATGCTACCTAGACATAACCTTTCCCAAACCCCACAATTGTGTGGGAGCCTTCAACACTAGGTACGCCCTTTTTTTACATTACTCCTAACATGCCAGTGAGAATAAGAGCAATAATAAGTCTACATGTAAAGCAAAAGTGGGGAAAGTAAAGCAAGTAGTTCAGTCAGGATAACGTTTGAAGATGTTTTCCTATGGTCTCAAAATGATGGCAGCTTCCCCTACTACATGTTGGTCTACTTGCATAGAACCCTCCTGTTGCACGACGATGATGCCCGCTCCTTGGACACATCTCACCCTCCAAGTGAGGACACAGGTGCTCACTCATGACACCCTTTTAAACAGAAGGCTCTAAACCGTGTATAAAATTGATGAAATATTCCATAAACTCCACCGAAAGCCCAACACGGACTGCTAACCGGTCTAGGTATCGCCATAGACCAAGAGTAATAAGCTAAATAGTTTCTTTATGTACACAAAGGTCCTAAAGGAGAATAGATGATCTTGTTTATCTCTCAAACACTAAATATTTCCTCTCAATCTTAATCAAGTGCCTCTATTGTGGTTCTTTGACTCTCTATAGCTTCCTTAGGTCTCAATCAATGCCAAATGACATTCCAAAGTGCCAGGGAATGAGTATATATAGATCAACCCTCCAAAACTAGCTGTTATAAAAAGCAACACTATCAAAACAATCATCATATGATTCATCACATAGTATGGTGACTAAAGCATTCAAACGTTTGTACTAGCATCTGAAGTCTAGGTCATTGTCTAATTCATCATACTACACAAGGACTTAAACCCTTGTTCATAGACAAATCATGTTTAAGTAAATTATTCTCTGTTAACTTTTCAGGATGATGACTCTATCTCATCAACAGAGAATTAAATTCTTCTACAGGAGAAAAATGTCTGAATCATTGTACCATATAGTGACTACCCTGAAGCCGGCTTTTAAGATCTCTTCCTTGAATCCACTTTAAACTTCCTCATGATGGCACCCCATCATCTTCTCTCTCACTCTAGCCCTCAAGAGACTCATAGAGCTTCCAAACTCTAGTTCATCTAGAACGGCCTAAGAGAAACAATTCAACCACTCTTTATAGTCTGATTATTTCTATAGACTTAAAGTTTACCGACTACACCAAGTGATTAACACATACTTGACACTAGTTCATCCTTAGTCTTGATCCATTGCTTGACCTAGACTTTCATTAAAAAAAACAATCCTACAATCTCTCACTTATTGATAAAGCTTAGGGTCATCGAGATAGGAAAACATCAAGATCTTGTCATTAAGTGTGAAGAATAGATTGCTACATAGTCACTATATGGTTCTCATTCAATCACCAAAACATTCGTAATTTGAGGTTTTCAACTTCACTGGTCATGAAACATACATTGGCTTGTCACTAGCAAGTGATTCATACTCTCGTAGTTCTATTTACGGTGAATCAGGAAACTTCTGTAATGTTAAAGTATGGGAGGTAGAAAGACAAAGTCGAGGCCTACTAAGAGTGTGTAGGCCCCTGCATAGAAAGACATGGAGAGCGAGGTGAAGTCCCACATGATTGACTCGAGGCTAGCTAACCACGCCGTGGTCAAGCACCATGTCGATGGAGTATGGAAGATCGACAATGAAGATACCAATGGAGTGCATGTTCCACCTAGGGACGAGTGGCATGCTACCACATCATATGCTTTGCTTGTGACATGACTTCTAGATGCCAATGTCAAGCTTAGAGCTACATGATGAATGGGGAGAGCAAGAATGTTGACGAGTGAGGAGTCGATGAAGTTGTGCATGACATCTGTGTTGAGGAGGATGTGGAGACATGTGTCTATAGACGATGTCGTACAACCGAATGGTGCAATTATTCATGTTGAGGATGGCCATCAACTGGTCGTCGTCTATGTTGATGAGGTCATCGAGGAGCTTGATGTAAAAAAGGTGCTTGCATTTGTCACTATGGCTGAAGGTCTTGTCACAGTTGAAGCAGATGGTCTAACGATGATGCTTGATCATCTCACCAGTGGTGAGACGCTTGAAGACATGAATAAGCGGTGGAGAGACACCTGTCGCTCCATCTTTTATCCATCTTATATGCTACTACCAGTAGTAGGACAACAATAGCAAAAGAAGGTGGGTTGGCTGCCCTCGAATGCGGCACCATCAGGCGGGATACCATTTGATTGTTGGCTGCAGTTTGTGCCCCGCCATGACATTAGCATGACCTTGGTAAGCCTATGCCAAACTCATGGCCTCCTTCATATGGACCGGCTTAGCCAGCACCACCTTTGTCTTATGCAGCTCATCAACCGTGTAGAGGCAAACTCCGGCTTGGCTGGCCAAAATAAGGATGAATATATTTGGCCTGGAAGAAGCCCACTTGCCAACACTTGTCAAATGCCTGTCAAAGGAAAAAAATATTGCAATCCTAGGCAAAAACTGCAGAAGAAACATTCCTCTCATTTCCTGTCGTTAACTGAAAATACAAAATAAGTTCAGAACACCGAATGCGCCAGCAGTAGAAGGTGCACCATCCAGCATGTGATGGGAGCCAGACATGGATGGCCGGAGGAGCTGGAAGAGAAGCCATCGTGCGTCGCATATCCGGGCAGCCAAGATTGATAAAATGTTCCACTTAAATTCATGCATTATATTTTTTTTGTCAGGATTCAGGTGCACTAATGCACTAACCGACTTGTAACTTTGTCGCAGCTTGATCTTCAAACATAGTAGGAAAACAAAGCTGGCGGCATACAGAGCCAGATGTGTTTCACCGATCAGAAAGCAGCATTCAAATGTATAGTTGCTAACGTCAAAGCAGTACAACAATATAACTGAGTGTTTCTCCACGCATTGATAGAAATAACAGGGCAAACTCGTCTTAACAAAACATGAATCTGCACGAAACTAGAGTTTGAATGACGACCTAAGGTTCATTCAACCTTCATCACCTCTTCCCATTGCCCGTCAGACCCTTCCTTCCAGAGGGTTATGTTGTTCTCACCTGCGGCTACAGACAAGATGTTTCCAGTCAAGGACCAGGATACCCTCCAAACAGGGGACCCAAAGTCACGCATTAGCTTTCCGTCCCACTTGTCTCCATCTTTTCCCTTGGTCCAGATGACGACCTTCCCATCTTGTGAGGCACTGGCAATGGTCGACCTGGCCAAGCCCAAAACTGGCGCCCATGCAACATCCCTCACACAATCGGTGTGCATGTCAGAAATCAGAGTGCTCTCCAGTTTCCAGCCACCATTGACAAATCCCCACACTTTAGCAACAGCATCAAAACCTCCAGAGACAAGCTTGTAAACAAGCTCCCCTGAACCGGATAGTGAACCAAGTGCTGTTGCTGGAGCCCATGAGATTGCGGTCGCACCGACAGGGTGTGCTCGCTCAATGGTTACAGTATTCCAGCCCCCATCAGCTTGCATCGTGATGATAGATATTCTTCCATCAGAAGAAGCACAGGCAAGGGAAAGACCGACCTCATACGGGGCCCAAGCAATGGAGTTGACAGACGACTTGTGGTCTGCGAACACGTGGCCTTGAGACCAATGGCCACGTGCATCCTCCTTCCAAATAATAACACGGCCATCGTAGCTGCAGGAAGCGAGGAGAGTACCAAACTTCGGATGTGCCCATGCAACACGCCACACAGGGCCATAGTGGCCAGTGAGCGTTGCTAGGATTTGGGATGGGGCTGTTGCCGCACCAATGCTGACAATCTTCACGGTAGAATCCGAGGAAGCAGTGGCAAGGCGCTTGCCATAGTAGTCAATGGCAGAATCATGGACCATGTCCTTGTGATCCAACTCTATTTTCTTTGACGCCATGCTTCCACGCTAATTATGCTGCTGCCTGTGTCAGAATTCTGCAGGCGTTTAAACTAAATCTCAGCATCACATAAAAAGCATAGGCCTCATACTGCAGGCTAAAAATAGAAAAATATCAAGTCTCAATTGCAATTCAAGATTGCATGCTGTGCATTAACCTTAAACAAATTTAATTTCATTTCAATTAACAAACTTAGCTTCAACAGTTAAAACCAACAAATGCTGCATACCAAAATAACAATTTCATGAATTATGACATAATAAAGTTAAACCTTGGGTGAAACAAAGAATATTTAGAAGATAACACTGATAGATATGGTAGGACTGAACAAAAAGCAAATATGCAATCAAGACTAAAAGCAAAGAAGTTCTCAGAGGGTGCCACCAGCAATACAAATTAACATCATTTTGTAACAAAGAATCAACTACAAGCTAAATTCATACCAATATGTTGAGATGATACAGAATCAAGATGGGATGCCACTATGAGCAAAGCACATTATTGATTGGACTAACAAAAAACTACCTTTCACAGCTCAGTATCAAGGGCTAATAAGATCTTTACATGTACAGGCAACATCGTAAAGACAACAAGATTAGATTGATTAGGTTGAAATTTGAATGTACCCCTTTCACCTAAAGTAATTGTAAAATGCATGGGGAGTTCCTAAACTTGCCCTCCATTCTCATCTAGGTTCACGACTCAGGTTACAGCAGACTGGGATACCCGAACTCTTCAAATGAGGCACTTAAGGTGTCACCTAGATTCACGACTAAGGTTACTAACTCATGTTGTTTGGACCTGAAGTGCCTCACTCAAATAGTTCCGGAACCCCAATCTACCCTAACCTGAGTTGTAACCTAGACAAGAATGCAGAACAAGTTTAATGACCTTCCACGCATTCTACTACGAGGAAAAAAAAGTGGAAACCAAAATGCCTCACATTAATTCTGTTGTACAAAAACACTAACAAAATGCTTGTATCCTAAGAAAGCCTAAACTTCTAGCATTGCTTGGCAGGTTGAGGCCATCAGAAAAACCTATATAAGTAGGTTTTTCTTGAAAACTAACTGGTGCAACCTAGGAAAACCTTGCCCACAAGGCAGTCATCAACAGGTTTCAAACAAAAATTACCACAGATGAACATCTGGGCCCAACTGTGCAGCCTTAGTACCATGACATGAGAAAGTTGTTACTGATGACATAACCATACGAAGCAGTGCGCATCGAGACACAAGTGAAAGTCGCTATTTTCCTGAGGAGCCACGTTTATGTTGGCTAGAAGGATCAAAGAAGTCATTTTAGATGAATATCTAGAAGTAGAGATTCTTCTTCTAAAAAGCTACTGATTAGACAGCAATAGGCGTCGCTCTGAAATCATTCGTTTCCCAAATCCAACCAGGCTAGTCTACTAAACAGATCGCCCTGTCCTTGTCCGTAGATCGGCCAAGATCTCCTTTTCCCTGGTGTAAACAAGCATGGGAAACTAAGGATCCAAACGAATCCGGAACCAGAAGTGAGATCGGCGCGGGGTTCCAGCCGAAACGCCACGAATCTTGGAAACGAATCGCCAGACCACGTTACTAACCCATCCACCTCGCCGGATCCGCAAGAAGAATCACTAGATCGAACCGCGGCGGACCGAGCAGTACGGGCGAGGTAGGGTCTAACGCACTCCTCTCCTCCGAGGGAAGAGAATTCCATTCCCCTCCCGATCCCCGTCCCCGCCCGCGCCTAAATCTCAGCTGCGAAAAGGAGAAGAAGAGGATCGGGGAGGAGAGCTCGGCTCTCACCTGGAGGAGACGCGGGCCGCACGAGACGAGACCGAGCCGCTGCTGGGTCTGCCGTCCGTTCACAGCGGCTGATTATAGGTGCACGAGACCGACGACGGTTATATTGTAATTTTTAAATATAGAAATGATGTGTAAAATTCGAGTTTAAAATTAAACAGTTTGAAGAGTAAAAATCAAGATTCTATTTGTGTATCTAAATAGATAAAGCAGATTATTTACAAAGTGAAATGGACTCTTTTCTATATCGGACAGAGGTTTCGAGTCGTGTAACCCTAACTCGTTGAATCATCCATGTAATATCCTTTTACTAGGTGATTACATCGATGAACATGGTGATGTTTATAAAAGTTAACTTTACTGTCTAATAAAATGTTGTATGCATCCTCTTTTTTATAGATCACACATCGCATCTGTATACACTGGCACATCAGGAGTTTAGTTGACATAAAAAAGTATAGCTTGATACATGATGTCCTTAATATTGTTCAGTGTTATAATCTGTAAGACCATTCAGAGTGTGCAGAACCATAAAAGACAAATAAACTATAGCAAGCAAAAAAAATGCATCGATGTCAGTTTAGGTAAAAAATAGCTGCCTTAAATTGTACACTTCCTTTAAGCGAACCACTCAATAGAGAAACAAGACTTGATACAACTTAAGAACTAAAATGTGGCACTAAAAAACAGTGACCTTCACACGAATATCTTGGGTTAGAGCTCACATCTCAATGGTCAATAGTATCCATACCACACTTAAAAACAACTGTTTTTTTTTTCATTTTTGCGAAGAGACAACAACCATTGCTGAGATTTTCTTTTTCAAAACCGGTGAAACTGGCGTTGCAATATAAGGAGGAAAAAATATTACAGATTGTTCAGATCTAAATAAATAAAAAAAAACAAGCTAACCCTGTTAAACCCCGAGATCATGAGGGATGACCCATGAAATGTGTTTGCATCCTGTCGTGCACCACAGTTGGAGCTCATCCTTTAAATCTTTTATGATTCTCTCTGTTTCACTTTCTTTCCCCCAAAAATGCGTCCATTTCTCCTGCCATATTGCCCAGAATACCGCAATAATCACGGATCGTAAGCCTATGTTTCTCAGTGATTTATGCAGCAAGGCAAGATCTTGGAACCAAGCTTCCAGGGAGCCTTTATATGTCCAATTGTGAGGATGCAGATGTTCTTCAGAGACCTAGGTACTTAAGGTTGTCCAGATTTCCTTGGAGACAGGGCACTCCACAACTAGATGTCACACAGTTTCTAGACTCCGATAACATAGCGGGCAAAAATAATTATTCGGCCAACCTCTTTGTTGTAATCGATCCGCCGTTCAGATCTGATTTTGTAGTAGCAGCCATAGAAAACATTTGTAACTTGACGGAACCCACACATGTCATTCTGTTACCGGAAGACTGCAATGAATTCCCTTTTCAAATTGCATCGAGTAGGCCTAGCGGGCCGAATAAATATTTGTTGTTGTTTGTGTCCATTTTATCTCATCTTCCATTGTGCTGTCTGCTGCTTGTCGCGTTTCCTCCACCATCAATCATAGACGGATAATCTACATCAGTGTTTCCGACGTAATTTCACATCTGATATCCATGCTAGGTTATGTTGGACTGTAACCACAATTTTCCTTTTCTCCTGCTTATGTAATAAAGTACAGGAAAGAGAGCCGCAGACGCTTTTCCTCTCAACTAGCTGGACCACCAGAACTTTGCCTTCTCCCGTTGTTCACTATAACTATTATCACCGATGAGAAGAGGTGTTGATCAACACTGTCAACTAGTACCTTCATTCTATTCCATGGGCGCTCAGGATGCTTCCACTCTAGTCATAACCACCTTAGCCACAAGGCTACGCCGAAACACTTCAGGTCTTTTATGCCAAGCCCACCATGTGAGAATGGTCGACAGACTCGAGACCAATTTACCTTACACTGTCCACCTTTTGGTTGGAGAAAATTGCTATTTTAGCATCCCTAATATGCAGCTTCTTAAAACAGCACTCTTAAGATGGCATTCGTTAAAATAGAATTCTTATTGTTGACGCACCGTTAGAATGGGATTTGAGTCTAATTAACCTCCTTTTAACATTTTTTTCTTTTCTTTTCTTTTTATTAGACCAACTGGAATGACAATTCTGCGCTTATGATTTGTTCTCCTAATCTAGATCTCCTCCCGAGAAATTTTTTGCAGCCGCCGCCGCCTCCTACCTGTGCCTCGCTCCCGCCCGCCTAGGCGCCATAGCCAGGACCGAGCCTGCAGCTGGCAGCCAGCCGCCGCGCCATAGCCGGCGCCCACCGCACGTCTGCCTCCGTCTCGACCCCGGCTCGCCCTAGGCACCAGTCGGTGGCCACGAACCCACCGCCCTGTGTTCTCCAGGCCACCGGCAAGCACCAGGGTCGCCCGTCCCAGAGCCTGTCGCCCGCCGCCCCAGAGCCTGTCGCCCGCCCCTGCAGCTAGTCGGCCACCACGCCCCCGCAGCTGGCCGAAGGTCTCCCGTGGGTGGTCATCATGCCCTTTGAATCAATCAGGTGAGCACGGGTCTCTAAACTACAAAGAATCAATCAGTTGTAGTGCAGGCACAAGCATTCTCAGAGTAGCACACAACTGTGGATTCTTGGAGTCCTCTTCGTCCGTTTATTTTCTGCGAAATAAAGCATGCCACACATACATAAATAAACATCATGTATATGTTCCATAAGGAATTAGGCTGGTTGTACATATTTGTTAGAATAAGTTTATTTTTCTGGATATACCATTTTGTAGTTTATTTCTATGTTGAGTTGATGTCATCTATTAACAAGTCATGGCCATAGATTAATGTTGACATTTTAGATTTTTTATTGAATCCCTAGGTGAGGCAGGATCGAGCCAATTGAGATGGATTGGACCTTCAACCAGAATAACACAAGGTATAATTGTCAATGCTGTTCTAATTTCAAACCAACTTTTGAGGAGCATCTTCTAACTCATATTTTTATATGAACGTAGTCTAACAATGAAAGAGGCAACACTTCCAATTGTAGATCCATCAGTTCAATCATCAAATATACCTCCATTAGTAGATTGGAATTCAATACAGATTCAAGAGAAAATGGAGGAGGAAGGGAGGATAGAACTTTGCAGTGAAGAACAAGTCTATGCACTTTTGAGTTTGAGGTGCGATGATGAGAGGGATGAAGAAATGGCTAGACATGTTGCATCAAATTCGAGAGGTGATGGACAAAGTGCTTCTGAAATTGTTAATGTAGATGGTATTGAAGGTGCAAGTATGTTAGTGGATGATCATATTCCAGAGGCAACGGTGATGGTGTATGACAAAGATAACCCCACTATGTCTTTAGGTAGCATATACCCATCTATGGGGGAATTTTGATTGGTTGTGAGGCAGTATGCCATAAATGAAGAATTTAAATTGGGCATCGAGGCAACAAGCAAGTCAAGTTATAGAGGATATTGCAAGGGTGATGATTGTTCTTGGTCTATTGTTGGGTTCAAGAAGCAGGGAAACGTGACCGTTATGGTACTAATTTTAAAACTTACATGTTCATGAATTTAATATTTATTTATTTTATTATACAATTTGTTGTATTGTTTATACAGGTCACAGTGTTGAATGGTGTACACACGTGCACATCTAGCAGCAAAAGAAGTACAACTACACCTTATCAGTGGGTTGCTTCCAAGGCCATTTTTATCCTTCGGAAAAATCCTCATATGGCTGCTAAGGAGCTACAGATCAAACTACAAAATGATCACAAGTGCACTATTGGTTATGACACGGTCTGGAAAGGAAAAGAGAAGGCTTTGGAACAGTTGTATGGTACATGGGAGGAGAGATTTCAGCTGCTATATAATTGGAAGGCAGGGGTAATGAAGAGGTCGCTAGACAATGTTATTGAGATTGATTGCCAGATGGTTAAGGGCAGAGTTTATTTTCACAAGTTCTTTTGTGCACTTGGTCCTTGTATTGAGGGTTTCCGATTAGGTTGTAGGCCATGGCTTGGTATAGACTCTACCGCACTCAATGGCAGGTGTGTAAGTGCATCTAGGTATCCCCGTGGGTTTTGGATGATTGATGATGACAAATTAAGAGACTAATGAGCTGAGATAATCATAAGCACAGGACATTTCTAAGGCGGACACCTAAACTCTCAAAAAGAAAAAAGATGAAGAACGGCGTCGAAGACTCGAAGAGTAGAAATTAGGGTTTCACTTGAGTTTAGTAGGCTAGCCTTGTAAAAGTGAGAGTGTGTGTGTCAAGTGCATTGAGATCATAGAAGAGAGCTCAAAGCGTTAGAAGTGTCAAATCCTTAGTGGAGAGTGGTAGAGAGGTAAAGTTGGGTAGGCCGGACTTGTCCGGGCCAGAGGCAGGACTAGTCCGGAAGCCCCACGGATTAGTCCATTTTGGGGCGGACTAAGAGTTCCTAACTGAGTTTGGACTTGTCCGTTTTGGGATGGATTAGTCTGTTTCTCTGTTGAAAAGAGTATTTTGGGACTAAGTCCTGGTAGACTGTACTTGTCCGCCTTATGGGCCGGACTAGTTCGGGCTAGTCAGACTTGTCCGGTTTCACTCGGACAAAGAGTCCCTGAGTGAGTTCGGGCTAGTCCGTTCTGAGGCGAACTAGTCCGCATGATTGTGAGATGAGAGCTTCCACGGCTAAGTCTTGGTGGACCGGACTTGTCCGCCTGAGTGGCCGGACTAGTCCGGGTCCCCCAGATTTGTCTGTTCTCACCCGGACAAAGAGTTCCTGTGTAAGATCGGACTAGTCCGGTTTGAGGCGGACTAGTCCGGACTTTTGGTAGGTGGCAACGGTTGGCTTCGAGACTTCTATAAAAGGAGATGCCTCGACTTCATTTAAAACCCTCTGGAACCCTAGCGCCGCCACAGCCTTCAAAGAGCCTCTCCAAGCCTTCTCCATTGCCTACTCACCCTCTTGAATCAAATCTTGAGTGAATTTGGGTGTGTGAGAAGAGGAGAAGGAAGAACTTCACATTTAGGCTCTTGGAGTGATCTCGTGCACTTGGTGTGATCTATGGCTTGTGAGATCTGTGAAGTTTGTGGAAGTGATGAAGTGGGAGCCTCGGATTGTGAGTAGCCCTAAAACTTTGTAAGTTCACCCCTGAGATAGTGAAGAACCGGGTTGGCCTTAGTGGCGACTTGGTAAGGAAAGGGTTGTTAGACCCGGTACTTTGTGGACTCCTCAACGGGGACGTAGATTCCTAAGTGGAATCAAACCTCGGGAAAAAATCTCTTGGCATCTCTCTTGCATTTATATTTCTTTGAACGTCAAGATTACTTAGGGTTTACTTTGATTAATTCGCTATTAGAGTATACATCATTACAATCCTGCAATCTATCTCAATATTCTATCACACTTGTCGTATAGGATTGCATGTTGGTTTATCCATATTTAGTTAAATTAAAATCTGAAGAAAAACCCATTAAAATCAAGTTTTAGGTCTTTCCAACAGTTTGACCAGACTAGTCCGCCCCTGAGCCAGACTAGTCTGACCCCTTCTAGGTTTTTCAACAAGCTGACCGGACTAGTCCGGACCTTGTGGTCCAATCTTGTTTAATTAAGTCATTTCAGACATTTTAGCCTATTCACCCCCTCTCTAGGCAATTTCAATTGGTATCAGAGCAGGTCTCTCCATCAAGAGTCTAACCACTCGGAGAGAAGATGGCCAGAGCTGAGGGATACGAGATTCCGCTGACGTCACAAGGTGAAAACACATATGACAAGAAAAAGGACGCTGATGTGCTGAAAGACCACTCAAGTGACGATGAAGAAGTTCGCCAGCTCAAGGCACGACTTCGCGAGAAGCTAGGTCACTCAAGTAAATAGAAGATGAAACCGAAGGATCAAGAAAGGAGTGGTCAACCGGACTACTCCCAATATCCTTTTAACTATGAATGATTAACTTCTAACAATCATTACTTATATATTCCTCTTGGCAAACCTCCTCAATTCGATGGAAATAATTACTCAATGTGGAAGCATAATATGAAGATGCATCTAATATCCTTAAACCCTAGCTTGTGGCAAATTGTCTTAACAGGTGTCCATCTTCCAAGAAATGAAGAAGACGTTACCCCGGAGCAAGCCATCCTACTTCATCGCAATGCTCAAGCAGTAGGGGTCATCACCTCGTCATTGACTCGAGAAGAGTTCAACCGAGTCGTTGGATTGGAGGTGGCCAAATACATATGGGACACACTCAAGAAGGCGCATGAAGGCAACTGAGTCATTAGAGAGGCCAAGATTGAGATGATTGAAGGAGAGCTTGGGAGGTCACCATCATGGATGGTGAGTCCCCTCAAGACATGTACAACTGTCTCAAGGTCCTCGTTAACAAGATCTGATCTTATGGATGCACCCGGTGGACGGATCATGAGGTGGTGAAGAGGATGCTTCGGACATTCATGCCTCAAAACATTGCTCTTTGCTCCTTGATCCGTGAGAGCCGGGGATATGCTCAAATGACCCCGGAGGAAGTGCTTGGAAGAATCACCAACAACGAGATGATGGAGAAGGAAGCCATGTTCTACCGCTACCTCCAAAGGCTCGCTTCCTCAAAGAAGAAAGATGTTGCTTTCAGAGCAACATGCTCATCACAAGACTTCGAAGCAAGTGATGATGAGGGTCTCGACACCGATGAAGAAGAGGCGTTCTTCATCAACAAATTCAAGAGGATGATGAGAAGAAGTAAGGGAACCAACCATTATGAGAAAAAGAACAAGGAAAGATCAAAGCCCAAGACGAAAAGAGCATGCTACAACTGTGGTGAATATGGACACTTCATTGTGGACTGCCCATATGAAGAGAGTAAGAAGAATAGAGAGGGAAAGTCCCAAGAGAAGAAATTCTTCAAGAAGAAGAATCCATCAGGACATGCTCACCTTGGGAAGGAATGGGACTCAAACGAAGACTCATCCTCCGAGGATGAAGAGAAAGTAGCAACACTTGCCATTGGAAGGAGCAAGCTTTTCCCAAACCTTGAAGACTTCAAGTCTACATGTCTAATGGCTAAGGAGGGAAGAAGAAAGGTTAAATCTAAACCATCCTCTTCTACTTCTTCACTCGATAGCTTCGATAGTAGTAGTGAAAATGAATCCATGCTTAAGGATCTAAGTAGGAGCACCTTAAAAAAGATGAGATTGTTGTCGGAAGAAATCTTTGAGAAGGATGAACTCATCAACCGTCAAGAATACATACTCATTCTTGAAAAGGAGATATATCACGAGCTTGAAGAAATCCTTGAGGTTGAATGGGAAAGAAGCAAGGCACTTGAGCGTGAACTCGCTTTGAGCAAGGAGACTTGCTCAAATCTTGAGGACACAACTATTGTGCTCAAGGATGAAATTGTTAACTTGACAAAAGTCAATAAGATCCTTGAAACACAAGTTGAGTCTCTCAAGATCAATGCACCTTATTCCTCTATGATTCCACCCTGCTCAAAGAAATCTTCCGAAGCAACTCAAACTTGCAAGTGCTCAAACTTAATCCTAAAACTCAAAGATAAACTCAAGTTGGCACAAAACAAGCAATCACTGAAAAGTGGGATCTTTGACAAGGAAAAATTGGCATATGCACGAAGTGCATATACCAATGTAAGACCTCCACATGTCAAAGATGGTCTTGGCTACTCTCGGGAGTGGAAGCAACATGCTAAAACTCCGAAGAATGGGAAAGACTTGATTGTATTTGTCAAGGACGGTTCATCCAACAAAGATAATGTAAAGAACGTTGCAAACTCATCTAATATGCCGAAAAATGAACCTCATCCTTTGTTCCATGACTTTAATGCTTCATATGTTTTATTGAGAAACAAATTTGGAAAGATCTATGCTAGGTATGTTGGGCCACTCCGCAAGAGTCCAAAACCTTGTGTGTGGGTGCCCAAGTGCCTCTTGACTAACCTCAAAGGACCCAACTCCGTTTAGGTACCAAAAGGTAAGGCATAACTCTATTTTATAGGCATACTCCTCCGGTGGATCAAAATGGGTGCTCGATAGTGGATGCACAAACCATATGACCGGAGAGAGAAGGATGTTTGTGGAATATGAGGAAAACAAAGATCCAAGTGAAGGAATATACTTTGGAGATAATAGCCAAGGGAAAATGCTTAGCACAGGTAAAATTGCTATCTCTCCCCATCATACTCTATCAAATATTTTGCATGTTGACTCCCTTGATTATAACCTTCTATATATATCCCAACTATGTGATAAAGGTTATAACTGTATTTTCAGTAACGAGGGTGTGACTGTCTTGAGAAGAAGCAATTACTTAATTGCCTTTAGGGGTGTGCTCAGGGGAAAACTTTATCTTGTGGATTTCACCACGGATAAAGCTCAACTTGAAACGTGCTTAATGGCGAAGACCAACATGGGATGGCTTTGGCACAGACGGCTAGCCCATGTTGGGATGAGGAACTTGAAAAAACTTCTCAAGGGAGAACACATTCTAGGCTTGAAAAATGTTATTTTTGATAAGGACTGGCCATGTAGTGCTTGTCAAGCCGGAAGGCAAGTTGGAGCTCAACATCCATCCAAAAATGTTGTAGGATCGAAGAGCACGTGAAAAGCTACCAGAGGGGGGTGAATGATAGATTAAAACTTTTCGCAGCGGAAACAACAAAAACCCCTCAGCAAAAAAATCAATCGGTTAAAGAAACCGTGCGTGCAAGTGTTTTCAAACGTGTTCAACCGTGACAAATCAAGTAGATAGGTATAGAATCAAGTCACGGATCTAATGCAACAAGAATCACTTGAAAACACGAAGTAAAACTTGAGATACGATCAAAACATTAAACGAAGATCAATGTGTTCTACCCGATATAAAACAGATCTGCAATGCTGCAAAGAAACTTGTGTATCTAAAAAACTACAGATCCAAAGCTCGTGAAAATTTCACAGATGATAGATAATTGAGTTTTGAAGACAACCCAAAAAGAATCACATCAATCGGATCTGTAAAACTCGAGTTATGAACGAAACACCGAAGCAACGTCGGTCTGTCCAGAAACTCGGCGAGAAAGACTTGACGAAAAACAAGTCGGACGAACAAGGCACAAAAGCTCCTCGAAACTATAAACTTTATTCAATAGAAACACAAGAGGAAAAGCCCAAAGTTCTCTACCCACGAGAGCTCTGACCTACCTTGCTTTTATAGACAGCCCTCAGGCTAAACAATCCAATCTAGGACTCCTACTCCTAATTGGACTCGTATCCTAACTTACCATAACTGCTCAGGACTCTCCTATTCGCAGATAGAAGCAACCGTGAGACTTCCAAACACCTTAGGAACGTCCTAAACATTACTAAAACAACTCAACTTCATGCCTAGCACGAAATCCTATCATAACCAACTCAAATCTTCCATATTTGAGTCATATCCGACTCAGCCTCAGCCTGAGTAGGCAATCCAGCCGGTTGGACCTTTCCGACCAATTCTTTACGTCCACTTCTCTTCATCACACCTTGGAACAATGTTGCCACGTCCATGCACTCCTTGCACACGTGCAAACACCTTCCAACGACGTACACGCAACCTTCATATGCACTGCCCTTGATCCAAACATGCTGCGCGACCTCCTGATCAACTCAACCACAGCTCCTCCCAAACTTGGTTGTTGGAACCACATATCCTCCCTGAGACTAGTCCAAGGATCCCGTCACCAGCCATGTCTTGAACTCAAGCAACACCTGCACATGAATAAACAACCAATTCTTCCGAGCACAAGTCCTCGATTTGACTCACGTTAGTTCGAAAACCACAACACCTTACATGAGCACGTCACATAAGCATGTTGCAAACCATATCAAATGATAACAGCCATAACCACCAAAAACACACCAAAAACTTAGCAAATTAATACTAAGCAAACCTTCCCATAAAGCAAGTTTGAAACATTGCGAGTTAAAAGCAAAAACAAGACGCTGCAGTTCTACGAGTTGAACTTCACGGGAGCTCCCTAAAAACAAGCTCCGGACCTCACAGAAGCTCTCCGGACCTTGCAGGAGCTCTCCGGGCCTTGCGTCGGACCTTGCCAACACTTGGGGGACCTAACAAAGAACTTGTCGGACCTTGCCACAGAAGAATGTTTTGGCAATATTCAAAACTTTGAATGTTAATGCTAACTTTTATCCTAATTGTCAATGTATTCAGCACACATAGGTCTCACAATCTCCCCCTTGATGAATGCATTGGCAACACCAATTAAAATCTGAACATTGGCTTATGAAAAGTTTTGAAAAGCTTTGAAAACTTATTTCTCCCCCTTTATTAATTTCTCCCCATTTTTTAAAATCAGAGAAGGAAGAAAGTGTATAACATATGCAAAGTGTAAAAAAAATCTCTCCTTATACATATTTCTCCCACTTTGACAATGTATTCAGCAAGGTTCAAAAGAGAAATTTTTAAATGTTATGAGCATATTATAACATATACATACAAAACAAAGCTCATCCAAGTCATACTATCAGGTTACTTACACTATCACATCAATGAGATACATAAAGTAGTGTAAGCCATGCTAGAGATCAAATGTATTTTTTAGTTTAAGCAATTCATGATCTCCCTTACTCAACTATTTCAAAACCTGAAAACATGACACTTGTTGCTGCATTTTTATTATTCATAATCATTTAAGGCACAAAGTTGATCATATGATATTTGCAAGAGATTATATGCCGCATCAGCCTTATTCTAACCAACCAAGCCAAGCCTATGTCATTTGACAATCAGAAGCTTAAGGACATGGTTTTAGTCATACACAATTCCTTCCAAGTTCATATCTTAGTGCAATGATAAGCAATCTCAAAAGAAGAAGTGCGATGCATGCATATTCTCTTGATCTTTTCTCAATTTTTTTATTTGAAAACTCAACATGTGAGCTGACCACTTGATTAATTTTTTATGATTAAAAGCACTTGTGAGCACGCAACAAGTTCAAAACAGCAAGAAAGTTCGATCATGACCAGATTTAGTGTAAGTAATTATTCCAATTACTAGTCATGGCAAAAACTACAAAATGTATAACATGAGTAATGTAATAAGAACTTTCAGCCTGTAAAAGGAATCACAAAGTCATATATGTATGAAATACTATGCTCATATTATTTTAGTTTTAGATTCACACATAGACTTTCAAAGTTTCAAAAACTCCCCCTCAATTTAAGCCATGAGGATGCATAACCCCTATTTCACTACGAATGAAGCAAGAACGAGTGAAATCCAAAGGTTTTGTAAAAATATCAGCCAATTGTAGTTCGGTATCGACATGGTGAAGCACAATATTTCCTTTTTCAACATTATCACGAAGAAAGTGATACCTAATGTCAATGTGCTTAGTTCTAGAGTGTTTCACGGGGTTTTTAGCAATACAAATTGCACTAGTGTTATCACAAAACAGTGGAACACTATCTAAATCAACCCCATAGTCCTTAAGTGTTTGAACAATCTAAAGAATTTGTGAGCAAGCGCTAGCCGCAGCTACATATTCAGATTCGGCCGTGGATTGTGCAACTGAACTTTGTTTTCTAGAGGACCAAGCAACAAGTGAATTACCAAGAAAATAACAAGCACCTGAAGTACTTTTCCTATCAATCCTACAACCCCAAAATCAGCATCCGAAAAAGCTTTCAAAGAAACGGTTGAGGAAGAAGGAAGAAAAATGCCAAATTCTTGAGTTCCATGTAGGTACCTGAGAATCCTTTTGATGGCTTGGTGATGTGAAGCACGTGGAGAAGCTTGAAAACGTGCACAAAGACATACACTGAATTGTATATCCGGTCTTGACGCCGTGAGATACAAAAGTGATCCAATCATACTTCTGTATTCTTTTTTATCGACCGGGTCACCATCTTCGTCAAGTTCAAGTGTTGTTGCTATTCCCATTGGTGTCCGAAGAGGCTTGCATTTGTCCATGTTGAAGCGCTTAATAAGGTACTTTGTATACTTAGTTTGATGCACAAAAGTTTCTTCTTTTGTTTGCTTGATTTGCAACCCCAAAAAGTATGTGAGTTCTCCCATCATACTCATCTCAAATTCTGAACTCATCATAGCTGAAAACTTGGACACGAGATCATGAGAAGCACAACCAAAGATAATATCATCCACATACACTTGAATGAATAATGAGTCATTGCCATGCTTAAGTACAAAAAGAGTTTTATCAACCTTGCCCATGGTAAACCCCTTTTCAAGTAAGAATGATTTTAACCTATCATACTATGCTCTAGGGGCTTGTTTTAGACTGTACAAGGCTTTGGACAATTTGCAAACATGATTAGGAAAATTTGGATTTTCAAAACCCGGTGGCTGCTTAACATAAACCTCCTCCTCTATGTAGCCATTAAGAAAAGCACTTTTAACATCCATTTGATATAACTTGAAACCTTTAGATGTAGAAAATGCTAATAAAATTCTTATAGCTTCTATTCTAGCAACAGGAGCAAATGTTTCATCAAAATCTAGACCTTCAATTTGAGTGAAACCTTGAGCAACCAACTTAGCTTTATTCCTAACCACAACCCCATCCTCACTTTGGTTATTTTTAAATACCCATTTAGTTCCAATTAATGTGTGACCTTGAGGTGGAGGTACAAGTTTCCAAACATTATTTCTTTCAAAATTTTCTAACTCTTCTTGCATGGCATTAATCCAAGATTCATTAGTGAGTGCGTGTGATATATCCTTGGGTTCAAAAGAAGCAACAAAAGCAGAATGAGCATGAGAGTTTAGATCGCAAAACCTGGACCGAGTGACTCGTTCATGCAAGCTTCCAATGATTTGTTGTGGAGGATGACTTTTGAGTACTCGGAGGGGAGTAGACACTTCACAAGCACCTTCTTCTTCATGTTCGGACCTTTGATTAGGAGAGCTTGTTGATTGAGGAAGGTCCGCACCAGTAGTAGTGACTGTTGGTGCTGGTTGTGGTGCAAAATCAGCAGCTTGATCGTTATTTACTTCCGAGTTTTCGGGCAGCAGCACCACTTCTTCATCTTATTCAATAAAAATACTCTCCCCCTATGGATATGGATCCGGACCTGTAATATCGGAGCTAGTACTTGGGCTAGCTTCATCAAAAGAAACCTTGCAAGTCTCCATAATTTTGTTAGTGTCAAGTAAAAGCACACGGTAGCCTCTAGTATGAGATGGATAACCAAGAAACATGCCATCAACAGATCTAGCTTCAAATTACCAAGATTACCATGTTTCTTAACAAAGCATTTGCAACCAAAAACCCTAAAGTGTGTAACAATAGGCCTATGTCCAAACCGGAGCTCATATGGGGTTTTTCCAAGCTTAGCACGCAAGAAAACACGATTTGAGACATAACAAGCGGTTGCAATTGCATCAACCCAAAATTTCCTAGGAGTTTGATATTCATCAAGCATAGTCCTAGCCATCTCAACTAAGGTCCTGTTCTTTCTTTCTACGACACCATTTTGTTGTGGTACATAGGGTGAAGAGTATTGATGATCTATTTCATTTTCAGCACAAAAGTGATCAAAGGATTGGTTTTTAAATTCAGTCCTGTTATCACTTCTAATTGCTTTTAATGATCCTGGGTGATCAATAGATAATCTAAGAAATAAAGTTCTAAAATGATTAAAAGCTTCATTCTTAGATGCCATAAAATAAACTCAAGAATATCTAGAATAATCATCAACAATCACAAGCACATACCATTTACCTCCGAAGGATTGAACACGTGCCGGACCTACTGTGTCAAAATGTAAAAGTTGTCCCGGTTCAGCTGTCATGGTCATTGTGAGAGGAGCATGTGAACCTGCAACAAACTTAGCATGTCTACAAGAAGAGCACACAATATCATTGTCCTTTTTAAGCTTCGGCAGCCCACGTATGCGATCGAGAGCACTAACACGAGTGAGATGATCAAAGCCTATGTGACCAAGTCTACGATGCCGAAAATATAGATCCTTTATATCATTAGCAACTAGACACCGATGCTTAGAAGTTGACAAATCAAAATCAGCTTTAAAAACTCTTCCAAACCTAGACATGTTAAACAAAAGCTCACCTTTTGAATCTACAACCTTGCAGCAATTTTTAGCAAAGCTAACCTCTAGATTTTCATCTAGCAATTATGAAACCGAAAGCAAGTTGTATTTCAAATTTTTAACAAGTGTCACATCTTTCAAAGTGTAGAGATTGTTTACTCTAACCGAACCTTTAGCAATTATGGGAGTAGAAGAGTTATCGGCGAAAGTAACATTTTCTACACGTGACACAAAAGAGAGAGAGGAGAACCATTCTTTGTTACCGGTCATGTGGCGTGAGCAACCTGAATCCACAATCCAAATGTTCTCCTTCCTCAAACGTGAAACCTACACAGTAGCACAATACGTCGATGACTCAATACTGGGGTTAGTTAAAAGACTTTTAGGAATCCATTACTGAGTCACACGACGTCCAGCAGGAATAACACGCGAAAGCTGAGAAGGTACAGCAGGTTTATGAGCCAAACATCGAAAATTTTTGTTCCCAACTACTGACTTAGAAGATGTGTTATATGTAGCACAAAAAACAGTAGGTCCGAGAGCAAGTTTTTGACTCATTACAGCAGGTTGCAAGCTCCGAACATTCGGTCTAGCAGATTTTGCTTGGTTGTTATGTGATCTAGCAAGTATTCTTTGTTTCTTATCGTATTTAGCTATTCTATAACAAAAATCCATGACATGACCATCTCTACCACAGTAGGTACAATGAAAAATAACCTTATTATCATGTCTAGATGAGCAAGCAACACATTTATTAGAACCCGAATGGGACAGTACTCCTGCAGATTTGAAAATCACCTCTTTTTGTCTAGGAGCTGTTTGAATCAAACCGCTTCCTAATGACTTTACAACTTTAGGTGGGTGTGCCTTAGCATGAGAATGAGAATTAAAACCTAAACCAGTTTTATCATTACAAGACTTGGAAGAATTCAGCAGCAAGTTTAGGTTCTTATTTGCATTAGAAAACCGATCTAGTGTCCTATGCATGTCATCAAGTTTATTGGACAGATCAAAGCAGTTTTCACATGAAGTTTTTCCTTTTAGTTTGCAATTTGAACAATATTTAACTTCATGCACACGTAAAGCATTGTTCAAAATAGAAATCTCATTCATAGCATCATTTAGTTTCTTATTCAGATCATCACATGAAGAACAATGCAAATCAATTGTAGAACAACAAGCATCTTTCAAAATTTTATCATTAAGTGCAGCAAGCTCTTTGTTCTTTTCAATTTCAAGTTCAAGTTTATCAAGTGTAGATGCGTGTGCACTTCTTAAAGAGGATAATTGTTCATAAATCAAATCACATGAGGAACAAGAATCATCACTAGGAATCAAAGTTTTTAAAGGATTAATTTTAGATTCTAGTTATTCAGTTTTAATAGCATTGTTCCTAAGTTTTTATCCTTTTTCTTTAATATAACAGTGGCACGAGAAATAGCATCACACATTTCTTCACAAGTGGGACATACCTCTTCATCGTCGCTGTTGTGTTCTGCCTCCTCGGAGCTTGAACTTGACTTGCTCGCCATGCAGCACATATTTGCCATAGCTTCTTCATCTTCATCACTACCGGTGTCCACATCACTTGAGCAAAAATCTTGTAGTGCAGAGATCATACTATGCACTATGTTGCGCATTGATAAATCTTTCTTCTTATTCTTTGCAAACGATTTCTTCGGCCTTGTTTGCTTTTCTTCACGTGAAGTCGGACCTGAAAGGTTAGGGCACTCCGTACGAAAATGTTCTGTCTTACCACATTCAAAACATCGTTGAGGTCCGGAGCTTCCTCTCCTTCTAGTTCTCACATTTTGCAATGCTTTTGAGAATCGAGTAGAGATGAGTGCAAGCTCCTCCTCTGGAAACTCTTCAATATGTTCAAGGGTTAGAGAGGACAGCAAAGAGAGTGCACCACTAGATGATGATTGACTAGAACTAGACATGTCACGTTGCGAAACAAATGCAATAGACTTGTTGGGGTTTTTACGTGAGATGATGTCAATTTCATGAGTTTTCAATTTAGAATAAAGCACGTCTAAAGTAAGAGAACTCATGACAGTAGATTCACGAATAGATGTAACTTTCATCTCCCAAATTGACATATCTAATGCTCCTAACAATTGTCTAGCATTTTCAGCATCTGAAAAGTTAACATTGACACTACGCAAGTTGCTGAGAATTTTATTAAAGCGAGCAAAAAGGTCGTCAATTGACTCACCGGGTTGCATCTAAAAACGCATGTATTCTTTCTTGAACATATCTTGCCTTACCTCCTTGATCGTATTGAATCCTTCATGGTAGTCACAAAGAGCTTTTCAAACATCATATGCAGATCAGAGGTGTGCAACACGGTCGAAGTCGCTTTGAGTCAATCCTTGGATGATCAAGTTGCGAGCCTTGTTGTTGTTGTCAACATCTCTCATGTTCGCAGCCGTAACTTGATCGTTGGGTGGTACATCGAAGTTCCGGTAGACCTTTTCCCATATGGCGAAGCCTTGCGCCTGTATGTAGGCCTCCATCCGCGCCTTCCAAACCTGAAAATCGATGCCATTGAACACACAAGGTTTTGCGGAGTACTTCTCCATGATGGTTAGTCAAAACACGTGCAAATCACAAAGATTAGAGCACCTTGGCTCTGATACCAATTGTAGGATCGAAGAGCACGTGAAAAGCTACCAGAGGGGGGTGAATGGTAGATTAAAACTTTTCGCAGCGGAAACAACAAAAACCCCTCAGTAAAAAATCAGTCGGTTAAAGAAACCATGTGTGCAAGTGTTTTCAAACGTGTTCAACCGTGACAAATCAAGTAGAGAGGTAGATAATCAAGTCACGGATCTAATGCAACAAGAATCACTTGAAAACACGAAGTAAAACTTGAGATACGATCAAAACATTAAACGAAGATCAATCTGTTCTACCCGATATGAAACAGATCTGCAACGCTGCAAAGAAACTCGTGTATCTCAAAAACTACAGATCCGAAGCTCGTGAAAATTTCACAGATGATACATAATTGAGTTGTGAAGACAACCCAAAAAGAATCACGTCAATCGGATCTGTAAAACTTGAGTTATGAATGAAACACAGAAGCAACATCGGTCTGTCCGGAAACTCGGCGAGAAAGACTTGACGAAAAACAAGTCGGACGAACAAGGCACAAAAGCTCCTCGAAACTATGAACTTTATTCAATAGAAACACAAGAGGAATAGCCCAAAGTTCTCTACCCACGAGAGCTCTGGCCTCCCTTGCTTTTATAGCCAGCCCTAAGGCTAAACAATCTAATCTAGGACTCCTACTCCTAATTGGACTCGTATCCTAACTTACCATAACAGCTCAGGACTCTCCTATTCGCAGATAGAAGCAATTGTGAGACTTCCAAACACCTTAGGAACGTCCTAAACATTCCTAAAACAACTCAACTTCATGCCTAGCACGAAATCCTATCATAACCAACTCAAATCTTCTATATTTGAGCCATATCCAACTCAGCCTCAACCTGAGTATGCAATCCAGCCGGTTGGACCTTTCTGACCAATTCTTTACGTCCACTTCTCTTCATCACACCTTGGAACAATGTTGCCACATCCATGCACTCCTTGCACACGTGCAAACACCTTTCAACGACGTACACGCAACCTTCATATGCACTGCCCTTGATCCAAACATGCTGCGCGACCTCCCGATCAACTCAACCACAGCTCCTCCCGAACTTGGTTGTTGGAACCTCATCTCCTCCCTGAGACTAGTCCAAGGATCCCGTCACCAGCCATGTCTTGAACTCAAGCAACACCTGCACATGAATAAACAACCAATTCTTCCGAGCACAAGTCCTCAACTTGACTCACGTTAGTTTGAAAACCACAACACCTTACATGAGCACGTCACATAAGCATGTTGCAAACCATATCAAATGATAACAGCCATAACCACCAAAATACACCAAAAACTTAGCAAATTAATACTAAGCAAACCTTCCCATAAAGCAAGTTTGAAACATTGCGAGTTAAAAGCAAAAACAAGACGCTGCAGTTCTATGAGTTGAACTTCACGGGAGCTCCCTAAAAACAAGCTCCGGACCTCACAGAAGCTCTCCGGACCTTGCAGGAGCTCTCCGGACCTTGCGTCGGACCTTGCCAACACTTGGCGGACCTAACAAATAACTTGTCGGACCTTGCCACAGAAGAATGTTTTGGCAATATTCAAAACTTTGAATGTTAATGCTAACTTTTATCCTAATTGCCAATGTATTCAGAACACATAGGTCTCACAAATGTCATGACGACTACAAGACCTTTGGAGCTACTTCACATGGACCTCTTCGGTCCAATCGCCTACATAAGCATCGGCGGTAACAAATATGGTCTTGTTGTTGTAGATGATTATTCTCGTTTCAACTGGGTGTTCTTTTTGCATGACAAAGGCGAAACTCAAAGTGTGCTCAAAAAATTCTTGAGAAGAGCTCAAAATGAGTTCTCCTTAAAAATCAAGAACATAAGGAGCGATAACGGCACCGAGTTCAAGAACACTCAAGTGGAAGAATACCTGGATGAAGAAGGCATCAAGCATGAGTTTTTAGCCCCTACTCCCCTCAACAAAACGGGGTGGCTGAAAGGAAGAATAGAACTCTTATTGAGATGGCAAGAACCATGCTTGATGA
This sequence comes from Neostapfia colusana, assembly GCA_030760725.1. Lineage (NCBI taxonomy): Eukaryota > Viridiplantae > Streptophyta > Magnoliopsida > Poales > Poaceae > Neostapfia > Neostapfia colusana. The sequence goes on along the minus strand of JASWHV010000010.1, from coordinate 1,465,957 downwards.
GTATAAGACGTTGGACCGGTTTTGAGAGAAGCGGTTAACACCACTTGCCATGCCATAAACCAGTTGTATCTTCATCGACTTTTGAAGAAGACGTCATACGAACTTCTAACTGGTAACAAATCCAACATCTCTTATTTTCGTGTCTTTGTGAGCAAGTGTTATATTCTAAACAAGAAGCCTAGGACTTCGAAGTTTGCTTCAAAGTCTGATGAAGGTTTCTTGCATGGTTATGACTCAAACACCTACGCTTATCATGTCTTCAACAAATCCTTCAGAATTGTTGAAATAGCGAGAGACATAGTGTTTGATGAGACTAATGGCTCCTAAGTGGAGCAAGTTGATCAAAGTGTGCTAGATAGAGAAGATGCTCCACAAGAAGCACTTAAAAGGATGGCACCTGGAGACATTTTTCATCAAGAACATCCTCAAGACTCAAATGATCATCCAACAAACGAAGACACCTCTCCCTTCCATGATCAAGCTCAAGATGAGCAAGGTCAACCTCAACAAGGTCAGAACAATCAAAGTCAAGAAGGAGGATTGGATCAGGGGGGAGACGAAGAAAAGAGCAACAATGAAGATGAAGATCAAAGAGTTCAACCACCTCATCCAAGAGTGCACCAAAGTGTTCAACGGGATCATCCTGTCGACAACATACTAGGAGATATCTCCAAAGGGGTGACCACTCGCTCTCGAATGGCTAACTTTTGTGAACATTACTCTTCTGTTTCCTCTTTGGAGCCCCGTAAGGTAGAAGAAGCACTACAAGATCCGGATTGGGTGGTAGCCATGCAAGAAGAACTCAATAATTTTGAAAGAAATCAAGTGTGGGAACTCGTGAAGCGACCAAACGTAAATGTTGTGGGAACCAAATGGGTATTCCGCAACAAGCAAGACAAGTATGGGGTTGTAATAAGAACAAGGCAAGACTTGTTGCAAAGGGATATGCACAAGTAGAAGGTTTGGATTATGATGAAACTTTTGCTCCCGTAGCTAGGCTTGAATCAATTCGTATCTTGCTTGCTTTTGCTAACTCACCATGATTTCAAGCTATACCAAATGGATGTGAAAAGCGTTTTCCTCAACGGTCCAATCAAGGAGGAAGTGTACCTGGAACAACCATCTGGATTTGAGGATGATAGGTATCCTAACCATGTCTTTAAACTTCAGAAATCCCTCTATGGCCTCAAATAAGCTCCTAGAGCTTGGTATGAGTGTCTTAGCGACTTTCTTATTAAAAATGGTTTTAGGATAGGAAAAGCCGACTATACACTCTTCACTAAGCATTTTAACAATGATTTATTCGTGTGCCAAACATATGTCGATGACATTATATTTAGTTCTACTAACAAAGCTTTGTGTGATGAGTTTTCAAAGATAATGAACGAAAGGTTCGAGATGTCAATGATGGGAGAATTGAAGTTCTTCCTAGAATTCCAAGTCAAACAACTCAAGGAAGGAACATTCATAAGTCAAACCAAATATACTCAAGACATACTTAAGAGGTTCGACATGGACAAAGCCAAACCCATCAAGACTCCCATGGAAACCAACGGACATCTTGACCTTAATGGAGATGGTCCAAGTGTGGACCAAAAGGTATTTCGTTCCATGATAGGCTCTTTTCTTTACCTTTGTGCATCTAGGCCCAACATAATGCTTAGTGTATGTATGTGTGCACGGTTCCAAGCCGCTCCTAAGGAGTGTCACTTGACGACCGTTAGGCGGATTCTTAGATATTTGGTTCACACTCCTAAACTAGGACTTTGGTATCCCAAAGGATCCAAGTTCAATCTCATTGGATACTCCGATGCCGACTATGCCGGTTGTAAGGTAGATAGGAAGAGCACGTCAGGGACTTGTCAATTTCTTGGTAGGTCCTTGGTCTCGTGGTCTTCAAAGAAACAAATCTCCATTGCCTTATCCACAGCCGAAGCGGAGTATGTCGCAGCCGGGAGTTGTTGTGCACAACTCCTATGGGTGCGACAAACTTTTAATGACTATGGTTACACATTGAGCCATTTTACACTCCTATGTGACAATGAGAGTGCCATCAAGATTGCTCACAATCCCGTGGAGCATTCTAGAACCAAACACATTGATATCCATCACCATTTCCTGCGATATCACTCTATCAAGGGAGATATCATTATCTCTCATGTTAGGAGTGAGAAGCAATTGGCGGACATCTTCACAAAACCCCTTGATGAGAAACGCTTTTGTGACCTAAGGAGTGAACTGAATATCTTAGATTCTCGAAACATTGCTTGAGGCGTGCACATCTGGTTGTTGTTTGTAAACTTCAAAAATTCGCATGTTTTCAACATACTACCCTAATCCTTTTTACTCTATGAAAACTATATTCAAAAGGATTCCTTGTCAAATATTGTCATTGTTTGTTTGATGTATGCTTACTGACCATGTTTGCCAAAGATATTTGCAAAAACTTGTCCAAAAAGGATCATGTTCTTAAGCTAAAATTCAAACTATATGAATTTCAGCATAAAGCCGGACTAGTCCGCCCATGGGATGGACAAGTCCAGGCTGTCAAGGTCGGACTTCTGAGCGGACAAGTCCAAACCAGACTACTCTGCCTGGGAGGCCGGATAAGTCCGGCCCCAGAGAAGTCCAGCTCTGGTTCGCCAACCGGACTTGTCCGGGCACCAGGCCGGACTAGTCCAGCCCCTGGGGACTTAACTTCCCAGGGGCGGCCAGACCCCTTCTCTCACCCTTCACACTCTCACTTTCAACCCTCTCAAGCCGAAAACACCCCCGATTGGCGATTTTCGCTTTCCTCCACCAAAAATCTTGTCAAATCCACGGATTGGAGCCCTAAGGAGTGCGGAAATCCTTCCCCGTGCTTAGTTGCTCAAGCTTCGACTTCGATTTCATCACATTTGAAGTTTTGTAGAGGTATTCTTGACCTAACCAAAAATCCTTTCATTTCTTCATTCTTAGGTCTTTTGCTAGAAACCTCTTCACAAATGTCGGTCCTAGTGTCAATGCGATCGTAGCCTAGGAGCATTACAACTTAATTCAAAGTTTTCGCGAAAAATTGTTAGGGTTAGGGTTCTTCCTGTATAACCCGGACTAGTCCGGGTTCGGGCGGACAAGTCCGTTCTCGGGCGGACTAGTCCGACCCTTTAACGGACAAGTCTGGTTTACACAGGACAAACTCCAACTTTAGCCATTTTTGGTGAATTCCTTCGCAATATTCCACTCCCTTGACCTCTTATCTCTTGTTTCTCAAGCAATATGTCGGACTCTGAACAAATCTCTCCTATGCCAAGTCCCACGACCGAGGAGGCTCGACAAGCCCTTCTTCGGCACATTGCCGAAGAGAGGGCGGCAAAGGAGGCCCAAGCGGCTAAAGAAGCCGTCCATCGAGAGGCAAGAACAAAGAAGAAACATGATCTCGACGAGGAGGCAGAAATTGCCCAAGCCGTTGAAGAATCCTTGAAGGATCAATGGAGAAAGAAAAGGGCCGAACGTGAAGGCCAAAAGCTCCCAAGCTGCTAGTGCCTTAGAGCCCAAGAGGAAGAGGCTGGTCACTTTGGGAGGTAAAGAGCGGGAAAAGGAGAAGGAATCCGAGGGTAGGGTTCCTCGTGATCCGAAGAAGGGCAAGGCTCCACTCTTGAGGAGCCCAAGAACAAAAAAGGCAACTGCCAAAGCACCGACAAACAGGGCAGGAGGCATAGTAATCAAGGAGAAAGGGCAACCGAAGCCCATCGGCCCCTTGAAGATGGCTGCTCCTCTAGAGATCCAAATCGACAACCCAACAATCCGGCATTTGTATTCAAAGGGAAGGGGGCTGAGAAGGCGAGAAGGCTGAGGATGGACAACATCTATGACTATGAGAAGCACACAACCGACCCTAGGTTTTGGTGTGACTTCCACTGCGATTACTACCGCTTAGTGTACCTAAAGATGAAGACTCCAGTCACCCAGGCTTAATGGGTAGATTGGGACTACATGGCCAAAAGGGAGCACTAAGCCTTTGATGCCGTGATTGAAGTCGCAGAATGCCATGGAATCAAGAAAATCTTGGGCTTCAAGTATGACTGGAACATTGAGGTGATCGTGCAGTTTTACACCACTATGTACTTCTCCACCTACGGTGACCGGAAAATCACCTGGATGACTCATGGAGAGTAGTACTCAGTCACCTATGAGAGGTTTGCCCAGATACTTGGCCTTGAGGAGCACTTGGACCATGAGATTATCATTTCCAACCTCAAGGCAGCGGACAGGGATCAGCTTGACTATATGTAGCCTAGTCATGTTCCCTATGAGGCCGGGCTTGCTAGGAACATCAAGACATTCTATAGCATCCTCAACCGAATTTTGAGGAGAACTATAGCCCCTAAGGATGGAGATGCAGGGGTAATTCAAGGAAAATTTAAGGCATCTCCTCCTCTTGATAGATGGTGAAGAGAAGTTCAACCTTGTTGAGCACATTTATGATGATATCTTCAACATCTCTCACACTCCCAACCGCTCATATGGGTATGCACCGTATATCATGTGCTTAATTGAGAAGGTGTCGGGGATAGTCTTTGTCAAGGATGTCACTCATCGACCTCTCCGTCCTCAGCTACCCCCCAATGTGCCAGAACCCTCAAGGAGGAAAAATGCTCAACCTCCTTCCAACTCAGCGACCCCTTCTAGCTCAGCGACTCCCCCATCATCTCCTCCTCCGTAGTCCATGAGCGGATTCTTCAAGTGCTTCAACGCACTTTCCGCCTCTTATCGGCGTGTGGAGGTCCGGAGTCGATGCATGGAGAGGCGTCAGGAGAAGTATCTCAAGGTTGTGTGTGACAAGCTTGAGGTACCCATGTCTCCTCCCGAGGAGAGTGATGGGGAACTCACTCCATATCCAGAGTTCACCGCCGATGAACTCGCCCAGTTCAGGGAAGATGGAAGCTCCTCCAAGGTCGTGCCTCCATCCACCACCGCCGACGACGAGGAAGAGGATACAGAGGCTATGGAGAGCGATGAAAATTGTGATGAAGAAGAAGACGAAGAAGATGACGAGTAGACTTAGGCGTATCTTCTTCCCTCTTTTCTTTTTTGGTGCCTTGATGCCAAAGGGGGAGAGATGGGAAAAGGATGTTCTTTTTTTTCATCTTCTAGTCTTGTAATAGATCTTTTGGACATCTATGTTTTTGGCATGACTATCTTGTAATAGATTTTTGGACATGGCTATCTATGTTTTATGCATGACTATTTTTTGTGTAACACTACGTGTTGGATTTTATAGTTGTTTATGCTTATTATCTTACCACGTTTTTTGAGCATAATACGTAGGCACCCCACCATAACATGTGAATGTATGCCAACTCACCTCTTTTATTATTGCATACATTCAGGGGGAGTTTTGCATACGTATACTTGTTATCAAAATCAATTTTTTCCTCTTATGTTGTAACTTAATGTGTTGTCATCAATCACCAAAAAGGAGGAGATTGTAAGTGTATCTAGGTATCCCCGTGGGTTTTGGATGATTGATGACGACAAATTAAGAGACTAATGAGCTGAGATGATCATAAGCACATGACATTTCCAAGGCGGACACCTAAACTCTCAAAAAGGAAAAAGATGAAGAACGACGTCAAAGACTCGAAGAATAGAAATTAGGGTTTCACTTGAGTCTTTAGTAGGCTAGCCGAGTAAAAGTGAGAGTATGTGTGTCAAGTGCATTGAGATTATAGAAGAGAGCTCAAAGCGTTAGAAGTGTCAAATCCTTAGTGGAGAGTGGTAGAGAGGTAAAGTTGGGCAGGCCGGACTTGTCCGGGCCAGAGGCCGGACTAGTCCGGAAGCCCCACGGATTAGTCCGTTTTGGGGCGGACTAAGAGTTCCTGACTGAGTTCGGACTTGTCCATTTTGAGACGGATGAGTCTGTTTCTCTGTTGAAAAGAGTGGTTTGGGACTAAGTCGTGGTAGACTGGACTTGTCCGCCTTATGGGACGGACTAGTCCGGGCTAGCCAGACTTGTCCGGTTTCACCCGGACAAAGAGTCCCTGAGTGAGTTCGGGCTAGTCCGTTCTGAGGCGAACTAGTCCGCATGATTGTGAGATGAGAGCTCCCACGGCTAAGTCTTGGTGGACCGGACTTGTCCGCCTGAGTGGCCGGACTAGTCTGGGTCCCCCAGACTTGTCTGTTCTCACCCGGACAAAGAGTTCCTATGTAAGATCGGACTAGTCCGGTTTGAGGCGGACTGGTCCGGACTTTTGGTAGGTGGCAACGGTTGGCTTCGGGACTTCTATAAAAAAGATGCCCCGACTTCATTTAAAACCCTCTGGAACCCTAGCGCCGCCACAGCCTTCCAAGAGCCTCTCCAAGCCTTCTCCATTGCCTACTCACCCTCTTGAATCAAATCTTTAGTGAATTTGGGTGTGTGAGAAGAGGAGAAGGAAGAACTTCACATTTAGGCTCTTGGAGTGATCTCGTGCACTTGGTGTGATCTATGGCTTGTGAGATCTGTGAAGTTTGTGGAAGTGATCAAGTGGGAGCCTTGGATTGTGAGCAGCCCCAAAACTTTGTAAGTTCACCCCTGAGATAGTGAAGAACCGGGTTGGCCTTAGTGGCGACTTGGTGAGGAAAGGGTTGTTAGACCCGGTACTTTGTGGACTCCTCAACAGGGACGTAGATTTCTAAGTGGAATCAAACCTCAGGAAAAAATCTCTTGGGATCTCTCTTGCATTTATATTTCTTTGAACGTCAAGATTACTTAGGGTTTACTTTGATTAATTCGCTATTAGAGTATACATCATTACAATCCTGCAATCTATCTCAATATTCTATCACACTTGTCGTATAGGATTGCATGTTGGTTTATCCATATTTAGTTAAACTAAAATCTGAAGAAAAACCCATTAAAATCAAGTTTTAGGTCTTTCCAACAGTTTGACCAGACTAGTCCGCCCCTGAGCCAGACTAGTCCGACCCCTTTTAGGTTTTTCAACAAGCTGACCGGACTAGTTCGGAACTTGTGGTCTAATCTTGTTTAATTAAGTCATTTCAGACATTTTAGCCTATTCACCCCCCTCTAGGCAATTTCAAGGTGGAATGTATATTTAGCAGCCGTGACTGGGGTGGATGGTCACAACTGGATGTATCCAGTTGCATTTGGATTTATAGACTCGAAAATAGAAGAAAATTGGAAGTGGTTCATGACTCAGTTGCACAAGGTTGTAGGGGATCTTTCTATACTTGCTATTTGTTCAGATGCTTGCAAAGGGTCACTAAATGCAGTGCATAATGTGTTTCCACAAGTTGATTAAAGAGAATGCTTTCGACATCTAATGCAGAATTTTATCAAGAAATTTTCTAGTGAGAGTGTTGGACACATGTGGCCTGTAGCTAGGGCATATGACAAGGATGTTTACGACAAGCACATGACCGCAGTTTATGCAGGTAACCCTAAAGCCAAGCAGTGGCTGGAGGAGTATCATAATTTGAAGTGGCAGAGGTCTGATTTCAATTCCATATCAAGTGTGATTATGTGACAAACAATGTAGCATAAGTTTTCAATAATTGGATCAAAGATATTAAGGATATGCCTGTTGTTGAGCTTGTTGACAAGATAAGAGGGATAATTATGATTTTTTTTCATAAAATAAGAAGAATTGGAGAAAGGATATATGGTAGGATACTACCAGCAGTTGTACAAGTCTTAAAAGCTAAGACTAGGGGGTTGGGGCATTTGTGTAGTCAAAGGTGATAACTATGTTGCTGAGGAGTGGGACACTTGCAACCCTAGGTTTGTCGTTAGGGCTCAATTGCATGAGTGCTCTTGCTATGAGTGACAACATACTGGAAAAAGCCTTGTCAACATGCTCTTTCATTGATAACGGCTCAACAAGTCAGAACTGTGATGATAGAGGACTTTGTTAATGACTACGAATCCGTGGAAAAATTTAGAAAAGTATGTGCTAGATTGGTAGATCCACTACCTCATAAGGACAAGTGGCCTAATGTGGACTTGCCATTTGAGGTAGGTGCACCCCTTATAAAAAGGGATGTTGGAAGACAAAGGAAAAATAGAACCAAAAGTTGCCTTGAAGGTGGGAGTGGTGGATCAAAATATGGTTCAACGTCTGCTGAAAATCATAATGAGAAGTCCAAGAAAATGATTAGAGGCAAAGTGAGATGTCCTAATTGTGGAGAATTGGGACATAGGAAAGCCAGCTATAAATGTCCACTCAATGGAACTAAGAAAAGGTAAGATTTGAGATTTTTCTTTCTTATGTTTGTTTCATCATGTGTTATTTACTTTGCCTCTTTGATTATTATAGAAAAAGAATGCCACGGAAAAATACTACCAAAGGATGGTCTCCTAAAGATTCAACCCAAGAGAAGTCATGTAAAACAAGAGAGTAAATAATGCAAGAGAGTCCAGGCATAGTGACAAGAGGGTACAAACTTACTGACTTGCACCATGTACGCATTATGTTAATACAATTTATTTGACTAATATATTTTCACATGTTCAGACGTCTAAGTATTCTTACGGGAGAAGGCACATCCCAGGAGACTTCTTCTCAGGCATTAGAGATCACTACTACCACAACTCTCAGGAAGATGACTCTGAGAAAGGCCAAGAGGAATTTACATATTTGATGTGTAAAGATTTATGAGATGTCAATTTATTTTGTGTGAACTTAGTTCTGGAGATTTGACATTGTATTAGGGTGCAAAGTATTACTTTACATGTCATTAGTGCAACACAGGAAGAGGCAATACAATAAAGAACTTCAACACTGAATGACCTTACTGCAAGCTAAATTATTATAGCTGAGACAACCTTGATTGTACTTTAACATCTGTATCCACAAAAATAGAAAAATCAACAGCATGTGCTACTACTAGCTCATCCTTTGCAGCATGCATGGCTTGTTGCGTGCCAATGAAAAAGGTGAAGACCCAAACGATCGACTGCAAGATTAGAAGCACACATGTTCTTTCTATTCTAGCTAGGCAAATGTCCTTAATTCGCTTTAATTTGGAGCAACTCGACAGCCGATGCTCTCACACATGTATGCATGCATCCACTTTTAGTTACAGTACTGTCAGTAAAATTTACAAAATTGCTAGCAAACTCGGGCGCCGGGTATGGCGCGGCTGCAGGCTCGGTCCTGGATATGGCGCTTAGGCGGGCGGGGCCGAGGCACAGGTAGGAGGCGGCGGCGGCTGCAAAAAATTTCTCGGGAGGAGATCCAGATTAGGAGAACAAATCATAAGGGCAGAATTGTTACTCCTGTTAGACACTGTGATTATGTGTGTGTCACAGGGGCATATTAGTCATTAGTGGGATTAGGGTTAGGGGTAGTTTAGTCCTTTTCCCCTCCTAATCCCTCTATATAATCAGACCTGTACCTCAGTATTATTATCATCTAATACATCCCACTATTTCTCCTCTAATATGGTATCAGCTAGGTAATCAAGGATTAGGGCTTAACCCTAATCCTCCTCCCCTGATGGCTGCGCCGCCGCCGCCACAGCCCCTCCACAGCGCCCCACCGCCGCAGCCCTCCCTCTGCGAGCCGCCGCCGCAGCCCTACCCCAGCTCGCCACCTCGCCGCCCCGAGCCCTGCTGGTCTGCCACACGAGGTGCCCCAGTCGCCACCGCCGCTGCAGCGCCTCTAGCCCACGCATTTGCGCCACCCGGCGGGGCCGCCGCCGGCGTGTCTCCAGCCCGCGAGGCCGCGCCCTGGGCTGCCGCCGGATCTGCGCCCGGGCCGCCTGATTTCGGGTAGAGCCAGCGTACGCCCGGGTCTGGGCTTGAATGGCAGGCGCCCAAGGGCGCCGCCACCGCCTGGGGGAGGGCTGGCGTGGCCGCCACCACCCCCTAGCCAGATGCCGCCGTGTCACCACCCTGGGCCATCGCACAGCCGCATCTGGCCGCCGCCGGCGCTCTTGCAGCCCCCACCGCCCATCCAGCCCCCAGCGCTGCCACCCCTCGAGCCGGGCTCGCAGCTGCCGGCTGGCCCGCCGCCGTCGCCTCTGCAGCACCCCATGACAGCGCCGCTGCTTGGCCCGCAGCAGCTGCAGCCGGCCTTTGGGCCGCCGGCCCTGCAGCCCCCCACAACGGCGCCGCCTGGCCCGCAGCCGCCGCCGGCCCCTGGCCCACAGCCGCTGGTGTATCTGGATCAACTGTTGCCTACTCGCTTGGCACGACCGTCGAGGGTCCACGCGTGTTGTCTTCCTTCCCGGCGCCGCCTGTCACACCCGGTTTTTCCGAAGAAACAACCAAGTGAATATCACATGTATGCCAGGATCATTTTCTCATACATGTGATGACAAATAGTGAAGCATCATTTATTACAAGCCAGGTGTCGAATATAAGTAAGTCTTACATAGTAAATGTCTCGATGGACAATAATAAGTTCATCACAAGTAAATAAACTAGCAGCGGAATATTATTCTTTTAGGGCTCCATCACAGGCGTTGCCCGGGGGTCTCCATGAACCTAAAAACCTTCCTCGGGTCCAAAATCTTGGTCATTATACACCACCTCATTATCTTGACCTGAGCAGCAATATAAACCAACAAAAATGCAAGGTTGAGTACCAATGGTACTCAGCAAGTGTGGGAAAATTGTATCATGCATGGCTAGAACAAGGAGAGGTTGAACTCATGGTTAAAGCACTACGCAATTAATACCTATCACCTTAGCTTATTAAGCACCTACATTACTACATAGGTGAAATGGTCCCAATCTCCCATCCCATCATCATAATCCAATAACTATACCATTATTTCCAATGTTAAGCTCCCCGCTTAACTTCCAAAACCATCAATCCTCTAATCATGAATAAGTCCAGGCCGCTCTTAACCGTGAGCACGGCTGTCAAGACAGTTTTGACTCTGCAGAGTTTGTACCACTGTACCCACATGTAGTGATTTCATCCCCCGTTGCCGGGTGGACTAAAAGAACCTCCATTATGCAAGTGGCTACGATCCACATTCACACTTCCCAGGTGTGCAGCCAGGAGATCACTACGAAGCCTTTACAAAGGGATTCCCGACGAGTGTGGGCCCACTGAGGTTTCATCCCTAACAGCATACAAGAGGCTCCAACCCCGCTGCAGTGGCCCCCTCTTGAGCCTTGCGGTTCATATGGTAGTCCAGCTGACACCTACTCCCCGCACCATCCAACACACCCATACTACGCCGGGGATACACCTAATTAATTGGCCAAGCTGCCCCATCTCAGCATGTGGTTGGCACTGTAAAGCCGGGTTACATGCTCCATGAACCGGTCCTTAGGATCCAGGCAAGTACTAAACACAAACCCAAGTCTCGTGCACCCAGCACACAACCAAAACATCCAACTTGCCTTGATCCCTACCTCTACATAATTCACAATGTCTCATTCAAGAGTATGGTAATATAAACTGATGATCTCATATCCCAAATATCCCATTCTAAGCATGGCTAAGCATATGCATGTAAAGAAATGACATGACAAAATAATATCCCAACCCAAGCTACAAGGAAACAAGGGTAATGCAATTCTAGGGAAACTTTCCTAGCATGGGTTTCATATTTCATTTGACAATGCAAATAATTCTATCTACACATCCTAGCATAGGATCAAAGTGGTCAAGGACACTTGCCTCCTTCTTGCTGCTCTTGAAATGGGTAGTCCTGATCTTGGAAAGGGATAACTTGCTCTTGAACAGGTTCTACTTCATACCATCACACATAGCAAAAGAAAACAACAATCATAAGACATAGTTCACACTTCTACTTCATACAAACCCCACATTCACATTTATAAAAGTTCTTTACCATTACATGTGTTGTGGTTACTTTATGTGTGTTGAGTTGTGGCTTGCATACACTTTTAACCATGTGTATATGATTCCTATTTTTTTTCCACATTTATGCTTACATACTATTTATATGGGTTTCCAATAAATTTCTTATATTCAACTACTACACTTTTTCACTACCAAGTGTATGTATGCAAAGTATTTTTCTTCTCCATATGTGCCTTCAGAATTTCTACCAACCCTAAACTGAATTCTTGGTATTTTAGAAACTCCATTTATCATTTACTAGTTGCTATATTTTCAGATTTATATTCCTATGCATAATTGTGTATTTTATTATGAAATTAGTAATACACATCATCAATACAGTATAGGTTCTGGTCCTAAATGATTTAATAACATATTTTGACCTTGGCTTCTGATGTAGACTGTTTCATAATTATTTTCCCTATTTTTCTATAACTATTCTTTACTTAAAAATGTGTCCCTATACTAATAAATGTGAATAATAGATGAAACAGATTCATTTCAGCCCAAAAATATATTTTTATCTCACTCCAAAGTTTTCTAAGTACTGAGAAAGTTTTTAATTAATTTTGACAATTATGTTTGTCCCCCTTTTTAATTTTTAAACACTAGTTACATATTCAATGTTTTAAATTAAATACTAAACAGGGCTAAAATAATGAATTCACCCCATTACAGGGTCTATAATATTATTTTCATAATTTCCAGGGGTCTAGCTACACTTATCAGAGGTGTTTTTCCTAATTTTTTTAAGTCCAGGGGCCAAAACTGATTTTTAAATGAATTTACATGATTTTCTGGAGTTCCAGGGGCTAGATCTGAAGTTTCCGGGGCTAGCTCTCAATTCCAGAGAACCCCAGGGGGTAGCACGTAAGAATTCCAGTCTTTATAACGCGGGGCTGACGTGGACCGTCCGATTTTAAACCGACGGCTGAGATTATAACATCGAACCGGTACGCGGGGATTTAAAGTCTACCGTGCGATTTAAAATAAACGGCGCACAAGCGGCCACGTCGCTCTGATCGAGCGCGGGCGGCGCTGCCGGCGATGCACGGCGGCGGGAAGCGGCGATCTCGCCGGAAAGTTTCGGATCCTCGAGAATTCTGCCTAAAACTGTGATCTTATGGCATAGATCGGTAGAGGGGAGGTCGGGGATCTCACCTCGGGGGTTTTCTTGAGCTCGGGGGTCCTGGAAAGTGATCGGCGGCGAGGTCCGAGGCAAAACCGCGGCGAAGCTCGTCGGCGCTGTGTTTACACCGTAAGTCTCCGAGTTTTCTGCACCTGCAAAGCTCCCCGGAGGCGGTGGATCAAGACCAGCGAGTTAGATCAGAGTTTCCGAGCTTAGATCGGCCAGAATTCACCGGCGAAGTCTCGGTGCTCACCGGAGTAAAAATCGGCGATCGCGTGGGAAAAACCGATCGGGACTGGGGTTTTTATAGCCGGGGGAGGGCGGTGAGTTGGTTGTGATCGAGTTTGAGTCTTCCGGGATCAGAATTCGGGCTGAGGGACGCGGTTTTCAGTCGGTTACGATCGCGCGCGCTCGGGGGGAAAAGTCCGGGCCGCAGACGCTCGGGGTTAGGGATGACAGGTGGGTCCCACCTGTCTGTGAGAGATAGCGCGGGCGCGCGGCTGCGGGATGGCGCGGGGGAAACTGGGCCGGCTGGCGGGTTTCGGCCCACTGGCCGGTTTTTTCCCGTTTTCTCTTTTTCTTTTTCCATTTCTTTTCTGTTTTGAGTCTAATTTGAATTCCAGTTTGAATTTGAATTTTTGCAAAACATGCAACACGTCCAAAAATTTTTAAATTCCCCTCTGAACATGGTTTAGGGTTTTGAATCAAAATTTGGGGTGTTACAGCTCTACCCCCCTTAAAAGAAATCTCGTCCTTGAGATTGGTGTTTCTAAGAAAACAATTCCGGAAATTGTGCCTTGAGCTCATCTTCCCGTTCCCAGGTGGCTTCCTCTTCTGAGTGATGCTTCCACTGCACCTTGCACATCCGGATTCTTTTATTTCTGGTGAGGCGTTCCATTGTCTCCAAAATCTTGTATGGTTGCTCGGCATAAGACAAATCTTCAGCTACATCCACTTCATTCATGGGTAACACCTCCTCAGGCGTCCTCAGGCATTTCTTGAGTTGTGACACATGGAATACATCGTGCACGTACGATAGATGAACTGGTAACTCTAGTTGGTACGCCACTTCGCCTTTTCTTTCCAAAACTTGAAAGGGTCCGATGTATCGAGGTGACAACTTCCCTTTCACCTTGAACCGACGAAGTCCTCTGATAGGGGACACCTTGAGATAAACATAGTCTCCCACGTTGAAAACGAGCTCTCTTCTTCGTACATCAGCATAACTCTTCTGGCGGGTTTGTGCTATCCTCAAGTTGTTGCGAATCTCCCTCACCTTCGCCTCGGCTTCTTGTAGCACTTCTGGACCAAACACTTTACTTTCTCCTGTTTGGTTCCAAAATAGGGGAGTTCTGCACTTCCTTCCATACAAAGCTTCAAACGGTGACATCTTCATACTAGCTTGATAGCTGTTGTTATAGGAAAACTCCGCATATGGTAAGTTCTTGTCCCAACTCCTATTGTTTTTGAGTGCACATGCCCTTAACATATCTTCAAGGATCTGATTGGTTCTCTCCGTCTGCCCGTCAGTTTGGGGATGATAGGCAGAGCTGAAGTTCAAATGGGTTCCCATGGTTTCATGCAACTTCTGCCAAAACCTCGAGGTGAACTGTGTCCCTCGGTCCGACACTATCTTCTTTGGCACTCCATGGTAACACACAATCCTTGACATGTACAATTCTGCCAATTTGGATCCGCTGTAGCTCTCTTTCACAGGAATGAAATGAGCTACCTTGGTTAGCCTATCAATAATGACCCATATTGAATCATACCCGGATTGGGTCCTAGGCAATCCCACGACAAAATCCATGCTGATTTCTTCCCACTTCCATTCAGGCACTTTGAGTGGTTGCAATAATCCCGTGGGCCGTTGATGTTCTACTTTCACCAACTGACATGTGTCACATAGGGCAACATGTTCCGCGACATCTCGCTTCATGCCATACCACCAATACCTGCTCTTGAGGTGCTGGTACATCTTCGTACTCCCAGGATGAATGGAATAGTCGGAGTCGTGAGCCTCCTTCAAAATTAATTCACGGATCTCTTTTACTTCTGGCACACAGATCCTTTTCTCGTGCCACACCGTTCCTTGTTCATCCTCTCTAAAACCAGGAGCTTTATCTTCCTTGATGAGCTGTCTGATCTCTTGTATATAGGGGTTGTTCCCGGTACTAGCTCAATTGCGAATTCCACGTCACGGTCGGGAGGCATACCTGGCAACTCCTCCGGAAAAACATCTGGATAATCCCTGATGGTCCTGATTTCCTCAACTTTCACCTCCACTTGATTTAATTTAATGTCCCTCCTAGGCTCGTGTATTGTTATGAACTTTACTCTGGTACCACTGGGATGAGTTAGTTCCACCGTTCTGGTCGAACAATGGATGATTCCTTTATGTTTGGTCAACCAATCCATACCCAAAATAATATCTATCCCTTGTGAATCTATCACTATGAGGTTAGCAGTAAATACTACCCCATTAATGTCTAGGCTCACTTTGGGACACACTTGTCTTGTCCTTATTTCTCCACCTGGAGAGTTTACCGCTAGCATATGGTTCATTTGTGTGGTTGCTAGGTCATGCTTCTTAACAAACCCTTTAGCAATGAACGAGTGGGTAGCACCAGAATCAAACAGCAGAGTTGCAAGGTGTAAATTGGCAGGAAACTTACCAACTACCACGTCGGGTGCCTCTTGTGCTTCCTCCATAGTGACATGGTTCACCCGTCCTCTCAATACATTCTGCTGTTGTGGCGGCGCAGGCTTCTTCTTTGGGCATTTATGGGCGTAGTGCCCCACTTCACCACAGCTGAAACATTGCACCCCAATCTTAGATGCCTGGCCCTTGTTGTCTTGGGGTTGGTTTGGGGGTCCTTGCACTGTTGGTCGAGGTGGATATGCGGGGCGAGGCTGCTGCACAAACTGACGTTGCGGCTGTGCTGGTGCTGCGGGAGGCCTGTAGTTTGGGTTGTACCCTCTTGGTGTTGAATAGGGTACCGCAGCACGGCTCGTCTGCCCCGTAGGTTGCTGCATCATACGTGGTCGGGTGTTGCTCCCTGAGGCCTGATGTGACCACCCGGCCTTCCTCTTATTCTCATTGTCCAGGGCCTTTAGCTTCCTTTCTACCACAAATGCTCTGTCCACCATCTTTTGAAAACTTTCATACTCATTTGAGGACATTTCACACTGCATTTCTGCGGTAAGCCCTTCCACGAAACAATCTTGTTTCTGCTCATCAGTCTCTATGTCTCTTGGAGCATAACGGGATAGTTGAGTAAATTTAGTGAGGTATTCCCTCACCGTCATGTTTCCCTGCTGCAGTCCCAGAAACTCTTTCCTCTTGTTTTTGAGTTCACCTCTTGGGATGTAATGGTTGCGGAAGCTACGCTTGAACTCTTCCCAAGTGATGTTCTCAGGGTCATGATGGGCGGCCACGTAGGCGGTCCACCAATCAGCAGCAGGTCCATGCAATTGATGAGAGGCAAACAGCACCCTCTCATACCCTTGGCATTGTATTATCCTCATCTTACTTTCAATAGTCTTCAGCCAATCATCGGCCTCCAGAGGTTCAGCAGCACTTGCAAACTTTGGAGGTTGAGTTCCTAGAAACTCACTCAACCTTGGTTGGCGTGGTGCAGCTTGTGTAGGTGGAACTTGATGCAAGTTGGCCACCACTTGAGTCAAGTTCTGGATGAGCTGATTTTGATTCTCCAGCATTTGGTGGAGAGGATCAACTTCTTCACGGCGACCACCCCTGTCCTGGCCTCCCGAAAGATGAGGGTTGCATGCCTCATCATTGTTGTTGGCGGGGTTGGCAGCACGTCCTTTTCCTCTTCCGGCCATCTGGCAGAATCAACAAATGTTAATTTGATACCATTTAGTATCATCTTACTACTTTCATTTGTTGGTACTTTGAGGTGTTGAGGCTTTGTTAAAATTTTTACGAGGGTTCATATCTCACACCAAATAAATGCACTATTATTTCCTGTGGGTTCACACACCAAAGCAAAACAATCTGAAGACGAGGCTGTGGACAATTGCTCATGGCTTCCACAACTCACGTCACACACCAAGCATCATCACACCATTAACTACGTAACGACTCGACTACTCGACCTCTTGCTAGCTAGGGGAAAGACTCTACACTACTCGTCCTCTTGAGCTGGCTCCTCGGGATCTTCCTCCTCATTTCGGCTACCTTCTGACTCTGCTTTGGGTGGGGAGGCTGCTGGTAGAGAAGTGCGACGACGCCTGATCGCTCGGCGATCCGGGGAGTCAGGAGTCCATGGATCACTCACAGTGACACACAGTTCATTCCCATCTCCTCTTTCTCTCACCTTTAAGCAAGCTCGCAGCAACACCTCCGTTTCCTTCAGGGTGTCTCGGACATCCTGAAGCTCTTGTTGACACTCCTGCAGTCGAGTGCTGAGCATAGCAGCATCCTCCAAGCACAAGTCCATGTGCTCATGGGAAGTCCCTTGCTGCACCGGTGGGTACTTGTACTCCGTAGTACCACTCTCACGTTGGAGGACATACATGTACTCAGTTTTGTCCAAGTGGCGACGATAGATGTGACTCTGGCAGGTGATGGCCTCCCAAGTGACATCTTTCTCCGCGTCAACTTGTGTTGCTCGACAAGCTGGAGAGTGGTGAATCTTAAGCAGCTGATTCTCGTGTATAATCCTCATCTCCGAACTCCATTCTTCCCTCTTCTCACGGATGGTCCTGGTGGAGTTGTAGTGGATGATTAGCTTGCCCGTATTGCCGGCGGCTTCGAGCATACGTCGAAGACGGCGCAACAAATCTCCTACTGCCAATCCGTAGGAAAGGTACGTCACTGGACGACTCTCCTCTCTTTCGGCAAGGGCAACTACGGGAACTCTCCCTCCTGTGGACTTACGAGCGGTGCGAATCATGCGAACCATCTAAAACAAAAGAATTTAAAATTAGGTTAGATAAAATCTCAAACAAAAATCCTATTTTGAAAGAAAGTTGGGGTAAGATGAAGAAAATGACTCCTTTAATAACACTTTTCCACCCACACCTTGGAAAATAGTTTTTAAGAAAATAAGGCCCTTAAATACGTCCATTTCTACCTAGGTCCACGTTCCTACGGGCAACCTTAGCTCTGATACCACCTCTGTCACACCCGGTTTTTCCGAAGAAACAACCAAGTGAATATCACATGTATGCCAGGATCATTTTCTCATACATGTGATGACAAATAGTGAAGCATCATTTATTACAAGCCAGGTGTCGAATATAAGTAAGTCTTACATAGTAAATGTCTCGATGGACAATAATAAGTTCATCACAAGTAAATAAACTAGCAGCGGAATATTATTCTTTTAGGGCTCCATCACAGGCGTTGCCCGGGGGTCTCCATGAACCTAAAAACCTTCCTCGGGTCCAAAATCTTGGTCATTATACACCACCTCATTATCTTGACCTGAGCAGCAATATAAACCAACAAAAATGCAAGGTTGAGTACCAATGGTACTCAGCAAGTGTGGGAAAATTGTATCATGCATGGCTAGAACAAGGAGAGGTTGAACTCATGGTTAAAGCACTACGCAATTAATACCTATCACCTTAGCTTATTAAGCACCTACATTACTACATAGGTGAAATGGTACCAATCTCCCATCCCATCATCATAATCCAATAACTATACCATTATTTCCAATGTTAAGCTCCCCGCTTAACTTCCAAAACCATCAATCCTCTAATCATGAATAAGTCCAGGCCGCTCTTAACCGTGAGCACGGCTGTCAAGACAGTTTTGACTCTGCAGAGTTTGTACCACTGTACCCACATGTAGTGATTTCATCCCCCGTTGCCGGGTGGACTAAAAGAACCTCCATTATGCCAGTGACTACGATCCACATTCACACTTCCCAGGTGTGCAGCCAGGAGATCACTACGAAGCCTTTACAAAGGGATTCCCGACGAGCGTGGGCCCACTGAGGTTTCACCCCTAACAGCATACAAGAGGCTCTAACCCCACTGCAGTGGCCCCCTCTTGAGCCTTGCGGTTCATATGGTAGTCCAGCTGACACCTACTCCCCGCACCATCCAACACACCCATACTACGCCGGGGATACACCTAATTAATTGGCCAAGCTGCCCCATCTCAGCATGTGGTTGGCACTGTAAAGCCGGGTTACATGCTCCATGAACCGGTCCTTAGGATCCAGGCAAGTACTAAACACAAACCCAAGTCTCGTGCACCCAGCACACAACCAAAACATCCAACTTGCCTTGATCCCTACCTCTACATAATTCACAATGTCTCATTCAAGAGTATGGTAATATAAACTGATGATCTCATATCCCAAATATCCCATTCTAAGCATGGCTAAGCATATGCATGTAAAGAAATGACATGACAAAATAATATCCCAACCCAAGCTACAAGGAAACAAGGGTAATGCAATTCTAGGGAAACTTTCCTAGCATGGGTTTCATATTTCATTTGACAATGCAAATAATTCTATCTACACATCCTAGCATAGGATCAAAGTGGTCAAGGACACTTGCCTCCTTCTTGCTGCTCTTGAAATGGGTAGTCCTGATCTTGGAAAGGGATAACTTGCTCTTGAACAGGTTCTACTTCATACCATCACACATAGCAAAAGAAAACAACAATCATAAGACATAGTTCACACTTCTACTTCATACAAACCCCACATTCACATTTATAAAAGTTCTTTACCATTACATGTGTTGTGGTTACTTTATGTGTGTTGAGTTGTGGCTTGCATACACTTTTAACCATGTGTATATGATTCCTATTTTTTTCCACATTTATGCTTACATACTATTTATATGGGTTTCCAATAAATTTCTTATATTCAACTACTACACTTTTTCACTACCAAGTGTATGTATGCAAAGTATTTTTCTTCTCCATATGTGCCTTCAGAATTTCTACCAACCCTAAACTGAATTCTTGGTATTTTAGAAACTCCATTTATCATTTACTAGTTGCTATATTTTCAGATTTATATTCCTATGCATAATTGTGTATTTTATTATGAAATTAGTAATACACATCATCAATACAGTATAGGTTCTGGTCCTAAATGATTTAATAACATATTTTGACCTTGGCTTCTGATGTAGACTGTTTCATAATTATTTTCCCTATTTTTCTATAACTATTCTTTACTTAAAAATGTGTCCCTATACTAATAAATGTGAATAATAGATGAAACAGATTCATTTCAGCCCAAAAATATATTTTTATCTCACTCCAAAGTTTTCTAAGTACTGAGAAAGTTTTTAATTAATTTTGACAATTATGTTTGTCCCCCTTTTTAATTTTTAAACACTAGTTACATATTCAATGTTTTAAATTAAATACTAAACAGGGCTAAAATAATGAATTCACCCCATTACAGGGTCTATAATATTATTTTCATAATTTCCAGGGGTCTAGCTACACTTATCAGAGGTGTTTTTCCTAATTTTATTAAGTCCAGGGGCCAAAACTGATTTTTAAATGAATTTACATGATTTTCTGGAGTTCCAGGGGCAAGATCTGAAGTTTCCGGGGCTAGCTCTCAATTCCAGAGAACCCCAGGGGGTAGCACGTAAGAATTCCAGTCTTTATAACGCGGGGCTGACGTGGACCGTCCGATTTTAAACCGACGGCTGAGATTATAACATCGAACCGGTACGCGGGGATTTAAAGTCTACCGTGCGATTTAAAATAAACGGCGCACAAGCGGCCACGTCGCTCTGATCGAGCGCGGGCGGCGCTGCCGGCGATGCACGGCGGCGGGAAGCGGCGATCTCGCCGGAAAGTTTCGGATCCTCGAGAATTCTGCCTAAAACTGTGATCTTATGGCATAGATCGGTAGAGGGGAGGTCGGGGATCTCACCTCGGGGGTTTTCTTGAGCTCGGGGGTCCTGGAAAGTGATCGGCGGCGAGGTCCGAGGCAAAACCGCGGCGAAGCTCGTCGGCGCTGTGTTTACACCGTAAGTCTCCGAGTTTTCTGCACCTGCAAAGCTCCCCGGAGGCGGTGGATCAAGACCAGCGAGTTAGATCAGAGTTTCCGAGCTTAGATCGGCCAGAATTCACCGGCGAAGTCTCGGTGCTCACCGGAGTAAAAATCGGCGATCGCGTGGGAAAAACCGATCGGGGCTGGGGTTTTTATAGCCGGGGGAGGGCGGTGAGTTGGTTGTGATCGAGTTTGAGTCTTCCGGGATCAGAATTCGGGCTGAGGGACGCGGTTTTCAGTCGGTTACGATCGCGCGCGCTCGGGGGGAAAAGTCCGGGCCGCAGACGCTCGGGGTTAGGGATGACAGGTGGGTCCCACCTGTCTGTGAGAGATAGCGCGGGCGCGCGGCTGCGGGCTGGCGCGGGGGAAACTGGGACGGCTGGCGGGTTTCGGCCCACTGGCCGGTTTTTTCCCGTTTTCTCTTTTTCTTTTTCCATTTCTTTTCTGTTTTGAGTCTAATTTGAATTCCAGTTTGAATTTGAATTTTTGCAAAACATGCAACACGTCCAAAAATTTTTAAATCCCCCTCTGAACATGGTTTAGGGTTTTGAATCAAAATTTGGGGTGTTACACCGCCACCGCCGGGGCATGTCGCGACCCGTTCAACACCGTCGGTCTACCTGCGGGGTCTCACGCCGTCTGGCCCTGACTGGGTGGTGGACTCCGGTGCCTCGTACCACACCACCCCTGACGTCGGTATCCTCTCCTCTACCCGCCCTTCCCGTCCCTCTGATCCTTCATCTATCGTTGTTGGGAATGGGTCGACTCTCCCAATCACCTCAGTAGGTGACTCGGGTTTGCCGGATTCGTTTCAGCTACGTGATGTTCTTGTTGCCCCTGACATCATTCAACATCTTCTTTCCGTTCGTCGTTTTACTACTGACAACCATGTTTTCCTTGAGTTTGATCCTTATGGTGTAACTGTGAAGGATCTTACTACTCGACGCTTTCTTTTTCGCTGTGATAGTACGGGTCCCCTGTACACGATGCGTCTTCCTGCTTCCGCTCCGCCTCTTGCCCTGACTACGACAGCATCTTCGACCATTTGGCATCGTCGGCTTGGCCACCCCGGTGTTGATGCTATGTCAAGTTGTCTGGTAGTTCAGCGATTTCGTGTACTCGGGGTACTCATGAGTCTCTTTGCCATGCTTGTCAGTTGGGTCGCCATGTTCGACTTCCTTTTCCGCACACTGTTACTCGTGTCGAGCACACATTTGATTTGATTCATTGTGATCTTTGGACTTCACCTGTTCTTAGTGTCTCTGGATGCAAGTATTACTTGGTGGTCGTGGATGATTTTTTGCACTATTCGTGGACTTTTTTCTTGCGATAGAAGTCTGATACTTTCGGCACTCTTTCTCACTTCTTCGCTTGGGTGTCCACCCAGTTTGGGCGCACGATTCGTGCGGTCCAGTGCGACAACGGGCGCGAGTTTAACAACTCTACGTTCCGTGACTTTCAGCTTTCTCGCGGTGTTCAGTTACGCATGTCATGTCCGTACACTTCCCCCCAGAACGGCAAGGCTGAGCGCATGATTCGGACCACCAACGATGTCATGCGCTCCCTGATGTTTCAGGCTTCTACCTCTGCTCGCTACTGGGCGGAGGCGCTTCACACTGCCACCTACCTCATTAATCGCCTTCCTACTAAGGCGATTAGTGCTCCCACCCCTCACTTCGCTTTGTTCGGCACCCACCCTCTTTACGACCATCTTCGGATCTGCTTGCCCCGAACCTCTCTGCCAAAGCTCCCCATAAGCTTGCGCCTCGTTCGACTCTGTGTGTTTTCCTTGGGTACTCCCCTGACCATAAGGGGTACAGGTGCCTTGACCCCACCACCCGTCGTATCTTGATCTCCCGACACGTCGTCTTCGACGAGTCTTCCTTTCCCTTTTCCACCCCGTCCTCTGACTCCGTCAATGAGTTGGATTCCCTCTTCTCTACTGACCCCGAGGCCGCTCCTGTACAGCGACCTTGGCGGTTACCTCTTGCAGGTTACCCACCCGCTACGCCACGCACGACTTCGGCGTCTTCCACGCCACCTGTTGTGCCTTACGTGGCCCCGGCGTCCCTGACGCCACCGGCTGCGCCATGCGCGGCCTCGGCGCCCCCGACGTCACCCACTGCAGCACGCGCGGCCCCGGTGTCCCCGACGACGCCTGCTGCGCCAAGCGCGGCCTCTGCGTCCCCGGCGTCGACTACTGCGCCACGCACAGCCTCAGCTTCCCCGACATCACCTGCAGCAAGCCCGACGTCACCAGACGCACCAGGAGCAGCACCGACGACGACTTCTCGCTTCGCCGACCCCGTACTTGCCTACCAGCGACGAGCACGGGGGGGGGGGGGGGGGGGAGGGGGCGGCCCTACTCCAGCTGCACCACGTGTGGCCCCGAGACGAGAGAAGGTCGTTGTACCCGAGCGCCCGGTGTACAACCCTCCTCTTCTCCACAGGGATCCTGGTCACGTCCACCCGATGGTGACTCGACGTGCATCCGGGTGTCTTCGTCCAGTTGAGCGCTTCACCGGAGCTGCCTTCTCGTCGACGACTTCTCCACCGATCGACTCTTCTTCGATATCACCCATACCTACTTCCGTGCGTAGCGCCCTTGCCGACCCTCACTGGCGCCGCGCTACGGAGGAAGAGTATGAGGCTCTGCTTGCCAACCGGACCTGGGACCTAGTTCCCCGTCCTGGTCGTGGCAATGTTGTCACGGGCAAGTGGGTGTTCACGCACAAGAAAAAAAGAAAAAATGTTAAAAGGAGGTTAATTAGACTCAAATCACATTCTGACGGCGGGTCAACGATAAGATTTCTATTTTAACGAAGCCCATCTTAAGAGTGCTATTTTGACGGCATATTAGGGATGCTAAAATAGTAATTTGCTCTTTTGGTTGCTGGTTTCCCGCTGCTCAGAATCACTGAATTCATCACCAGGTCCAGCTCTTTGAGCTCTACCTGAGATGACTCATGGCAGAGCTCTTTCAAGGATGGAGACAGTGAACTCGTCCGCCTGGGAGCCGCTGCGGGAGAGGCGGATTCGCCTCTGTACCTGGGAGCCCTTGGTCGCTGCTGTCCGAGCTGGGCACCCCACCAGCAGCAGTCATCAGTATCAGGTCCAGGCTAAGGTTTAGCTACTGGGTTGGGTAGTAGAGTTGAGCATGCATCTCGCTCAAACATAAGTAATACAATCTGAGTTACACAACCAATCAACACCCTCCCCTCTTTAGATGTTCTGCGAATTAGATTGTAGCTGCGTGAAGGAGTTTGATTAATGTGATCTTGTTAGTAGTCTCAGTGGCGTGTTTCAGATTAGATGTTCTGCAAATTAGATTGTAGCTGCATGAAAGAGTTTGATGAATGTGATCTTGTTAGTAGCTGCTATTTTAGCTGATGAAACTAGGAGGCATCTTTGGCTCTTGAACAAGGCGAAACTTCCATATCAATAGCTGTAACATGGTGAAGGTGCTGTCTCCCAGGAAAAATAAAATAATTAAAGTGATGTAGCATATACATTTTTTTACAAAAAATAATAAACACATGGATGAATGTTGATGTGGATTCTTCTAAATTATGTAGATAAAATTTTCGCGATAAGACCACGATCCTCTAACCGTCACGGTCGTTGAGATAACCCAATGCTCATCAAGCTCTGTCTGTCCATCGGTAGCATGATCATGTACGTGCTCGATCAAGATT
The DNA here is from genome assembly GCA_030760725.1 of Neostapfia colusana. Classification (NCBI taxonomy): domain Eukaryota; kingdom Viridiplantae; phylum Streptophyta; class Magnoliopsida; order Poales; family Poaceae; genus Neostapfia; species Neostapfia colusana. The sequence continues at coordinate 1,441,317 of JASWHV010000010.1, read as the reverse complement.
CAAGTAGTCGCCGATGCCCTGGCGCGCCGTCCATATGCCACGATCGCCGGCGGCCCACCATGTCCGTGACGAGCTGGTGGAGCCCCTCTGCTGCGCGCGCGTGGTCCCGCCGCTCCATCGCGTCCTCGACGGCCATCCCTTCCGCCCACCTCAGTCTGCTCAGCACCACCCGCAGCGCCACGCCGGTGCTCTCGCGGTTCTCGAGCAGCGACCGCATCGGGCCCCACTGCTGGCCGTAGAGGCGCTCGAGGAACTCCCGGCAGTCGCGGCCGGTGAAGAGGTCCTCCAGGGGAACAACCCCGTGGTGCTGGTCGTCGTCGCCGCCGGCGGGGTCGTCGTCTAGCAGCAGTCCGATCAGCTCCTCCGTGCGCGCCATCGTGGCCATCAGGACCGAGTACCCTTTCGAGAACTCCCATAGAGCCCTGAAGCGCTCGAACTCGTCGCCGTTCCTCGCCGCCGCCGCGCTCCTGCCCGCGCCACCGCCGTTGCGGGCGCGCGGCCGGTTGTTGGTGTTTCGGGCCCGGCCCACGGCGGCAGCCCCGGCGGCGCCGGAGCCGCCGCCGCGCGCGCCTCCTCTGATGCGGAGCGATTTCCGGGTGTTGTTGTTGTGGTCGTCGGCGGCGCGGGGCTTCTTGGCGGGCGTGCTCGGCCCGGGATGATCACCAGCCGGGATCCCGCGCTTCCCTTCCCGGCGACGACTCGCCTCCTGCTCCTCCCACTGCACTGCTCCGGGGAGGAACGACTCGGCAAATGCGCGGAGCAGGTCGCCGTGCGCCGGGCCGAACGCCTCCCTGACGCCGTCGTAGATCGCGTGGGCGTCCATGCTTCGGTCTTCCCGCGCGGCGAGCATCACCTCGAGGAACTTCAAGAGGACATCGGGTCCCCCGAGAGCCTCCACCCGCTTCACGAACTCTATGGTCACCAGGAACCTCGGGTCCTCGGCGCCACCGGCAGCGGCGGCGGGGGTCGCCGCGACGCGGGCGGCCTTCTCCTTTCCCCTCTTGCGCCGCCGCTTGCTCTCCCGCTCTTGGTCGCCGACGACGGCGCCGTCCGCCGGAACGACATCTCCTGGTCCCTCCGTCGTCACCGGCACCGGCCGGCGGCTCCGGTTGGCGCGCCGCGGCCTCGCCGCGGCCGCGGGACCGCCGTCTGGCCCCGCCGCGGCGCCGGTAGTGAGGAGGCAGGCGCGGAACTGCGCGAGGAGGTCCGGGCGTCCGCCGAGGACCTCGGCCGCGCGCGCCACGACGGCGCCGGCGTCGCCGTCGCCGCGGCTCTCCCCGTACCCGGCGACGAGGCCGAAGAACTCGTCCCTGACGGCCGGGTCCGACTGGTACGCGACGGCGACGTTCTGCAGGAACGCGACGATCCCGGCGACCTCGTCCGCCGGGTAAGTCGTCTCCGCTTCAACCGGAGGCGGCGGCTGCGGCTGCGCCATGACACACAAAATGCTCGGCGGAGTTGGAAACCTGTAACCCCCAACCATAATCGATGCATGCTATATATCCGCTGGAGTCTGATCCGACCCCGATTCCTGCCACGGTTCCGCGTGCACTGCCACCACAGCAGAAACAGACAATAACCGCTCCCATATATTTTCTTAATTCCGTCGCGGCCCGGCTGAAACCAACTGCATGAACCTGAAACCCTGGGGCAGTTAGTAACCCTAACCCTAGGGCATGCAGCCCGCGCCAGTAACCCTAGGCCGCGCGCAGCCGATGGGGATTACAAAGGGTCTCCATTGTTAATGTTAATCAGTCTTTGTCTATACGTTTGTCTCTGAGCATCTGCTGGGCTTATAATAAATGCATCAAAAATTTCATTTTCATTGTTCTAAATATTTTTCTTACACGCAAAGTTGGATTCCTCTGAGTATGACAAAAATCGAGTAGATCATGACTTTAAATCTCCCGTGAAATTAATGTGTGAATCTCAAGTGTATTGAGATCAAGTTTCCTTCATGCACTGCACGTACGTAATTCATGGGCGAATTTGTTAAGCATAGACGATAAATACGATGGATGCAAATACAAAAACAAAAACTAATGATAACACAAAAACAAAAACTAATGATAAAAACAATATGTGTGAACTTTTTTAAGATTAATTTTTTTTCAAGTGTTGGCCCGTAGGTATCACTCCCTTGGTTACTTAGGCGGCTACTCCTAACTGGGTGTTTCATTTTCATTAAATGAAATGCTGCATAAATAAATTTAAAGACACGACAAAAGTGTTATGAAGGGAGAGGGAGGAAGTTTCATCCAGAAGAAATCGAGCATACACGGTCACTTAGATTCAAAACACTATGACACTAGCATTTGAGGAGATTACTTTTATTTCATTTCATACTATAGACAGCCAATAAAGTAAAATAGAGTCAAGTGCTACTAATCATAAAAACAAAACTATGCATTGTAGAGATTGCCTCATTCGTGGTTTCAAAACGTTTTAGGTGACACGTCACCCTTAATGAAGACAACAAAATAAAACCCTCTATTGGGATTTGGGACCAACCCGTTGGGTGCATATATGATAAGAGATTAAGTCCAACCATACTAGCAACCTGGTTTTGTTCCATAGGTATGCTTCCTCAAGATGTAGCCTGTTATATCTAATTGATTTTTATTGATAAGAAGAGATTAAGTCGTATTATCAATGTTATATAGGTTTAATCTTGTACTTCGCGCAAATTCTGCATTGATGTGAAACAATGTTATATCTCCATTATAAAGTAGAGATAGAATCGGAGGCTAGAGTCGGATGGAGGTAATAACCAAATATCTTAACTCTAAAAAGTAGTGAGCATCTTAAGGTGGTGGAGTTTTAGTTTATTTTAGTGTGTATTCCTTCTAAACATTCATAAACCTCTAAAACTAAACTAGACGTGAAGTTCGGACCTAATTAGACATCGATTTCACAAAGAATATTCTGTTCTTTTCCTCGTGCAACCTTATTTATTTCCTCTCTACTGCGCTAGAAATGCCCAACCCTGCCAGTCCACCCCGAGCTGCCCCAACCTGCCCGTCCCATTCCGTCACTCACAGACGACGTCCCGTCCCCACCCTGCTAGTTATGGGCCAGATCGACTTGGGCCAACAGAATGTTTTGCCAGCGAAATAAGTGAATTTTTTATTTTTGGCACTGTTGTTAAAGAATTTAATATTAATAACATCCTCAATTTTTTTTCAAAACTAGCCACTCAATCATCCACGGCGTGGACGATTTGTCCACGTGAACATCCCGTCGTCCACGCCGTGGACCATTGGGTCACGTATGCAGCCCTGTCGTCCACAGCGTGGACGACTAGGCCACGTGGACCATCCTGTCCTCCACGCCGTGGACGACAGACCAGAAAGACTTGATTGCTCTCTGCAGCAAATATTATAAGATTAGGTTTTCATCATCTATTTAAAAATTCTTAGAGATATTTTTACAAAATATTTTTATAGAATTTAATGTAGTATATTGTTTTATGATTTTATATAAGTTGTCTAATTTGATTTTTGTTTAATAGATTCTATGTTACGAAATTTTGAATTATGTAACACGATCACAAATTTTATTATTTCCTGTTATGGATGTAAATGTAACTAAATTTAACAAAATAACAGCATCACTTGATTTAAAACATTCGGATACATTACGAAGTTTGTTAAATTGCAAATATAGATTCTATTGAGTGCTACGGGGATATTTTCCCTTGCGCAATGCATCCGGTCCGACATCCCTTGCTCGACGTGCTCTCTCGCGTAAGTGCTCCCGTTCATCCTCTCTCGCCTGGCGATCAATGCGTTCTTCCTCCTGAGCCTGGCGACTATACGTTTCGTCGATTCTTTGAAGTTCTTCCTGACGTTTGCGTCGACGCTCCGCCTGTTCAGCCGCATCCTTCCTCTCCTGCTCAACCCGCTTTTCGAACTCCATCTCGTAGTGGAACTTGTCCCAGGCAGCTCTGTGCATCGCGTGTACGTACTCGACGTCTTCCGGTGTTTGTTCGTTGTCGATGTACCGTGTGAACTCACAAAGGGGCGGTGGAGACTGCATGATTAGTTATGTGTTGTTATAAATATTAGAGCTAAAATACGAATACATGAAGTAAACATGTTACCTGACGTCTACCATTCGGGTAAAATGGCGTGGTCCTATGCGGGGGGTCATATTCATAGTTGTTGCACATCCATAGTCTCAAATCGTAAGTGACTCCTAGCCTTAAATCTTTCACGAACCGGCAATCAGTGCCACATAGACACCTTGGTGGTTGTAATCTCTCTGGAACACGAACTCTCTCTGTGAAGTGTGGTTGTGGCGAATGTCCGGAGTGCTCTTAAATAGACAATCAAATATAGACGATTCGTCCACGAGGTGGAAGATTCGTCTATGAGGTGGACGATTCGTCCAGTACGTGGACGACTAGTACATCAGTTGTATGACTCGTCGAACACGTGGACGAGTCATCCACTACGTGGATGACAAGTCCACCAGCGGTATGGCTAGTCCATTATTTGTATGACTCGTCCATCAGGTGCACGAGTCGTCCACCATGTGGACGAGTTGTCCAGTAGGTGGACGACTAGTCCATCACTTGTACTACTCGTCCATCAATTGTTCGACTCATCTATTAGTTGTACGACTCGTCTATTAGGTAGACCAATAATATTTACTCTTGTCCATATTTATTAAAATTCTTAGTAGAAGATCATACATTACAAGGATACATTGCGAGCATACATGCTGCTCCACATTAGTGAAACCTAGTTCTAACAATTATGGTTTGGCTTGTGGTGAGGATATTCGCAATCCTTGTTGCCGCAGACGGGCCTAGCACCTATGTACTGGAATAGTTGTGACTCCATTTTCGCTAGTCCACCAACCATCTCTCGGTTTCAATCTTGTAAATATTTAATGTAATCTTCAGTTAACTTGATTAGCGGTGGGTCAACCTAGAGTGTGTATCCGCAATTATTATCATCGAAGTAACACTAGTTAAAAAGCAAAAAATGGTCAAAAATGACAATGTTTTACCAAAAAATTAATATGTATTTTGAACTTACTCCACCGTTAGGGCAACGAAAGAATCGACGACCGCTGCCCTCCCTTGAATCCTTCATTTGCACAACACAATCAATGCCACAGCAGCATTTGGGACACTCTTTTTTCTTGCTGTCATATGGACGAAGAGGATTGAGCACACCAAAATCACTCTTGCTTAGAACTGAGAATCTGTCTATCGGTGGTTCATACCAATCAGGACCACCCACCAAGTAGTCGGGACACATCGATCTAATGTTTTCCACCTCTGTCCTACCAGGACCTCTGCTCGCCATTGTTTTAGTACTCTCTTCGCTCACTCTCAGTTTGTAATGGTGACTCTTCAATGTGCTACGACTTTTATAGGGCTAATATCGTACACCTCGTGGACGACTCGTTTATTATATGGAAGAATCGTCCACGTCGTGGATGACTTGTTTATTATATGGACGAGTCGTCCACGACGACTCGTTTATTATATGGACGAGTCGTCCACGTCGTGGACTACTCGTCCAACTCGTGGACGATTCTGAAACGGTTATCAGGAACACTTTTTCATTTGTAGTTGGGTGTTTTGGTATTAAAAGAGTTATTATTTGTGACATAAAGTAATATGCAAAAGTAGAGATATAAATTCATTATCGTAAAAGATATGATACATAGAGTGAAATAAAAAAAGTACACAATAAATCAATGTCTAGCACACTTTCCACGTGCACCCCTAGCAGCCCTACGCGCCGCTCGTACGTGGTCCGCCTCGTAAGTCAGCGTATCGAGGGGGGGGGGGGTTCCTGGGCTTAGGAGGTGCTGGCGGGGTCGCATCGTCCATCGGTTGCGTCGGCTCCGGAGCTCCTTGCGTCTGACGAAGCGTGTCCGCCATAGCATTTGCGACATACGCTTCCGAGTCGAAGGAGACTCCCAAATCCTGCTGCGTAGCATCGGACCCGTAAGACGGGTCCTCAAACCTACAAAAAATGTTATTTGTTAAATTATTGAATATCTATAAAGATTAATAATATAAATTAAAGTGACACGTACCACTGCACCAGTTGGATGTCCCAACAATGTCATCGGGATACGTCGAAGGCACTGTACAGAAAACAATATTAATGACTACGTTGAACCTATTTGTATAAATCAGTAGTATATCTACATCGTACCTGGCGGTGGAACAGTCGTCATCGGTGCGTAGAACGACTGCTGTCCGAAGGAGTCTTGACGACAAGACTCCGTGCACGACAGGGACATATGCTTGATGGCGTCGGTGATGAACTTATGTATTTTTTCCACGCCGTTGCGTTCTCTTCTGCCGGGATGTGCAAGCCCTGATCCGCCTTTGTACCATAGCCCTCGCATCGATCTCGGCACTTCTAGGCATTTGAAACTGTAAACGAAGAAATGTAAGTAATACAAATTATAATAAAACTTACGCAACTAAGAAAATAGTAATTGAAAACTTACTGCTAGTAAAGTGTTACGATCTCTGTGTCGAGGGTACGTGTCTGTCGCTGACGCGACGTGTGCCTCCAGCTCTGCTGGGACGTACGAAACTCGCGTACATGTACGAGAGACGTACCAACGTAGGTACTCATCGTACGACTCCGTCGAACTGGTAGGCATCCGCTATTACGTCCTGAGGTGCCTCTGCCCACTGCGCCTCCATGCGAGGCCAGAAAATGGGCGTAGAGAAACTCTTCCGTGTGTGCCTGCGAGAAAATATAACGTTTCTCAACGATTAAAACTTATGTAAGTTAAATATAAATAAAGAAAAGTAGTTACGTGTGTGCAGTAGGCGGAACTGCGAGACCCCTAGGAACTGGGAAGACCTGCTGCCGTCCGAATTGTTGCATAACTCTGTGAGGAGAGTACTCCTCCACGTAGATGTCGTACACGAGAGCCTTCCGTGTCCACCACACGTCCGCATCTCTCGTGCACAACGACGACAACCCAGCGGGTGCGCGACGCTCCATGGCCTCATACGAGAACGGAGTCCATACGACGTCGTTGTCCGCCTGTAGGCGGTCAAACGACATCGTATACTCTGGGTAACCTCTGTGCACGGTGTCGTCACCCCAAGTACGCTGAAAAAATATTATAACGAAACAAATAGTTATGTTAATAATGAACATACATGTTTTACAAGTTTACGTACCCTGCGTCGAGTCCACAATGTACCCATCGTTGGTCTATCCTCCTGAGAGTTCCCGTACAAGACATCGCTGTATGGGATGACGTCCGCCCTAGGCCAACCTATCGAGAAACGCTCGTACGCCTAGAGGATCAGCAACAACGCACAACCAGACAGTATGCCATCCGTCACCAGCTATGAACAATAGAAATATTAAATGTCATTTGGTTAAGAAATGACAAGTTTTGAACAATGTGTTTATAGTAACTTACCTTTGTACATGCCGTACAAAGACCTCGATACGTGGCCGCTAGCAGAGCTGAACCCAACTGTACAGTGGAACTGCGTGAGGGGGACTGTCCGCTATCTCTCTGGCGAAGTAGATCAGGCGCTTGTCGATCGTGTCGCCGTGTGAGTCTGTGAACAGGATCCACCCAAAAAGTCACACAAGGTACACCTCCAAGTGTCTGGAGATCTGTACTCATCCGTGTCCGGGTGGATATTCTGGGGCTAAAAGGAACAAATAATTATGTATTGTTATATTAATTAGTAATGATGACATATTATATAAAAAATCCAAATAACCTTACCTCAAACTGCAGCAACCAAGTCTTCGGCGGACCATGGTCTTGTCTATCTGTGATCGGTCTCACCGGTCCGTGCCTCTGAGTGTACCTCGGGTGTAGTACGACGCTAGAGAAACGGGCATGTAGGTCCTCACGCCATCCGTCCGACAAGTCAGGCCTACAAACGGCCTGCCCGGCGAGCGGAAGCCCTAACAGGTAGGACACGTCCTCAAGCGTGACTGTCATCTCTACACAAGGAATGTGGAAAGTGTGTGTCTCTGGTCTCCAACGGTTGACCAACGTAGTAAGTAGGGAACGGTCGTAGGTTAGTCGCGTGGACTTTTCTTTAGACCGTTCCATTACCTTGCGCTCCAACATCCTACACAGTGGTAGAAGCCTTGTTGCACTCAACTTGCAATACATGATATTAAATTACTACGGAACAATATAACATTTATTAATTAGTTAATTATACAATTTCGTACCTGTCGATCCACCTATCGTCCAGGTGTAACAGCGTATTCGGCACCTTAGACCGCAACGTGGTGAGTTTGACTCCTCGAATACTGCTCAAGTACGAGCGGTGTCGAGAGTCGAACTGAATGTCCAAGAGCTCGTAAGTGCCACTGTCAATCGCAGCCATGGTTGCAGGGTTAAAATACATGAAATTGTTATTCATTATTAACTTATGTAAAGTCTTAATGAACAATATTGTTCTTAAACAACAAAATCCGTAATACATGGTGACGTTAAAACGAAAATATTACAAATCCAATCATTGATCATCGCGTCGTGAGCGACGAGCACGAGGACGCCACCCGTCATATGGATTTTCTGAAGGTCCCGCTTTTGCTGCTCCAGGAACATTACGCCAAACGCAGTTCTTATAACTATGGCCAACTTCGTTACAGTTGCTACATCACACTTGTTGCGACGATGAGCACTCATCCATATTATTTCTTATACGTCGAGTCTTACGACGGCCACGAGTATGCTTCAACCTCAGATAATCAGGGCCTCTTTTAAATTGTGGTCCAGGATCGTTGGTGAATGCACCAAAAATTTGATAACCAAATATCTCTGCGTGCCAGGTTGTGTGCAAAGTCTCCTTCAAAAAATACTTTGACACATATATAGTTGGAGATAATTGACTCTGTCGGTACCCTCAATACGGGGTACCCCCGCGCACAGGGGAAAATGCCTATGGACCTCGCCCTTCTCCGCAGGGAGAGCTCCGAAGGCGCCATGTGTCCAGCGGGGCCGGACCTCCCTCTCCTCAGAGGAGAGCTCCGGACCCGCCACATGGCCAACTGAGCCGGACCTCCCCCCTCTGTGGGGAGAGCTCCGAAGGCTCCACGTGTCCCGCGGGGCCGGACCTCCCTCTCCTTAGAGGAGAGCTCCGAGCCCGCCACGTGGCCAGCAGAAGCCGGACCTCCCCCCCTCCGCAGGGAGAGCTCCGAAGGCTCCACGTGACCCGTGGGGCCAGACCTCCCTCTCCTCAGAAGAGAGCTCCGAGCCCGCCACGTGGCCAGCAGAACAGCGCTACCTACCCCCGCGGTAGGTAGCGAGAGTAAAGACGCGCCATAACTTGTGCATAAAAGGTATTCAAGACCCACGCCTTCCCAAGGCGTGGAGATGCGGAGCACACCTCTGTCAGGTGCCGCTGCGCCCAACCACATCGCAGTGAAGTCTGGCGCACCGCGTCAGAGCCTGCACGCCAATAAACACAGCAACAAGACATCCCCTGCCGCCCCTGCCATCATCAACCTCTACGACTAGCTTGCCGCATGGGCAGGGCGGCAGAACGAAGACTCGGAAGCCCTCGCCAGAGACAACTACCGGTGTAACTGCAGATACGGTAGATGGCAGGCAATCTCCCTGGGACCACCTGTGTCCCGGGCCCACCTTGTAAGCCCCTCGGGTCTTGGACTATAAAAGGCTCGGGTGGGCAACGTTAGCAAGGGTTCGCACTTCAGCCATTCGACATCTTACACTCTCAAGCTCAGGACTCCGGTTCTAAGCAGCAAGCAATACAACGAGCACCTCTGCTCACCGTGGACGTAGGGTATTACGCTCCGACGGCCTGAACCACGTAAAAATCCCCGTGTCAAGCTTCTCACTCAATCGTCCCTAACGCTGAAGCTCTCCGTGAGTGACTAGCCCCTCCGAAAAAGAACCTCCGCGGGCTAACCAGAGCAGGCCTGGGGGAAGTGTCGGCTACACACTTTGACAATTGGCGCGCCAGGTAGGGGGATTTTCCCTTGCGCGACGAGCTTCTGCCGACGAAGATGACGAAGCTTCCTTCAACAGCAAGCTCTCCCCGCCCACGTTCACGGCGAACGGTGACCAGCGGGGACTACATATCGACACACTCAGGACGGAGTGTGTCAGCGCAAGCTGGGAGCCAGCAGCCGACTCCGGCAGCGCAGGCTCCAACGAGCTAGAGATCTACTGCAGCGCTGAATGTCTCCCACGGGGGCGCACTAGCTGCAGCACGAGCGCTACTATGCAATCCACCTGGTGGGGACGCGCCTCAGTCAGCGACCCAACAGTGGATTCGCGACGTAGACCGTCTCGTCGTCACCGCCGCCAACCCTCGACTTCGGCGGGGACGACGCCCCAGTCAACCGGTTGTGTCGCTGACGCGCACGCCAACGGTTGACGGGCAGACGACAGATTCCCGCTCCACCAGGATCCCATCGGCGGACCTGAGGTCGGAGTTGGAACGATGCCACGTGGGCAAAGATGTCCGAGTGCTCATTGACCGACGACGAGAAAGGCGTCGCAACCAGGAGGTCGACGACAGCTTGTCGACCGCCTCGACCCAGCCTGAGGCGCATACGTTCGCCACGCGAGCCCCAGGCATACGCCACGCAGCATATGCCCCAGCCATATGCCCTGCAAATGGTGCCCCCAGTCTATGGCGCAACCTTGCCCATACCGGGGTACACAGTGCCAGCAGCGAACCAAGCGTTCGCGGCACCAACGCCTGCAGCAACAGGAGCAGGATGTGCGGCCCTGGCGCCACACCTTCACTTCGTGAAGTGGCCGCGCAAGTTCCGGCCGCACATACCCGAGAAGTGTGATGGCAGCGTCAACCTAGCAGAGTTCCTCCAGATCTATTATACCGCCATCCTTGCTGCAGGAGGGGACGAAGCCGTCATGGTCAACTACTTCCCCGTCGCCTTGACCCGCCCAGCCCGGTCTTGGCTCATGAATCCCCCCCTGGGTTCCATAACCTCCTGGGGAGAGCTCTGCCGGCAGTTCACTGCTAACTTCGGCAGCTCCTACACTCGGCCTAGCACGGAGCTCGACCTCCACGCCATTCAGCAACAACCTGGAGAGACGTTGCGCTCCTTCATCCAGCGGTTCTCCCAGGTGCGGAATACCATCCCGTATATTCAAAATGCTTCTGTGGTGGTGGCGTTCCGGCAGGGTGTACGGGACAAGAAGATGCTTGAGAAGCTCGCAACCAGAGAGGTTCGCGACGTCTCAGAGCTCTTCAGCCTAGCGGACAAGTGCGCCAGGTCAGCAGAAGGGCGGAACTGGCACTCACTGCCAGCCTCCGAGTCAGGAGGATAGCCCGGATCTGGCGCTACTTCCCATGGAAGCGGCAAGAAGATCAAGAACCGGGGCGGTGGCAAGATGAAGCCACCGACCGCAGCTCCCGTTGCCGCAGCAGCAGCACCCAGTGGAGCTCGGGGGCCACGCCCCGACAAGAGGCAGCGACAGTCACCAGCTCCAGATGGTGACCAAGGCGAGCCATGCTCCGTGCACGACATCAGCAGTCATACTGTTGCTGAGTGCCGGGAGATTCAAAAGCTCGCGGAGCGCTTCCGCAAGGGGAAGCAACCGCGTGCTGACGCCCCTCCCTTCCGTCAAAGGGAGGGCAAGCAGAAGGTCGATACCCAAGACAACGTCAGCCACCAGGTGGGGTTCCAGGAGCCTCAGCGCACCGCGAAGGCGGTGCACAACCATGAGGACTCCGGCTCCAGCGACGACGAGCTGTGGCAGTAGCCCACTACGGCTACCTCACCTCGCAGATGCCTACACTAGCAGGCGTCCTTAAGATCTGTGGAGACTGCACTGCTGCAGTATCAGCCTTGGAAAGCTCCAAGCAATTGCAGCAGCCCAAGCACCAGCCCTCGGCGGTGCAGAACCGGGCCAGCTCCACCCGAGCGCACGACTCTATGCCTCGGCCTCACCTCCCGGGGGCCGCCCAGGATCCGTCAACCTCCTGTCGGCCTGAGCCAGTGGAAGAAGACATCCTGTGTCCCCCAAGAAGAGTTCGGGTCCGCCTACCTCTTGTCGGCCTGAGCCAATAGGGGAAGGTACCCCGGGGCTCCTGGGAGAAGCCGCGCAGGACCCGCTCCAGCGTGAAGATATCGACCTCGTCGACGAGGCACGATTGCAGGCAACACCCCACAACGCACGGCCCCGGCTGGTGCTCCGGCACTACCGCCAAAGGACCAAGTGCGTCTGGGAGCTACAAGAAGGCGACCTGGTGCCGCGGCGCACACTTTCCCGCGAAGGACCTATAAACTCTCCCCCAGCCGGGAAGGTCCCTTCCGAGTCACGAAAGTTGCCGTCCCAGGTACATACGCCTCTCCACCAAGGATGGGATCCGCTCCCGAACCCTTGGAGCGCGGAACATCACAGTAAGTTCTATCTCCTGAGCATTAGTAGAAAAGGCCTTTTCCTTTCTGTAATAGATCCCATAGGCTCTAGAACAGCGCTCGGAGCAGCTAAGCCTCAGGGACGGTCCAGGACTACGTCCAGCTTGGCCTGGTTCCGACCCCAAGCGCGTAGAGTCTTGCTTCCCTTCTTAATGGGGCGGGTCGTTGCCTCCATGTTCAGCCTGCCTTCCTCCTATAGGCATTTACACAGAAACATGTTCTACCACGCTCTTACTTATGTGCTCATTTAAATTACACATTAATTTCTATGACCACAATTTCTATGTATGCTCACCATACATTTATCTCCCCTTTCCCGCTCTCATCCATAGTCAGCATTTCCTATCCTACCGAAGGCGGTTGCGCTTGAGGCACCTGCAGATGGCCAGGGGGCCTTTCGGGCCTCCCCCAGTCAGGTGTTGCGGCGCCAGTTGGTCACCTCGAGGAAAGGCCTGCGCTGTGCATGGGGGGTCCAGAGTGCGTAGCCTGCTTTGCCGGTTCCGACCCAAAGCGTGCGCCCCTGCCCTTCAGAGGTCCAGGGGAGTACAGCCGCTTTGCCTGGTTCCGTACCGAAAGCCTGTGCACTCTGCTTCCCCGGTGTACGGTCCGGTACTAGGGGCCAGACGGTCGTACCCTGACCTTGGAGGGAGCCGGAGCCCCGGCGCCTCGCGCACAGAATTGCCCAAGCCCCGTATACCGGACTAGGACCGTAAGCCAGATAAGACTAAGAGACGGGGAGGGGAGAACCCCCAGAGGAGAATTACGCTTCCTCTACCTGTGTGCAGGATCTCCAGGTTTTAGCTACGGGGACCGCATGAAGGGGGGGGGGAGAGCCATCGACTACTCCAGCGCAAGACCGGAGGATCCGTGTCTCGCCCCTTCCGCAGGGGCGAGCCCCGAAGGCCCCACGTGTCCAGCGGGGCCGGAGCTCCCCTCTCCTCAGAAGGAGCTCCGGGCCCGCCACGTGGCCGGTAGAGCCAAGCCTCGCCCCCTCCGCAGGAGTGAGCAACGAAGGCGCCACATATCCAGCGGGGCTGGACCTCCATCTTCTCGAAAGAGAGCTCCGGGCCCGCCACGTGGTTGGCAGATCCGGACCTCCCCGTTCTCACAGGGCGAGCTCCGGAGACCTCTGGGGCCCTTAACTCAATAAGGACCCGAGGAAGGTGTCTGTGCAGGGCTTCAATATTGGTGAAGGCCTCTGATTACCTTGCGGAGCTAAGGACTCGGCTAGGCCAAGCCAAGAAGAATACAAAAGCACACAGACACAGAAAATAACAAGAGTCTATTCAAGGCTCCACGAGCTGGACTACAGACTCAATGAAAGAAAAAGAAAAGATACAAGCCCTAGGATTCCCCTGGCTCTCGCCGGAACCTAGAGGCTACGAGGGCGGCCACGTCCCCGACTTCATCCCTGGCGGCTTCCTCCCGTTCCGCGGCGGGGCCCTGACTCGCTGGCTCCAGTGAGAAGGAGGGATCCCGGCTTCGGAAGCACGCCAACACGTGCGTAGCAACCTCCATTGACAGGCCCCGTCCCTCTGCCTCGAGCTCGCCGGCGACCACCGCTTCAAGCCTATTCAGCTTAGCGCCGACAGACTCGAGCGCGGGGACCACCTCGGCCACCTTCTGCGCCGGGGCCGCTGCCTTCACCGGGCTAAAGCCAAGAGGGACCAGGGCGGACCCTGCCTGGTCGACGAAGCTCGATACTGCCCGGGCCTCGGAGGACCGCAAGGCCAGGAGCTCCTCCACCTCGCGGCAGGCTGCCAGCAGGGCATCGAGGCCCCCCTCGGAGAATTCCTTCTCCTTGGTTGCCAGCAAGCTCTCTCGAAGCTGGAGACTCTGGGCAAGCTGCTCCAGCTCTGAAGCCCGGAAGTCCGCTGCCAGCTCCCGATCCAGGGCCGCCTGGTGCTTCCGGGAGACCTGCTCCTCCATCGCGACCAGGTCAGCCTTCCGGGTCTCCAGCTCCTTGGCTTGGGCCCTCAGGTCGCCCTCGCCAGCCGCCAGCCGTGCGGCGATATTCTCCGCCTCGACCGCCGTAGAGCGCTCCTGGCCCGCGATGGCGCACTCACGGCGCTCCAGCTTCAGACGCAGATCCTCCAAAGCGGAGAGACGCTCATCGGCCTGAGCGTGAGACTCTCGGGGCTCCCAGTGGAGCCGCCGAGTCTCGGAGTCCAGACGGTTGACGACCCTCTTCTGACGGTCAAGGAGCGCCTCCATGACATTGAGCGATGCTCGCCTCGAGTCAAGCTCCTCCCTGACCTCCTCAGTTCGCTCCTTCAAGAGGCGCCCCGAGGTGAGGAGGCGATCCCTCTCACCAACCTGCTCCTCCCGCTCGTGACCGTGCGCAGCCAAAACCTGTCGGACGCTCGTCTAAGCGAGCACGAGGGCGTCTGCCAGGGGCAGCGGGGCGGCAGAGGCCGAAGCCGCGCCCCCGACCTCCTCCATCACGTCGTCTTCGGGAGAAGTCGACGCTCCGGCAACCGGGATAAGGCGCCGATCAGGAGAAGCCGGCACTGGGGCAGGATCGCTCCCGGTGCGCCCTGGTTTGCTGCCCGCCGTAAGGCCCGTGGCAGCTTCTCCCGCTCCGGCAACAGGGGGCGGGACACCACCAGCCGGTCCCGTCGAACCCACAGCGACAGCTGGCTCCCGAGCCGGTGAAGGGGGATGAACGGGAGGTGTCGCCGCTGCTGCAGGAGCCGGGCCGACCGACGCGGAAGGAACTTGCGCTGGCTTGGGGGCCGCTGCGACCGTTTCGGCTTCTGGGCGCTGTGGCGCAGATCCCCCGTCAGTCGGGGATAGCCGGGAAATGGGAACGTTACCGACACTCGAGGGGTCCCTGCAAACATTGGAGACTCCCGAGTTAAGAAAAGAAGAAGACAATACATGCTCTAGAATCCGGTAAACGTCGCTTACCGAGAGACACCAGCGCTCCAACGGGCTCTGAACCCCGGCTTCCGAGCCGGGGTAGGCCCACTAGAGCCCGCCGTCGCCGCCGAGGGCTGCCCCGCAGTCGCCCGGACTGGCGGGGCAGGGGATGCTTCTAAAGCCCCCCTTGACGCCGATCCAGCCCCTGAGGCCCGGGGCGCCTGAGTTCTTGGCTCGCCCCTGGGCGTCGCCACACTAGCACTCCCCCTCGAAGCTCCACCTCCTGAGGAAGGAGGGCGCGACGCCCGGGGACCCTCAGTCCGTCGCCGCTCAAGAGGAGTCCTGTCGGGATGATGAGCCCGAGGCCTCTTGGAGTCGCCACCGGACGGGGCGCCATCTCCAGAAGCAGGGCGCGCAGGCGCCTGGATCCCTTATTCGGCGCAAACGCCGCCGCCAGAGGAGACCGGGCGCGCTTCTTCTCCGGAGGCAGGTTGGAAGCCATGGCAGGAGAAAGCTCAAGGACAGGGAAGACAAGGGCGCAAGAGCTCAAGGAAGATGCAAGCGCTGGGAAGTGCGAAGGGAAGCCACGATGCGGGTAAGATCCCCTTTTAAACTTCCCAGGCGCGATTCAAAGCGATTCAAAACTCTTCGAATACGCCGCTCGGACAACCGCTTCGGCTCCAAGACCAAGCGTCGATGACAAGTGGACCCAAGCCGTCCAGCTGAAGCGGTGGGCCAAGAAGTCAGTCTCCCAAGGAGACGAGCTGGCAAGACGCTTCGGCGGTTCCCCAAAAGGCGCTGCGACGTGCAGAAGTGGCAGCCTTGGGAACCGCCGCAGTAAAAGCAGCCATCAAGTGGGGCACATGCTCCCACGATCCCACGATTGTTCGTGCTCTGGCAACGGTCAATGCGGGTCTTAGAGAAGGTGCGCGGAGTGGAAGAGACGGGGGCCCCACCTCGGGCTCGCTATCTCCCCCGAGATGGGCCCAGGGGCCACTGTCGGTACCCTCAATACGGGGTACCCCCACGCACAAGGGAAAAATGCCTAAGGACCTCGCCCTTCTCCGCAGGGAGAGCTTCAAAGGCGCCATGTGTCCAGCGGGGCCGGACCTCCCTCTCCTCAGAGGAGAGCTACGGACCCGCCACGTGGCCAACTGAGCCGGACCTCCCTCCTCCACGGGGAGAGCTCCGGAGGCTTCACGTGTCCCGCAGGGCTGGACCTCCCTCTCCTCGGAGGAGAGCTCCAGGCCCGCCACGTGGCCAGCAGAAGCCGGACCTCCCCCCTCCGCGGGGAGAGCTCCGAAGGATCCACGTGACCCGCGGGGCCGGACCTCCCTCTCCTCAGAATTGAGCTCCGGGCCCGCCACATGGCCAGCAGAACAGTGCTACCTACCCCCGCGTGGTAGGCAGCAAGAGTAAAGACACGCCATACCTTGCCTGTACAAGGTATTCAAGACCCGCGCCTTCCCAAGGCGCGGAGACGCGGAGCACGCCTCTGTCAGGTGCCGTTGTGCCCAATCACATCGCAGTGAAGTCTGGTGCCCCACGTCAGAGCCTGCACGCCAATAAACACAGCGACAAGACATCCCCTGCCGCCCCTGCCATCATCAACCACTACGACTAGCTTGCGGCATGGGTAGGGCGGCAGGACGAAGACTCGGAAGCCCTCGCCAGAGACAACTACCGGCATAACTGCAGATACGGTAGATGGCAGGCAATCTCCCCGGGACCCACCTGTCGGGTCCCGGGACCACCTTGTAAGCCCCTCGGGCCTTGGACTATAAAAGGCTCGGGTGGGCAACGTTAGCAAGGGTTCGCACTTTAGCCATTCGACATCTTACACTCTCAAGCTCAGGACTCCGGTTTTGAGCAGCAAGCAATACAACGAGCACCTCTGCTCACCGTGGACGTAGGGTATTACGCTCCGGCGGCCTGAACCACGTAAAAATCCCCGTGTCAAGCTTCTCCCTCAATCGTCCCTAACGCTGAAGTTCTCCGTGAGTGACTAGCCCCTCCGAAAAAGAACCTCCGCGGGCTGCACAGAGCGGGCCCGGGGGAAGTGTACACACTTCGACAAACTCCGACTGCAGGCAGCAATGACATGAGAACAAAGTCTATGCAGTAGCTTTGGCTTCATACATGTACATATGGCAGAGTTCTCATGAAGAACGCACTCATGCACAGTCCGTTCACTCGTGGAACAACGTATGCCTCTGTCTCTGCATGTGATGTTAAACCTGTTCTGTACAGTTCCAGTTTGTTTAACACTGTGCAAATGAGCCTTTTTAATCTTCTTGTCCATGTAGTCACAAACAAATCTTGAGAAGACTAAATTAGGATCAGCCATCAATAGAGATGCTTTTGCAAAACGCTCATGGAAGTATTTCATCATTCCATTCAATATTTCTTCAACGATACCAACTAGTGGTAAAACTCTTGACCCACGTAGGACAAGGTTGTAGACCTATATGAAAGTTGTATTAATTTGTAGTCTTATCATTGTTAATATAAACTTAAAGTATAACAAATAATTACATACCTCTGCTAAATTAGTTGTCATAATTCCGTACCTAGCACCATGTGTGTCATATAACAATGACCATTTCTCTTTCGACTCATTATGAATCAAATGTGAGAAACATCTGATAGATGATCCAACCCTACGAGATATAGTCTGTTCGATTGAAGGAACGATGGAGAGTGGATCAGAGGCGTCTTCATTACTACCCCGTCCAAGTAAATCACCAGTTTATTTATTAGTGAGCTCATCAAGACGACGTCATAAAGAATTAAACTTTCTCTCTTGATTTTGACTACAGAGACGCTTAAACATGTTCATGAGCTGCTTGTTCTTGAAGTGACTATAAAAATTTGCACCCAAGTGCCTCATACACCACCTTGATTGTATATCCGGCCAAACTGGTGTGAGAGAGCTCTCTGCGTAGCCGTATTTAATATATGTTATTGCCTTCAACAAGCCAGCATGACGGTCGTGTATGACACATACATTTTTTCGGCCTTGAACTACATCAACTCTAATCCATTTCAAAAACCAGTACCAACTGTCAGCATTTTCACTCTCCACAAATGCAAAGGCCACAGGTAAAATTTGATTATCGCCATCAACTCCAATAGCTGTGGGAATTTGACCTTTGTACTTTCCGGTTAGGAATGTGCCATCCATACACAGAACGGGCCTACAATATCGATATCCACGGCTGAAGAGAATGCATTGACCTAGTGCAGAGAATGCACGGTGAAGAATAAGTTTCCCAGCATGTCGAGGGTTTGGAACATCTACGATATCCACGGCTGTGCCAACATTCCGACTTCTGATAGTATTAAGTAATTTTGGAAGATTATCATAAGATGCTTCATAAGTACCAAATCTTGCCTCAATAACCTTCTGTTTCGGCTTCCAAGCTTTAGAGTAACTTATTGTATACTTAAAATCTTGCTCAATTGTGTTGATAATAGATTTAGTCTCAAAAGAAATATTATCAACGACACGAGCATACATGTGATTTGCAACAAACTTGGATGTTAGAGCAGTATTGCATTTTTCAAGATGTTGTAACTCGCACGAATGATCAATCAAAATAGAACACTTCCAAAGGCTACTCCATTTCTCTGTATATCCGCGAACACAAAACGGGCAACTGGTTAATAAGCATCCGACATCATAGAGTTTCTTAGTGGATCGAGAAACTTTAAATGATCTTTTTATTGAAAGAGTCCAATATTTAACAACATCTTGTAAAGCTTCTTTATTTTTGAAAAGAGACATCACTGTTATCGTATTGTTGTGGTAATCCAACGGCAAATGATAACCTTCGGTTACTCTTAGGTTTTCAAAATTTGGATTACTCCAATCGGCAGGGACACGAGGTTGAACTTTTTCGTCAGATGAATCATAATCAGGAACATTATTATAATCCCTATGCTTAATAACCATTTGATAAACTATATGTTCTATATGCTCTCCTTCATCTGTTTGACCAGTTGCCTCAGTAACAACCGTATGTGGCAATTCATTATAATCATCCTCTTCAGCTTCACCACCATTATTATCTTCCCCATCATCATCTTGATCATGCGTCTCATCGACTACTTCCTTGGCTTCAACCCGAATAAGAAGTATGAGAGGCCAGCCATGTTGCATAGCTCTTGAAACATAAGCACACCACATGGGTATTCCGTTTAGCGGCAGTAGTTCCCAAAAATGAACGTCACTTGAACGGCTGATAACTCCGTTTATTTTCAACTCATATTCATCCTCACTCAGTTTAAAAACTTTCAACAACCATCTGTATATACCCATAAATATCTGTTCCGTTGGACTAGGTATTCCCCGATTTATAAAAGGGAATTCTCATAGATCTACTCCACTCGAATTATAGCTAATTTCGCCATCTCCATAAAAGATTTGAAATTTTACTTTATTTGACATACCTAGCATACGTATATATGTAATTTAATAATTGCCACAACAATAGTAACCAAAATTGAATTAAAACAAATTGTATAAAATAATAAATTATACTGAACTATAAACTAAATTAACCTAATCAACAGGATAATTTAACTAAACTATAAACTGAATTAAAAAATTATATTAATACTAATAATAATGCTTAAATTAAAATTTAAAGTTTGAACTAAATTAACATAAATTAATTTAACCTAATCAACAGGATAACTTAACTAAACGTAATAAAAAATAAACTAAGCTAAAAACCTATAAAAAAATAAACTACACTACAACTAAAATAATGAAACAAGATCTAAACAAACAATTAAATATAACATAAACTAAAATTGACGACTAATATAAAATTTAGATTGCAAACTAACTAAATCCTACTAATGAATAAAATTATAATCTAACTTAATTCTAAAAACAATCTAACTAAGTCCTAATATGAAACTAACTAAGAATAAACTAGTATTTAAATATAAACTATCTAAAATGCACAACTAAAATAAGTAATTTCATAGTTTTTTATTTGTTTCTACAATTTTTTACCGTTTCCTTTTTTCTTTTCTTTTCTTTTCTTCTCTTCCTCTTCTCCTTCCCCTTCTCCTCTCTTTGTGCTGTTTTTGGTGTGGGAGATGGTCCCCCGGGGCGGCTATTTATATAGGAATACCTGTCGTCCACGGCGTGAACGACAGGACACGTCGGTCCAACGGTCCCGTGACCATTGGGCCGACGTGTAAGTCCGCGTGGGCTCCTGTCGTCCACGGCGTGGACGACAGGAGGATAAATCGTCCACGCCGTGGACGATAGGGTAGCTACTTTTGCAAAAAAAATTTGGATGTTATTAATATTAAATTCTTTAACAACAGTGCCAAAAATAAAAAAATTTGAAATAAGTTCGAACAAAGTATATTTAATAGCACTGCTGGGATAAAAAAATTTGATATAAACAAATTTCAAATTATTCTTAGAATAACTAGAATAGAATACCGCTCAACGCCACGTCTAGGCTGATTTTAGACATACGGTGGAAACGTAAAAGAGGTGCTATATGAAAATAAACTAGAATTGAACTTCACCAACTCTAGAGTTGGGTTGCTCTATCAATTTATAGAGTTGAAATGTTTGGTTGGCTCCAATGGCTCCATCTTCCAGCTCTAGCAGCTCCAGGTTGGAGTTGAAGCTATGACAAATTAAAGAGATAAGAACCCAACAAATAAGCATTATTTGAGTCATTTTCCTCCTTGGTCCCTGCATTTCCGTCTAACTGCAAACAGGTTCATTGACCAGGGGCATCTCACTAAAAACACACGAGTCGAATTCTTACTTCAGCTACTTGAGAGATTACTTAACAACTAGTACAGTTCTTTTCAGTATCCAGCATCTTACCTTCCACTGTTATTTCAGATACTCATCTCTATTCTCTACGTTAAGGAACTGAAGGAGAGCAAATTGGATTTCTGTGGACAGTAGTCTGAAACTTGCAAGCGTACTTAGCTAGCTAGATTATGAGCAACCCTATTCTGATTACTATAGCACTGAAGTAACTCAACCTCTCTTAATGTGATATGCATGGAGTACTAGCTTCTACCTTCAACTTTGAGTTGAGTGCTGCGTTGCTTGCTTCTCCCATGATATTTTTTAGAAAATGGAATGTTGCATTAATATTCCAGACGTGATATTGGTAGCTAGACAAGTAGCAACCGCATGTCCCCTCTGTCTGCCAATTGCATTAACATGCAGAGCTAAAATGGCATGCCTTTTCTATATTTTCATGGTGGGCAGTTGCAAATGCTAAATGCATGGGCTCTTCTTCCAGCTTGTATTGCATGATCTCAATCTCATGTAGTAGCAGGGATGCATGCATGCCAATGACAGCTTGCAAGTAGCAGATATAGAGAGGCGTTTCCAAGCTAGGTAGCGTCTCAGACAAGCTGATCCAAAGTGAGCTGAAGCTTAATGACCTCAATGGAAACCGTAGAGTAGTCTTGAGCAACCAACGTGCATGTGCAGCATGCACATCTGTGACAGCTTCAAAAATCCCAAACATGCACCGATGGCGAAGACGTAGGGTACTGTTTGCAACGCAAGGGGCATCTTTGTAATCTCTTCCGGTGCTCATTTTCTCTATATATATACGTGTACACACACTCTGTCTCCACTCCACACACACCGGCTGCGGCTGCAACGACGCACGAGTCAGGCAGGCAGGCAGGCAGCATCGATGGCGTCTCCAGTGACCACCTCGCGGGCCCTCTTCGCGCTCCTCCTGGTGGCCGTCGTAACCGCCGGTAGCGCCAGCGCGGCCAACATCCTCGTCATCAACAAGTGCCCGTACACGGTGTGGCCGGCCGCCATCCAGGAGGAGCTGGGCGGTGGCGGCACCCAGCTCGACCCTGGCCACTCGTGGGCGGTCCCCGTGCCCGCCGGCACCAGGGGCGCGAGGATCTGGGCGCGCACCGGCTGCTCCTTCGTCGGCGACCGCGGGCGGTGCCAGACCGGCGACTGCGCGGGCGCCCTGCGCTGCAAGGTGCCCGGCGAGCCGCCGGCAACGCTGGCCGAGTTCACCATCGGCACGGGCACCGGCGACTTCGACTACTACGACGTGTCGGTGGTGGACGGGTTCAACTTGCCCATGGACTTCTCCTCCAGCACCGCCGGCACGATCCGCTGCAGAGACCCCGGCTGCGTCGACGGCAGCCACCGCGGCGCGGCGAAGGTCCGCACCGGCAGGGGCAACAGCGACTACCTGGTCTTCTTCTGCCCATGAGCCTGCCAGCGTGGCAGTGTATACTGCTGCGAATGTTTTCGCAGACAAATAAAGTTGAGTGATGAATAAGTACATCCATGTTCGTGAGCTCATGTATGCTACTGCATTCGTGCATCTCATCATCTCTCTGACTCGTCTTCGAGAAAATCTCAAAGGTGATAATCATAATAATCATGGCACTGCGGATTTTTGATGGATCGAACTTTTATGAGACGGCAAATTTACAGTTTGAGGGATCAGTTGTGACATCGCAAATTTCACAAAGATTTAATCAGTACGTTCGAATGAACGAAGCCCTGCTAGCTGAACGTGGAATCACATCTTGCTGTATACAAAATTTGGAACCGATGTAGACAGCAGCTAATCACCATTGCCACCCATGGCTATATATGGCATCATCACACTAAATACCTTATTATTAATGGGTTCTACTATCAAATTAATTTAATTTACCGTCTGCATTTGCCATGTAATTAATTAACTACTTGTGAGACAAGACTAGCTGTAAGCTACAATTCGTCAAATAAGCGAGATCACACATATGAACAAGATGGCCCAAAGTTACATGACAAACCCAAACGGGGTTGAAAATTAACCTGCAGCAGCAGTAATCGAAGTATGTGTGTCGTACATTCACAAATTAAAACTCAGGCTCGTTCATTGAGTGGGAGAGCTCAACATCTCAAGCAGCGATGTTGAAGGGGATGCGCGGAATACATGCGTGATCCCACAGGGTCGAGGTTGTTTCCAAAGCCCTTGCGTTGAATTCTGAAGTGATGGTTCAGACGGTACCTCTGATGTATAGCAGAAAGAACCATGCATGAGATGTCATTGGTAGGAAAAGGCTTCAGAATGATATAAGAACCTAGGGGTTGAGCTGAACCGGGGAATACGCATAAACGTTGTGTACTCGTGATACTATGATAGCGAAGATTTAAATTTTAATCAAGAATAATTGATAAAATACTTTTAATTTTTAACCCTAACAAGATCCAGGCGATATATGGTCCATAATATTTGTTCGACGGTTGTACCATGGGATTGGATGAGATGCTATTTTGTTTCATATTTATGACATACACTTTAATAAAAGATAACCTTCAACACTAGTTATCTATAGTTCAAATGGTGAACTGACAAAAATATTTCCTGAAAATATTTTTCACTGATAAACTACGCAATAGGGAGAAAAAATCAATTCGTAATTAGCATAAAATCAGTATGAAATATTGTTTCCTCTATGAAATTCAATAAATAGTAGGATAGAAGAATTAGACAAATTGCTGGTAGTAAATGTAATATCATGTGGGGGATTGCTACCATCCCCTATAGATATTGCTACATATTAAGAAAAAAACATATTTAGTCAGAAAACACGGGGTTTCATCACAAGGGGAGTGTTGGTACCCGTGATATGGGGTACCCCGCGCACAAGGGAAAATGCCTAAGGATCTCGTCCTTCTCCGCAGAGAGAGCTCCGAAGGCGCCACGCGTCCGGCGGGGCCGGACCTCCCTCTCCTCAGAGGAGAGCTCCGGGCTCGCCACGTGGCCTGCAGAAGCCGGACCTCCCCCTCCGCGGGAGAGAGGTCCGAAGGTGCCACGTGTCCAGCGGGGCCGGACCTCCCTCTCCTCAGAGAGGAGCTCCGGGCTCGCCACGTGGCCGACAGAAGCCGGACCTCCCCCTCCGCGGGGAGAGGTCCGAAGGCTCCACGTGTCCTGCGGGCCCGGGCCCCCTCTCCTCTGAGGAGGGCTCCGGGCCCGCCACGTGGCCAGCAGAACGACGCTGCCTGCCCCCGAGTGGTAGGCAGCGGGCGTAAAGACGCCCCATACCTTGCCCGTACAAGGTATTCAACGCCTGCGTCTTGGAAAGACGCGGAGACGCGGAGCACGCCTCTGTCAGGTGCCGTTGCGCCCAGTCGCATCACAGACTGGCGCGCAGTGTCAGAGCCTGCCAGCCAATAAACGCAGCGACAAGACATCCCATGCCGCCCCCGCCGTCATCAACCACTATGACTAGCATGCGGCATGGGCAGGGCTACAAGACGAAGACTCAGAAGCCTTCGCCAGAGACAACTACCGGCATAACTGCAGATACGGTAGATAACAGTCAATCTCCCCGGGACCA
This sequence comes from Neostapfia colusana, assembly GCA_030760725.1. NCBI lineage: Eukaryota > Viridiplantae > Streptophyta > Magnoliopsida > Poales > Poaceae > Neostapfia > Neostapfia colusana. The sequence continues at coordinate 1,416,691 of JASWHV010000010.1, read as the reverse complement.
CCTGTCGGGTCCCGGGCCTCCCTTGTAAGCCACCCGAGTCTTGGACTATAAAAGGCTCGGGTAGGCGACGTTAGCAAGGGTTCGCACTCCCGCAACTCATACGCTAGACATCAGTCATCCCCAAGCTCAGGACTCCGGTTCTGAGCAACAAGCAATACAGCGAGCTCCATAGCTCGTCGTGGACGTAGGGTTTTACGCTCCGACGGCCTGAACCACGTAAAACTCGCCGTGTCAAGCTCTTCCTAACTCGTCCATACGCTCAAGCTCTCCGCAAGCGACTAGCCCCACCGAAAAAAGAACCTCCGCGGGCTGTCCAGTGCAGGCCCGGGGGAAGTGTCGACCGCACACTTCGACATTTGGCGCGCCTGGAAGGGGGCTTTTCCCTTGCGCGACGAGTTTCCGCCGACGAAGATGACCAAGCTTCCTTCAGGGCAAACTCTCCTCCTCCGCGTTCACGGCGAACCGTGACCAGTGGGGAGTACATGTCGACGCACTCAGGACGGAGTGTGTCGGCGCAAGCTGGGAGCCAGCAGCCGGCTCTGGCAGCGCCGACCCCGGCAATGCAGGCTCCGACCAGCGTGAGATCCTCTCCAACGATAAGTGAACCCCACAGGTGTGCGCTAGCTGCAGCAAGAGCGCTACTGCGCAACCCACCTGCTGGGGACGCACCTCATTCAGCAACCTAGCAGTGGATACGCAAGGTAGACCGTCTCGTCGTCGCCACCGCAAACCCTCGACTTCGGCGGGGACGACACTCCGGTCAACCGACAGTGTCGCTGACGCGCACGCCCACGGTTGACGGGCAAACGGCGGACTCCAGCTCCACCAGGCCTCCGACGACGGACCTGAGGACAGAGCTGGAGCGATGCCACTTGGGCCAAGATGCTCGAGTGTTCCTCGAGCGACGTCGAGAGAGGCGTCGCATCTAAGAGGCTGGCGACAGCATGACGTCGGCCTCGACCCAGCCTGAAGGGCACATCTTCGCCACGCGAGCTCTGCCCCAGGCGTAAGCCGCGCAGCATATGCCACAACCATATGCCCTGCAAACGGCGTCCCCGGTCTATGGCGCAGCCTTGCCCATACCGGAGTACACAGTGCCAGGTGCAAACCAAGCGTTCACGGCACCAATACCTGCGGCAACAGGAGCAGGATGTGCGGCTCTTGCACCCCACCTTCGCTTCGCGAGGTGGCCGCTCAAGTTTTGGCCGCACCTGCCCGAAAAGTACGACGACAGCATCAACCCGACGGAGTTCCTCTAGATCTACTCCACCGCCGTACTTGCCGCAGGAGGGGATGAGGCCGTCATGGCCAACTATTTCCCCGTCGCCTTGACCGGCCCAGTCCGGTGTTGGCTCATGAACCTACCCTAGGATTCCATAACCTCCTGGGGAGAGCTCTGCCGGCAGTTCGTCGCCAACTTCGGCAGTTCCTACACCCGGCCTGGCACGGAGCTCGACCTCCACGCCATCCAGCAACAACCAGGGGAGTCGCTGCGCTCCTTCATCCAGCGGTTCTCCCAGGTGCGGAACATCATCCCACACATCCAGAACGCTTCTGTGGTGGTGGCGTTCCGACAAGGCATTCGGGACAAGAAGATGCTCGCGACTAGGGAGGTCCGCGACGTCTTGGAGCTCTTCAGCCTGGCGGACAAGTGTGCCAGAGCAGCCGAAGGGCGGAGCTGGCACTCACTGCCAGCCTCCGAGCCAGGGGGTCAGCCGGGATCTGGCGCCGCTTCCTATGGAAGCGGCAGGAAGATCAAGAACAGGGGCGGTGGCAAGATGAAGCTGCCAGCCGCGGCCCCCGTTACCGCAAAAGCGGCGCCCAGTGGAGCTCGGGGGCTGCGCCGCGACAAAAGGCCGCGACAATCACCGGCTCCAGACGGAGGCCAGGGCGAGTTATGCCCCGTGCACGACACCAGTTATCATACTGCTGCCGAGTGCCGGGAGATCCTGAAGCTCGCGGAGCGCTTCCGGAAAGGGAAGCAGCTTCTAACTGATGCCCCACCCTACCGTCAAAGGGAGGGCAAGCAGAAGGTCGACGCCCCAGACGACGTCGACCGCCAGGTGGAGTTCCAGGAGCTTCAGCGCGCCGTGAAGGCGGTGCGCAATCATGAGAGCTCCAGCTCCAGTGATGACGAGCACCGGAAGATGCTCTACGTCATCTTCGGCGGGTCCGCTGATCCCTCGTCCCGAAGCGCGGCTAAGGCCTTGCGCCGAGCGGTAGCGTCGGTGGCTCCCCTCCCGAGTGCAGCACCGCACCTCAGGTGGATGGGAACCCCCATCAGCTTCGATGCCACCGACTGCCCCAGGAACATGGCTGGGGCCGGCCAGCTACCGCTCGTGGTGGCCCCCACCATCGCCAACGTGAGGATGTACCACGTTTTGGTGGATGGCGGGGCTGGACTGAACCTCATCAGTCGCGCAGCCTTCCAGAAGCTGCAGATCCCGATGGCCAAGCTCACCCCATCGAGCCCGTCCTCAGGGGTAGGGCCGGGACAGGTCGTTCCCTACGGCCACATCAGCCTCCTGGTGACCTTTGGGGCACCGGACAGCTATCGGACAGAGTATGTTCTGTTCGACGTGGCCGAGATTGATCTCCCCTTCAACGCCATAATTGGCAGGCCAACCCTGTACCGATTCATGGCAGTAGCCCACTACGGCTACCTTTTCTTGAAGATGCCTACACCAACAGGGGTCCTCAAGGTTTGTGGAGACCGTACTCCCGCAGTGTTAGCCTTGGAAAAGCTCCAGGCGCTTACAGCAGCTAGAGCACCAACCCCAGGCAGTGCAGAACCAAACCGGCTCCACCCAAGAGCACGCCACCGTGCCTCTACCACAGCACCCCATGTGCAACCCCTCGACGAGGACGACGTCCCCTTGAGGCTCGTCCGAATCAGCGCCGATGCCACCCAGTCCACCCGGGTAGCCGGGGGCCTGGATAGCAAATAGGAAGGCGCGCTCGTTACCTCCCTTCGGCACAATGTCGATGTGTTGCATGACAGCCGTCGCAGATGCCAGAGATCCCTAGAGAGGTGATTGGGCACTATCTAAAGGTCTTCCCCGAAGCCCGGCCAGTCCGAGCAGTAAAGCCCCATCCGCGAAGAAACCAAGAAGCTGCTGGCTCCATACGGAAAGTCCGCCACCCCCGGTGCTTGGCAAACTCTGTTGTTGTCCCAAAGGCCGGCGGGAAGCTCCGGAAGTGCATCGACTACACAAGTCTCAATAAGGCATATCCTAAAGATCTATTTTCTCTCCCTATGATAGATCAAATAGTAGACTCGACGTCAGGCTGCGATATGCTGTGCTTCCTAGATTCTTACTCGGGTTTCCATCAGACTCCTATGTCTAGAGAAGATGAAGAGCACACCTCCTTCATCACAGTAGTCGGTCTGTACTGTTATGCCTCTATGCCTTATGGCCTAAGGAACGCTCTCCCTACCTTCGTACGTGCAATGCACAAGACCTTAGGAGAGCTAATGAGAGACTCAGTTGAGGTCTGTGTCGAAGACATTGTTGATAAGGTCAGGCAGAGTTCATCCCTACTAGATAACCTGGCCTTAGTCTTCGTTCTTCCGACAAGTGCGAGTTTGGTGTATCCTCTCGAAAACCCTTAGAATTCCTGGCCTCACGCCGAGGAACTGAGGCTAACCCAGAGAAGATCAAAGCCATCAGCTCGAGGCGGCCCCCCGCCCGCATCAAAAAAAGTCCAGAAATTCGCGGGAAGCCTAGCTGCGCTGAGTCGGTTTATACCGAGGTTAGCAAAGCGAACGCTCCACTTCTCTAAGCTCCTACGCAAATCCGGCCCATTCGCTTGGACGGACGAAGCGGCGGAAGCTCCCCAGGAGCTGAACCAGCTCCTGATGACCCTACCCGTAATGGTAGCCCCCCGAGCCCGAAGAGCATCTGTTGCTCTGCATCGCGGCGACGGCTGCAGTGGTGAGTATGGTCCTCGCCGCACAGCGGCCAGACCCCTCATCGCCGCAACCTGCTCCGGTATCGGGAAACAAGCGCCAGTAAACCCCGGAGGTCCGAGACGACCCCCCGGGTCTCCGAGGCAACCCCCCGGAGGTCCAAAATGGACCCTAGACCCCCGACACAACCTCCCGGAGGACCAGCAGGACCTCCCGGAGGCGCAACGGGAACCCCTTCCGGAGGCCCAACAGAACCTCCCGGACGCCCAACAGAACCTCCCGGACGTCCAACGGGACCCCCCGGAGCTCCCGGGAAATCAGCGGGACCTCCCGGAGGTCCAAGACAGCCTGGGGGCCTCCGAGTATCAGCTCCCGGCGGCCTCCCCGGGCCCGCGGGAGGTTCTGTCTACTTCATCAGCGAGGTCCCCATGACGCCAAGACAAGGTACCTGGAGGTACATAAGCTGCTGTATGCAGTGCTCATGGCGTCCAGGAATCTCCGCCACTGCTGCCAAACACACCAGGCCTCAGTGGCCACCTCCTACCAGCTGAAGGCTATCCTCCACAGCCCCCACGCGACCGACGATGCCGTCAAATGGGCAGCGAAGCTATTGGAGTTTGAGCTAGGCCTCCTTCCTCGTCACGCAGGCAACAGCCAAGCACTAGCTGACTTCGTGGCTGAAGTGGACGCCAACGTAGGTTGACCCAGGGGGCCATGAAGACGGTGAACCAGGACCCCGAGCTCTGGCCTTCACCGGGCCTTATTGGACGCTCTTCTTCGACGGCTCCTTGCGAAAGCAGGGGGCCGGTGCTAGCGTATTGTTCCTCATGCCATCGGGGGAGCAGTCTGGGTATATGGTGCGTCTCAATTCCAAGGCAACCAACAACATGGCAGAGTATGAAGCACTCATCCTTGGCCTAAAGACAGCCCTGTCTCTAGGCGCTTGCCAGTTGTTGGCACAGGGCGACTCCCAGCTAGTTATCAAGCAAGATGGTGGAGAAAGACTTCCTCGCCTTGGACCTGCGCCACGTACCTCGCGCTGGCAAGGCCGCAGCTGACGACCTCTCAACGAAGACCCCCACCGGAGCCCTTGTGCCCGAAGGGGGCTTCGAAAGGACGTTGCCGCGGCCCACAGCCCGGCCCGCCGAGCCGGGCGAAGGGGGCTAGACCAGCACTTCAAAGCTGGCGGTCCCGGCGGCCATGGACGCCGCCAAGGATCGTAAGCGTCACTGGGGACTCCGTGCAACCCAGCGCTCAAGATCCATACGCTCAAGTCAGACCCGATGCATGGATCACGGAGATCCGGGACTACTTGAAAGACAATATCCTCCCTGATGAACGTGTATCCGCTGAACGGATCGTGCGTATGGCTAAGAGACACGTGATGGTAGAAGGGGATCTCTACCGACGCGGCGCCAACCGCGTCCTATTGCGGTGCATAACCAAGGGGGAAGGCTGCGACTTGCTCGCTGAGATCCATGGAGGCGAATGTGGGAGTCACTCTTCCTCATGCACGCTTGTCGGTAAAGCCTTCCGGCATGGCTTCTACTAGCCGACAACACTCCAGGATGCCTTCAAGCTGGTCGAGAACTGCAAGGCGTGCCTGTTCCACGCCAAGCAGATCCATACACCGGCTTGGACGGTACAGATGATCCAGCCCACATGGCCATTTGCCGTACGGGGGCTGGACATCCTGGGACCTGGGACCATTCCCCAGAACCGAGGATGGGGATCCGCTCCCGAACCCTCGGAACACAGAACACCTCCGTAAGTTCTACCTCTAGAGCAACAATAGGACAGACTCTTCTTTTTATAATAAATTCCATAAAAGTCCAGGAACAATGCTCAGAGCAGCTAAGCCTCAGGGGACGGTACAGGACTACGTTCAGCTTCGCCTGGTTCCGACCCCAAGCGCGTAGAGTCTTGCTTCCCTTGAGGCGGGTCGTGGCCTCCATACTTAGCCTGCCTTCCTCCTATGGAAATTTATATGAAAAGAAACCTGTCCTACGTTGCTCTTCTTTGGTGCTCATTTAATTTACTTATTAAATTTTTATGACTGCACTACTAGCGCGTGCTTACCATGCGCTCAGCTCCCCCTTCTCATTCTCACCTTTAGTCGGCATTTGCTGTCCTACCAAAGGCGGTTGCGTTGGAGGTACCGGCCGATAGCCAGGGGGGCCCCGAGCCCCCGGCACTTCGCGCACGGTAGCCCCCAAGCACCGTATAAGTGGACGGGGACCGTTAGCCAAATAAGACTATGAGATAGAAGAGGGGGAGCCCCCAAGGAGAATTACGTTTCCCTTACTTGTGTGCAGGGTCTATCGGCCTCAGCTCCCCGCAGGAGTATGGTAGGCACATCCATCCAGTGGAACACACCTACCAGGGGGCCGCTACGGGATCGCGCAAGACCGAAACCCCAAGGTAAGATCAAAGAACCTAGACCTCACCGCTTCCGCAGGAGCGAGGCCCGAAGGTCCCACGTTCCAGCGGGGCCAGACCATCCACCTCCTGGAGGGGGAGCTCCGGGCCCGCCATGTGGCCTACAGGAGCCGGACCTCCCCCTTCCGCGGGGAGAGGTCTGAGGGCTCCACGTGCCCCGCAAGCCCGGACCTCCCCTCAGAGGGGAGCTCCAGGCCCGCCACGTGGCCAACAGGCCCGGACCCCCCCCCCCCCCCCCCCATTTTCGTGAGGCGGGTCCTGGAGACCTCCGAGGCCCTTAATATACAGTAAGTACCCGGAGAAGGTGTCTATACAGATCTTCAAGATTGGTCAAGGCCTCCGAGTACCTTGCGGAGCTAAGGACTCGGCCAGGAAAAACCAGGAAGAAGACTAGGACATGCAGGCACAGAAGGAAACAGGAGTCTGTTCATACAAAGCTCCATGAGCTGGGCTACAGACTCAACAAAAATAAAAAAGGAAGTACAGGGCCTTGTGGCCACGGGGGCAGATGCCTAAGAGTCCCCGGACTCCCGATGAAACCTAGAGGCCACGAGGGCAGCCACGTCCTCGACCTCGGCCCTAGCAGCTTCCTCCCGCTCGGCAACGGGTCCTAGACGGACTGGCCCCAGAGAAAAGGAAGGGTCTTGGCTCCGGAAGCACGCCAGTACGTGCATAGCGACCTCCATCGCAAGATCCCGACCTTCCACTTCAAGCTCGTCAGCGATCACCGCTTCGAGCCGACCCAGCTTGTCGCCGATGGACTCAAGTGCCGGGATCGCTTCGGGCATCTGCCGCCCCGGAGCTTCCATCCGCACAGGGCTGAAACCAAGAGGAGCCAAGGCGGACCACGCCTTGGCAATAAAGCCCCAGACTGCCCGGGCCTCGGCAGACCGCAAGGACTGGAGCTTCTCTACCTCTTGGCGAGCCGCCAGCTCGCGATCCTTCGCCGCCTAGCGCTCCTGGGAGAACTGCTCCTCCCTCGCGGCAACAGCTGACACACGGAGCTCCAGCTCCTCGGTCCGAGCCCTTAGCTCCCCCACTTTGGCTCTCAGCCGGGCGGTGGTCTTCTCCTCCTCGGCCGCTGCGGCGCGTTCCTGATCGGCGACGACGCACTCTCGACGAGCTACCTGCAGCCGCAACTCCTCCGCGGCGGCGGAACGCTCCTCGGCTTTGGCTTCAACATGAGCCAGGGCCTCGCGGTAGGAGGCACGGAGCCGCCGGGTCTCTGACTCCAAGCGGCTAATGGCCTTCTTCTGAGTGTCAAGCAGAGCACTCATGGCCTCAAGCCTTGACTGCCTCGAGTCAAGGTCCGCCTTAGCCTCCTGGGCCCGCTGCTGCCAGCTGAGAAGGCGTTCCCTCTCGCCGGCCAGCGCCCCTCGCTCCTGCTTGAAGGCGGACTGGAGCTGGCGGGCGCTGGTCTGGACACGCCCCAGGGCATCCCACACGGGCGCCGGGACAGGGGGGACAGGAGTCGCGCCCCTGACCCCCCCCCCCCCCCCCCCCCGTCGAGTCTAAGACCGGCGGAGGCGCCGGTGCCTCAGCAACCAGAGTGGGGCGCTGTCCTAAGGAAGCCAGGGGGCCAGCAGGCGCACCTACTGCGGCCCTCCCAGTCTCAGGACCGGGTTCCTGGGCTGGTGAAGGAGGGCGGATAGGAGCGGATGCGGCCGCCACGGAGGGTGAACTCGCCGGCACAGAGGAAGCCCCCGTCGATTTGGGGACCATGGGAGCCACCACGGTTCCCAGACGCTGAGGCGCGGAGTCTCCGTCGGTTGAAGGCGGTCGGGTAAGAGGCCCGCCCCCGGCAGCTGGTCGGTCCTTGCAAGAAAAGTGTGACACCCTCATCTCGGGTGTCAGCATATGTTCATGTTTTATGAAGAAGAAAAAAACATTTTAAGAAAAGAAGGAACAGAGACAAGAATCAAAAGGATAGCCAATAATGCTCTCCGAGAGCACTGAAGGCAACTTCCACGGCCAGCAGACCACGTGGCGTGTTCGGAGCTCATCCCCGAGAAATTGGGAGAGGTCCGCCGCTAAACCGGCTACGTGGCAGGCTCGGGGGTCACCTCCGTAATTGGAAAGAGGTCCGACCCTGTGGGACATGTGCTGCCCGCGGAGCTAGCCTCTGCGGAAGAAGCAAAGGCATTTTTCATAGGACACGTGTCATCCCCGGAGCTAGTCTTCGCGGAAATAAGAGGGCCAGTCGCGGGGGATACGTGTCAATCTTGGAGCTCATCTCAGAGAAGTCCGGATCTATCGAACACGTGTCACCACCGGAGCTTATCACCGGAAGGTCCGTCGCAACTAAACACGTGTCGACCTCGGGGCATGTCCCTGAGGAAAGGAGAGCGGAAAGACCGGCACCCACACGTGGCGTGCGCGGAGCTCGTCTCCGAAGAAGAGGGAGGTCTCGATCGATTGACACGCGGCACAACCGGAGCTCGTCTCTGCGGATGAGGAGATACCAGGCCCGGAGGACACGTGGAGCTTCCGGAGCTCATCATCACGGAGGTAACGAGTTCTGGAGCAGCTGTTACGCGTAAAGACACCGGTACGCAACAGAAACCGATCTAAAATCCACGATGGTTACCAAAGATAAGACGTCAGGATCTAACAAATATCTGAATAAGACTCTTATTCGGGATCCGATCAGATTAGGACTCTTCTCTTCCCAATTATAAATAGAACCCAAAACCTCTGGCCGAAACCACGAACTTCTCTTTCAACTCCTGAGCCGACGACTTAGAGCCCTAGCCCTAACTCACTGAGCAAAACATCGCCGAAGCACAACAAGGGAGATCATCGGAGGAGAACCAAGCGGTCTGAGGAGGACCCCGAGGACAAGTAGAACGTGAGGTAGGACTTCAATACCACCTTACGACATCATGTTTTGCGAAAAGGTGTGTGTGCTGAGTCAAACATGATGGGAAACCCTTTTATAGGAGTTTACTAGTTTTGGTTAAACCACCCTTTTCGCATGAGAAGTTTATGAGTCGGGTATGGTTTTTGCTTTATGCTTCGCTGAGTCTCTAGGATCGGGAAACGAGATAGATGTGTCTAGCTAACTGCACTTGTACTGATAATAAGTAACTGATGAGGTTAATGAACATGGATCGGAGGGAGATCTAGGCAAGCCTGGGTTTGTGTATGAGGTAGCATGAGATGGTGGTTTTACTTGCCGTAGATCTAAGGACCGGTTCATGCATGCACATGCCAGGATAACAGTGCCACCACAAGGCCAAATATGGGTGCGGCTTAGTCGAGTAATTAGGTAAGTTGCTAGAGTGTTATGGACTGTGGAAGGCGCGGGGAATGGGAGTCGAGTGAGGACTGCCCTGGGAACTGCATGGCACAAGAGGGGGCCCGTGGGTGGGAGAATTGGAGATTCTAACCTGCCGGTGAAACCTTAGTGAGTCCATACATCTAGTAACCCCTTTGTAAAAGCTATTTTGTGATCTCTTGACCATACACCGACGGATGTGTACTGGTATAATGGAGGTTCTGCAGTCGCCGACGGGTGACGAAATCACAAACTTGTGGGTAAAGAGGTACAAACTCTGCGGAGTTATTAAAACTATCATGATAACCGAGCTTACGGTCACGAGCACCTGTCTAAACTGCCATGATTAGATGGGATGATTACTAGGATGGTTATTGGAATGGTTATTGGGAAGGTTCTTGGTTATGGTTATTGATTATGGTTTGTTTTGGGACTGTGGAGTCCGGGAGATGAGATGGTTGCATGACTGATGGGTCATGACATGAGATTGGTCTCGGTGCGAGACGAGGTTGTTTTATGAGGTGAGATGGTAGCGAATACGAGGAGGTATTCATGAGTATGAATAAAAGTTTGGTTAATGTTCGGATGGAACACGGGAAGTGATGAAGGTATGTTGGTAATTTAATACATGTTGGGATTACATTTAAACTTAAGTTGTTGTTTTATCATGGTTTTTACAGAACTGCTTTTCTGCAAATAAACCTTTTATGCCTACCTTGTTTATGAGCTGCATATCATGTGTTTTCCCGCACTTGCTGAGTACATCATTGTACTCAAACTTGCATTATTATTTCTTCATCAACAGCAAGAGAAGACTACTATGAAGATCGAGTAGAGCATTATGGCGTGTGATCTGTTCTCAACCTTGTCTGTGGAGGGAGTAGAGATGGAGCCACTTCTGCTTAGTTTTGCTTCCGCATTAGTTTTTGCTTCCACATTTAAATAAGGACTTCCGCTGCATAGAATTAAGACTTTCGCTATGAGCATGAGTCCATGACTCATGAGGTGTTGTCATAAACTCTGTTATTCGTGGTAATATATAATCTGAATTCAGTTTGTGGAACGTATGTGTATGTGTGATGAACATCCTGAGCACACATATGCATTAGTTCTCGGTTCCGTGGCTTTCCACAGAATTGAGGGTGTCACAGATTGGTATCAGAGCCACGGGTTGACAGTAGGTCACACGCCTAGATAGAAATCTTAGATTGATATTAGAGCCACGGGTTAACAGCAAGTTACACCCCTAAATAGAAGTCATAGGTAGCTAAGCCACGCTGACCAAAGGAAGCGTCCTAGGGTAAATAGCTTAGATTGGCCTTTAAAACAACCTTGACATAGGAAACCATCCTTAAATAGGAGTTTTGTGGGCCCTTGTGATGATTATTTGTGGATATGTGTTTAAGTATGAGTTGTGGGACGTCTCAAAAACGTTGTCCATATCCACACGTAAGAAGAAGGAGGTGTGAGATGTTTCGGCACTTGCTCACATCCTCATAAGGGCTAATATATATAGTCTAACCCACCTTGATGCATATAGTTGAAAGGACCTACCTAACTTTCTAACCCTCTATTCTTTTCTTACTCTCTCACAGATGGTGAGAGGAAACGCCAGCCGAAGGAACGTCCAGGAAGATGACCACGGGGAAGTTCCTGCTAACCCCGGAGCTGGCGAAAACAACCTAGAAAGGTTGATGGCCATGCAAAACCAGCTTATGCAAACCATGATCCAAACTTTGGGTCAGTTACAGGCCAACCAACACCCCATTTCGGCACCACCGCCACCACCACCGCCGGCTCATAACAGGTTGGGAGAGTTCATGAGGACTCGACCACCAACCTTTGCTCAAGCAAGCGATCCAATGGAGGCCGATGACTGGTTGAAATCCATGGAGAAGAAGCTTGCCATTGTACAGTGCAACGACCGAGAGAAGGTTCTCTTTGCGTCGCACCAACTGATGGGAGCAGCTGCTGACTGGTGGGATGCCTTGAGCAACGCCCATGCCAACCCGGAGACAATCACTTGGATTGAGTTCAAGGAAAGTTTCCGCTCCCACTACATCCCTGTTGGCGTAATGATGCTGAAGAGGCAGGAGTTTGAAGGTCTCCGTCAAGGGCAGAAAAGTGTGAACGAATATCTCAACAAGTTCATACAACTGTCCCGGTATGCCCCCGAAGATGTCAACTCAGATCAGAGGAAGCAGTACCTGTTCATGAGAGGGTTGAACAATGAGATCCAAGTTCAGCTCCTCAACAATGACTACGTAAGCTTCCAGAAGCTAGTTGATAAGGCTATTGTGGTGGAAAACAAGATCCGAGAGATCGAGCGCGAGTGCAAAAGGAAGATGCCATACCAGCCCCAAGGAAGCAACGTACGACCTAGGTACATGCCCCCTGCACCGCAGTATGGATCGACCACTCCTACGTACCGCCCTGGTCAGCCACCACAGCAACGGCTCGTTGCACCGGCACCTCGTGTGCCCATGCCTCCTGCGCCCCGGCCTAACAATGGCGCTCCTGTTCAAAACCCCCGCCCCAACGTACCTGCTGCCGTAGGCAACAGGGCATGCTTTGCATGCGGGGAAGTAGGCCACTTTGCTAACCAGTGCCCGAAGAGAGGCCCTGGACAGCAAGGTAACGTGCCCAAGCAGAACCAGCGACCAAACGGAGGGGACAACCAAGGGAACTGTGGACCGCAGAACTATGCTCGTGTCCACATTAACCATGTCACTGCTGAGGAAGCACAACAGGCTGAGGACGTTGCAATTGGTATGTTCCTTGCCAACTCCAACTCAGCCACCATTTTATTTGATTCCGGAGCATCACATTCCTTCATATCGTCCAAATATGTTGCCAAACATCATCTACCCGTATCCCACTTAGAATGTGCTATGTTAGTTAATTCACCCGGAGGAGAAATGAGGACTAGTATAGTATGTCCTAAGGTAAGCCTTTAAATAAGGGGGGTAGACTTCCTTGCCAACCTTATTGTCTTGGACTCCACGGAATTGACATCATACTCGGAATGGACTGGTTAAGCAAGCACAATGGAGTAATCCAATGCGCTGAGAGAAGCGTGCAATTGACAAACGAACACGGTATCCGTGTTGAGTTTGAGTCAGCCCAGCAAGCGACCGAACGGGCGGATCTGAACCATGTTGAAGGAGTAGCATTGGACAACATTCCAGTGGTTCAGGAATTTTCGAATGTGTTCCCGGAAGAACTTCCAGGTATGCCACCTGACCGGGACATCGAGTTTGCCATAGATTTGGTACCTGGAACTGCACCCATAGCTAAGAGACCATATAGGATGCCCGTCAACGAGTTAGTTGAACTAAAGAAGCAAATTCAAGAACAGTTGGAGAAGGGTTTTATCCGTCCAAGTTCGTCACCGTGGGGAGCCCCGGTACTCTTCGTGGACAAGAAGGACGGAACCCAAAGAATGTGCGTGGACTACAGGTCTCTCAACGAGGTAACAATCAAGAATAAATACCCTCTGCCTCGTATAGAGGACCTGTTTGATCAAATGAAAGGAGCCCAAGTATTCTCCAAGATTGATCTTCGGTCGGGATATTTCCAGCTGAAGATTAAGCCCTCCAATATACCTAAGACAGCCTTTCGGACACGGTATGGTTCATATGAATATACCGTTATGTCTTTTGGATTGACAAATGCACCTGCATACTTCACGTACCTTATGAACAAGGTTTTCATGGAGTACTTGGACAAGTTCGTTGTGGTTTTCATCGACGACATTATGGTATATTCAAAAAGTAAGGAGGAGCATGAAGAACATCTGAGATTGACCTTGCAGAAGTTGCGCGAGCATCAGTTGTATGCCAAGCTCAACAAGTGTCAATTTTGGCTTAAGGAAATATCCTTCCTATGCCACATCATCTCCAAAGAAGGGGTATCGGTTGATCCTGGAAAGGTGAGAGATGTTCTGAAGTGGGACCAACCGAAGAGCGTGAGGGATATTCGAAGTTTCCTTGGAATGGCAGGATACTATCGGCGCTTCATTAAAGACTTCTCTAAGATAGCAAAACCTATGACGGAGTTGCTAATGAAGGGAAGGGTCTTTCAATGGACACAAGCCTGCCAAGAAAGTTTTGAGGAACTCAAGAAAAGGCTAACCACAGCACCAGTTCTGGTATTGCCAGACGTAAGCAAGAGCTTTGACATATATTGTGACACATCCAGACAAGGGCTCGGGTGTGTACTCATGCAGGAAGGACAAGTGGTAGCCTATGCCTCACGACAATTAAAGAAGCATGAGCTTAATTATCCTACACATGATTTGGAGTTAGCAGCAGTGGTGCATGCATTGAAGATTTGGAGACATTATATCCTTGGTCATCGATGTGAGATCTATACGGATCATAAAAGCCTCAAGTACATATTTACACAAACGGACTTGAATTTGAGGCAACATCGATGGTTAGAACTCATCAAGGATTATGATGTAGGAATCAACTACCACCCCGGGAAGGCCAATGTAGTAGCTGACGCATTGAGCAGAAAGGGAGCATGCCACCAACTCACGGTTCAGGAGCTACCACCCGAACTACGTAAGGAGTTTGAACGGTTACACCTCGGATTCTTGAATAACATGGAAATAATGGAGATCCACTCCTCATTGGAGCAAGAAATAAGAAAGGGACAAGCAACGGATGAGGGGATCAAGGAGATCAAGGAAAGAATCCGACGAGGGATAGAGAAGGATTTCAAGGAGGATAAAAAGGGTACGCTTTGGCTAGGAAAAAGGATCTGTGTGCCAAACATAAGACACCTTCGCGACATGGTATTGAAGGAGGCACATGATTCACCCTATTCCATACATCCAGGAAGCACCAAAATGTACAAGGACTTGAAAACTTGCTATTGGTGGGATGGTATGAAGAGGGATATAGCCGAATACGTTGCCCTATGCGACACATGCCAACGGGTAAAAGCCGAACATCAAAAACCCGCTGGGTTGTTGCAACCTTTGAAAATACCTGAATGGAAATGGGTGGACATCAGTATGGACTTTATTGTCGGATTGCCAAGAACTCATTCAGGATACGATTCCATCTGGGTCATTGTGGACCGGTTGACGAAAACCGCCCATTTTCTTCCGATAAAGACCAGTTACAACGTTACACAGTTGGCAGAGTTGTACATGGAGCAGATCGTGTGCCGACATGGAGTTCCGAAGAGGATAGTCTCAGATCGAGGTTCTCAGTTTACCTCTACATTCTGGAGGAAGCTGTAGAAAGCCATGGGTACACGACTGGATTTCAGCTCCGCCTATCACCCACAAACTGATGGGCAAACCGAAAGGACGAACCAAATTTTGGAGGACATGTTGAGAGCTTGCGCCTTGAAACGTGGGCGTAGTTGGGATAGGAGTTTACCGTATGCCGAGTTCTCCTATAACAACAGCTATCAAGCTAGCTTGAAGATGTCGCCTTTCGAAGCCTTATATGGCAGACGGTGTAGAACGCCGCTGTTCTGGAACGAGACTGGAGAGAACCAGGTGTTTGGACCTGAAGTACTACAAGAGGCTGAAAGGCAAGTCCAAACGATACGGGAAAACTTAAAGGCTGCTCAGTCACGACAGAAAGGCTATGCGGACAATAGGCGTAGGAAGTTGACCTTTGAAGTAGGAGACTTCGTATACCTTAAGGTATCGCCTATCCGAGGCCAATGACGTTTTAGCGTTAAAGGCAAACTAGCGCCTCGCTACATCGGACCATTTAAGGTTTTGGACAAGCGAGGAGAAGTAGCCTATCAACTAGAGCTCCCAAACCACCTCTGCGACGTACATGACGTGTTTCATGTATCCCAGCTCAAGAAGTGCTTGAGAGTACCAGAGGAACAAGTGTCAATGGGAGGACTTGAACTTCAAGAAGACCCGACCTACGCAGAACACCCTGTCCGAATCCTGGTCGTAAAGGAAAGGGTCACCCGAAACAAAGTGATTCGATGGTGCAAGGTACAATGGAGCCATCACACTGAAGCTGAAGCCACATGGGAACGTGAAGAGGATATCAAGGCAGAATTTCCCCATCTATTTCCCACTAACGAATCTCGAGGGCGAGATTCAATTTAAGGGGGGTAGATTTGTGACACCCTCATCTCGGGTGTCAGCATATGTTCATGTTTTATGAAGAAGAAGAAAAACATTTTAAGAAAAGAAGGAACAGAGACAAGAATCAAAAGGATAGCCAATAATGCTCTCCGAGAGCACCGAAGGCAACTTCCACGACCAGCAGACCACGTGGCGTGTTCGGAGCTCATCCCCGAGAAATTGGGAGAGGTCCGCCGCTAAACTGGCTACGTGGCAGGCTCGGGGGTCTCCTCCGTAATTGGAAAGAGGTCCGACCCTGTGGGACACGTGCTGCCCGCGGAGCTAGCCTCTGCAGAAGAAGCAAAGGCATTTTTCATAGGACACGTGTCATCCCCGGAGCTAGTCTTCGCGGAAATAAGAGGGCCAGTCGCGGGGATACGTGTCAATCTCGGAGCTCATCTCAGAGAAGTCCGGATCTATCGAACACGTGTCGCCACCGGAGCTTATCATCGGAAGGTCCGTCGCAACTAAACACGTGTCGACCTCGGGGCATGTCCCTGAGGAAAGGAGAGCGGAAAGACCGGCACCCACACGTGGCGTGCGCGGAGCTCGTCTCCGAAGAAGAGGGAGGTCTCGATCGATTGACACGCGGCACAACCGGAGCTCGTCTCTGCGGATGAGGAGATACCAGGCCCGGAGGACACGTGGAGCTTCCGGAGCTCATCATCACGGACGTAACGAGTTCTGGAGCAGCTGTTACGCGTAAAGACACCGGTACGCAACAGCAACCGATCTAAAATCCACGATGGTTACCAAAGATAAGACGTCAGGATCTAACAAAGATCTGAATAAGACTCTTATTCGGGATCCGATCAGATTAGGACTCTTCTCTTCCCAATTATAAATAGAACCCAAAACCTCTGGCCGAAACCACGAACTTCTCTTTCAACTCCTGAGCCGACGACTTAGAGCCCTAGCCCTAACTCGCCGAGCAAAACATCGCCGAAGCACAACAAGGGAGATCATCGGAGGAGAACCAAGCGGTCTGAGGAGGACCCCAAGGACAAGTAGAACATGAGGTAGGACTTCAATACCACCTTACGACATCATGTTGTTCATCTCTTTGCATCTGTTCTTCGATTCCTTTCGAACAGAAGCCTTTTCGTGGGCAGAACACTCGATGATCAGTTTGATCTAAAGACAAGATCATCGCTACGTTCATCTTTGATCTGAACACCTCTGACCATGCAAGCCATGCAAGAACAACAGATCAATCTAATAGAACTAATCGTAGGATAGCATGCATGTGCATCATCGCATCTAGTTTAGGGTTTGTGCATGATATTGATTGCTGTGAATTTTGTATGCACGTGAATCCTACATAGCAGGACAAACTCAGGAAGCTGTCCACGACGAGCTGCAGCAACAAGGTTTTGAGAATCAAGAACAACCGGAACCGCAAGAACAAGGCAAGTGCTCCTTGACCATGTTGATCCTATGTTTTGGGTAAAACTATTTTGTTTTGCGAAAAGGTGTGTGTGCTGAGTCAAACATGATGGGAAACCCTTTTATAGGAGTTTACTAGTTTTGGTTAAACCACCCTTGTCGCCTGAGAAGTTTATGAGTCGGGTATGGTTTTTGCTTTATGCTTCGCTGAGTCTCTGGGATCAGGAGGCGAGATAGATGTGTCTAGCTAACTGCACTCGTATTGATAATAAGTAACTGATGAGGTTAATGAACATGGATCGGAGGGAGATCTAGGCAAGCCTGGGTTTGTGTATGAGGTAGCATGAGATGGTGGTTTTACTTGCCGTAGATCTAAGGACCGGTTCATGCATGCACATGCCACGATAACAGTGCCACCACAAGGCCAAATATGGGTGCGGCTTAGCTGAGTAATTAGGTAAGTTGCTAGAGTGTTATGGACTGTGGAAGGCGCGGGGAATGGGAGTCGAGTGAGGACTGCCCTGGGAACTGCATGGCACAAGAAGGGACCCGTGGGTGGGAGAATTGGAGATTCTAACCTGCCGGTGAAACCTTAGTGAGTCCATACATCTAGTAACCCCTTTGTAAAAGCTATTTTGTGATCTCTTGACCATACACCGACGGATGTGTACTGGTATAATGGAGGTTCTGCAGTCGCCGACGGGTGACGAAATCACAAACTTGTGGGTAAAGAGGTACAAACTCTGCAGAGTTATTAAAACTATCATGATAGCCGAGCTTACGGTCACGAGCACCTGGCTAAACTGCCATGGTTAGATGGGATGGTTACTGGGATGGTTATTGGAATGGTTATTGGGAAGGTTCTTGGTTATGGTTATTGATTATGGTTTGTTTTGGGACTGTGGAGTCCGGGAGATGAGATGGTTGCATGACTGATGGGTCATGACATGAGATTGGTCTCGGTGCGAGACGAGGTTGTTTTATGAGGTGAGATGGTAGCGAATACGAGGAGGTATTCGTGAGTATGAATAAAAGATTGGTTAATGTTCGGATGGAACACGGGAAGTGATGGAGGTATGTTGGTAATTTAATACATGTTGGGATTACATTTAAACTTAAGTTGTTGTTTTATCATGGTTTTTACAGAACTGCTTTTCTGCAAATAAACCTTTTATGCCTACCTTGTTTATGAGCTGCATATCATGTGTTTTCCCGCACTTGCTGAGTACATCATTGTACTCAAACTTGCATTATTATTTCTTCATCAATAGCAAGAGAAGACTACTATGAAGACCGAGTAGAGCATTATGGCGTGTGATCTGTTCTCAACCTTGCCTGTGGAGGGAGTAGAGATGGAGCCACTTCTGCTTAGTTTTGCTTCCGCATTAGTTTTTGCTTCCGCATTTAAATAAGGACTTCCGCTGCATAGAATTAAGATTTCCGCTATGAGCATGAGTCCAAGACTCATGAGGTGTTGTAATAAACTATGTTATTCGTGGTAATATATAATCTGAATTCAGTTTGTGGAACGTATGTGTATGTGTGATGAACATCCTAGTCACACATATGCATTAGTTCTCGGTTCCGTGGCTTTCCACAGAATTGAGGGCGTCACAAAACGAAAGCTCTCAGGCTAAGAGAGGAGACAAGAACACTGCTCCTACAAGCCAGAAGGAGCAACACTTACTGGGCAACATGAGTGCTCCAACGGGCTTGCAGCACCGGCCTCTGGGCTGTAATTGAACCGCTAGGACCTGCGGTTGGAATGGTCACGGGACGTGACGCTTGGATACCTGGCACACTTGCCAGCGTCGCCCCACCAGCATCCATCCTAGAAGCCCCTCTGATTGAGGGAGGATGACGAGGTGCTTGGGTTACTCCGGACTGTCGCTGTCCGGGGAGGACCCGCTGGGGAGGGACACCCGGGGCCTCTTCGGGTCGCCACCTGATGGACCAGCACCCCCGGGAGATGGGTGCAAGGGTGCTCCGGCACCCTGACTCAGCGCAGACGGCGCCCTCGAAGGAGACCGGGCACGATTCTTCTCTGGATGCCCGGGGGCCGGCTCCTTCCCCTTCCCCTTGTCGGCGGCTTGAGTTCCGTCGGCTCTTAGGAAGGGTTGGGTAGCAGCAGATGCCTCGTGTCCTGATCCGGAGCGCTCGGTTCCTGGAATCGTAATGCCCCGGAAGGCATCCCCGACCTGCCGGACGGTGATCCCGATGTCGTCGAGATTCGGCATCTTCCGCAAGGGCTCTGACCTCCTCTGTGGCTCCAAGAAGAGGGGGGTGGCAGAGGGCGGAAGGGCGGGGTCGCCATTGGGAATGTAGTCGCTGCTCACCTTGCCCACCATCTCGTACAGCTCCTCGTCGGAAGGGTCAGAGTCAGGGCCCCTCTCTAGCCTGGTACAGTCCTGCTCGCCAGTATAGTACCACGCTAGGCGATTGCGTTGCTGCAAGGGCGCAATACGACGCGACATGAAGTCAATCAGCACCATCAGAGACGTCAGCCCCTCGTTGGCCAAGAACCGGATCCGCTCCAAGACCGGGGCGTACTCCTGCTCCAGCTCAGGGATCTCCTCCCAGAAGCGACGATCGGTGGTTGGGCTGGCGGTCGGGAGTTGTAGGCGATCGTGCTCGTCGGTCTGCACTACCACCCAGCTCTCCCTACAGTTTTCCCACCTTGATGCGCTGAAGGGCAGAAGGTACCCAGAGACCTTTGGGTCCTTGCAGCGATGCTGGAAGTAGTATGCCCCCATCTGGGTCTCGAGCCGCGCCCAGTCGTCCGCAACACAAAGAAGTAGCGGAAGAGCGTCACAGAAGCGTGCACCCCCACAAACATCTCGTAGAAGTGGACGAAGACAGCAGCCATTGCGAAGGACTTGGGGGAGAGATGGTGGAGCTGGAGCCCATATGTCTCCAGCAGTGTGACAAAGAAGGAAGAAATTGGCGGGACGAACCCCGCCAGAGCATAACTGTGAAGAAGACCATCTCCCCCTTTTCCAAGATCAGGGGGAGAGATCCCCGGCGAAGCCGGCGTTTCTGTTCTTCCGTGCGCCAGCCCAGCAGCCTGTGCACTGGCCCAAGCTCGGAGGAACGAATGAGGCGCGTCGGGAGCAAGTTGGAAGCCATGGCGAAAGAGAACACAAGGACAGGAAAACCGAGGCGCAAGAGTTCAAGGGAAGAACGAGCGCTAGGAAATGCGAAGGGAAGCCGCGATGCGGGTGAGATCCCCTTTTAAAACTTTCCAGGAACGATTCGAGGTGATTCGAAAATCTTCGAATACATCACATCAGCGACCGCATCGGCTCCAAGACCGGGCGCCGATGACAGGTGGACCCAAGCCACCCAACTGAAGCGGTGGGTTAAGGAGTCAGTATCCCTAGAAGACAAACCGGCAAGGCGCTTCGGCGGTTCCGGAAGAAAGCACCGCGACGTACAGGAATGGCAGCCTTGGGAACCGCCGCAGTAAAGGCAACCATCAAGTGGGCGCACGCTCCCACGACCCCGCGACTGTTCGTGCTCCGGCAGCGGTCAATGCGGGGCTTAGAGAAAGTGTGCGGATCAGAAGAGACGGAGGTCCCACCTCGGGCTCATTATCTCCCCCGAGATGGGCCCGGGGGCCACTGTTGGTACTCGTGATATGGGGTACCCCCGCGCACAAGGGAAAATGCCTAAGGATCTCGCCCTTCTCCGCAGGGAGAGCTCCGAAGGCGCCACGCGTCCCGCGGGGCCGGACCTCCCTCTCCTCAGAGGAGAGCTCCGGGCTCGCCATGTGGCTTGCAGAAGCCGGACCTCCCCCTCCGCGGGAGAGAGGTCCGAAGGTGCCACGTGTCCAGCGGGGCCGGACCTCCCTCTCCTCAGAGAGGAGCTCCGGGCTCGCCACGTGGCCGACAGAAGCCGGACCTCCCCCTCCGCGGGGTGAGGTCCGAAGGCTCCACGTGTCCTGCGGGGCCGGACCCCCCTCTCCTCTGAGGAGGGCTCCGGGCCCGCCACGTGGCCAGCAGAACGGCGCTGCCTGCCCCCGAGTGGTAGGCAGCGGGCGTAAAGATGCCCCATACCTTGCCCGTACAAGGTATTCAAGGCCCGCATCTTCCCAAGACGCGGAGACGCGGAGCACGCCTCTGTCAGGTGCCGTTGCGCCCAGTCGTATCACAGACTGGCGCGCAGTGTCAGAGCCTGCCAGCCAATAAACGCAGCGACAAGACATCCCATGCCGCCCCCGCCGTCATCAACCACTACGACTAGCATGCGGCATGGGCAGGGCTGCAAGACGAAGACTCAGAAGCCTTCGCCAGAGACAACTACCGACATAACTGCAGATACGGTAGATAACAGTCAATCTCCCCGGGACCACCTGTCGGGTCCCGGGCCCCCCTTGTAAGCCACCCGAGTCTTGGACTATAAAAGGCTCAGGTAGACGACGTTAGCAAGGGTTCGCACTCCCGCAACTCATACGTTAGACATCAGTCATCCCCAAGCTCAGGACTCCGGTTCTGAGCAACAAGCAATACAACGAGCTCCATAGCTCGCCGTGGACGTAGGGTTTTACGCTCCGGCGGGCTGAACCACGTAAAACTCGCCGTGTCAAGCTCTTCCTAACTCGTCCATACGCTCAAGCTCTCCGCAAGCGACTAGCCCCACCGAAAAAAGAACCTCCGCGGGCTGCCGAGTGCAGGCCCGGGGGAAGTGTCGACCGCACACTTCGACAGGGAGGATCTAATGGGCCAGCGGGATGGGCTCAAGCCTCCCTCTCTCTCGCCCCCTGTTGATCGATTTTGTCCAAGAGAAAGGAGAGAAAAGGAAAATGACCCCCTCCCTTCTTGATTCATTATCTAGTTCCAGCACTATTCACACCACTAACATATATATTATCTTATAAGAACATAAAATTTTATCAACGATAAGCTGTGTAGTAGTCGGTAAAACTAGTTTCATCACAGTAGAATTAATCAGTGACAAGATAAAATTACGTCACTAGCATTCGATCGCCAGTGAGATATTGTATTTTTCTTGTAGTTCTGAGATCGATGTAAAGAGGACATGCACCTTATCCCCTGGCCTGTCCTGTCTTAGCAGCTAACAAACGCTGTCCTACGCCAACTGAAGACGTGGCTGGTCAACTGGGGGCTAGCTCGTCACCATCCTCCCACCAGTGACCTAGCACAATAATTGGGCTAAACCCTATAATAGCTTCAGTCGACTTTATGTGCAAGACAACACATGGTATTATTTCTATGATTGGACAACATGCTGTACTACATAATTCCGATATATTATGAAAAACAAAAAATAGTCATGTACAACCCGTCACAACCTCCCAATGTTCATACCCAATTAAGGATCCACTTGTGTCTCACATGCATGCATCTGCTTTGAGTTCCCCAACTCGACTCTCATAATGGAGGGCACCTTTGAGAGAATGACATCAAGGTATTTGTTATCGTTTGGTAAACCATGACACATATGATGATGATGGCCCGTGTTTCACACATGTAGTAACACAACCGTCTCCATCGACCGGATTACCGGGAAGTAAACACGCTAACGAATAATATACAAACTAGTAAATTAAAATTGGTGGATTGTTAAGTTTGATACTCCCCTGTTCTGAAATAAATGACGTTTAGGATAAAAAAATTAGTTCAATTTGAACTGAATTAGCTGTCTTAAACGTCATTTAATTTAGAACAGAGGGAGTAATATTCTTCCCACTTTTAGTGCGCTTTTCCCAACTATTTAATTTGTAACATGGGTTTATTTAGTGACGTCTCCTAATATGACTTTGTTCTGGCCATCTCAGATCAGATCTTATTAGAGATTTTTACCTTAGTTCAAAAATAAGTATCATCTCTTTTCCATTAATTGATTTAGGTGGCGTATATACTCGATCTACGAGCTATGGCTGTGATCGGAGGAGATTGTTGCGGCTGCCGCTGGCTGCAGCGCGCGATCAACTGCAACTTCTTGTGCTGTTGTGCACAACCGCAGCAAGCACAGTTGATGTGGATCGGAGTGTATATACACAACAAAGTTCTTTTTATGACAGCCTTGAAAGTCTAAACCAACGATACTTAGAAAAGAGACCACATAATACACGAGGTCTGAAATGCCAAAATACACAAATACGGATAAAAAGGTTTCTACAAATAAATATTGTGCATATGTTCTCCATTATCATTTTCTTTAATTTTAGTCGTCTCAACCTCTCTCACTGACAATCGTCACTTCTCCAGTAGAGAGGCCATGTTTATAATACTGTTTGCAAATGCATCCACACTGAAATGAAAGTTACACTATAGCATTTAGGTTTTCATCATTCATTTAGTTATACAATTTCATCAGTTCAAAGAGCTGTAGCCCATTGTTTGCTCTAGCTTCGCCTCATCCCTTCTCTTCGACGAAAATTCTATGTGGCAGGGCAACAACCCTTCCGGTGTTTGATGCGTCGATTATGACGACCATCCTTCCACAACCCTCTTTAAACGCAAAAGTTGTACCGAACACCAGACTCATAAAACGTAGAACTCAATCGAGGCAATTTGTTCGCCGTTGTTTTCACCCCTTGCTTTCTCTAGGGCTTCACTATCTAAAACCGTCTTATTATGTTCATCCACGTTCACTTTTGTCTCTTATGATTATTTTCTTATTCTTATGCTGGATAGGGAGGCTTAAAACAATACAGAAGAATTCATCTTAAATTATCCTTTTATATAAATTGAGATTACATAACAGTAGCACATAACATTAAAAAATGAGTAGTAGCACCTAATCTAAACAACTGGCAACCAACGAGCATCCAATATTTCGAAACTGAGATAGTAAAGGCAGAAAGTAAAACGATGCAAGGAAGGCAGACGCCCACGCCCTCCATGAGAGTATGAGACCATGAGCCGAGCTGTACCACGGGAAGCAAAGCGAAACCTCCCCTGCTCTTAAGCTTCCTCCCCTCATCTCGTCTCTCTGCTGCGTCAGCTCCTCTCTCCTCGAACCCCACGCGAATTGATTGCCCCCTGCTCCGGGGACTGCCGGAGCTCTCCAGTCCCCTCCAACTCCCTCGTCATCCTGATTTGCCGCTCCACTCTTCCCCCTTCCGCCGCAAAGGGGGGCGGTGGGCACTAATGACTAGGCTTGTAAGTATGTCTGATCGCCACCTTGGCTGAATTCTCCGTGTGGGTTGGTTTCCCCCCGCAAAGGGGCCTCTTTTTCTTTGCTCGCCGCGGCCTCCGGTGAAATGGGTTCTCTTGGATACTTGGATTGCGGTTTGGTGCTGTGCGGACCCGTGGGCAGCCCAGTTCTTGGTCTGCTCCGTTTCGTCTCCCCCAAATCGAGATCTTCCTGCAGAGGGCGATTCCCTCCTCTGATTCGTCCGGGAGCGTGGAGCTTCTTGCTGGATTCGTGGGTAGTAGGGGGTGGCAGTGGGTGCTTACTGGTTGCTGCGCTTGTGCTTGCAGGTGGCCTTCGCGTTGGCGGTGGCGGTGCTCGGCCTCGCCCGGGCGAAGGAGCAACCACAGTGCTCACGGCGCGGCCGGAGCGCGCCGCACCGGCCGCATAGCGTGACGATCACCGAATTCGGGGCCGTCGGCGATGGCGTCACCCTGAACACGGTGCCCTTCCGGAACGCCGTCTTCTACCTGCGGTCCTTCGCTGACAAGGGCGGCGCGCAGCTGTACGTGCCCCAGGGGCGGTGGCTCACCGGCAGCTTCAACCTCACCAGCCACCTCACCCTCTTCCTGGAGAAGGGAGCTGTCATCGTGGGCGCTCAGGTTGTACCTCGCATTATAGCCCAAATTGCTTTCTTCGTTGGATTTTTTCCTTTAAAATCAAGCTTGCTCTGTTCTATCAGCATGTACTTTGCAATGCCATTGGTTGTATGGAGTGGACTCCTATTTCATAGATTAGTGTAGAACAACTACTACTTCTGTTTCGCATTGGTAGTAGGATTTAGCATGTTGGTTTGGCCATCATTCGCTTACTTGATGGACATGCACAGAGGCTGATTACATGAGGTATTGTTGCATGAATGCTGGTTTACCTATCGCTTCCAGTTGCATTTTGCATGAAGAGTTGCTAGCTACTCGGCATAGTTCTAGGCCAGCTCATATGTTTGTTTGGATATGGTTGGTAGAAGAGGTCCTATTGCAATGATTTTAGCTTGTTTCTAGTCTTCTGCAATTGTTGTTTATGATGATTCTATTTCTACGATTCCACCCGGTAAACATTTACGGCCAGTATGATCCTTGTTTTGGTCCTGCACATATTCAGGAGGTACTGTATAATTCGTTATCCGTTGGGCCTTTGCTACATGACTAGAGTAGTAACACTGGACTTTCTATGTTACTCCTTTTCTATTTGCTAATAGGACAGAAGTATTGTTTGTTGCCTGGTATCTATCGATAAGACGGCAGTAGCCAAGGGAAAGACAAATCACATTGCGTTGTTTTGAAGTCAAGCTGCTTTCTGTAATCTTGCCTCAACTGGTTGCACTGCTACTAATCTGATTGGGACTGTTTATCAGTAATATAGTTTTTTATGCATGATGACGGCATGTTTGGCTTTTTGTATTCTCGTAAATGTTTTACTTTGACATATAGGGAAAGGGACAGGCGGTACAATTGACTAAGATGCGAACCTATCTTTATATGCGCTTCATTTCTTCTCTAGTTATGCAAAAGATGCCCTTCTTACTGTAAATGAAATATCTGAAAAATATTTGTGTTTTTTTCTACAGGAGGTGTCACAATGGCCAATTGTGGAACCTTTGCCATCATATGGCCAAGGAATGGACCTTCCTGGTCCGAGACATCGCAGCTTAATAAATGGGCAGAGTCTAACTGACGTTGTAATTACTGGTAATACAATCTTCTGAGGCAAATTCAATGTATATCAGGTTCTCCTTTTGTTTCGCTAAGTTAAAGTAAATTCGATCCAGGGAACAATGGAATCATTGATGGCCATGGTTTGACATGGTGGAACTGGCTTCGCTCAAACATGTTAAACTATAGCCGCCCTCATCTTGTGGAGTTTGTGGATTCTAAAGAAATTGTGATTTCAAATTTAACATTTTTAAATTCCCCGGCGTGGAGTATACATCCAGTATATTGCAGGTATGCTGGCATGTTTTGCAAATTTATCGTTTCTGCTTCTTTATTCTGCTTAATGTTTCCACATTGATTAGCAGATTACTTACATAAATGATTTTTTTCTGTTACCAGCAACGTAATGGTCCATAATATAACAATTCAAACTTCATTGGATGCTCCACTCATTGATGGAATTGTTCCAGGTAAAGCTACATTTGATTGTCGTACATTCTTTACCTTAGTGAAATCATGTAACATATTGAACCCTTACTCAATTAGAAGTTTGTTGTTGGATGTCCTAGTTTTTATGCAGTTAAAGAATATGTTACAGTTAAGACATGGTTTACTGGCTACCTTAATTCTTGGTTATGTCTATTTTGTTTTTCTTGAAAGAAATCTATTTTGATTTACTAATAAAGTTAACTAATTTGTTCAGAGATAAGATTGCTAATATCCCTCAGATATAAACAACAGAAACCTAGGTTGATCTCCTGTAGAACCACAGCTTCAAGAATCAAGTTTCAAATCATTTATACATCTTTATTTCTGTAGATTCATGCTCGAATATGTGCATCGAGGACAGCAGCATAACTGTTAGCCACGATGCCATCTCCCTAAAAAGTGGTTGGGACAGCTTTGGAATTACTTTTGGAAGACCAACCTCAGATATTCACATTAGAAGGGTGAATCTGCAATCCTCGTTGGGGGCTGCTCTTGCATTTGGGAGTGAGATGTCTGGTGGGATCTCGGATGTTCATGTTGAACACCTCCATATCCATGGTTCCACCAAAGGCATCTTCTTCAAGACCGCACAAGGCCGCGGAGGCTATATAAGAGACTCAGTAATCTCAAATGTCGAAATGGAAGGCGTCGGTGTTGCTATTGCATTCACTGGTGACTGGTCCACTCACCCAGGTGATCATTTTGATCCAACTGCACTCCCGTTGATTAGCGGAATCATCATGAAGAATATGGTTGGGACAAACATTTCTGTTGCTGGTGTTCTGTCAGGAATTAACGGTGATCCATTCACCAATATCTGCCTCTCCAATATCAACATCTCCTTAGCTGATTCAGCTAATCTCACCTCGTGGTCTTGTTCCAACATATCGGGATACTCTGAGTTGGTCTTCCCTGAGCCTTGCTTAGACCTCCAAAATCCATCCTCAAATTCTTCCAGCTGCCTCTCGCTCCCTAGCTACCATGCCGTTGCAGTAGTGTAAATGCATAGAGTACAAAGTGTTCATCCATTCCTTGTTTTAGTCCTTGTACAATTCAGAGAATCTAGCTTTCCTCCCCCAAATTCATTCATGATAGACGCACCAAAGAATCAGTCACATTCCTGCATCCAGCCTTGAGGCTCAAAAGTACAGTCAGCGTTGCATTCCTGAAGAGCAAGCCTGGGATCAGGTTTTGGACAGCGATCTGTTTGCTTGTACAGTTAAAATTTCTTCATTCAATCTGTAAGAAATTTTTTGTGGTAGTGGTCGAGTCCAGAGAGTTGCTTCATACACTTGTCCATTTGGTGGTAAAATAAACAGAATCATGATTAAGTCACCCTGTACACATCCTATCATCTTGTGGGCATCCAATACAGCAACATCACATGGTATCCTGGAATTTCCAGGCTGGCCTCTGAGGGCCAGGGCAGCCACCTTGCTGCCAATAAATTGGTGTCAATGGAGTCGTTGGACTGATGTTGATGGCCTCCTTTGTGCTTGTGCCCTCCTGGAGGCTTCACTAGCTTCGCTTTGTTGTCATCCCGCGGGCCCAACGAGCTGGCCTCACTTCCGGGTTGCCATCTTGCAAGCTTCAGCTGCGCGGCTGCCCTCTCGTGGCCGCGAATAGAATATGATGTGGTATCCTGTACTCATCTGGCTTCAGTTGAGCAGCATGTGCAGTGCAGCCTGCCGTGTTTGTCAAGGTTCAAATCTGTAGCGCGTTGGGGAATAGTAATCTGCTAATGCCAGAACGCCACAAGAACTTTCGTGCTGCAGTTAATCTTGAAGAACTTACTGCACTGTGTAAGTGTTTATTTCCTCACCTTTCAGCTGTTGATGAAAGGTAAAAACGCAGAAAAAGATTATTGTGTAGTAGGAGGCAGAATAACATCGGATGCCAGTTCGGTCAGAAACCAGGACAGAGTGACCATGTGATGCAACATATGATTGTACAGGATAGATCCAAAAGAGTTCAGGAATTCAGAGGACTCTCCAGGCAGTCAAAGCAGAGAGTGGGTTGCCTGTTGGATCATGGAATGCAGCTGCCGCATGTCCAGTTACGGGCAACTGTCATTTCAGTGGTGTTTTACATGTCCAAGTCTTGTTCCTCACCTCAAAAACTGAAATTTCGAAAATTGAAATTTGGATCAATCGACAACAAGAGTATTGTTTTCTTCGTGGGGGTGCCGTTGCAATGAGGCGTCTGATCAACTTGATGAGAAATGCGGGACCAACAGGATGGCCTGCAACAGCAAAGCATCCAAGAATGTGTATGCTTCGCATGCCCATAAAGAGTTGAACAACAATGTTGGTGCTGCATAAATGCGTCCCTAAGATATTACAATTTCAATGGGAGCCAATATGGATTAATATATTTTGTTGACTCTTTCCTTTTTAAGGGATATTTGGAAACAAAAATATAGTGTGCCTGAACTGATGAATAAACTCGAACGACCTTCTTTTTCGCTCTTGAAAAGTTTTTTAATACTAAAAGAACTTGCACATACAAGTTTTCATTTTGAAGGAAATGTTACTTTTTTATATACACGTGAAGATCCGTTTCACGTGTGCAGCATAAAAGTTACTATGTCCCATTCAAAGTTTATTTTTAGATATAGTCAAAGTCAAATTAATTTAAATTTGACGAAGTTTATAGAAAAGTATTAACATCTATTATCGGTACTTTGCAAACTGGGTACCCCGTGTAGTGGGTAAAAGATAGCCTGGGCCCCGCCCCGCTGCTGAGATGGGCCCTAGCATAAGCCACGTGCTCTGGACCCCATGGTCAGCCCTAGGGCTACTGCGTGCGCTTGAGCTCCGGAGCTGACACGTGCCCAGGGCTCCGACCTGAAGCCTCCCCGCCGAGGTGAGGTCCGGAGCTGCCACGTGTCCTCCGGCTCCGAACCGCTTCCCCGCTGAGGACAACTCCGGTGTTGACACGTGTCCCGGGCTCCGGTCCGAGCCTCCCCGCTGAGGTGAGGTCCGGAGCTGCCACGCGTCTCCAAATATCAAGCCCATCGATGAGAGCTCCATAGCTACCACGTGCCCCACGATCCCTCGTGGGTCGTGGGTCGATAAAGTCAAGAAGAAAGTGTGCTGTCAGGCTTCACATTCAAGGCTCGTGCCTTCCCTAGTAGCTTGGCTCACTACGCACGCCTCCGTCCCTTGCCCGTTCGCCATTACGGTGACAAGACAGGACGACAAGGCGTGACAGCGGAACAATGCTGCCCAACGGTACGCAGCCGCCCAAGCAGGGCGAGGAGACGCGGCGACAAGACGACATCTTCATCATCACCTGACACACGGTCAGGGGCGCCCAGCGCGCCGGACGGGGGGACTTAACTCCCCCGCCGACGACTCTACTCAGAGGACGAAGCCCTAGACCGTGTATAGGACACTCAAAGCCCTAGATTTAGAGGACTTAACTCTGCTTTTGAGCAGGCCGAGAGGAGTATCACAGCTCACACTCCGACATTTGGCGCGCCAGGAAGGGGGGTTTTACGATCTCTCCTCGCGACCATGGTGAATATCACTTCCCATGACGAGCCTTCTCGCTCAGTGCGCTGTCGTCTCCAGGCGGTAGATGACGAGGCTACCCCCCGCTCCAGAGCAGGCGGGTATGGCCAAGCCGGCGGCCAAGCGGCCGACACACTCTGTGTGATGTACAGGGGTTCTTCTGATGTCTCGTCGAGGCGAGCCGTCAAGACCCTCCGTCGAGCAGTGGCAGCGGCCGCCCTAGATCTGGGGCCGGTGCCACATCGCAAATGGATGGAGACGCCGATCAGCTTCGACGCCTCCGACTGCCCCAAGAACATGGCAGGCGCCGGGCAGCTGCCTCTCCTCGTCGCCCCAACCATCTCCAACGTGAAGCTCTACCACGTGTTGATCAATGGCGGGGTGGCCATCAGCATCATCAGTCTTGTAACTTTCAAGAAGTTGCAGATCCCTATGTCCCAACTTACCCCCTCGAGACCATTCTCGGGGGTAGGTCGGGACCCCATCTTCCCGTGCGGTAGTATATCCCTCCCGGTGACATTCGGGATGCCACAAAACTACCGAATGGAGAGCGTCGTCTTCAACGTTGTGGAGGTTAGCCTCCCCTTCAATGCCATAATCGACAGGCCAACTCTGTACTGATTTATGCCAGTAGCCCACTACGACTATTTGGTCTTAAAGATGCCAACCCCGAGTGGCATCCTCAAGATCCGCGGTGACCGCACCGTGGCTGTCTCAGCGTTGAAAAAGCTCCAAGCGCTGGCAGCAGCACAGGAGGCTGCCTCTAGTCACGCTGAAGCTAGTCGGCTGCTTCCAAGCATGCGTCACCGAGGGACGATATCTGCACCCCCGTTTGCAGCCCTCGGACGGCGAAGACGTACCGGTCAAGGTCGTCCAAGTCGGTCCTGATGTCGCCCAGACCACTCAGATTGCCGGGGGTCTGGGAGGCAAATAGGAAGACGCGCTCGTCACCTTCCTCCGAGCCAATGTTGACGTGTTTGCCTGGCAACCGTCAAAAATGCCCGGGATCCCCAGGGAGGTGATTGAGCATCAACTGAAGATCCACCCCGATGCCCGACCGGTCCAACAGAAGTCTCGGAAGCAATACATCGAGCAGCAAGACTTCATCCGTGAAGAAATCAAGAAGCTCCTCGATGCCGGCTTCATCCGAGAGGTCCACCATCCACGATGGTTGGCCAACCCTGTTGTCATCCCCAAGGCTGGCGGGACGCTACGTATGTGCATCGACTACACCACCCTCAATAAGACATGTCCAAAGGACCCGTTCCCTCTCCCCGGTATAGACCAAACAGTCGACTCTACGTTTGGTTGTGACCTACTGTGTTTCCTAGACGCATATTCAGTTTTCCACCAAATACCTATGTCTAGGGAAGATGAAGAGCACACTGCCTTCATCACAGTAGACGGTCTATACTGCTAGGTGTCCATGCCTTATGATCTTAAGAATGTGCTCCCCACTTTTGTGCGTGCAATGCACAAGACGTTCGGGAACCTCATTCGGGACCTAGTCGAGGTTTATGTCGATGGCATCAAAGTTAAGGTTAAGTCGCAAGCATCTATGCTCGACAACCTGGCCCTAGTCTTCGACGGACTGCAATCCACACGCACGAAGTTGAGCCCAGACAAATGTGTCTTCAGGGTCTCTGCGGGGAAGTTGCTCGGTTTCTTGGTCTCACACCGAGGGATCGAAGCTAACCTAGAGAAGATTAAGGCGATAGAACTGATGCAGCCCCTGCCCGCATCAAGGACGTGCAGAAGCTTACCGGATGCTTGGCCGCGCTCAGTCGGTTTATCTCTAGACTGGCCAAGCGGGTTCTTCCGTTCTTCAAGCTTATGCGCAAAACCAGTCCATTTGTATGGACCGAGGAGGCGGATGAGGCGTTTCACGAGCTGAAGAAGTTACTCACAACGCTGCCCGTCCTGGTGGCCCTTAAACAAGGCGAGCCACTACTCCTCTACATCGCTGCCACAACCGAGGTCGTGAGCATGGTTTTGGTCGCAGAGCGACCGGAACTCCATCGATCTCAAGTCCCAGGAAAGGTTCCTGACGCTGTAGGTCTGAAGCCCCCGGGCCCAGACTCCACAGGAAGTCCCTGGGAAGGGGAATAATAAGGCCCCAAACAGGCGGACCTGATGATCAATGCATATCTGGGTCCAAGCTCCCGGAATGCAGTCCCCGACGCGAGGGCCAGGGGCCTCGGGTCCCGGATCTCCCCGAGAAGAACTAGCCGGGTCTCAGTCGTTTAGACCCGGCAACCGGCGTGCGTCCGGGTCCGAGCTCCCAGAATGCAGTCTCGGACCAGGGGGCTCGGGGCCCTCGAGTCCCGGACCACTCCAAGTTGAACCAGATGGGTCCCAGCCACCTACAACACGCGTGCACCTGGGTGCAAGCTCCCAGAGTGCAGTCCCGGGCCTCGGAGCCAGAGGCCCCCAAATCCTGGACCTCTACTAGACGACGCTTCGGGCCCCTCCGGGAGGGTCCGAACAATCCAGCGTCCGGTCTACTTCATCAGCGAGGTCCGCCATGATGCCAAGGCAAGATATCTGGAGGTGCACAAACTGCTCTATGCAGTCCTCCTGGATCAAGGAAGTTGCGCCATTACTTCCAAGCTCACAAGATCTCGGTGGTAACCTCGTACCCGCTGAGAACCGTCCTCCACAGCCCAAACGCCACTCGAAACATAGCTAAATGGGCTGCGGAGTTGGCGGAGTTCGAGCTAGACTTCTTACCGCGCCATGCGGTGAAAAGCCAGGCGCGTTAGCCGACTTCGTGGCAGAGTGGACTCCACCATCATGCTAACCAGGGGGCCAGGGCATCGATGAACCAGAGCCCAGAGCTCTGGTCTTCACTAGGCTCTACTGGACTCTCTTCTTCGACGGCTCCTCGCGGAAGCAAGGTTCCGTAGCGAGGGTTCTGCTCATTACACCAACCGGAGAGTAGTTCAAATACTTGGTGCGACTTGACTTCAAAGCGACCAACAACATGGCGGAGTATGAGGCACTCATCTTCGGGTTAAAAATAGCGCTATCCCTTGGCGTCCAACTGTTGTTGGTCAAGGGTGATTCTCAACTGATCATCAAGCAAGTCAAGGGAGAGTGTAGCTGCAATGATCCATAGCTTGTAGCTTATCTCCTCCAAGTACGGAAATTGGAGAAGTACTTATTATCCTTGGACTTGCACCCTGTTCCCCGTGCCAATAACACAATAGTCGACGACCTGTCAACGAAGGCTTCCACTTGGGTTCCGGTGCCTGAGGGGTTCTTTGAAAGGAAGTTGTTGTGACCTACCGCCTGGCCGGCCGAACCAGGCGAAGGGGGCGGTGAAAGTTGCCTAGAGGGAGGGTGAATAGGCTAATAAAACCTGAAACTACTGCAAGCAACAGATTAAACTTGAAGAGGGGTCGGACTAGTCCGGTCTAGGGGCGGACTAGTCCGGTCTAAGTATTGAAAATGCGTTTTAGGATTTCTTTTCAAGTTTGTTTAAGCTGAAGATATGTAGGTAGTCTAACAATCTAACTAATTAGTTTGTGAATGACAGAATGATTAGATAGCAAGACTCACAACACTAAAGCAATTCACAAGTTTTAAGCGATACGAAACTTAACAAGTAATTTAAGTGAATGAGCGAGAAGGTAAAGGAAACAAGAGACACAATTTATCGTGAGGTTCGATTTCACACAGGAATCTACATCCTCATTGAGGAGTCCACAAAGGACCGGGTCTTTTCCAACCCTTCCCTCACCGAGCGATCACCAAGATCAAGCCCGGGCTCTTTCACTATAAATCAAATGTGAATATAATACTCTTAGGGGCTACTCACAACTCGAGACTCCCTACAACAACCTAGCAGTTCTAGGAATCAAAATACAACAGCCAAGAACTCAAATTAACAATTAGAGTGCAAGAGATTCAAACTGAGAGCTCAAACGTCGATCACCACGTCTCTCCTCTCACAAATCCACAAACCCCTTGAGATCCAATCTTAGGGGTCAAGAAGGTGAGGAAAGAAGCTTAGAAGAGCTCTAGGAATGAGTTTTCAGCGCTAGAGTTTCTGTTCTCATAATTCTCAGCCGAGGGATCTCCTTTTATAGAGATCCCGGCATCTAGCCGTTACCTACTAAAGTCCGGACTAGTCCGGTCAGAACCCCGGACTAGTCCGTTCTTGGGGGACCACTCACGTCACAAGGCTACCAACTAAAGTCTCGTGACCGTTGGATTCAAACGGTCATAAAATCCCGGACTAGTCCGGTGAAGAGCGGACTAGTCCGATCTCACTCTGGAACCTTTGTTCTGGATGAGAACGGACTAGTCTGGTAAAGGGTGGACTAGTCCGTTATTACCAGACTAAGTCTCGAAAACTCTCTAATCTAGGACTGCGTACTAGTCTGGCCAAATCCGGACTAGTCCGAGCTCACACAGGAACCTTTGTTTCGTCCTAAACCGGACTAGTCTGAAGGGACCGGACTAGTCTGGCCTGTGGAGCGGACTAGTCCGAGGTCACTCAGAGACTCCTTATCCGAACTTAAACGGCTTAGTCCGCTTGGGCGGACTAGTCCGGCCTTCTGAGACTTAGTCTCATAAAGGCTCAGACTCACTCGACAACGGACTTGTCCGACCTAAAACGGATAAGTCGGAACTCACTCAGAGACTTCTTGTCCGGCCTGAAACGGAGTAGTCCGATTGGGAACGGACTAGTCCGGCCCCTAGTCCAGACAAGTCCGGTCTTCCTTTTTCAGCCATACCTATGACTACTTTCTCTCACGGTTCTAACTTTAGTTTGAGCTCTCTAATGATTCTCAAACACTCTAAAAGAGGAGACCCTGTACACAACTAGAAAATGTGAAACTCAATAGAAAAATTCTATTTTCTACTCTTGCGGGTCTTCTTCTTTTCCTTTTTGCTCCTTGAGAGACTCCACATCCATTCCTTTTGATAAGGACCTGTAGTCATACTCAGTAAAACTTATTAGTATCTTAATTGTCATCATCAATCATCCAAAACCCACGGGGATTACTTAGATGCACTTTCAATCTCCCCCTTTTTGGTGATTAATGACAACACATTAAGATTCTCGATAAATGGATATAATAGTTTGTTTTCATAGTACATGTGTGTATGGTTCACCCCCCCCCCTAAATGTGTGCACAAAAGATTGTCAAGGAAAAACATGCACAAGAGTAAGTTCTTTGGGGATTTCATACATACATGAGTTATGGTGGGGTGGCTAAGTGTGATTTGATAAAGTGAGTGTTAAACGCATTAAGGAAGATACAAGATCATCTCAATATGGCATAATATGAAGATATGAGACATAAAACGACATAGTCATTACAAAGTAACATAACATGGCATAATGGCATAGTTATTACAAACCAAGACAATTTTAAAGAAAGAGACTAGACTAGACTACTCCCCCTTGTTCTCTCCCCCTTTGGCATCAAAGCACCAAAAAGGAAAAGAAAAGAGAGAAAGGCCTAATCGCTATCGTCTCCATCGTCGGCTTGGTCACTCTGAGTTTCCTCGTCCTCATCATCATCTTCGTCTTCATCGTCATCCTCATGATGAGCGTGGGAGGTAGGAGGAGCAATAGAGGAGGAACCACCTTCACCAAAGTAGGCAAGCTCGTCCTCGGTGAGAGTGGGAAACTCTGTCACTTCTTCATCGTCTGATGATGGTGGAGACATAGGTATCTCCATTTTGTCGCACATTGCCTTGAGATACTTCTCTTGGCGTTGCTTCATCTTCTGCGTGCAAACTTCCACTTTCCGGCACGAGGAGAAAATGGCCTTGAATATCTTGAGCAACCCGCTAGAGGAGCCACTCGATGATGGAGGAGCAGATGGCCCAGCTGAGGAGGATGGAGCTGCAGAGGAGCTCCTGCCCAAAGACACAGGAGGGCGAGGAAGAGGAGTCGGCATCTGTGGATGTAGCTTCCCGTGCTTCACATCCTTTGCAAATTCCAGGCCTGTGACTTTCTCTATCATGCACATGATTTACGACGCATATCCACCCAAGGCCTGTTCGGGGTGTAGGAGATGTTGAATATATCATTGTATATGTAGTCGAAGACGTTGAATCGTTCTTCTTCATTGAGTAGCTTCAACAAGTTTCTGATATACCCTTGTATCATCCCCGCATCCCCATCTTTTGTAACTAGAGTCTTACTCAGGATTCTGTTTAGCACTCCAAAGAAGGTTTGATGTTATGGGTTGAGGATGGCTCATAGGTGAGATATGAGGGATACATGAAGTCCAAGTCATCCTTTCCCAAGGTCCTCTCATTGTGAACTATGATCTCATAGTTCAAGTGCTCCTCAAGTCTAAGAATCCTAGCAAACTCATCATACAACACTGAGTATACGACACCATTTGTCCCCTAGTCCGGACAAGTCCGGTCTTCCTTTTTCAGCCATACGTATGACTAGTTCCTCTCACGATTCTAACTTTAGTTTGATCTCTCTAATGATTCTCAAACACTCTAAAAGAGGAGACCCTGTACACAACAAGAAAATGTGAAACTCAATAGAAAAATTCTATTTTCTACTCTTGCAGGTCTTCTTATTTTCCTTTTTGCTTCTTGAGAGACTCCACATCCATTCCTTTTGATAAGGACCTAAGCTCATACTCAGTAAAACTCATTAGTATCTTAATTGTCGTCATCAATCATCCAAAACCCACGGGGATTACTTAGATGCACTTTCAGGCGGGACCAACACCTCGCAGTTGGCGGTCCAGGCGGCCATGTATCCATGGCGCTCGCCAAGGATCGTAAGCGTCACCGGGGGCTCCGTGCGACCTGGCGCACAAGATCCAAGTGCCCAAGTAGGTCCCGATGCATGCATCACGGAGATTCAGGACTACACCAAAGACAATTCCTTCCCGATGAACATGTATCGGATCGCTTGGTTGGCTAAGAGATACACGCTGGTAGAAGGGGATCTCTACCGACGTGGCGCTAATGGCGTCCTATTGCGGTGCATAACCCGGGAGGAGGGCTGCGACCTTCTCGTAGAGATCCATGGAGGCGAGTCTGGGAACCATGCAAGTTCCCGCACGCTGGTCGGTAAGGCCTTCCGGCGTGGCTTTTACTGGCCGACAGCTCTCTAGTATGCCGTCGACCTGGTCAGGAGATGCAAGGCGTGCCGGTTTCATGCTAAGCAGATCCACACACCAGCGCAGACGCTGCAGATGATCCCGCCCTCATGGACCTTCGCTGTGAGGGGGCTGGACATCCTGGGACCATTCCCCAGATTCGTTGGAGGGTACCGGTATCTCTACGTCGCCGTAGAAAAGTTCACCTAGTGGACGGAAGCTATCCTTGTAGTAACCATCAACAAGCAGTTAGCAGTGAAGTTCATCAAGTCAATCGTGACACGACCCCATTGGTTCTGTCGAGCCAGGATCACGCTGAGGGGTGCTGCGTTGCACAACACCGTATAACACACGTCAAAGGTACAAAGCGGAAGCGGAAATTTTATTACATAAACAAGTTTATGAACATGTTTACATCAAAACAAGTTCAGTCTACACTCGCGGGCGTAGACTAAGCATCAAGTGCACGTTCAGCCCTCGAACGTGTCCTTGCTAGCACACACGCACACTAACTCTGCGGCGTGCACGACTCCCACTCGACGGGGTTCCCCTCCTGGGGTTCCGTCTCCTCTTCGGGAGTCCCTTCCTCATAGAACCCTGCAAAAGCTTCAAACACAAGTAGTGAGCACGAAGGCTCAGCAAGTCTGACCCGTCTCACCTAAACATGGAACTTCTACATGAGGGTAATGGGTTACATGAGGTGAAAATCAGTTGCAAGGACTCGCCTAATTAGTAGAACCTTACTTTCAAGTTTTAGCAGCAGGTTGTGGAGAACCTTACGCTAAGGTACATGAGAGAGCCGCAATCAAACAAGAAACGCATTTCTCTCATGTACTTTGCCCAAAGTTGAAAAGAACTTTAGTTCGCTCTAAGCTACAGCATATCATTAACAATCAATGTCCAGCTTTCAATCAGCAACATTTTAACATGTAACTAGCCTGTTCTTTCTACGTCACGTTACAGTGAACAAGTGGTACTCACTGACCGCGAGGGACGTCGATTATAATCGATTTACACCTGCAGGGTTACCCGAACAACCCGTCACGTACGCCCGTACTCGATGTTGCCTACAACAACCATCATGGACGTCGTACGCGACTACCTTTCACCCGTTAGCCAAATGTTGAACCGGTCCAATCGTCCCGAGCAAGAGGTCTCTGCACGCGCATCTCAGTGCCGCCAGCCGATTTACACCTCGAGCTCTCAACCTACCCTCTGAACGACCAGCTATGCCTCAACACCCAGCTACCCGAGTTACATCAGTTTCCCGGTTCCCATATAGCCGGTAGGTCTTTGGTACTGTTCTAGCTTGTTCAACAGGTCCGCACACGGCTCGGTCCTCAATCGACACAAGTGGAGCTACAGCACACAGGCCCCAAAGTCCTGCTGCCCTTAACCTCCGCTTGGTCTCATTTTCTTGCCATGTGTTTCATGTGCTATCACTACCCGAGTCGAGTGCCTCTAGCCTATGCTCGCGAGTAGTTCCAACTACTCGACTTGAACCGAATCCTACTCTATCTTAGCAATGCAGTGGCTAACGAGGTTTTCAATCCTAAACCCAACCCATGGTTTTCTTGGCTATGCAGTTGGGTTTCCAATCAAGACTCTAATGCAAAGAATCACAACAATATTCAAAGATGTGCTCAAAACAATAAACATTTGTAAAAAGGTTAATGCAAACCGGAGCTTGCCTTGCTGCTCTTGGTCGTAGGCTAGCTGTTCCTCCGGAGTAACGAAGTCTAGGACTTCGGGTTCCTCCTCGACCTTAGCGACTACATGATAAGAGCAATATATGTATCAATTTAAATGCATTTGTATTAACTTTGAAGTTGTGAAGTCTATAACACTTGCTAGATAGACCTAATGACTGTGAAACTTTTACTGTGGCTTGGTTACAAACTAAACAGAGACTTGGTCAAGTTTTAGTTGTAGCAAAGCTCATTTGAGCCCTCCACAATTAATTATGTCCTTGACCTTAATTGGAACTCTTAGGGTGTTCTAGGAACTTTCATGAAACAAACTATGACTTTCTGAAAACTAGATTTTCAGAGGGTTCTAATGGAGTTGGTCTCACTTGATTTGAAGGTTCCTAGCTAAAGTTATGAGCTAAACAATTTCAGAGAAAATTCTGAAAATGTTTCTGAACATTTTCTATTTTCTCTGGAACAGTTTCACTAATCACACCATTAGGTGGATCAGATGAGCTCAAATTGATCTGAAATTTTTATGGTAGTTCAGGTATATTTTGGTGAACATCCCAGCAAAATTTCAGGATTTTCCTCCAAAGGATTCTCCAGTTAAAATTCCTAACAGTTTAAACTTTGAGGAATTAATTCTGGAGAATTAAGGGTCTTCATGAAGTTAAACTTGATTTGCTGGAAAGTACTCGGAGAGCTGAATCCAGCGAAATTTGGTTCACTCAATTTGGAGCTTTCTAGCTAAAGTTATGAGGATTTGAAGTTTGAAGGAAATCTGAAAATCGGGGAAAAGTTTAAACTCGCGCGTGGGCCCAGGGGACACGCGTCGCATGCCGAGGCGACAGCACACCACGGCCCACAATGATTTTGCGCGCCAGCACACCCGATCCCGGCCGCAGCCGGATCCCGATTCAAAATATCTCCCGCTGACAGCTGGGGTCCACCCCCTTCTTCAACCTCGCGACGCCCGCGCTCCGCCGCCGAGGGACCTCGCCGGAGAGCTCGCCGCCGGCTTCTGTACAGCTTCAAACTTCTCGATTCTGGCCACCCCTACCTACTTTTACTCGGGGAACAGGATTCTAGGGTCAGCTGCTCATGACAATGGACGGAGCATGGTCGGCGACGAGCCGCCACCTCGGAACAACTTCGGCCATGTCGGCTGACTTCTCTAGCACCTCAGCTACTTGGGAAACCGGTTGGGAAGCACCAGTGGACCTCAGAGAAGGTCGACATGCGCTCGAGGCAGCTCGGGGAAGGCCCGAAATAGGTCCTCACCGTGCGCCTGATGCCGCCCGTTCATTCCGCCATTGGTAGACCTCAAATTACGCCGGATACAGAGGTTCTCCGGCCCAGAGTTGTGAAGGCAACTTGTGCGTTACCGTGTCTAGCTCGTGTGAGAGCGGCTTGAGGTCCTCTAATCCTTTCTAGAGCACGAATCAAACAGAATCGTACCCAAAGGTCGTTCTGCACACAGAAAGGGGAAAAATGGAAATTCGCCGCCAGTGAGCAACCACTCGAGCTGTGGCTCGGGGATGAGCAGCACCGGTCACCAGCGCGTCCAAGGGTGCCTTGGCTCGGGTGTGACAACACCCTGGTTGGGCTGTCCACGGGAGCCCGAGGTGCGGCGGTTCCAAGTCCCGAATTTGATCTTTTGGCACAGCCGATATCAATCGGTTTCAATTGATCTCTAGCAGTGGGGAGGACGGAGGAGGTCTCTAGTACCTTGCTGGGGCTCTGGAGTGGACGGAGGAAGCTGTGATCGGCGTTCTCCGATCGATTCCGAGCTGTGGAAAACTTCGGCCGGCACTGAGTTCTTGCGGGGAAGAATGGCGATGCCTCGGCCGAGGAGGGGGCAGGCGCCTTAAGAAGGCTCTGCACCGCCTTGCGCCCGCGCGTGGGCAAGCAGCTGCTGGCGCGGCGGCTGCCCTTAGTGGCGATCACCGCTGTGGCTCGGCGACCCGAGTGAGAAAAGTCTCAGTCGGTTTGATCCGAGCAGTGGCTGACATGTGGGTCCCACTTCCAGTTTTAACCTCTGAAATTTACTCCTAATCACTGTTGTAAACAGTGAACCCCATAGTACCCCTGGTAATTCAAATTATTCACCCATGAACCATTTGAATTGATTAAAGTTCAAATTGGGTTTGGTTTGAGTGAATTTCAGCACAAGTGCAGTTTTGAATTCAAATGGAGTTTGAATTTGTCCCACTTAGCTCATGTCAAGATCAACTCCAAATGGAGTGAAAATTGGTGTGTGGGCTCAAAAATGTGCTGAGTAAGAATATGCCTCCCACTTTTAAATTCATGGGACAAAAACAGTTTGAATTTGAATATGGTTTCAAACTGCCCTCTTTCTAACTATACCCAAAATGACCTCAAAAAGGTTTGGAATTTGGGCGAAACTTGGCATGGACATCCTTAGCAAAATGTAGGAGTTTTCATATGTCCAGCCGCCCTTATATCACATGTGTGAAATACCACTTTGGCAATGTGTGAGTTTGTTCTCTAATGAGCATGTTGATAATTGTTACTTGCTCTTCATTTGTGTTCATCATCCTTCCTCAAATGAGGTGTGTGGTGTGGTGTGGTGATGAACACTGCAAATGTGTGTCAAAACTGAGGCCCTTACAAATCGTTTGCCGGTTTGCGGTCCCCACAGAATCATCACCGACAACGGGACCTAGTTCACCAGTGCATTATTCCAAGACTGCCGTGAAGACCTCGGCATCTAAGTTTTCTATGTTTACATTGCTCACCCAGAGAGCAATAGTCAAGTCGAAAGAGCCAACACCGAGATTCTCAGGGGACTCAAGACGCGCGCCTACAACAGCTTGAAAAAGCACAATGCCAATTGGGTTGAAAAGCTTCCGTGCACACTATGGGCTAGCCGGACGTCCCTCAATCGCTCGACAAGGGAGACACCCTTCTTCCTAGTGTATGAGCTGAGGCCGTCCTCCCCCCGGAAATCACCATGGGCCCATCCCGTGTCCGAGCGTACGACGAAGCCACGCAGGACCAACTCCGGCGTGAAGATATCGACCTTGTCGATGAGCGAAGGTGGTAAGCAGCTGTCCGAAACGTCCGATACCGTCAAGTGCTCCAGCGTTATCAGCAGTGGTTCTTGCGGAGTAGACAACTCGAGGTGGGTGACCTGGTACTGCAGCGGATACTTTCTCGAGAAGGTGGGAATAAACTCTCCCCCAGCTGGGAAGGCCCCTTCCGAGTAATACAAGTATGCCGTCTTGGATGCGTGCGCCTAGCCACGGAGGATAGGGTACCTCTACCCAATCCTTGGAACATAGAACACCTCCGGAAGTTCTATGTTTAGCAAAGTGGTAGGGTCCAATTTTCTCTAAAAAGGGTGTCATAGTGTCCAGGAACAACGCTTAGAGCAGCTAAGTCCCGAAGAAGTCCTGTCACTCTCAACATCTGGGATGGGTCGCTGCCTTCTAACACGGGCTGATTCCTCCTATGAGAAAGAGCATAAAAGGAGAAAATTTTGCCTTGTCCTGTGCATTTCCCAGTCGAAGTGTGTAGTCGACACTTCCCCCGGACCTGCTCTGGGCAGCCCGCGGAGGTTCTTTTTCGGAGGGGCTAGACACTTGCGAAGAGCTTCAGCGTTAGGGGCAAGTGAGGGTGAAGCTTGACACGGGGAGTTTTACGTGGTTCAGGCCGCCGGAGCGTAAAACCCTACGTCCACGGTGAGCAGAGGTGCTTGCTGTATTGCTTGTTGCTCAGAACCCGAGTCCTGAGCTTGAGGGTGAGTGATGTCTATAGTGCGAGTTCACAGAGTTCGAACCCTTGCTAACGTTGCCTACCCGAGCCTTTTATAGTCCAAGGCTCGAGTGGCTTACAAGGTGGGCCCGGGACCTGATAGGTGGTCCCGGGGAGATTGCTTGCCGACTGCCATATCTGCAGTTATGCCGGTAGTTGTCTCTGGCGAAGGCTTCTGAGTCTTCGTTCTACCGCCCAGCCCATGCCGCAAGCTAGTCGTAGTGGTTGATGATGGCAGGGGCGGCAGGGGATGTCTTGTTGCTATGTTTATTGACGGGCAGGCTCTGACACGGCGCGCTAGTCTACGATGTGACTGGGCGCAACGGCACCTGATAGAGGCGTGCTCCGCGTCTTGGGAAGGCGCGAGCCTTGAATACCTTGTACCGGCAAGGTATGGCGCGTCTTTACGCCTGCTGCCTACCGCGCGGGGGCAGGCAGCGTTGCTCTCCTGGCCATGTGGCGAGTTCGGAGCTCTCCTCTGAGGAGAGGGAGGTCCGTCCCCGCGGAACATGTGGAGCCTTCGGAGCTCTCCCCGCGGTAGGGGGAGGTCCGACTGCTACTGGGCACGTGGCGGGTCCGGAGCTCTCCTCTGAGGAGAGGGAGGTCCGGCCCCGCTGGACACGTGGGGCCTTCGGAGCTCTCCCTGCGGAGAAGGGCGAGGTCCTTAGGCATTTTCCCCTGTGCGCGGGGGTACCCCATATCGAGGGTACCGACAGTGGCCCCCAGGCCCATCTCGGGGGAGATAGCGAGCCCGAGGTGGGGCCTCCGTCTCTTCCGTTCTGCACACTTTCTCTAAGTCCCGCATTGACCGTTGCCCGAGCACGAACAGTCGCGGGATCGCGGGAGCGTGAGCCCACTTGATGGTTGCTTTTACTGCGGCGGTTCCCAAGGCTGCCACTTCTGCACGTTGCAACACTTTTTTCGGGAACCGCCGAAGCGCCTTGCCGGCTCATCTCCTTGGGAGACTGACTTCTTGGCCCACCGCTTCAGCTGGATAACTTGGGTCCACTTGTCATCGACGCTTGGTCTTGGAGCCGAATCGGTTGCCCAAGCGACGTATTCGAAGAGTTTCGAATCGCTTTGAATCGCACCTGGGAAGTTTTAAAAGGGGATCTTACCCGCATTGCGGCTTCCCTTCGCACTTCCCTTCGCTTGCACCTTCCTTGAACTCTTGCGTCTTTGTCTTCTGCCATGGCTTCCAACCCGCCTCCAGAAAAGAAGCGCGCTCGATCTCCTCCGGTGGCGGCGTATGTGCCGAGTCAGGGAACCAGGGCGCCTCCACGGCCTGCTTCTGGAGATGGCGCTCCGTCCGGTGGCGACCCCAAGAGGTCTCGGGCTCATCATCCCGACGGGACTCCTCTTGAGCGACGACAGGCTGAAAGTTCCCGAGCGTCGCGTCTTCCCTCCTCAGGCGGTGGAGTCTCCAAGGAAACTGCTGATGCGTTGAGGATGGCTTCAGGTAGTGGAGTCTCCAAGGAAACTGCTGACGCGCCGAGGAGGGCTTCAGGCTGTGGAGTCTCCAAGGAGACTGCTGATGTGTCGAGGGGAGCTTCAGGAGCATCCCCTGCTCCGTCAGTCCGGGCGACTACGGAGCAGCCGTAGGCGGCGACGACGGGCTCTAGTGGTCCTACCCCGACTCGGAAGCCG
The DNA here is from genome assembly GCA_030760725.1 of Neostapfia colusana. Taxonomy (NCBI): domain Eukaryota; kingdom Viridiplantae; phylum Streptophyta; class Magnoliopsida; order Poales; family Poaceae; genus Neostapfia; species Neostapfia colusana. The sequence continues at coordinate 1,372,547 of JASWHV010000010.1, read as the reverse complement.
GGGTTCAGAGCCCGTTGGAGTGCTCGCGTTTCTCGGCCGTCCCCGACTGATGGGGAGTCTGCGCCACCGCGCTCGGGAGCCGAGAAGGTTGCCGCGGCCCCCAAGCTAGCGCAAGTTCCTCCTGTACCAGGCGGCTCAGCTTCTATGGCAGCGTCGATTCCCTCCTCTCGTCCCTCTCCATCGGCTCAGGAGCCCGCTGTCGGTGAGGGTTCGGCGGGTCCGGCTGTCGAAGTCCCGGCGCCGGCTTCTCCTGACCGACGCCTCATCCTAGTTGCCGGTGCGTCGTCTTCCATTGAAGACGACGTGATGGAGGAGGTTGGGGGCGCCGCTCCGGCCTCCACTGCCCTACTGCCCCTGGCAGACGCTCTCGCGCTCGCCTAGACGAGCGTCCGGCAGGTCTTGGCCGCGCTCGGTCGCGAGCGAGAGGAGCAGGTGGTTGAGAGGGACCGCCTCCTCATCTGGGGAACCTTTTGCGGGAGCGGACCGCGAAGGTCAAGGGGGAGCTCGACTCCAGGCGGGAGTCGCTTGACATCATGGAGGCGCTCCTTGACCGACAGAAGCGGGCTGTCGACCGTCTGGACTCCGAGACGCGACGACTCCACAGGGAGGCCCTTGAGGCGCATGCCCGGGCCGAGGAGAACTTCTCTACCCTTGAGGAGGTACGGCAGAGGTTGGCGCGCCGTAAGCGCGCCGTTGAGGATCAGGAGTGCTCTGTGGCAGCCGAGGCGGAGAGGGTCGCTGCGTGGCTGGCGGCGGGCGAGGGCGACCTGCGAGCTCGGGCCACGGAGCTAGAGGCCCGGAAGGCAGACCTTGCCATGAGGGAAGAGCAGGTCTCCCGGGAACGCCAGGCGATCCTGGATCGGGAGTTGGCTGCCGACTTCCGGGCTTCAGAGTTGGAGCGGCTTGCCCAGACTCTCCGCCTTCGGGAAAGCTCCCTGGCGGCCAAGGAGAAGGAATTCTCCGAGGGAAGCCACGACGCCCTGCGGGCAGCCCGCCGCTAGGTAGAGGAGCTCTTGGCCTCGCGGTCTTCCGAGGCCCATGCGGTCTCGAGCTTCGTTGACCAGGCAGGGTCCGCCTTGGTCCCCCTTTGCTTCAGCCCGGTGAAGACGGCGGCCCTTGCGGTGAAGGTGGCTGAAGTGATCCCCGCGCTGGAGTCAATCAGCGCCAAGCTGAGCAGGCTAGATGCGGTGGTCGCCGGCGAGCTCGAGGCAGAAGGACGGGGCCTGGCCGTGGAGGTAGCCACGCACGTGTTGGCATGCTTCAGGAGCCGGGACCCTTCTCTCACTGGATCCAGCGAGACAGGGCCCTGCCGCGGAGTGGGAGGAGACCGCCAGGGCTGAAGTCGGGGATGTGGCTGCCCTTGTAGCCTCTAGGTTCCGGCGCGAGCTAGGGGAACCCTAGGGCTTGTATCTCCCTCTTTTTCTTTTTATTGAGTCTGTAGTCCAGCTCATGGAGCCATGAATAAATAGACTCTTGTGACCTTTTGTGCCTGTTATGCTTTTGTCTTCTTGGTTTTGCATGGCCAAGCCCTTAGCTCCGCAAGGTACTCAGAGGCCTTCACCAATCTCGAAGCTCTGCATAGACACCTTCCCCGGGTCCTTATTGTATCAAGGGCCCCGGAGGTCTCCGAAGCTCGCCCCATGAGAATGGGGAGGTCTGGATCTGCCGGCCACGTGGCGGGCCTGGAGCTCCCCTCTGAGGAGAGGGAGGTCCGGCCCCGCGAGACACGTGGAGCCTTCGGAGGTCTCCTCTCGGAGGGGGAGGTCCGGCTTCTGCCGGCCACGTGGCGGGTCCGGAGCTCCTCCTGAGGAGACGGGAGCTCCGGCCCCGCTGGACACGTGGGGCTTTCGGAGCCCTCCCCTCGGAGGGGGAGGTCCGGCTTCTGCCGGCCACGTGGTGGGCCCGGAGCCCCTCCTGAGAAGTGGGGAGCTCCGGCCCCGCTGGACACGTGGGGCTTTCGGGTCTTGTCCCTGCAGAAGGGGCGAAACCCGGTTCCTCCATTCTTGCGCTAGAGTAGTCGATAGCTCCTTGCCCCCCCTTCATGTAGCCCCCGTAGCTATAACCTGGAGGTCCTGCACACTGGTATAGGAAGCGTAATTTTCCTCGGGGGTTCTCCCCTTCCCGTCTCTTAGTCTTATTTGGCTTACGGTCCTGGTCCGGTATACGGGGCTTGGGCAATTCTGTGCGCGAGGTACCGGGGCTCCGGCTCCCTCCAAGGTCCGGGTACGACCGTCCGACCCCTAGTACCAGACCGTACGCCGGGGAAGCAGAGTGCACAGGCTTTGGGTACGGAACTAGGCAAAGCGGCTGTACTCCCCTGGACCTCCGGAGGGCAGGGTGCACACGCTTTGGGTACAGAGCCGGCTGAGCGGGATACGCACCCTGGACCCCCCATGCACGGCGCAGGCCTTTCCTGGAGGTGACCAACTGGCATCGCAACACCTGACTGGGGGAGGCCTGGAGGCCCCCTGGCCATCGGCAGGTGCCTCAAGCGCAACCGCCTTCGGTAGGATAGCAAATGCTGACTATGGATGAGCGCGGGAAAGGGGAGCTAAATGTACGGTGAGCATACATAGAAAGTGCGGTCATAAAAATTAATGCGTAATTTAAATGAGCACATGAGTGAGAGCGAGGTAGAACAGGTTTCTGTGTAAATGGCCATAGGAGGAAGGCAGGCTGTACATGGAGGCAACGACCCGCCCCATTAAGAAGGGAAGCAAGACTCTACGCGCTTGGGGATGGAACCAGGCCAAGCTGGACGTAGTCCTGGACCGTCCCCTGAGACTTAGCTGCTCCGAGCGCTGTTCCTGGACTCTGGAATTTATTACAGAAGGGTATGGCCCTGTTCTACTAATGCTCAGGAGGAAGAACTTACTGTGATGTTCCATGCTCCAAGGGTTCGGGAACGGATCCCATCTTTGGTTGAAAGGCATGTGTACCTGAGACGGCAACTTTCGTGACTCGGAAGGGACCTTCCCGAGTGGGGGAGACTTTATAGGTCCTTCGCGGGAAAGTGCGTGCCGCGGCACCAGGTTGCCTTTTTGCTGGTCCCTGACGCGCTTGGTCCTTTGGCGGTAGTGCTAGAGCACTAGCCGAGGCCGTGCGTTGTGGGGTGTCACCTGCTGTCGTGCCTCGTCGACGAGGTTGATATGTTCACACTGGAGCGGGTCCTGCGTGGCTTCTCCCGGGAGCCCCGGGGTACCTTCTCCTTCTGGCTAAGGCCGTCAAGAGGTAGGAGGACCCGGACTCTTCTTGGTAGACACAAGACGTCTTTCCCCTTCTGGCTAAGGCCGTCAAGAGGTTGACAGACCCTGGGCGGCCCCCAGGAGGTAAGGCCGAGGCACAGAGACGTGCACTCGGGTGGAGCTGGCCCGGTTTTGCACCGTCGGGCTGGTGCTTGGGCTGCTGCAACTGCTTGGAGCTTCTCCAAGGTTGATATCGCAGCAGTGCAGTCTCCACTGATTTTTCGGGGCAGTCGTAGTCGGCTACTGCCCTGGCTCGTCGTCACTCGAGCTGGAGTCCTCACCGTTGTGCACCGTCTTTATGGCGCGCTGAGGCTCCTGAACCCCACCTGATGGCCGACGCTGACTGGGGCGTCGACCTTCTGCTTGCCCTCCCTTTGACGGAAGGGTGGAGCATCAGCTCGTAGCTGCCTCCCTTTGCGGAAGCGCTCTGCGAGCCTCTGGATGTCCCGGCAGTCAGCAGCAGTATGGTGGCTGGTGCCATGCACGGGGCATAGCTCGCCTTGGTCACCATCTGGAGCTGGTGACTGTCGTTGCCTTTTGTCGGGGCGTGGCCCCCGAGCTCCACTGGATGCTGCTGCTGCAGCAACGGGAGCCGCAGCCAGTGGTTTCATCTTGCCACCGCCCCGGTTCTTGATCTTCTTGCTGCGTCCATTGGGAGCAGCACCAGATCCGGGCTGTCTTCCTGACTCGGAGGCTGGCAGAGAGTGCCAGTTCCGCCCTTCAGCTGCCCTGGCGCATTTGTCCGCCAGGCTGAAGAGCTCTGAGACGTAGCGAACCTCTCTGGTCGCGAGCTTCTCAAGCATCTTCTTGTCCCGGACGCCCTGCCTGAACGCCACCACCACAGAAGCATTTTGGATATGTGGAATGGTGTTCCGTACCTGGGAGAACCGCTGGATGAAGGAGCGCAGCGATTCTCCAGGTTGTTGCTGGACGGCGTGGAGGTCGAGCTCCGTGCCAGGCCGGGTGTAGGAGCTGCCGAAGTTAGCAGTAAACTGCCGGCAGAGCTCTCCCCAGGAGGTTATGGAACCCTGGGGGAGGTTCATGAGCCAAGACTGGGTTGGGCCGGTCAGGGCGACGGGGAAGTAGTTGGCCATGACGGCCTCGTCCCCTCCTGCAGCAAGGACGGCGGTGGAGTAGATCTGGAGGAACTCCACCGGGTTGACGCTGCCGTCGTACTTCTCGGGCAGCTGCGGCCGAAACATGCGCGGCCACCTCGCGAAGCGAAGGTGGGGCGCCAGGGCCGCACATCCTGCTCCTGTTGCCGCAAGCGTTGGTGCCGCGAACGCTTGGTTCACTGCTGGCACAGTGTACCCCGATATGGATAAGGCTGCGCCATAGACCGGGGGCACCGTTTGCAGGGCATATGGCTGTGGCATATGCTGCGTGGCGTATGCCTGGGGCAGAGATCGCGTGGCGAAAGTCTGCGCCTCAGGCAGGGTTGAGGCAGACGTCATGCTGTCGCCGGCCTCTTGGTTGCAACGCCTTTCTCGTCGTCGGTCGAGGAACACTCGGGCATCTTGGCCCAAGTGACATCATTCCAGCTCTGTCCTCGGGTCCGTCTATGGGAGCCTGGTGGAGCTGGAATCTGCCGTCTGCCCATCAACCGTTGGCGTGTGCGTCAGCGACACAGCCGGTTGGCCGGGGCGTCGTCCCCGCCGAAGTCGAGGGTTTGCGGCGGCGACGACGAGATGGTCTACCTCGCGAATCCACCGTTGGGTCGCTGACTGAGGCGCGTCCCCAGCAGGCGGATTGCACAGTAGCGCTCTTTCTGCAGCTAGCGCGCCCCCGTGGGGGACGCTCAGCGCTGCAGAGGATCTCACGCTGGCTGGACCCTACATTGCCGGAGTCGGCGCTGCCGGAGTCGGCTGCTGGCTTCCAGCTTGCACCGACACACTCCGTCCAGAGTGTGTCGAGACGTAGTCCCCGCTAGTCACGATCCATCGTGAAAGCGGGGGAGGAGAGGTTGCCGCTGAAGGAAGCTTGGTCATCTTCTTCGGCAAAAGCTCGTTGCGCAAGGGAAAAGCCCCCTATCTGGCGTGCCAAATGTCGAAGTGTGTAGTCGACACTTCCCCCGGACCTGCTCTGGGCAGCCCGCGAAGGTTCTTTTTCGGAGGGGCTAGACACTTGCAGAGATCTTCAGCGTTAGGGGCGAGTGAGGGTGAAGCTTGACACGGGGAGTTTTACGTGGTTCAGGCCGCCGGAGCGTAAAACCCTACATCCATGGTGAGCAGAGGTGCTCGCTGTATTGCTTGTTGCTCAGAACCCGAGTCCTGAGCTTGAGAGTGAGTGATGTCTAGAGTGCGAGTTCACAGAGTTCGAACCCTTGCTAACGTTGCCTACCCGAGCCTTTTATAGTCCAAGGCTCGAGTGGCTTACAAGGTGGGCCCGAGACCTGACAGGTGGTCCTGGGGAGATTGCTTGCCGACTGCCGTATCTGTAGTTATGCCGATAGTTGTCTCTAGCGAAGGCTTCCAAGTCTTCGTTCTGCCACCCTGCCCATGCCGCAAGCTAGTCGTAGTGGTTGATGATGGCAGGGGCGGCAGGGGATGTCTTGTTGCTGTGTTTATTGGCGGGCAGGCTCTGACACGGCAATGCCAGTCTGCGATGTGACTGGGCGCAACGGCACCTGACAGAGGCGTGCTCCGTGTCTCCGCGTCTCGGGAAGGCGCGGGCCTTGAATACCTTGTACGGGCAAGGTATAACGCGTCTTTACGCCTGCTGCCTACCGCGCGGAGGCAGGCAGCGTTGCTCTACTGGCCACATGGTGAGTCCGGAGCTCTCCTTTGAGGAGAGGGAGGTCCGGCCCCGCGAAACACGTGGAGCCTTCGGAGCTCTCCCCGCGGTAGGGGGAGGTCCGGCTGCTGCTGGCCACGTGGTGGGTCCGGAGCTCTCCTCTGAGGAGAGGGAGGTCTGACCCCGCTGGACACGTGGCACCTTCGGAGCTCTCCCTGCGGAGAAGGGCGAGGTCCTTAGGCATTTTCGCCTGTGCGCGGGGGTACCCCAAATCGAGGGTACCGACATCCCCCTTTTACAATTTGTGCTTCCTCAGGCACATCAACTGTAAACGGGCGAAGCCACGTACCCTTGGCCCTAAGATCAGTCGTGAGGATACCACGTGTCCTTGAGCTCTAGAGCCGACACGTGCCCCGGGCCCTAGTCCAAGCCGTCTCACCACTGAGGATAGCTCCAGTGCTGACACTGTAAGTACATCTAGGTATCCCCGTGGGTTTTGGATGATTGATGACGATGATTAAGAGACTAATAAGCAGAGATGATCATAAGCACAGGATATTTCCAAGGTGGACACCTAAACTCTCAAAAAGGAAAAGGATGAAGAATGGCGTCGAAGACTCGAAGAGTAGAAATTAGGGTTTCATTTGAGTCTTTAGTAGGCTAGCCGTGTTAGAGTGAGAGTGTGTGTGTCAAGTGCATTGAGATCATAGAAGAGAGCTCAAAGCATTAGAAGTGTCGAATACTTAGTGGAGAGTGCTAGTGAGGTAAACCCTAGTAGGTCGGACTTGTCCGGGCCATAGGCCGGACTAGTCCGGAGTCCTACGGCTTAGTCCTTTTTGGGGCGGACTAAGAGCTCCTGACTGAGTTCGGACTTGTCCGTTTGGGGACGGACTAGTCCGGTTCTCTCTTGGTGAGAGTGTTTCGGGACTAAGTCCTGGTAGACCGAACTTGTCCGCCTCAGTGACCGGACTAGTCTGGGCTAGCCGGACTTTTCTGTTTTCAAACGGACCAAGGGGTCCTGTGTGAGTTCGGGCTAGTTCGTTCTGAGGTGGACTAGTCCGTATGGTTGTGAGATGAGAGCTCCCACGGATAAGTCTTGGTGGACCAGACTTGTCTGCCTTAGTGGCCGGACTAGTCCGGGTCCTCCAGACCCTTCCGTTCTCACCCGGACAAAGAGGTCCTGTGTGAGATCGGACTTGTCTGGAGATTTGTGAACGTTTGAAATTTTAATGTTGGAGGGTATTTGTCTTTGTGACGTCAGTGGTCCCCGCAGACCGGACTAGTTCGGGGTCCTGACCGGACTAGTCTCGACTTTAGTTGGTGGCAACGGTTGGCTGTCGGGACCTCTATAAAAGGAGGTGCCCTGACTTTATTTCACCAACTCTAGAACCCTAGCGCCGCCACAACCACCCTAGAGCCTTTCTAAGCCTTCTCTCTTGCCTACTCACCCTCTAGAACCAATTCTTGAGTGGATTTCGGTGTGTGAGGAGAGGAGAGGAAAGCACTTCATGTTTTGGCTCTTGGAGTGATCTCGTGCACTTGGTGTGAGTCTTTATGACCCATGGCTTGTGAGATTCGTGAAGTTTGTGGACGTGTTCAAGTGGGAGCCTCAAATTGTGAGCAGCCCCAAAGATCTTGTAAGTTCACCCTTGAGATAGTGGAAGAACCGGGTTGGCCTTAGTGGCGACTTGGTGAGGAAAGGGTTGTTAAACCCAGTCCTTTGTGGACTCCTCAACGGGGACGTAGATTCTTGAGTGGAATCCAACCTCGGGCAAAAATCTCCGTGTCTCTCTTGCATTTACGTTTCATCGATCATTTAAATTGCTTAGGGTTTGTTTTGCTCATTTCGCTCTTCTAGTGTTCCTCGTTACAATCTTGCAATCCACCTGCTATGTCTTGTCATACTTGTCATATTAGATTGCTAGATAGTTTATCCACATTTCGTTGAGCTAAAATCTGAGGAAAAACCCATAAAAATCAAGTTTTTAGGTTTTTCCAGCAGGCTGACCAGACTAGTCCGCCCCTGAGCCAAACTAGTCCGGCCCCTGTGTTCTAATCTCGTTTAATTAGGTCATTTCAAGTAGTTTAGCCTATTCACCCCCTATAGGCAACTTTCAATTGGTATCAGAGCAGGTCTCTCCATCAAGAGTCTAACCACTCAGAGAGAAGATGGCCGGAGTGGATGGATACGAGATTTCATCGACGTCGCAAGGCGACAACACACATGACAAGAAGAAGAACGTGAATGTGCTGCAAGACCATTCAAGTGACGATGAAGAAGTTCGCCAGCTCAAGTCGTGACTTTGCGAGAAGCTAGGTCACTCAAGCAAAGAGTAGAAGAAGAAGACGAAGGATCAAGAAAGAAGTGGTCAACCGGACTACTCCCAATATCCTTTCAACTATAAGCGATTAACCTCTAACAACCATTACTTGTCTATTCCTCTTGGCAAACCTCCTCAATTCGATGGAAATGACTACTCAATGTGGAAGCATAATATGAAAATGCATCTAATTTCCTTAAACCCTAGCTTGTGGCAAATTGTCCAAATAGGTGTTCATCTTCCAAGGAATGAAGAAGATGTTACCCCGGAGCAAATCGTCCTACTTCATCGCAATGCTCAAGCAGTTGAGGTCATCACCTCATCCTTGACTCGAGATGAGTTCAACCGAGTCGATGGATTGGAGGTGGCCAAAGACATATGGGACACACTCAATACGGCGCATGAAGGCAACCAAGTCATTAGGGAGGCCAAGCTCGAGATGATCGAAGGAGAGAATGGGGGGTTCACCATCATGGATAGTGAGTCCCCTCAAGACATGTACAACCGTCTCAAGGTCCACGTCAAGAAGATCCGATCCTATGGATGCACCCGGTGGATGGATCATGAGGTGGTGAAGAGGATGGTTTGGGCATTCATGCCTCGAAACATTGCTCTTTGCTCCATGATCCGTGAGAGTCCGGGATATGCTCAAATGACCCCGGAGGAAGTGCTTGGAAGGATCATCAACAATGAGATGATGGAGAAGGAAGCCATGTTCTACAACGACCTCCAAAGGCTCACCTCCTCCAAGAAGAAAGATGTTGCTTTCAAAGCAACATCCTCATCACAAGACCTGGAAGCAAGTGATGATGAGAGTCTCGACACCGATGAAGAAGATGCGCTCTTCATCAACAAATTCAAGAGGATGATGAGAAGGAGGAAAGGGAGCTACCATTATGAGAACAAGAACAAGGAAAGGTCCAATCCCAAGACAAAAAGAGCTTGCTACAATTGTGGTGAATATGGACACTTCATTGTGGATTGTCCATATGAAGAGAGCAAGAAGAAGAGGGATGGCAAGCCCCAAGAGAAGAAGTTCTTCAAGAAGAAGAAGCCATCGGGACATGCTCACCTTGGGAAGGAATGGGACTCAAAGGAAGACTCATCCTCCGAGGATGAAGAGAAAGTGGCAACACTTGCCATTGGAAGGAGCAAACTCTTCCCCAACCTTGAAGACTTCAAGTCTACATGTCTCAGGGCTAAGGAGGGAAGAAGAAAGGTTAAATCTAAACCATCCTCCTCTACTTCTTCACTTGATAACTTTGATAGTAGTAGTGAAAATGAATCCATGCTCAAGGATCTAAGTAGGAGCACCTTGAAAAAGATGAGCTTGTTGTCAGAAGAAATCTTTGAGAAGGAGAACTCATCAACCGTCAAAAAGACATGCTCATCCTTGAAAAGGTGAGATGTCATGAGATTGAAGAGCTCCTTGAGGTTGAAAGGGAAAGAAGCAAGGCACTTGAGAGTGAACTCACTTTGAGCAAGGAAACTTGCTCAAATATTGAGGACACAACTATTGTGCTCAAGGATGAAATTCTTAACTTGACAAAAGTTAACAAGATCCTTGAAACACAAGTTTTCTCAAGATCAATGCGCCTTCTTCCTCTATGATTACATCCTCCTCAAAGAAATCTTCTGAAGCAACTCAAACTTGCAAGTGCTCAAACTTAATCCTAAAACTTAAGGTTGAACTCAAGTTGGCACTAAACAAGCAATCACCGAAAGGTGGGATCTTTGACAGGGAGAAATTGGCTTATGCACGAAGTGCATATACCAATGTAAGACCTCCACATGTCAAAGATGGTCTTGCCTATTCTCGGGAGCGGAAGCAACATGCTAAAACTCCCAAGAATGGGAAAGACTTGATTGTTTTTGTCAAGGAGGGTTCATCCAACAAAGAAAACGGAAAGAACATTGCAAACTCATCTAACATGCCTAAAAATGAACCTCATCCCTTGTTCCATGACTTTGATGCTTCATATGTTTTATTGAGGAACAAATTTGGAAAGACCTATGCTAGGTATGTTGGGCCACTCCGCAAGAGTCCAAAACCTTGTGTGTGGGTGCCCAAGTGCCTCTTGACTAACATGAAAGGACCCAACTCCGTTTGGGTACCTAAAGGAAAGACATAACTCTATTTTGTAGGCATAATCCTCCGGTGGATCAAAATGGGTGCTCGACAGTGGATGCACAAACCATATGACCGGAGAGAGAAGGATGTTTGTAGAGTATGAGGAAAATGAAGATCTAAGTGAAGGAATATACTTTGGGGACAATAGCCAAGGAAAAATCCTTGGCACCGGTAAAATCACTATTTCTCCCCATCATACTCTTTCCAATGTTTTGCATGTTGACTCCCTTGATTATAACCTTCTATCCATATCCCAACTATGTGATAAAGGTTATAGCTGTGTTTTCACTAACGAGGGTGTGACTGTCTTAAGAAGAAGCAATGACTCAATCGCCTTTAAGGGTGTGCTCAAGGGAAAGCTTTACTTTGTGGATTTCACCACGGATAAAGCTCAACTTGACACGTGCTTAATGGCGAAGACCAACATGGGATGGCTTTGGCATAGACAACTAGCCCATGTTGGGATGAGAAATTTGCAAAAACTTCTTAATGGAGAACACATTCGAGGCTTGAAAAATGTTGTTTTTGATAAGGACAGGCCATGAAGTGCTTGTCAAGTCGGAAAGCAAGTTGGAGCTCAACATCCATCCAAAAATGTCATGACGACTACAAGACCTTTGGAGCTACTTCACATGGACCTCTTCGGTGCAATCGCCTACATAAGCATCGGCGGTAACAAATATGGTCTTGTAGTTGTAGATGATTATTCTCACTTCACTTGGGTGTTCTTTTTGCATGACAAAGGTGAAACTCAAGGTGTGCTCAAGAAATTCTTGAGGAGAGCTCAAAACAAGTTCTCCTTAAGAATCAAGAACATAAGGAGCGATAATGGCACCAAGTTCAAGAACACTCAAGTGGAAGAATACTTGGATGAAGAAGGCATCAAGCATGAGTTTTCAGCCCCCTACTCCCCTCAACAAAACGGAGTGGCTGAAAGAAAGAATAGGACTCTTATTGAGATGGCAAGAACCATGCTTGATGAGTACAAGACGTTGGACCGGTTTTGGGCGTAAGTGGTTAACACCGCTTGCCTTGCCATAAACCGGTTGTACCTTCATCTACTTTTGAAGAAGTCGTCTTACGAACTTCTAACCGGTAACAAACCCAACATCTCTTACTTTCTTGTCTTTGGGAGCAAGTGCTATATTCTCAACAAGAAGCCTAGGACTTCGAAGTTTGCTTCAAAGTCCGATGAAGGTTTCTTGCTTGGTTATGACTCAAACACCTACTCCTATCGTGCTTTCAACGAATCCTCCGGAATTGTTGAAATAGCGACAGACGTAGTGTTTGATGAGACTAATGGCTCCCAAGTAGAGCAAGTTGATCAAAGTGTGCTAGATAGAGAAGAGTCTCCACAAGAAGCACTTAAAAGGATGGCACTTGGAGACATTTTCCCTCAAGAACATCCTCAAGACTCAAATGATCATCCAACAAACGAAGATACGTCTCCTTCCCACGATCAAGCTCAAGATGAGCAAGGCCAACCTCAACATGATCAAAACGATCAAAGTCAAGGAGGATTGGATCAAGGGGGAGATGAAGAAAAGAACGATGATGAAGATGAAGATCAAAGAGTCCAACCACCTCATCCAAGAGTGCACCAAAGTGTTCAACGGGATCATCCTGTCGACAACATACTAGGAGACATCTCCAAAGGGGTAACCACTCGTTCTCAAATGGCTAACTTTTGTGAACATTGCTCTTTTGTTTCCTCTTTGGAGCCTCGCAAGGTAGAAGAAGCAATACAAGATCCGGATTGGGTGGTGGCCATGCAAGAGGAACTCAACAATTTTGAAAGAAATCAAGTCTGGGAACTCGTGAAGCGACCTAACGCAAATGTTGTGGGAACCAAGTGGGTATTCCGCAACAAGCAAGACGAGTATGGAGTTGTAACAAGAAATAAGGCAAGACTTGTTGCAAAGGGATATGCACAAGTTGAAGATTTGGATTTCGATGAAACGTTTGCTCCCGTAGCTAGGCTTGAATCAATTCGTATCTTGCTTTCCTTTGCTACTCACCATGATTTCAAGCTATACCAAATGGATGTGAAAAGCGCTTTCCTCAATGGTCCGATCAAGGAGGAAGTGTACGTGGAGCAACAACCCGGATTTGAGGATGATAAGTAGCCTAACCATGTCTTTAAAATTCGGAAATCCCTCTATAGCCTCCAACAAGCTCCTAGAGCTTGGTATGAGTGCCTTAGAGACTTTCTCATTAAAAATGGTTTTAGGATAGGGAAGGACGACTATACACTCTTCACTAAGCATTTTAACGATGATTTATTTGTGTGCCAAATATATGTCGATGACATTATATTTGGTTCTACTAACAAAGCTTTTTGTGATGAGTTTTCAAAGATAATGACCGAAAGGTTCGAGATGTCAATGATGGGGGAATTGAAGTTCTTCCTAGGATTCCAAGTCAAACAACTTAAGGAAGGAACGTTCATAAGTCAAACAAAGTATACTCAAGACATACTCAAGAGGTTTGACATGGACAAAGCCAAACCCATCAAGACTCGAATGGGAACCAATAGACACCTTGACCTCAATGAAGATGGTCCAAGTGTGGATCAAGAGGTATTTCATTCCATGATAGGTTCCTTGATTTATCTTTTGTGCATCTAGGCCCGGCATAATGCTTAGTGTGTGTATGTGTGCACGGTTCCAAGCCGCTCCTAAGGAGTGTCACTTGACAGCCGTTAAGAGGATTCTTAGATATTTGGCTCATACTCCTAACCTAGGACTTTGGCATCCCAAGGGATCCAAGTTCAATCTCATCAGATACTCCGATATCGATTATGCCGGTTGTAAGGTAGATAGGAAGAGCACGTCCGGGACTTGCCAAGTCCTTGGTAGGTCCTTGGTTTCGTGGTCTTCAAAGAAACAAAACTCCATTGCCTTATTCATAGACGAAGCGGAGTACGTCGCAGCCGGGAGTTGTTGTGCACAACTCCTTTGGATGCTACAAACTCTTAGGGACTATGGTTACACTTTGAGCTATATTCCACTCCTATGTGACAATGAGAGTGCCATCAAGATTCTCACAATCCCGTGGAGCATTCTAGAACCAAACACATTGATCTCCGTCACCATTTCCTGCGAGATCACTCTATCAAGGGAGATATCGTTATTTCTCATGTTAGCAGTGAGAAGCAATTGGCGGATATCTTCACCAAACCCCTTGATGAGAAACGTTTTTGTGACCTAAGGAGTGAACTAAATATCCTAGATTTTCAAAACGTTGCTTGAGTCGTGCACATCTATTTTTTACTTGTATATAAACTTCAAAAATCGCATGCTTTCAAAATTCTACCCTAATCTCTCTTACTCTATGAAAACTATGTTCAAAAGGATTCTTTGTCAAATATGGTCATTGTTTGTTTGATGTATGCTTACTGACCATGTTTGTCAAAGATATTTGCAAAAATTTGTCCAAAAAAGGATCATATTCTTGGGCTAAAATTCAAATTATATGAAATTTCAGCTTATAGCTGGACTAGTTCGCCCCATGAGCCGGACAAGTCCGGGCTCTAGGTCGGACTTCTCAGCGGACAAGTCCGGCACCGGAGAAGTCCGGCTCTGGTCCATCGACCGGACTTGTCCGTGCATCAGGCCGGACTAGTCCGACCCTTGGGGACTTAACCCCCCAGGGGCGGCCAGACCACCCCTCTCTCTTCACTCTCAACTTTCTCTCTCTCTCTAGCGGGAACCGCCCCTCCATTGGCGATTTTCGCTTTTCTCCACCAAAAACCTCTTCCAATCCACGGATTGGAGTCCTAAGGAGTGCGGGAATCCTTCCCCGTGCTTCGTTGCTCGAGTTCGCCTCCGATTTCATCGCATTTTGAGATTTGAAGAGGTATTCTTGACCTACCTAAAATTCTCTCTTTTTCTTCATTCTTAGGTCTTTTTGCTAGAAACCTCTTTACAAATGTTGTTCCTCATGTCATTGTGATCGTAGCCTAGGAGTATTGCGACTTGATTCGAAGTTTTTCGAAAAATTGTTAGGGTTAGGGTTCTTCCTGTGTAACCCGGACTAGTCCAGTTTCTGGGCGGACAAGTCCGTTCTCGGGCGGACTAGTCCGACCCCTTAACGGACAAGTCCGGTTTACATAGGACAAACCCCAACTTTAGCCATTCTTAGTGAATTCTTTCGCAATATTCCACTTCCTTGACATCTTATCTCTTGTTTCTTAGGCGATATGTCAGACTCCGACCACGGCTCCCCTCTTGCGAATCCCGTGGCCGAGGAGGGTCGACAAGCCCTCTATCGGCGCATTGCCAAAGATAGGGCGGCACAGGAAGCTCAATGGTGACGCGACCCGCTCAGCCGTGTTGTGCGGTACCCAACAACACACATATGAGGAACAATGTATTACATAAAACAATAGCGAAAGCTTAAAAGTTTTTTCTTTGTAAATATTTTACATCAAGTAACTACAGCGGAAGTCTATATCAACTCACGTCGAATAACTAAAAGCACTCGAGATGAAGTCCCACCCGCGGACTCCTCTCGCTAGCAACACGAAGACAAGCAGCAGCGGCTGGGTTCTCCATGTGTTACCTGACTCGGGAGTCCCCGAGTCTCACCGGACAACCTTCTTTTCAGCATCGTTGTTAACCTGCAAAACCACTTATATAGCAAGCGTGAGCACATAGGCTCAGCAAGTCTGACCCGTCTCTCCTAAACAAGAAACTCTACATGCACGATGGTTTCAAATGGGTCGGCTAGATTTGCATAAAAGACTCGCCTAAAGTTGATCCTTAACTTTCTTATTTTAAGCCTCATTGTGCGGACCTTGAGCCGAAAAGCATCGCAACTCCACAATCAAACAAGAAACGCTTTGTTGCGATGCTCCTTGCACAAAGTGAAAGTAAACTTTAATGAGCCTATCTCTAATTCAATCATGGTTGCAATACAAGTTATAGCACAGCCTTATCAAGTTCAAAGATAAACAATTCCAATTGTTACTACGTCAAGACGCAGTGGGCAAGTATGCTCATATGACCGCGAGCGACGGTGATTCGAATCAGTACACGCCCGGACTACACGACACGTACACCCGTACTCCGAGTTGCCGGCAGCAACCTCGACTGACGTTGTACGCGGCCACCTTTCCCAAGATCTTCCACATTGGACGCAGTCCAACTGCCCCGAGTACGCAAGCTCCCTCAAGGTACATACCCGCTGTGGTATGTTCTTGAGAGAGGTACCTCCTGCTACCCTGACGCCGAAAGCCTAAGGCAGTTGGAAAAGTTCCACTATGGATCTCCCAAGGTACATCGGTTTCCTGGGTCCCATATAGCCAGTATGTGCCCGGTACACAACTCAAACTTATCCAACAGGGCCAAGCACGGACGGGCCTTAACCGACACAGGCAGGGCTATGCACGCACGGCCTGCAACCTGCTGCATCTAAACCTCCCTGCCCGGTCTCCATTTCTTAAGTGTGAACTTTCCTCATCTTTTCTAATTCGGACCCGTTCCGAGTAAACCAGCCCTAAACTCGCGAGTAGATTCCAACTACTCGTCTTCTACCGGACCTTTCCTACTAATATTAGCGTAGCCAAATTCCCTCGAGGAGTTTTTATTCTACCCTTTCTCTCTTAGGTGTTTCTGGTCATGCAAGTGGGGTTTTCAATATCATCTAGACGCAATGCAATCAACGATGCAAAGCTATGATCTCTACAAATGAAAATGCTTTATAAAACGGTTCAAATGCAAACCGGGGCTTGCCTGTTTTGCAGGTGACTACTGTTACAATCAGTTAGTGACGATCACTTGGAGCTTAATCACTTGATTTCCTCCCTCCTTGATCTTCACCTCAAGTTCTTCTCACCTTCTTCACGTATATGCTACACGATATGATCATGCATATGTATTTAATTGAAAAGCTTTTGCTCATAGGATCTAATGACCATTTCAAAACTGGAACTTTGTTTAAGAATTTAAAATGACACTGGTGCTAGTGGTTTGGGTTGGGCTTAAACACTAAGATCAAGTGTGGAGTGCTTCTTCCCACTTAAGTGTTGCTCACCTCAAGAGATCACACATGACAGTGGTGATCCAGAGCTCTAATGGAGCTGAGAATTTTCATGTGAGTTCCTTGTCACAAGAAAGTCCCCTGGACCAAAATTTAGCACATTTCATGGAATGGTTTATTCAGAATAATTCTCTAAGTGTTTAGTCAAAGATGAATTAATTCTGAGGTAACATCTATGTTCATGTCAAACTCAGTGAACCACAATTTCAATTATATTTCATAGAGTCTACATGAATTTTCCTAGGATTTTTGGAGCTAAGAATTTCCCAGAACTGAATTTACAAGTTTTGGAATTTCTCTGAAAATGTTTCTGTATTCATTTGAATACAGGAACTTACAATCTGAATTACCCTGATCAATTTAACTCCAAATGAGCTGAAACTTTTACAGGAGTCTAATAACACCCTATAGAATATTCTGGCAAAATTTGAGGATTTCTGGATAAACCAAACTCCCTCTAAAATTCTTTTGCTGAAAAGCTTTAAAGAATTTTCCAGAATTAAATAAAGACTTTCATACAAATTGGGTTGCAAATTTGGATAGAGTTTGTCAATCCGAATCCAACCCAATTTGAATCACTAATTTTGGAGGTTCCTATCAAAAGTTATGCTCTTCTAAAGTTTGGGGAAAAATCTGGAATTTGAATAAATCCGGGAAAAGTTTAAACCTGACTGTGGGCCATGGGGCACGTGTCAGTTGCTGAGGAAGTGCCACACGGGGTCACAGGGTCATTTCCCCCGCTGTCACAATTGATCCGGCGCCACAGAGTATCCGGCCCACTGTTGTCGTGCGACTGACGCGTGGGGCCGGCGAGGTCTTCTTCTACCTCCCGCTCTCGCGCGATCCCGCCGTCGGGCTCGCCGGAGTAGCTCCGGGATCAGTTGTCCGGCCATCTCAACTGCTGAAACTCGCCGCCAGCCCCTAATTCAATCGTGAGGAACACGCTGGTGGGGTTTGCTCGAGCCGGTAGGGCCCCCAAACTAGCCCGCGACGGCGCAACGGTTCGGACGAAGTCCGGCGACGTCGCCCCGACGCCCGAAGCCTTCTGGGCTTCAGTTTCCAAGCTCTAGAGCACCGGCGGACACTAAGGAACATCGACATGGGAAAACAATGGCTCGGAAACGGTTCTCAATTAGGGTTCACCGTGCACCCGAACCTTCCCGCCATAGCCGCCGTCATAAAGACTGGAAATACGTCGTGCACAGTGTGTTTCATGCGAGGTTTCAAAAGAGAACTGGTGCGCCTACATGTCTAGTCGGTGTGTGCGAAGTCTCGTGGTGTCTAAACAACAATTGATCGGGAATTTTACAGAATCATACCGGAAGGTTGGTTTTCACCGGCCGGAGAGGATCTTCAAAATTCGCCGTCGAGAGGTCGAGGCAGGATCTGTGCGTAGGGTGGAAGCTGCACGGAGCTCCTGCGCGTCCAAAAGTGGCCTCGCTTGGTCGTGAAACTTTCTGGAGGAGGCTGTCCACGGGAGCACGTCGCCGCCGGGGTGTTCGGCCGCCGCGGAAACTCAAGGTTCTCGGCGTAGAGGGCACGAACACACTGGGTGATGGCTCGAGGAGGTCGTGGGGACGTTGGTGGTATTGTTTTGCTGCTCAGAGGCGCTGCTCACTAGAATTTCCCGAGCTCCCGATCGATCGAAGCAGGGCGGCTGTGTTTTCTGTCTTCCGGTGCGAGAGAGAGAAGAACAGCGCCGTGGCTTCGGTTAAGAGGCGGGAGAGGCGGTGAGGCGGTAGCCACCGACGTCCAGCAGCTCTCCAGCGCGAAGAAATTCCACCAGGAGGTGGCTGCCGGCTGAGCTCGGTGTCGAACGGAGCTGCGCCCTCGGTGTCGGGTGCCGACTAAAGGAGGTAAACAGAGACCCAACACTGAGATCTTTTGTAAATTTTCAGTTCACACAATGACATGTGGGACCCACTGATCAGTCCTCCTTATCCCCTCTCCAAATATCTCCCAAGTTTGAATGTTGAGTGAATTCAATTGTGGGAATTCAAATCTGGTATGCATTTGGATAATTGGGCAAGTTTCATCCAAATTCAAACATGCATTTGAATTCTTTGTCTTTTAAAGTCCATTTTGAAAAATGGGTTGCCAACTATTTCCATAAATCATGAAACTTGGCACACCCCCTAATTTGGACTCAAGGAATTCAAATATGAAATCTGATTTTTATTTTGGCTGCTGCAAATGAGATTTTTAGCACAACAGTTTTGAATTCCATTGTGTTTTTCTCATTTGAATTTTTGTTTGAACAAATTGTTCCAAATCTGATTTTTGTTTTCTCACACATATGGGAACTTCCCATCCTTGTTTTAGACCCCTCTAGGGTTCCAAGTTCTCAAATGAACATTTGACTTGTGTGAAGAAAGCCCTCATGTGTGTTATCATATGTGGGAAAAAGTTTTAACAAGTCCCAAATTTCATACACATGAAACAAAACTTTGCAAACAAGTGTTTCTTTGTATTCATAATTTTGGGACCTTTACAAATGGCTCCTCCTAGCTTAGTGGCTCCTTCAAAACCTCCTCCTCCGCAGTCGTTGAGCGGATTCTTCAAGTGCTTCAACGCGATCTTAGCCTCTTGTCGACGTGTGGAGGTCCGGACTCGACGCATGGAGAGACGTCAGGAGAAGTACCTCAAGGCTGTGAGCGACAAGCTTGAGGTGCCTATGTATCCTCCCGAGGAGAGTGATGAAGAGCTCACTCCTTATCCAGATTTCACTGCTGATGAGCTCGCCCAGTTCATGGAAGATGGAAGCTCTTCCAAGGCTGTGCCTCCATCCACCGCCGCCGACGACGAGGAAGATTACCCAGAGGCCATGGAGAGCGAGTTTGAAGAAGAAGACGATGAATATGACGAGTAGACTTAGGCGTATCTTCTTTCCTTTTTCTTTTTGGTGCCTTGATGCCAAAGGGGGAGAGATGGAAGAGGATGTCTTTTTATCATCTCCTAGTCTTGTATAGATCCTTGGACATGATTATCTATGTTCTATGCATTGTGTCTCTTTTGTGTAAGACTATGTGTGGATCTTATGTTTATAATTGATCATTGTCGAAGTGTAGCTGTCGACACTTCCCCCGGGCCTGCACTGGGCAGCCCGCGGAGGTTCTTTTTCAGAGGGGCTAGTCCCCCTGCGTGAGTCTCGCTGTACTGGACGAAGGAAACAGATGAACAAAAGGGTTTTTTACGTGGTTCGGGCCGCCGGAGCGTAATACCCTACGTCTACGGTGAGCAGAGGTGCTCGTCGTATTGCTTGATGCTCAGAACCGGAGTTCTGAGCTTGAGGATGAGCTGAGTGCTAGAATGCTGAATCGGGGCGCGTACTTGCGTGAGCGCGAACCCTGAGTGTGAGTGTGCTAAGAGGCGAACCGAACAGAGTTCGAACCCTTTGTAATGTTGCCTACCCGAGCCTTTTATAGTCCAAGGCTCGGGCGACTTACAAGGTGGGCCTGGGACCCGACAGGTGGTCCCGGGGAGATTGCCTTCCATCTACCGTATCCTGCAGTTACGCCGGTAGCTGTCTCTGGCGAGGGCTTCTGAGTCTTCATCTTGCCGCCCTGCCCACGCCGCAAGCTAGGTGTAGTGGTTGATGACGACAGGGGATGTCTTGTCACTGTGTTTATTGGTGTACAGCTTCTGATGCGGCGTGCCAGTCTTCACTGCGATGCGACTGGGCACAACGACACCTGACAGTGGTGTGCTCCGTGTCTCCGCGTCTTGGGAAGGCGCGGGTCTTGAATACCTTGTAAGGACAAGGTATGGCACGTCTTTAATCTTGCTGCCTACCGCGCGGGGGCAGGTAGCGCTGTTCTGCGGCCACGTGGCGGGCCCGGAGCTCTCCTCTGAGGAGAGGGAGATCCGGCCCCGCTGGACACGTGGAGCCTTCGGAGCCTCCCTGCGGAGGGGGGAGGTACGGCTCTACTGGCCACGTGGCGGGCCCGGAGCTCTCCTCTGAGGAGAGGGAGGTCCAGCCCCACTGGACACGTGGAGCCTTCGGATCTCTCCCCGCGGAGAGAGGAGGTCCGGCTCTGCTGGCCACGTGGCGGGCCCGGAGCTCTCCTCTGAGGAGAGGGAGATCCGGCCCCGCTGGACACGTGGAGCCTTCGGAGCTCTCCCTGCGGAGAAGGGAGGTCCGGCTCAGCCGGCCACGTGGCGGGCCTGGAGCCCTCCTCTGAGGAGAGGGAGGTCCGGTCCCGCAGGACACGTGGCGCTTTCGGAGCTTGCCCCTGCGGAGGGGGCAAAGTCCTTAGGCGATTTCCCCTGTGCGCGGGGGTACCCCATATTGAGGGTACCGACAATCATTGTTGCCCTTTGCTATGTTTTAATGTCTTGTCATACTTTTTGAGCACAACCGTAGGCACCCCACCATAACATGTGAGTGTATGTCAACTCCCCTCTTTTACTGTTGCATACATCCAGGGGAGTTATGCATACGTACACTTGTTATGAAAACCAAATTTTTACCTCTTATGTTGAAACTTAATGTGTTGTCATCAATCACCAAAAAGGGGAAGATTGTAAGTACATCTAGGTATCCCCGTGGGTTTTGGATGATTGATGACGACGATTAAGAGACTAATGAGCTGAGATGATCATAAGCACAAAATATTTCCAAGGTGGACACCTAAACTCTCAAAAAGGAAAAGGATGAAGAACGGTGTTGAAGACTCGAAGAGTAGAAATTAGGGTTTCATTTTAGTCTTTAGTAGGCTAGCCATGTTAGAGTGAGAGTGTGTGTGTCAAGTGCATTGAGATCATAGAAGAGAGCTCAAAGCATTAGAAGTGTCGAATCCTTAGTGGAGAGTGCTAGTGAGGTAAACCCTAGTAGGACGGACTTGTCTGAGCCAGAGGCCGGACTAGTCCGGAGTCCTACGGCTTAGTCCGTTTTGGGGCGGTGTCGAAGTGTGTCGTCGACACTTCCCCCGGACCTGCTTCAGGAGCAGCCCGCGGAGGTTCTTTTTCGGAGGGGCTAGTTCTCTCAAGAGGTCGCATTGGTCGTGAGAGGATTGACACAAAGATTTTTACGTGGTTCGGGCAGCCGGAGCGTAAAACCCTATGTCCACGGGAGTGCTTGGTGCACTGCTTGCTCGCGTATGAGGATGAGTCGGCTGGGTCGCGAACTTGCGAACCCCTCGCCACGTTGCCAACCCGAGCCTTTTATACTTCAAGGCTCGGGCAGCTTACAAGGTGGGCTCGGGGCCCGACAGGTGGCCCCGGGATGATTTCCTGCCATCTACCATATCTTGCAGTGAATGCTGGTAGTTGTCTCTAGCAATGGCTTCTTAGTCGCCGTCCTGCCGTCCTGCCCATGCCGCAAGCTAGGCGTAGTGGTTGATGATGGCAGGGACGGCAGGGGATGTCTTGTCGCCTATTTATTGTTCAACAACTTCTGACATGGTGTGCTTGTCTTCACTATGACGCGACTGGTAACTGTGCTACCTGACAGGGGCGTGCGCCGCGTCTCCGCGTCTTGGGAAGGCGCGGGTCTTGAATGCCTTGATCGGACAGGGCATGGTGTGCCTTTAGTCCTGCTGCATATCGAGCCGGGGTGGGCAGCACGACACGTGGCACCTTCGAAGCTCACCCCTGCGGAGGGCGTGAGGTCCGGCGCTGCTGGCCACGTGGCAGGCCCGGAGCTCGCCTCTGAGGAGAGGGGAGGCCCGGCCCCGCTGGACACGTGGCGCCTTCGGAGCTCACCCCTGTGGAGGGCGTGAGGTCCGACACTGCTGGCCACGTGGCAGGCCCGGGGCTCGCCTCTGAGGAGAGGGAAGACCCGGCCCCGTTGGACACGTGGCGCCTTCGGAGCTCACCCCTGCGGAGGGCGTGAGGTCCGGCACTGCTGGCCACGTGGCTGGCCCGGGGCTCGCCTCTGAGGAGAGGGGAGGCCCGGCCCCACTGGACACGTGGCGCCTTCGGAGCTCGCCCCTGCGAAGGCGGCGAGGCCCGGCTCTGCTGGCCACGTGGCAGGCCTGGGGCTCGCCTCTGAGGAGAGGGGAGGCCCGGCCCTGCTGGACACGTGGCGCCTTCGGACCTCGCCCGTGCGAAGGCGGCGAGGCCCGACTCTGCTGGGCACGTGGCAGGCCCGGGGCTCGCCTCTGAGAAGAGGGGAGGCCCGGCCCTGCTGAACACATGGCGCCTTCGGAGCTCGCCCCTGCAAAGGCGGCGAGGTCCTTAGGCGTTTTTCTCCTGTGTGCGGGGGTACCCGGTACTGAGTGTACCGACAGTGGCCCACAGGCCCATCTCGGGGGCGATAACGATCCCGAGGTGGGGCCTTCTCCTTTTCTTCCCCGCACACTTTCTTGGAAACTCCTTTAGGCCGTTGCAAGAGCAGCACGACCTAACCGCGCGGACCCATGCATACTCCTGCACTGCTAGCCACGTGGCAGGCCCGCGGCTCACCTCTGAGGAGTGGGGAAGCCCGGCCCTACTGGAAACGTGCCGCCTTCGGAGCTCACCCCTGCGGAGGGGGTGAGGGCCGGCATAGGAGCTCACCCCTGCGGAGGGGGTGATGTCCGGCATCGTAGCTCACCTCTGCGGAGGGGGTGATGTACGGCATCGGAGCTCACCCCTGCGGAGGGGGTGATGTCCAGCATCGGAGCTCACCCATGCGGAGGGGGTGAGGGCCGACATCGGAGCTCACCCCTGTGGAGGGGGTGATGTCCGGCATCGGAGCTCACCCCTACGGAGGGGGTGAGGGCCGACATCGGAGCTCACGCCTGCGGAGGGGGTGAGGGCCGGCATCGGAGCTCACGCCTGCGGAGGGGGTGATGTCCGGCATCGGAGCTCACCCCTGCAGAGGGGGTGATGTCTGGCATCAGAGCTCGCCCCTACGGAGGGGGTGATGTCCGGCATCGGAGCTCACCCCTGCGTAGGGGGTGATGTCCGTCATCGGAGCTCACCCCTTCGGAGGGGGTGAGGGCCGGCATCGGAGATCACCCCTACGGAGGGGGTGATGTCCGGCATCGGAGCTCACCCCTGCGGAGGGGGTGATGTCAGGCATCAGAGCTCACCCCTGCGGAGGGGGTGAGGTCCGGCATCGGAGCTCACCCCTGCGGAGGAGGTGAGGTCCAGGACTGCTGGCCACGTGGCAGCCCCGGGGCTCGCCTCTGAGGAGAGGGGAGTCCGGCCCTGCTGGACACGTGGCGCCTTCGGAACTCACCTCTGCGGAGGGGGTGAGGTCCGGCATCGGAGCTCACCCCTGCGGAGGGGGTGAGGGCCGGCACTGCTAGCCACACGGCAGGCCAGGGGCTTGCCTCTGAGGAGAGGGGAGGCCCGGCCCTGCTGGACACGTGGCGCCTTCGGAGCTCACCCCTGCTGAGGGGGGTGATATCCGGCTTCGGAGCTCACCCCTGCTGAGGGGGTGATGTGTGGCTTCAGATCTCACCCCTGCTGAGGGGGTGATGTCCGGCTTCGGAGCTCACCCCTATTGAGGGGGTGTGGTCTGACATCGGAGCTCACCCCTGCTGAGGGGGTGATGTCCGGCTTCGGAGCTCACCCCTGCGGAGGGGGTGAGGTCCGACATCGGAGCTCACCCCTGCTGAGGGGGTGATGTCCGACTTCAGAGCTCACCCCTGCGGAGGGGGTGAGGTCCGGCATCGGTGCTCACCCCTACTGAGGGGGTGAGGTCCGACACTTCTCACAAGTAGGGAAACTGTAATCCTGCTTAGAGGTCCTCCCTTCCATGTCTCTTAGTCTTATTTGGTTTGCAGTCCTGGCCGGTATACGGGGCTTGGGTAATTTAGTGCACTCGGTACCGGAGGTCCGGCTCCCTCCTTGATCAGGGTGTAACCGTCCGACCCCTAGTACTTGACCGTAGCGCTGGGAAGGCAGAGTGTGCACGCTTTGGGTGCAGGACCACGCAAAGCAGCCTGCACACCCTGGACCTCTGGCTCTTGCATAGGTCTTTCCTGGAGGAGACCAACTAGCGTCACAGTACCCTAACAGGGGGAGGTTCGAGAGGCCCCCGGGCCTTTGGCAGGTACCTCAAGCACAACCGCCTTCGGCAGGATGGCAAATGCCGACTAGGCATGAGAGTGGGAAAGGAGAGCCGAGTGTACGATGGGCATACACTGTCTTGAGCATGGGAAGGTGATCATAAAAATTAATGTGTAACTTAAATGAACACATAAGTAAGCGTGGTAGGACAGGGTTCTTTTCATTCATGTAAGTCCATAGGAGGAAAACAGGCCGTACATGGAGGCAATGACCCGCCCCATTGTAAAGGGGGGCAGGGCCTACGCGCTTAGGGTACAGGACCAGGCTAAGCCGGACGTAGTCCTGGACCACCCCCTGGGGCTTAGTTGCTCCGAGCGCTGCTCCTGGGCTTTATGGGATCTGTTATAGAAAAAAGAAAGGACATGTCCTACCACTGCTCTAAGGGTAGGACTTACAGAGTGGGGAGCGGGTCCCCGTCCTTCTAGCAAGGCGCACGCACCCGGGGTGGCAAACTTTCATGACTCAGAAGGGACCTTCCCAACTGGGGGAGAGTTTGTTGGCCCCTTCTCGAGAAAGTATGCGCCGCAGCACCAGGCCGCCTTCCTTGAGCTCCCATGCACGGACCTCTGGTGGTAGCGCCGGAGCGCCTGCCGGTACCATGCGTTTTGGAGCGTTGCTTGCCATCTTGCCTTGTCGACGAGGTAGATGTCCTCACACAGGAGCTGGTCCTGCGTGGCTTTGTCGTATGCTCGGACACGGGAGGACCCTCATGGTGATCTCCGGGGGAAGCACGGCTTCTGCCCCGCATACCATGAAGAACGGTGTTTCCCGTGGCCCGACCCTGGGATGTCCGGCTGGCCCCCGACGTAGAGGAGCGGTATCCCCCGACGGTTCTGGGGCTCGCCTCTGAGGAGAGGGCCCCAGGATGTCCAACCCCCATACCGCAGACGGCCACGAGGGTAGGATCATCTGCAGCGTCTGCGCCGGTGTGTGGATCTGCTTGGCATGGAACTGGCACGCCTTGCATCTCTTAACCAGCTTGACGACGTCCAGGAGGCTGTCGGCCAGTAGAAGCCATGCCGGAAGGCTTTACTGACCAGCGTGCGGGAAGATGCGTGTTTCCCACACTCGCCTCCGTGGATTAATGTGGGGACCACCCCGTGGTTCACCCACTCCAGGATCGCATAGGATGGTGCCGTGCGATGCGGCACCCAATAGCACACGAAAAGAATTAAGAACAACATACAAACTTTTATTTGATACAAAACAGCGGGAGTCTTTTATAAAACTTAATTATACATCGGAAGTATTATACATAACTACTCTCTAATCCTATCTACGCAAAAGTGCAGCCGTCCAGCCCGGGGACGCTACACACTAGCAGCATGGAAACCGAGATCACGGCGGCGTGCAGGGCTCCAGCTCGGCCCTGTACCCCGACGGGGGCACTGCCTCGTCCTCGAACCCCTCCTCGTAGCTCTCACCTGCATACAGCTCAAATATTGCAACCGTGAGCACGATGGCTCAGCAAGGCTTAACCGACAACCCTAGGCACAGAACTCTATATGTAAGGATATGTAAGATAGGAAACAGGACTTTGCAATAAAGACACGCCTACATGTTGATCCTTACTTTCAGTTTTATAGCAACAGTTTAATGAGCCTTAGGCAGCTCTCACATCGGAAGTCCACAATCAAACAAGAAACGCTTTTCTCCAATGTGGTGATGCCCAAAGTGGAAGATAAACTTAATTAGCTCTACAACTACAGCAGACATGGTTTCCAAACATTATTAGTTATTACAGCATCTTATCATTCATCTGGCTTATTTCATTTCTTACTACGTCACAGAACAGTGAACAAGCGGTACTCAAATAACCGCGAGGGACGGTGATTGCAATCAGGAGACACCCGGACAACACGTTGCATACACCCACTTTCAGAAGCGTGATTCCACACTCCTTCCTACTCTATTGTATGCAACAACCTTTCAAAGGCAACCCAACTACTGAACCGGTCCATCCATAACGGGCAGGAGGTCCCAGCGTGGAGCATGACTGTGCCCACCGGCAGATTTACACCTTGCTACCCTCAACCCACTCCTATTTACGGTAGGGTAAGCCTCGGCGCCCAGGTTAACCAATTACATCGGTTTCCTGCTTATGTCACTATGCCATCCGGTACTGTTCGATACTTGTTCATCAGGCCCGCACACAACTCGGTCCTCAATCGACACCAACAGGGCTACACACGTAAGACCTCCACTCACTGCTTCCTATCCCCTTTGCTGGGTCTCATTTTCTCCACTCTTAAGCCATTTTCTATTCTGACCAAACCATGTGATAAAACCTTACCTCGCAAGTAGATTCCAACTACTCGACTTCTACCGAGATCCTAAGCATATTAGCAGGGCCTTGTCTACCCGTTGGGTCTGTAAGCTACCCAACCATTCATAGGATTTACAAGGTTATGCAAGTGGGGTTTCAATCACCCTAACTCTAATGCAAGCATTCACGCTAGACGTAAATGATACAAATAAAGAATTTGCAAAAGTACTTAAATGCAAACTGGGGCTTGCCTGGTTGTGAGTCAAAGGAGAAGTTAGCGTCTGGTGGGAGGACGTCCAACGGCTCCGGTGCGTCCTCAACTTCGGTCACTAAATGAAATGTAGAAAAACATATGTATAAGTATTAAGGACTTATAAAAAGTAAACTTCTATTCATAGCTACTGCTATTTAGGATCCTTAATTGGCTTTGGGATTTTTATAGTGAAGACTAGACCCTCTAAGGATGATCTGAGCAAAATTTGGAGAAATGTCATTGCACAATGTAGTCTCTAAAATTCCTACAAGTACAAGGCTTCTCTGAATTTTGAGCCCAAATCAGGAGTTTTGACATAGCTAAAAATGGAAGATCTGATTAGGGTAAGTCTCCATGGTTCTAACAAAATTTGTTTCACCATTTTTGGAGCTACCAACAGAGAGAGATGAATTTTTAAAGTTGGATAGGGGTTCTGAAAAGTTTCTGTTTAAATTTGAATTTCCAAATAATGGCTGAACTTTGGAAGGCAATTTAGCCTAGCAAATGAACTCCAATGAATCTCAAATTTTTACTGGAGATCAGTTACTATGAAAAGGATTTGCTGCCCAAATTTGGGAGTGTTTCATAAAGAATTGCTTCTGTAATAAATCTCTAAAGGATTTACTAAAAAAATCTACAGAAATTACTGGGCATTTTCATAGCAAGAAATTTGTTTTTATGTAAAGTACTCCTCATGAGGATTCCAACAAAATTAGTCTCACCCTTTTTGGAGTTTTCTACACAAAGTTATGGTTCTCCAAAGTTTGAACTGAATTAGGAAAATCTGGAAATGTTTAAATCCTGGCTGTGGGGCCCACCCATCAGCTCCCTCTTCTACCTCGGGCCAAACAGAGGAAACCGCGGCGTTTCTCCGGCGAGGGTGGCGGGAAAAGCCTTCCCGGCCATCTCCCGGGCCCAAACTGGCCGCCGCCCTGTTTTCAAGTACGCTGAACACTCTGGTAGGGTCACCGGCGGCTGACTCTCCCCGGAAATCACCGCGCAACGGCAACAGTGAGACCTAGGTCTCCGGCGATGTCGCGGAGGCCCATCCCTTCACCAAATGATCCGGATTTTGGCTCTAGAGCATTAGTGAACGGTGTAGAAGCTCGACATGGAGTCTAAACTGATCGGGGAGCGCTGCAAACCCATCGGTACCGTGCGCCCGAGGGGGTCCGGCGGTGCGCCATGATCGAAACACGGAAATTCTCCCTATACACCCCATATCTAGGTCTAAAATCGATGGAGGAAGTGCGCCAAGTAGTTAGGAAGCTTTGTGTACAGTTTGGATCAACAAGAACACGAATTAACGAAGAATTTGACAAATTCCTACCTTGGGGTCGGTCTGTACCGCCCGGGAGAAAATCTTGAAATTCTTCTGCTGTGATCAATGGCGAGGGCTGAATTTTTGGCTTGATCAGCTAGGGTTGAGGATGCACCGAGGGGCTTGCTTGCTTTGACGTGATCTTGCTCGGTGTGAGCTGTCAACAGTGACCTCTCTCAGTTTTTCAGTGTTCACCAGAGAACCGCGGGTAATTTTGCCAATTTCTGGTGCAGTCAAGCTCGGGACAGGGAAGGAGAAGGGCTGGACGGCTAGAGCACTGGTGGGCGCAGCTCTTTGCCGTTGGGAGCTCAAGCAACCGAGCTCAGTGGCTGTGGCATGATCGGGAGGAAACGGCGGCGGGGTTCGGCGCGAATGAAACGGCTGCGGTGCAACACGAGCTGAGGGGGAAGAGAAATAGGGCTGGGGCACTCGGCGGCCGCTCTGATCGCCCACGCGCGCGCCGATGTGGGGGCCAGCGAGAACCAGCTCGGTGGAAGCGTCGGGCGAAGGGTTTGCCGGGAGCTGGCGCGCTGTGATCAACCGGGAAACAGAGAGAGGGAAACTGATTTCTGTGAGGCTGACTGCTGGGTCCCACCACTGTAATTTTTCAATTACATTCCACAGATATTTTTACCTCAGCTACTTAGAATTAAAGTCCATACTTCCACCCCAAGTCATGGTTTAAACCTGCTGAATTCAAATAGTTTGAATTCTAGTGTGAAGTTTGAATTTGGTTTGGTCATTTAAATTTGAAAGGGAATTTGAATTCTCCATTTTGCATAGTTCCAAAAACTTAGCAAACCAACTCCAAAGTTTCTAATTTTTGGCATGGCTACTAATTCAAATGTGGAGAACACATTTGTGGAACCAAATTTGCAAATTGAGGGAATTGGAATTTGAAACTGAATTTGAAATTCAGATTAGAAGGTTCCTCCATTTAATCCCAAACAAATATTGAAACTCCTCCAAATGAGCTGAAATTTGGAAGGGTGAATATTTGGACTATGAAGATCCAAGTTATGAATTTAGATCTCCATGTTTGGAAGTTTTGGGAAGTTTGAATCCTCACTTTGAACCTTCACCGTTATAATTCAAAGTTTTAATTCCCCTCATTTTTCCTAAGTGTACATGAGCTGAAAATTCTTGCTATCACTTTTTGGGGATTTTACATCCGTCCCCCCTTAAAAAGAATCTCGTCCCGACATTCCAAAAGAAATGCAAAGTGGGGAGACTTTACCGGGTATACGATGATAGCAAGTCCGGATAATATGTTCGTAGATAGTCCTCGCTTTCCCATGTCGCCTCATCAGCGGTATGGTTACTCCACAAGACCTTGTAGAACTATAAGGTCCGGTTTCTTGTGGCGCAAGTCTTTTCATCAATAATCCGGATTGGATACTCCGTGTACGTGAGGTCCGGTTGAAGATCTTCTATGTCTTCAGTGCGGATTTCAGCGGAGGGTTTGAGACACTTCCTCAGCTGAGAAATGTGGAAGACGTTGTGAATCCCTGTGAGTGACGCCGGTAAATCCAAGCGATAGGCCACGGGTCCGCATTTTTCAATGACGGTGAAGGGACCAATGAACCGCGGCGCAAGTTTACCCTTCACTCCGAAACGATGAACTCCCTTCATCGGAGACACACGGACATAAACATGGTCCCCGATGTCGAAGTGGAGAGGGCGACGTCTTTTATCCGCATAACTTTTCTGACGAGATTGAGCAGCCTTGAGATTGGCTTGTATTACTCGCACTCGGTCTTCAGCCTCATTCACAAGTTCAAGACCGTAGATAACTCGCTCGCCGGAGTCGCACCAGTTGAGAGGTGTGCGGCATTTCCGGCCGTAGAGAGCTTCATACGGCGCCATCTTGATGCTAGCTTGATGTCCATTGTTGTATGAAAACTCCGCCAACGGCAAATGATCGTCCTAATTCTTGCGGTGGTGGATGGCACAAGCGCGTAGCATGTCTTCCAGAACTTGGTTCACCCGTTCAGTTTGACCATCCATCTGCGGGTGATACGCGGAGCTTCGGATCAGTTTGATCCCCAATGACGCGTTCAGCTGTTCCCAGAATCAAGCGACGAACAACGCACCGCGATCTGAAATAATGGAGCGGGGAACACCGTGCAAGCACAAGATTCTTGCAATATAAAGCTCCGCATATTTCTTGGCTACGTAACCCGTATGTACGGGAATAAAATGTGCCGACTTGGTTAGTCGATCGACTATCACCCAAATAGAATCATGGTTGTGGGAGGTGAGAGGTAACCCGACTATAAAGTCCATGCTGATATCCTCCCACTTCCACGCCGGAATGTTCAATGGTTGTAGCTGTCCGGCTTTACGCATATGGTCGGCTTTCACACGGCAACACGTATCACATTCGGATACGTACTTTGCGATTTCTCTTTTCATCTGTGTCCACCAAAACTTGGTTTTCAGATCCTGGTACATCTTGTTGCTGCCCGGATGAATAGAATACTTGGACAAATGAGCCTCGTCCAAGATTTTCTTCCGAAGCTTCATATCACGGGGTACCACTATATGGTCTTTAAACATAGAGTCACGTGTTCATCCCTTCGGAAGCATTTCATTTCGCCCTTCTTCATTCTTTTCCGAATGTGCGACATTCTCATGTCTTTCTTATGAGCTTATATAATCTCCTCTCGTATGGTAGGGACAAGAGAAATATTATATAATGCCCCATGTGGAACCAAGTACAGACTCGGCTCCTCCTCTTCAAGTGGGGTGATGGATAGGTTGTTGACATGAGACTTGCGGCTTAAGGCGTCGGCAACCACGTTTTCCTTTCCGGGATGGTAGTGAATCTCGATCTCATAGTCTTTGATCAGTTCTAGCCATCTCCGTTGCCGCATATTCAACTCCGTTTGAGTGAATATATATTTCAGACTTTTGTGGTCGGTGTAGAGGTGCACTAAGTTCCCAAGCAAATAGTGCCTCCACATTTTCAAGGCCAACACCACAGCAGCGAGCTCAAGATCATGAGTCGGGTAGTGCTGCTCGTGGTTACGAAGTTGACGTGAGCCATAGGCGACCATTCTTCCTCCTTACATCAATATACAGCCAAGCCTGATACCGGACGCATCACAATATACGTCGAAGGGCTTGGTTGTATCCGGTTGAGCTAACACCGGGGCTGTTGTAAGATTCTTCACTAATGCTTGGAAGGCTTCTTCACAAGCTGAGTTCCAAACATAATTGATCCCCTTCTTCAACAGTTCAGTCATCGGCTTAGCAAGATTGGAGAAATTCGGTATGAATCTCCGGTAATGTCCTGCTATCCCGAGGAAACTCCGGACTTCGTGGACTGATGTGGGGGACTTCCGTTTCAACACTTGCTCAATCTTGCTTGGATCAACTGCAATGCCTTCTGCCGAAACAATATGACCAAGAAATGGCACTTGGTTGATCCAAAACTCGCACTTGCTGAACTTGGCATAAAGCTTATGGTCTCGCAATCGTTGAAGCACGATATGCAGGTGTTCGGCATGTTCTTCTTCAGACTTGGAGTAAACCAAGATGGCATCTATGGACACCACCACGAACGTCCAACTCCGGCATGAACACTGAGTTCATGAGATACATGAAGTGTGCCGGGGCGTTGGTGAGACCAAAGGACATGACGAGGTATTCATACAACCCATATGTCGTCGAGAAGGCCGTCTTCGAAATATCCTCCGCTCGGATCTTGATTTGGCGATATCCGGAGCGAAGATCCATCTTTGAAAATACACTCGCACCCACAAGTTGATCGAAGAGAATATCGATGCGGGGCAGTGGATATTTATTCTTGATGGTGACGGCGTTGAGAGGTCGGTAGTCCACACACAACCTCAAGGTTTCATCCTTCTTCTTCACAAACAGCGCCAAGCATCCCCATGGCGAGGAACTCGGTCGAATGAAACCCTTCTTCATTAAATCGTTGAGCTGCTCCTTCAGTTCAGCCAGCTCATTCGGAGCCATCTTGTACGGTCTCCGTGATATCGGCGTCGTCCCAGGTACAAGTTCAATCTTGAACTCGACATCTCTTTCAGGTGGCATGCCCGGAAGACCATCCGGAAAGACATCCGGGTATTCACGGACCACACGAATATCCTCAAGTTTGTGTCTTCCGTGTTATATGTGGCTGGAGCTTCTTGAACTGAACGGTCAAGAATAAGAACATGTGGTTCATGAAGTGGAGAGTTTAAACAAACCACACGTGGAATGATGTCAAGAACAGCACCATGGTGATGTAGCCATGACACCCCTAAAATGGCATCAAGTTTTTGACTCTCTAACATAATTAGAGAAGTCAGTTATAGCTTCCCACCCAATTGTAATGGTGCTCTATATACCATTCTATCAGCTGTTATTTTCCCACCTGGAGAGCATATCAAGTATGAACTATTTGTGGGAATGATAGGCAGTTGATATTTAATAACATAAGACTGACTTATGAAATTATGGATGGCACCGGAGTCAAAAAGTATGACTACAGGATGATCTAGGTAAGAAAACGTACCCGCGAGGACGGGTTCGCCTTCCGGCACGTCTTCGATAGCTAAGTGGTGGATGTTGCCGGGTTTTGGTGCTGGTTTCTTGGGCTGATTGCGTGGCTGATTAGCACCCTGATACGGTGCTGCCCCCCTGCCCTGTCGCGGCTCGGGGCAGTCCCTCGAAATATGCCCGAAATGGCCACACGTGAAGCACGTGTAAGGTGTCGGGGTCCCGCCGACTTGAGGATGGAATCCCGGTGCACGCTGTTGAAATTAAGGCACACGCGGGACCATCCTTTGCTGCTGTTGTTGCTGTGGTGGATACGTCGGTCGGAAGCCCGGGGCATTATATTGCCGACTGCGGAACTGAGGAGGTCGCGCCGGTGGCTGCCATCTCTGACCGGATGGTGAGCGATACACCACACGGTATTTTTGTGGCGTCCCACCACTTCTGCTCGTCAGCGCGCTGCGTTTCCTCTTATCAGAACCGCGCTCGCGCAGAGCATTCTTTTGTAGAATCGCGGCATTAACAAGGTCGTTGAATGTGCCGCAATTGCTTTGGGTGAGATGGACCTTCATCTTTGAATTCAGGCCCCGGAAGAATGCATTGCGCTTGTCTTCCTCCGTTCTCACAAATCCTAGCGCATACTGCACCAGTCAGTTGAATAACTTGGAGTACTCATGAGCACTCCTCTCGCCTTGTCGTAGCGCCAGGAACTCCTAGAGCTTCCTTTCCATAACCCCGGGAGGTATGTGATAGGCGCGGAACGCCTCCCGGAACTTCGTCCATGTGACGGCATGGCCAGCCGGTAAGGAGGCGGTGTAGTTCGCCCACCATGTGCCGGCTTCGCCTTGAAACTGTTGCGCTGCATACAGCGCCTTCTGGTGTTCGGTGCATCGTAGCAGCCCGAACTTCGCCTCCAGAGTGCGGATAGAGCTGTCCGCATCCAAAGGCTCTTCGGCCTCCGTGAATGTGACGCCCTCAATTCTGTGGAAAACCACGGAACCGAGAACTAATGCATATGTGTGCCCAGGATGTTCATCACACATACACATACGTTCCACAAACTGAATTCAGATTATATATTACCACGAATAACAGAGTTTATTACAATACCTCATGAGTCTCGGACTCATGCTCACAGCGGAAGTCTTATCTCTATGCAGTGGAAGTCTTTATTCTAAAGCGGAAGCAGTTTAGTTAATGCGGAAGCAAATCTAAGCAGAAGTGGCTCCATCTCTACTCCCTCCACAGGCAAGGTTGAGAACAGATCACACGCCGTAATGCTCCACTTGGTCTTCATAGTAGGCTTCTCCTGCTGTTGATGATGAAATAATAATGCAAGTTTGAGTACAATGATGTACTCAGCAAGTGCGGGAAAACACATGATATGCAGCTCATAAACAAGGTAGGTATAAAAAGGCTTATTTGCAGAAAAGCAGATTTATAAAACCATGATAAAACAACAACTTAACTTTAGATGAATGTAATCCCAGCATGTATTAAATTAGCAACATACCTCCATCGCTTTCCATGTTCCACCCGAACATTAATCAACCTCATTCTTACTCACGAATACCTCCTCGTATTTGCTACCATCTCACGAATAACTTCACGTATTCGCTACCATCTTATCTCTAAACAACTTCTGTCTCACACCGAGACCAGTTTCGCTGTCATGACTCAACAGTCATGCAATCATCTTATCACCCGGACTCAACAGTCCCAACAACCAGACCATAAAAAACTCATTAACCATAACCAAGAACCTTCCCAATAACCATCCCAACTAATCATGGCAGTTTAGCCAGGTGCTTGTGTCCGTAAGCTCAGCTATCATGATAGTTTTAGACTCTGCAGAGTGTGTACCTCTTTACCCACAAGTTTGTGATTTCATCACCCGTCGGCGACTGCAGAACCTCCATTATACCAGTACACAACCATCGGTGTATAGTCAAGAGATCACAAAATAGCCTTTACAAAGGGGTTACTAGATGTATGGACTCACTAAGGTTTCACCGGCAGGCTAGAATCTCCAATTCTCCCACCCACGGGCCCCCTCTTGTGCCATGCAGTTCCCAGGGCAGTCCTCACTCGACTCCCATTCCCCGCGCCTTCCACAGTCCATAACACTCTAGCAACTTACCTAATTACTCAGCTAAGCCGCACCCATACTTGGCCTTGTGGTGGCACTGTTATCCTGGCATGTGCATGCATGAACCGGTCCTTAGATCTATGGCAAGTAAACCACCATCTCATGCTACCTCATTCACAAACCCAGTCTTGCCTAGATCTCCCTCCGATCCATGTTCATTAACATCATCAGTTTCTCATTATCATTACGAGTGCAGTTAGCTAGACACATCTATCTCGCTTCCCAATCCCATAGACTCAGCGAAGCATAAAGGAAAAACCATACCCGACTTATAAACTTCCCAGGCGACAAGGGTGGTTCAACCAAAACTAGTAAACTCGTATAAAAAGGGTTTCCCATCATGTTTGACTCAGCACACACACCTTTTCGCAAAACAAAATAGTTTTATCCAAAACATAGGATCAACATGGTCAAGGAGCACTTGCCTTGTTCTTGCGGATCTGGTTGTTCTTGAATCCCAAAACCTTGTTGCTGAAGTTTGTCGTAGACAGCTCCCCGAGCTTGTTCTGCTAGGTAGGATCACGTGCATACAAGATTCACAGCAATCAATATCATGCACAAACCTTAAACTAGATGCGATGATGCACATGCATGCTATCCTATGATTAATTTTATCAGATTGGTCTGTACGTGTTTTTGCACGGCTTGTATGGACAGAGGTGTTCGGATCAAAGGTGGATGTGGCGATGATCTTGTCTTTAGATCAACCTGATCATCAAGTGATCTATCCACGAGAAGGCTTCTGGAAGGAATCAAAGAACAGATGCAAGGAGAATACAACGATGCCGTAAGGTGGTGTCGGAGTCCTACCTTACGCCCTTCTTGGTTTTCGAGGTCCTCCTCAGACCGCTCGGTTCTCCTCCGATGATCTCCCTTGTTGCGCTTTGGCGATGGCTTACTCGGCGAGTTAGGGCTAGGGCTCTAAGTCATCGGCTCAGGAGTTGGAAAAGAAGTTTGTGGTTTCGGCCAGAGGTTCTGGGTTCTATTTATAATCGGGAAGAGAAGAGTCCTAATCTGATTGTATCCCGAATAAAAGTCTTATTCAGATCGTCGTTGGATCCTATCATCTTATCTTTAGTTGATTTGGTGCGGTAACGTTGTGGAATTCAGATCGGTTTCCTTTACGTACCGGTATTCTTACGCGTAACAGCCGCTCCAGAACTCGTTACCTTCGCGGCGATGAGCTCCGGAGGCTCCACGTGTCCTTCCGGGGCCTGGTATCTCCTTCTCCGCAGAGACGAGCTCCGGTTGTGCCGCGTGTCAACGAGCGAGACCTCCCCCTCCTATGGAGGTGAGCTCCGCGCAAGCCACGTGTTGGCACCGGTCTTTCCTCTCTTCTTTCTTCAGGGACATGCCCCGAGGTCGACACGTGTCCAGCAGCGGCAGACCTCCCGGAGATAAGCTCCGGTGGCGACACGTGTCCAATGAACCGGACCTCTCGGAGGTGAGCTCCGAGATCGATACGTATCCCGTGCGACCGGTCCTCTGATTTCCGTGATGACTAGCTCCGCAGGTGACATGTGTCCTGCGGAAACGCCTTTGCTTCTTCCGCAGAGGAAAGCTCCGAGAGCAACATGTGTCCCCCAGGGTCGGACCTCTCCCCTTTTGCGGAGATGAGTCCCGAACCTGCCACGTAGCTATTTTAGCGGCGGACCTCTCCCCACCTCGCGGGGACGAGCTCCGAACACGCCTCATGGCCGTTGGCCGTGGTGCGTTGTCTTCGGCGTTTTCTGAGAGCTAGATTCGGCTCTTATTGGCTATCCTTTTGATATTTTTCTCTGTTCCTTCTTTTCTTAAAATGTTTCCTCCTCATAAAGCATGAACATATGCTGACACCCGAGATGAGGGTGTCACAGTGAAGACCGGTGGATGGGTCGCCAGGAAGTCTGAATATGAACTTTGTTGGGGCTGGCATTGCCCATTGTCTTGGCGTCCTCCCTGATGCGACACATTCTGCTGGGCTAGCATCTATAGCAACTCGGTTTGCTCGTCGCGCAAGCCGAGCACTGCGGTGAGAACCTCCGCAAGATTTCTTGGAAGTTCTGGCGGTGGAGGAGGTGGTTGCTGCTGCGTCGTGGTTTGCTCCGGAGGTAGAGACTCATCACCACGAACCTGGCTCGGACCTCCCTCCTCTTGCGTGGACCGCGTACGCACCATTCTGCATTCATACAATTCAAACGGTCAGCACATGTTGGTTTATTTCATCCAGTCTATACAATAGTTGCGAGAATGGAATAAATAATGCATATAACAATCACACATATGGATAAATTATAAACTTTATAGAACATATACATCTCTTGACCGTGTCACATGATCGAGTTCCAAAGTATTGAACTTTATGGATTAAAAGTTCATTTCGACCATCGTGGG
Source organism: Neostapfia colusana (assembly GCA_030760725.1). Lineage (NCBI taxonomy): Eukaryota > Viridiplantae > Streptophyta > Magnoliopsida > Poales > Poaceae > Neostapfia > Neostapfia colusana. Next base: position 1,335,206 of record JASWHV010000010.1, on the reverse strand, counting down.
TCGCCACGGGATGTTAAGTGTGTTAGCATGTGTAATTCTTTGCTATTGTACTGGACCCAAACATGCACTAGCTCAAAGTGATATGTCAAATGCATAAACTTTTCGACTCCACTTGCTGTTTCACAACAGCCGCTGGAGATCAAAAGGTGAAACTAAATGTTTTGGTTGAAAAACTTCAACATGTTGTTCTGTCCAGTTTCTGGTCCAGCAGACCAATTGGAAGAATTTAACTGTTTTGGCCACCTTGGAGGCAAAATCTGGACTAGTTCAACAACTAAGTTGTAGTAGACTCAACAAGGAATCAAGATTGTATTTATTTGCCTCTCTGGACTTCCTAATTTATGAGTTACGACCTCTACAAGTTGACAGAATTTTCTTAGGAATTTTGACAGCACCTCCTTTGCATGTTGCTGTTTTGTTTACAAAATTCCATCTTTTTCTGCCCTCAATCTAGGAAGACACTGAACTACAAAGTTGTAGCACATTTCTTATACTTTCCAACAATGTCTTACTTGACGCTTAGAAATTTTGCTACAGAAAGTTGTGGTTGATATACAGAAAATTCCAGAGAGCATTTTCGGCCTGCCCTGTTTCTGGATAGTGCCTATTCCTCTGAGATTTTCATCTATTTGGAGGGAGATTATGTTCTGGAGCTCTACAGAAAAGTTATACAGGACTTCAAACCCTTTCCAGAATGGTATCCCGCACCTCCATTGGTTCAACCAATGCTAAGTTATACCCTGTATAAGTTCAGCAAAATTTCTGCCAAAACAGGGGAGGTCGTTCCTAAGTCTTAGAGATTGAATTATACTCCCAATTGACTCTCAGTTCAATATGGGAGTTCAATAACCCCTAAATGGAATCCTAAACTTCATTTTGACTCTTTTCTTTCAAAATATCCTTTTATGCAGTCTCGGTACTACGTTTCCTCACCAAGAAAAAATCCTAAGCCGGTATTCCGGCATATATGTGTCAAATGGTGGAACTAAGAACGTCACTCACAAACGGTTTCTAAACGTTATGCACTAACGTGGTTAATGTACCTGCAGAAGAACACACAATAATGGTGCCCCCAAAGGTTTTAACATTCCAGGCAGTTCCATATCATAATAAAAACATACGGTCCGTATCAGTGTCATACGGATCGTCCTTGAGTCAAGCCACGTCTCAAGGTACATGGTCGTGTTTTCACACCACACGACGGGGAACCCGAGTAGAGCGCGAACGGGTCGTCACGGTTGGGAATTTTATCAACCCAACGGATACCACCTACTGCCTCATGACCGTTGAGGCACGCCGATGGCGAGCGCTGCGTATGGCCCTTTGAACATTGAACATTCAAGAGTTGCATACTATCGTGTTTCTTACCACACGATGGGGTATTCTCACTTTTGCCTAAAGCGCTGGAGATCAGCGTTTTCATATGCTCTCAGAACCATAGAGGTTCAGAGACTCATATTAACTACCGTGCCAAGGCACGGTATATCCTTCCATACTGTTACTCATATGGTGAGTTACCGCAATTGATCCGCCTGCGGTGGCGTACCTTACCTCTTACCTGACGTCGGAGCGTCGTTACAGAATGTATAACATATAAGTTAGCTTTTTCCACCATCATATATAGTACTATCGTAGACCTTATGTGGGCTTAATGACTAATCCTCACTCGACTACTTCTAAATTTTCAAAATAGGCTCTTTTCGAGCGTGCTATTCCCAATGCGGCTCTAATATCACGTCTGTGGGGACCACCCCATGGTTCACTCACTCCAGGATCGAATAGGGTGGTGCCGTGCGGTGCGGCACCCAACAGCACACACGAAAAGAATTAAGAACAACATACAAATTTTTATTTGATATAAAACAGCGGAAGTCTTTTACAAAACCTAATTATACAGCGAAAGTATTATACATAACTACTCTCTGATCCTATCTACGCAAAAGTGCAGCCGTCCAGCCTGGGGACGCTACAAACTAGAAGCATGGAAATCGAGATCACGGCGGCGTGCAGGGATCCAGCTCGGCCGTGTACCCCGACGGGGGCACTGCCTCGTCCTCGGACCCCTCGTCATAGCTCTCACCTGCATACAGCTCAAATATTGCAACCGTGAGCACGATGGCTCAGCAAGGCTTAACCTACAACCCTAGGCATGGAACTCTATATGTAAGGATATGTAAGATAGGAAACAGGACTTTGCAATAAAGACACGCCTACATGTTGATCCTTACTTTCAGTTTTATAGCAACAGTTTAATGAGCCTTAGGCAGCCCTCACATCGGAAGTCCACAATCAAACAAGAAACGCTTTCCTCCGATGTGGTGATGCCCAAAGTGGAAGATAAACTTAATTAGCTCTACAACTACAGCAGACATGGATTCCAAAGTTTGAACTGAATTAGGAAAAAATCTGGAAATGTTTATATCCTGGCTGTGGGGCCCACCCGTCAGCTCCCTCTTCTACCTCACGCCAAACCGAGGAAACCGCGGCGTTGCTCCGGTGAGGGTGGCGGGAAAAGCCTTCTCGGCCATCTCCCGGGCCCAAACTGGCCGCCCCCCTGTTTTCAAGTACGCTGAACACTCTGGTAGGGTCGCCGGCGGCCGACTCTCCCCGGAAACCACCGCGCAACGGCAAGAGTGAGACCTAGGTCTCCGGCGATGTCGCGGCGGCCCATCCCTTCACCAAATGATCGGGATTTTGGCTCTAGAGCATCAGTGAACGGTGTAGAAGCTCGACATGGTGTCTAAACTGATCGGGGAGCGCTGCAAACGCATCAGCACCGTGCGCCTGTGGGGGTCCGGCGGTGCGCCATGATCAAAACACAGAAATTCTCCCTCTACACCCCATATCTAGGTCTAAAATCGATGGAGGAAGTGCACCAAGTAGTTAGGAAGCTTTGTGTACAGTTTAGATCAACAAGAACACGAATTAATGAAGAATTTGACAAATTCCTACCTCGGGGTCGGTCCGTACCGCCTGGGAGAAAATCTTGAAATTCTTCTGCTGTGATCAACGGCGAGGGCTGAATTTTTGGCTTGAGCAGCTAGGGTCGAGGATGCACCGGGGGGCTTGCTTGCTTTGGCGTGATCTTGCTCGGTGTGAGCTGTCCACGGTGACCTCTCTCGATTTTTCAGTATTCACCCGAGAACCGCGGCAATTTTGCCAATTTCCGGTGCAGTCAAGCTCGGGACAGGGAAGGAGAAGGTCTGGCCGGCTAGAGCACTGGTGGACGCAGCTCTTCGCCATTGGGAGCTCGAGCAACCGAGCTCAGTGGCTGTGGCGTGATCGGGAGGAAACGGCGGCGGGGTTCGGTGCGAATGAAACGGCTGCGGTGCAACACGAGCTGAGGGGGAAGAGAAATAGGGTTGGGGCACTCGGCGGCCACTTTGATCGCCCACGCGTGCGCCGACATCGGGGCCAGCGAGAACCAGCTCGGTGGAAGCATCGGGCGAAGGGTTCGCCGGGAGCTGGCGTGCTGTGATCAACCGGGAAACAGAGAGAGAGGGAAACTGATTTCTGTGAGGCTGACTACTGGGTCCCACCACTGTAATTTTTCAATTACATTCCACAGTTATTTTTACCCCAGCTACTTAGAATTAAAGTCCGTACTTCCACCCCAAGTCATGGTTTAAACCTGCTGAATTCAAATAGTTTGAATTCTGGTGTGAAGTTTGAATTTGGTTTGGTCATTTAAATTTGAAAGGGAATTTGAATTCTCCATTTTGCATAGTTCCAAAAACATAGCAAACCAACTCCAAAGTTTCTAATTTTTGGCATGGCTGCTAATTCAAATGTGGGGGACACATTTGTGGAACCAAATTTGCAAATTGAGGGAATTGGAATTTGAAACTGAATTTGAAATTCAGATTTGAAGGTTTCTCCTTTTAATCCCAAACAAATATTGAAACTCCTCCAAATGAGCTGAAATTTGGAAGGGTGAATATTTGGACTATGAAGATCCAAGTTACGAATTTACATCTCCATGTTTGGAAGTTTTGGGAAGTTTGAATCCTCACTTTGAACCTTCACCGTTATAATTCAGAGTTTTAATTCCCCTCATTTTTCCTAAGTGTACATGAGCTGAAAATTCTTGCTACCACTTTTTAGGGATTTTACAGATTACTGCGAGCAGATCGCAACCTTCCTCCTGGGTTATGCACCGCAATAGGATGCCGTTGGCACCACGCCGGTAGAGGTACCAGCGTGTATCTCTTAGCCATCCGCACAATGCGTTCAACAGATGCACGTTCATCAGGAAGGATGATGTCTTTCAAGTAGTCCCGGACCTCCGTGGTCCATGCATCGGGGCTACTTGAGATTATGGATCTTGGGCGCTGGGCACGGAGTCCCTAGTGGCGCATACGATCCTTGGCGGGCACCATGGCTGCAGGGCCGCTGGGACCGCCAGCTTCGAGGTGCTGGTCTCGCCCCCTTCGCCCGGTTTGGCAGGACGGGCTGTGGGTCACGGCAACGTCCTTTCGAAGACTCCTTCGGGCACCGGGGCTCCGGTGGAGGCCTTCATTGACAGGTCGTTGGCGACGGTGTTGTCGGCGCGCAGTACATGGCACAGGTCCAAGGCCATGTTCTTGGTTGCCTTGAAGTTGAGGCGCACCATGTACTTGAACTTCTCCTCCGTCAGCGTGAGGAGCAGTCTGCGGCTCCGGCTCCCTTCTTCCGCAAGGAGCCGTCGAAGTAGAACGTCCAGTGAGGCTCGGTGAAGACCGGTGCCCGGGGCTCCGGTTCTCCACCTTTAGGGCCCCCTGGGTTGCTTGGTGGTGGCGTGCACTCGACCACGAAGTCAGCCAGTGCTTGGCCCTTGACTGCATGACGTGGTAGGAAGTCCAGCTTGAACTCTGCCAGCTCCGGGTTGTCCTTCTGCTTTGGAGGCTGGCTGTGAGTGCCAGTTACGCCCTTCTGCTGCTCTAGCGCACTTGTCCGCCAGACTGAAGAGCTCCGAGACGTCTCACACCTCCCTGGTGGCCAACTTCTCGAGCATCTTCTTGTTCCTAACACCCCGTCCAAATGCAACCACAACTGATGCATTCTGGATGTGGGGGTGGTGTTCCGTACCTGGGAGAATCGCTGGATGAAGGAGCGCAGTGATTTCCCCGGTTGCTGTCACACGGCGTGGAGGTCCAGCTCCGTGCCGGGACGCGTGTAGGAGCTGCTAAAGTTTGCCACGAACTGTCGGCATAGCTCCCCCCAGGAAGTTATGGAACCCTGGGGCAGGTTCATGAACCATGACCGTGTCGGGCCGGTCAAGGCGACGGGGAAGTAGTTGGCCATGATGGCCTCATCCCCTCCTGTCGCGAGGATGGTAGTAGAGTAGATCTGCAGGAACTGTGTAGGGTTGACGCTTCCGTCATACTTCTCCGGCAGGTGTGGCCGGAACTTGCGTGGCCACACTGCGAAGCGGAGGTGTGGCGCCAGGGTCGCACACCCCGTCCCTGCTGCTGCAGATCCTGGTGCTGCGAACCCTTGGTCCGCTGCTGGCACGGTGTACCCCGGCATGGGCAATGGTGGCTGCTGCATATGTTGTGTGGCGTACGCCTTGGGTAGAGGTCGCATGGCTAACGTCTGAGGCCCAGGCTGAGTCGATGCAGTTGACATGCTGTAGTCGGCCTCGTGGTTGCGACGCCTTTCCCGTTGTCGCTCGATGGTCACGCGACCATCTTCCCCCAAGCGATGTCGCTCCAGCTCTGTCCTCAGGTCTGCCGTTGAGAGGCTGGTAGAGCGAGAGCCTGCCTTCTGCATGTCAACCATTGGTGTGCGCGACAGTGACACATCTGGTTGACCGGGGCGTCGTCCCCGCCGCAGCGGAGGGTTGACGGCAGCAGCGACGAGGTGGTTGACGTCGCGGATCCACTGCTGGGCGCCCCCTGGGGAGCGTCCACAGCAGGCGGATTGTGCAGGAGCGCTCGTGCGGCAGCTAGCACACTTGCTTGAGCAGCACTCTGCGCTGCAGCAGATCTTGAGATTGTAGGAGTCCACATTGTTGGAGTCCGACGCGGGCTCCCAACCTGTCCCGACACACTCCTCCCTGAGCGTGTCGAGGCATGACCCTCACTGGTCATCGTTCGCCTGGAATGAGGGCGCGAAGAGCCAGCCGGTGAATGAAGCTTGGTCATCTTCGTTGGCGCAGACCTGCCTCGAGATAGAAAAGCCCCCTTCCTGGCGCGCCAAATGTTGAAGTGTGCCATCGACACTTCCCCCGGGCCTGCTTCAGGAGCAGCCCGCGGAGGTTCTTTTTGGAGGGGCTAGTTCTCTCGAGAGGTCGCGTTGGTCGTGAGAGGATTGACACAAGGATTTTTACGTGGTTCGGGCCGCCAGAGCGTAAAAATACGTCCACGGGAGTGCTTGGTGCACTGCTTGCTCGCGTATGAGGATGAGTCGGCTAGGTCGCGAACTTGCGAACCCCTCGCCATGTTGCCAACCCGATCCTTTTATACTTCAAGGCTCGGGCGGCTTACAAGGTGGGCCCCGGGGCTCGACAGGTGGCCCCGGGGTGATTTCCTGCCATCTACCATATCTTGCAGCGAATGCTGGTAGTTGTCTCTGGCAATGGCTTCTTAGTCGTCCTGCCGTCCTGCCCGTGCCGCAAGCTAGGCGTAGTGGTTGGTGATGGCAGGGATGGCAGGGGATGTCTTGTCGCTGTATTTATTGGTCAACAGCTTCTGACATGGTGTGCTTGTCTTCACTATGACGCGACTGGTCACTGTGCCACCTGCCAGGGGCGTGCGCCGCGTCTCCGCATCTTGGGAAGGCACGGGTCTTGAATGCCTTGATCGTACAGGGCACGGTGTGCCTTTACTCCTGCTGCCTACCGAGCCGGGGTGGGCAGCACGAGACATGGCACCTTCGGAGGGCGTGAGGTCCGGCGCTGCTGGCCAACGTGTGCCGCGTCTCCGCGTCTTGGGAAGGCGTGGGTCTTGAATGCCTTGATCGGACAGGGCATGGTGTGCCTTTACACCTGCTGCCTACCGAGCCGGGGTGGGCAGCACGACACATGGCACCTTCGGAGCTCACCCCTGCGGAGGGCGTGAGGTCCGGCGCTGCTGGCCACGTGGCAGCCCCGGAGCTCGCCTCTAAGGAGAGGGGAGGCCTGACCCCACTGGACACGTGGCACCTTTGGAGCTCACCCCTGTGGAGGGTGTGAGGTCCGGCACTGCTGGCCACGTGGCAGGCCCGGGGCTCGCCTCTGAGGAGAGGGGAGGCCCGGCCCCGCTGGACACGTGGTGCCTTCGGAGCTCACCCCTGCGGAGGGCGTGAGGTCCGGCACTGCTGGCCACGTGGCTGGCTCGGGGCTCGCCTCTGAGGAGAGGGGAGGCCCGGCCCCGCTAGACACGTGGAGCCTTCGGAGCTCGCCCCTGCGAAGGCGGCGAGGCCCGACTCTGCTAGCCACGTGGCAGGCCCGGGGCTCGCCTCTGAGGAGAGGGGAGGCCTGACCCCACTGGACATGTGGCGCCTTTGGAGCTCGCCCCTGCGAAGGGGGCGAGGCCCGGCTCTGCTGGGCACATGGCAGGCCCGGGGCTCGCCTCTGAGGAGAGGGGAGGCCCGGCCCTGCTGGACACGTGGTGCCTTCAGAGCTCGCCCCTGTGAAGGCGGCGAGTTCCTTAGGCGGTTTTCTCCTGTGCGCGGGGGTACCCGGTACTGAGAGTACCTACAGGCGAACTAAGAGCTCCTGACTGAGTCCGGACTTGTCCGTTTGGGGACAGACTAGTCCGGTTCTCTCTCGGTGAGAGTGTTTTGGGACTAAGTCCTGGTAGATCGGACTAGTCCGTATGGTTGTGAGATGAGAGCTCCCACGGCTAAGTCTTGACGGACCGGACTTGTCCGCCTTAGTGGCCAGACTAGTCCGGGTCCTCCAAACACTTCCATTCTCACCCGGACAAAGAGGTCCTGTGTGAGATCGGACTAGTCCGTTGTGAGGCGGACTAGTCCGAAGATTTGTGAGCGTTTGAAATTTGAACGTTGGAGGGTATTTGGCTTTGTGACGTTAGTGGTCCCCGTAGACCGGACTATCCGGACTTTAGTTGGTGGCAACGGTTGGCTGTCGGGACCTCTATAAAAGGAGGTGCCCCGACTTCATCTCACCAACTCTGAAACCCTAGCGCCGCCACAGCCACCCTAGAGCCTTTCCAAGCCTTCTCTCTTGCCTACCCACCCTCTAGAACCAATTCTTGAGTGGATTTCTGTGTGTGAGGAGAGGAGAAGGAAGAACTTCGTGTTTTGGCTCTTGGAGTGATCTCGTGCACTTGGTGTGAGTTTTTGTTACCTGTGGCTTGTGAGATTCATGAAGTTTGTGGACGTGTTCAAGTGGGAGTCTCAGATTGTGAGCAGCCCCAAAGATCTTGTAAGTTCACCCTTGAGATAGTGGAAGAACCGGGTTGGCCTTAGTGGCGACTTGGTGAGGAAAGGGTTGTTAAACCAGGTCCTTTGTGGACTCCTCAACGGGGACGTAGATTCCAGAGTGGAATCAAACCTCGGGCAAAAATCTCCGTGTCTCTCTTGCATTTACGTTTCATCGATCGTTAAAATTGCTTAGGGTTCGTTTTGCTCATATCGCTCTTCTAGTGTTCCTCGTTACAATCTTGCAATCCACCTGCTATATCTTGTCATACTTGTCATATTAGATTTCTAGATAGTTTATCCGCATTTTGTTGAGCTAAAATCTGAAGAAAACCCCATAAAAATCAAGTTTTTAGGTTTTTCCAGCAGGCTGACCGGACTAGTCCGCCCCTGAGCCAGACTAGTCCGGCCCCTGTGTTCTAATCTCGTTTAATTAGGTCATTTCAGGTAGTTTAGCCTATTCACCCCCCTCTAGGCAATTTTCAGACACGTGTTCTGGGCTCCGGTCCGGGCCCCTCGCTGAGGTGAGGACTGGAGCTGCCACGTGTCCTCCGACTCTGAGCCGCCTCCCCGTGGAGGACCGTTTCAGAGTAGACACGTGCCTTGGGCCTCGGTCCGAAGCCTCCCTGTTGAGGTGGAACTCGGAGCTACCACATGTCTCCCAGCTTGGAGTATCCACCCCGCTGAGGGTAGCCGCGGAGCACACACACGCCGTGGGCATATCCCCTTTACAGTTTGTGCTTCCTCAAGCATATCAACTGTGAATGGGCAAGCCACGTGCCCTAGGCCCCGAAGTCAGTCCTAAGGCAATCACGTGCGCTTGAGCTTTGGAACCGATGTGTGCCCCGGACTTCGATCCGGGCCTCCCCGCAGAGTGGGACCCGGAACTACCGCGTGTTCCTAGGCTCCGAGCCCCCCTACCGCGGAGGACAGCTCCAGTGCGGACACGTGTCCCGGGCTCCGGGCGGAGTCTCCCCTCCGAGGAGAAGTCTGGAGCTGTTGTATGTCTCCTTGGAGAGGGCTGGGGACAAGGGTCGAACCTCCTTCAAATCCTTGCACTGCCGAGGATATGGAAGGGGTCGTAGCTACGCTGCCGGAGCACCCTGGGTCCTTACGTTGCTAAGTGAAAGTGCATCTAGGTAATACCCGTGGGTTTTGGATGATTGATGACGACAATTAAGATACTAATGAGCTTTAATGAGTATGAGCACATGTCTTTGAGATGGGAATGAAAGTGGAGTCCCTCAAAAAGCAAAAAGAAAAAGAAGAAGACCTACAAGAGTAGAAAATAGGATTTTATTCTTGAGTTTCACATTTTCTAGTTGTGTAGAGAGTCTTCTGTTTTAGAGTGTATGAGAATCATTAGAGAGCTCAAATTTTAGTTAGAATTTTGGGAGGGAATAGTCCTAGGCGTAGCTTAGAATGTAGACCGGACTTGTCCGGACTTGGGCCGGACTAGTCCGATCCAAGCGGACTATTCCGTTTTGGACCGGACTAAATGTCTCTGTGTGAGTTCGGACTTATCCGTTCTATGCCGGACTAGTCCGTTCTTGTGTAAGTCTGAGCCTTTCTAAGACCAAGTCCCAGAAGGCCAGACTAGTCCGCCTATGGGGCCGGACTAGTTTGTAACAGCCCTAACTTTTGTAAAGTTTGATTTCAACTTATGAAACAAAGTTAAGGCGAAGAAAGGCTATAATTGTGTCACATGAAATGATGAACACACAAATGGACATGTGAGGGAGTTAAATTTTTTCTCTAGCCCATGCTCAGCACATGTTAACCTAGGGGAAAGAATTATACTCCCAAAACTCTAACTCATGTGCACCTCCTCTATGAGTAGAGTGGAGGGAATTTAAACGCAATTTGAACCTATTAAAAGGAATCATATTCAGATTGCCAAATACTTGCAAATGAATTCACCAATGCAATTTCTAGGTATTAAGGAGCTTCTGGTCCAAATTGGAATAATTGTGGGAATATTTGATATTTATTCCGAGGATTAAATGAGGGCACGTTCAAATTCAAACTTAAATTTTGAACCAAACAAACTCAATTTCAAAATCTGATTTCAGATTTGAGTTCCTCATAATTCTTTTGACCTATCCTCCAAGTTTGATCAAATTTGGAGCTCGTTTGCTATTTTATCTAGAACCGGAGGATAAGAGGGGGAACATGGGGCCCACATGTCAGTAGACTTCAACCCGAAGTCTTCCCTGTATCACGCGGACAGCGCACGCGCGCCACCTCCGGTCGGCCGACGCCAGCTCCTGCTTGCTCGACTTCTCCTCGTCCTGATCACCAGCGAGTGCTACAAGGCTAATTTGCCTCTCCCAGCTCGATCTCAGCCTCGGTGGTCTGCTCCCGTGTGTTTCTCCCCCGAGCAAAACAGAACCACCGTTCTCTGTTTCTCCTGATCGCCAGCCATCAACCAAGCGATCTTTGCTCAAGCTCTCTACAGCAAAAACCTTCGCCCAGGAGTGCTCTAGCTGGCTAGCACCTTCCCTCCGCCGTCCCGAGCTCACCGGCGCCTAGAAACAGCGAGGTTGCTCTGCTCCCGAGTTCAAACTCAAGGGACCGAAACTGGACGCCGTGGACAGCCCAAACCAGAAGGGATCACGCCCAAGCAAGCCACCCCATCTGTGCACCTACGAGCCTAGTTGCTCACCTCCGAAGCTCAGCCCTAGCCATTGATCACAGAGGGAGAATTTCAAGTTTTTCTCCCGGGCGGCAGAAACGGACCTTGTGGTAAGGAATTGTAAAATTCGTCCTCAAATCGTGTTTGTTGGGTCTCAAACTTCACACACAGGATGTTAACTGCCTAGCACACCTCCTCCATGGATTTTGAACCAAGAAATTGAGTGTAGAATGAGGAATCCGGGTTCTTTTTCAGGGTATACCGCTGGACCCTATCGGGCGCACGGTGCCGATAGGTTTAGAGCCCTCCCCAGCTTGTTTAGGCCTCATGCCGGTCTTCTACATGATCCCCTGGTGCTGTAGAGCCCAAGAACCGACCATTTGGTGGAGAATTCACCATGCACGACCTCGCCGGAGCCCTAGGGTTTGCTGTGGCCGGTGCGCCCTGTTTTCTGGCGAGTTTCAGCCGCCGGCGACCTCACCAACGTGTTCAGCATGGGGAAATATGGGGGGGGGGGGCGGCCAGCATAGGGTCTGGAGGCGGCTGGGAAGTGCTTTTCCAGCGACCTCGCCGGAGGGGGCCGCCACTGTTCTGTTTGGCGCGAGTCTGGAGCTTAGGGATGACAGGTGGGACCCACTGCCGGCATTTAAACATTTTTCCAGATTTTCCCACTTTAGTTCAAACTTTGGAGAGCCATAACTTTGTGTAGGAGTGTCCAAAAATTGTGAAACATATTTTGTTGGATTCCTCTCAAAGAGTACTATCCAGGGGTGCAGCCCAATGTTTATGAAAATCCCTGGATTTGGCTCATTAATTCATTTAAGGAAAATCTTGTATGAATTTTTACAGGAGTTCTGTTATTGGAAAATTCCCAAATTTGGCCAGGACATTCTTCCAAAATTCCTTGAACTCCAGTAAAAATTTCATAGGCATTGGACCTCATTTGCTCGGTCAAATGATGTGTTCATTCCTTATGTCTCTGAAAAATGGGAAAATGAACAGAGACATTTTCAGCTTTTCCCTAATCCTTGAAAAATCAATATCTTCATGTAGGAAACTCCACAAATGGTAAAACCAATTCCTATGGACTCAGGACATTTTGTACTTCACAAAAATTCTACTTTGCAGCATAGGAAAGCTTAATATCTAGGGGATAAAGGCAGGTTAGTGAAAACCACAAAAGGATTTATTGTGCTCACATGAAGCTATTTATTGAGCTCAATTTTTGCACACTGCCTAAATACCATCCATAGAGGCTGTGGTTAAATTCTCAGCTTCATTGGACCTCTGGAACTTGAGCTACCATCTTTTAGGTTTAAGTGTTCATATAATGGACTTAATCACATGGTGATTACTAGTATCTCTTTTCGACCTAGCATTCTTCTTCTCTAAGGTTTAGATCCAACAACAGAAACCTTTCTGTTGTTTGTTCCTTTTAGGTGTGAGTTAACGGGTACAACAGTTTTGAATCATTTTCTAAATTGCTTTTGAATACATGTGCATAAATCATCTTAATAGCTCACGTGACGTCGACGTTCGACGAGGACTCGACTCTGCAGCGAGGATCTCCATCTCGTGACGAGTTTGGCGGATTCTCCGGAGGAAGACTAACTCCTAGCTTCTAACAAAACCGTTGAGCAAGGCAAGCCCCGGTTTGCATATCGTTACCGTTTTAAATTTTGCTTTACTTCACCTCATGTTTATTAGACTTGATATTGTGCATTATGTCTAGGATTATTGAAACCCACTTGCATGACTATTACATCCCTGAGTAGAAGGTTTAGTGTAGGCTTTTCCTCGTTGTAGATGCTAGGCTAATGTTGTAGCTAGCTCGGTAGAAGCCGAGTAGTAAAAAGCTACTCGCGAGAAAGTTCGAGTAATGGAGTTACTCGCGAGAGGTTAATGATAAGAGCACCCTCATGAAAATGAGATGGGGACGGGGATGTTCCTGTAGGATGGAGCGCTCAAGGTTGGTCTCGACCTGCGATGGGTGTGACAATGCTTGAGACCACACTTGGCCTGGACCGGGATGGTAAGGAAAATGTGGAGGTTGGTTGTAGCTCCGTCCGTGTCGGTTAAGGACCGTATGTATGCGGCCCTGCTGGACAAGATTGAGCTGTACCGGATATATATGTGGGGAATCCCTTCTGGGATCCTCACTCCAGGATACACATTGGGTGGTGCCGTGCGATGCGGCACCGAACAGCATACACAAAAAGAACCATAAAGTACAAAGTATTTTATTTCTCAAGATAGTGTCATTTACAAAATATTGTACCACGAGGGTACACGCAGCTGAATATAAATACACACTTACTCTCGGTCCTAACTATGCAAAAGAGAAGGCGTCCAGCCCGCGGACGCTTCTTACTAGCTTTCACAGAGATGAGTGCAGCGGCAGGGTTTCCGGTGAGTCTCTGATGGCTCACTGAACAACCATCTTCATAGCAAATTTTATAACCTGCAAAACACTAATAATGCAACCGTGAGCACGATGGCTCAGCAAGACTTAACCGACACTCCTAAACATGGAACTCTACGTGCAGGGATTACTAACATAGGAAAAGATATGATGCAATAAAGACACGCCTAAATGTTGATCCTTACTTTCAGGTTTATAGCAGCAGATTATTATGCCTTAGGCAGCCCTCACATCGGAAGTCCACAATCAAACAAGAAACGCTTTCCTCTGATGTGGTGATGCCCAAAGAGGAAAATAAACTTAATGAACTCTACAACTACAGCATACATGGTTGGCAATACAATGAATTTAAGAACTTCACATCAGCAATGATTCATCACACTTTATCTGGAATTTATTAATACGTCACAACTCAGTGAACAAGTGGTACTCATATAACCGCGAGGGACGGTGATTGCAATCAGGACACACCCGGAATACACGACACATACACCCGCCTCAAAAGACTCATGCGAGCTCATTCTTACGTTGTATGAAGCAACCTTTCACCCGTCACTCCAATGCCGAACCAGTTCCGCCGACCCATCAGAAGGGCCACTACACGGCACATGTCGAAGTTGCTCCGCTAGCGGGTTTACACCTCTGACACCAACCCCCAAAGGACGGCCGTATAAGTTTCGACACGAGAGTACCCGAGTTACATCGGTTTATCGGGTCCCATATATCCGACATGCATCCGGTACTGTTCAAACTTGCTCAGCAGGGCAGCATACAAATCGGTCCTTAACCGACACAAACAGAGCTACAGCCACACAGGCCCAATGTCCTGCTGCTCCTACTCTCTGCTCGGTCTCATTTTCCATTCCAGAACTTTCATTTTCTAGAATCATACCCCGCTGTACCCACATCCTAAACTCGCGAGTAGCTTCCAACTACCCGACTTGTACCGGATCCTATACAACTTTAGCCTAGCAGAAACTACACGAAGGTAATCTGTTCTACCCTGTACTCCAAGGGTTTGTGTGTAAAGGTCCCAAAATATGCATACAAAGAAACTCTTGCTTGTGCAAAGTTGGTTTCACATGTATGAAAAATGGGACTTGTTTAAACTTTTTCACATGTGATAATACACATGAGAGCTTTCTTCACACAAGTTCAAACATTTGTTTGAAGACTTGGAACCCAAGTGGGATCTAAAACCAAGTTGGGAAGTTTTCCCATAAGTGTGAGGAAGCCAAAGTCAGATTTTGAGAACCAATTGTGCCATTCAAAAATGCAAATGAGAGTAACACAAGGGTTTTCAAACTGTTGTATTAAAAACCTCATTTGCAGCAGCCAAATCAATGATCAGAGTTCACATTTGGATTCCTTGAGTCCACATTAGGGGGTAGGCAAAATTTCATCAATTTTTGAAAATATTTGCTATCCATTTCTCCCAAAAGGATTTAAATGTGCAAAGAATTCAAATACACATTTGAATTTGGATGAAATTTGCCCAACTCTCCAAATGCAATTCAATTTGCAACTTCAAACATTTGAATGGATTATTTGCTAAACTGAAGAGATATTTGTGGGAAAATTGAAGAAGGATAAGGGGGAAACAGTGGGGCCCACATGTCATTGGGGAAGTGAGTGTGCAAAAGATCTTCAGTTTAGGCAGTATACAGTCCCTGTTTTTCCTCCTCCCCGCGAAGTCACCGCGCCACCGAGACAACCTCGGGTTTTCTAACCGTGCGACACAGGGGCAGGCCGAAGCCACCTCCCCCTCGCGACCTTCGCGCTGGCAGCTGGTTTTCCCCCCTCCTTATCACCTCGGCCGAGTCCCCTTGCCACAACCACGAGGAGCCGCTCTGTTCTTCTTCCACCCCCGCGCCCTAAACAGAGCCGCTGCCGCCACACTCCTTCGATCAGCAGCCGGCTCGGGTGATCACGAACCAAGGCCAGTGAATAGCAAAACGGCACCAGGGCCTCACCCTCGTCCTCCACGACGCGCCACCGACCGAGCTCAGCCCTCCTACCCCGGGGACACCGCGTCCGCGCGGCGGCCAAACAAGGACCGATTAGGAGGCGTCCGTGGACAGCTCCACCTGGTGAATGTCACGACCAAGTACCGGCGCTCCTGGACGCGCCAAGGCACCGTGCTGCTCTCCTCCCAAGCTCAGCCCATGCCATGCACCGCCGGGAGTGAATTTTGAAAAGTTGCTCCGGCGTACTCCATCTGACCTTCCGGCACGGTAATCCCGAATTCCTTCTCAATTCTCAATCTTTGTTCGTCAAAGTTTGCACGAAGGGCCCAAAGTGATAGGCGATCCTTTGCCCTTCACGGTTCTAGCCTAAAACTGCACATAGACCGAGTATTTCATGGGTTTCTACCGGCGACCAAACCGGGGGACCGCGGTCGCACGGTGAAAGCATGTTCGCCATCGTTCTCGAACGTTTTTGAGGCTAGGTCGAGCTCCCCCATCATTCACTGGTGCTGTAGCACCGTTTTGCCGAGCTTTTAGCGCACTAGGATGGCCGGCCGACGTCGCCGATGATGCGCCGAGCTACCGCATCGCCGCTAGCTACCGTAGAGGCTTCACCGGCTCGGGGAAACCTCACCATCGTGCCCAGCGTGGCAGTTTAGGCCCTGGCGGCGAGCCGGAGCTCGGGCAAAGGCCGGAAGACCGGTTTCCAGGCGATCTCCGGCGAGGGCGGCGGCGCGAGCACGCGGGCGCGGGAACAGCCCGAGGTTGAAGAAAGAGTACCGGGTCCCAGCAGTCAGTGAGGGAAAAGGTTTAAAGCGGATCCTCTGTGGCTATTTGATCCGGTGTGACTGCGTGGCTGGGACTGTGTGGTTTTGTCTCACAGGGTGACACGTGGCCTGGGCCCAGCAGCAGGCATTCGAACTTTTATCTGTTTTCAGAATTCAGTTGAAAGTTTAAATAGCCACAACTTGGTGTAGGAATGTCCAAAAATTGTCAAACGAATTTTGCTGGATTCCTCTGAGAGAGTACTATCCATAGGTACAGCCCAATAATTATGAAAACCCCTAGTTTTGGCTCATTAATTCATGGAAGGAAAACCTTGTGGGAATTTTTCGAGTTCTATGTATTGGAAAATCCCCAAATTTGGGCAGGGGATTCCCCCAAAAATATATGAACTCCAGTAAAATTTTCAGAAGCATTGGACCTCATTTGCTTGGCCAAATGTGGTGTTAATTCTTTATGTCTCTGAAAATTGGAAAAATAAACAGAGTTCAATTTCAGAATTTTTCCCCAAACTTTAGAACCTCATAACTATTGTTAGGAAGCCCCAAATTTAGTGATTCAAATTGGTTTGGATTTGTATGGAATAGCTCTGTCCAAATCTGCAACCCAAATTGTATGAAACTCATTATATAATTCTGGAAAATTCTTTAAAGATTTTCAGAAAAAGAATTTTAGAGGGAGTTTGGCAAATCCAAAAATCCTCAAATTTTTCCAGAATAGTATTTAGGGTATTAGTGAACCCCTGTAAAAATTTCAGATCAACTGGAGATGATTTGATCAGAGCAATCCAGATTTGAAGATGCTGTGTTCAATTGAATGCAGAAACCTTTTTCAGAGAATTTTCAAAGACTTGGAAAATCAGTTCTGGGCAAATATTAGCTCCAAAAATGCTAGGAAAATTCATGCAAACTCTATGAGCTATAATTGAAATTGTAGTTCACTAAGTTTGGCATGAACATGGGTGTGATCTCAGAATTAATTCTTCTTTGCTTAATTGCTAAGAAAATTATTCTGAACAAACCACTCAATGAAAAGTGCTAATTTTTGGTCCAGAGGATTTTCTTGTGACATGGAACTCACATGAAAATGCTCGGCTCCATTGGAGCTCTGGATCACCCCCGTGCTGTTTAACCTCTTAAGGTGATCAATATAGAAGAGGGGGAAACCACTTAGCACTAATCATGTGTTTAGATCCAAACCTAAACCACTAGCACCAGTGTCATTTTAAATTCTTAAACAGAGTTCAAGTTTTTAAAAACTTGTTATAGGAACTTGTAGCAAAGTCTTTACAATTAAACAATTGTGCATATGCATTACGTGTAGCATCTACGTGAAGGACTTCAAGTCATCGGAAGGGAGATCAAGGAAGGAGGACAGCACTTGATCAAGCCGAGTGATCTTCACTAACTGCATATATATATAAGTCACCTGCAAAACAAAGGCAAGCCCCGGTTTGCATCAAAACATACAAGTTTTTATTCGTATTCACTTTATACGTCTAGCATTTTATTTATTGCATTAAGTCTAGGTGGTATGACACTCCAAATGCATGAACCAGAAGGTCAAGGATGGGAATGGAGACCGGGCAGTGGATGGAAGGTCAAGGACGTGGTCCTGTGAGCCTAGTCTATGTCTGAGTCGATTAAGGCCCGTTCTCGTGTGCGGCCCCGCTGGACAAGTTTGAGATGTGTACCGGATGCATACTGGCAATATGGGACCCAGGAAACCGATGTAACATGTTAACCTAGGTATCGAGGCATACCTCACCGTCTGATGCCGCTGCTGAAAGGATAGAGAAGTCGGCTCTACGAGGGTTTGCCGTAGAGAGACTTAATCCCAGTCGGTTGGACCGGTTCGACATTCGGGTGTCGTGTGAAAGGTTGCCACGTACGGCGTCAGTGACGGTTGCTGTGTGCAACGTCGAGTACGGGCGTACGTGTCGTGTCAGCCGGGTGTTTTTTATTGCAATCACCGTCGCTCGCGGTAGTGAGCATACTTGTACACTGAGTCGTGACGTAGTAATAAACTGGGAAACGTTTAATATGCTTCGTGGGTAATCCTCATAATGGAGATGAGGAACGAGCAACACTTCACTAAATTTAATTTCCCCCTTGGGCTAGTAGCGTCGAGGCAAAGCGTTTCTTGTTTGATTGTGGAGTCTCGACGTTGATGGCGCAAGGTCCGTATGAGTCTAGGATAGCTCACTAAAGTTACTTTCCCCCGTGGGCAAGTGACATCGAGATGAAGCGTTTCTTGTTTGATTGTGAAGTCTCGATGTAAATTGCGCAAGGGCTATAAAATTTGCTTAAAACTTGAAGTAAGGACTCACCTTTAGCTCAAGTTCATCGTTTGTGCAAACTGCTATAATCAGCCCTCTATTTTCATCATGTAGAGTTTCATGACTAGGGTGATGGGTCAGTCTTGCTGAGCTTCGTGCTCACAGATACTGCATAAGTTATTTTGTAGGTAATAACTGTACGCTGAGATGTACGGGTGCCCGATGAGACTCGGAACTCCCCGAGTGGTGAACTCATGGTAACCCCTGCCGCTGCTATTATAACCGTGTTGCTAGCGAGAAGAGTCCGCGGGCTGGACACCTTCTCTGTTGCTTAGCATAGGTATGAGACGTGAGATGTAATAGTCTTCCGCTGTAGTTTATTTTGAGAAGTATTTGTAAAATCAACACTTTGTAAGCTTCCGCTTGTTTTATGTAATATAATGCTTTATTATGTGTGCTGTTGGGTGCCGCATCGCACGACACCACCCAATTCGATTCCCGGGCGAGGTGTCCCGTCCCCGTGAGTGATCGGGACGGCGGGGTCCTTCAGCGTGGTATCAGAGCCGCATTGGTAATAGCACACGGAATAAGGATTGTATTACGACAAAAACTTAGGATACGGTGAGGAAACGATAGTAGGCCCACATAAGGACTATAGTAGTATAGTTACTTAAAGTGGCATAACTAACTTATGTGTTATAATTCTGAATTTTGATTCTGTAACGACGCACCTAGGATCTGGTAAGAATGGTAAGGAACGCCACCGAAAGCGGTTCAATTTCGGTTAGCTCCCCTGACGAGGAAAGTGGTTCAGGGCTAGGTCTCACAGCTTGGTGTGAGACGTTAATATGAACTCTTGGACTCTTCATGTTCCTGAGCTCATATGAAACGCTGATCCCTAGCGTGCATTAGGCAAGTAAGTGGAGACCCCATCGCGTGGTCAGTAACGCGAGAGTGTGTTCGTCTGGGAGTAGCCCAGGAGGACATACGCAGCGCTTGCCATCGGCGTGCCCTGCAGGGCAGTAGGTGGTATCTGTTGGGTTGATAACATTCCCAACCGTGACGACCCGTTCATGATCTACTCGGGTTCCCCGTCGTGTGGTGTTGAAACACGATCACGTACCTTGAGACGTGACTTAACTCAAGGACGGCCGTATGGCAATGATACGGGCGTTTGTATTTACTTTCAAATATGGAACTGCCTGAAATGAAACAACCTTTGAGTGCACCATCATTGAGTGTTCTTCTGCAGGTACCAACCACGTACGTATCCCGTGTAGTATACGTGTGCGAGAGACCGTTTTAGTGCCACTGATAATACGTATATGCCGGTATAAGCCGGTTTAGGATTTTCTTTTGGAGAGGCAACGTAGTACCGACATGTTTCTTACGGTGCATCGACACCGTACTACACATAATAACCTCTTCCCTATGAAGAAATGATTCATGAGCTAACTTTCAACTAAAAATGGAAGTTTGAAACAAATATTAGTTACTGAACTCTTATTTTGAACTAAGATTCAAATGAGAGAGTGTCTAGGTTTTAAAGATTTCAAAAACAGTGCTCTGTTTCTGGCAGAAATTTTTGCTGGATTTTAACATAGCATAACTCTGAGTAGATTGATCCAATTAAGGTGTATGATACAGTTCTGGAAAGATTTTCAAGTGCTCTACAACTTTCTTGTAGACCTCCAGAGCAAAATCACATGTTAAGTTGGTGAAAAGTCCAGATGAAGGCAAACTGTTCAGAACCAGGACAGCAGAAAAATCTCTCTGGACCTTTCTGTTTTTAAGCCATAACTTCCTGTAGAAAAATCCCTAGGGAGCCTGTGATACACCGTTGGAAAGGTTATGAGATATGCAACATTGTTGTAGTTCAAAGGTTGTTCAGATTCTTATTGTATTTTCATATACAACTGTGATAAAGTCAGCCACATACAAAGGAGATGCTGGCAAATTTTATCCAGAAAGTCTTCAACTTTGCGAAATCATAACTTTTGATCCAGAAATGATCTAGAGGAATAGGAGTACTCGTTGGAAAGATATTGAAGTTGAATTTAACTTTGGTATTCAACTTGAGTAATGAAAATGCTTCTAAACGGATCAAAATCTGGGTTAGGACCGAAGAGTCTGTTCTTCACAGCAAAGAGAACGGTTGAAGAAGCAACTAAGTGAACTCATGAGCAAATGAGTTATACGGCCAACCTCATGACCTTGGAGTTGCTCTGCACTGTGTAGTAGCAAGAAGGATGAAACACTATGGCTTAGTGTTAATTTCGTCCGCTTAACATTGTGACAATCAAGGACAAGTATCCGTTACCACAGATCGACATATTGTTTGATCAGTTGGTCAAAGAAAGGATCTTTTCCAAGATGGACTTAAGATCAGGGTACCATCAGATTGAGATAAGGGCTGAGGCTATTCTGAAGACAGTTTTTCGACGAGGTATGAAGTTTATGAGTACCTGTCACATTCCTTGGCCTTACCAACACTCCAGCTCAGTTCATGTACTTAAGGAACTCGGTATTCATGCCGGAGCTGGATATGTTTGTCGTGGTCTTCATCGACGACCTACTGGTTCATTCCAAGTCGAAGGAAGCACACGAGAAGCACCTGCGTATAGACTTGTAACGGCTGCGGGATCACGAGCTATACGTGAAATTCAGCAAGTGCGAAATTCTAGATATCACGAGTACTTTGTCTCGGGCATATCATCTCAGCGAAGGGCGTCGCTGTAGACCCGAGTAATATCGCACAGTGCTGCATTGGAAGTCCCCGCGGTCTATTAACGAGGTACGGGAAAATTCCTCGGACTCGCGGGATATTATCGGAGGTTCATTTCGAACTTCTCGAAGATTGCCAAGCCTAGGACAGAGCTGCTGAAGAAGACTACCAAAGATGTTTGCGGTCCAGCAAGTAAAGCAGCGTTCAAGGCATTAATAAAACACTTAACATCAGCACCGGTTTTGGCGCAGCCAAACACAACAAGACCATTTTGCTGTGTACTGCGATGCATCCGGTTTTGGGCTAGGATGTGTGCTGATGCAAGATCAAAGGGTGGTCGTGTATGGATCACGGCAACTCCGGAATCATGAGCAACGCTATCCGACTCATGAATTAGGACTTACTGCCGTGGTGCTCGCACTCAAAATGTAGAGGTATTACCTACTCGGTAACCTCGTGCATTTATATACCGACCCCACGCCTCAAGTACATATTCACTTGGAAGGAGTGAAGCATGAGGCAACAAAGATGGTTGGAGTTGATAAAGGATTACGAAATAGAGATCCATTATCACCCCGGCAAGGTTAACGTGGGCGAATGCGGGAGTCGCAAGTCACACGTTCGTAATCCAACCATCACCCCGTTGGAAGAGAGCGAGCCACCATTATGTACGGTTCACCCAAAAGCTCTCCACAAGTTAGTTTTTATCCCCACCATCCGTGAAGAAAGTGTGGCAACCCAGAAACATGATAAGGGCATGTCACATTTGCGGAGATGTATAGACAGTGGGGGAAACTGAAGTATTTCCGGGAAGACGGAGACGGCGTCCTGTGATTACGGACAGAATTGTCGTACCCGTAACCTGGAGTCAAAGGAGAAAGATTTTTGACGAGGCTCACTTGTCATAGTTTCTATCCATCTCGATTCGCTGGTCCATTCAAGGTTATGGAAAGATGTGGACCCGTTACATACCGGCTGGAAGTATCACTGGTGTGTACGACATCTTCGAAGTGCCTCGAGTGTTCAATCACCATTCAGCTGGGAAATATCGAAGGACTGAAGCCAGATCTCACACATCAGGAGTGACTGGCTCAGATCATCGACATAATGGACCGAACCACACGCGACCATACGTTGTGGTTCTATAAAGTTATAGGGATTGCTTACTCCAAGGTTGAAGCGACATGGGAGAGCGAAGGATTTCTTCGTGTCAATCATCCCAACCCTTGACGTCGAAAAACCTATAATTTTTCATCATCCTCCCTCTCGTTTTTACCTTATAATCTCGGGACGAGATTCTTTTAAGGGGGGAGGATTGTAAAGGTCCCAAAATATGCATACAAAGAAACTCTTGCTTGTGCAAAGTTGGTTTCACATGTATGAAAAATGGGACTTGTTTAAACTTTTTCACATGTGATAATACACATGAGAGCTTTCTTCACACAAGTTCAAACATTTGTTTGAAGACTTGGAACCCAAGTGGGATCTAAAACCAAGTTGGGAAGTTTTCCCATAAGTATGAGGAAGCCAAAGTCAGATTTTGAGAACCAATTGTGCCATTCAAAAATGCAAATGAGAGTAACACAAGGGTTTTCAAACTGTTGTATTAAAAACCTCATTTGCAGCAGCCAAATCAATGATCAGAGTTCACATTTGGATTCCTTGAGTCCACATTAGGGGGTAGGCAAAATTTCATCAATTTTTGAAAAGATTTGTTATCCATTTCTCCCAAAAGGATTTAAATGTGCAAAGAATTCAAATACACATTTGAATTTGGATGAAATTTGCCCAACTCTGCAAATGCAATTCAATTTGCAACTTCAAACATTTGAATGGATTATTTGCTAAACTGAAGAGATAATTGTGGAAAAATTGAAGAAGGATAAGGGGGAAACAGTGGGGCCCACATGTCATTGGGGAAGTGAGTGTGCAAAAGATCTTCAGTTTAGGCAGTATACAGTCCCTGTTTTTCCTCCTCCCCGCGAAGTCACCGCGCCACCGAGACAACCTCGGGTTTTCTCACCGTGCGACACAGGGGCAGGCCGAAACCACCTCCCCCTCGCGACCTTCGCGCTGGCAGCTGGTTTTCCCCCCTCCTTATCACCTCGGCTGAGTCCCCTTGCCACAACCACGAGGAGCCGCTCTGTTCTTCTTCCACCCCCGCGCCCTAAACAGAGCCGCTGCCGCCACACTCCTTCGATCGGCAGCCGGCTTGGGTGATCACGAACCAAGGCCAGTGAGTAGCAAAACGGCACCAGGGCCTCACCCTCGTCCTCCACGACGCGCCACCGACCGAGCTCGGCCCTCCTACCCCGGGGACACCGCGTCCGTACGGCGGCCGAACAAGGACCGATTAGGAGGCGTCCGTGGACAGCTCCACCTGGTGAATGTCACGACCAAGTACCGGTGCTCCTGGACGCGCCAAGGCACCATGCTGCTCTCCTCCCAAGCTCAGCCCATGCCATGCACCGCCAGGAGTGAATTTTGAAAAGTTGCTCCGGCGTACTCCATCTGACCTTCCGGCACGGTAATCCCGAATTCCTTCCCAATTCTCAATCTTTGTTCGTCAAAGTTTGCACGAAGGGCCCAAAGTGATAGGCGATCCTTTGCCCTTCACGGTTCTAGCCTAAAACTGCACATAGACCGAGTATTTCATGGGTTTCTACCGGCGACCGAACCGGGGGACCGCGGTCGCACGGTGAAAGCATGTTTGCCATCGTTCTCGAACGTTTTTGAGGCTAGGTCGAGCTCCCCCATCATTCACTGGTGCTGTAGCACCGTTGTGCCGATCTTTTAGCGCACTAGGATGGCCGGCCGACGTCGCCGATGATGCGCCGAGCTACCGCATCGCCGCTAGCTACCGTAGAGGCTTCACCAGCTCGGGGAAACCTCACCATCGTGCCCAGCGTGGCAGTTTAGGCCCTGGCGGCGAGCCGGAGCTCGGGCAAAGGCCGGAAGACCGGTTTCCGGCAATCTCCGGCGAGGGCGGCGGCGCGGGCACGCGGGCGCGGGAACAGCCCGAGGTTGAGGAAAGAGTACCGGGTTCCAGCAGTCAGTGAGGGAAAAGGTTTAAAGCCGATCCTCTGTGGCTATTTGATCCGGTGTGACTGCGTGGCTGGGACTGTGTGGTTTTGTCTCAGAGGGTGACACGTGGCCTGGGCCCAGCAGCAGGCATTTGAACTTTTATCTGTTTTCAGAATTCAGTTGAAAGTTTAAATAGCCACAACTTGGTGTAGGAATGTCCAAAAATTGTCAAACGAATTTTGCTGGATTCCTATGAGAGAGTACTATCCAGAGGTACAGCCCAATAATTATGAAAACCCCTAGTTTTGGCTCATTAATTCATGGAACGAAAACCTTGTGGGAATTTTTCCAGGAGTTCTATGTATTTGAAAATCCCCAAATTTGGGCAGGGGGTTCTTCCAAAAATATCTGAACTCCAGTAAAATTTTCAGAATCATTGGACCTCATTTGCTTGGCCAAATGTGGTGTTAATTCTTTATGTCTCTGAAAATTGGAAAAATAAACAGAGTTCAATTTCAGAATTTTTCCCCAAACTTTAGAACCTCATAACTATTGTTAGGAAGCCCCAAATTTAGTGATTCAAATTGTTTTGGATTTGTATGGAACAGCTCTGTCCAAATCTGCAACCCAAATTGTATGAAACTCATTATATAATTCTGGAAAATTCTTTAAAGCTTTTCAGCAAAGTAATTTTAGAGGGAGTTTGGAAAATCCAAAAATCCTCAAATTTTGCCAGAATAGTATTTAGGGTATTAGTGAACCCCTGTAAAAATTTCAGATCAACTGGAGATGATTTGATCAGAGCAATCCAGATTTGAAGATGCTGTGTTCAATTGAATGCAGAAACCTTTTTCAGAGAATTTTCAAAGACTTGGAAAATAAGTTCTGGGCAAATATTAGCTCCAAAAATGCTAGGAAAATTCATGCAAACTCTATGAGCTATAATTGAAATTGTAGTTCACTAAGTTTGGCATGAACATGGATGTGATCTCAGAATTAATTCTTCTTTGCTTAATTGCTAAGAAAATTATTCTGAACAAACCACTCAATGAAAAGTGTTAATTTTTGGTCCAGAGGATTTTCTTGTGACATGGAACTCACATGAAAATGCTCGGCTCCATTGGAGCTCTGGATCACCCCCGTGCTGTTTAACCTCTTAAGGTGATCAATATAGAAGAGGGGGAACCACTTAGCACTAATCATGTGTTTAGATCCAAACCTAAACCACTAGCACCAGTGTCATTTTAAATTCTTAAACAGAGTTCCAGTTTTTAAAAACTTGTTATAGGAACTTGTAGCAAAGTCTTTACAATTAAACAATTGTGCATATGCATTACGTGTAGCATCTACGTGAAGGACTTCAAGTCATCGGAAGGGAGATCAAGGAAGGAGGACAGCACTTGATCAAGCCGAGTGATCTTCACTAACTGCATATATATATATAAGTCACCTGCAAAACAAAGGCAAGCCCCGGTTTGCATCAAAACATACAAGTTTTTATTCGTATTCACTTTATACGTCTAGCATTTTATTTATTGCATTAAGTCTAGGTGGTATGACACTCCAAATGCATGAACCAGAAAACCCTGTTGTTTAATGTAGGATATGTTATGTTATCAATTAATTATAACTGCTGATCTCAACAAAATGTGGATTAAAAGAGGCATAACTCGAGTAGGCAGATTCCTACTCGTGAAACGGGATTAAGGGGGATCAATCGGAAGAGTTGGGAATTGATCCTCATAGTTGGGAATGGAGACCGGGCAGTGGATGGAAGGTCAAGGACGTGGTCCTGTGAGCCTAGTCTATGTCTGAGTCGATTAAGGCCCGTTCTCGTGTGCGGCCCCGCTGGACAAGTTTGAGATGTGTACCGGATGCATACTGGCAATATGGGACCTAGGAAACCGATGTAACATGTTAACCTAGGTGTCGAGGCATACCTCACCGTCTGATGCCGCTGCTGAAAGGATAGAGAGGTCGGCTCTACGAGGGTTTGCCGTAGAGAGACTTAATCCCAGTCGGTGGGACCGGTTCGACATTCGGGTGTCGTGTGAAAGGTTGCCACGTACGGCGTCAGTGACAGTTGCTATGTGCAACGTCGAGTACGGGCGTACGTGTCGTGTCAGCCGGGTGTTTTTGATTGCAATCACCGTCGCTCGCGGTAGTGAGCATACTTGTACACTGAGTCGTGACGTAGTAATAAACTGGGAAACGTTTAATATGCTTCGTGGGTAATCCTCATAATGGAGATGAGGAACGAGCAACACTTCACTAAATTTAATTTCCCCCTTGGGCTAGTAGCGTCAAGGCAAAGTGTTTCTTGTTTGATTGTGGAGTCTCGACGTTGACGGCGCAAGGTCCGTATGAGTCTAGGATAGCTCACTAAAGTTACTTTCCCCGCGGGCAAGTGACATCGAGATGAAGCGTTTCTTGTTTGATTGTGGAGTCTCGATGTAAATTGCGCAAGGGCTATAAAATTTGCTTAAAACTTGAAGTAAGGACTCTCCTTTAGCTCAAGTTCATCATTTGTGCAAACTGCTAGAATCAGCCCTCTATTTTCATCATGTAGAGTTTCATGACTAGGGTGACGGGTCAGTCTTGCTGAGCTTCGTGCTCACAGATACTGCATAAGTTGTTTTGCAGGTAATAACTGTACGCTGAGATGTACGGGTGCCCGATGAGACTCGGAACTCCCCGAGTGGTGAACTCATGGTAACCCCTGCTGCTGCTATTATAACCGTGTTGCTAGCGAGAAGAGTCTGCGGGCTGGACACCTTCTCTGTTGCTTAGCATAGGTATGAGACATGAGTTGTAATAGTATTCCGCTGTAGTTTATTTTGAGAAGTATTTGTAAAATCAACACTTTGTAAGCTTCCGCTTGTTTTATGTAATATGATGCTTTATTATGTGTGCTGTTGGGTGCCGCATCGCACGGCACCACCCAATTCGATTCCCGGGCGAGGTGTCCTGTCCCCATGAGTGATCGGGACGGCGGGGTCCTCACATTGTGGGTCATGCATTTGGAGTATCAATCACCTTGACCTAATGCACAATACATGCTAGACCATTAGAAGTGATACAAAGTAAAATATAACTAAAAGCTGTTAAATGCAAACCGGGGCTTGCCTTATGTTGCTGCAGGTTTAGTTCTATTTAAAGTCAGTAGCTTTGCGACGAGTAAGGCTTCAGCTTGTTGCTCCGAGTTGAGTTCTTCGTCGAACTCCTTCGTCGTTTTTTCCTACCGACATGAACAAGCACAGTTTTATGTTGCAAGTGAAAACATTATAAAACAAAAGTGTTTTATGACTTAAGAAGAGTTCAGACTATCTAAGACTAGAGAATTTGGTTTGGCTATGTGCTGGAACAAAGAGAGAATCATTTTGGATTAATGGAGGTCTTTGGAATAAAGTTCAAGGAAATAGCTATTGGACATAAATATGAAGCTGGACATAATTGGACGAAAACTGGAGAAGATGATCTCAATTTGCTCTGGAATTTTTACAGTGGACCATATATCTTACAGAGGTATGGCTTGCAAAATTTCAGACAAAGTTGAGGGAAGATGTGGCCTTGGGAATTTTTCTTACTATTTGGCTTCTCTGAATTCCTATGGTAATTAGAGTGTCTTGTCATGCTCCAAATTTGGTTTTTCAGAAACTTGAGAGTCTCATGAGTCCATAGGACTTTGTTTCACCATTTTTGGAGCTTCCTACACAGAGATATGAATTTTCCAAACTTGGTTAAAAGTCTGAAAATGTCTCTGTTCATTTTCCCATTTTTCAGAGACATAGAGGATTCAAACATCATTTGGCCATGCAAATGGAGTCCAATGCCTCTGAAAATTTTACTGCAGTTAAGGATTATTGGAAGAATGTCCTGCCCAAATTTTGGAATTTTCCAATTAACAGAACTCCTGTAAAAATTCATACAAGATTTTACATAAATGAATTAATGAGCCAAATCCAGGAATTTTCATAAATATTGGGCTGCACCACTGGATAGTACTCTTTGAGAGGAATCCAACAAAATTTGTTTCACAATTTTTGGACACTCCTACCCAAAGTTATGGCTCTCCAAAGTTTGAACTGAAATGGGAAAATCTAGAAAATGTTTAAATGCTGACAGTGGGTCCCACTCGTCACCCCTAACCTCCAGCCATGCGCCAACAGAGCAGTGGCGGCTGCCTCCGGTGAGGTCGCCGGAAATGACCTTCCCGGCCACCTCCGCACCCCCTGCTGGCCGCCCCCCCCCCCCATTTTCCACCCTGCTGAACTCATTGGTGAGATCGCCGGCGGCTAAAACTCGCCGGAAAGCAGTGCGCACCGGCCACAGCTAACCCTAGGGCTCCGGCGAGGTCGTGTGCAGTGATTTCTCCATGAAAAGGTCGGTTCTTGGCCTCTATAGCACCGTGGGGGATCCCTCATCACCGGCATGGGCTCAAATCGGCTCAAGAATGGCTGCAAATAGGGACTCATCGGCGACCTAGGGCAAAATTCGGTGCCGGCCCAAAATTCTCGAAGAACAGCCCCAATTCTTGATGATTTTCGATGGTTTTTGATCCTAGAGGGGCGTTGGAGAGTCTAGAACATGTTTCCAGCTCGGCACACGTGATGGTGGACTGATTACGACGAATTTTGAAGAATTGTGGGGCTCGGTTCTATGCATACCGAAGCAAAGAATTGCAAAATTCATCCACCGTGATGCATGAGAGGAGGAGAGGTTTGCACCGTCGGTTTGCACACCTGAGGGCGCTCCTTTTTCGTGTAGAACTTCGAGCACGAGGATGCCTCTAGCAGGCAGTCACCGGGGAACAGCGAGGTCGGCTGTGGTGGCTGGTTTTCCTTCGATGTGCGAGGTAGAGGGTGGAGAGCAAGGAAGGAGAAGCGGTCCACGGCAGCTGTGCGCCTATCCTTTGGCTTCGGGGGTAAACAAGCAGGAGGTGGAGCTCAGAACGTCGGTTGACGCCGGTGGCTGGAGGTGGCGCCCTCCCGTGAAGCACAAACACAGCACAGCGTGGGGAGTCTCTGTCCAGTGGGGTCCACCCAGCCACAATTCTCCCTCTTATCCCCCATTTCGATTTAAAATAGCAAACGAGCTCCAAATTTGATAAAATTTGGAGGATAGGCCAAAAGAAATATGAGGAACACAATGGTGCACTCAAATTTGAATTTCGGTGAAGTTGGAATTTGAAACTGAGATTTAAATTCAAATTTTCTCCCGTTTAAATTCCGACAAATAGGAAATCCTTTTCAAATGCTCTGAAAATTTGCCGGGCTATTATTGGATGTGTGGAGAATCAAATGATAGCTTTAGATCTCCTGTTCGGGAATTTTTGCAAGTTCAAGTTTCGACTTGGAGCTCACACCGTTACTTCAAAAGTTTAAATTCCCTCTCCTTTTCTCGGTGTGAACTGCAGCTCCACTTGCTAGAATCTTGGGATTTCACATCCCTCCCCCCTTAAAAAGAATCTCGTCCCGAGATTCCAAAAGAAGAGACAAGCGGTAGAGAAGGAATTACCTTATATGAGCGGACAGCAAGTCCGGGTAGTTCGAACGGAGGTATTCTTCACTCTCCCATGTTGCTTCCTCCGCGGTATGATTGCTCCATAATACCTTATAGAATTGGAGCGTCCGATTCCTTGTCGACCGAGACTTTTCATCAATAATTCAGATTGGATGCTCGGCGTAAGAGAGATCCGGTTGCAATGTCTCGAGATCTTCATTGCGGACAACAGTGGTATTCTTGAGACATTTCTGAAGCTGAGAGACGTGAAATATATCATGCACCCCAACGAGATTTATCGGTAGCTCAAGTCGGTAGGCTACGGGTCCACATTTCTCCGTGATAGAAAATGGACCGATAAACCGGGGAGCGAGCTTTCCTTTTACACCGAATCAGTGAACTCCCTTCGTTGGAGATACGCGGAGATATACGTACTCCCCGACGTTGAAGTTCAGCGGTCGACGTCGCTGGTCTGCATAACTCTTCTGTCGAGATTGAGCAACCTTTAAATTTGCTTGTATGACTCGAACTCGTTCTTCGGCGTCATTGACTAGGTCAATCCCGAATGTCACTCTTTCACCGGATTCGCACCAATTCAGCGGTGTGCGACATCTCCGGCCGTAGAGAGCCTCGTACGGTGCCATCTTGATACTCGTTTGATAGCTGTTGTTGTACGAGAATTCCGCCAACGGTAGATAAGCATCCCAGTTCTTACCGTGGTGGATGGCACACGCTCTCAACATATCTTCCAAGACTTGATTCACCCTCTCGGTTTGTCCATCGGTTTGAGGGTGATATGCAGAGCTTCTAAGCAATTTGGTTCCCAAAGATGCGTGCAGCTGTTCCCAGAAATGAGAAACGAACAGTGCACCACGATCTGAAACTATTGTTCTTGGAACTCCATGCTGACATAATATCCGTTCAATGTATAACTCCGCATATTTCTTGGCATTGAATCCCACATTCACCAGTATGAAGTGTGCTGACTTGGTTAATCGGTCAACGATTACCCAAACCGAATCATGCTTCCGAGATGTGAGCGGCAGTCCGACAATGCAATCCATACTCACATCTTCCCACTTCCATGCCGGAATATGAAGGGGCTGCAGCAAACCAGGTTTCTTCATGTGATCTGCTTTCACCCTTCGACACGTATCACACTCGTATACGTATTTAGCTATTTCCCGCTTCATCCGTGTCCACCAAAACTTGTTTCTCAAATCTTGGTAAATCTTGTTGCTTTCTGGATGAATGGAAAATTTTGATAGATGAGCTTCGTCTAATATTTTCTTACGAATCTTCATGTCCCTTAGTACGACTATACGGTTCTTGAACCATAACGAACCGTTCTCATCTTTCCGGAAGCACTTAGCTTCTCCTTTGTCTATTCTCTTCCGGATATGGGCCATGCCCTTATCTTTCTTTTGAGCTGCTACAATTTCATCACGAATTGTAGGAATGAGGGCAAGGTTAAACAATGACCCATAAGGAACCAAGCGCAGGCTCGGTT
Source organism: Neostapfia colusana (assembly GCA_030760725.1). Lineage (NCBI taxonomy): Eukaryota > Viridiplantae > Streptophyta > Magnoliopsida > Poales > Poaceae > Neostapfia > Neostapfia colusana. The sequence continues at coordinate 1,304,014 of JASWHV010000010.1, read as the reverse complement.
CTTCTTCTTCCATTGCAGCCATGGTTAGATTATGCACATGTGATTTCCGACTAAGTGCATCGGCAACCACATTCGCTTTTCCAGGATGGTAATGAATCTCCAGTTCATAATCCTTGATAAACTCTAACCATCTTCGCTGCCTCATATTTAATTCCTTTTGTGTGAAGATGTACTTTAAACTCTTGTGGTCGGTGTAGAGGTGGACTAAGTTTCCAAGCAAATAGTGCCTCCACATCTTTAGAGCAAGAATCACAGCAGCTAGCTCGAGATCATGTGTCGGATAATTCTGCTCATGATTCCGAAGCTGCCTGGATCCATATGCGATCACTCGCCCTTCTTGCATAAGCACGCAGCCAAGGCCGATGCCGGATGCATCGCAATAAACATCAAAAGCCTTAGTTGTATCGGGCTGCGCCAACACGGGGGCTGTTGTGAGGTGCTTTACCAATGCTTTGAACGCCTCCTCACATGCTTCACTCCACACATATTTGTTACCTTTCTTCAAAAGTTCCGTCATCGGTTTAGAGACTTTGGAGAAATTCGGAATGAATCTCCAGTAGTAACCCGCTAAACCGAGAAAACTACGGACTTCGTGAACTGATTTCGGTGAACTCCAATTCAGCACTTGGACGATCTTGCTCGGATCAACTGCGATGCCCTCCGCAGAAATAATGTGCCCAAGAAATGGCACTTGGTTGATCAGAACTCGCACTTGCTGAATTTTGCATATAGTTTGTGATCCCGTAGGCGTTGGAGCACAATATGCAGATGTTCAGCGTGTTCTTCCTCCGACTTAGAATATACCAATATATCATCGATGAAGACCACGACGAACTTGTCCAACTCCGGCATGAAAACTGAATTCATCAAGTACATAAAATGAGTCGGAGCATTAGTGAGTCCGAATGACATGACGAGATACTCATATAACCCGTATCTCGTTGAGAATGCCGTCTTGGGTATGTCTTCCGCCCGGATTTTTATCTGGTGATATCCGGACCGAAGATCCATCTTCGAGAAAACCTTAGCACCCACTAGTTGATCGAAAAGCATATCGATATGTGGTAGTGGATACTTGTTCTTGATAGTTACGGCATTTAGCGGACGATAATCCACACATAACCTCAGAGTCTCGTCCTTTTTCTTGACGAACAGCGCGGAGCATCCCCATGGTGATGAACTGGGTTGAATGAAGCCTTTGCTTAACAAATCATTCAGCTGCTCCTTCAGCTCCGCGAGTTCCTTCGGTGCCATTTTATACGGCCTCCGAGAGATGGGTGTGGTTCCCGGTGCTAGTTCAATTTTGAACTCCACTTCACGATCGGGTGGCATGCCCGGTAGATCATCGGGAAACACGTCCGGATATTCCCGGACCACTGGAATGTCCTCCAGTTTCGTTACTTCCGTGGGATAGGCTTAACCTGTCCTCTTTTCTGTACAGATCAGACTCTTCTGTCCTCACCCAGATTTTGATTATGAAAATGGCAGTTTCATGTCTCAAGTTGCATATCAAAGTTATAAATAACTCCAATATCTTTCCAACGAGTATTTATTTGCCTTCATATCAACTTTGAATTGGGAGTTATGATATTTCAAAGTTGACAGAAATCTGGAACAATTTTTGACAGCACCTCCTCTGAAAGTGTCTATTTTGTCCGGAAGATTTCATAAAATTAGACTCCAAATCAGGAGAAACTTTGAAGTACAAATTTGTAGAAAATATCACAAACTTTCCAACGGTTTCTTACATGACCCTTAGAGATTTTTGTACAAGAATTTATGGTCGAAATACAGAAAATTCCAGAGAGTATTTTTGGTCTGCCCTGTTTCTGGACAGTTAACACTCATCGGAGATTCTTATCCATTTGGAGGGAGACTCTGTTCTTGAGTTCTACAGAAAAGTTGTAGAAGACTTCAAAACCTTTCCAGAAATTTACCCCTCACCTCCATTGGTTCAACCAATCAAAAGTTATGCCCTGTTCAATTTTAGCAAAAATTCTGCTGAAAAACAGGGGAGGTTGTTACTAAAGATTTGAGATGAAAACTATACTCTCGATTGACTCTTAGTTCAATATAGGAGTTTATTAACCCCTAATGGAATCCTAGACTCCAAAATTACTCTTTTATTTGAAAACTTTCTTTTCCATGCAGTTAAGAACATTTCACGGTACTACGTTTCCTCACCAAATCAAAAATCCTAACCGGCGTTACACCGGCATATATGTCTCAAGGGGTGGCACTAAAACTATCACTCACACACGTGTTCTAAACGCAATGTTCTACTCGTGGTTAAGTACCTGCAGAAAAACAATCAATAGTGATGTACACAAAGGTTTTCCATTCCAGGCAGGTCCATATCATAGTAAAAACATACGCCCCGTATCATTGCCATACGGGTCGTCCTTGAGTCACGTCACGTCTCAAGGTACATGGTCGTGTTTTAACACCACACGATGGGGAACCCGAGTAGAGCGTGAACGGGTCGTCATGGTTGGGAATGTTATCAACCCAACGGATACCACCTACTGCCTCATGACCGTTGAGGCACGTCGATGGCGAGTGCTGCGTATGGCCCTTTGAACATTGAACGTTCAAGAGTTGCATACTATCGTGTTGCTTACCACACGATGGGGTATTCTCACTTTTGCCTAAAGCACGCTGGAGATCAGCGTTTTCATATGCTCTCAGAACCATAGAGAGGTTCAGAGACTCATATTAACAACCATGCCAAGCCACGGTATACCGTTCCATACTATTACTCGTATGGCGAGTTACCGCAATTGATCCGCCTGCGTTGGCGTACCTTACCTCTTACCTAACGTAGGTGCGTCGTTACAGAATTGAAATACTGAATATTAACACACTGTTAGCTTGCCACCTTAAGTAACTATGCTACTAATAGTCCTTATGTGGGCATACAACACGTTTCTCACTCGTATACTTCGAAGTTTTCAAAAATAAGCTCTTTTCATGCGTGCTATTCCCAATGCGGCTCTGATACCACGCCTGTGGGGAACCCCTTCTGGGATCCTCACTCCAGGATACACATTGGGTGGTGCCGTGCGATGCGGCACCGAACAGCATACACAAAAAGAACCATAAAGTACAAAGTATTTTATTTCTCAAGATAGTGTCATTTACAAAATATTGTACCACGAGGGTACACGCAGCGGAATATACATACACACTTACTCTCGGTCCTAACTATGCAAAAGAGAAGGCGTCCAGCCCGCGGACGCTTCTTACTAGCTTTCATAGAGATGAGTGCAGCGGCAGGGTTTCCGGTGAGTCTCTGATGGCTCACTGAACAACCATCTTCATAGCAAATTTTATAACCTGCAAAACACTAATAATGCAACCGTGAGCATGATGGCTCAGCAAGACTTAACCGACACTCCTAAACATGGAACTCTACGTGCAGGGATTACTAACATAAGAAAAGATATGATGCAATAACGACACGCCTAAATGTTGATCCTTACTTTCAGGTTTATAGCAGCAGATTATTATGCATTAGGCAGCCCTCACATCGGAAGTCCACAATCAAACAAGAAACGCTTTCCTCCGATGTGGTGATGCCCAAAGAGGAAAATAAACTTAATGAGCTCTACAACTACATCATACATGGTTGGCAATACAATGAATTTAAGAACTTCACATCAGCAATGATTCATCACACTTTATCTGGAATTTATTACTACGTCACAACTCAGTGAACAAGTGGTACTCATATAACCGCGAGGGACGGTGATTGCAATTAGGACACACCCGGAATACACGACACATACACCCGCCTCAAAAGACTCACGCGAGCTCTTTCTTACGTTGTATGTAGCAACCTTTCACCCGTCACTCCAATGCCGAACCAGTTCCGCCGACCCATCAGAAGGGCCACTACACGGAACACGTCGAAGTTGCTCCGCTAGCGGGTTTACACCTCTGACACCAACCCCCAAAGGACGGCCGTATAAGTTCCGACACGAGAGTACCCGAGTTACATCGGTTTATCGGGTCCCGTATATCCAACATGCATCCGGCACTGTTCAAACTTGCTCAGCAGGGCGGCATACGCATCGGTCCTTAACCGACACAAACAGAGCTACAGACACACAGGCCCAACGTCCTGCTGCTCCTACTCTCTGCTCGGTCTCATTTTCCATTCCAGAACTTTCATTTTCTAGAATCATACCCCGCTGTACCCACATCCTAAACTCGCGAGTAGCTTCCAACTACCCGACTTGTACCGGATCCTATACAACTTTAGCCTAGCAGAAACTACACGAAGGTAACCTGTTCTACCCTGTACTCCAAGGGTTTGTGGGTCATGCATTTGGAGTATCAATCACCTTGACCTAATGCACAATACATGCTAGACCAATAGAAGTGATACAAAGTAAAATATAACTAAAAGCTGTTAAATGCAAACCGGGGCTTGCCTTATGTTGCTGCAGGTTTAGTTCTATTTAAAGTCAGTAGCTTTGCGATGAGTAAGGCTTCAGCTTGTTTCTCCGAGTTGAGTTCTTCGTCGAACTCCTTCGTCGTTTTTTCCTACCGACATGAACAAGCACAGTTTTATGTTGCAAGTGAAAACATTATAAAACAAAAGTGTTTTATGACTTAAGAAGAGTTCAGACTATCTAAGACTCGAGAATTTGGTTTGGCTATGTGCTGGAACAAAGAGAGAATCATTTTGGATTAACGGAGGTCTTTGGAATAAAGTTCAAGGAAATAGCTATTGGACATAAATATGAAGCTGGACATAATTGGAAGAAAACTGGAGAAGATGATCTCAATTTGCTCTGGAATTTTTACAGTGGAACATATATCTTACAGAGGTATGGCTTGCAAAATTTCATACAAAGTTGGGGAAGATGAGGCCTAGGGAATTTTTCTTACTATTTGGCTTCTCTGAATTCCTATGGTAATTAGAGTGTCTTGTCATGCTCCAAATTTGGTTTTTCAGAAACTTGAGAGTCTCATGAGTCCATAGGACTTTGTTTCACCATTTTTGGAGCTTCCTACACAGAGATATGAATTTTCCGAACTTGGTTAAAAGTCTGAAAATGTCTCTGTTCATTTTCCCATTTTTCAGAGACATAGAGGATTCAAACATCATTTGGCCAAGCAAAGGAGTCCAATGCCTCTGAAAATTTTACTGGAGTTCAAGGATTATTGGAAGAATGTCCTGCCCAAATTTGAGAATTTTCCAATTAACAGAACTCCTGTAAAAATTCATACAAGATTTTACATAAATGAATTAATGAGCCAAATACAGGAATTTTCATAAATATTGGGCTGCACCGCCGGATAGTACTCTTTGAGAGGAATCCAAAAAAATTTGTTTCACAATTTTTGGACACTTCTACCCAAAGTTATGGCTCTCCAAAGTTTGAACTGAAATGGGAAAATCTGGAAAATATTTAAATGCTGACAGTGGGTCCCACTCGTCATCCCTAACCTCCAGCCACGCGCCAAACAGAGCAGTGGCGGCTGCCTCCGGTGAGGTCGCCCGAAATGACCTTCCCGGCCACCTCCGGACCCCCTGCTGGCCGCCCCCCCCCCCCCCATTTTCCACCCTGCTGAACTCATTGGTGAGGTCGCCGGCTGCTAAAACTCGTCGGAAAGCAGTGTGCACCGGCCACAGCTAACCCTAGGGCTCTGGCGAGGTCGTGTGCAGTGATTTCTCCATGAAAAGGTCGGTTCTTGGGCTCTATAGCACCGTGGGGGATCCCTCATCCCCGGCATGGGCTTAAATCGGCTCAAGAATGGCTGCAAATAGGGACTCATCGGCGACCTAGGGCAAAATTCGGTGCCGGCCCAAAATTCTCGAAGAACAGCCCCAATTCTTGATGATTTTCGATGGTTTTTGATCCTAGAGGGGCGTTGGAGAGTCTAGAACATGTTTCCAGCTCGGCACACGTGATGGTGGACTGATTACGACGAATTTTGAAGAATTGTGGGGCTCGGTTCTATGCATACCGAAGCAAAGAATTGCAAAATTCATCCACCGTGATGCATGAGAGGAGGAGAGGTTTGCACCGTCGGTTTGCACACCTGAGGGCGCTCCTTTTTCGTGTAGAACTTTGAGCACGAGGATGCCTCTAGCAGGCAGTCATCGGGGAACAGCGAGGTCGGCTGTGGTGGCTGGTTTTCCTTCGATGTGCGAGGTAGAGGGTGGAGAGCAAGGAAGGAGAAGCGGTCCACGGCAGCTGTGCGCCTATCCTTTGGCTTCGGGGGTAAACAAGCAGGAGGTGGAGCTCAGAACGTCGGTTGACGCCGGTGGCTGGAGGTGGCGCCCTCCCGTGAAGCACAAACACAGCACAGCGTGGGGAGTCTCTGTCCAGTGGGGTCCACCCAGCCACAATTCTCCCTCTTATCCCCCATTTTGATTTAAAATAGCAAACGAGCTCCAAATTTGATAAAATTTGGAGGATAGGCCAAAAGAAATATGAGGAACACAATGGTGCACTCGAATTTGAATTTCGGTGAAGTTGGAATTTGAAACTGAGATTTAAATTCAAATTCAAATTTTCTCCCGTTTAAATTCTGACAAATAGGAAATCCTTTTCAAATGCTCTGAAAATTTGCCGGGCTATTATTGGATGTGTGGAGAATCAAATGATAGCTTTAGATCTCCTGTTCGGGAATTTTTGCAAGTTCAAGTTTCGACTTGGAGCTCACACCGTTACTTCAAAAGTTTAAATTCCCTCTCCTTTTCTTGGTGTGAACTGCAGCTCCACTTGCTAGAATCTTGGGATTTCACAATATAGTGGGGTATGGGACCCATGAAACCGATGTAACTCGATGGACCGTGATATAGAAACTCATCCTTCGCGTGGGAATGGCGTTGAGAAGGCGGGAGGTGTAAATCCTTTAGCGGGCAACTTTGACGTGTCCACGTAGAGGACCATCCTGCTCGGCGCGAAACGTTTTTCTATGTTGTGGTGTCGTGTGAAAGGTTGCTTCATACAACGTAAGAAAGAGCTCTTGAGAGAGTCTTTCAAGGCGGGTGTATGTGTCGTGTATTCCGGGTTGTTATTGATTCGAATCACCGTCGCTCGCGGAAGAGGATTGAGCATACTTGCCCACTGCGCCGTGACTTAGTAAGAAGAAGAACTAAGTCTCTTAACTTGCTGTTTGTGGATTAATCACCGTATTGGAACCTTGACTGAAGTAGATATAGAGCCAACTAAATTTCATCTCCACCACTAAAATGAAGGCTATAAGAATCTGAATATAAAGATCAAGTTTAGTCAAGCTGCATTTTGCAAATTCCTGTTCCTACTATCTTACTACCCCTGCATTTAGAGTTACATGTTTAGGAGTGACGGTCAAGTCTTGCTGAGCCTTAGTGCTCACGGTTGCTTCTGAGTTGTTTTTGCGGGTAGCAGGATGCCTGCTATGAATAGGGTTGTTCGGTGAGACGACGAACCTCACGGTTTGTTCAACTCATCGGAAACCTAGCCGTTGCCTTTCTTTGGTGAAGCTAGTAGGAAGTGTTCACGGGCTGAACGACTTCTCTTCGGCGTAGTTAGGGTCGAGAGTGAGTAGATTGTCCAGCTAGTTTTACATTCCGCTGCGTGTGTACTTATGTTGTAAAAGAACTTATCTTGAGTAACAAAATGGTTCCGTTATGTTCTTACGCCTCTTTTCGTGCATGCTGTTGGGTGCCGCATCACACGGCACCACCCACTGCGATACCCGGGCCCCACAAGCATGGTATCAGAGCCGCATTAGGAATAGCACGCATGAAAAGGGTCTATTTTTTAAGACTTAGTAGTATACGAGTGAAGAACGTATAGTATGCCCACATAAGGAGTATTATTAGCATAGTTACTTAAGGTGGCAAGCTAACAGTGTGTCACTCTTCAGTATTTAAATTCAGTAATGACGCACCTACGTGGAGGTAAGAATGGTAAGGAACGCCACCGAAAGCGGATCAATTTCGGTTAGCTCACCCATACGAGGAAAGTAGTGTGGGATGTTCCATTCAGCAATGGACGGGAAGTGAATATGTTTTCTAAGACTCTTCATGTCTTAGAGACATATGAATGGCACTAGCCTCCAGTGCGCAAACCTAGGGGCAAGAGGAGGAGACCCCATCGTGTGGTTTGTAACACGAAGTGTGTTCTCTAGGACTCTTCATGTCCTATGAGGCATACAAGAGCGCTTTTCCACCGGTGTGCTTTATTACAAAGGTATGGAGCCCCCGTGGGATGGTGAATAACCCGATCATGTACCTTGAGACGTGGCTTGACTCAAGGACGGCCCGTATGGCAATGATACGGGGCGTATGTTTTTACTATGATATCGATCTGCCTGAAATGATAAACCAATGTGTGCATCATTATTGAGTGGTTTTCTGCAGGTACCTTAACCACGTTAGTACATGTCGTGTAGACAACGTTTGTGAGTGATCGTTTTAGTGCCACCATTTGAAATATATATGCCGGTATAAAGCCGGTTAGGATTTTAATTTGGTGAGGCAACGTAGTACCGGAATGTGTTTTGAACTGCATGAAAAAGAAGGTTTGAAAAGAAAAAGAGTAAATTTTGAGTCTAGGATTCTATTAGGGGGTAATGAACTCCTATATTGAACTAAGAGTCAATTGGGAGTATAGATTCATTCACCAAGACTTAGGAATAACCTCCCCTGTTTTCGGCAGAATTTTGCTGAAGTTGAACAGGACATAACTTTTGTTTCATTGAACCAATGGAGGTGAGTTATACATTTCTGGAAAGCTATTGAAGTCTTTTACAACTCTTCATTAGAACTCCAGACCAAAATCACCTTCCAATTGGATGAAATTCTCAGGTGAGTGTGAACTGTCCAAAAACAGGGCAGGCACAAATTGCTTCTGGAAATTTCTGTATTTCAACCATAACTTTCTATAGAAAAATTTCTAAGGGTCATATAATACACCGTTGGAAATCTTGTGATATATTCTATGACTTTGTAGTTCAAAGTTTCTCCAGATTTGGAGTTTAAAGTGATGAAATCTTGCGGATAAAACAGCCACTTTCAAAGGAGGTGCTGTCAAAATTGTTCCAGATTTCTGTTAACTTTGAAATATCACAATTTTTTATCCAGAACATATATGAAGGCAAATGAATACTCGTTGGAAATATATTGAAGTTAACTATAACTTTGATATTCAGCTTGAGATATGAAATTGCCATTTTCATATTTAAATTCTGGGGTTAAGACCAATTGGTCATTCTGAACAGAGTAGTGCTTATTGCCTATGTAACTTAAGACTTGTTGTGGACAGGGATGTTTCAAACTTCTCTAAGCTCCATAACATGTTCTTGAGTTATTTTTCAGTTTGTCCTACTGTTGGAATTAAGGGTTTGGACAAACTTGCTCACGTTTGATTAGATTTCAGAATTGTCGAAACCCTGGTTAGATTATGTGTGCTGCATTATTGAAGTGATGCTTTGACAGTTAATGTTTTTTAATTCAAGTTGAGTTTGAACATTGAATTTTAACCGTAAATTGCTCATTCTTGCAGCATGGATTGTGCTCATTCTAGGAGTGGCTCACCAAGTCACGGCGAAAGTAATTCGCCACGACAAGAAGTGCCGACATCATCAACCGGATTGGCGGAAATCTTGGCAAAGATGGCTGAGTCTCTGGATCTGTTGGTGCGACAAAGCATACAACAGGAGACACTATAGCAAAATCCCCCGCCAAGCACGTATCTGGATTTTCTAGCAAGACAACCACCGGTTTTCTCGGAAGTGAAAGAACCGTTGGAGTCGGTTCATTGGCTCCAATGTATTGAAGCCAAGTTCGATATGCTTGAGTGCGATGAATATCAGAAGACTCTATTTGCCGCTCAACAACTCCACGGAGCCGCTGGAGCTTGGTGGGTGGAGTACATCGCTACTCTTCCTAAAGGTCGTCGAGTGACGTGGGAAGAATTCCGGAATGTTTTCCGGGCACGTCACATTTGTTCGGGAATTCTACGAACAAAGTATCAAGACTTTCTGGAGCTAAAGCAAGGGGAAAGGAGTGCATACGATTACTTCAAAGAGTTTGAAGACTTGATGCAATACACCACTCATATGGTAGACTTGGAAGCGTTGAAATGTGAGTTATTCTTCCGAGGTTTGAATGTCGAACTTAAGGAACAAGTGACCTTGTTCAATAACGGTATTTACAATGAGTTGGTAAATGTCGCTATCATTAAGGAAGACATGCATCTTTGTTGTGAAGCAGAGCTGAAAAGAAGTATACCGTTAGACAGCGATATTGAGGTTCGTCCGAACTATCGAGTACGGTATTACTCGCCAGCGAGGCAACAAATTCAGCCTGTGGTGCAACTCTCACAACCATGGCTGGAGTTGATCACTTATGAGCCTCCACCTCAACAGCAGTGGACAGAAATTATTCGTGCAACCCTACCGCAACCAGCTACGCACGAATTATCTCCACCTCGTGTTAGTAGAGAGTTGAGGATTTCTGCAGCACGAAACAGTCATGGAGCTGAGCAGAGCCACAATTATGTGTCGTCTCATCAATGCTCAGATCAGCACCGTGAACCTTCAAAGAAGAATCTTTCAAAAGCTGGCAGGGTTAATTACACTGCTATTGAGGACATTGCAAAAGGCGAACCAGTTTTAGCGGGTATGTTCACCTTGCATGAACAGCCCACTTTCGTGTTGTTTGATTCCAGAGCCACCCACAATTTTATTAGCAGAGACTATGTGTTGAAGAACAATCTTCCATTTAGCACCGTTAAGCATCCGTTTCATATCAGCTCACCCGGAGGCAAGATATCAACTGATGAAATGGTCTCTCGGGCACCTTTATGTTTGGGTGGAAACATCTATCCTGCGAGCCTTATCATACTCAAAGGCCAAAGGATTGATATTATCTTGGGGATGTCATGGTTGACACATTATGGAGCTATCTTTGATATCAGCTCTCGGACTGTCCAACTGAATTCCCCAATACACGGTTGCAACACATTGAATCTTGTGGATCCATCACAACGAGTTGCAGCAGTGCATCAGATTGAAGCTCCTAAACTTGAGGATATTCCAGTGGTATGTGAATATCCAGATGTGTTTCCCGAAGACTTGCCGGGCATGCCGCCTGAACGTGATGTAGAGTTCAAGATTGAACTAGCACCGGGAACGACACCTATTTCTCGGCGACCATACAAAATGGTATTGAAGAACCTAGCAGAATTGAAGCAACAGCTGAATGACCTCATGGACAAAGGTTTTATACGCCCAAGTTCATCACCTTGGCGCTGTTCCGCACTCTTCGTGAAGAAGAAGGACGGAACTTTGAGACTATATGTAGATTATCGTCCACTGAATGCTGTCACTATCAAGAATAAGTATCCACTACCGCGCATTGATATTTTATTTGATCAACTAGTGGGTGCTAAGGTATTCTCCAAGATGGATCTTCGGTCCGGGTATCACCAGATAAAAATCTGGGCAGAAGACGTACCTAAGACGGCGTTCTCAACAAGATATGGTCTTTATGAATATCTTGTCATGTCCTTTGGGTTGACCAATGCTCCGGCTCACTTTATGTATCTCATGAACTCGGTGTTCCTGCCGGAGTTAGACAAGTTCGTCGTGGTTTTCATCGACGACATTTTGGTCTATTCAAAGTCAGAAGAAGAATATGTTGAACATTTGCGTATTGTACTCCAACGCTTGAGAGATCACAAACTTTATGCAAAGTTCAGTAAATGTGAGTTTTGGATCAGCAAAGTGCCGTTTCTTGGGCATATTATTTCAGCGGAAGGCATCGCTGTGGACCCAAGTAAAATCGAGCAAGTGCTGAATTGGAAATCTCCAACATCTGTTCATGAAGTGAGGAGTTTCCTAGGTTTAGCGGGTTATTACCGGAGATTCATTCCAAACTTCTCCAAAGTCGCTAAACCTATGACGGAGCTGTTGAAGAAAAGCACCAAGTATGATTGGAGCAATTCATGCGAACAAGCTTTTCAACTTTAGTGAAGTATCTCACTACAGCTCCAGTTTTGGCCCAGCTAGACACCATGAAGCCGTTTGATGTTTATTGTGATGCATCCGGCATAGGTTTGGGTTGTGTGTTGATGCAAGAAGGACGTGTGGTCGCGTATGGATCCCGACAACTCAGGGGTCATGAGCAGAATTACCCGACGCACGACCTTGAAGTAGCTGCAGTGGTTCTTGCATTGAAAATGTGGAGACATTATCTACTAGGCAATCTAGTACATCTCTACACTGACCACAAAATCTTGAAGTACATCTTCACACAGAAAGAACTGAATATGAGGCAGCGAAGATGGCTCGAATTGATCAAGGACTATGAACTTGAAATTCATTACCATCCGGGCAAAGCGAATGTGGTTGCCGACGCACTTAGTCGGAAAGCCCACGTTCACCATTTAGCAATGGCTGCAGATGCAGAAAGAGAACTAAGCATGCGCTTAGTTCCCTATGGATCGCTGTTCAACCTCGCTCTTATTCCTACAATCCGAGATGAGATTGTAGAGGCTCAGAAGAGAGACAGGGGTATGTCTCACATCCGGAGGAGGGTGGACAGCGGTGAGTTGAAGATGTTCCACAAGGATGAAGAGGGTACTCTATGGTTTGACAACCGCATAGTTGTACCCCGGAATATGAAATTGCGGAGGAAGATATTGGATGAAACACATTTATCCAAGTACTCCATTCATCCGGGAAGCAATAAGATGTACCAGGACGTGAAATCTAAGTTCTGGTGGACACGGATGAAAAGAGAAATTGCAAAATACGTATCCGAATGTGATACGTGTCGGCGGGTTAAAGCCGACCATATGAGGAAAGCCGGACCACTTCAATCGCTGAAGGTTCCACCATGGAAGTGGGAAGACATAAGTATGGACTTCATCGTCGGTTTACCCATGACCAACAACAAGCATGATTCTATTTGGGTAATCGTCGATCGTTTGACCAAGACAGCTCATTTTGTTTCAGTCCATACTAAATATGTGGCAAAGAAGTATGTGGATCTGTTCATCTCAAGAATCGTGTGTTTACACGGGGTTCCCCACACCATCGTTTCTGATCGAGGTGCGTTATTCGTATCCAGATTTTGGGAGCAACTGCATGCTTCCTTGGGAACCAAGTTAATTCAGAGTTCAGCGTATCATCCGCAAACTGATGGTCAAACGGAGAGCATAAATCAGATTCTGGAGGATATGCTACGGGCATGTATCATCAATCATGGGAAGAATTGGGATGACCATCTACCGTTAGCAGAATTCTCATATAACAACGGTTATCAATCCAGCATCAAAATGGCCCCGTATGAAGCTCTTTATGGCCGGAAGTGCCGCACACCATTGAATTGGTGTGAGTCCGGCGAGAGAGTAGTCTACGGGATTGATCTTGTGAATGAAGCCGAGGAATGAGTGCGAGTGGTTCAAGCCAACTTAAAGGCTGCTCAATCTCGGCAGAAAAGCTATGCAGACAAAAGACGTCGATCTCTTCACTTCGACATCGGGGACCACGTTTATCTTCGTGTCTCTCCGATGAAAGGAGTTCATCGTTTTGGAGTGAAGGGAAAACAAGCTCCGCGATTCATCGGGCCGTTTGCTATCACTGACAAATGTGGACCCGTGGCCTATCGTCTGGAGCTACCGGCGTCACTTTCTGGTATTCACAATGTTTTCCACATCTCTCAGCTACGGAAGTGTCTTAAGTACCCAACCGCAGTTCATATGGAGAACATTGAGGATCTTCACCCGGATCTCACTTATTCTGAGTATCCGATACAAATTATCGACGAGAAGACTCGCACCACAAGAAATCGGACGTTGCGATTTTACAAAGTCTTGTGGAGCAACCACACAGCTGATGAAGCCACGTGGGAAAGCGAGGAATTTCTCCGTTTAAATTTTCCCGACTTGTTTGTACCATATGTCCAGTAGTCATTCTCCCTTCTTCTTTCTTTTTGTAATCTCGGGACGAGATTATTTTAAGGGGGTAGGAATGTAACAGCCCTAACTTTTGTAAAGTTTGATTTCAACTTATGAAACAAAGTTAAAGCGAAGAAAGGCTATAATTGTGTCACATGAAATGATGAACACACAAATGGACATGTGAGGGAGTTAAAAATTTTCTCTAGCCCATGCTCAGCACATGTTAACCTAGGAGAAAGAATTATACTCCCAAAACTCTAACTCATGTGCACCTCCTCTATGAGTAGAGTGGAGGGAATTTAAACGCAATTTGAACCTATTAAAAGGAATCATATTCAGATTGTCAAATACTTGCAAATGAATTCACCAATGCAATTTCTAGGTATTAAGGAGCTTCTGGTCCAAATTGGAATAATTGTGGGAATATTTGATATTTATTCCGAGGATTAAATGAGGGCATGTTCAAATTCAAACTTAAATTTGAATTTTGAACCAAACAAACTCAATTTCAAAATCTGATTTCAGATTTGAGTTCCTCATAATTCTTTTGACCTATCCTCCAAGTTTGATCAAATTCGGAGCTCGTTTGCTATTTTATCCGGAACCGGAGGATAAGAGGGGGGACATGGGGCCCACATGTCAGTAGACTTCAACCCGAAGTCTTCTCTGTATCACGCGGACAGCGCACGCGCGCCACCTCCGGTCGGCCGACACCAGCTCCTGCTTGCTCGAATTCTCCTCGTCCTGATCACCAGCGAGTGCTACAAGGCTAATTTGCCTCTCCCAGCTCGATCTCAGCCTCGGTGGTCTGCTCCGGTGTGTTTCTCCCCCGAGCAGAACAGAACCACCGTTCTCTGTTTCTCCTGATCGCCAGCCATCAACCAAGCGATCTTTGCTCGAGCTCTCTACAGCAAAAACCTTCGCCCAGGAGTGCTCTAGCCGTCTAGAACCTTCCATCCGCCGTCCCGAGATCACCGGCGCCTAGAAACAGCGAGGTTTCCTCTGCTCCTGAGTTCAAACTCAAGGAACCGAAACTGGACGCCGTGGACAGCCCAAACCAGAAGGGATCACGCCCAAGCAAGCCACCCCATCTGTGCACCTACAAGCTTAGTTGCTCACCTCCGAAGCTCAGCCCTAGCCATTGATCACAGGGGGAGAATTTCAAGTTTTTCTCCCGGGCGGCAGAAATGGACCTTGAGGTAAGGAATTGTAAAATTCGTCCTCAAATCGTGTTTGTTGGGTCTCAAACTTCACACACAGGATGTTAACTGCCTAGCACACCTCCTCCATCGATTTTGGACCAAGAAATTGAGTGTAGAGTGAGGAATCCGGGTTCTTTTTTAAGGTATACCGCTGGACCCCGGGGACGGTGCCGATAGGTTTAGAGCCCTCCCCAGCTTGTTTAGACCTCATGTCGGTCTTCTACATGATCCCCTGGTGCTGTAGAGCCCAAGAACCGACCATTTGGTGGAGAATTCACCGTGCACGACCTTGCCGGAGCCCTAGGGTTTGCTGTGGCCGGTGCGCCCTGTTTTCCGGCGAGTTTCAGCCGCCGGCGACCTCACCAACGTGTTCAGCATGGGGAAATATGGGAGGGGCGGCCAACATAGGGTCTGGAGGCGGCTGGGAAGTGCTTTTCCGGCGACCTCGCCGGAGGGGGCCGCCACTGGTCTCTTTGGCGCGAGTCTGGAGGTTAGGGATGACAGGTGGGACCCACTGTCGGCATTTAAACATTTTTCCAGATTTTCGTACTTTAGTTCAAACTTTGGAGAGCCATAACTTTGTGTAGGAGTGTCCAAAAATTGTGAAACATATTTTGTTGGATTCCTCTCAAAGAGTACTATCCAGGGGTGCAGCCCAATGTTTATGAAAATCCCTGGATTTGGCTCATTAATTCATTTAAGGAAAATCTTGTATGAATTTTTACAAGAGTTCTGTTATTGGAAAATTCCCAAATTTGGCCAGGACATTCTTCCAAAATTCCTTGAACTCCAGTAAAAATTTCATAGGCATTGGACCTCATTTTCTCGGTCAAATGATGTGTTCATTCCTTATGTCTCTGAAAAATGGGAAAATGAACAGAGACATTTTCAGTTTTTCCCCAATCCTTGAAAAATCCATATCTTCATGTAGGAAACTCCACAAATGGTAAAACCAATTCCTATGGACTCAGGACATTTTTTACTTCACAAAAATTCTACTTTGCAGCATAGGAAAGCTTAATATCTAGGGGATAAAGGCAGGTTAGTGAAAACCACATAAGGATTTATTGTGCTCACATGAAGCTATTTCTTGAGCTCAATTTTTGCACACTACCTAAATACCATCCATAGAGGCTGTGGTTAAATTCTCAGCTTCATTGGACCTCTGGAACTTGAGCTACCATCTTTTAGGTTTAAGTGTTCATATAATGGACTTAATCACATGGTGATTACTAGTATCTCTTTTCGACCTAGCATTCTTCTTCTCTAAGGTTTAGATCCAACAACAGAAACCTTGCTGTTGTTTGTTCCTTTTAGGTGTGATTTAACGGGTACAACAGTTTTGAACCATTTTCTAAATTGCTTTTGAATGCATGTGCATAAATCATCTTAATAGCTCACATGACATCGACGTTCGACGAGGACTCGACTCTACAGCGAGGATCTCCATCTCGTGACGAGTTTGGCGGATTCTCCGGAGGAAGACTAACTCCTAGCTTCTAACAAAACCGTTGAGCAAGGCAAGCCCCGGTTTGCATATCGTTACCGTTTTAAATTTTGCTTTACTTCACCTCATGTTTATTAGACTTGATATTGTGCATTATGTCTAGGATTATTGAAACCCACTTGCATGACTATTACATCCCTGAGTAGAAGGTTTAGTGTAGGATTTGCCTCGTTGTAGATGCTAGGCTAATGTTGTAGCTAGCTCGGTAGAAGTCGAGTAGTAAAAAGCTACTCGCGAGAAAGTTCGAGTAATGGAGTTACTCGCGAGAGGTTAATGATAAGAGCACCCTCATGAAAATGAGATGGGGACGGGGATGTTCCTGTAGGATGGAGCGCTCAAGGTTGGTCTCGACCTGCGATGGGTGTGACAATGCTTGAGACCACACTTGGCCTGGACCGGGATGGTAAGGCAAATGTGGAGGTTGGTTGTAGCCCCGTCCGTGTCGGTTAAGGACCGTATGTATGCGGCCCTGCTGGACAAGATTGAGCTGTACCGGATATATAGTGGGGTATGGGACCCATGGAACCGATGTAACTTGATGGACCATGATATAGGAACTCATCCTTCGTGTGGGAATGGCGTTGAGAAGGCGGGAGGTGTAAATCCTTTAGCGGGCAACTTTGACGTGTCCACGTAGAGGACCATCCTGCTCGGCGCGAAACGTTTTTCTATGTTGGGGTGTCGTGTGAAAGGTTGCTGCATACAACGTAAGAAAGAGATCTTGAGAGAGTCTTTCGAGGCGGGTGTATGTGTCGTGTATTCCTGGTTGTTATTGATTCGAATCACCGTCGCTCGCGGAAGTGGGTTGAGCATACTTGCCCACTGCGCCGTGACTTAGTAAGAAGAAGAACTAAGTCTCTTAACTTGCTGTTTGTGGATTAATCACCGTATTGGAACCTTGACTGAAGTAGATACATAGCCAACTAAATTTCATCTCCACCTTAGGCTAGCAACATCGGGATAAGCGTTTCTTGTTTGATTGTGGACTTCCGATGTTGTGAGGCGTGAGGACCACTAAAATGAAGGCTATAAGAATCTGAATATAAAGATCAAGTTTAGTCAAGCTGCATTTTGCAAATTCCTGTTCCTACTATCTTACTACCCCTGCATTTAGAGTTACATGTTTAGGAGTGACGGTTAAATCTTGCTGAGCCTTAGTGCTCACGGTTGCTTCTGAGTTGTTTTTGCAGGTAGCAGGATGCCTGCTATGAAGAGGGTTGTTCGGTGAGACGATGAACCTCACGGTTCGTTCAACTCATCGGAAACCTAGCCGCTGCCTTTATTTGGTGAAGCTAGTAGGAAGTGTTCACGGGCTGAACGACTTCTCTTTGGCGTAGTTAGGGTCGAGAGTGAGTAGATTGTCCAGCTAGTTTTACATTCCGTTGCGTGTGTACTTATGTTGTAAAAGAACTTATCTTGAGTAACAAAATGGTTCTGTTATGTTCTTACGCCTCTTTTCGTGCATGTTGTTGGGTGCCGCATCACACGGCACCACCCACTGCGATACCCGGGCCCCACATAGTCCGCCTGTTCTGACTAATCCACCTAGGTCCGGAGGAAATCCCTCTGAGTGACCTCAGACTAGTCCGCTCAGCTGGCCGGACTAGTCCGGTTTCTTCAGACTAGTCCGGTTTAGGACGGAACAATTGTTCCTGTGTGAGCTCGGACTAGTCCGGACACAACGAGACTAGTCCGTAATGTGAGATTAGAGAGTTTTGAGACCAAGTCCGGTAAGGTCGGAGTAGTTTGCCCATGAGGCTGGACTAGTCCGCTACTAGCCAGACTAGTCCGTTCTCATCCGGAGCAAAGGCTCCTGTGTGAGATCGGACTAGTCCATTCTTCAACGGACAAGTCCAGGATTTTATGACCGTTTGAATTCAGAGGTCACGAGGACTTTAGTTGTTAGCCTTTGTGACGTAAGTTGTCCCCCAAGGCCGGACTAGTCCGGACTTTAGCAGTTGTAATGGTTAGATGTCGGGATCCCTATAAAAAGGGACCCCCCGGCTTCAAATGAGAAACTTTGCAACCCTAGCATCGAAAACTCTTTCCTTGAGATCTTCTAAATCTCTTTCCTCACCTTATTGATCCCTAAGATTGGATCTTGAGGGTTTTGTGGATTTGTGAGAGGAGAGACGCGGGGATCAATGTTTGAGCTCTCGGTTTGAATCTCTTGCACTCTAATCGTTAATTTGAGTTCATGGCTGTTGTATTTTGTTTCCTAGAACTGCTAGGTTGTTGTAGGGAGCCTCAAGTTGTGAGTAACCCTTGTATTCACCCTTTGATTGATAGTGAAGAACCCGGTCTTGATCTTGGTGATCGCTCGGTGAGGGTAGGGTTGGAAGAGATACGGTCCTTTGTGGACTCCTCAACAAGGACGTAGATTCCTGTGTGGAATTGAATCTTGGGATAAATCGAGTCTCTTGAATCCTTTACTTTATCACTTAATCACTAGAGTTGCTTGTTAGGATTTGTCTCGCTCAAAACTTGTTGACTACCTTATAGTTGTGAATCTTACAATCCAATCGGTTTCTCTTTCACAAACTAGTTGATTAGATTGTTAGACAACTCACGTATCTTCCGCTTGAACAAACTTGAAAGGAAATTCATAAAAACGCAACCTTTACCTAACTTTTATAACTAAACCAGACTAGTTCGCCCCTAGACCAGACTAGTCCGGCCCTTCAGGTTTAATCCGTTGTTTTTCAGTAGTTTCAGGTTTTATTAGCCTATTCACCCCCCTCTATGCAACTTTCACTAAGGACCCAGAAGAACAAGCTCGAGATATCGGCAAAGGAGCTACCCACGTTGGCTAAGTCATCCCAGACCCTTGCGCTGCTAAGAGTCCGAAGTCTACATCCACGACATAGAACAATGAGAGACTTGAAACAAAGATTCTGTCATTGACAACAGAGTTCTGGCGTACAAAAGGGGATACAAGACAACTAAGGAACTCATCAGCTACAAGTCAGGTAATCTCCTACGCCGTGGCCTACCTGGTTGTCCCCCAAGCCAATCTCTGCGCATCGAGACAGTCACCTGCTATAAGACCGAGGACGGCAGCAACGCATGTTGGACCGAGGCAACGAAGACCTCCAATGTCATGTGGGCTAAAACGCCACCTATGGCAGGTTTTGTTGTACATAACAGTACCAGTAGGAAGGCCTAATCACTCTGGACTTAGCCTTCCTCCGGTACAAGCAGGAAGTCCTCCTTCGGCGAGGCGCCTAGAGGACATGTCTCACACGACACTGGAGCATGGACTCACTGCGAGTCGAGGAACCTGTCCCCGACGGCCTCCCCTGCCACCGGCGCACCATGAGGATGGCATGTGCTTCTATCAGAGGTCGTCAAGGGGAAGGATGTACCAGAGAACCTCACCGAAAGCCTCACGCATACGAACATGTCGCAAAAGTGGACGAAGGCGACGACTAGTGTGAGGGCATCTGGAGGGCGAGAGTGTTGGGAAGCAGAGACTTCCAGCGCATAAGGGGAGAGCAAAGGCCACATGGTAGGTGAGGGTGCCATCTACCATAGGAAGGCCTCCTTTTATACTCAGCCATGACCTCTGGTAGGGCAATGGGTGTGGCGATTGGGCTTCACCTCTGCACGCCGCGGGTTATTCGCTTCTCCCAACGATGGGTAGGATCCAGGTCCACCCGTCACACATTGGGGGCTGAGGGGATAACCTTTCAGGAACATCCGGCGGTTCTCGAGGAAAGCGGTGCGACCAAGTCGTCGGTTGCCGCAGTAAGTGACCCGAGGCAGCCCATCGGGCACGATGCCTCAACACTCACCTCTCCCTTTGATGGGTAGGACCCAGGTCCACCTGTCAGACACCGGGGGTCAGGTGAGTAACATATTTGGGACGTCCGGCGGTCCCCGAGAAAGGAGGCGTGGTGGAGCCGTAGCGACCAACCAAGTTGGTTGCCGCAGTAAGTGCTCTGAGGCAACCCCTCGAGCACGTCGACTTAGCGTTCGCCCCCGCCAATGACAGGTAGGACCCAGGTCCACTAGTCACGCACTAGCGGGATAGGCAGGTAAAGCCTCGGGAACTTCTAGCGGTTCTCGAGGGAAGCAGTGCAGTATTCCTGCGACCTATGGGTTGTTGCAGTAATTACCCCGAGGCAACCCCTCGAGTGCATCGTCATGACATGTCAAATCAGGTATAAACGCGACGGCGCACAACTGCTTTGATTGAAAGCGCTCACCACGCCGAGGTCGTGCAACCTTTTCATCCCCTAGGTATAACCCCTCGTCCACTACGAGAATCTCGCCGCCGCTTTAGTTTACAAAGCGCAAGTTCAAAAACCACCACGCTAGAGAGATGGGGGCCCCACCGGCGGGCTCAGAGCCTCCCCCGAGATAGGCCCGGGGGCCACTTTTGGTACTCTGCAAACCGGGTGCCCCGCGTAGTGGGTAAAAGACAGTTGGGCCCCGCGCCCCTGCTGAGACGGGCCCCAGCATAAGCCACATGCTCTAGACCCCATGGTCAGCCCTAGGGCTACCGCGTGCGCTTGAGCTCCGGAGCTGACACGTGCCCAGGGCTCCGATCTGAAGACTCCCCGCCGAGGTGAGGTTCGGAGCTGCCACATGTCCTCCGGCTCCGAGCCGCCTCCACGCTAATGACAGCTCCGATGCTGACACGTGTCCCGGGCTTCGGTCCGAACCTCCCCGCTGAGGTGAGGTCCGGAGCTGCTACGCGTCTCTAGACACCAAGCCCGTCGATGAGAGCTCCACAGCTACCACACGCCTCACGATCCCTCATGGGCCGTGGGTCGACAAAGTCAAGAAGGAAGTGCACTGTCAGGCTTCGCATTCAAGGCGCGCGCCTTCCCCAGGAGCTTGGTGCACTACAAACGCCTCTATCCCTTGCCCGTTTGCCATTACGGTGACAAGACAGGACGGTGAGGCGTGACAGCGGAACAGTCCGCCCAATGGCACGCAACCGCCCAAGCAGGTCGAGGAGACGCGGCGATAAGACGACGTCTTCATCATCACCTGACACACGGTTAGGGGCGCCCAACGCGGCGGACGAAGGTACTTAACTCCCCCACCGGCGACTCTACTTAGAGGACGAAGTACTAGACCGTGTATAGGACACTCAAAGCTTTGGGACCACCTGTCTGGCCCCAAGGGTCATTGTAACCACCCCGGCCTTGAACTATAAAAGGACCGGGGTGACCACCCTGCAAAGGGGTTGATTCCTCGCACTCTAGATCATAATACGCACAAGCACTCACGCAAAAGCAATAGACCACGCACACCCGTGGACGTAGGGTATTACGCTCAGCCTGCCCGAACTACGTAAATCCATGTGTTCACCTGCTCTCTCAAGCTCAGGTCGCGAAGAGTGCCAAGCCCCCTAAAAAAAAAGAACCTCGCGGGCTGCTTCCGAGCAGACCGGGAGGAGTGTCACAGCTTACACTCCGACATCTATTATATAAAAATATAAGTAATGATGAATCTAATGATATTAAAATGTTGTTATAAAGTTATTTTTTATGTAGATTTAGTCAATGTTAGATTAATTTAACTTTGACCAACTTTGAAAATAAAATTACAGTGGGACGTAGGGAGTAGTTTGATTCATGATACTTTTCTTACGGGCCTAAAGTAGCCCATTACACATAGTAGACCATGTTTACCTATTTCGACCTTCCTTTGTTGCCCATAATAGGGTTGAGCTCTATATCCGGCCTGTCTAGATCTCGGTTGGTGGGCCTATTGTGGCTTCTTTGTCAGTGGATTTTTTTTTGCTTTTTCGGAGCGAAAAATTACTGCTCTGCTCTGCTAGTAGTGGCTTGACCATCCCTAGTTCATTTTTAAACTAGAATTGTTATCTCAACTCAATGAAAACAATTTAAAAATAAAGATGGTTGTACTGTATAGTTTGTGATGTAAGTTTTCAATTCTGTGTCACCCGCAGCTATACTATTTTTCTGTGTTTAATTGAAGAAGTGTTGTTTGCGATATTTGTCATTAGTCACGAAACGAAAGAAGCATGTATTGTCATCACCTTCCTTTCATACCAGTTCATATTTTCTTCTTAAAAAAATCAATATTTACCTTAGACAATGTTTCATGTTTATCTCATTTACAGTTCTAACCTTATCCATTTTCACCGGCGTTTGTTCACCTGAAAATACATTTGTAAATCGTGTGGTTCGATTATTCTAGAACAAATTAATGTATTTTGTGTGTTTAGCTATAAGCAAATAATAATAGTAGTAGTAATTCCCACAAATGTATTGTGTTCTCTAGTTGGTCACAAAGATTGGCAGGTTGCTTAACTCAGGAGCAGTCAAAACGAAGCTGGATAATGAGGGAGACAAACTAAAAGAAAAAATGAACGAAAAAAAAACAAAATATAGTAACAAAGTGCTCTCGTTGAGATTTGAACTCAAGACCTTCCGCTTACTAAACGGGTGCTCTAACCAACTGAGCTACGAGAGCTTCACGTGCCTTCGATTTTATTCCAATATATGTATTTTATAACATAAACTAAACAGCAAAACTAAATGCACGCATGGAACGTTTTGAAGCTTGCCACGTGCTGTTTAGGTTCAGAGAAACTTCGGTTCGATCAAGGAAAAAAAACTCGGTCGCGGGAGTATTTTGTACTTTTACGTTTGGTGCAGAATAAGAATAAAAGAACGAACCAAAATAAAACTTTTAATCCATCCATAGCTTGTACTACAAAACGGCTACAGTGGATGCATGATTACGAAGCTCATGCCTTGGGATGATGAAAATTTTGTTCGGTAAAGATGGATCCTAGCAGCGACGACGATCGACGGTCATGGATAGGCGCGACGACGCACGAGGAGCCGGACGGCGGCGGTCATGGCGACGCCGGGAGAGGACCAACCAGCAAGGCACGCACGCACGCATGCACTAGGGCTGGTTAGCATCGGGTGCAGCCATCCAATCACAACCTATATAGTAATATACATGATACCACGCAGAGACATATATGTGGCAAAACTTAAGGATGGCGCACAGATTATTTGACACTGATTAGTTCTATTAAATTAATCGGTGTTAAATAATTTAAAACGAAGGGAGTAACTTCCATCTAACACTGTACGAAGGAATGTCGTCATGCCAAGGCAGGGTCGGTGAATACGGAACGTTGATTATCGATCGAGAAAGAAGGCCCGAGCACACGCTCTCTATGGCATGGCAGGGTGAGAGCAACGAGGAACATAGAAAAAGGGATGGGGCGATGTAGTAAGTGTGTGGCGACCGACGACAGGTGGATTTTTTTTGTCCTTTTGACCTCAAGAAATTGTATCCACGTGATGTCAAACTGCCGAACTTTACGTTCATCATGATTCACGTTCCATCTATTTGATGCATTTGTTGCAAGCACGCATACATGTGCAGATGCATTGATGGATATTATGATGCATGTCTCTAGGTGATGGGCTCTATGTTACATGAGACTTGATGTGCTGGATGTTCGGATAGTCGGGTATTCTATGGCAGTATCTGAACCTAAAATTTATCTATCGATTATTTGGATCCATTATTCAAACACTATGGAAGTGTTGATTTCAGTTTTTCTGTTTGGATTTTTTGGTGTCGATTTTTATCTCTAGCCACAACTGTGCAGGATCACAAATTTTCCATCCAACTCGGAGGAGGTTTCGGCAAAATCACCTCCTTCCTCCCTAAGCCAGAGGAGAGGTTACCCCTGTTCAACCAACACCCAGCCCCCCCTCAGAGCCACCCACGCGCACGCTTGTCCCCGTCTCTCGCATCCTTGTGTCCGTGTCTCCCTCTCCCCTCATCCGCAGCTAAACCCTAGCTCTAGGGGTCTTGCCCGCCGATCGCAGCTGGCGTGCACCAGGCCGCGCGCGCTGCGCCGGAACACGCCTCACCCCATCCCTCCGGCAGCAGCGGCGCGCCCGCGATGAGCGCGGACTCGTACGAGCGCCTCACCGCCGAGAGCAGGCGCCGCGGCACGTGCTTCGGTGAGCCAGAGACCCGATTTTGCCTCTGGAATTCTGGAGATTCTGTGTGAAGGTTTTTGTTTTAATCTTGGGTTTTTGCGGGCGGCAGATGCGCTGATCGGGCTCGAGGAGGTGGAGGAGAGCGACGCGGAGGAGGAGGAGGAGGAGGAGGAGGAGGAAGAGGAGGATCGGGCAGCGGCGGGCGACGACCTGCCGTGCCCGTTCTGCGGCGAGGAGTTCGACGCGGTCGGGTTGTACTGCCACATCGACGGCGACCACCACGCGGAGGCCAAGGCCGGGGTAATTATTTCCTATTCCCAGCTTTCGTGGAAAGATACAACCTTTATTCCTTTCTAATCTATTAGGAGCTTTTAGTTCCGGGCCATAGATTTTACTTGCAAAGCTAAGATATTTAGGACGCGTAGGGTGCTACTGCTAACATACAAAGTGTCGTGTGTTTGAGCTACTTTTAGTTATTAAGAGTTTTTTTGTTAGGATTCTTGTTGTAGTTTTTTGGAGAGTGGCTGCGCTTGTGTGACAACCGTAGTTCTGACCCTCAGATTTTTACTAGTGAAAGTTGTGACTTTCCTGATGGAGTGCTGCTGTTTGCGTAATAAGTTAATAACACATTCAAAATATGTTTGGGCCATTTATTGTCTACTGTAAAGACAGATGCTGCTGTAAACTGCTTCTGCTTGTGTACCAAGTATACTTTGCTCTGCTTTAAGCGCAGAACCATGATTTTTAATTGTTAAGATGGGATTTTCTGGTGCACAAGCTGCTCATGCTTGTATTTCAAACACGTTTAGAGTGATCATGATGTTTGTCTGGTTGGGTCAATGTTACTTCAATGGTTGTTGTATTCAAAATTCACGCTTTTAGTGGTACACTTTTAGTGTCTTGATTAGTCTAAATTAGATGGTTTTTGTTGTTTTTTGTGCCACTTTTTTTACTGGTCCCAAATCATTTGTGCATTAAGCTACTGGCTTTTTGAACGCTAGACTTGCTTGCTGTAGCCTCCAAAAAGTTAATAGGATTGTCCTCCCCTGCTTTTATGAGCACGCCTGGTCGTTTTATGTGCTCTCTGTGTAGTGTATCCATTAATTTATATTGTCCACCGACCACCAGTGTTTCATTTTGAGTTGATAAGAACTGATATAAATATGGATTATCTTAAAATAGTTTGAGATTTCCTGATGTTCAGGGATAACTATTTGATGCATATAAACTTGAGTGGTTCTGTAAGGTATTTTAGTTAAGGTCTCCCCTTGATGTGATGGGATGCGAAGATTTGATTGTAATTTTTATGGACCACTGTTGCGTCTGAGTCCCTCAAATCCTTTTAGTTCTGGATTCAGGATTTTTGCCACAAACAGGTATTTGGGTTGTGACTAAGTGATTCTGCTAGATCATTTGTGCTCTGTAATAGTTTTTCCTTTTAGAATATATTCCTTGTTTGATTGGGTTATGCATATGCAGATTTTCTGCTAATACTCCTATCTATCCCTCTGTTATCATACACGTGACGTCTTAAAAAAATGCTTGGTTCAGTGCTCATGTGATGAAGCTGGCAGAATATACAAGAGATTTAGTTGTGTCATGCTTTTAGTTATGCAGATGAACTATGTGTTCTAATTGGTTACAGAATACAGATCAGTAGTTAGTCTTGGTAATTGCATGTGCATATTCATCAGTGAGTTCTACTGATTTAGCTCATAGTCTAGTGTGGTATTGATGCCCCCCTTGAAAAATATCCGTGTGTGTGTGTGCGCGCGTGCGTGCGTGCGTGTGTGTGCGCGCGCGCGCGTGCGCGTGTGTGTGCGTGCGTGCGCGTGTGCGCGTGCGTGCGTGTGTGTGTGTGTGCGCGCGGGCACGCGCCACACACATGTATGTGGTGCCTAGTCATACAAAGTGTATGGAAATTTTTGCACTCACATTTGTTCAATCAGGTGACATCATACTTTTTTTGTTATTGTGGTAACTGGTAATGCTGTGTTTATGAATGACTCATCTTATGGAACCAGAATGACAAGCACACCCCACTGACTAGGTTGCTATAGGAGGTTGCATGGAAGAGTTGTTGTCACGGGCATAATAGGAAAAAAAGAGTAAAATACACATAGGTCATACAATGCTTCTTTGTCCAACAAATTGTTGAATATGGCAGAATTAATGTTTGTCTGTTTCTTTTAGCTATAGTGCTTGTGGTACACAAATAATGTTTGATCCATAAAACAGGGATACCTTTTCTTTTTGAGATGTATATCATAATTGTGTACAGTCTTTTAGCTGTAGTGCTTGCGGTACACAAATAATGGTTGGTCCACAAAATGGGGGTATCTTTTCTTTTTGAGATATATACCCGAATTTCTTCAGCATATTTTTGGTCCTTAACCTTTTTCTTTGTTCATTCAGGTATGCCCAGTTTGTTCGGATAGTGTTGGGATCAACTTGGTTGCACACATCAGCTCAGAGCACCCAAGTTTCCTTAAGGTTCACATTTCTGTTAATCTTGAACAAGAGCCAAGGAGATCGACCCTTTCTTTTATTTCAGTAATTTGCACATGCATGACCAGTCAACCCTTTCAATAATCTACCAATAACAGTATGCACTTGGTGGTCAAATGTGATTGACATTAGATCATTCATTTTAACTTAACCCCCTTCACCAAATTTGACATTCAGGATAAATGGAGGAAGCGGCGAAGTTCATATGGGTCACATTTTTCAACACTTGCCTTATTGAAAAAAGACCTACATGAGAGGAACTGGCAATCCCTTCATGGCGGATCTTCACGTGCTACCTCAATGAGCACAGTGCCTGATCCTCTACTGTCTTCTTTTGTTGGTCATTCTGTTGAATTGGATGTGCCAAACGATGCACCACAAGAGCTCTTGGACGAAACAAATGTGGGAAGTGGTTCCTTGGAGAAGAAAGCAGTAGAAAGGTATGAAAATTTGTTCACAACAACAACAGCAACAAAGTCTTTTAGTTTCAAACAAGTTAGGGTAGGCTAGAGATGGAGCCCACTCGAATATATGAAAATTTGTTCACATTCGACATAAGTCATTCACCTTTTGCACTTTTTTTGTGGTGTTATGAGTTCAACCTGAAGCTGAATATGCTTATATTGGTCAACCATATATATATATATATCCAAAATGAGAATAATTTATACCCCTATAAGTTTGGAACTGTGAAGAGGCTGCTTGCTTTTGCCTGGAGGTAGGAGAGGATATGGATGCTTTGTATCAGTTATAGATCCACAATTAATTCAAAATTACTAAAAAAGGGCGTTCACCGAAGGATTATTTCTAGACATCCTTACCTTTGCTTTTACCGAGAGGCTGGTTCGAACCTAAGACCTCATGACACAAGTGGAGACACACTACCACTGTGAAATGTCCGCCCTTCTAATTCAAAATTCCTAGACAATAATAAATCTCAGTAGGTTCAAGGAACAACCTTTCTCTTTCAACTTGGTGGAATATATCTGATAAAACAGATCTTATGAAGAAACTTGCTTTACGGTGACAGTATCCATGTTCCGCATGATGATGCTCTGATACTGGTTTTGTTATTTACTAGTGCCGAGGTGCCTCTGCTTCCCGAGGTTAAGGAGGAGCGAACTAGGAGGAGCCATTTCGTTCAGGGGCTCGTATTGTCCCTGATTTTCGATGACATTTTGTGAAGAGTGGCTCACCAAAATAAGCTACGAATGTGAAAGCAGCTCTTGCTACCAGCACACAGTCATATGAAACACAAGAAGCTGCTGCTGCTGCTGCTGCTGCTGAAGAGCAAAGACATGCTTGGTTGGCAACAGATGATGTCGGGATTGCTCTAGAAATAGGACGGAAGATAAAACTGTACACATCGCTATCATATTACGTAATGCACTAGGATTTGTATAGTTTAGTGATTGCCTGCTATATTTAGGTGCGAGCAGCAGACTGGCCATAATTTATGTATATTGGGAGGTTGAATTACCGCAAAAATGTGCCTTGTTTCCTTTTCGTGCAGAGCTTTTTCCTCCGTATGTTTGTGCATTGTGCATGCGTAAATGGAAGTGTTTATTTCCTCTCCCCGTTTACATATGGTTGCTCAGAATATTCTAGGTGATATGCAATATATTTTTCAAGGTTTATCTTATTCTTAGTAATGCATAGAAGGAAAATTTGAAATGATGACTCATAATCACCCCTGTAGTCTCTGATTGCTTAATTAGTCAAGTCTGTGCGGTAAAGTTACTATTCCATCAGGGATTTGCTAATTTTCAATCGGCTGAAATTTAGAGTCATTTCACTCAACGCATACCTTCTATATCAAGATTTATCGCATGCTATTAGTTTCTTTTTCTATTTTTATAGGATTATATATTAACCAACAACAACAACAGAACCTTTGTCCGGAGCATGTTGGGGTAGACTAGACATGAAACTTAACAATTTTTTGTATATTTTTTTAAATAAAGTAAAAGAGAGAAAGAGATAAGATTAAAAAAACTAAGATTCTAGCATAATTTGCTGATTTTTATGTAGTCCTATCATAAACTAAGTCTCTAAATACATTCCAATCTCTCAAGTGTTGTTTTACCATCTTCCAAGTCAACCTTGGTAGTCCTCTACCCCTCCTAATATTTTTTCTACCTCTTAAAATCCCACTGTTAACCGGTGTTTTTTGAGGTCTCCATTGGATATGTCCAAATCACCTTAGTTGTCACCCCTAACCTATCATGAATCGTCTCGTTCTTAATTCGGTCTGTTCTTGTGTGTCTGCACATCTACCGCAACATGCGCATCTCTGTGACACTCATTTGTTGGACAAGTTGCTTTTTAGTTGGCCAACATTCCGCCTCATATAGCATAGTGGGTCTGATCACTGTCCTGTAGAACTTCTCTTTTAGCTTTTGTACGACCTTCCGATCACATAGGATTCCAGAGGCCTGTCTCCATTTCATCCACCCTATCTTGATCCTGTGACAAACATCTTCGTTAATATTGTCATTGTTTTGTAACATTGATCCTAAGTATCAAAAATAATCCCTCCTAAGTACTATTTGTTCTTGTAGACTAACATTTTTCGCTTCACAACCAACACCACTAAAGTCACACCTCATATACTCGGTATTTGTCCTACTAAGTCTAAACCTTTTGAACTCTATGTCTCCATAGCTCTAATTTCTTATCAATGTCATCCTTAGTTTCATCTACCAACACTACGTTATCGGCAAATAGCATGCATCAAGGGATATCCCCTTATATATCCTTCGACACCTCATCCATCACTTAAAAAAAGATGTATGGTCTCAAAGTTGATACTTGACGTAGTACTATCGTGATGAAAAATGTATCGGTCTCAGTATCACTTATGCGCACACTTGTCACAATATTATTGTACATATCCTTGATAACAGATATACCTGTTATTGATGCATTAGCTAAAAAGATTTATAAAATATACATGTTAGATCTAAATCTAAGATATGTGAAAATTAAGTGAAAGTAATTGCTATTTTTCTGCTGATTAAAAATTAGACTTGCTGTTTTTATATTGTCAGCGATCCCCTGGCTCATTCCAAGTCGATGGACGTCACGAATGACTCGATGACTCTTATTGCTGTTTTTGGCCAAGGTCTCCAGTTACTCACCCCCATGTGTCCAGACGTGTACAATGGAATTAAATGAGACACTATCTGTATATAGCGTCCCTCACTCTCTTCAGTTGGGTACTTGTACGCAGTCGAATCATGTCATCGGTGTCATCCAGTAAGGAGTCAGTAATCTGAAGAAGCAATGGCGGAGATGGTGGGCTCAGCTGTTGTGGAGGCGACGCTAAAGCAGGGCCTTGTCTGGCCTGATCGGCGACCAGCAGGAAGCAGTAGACGAGAAGGTGGGGCGGCTGGAGATGCATGGCGCAGACCAGGCTGGAAGCCGCGCTCGAGGCCTCCCGCGAGTGGCGCGCCCGGGACGCGTCGCTGCTGCGATGGGCGCCGGCCGGAAGCTGAAGCGCGCGGCGGCGCGCCGTCGTGGGCGAGGAGGCGGGGGCGGCGGCGCGCGCCTTCTCCTTCGCCCGCCGCCGCCGCCGTGCGCAGGAGGTTCGAGTGGTTCGCCGACGGCGCCGGCGAGTTCCTGCGGTTCGTTGTACCTGTTTCATCTTCTTAGTATATATCACCCAATGGGTTTTCAAAAAAAAAGTTCCTGCAGTTCGGGGAGCTCGGCGGCACGACGCGCCGGTGCACGTCGGCCCGCTCATCGGCCGCCTCCTCGCCGGGGAGGAGCTGCGGTACCGCGTGGTGTTCGACGGAGACGGTACCACCTGTTCTTCTGCGTGCGGCCCATCAGCCTGGAGGACCGCGGCGTGGAGGCCAAGCTCGATCCTCTTCCTGTACGAGGACGACGACGAGGCGCCGGAGAAGAAGAACCTGTGCCTAGGCCCCATCCATCATGCGCCTCCCCGAGAGCACCGACGTCACCGTCGTCCGGTGCCTTGAGCTGCCTGTCACGCCTCACTTCAGGCCCACGGCGGAGTCCGCTCAGCTCGCCGGGAGCTCGCCCGGCCAGCTGCCGACGCAGGACTTCTCCGAGAACAACCCTAGTGTTGGTTGCAGCTTGAGCCTATCAAAGACTTCGTGCTGCTGTAAAAATTATCGTAAGCTCGCATCTCTCGTGTATATATATACGTATTATGTTACAGGACGTCGGCGGCTGCAGAAACCATGAATATGCCGAGTGCAAACGCTGAATATCGTTTGTAAGGTAAGTTTCAAGATATAACTAATTCTACGCGATATCATAACGGGCTAACCATAGTAAAATTTGGCATTTCAGCATCATAAGATAGGCTCAAACAGGAACAAGTTGTGATGTCGTCTGACCCACTACCATGTACTACGTGGTCCCTAAGACCACCAAAATGCCCTTCGATTTCAGTTTGACTGATCGTTGCAAACACAATTCTCTGCAGCAGCGAACAACTGCCTGAACTTGCCACCCGAAAGGGAGATTCTCCAACTGGAAAAGTAGCACGAGAATTCTATCCACCCATAAACGGAATGTACAGAGACAATTTGTAGTTTGACCGAGGAAATGGCTTTTTTGGCAAATAACCAAAGCTGCGTAAGTCAAGAGCCTGTTGCCCGATAACATTACTGGGAAGAATCGACATAGCCATTTGAGTTACTCCAGAGAGTAGACTCCAGTTGCTTAGTGGCCGCCAATACGAGACCTGCAAAGCGGACTAATTATTTTCATGCTGGGAGACCCACAACAGGAACCATGATGGGGGTAGTAGTGCTGCATTCGTACTAGGACACATTGCAAAATAGCAGACTATAGAGGATGCGAATCCTCTTAGAGGATTTGCAGGTTAGGCAGTTTACTTTCAAGCGTGATGATCTTTTTTTTTACCTGTAAATGGAGGCGAAGGTTTCCGAGGCCTCGACTTGAACTCTGGATGGAACTGGACGCCTACATAAAACGGGTGGTCCAGTAGCTCCACAATCTGCTCATGGGTGGAGTGGAATGACAAGCTCAGGCTTTGAAAAGGAAAAAAGAAAATCATGACACAAGGGTGACTGCCTGTTTGTTTAATACCTCCATCCTGTTTCCACTCTCATCACAACCGACAAATTGAAGACCAGCTTTTTCAAGCATAGGAACAAAGGCAGGATTGACCTATTTAGATAGAAAAAAATGATAATTACTTCCAAGAAAAAAAGTAAAATGAATACAAAGAATAACATGATTTTTTCAGAAACTAAAGATTGGTAACAAACCTCATATCTGTGACGATGGCGCTCATCAACATGTGGAGGGCTTCCATACCTAACACATAGTTATGGCCAAGTTAGATGGTCAAACATGAATTTTATGCGAGGCAAATATTAGATATGGTAAATAGTTACGGGCGGCTTGCACACTATTCTACTACACTAAAGATGGATCTTAGAATGCATTGCAGTGAAAAACAATACTTCCAAGTAAGCACAGCTCCAGAAATCTTCACGAGATTCAACTCTAGTGGTAGCTTTTTTAGGCGAGTAGCAGGGGGGTCACTCTCTAAATTTTGTATAAGAGTGTGTACATTGCACATGGCCAACTCTAGCAAAACTTCTAGTGAAAGCTACTCAACCAATCATCCATTAACACTTTAGTCGTTGGTTTTGTTTTATGAATAATCAAAGTAAACTCCTCTTTAAGGGACTTCCATCAACTAAGAATCTCTAGTGGTAATGAAAAGGGATTGGATTCCAAATAAGCTGTGTTCAAGAGTGCCCAAAATAGTAGATATTAACCAAGAAAGAATCCATATCATACAGTTTTGATGTAAGACAATCAGGCTTGCGAAAGAATGTTCTCCTTGCACCCAACCGCATCGTGTTTCCCATGTGTGTTTTTGAAACCTGGACAGCCGATTGTCGAAGCATTAGATCAGAGTCATGCTCTTCCATGAACATAACATGGAAGGAATACCTCAGGCATGTACATAACAACACGGTCTGTTGTATCCTTGTTGAACTCTTCACTGTCTGCATCTACCAGGCCCAAGACCTAGCAAAGAAGTATCATGCTGAGAAGTTGTAAAGATAAGTTAATAAGTAACAAAGGAAGATCACACACATTTCTACACATCTCAATCACTGCGATCTGCATGCCCAGGCAAATACCGAGGTATGGAACTTTATTCTCACGGGCATATTTTGCAGCTGATATCATCCCTGAGATTCCACGATCCCCGAAACCTCCTGGTATCAAAACGCATGAGGAACCCTGAAATTTTCAACAGTTATGAACATTAATTACGTGAATTGAGTAAACATGTTTCAACTAGGAACCAAAGACGAATCGGATACTCACTTTAAGAGTTTCCCAGGCTTCTGCATGGGCGTCTGGTTCCTGTTAAAAAAGTGTGTCATCAAGAGGCACAGCAAAATAAATACACACAGAGAGGGAGAATAACATGCAAGTTAGGAATGCAACATTAAACTTCTGAATATAGAACATACAAAATTAGCATGCAACTGTATATACAAATGTGTAAAAGAAAACATCCTTAATATGGAACATTCTTTGAGTTAGGAAACACAATGCCATATGTTTGCAAACATAGTGGCTTACAGTTGTTGCAGTTGCATCCTCAAGATCTGAAGCTGCAATCCACTGGATTGATGGCTTCAATGAACAGGCAACACAGGCATGAAGGAGAGCCTGGAACAAATGAGACATTCAGAAATGAATTAGAACTAAATATATCATATATAGCCGATAAGACCATCTTGCATCAACAGTAATACATGGTAACATAGAAGGCCCAAAATCTCAGTTGTTTAACTATTACTGGGAAGCAATTGTTTCTACTATAGTGAGACATGGAGATAAAGTAACTTTTATACTTGTTGCACATCAGAAATAGCATAAGGTGCTTAGTCACCTTCACCACCGATAAGTATGAATCTGTCAGATTTGTATACTTCCCAACCAAAGCAATTTTAACCTGCATGATTATGATATTCATTTATATTTATTCTGCACGAGCAATATGAGTCAATCAAAAAATCAAAAAATAAAACTATATGATAACACTAACAGAGTTCTTGAGATCGTCATATGACTTAGCCATCTCTGTCCAATCTCGTAACTTAGGTGGTCCCGCAGACCTACAAAGATTAGATTAAATGATGTTGATTCCAGATATTCTTTTTATAATGTCACATCACATATGCAATTATTTGATGCCACTGCATTAGAAGTAAGATGCAGCCATCTCCCACTAAACAAAGCATTAGCAAGTCTTTCCTCATTAATAATGATGACTTCAAATATAACTCCAAATTTATATTTTTAAGCAAATTATCATCGAAATTGGCAACACATGAGATTTATCAATTGTTATGAGAAAATAACATAATATCTATCAACAGATATATCCACGTATTCTGCACGCGTTCATAAGAATTGGGCTTCTGTAATTGTCTAGCTCACCTGGCAAGGTTTAGTTGTTTGATTATCGCTTCATGGGCCTTTTGGTTCTGTAAAATAATACTTGCCAAGTTACATAACTTAAATTCAAGTGATATTGTTTCCATAGCTTTTATGTAATTTCAAAACTAAGCTCAAAGTAAGATTGCAACTCACCATAAGAATAAGTGGAACATGCCATATGTTTGGAACATCATGGATGTTAAGTATATTCTCAACCTATATCAATAGAAATAGAATGTAAGTAGGAATATGAATAAATGGCATTTCTTTTCAGATAACAATCATGGAAGCATACCGGTACATGACAAAATTGTGAAAGCTTCTCCTTGACAGATCCTATTAGAGGCTGAAAGAGCAGATAAATATAGCTCAGGTAGCATGGAACACTTAGATAAAATAAAATGGGATAGCAAAAAGAATGGTACACAGTACAGTAAATGTGTTCATTACATGTGAAAAGGATAAGTGATAGAATGAACAAAAAAGATGAAATTCTAAAACTTCCACTATTAATATTTAATACTTATTTTAAGCCTTTGCATTACCTGCGCTGACCGGCATGCTAGAATATCAGGAGTCAAGCCTAGCGCCCTTAATTCTCGTACACTGTGTTGTGTTGGCTTGGTTTTCTACAAGAAGCAAACAACAATATTAGGGTCCCTAATATAGGCAATAACCTTTCATGACAAAAGACTTAAAAAGCACAATGTCATTTTTATTCCACAAGTCAGAGAGAAGATGTAATGAGCTGAATTCTTGATTGGAGTCAACTAAATTTACCTGCTCACCAACTACACCCAACACTGGAACAAGGCTCACGTGTATAAGACAGAAATTCTCCTTGCCTGTAAAACATATAGAAGTGAGTTCCATTCGACCACGAATGCTAACAAGTACCGAACTATGTTTATTAAAAAATGGTGCTGACTATGTAGCAGATTATTGATACCGTTTGACCATGTGATAGTCCAAAAATTACTCCTTAAAAATATTAAAATAGCAGACATATTGTTTTGGAATTCTGGCGAGGGAAATCAGGAATAACTGGAGAGGGTGATTTTACTCCAACGATTCTATTACACCTCGATTTGTTTCTATCTAGGACCCTTCTTCCCTACTTTGTAGGGCTCTCCTTTCCTAATTTCAATGGCAGCATACTTTCCATATCAAGGACTCCTATTTCGTGCCTTATCTATGGAGTCCTACCCTGAAACAACTCCCAGGCACCCCCGAGCTGAACCGGCTTCCTGCTGACCATGCCTGGCCCATGCCGGGCATAGCACAGGATCATCCAACATATTTTGTACTCTAATTTATCGTCCATACGTGAAATGTATCGAAAGAAAAGGAGAAAAGAGGCCATGCGATAGAGCATATACAATGAACAGGAGACTAAAACATATCTAAGCAACAACAGCATATGGAAATCAAAACAAAAACCGGAAGTGCAGCCATACCAAGATAAAATGACAATTGACGCAAAGCTTCGATAAATAGCATCGACTCGATATCACCTGGAACAAAAGAAAAATCAATTATTATTGATACGTTAGTAATTATTAAAGTTTGGAATCACAAAATGACTCAAGATAGTACCAACAGTGCCTCCCAATTCAATAACACACACATCAGCTGGACCAGTCTGCCCATCCACAGGAACAGAGGACACTGATTGTATCCATCGTTTTATTTCATCGGTTAGATGAGGAACAAACTGGATCATTTATATGACTGTAAGTGTCTCACATTTCTCATAAGGTAATTCCACACAACGCAACCACAGAAAGAAATGACAAGGAAAATACCTGGACTGTCTTTCCAAGATAATCACCCCTTCTCTCCTTCTCAATAACAGACTGATGAATGAAAGGGAATTAACTTACTGCATGATTGCCTGAGAACAAGCAAAGCATTTTCATGCGCCAGATACTCACCTGATATATTTTCCCGTTGGTAATGTTGTTGTCCCTGGTAAGAGTAACATCTAGGAAACGTTCATAGTTCCCTAGATCCAAGTCAACCTACAAACGTCACATGTCAGGCACAGATACTATAAAAGCCAAAGAAGAGTGTACTTGCAAGCAAGCATAAAAAAAGACCGTACCTCCCCACCATCGTCAAGGACAAACACTTCACCATGCTCAAAGGGAGACATAGTGCCAGCATCTGTGTTCAAGTAAGGATCTACAAAAACAGGGCACGGGAAGTAGTAATACCAGTCCCAGAACGAATCTTAGGCACCTCAAGACCAGTTAATTAAACAGGAAGCCACATGTATTGCAAAGTCAGACATAAAAATAACTCCTCTAGTTTAGACTTTTCCCCAGCAATAAAAAATACTAAAAGGCGCCCGTCTTTAAACAGGAACCTCCCAAACGTCAACCCCAAAAGGGAAAGCATAAAAGCTTGATGGCAGTGCCCATCACCAGTAAACGTCAATCCCCAATGACCAACACGACTAAAAGACAACTAAAAGCGGCAACGAACCAGCACTGATGAGACAGCAACCCTTTACAGCTGACTTATGAGTTACTACCAACAGTTTCCTCCCGTAAGGAACCAGCTAGACAACGGATCGTGAACCCAAAAGGGCAATTTTTGTTCCTTCGACCACCCTAAATTCTGCCCAGAACCGGTAAAGAATCGTCCTTGACCGTCGCTCCACGCAGAAACCAACAAAAGAACGGTTTCACACCTGATCAGTGATTATCACAAACAGCACATGGTAAAACCCGGGCACGAGCGAAGAGAGGTGGCATGCACGCACCATTGCGCGCCGCCCGCCTCCGCCCGAGAGCCGCGATGTTCCCTAGGGTTGTAGCGGCGGGGCCAGCAGGCGCTCCCTTTTTTCACGGCAGGGAAGCAGCGGGACACGCGGAGTGGAGGAGGGAGGGAGGGAGGGGACCGCACGGACCGATCTTGATGCAGGTAACGCGGAGGCCGCAGGCCTTGAGCACGACGCCGACGCTGCTGGCGGTGACGCCCTTGCCGAGCCCGCTGACGACCCCGCCGGTGATGACGACGTACTTGGTCGCTGGCACCGGGCGGTCCCCCTCCTCCGCCATGGGGAAGCGAAGCACGGGGGAGGGAGTAGTAGCTGAGGAGAAGGAGAAGGAGAAGAAGAAGCAGGACGAGCAAGGGAAGGGAAGATTCTGCTGTTGCGCTTCCGAAACAGATGCGCTGGCGCACGCGGCACGCCCTCCCCTGCGGCTGCTTATATCTACAGTAGTGGGCTTGCCATGGATGCCGGGAGACGAGATTTGGGCCGTTGAGCGATGTGCCAGCTGAAACAGTCCAATGATAGGACAGAGGAAGAATGAGGGGTAGAGGAAATGAAAAAACAAAAGAATAAAGGGGGGCGATTGGGAGAGAAAAAGGGGAATAAAGAAATAAAAATAAAAAAAGGAAAGTATAAAAATAGAGAAAATATAGAAAAGAAAAAAGGAGAGAGAGAAAAGAAGAAAAAAAGAAAGAAGAAGAAAAGTTAAGAAACGGTTTGTTTTTTAAAAGAGTGCATATAATAGTATGAAAATGGATATAAAGAGATATAAAATATAAAATTTAAAATATACTACAGATAGATAGAAAATATTAGGAGGGATAGAGGACGACCAAGATTGACATGTGAGGAGGCAGTAAAACGAGATTTAAGAGATTGAAATGTATCTAGAGACTTAACTCATGATAGAACTGTAAGGAAAGTAGCAATTCATATGCAAGAATTTTAGTCTTTTTTTTCCTTTTTTATTGTAACTCTTATATTTCTTTATCTCTTTTATTTTATTTTAAAAAATACATATAAAAAGGTTATTGGATTTCATTTCTAGCCTACCCAACATACTTAATATAAAGACTTGGTTGTTGTTATACTGCCTCCGTTCTAAATTAATTGACATTTAGGACAAAAAAATTATTGAACTAAATTTTTTGTACTAAACATCAATTAATTTAGAACGGAGGGAGTATATTATAGATAGACGGAAGTATTCCGCGAATACTCTGGCACCATGGCCGCGAGCCTCGGCGACCGTTACGCCATCAATGGCGCGCGCGTGCTCCACTCCCTTTGTCAGCACGCCGTCCAGCCCGACCCGTGGCCTGTCGTTTCATGCCCCCCGTCGTGGTCGTCTTCTACAGTGCGCTGATGAGCCCCGTGCGCGGCGGGTCGGGCGCCGGAGATGAGTGAGCTGGGTTTCGACTTAGACTTCGATTTCTCGTGGCAGGTCCCGTCCCCCACGTCGTGGCGGCGATGTCTTCCGCCGCCGAGCTCTTCGACAACGGACAGGTCCGGCCGATGTGGCTCACATCCTTCCTCCTCCGCCCACTGGCGCTGCCTCCACTCGTCGGGGGAAGTCCTCGCCGCCCATGTGCGGGACTGCTTTCTACCGTAAAATGTACTAAAGATTTGTGGGATTATTTTTCATGAAATTTAATACACATCCAGGCAAAAAACATTTTCCAAAAATATTGGTGGGGTTGTTTTTTCAACTAAAGATTGGTGGAGTAATTTTTCATGAAATGTAACAGACATTCTTGCCAGAATGTGTGTGATGTACTCAATATTGGCGGGGTTGTTTTTCAAGAGAAACGTATTGCACACTTGTCAAAAAATGTACTGCATATCGTGGGATTATTTTTCATGAAAGTACTATACATCCTGGAGTAACACATTTTCCAAAAATGAGCATGAAGTACTAAATATTTTTAGGATTGTTTTTACGAAAAATGTATTACACATTTGTGGAATTGCTTTCCATAGAAAAATATACTAAAGATTGGTGGAATTAATTTTCATGAAATGTAGTAGACATCTTGGCAAAAAAAACATCTTCTAAAAATGTGTGTTAAGTATTAAATATAGGTGGGATTGTTTTACCTGAAAAATATATTACACACAGTTGCCAGATTGCTTTACGTAGAAAAATGTTCTAAAGATTGATGGGGGCATTTTTTATGGAACATACTATACATCCTAGCAATAAACCCATTTTCCCAATAATGTATGTGAAATACTAAATATAGGTGGGATTGTTTTTCTAGGAAAATGTGTTACAAACACTTGTCAGATTGTCTTCCATGATGTACTAAAAATTGGTAGAATTATTTTCATAAAATGTACTAGAGATCTTGAAGTACTGATTTTCATGGAACTAATTATGGCAACAAAAAGATATACGAATCGAATAAGTCATTGTTCTTCCCGACCATAACAATCCTCACCTAAAAGGATCACAATTGGTCACACGGAACTAAGGAATGAAATGCAATAGCAAGAGTCTAACTAGAAAGAAACTAACAATATTTGTAAGGGTGTCAAATATGGGAACAACTAGAATGTAAACAACTGTTTGGTGTAATCGTGAAAAAAAAACTTTCATAAGACACATGGTGTCCATCTTATGATTATTGTATTTTTTCATTTAAACCACTTCTACCTTACAACAGTTTCACACTTTATTTTTGTAATTTATGTTGCCAGGTGGAGGGGCTTAAGCGATAAATTATAGTGACCGTAGAATAAAAATCGTGCAACCTAGGAGAGTCTTTTGCACTGTTGTACCAAAGAGTTATTTGCGTTCTAGTTGTGCCCCAGCTCTTGCAACCCATTCTTCTAACGTTGGCTTCGAGCAAAGCTGGACATGTTATAAATAATTAGTAGACATCAATGCATAGTAACTACATGGCTTGTATAGAAAAATGAGTATTTGAGTCAAACTTTTCAAGGTTGAAACCTTTAAAAATAGCCTCATGTGCATTTTGGTTCTGCAGGAAACAAACGAGAATCAGAGGATATCACAAATTCATGAGGGAAAAAGGACAGTTTGAGTACAAAGAAAACAATATAGTGAGTCAGACAGCCGAGATCCATGCGGGATGAGAGGCGGGCACGGGCAAGTCTCAATGGCACAGGGAGAGAAGCCGGAGGCGGCGGCAGGATCCGGGGAGGCGACATCAATGACGGGATCCAGGCGATACAGGGCGACGGGATCCGCAGGAGCTTAGAGGTGATGGTGGGATCCGGGGAGGTATCGCCAACGACTGGATTAATTGGAGGTCAGATACGGCAACGGGATCCGAGGGAGGTAGCATTGGTGATGGGATCCAGAGGAGGTGGCATCAATGACAGGATCTGAGGGGGGGGCACTCAGAGACAGGATTCACGAGAGGCAGGAGGAAGCAATGGGATCCGAGGGTGGCGACGTTGGTGCCTAGATCTGG
The DNA here is from genome assembly GCA_030760725.1 of Neostapfia colusana. Classification (NCBI taxonomy): domain Eukaryota; kingdom Viridiplantae; phylum Streptophyta; class Magnoliopsida; order Poales; family Poaceae; genus Neostapfia; species Neostapfia colusana. The sequence goes on along the minus strand of JASWHV010000010.1, from coordinate 1,263,234 downwards.
CAGCCAGAGGATAGAGGGAGGTGACGAAGGAGGGAGTAAGGATGGCGAGAGAGGGATCCGTGTGGGCAGAGTGTCCACTTGAGAGGAGGAGAACCCTAAAAATCTTTTTATTTACTGATCTTGCAATGGGTTTCACATGCGAGATGTGGGCATGCAGGTGTGGATATGAGTTTTTCCTCTCCGTTATTTTACCCGTGGATTTGAGATCAAATCTATATATGCACGCGTGAGCGAAAATGGGATTCATATCCATGACCGTCGGGTCGGATATATGAGGTTATGCTGATAATGGATATCCATTGACAGACTTAGATATGATTGTTTTTTCTACAAAAAATTGTATTACAAAATTATGAGACTGCTTTCCGTAGGAAAATGTACTAAGTGTTGGTGGAATTGAATTTCATGAAATGTAATACACATCCTGGATTTATTTTTCTAAAATGTGTGTGATGTACTAAATATTGGTGGTATCATTTTTTCTCAAAAATTGTATTACACACTTGTGGGATTGCTTTCCACAGAGAAATGTACTAAATATTGGTGGGATAGTTTTCAATAAATGTACTAGACATCCTGGCGACAAACATATCTTCTAAAATGTGTGCGAAGCACTAAATTTGGGTAGATTTTCTTTTCTAAGAAAATTTTACTGTAAACTTGTAAGATCGCTTTTCGTGGAAGAAAACGTACTTACTGGAATTATTTTCCATGAGAAATGTATTAGACATATTGTAGCAGTTCACATTTCTATCCTCACCGTCCAGCCACCCAGCGAGTAAAGCGAGTAAAGGCGCCGCTCCCTTCCCCAACTATGCACCCCACTCGCTCACACCCTCGCTGCCACGCTCGCACGCCTGCACCCGGAGGCGAAACCCTAGCGCGAGCTCGCCGCCGTAGACCGGCCTCCTCTCGCGGCACCAAGCGCTCCTGCAGACGCGCCATCGCACGGTGAGCCTCCCCGGCTCAACCATTTCATTCCCCGCGCCTCCTTGGAAGCGCCGTCACCGGAGATGGAGCTCCGCCCACCGCCGTCGCTGCTGTTTGAGTTGTTACTTTGAGCTCAAACGGACACCACCAATGAGATACCCATGTGCTAAAACCTAGGGTTCCCCTTTTTCCACTCTGATTAGGCGCTGTTTGAGCCGAATCGACTGCTCCGTCGAGCTCCCATGGCCCCTCTGTGCGTGCCCTGGCTGGAGGAAGAAGAAAGAGTCCTGGGCCCCACCAGTCAGCCGCCAACCTTTTTTCCCATTGATTTTCTGCCCAGGAAAATTCCAGAAATTGTCCCACTTCAAAAATTCATAAAGAATTGTAGGAAGCTCCAAATATTATGAAACCGATTTTGTCGAGTCCATAAAATCCTCCTCTATAAATCTGTGATCTTTTTCTATCATGAGAACCTATAATATTTTCTGGGTGATTTAATTTCTCTAAACAATATTATCTCAATTGTGGGCCCTCTGCTGCTTTGATTGAGCCCAAATTTTGCCATCATTCTACACCTATATATGCTAGACCACCATAAAAGTTCAGATTCATTGCTCTTACAAAACTGTGTTAATTACAACAGTGGCATAATAAGGCATATTTATCTATTATTTTTATGGTGGGCCCACACTTAGGTAGTTTGACCTTAAACTTTGCAGAGTCCTTGTCATAATCCTAGAAGATTGCCATAAAAAGTTTCAGCTCCATTTCCCATGTAAATTATTTTAATTATAGGATTTGCATAATGGCAAATAAACACTAAAGCGAGAACTATATGCATGCTTAATGTGTTATATTTTAAACCTTACTACCAGCTGCTATAGTTGATCAGCATGTTGCTAAACAATCTTGAGTCACACTAAGTTGATTATTAGGTTCATTTTAATCACAATTGCACCTTATGCACCTATACAATTATGTTAACAATTAATTTTCTTTTTGCATGTATGGCATATATAAAATAGGGACCGAGGAGCTCGAGCAGGTAAAGAAAGAGGAGGAGGAAGCTCAGCTGAACCTTAACTTAAGCACTAACATAGAGCAAGGCAAGCCCCGTTTTTTCTCATAATCCTTGAATTCCTTTTATATAATCTCATATGTTCGGGTGTTATTTGGTTTAGTGCATTACGTTTAGATGTTGGATGAAACCCACTTGCATGACCATAAAGCCTTGAGTTTGAATAGGATTTAGAACCCACCAATGCTATGATAATCACCATTTCTACCACTAGAAATGAGTAAGTGGAGACTACTCATGGGGTATAGTGTCCACATGAGAGTTATGTGGATTAATCATCTTTTAATGAAATTTGAGACCAAGCGAGTATGTAGGGCAGGGATACATAGGTGTCGTATGCATAGGCTTGCTCGTGTCAATTGAGGACCGTGTCGTAGTTGACCCCTTGAAAAAGTAATGATTTTATACCGGAAGGATGCTAACATTATGAGAACTAGTAAACCGACGTACCACAAAGCCTCGTGTTAAACAATCCTGCGATCAACCTTGGTTAAATGTTGAGAGGACAATAGTTAATACTACACGGTGTATGTTTGAGACATCACGGGGGGAACCCTTTGTTCGGGCTGGTCACCTTTTTTCGCCATTGGGTGAAGTGGGAAAGTGTGGCGGCTCTCTAGGATCATAGACTATCCCCACAGACCAACACTAGTCTTTTCTGCGCACTTTATCCTCACTCGTGCGCACCCGTGAAAACTTCCCGGTCGGTCACCCATCCCCAAATTTCTCCGAGTCAAGCACGCTTAACCCCGGAGTCCTTTGTAGGTGGGCTTCCGGAAAAGAAGGTATACCTTGATGGTATGAGTATTCTATCAATCCTATTAAGCCGGAAGCCAGGATATCACACAATCCACTCCCTTAGAAGATCGACGTCCTCGTCGGCCAACGCCAAGACAGGAACATCCCCTCTTAGCCATGGCCATACGTTCAGTACTGGTATACGCATACCGTACGTCCAGTTAGCAGCATACGTACCATACCGTGTCCCACATCGAGGACCCATGCGTCATGCATACGTACCCACGTCCCTGGCCCGTACGCTACCGTATCCTTCTCACTGACCCGTACGCACCCGTGAAACTGCGAGGGTCAACTCTGATACCATTTGTGGCGGCTCTCTAGGATCATAGACTATCCCCACAGAAGAACACTAGTTTTTTCTGCGCACTTTGTCCTCACTCGTGCGCACCCGTGAAAACTTCCCGGTCGGTCACCCATCCCCAAATGTCTCCGAGCCAAGCACGCTTAACCTCGGAGTTCTTTGCAGTGGGCTTCCGGAAAAGAAAGTATACCTTGATGGTATGAGTATTCTATCAATCCTATTAAGCCGGGAGCCAGAATATCACACAATAAAAGGCTGTGGTGGACCGGAATCCGCTCATCCAGGATCATAGAGGGTGGTGCCGCACGATGCGACACCTGACAGCACACATCATAAGGACACCTTTTATTACATGGGAAACCAACTGAAACTGTACAAACTAGTACAATACTGAGTTACAAACTAGTGTCTTTATTACAGCGGAAGTCTAATTTATACAACTCACGCCCGCCTATCTAGCAAAAGTCGGTTGCCCAGCCCTAGGGCAACCCACACTAGCTGCACTCCTCAACTCAGCGCGGCGTGTACGGCTCCCACTCAGCCGTAGTACCTGACGGCGGGTAACCCTCGCCGGTGGACTCGTAACCCGAGTCCGTGGGTGGTTCCTCACATGAAAAACACTTAAGCAGCAACCGTGAGCACAATGGCTCAACAAGACTTAACCGACTCACCTAGGCATGAAACTCTACATGTAGGGTATAATGGACATGGGATGGTAAAATTTCAGCAAATGGACACGCCTATAGTTGATCCTTAGTTCCTCTTTTAGCCACAAGTTAACAGTTTATGAATCTGAAATTTAGTAAGCTATATTTAGTGGCACACATGTAACAGTACAATTATATCATATAGCAGACTTTAATCATAGCATTCCATAATTTATCTACGTTACGACGCAGTGAACAAGCGGTACCCATCACCGCGAGGGACGGCGCGACTCGATATACACCTGCAGGGAGACCCAAAGAGCACGTCACGTACGCCCACCCGTGGAGCTGCATAACACGCTCACTCGATGTCGTACGAGACAACCTTTCACCCAACAGCCCAAACGTCAAACCGGTCGCACCGAAACGGTCAGGAGGTTCTCTACACGGAGCATCTCTCTATGCCCATTAGCGGATTTCCACCTTGCTAACCTCAACCTACACCTATAAATCGGTGTGCTATGCCTCGACGCCCGGAGGTTTAGGTTACATCGGTTTATCGGGGCCCATATATCCGATATGCCTTCAGTACGTTCAATACTTGTTTAGCAGGACCGCACACGGATCGGTCCTCAATCGACACGGACAGGGCTGCACACACAAGACTTCCTCTTGCTGCGCCCTAACCCCTGCCTAGTCTCATTTTCGTTACTAAAGTGATCTCACATCACTCAACCGCACCAGTGTGTACCAAGCCTAAACTCGCGAGTAGATTCCAACTACTCAACTTGTACCGAAGTCCTATGAATCATTAAGCATAGCCTGTCTACTTGAGGTCTTAGACACTACCCTCACTCTTATAGGAAACTTTTGGGTTATGCAAGTGGGGTTCCATCCATCCTATACCTAATGCACATTCATACTTCATACGAAACATGCAAAGCAAAACTTATAAAAGGGTTAATGCAAACCGGGGCTTGCCTTGTTGCTGCTGGTCAGTAGTTAGGTCTTCGTCCGGAAGGAGGAAGTCGAGCACTTCCGGAGTCTCCTCGCCTTCAGCGACTACACGTTAATGAGATACTACATGTCAATTCAAATGCAATGTGTAAACTTGAATGAGTAATTACTAATAACTCAAGCTAGCCCTCCCCTTTGGTTCTGAAATTTTTATGGTGGCTTGGTAGGGTCCTAACCAGAGTCTTGACCAAGTTTCATTTGAAACAAAGCTCATTTGAGCCTTGTACAAATAAAAGCCTATTTGGTCAATATTTGAGCCTCTAAGTAATTCCATGGGTGTTCATGGCTCCAACCATTACTTTATGAAAACTATAATTTAAGATTATTCTAATGGAATTGGTTTCATGTACTTTGAAGGATACTAGAGGAAGTTATGCCCTAAACAAGTTTTTGAGAAAATCTGAAAAATGTTTCTGTTCATTTTTCTATTTCCTCAGGGCAGTCCTCTTAATCACCCCATTAGGGGGACTAAATAAACTTGTATGAGTCTGAAAATTTTACTGTGACTCAATGATTTTCCAATGACCCTCTCAGCCAAATTTCAGCATTTTTCATAAAGTAATTCTCCAGATAAAATTCCCAACAATTTAAACTTTAGGGAATTAATTCTGGAAAACTATTAAGTTTCATGAGCTGAAATTAGTATCTGGAAAGTAATCAGAATCCTTAGTTCAGCAAAATTTGGTTCACTGAATTTGGAGCTTCCTACACAAAGTTATGAATTTCTAAAGTTTGGGCTTAAACTGGAATTCTTTTGCTATTAGAAAAGGACCTGGGCCCACACTTTAAATCTCAGCCAGTGAAAACCGAGAACACACGGGGTTACTGAGTTCCCACGGTGTAGCCACAAAAGATAAGCATCCACAGAGGATCTCAGCTCAACCGCCGAGTGGCTGACAGGTGGGGCCGACACCTCGTCTTCAACCTCCCGCTCACTTCTTTCCGCGCGCGCTCTCCTCGCCGGCCGTTTCTCCTCCCCCTCGGCCCCTCCCTCCTAAGCCATCTTCCGGCCTACCTTTCACCGCCTAGGGGTTTTGAGGGTCGGGGAAACCGTTCCCGAGGTCGGTGTGAGCTCTAAAGGTCCCTAGAAGTCGGGCGACGGGCGGCGGCTTCGGATCAAGTCCGGCGACGTCGGCTGGTGGCTCTAGCCAGCCAAAACCTCGAGGGGTGGGCTCTAAAGCATCCTCGGATGCTAGGGAAACCCGACAACGACACAGTCGAGCGCGGAAACGTCGGCTACCATGAGTTCACCGTGCGCCCGAGAGTGGTGGCGATGATCGAGCTCGGGAAGACTAGAATTTCTTGGCCTCTTATGCGTTTAAGGCTAGGGTTGTGAAGGGAAATCGACTTCTAGCCAGTCTAGTTCATGTGTGCACGGTTTGGTGGCCTAAAAACAAGAATCGCGATGGAATTTTTAGGATTTCTCACCCGGGGCCACCTTACACGGGCCGAGAGGAAATCGCCAAATTCCTGCTCGACTGATCACGGCTTGAGTTGAGGTTCAGCGAGGAGCAGCAGGGGTCTCTGACGCTCCTCTGAGTGTCCTAGATCGGGCGTGAAAGCCCCTCGGTTGGGCTGTCACCGTGAGCCAAGCTACGGCAGTTTCCTCGGTTGTTGCTAAGAGCCGCTGAGCTAGGGTTGGGGAGGGCTGAACTCGAGCGTTCTTGCGTTGAGGAGGTAGAGGACGAGCGACCGGGGTGGTTTTGCTGCTCGGAAGGCGCTGTACGCGGTGGTTTTTTCGGGTTCTTGATCGAGTGCAAGCAGCGGCGTGTACTCGGTCGTTTCTCGGGCAATAGGATACGGCGCCTCGGTTTGGCGGTGTTTGTGCGTGGTGATCGACTCGGAAGCAGCTGGTCAGCGCGAGGGAGGAAGCAGGAGGTGGCTGCGTAGCCTCACGCGGGGGCTTCCGGAGGATCGTCTCGGTGGCACGCCGGGAGCGATTGCTTCGGCGAGAAACTGAGCCCGTTCGGCTGGGAAACAACTCCCCCACTGACCTGTGGGTCCCCCTCCCCTCTAATCCCCTTTCCAATTTTTTCATTTCTGTTGGTACTCAAATATCCCTAGCTACTCGCAATTGAATGTGAGGCTTAGCCCCCAAGTCTTGGTTTGAATTTGAATCCTCAAGTTTGAACTTTGTATGGCTAAATTTGCTTCATGTTTGAACTGAAATTCAAATTCAGTTTTGAATTATTGCAAATTTAGCTCCCGACAAGATGAAGTCCAATGGGAATGAAAATTGGTGGACTAACTCAGAAAAATATGCTGAGTTTGAATATGAAGCCAACTTTTGAATTTAAGTGATGAAAGTTGTTGCAATTTGAATTTACATTCAAATTGGCCCCTTTTTTCAAATGCCTCCAAAAGTGCCTCAAAGAGTGTTGGATTTGCATGAAACTTGGCCTGAACCTTCCCAAGACTTTTTAAGTTCTAGGGGTGAGCTCAACCTCTCATGTTCCCTACTTTGTGAAAGTTAGGGCTTTCCCCTCTAATCACTCTTTTGAAGGAGGTTACTTGCTCTTCACAATTCTTCAAAAAATATTCACAACAAAAACTGTTGTGTTGTGAGGTGATGAAAAGTTTTTGTAAGTCCCTTTTCTCGGGCTTTTACATCCCTCCCCCCTTAAAAGAATCTTGTCCCGAGATTACAAAAGAAGAGACAACGATGTAATAGGAACTCACCCATGTTGAGATGCCATGAACTCCGGGTAATTTGAGCGAAGGAATTCCTCGCTCTCCCACATCGCTTCTTCGGCGGTGTGGTTGTTCCAGAGTATCTTGTAGAACCACAACGTTCGACTACGCGTGGTCCGGGCTTTCTCATCAATAATTGCCACCGGATACTCATCATACGTCAAGTCCAGTTGCAATTCGCCGATGTCTTCGGTAGGAACAGCGGCTGTATGCTTCAGACATTTTCGCAGTTGCGAAACATGGAAAACATCATGAACACCAACAAGAGATGCTGGTAGCTCTAGTCTATACACCGCCGGTCCGCACTTCTCGGTGATAGCATAGGGTCCAATGAAACGGGGAGCGAGCTTCCTCTTCACACCGAACCGGTGCACGCCCTTCATCGGAGACACACGGAGGTACACATGCTCTCCGACATCAAAGTGCAGCGGTCTACGCCTCTTATCAGCGTAGCTTTTCTGCCGGGATTGAGTGGCCTTCAAGTTGGCTTGAATCATCCGAACGCGCTCTTCGGCGTCGTTCACCACGTCAACCCCGTTGTGACCCTTTCACCGGAGTCGCACCAGTTTAATGGGGTGCGGCATTTTCGACCGTAGAGAGCTTCATATGGTGCCATTTTGATACTCGCCTGATAGCCGTTATTGTATGAGAATTCCTCCAACGGTAGGTGATCATCCCAGTTCCTACCGTGGCGGATGGCACATGCTCTCAACATGTCTTCCAGTACTTGATTTACCCTTTCTGTTTGGTCATCGGTCTGAGGGTGATTGGCGGAGCTTCTAATCAACTTAGTACCCAATGCAGCGTGCAACTGCTCCCAAAAGCGAGACACAAATAATGCCCCTCGATCTGAGACTATGGTCTTGGATACTCCATATAAGCATAAAATTTTCGCTATGCACAGCTCCGCATATTTGCCGGCATTGTAACATGTATGCACCGGGATGAAGTGAGCCGTCTTGGTCAACCAGTCAACGATTACCCAAATGGAATCATGCTTGTTGGACGTCAGGGGTAATCCCACAATGAAATCTATGCTCACATCTTCCCATTTCCATGCCGGGATCTTCAGGGGTTGCAACAGCCCTGATTTTCTCATATGATCAGCCTTCACTCGTCTACACGTATCACACTCAGATACGTACTGCGCTACCTCCCGCTTCATCCGCGTCCACCAAAATTTCTTTTTCAAATCTTGGTACATTTTGTTGCTGCCTGGATGAATGGAGTATTTAGACAAGTGAGCTTCATCGAGGATCTTTCTCCTCAGCTCCATATCCCGGGGTATGACTATTTGGTCATTGAACCATAGTGTCCCCTCATCATCTTTCCGGAAACACTTGATCTCCCCATTGTCTATCCGTCTCCGAAGATGTGCCATGCCCTTATCAATCTTCTGAGCTGCAATGATGTCCTCCCTAATAGTAGGGATGAGGGCAAGGTTGTAGAGCGATCCATAAGGGACCAAGTACAAACTCAACTCTTCCTCTCCCACAGGGGTAATGGTGAGGTTATGGACATGTGATTTCCGACTCAGCGCGTCGGCAACCACATTCGCCTTGCCGGGGTGGTAATGAATCTCAATCTCATAGTCTTTGATTAGTTCTAACCACCTCCTTTGCCTCATATTTAGCTCCTTCTGGGTGAAAATATACTTCAGGCTCTTGTGGTCGGTGTAGAGATGCACCAGGTTCCCCAGGAGATAGTGCCTCCACATTTTCAGCGCCAAAACCACTGCAGCAAGCTCAAGATCATGAGTCGGATAGTGCTGCTGATAGTTCCGAAGTTGGCATGAGCCATATGCGACCACACGTCCTTCATGCATCAACACGCAGCCGAGCCCAATACCGGACGCGTCACAATACACGTCGAAGGGCTTGGTTGTATCCGGTTTAGCTAAGACCGGGGCTGTTGTGAGATGCTTCACTAATGCTTGGAACGCTCCTTCACACGCCGTGTTCCAAACATATTTTGTTCCTTTCTTCAGCAATTCTGTCATCGGCTTAGCAAACTTGGAGAAACTCGGAATGAATCTCCGATAGTATCCCGCTAAGCCGAGGAAGCTTCTGACTTCATGGACTGAAGTGGGAGCTTTCCATTTCAGCACTTGCTCTATTTTGCTTGGGTCAACCGCAATACCTTCCGCTGAGATGATATGTCCCAGAAATGGAACTTGGCTGATCCAAAACTCACATTTGCTGAACTTGGAGTATAGCTTATGGTCCCGTAGGCATTGAAGAACAATCCTCAAGTGTTTGGCGTGTTCTGCTTCTGTCTTGGAATAAACCAAGATATCATCAATGAAAACACCACCACAAACTTGTCCAGCTCCGGCATGAACACCGAGTTCATGAGATACATAAAATGTGCTGGAGCATTTGTGAGACCAAAAGACATGACGAGATATTCGTATAAGCCATATCTCGTCGAGAAAGCCGTCTTCAGGATATCCTCCGCCCGGATCTTTATCTGATGATATCCAGAGCGAAGGTCCATCTTGGAGAACACACTTGCACCCACAAGTTGATCGAACAATATGTCGATGCGGGGTAGTGGGTACTTATTCTTGATGGTGACGGCGTTGAGCGGCCGTTAGTCCACACACAGCCTCAAGGTTTCATCCTTCTTCACGAACAGCGCCGAGCACCCCCAAGGCGAGGAACTCGGCCTAATGAAGCCCTTGCTCAATAGATCATTGAGTTGTTCTTTCAGTTCAGCCAGCTCATTTGAAGCCATTTTGTATGGTCTCCGTGATATGGGCGTAGTCCCGGGTGCAAGTTCAATCTTGAACTCGACATCTCGCTTAGGTGGCATGCCCGGAAGATCATCCGGGAACACGTCGGGATACTCCCGGACTACGAGGATGTCCTCTAACTTGAGAGCTTCAGTATTATTGATTGCTGAAACTTCCCGGACTGGATTGTCTAACACCATGGAGTGTGGATGGTGGAATGGAGAATTCAGATGAACCGTCCATGTCCGAGTATTCAGGACATCACCATGGTAGTTTAGCCATGACATCCCTAAGATTGCATCAATCTTTTGCCCCGTAAGGATTATTAAGGTGGTGGGATACAGCTGCCCACCTAAGCACATAGGTGCTTTTGGAATCATCATATTTGCTGAAATCTTCCCTCCCGGTGAGCAGATCATATATGTGCAGTCGGTTGGGAATACTTGCATTTGATGCTTAGCCACATAGGATGCACTTATAAAACTGTGGGTTGCACCAGAATCGAACAATATGATGATGGCTTGATCGTTGAGAGTGAACGTACCCGCCAGCACATTGTCTCCCTCCAGGGCGTCCTCATTGTCGAGGTTGTGAACGCCCCCTGTCCGCTGACCAACCTTTTTGACCGGAGGTCGGCCTCGAGCACCGCCCTGGAACTGGGCTTGCCCGCTGCTCTGCTGCCCCTGGGGACAGTCCTTCGCGAAATGGCCCGCCTGGCCACACGTGAAGCAAGTGAAGCGGGGCGGTCCTCTGCTGATCGGCAGACGGAAGCCCGGGGCGCGTTGTGGCGGTGGGAACGCCCGGGGTATCGTTTGCTTCTGCTGTTGTGGTCTCGGTGGTGGCATTGGCGGTCGGAACGGAGGTGACTGGAAAGAACGTCCCCCGAACTGCTGAGGTTGCGCCGGTGGATGCCACTGCTGCCCGGATGGTGTCCGATACACCATGCGGTACTTCTGAGGAGCGCCACCTCCACTGCTGGGTGGAGCGTTGCGCTTCCGCTGCTCAGCAGCCAACTCCCGCTGAGCGTCCTCTTGCATAATCGCGGCATTGACGAGGTCGTTGAAGGTGCCGCGATTCCACTGACCGAGATGCGTCTTCATCTCGAGGTGTAACCCCCGATAGAAATGCTCCCGCTTCTTCTCCTCGGTGGAGACGTAATCCGACGCATATTTCGCCAGATGGTTGAAGGCACGGGAGTAGTCGTGAGCACTCCTCCCGCCCTGCTTCAGCTCCAAGAATTCTTGGAACTTCCTCTTCATTATCCCGGGAGGAATATGATAGGCGCGGAACGCCTCCCGGAACTCTTCCCACTCCACGGCATGGCCAGCCGGATGTGAGGCGACATAGTTCGCCCACCATGCACCAGCGGCACCGTGAAGCTGCTGCGCCGCGAATAGAGTCTTTTGCCGCTCCGTACATTGGAGCAGCCCGAACTTGGACTCTATTATCCGCAGGCAGTTGTCGGCCTCCAGTGGTTCTTTTGCTTCAGTGAACACTAGAGGGTGCGTACTCATGAAGTCCGAGTACGACACATCACGGGGCTCACGAGGCCCCCTCTCTTGACGCCCCCCTCTGCCTGGGACGTATTCTGCACGATCGTGCGGAGCAGGTCGGTCTGCTCCTCACGACCACCCACCAGTGCCGCTATGACATCCGCTAGGGTAAGCGGAGGCGGCGGTGGTGGTTGCTGCTGCGGGGTGCTGTCGTAGGCAGGTGCCTGGGAGTCATCGCCTCCCTGCTGGCTAGAGCCACCAACCTCGTGTGTGGTCCTAGTGCGAACCATCTGCAACCATACAACAATAAACATCAGTCCCGCAACATATTCCACGCAGTCCAATACAATGGCGTAAAACATAATGACAATAAAATCATGCGATACATCTCGTATACAGATAAGGTAATAACTTTACACAAGCTACACCATTACTAGACCAATTACAACCTAGTTTAAATCCAAATTGAAGGACTTCCTCTTTGGAAGTTCATCACAACTAGGTTTGGTCACTACGAGACGTTACTATCGCCTTGTCATCACGTATACTACCCTTTTATTTTCAATACGACACAAACATGGTCTCTAGTAAAAGAAACTTGAGTGAGACCTATACTCAAATCTTTCCCTAGTTGAATATAACCTCTCATAAGTATTTTCTACCTTGTTGGAAGTACTTAAACCCCCTTAGGGTACAACAATCTCTCTAATGAGTTCAACTGTCATCCCTCTGTCAGAATGACCAGTTTCTACACATTCAAGATTTTGACCTGGTTCTGGGCCTTTTCATGACTCAAGCTGAATACCAAAGTTAAATTTAACTTCAGTATCTTTCCAACGAATACTTATTTGCCCTCAGATCAGCTCTAGTTTAAAAGTTATGGTAATTCAAAGTCAACAAAATTTCTGGAAGAATTTCAACAGCACCTCCTTTGGGAAGTTGCCGTTTTCAACTCATATTTCCACTGCATTCCGTGCTGCAAATACAGAAACTTTGAATTACAAAGATGTAACACATCTCCTACCCTTTCCAAATATGTGTCATATGAAAATTTTAGATTTTTCTACAGGAAGTTATGCTTGAAAAACAGAACAGTCCAGAGAGTGTTTAACTCTGTCCTGGTTCTGGACAGTTTACATTCCTCTGGAATTTAGGTCATCTTAAGATGTGTTTCAGCTCTGGAAGTCTACCACAAAGTTGTATAGTACTTAAATACCTTTCCAGAACTATATACCACACCTCTGTGGGCTTAAATACCTGTGAGGCATGCTCTGTTAAAATTCAGCAAACTTGCTGTCAAAACAGAGCACTCTGTTTTTCAATCCTTTAGAACCACACTGATCAACTATCAAATTTTTCTACCCAACCAGTTCCTAAATGTTGAAACTTAGTGATTTTAATTCCTTGTTATCATTATCTTTCATGCACATGTCTATGATATGTCGGTACCATGTTCCTCACAAAATAAAATCCTAACCGGATTATACCGGCATATACGTCTCAAGTGTGGCACTAAACGGTCTCTCGCACACGTTTACTACACGGATACATACGTGGTTAGTACCTACAGAAGACCACACAATAGTGATGCACTCAAAGGTTGTGTTTCCATTTTAGGCAGGACCATATTTGAAATTAAATACAAATGCCCGTATCATTGCCATACGACCGTCCTTGAGTTAAGTCACGTCTCAAGGTACGTGATCATGTTTCAACACCACACGACGGGGAACCCGAGTAGATCATGAATGGGTCGTCATGGTTGGGAATGTTATCAACCCAACATATACCACCTACTGCCCTGCAGGGCACGCCGATGGCAAGCGATGCGTATGTCCTCCTGGGCTAATTCTAGACGAATACACTCTCGCGTTACTGACCACGCGATGGGGTCTCCACTTACTTGCCTAATGCACATTAGGGATCAACGTTTCATATGAACCCAGAACATGAAGAGTCCAAGAGTTTCATATTGACGTCTCACACCAAGTTGTGAGGTTTATCCCTGAACCACATTCCTCATCAGGGGAGCTAACCGAAATTGAACCGCTTTCGGTGGCGTTCCTTACCATTCTTACCAGAGTGTAGGTGCATCGTTACATAATGAAAATTCAGAATTAAAACACATATGTTAGTCTTGCCACTTTAAGTAACTATGCTAATATAGTCCTTACTTAGGCAACTACCGAATCCTCACCGTAAACCTAAGTTTTCCCGTAATACAGTCCTTAAGTATTGTGCTATCCCAATGCGGCTCTGATACCAGGCCATGGCGGACCGGAATCCGCTCATCCAGGATCACAGATGGTGGTGCCGCACGATGCGACACCTGACAACACACATCATAAGGACACCTTTTATTACATGGGAAACCAACTGAAACTATACAAACTAGTAAAATACTCAGTTACAAACTAGTGTCTTTATTACACAGCGGAAGTCCAATTTATACAACTCGCGCCCTCCTATCTAACAAAAGTCGGTTGTCCAGCCCTAGGGAAACCCACACTAGCTGCACTCCTCAGCTCAGCGCAGCGTGTACGGCTCCTACTCAGCCGTGGTACCTGACGGTGGGTAATCCTCGCCGGTGGACTCGCAATCCGAGTCCGTGGGTGGCTCCTCACCTGAAAAACACTTAAGAAGCAACCGTGAGCAAGATGGCTCGACAAGACTTAACCGACTCACCTAGGCATGAAACTCTACAAGTAGGGTATAATGAACATCGGATGGTAAAATTTCAGCAAATGGACACGCCTATAATTGATCCTTAGTTCCTCTTTTAGTCACAAGTTAACAATTTATGAATCTGAAATTTAGTAAGCTATATTTAGTGGCACACATGTAACAATACAATTATATCATACAACAGACTTTAATCATAGCATTCCATAATTTATCTACGTTACAACACAGTGAACAAGCGGTACTCGTCACCGTGAGGGACGGCGAATTGACTCGATATACACCTGCAGGGAGACCCAAAGAGCACGTGACGTACGCCCACCCGTGGAGCTGCACAACACGCTCACTCGATGTTGTATGACACAACCTTTCACCCAATAGCCCAAACGTCGAACCGGTCGCACCAAAACGGACAGGAGATTCCCTACACGGAGCATCTCTCTATGCCCGTTAGCGGATTTCCACCTTGCTGCCCTCAACCTACACCTATAAATCGGTGTGCTATGCCTCGACGTCCGGAGGTTTAGGTTACATCGGTTTATCGGGGCCCATATATCCGATATGCCTTCGGTACATTTAATACTTGTTCAGCAGGGCCGCACACGGATCGGTCCTCAATCGACACGGACAGGGCTGCGCACACAAGACTTCCTCTTGCTGCGCCCTAGGCCCTGCCTAGTCTCATTTTCATTACTAAAGTGATCTCACATCACTCAACCGCACCCGTGTGTACCAAACCTAAACTCGCGAGTAGATTCCAACTACTCGACTTGTACCGAAGTCCTATGAATCATTAAGCATAGCCTGTCTACTTGAGGTCTTAGACACTACCCTCACTCTTATAGGAAACTTTTGGGTTATGCAAGTGGGGTTCCATCCATCCTATACCTAATGCACATTCATACTTCATACGAAACATGTAAACAAAGAAAAACTTATAAAAGGGTTAATGCAAATCGGGGCTTGCCTTGTTGCTGCTGGTCAGTAGTTAGGCCTTCGTCCCAAAGAAGAAAGTCGAGCACTTCCGGAGTCTTCTCGCCTTCAGCGACTACGCGTTAATGAGAAACTACATGTCAATTCAAATGCAATGTGTAAACTTGAATGAGTAATTACTAATAACTCTAGCTAGCCCTCCCCTTTGGTTCTGAAATTTTTATGGTGGCTTGGTAGGGTCCTAACCAGAGTCTTGACCAAGTTTCATTTGAAACAAAGTTCATTTGAGTCTTGTACAAATAAAAGCCTATTTGGTCAATATTTGAGCCTCTAAGTAATTCCAGGGGTTTTCATGGCTCCAACCATTACTTTCTGGAAACTAGAATTTAAGATTGTTCTGACGGAATTGGTTTCATGTACTTTGAAGAATCCTATAGGAAGTTATGCCCTAAACAATTTTTTGAGAAAATCTGAAAAATGTTTCTGTTCATTTTTCTATTTTCTCAGGGCAGTCCTCTTAATCACCTCATTAGGGGGACTAAATGAACCTGTATGAGTCTGAAAACTTTACTGTGACTCAAGGATTTTCCAATGACCCTCTCAGCCAAATTTTAGCATTTTTCATAAAGTAATTCTCCAGATAAAATTCCCAACAGTTTAAACTTTAGGGAATTAATTCTGGAAAACTATTAAGTTTCATGAGCTGAAATTGGTATTGCTTGAAAGTACTCAGAATCCTGAGTTCAGCAAAATTTGGTTCACTGAATTTGGAGCTTCCTACACAAAGTTATGAATTTCTAAATTTTGGGCTTAAACTGGAATTGTTTTGCTATTGGAAAAGGACCTGGGCCCACACTTTAAATCTCAGCCAGTGAAAACCGAGAACACACGGGGTTACTGAGTTCCCACGGTGTAGCCACAAAATATCAGCAGCCACAGAGGATCTCAGCTCAACCGCCGAGTGGCTGACAGGTGGGGCCGGCACCTCGTCTTCAACCTCCCGCTCACTCTTCCCGCGCGCGCTCTCCTCGCCGGCCGTTTCTCCTCCCCCTCGGTCCCTCCCTCCTAAGCCATCTTCCGGCCTACCTTTCACCGCCTAGGGGTTTTGAGGGTCGGGGAAACCGTTCCCAGGGTCGGTGTGAGCTCTAAAGGTCCCCAGAAGTCGGGCGACGGGCGGCGGCTTCGGATCGAGTCCGGCGACGTCGGCTGGTGGCCCTAGCCCGCCAAAACCTCGAGGGGTGGGCTCTAAAGCATCCTCGTATGCTAGGGAAACCCGACAACGACACAACCGAGCGCGGAAACCTCGGCTACCATGAGTTCACTGTGCGCCCGAGCGTGGTGGCGACGATGGAGCTCGGGAAGACTAGAATTTCTTGGCCTCTATGGCATTTAAGGCTAGGGTTGTGAAGGGAAATTGACCGCTAGCCAGTCTAGTTCATGTGTGCACAGTTTGGTGGCCTAAAAACAAGAATCGCGATGGAATTTTTAGGATTTCTCAGCCGGGGTCACCTTACACGGGCCGAGAGGAAATTGCCAAATTCCTGCTCGACTGATCACGGCTTGAGTTGAGGTTCGGCGAGGAGCAGCAGGGGTCTCCGTCGCTCCTCTAAGTGTCCTAGCTCCGGCGTGAAAGCCCCTCGGTTGGGCTGTCACCGTGAGCCGAGCTACGACAGTTTCCTCGGTTGTTGCTAAGAGCCGCTGAGCTAAGGTTGGGGAGGGCTGAACTCGAGCGTTCTTGTGTTGAGGAGGCAGAGGACGAGCGACCGGGGTGGTTTTGCTGCTCGGAAGGCGCTGTACGCGGTGGTTTTGCCGGGTTCTTGATCGAGTGCAAGTGGCGGCATGTACTCAGTCGTTTCTCGGGCAATAGGATACGGCGCCTCGGTTTGGCGGTGTTTGTGCGTGGTGATCGACTCGGAAGCAGCTGGCCAGCGCGAGGGAGGAAGCAGGAGGTGGCTGCGTAGCCTCACACGGGGGCGTCCGGAGGATCGTCTCGGTGGCGTGCCGGGATCGATTGCTTCGGCGAGAAACTGAGCCCGTTCGGCTGGGAAACAACTCCCCCACTGACCTGTGGGTCCCCCTCCCCTCTAATCCCCTTTCCAATTTTTTCATTTCTGTTGGTACTCAAATATCCCCAGCTACTCACAATTGAATGTGAGGCTTAGCCCCCCAAGTCTTGGTTTGAATTTGAATCCTCAAGTTTGAACTTTGTTTGGCTAAATTTACTTCATGTTTGAACTGAAATTCAAATTCACTTTTGAATTATTGCAAATTTAGCTCCCGGCAAGATGAAGTCCAATGGGGATGAAAATTGGTGGACTAACTCAGAAAAATATGCTGAGTTTCAATATGAAGCTAACTTTTGAATTTAAGTGATGAAAGTTGTTGCAATTTGAATTTACATTCAAATTGGCCCCTTTTTTCAAATGGCTCCAAAAGTGCCTCAAAGAGTGTTGGATTTGCATGAAACATGGCCTGAACCTTCCCAAGACCTTTTAAGTTCTAGGGGTTAGCTCAACCTCTCATCTTCATGTGTAGAAACCCTACTTTGTGAAAGTTAGGGCTTCCCCTCTAATCACTCTTTTGAAGGAGGTTACTTGCTCTTCACAATTCGTCACAAAGTATTCACAACAAAACTGTTGTGTTGTGAGGTAATGAAAAGTTTTTGTAAGTCCCTTTTCTCGGGCTTTTACAGAAAGGTTTGCCACATACGATTTGAGTGAAAGCGTCGTGCGTCTTCAAAAGTGCATATGTGTCATTTTTTCGGGTTATGTTCTGTAGAATAAAACCATTTATTTGAATCGCCGTTCACTTACGATAAAAATGAGTCTGCTTGTTTAAGTCGTCGTCACGTAGTAACAACTGGCTTAATATTAAGATTCAATGATTGTGAAATTGTAAATTCCAAATTTGGTTGCACTTTTGTATGTTTAGTTATAGTTGCTAATTAAGTTTACACTTTTATTAACCATTAACTTGAGGCTAAAATGTGACCACCCTGCTAATGTTAATGCTTTTATGCTATCCACTATCTTTGTGGACAAGTAATTGATCTTGCATACTAGTATGGTCTAGAAATTTTTTCATCTTATAAGTGTTGCTAAGCTTAGTAGCTTACCAGTTTGTTGATCCTATTTTTCAGATGAGTCCCTTCTTTATGAGAACGATGCATATGAGGACTTCCCTAATATTGCACCACCGTCCGAGTGATGGGTGACACAATGGGAGCCCGAGTCGCCGCCGGCTTGATTTGTGTGTTGCTAGTACGGCGTGCCATTGGGCTATGGCGCGCTGTTTTGCTAAATATCGTTATTAGAGAATACTCCGTTACTACTTGTATTTTGCTACTCTCATGTATTTTGTAACATTTAACCTACGTACGACACTTGAAAACTTTATGTATGTTATTTTTAAATTATATCGCTTTTATATGTAATTGTCGGTGATGCATCGCGTGTCACCATCCCATGCAAAGATCCTGTGGCGTGATTGTGTCGGTTGCTTTCTGGTAACCGGCCGCCACATGTATTGGCAAAAAACATTTTCTAAAAATGTGTGTGTGAATACTAAATATTAGTGGGATTATTTTTTCAAGAAATGTATTAGACATCCTTCTGAAAAAATCGGCGCACACTAGTGCCACCAACTTCCTTTGCGTCCTGATGTTCATGCACTTTCATGGTCAACTTCCCTTGAACCACCCGGTGCTGGTCTTCCTTAGTGACGACATCGTGCTAAAAGATTGACAGGTTCAGAGAACGGAGATTGACTTCTGTGTAAAGAAGATATTGCCGCGGGGGGGGGGGGGGGGGGGGGGATGCAAGATAGGATGGAATAATGTTTGGAAACTGTTAAATCGCGATGGCCTCGGCATTCTGGACAAGGAAAAGTTTGGTAGGGCGATGAGAATCAGATGGTTTTGGCTCCAATGGCAGACCCCCAGGAGGCCATGGGAAGGTACAGAGTTACTGGTAGATATGGTTGACAGAGAAATCTTTACAGCTGCCACGAAAATAACGGTACACAATGGACTTCGGGCGAAATTCTGGACTTGCAAATGGTTGGGTGTCACGACTCTGGCTCAGCGATTCCCGATATTGTTTAAGCACAGCCGAAGGAAAAACACATGCGTCGCCGACGCATTCATTGACAATGCTTGGATAAGAGATATCCGAGGCAACCTAACAGTATCAGTCATAGGCGAGATAGCTCAGCTCCTGGAGGTACTGGAGTCGGCAGGCTATGATCCGAATGATACAGAGGAAGACACTATCGTATGGGTCAGAATAGCGAATGGGAAGTACTCCGTGAAGTCGGCATATCAGATGCAATTCAAAGGCAGTCTCTTCTCCTGTTTCCTAACATGCATTTGGAGGGTCTGGGCACCTCCAAAATGCAAATTCTTCAGTTGGCTGCTAGTGCAAAACAAACTTTGGACTGCGTACAGACTACTAAGGCCAGGGTGGCCAAACGAATATTTCTGCTCCCTGTGCATTCGTAACTTGGAGACGGTGGAGTACCTCTTCACCGAATGCCCTTTCTCCCGGGAGATATGGACATTAATGGCGTCTGAGTTCGGACTACCGGGCCTCCTCCCATCGTCATGGCAAGTAGAAGGCACAGGACTAACGGGGAGTGTCATATGCGCCCAGGCAAAGAAAGTTCGGAAGATACTAATATTGATATGTTGGATGATATGGTGTGAGCGTAACAGACACATCTTTGAGGCAAAAGAAAACACGATACAACAGCTAAGAAATGAAATTAGAGATACAGCCGTCACATGGAAGCTGGCGGGGGGACGTTACCTGTTACCCAACTAAACTGCTCTCCTATTCTGTGTTAAGAAGTAGGCGCAGCTCCTAGCTGCCAAGATTGTAAAACTCCTTATACAATGAAACCTTCCTCTATGATATCAATATAACCCGGCACCCACCGGATGTTTTTTCGGGAAAAAATAAGAAAAACACATTTTCCAAATATGTGCATGAAGTACTAAATATTATGGGGATTGTTTTTCCAGAAAATGTATTACACATTTGTGGGATTGCTCTCCATAGAAAAATATACTAAAGATTGGTGGAATTAATTTTCATGAAATGTACTAGACATCTTGGCAAAAAAAACACATCTTCTAAAATGTGTGTGAAGTATTAAATATATGTGGTATTGTTTTACCTGAAAAATGTATCACATACACTTGCCAGATTGCTTTCCATGAAAAATGTTCTAAAGATGGATGGGGGCATTTTTCATGGAACGTACAATACATCCTAGCAATAAACACATTTTCCAAAAATATATGTGAAAATATAGGTGGGATCATTTTTCTAGGAAAATGTATTACACACACTTCTCATATTGTCTTCCATGATGTACTAAAAATTGGTAGAATTATTTTCATAAAAAAGTACTAGACATCTTGAAGTACTAATTTTCATAGGATTAATGGTGACAGCAAAAAGAGGTACAAATCGGACAAGCCATTGTTCTTCCCGACCATAACAATCCTCACCTAGAAGGATCACAATTGGTCGCATGGAACTAAGGAATGAAACGCAACAACAAGAGTCTATCTAGAAAGAAACTAACAATATTTGTAAGGCTGTCAATATGGGAACAACTAGAATGTAAACATTTGTTTAGTGTAATCATGCAAAAAAAACTTTCCTAAGACACATGGTGTCCATCTTATGATTACTGTATTTTTTCATTTAAACCACTTCTACCTAACAACGGTGGTCACACTTTATTTTTGTAATTTATGTTGCTAGGTGGAGTGGCTTAAGCGATAAATTACAGTGACCGTAGGATAAAGATTGTGCCACCTAAGAGAGTTTTTTGCACTGTTGCACCAAAGAGTTATTTGCGTTCTAGTTGTGCCTGTCAAATATGGTAGCTCTTGCAACCCATTCTTCTAATGTTAGCTTAGAGCAAAGCTGGACATGTTATAAATAATTAGTAGACATCAATGCATAGTAACTACATGGATTATACAGAAAAAATGAGTATTTTAGTCAGACCTTTCAAGGTTGAGACCTTTAAAAATAGCCTCATGTGCATTTTGGTCTTGCAGGAAACAAACGAGAATCATAGGATAACACAAATTTATTAGGGAAAAAGGACAGTTTGAGTACAAAGAAAATAATATAGTGATTCAGAGAACCGAGATCCACACGGGATGAGATGCGGGCACGCGCAAGTCTGGATGGCACGGGGCGAGAAGCCGAGATCCGCGGGAAGCCGGAGGCGATGACAGGATTTGGGGAGGCGACATCAGTGACGGGATCCAGGCGAGACGCTCATGGGCGACAGGATCCGCGAGAGGTTAGAGGTGATGGTGGGATCCGGGGGAGGTAGCGTCGACGATTGGATTCATCGGAGGTGAGATACAACAATGGGATCCGAGGGAGGTAGTGTTGGCGATGGGATCCAGAGGAGGCGGCATCAATGACAGGATCTGGGGGGCGCTCGGAGGTGATGGGATTCACCAGAGGCAGGAGGAAGCAATGGGATCCGAGGGTGGCGAGGTTGGTGCCTAGATCTGGCCGCCGGAGGAGAGAGGGAGGTGACAGAGGAGGGAGTAAGGATGGCGAGAGAGGGAGCTGTGTGCGCAGTGCATAGACTTGAGAGGAGAAGAACACTAAAAATCTTTTTATATACTGATCTTGCTATGGGTTTCACATGCGAGATGCGGGCATGCAGCTATGGGTACGAGTTTTTCCTGTCCGTTATTTTACCCGTAGATTTGAGATCAAATCTATATATGCACCCGCGAGAAAAATGGGATCCATATCCATGACCGTCGGGTCGAATATATGGAGTTACGCTGATAATGGATATCCATTGGCATACTTAGATATGATTGCTTTCTCTAAAAAAATGTATGACACATTTATGAGATTGCTTTCCATAGGAAAATGTGCTGAATGTTGGTGGAATTAAATTTCATGAAATGCAATAGACATCCTAGATTTCTTTTTTCTAAAATGTGTGTGAAGTACTAAATATGGGTGGTATCATATTTTTTCTCGGAAAATGTATTACACACTTGTGGAATTACTTTCCACAGAAAATGTAATGAATATTGGTTGGATAATTTTTGAAATGCACTAGACATCCTGGCGACAAACAAATTCTCTAAAATGTGTGTGAAGTACTAAATATGGGTGGGATTTGTTTTCTAAGAAAAATGTATTACAGACTTGTGAGATCCCTTTCCGCCGAAGAAAATGTACTTTATTGATGAAATTATTTCCATGAGAAATGTATTAGACATCTTGGCAAAAAACACATTTTCTAAAAATGTGTGTGAATACTAAATATTGTTGGGATTATTTTTTTCAAAAAATTGTACTAGACATCCTGGTGAAAAAATTGACGCACACTAGTGCCACCAACTTCCTTTGCGTCCTCACGTTCATGCACTTTCATGGTCAACTTCTCTTTGTCCCACCAGGTGCTGGTCTTACTACGACATCGTGCTAAAAGATTCACAAGTTGAGAGATTGGAGATTGACTTCCGTGTAAAGAAGGGTGTGGTTCCAGGAAAATGTGTAGAACACAAGGATTTCAACTTAGTTAAAAGTGTAGAGCACAAGGCAGAGATGTTGTCCCAAATGAGGTCCATGCTGTTGTCCTAATGAAGACCTGACAGTCATAGATGAATCCATGGTAAACATGAACATCATAAAATAGTATGCACGTGAGCATATCTGACAAATAGAAGAATTCCATCATGATATCATCTTATCCTTGTGTTATTTATTAAGGTAGAGGAGGAGGACTGGGTCTGTCCAGAATGAAGGGTCATCTGTAAGTGCAGTTGTTGCAGGATGATTTCTTTTATCTGGCGTGCACAAGCACACTCACTGACACATTTTTAATAGAACATATATGGTCTATGTTATTAGTAAACAAACTTGAGATTAGAGTGATGTGTGTGTGTGTGTGGCTTCCACACGACTGTGTGTATGCAGGCGCGTGTGCGTGCTCTTCCCATCTCGATGAAAGCAAAGCAATGCTGGTTCCATGACCACAACGGTTAACTGGGTTGTTTGTTTACCTGACCTTGTGGTGCTGAAAATCATGGGATCCTTAGCTTGAGATATGTTTTTTAAAAGAGCACTCCAGGAAAATGTGTAGAACACAAGGCAGAGATGTTGTTCGAAACATGGGCCGTGCTGTCCTAATCGAGACCTGGCAGTCATTTTTTAGAAAGTTCGAGACCTGGCAGTCATAGATGAATCAATTGTAAGCATCAAACATATATAAATAGTATGCATATTTGATGAATGGGAGAATTCCGTCATGATATCGTCTCGTTCTTGTAATTTCTAAAAGTAGAGGAGATTATCTTATTCTTATGATTTCTTAAGGTACAAGAGGAGGGCTGGATCTGCCCCAAATGAACGGTCATCTGTAAGTGCAAAACTGTTGCAAAATGATTCTTTTGGCCGGCACACTCACTAACAAATTCTCAATAGAACATATATAGTCTCATGTTACAAGTAAACAAACTTGACATTATCTTGACATTATTTGGCCGGCACACTTACTAACAAAGATTTCAACTTAGAAGTGTAGGGCTTAATGCAGAGATAATGTCCAAAACATGGGCCACATTGTCCGAGTAGAGAATTCCGCCATGATATTGTCTTCACTACAGAAAAAAAGCACGATTTATGACGGCCATGTTAATTTACAACGACCTTAGAGTTAACCGTCGTAAATAAATTTATTTACGACGGTCGGGTGGGACCGTCGTAAGTTAGCATCAATTTACAACGGCTAGACCTAAGAACGTCGTAATTAAATATGGCGGTCGTAAATAACATCTTATTTACGATGACCAGGGACCAGCCGTCGTAAATAAGTGGTATATACCCGCCCGGGCCGGGGTCAGCACGGGCATTCACGCCCGCGCCGATCCAGACCCGTTCCACCGCCCCCGCCGCCGCTGCCCAGGCCTCCCCCGGCCCGCACGCCGCTGGACCGGCGCCGACCTGGCCTCCCCCTCCCTGCGCCGCCCCGTCCTTCCCCGGCCGGCACCAAGCCGCCCCCGCGCGCCCCCGGCCCCCACCCCCCATGCCACCGCCGCCGCTCGCCCCCAAGCCCGCCCCGCGTTCGCCGCCACTTCGAGGTAAGTTTAATTTTTTTTATTAGTTGTATAATTAGTTAATTAGTTCATTTGTTACTTAATTATAGTTTAGCTTATTATTTAGTTAGTTATTATTTATTTATTAATTTGGTGACTCGGTTAATCTTGGTGATTGTTCATTTGTTTAATTAGTTGGTTATTTGGTTACATACTTTTTAGGGCGTTGCTCAAGCGTCGCCTTAGCGACGCTTAAACGGTAAGGCGCCCGGGGAGCCCAAGGCGTCCCCGTCGCCTTGGGTCTCCGCCTAAGGCGTCTATAAGGCGTCCGGGGCATCCTCAAGGCGTGGGAGGCGAGATTAAGGTGACACTTTAGGGGTCGAGGGATTGGGGTATTTACCTTAGCCAGCGCCCGCAGCCCGGCGGCTCTGCTCACGGCATCGGTGCCCGCGAATTGGGGAAGGATGTGGCGTCTCGGCGGCGGCGCCCATCCTCATGGAAGGCAGCGGCGGCTCTGCTCACGTGCTCGAGGGAAGGCGCCAACCCTAGAGGAAGCTCGACTGCGGCGCGGGATATCGAGTGGGGGCGGCGGGGCGATCGAGTGTGGTGGCTAAGGGTTTGGGGGTGTGGAGTTGGGTCGGATTAGTGGGCCTATGGGTTGGGCCAGGACCAGTGGGAGCAAGTCCTTCTGTTTTTCTTTTTTTTAAAATACACTTGTTTATATAAGATGATATTGTTGATTAAATTTTCCTATATTTCTAGATTATTAAGGCGTCGTCTCGCCTTACGTCTTATTGCTTAAAAGGTAAAAAGGCGGTACGTCGCCTTACCGCCTTAATAGCTATGTTTGGTTAGTTATATTACTTAGTTCATTAATTAGTTTAGTTATTTGATTGTTTAGTTATAAATTGTCTTTGTTTATTATTTAGTATGTTTATTTGTTAATTATTTGTTTTTTATTATTCAGTTGAAAATTGTTGGAAAATTGAGTGTAATTGTTTGCTTCACTATGGTTAATTAGCTATATAAACCGTCATGAGATCATGTATATTATGTTACATAGGACGGTAGTAGAGGATAGTAATTAGTATGACAACCGTCAAGGCGGGCACGAAGGTGAATAATACTGGTGAGGACGCCAAGGACTCGTTGGCGCCGTCGCTACGTGTGCCCCGCGCTCGGACGCTAAGCCGCGCTCCCCGCACCCCCCGCTCGGATGCTAAGTCGCGATTAGTCGTCCATATCGGTCGCTGACGGCCGATCAGAGATAACGACGCGATCAGGGCAACTAGAAAACTAGTCGTCCGACTAGTCGGCCGATCAGGGCTAAAAAAACCCTAGACGACTAGAGGCTCGACTAGAGTCGACTAATGATTGGTTTGACAACAATCATGGAACACGACAAAATAAATTTGGCATGGTGTAAGTCAAAAAAATGAACGACTACGAGGCTACGATACATTTGTTCTTGCACACCAAGTGGAGCAAGTGTATTATTTACCTTATCCATGTCAAAAGCTTAATGCTTGTTGGGTGGTACATAAGGTGAATACTCGTGAGCGGTTATATACTCTAAGAGATGATGATTACCATGATATCATTGACGTTGACGAGGTTTATCAAGAACAAAAGTTGCCAGATTCATTTTCCGTCGAGTCTGGTGTTGAACTCAATCACTTGGTTGGAGACGCTAACGATGTAGAGACTTCTGATATGAGCAAACAAAAATGGAAACAAATTACGAAACAAGATCGATGGTCTGGTTTAAGAAGTAGGGTTCTGATGTCGATGAATTATGAAACTGACTCCAAGTAACTTTTTGATCACTAAATTATAATAACTTTGTATATTTTTTTAGCATATTTATCAATTACTCTTTACAACATGATGTCGTCAGTGAAGGGGAAAGGGAAGGGGGCTAGGGGCTTCCTCAGGTAGGCACATGACACCCTTTTTAGGGCAGTTTGTCAGGTGAGAGCAGACGCTCTCAGCTGATGAGACACGTCCGAGACCTAGCGGGCAGACCTATGGCCTTACAGCGCACGGAGATAAATTTTACATTGTGAATTACGTTATTTTAGATATCACTTACCAATTAAATATTCTTATCAATCCTTTAATTTTGCAGTCTAACTCAGAGTCAGAGGCTAGGGCGCCGCCACGACCTTCGGGGTCGCCTATGGCTGCCGTGGAAGCGCCTAGCATGGAGCCACATAGCGTGGAGCCTTCGGGCTCCAGTGGTGACCAGCCTTCCGGGTCACCGGACGTGGTCCCAGAGCAGAGGCGGCGGACGAGGAGGACGCACTTTGTGTCTCCTTCTCCAGTTCCTACAGAGCGGGTCACTATTCACCCAGTCAGAGATACGTAAGTAAACTATCATATAGTATTCAACTTTTAGGTTATTTTGTTTGTTGGTACATTAATGAGTTCACTAAATTCTTGCAGCTCCTGGTACGACTGCTCGTTCACGGGTCAGGGTCAGGGTGGGCAAGAAAAACCGAAACCGAACACCCAGACCGAACTAACTGGAACCGAAAACAACTAACCGAAACCGGCCAGATCGATACATATTTTTTAGGATTATAGGAAAACCGTTTTTTTATCAGTTTCAGTTTTTAGTCCCGGTTAACTGGGTTAACCAAAATTTGGCCCATTAACTTAACAATTCTAGTCCATCCCGACTCCCGCCGCCCTCAGGCATGGTCCACCGGCCCACTCTTCTCAGGACCCGCCTCTCGCGGAGCCCACTTGTGTATCCTGTACCAATCCCTGAATCAGTAGTTGGTACGTGCAATAGAATGGATCGAATTTCATTACATTAATTCAGTCTCAATATGACCCTTAAGGTCTTACAACCAAGTCTTAGGTTACAATTCGTTGGCCTCGCAAGGCCTCAAAAGAACATTAAACTAGTGAAAAGCAGCGGACTAAGTGGCTCCCATTCCCCTCAGGCAGCCTTGGGCGCAGGACTAGGCCTACTCGTCATTGTATTGCACTTCATCCTCCACCTCTCTTTCCTCTTCTGCTTCTGAGGGTCATGAAGAAAGAAAGGGTGAGTACAGAAGGTACTCAGCAAGCCCTAACACTACGCAAGGGAATGTGTTTCATGCTAGGGTCATAGCAAGGAAGGGCCATATGGCTTAGGGTTGCCAAAAAGCGTTCGTGCAGGGTCTTCTTTGAAGAAGGTTTTGCAAAGCAAAGGAGATTGTCATTCTTTGTTTTTAGTTGGTGGGACCTGGGGGAGTTCGAGCTCCATCTCGCCAGTTCCCTAAGCTTTACCCAAACGTTCGAGCCCACAGCTTTACTAGTTCCCGGCACACAGCCGAAATCTCCAAAACACGGCAAACACTACCACCCATCACATCAAGGAATCACACTAAGGCTAATCAACAAGAGCTCGGAACATAGTGTGTCAATGCTATGAAAACGGTTATCCAGATTTACACTCTACAGAGGTTGTACACTTTAACCACAGGTCAAGCACTCCTAGCAAGGGAGTAGCGTAACGTTCGCCTCATCTTCCCTGAGTAACCCCACAATCACACCTCAGGACGCACCTAGGGGCTATTTGGGCAATTACTCTCCCAGCCGGACTATGGGTAATGACTCCCCCATGTCTTTTCCTGGTCCCCCGTGCCCT
Organism: Neostapfia colusana; assembly: GCA_030760725.1. NCBI lineage: Eukaryota > Viridiplantae > Streptophyta > Magnoliopsida > Poales > Poaceae > Neostapfia > Neostapfia colusana. The sequence continues at coordinate 1,235,193 of JASWHV010000010.1, read as the reverse complement.
ATTGGCCGCTAGATGGCTCATGTGGAAGTCACCAAGAAGGTAGAGGGAATGCTGCCCATACAGGTTCTGTGGCTGCACGGAATCACTATGATGAGGTCATATGAACCGGTCCTTGAGTTGGTGAGGTGGCTCCGTCCATGTCCACGACAGGTGGGCTACACCGAGGCAGGCACTACTCATTCACCAATCCCGCCTCAAACCATCCCCTTTTCCCACTTCACTCCACGCAGGTTGTATAACACCATCCCCACCCCATTTCATAACTCACACCACCAATACACCTTTCACACTTTTCGCAAATCCGATGATTAATTGTAGTGAGATGCGATGCGAACATCGCGAGGGTCCCTAAGCATTCTACCTTCAAGGGATTACGCACGTCATCACGTTATATTGTGATGACGGGGCCTTAGGGCGTCAAGTGGGAGTCGACAAGGTCGAGGAGGGTTCGTGGCATGTCACATGACACCCATGTGACTACGCGGCCACTAGCAAATGGGTCTTAACTATCACAACGTTTAAAAGTAATCACGAAAATCATGCATATTTGAAAACAGGCTAACAGGGTAATTTTGCAAATTCATAGGAGCAATCATGATCAAGGGAGGGTTAGAGCTTGCCTTCAAAATTCTTCGTAATCCAAGTCTTCGAGTTCCTCGTCGAATCCCTCGTTCGCTATAGTACGTAAATTGTTTGGGTTAGCGTCGAACCCAAAAGATTGCAAGAACTTAGGTAACATCCTAGTAATGTGGTTGTAGGGGTTTTAGGGGGGGGGGGGTTGTGTCTTCGGCCGCAGGGCCTCATCCTATCTCCGTTTGCCGTTTACTTGATTATTTGGGTTAGTGCAAATACTAACAATTAGCAATGCTCTAAAATGGTTTTTAGCCTTTGCCCGCATGCTACTACCCTCTAGTGACTAATTCCTATTTTTAGGGATTTTCTTTTGTTGGAAATTTTCTATATCCAAAAATGTTTTTTTCAAGTTTCTTTGTACACTTATCGGGTGTACCTAGCGCTTTTCTCTACGTGCAGCAGCTGACAGGCGGGGCCAGGACCCCACGGGTCATTGTTCCGTGGACCGGGACTTGGTCCATAGCTGCTGGCCCTCTGGTCCACATGGACCGAGCCCACAGAAGCTCTGTCAGGCGTGCGGTGAGCTGGCGCCCGCGGGGCGCTGAGTCAGCGACCACGTCGGCACCTTGCCCGCGTGGCCCTGTCACCTGGCTGCCACATGAGCGGCCGGTCAAGGGGGTTGCCGGTGCGGCGGAGGCGACCGGCGGCTAGCCGGAACCGTGCTTTCTTCGCGGGCTTGTCTAGCGTGGTTCATGCCGGAGGCCTACATAGCGTGGGGAGTCTAACGGAAAGGCCCTTAGGCCACAGGGGTCGCCGGAGAGGCGGCGGCAGTTTGCCGGAGATAACGGTGGTGGTGGAGCTCAGTGAACTATGCGTGCGCATGTGTTTTCCTTCGGTCTAAGCGTCCATACACGTGAAAGCGAGTGTGGTGAAACCTTTGGTGGGCTCGGACGGGTTGGTGCAGCCTTCTCGGCGGCCGGCGGTGGCGCACGGTGGGTTGTGGGCGGCGATCATTGGTGCCAGCCCCTTATGGGGCTTCGGTGCGGGTGCTAGGGGTCGGTGCCGTTCAGAACACTGCTGGAAATGCAACAGGAGGGAGGGGGAGGGGAACAGTGACTTACTGGCGGCGAGCTCGGGAAGTGGCTGGAGTTGAGGAAGAAGGCGGGAAAATCTTCAATTCCCCGTGAACTCGTCGGCTGAGCTCCAACCGATGGCAGGGGAGTGTGAGGGAGGCGCTGTGCTCATGCCGGCGTGGAGGAGGGCTCCTTTTATAGTCATGTCAAGGCAGTTCTTGTGATTGATGCGCGGGTGGGGAGGACCTCGCGGCTGCATTGATGCAAGTCGCCCGAAATCCGGTGATGTGGCTTCTGAGCGCGGCGTGCTGCGTATTGAAGGCGGCGTGGGGGCGGACAAAGGTGCTGCGCTGTGATGGACCGGCGTCCCGTCGCCGAATCTCTAGGCGCGCGGGTGCGGACGTAGGCGGCCGAGCCGGGATCGCTCGATTCGGCGTCCCACCGACGGAATTTGTGGCGCGCAGCGGCTGACGGGGGCTTGCGCGGGGTGCGGCGCAGGGCGATGGGACGGGGCGTCCCATCGCTGGTTTTCCGGCGGCGGCTGGAGCGTGTGCTGGCTCGGGAGGGGCGGCGGCGAGAGGAGGGAGAGGGCGCTGTAGCGCCTGGGGCTGGGACGGGGGGAAAAGGAGGGTCGGGCATAGGAGAAAGAGATGGGCCGAGACGGGGCAAAAGATGGAGGAGTGGGCCGGCGTGCGGGCTGTGCTAGGGGGAAAAGGGAAAAGTGGCAGGCTGAGCTAATGGACTAGGGAGGTGGGTTGTGCCTAGAGCGGCCCATTTTTGTGTCTGTTACAGATCTACCCACTTAAATGGAATCTCGTCCTCGAGATTCGGTTACTTCCTCAAACAGAGGGGGAAATTCTCTCCTGAGGTCGTCCTCGCGTTCCCAGGTGGCTTCTGCTTCGGTATGGTTAGTCCATTGGACTCGGCAGAATCGCACTGCACTCCTGCGTGTCTGCCGGGTGATGACGTCTAGGATTCTTGTAGGCAGTTCTTGGTATCTTAAGTCTAGCTGTAGGTCCATTGCGTCACAAGATACTTGCTCCTCGGATACTCTCAAGCATTTCTTAAGTTGTGACACGTGGAGCACGTTGTGGACTTCGGACATGGTCTCTGGCAGCTTCAAACGGTAGGCTACTGCTCCTATTCTTCCAAGTATTTCAAATGGTCCGATGTATCGTGGGGCCAACTTTCCCCATATCTGGAACCTTCTCATTCCTCGGATAGGCGACACCATGAGGTATACGAAGTCTCCCTTTTCAAAAGTGAGCTCCCTTCGGTGGGTGTCCGCATATCTCTTTTGTCTGCTCTAGGCTATCTTGAGGTTCTCTCTGATTATGGCCACTCATTCCTCTGCGTCCTTAATTATGGCAGGGCCAAAATACGATCGCTCCCCAACCTCTGACCACATCAGTGGTGTTCAGCACTTCCTTCCGTACAATGCCTCGAAGGGTGACATCTGTAGGCTGGTCTGGTAGCCGTTGTTGTAGGAGAACTCTGCGAAGGACAGACTCTTCTCCCAATCCCTTCCGTATGTCAGAGCACATGCGCGTAGCATGTCTTCTAGTATCTGATTTAACCGTTCAGTCTGACCATCCGTCTGCGGATGGTAGGTGGAACTGTAATCCAGTTTGGTGCCTAGAAGCACATGCAAACTCTTCCAAAAATGTGCCGTGAATTGGTAGCCACGATCCGATACTATCCGGCTTGGTACTCCGTGCAGTCGGAGTATGTGATCGATGTATAGCTGTGCTAGTTGGTCTCCACGGTGGTTCGTTTTGACTGGTATGAAATGGGCCGCCTTTGTCAGACGGTCTACGATGACCCAAACGGAGTTGTTTCCCTTTTTTGTACGAGGTAACCCTGTTATGAAATCCATCGCGATTTCATCCCACTTCCACACCGGTATGGTTAGGGGTTGTAGCAACCCTGCTGTCCTCTGATGTTTGGCTTTTACTCGGCGGCAGATGTCGCAATGGGCGACGAACTCTGCTATTTCCCTTTTCATAGCCACCCACCAATACTTTTGCTTTAGGTCCTGGTACATCTTGGTGGTTCCCGGGTGGATGGAGTATGATGAGTTGTGGGTCTTGTCCATTATCAGGTTCGCCTTCGGCACACATATCCGGTTCTCATACCACAGGGTTTCGTGCTCATCCACTCAAAACTCTGGGGCTTTGCCTACCCCTGTCTGAGCCAAATTCGATCCTCCAACGTGGTTTGTAGGCATAGGGTGCCCAGATACCCGTTTGGTGCTGTGCAGGTTCAACTTCTGCATCTCCGCTCTCAAGCTTGGTTGGCGGGTAACAAGCCTTATTGTGTTACAGTAAGCCTTCCGGCTCAGGGCGTCGGCTACTACGTTAGCCTTTCCGGGGTGATACTGCACTTCCAGGTTGTAGTCCTTTATCAGCTCCAACCACCTTCGCTACATTAGGTTTAATTCCGACTGGGTGAATATGTATTTGAGGCTCTTGTGGTCTGTAAAGATCTGACACTTGTTTCCGATCAGGTAGTGTCTCCAGATCTTTAGTGCGTGGACTACAGCTGCCAATTCCAAGTCATGGGTTGGGTAGTTCTTATCATGGACCTTCAGTTGTCTGCATGCATAGGCGACGACTCGGTCATCCTGCATCAGCACACACCCGAGTCCTTGTCGGGAGGCGTCGTAGTATAAGACAAAATCCTTGTGTATATCTGGTAGGATCAGCACTGGGGCTGCGGTCAATCTCTTATTTAATTCCCTAAAGCTGTTCTCGCAGGCGGGAGTCCACTCAAATTTCTTGTCCCTTTTTTTCAACTCGGTCACGGGTCTCGCAATTTTGGAGAACCCTTCTATAAACCTTCGGTAATACCCGGCTAGTCCAAGGAAGCTGTGTATTTCCGCCACGCTAGTGGGCTGCTTCCAGTGAGTGACTGCCTCGACTTTTGCTGGGTCTAATGCCACTCCTTCAACCTTTATGATGTGTCCGAGGAATGCAACCTGCTGCAGCCAAAACTCACACTTGCTGAATTTGGCATACAACTGGTGCACTCTTAGCCTTCCCAGCACTATTCTGAGCTGTTCGGCATGATCCTCTAGACTTTTTGAGTAGATCAGTATGTCGTCTATGAAGACGACGACAAACTTGTCCAACTCTTCCATGAATATCTTGTTCATTAGATTCATGAAGTTAGCCGGTGCGTTGGTCAGCCCGAACGACATTACTGTGAACTCGTACTGTCTGTAACGAGTCACGAAGGTCGTCTTCATGATGTCTGCATTTTTTTATCTTCAACTAGTAGTAACCAGATCACAGATCTATCTTGGAAAAGTACTTTGCTCCCTTTAGTTGGTCAAACAAGTCATCAATCCGTGGCAAGGGGTACTTGTCATTAATCGTGACCTCATTCAAGGACCGGTAGTTGATACACATCCTCAAGCTACCGTCCTTCTTTTTGACAAATAGCACGGGAGCTCCCCAGGGTGAAGAGCTAGGTCGGATAAATCCTTTCTCTTGCAACTCTCCGATCTGCTCCTTTAGCTCGGCTAGCTCGTTGGCTACCATCCGATACGGCCTCTTGGCTATCAGTGTTGCCCCAGGTATCAGGTTGATCAGGAATTCGATATCCCTATCTGGGGGCATTCAGGGTAGTTCTTCTGGGAATATGTTCGTGTATTCACTTACAACTGGCACTTACTCCAAAGGTGTTGCTTCCAGACTGCACACTAGGGGTTCCATCCTGAGCTTGCAGGGTTGGCATGTCACGGTAATCCCGTCACGGTCCTCGCCGTGACCTTGCGGTCGGCACAGGATATATTCCCTTTATGTCGTGCCAGCCAGTCCATTCCAAGGATGACATCTATGTTGTCCGACTTTAGGACGACTAGGTCCGCTAGAAATTCTACCCCACTTATTTGAATCTTAACCCCCAGGCATCCGAGGTGGCACTTTATAGTGGCCCCTAGGGATCTGGTCACTAGTGGGGTTTTTAGCCATACCGTTGGCAATCCACTTTTAGCCATAAAGTTGGAGGAAATGAAAGAGTGCGAAGCCCCAGAATCAAATAGTATTGTGGCGAGGGTTGAGTTGACCAGGTACTCACTGAGTACGACGTCTGGAGCATCCTCGGCCTGGCTTGCGTCGATGTGGTTCACATGACCACGCCCGAAGGACTGAGCTCGGTTCTGCGGCCCCGACGCTTGCGGTGGGTTGCGCCCGTTGTTGGACGCAACGGTCCTTACTCCTGAGTTCGCTGGGAAATCATTAGGTTTCTTCATAAGTGGGCAATTTGCGATCAAGTGCCTCGGGTCACGGCAATGGAAGCAAGCCCTGCCGACAGTCATCGTCCGAGTTGTGTTGGCATTGCCCTCCTGTGGTGCATTGGTGCTTGGCGGCCGGTATTGCTGCATTGGCTTCTGTAGGTTGGACCCCGTGGTGCGGAACTGCATTGTGGGTTGTTGTCGTGGCTTCGGCGGGAAGCTAGGACTTGCCCGTTGGAATCACTCTTGCTGCTTGAACTTCTGCACCTGGAACTTCCTCTTTCGTTCTCCTTCCAGCTTGGAACGTGCCTCTTCCAGTAGTATGGCCCTATTCATGAGAGTGTTGAAGTCTGGGTATATGTGAGTGACAAGTTGGGCTTTCATGACACCGTTCAACCCTTTGCAGAAACGGTCTTGTTTCTTCTTGTCAGTGTTGATTTCTCTACTGGCGTAGCGCCCCAACTTCAAGAATTTCTTGATGTACTGGTTGATGGTCATGGCTCCTTGGCGTAGTGCACGGAACTCATCCGCCTTCATTTCAGTAACCCCTTCGGGTATATGGTAATCTCGGAAGGCTTGCTGGAACTCCTCCCAGCTTATTGTGTCAGGTTCAGCCGCTGCTTCACGGTAGTTGTCCCACCATTCCACGGCAGCTCCCACTAGCTGATGGGAGGCCAGCATTACTCGCTCATGGTCTCCGGCTGCAGTAATGTCGAGTTTCTTGTCTATGTTGCGCAGCCAGCCATTGGCTGCCAACGGAGCCTCGTCAGTGCCGTCAAAGACCGGGGGTCGGAGTATCATGAACTCTGACATCCTAGAGGGCAGAGGCGCCCCAGGGCCTCGCTGCCCCTGCATTGCCTGAGTTATGGTCTGCAATAGCTGTGTCTGTACCGCCATAACTTCGGCCAACGTAGCCAGTGGTGGTGGAGGCACCACTTCCTCCTCCGCAGCTAACACTTCTTCGGGGTTGATTTCCCCAACTCCTTCCATAAGGTTGTTTGCCTTGTTGGGTTCACCTCTCCCAAAAGCTGCTACCCGTGGGGCCTAGATGGGTGCATGGCGTCCTGCTCCCCTGCCTCTCCGGGCGGGTATGCTCTGGGGTGCACGCACCACAGGTGCCTGAGCCCCTTCAGCAACGCGCTCCCAGCGTGCCTAAACTCTGTCAGATCTCTTGGGGGCCGTCTGGGGAAGCAAAATTTTACGGAAGTTTTAGTTGTTGCTTTGTTTATTGTTTCGTGTTTACTTGACCATATTCTAGTGTAAAGGTCTGCTAATTTGGTTCATATTTTACTTATTTTTTTCAAGAGGGTTCCCCTTGTCTGAGCTCTTGCCCATCTCACTCAACAGAGTTTTATCACACACACTGGAAGTCTATTAAATCCCGGCAAATCACATCATCATTACTAGAGTACAATCATCACATGGTACAACACATAGCAAGTCTAGGACCTTGCAACACACTCACGCCACATCTAACGATCACGATGCTAATCATCCACTAACACGGGGTACACAACTCACACTATGCCAGGCTACTCATGGTGCTACAGGCTGCTATCCCAGTGCCTACTGTGGTGGAACCGGTGGGTGTACGACATCCTCCATGCCGTGGTCCTGGCGCCACTCGCGCCCCATGTGACACCCTCATTTTTTGATTTATGCATGTATTCATGTTTCATGTAGAACAACATTTTAAAATAAGTTGAAACAAAGAAAGAATAAAAAAGATAGCCAAAAAGAGCCAATCCCAGTTCACCGAGGAGCGCTGTAGACAATTTCCGCGGCTGCTGGCCATATGGCGTGTTCGGAGCTCATCTCCGCAAAGGGGGAGAGGTCCGCCGCTAAACTCGCTACGTGGCAGGCTCGGGGCTCATCCCCGCAATGGGGGAGAGGTCCGACCCCGTGGCACACGTGTAGCCCCCGGAGCTAGCCTCTACGGAGGAGTGAGGTCAGCCCCGCAGGACACGTGTTGCCTTCGGAGCTAGTCACCACGGAAAAGAAAGGCCCAGCCGCGTGGGACACGTGTCGCTCTCGGAGCTCACTTCCGAGAGGTCCGGCCCCGCCAGACACGTGTCGCTCTCGGAGCTCATCTCCGAGAGGTCCAGTCCTACTGGACACGTGTCACCTCCGGAGCTTACCTCCGGGAGGTCCGACACTTTCGGACACGTGTCACCTCCGGAGCTTACCTCCGGGAGGTCCGACGCTATTGGACACGTGTCGACCTCGGAGCATGTCTCTGAGGGGAAAGGAAGGCTGGCGCTGCTTGACACGTGGCACTCATGGAGCTCACCTCCGAAGAGAGGGGAGGTCCAAAATTAACACATGGCACACTCGGAGCCACCTCCGAAGAGAGGGGAGGTCCGAAACTGACATGTGGCATTCGCGGAGCTCGCCTCTGTTGAGAGGGGAGGTCCCGACCCACCAGACACGTGGTGCACGCGGAGCTCGCCTCTGAGGAAGAGGGACGTCTCGCCCGCCTGACACGCGGCACAACCGGAGCTGGTCTGTGCGGAAAAGGGAGCCCAGGTTTCTGCAGGACACGTGGAGCTTCCGGAGCTTACCGCCGTGAAGGTAACGAGATTTGAAGCGGTTTTTGCTTCTATACGCGTGGGAATCCCCGGTACTGAGGAAACAGACACGAATTCCACGTTGCTACCGCACCAAATCAACTAAAGATAAGTTGTTAAGATTCAAAAACAATTTGAATAGGACACTTATTCGAATTCCGATCAGATTGGGACTCTTCTCTTCCCGATTATAAATAGAACCGAAAACCTTTGGCCACAACCACGAACTTCTTTTCCATCTCCTGAGCCGACAACTTAGAGACCTAGCCCCAAACTCGCCGAGCTAAACCCCTTTGCTGAGTTTGACCACTGGAGAGACCACCGACGAGTCTAGAGATGATTGCCATCGCCGGAGGAGAGCCGACAATCTGCTTTTGCTAGAGGAAGGACCCGAAGAAAGTAAGGTAGGTCTCCAATACCACCTTACGACATCATCGCGTTTTCTTTGCATCTGTTATTCAATCCTTTTGAACAGAAGTTTTTTCGTGGACAGATCACGTGTTGATCGGTTTGATCTAGATCTTGAGTCCAGATCATCGCCACGTTCACAATTGATCCTTACACCTCTGTTCATCGTAAAACCCATGCAAGCCGTGTAAGAACACGTACAAACTGATCTAATGAAAACTATATCATAGGATTAGCATGCATATGCATCATAGCATCTTAAGGTAGAGTTTGTGCATGATGATTGATTGCTATGAATCTTGTATGTGCGTGATCGTAAATAGAAGGACAAGCTCAGGGAGCTACCTACGACGGACTACAACAGTAAGAATTTGAGCAACAGGAACCGCAAGAAAAAGGCAAGTGCTCCTTGACCATATTGATCCCATGTTTTGGAAAACTGTTTTGTTTGCGAAAAGGTGTGAATGCTTGAGTCAACTTGATGGGAAACCCTTTCATAGGAGTTTACTAGTTTTGTTAACCACCCTTGTCGCCGAGAAAGTTATTGAGTCGGGTATGGTTTTTGTTTTTATGCTTCGCTGAGTCCATGGGATATGGGAAGCGAGATAGATGTGTCTAGCTAACTGCACTCATAAGAATAATGGGAAACTTATGTTGTTAATGAACATGAATCAGAGGGAGATCTATGCAAGCCTTGGTTTGTGGATGAGGTAGAATGAGATGGTGGTTTACTTGCCGTAGATCTAAGGACCGGTTCATGCGAGCACATGCCAGGATAACAGTGCCACCACAAGGCCAAGTATGGGTGCGTCTTAGCTGAGTAATTAGGTAAGTTACTAGATTGTTATGGACCGTGGAAGGCGCGTGGATTGGGAGTCGAGTGAGGACTGCCCTGGGAACTGCATGGCACAAGAGGGGGCCCGTGGGTGGGAGAATTGGAGATTCTAGCCTGCCGGTGAAACCTTAGTGAGTCCATACATCTAGTAGCCCCTTTATAAAGGCTATTTTATGATCTCTTGGCCATACATCGACGGTTGTGTACTGGTATAATGGAGGTTCTGCAGTCACTGATGGGTGACGATATCACAAACTTGTGGGTAAAGAGGTGCAAACTCTACAGAGTCTAAAACTATCATGATAGTCGAGCTTACGGTCACGAGCGCCTGGCCAACTTCCATGATTAGATGGGATGGTTTTGGGATGGTTTTTGATTTGGTTATGGTTTTGGTTATGGTTTGGTCTTTTGATTTGGTTTTTTGGGACTGTTGAGTCTGGGTAATGAGATTGGTTGCATGATTATTGAGTCATGGCAACGAGATTTGGTCTCGGAATGAGACGGAATTGATTATGAGATTAAAATGGTAGTGAATATGAGATGGTATTCATGAGATGGTAGTGAATACGAGAAGGTATTCATGAGCAAAGTTAAGAAAGATTAAGGTCTGGTTGAGATATGGAAAGTGATTGTCGGTACCCGCGATATGGGGTACCCCCGCGCACAGGGGAAAATGCCTAAGGATCTCGCCCTTCTCCGGAGGGAGAGCTCCGAAGGAACCACGCGTCCGGCGGGGCCGGACCTCCCTCTCCTCAGAGGAGAGCTCCAGGCTCGCCACGTGGCCTGCAGAAGACGGACCTCCCCCCCTCCGCGGGGGAGAGGTCTGAGGGCGCCACGTGTCCAGCGGGGACGGACCTCCCTCTTCTCAGAGGAGAGCTCCAGGCTTGCCACGTGGCTGACAGAAGCCGGACCTCCCCCTCCGCGGGGAGAGGTCCGAAGGCTCCACGTGTCCTGCGGGCTCCGGGCCCGCCACATCCTTTGAGGAGGGGGGAGGGCTCCGGGCCCGCCACGTGGCCAGCAGAACAGCGCTGCCTGCCCCCAAGCGGTAGGCAGCGGGCGTGAAGACGCCCCATACTTTGCCCGTACAAGGTATTCAAGGCCCGTGCCTTCCCAAGACGCGGAGCACGCCTCTGTTAGGTGCCGTTGCGCCCAGTCACATCACAGACTGGCGCGCGGTGTCAGAACCTGCCAGCCAATAAACACAGTGACAAGACATCCCCTGCCGCCTCCGCCGTCATCAACCACTACGACTAGCGTGCGGCATGGGCAGGGCGGCAAGACGAAGACTCAGAAGCCTTCGCCAGAGACAACTACCGACATAACTGCGGATACGGTAGTCTGCAGGCAATCTCCCCGGGACCACCTGTCGGGTCCCGGGCCCCCCTTGTAAGCCACCCGAGTCCTTGGGCTATAAAAGGCTCGGGTAGGCAACGTTAGCAAGGGTTCGCACTCTAGCCATTCGCACCCTGGGTTCGCACTCCCGCAACTCATACGCTAGACATCACTCATCCCCAAGCTCAGGACTCCGGTTCTGAGCAACAAGCAATACAGCGAGCTCCTTAGCTCGCCGTGGACGTAGGGTTTTATGCTCCGGTGGCCCGAACCACGTAAAACTCACCGTGTCAAGCTTCTCCTTAATTCGTCCATACGCTTAAGCTCTCCGCAAGTGACTAGCCCCTTCGAAAAAGAACCTCCGCGGGCTGCCCAGTGCAGGTCCGGGGGAAGTGTCGACCACACACTTCGACATTTGGCGCGCCAGGTAGGGGGCTTTTCCCTTACGCGACGAGTTTCCGCCGACGAAGATGACCAAGCTTCCTTCAGCGGCAAACTCTCTTCCTCCGCATTCACGGCGAACCGTGACCAGCGGGGAGTACATGTCGACGCACTCAGGACAGAGTGTGTCGGCGCAAGCTGGTAGCCAGCAGCCGACTCTGGCAACGCCGACTCCGGCAATGCAGGCTCCAACCAGCGTCAGATCTTCTGCAGCGATAAGCGTACCCCACAGGGGTGCGCTAGCTGCAGCAAGAGCGCTACTGCGCAATCCACCTGCTGGGGACGCACCTCATTCAGCAACCCAGCAGTGGATACGCGAGGTAGACTGCCTCGTCATCGCCGCCGCGAACCCTCGACTTCGGCGGGGACGACACTCCGGTCAACCGGCTGTGTCGCTGATGCGCACGCCAACGGTTGAGGGCAGACAGCGGACTCCAGCTCCACCAGGCTTCCGTCAACGGACCTGAGGGCAGAGCTGGAGCGATGCCACTTGGGCCAAGATGCCCGAGTGTTCCTCAAGCAACGTCGAGAAAGGCGTCGCATCCAAGAGGCTGGCGACAGCATGACGTCGGCCTCGACCCACCCTGAAGGGCAGGTCTTCGCCACGCGAGCTCTGCCCCAGGCATACGCCGCGCAGCATATGCCACAGCCATATGCTTTGCAAACGGCGCCCCCGGTCTATGGCGCGGCCTTGCCCATACCGGGGTACACTGTGCCAGGTGTGAATCAAGCGTTCGCGGCACCAACACCTGCGGAAACAGGAGCAGGATGTGCGACCCTTGCACCCCACCTTCGCTTCGCGAGGTGGCCGCGCAAGTTTCGGCCGCACCTGCCCGAGAAGTACGACGGCAGCATCAACCCAGCGGAGTTTCTCCAGATCTACTCCACCACCGTACTAGCCGCAGGAGGGGATGAGGCCGTCATGGCCAACTATTTCCCCGTCGCCTTGACCGGCCCAGCCCGGTCTTGGCTCCTGAACCTACCCCAGGATTCCATAACCTCCTGGGGAGAGCTATGCCGGCAGTTCGTCGCCAACTTCGGCAGTTCCTACACCCGGCCTGGCACGGAGCTCGACCTCCACGCCATCCAGCAACAACCAGGGGAGTCGCTGCGCTCCTTCATCCAGCGGTTCTCCCAGGTATGGAACACGATCCCACACATACAGAACGCTTCTATGGTGGTGGCGTTCCGACAAGGCGTTCAGGACAAGAAGATGCTCGAGAAGCTCGCGACTAGGGAGGTCCGCGATGTCTCGGAGCTCTTCAGCCTGGCGGACAAGTGTGCCAGAGCAGCCGAAGGGCGGAACTGGCACTCACTGCCAGCCTCCGAGCCAGGGGGTCAGCCAGGATCTGGCGCCGCTTCCTATGGAAGCGGCAGGAAGATCAAGAACAGGGGCGGTGGCAAGATGAAACCGCCAGCCGCGGCCCCCGTTGCCGCAGCAGCGGCGCCCAGTGGAGCTCGGGGGCCGCGCCCCGACAAAAGGCCGCGACAATCACCGGCTCCAGACGGAGGCCAGGGCGAGCTATGCCCCGTGCACGGCACCAGTTACCACACTGCTGCCGAGTGCCGGGAAATCCAGAAGCTCGCGGAGCGCTTCCGGAAAGGGAAGCAGCTTCTAACTGATGCCCCACCCTACCGTCAAAGGGAGAGCAAGCAGAAGGTCGACGCCCCAGACGATGTCGACCACCAGGTGGAGTTCTAGGAGCTTCAGCGCGCCGTGAAGGCAGTGTGCAATCATGAGAGCTCCAGTTCCAGTGATGACGAGCACCGGAAGATGCTCTACGTCATCTACGGTGGGTCCGCTGACCCCTCGTCCTGAAGCGTGGCTAAGACCTTGCGCCGAGCGGTAGCGTCGGTGGCTCCCCTCCCGAGTGCAGCACCGCACCTCAAGTGGATGGGAACCCCCATCAGCTTCGATGCCATCGACTGCCCCAGGAACATGGCTGGGGCCGGCCAACTACCGCTATTGGTGGCCCCCACCATCGCCAACGTAAGGATGTACCACGTTTTGATGGATGGCGGGGCTGGACTGAACCTCATCAGTCGCGCAGCTTTCCAGAAGCTGCAGATCCCGATGGCCAAGCTCACCCCATCGAGCCCGTTCTCAGGGGTAGGGCCGGGACAGGTCGTTCCCTACGGCCACATCAGCCTCCCGGTGACCTTTGGGGCACCGGACAGCTATCGGACAGAGTACATTCTGTTCGACGTGGCGGAGATCGACCTCCCCTTCAACGCCATAATTGGCAGGCCAGCCCTGTACCGATTCATGGCAGTAGCCCACTACGGCTACCTTGTCTTGAAGATGCCTACACCAACAGGCGTCCTCAAGATTCGTGGAGACCGTACTGCCGCAGTGTTAGCCTTGGAAAAGCTCCAAGCGCTTACAACAGCTAGAGCACCAACCCCAGGCAGTGCAGAACCAAACCGGCTCCACCCGAGTGCACGCCACCGTGCATATACCACAGCACCCCATGTGCAACCCCTCGATGAGGGCGACGCCCCCTTGAGGCTCGTCCGAATCGGCGCCGATGCCACCCAGACCACCCGGGTAGCCGGGGGCCTGGATAGCAAGTAGGAAGGCGCGCTCGTTACCTCCCTCCGGCACAATGTCGATGTGTTTGCATGGCAGCCATCGCAGATGCCAGAGATCCCTAGGGAGGTGATTGGGCACTACCTAAAGGTCTTCCCCGACGCCCAGCCAGTCCGACAGAAGCCCCTCAAGCAGTCCACCGAGCAGTAAAGCCTCATCCGCGAAGAAATCAAGAAGCTGCTGGACGCTGGCTTCATACGGGAAGTCCGCCGCCCCGGTGCTTGGCGAACCCTGTTGTTGTTCCAAAGGCCGGCGGGAAGCTCCGGATGTGCATCGACTACACCAGTCTCAATAAGGCATGTCCTAAAGATCTATTTCCTCTCCCTATAATAGATCAAATAGTAGACTCGACGTCAGGCTGCGATATGCTGTGCTTCCTAGATGCTTACTCGGGTTTCCACCAGATCCCTATGTCTAGAGAAAATGAAGAGCACACCTCCTTCATCACAGTAGTCGGTCTGTACTGTTATGCCTCTATGCCTTATGGCCTAAGGAACGCTCTCCCTACCTTCGTACGTGCAAAGCACAAGACCTTCGGAGAGGTAATGAGAGACTCAGTTGAGGTGTATGTCGATGACATTGTTGTTAAGGTCAGGCAGAGTTCATCCCTACTAGATAACCTGGCCTTAGTCTTCGTCTTTCCGACAAATATGAGTTCGGTGTATCCTCTAGAAAACCCTTAGAATTCCTGGCCTCACACCGAGGAACTGAGGCTAACCCAGAGAAGATCAAAGCCCCCGCCCGCATCAAAGAAGTCCAGAAACTCACAGGATGCCTAGCTGCACTGAGTCGGTTTATACCGAGGTTAGCAAAGCGAGCGCTCCCCTTCTCTAAGCTCCTGCGCGAATCCGGCCCATTCGCTTGGACCGACGAAGCAGAGGAAGCTCCCCAGGAGCTGGAGCAGCTCCTGATGACCCTACCCGTAATGGTAGCCCCCGAGCCCGAAGAGCATCTGTTGCTCTACATCGCGGCGACGGCTGCAGTGGTGAGTATGGTCCTCGCCGCGGAGCGGCCGGACCCCTCATCGCCGCAGCCTGCTCCGGTATAGGGAAACAGGCGCCAGGAAACCCCGGAGGTCCAAGACGAACCCCCGGGTCTCCGAGGCAACCCCCCGGAGGTCCAAAACGGACCCCGGACCCCCGACACAACCACCCGGAGGACCAGCAGGACCTCCCGGAGGTGCAACGGGACCACCCGGAGGTCCAACAGAACCTCCCGGATGTCCAACGGGACCTCCCGGAGCTCCCGGGAAATCACCGGGACCTCCCGGAGGTCCAAGACAGCCTGGGGGCCTCCGAGTATCGGCTCCCGGCGGAACCTCCCGGATGTCAACCAGAACCTCCCGGATGTCCAACGGGACCTCCCGGAGCTCCCGGGAAATCAGCGGGACCTCCCGGAGGTCCAAGACAGCCTGGGGGCCTCCGAGTATCGGCTCCCGGCGGCCTCCCCGGGCCCGCGGGAGGTTCTGTCTACTTCATCAGTGAGGTCCCCCATGACGCCAAGACAAGGTACCTGGAGGTACATAAGCTGCTGTATGCAGTGCTCGTGGCGTCCAGGAATCTCCGCCACTGCTGCCAAGCACACCGGGCCTCAGTGGCCACCTCCTACCCGCTGAAGGCTATCCTCCACAGCCCCCACGCGACGGACGATGCCACCAAATGGGCAGCAGAGCTACCGGAGTTTGAGCTAGGCTTCCTTCCTCGTCACGCAGTCAACAGCCGAGCACTGGCTGACTTCGTGGCTGAGTGGACGCCAACGCAGGCTGACCCAGGGGGCCATGAAGACGGTGAACCAGGACCCCGAGCTCTGGCCTTCACCGGGCCTTACTGGACGCCCTTCTTCGACGGCTCCTCGAGAAAGCAGGGGGCCGGTGCTGGCGTACTGCTCCTCATGCCATCGGGGGAGCAGTCTGGGTATGTCGAAGTGTTCAGTCGACACTTCCCCCGGGCCTGCACTGGGCAGCCCGCGGAGGTTCTTTTTTCGGTGGGGCTAGTCTCTAGCGGAGAGCTTGCGCAGATGGACGAGTTAGTAAGAGCTTGACACGGCGAGTTTTACGTGGTTCAGGCCGCCGGAGCGTAAAACCCTACGTCCACGGCGAGCTATGGAGCTCGCTGTATTGCTTGCTGCTCAGGACCGGAGGCCTGAGCTCGGGGGTGAGTTACAGCTTGAGAGTGTATGGCTAGCGTATGAGTTGCAAAGTGCGAACCCTTGCTATCGACGCCTACCCGAGCCTTTTATAGTCCAAGACTCGGGCGGCTTACAAGGGGAGCCGGGACCCGACAGGTGGTCCCGGGAAGATTGTCTATTATCTACCGTATCTGCAGTTATGCCGGTAGTTGTCTCTGGTCGAAGGCTTCTGAGTCTTCATCTTGCCGCCCTGCCCATGCCGCATGCTAGTCGTAGTGGTTGATGACGGCGCAGGCGGCATGGGATGTCTTGTCGCGGTGTTTATTAGCTGGCAGGTTCTGACACCTCGCGCCAGTCTGTGATGCGACTGGGCGCAACGGCACCTGACAGACGCGTGCTCCGCGTCTCCGCGTCTTGGGAAGACGCGGGCCTTGAATACCTTGTACGGGCAAGGTATGGGGCGCCTTTACGCCCGCTGCCTACCGCTCGGGGGCAGGCAGCACCGTTCTTCTGGCCATGTGGCGGGTCCGGAGCCCTTCTCTGAGGAGAGAAGGGTCCGGCCTGCGGGGCACGTGGAGCCTCCGGACCTCTCCCCGCGGAGGGGGAGGCTCGGCTTCTGTCGGCCACGTGGCGGGCCCGGAGCTCTCCTCTGAGGAGAGTGAGGTCCGGCCCCGCTGGATGCGTGGCGCCTTCGGACCTCTCTCCCGCGGAGGGGGAGGTCCGGCTTCTGTATGCCACGTGGCGGGCCTGGAGCTCTCCTCTGAGGAGAGGGAGGTTCGGCCCTGCCGGACGCGTGGCGCCTTCGGAGCTCTCCCTGCGGAGAAGGGCGAGTACCTTAGGCATTTTACCCTGTGCGCGGGGGTACCCCATATCTCAGGTACCGACAGTGGCCCCCGGGCCCATCTTGGGGGAGATAGCGAGCCCGAGGTGGGACCTCCGTCTCTTCCGATCCGCGCACTTTCTCTAAGTCCCGAATTGACCGCTGCCGGAGCACGAACGGCCGCGGGATCGTGGGAGCGTGCGCTCACTTGATGGTTGCTTTTACTGCGGCGGTTCCCAAGACTGCCACTTCTGCACGTTGTGGCGCTTTCTTCGGGAACCGCCGAAGTGCCTTGCCGGCTCATCTTCTCAGGAGACTGACTCCTTGACCCCCCCCCCGCTTTAGCTAGGCGGCTTGGGCCCACCCGTCATCGGCACTCGGTTTAGGAACCGAAGCGGTCGCCGACGCGGGGTATCCGAAGAGTTCCGAATCGCTTGGGATTGCACCCGGGAAGGTGTTAAATATGAAACCTCCATGTGGGTACATTCCTCTTATAAGGCTTCCAGCCCCTGCGCCTCCCTCAGGTCCCTGCAGTCTTGTCTTCTTCCATGGCTCTTAACCCGCCTTATGGGGGAAGAATTGCTCTCGGTTCCCTCCAGCGGTTGCGTCTGCACCAAGCCTGGGACTCAGGGAGCCTGCCTGCCCTTCCCCTGAGGCTGGTGGAATCTTCAAAGGAACCGTTGAAGCATCGAGGAGAATCCCAGGCGGCAGGGTCTCCAAGAACACCGCTAAATACTGCGGAGAGGGCCTCAGGAGCACCCTTGATGACTCCAGCTTTTGCGCAGGTGATGAGGGTTGGGGGCTCCAGGGGCACCCTTGACGACACCGGCTTTTGCGCAGGTGATGAGGGAACTTCAGGAGAAGGAAACCGCCGATGCACCATGGAGAATCCCAGACGGTAGAGTCTCCAGGAAGACCGCTGAATACTGTGGAGGGGGCCTCAGGAGCTCCCGTGGTGTCACTGGTTTTTGCGCCGGTGATGAGGGAGGCGATTCCTGCGCTCTGGTCATAGAGCGAGAGAGTTCCGCCAGGGCTGAAGCCTGGTGACGCGGCCGTTGTTGCAACTTCTGGATTCTGGTCGTGTCGGGAGACCCTTGGGGCTTGTTTCTTTCTTCTTATCGAGTCTGTAGTCCAGCTGAAGGAGCCTCGCATAGTTTGACTCTTTTAGATATTTGTGTCTGTGACGCTCTTTCTCTCCTTCTTGGCTTTGCCTGTCTGAGTCCTTAGCTCCGCAAGGTACTCAGAGGCCATCTCCAATCTCGGAGCTCTGCGTAGACACCTTCCCCGGGTCCTAACCGTGTTAGGGGTCCCCGGGGGTCTCCGGATCTCGCCCCATGGGGAGCCCCAAGTCTGCCCGCCACGTGGCGGGTCCGGAGCCCCACCCTAAGAGGTTGGAGCTCCGGCCATGCTGGACACGTAGGGCTTTCGGAGCCCTCCCGCCGGGGGGGGGGGGAGGTCCGGTTTCCGCCCGCCACGTGGCGAGCCCGGAGCTCTCCTCAAGGGAGGTGAGGGTTCCGAGCCTGCTGGACACATGGGGCCCTCAGGTCCCGCCCCTGCTGGAGGGGCAGGTCCCGGTCCTTCCAGTCCTAGGTCGGAGTAGTTGGTAGCTCCTTTCCCCCTGCTTCATGCAGTCCCTGTTGCCGCAACCTGGAGGTCCTGCACATAGGTAGAGGAAACGTAATTCTCCTTGGGGGCTCCCCCTCCCTTATCTCATAGTATTATTTGACTTATAGCCCCTAACCATATGCTTGGTGCTTGGGGACTTGTAGAGAGGGGGAGCTGAGCACATGGCAACCATGCACTGCAAGGGTGATTAAAAAACTCAATTCACAATTTAAATGAGTACAAGGAAAGAGAAAGTAGAGCAGATTTCTTTTCGTACAACTTTCCATAGGAGGAAGGCAGGCTAAACATGGAGGCCATGACCCACCCCATTAAGAGGGGAAGCAAGACTCTACGCACTTGGAGTCGGAACCAGGCAAAGCTGAGCATAGTCCTGGACTGTACCCTGGGGTTTAGCTGCTCCGAGCGCTGCTCCTGGACTCTATGGAGTTTATTACGAAAAGAAAGTACTGTCCTATTTTTGCTCTAGGGGTAGAACTTACGGAGGTGTTCTATGTTCCAAGCCTTCCCAACTAGGGGAGAGTTTGTGGGCCCCTTTGCGAGAAAGTATGCGCCGCAACACCAGGTCACCTTCCTGCAGCTCCCGGGCACGCACAGACCTCTGGTGGTAGCGCCGAAGCGCTTGTCTGTACCGCGCGTTACGGAGTGCTGCATGTAATCGGACCTCGTCGACGAGGTCGATTTCTCCACGCCGGAGGTTGTCCTGCGTGGCTTCGTCGTAAGCCCGGACACGGTGAGACTTCATGGTGATTTCTGGGGGAAGTACAGCTTCAGCCCCGTACACCATGAAGAAGGGTGTCTCCCCGGTGGCCCGGCTCTGGGATGTCCGGTTAGCCCATAGTGTGCTCGGAAGCTCATCTACCCAATTGGCACCATGTTTCTTCAGGCTGGCGAAGGTGCGAGTCTTAAGGCCCCGGAGAATCTCCGCGTTGGCCCTCTCAACTTGCCCATTGCTCCTCGGGTGGGCGACAGAGGCATAGCATACCTGAATACCGAGGTCCTCGCAGTAGTCTTGGAATGCTGCGCTGGTGAACTGGGTCCCGTTGTCGGTGATGATCCTGTTTGGGACCCCGAACCGGCAGACAATAGACTTGATGAATTTTACTGCGGATTGTTTGTTGATGGTGACAACTGGTGTAGCTTCCGGCCACTTGGTGAACTTGTCGATAGCGACATAGAGGTACCGGAATCCCCCGACGGTTCTGGGAAATGGTCCCAGGATGTCCAGCCCCCATACGGCAAACGGCCACGAGGGCGGGATCATCTGTACCGCCTGAGCCGGTGTATGGATCTGCTTGGCGTGGAACTGGCACGCCTTGCAGCTCTCGACCAGCTTGACGGCATCCTGGAGTGCTGTCGGCCAGTAGAAGCCATGCCGGAAGGCTTTACCGACAAGCGTGCGTGAGGAAGAATGACTTCCACATTCGCCTCCATGGATCTCAGTGAGCAAGTCGCAGCCTTCCCCCCGGGTTATGCACCGCAATAGGATGTGGTTGGCGCCACGCCGGTAGAGATCCCCCTCTACCAGCGCGTACCTCTTAGCCATACGCACAATCCGTTCAGCGGTTGCATGTTCATCAGGGAGGATATTGTCCTTCAAGTTGTCCCGGATCTCCGTGATCCATGCATCGGTTCTGACTTGAGCTTCTGGATCTTGAGCGCTGGGTTGCACGGAGTCCCCAGTGACGCTTACGATCCTTGGCGGCATCCATGGCTGTAGGGCCGCCGGGACCGCCAACTTCGAGGTGCTGGTCAAGCCCCCTTCGCCCGGCTCGGCGGGATGGGCTGTGGGCCGCAGCAACGTCCTCTCAAAAACTCCTTCGGGCGCAGGGGCTCCGGTGGAAGCCTTCGTTGAAAGGTTGTCGGCTGCGGCATTACCAGCGCGCGGTACGTGGTGCAGGTCCAAAGCGAGGAATTCTTTCTCCAACATCTGTACGTGGAGCAGATACGCAGCTAGCTGCGGGTCATTGCAGGAGCATTCGCCCCTGACTTGCTTGATAACCAGTTGGGAGTCGCCCTGTGCCAACAACTAGCGAGCGCCTAAAGATAGGGCCGTCTGCAGGCCAAAGATGAGTGCTACATACTCCGCCATGTTGTTGGTTGCCTTGAAATTTAGACGCACCATATACCCAAACTGTTCCCCCGATGGCATGAGGAGCAGTACGCCGGCACCGGCCCCCTGCTTTCGCGAGGAGCCGTCGAAGAAGAGTGTCCAGTGGGGTTCGGTGAAGACCGGAGCTTTGGGCTCTGGCTCACCGCCTTCATGGCCCCCTGGGTCAGTCTTCGTTGGTGTCCACTCCGCCACAAAGTCAGCCAGTGCTTGGCTCTTGACTGCATGACGTGGGAGGAAGTCCAGCTCAAACTCCGCCAGCTCTGCCGCCCATTTAGCAACGTTGCCAGTCGCATGGGGGCTGTGAAGAATTGTCTTCAGCAGATACGAGGTGACTACCGAGACCCGGTGGGCCTGGAAGTAGTGGCGGAGCTTCCTGGAGGCCACGAGCACCGCATACAGCAGCTTGTGGACTTCTAGGTACCTTGTCTTGGCCTCATGAAGTACTTCACTGATGTAGTAGACAGGCCTCTGTATGGTTCGGACCCTCTCTCTTAGGCTTGGGGGCTCCTCGTCCATTGGCCCCGGCCCGCCGGAGGTGGGTGGACCCACGGGGGCCTCCGGGAACTGGGACCCGGAGGCCCTTAAGCTTTCTTGATCATCCAGGAGCTCCGGGGGGTCTTGAGGGACCTCCGGGAGATCCTAATTGGACCCTGGAGATTTATCTTGGGGGTCCGGGAGGCCGTCCTGGGCCTCCGGGAGGTTGTCTTGGACCTCCAGGGGGTCCGGGAGACCGTCTTGGCCCTGCGGGGCCCCCTGGCGTCTGACTTCTGCTACCGGAGCAGGTTGCGAGGGTGAGGGGTCTGGCCGCTCCGCGACAAGGACCATACTCACCACTTCTGTTGTCGCCGCAATGTAGAGCAGCAAGTGCTCCCCGGGCTCAGGGGCTACCATGATAGGTAGGGTCGTCAGGAGTCGCTTCAACTCCTGGAAAGCCTCTTCTGCTTCGTCAGTCCAGGCAAAGGGGCCTGACTTGCGCAGGAGCTTAAAGAAAGGGAGTGCCCGCTCTGCTAGCCTCGGTATAAACCGACTCAGTGCGGCTAGACATCCCGTGAGTCTCTGAACATCCTTGACGCGGACAGGGGGCCGCATCAAGTCGATGGCCTTGATCTTCTCTGGGTTGGCCTCAATCCCTCGGTGCGAGACCAGGAACCCTAAGAGCTTCCCAGAGGACACGCCGAACACACATTTATCTGGGTTCAGCTTGGTGCGCGTAGAGCGCAACTTGTCAAAGACTAAAGCTAGGTTATCTAGTAGGGATGAACCCTGCTTGACCTTGACAACTATGTCATCGACATACACCTCAACTAGGTCTCTTATTAACTCCCCAAAGGTTTTGTGCATCGCCCGCACAAAGGTGGGGAGTGCATTCTTTAGGCCGTAAGGCATTGACACATAGCAATAAAGGCCGTCTACTGTGATGAAGGAGGTGTGCTCCTCGTCCTCCCTAGACATGGGGATCTGATGGAAACCTGAGTAGGCGTCTAGGAAGCACAGCATATCACAGCCTGACGTTGAGTCTACTATTTGATCTATTCTAGGGAGAGGGAATGGATCTTTAGGACATGCCTTATTAAGACTGGTGTAGTCGATGCACATCTGGAGCTTCCCGCCGGCCTTCGGGACAACAACGGGGTTCGCCAACCACCGGGGGTGGTGGACCTCCCGTATGAAGCCAGCGTCCAGCAGCTTCTTGACTTCTTCACGGATGAAGTTTTGCCGCTCGATGGACTGCTTGCGGGGCTTCTGTTGAACCGGCCAGGCGTCGGGGAAGACTTTCAAGTGGTGCTCGATCACCTCCCTGGGGATCCCCGGCATCTGTGACGGCTGCCATGCAAACACGTCGACGTTGTGCCGGAGGAAGGTGACGAGCGCACCTTCCTATTTGCTATCCAGGCCCCCGGCTACCCGGGTGGTCTGGGTAGCTTCGGCGCCGACTTGGACGACCTTTAAGGGGGCGCCGCCCTCGTCGAGAGGTTGCACCCAGGGTGCTGTGGTGGAAGCACGGTGACGTGCACTCGGGCGGAGCTGGTCCGGCTCCGTATTGCCGGGGGCTGATGCCCCAGCTGTTGCGAGTGCTTGGAGCTTCACCAGGGACGACACTGCAGCAGTGCGGTCCCCACGAATCCTGAGAACGCCCATCGGTGTTGGCATCTTCAGGACGAGGTAGCCGTAGTGGGCTACAGCCATGAACCGGTACAGGGCTGGCCTGCCGATTATGGCATTGAAGGGGAGGTCTATCTCCGCTACGTCGAACAGAATGTACTCTGTTCGATAGCTGTCCAGAGCCCCGAAGGTCACCAGGAGACTAATGTTGCCGTAGGGGATAACCTGTCCGGGCCCTACCCCTGAGAACGGGCTCGACAGGGTGAGCTTGGCCATCGGGACCTGCAGCTTCTGGAAAGCTGCACGGCTGATGAGGTTCAGCCCAGCCCCTCCATCTACCAAAACGTGGTACATTCTCACGTTGGCGATGGTAGGGGCCACCAGGAGCGGTAGTTGGCCGGCCCGAGCCATGTTCCTGGGGCAGTCGGTGGCGTCAAAGCTGATGGGGGTCCCCATCCACTTAAGGTGCGGTGCAGCACTTGGGAGTGGCGCCACCGACGCTACCGCTCGGCACAGAGTCTTGACTGCGCTTCGGGACGAGGGGTCGGCGGACCTGCCATATATGACATAGAGCTTCTTCCGACGCTCATCGTCGCTGGAGCCGGAGTCCTCATGATTGCGTGCCGCCTTCACGACACGCTGAGACTCCTAGATCTCCTCTGGGTGGTCGATGTTGTCTGGAACATCCACCCCCTGCTCATCTTCCTTTGGACGGAAGGGCAGGGCATCAGCCCGCTGCCGCTTCCCCTTGCGGAAGCGCTCTGCGAGCCTTCGGATCTCCCGGCACTCGGCAGTAGTGTGGCAACAGCTGCCGTGCACGGGGCACATGTTGTCCTGGCTATCTTCCGGGGTCGGTGACTTTCGCTGCCTCTTGTCAGGGCGCGGCCCCCGAGCCCCACTGAGCGTCGCCACAGTGACGACTTGGGTCGCGGCCGGCGGTCTTATCTTGCTTCTGCCCCGGCTCTTGGTCTTCCTGCTGCCTCCATAGGGAGTAGGACCAGATCCGGGCAGCCCTCCTGACTCGGAGGACGGCTGTGAGTGCCAGTTCCGTCCTTCGGCTGCTCTGGCGCACTTGTCCGCCAAGCTGAAGAGCTCCGAGGCATCGCGGACCTCCCTGGTCGCGAGTTTCTCAAGCATCTTCTTGTCTCGGACGCCTTGCCGGAACGCCACCACCACAGAAGCGTTTTGAATGTGTGGGATGGTGTTCCGCACCTGGGAGAACCGCTGGATGAAAGAGCGCAGCGACTCCCCAGGTTGTTGTTGGATGGCGTGGAGGTCGAGCTCCGTGCCAGGCCGGGTGTAGGAACTGCCGAAGTTGGCTATGAACTATCGGCAAAGCTCTCCCCAGGAAGTTACGGAACCCTGGGGGAGGTTCATGAGCCAAGACCGAGCTGGGCCAGTCAAGGCGACAGGGAAGTAATTGGCCATGACGGCTTCATTCCCTCCTGCGGCAAGTACGGCGGTGGAGTAGATCTGGAGGAATTCCACCGGGTTGATGCTGCCGTCGTACTTCTCGGGCAGGAGCGGCCGAAACTTGCGCGGCCACTTTGCGAAGCGAAGGTGGGGCGCGAGGGCCGCACACCCTTCTTCTGTCGCCGCAGGTTCTGATGCCGCAAACGCTTGGTTCGCACTGAGCACCGCATGCCCCGGCATGGGCAAGGCTGCACCATAGGCCGGGGGCGCCATATGCAGGACATATGACTGTGGCATATTCTGCACGGCACAGGCCTGGGGTAGAGATCGCGTGGCGAAGGTCTGCTCTTCAGGCTGGGTCGAGGCCGACGTCATGCTGTCGTCAGCCTCTTGGTGGCGACGCCTTTCTCGGCGCCGCTTGAGGTATACCCGGGCATCTTGACCCAGGTGACACCGTTCCAGCTCTGTCCTCAGATCTGTTGACTGGGGGCTGGTAGAGCTGGAGTCTGCCGTCTGCTCGCCATCCAATGGTGCGCGCATCAGCGACACGACCGATTGGCCAGAGCGTCGTCCCCGCCGAGGTCGAGGGTTTGCGGCGGCGACGACGAGATGGTCTACCTCGCGGAACCACTGCCGGGTCGCTGCCTGAGGCGCGTCCCCAGCGGGCGGATTGTACAGTAGCGCTCTCGCCGCAGCTAACGCACCCCCACTGGGCACGCCCAGCGCTACTGGAGACTTGAAGCTGGTTGGAGCCTGCATTGCCGGGGTCGGCGCTGCCAGAGCCGGTTGCTGGCTCCCAGCTCGTACCGACACACTCCGTCCCAAGTGTGTCGACATGTACTCCCCCCTGGTCGCGGTCTGCCGCAGAGGCGAGGGGGGAGAGTTCGCCGCTGAAGGAAGCTCGGTCATCTTCGTCGGCGGAAACTCGTCGCGCTAGGAGAAAAGCCCCCTACCTGGCGCGCCAAATGTCGAAGTGTTCAGTCGACACTTCCCCCGGGCCTGCACTGGGCAGCCCGCGGAGGTTCTTTTTCGGTGGGGTTAGTCTCTAGCGGAGAGCTTGCGCAGATGGACGAGTTAGTAAGAGCTTGACACGGCGAGTTTTACGTGGTTCAGGCCGCCGGAGCGTAAAACCCTACGTCCACGGCGAGCTATGGAGCTCGCTGTATTGCTTGCTGCTCAGGACCGAAGGCCTGAGCTCGGGGGTGAGTTACAGCTTGAGAGTGTATGGCTAGCGTATGAGTTGCAAAGTGCGAACCCTTGCTATCGACGCCTACCCGAGCCTTTTATAGTCCAAGACTCAGGCGGCTTACAAGGGGAGCCGGGACCCGACAGGTGGTCCCGGGAAGATTGTCTATTATCTACCGTATCTGCAGTTATGCCGGTAGTTGTCTCTGGTCGAAGGCTTCTGAGTCTTCATCTTGCCGCCCTGCCCATGCCGCATGCTAGTCGTAGTGGTTGATGACGGCGCAGGCGGCATGGGATGTCTTGTCGCGGTGTTTATTAGCTGGCAGGTTCTGACACCGCGCGCCAGTCTGTGATGCGACTGGGCGCAACGGCACCTGACAGACGCGTGCTCTGCGTCTCCGCGTCTTAGGAAGACGCAGGCCTTAAATACCTTGTATGGGCAAGGTATGGGGCGCCTTTACGCCCGCTGCCTACCGCTCGGGGGCAGGCAGCACCGTTCTTCTGGCCACGTGGCGGGTCCGGAGCCCTTCTCTGAGGAGAGAAGGGTCCGGCCTGCGGGGCACGTGGAGCCTCCGGACCTCTCCCTGCGGAGGGGGAGGCTCGGCTTCTGTCGGCCACGTGACGGGCCCGGAGCTCTCCTCTGAGGAGAGTGAGGTCCGGCCCCGCTGGACGCGTGGCGCCTTCGGACCTCTCTCCCGCGGAGGGGGAGGTCCGGCTTCTGTATGCCACGTGGCAGGCCCGGAGTTCTCCTCTGAGGAGAGGGAGGTCCAGCCCCACCGGACGCGTGGCGCCTTCGGAGCTCTCCCTGCGGAGAAGGGCGAGTACCTTAGGCATTTTACCCTGTGCGTGGGGGTACCCCATATCTCAGGTACCGACATGGTATATGGTGCATCTCAATTCCAAGGAAACCAACAACATGGCAGAGTATGAAGCACTCATCTTTGGCCTAAAGACAGCCCTGTCTCTAGGTGCTCGCCAGTTGTTGGCACAGGGCGACTCCCAGCTAGTTATTAAGCAAGTTAAGGGTGAATGCTCCTGCAGTGACCCACGGCTAGCTGCTCATCTGCTTCACACGCAGATGGTGGAGAAAGACTTCCTCGCCTTGGACCTGCACCACATACCGCGCGCTGGCAAGGCCGCAGCTGACGACCTCTCAACGAAGGCCCCCATCGGAGCCCCTGTGCTCGAAGGAGGCTTCGAGAGGATGTTGCCGCGGCCCACATCCCGGCCCGCCGAGCCGGGCGAAGGGGGCTATACCAGCACCTCGAAGCTGGCGGTCCCGGCGGCCATGGACGCCGCCAAGGATCGTAAGCGTCACTGGGGACTCCGTACAACCCAGCGCTCAAGATCCAGACGCTCAAGTCAGACCCAATGCATGGATCACGGAGATCCGGGACTACTTGGAAGACAATATCCTCCTTGATGAACGTGTATCCGCTGAACGGATCGTGCGTATGGCTAAGAGACACGTGTTGGTAGAAGGGGATCTCTACTGACGCGGCGCCAACCGCGTCCTATTGTGGTGCATAACCCAGGGGGAAGGCTGCGACTTGCTCGCTGAGATCCATGGAGGCGAATATGGGAGCCACTCTTCCTCACGCACGCTTGTCGGTAAAGCCTTCCGGCATGGCTTCTACTAGCCGACAACACTCTAGGATGCCGTCAAGCTGGTCGAGAACTGCAAGGCGTGCCTGTTCCACGCCAAGCAGATCCATACACCGGCTTGGACGGTACAGATGATCTCGCCCACATGGCCATTTTCCGTACGAGGGCTGGACATCCTGGGACCTGGGACCATTCCCCAGAACCGAGGATGGGGACCCGCTCCCGAACCCTCGGAACACAGAACGCCTCCGTAAGTTCTACCCCTAGGGCAACAATAGGACATACTCTTCTTTTTATAATAAATTCCATAAAGTCCAGGAACAGTGCTCGGAGCAGCTAAGGCTTAGGGGACGGTCCAGGACTACGTTCAGCTTCGCCTGGTTCCGACCCCAAGCGCGTAGAGTCTTGCTTCCCTTTTTAATGAGGCGGGTCGTGGCCTCCATACTTAGCCTGCCTTCCTCCTATGGAAATTTATATGAAAAGAAACCTGTTCTATGTTGCTCTTCTTTGGTGCTCATTTAATTTACTTATTAAAATTTTATGACTGCACTACTAGTGCATGCTCACCATGCGCTCAGCTCCCTCTTGTCATTCTCACCTTTAGGCGGCATTTGCTGCCCTAACAAAGGCGGTTGCGTTGGAGGTACCGGCCGATTGCCAGGGGGGCCCCGAGCCCCCGGCACTTCGCGCACGGTAGTCCCCAAGCACCGTATAAGTGGACGGGGACCGTAAGCCAAATAAGACTATGAGATAGAGGAGGGGAGCCCCCGAGGAGAATTACGTTTCCCTTACTTGTGTGCAGGACCTCTCGGCCTCAACTCCCCGCAGGAGTATGGTAGGCACATCCATCCAATGGAACGCACCTACCAGGGGGCCGCTACGGGATCGCAAGACCGAAACCCCAAGGTAAGATCAAAGAACCTAGACCTCACCGCTTCCGCAGGGGCGAGGCTCGAAGGTCCCACGTGTCCAGCGGGGCCGGACCATCCACCTCCTTGAGAGGGAGCTCCGGACCCGCCATGTGGCCTACAGAAACCGGACCTCCTCCCTCCGCGGGGAGAGGTCCAAGGGCTCCACGTGCCCCGCAAGCCCGGACCCCCCCGCAGAGGGGAGCTCCGGGCCCGCCACATGGCCAGTAGGCCCGGACCCCCCCATCCTCATGGGGCGGGTCCTGGAGACCTCCGGGGCCCTTAATATATAGTAAGGAGCCGGAGAAGGTATCTATGCAGAGCTTCGAGATTGGTCAAGGCCTCCGAGTACCTTACGGAGCTAAGGACTCGGCCAGGAAAAACCAGGAAGAAGACTAGGATATGCAGACACAGAAGAAAACAAGCGTCTGTTCATACAAGGCTCCACGAGCTGGGCTACAGACTCAACAAAAATAAAAAAGGAGGTACAGGGCCTTGTGGCCACGGGGGCAGATGCCTAAGAGTCCCCGGACTCCCGATGAAACCTAGAGGCCACAAGGGCAGCCACGTCCTCGACCTCGGCCCTGGCAGCTTCCTCCTGCTCGGCAACGGGTCCTAGACGGACTGGCCCCAGAGAAAAGGAAGGGTCTTGGCTCCGGAAGCACGCCAGTACATGCATAGCGACCTCCTTAGCCAGGCCCCGTCCTTCCACTTCAAGCTCGTCGGCGATCACCGCTTCGAGCCGACCCAGCTTGTCGCCGATGGACTCAAGTGCCGGGATCGCTTCGGACATCTGCCGCGCCGGAGCCTCCATCTGCACAGGGCTGAAACCAAGAGGAGCCAAGGCGGACCCCGCCTTGGCAATAAAGCCCCAGACCGCCTGGGCCTCGGCAGACCGCAAAGACTGGAGCTTATCTACCTCTTGGTGAGCCACCAGCTCGCGATCCATCGCTGCCTGGCACTCCTGGGAGAACTGCTCCTCCCTCACGGCAACAGCCGACTCACGGAGCTCCAGATCCTCGGTCCGAGCCCTCAGCTCCCCCACTTTGGCTCTCAGCCGGGCAGTGGTCTTCTCCTCCTCGGCCGCTGCAGCGCGTTCCCGATCGGCGACAGCGCACTCTCGGCGAGCTACCTGCAGCCACAACTCCTCCGCGGCGGCGGAACGCTCCTCGGCTTTGGCTTCAACATGGGCCAGGGCCTCGCGGTAGGAAGCACGAAGCCGCCGGGTCTCTGACTCCAAGCGGCTAATGGCCTTCTTCTGAGTGTCAAGCAGAGCACTCATGGCCTCAAGCCTTGACTGCCTCGAGTCAAGATCCGCCCCAGCCTCCTGGGCCCACTGCCGCCAGCTGAGAAGGCGTTCCCTCTCGCCGGCCAGCGCCCCCCGCTCCTGCTCGAAGGCGGACTGGAGCTGCCGGGCGCTGGCCTGGACACGCCCCAGGGCATCCCACACGGGCACCGGGACAGAGGGTGCAGGAGTCACGCCCCTGATCCCCCCTGTCGAGTCTAAAACCGGCGGAGGCGCCGGTGCCTCAGCAACCGGAGTGGGACGCTGTCCTAAGGAAGCCAGGGGGCCAGCAGGCGCACCTACAGCGGCCCTCCCAGTCTCAGGACCAGATTTCTGGGCTGGTGAAGGAGGGCGGACAGGAGCAGATGCGGCCACCACGGAGGGTGAACTCGCCGGCACAGAGGAAGCCCCCGTCGACTTGGGGGCCACGGGAGCCACCACGGTTCCCAGATGCTGAGGCGCGGAGCCTCCGTCAGTTGAAGACGGCCGGGTAAGAGGCCCGCCCCTGGCAGCCAGTCGGTCCCTGCAAGAAAAGAAAGCTCTCAGGCTAAGAGAGGAGACGAGAACGCTGCTCCTACAAGCTAGAAGGAGCAACACTTACTGGGCGACATGAGCGCTCCAACGGGCTTGCAGCACCGGCCTCTGGGCTGTCATTGAACCGCTAGGACCTGCGGTTGGAATGGTCGTAGGGCGTGGCGCCTGGACCCCCGGCACACTCCCCGGCGTCGCCCCACCAGCATCCGTCCTAGAAGCCCCTCCGCTTGAGGAAGGATGACGAGGTGCTTGGGTTACTTTGGACTGCCGCTGTCCGAGGAGAGACCCGCTGGGGTGAGACACCCGGGGCCTCTTCGGGTCGCCACCTGATGGACCAGCACCCCCGGGAGATGGGTGCAAGGGTGCTCCGGCACCCTGACTCGGCGCAGGCGGCGCCCTCGGAGGAGACCGAGCGCGTTTCTTCTCTGGATGCCCTGGGGCCGGCTCGTTCCCCTTCCCCTTGTCGGCGGCTTGAGTTCCGTCGGCTCTTGGGAAGGGTTGGGCAGCAGCAGATGCCTCGTGCCCTGATCCGGAGCGCTCGGCTCCTGGGATCGTAATACCCCGGAAGGCATCCCCGACCTGCCGGACGGCGATCCCGATGTCATCGAGGTTCGGCATCTTCCGCAGGAGCTCTGACCTCCTCTGTGGCTCCAAGAAGAGGGGGGTGGCAGAGGCCGGAAGGGCGGGGTCACCACTGGGAATGTAGTCGCCGCTCAACTTGCCCACCATCTCGTACAGCTCCTCGTCGGAAGGGTCAGAGCCGGGGCCCCTCTCCAGCCTGGTACAGTCCTGCTCGCCAGTATAGTACCACGCTGGGCGACTGCGCTGCTGCAAGGGCGCAATACGGCGCGACATGAAGTCCATCAGCACCATCAGGGACGTCAGCCCCTCATTGGCCAAGAACCAGATCCGCTCCAAGACCGGGGCGTACTCCTGCTCCAGCTCAGGGATCTCCTCCCAGAAGCGACGATCGGTGGTAGGGCTAGCGGTCGGGAGTTGTAGGCGATCGTGCTCGTCGGTCTGCACTACCACCCAGCTCTCCCTCCAGTTTTCCCACCTTGATGCGCTGAAGGGCAGAAGGTACCCAGAGACCTTTGGGTCCTTGCAGCGATGCTGGAAGTAGTACGCCCCCATCTAGGTCTTCGAGCCGCGCCCAGTCGTCCGCAACACAAAGAAGTAGCGGAAGAGCGTCACAGAAGCGTGCATCCCCACAAACATCTCACAGAAGTGGACGAAGACAGCGGCCATTGCGAAGGAGTTGGGAGAGAGATGGTGGAGCTGGAGCCCATACGTCTCCAGCACTGTGACAAAGAAGGAAGAAATTGGTGGGACGAACCCCGCCAGAGCATAAGCAGTGAAGAAGACCATCTCCCCCTTTTCCAGGATCAGGGGGAGAGATCCCCGGCGGAGCCGACGTTTCTGTTCCTCCGTGTGCCAGCCCAGCAGCCTGCGCACTGGCCCAAGCTCAGAGGAACGGACGAGACACGTCGGGAGCAAGTTGGAAGCCATGGCGAAAGAGAGCACAAGGACAGGAAAGTCGAGGCGCAAGAGTTCAAGGGAAGAACGAGCGCTAGGAAATGCGAAGGGAAGCAGCGATGCGGGTGAGATCCCCTTTTAAAACTTTCCAGGAATGATTCGAGGTGATTCAAAAATCTTCAAATACATCGCATCGGCGACCGCATTGGCTCCGAGACCGGGCGCCGATGACAGGTGGACCCAAGCCGCCCGACTGAAGCGGTGGGTCAAGGAGTTAGTCTCCCTAGAAGACAAGCCGGCAAGGCGCTTCGGCGGTTCCGGAAGAAAGCGCTGCAACGTGCAGAAGTGGCAGTCTTGGGAACCGCCGCAGTAAAACCAACCATCAAGTGGGCGCACGCTCCCACGATCCCGCGACTGTTCGTGCTCCGTCAGCGGTCAATGCGGGACTTAGAAAAAGTGTGCGGATCAGAAGAGACGGAGGTCCCACCTCGGGCTCGATATCTACCCCGAGATGGGCCCGGGGGCCACTGTCGGTACCCGCGATATGGGGTACCCCCGCGCACAGGGGAAAATGCCTAAGGATCTCGCCCTTCTCCGCAGGGAGAGCTCCGAAGGCGCCACGCGTCCGGCGGGGCCGGACCTCCCTCTCCTCAGAGTAGAGCTCCGGGCTCGCCACATGGCCTGCAGAAGCCGGACCTCCCCCCCTCCGTGGGGGAGAGGTCCGAGGGTGCCACGTGTCCAGCGGGGCCGGACCTCCCGCTTCTCAGAGGAGAGCTCCGGGCTTGCCACGTGGCCGACAGAAGCCGGACCTCCCCCTCCGCGGGGAGAGGTCCGAAGGCTCCATGTGTCCTGCAGGGCCGGACCCCCTTCTCGTCTGAGGAGGGCTCCAGGCCCGCCACGTGGCCAGCAGAACAGCGCTGCCTGCCCCCGAGCGGTAGGCAGCGGGCGTAAAGACGCCCCATACCTTGCCCGTACAAGGTATTCAAGGCCCGCGCCTTCCCAAGACGCGGAGACGCGGAGCACGCCTCTGTCAGGTGCCGTTGCGCCCAGTCACATCATAGACTGGCGCGCGGTGTCAGAACCTACCAGCCAATAAACACAGCGACAAGACATCCCCTGCCGCCTCCGCCGTCATCAACCACTACGACTAGCGTGCGGCATGGGCAGGGCGGCAAGACGAAGATTCAGAAGCCTTCACCAGAGACACTACCGACATAACTGCGGATACGGTAGTCTGCAGGCAATCTCCCCGGGACCACCTGTCGGGTCCCGGGCCCCCCTTGTAAGCCACCCGAGCCTTGGGATATAAAAGGCTCGGGTAGTCAACGTTAGCAAGGGTTCGCACTCTAGCCATTCGCACCCTGGGTTCGCACTCCCGGAACTCATACGCTAGACATCACTCATCCCCAAGCTCAGGACTCCGGTTCTGAGCAACAAGCAATACAGCGAGCTCCTTAGCTCGCCGTGGACGTAGGGTTTTACGCTCCGGCGGCCTGAACCACGTAAAACTCACCGTGTCAAGCTTCTCCTTAATTCGTCCATACGCTTAAGCTCTCCGCAAGTGACTTGCCCCTCCGAAAAAGAACCTCCGCGGGCTGCCCAGTGCAGGTCCGGGGGAAGTGTCGACCACACACTTCGACAGTGATGAAACATAATGGAGGTTGTTAATGTTGAAATACATGTTGGGATTACATTCACTTAAAGCTAAGTTGCTATTTTTACCGTGGTTGTGAAATAAATTTCGCTTTTATGCAATGAGCCTTTTTATACCTGCCTTGTTGTAAGCTACATATCATATTTTCCCGCACTTGCTGAGTACATCATGTACTCAAACTTGCATTATCATACATCATCAGCAACAGAAGAGAAGTACTATGAAGACCACATGGAGTACTAGGAGTGTGATTCCCCGTCAACTTGCCTGTGGGGATGGAGTAGAGATGGAGCCGTTGCTGCTGCTTAGATTGCTCCCACACTAGTTAGAAGACTTCCGCTGCTAGAATAAAGACTTCCGCTGCTAGAATAGACTTCCGCTGCTAGCATGAGTCCAAGACTCATGAGACATTGTAATAAACCCTGTTATTCATGGTTATATATATATATATATATATATATATATATATATATATATATATATATATTCAGAATTCAGTTTGTGAAGTATATGTGTATGTGTGATGAACATCCTGGGCACACATACGCATCAGTTCTCGGTTCTATGTTCTATAGAATTAAGGGCGTCACAGATTGGTATCAGAGCCACGTTTGACGGTAGATCACACACCTAGATAGACACAGATTGGTATCAACCTACCACGGGTGATCGTGGGTCACAGACCTAGATAAGATCATAGATTGGTACAATTCACAGATTGGTATCAAGCTGCCACGATTGACCGTAGGACGCACCCCTAGTCACAGATTGGTATTAGAAGCCACGTTGACCATAGGATGCAAGCTTACGGAAAATGCATAGATTGGCATTGGAACCACCTTGACTATAGGACCCCCATTGAGTAAGCTTGAATAGGGGTTGTGGGTGCAACTTTTGTGATGATTGTTTGTGATTGTGTTCTTAGTGTGAGTTGTGGGACGTCTCAAGCGTTGTCCATATCCACACATAAGTAGAGAGAGGTGTGAGATGCCTCGGCACTTGTTCACATCCTCATATGGGCTAATATATATAGTCTATCTACCTTGATGCATATAGTTAGGGGGATCCATCTAACCTTCTAACCTATATTCTATTCCGTTCTCTCTCACAGATGGTGAGAGGAAACGTCAGCCGCCAAGTAAGGAACGTCCGTGGCAACCAAGAGGATGGCCACGATGAAGTTCCTGTTAACCCCGGAGCTGGTGAAAACAACCTGGAACGGTTGATGGCCATGCAGAATCAGCTTATGCAGACAATGATCCAAACTTTGGGTCAGCTGCAAGCCAACAACAACAACCCTGTTCCGGCACCACCGCCACCACCACCGCCACTACCACCGGCTCACAACAGGCTGGGAGAGTTCATGAGGACTCGACCACCTACTTTATCTTAATCTAATGATCCCATGGAGGCCTACGACTGGTTGAAATCCATGGAGAAGAAGCTTGCCATAGTTCAGTGCAATGACAGAGAGAAGGTTCTCTTTGCATCGTACCAACTTATGGGAGCTGCCGCTGACTGGTGGGATGCCCTTTGCAATGCTCATGTCGACCCGGAGACGATCACTTGGACTGAGTTCAAGGAGAGTCTCCGGTCTCATTACATCCCTGCTGGTGTAATGATGCTTAAGAGGCAAGAGTTTGAGGGTCTCCGCCAAGGACAGAAGAGCGTGAATGAGTACTGTCAAAGTGTTCGGTCGACACTTCCCCCGAGCCTGCACTGGGCAGCCCGCGGAGGTTCTTTTTTCAGTGGGGCTAGTCCCTTGCGGAGAGCTTGCACGGATGGACGAGTTAGTAAGAGCTTGACACGGTGAGTTTTACGTGGTTCAGGCCGCCGGAGCGTAAAACCCTACGTCCACGGCGAGCTATGGAGCTCGCTGTATTGCTTGCTGCTCAGAACCGGAGTCCTGAGCTTGGGGGTGAGCTACAGCTTGGGTGTGAATGGCTAGCGTATGAGTTGCAGAGGTGCGAACCCTTGCTATCGTCGCCTACCCGAGTCTTTTATAGTCCAAGACTCGGGTGGCTCACAAGGGGGGCCCGGGACCCGACAGGTGGTCCCGGGGAAATTGACTGTGATCTACCGTATCTGCAGTTATGCCAGTAGTTGTCTCTGGCGAAGGCTTCTGAGTCTTCGTCTTGCAGCCCTGCCCATGCCGCATGCTAGTCGTAGTGGATGATGACGGTGGGGGCGGCATGGGATGTCTTGTCGCTGCATTTATTGGCTGGCAGGCTCTGACACTTCGCACCAGTCTGTGATGCAATTGGGCGCAACGGCACCTGACAGTGGCGTGCTCCGTGTCTCCGCGTCTTGGGAAGACGCGGGCCTTGAATACCTTGTACGGGCAAGGTATGGGGCGTATTTACGCCCGCTGCCTATCGCTCGGGGCAGGCAGCGCCGTTCTGCTGACCACGTGGTGGGCCCAGAGCCCTCCTCAGAGGAGAGGGGGGTCCGGCCCCGCGGGACACGTGGAGCCTTCGGACCTCTCCCCGCGAAGGGGGAGGTTCGGCTTCTATCGGCCATGTGGCGGGCCCGGAGCTCCTCTCTGAGGAGAGGGAGGTCCGGCCCTGCCGGATACGTGGCACCTTCGGACCTCTCTCCCGTGGAGGGGGAGGTCCGGCTTCTGTATGCCACGTGGCGGGCCCGGAGCTCTCCTCTGAGGAGAGGGAGGTCCGGCCCCGCCGGACGCGTGGCGCCTTCGGAGCTCTCCCTGCGGAGAAGGGCGAGTTCCTTAGGCATTTTCCCCTGTGCGCGGGGATACCCCATACCGCGGGTACCGACAGTGGCCCCCGGGCTCACCTCGGGGGAGGTAATCGAGTCCGAGGTGAGGCCTTCTCCTACCCGTGCACTTTCTTGTCTTGAGTACTCCCTGTGCTGGCAGGGTCTTGACGGCTTCAGAGTTCAGCCTCTTAGGAGAGGGTGAAGCCTGGCATCGGAGCTCGGTCCGGCTGCTAGGGCGGAGGTTCGGAAGTCATCAGAACTCAGGCCAGCGAAGGGCGTGAGGTCCGGCATCAGCGCTCACCTCTGAAAGGAGGGCGAGGGCTGGCCTCGGAGCTTGGCCTGGCTGTGGGGGTGGAGTCCGGAAGTCATCGGAGCTCAGGCCAACGAAGGGCATGAGGTCCGGCGTCAGCGCTCGCCTCTGAAAGGAGGGCGAGGGCTGGCCTCGAAGCTCCGCCCAGCTATGGGGGTAGAGTCCGGAAGTCATCGGAGCTCAGGCCAACGAAGGGCGTGAGGTCCGGCATCAGCGCTCGCCTCTGAAAGGAGGGCGAGGGCTGGCCTTGGAGCTCGGCCCAGCTGCGGGGGCGGAGGTCTGGAGCTGCTCAGTGGTTCCCCCTTTCCTGTCCCTTAGTCTCATTTGGCTTACTGTCCCTGGCCGGAATGCGGGGCTTGGGTAATCCAGTGCACTTGGTCCCGGAGGTCTGGCCCCAGCCCCAGTCAGGGTGTAACCGTCTGGCCCCCTGGTACTCAGACCATAGCACAGGGAGGCAGAGTGCGCATGCTTTGGGTGCAAGACCGGGCAAAGCAAGGCTCCTGACCCCCCGGTCTAGCATAGGTCTTTTCTCGGAGGAGACCAACTGGCGGTACAGTACCCTTATAGGGGGAGATCCAAAAGGCCACTGGGCCTCTGGCAGGTACCCCAAGCACTACCGCCTTCGGTAGGACGGCAAATATCGACTATGCATGAGAGCCGGAAAGAGGAGCCGAGTGTACAATGGACGCACACTGTCTAGAGCGTGGGGAGGTTTTCATATAAATTAATGCGCAATTTAAATAAACACCTAAGTAAGCATGGTGAACTTACTGGGTAGCGTCGGAGCGCCTGTCTTCACGCAGAGTGGGTCATGCGTGGCTTCGTCGTACGCCGGACACGGGGGGACCCCCATGGCTATATAAGGGGGAAGCATGGCTTCGGCCCCGCATACCATGTGGAAGGGTAGTTCCCGTGACCCGGCCCTAGGAAGTCCGGCTGGCCCTCGACATGGAGGAGCCGGTATCCCCCAACGGCTCTGGGTGCACGTCTGCACCGGTTGTGTGGGTCTGCTTGGCATGGACCTGGCACGCATTGCATCCCTAACCGGTTTGACGGCGTCCAGGTGGCTCTCGGTCAGTAGGAGCCATGCCGGGTGGCTTAACCGACCAACGTGCGGGACGATGAGCGTTCCCAGCACTCGCCTCCTTGGACTACTGCGAGCTAATCGCAGCCTTCCTCCTGGGTTATGCACCGCAATAGGATGTCGTGGCGCCACGCCAGTAAAGATACCAGCGCGTAACTCTTAGCCATCCGCACCACCTGTTCAGCGGATGCACGTTCATCAGGAAGGATGTCCTTCAAGGAGTCCCGGACCTCCGTGGTCCATGCATCGGGACTACTTGAGCTTCTGGATCTTGAGCGCTGGGTTGCACGGAGTCCCCAGTGACTCTTACGATCCTTTGGCGGCATACAGGGCCGCCGGGACTGCCTAGCTTCGAGGCACTGGTTCAGTCCCCTTCGCCCGGCTCGGCAGGCCAGGCTGTGGACCGCAGCAACGTCCTCTCGAAGACTCATTCGTGCGCAGGGGCTCTGATGGAGGCTTTCGTTGAGAGGTCGTCAGCTGCGGCCGTGCCAGCGCGCGGTACATGGCTCAGGTCCAAGGCGAGGAAGTCTTTCTCCAACATCCGCACGTGGAGCAGATAAGCAGCTAGCTGTGGGTCATTGCAGGGGCATTCACCCTTAACTTGCTTGATAGCTAGCTGGGAGTCGCCCTGCGCCAACAACATGTACCCAGACTGCTCCCCCGATGGCATGAGGAGCAGTACGCCGGCACCGGCCCCCTGCTTTCGCGAGGAGCCGTCAAAGAAGAGCGTCCAGTGAGGCCCGGTGAAGACCGGAGCTCGGTACTTTGGTTCACCGTCTTTGCGGCCCCCTGGGTCAGCCTTCATTGGCGTCCACTCAGCCACGAAGTCAGCCAGTGCTTGGCTCTTGGCTGTCTGACGTGGTCAGGAGCTCAGCTTGAACTCCGCCATCTTCGGGCTGTCTTCCGGCTTCGGAAGCTGGCAGTGAGTGCCAACTCCGCCCTCCGGCTGCTCTGGCGCACTTGTCCGCCAGGCTGAAGATCTCGGAGGCATCGCAGACCTCTCTGGTTGCAAGCCTCTCAAGCATCTTCTCGTCCCGGACACTGTCAAAGTGCCGCCACCACAGAAGCACTTTGAATATGCGGAATGGTGTTGCGTACCTGGGAGAACCGCTGGATGAAGGAGCACAGCGACTCCCCAGGTTGTTGCTTGATGGCGTGGAGGTCAGGCTCCGTGCCGGGACGGGTGTAGGAGCTGCCGAAGTTGGCGATGAACTGCCGGCAGAGCTCTCCCTAGGAAGTTATGGAACCCTGAGGGAGGTTCATTAGCCAAGACCGGGCTGGGCCGGTCAAGGCGACGGGGAAGTAGTTTGGCCATGACGGCCTCATCCCCT
The DNA here is from genome assembly GCA_030760725.1 of Neostapfia colusana. Taxonomy (NCBI): domain Eukaryota; kingdom Viridiplantae; phylum Streptophyta; class Magnoliopsida; order Poales; family Poaceae; genus Neostapfia; species Neostapfia colusana. The sequence goes on along the minus strand of JASWHV010000010.1, from coordinate 1,196,848 downwards.
CCTGCGGCAAGCACGGCGGTGGAGTAGATCTGGAGGAACCCAGCCGGGTTGACGCTGCCGTCGTACTTCTCGGGCAGGTGCGGCCGAAACTTGCGCGGCCACCTCGCGAAGCGGAGGTGGGGCTCCAGGGCCGTACATCCTGCCCCTATTGCTGCAGGCGTTGGTGCTGCGAACGCTTGGTTTGCCGCTGGCACAGTGTACCCCGGTATGGGCAAGGCTGCGCCATAGACCGGGGGCGCCGTTTGCAGGACATATGGCTGTGGCATATGCTGCGTGGCGTATGTCTGGGGCAGAGTTCGCGTGGCGAAAGTCTGCGCCTCAGGCAGGGTTGAGGCAGTCGTCATGCTGACGCCGGCCTCTTGGCTGCGACGCCTTTCTCGTTGCCGCTCGAGGAACACTCGGGCGTCTTCGCCCAGGTGGCATCGTTCCAGCTCAGTCCTCAGGTCCGTCGACGGAAGCCTGGTGGAGCTGGAATCCGCCGTCTGTCCGTCAACCGTCGGCGTGCGCGTCAGCGACACAGCCGGTTGGCCGGAGCGTCGTCCCCGCCGAAGTCAAGGGTTTGCGGCGGCGACGACAAGACGGTCTACCTCGCGAATCCACTGCTGGGTCGCTGCCTGAGGCGCGTCCCCAGCAGGCGGATTGTGCAGTAGCACTCTTGCTGCGGCTAGCGCACCCCCGCCGGGTACGCCCAGCGCTACTGAAGACCTGATGCTGGTTGGAGCCTGCATTGCCGGGGTCGGCGCTGCCAGAGCCGGCTGCTGGCTCCCAGTGCAGGTATTGGTGCCGCGAACGCTTGGTTCGCCACTGGCACAGTGTACCCCGGTATGGGCAAGGCTGCTCCCTAGACCGGGGACGCCGTTTGCGGGGCATATGGTTGTGGCATATGCTGCGCGGCATATGCCTGGGGCAGAGCTCGCGTGGCGAAGATCTGCCCTTCAGGCTGGGTCGAGGCCGGCGTCATGCTGACGCCAGCCTCTTGGTTGCGACGCCTTTCTCGACGTCGCTCGAAGAACACTCGGGCATCTTGGCCCAAGTGGCATCGCTCCGGCTCTGGCCTCAGGTCCGTCGACGGAAGCCTGGTGGAGCTGGAGTCCGCCGTCTGCTCGCCAACCATTGGCGTGCGCATCAGCGACACAGCCGGTTGGCCGGAGCGTCGTCCCTGCTGAAGTCGAGGGTTTGCGGAGGCGACAACGAGACGGTCTATCTCGCAAATCCACTGCTGGGTCGCTGCCTGAGGCACGTCCCCAACAGGCTGCGCAGTAGCGCTCTTGCTACGGCTGGCGCACCACCGCCGGGTACGCCCAGCGCTACTGAAGACCTGAAGCTGGTTGGAGCCTGCATTGCCGGGGTCGGCGCTGCCAGAGCCGGTTGCTGGCTCCCAGTGCAGGTACTGGTGCCGCGAACGCTTGGTTGCGCCTGACACAGTGTACCCCGGTATGGGCAAGGTTGCGCCATAGGCCGGGGACGCCGCTTGCAGAGCACATGGTTGTGGCTTATGCTGTGCGGCGTACGGCTGGGGCAGAGCTCGCGTGGCGAAGGTCTGCCCTTCAGGCTGGGTTGAGGCCAACGTCATGTTGTCGCCAGCCTCTTGAGTGCGACGCCTTTCTCGACGTCGCTCGAGGTACACCCGGGCATCCTGGCCCAAGTGACACCGTTCCAGCTCTGTCCTCAGATCCGTCGACTGGAGCCTGGTGGAGCTGGAATCTGCCGTCTGCTCGTCAACCATTGGCGTGCGCATCAGCGACACAGCCGGTTGGCCGGAGCGTCGTCCCCGCTGAAGTCGAGGGTTTGCGGCGGCGACGACGAGACGGTCTACCTCGCGAATCCACTGCTGGGTCGCTGCCTGAGGCGCGTCCCCAGCAGGTGGATTGTGCAATGGCGCTCTTGCTGCAGCTAGCGCACCCCCACCGGGTACGTCCAGCGCTACTGAAGACCTGACGCTGGTTGGACCCTGCATTGCTGGGGCCGGCGCTGCCAGAGCCGGTTGCTGGCTCCCAGCTTGTACCGACACACTCCGTCCTGAGTGTGTTGACATGTACTCCCCCCTGGTCGCGGTTCGCCGCGGACGCTGGGGAGGAGAGTTTGCCGCTGAAGGAAGCTTGGTCATCTTCGTCGGCGGAAGCTCGTCGCGCAAGGGGAAAAGCCCCCTACCTGGCGCGCCAAATGTCGAAGTGTTCGGTCGACACTTCCCCCGGGCCTGCACTGGGCAGCTCGCGGAGGTTCTTTTTTCGGTGGGGCTAGTCCCCTGTGGAGAGCTTGCGCGGATGGACGAGTTAGTAAGAGCTTGACACGGTGAGTTTTACGTGGTTCAGGCCGCCGGAGCGTAAAACCCTACGTCCACGGCGAGCTATGGAGCTCGCTGTATTGCTTGCTGCTCAGAACCGGAGTCCTGAGCTTGGGGGTGAGCTACAGCTTGGGTGTGAATGGCTAGCGTATGAGTTGCAGAGGTGCGAACCCTTGCTATCGTCGCCTACCCGAGTCTTTTATAGTCCAAGACTCGGGTGGCTTACAAGAGGGGCCCGGGACCCGACAGGTGGTCCCGGGGAAATTGACTGTGATCTACCGTATCTGCAGTTATGCCGGTAGTTGTCTCTGGCGAAGGCTTATGAGTCTTCGTCTTGCAGCCCTGCCCATGCCACATGCTAGTCGTAGTGGATGATGACGGTGAGGGCGGCATGGGATGTCTTGTCGCTTCGTTTATTGGCTGGCAGGCTCTGACACTGCACACCAGTCTGTGATGCGACTGGGCGCAACGGCACCTGACAGTGGGGTGCTCCGCGTCTCCGCGTCTTGGGAAGACGCGGGCCTTGAATACCTTGTACGGGCTAGGTATGGGGCGTCTTTACGCCCGCTGCCTATTGCTCGGGGCAGGCAGCGCCGTTCTGCTGACCACGTGGCAGGCCCGGAGCCCTCCTCAGAGGAGAGAGGGGTCCGGCCCCGTGGGACACATGGAGCCTTCGGACCTCTCCCCGCGGAGGGGGAGGTTCGGCTTTTGTCGGCCACGTGGCGGGCCCGGAGCTCCTCTCTGAGGAGAGGGAGGTCCAGCCCTGCCTGATACGTGGCACCTTCGGACCTCTCTCCCGCGGAGGGGGAGGTCCGGCTTCTGTATGCCACGTGTCGGGCCCGGAGCTCTCCTCTGAGGAGAGGGAGGTCCGGCCCCGCCGGACGCGTGGCGCCTTCGGAGCTCTCCCTGCGGAGAAGGGCGAGTTCCTTAGGCATTTTCCCCTGTGCGCGGGGGTACCCCATACCGCGGGTACCGACAAGTACCTTAACAAGTTCACACAGCTGTCAAGGTACACCCCCGAAGATGTCAACTCGGACAAACGGAAGCAGTACCTGTTCATGAGAGGGTTGAACAATGGGATCAAAGTTAAGCTCCTCAACAATGACTACGCGAGCTTCCAGAAGCTGGTTGACAAGGCTATAGTGGTTGAAAGCAAGATCCGAGAGATCGAGCGAGAGGACAAGAGGAAGATGCCATACCAGCCACATGGGAGCAAGGTACGACTTCGGTACATGCCCCAGCTGCACCACAGTATGGGTCGACTACTCTTGCTTTCCGCCCTAATCAGCCACAACAGCAACGACCCGTTGCACAAGCACCTCGTGTGCCTTTGCCTCCAGCACCCCGATCCAACATGGGCGCTGCTGTTCAAAACCCCCGCCCCAACGTACCTGCTGTCATGGGCAACAAGGCATGCTTTGCATGTGGAGAGACGGGACACTCTGTGAGCTAGTGCCCGAAGAGAGGTCCTGGACAGCCCATCAACGTGCCTGTCGAAGTGTGTGGTCGACACTTCCCCCGGACCTGCTCTGGGCAGCCCGCGGAGGTTCTTTTTCGGAGGGGCTAGTCGCTTACGGAGAGCTTGAGCGTTAGGGACGAGTGAGGGAGAAGCTTGACATGGCGAGTTCTACGTGGTTCGGGCCGCCGGAGCGTAAAACCCTACATCCACGGTGAGCAGAGGTGCTCGCTGTATTGCTTGTTGCTCAGAACCGGAGTCCTGAGCTTGAGGGTGAGTAATGCCTAGGATGTGAGTTCACAGAGTTTGAACCCTTGCTAACGTTGCCTACCCGAGCCTTTTATAGTCCAAGGCTCGAGCGACTTACAAGGGGGGGCCCGGGACCCGACAGGTGGTCCCGGGGAGATTGCCTGCCAACTATCGTATCTGCAGTAATGTCGGTAGTTGTCTCTAGCGAAGGCTTCCGAGTCTTCGTTCTGCCGCCCTGCCCATGCCGCAAGCTAGTCGTAGTGGTTGATGACGGCGGGAGCGGCAGGGGATGTCTTGTCGCTGTGTTTATTGGCTGGCAGGTTCTGACACGGCGCGCCAGTCTGCGATGCGACTGGGCGCAACGGCACCTGACAGAGGCGTGCTCCGCGTCTTCACGTATTGGGAAGGCGCGGGCCTTGAATACCTTGTACGGGCAAGGTATGGTGCGTCTTTACGCCTGCTGCCTATCGCGCGGGGGCAGGCAGCGTTGTCCTGCTGGCCACGTGGCGGGCCCGAAGCTCTCCTGTGAGGAGAGGGAGGTCCGGCCCCACAGGACACGTGGAGCCTTCGGACCTCTCCCCGCGGAGGGGGGAGGTCCGTCTTATGTCGGCCACGTGGCGGGCCCTGAACTCTCCTTTGAGGAGAGGGAGGTCCGGCCCCACGGGACACGTGGCGCCTTCGGAGCTCTCCCCGCGGAGGCGGGAGGTCTGGCTGCTGCTGGCCACGTGGCGGGCCCGGAGCTCTCCTCTGAGGAGAGGGAGGTCCTGCGCCGCTGGACACATGGCGCCTTCGGAGCTCTCCCTACGGAGAAGGGCGAGATCCTTAGGCATTTTCCCTTGTGCACGGGGTACCCCATATCGAGGGTACCGAGAGTGGCCCCCGGGCCCATCTCGGGGGAGATGGCGAGCCCGAGGTGGGGCCTCCGTCTCTTTTGTTCCGCGCACTTTCTCTAAGTCCCGCCTTGACCGCTGCCGGAGCACGAACAGTCGCGGGATTGTGGGAGCGTGCGCCCACTTGATGGTTGCTTTTACTGCGGCGGTTCCCAAGGCTGCCACTTCTGCATGTTGTGGCGCTTTCTTCGGGAACCGCCAAAGCGCCTTGCCGGCTCGTCTCCTTGGGAGACTGACTCCTTGACCCACCACTTCAGTTGGACGGCTTGGGTCCACCTGTCATTGGCGCTTGTCGAAGTGTTCGGTCGACACTTCCCCCGGGCCTGCACTGGGCAGCCCGCGGAGGTTCTTTTTTCAGTGGGGCTAGTCCCTTGCGGAGAGCTTGAGCGTATGGACGAGTTAGTAAGAGCTTGACACGGCGAGTTTTACGTGGTTCAGGCCGCCGGAGCATAAAACCCTACGTCCACGGCGAGCTATGGAGCTCGCTGTATTGCTTGCTGCTCAGAACCGGAGTCCTGAGCTTGAGGGTGAGTTACAGCTTGGGGGTGAATGGCTAGAGTGTGAACCCTTGCTATCGTCGCCTACCCGAGTCTTTTATAGTCCAAGACTTGGGTGCTTACAAGGGGGGCCCGGGACCCGACAGGTGGTCCCGGGGAGATTGTCTATCATCTACCGTATCTGCAGTTTTGCCGGTAGTTGTCTCTGGCGAAGGCTTCTGAGTCTTCGTCTTGCAGCCCTGCCCATGCCGCATGCTAGTCGAAGTGGTTGATGACGGCGCGGGCGGCATGGGACGTCTTGTCGCTGCGTTTATTGGCTGGCAGGCTCTGACACTGCGCGCCAGTCTGTGATGCGACTTGGCGCAACGGCACCTGACAGAGGTGTGCTCCGCGTCTTGGGAAGACGTGGGCCTTGAATACCTTGTACGGGCAAGGTATGGGGCGTCTTTACGCCCGCTGCCTATCGCTCGGGGGCAGGCAGCGCTGTTTTGCTGGCCACGTGGCGGGCCCGGAGCCCTCCTCAGAGGAGAGGAGGGTCCGGCCCCGCGGGGCACATGGAGCCTTCAGACCTCTCCCCGCGGAGGGTGAGGTTCGGCTTCTGTCGGCCACGTGGTGGGCCCGGAGCTCCTCTCTGAGGAGAGGGAGGTCCGGCCCCGCCGGATACGTGGCACCTTCGGACCTCTCTCCCGCGGAGGGGGAGGTCCGGCCTCTGTATGCCACATGGTGGGCCCGGAGCTCTCCTCTGAGGAGAGGGAGGCCCGGCCCCGCCGGAAGCGTGGCGCCTTCGGAGCTCTCCCTGCGGAGAAAGGCGAGTTCCTTAGGCATTTTTCCCTGTGCGCGGGGGTACCCCATATCGCAGGTACCGATAGTGGCCCCCGGGCCCATCTCGAGGGAGATAGCGAGCCCGAGGTGGGACCTCCATCTCTTCTGATCCGCGCACTTTCTCTAAGTCCCGCATTGACTGCTGCCGGAGCACGAACAGCCGCAGGATCGTGGGAGCGTGCGCCCACTTGATGGTTGCTTTTACTGTGGCGGTTCCCAAGACTGCCACTTCTGCACGCTGCGGCGCTTTCTTCGGGAACCGCCGAAGTGCCTTGCCGGCGTGTCTTCTTACGAGACTGACTCCTTGACCCACCGCTTTAGTCGGGCGGCTTGGGTCCACATGTCATCGGTCGCTCGGTCTAGGAGCCGAAGCGGTTGCCGATGCGGCGTATTCGAAGAGTTCCGAATCGCTTTGACTCGTACCTGGGAGGTGTGAAAAGAAACCGCCACGTGGGTGCGCTCCCCTTATAAGGCTTCCAGCCCTTGCACCTCCCTCGAGTCTCTGCGGTCTTGTCTTCTTCCATGGCTTCTAACCCGCTTTTGGGGGGAATCGCTCTCGATTTCCTCCAGCGACGGCGTCTGCACCAAGTCAGGGACCCAGGGAACCTGCCTGCCTTGCCTCTGGAGGTGGCGCCTCCAAGGGGTCTCAGGTTTGTCCTCCCGACGGGGCCCTTCCTCGGTGATGGCAGGCAGAAAGCTCCCTGGCGTTGCGTCCCTTCTCAGATGGTGGAGTCTTCAAAGAAACCGCTGAAGCACCAAGGAGAATTCCAGGCGGCAGAGTCTCCGAGAAGACCGCTGAAGCAGCGGAGGGGGCCTCAGGAGCACCCTTGATGACACTGGCTTTTGCGCCGGTGATGAGGGAACTTCAGGAGAAGGAAAATGCCGATGCACCAAGGAGAATTCCAGGCGGCAGAGTCTCCAAGAAGACCGCTGAAACTGTGGATGGGGGCCTCAGGAGCACCCTTGATGACACCGGCTTTTGCGCTGGTGATGAGGGAGGCGATTCCTGCCCTCGGGTCATGGAGCGGGAGGGCGCCGCCAGGGCTGAAGCCTGGTGACGCGGCCGTTCTTGCAACTTCTAGACCCTGGTCGTGTTAGGGGAACCTTGGGGCTTGTTTCTTTCTTTTTCATCGAGTTTGTAGCCCAGCTCATGGAGCCATGAATATATGAACTCTTATGACCCTTCGTGCCTGCGATGTTTTCCGTCTTCTTCTTGGTTTTGCCTGGCCGAGCCCTTAGCTCCGCAAGGTGCTCAGAGGCCTTCACCAATCTCGACGTTCTGCTCCGGCACCTTCCCTGGGTCCTTATTATATTAAGGGACCCGGAGGTCCTCGAGGCCCGCCTCATGAGGATGGGGAGGCCCGGATCAGCCGGCCACATGGCGGACCCGGAGCTCTCCTCTGAGGAGAGGGAGGTCCGGACCTGCGGTACTCGTGGGGCCTTCGGGCCCCTCCCCTCAGAGGGGGGGGGGGTCCGGTCCCGCTGGACCTGTGGATTCTTCGGTCTTGCCTTGGAGTTCCGATCTTGCGTAATCCCGTAGTGGCCCCCTGGCAGGGGCGTCCCATTGGTCAGGCGCTCCTACCACATTCCTGTAGGGATTTGAGGCCGAGAGGTCCTGCACACAAGTAGGGAAAACATAATTCTCCTTGGTGGCTCCCCCTTCCTTATCTCATAGTCTTATTTGACTTACGGTCCCTAACCATACGCACGGTGCTCGGGGACTGAAGTGCGCTAAGTGCCGGGGGCTCGGGGCCCCTTCGACTATCGGCAGGTACCTCTGGCGCAACCGCCTCTGGTAGGGCAGCAAATGCTGACTAGTGGTGAGAATGAGAAGAGGGAGCTGAGCACATGGCAGCCATGCACCGCAAGGGTAGTCATAAAAAACTTAGTACACAATTTAAATGAGTACGAGGAAAGAGCAAAGTAGAACAAGTTTCTTTTCGTATAACTTTCCACAGGAGGAGGGCAGGCTAAACATGGAGGCCACGATCCGCCCCATTAAGAAGGGAAGCAAGACTCTACGCGCTTGGAGTCGGAACCAGGCAAAGCTGACCGTAGTCCTGTACCGTCCCCTGGGGCTTAGTTGCCCCGAGCGCTGTTCCTGGACTCTATGGAGTTTATTACGAAAAGAAAGGACTATCCTATCTTTGCTCTAGGGCTAGAACTTACGGAGGTGTTCTATGTTCCAAGGGTTTGGGAGTAGGTCCCCATCCTCGGTGGACAGGCGCACACACCCGGGGCGGCATACCCTCGCGACTCGGAATGGGCCTTCCCAACTAGGGGAGAGCTTGTGGGTCCCTTCGCGAGAAAGTATGCGCCACAGCACCAGATCACCTTCCTGCAGCTCCCGGGCACGCACAGATCTCTGGTGGTAGCGACGAAGTGCTTGTCTGTACCGTGCGTTACAGAGTGCTGCATGCAATCGGACCTCATCGACGAGGTCGATTTCTCCACGCCGGAGGTTGTCCTGCGCGGCTTCGTCGTAAGCCCGGACACGGTGAGACTTCATGGTGATTTCTGGGGGAAGTACGGCTTCGGCCCCATACACCATGAAGAAGGGTGTCTCTCCGGTGGCCCGGCTCTGGGATGTCCGGTTAGCCCATAGTGTGCTCGGAAGCTCATCTACCCAATTGGCACCATGTTTCTTCAGACTGGCGTAGGTGCGAGTCTTAAGGCCCCGGAGAATCTCCGTGTTGGCCCTCTCGACTTGCCCATTGCTCTTTGGATGGGCGACAGAGGCATAGCACACCTGAATGCCGAGGTCTTCGCAGTAGTCTTGGAAGGTTGCGCTGGTGAACTGGGTCCCGTTGTCGGTGATGATTCTGTTTGGGACCCCGAACCGGCAGACAATAGACTTGATGAACTTTACTGTGGATTGCTTGTTGATGGTGACAACTGGCGTGGCTTCCGGCCACTTGGTGAACTTGTCGATGGCGACATAGAGGTACCGGAATCCCCCGACGGTTCTAGGAAACGGTCCCAAGATGTCCAGCCCCCATACGGCAAATGGCCACGAGGGCGGGATCATCTGCACCGCCTGAGCCGGTGTATGGATCTGCTTGGCGTGGAACTGGCACGCCTTGCAGCTCTCGACCAGCTTGACGGCATCCTGGAGTGCTGTCGGCCAGTAGAAGCCATGCCGGAAGGCTTTACCGACAAGCGTGTGTGAGGAAGAGTGACTTCCACATTCGCCTCCATGGATCTCAGCGAGCAAGTCGCAGCCTTCCCCCTGGGTTATGCACCACAATAGGATGTGGTTGGCGCCACGCCAGTAGAGATCCCCCTCTACCAGCGCGTATCTCTTAGCCATACGCACAATCCGTTCAGCGGTTGCATGTTCATCAGGGAGGATGTTGTCCTTCAAGTAGTCCCGGATCTCCGTGATCCATGCATCGGGTCTGACTTGAGCTTCTGGATCTTGAGCGCTGGGTTGCACAGAGTCCCCAGTGACGCTTACGATCCTTGGCGACATCCATGGCTGTAGGGCCGCCGGGACCGCCAGCTTCGAGGTGCTGGTCAAGCCCCCTTCGCCCGGCTCGGCGGGCCGGGCTGTGGGCCGCAGCAACATCCTCTCGAAAACTCCTTCGGGCGCGGGGGCTCCGGTGGAAGCCTTCGTTGAAAGGTTGTCAGCTGCGGCATTGCCAGCGCGCGGTATGTGGCGCAGGTCCAAGGCGAGGAATTCTTTCTCCAACATCTGCACGTGAAGCAGATACGCAGCTAGCTGTGGGTCATTGCAGGAGCATTCGCCCTTGACTTGTTTGATGACCAGCTGGGAGTCGCCCTGTGCCAACAACTAGCGAGCGCCTAAAGACAGGGCTGTCTGCAGGCCAAAGATGAGTGCTTCATACTCTGCCATGTTGTTGGTTGCCTTGAAATTGAGACGCACCATGCACCCAAACTGTTCCCCCGATGGCATGAGGAGCAGTACGCCGGCACCGGCCCCCTGCTTTCGCGAGGAGCCATCGAAGAAAAGTGTCCAGTGGGGCTCGGTGAAGACCGGAGCTTGGTGCTCTGGTTCACCGTCTTCATGGCCCCTTGGGTCAGTCTTCGTTGGTGTCCACTCTGCCACAAAGTCAGCCAGTGCTTGGCTTTTGACTGCATGGCGTGGAAGGAAGTCCAGCTCAAACTCCGCCAGCTCCGCCGCCCATTTAGCAACGTTGCCAGTCACATGGGGGCTGTGAAGAATTGTCTTCAGCGGATACGAGGTGACTACCGAGACCCGGTGGGTCTGGAAGTAATGGCGGAGCTTCCTAGAGGCCACGAGCACCGCATACAGCAGCTTGTGGACTTCTAGGTACCTTGTCTTGGCATCATGAAGTACTTCGCTGATGTAGTAGACAGGCCTCTGGATGGTTCGAACCCTCTCTCTTAGGCCTGGGAGGTCCTCGTCCATTGGCCCTGGCCCGCTGGGGGTGAGTGGACACACGGGGGCCTCCGGGAGCTAGGACCCGGAGGCCCTTAAGCTATCTTGGTTATCCGGGAGCTCCGGGGGGGGGGGTCTTGAGGGACCTCCGGGAGGTCCCATTTTGCCCCCGGGGGGTCCCGCAGGACCCCCGGGGGTTTATCTTGGGGGTCTGGGAGACCGCCCTGGACCTCCGGGAGGCCGACCTGGACCTCCGGGAGGTTGCCTTGGAGGTCCGGGAGACCGCCTTGGTCCTGCGGGGCCTCCTGGCGTCTGTCTTCTGCTACCGGAGCAGGTTGTGAAGATGAGGGGTCCGGCCGCTCTGCGACGAGGACCATACTCACCACTTTAGTTGTCGCCGCGATGTAGAGCAGCAGGTGCTCTCCGGGCTCAGGGGCTACCATGATAGGTAGGGTCGTCAGGAGTCGCTTCAACTCCTGGAAAGCCTCTTCTGCTTCGTCAGTCCAGACAAATGGGCCTGACTTGCGCAGGAGCTTAAAGAAAGGGAGTGCCCGCTCTGCTAGCCTCGGTATAAACCGACTCAGCGCGGCTAGGCATCCCGTGAGTTTCTGGACATCTTTGACGCGGACAGGGGGACGCATCAAGACGATGGCCTTGATCTTCTCTGGGTTGGCCTCAATCCCTCGGTGCGAGACCAGGAATCCTAAGAGCTTCCTAGAGGACACACCGAACACACATTTGTCGGGGTTCAGCTTGGTGCGCGTAGAGCGCAACTTGTCAAAAACTAAGGCTAGGTTATCTAACAAAGATGAACCCTGCTTGACCTTGACAACTATGTCATCGACGTACACCTCAACTAGGTCTCATATTAACTCCCCAAAGGTTTTGTGCATTGCTCGCACAAAGGTGGGGAGTGCATTCTTTAGGCCGTAAGGCATAGACACATAACAATAAAGGCCATCTACTGTGATGAAGGAGGTGTGCTCCTCATCCTCCCTAGACATGGGGATCTGATGGAAACCCGAGTAGGCGTCTAGGAAGCACAATATCACAGCCTGATGTTGAGTCTACTATTTGATCTATTCTAGGGAGAGGGAATGGATCTTTGAGACATGCCTTATTGAGACTGGTGTAGTCGATGCACATCCGGAGCTTCCCGCCGGCCTTCGGGACAACGACGGGATTCGCCAACCACCGGGGGTGGTGGACCTCCCGTATGAAGCCAGCGTCCAGCAGCTTCTTGACTTCTTCACGAATGAAGTTTTGCCGCTCGATGGACTGCTTGCGGGGCTTCTGTTGAACCGGCCGGGCGTCGGGGAAGACTTTTAAGTGGTGCTCGATCACCTCCCTGGGGATCCCCGGCATCTGTGACGGCTGCCATGCAAACACGTCAACGTTGTGCCGGAGGAAGGTGACGAGCGCGCCTTCCTATTTGCTATCCAGGCCCCTGGCTACCCGGATGGTCTGGGTGGCTTCGGCGCCGACTTGGACGACCTTTAAGGGGACGCCGCCCTCGTCGAGAGGTTGCACCCGGGGTGCTGTGGCGGAGGGCACGGTGGCGTGCGCTCGGGCGGAGCTGGTCCGGCTCTGCACTGCCGGGGGCTGATGCCCCAGCTGTTGCGAGCGCTTGGAGTTTCTCTAATGCCGACACTGCAGCAGTGCGGTCTCCACGAATCCTGAGGACGCCCGTCGGTGTTGGCATCTTCAGGACGAGGTAGCCGTAGTGGGCTACTGCCATGAATCGATACAGGGCTGGCCTGCCGATTATGGCATTGAAGGGGAGGTCTATCTCCGCTACGTCGAACAGAATGTACTCTGTCCGATAGCTGTGCGGAGCTCTGAAGGTCACCGGGAGGCTAATGTTGCCGTAGGAAATGACCTGTCCCGGCCCTACCCCTGAGAACGGGCTCGACGAGGTGAGCTTGGCCATCGGGATCTGCAGCTTCTGGAAAGCTGCACGGCTGATGAGGTTCAGCCCAGCTCCACCATCTACCAAAACGTGGTACATTCTCACGTTGGCGATGGTCGGAGCTACCAAGAGCGGTAGTTGTCCGGCCCCAGCCATGTTCCTGGGGCAGTCGGTGGCGTCAAAGCTGATGGGGGTCCCCATCCACTTAAGGTGCGGTGCGGCACTTGGGAGTGGCGCCACCGACGCTACCGCTTGACGCAGAGTCTTGACTGCGCTTCGGGACGAGGGGTCGGCGGACCCGCCGTATATGACGTAGAGCTTCTTTCGACACTCATCGTCGCTGGAGCTGGAGTCCTCATGATTGCGTGCCACCTTCACGGCGCGCTGAGGCTCCTGGATCTCCTCTGGGTGGTCGATGCTGTCTGGGACATCGACCCTCTGTTTGCCCTCCTTTGGACGGAAGGTTGGGGCATCAGCCCGCTGCTGCTTCCCTTTGCGGAAGCGCTCTGCGAGCTTTCGGATCTCCCGGCACTTGGCAGTAGTGTGGCGACAGCTGCCGTGCACGGGGCATATATTGCCTTGATCACCTTCTGGGATTGGTGATCTTCGCTGCCTCTTGTCGGGGCGCGGCCCCCGAGCCCCACTGAGCGTCGCTGCAGTGACAACTGGAGCTGCGGTCGGTGATTCTATCTTGCCTCTGCCTCGGTTCTTGGCCATTCTGCTGCCTCCATAGGGAGTAGGACCAGATCCGGGCTGTCCTCCTGACTCGGAGGACGGCTGTGAGTGCCAGTTTCGCCCTTCAGGTGCCCTGGCGCACTTGTCTGCCAGGCTGAAGAGCTCGGAGACATCGCGGACCTCTCTGGTCGCGAGCTTCTCGAGCATCTTCTTGTCCCGGACGCCTTGCCGGAACGCCACCACCACAGGAGCATTTTGAATGTGTGGGATGGTGTTCCGCACCTGGGAGAACCGCTGGATGAAGGAGCGCAGCGACTCCCCAGGTTGTTGCTGGATGGCGTGGAGGTCGAGCTCCGTGCCAGGCCGGGTGTAGGAACTGCCGAAGTTGGCGATGAACTGCCGGCAGAGCTCTCCCAGGAAGTTATGGAACCCTGGGGGAGGTTCATGAGCCAAGACCGGGCTGGACCGGTCAAGGCGACAGGGAAGTAATTGGCCATGACGGCTTCATTCCCTCCTGCGGCAAGTACGGCGGTGGAGTAGATCTGGAGGAACTCCGCTGGGTTGACGCTGCCGTCGTACTTCTCGGGCAGGTGCGGCCGAAACTTGCGCGGCCACTTCGCGAAGCGAAGGTGGGCCGTGAGGGCCGCACACCCTGCTTCTGTCGCCGCAGGTTCTGGTGCCGCGAACGCTCGGTTTGCACCGGGCACCGTGTACCCCGGTATGGGCAAGGCCGCGCCATAGGCCGGGGGCGCCATCTGCAGGACATATGACTGTGGCATATTCTGCACGGCGTAGGCCTGGGGCAGAGATCGCGTGGCAAAAGTCTGCTCTTCAGGCTGGGTCGAGGCCGACGTCATGTTGTTGCCAGCCTCTTGGTTGCGACGCCTTTCTCGGCGTTGCTCGAGGTATACCCGGGCATCTTGACCCAAGCGACACCGCTCCAGCTCTGTCCTCAGATCCGTCGACTGGAGCCTGGTAGAGCTGGAATCTTCCTTCTGCTCGTCAACCATTGGCGTGCGCATCAGCGACACGGCCGGTTGGCCAAAGCGTCGTCCCCGCCGAAGTTGAGGGTTTGCGGCGGCGACGACGAGACGGTCTACCTCGCGAATCCACTGCTGGGTCGCTGCCTGAGGCGCGTCCCCAGCGGGCGGATTGTGCAGTAGCGCTCTTGCTGCAGCTAGCGCACCCCCACCGGGTACGCCCAGTGCTACTGAAGACCTGACGCTGGTTGGAGCCTGCATTGCCGGGGTCGGCGCTGCCAGAGCCGGTTGCTGGCTCCCAGCTTGTACCGACACACTCCGTCCCGGGTGTGTTGACATGTACTCCCCCTGGTCGCGGTTCGCCGCGGAGGCGGGTGGGGGGGGGGGGAGAGTTTGCTGCTGAAGGAAGCTTGGTCATCTTCGTCGGTGGAAACTCGTCGCGCAGGGGAAAAGCCCCCTTCCTGGCGCGCCAAATGTCGAAGTGTTCGGTTGACACTTCCCCCGGGCCTGCACTGGGCAGCCCGCGGAGGTTCTTTTTTCGGTGGGGCTAGTCCCTTGCGGAGAGCTTGAGCGTATGGATGAGTTAGTAAGAGCTTGACACGGCGAGTTTTACGTGGTTCAGGCTGCCGGAGCGTAAAACCCTACGTCCACGGCGAGCTATGGAGCTCGCTGTATTGCTTGCTGCTCAGAACCGGAGTCCTGAGCTTGAGGGTGAGTTACAGCTTGGGGGTGAATGGCTAGAGTGCGAACCCTTGCTATCGTCGCCTACCCGAGTCTTTTATAGTCCAAGACTCGGGTGGCTTACAAGGGGGGCCCGGGACCCGACAGGTGGTCCCGGGGAGATTGTCTATCATCTACCGTATCTGCAGTTATGCCGGTAGTTGTCTCTGGCGAAGGCTTCTGAGTCTTCGTCTTGCAGCCCTGCCATGCCGCATGCTAGTCGTAGTGGTTGATGACGGCGCGGGCGGCATGGGATGTCTTGTCGCTGCGTTTATTGGCTGGCAGGCTCTGACACTGCGCACCAGTCTGTGATGCGACTGGGCGCAACGGCACCTGACAGAGGCGTGCTCCGCGTCTTCGCGTCTTGGGAAGACGCGGGCCTTGAATACCTTGTACGGGCAAGGTATGGGGCGTCTTTACGCCCGCTGCCTATCGCTCGGGGGCAGGCAGTGCTGTTTTGCTGGCCACGTGGCGGGCCCGGAGCCCTCCTCAGAGGAGAGGAGGATCCGGCCCCGCGGGGCACGTGGAGCCTTCGGACCTCTCCCCGCGGAGGGGAAGGTTCGGCTTCTGTCGGCCACGTGGCGGGCCCGAAGCTCCTCTCTGAGGAGAGGGAAGTCCGGCCCCGCCGGATACGTGGCACTTTCGGACCTCTCTCCCACGGAGGGGGAGGTCCGGCCTCTGTATGCCACGTGGCGGGCCCGGAGCTCTCCTCTGAGGAGAGGGAGGTCCGGCCCTGCCGGACGCGTGGCGCCTTCGGAGCTCTCCCTGCGGAGAAGGGCGAGTTCCTTAGGCATTTTCCCCTGTGCGCGGGGTACCCCATATCGCAGGTACCGACAGCGCTCGGTCTTGGAGCCGAAGCGGTTGCCCATGCGGTGTATTCGAAGAGTTTCAAATCGCTTCGAATCATACCTGGAAAGTTTTAAAAGGGGATCTTACCCGCATCGCGGCTTCCCTTCGCACTTCCCAGCGCTTGCACTTTCCTTAAACTCTTGCGCCTTTGTCTTCCTGTCCTTGAGCTCTCCCCCACCATGGCTTCCAACCCGCCCCCAGAGAAGAAGCGCACTCGATCTCCTCCGGTGGCGGCATCCGTGCCAAGTCGGGGAAACAGGGTGCCTGCACCTCCTGCTTCTGGAGATGGCGCTCCGTCCTGTGGCGACCCCAAGAGGTCCCGGGCTCATCATCCCGACGGGACTCCTCTTAAGCGACAACAGGCCGAAGGTTCCCGGACATCGCGCTCTCCCTCCTTAAGCAGTGGAGTCTCCAGGGAACCTGCTGATGCGTCAAGGGGAGCTTCTGGAGCGTCCCCTACTCCGTCAGTCCAGGCGACTGCTGAGCGGCCGTCGGCGGCGACGGCGGGCTCTGGGGGTCCTACCCCGGCTCGGAAGTCGGGGTTCAGGGCCCGTTGGAGTGCTCGCGTTTCTCGGCCGTCCCCGACTGATGGGGAGTCTGCGTCGTTGCGCTCGGAAACCGAGACAGCTGCCGCGGCCCCCAAGCCAGCGCGAGTTCCTCCTGTTCCGGTCTGCCCGGATTCTATGTCAGCGCCAACTCCTCCTGCCGAGACAGTTGCCGCGGCCCCCAAGCCAGCGCAGGTCCACCCTGTACTAGGCGGCCCGACTTCTATTTCAGCGTCAACTCCTTCCACTCGTCCCTCTCCACCGGCTGAGGGGCCAGCTGTCAGTGAGGGTTCGGCAGGTCCAGCTGTCGAGGTCCCGGTGCCAGCTTCTCCTGACCGGCGTCTCATCCCGGCCCCCGGCGTGTCGTATTTTCTTGAGGACGATGTAATGGAGGAGATCAGGGGTGCCGCTCCGGCCTCTGCTGCCCCACTGCCCCTGGCGGATGCCTTTGTGCTCGCCCAAGCGAGCGTTCGGCAGGTCCTGGCCGCGCTTGGTCGTGAGCGAGAGGAGCAGGCGGTTGAGAGGAATCGCCTCCTCATCTGGGGGAACCTTTTGCGGGAGCGGACCGCGAAGGTCAAGGGCGAGCTCGACTCCAGGCGGGAGTCGCTTGACATCATGGGAGCGCTCCTCGACCGGCAAAAGCGGGCTGTTGACTGCCTGGACTTCGAGACGTGGCGGCTCCACAGGGAGGCCCTTGAGGCGCATGCCCAGGCCGAGGAGAGCCTCTCTTCCGTGGAAGAGATACGGCAGAGGCTGGAGCGCCGTTAGCGCGCCGTCGAGGACAAGGAGCGCTCCGTGGCAGCCGAGGCGGAGAGGGTCGCTGCGCGGCTGGCGGTAGGCGAGGGCGACCTGCGCGCTCGGGCCAGGGAGCTAGAGGCCCGGAAGGCAGACCTCGCCACGAGGGAAGACCAGGTCTCCCGGGAACGCTAGGCGATCCTGGATCAGGAGTTGGCTGCCGACTTCCGGGATTCTGAGTTGGAGCGGCTCGCCCAGACTCTCCGTCTTCGGGAAAGCTCCCTGGCGGTCAAGGAGAAGGAATTCTCCGAGGGAAACCGCGACGCCCTGCAGGCGGCCCGCCGCGAGGTAGAGGAGCTCTTGGCCTTGCGGTCCTCCGAGGCGCGTGCGGTCTCGAGCTTCGTCGATCAGGCGGGGTCCGCCTTGGTCCCTCTTGGCTTCATCCCGGTGAAGGCGGCGGCTCCTACGCTGAAGGTGGCTGAAGTGATCCCCGCGCTGGAATCAATCGGCGACAAGCTGAACAAGCTAGACGCGGTGGTCGCCAGCGAGCTTGAGGCAGAGGGACAGGGCCTGGCCTTGGAGGTTGCCACGCATGTGTTGGCATGCTTCAGGATCCGAGACCCTTCTTTCTCACTGGAGCCAGCGAGAGAGGGCCCTGCCGCGGAGCGGGAGGAGACCGCCAGGGCTGAAGTCGGGGATGTGGCCGCCCTTGTAGCCTCTAGGTTCTGGCGCGAGCCAGAAGGACCCTAGGACTTGTTTCTTTCTTTTTATTGAGTCTGTAGTCCAGCTCATGGAGCCATGAATAAATAGACTCTTGTGACCCTTTGTGTATGTGACGCTTTTGTCTTCTTCTTGGTTTCGCCTGGCCGAGCCCTTAGCTCCGCAAGGTACTCAGAGGCCTTTACCAATCTCGAAGCTCTGCACAGACACCTTCCCCGGGTCCTTACTGTATTAAGGGCCCTGGAGGTCTCCGGAGCTCACCCCCTGAGGATGGGGGGGGGTCCGGATCTGCCGGCCACGTGGCAGGCCCATAGCTCCCCTCTAAGGAGAGGGAGGTCCGGCCCCGCGGGACACGTGGAGCCTTCGGAGCCCCCCCCCCGGAGTGGGAGGTCCGGCTTCCGCCGGCCACATCGCGGGTCCGGAGCCCCTCCTGAGGAGGCGGGAGCTCCGGCCCCGCTGGACACCTGAGGCCTTCGGAGCTCCCCTGTGAGGACCCCGCCGTCCCGATCACTAACGGCGACGGGACACCTCGCCCGGGAATCGCATTGGGTGGTGCCGTGCGATGCGGCACCCAACAGCACACATAATAAAGCATCATATTACATAAAACAAGCGGAAGCTTACAAAGTGTTGATTTTACAAATACTTCTCAAAAGAAACTACAGCGGAAGACTATTACAACTCACATCTCATACCTATGCTAAGCAACAGAGAAGGTGTCCAGCCCGCGGACCCTTCTCGCTAGCAACACTGTCATAATAGCAGCGGCAGGGGTTGCCATGAGTTCACCACTCGGGGAGTTCCGAGTCTCATCGGGCACCCGGACATCACAGCGTACAGTTATTACCTGCAAAACAACTTGTGCAGTATCTGTGAGCACGAAGCTCAGCAAGACTGACCCGTCACCCTAGTCATGAAACTCTATATGATGGAAATAGAGGGCTAATTATAGAAGTTTGCACAAACGATGAACTTGAGCTAAAGGAGAGTCCTTACTTTAAGTTTTAAGCAACTTTTATAGCCCTCGCGCAACTTACATCGAGACTCCACAATCAAACAAGAAACGCTTCATCTCGATGTCACTTGCTCGAGGTGAAAGTAACTTTAGTGAGCTATCCTAGACTCAAACTGACCTTGCGCCATTAACGTCGAGACTCCACAATCAAACAAGAAACGCTTTGCCTCGACGCTACTAGCCCAAGGTGGAAATTAAATTTAGTGAATTGTTGCTCGTTCCTCATCTCCATTATGAGGATTTCCCACGAAGCATATTAAACGTTTTCCAGTTTATTACTACGTCACGACTCAGTGTACAAGTATGCTCACTACCGCGAGCGACGGTGATTGCAATCAAAAACACCCGGCTGACACGACACGTACGCCTGTACTCGACGTTGCACACAGCAACCGTCACTGACGCCGTATGTGGCCACCTTTCACACGACACCCAAATGTCGAACCGGTCCCACCGACTGGGATTAAGTCTCTCTACGGCAAACCCTCGTAGAGCCGACTTCTCTATCCTTTCAGCATCGGCATCAGACGGTGAGGTATGCCTCGACACCCAGGTTAACATGTTACATCGGTTTCCTGGGTCCCATATTGCCAGTATGCATCCGGTACACATCTCAAACTTGTCTAGCGGGGCCGCACACGAGAACGGGCCTTAATCGACTCAGACATAGACTAGGCTCATAGGACCACGTCCTTGACCTTCCATCCACTGCCCGGTCTCCATTCCCAACTATGAGGATCAATTCCCAACTCTTCCGATTGATCCCTCTTAATCCCATTTCACGAGTAGGAATCTGCCTACTCGAGTTATGCCTCTTTTAATCCACTTTTATTGAGAACAACAGTTATAATTAATTGATAACATATCCTACATTAAACTCCAGGGTTTTCTGGGGCATGCATTTGGAGTTTCATACATCTAGACGTAATGCAATATTTAAAATGCTAGACGTATGAAGTGTATACAAATAAAAACTTGTAAATTTGATGCAAACCGGGGCTTGCCTTTGTTTTGCAGGTGACTTATATATATATGCAGTTAATGAAGACCACTTGGTGCTTGATCAACCTCTTTCCTCCTTCCTTGATTCCTACTCCGATGACTTCAACCCCTCCACGTAGATACTACACGTGATGAATATGCATATCGTTTAATTGTAAAAACTTTGCTACAAGTCCTAATAACAAATTTTCAAAAACTGGAACTCTGTTTAAGAATTTAAAATGACACTGGTGCTAGTGGTTTAGGTTTGGATCTAAACACATGATTAAATGCTAAGTGGTTTTCCCCCTCTTCCATATTGATCACCTAAAGAGGTTAAAAGCACAGGGGTGATACAAGGCTCCAATGGAGCTGAGAATTTTAATGTGAGTTCCTTGTCACAAGAAAATCCTCTGGACCAAAAATTAGCACTTTTCATTGAGTGGTTTGTTCAGAATAATTTTCTAAGCAATTAAGCAAAGAAGAATAAATTCTGAGGTCACACCCATGTCCATGCAAAAATTAGTGAACTGCAATTTCTTATAGCTCATAGAGTTTGCATGAATTTTCCTAGCATTTTTGGAGCTAAGGAATAGCTAGAACTGAATTTCCAAGTTTTGGAAATTCTCTGAAATTGTTTCTGTATTCATTTGAATACAGAAACTTAAAATCAGAATTAACCTAACTAAATCAACTCCAAATGAGTTGAGAATTTTACAGGTGTTCACTAATACCCTAAAGACTATTCTGGCAAAATTTGAGGATTTTTGGATTAACCAAACTCCCTCTAAAATTCCTTTGCTAGAAAGTTTTAAAGAATTTTACAGAATTAAATAAATAGTTTCATACAAATTGGGTTTCATATTTGGATAGTACTCTATCAGAGGAATCCAAAGAAATTTGTTTCAAAATTTTTGGATTCTCCTACCCAAAATTGTAGCTATTAACAGTTTGAACTGAAAACTGAAATTCCCCAAAATGTTCAAATACTGGCTGTGGGTCCGGGGACAGGTGTCACGCGTCGGGGCAAGCCACACGGGGCTACTGAGTATTTCCCGCGCCTCCACACACGATCCCCGCGTCACAGCCGATCAGAACTCCGACTCCCGGTCGCTGACAGGCGGGACCCGCCGGGTCGTCTTCTACCTCCGGCCCCCGCGCCCGCGCGCCGCCGGGCTCGCCGGAGTTCGACGGATTCCGGCCTCCCGGCCATCCCCCGAGCCCTCCCTTGCCGCTAGGGCCTTATTTCACGTGCTGAATACGATGGAACCCTCTTCCCCGGCCGGCGATGGCTCTAACCTAGCTGGCCACGGCGCGGCGGCTCTGGACCGGTTCGGCAACGTCGCCCGGTCATCCTACCCTGCCCAGACCTCGGTGGAACGGCGCTACAGCACCAGTGGACTATGGGGATGCTCGACCTATCCTCAAAACTGCTCGGGACCGGCGGCTAACGGTGTCTCACCGTGCACCCGAAACCTCCTCCGTGTTTGAGGTCGGAAATTCTGGATTTCATGCGGTCTATGTGCATCTTTCCAACTAGGGTTGTGAAGGACTACTGATCGCCGGCTAGTGGCGGACCTGTGTGCAAGGTTTCACGGCCTAAGAACGAGAGGGACGATCGAATTTGGTATTACCGTATCAGAAGGTCGGATGGTGCCCGACGGCGATCTTTTCCCAAATTCGAGCCCGGTAGGTCATCTCATGGCTTGAGCTTCGGGGACGAGCATCAGG
Organism: Neostapfia colusana; assembly: GCA_030760725.1. Classification (NCBI taxonomy): domain Eukaryota; kingdom Viridiplantae; phylum Streptophyta; class Magnoliopsida; order Poales; family Poaceae; genus Neostapfia; species Neostapfia colusana. The sequence continues at coordinate 1,175,427 of JASWHV010000010.1, read as the reverse complement.
GGCTCCCAGCGCATCCGAGGGTGCTCTAGCTCGGGTCTGAGAGGCTCTCGGTGGGGCTGTCCACGTGAGACCAGCTCCGGTTCTCCGCCGGACAGCTCTGTTTCTCGGCGCCGTTTGCCGAATTGTGCGCGCCACAGGCTAGGGCCTTCGGTGTTGCGGGGCTGGTGTGGTAGAGCAGACGCAGGCGCTGCTTTTCTGTACTGCCGGTGCGCGCCACCGAAGCTTGGTTGGGGCTGGCGATCGGGGAGAAAGGAGTGCGGCGGTGAGAGCCGGTTGCTGTTTGCGCGCGAGAGGAACAGCCAGCGCGCGATCAAAACGAAGATGGCAACGTGCTGCAGCTGGTCCCGGGGTAAAGATCAGGTCGGCGCTAGCTGGAGCAGGAGGTGGAGCCTCGGTCGACGGGGGCGGTCGCTCGGTGTCGCCCGCGGGTGAAACCTCGGTGGAGTGAGGAACAGAGAGGAAACTTAAGTGTTAAGTCTACTCATTCCTATGACATGTGGGCCCCACAATTCAGTACCTCTTTTCCTCAAAATATCTCCAAAGTTTGACAATTATCCAACCCAATTGTTTGAAAATTGGAAACTGAGCTCATTTGACAAGTTTGGACAAATTCCATGCAAATTCAAATGTTCATTTGAATTCTTTGCACATTTGACTCCCTTTGGAAAAATGGGCAGCAAATCTTTTCAAAAATAAATGAAACTTTGCCTCCCCACTAATTTGGACCTAAGGAATCCAAATATGCCACTTGATTCTTGTGTTAGCTGCTGCAAACAATAGTTTGGACACAAACAGTTTTGAATTTCCATTGTGTTTTCCCCTCACTTGAAGTTTGAATCTACATTTAGGTTATCACTGATTTTTAAACCCTTCCATTGCACTTGAGCTCTTCATTTCTGTGGTTTTAATCCACATTAGGTCCATCCATGCAATAGCCCTAAGTCTGTTTAGAAGAATCTCACCTATGTTATCATATGTGGGAAAAAGTTTCAACTAAGCCCCTTTTTCATACACATGACTCCAACATTTGTGCAAACTCACGTTTCTTTGTATTCACATTTTTGGGACCTTTACAATCCTCCCTCCTTCAAAGAATCTCAGAGGGTGGTGCCGCGCGGTGCGACACCCGACAGCACACGTCATAAGAACACATTATATTACAAGGGAAAACAAACTGAAGGTACAAAGTAGTACACTTCTCAGTTACAAACTAGAGTCTTTATTACACAGCGGAAGTTTCTTTTGTACAACTCACACCCGCCTATCTAGCAAAAGTCGGTTGCCCAGCCCTAGGGCAACCCACACTAGCTGCATGTCTCAGCTCAGCGCGGCGTGTACGGCTCCCACTCAGCCGTGGTCCCCGACGGAGGGTAACCCTCGCCGGTGGACTCGTACTCCGAGTCCGTGGGTGGCTCCTCACCTGAAAAACACTTAAGCAGCAACCGTGAGCACGAAGGCTCAGCAAGGCTTAACCGACTCACCTAAGCATGAAACTCTACATGAGGTGTACCATTACATAGGATAGCAATGTTGCAGCAAATGGACACGCCTACAAGTTCATCCTTAGTTCATCTTTTAGCATCAAGTTAACATTTCATGGAGCTGAAATTTAGTAAGCAGTATTTGGTGGCACACATGTAGCTATACAATTATATCATGACAGCAATATTGAATCACAGCATTCCATAAATTATCTACGTTATGACGCAGTGAACAAGCGGTACTCTTCACCGCGAGGGACGGCGAATCGACTCGATATACAACTGCAGGGAAAACCCAAAGAGCATGTGACGTACGCCCACCCGTGGAGCTGCACAGCACGCTCACTCGATGTCGTACGGGACAACCTTTCACCCAACAGCCCAAACGTCGAACCGGTCGCACCGAAACGAGCAGGAGGTTCCCCACACGGAGCATCTCTCTATGCCCGTTGGCAGATTTCCACCTTGCTGCCCTCAACCTACACCTATAAATCGGTGTGCTATGCCTCGACGCCCGGAGGTTTAGGCTACATCGGTTTATCGGGGCCCATATATCCGATATGCCTTCGGTACGTTCAATACTTGTTCAGCAGGGCCGCACACGGATCGGTCCTCAATCGACACGGGCAGGGATGCGCACACAAGACTCCCTCTTGCTGCGCCCTAGCCCCTGCCTAGTCTCATTTTCATTACTAAAGTGATCTCGCGTCACTCAACCGAACCCGTGTGTCCCAATGCCTATCTCGCGAGTAGATTACAACTACTCGACTTGTACCGAAGTCCTATGACTCATTAAGCATAGCCTGTCTACTCGAGATCTTAGACACTACCCTCACTCTTAGGGAAAATTCTGGTTATGCAAGTGGGGTTCCATTCATCCTATACCTAATGCACATACATACTTCATATGACACATGTAAACAAAGTAAAACTTATAAAAAGGTTAATGCAAACCGGGGCTTGCCTTGTTGCTGCTGGTCAGTAGTTAGTTCTTCGTCCGGAAGAAGGAAGTCCAGCACTTCCGGAGTCTCTTCTTCAATGGCTACACGTTGAATATAATACTCCATGTAAATTTAAATGCAATGTGTAAACTTGAATACTTATTTACTACTAACTCTAGCTAGCCCTCCCCTTTGGTTCTGAAATTTTTATTGTGGCTTGGTAGGGTCCTAACCAGAGTCTTGACCAAGTTTCATTTGAAACAAAGTCCATTTGAACCTTGTACAAATAAAAGCCCACTTGGTCAATATTTGAGCCTCTGAATAATTCCAGGGGTTTTCATGGCTCCAACCATTACTTTCTGGAAACTAGACTTTAAGATGGTTCTAATGGAGTTGGTTTCACGTCATTTGAAGAATTCTACAGAAAATTATGCCCTAATTAAAATTTGAGAAAATCTGAAAAATGTTTCTGTACATTTTTCTATTTTCTCAGGGCAGTTCTCTTAATCACCCCATTAGGGTAACTAAATAAACTTGGATGAGTCTGAAATTTTTACTGGGATTCAGGGATTTTCTAATAAACCTCTCAGCCAAATTTCAGAATTTTTTTATAAAGTAGTTCTCCAGATAAAATTCGCAACAGTTTAAACTTTAGGGATTTAATTCTGGAAAACTATTCACTTTCATGAGCTGAATTTGGTATTGCTGGAAAGTACTCAGAATTCTGAGTTCAGCAAAATTTGGTTCATCGAATTTGGAGTTTCCTAGCCAAAGTTCTATGCATTTGAAGTTTGCACTAAAACTGGAAATTCCAAAAATGTTTAAATCCTGCGGGTGGGTCCACCGCCCACGTGTCGACCACTGGAGCCGCGCCACATGGGGCCACAGACTCCTTCCCGCACGGCCGCACTGGATCCCGGACCACAGAGAATCCCACCCATTTATCTCCAGCCGCTGACGCGTGGGGCCTACCCCTTCGTCTTCCTCCGGCCACCCGCGCGACCCCGCCGCCAAGCTCGCTGGAGCTCTCACCGGAGAGGGGTTCCGGTCCTCGGAGCTTGCTGAATCTCGCCGCCAGTGCCTATCTCGGCCTGAGGAACACAGTGGTGCCCTCCCCAGAACTTGACAACCACCGGAACAGTGCCCCCGACGGCAACAGCGGCCGGGAGCTCACCGGCGACGTCCAACTCGGCATCCCATGCACCTTTTTCGATGTGGTTTGCTCGGGGAGCTCCGCTGACACCTGCTGGTCACGGACATGGACACCGATCCCCGTGAAAATGGCGGTAACTACGACCTCATCGGCGACCTAGGCCGGATATCGGCTGTGCTTCAGAAAACTTCAAAGAACCGTAAACCTAGCCCACGGTTCTTACTGGTTTTCGACCCTAGGTGGTCGTGGCAGTGTATAGAGCGTGTGCGTGACTCGGTTTGCCCGGTGATGAGCTAACCCCCACGAAATTTGGGATTTTGGGGGAGCTCGGTCTCAAGACCCCCGAAGCTTTCCCGGCGAAATACTCCCTCGACAGTCCATGAAATGAAGAGCGGTAGGGACTAGAAGAATCAGCACCTTAAGACGGTCCTTTCTTGTGTTGCTCGTCGGGCACGAGCGCGCCTGTGCTGGCCGGACGCCGGCGATCAGAGAGGGCGGTGTTTCTGTGCTCGCGCGGAATCGAGAAAGAAGCTCGGTAGGGGGGGGGTTCTCGTTTGGAAAGCAGGAGGAAGGCGGCGTGGGCTGTGCGCTGGCCTTTGAGCCGCGGTTTGGCACCGTGAGGTGGCCTATTGCTGCCTCGGTGGCTTGCCGCCGTTCCCTGGCTTGCGCGCGAAGTCGAGGTCGGCTGCAGCAACCGACTGCCCCTCGTGTGTGCCACTGACCTGTGGGCCTCCCCTTCATTCCTTTTTCTCTAATAATTCTTTTCTGTTTTTGCTAATTATCCCACCAGCTACTCACAATTTAATGTGAGACTTAGCTCCCAAGTCTTTGTTTGAATTTGAATTCTCAAATTCAAACCTTGTGTGGTTAAATTTGCTTCATATTTAAACTGAAATTCAAATTCAGTTTTGAATTCTTGCAAATTTAGCTCTTGACAAGATGAACTCCAATGGAGATGAAAATTGGTGGGTTTACTCAGAAAAATGTGCTGAGTATAGATATGGAGCTAACTTTTGAATTTGGGTGATGAAAGTTGCTGCAATTTGAATTTACATTCAAATTGGCCTCTTTTTGAAATAACCCAAAAGTGCCTCAAAAAGTGTTGAATTTGCATGAGCTTTGGACTGAACCTTCCCAAGACTTTTTAAACTCTAGGGGTGAGCTCAACCTCTCATGTTCATGTGTAGAAACCCTACTTTGTGAAAGTGAAGGCTTTCCCCTCTAATCATTCTTTTGATGGAGGTTACTTGCTCTTCACAACATTTCCTAAGGTGTCCACAATAAAAACTGTGGTGTTGTGAGGTGAAGAAAAAGTTTTTGCAAGTCCCTTTTCTTGGACTTTTACATCCCTCCCCCCTTAAAAGAATCTCGTCCCGAGATTATAAAAGAAGAAATAGCGATGTAATAGGGACTTACCCGTGTTGATATGCCATGAACTCCGGGTAATTTGAGCGAAGGAACTCCTCGCTCTCCCACGTCGCTTCTTCCGCGGTGTGGTTACCCCAGAGTATCTTGTAGAACCACAACGTTCTGCTACGCGTGGTTCTGGCTTTCTCATCAAGAATTTCCACCGGATACTCCTCATAGGTTAAATCCGGTTTCAGCTCGCCGATGTCTTTGGTAGGAACAGCAGCCGTATGCTTTAAACATTTTCGCAGTTGCGAAACATGAAAAACATCATGGACACCAGCGAGAGATGCCGGTAATTCCAATCGATACGCCGCTGGTCCACACTTCTCGGTGATAGCGTAGGGTCCAATGAAACGGGGAGCGAGCTTCCCCTTCACACCGAACCGGTGCACGCCCTTCATCGGAGACACGCGGAGGTACACGTGTTCACTGACGTCGAAGTGCAACGGTCTACGCCTCTTATCAGCGTAGCTCTTCTGCCGGGATTGAGCGGCCTTCAAATTGGCTTGAATTGTCCGAACACGCTCTTCGGCGTCGTTCACCACATCAACCCCGAATGTGACCCTTTCACCGGACTCGCACCAGTTTAATGGGGTGCGGCATTTACGACCGTAGAGAGCTTCGTAAGGTGCCATTTTGATACTCGCCTGATAGCCGTTGTTGTACGAGAATTCCGCCAATGGTAGGTGATCATCCCAGTTCCTACCATGGTGGATGGCACATGCTCTCAACATGTCTTCCAGAACTTGATTCACCCTCTCTGTCTGGCCATCTGTCTAAGGGTGATAAGCGGAGCTCCTGATCAACTTAGTACCCAATGCAGCGTGTAGCTGCTCCCAAAAGCGAGATACAAATAATGCACCTCGGTCTGAGACGATGGTCTTGGGTACCCCGTATAGGCATAGAATCTTCGCTATGTACAGCTCCGCATATTTGCCGGCATTGTAACGTGTATTCACCGGGATGAAGTGAGCCGTCTTGGTTAACCGATCAACGATTACCCAAATGGAATCATGTTTGTTGGATGTTAGGGGTAATCCCACAATGAAATCCATGCTCACATCTTCCCATTTCCATGCCGGGATCTTCAGGGGTTGCAACAGCCCTGATTCTTCATGTGATCAGCCTTCACTCGTCGGCACGTATCACACTCGGATACGTACTTCGCTACCCCCCGCTTCATCCGTGTCCACCAAAATTTCTTTTTCAAATCTTGGTACATCTTGTTGCTGCCCGGATGAATGGAGTATTTGGACAAGTGAGCTCCATCGAGGATCTTCTTCCTCAACTCCATATCTCGGGGTACGACTATGCGGTCATTAAACCATAGCGTCCCCCCATCATCTTTCCGGAAACATTTAATTTCTCCATTGTCTATCCGTATCCAGAGATGTGCCATGCCTTTATCCGTCTTCTGAGCTGCAATGATGTCCTCCCTAATAGTAGGGATGAGGGCAAGGTTGTACAGCGATCCATAAGGAACCAAGTATAAACTTGGCTCTTCCTCCTCCACCGGTGTAATGGTGAGGTGATGGACATGTGATTTCCGACTCAGCGCGTCGGCAACCACATTCGCCTTGCCGGGGTGGTAGTGAATCTCAATTTCATAGTCCTTGGTTAATTCTAACCACCTCCGTTGCCTCATGTTCAGCTCCTTCTGGGTGAAAATGTATTTCAAGCTCTTGTGGTCAGTGTGGAGATGCACCAAATTCCCCAGGAGATAGTGCCTCCACATTTTCAGCGCCAAAACCACTGCAGCAAGCTCGAGGTCATGAGTGGGATAATGCTGCTCATGGTTCCGAAGTTGGCGTGAGCCATAAGCGACCACACGTCCTTCCTGCATCAACACACAGCCAAGCCCAATACCGGACGCGTCACAATACACGTCGAAGGGCTTTGTTGTATCCGGCTGAGCTAACACCGGGGCTGTTGTGAGATGCTTCACCAATGTTCGGAACGCTCCTTCACACGCCGTGTTCCAAACATATTTCGTCCCTTTCTTCAGCAACTCTGTCATCGGCTTAGCGAGCTTGGAGAAGCTTGGAATGAATCTCCGGTAGTATCCCGCTAACCCGAGGAAGCTTCTGACTTCATGAACTGAAGTGGGAGCTTTCCATTTCAACACTTGCTCTATTTTACTTGGGTCAACCGCAATGCCTTCAGCTGAGATGATATGTCCCAAGAATGGCACTTGGCTGATCCAAAATTCGCATTTGCTGAACTTGGCGTAAAGCTTGTGGTCTCGCAATCGTTGAAGAACGATCCGCAAGTGTTCGGCATGTTCAGCTTCTGTCTTGGAGTAAACCAAGATATCGTCGATGAACACTACCACAAACTTGTCCAGCTCCGGCATGAACACCGAGTTCATGAGATACATGAAATGGGCTGGAGCATGTGTGAGACCAGATGACATGACGAGATATTCATATAGGCCGTATCTCGTTGAGAACGCCGTCTTCGGGATATCCTCCGCCCGGATCTTGATCTGGTGATATCCAGAGCGAAGGTCCATCTTTGAGAATACACTTGCCCCCACAAGTTGGTCAAACAAGATGTCAATACGGGGCAGTGGGTACTTATTCTTGATGGTGACGGCGTTGAGCGGCCGGTAGTCCACACACAGCCTCAGGGTTTCATCCTTCTTCTTTACAAACAGCGCCGAGCATCCCCAAGGCGAGGAACTCGGCCTAATGAAACCCTTGCTCAACAGATCATTGAGCTGTTCTTTCAGTTCAGCCAGCTCATTGGGAGCCATTTTGTATGGTCTCCGTGATATGGGCGTAGTCCCGGGTGCAAGTTCAATCTTGAACTCGACATCCCGCTCAGGTGGCATGCCCGGAAGATCATCCGGGAACACATCAGGGTACTCCCGGACTACGGGGATGTCTTCTAACTTGAGAGCTTCAGCATTATTAATTGCTAAAACTTCCCGGACTGGCGTGTCTAACACCATGGAATGCGGACGGTGGAATGGAGAATTTAAGTGAACCGTCCGTGTCCGAGTCTCTAGGACAGCGCCATGGTATTGTAGCCATGACATCCCTAAGATTGCATCAATCTTTTGTCCCATAAGGATTATCAAGGTGGTGGGATATAGTTTCCCACCTAAGCACAGAGGTGCTTTTGGAATCATCATATTAGCTGAAATCTTCCCTCCCGGTGAGCAGATCATATAAGTGCAGTCGGTTGGGAAGACTTGCATTTGATGCTTAGCCACATAGGATGCACTTATAAAGCTGTGGGTTGCACCAGAATCAAATAATATGACGATGGCTTGATTGTTGAGAGTAAACGTACCCGCCAGCACGTTGTCTCCCTCTGGGACGTCCTCATTGTCGAGGTTGCGGACGCCTCTAGTCCGCTGACCAACCTTCTTCACCGGAGGTCGGCCTCGAGCACCGCCCTGGAAATGGGCTTGCCCGCTGCTCGGCTGCCCCTGGGGACAGTCCTTCGCGAAGTGGCCCGCCTGGCCACACGTGAAGCAGGTGAAATGGGGCGGTCCCCCGCTGATCGGTGGACGGAATCCCGGGGCGCGTTGTGGCGGTGGAAACGCCCGGGGTACCGTCTGCTGCTGCTGTTGCTGTCTTGGTGGTGGCATCGGCGGACGGAACGGGGGTGTTTGGAACGAACGTCCCCCGAACTGTTGAGGTCGCGCCGGTGGACGCCATTGCTGCACGGATGGTGTCCGATACACCATACGGTACTTCTGAGGCGCGCCACCACCGCTGCTAGGTGGAGTGCTGCGCTTCCTCTGCTCAGCTGCCAACTCCCGCTGAGCGTCCTCTTCCATGATCGAGGCATTGACTAAGTCATTGAATGTGCCGCGATTCCACTGAACGAGGTGCGTCTTCATTTCGGGGTGTAACCCCCGATAGAAATGCTCCCTCTTCTTCTCCTCCGTGGAGATATAGTCTGACGCATACTGCGCCAGATGGTTGAAGGCACGGGAGTAGTCGTGGGCACTCCTCCCGCCCTGCTTCAGCTCCAAGAATTCTTGGAACTTCCTCTTCATTATTCTGGGAGGAATGTGGTAGGCGCGGAACGCCTCCCGGAACTCTTGCCACTCCACGGCATGGCCAGCTGGACGTGAGGCGACATAGTTTGCCCACCACGCACCAGCGGCACCATGGAGCTGCTGTGCTGCGAACAGGGTCTTCTGTCGCTCCGTACACTGGAGCAGCCCAAACTTGGACTCGATAGTCCGCAGCCAGTTGTCCGCCTCCAGTGGTTCTTCGGCTTCGGTGAACACTGGAGGGTGCGTACTCATGAAATCCGAGTACGACACTTCACGGGGCTCACGAGGCCCTCGCTCTTGACGTCCCCCCGCCTGGGACGTATTCTGCACGATCGTGCGGAGCAGGTCGGTCTGCTCCTCACGACCTCCCACCAGTGCCGCTATCACATCCGCTAGAGTAAGCGGAGGCGGCGGTGGTGGCTGCTGCTGCGGGGTGCTGTCGTAGGCCGGTGGCTGGGAGTCATCACCTCCCTGTTGGCTAGAGCAACCAACCTCGTGCGTGGTCCTAGTACGAACCATCTGCAACCACACGACATTAAACATCAGTCCCGCAACATTTTGCATGCAGTCCAATAGAAATGGGCGTAAAAACATTATGACAACAAAAAACATACGATATATCTCGTAAGTAGATAATGTATTAACTTTGCACAAGCTACACCATTACCAGACCAAACACAAGCTAGTTTAATCCAACTTGATGAACCTCCACTTTGGAAGCTCACCATAATTGGGTTTGGTCTCTACGAGACATTATTATCGCGTTGTCATCACGTATACCACCCTCAGGGTACAACACCCTTCTCAATGAGTTCAACTGTCATTCTTCTGTCAGAATGACCAGTTTCTACCTATTCCAAGTTTTGATCTGGTTCTGAGCATTTTTATGACTCAAGTTGAATACCAAAGTTAAAGTCAACTTCGGTATCTTTCCAAAGAGTACTGATTTGCCCCCAGATCAGCTTTGGTTAAAAAGTTATGCCAATTCAAAGTCAGCAGAATTTCTGGAAGAATTTTAACAGCACCTCCCTTGGAAGTTGCTGCTTCCAATTCGAGTTTCCACTGAACTATGTGCTGAAATTTCAGGAACTTTGAATTGCAAGGATGTAACACATCTTCTACTCTTTCTAAGGATGTATTATATGACAATTTTAGATTTTTCTACTGGGAGTTATGTTTGAAAACAGAACAGTCCAGAGAATGTTTTACTCTGTCCTGGTTCTGGACAGTTTACATTCCTCTAGGATTTAAGCCATCTTAAGGTGAGTTTCAGCTCTGGAAGTCTACAACAAAGTTGTAGAGTACTTCAATACCTTTCCAGAACTATATAGCACACCTCTCTCGGCTAAAAGACCTGTGAGGTATGCCCTGTTGAAGATCAGCAAACTTGCTGTCCAAAACAGAGCACTCTGTTTTTCAGTCTTTTTGGAACTACACTTACCACTATCCCATTCTTATACCTAACCAGGGCCCTAAATGTTGAACCTATAGATTTTATTTCCTTTTTATCATTATTTTCATGCATATGCCTACAATAACTCGGTACTACGTTCCTCACAAAATAAAATCCTAACCGGATCATACCGGCATATACGTCTCAAGTGTGGCACTAAACGGTCTCTCGCACACGTTTTCTACACGGATACATACGTGGTTAGTACCTGCCGAAGACCACACAATAATGGTGCACTCAATGGTTGGTTTCATTTCAGGCATTACCATATTTGGAAGTAAATACACACGCCCGTATCATTGTCATACGGCCGTCCTTGAGCTAAGTCACGTCTCAAGGTACGTGATCGTGTTTCAACACCACACGACGGGGAACCCGAGTATGTCATGAACGGATCGTCACGGTTGGGAACGTTATCAACCCAATAGATACCATCTACTGCCCTGCAGGGCACGCCGATGGCAAGCGCTGCGTATGTCCTCCTGGGCTATTTCCATACGAACACACTCTCGCGTTACTGACCACGCGATGGGGTCTTCACTTACTTGCCTAAAGCACGCTAGGGATCAGCGTTTCATATGAACTCAGGAACATGGAGAGTCCAAGAGTTTCATATTGACGTCTCACACCAAGCTGTGAGACAAATCCCTGAACCACGTTCCTCGTCAGGGAGAGCTAACCGAAATTGAACCGCTTTCGGTGGCGTTCCTTACCATACTTACCAGAGCGTAGGTGCGTCGTTACATAATTAAAATTCAGAATTATAACGCATAGGTTAGTATTTGCCACTTTAAGTAACTATACTAATATAGTCCTTACTTGGGCAGCTACCGATTCCTCACCGTATACCTAAGTTTTTCCCATAATGCAGTCCTTAAGTACTGTGTTATCCCCACTGCAGCTCTGATACCAGGCTGTGGCGGACCGGAATCCGCTCATCCAGGATCGCAGAGGGTGGTGCCGCGCGGTGCGACACCCGACAGCACACGTCATAAGAACACATTATATTACAAGGGAAAACAAACTGAAGGTACAAAGTAGTACACTTCTCAGTTACAAACTAGAGTCTTTATTACACAGCGGAAGTTTCTTTTGTACAACTCACGCCCGTCTATCTAGCAAAAGTCGGTTGCCCAGCCCTAGGGCAACCCACACTAGCTGCACGTCTCAGCTCAGCGCGGCGTGTACGGCTCCCACTCAGCCGTGGTCCCCAACGGAGGGTAACCCTCGCCGGTGGACTCGTACTCCAAGTCCGTGGGTGGCTCCTCACCTGAAAAACACTTAAGCAGCAACCGTGAGCACGAAGGTTCAGCAAGGCTTAACCGACTCACCTAAGCATGAAACTCTACATGAGGTGTACCATTACATAGGATAGCAATGTTGCAGCAAATGGACACGCCTACAAGTTCATCCTTAGTTCATCTTTTAGCATCAAGTTAACATTTCATGGAGCTGAAATTTAGTAAGCAGTATTTGGTGGCACACATGTAGCTATACAATTATATCATGACAGCAATATTGAATCACAGCATTCCATAAATTATCTACGTTATGACGCAGTGAACAAGCGGTACTCGTCACCGCGAGGGACGGCGAATCGACTCGATATACAACTGCAGGGAAAACCCAAAGAGCACGTGACGTACGCCCACCCGTGGAGCTGCACAGCACGCTCACTCGATGTCGTACGGGACAACCTTTCACCCAACAGCCCAAACGTCGAACCGGTCGCACCGAAACGAGCAGGAGGTTCCCCACATGGAGCATCTCTCTATGCCCGTTGGCAGATTTCCACCTTGCTGCCCTCAACCTACACCTATAAATCGGTGTGCTATGCCTCGACGCCCGGAGGTTTAGGCTACATCGGTTTATCGGGGCCCATATATCCGATATGCCTTCGGTACGTTCAATACTTGTTCAGCAGGGCCGCACACGGATCGGTCCTCAATCGACACGGGCAGGGATGCGCACACAAGACTCCCTCTTGCTGCGCCCTAGCCCCTGCCTAGTCTCATTTTCATTACTAAAGTGATCTCGCGTCACTCAACCGAACCCGTGTGTCCCAATGCCTATCTCGCGAGTAGATTACAACTACTCGACTTGTACCGAAGTCCTATGACTCATTAAGCATAGCCTGTCTACTCGAGATCTTAGACACTACCCTCACTCTTAGGGAAAATTCTGGTTATGCAAGTGGGGTTCCATTCATCCTATACCTAATGCACATACATACTTCATATGACACATGTAAACAAAGTAAAACTTATAAAAAGGTTAATGCAAACCGGGGCTTGCCTTGTTGCTGCTGGTCAGTAGTTAGTTCTTCGTACGGAAGAATGAAGTCCAGCACTTCCGGAGTCTCTTCTTCAATGGCTACACGTTGAATATAATACTCCATGTAAATTTAAATGCAATGTGTAAACTTGAATACTTATTTACTACTAACTCTAGCTAGCCCTCCCCTTTGGTTCTGAAATTTTTATTGTGGCTTGGTAGGGTCCTAACCAGAGTCTTGACCAAGTTTCATTTGAATCAAAGTCCATTTGAACCTTGTACAAATAAAAGCCCACTTGGTCAATATTTGAGCCTCTGAATAATTCCAGGTGTTTTCATGGCTCCAACCATTACTTTCCGGAAACTAGACTTTAAGATGGTTCTAATGGAGTTGGTTTCACGTCATTTTAAGAATTCTACAGAAAATTATGCCCTAATTAAGATTTGAGAAAATCTGAAAAATGTTTCTGTACATTTTTCTATTTTCTCAGGGCAGTTCTCTTAATCACCCCATTAGGGTAACTAAATGAACTTGGATGAGTCTGAAATTTTTACTGGGATTCAGGGATTTTCTAATGAACCTCTCAGCCAAATTTCAGAATTTTTTTATAAAGTAGTTCTCCAGATAAAATTCCCAACAGTTTAAACTTTAGGGATTTAATTCTGGAAAACTATTCACTTTCATGAGCTGAATTTGGTATTGCTGGAAAGTACTCAGAATTCTGAGTTCAGCAAAATTTGGTTCATCGAATTTGGAGTTTCCTAGCCAAAGTTCTATGCATTTGAAGTTTGCACTAAAACTGGAAATTCCAAAAATGTTTAAATCCTGCGGGTGGGTCCACCGCCCACGTGTCGACCGCTGGAGCCGCGCCACACGGGGCCACAGACTCCTTCCCGCGCGGCCGCACTGGATCCCGGACCACAGAGAATCCCACCCATTTATCTCCAGCCGCTGACGCGTGGGGCCTACCCCTTCGTCTTCCTCCGGCCACCCGCGCGACCCCGCCGCCAAGCTCGCCGGAGCTCTCGCCGGAGAGGGGTTCCGGTCCTCGGAGCTTGCTGAATCTCGCCGCCAGTGCCTATCTCGGCCTGAGAAACACAGTGGTGCCCTCCCCAGAACTTGACAACCACCGGAACAGTGCCCCCGACGGCAACAGCGGCCGGGAGCTCACCGGCGACATCCAACTCGGCATCCCATGCACCTTTTTCGATGTGGTTTGCTCGGGGAGCTCCGCTGACACCTGCTGGTCACGGACATGGACACCGATCCCCGTGAAAACGGCAGTAACTACGACCTCATCGGCGACCTAGGCCGGATATCGGCTGTGCTTCAGAAAACTTCAAAGAACCGTAAACCTAGCCCACGGTTCTTACTGGTTTTCGACCCTAGGTGGTCGTGGCAGTGTATAGAGCGTGTGAGTGACTCGGTTTGCCCGGTGATGAGCTAACCCCCACGAATTTTGGGATTTTGGGGGAGCTCGGTCTCAAGACCCCCGAAGCTTTCCCGGCGAAATACTCCCTCGACAGTCCATGAAATGAAGAGCGGTAGGGACTAGAAGAATCAGCACCTTAAGGCGGTCCTTTCTTGTGTTGCTCGTCGGGCACGAGCGCGCCTGTGCTGGCCGGACGCCAGCGATCAGAGAGGGCGGTGTTTCTGTGCTTGCGCGGAATCGAGAAAGAAGCTCGGTAGGGGGGGGGGGTTCTCGTTTGGAAAGCAGGAGGAAGGCGGCGTGGGCTGTGCGCTGGCCTTTGAGCCGCGGTTTGGCACCGTGAGGTGGCCTATTGCTGCCTCGGTGGCTCGCCGCCGTTCCCTGGCTTGCGCGCGAAGTCGAGGTCGGCTGCAGCAACCGACTGCCCCTCGTGTGTGCCACTGACCTGTGGGCCTCCCCTTCATTCCTTTTTCTCTAATAATTCTTTTCTGTTTTTGCTAATTATCCCACCAGCTACTCACAATTTAATGTGAGACTTAGCTCCCAAGTCTTTGTTTGAATTTGAATTCTCAAATTCAAACCTTGTGTGGTTAAATTTGCTTCATATTTAAACTGAAATTCAAATTCAGTTTTGAATTCTTGCAAATTTAGCTCTTGACAAGATGAACTTCAATGGAGATGAAAATTGGTGGGTTTACTCAGAAAAATGTGCTGAGTATAGATATGGAGCTAACTTTTGAATTTGGGTGATGAAAGTTGCTGCAATTTGAATTTACATTCAAATTGGCCTCTTTTTGAAATAACCCAAAAGTGCCTCAAAAAGTGTTGAATTTGCATGAGCTTTGGACTGAACCTTCCCAAGACTTTTTAAACTCTAGGGGTGAGCTCAACCTCTCATGTTCATGTGTAGAAACCCTACTTTGTGAAAGTGAAGGCTTTCCCCTCTAATCATTCTTTTGATGGAGGTTACTTGCTCTTCACAACATTTCCTAAGGTGTCCACAATAAAAACTGTGGTGTTGTGAGGTGAAGAAAAAGTTTTTGCAAGTCCCTTTTCTTGGACTTTTACATCCCCCCCCCCTTAAAAGAATCTCGTCCCGAGATTATAAAAGAAGAAATAGCGATGTAATAGGGACTTACCCGTGTTGATATGCCATGAACTCCGGATAATTTGAGCGAAGGAACTCCTCGCTCTCCCACGTCGCTTCTTCCGCGGTGTGGTTACCCCAGAGTATCTTGTAGAACCACAACGTTCTGCTACGCGTGGTTCTGGCTTTCTCATCAAGAATTTCCACCGGATACTCCTCATAGGTTAAATCCGGTTTCAGCTCGCCGATGTCTTTGGTAGGAACAGCAGACGTATGCTTTAAACATTTTTGCAGTTGCGAAACATGAAAAACATCATGGACACCAGCGAGAGATGCCGGTAATTCCAATCGATACGCCGCTGGTCCACACTTCTCGGTGATAGCGTAGGGTCCAATGAAACGGGGAGCGAGCTTCCCCTTCACACCGAACCGGTGCACGCCCTTCATCGGAGACACGCGGAGGTACACGTGTTCACTGACGTCGAAGTGCAACGGTCTACGCCTCTTATCAGCGTAGCTCTTCTGCCGGGATTGAGCGGCCTTCAAATTGGCTTGAATTGTCCGAATGCGCTCTTCGGCGTCGTTCACCACATCAACCCCGAATGTGACCCTTTCACCGGACTCGCACCAGTTTAATGGGGTGCGGCATTTACGACCGTAGAGAGCTTCGTAAGGTGCCATTTTGATACTCGCCTGATAGCCGTTGTTGTACGAGAATTCCGCCAATGGTAGGTGATCATCCCGGTTCCTACCATGGTGGATGGCACATGCTCTCAACATGTCTTCCAGAACTTGATTCACCCTCTCTGTCTGGCCATCTGTCTGAGGGTGATAAGCGGAGCTCCTGATCAACTTAGTACCCAATGCAGCGTGTAGCTGCTCCCAAAAGCGAGATACAAATAATGCACCTCGGTCTGAGACGATGGTCTTGGGTACCCCGTATAGGCATAGAATCTTTGCTATGTACAGCTCCGCATATTTGCCGGCATTGTAACGTGTATTCACCAGGATGAAGTGAGCCGTCTTGGTTAACCGATCAACGATTACCCAAATGGAATCATGTTTGTTGGATGTTAGGGGTAATCCCACAATGAAATCCATGCTCACATCTTCCCATTTCCATGCCGGGATCTTCAGGGGTTGCAACAGCCCTGATTTCTTCATGTGATCAGCCTTCACTCGTCGGCACGTATCACACTCGGATACGTACTTCGCTACCTCCCGCTTCATCCGTGTCCACCAAAATTTCTTTTTCAAATCTTGGTACATCTTGTTGCTGCCCGGATGAATGGAGTATTTGGACAAGTGAGCTTCATCGAGGATCTTCTTCCTCAACTCCATATCTCGGGGTATGACTATGCGGTCATTAAACCATAGCGTCCCCCCATCATCTTTCCGGAAACATTTAATTTCTCCATTGTCTATCCGTATCCGGAGATGTGCCATGCCTTTATCCGTCTTCTGAGCTGCAATGATGTCCTCCCTAATAGTAGGGATGAGGGCAAGGTTGTACAGCGATCCATAAGGAACCAAGTATAAACTTGGCTCTTCCTCCTCCACCGGTGTAATGGTGAGGTGATGGACATGTGATTTCCGACTCAGCGCGTCGGCAACCACATTCGCCTTGCCGGGGTGGTAGTGAATCTCAATTTCATAGTCCTTGATTAATTCTAACCACCTCCGTTGCCTCATGTTCAGCTCCTTCTGGGTGAAAATGTATTTCAAGCTCTTGTGGTCGGTGTGGAGATGCACCAAATTCCCCAGGAGATAGTGCCTCCACATTTTCAGCGCCAAAACCACTGCAGCAAGCTCGAGGTCATGAGTGGGATAATGCTGCTCATGGTTCCGAAGTTGGCGTGAGCCATAAGCGACCACACGTCCTTCCTGCATCAACACGCAGCCAAGCCCAATACCGGACGCGTCACAATACACGTCGAAGGGCTTTGTTGTATCCGGCTGAGCTAACACCGGGGCTGTTGTGAGATGCTTCACCAATGTTCGGAACGC
Organism: Neostapfia colusana; assembly: GCA_030760725.1. Lineage (NCBI taxonomy): Eukaryota > Viridiplantae > Streptophyta > Magnoliopsida > Poales > Poaceae > Neostapfia > Neostapfia colusana. The sequence goes on along the minus strand of JASWHV010000010.1, from coordinate 1,158,176 downwards.
TCCTTCACACGCCGTGTTCCAAACATATTTCGTCCCTTTCTTCAGCAATTCTGTCATCGGCTTAGCGAGCTTGGAGAAGCTTGGAATGAATCTCCGGTAGTATCCCGCTAACCCGAGGAAGCTTCTGACTTCATGAACTGAAGTGGGAGCTTTCCATTTCAACACTTGCTCTATTTTACTTGGGTCAACCGCAATGCCTTCAGCTGAGATGATATGTCCCAAGAATGGCACTTGGCTGATCCAAAATTCGCATTTGCTGAACTTGGCGTAAAGCTTGTGGTCTCGCAATCGTTGAAGAACGATCCGCAAGTGTTCGGCATGTTCGGCTTCTGTCTTGGAGTAAACCAAGATATCGTCGATGAACACTACCACGAACTTGTCCAGCTCCGGCATGAACACCGAGTTCATGAGATACATGAAATGGGCTGGAGAATTTGTGAGACCAAATGACATGACGAGATATTCATATAGGCCGTATCTCGTTGAGAACGCCGTCTTCGGGATATCCTCCGCCCGGATCTTGATCTGGTGATATCCAGAGCGAAGGTCCATCTTTGAGAATACACTTGCCCCCACAAGTTGGTCAAACAAGATGTCAATACGGGGCAGTGGGTACTTATTCTTGATGGTGACGGCGTTGAGCGGCCGGTAGTCCACACACAGCCTCAGGGTTTCATCCTTCTTCTTTACAAACAGCGCCGAGCATCCCCAAGGCGAGGAACTTGGCCTAATGAAACCCTTGCTCAACAGATCATTGAGCTGTTCTTTCAGTTCAGCCAGCTCATTGGGAGCCATTTTGTATGGTCTCCGTGATATGGGCGTAGTCCTGGGTGCAAGTTCAATCTTGAACTCGATATCCCGCTCAGGTGGCATTCCGGAAGATCATCCGGGAACACATCAGGGTACTCCCGGACTACGGGGATGTCTTCTAACTTGAGAGCTTCAGCATTATTAATTGCTAAAACTTCCCGGACTGGCGTGTCTAACACCATGGAATGCGGACGGTGGAATGGAGAATTTAAGTGAACCGTCCGTGTCCGAGTCTCTAGGACAGCGCCATGGTATTGTAGCCATGACATCCCTAAGATTGCATCAATCTTTTGTCCCATAAGGATTATCAAGGTGGTGGGATATAGTTTCCCACCTAAGCACAGAGGTGCTTTTGGAATCATCATATTAGCTGAAATCTTCCCTCCCGGTGAGCAGATCATATAAGTGCAGTCGGTTGGGAAGACTTGCATTTGATGCTTAGCCACATAGGATGCACTTATAAAGCTGTGGGTTGCACCAGAATCAAATAATATGATGATGGCTTGATTGTTGAGAGTAAACGTACCCGCCAGCACGTTGTCTCACTCTGGGGCGTCCTCATTGTCGAGGTTGCGGACGCCTCCAGTCCGCTGACCAACCTTCTTCACCGGAGGTCAGCCTCGAGCACCGCCCTGGAACTGGGCTTGCCCGCTGCTCGGCTGCCCCTGGGGACAGTCCTTCGCGAAGTGGCCCGCCTGGCCACACGTGAAGCAGGTGAAATGGGGCGGTCCCCCGCTGATCGGTGGACGGAATCCCGGGGCGCGTTGTGGCGGTGGAAACGCCCGGGGTACCGTCTGCTGCTGCTGTTGCTGTCTTGGTGGTGGCATCGGCGGACGGAACGAGGGTGCTTGGAACGAACGTCCCCCAAACTGTTGAGGTCGCGCCGGTGGACGCCACTGCTGCACGGATGGTGTCCGATACACCATACGGTACTTCTGAGGCGCGCCACCACCGCTGCTAGGTGGAGTGCTGCGCTTCCTCTGCTCAGCTGCCAACTCCCGCTGAGCGTCCTCTTGCATGATCGCGGCATTGACTAAGTCGTTGAATGCGCCGCGATTCCACTGAACGAGGTGCGTCTTCATTTCGGGGTGTAACCCCCGATAGAAATGCTCCCTCTTCTTCTCCTCCGTGTAGATATAGTCTGACGCATACTGCGCCAGATGGTTGAAGGCACGGGAGTAGTCGTGGGCACTCCTCCCGCCCTGCTTCAGCTCCAAGAATTCTTGGAACTTCCTCTTCATTATTCCGGGAGGAATGTGGTAGGCGCGGAACGCCTCCCGGAACTCTTGTCATTCCACGGCATGGCCAGCCGGACGTGAGGCGACATAGTTCGCCCACCACGCACCAGCGGCACCGTAGAGCTGCTGTGCTGCGAACAGGGTCTTCTGTCGCTCCGTACACTGGAGCAGCCCAAACTTGGACTCGATAGTCCGCAGTCAGTTGTCCGCCTCCAGTGGTTCTTCGGCTTCGGTGAACACTGGAGGGTGCGCACTCATGAAATCCGAGTACGACACTTCACGGGGCTCACGAGGCCCTCGCTCTTGACGTCCCCCCGCCTGGGACGTATTCTGCACGATCGTGCGGAGCAGGTCGGTCTGCTCCTCACGACCTCCCATCAGTGCCGCTATCACATCCGCTAGAGTAAGCGGAGGCGGCGGTGGTGGCTGCTGCTGCGGGGTGCTGTCGTAGGCCGGTAGCTGGGAGTCATCACCTCCCTGTTGGCTAGAGCCACCAACCTCGTGCGTGGTCCTAGTATGAACCATCTGCAACCACACGACATTAAACATCAGTCCCGCAACATTTTGCATGCAGTCCAATAGAAATGGCCGTAAAAACATTATGACAATAAAAAACATACGATATATCTCGTAAGTAGATAATGTATTAACTTTGCACAAGCTACACCATTACCAGACCAAACACAAGCTAGTTTAATCCAACTTGATGAACCTCCACTTTGGAAGCTCACCATAATTGGGTTTGGTCTCTACGAGACATTATTATCGCGTTGTCATCACATATACCACCCTCAGGGTACAACACCCTTTTCAATGAGTTCAACTGTCATTCTTCTGTCAGAATGACCAGTTTCTACCTATTCCAAGTTTTGGTCTGGTTCTGAGCATTTTTATGACTCAAGTTGAATACCAAAGTTAAAGTCAACTTCGGTATCTTTCCAAAGAGTACTGATTTGCCCCCAGATCAACTTTGGTTAAAAAGTTATGCCAATTCAAAGTCAGCAGAATTTCTGGAAGAATTTTAACAGCACCTCCCTTGGAAGTTGCTGCTTCCAATTCGAGTTTCCACTGAACTCTGTGCTGAAATTTCAGGAACTTTGAATTGCAAGGATGTCACACATCTTCTACTCTTTCTAAGGATGTATTATATGACAATTTTAGATTTTTCTACTGGGAGTTATGTTTGAAAACAGAACAGTCCAGAGAATGTTTTACTCTGTCCTGGTTCTGGACAGTTTACATTCCTCTAGGATTTAAGCCATCTTAAGGTGAGTTTCAGCTCTGGAAGTCTACAACAAAGTTGTAGAGTACTTCAATACCTTTCCAGAACTATATAGCACACCTCTCTCGGCTAAAATACCTGTGAGTTATGCCCTGTTGAAGATCAGCAAACTTGCTGTCCAAAACAGAGCACTCTGTTTTTCAGTCTTTTTGGAACTACACTTACCACTATCCCATTCTTATACCTAACCAGGGTCCTAAATGTTGAACCTATAGATTTTAATTCCTTGTTATCATTATTTTCATGCATATGCCTACAATAACTCGGTACTACGTTCCTCACAAAATAAAATCCTAACCGGATCATACCGGCATATACGTCTCAAGTGTGGCACTATACGGTCTTTCGCACACGTTTTCTACACGGATACATACGTGGTTAGTACCTGCCGAAGACCACACAATAATGGTGCACTCAATGGTTGGTTTCATTTCAGGCAGTACCATATTTGGAAGTAAATACACACGCCCGTATCATTGTCATACGGCCGTCCTTGAGCTAAGTCATGTCTCAAGGTACGTGATCGTGTTTCAACACCACACGACGGGGAACCCGAGTATGTCATGAACGGGTCGTCACGGTTGGGAACGTTATCAACCCAATAGATACCATCTACTGCCCTGCAGGGCACGCCGATGGCAAGCGCTGCGTATGTCCTCCTGGGCTATTTCCAGACGAACACACTCTCGTGTTACTGACCACGCGATGGGGTCTCCACTTACTTGCCTAAAGCACGCTAGGGATCAGCGTTTCATATGAACTCAGGAACATGGAGAGTCCAAGAGTTTCATATTGACGTCTCACACCAAGCTGTGAGACAAATCCCTGAACCACGTTCCTCGTCAGGGAGAGCTAACCAAAATTGAACCGCTTTCGGTGGCGTTCCTTACCATACTTACCAGAGCGTAGGTGCGTTGTTACATAATTAAAATTCAGAATTATAACGCATAGGTTAGTATTTGCCACTTTAAGTAAATATACTAATATAGTCCTTACTTGGGCAGCTACCGATTCCTCACCGTATACCTAAGTTTTTCCCATAATGCAGTCCTTAAGTACTGTGCTATCCCCACTGCAGCTCTGATACCAGGCTGTGGCGGACCGGAATCCGCTCATCCAGGATCACAGAGGGTGGTGCCGCGCGGTGCGACACCCGACAGCACACGTCATAAGAACACATTATATTACAAGGGAAAACAAACTGAAGGTACAAAGTAGTACACTTCTCAGTTACAAACTAGAGTCTTTATTACACAGTGGAAGTTTCTTTTGTACAACTCACGCCCGCCTATCTAGCAAAAGTCGGTTGCCCAGCCCTAGGGCAACCCACACTAGCTGCACGTCTCAGCTCAGCGCGGCGTGTACGGCTCCCACTCAGCCGTGGTCCCTGACGGAGGGTAACCCTCGCTGGTGGACTCGTACTCCGAGTCCGTGGGTGGCTCCTCACCTGAAAAATACTTAAGCAGCAACCGTGAGCACGAAGGCTCAGCAAGGCTTAACCGACTCACCTAAGCATGAAACTCTACATGAGGTGTACCATTACATAGGATAGCAATGTTGCAGCAAATGGACACGCCTACAAGTTCATCCTTAGTTCATATTTTAGCATCAAGTTAACATTTCATGGAGCTGAAATTTAGTAAGCAGTATTTGGTGGCACACATGTAGCTATACAATTATATCATGACAGCAATATTGAATCACAGCATTCCATAAATTATCTACGTTACGACGCAGTGAACAAGCGGTACTCGTCACCGCGAGGGACGGCGAATTGACTCGATATACACCTGCAGGGAAAACCCAAAGAGCACGTCACGTACGCCCACCCGTGGAGCTGCACAGCACGCTCACTCGATGTCGTACGGGACAACCTTTCACCCAACAGCCCAAACGTCGAACCGGTCGCACCGAAACGAGCAGGAGGTTCCCCACACGGAGCATCTCTCTATGCCCGTTGGCAGATTTCCACCTTGCTGCCCTCAACCTACACCTATAAATCGGTGTGCTATGCCTCGATGCCCGGAGGTTTAGGCTACATCGGTTTATTGGGGCCCATATATCCGATATGCCTTCGGTACGTTCAATACTTGTTCAGCAGGGCCGCACACGGATCGGTCCTCAATCGACACGGGCAGGGATGCGCACACAAGACTCCCTCTTGCTGCGCCCTAGCCCCTGCCTAGTCTCATTTTCATTACTAAAGTGATCTCGCGTCACTCAACCGAACCCGTGTGTCCCAATGCCTATCTCGCGAGTAGATTACAACTACTCGACTTGTACCGAAGTCCTATGACTCATTAAGCATAGCCTGTCTACTCGAGATCTTAGACACTACCCTCACTCTTAGGGAAAATTCTGGTTATGCAAGTGGGGTTCCATTCGTCCTATACCTAATGCACATACATACTTCATATGACACATGTAAACAAAGTAAAACTTATAAAAAGGTTAATGCAAACCGGGGCTTGCCTTGTTGCTGCTGATCAGTAGTTAGTTCTTCGTCCGGAAGAATGAAGTCCAGCACTTCCGGAGTCTCTTCTTCAATGGCTACACGTTGAATATAATACTCCATGTAAATTTAAATGCAATGTGTAAACTTGAATACTTATTTACTACTAACTCTAGCTAGCCCTCCCCTTTGGTTCTGAAATTTTTATTGTGGCTTGGTAGGGTCCTAACCAGAGTCTTGACCAAGTTTCATTTGAAACAAAGTCCATTTGAACCTTGTACAAATAAAAGCCCACTTGGTCAATATTTGAGCCTCTGAATAATTCCAGGGGTTTTCATGGCTCCAACCATTACTTTCTGGAAACTAGACTTTAAGATGGTTCTAATGGAGTTGGTTTCACGTCATTTGAAGAATTCTACAGAAAATTATGCCCTAATTAAGATTTGAGAAAATCTGAAAAATGTTTCTGTACATTTTTCTATTTTCTCAGGGCAGTTCTCTTAATCACCCCATTAGGGTAACTAAATGAACTTGGATGAGTCTGAAATTTTTACTGGGATTCAGGGATTTTCTAATGAACCTCTCAGCCAAATTTCAGAATTTTTTTATAAAGTAGTTCTCCAGATAAAATTCCCAACATTTTAAACTTTAGGGATTTAATTCTGGAAAACTATTCACTTTCATGAGCTGAATTTGGTATTTGTGGAAAGTACTCAGAATTCTGAGTTCAGCAAAATTTGGTTCATCGAATTTGGAGTTTCCTAGCCAAAGTTCTATGCATTTGAAGTTTGCGCTAAAACTGGAAATTCCAAAAATGTTTAAATCCTGCGGGTGAGTCCACCGCCCACGTGTCGACCGCTGGAGCCGCGCCACACGGGGCCACAGACTCCTTCCCGCGCGGCCGCACTGGATCCCGGACCACAGAGAATCCCACCCATTTATCTCCAGCCGCTGACGCGTGGGGCCTACCCCTTCGTGATACGTGTCAAAATTTTGGTGGACTCGGATGAAGTGAGAAATTGCCAAATATGTACCTGAATGTGATACGTGTCGGCGAGTCAAGGCTGACCACATAAAAAAAGCGGGAATGCTGCAACCATTAAGCGTTCCAGCATGGAAGTGGGAGGACATCAGCATGGACTTTATTGTCGGACTGCCTCTCACGACCAGAAAGCATGACTCCATTTGGGTGATTGTTAATCGCTTAACCAAATCAGCCCACTTCATCCCAGTGAATACGGGGTTCCATACTAAACAATATGCAGAGTTGTATCTCTCCAGAATTGTGTGCTTGCATGGAGTCCCCAAGACCATCATATCAGACCGAGGTTCAATATTTGTTGCTCGTTTCTGGGAGCAACTACATGAATCTCTGGGAACAAAGTTAATCAGAAGCTCAGCATACCACCCTCAGACAGACGGTCAAACGGAGAGGGTGAACCAGATTTTGGAAGATATGCTGAGGGCATGTGCCATAGATCATGGAAAGAACTGGGATAACCATTTGCCATTAGCAGAATTCTCTTACAACAATGGTTACCAATCCAGTATCAAAATGGCACCATACGAAGCACTTTATGGCAGGAAGTGCCGCACACCACTCAATTGGTGTGAATCGGGCGAGAGGGTGATATTCGGCATTGATCTTGTAAAAGATGCTGAAGAGCGGGTCCAGCTGATTCAAGAGAACCTCAGGGCCGCTCAATCTCGCCAGAAGAACTATGCGGACCAGCAACGCCGACCCTTGTGTTTTGAAGTCGGGGATCACGTCTATCTCCGAGTATCCCCGATGAAGGGAATTCATCGATTCGGGGTCAAGGGAAAGCTAGCTCCTCGCTTTGTGGGCCCGTTTCTTATTACAGAACGGTGTGGGCCGGTAGCCTACCGTTTGGAGCTGCCGCCATCCTTATCGGGTATCCACGACATCTTCCATGTCTCGCACTTGAGAAAGTGTTTGAAGAAGCCGACGGACATCCTTTCGGAAGACATGGAGATATTGCAACCGGACCTCACCTACACCGAGAAGCCCATCAAGATTATCGACGAGAAGAACCGGATCTTCAAAATCGGGCCTTGAAATTTTACAAAGTCCTGTGGAGTAATCACACACCGGAAGAAGCGACTTGGGAGAGTGAAGATTACCTCCACAAGAACTATCCGGAACTTCTGTCGTAGTTGTTGTAATTACCTTCCATCTCATTTTCCTTTTGTAATCTCGGGACGAGATTCTTTGAAGGGGGGAGGATTGTAAAGGTCCCAAAAATGTGAATACAAAGAAACATGAGTTTGCACAAATGTTGGAGTCATGTGTATGAAAAAGGGGCTTAGTTGAAACTTTTTCCCACATATGATAACATAGGTGAGATTCTTCTAAACAGACTTAGGGCTATTGCATGGATGGACCTAATAATGTGGATTAAAACCACAGAAATGAAGAGCTCAAGTGCAATGGAAGGGTTTAAAAATCAGTGATAACCTAAATGTAGATTCAAACTTCAAGTGAGGGGAAGACACAATGGAAATTCAAAACTGTTTGTGTCCAAACTATTGTTTGCAGCAGCTAACACAAGAATCAAGTGGCATATTTGGATTCCTTAGGTCCAAATTAGTGGGGAGGCAAAGTTTCATTTATTTTTGAAAAGATTTGCTGCCCATTTTTCCAAAGGGAGTCAAATGTGCAAAGAATTCAAATGAACATTTGAATTTGCATGGAATTTGTCCAAACTTGTCAAATGAGCTCAGTTTCCAATTTTCAAACAATTGGGTTGGATAATTGTCAAACTTTGGAGATATTTTGAGGAAAAGAGGTACTGAATTGTGGGGCCCACATGTCATAGGAATTAGTAGACTTAACACTTAAGTTTCCTCTCTGTTCCTCACTCCACCGAGGTTTCACCCGCGGGCGACACCGAGCGACCGCCCCCGTTGACCGAGGCTCCACCTCCTGCTCCAGCTAGCGCCGACCTGATCTTTACCCCGGGACCAGCTGCAGCACGTTGCCATCTTCGTTTTGATCGCGCGCTGGCTGTTCCTCTCGCGCGCAAACAGCAACCGGCGCTCACCGCCGCACTCCTTTATCCCCGATCGCCAGCCCCAACCAAGCTTCGGTGGCGCGCACCGGCAGTACAGAAAAGCAGCGCCTGCGTCTGCTCTACCACACCAGCCCCGCCACACCGAAGGCCCTAGCCTGTGGCGCGCACAATTCGGCAAACGGCGCCGAGAAACAGAGCTGTCCGGCAGAGAACCGGAGCTGGTCTCACGTGGACAGCCCCACCGAGAGCCTCTCAGGCCCGAGCTAGAGCACCCTCGGATGCGCTGGGAGCCCCTGATGCTCATCCCGGGCTCAAATTTGGGAAAAGATCGCCGTCGGGCACCATCCGACCTTCTGATACGGTAATACCAAATTCGATCATCCCTCTCGTTCTTAGGCCGTGAAACCTTGCACACAGGTCCGCCACTAGCCGGCGATCAGTAGTCCTTCACAACCCTAGTTGGAAAGATGCACATAGACCGCATGAAATCCAGAATTTCCGACCTCAAACACGGAGGAGGTTTCGGGTGCATGGTGAGACACCGTTAGCCGCCGGTCCCGAGCAGTTTTGAGGCTAGGTCGAGCATCCCCACAGTCCACTGGTGCTGTAGCGCCGTTCCACCGAGGTCTGGGCAGGCTAGGATGACCGGGCGACGTTGCCGAACTGTAACACCCGAATTATGCAAAACGTGACAAAACCCTCACCCCCTCTTCCTCCCCCACTGCCCCAGGGCCCAGCCGACGGCCTTCTTCCCCGAGCAACCGCTCCCTTCCCTCTCTCCCTCTCATTTCCGCCCTATTATTGCATGTGGAGGAAACCGCCGGCACATGGCCGATTTCGCGCGCCCCTTCGTCAACCGGCGCCCCAGCAACCGGCGCCCCAGGAACACGGCTAGGAAGCCCTGCCGACGAAGATCGCCGGAGATCGGCACTGCTCGCCGTCGACAGCCCTCTCCGGCCGTTTCTGAACCCCGAGAACCCCCTAGGTGAGTCTCCCATCCTCCCCTCTTTCTTCTGGTACCGAGAGATCAAAGAATGGTTGAGAAATTAAAGAAACCGAGAAACTCCGGCCACCGCCGCCGCTCGCCGGCGATCGCGCGGCCGCCGGACTCGGGAGAGACGAGTATAGGGCGACGTGGCCAACTCTGGTGCGTCGATTTTGAGCCAACGACTCTGATTAGATCGCGCGTACCGGTTCGATTATTTTAAATCTGGGCCGTTGATCTCAGATCCAACGGCCCACATTCAAAACAGTTATATACGTTGGAAATTTCACAGAGGGACCCCTGGGGATTTAAACAAATAGGAAATAGCCCCTGATTCTTACAGAATCAACCCTAAGTTCATAGAAAATTTGAAATTTAATTTGGAATAGCCAAATAGCCCCTGTGTTTTTTAGAAATTGGTAAAACAGTTATGAAAATTCAATCTGAACCCTGGAAAGTTTGAAATTGTTACAAATTAGCCCAAAACAGTTTTAAAAGTTTGTTTTAAATTCTGTAATTAATCAAATAAGGCTAAATGGTCTCTGGAAAATGTGGGAAATTTAGTAAAAGTATTGTTAAAACATTATGAACAGAAAACAAACTCTGAAATTAAAAATAATAACTTTCAGAAACTGAAAATATTTATTTAGTGTTAAATTAACTCTGAAAAATCAAAATAAAAACAATATAGGTGTTAGGAAAATTGTAGAAATATAAGATTATTCTGTTTTATACTTTTCTGTATTTTAAGTTTCTGAAGTCCAGAAATAATTATTTAAATGACTGAAAATGCATTTTTAAGAATTAAATAAATACTGAAAAATAGGTAAAAATACTATATAATGAAGGAAAATTTTGGAAACTGTTTCAAATACATAAATAGGTTCTGAAAAGTAGAAAAGTACTAATATGAGTTCTGAAAATTATTATAGTAATAATTTAAATAAATTTTGGGATTTAATTAATTATAAAAATCAACATATGTACAAATAACATTCTAAAATTATTTCAAATCACATCACAGGTTGAAATTAAGTATTTGGCTATAGCAAAAGCAAAATAGAAGTGTAGAGGTACCCAATTGAAACATATTATCCTTCTAACTCACATAAAATGACAAGAAATCAATAGTTGCATGTGTGTAACCAAACCTATGTGATTGAAATGACTTGATATGATTCTTATGGCATGTTTGTTACTGTTTTGTGGGTGTAAATGCATGGATAGAACCAACCCAAGAACTAATTCCCAATCTTCAAGATCAAGAGTTTGAAGTAAATCCCTCTTCATTCAAAGGCAAGTGTTCCTTGACCACTTTGTTCCTATTCTAGAATGAATAGTTAGATTATTGCATGATGTCATGAACATGAAACCTAATTTAGGTTGTTTCCATAGTTATATTCCCTTATCATTCCTTGTTAAGCCATGGAGGGACTTAGTTGATAATTGTTGGTTATCATTTTATGTGCTTAGCCATGCTTAGAACTTTAGAAATGAATGAAACATAGTTGATACTAGTCTTGTGGATTATATGAAAGACACAAGTGTGTGTCATGTGGTTATGAATCTAGACAGGCTGGTTGTTTTGGTTGGTGCTTCGTGCACGAGACTCGGGAATGAGTTAGTGCCTGTCTTAGATTCTAAGGACCGGTTCATGGAACAGTTAACCCGGCATTACAGTGCCACCACAAGACTGAGATGGGGCAGCTTGGCCAATTAATTAGGAGTTTGCCGGTATAGTATGAGTGTTTGGATGGTGCGGGGAATGGGAGTCCATTTTTGACTGCCCTGGGAACTGCAAGGCTCAAGAGGGGGCTTCTGTAGGGGAGGGTTACTCCCAGGAACTACAGCGGTGAAACCTCAGTGGGCTTGTACTTGCCGGTAGACCCTTTGTAAAGGCCATGTAGTGATCTCCTGATCGCACACCAAAGGAAGTGTGTAATGTGGCTTGCAACCACGGATATCAGGGAGGTTTCTTAGTCCACCTGGTAACAGGGGATGAAATCACTACTTGTGGGTAAAGTGGTACAATCTCTGCAGAGAACCAAACTGTCATGACAGCCGTGCTCACGGTCAAGAGCGGCTTGGACTTGTCCATGATTAGAGAAACATGGATGTGAGTCAAAAGAGGTTATTGGGTGGGGTAACCTAACATTAATGACTTAATTATGATGATGGTGGGATTAACATTTAGTAAGATAGGTTGCTAATCAAAGCTAAGGCTTAGGATTAATGCATAGTGCTTAACCATGTTAGCCTCCCCTTGCTATTGGCCTTCATAACATTCTTTCCTACACTTGCTGAGTACCTTTGGTACTCAAACTTGCTTTTGTTGGATATCATATGTTGTCTCAGGTGCAAATGAAGATGTAGACTTTGACGAGGAATACTTCGATCCCGAGGAGTTATTCTAGGTTGGCGAAACCCCCGGGCAACGCCTGTGGAGATGGAGCAACCATGATGTAGTCTTTCGCTGTTGTGTTTAATGTATTGGTACTAATAGTTGATATTTTATGAACAATTATGTAATATTATGATGTACGTTAAACTTGGCTTGTAATATAATGATATTACACTCTTGTCGGCACATGTATGAATCAACTGATTCTGGCATACATGTGAGAATACGCTCGGTGTTCCTTATGGAATATCGGGTGTGACAAAGTGGTATCAGAGCCAAGGTTGCCCGTAGGACGCAAACCTAGTTGGAAATGGACGATATAGACATCACTATTTTATTAAAAACTATTTTACTAAATATTTTGTTAGAAGGAGGATTATTTAAATTATATATATGTTGTCTAACCTCTTCTATACTCAAAATTATATTATTGTTTATTTTCTAACACATTTTAAATTTTTATTGAAACAGATGGCACGCACACCTCTCACAGCCCGTAAGTCCACCGGAGGATGAGTTCCTCGACACCAGCTGGCTGAGCGTACTACTGAGGAGGTGGACAACCCCACTGCCTACCAGACCCACGGGGAGTCCACTAGAGGCATGGTGGATCGCCTCCGACACCTCCTTCGCTGTGCTGGTTATACCGGCAAGCTAGAGGTGCAGTACGACACCACTCGAGTCTCTCGCGCAGAGCGAGACGAGTGGAAGTCGCAGGCGAGGATCTACTATGAGAACAAGCTGCTCAAGATACACAACTCGCCAGCATGGAGGTCCACCATGGCAGAGGCTGAGAAGGACGCCACTTGGGAGGCAATCACTTGCCAGAGCTACACCAACCGTGGCCGCCTTGAGGGGACCCAATACATGTACACCCCCCGGCGACAAAGTGGAAGCGCGGTATTCAACTATGAGCCTCTCCATGAAGGTTGTGATGTGGTGCAGATAGACATGAGTCTTCAGGTAGGAGTGGACGTCAGTACGAGGCTGCAGAACTGCCAACAGGAACTCCAAGACGTCCGGGACCTTCTGAAGAAGACGGAGGCCATTATGCGTGGACTGATGAGGATGAGGGATGGAGAAGTGAGTGATCTCTATGCTTCGGATGGAGACACTTGGACTCCGGACTCTCCAGACCGTAGGGCAGCCAAACGCCCTCATATTCCTCCAGCACCTGAGGCCTCCACAGCTGAGTCAGAGGCTAGCAACCCTGATGGTGATGGCGGGAACCCACAGGAGGATGCACAGAACCCAGGGGACAACTAGGATAGGTGTCCTTGTTCATGTAGTAACTCGTGTAGTACGTATGTATGGTAGTGTGTTGATTAATGTGTAATGCTTGATTAGTGAACTTGTTTAGAATGATGATGTCATGTATGTTAGTGTATGAACGGGAGTTGTGAAAGCCGTAGGCTTATGTTCACAACCTCGTTAGTATATGTAACTATCTATTAAGGAATACAAGTGCTTAGTTTGTTTCAATCATGATCATCTAATAAATGAAGTAGAAACTTTAGTAACTCTTGTATAGAATGGATGAAGTAAGTATACAACGTAATACACCTAAGAGAACATCTATACATTAATTTTAAACATAGTCTTTTACAATAGATGGCAGGAAGAAGGAGACGCAATGAAGGGAACAACAACAATGAGGCTGCAGAGTTCCCTTTGCCTGGATGGCAGCCACGAGTTGCACGCGGAGCAGATGGAGAAGTTATGCGACAAATGATGAACATGCAAAACCAACTCCTTCAGAATTTAACACAAGTGGTGGCCAACATGCAACCACAAATTCAGAATGCACCGCGTCAACCCAAACTGAATGAGTTTTTAAGCACTCAACCACCAAGGTTCGACAACGCTATAGAGCCATTGGAAGCTGATGATTGGCTCAAGAATGTTGAGAACAAGTTGCAGATCATACAGTGCCCAGGACGTGAGAGAGTGCTCTTTGCTTCTCACCAACTATATGGATCTGCAGCGGATTGGTGGACGGCGTACAAAGAAGCTCATGAAGATCCAGAAAGTATCTCATGGAATGAGTTCAAACTTGCCTTCCACAATCATTATGTTACAGCAGGAGAGATCAAGAACAAGCGGAAGGAATTCCTCAACCTGAAGCAAGGTGGTATGTCCGTGCGAGAATACCTTACCAAGTTTACGCAATTATCTCGCTATGCTCCGGGAGACATAGACACGGACGAAAAGAAACAAGATTGTTTCATTGAGGGATTGAACTCAGAAATACAGTATGCTATGTCTTCAAGTGACTATGAAAGTTTCCAAAAGCTCATCAACAAGGCTTTCATAGTGGAGAGGAAAAGACAGAAGTTAGTTGAGGAGCGAAAGAGGAAAATGAATTGGCAAGGACAGGCTTCTAGCAGCAACAGTCGGCCTCGTTTCTCAGCACCGCCGACGGGAGTAATGAATCGACCTATAGCTTCCAATCAGTTTCAGAGGAACTACAACGCTGCTGCTAGAAACCCAACTTTCCAATTACAACAGCAGAGACAACAAGTGCAGCAACAACGTCCTACCTTTCAACCTCGTCCTGCAGGGCCAAACCCTCAAAATGCACAATCAGGCAACAAAGCACCCATGAACAAGGTCACGGGGCAATGCTTCAACTGCGGAGAAAGGGGACATTATGCCAACCGGTGCCCCAACAAGAAACCACCTCAGGCACAAAATCTTGTGCGTGGCAAGGTGAATCATGTGACGATGGAGGAAGCACAGGAGGCACCAGATGTGGTGATTGGTATGTTCTCCGCGAACACTTATCCTGCTACAATTCTGTTTGATTCTGGTGCAACACACTCATTCATAGCCAAGGAATTCATAACCAAGCACAACTTACAAATTACATCTATGAATCGAGTGCTATTAGTGAATTCTCCTGGAGGAGAAATAAAGACAAAACAAATATGTCCCAAGGTAAAGCTAGGAGTTAATGGAGTAGAATTCCTTGCAAATCTTATTGTGATAGAATCACAAGGAATAGATATCATCTTGGGGATGGACTGGTTAACCAAGTACAAAGGAATTATACATTGCTCAACAAGGACAGTGGAACTAACCCATACGGATGGAACTAAGGTTGAGTTCACATCTATTCAAGTACCCTCTGGAAATGTCCAACTCAACAAGACTGAAGTAGTTATTGAGGACATAAAGGTGGTCAATGAATTTCCAGATGTATTTCCCGAGGAGTTACCAGGTATGCCACCGGATCGAGAAGTAGAGTTCATAATAGAATTAGTGCCTGGTACTGCTCCTATATATAAAAGGCCATACCGGATGGATACCCAACAACTAGCAGAACTCAAGGATCACATCCGAGAGTTATCGGAGAAAGGGTATATCCGTCCTAGTTCCTCACCATGGGGAGCTCCGGTCATATTTGTACCAAAGAAGGATGGAACCAAGAGGTTATGTGTAGACTAACGTGCCCTCAATGAAGTGACTATCAAAAACAAGTACCCTTTACCTCGTATTGAGGACTTGTTTGATCAATTAAGAGGTGCATGTGTATTCTCCAAGATTGACCTCCGTTCCGGATATCATCAACTAAAGATAAGGGAATCGGATATTCCGAAGACGGCATTTGTTTCTAGGTATGGACTGTATGAATATACAGTTATGCCTTTTGGACTAACAAATGCTCCGGCATATTTCATGTACCTTATGAATAAGGTGTTCATGAAATACTTGGACAAGTTTGTGGTAGTGTTCATTGATGATATCCTCATATACTCAAAGAATGAGAAAGAACATGAAGAACACCTGAGAATAGTATTACAAAAGCTAAAGGAAAACCAACTTTATGCCAAATTCAGTAAGTGTGAATTTTGGCTTAAGAAAGTTGCTTTTCTGGGACATATCATCTCCGAAGGAGGAATCGCAGTAGACCCCGAAAAGATATCTGGTGTGCAAAAGTGGAAGACACCAGAGAATGTTGGGGAAATCCGAAGCTTCTTAGGATTGGCAGGCTATTACAGAAGGTTTATTGAAGGGTTTTCAAAAATAGCCAAGCCACTCACAAAAATGTTGGAAAAAGGAGCTGCTTTTATATGGTCTCAAGAGTGTGAATCAAGCTTCCAAGAATTAAAGAAGAAGTTAACAACTGCCCCAGTCTTGGTTATGCCCGATATGGAGAAATCATTCTCTATATATTGTGATGCTTCAGGGCAAGGGTTAGGATGTGTGCTTATGCAAGAAGGACATGTTATTGCCTATGCTTCCCGACAACTTCGGAAGCATGAGAAGAACTATCCTACCCATGACCTAGAGTTGGCAGCAGTTATACATGCATTGAAACTATGGAGACATTACCTAATGGGTAAAAGAACCAAGATCTATACCGACCATAAGAGCTTGAAGTATATCTTCACTCAGCCAGATCTCAACCTTCGACAAAGGAGATGGTTAGAGTTCATTAACGATTTTGATGTGGGAATCAACTACCATCCTGGAAAAGCTAATGTGGTTGCAGATGCTTTGAGCAGAAAGACACATGTTAACATGTTAACCATAAGAGATCTACAACCCCAACTATGTGAAGAGTTCGCAAAGCTCAACTTATGCTTGGTGAGTCATACAGAAGCTATAGCAATGGAGGTTGATTCAACCCTGGAACAAGATATACGGAATGGTCAAAAGAACGATGAAAAGATCAAAGAGATCAAGCAGTTGATCAAAGAAAACAAGGCCCCGGGATTTAGAGAAGATGAGGATGGTATCATATGACATGGTAAAAGAATATGTGTACCAGACATCAAGTAAATAAAGAAGTTAATATTAAAAGAAGCTCATGATTCTGACTATTCTATCCATCCTGGAAGTACAAAGATGTATCATGATCTTAAAACAAGGTATTGGTGGTATGGAATGAAAAGAGATGTTGCAGAACATGTGGCATTGTGCGACACATGTCAACTAGTCAAAGCAGAACATCAAAGGCCTGCAGGGCTATTACAACCACTAAAGATACCTGAATGGAAGTGGGAAGAAATAGGGATGGACTTTATAGTGGGTTTGCCCAGAACACAAACAGGGTATGATTCTGTATGGGTGATAGTGGATAGACTGACAAAAGTTGCTCACTTTATTCCAGTGAAAGAAAATTATAATGGTTCCAAACTAGCAGAACTATATATGTCAAGAATAGTCTGCCTACATGGTGTACCCAAAAAGATAGTATCAGATAGAGGTACACAGTTCACTTCAAGGTTTTGGCAGAAATTACATGAGTCTATGGGGACTCGATTAAATTTCAGTTCTGCATACCATCCACAAACTGACGGGCAGACCGAAAGGACCAACCAGATTCTCGAAGATATGCTCCGAGCTTGTGCACTCAAAAATAGTAGGAGTTGGGATAAGAATTTGCCATATGCAGAATTCTCCTACAATAATAGCTATCAAACAAGCATGAAGATGTCCCCATTTGAGGCTCTATATGGAATAAGATGTAGAACTCCACTATTTTGGGATCAAATAGGTGAGAATAAAGTGTTTGGACCTGAAGTGTTAAAAGATGCAGAAAAGAAAGTAAGAGAAATCCGCAATAATCTAAAGATAGCTCAAACAAGATAAAAGAGCTATGCAGACACAAGGCGAAGAGAATTAGTCTTCGGAGTGGGAGACTATGTGTATCTTAAAGTGTCACCCATGCGTGGACTAAGGAGATTTAAAGTAAGAGGGAAGCTAGCACCTCGGTATATCGGACCATTCAAGGTACTGGAACGCAAAGGAGAGGTAGCATATCAGTTGGAGTTACCCTCTCGATTGTCGGATGTACACGACGTGTTCCACGTATCACAACTCAAGAAGTGTTTGAGAACACCAGAAGAACATCTGCCAATGGATGAGTTGGACATACAGGAAGATCTTTCATATACCGAGTACCCCATCAAAATCCTTGACACAATGGAAAAAGTCACAAGAAACAAAATAATTCGCATGCATAAGGTTCAATGGAAACATCATTCCGAGACAGAAGCTACATGGGAAAGGGAAGATGAACTCAAATCACAATTCCCTGATCTATTCCCTTTGTAAACCCAATCTCGAGGACGAGATTTTTCTTAAGGGGGGTAGAGTTTGTAACACCCGAATTATGCAAAACGTGACAAAACCCTCACCCCCTCTTCCTCCCCCACTGCCCCAGGGCCCAGCCGACGGCCTTCTTCCCCGAGCAACCGCTCCCTTCCCTCTCTCCCTCTCATTTCCGCCCTATTATCGCATGTGGAGGAAACCGCCGGCACATGGCCGATTTTGCGCGCCCCTTCGTCAACCGGCGCCCCAGCAACCGCCGCCTCCTTCCCCTCTACAAATACCCCCGACCCCGACCCTTTTTCCCCCACAGAAACAACTCACACTCACCCCGATCGGAAAAACAACCATCATTCCCAATTCTCCGAAAATCCACGTTGATCTTCAACTCCAACGACCCCTACACCCTCCAACGGCCTCCAGGACAAGTTTCCGACGAAATTCTCCAAAGGAACACGGCTAGGAAGCCCTGCCGACGAAGATCGCCGGAGATCGGCACTGCTCGCCGTCGACAGCCCTCTCCGGCCGTTTCTAAACCCTGAGAACCCCCTAGGTGAGTCTCCCATCCTCCCCTCTTTCTTCTGGTACCGAGAGATCAAAGAATGGTTGAGAAATTAAAGAAACCGAGAAACTCCGGCCACCGCCGCCGCTCGCCGGCGATCGCGCGGCCGCCGAACTCGGGAGAGACGGGTATAGGGCGACGTGGCCAACTCTGGTGCGTCGATTTTGAGCCAACGGCTCTGATTAGATCGCGCGTACCGGTTCGATTATTTTAAATCTGGGCCGTTGATCTCAGATCCAACGGCCCACATTCAAAACAGTTATATATGTTGGAAATTTCACAGAGGGACCCCTGGGGATTTAAACAAATAGGAAATAGCCCCTGATTCTTACAGAATCAACCCAAAGTTCATAGAAAATTTGAAATTTAATTTGGAATAGCCAAATAGCCCCTGTGTTTTTTAGAAATTGGTAAAACAGTTATGAAAATTCAATCTGAACCCTGGAAAGTTTGAAATTGTTACAAATTAGCCCAAAACAGTTTTAAAAGTTTGTTTTAAATTCTGTAATTAATCAAATAAGGCTAAATGATCTCTGGAAAATGTGGGAAATTTAGTAAAAGTATTGTTAAAACATTATGAACAGAAAACAAACTCTGAAATTAAAAATAATAACTTTAAGAAACTGAAAATATTTATTTAGTGTTAAATTAACTCTGAAAAATCAAAATAAAAACAATATAGGTGTTAGGAAAATTGTAGAAATATAAGATTATTCTGTTTTATACTTTTCTGTATTTTAAGTTTCTGAAGTCTAGAAATAATTATTTAAATGACTGAAAATGTATTTTTAAGAATTAAATAAATACTGAAAAATAGGTAAAAATACTATATAATGAAGGAAAATTTTGGAAACTGTTTCAAATACATAAATAGGTTCTGAAAAGTAGAAAAGTACTAATATGAGTTCTGAAAATTATTATAGTAATAATTTAAATAAATTTTGGGATTTAATTAATTATAAAAATCAACATATGTACAAATAACATTCTAAAATTATTTCAAATCACATCACAGGTTGAAATTAAGTATTTGGCTATAGCAAAAGCAAAATAGAAGTGTAGAGGTACCCAATTGAAACATATTATCCTTCTAACTCACATAAAATGACAAGAAATCAATAGTTGCATGTGTGTAACCAAACCTATGTGATTGAAATGACTTGATATGATTCTTATGGCATGTTTGTTACTGTTTTGTGGGTGTAAATGCATGGATAGAACCAACCCAAGAACTAATTCCCAATCTTCAAGATCAAGAGTTTGAAGTAAATCCC
Organism: Neostapfia colusana; assembly: GCA_030760725.1. NCBI lineage: Eukaryota > Viridiplantae > Streptophyta > Magnoliopsida > Poales > Poaceae > Neostapfia > Neostapfia colusana. The sequence continues at coordinate 1,138,083 of JASWHV010000010.1, read as the reverse complement.
TCTTCATTCAAAGGCAAGTGTTCCTTGACCACTTTGTTCCTATTCTAGAATGAATAGTTAGATTATTGCATGATGTCATGAACATGAAACCTAATTTAGGTTGATTCCATAGTTATATTACCTTATCATTCCTTGTTAAGCCATGGAGGGACTTAGTTGATAATTGTTGGTTATCATTTTATGTGCTTAGCCATGCTTAGAACTTTAGAAATGAATGAAACATAGTTGATACTAGTCTTGTGGATTATATGAAAGACACAAGTGTGTGTCATGTGGTTATGAATCTAGACAGGCTGGTTGTTTTGGTTGGTGCTTCGTGCACGAGACTCGGGAATGAGTTAGTGCCTGTCTTAGATTCTAAGGACCGGTTCATGGAACAGTTAACCCGGCATTACAGTGCCACCACAAGACTGAGATGGGGCAGCTTGGCCAATTAATTAGGAGTTTGCCGGTATAATATGAGTGTTTGGATAGTGCGGGGAATGGGAGTCCATTTTTGACTGCCCTGGGAACTGCAAGGCTCAAGAGGGGGCTTCTGTAGGGGTGGGTTACTCCCAGGAACTACAGCGGTGAAACCTCAGTGGGCTTGTACTTGCCGGTAGACCCTTTGTAAAGGCCATGTAGTGATCTCCTGATCGCACACCAAAGGAAGTGTGTAATGTGGCTTGCAACCACGGATATCAGGGAGGTTTCTTAGTCCACCTAGCAACAGGGGATGAAATCACTACTTGTGGGTAAAGTGGTACAATCTCTGCAGAGAACCAAACTGTCATGACAGCCGTGCTCACGGTCAAGAGCGGCTTGGACTTGTCCATGATTAGAGAAACATGGATGTGAGTCAAAAGAGGTTGTTGGGTGGGGTAACCTAACATTAATGACTTAATTATGATGATGGTGGGATTAACATTTAGTAAGATAGGTTGCTAATCAAAGCTAAGGCTTAGGATTAATGCATAGTGCTTAACCATGTTAGCCTCCCCTTGCTATTGGCCTTCATAACATTCTTTCCTACACTTGCTGAGTACCTTCGGTACTCAAACTTGCTTTTGTTGGATATCATATGTTGGCTCAGGTGCAAATGAAGATGTAGACTTTGACAAGGAATACTTCGATCCCGAGGAGTTATTCTAGGTTGGCGAAACCCCCGGGCAACGCCTGTGGAGATGGAGCAACCATGATGTAGTCTTTCGCTGTTGTGTTTAATGTATTGGTACTAATAGTTGATATTTTATGAACAATTATGTAATATTATGATGTACGTTAAACTTGGCTTGTAATATAATGATATTACACTCTTGTCGGCACATGTATGAATCAACTGATCCTGGCATACATGTGAGAATACGCTCGGTGTTCCTTATGGAATATCGGGTGTGACACGAACCGGTCCAGAGCCGCCGCGCCGTGGCCAGCTAGGTTAGATCCATCGCCGGCCGGGGAAGAGGGTTCCATCGTGTTCAGCACGTGAAATAAGGCCCTAGCGGCGAGGGAGGGCTCGGGGGATGGCCGGGAGGCCGTAATCCGTCAAACTCCGGCGAGCCCGGCAGCGCGCGGGCGCGGGGGCCGGAGGTAGAAGACGACCCGGCGGGTCCCGCCTGTCAGCGACTGGGAGTCGGAGTTCTGATCGGCTGTGGTGCGGGGATCGCGTGTGGAGGCGCGGGAAATACTCAGTAGCCCCGTGTGGCTTGCCCCGACGCATGACACCTGTCCCCGGACCCACAGCCAGTATTTGAACATTTTGGGGAATTTCAGTTTTCAGTTCAAACTGTGAATAGCTACAACTTTGGGTAGGAGAATCCAAAAATTTTGAAACAAATTTCGTTGGATTCCGCTAATAGAGTACTATCCAAATATGAAACCCAATTTGTATGAAACCCTTTATTTAATTCTGTAAAATTCTTTAAAGCTTTCTAGCAAAAGAATTTTAGAGGGAGTTTAGTTAATCCAAAAATCCTCAAATTTTGCCAGAATAGTATTTAGGGTATTAGTGAACACCTGTAAAATTCTAGACTCATTTGGAGTTGATTTAGTTAGGTTAATTCTGATTTTAAGTTTCTGTATTCAAATGAATACATAAACAATTTCAGAGAATTTCCAAAACTTGGAAATTCAGTTCTAGCTATTCCTTAGCTCCAAAAATGCTAGGAAAATTCATGCAAACTCTATGAGCTATAATTGAAATTGCAGTTCACTAATTTTTGCATGGACATGGGTGTGACCTCAGAATTTATTCTTCTTTGCTTAATTGCTTAGAAAATTATTCTGAACAAACCACTCAATGAAAAGTGCTAATTTTTGGTCCAGAGGATTTTCTTGTGACAAGGAACTCACATGAAAATTCTCAGCTCCATTGGAGCCTTGTATCACCCCTGTGCTTTTAACCTCTTTAGGTGATCAATATGGAATAGGGGGAAAACCACTTAGCATTTAATCATGTGTTTAGATCCAAACCTAAACCACTAGCACCAGTGTCATTTTAAATTCTTAAACAGAGTTCCAGTTTTTGAAAATTTGTTATTAGGACTTGTAGCAAAGTTTTTACAATTAAACGATATGCATATTCATCACGTGTAGTATCTACGTGGAGGGGTTGAAGTCATCGGAGTAGGAATCAAGGAAGGAGGAAAGAGGTTGATCAAGCACCAAGTGGTCTTCATTAACTGCATATATATATAAGTCACCTGCAAAACAAAGGCAAGCCCCGGTTTGCATCAAATTTACAAGTTTTTATTTGTATACACTTCATACGTCTAGCATTTTAAATATTGCATTACGTCTAGATGTATGAAACTCCAAATGCATGCCCTAGAAAACCCTGGAGTTTAATGTAGGATATGTTATCAATTAATTATAACTTTTGTTCTCAATAAAAGTGGATTAAAAGAGGCATAACTCGAGTAGGCAGATTCCTAATCGTGAAATGGGATTAAGGGGGATCAATCGGAAGAGTTGGGAATTGATCCTTATAGTTGGGCATGGAGACCGGGCAGTGGATGGAAGGTCAAGGACGTGGTCCTATGAGCCTAGTCTATGTCTGAGTCGATTAAGGCCCGTTCTCGTGTGCGGCCCCGCTGGACAAGTTTGAGATGTGTACCAGATGCATACTGGCAATATGGGACCCAGGAAACCGATGTAACATGTTAACCTGGGTGTCGAGGCATACCTCACCGTCTGATGCCGATGCTGAAAGGATAAAGAAGTCGGCTCTACGAGGGTTTGCCGTAGAGAGACTTAATCCCAGTCGGTGGGTTCGGTTCGACATTTGGGTGTCGTGTGAAAGGTGGCCACATACGGCGTCAGTGACGGTTGCTGTGTGCAACGTCGAGTACGGGCGTACGTGTCGTGTCAGCCGGGTGTTTTTTATTGCAATCACCGTCGCTCGCGGTAGTGAGCATACTTGTAAACTGAGTCGTGACGTAGTAATAAACTGGGAAACGTTTAATATGCTTCGTGGGAAATCCTCATAATGGAGATGAGGAACGAGCAACAATTCACTAAATTTAATTTCCACCTTGGGCTAGTAGCGTCGAGGCAAAGCGTTTCTTGTTTGATTGTGGAGTGTCGACGTTAATGGCGCAAGGTCAGTTTGAGTCTAGGATAGCTCACTAAAGTTACTTTCACCTCGGGCAAGTGACATCGAGACGAAGCGTTTCTTGTTTGATTGTGGAGTCTCGATGTAAGTTGCGCGAGGGCTATAAAAGTTGCTTAAAACTTAAAGTAAGGACTCTCCTTTAACTCAAGTTCATCGTTTGTGCAAACTTCTATAATTAGCCCTCTATTTCCATCATATAGAGTTTCATGACTAGGGTGACGGGTCAGTCTTGCTGAGCTTCGTGCTCACAGATACTGCACAAGTTGTTTTGCAGGTAATAACTGTACGGTGTGATGTCCGGGTGCCCGATGAGACTCGGAACTCCACGAGTGGTGAACTCATGGCAACCCCTGCCACTGATATTATGACAGTGTTGCTAGCGAGAAGGGTCCGCGGGCTGGACACCTTCTCTGTTGCTTAGCATAGGTATGAGACGTGAGTTGTAATAGTCTTCCGCTGTAGTTTATTTTGAGAAGTATTTGTAAAATCAACACTTTGTAAGCTTCCGCTTGTTTTATGTAATATGATGCTTTATTATGTGTGCTGTTGGGTGCCGCATCGCACGGCACCACCCAATGCGATTCCAGGGCGAGGTGTCCCATCCCCGTTAGTGATCGGGACGGCAGGGTCCTCACAGCGTGGTATCAGAGCCGCATTGGTAATAGCACACGGAATAAGGATTGTATTACAACAAAAACTTAGGATACGGTGAGGAAACGATATTAGGCCCACATAAGGACTATAGTAGTATAGTTACTTAAAGTGGCAGAACTAACATATGGGTTATAATTCTGAATTTTGATTATGTATCGACGCACCTACGCTCAGGTAAGCATGGTAAGGAACGCCACCGAAAGCGGTTCAATTTCGGTTAGCTCCCCTGACGAGGAAAGTGGTTCAGGGCTAGATCTCATAGCTTGGTGTGAGATGTCAATATGAAACTCTTGGACTCTTCATGTTCCTGAGTTCATATGAAACGCTGATCCCTAGCGTGCATTAGGCAAGTAAGTGGAGACCCCATCGCGTGGTCAGTAACGCGAGTGTGTCCGTCTGGAAGTAGCCCAGGAGGACATACGCAGCGCTTGCCAACGGCGTGCCCTGTAGGGCAGTAGGTGGTATCCGTTGGGTTGATAACATTCCCAACCGTGACGACCCGTTCATGACATACTCGGGTTCCCCGTCGTGTGGTGTTGAAACACGATCACGTACCTTGAGACGTGACTTAACTCAAGGACGGCCGTATGACAATGATACGGGCGTTTGTGTTTACTTTCAACTATAGAACTGCCTGGAATGAAACAACCCTTGAGTGCACCACTATTGAGTGTCTTCTGCAGGTACTAACCACGTACGTATCCCGTGTAGTACACGTGTGTGAGAGACCGTTTAGTGCCACTGATTATACGTATATGCCGGTATAATCCGGGTAGGATTTTCTTTTGGTGAGGCTACGTAGTACCGACCTGTTTCTTACGGTGCATCGACACCGTACTACACTTAATAACCCCTTCCCTATGAAGAATCGATTCATGAGCTAACTTTCAACTAAAAATGGAAGTTTGAAACAAATATTAGTTACTGAACTCTTATTTTGAACTAAGATTCAAATGAGAGAGTGTCTAGGTGTTAAAGATTTCAAAAACAGAGTGCTCTGTTTCTGGCAGAAATTTTAGCTGGACTTTTACAGGGCATAACTCTGAGTAGCTTTAACCAATTAAGGTGTATGATACAGTTCTGGAAAGATTTTCGAGTGCTCTACAACGTTCTTGTAGACCTCCAGAGCAAAATCACAGATTAAGTTGGTGAAAAGTTCAGTTGAAGGCAAACTGTTCAGAACCAGGACAGTAACAAAACCTCTCTGAACCTTTCTGTTTTTAAGCCATAACTTCCTGTAGAAAAATACCTAGGAGGCTTTTGGATACTCGTTGGAAAGATATTAAAGCTAACTTTAACTTTGATATTCAACTTGAGTTACGAAAGTGCTTTTAACTGGATCAGAATCTGATCTGTTTAAGGACCAATCAGTCGGCTTGTAAATCCTTGCTGTAGATACATCAGTTTGCGCCTAAATCATTTTGCTTATATGTTGGGGTTTCATTATCAGTGTTACACTACGTTGTTTATGGAATAAATCAAGTTAGTGTTGAACTGATAATGAACTCTTGCAATTGCAGAATGGTGCGAACTCGTTCCATGAGTGAGGTGGGTGGTTCCAGTGGTGGTGGTGGTGATAACTCTCCACAGCGGGAGCAGCGAGCTCCGCAACAGCAGTCTCCACCAGGGCTTTCACCCACGGTCACAATGGCGGACATTCTGGCCGCCATGACGGGTGCAAGCGATGAGCGAACCGACTTGCTCCGCACCCTGGTGATGAATACATCCCGTCAAGGGGGATGTCAAGACGAAGACTTGCGCCAACCGCAACTGAATTCCTATGTTGAGTTCTTGGCAACTCAACCACCGGTTTTCATTGAATCTGAGGATCCTCTGGTGGCGGATAGCTGGATCCGTACCATTGAATCTAAGTTCGGATTGCTTCAATGCACCGAACAGCAGAAGGTTTTATACGCAGCGCAACAACTTCACGGGTCCACCAGTGCATGGTGGGCAAATCAACTCGCCTCCTTACCAGATGGACATGACTTTACATGGGCAGACTTCCGGAAGGCGTTTCTCGCGTATCATGTTCCTTCCGGGATAATTCAGTGGAAACTCGAGGAGTTTCTGGCCTTAAAACAAGGAGGGAGGGGTGCATACGAGCATTCACGAGTGTTCAACAAGCTGGCGCAGTATGCGCCTCAATATGTGAACACCGAAACACAAAAGTGTGAATGGTTCTTCCGCAGCCTCAATCCCAAGCTAAAGGAGAGACTTGTTTTAGCTGATCGAAAGAACTTCAACGAATTGATGAGTGCTGCCATCATGGTTGAAGATGCTCAGCGGGAAGTTCAGGCTGAGAAAAGAAAGAACCATATACCACCGGAGGGTAGCAGTAGTGCTCCTCAGAAATACCGGGTGGTAGACAGTACCTTGAACTGTCAGCTAATGCAGCCGGCTCAACGACTCCAGCAATATTCCAGTCGATCGTCCCAATACTCTGATTTCGGACAGCTGCGACAACGGAATAGGCAGCCACGTTATTCTGCTCCTCAAGTGTTCTTGCCACAGCAGACTACCACCAATGTCCATGCACAGAGCAACCAGGAACCGGCTGAGAAACCGTGCTTCACGTGCGGGTACTTGGGTCACATCAGCAGAAAGTGTCCAGAAAGGATACGCCACAAAGGAACTACACCAAAGCGGGGTATAAATCAATCCCGTGCTCAGCTTCAAGGAACAGCACCAAAATCCGGGTGCATTTATCATACAGCTCTAGAGGAGGTGCCAGATGGGGCACCTGTACTAGCGGGAATGTTCACCCTCAATGGACTGCCCGTGTTAATATTATTTGACTCTGGAGCTACACACAATTTCATCAGCAGGTTGTTTGTGTGCAAAGCTGAGCTTTCCACCTCTACACCGAAAGATCACTATCTTATCCGCTCACCTGGTGGTAATATAGCTGCTAATGAAGTAGTGATCAAAGCACCCTTGTGCTTAGGTGGAAACTTATATCCCACAACCCTCATTGTATTAGAGGGACAGAAGATCGACGTGATTCTAGGAATGGCGTGGATGAACTACCACGGGGCTGTTCTCGATATTGGTCCACGGATTGTTAGTTTGGACTCTCCAATCTACGGTCTCCAAACGCTCATAATTGAAGCCGTGGATTCTAAAAATCCAGTGGTATACCACAGTGTGACCACGAAACTGGAGGATATTCCAGTGGTCCGTGAGTACCCAGATGTGTTTCCCGACGATCTTCCAGGGATGCCGCCTGAGAGGGAGGTGGTATTCAAGATCGAGTTAGCACCGGGAACCACACCAATATCTCGGAGGCCGTACAAAATGTCTCCGAAGGAATTAGCTGAACTAAAAGAACAGCTAAAGGACTTAATGGACAAAGGGTTCATCCGACCAAGCTCATCGCCATGGGACTGTTCAGCCCTCTTTGTGAAGAAAAAGGATGAGTCACTTCGATTATGTGTGGATTATCGGCCGCTGAATGCAGTGACGATCAAAAATAAATATCCGTTGCCGCGGATCGATATATTATTTGATCAGTTAGTGGGTGCCAAGGTATTCTCCAAGATGGACTTACGGTCTGGTTATCATCAGATAAAGATCAGAGCGGAGGATATACCAAAGACGGCCTTCTCGACTAGATACGGGCTCTATGAGTATCTAGTCATGTCTTTCGGGCTAACAAATGCACCCGCACATTTCATGTATCTCATGAATTCTGTATTCATGCCAGAGTTGGATCAGTTCGTCGTGGTTTTCATCGACGACATTCTCGTATACTCCAAATCGGAGGAGGAGCACACCAAACATCTTCATATTGTGCTCCAACGGTTACGGGAACATAAGCTGTATGCCAAATTCAGCAAGTGTGAATTTTGGATCAGCAAGGTACCATTCTTAGGCCACATTATTTCAGCAGAGGGTGTGGCCGTGGATCCAACTAAAATTGAGCAAGTCTTGAAGTGGGAGTCTCCAACATCGGTTCATCAAATCCGCAGTTTTCTAGGACTAGCGGGTTATTACCGGAGATTTATTCCCAGCTTCTCGAGGGTGGCTAAACCAATGACAGAGTTATTAAATAAGAGCAGCAAGTATGTGTGGACAGAGGCCTGTGAAGAGGCATTTCAAACTCTAAAGAAACATCTCACAACGGCACCGGTGTTAGCCCAACCGGATACAACAAAGCCATTTGATGTTTATTGCGATGCCTCAGACATTGGACTTGGCTGCGTCTTAATGCAAGATAGGCGCGTGATCGCGTATGGGTCTCGTCAACTCCGCAACCACGAGCAGCACTATCCCACTCATGACCTAGAACTCGCTGCAGTGGTGCTTGCGTTGAAGATGTGGAGGCACTACTTACTTGGAAATTTAGTGCACCTCTACACCGACCATAAGAGCCTCAAATATATATTCACTCAGAAGGATATCAATATGAGGCAGCAGAGATGGTTGGAACTAATCAAAGATTATGAGCTCGAGATCCATTACCATCCGGGCAAAGCTAACGTGGTGGCTGATGCACTCAGTCGTAAGTCCCACGTTAATAACTTGGCAGTTGTTCCGGAGGAGGAGGAAGGACCAAGCTTGCGAGTGATTCCGTATGGGGCGTTGTATAATCTTGCTCTTGTGCCTACCATTAGAGAGGAGATTGTACAAGCCCAGAAGACGGATAGAGGGATGCGGAATATACGAGCAAGGATTAAAGAGGATAAGATGAAATGTTTCCGGGAAGATGATCAAGGCGTGTTATGGTTTAACGACCGTATCGTGGTACCCCGGAACCTGAAGCTAAGAAAGAAGATCTTGGACGAAGCTCATATATCCAAGTACTCGATACATCCAGGGAGCAATAAGATGTATCAAGATCTTAAAACAAAATTTTGGTGGACTCGGATGAAGCGAGAAATTGCCAAATATGTATCTCAATGTGATACGTGTCGGCGAGTCAAGGCTGACCACATAAAAAAAGCGGGAATGCTGCAACCATTAAGCGTTCCAGCATGGAAGTGGGAGGACATCAGCATGGACTTTATTGTCGGACTGCCTCTCACGACCAGAAAGCATGACTCCATTTGGGTGATTGTTGATCGCTTAACCAAATCAGCCCACTTCATCCCAGTGAATACGGGGTTCCATACTAAACAATATGCAGAGTTGTATCTCTCCAGAATTGTGTGCTTGCATGGAGTCCCCAAGACCATCATATCAGACCGAGGTTCAATATTTGTTGCTCATTTCTGGGAGCAACTACATGAATCTCTGGGAACAAAGTTAATCAGAAGCTCAGCATACCACCCTCAGACAGACGGTCAAACGGAGAGGGTGAACCAGATTTTGGAAGATATGCTGAGGGCATGTGCCATAGATCATGGAAAGAACTGGGATAACCATTTGCCATTAGCGGAGTTCTCTTACAACAATGGTTACCAATCCAGTATCAAAATGGCACCATACAAAGCACTTTATGGCAGGAAGTGCCGCACACCACTCAATTGGTGTGAATCGGGCGAGAGGGTGATATTCGGCATTGATCTTGTAAAAGATGCCGAAGAGCGGGTCCAGCTGATTCAAGAGAACCTCAGGGCCGCTCAATCTCGCCAGAAGAGCTATGCGGACCAGCGACGCCGACCCTTGTGTTTTGAAGTCGGGGATCACGTCTATCTCCGAGTATCCCCGATGAAGGGAATTCATCGATTCGGGGTCAAGGGAAAGCTAGCTCCTCGCTTTGTGGGCCCGTTTCTTATTACAGAACGGTGTGGGCCGGTAGCCTACCGTTTGGAGCTGCCGCCATCCTTATCGGGTATCCACGACATCTTCCATGTCTCGCACTTGAGAAAGTGTTTAAAGAAGCCGACGGACATCCTTTCGGAAGACATGGAGATATTGCAACCGGACCTCACCTACACCGAGAAGCCCATCAAGATTATCGACGAGAAGAACCGGATCTTCGAAATCGGGCCTTGAAATTTTACAAAGTCCTGTGGAGTAATCACACACCGGAAGAAGCGACTTGGGAGAGTGAAGGTTACCTCCACAAGAACTATCCGGAACTTCTGTCGTAGTTGTTGTAATTACCTTCCATCTCATTTTCCTTTTGTAATCTCGGGACGAGATTCTTTGAAGGGGGGAGGATTGTAAAGGTCCCAAAAATGTGAATACAAAGAAACATGAGTTTGCACAAATGTTGGAGTCATGTGTATGAAAAAGGGGCTTAGTTGAAACTTTTTCCCACATATGATAACATAGGTGAGATTCTTCTAAACAGACTTAGGGCTATTGCATGGATGGACCTAATAATGTGGATTAAAACCACAGAAATGAAGAGCTCAAGTGCAATGGAAGGGTTTAAAAATCAGTGATAACCTAAATGTAGATTCAAACTTCAAGTGAGTGGAAGACACAATGGAAATTCAAAACTGTTTGTGTCCAAACTATTGTTTGCAGCAGCTAACACAAGAATCAAGTGACATATTTGGATTCCTTAGGTCCAAATTAGTGGGGAGGCAAAGTTTCATTTATTTTTTGAAAAGATTTGCTGCCCATTTTTCCAAAGGGAGTCAAATGTGCAAAGAATTCAAATGAACATTTGAATTTGCATGGAATTTGTCCAAACTTGTCAAATGAGCTCAGTTTCCAATTTTCAAACAATTGGGTTGGATAATTGTCAAACTTTGGAGATATTTTGAGGAAAAGAGGTACTGAATTGTGGGGCCCACATGTCATAGTAATGAGTAGACTTAACACTTAAGTTTCCTCTCTGTTCCTCACTCCACCGAGGTTTCACCCACGGGCGACACCGAGCGACCGCCCCCGTCGACCGAGGCTCCACCTCCTGCTCCAGCTAGCGCCGACCTGATCTTTACCCCGGGACCAGCTGCAGCACGTTGCCATCTTCGTTTTGATCGCGCGCTGGCTGTTCCTCTCGCGCGCAAACAGCAACCGGCGCTCACCGCCGCACTCCTTTCTCCCCGATCGCCAGCCCCAACCAAGCTTCGGTGGCGCGCACCGGCAGTACAGAAAAGCAGCGCCTGCGTCTGCTCTACCACACCAGCCCCGCAACACCGAAGGCCCTAGCCTGTGGCGCGCACAATTCGGCAAACGGCGCCGAGAAACAGAGCTGTCCGGCGGAGAACCGGAGCTGGTCTCACGTGGACAGCCCCACCGAGAGCCTCTCAGGCCCGAGCTAGAGCACCCTCGGATGCGCTGGGAGCCCCTGATGCTCGTCCCCGAAGCTCAAGCCATGAGATGACCTACCGGGCTCGAATTTGGGAAAAGATCGCCGTCAGGCACCATCCGACCTTCTGATACGGTAATACCAAATTCGATCATCCCTCTCGTTCTTAGGCCGTGAAACCTTGCACACAGGTCCGCCACTAGCCGGCGATCAGTAGTCCTTCACAACCCTAGTTGGAAAGATGCACATAGACCGCATGAAATCCAGAATTTCCGACCTCAAACACGGAGGAGGTTTCGGGTGCACGGTGAGACACCGTTAGCCGCCGGTCCCGAGCAGTTTTGAGGCTAGGTCGAGCATCCACATAGTCCACTGGTGCTGTAGCGCCGTTCCACTGAGGTCTGGGCAGGCTAGGATGACCGGGCGACGTTGCCGAACTGGTCCAGAGCCGCCGCGCCGTGGCCAGCTAGGTTAGAGCCATCGCCGGCCGGGGAAGAGGGTTCCATCATGTTCAGCACGTGAAATAAGGCCCTAGCGGTGAGGAAGGGCTCGGGGGATGGCCGGGAGGCCGGAATCCGTCGAACTCCGGCGAGCCCGGCGGCACGCGGGCGCGGGGGCCGGAGGTAGAAGACGACCCGGCGGGTCCCGCCTGTCAGCGACCGGGAGTCGGAGTTCTGATCAGCTGTGGTGCGGGGATCGCGTGTGGAGGCGCGGGAAATACTCAGTAGCCCCGTGTGGCTTGCCCCGACGCGTGACACCTGTCCCCGGACCCACAGCCAGTATTTGAACATTTTGGGGAATTTCAGTTTTCAGTTCAAACTGTGAATAGCTACAACTTTGGGTAGGAGAATCCAAAAATTTTGAAACAAATTTCGTTGGATTCCTCTGATAGAGTACTATCCAAATATGAAACCCAATTTGTATGAAACCCTTTATTAAATTCTGTAAAATTCTTTAAATCTTTCTAGCAAAAGAATTTTAGAGGGAGTTTGGTTAATCCAAAAATCCTCAAATTTTGCCAGAATAGTCTTTAGGGTATTAGTGAACACCTGTAAAATTCTCAACCCATTTGGAGTTGATTTAGTTAGGTTAATTCTGATTTTAAGTTTCTGTATTCAAATGAATACAGAAACAATTTCAGAGAATTTCCAAAACTTGGAAATTCAGTTCTAGCTATTCCTTAGATCCAAAAATGCTAGGAAAATTCATGCAAACTCTATGAGCTATAATTGAAATTGCAGTTCACTAATTTTTGCATGGACATGGGTGTGACCTCAGAATTTATTTTTCTTTGCTTAATTGCTTAGAAAATTATTCTGAACAAACCACTCAATGAAAAGTGCTAATTTTTGGTCCAGAGGATTTTCTTGTGACAAGGAACTCACATGAAAATTCTCAGCTCCATTGGAGCCTTGTATCACCCCTGTGCTTTTAACCTCTTTAGGTGATCAATATGGAAGAGGGGGAAAACCACTTAGCATTTAATCATGTGTTTAGATCCAAACCTAAACCACTAGCACCAGTGTCATTTTAAATTCTTAAACAGGGTTCCAGTTTTTGAAAATTTGTTATTAGGACTTGTAGCAAAGTTTTTACAATTAAACGATATGCATATTCATCACGTGTAGTATCTACGTGGAGGGGTTGAAGTCATCGGAGTAGGAATCAAGGAAGGAGGAAAGAGGTTGATCAAGCACCAAGTGGTCTTCATTAACTACATATATATATAAGTCACCTCCAAAACAAAGGCAAGCCCCGGTTTGCATCAAATTTACAAGTTTTTATTTGTATACACTTCATACGTCTAGCATTTTAAATATTGCATTACGTCTAGATGTATGAAACTCCAAATGCATGCCCCAGAAAACCCTGGAGTTTAATGTAGGATATGTTATCAATTAATTATAACTGTTGTTCTCAATAAAAGTGGATTAAAAGAGGCATAACTCGAGTAGGCAGATTCCTACTCGTGAAATGGGATTAAGGGGGATCAATCGGAAGAGTTGAGAATTGATCCTCATAGTTGGGAATGGAGACCGGGCAGTGGATGGAAGGTCAAGGACGTGGTCCTATGAGCCTAGTCTACGTCTGAGTCGATTAAGGCCCGTTCTCGTGTGCGGCCCCGCTGGACAAGTTTGAGATGTGTACCGGATGCATACTGACAATATGGGACCCAGGAAACCGATGTAACATGTTAACCTGGGTGTCGAGGCATACCTCACCGTCTGATGTCGATGCTGAAAGGATAGAGAAGTCGGCTCTACGAGGGTTTGCCGTAGAGAGACTTAATCCCAGTCGATGGGACCGGTTCGACATTTGGGTGTCGTGTGAAAGGTGGCCACATACGGCGTCAGTGACGGTTGCTGTGTGCAACGTCGAGTACGGGCGTACGTGTCGTGTCAGCCGGGTGTTTTTGATTGCAATCACCGTCGCTCGCGGTAGTGAGCATACTTGTACACTGAGTCGTGACGTAGTAATAAACTGGGAAACGTTTAATATGCTTCGTGGGAAATCCTCATAATGGAGATGAGGAACGAGCAACAATTCACTAAATTTAATTTCCACCTTGGGCTAGTAGCGTCGAGGCAAAGCGTTTCTTGTTTGATTGTGGAGTCTCAACGTTAATGGCGCAAGGTCAGTTTGAGTCTATGATAGCTCACTAAAGTTACTTTCACCTCGGGCAAGTGACATCGAGATGAAGCTTTTCTTGTTTGATTGTGGAGTCTCGATGTAAGTTGCGCGAGGGCTATAAAAGTTGCTTAAAACTTAAAGTAAGGACTCTCCTTTAGCTCAAGTTCATCGTTTGTGCAAACTTCTATAATTAGCCCTCTATTTCCATCATATAGAGTTTCATGACTAGGGTGACGGGTCAGTCTTGCTGAGCTTCGTGCTCACAGATACTGCACAAGTTGTTTTGCAGGTAATAACTGTACGCTGTGATGTCCGGGTGCCCGATGAGACTCGGAACTCCCCGAGTGGTGAACTCATGGCAACCCCTGCCGCAGCTATTATGACAGTGTTGCTAGCGAGAAGGGTCCGCGGGCTTGACACCTTCTCTGTTGCTTAGCATAGGTATGAGACGTGAGTTGTAATAGTCTTCTGCTGTAGTTTATTTTGAGAAGTATTTGTAAAATCAACACTTTGTAAGCTTCCGCTTGTTTTATGTAATATGATGCTTTATTATGTGTGCTGTTGGGTGCCGCATCGCACGGCACCACCCAATGCGATTCCCGGGCGAGGTGTCCCGTCCCCGTTAGTGATCGGGACGGCGGGGTTGTGAAGGACTACTGATCGCCGACGGTGATCTTTTCCCAAATTCGAGCCCGGTAGGTCATCTCATGGCTTGAGCTTCGGGGACGAGCATCAGGGGCTCCCAGTGCATCCGAGGGTGCTCTAGCTCGGGCCTGAGAGGCTCTCGGTGGGGCTGTCCACGTGAGACCAGCTCCGGTTCTCCGCCGGACAGCTCTGTTTCTCGGCGCCGTTTGCCGAATTGTGCGCGCCACAGGCTAGGGCCTTCGGTGTTGCGGGGCTGGTGTGGTAGAGCAGACGCAGGCGCTGCTTTTCTGTACTGCCGGTGCGCGCCACCGAAGCTTGGTTGGGGCTGGCGATCAGGGAGAAAGGAGTGCGGCGGTGAGCGCCGGTTGCTGTTTGCGCGCGAGAGGAACAGCCAGCGCGCGATCAAAACGAAGATGGCAACGTGCTGCAGCTGGTCCCGGGGTAAAGATCAGGTCGGCGCTAGCTGGAGCAGGAGGTGGAGCCTCGGTCGACGGGGGCGGTCGCTCGGTGTCGCCCGTGGGTGAAACCTCGGTGGAGTGAGGAACAGAGAGGAAACTTAAGTGTTAAGTCTACTCATTCCTATGACATGTGGGTCCCACAATTCAGTACCTCTTTTCCTCAAAATATCTCCAAAGTTTGACAATTATCCAACCCAATTGTTTGAAAATTGGAAACTGAGCTCATTTGACAAGTTTGGACAAATTCCATGCAAATTCAAATGTTCATTTGAATTCTTTGCACATTTGACTCCCTTTGGAAAAATGGGCAGCAAATCTTTTCAAAAAGTAAATGAAACTTTGCCTCCCCACTAATTTGGACCTAAGGAATCCAAATATGTCACTTGATTCTTGTGTTAGCTGCTGCAAACAATAGTTTGGACACAAACAGTTTTGAATTTCCATTGTGTCTTCCCCTCACTTGAAGTTTGAATCTACATTTAGGTTATCACTGATTTTTAAACCCTTCCATTGCACTTGAGCTCTTCATTTCTGTGGTTTTAATCCACATTATTAGGTCCATCCATGCAATAGCCCTAAGTCTGTTTAGAAGAATCTCACCTATGTTATCATATGTGGGAAAAAGTTTCAACTAAGCCCCTTTTTCATACACATGACTCCAACATTTGTGCAAACTCATGTTTCTTTGTATTCACATTTTTGGGACCTTTACAATCCTCCCCCCTTCAAAGAATCTCGTCCCGAGATTACAAAAGGAAAATGAGATGGAAGGTAATTACAACAACTACGACAGAAGTTCCGGATAGTTCTTGTGGAGGTAACCTTCACTCTCCCAAGTCGCTTCTTCCGGTGTGTGATTACTCCACAGGACTTTGTAAAATTTCAAGGCCCGATTTCGAAGATCCGGTTCTTCTCGTCGATAATCTTGATGGGCTTCTCGGTGTAGGTGAGGTCCGGTTGCAATATCTCCATGTCTTCCGAAAGGATGTCCGTCGGCTTCTTTAAACACTTTCTCAAGTGCGAGACATGGAAGATGTCGTGGATACCCGATAAGGATGGCGGCAGCTCCAAACGGTAGGCTACCGGCCCACACCGTTCTGTAATAAGAAACGGGCCCACAAAGCGAGGAGCTAGCTTTCCCTTGACCCCGAATCGATGAATTCCCTTCATCGGGGATACTCGGAGATAGACGTGATCCCCGACTTCAAAACACAAGGGTCGGCGTCGCTGGTCCGCATAGCTCTTCTGGCGAGATTGAGCGGCCCTGAGGTTCTCTTGAATCAGCTGGACCCGCTCTTCGGCATCTTTTACAAGATCAATGCCGAATATCACCCTCTCGCTCGATTCACACCAATTGAGTGGTGTGCGGCACTTCCTGCCATAAAGTGCTTTGTATGGTGCCATTTTGATACTGGATTGGTAACCATTGTTGTAAGAGAACTCCGCTAATGGCAAATGGTTATCCCAGTTCTTTCCATGATCTATGGCACATGCCCTCAGCATATCTTCCAAAATCTGGTTCACCCTCTCCGTTTGACCGTCTGTCTGAGGGTGGTATGCTGAGCTTCTGATTAACTTTGTTCCCAGAGATTCATGTAGTTGCTCCCAGAAATGAGCAAAAAATATTGAACCTCGGTCTGATATGATGGTCTTGGGGACTCCATGCAAGCACACAATTCTGGAGAGATACAACTCTGCATATTGTTTAGTATGGAACCCCGTATTCACTGGGATGAAGTGGGCTGATTTGGTTAAGCGATCAACAATCACCCAAATGGAGTCATGCTTTCTGGTCGTGAGAGGCAGTCCGACAATAAAGTCCATGCTGATGTCCTCCCACTTCCATGCTGGAACGCTTAATGGTTGCAGCATTCCCGCTTTTTTTATGTGGTCAGCCTTGACTCGCCGACACGTATCACATTCAGATACATATTTGGCAATTTCTCGCTTCATCCGAGTCCACCAAAATTTTGTTTTAAGATCTTGATACATCTTATTGCTCCCTGGATGTATCGAGTACTTGGATATATGAGCTTCGTCCAAGATCTTCTTTCTTAGCTTCAGGTTCCGGGGTACCACGATACGGTCGTTAAACCATAACACGCCTTGATCATCTTCCCGGAAACATTTCATCTTATCCTCTTTAATCCTTGCTCGTATATTCCGCATCCCTCTATCCGTCTTCTGGGCTTGTACAATCTCCTCTCTAATGGTAGGCACAAGAGCAAGATTATACAACGCCCCATACGGAATCACTCGCAAGCTTGGTCCTTCCTCCTCCTCCGGAACAACTGCCAAGTTATTAACGTGGGACTTACGACTGAGTGCATCAGCCACCACGTTAGCTTTGCCCGGATGGTAATGGATCTCGAGCTCATAATCTTTGATTAGTTCCAACCATCTCTGCTGCCTCATATTGATATCCTTCTGAGTGAATATATATTTGAGGCTCTTATGGTCGGTGTAGAGGTGCACTAAATTTCCAAGTAAGTAGTGCCTCCACATCTTCAACGCAAGCACCACTGCAGCGAGTTCTAGGTCATGAGTGGGATAGTGCTGCTCGTGGTTGCGGAGTTGACGAGACCCATACGCGATCACGCGCCTATCTTGCATTAAGACGCAGCCAAGTCCAATGTCTGAGGCATCGCAATAAACATCAAATGGCTTTGTTGTATCCGGTTGGGCTAACACCGGTGCCGTTGTGAGATGTTTCTTTAGAGTTTGAAATGCCTCTTCACAGGCCTCTGTCCACACATACTTGCTGCTCTTCTTTAATAACTCTGTCATTGGTTTAGCCACCCTCGAGAAGCTGGGAATAAATCTCCGGTAATAACCCGCTAGTCCTAGAAAACTGCGGATTTGATGAACCGATGTTGGAGACTCCCACTTCAAGACTTTCTCAATTTTAGTTGGATCCACGGCCACACCCTCTGCTGAAATAATGTGGCCTAAGAATGGTACCTTGCTGATCCAAAATTCACACTTGCTGAATTTGGCATACAGCTTATGTTCCCGTAACCGTTGGAGCACAATATGAAGATGTTTGGTGTGCTCCTCCTCCGATTTGGAGTATACGAGAATGTCGTCGATGAAAACCACGACGAACTGATCCAACTCTGGCATGAATACAGAATTCATGAGATACATGAAATGTGCGGGTGCATTTGTTAGCCCGAAAGACATGACTAGATACTCATAGAGCCCGTATCTAGTCGAGAAGGCCGTCTTTGGTATATCCTCCGCTCTGATCTTTATCTGATGATAACCAGACCGTAAGTCCATCTTGGAGAATACCTTGGCACCCACTAACTGATCAAATAATATATCGATCCGCGGCAACGGATATTTATTTTTGATCGTCACTGCATTCAGCGGCCGATAATCCACACATAATCGAAGTGACTCATCCTTTTTCTTCACAAAGAGGGCTGAACAGTCCCATGGCGATGAGCTTGGTCGGATGAACCCTTTGTCCATTAAGTCCTTTAGCTGTTCTTTTAGTTCAGCTAATTCCTTCGGAGACATTTTGTACGGCCTCCGAGATATTGGTGTGGTTCCCGGTGCTAACTCGATCTTGAATACCACCTCCCTCTCAGGCGGCATCCCTGGAAGATCGTCGGGAAACACATCTGGGTACTCACGGACCACTGGAATATGCTCCAGTTTCGTGGTCACACTGTGGTATACCACTGGATTTTTAGAATCCACGGCTTCAATTATGAGCGTTTGGAGACCGTAGATTGGAGAGTCCAAACTAACAATCCGTGGACCAATATCGAGAACAGCCCCGTGGTAGTTCATCCACGCCATTCCTAGAATCACGTCGATCTTCTGTCCCTCTAATACAATGAGGGTTGTGGGATATAAGTTTCCACCTAAGCACAAGGGTGCTTTGATCACTTCATTAGCAGCTATATTACCACCAGGTGAGCGGATAAGATAGTGATCTTTCGGTGTAGAGGTGGAAAGATCAGCTTTGCACACAAACAACCTGCTGATGAAATTGTGTGTAGCTCCAGAGTCAAATAATATTAACACGGGCAGTCCATTGAGGGTGAACATTCCCGCTAGTACAGGTGCCCCATCTGGCACCTCCTCTAGAGCTGTATGATAAATGCACCCGGATTTTGGTGCTGTTCCTTGAAGCTGAGCACGGGATTGATTTATACCCCGCTTTGGTGTAGTTCCTTTGTGGCGTATCCTTTCTGGACACTTTCTGCTGATGTGACCCAAGTACCCGCACGTGAAGCACGGTTTCTCAGCCGGTTCCTGGTTGCTCTGTGCATGGACATTGGTGGTAGTCTGCTGTGGCAAGAACACTTGAGGAGCAGAATAACGTGGCTGCCTATTCCGTTGTCGCAGCTGTCCGAAATCAGAGTATTGGGACGATCGACTGGAATATTGCTGGAGTCGTTGAGCCGGCTGCATTAGCTGACAGTTCAAGGTACTGTCTACCACCCGGTATTTCTGAGGAGCACTACTGCTACCCTCCGGTGGTATATGGTTCTTTCTTTTCTCAGCCTGAACTTCCCGCTGAGCATCTTCAACCATGATGGCAGCACTCATCAATTCGTTGAAGTTCTTTCGATCAGCTAAAACGAGTCTCTCCTTTAGCTTGGGATTGAGGCTGCGGAAGAACCATTCACACTTTTGTGTTTCGGTGTTCACATATTGAGGCGCATACTGCGCCAGCTTGTTGAACACTCGTGAATGCTCGTATGCACCCCTCCCTCCTTGTTTTAAGGCCAGAAACTCCTCGAGTTTCCACTGAATTATCCCGGAAGGAACATGATACGCGAGAAACGCCTTCCGGAAGTCTGCCCATGTAAAGTCATGTCCATCTGGTAAGGAGGCGAGTTGATTTGCCCACCATGCACTGGTGGACCCGTGAAGTTGTTGCGCTGCGTATAAAACCTTCTGCTGTTCGGTGCATTGAAGCAATCCGAACTTAGATTCAATGGTACGGATCCAGCTATCCGCCACCAGAGGATCCTCAGATTCAATGAAAACCGGTGGTTGAGTTGCCAAGAACTCAACATAGGAATTCAGTTGCGGTTGGCGCAAGTCTTCGTCTTGACATCCCCCTTGACGGGATGTATTCATCACCAGGGTGCGGAGCAAGTCGGTTCGCTCATCGCTTGCACCCGTCATGGCGGCCAGAATGTCCGCCATTGTGACCGTGGGTGAAAGCCCTGGTGGAGACTGCTGTTGCGGAGCTCGCTGCTCCCGCTGTGGAGAGTTATCACCACCACCACCACTGGAACCACCCACTCACTCATGGAACGAGTTCGCACCATTCTGCAATTGCAAGAGTTCATTATCAGTTCAACACTAACTTGATTTATTCCATAAACAACGTAGTGTAACACTGATAATGAAACCCCAACATATAAGCAAAATGATTTAGGCGCAAACTGATGTATCTACAGCAAGGATTTACAAGCCGACTGATTGGTCCTTAAACAGATCAGATTCTGATCCAGTTAAAAGCACTTTCGTAACTCAAGTTGAATATCAAAGTTAAAGTTAGCTTTAATATCTTTCCAACGAGTATCCAAAAGCCTCCTAGGTATTTTTCTACAGGAAGTTATGGCTTAAAAACAGAAAGGTTCAGAGAGGTTTTGTTACTGTCCTGGTTCTGAACAGTTTGCCTTCAACTGAACTTTTCACCAACTTAATCTGTGATTTTGCTCTGGAGGTCTACAAGAACGTTGTAGAGCACTCGAAAATCTTTCCAGAACTGTATCATACACCTTAATTGGTTAAAGCTACTCAGAGTTATGCCCTGTAAAAGTCCAGCTAAAATTTCTGCCAGAAACAGAGCACTCTGTTTTTGAAATCTTTAACACCTAGACACTCTCTCATTTGAATCTTAGTTCAAAATAAGAGTTCAGTAACTAATATTTGTTTCAAACTTCCATTTTTAGTTGAAAGTTAGCTCATGAATTGATTCTTCATAGGGAAGAGGTTATTAAGTGTAGTACGGTGTCGATGCACCGTAAGAAACAGGTCGGTACTACGTAGCCTCACCAAAAGAAAATCCTACCCGGATTATACCGGTATATACGTATAATCAATGGCACTAAACGGTCTCTCACACACGTGTACTACACGGGATACGTACGTGGTTAGTACCTGCAGAAGACACTCAATAGTGGTGCACTCAAGGGTTGTTTCATTCCAGGCAGTTCTATAGTTGAAAGTAAACACAAACGCCCGTATCATTGTCATACGGCCGTCCTTGAGTTAAGTCACGTCTCAAGGTACGTGATCATGTTTCAACACCACACGACGGGGAACCCGAGTATGTCATGAACGGGTCGTCATGGTTGGGATTGTTATCAACCCAACGGATACCACCTACTGCCCTACAGGGCACGCCGATGGCAAGCGCTGCGTATGTCCTCCTGGGCTACTTCCAGACGGACACACTCTCGCGTTACTGACCACGCGATGGGGTCTCCACTTACTTGCCTAATGCACACTAGGGATCAGCGTTTCATACGAACTCAGGAACATGAAGAGTCCAAGAGTTTCATATTGACATCTCACACCAAGCTGTGAGATCTAGCCCTGAACCACTTTCCTCGTCAGGGGAGCTAACCGAAATTGAATCGCTTTTGGTGGCGTTCCTTACCATGCTTACCTGAGCGTAGGTGCGTCGTTACATAATCAAAATTCAGAATTATCTGCCACTTTAAGTAACTATACTACTATAGTCCTTATGTGGGCCTAATATCGTTTCCTCACCGTATCCTAAGTTTTGTTGTAATACAATCCTTTGTGGGGACCACCCCGTGGTTCACCCACTCCAGGAATCCGCATAGGGTGGTGCCGTGCGATGCGGCACCCAACAGCACACACGAAAAGAATAAAGGATAACATACAAACTTTTATTTGATATAAAACAGCGGAAGTCTTTTTACAAAACCTATTCATACAGCGGAAGTAATATACATATAAGGCCTCTCATCCTAACTATGCAAAAGTGCAGCCGTCCAGCCCGGGGACGCTACACACTAGCAGCATAGAACCGGAGAATCACGGCGGCGTGCAGGGCTCCAGCTCGGCCGTGTACCCCGACGGGGGCATCGCCTCGTCCTCGGAACCTTCCTCATAACTCTCACCTGCACACAGCTTAAATATTGCAACCGTGAGCACGAAGGCTCAGCAAGTCTTAACCGTCAACCCTAGGCATGGAACTCTACGTGCAAGGATATGTAAGATGGGACAAGGAATTTGCAATAAAGACACGCCTATAAGTTGATCCTTACTTTCAGTTTTATAGCAGCAGGTTCATGTGCCTTAGACAGCTCTCACATCGGAAGTCCAGAATCAAACAAGAAACGCTTTCCCCAATGTGGAGATGCCCAAAGTGGAATATAAACTTAATTAGCTCTATATCTACAACAATCAAGGTATTCAAGACATTAAGATCAATACAGCATTTTCAGTTGGCTTATTTCACTTCTTACTACGTCACAGCGCAGTGAACAAGCGGGTACTCAAATAACCGCGAGGGACGGTGATTGCAATCAAGACACACCCGGATAACACGTTGCATACACCCACTTTCATAAGCGTGATTCCACACCCCTTCCTACTCTGTTGCATGCAACAACCTTTCAAAGGCAACCCAAATGCCGAACCGGTCCATCCGTAACGGGCAGGAGGTCCCCGCGTGGAGCGTGACTGTGCCCACCGGCAGATTTACACCTTGCTACCCTCAACCCACTCCTATTTACGGTTGGGTAAGCCTCGACACCCAGGTTAACCAATTACATCAGTTTCCTGGTTCCCATATGCCAGTATGCATCCGGTACTGTTCGATACTTGTCCAGCAGGGCCACACACGGACGGTCCTCAACCGACACCAACAGGGCTACGCACGTGAGACCTCTGCTCACTGCTTCCTATCCCCCTTGCTGGGTCTCATTTTCATAACTTAAGCCATTATCTACCTCTTTTCTTCCCGTGTGATAAGTACTATCTCGCGAGTAGCTTCCAACTACTCGTCTTCTACCGGGATCCTATACATTAGCATGGCATTCTCTACTCGTCGAGTTTGTAAACTACCCAACCCTCCATAGGATTTAAAAGGCTATGCAAGTGGGGTTTCAATCACCCTAACTCTAATGCATACATTTCAACCTAGACATAAGTGATACAAATGGAAAACTTTATAAAAGGTACTTAAGTACAAACCGGGGCTTGCCTGGTTGCGAGTCAAACGGGAAGTTAGCTTCAGGTGGGAGGACGTCCAAGGGCTCCGGTGCGTCCTCAACTTCGGTCACTATTATGAAATGTAATAAAATACATATATAAGTATTAAGGATTTATAAGAATTGGACTTCTACTCATAGCTACTGCTATTTAAAATCCTTAATTGGCTTTGGGATCTTTACAGTGGATACTAGACTTTCTAAGGATGATTTGAGCCAAATTTGGAGACATGTCATTGCATAATGTAGTCTTTAAAATTCCTACAAGTACAATGCTTATATGAATTTTGGAGCCCAAATCAGGAGCTTGACATAGCTAATGGTGGAAGATCTGATTAGGGTAAGTCTCCATGGTTCCAACAAAATTTGTTTCACCATTTTTGGAGCTACCATCAGAGAGATATGAATTTTTGAACTTAGACAGGAGTTCTGAAAAAGCTTCTGTTTAAATTTGAATTTTCAAATAAAGGCTGAACTTGAGAAGGTAATTTGACCTAGCAAATGACCTCCAATGAAGCCCAAATTTTTACTGGAGATCAGTATCTATGAAGAGGATTTGCTACCCAAATTTGGGAATATTTCATAAAGAATTGCTCCTGTAATAAATCCCAAAAGATTTACTAAAAACAATTCTACAGAAATTCCTGGGCATTTTCATAGTCAAAATTTGGTTTCTCTGTGAAGTACTCCTCATGAGGAACCGAACAAAATTGGTCTCACTCTTTTTGGAGTTTTCTACACAAAGTTATGGCCTTGTAAAGATCAGCTAATTCCTGGAATTATTTCTCTAATAGAAACTTCAAATAATTGGGCTGGGCCCACTGGTTTAATTCGGACCAGTCAGATTTGAGCAACACCGGGGGCTACAGGGTTATTCCCGCGCAGCCGCACCAGATCCGGCGCCACAAACCGATCCTCGCGCGCACCCGGAGGCTGACCGGTGGGACCGGCCCTCCTTCGTCTTCCTCACGCTGCCCGCGCCTCCCGCGGCGGCGCACGCCGGCGAGGCTCGCCGGGACAGGGTTCCTGTGGTCCGAACTTCGTCAAACTCGCCGCCTGTGAGTTCTACACCGTGCTGAACACGATGGTGGGGTCGGGAGCCGATGACAACGGCCGGAACGGTGCTTGCACTGGCGACCATGTCGAACCTTACTTCGGCGACCTCGCTCTCCCTCAACCGTGGGTCTTTCGGGCTAGGGTTTGCTCCAAAAGCACCAGTGTCCCATGGACATCCTCGACCCATGGCTCGCTCTCCCTGAAACCCACCGGAGAGGGGACCTCACCGGCGACCCGAGCCCGCAAAACTCCGGCGGTGACAAAAACTCGATACCTGGCATCTCTACTCGATCGTTTGAGCTGCTAGGACTTCGGGGAGATGCGCAAGCATGTGCTGGAGCTACTCTAAGCTCATCTAGCGCGGAGCTACCCCGAGCACAACGAATTTTTGGTTAGACCCGGCTCTATCCATCGGTGTACAGTTTGGGAAAACGGTGAAATTCTCGCCACCGGTTCTAGCAATCGCTAAACGGTTTCTGGCTACATGATCAGGACATGTGAACGCACCTTTCTTGTATAGGAAATCGGGGGAGAGGGCGGCTGGTTGCTGCTGTCGACGGAGAGCCGAAACGGCGAGGTCCGGGCACCTTGAAGCTTTGGCGCCAATCCGCGTTTCTCGAGCAGTTCGGACCGGCAAACCTCGAAGGGGCTTTGGCAAGGGCTAGAGCACGTCCAGGTGATGCTCTTTGCTGTGGAACGCTCGAGCAATCGAGCTTGGAGGCTGTGGTGTGATCGGAAGGAACGGCGGCGGTGTTCTGGACAAAAGGAAACGGCGGGGGCGCGAGTTATAGCAGGGGAAGAAGGAAAACAGCTCCGGCGCACCCTTTGCCATGATCCAACCGAGCCACCGAGGCAGCAGGAGGTGGCGCGGGCTCTCCCTCGGACGCGGGTTCAACCGGGAGCTGGCGCGTTCCCGCTGTTCGACCGCCGTCGGCTGAGGCGGCAACTCCAGTGGGTGGCTGACAAATGGGCCCCACCTCCCCTCTTTGTTTAATCAACTTTTTCTGATATTTTCTCACCAGCAACTCAACATTAAAGACTTGACTTCAACCCCAAGTCATATTTTGAATTTGCAGAATTCAAATGGTTTGAATTCTGGTGTAGAATTTGAATGGGGTTTGATCATTTGAATTTGAAAATGAGTTTGAATTCTCCACTTTGTATTGCCTCAAAAATATAGCAAACCAGCTCCAAAATTTCCAATTTTTGGCATGGCTGCTCATTCAAAGGTGTAGAACACATTTGTGAAACCAAATTTTCAAATTGAGGGAATTGGAATCTGAAACTGAATTTGAAATTCAGATTAGAGGGCTTCTCCTTTTAATCCCAAACAAATATTAAAACTCCTCCAAATGAGCTGAAATTTGGAAGGTTGAATATTTGGACTATGAAGATCCAAGTTGTGCATTTAGATCTCCATGTTTGGAAGTTTTGAGAAGTCTAAACCCTCACTTTGAACTCACACTTATTATACTTCAAGGTTTTAATTCCCCTCATTTTTCATAAGTGTACATGAGCTGAATTTTCTTGCTACCACTTTTGGGGATTTTACATCCCTCCCCCCTTAAAAAGAATCTCGTCCCGAGATTCCAAAAGAAAAGTAAAGTGGGGAAAAACTTTACCGGGTATATGATGATAGCAAGTCCGGATAATATGTTCGTAAATAGTCCTCGCTTTCCCATGTCGCCTCATCAGCGGTATGGTTACTCCACAAGACCTTGTAGAACCATAAGGTCCGGTTTCTTGTGGCACGAGTCTTTTCATCGATAATCCGGATCGGATACTCCGTGTACGTGAGGTCCGGTTGAAGAACTTCTATGTCTTCTGTGCGGACTTCAGCCGAGGGCTTGAGGCACTTTCTCAGCTGAGAGATGTGGAAGACGTTGTGAATGCCTGCGAGCGACGTTGGTAACTCTAGGCGATAGGCCACGGGTCCGCATCTTTCAATGACGGTGAACGGACCAATGAACCGCGGCGCAAGTTTACCCTTCACTCCGAAACGGTGAATTCCCTTCATCGGAGACACACGGACATAGACATGGTCCCCGATGTCGAAGTGGAGAGGGCGGCGTCTCTTCTCCACATAGCTCTTCTGACGAGATTGAGCAGCCTTGAGATTGGCTTGTATTACTCGCACTCGTTCTTCAGCTTCATTCACAAGTTCAATGCCGTAGATGACTCGCTCGCCAGACTCGCACCAGTTGAGAGGTGTGCGACATTTCCGGCCGTAGAGAGCTTCATACAGCGCCATTTTGATGCTAGCTTGATAGCCATTGTTGTAAGAAAACTCCGCCAACGGCAAATGATCGTCCCAGTTCTTGTCGTGGTGGATGGCACAAGCGCGTAGCATGTCTTCAAGCACTTGGTTCACCCGTTCAGTTTGACCATCTGTCTGCGGATGATACGCGGAGCTTCGGATCAGTTTGGTCCCCAATGATGCGTGCAGCTGTTCCCAAAACCGAGAGACGAACAGCGCACCGCGATCAGAAATGATGGAGCGGGGAACACCGTGCAAACATAAGATCTTGGCAATGTACAGCTCCGCATATTGCTTGGCCACGTACTTTGTATGTACGGGAATGAAATGAGCCGACTTGGTTAGTCGATCGACTATCACCCAAATCGAGTCATGTTTGTGAGACGTGAGAGGTAATCCGACTATGAAGTCCATGCTGATATCCTCCCACTTCCACGCCGGAATGTTCAACGGCTGCAGCTCTCCGGCTTTACGCATATGGTCGGCCTTCACACGCCGACATGTATCACATTCGGATACGTATTGCGATTTCTCTCTTCATCCTTGTCCACCAAAACCTGGTTTTCAGATCCTGGTATATCTTGTTGCTGCCTGGATGAATAGAATACTTGGACAAATGAGCCTCGTCCAAGATTTTCTTCCGAAGCTTCATGTCACGGGGTACCACTATACGGTCTTTAAACCATAGAGTGTCGTGTTCATCTCTTCGGAAGCATTTCATTTCACCATTCTTCATCCTTCTCCGAATGTGCGACATTCCCATGTCCTTCCTCTGAGCTTCCATAATCTTCTCTCTTATGGTTGGTATGAGAGCAAGATTATATAACGCCCCATATGGAACCAAGTACAGACTCGGCTCCCCCTCTTCAAGTGGGGTGATGGACAGACTGTTGACATGGGATTTGCGGCTTAAGGCATCAGCAACCACGTTTGCCTTCCTGGGATGGTAGTGAATCTCGATCTCATAGTCTTTGATCAGTTCTAGCCATCTCCGTTGCCGCATATTCAACTCCTTTTGAGTGAATATATATTTCAGACTTTTGTGGTCGGTGTAGAGGTGCACTAAGTTCCCAAGCAAATAGTGCCTCCACATCTTCAAGGCCAATACCACAGCAGCGAGCTCAAGATCATGAGTCGGATAGTGCTGCTCGTGGTTACAAAGTTGACGTGAGCCATAGGCGACCACTCTTCCTCCTTGCATCAATACACAGCCAAGCCCGATGCCAGACGCATCACAATATACGTCAAAGGGCTTGGTTGTATCCGGTTGAGCTAACACCGGGGCTGTTGTAAGATGCTTCACTAATGCTTGGAAAGCTTCTTCACAAGCTGAGCTCCAAACATATTTGATCCCCTTTTTCAACAGTTCAGTCATCGGCTTAGCAAGCTTGAAGAAATTTGGTATGAATCTCCGATAATATCCCGCTAACCCGAGGAAACTCCTGACTTCATGGACTGATGTGGGGGATTTTCATTTCAGCACTTGTTCGATTTTGCTTGGATCAACTGCAATGCCTTCTGCAGAAATGATATGACCAAGGAATGGCACTTGGCTGATCCAAAACTCGCACTTGCTGAACTTGGCATAAAGCTTATGGTCTCTTAATCGTTGAAGCACGATATGCAAGTGTTTGGCGTGTTCTTCTTCAGTCTTGGAGTAAACCAAGATGTCGTCTATGAACACCACCACAAACTTGTCCAACTCCGGCATGAACACTGAGTTCATGAGATACATGAAGTGTGCCGGGGCGTTGGTGAGACCAAAGGACATGACGAGGTATTCATACAACCCATATCTCGTCGAGAAGGCCATTTTCGGAACATCTTCCGCTCGGATTTTAATTTGATGATATCCAGAGCGAAGATCCATCTTCGAAAATACACTCGCTCCCACAAGTTGGTCGAAGAGAATATCGATGCGGGGCAGTGGATATTTATTCTTGATGGTGACGGCGTTGAGAAGTCGGTAGTCCACACACAACCTCAAGGTTTCATCCTTCTTCTTCACAAATAGCGCCGAGCATCCCCATGGCGAGGAACTCGGTCGAATGAAACCCTTCTTCATTAAGTCATTGAGCTGCTCCTTCAATTCAGCCAGCTCATTCGGAGCCATCTTGTACGGTCTCTGTGAGATTGGTGTCGTCCCAGGTACGAGTTCGATCTTGAACTCGACATCCCTTTCGGGTGGCATGCCCGGGAGATCATCCGGAAAGACATCCGGGTATTCACGGACCACTCGAATATCCTCAAGTTTCATGGCTTCCGTGTTATATGTGGCTGGGGTTTCTTGAACCAAACGGTCAAGAAGAAGAACATGTGGTTCATGAAGTGGAGAGTTTAAACGAACCACACGTGGAATGATGTCAAGAACAGCACCATGGCGATGTAGCCATGACATTCCTAAAATGACATCAAGTTTTTGACTTTCTAACATGATTAGAGAAGTCGGATATAGATTCCCACCCAACTGTAATGGTGCTCTATAGACCATTCTATCAGCTGTTATTTTCCCACCCGGAGAACATATCAAATATGAATTATTTGTGGGAATGATAGGCAGTTGATATTTAATAACATAAGACTGACTTATGAAATTATGGGTGGCACCGGAGTCAAAAAGTATGACTACGGGATGACCTAGGTAAGAGAACGTATCCGCGAGGACGGGTTCGCCTTCCGGCACGTCTTCGATAGCTAAGTGGTGGACGTTGCCGGGTTTTGGTGCTGGTTTCTTGGGCTTATTGCGGGGCTGATTAGCACCCTGATATGGTGCTGGACCCCTGCCCTGTCGCGGCTCGGGGCAGTCCCTCGAAATGTGCCCGACACGGCCACACGTGTAGCACGTGTAAGGTGTCGGGGTCCCGCCGACTTGAGGACGGAATCCCGGTGCACGCTGTTCAAACTGGGGCACACGCGGGACCATCCTTTGCTGCTGCTGTTGCTGTGGTGGATACGTCAGTCGAAAGCCCGGCGCATTATATTGCCGACCGCGAAACTGAGGCGGTCGCGCCGGTGGCTGCCATCTCTGACCGGATGGTGAACGATACACCACGCGGTATTTCTGTGGCGTTCCACCACTGCTGCTCGTCAGCACGCTGCATTTCCTCTTGTCAGAACCGCGCTCACGCTGAGCATTCTCCTGTAGAATCGCGGCATTAACTAGATCGTTGAATGTGCCGCGATTGCTCTGGGCGAGATGGACCTTCATCTTGGAGTTCAGGCCCCGGAAGAACGCATTGCGCTTGTTGTCTTCCGTTCCCACAAATCCTGGCGCATACTGCACCAGCCGGTTGAATAACCTGGAGTACTCATGAGCACTCCTCTCGCCTTGTTGTAGCGCCAGGAACTCCTGGAGCTTCATTTCCATCACACCGGGAGGTATGTGATAGGCGCGGAACGCCTCCCGGAACTCCGTCCATGTGACGGCATGGCCAGCCGGTAAGGAGTAGGTGTAGTTCGCCCACCAGGTACCGGCTTCTCCTTGAAGCTGTTGCGCTGCGTACAGCGCCTTCTGGTGTTCGGTGCATCGTAGCAGCCCGAACTTCGCCTCCAGAGTGCGGATAAAGCTGTCCGCCTCCAAAGGTTCTTCGGCCTCCGTGAAGACCGGTGGATGGGTCGCCATGAATTCCAAATACGAGCTTTGTTGGGGCTGGCGTTGCCCATTGTCTTGGCGTCCTCCCTGATGGGACGCATTTTGCTGCACTAGCACCCGCAGCAACTCGGTTTGCTCGTCGCGCGAGCCGAGCACTGCGGCGAGAACCTCCGCAAGATTCCTTGGAAGTTCTGGCGGCGGAGGAGGCGGTTGCTGCTGCGTCGTGGTTTGCTCCGGAGGTGGAGACACATCACCACGAACTTGACTTGGACCTCCCTCCTCTTGCGTTGAACGTGTCCGCACCATTCTGCATACATACCATTCAAAACGATCAGCACATGTGGGTTTAGCTCATCCAGTCTATACAATAGTAATACGAGAATGGCGTAGACAATGCGCATAACAAGCACACATATGGATAAAGTATAAACTTTATGCAACATATACATCCCTGGACCATGTCCCATGATCGAGTTCCAAAGTATTGAACTTTAGGGGTTTAAAAGTTCATTTCGACCATCGGGGTCACCACGGGATGTTAAGTGTGTTAGCATGCGTAATTCCTCGCTATTGTACTGGACCCAAATATGTACTCGCTCGAAATGATACTTGGAATGCAAAAAAAAACTTTTCGACTCCACTCGCTGTTTTTCAACAGCCACTGGACGTCGAACGGTGAAACTAAGTGTTTTGGTCGAAACACAGAAAATTCCGGAGAGCATTTGGTCTGCCCTGTTTCTGGACAGTACCTACTCATCTGAGATTTTCATCCCATTGGAGGGAGATTTTGTTCTGGAACTCTACAGAAAAGTTGTAGAGGACTTCTAAACCTTTCCAGAATGGTATCCCATACCTCCATTGGTTCAACCAATCTTTAAGTTATGCCCTGTTCAAGTTCAGCAAAATTTCTGCCGAAAACAGGGGAGATTCTTCCTAAGTTTTTGAGATTAAATCTATACTCCCAATTGACTCTTAGTTCAATATAGGAGTTTACTAACCCCTAAATGAAATCCTAGACTTCATTGTGACACTTTTCTTTGAAAATAAACTTTTATACAGTCGGTACTACGTTTCCTCACCAAAGAAAAATCCTAAACCGGTATTCCGGCATATACGTGTCAAATGGTGGAACTAAAGTCATCACTCACAAACGGTTTCTACACGTCATGCACTAACGTGGTTAGTGTACCTGCAGAAAAACACACAATAATGATGCACACAAAGGTTTTAACATTGCAGGCAGTTCCATATCATAGTAAAAACATACGGTCCGTATCATTGCCATACGGATCGTCCTTGAGTCAAGCCACGCCTCAAGGTACATGGTCGTGTTTTCACACCACACGACGGGGAACCCGAGTAGAGCGCGAACGGGTCGTCACGGTTGGGAATTTTATCAACCCAACAGATACCACCTACTGCCTCATGACCGTTGAGGCACGCCGATGGCGAGCGCTGCGTATGGCCCTTTGAACATTGAACGTTCAAGAGTTGCATACTATCGTGTTGCTTACCACACGATGGGGTATTCTCACTTTTGCCTAAAGCACGCTGGAGATCAGCGTTTTCATATGCTCTCAGAACCATGGAGAGGTTCAGAGACTCATATTCACTACCGTGCCAAGCCACGGTATATCATTCCATACTATTACTCGTATGGTGAGTTACCACAATTGATCCGCCTGCGGTGGCGTACCTTACCTCTTACCTGACGTCGGAGCGTCGTTACAGAATGTATAACACATAAGTTAGCTTTTCCACCTTAGTAACTACTACTATCATAGACCTTATGCGGGCTTAAAGACTAGTCCTCACTCGACTACTTCTAAGTTTTCAAAATTAGGCTCTTTTCGAGCGTGCTATTCCCAATGCGGCTCTGATACCACGTCTGTGGGGACCACCCCGTGGTTCACCCACTCCAGGAATCGCATAGGGTGGTGCCGTGCGATGTGGCACCCAACAGCACACACGAAAAGAATAAAGGATAACATACAAACTTTTATTTGATATAAAACAGCGGAAGTCTTTTTACAAAACCTATTCATATAGCGGAAGTAATATACATATAAGGCCTCTCATCCTAACTATGCAAAAGTGCAGCCGTCCAGCCCGGGGACGCTACACACTAGCAGCATGGAACCGGAGAATCACGGCGGCGTGCAGGGCTCCAGCTCGGCCGTGTACCCCGACGGGGGCATCGCCTCGTCCTTGGAACCTTCCTCATAACTCTCACCTGCACACAGCTCAAATATTGCAACCGTGAGCACGAAGGCTCAGCAAGTCTTAACCGTCAACCCTAGGCATGGAACTCTACGTGCAAGGATATGTAAGATGGGACAAGGAATTTGCAATAAAGACACGCCTATAAGTTGATCCTTACTTTCAGTTTTATAGCAGCAGGTTTATGTGCCTTAGACAGCTCTCACATCGGAAGTCCACAATCAAACAAGAAACGCTTTCCCCCGATGTGGAGATGCCCAAAGTGGAATATAAACTTAATTAGCTCT
This sequence comes from Neostapfia colusana, assembly GCA_030760725.1. Lineage (NCBI taxonomy): Eukaryota > Viridiplantae > Streptophyta > Magnoliopsida > Poales > Poaceae > Neostapfia > Neostapfia colusana. The sequence continues at coordinate 1,105,319 of JASWHV010000010.1, read as the reverse complement.
ATATCTACAACAATCAAGGTATTCAAGACATTAAGATCAATACAGCATTTTCAGTTGGCTTATTTCACTTCTTATTACGTCACAGCGCAGTGAACAAGCGGGTACTCAAATAACCGCGAGGGACGGTGATTGCAATCAAGACACACCCGGATAACACGTTGCATACACCCACTTTCAGAAGCGTGATTCCACACCCCTTCCTACTCTGTTGTATGCAACAACCTTTCAAAGGCAACCCAAATGCCGAACCGGTCCATCCGTAACGGGCAGGAGGTCCCCGCGTGGAGCGTGACTGTGCCCACCGGCAGATTTACACCTTGCTACCCTCAACCCACTCCTATTTACGGTTGGGTAAGCCTCGACACCCAGGTTAACCAATTACATCGGTTTCCTGGTTCCCATATGCCAGTATGCATCCGGTACTGTTCGATACTTGTCCAGCAGGGCCGCACACGGACGGTCCTCAACCGACACCAACAGGGTTACGCACGTGAGACCTCTGCTCACTGCTTCCTATCCCCCTTGCTGGGTCTCATTTTCATAACTTAAGCCATTATCTACCTCTTTTCTTCCCGTGTGATAAGTACTATCTCGCGAGTAGCTTCCAACTACTCGTCTTCTACCGGGATCCTATACATTAGCATGGCATTCTCTACTCGTCGAGTTTGTAAACTACCCAACCCTCCATAGGATTTAAAAGGCTATGCAAGTGGGGTTTCAATCACCCTAACTCTAATGCATACATTTCAACCTAGACATAAGTGATACAAATGGAAAACTTTATGAAAGGTACTTAAGTGCAAACCGGGGCTTGCCTGGTTGCGAGTCAAACGGGAAGTTAGCTTCAGGTGGGAGGACGTCCAAGGGCTCCGGTGCGTCCTCAACTTCGGTCACTATTATGAAATGTAATAAAATACATATATAAGTATTAAGGATTTATAAGAATTGGACTTCTACTCATAGCTACTGCTATTTAAAATCCTTAATTGGCTTTGGGATCTTTACAGTGGATACTAGACTTTCTAAGGATGATTTGAGCCAAATTTGGAGACATGTCATTGCATAATGTAGTCTTTAAAATTCCTACAAGTACAATGCTTATCTGAATTTTGGAGCCCAAATCAGGAGCTTGACATAGCTAATGGTGGAAGATCTGATTAGGGTAAGTCTCCATGGTTCCAACAAAATTTGTTTCACCATTTTTGGAGCTACCATCAGAGAGATATGAATTTTTGAACTTAGACAGGAGTTCTGAAAAAGCTTCTGTTTAAATTTGAATTTTCAAATAAAGTCTGAACTTGAGAAGGTAATTTGACCTAGCAAATGACCTCCAATGAAGCCCAAATTTTTACTGGAGATCAGTATCTATGAAGAGGATTTTCTATCCAAATTTGGGAATATTTCATAAAGAATTGCTCCTGTAATAAATCCCTAAAGGATTTACTAAAAACAATTCTACAGAAATTCCTGGGCATTTTCATAAAAATTTGGTTTCTCTGTGAAGTACTCCTCATGAGGAACCCAACAAAATTGGTCTCACTCTTTTTGGAGTTTTCTACACAAAGTTATGGCCTTGTAAAGATCAGCTAATTCCTGGAATTATTTCTCTAATAGAAACTTCAAATAATTGGGCTGGGCCCACTGGTTTAATTCGGACCAGTCAGATTTGAGCAACACCGGGGGCTACAGGGTTATTCCCGCGCAGCCGCACCAGATCCGGCGCCACAAACCGATCCTCGCGCGCACCCGGAGGCTGACCGGTGGGACCGGCCCTCCTTCGTCTTCCTCGCGCTGCCCGCGCCTCCCGCGGCGGCGCACGCCGGCGAGGCTCGCTGGGACAGGGTTCCTGTGGTCCGAACTTCGTCAAACTCGCCGCCTGTGAGTTCTACACCGTGCTGAACACGATGGTGGGGTCGGGAGCCGATGACAACGGCCGGAACGGTGCTTGCACCGGCGACCACGTCGAACCTTACTTCGGTGACCTCGCTCTCCCTCAACCGTGGGTCTTTCAGGCTAGGGTTTGCTCCAAAAGCACCAGTGTCCCATTGACATCCTCGACCCATAGCTCGCTCTCCCTGAAACCCACCGGAGAGGGGACCTCACCGGCGACCCGAGCCCGCAAAACTCCGACGGTGACAAAAACTCGATACCTGGCATCTCTACTCGATCGTTTGAGCTGCTAGGACTTCGGGGAGATGCGCAAGCATGTGCTGGAGCTACTCTAAGCTCATCTAGCGCGGAGCTACCCCGAGCACAACGAATTTTTGGTTAGACCCGGCTCTATCCATCGGTGTACAGTTTGGGAAAACGGTGAAATTCTCGCCACCGGTTCTAGCAATCGCTAAACGGTTTCTGGCTACACGATCAGGACATGTGAATGCACCTTTCTTGTATAGGAAGTCGGGGGAGAGGGCGGCCGGTTGCTGCTGTCGACGGAGAGCCGAAACGGCGAGGTCCGGGCACCTTGAAGCTTTGGCGCCAATCCGCGTTTCTCGAGCAGTTCGGACCGGCAAACCTCGAAGGGGCTTTGGCAAGGGCTAGAGCACGTCCAGGCGATGCTCTTTGCTGTGGAGCGCTCGAGCAATCGAGCTTGGAGGCTGTGGTGTGATCGGAAGGAACGGCGGCGGTGTTCTGGACGAAAGGAAACGGCGGGGGCGCGAGTTATAGCAGGGGAAGAAGGAAAACAGCTCCGGCGCACCCTTTGCCGTGATCCAACCGAGCCACCGAGGCAGCAGGAGGTGGCGCGGGCTCTCCCTCGGGCGCGGGTTCAACCGGGAGCTGGCGCGCTCCCGCTGTTCGACCGCCGTCGGCTGAGGCGGCAACTCCAGTGGGTGGCTGACAAATGGGCCCCACCTCCCCTCTTTGTTTAATCAACTTTTTCTGATATTTTCTCACCACCAACTCAACATTAAAGACTTGACTTCAACCCCAAGTCATAGTTTGAATTTGCAGAATTCAAATGGTTTGAATTCTGGTGTAGAATTTGAATGGGGTTTGATCATTTGAATTTGAAAAGGAGTTTGAATTCTCCACTTTGTATTGCCTCAAAAATATAGCAAACCAGCTCCAAAATTTCCAATTTTTGGCATGGCTGCTCATTCAAAGGTGGAGAACACATTTGTGAAACCAAATTTTCAAATTGAGGGAATTGGAATCTGAAACTGAATTTGAAATTCAGATTAGAGGGCTTCTCCTTTTAATCCCAAACAAATATTAAAACTCCTCCAAATGAGCTGAAATTTGGAAGGTTGAATATTTGGACTATGAAGATCCAAGTTGTGCATTTAGATCTCCATGTTTGGAAGTTTTGGTAAGTCTAAACCCTCACTTTGAACTCACACTTATTATACTTCAAGGTTTTAATTCCCCTCATTTTTCATAAGTGTACATGAGCTGAATTTTCTTGCTACCATTTTGGGGATTTTACATCCTTATTTCGTGTGCTATTACCAATGCGGCTCTGATACCACACTGTGATGGAGGGGGAGGTACGGCTTCTGCTGGCCACGTGGCGGGTCTGGAGCCCCTCCCGAGGAGGTGGGAGCTCCGGCCCTGCTGGACACGTGGGGCCTTCGGGTCCCGTCCCTGTTGAAGGGCCGAACCCTGAACCTTCCGGTCCTGCGCTGGAGTAGTCGATGGCTCCTTGCCCCCCACCTCATGCAGCCCCCGTAGCTATAACCTGGAGGTCCTGCACACAGGTAGAGGAAACATGATTCTCCTCAGGGGGATCCTCCCTTTCCCGTCTCTTAGTCTTATTCGGCTTATGGTCCTAGTCCGGTATACGGGACTTGGGCAATTCTGTGCGCGAGGCACTGGGGCTTCGGCTCCCTCCAAGGTCCGGGTACGACCGTCCGGCCCCTAGTATCGGACCGTACACCGGGGAAGCAGAGTGCACAGGCTTTGGGTACGGAACCAAGCAAAGTGGCTGTACTCCCCTGGACCTCCGGAGGGCAGGGTGCGCACGCTTTGGGTACAGAGCCGGCTAAGCGGGATATGCACCCTGGACCCCCCATGCACAGCACCGGCCTTTCCTGGAGGTGACCAACTGGCACCGCAACACCTGACTGGGGGAGGCCCGAGAGGCCCCCCTGGCCATCGGCAGGTGCCTCAAGCGCAACCGCCTTCGGCAGGATAGCAAATGCTGACTATGGATGAGCGCGGGAGAGAGGGAGCTAAATGCACGGTGAGCATACATAGAGAGTGCGATCATAAAAATTAATGCGTAATTTAAATGAGCACATGAGAGAGAGAGAGAGAAGTAGAACAGGTTTCTGTGTAAATGCCCATAGGGGGAAGTCAGGTTGTACATGGAGGCAACGGCCCGCCTCATTAAGAAGGGAAGCAAGACTCTACGCGCTTAGGGTCGGAACCAGGTCAAGCTGGACGTAGTCCTGGACCGTCCCTCTGAGACTTAGCTGCTCCGAGCGCTGTTCCTAGACTCTATGGGATTTATTACAGAAGGGTATGGCCCTGTTCTACTAACGCTCAGGAGGTAGGACTTACAGTGTTGTTCCATGCTATGGGTTTGGGAACGAATCCCATCCTTGGTTGAAAGGCATGTGTACCTGGGACGACAACTTTCGTGACTCGGAAGGGACCTTCCCGGCTGAGGGAGAGTTTATAGGTCCTTCACGGGAAAGTGTGTGCCGCGGCACCAGGTTGCCTTCTTGCAGGTCCCTGACGTGCTTGCTCCTTTGGCGGTAGTGCTAGAGCACCAGCCGAAACCGTGCGTTGTGGGGTGTCACCTGCAGCTGGGCCTCGTCGACGAGGTCGTCATCTTCATGCTGGAGCGGGTCCTGCGCGGCTTCTCCTGGGAGTCCCGGGGTATCCTCCCCTTCTGGCTAAGGCTTTCAAGGGGTAGGAGGACCCGGACTCTCTTTGGGAGACCCAAGGCGTCTTTCCCCTTCTGGCCAAGGCCTTCAAGAGGTTGGGAGACCCTGGGTGGCCCCCAGGAGGTACGGCCGAGGCACAGAGACGTGCACTCGGGTGGAGCTGGCCCGGTTCTGCACCGTCAGGGCTGGTGCTTGGGCTGCTGCAACTACTTGGAGCTTCTCCAAGGTTGATATCGCAGCAGCGCAGTCTCCACGGACTTTCCGGGGCGGCCGTAGTTGGCTACTGCCCCGGCTCGTCACCACCGGAGCTGGAGTCCTCACCGTTGTGCACCGTCTTTATGACGCGCTGAGGGTCCTGAAACCCCACCTGGTGGCCGACGCTGACTGAGGCGTCGACCTTCTGCTTGCCCTTCCTTTCAGGGAGGGGCGGAGCATCAGCTCTTAGCTGCCTCCCTTTGCGGAAGCGCTCTGCGAGCCTCTGGATGTACCAGCACTCGGCAGCAGTATGATTGCTGGTGCCATGCACGGGGCATAGCTCGCCTTGGTCACCATCTGTGGCCGGTGACTGTCGCTGCCTTTTGTCGGGGCGCGGCCTCCGAGCTCCACTGGGCGCCGCTGCTGCGGTAACGGGAGCCGCGGCCGGTGACTTCATCTTGCCACCGCCCCGGTTCTTGGTCTTCTTGCTGCCTCCATAGGAAGCAGCGCCAGATCCGGGTTGTCCTCCTGACTCGGAGGCTGGCAGAGAGTGTCAGTTCCGCCCTTCTGCTGCTCTGGCGCACTTGTCCGCCAGGCTGAAGAGCTCTGAGACGTCGCGGACCTCTCTGGTCGCGAGCTTCTCAAGCATCTTCTTGTCCCGGACGCCTTGCCGGAACACCACCACCACAGAAGCATTTTGGATATGTGGGATGGTGTTCCGTACCTGGGAGAACCGCTGGATGAAAGAGCGCAGCGATTGCCCAAGTTGTTGCTGGATGGCGTGGAGGTCGAGCTCCGTGCCAGGCCGGGTGTAGGAACTGCCGAAGTTGGCGGTGAACTGCCGGCAGAGCTCTCCCCAGGAAGTTATGGAACCATGGGGGAGGTTCATGAGCCAAGACCGGGCCGGGCCGGTCAAGGCGACGGGGAAGTAGTTGGCCATGACGGCCTCGTCCCCTCCTGCAGCAAGGACGGCGGTGGAGTAGATCTGGAGGAATTCCGCCGGGTTGACGCTGCCGTCGTACTTCTCGGGCAGGTGCGGCCGAAACTTGCGCGGCCATCTCGCGAAGCGAAGGTGGGGCGCCAGGGCCGCACATCCTGCTCCTGTTGCTGCAGGCGTTGGTGCCGCGAACGCTTGGTTCGCTGCTGGCACTGTGTACCCCGGTATGGGCAAGGCTGCGCCATAGACCGGGGGCGCCGTTTGCAGGGCATATGGCTGTGGCATATGCTGCGTGGCGTATGCCTGGGGCAGAGATCGCGTGGCGAAGGTCTGCGCCTCAGGCAGGGTCGAGGCTGACGTCATGCTGTCGTCGGCCTCTTGGTTGCGACGCCTTTCTCGTCGTCGCTCGAGGAACACTCGGGCATCTTGGCCCAAGTGGCATCGTTCCAGCTCTGTCCTCAGGTCTATCGATGGGAGCTTGGTGGAGCTGGAGTCCGCTGTCTGCCCGTCAACCGTTGGCGTGCACGTCAGTGACACAGCCGGTTGGCCGGGGCGTCGTCCCCGCCGAAGTCGAGGGTTTGCGGCGGCAACGACAAGACGGTCTACTTCAAGAATCCACTGCTGGGTCGCTGCCTGAGGCGCGTCCCCAGCAGGTGGATTACGCAGTAGCGCTCTTGCTGCAGCTAGCGCGCCCCCGTGGGGAACGCTCAGCGCTGCAGAAGATCTCACGCTAGCTGGAGCCTGCATTGCCGGAGTCAGCGTTGCCGGAGTCGGCTGCTGGCTTCCAGCTTGCGCCGACACACTCCGTCCTGAGTGTGTAGACACGTAATCCCCGCTAGTCACGGTCCGTCGTGAACGCGGGGGAGGAGAGCTTGCTGCTGAAGGAAGCTTCGTCATCTTCGTCGGCAGAAGCTCGTCGCGCAAGGGAAAATCCCCCTTCCTGGCGCGCCAAATGTCAAAGTGTGTGGTCGACACTTACCCCGGACCTGCTCTGGGCAGCCCGTGGAGGTTCTTTTTCGGAGGGGCTAGTCGCTTACGGAGAGCTTGAGCGTTAGGGAGGAGTAAGGGAGAAGCTTGACACGGCGAGTTTTACGTGGTTCGGGCCGCCGGAGCGTAAAACCCTACGTCCACGGTGAGCAGAGGTGCTCGCTGTATTGCTTGGTGCTCAGAACCGGAGTCCTGAGCTTGAGGGTGAGTAATGCCTAGGATGCGATTTCACAGAGTTTGAACCCTTGCTAACGTTGTCTACCCGAGCCTTTTATAGTCCAAGGCTCGAGCGACTTACAAGGGGGGGCCGGGACCCAACAGGTGGTCCCGGGGAGATTGCCTGCCAACTATCGTATCTGCAGTTATGTCGGTAGTTGTCTCTAGCGAAGGCTTCCGAGTCTTCGTTCTGCCGCCCTGCCCATGCCGCAAGCTAGTCGTAGTGGTTGATGACGGCGGGGGTGGCAGGGGATGTCTTGTCGCTGTGTTTATTGGCTGGCAGGTTCTTACACGGCGCGCCAGTCTGCGATGCGACTGGGCGCAACGGCACCTGACAGAGGCGTGCTCCGCATCTTCGCGTCTTAGGAAGGCGCGGGCCTTGAATACCTTGTACATGCAAGGTATGGTGCGTCTGTACGCCTGCTGCCTACCGCGCGGGGGCAGGCAGCGCCGTCCTGCTGGCCACGTGGCGGGCCCGGAGCTCTCCTCTGAGGAGAGGGAGGTCCGGCCCCGCGGGACACGTGGAGCCTTCGGACCTCTCCCCGCGGAGGGGGGTGGTCCGGCTTCTGTCGGCCATATGGCGGGCCTGGAACTCTCCTCTGAGGAGAGGGAGGTCCGGCCCCACGGGACACGTGGTGCCTTCGGAGCTCTCCCCGCGGAGGGGGGAGGTCTGGCTGCTGCTGGCCACGTGGCGAGCCCGGAGCTCTCCTCTGAGGAGAGGGAGGTCCGGCCCCGCTGGACACGTGGCGCCTTCAGAGCTCTCCCTGCAGAGAAGGGCGAGATCCTTAGGCATTTTCCCTTGTGTGAGGGGGTACCCCATATCGAGGGTACCGACAGTGCCCAAGCAGAACCCACGGCCGAACGGAAGAGCCAATCAAGGAAACCGTGAACAGCAGAACTACGCTCGCGGCAACGTTAACCATGTCTCTGCTGAGGAAGCACAACAGGCTGAGGACGTCATGATTGGTATGTTCCTTGCCAACTCCAACCCAGCCACCATTTTATTTGATTCTGGAGCATCACATTCCTTCATATCATCCAAGTATGTTGCCAAGTATAATCTACCCATATCATGCTTGAAATATACTATGTTGGTTAATTCTCCCGGTGGAGAGATGAGGACTAATATAGTATGTCCGAAAGTAAACCTTAAAATAAGGGGGGTAGACTTCCTTGCCAACCTCATTGTCTTGGATTCCCACGGGCTCGACATAATACTCGGAATGGATTGGTTAAGCAAGCACAACGGGGTAATCCAATGTGCTGAGAGGAGCGTGCAGTTGACAAACGAGCACGGAACCCGTATTGAGTTCGGGTCAGCCCAACCGGCAACCGAGAAGGCAACGTTGAACCACGTCGAAGGAGCAACATTGGACAACATTCTGGTGGTTCAAGAGTTTTCGGACGTGTTCCCGGAAGAACTTCCAGGTATGCCACCTGACCGGGACATTGAGTTTTCCATTGACCTAATACCCGGAACTGCACCTATAGCAAAGAGACCCTATAGGATGCCTGTCAACGAACTAGTGGAGCTCAAGAAGCAAATTTAGGAGCAGCTAGAGAAGGTTTTTATACGTCCAAGCTCGTCAGCATGGGGAGCCCCCGTGCTCTTCATAGACAAGAAGGATGGAACCCAAAGGATGTGTGTGGACTATAGGTCTCTCAATGAGGTGACGATCAAGAACAAGTACCCTTTGCCCGTATAGAGGACATGTTCGACCAAATGAAGGGAGCCCGAGTGTTATCCAAGATTGATCTTCGGTCGGGATAATTCCAACTGAATATTAAGCCCTCCGACATACCCAAGACTGCCTTTCGGACACGGTATGGTTCGTATGAATAATACCGTGATGTCTTTTGGGTTAACGAACACACCTGCATACTTCATGTACCCCATGAGCAAGGTCTTCATGGAGTACTTGGATAAGTTCATCGTGGTTTTCATCGACGACATCATGGTGTATTCAAAAAGTGAGGAGGAACATGAAGAACATTCGAGATTGACATTGCAAAAGCTGCGAGAGCATCAATTGTATGCCAAGCTCAGCAAATGTCAATTTTGGCTAAAGGAGATATCGTTCCTATAAAGGTCCCAAAATGTGAATACAAAGAAACATGAGTTTGCACAAATGTTGGAGTCATGTGTATGAAAAAGGGGCTTAGTTGAAACTTTTTCCCACATATGATAACATAGGTGAGATTCTTCTAAACAAACTTAGGGCTATTGCATGGATGGACCTAATGTGGATTAAAACCACAGAAATGAAGAGCTCAAGTGCAATGGAAGGGTTTAAAAATCAGTGATGAACTAAATGTAGATTCAAACTTCAAGTGAGGGGAAGACACAATGGAAATTCAAAAAACTGTTTGTGTCCAAACTATTGTTTGCAGCAGCTAACACAAGAATCAAGTGGCATATTTGGATTCCTTAGGTCCAAATTAGTGGGGAGGCAAAGTTTCATTTATTTTTGAAAAGATTTGCTGCCCATTTTTCCAAAGGGAGTCAAATGTGCAAAGAATTCAAATGAACATTTGAATTTGCATGGAATTTGTCCAAACTTGTCAAATGAGCTCAGTTTCCAATTTTCAAACAATTGGGTTGGATAATTGTCAAACTTTGGAGATATTTTGAGGAAAAGAGGTACTGAATTGTGGGGCCCACATGTCATAGGAATGAGTAGACTTAACACTTAAGTTTTCTCTCTGTTCCTCACTCCACCGAGGTGTAACCCCGGGGCGACACCGAGCGACCGCCCCCGTCGACCGAGTCTCCACCTCCTGCTCCAGCTAGCGCCGACCTGATCTTTACCCCGGGACCAGCTGCAGCACGTTGCCATCTTCGTTTTGATCGCGCGCTGGCTGTTCTTCTCGCGCGCAAACAGCAACCGGCGCTCACCGCCGCACTCCTTTCTCCCCGATCACGAGCCCCAACCAAGCCTCGGTTGTGCGCACCGGCAGTACAGAAAAGCAGCGCCTGCGCCTGCTCTACCACACCAGCCCCGCAACACCGAAGGCCCTAGCCTGTGGCGCGCACAATTCGGCAACCGGCGCCGAAAAACAGAGCTGTCCGTCGGAGAACCAGAGCTGGTCTCACGTGGACAGCCCCACCGAGAGCTTCTCAGGCCCGAACTAGAGCACCCTCGGATGCGCTGGGAGCCCCTGATGCTCGTCTCCGAAGCTCAAGCCATGAGATGACCTACCGGGCTCGAATTTGGGAAAAGATCGCCGTCGGGCACCATCCGACCTTCTGATACGGTAATACCAAATTCGATCGTCCCTCTCGTTCTTAGGCCGTGAAACCTTGCACACAGGTCCGCCACTAGCCGGCGATTAGCAGTCCTTCACAACCCTAGTTGGAAAGATGCACGTAGACCGCATGAAATCCAAAAGTTCCGACCTCAAACGCGGAGGAGGTTTCGGGTGCATGGTGAGACACCGTTAGCCGCCGGTCCCGAGCAGTTTTGAGGCTAGGTCGAGCATCCCCATAGTCCACTGGTGCTGTAGCGCCGTTCCACCGAGGTCTGGGCAGGCTAGGATGACCGGGCGACGTTACCGAACCGGTCCAGAGCCGCCGCGCTGTGGCCAGCTAGGTTAGAGCCATCGCCGGCCGGGGAAGAGGGTTCCATCGTGTTCAGCGCGTGAAATAAGGCCCTAGCGGCGAGGGAGGGCTCGGGGAATGGCCGGGAGGCTGGAATCCGTCGAACTCCGGCGAGCCCGGCGGCGCGCGGGCGCGGGGGCCGGAGGTAGAAGACGACCCGGCGGGTCCCGCCTGTCAGCGACCGGGAGTCGAAGTTCTGATCGGCTGTGGCGCGGGGATCGCATGTGGCGGCGCGGAAAATACCCTGTAGCCCCGTGTGGCTTGCCTCAGCGAGTGACACCTGTCCCCGGACCCACTGCCAGCATTTGAACATTTTGGAGAATTTCAGTTTTCAGTTCAAACTTTGAATGGCTACAACTTTGGGTAGGAGAATCCAAAAATTGTGAAACAAATTTTGTTGGATTCCCCTGATAGAGTACTATCCAAATGTAGAACCCAATTTGTATGAAACCCTTTAGTTAATTCTGTAAAATTCTTTAAAGCTTTTTAGCAAAAGAATTTTAGAGGGAGTTTGGTTAATCCAAAAATACTCAAATTTTGCCAGAATAGTCTTTAGGGTATTAGTGAAGCCCTGTAAAAGGTTCAGCTAAATTTGAGTTGATTTGATCAGGGAAATTTAGATTTGAAGGTACTGTATTCAATTGAATACATAAACACTTTCAGAGAATTTCCAAAACTTGGAAATTCAGTTCTGGGAAGTTCTTAGCTCCAAAAATGCTAGAAAAATTCATGCAAATTCTATGAGCTATAATTGAAATTTTAGTTCACTAATTTTTACATGAACATGGGTGTGATCTCAGAATTAATTCTTCTTTGCTTAATTGCTTAGAAAATTATTCTGAACAAACCACTCAATAAAAAGTGCTAATTTTTGGTCCAGTGGATTTTCTTGTGACAAGGAACTCACATGAAAATTCTCAGCTCCATTGGAGCCTTGGATCATCCCTGTTCTTTTTAACCTCTTGTAACACCCCAAATTTTGATTCAAAACTCTAAACCATGTTCAGAGGGGAATTTAAAAATTTTTGGACGTGTTGCATGTTTTGCAAAAATTCAAATTCAAACTGGAATTCAAATTATACTCAAAACAGAAAAGAAATGGAAAAAAAAAAGAGAAACGGGAAAAAACCGGCCAGTGGGCTGAAACCCACCAGCCGGCCCAGCTTTCCCCGCGCCAGCCCGCCCCCGCGCGCGCCGCGCTGCCTCTCACCGACGGGTGGGACCCACATGTCATCCCTAACCCTGAGCCCCCGCGACCCCGGACTTTTCCCCCAAGCTCGCGCGATCGCAACCGACCGGAAACCGCGTCCCGTCGCCCGAATTCTGGTCCCAGAGGACTCCAACTCGATCACAACAGACCCACCGCCCTCCCCCGGCTATAAAAACCCCCGATCCGATCAGTTTTTCCCACGCGATCGCCGATTTTTACTCCGGTGAGCACCGAGACTTCGCCGGTGAATTCTGGCCGATCTAAGCTCGGAAACTCTGATCTAACTCGCTGGTCTTGATCCACCGCCTCCGGGGAACTTTGCAGGTGCAGAAAACTCGGAGAGTTACGGTGTAAACGCAGCGCCGACGAGCTTCGCCGTGGTTTTGCCTCGGACCTCGTCGCCGATCACTTTCCAGGACCCCCGAGCTCGAGAAAACCCCCGAGGTGAGATCCCTGACCTCCCCTCTACCGATCTAGGCCATAAGATCACAGTTCTAGGCAGAATTCTCGAGGATCCGAAACTTTCCGGCGAGATCGCCGCTTCCCGCCGCCGTGCGCCGCTGGCAGCGCCGCCCGCGCTCGGTCAGAGCGACGTGGCCGCTTGTGCGCCGTTTATTTTAAATCGCACGGTAGGGTTTAAAACCCCGCGTACCGGTTCGATGTTATAATCTCAGCCGTCGGTTTAAAATCGGACGGTCCACGTCAGCCCCGCGTTATAAAGACTGAAATTCTTACGTGCTACCCCCTGGGGTTCTCTGGAATTGAGAGCTAGCCCCGGAAACTTCAGATCTAGCCCCTGGAACTCCAGAAAATCATGTAAATCCATTTAAAAATCAGTTTTAACCCCTGGACTTAATAAGAATTAGGAAAAACACCTCTGATAAGTGTAGCTAGACCCCTGGAAATTATGAAAATAATATTATAGACCCTGTAATGGGGTGAATTCATTATTTTAGCCCGGTTTAGTATTTAATTTAGGAAATTGAATATGTAACTAGTGTTTAAAAATTAAAAAGTGGGACAAACAAATTGTTAAAGTTAATTAAAAACTTTCTCAGTACTTAGAAAACTTTGGAGTGAGATAAAAATATATTTGTGGGCTAAAATAAATCTGTTTCATCTATTATTCACATTTATTAGTATAGGGACACATTTTTAAGTAAAGAATAGTTATAGAAAAATAGGGAAAATAATTATGAAATAGTCTACATCAGAATCCAAGGTCAAAATATGTTATTAAATTATTTAGGACCAGAAACTATTCTGTTTAGATGATGTGCATTACTAAATTTCATAATAAAGTACACATTTATGCATAAGAAAATAAATCTGAAAATATAGCAACTAGTAAATGATAAATGGAGTTTCTAGAATCCAAAGAATTCAGTTTAGGGTTGGTAGAAATTATGAAGGCACATATGGGGAAGAATAATACTTTTCATACACACTTGGTAGTAAAAAGGTGAAGTAGTTGAATATAAGAAAATTTATTTGAAACCCATATAAATAGTATGTAAGTATAAAGGTGGACACAAAAGTAGGAATCATATACACATGGTTAAAAGCTAATGCAAGCCACAACTTAACCCACATAAAATAACCACAACACATATAATGGTAAAGAACTTTTATAAATATGAATGTGTGGTTTGTATGAAGTAGAAGTGTGAACTATGTCTTATGATTGTTGTTTTTCTTTTGCTATGTGTGATGGTATGAAGTAGAACCTGTTCAAGAGCAAGTTAACCCTTTCCAAGATCAGGACTACCAATTTCAAGAGCAGCAAGAAGGAGGCAAGTGTCCTTGACCACTTTGATCCTATGCTAGGATGTGTAGATAGAATTATTTGCATTGTCAAGTTAAATATGAAACCCATGCTAGGAATTTTCCCTAGAATTGCATTACCTTGTTTCCTTGAAGCTTGGGTTGGGATTTATTTTGTCATGTCATTTATACACATGCATATGCTTAGCCATGCTTAGAATGGGATATTTGGGATATGAGATCATCAGTTTATATTACCATACTCTTGAATGAGACATTGTGAGTTATGTAGAGGTAGGGATCAAGGCAAGTTGGATGTTTTGGTTGTGTGCTGGGTGCACGAGACTTGGGTTTGTGTTTAGTACTTGCCTGGATCCTAAGGACCGGTTCATGGAGCATGTAACCCGGCTTTACAGTGCCAACCACATGCTGAGATGGGGCAGCTTGGCCAATTAATTAGGTGTATCCCCGGCGTAGTATGGGTGTGATGGATGGTGCGGGGAGTAGGTGTCAGCTGGACTACCATATGAACCGCAAGGCTCAAGAGGGGGCCACTGCAGCGGGGTTGGAGCCTCTTGTATGCTGTTAGGGGTGAAACCTCAGTGGGCCCACGCTCGTCGGGAATCCCTTTGTAAAGGCTTCGTAGTGATCTCTTGGCCGCACACCTGGGAAGTGTGAATGTGGATCGTAGCCACTGGCATAATGGAGGTTCTTTTAGTCCACCCGGCAACGGGGGATGAAATCACTACTTGTGGGTACAGTGGTACAAACTCTGCAGAGTCAAAACTGTCTTGACAGCCGTGCTCACGGTTAAGAGCGGCCTGGACTTATTCATGATTAGAGGAGTGATGGTTGTTGGAAGTTGTGGATGTTAAGCAGGGAGCTTAACATTGGAAATGATGTTATGGTTATTTGGATTATGATGATGGGATGGGAGATTGGGACCATTTCACCTGTGTAATAATGTAGGTGCTTAATAAGCTAAGGTGATAGGTATTAATTGCGTAGTGCTTTAACCATGAGTTCAACCTCTCCTTGTTCTAGCCATGCATGATATAATTTTCCCACACTTGCTGAGTACCATTGGTACTCAACCTTGCATATTTGTTGGTTTATATTGCTGCTCAGGTCAATATAATGAGGTGGTGTATAATGACCAAGATTTTGGACCCGAGGAAGGCTTTTAGGTTCATGAAGACCCCCGGGCAACGCCTGTGATGGAGCCCTAAAGAATAATATTCCGCTGCTAGTTTATTTACTTGTGATGAAGCATTAGTATCCATTGAGACATTTGCGATGTAAGACTTATTTATATTCGACACCTGGCTTGTAATAAATGATGCTTCACTATTTGTCATCACATGTATGAGAAAATGATCCTGGCATACATGTGATATTCACTTGGTTGTTTCTTCGGAAAAACCGGGTGTGACAGAGGTGGTATCAGAGCCAAGGTTGCCCGTAGGAACATGGACCTAGGTAGAAATGGACGTATTTAAGGGCCCTATTTTCTTAAAAACTATTTTCCAAGGTGTGGGTGGAAAAGTGTTATTAAAGGAGTCATTTTCTTCATCTTACCCCAACTTTCATTCAAAATAGGATTTTTGTTTGAGAATTTATCTAACTTAATTTTTAAATTCTTTTGTTTTAGATGGTTCGCATGATTCGCACCGCTCGTAAGTCCACAGGAGGGAGAGTTCCCATAGTGGCCCTTGCCGAAAGAGAGGAGAGTCGTCCCGTGACGTACCTTTCCTACGGATTGGCAGTTGGAGATTTGTTGCGCCGTCTTCGACGTATGCTCGAAGCCGCCGGCAATACGGGCAAGCTAATCATCCACTATAACTCCACCAGGACCATCCGTGAGAAGAGGGAAGAATGGAGTTCGGAGATGAGGATTATACACGAGAATCAGCTGCTTAAGATTCACCACTCTCCAGCTTGTCGAGCAACACAAGTTGACGCGGAGAAAGATGTCACCTGGGAGGCCATCACCTGCCAGAGTCACATTTATCGTCGCCACTTGGACAAAACTGAGTACATGTATGTCCTCCAATGTGAGAGTGGTACCACAGAGTACAAGTACCCACCGGTGCAGCAAGGGACTTCCCATGAGCACATGGACTTGTGCTTGGAGGATGCTGCTATGCTCAGCACTCGACTGCAGGAGTGTCAACAAGAGCTTCAGGATGTCCGAGACACCCTGAAGGAAACGGAGGCGTTGCTGCGAGCTTGCTTAAAGGCGAGAGAAAGAGGAGATGGGAATGAACTGTGTGTCACCGTGAATGATACATGGACTCCTGACTCCCCAGATCACCGAGCGATCAAGCGTCGTCGCACTTCTCCACCAGCAGCCTCCCCACCCAAAGCAGAGCCAGAAGGTAGCCGAAATGAGGAGGAAGATCCCGAGGAGCCAGCTCAAGAGGACGAGTAGTGTAGAGTCTTTCCCCTAGCTAGCAAGAGGTCGAGTAGTCAAGTCGTTACGTAGTTAATGGTGTGATGATGCTTGGTGTGTGACGTGAGTTGTGGAAGCCATGAGCAATTGTCCACAACCTCGTCTTCAGATTGTTTTGCTTTGGTGTGTGAACCCACAGGAAATAATAGTGCATTTAGTTGGTGTGAGATATGAACCCTCGTAAAAGCATAACAAAGCCTCAACACTTCAAAGTACCAACAAATGAAAGTAGTAAGATGATACCAAATGGTATCAAATTAACATTTGTTGATTCTGCCAGATGGCCGGAAGAGGAAAAGGACGTGCTGCCAACCCCGCCAACAACAATGATGAGGCATGCAACCCTCATCTTTCTGGAGGCCAGGACAGGGGTGGTCGCCGTGAAGAAGTTGATCCTCTCCACCAAATGCTGGAGAATCAAAATCAGCTTATCCAGAACTTGACTCAAGTGGTGGCCAACTTGCATCAAGTTCCGCCTCCACAAGCTGCACCACGCCAACCAAGGTTGAGTGAGTTTCTAGGAACTCAACCTCCAAGGTTTGCAAGTGCTGCTGAACCTCTGGAGGCAGATGATTGGCTGAAGACCATTGAAAGTAAGATGAGGATAATCCAATGCCAAGGGTATGAGAGGGTGCTGTTTGCCTCTCATCAATTGCAGGGACCTGCTGCTGATTGGTGGACCGCCTACGTGGCCGCCCATCATGACCCTGAGAACATCACTTGGGAAGAGTTCAAGCGTAGCTTCCGCAACCACTACATCCCAAGAGGTGAACTCAAAAACAAGAGGAAAGAGTTTCTGGGACTGCAGCAGGGAAACATGACGGTGAGGGAATACCTCACTAAATTTACTCAACTATCCCGTTATGCTCCACGAGACATAGAGACTGATGAGCAGAAACAAGATTGTTTCGTGGAAGGACTTACCGCAGAGATGCAGTGTGCAATGTCCTCCAATGAGTATGAAAGCTTTCAAAAGATGGTGGACAGAGCATTTGTGGTGGAAAGGAAGCTAAAGGCCCTGGAAAATGAGAATAAGAGGAAGGCTGGGTGGTCACATCAAGCCTCAGGGAGCAACACCCGCCCACGTTTGATGCAGCAACCTACGGGGCAGACAAGCCGTGCTGCGGTACCCTATTCAGCACCAAGAGGGTACAACCCAAACTACAGGCCACCCGCAGCACCAGCACAGCCGCAACGCCAGTTTGTGCAGCAGCCTCGCCCCGCATATCCACCTCGACCAGCAGTGCAAGGACCCCCGAACCAACCCCAAGACAACAAAGGCCAAGCACCTAAGGTTGGGGTGCAATGTTTTAGCTGTGGTGAAGTGGGGCACTATGCCCATAAGTGCCCAAAGAAGAAGCCCGCGCAGCCACAACAGCAGAATGTAATGAGAGGACGGGTGAACCACGTCACTATGGAGGAAGCACAAGAGGCGCCCGACGTGGTAGTTGGTAAGTTTCCTGCCAATTTACACCTTGCAACTCTGCTGTTTGATTCTGGTGCTACCCACTCGTTCATTGCTCAAGGGTTTGTTAAGAAGCATGACCTAGCAACCACACAAATGAACCATATGCTAGCCGTAAACTCTCCAGGTGGAGAAATAAGGACGAGACAAGTGTGTCCCAAAGTGAGCCTAGACATTAATGGGGTAGTATTTACTGCTAACCTCATAGTGATAGATTCACAAGGGATAGATATTATTTTGGGTATGGATTGGTTGACCAAACATAAAGGAATCATCCATTGTTCGACCAGAACGGTGGAACTAACTCACCCCAGTGGTACCAGAGTAAAGTTCATAACAATACACGAGCCTAGGAGGGACATCAAATTAAATCAAGTGGAGGTGAAAGTTGAGGAAATCAGGACTATCAGGGAATATCCAGATGTTTTTCCGGAGGAATTGCCAGGTATGCCTCCCGACCGTGACGTGGAATTCGCAATTGAGCTAGTACCAGGAACAGCCCCGATATACAAGAGACCTTATCGAATGGACTCCAAGCAGCTAGAAGAGCTCAAGGATCATTTGAGAGAATTGACGGAGAAGGGGTATATTCGCCCTAGTTCCTCACCCTAGGGAGCTCCGGTGATATTTGTGCCCAAGAAAGACGGAACCCAAAGGTTATGCGTGGATTACCGTGCCTTGAATGAGGTAACCATCAAAAACAAGTACCCATTACCCCGCATTGAAGACTTGTTTGATCAGTTGAGGGGAGCTTGTGTGTTCTCGAAAATTGATCTCAGATCGGGGTACCACCAACTCAAGATAAGGCAATCTGATATTCCCAAGACAGCTTTCGTATCTCGGTACGGACTGTATGAATACACTGTCATGCCTTTTGGGCTAACCAATGCCCCGGCATATTTCATGTACCTCATGAACAAGGTATTCATGGAATATCTGGACAAATTTGTGGTGGTTTTCATAGATGATATTCTCGTCTTCTCCAAAAATGAAGAAGAACATGAGAAACATCTAAGGTTGGTGTTACAGAGGCTGAGAGAACACCAACTATATGCCAAGTTGAGCAAGTGTGAGTTTTGGCTGAAGAGAGTTCCCTTTTTAGGACATATAATCTCGGAGGGAGGAATCTCCGTAGATCCCGCCAAAATCGAGGATATCCAGAAGTGGAAAACCCCTGAAAATGTCGGGGAAGTTCGAAGCTTTTTGGGATTGGCTGGATACTATCGACGGTTTATTGAGGGATTCTCCAAAATCTCGAGACCTCTCACCAAACTGTTGGAAAAGGGAATCACATTCACCTGGACGCCACAGTGCGATACGAGCTTTCAGGAGCTAAAGAAAAGATTGACAACAGCCCCAGTGCTGGTTATGCCAGATATGCAGAAGAATTTCACAGTGTACTGCGATGCCTCTGGAAATGGGTTGGGATGTGTTCTCATGCAAGAAGGACATGTCGTGGCTTATGCGTCCCGGCAGCTTCGGAAGAACGAGAAGAACTATCCTACACATGACCTAGAACTAGCTGCAGTGGTACACGCGTTGAAAATTTGGCGGCACTATTTGATGGGGAAGAGGACAGAGATATATATGGATCATAAGAGTTTGAAGTACATATTCACACAGCCAGATCTCAATCTCCGACAAAGGAGATGGTTAGAGCTAATCAATGACTTTGATGTGGGCATCAACTATCATCCGGAAAAGCAAACGTCGTGGCCGATGCTTTGAGTCGGAAAGTGCAGGTCAATAAGTTGAGCTTGAGGGACATGCCTGCAGAATTGAAGGACGAGGTTATAAGACTCAATCTATGTCTAGTAAATAGTGGTGAAGCCATCGCCATGGAAGTGGACTCCACACTTGAGCGAGACATACGCGAGGGCCAAAAGAATGATGAGAAGATACAAGAGATCAGACAGCTCATTAAGGAAAATAAAGCTCCTGGTTTTAGAGAGGATGAACAAGGAACGGTGTGGCACGGGAAAAGGATCTGTGTGCCAGAAGTAAAGGAGATCCGTGAATTAATTTTGAAGGAGGCTCACGATTCCGACTATTCCATTCATCCTGGGAGTACGAAGATGTACCAGGACCTCAAAGGCAGGTATTGGTGGTATGGCATGAAGCGAGAGGTCGCGGAACATGTTGCCCTATGTGACACATGTCAGTTGGTGAAAGCTGAACATCAACGGCCCGCGGGATTATTACAACCACTAAAAGTGCCTGAATGGAAATGGGAAGAAATCAGCATGGATTTTGTTGTGGGATTGCCTAGGACCCAATCCGGGTATGATTCAATATGGGTCATTATTGATAGGCTAACCAAGGTAGCTCATTTCATCCCTGTGAAAGAAAGCTACAACGGATCCAAATTGGCAGAATTATACATGTCAAGGATTGTATGCTACCATGGAGTGCCAAAGAAGATAGTGTCGGACCGAGGGACACAGTTCACCTCGAGGTTTTGGCAAAAGCTGCATGAAACCATGGGAACCCATCTGAATTTCAGCTCTGCCTATCATCCTCAAACTGACGGGCAGACGGAGAGAACCAATCAGATCCTTGAAGATATGTTAAGGGCATGTGCACTCAAAAACAATAGGAGTTGGGACAAGAACCTACCGTATGCGGAGTTTTCCTATAACAACAGTTATCAAGCTAGTATGAAGATGTCACCGTTTGAAGCTTTGTATGGAAGGAAGTGCAGAACTCCCCTATTTTGGAACCAAACAGGAGAAAGTAAAGTGTTTGGTCCAGAAGTGCTACAAGAAGCCGAAGCGAAGGTGAGGGAGATTCGCAACAACTTGAGGATAGCACAAACACGCCAGAAGAGTTATGCTGATGTACGAAGAAGAGAACTCGTTTTCAACGTGGGAGACTATGTTTATCTCAAGGTGTCCCCTATCAGAGGACTTCGTCGGTTCAAGGTGAAAGGGAAGTTGTCGCCTCGATACATCGGACCCTTTCAAGTTTTGGAAAGAAAAGGCGAAGTGGCGTACCAACTAGAGTTACCGGTTCATCTATCGGACGTGCACGATGTATTGCATGTGTCACAACTCAAGAAATGTCTGAGGACGCCTGAGGAGGTGTTACCCATGAATGAAGTGGATGTAGCTGAAGATTTGTCTTATGCCGAGCAACCATACAAGATTTTGGAGACAATGGAACGCCTCACCAGAAATAAAAGAATCCGGATGTGCAAGGTGCAGTGGAAGCATCACTCAGAAGAGGAAGCCACCTGGGAACGGGAAGATGAGCTCAAGGCACAATTTCCGGAATTGTTTTCTTAGAAACACCAATCTCGAGGACGAGATTTCTTTTAAGGGGGGTAGAGCTGTAACACCCCAAATTTTGATTCAAAACTCTAAACCATGTTCAGAGGGGAATTTAAAAATTTTTGGACGTGTTGCATGTTTTGCAAAAATTCAAATTCAAACTGGAATTCAAATTATACTCAAAACAGAAAAGAAATGGAAAAAAGAAAAAGAGAAACGGGGAAAAACCGGCCAGTGGGCCGAAACCCACCAGCCGGCCCAGCTTTCCCCGCGCCAGCCCGCCCCCGCGCGCGCCGCGCTGCCTCTCACCGACGGGTGGGACCCACATGTCATCCCTAACCCTGAGCCCCCGCGACCCCGGACTTTTCCCCCGAGCGCGCGCGATCGCAACCGACCGGAAACCGCGTCCCGTCGCCTGAATTCTGGTCCCAGAGGACTCCAACTCGATCACAACAGACCCACCGCCCTCCCCCGGCTATAAAACCCCCCGATCCGATCAGTATTTCCCACGCGATCGCCGATTTTTACTCCGGTGAGAACCGAGACTTCGCCGGTGAATTCTGGCCGATCTAAGCTCGAAAACTCTGATCTAACTCGCTGGTCTTGATCCACCGCCTCCGGGTAACTTTGCAGGTGCAGAAAACTCGGAGAGTTACGGTGTAAACGCAGCGCCGACGAGCTTCGCCGTGGTTTTGCCTCGGACCTCGTCGCCGATCACTTTCCAGGACCCCCGAGCTCGAGAAAACCCCCGAGGTGAGATCCCTAACCTCCCCTCTACCGATCTAGGCCATAAGATCACAGTTCTAGGCAGAATTCTCGAGGATCCGAAACTTTCCGGCGAGATCGCCGCTTCCCGCCGCCGTGCGCCGCCGGCAGCGCCGCCCGCGCTCGGTCAGAGCGACGTGGCCGCTTGTGCGCCGTTTATTTTAAATCGCACGGTAGGGTTTAAAACCCCGCGTACCGGTTCGATGTTATAATCTCAGCCGTCGGTTTAAAATCGGACGGTCCACGCCAGCCCCGCGTTATAAAGACTGAAATTCTTACGTGCTACCCCCTGGGGTTCTCTGGAATTGAGAGCTAGCCCCGGAAACTTCAGATCTAGCCCCTGGAACTCTAGAAAATCATGTAAATCCATTTAAAAATCAGTTTTAACCCCTGGACTTAATAAGAATTAGGAAAAACACCTCTGATAAGTGTAGCTAGACCCCTGGAAATTATGAAAATAATATTATAGACCCTGTAATGGGGTGAATTCATTATTTTAGCCCGGTTTAGTATTTAATTTAGGAAATTGAATATGTAACTAGTGTTTAAAAATTAAAAAGTGGGACAAACAAATTGTTAAAGTTAATTAAAAACTTTCTCAGTACTTAGAAAACTTTGGAGTGAGATAAAAATATATTTGTGGGCTAAAATAAATCTGTTTCATCTATTATTCACATTTATTAGTATAGTGACACATTTTTAAGTAAAGAATAGTTATAGAAAAATAGGGAAAATAATTATGAAATAGTCTACATCAGAAGCCAAGGTCAAAATATGTTATTAAATTATTTAGGACCAGAAACTATTCTGTTTAGATGATGTGCATTACTAAATTTCATAATAAAGTACACATTTATGCATAAGAAAATAAATCTGAAAATATAGCAACTAGTAAATGATAAATGGAGTTTCTAGAATCCAAAGAATTCAGTTTAGGGTTGGTAGAAATTATGAAGGCACATATGGGGAAGAATAATACTTTTCATACACACTTGGTAGTAAAAAGGTGAAGTAGTTGAATATAAGAAAATTTATTTGAAACCCATATAAATAGTATGTAAGTATAAAGGTGGACACAAAAGTAGGAATCATATACACATGGTTAAAAGCTAATGCAAGCCACAACTTAACCCACATAAAATAACCACAACACATATAATGGTAAAGAACTTTTATAAATATGAATGTGTGGTTTGTATGAAGTAGAAGTGTGAACTATGTCTTATGATTGTTGTTTTTCTTTTGCTATGTGTGATGGTATGAAGTAGAACCTGTTCAAGAGCAAGTTAACCCTTTCCAAGATCAGGACTACCAATTTCAAGAGCAGCAAGAAGGAGGCAAGTGTCCTTGACCACTTTGATCCTATGCTAGGATGTGTAGATAGAATTATTTGCATTGTCAAGTTAAATATGAAACCCATGCTAGGAAGTTTCCCTAGAATTGCATTACCTTGTTTCCTTGAAGCTTGGGTTGGGATTTATTTTGTCATGTCATTTATACACATGCATATGCTTAGCCATGCTTAGAATGGGATATTTGGGATATGAGATCATCAGTTTATATTACCATACTCTTGAATGAGACATTGTGAGTTATGTAGAGGTAGGGATCAAGGCAAGTTGGATGTTTTGGTTGTGTGCTGGGTGCACGAGACTTGGGTTTGTGTTTAGTACTTGCCTGGATCCTAAGGACCGGTTCATGGAGCATGTAACCCGGCTTTACAGTGCCAACCACATGCTGAGATGGGGCAGCTTGGCCAATTAATTAGGTGTATCCCCGGCGTAGTATGGGTGTGATGGATGGTGCGGGGAGTAGGTGTCAGCTGGACTACCATATGAACCGCAAGGCTCAAGAGGGGGCCACTGCAGCGGGGTTGGAGCCTCTTGTATGCTGTTAGGGGTGAAACCTCAGTGGGCCCACGCTCGTCGGGAATCCCTTTGTAAAGGCTTCGTAGTGATCTCTTGGCCGCACACCTGGGAAGTGTGAATGTGGATCGTAGCCACTGGCATAATGGAGGTTCTTTTAGTCCACCCGGCAACGGGGGATGAAATCACTACTTGTGGGTACAGTGGTACAAACTCTGCAGAGTCAAAACTGTCTTGACAGCCGTGCTCACGGTTAAGAGCGGCCTGGACTTATTCATGATTAGAGGAGTGATGGTTGTTGGAAGTTGTGGATGTTAAGCGGGGAGCTTAACATTGGAAATGATGTTATGGTTATTTGGATTATGATGATGGGATGGGAGATTGGGACCATTTCACCTGTGTAATAATGTAGGTGCTTAATAAGCTAAGGTGATAGGTATTAATTGCGTAGTGCTTTAACCATGAGTTCAACCTCTCCTTGTTCTAGCCATGCATGATATAATTTTCCCACACTTGCTGAGTACCATTGGTACTCAACCTTGCATATTTGTTGGTTTATATTGCTGCTCAGGTCAAGATAATGAGGTGGTGTATAATGACCAAGATTTTGGACCCGAGGAAGGCTTTTAGGTTCATGAAGACCCCCGGGCAACGCCTGTGATGGAGCCCTAAAGAATAATATTCCGCTGCTAGTTTATTTACTTGTGATGAAGCATTAGTATCCATTGAGACATTTGCGATGTAAGACTTATTTATATTCGACACCTGGCTTGTAATAAATGATGCTTCACTATTTGTCATCACATGTATGAGAAAATGATCCTGGCATACATGTGATATTCACTTGGTTGTTTCTTCGGAAAAACCGGGTGTGACACCTCTTTAGGTGATCAATATAAAAGAGGGGGGGAAACCACTTAGCACTTAATCAAGTGTTTAGATACCAACCCAAACCACTAGCACCAGTTTCATTTTAAATTCTTAAACAGAGTTCCAGTTTTGTAACTTGTTGTTAGAACTTTTAGCAAAGTCTTTAGAATTAAACAATATGCATATTCTTCACATGTAGTGTCTACGTGGAAGAGTTGAAATCATCGGAGTAGAAATAAAGGAAGGAGGAAAGAGGTTGATCAAGCACCAAGTGATCTTCACTAACTGCATATATATATAAGTCACCTGAAAAACTAAGGCAAGCCCCGGTTTGCATCAAATTTACAAGTTTTTATTTGTATTCACTTCATACGTCTAGCATTATATTTATTGCATTACGTCTAGATGGTATGAAATCCCAAATGCATGACCCAGAAAACCCTGGAGTTTAATGTAGGATATGTTATCAATTAATTATAACTGCTGATCTCAACAAAAGTGGATTAAAAGAGGCAAACCTCGAGTGGGCAGATTCCTACTCGTGAACAGGGATTTAGGGGGATCAATCGGAAGAGTTGGGAATTGATCCTCATAGTTGGAATGGAGACCGGACAGTGGATGGAAGGTCAAGGACGTGGTCCTGTGAGCCTAGTCTATGTCTGAGTCGATTAAGGCCTGTTCTCGTGTGCGGCGCGTTGGGCAAGTTTGAGTTGTGTACCGGATGCATACTGGCTATATGGGACCCAGGAAACCGATGTAACATGTTAACCTGGGTGTCGAGGCATACCTCACCGTCTGATGCCGATGCTGAAAGGATAGAGAAGTCGGCTCTACGAGGGTTTGCCGTAGAGAGACTTAATCCCAGTCGGTGGGACCGGTTCGACATTTGGGTGTCGTGTGAAAGGTTGCCACGTACAGCGTCAGTGACGGTTGCTGTGTGCAACATCGAGTACGGGCGTACGTGTCGTGTCAGCCGGGTGTTTTTGATTGCAATAACCGTCGCTCGCGGTAGTGAGCATACTTGTTCTCTGCGTCGTGACGTAGTAATAAACCGGGAAACGTTTAACATGCTTCGTGGGTAATCCTCATAATGGAGATGAGGAATGATCAACACTTCACTAAATTTAATTTCCACATTAGGCTAGAAGCGTCGAGGCAAAGCGTTTCTTGTTTGATTGTGGAGTCTCGACGTTGATGGTGCAAGGTCAGTATGAGTCTAGGGTAGCTCACTAAAGTTACTTTCATCTCGGGCAAGTGACATCGAGATGAAGCGTTTCTTGTTTGATTGTGGAGTCTCGATGTAAATTGCGCGAGGGCTATAAAAGTTGCTTAAAACTTGAAGTAAGGACTCCCCTTTAGCTCAAGTTCATCGTTTGTGCAAACTTCTATAATCAGCCCTCTATTTTCATCATGTAGAGTATCATGACTAGGGTGACGGGTCAGTCTTGCTGAGCTTCGTGCTCACAGATACTACCTAAGTTGTTTTGCAGGTAATAACTGTAGGCTGATATGTACGGGTGCCCGATGAGACTCGGAACTTCCCGAGTGGTGAACTCATGGCGACCCCTGCCGCTGCTATTATGACAGTGTTGCTAGCGAGAAGGGTCCGCGGACTGGACACCTTCTCTGTTGCTTAGCATAGGTATGAGACGTGAGTTGTAATAGTCTTCCGCTGTAGTTTATTTTGAGAAGTATTTGTAAAATCAACACTTTGTAAGCTTCCGCTTGTTTTATGTAATATGATGTTTTATTATGTGTGCTTTTGGGTACCGCATCGCACGGCACCACCCAATGCGATTCCCGGGCGAGGTGTCCCGTCCCCGTTAGTGATCGGGACGGCGGGGTCCTCACAGCGTGGTATCAGAGCCGCATTGGTAATAGCACACGGAATAAGGATTGTATTACGACAAAAACTTAGGATACGGCGAGGAAACGGTATTAGGCCCACATAAGGACTATAGTAGTATAGTTACTTAAAGTGGCAGCGCTAACATACTTGTTATAATTCTGAAATTTTTATTACGTAACGACGCACCTACGCTCAGGTAAACATGGTAAGGAACGCCACCGAAAGCGGATCAATTTCGGTTAGCTCCCCTGACGAGGAAAGTGGTTCAGGGCTAGGTCTCACAGCTTGGTGTGAGACGTTAATATGAACTCTTGGACTCTTCATGTTCCTGAGCTCATATGGAACGCTGATCCCTAGCGTGCATTAGGCAAGTAAGTGGAGACCCCATCGCGTGGTCAGTAACGCGAGAGTGTGTTCGTCTGGAAGTAGCCCAGGAGGACATATGCAGCGCTTGCCATCGGCGTGCCCTGCAGGGCAGTAGGTGGTATCCGTTGGGTTGATAACATTCCCAACCGTGACGACCCATTCATGACATACTCGGGTTCCCCGTCGTGTGGTGTTGAAACACGATCACGTACCTTGAGACGTGACTTAACTCAAGGACGGCCGTATGACAATGATACGGGCGTTTGTATTTACTTTCAATTATAGAACTGCCTGAAATGAGAAAAACTTTGAGTGCACCACTATTGAGTGATCTTCTGCAGGTACTAACCACGTACGTATCCCGTGTAGTACACGTGTGCGAGAGACCGTTTAGTGCCACTGATAAAACGGATATGCCAGTATAATCCGGTTTAGGATTTTCTTTTGGTGAGGAACGTAGTACCGACATGCTTCTTACGGTGCATCGACACCGTAGTACACTTATAACCTCTTCCCTATGAAGAAATGATTTATGAGCTAACTTTCAACTAAAAATAGAAGTTTGAAACGAATATTAGTTACTGAACTCTTCTTTTGAACTAAGATTCAAATGAGAGAGTGTCTAGGTGTTAAAGATTTCAAAAACAGAGTGCTCTGTTTCTGGCAGAAAATTTTGCTGGACTTTTACAGAGCATAACTCTGAGTAGCTTTAACCAATTAAGGTGTATGATACAGTTCTGGAAATATTTTCAAGTGCTCTACAACTTTCTTGTAGACCTCCAGAGCAAAATCACAGATTAAGTTGGTGAAAAGTTCAGTTGAAGGCAAACTGTTCAGAACCAGGACAGTAACAAAGCCTCTCTGAACCTTTCTATTTTTAAGCCATAACTTCCTGTAGAAAAAAAATCCCTAGGAGGCCTTTGGATACTCGTTGGAAAGATATTAAAGTTAACTTTAACTTTGATATTCAACTTGAGTTACGAAAGTGCTTTTAACTGGATCAGAATCTGATCTGTTTGAGGACCAATCAGTCGGCTTGTAAATCCTTGCTGTAGATACATCAGTTTGCGCCTAAATCATTTTGCTTACATGTTGAGGTTTCATTATCAGTGTTACACTACTTTGTTTATGGAATAAATCAAGTGATAGTGTTGAATTGATAATGAACTCTTGCAATTGCAGAATGGTGCGAACTCGTTCCGTGAGTGAGGTGGGTGGTTCCAGTGGTGGTCGTGGTGATAACTCTCCACGGCGGGAGCAGCGAGCTCCGCAACAGCAGCCTCCACCAGGACCTTTACCCACGGTCACAATGGCGGACATTCTGGCCGCCATGACGGGTGCAAGCGATGAGCAAACCAACTTGCTCCGCACCCTGGTGATGAATACATCCCGTCAAGGGGGATGTCAAGACGAAGACTTGCGCCAACCGCAACTGAATTCCTATGCTGAGTTCTTGGCAACTCAACCACCGTTTTCATTGAATCTGAAGATCCTCTGGTGGCGGATAGCTGGATCCGTACCATTGAATCTAAGTTCGGGTTGCTTCAATGCACCGAACATCAGAAGGTTTTATACGCAGCGCAACAACTTCACGGGTCCGCCAGTGCATGGTGGGCAAATCAACTCGCCTCCTTACCAGATGGACATGACGTTTCATGGGCAGAATTCCGGAAGACGTTTCTGGCGTATCATGTTCCGTCCGGAATAATTCAGCGGAAACTCAAGGAGTTCCTGGCCTTAAAACAAGGAGGGAGGGGTGCATACGAGCATTCGCGAGTGTTCAACAAGCTGGCGCAGTATGCGCCTCAACATGTGAACACCGAAGCACAAAAGTGTGAGTGGTTCTTCCGCAGCCTCAATCCCAAGCTAAAGGAGAGACTCGTTTTAGCTGATCAAAAGAACTTCAACGAATTGATGAGTACTGCCATCATGGTTGAAGATGCTCAGCGGGAAGTTCAGGCTGAGAAAATAAAGAACCATGTACCACCGGAGAGTAGCAGTAGTGCTCCTCAGAAATATCGGGTGGTAGACAGTACCTTGAACTGTCAGCTGATGCAGTCGGCTCGACGACTCCAGCAATATTCCGGTCGTTTGTCCCAATACTCTGAATTCGGAAAGCTGCAACAACGGTATAGGCAGCCATGTTATTCTGCTCCTCAAGTGTTCTTGCCGCAGCAGAATACCACTAATGTCCATGCACAGAGCAACCAGGAACCGGCTGAGAAACCGTGCTTCACGTGCGGTTATTTGGGTCACATTAGCAGGAAGTGTCCAGAAAGGACACACCATAGAGAAACTACACCGGGGCGGGGTATAAATCAACCCCGTGCTCAGCTTCAAGGAACAGCACCAAAACCCGGGTGCATTTATCATACACCCCTAGAGGATGTGCCAGATGGGGCACCTGTACTAGCGAGAATGTTCACCTTCAATGGACTGCCCGTGTTAATTTTATTTGACTCTGGAGCTACACACAATTTCATCAGCAGGTTGTTTGTGTGCAAAGCTGAGCTCTCCACCTCTACACCGAAGGATCACTATCTTATCCGCTCACCTGGTGGAAATATAGCCGCTAATGAAGTAGTGATCAAAACACCCTTGTGCTTAGGTGGAAACTTATACCCCACCACCCTCATTGTGTTAGAGGGGCAGAAGATCGACGTGATTCTAGGAATGGCGTGGATGAACTACCATGGGGCTGTTCTTGATATTGGCCCACGGATGGTTAGTTTGGACTCTCCAATCTATGGTATCCAAACGCTCATACTTGAAGCCGTGGATTCTAAAAATCCAGTGGTATACCACAGTGTGACCACGAAACTGGAGGATATTCCAGTGGTCCGTGAGTACCCCGATGTGTTTCCCGACGATCTTCCAGGGATGCCGCCTGAGAGGGATGTGGTATTTAAGATCGAGTTAGCACCGGGAACCACACCAGTATCTCGGAGGCCATACAAAATGTCTCCGAAGGAATTAGCGGAACTGAAAGAACAGCTAAAGGACTTAATGGACAAAGGGTTCATCCAACCGAGCTCATCGCCATGGGGCTGTTCAGCCCTCTTTGTGAAGAAAAAGGATGAGTCACTTCGATTATGTGTGGATTATCGGCCGCTGAATGCAGTGACGATCAAAAATAAATATCCACTGCCGCGGATCGATATTTTATTTGATCAGTTAGTGGGTGCCAAGGTATTCTCCAAGATGGACTTACGGTCTGGTTATCATCAGATAAAGATCAGAGCGGAGGATGTACCGAAGACGGCTTTCTCGACTAGATACGGGCTCTATGAGTATCTAGTCATGTCTTTCGGGCTAACAAATGCACCCGCAGACTTCATGTATCTCATGAATTCTGTATTCATGCCAGAGTTGGATCAGTTCGTCGTGGTTTTCATCGACGACATTCTCGTATACTCCAAATCAGAGGAGGAGCACACCAAACATCTCCATATTGTGCTCCAACGCCTACGAGAACATAAGCTGTATGCCAAATTCAGCAAGTGTGAATTTTGGATCAGCAAAGTACCATTCTTAGGCCACATTATTTCAGCAGAGGGTGTGGCCGTGGATCCAACTAAAATTGAGCAAGTATTGAAGTGGGAGCCTCCAACATCGGTTCATCAAATCCGCAGTTTTCTAGGACTAGCGGGTTATTACCGGAGATTTATTCCCAGCTTCTCGAAGGTGGCTAAACCAATGACAGAGTTATTAAAGAAGAGCAGCAAGTATGTGTGGACAGAGGCCTGTGAAGAGGCATTTCAAACATTGAAGAAACATCTCACAACGGCACCGGTGTTAGCCCAACCGGATACAACAAAGCCATTTGATGTTTATTGTGATGCCTCAGGCATTGGACTTGGCTGCGTCTTAATGCAAGATAGATGTGTGATCGCGTATGGGTCTCATCAACTCCGCAACCACGAGCAGCACTACCCCACTCATGACCTAGATCTCGCTGCGGTGGTGCTTGCGTTAAAGATGTGGAGGCACTACTTACTTGGAAATTTAGTCCATCTCTACATCGACCATAAGAGCCTCAAATATATATTCACTCAGAAGGATATCAATATGAGGCAGCGGAGATGGCTGGAATTAAGTAAAGACTATGAGCTCGAGATCGATTACCATCCGGGCAAGGCTAACGTGGTGGCTGATGCACTCAGTCGTAAGTCCCACGTTAATAACTTGTCAGTTGTTCCGGAGGAAGAGGAAGAACCAAGTTTGCGGGTGATTCCGTATGGGGCGTTGTATAATCTTGCTCTTGTGCCTACCATTAGAGAGGAGATTGTACAAGCCCAGAAGAGAGATAGAGGGATGCGGAATATACGAGCAAGGATTAAAGAGGATAAGATGAAATGTTTTCGGGAAGATGATCAAGGCGTGTTATGGTTTAACGACCGTATCGTAGTACCCCGGAACCTGAAGTTAAGGAAGAAGATCTTGGACGAAGCTCATATGTCCAAGTACTCGATACATCCAGGAAGTAATAAGATGTATCAAGATCTGAAAACAAAATTTTGGTGGACTCGGATGAAGCGAGAAATTGCCAAATATGTATTCGAGTGTGATACATGTCGGCGAGTCAAAGCTGATCATATTAAGAAAGCAGGAATGCTCCAACCGTTAAGTATTCCGGCATGGAAGAGGGAGGACATCAGCATGGACTTTATTGTCGGACTGCCTCTCACGTCCAGAAAGCATGACTCCATTGGGTGATTGTTGATCGCTTAACCAAATCAGCCCACTTCATCCCAGTGAATACGGGATTCCATACTAAACACTATGCAGAGTTGTATCTCTCTAGAATTGTATGCTTGCATGGAGTTCCCAAGACCATCATATCGGACCGAGGTTCAATATTTGTTGCTCGTTTCTGGGAGCAACTACATGAATCTCTAGGAACAAAGTTAATCAGAAGCTCAGCATACCATCCTCAGACGGACGGTCAAACGGAGAGGGTGAACCAGATTTTGGAAGATATGCTGAGGGCATGTGCCATAGATCATGGAAAGAACTGGGATAACCATTTGCCATTAGCAGAATTCTCTTACAACAATGTTTACCAATCCAGTATTAAAATGGCACCATACGAGGCACTTTATGGCAGGAAGTGCCGCACACCACTCAATTGGTGTGAATCGGGCGAGAGAGTGATTTTCGGTATTGATCTTGTAAAATATGTCGAAAAGCTGGTCCAGCTGATTCAAGAGAACCTCAGGGCCGCTCAATCTCACCAGAAGAGCTATGCGGACCAGCGACGCCGACCCTTGTGTTTTGAAGTCGGAGATCACGTCTATCTCCGAGTATCCCCGATGAAGGGAATTCATCGATTCGGGGTCAAGGGAAAGCTAGCTCCTCGCTTTGTGGGCCCGTTTCTTATTACAGAACGGTGTGGGCCGGTAGCCTACCGTTTGGAGCTGCCGCCATCCTTATCGGGTATCCACGACATCTTCCATGTCTCGCACTTGAGAAAGTGTTTGAAGAAGCCGACGGACATCCTTTCGGAAGACATGGAGATATTGCAACCGGACCTCACCTACACCGAGAAGCCCATCAAGATTATCGACGAGAAGAGCCGGATCACTTGAAATCGGGCTTTGAAATTTTACAAAGTCCTGTGGAGTAATCACACACCGGAAGAAGCGACTTGGGAGAGTGAAGATTACCTCCACAAGAACTATCCGGAACTTCTGTCGTAGTTGTTGTAATTACCTTCCGTCTCATCTTTTTTAGTAATCTCGGGACGAGATTCTTTTAAGGGGGGAGGATTGTAAAGGTCCCAAAATGTGAATACAAAGAAACATGAGTTTGCACAAATGTTGGAGTCATGTGTATGAAAAAGGGGCTTAGTTGAAACTTTTTCCCACATATGATAACATAGGTGAGATTCTTCTAAAAACACTTAGGGCTATTGCATGGATGGACCTAATGTGGATTAAAACCACAGAAATGAAGAGCTCAAGTGCAATGGAAGGGTTTAAAAATCAGTGATGAACTAAATGTAGATTCAAACTTCAAGTGAGGGGAAGACACAATGGAAATTCAAAAAACTGTTTGTGTCCAAACTATTGTTTGCAGCAGCTAACACAAGAATCAAGTGGCATATTTGGATTCCTTAGGTCCAAATTAGTGGGGAGGCAAAGTTTCATTTATTTTTGAAAAGATTTGCTGCCCATTTTTCCAAAGGGAGTCAAATGTGCAAAGAATTCAAATGA
Source organism: Neostapfia colusana (assembly GCA_030760725.1). Lineage (NCBI taxonomy): Eukaryota > Viridiplantae > Streptophyta > Magnoliopsida > Poales > Poaceae > Neostapfia > Neostapfia colusana. The sequence continues at coordinate 1,072,464 of JASWHV010000010.1, read as the reverse complement.
ACATTTGAATTTGCATGGAATTTGTCCAAACTTGTCAAATGAGCTCAGTTTCCAATTTTCAAACAATTGGGTTGGATAATTGTCAAACTTTGGAGATATTTTGAGGAAAAGAGGTACTGAATTGTGGGGCCCACATGTCATAGGAATGAGTAGACTTAACACTTAAGTTTTCTCTCTGTTCCTCACTCCACCGAGGTGTAACCCCGGGGCGACACCGAGCGACCGCCCCCGTCGACCGAGGCTCCATATCCTGCTCCAGCTAGCGCTGACCTGATCTTTACCCCGGGACCAGCTGCAGCACGTTGCCATCTTCATTTTGATCGCGTGCTGGCTGTTCTTCTCGCGCGCAAACAGCAACCGGCGCTCACTGCCGCACTCCTTTCTCCCCGATCGCCAGCCCCAACCAAGCCTCGGTTGTGCGTGCCGGCAGTACAGAAAAGCAGCGCCTGCGCCTGCTCTACCACACCAGCCCCGCAACACTGAAGGCCCTAGCCTGTGGCGCGCACAATTCGGCAACCGGCGCCGAAAAACAGAGCTGTCCGGCGGAGAACCGGAGCTGGTCTCACGTGGACAGCCCCACCGAGAGCTTCTCAGGCCCGAACTAGAGCACCCTCGGATGCCCTGGGAGCCTCTGATGCTCGTCTCCAAAGCTCAAGCCATGAGATGACCTACCGGACTCGAATTTGGGAAAAGATCGCCGTCGGGCACCATCCGACCTTCTGATACGGTAATACCAAATTCAATTGTCCCTCTCATTCTTAGGCCATGAAACCTTGCACACAGGTCCGCCACTAGCCGGCGATTAGTAGTCCTTCACAACCCTAGTTGGAAAGATGCACGTAGACCGCATGAAATCCAAAAGTTCCGACCTCAAACGCGGAGGAGGTTTCGGGTGCACGGTGAGACACCGTTAGCCGCCGGTCCCGAGCAGTTTTGAGGCTAGGTCGAGCATCCCCATAGTCCACTGGTGCTGTAGCGCCGTTCCACCGAGGTCTGGGCAGGGTAGGATGACCGGGCGACGTTGCCGAACCGGTCCAGAGCCGTCGCGCCATGGCCAGCTAGGTTAGAGCCATCGCCGGCCGGGGAAGAGGGTTCCATCGTGTTCAGCACGTGAAATAAGGCCCTAGCGGCGAGGGAGGGCTCGGGGGATGGCCGGGAGGCCGGAATCCGTCGAACTCCGGCGAGCCCGGCGGCGCGCGGGCGCGGGGGCCGGAGGTAGAAGACGACCCGACGTGTCCCGCCTGTCAGCGACCGGGAGTCGAAGTTCTGATCGGCTGTGGCAGCGCGGGAAATACCCTGTAGCCCCGTGTGGCTTGCCTCAGCGAGTGACACCTGTCCCCTGGACCCACTGCCAGCATTTGAACATTTTGGAGAATTTCAGTTTTCAGTTCAAACTTTGAATGGCTACAACTTTGGGTAGGAGAATCCAAAAATTGTGAAACAAATTTTGTTGGATTACTCTGATAGAGTACTATCCAAATGTAGAAGCCAATTTGTATGAAACCCTTTAGTTAATTCTGTAAAATTCTTTAAAGCTTTTTAGCAAAAGAATTTTAGAGGGAGTTTGGTTAATCCAAAATTCCTCAAATTTAGCCAGAATAGTCTTTAGGGTATTAGTGAACCCCTGTAAAAGTTTCAGATCAATTTGAGTTGATTTGATCAGGGAAATTTAGATTTGAAGGTACTGTATTCAATTGAATACATAAACACTTTCAGAGAATTTCCAAAACTTGGAAATTCAGTTCTGGGAAGTTCTTAGCTCCAAAAATGCTAGGAAAATTCATGCAAATTCTATGAGCTATAATTGAAATTTTAGTTCACTAATTTTTGCATGAACATGGGTGTGATCTCAGAATTAATTCTTCTTTGCTTAATTGCTTAGAAAATTATTCTGAACAAACCACTCAATAAAAAGTGCTAATTTTTGGTCCAGAGGATTTTCTTGTGACAAGGAACTCACATGAAAATTCTCAGCTCCATTGGAGCCTTGGATCACCCCTGTTCTTTTTAACCTCTTTAGGTGATCAATATAAAAGAGGGGGGGAAAACCACTTAGCACTTAATCAAGTGTTTAGATACCAACCCAAACCACTAGCACCAGTTTCATTTTAAATTCTTAAACAGAGTTCCAGTTTTGAAACTTGTTGTTAGAACTTTTAGCAAAGTCTTTACAATTAAACAATATGCATATTCTTCACGTGTAGTATCTACGTGGAGGAGTTGAAATCATCGGAGTAGAAATCAAGGAAGGAGGAAAGAGGTTGATCAAGCACCAAGTGATCTTCACTAACTGCATATATATATCAGTCACCTGCAAAACTAAGGCAAGCCCCAGTTTGCATCAAATTTACAAGTTTTTATTTGTATTCACTTCATACGTCTAGCATTATATTTATTGCATTACGTCTAGATGGTATGAAATCCTAAATGCATGACCCAGAAAACCCTGGAGTTTATGTAGGATATGTTATCAATTAATTATAACTGCTTATCTCAACAAAAGTGGATTAAAAGAGGCAAACCTCGAGTGGGCAGATTCCTACTCGTGAACAGGGATTTAGGGGGATCAATCGGAAGAGTTGGGAATTGATCCTCATAGTGGGAATGGAGACCGGACAGTGGATGGAAGGTCAAGGACGTGGTCCTGTGAGCCTAGTCTATGTCTGAGTCGATTAAGGCCCGTTCTCGTGTGCGGCCCGTTGGGCAAGTTTGAGTTGTGTACCGGATGCATACTGGCTATATGGGACCCAGGAAACCGATGTAACATGTTAACCTGGGTGTCGAGGCATACCTCACCGTCTGATGCCGATGCTGAAAGGATAGAGAAGTCGGCTCTACGAGGGTTTGCCGTAGAGAGACTTAATCCCAGTCGGTGGGACCGGTTCGACATTTGGGTGTCGTGTGAAAGGTTGCCACGTACGGCGTCAGTGACGGTTGCTGTGTGCAACGTCGAGTACGGGCATACGTGTCATGTCAGCCAGGTGTTTTTGATTGCAATCACCGTCGCTCGCGGTAGTGAGCATACTTGTTCTCTGCGTCGTGATGTAGTAATAAACCGGGAAACATTTAACATGCTTCGTGGGTAATCCTCATAATGGAGATGAGGAATGATCAATACTTCACTAAATTTAATTTCCACCTTGGGCTAGAAGCGTCGAGGCAAAGCGTTTCTTGTTTGATTGTGGAGTCTCGACGTTGATGGCTCAAGGTCAGTATGAGTCTAGGGTAGCTCACTAAAGTTACTTTCACCTCGGGCAAGTGACATCGAGATGAAGCGTTTCTTGTTTGATTGTGGAGTCTCAATGTAAATTGCGCGAGGGCTATAAAAGTTGCTTAAAACTTGAAGTAAGGACTCCCCTTTAGCTCAAGTTCATCGTTTGTGCAAACTTCTATAATCAGCCCTCTATTTTCATCATGTAGAGTTTCATGACTAGGGTGACGGGTCAGTCTTGCTGAGCTTCGTGCTCACAGATACTACCTAAGTTGTTTTGCAGGTAATAACTGTAGGCTGATATGTATGGGTGCCCGATGAGACTCGGAACTTCCCGAGTGGTGAACTCATGGCGACCCCTGCCGCTGCTATTATGACAGTGTTGCTAGCGAGAAGGGTCCGCGGGCTGGACACCTTCTCTGTTGCTTAGCATAGGTATGAGACGTGAGTTGTAATAGTCTTCCGCTGTAGTTTATTTTGAGAAGTATTTGTAAAATCAACACTTTGTAATCTTCCGCTTGTTTTATGTAATATGATGCTTTATTATGTGTGCTGTTGGGTGCCGCATCGCACGGCACCACCCAATGCGATTCCCGGGCGAGGTGTCCCGTCCCCGTTAGTGATCGGGACGGCGGGGTCCTCACAGTTCCTAGGCCACATTATCTCCGAGGAAGGAGTATCGGTTGATCCCGGAAAAGTGGGAGATGTTCTGAAGTGGAACCAACCGCAAAACATGAGGGATATTCGGAGTTTTCTTGGGATGGCCGGATACTACCGCTGGTTCATCAAGGACTTCTTTAAGATAGCAAAGCCTATGACGGGATTGCTAACGAAGGGAAAAGCCTTCCAATGGACACCAGCGTGCCAAGAAAGCTTTGAGGAGCTCAAGAAAAGGCTAACCACAGCACCGGTTTTGGTATTGTTGGACTTGAGCAAGAGCTTTGACATATATTGTGACGCATCCAGACAAGGGCTTGGATGTGTGCTCATGCAAGAAGGACAAGTGGTAGCCTATGCCTCACGAAAATTAAAGAAACACGAGCTCAATTACCCCACACATGACTTGGAACTTGCAGCCGTGGTGCATGCATTGAAGATTTGGAGACATTATATCCTTGGTCATCGATGTGAGATCTATACGAATCATAAAAGCCTCAAGTACATATTCACTCAAAAGGATTTGAATTTGAGGCAACATCGATGGTTGGAACTCATCAAGGATTATGATGTTGGAATCAACTATCACCCCGAAAAGGCCAATGTAGTAGCTGATGCTTTGAGCCGGAAGGGAGCATGTCACCAACTCACGGTTGGGAGCTACCGCCTGAGCTACGCAAGGAGTTTGAACGGTTACATCTCGGATTCTTGAACGAGATGGAAGTGATGGAACTCCAATCTTCATTGGAACAAGAGATAAGAGATAGCCAAGCATCGGATGAAGAAATCAAAGAGATCAAGGAAAGGATCCAACAAGTCATCGAAAAGGACTTCAAGGAAGACGAGAAGGGTACGCTTTGGCTAGGGAAAAGGATTTGTGTGCCTAATGTGAAGCACATCCGTGACACGATATTAAAGAAGGCACATGACTCACCTTATTCCATACATCCCGGAAGTACCAAGATGTACAAGGACCTAAAGACTTTTTATTGGTAGGATGGTATGAAAAGGGGCATAGAACAGTACGTTGCCCTATGCGACACATGCCAACGGGTGAAGGCCGAACATCAAAGACCCGCTGAATTGTTGCAACCATTGAAAGTACCCGAGTGGAAATGGGAAGACATCAGTATGGATTTCATCATCAGATTGCCACGTACTCAGTCGCGTTACGACTCCATCTTGGTTATCGTGGACCGATTGATGAAAACCGCCCATTTTCTACCCATAAAGATCAAGTACAACGTTGCACAACTAGCCGAGTTGTACATGGAGCAAATCGTGTTTCGCCATGGAGTCCAGAAGAGGATAGTCTCACATCGGGGTTCTCAGTTTATCTCTAGATTTTGGAGGAAGCAGCAGAAAGCTATGGGTACACGACTGGATTTTAGCTCCGCCAACCACCCGCAAACCGATGGGCAAATCGAAAGGACAAACCAAATTTTGGAGGACATTTTGAGAGCTTGCGCCTTGAAACATGGGCGTAGTTGGGATAGGAGTTTACCGTATGCTGAATTCTCCTATAACAATAGATATCAAGCTAGCTTGAAGATGTCGCCTTTCGAAGCGTTATATGGTAGACGGTGTAGAACACCGTTGTTTTAGAACGAAACCGGAGAGAACCAAGTGTTTGGACCCGAAGTGCTTCAAGAAGCTAAGAAGCAAGTCCAAACAATACGGGAGAACTTGAAGGCTGCTCAGTCACGACAGAAAGGCTATGCGGACAATAGGCGAAGGAAGTTGACTTTTGAAGTAGGAGACTTCGTATAACTTAAGGTATCGCCTATCCGTGGCCAACAATGTTTCAACGTCAAAGGCAAGCTAGCACCTCGCTATATCGGGCCATTTAAAATTTTGGACAAGCGAGGAGAAGTAGCCTATCAACTAGAGCTCCCAACGCACCTCTCCGACGTACATGACGTGTTTCATGTATCCCAGCTCAAGAAGTGTTTGAGAGTACCGGAAGAGCAAGTACCGATGGAAGAGCTTGAACTTCAAGAGGATCTAACCTATGCAGAGCACCCTGTCCGAATTTTGGACGTAAAGGAAAGGGTCACGAGGAACAAAATGATCCGTTGGTGCAAGGTACAATGGAGCCATCACACGGAAGCAGAAGCTACATGGGAGCGTGAGAAAGATATCAAGACAGTTCCCTCATCTATTCTCTACTAACGAATCTCGAGGGCGAGATTCAATTTAAGGGGGGTAGATTTGTGACACCCTCATTTTTTGATTTCTGCATGTATTCATGTTTCATGTAGAACAACATTTTAAAATAAGTTGAAACAGAGAAAGAATAAAAAAGATAGCCAAAAAGAGCTGTCGAAGTGTGTTGCCGACACTTCCCTTGGGCCTGCTCTGGGCAGCCCGCGGAGGTTCTTTTTCAGAGGGGCTAGTCACTCACGGAGAGCTTCTGCGTTAGGGACGATTGAGGGAGAAGCTTGACATGGGGATTTTTACATGGTTCAGGTCGCCAGAGCGTAATACCTTACGTCCACGGTGAGCAGAGATGCTCGTTGTATTGCTTGGTGCTCAGAACCGAAGTCCTGAGCTTGAGGATGACCTAAGTGCTCAGATGCTAGAGCGTAAGTGTGCAAAGAGTTGAACCCTACGGGAGAGTGGGTTAAATGTCGAACCCTTGCTAACGTTGCCTACCCGAGCCTTTTATAGTCCAAGGCTCGGGTGGCTTAGAAGGTGGGCCCGAGACCCGACAGGTGGTTCCGGGGAGATTGCCTGCTGTCGGTACCCTCAATACCGGGTACCCCCGCGCACAGGGTAAAACTTCCTAAGGACCTCGCTCCCTCTTCAGGGGCGAGGTTTGAAGGCCCCACGTGTCCAGCGGGGCCGGAGCTCCTCTCCCCACGGAGGATAGCTCTGGGCCTGCCGCGTGGCCCAGGAGGCCGGACCTCGCCCCCTCCGCAAGGGCGAGCTCCGAGGGCGCCACGTGTCCGGCAGGGCCGGGGCTCTCCTCTGCTCAAAGGATAGCTCCGATCCTGCCACGTGGCCCGGAAGACCGGACCTCGCCCCCTCCGCGGGGGTGAGCTCCGAAGGCTCCACGTGTCCAGTGGAGCCGGAGCTCCCCCCCCTCCTCAGAGGAGGGCTCCGGGTCCGACACGTGGCCAGCAGAGCAGTACTGCCGCCCGGCGCGGTAGGCAGCAGGAGTAAAGGCGTGCCATGCCTTTACCATACAAAGCATTCAAGACCCGCGCCTTCCCAAGACGCGGAGACGTGGAGCACGCCTCTGTAAGGTGCCGTTGCGCCCAGTCACATTGCAGACTAGCGCGCAGTGTCAGAACCTGCCAGCCAATAAACACAGCGACAAGACATCCCCTGTCGCCCCCGCCGTCATCAACCACTACGACTAGCTTGCGGCATGGGCAGGGCGGCAGAACGAAGGCTCGGAAGCCTTTGCCAGAGACAACAACCAACATAACTGCGGATACAATAGTCGGTAGGAAATCTCCCATGACCACCTGTCGGGTCCCGGGCCCCCCTTGTAAGCCACACGAGCCTAGGACTATAAAAGGTTCGGGTAGGCAACGTTAGCAAGGGTTTGCACTCCAGCAACTCACACCCTAGGCATAACTCATCCTCAAGCTAAGGACTCCGGTTCTGAGAAACAAGCAATACAGCGAGCGCCTCTGCTCACCGTGGACGTAGGGTTTTACGCTCCGGCGGCCCGAATCACGTAAAACTCGCCGTGTCAAGCTCCTCCCTCACTCGTCCCTTACGCTTAAGCTCTCCGCAAGTGACTAGCCCCTCCGAAAAAGAACCTCCGCGGGCTGCCCAGAGCAGGTCCGGGGGAAGTGTCGACCACACACTTCAACATTTGGCGTGCCAGGTAGGGGGCTTTTCCCTTGCGTGACGAGTTTCCGCCGACGAAGATGACGAAGCTTCCTTCAGCGGCAAGCTCTCCTCCCCTGCGTTCACGGCGGACCGTGACTAGCGGGGAATACATGTCGACACACTCAGGACGGAGTGTGTCGGCGCAAGCTGGAAGTCAGCAGCCGACTCCGGCAACGCCGACTCCGGCAATGCAGGCTCCAGCCAGCGTGAGATCTTCTGCAGCGCTGAGTGTTCCCCACGGGGGTGTGCTAGCTGCAGCAAGAGCGCTACTGCACAATCCGCCTGCTGGGGACGCGCCTCAGGCAGCGACCCGGCAGTGGATTCGTGAAGTAGACCGTCTTGTCGTCGCCGCCGTAAATCCTCGACTTTGGCGGGGACGACGCCCTGGCCAACCGGCTGTGTCGCTGACGTGCACGCCAACGGTTGATGAGCAGACAGCGGACTCCAGCTCCACCAGGCTCCTATCGACGGACCTGAGGACAGAGCTGGAACGATGCCACTTGGACCAAGATGCCCGAGTGTTCCTCGAGCGACAACGAGAAAGGCGTCGCAACCAAGAGGCCGGCGACAGCATGACGTCAGCCTCGACCCTGCCTGAGGCGCAGACCTTCGCTACGCGATCTCTGCCCCAGGCATACGCCACGCAGCATATGCCGCAGCCATATGCCCTGCAAACGGCGCCCCCGGTCTATGGCGCGGCCTTGCCCATACCGGGGTACGCTGTGCCAGCGGCGAACCAAGCGTTCGCCGCACCAACGCCTGCAGCAACAGGAGCAGGATGTGCGGCCCTGGCGCCCCACCTTCACTTCGCGAGGTGGCCGCGCAAGTTTCGGCCGCACCTGCCCGAGAAGTACGACGGCAGCGTCAACCCGGCGGAGTTCCTCCAGATCTACTCCACCGCCGTACTTGCCGCAGGAGGGGATGAGGCCGTCATGGCCAACTACTTCCCCGTCGCCTTGACCGGCCCAGCCCTGTCTTGGCTCATGAACCTCCCCCAGGGTTCCATAACTTCCTGGGGAGAGCTCTGCCGGCAGTTCATTGCCAACTTTGGCAGTCCCTACACTCGTCCAGGCACGGAGCTTGACCTCCACGCCATCAAACAACAACCTGGGGAATCACTGCGCTCCTTCATCCAGCGGTTCTCCCAGGTACGCAACACCATCCCCCACATCCCGAATGCATCAGCGGTGGTCGCATTCCGACAAGGTGTGAGGGACAAGAAGATGCTTGAGAAGTTGGCCACTAGGGAGGTGCAAGACATCTCGGGGCTCTTCAGCCTGGCGGACAAGTGCGCCGGAGCAGAAGACGGGCGTCATTGGCACTTGTCGAAGTGTGTGGTCGACACTTCCCCCAGACCTGCACTGGGCAGCCCGCGGAGGTTCTTTTTCGGAGGGGCTAGTCACTTGCGGAGAGCTTAAGCGTATGGACGAGTTAAGGAGAAGCTTGACACGGCAAGTTTTACGTGGTTCAGGCCGCCGGAGTGTAAAACCCTACGTCCACGGCGAGCTAAGGAGCTCGCTGTATTGCTTGTTGCTCAGAACCGGGGTCCTGAGCTTGGGGATGAGTGATGTCTCGCGTATGAGTTGCTGGAGTGCGAGCCCTTGCTAACGTTGCCTACCCGAGCCTTTTATAGTCCAAGGCACGGGTGGCTTACAAGGGGGGCCCGGGACCCGACAGGTGGTCCCAGGGAGATTGCCCGCAGACTATCGTATCCGCAGTTATGTCGGTAGTTGTCTCTGGCGAAGGCTTCTGAGTCTTCGTCTTGCCGCCCTGCCCATGCCGCACGCTAGCTGTAGTGGTTGATGACGGCGGAGGCGGCAGGGGATGTCTTGTCGCTGTGTTTATTGGCTGGCAGGTTCTGACACCGCGCGCCAGTCCGTGATGCGACTGGGCGCAACGGCACCTGACAGAGGCGTGCTCCGCGTCTTCGCGTCTTGGGAAGGCGCGGGCCTTGAATACCGTGTACGGGCAAGGTATGGGGCGTCTTTACGCCCGCTGCCTACCGCTCGGGGGTAGGCAGCGCTCTTCTGCTGGACACGTGGCGGGCCTGGAGCCCTCCTCAGAGAAGAGGGAGGTCCGGCCCCGCAGGACACGTGGAGCCCTCGGACCTCTCCCCGCGGAGGGGGAGGTCCGGCTTCTGTCGGCCACATGGCGGGCCCGGAGCTCTCCTCTGAGGAGAGGGAGGCCCGGCCCCGCTGGACACGCGGCGCCTTCGGACCTCTCTCCCGCGGAGGGGGAGGTCCGGCTTCTGCAGGCCACGTGGCGAGCCCGGAGCTCTCCTCTGAGGAGAGGGAGGTCCGGCCCCGCCGGATGCGTGGCGCCTTCGGAGCTCTCCCTGCGGAGAAGGGTGAGATCCTTAGGCATTTTCCCCTGTGCGCGGGGGTACCCCATATCGCGGGTACCGACAGTGGCCCCCGGGCCCATCTCGGGGGAGATAGCGAGCCCGAGGTGGGACCTCCGTCTCTTCTGTTCCGCGCACTTTCTCTAAGTCCCGCATTGACCGCTGCCGAAGCACGAACAGTCGCAGGATCGTGGGAGCGTGCGCCCACTTGATGGTTGCCTTTACTACGGCGGTTCCCAAGGCTGCCACTCGTGCACGTTGCGGCGCTTTCTTCGGGAACCGCCGGAGTGTCTTGCCGGCTCTTCTTCTTGGGAGACTGACTTCTTGACCCACCGCTTCAGCTGGGCGGCTTGGGTCCACCTGTCATCGGCGCTCGGTCTTGGAGCCGAAGCGGTTGCCGACGCGGCTTATTCGAAGAGTTTCAAATCGCTTGGAATTGCACCTGGGAAGTTTTAAGAGGGGATCTTACCCGCATTGCGGCTTCCCTTTGCACTTCCCAGCGCTTTTTCTTGGACTCTTGCGCCTTTATCTTCTTGCCTTTGAGTCCTCCCTCGTCATGGCTTCCAACCCACCCCTAGAGAAGAAACGCGCTCGATCTCCTCCAGTGGCGGCATCTGTGCCAAGTCGAGGATCTGGGGTGTCTGCACCTCGTGCTTCTAGAGACGGCACCCCTTCTGGCGGCGACTCAAAGCGGTCCCAGTCTGATGCGGCGGGGGGAGCTTCTGGGGCGTCCCCTTCTCCGCCAGCCCAGGCGACTACGGAGCGGCCGTCAGTGACGACAGCGGGCTCTGGGAGTCCTACCCCGGGTCGGAAGTCGGGGTTCAGAGCCCGCTGGAGTGTCCGCGCTTCTCGGCCGTCCCCGACTGGCGGGGAGCCCGCGCCGTTGCACTCGGAAACCGAGACAGCTGCCGCGGCCCCCAAGCCAGCGCGAGTTTCTCCTGTTCCGGTGCGCCCGGATTCCGCGGCGGCGCCATCTCTTCCTGCCGAGACGGCTGCCGCGGCCCCCAGTCCAGCGCAGGTCGACCCTGCACCGGGCGGCCCGGCTTCTATTTCAGCGTCGACTTCCCCTGCTCGTCCCTCTCCGCAGGCCAATAAGCCAGAAGTCAGAGAGAGTCCAGCGGGTCCGGCCGCCGGAGCCCCGGCGCCAGCCTCTCCTGACCGGCGTCTCGTCCCGGTCGCTGGTGCATCGCCTTCTCTTGAGGATGATGTGATGGAGGAGGTTGGGGGTGCTGCTCCGGCCTCTGCTGCCCCACTGCCCCTGGCGGATGCCTTCGCGCTCGCCCAAGCGAGCGTCCGACAGGTCTTGGCCACACTTGGTCGCGAGCGGGAGGAGCATACGGTTGAAAGGGATCGTCTCCTCACCTGGGGGAACCTTTTGCGGGAGCGAACCGTGAAGGTCAAGGGCGGGTTCGACTCCAGGCAGGAGTTGCTTGACTTCAGGGAAGTGCTCCTTGACCGGCTAAAGTGGTCTGTCAACCGCCTGGACGCCGAAACGCGGCAGATCAACAGGGAGGCCCTTGAGGCACACGCCCGGGCCGAGGAGAGCCTCTCTGCCGCGGAGGAGATACGGCAACTGCTGGAGCGCCGTAAACTCGCCGTTGAGGACCGGGAGCGTTTCACGGCAGCCGAGGCGGAGAGGGTCGCTGCGCAGCTGGCGGCGGGCGAGGACGACCTGCGAGCTCGGACCAGGGAGCTAGAGGCTTAGAAGGCAGTCCTCGCCATGAGGGAGGAACAGGTCTCCCGCAAACGCCAGGGGATCCTGGATCAGGAGTTGGCTGCTTACTTTAGGGCTTCTGAGTTGGAGCGGCTCGCCAAGAATCTCCGCCTTCGGGAAAGCTCCCTGGCGGCCAAGGAGAAAGAATTCTCCGAGAGAAACCAAGACGCCCTGCAAGCAGCCCGCCGTGAGGTAGAGGAGCTCTCGGCCTTGCGGTCCTCCGAGGCGCATGCGGTCTCAAGCTTCATCAATCGGGTGGGGTCCGCCCTGATCCCCCTTGGCTTCAGTCCGGTGAGGGCAACGGCTCCTGCGTTGAAGGTGGCGGAGGTGATCCCCGCGCTGGAGTCGATTGGCGCCAAGCTGGACAGGCTAGACTCGGTGGTCGCCAGCGAGCTTGAGGCCGAGGGACGGGGCCTGGCCTTAGAGGTCGCCACACATGTGCTGGCATGCTTCAGGAGCCGGGACCCTTCTTTCTCCCTGGAGCCAGCGAGAGAGGGCCCTGCCGCGGAGCGGGAGGAGACTGCCAGGGCCGAAGTCGGGGACGTGGCCGCCCTCGTAGCTGCTAGGTTCCGGCGTGAACCGGGAGGGCCCTAGGACTTGCTTCTCCCTTTTTATCGAGTCTGTAGTCCAGCTCATGGAGCCTCAAATAAATAGACTCTCTTGAATGTTTGTGCCTGTGATGCCTTTTATCTCCTTCTTGGTTTTGCCTGACCGAGTCCTTAGCTCCGCAAGGTACTCAGAGGCCTTCAGCAATCTCGGAGCTCTGCACAGACACCTTCCCCGGGTCCTAACTGTATTAAGGGCCCCCGGGGGTCTCCGGATCTCGCCCCACGGGGAGGTCCGGATCTGCCGGCCACGTGGCGGGTCCGGAGCCCCTCCTGAGGAGGCGGGAGCTCCGGGCCTGCTGGACACGTGGGGCCTTCGGAGCCCCCCAGAGGGGGAGGTCCGGTTTCCGCCTGCCACGTGGCGAGCCCGGAGCCCCCCTCTGGGGAGGCGGGAGCTCCGGGCCCGCTGGACACTTGGGGCCTTCGGGCCTCGCCCCTGCTGAAGGGGCGGGACCCGGTCCGTCCAGTCCTATGTCGGAGTAGTTGGTAGCTCCTCCCCCCCCCCTGCTTCGTGCAGTCCCCGTTGCTGTAACCTGGAGGTCCTTCACATAGGTAGAGGAAACGTAATTCTCCTCGGGGGGTCCTCCCCTCCCGTCTCCTAGTCTTATTCGGCTTACGATCCTGATCCGTTATACGGGGCTTGGGCAATTCTGTGCGCGAGGCGCCGGGGCTCCGGCTCCCTCCAAGGTCCGGGTACGATCGTCCGATCCCTAGTACCGGACCGTGCGCCGGGGAAGCAGAGTGCACAGGCTTTGGGTTCATGACCTGGCAAAGCGGCTGTACTCCCCTGGACCTCCGGAGGGCAGGATGCGCACGCTTTGGGTACTGAGCCGGCTAAGCGGGATACACACTCTGGACCCCCCATGCACGGCACAGGCCTTTCCTGGAGGTGACCAACTGGCACCGCAACACCTGACTGGGGGAGGCCCGAGAGACCCACTCGGCCATCGGCAGTTGCCTCAAGCGCAACCGCCTTCGGTAGGATAGCAAATGCTGACTATGGGTGAGCGCGGGAGAGAGGGAGCTAGATGTACGATGAACATATATAGAGAGTGCAATCATAAAAATTAATGCATAATTTAAATGAGCACATGAGAGAGAGCGAAGTAGAACATGTTTCTGCGTTAATGCCCATAGGTGGAAGTCAGGCTGTACATGGAGGCAATGACCCGCCTCGTCAAGAAGGGAGGCAAGACTATACGCGCTTAGGGTCGGAACCAGGCTAAGCTGGACGTAGTCCTGGACCGTCCCTTGAGACTTAGCTGCCCCAAGCGCTGTTCCTAGACTCTATGGGATTTATTACAGAAGGGAATGACCCTGTTCTACTAATGCTCGGGGGTAGGACTTACAGCGTTGTTCCATGCCAAGGGTTTTGGGAACGGATTCCACACTCGGTTGAAAGGCATGTGTACCTGGGACGGCAGCTTTTGTGACTCGGAAGGGACCTTCCCGGCTGGGGGAGAGTTCATAGGTCCTTCTCGGGAAAGTGTGTGCCGCGGCACCAGGTTGCCTTTCTGCAGGTCCCTGACGCGTTTGGTTCTTTGGCGGTAGTGCTAGAGCAGCAGCCGAGACCGTGCGTTGTGGGGTGTCACCTGCAGCCAAGTCTCATCGACGAGATTGTCATCTTCACGCTGGATCAGGTCCTGCGCGGCTTCTCCTGGGCGCCCCAGGGAGTTCTCCCCTTCTGGCCAAGGCCTTCAAGGGGTAGGAGTACCCGGACTCTTCTTGGGAGACCCAAGGCGTCTTCCCCTTCTGGCAAGGCCTTCAAGGGGTTGACAGACCCTGGGCGGCCCCCCGGAGGTACGACCGAGGCACGGAGGCGTGCACCCGGGTGGAGCTGGCCCGGATCTGCACCATCGGACTGGTGCTTGGGCTGCTGTGACTACTTGGAACTCCTCCAAGGTTGGTGTCACAGCAGTGCAGTCTCCACTGAGGTTGTCATCTTCACGCTGAATCAGGTCCCGCGCGGCTTCTCCTGGGCGCCCCGGGGAGTTCTCCCCTTCTGGCTAAGGCCTTCAAGGGGTAGGAGAACCCGGACTCTTCTTGGGAGACCCAAGGTGTCTTCACCTTCTGGCAAGGCCTTCAAGGGGTTGACAGACCCTGGGCGGCCCCCCGGAGGTACAGTCGAGGCACAGAGGCGTGCTCTCTGGTGGGGCTGCCCCGATCCTGCACCTTTGGGATTGGTGCTAGGGCTGCTGCGACTACTCGGAGCTTCTCCAAGGTTGACGCCGCAGCAGCGCAGCCTCCACTGACTTTTCGGGGTATCCACAGTTGGCTACCGCCCCGGCCCATCACCATCGGAGCTGGAGTCCTCACCGTTGTACACTGTCTTCATGACACGCTGAGGCTCCTGAAACCCCACCTGGTGGCCAGCGCTGACTGAAGCGTCGACTTTCTGCTTGCCCTCCCTCTGAGGGAGGGGCGGTGCCTCAGCTCTCTGCTGCCTCCCTTTGCGGAAGCACTCTGCGAGCCTCTGGATATCCCAGCACTCGGCAGCACTATGATTGCCAGCGCCATGCACTGGGCATAGCCCGCCCTGGTCACCATCCGGGGCTGGCGACTGCCGCTGCCTTTTGTCGGGGCGTGGCCCCCGAGCTCCACTGGGTGTCGCTGCGGCGGCGACGGGAGCCGCGGTCGATGACCTCATCTTGCCGCTCCCCCCGGTTCTTGGCCTTCTTGCCACCTCCATAGGAAGCAGCGCCGGACCGGGGCTGCCCTACTGACTTGGAGGCTGGCAGAGAGTGCCAGCTCCGCCCTTCAGCTGCTCTGGCGCACTTGTCCGCCAGGCTGAAGAGCTCGGAGACATCGCGGACCTCTCTGGTCGCGAGCTTCTCAAGCATTTTCTCGTCCCGGACACCCTGCCGGAACGCCACCACCACAGAAGCACTTTGAATATGCGGGATGGTGTTGCGTACCTGGGAGAACCGCTGGATGAAGGAGCGCAGTGATTCCCCAGGTTGTTGCTTGATGGCGTGGAGGTCAAGCTCCGTGCCGGGACGGGTGTAGGAGCTGACGAAGTTGGCGATGAATTGCCGGCAGAGCTCTCCCCAGGAAGTTATGGAACCCTGAGGGAGGTTCATGAGCCAAGACCGGGCTGGGCCGGTCAAGGCGACGGGGAAGTAGTTGGCCATGACGGCCTCATCCCCTCCTGCGGCAAGTACGGCGGTGGAGTAGATCTGGAGAAACTCCGCCGGGTTGACGCTCCCGTCGTACTTTTCAAGCAGGTGCGGCCGAAACTTGCGCGGCCACCTTGTGAAGCGAAGGTGGGGCGCCAGGGCCACACATCCTGCTCCTGTTGCCGCAGGTGTTGGTGCCGCGAACACTTGGTTCGCCGCTGGCACAGTGTACGCCGGTATGGGCAAAGGTGCTCCATAGACCGGGGACGCCGTTTGCAGGGCATATGGTTGTGGCATATACTGCGCGGCGTATGCCTGGGGCAGAGCTCGAGTGGCGAAGATCTGCCCTTCAGGTTGGGTCGAGGCCGACGTCAAGCTGTCGCCAGCCTCTTGGATGCGACGCCTTTCTCGACGTCGCTCGAGGAACACTCGGGCATCTTGGCCCAAGTGGCATCGCTCCAGCTTGCCCTCAGGTCCGTCGACGGAAGTCTGGTGGAGCTGGAGTCCACCGTATGCCCGTCAACCGTTGGCGTGCGCGTCAGCGACACAGCCGGTTGACCGGAGTGTCGTCCCCGCCGAAGTTGAGGGTTCGCGGCGGCGACGACGAGGCGGTCTACCTCACGTATCCACTGCTGGGTCGCTGAATGAGGTGCGTCCCCAGCAGGTGGATTGTGCAGTAGTCCTCTTGCTGCAGCTAGCGCACCCCTGTGGGGTACGCTTATCGCTGCAGAAGATCTGACGCTGGTTGGAGCCTGCATTGCTGGGGTCGGCGTTGTCGGAGTCGGCTGCTGGCTACCATCTTGCGCCGACACACTCCATCCTGAGTGCGTCGACATGTACTCCCCGCTGGTCACGGTTCGCCGTGAACGCGGAGGAGGAGAGTTTGCCGCTGAAGGAAGCTTGGTCATCTTCGTTGGCGGAAACTCGTCTCGCAAGGGAAAAGCCCCCTACCTGGCGCGCCAAACGTCGAAGTGTGTGGTCGACACTTCCCCCGGACCTGCACTGGGCAGCCCGCGGAGGTTCTTTTTTGGAGGGGCTAGTCACTTGCGGAGAGATTAAGCGTATGGACGAGTTAAGGAGAAGCTTGACACGGTGAGTTTTACGTGGTTCAGGCCGCCGGAGCGTGAAACCCTACGTCCACGGCGAGCTAAGGAGCTCGCTGTATTGCTTGTTTCTCAGAACCGGGGTCCTGAGCTTGGGGATGAGTGATGTCTCGCGTATGAGTTGCTGGAGTGCGAACCCTTGCTAACGTTGCCTACCCGAGCCTTTTATAGTCCAAGGCTCGGGTGGCTTACAAGGGGGGCCTGGGACCCGATAGGTGGTCCCAGGGAGATTGCCCGCAGACTATCGTATCCGCAGTTATGTCGGTAGTTGTCTCTGGCGAAGGCTTCTGAGTCTTCGTCTTGCCGCCCTTCCCATGCCGCACGCTAGCCGTAGTGGTTGATGACAGCGGAGGCGGCAGGGGATGTCTTGTCGCTGTGTTTATTGGCTGGCAGGTTCTGACACCGCGCGCCAGTCCGTGATGCGACTGGGCGCAACGACACCTGACAGAGGCGTGCTCCGCGTCTTGGGAAGGCGCGGGCCTTGAATACCGTGTACGGGCAAGGTATGGGGCGTCTTTATGCCCGCTGCCTACCGCTCGGGGGCAGGCAGCGCTCTTCTGCTGGACATGTGGCGGGCCCGGAGCCCTCCTCAGAGAAGAGGGAGGTCCGGCCCCACAGGACACATGGAGCCCTCGGACCTCTCCCGGCGGAGGGGGAGGTCCGGCTTCTGTCGTCCACGTGGTGGGCCCGGAGCTCTCCTCTGAGGAGAGGGAGGCCCGGCCCCGCTGGACACGCGGCGCCTTCGGACCTCTCTCCCACGGAGGGGGAGGTCCGGCTTCTGCAGGCCACGTGGCGAGCCCGGAGCTCTCCTCTGAGGAGAGGGAGGTTCGGCCCCGCCGGATGCATGGCGCCTTCGGAGCTCTCCCCGCGGAGAAGGGTGAGATCCTTAGGCATTTTCCCCTGTGCGCGGGGGTACCCCATATCGCGGGTACCAACAGCACTCACTGCCAGCTTCCGAAGCCGGATGACAGCCCGAAGACGGCGGAGTACAAGCTGAGCTCCCGACCACGTCAGACAGTCAAGAGCCAAGCACTGGCTGACTTCGTGGCTGAGTGGACGCCAGTGAAGGCTGACCCAGGGGGCCGCGAAGACGGTGAACCAAAGCACCGAGCTCCGGTCTTTACCAGGCCTCACTGGACGCTCCTCTTCGATGGCTCCTTGCGAAAGCAGGGGGCGGTGCCGGCGTACTGCTTCTCATGCCATCGGGGGAGCAGTCTGGGTACATGGTGCGTCTCAATTCCAAGGCAACCAACAACTTGGCAGAGTATGAAGCACTCATCTTTGGCCTAAAAGACAGTCCTGTCTCTGGGCGCTCGCCAGTTGTTTGCGCAGGGCGACTCCCAGCTAGTTATCAAGCAAGTTAAGGGTGAATGCCCCTGCAATGACCCACAGCTAGCTGCTTATCTGCTCCACGTGCGAATGTTGGAGAAAGACTTCCTCGCCTTGGACATGCGCCATGTACCGCGCGCTGGCAAGGCCGCAGCTGACGACCTCTCAATGAAGGCCTCCACCGGAGCCCCTGTGCCCGAAGGAGTCTTCGAGAGGACGTTGCTGTGGCCCACAGCCTGGCCCGCCGAGCCGGGCGAAGGGGGCTGGACCAGCACCTCGAAGCTGGCGGTCCCGGCGGCCCTGCAGCCATGGACGCCGCCAAAGGATCGTAAGTGTCACTAGGGACTCTGTGCAACCCAGCGCTCAAGATCCAGAAGCTCAAGTAGTCCCGATGCATGGACCACGGAGGTCCGGGACTCCTTGAAGGACATCCTTCCTGATGAACGTGCATTCGCTGAACGGATTGTGTGGATGGCTAAGTGCTACGCGCTGGTATCTTTACTGGCGTGGCGCCACGGCATCCTATTGCGGTGCATAACCCAGGAGGAAGGCTGTGACTAGCTCGCAGTAGTCCACGGAGGCGAGTGCTGGGAACGCTCATTGTCCCGCACGGTGGTCGGTTAAGCCACCCGACATGGCTCCTACTGACCGAGAGCCACCTGGACGCCGTCAAACCGGTTAGGAGATGCAATGCATGCCAGGTCCATGCCAAGCACACCCACACAACCGGGGCAGACGCGCACCCAAAGCCGTCAGGGGATACCGGCTCCTCTATGTCGAGGGCCAGCCGGACTTCCCAGGGCCGGGTCACGGGAACTACCCTTCTACATGGTATGCGGGGCCGAAGCCATGCTTCCCCCTGAGATCGCCATGGGGGTCCCCCCGTGTCTGAGCGTACGACGAAGCCACGCATGACCCGCTCTGCGTGAGGACATGGCGCTCCGACGCTACCCCAGTAAGTTCACCATGCTTACTTAGGTGTTTATTTAAATTACGTATTAATTTATATGATCACCTTCCCACGCTCTAGACAGTGTACATCCATTTTATACTCGGTTCCTCTTTCCTGCGCTCATGCATAGTCGATATTTGCCATCCTGCCGAAGGCGGTAGTGCTTGGGGTACCAGCCAGAGGCCCGGGGGCCTTTCGGACCTCCCCCTGTAAGGGTACTGTACCGCCAGTTGGTCTCCTCTGAGAAAAGACCTATGCTAGACCGGGGGGTCAGGAGCCTTGCTTTGCCCGGTCCTGCACCCAAAGCATGTGCACTCTGCCCCCCAGCGCTACGGTCTGAGTACCAGGGGGCCGGACGGTTACACCCTGAATGGGGCTGGGGGCCGGACCTCCGGGACCAAGTGCACTGGATTACCCAAGCCCCGTATTCTGGCCCGGGACAGTAGGCCAAATGAGACTAAGGGACAGGAAAGGGAGGACTTCTGAGCAGTACCGGACTTCGCCCCCCACAGCTGGGCCGAGCTCTGAGGCCAGCCCTCGTCCTCCTTTCAGAGGCGAGCGCTGATGCCGGACCTCACGCCCTTCGCTGGTCTGAGCTCCGATGACCTCCGGACCTCACGCCCTTCGCTGGCCTGAGCTCCGATGACCTCCGGACCTCACGCCCTTCGCTGGCCTGAGCTCCGATGACTTCCGGACCTCACGCCCTTCGCTGGCCTGAGCTCCGATGACTTCCGGACCTCCGCCCCCACAGCTGGGCCGAGCTCCGAGGCCAGCCCTCGCCCTCCTTTCAGAGGCGAGCGCTGATGCCGGACCTCACGCCCTTCGCTGGCCTGAGCTCCGATGACCTCCAGACCTCACGCCCTTCGCTGGACTGAGCTCCGATGACTTCCGGACCTCCGCCCCCCACAGCTGGGCCGAGCTCCGAGGCCAGCCCTCGCCCTCCTTTCAGAGGCGAGCGCTGATGCCGGACCTTACGCCCTTCGCTGGCCTGAGCTCCGATGACCTCCGGACCTCACGCCCTTCGCTGTCCTGAGCTCCGATGACTTCCGGACCTCCGCCCCCACAGCTGGGCCGAGCTCCGAGGACAGCCCTCACCCTCCTTTCAGAGGCGAGCGCTGATGCCGGACCTCACGCCCTTCGCTGGCCTGAGCTCCGATAACCTCCGGACCTCACGCCCTTTGCTGGCCTGAGCTCCGATGACTTCCGGACCTCCGCCCCCGCAGCTGGGCCAAGCTCCGAGGCCAGCCCTCGCCCTCCTTTCAGAGGCGAGCGCTGATGGCGGACCTCACGCCCTTCGCTGGCCTGAGCTCCGATGACTTCCGGACCTCCGCCCCCACAGCTGGGCCGAGCTCCAATGCCAGCCCTCGCCCTCCTTTCAGGGGTGAGCCCTGATGCTGGACCTCATGCCCTTCGTGGGCCTGAGCTCCGATGACTTTACGGACCACCCCTCTTCTCAGAGGCGAGCTCCGAAGCCGGACCTCCCCCTTTCACAAGGGCTGAGCTCCGATGCCAGGCTTCACCCTCTCCTCAGAGGCTGAACTCCGAAGCCGTCAAGACCCTGCCAGCACAGGGAGTACTCAAGACAAGAAAGTGCACGGGTAGGAGAAGGTCCCACCTCGGGCTCGTTACCTCCCCCGAGGTGGGCCCGGGGGCCACTGTCGGTACCCTCAATACCGGGTACCCCCGCGCACAGGGTAAAACTTCCTAAGGACCTCGCTCCCTCTGCAGGGGCAAGGTTTGAAGGCCCCACGTGTCCAGCGGGGCCGGAGCTCCCCTCCCCACGGAGGATAGCTCCGGGTCTGCCGCATGGCCCGGGAGGCCAGACCTCGCCCCCTCCGCAAGGGCGAGCTCCGAGGGTGCCACGTGTCCGGCAGGGCCGGGGCTCTCCTATGCTCAAAGGATAGCTCCGAGCCTGCCACGTGGCCTGGAAGACCGGACCTCGCCCCCTCCGCGGGGGTGAGCTCCGAAGGCTCCACGTGTCCAGCGGAGCTGGAGCTCCCCCCTCCTCAGAGGAGGGTTCCGGGTCCGACACATGGCCAGCAGAGCAGTACTGCCGCCCGGCGCGGTAGGCAGCAGGAGTAAAGGCGCTCCATGCCTTTACCGTACAAAGCATTCAAGACCCGCGCCTTCCCAAGACGCGGAGACGTGGAGCACGCCTCTGTCAGGTGTCGTTGCGCCCAATCGCATCGCAGACTGGTGCGAAGTGTCAGAACCTGCCAGCCAATAAACACAGCGACAAGACATCCCCTGCTGCCCCCGCCATTATCAACCACTATGACTAGCTTGCGGCATGGGAAGGGCGGCAGAACGAAGGCTCGGAAGCCTTCGCCAGAGACAACAACCAACATAACTGCGGATACGATAGTCGGCAGGAAATCTCCCCGGGACCACCTATCGGGTCCCGGGCCCCCCTTGTAAGCCACACGAGCCTTGGACTATAAAAGGTTCGGGTAGGCAACGTTAGCAAGGGTTCGCACTCCAGCAACTCACACCCTAGGCATAACTCATCCTCAAGCTCAGGACTCCGGTTCTGAGCAACAAGCAATACAGCGAGCACCTCTGCTCACCGTGGACGTAGGGTTTTACGCTCCGGCGGCCCGAACCACGTAAAACTCGCCGTGTCAAGCTCCTCCCTCACTCGTCCCTTACGCTTAAGCTCTCCGCAAGTGACTAGACCCTCCAAAAAAGAACCTCCGTGGGCTGCCCAGAGCAGGTCCAGGGGAAGTGTCGACCACACACTTCGACACCTGCCATCTACCGTATCTGCGGTTACGCCGGTAGTTGTCTCTGGCGAGGGCTTTCAAGTCTTCGTTCTGCCGCCCTGCCCATGTCGCATGCTAGTCGTAGTGGTTGATGATGGCAGGGGCGGCAGGGGATGTCTTGTCGCTGTGTTTATTGGTGTACAGCCTCTGACGCGGTGCGCCAACCTTCACTGCGATGTGACTGGGCGCAACGGCACCCGACAGAGGCGTGCTCCGCGTCTTCGCGCATTGGGAAGGCGCGGGTCTTGAATACCTTGTACGGGCAAGGTATGGCGCGTCTTTACTCTCGCTGCCTACCGCGTGGGGGCGGGCAGCGCTGCTCTGCTGGCCACGTGGCGGGCCCGGAGCTCTCCTCTGAGGAGAGGGAGGTCCAGCCCCGCTGGACACGTGGAGCCTTCAGGGCTCTCCCCGCGGAGGGGGGAGGTCCGGCTCTGCTGGCCACGTGACGGGCCCGGAGCTCTCCTCTGAGGAGAGGGAGGTCTGGCCCCGCTGGACACGTGGAGCCTTCGGAGCTCTCCCCGCGGAGGGGGGAGGTTCGGCTCTGCTGGCCGCGTGACGGGCCCGGAGCTTTCCTCTGAGGAGAGGGACGTCCGGCCCCGCTGGACACGTGGTGCCTTCGGAGCTCTCCCTACAGAGAATGGCGAGGTTCTTAGGCAGTTTCCCCTGTGCGCGGGGGTACCCCATATTGAGGGTACTGACAGTGGCCCCCGGGCCCATCTCGGGGGAGATAACGAGCCCGAGGTGGGGCCCCCGTCTCTTCCACTCTGCGCACCTTCTCGAAGATCCGCATTGACCGTTGCCGGAGCACGAACAGTCACGGAATCGTGGGAGCGTGTGCCCCACTTGATGGCTGCTTTTACTGCGGCGGTTCCCAAGGCTGCCACTTCTGGACGTTGCAACGCCTTTTCAGGAACCGCCGAAGCGTCTTGCCGGCTCGTCTCCTTGGGAGACTGACTTTTTGGCCCACCGCTTCAGCTGGACGGCTTGGGTCCACTTGTCATCGATGCTTGGTCTTGGAGCTGAAGCGGTTGTCCAAGCAGCATATTCGAAGAGTTTCGAATCACTTTGAATCGCACCTAGGGAGTTTAAAAGGGGATCTCACCTGCATCGCGGCTTCCCTTCTTACTTCCTTGCGCTTGCATCTGCCATGGCTTCCAACTTGCCTCCCCTGCGTATCGCTCGATCGGCGGAGCTTAGGCCGATGCGAAAGTTGTTGGGGTTGCATACGGAGGAGCAGCGACGATGCCTCCGGAGAGGGACTCTCCCCCTGCATCTGGAAGCAGGGGAGATTGTATTCTTCGTCGCCTATGGATTGGCGGGGCTCGTCCCGCCAATTTCTTTGTTCTTCTTGACGCTGCTGGAGACGTACGGACTCCAGCTTCACCACCTCTCTCCCAATTCCTTTGCCATGGCCGCTGTCTTTGTGCACTTCTGCGAGATGTTCGTGGGGGTGTGCGCCTCAGTGATGCTCTTCCGCCACTTCTTTGTGCTGCGAACGACTGGGCGTGGATCGAAGAACCAGCTGGGAGCTTACTATTTCCAACACCACTGCAAGGACCCGAAAGTTTTCGGGTACCCTCTGCCTTTTAGCGCGGCGAGGTGGGATGGCTGGAGGGACAACTGGGTGACCGTGAAGACCGACGAGCACGATCGTCTCCAGCTGCCGACTGATGCCCCAACCACTGGGCGTCGCTTTTGGGAGGACAACCCAGTGCTGGAGCCCAAGTACGCGCCGATCTTGGCGCGGATGCGGTTCTTGGCAGAGCATGGGTTGACGTCTTTGATGGTGCTGGAAAACTTCCTGTTGCGGCGCTTAGCGCCGTTGCAGCAGCGCTACCGCCCGGCGTGGTATTTCTCCGGCATCCATGATGGCACCAGAGTGGAGAGGGGTTTGGACTCAGTTCCGTCGGAGGAGGAGCTGAAGAAGATTCTGGCACGTATCAGCAGCGATCCCCTTGACGGAAGTTTTCTTGCGGTGCCAGCTTCCTGTCGCCCTCTCTCCCGGGAGCCGTTGCTGAGGGCGAGGCTGTTACGGGAGTTGCCGACTTTGGACGACATCGGGATTGCCACACGCCAGGTTGGCGGTGTCTCCCGGGGGATCACAATCCCCAGGGTTGAGTGCTCCGGATCGGAGCACGAGACATCACCTGATGCCCAGCCTACGCCGAAGGTCGACGGAGCTCGGACCATCGACGGGGTGAACGGCAGGGAGCCGGCCCCCGGTTTGCTGGAGAAGAAACGTACCTGGTCCCCAGAGCCAGCGGGCGGCGTCCAGCCCTCCGGTACTGAGGCGGGGGGAGCAGCGACAGACCCCCCGACCTCTCCAGGTCGGCGCCTCACTTCGGTCGCCGAGATGGCGGCGTCTCCTCCACCAGACGACGACATGATTGAGGAGGTCGGGGCGCAGCTTCGGCTTCTTCCACCCCGCTGCCCCTAGCGGACGCCTTGGGGCTTGCCCAAGCAAGCGTCCGGCAGGTACTGGGCGCGCTTGAGGGCGAACGGGAGGTGCTGACAGGGGAGAGGGATCGGCTCTTCAGCTGGGGGCACCTCCTGGTGCAGCGGACTCAGGAGGTTAGGGCGGAGCTCGCCTCTAGGCAATCGGGGCTTGATGCCATGGAAGTGCTCCTCGACGCTCGGAATAAGGTCATTGACCGCCTGGACTCCAAGACCCGGCGGCTCTACCAGGAGACCCGCGAGGCTCATACCAGGGCCGAGGCACGCTCCGCTGCTATGGAGGAGCTGCGGCTGCAGCTAGCGCGCCGGGAGTGCGCCGTTGCGGATCAGGGGCGTGCTGTGGCGGCCGAGGAGAAGAAGGTCGCCGCACAACTGGAGGCCAGCGAGGGTGACCTGAAGGTCCGAGCTGAGGAGCTGGAGCTTCGGGAGTCGGCTGCTGCCACGAGGGAGGAGCAGACCTCCCGGGAGCGTCAGGAGGCGCTGGGTCGTGAGTTGGTGGCCCACCAAGAGGTGGAGAAGCTTCAGGCTTCACGGTCTGTCGAGGCCCGAGCAGTCTGGAGCTTTGTCGATGAGGCGGGGTCCGCCCTGGTTCCCCTTGGCTTCAGCCCGGTGAGGATGGAGGCTTTGGCGCAGGGGGTGTTTGAGGCAATCCCAGCGCTTGAGTCCATTGGCGCCAAGCTAGGCAGGCTCGAAGCGGTGATCGCCGCCGAGCTTGAGGCAGAGGGACGAGGTCTGGCGAAGGAGGTCGCCACGCACGTGCTGGCGTGCTTCCGGAGTCAAGACCCTTCCTTCTCTCTGGAGCCGGTGAGACTAGGCCCCGTTGCTGAGCGGGAGGAAGCTGCCAGGGCTGAAGTTGGGGACTTGGCCGCCCTTGTGGCCTCTAGGTTCCAGCGGGAGTCCGGTGACTCCTAAGCAGTCGCCCCTGTGGCCAGAAGGCCCTGTATCTCTTCTTTTTTGCTTTTGTTGAGTCTGTAGTCCAGCTCATGGAGCTTTGAATGAATGAACAGGCTCTTTGTTTTTTGTGTCCGTGCTTATCTTCTTCTTGGCTTGGCCTGGCCGAGTCCTTAGCTCCGCAAGGACCTCGGAGGTCTTCACCAATCTTGAAGTCTTGCACAGACACCTTCCTCGGGTCCTTATTGTGTTAAGGGCCCAAGGGGTCTTCGGAGCTTGCCCCACGAGAACGGGGAGGTCCAGATCTGCCGGCCACGTGGCGGGCCCGGAGCTCTCCTCTGAGAAGATGGAGGTCCAACCCCGTAGGACACGTGGGGCCTTCGGAGCTCACCCCTGCGGAGGGGGCGAGGCCCGGCTCTGCCGGCCACGTGGCAGGCCCGGAGCTACCATCTAAGGAGAGGGGAGCTCCGACCACGTCGGACACGTGGGGCCTTCGAAACCCGCCCCTGCGGAGGGGGCGAGGTCCGGATCCTCCGGTCTTTCCTTGCGCGGTCCCCGTAGTGGCCCCCTGGTAGGTGTGGCCAATTGTTTGGGCGCACCTACCATACTCCTGCGGGGGAGCTAAGGCCGGGAGGTCCTGCACACAAGTAAGGGAAACGTAATTCTCCTTGGGGCTCCCCCTTCCCTATCTCATAGTCTTATTTGGCTTACGATCCTGATCCGGTATACGGGGCTTGGGTAATTCAGGGCACGAAGGGCCAGGGGTTCAGCTCCCTCCGAGGTCAGGGTACGGCCATCTAGCCCCTAGTACCGGACCGTGACACCGGGGAGGCAGAGTGTACAGGCTTTCGGTACAGAACCAGGCAAAGCGGCTGTACTCCACTGGACCTCCGAAGGACAGGGTGCGCACACTTTGGGTCGGAACCAGGCAAAGTAGGCTACGCACCCTGGACCCCTCAGGCACAGCGCATGCTTTCCCTGGAGGAGACCAACTGGCACCGCAACACCTGACTGGGGGAGGCCCGAAAGGCCCCCTGGCCATCGGCAGGTACCTCAAGCGCGACCGTCTTCGGTAGGATAGCAAATGCCGACTAGGGGCGAGAATGGGAAAAGGGAGCTGAGTGCATGGTGAGCATACACAGAAACTGCGGTCATAAAAATTAATACGTAATTTAAATGAGCACCAGGGAAGAGCAAAGCAGGACAGGTTTCTTTCCATATAAATATCCATAGGAGGAAGGCAGGCTAAACATGGAGGCAACGACCTGCCCCATTAAGAAGGGAAGCAAGACTCTACGCGCTTAGGGTCGGAACCAGGCCAAGCTGAACGTAGTCCTGGACCGTCCCCTGAGACTTAGCAGCTCCGAGCGCTGTTCCTGGACTCTATGGAATCTATTACAGAAATAAAAATTTGTCCTATTATTGCTCTAGGGATAGAACTTATGGAGGTGTTCTATGTTCCAAGGGTTCGGGAGCGGATCCCCATCCTCTGTGGAAAGGCGTACGCACCCAGGGCGGCAAACTCTCGTGACCCGGAAGGGACCTTCCCAGCTGGGGGAGAGTTTGTCGGTCCCTTCGCGAGAAAGTATGCGCCACAATACCAGGTCGGCTTCTTGCAGCTCCCGAACACATACAGACCTTTGGTGGTAGAGCCGGAGCGTTTGCCGGTACCGTGCGTTGCGGAGTGCTGCATGTAATCGAGCCTCGTCGACGAGGTCAATGTCTTCACGCCAAAGGTTGTCCTGCGCGGCTTTGTCGTAAGCTCGGACACAGAGAGACCCCATGGTGATCTCTGGGGGAAACACAACTTCGGCCCCGTACACCATGAAGAAGGGTGTCTCTCCGGTGGCCCGGCTCTGGGATGTCCGGTTAGCCCACAGTGTGCTCGGAAGCTCGTCCACCCACTTGGCACCATGTTTCTTCAAGCCGGCATAGGTGCGAGTCTTGAGGCCCCAAAAAATCTCGGCGTTGGCCCTCTCGACTTGCCCATTGCTCTTTGGGTGAGCAACGGAGGCATAGCACACCTGGATGCCGAGGTATTCGCAGTAGTCTTGGAATGCTGCGCTGGTGAACTGGGTCCCGTTGTAGGTGATGATTCTGTTTGGGACCCCGAACCTACAGACGATCGACTTGATGAACTTGACTGCGGATTGCTTGTTGATGGTGACAACGGGTGTAGCTTCCGGCCACTTGGTGAACTTGTCGATGGCGACGTAGAGGTACCGGAATCCCCCGACGGCTTTGGGAATGGTCCCAGGATGTCCAACCCCCATACGGCGAACGGCCATGAGGGCGGGATCATCTGAATTGCCTGAGCCGGTGTGTGGATCTGCTTGGCGTGGAACTGGCACTCCTTGCAGCTCTTGACCAGCTTGACGGCATCCCGGAGTGCTGTCGGCCAGTAGAAGCCATGCCGGAAGGCTTTACCGATGAGCGTGCGTGAAGAAGAGTGACTCCCACATTCGCCTCCATGGATCTCAGCGAGCAAGTCGCAGCCTTCCCCCTGGGTTATGCACCGCAATAGGACGTGGTTGGCGCCACGCCGGTAGAGATCCCCTTCTACCAACGCGTATCTTTTAGCCACGCGCACGATCCGTTCAGCGGATACACGTTCATTAGGGAGGATGTTGTCTTTCAAGTAGTTCCGGATCTCCGTGATCCATGCATCGGGTCTGACTTGAGCTCCTGGATCTTGAGCGCTGGGTTGCACAAAGTCCCCTCTGACGCTTACGATCCTTGGCAGCGTCCATGGCTGCAGGGCCGCCGAGACCGCCAGCTTTGAGGTGCTGGTCCAGCCCCCTTCGCCTGGCTCGGCAGGCCGGGCTGTGGGCCGCAGCAATGTCCTCTCGAAGACTCCTTCAGACACAGGGGCTCCGATGGAGGCCTTCGTTGAGAGGTCATCGGCCACGGCATTGCCAGCGCGCGGTACGTGGCGCAGGTCCAAGGCGAGGAAGTCTTTCTCCAACATCTGCACGTGGAGCAGATAAGCACCTAGCTGTGGGTCATTGCAGGAGCATTCACCCTTGACTTGCTTGATGACTAGCTGGGAGTCGCCCTGAGCCAACAACTGGCGAGCGCCTAGAGACAGGGCTGTCTTTAGGCCAAATATGAGTGCTTCATACTCTGCCATGTTGTTGGTTGCCTTGAAATTGAGACGCACCATGTACCCAAACTGCTCCCCCGATGGCATGAGAAGCAGTACGCCGGCACCGACCCCTTGCTTTCACGAGGAGCCGTCGAAGAAGAGCGTCCAGTGAGGCCCGGTGAATACCGGAGCTCGGGGCTTTGGTTCACCGTCTTCGTGGCCCCCTGGGTTGGTCATTGTTGGCGTACACTCGGCCACAAAGTCAGCCAGTGCTTGACTCTTGACTGCATGGCGAGGAAGGAAGTCCAGCTCGAACTCCGCCAGCTCCGCTGCCCATTTAGCGACATTGCCGGTCGCATAGGGGCTGTGAAGAATGGCCTTCAGCGGGTAGGAGGTGACCACAGAGATCCGGTGGGCTTGAAAGTAGTGGCGGAGCTTCCTGGATGCCACAAGTACTGCATACAGCAGCTTGTGGACCTCCAGGTACCTTGTCTTGGCGTCGTGGAGGACTTCGCTGATGTAGTAGACAGGCCTCTAGATGGTCCGGACCATCCCCCCTGGGCCTGAGATGTCCTCCTCCATTGGCTGAGGCCGACAGGAGGTAGACGGGTCCGGGGAAACCTCCGGGTGCTGGGACCCGGGGGCTTCTAGGCCGTCTCGGACCTCCGGGAGATCCCGTTGTTTTCCAGGTGGTCATCCTGGACCCTCGGGAGGACGTCTTGTCCTCCTGGGAGGTTCCTTTGGGTCTCCGGGGGTTATCCTGGAGTTCCGGGAGGTCCCGTTGGACCTTCAGGAGGTTGTCTTGGAGCTCCTGGAGGTCCCGTTGGACCTCCGGGAGGTTGTCTTGGAGGTCCGGGAGGTTGTCTTGGGCCTCCGGGGTCTCCTAGTGCTTGACTTCTGCTACCGGAGCAGGCTGCGGTGACGAGGGGTCCGGCCGCTCTGCGACGAGGACCATGCTCACCACCTCAGTTGTTGCCGCGATGTAGAGCAGCAAGTGCTCTTCGGGCTTGGGGGCTACCATGATGGGTAGGGTCGTCAGGAGCTGCTTCAACTCCTGGAAAGCTTCTTCTGCTTCGTCGGTCCAAGCAAATGGACCAGATTTGCGCAGGAGCTTAAAGAAGGGGAGCGCCCGCTCTGCTAGCCTCAGTATGAACCGACTCAGCGCGGCTAGGAATCCCGTGAGTTTCTGGACATCTTTGATGCGGGCGGGGGCCGCATCAGGTCGATGGCCTTGATCTTCTCTGGGTCGGCCTCAATCCCTGACACGAACCCACGGTCTTGTCGAGCCAGGATCACGCTGAGGGGTGCTGCGTTGCACAGCACCGGATAACACACATCAAAGGTACAAAGCGGAAGCGAAATTTTATTACATAAACGAGTTTATGAACATGTTTACAGCAAAATATGTCCAGCCTACACTCACGGGCGTAGACTACGGATCAAGTTCACGTTCAGCCCTTGAACGTGTCCTTGCTAGCACACACGCACACTAACTCTACGGCATGCACGGCTCCCACTCGACAGGGTTCCCCTCCTGGGGTTCTGTCTCCTCTTCGGGAGCCCCCTCCTCATAGAACCCTGCAAAAGCTTCAAACACAAGCAGTGAGCACGAAGGCTCAGCAAGTCTGACCCGTCTCACCTAAACATGGAACTTCTACATGAGGGGTGATGGGTACATGAGGTAAAATCATTTGCAAAGGACTCGCCTAATTAGTGGAACCTTACTTTCAGGTTTTAGCAGCAGGTGGTGGAGAACCTTACGCTAAGGCACATGAGAGAGCTGCAATCAAACAAGAAACACATTTCTCTCATGTACTATGCCCAAAGTTAAACGGAAATTTAGTTAGCTCTAAACTACAACAACCCATTAACAAGCAAACTCCATCTTTCAATCAGCAACATTTTAACATGTAACTAGCCTGTTCCTTCTACGTCACGGTACAGTGAACAAGTGGTACTCACTAACCGCAAGGGACGGCGATTATAATCGATTTACACCTGCAGGGTTACCCGAACAACCTGTCACGTACGCCCGTACTCGATGTTGCCTACAACAACCATCACGGACACCGTACGCAACTACCTTTCACCCGTTAGCCAAATGTTGAACCGGTCCAATCGTCCCGAGCAAGACGTCTCTGCACGCGTAACTCAGTGCCGCCAGCCGATTTACACCTCGAGCTCTCAACCTACCCTCTGAACGACCAGCTATGCCTCAACACCCAGCTACCCGAGTTACATCAGTTTCCCGGTTCCCATATAGCCGGTAGGTCTTCGGTACTGTTCTAGCTTGTTCAACAGGCCCGCACACGGCTCGGTCCTCAATCGACACAAGCAGAGCTACAGCACACAGGCCCCAAAGTCCTGCTGCCCTTACCCTCCGCTTGGTCTCATTTTCTTGCCATGTGTCTCATGTGCTATCTCTACCCGAGTCGAGTGCCTCTAGCCTATGCTCGCAAGTAGTTCCAACTACTCGACTTGTACCGAATCCTACCCTAACTTAGCTTTGCAGTAGCTAACGGGGTTTGCAATCCTAAACCCAACCCATGGTTTTCTTGGCTATGCATTTGGGTTTCCAAACAAGACTCTAATGCAAAGAATAATAGTATTCAAAGATGTGCTCAAAACAATAAACATTTGTAAAAAGGTTAATGCAAACCGGAGCTTGCCTTGCTGCTCTTGGTCGTAGGCTAGCTGTTCCTCCGGAGTAACGAAGTCTAGGACTTCGGGTTCCTCCTCGACCTTAGCGACTACATGATAGAAGCAATACATGTATTAATTTAAATGCAGTTGTATTAACTTTTAAACTTGTGAAGTCTATAACTCTTACTAGACAAGCCCAATGACATGTATTAATTTAAATGCTGTTCAGGGATATTTTGGTGAACATCCCAGCAAAATTTCAGGATTTTCCTCCAAAGGATTCTCCAGTTAAAATTCCAAACAGTTTAAATTTTGAGGAATTAATTCTGGAGAGATAAGGATTGTCGAAGTGTGCGATCGACACTTCCCCCGGGCCTGTACTGGGCAGCCCGCGGAGGTTCTTTTTTCGGAGGGGCTAGTTCCTAGCGGAGAGCTTGCGCAGACGGACGAGTTAGTGAGAGCTTGACACGGGGAGTTTTACGTGGTTCAGGCCGCCGGAGCGTAAAACCCTACGTCCACGGCGAGCTATGGAGCTCGCTGTATTGCTTGCTGCTCAGGGCCGTGGGCCTGAGCTTGGGGGTGAGTTACAGCTTGAGAGTGTATGGCTAGCGTATGAGTTGCAGAATGTGAACCCTTGCTATCGACGCCTACCCGAGCCTTTTATAGTCCAAGACTCGGGTGGCTTACAAGGGGGGCCGGGACCCGACAGGTGGTCCCGCGAAGATTGTCTACTATCTACCGTATCTATAGTTACTCCAGTGGTTGCCTCTGGTCGAAGGCTTCTGAGTCTTCCTTTTGCCGCCCTGCCCATGCCGTGCACTAGTCATAGTGGTTGATGACGGCGCAGGCGGCATGGGATGTCTTGTCGCGGCGTTTATTACCTGTCAGGTTCTGACACCGCGCGCCAGTCTGTGATGCGACTGGACGCAACGGCACCTGACAGGCGCGTGCTCCGCGTTTCCGCGTCTTGGGAAGACGCGGGCCTTGAATACCTTGTACGGGCAAGGTGAGGGGCGCCTTTACGCCCGCTGCCTACCGCTCGGGGGCAGGCAGCACCGTTCTTCCAGCCACGTGGCGGGTCCGGAGCTCTTCTCTGAGGAGAGGGAGGTCCGGCCCCGCTAGACGCGTGGCGCCTTCGGACCTCTCTCCCGCGGAGGGGGAGGTCCGGCTTCTGCATGCCACGTGGCGGGCCCGGATCTCACCTCTGAGGAGAGGGAGGTCCAGCCCCGCTGGACACGTGGCGTCTTCGGACCTCTCTCCTGCGGAGGGGGAGGTCCGGCTTCTGTATGCCACGTGGCGGGCCCGGAGCTCTCCTCTGAGGAGAGGGAAGTCCGGCCCCGCCAGACGCGTGGCGCCTTAGGCATTTCACCCTGTGCGCGGGGGTACCCCATATCTCAGGTACCGACAGTGGCCCCCGGGCCCATCTTGGGGGAGATAGCGAGCCCAAGGTGGGACCTCCGTCTCTTCCGATCCGCGCACTTTCTCTAAGTCCCGGATTGGCCGCTGCCCGAGCACGAACAGCCGCGGGGTCGTGAGAGCGTGCGCTCACTTGATGATTACTTTTACTGCGGCGGTTCCCAAGGCTGCCACTTCTGCACGTTGCGGCGCTTTCTTCGGGAACCGCCGAAGGGCCTTGCCGGCTCATCTTCTTAGGAGACTGACTCCTTGCCCCCACCGCTCCAGTTAAGCAGCTTGGGCCCACCCGTCATCGGCACTCGGTCTAGGAACCGAAGCGGTTGCGGGTGCGGGGTATTCGAAGAGTTCCGAATCGCTTGGAACTGCACCGGGAAGCTTTTTAGAGGGGGTCTCACCCACATTGTAGCTTCCCTTCGCACTTCTCTGCGTATCTTCTTGGACTCTTGCGCTTTTGCTTTCTTGCCTTTGAGCTCTCCCTTGCCATGGCATCCAACCCGCTGCTAGAGAAGAAACGCGCTCGATCTCCTCCAGCAACGGCGCCGGTGCCAAGTCGGGATTCTGGGGTGCCTGACACTCCCTCCAGTGGCGACTCGAAGAGGCCCCGGGCTGATATGCTGGGGGAAGCCTCTGTGGCGTCCCCTGTTCCGCCAGTCCAAGCGACTGTGGAGCGGTCGTCGGAGACGGTAGCGGGCTATGGAAATCCTACCCCGGCTCGGAAGTCGGGG
The DNA here is from genome assembly GCA_030760725.1 of Neostapfia colusana. NCBI lineage: Eukaryota > Viridiplantae > Streptophyta > Magnoliopsida > Poales > Poaceae > Neostapfia > Neostapfia colusana. The sequence continues at coordinate 1,039,614 of JASWHV010000010.1, read as the reverse complement.
TTTAGAGCCCGCTGGAGTGTCCACGCTTCCCGGCCTTCCCCGTCTTGCGGGGAATCTGTGCCGATGCGCTCGGAGCCAGGGGCAACTGCTGCGGCCCCCAGGCCAGCGCGGACTTCTCCTGTTCCGGTGTGCCCGGACTCCGCGGCGGCGCCGTCTCTTCCTGCCGAGACGGCCACCGCGGCCCCCGAGCCAGCACAGGTTGATCCTGCACTAGGCGGCCTGGCTTCTTCTCCAGCACCGTCTTCCCCGGCTCGTCCCTCTCCTCAGGTCAAGGAGCCAGAAGCTGAAAAGAGCCCGGCTGGCCTGGCTGCCAGTGCCGTGGAGCCAGCTTCTCCTGATCGGCGTCTCGTCTCGGCGGCTGGCGCGTCGGCTCTTCCTGAGGACGAGGTAATGGAGGAGGTCGGAGGGACTGCTCCAGCCTCTGTTGCTCCATTGCCTCTGGCGGACGCCTTCGCGCTTGCCGAGTCGAGCGTCCGGCAGGTCTTGGCTGCACTAGGGCGCGAGCGGGAGGAGTATACGGTTGAACGGGACCGCCTCCTCACCTGGGGGAACCTTTTGCGGGAGAGGACCGCGAAGGTTAAGAGCGAGCTCGACTCCAGGCGGGAGTTGCTCGACTTCAGGGAAACGCTTGTCGACCAGATGAAGCGGGCTGTTGACCGCATGGACACCCAGTCACAGCGGATCAACAGGGAGGCCCTGGAGGCTCACGCCCGGGCCGAAGAGAGCATCTCTGCTGCTGTGGAAATACGGCAGCGGTTGGAGCGCCGCGAACTCGCCGTTGAGGAGCGGGAGCGTTCCGTGGCAGCTGAGGCAGAGAGGGTCGCCGCGCAGCTGGCTGCGGGCGAGGATGACCTCCGAGCTCGGATGGAGGAGCTGGAGATTCTGAAGGCAGACCTTGACTTGAGGGATGAACAGGTCTCCCATGATCGCCGGGCGGTCTTGGACCGGGAGTTGACTGCCGGCTTCAAGGCCGCTGAGTTGGAGTGGCTAGCCGAGACTCTCCGCCTTCGGGAGAGTTCCCTGGCGGCCAAGGAGAAGGAATTCTCCGAGAGGAACCTGGAGGCTCTGCGGGCGGCCCGCCGCGAGGTGGAGGAGCTCTCAGCCCTACGGTCCTCCGAGGCCCTTGCGGTCTCAAGCTTCGTGGATCGAGCGGGGTCCGCCCTGATCCCTCTTGGTTTCAGTCCGGTGAGGGCCGCAACTCCCGCATTGCAGGTGGCAGAGGTGATCCCTGCATTGGAGTCGATCGGCGCCAAGCTGGACAGACTCGACTCGGTGGTCGCCAGCGAGCTTGAAGCCGAGGGCCGCGGCTTAGCTTTAGAGGTCGCCTCGCATGTGCTGGCATGCTTCAAGAGCCGCGACCCCTCTTTCTCACTGGAGCCAGCAAGAGAGGGCCCAGCCGCGGAGCGGGAGGAAGCTGCCAGGGCTGAAGTCGAGGATGTGGCCGCCCTTGTAGCCGCAAGGTTCCGGCGAGAGCCGGGAGGTCCTTAGGACTTGCTTCTCCCTTTTTTATCGAGTCTGTAGTCCAGCTCAAGGAGCCTTGCTTAATTTGACTCTCTTGGATACTTGTGTCTGTGATGCTTTTCCCTCCTTCTTGGCTTTGCCTGGCTGAGTCCTTAGCTCCGCAAGGTACTCAGAGGTCATTTCCAATCTCGGAGCTTCGCACAGACACCCCCCGGGTCCTAACCGTGTTAGGGGCCCCCGGAGGTCTCCAGGACCCGCCTCACGAGATCGGAGGGGGGTCCGAGCCTGTTGGTCACGTGGCGGGCCCGGAGCTCCTGCCTGGGAGGAGGTCCGGGCCCGCAGGGCACGTGGAGGTCCCGGGCCTCTCCCTGCAGACCACGCGGCGACCCCGGAGCTCCCCTCGAAGAGGTGGGAGGCCCGGCCCTGCCGGACACGTGGGGCCTTCGGACCCCACCCCTGCGAGGGTTAGCCCTTTGATCCTACCTTAGGGTTTTTGGCCTACCGCGATCCCGTAGCGGCCCCCTGGTAGGTGCGTTCTATTGGGTGGATGCTGTCGGTACCTGAGATATGGGGTACCCCCGCGCACAGGGTGAAATGCCTAAGGTGCTCGCCCTTCTCCGCAGGGAGAGCTCCGAAGGCGCCACGCATCTGGCGGGGCCGGACCTCCCTCTCCTCAGAGGAGAGCTCCGGGCCCGCCACGTGGCATACAGAAGCCGGACCTCCCCCTCCGCGGGAGAGAGGTCCGAAGACGCCACGCGTCCAGTGGGGCTCGACCTTCCTCTCCTCAGAGGTGAGCTCCGGGCCCGCCACGTGGCATGCAGAAGCCGGACCTCCCCCTCCGCGGGAGAGAGGTCCGAAGGCGCCACGCGTCCAGCGGGGCCGGACCTCCCTCTCCTCAGAGAAGAGCTCCGGACCCGCCACGTGGCTGGAAGAACGGTGCTGCCTGCCCCCGAGCGGTAGGCAGCGGGCGTAAAGGCGCCCCTCACCTTGCCCGTACAAGGTATTCAAGGCCCGCGTCTTCCCAAGACGCGGAAACGCGGAGCACGCGCCTGTCAGGTGCCGTTGCGTCCAGTCGCATCACAGACTGGCGCGCGGTGTCAGAACCTGCCAGGTAATAAACGCCGCGACAAGACATCCCATGCCTCCTGCGCCGTCATCAACCACTATGACTAGTGCACGGCATGGGCAGGGCGGCAAAATGAATACTCAGAAGCCTTCGACCAGAGGCAACCACCGGCGTAACTACAGATACGGTAGATAGTAGACAATCTTCCTGGGACCACCTATCGGGTCCCGGCCCCCCTTGTAAGCCACCCGATTCTTGGACTATAAAAGGCTCGGGTAGGCGTCGATAGCAAGGGTTCGCATTCAGCAACTCATACGCTAGCCATACACTCTCAAGCTGTAACTCACCCCCAAGCTCAGGCCCCCGTCCCTGAGCAGCAAGCAATACAGCGAGCTCCATAGCTCGCCGTGGACGTAGGGTTTTACGCTCCGGCGGCCTGAACCACGTAAAACTCCCCGTGTCAAGCTCTCACTAACTCGTCCATCCGCGCAAGCTCTCCGCTAGGAACTAGCCCCTCCAAAAAAAGAACCTCCGCGGGCTGCCCAGTGCAGGCCCGGGGGAAGTGTCGATCGCACACTTCGACATTTGGCGCGCCAGGTAGGGTGCTTTTCCCCTAGCGCGACGAGTTTCCGCCGACGAAGATGACCAAGCTCCCTTCAGCAGCAAACTCTCCCCCACCGCATTCACGGCGAACCGTGACCAGCGGGGAGTACATGTCGACGCACTCAGGACGGAGTGTGTCGGCACAAGCGGGTAGCCAGCAGCCGACTCCGGCAACGCCGACTCCGGCTATGCAGGCCCCGACCAGCGTGAGGTCTTCTGCAGCGCTGAGCGTACACCATGGAGGTGCGCTAGCTGCAGCAAGAGCGCTGCTGCGCAACCCACCTGCAGGGGATGCGCCCCATTCAGCGACCCAGCAATGGGTCCGCGAGGTGGACCGCCTCGTCGTCGCCGCCGCGAACCCTCGGTTTCGGCGAGGGCGGCGCCCGGGGCAACCGGCTGTGTCGCTGACGCGCACACCCACGGTTGACGAGCTAACGGCGGATTCCAGCTCCTCCAGGCTCCTGTCGACGGACCTGCGAAGGGAACTGGAACGGTGCCACTTGGGGCAGGACGCCCGGGTGTACCTCGAGCGGCGTCGAGAAAGGCGTCGCAACCATGAGGCAGGCAACAGCATGTCGTCGGCCTCGACGCAACCAGAAGGGCAGGCCTTCGCCATGCGAGCCCCGCCTCAGGCATATGCTGTGCAACATATGCCACCACCATATGCGCCGCAAGTAGCGGCCCCGGCCTACGGTGCAGCCTTGCCCATGCCGGGATACGTGGTGCCAGGTGCGAACCACCTGTTCGCAGCGCCAGTACCTGCAGCAGAAGGTGCAGGATGTGCGGCCCTTGCACCCCACCTTCGCTTCGCCAGGTGGCCACGCAAGTTTCGCCCGCACTTGCCCGAGAAGTACGACGGAAGCATCAACCCAGCGGAGTTCCTCCAGATCTACTCCACCGCCGTACTTGCTGCAGGAGGCAATGAGGCTGTCATGGCCAACTACTTTCCCGTCGCCTTGACCGGCCCAGCCCGGTCCTGGCTCATGAATCTACCCCAGGGGTCCATAACCTCCTGGGGTGAGCTCTGCCGGCAGTTCGTCGCCAACTTCGGCAGCTCCTACACCCGTCCCGGCACGGAGCTCGACCTCCACGCCGTCAAACAACAACCTGGGGAGTCGCTGTGCTCTTTCATCCAGCGGTTCTCTCAGGTGCGCAACACCATCCCACATATCCAAAGCGTCTCTGTGGTGGTGGCATTCCGACAGGGTGTCCGGGACGAGAAAATGCTCGAGAAGCTCGCGACCAGAGAGGTCAGCGACATCTCGGAGCTCTTTAGCCTGGCGGACAAGTGCGCCAGAGCAGCCGAAGGGCGGAACTGGCACGCACTGCCGACCTCCGAGTCAGGAGGGCAGCCCGGGTCCGGTGCTGCTGCCTATGGGGGTGGCAAGAAGACCAAGAACCGGGGGAATGGGAAGATGAAGTCACCATTCATGGCCCCCGTCGCCGCAGCTGCGACAACCAGTGGAGCTCGGGGGCCGCGCCCCGACAAGAGGCAGCGGCAATCACCGGCCCCAGACAGTGGCCAAGGCGGGCTATGCCCCGTGCATGGCACCTGCAACCATACAGCTGCCGAGTGCTGGGAGATCCAGAGGCTCGCAGAGCGCTTCCGCAATGGAAGACAGCAGAGGGCTGAAGCACCGCCCTACCCTCAGAGGGATGGCAAACAGAAGACCGATGCCCCAGTCACCGCTGCCCACCAGGTGGGGTTCCAGGAGCCTCAGCGTGTCATAAAGACAGTGCATGACGGTGAGGACTCCAGTTCCGACGGTGACGGGCCAAGGCGTTAGCCAGCTACGGCACGCCTCCGTGCCTCGAACATACCTCTCGGGGGCTGCCTAGGGTCCGTCAACCCCTTGAAGGCCTTGCCAGAAGGGGGGGACGCCTTAGGTCATCCAAGGCAAGCCCGGGTCCACCTACCCCTTGAAGGCCTTAGCCAGAAGGGGAGAACTCCCCGGGGGACCCCGAGAGAAGCCACGCAGGACCTGATCCAGCGTGAAGACAACAACTTCGACAAGACTCGGCTTGCAGGGAACACCCCACAACGCAAGGTCTCGGCTAATGCTCTAAGCACTACCGCCAAAGAACCAAACGCGACGGGGGCCCGCAAGAGGGCAGCCTGGTGAAGTGGCACGCTATATTCCAAGAAGGACCCATAAGCTCTCCCCCAGCAGGGAAGGTCCCTTCCGAATCATGAAAGCTGCCACCCCAGGTACACATGCCTTTCAACCGAGAGTGGGATCCATTCCCAAAAATCCTTGCCATGGAGCAACACTGTAAGTCCTACTTACTGAGCATCGGTAGAACAGGGTTATTCACTTCTGTAATAGACCCCATAGAACTTAGGAACAGAGCTTGGGGTAGCTAAGTCTCAAGGGACGGTACAGGACTACGTCCAGTTTAGCCTGGTTCCGACCCTAAGCGCGTAGAGTCTTGCTTCCCTTGTAGATGAGGCGGAACATTGCCCCCACGAACAGCCAGAATTCCACCTATGGGCGCGAATACAGAGACCTGTTCTACTTAGCTCCTTCTCATGCGCTCATTTAAATTATGCATTAATTTTTATGATCGCACTATCTCTGTATGTTCATCATACGTCTAGCTCCCCCTCTCCTGCGCTCATCCATAGTCGGCATTTGCTATCCTCCCGAAGGCGGCTGCGCTTGAGGCACCTGCCGATGGCCGAGTGAGTCTCTCGGGCCTCCCCCAGTCAGGTGTTGCGGTGTTAGTTGGTCACCTCCAGGAAAGGCCAGCGTTGTGCATGGGGGGTCCAGGGTGCGTATCCAGCTTAGCCGGCCCAGAGCCCAAAGCATGCGCATCCTGCTCTCCGGAGGTCCAGGGGAGTACGTCCGCTTTGCCTGGTCATGAACCCAAAGCGCGTGCACTCTGCTTCCCCAGCGCATGGCCCGGTACTAGGGATCGGACGGCCGTACCCGGACCTCGGAGGGAGCCGGAGCTCCGGCACCTCGTGCACAGAATTGCCCAAGCCCCGTATAGCGGGCCAGGACCATAAGACGGATAAGACTAGGAGACAGGAGGGGAGGACCCCCCGAGGAGAATTACGTTTCCTCTACCTGTGTGCAGGACCTTTAGGTTACAGCAACAGGGACTGCATGAAGCGGGGGGAAAGGAGCTACCAGCTACACCGGCCTGGGACTGGAAGGACCGGGACCCGCCCCTCCAGCAGGGGCGGGGCCCGGGGGCCCCGCGTGTCCAGCAGGCCCGGAACTCTCTCCTTCCTTGAGGAGGGCTCTGGGCTCGCCACGTGGCAGGCAGGAACCGGACCTCCCCCCTCAGCGGGAGGGCTCCGAAAGCCCTACGTGTCCAACATGACCAGAGCTCCCGTCTCTTGAGGAGGAGCTCCGGACCCACCACGTGGCCGGCAGATTTGGAGCCCCCCATAGGGCGAGGTTCGGAGACCTCCGGGGGCCCCTAACACGGTTAGGACCCGGGGGGGTGTCTGTGCGAAGCTCCGAGATTGGAAATGACCTCTGAGTACCTTGCGGAGCTAAGGACTCAGCCAGGCAAAGCCAAGAAGGAGGGAAAAGCATCACAGACACAAGTATCCAAGAGAGTCAAATTAAGCAAGGCTCCTTGAGCTGGACTACAGACTCGATAAAAAAGGGAGAAGCAAGTCCTAAGGACCTCGCGGCTCTCGCCGGAACCTTGCGGCTACAAGGGCGGCCACATCCTCGACTTCAGCCCTGGCAGCTTCCTCCCGCTCCGCAGCTGGGCCCTCTCTTTCTGGCTCCAGTGAGAAAGAGGGGTCGCGGCGCTTGAAGCATGCCAGCACATGCGAGGCGACCTCTAAAGCTAAGCCGCGGCCCTCGGCTTCAAGCTCGCTGGCGACCACCGAGTCGAGTCTGTCCAGCTTGGCGCCGATCGACTCCAATGCAGGGATCACCTCTGCCACCTGCAATGCGGGAGTTGCGGCCCTCACCGTACTGAAACCAAGAGGGATCAGGGCGGACCCCACTCGATCCACGAAGCTTGAGACCGCAAGGGCCTCGGAGGACCGTAGGGCTGAGAGCTCCTCCACCTCGCGGCGGGCCGCCCGCAGAGCCTCCAGGTTCCTCTCGGAGAATTCCTTCTCCTTGGCCGCCAGGGAACTCTCCCGAAGGCGGAGAGTCTCGGCTAGCCGCTCCAACTCAGCGGCCCTGAAGCCGGCAGTCAACTCCCGGTCCAAGACCACCTGGCGATCATGGGAGACCTGTTCATCCCTCAAGTCAAGGTCTGCCTTCAGAATCTCCAGCTCCTCCATCCAAGCTCGGAGGTCATCCTCGCCCGCAGCCAGCTGCGCGGCGACCCTCTCTGCCTCAGCTGCCACGAAACACTCCCGCTCCTCAACGGCGAGTTCGCGGCGCTCCAACCGCTGCCGTATTTCCACAGCAGCAGAGAGGCTCTCTTCGGCCTGGGCGTGAGCCTCCAGGGCCTCCCTGTTGATCCGCCGCGACTAGGTGTCCATGCGGTCAACAGCCCGCTTCATCCGGTCGACAAGCGTTTCCCTGAAGTCGAGCAACTCCCGCCTGGAGTCGAGCTCGCTCTTAACCTTCGCGGTCCTCTCCCGCAAAAGGTTCCCCCAGGAGAGGAGGCGGTCCCGTTCAACCGTATACTCCTCCCGCTCGCGCCCTAGTGCAGCCAAGACCTGCCGGACGCTCGACTCGGCAAGCGCAAAGGCGTCCGCCAGAGGCAATGGAGCAACAGAGGCTGGGGCAGTCCCTCCGACCTCCTCCATTACCTCGTCCTCAGGAAGAGCCGACGCGCCAGCCGCCGAGACGAGACGCCGATCAGGAGAAGCTGGCTCCGCGGCACTGGCAGCCAGGCCAGCCGGGCTCTTTTCAGCTTCTGGCTCCTTGACCTGAGGAGAGGGACGAGCCGGGGAAGACGGTGCTGGAGAAGAAGCCAGGCCGCCTAGTGCAGGATCAACCTGTGCTGGCTCGGGGGCCGCGGTGGCCGTCTCGGCAGGAAGAGACGGCGCCGCCGCGGAGTCCGGGCACACCGGAACAGGAGAAGTCCGCGCTGGCCTGGGGGCCGCAGCAGTTGCCCCTGGCTCCGAGCGCATCGGCACAGATTCCCCGCAAGACGGGGAAGGCCGGGAAGCGCGGACACTCCAGCAGGCTCTAAACCCCGACTTCCGAGCCGGGGTAGGATTTCCAGAGCCCGCTACCGTCTCCGACGACCGCTCCGCAGTCGCTTGGACTGGCGGAACAGGGGATGCCACAGAGGCTTCCCCCAGCACATCAGCCCGGGGCCTCTTCGAGTCGCCACCGGAGGGAGTGTCAGGCACCCCAGAATCCCGACTTGGCACCGACGCCGTTGCTGGAGGAGATCGAGCGCGTTTCTTCTCTGGCAGCGGGTTGGAAGCCATGGCAAGGGAGAGCTCAAAGGCAAGAAAGCAAAAGCGCAAGAGTCCAAGAAGAAACGCAGAGAAGTGCGAAGGGAATCTACAATGTGGGTGAGACCCCCTCTAAAAAGCTTCCCGGTGCAGTTCCAAGCGATTCGGAACTCTTTGAATACCCCGCACCCGCAACCACTTCGGTTCCTAGACCGAGTGCCAATGACGGGTGGGCCCAAGCCGCTTAACTGGAGCGGTGGGGGCAAGGAGTCAGTCTCCTAAGAAGATGAGCCGGCAAGGCCCTTCGGCGGTTCCCGAAGAAAGCGCCGCAACGTGCAGAAGTGGCAGCCTTGGGAACCGCCGCAGTAAAAGCAATCATCAAGTGAGCGCACTCACGACCCCGCGGCCGTTCGTGCTCCGGCAGCGGCCAATTCGGGACTTAGAGAAAGTGCGCGGATCGGAAGAGACGGAGGTCCCACCTTGGGCTCGCTATCTCCCCCAAGATGGGCCCGGGGGCCACTGTCGGTACCTGAGATATGGGGTACCCCCGTGCACAGGGTGAAATGCCTAAGGTGCTCACCCTTCTCTGCAGGGAGAGCTCCGAAGGCGCCACGCGTCTGGCGGGGCCGGACCTCCCTCTCCTCAGAGGAGAGCTCCGGGCCCGCCACGTGGCATTCAGAAGCTGGACCTCCCCCTCCGCGGGAGAGAGGTCCGAAGACGCCACGCGTCCAGTGGGGCCGGACCTCCCTCTCCTCAAAGGTGAGCTCCGGGCCTGCCACGTGGCATGCAGAAGCCGGACCTCCCCCTCCGCGGGAGAGAGGTCCGAAGGCGCCACGCGTCCAGCGGGGCCGGACCTCCCTCTCCTCAGAGAAGAGCTCCGGACCCGCCACGTGGCTGGAAGAACGGTGCTGCCTGCCCCGAGCGGTAGGCAGCGGGCGTAAAGGCGCCCCTCACCTTGCCCGTACAAGGTATTCAAGGCCCGCGTCTTCCCAAGACGCGGAAACGCGGAGCACGCGCCTGTCAGGTGCCGTTGCATCCAGTCGCATCACAGACTGGCGCGCGGTGTCAGAACCTGCTAGGTAATAAACGCCGCGACAAGACATCCCATGCCGCCTGCGCCGTCATCAACCACTATGACTAGTGCACGGCATGGGCAGGGCGGCAAAATGAAGACTCAGAAGCCTTCGACCAGAGGCAACCACCGGCGTAACTACAGATACGGTAGATAGTAGACAATCTTCCCGGGACCACCTGTCGGGTCCCGGCCCCCCTTGTAAGCCACCCGAGTCTTGGACTATAAAAGGCTCGGGTAGGCGTCGATAGCAAGGGTTCGCATTCAGCAACTCATACGCTAGCCATACACTCTCAAGCTGTAACTCACCCCCAAGCTCAGGCCCCCGGCCCTGAGCAGCAAGCAATACAGCGAGCTCCATAGCTCACCGTGGACGTAGGGTTTTACGCTCTGGCGGCCTGAACCACGTAAAACTCCCCGTGTCAAGCTCTCACTAACTCGTCCATCCGCGCAAGCTCTCCGCTAGGAACTAGCCCCTCCGAAAAAAGAACCTCCGCGGGCTGCCCAGTGCAGGCCCGGGGGAAGTGTCGATCGCACACTTCGACAGATGCGCCTACCATACTCCTGCGGGGAGCTGAGGCTGAGAAATCCTGCACATAAGGAAAAAGTAATTCTCCTTGGGGGCTCCCCCCTCTATTCCTTAGTCATATCTGCAGCAAATTCCGACTAAAGATGAAAATGAGAAGAGGGAATTGAACGCATAGTGAGCACGCGTTAGTAGGGTAATCATAGAAATTTAATAAGTAAATTAAATGAGTACCAAAGAAGAGCAACGTAGGGTGGGCTTCTTTTCATATAAATTTCCATACGGGGGAAGGAGGGCCGCATATGTAGGCCACGACCCACCTCAAGGGAAGCAATACTCTACGCGCTTGGGGTCGGAACCAGGCGAAGCTGAACGTAGTCCTGGACCGTCCCCTGAGGCTTAGTTGCTCCAAGCCTGGTTCACGGACTTTTATGGAAATTACTACGAAAAGAAAGGCCTGCCTGATTGTTGCTCTAGGGGTAGAACTTACAGCGGTGTTCCGTGTTCCGAAGGTTCGGGAGCGGGTTCCTGTCTTCGGTTCTGGGGAATGGTCCCAGGCCCGGGATGTCCAGCCCCAGTATGGCAAATGGCCATGCAGGCTGGATCATCCGTACCGTCCAAGCCGGTGTATGGATCTGCTTGGCATGGAACAGGCATGCCTAGCAGCTCTCGACCAGCTCGACGGCATACTGGAGTGTTGCCGGCTAGTAGAAGCCATGCCGAAAGGCTTTACCGACAAGCGTGCGTGAGGAAGAATGACTCCCACATTCGCCTCCATGGATCTCAGCGAACAAGTCGCAGCCTTCCCCCTGGGTTATGCACCGCAATAGGATGTGGTTGGCGCCACGTCGGTAGAGATCCCCCTCTACCGCCATGTGTCTCTTAGCCATACGCGCAATCCGTTCAGCGGATACATGTTCATCAGGGAGGATATTGTCTTTCAAGTAGTCCCGGACCTCCGTGATCCATGCATCGGGTCTGACTTGAGCATATGGATCTTGAGCGCTGGGTTGCACGGAGTCCCCAGTGACGCTTATGATCCTTGGCGGCGCTCATGGCCGCCGGGACCGCCAGCTTCGAGGTGCTGGTCTAGCCCCCTTCGCCCGGCTCGGCGGGCCGGGCTGTGGGTCGCGGCAACGTCCTCTCGAGGCCCCCTTCAGGCACAGTGGCTCCGGTGGCAGTGGGGGCCCTCGTTGAAAGGTCGTCAGCTGCGGCCTTGCTAGCGCGCGGTACGTGGTGCAGGTCCAAGGCGAGGGGGTTTGTCTCCGCCGTCTTGGTTGATAACCAGACTGGGGATTGCCCTGAGCCAACGACTAGCGAGAAGGATGAGCACTCCATACTCTGCTATGGTGTTGGCTGCCTTGGAATTGAGACGCGCCACATACCCAGACTGCTCCCCCGATGGCATGAGGAACAGTACGATAGCATCGGCCCCCTGCTTTCGCGGGGAGCCGTGGGCGAACATCATTTGATGAGTCCTGATGAAGGTCAGGCCTCAGGGTCCTGTTTCATCGTCTTCATGGCCCCCTGAGCGTGCGTCTACTTCAGCCACAAGTGAACTAATGCTCGGTTAATGTCTATATGGCGGGAAAGGGAACCTAGATCAAACTTCAGTAGCTCCGCCGCCCATTTGGCGGCATCGCCCGCCGCATGGAGCTGTGAGGGATAGCTTTTAGCCTGGGGAGATCGCCGGGTGCCCGACACTCGGGGGTCCTCAGGCTGCTTTGGACCTCGCGGGAAGCTCCGCTGTCGTCCCGGGGGCTCCGGGAGGTTGTGTCAGGGATCCGAGGTCTGGTCTTCTGGTGCTTGCTTCTTGGTAGCGGAACAGGTTACTGTGGTATGGCATTAAAGCCATTGCGCGAAAACCAGAAATTCGCGGGACCCCTAGCTATGCCGAGTCGGCTTACGCCGGGATTAGTAGGTAGGGGGGGCGCCCTTCAACTACTTCAGACACAGGGGTCTGGTGGGAGCCCTAGCAAGCATTTGGGAAGCGCAGCATATCACAGCCTGGTATCGAGTCTACTATTTGCTCTATCAGCCGAAGAGAAAATAGGTCTTTAGGACATGCTTTATTGAGACTGGTGTAGTGGATGCGCTTCCGGAGCTTCTCGCTGGCCCTCGGGATAATAACACGGTTTGCCAAGCGCCGGGAGCGGCGGACCCTCCGTCTCGTCGGACGGCTGGACGTCGGGAAAGACCTTTAAGTAATGCTCCATCACCTCCCTGGGGATCTCTGGCCTCGGTGATGGCTGTCATGCAGCACATCGACCTCATGCCGGAGGGGGGCAACGAGCGCGCCTTCCTATATGCTACCCGGGCCCCCGGCTACTCGGGTGGTCTGGGTGGCATCGGTGCTGATTCGGATGAGCCTTGTGGGGACGTCGTCCTCATCAAGGGGTTGCACGCGGGGTGCGGCGGTAGAGGCACGGTGGCGTGCACTTGGGTGGAGCTGGTTTGGTCCTGTACTGCTGAGGGCTGGCGCTCTAGTTGCTGTAAGCGCCCGAAGCCTTTCCAAGGCTAATACTGCGGCAACACGGTCTCCACAACCTTGGGGACGCCTGTTGGTGTAGGCATCTTCAAGACAAGGTAGCCGTAGTGGGCTATTTCCATGAATCGGTACAGGGCTGGCCTACCGATTGTGGCATTGAAGGGGAGGTCAGTCTCGGCCATGTCGACCAGAATGTACTCCGTCCGGTAGCTGCCCGGTGCCTCAAAGGTCACCGGGAGGCTGATGCGGCCGTAGGAAATGACCTGTCCCGGCCCTACCCCTGAGAACGGGCTTGATGGGGCGAGCTTGGCCATCGGGATCTGCAGCTTCTGGAAGGCTGCATGACTGATGAGGTTCAGTCCAGCCCCACCATCCACCAAAACGTGGTACATCTTCACGCTGGCAACGGTAAGGGCCACCACGAGCGGTAGTTGGCCGGCCCCAGCCATGTTCCTGGGGCAGTCGGTGTCATCGGAGCTGATGGGGGTTCCCATCCACCTGAGGTGCGGTACTTCACCTGGGAGGGGAGCCACCGACGCTACCGCTCGTCGCAAGGCCTTAGCCATGCTTCTGGTCAGGGGGGTCAGCGGACCCACCGAAGATGTCACAGGGCATCTTCCAGTGCTCGTCGTCACTGGAGATGGAGCTTCCATGATTGCGCGCTGCCTTTGCGGCGCGCCGGAGCTCCTGGAAATCCACCTGGCGGTCGTCGCCGTCTCGGGCCTCGACCTTCTGGTTGCCCTCCCTTACTATAGGATGGGGCATCAGCTAGGGGCTGCTTCCCCTTCCGGAAGCGCCCCGCGAGCTTCTGGATTTCCCGGCCTCTGGAGGAATTCCGCCGGGTTGATGCTGCCGTCGTACTTCTCAGGCGAGAGTGACCGAAACTTGCGCGGCCATTTTGTGAAGCGAAGGCGGGGCGCGAGGGCCGCACACCCCGCTTCTGTCGCCGCAGGTTCTGATGCCACGAATGCTTGGTTCGCGCTGAGCATCGCATGCTCCGGCGGCCATACTCAGGACATACGACTGTGGCATATTGAGTAGCAGCGCTCTTCGCTGCAGCTAGCGCACCTTCACTAGGTACACCCAGCGCTACTGAAAACCTGACGCTGGTCGGAGCCGGCATTGCCGGGGTCGGCGCTGCCAGAGCCGGTTGCTGGCTCCCAGTGCAGGTATCGGCGCCGCGAACGCCTGGTCCTCCACTGGCACAGTATGCCCCGGTATGGGCAAGGCCGCTCTATAGACCGGGGACGCCGTTTGCAGAGCATATGGTTGTGGCATATACTGCACGACGTATGCCTGGGGCAGAGCCCACGTAGCGAAGATCTGCCCTTCAGGCTGGGTCGAGGCCGACGTCAAGACGGTCTACCTCGCGAATCCACTGCTGGGTCGCCGCCTGAGGCGCGTCCCCAGCAGGCGGATTGCGCAGTAGCGCCCTTGCTGAGGCTAGCGCACCCCCACCGGGTACGCCCGGCGCTACTGAAGGCCTGACGCTGGATGGAGCCTGCATTGTCGGGGTTGGCGCTGCCAGAGCCGGTTGCTGGCTCCCAGCTTGCCTTGTCACACTCCGTCCTGAGTGTGTCATCATGTACTCTCCCCTGTGGTCACGGTTCGCCGTGACCGCGGAGAGGGAGAGTTTGCCGCTGAAGGAAGCTTGGTCATCTTCGTCGGCGGAAACTCGCCGCGCTAGGGGAAAAGCCCCCTACCTGGCGCGCCAAATGTCGAAGTGTGCGATCGACACTTCCCCCGGGCCTGCACTGGGCAGCCCGCGGAGGTTCTTTTTTCGGAGGGGCTAGTTCCTAGCGGAGAGCTTGCGCGGACGGACGAGTTAGTGAGAGCTTGACACGGGGAGTTTTACGTGGTTCAGGCCGCCGGAGCGTAAAACCCTACGTCCACGGCGAGCTATGGAGCTCGCTGTATTGCTTGCTGCTCAGGGCCGTGGGCCTGAGCTTGGGGGTGAGTTACAGCTTGAGAGTGTATGGCTAGCGTATGAGTTGCAGAATGCGAACCCTTGCTATCGACGCCTACCCAAGCCTTTTACATTCCAAGACTCGGGTGGCTTACAAGGGGGGCCCGGACCCGACAGGTGGTCCCGGGAAGATTGTCTACTATCTACCGTATCTGTAGTTACGCCGGTGGTTGCCTCTGGTCGAAGGCTTCTGAGTCTTCCTTTTGCCGCCTGCCCATGCCGTGCACTAGTCATAGTGGTTGATGACGGCGCAGGCGGCATGGGATGTCTTGTCGCGGCGTTTATTACCTGGCAGGTTCTGACACCGCGCGCCAGTCTGTGATGCGACTGGACGCAACTGCACCTGACAGGCGCGTGCTCCGCGTTTCCGCGTCTTGGGAAGACGCGGGCCTTGAATACCTTGTACGGGCAAGGTGAGGGGCGCCTTTACGCCCGTTGCCTACCGCTCGGGGGCAGGCATCACCGTTCTTCCAGCCACGTGGCGGGTCCGGAGCTCTTCTCTGAGGAGAGGGAGGTCCGGCCCCGCTGGACGCGTGGCGCCTTCGGACCTCTCTCCCGCGGAGGGGGAGGTCCGGCTTCTGCATGCCACGTGGCGGGCCCGGAGCTCACCTCTGAGGAGAGGGAGGTCCGGCCCCGCTGGACGCGTGGTGTCTTCGGACCTCTCTCCCGCGGAGGGGGAGGTCCGGCTTCTGTATGCCACGTGGTGGGCTCGGAGCTCTCCTCTGAGGAGAGGGAGGTCCGGCCCCGCCAGACGCGTGGCGCCTTCGGAGCTCTCCCTGCGGAGAAGGGCGAGCACCTTAGGCATTTCACCCTGTGCGCGGGGGTACCCCATATCTCAGGTACCGACAAGGATTTTCATGAAGTGAAACTTGATTTGCTGGAAAGTGCTCAGAGAGCTGAATCCAACAAAATTTGGTTCACTCGATTTGGAGCTTTCTAGCCAAAGTTATGAGGATTCGAAGTTTGAATGGAATCTGAAAATCGGAAGAAAAGTTTAAACTTGCGGGGGCCCGCGGGGACATGTGTCGAGCGCGGAGGTGTCCGGCACACTGAGGCCCACAGGGTATTTGCGCGCCAGCACACCAGATCCCGGCCGCCGCCCGATCCCGATTTAAAATATCTCCTGCTGACATCTGGGGTCCACCCCTTCGTCAACCTCCCGCTGCCCGCGTTCTGCCGCCGAGGAACCTCGCCGGAGAGCTCGCCGCCGGCTTCTGTAAAGCTCCAAACTTCACGATTTTGGCCGCCCCTGCCTACTTCCACTCGGGGAACAGGATTCTGGGGTCAGCTCGTCATGACAACGACCGCCACCTGGTCGGCGACGAGCCGCAGCCTCGGGAGAACATCGGTCGCGTTGTCCACCCTTACTAGCACCTCCCCCGATCAAGCTAAGGGTCGTCGAGCATCAGTGGACCATAGGAAAGGTCGACATGAGATCTACGGAGCTCGGGAAGGGCTGTGTTGGGCTGTCACCGTGCGACCTAGGCCAGAAATCAGGATTTCTACTAAAACTCGAAGAACAGCGGTCTCCCTCCATGGTTCTTCGTAGTTCCTGCTCCTATGGACCCGCACGGGCTACTAGAAGTGATCCCCTCCATGAGAGGATGAGTGATGTAGTGTGGCTTACAAATTTCTCGGATCGGTACCGACCTCACTTTTGCACACCGTCGTGAAAATATGAAATTCCGGCCGGAGCAGTGCTTGTCATGCCGCCGGAGCTTGCGGAAATGAAAGAGGGGTTGGAGGCGAACCTCTTTGCTGTTCACAGCTCCGTGAACGGTGGGCTGTGGTAGCCGGAAGGATGGTTCCCGCAGCGGCGGCTTGAGCTGAACCGGCAGAGACAAGATCGCCGCGGTGGAGCTCGGGGAAGACCGCGCAGGGTCTGGAACCGATGCGAAGGTGTTGAAGATGGCTTGGCGCACCCAATGCTGGTCTCAGATCGCCGAGAGGGTCACTGGATCGGCCGGGCAATGAGGAACCGAACGTTCACTCGGGCGGCGAGGTGCTTCGGCTTTTTGGGTGGAAGTGCGATGAGGCAGCGGTGGAAGGCGCCGGTGACCACTCGGACGGGTAGATAAAGATCCAGAGAGTCGGTTCCGCGGCTGAGATCGGCAAGCAGCTGGTGGCTTTGCCGTTTCTTCGCCGTGGCGGCAGCTGCAGCGCGCGCGGTTACCTGAGCTGAGCTCTCAGTCGGTTTCTTTTGCTTTAGTGGCTGACATGTGGGTCCCACCCGGGGTTTTAACCTCTGAAATTCACTCCTAATCACTGTTGTAAACAGTGAGACCCAAAATACCCATGGTGATTTAAATTATTCACCCATGAGCCATTTGAATTGAGAAGGATTCAAATTGGGTTTGGTTTGAATGAATTTCAGCACATGTTCAGTTTAAAATTCAAATAAAGTTTGAATTTGCCCCACTTAGCTCATGTCAAGATTAACTCCAAATGGAGTGAAAATTGGTGTGTGAGCTCACAAAAATGTGCTGAATAAGAATATGCCTCCCACTTTTGAATTCATGGGATAAAACACAGTTTGAATTTGAATATGCTTTCAAACTGCCCTCCTTCTAGCTATACCCCAAAATAACCTCAAAAAGGTTTTGAATTTGGGTGAAACTTGGCATGGATGTCCTTAGCAATGTGTAGGAGTTTTCATGTGTCCAGCCCACCTATATCACATGTGGGAAATACCACTTTTGCAATATGTGAGTTTGTTCTCTAATGAGCATGTTAATGGTGGTTACTTGCTCTTCATTTGTGTTCATCATCTTTCCTCAAATGAGGTGTGTGGTGTGGTGATGAACACTTCAAATAGGTGTCAAAAACCGAGGCCCTTACATTCCTCCCCCCTTAAAAGAATCTCGTCCCGAGATTATAAGGTGAAAATGAGAGAGAGGACGGTAGAAAATTACCGGATATGCGACGTGAAAAAGTCGGTGTAGTTGACACGAAGAAATTCTTCGCTCTCCCATGTCGCTTCGTCCATGGAGTGATTACTCCATAGAACCTTGTAGAACCACAACGTACGGTGGCGTGTGGTTCGGGCCTTTTCATCAATAATCTGCACCGGTTCCTCTCGATAGCTGAGATCCGGTTGCAGTTCTTCAATATCTTCCAGCTGAACGGTAGTTGATAGCTTGAGACACTTCCTCAGCTGAGAAATGTGAAAGACGTCGTGCACACCGGGAAGTGCTTCTGGTAATTTTCGGTAATCTGGAAGGGACCGATGAATCGGGGTGCCAACTTTCCTCTCACCCCAAATCTGTTTACGCCCTTCATTGGAGACACCCGTAGATATACGTGATCTCCAACTTCGAATTGTAATGGGCGCCTTCTCCGGTCCGCATACTGTTTCTGACGGGATTGAGCGGCTTTTAGGTTCGCTTGAATCAGTCGAACCTTTTCTTCTGTGTTGTTGACAAGGTCAATCCTGATGGTAACCCTTTCGCCAGACTCACACCAGTTTAATGGTGTGCGGCACTTCCTACCGTATAGCGCCTCGTAAGGTGCCATCTTGATGCTGGCTTGGTACCCATTATTGTACGAGAACTCGGCTAACGGCAAGTGATCATCCCAATTCTTGCCGTGGTTGATAGCGCAAGCTCGTAGCATGTCTTCTAGGATCTGGTTTACCCGCTCGGTTTGTCCATCCGTCTGCGGGTGGTATGCTGAACTACGGATCAGCTTCGTCCACAAGGCAGCGTGCAGCTGCTCCCAAAAACGGGACACAAATAAAGTGCCCCGATCCGATATGATAGTACGGGGTACGCCGTACAAGCATAGGATCCGTGAGATGTACAGTTCAGCGTACTTCTTGGGGTTGTAGTTGGTGTTGACCGGGATGAAATGGGCAACTTTGGTGAGCTTATCGACGATCACCGACACAGAATCATGTTTCTGCAAGGTGGTGAGTAAACCGACGATGAAGTCCATGCTCACATCCTCCCACTTCCAGGCAGGAATGCCCAGTGGTTGCAGCAGTCCCGGTTTCTGCATATGGTCTGCCTTCACCCTTCGACATGTATCACACTCGGACACGTATTTTGCAGTCTCACGCTTCATCCGTGTCCACTAAAACTTGCTTCTGAGTTCTTGATACATCTTGTTGCTGCCGGGGTGAATAGAAAACTTTGACAAGTGAGCCTCATCAAAGACTTTCTTCCGTAATTCCAAGTTACGGGGTATGACGATCCGGTCCTTGAACCATAGGACGCCGTCTCCGTCCTTCCGGAAACATTTCAGCTCCCCACTGTCTACACGTCTCCGCAAATGCGACATGCCCTTGTCATTCTTCTGGGCTGCCGCTATCTCTTCACGGATGGTGGGGATCAAAGCTAGGTTGTAGAGAGCTCCGTGTGGAATCACATGTAGTGGTGGTTCGCTCTCTTCCAACGGTGTGATGGTCAGATTATTGACGTGTGACTTGCGGCTCAGCGCATCTTCCACTACGTTTGCCTTGCCCGGATGATAATGGATCTCTATTTCGTAATCCTTTATCAGTTCTAACCATCTTCGTTGCCTCATGTTCAGCTCCTTCTGAGTGAATATGTACTTGAGGCTTTTGTGGTCGGTATATAGATGTACGAGGTTACCGAGTAGGTAGTGCCTCCACATCTTCAGTGCAAGTACCACGGCAGCGAGCTCCAAATCATGAGTTGGATAATTCTGCTCATGGTTTCTATGCTGCCATGATCCATACGCGACCACCCTTCGGTCTTGCATCAGCACACATCCGAGCCCAATGCCGGATGCATCGCAGTACACATCGAACGGTTTTGTTGTGTCTGGCTGCGCCAATACCGGTGCTGATGTCAGGTGCTTGACTAAAGCCTTGAATGCTGCTTCACATGTTGGACTCCAAACATATTTGGTAGCCTTCTTCAGCAGTTCTGTCATTGGCTTGGCAATCTTTGAGAAGTTCGGAATGAACCTCCGATAATATCCTGCGAGTCCGAGGAAACTCCATACCTCGTGAACCGTTCTCATGGATTTCCAATTCAGCACTTGAGTGATCTTGCTCGGATCTACAGCGATACCCTCCGCTGAGATGATATGCCCGAGGAAAGGCACTTGCGATATCCAGAACTCGCATTTGCTGAATTTCGCGTATAGCTTGTGATCCCGCAGCCGTTGCAAGACTATACGCAGATGCTTCTTGTGATCTTCTTCCGACTTGGAATATACCAGGATGTCGTCGATGAAGACCACGACAAACTTGTCCAGCTCCGGCATGAATACCAAGTTCATTAAGTACATGATGTGAGCTGGAGCATTGGTGAGGCCGAAGGACATGACCAGGTACTCATAAAGTCCGTACCTCGTCGAGAAAGCCGTCTTCGGAATGTCCTCAGCCCTTATCTTAATCTGATGGTACCGGGATCTTAAGTCCATCTTGGAAAAGATCTTTGCTTCGACCAACTGATCAAACAACATGTCGATCCGTGGTAACGGGTACTTGTTCTTGATGGTTACGGCATTTAATGGACGATAGTCCACGCAAAGCCGCAACGTCTCATCCTTCTTCTTGACAAATAATGCCGAACAGCCCCATGGCGAGGAGCTCGGCCTAATAAAACCCTTCTCCAGGAGATCCGTGAGCTGAGTCTTCAGTTCAGCCAACTCCTTGGGCGCCATCTTGTACGTCCTTCGGGATATTGGCATGGTTCCCGGTGCAAGTTCAATTTTGAACTCCACCTCTCTATCGGGCGGCATCCCCGGCAAATCATCCGGGAATACGTCAGGGAACTCTCGGACCACTGGAATATCTTCCAATCTGATGGTTGTGGCTTGATAGACACTTGGAAGTTTTATTTCTGGACTGTCCAGAAATAAGGAGTGAGACTCGTGCACTTCTGAATTTAAGTGCACGACTCGAAGGACGGTGTATAGAACAGCGCCGTGGTGGTTTAACCACGACATCCCTAGGATGACATCGACCTTCTGTCCCTCTAAGATAATGAGAGACGTGGGGTACACTCTACCCTCTAAGCACAATGGCGCTTTTGGGACCATCATGCTTGCTGAAATTTTCCCACCCGGTGAACAGATCACATAAGGACTATCGGTGGGTAGTAGTTGCAAGCTATATTTATCAATGAAAGCTTGGCTAATGAAGCTATGCGTGGCGCCTGAATCAAATAGTACTATAGCGGGATGCTGGTGGAGTTGGAACATACCTGCAAGGATTGGCTCACCCTCCGGCACGTCCTCTATGGCAAGCTGGTGGACGGTGCCGGGCCTAGGGTTTGCCCGCCGTGCATTAGTGGGGTTCCGGGGTTGATTCCTCCCCGGAAACTGTGGTGCCACTCCGCCGCCTTGCCTCTCCGGGCAACTGCTCGTGAAGTGTCCTGGACGACCACACTTGTAACATGTGGCCGCTGCTGGTGTAGTGCTCGGGGGACGAAAGCCCGGCATGCGTTGCTGAGGTGCATACGCACGCGGCATCGCCCGCTGCTGCTGTTGTTGTTGTGGAGGTGGTACTGGCAGTGCCGGCCTGAATGCCGGTGAAGAGTACGGCCGACTGCGGAAAGGCATCGACCTCTGGGGTGGCTGACAGCGTGAACCTGATGGCGGGTGATTCACCATCCGAAACTTCTGAGAAGGACCGCCTCCTTCTCCGATGCTCTGCGGCGCACTTTGCTTTCTCTCCGCCGCCGCTAACTCCTTTCCGGAGTCCTCCTGAACAATCGCAGCATCAATGATGTCGTTGAGGCTGCCGCGATTTAACATCGCCAACTTATCCTTCAGGAGCGGGTTAAGCCCCTGGTAAAAATGGTCCCGCCGCTTCTCGTCGGTATCTGCGTGATACGACGCGTAGAGCGCGAGGTCGTTGAACGCCCTGGAGTATTCCAGCGCGTTCCGGCTCCCTTGTTGCAGGTGTAAGAACTCCTGCGTCTTTCTTTTCATCAGACCTGGCGGTATATGATAGGCCCTGAAGGCCGTCCGGAACTCCGTCCAGGTCATCACTCGGTCGGTGGGCTGTGAAGCACAGAAGTTGGCCCACCATGCGCTCGCGGATCCTTGGAGCTGCTGGACCACGAACTGAGTCTTGCGCTGCTCACTTATCTGGAGCAGCCCGAACTTCATCTCTATTGCGCGGAGCCAGTTGTCCACGTCGAGAGGTTCATCCGCCCTTGAGAACACCGGGGGATGAGTCGCCAGGAAATCGGAGTAGGAGCTCTGTTGACGCTCCTCACGATCTTGACGTCTCTCTGGGCGAGACGTATTGGCGATAAGCGTTTGCAGCAACTC
Source organism: Neostapfia colusana (assembly GCA_030760725.1). Classification (NCBI taxonomy): domain Eukaryota; kingdom Viridiplantae; phylum Streptophyta; class Magnoliopsida; order Poales; family Poaceae; genus Neostapfia; species Neostapfia colusana. The sequence goes on along the minus strand of JASWHV010000010.1, from coordinate 1,017,849 downwards.
CGTGTGCTGCTGATGTGAACCCGCCATTGCCACGACGATGTCGGCCAATGTAACCGTTTGGCAGTGGCGGTGGTGGTGTTTGCTGTTGCTGTTGCTGCCCCGAGGAGTCCTCGGGATGCTGTTGGGAGGTCTCTCCCCCTTGGCTAGTACCCCCAACATCAGGGTTGGCAGGAGTACGCGTCATTCTGAAATTCAAAACAGCAGCAATTAGCACATGTCTTACTTAAAATTTCATATGTAACAGTAGGTATTGAAGTGACACATGATTAATTTGCACAACATTCACATATATTGATAAAGCATAAACTTTATACAAGATACATCATTCTCGGATCTCCGAGAAGTCGTGCTCATGTCGTCACTACCTATACATACGCTACTGTCTACACGACATGTCACCGATTACAAAAGTTAGGTTATGCTACCCTAGCTGCCCTACTTGGCAACTGTAACCCCTTACTCGGAGTAGAACTCGACCTCCTGTGGGTCGTCCTCCTCCGGTACCTTGGCTGGTGGTTCCGGATCTACCACTTCTTCTCCCATCCCGGGTTCTCCCATTGCTGGAAGGCCCAAGACCACCGGTATGCCCAATACCGGAGGTACGAGGTCCTGCAATGTGTGAACCTCGTCCATGGCCTGGTTGTAGTCCCCTTCCCAGCCTTGGCCTTCCTCAATAGCGTCGTCTCGCTCTTGAGCAAGGTCCTCGTTCTGCTGGGTCAGATTCTGTACCAGTTCCTGTAACGCCGCGATGTCGACACGGCTTTTCCTCTTCGCCTTCTTCAGACGATGCAACTGATTATGTTGTTCATTCAGTCGCTTGATCGTCGGAAGGAGCACATTGCGGAGTGTGCTATGAGCACTCTCGAAATGGTCTCCACGGCTTGTGCTCTCCTTAAGCTTTGTGGCGAGATGCTCCGTGTGAATAGCTTGGCTGTCCATCACGGCATTTCCCGCCCTCATCTGGAGGCTGAGATTTGCCTCCGCGGGGTTGTACCTTGGGCAACTCGGGTCCGTTGCCTCCAGGTACCTCTCTTCCCACACATGCTGAGCCCGTCCCTCCACCGGAACAAGCGCGTATGGAGTGCCCTCCATAGCCTGCACGTGTAGTTGGCAGAAACGTGACATGGTGTCACGGGCTGCCACTTGCCACATCCCTTCCGGTTGTCTTCCTCTCACCATGATGGTGAACGGCACCCAACCGGGTGGCATCGGTCCTGCAGGGACATCGACATGGATTGTCCATGTCTTATTCCCTTCTTCGCCTTCTTCCTTGGCGAAGTACTGCAGCATATGGTTGTACCCGAAATATTGAAGCATACGCCTCAATGCTTCCAGATAGCCGCTATGGTGAGAACAGTGGGACACCACCCACCCGTTCTCCAACTGTTTATCTGCTGTTATCTGTAAAAATATATTTGAGAAATATCAAATATTTATTGAAACAGTAAACCTCTGAGTTATAACATAAGACATGTCATTGAACACCTAAAACTTGGAAACATAGTTCAAATTTTAAACAAATTTGACTGCTGATCTGCTGTTCCCATGACAGCCCTGACCAGTTTCCATTTCAACCTGATTTAGGCCATGTTAAAGGCAAAACCAATTCTGGAGCTCAACATAAAAGTTAAAGTTAACTTCAATAGCTTTCCATAAAGTATTTGCTTGGCCTAAGATCTGTCCTGGTTCAAAAGTTATGAGAGGTCAAAGTTAGCAGAATTTCTGGAAACAATTGGACAGCACCTCCCTGCTATAGGTACTGATTTGATCCAAGAATTCCAGTTAATTCTGTTCCTAATCTGACAAAACTTTCTGTTACAAATTTGTAACCAATCTCATAAACTTTCCAGAACTACCTCACTTTCTATTTTTGTATTTTTATGCAGGAAGTTATGTTCAATTTACAGAGAGTTTACAGAGAGTGTTTGCTCTGCCCTGTTTTCTGGACAGTTTCAACTCTACTGCATTTTTCGAGTGATTAAGGGATGAAACACCTATGGACCTCAACAGAAAATTGTAAAGCTCTTCCAAAGCTTTCAAGAAATATATCATATGACCCCAACCTCGAAAGAACTCAACCTCTAACCTCTGATCAACTTCAGCCCTAATTCAGCTGAAACCAGAGTACTCTGCCCTTAACAACCTATAAGTTGAAAACTTGTTTACTTTGAATATCCTGATTAAGGGAAGAGTTTACAGCAATTTTTAGTGCTTTGGATCAAAACCTTCAAGTTTTTATAATGAAGTTGTTCATTTAGTTGGGGGTGACGTCGATGCGTCACCAGAGCATGTCGGTACTACGTCCTCACAAAGAAAAAACCTATACCGGACTTAGCCGGCTTCGTTACTTCAGTGGCACTAAACGTCACTCGCACACGGATGCTACACGTCTACCGTTTCGTGGTCAGACTACCTGCAGAAACTCAAGCAATCGTCAGACTCGGCTGCACACCGAGCCCGGAATCCATACAGTTCGTACACCCGGCCATCATCACTCGCCCGGATGTTCTCAAGCCAAACACGCCTTGAGTTACGTGTTCACGTTTCAGACCACGTGACGGGGTCTCCCAAGTTGCACCACGCACGTCAGGGACAGACGTTGCTCGAATACCCCAAACGACATGAAGAGTCATAGAGGATATCAAAGCGGGTCGGGTTACCTGCCACCCGTGGGGCTCCACCCTTCAGCTTGTGCGCACTGGTGGACAGCGCTTACGTGTACCCCCCAAGACATAAACGTCCCGAGATACACGATTTTCCGACATAGACAAATAGGTTAGTATGCCACTTTCTATACACTAATAACATCCTTATACGGGCTACTGACTCGTTCCTCACTGGATTTTTGAAAAAGAAGACCTTTTTAGTGTGTTAAACCTCAAGCGAGCTCTGATACCACGCTGACACGACCCCACGGTCTTGTCGAGCCAGGATCATGCTGAGGGGTGCTGCGTTGCACAGCACCGGATAACACACATCAAATGTACAAAGCGAAAGCGAAATTTTATTACATAAACGAGTTTATGAACATGTTTACAGCAAAATATGTCCAGCCTACACTCACGGGCGTAGACTACGCATCAAGTTCACGTTCAGCCCTTGAACGTGTCCTTGCTAGCACACACGCACACTAACTCTGCGGCGTGCACGGCTCCCACTCGACGGGGTTCCCCTCCTGGGGTTCTGTCTCCTCTTCGGTAGCCCCTTCTTCATAGAACCCTGCAAAAGCTTCAAACACAAGCAGTGAGCACGAAGGCTCAGCAAGTCTGACCCCGTCTCACCTAAATATGGAACTTCTACATGAGGGGTGATGGGTACATGAGGTAAAATCATTTGCAAAGGACTCGCCTAATTAGTGGCACCTTACTTTCAGGTTTTAGCAGCAGGTGGTGGAGAACCTTACGCTAAGGCACATGAGAGAGCCGCAATCAAACAAGAAACGCATTTGTCTCATGTACTATGCCCAAAGTTAAACGGAACTTTAGTTAGCTCTAAACTACAACAACCCATTAACAAGCAAACTCCATCTTTCAATCAGCAACATTTTAACATGTAACTAGCCTGTTCCTTCTACGTCACGGTACAGTGAACAAGTGGTACTCACTGACCGCGAGGGACGGTGATTATAATCGATTTACACCTGTAGGGTTACCCGAACAACCCGTCACGTACGCCCGTACTCGATGTTGCCTACAACAACCATCACGGACGCCGTACGCAACCACCTTTCACCCGTTAGCCAAATGTTGAACCGGTCCAATCGTCCCGAGCAAGAGGTCTCTGCACACGCATCTCAGTGCCGCCAGCCGATTTACATCTCGAGCTCTCAACCTACCCTCTGAACGACCAGCTATGCCTCAACACCCAGCTACCCGAGTTACATCAGTTTCCCAGTTCCCATATAGCCGGTAGGTCTTTGGTACTGTTCTAGCTTGTTCAACAGGCCCGCACACGGCTCGGTCCTCAATCGACACAAGCGGAGCTACAGCACACAGGCCCCAAAGTCCTGCTGCCCTTACCCTCCGCTTGGTCTCATTTTCTTGCCATGTGTCTCATGTGCTATCTCTACCCGAGTCGAGTGCCTCTAGCCTATGCTCGCAAGTAGTTCCAACTACTCGACTTGTACCAAATCCTACCCTAACTTAGCTTTGCAGTAGCTAACAGGGTTTGCAATCCTAAACCCAACCCATGGTTTTCTTGGCTATGCATTTGGGTTTCCAAACAAGACTCTAATGCAAAGAATAATAGTATTCAAAGATGTGCTCAAAACAATAAACATTTGTAAAAAGGTTAATGCAAACCGGAGCTTGCCTTGCTGCTCTTGGTCGTAGGCTAGCTGTTCCTCCGGAGTAACAAAGTCTAGGACGTCGGGTTCCTCCTCGACCTTAGCGACTACATGATAGAAGCAATACATGTATTAATTTAAATGCAGTTGTATTAACTTTTAAACTTGTGAAGTCTATAACTCTTACTAGACAAGCCGAATGACTGTGAAACTTTTACTGTGGCTTGGTTACAACCTAAACAGAGACTTGGTCAAGTTTTAGTTGCAGCAAAGCTCATTTGAGCCCTCCACAATTAATCATGTACTTGGCCTTAATTGAAGGTTTTTAGGGTGTTCTAAGGATTTTCATGAAACAAACTATGACTTTCTGAAAACTAGATTTTCAGAGGGTTCTAATGGAGTTGGTCTCACTTAATTTGAAGGTTCCTAGCTAAATATATGAGCTAAACAATTTCAGAGAAAATTCTGAAAATGCTTCTGAACATTTTCTATTTTCTCTGGAACAGTTTCACTAATCACACCATTAGGTGGATCAAATGAGCTCAAATGGGTCTGAAATTTTTATGGTAGTTCAGGGATATTTTGGTGAACATCCCAGCAAAATTTCAGGATTTTCCTCCACAGGATTCTCCAGTTAAAATTCCAAACAGTTTAAACTTTGAGGAATTAATTCTGGAGAGATAAGAATTTTCATGAAGTGAAACTTGATTTGCTGGAAAGTGCTCAGAGAATCCAACAAAATTTGGTTCACTCAATTTGGAGCTTCTAGCCAAAGTTATGAGGATTTGAAGTTTGAATGGAATCTGAAAATCGGGAGAAAAGTTTAAACTTGCAGGGGCCCGCGGGGACACGTGTCGAGCGCGGAGGTGTCCAGCACACTGAGGCCCACAGGGTATTTGCGCGCCAGCACACCAGATCCCGGCCGCAGCCCGATCCTGATTTAAAATATCTCCCACTGACAGCTGGGGTCCACCCCTTCGTCAACCTCCCGCTGCCCACGTTCTGCCGCCGAGGAACCTCGCCGGAGAGCTCGCCGCCGGCTTCTGTAAAGCTCCAAACTTCACGATTTTGGCCGCCCCTGCCTACTTCCACTCGGGGAACAGGATTCTGGGGTCAGCTCGTCATGACAACGGCCGCCACCTGGTCGGCGACGAGCCGCAGCCTCGGGAGAACTTCGGTCGCGTTGTCCACCCTCCCTAGCACCTCCCCCGATCAAGCTAAGGGTCGTCGAGCATCAGTGGACCATAGGAAAGGTCGACATGAGCTCTAAGGAGCTCGGGAAGGGCTGTGTTGGGCTGTCACCGTGCGACCTAGGCTGGAAATTGGGATTTCTACTAAAACTCGAAGAACAGCGGTCTCCCTCCACGGTTCTTCGTGGTTCCTGCTCCTATGGACCCACACGGGCTACTAGAAGTGATCCCCTCCATGAGAGGATGAGTGATGTAGTGTGGCTTACGAATTTCTCGGATCGGTACCGACCTCACTTTTGCACACCGTCGCGAAAATATGAAATTCCGGCCAGAGCAGTGCTTGTCACGCCACCGGAGCTTGCGGAAATGAAAGAGGGGTTGGAGGCGAACCTCTTTGCTGTTCACAGCTCCGTGAACAGTGGGCTGTGGTAGCCGGAAGGACGGTTCCCGCAGCGGCGGCTCGAGCTGAACCGGCAGAGACAAGATCGCCGCGGTGGAGCTCGGGGAAGACCGCGCAGGGTCTGGAACCGATGCGAAGGTGTCGAAGATGGCTTGGCGCACCCGGTGCTGGTCTCAGATCGCCGAGAGGGTCACTGGATCGGCCGGGCGATGAGGAACCAAACGTTCACTCGGGCGGCGAGGTGCTTCGGCTTTTTGGGTGGAAGTGCGACGAGGCAGCGGTGGAACGCGCCGGTGACCACTCGGGTGGGTAGATAAAGACCCAGAGAGTCGGTTCCGTGGCTGAGATCGGCAAGCAGCTGGTGGCTTCGCCGTTTCTTCGCCGTGGCGGCAGCTGCAGCGCGTGCGGTTACTCGAGCTGAGCTCTCAGTCGGTTTCTTTTGCTTTAGTGGCTGGCATGTGGGTCCCACCCGGGGTTTTAACCTCTGAAATTCACTCCTAATCACTGTTGTAAACAGTGAGCCCCAAAATACCCATGGTGATTCAAATTATTCACCCATGAGCCATTTGAATTGAGTAGGATTCAAATTGGGTTTGGTTTGAATGAATTTCAGCACATGTTCAGTTTGAAATTCAAATAAAGTTTGAATTTGCCCCACTTAGCTCATGTCAAGATTAACTCCAAATGGAGTGAAAATTGGTGTGTGAGCTCACAAAAATGTGATGAATAATAATATGCCTCCCACTTTTGAATTCATGGGATAAAAACAGTTTGAATTTGAATATGCTTTCAAACTGCCCTCCTTCTAGCTATACCCCAAAATAACCTCAAAAAGGTTTTGAATTTGGGTGAAACTTGGCATGGACGTCCTTAGCAATGTGTAAGAGTTTTCATATGTCCAGCCCACCTATATCACATGTGGGAAATACCACTTTTGCAATATGTGAGTTTGTTCTCTAATGAGCATGTTGATGGTGGTTACTTGCTCTTCATTTGTGTTCATCATCTTTCCTCAATGAGGTGTGTGGTGTGGTGATGAACACTTCAAATAGGTGTCAAAAACTGAGGCCCTTACAATCCCTCGGTGTGAAACCAGGAATCCTAGGAGCTTCCTAGAGGATACGCCAAACACACACTTGTCGGGGTTTAGCTTAGTGCGCGTGGAGCGCAGTTTGTCAAAGACTAGGGCTAGGTTATCTAACAAGGATGAACTCTGCCTGACCTTGACAACGATGTCATCAACATACACTTTGACTAAGTCTCTTATTAGCTCTCCAAAGGTTTTGTGCATTGCACGTACAAAGGTGGGAAGAGCATTCTTTAAGCCATAAGGCATAGAGACATAACAATACAGGCCATCTACTGTAATGAAGGAAGTGTGTTCTTCCTCTTCTCTAGACATAGGGATCTGATGAAAGCCCGAGTAGGCGTCTAGGAAGCATAGCATATCACAGCCTGATGTCGAGTCTACTATTTGATCTATTCTAGGGAGGGGGAATGGATCTTTGGGACATTCCTTATTGAGACTGGTGTAGTCAATGCACATCCGGAGCTTCCTGCCGGCCTTCGGGATGACGTCGGGGTTCGCCAACCACCGGGAGTGGTGGACTTCCCGTATGAAGCTAGCGTCCAGCAGCTTCTTGATTTCTTCTCGGATGAAGTTCTGCCGCTCGATGGACTGCTTGCGAGGCTTCTGTTGGACTGGCCGGGCGTCAGGGAAGATCTTCAGATGGTCCTCAATCACCTCCCTAGGGATCCCCGGCATCTGCGACGGCTGCCATGCAAACACGTCGACGTTGTGCCGGAGGAAGGTGATGAGTGCGCCTTCCTATTTGCTGACCAGGCCCCCGGCTACCCGGGTGGTTTGGGCCGCATCGGCGCCGACTTGGACGACCTTTAGGGGGAAGTCGCCCTCGTCGAGGGGTTGCACGTGGGGTGCTGAGGTCGAGGCACGGTGACGTGCACTCGGGTGGAGCTGGCCCGGTTCTGCACCGCCAGGGGCTGGTGCTCGGGCTGTTGCGAGTGCCTGGAGCTTCTCCAAGGCTGATACTGCAGCAGTGTGGTCTCCACGAATCTTGAGGACGCCTGTTGGTGTGGGCATCTTCAAGACGAGGTAGCCGTAGTGGGCTACCGCCATAAATCGGTACAGGGCTGGCCTGCCGATTATGCGTTGAAGGGGAGGTCGATCTCCGCCACGTCGAACAGAATGTACTCTGTTCGATAGCTGTCCGGTGCCCCAAAGGTCACCGGAAGGCTGATGTTGCCGTAGGGGATGACTTGTCCCGGCCCTACCCCTGAGAACGGGCTCGATGGGGGTGAGCTTGGCTATCGGGATCTGCAGCTTTTGGAAAGCCGCATGGCTGATGAGGTTCAGCCCAGCCCCGCCATCTACCAGAACGTGGTACATCCTCACGTTGGCGATGGTGGGTGCTACCAAGAGCGGTAGTTGGCCGGCCCCAGCCATGTTACTGGGGCAGTCGGTGGCGTCGAAGCTGATGGGGGTTCCCATTCACTTGAGGTGCGGCGCGGCACTTGGAAGAGGAGCCACTGACGCTACCGCTCGGCGCAGAGTCTTGACTGCGCTTCGGGACGAGGGGTCAGCGGACCCGCCATAGATGACGTAGAGCGTCTTCCGGCGCTCATCATCGCTGGAGCTGGAGTCCTCATGGTTGTGTACCACCTTCACGGCGTGCTTAGGCTCCTGGAACTCCGTCTGGTGGTCGACGTTGTCTTGGGTGTCGACCTTCTGCTTGCCCTCCCTTTGACGGAAAGGAGGGGCGTCTGAACGCGGTTGCTTCCCCTTGCAGAAGCGCTCCGCGAGCTTATGGATCTCCCGGCACTCAGCAGCAGTATGGCTGCTGGTGTTGTGCACGGGGCACGGCTCTCTTTGGTCACCATCTAGAGCTGGTGACTGTCGCTGCCTCTTGTCGGGGCATGGCCCCCGAGGTCCACTGGGTGCTTCTGCTGTAGCAACGGGAGCCGCGGTCGGTAGCTTCATATTGCCACTGCCCCGGTACCTGATCTTCTTGCTGCTTCCATGGGAAGCAGCGCCATATCCGGGCTGTCCTCCTGATTCGGAGGCTGGCTGTGAGTGCCAGTTCCGCCCTTCTGCTGCCCTGGCGCACTTGTCCGCCAGACTGAAGAGCTCTGAGACGTCGCGAACCTCTCTGGTCGCGAGCTTCTCGAGCATCTTCTTGTCCCGTACACCCTGCCGGAATGCCACCACCACAGAAGCATTTTGGATATGCAGGATGGTGTTCCGTACCTGGGAGAACCGCTGGATGAAGGAGCGCAACGTCTCTCCAGGCTGTTGTTGGATGGCGTGGAGGTCGAGCTTCGTGCCAGGCCGGGTGTAGGAGCTGCCGATGTTAGCAGTGAACTGCCGGCAGAGCTCTCCCCAGGAGGTTATGGAACCCTGAGGGAGATTCATGAGCCAAGACCGGGCTGGGCCGGTCAAGGCGACGGGGAAGTAGTTGGCCATGACGGCCTCATCCTCTCCTGCAGCAAGGATGGCGGTGGAGTACATCTGTAGGAACTCCGCCGGGTTGACGCTGCCGTCGTACTTCTCGGGCAGGTGCGGCTGGAACTTGCGTGGCCACTTCGCGAAGCGAAGGTGTGGCGCCAGGGCCACACATCCTGCTCCTGTTGCTGCAGGTGTCGGTGCCGCGAACGCTTGGTTCGCTGTCGGCACTATATACCCCAGTATCGGCAAGGCTGCGCCATAGACCGGGGGCACCATTTGCAGGGCATATGGCTGGGGCATATGCTGCGTGGCGTATGCATGGGGCAGAGATCACGTGGCAAACGTCTGTGGCTCAGGCTGGGTCGAGGCGGTCGACATGCTGTCGCCGGCCTCTTGGTTGCGACGCCTTTCTCGTCGTCGCTCGATGACCACTCGGACATCCTTGCCCAAGTGGCGTCGTTCCAGCTCCGACCTCAAGTCCGCCGTGAGAGCCTGGTGGAGCGGGAGTCTGCCGTCTGCCCGTCAACCGTTGGCGTGCGCGTCAGCGACACAGCCGGTTAACCGGGGCGTCGTCCCCGCCGAAGTTGAGGGTTGGCGGCGGCGATGACGAGACGGTCTACGTCGCGAATTCACTGCTGGGTCGTTGACTGAGGCGCGTCCCCAGCAGGTGGATTGTGCAGTAGCACTCGTGCTGCAGCTAGTGCGCTCCCGTGGGATACACTCAGCGCTGCAGTGGATCTTGCGCTCACTGGAGCCTGCGCTGCCAGAGTCGGCGCTGCCGGAGTCGGCTGCTAGCTCCCAGCTTGTGCCGACACACTCCGTCCTGAGTGTGTCGAGACGTAGTCCCCGCTGGTCACCGTTCGTCGTGAACGTGGGCGGGGAGAGCTTTCCGCTGAAGGAAGCTTCGTCATCTTCGTTGGTGGAAGCTCGTCGCGCAAGGGAAAAGCCCCCTACCTGGCGCGCCAAATATCGAAGTGTGTTGCCAACACTTCTACCGGGCCTGCTCTGGGCATCCCGCAGAGGTTCTTTTTCTGAGGGGCTAGTCACTCATTGAAAGTGCATCTAGGGCATCCCTTGTGGGTTTTGGAGAATTGATGACAAGCATATGAGGTCCTAATGAAATGATTGTAGGACAAACAAAGTAAACTAGCTTGGTGCACACAAAAAGGTGAAAAATAGAGTGCTGCCCGAAAAGGAAGACTTTAGTAGAATTTAGAAGAGCAAAGTAGATTTAAATGTATAGGGTGTGTGCGAGAGACACATCCCAAGAGCTCATAACTTTGCGTAAGGGTAAGAGGTTTAAAAATCAACTAAAATCCACTGGACACCGGACTAGTCCGTTCATGGACCGGACTAGTCCGGTCAGATTACTGGAATGCAACCGGACAAGTCCGGTTTTAGACTGGACTAGTCCACTCATGTTTCCGTTGTCCTCTTTAGAGGACTGCGGACTAGTCCATCCATGCGACAGGACTAGTCCGCTAAACTTTCTGGAACCCCACTTCACAGAGCACCGGACAAGTCCGGTTTTAGACCGGACTAGTCCGCTTAACCCACTGGAAGTAGACCGGACAAGTCCGATCATATACCGGACTAGTCCGGTATTAGGTTTTACAATGATAACTTTTTGGAAACCATATAAATTGGTGATCCACGGCCTTCCAACAGAGTAATATGACTCATACTTCTTGAAACAAAAACCCTAGCGCCGCCACCTGTCCCAAGAGCCCAAAAACACATCTCCCCACACATCTAAGGTGCAAAAAGGTGAAAATCAATCAAACACTTGGATTTGGGATTGGGAGATCATCGTTCCTTCGTTGTGAGCTCTTGGGGTTTGATCTCTCTACACTCATATTCTGCATTGTAATCTTTTTGAGTGTATTTGATCGCTTCTCATTGTAATTCTTGTGGGAGCCCTCAACGTGTGAGGTTGCCCCACAAACTCGGTGATTACCCGTGCTAGTGGAGTCAAGTCGGCCTTGTGTGGTGACTTGAAGAGGGAAAGGGTTAGAGACCCGGCTCTATGTGAGCTTCCTCAACGAGGACGTAGATCTCTTGGTGAGATTGAACCTCGGTAAAATTTGAGTCTCGCTTGCCTCCTTAATTTTGTTGAATAGAACATCTAGTTGCTAAACTTTATAATTTGAGTTGCTAAGTCTCATTCACGGGCATAATCACACCTCACATTGTAAAATCAAAATAGAATAATTATTGTTCTTATTTCCGCTGCTAAACAAGTTGATTCTCCTGCACAACACTTATACAATCTACACACTTCAGGCACACCGGACTAGTTCGCTCACACAACCGGACTAGTCCAGTCAATCAAGTTTTTGACAACTACTTTAAGTGTGCAGGAAACTCTATAAGGCCTATTCACCCCCCCTCTAGGCCACATTCAATTGGTATCAGAGCCAAGTTCTCCATCAACGAGACTCACATCTCGGAGAGATCAATGGCCTCTGAGAAGAACAACGATATCCCGAAGACGAACAACAACGATGAGGAGCAAGAAGCCAAAGCCTTCGATGTGCTGAAAGAAAGTCCACATGACGATGAAGAAGTGAGACAGCTAAAGGCACTACTGAGAAAGAAATTAATGGCACAAAAGGGAAAAGAGGAAGAAAAGACGATGGGGAGTGGTCATCACGACTACTCCCGATATCCTTACAACTACAACCGTCTCAATTCAAATAGTCATTATCTCTCCATTCCTATGGGAAGACCCCCGCAGTTTGATGGAAGTGACTATACCATGTGGAAGTACAACATGGAAATGCATCTAATATCCTTGAATCCCAGCCTTTGGCATATTGTCTGCACAGGAATAGATATCCCAGACACGGATGAAGAACTCACTCCGGAACAAGAACAATAGATTCACAGAAATGCACAAGCCGTTGCAGTAATCACATTGTCACTGAGCAGAGAAGAATTCACCAAGATCGATGGACTAGAGAGTGCAAAAGAAATCTGGGATACACTCAAAACAGCTCATGAAGGAAATAGGTCTGTACGTGAAGCCAAAATTGAGATGCTTGAAGGAGAGTTGGGGAGATTTGCTATTGAAGAAGGCGAATCACCTCAAGACATGTACAACCGGATGAAGGCACTCATCAACAAAATCCGTGCCTATGGAAGTAAGAAATGGACTGATCACGAGGTGGTCAAAAGGATTATTAGAGCCTTCATGCCAAGAAACGTCACACTTTGCTCAATGATTAGAGAAAGCCCCGGGTTTCACAAAATGACTCCCGATGAGTTATTGGGGAAGATCATAAATCATGAAATGATGGAGAAGGAGGTTCAATACGTCAAAGACTTAGCCGAGCTCACCTCTTCCAAAAAGAAATAAGTTGCTCTCAAAGCAACGTGCAGACCCAAACTCAAAGGAACCCGTGAAGACCAAGATGACGGAGATACAAGCGACGTGAGTACCGACCTAGATGATGAGGAAATGGTACTCTTTATCAAAAAGTTCAAGCGCATGATGAGGAGAAGACATGGCAACAACTCAAATGAAGGTAAAAGCAAGAATAAAGGAAAATCCAAGGCTCGACGTACTTGCTATAATTGTGGAGAGTACGGTCACTTCATGGTGGACTGTACTTATGAAGAAAACAAGAAGAAGAAGGAAACAAAAGCACATGAGAAGAAAAATTTCAGAAAAAGGAGACAAGCTCATCAGGCTCACATTGGCAAGGAGTGGGACTCAAACGATGAGTCCTCCTCCGATGAAGAAGAGGAGATGGCCACCATTGCTGTTAAGAAACCCTCCATGAGAGCTACACTCTTCCCAAACATGGGAGGACGGGATATGAGCAACCATACTTGCCTTATGGCTAAAGAAGGCAAGAAAAAGGTTCGACTTACTTCTCCTGCGTTAAATACCTCTATTGATGACTTTGATAGCTCTAGTGATAATGAATAAATGTTTAGAGGATTAAGTAAAATTGCTTTAAAGAAAATGGAGATGTTGTCAAACGAAATCTTTGAAGAGGAACTTATCAATTGACAAGAAGATATGCTCATCCGTGAAAGGAAGAGATATCAAGAGGTTGAAAAACTTATTGAGCTTGAAAGAGAGAAGAACAAGTCACTTGAGGTTGAGCTAGCCTTGAGTAAGGAGACTTACTCAAAGCTATAGGACTCACATATTGCAATCAAGGATGAGCTTGCTAACTTGTCAAGGGTTAACAAGATCCTAGAGGTGCAAGTTGAGTCGCTAAAGCAAAGTGACTCATCTTCCTCCAAGAGCTCTTCCTCCAAAGATATGAGTTCGACAACAATTGGAACCTGCACATGCTCTAGTAAGAAAAATATCATTTCTAATACTTCAACTTCTCATGATGTGCATCCTTCCCAAATCGGCATCTTTGATAAGGAGAAGATCAAATATGCACGTAGCGCATATATGGTCACTAGACCTCCCAACGTCAAAGATGGTCTTGGGTTTGACAGGAACAAACACATATCCACTCTTAATCATGCAAAGAAAAGAATCACCTTTGTTAAGGAAAAATCACATGAATCTATTTTACAAATATTGTTTCATACATTTGATGCTTCCTATGTTCTTATGAAAAACAAATATGGAAAAGTTATTGCTAAATACACAGGGCCACGCCACAGGAACTCGAAAACTTGTGTGTGGGTGCCCAAGACTCCTGTGACTAACCTGAGAGGACCCAAGCAAGCTTGGGTACCTAAAACCAAGGAATAATTCTGTTTTGCAGGCTTACTCCTCCGGTGGATCTAAGTGGGTGCTAGATAGCGGATGCACAAATCACATGACCGGAGGAAGAGATATGTTTGTGGAGTATGAGTACAACGAGGATCCAAGTGAAGGCATATACTTTGGAGACAACAGCCAAAGAAAGGTCCTTGGTAGCGGTAACATTGAAATATCTCCTCAACACACTTTATCTAATGTTTTACATGTAGACTCCCTAGATTATAACCTTTTGTCAATATCTCAACTATGTGACAAAGGTTATAGTTGTTTATTCACTAATGAGGGTGTGACCGTTTTTGGAAGAAGCGATGGCTCGATTGCATTCAAGGGAATGTTGAAGGGAAAGTTGTATCTCGTTGATTTCAATAAAGATAAAGCCGAACTCAACACTTGCTTGGTTGCTAAAACCAACATGGGATGGTTGTGGCATAGACGGCTAGCCCATGTTGGGATGAGAAATCTGCAGAAACTTCTAAAAGGTGGTCACATCCGAGGTCTAAAGGATGTGGTTTTTAAGAAAGACAGGTCGTGCAGCGCTTGCCAGGCGGGAAAACAAGTCGGAGCACCACACCCCGCCAAGAACATAATGACCACTACAAGACCACTAGAACTTCTTCATATGGATCTATTTGGTCCAATTGCTTACATAAGTATCAGCGGTAACAAATACGGTTTAGTAATTGTTGATGATTTTTCAAGATTTACCTGGGTATTTTTCTTGTATGATAAATCAGAAACTCAGGGAATCCTCAAGAAGTTCCTGAAAAGAGCCCAGAACGAATTCTCATCAACCGTGAAGAACATCAGAAGTGACAACGGGACAGAATTCAAGAATACACAAGTTGAAGAGTATCTCGATGAAGAAGGGATAAAGCATGAGTTCTCGGCACCCTACTCTCCTCAACAAAACGGGGTGGCCGAAAGGAAGAACAGAACATTGATTGAAATGGCAAGAACAATGTTGGACGAATACAAGACATCAGATCGATTTTGGGCAAAAGCGGTGAACACTGCTTGTCATGCCACAAATCGGCTGTACCTTCACCGACTACTGAAGAAAACTCCATATGAGCTCCTTACCGTCGATAAGTGTATGCTAGATAAAGAGGAAGCTCCATGTGAAGCGCTGAAGAAAATGTCACTTGGTGATATTCTACCACAAGAGCAAACGCAAGACTCAAATGCACAAGGTGAACCTCAACAAGGGAGCAATGATCAAGGGGGAGCTTTTACACAAGATCAAGTGGAGGAAGATCAAGAAGATCAAGATAATCATGGAAGCAATGATCTAGGGGGAGACAATGAACATGAAGATGATGAAGAACAAGCAGCTACATAAGTCCCTCACCTAAGAGTACATCAGAGTGTACAAAGAGACCATCCTGTCAACAATATCATTGGTGATATTTCTAAGGGAGTAACTACTAGATCTCGCATTGCAAATTTTTGTGAATACTATTCTTTTGTCTCTTTTCTGGAACCATACAGGGTAGACGAAGCCTTAAGGGATCCAGACTGGGTGATGGCAATGCAAGAAGAATTGAACAACTTCAAAAGAAATGAAGTGTGGAAGCTGGTGGAAAGACCAGGGGCGAACATCGTTGGAACCAAATGGGTCTTTCAGAACAAGCAAGATGAACATGGAGTAGTAACAAGAAATAAAGCGAGGCTGGTGGCCAAGGGTTATTCTCAGGTCGAAGGTTTGTACTTCGACGAAACTTTCGCTCCCGTAGCTAGACTTGAGTCCATTCGTATTTCATTGGCATATGCTACTCACCATAATTTTAAGTTGTATCAAATGGACGTCGAAAGTGTCTTCCTCAACGGTCCGATAAAGGAGGAAGTTTATGTGGAGCAGCCACCAGGATTCGAAGACCAAGAGTATCCTAACCACGTCTATAAACTGCGTAAGGCTCTCTATGGCCTCAAACAAGCTCCTCGAGCTTGGTATGAGTGCCTTAGAGATTTTCTAACTCAAATGGATTCAAAATTGGTAAAGTTTACTATACACTCTTCACTAAACATTTTGATGATCATCTATTTGTGTGTCAAATTTACGTTGATGATATTATCTTTGGATCCACTAACAAGTCTTTTTGTGAGGAATTTAGCAAAATTATGACAGATAGGTTCGAGATGTCGATGATGGGCGAATTGAAGTTCTTCTTGGGATTCCAAGTGAAGCAATTGAGAGAAGTCACATTTATAAGCCAAACCAAATACACACAGGACATCCTCAAGAAATTCAATATGGACAAAGCTAAGCCCATCAAGACACCCATGGCAATCAACGGACATCTCAATCTCAATGGAGAAGGTCCAAATGTGGACCAAAAGGTATATAGGTCAATGATCGGCTCCTTACTTTACTTATGTGCATCTAGGCCAGATATTATACTTAGCGTATGCATGTGTGCAAGGTTTCAAGCCGCACCTAAAGAGTGTCACTTAATTGCTATAAAAAGAATCCTAAGGTATCTTGTGCACACACCAAACTTGGGCCTTTGGTGTCCCAAAGGATCCAAGTTTAACTTGATAGGTTATTCCGATGCCGACTATGCAGGATGCAAAGTCGATAGAAAGAGCACTTCAGGGACCTGTCAATTTCTTGGTAAATCCCTAGTTTCTTGGTCATCTAAAAAGTAAAACTCTATTGCTCTTTCAACAGCGGAAGCAGAGTATGTTATAGCAGGTAGTTGTTGTGCACAACTACTTTGGATGCGACAGACTCTTAGAGACTACGGCTACAATCTAAATCATATCCCGCTTCTATGTGATAATGAAAGCGCGATAAAAATTGCACACAACCCAGTAGAGCACTCAAGGACTAAGCACATAGATATTCATCATCACTTTCTTAGAGATCACTCATTAAAAGGTGACATTGAAATTTCGCATGTTAGAACTGAAAAACAACTAGCAGATATTTTTACCAAACCATTAGATGAGAAAAGGTTTTGTGAGCTAAGAAATGAACTTAATATTCTTGACTCTCGAAATGTGGCTTGAAACGTTGCAAATCTGGTTGCAACCTCAAATGTTACATTTTATTGTAAAAACCGCTCCTCATCTCTTTTTCGTCTAAGAAAACTATTTTAATGAAGAAATCTTGCGAAATATGACCATTGTTTGATTGTTGCTTGCCTAATGGTCGTAATTACCAAGATTATTTGCAAAAATTAGTGTCCTTGGATCACCTCTAAACTCTACTATTTGCATCAAGTCTGTTGGAACCGGACTTGTCCGGTTGTCGACCGGACTAGTCCGGACAGACGACACAATTAGGTTAATTCAGAGGCACCGGACTAGTCCACTACCATGACCGGACTAGTCCGGTCAATCGCATATAGAAGCAGTTGGCCAGACCAAACCCCTCCCTCTCCACTCATAAGCACTTTGTCTCACCCCCTTTCCTGAACCCTAGCTCCCAAAGTGATTTTCGAGTTGAGCCCTCAAACTCGGAGTTTTCTCCGTGAAAAAGCCTCTCCTCGACGAGTGGATTCTACTCTCCGGACTCATTCGGATAGACTTTTGCTCCTTCAACGCGAATCTTCAAATATTGGTAAATTCCCCCCTAAAACCAAAATCTCAACTTTTCTAGTTCTAGCTAGTTTCCTTTGATTTCAAAAGGATGTACATTGCCTCAATAGATGCATTCCTACCACTTTCCTGCCTTTGTGTCCTTAGATAGGATATTTGATTCAAATGAAACATTAGGGTTCTTATGCCAGGCCGGACTAGTCCGGCGCACAGATGCGGACAAGTCCGGTCCACCAGACAAGTCCGCACTCTGAAACCGAACAAGTCCGGTCTCTGACAGTTGAACCCCTACATTCCCATTTGAAGTCGATAATGAGTCCATTCGCATCTAATCCTTGAACTCCTTATCAGGCACCATGTCTTCAGGCTCAGATGACGGCTCTTTTCACCTTGACGAAGAGGTTCAACGTGAAAGAGTGAGGAGAGCCAAGGAGGGAGTGATGAAGAAAAGGCATGATGTCAATGTCCACTCTTCACCTTCCGATGAAAATTTGCCTAAGAAGAGGAAAGTAATTGTGAAGAAGCCTCGAGGGAAGGCTATGGCTGAGAGCTCCTGAGGACCTAAGAGGACTCTCAATAAAGGGAAGGGGCTTGCTAGTGGCCCCATTGGGCCTCTGAAAATGAAAAATCCCGTTCATCGCAACAGACAACCTTCAGATAATGATTACACTGGAAAAGGGGGTGAACTAGCTGACAAGTTCAAAAAAGCAGAAGTGTATAATCAGCCTAGGGAATCAGCTGATCCCAGATTTTGGAGTAATTTTCATGCTGATTACTATGAACATGTGTATCGGAAGATGAAGCATCCCGTTGTTGAAAGTCAGTGGGTTGATATTGATTATCTACAGTCCAAGAGATGTCAAGCTTATCAGGAGGTTGTGACAGCCCTCGAGCTTCATGGACTAAAAGAACTATTCTCCTTCCAGTGTGACTGGAATGACGAAGTCATCACGCAATTCTACTCCACTCTCTACTTCGCTCGTGATGACAACGACAGGATGGTTTGGATGACACATGGGTCTCAGTACAGTGTCACATATGAAGAATTTGCAAGGATCCTTCATCTTGAGGACACCTTAGACAATGAACTTGTGATTCACAACTTGAAACCACTAGAGAAAGATCAGATGGACTTTCTCTATGATACACGGATGCCATTCAAGCCTCCCACCACCAAATACATGAAGCCCTTCTTTGTAGTCCTCAATCGGATATTGAGGAAGACTATAGCTCCCAAAGAGGGAGATGCAGGGACTGTTCAGGGCACCCTCAGAACCTTGATGAAGGTCATAAACAAGAAGAGAAAATTCAATGTGTTTGAGTACATATACAATGACATTGTCAACATCTCTATCAATCCCATCCGGTCTTGCGGCTATGCACCCTACATAATGTTCATGATTGAGAAAGTGACAGGACTGGAGTTCGTAAAGGATGTGCCTCACACTAGACTTAGGCCCCAAAAGCCCACTATATATTCTGCTCCTTCTGCTCCTGCCTCTGAGGCTGCAGCTACCACTCATGCAACCTCCTCTACTCGGGAATCCTCAAGTGGCATCTTCAAGATGCTATCATCTATCTTTGCCTCTTGCCACAAAGTTGAAGTTAAGCAACATGAAGAGAGATTGGCCAGGAAGAAGCATCAAAGATATGTAAAAGCCAACATCCAAGCCATCTGTGCCAAACTGGAAATTGAGCCACAAGGGTCACTTGAGGTTTCTGGGGACTCAGCTGAAGACTTCACTGAAATGCCAACCTTCACTGACCAAGAGTTGAGCTCCCTTGGGTTTGGTGGTGGTTCAGCTGCTAACCCTCTACATGGTCAAGATGATGAAGATCAAGGTGAAGAGGAAGATGACGATAGGACTAAGAGTGAAAGTGGGAACGGCGATGAGTGATTCCACTCAATTTTTCCCTTTTTGGTGCCTTGATGCCAAAGGGGGAGAGATTATCTAGGATAAGTTATTAAGGACTTGTGATCGAGGACTTGTACTTATTTTTAAAACTATTGTAATTTGACTATTTACCTTATGTGTGATGCTTACATCTATGGTTGTTATCTTTTATCCTCGTTCATCACATTTTTGTTGATCACACATTTGTTAGGCACCCACCATAAGGTGTGTATATGAGAGAAGTTTTTCTTGTTAGTTATTCATTATTCTCATATATGCACACGTTATGAAAAAACAATTTTTTCTCTTAATTGTGATATCTCAAATGGTTGTCATCAATCACCAAAAAGGGGGAGATTGAAAGTGCATCTAGGGTATCCCTTGTGGGTTTTGGAGAATTGATGACAAGCATATGAGGTCCTAATGAAATGATTGCAGGACAAACAAAGTAAACTAGCTCGGTGCACACAAAAAGGTGAAAAATAGAGTGCTGCCCGAAAAGGAAGACTTTAGTGGAATTTAGAAGAGCAAAGTAGATTTAAATGTATAGGGTGTGTGTGAGAGACACATCCCAAGAGCTCATAACTTTGCGTAAGGGTAAGAGGTTTAAAAATCAACTAAAATCCACTGGACACCGGACTAGTCCGTTCATGGACCGGACTAGTCCGGTCAGCTTACTGGAATGCAACCGGACAAGTCCGGTTTAAGACCGGACTAGTCCGCTCATGTTTCTGTTGTCCTCTTTAGAGGACTGCGGACTAGTCCATCCATGCGACAGGACTAGTCCGCTAAACTTTCTGGAACCCCACTTCACAGAGCACCGGACAAGTCCGGTTTTAGACCGGACTAGTCCGCTTAACCCACTGGAAGTAGATCGGACAAGTCCGATCATATACCGGACTAGTCTGGTATTAGGTTTTACAACGATAACTTTTTGGAAACCATATAAATTGATGATCCACGGCCTTCCAACAGAGTAATACAACTCATACTGCTTGAAACAAAAACCCTAGCGCCGCCACCTATCCCAAGAGCCCAAAAACACATCTCCCCACACATCTAAGGTGCAAAAAGGTGAAAATCAATCAAACACTTGGATTTGGGATTGGGAGATCGTCGTTCCTTCGTTGTGAGCTCTTGGGGTTTGATCTCTCTACACTCATATTCTGCATTGTAATCTTTTTGAGTGTATTTGATCGCTTCTCATTGTAATTCTTGTGGGAGCCCTCAACGTGTGAGGTTGCCCCACAAACTCGGTGATTACCCGTGCTAGTGGAGTCAAGTCGGCCTTGTGTGGTGACTTGAAGAGGGAAAGAGTTAGAGACCCGGCTCTGTGTGAGCTTCCTCAACGAGGACGTAGATCTCTTGGTGAGATCGAACCTCGGTAAAATTTGAGTCTCGCTTGCCTCCTTAATTTTGTTGAATAGAACATCTAGTTGCTAAACTTCATAATTTGAGTTGCTAAGTCTCATTCACGAGTATAATCACACCTCACATTGTAAAATCAAAATAGAATAACTGTTGTTCTTATTTCCGCTGCTAAACAAGTTGATTCTCCTGCACAACACTTACAATCTACACACTTCAGGCACACCGGACTAGTCCGCTCACACAACCGGACTAGTCCGATCAATCAAGTTTTTGACAACTACTTTAAGTGTGCAGGAAACTCTATAAGGCCTATTCACCCCCCTCTAGGCCACATTCACTCACGGATAGCTCACGCGTTAGGAACGATGGAGGAAGAAGCTTGAGACAGAGGTTTTTACATGGTTCAGGCCGCCGGAGCGTAAAACCCTACGTCCACGCTGAGCGGAGATGCTCGTTGTATTGCTTGGTGCTCAGAACCGGAGTCCTGAGCTTGAGGATGACCTAAGTGCTCGGATGCTAGAGCGTAAGTGTGCAAAGAGTCGAACCCTATGGGAGAGTGGGTCAAATGTCGAACCCTTGCTAACGTTGCCTACCCGAGCCTTTTATAGTCCAAGGCTCGGGTGGCTTACAAGGTGGGCCTGGGACCCGACAGGTGGTCTCGGGGAGATTGCCTGCCATCTACCGTATCTGCAGTTACGTCGGTAGTTGTCTCTAACGAGGGCTTCCGAGTCTTCGTTCTGCCGCCCTACCCATGCCGCATGCTAGTCGTAGTGGTTGATGATGGCAGGGGCAGCAGGGGATGTCTTGTCGCGGTGTTTATTAGCGTACAACCTCTGACGCGGCGCGCCAGTCTTCACTGCGATGTGACTGGGCGCAACGACACCTGACAGAGTCGGGCTCCGCGTCTCCGCTCCTTGGGAAGGCGCGGGTATTGAATACCTTGTACGGGCAAGGTATGGCGCGTCTTTACTCTCGCTGCCTACCGCGCGGGGGCGGGCAGCGCTGCTCTGCTGGCGACGTGGCGGGCCCGGAGCTCTCCTCTAAGGAGAGGGAGGTTCGGCCCCGCTGGACACGTGGAGCCTTCAAAGCTCTCCCTGCGGAGGGGGGAGGTCTGGCTCTGCTGGCCACGTGGCGGGCCCAGAGCTCTCCTCTGAGGAGAGGGAGGTCCGGCCCCGCTGGACACGTGGAGCCTTCGGAGCTCTCCCCGCGGAGGGGGGAGGTCTGGCTCTGCTGGCCGCGTGGCGGGCCCGGAGCTTTCCTCTGAGGAGAGGGACGTCCGGCCCTGCTGGACACGTGGTGCCTTCGGAGCTCTCACTGCGGAGAAGGGGAGGTCCTTAGGCAGTTTCCCCTGTGCGCGGGGGTACCCCATATTGAGGGTACCAACAAGAGCCAATTCCAGTTCGCCGAGGAGCGCTGTAGACAATTTCCGCGGCTGCTAGCCACGTGGTGCGTTCGGAGCTCATCTCCGCAAAGGGGGAGAGGTCCGCCGCTAAACTGGCTACGTGGCAGGCTCGGTGCTCATCCCCGCAAATGGGGAGAGGTCCGAACCCGTGGGACACGTGTTGCCCCCGGAGCTAGCCTCTGCGGAGGAGCGAGGTCAGCCCCGCAGGACACGTTTTGCCTTCGGAGCTTGTCATCGCGGAAAAGAAAGGCCCAGCCACAGGGGACACGTGTCGCTCTCGGAGCTCACTTCCGAGAGGTCCGGCCCCGCCAGACACGTGTCACTCTTAGAGCTCATCTCCGAGAGGTCCGGTCCTACTGGACACGTGTCACCTCCGGGAGGTCCGACACTTTCGGACACTTGTCACCTCTGGAGCTTACCTCTGGGAGGTCTGACACTATTGGACACGTGTCGACCTCGGAGCTTGTCTCTGAGGAGAAAGGAAGTATGGCGCTGCTTTACACGTGGCACTAGCAGAGCTCACCTCCGAAGAGAGGGGAGGTACGGAACTGATACATGGCACACTCAGAGCTACCTCCAAAGAGAGGGGAGGTCCCGACCCACCAGACACGTGGCGCATGCGGAGCTCGCCTCTGAGGAAGAGGGGAGGTCCCGCCTGCCAGGACGCATGGCGCACGCGGAGCTCGCCTCTGAGGAAGAGGGAGATCTCGCCCGCCTAACACGCGGCACAACCGGGGCTGGTTTCTGCGGAAAAGGGAGCCCAGGTTTCGGCAGGACACGTGGAGCTTCCAGAGCTCACCGCCGCGAAGGTAACTAGATTTGAAGTGGTTTTTGCTTCTGTACGCGTGGGAATCCCCGGTGCTGAGGAAACCGACACGAATTCCACGTTGCTACCGCACCAAATCAACTAAAGATAAGTTGTTAAGATTCAAAAACAATTTGAATAGGACTCTTATTCGAATTCTGATCATATTGGGACTCTTCTCTTCCCGATTATAAATAGAACCGAAAACCTTTGGCCGCAACCACAAACTTCTTTTCCATCTCCTGAGCGGACAACTTAGAGCCCTAGACCCAAACTCGCCGAGCTAAACCTCTTCGTCGAGTTTGACCACCGGAGAGACCGCCAGCGAGTCCAGAGACGATTGCCATCGCCGGAGGAGAGCCGACAATCTGTTTTTGCTAGAGGAAGGACCCGAAGAAAGTAAGGTAGGTCTCCAATACCACCTTACGACATCATCGTGTTTTCTTTGCATTTGTTCTTCGATCCTTTCGAACAAAAGCTTTTTCGTGGACAGATCATGTGTTGATTGGTTTGATCTAGATCTTGAGTCCAGATTATCGCCATGTCCACAATTGATCCTTACACCTCTGTTCATCGTAAAATCCATGCAAGCCGTGTAAGAACACGTACAAACCGATCTAATGAAAACTACATCATAGGATTAGCATGCATATGCATCATTGCATCTTAAGGTAGAGTTTGTGCATGCTGATTGATTGCTATGAATCTTGTATGTGCGTGATCGCGAATAGATGGGATGGTTTTGGGATGTTTTTGGTTTGGTCTTTGGATTTGGTTTTTGGGGACTGTTGAGTCCGGGCAATGAGATTGGTTGCATGACTGTTGAGTCATGGCAACGAGATTTGGTCTCGGAATGAGACGGAATTGATTATGAGATTAAAAAGGTAGTGAATACGAGATGGTATTCATGAGATGGTAGTGAATACGAGAAGGTATTCATGAGCAAAGTTGAGAAAGATTAATGTCTAATTGAGACATGGAAAGTGATGAAACATAATGGAGGTATGTTAATGTTTAAATACATGTTGGAATTACATTCACTTAAAGCTAAGTTGTTTTTACCGTGGTTGTGAAATAGATTTCGCTTTTATGCAATGAGCCTTTTTATACCTGTCTTGTTGTAAGCTACATATCATATTTTCCCGCACTTGCTAAGTACATCATGTACTCAAACTTGCATTATCATACATCATCAGCAACAGAAGAAGAGTACTATGAAGACCATGTGGAGTACTAGGAGTGTGATTCCCTGTCAACTTGTCTGTGGGGATGGAGTAGAGATGGAGCCGCTGCTGCTGCTTAGATTGCTTCCGCACTAGTTAGAAGACTTCCGCTGCTAGAATAAAGACTTCCGCTGCTAGAATAGACTTCTGCTGCTAAGATAAGACCTCCGCTGCTAGCATGAGTCTAAGACTCATGAGATATTGTAATAAACCCTGTTATCCGTGGTTATATATATTCTGAATTCAGTTTGTGAAGTATATGTGTATGTGTGATGAACATCCTGGGCACACATACTCATCAGTTCTCGGTTCTGTGTTCTACAGAATTGAGAGCGTCACACCCCAAGTCGATCCCGTCGTCGACCAGCTCCTCAACAGTGAAGAGGAACTGTCCACCGCCGTGTCCTGCGGTCCCTTGACTAGGTCCTCCACAGCTAGCAACCTCCTCCAGTATCTTGACGCTCGAGTCCTGACCGTCGCCTCCCTGCGGGTGCTCGTCCTCCTCGGGCTCGTCTCCGGTGTCGTCGTCGGAGTCACTGTACGTCTCCGTGCTCCCAGTGCGTCCTCCACGCAGCCGCTTCAACAGTCGAAGGCTCTTGCCTCGACCGAAGCGTCCAGCGCCCCTGGCTATAGTGGCTTGGACGGAGGGAGTCAGGTGGGGTACAGCTGGCACACGCATCGTCTGCGGGCCACTCTCCTGCTGTACGGACAGGGTGCTCTTACGAGCAGTGATCCGGACTCGCGCTCCTCCTGAGCGGGCTCCGACCTGGTAGAGGGAGTCCAACCCCGTGACGTGCGCTGCAGTCCTATGGTTGAGCTCCACGCGCAGAGCCTCGGTCACCTCACGAGCTCGCGTGGTCTCGGTGCGGGCCTCGTCTAGCTGAGCCTGCAGACTCCTCACTCTAGCCTCCTCATCCTGAGTGCGAGCAACCTCTGCCCTCCACTCTGTGTGGGCGTCCTCGTAGCACTGGTCCAAGGCGTGCGAGTATCTGGCGGTCTCTATCAAGGTGGTGTTCTCCACGGTCCTGGTGGGTCCCTCCAGTGTCGCAACTCGGTGCCTCCATACGTAGCTATCCTATCAGCGCACGGGAAAGTAGTGGATGCGCATCGGCCCGGTCCGCTCCATGCACCTGTCGCTGAGCTCCAACAGTGCCTCCCGCACAACAACTCTGATGGAGTCCGCATAGTGGGCTCCGGTGAAGGTGAGCCAGTAGGGCTGCACTCCGTAAGGTCCTGACGCCTCAGTGATGTGGACCTTTGCCTCGCAGCGGAGTGCACCGTCCTCCTCGTACTCCCTCCAGCGGTAACATGGAAACCTCGTGTAGCCGAGTCTCTCCAAAGTGCGGATCAGCACCTGCGGGAACCCAATCAGGTTCTGGCAAGCACCCTCAGACCAGCCGTCCATCTGTCAAGGCAAACTATGGGTAAGTGTTGTTTTGACAAAGATAATTTTAACATAAGAGTGAGGTAAGTCTCATAAAGGTAGGTTTTTGCACATGATTTTGGAAAATACGTGTTTCGTCGATGTTTCGTCTCTACGGCTTCGTTCTACGGCCAAGTACGGCTCTGATACCACTCTGTCAGGACCTGCCTCTCGCGAGGCCCACTTGTGCATCCCGTACCAATCTCTAGATCAGTAGTTGGTATGCAGAATAGAATGGATCGAATTCCATTACATTAATTCAGTCTCAACATGACCCTTAAGGTCTTACAACCAAGTCTTAGGTTACAATTCGTTGGCCTCGCAGGGCCTCAAAAGAACATTAAACTAGTGAAAAGTAGTGGACTAAGTGGCTCCCATTCCCCTCAGGCAGCCTTGGGCGCAGGACTAGGCCTACTCATCATTGTATTGCGCTTTATCCTCCACCTCTCTTTCCTCTTCTGCTACTGAGGGTTGTGAAGAAAGCAAGAGTGAGTACAGAAGGTACTCAGCAAGCCCTAACACTGCACAAGGGAATGTGTTTCATGCTAGGGTCATAGCAAGGAAGGGCCATATGGCTTAGGGTTGCCAGAAAGCGTTCGTGCAAGGTCTTCTTTGAAGAAGGTTTTGCAAAGCAAAGGAGATTGTCATTCTTTGTTTTTAGTTGGTGGGACCTGGGGGAGTTCGAGCTCCATCCCGCCAGTTCTCTAAGTTTTACCCGAATGTTCGAGCCCACAGCTTTACTAGTTCCCGGCACACAGCCGAAATCTCCAAAACACGGCAAACACTACCACCCATCACATCAAGGAATCACACTAAGGCTAATCAACAAGAGCTCGGAACATAGTGTGTCAATGTCGTGACAACGGTTATCCGGATTTACACTCTACAGAGGTTGTACACTTTACCCACAGGTCAAGCACTCCTAGCAAGGGAGTAGCGTAACGTTCGCCTCATCTTCCCCGAGTAACCCCACAATCACACCTCGGGACGCACCCAGGGGCTATTTGGGCAATTAATCTCCCAGTCGGACCACGGGTAATGACTCCCCCGTGTCTTTTCCTGGTCCCCCGTGCCCTATTGTCCGCCAGGTGGCTCATGTGGAAGTCACCAAGAAGGTAGAAGGAATCCTGCCCATACAGGTTCTGTGGCTGCACGGAATCACTATGACGAGGTCATATGAACCGGTCCTTGAGTTAGTGAGGAGGCTCCGTCCATGTCCACGACAGGTGGGCTACACCGAGGCACACACTTGGTCCATAGCTGCTGGCCCTCTGATCCACATGGACCGAGCCCACAGAAGCTCTGTCAGGCGTGCGGTGAGATGGCGCCCTCAGGGCGCTGAGTCAGCGACCACGTCGGCACCTTTCCTGCGTGGCCCTGCCACCTGGCTGCCACGTGAGCGGCTGGTTAGGGCGGTTGCCGGTGCGGCGGAGGCGACCGGCGGCTAGCCGGAACCGCGCTTTCTTCATGGGCTTGTCTAACGTGGTTCATGCTGGAGGCCTACGTAGCGTGGGAGTCTAACGGAAAGGCCCTTAGGCCACGGGGGTCGCTGGAGAGGCGGCGACAGTTCGCCGGAGATAGCAGTGGTGGCGGAGCTCGGTGAACTATGTGTGCGCATGTATTTTCCTTCGGTCTAAGCGTCCATACACGTGAAGGAGAGTGTGGTGAAGCCTTTAGTGGGCTCGGACGGGTTGGTTCGACCTTCCCGACGGCCGGCGGCGGCGCACGGTGGGCTGTGGGCGGCGATCAACGGTGCCAGCCCCTTATGGGGCTTCGGTGCGGGTGCTAGGGGTCGGCGCCACTCAGAACACTGCTGGAAATGCAACAGGAGGGAGGGGGAGGGGGAACAGTGACTTATCAGCGGCTAGCTCGGGAAATGGCCGGAGTTGAGGAAGAATGCGGGAAAATCTTCAATTCCCAGCAAACTCGTCGTCTAAGCTCCAACCGATGGCGGGGGAGTGTAAGGGAGGCGCTGTGCTCATGCCGACGTGGAGGAGGGCTCCTTTTATAGTCATGTATAGGCGGTTCTAGCGACTGGTGCGCGGGTGGGGGAAGACCTCGCGGCTGCATTGATGCGGGTCGCCTGAAATCCGGTGATGTGGCTTCTGAGCGCAACGTGCTGCGTATTGAAGGCAGTGTGGGGGCGGACAGAGGTGCTGCGTGGTGATGGACCAGCGTCCCGTCGCCGGATCTCCGGGCGCGCGGGTGTGGGCGTAGGCGGCCGAGCCGGGATCGCTCAATTCGGCGTCCCATCGACTGAATTTTCAGCGCGCAGCGGCTGACGGGGGCTTGCGCGGGGTGCGGTGCAGGGTGATGGGACGGGGCGTCCCATCGCCTGTTTTCCGGCGGCGGCTGGCGCGTGTGCTGGCTCAGGAGGGGCGGCGGTGAGAGGAGGAAGGAGAGGGCGCTGTAGCGCCTGGGGCTAGGCCGGGGGGGAAAGGAGGGCCGAGCGTAGGAGAAAGAGACGGGCCGGGCTGGGGGAAAAGATGAAGGAGTGGGCCAGCGGTGCGGGCCGCGCTAGGGGGAAAAGGGAAAAGTGGCGGGCTGATCTAATGGACTAGGGAGGTGGGCTGCGCCCAGAGTGGCCCATTTTTGTGTCTGTTACAACTCTCGCCCCCCTCACCCCCATGCCCGCGCCCCGACCCACCCCACGTGACCTTGCCTCACACCCCGCGCCATCGCTGCCATGCGCCATCGCCGCCTTGCGCCCCCGCCGCGCTGGCCGCCTCCGCCATCGCCGACGGCCTCACGCCTCATGCCCCGCCGCCCCACAGCTCACGGCCCACGGTGCCCCGCTGCCGGTCGCCGGCCTTGCGCCCCACACCGGTCGCCGCTGCGCGCCGCGCCGCCCCACAGCTCGCCGTCCACCGCGCCCCCCCCCCCCCGCCGTCGATTGCTGGCCTTGCACCCTGCGACGGCTGCCGCCACGCTAGCGCCGTCCCACAGCTCGGTACCCGCCGCGCTAGCGCTGCCCGATGCCGCTCCCCAGTCCCCACCGAGCTCATCTCTGGTTTTTTCAGTTTAACCAAAAACCGAACCAAAATTTCCGGTTAACCGGACTACCGGTTTTCTCTTTCTCAGCCAAAACTTCAGTTTTCATTTTCCAATAATCAAACTTAAAAAAAAAACAGAAAACCAAACTGATCGGTTTCGGTTAACCGGATGCCCAGGCTGAGGTTAGGGGCACCACAGACAGGTGTCATGTTGCATCGGGTCTTTAGTACGTCTGCACTATCCCGGTGTGATCGACGGGGTCCCTATGACGTCGTGGAACGACTAGGCTCGTGTCTCTCACGAGGCGCACAACAACCTCCAGGGGGCTGTATGGGCAGATTTTATGGTAAGTCTGCTTAATAAAATTTTATAAATTAGTATTCTTCAACTTAATTAAATTTTTAATGCATATCTTTTTAATATTTATTTTCTTATAGCTGAGGTACCGTTTAGGGGACACGAGGCAGAGCATGTTGGTTCATGCTAGATCCATTTTCAACGGGAACGCGTGGGAGCTTGTAAAGCAAGCGTTGTCGTACGCTCGTATTCAAACCGTGAACAAGTACCTCAAGCGGCATCAGGAGCACCATTCGGAGCTGTTTAGGAGGGGCTCGGACACGTACATGACGGAGGAGCAGTACACGAAGGTTAGTTGTTTGTGTTTAATTACTTTAATACTTAGTTATGTAAATGGTATGTCAATGATATAATTAATATGTGGGCTAGCGATGATTTCATCGCTAAGTCCAGGAGGGCTCGTGGATGTAGAAGTTCCGACGGGAAGCACTCCTATGGCCCCGACGGCTATGTGCGTTTGGCTAAACGTATGGTAAGAGTAATAACCCTTCTTTGTATGGCTTCATAATATAATTAGCATACTAACACATATCTACAAAAGCGCGAGACCGGTCACGTACCGACCGCAATTCAAGTCTAGAAGTGGGGTCATAAGGACCCATCCCAGCCTGGGGAGTGCAGTCAGGTCGCGACCGACCGACTGGTAAGTTATCAAAACTCATCAATTGAATTGTTACTAATACTATTGTTGTTACTAATACTCAATTTTACTTCTTTTAGGAAAAGTATGGGCAGGAGGCCGTGAGGATACACGGGGAAGGGTACGATTAGGAAAACGCGGCAATCGACCCTCAAGTCGTGCACATGGACGGTTAGTTGGTCATTTTCTTTGTTTCTTTACAATCTTGCTTCTTTTAATTATTATTCTTTTATTCTTTTTGTAGGTTTGCCATATTTGATTGAGTTGTTGACTCGAGTGTAGCGCGCCCTTCGATCGCCACTCCATCGACCGAGGATTTCTCCGTCGGCCATACAAGGCGTTGTCTCTCCCAGAGCGAGATAGAGGAGCTCCATAGGGAGAGAGACGAGGTTCGAAGAGAGAGAGAGAGGAGCTCTAGAGGCAAAGGGAGAGGGAGGAGCTCCAGAGGCAGCAGGAGAGAGAGGAGCTCCAGAGGGAGAGGGAGATAGCCCGGGCCGCACATGAGCAACAGGCCGCCTACATGGCAAACTACATGGCTCAGATGCAGGCGACGATTGAGGTAAGTAATTCAATGTAATTTAATTTAAATTTATATCATTCCATTAATATCTATATTTTAATATTTCTCAATTACAAGCCTTTGCTCGACAGAGTGTGTAGCAGATCTCGATCCCTACGTGGCAACCGTCACAATTGGCCCCGCCATAGGTGCCCCCACCACATGGACATTCAGATATTCACGTAATGTGGCTTTTATTTGCTATTTTCTAATCTAAGAAAAACTTAGGGTGTGTTTGGTTCAGCTGTAGATTCTTGAAAATCTTATTCTAGCTGTGAGCTGTGAGAAAGCTGCTGTGAGCTGAGACCTGTGGGGAAGCTGAAATCTGTTTGGCTTGAAACATTTGTCACTATGGATTCTGTAATAAATGTGTGTTATAAAAAAATAATATTTTGGATTGTGTAACCAGTGACATGGTGGGTAATTTTTTAGAAAAGTTAGAAGAGGAATCTGAGAAATCTGGAGTTCTGTCAGATTTTCATTTGCACTAGAAAAATCTGTAGATTCTGAAGAATCTGATTCTCATCAGAACCCCTTAGGTTTAGATTTCTGATTTTTGTAGAGAATCTGGTTGGTGCAGCTGAACCAAAGGGACCCTTAGTGTGGTAGAGGGGAGAGAGTGAGAGTGAGGGGGGAAGAGGGAGTGAGTGAGAGTGAGAGATAGTGGTAGAGAGAGGAGGAGGGAGAGCGAGAGAGAGTGAGAGTGAAAAGGGAAAGAGGGAGGGAGAGAGAGACAGAGTGGTAGAGAGAGGGAGTGAGAGAGAGACAGGGAGTGGTAGAGAGAGGGGGACTGAGAGAGGGGGTAAAGAAATCAGTGAGTTAGAAGCCCAAACTCACTTTACCTATTTATTTGCATTGTAAGGATTGGCGACGGAGGCTCAAACTCCATTGCCACATCTACCGGCACCGGGAGGAGGGCGCGGAGACAAATTCTTCGGCACCGAAGCGAGTGGAAGGGTTAGTGTTTAGCCCCTTGTTGTTTTATATTTTGGATGAATAATGGAATATCTATCTTGTTGTGTATATGAAGCTGTTCTGTGAGCTGGTCATCGTGCTAGAGTAGCTATTTTCTGTTTTTAAAATAAATAAAAATCTTATTTACGACGGGCAACTATACAGCGTCGTCGTAAGTTAACCTACATAACTTACAACGGCCTGAGGTCCATGCCGTCGTAAGTTAACCTGTATAACTTATGATGACCTGAGGTTCAAGCCGTCATAAGCTAACCTGCATAACTTACGATGGTATGAGGTCCAACCCGTCGTAAGTTAGGTGCCCAACTCGCCACGTGGCACGGCCATAGACGACGACCCTTTGTTTATGACGGTTGGGAACGACCGTCGTAAGTTAGTTATTTATAATGGTAACCGTCGTAATTAACGTTATTTATGACCAATTAACGGAAACAGACATAAACCGTCGTAAATAACAAAAAACCATCGTAAATAAGTTATTTACGACGGTTTCTTATAGCTGTAAATTGATCAGTTTCCTGTAGTGCTTATTCTTGTGATTTCTTAAGATAGAGGAGGTCGTCTTATACTTATGATTTTCTAAGGTAGAGGAGGAGGGTTAGATCTGTCCTGAAAGAATGGTCATCTGTAAGTGCAGCTGCCGCAAGATGATTTCTAATGGCCGGCGTACACTAGCTAGCGCACTCACTGACACATTGTCCATAGAACATGAGATAAACAAACTTGGGATTATCATTTTCTGTGTGTGATAACCACACCACTCTGCGTGCGCATCCGCACGTGTATGCTCTTTCCATCTCGACGAAAGCAAAACGATGCCGGTTCCACGACCAGAATAGGTAAACAAATTGTTTGATTACCTTAATTCATGGTACTGAAACTCATGGAATGCTCCCAGCTTGAGATTTGTGGTTTTAAAGGGTGTTCCAGTAAAGCGTGAACGTATGGATTTCAACTTAGTCAAAAGTGTAGAGCACAAGGTAGACATGCTATCCAAAACATGGGCCATGTTGTCTAAACGGAGACCTTGCAGTCATAGATGAATCCATGGTAAGCACCAACATAATAGAAATAGTATGCATATCTCTGACGAATGGGAGAACTCTACCATGATACGTGTCATCTTATTATTGTGATTTCTTAAGGTACAGGAGGTCGCCTTATTCTTATGATTGCTTAAAGTAGAGGAGGAGGACTGGATCTGCCCCGAAGAAAGGGGCATATATAAGTGCAATTGTCGCAAGATGATTTCTTTTGGCCGGCACACTCACTGACACATTCTCAATAGAACATATATAGCCTGACGTTACGAAAAAATAAAATTGAGATTATCCCCATGTGTGTGCGTCTACGTGTGTATGACACTCCACGACTCTGCATTTGCATGCGCTTGTGCGTTCTCTTCCATCTCAATGAAAGCAAAGCGATGCTGGTTCCATGACCACAACATGCAACTGAACTTTTTGTTTACCTGAATTTATGGTACTGAAAATCATGGAATGTATCAGCTTTAGATATATTCCTTAAAATGGCATATCTAATGCTGAAGTCTCTCACACATTGTGGGATCCGGGGAAAATACTATTTCAAGAAACCTTGTGACAAGCAGATGGGTTCTTGGTGGCGGGCTGGAAGAGAATTGTAGTATGGATGTTGATCACGATGTGACGGCAGTCATAGGTTCATGTAAGACTGTAGTGTTAACCGTTTAATGTTAGGCAGAGCAGCTAGAGGTGATTGTTTGGGTGTCGATTGGTTGCATGCGGTGAGCGTGATGGTGCATACTTGTCTACCAAAGGCTTATGAGCTATGGGAGCGACTGGATACGCATGTCATCATCTTCTTACTCAGCCTCTTTACTGTGGCGGCGTCAAGAGAAAAGGGGCTCGAATGGAGTTGTAATTTAGCGTATACAATCCAGCCAGCTATCCGTCACCACCGGAGCGCAAGCATGCTTCACAAAAAGATGGGTTGGTAAGTTTGCTGATCGAGAAACTTACTGAATAACAAAATAAGAAAAACAAAGAACTAGCTCTCCTATTTTCTTGAAGAACTGATGCCACGACCAAAAGACAATAATGGCGAGTATCCCAAAAATTCACCTCCTCCAGGCAAATTGTCTCCATCACCAGCTTCGAGAAGCCTCCTAGATTAGTGAAAATCACACTGTCACGTAGTGCCAACATTTCAGTAACGAGAGGGTCAAAAACCCCTATTACTCCGTGGTCCTAGGAAAGCAATGGGGGATGCATGCAAGCTATGGCACTCACCCCACCTTGCCGGGTTTCCATTGACAGACCGTGGTCAATGCTGATCTAATTGTCTCATCCTCACGTGGTGTGACGCTCCGAGAGAAAACCTCTCGGAACCGAGACTGATGCATATGTGTGTCCAGAATGTTCATCACACATCTGAATTCAGAATATATATAACCACGAATGAATATATTCAAGTACTTTATTACATCAATCTTTATTGCAGCGGAAGTTTTATCTTAGCAGCGGAAGTCTTATTCTAGCAGCGGAAGTCTTCTAAACTATAGCAGAAGCAAACTAAGCAGCAGCAGCGGCTCTATCTCTCCTCCACGGGCAAGGTTGAGGGTAGATTACACGCCTAATACTCCACGTGGTCTTCATAGTACTCCTCTCCTGTTGCTGATGATGTATGATAATGCAAGGGTGAGTACATAACGTACTCAGCAAGTGCGGAAAGTATGACATGTAGCTTACAACAAGGTAGGTATAAAAAGGCTCATTGCATAAAAGTAAAATTTATTTCACAAATCATGATAAAAATAGCAACTAGCTTTTAAGTGAATGTAATCCCAACACGTATTTAAACATCAACATACCTCTATCATGATTCACCACTTTTCATATCTCATCCGAACATTTATCTTTTTCAACTTTTCACATACTCATGAATACCATCTCGTTTCACTACCATCTCATCTCATAACCGAGATCAAATCTCATTGCCATGACTCAACAGTCATGCAACCAATCTCATGAGCCGGACTCAACAGTCCTGAAAACCAAATCCAAAGACCAAACCAATAACATCCCAATAACCAAACCGAATCATCCATCCTAATAACCATCACATCTAATCATGTGAGTTGTCCAGGAGCTTGTGACCGTAAGCTCGGCTATCATGATAGTTTTACACTCTGCAGAGGTGGCACCACTTTATCCATAAGTTTGTGATTTCGTCACCCATCGGCGACTGCAGAACCTCCACTATACCAGTACACAACCGTCGGTGTATGGCCAAGAGATCACAAAATAGCCTTTACAAAGGGGCTACTAGATGTATGGACTCACTAAGGTTTCACCAACCGGCTAGAATCTCCAATTCTCCCACCTACAGGCTCCCTCTTGTGCCATGTAGTTCCCAGGGCAGTCCTCACTCGGCCCCCATTCCCCGCGCCTTCCACGGTCCATAACAATCTAGCAACTTACCTAATTAGTCAGCTAAGCCGCACCCATATATGGCCTTGTGGTGGCACTGTTTCCCTAGCATGGCTGGCATGAACCGGTCCTTAGATCTACGGCAAGTAAACCACCTTCTCATTCTACCACTTCCACAAAACCAAGCTTGCCTAGATCTCCCTCCGATTCATGTTCATTAACATCAAGTTCTCATTATCATTATTCATACGAGTGTAGTTAGCTAGACACATTCTATCGCTTCTGTCGAAGTGTGTGGTCGACACTTCCCCCGGACCTGCTCTGGGCAGCCCGCGGAGGTTCTTTTTCGGAGGGGCTAGTCGCTTGCGGAGAGGTTAAGCGCAAGGGACGAGTGAGGGAGGAGCTTGACATGGTGAGTTTTACGTGGTTCGGGCCGCCGGAGCGTAAAACCCTACGTCCACGGTGAGCAGAGGTGCTCACTGTATTGCTTGTTGCTCAGAACCGGAGTCCTGAGCTTGAGGGTGAGTTATGCCTAGGGTGTGAGTTGCTGGAGTGCGAACCCTCGCTAACGTCGCCTACCCGAGCCTTTTATAGTCCAAGGCTCGTGTGGCTTACAAGGGGGGCCCGGGACCCGACAGGTGGTCCAGAGGAGATTGCCTGCCGACTATCGTATCCACAGTTATGTTGGTAGTTGCCTCTGCCGAAGGCTTCCGAGTCTTCGTTCTGCCGCCCTGCCCATGCCACATGCTAGTCGTAGTGGTTGATGACGGCGGGGGCGGCAGGGGATGTCTTGTCGCTGTGTTTATTGGCTGGCAGGTTCTGACACGGCGCGCCAGTCTGCGATGCAACTGGGCGCAACGGCACCTGACAGAGGCGTGCTCCGCGTCTTCGCGTCTTGGGAAGGCGAGGGCCTTGAATACCTTGTACGGGCAAGGTATGGTGCATCTTTACGCCTGTTGCCTACCGCTTGGTGGCAGGCAGCGCTGTTCTGCTGGACACGTGGCGGGCCCGGAGCTTTCCTCTGAGGAGAGGGGGGTCCGGCCCCGCAGGACACGTGGAGCCTTTGGACCTCTCCCCGCGGAGGGGGAGGTCCGGCTTCTGTCGGCCACGTGGCGGGCCCAGAGCTCTCCTCTGAGGAGGGGGAGGTCCGGCCCCGCGGGACACGCGGCGCCTTCAGAGCCCTCCCCACGGAGGGGAGGTCTGGCTGCTGTTGGCCACGTGGCGGGCCCGGAGCTCTCCTCTGAGGAGAGGGAGGTACGGGGCCGCTGGACACGTGGCGTATTCGGAACTCTCCCTGCGGAGAAGGGCGAGATCCTTAGGCATTTTCTCCTGTGCGCGGGGGTACCCCATATCGCGGGTACCGACAGTGGCCCCTGGGCCCATCTCGGGGGAGATAGCGAGCCCAAGGTGGGGCCTCCGTCTCTTCTGTTCCGCGCACTTTCTCTAAGTCCCGCATTGACCGCTGCCGGAGCACGAACAGTCGCGGGATCGTGGGAGCGTGCGCCCACTTGATGGTTCCTTTTACTGCGGTCGTTCCCAAGGCTGCCACTTCTGCACGTTGCGGTGCTTTCTTCGGGAACCGCCGAAGTGTCTTGCCGGCTCGTCTTCTTGGGAGACTGACTCCTTGACCCACCGCTTCAGCTGGGCGGCTTGGGCCCACCTGTCATCGGCTCTCGGTCTTGGAGCCGATGCGGTTGCCGATGCGGTGTATTCGAAGAGTTTTGAGTCATTTGGAATCGCATCTGGGAAGTTTTAAAAGGGGATCTTACCCGCATTGCGGCTTCCCTTCGCACTTCCCAGTGCTTTTCCTTGGACTCTTGTGCCTTTGTCTTCTTGTCTTTGAGCCCTACCTCGCCATGGCTTCCAACCCGCCAAGACCCTTCCTTCTCTCTGGAGCTAGTCCGTCTAGGACCCGTTGCCGAGCGGGAGGAAGCTGCCAGGGCCGAGGTCGAGGACGTGGCCGCCCTTGTGGCCTCTAGGTTCCAAAGGGAGTCCGGGGACTCGTAGGCATCTGCCCCGTGGCCACAAGGCCCTGTACCTCCTTTTTTATTTTTGTTGAGTCTGTAGCCCAGCTCATGGAGCCTTGTATGAACAGGCTCTTGTTTTCTTCTGTGTCTGCGTGCTTTAGTCTTCTTCTTGGTTTTACCTGACCGAGTCCTTAGCTCCGCAAGGTACTTAGAGGCCTTGACCAATCTCGAAGCTCTGCACAGACACCTTCCCCGGGTCCTTACTGTATTAAGGGCCCCGGAGGTCTCCAGGACCCGCCCCATGAGAATGGGGGGTCCGGGCCTGCTAGCCACGTGGCGGGCCCGGAGCTCTCATCTGAGGAGAGGGAGGTCCGGCCTCGCAGGACACGTGGAGCCTTTGGACCTCTCCCCGCGGAGGGGGGAGGTCCGGCTTCTGTAGGCCACGTGGCGGGCCCGGAGCTCCCCCCTGAGGAGAGGGAGGTCCGGCCCCGCTGGACACGTGGAACCTTCGGGTCTTGCCCCTGCGGAGGTGGAGAGGTCTGGGTTCTTCGGTCTTACCTTGGAGTTTCGGTCTTGCCCGATCCCGTAGCGGCCCCCTGGTAGGTGCGTCTCATTGGTTGGATGTACCTACCATACTCCTGCGGGGAGCTGAGTCCGAGAGGTCCTGCACACAAGTAAGGGAAACGTAATTCTCCTTGGGGGCTCCCCCTCCTCTATCTCATAGTCTTATTTGGCTTACGGTCCCCATCCATTTATACGGTGCTTGGGGATTACCGTGCGCGAAGTGCCGGGAGCTCGGGGCCCCCCTGGCTATCGGCAGGTACCTCCAACGCAACCGCCTTTGGTAGGGCAGCAAATGCCGACTAGAGATGAGAATGAGAAGAGGGAGCTGAGCGCATGGTGAGCATGCGCCAGAAGTGCAGTCATAAAAATTTAATACGTAATTTAAATGAGCACCAAGGAAGAGCAAAGTAGGACAGGTTTTTTTTCATATAAATTTCCATAGGAGGAAGGCAGGCTAAACATGGAGGCCACGACCCGCCCCATTAAGAAGGGAAGCAAGACTCTACGCGCTTGGGGTCGGAACCAGGCAAAGCTGAACGTAGTCCTGGACCGTCCCCTGAGGCTTAGCTGCTCCAAGCACTGTTCCTGGACTCTATGGAATCTATTACAAAAAGAAGAGTATGTCCTATTGTTGCTCTAGGGGTAGAACTTACGGAGGTGTTCTATGTTCCAAGGGTTCGGGAGCGGGTCCCCATCCTCGGTGGAAAGGCGTACGCACCCGGGACGGCACACTTTTGTGACTCGGAAGGGACCTTCCCAACTAGGGGAGAGTTTGTTGGTCCCTTCGCGAGAAAGTATGCGCCGCAGCACCAGGTCGCCTTCCTGCAGCTCCCGGGCACGTACAAACCTCTGGTGGTAGCGGCGGAGCGCTTGTCTGTACCGCGCGTTACGTAGTGCTACATGCAATCGGACCTCGTCGACGAGGTCGATTTCTCCACGCCGGAGGTTGTCCTGCGCGGCTTCGTTGTAAGCTCGGACACGGTGAGACTTCATGGTGATCTCTGGGGGGAACACAACTTCGGCCCCATACACCATGAAGAAGGGTGTCTCTCCGGTGGCCCGGCTCTGGGATGTCCGGTTAGCCCATAGTGTGCTCGGAAGCTCATCCACCCAATTGGCACCATGTTTCTTCAGGCTGGCATATGTGCGAGTCTTGAGGCCCCTAAGAATCTCGGCGTTGGCCCTCTCAACTTGCCCATTGCTCTTTGGGTGAGCAACAGAGGCATAGCACACCTGGATGCCGAGGTCTTCGC
This sequence comes from Neostapfia colusana, assembly GCA_030760725.1. Lineage (NCBI taxonomy): Eukaryota > Viridiplantae > Streptophyta > Magnoliopsida > Poales > Poaceae > Neostapfia > Neostapfia colusana. The sequence continues at coordinate 979,395 of JASWHV010000010.1, read as the reverse complement.
AGTAGTCTTGGAACGCGCTGGTGAATTGGGTCCCGTTGTCGGCGCTGATTCTGTTCGGGACCCCGAACCGGCAGACAATCGACTTGATGAACTTTACTACGGATTGCTTGTTGATGGTGGCGACTGGTGTGGCTTCCGGCCACTTGGTGAACTTGTCGATGGCGACATAGAGGTACCGGAATCCCCCGACGGCTCTGGGGAATGGTCCCAGGATGTCCAGCCCCCATACGGAAAACGGCCATGAGGGCGGGATCATCTGTACCGCCTGAGCCAGTGTATGGATCTGCTTGGCGTGGAACTGGCACGCCTTGCAGCTCTCGACCAGCTTGACGGCATCCTGGAGTGTTGTCGGCCAGTAGAAGCCATGCTGGAAGGCTTTACCGACAAGCGTGCGTGAGGAAGAGTGACTCCCACATTCGCCTCCATGGATCTCAGCGAGCAAGTCGCAGCCTTCCCCCTGGGTTATGCACCGCAATAGGACGTGGTTGGCGCCACGTCAGTAGAGCTCCCCTTCTACCAACGCGTATCTCTTAGACATGCGCACGATCCGTTCAGCGGATACACGTTCATCAGGGAGGATGTTGTCTTTCAAGTAGTCCCGGATCTCCGTGATCCATGCATCGGGTCTGACTTGAGCATATGGATCTTGAGCGCTGGGTTGCACGGAGTCCCCAGTGACGCTTACGATCCTTGGCGGCGTCCATGGCTGGCGAGCACCCAGAGACAGGGCTGTCTTTAGGCCAAAGATGAGTGCTTCATACTCTGCCATGTTGTTGGTTGCCTTGAAATTGAGACGCACCATATACCCAAACTGCTCCCCCGATGGCATGAGAAGCAGTACGCCAGCACCGGCCCCCTGCTTTCGCGAGGAGTCGTCGAAGAAGAGCGTCCAGAAAGGCCCGGTGAAGGCCGGAGCTCGGCGCTCTGGTTCACCGTCTTCATGGCCCCCTGGGTCAGCCTTCGTTGGCGTCCACTCAGCCACGAAGTCAGCCAGTGCTTGGCTCTTGACTGCGTGACGAGGAAGGAAGTCCAGCTCAAACTCCGCCAGCTCTGCTGCCCATTTAGCAACATTGCCAGTCGCGTGGGGGCTGTGGACGACAGCCTTCAGCGGATAGGAGGTGACCACCGAGACCCGGTGGGCTTGGAAGTAGTGGCGGAGCTTCCTGGACGCCACGAGCACTGCATACAGCAGCTTATGGACCTCTAGGTACCTTGTCTTGGCGTCATGGAGGACCTCGCTGATGTAGTAGACAGGCCTCTGGATGGTCCGGACCCTCCCTCCCAGGTCAAAGATATCTTCATCCATGGGCTCAGGCCTACGGGAGGTGGGTGGGCCCAGGGAGGCTGCCGGGAGCTGATACTTGAAGGCTCATGTCGAAGTGTGTGGTCGACACTTTCCTCGCACCTGCACTGGGCAGCCCGCGGAGGTTCTTTTTCAGAGGGGCTAGTCACTTGCGGAGAGCTTAAGCGTACGGACGAATTAAGGAGAAGCTTGACACGGCGAGTTTTACGTGGTTCAGGCCGCCGGAGCGTAAAACCCTACGTCCACGGCGAGCTAAGGAGCTCGCTGTATTGCTTGTTGCTCAGAACCGGAGTCCTGAGCTTGGGGATGAGTTACACCTTGGGTGCGAATGGCTATAGTGCGAACCCTTGCTAACGTTGCCTACCCGAGCCTTTTATAGTCCAAGGCTCGGGTGGCTTACAAGGGGGGCCCGGGACCCGACAGGTGGTCCCGGGGAGATTGCCTGCAGATTATCGTATCCGCAGTTATGTCGGTAGTTGTCTCTGGCGAAGGCTTCTGAGTCTTCGTCTTGCCGCCCTGCCCATGCCGCATGCTAGTCGTAGTGGTTGATGACGGCGGAGGCGGCATGGGATGTCTTGTCGCTGCGTTTATTGGCTAGCAGGTTCTGACACCGCGCGCCAGTCTATGATGCGACTGGGCGCAACGGCACCTGACAGAGGCGTGCTCCGCGTCTCCGCGTCTTGGGAAGGCGCGGGCCTTGAATACCTTGTATGGGCAAGGTATGGGGCGTCTTTACGCCCGCTGCCTACCGCTTGGGGGCAGGCAGCGCCGTTCTGCTGGCCACATGGCGGGCCTGGAGCCCTCCTCAGAAGAGAGGGATGTCCGGCCCCGCAGGACACGTGGAGCCTTTGGACCTTTCCCCGCGTAGGGGGAGGTCCTGCTTCTGTCGGCCAAGTGGCAAGCCCGGAGCTCCCGTCTGAGAAGAGGGCGGTCCGGCCCCGCTGGACACGTGGCGCCTTCGGACCTCTCCCCCGCGGAGGGGGGAGGTCCGGCTTCTGCAGGCCACGTGGCGAGCCCGGAGCTCTCCTCTGAGGAGAGGGAGGTCCGGCCCCGCCGGACGCGTGGCGCCTTCGGAGCTCTCCCTGCGGAGAAGGGCGAGATCCTTAGGCATTTTCCCCTGTGCACGGGGGTACCCCATATCGCGGGTACCGACAGTGGCCCTAGGCCCATCTCGGGGAAGATTGCGAGCCCGAGGTGGGACCTCCGTCTCTTATGATCCGCGCACTTTTTCTAAGTCCCGCATTGACCGCTGCCGGAGCACGAACAGTGGCGGGATCGAGGGATCGTGCGCCCACTTGATGGTTGCTTTTACCGCAGCGGTTCCCAAGGCTGCCACTTCTGCATGTTGCGGCGCTTTCTTCGGGAACCGCCGGAGTGCCTTGCCGGCTCGTCTTCTTGGGAGGCTGACTAATTGACCCACCACTTCAGCTGGGCGGCTTGGGTCCACTTGCCATCGGCACTCTATCTCGGAGCCGAAGCGGTTGCCTATGCGGCGTATTCGAAGAGTTTCGAATCGCTTTGAATTGTACCTGGAAGGTGTTAAAGGAAACCGCAACGTGGGCAGGCCCCCCTTATAAGGCTTCCAGCACTTGCACCTTCCTTGCGTCTCTGCGGCCTTGTCTTCTTCCATGGCTTATAACCCGCCTTTGGGGGGGGGGGGGGGGGCGGTCGCTCTCGATTTCCTCCGGCGACGGCGTCTGCACCATGTCTGGGACCCAGGGAGCCTGCATGCCTTGCCTCTGGAGGTGGCGCCTCCAAGAGGTCTCAGGTTTGTCCTTCCGACGGGACTCTTCCTAAGCGACGACAGGCTGAAAGTTCCCTGGCGTTGCGTCCCTTCTCAAATGGTGGAGTCTTCAAAGAAACTGCTGATACGCCGAGGCGGCTTCAGGCGGAGGAGTCTCCAAGGAAACTGCTGAAGCACCAAGGAGGACTTCAGGTAGCAGAGTCTCCAAGAAGACCGCTGAAGCAGCGGAGGGGGCTTCAGGAGCACCCTTGATGACACCGGCCCTTGCGCTGGTGATGGGGGAGTCTCCAAGGAAACTGCTGAAGCAGCGGAGGGGGCTTCAGGAGCATCCTTGATGACACCGGCCCTTGCGCTGGTGATGGCCGAGGTGATTCCTGCGCTCGGGTCACGGAGCGGGAGAACGCCGCCAGGGCCGAAGCCTGGTGACGTGGCCGTTCTTGCAACTTCTAGGCTCTGGTCGTGCCAGGGGAACCCTAGGGCTTGTTTCTTTCTTTTTTATCGAGTCTGTAGTCCAGCTCATGGAGCAATGAATACATGAACTCTTATGACCCTTCGTGCCTGTGATGTTTTCTGTCTTCTTCTTGGTTTTGCCTGGCCGAGCCCTTAGCTCCGCAAGGTGCTCAGAGGCCTTCACCAATCTCGACGTTCTGCTCCGGTACCTTCCCCGGGTCCTTACTGTATTAAGGGCCCCGGAGGTCTTCGGGGCCCGCCTCATGAGGATGGGGAGGCCCGGATCTGCCAGCCACGCGGCGGGCCCGAAGCTCATCTCTAAGGAGAGGGAGGTCCGGCCCCGCGGGACACGTGAGGCCTTCGGACCCCTCCCCTCAGAGGGGGGGTCCGGCTTCTGCTGGCCACGTGGCGGGCCCGGAGCCCCCCCCCCCCCAGAGGAGAGGGAGATCCGGTCCCGCTGGGCACGTGGATCCTTCGGTCTTGCCTTGGAGTTCCGGTCTTGCGTGATCCCGTAGTGGCCCCTGGTAGGGGCATCCCATTGGTCGGGTGCGCCTACCATTCTCCTGTAGGGATTTGAGGCCGAGAGGTCCTGCACACAAGTAAGGGAAACGTAATTCTCCTTGGGGGCTCCCCCTCCTTTATCTCATAGTCTTATTTGGCTCACGGTCCCTAACCATATGCACGGTGCTTGGGGACTATAGTGCGCGAGGTGCCGGGGGCTCGGGGCCCCTTCGACTATAGGCAGGTACCTGCAACGCAACCGCCTCTGGTAGGGCAGCAAATGCCGACTAGGGGTGAGAATGAGAAGAGGGAGCTGAGCGCATGGCGGCCATGCACCGAAAGTGTAGTCATGAAAAATTTAGTACATAAATTAAATGAGTACAAGGAAAGAGCAAAGTAGAACAGGTTTCTTTTCGTATAATTTTCCACAGGAGGAAGGCAGGCTAAACATGGAGGCCACGACCCGTCCCATTAAGAAGGGAAGCAAGACTCTACGCGCTTGGAGTCGGAACCAGGCAAAGCTGAACGTAGTCCTGTACCGTCCCCTGGGGCTTAGTTGCTCCAAGCGTTGTTCCTGGACTCTATGGAATTTATTACGAAAAGAAGAGATTGTCCTATCTTTGCTCTAGGGGTAGAACTTACGGAGGTTTTCTATGTTCCAAGGGTTTGGGAGAAGGTTCCCATCCTCGGTGGAAAGGCGTACGCACCCGGGGCGGCACACTTTTGTGACTCGGAAGGGACCTTCCCAACTAGGGGAGAGTTTGGGGGTCCCTTCACGAGAAAGTATGCGCCGCAGCACCAGGTCACCTTCCTGCAGCTCCCGGGCACGCACAGATCTCTGGTGGTAGCGCCGGAGCGCTTGTCTGTACCGTGCGTTACGGAGTGCTGCATGCAATCGGACCTCGTCGACGAGGTCGATTTCTCCACGCCGGAGGTTGTCCTGCGCGGCTTTGTCGTAAGCCCGGACACGGTGAGACTTCATGGTGATCTCTGGGGGAAGTACAGCTTCGGCCCCATACATCATGAAGAAGGGTGTCTCTCCGGTGGCCCGGCTCTGGGATGTCCGGTTAGCCCATAGTGTGCTCGGAAGCTCATCCACCCAATTGGCACCATGTTTCTTCAGACTGGCGTAGGTGCGAGTCTTAAGGCCCCGGAGAATCTCCACGTTGGCCCTCTCGACTTGCCCATTGCTCTTTGGATGAGCAACAAAGGCATAGCACACCTGAATGCCGAGGTCTTCACAGTAGTCTTGGAAAGCTGCGCTGGTGAACTGGGTCCCGTTGTCGGTGATGATTCTGTTTGGGACCCCGAACCGGCAGACAATAGACTTGATGAACTTTACTGCGGATTGCTTGTTGATGGTGACAACTGGTGTGGCTTCCGGCCACTTGGTGAACTTGTCGATGGCGACATAGAGGTACCGGAATCCCCCGACGGTTCTGGGGAATGGTCCCAAGATGTCCAGCCCCCATACGGCAAACGGCCATGAGGGTGGGATCATCTGTACCGCCTGAGCCGGTGTATGGATCTGCTTGGCGTGGAACTGGCACGCCTTGCAGCTCTCGACCAGCTTGACGGCATCCTAGAGTGCTGTCGGACAGTAGAAGCCATGCCGGAAGGCTTTACCGACAAGCGTGCGTGAGGAAGAGTGACTTCCACATTCGCCTCCATGGATCTCAGCGAGCAAGTCGCAGCCTTCCCCCTGGGTTATGCACCGCAATAGGACGTGGTTGGCGCTACGCCGGTAGAGATCCCCCTCTACCAGCGCGTATCTCTTAGCCATACGCATGATCCGTTCAGCGGTTGCATGTTCATCAGGGAGGATGTTGTCTTTCAAGTAGTCCCGGATCTCCGTGATCCATGCATCGGGTCTGACTTGAGCTTCTGGATCTTGAGCGCTGGGTTGCACGGAGTCCCCAGTGACGCTTACGATCGTTGGCGGCATCCATGGCTGCAGGGCCGCCGGGACCGCCAGCTTCGAGGTGCTGGTCAAGCCCCCTTCGCCCGGCTCGGCGGGCCGGGCTGTGGGCTGCAGCAACGTCCTCTCGATGACTCCTTCGGGCACGGGAGCTCCGGTGGAAGCCTTCGTTGAAAGGTCGTCAGCTGCAGCATTGCCAGCGCGCGGTACGTGGCGCAGGTCCAAGGCGAGGAAGTCTTTCTCCAACATCTGCACGTGAAGCAGATAAGCAGCTAGCTGTGGGTCACTGCAGGAGCATTCACCCTTGACTTGCTTGATAACCAGCTGGGAGTCGCCCTGTGCCAACAACTGGCGAGCGCCTAGAGACAGGGCTGTCTGTAGGCCTAAGATGAGTGCTTCATACTCTGCCATGTTGTTGGTTGCCTTGAATTGAGACGCACCATGTACCCAAACTGTTCCCCGATGGCATGAGGAGCAGTACGCCGGCACCGGCCCCCTACTTTCGCGAGGAGCCGTCGAAGAAAAGCGTCCAGTGGGGCTCGGTGAAGACCGGAGCTTGGTGCTCTGGTTCACCATCTTCGTGGCCCCCTGGGTCAGTCTTCGTTGGTGTCCACTCTGCCACAAAGTCGGCCACTGCTTGGCTTTTGACCGCATGGCGAGGAAGGAAGTCCAGCTCGAACTCCGCCAGCTCCGCCGCCCATTTAGCAACGTTGCCAGCCGCATGGGGGCTGTGAAGAATCGTCTTCAGCGGATAGGAGGTGACTACCGAGACCCGGTGGGCCTGGAAGTAATGGCGGAGCTTCCTGGAGGCCACGAGCACCGCATACAGCAGCTTGTGGACTTCTAGGTACCTTGTCTTGGCATCATGAAGTACTTCGCTGATGTAGTAGACGTGCCTCTGGATGGTTCGAACCCTCTCTCTTAGGTCTGGGAGGTCTTCATCCATTGGCCCTGGCCCGCTGGAGATGAGTGGATCCACGGGGGCCTCCGGGAGTTGGAACCCGGAGGCCCTTAAGCTATCTTGGCTCTCCGGGGGGCCCCGTTGGTTCTCCGGGAGCTCCGGAGGGTCTTGAGGGATCTTCGGGAGGTCCCGTTGGGCCCCGGGGGGTCCCACAGGACCCCTGGGGGTTTATCTTGGGGGTCCGGGAGACCGCCCTAGACCTTCGGGAGACCGGCCTGGACCTCCGGGAGGTTGCCTTGGAGGTCCGAGAGACCGTCTCGGTCCTGCGGGGCCTCCTGGCGTCTGTCTTCTGCTGCCGGTGCAGGTCGTGAAGATGAGAGGTCCGGCCGCTCTGCGACGAGGACCATACTCACCACCTCGGTTGTTGCCGTGATGTAGAGCAACAGGTGCTCTCCGGGCTCTGGTGCTACCATGATAGGTAGGGTCATCAGGAGCCGCTTCAACTCCTCGAAAGCCTCTTCTGCTTCGTCAGTCCAGGCAAATGGGCCAGACTTGCACAGGAGCTTAAAGAAAGGGAGTGCCCGCTCTGCTAGCCTCGGTGTAAACCGACTCAGCGCGGCTAGGCATCCCGTGAGTTTCTAGACATCTTTGACGCGGGTAGGAGGCCGCATCAAGTCGATGGCCTTGATCTTCTCTGGGTTGGCCTCAATCCCCCGGTGCGAGGCCAGGAATCCTAAGAGCTTCCCAGACGATACACCAAACACACATTTGTCGGGGTTCAGCTTGGTGCTCGTAGAGCGCAATTTGTCAAAAACTAAGGCTAGGTTATCTAACAAAGATGAACCCTGCTTGACCTTGACAACGATGTCATCGACGTACACCTCAACTAAGTCTCTTATTAACTCTCCAAAGGTTTTGTGCATTGCTCGCACAAAGGTGGGCAGAGCATTCTTTAGGCCGTAAGGCATAGAGACATAACAATAAAGGCCATCTACTGTGATGAAGGAGGTGTGCTCTTCATCCTCCCTAGACATGGGGATCTGATGGAAACCCGAGTAGGCGTCTAGGAAGCACAGCATATCACAGCCTGATGTTGAGTCTACTATTTGATCTATTCTAGGGAGAGGGAATGGATCTTTGGGACATGCCTTATTGAGACTGGTGTAGTCGAGGCACATCCGGAGCTTCCCGCTGGCCTTCGGGACAACGACGGGGTTCGCCAACCACCGGGGGTGGTGGACTTCCCGTATGAAGCCAGCGTCCAGCAGCTTCTTGATTTCTTCACGAATGAAGTTTTGCCGCTCGATGGACTGCTTGCGGGGCTTCTGTTGAACTGGCCGGGCGTCGGGGAAGACTTTTAAGTGGTGCTCGGTCACCTCCCTAGGGATCCCCGGCATCTGTGACGGCTGCCATGCAAACACGTCAACGTTGTGCCGGAGGAAGGTGACGAGCGTGCCTTCCTATTTGATATCCAGGCCCCCGGCTACCCGGGTGGTCTGGGTGGCTTCGGCGCCGACTTGGACGACCTTTAAGGGGACGCCGCCTTCGTCGAGGGGTTGCACCCGGGGTGCTGCGGCGGAGGCACGGTGGCGTGCACTCAGGTGGAGCTGGTCTGGCTCTGCACTGCCAGGGGCTGGTGCCCCAGCTTTTGCGAGCGCTTGAAGTTTCTCTAAGGACGACACTGCAGCAGTGCGGTCTCCACGAATCCTGAGGACGCCCGTTGGTGTAGGCATCTTTAGGACGAGGTAGCCGTAGTGGGCTACTGCCATGAATCGGTACAGGGCTGGCCTGCCAATTATGGCGTTGAAGGGGAGGTCGATCTCCGCTACGTCGAACAGAATGTATTCTGTCCGATAGCTGTCCGGAGCTCCGAAGGTCACCGGGAGGCTGATGTTGCCGTAGGGAATGACCTATCCCGGCCCTACCCCTGAGAACGGGCTCGACGGGGTGAGCTTGGCCATCGGGATCTGTAGCTTCTGGAAAGCTGCACGGCTGATGAGGTTCAGCCCAGCTCCACCATCTACCAAAACGTGGTACATCCTCACGTTGGCGATGGTAGGAGCTACCAAGAGCGGTAGTTGGCCGGCCCCAGCCATGTTCCTGGGGCAGTCAGTGGCGTCAAAGCTGATGGGGGTTCCCATCCACTTGAGGTGCGGTGCGGCACTTGGGAGTGGAGCCACCGACGCTACCGCTCGGTGCAGAGTCTTGACTGCGCTTCGAGACGAGGGGTCGGCGGACCCACCGTATATGAAGTAGAGCTTCTTTCGACGCTCATCGTCACTGGAGCTGGAGTCCTCATGGTTGCGTACCGCCTTCACGGCGCGTTGAGGCTCCTGGAACTCCACTTGGTGGTCGACGCTGTTCGGGACATCGACCTTCTGCTTGCCCTCCCTTTGATGGAAGGGTGGGGCATCAGTCCGCTGCTGCTTCCCTTTGCGGAAGCGCTCTGCGAGCTTACGGATCTCCCGACACTCGGCAGTAGTGTGGCGACAGCTGCCGTGCACGGGGAATAGTTTGTCTTGATCACCTTTTGGGGTTGGTGACTGTCGCTGCCTCTTGTCGGGGTGCGGCCCCTGAGCCCCACTGGGCGCCGCTGCTGCGGCGACAGGAGCTGCGGTCGGTGATTCTATATTGCCTCTGCCTCGGTTCTTGGTCTTCTTGCTGCCTCCATAGGAAGTTGGGCCAGATCCGGGCTGTCCTCCTGACTCGGAGGTCGGCAGTGAGTGCCAGTTTCGCCCTTTGGCTGCTCTGGCGCACTTGTCTGCCAGGCTGAAGAGCTCGGAGACATCGCGGACCTCTCTGGTCGCGAGCTTCTCGAGCATCTTCTTGTCCCGGACGCCTTGCCGGAACGCCACCACCACAGAAGCATTTTGGATGTGTGGGATGGTGTTCCGCACCTGGGAGAACCGCTGGATGAAGGAGCGCAGTGACTCCCCAGGTTGTTGCTGGATGGCGTGGAGGTCGAGCTCCGTGCCAGGCCGGGTGTAGGAACTGCCGAAGTTGGCAATGAACTGCCGGCAGAGCTCTCCCCAGGAAGTTATGGAACCCTGAGGGAGGTTCATGAGCCAATACCGAGCTGGGCCGGTCAAGGCGACAGGGAAGTAATTGGCCATGACGGCCTCATCCCCTCCTGCGGCAAGTACGGCGGTGGAGTAGATCTGGAGAAACTCCGCCGGGTTGACACTGCCGTCGTACTTCTCGGGCAGGTGCGGCCGAAACTTGCGCGGCCACCTCGCGAAGCGAAGGTGGGGTGCAAGGGCCGCACATCCTGCTCCTGTTGCCGCAGGTATTGGTGCCGCGAACGCTTGGTTCGCACCTGGCACAGTGTACCCCGGTATGGGCAAGGCTGCGCCATAGGCCGGGGGCGCCGTTTGCAGGACATATGGCTGTGGCATATTCTGCGCGGCGTAAGCCAGGGGCAGAGATCGCGTGGCGAAAGTCTGCTCTTCAGGCTGGGTCGAGGCCGATGTTGCGCTGTCGCCAGCCTCTTGGTTGCGACGCCTTTCTCGACGTCGCTCGAGGTATACCCGGGCATCCTGGCCCAAGTGACACCGTTCCAGCTCTGTCCTCAGGTCCGTCGACTGGAGCCTGGTGGAGCTGGAATCCGCTGTCTGCTCGTCAACCATTGGCGTGCGCATCAGCGACACAGCCGGTTGGCCGGAGCGTCGTCCCCGCCGAAGTCGAGGGTTTGCGGCGGCGACGACGAGACGGTCCACCTCGCGAATCCACTGCTAGGTCGCTGCTTGAGGCACGTCCCCAGCAGGCGGATTGTGTAGTAGTGCTCTTGTTGCAGCTAGCGCACCCCCGCGGGGTACGCCCAGCGCTGCTGAAGACCTGACGCTGGTTGGAGCCTGCATTGCCGGAGTCGGCGCTGCCGGAGTCGGCTGCTGGCTCCCAGCTTGCGCCGACACACTCCGTCCTGAGTGTGTCGACATGTACTCCCCCCTGGTCACGGTTCGCCGCGAACGCGGGGGAGGAGAGTTTGCCGCTGAGGGAAGCTTGGTCATCTTCGTCGGCGGAAACTCGTCGCGCAAGGGAAAAGCGCCCCCTTCCTGGCGCGCCAAATGTCAAAGTGTGTGGTCGACACTTCCCCCGGACCTGCACTGGGCAGCCCGCGGAGGTTCTTTTTCGGAGGGGCTAGTCACTTGCGGAGAGCTTAAGCGTACGGACGAATTAAGGAGAAGCTTGACACGGCGAGTTTTACGTGGTTCAGGCCGCCGGAGCGTAAAACCCTACGTCCACGGCGAGCTAAGGAGCTCACTGTATTGCTTGTTGCTCAGAACCGGAGTCCTGAGCTTGGGGATGAGTTACACCTTGGGTGCGAATGGCTAGAGTGTGAACCCTTGCTAACGTTGCCTACCCGAGCCTTTTATAGTCCAAGGCTCGGGTGGCTTACAAGGGGGGCCCGGGACCCGACAGGTGGTCCCGGGGAGATTGCCTGTAGACTATCGTATCCGCAGTTATGTCGGTAGTTGTCTCTAGCGAAGGCTTCTGAGTCTTCGTCTTGCCGCCCTGCCCATGCCGCATGCTAGTCGTAGTGGTTGATGACAACGGAGGCGTCATGGGATGTCTTGTCGCTGCGTTTATTGGCTGGCAGGTTCTGACACCACGCGCCAGTCTGTGATGCGACTGGGCGCAGCGGCACCTGACAGAGGCGTGCTCCACGTCTCCGCGTCTTGGGAAGGCGCGGGCCTTGAATACCTTGTACGGGCAAGGTATGGGGCGTCTTTACGCCCGCTGCCTACCGCTCAGGGGCAGGCAGCGCCGTTCTGCTGGCCACATGGCGGGCCCGGAGCCCTCCTCAGAGGAGAGGGGGGCCCGGCCCCGTAGGACACGTGGAGCCTTCGGACCTCTCCCCGCGGAGGGGGAGGTCCGGCTTCTGTCGGCCAAGTGGCAAGCCCGGATCTCCCCTCTGAGAAGAGGGAGGTCCGGCCCCGCTGGACACGTGGCGCCTTCGGACCTCTCCCGCGCGGAGGGGGAAGGTCCGGCTTTTGCAGGCCACGTGGCGAGCCCGGAGCTCTCCTCTGAGGAGAGGGAGGTCCGGCCTGCCGGACGCGTGGCGCCTTCGGAGCACTCCCTGCGGAGAAGGGCGAGATCCTTAGGCATTTTTCCCTGTGCGCGGGGGTACCCCATATCGCGGGTACCGACAGCTCCCAAGCCGTCTTGGACCTCCGGGAGGTCCCTCTGATTTCCCGGGAGCTCCAGGAGGTCCCGTTGGACATCCGGGAGGTTTCGTTGGACCTCCGGGGGTCCCGTTTCACCTCTGGGAGGTCCTGTTGGTCCTCCGGGAGGTTGTCATGGGGGTCCGGGGGTCCGTTTTGGACCTCCGGGGGGTTGTCTCGGAGACCCGGGGGGTCGTCTTGGACCTCCGGGGTTTCCTGGCACCTGTCTCCTGCTACCGGAGCAGGCTGTGGCGATGAGAGGTCCGGCCGCTCTGCGACGAGGACCATACTCACCACTTCAGCCGTCGCCGTGATGTAGAGCAACAGATGCTCTTCGGGCTTGGGGGCTACCATTATGGGTAGGGTCGTCAGGAGTTGCTTCAGCTCCTGGAAAGCTTCTTCTGCTTTGTCGGTCCAAGCAAATGTGCCGGATTTGCGCAGGAGCTTAAAGAAGGGGAGCGCTCGCTCTGCTAACCTTGGTATAAACCGACTCAGCGCGGCTAGGCATCCCGTGAGTTTCTGGACTTCTTTGATGCGGGCGGGGGGCCGCATCAAGTAGATGGCTTTGATCTTATCTGGGTTAGCCTCAATTCCTCGGTGTGATACCAGGAATCCTAAGAGTTTTCCAAGGATACGCCGAACATACACTTGTCGGGGTTCAGCTTGGTGCGCGTATAGCGCAGTTTGTCGAAGACTAAGGCCAGGTTATCTAGTAGGGATGAACTCTGTCTGAGCTTAACAACGATGTCATCGACATACACCTCAACTAAGTCTCTTATCAACTCCCCAAAGGTTTTGTGCATTGCACGTACAAAGGTAGGGAGAGCGTTCTTTAGGCCATAAGGCATAGAGACATAACAGTACAGACTGTCTAATGTGATGAAGGAGGTGTGCTCTTCATCTTCTCTAGACATAGGGATCTGATGGAAACCCGAGTAGGCGTCTAGGAAGCACAGCATATCGTAGCCTGATGTCGAGTCTACTATTTGATCTATTCTAGGGAGAGGGAATGGATCTTTGGGACATGCCTTATTGAGACTGGTGTAGTCGATGCACATCCGGAGCTTCCCGCCGGCCTTCAGGACAACAACAGGGTTCGCCAACCACCGGGGGTGGTGGACTTCCCGTATGAAGCCAGCGTCCAGCAGCTTCTTGATTTCTTCGCGGATGAAGTTTTGCCGCTCGATGGACTGCTTGCAGGGCTTCTGTTGGACTGGCCGGGCGTCGGGGAAGACCTTTAAGTGGTGCTCGATCACCTCCCTAGGGATCCCCGGCATCTGCGACGGCTGCCATGCAAACACGTCAACGTTGTGCCGGAGGAAGGTGACGAGCGCGCCGTCCTATTTGCTATCCAGGCCCTCGGCTACCCGGGTGGTCTGGGTGGCGTCGGCGCCGATTTCGACGAGCTTCAAGGGGACGTCGCCCTCGTCGAGGGGTTGCACACGGGGTGCTGCGGTAGAGGCACGGTGGCGTGCACTCGGGTGGAGCCGGTTTGGTTCTGCACTGCCAGGGGTTGGTGCTCTAGCTGTTGTAAGCGATTGGAGCTTTTCCAAGGCTGACACTGCGGCAGTGCGGTCTCCACGAATCCTGAGGACGCCTGTTGGTGTAGGCATCTTCAAGACGAGGTAGACGTAGTGGGCTACTGCCATGAATCGGTACAGCGCTAGCCTACCAATTATGCCGTTGAAGGGGAGGTCGATCTCCGCCACGTCGAACAGAATGTACTCTGTCCGATAGCTGTCCGGTGCCCCAAAGGTCACCGGGAGGCTGATGTGGCCGTAGGGAACGACCTGTCCCGGCCCTACCCCTGAGAACGGTCTCGATGGGGTGAGCTTGGCCATCGAGATCTGCAGCTTCTGGAAAGCTGCGCGACTGATGAGGTTCAGTCCAGCCCCGCCATCCACCAAAACATGGTACATCCTCACGTTGGCGATGGTGGGGGCCACCAAGAGCGGTAGTTGGCCGGCCCCAGCCATGTTCCTGGGGCAGTCGGTGGCATCGAAGTTGATGGGGGTTCCCATCCACCTGAGGTGCGGTGCGGCACTCGGGAGCGGAGCCAACGACGCTACCGCTCGGCGCAGGGTCTTAACCGCGCTTCGGGACGAGGGGTAAGCGGACCCACCGTAGATGACGTAGAGCATCTTCCGGCGCTCGTCATCACTGGAGATGGAGCTCTCATGATTGCGCACCGCCTTCACGGCGTGCTGAGGCTCCCGGAACTCCACCTGGTGGTCGACGTTGTCTGGGGCGTCGACCTTCTGCTTGCCCTCCCTTTGACGGTAGGGTGGGGCATCAGTTAGAAGTTGCTTCCCTTTTTGGAAGCGCTCCGCGAGCTTCTGGATATCCCGGCACTCGGCAGCAGTATGGTAACTGGTGCCAAGCACGGGGCATAGCTCGCCCTGGCCACCGTCTGGGGCCGGTGACTGTCGCGGCCTTTTGCCGGGGCGCGGCCCCCGAGCTCCACTGGGTGCCGCTGCTGCGGCAACGGGGGCCGTGGCCGGCGATTTCATCTTGCCACCGCCCCGGTTCTTGATCTTCCTGCCGCTTCCATAGGAAGCGGCGCCAGATCCTGGCTGCCCTCCTGACTCAGAGGCTGGCAGGGAGTGCCAGTTCCGCCCTTCTGCTGCTCTGGCGCACTTGTCCGCCAGGCTGAAGAGCTCTGAGACGTCGCGGACCTCTCTGGTCGCGAGCTTCTCGAGCATCTTCTTGTCCCGAACGCCTTGCCGAAACGCCACCACCACAGAAGCGTTTTGGATGTGTGGGATGGTGTTCCGTACCTGGGAGAACCGCTGGATGAAGGAGCGCAGCGACTCCCCAGGTTGTTGCTGGATGGCGTGGAGGTCGAGCTCCGTGCCAGGCCGGGTGTAGGAACTGCCGAAGTTGGCGGTGAACTGCCGGCAGAGCTCTCCCCAGGAAGTTATGGAACCCTGGGGGAGGTTCATGAGCCAAGACCGGGCTGGGCCGGTCAAGGTGACGGGGAAGTAGTTGGCCATGACGGCCTCATTCCCTCCTGTGGCAAGTACGGCGGTGGAGTAGATCTGGAGGAACTCCGCCGGGTTGACGCTGCCGTCGTACTTCTCGGGCAGGTGCGGCCGAAACTTCTGCGGCCACCTCGTGAAGCGAAGGTGGGGTGCCAGGGCCGCACATCCTGCTCCTGTTGCTGCAGGCGTTGGTGCCGCGAACGCTTGGTTTGCCGCTGGCACAGTGTACCCCGGTATGGGCAAGGCTGCGCCATAGATCGGGGACGCCGTTTGCAGGGCATATGGCTGTGGCATATGCTGCGCGGCGTATGCGTGGGGCAGAGATCACGTGGCGAAGGCCTGCGCCTCAGGTTGGGTCGAGGCTGACGTCATGCTGTCGCCAGCCTCTTGGTTGCGACGCCTTTCTCGACGTCGCTCGAGGTACACCCGGGCATCCTGGCCCAAGTGGCACCGTTCCAGCTTTGTCCTCAGGTCCGTCGACTGAAGCCTGGTGGAGCTGGAATCCGCCGTCTGCCCGTCAACCGTTGGCGTGCGCGTCAGCGACACAGCCGGTTGGCCGGAGCGTCGTCCCCGCCGAAGTCGAGGGTTTGCGGCGGCGACGACGAGACGGTCTACCTCGCGAATCCACTGCTGGGTCGCTGCCTAAGGCGCGTCCCCAGCAGGTGGATTGCACAGTAGCGCTCTTGCTGCAGCTAGCGCATCCCCGTGGGAAACGCTCAGCGATGCAGAAGATCTCACGCTAGTTGGAGCCTGCATTGCCGGAGTCGGCTGCTGGCTTCTAGCTTGCGCCGACACACTCCTTCCTGAGTGCGTCGACACGTATTCCCCGCTAGTCACGGTCCGTCGTGAACGCGGGGGAGGAGAGCTTGCCGCTGAAGGTAGCTTCGTCATCTTCGTCGGCAGAAACTCGTCGCGCCTGGGAAAAGCCCCCTACCTGGCACGCCAAATGTCGAAGTGTGTGGTCGACACTTCCCCCAGACCTGCTCTGGGAAGCCCGCGGAGGTTCTTTTTCGGAGGGGCTAGTCGCTTGCGGAGAGCTTAAGCGTAAGGGACGAGTGAGGGAGGAGCTTGACACGGCGAGTTTTACGTGGTTCGGGCCGCCGGAGCGTAAAACCCTACGTCCACGGTGAGCAGAGGTGCTCGCTGTATTGCTTGTTGCTCAGAACCGGAGTCCTGAGCTTGAGGGTGAGTTATGCCTAGGGTGTGAGTTGCTGGAGTGTGAACCCTCGCTAACGTCGCCTACCCGAGCCTTTTATAGTCCAAGGCTCGTGTGGCTTACAAGGGGGGCCCGGGACCCGACAGGTGGTCCCGGGGAGATTGCCTGCCGACTATCGTATCCGCAGTTATGTTGGTAGTTGCCTCTGCCGAAGGCTTCCGAGTCTTCGTTCTGCCGCCCTGCCCATGCCGCATGCTAGTCACAGTGGTTGATGACGGCGGGGGCGGCAGGGGATGTCTTGTCATTGTGTTTATTGGCTGGCAGGTTCTGACACGGCACGCCAGTATGCGATGCGACTGGGCGCAACGGCACCTGACAGAGGCGTGCTCCGCGTCTTTGCGTCTTGGGAAGGCGCGGGCCTTGAATACCTTGTACGGGCAAGGTATGGTGCGTCTTTACGCCTGCTGCCTACCGCTTGGGGGCAGACAACGCTGTTCTGCTGGACACATGGCGGGCCCGGAGCTCTCCTCTGAGGAGAGGGGGGTCCGGCCCCGCAGGACACGTGGAGCCTTCAGACCTCTCCCCGCGGAGGGGGGAGGTCCGGCTTCTGTCGGCCACGTGGCGGGCCCGGAGCTCTCCTCTGAGGAGGGGGAGGTCCGGCCCCGCGGGACATGCGGCGCCTTCAGAGCCCTCCCCACGGAGGGGAGGTCTGGCTGCTGTTGGCCACATGGCGGGCCCGGAGCTCTCCTCTGAGGAGAGGGAGGTCCGGCCCCGCTAGACACGTGGCGCCTTCGGAACTCTCCCTACGGAGAAGGGTAAGATCCTTAGGCATTTTCCCCTGTGCACGGGGGTACCCCATATCGCGGGTACCAACAGCTTCCCATATCCCGTAGATTAGTGAAGCAAAAAGCAAAAACAAACGACCATACCTGACTCATAAACTTTCCCTGGCGACAAGGGTGGTTAACAAAACTAGTAAACTCCTATAAAGGATTTCCCATCAAGTTGACTCAAGCATTCACAGTTTTCACAAACAAAACAGTTTTCAAAACATGGGATCAATATGGTCAAGGGGCACTTTCCTTGTTCTTGTGGCTTCTGTTGCTCACGGATCTCAAACTCTTGTTGTTGTAGTCCTTCATAGATAGCTCCCTAAGCTTGTTCTTCTATTCACGATCACGCACATACAAGATTCACAACAATCAATTATAATACACAAACGTTACTCAAGATGCAATGGTGCATATGCATGCTATTCCTATGGTGTTGGTTTATTAGATCAGTTTGTACGTGTTCTTGCATGGCTTGCATGGGTTTTGCATGAGGGTTTTACTATGAACAAAGGTGTAAAGACCAAGTGCGGACGTGGTGATGATCTGGACTCAAGATCTAGATCAAACCGATCAACACGTGATCTGTCCACGAAAAAGCTTCTGTTTCGAAGGGATAGAAGAAACAGATGAAAAAAAACGAGATGGCGTCGTAAGGTGGTAATGGAGACCTAGCTTACTTCCTTCGGGTCCTTTCTCCTAGCAAAAACATATCGCCGGCTCTCCTCCGACGATGGCGATCGTGTCTAGGCTCGTTGGCGGTCTCTCCGGTGGTCAACTTCGGCGAAGGGGTTTAGCTCGGCGAGTTTGGGGGCTAGGGCCTCTAAGTTGTCGACTTAGAAAAGATGTTACGACCAAGGGGGTGTTTCGGGTTCTATTTATAATCGGAAAAAGAAGAGTCCTAATCTGATTAGATTTCAAATAAGAGTCCTATTCAAATTGTTTTTGAATCTTAACAACTTATCTCCAATTGATTTGGTGCGGTAACATCGTGGAAATCGTGTTGGTTTCCTCCCGTATCGGGTATGCCCACGCGTACAGAAGAAAAACCGCTTAAGATCTTGTTACCTCCGTGGTGATGAGCTTCGGAGGCTCCACGTGTCCAGCAGAGGTCGGGCCTCCCTTTTCCGCAGAGGCGGGCTCCTGTTGTGCCGCGTGTCCTGGCGGGTGGGACCTCCCTCTCCCTCAGAGGTGAGCTCCGCGTGCGCCACGTGTCTGGTGGATCGGGACCTCCCTCTCAACAGAGGCGAGTTCCGTGTACGCCACGTGTCAGTGCCGGACCTCCCCTCTCTTCGAAGGTGGGCTCCGGAAGTCCACATGTCCTAGCAGCGCTGGATCTCCTTTCTACTCAGAGATGAGCTCCGAGGTCGACACGTGTACAACAGTATCGGACCTCTCGGAGGTGAGCTCCGGAGGTGACACGTGTCCGGTAGTGTCAGACCTCCTGGAGGCGAGCTCCGAAGGTGACACGTGTCCAGTAGGACCGGACCTCTGAGAGGTTAGCTCCGAGAGCGACATGTGTCCCGCGCAGCTGGTCCTCTCTTTTTCGTAGTGACTAGCTCCGAAGGCGACACGTGTCTTGCGGGGCTGGCCTCGCTCCTCCGCAGAGTCTAGCTCCGGGGCAACACGTGTCCCACGGGGTCGGAACTCGCCCCTTCCGCAGAGGCAAGCTCCAAACCTGCCACATAGCCAGTTTAGCGGCGGACCTCTCCCTCTTTGCGGGGATGAGCTCCGAACACGCCACGTGGCCAGCAGGCCATGGAAAGTGTCTATAGCGCTCCTCGGCAAACTGGAACTAGCTCTTTTCGGCTATCCTTTTGATTTTTTTCTGTTTCCACTTCTTTTAAAATATTTTCTCTATATAAATTATGAATGCATGCATGAATACGAAATTGAGGGTGTCACACGTGGACTCCACCCGTGGTCAGGAAGAAGAACTAAAAGCCTCTTAGGAATTTCAAGCACATCCAACCCTTCTTTAGCCATCTTCACTGCATGAACGAGATATAGCTACCTTTCTCACAAGTCCAACTTAACATAACGGTAATAATCATGGCCTGATCTGCCCGAGAATCTCATGTCGCGGAGAATATCTCTCGACCTGGTTAAGGGATATAGCCTAGGTAAAGAAATGTTTAGGCAAAACCTGCACGTCATCCCAGAACTTGCACTCGTGATCTTCATTAGCTGCATGACAAATTCTACAACATCCAATCTGAACAAGATGTTGATGCTTCAGTGTAGTTTCTACTGGGAGGTCACATAAAATTCACCACCAGAGAACCCATACTTTAGACATAACATTTAACTTCCACAGGACAGATCACCACTGTTTCAGGCCTCGGTAATCATCGCTTCATCTAAAGTCGATTACTCGTTACGACTCATCAATGTATAAACATGTCTTTTCCAAGGACCAAGCCCGGAAATGATTGCCCCCATGCCACCTAAGTAGAATATTCAGAATGGCATCAACCTTATGGGGTATGAATTGTTGTCTCACATATCAGCCTTCCATATGCCAATATCATATTGATCAGATCAGAGACCGTTGTAATATCCTTTTTCACTGAGTTTAAAAGATGGCTGCGAATCCCTGAAATCTACTAGATTTCCAAACCGAAACCGTAGCTCCGTCGTCAGTAAGCCCAACTCGAGTGCTTCCCTCCCTGCAACAATAGCTCTCTAGGTAGTGGACGAGACGAACTTTGCGACACCAAAACTTGCAGGAAGTCACAGTTAGGGAATTTTTTCCCTTCAAAACTCTCGCTCACAATGTATCTGGATTGGTCATTGTTAGACACTGTAATTAGGGGTGTGTCACAGGGGCATATTAGTCATTAGATAGGGATTAGGGTTAGGGGTAGTTTAGTCTTTTCTCCCCTCCTAATCCCTCTATATAATCACACATGTACCTCAGCTTTTCTATTATCTCAATACAACTATCATTAGCCTTCTATCATGGTATGAGAGCTAGGAATAATTAGGATTAGGGCTGAACCTAACCCTAATGGCCCAGCCCTGGGCTCACGCCGCCGCCCCTGGTGCGCCGCCCGCCGCCACCCCACCTTGGGCCGCCGCCAGAGCCGCCGCCGCCCCTAGCGCGCCGCCAGCCGCCGGATGGGGGCTGCACGTACAGGGGGAGGGTGCCGCCTCCTCTGGAGGGCCTCGCGCCCAGGGAGGGGCCGCCGTCACCCCACCTTGGGCTGCCGCTGCCCCGGGGGGGTCCGCCGCGCCTTGGATCGGGGCGCCTCCGCCTGGATTCGGGTCGCCCCCACCCAGATGGGGGCCGCGCGCGCACGGGGGGGGGGGGGGGGGGGGGGGACCTCCTCTGGAGGGGCCGATGCCTTCCCTGGTCCGCTGTTTCTGGAGGCACCGCAGCCTCTAGAGGGGCCGCCGCCCCCTGGTCCGCCGTTTCTGGAGGCACCGCAGCCTCTGGAGGGGGTGCCGCCTCCTTTGGAGGGGCCCCAGCCCCCTAGCCTCTCGCTGCTGGAGGTGCTGCCGCCCCCTCTTTCTCGAAAACCGGTCCAGCTGCCGATGGACCTCTCGTCAGTACCACCAGAAACCCCGCCACCGCTGTCACTTTCATGGCAGGTACTTCCGTGCTACGGGACTCGACCGGCCTCGACATCGACGGGAGCACCACGGCGATCCCGCCGATTCCGTTCCCAGCCGCCGGTGCTACTGCTGAGAACACAGCTTCTTCCTACGGCACCGACACCGCGGATACCTCTGACATCGCCGCAGCACTAGCCGCCTCTCGCGAACGCGAGCGGGCACTCGCCCTTGCCCTAGAGCAGGAGTGTGCCTCCGTGGCGTCACTATCCCACCAGCTCGAGGAGAATGCTCCCCGATCGACGAGCGCTGTCCAAGAGGCTCCCTCGGACGCTGGTATGTACTCGACTTCACTTGTGGCCGCTCTTCATGCGCAGGCCGCAGGGATTCAGAACATCCGGACGCTCGTGCCGGTTGTTCTCAGCAGCTCCGAGTCCACCTCATATGCCCGGTGGCGTGATATGGTGCTCCTCACGCTGAGGCGCTACTGCCTCGATGATCACGTCCTCCAGGACGAGTCTTCAATACAGGTGTCCTGGATCAGCATGGACAGCCTGGTACTATCTTGGATCCTTGGCTCCCTGACAAAGGAGCTACAGGACATCGTCAGGTAGCGCGGTGGAGGCACTGCTCGACAGGCCTGGCTAGTCCTTGAGCAACGGTTTCTAGGGAACCGCGCGACTCGATCCCTCCACATCAGCACTCGGTTCTAGAACACCGTCCAGGGTGATCGTTCTATCTCCACCTACTGTCGGGAGATGAAGGGCATGGCGGATGCCCTACGTGACCTTGGTGAGCCGGTCACTGACAGCGCTCTTGTTCTTCGGGTCTTTCAGGGCCTGAACGAGCGCTATTGTCACCTACGGACGTGGCTACTCCGACTGGAGCCACTACCTACCTTCGAGAAGGTATGGTCTGGTCTTGAAATTGAGGAGATCACTGCAGGAGGCTCTACTGGCTCCGGATCTGCCACAGCCTTCTATGGCTCCGGGCAGTCCCCTCATCCACCCTTACCAGCTGCTGGTGGACCACCGTCACGACCACCTTCTACTCCTACTAGTACAGTAGGTGGAAATCGTCATCGCCGAGGAAAGAACGGCGGCCGTGGTGGCAGCAGTGCAGGCAGCACCCCCATGGCTTCGACTACTGGTGGTACCGGCCAGGGAGGCGCACCCTGGTCCACACCCTACAACCTGTGGACTGGCTAGATCTACATGTGGCCTCGGCCGTCCCCGGGTTCTCAGCCTCCACGACCACCACGTCCCCAGCCGGCGTTCACGGCTACCCCCGGCTACAGTGGACCAGCCCATAGTGTTGGTGGGCCGACAGCTCAGGCCTATAGTGGGCCTGGATACTCTTCTGGCGGACAGTCAACCCCGACCTACGGAGGCAGTGACTACCCTGTTGGGAACTCGGAGCCATCGGCATCTCTCCAGGAGCCACCGTCGACGTGGGATCGACAGTCGCTTGCTTCCTCCTTCAGCACCATGCACCTTACTCCACCGGGTGTCGACTGGGTAGTTGATTTCGGAGCATCATATCATATCACTCCTAATCCCGGTATACTCTCTTCCACCCATCCTCCCAATCCCTCTTTTCCTTCATCTATCATTGTTGGGAATGGGTTCGTTCTTTCGGTCACCTCACTAGGTGATTCCGGTCTTCCGGGTACTTTCCAGCTTAAAAAACATTCTTGTCACTCCGGATATCATTCAAAACTTACTTTCTGTTCGCCGTTTTACCACTGACAACAATGTTTCCATTGAATTTGATCCTTTTGGTTTGTCTGTGAAGGATCTTTCCACCCGGCGACCTCTTTTCCGATGTGATAGCTCGGGGCCCCTATACACACTTCGGCTTCCTACCTCCGCTGTATCACCGCCATTTGCTTTGACTACGACAGCTTCATCCACCATCTGGCATCGCCGGCTTGGCCACCCTGGTGCAGATGCTATGTCAAAGCTGTTCAGTAGCTCAGTTATCTCGTGTTCTAGGGGTACACATGACTCCCTATGTCATGCCTGTCAGCTTGGTCGCCATGTTCGCCTCCCTTTTCCCACCTCTGTGACTCGTGTTGAGCACCCATTTGATCTTAGACATTGTGATTTGTGGACATCTCCCATTTCCAGTATATCGGGCTTTAATTATTATTTGGTGATAATTGATAATTTTTCTCACTTCTCATGGACTTTTCCATTACGATTGAAGTCTGAGACTTTCTTCACTCTTTCTCACTTCTTCGTTTGGATTTATACTCAATTTGGACGCACCATTCGAGCTGTCTAGTGCGATAACGGACGCGAGTTTGATAACTCCGCGTTTCGTAATTTTCTCTCCGCACATGGGGTACAGCTACGCATGTCTTGTCCGTATACCTCTCCTCAAAACGGCAAGGCAGAGTGCATGATTCGCACCATCAATGATGTCATACGCTCCCTGATGTTCCAAGCATCTATTCCAGCCCGATACTGGGTGGAGGCTCTTCATACTGCCACACTTCTGATTAATCGTCTTCCCACCAAGGCGATTCGTGCCTCCACCCCCTACTTTGCTCTATATGGCACTGATTCTCTTTATGATCACCTTCGACTTTTCGGATGCGCTTGCTACCCTAATCTTTCCGCCACCACCCCACATAAGCTTGCGCCCCGCTCGACACGGTGTGTTTTTCTCGGGTATTCCCTTGATCATAAGGGTTACCGGTGCTTAGATCTCACTACCCACCGTCTTTTGATCTCTCGGCACGTCGTCTTCGACGAGTCATCTTTTCCTTTCTCCACCACCTCTTCCGATTCCACCACAGAGCTGGACTCCCTTTTTCCTACTGACCCCGAGGGTGCCTCCCAGTTGCCTTGGCCTATTTCTTCTGCAGGATCGACACGAGCTACGCCCCAGGTGCCCTCGACACCGACTGCTGCACCTCGTGTGGCATCGACATCTCAGGCGTCACCCGCTGCACCCCGTGTGGCATCGACGCCTCCGACGTCACCTGTTGCGCCACGCGCGGCCTCGGCTTCCCCGACGCCACCTACTGTACCTCAGGTGCCCCCGGCGTCACTAGCTGTACCACGTACGGCATCAGTACCTGCGGCGTCACCAGCTGCCTCCCCGACGTCACCTGCAGCGAGCACGACGCCACCAGCCGCGTCACGCGCGGCACCGACGACGACTTCTCGCTTTGCTGACCCCGCACTTGTGTACCAGCGACGAGCGCGGGGAGAGGCTCCTGCTCCAGCAACGCCACGCACGGCCTCGAGACCCACTCTCGTCTACCCACGACGAGAGAAGATGGTTGTACCCGAGTGGCCGGTGTACAACCCCCCTCTCCTTCACAGGGATCCTGGTCACGTCCACCCTATGGTGACTCGACGTGCGTCCGTGAGTCTTCGGCTAGTGGAGCGGTTCGATAGTGCCGCTTTCTCGTCAACGACATGTCCACCGACCGAGCCTTCTTCGATCTCGCCCATACCTACTTCCGTGTGTAGCGCCCTCGCCGACCCTAACTGGCGCCGCGCTATGGAGGAAGAGTATGAGGCCCTGCTTGCCAACCGGACCTGGGACCTGGTTCCCCGTCCTGGTCATGGCAATGTTTGTCACGGACAAATGGGTATTCATGCATAAGAAGAAGGCGGATGGCACCTTGGAGAGATACAAGGCTTGTTGGGTACTCCGGGGTTTCACTCAGCGCCCTGGAGTCGACTACGACGAGACTTTCAGCCTGGTGGTGAAGCCGACGATAGTTTGTACCGTACTGTCACTAGCTCTCTCACGTTCTTGGCCTGTCCACCAGCTGGACGTCAAGAACGCCGTCCTCCACGGTACACTGACCGAGATGGTGTACTGCAGTCAGCCGGCAGGATTTGTAGATTCAGCTCACCCAGACATGGTGTGTAAGCTGAACAAATCCCTGTACGGACTGAAGCAGGCACCACGAGTCTGGTACAGCCGGTTCGCCTCTTTCTTGGTTTCACAGGGGTTTGTTGAAGTTAAGTCGGACACTTCGTTGTTTGTCTATCGACGGGGCAGTGACACAGCTTACCTCCTATTGTACGTCGATGACATTGTACTAACAGCATCTAGTCCGGCTCTGCTTCAGCGAACCATTTCTGCCTTGCAGCAGGAGTTCGCTATGAAGGACCTGGGCCGTCTCCACCACTTCCTGGGTATTACGGTCGAGGACCGACCAGACGGCCTATTCCTTCACCAGCGACAGTACTGCCTGGATATCCTCCAACGAGCGGGCATGGCTGATTGCAAGCCGTGCTCCACTCCAGTGGATACTCAGGCGAAGCTCTCCGCTACCGACGGGACACCCGTCTCTGACCCCACTTCTTACAGGAGCCTTGCAAGTGCTCTTCAGTACCTCACCTTCACCAGGCCGGATATCTCATATGCGGTTCAGCAGGTGTGCCTCCACATGCATGACCCGAGGGAACCACACCTCACCGTTGTCAAGCGGATTCTTCGGTATCTACGAGGCACCCTCGACTACGGCCTCCTTCTTCGACGTGACACGGCCTCCGAGCTGGTCGTGTACACTGACGCTCACTGGGCAGGTTGCCCGGACACATGACGCTCTACTTCTAGGTACGTCGTCTTCCTGGGCGACAACCTCGTCTCCTGGTCCTCAAAGCGACAGCCCGTAGTGTCGCGCTCGAGTGCTGAGACAGAGTATCGTGCCGTGACTAACGGCGTGGATGAGGCCTCCTGGCTTCAACAGCTACTTCAGGAGATCCACACTCCCGTCATCAAGAGCACCCTCATCTACTGCGACAACGTCAGCGCCATGTACCTCTCCACCAATCCGGTCCAGCATCAGCGCACGAAGCATGTGGAGATCAACCTTCATTTTGTTCGTGAGCGGGTTGCACGGGGCGAGGTTCGGGTACACCATGTCCCGACGACGACGCAGTTCGCCGACATCTTCACGAAGGGCCTCCCGTCGTCGCTGTTCTCCGAGTTTCGGTCCAGTCTCAACATCTAGTGGCTAGATGTTGTGACTGCGGGGGGTGTTAGACATTGTAATTAAGGGTGTGTCACAGGGGCATATTAGTCATTAGAAAGGAATTAGGGTTAGGGGTAGTTTAGTCTTTTCTCCCCTCCTAATCCCTCTATATAATCACACCTGTACCCCAGCTTTTCTATTATCTCAATACAACTATCATTAGCCTTCTATCAGTCATGAGTCTCCAGCCATGCTTGCCAAGCATTGTTAAGTTAAATAGCTCAAGATCTCGAGATCCCATGCCACCCTTGACTTTGGAGATGCCAACAAGACCTGAACGTGAGGAAGAAGAGACGACAGCAGTGGCGGTCATCTTTTCTTTATACCCTTTTTTAGAATTTATATTTTTCAACTCTGACCAGTTCACTATTAGTTCTTGGGTGTTCACATCTTTTCTTTCCATTCATCTTCTCGCAGTTATTAGCTGCCCATGCCATCAACGACATGCAGCAACCAGACAGACCACTCCAACTATGTTACCGCAGCTGAATTATTTTGATCTTTATTAACCGGTTGAGGACAGCAATACATGACTTCTGTGAACTACAACCAGCCTTCTGCATAATACAATTTAATCCGTCTTACATATCTCAACACCGCAAGTGTTGCCCGCTCCTTCAACTCATAGCTCAAGCTTGCTAGCAAGGTACCAGGAGTGCATGGCCAGGCTGCCGAATGACATGATGTTGGCAAGCGACGAGAGCCCGTGGATCATCCCAAACTTCTTGTTCATCGCAGCAAGGGTGGGGTTGGTTTTCGCCACCTCTTGGTTCTTCGACGACCCAACCTCCTCACCGATGCTTAGATCCCTTTCGATCTTGTGCCTTTTCTTCATCATCTGCAATGAGCGTTCAACCAACCATGTAAGACAAGTGCATGGAAAGAAGGTTCATGTTCCAATTAGTCTTTGACGATGGGCGACCAACTTCCTATGCACTTTGATTCATATTTGAGAATATCTAATTGTTGGTTGAAACAGGACCGATTATATGCTATTGCTTCCCCACTACACTGGTTACTGGGAATTGGGAAGACCTCCCCCACGTAACATTACCAATATACCGTATTAATAATATGGAGAGAAATGCAACCAGGTTCAACAACAGTCTCAAAGGACAAAAAATAAACAAGTGGCGAAGCCAACTGCCACGATAGCAGCAGATTACCACCAGATGTTGTGGATGCGTTTGTGGGCCGCAGGTCGGCGTGGGGCCCACAAAGCCCACAACTAGGCCGGCCAGGCCTTGCAGCCGCACCAGGAGGATATTTAGAAGAATTAATTAGATAAGGTTTAGGAATAAAAGAGAGTTATAGATTGAGTCAGTTTAGATAGAAAAAAATAGACTAAAAAAAGGGAAGAAAAGAATCCTAGTCAGTTTGGGGGATTGTCCCCAAATCGACTAGGAGTAGGGTGCGGCCAAGGGGGGGGGGGTCCTGTCCCCCCTTTATAAGCAGCCCCCTCCCTTGTGGGCTGATCTGCCCCTGGCCCAGGGCGGCCAGAACTGGGCCAAGTGGGCTGGTCAGCCCTGGCCCAGGCCGGGCCCCCTTTCTAGAAGGTTTTTGAGTTTAAATCTTCTTAGAGATAGACTAAAAGATCCTTTTGTAACAGATTAGGACTCTTGTAAGGGGGGGCTATATATACAAGCCAAAAACACCCCAAATTGTGAGAGAGATAAAAAAAAAAGCAGAATTCCTCCACCTCAAACCCTAGCAGCCGCCTCTCTCCCCCTTGCTGCAGCCGCTGTCTAGCCTCTGCCCTAGCCGCAGCCATCTCTCCCTCTCTTGCAGCCGCCGCCTCCCTCTGCCCTAGCCGCCACCTCCCTCTGCCCTAGCCGCCGCCAGGGGCTAGAACCAGCCGCCTCCCCTGTTTCCCCCTCTGTTCTGCGTCTCTTCAACACCAGAACAGATCGGGCACCTCCTGATTTCTTCCCTGCTCTGTTATCTCAAGAACAGAATTAATCTGCTCAGTTTTCTGCACCAGGACTGTTCTTCTCCTTGCTGTTATTCCTCTGTTGTTGGCTGAAGATTTTTCTGGTCTGTCTTCAGGGAAGACAGATTGATCTGCTAGGGCAGATCAGCTTGTTCAGCAAGAACAGAGGTAGTTTCAGCGCCGGAATTGCAACATTCGTGGTATCAGAGTCGGTTTCAACACTAGGCTGAATTCTGTAAGATGTCGTCTACACCTACAAGCAGCGGCAGCGCCATCAGCCATGGCACACCCTCACCGGCAGCTCGTGAGGTGAACACCGGGACGGGGTTCCCTGCGCTCACCAAGACCAACTACGCGGAGTGGGCTGTCATGATGAAGATCAAGCTGAAGGCACGGCTGCTTTGGAAGGCCGTGGAGGAGGGGAACGTGAGCGAGCAGGAAGACATGATGGCGCTTTGCATCTTGGTCAGCGCTGTCCCGCCGGAGATGATCACGACGATCGGAGAAAAGAGGACGGCGAAGGAGGCATGGGACACGATCGCCATCATGCGGGTCGGGGCCGACCGCGTGAGGAAGACAACAGCACAGCAACTCCGGAAGGAGTTCGAAGACGCTGTCTTCAAGGATGCCGAAAGCGTGGAGGACTTCTCCCTCCGCCTGAGCGGCATGCTATCATGGCTTGCGTCGCTAGGGGAGGAGATAGGAGAAGAGAGGGTCGTGGAGAAGCTCCTGTGAAGCGTTCCAGAACGCTTCCAACAGATCGTGGTGGCGATCACGACACTGTTGGACGTGTCGACCCTCACCTTGTCGGAGGTGACGGGGCGTCTCAATGCGGCTGAGAATGCTTTCGACTCGACGCAGCGGAAGGGAGGAGTACACAACGGCCAGCTGTACCTCACTCGGGAGGAGTGGGAGGCACAGCGGAAGGAGCGGTCTACCCAGTCCGCGGGTTCTTCTAAGAGGGGCGGCCGAAAGGGCCCGCCCAAGAAGAACAGAGGCAAGAAGGGAGGTTCGGGAAAGGATATTCCGCGGGACCAGTGCAGGAAGTGCGGGAAGAAGGGCCACTGGGCCAGGGAGTGTCGGTCGAAGCCTAAGGAGGAGCCGCAGCAGCAGGCTTTCGTGGCAAAGGCGAAGGAGGAGGGCGCCTTGTTTATGACAAGGGTGGCCTCAGTATAGGAGCCTGTACAGGAACGTCCTATGCGCCCACTGGAGATAGTGGAGGGACGTGTCTTCGCTCACCGCAGCAACAACGATGACTTTGACGACACTCGTTGGTACCTCGACACGGGCGCGACCAACCACATGACGGGTTCGCGCGCCGTCTTCTCCGAGCTCGACGAAAACGTCGTCGGAACCATCAAGTTCGGCGATAATTCCGTCGTGCGTATCCAGGGGAATGGTACGGTCCTATTCGCCGCCAAGACGGGTGAGCACAGGAGGCTCACCGGCGTCTACCTCATCCCACGCCTCACCACCAACCTCATCAGCGTCGGCCAGCTGGATGAGGATGGCTACAGCATCACGGTGCAAGGAGGAGTGATGCACATACGGGATGAGCGGCAACGTCTCCTCACACAAGTTCAGCGCGGCGACAGCAAGCTGTACTCCATCAGGCTCAACATCACACGTCCGGTTTGCCTAACCGCGAGGCGTGATGATGTTGCGTGGCGTTGGCACGAACGCTACAGACACGTCGGCTTCCAGACGCTTCGGAAGTTGGCACGAGAGGAGATGGTGCTCGGACTTCCGCAAATTGATCATGTCGATCAATTGTGCGAAGCTTGCTTGGTCGGGAAGCAGAGGCGCTCCAGCTTCCCCATGCAAGCTCGGCGGCGCGCGGAGGGCGCGCTCGACCTTGTCCACGGCGACATCTGCGGGCCTATCACGCCGACTACTCCAGGTGGCAAGAAGATGTTCTTGTTGCTTGTGGATGACATGAGCCGCTATATGTGGCTCTATCTTCTAGCAACCAAGGACAAGACGCCCGACTTAATTCAGCAATTCAAGGCGACAGCTGAATTAGAGTCCGGGAGGAGGCTGAAGCTACTCCATACTGATCGCGGAGGGGAGTTCACTTCACAGGAGTTCGGCGAGTACTGCGCTCAGCACAGAGTACAACGTCAACTCACAGCCCCGTATACGCCGTAGCAAAACGGGGTTGTGGAGCGGTGCAACCAGACGGTGGTCGACATGGCGAGGAGCATGTTGAAGGCGAAGGGTATGCCCGGGATATTTTGGGGTGAGTCAGTTATCACGGCTGTCTATATCCTGAATCGATCCCCTACCAGCGGCCTCGACGGGAAGACGCCATATGAAGCTTGGCATGGAGAGCGACCAGCCGTCAATTATTTTTGAACTTTTGGGTGCGTGGGGCATGTCAAGAACACGCGCCCCCACCTGAAAAAGTTGGAAGACCGGAGTACTCCGATGATTTTTCTTGGCTATGCTGCAGGGACCAAGGGATATCGGATGTATAATCCGGCTGATGGGCGCACACACATATCACGTGACGTGATATTTGACGAGACGGCCAAGTGGGACTGGGGAGAAGGAGCAGGAGAAGAGGACTACACCACCTTCCACGTCGACTCTTTAGGTCCAGCAGGTGCTGGACGTGCTGTTTCAGCACCCAGAGAGGTGCTGCAGGGTCCGGAGGGGCCGAACAGCACCCCTGCAGTGCCCAGGAGGGGCACAGAAGGGTCTGTACAGACCCTAGGAGTTCCTACGCCAACCTCCAGACCTGCTGGAGAGGGTCCAGCACCTGCAGCGTCGCCCCAAGGGCCCCTGCAGGGACTGTCCAGCGTAAATCAGGGCTGGGACAGTCCTGCACGGGGGTCAGCAGCAGCGGGGGATTCCGGACTTGAAGATTCCAGCATCTTCGTCACGCCCCGGAATCCTCCACGGCCCATCTGCTTCGCCTCACCGCTGTCGGACCCCGGCAGCAATGTTGTCGACGCCTACTACGACGACGGCGCGAAACTACGGTTCTGCAAGATGCGCAACATACTCGGAACCCTCACCCCTCCTGGTCGGGTTGAGCGCCCACCAAGCTTGGAGGAGGGGGAGCTTATGTTCACCACCGCGGAGGAGCCCACGTCCTTCGCCGATGCCGAGGAACACTCGTGCTGGAGACGAGCCATGCTCGAGGAGATGGAGTCCATAGAAGAAAACAAGACTTGGCAACTTGTTGATCTTCCTGCAGGACACAAGCCCATTGGCCTCAAATGGGTGTTTAAGGTGAAGAAGGACGAGCATGGCGAGGTGGTGAAGCACAAGGCTCGACTGGTGGCAAAAGGCTATGTCCAACGGCAAGGGATAGATTTTGACGAGGTATTTGCTCCTGTAGCTCGTCTCGAATCTATTCGTTTGCTCCTTGCAGTTGCTGCACACAAGGGGTGGGAGGTACACCACTGCTGAGAAACAGGGAGGGGGAAGACCCCTTGGCTGCGCTTAGGGCTGCGCAGGGGAGAAACCAGCAGCGAGGAGGCGTGGGGGCAGCTGCGCTGTACGTATCGTGGGGGACAAAGTAGCTGGTCACAGCGGCTAGGGTTAGGGTTCGAAGCCACCGTGATCCAAGGAGAAGAACAACCCTCAACAGGGATCCTTATTTTTTCCTGGATGCTCAAAACATGAGGGAGGGGGCTGCTTATAAAGGGGGGACAGGACCCCCCTTTGGCCGCAGCCTACTCCTAGTCTGTTTGGGGATAATCCCCCAAACTGACTAGGATTCTTTTCTTCCCTTTTTTTTAGTCTATTTCTTTCTATCTAAACTGATTCAATCTATAACTCCCTTTTATTCCTAAACATTATCTAATTAATTCTTCTAAATATTTTCCTGGTGCGGCTGAAGGGCCTGGCCGGCCTAGTTGTGGGCTTTGTGGGCCTCACGCCGACCATATTGGCGGCCCACAAATGCATCCACAACATTTCCCCCCTTCCCGACAAAGAGCTCGTCCTCGAGCTTAAAGGAGGGGTGCTTCGTCCTGAAATCTTCTAGTTGCTCCCATAATGAATCAGCTTCAGAATGTCCTGCCCATTTGACGAGTAGCTCCCAGACACCTCTGTTCAAACGCGTCCTTTGTACTTTTTCAGGCGTAGGTACAACACGTCCATGCAGAAGTGGTGGTAAAGGCACCACCTGTATGGGAGTAGGACCTTCAAATTTCTTTAACAGGGACACATGGAAGACATCATGTATCCTTG
Source organism: Neostapfia colusana (assembly GCA_030760725.1). Lineage (NCBI taxonomy): Eukaryota > Viridiplantae > Streptophyta > Magnoliopsida > Poales > Poaceae > Neostapfia > Neostapfia colusana. The sequence continues at coordinate 947,756 of JASWHV010000010.1, read as the reverse complement.
CTTGAGGAGGCAGCTGAAGTTTATATGATACAGTCCCAATGCGTTGAATGATCTGATATGGTCCAAAATATTTTGGTCCAATCTTTGAAGAAGGTGTCGTCATTACTCCCACAGCTGTCCTCTGATGAAGCCGCAGCCAAACCCAATCACCAATCCGAAATTCCACCTCTCGGCGGAACCTATCTTCATAGCTTTTCATGGTGACTTGTGCTTGTACCAGCCTGTTCTTGATTTCAGCTAAGAATTCATCTCTATCCTTTAGCTGTTTATCCACTGCTGCTACTCTAGATACGCCCGGTTGGTAACCAACAAGAGCCGGAGGGTCCCTGCCATAGACCACTCTGAAGGGCGAGCATTTGAGGGCCGTCTGGTAGGAAGTGTTGTAGCAATACTCAGCCCAAGGAAGCCACTGCAACCAAGTCTTTGGTCGGTCACCAGCCAAGCAGCGAAGGTACACAGTGATGATCTTGTTGACGACCTCGGATTGGCCGTCAGACTGCGGGTGGAAGGCCGAGCTGAGCTGAAGTTGGACACCGGCTAGCCGGAACAAATCTGACCAGAAGAGGCTGGTGAAGACGGTATCACGATCACTGACGATGGAGCAGGGAAAGCCGTGTAGTCGTACAATGTCGTCGAAGAATGCCCGCGCCACTGATGCAGCACTGTAAGGGTGGCTTAGGGGAATGAAGTGGGCATACTTGGAGAAGCGATCTACCACTGTCAAAATCACTGATTTCCCACCAACTTTCGGAAAACCTTCAATGAAGTCCATGGAGATATCACTCCAGACTTCCGACGGTATAGGCAGCGGTTGTAGCAGGCCGGCTGGATGAAGATGATCAGTCTTGTTGCGTTGGCACGTAGCACACCCGCGGACATACTCACGCACCCGCCGTAGCAAGGACGGGTTGTAGAAGGAGAGGCGTAGCCGATGCACTGTCTTCTGGATGCCTTCGTGGCCCCCATCATGCGCCTCAGCTAGGAGAGAGGGCCACAAGGAGGACTTGTCGGGAACGAAGAGCTTCCCCTTGTGAAGTAGAAGGCCGTCGCGTTCGGCCCAGTCAGCAGGTGCGACTCCCTCCCGGAGTTGGGCACATAGCTGCTGCGCCTGCTGGTCTGTAGCGATCTCCGCGCGGAGCGAGTCGAAGAGTGGAAAGACTGGCGCGGATATGGCGTGAATAGCTATGTCTTCCTCGTCGCGGCGGGACAGGGCGTCAGCTGCCCCATTCAAGCGCCCCGGTCGGTACTCAACCTACAGATCATAACCAAAAAGTTTGCTCACCCAAGCATGTTGGGGAATCGTCGTGAGTCGCTGATCCAGGATATATTTCAGGCTGAAGTGATCAGTCCGAACAGTGAAGGGATGACCCCACAAGTAAGGCCGCCAATGACGTACGGCCTTCACAAGACCGATTAGCTCACGCTCGTATGCCGGTAGCTTATGATGGTGAGTCGCTACAGCGCGGCTGAAGAATGCTATGGCGTCGTCGCCCTGGTGTAGAACCGCCCCAAAGCCGGCGCCGGACGCGTCGCAGTCGACGATGAAGCGCTTGTCGAAATCCGGCATTTGAAGTAGAGGCGCTGTCATCAACGCCTGCTTGAGTTGGGAGAAAGCGTCCTGCGCATCATCAGTCCAGCGGAATGCTTCCCGCTTTAGTAGGGCGGTGAGGGGTGCGGCCACCGCACCATACCCCGCAATGAACTTGCGGTAGTAGCCGGTGAGCCCGAGGAAACCTCGCAAGGCTCGTAAGGACCGAGGTGTAGGCCAACGTTCCACGGCCTCCACCTTGGTCGGATCCATTGCCACGCCGTGAGCGGATATGATGTGTCCTAAGTAGGACACAGTCTCCTGGCCGAAGAAGCACTTAGATTTCTTCAGGAACAACTTGTTTGTCCGTAGTGTCTGGAACACCTGCTTGACGTGCTGAAGGTGTTCGACCCAGGACCTGCTATACACCAATATGTCATCAAAGAAGACAAGCACAAATTTTCTGATGTAGGGGTCGAGGACGTCGTTCATCAACGACTGGAACGTGGACGGCGCATTGGTGAGGCCGAATGGCATCACCAAGAACTCATAGTGGCCTCGATGAGTTCGGAATGCTGTCTTCTCAATGTCGTCCGAGTGCATGCGCACTTGAAAGTAGCCGCTGCGGAGGTCAAGCTTGGTGAAGAACCTTGCGCCGCGAAGCTCGTCCAGTAGCTCGTCAACCACCGGGATCGGGAACTTGTCTTTCAAAGTTCTGGCGTTGAGCTCGCGGTAGTCGATGCAGAAGCGCCACGTGCCGTCGGCTTTTCAGACCAACAGTACTGGCGAGGAAAATGCAGATGTGCATTCTCGGATGATGCCTTGGCGAAGCATCTCGGCGCATTGCTTCTCAATCTCGTCTTTAAGAAGCTAGGGGTAGCGGTACGGCCGGACAGCTACTGGAGTTGTGCCCGGCAGGAGCCTGATTTGGTGGTCGTGGCGTCGTGCAGGAGGAAGCCCGCGTGGCTCGTCGAAGAGGTCCTGGAAGCCATCCAGGAGGGCGCCCATCATATAAGTAGGTGGTGCTAGAGAGGCACATACCGGAGCTGAACTTCGCAGCCCCGTCCAGATCACCTCACGGTCCCCGCGCCACAATTTCATCGTGAGGTCCTCAAGGTTCCAGAGAATGGGTCCCAAAGATCGCAGCCACTTGACTCCTAGAACAAAGTCGAAGCCGTACAGTGGGAGTGCGTAGCATGTGACGTCGAAGCGATCCCCTGCAATCATCAAGGGTACACGTGGACAGATGCCTGTACAGGAGATAGAGTCGCCGTTGGCGACTCGGACGCCGACGCCTGATCGTGGCAACATCATCAGGCCGAGCTCCTTGATGAGTGGTTCCCTGATGAAGGTGTGAGTGGACCCTGTATCGACCAATGCTGTCAGTAGGTTGCCGTGGACGTAGACCTGGAGCTTCATTGTGTTGGTGAAGTCGATGCCGGTCAGGGCGTGTAAGGAGATGCCCATATCAGCTACGGTCGCGTCAACGTCATCATCGTCGTCAAGCTCCAGAAGGAAGATTCCTTTGCCGGTACACTTATGGTTCGGTGTGTACCGCTCAGGGCAGTGATAGCACTCGCCGCTTGCCCGCTTAGCAGCCATCTCATCGGGTGTAAGGCGTTTGAAGCGTGGGCGAGAAGATGCCGTTGTTGACGATGTCGGGGCGGGTGTTGTAGAACTGCCACTTGAGGCCGTAGTAGAGGCGCGGGACACAATAGAAGAGCACGTGGAGCGTTGAGAGGCGGCGCCCTTCTGTATTCCGCTATCTATTATTGCCGCAAGTCGACGTTCAAAGGCTCTGACCAGACTCATGGCGGTTTGTAGATTAGTGGGAAACTGCAGCTCCACATCCGTTCTAAGTGGCTCGCCGAGGCCAGCTGTGAAGAGGTTGATCTGCTGGCGCTGGCTGAGGTCCTCGCAACGACAAAGAAGGACCAGGAATTGACGCTGATATTCCTCAACCGTGCCAGTACGACGGAGATCTTTAATTTCCGCCAGGTCGTTGGAGCGGAGCGGAGGCCCGAAGCGCATGTTGACGAAGTCCGCGAACCGCTCCCAGGACACGATGCCACAGTCACGTTCTAGAGCAGTGTACCACTCGGCCGCGACACCCTCCAGGTGGAGAGACGCGAGCCACACCTTTTCTTCTGGCATCGTACGTGTCCCTCGGAAGTATGTCTCACACTTGGTGAGCCAGGGCAGCGGATCTGTTTCCCCATCGAACTTGGGGAAATTGACCTTGTGACGACGTAGCCCGCTGTCGTCGAAGGTCGGGCGTCCCGGTGGGCGCCTGGTACTGTAGTGGTCGTCGTTGCCGCCATGGCCGCCGCTGCCACCGCCGTCGCTCTTGCCGCTGCCGCAGCTGCGGGGAAGGTTGCTGCCCTGCGGTGAGTTTTGTTGCAAGTCCTCGCCACCGGAGAGCTCCCGCTCCGGTGCCTTCTCAAAGCGTGCAAGGCGCATATCGTGGCGGTCCAAGCGCTTGTTGATGGTGTCTATCTGCCCCATCATCTTGCTCATCATGTTGCCGAGATCTTGGAGGGTGAAAGTCCCAGAATCGTCCATGGGGCCGGACATGGTCGCTGCCCCGGAGTCTCTTGATACCAAATGCTGAGAAACAGGGAGGGGGGAGACCCCTTGGCTGCGCTTAGGGCTGCGCAGGGGAGAAACCAGCAGCGAGGAGGCGTGGGGGCAGCTGCGCTGTATGTATCGTGGGGGACAAAGTAGCTGGTCACGGCGGCTAGGGTTAGGGTTCGAAGCCACCGTGATCCAAGGAGAAGAACAACCCTCAACGGGGATTCTTATTTTTTCCTGGATGCTCAAAACATGAGGGAGGGGGGTGCTTATAAAGGGGGGACAGGACCCCCCCTTTGGCCGCAGCCTACTCCTAGTCTGTTTGGGGATAATCCCCCAAACTGACTAGGATTCTTTTCTTCCCTTTTTTTAGTCTATTTCTTTCTATCTAAACTGATTCAATCTATAACTCCCTTTTATTTCTAAACATTATCTAATTAATTCTTCTAAAATTTTTCCTGGTGCGGCTGCAGGGCCTGGCCGGCCTAGTTGTGGGCTTTGTGGGCCCCATGCCGACCATATTGGCGGCCCACAAATGCATCCACAACAACCACATGGACGTGAAGAGCGCCTTCCTGAACGGCGACTTGATGGAGGAGGTGTACGTCTCCCAACCCGCTGGCTTCATCATCGACGGAGCCGAACACAAGGTGTATCGGCTCAAGAAAGCTTTATATGGACTTCGTCAGGCGCCCAGGGCCTAGAATGCCAAGCTCAACGATAGCTTGCTATCGCTTGGTTTCCAGAAGAGTACGAGCGAGCACGGGATTTATTTCCGTGGGGCTGAAGATGAGAAGCTCATCGTCGGCATGTACGTCGACGATCTTGTGATCACAGGAGGAGGCGATCTCAAGAAGTTCAAAGGGGAGATGATGAAGAGGTTCAAGATGAGCGACTTGGGTCTCTTGTCATATTATCTTGGCCTGGAGGTGCGACAAACTGATGCAGGGATAAGCGTTGGGCAGGCGGCCTACGCTTCCAAACTTGTCTCTAAAGCTGGCCTGGAAGGATGCAATCCCTGTGCATTTCCCATGGAGCAAGGCCTCAAGCTTTGCAAGACAAGTGATAGCCCGTTGGTGCATGCAACGGACTATAGGAGCTTGGTTGGAGGGCTGCGATACTTGGTGAACACACGTCCCGATCTTGCCTACTCGGTCGGGTACGTGAGTCGGTTTCTGGAGGAGCCTAAGGAGGATCACTTTGCTGCAGTCAAACGCATTGTACGCTACATAGCGGGTACAATCAACTATGGAGTCTTTTATGCAAGAGGAGGAGACATGGAGCTTATTGGGTACTCGGATAGTGACTATGCGGGAGACGTGGAGGACCGCAAGAGCACAAGCGGGGTGTTGTTTTGTCTTGGAAACAGCCCTGTTTCATGGCAGTCCTGCAAGCAGAAGGTGGTGGCCTTGTCCTCATGTGAAGCAAAGTATATCGCAGCAGCTCAAGGAGCATGTCAAGGTGTATGGATGGCACGGCTGATGGAGGACTTAGCTGGAAAATCGAAGGCGCCGGTGCTGCGAGTTGATAACAAGTCAGCTATAGACTTAAGCAAGAATCCGGTACACCATGACAGGAGCAAGCACATCAACGTCAAGTACCACTACATACGGGAGTGTGTGGACAGCGGTACTATTGTGCTTGAGCAAATCTCCACTCAAGACCAGATGGCGGACATTTTGACCAAGGCTCTTGGAAGACAGAAGTTCGTGGAGATGAGGAGAAGGATCGGGATCCTAGACATGGGCCAGTGTCAGGATCAGGAGGAGAATGTGGGCTGATCTGCCCCTGGCCCAGGGCGGCCAGAACTGGGCCAAGTGGGCTGGTCAGGCCTGGCCCAGGCCGGGCCCCCTTTCTAGAAGGTTTTTGAGTTTAATCTTCTTAGAGATAGACTAAAAGATCCTTTTGTAACAGATTAGGACTCTTGTAAGGGGGGGCTATATATACAAGCCAAAAACACCCCAAATTGTGAGAGAGATAAAAAAAGCAGAATTCCTCCACCTCAAACCCTAGCAGCCGCCTCTCTCCCCCTTGCTGCAGCCGCCGTCTAGCCTCTGCCCTAGCCGCAGCCATCTCTCCCTCTCTTGCAGCCGCCGCCTCCCTCTGCCCTAGCCGCCACCAGGGGCTAGAACCAGCCGCCTCCCCTGTTTCCCCCTCTGTTCTGCGTCTCTTCAACACCAGAACAGATCGGGCACCTCCTGATTTCTTCCCTGCTCTGTTATCTCAAGAACAGAATTAATCTGCTCAGTTTTCTGCACCAGGACTGTTCTTCTCCTTGCTGTTATTCCTCTGTTGTTGGCTGAAGATTTTTCTGGTCTGTCTTCAGGGAAGACAGATTGATCTGCTAGGGCAGATCAGCTTGTTCAGCAAGAACAGAGGTAGTTTCAGCGCCGGAATTGCAACATCCCTCATGTTTTGGGCATCCAGGAAAAAATAAGAATCCCCGTTGAGGGCTGTTCTTCTCTTTGGATCACGGTGGCTTCGAACCCTAACCCTAGCCGCCGTGACCAGCTACTTTGTCCCCCACGTTACGTACTGCGCAGCTGCCCCCACGCCTCCTCGCTGCTGGTTTCTCCCCTGCGCAGCCCTAAGCGCAACCAAGGGGTCTCCGCGCGAAGCGAGTCGAAGAGTGGAAAGACTGGCGCGGATATGGCGTGAATAGCTATGTCTTCCTTGTCACGGCAGGAAAGGGCGTCAGCTGCCCCATTCAAGCGCCCCGGTCGGTACTCAACCTGCACATCATAACCAAAAAGTTTGCTCACCCAAGCATGTTGGGGAATCGTCGTGAGTCGCTGATCCAGGATATATTTCAGGCTGAAGTGATCAGTCCGAACAGTGAAGGGACGACCCCACAAGTAAGGCCGCCAATGGCGTACGGCCTTCACAAGACCGATTAGCTCACGCTCGTATGCCGGTAGCTTATGATGGTGAGTCGCTACAGCGCGGCTGAAGAATGCTATGGCGCCGTCGCCCTGGTGTAGAACCGCCCCAAAGCCGGCACCGGACGCGTCGCAGTCGACGATGAAGCGCTTGTCGAAGTCCGGCATTTGAAGTAGAGGCGCTGTCATCAGCGCCTGCTTGAGTTGGGAGAAAGCGTCTTGCGCATCATCAGTCCAGCGGAATGCTTCCCGCTTTAGTAGGGCGGTGAGGGGTGCGGCCACCGCACCATACCCCGCAATGAACTTGCGGTAGTAGCCGGTGAGCCCGAGGAAACCTCGCAAGGCTCGTAAGGACCGAGGTGTAGGCCAACGTTCCACGGCCTCCACCTTGGTCGGATCCATTGCCACGCCGTGAGCGGATATGATGTGTCCTAAGTAGGACATGGTCTCCTGGTCAAAGAAGCACTTAGATTTCTTCAGGAACAGCTTGTTTGCCCGTAGTGTCTGGAACACCTGCTTGACGCGCTGAAGGTGTTCGACCCAGGACCTGCTATACACCAATATATCATCAAAGAAGACAAGCACAAATTTTCTGATGTAGGGGTCGAGGACGTCGTTCATCAACGACTGGAACGTGGACGGCGCATTGGTGAGGCCGAATGGCATCACCAAGAACTCATAGTGGCCTCGATGAGTTCGGAATGTTGTCTTTTCAATGTCGTCCGAGTGCATGCGCACTTGAAAGTAGCCGCTGCGGAGGTCAAGCTTGGTGAAGAACCTTGCGCCGCGAAGCTCGTCCAGTAGCTCGTCAACCACCGGGATCGGGAACTTGTCTTTCAAAGTTCTGGCGTTGAGCTCGCGGTAGTCGATGCAGAAGCGCCACGTCCCGTCGGCTTTTCAGACCAACAGTACTGGCGAGGAAAATGCAGATGTGCATTCTCGGATGATGCCTTGGCGAAGCATCTCGGCGCATTGCTTCTCAATCTCGTCTTTAAGAAGCTGGGGGTAGCGGTACGGCCGTACAGCTACTGGAGTTGTGCCCGGCAGGAGCCTGATTTGGTGGTCGTGGCGTCGTGCAGGAGGAAGCCCGCGTGGCTCGTCGAAGAGGTCCTGGAAGCCATCCAGGAGGGCGCCCATCATATCAGTAGGTGGTGCTAGAGAGGCACATACCGGGGCTGAACTTCGCAGCCCCGTCCAGATCACCTCACGGTCCCCGCGCCACAGTTTCATCGTGAGGTCCTCAAGGTTCCAGAGAATGGGTCCCAAAGATCGCAGCCACTGGACTCCTAGAACAAAGTCGAAGCCGTCCAGTGGAAGTGCGTAGCATGTGACGTCGAAGCGATCCCCTACAATCATCAAGGGTACACGTGGACAGATGCCTGTACAGGAGATAGAGTCGCCGTTGGCGACTCGAACGCCGACGCCTGACCGTGACAACATTATCAGGCCGAGCTCCTTGATGAGTGGTTCCCTGATGAAGGTGTGAGTGGACCCTGTGTCAACCAATGTTGTCAGTAGGTTGCCGTGGACGTGTAGACCTAGAGCTTCATTGTGTTGGCGAAGTCGATGCCGGTCAGGGCGTGTAAGGAGATGCCCATATTAGCTACGGCCGCGTCAACGTCATCATCGTCGTCAAGCTCCAGAAGGAAGATTCCTTCGTCGGCACACTTATGGTCCGGTGTGTACCGCTCAGGACAGTGATAGCACTCGCCGCTTGCCCGCTTAGCAGCCATCTCATCGGGTGTAAGGCGTTTGAAGCGCGGGCGAGAAGATGCCGTTGTCGATGATGTCGGGGCGGGTGCTGTAGAACTGCCACTTGAGACCGTAGTAGAGGCGCGAGACACAACAGAAGAGCCTGTGGAGCGTTGAGAGGTGGCGCCCTTCTGTATTCCGTTATCTGTTATTGCCGCAAGTCGACGTTCAAAGGCTCTGGCCAGACTCATGGCGGTTTGTAGATTAGTGGGAAACTGCAGCTCCACATCCGTTCTAAGTGGCTCGCCGAGGCCAGCTGTGAAGATGTTGATCTGCTGGCGCTAGCTGAGGTCCTCGCAACGACAAAGAAGGACCAGAAATTGACGTTGATATTCCTCAACCGTGCCAGTACGACGGAGATCTTTAATTTCCGCCAGGTCGTTGGAGCGGAGCGGAGGCCCGAAGCGCATGTTGACGAAGTCCGCGAACCGCTCCAAGGACACGATGCCACAGTCACGTTCTAGAGCAGTGTACCACTCGGCTGCGACACCCTCCAGGTGGAGAGACGCGAGCCACACCTTTTCTTCTGGCATCGTACGTGTCCCTCGGAAGTATGTCTCACACTTGGTGAGCCAGGGCAGCGGATCTGTTTCCCCGTCGAACTTGGGGAAATTAACCTTGTGACAACGCAGCCCGCTGTTGTCGAAGGTCGGGCGTCCCGGTGGGCGCCTGGTACTGTAGTGGTCGTCGTTGCCGCCATGGCCGCCGCTGCCACCGCCGCCGCCCTTGCCGCTGCCGCAGCTGCGGGGAAGGTTGCTGCCCTGCGGTGAGTTTTGTTGCAGGTCCTCGTCACCGGAGAGCTCCCGCTCCGGTGCCTTCTCAACGCGCGCAAGACGCATATCGTGGCGGTCCAAGCGCTTGTTGATGGTGTCTATCTGCCCCATCATCTTGCTCATCATGTTGCCGAGATCTTGGATGGTGAAAGTCCTAGAATCGTCCACGGGGCCGGACATGGTCGCTGCCCCGGAGTCTCTTGATACCAAATGCTGAGAAACAGGGAGGGGGGAGACCCCTTGGCTGCGCTTAGGGCTGCGCAGGGGAGGAACCAGCAGCGAGGAGGCGTGGGGGCAGCTGCGCAGTACGTAACGTGGGGGACAAAGTAGCTGGTCACGGCGGCTAGGGTTAGGGTTCGAAGCCACCGTGATCCAAGGAGAAGAACAGCCCTCAACGGGGATTCTTATTTTTTCCTGGATGCCCAAAACATGAGGGAGGGGGGCTGCTTATAAAGGGGGGACAGGACCCCCCCCCCCTTGGCCGCACCCTACTCCTAGTCGGTTTGGGGACAATCCCCCAAACTGACTAGGATTCTTTTCTTCCCTTTTTTTAGTCTATTTCTTTCTATCTAAACTGACTCAATCTATAACTCCCTTTTATTCCTAAACCTTATCTAATTAATTCTTCTAAATATCCTCCTGGTGCGGCTGCAGGGCCTGGCCGGCCTAGTTGTGGGCTTTGTGGGCCCCACGCCGACCATATTGGCGGCCCACAAACGCATCCACAACATCGTTATATGATCTTTCTAATATCCTGGCACCCCTAAGATTCTAAGAATAGTGGAAAACTCCAATGCCACACCTTCATTTTTCAGACAAGTTAAGTACAGAGAAACAAACAGCATATTATACAATGTATATTGCATGAAGAAAGCCAGCATTAAGCTGCAGCAATTAACATAACATTACACAAGGTAACGCATGATAGAAGCATTGGGTCCTGACTATAAGCATATTGCTTCTGTTTGGTAGAAGTAATGCAAACGAGCAAAAGCAGATAAGTAACTCTGTTTTGTTCTGATATTACCCAAAATGGCCACCAGCCAAACCAAGACCACCAAATTAGCTTTATACTATGGTAGCAAATAGCAGAGTAGCCCGAAACCGAATTTGATAGAGCCAGAAACAAAAAGAGAACCCTACGCATGTGATGTTGTTTACGTTCCAACAGCTAGGTCAGCTGACAAGAGTAGGATCAACATAAGGTGTGCCTGAGAACGTGCTCATTAGTACTTCAGTTGACTACATGATGTTTCACTTAATTGACAGTTGCAATATAGCATTATACCACATTTATTCCAAGTGTCTAACAATCTGAGCAACAGTACTACTCGATTTCCTAGAATTGCCGAAAATAATTAGTTATGACTGATAAGCGACTTGAAAATTAAGGCAGACTGATACACTCCTCAGATCATATCAAATAAGAAAGCATATATTCACTATAGCCATACACCTCTTTTCTAGTGGGTAACAAGTTACTCCCACTGTTTCAAAATATTTGACGCTGATTAGTTCAATTTTGAACTAACCGACGTCAAATAATTTGAATCGGAGGGAGTAACTTGCATGCACTCGCCATATCTTGTGTGAGGTATTGTTCTGCAAAATTCCAAAGTGATGGATCCTGGCATTTATACGTGCATAATGTACAATCTACATTGGCCTCACATTTATTGAAGAAAACTACTTGAGCAATATTTACATATTTTAGTGAATATTCGTGGGTGCAGTAAAAACATCAGAGTTATCAGATAGAGGTCTTAAGCTGCAGTCAAATAAAACATATGATTACACAAGGTTCATTTCTGTGAATAATTGCCTTTTGGCTGATATCAGTGAGCACGGTCGAGGAAGTTATGTATTCAAATAAAAGGTTATTAGTATGCTATTCACTATTCTGCTTACTAGACATTACCAAATATACCTAGCACTAAACCTAGACTGTCAAAAAATATTTTTTAATCAATCAGCAAGATACTAGGCGCCTAGCATAAGCTAACAAGGAATCAGTCAACATAACAAGATACTATATAGGTTCAGTTGACTAGATGCTCATTCAGCAGACGATTATACCATGGTGCTACTAGTTTATACACGATAACTGAAACAGGTTAAGTATTACTCAGTTTCCTAAAGCTTGCAGCAGACAATTACTGATGGGTGACTTATATTAACTAAAGCACATTTTTGCAATGAAAAGATGAAACCCTCACAACTCCTAGATTCCTGAAACATCAGTTCCTTCTCTAGCTAGTTCACACATGGATTTTCCGGGGTACCAGGAAACATGAGACGATTGCTCACCTCAATGGTCATGGGAGTGAAGACCAGCAGGTTGGAGAGGTCACAGCCGAGTGCCGAGAGCAGGAACCCGAGCTGGTAGCGCTCAACGGCCGACGCCGCCTTCCATGGGTGGATGTACGCGAACGCAGCCACGGAGATGGCCGCGCAGACGGAGATGAGCGTGAAGTAGGCCGGGAACATCTTGCTCTGCAGGTTCCCGAATTGGTGCCTAGGCAGGTTCCTGCGGAAAAACCCAAGATTTCACCACGTTCACAGCATGGCGTTACTCCAATCAAACATCTATCATTCAATTTCTGGATAAAGTTGTTCTTTCCCCATCACGGTTCTTGGGTTGGGGCGAGAAGAGGGGGGGTGTCGAGAGAGGGGAGAAAAAGGTGGGTTTTCGCAGGGAGGAAGCGGGAAAATCCTACTTGAACATGATGATGCCGCCGATGAAAGTGGCCCAGAGGGCGGCGCCCCAGGAGGTGGCGAAGGAGATGAGATGGGCCAGCTTTGCGGCGGTAACGGCGCCGGTGCCGGGGCGGGCGCCGAGGAGGACCTCGGGGGCGAATAGGACCCCCGCGGCGAAAAAGCACACCGCCACCGAGAACCGCGTCGCCCACCCCATCGCTCGCCGCCGGTCGCCGGAGCAGAGGGAGAAGGGAAGGTTTGGGATCTGGGGAACTCTCTGGAAGAAACAGAACAAGAAATTGAGGCACACGTTAAAATTTCAGAACTCGTTTAGAAATAAATAACAAAAGCATGGCTTGATAACACTCTGAATTAAAAACGTTAAATGTCGTTTAATTCTTAGTGTTTTTTCTATAAAATTATGAAAAAATATAGGAATTGGTACCATCCTAACGAAATATACGTGGGCGACATGGGTTGAAGCAAATACTAGATATAGAGTTTTGAATAAACACTAGATTTATGATTAAAAAACCATCTTTTGTTGAAGGATACATACGTAGTCACCATCTATAAGGTATGACATGTCTTTATGAATTAAAATTCATATCGACCTTAATTTTTTAAAAATGAAAAACAGAGGGAAGGAAAAATTTGACAGGTAAAATTCCTCAATGAGTAACATTTTAAATAGGACAAATAAGTTCGTGCAATGAAAGAGTTGGCCCTTTTTGTTTTTATTTGTGTTGACTGCTCCTAGCCATCCCAGCTATGTTTGCTAAATAGAAACCATAATAAAACTAATTGCACCTCGACCACCACCAGCAACGACAACGATGAGAAACATTTGGGGGTTGGCTAGTCGTCGTTAGTTGCGTGTAGGAACGGTCGAACGTCCCAGCTGCTGGTATAATAATAACCTGTCCGCCATTGCTGCGTTCCATTCGAGCTCCAATCGTCGTCGTCGTAGCTAGCTTAGCTCTCGAGAGGTGAGGGAGCGCGACGATGGGTCTGTTCCACCGGGCCCCGGAAGAGCGGTTCATCAACAGCTACGCCGCGTACATGGGGTACCGTACCTGCTGATGGGCGTCAGGGGGCTGAGCTAGCTTCCTGCTGCTCACCTGGTCCACCGTCGTCCTCCTCGGAGGCTTCGTTTCCATGCTGGAGGAGGACTTTTGGTCCCTCACAGTGATCACCCTCATGCAGACTGCTGGGTTAGTCCGCTTACTTACTATCACCATCCTACTGCATCATCATCTCGTTTTCTTGGCTTTGAATGATTATATTCAGGTGTGTGTTGCGTACTTGTTTAACAGGGTAGTATTCAACGTCTTCATGAAGCAGCAGCTTAGCAACATCTTGGGTATTCCTACTTCGCTCTGCTGGATTCTGATGTCCACTAACTTCCGGCAACCTCCCGAAGGATCATCATCCCGTGAACGCGAGGTGGCGACCACCGTCGCGTGGATCGTAACGACACTAGCTAGGAGGTGCTGGTGCTCAGCCTCATCCTGCTCCCTCTCGCGGCCCTCTACAACCTCGGGCTGCGCATCTGCACCGCGATCGCGCTGTGGTGGCCGCCGCGAGCGAAAGCGCAGAGGTGAGGAAGGCCGCCGCGAGGATAGTGGAGCACGTCGCCGGTGGCGTCCACCTGGAGCAGTACCCGAGCGAGGTCCACCCACAGAGTCATCTCCCTCCTCCCGACATCACCGGAAGAATGCGCTTCCTCGAACGCTGAAGGCAGGGAGCTGATAGAGCTCGGCATGCGGATCCTTGTGGGGCTTACCGCCGCCGCCACAGACAACTGCAGAATCATCATGAGCGACACTGAAGGGTTCTTGTCCCGGATCCTGGTACGGCCTCTAAGGCCTGTCGTCCTCATATCATCGACGACGACATGGCTCGTTACGTATCGCAAACCATGGCAGAGGGGTCGCTCAAACTCATCGGCCAGCTCGTACTCCTTCCGGGGGACGCCGGCCGGCGTCAAGATGCGGCGTGAGATCTCAAGCAACGGTGACCTCATCTACGACATGGAGAGCATCGCCGACCTGGACCGTGTCCGTTGTAGCGAGGAGCTCCGGATGCAAGCAAAGAAGATGATCATGGATCTTTCTAAGCACGTCGTGCCTTCGAAAATGGCCAGAGGAAGCGGAAGGATTTCCATCATGATTCTGCTGGGCGCGTTTTTTCATGACAGCATTGACAGTTCCTGCAAGAAATCAGCAGGCGAGAGGCTAGCGGCCCTAGCACACGAAAGTCCAAGTGATGCCCAGGAGATCTTAAAGGCAAACGGTGATGTTTGTTGAAGTAATCTTGTTGTTTTATCTATTTTATTTAGTACTCCCTTCATTTTAAATTAATTGACGTTTAGGAAAAAAATTTAGTTCAAATTAAACTAGATTAGCTGTCCTAAACGTCAATTAATTCAGAACGGAGGGAGTATTTTTAGCTGGTGCATTAGATTTAGTCGTGTCTGTTACAGACTCAGTCTGTACTTCAGTTAGCTTGCATGCAGAGTGTCCGGTTAAAGCGTCCAGAACTACCGAGTCCTAGAGACTTTCGTGGATAGTGCTAGCCGGGCGCATCTTTCGCTTAGTGGACGTTGTGTATGGTGTGGGTGCCTGTAATTCTCTTTATAACTAGTACTGATCAATACAATGGGAATTACAGCCTGCCATCCAAAACACTGAACACAGACTTTGTTTCTCCCTGTTCTTCGTTCCTCTGACAAAAACTGTCTCTGTTGGCGAGAGCCCGGTGATCCCTGCTCCGGAGTTGTTCGCATAGTGAGATTTTCGTCTCAACAATGTTGTGAGAAATCTCACTATGATACTTCTGCATGCTGGAAACAACGACGCATGCAGAGCAGATGCAGCAGAAATCCTGGCAGGTCTATGCGCCCATTGTACTGGCGAGGAATTTGTGGAGAAACTGAGAGACCATTACTGGCTTGATCCCAGAGGTAATCTCCATACCATCTACCACAAATTTGTTTCTTTTTGCTATGAAGTATCATAATCATATATTGTCAGACTGGAAACACTCTTATACCGAACTGATCCTGCAGGTGCTCAGAAGAATTCAGAACAGCTCTGCTTCATCTTATGGGCAAAACAGTAAGCAGGAGGAGATGGATTTGCAAAGGGCATTGTTAGCCCTCTGTACGACTGTATGCGATGACACGGGGATGGGTGCAGATCCAGATTTTGCTCGTAAGCTCCACGAGATTGCCACTAGGTTTTGTTTAGAACAAGGGTTTCCTGTCAAGACTCTGGCTTCACTCATCAAAGAAGCACGGGAACTTCTGGACTTGACGAGAGAGCATGGTTCAGCTAATGTACCAGCTACCTCTTCAAGTGCGACCCCATGAGCAACAACACTTTCATGTGGAGCACGACACCCAGAAGAATCTGTTACCTCTAGTAGAACTTCAATATGTTAAATGCTGAGTGGCTTTGAACATCTCTTTGATATGTCCCGAGTTTGAGTAACATTTTATCAGTTCTTGTTCCTACAGATTGTTTAGTTGGCAATTGACATCTCTATAGAGAACTTTTACAGTGCCTTCTACTCCCACATCGTTCTAGGAGTATGGATCGAGTCTAGTCCTTGATTTTTAGGGCTTAATGTAGGCTATTGTTCAACACTAAAATGTTCTGAAATTACTTCTATATCTACCAGGACAGATTCAACCAAATCAAGCAGAGACCATCCATTTATTGTCAGGCCGCGCTGTTTGGGGGAGACGACCAATCAATGAAAAATTAGACACGATCACCCCCCCACCCCCCATGATCCATTTATTGTAACATTGTATTCCATAACCATTAGTTCGCATAGGTATTGCTGCTAGAATCAATCGGTGAAAGTCAGCTGCCTCGCACTCTTTTGGTTGCAGACAATGACACAGGACTGTGAAGTCTGGGCGCCTCCACAGCATATGGTTTCTACATCTGCTCAGGGATCTGCTATTCATAGTATACTAGAACAAGAAGCCTGTTGTTCTGTGGCACAAATGTACTCAGGAACTGTATTTTTCTGTTGTGAGGACAACATGTCATACATATAAGATCAGAGGCGCACTTGCAAGTAGGAATTGTGAAACTAGTGAATTACAATTCCAGTTTTCCGACATCAGATCATTAAGGGAAATAATGAGAATCAACACTTGAATTTGGCTCTCATGGCAGTGATAGATTCTAACAAGTAACAGCCGCACTCACAATACAGCTCCTATATAATACAATAAAGAAAAGACAGTTACGGGTTAGAACAAAAACTCATAAACTTTATCAAATGTACTTGACAATATAATCCCCCTTTGCATTATTCACTACAGTTTTCCAATGCCAAACAAAGTAACGAGCAATCTTTGGGAATGGCATCACCAAGACACCTAACCATTATACTCTGTAATCTGCACTACCTAGATCATGAGGTCAGTAACTGCCGACTTTGGTCACTCCAAACTACCAGGATCACTCTCAGACTGCGAGAACTGTGTACACCAAATCGCAATGTGCAGACTGGAGACTCCCAGATCCACAATTTGCAAGATTTGGCACTGGCGTACCACAAGTTGCTACCGGTTCAGAGCTTAAAAGTTTTTTTCGTTCTCACCTGAAGCGGCAGAGCAAGGGAGGCCGCAGAAGAGCGCGTCGCAGTAGACTCCTGCGGCTGCGGGCTTATCTACGAGACTAAGACGGCTCGGGCTGGACGGAGACGGGAGGGAGGGCTTGCGGGAGAGGAGGAGATGGCGGGAAGATGGCAACAAAGAGGAAGGGTTAATAGAAGGTTTTTTTTATGGATGCGAAAGACAGACAAATGACATAATCGCTGCTATAAAGGAGTAAACACATCAATGGGCGAGTGCTGGTGCAATCCATCTGACCAGTCTGACAGGAGCACAAAAGTTTGGTGCAGTGTTTTGTAATTTTCTATTATCGTCCGGCATTACTTGTGCTTAGTGTTAACATTAAACTTTTCTAACTATCTTAATATATTTCTCTACGAGGTTTAAAAAAAAAAGAGGAAGGGTTTTGGCGTGAAGTGAGGGAGCGGGAAGCGTGAGTGGGCTCGGTTTGCGCTTGGATGGGCTGCAATTTTGTGGATTTAAGTGGGCTGTAAGGTGGGCCGCTTGAGCGGAAAAAAATTCTGCACCGGTATGCATGCATCCGCGCGCCGATGTTCGCACGTGGTTAGATAAACTATCTCAAACCATCAACCAATTAGAGAAGGTGGAGAGAATCTAGAAACCGACTATTTAAAATATAAACAGACCACGTATCATGCATCTAGGTGGGAATGCAGATGTCCCTCTATGCATACCGAATGCAGATAATTTGATTTCCGTTTGAGCAGGTGTGGCGAGCCAACACTTTGGGTAGACAATTGGTGCGAGGTAATCAAATTGAGCAGCTGAGCTAAAAATCTCTCAGTCTACTTAACCATTGCCTACATTTCCAAAGTCAGAAACAATATTAATTTCAGGCATTTCTCTCCACAGATCTTTAGCAGCTACACTTTTTTTACGAAATACATTACAAATGTAGACACTTATAATTATCATATGTGCCTCATTATCAATGTGATGTGGTCTATCACTGAACAAATAGTTAATCATAAATGCAACTCCTATGCTGAGTATGACACTTGAAACTCGGTTGATAAGTTCTAAATCAAAGGACATAGCCACCTGAGCTACAATCGAACAACAAATGTTGAGCAGTTGCAGGTTCTGAGCAACGCAAATAGGTTTTATCATCTAACTTCTTTGTCTTTTCTCCACATTGGATATCAGATAAGAAAGTTCTCATTACAGTTCTACTAATTTGAGTGCAAGTATTACTCTTTTATTCGATATTGGATCAGCAAGGCACGCCAATTATTTCTCAGTGATCTGTGTACTTCCTTTATTCCTAAATTGTGATCATTAGGTTTTTTGTTTAATTTCAAATTGAAATTATTATTATAATGACATCAGTTTTAAAACGAAAGGAGTGCACATTATCATTTTTTTTTGAACGGAGAATAGCTTGCCCGGATATATGAAGAAGAAGTGAGACATTTGAGATCCACTACAGGGATACGACTGACTTACGACTGCGGAACCGTCGTAATTAAGTCATAAATCGTCGTAATTTGCTAACTTATGACGGTATTCCATTACTTACGACGGTGATGAGCCGAGGTAATTATTTTGTTGTAAATAAGCTAACTTACGACGGTGTCGCGCATCCGTCGTAAGTAACGGCCCAGACCACGTGGTGGCCCAAGCCACTTTACTTACGACGGCTTGCTTGGTGCCGTCGTAAGTAACTGAGGCTAACTTACGATGGTTCGGGTGACCGTCGTAAGTGGCAAAGGCTAACTTACGACGGCTTCTGGGCAGTGGCCGTCATAAGTTATGTTTGTAACTTTTAAAAAAAACAAAAAATGACTAACCTGGCTCGATGGCCAGCTCACAGAACAGATATTAGAGACAATATATACTCATAGCAGCAGTAAACAGTTTTAAACAAAGACATATGCATCAAACACAAAACACAAAAGGGCTACACACTATCCCCTCGACTACCTCTGGAGCCGAAGAAACCGTCTCCGCGCGTCCCTCCCGGAACCGGTAGCTGTGGCGACGGAGTCAAAGCCTCTGTCGTCGAACCCTGCAAAGCACATGAGTAGTTAGACATATTTTGGATTCAGATATCCATGTCTTTCTCTTTTTTTCTCACTCTCTTCGTCTCTCTCTACTTTTTATCTTCTCTCTCACTCTGTTCCTCTATCTTTGTACCATCCATCCTCTTTTTCTGTCAATCTCACTCTCACCCTCTCTCTCGCACTCTCTCTCCCTCTATTGTACACTCCTCTCCATCTCACTCTCATCCTCTCTCGCACTCCCTCTCTCTCCCTTCTGTACCACTCTATCTCTCTCTATATCTCCCTCTCTCCCTATGTTAAATGAATAATACAATATTAAAGAGTTTATTACCTGTACCGGAGGCACCTGTGCTACGGGCTCCTGTGACGGGGTCGCTTGTGGCGGCTGTCACGCAGAAATCGCGATCTGCTGGTCGTTCTGTCAAGCTAAGGCCTATAATTGCAAAATATTAGAACATACATATTACTTAAATGATATAAAAGTAAACTACAGTAATTACTTACCTCCATCGCTGCCTGCATCTGGGCCATGTAGTTGGCTTGGTACTCCTGGATGACCCTCGTTCTGTCAAGCTCCTCCTGTGTCCGCGTCAGCCTCTCCTGCATGGCACGGAACTCCATGTCCCTCTACGAGAGATGGCCACTTGACGGCTCAACCGACGAAGCCTGCGTCGATGAAGTGCCTCTCGTAGGTCGCGCCGACCTTGAGTCGACAACTCCATCGAAAATGGCAAACCTACAAAAGACAGAAGAATAATAAGTAAAAGAAGGAAGAGTGGAAAATATAAATCAAAGAAACCAACTCACCGGCCATGGGCCTTCCCGCCGCCGCTTGCATACACGGCTTGAGAGTCGATTGGCGCGTTTTCCCAATCATACCCTTCACCGTGTATTTTGATGACCTCCTACCCGTACTTTTTCTAAAAAAACATAGAAATGGTGTAAGCATGTAAATAATAATAATAGTTATAATTAAATTGAAGAATTTTGAAAACTTACCAGTCGCTCGGTCGCGATCTGACTGCACTGCCCCTGCTGCGACGGGTCACTTCCCGTGTGACCACTTTTCCAAACCTGCGTCGCGCTAGGCTCCTGACCAGTCTCTCGCTTCTGTAGATACGTGTTAGTAGGATAAATATATCATGAACACATAAATAAATTTATAATACACTTACCATGCATTTAGCCAAACGCAAATGACCATCGGTGCCATAGGTGTGCTTCCTATCGGAACCTCTGCATCCTCGAGCCCTCATGGACTTAGCTTTGAATTCATCGCTAGCCCAATACCGACAGAGAGCTCGGTATGCGTCGGGTTGACCCTCTAACCAGGAAATACTGACGTGCACATATTTAGTATATCATTCAACTGTTAACATAAGTAACTATTATTTTTTTAATAATTAGAATTTACCTATATGTATTGATCCTCTGTCAAGTACGTGTCGGAGTCCCTTTTAAAGGGACCCCGTTCCTGCTGTTGCTGATGTCATTTCTGGTAGTCGTTAACGGCTTGTATGCGGGCGTACGACAACGCCTGCGTCACGAGCTTCCGAGGCGTTTGTGTGGAACACGACTGTCGCGTGCTCCATCATGCTCTCGCTCGTTTCCTCTAACTGGTACCTCAACTTTAAGAAAACAAACATTTAATCAATATGCATTAATAATTTAAATGTTTTAAGAATGTAAACATTTGAACTTACCATAAAATCGTTCCACATGGCCCCCTGAAGGGTGCCGTGCACCTCGCGTGAGACACGAGCGTAGTCGTCCCACGACAAAGCAGAGACACTATCGATGACACCAGGATAGTGTAAACGTACTAAAGCCCCGATGACACTGTTAACCTGCCTGTGGTGTCTCTTGTTAAGCTACTATGCACCGACCAGTTGACTCCAAAATCTTAAGCTGATGGGGTAGGATGGACAGTTCACTTATATTTCAACACTCCCCCTCACGTGCAGGCTCCCTCGGGCCGCAAACGCGGAATAGGAGGCGGCTGCAATTTATTTAATAAATCGCGCCCGCTAGGATTCGAACTCGAGACCTCTGGCCCTGATACCATGTTAAGCTACTATACACTGACCAGTTGACCCCAAAAGCTTAAGATGATGGGGTAGGGTCGGCAGTTCACTTATATTTCAACATCCCTGACCCGTGAACGAACAGTCGTACCAAGATGTGCAAAATTTGTTAACTCAGTAAGTAACGGTAGACATCATAAAATATGTAATAGTATATGAACTTTTTACCTGTCTCCAACAAGACGAATAGTGACCCGCTCATGAGGAACTGGAGGAAGAGCCGCAAAGTGGGTCCTCCTCGTCCGTCGCCTCTGCGCGGGCACCACGTCCGGTGACCCGGAAGGCTGGTCACCACTAGAGCCCGAAGGCTCCATGCTCGCCGGCTCCGAAGGGAGGGTAGTCGGCTCCGAGGGCTAGCTAGTCTGTGGCGGCGTCCTAACCTCTCACTCTAACTCTGACAACTGTGAGTGAGACCGCAAAATTAAATGATTGATAAGAATAAATTATTTATATGTACAATCTAAAATAACGTGATTGACAACTGAAATTTACCTCTGTGCGCTGTAAGGCCAGAGCTCGGCCCACAAAGTCTGGAAGGTGCCTCATCAGCTGAGAGCGTCTGCTCGCACCTGACGAGCTACCTGAGAAACCCTCGTGTCCCCTTCTTCCCGCTCCCCTTTGATGACGACATCCTGTTGTAAGGAATAATTGATAAATTTGCTAAGATAATATATAAAAAATTCATGTTAAGTTAGTGAATAAAATGTTACATCGTCAGTTTCAAAATTTATCAACATCATGATCATGTATAGCGTGTTTATGTTCCAACCTGTCGAGCCTTTCTTCCAGAAGCCTTTCACCAAAGAGAGCAAAACAGTTCTGTAAGTCGCAGATCAAAGCCTGAAGTGAAGTGCCTGGTTCATGCGGTTGGTCATATGCCTCTAGGATTTGATAACACCTATATTTGCCTAGCCAGTTGTTCCGTTCAATCCCACGGTATCCAATCCCTCTGGCGAACCAATGCGAAACAAAGCAAACTTCCTCTTAGTATTTGCCATTGGTATTTCCCTTCGGTGAAATTTCAATTAATATTTCCTACTGGGATTTCCCTTTGGGAAAAGCGAGCTGAACCCACCCACCGCTGGGCAGGTGCATCAGCCTCTTCTTTCTAGTTTGTGACAGGGCTACCCGCACTAGCCTCTGACCTCTACTCCAAAAACGGAAGGTGAGGGGCTCATTCTATCTCTCGTCATCACTCGATCAAACCCGAGACTTGACATTGTTTCACGCTTTTCCGATGTAGCCATTCCCAAGTTTTTAATTAGTTTCATGCTTTGCATTTTACTTCTTTTTTTAAGAAAGAGGTTATTTTTTTCTCAGTCAATCATATCATTTTCTAGATGGAATGGGACATAAGAAAATATTTATCGCAATTCTTCTTCCACCACTTTGGATTGCCCCCATCAATGATAGGATCTTGCTTGCTTGCTGAGTGGGCATCCCTTTGGGATGTCTTACCCTCCTTCGAGTCCGATCTCAGGAGGGCGCTTGGGCAGGGCCTACTCCCCGGTTCACCAACTACTTGCTTGATTCTTCCTCCAGCACCTCCACTTAAATCTACCGGCAAAGAGTCGAGTCGCTTTTTCAGACCTGACTGACATGTAGGTAGCTTGTTTGTAGAAAGTTGGTCCAGGACATCAACACGAATGTCGCGGCTAATACCCAAAGTCAACCCATTCTATATAGAATGATTGATTTTCATTACTTCACAAAATAGCATAAAAACAAATTCTATTCTTATAAATAGATCCAGCAGGGTCAGGAACAACGAATCTCTTGACCCTAAAATGCTACCAAAATATCACAGAGCAGAGAAGAAATTTCCACACATCATTACCACCAACCATCTGTAGCTTTGCAATAGGCGTAGGCGAGAATGTCGATATCGGTCGAATCCGGACTGATCATCATCCTTGAAATTACAGTCCTCGCAAGCTCCACCCAGGAGTGGAAAGATGGCCAGCCAATGTTAATGATTCTTTTATCTGGGATAACTTGCTGGGAATTCACTAGAGCTCCTGAAGCCCCCCCGCCAATTCTATTGCATCGACAACCGAAGTCGAACATACATACGACGATCTTCATGCGTGAAGGGACGGGAGGACCATTCCCACCATGATCGCCAGAGCAAGATTCATTCTTTAATCGCTACCAGATCAAACATGGGACCAGCATCCTAAAAAAGAAAAGGGAATGAAAAAGTTTTTAGAAATCCTTATCTTTCGGTTGAAGATAGGCCAGTACAAAAACAAGGTCTCAATCAAGCACCCAGAGCGTCGGTTTGCAAAATTCAAGATGGCCATGGTGAATGAAGCTGGATTCAGTCAGAGCTCGTGTGATCATTCTTTGTTTGTTTGTTATACGGCTAAATACGAGAAATTAGGGGTGGCTGGTTTTTAGACTTAATTACTCCTTGCATGCCCGCCCGACTCATACGCTTGGCTTCGTCCCGAACCAAGGAGGCTGGGTTTGTGGATTTGGTTCTGAGATTTTTGGTGCGGGGAAAAATATAACCTTTCATGGAATGGTGCGGGCAAGCGCCGATGTCTGGAGCAGGAGATGGAAGCTTGGGTTGAGGAGGTTGTCAACGAGTCATCAAAGGTGATAGATTGGTTATATTCGGGTTCTCACTTCGAGTGCTTTTTAGGTTATGCCATGGGAATATAGCTCCGGATGGATCCAGGGTAGTTAAATTAGATTGTTGATCTGAACAGCAGACCAGAGGAATATGCACCAGAATAGGTAGGAAGCCCGTGTCGATATGCTTTTTCTTACCGCCTCAACTTCTATCAAAGGAGAATTTTATAGAGGTCCATGTAGCTGTTGCTCCCGCCCACTGAGCAGCAGGTTCGGCATCTACTACAAAAGAGAGAATTCACTTCAGATAACCACGTCTCTACTAGGCAGCGTGTGGAATGGCCGAGAGCCTCAACGAGGGGACGGGAAAAGAAACTGTTGTCCCTATTTTCACCCGGGGTCTTAATTACCACTGCACCCTACTTCTTAAACCAGACCATCGATCATCTTTCGTGAGCGTCTGTACTGGATTTCGTTTCTGTCGGTACCCGCGATATGGGGTACCCCCACGCACAGGGGAAAATGCCTGAGGATCTCGCCCTTCTCCGCAGGGAGAGCTCCGAAGGCGCCACGCGTCCGGCGGGGCCGGACCTCTCTCTCCTCAGAGGAGAGCTCCGGTCTCGCCACGTGGCCTGCAGAAGCCGGACCTCCCCCTCCACGAGAGAGAGGTCCAAAGGCGCCACATGTCCAGTGGGGCCGGACCTCCCTCTCCTCAGAGGAGAGCTCCAGGCCCGCCACGTGGCCGATAGAAGCCGGACCTCCCCCTCCGCGGGGAGAGATCCGAAGGCTCCACGTGTCCTGCGGGGCCGGACCTCCCTCTCCTCTGAGGAGGGCTCCAGGCCCGCTGCGTGTCCGGCAGAAGAGCGCTGCCTGCCCCCGAGCGGTAGGCAGTGGGCGTAAAGATGCCCCATACCTTGCCCGTACAAGGTATTCAAGGCCCGCGCCTTCCCAAGACGCGGAGACGCGGAGCACGCCTCTGTCAGGTGCCGTTGCGCCCAGTCGCATCACAGACTGGCGCAGGGTGCCAGAACCTGCCAGCCAATAAACACAGCGACAAGACATCCCCTGCCGCCTCCGCCGTCATCAACCACTACGACTAGCGTGCGGCATGAGCAGGGCGGCAAGACGAAGACTCAGAATCCTTCGCCAGAGACAATTACTGGCATAACTACGGATACGATAGTCGGCAGGAAATCTCCCCGGGACCACATGTCGGGTCTCGGGCCCCCCTTGTAAGCCACACGAGCCTTGGACTATAAAAGGCTCGGGTAGGCGACGTTAGCAAGGGTTCACACTCCAGCAACTCATACGCTAGGCGTAACTCATCCTCAAGCTCAGGACTCCGGTTCTGAGCAACAAGCAATACAGCGAGCTCCTCAGCTCACCGTGGACATAGGGTTTTACGCTGCGGCGGCCCGAACCACGTAAAACTCGCCGTGTCAAGCTCCTCCTTAACTCGTCCCTACGCTTAAGATCTCCGCAAGTGACTAGCCCCTCCGAAAAAAGAACCTCCGCGGGCTGCCCAGAGCAGGTCCGGGGGAAGTGTCGACCACACACTTCGACATTTGGCGCGCCAGGTAGGGGGCTTTTCCCTTGCGCGACGAGCTTCTGCCGACGAAGATGACCAAGCTTCCTTCAGCGGCAAGCTCTCCTCCCCCGCGTTCACGACGGACCGTGACCAGCGGGGAGTACGTGTCGACATACTCAGGACGGAGTGTGTCGGTGCAAGCTGGTAGCCAGCAGCCGACTCCGGCAACGCCGACTCCGGCAATGCAGGCTCCAACCAGCGTCACATCTTCTGCAGCGCTGAGCGTACCCCATGGGGGTGCGCTAGCTGCAGCAAGAGCACTACTGCGCAATCCACCTGCTGGGGACGCGCCCTACTCGGCGACCCAACAGTGGATTCACGAGGTGGACTGTCTCGCTGTCGCCGCCGCAAACCCTCGACTTCGGCGGGGACGACACTCCGACCAACCAGCGGTGTCGCTGACGCGCACGCCAACGGTTGATGGGCAGACAGCGGACTCCAGCTCCACCAGGCTTTCGTCGACGGACCTGAGGACAGAGCTGGAACGGTGCCACTTGGGCCAGGATGCCTGGGTGTACCTCGAGCGACGTCGAGAAAGGCGTCGCAACCAAGAGGCTGGCGACAGCATGACGTCGGCCTCGACCCAGCCTGAAGAGCAGATCTTCGCCACGCGATCTCTGCCCCAGGCATACGCCGCGCAGCATATGCCACAACCATATGCCCTGCAAACGGCGCCCCCGGTCTATGGCGCAGCTGTGACACCCTCATCTCGAGGTGTCAGCATATGTTCATGTTTATGAAGAAGAAGAACATTTTTAGAAAAGAGGGAACAGAAACAAGTATCAAAAGATAGACAGTAAAGCTTTCTGAGAGCACCGAAGGCAACTTTCACGACCAGCAGACCACGTGGTGTGTTCGGAACTCATCCCCGAAGAGATTGGAGGGGTCCAACGCTAAACTGGCTACGTGGCAGGCTCGGGGGTCACCTCCGCAATTGAAAAGAGGTCCGACCCTGTGGGACACGTGCTGCCGCGGAGCTAGCCTCTGCGGAAGAAGCAAAGGCATTTTTCATGGGACACATGTCACCTTCGGAGCTAGTCCTCGCGGAAGTCAGGGGACCAGTCGCACGGGATACGTGTTAATCTCGGAACCCATCTCCGAGAAGTCCGGATCTATTGAACACGTGTCGCCACCGGAGCTTATCACCGGAAGGTCCGTCGCAGCTAAACACGTGTCGACCTCGTGGCATGTCCCTAAGGAAAGGAGAGCGGAAAGACCGGCACCCACACGTGGCGTGCGCGGAGCTCGTCTCCGAAGAAGAGGGAGGTCTTGATCGATTGACACGCGGCACAACCGGAGCTCGTCTCCGCGGATGAGGAGATACCAGGCCCGGAGGACACGTGGAGCTTCCGGAGCTCATCATCACGGAGGTAAGGAGTTCTGAAGCAGCTGTTACGTGTAAGGACACCTGTACGCAACAGAAACCTATCTAAAATACACAATGGTTACCGAAGATAAGACGTCAGGATCTAACAAAGATCTGAATAAGACTCTTATTCGGGATCCAATCAGATTAGGACTCTTCTCTTCCCGATTATAAATAGAACCCAAAACCTCTGGCCGAAATCACGAACTTCTCTTTCAACTCCTAAGCCGACGACTTAGCGCTCTAGCCCTAACTCGCCGAGCAAAACATCGCCGAAGCGCAACAAGAGAGATCATCGGAGAAGAACCAAGTGGTCTGAGGAGGACCTCAAAGTCAAGAAGAGCGTGAGGTAGGACTTCAATACCACCTTACAACATCATGGTGTTCATCTCTTGCATCTGTTCTTCAATTCCTTTCGAACAGAAGCTTTCTCGTGGGCAGATCACTTGATGATCAGTTTGATCTAAAAACAAGATCATCGCCACGACCACCTTTGAACCAAACACCTCTGTCCATGCAAGCCATGCAAGGGCACACCAATCTAATAAAAATCATAGGATAGCATGCATGAGCATCATCGCATCTAGTTTAGGGTTTGTGCATGATATTGATTGCAGTGAATTTTGTATGCACGTGAATCCTACATAGCAGAACAAGCTCAGGGAGCTGTCTACGACGGGCTGCAGCAACAAGGATTTGAGAATCAAGAACAACCGGAACCGCAAGAACAAGGCAAGTGCTCCTTGACCATGTTGATCCTATGTTTTGGGTAAAACTATTTTGTTTTGCGAAAAGGTGTGTGTGCTGAGTCAAACATGATGGGAAACCCTTTTATAGGAGTTTACTAGTTTTGGTTAAACCACCCTTGTCACCTGGGAAGTTTTATGAGTCGGGTATGGTTTTTGTTTTATGCTTCGCTGAGTCCATGGGATTGGGAAGCGAGATAGATGTGTCTAGCTAACTGCACTCATAATAATAAGGGGAAACTGATGTTAATAATGAACATGGATCGGAGGGAGATCTAGGCAAGACTGGGTTTGTGAATGAGGTAGCATGAGATGGTGGTTTTGCTTGCCATAGATCTAAGGACCGGTTCATGCATGCACATGCCAGGATAACAGTGCCACCAAAGGCCAAGTATGGGTGCAGCTTAGCTGAGTAATTAGGTAAGTTGCTGGAGTGTTATGGACTGTGGAAGGCGCGGGGAGTGGGAGTCGAGTGAGGACTGCCCTGGGAACTGCATGGCACAAGAGGGGGCCCGTGGGTGGGAGAATTGGAGATTCTAGCCTGCCAATGAAACCTTAGTGAGTCCATACATCTAGTAACCCCTTTGTAAAGGCTATTTTGTGATCTCTTGACCATACACCGACGGTTGTGTACTGGTATAATGGAGGTTCTGCAGTCGCCGACGGGTGACGAAATCACAAACTTGTGGGTAAAGAGGTGCAAACTCTGCAGAGTTATTAAAACTATCATGATAGCCGAGTTTACGGTCATGAGCACCTGGCTAAACTGCCATGATTAGATGGGATGTTTACTGGGATGGTTACGGGAATGGTTATTGGGAAGGTTATTGGTTATGGTTATTGGTTATGGTTTGGTTTGGGACTGTGAGTCCGGGAGATGAGATGGTTGCATGACTGATGGGTCATGATATGAGATTGGTCTCGGTGCGAGACGCGGTTGTTTTATGAGGTGAAATGGTAGCGAATACGAGGAAGTATTCGTGAGTATGAATAAAAGATTGGTTAATGTTCGGATGGAACACGGGAAGTGATGAAGGTATGTTGGTAATTTAACACATGCTGAGACTACATTCATCTAAAGTTAAGTTGCTGTTTTATCAATGGTTTTATAAATTTGCTTTTCTGCAAATAAGCCTTTTATACCTACCTTGTTTATAAGCTGCATATCATGTGTTATTCCCGCACTTGCTGAGTACATCATTGTGCTCAAACTTGCATTATTATTTCTCCATCAACAGCAAGAGAAGACTACTATGAAGACCGGGTAGAGCATTATGGCGTGTGATCTGTTCTCAACCTTGCCTGTGGAGGGAATAGAGATGGAGCCACTTCTGCTTAGTTTTGCTTCCGCATTAGTTTTTGCTTCCGCATTCAAATAAGATTTCCGCTGCGTAGAAATAAGGACTTCCGCTGTGAGCATGAGTCCAAGACTCATGAGGTGTTGTAATAAACTCTGTTATTCGTGGTAATATATAATCTGAATTCAGTTTGTGGAAAGTATGTGTATGTGTGATGAACATCCTGGGCACACATATGCATTAGTTCTCGGTTCCGTGGTTTTCCACAGAATTGAGGGCGTCACAGCAGCCTTGCCCATACCGAGGTACACCGTGCCAACGGCGAGCCAAGCGTTCACGGCACCAACATCTGCAGCAACAGGGGCAGGATGTGCAGCCCTGGTACCCCACCTTCACTTCGCGAGGTGGCCGCGCAAGTTTCGGCCGCACCTGCCCGAGAAGTACGACGGCAGCGTCAATCTGGCGGAGTTTCTCCAGATCTACTCCACCGTCGTACTTGCCGCAGGAGGGGATGAGGCCGTCATGGCCAACTACTTCCCCGTCGCCTTGACCGGCCCAGCCCGGTCCTGGCTCATGAATCTCCCCCAGGGTTCCATAACCTCTTGGGGAGAGCTCTGCCGGCAGTTCATCGCCAACTTCGGCAGCTCCTACACCCGTCCCGGCACGGAGCTTGACCTCCACGCCATCAAGCAACAACCTGGGGAATCACTGCGCTCCTTCATCCAGCGGTTCTCCCAGGTACGCAACACCACCCCGCATATTCAAAGTGCTTATGTGGTGGTGGCGTTCCGGCAGGGTGTCCGGGACGAGAAAATGCTTGAGAAACTCGCGACCAGAGAGGTCCGCGATGTCTCCGAGCTCTTCAGCCTGGCGGACAAATGCGCCAGAGCATCCGAAGGGCGGAACTGGCACTCTCTGCTAGCCTCCGAGTCAGGAGGGCAGCCCGGGTCCGATGCTGCTTCCTATGGAGGTGGCAGGAAGGCCAAGAACCCGGGGAGTGGCAAGATGAAGTCACCGACCGCGGCTCCCGTCGCCGCGGCAGCGACACCCAGTGGAGCTCGGGGGCCACGCCCCGACAAAAGGCAGCGGCAGTCGCCAGCCCCAGATGGTGACCAGGGCGGGCTATGCCCCGTGCATGGCACCGGCAATCATACTGCTGCCGAGTGCTGGGATATCCAGAGGCTCGCAGAGCGCTTCCGCAAAGGGAGGCAGCAGAGAGCTGAGGCCCCGCCCTTCCCTCAGAGGAAGGGCAAGCAGAAAGTCGATGCCTCAGTCAGCGCCGGTCACCAGGTGGGGTTTCAGGAGCCTCAGCGCATCATGAAGACGGTGCACAACGGTGAGGACTTCAGCTCCGGTGATGACGAGCCGGGGCAGTAGCTGACTGCGGCTATCCCGGGAAGTCAGTGGAGACTGCACTGCTGTGGTATCAACCTTGGAGGAACGCCAAGTAGTCACAACAGCCCAAGCTCCAGCCCCGACGGTGCAGAACCGGGCCAGCTCCACCCGAGTGCACGCCTCCGTGCCTCGGTCGTACCTCCTAGGGGCCGCCCAGGGTCTGTCAACCCCTTCAAGACCTTGCCAGAAGGGGAAAGACGCATTGGATCTCCCAAGAAGAGTCCGGTTTCTCCTACCCCTTGAAGGCCTTAGCCAGAAGGGGAGGGTACCCCGGGGCGCCCAGGAGAAGCCGCGCAGGACCTGGTCCAGCGTGAAGATGACAACCTCAGTGGAGACTGCACTGCTGCGATATCAACCTTGGAGGAGCTCCAAGTAGTCATAGCAGCCCAAGCACCAGCCCCGATGGTGCAGAACCAGGCCAGCTCCACCCGAGTGCATGCCTCCGTGCCTCGGTTGTACCTCCTGGGGCCGCCCAGGGTCTGTCAACCCCTTGAAGGCCTTGCCAGAAGGGGAAAGACGCCTTGGGTCTCCCAAGAAGAGTCCGGGTCCTCCTACCCCTTGGAGGCCTTAGCCAGAAGGGGAGGGTACCCCGGGGCGCCCAGGAGAAGCCGCACAGGACCTGATCCAACGTGAAGATGACAACCTCGTCGACGAGGCTCGGCTGCAGGTAACACCCCACAACGCACGGTCTCGTTTGGCGCTCTAGCACTACCGCCAGAGGACCAAACGCATCAGGGACCTGCAGGAAGGCAACCTGGTGTCGCGGCACACACTTTCCCGTAAAGTACCTATAAACTCTACCCCAGCCGGGAAGGTTCCTTCCGAGTCACGAAAGTTGCCGTCCCAGGTACACATGCCTTTCAATCGAGTATGGGATCCGTTCCCAAAACCCTTGGCATGGAACAACACTGTAAGTCCTACCTCCTGAGCGTTAGTAGAACAGGGCCATACCCTTCTGTAATAAATCCCATAGAGTTTAGGAGTAGCGCTTGGGAAAGCTAAGTCTCAAGGGACGGTCCAGGACTACGTTCAGCTTGGCCTGGTTCCGACCCTAAGCGCGTAGAGTCTTGCTTCCCTTCTTAATGAGGTGGGTCGTTGCCCCCATGTACAGCCATACTTCCCCCTATGGGCATTTACACAGAAACCTGTTCTATTTCACTCTCTCTCATGTGCTCATTTAAATTACGTATTAATTTTTATGATCGCACTCTCTATGTATGTTGATCGTACATCTAGCTCCCTCTCTCCCGCGCTCATCCATAGTCAGCATTTGCTATCCTACCAAAGGCGGCCGCGCTTGAGGCACCTGCCGATGGCCAGGTGGGTCTCTCGGGCCTCCCCCAGTCAGGTGTTGCGGTGCCAGTCGGTCACCTCCAGGAAAGGCCTGCGCCGTGCATGGGGGGTCCAGGGTGCGTATCGCGCTTAGCCGGCTCTGTGCCTAAAGCGTGCGCATCCTGCCCTCCGGAGGTCCAGGGGAGTACAGCCGCTTTGCCTGGTTCCGTACCCAAAGCCTGTGCACTCTGCTTCCCCGGCGCACGGTCCGGTACTAGGGATCAGACGATCGTACCCGGACCTTGGAGGGAGCCGGAGCCCCGGTATCTCGCGCACAGAATTGCCCAAGCCCCGTATAACGGATTAGGATCGTAAGCCAAATAAGACTAAGAGACGGGAGGGGGGGACCCCCCGAGGAGAATTACGTTTCCTCTACCTGTGTGCAGGACCTCTAGGTTACAGCAATGGGGGCTGCATGAAGTGGGGGGCAAGGAGCTACCAACTACTCCAGCATATGATCAGAAGGTCCGGGTCCCGCCCCTTTCACACGGGTGAGGCCCGAAGGCCCCACGTGTCCAGCGGGCCCGAAGCTCCCACCTACGCAGAGGGGGGCTCCAGGCTCGCCACGTGGCTGGCGGAAATCGGACCTCCCCCTCTGGGGGGGGGCTCCGAAGGCCTCACGTGTCCAGCGGGGCCGGAGCTCCCGCCTCCTCAGGAGGGGCTCCGGACCCGCCGCGTGGCCGGCAGAAGCCGGACCTCCCTCTCTAGGGGAGGAGCTCAGAAGGCTCCACGTGTCCCGCAGGGCCGGACCCCTTCTCCTTAAAAGGGAACTCCGGGCCCGCCACATGGCCGGCAGATCCGGACCTCCCCATGGGGCGAGCTCCGGAGACCTCCGGGGTCCTTAATACAGTAAGGACCCGGAGAAGGTGCCTGTGCAGAGCTTCGAGATTGGTAAAGGCCTCTGAGTGCCTTGCGGAGCTAAGGACTCGGCCAGGCAAAACCATGAAGAAGACAAAAAGCATCACAAGCACAAACATTCAAGAGAGTCTATTTATTCATGGCTCCACGAGCTGGTCTACAGACTCGATAAAAAGAAAGAAGCGAGTCCTAGGGGCCTCCTGGCTCACGTCGGAACCTAGAGGCTACAAGGGCGGCCACTTCCCCGACTTCGTCCCTGGCCATCTCCTCCCGCTCCGCGGCAGGACCGTCTTTCATTGGCTCTAGTGAGAAGGAAGGGTCCCGGCTCTTGAAGCAGGCCAGCACATGCGTGGCAACCTCCAAGGCCAGGACCCGTCCCTCTGCCTCAAGCTCGCTGGCAACCACTGAGTTCAGCCTGCTCAGCTTGGCACCAAGTGACTCCAGTGCGGGAATCACTTCAGCCACCTTCAGCGCAGGAGCCACCGCCTTCACCGGGCTGAAGCCGAGAGGGACCAAGGCGGACCCCGCCTGGTCGATGAAGCTCAAAACTGCACGGGCCTCGGAGGAATGTGAAGCCAAGAGCTCCTCTACCTCGCGGCGGGCTGCTTGCAGGGCGTCACGGCTTCCCTCGGAGGACTCCTTCTCCCTGGCCGCCAGGGAGCTTTCCCGAAGGCGAAGAGACTGGGCAAGCCGCTCCAACTCAGAAACCCGGAAGTCGGCAGCCAATTCCCGATCCAGGATCGCCTGGCGTTCGCGGGAGACCTGTTCCTCCCTCATGGCCAGGTCTGCCTTCCGGGCCTCTATCTCCCTGGCCCGAGCTCACAGGTCAGCCTCGCCCGCCGCCAGCCGCGCGGCGACCCTCTCCGCCTCGACTGCCGTGGAACGCTCCCGATCCTCAACGGTGAGTTTACGGCGCTCCAATAGCTGCTGTATCTCCTCCGCGGCAGAGAGACTCTCCTCGGCCCGGGCGTGTGCCTCAAGGGCCTCCCTGTGGAGCCGTCGCATTTCGGCGTCCAGGCGGTCAACAGACCGTTTCAGCCGGTCGAGGAGCGCTTCCCTGAAGTCAAGCGACTCCTACCTGGAATCGAGCTCGCCCTTGACCTTCGCGGTCCGCTCCTGCAAAAGGTTCCCCCAGATGAGGAGGCGATCTATTTCAACCGTATGCTCCTCCCGCTCACGACCAAGTGCGGCCAAGACCTGCTGGACGCTCGCTTGGGCGAGCGCGAAGGCATCCGCCAGAGGCAGTGGGGTAGCAGAAGCCGGAGCAGCACCCCCGACCTCCTCCATCACATCATCCTCAAGAGTAGGCGAGGCACCAGCAACCGGGATGAGACGCCGGTCAGGAGAAGCTGCGCCGGGACTCCGACAGCCGGACCCCGACGAGTGGGAGAAGTCGACGCTGAAGTAGAAGCTGGGTCGCCTGGTACAGGGTTGACCTGCGCTGGCTTAGGGGCCGCGGCAGCCGTCTCGGCAGGAGAAGATGACGCTGCCGAGGAATCCGGGCACGCTGGGACAGGAGAAACTCGCGCTGGCTTGGGGGCCACGGCAGCTGTCCCTGTTTCTGAGCGCAACGGTGCCGATTCCCCACCAGCCGGGGACGGCCGAGAAGCCCAAACACTCCAGCGGGCCTTGAAACCCGACTTTCGAGCCAGGGTAGGATCCCAAGAGCACGCCGTCATCACTGACGGCCGCTCCGCAGTCGCCTGGACTGGCGGAGCAGGGGATGCCCCAGAAGCTCCCCTCGACGCATCAGCCCGGGGCCTCTTTGTGTCGCCACCGGAAGGAGTGCCATCTCTAGGAGCAGGAGGTGCAGGCACCCCACATCCCCGACTTGGCACAGATGCCGCCACTGGAGGAGATCGAGCGCGTTTCTTCTCTGGTGGCGGGTTGGAAGCCATGACGAGGGAGGACTCAAAGGCACAAGAGTCCAAGGAAAAGCGTTGGGAAGTACGAAGGGAAGCCGTAATGTGGGTAAGATCCCCTTTTAAAACTTCCCAGATGCGATTCCAAATGACCCGAAACTCTTCGGATGCGCCACATCGGCAACCGCATCGGCTTCAAGACCGAGCGCCGATGACAGGTAGGCCCAAGCTGCCCAGCTGAAGCGGCGGGTCAAGGAGTCAGCCTCCCAAGAAGACGAGCCAGCAAGGCGCTCCGGCGGTTCCCGAAGAAAGCGCCGCAACGTGCAGAAGTGGTAGTCTTGGGAACCGCCGTAGTAAAAGCAACCATCAAGTGGGCGCACGCTCCCGCGATCCCACGACTGTTCGTGCTCCGGCAGTGGTCAATGCGGGACTTAGAGAAAGTGCGCGGAACAGAAGAGACGGAGGTCCCACCTCGGGCTCGCTATCTCCCCCGAGATGGGCCCGGGGGCCACTGTCGGTACCCGCGATATGGGTACCCCCGCGCACAGGGAAAAATGCCTTAGGATCTCGCCCTTCTCCGTAGGGAGAGCTCCGAAGGCGCCACGCGTCCGGCGGGGCCGGACCTCCCTCTCCTCAGAGGAGAGCTCCGGGCTCGCCACGTGGCCTGCAGAAGCCGGACCTCCCCCTCCGCGGGAGAGAGGTCCGAAGGCGCCACGTGTCCAGCGGGGCCGGACCTCCCTCTCCTCAGAGGAGAGCTCTGGGCCCGCCACGTGGCCGATAGAAGCCGGACCTCCCCCTCCGCGGGGAGAGATCCGAAGGCTCCACGTGTCCTGCGGGGCTGGACCTCCCTCTCCTGTGAGGAGGGCTCCGGGCCCGCCGCGTGTCCGGCAGAAGAGCGTTGCCTGCCCCCGAGCGGTAGGCAGCGGGTGTAAAGACGCCCCATACCTTGCCCGTACAAGGTATTCAAGGCCCGCGCCTTCCCAAGACGCGGAGACGCGGAGCACGCCTCTGTCAGGTGCCGTTGCGCCCAGTCGTATCATAGACTGGCGCGCGGTGTCAGTACCTGCCAGCCAATAAACACAGCGACAAGACATCCCATGTCGCCTCCGCCGTCATCAACCACTACGACTAGCGTGTGGCATGGGCAGGGCGGCAAGACGAAGACTTAGAAGCCTTCGCCAGAGACAACTACCGGTATAACTGCGGATACGATAGTCAGCAGGAAATCTCCCCGGGACCACATGTCGGGTCCCGGGCCCCCCTTGTAAGCCACACGAGCCTTGGACTATAAAAGGCTCGGGTAGGCAACGTTAGCAAGGGTTCGCACTCCAGCAACTCATACGCTAGGCGTAACTCATCCTCAAGCTCAGGACTCCGGTTCTGAGCAACAAGCAATACAGCGAGCTCCTCAGCTCACCGTGGACGTAGGGTTTTACGCTCCGGCGGCCCGAACCACGTAAAACTCACCGTGTCAAGCTCCTCCTTAACTCGTCCCTACGCTTAAGCTCTCCGCAAGTGACTAGCCCCTCCGAAAAAAGAACCTCTGCGGGCTGCCCAGAGCAGGCCCGGGGGAAGTGTCGACCATACACTTCGACAGTTTCCGTTTACACATATCAGAAGTCTTGACATCTTGAGCGTCTCCAACTAAGTCATCGAGTCCTACACCAGGCTCGATGATAAACGAGTCTGGCAACTCTTCTTCTTGGTAAACATCGTTAACCTCATCAGTATCATGGTAACCATCATCTCCTAGAGTGTATAACCGTTCATGAGGATTCACCTTATGTACCACCCACCAAGCCTTGAGTTTTTTGCATGGATAAGGTAGATAATACACTTGCTCCACTTGGTGTGCAAGAACAAATGAATCATATCCTCGTAGTCGTTCGTTGTGTTTGACTTCCACCATGCCAAATTGGTTTAGTCGAGTTCCATGATTGATATCGAACCAATCACAGTCAAAGAATACTGCTCTAAGATCCTTATTCCCGGCAAAAGCAAATTTAAGGATTTTATTAATGATTCCATAATAATTAGTTTCATGTCCTTGAGAGTCGACTGCCCTCGTCACAACTCCGGTATTATATGTTGCCGCGAGAGGAAGAAGAGATTCAAATTGAGTTGTACGGAATCGAAAGCCATTAATGTCATATCAACCGTAGCTCCTAACTTTAATCAATCCATAGGATAGTTGTTGCAAGTCTTCATGAACGTCGGTATCTTTCATGGACTGTTCAAATATAAAGTTATAAGAAAACCGTGTAAATACACGTAACTTATAAGAATACTTTGTAAATTTTGCTAAGTTAACGAGAAAATGTTACATGATCTCGAAATCAGGATAGGAAATTAGGTCCTCCTTTTCTTCCTTCCCGTTACATCACTTCTACTTGTTTGCTTGTAGGTTGATACCTATGTGTCCAATTTTGCTTGTGGAACTCACTGTACAAAAAGAAAAGCTTTTTAGAATAGATGTGTTACAAAATACGTCGATTAGCATAAATGTAAGATAAACACTTACTCGAAATATTTGTCCATCTGATCTATATTCGCGTACATGTAGAGGAAAGCAGCACTCCTTTCTTCTGCGGTAGAGTTGTATGAAGTGGAACTACCAACAGTAGTGCCTCTTGTTGCAAAAAATAGAGAGATCGCTACAAGGAGATTGCTCATCCATATTGTACCGCATTGCCGAAGTGTTGACATTGTTTTCCTCTGCAAAGTAAACACTTGAAAAGTATCCTACTTCTTTAAGAGTAAATGCTTCGGCGATGCATACTTCTACCTTTGCCCTGTTATGAACCATTGGTTTCAGATATCTTAGTGCTCTTTCAATATGATACATCCACCTATACTGCATGAGACCTCCAACTTTAGCATCAAATGGAAGATGGATGAGGAGATGTTGCATTTGATTGAAGAACCCTGGAGGAAACAATTTTCCATGTTACATAATAGTACCGGTATCTCCTTCTCCAATTTATGCATCATCTCTATCGTGGTTTCTTTTGCGTAGAGCTGTCTATAGAAGTGACTAAGCTCGGCTAGCACCTTCTACACCGCATCATCAAAATAGCCCCGAAACATAACAGGTAGAAGTTTTCCATAATTATGTAATAATCATGACTCTTCAACCCTGTCAGCTTTCCTATTTTGATATTTACGACTCGTTTCAGACCAGCTGCGTAACCATCTGGGAATTTCAAATTTTTCAACCATTTGAGTACTTATTTCTTTTCTTTAGGTCGAAGACAGAAAGAAGCACGTGGTTTAGCACCACTTTCAGAGAGCTCAAGAGTTGGACGGTTTCAAAGCTCTGCCAGGTCCTTTCGAGCCGTTATATTGTCTTTCATTTTGCCCGTCATGTCCATGCATGTGCTTATGGTACATTCGTCCATATTACGCTCTTGATGCATGATATCAATGTTGTGCATTATTATCAACGACTTCACATATGGTAGCTCCCATAGTCCACATATATGAGTCCAATTGTTATCCTCTCCGTAACTGATAAAATATCCAGGACGTCCTTTTTCTGGCATCAGTTTGTCCAGCATATCAGCTATTTCTGATCCGTTTAGACGTTTCGGTGGCCCTTTAGTGACAACGGTGTCTTTTTTAAAGACATTCCTTTGTTGCCTAAATATGTGATTTGGAGGCAGCCAACGTCTGTGACAATCGAAGTAGCATATCTTTCCTCCATGAGTAAGTCGAAAACAGTCCATGTCAGAAGCACATATCGGACACGTCAAACGACCATGAGTGCTCTATCCATAAAACATACCGTATGCCGGAAAATCATGGACGGACCACAAATAATCAGCTCGAAGGTTGAATTTCTGCTTCTTGTAATAGTCATACGCTTTGACTCATGTCCACAACATTTTCAATTCTTTGATCAGCGGTTTCAACATCACGTTGAGACGTGGCCCAGGATGATCCGGCCCAGGTATAATGAGGCTAAGGAACATGAACTCGTACTTCATACAAAGAGCTGGTGGTAGGTTGTACGGAATGACAAAGACGGGCCAACAGGAGTATGGTGTGGCGTTTGTACTGAACGGCGAGAATTCATCTGTCGCGAACCCGATGCAAACATTTCTCGCATCATGACTGAAGTCTGGATCGAACCAGTTAAGCGTCTTCCATACCTCACCATAGGCCGGGTGTATCATGACTCCATTGTTCTGATGATGAGGACATCTCTCCTTTGCATACAATGCAAGGACCGATCACTAGAGCACGTGCACGACAATTGGATCTCCAGGTACGTTCTAACCTTGTCAATTATTTTTCAGAACTTACGCTTGTTTCCATGCATGTTTTATTGATTAGGAACAATGGAGAGGACCAGCAGGGGCTGGGAGGAGTCCAAGGAGGAGGAGATAGGACGTGCACATCAAGGAGGAGCCCAAGTACAACTCGACTTCGACTCCACCTCGGGTTCCAGGAGCTGCCTTCACCAAAACTGACGTCCCGGACACATATGGAGTCGGATTTGCACGTTCTATATATGGTCGGAACCGTGATTTCATAAAGCTTCCAATGGAACCAGCCCCACCTCAAATTTCCTTTTAAGTTGACAGGAATCAGCGAAACAAGTGAGCGTCCAGAATCTGTCCGGTGCTGCATCACCGCCTTTTGGGCTGCTGGCCCGTGTATCGTGTGGAAGCCCATTAGGGTTGCGTCCAGGGGTCTTGCACGCTGCTAAACTCCTTTTTATACAGTAGCCGTCACCACATTAGGGTCGGGTTTTGCTTAGTTACAATCTGTCATTGAACAGTGTCGCTAATCATCGGTTGTGAGACCCCAAATTCGTGATCAATTCAGTTTTGATTGCAACTTCTCTGTTCTTGCTTGTGTTCTTGATTGCGCTTGCAGGGATAAGCCTTCATGGCGAGGTCATTCGTGTGACACGGGTGATAACCAATGGAGCAGCGGGGTAGTGATTGCGGGGTTTCGTTCGTTCGGAGCCTTGGATGATCAACGTCGAGATCTCCACCCAATCAAGTTTACCCTACCTCTCGGAAGATCGGGACTCATCCTCCTATCAATTGGTATCAGATTGTGGGGACCACCCCGTGGTTCACCCACTCCAGGATCGCATAGGGTGGTACCGTACGATGCGGCACCCAACAGCACACACGAAAAGAATAAAGAACAACATACAAACTTTTATTTGATATAAAATAGCGGAAGTCTTTTACAAAATATAACTATACAGCGTAAGTAATGTACATTAGTAGCCTCTCATCCTAACTATGCAAAAGTGCAGCCGTCCAGCCCGGGGACGCTACACACTAGCAGCATGGAACCGGAGAAATCACGGCGGCGTGCAGGGCTCCATCTCGGCCGTGTACCCTGACGGGGGCATCGCCTCATCCTCGGAACCCTCCTCATAGCTCTCACCTGCATACATCTCAAATATTGCAACCGTGAGCACGATGGCTCAGCAAGGCTTAACCGTCTAACCTAGGCATGGAACTCTACATGCAGGGATATGTAAGATAGGAAAAAGGACTTTGCGTCAAAGACACGCCTATAAGTTGATCCTTGCTTTCAGTTTTATAGCAGCAGATTCATGTGCCTTAGGCAGCCCTCACATCAAAGTCCACAATCAAACAAGAAACGCTTTCCTCCGATGTGGTGATGCCCAAAGCGGAAAGTAAACTTAATTAGCTCTACATCTACAGCAGACATGGTTTCCAAAACATTAAGCTATCATCACAGCATATTATCATTCAACTGGCTTATTTCACTTCTTACTACGTCATAAAACAGTGAACAAACGGTACTCAAATAACCGCGAGGGACGGTGATTGCAATCAAGATACACCCGGATAACACGTTGCATACACCCACTTTCAGAAGCGTGATTCCACATCCCTTCCTACTCTGTTGTATGCAACAACCTTTCAAAGGCAACCCAAATGCCGAACCGGTCCATCCGTAACGGGTAGGAGGTCCCCGCGTGGAGCGTGACTGTGCCCACCGGCAGATTTACACCTTGCTACCCTCAACCCACTCCTATTTACGGTTGGATAAGCCTCGACACCCAGGTTAACCAATTACATCGGTTTCCTGGTTCCCATATGTCAGTATGCATCCGGTACTGTTCGATACTTGTCCAGCAGGGCCGCACACGGACGGTCCTCAACCGACACCAACAGGGCTACGCACGTGAGACCTCCGCTCACTGCTTCCTATCCCCCCTGCTGGGTCTCATTTTCACCACTCTTAAGCCATTTTCTATTCTGACCAAACCGTGTGATAAACCTTACCTCGCGAGTAGATTCCAACTACTCGACTTCTACCGAGATCCTAAGCATATTAGCATGGCATTCTCTACTCGTCGAGTCTGTAAGCTACCCAACCCTTCATAGGATTTAAAAGG
Source organism: Neostapfia colusana (assembly GCA_030760725.1). Lineage (NCBI taxonomy): Eukaryota > Viridiplantae > Streptophyta > Magnoliopsida > Poales > Poaceae > Neostapfia > Neostapfia colusana. The sequence goes on along the minus strand of JASWHV010000010.1, from coordinate 907,396 downwards.
TTATGCAAGTGGGGTTTCAATCACCTTAACTCTAATGCAAACATTCACCCTAGACATAAGTGATACAAATAAAGAATTTCATAAAAGGTACTTAAGTGCAAACCGGGGCTTGCCTGGTTGCAAGTTAGATGGAAAGTCAACTTCAGGTGGCAGGATGTCCAAAGGCTCCGGTGCGTCCTCAACTTCGGTCACTAAATGAAATGTAGCAAAATAGATGTATAAGTATTAAGGATTTATAAGAATTGAACTACTATTCATAGCTATTGCTGTTTAGGATCCTTAATTGGCTTTGGGATTTTTATAGTAGATACTAGATCCTCTAAGGATGATTTGAGCCAAATTTGGAGACATGTCATTGCACAATGTAGTCTTTAAAATTTCTACAAGTACAATACTTCTCTGAATTTTTGAGCCCAATTCAGGAGCTTTGACATAGCTAATAGTGGAAGATATGATTAGGGTAAGTCCATGGTTCTAGCAAAATTTGTTTCACCATTTTTGGAGCTACCATCAGAGAGATATGAATTTTTGAAGTTGGACAGGAGTTCTGAAAAGTTTCTGTTTAAATTTGAATTTCCATATAAAGGCTCAACTTTGGAAGGTAATTTGACCTAGCAAATGAACTCCAATGAAGCTCAAATTTTTACTGGAAATCATTAATGTCATGAGGAACTTCCTGGCCAAATTTAAAGAATTTCCATAACAGAGATATTCTGGACTAAGTTCCCAAAGATTTAACTTTGATGAATCTTGGAGAAATATCCAGAGATCTTCAGATCAATTTCTTTGCATTTATGCAAAGTACTGACTGATATAAATCCAACAAAATTTGTTTCACAAATTTTGGACATCCCTACAGAAAGTTATGGAGGTATGAAGGCTGAACCATTTTTCTAGAAATCAATTCTATGATTTTTAGCTAATTTATTTAATCCTGAGATAACCTACTGATTAAGCCCTCTAAATAATCTCCAAAAATCCTAAAATTTTTACTGGAGGTCAGGCACTGTGAAAAGGACTAGCTGCCCAAATTTGGGAATATTTCATAAAGAATTGCTCCTGTAATAAATCCCTAAAGGATTTATAAAAAACAATTCTACAGAAATTCCTGGGCATTTTCGTAGCATGCAATTTGTTTCTCTGTGAAGTAATCCTCCTAAGGATTCCAACAAAATTGGTCTCACCTTTTTTTGAGTTGTCTACACAAAGTTATGGATTTTTGAAACTTGACTAGCTCTCTGTTTGAAACCTACACAGAGACTTAACAGGGGGCCCACTCGTCAGGTCCTTCTTCAACCTCCCGCCAGAGACGCGCGTGCACACTAGCTCAAATCGTGGCATGGCTCCTTCTCCCTCATTTCTCCACCAAATTAGTTCCAGTTGCGCCCTACATGCTCCTGGGAACAAGGCGCAGCTGCCGGGTAAGGTTTCCACGCATGAAAACGGCCGAAAACAGGCCGGCACCGGTGGGGCGGCTCTGCATCAACGTGTTCTGGCGCGTCCGAAGCTTCTCCCAGCGAGCTACCTTGCCCTAAAGCATCACCAATGATCGGGGAACATGGAACGCAGGCTAAACCTTGCAGCAAATGGCCGGAACATAGGGTTCACCGGAGGACTGACCCGTTTTTGCCGCCGCCGGCGATTTCTCGTCGCCCGGGGCCTGTGGTGGACGGTTTGATGCGTTCTTTGGCATGGGAGGGCACTAGGATCACTAGTTTCTGTGGCTTGAATTGTAGAACCGATGATCAACCACGTTGGACGAATTTACAGTTTTGGATTGGGGCTGTTCTTCACGTGTACCGGCGCCAAAACTCAAATTTCGGCGAGACAGCGACGGGGAAGGGCAAGGGGACTGTGGTAGCATGATCTACACACCTTGGCGCACCTTAGGGAGGTGTTGGACGTGCGGAAGAGGCGTTGGAGCGGCTGGAACTCGAGGAGCAGTGAGGGGCGACGTGCTCTGTTTCCTCCCGGTGAAAAACAGGTTGGGCACTGCGAGAGGAGCTCGGGGATGAACTGAGGAGCGGTGGAGCACGTTGAGGAGGTGCCGGTGCAGCTCCTAGGGCCATCAACCGGACTCCACGGTGACTGGAAGGTGGCCGGGCTGAGGCAGCAGGGAGCGGCGCTGTTTCAGTCGAGTGACCGCGTGAGAAGACTTCCTCTGCCGTGGGTTTGCTCGGGTAAGGCAGAGAAGAACCATTTGATGTGTGCAACTCGTGACCTTTAGCAAGCAGATAAGAACAGGGACATGAACCAACTCGGGAAACCAACAAACAGGCAGCTCGCTGAAGCTCTACCCCCTTCAGTGGCAAGCCCACACAGAAGAGAAATCAGATGGTTATCTGTTTCTATGACATGCGGGTCCCACCGGCAGTCTCCCTCCTAAACAACAGTGGCTCTCAAATTAAAATTTCGAATTTGCAGAAAATTCCACAAACTGAATTTGATTACCGGGAGTTAACCTTCCGTTAGGTTCAAAACTCTAAATTGGAGCTCTTGGTTCAGTTCGTGTGTGAGGGGAAAATAACGCCCGGGGTTGCTATTTTTGTGAGCGAAATATTACGCCGGAAGCTACTCAATCCCCCGAGCTGGTCACCAGCGCGACGCGACAGAAACAGCGATGAGGTGGCCTCCGCTTGCAGCTCAGTTGGTGAGTGAGAGGATCAGGCCGCGAGGTGTTAAAGCCACGAGCAGGTCGCCAGCTCGATGCAGGAAGCTGGAGGTGGCTGCCCTCGGTGGCGCTCTGAGGAGGCTCGGTTGGTGTTCGACACCGAACAGAGAAAGTCTTCGGGAGCAAGTTAAAGCAGCACAATGACATATGGGGTCTACCCCCTTTACTCCTCTTCTTATCCTCCCAACGTTTCCCAAAGGTCTTCATTCATGTAAATCCCCTCAATCTGATATTTCGGGAGTTTACACGTGGGCCAAAATTTGACTCAACCAAATCCAGTGTGAAGTTCACTTTCAAATTTGAATTCAGCTCACATTTGGAAATGATCATGTTTAACTCCTTTTTAGCCCACTCTGAAATCAGAATGTGGTCACCCTGACTTTCCTCGTATTCAAAGATTTGAGGATACATGTGTGCTCCAAATTTTTGGCAGCAACTTGAGGGGAACAATTAAGTTCAAATCTAAATTTAAACTCCCCCTTACATGTGAGAACTTTACACATGGTGTTTAATCCAACCTTGGCTAAACACCTTCAAATGAATGTCAGAGCTCGTTTGGTGGGACACCCATGTGCATCATCACGTGTACAAAAACTTTTGTAAGTCCCATTTTCATGCATTCCAACACAAATAGAGATCAACATTCACTTTATTGACTTTGCATTTTTGGGACTTTTACACAGATTTCTAGATTCACCGTGAGGTATACTTGTGTGCCCTTTAGATTTATTTTGTTTCAGTCCTATCGTCCATAAAAAGCCACAAAAAATTTTTAGTTTCCCTGACCTACAACCCCCGCTCAACCTTTTGCACAATTTAGTTTCGGAGTCCGTAGTTCTGAGTTCGTGTCCTAGGTTGAGTCTGGTTGCTGGTTTAGATTTGTTTTGGTTCAGTTTTGTTTCTTCCATCCGCTGCCATCTACAAAAAACCAATCTACAAAAAAATTCCATCCACCGATTCGTTTCTGTTGCAGTTTCCACCACCACCAAAACCTGATTCGGGGTATCCTCCTTAAAACGGGCATAACTTTTCGCTCGTAACTCCGATTGAGGCGCATTTTTTTCCCGGAAAGGTCTCGAAAAAGTCCACATACGATACACCAGCTACGCCGGTCACGGCATTTTAAAAAAAATTAAGAAGGCCCTCGTTTCGAACTCCGAAGCTCCAGCACCAGTTTTTCCAATCGCTCCTGAATTTGTGCCGATCTCATCTTTCATCGGTTTGAGCTAATACTTGCTGCTGTTTCTATCCTTGTGCCCCTGGTTGAGAAAAAAAATCAAAAAAATAAAGAGAAAAAAAAGATTTTGATTTCTACTAGTGCTTCAAGACAAAAACAGGAGGCTAAGGGGTTTTCTAGTTGTGCTATTTCTGTGTGAGTGCTGGATACTTGCTGATATTATCCTTGTTGTCATCATCATTCATCCTTGTCCTTGCTTGTTGCCACAACTGTTCTAATACATTTTTAGGCTAGCAACTAGGTGAAATTCTTTGGGCACTTATTCAGCATTGCTATCTGTTACTAACTTGTGTGCCACATACATATACTGCATTTGAGCCTTCCTAGCTCCACCTTCTCTCGAGCAGAACAGATAACCTTTGCAATCACACCCACTCTCTGCTTGCTTCAACCCGGTCACCGTTGGCCACCTGCAGTGCTGGTAAGAAACTTGTAAGAGCGGGGTAAGACGCATCTTACTGATCGATTTTCCACCCTCTTCGGAGAGCGTAGTAATAGGGTTTTTCATGATCTTTTTGTCTTCGTTTCTGTTTTGTACTAACAATGATAGGAAAGAAGCCTATGGATAAGATCTCTGGTTCTACACCTCCGGATGATGATGAGTGCGTGTCCCATATGGAACTAAGGGACATGATGCGGGCAATGACCAAAGCTTTCAACAATTACCATACCACTACAACAGCCACCTTTCAGAGGCTCCATACAATTGTTGCTGGTCTGACCACACGGTTGGACGAGATGGAGACTCGTCTTCCCCAACAAGCTACACTCTCTATCATCCTTGATGGTGATGCACATGCTCACTACGACACAGAGGATGACTTCAATAACGATGAGGTTGATGCACAGCAGCGTCGTCGCCCTCGACAAAATCTTCAAGGTATGGGAGGTAGACCACGTCCTCATGTTCCTGAACAAGATAATGATCCTTATGCTAAGATTAAGTTTTCTATTCCAAAATTTTATGGATTTTATGATGCTGAGACTTACTTAGATTGGGAGATGACGGTAGAACAAAAATTTAGCTCGCATCTTGTTCCTGAGCGACATAGAGCTAGACAAGCCACTAGTGAGTTTAAAGGTTTTGCTATAATTTGGTGGAATGAACTTATCAATACACGTAATGCACCACAGACATGGGATGAGTTAAAAAAAGAGATGTGCGCTAGGTTTGTTCCTCCTTCATATAGACGTGATCTTCTTAAGAAATTGCAATGCTTTGATCAGGGTGACATGACTGTCCAAGAGTACTATCAAGAGTTGCAGAAAGGTATGCTTCGTTGTGGGGTAGTTGAGGATCAGGAAGACCAAATTGTTAGGTTTTATGGGGGCTTGCGGCGTGAGATCCAGGACATAGTTGACTACAAGGAATATCATTCTATTCAACGTTTATTTCAACTTGCTATATTAGCAGAAAAAGAAGTGCAGGGTCGCCAACAGCAGTGGTGGAACAACACCTTCATGCCACGACAATTTCCGGTGCCATCCAAAGCAGCGCCCTCCTCGAGCGTACGTGCTTCTACACCACCCTCCACGAGTGTTGTACGCAGCAGCATCACACCTTCTACATCACGGGGACAAGATAACAGCAAGTCCCAGATGCCTCCAGGTGTTGCAGCAAAGGCGGCTGCACCCAACACTTCGACAAGTCACAGCTCCGACATCAAGTGCCACTGCTGCCAGGGACTTGGCCATATGCAACGAGATTGCCCCAGCAAACGGGCGATCATTGCCACTGCTGATGGTAGGCATGTTAGTGCTTCTGATATTGAAGATGAAAATATTATTGCAACTAACATTTCAGGTTTGGATGATGGTGCTGAGGAGATTCTTGGTACATCTGCGACAAACAACTATAGGACTTTGATTGTGCAGCGAGCTTTGAGTGCCATGGTTCGAGAGGACGACAACCGCCAACGTCACAACCTTTTCAACATGTTTCTCGTCGTCAAGGACTGTCGTGTACATACCATCATTGATGGTGGTAGCTGCAACAATTTAGTGAATGTTGAGGTGGTCAAGAAGCTTGGATTGACCACACGGGAGCATCCCCACCCTTATCACATTCAATGGTTTAACAACAGTGGTAAGGTTAAGGTAACACAAACAGCAAGGATACATTTTTCTATTGGTTCTTATCATGATTTTGCTGAATTTGATGTGGTACCTATGGATGCTTGTTCTCTTTTGTTGGGACGTCCTTGGGAGTTTGATACTGATGCTATTCACCATGGTTGATCTAATAAGTATACTCTCATGCATAAGGGCAAGAAAATTGTGTTGCTTCCTATGAGTCCCACTGAAATTGTACAATTTGAGCAGGAGAAAAAGAATAATGCTAAGCAAAAGGGTGTTTTCAATTCTGAAATTCAGCAACCTATTAAGTTGAAAAATCCTATTTTGCTTGCAACTAAATCTGATCTTGATGATTTATATGCCTCTAATGGAACTTGCTATGCTTTAGTGTGCAAACATGCTTTATATTCCATTGAGGATACATCCATTGTCTTGCCACCTGTTGTTGCTAACCTTTTGCAGGAATATATGGATGTTTTTCCATCAGAGATACCCCCTGGATTACCACCTGTGCGAGGCATTGAGCACAAGATTGATTTGGTTCCAGGGGCGAGCTTGCCAAACCGTGCTGCCTACAGGACCAACCCTGACGAGACTAAGGAAATTCAGCGACAAGTCCAAGATCTTCTGGACCGCGGGTACATTCGTGAGAGCCTTAGTCCTTGTTCTGTTCCTGTTCTTTTGGTTCCAAAAAAAGATGGCACTTGGCGCATGTGTGTTGATTGTAGAGCCATCAATAACATTACCATTCGTTATCGCTATCCTATTCCTAGATTGGATGACATGCTTGATGAGTTGAGTGGTTCTGTTATTTTCTCCAAGATTGATTTGCGTAGTGGGTATCATCAGATTCGTACGGCTTTAGGTGATGAATGGAAAACTGCTTTTAAAACTAAATTCGGACTTTATGAATGGTTAGTCATGCCATTTGGTTTAACTAATGCGCCCAGCACTTTCATGAGGTTGATGAATGAGGTTTTACGTGCTTTCATAAATTTGTGGTGGTTTACTTTGATGATATCCTTATTTACAGCAAGTCATATGATGAGCATCTTGAACATTTGCGTGCTGTTTTTAATGTCTTGCTCGATGCACGTTTATATGGTAACCTTGAGAAGTGCACCTTTTGCACCGATCGTGTGTCTTTTCTTGGGTATGTTGTTACTTTGCAGGGTATTGAGGTGGACGAGGCAAAGATTGTTTCCATCACGAGCTGGCCACTTCCGACTACGGTCACACAGGTTCGGAGTTTTCTTGGTCTCGCAGGTTTCTACCGACGTTTCGTGCGGGATTTCAGCACCATTGCGGCACCTCTCCACGAGTTAACAAAGCATGGAGTGCCGTTTCGATGGGGACCAGCACAACAACAAGCTTTTGATGTTCTCAAGTAGAAGCTCACACAAGCACCATTGCTGCAACTTCCTGATTTTGAGAAGACCTTCGAGCTTGAATGTGACGCGAGCGGCATTGGTATTGGAGGAGTGCTAATTCAAGGAGGTAAACCTGTTGCCTTCTTTAGTGAAAAATTGCATGGGCCTTCGCTGAATTATTCTACATATGACAAAGAACTTTATGCTTTAGTGCGTGTCTTGCAAACTTGGTAACATTACCTATGGTCTAAAGAATTTGTCATACATTCAGATCATGAGTCTTTGAAGTATCTTAAAGGACAAGCTAATCTGAACAAACGTCATGCTAAATAGATTGAGTTCATAGAATCATTTCCTTACATCATTAAACATAAGAAAGGGAAAGACAATGTGATTTCTAATGCTTTATCTAGACGTTATACCATGCTGTCCCAACTTTCTCATAAAATCTTTGGTTTGGAAACCATAAAGAGGTTATATGCTACTGATTTGGACTTCAAAGATGCCTTTAAAAATTGTAGAGAGGGAAGAACGTGGCAAAAATTCCTGCTGCGTGAAGGCCTTCTCTACCGTGCTAACAAGATATGTGTTCCAGCTAGCTTCGTTCGTCTTTTGTTGTTGCGGAAAGCGCATGGAGGTGGTTTGATGGGACATTTTGGTGTTAAAAAGACAGAGGATGTGCTGACCGCTCACTTCTTTTGGTCACGAATGAGGCGTGATGTGGAGCGCTACGTTTCACGTTGCACGACATGCAACAAAGCTAAGTCTCGACTTAACCCACATGGTCTTTATATGCCTCTTCTGGTTCCTAGTGCACCTTGGGAGGATATTTCTATTGACTTTGTTTTAGGATTGCCTAGAACAAAGAGGGGGAGGGATAGTGTCTTTGTGGTTGTTGATCGTTTCTCTAAAATGGCTCATTTTATACCCTGCCACAAGACCAATAATGCTTCACACGTTGCTGATTTGTTCTTTAATGAGGTTGTGCGTTTGCATGGTGTTCCCAATACTATTGTTTCTGATAGGGATGCTAAGTTTTTTAGTCACTTCTGAAGAACTTTATGGTATAAATTGGGAACAAAGTTGTTGTTTTCTACTACTTGTCATCCACAAACTGATGGGCAAACGGAGATAGTTAATCGTACCTTATCTACTATGTTGCGGGTTGTTTTGAAAGACAATTTGAGGTTGTGGGAGGAGTGTTTGCCACATATTGAGTTTGCTTATAACAGGTCTATTCACTCCACAACCAAGTTAAGTCCGTTTATGGTAGTCTATGGTTTCAATCCTCGTGCTCCAATTGATTTGCTACCTTTATCACATACTGAAATTGTGAACTTAGATGCTACACAACGTTCTGATTTTATTCTTAAGTTGCATGAAACTACTAAGTTACAAATTGAAAAAATGAATGAAAAGTATCGCATTGCTGCTAGTAAAGGTAGGAAGGAGGTAAAGTTGGACCCCGGTGATTTGGTGTGGGTTCATTTGAGAAGAGATAGGTTCCCGGATTTGAGAAAGTCCAAACTCATGCCACGTGCTGTTGGACCTTTTAAGGTTCTTGAGAAGATAAATGACAATGCATATAAACTTGAGTTGCCTCCCGAGTTTGGGGTTAGTCCCACATTTAACATTTCAGATTTGAAGCCATACTTGGGTGAGGAAGATGAGCTTGAGTCGAGGATGACTCCAATTCAAGAGGGGGAGGATGATGAGGACATCTCTCCTTTGCATACAATGCAAGGACCGATCACTAGAGCATGTGCACGACAATTAGATCTTCAGGTACGTTCTAACCTTGTCAATTATTTTTCAGAACTTACGCTTGTTTCCATACATGTTTTATTGATTAGGAACAATGGAGAGGACCAGCAGGGGCTGGGAGGAGTCCAAGGAGTCAAGGAGGAGGAGATAGGACGTGCACACCAAGGAGGAGCCCAAGTACAACTCGACTTCGACTCCACCTCGAGTTCCAGGAGCTGCCTTCACCAAAACTGACGTGCTGGACACATACGGAGTCGGATTTGCACGTTCTATATATGGTTGGAACTGTGATTTCATAAAGCTTCCAATGGAACCAGCCCCACATCAAATTTCCTTCTAAGTTGACGGTAATCAGCGAAACAAGTAGGCGTCCAGAATCTGTCCGGTGCTGCGCCACCGCCTTTTGGGCTGTTGGCCCATGTATCGTGTGGAAGCCCATTAGGGTTGCGTCCAGGGGTCTTGCACGCCCTAAACTCCTTTTTATACAGCAGTCGTCACCACATTAGGGTCGGGTTTTGCTTAGTTACAATCTGTCATTGAACAGTGTCGCCGATCATCGGTTGTGAGACCCCAAATTCGTGATCAATTTAGTTTTGATTGCAACTTCTCTGTTCTTGCTTGTGTTCTTGATTGCGCTTGCAGGGATAAGACTTCGTGGCGAGGTCATTCGTGTGACACGGGTGATAACCAACGGAGCAGTGGTGTAGTGATTGCGAGGTTTCGTTCGTTCGGAGCCTTGGATCATCAATGTCGAGATTTCCACCCAATCAAGTTTATCCTACCTATCGGAAGATCGGGACTCATCCTCCTATCATCTCACGTACACCTTCTTTGTGTCATCTCATGTGTCTAGCCGTTCTTTTTTATAGAAATAGCCGCTTCAACAGAGATGTCATGGTTAAGTAACGAAGTTGCTTACATGCGACTTCTCTCATCATATTATCACCATCGTTATTAACAACTTTGACAAATCTTGATTCACCCCATTTTAAGCATTTCTTCTCTTTTGCATGCTCTTTCCAGAAAAGTATGCAATTGTTTAGAGACACATCAATCTTCTCATATTTCATATCTAGATCGGAAAGTAATTTCTTCGCCTGATACATATCTTTAGGTACTTTATGAGGTTGTGGAAGGATATCGCTGATCAATTTGATGAGGTCGTTGTAGCAGTTATTAGAAAAGAACTACTTAGACTTAATTGCCATAAGTCTAGTCATGAAACTGAAAAGGGTCACTTCAGTGTGTTCATGCAGCGGCTCTTCTGAAGCTCTGAGAAGCTTGAAGAACGCTTCAACCTCCGTTGTAGGAGGATCCTCCATAAACTCTGGTTGTATAGCTTCAAGCATCTCATCCATCCTATCAACCCTTGTGTTATCATCATTTTCCTCTTCCACTTCTTGTGCAGTTTGAGAAGTTGTCTCGCCGTGGATGGTCCACACCTCATAATGTGGCACGTAACTATTTCGTCACAAGTGTATCGAGACCGTCATTTTGTCCAAAAACTTGATTCCGACATTTCGTATATGGGCACCACACCTTACCGATCATTGACAATGAAAAAGCTCGATCTACAAAAGCATCTATCTTGGCGAACCACTCATCCGAGTGACCACCAGAACTGTTCTTCCAACCGGTATACATCCAACTACGGTCCTCACCCATGTTTGAATCTGCAGTTTAATGTCAAGAAAATTATAGTTACTTTATAATTTATTTATGTCACGGCCCTACATCTATTGGAAAGGATAGGTCCTAAACCCACCCAAGAGTGACTGAGAGGAACGTACTTATGACAAGACGCTGGGTCTAGATTCAGACAAAATTTTGGCAGCATAACCCTTCTGTTCTCCAAATCCACGCCCGAAAATGATGCAGCAGAGAACATTAGGGTTACGCTGTCAAAACTACATCCAAATCCAGACCCCGTGTCTCATCATAAGCACGCCCTCTTGGTCACTCCCGGGCTGTCCAAAAAGGGATAATTCCGAACCTACACGCGTCACATGCAGACGGGCCGGTTCGAAACGGATGACGTATATTGTATAGGTTTACGTCAATCTTTCATTTTTGAGTCATTTAAAAGAGAGAGGGGAAAGAACGAGAGAGAGACAAGGAAAGAACAAGATAGAGAAGGAAAGAACGAGAGAGAGACAGAGAAGTGGGTCAGACGTCCTAAGTTATGCCCTAAGAGGTGGCGTGGCGGGACGACGGTGGCAGCGCGGTGGTAGGGCGGCAGCGCGAGGCGGAGGCGGTGCGGCTCGGTGAGGGTGAGGCGGAGCGGTGGCGGCGGCAGTCGGCGGGTCGCGCGCGTGAGTGGGCCGCGCGCGCGGCCTGCGAGATGTAGGGTTATGTTCTTTATTTACGACAGTTTCTTAACTTACGGCGGTTTAGGTTTTAGCTGTCGTAAATAGTGATTAAATTCCGACGGTTTACTTACTTACGATGGCCAAGGTTCCGACCGTCGTAAGTTATACATTAAATTCCATCGGTCTTATTATTTACGACGGCTGAGAGCCAACGGCCACCGTAAGTTACCAAACTTACGAAGGCTACCACGGGCCGTCGTAAGTACGTTAATTTACGACGGCTGACCCACGTAAATAAATGCAACCGTCGTAAAATATTGATTTTCCTATAGTGATTAAGAACTCCGACGGCCTTGTTCTCTGACACAGATGTATAAAAAATCTTGGGACATGATCGGTTGGCTTCACAGAAACCTAAGAATTGCTAAACTAGTTGGCTACGGCGGCGGCGGCCATAGCCATGGCACCAACGGTGCTTCTTGATTGAAATCACACTGTTCTCAACGGTTGTCTCGGTGGCGGCCATGACCATTGACCTTTAAATGGCCCGTGTTAGGCCATATATGGGCTGTGTCGGTCCGAAGCCCGTCTATATTAAACTAAAATTACTAACTTAATAATCAATTAACTCAAAATTTTAAAATAAATATACTACTAACTTAATATTCAACTAAACAAAAATTAAGTAATCTAATTAAGTAATAAATTAAATCATTAACTAAACTAATTAATAAAAAACTAAATGAACTAAATTACTTATTAAATTAACTAAATTAATTACTAAATAAAATAAAATAAACTAAATTACTTAGTAAATGAACTAAATAAACTAAATTAATTACTACAACAACAACAACCAAGCCTTTATCCCAAGCCCGGGTAAAGGAGGAGGGGGTTGTGATAGGCTTGGCGAGCCAACAACTACACTTAGCCATTCTCATGGAAATGAGACCCAATAGAAACTAAATTAATTACTACACGAACTAAATTAATTACTAAATGAACTAAATAAACTAAATTAATTCCTAAACGAACTAAATTAACTAAATTAATTACTAAATAAACCGTACCTCGAAGTGGCGGCGAAGCGGGGCGGGCTTGGGGCCTAGCGGCGGAGGCGGGGAGGCGCACGACGGCGGCGCCCGGGCGACGGCGCGGCCGGGGGAGCACGGGGCGGCGCAAGCGGCGGGGCGGCGTGGGGAGGTGCGCAGCAGGGGCGGCGCAGGGGGGCGGGGGACCTTGGGGCTGCGGCGTTGGGGCGTTCCGCGGCGGCGGCGCTGGGGGCGGCGACGGCAGCGCTTGGGGCGGTGGCAGCAGCGGCGCGGGGTGGAGGCGCGGTGCGCGGCGGCGCTAGGGGCGGCGCGGGGCGGTGGCAGCGGAGGCGCGGTGACAACGGCGGCGGTGCGGGCTCGGGCTGAATGAGCCCGAGCCCACACCGGGGCGGTGGTTAAAATCCGCAACTTACGACGGTTGTAACCTAAGCCGTAGTAAGTTACTCTTAGTTTACGATAGCGCTCTAACTTACGACGGCTTAGGGATACGGCCGTCATAAGTTACACGTAACTTACGACGGGTCCCATAACTTACGACGGCCATAGGCCTAAGGCCGTCGTAAGTTAGTTTACTTACGATAGCCCACAACGACCGTCGTAGGTTAGGTTACTTAACTTGGTTGTCGTAATGTGTTAGGTTTCATGTAGTGATCACAAGGAGTCAAACTCGGATGGATGGTCCTCACACCTGGAGGTGCTAGCCACCAGCCTCTTGCCGGTTCTCATGCACATTATCTTCAAATTCTCTGTATTGGCAGATGTGATGTAAATCTCAGATGACTCGTTGTACTTACAAAGGTGTGTCCTTTTATGCGTGGTCCATAGATATTTCCTCAAACTTTATCCCAGTCCAAGTTTAGTCAAGTTCATTTCTCGGTCTAACTCGATCGATTATCCATCTACGACGATTGGGGTCATCTATGCATGGTAAGTTGGTGGGTTTTGTCAACAAAAGAAAAAGAGTAGGATGAAACAACTTGGGAGGATGCCACACGTGGATGCATGCACTTGGCAGAACACATCACAATCAACAGTTCAACACACCACTGGAGTCTGGACGTACAAGTTTCTCGAACCATCGATCATCGTCGTACCCCTTTTTTCATCAAACACAGTGCAGAAACTCATAAATATCGTGTTAGAAAAAAACTAATTTTATTTTTTTCTATTGCCGGTACAGGACCAATATAGTAATACATGTTTCTTCGAGATTTTTTTTGTGATTATCGGAAATTTGGAACACTCGTCGTTAGTGGTACCGACACGAGTACGACGTGCCCTTTCTCGAAAGTTAGACCTGACCTTAAACGTGGTCGGAAAGCAGAGAAGATTTATTAGCAGATCCTTGCACAGCAGCAACATGCCCAAGTGGCCACTGGATTCAAGCACGTTTATGGGTGCTCTTTCGAGGAACAAGCCTTGGCCCACAACGGCTTTTCTGTTCGTTCATCTTCTCTTAGTCATGTCTTTTTGAATGAGACATTGTTCTGTTATTTGGATATCTAATCGTCCCATACCCAAGTAGTATAAGTTTTTATGCCTCTGTAAAACCTTGTTATTGATATTTATTTGGTCATATAATTGTATACATGTACATAAAAGAGACGTGTCTAGTGTAAATAGTTTTATGGTGCTAATACGCACTACAGGATTCCGGTCAACATACGACGGCTAAAACCGTCGTATATAAAGCAGAAGCTATCGTATATAAACTATATACGACGGCAGTTGTTTATATACGACGGTTTGTGGCCGTCATATATATTTTGTCGTATATATAGTTATATACGACGGCACCGTCGTATATAACAGTATATATACGACGGCCACTTATATACAACGGCCCGTTTCGTGTACTTGGCCCAGTGGGCCGGGGCCTTTATATACGACGGCTGGGTCAAGGCTGTCGTATATAAGCTCTTATATACGACAGCGTATCGGCCCTGGCTGTCGTATATAAGAGATTATATACGACAGCCGCTGGGCCCTGGCTGTCGTATATAAGAGCTTATATACGACAGCTTGGCCCAGCCGTCGTATATAATTTAGGCTTATTTACGACGGCCCTGTATAGCGACCGTTGTATATAAACTATACAAACCGTCGTATATAAGCTTTTTCATTTTTTAAAAAAATCAGAAATAGCCTAACCTGGCTCGATGACCAGTTACACATACAAATCAATAGACAACAACAAAACAGTTTGATATATAAAATCACAACAAAGTGCAATAGTACACATCGACAATTATGAAGTCTGACATCCACACAATCAAAAACAAAATCACAAATCTATTGATTACTAGCCCATCCACTACCTCCGGGAGCGAAGCAGTCATCCTGCCGCGACGAACCTGGCGCCCTTAGCTGTGGCGATAGAGTCTGAGCCTCCGTCCCTGATCCCTGCAAAACACATTGACATATGTACAAGTTTACAATTTTTTTTCTAGGTTCATTACGCTTCTTAGCGGTTGGGGCTTCCACTTAATGTAACTTTTTTTATACATGTACTCCAGGAAACTGCTCCTGTGGTGGCGACGGCTCCAGCACGAACGGAGGTGGCTGCCACAACGGTATCTGGATTTGCTGCCCTTGCTGTCGAGCTAGCGCCTATCATTTCAAACATTACAATTTACAAAACCAATTGAAATGCAATGTAATTAAAGTATAATTGTATGTTTCTTACTTCTATTGTCGCTTGCATCTGTGCCATATAGGACGCATGGTACGCCATGGCAGCCCTGTTGTTCTCTCGCTCTCTCGCCAAGGCCTCCTCCTGCCGAGCCAAGCTCTCCCGAAGCGCCATGACTTCGAGATCTCTCTCGGTGACACGGCGGCTGGAGGAGCCTACGCCAGCAACCGAAGACTGCGAGGAGCTGCCTCTCGCAGGTCGTGCCTCCCTAGAGTTGATGACTCCAGAGAATATGGCAAGCCTAAAAAAACGAATCAATTCAAGGTAAAATTAAATAATCTTGAATTGAAAACAATGAAAGTAAATGAATTCTCCTTCTGTGTGCTTTTCCACCTCCGCTTGCATACGCGGCTTGAGGGTCGATGTTGGGGGAGTTTTCCCAATCGAACCCTTCGCTGTGTATCCTCACAGCCTCTTGCCCATACCTAGTCTGAAAAACAATGAAATTGTGTAAGTTCAACAACATATATAGTGTCAAATAATTTCAGAGGTCATGAAACTTACCAGGCGCTCCGCTGTGTACTGACTACACTGCTCCGGCTGAGAAGGGTCAGCGTGACCTCTCCGATAGACCGCAGTAGCACTCGGTCGCACGCCGGTCTCCTTTTCCTATGAACATATGTTAGTACGAACAATACTACATTATGAATATAATAAAAACTACCAAGAAACTTACCATCCGTTTAGTCATTCGCACAAAACCTTGGACGCCCATACCGTGCTTCGCTGATCTCCCTCTGGCATCTCGAGCCTTCTTGGACTTAGCGATGAACTCATCGCTAGCCCAATACCTGCAAAGGGCTCGGTAATCTTCAGTTCATCCCTGTAACCAAGGGACACTAACCTGCACACATGTGTAGTTCATTAGATGTTACTTAGCAAAATTAATATGAACAATTTAAAGATTACGCAACTTACCTCTGCGTATTGCTCCTCCGTCAAGTATGTGTCGGAGGCGTCTCTGAACGACCCAACCTCGTGGTCATGGAGCTTTAAGTAGTCGTTAACTACTTGACTCCGAGCGTTCGAAAGCATTTGCATAACAAGCTTCCGAGCGTTCACTTCGAACACGGAGCGGGCGTGATCCATCTGCTCAGCCGGGTCCTCAAGGCGGTACCTGAGCTGTAGGAAGCCAACACAGTTCGACATATACGCACATTAATATTTGAAGGAACATAAAGAATTGAAACTTCAAGTATTTATGAAAGTTACTTACCCAAAAATCTGCCCACACGACTCCCTGTAGGTTGTCGTTCTCCGGGTGAGGAACGCGCGCGTAGTCGTCCCACGACGTAGCTGCACGTCCATCGATCGCACCGGGGTAGTGCAGACGCACTAAGTTCCCGATGCAACCGTTCACTGTCCTGTGGTGTTTCTGCCCGTCGTACGAGAGGTCCTCCCAAGAACTAAAAAGACGTTTGTTAAGTCATTAAGTAAGATCATAGTCTTTGAGAACAAATAGAAATGAATACTTTATTAATGTGTTACCTGTCTCCAACCGGACGAATAATTACCGGCTCTCTAGGAATAGGTGGAGGACCAACAAAGTTACTCCTCCTCGTACGTCTCCTCCGCTGCGGCACCACGTCTGGTGAACCAGAAGGCAGGTCACCGGACGTGTCCTCAGGCTGGGTGCCCTCGGGCTCGCTGGGCAGACTACCTTGGGGGTGGCTGCCGGAGGGCTGGCTACTAGAGGGCTCGCTCCCCGAGGGCACGCTGCGCTACGTACCCGTCTCCTGAGGTGCCGCTCTGGCCTCGGACTCATAGTCCGAATCAGACTACAATGGTAAAGTAAGTAAGTTAAATTGAAAAAGTGATTTTAATAATTTTGTGCATTGTAGAAAAATTTACCTCTGTACGCTGCAAACTGACAACCTTGTCCCGCAACTCTGGACACGCACTTAACAACTGAGTGCGTCTGCTCCCGCTGTAAGTGGAACCATAGAAGTACTCGTCTCTCTCCTGCGAGGGGAGGAAACCCCTCACACTCGGCGCCTTCTTCCCCTTCGAACCCTTTGAACCCTTGCTTGACGACATCCTAATCAGTTAAAAAAATATTACTCATAATCAGTTTCAAAAGTAATGTAAGCGATAATTAATGTCACTTTTATTTAAAAGGACATTACTCGTAATAAGTTTCCAAATTCATCAACATCATGATCATCAACATCACGATCATCAACATCGCGATCTTTCGTCTTGAGATGTTTACGTTTCCGCTTTCGCATTATAGATGTCTCTACATCTGCAACGTCTTCTACTAAGTTATTGAGTCCTGCACCAGGCTCGACGATAAAAGAGTCTGGCAACTCTTCATCTTGGTAAACTTCTTCAGTGTCTCCACTATCATGATAACCATCATCTCCAAGAGTATACAAGCGCTCACGAGAATTCACTTTATATACCACCCACCAAGTGCTAAGCTTCTTACATGGATAAGGTAGATAATACACTTGTTCCACTTGATGTGCAAGAACGTATGTATCTAAACCTCGTAAGCGTTTGTTGTGATTCACTTCCACCATGCCAAATTGATTTTCTCGAGTTCCATGATTGTTATCAAACCAATCACAATCAAAGAACACCACTCGAAGTTCTTTATTGCCAGCGAAAGTAAATTCCAGAATTTTGTTAATGATTCCATAGTAATTGGTTTCTTTCCCTTGTGAGTCGATTGCTCTCGTCACAACTCCGCAATTTGATGTTGCTGCGAGAGGACGAAGAGTTTTGAATTGAGTTGTACGGAATCGGAAGCCAGTTACGTCATATCGACCATAGCTTCTAACTTGCACTAATCCATAAGATAGTTGTCGTAAATCTTGATGGATGTCTGTGTTCGCTAATACATAAGCTCAGAAACAGGATAAGAAATTAGGCCCTCCATTAATTCCAGCCCGTCGCATCGTTTCTACTTGCTTTCTCGTTGGTTGATGCTTATGTTTCCAGTTTTGTTGTGGAACTCACTGTACACACAAAACATATGTGATCGACATTAGCATACATGTATTGGTAAATACAATAATCATCATAAATGTAAGAGAAACACTTACTCGAAATATTTCTCCATGCCATCGATATTAGCATATATGTAGAGTAAAACAGCAGTCCTTTCTCCTTCAGTAAAATCGTATGATGTGTTGCTGCCAACAGTAGTTCCCCTCGATTTAAAAATAGAGAGATCACTAACTGGTGGTTCGTCATCTACATTGTATCGCATTGCCGAAGTATTGACATTGTTTTCCTCTGCAAAGTAGAAACTAGAAAAGTAACCTACTTCCTTTAGAGTAAATGCTTCGGCAATGCATCCTTCAACCCTTGCTCTGTTGCCAACCATAGTTTTGAAATATCTCAATGCTCTTTCAATATGGTACATCCATCTATATTGCACAGGACCACCAACTTTTGCTTCGAATGGAAGATGTATAAGAAGATGCTGCATTGGATTGAAGAAACCAGGAGGAAATATTTTTTCCATCTTACATAAAAGTACAGGTATCTCCTTCTCTAACCTCTCCATCATGTCTTTCGTTATTTCTTTGGCACATAACTGCCTATAGAATAATGAGAGCTCAGCTAACACCTTCCACACCGCATCATCCAGATATCCCCGAAACATAACAGGTAAGAGTCTTTCCATTATTATATGATAGTCATGACTCTTCAACCCAGTGAGCTTTCCCGTTTTAACATTCACGGCTCGTCTCAGACTAGCAGCATAACCATCTGGGAATTTCAAAGTTTTCAACCATTCCATAACTTGTTTATTTTCATTAGGTCGAAGCACAAAAGAAGCACGTGGCTTACCACCGCATTCAGAGAGCTCAAGAGTAGGTCGATTACAAATCTCGGCCAAATCCTTTCGAGCCTTTAAGTTGTCTTTCGTTTTGCCCGTGATATCCATGCACGTGCTTATGATACATTCGGCCATGTTACGCTCCTGATGCATTACATCAATATTATGCATCAGTATCAATGACTTCACATATGGTAGCTCCCAAACTCCACATACACGAGTCCAGTTGTAAACATTTCCGTAACCTACAAAGAAGCCATGGCGAGCTTCATCAGGGACTAGTGAGTCCAACACATCGGATACTTCACACCCGCTTAGGCGTTTAGGTGGTTCCTTAGTGACAACAGTATCTTTTCTGAAGACATTCCTCTGTTGCCTGAATGGGTGGTTTCGAGGAAGCCAACGCCTATGACAATCAAAGTATCTTATCTTGCCACCATATGTAAGTCGAAAACACTCAGTGTCAGACGCACATATGGGACATGACAAACGACCATGTGTGCTCCATCCAGAAAACATGCCATACGCAGGGAAATCATGAGCATACCACAAATAAGCAGCTCGAAGGTTGAATTTCTGCTTCTTGTAACAGTCATACGCTTCAACTCCAATCCACAAGGTTTTCAATTCTTCAATCAATGGTTTCAACATCACATTGATACGTGATCCCGAATGATCTGGTCCTGGTATAATGAGGCTAAGAAACATAAACTCGTACTTCATACAAAGAGAAGGTGGTAGATTGTACGGAATAACAAAGATTGGCCAACAGGAGTATGGTGTGGCATTTGTACTGAAAGGTGAAAAACCATCTGTCGCTAACCCGATACGAACATTTCTCGCATCACTAGCAAAAGCAGGATCAAAAGAGTCCAAAGACTTCCATGCATCACCGTCCGACGTATGAGTCAACACATCTTTGTTCTCACGCACACCTTCTTTGTGCCATCTCATGTGTCTAGCAGATCTTTTAGAAAGAAACAACCGCTTCAACCGAGGTGTCACAGGCAAGTAACACAATTGCTTATGTGCAACTTCTGTCATTACTTTATCACCATCGTCATTGACAACTTCGACAAACCTCGATTTTCCACACTTTAAACAATTCTTCTCTTTGTCATGCTCTTTCCAGAATAGCATGCAGTTATCTTGACACACGTTATTTTTTTCATATTTCATACCCAGTCCAGATAGTAATTTCTTTGAGTGATACATATCTTTGGGCAGTTTATGAGGTTGTGGAAGAGCATCGCTGATAAGTTTCATCATATCATTGTAGCAATTATTAGAGAAGAAATATTTAGATTTGATTGCCATAAATCTGGTCATGAAAGTAAGAAGAGTCATTTCAGTATGATCATGCAACACCTCTTCAGAAGCTTTCAAGAGATTAAAGAATGCGTCTGCCTCATTTGTGGGCGGATCCTCCGTTTGTATATCTTGTAACATCTCATCAATCCTGTCAACACCCGGACAATCATCATCATCTTCCACTACATGAACGGCTCGAGGAGCAGACTCGCCGTGGAAACTCCAGACCTCATAATATGGCATGTAACCGTTTCTGCACAAGTGTAATGACAATGTCGTTTTGTCCAGAAACTTAGTATTCCGGCATTTCGCACATGGACAATGAACTTTATCGGTCGTAGACAACGAGAACACTCGATCAATAAAGTCGTCTGTCCCGGCATACCACTCATCTGAGTGACCAGTTGCCTTGTTCCAACCGGTATACATCCAACTACGGTCTTCACTCATGTTTAACTCTGCACTTTTAAGTCAAAGAATTTATATTTAGTTTATTATTTATTTATATCACGGACCTATATCTATTGGAAAGGATAGGTCCTAAACCCACCCAAGAGTGACCGAGACGAACGTGCTTATGACAAGACACGAGGTCTAGATTCAGACGAAATTTCGGCAGCATAACCCCGCTGTTCTCCAACTGCACGTCCAAAAATGGAGCAGCAGAGAACATTAGGGTTACGCTGTCGAAACTACGTCCAAATCTAGACCTCGTGTCTCATTATAAGGATGCCCTCTCGGTCACTCCTAGGCTGTCCAAAAAGGGACAATTCTGAACCTACACGCCTCACATGCGTAACACGTGTGAGACGGGCCGGTTCGAAACGGGTGGCGCATATTGTAAAGGTTTACATCAATCTTTCATTTTTGAGTCATTTCAAATAGAGAGAGGAAAGAACAATAGAGAGAAGGAAAGAACCATAGTTGTTAATGCGTCGCTTAAGCGGTAAGGCGCCTGGGGATCATAAGGCGTCCCATCGCCTTAGATCCTGGCGTAAGGCAGATGAATACGGCGGCGGCGCTTGCACACAGGGGAAAAGGCGGCGGCGCCCGCGCACAGGAGGTGATACATCTTCCGGGAAAGGAAGGGGCGGGGATGGCGCCGTCGACGGAGGAAACCAATGTGGGGGGGGGGGGGAGAGGGGGAGCAGACTGACCTGCGTTCGTGGGAGGTTGAGCGCCGACAGATCCGCGGCAGCCGGTCAATGGAGTCCGACGAGTGCCGGCAGATCGACAGTCCCGCGGCGGAGGAGGCCGAGCGCCGAAGGATTGGCAGTTCCGCGGCAGAGTGTCGGAGGCCGAGCGCTGGCTAAGCCGGGGGGGGGAGGGGGATGGGGGATCGGAGGCCGAACGCCGCGGGGGGGGGGGGAGGGGAGGAGGTGGGGGTAGGGCGAGGCGGCCTAGGTTATTCACATCATGCTTTTGTAGACGTATACGTTACCACTAAATGGGTCGTATCGGGCCCTAAGCCCATTTATGTACATATAGTACTTTTAAACACTCAAACAATCGAAACAATAATCAATTAAACTATTAACTCATATGCATTAATCATCTAAGCAATTAACAACTCATCTAAACAAACATAATTACCGTAGTTAACAAGCTTATCAATTCTAAGCAATTAAAAAAAACACCTAGCTAGCAATTCAAATAAACCTGGGCAATAATTAAACCTAAGCATATCAATTCATCTAAATCTAAAGAATTAGCCACTAAACAATCAAAAACAAACAAGCATAATCTAAACAATTGGCAATTAAAAAACCAAACTTTCTAGATGGGGAGGGAGGCGGGCGACTTACCTCACGGTGGAGGCGGCGAGCGGCACACGGCGAGGCGGGCAGCGGACGGCGTGGAGGCGGACCGGCACGGCGCGGCGGCGCACAGCGCGACGGGCGCAGGTCCGGGTGGTGCGGCGACGTGGCAGCGCGGTGGGGGCGGTGCGGCGAAGCTGCGGCGGCCGGGGCGGGGTGGAGGCTGGGGCGGGGACCTCCGGGGCGGCCGGGCGGCGCCGGCTGGCGGCGGTGGCGGCCGGGCGGCGGCGGTGGCGACCCGCCGGCGGCGGCTGACTTGCGGGCGGGTGGCGGCCGGGGCGGCGGCTGGCGGGTGGCGGCCGGGGCGGCGGCTGGCGGGGGGCGGCCGGGGGGGTGGCCGGGGCGGCGGCTGGCGGCGGCGGGCGGGCGGCGGCTGGCGACGGCGGGCGGGCGGCGGCCGGGGCATTTAGGGCTGCGGGGGCTCGGGTCGGCGCAGGCGTGAATGCCCACGCCGACCCAGGCCTGCGGGTATATAAGACTTATTTACGACGGACCATGGTGTGGCCGTCGTACATAAGCTTATTTACGACAGACTTGGTTTGGCTGTCGTATATAACTGCTATATACGATAGGCTAGGGTTGGCTATCGTATATAACAACTATATACGACAGCCATATACTAAATGACGGTTGTACTGTCGTATATAAACTTATATATGACAGCCTCTGCTGACCGTCGTATGTAAGTTTATATACGACAGCTAGCCGTCGTATGTTACACAGGCTGTTGTATGTTGCCCTGTTTCCTGTAGTGACGGTAATAACATGCACATGTGACCATCAATCCATCACAAGATGTCAAGATTAGAGGTGGTGAGCACTTAGATGGAATGTGACGGACCACGATTATGAGAGCTTTCCATTTGAATAATACGTGTGTCTGATGGATCTGATGGACATGGATGATTGTTAGCATGTTCGCATCACAAACACCATTTTACTAGTTATGCGTGGCCATACATAATTGTGCCTCATGCTTCAATTCATCGAGATTGTGTTCTGAATTGTAATTTGTTCTCTAGCCATTTAAAATCTCGTGTTAGGTTTTCCTCCTGTCTGCAGGTCGTCACATGAAATAATCCACTTAGAAAGAATGGCGGGACTGTGCCTAAGTGGCCGCTTAGCAAAGCTGCTTTTGCATCGTGGAAAATAAAGAGGGAGAGAAATGCTTTTAATTGCTTTTCGAGTGATGGGTACACCATAAGAAAATTGAGTCAATAACACATGTACTAGCAGCTGATGTGGAAGACGTGGCACTCGCCTTGCTACAGTTACTTAATTGTGTTGGCTAACCCCTCATTGTTGTGTTCTTAAATTATTATTATTAGTAGTACTATAATAATAATTTTAATTTAGTTTAAAATTAGATTCATTATTCTAACGATACCAATTTATAAACAAAAGTACTCCCTCTGTCTCCTGATATTCGATGACAATTGACTTGCAAGTAGTTCAATCGACATCAAATGTTAGAAAACAAAACAGAGGGAGCATATATAATAAACCAAGGGCCAACGTTTTTGAATTCAAAGAGAACCAGTGGTCAACTAGCATACTCCTCAGGTACAGGTAAGAGTATTATTTACTATTCCTTCGTTTTGCTTTACGCACATTTATTTCCGCTCACAATTTTGTTGTCCTTCTTATCCCTTGTAACATGGAATTAGTTGGATGACTGATACGGCCGCCCGTTGTATAATGATTGAAAATTAATCTTGAGCTTAGTGGAGTGTCACCGGTCTGAAATCTGTTCGCCTAATTCCTTGGTGTAAAAAGTGCCCGCTCTTCAAGACCATCATCCACGGCTTCACGCCAACGATTGTTTGATTATCCCAGACGCTATAAACTCGTGTGGCTTGTCTTTAATTAGACTAGTTCTTCCCACGCATCAAAAAAAATGTGGAACAAAATAATTAAGGAAGTGAACCACATCGTGCAGTCGCTTTATAATATAAGACTATATATATATATATATATATATATATATATATATATATGCTTCGTGTTACGTCGAGGATATATGGTGAAACACGTGCAGTCCCCTAAACAACTTGGTAGGGGTTATTACTTTGTGAATGACATCGATCGAAAAGGCTTTTAATGATTTTTTTTCAATTTTTTATCGGGAATGAATGCGGGACGAACGATGCAGTAGCAGTAGCTGTTATACTAGGATGTAGAATACTTGTGGATGCCCACAGACCATGTAATTTGATTATTTGATATTGTCGAAGTGTGCCGTCGCCACTTCTCTAGGCCTGCTTCAGGAGCAACCCGCGGAGGTTCTTTTTCGAAGGGGCTAGTTCTCTCGGGAGGTCACGTTGGTTGTGAGAGGACTCACACAAGGATTATTACGTGGTTCGGGCCTAACACCCTACGTCCACGGGAGCTGTATTACTCGGAGCTTAGAACCGGAGTTCTAAGCTTGGTGATTTGGGTGAACTAAGTTACCAAATGTTCAACCCTCGAATGCTCCAACCCCTTGCAACGTTGTCAACCTGAGTCTTTTATACTTCAAGGCTCGGGCGGCTTACAAGGTGGGCCCCAGGGCCTGACAGGTGGCCCCGGGGAGATTTCCTGCCATCTACCATATCTCGCAGTGAATGCTGGTAGTTGTCTCTAGCAATGGCTTCTTAATCGTCGTCCTGCCGTCCTGCCCGTGCCGCAAGCTAGGCGTAGTGGTTGATGATGGCACGGATGGCAGGGCATGTCTTGTCGTCGTATCTATTGGTCAACAGCTTTTGACATGGTGTGCCCGTCTTAACTGTGATGCGACTGGTCACAGTGTCACCTGACAGGGGCGTGCGCCGCGCCTCCGCGTCTTGGGAAGACGCGGGTCTTGAATGCCTTGATTGGACAAGGTATGGCGTGCCTTTACTCCTGCTGCCTACCGAGCCGGGGTGGGCAGCACGGCACGTGGCGCCTTCGGAGCTCACCCTTGTGGAGGGGATGAGGTCCGGCACTGCTAGCCACGTGGCTGGCCCGGGGCTCGCCTCTGAGGAGAGGGGAGGTCCGGCTCCGCTGGACACATGGCACTTTCGGAGCTCACCCCTGCGGAGGGGGCGAGGTCCGGCTCTGCTGGCCGCGTGGCAGGCCCGGGGCTCGCCTCTTAGGAGAGGGGAGGCCCGGCCCCGCTAGACACGTGGCGCCTTCGGAGCTCACCCCTGCGGAGGGGGCGAGGTCCTTAGGCGGTTTTTTCTCCTGTGCGCGAGGGTACCCGGTACTGAGGGTACCGACAGTGGCCCCTGGGCCCACCTCGGGGGAGATAACGATCCCGCGGGTGGGGCCTTCTCCTTTCCTACCCACGCACTTTTTTGGAAACTCCTTTAGGCCGTTGCAAGAGCAGCACGACCCAACCGCGTGGGCCCATGCATACTCCCCATTAATGGGAAGCGCCGGCGTGCGGGGCAGATACCGGGACTCCTCAATCTCTGTGGAGCCGGTGGTGCGGGGCCCCTTCACCGAGCGGGAGGAGATCGCCAGGGCCGGAGTCGGAGACGTCGCCGCCCTCGTCGCGTCTCGGTTCCAGCGGGAGGCCGGGGACTCTTAGATGCTTGCCCTTGCACTGCTGGCCACGTGGCAGGCCCGGGGCTCGCCTCTGAGAAGAGGGGAGGCTCGGCCCTGCTGGACACATGGGGCCTTCGGAGCTCACCCCTGCGGAGGGGGTGAGGCTCGGCACTGCTGGCCACGTGGCAGACCCAGGGCTCGCCTCTGAGGAGAGGAGAGGCCCGACCCTGCTGGACACGTGGCGCCTTCGGTGCTTGCCCCTACGGAGGGGGTGAGGTCCGGCACTGCTGGCCACGTGGCAGGCCCGGGGCTCGCCTCTGAGGAGAGGTGAAGCTCGGCCCCGCTGGACACGTGGCGCCTTCAGAGCTCACCCCTACGGAGGGGGTGAGGTCCGGCACTGTTGGCCACGTGGAAGGCCCGGGGCTCGCCTCTGAGGAGAGGAGAGGCCCGACCCCGCTGGACATGTGGCACCTTCGGAGCTCACCCCTGCGGAGGGGGTGAGGTCCGGCACTGCTGGTCATGTGGCAGGCCCGGGGCTCGCCTCTGAGGAGAGGGGAGGCCCGGCCCCGCTTGACACGTGGCGCCTTCGGAGCTCGCCCTTGCGGAGGGGGCGAGGCCCGGCTCTGCGCCTTCGTAGCTCACCCCTGCGAAGGGGGCGAGGCCCGGCTCTGCGCCTTCGGAGCTCACCCCTGCGGAGGGGGCGAGGCCCGGGTCTGCGCCTTCGGAGCTCACCCCTACGGAGGGGGCGAGGCCCGACTCTACGCCTTCGAAGCTCACCCCTGCAGAGGGGGCGAGGCCCGGCTCTACGCCTTCGGAGCTCACCCCTGCGGAGGGGGTGAGGTCCGGCACTGTTGTCCACGTGGCAGGCCCAGAGCTTGCCTCTGAGGAGAGGGGAGGCCCGACCCTGCTGGACACGTGGCACCTTCGAAGCTCACCCCTGCGGGGGGTGAGGTCCGGTACTGTTGGCCACGTGGCAGGCCCAGGGCTCGCCTCTGAGAAGAGGGGAGGCCCGGCCCCGCTGGTCACCTGGCGTCTTCGGAGCTCACCCTTGCGGAGGGGGTGAGGTCCGGCTCTGCGCCTTCGGAGCTCACCCCTGTGGAGGGGGCGAGGCCAGGATCTGCGCCTTCGAAGCTCACCCCTGCGGAGGCGGCGAGGCCCGGCTCTGCGCCTTCGGAGCTCACCCCTACGGAGGGGGCGAGGCCCGGCTCTGCGCCTTCGGAGCTCACCCCTGCGGAGGGAATGAGGTCCGGCTTTGCGCCTTCGGAGCTCACCTCTGCGGAGGGGGCGAGGCCCGGCTCTACGCCTTCAGACCTCACCCCTGCGGAGGGGGTGAGGTCCGGCACTATTGTCCACGTGGCAGGCCCAGGGCTCGCCTCTTAGGAGAGGGGAGGCCCGGCCCCGCTGGTCACGTGGCGCCTTCGGAGCTCACCCTTGCGGAGGGGGGTGAGGTCCGACACTGCTAGCCACGTGACAGGCCTTGGGGCTCGCCTCTGAGGAGAGGGGAGGCCTGTAAAGGCCTCATTTTTTGACACACGTTTAAAGTGTTCATCACCACACAACACACCTCATTTGAAGAAAGTTGATGAACACATTTGAAGAGCAAGTAACTATTATCAACATGCTCATTAGAGAATAAACTCACAACATACAAAAGTGGTATTTTCCACATGCATCATATAGGGGCTGGACACTTGGAAAAGTCCTACACCATGCTAGGAATGTCCATGCCAAGTTTCACCCAAATTCAAAACCCTTTTGAGGTACTTTTGGGCATAGCTTGAAAGAGGGTAGTTTGAACCCAAATTCAAATTCAAACTGTTTTTATCCCATGGATTCAAAAGTGGGAGGCATATTCTTACTCAGCACATTTTTATGAGCTCACACACCAATTTTCACTCCATTTGGAGTTGATCTTGACATGAGCTAAGTGTAGCAAATTCAAACTATATTTGAATTTCAAACTGAACATGTGCTGAAATTTAGTCAAACCAAACCCAATTTGAATTCTAACCAATTCAAATGGCTCAGGGGTGAATAATTCAAATCACCATGGGCAGTTTAGGGTTTACTGTTTACAACAGTGAATTGGAGTTTAGTTCAGGGGTTAATATTGAAAGTGGGACCCACATGTCAGCCACTAATTCAAATCAAACCGACTCAAACACAGAACACTCGGTTCTCGGGTGCAGCCCGAGCGCGCCACCGAGGGGACGGTCGGCGCCAGCTCCTGCTGCATTCACCGAGCTGGAGACCAGCCGCCCGGGCTTCTTATCCCCCCCCCGGCGTGCTCCCATTGAATATCTCCTGAGTCCCAGCGCAATCAGTCGGTTTCCACCCGAGCTCCACCGCAACCAGCCGCCTCTCGATCCTGCGCGTGATCAGTCCGATCACTCGCGAACCCAGCCTCCTCCGCAGCAAAACGGCACCGGGAGATCGTGAGCAACATCCTAGACCCCGTGTTGGCCGGTGAGCAGGCGCCCTCGAGCTACACCGGACATCTTCTCCGGCGGACCAAATGTCGCCGCCGTTCGGGCTCTCGTGGGCAGCTCGACACGGCCGTTGTCACGCCCACTTCTCTATACAAGAAAGGTGCGTGATCATATGCAGATGGAGTAGCCAAAATACGTTTGGCAATTGATCAACCATCGGTCAAGAATTTCCGAGTTTACTCTCGGCCAGTTCATAGGAGCCGAGTTCACCTCCGAGTGGAGTTCGTACTCCACACGCTAGGGTTGGTCAAGCCCGTTATCCAGTAGATTCTACACATGTTAGTGCACACGCTCGAACAGGAAGCAAAGAAAACCATCGAGAATCGGCCATGATATGGCCGTTTTTCCCGCCGCCATGGCTAAGTACCTCGGCTCACCGTCGAGAGCATAGTTGCCGGCGTTTCTAGCTTCCACCCAGCCCTGGTTCATGTTCCCTGGGCTCCACTGATGCTCTCTGAATGATTCCCAAGTGATTTGGTGCACGGCAGAGCAAAACCAACCTCGCCGGAACCCTAGCAGGTGCTGTCACCGGTGCGCACGGATTTCCGGTCATCGCCGGCGGCCGGCGAGCCCACCATCGAGTCCAGGAGGTCAGGAAAGGGGCAGGCGGCGAGTTTTGGGCCGGGGGGTGGCCGGGAGCTCAATTCCGGCGACTGTCGCCGGAGACCGCCGCCGCCGAGCATTTGGCGCGAGGAGGGAGACGAAGCACTGTGTGCGGGGCCCACGGGCAGAAGTTTAAACTTTTTCTCGATTTTCAGTTTTAGTTCAAACTTCAAACCCACATAACTTTGGCTAGAAA
Source organism: Neostapfia colusana (assembly GCA_030760725.1). Taxonomy (NCBI): domain Eukaryota; kingdom Viridiplantae; phylum Streptophyta; class Magnoliopsida; order Poales; family Poaceae; genus Neostapfia; species Neostapfia colusana. Next base: position 878,509 of record JASWHV010000010.1, on the reverse strand, counting down.
GCTCCAAATTGAGTGAACCAAATTTTTTTGGATTCAGCTCTCTGAGTAATTACCAGAAAATCAAGTTTCACTTCATGAAAATCCCTATTTCTCTAGAATTAATAACTCAAAGTTTAAAATGTTTGGAATTTTAACTGGAGAATCCTTTGGAGGAAAATTCTGAAATTTTGCTGGGATGTTCACCAAAATATCCCTGAACTACCATAAAAATTTCAGATCCATTTTAGCTCATTTGATCCACCTAATGGGGTGATTAATGAAACTGTTCCAGAGAAAATAGAAAATGTTCAGAAACATTTTTCAGAATTTCTCTGAAATTGTTTAGCTCATATCTTTAGTTAGAAACCTTCAAATCAAGTGAGACCAACTCCATTAGAACCCTCTGAAAATCTAGTTTTCAGAAAGTGATGAGTTGTTCCATGAAAATCCTAGAACACCCTAAGAGTTCCAATTAAGGTCAAGGCCATAATTAATTGTGGAGGGCTCAAATGAGCTTTGCTGCAACTAAAACTTGACCAAGTCTCTGTTTAGGTTGTAACCAAGCCACAGTAAAAATTTCAGGGTCATGGGTCTGTCTAATGAGACTTATAAGGTTCACAAGTTTAATTCAAATCAAATGCATTTAAATTAACACATATACTTGTATCTCATGTAGTCGCTAAGGTCGAGGAGGAACTCGAAGTCCTAGACTTCGTTACTCCGGAAGAGCAGCTAGCCTACGACCAAGAGCAGCAAAGCAAGCCCCGGTTTGCATTAACCTTTTTACAAATTTTTGTTGTTTTGAGCACTTACTTGAGTATGATTACTTCTTACATTGGAGTCTTGTTTGAAAACCCAAATGCATAGCCAAGAGAACCATGGATTTGGGATTAGGATTGCAAACCCCGTTAGCTACTGCCATGCTAAGATAGTGTAGGATTCGGTACAAGTCGAGTAGTTGGGACTACTCGCGAGCATAGGCTAGAGGCACTCGACTCGGGTAGAGATAGCACATGATACACATGGCAAGAAAAATGAGACCGAGCGGAGAGTAAGGGCAACAGGACTTTGAGGCCTGGGTGCTATAGCTCTGCTTGTGTCGATTGAGGACCGAGCCGTGTGCGGGCCTGTTGAACAAGCTAGAACAGTACCGAAGACCTACCAGCTATATGGGAACCGGGAAACCGATGTAACTCGGGTAGCTTGGTATTGAGGCATTGTCAGTCATTCAGAGGGTAGGTTGAGAGCTTGAGGTGTAAATCGGCTGGCGGCACTGAGATGCGCATGCAGAGACCTCTTGCTCGGGACGATGGGACCGGTTCAATATTTGGCTGACGGGTGAAAGGTGGTTGCGTACGGCGTCCGTGGTGGTTGTTGTAGGCAACATCGAGTACGGACGTACGTGACGGGTTGTTCGGGTAACCCTGCAGGTATAAATCGATTATAATCGCCGTCCCTCGCGGTCAGTGAGTACCACTTGTTCACTGTACCGTGACGTAGAAAGAACAGGCTAGTTACATGTTAAAATGTTGCTGGTTGAAAGATGGACTTGATTGTTAATGATTGCTGTAATTTAGAGCTAATTAAAGTTCCTTTCAACTTTGGGCAAAGTACATGAGAGAAATGCGTTTCTTGTTTGATTGTGGCTCTCTCATGTGCCTTAGCGTAAGGTTCTCCACAACCCGCTGTTAAAACTTGAAAGTAAGATCCAACTAATTTGGCAAGTCCTTGCAAATGATTTTTTACCTCATGTACCTATCACCCCTCATGTAGAAGTTCCATGTGTAGGAGAGACGGGCACTACAGGAATACGATATATTTTCGTGGGCCAGAGGCCTACGAAAATAAGCAAAAAACCCACGAAAATAATTATTTTCGTGGGTTTTTTGCTTATTTTCGTGGGCCTACGGCCCACGAAACTAACCCGTCGAAAATAAATTTAATTTCGTCGGCGGCTCACGAAAATAAGTTTATTTTCGTCGGCCTCAGAGGGCCCACGAAGATACATATTTTTGTGGGCCAATATAGCCCACGAAAATGAGTTACTGTTATTTTCGTGGGCCACCTTCGGGCCCACGAAAATCAACCTATTATTTTCGTGGGCCCATTTCAGGCCCACGAAAATGTGGACCTGTAATTTTCGTGGGCTATTGTGCAGCCCACGAAAATAATGTCCTGCTATTTTCGTGGGTTGTAGCTGGGCCCACGAAAATACTACCTGATTGTTTTCGTGGGCCTTCTTCCTGGGCCCACGAAAATAATATTGTCTTATTTTCGTGGGCTTTTCTGTAGCCCACGAAAATAATATTGCAATGTTTTCGTGGGCCACTTCTGGCTCACGAAAATACATTTGAGATATAATAAAATGCTACATATTATTTAGTTCCAAGCACATAAAATAACAGACAGATAAAATAACAAATCAAACACAGAACACGTAACAAGTAATAACAAATGCAACAAACTCAACATTATGAAATGCATTACGTCGTCGAAACAATATTGTCCATTATATCATTGTACACATAATATAGCATAAACGAACATATGTCACATTATTCATACAACCATTTTGTCAAAGCAACTCATATCACATGGCCACATTTGCTTTCCGACAAACCAACAAAATTGCTCCGACACCATTTTGTTTGTCGTTTCACCGTTTTCCTGTATGAAAACAAAGTGAAGCATATGACTAATTGATTCAAATAAAAAGCAACAACATATTTGATTATATGCCGTATTATACACGAGCTCCATTTAAAGTTAAGATACATAATATATAATGCACATGAAAACAAAAAACTTACCTAATTGCTACCACCGGGTGCGAAGAATTGATCGACAAAGTCGTCCCCTCCACCCTGTCCTCCTGAAGAAGTTGCTCGTAAATTTGTAACGGGGGGACTTTGAAAGTTTTGTGCCCTTGAGGATGATCCCTAAATAAACAATAATACATGTTACAAGTATAGTAATAGTTTATACAAATGAAAGAGAACATAACAATAATATGTACCTGTGTTCCAACGGGAAATGGCTGTGGAGGCACCGGTAGCGGTGAAGACATAGGTAGCTGCGGAGGCTGCGGTAGCGGGGGCATAGCGGCAGGCAACCCAAGTTGAGAAAAGTATCCCTAAAATCATTTTTAAATATTTAAATTCATTCTACTATAAATATGCATACATCTCTTGTTTAATAAAAATATTTGAACTATTATATTAATGTACCTGCATCGATTGTTGCCACGCTGCCAGATTCGAGAAGTAGTCATTTTGTGCTTTTATAAACTCTTCTTGTCGTTTCATACGGTCTTCCTGTAGTCTTAAGTGGTCTCTCAATGCAGCCTGCTCCTCCTCCATTTGTTTTAGCCTGGACTCATTTCCTGTATGCATACGACGAGAAGAACTTTGTCCGCTCTGTGTTGACCGTGACTGCGAGAGAACCACATCGGTGTTCATGACACCGTTGAACATCGAATACCTGCAATAGTGATATGTCGTAACTAGTGACATTTGGAAAATTTAAAGTATGTTAATATATGAATATGAGAGTGGTAAGTTCACCTCCCGTGACGCTTTCCTCCACCGGATTCATATAAAGCAACTACGTCGACGTCTTCCTTTCTCCAATTGTAATCATCTCCATGACGTCGAACCATCTCTTCACCATATTTCTCCTACATTAAAAGTAACTACAAAGCTACTATACAACAATTATACTGATTATTAATTACTTTTACTTATATGACATACCAAGTTCTGAGTGGCCGTTGGAGTGCACAATTGACTGTCATCTGTGCCCCTATGCCCTCTTATATAAGTGTCAATGAAAGAGGGTTCCTGACCACTTTGAGCAGCCTATATAGACATGTAACAAATATAGTTACGCAAAAGCTTATATTATAACACTTAATTCTAAATATACAAAACTCACCATCCGTTTGGAGAGACGAATATGACCATCTCCACCGTAACGATGGAGAACTTCACCACCGGACTCACGGTTGATTCTCTTGGAGTTAGATTTTTCTCGATATTCACTCGATCCCCAATAAGTACATAATGAATAATAAGCATCAGTACATTTTACCATCCAAGGAATCATTACCTGACGGTATTGATCGTCCTCTAGATAGATTTTTGAAGCTCCCATTTTCTTGTTCATCATCTGGCTGAGTTTCTCCTTGTAGTACAAGCACACAGCTGTGATCCGAGCATTAGACATCATATCATTCACAACTTTACGTGCAACTTTGTGAAAGGCTTTGTGTGTTCTAGACTCGAGAGCAGCGTCATGATCATCGGGCAAACGATATCGTTCCTATAAAATTTGTAGAATTTATATTACTAAAAATATAATGGACATAATTAAAGTGCAGTGTAGTGAAGACATACCCAAAAATCATGCCAGACTGCCCCTGCCACATTCTCATGCACAGCATGTGGAGCAATTCGATAGTGCTCCCAATGTATTGCAGGTTTCTCTTCACCTTTAATGTTCACAAGACCTGGATAATGATGGCGACATATAGCACCCAACACTGCATTAGGCTGTCTACGATGTTGTCGTCCATCCCAATCTAGATCATCCCATTGCCTACAAGTTAATTTAACAAAATATATTATTTATCTAAAACATTATATCTATAATTTAATAATGGTATTTATATTTACTTACCAGTCACCGACAGGAGTGATCCGTAATCTCTGTTGTGGAGGCACAGCCAACGGGAGAGTGTTTGAAGACCGATACCTGAATGATTGGGGCAAGTCTCCCGTATCGGTGCCATCCTCCTCGTCCTCATCGACTTCCTCCTCAGCTTCCTCATCAACATAGGCTCTTACCCCTTGTTGTTGTTCCTGCCCCGCAGAAAATTCTTCCCCTTGATCCTCTTGACACTCCTCCTGGATCTCCTGCTCCACCTGAAATTAGATAAATTAGGTTTCGCCATATGAGACATGGGTAAATATAATACAAATATAAGCTACTGAACCTGTTCATTAGCTTGTTCCATGCATCTTCTAAATGCTTCTCGTCTACTATTATTTGAGGCACTTCCTTGAAAAATAGATTCTTGACTACGTGAGGAGTTAGCAGACTGGCTCCCACTCTTGTTTGAGGAGCCAAAGAGACCCTTAGCTATATTCTTAAGACCACGTGGCATCCTGTTCAAAAAATGGTCAGAGATAAATATATAATGATATAAACAAAAGTAATGATAAAATGTAATATTAATCAATTACATGATTAAAATTCGTCATGATCCGATGTTCCTTCGGTAACATGTCGACCAACTTTCTTCTTTTGTCTCGTCTTAACTTTTTTAGAGCTACGTCTCTTTCTTTTAACCACTACATCCTCTTCTCCCTCGTTGTCTTCAACATCACCAATTAATGTATCAAGTCCTAAACCATTATCTATATTAAAAGATGGTAGAATATCATCCTCTTGGTACACTTCGTCTTGTTCTTCTTGATAACCAGCATCACCAGGAGCATATAATCGTTCTCGTGGATTAACTTTATAGACAACCCACCAAGCACTCAACTTTGGACAAGGATATGGTAGGTAGTAAACCAACTCAACTTGATGAGCGAGAACATAATTATCGCATCCACGAAGTCTATTTTGATGTTTAACCTCTACTATACCAAATTCATCCTTTCGTGTTCCCCTGTTATTATCAAACCAGTCGCAATGAAAAAAGGTAACTCTAAGATCTTTGGAGCCACCAAATTTAAACTCCACAATGTTTTGAATAATTCCATAATAGTTAGTTTCATTCCCCTGTGCATCACATGCTCTAGTTACAACTCCACTGTTTGTCGTGGCTGCAAAGGGATGTTTTTCTTCAAATTTGACCGAACGAAATCGAAACCCATTTACGTCATAACGACCAAAACTCCTTGCTGTTATGGTTCCTTGAGAAAGTTGTCGTAGGTCTTCATGAACATTTGCATCGACCATGCACTACATATTAAAGAAAAATTATTACTTTTACTAATCAGATTAACTTGGCAGTGATAAAAGTAACATGTAATAACAGAATGTTACATGCTTCCAAAACCAATTTACGAAGTTAGGACCCCCATGAAGGCCATCACGACGCATTTTATCTAACTGTTTGCTTGTTGGTTGACGCGTATTCTTCCAAAATTGTTTGTCGAACTCGCTACATAATGTAAATTATTAGTACATTACAATAAATTCTCATTGAAAATGTGAGAAATATTAGATGTTTCTTCGCGGTGATTAGTATAAAAAAACACTTACACAAAATATTGAGTCATCTCTTCGATGTTTGTATACATGTATAACATACACGAATTCCATTCTTCTTCTGAAACCACATGTCTACTGCTGCCACCAACCGTTTTTCCTTTCCACGAAAAAATACTTAAATTTCCCGCTGGAGTTTCATCATCTATATTGTACCGTGTTGTGGGAGCATACACATTATGTTCCTCAGCAAAGAATGTACTTGAGAAGTATGCTACCTCTTTCAGAGCAAATGCTTCTGCAATACACCCTTCTACTCTTGCTTTGTTTAAAACCATTGCTCGTAGTTTCTTTAGTGTTCTTTCAATATGGTACATCCATCGATATTGTACGGGGCCACAAACTTTAGCTTCGTAAGGTAAATGCACAAGTAGATGTTGCATTACATTCATAAATCTCGGCGGGAATATCTTTTCCATTTTGCAAATGAGTAGAGGTATTTCTTTCTCCAGTTTTTCCATCATTTGAACTGTGATTTCTTTAGCACATAGTTGTCTATAAAAGAAACTGAGTTCCGCAAGTACTCTCCACACGTCATGATGCACATATCCACGGAACATTACTGGAAGAAGTCTTTCCATCATTATATGGTAATCGTGGCTTTTGAGATTATTTAATACCCAATTTTCAAGATTTGTCGTGCGCCTCAACCCAGCACAGTAACCGTCAGGAAACTTCAATTGTTGCAACCATTTTAGAACTTCTTTCTTTTCACTAACTTTAAGACAAAATGGAGCACGTGGCAATGTCTGTTTTCCACTACCATCCTGTCTGACTTCTAGAGTCGGACGATTACAAATATCTGCTAAATCTTTTCGAGCCTTCAAATTATCTTTTGTCTTTTTAAAATTGAAACATATACTAATTATGCTTTCTGCTACATTGCGTTCCTGATGCATCACATCAATGTTGTGTAGCAATAACAATGACTTAGCATAAGGAAGATCCCATAAGCCACATATATGAGTCCAATTATGCTCCTGACCAAAACCAACAAACCCATCATCTATAGGGATAAGTTGACTGAGCCATGCAGCAATCTCACCACTAGCCAAGCGTTTCGGCGGACCCTTTGTTACAATAGTATCCTTTCGAAATGTATTAACTTGCCTTCGAAATGGATGATTTGCTGGTAGAAATCGTCGGTGGCAATCAAAAAAACACACTTTGCCCCCATGAGTAAGTCTAAAACAATCAGAGTCCGATCCACAAATAGGACAACAAAGTTTGCCGTGTGTGCTCCATCCTGAAAAAACACCGTATGCGGGAAAATCATGAATGGACCATAAGTATGCTGCTCGCAAGTTGAATTTCTGCTTTTTGTATGTATCATACGCTTCTACTCCGATCCACAATTCTTTTAACTCCTCCATCAATGGTTGAAGAAAAACCCCTAAACGTTTTCCTGGATGTTTTCGACCGGGAATGATTAAAGACAAGAAAATGTATTCATATTTCATACACAAAGCTGGTGGAAGATTGTATGGTATAGCAAAAACTGGCCAACATGAGTACGAGGCAGAAGTTGTGTTGAATGGTGTGAAACCATCGGTGGCCAAACCAATACGAACATTTCTAGCATCTTCAGCAAAGTACTCATCAAAAGAATCTAATGCCTTCCAAGCCTGAGCATCAGATGGGTGTGTCATTACTCCTTTTGTTTCGCGCACACCTTCCTTATGCCACCGCATGTGTCTTGCAGTTGATTTAGATAAAAACAACCGTTTTAGTCTAGGTGCAAGGGGCATGTAACGAAGTTGTTTCACTACCACTTTAGTTTTCACCAATTGACCGTCCTCATTTGTGGCCTCAATGTATCGAGATTCTTTACAAACCGAGCATTGTGTCAGATTATCATTCTTCTTCCAGAAAAGCATACAATTGTTACGACAACAATCAATTTTTTCATACTTCATACCAAGGCCTGCCAACAATTTCTTAGACTGGTACATGTCTCTTGGCAACTTATGATTCATCGGAAGAATATCTGCTATCAAATTCATAATATCATCATAGCACTTGTTCGACAAACTGTACTTTGATTTTATAGACATGAGACGAGTAACGGTCGAAAGAACAGACACTTTAGTGTGATCATGCAACTGTTCATGTGATGCTGAGAGAATTCTATAAAACTCTTGAACTTCAGGTCCAGGAATTTCTTCAGATGTTTGTGCACCACAATCACGATTTAGTGCTTCAACCATATCTTCCATTCTGTCATCGTTATCACTATCCATATTATCACCATCAACATTACTATGGTATAACTCACCATGCTCATACCATGTTTCATAACCAGGCATAAAACCAAATCGACAAAGGTCACGTTCCATGTCAAACTTTTCCTTGCATAAAAAGTTACGACACTTGTTGCACGGACATTTCACAAAACGGTTGTTTGATAAAGAGAAAGCCCGACTGATAAATGCCTTAGTATTGATGGCCCATTCATCAGAAGGCGCAGCATTTTTACGCCAACCATCATACATCCATCGTCTATCATCACCCATGTTTTAAACTATTAAATATAAGAACATAAAACTTATAAATATATATATATGTTGTAACTAAAAATAAAAAGATAGTTAAATTATGTTCACTTTACATCTATTGGAAGGGATAGGTCCTAAACCCACCCAAGAGTGACCGAGCGGAGCGTGCTTATTAACGAGACGCGGGGTCCGGATCCAGACGAAATTTCGGCAGCATAACCCCATTGTTCTCCAACTGCACGCCCGATAATGGTGCAGCAGAGAACATTAGGGTTACGCCATCGAAATTTCGTCCGAATCCAGACCCCGCGTCTCATCATAAGCACGCCCCCTCGGTCACTCCCAGGCTGTCCAAAAAGGGACAATTTCGAACCTACACGACTCACATGCATAACGCATGTGAGACGAGCCGGTCCGAAACGGGTGACGTATATTGTATAGGTTTCATTTTCGAAGTGATTTACTAGAAAAGGGTAAGAACGAGTAAAAGTAGGAAAGAACGAAGAAAATATAGTAAAGTGGGTCAGCCTTTCTAAGTTATACTCCTCCCATCAGTGATTATGTACGAGCCAAGGTTCCCTGTTATGGTTTTCTAAAATGAAACCGCGAAAAAATTGATGCCCAGGGTTCTTAATAGTGTTACACTTTGTTATGAGCTACTAGTCACTTTTCTTGCATAGATATATATGGTACATGCACGATCATAAAAGGCATCAAACAAATCCACAACACATAAAATAAAGCATGCACGTTAATTATAGTAATGAATAAAAAATGGTATTATAACATTATCTTCAAACGAGAAATTAAACTACGACGAATTAGGGCGACGGCAAGCCACAATAAAATATCAAGCAAGTTTTCTTTACATACCAGTAAATTATCTTTGAACTAACAATCTCTATCAAATAAAAAATTAACTATCTAATCAGCAACAATGTCATCTTTATATATTACGTTAGCCGAAACAAAAAATTAAATATGAAATTTTTATCATCTACGCTAAAAACAAATCAAAGTTAATTACCACACGAGTTGCATTCTATTTCCACGATCATAAAATTTGGATTAACCACTACATGTCATACGTACTTTGGAGCAACGTCTGAGCCGAACTCGGAGTAGAGACGGTCGGTGCAGTCTTGCAGCAGTGGCGACAAAATCGGCGCGGCGCAGCAGCTTCACCGATGACAAGTGGGTGCAGCACGACACGAAGAGAAGGTGGCGTGATGGGACGATGCGGTGGAGAGCCGGCGACCCAGCCTGGCACGAGCAGCGCCTCAGTTACAGTTCAAAGCGGCGCAGCAGCATTGCACGGCGAAAACTCGACAAGAGAGGACGTACGGGCTGCCACTCACCTGCACGGCGAGAATACTTCCTGCGGCTGTGGACGGTGGTGCAGCTGTCGACGGCGTGAGCGGGAGCAGCGGCGCGGCGCGAATGCTGGCGGCGGTGGCGTGCGAGCAGCGCGGTGGCGCGAGTGCTGGCGGCGGCGGCGCGAGTGCTAGCGGCGGCTGCGCGTGAAAATGAAACCGAACCTCTGCCCGGTCTCGTTATAAGAGCTAATTTCGTGGGCCAAACCTAAACCCACGAAAATAATGTGTTAATTTCGTGTGCTTTCAATAAACCCACGAAAACATTAGGTATTTTCGTGGGCACAATGTCAGCCGACGACAATAGCTCCGAGCTAATTTCGTGTGCCTCATCAAAACCCTCGAAAATACATCTTATTTTCGTGTGCATAGGGTTGGCCGACGAAATTACATCACCGTTATTTCGTGTGCCTGTCAGAGGCCCACGAAAATGCTGCCTCTTTTTGTGTGCCTGTCAGATTCTGGGCCTTAATTTCGTGTGCCTGTCAGAGGCCCACGAAAATATGGCCTCTTTTTGTGTGCCTGTCAGAAACTGCCCGTGTATCAGCCTAATTTCGTGTGCCGCGCTGAAGCCCACGAAATTAATTCTCTGTAATTTCGTGTGCATGTCGGAGAAGCCCACGAAGTTAAGACCTCGTTCCGAGGGACAGTAAATCCCGCGCTTATTTTCGTGCGCCGGTCCGAAGCCCACGAATTTATGTAGTGTGTTTTCGTGTGTCCAGTGAAACCGACGACAATAACATTTAATTTCGTGTGCCGTCCCGAAAGCCGACGAAAATATTGTCGTGTGCTTCACAAAACCCACGAAATTAGCTTCCAATTTCGTGTGCCCTGCCTTAACCCACGAAATTATCTTCTATTTTCGTGTGTCTTGACTTAACCCACGAAAGTTCAAAATATTGTCGTGCGCTTTGCCTAGGGCCCACGAAATTAGGTCAAATCTTCGTGAGTTAGGTTGTGGCTCACGAAATTACACCTATTTTCGTGAGGGCCGACGAAAATATATTTAGCCGACGAAAATAATTCGTTTTCCTGTTGTGGGGTCAGTCTTGCTGAGCCTTCGTGCTCACTGCTTGTGTTTGAAGCTTTTGCATGGTTCTATGAGGAAGGGACTCCCGAGGAGGAGACGGAACCCCAGGAGGGGAACCCCGTCGAGTGGGAGTCGCGCACGCCGCCGTGTTAGTGTGCGTGCGTGCTAGGAAGGACACGTTCACATGCTGAACGTGAACTTGATGCGTAGTCTACGCCCGTGAGTGTAGACTGGACATATTTTGATGTAAAAATGTTCATAAACCACTTTATGTAATAAAAATTTGCTTCCGCTTTGTACCTTTGATGTGTGTTATTCGGTGCTGTGCAACGCAGCACCCCTCAGCGTGATCCTGGCTCGACAAGACCATGGGGTCATGTCAACATTGGTATCAGATCTCGCTTGAGGTTTAACGCACTAGAAAGGTCATCTTTTTCAAAAAAATCCAGTGAGGAACGAGTTAGTAGCCCGTATAAGGATGTTATTAGAGTATAGAAAGTGACATACTAACCTATTTGATTATGTCGGAAAATCGTGCATCTCGGGACGTGTATGTCTTGGGGGTGCACGAAAGCGCTGTCCACCAGTGCGCACAAGCTGAAGGGTGGAGCCCCACGGGTGGCAGGTAACCCGACCCGCTTTAATATCCTCTATGACTCTTCATGTCGTTTGGGGTATTCGAGCAACGTCTGTCCCTGGCGTACGTGGTGCAATTTGGGAGACCCCGTCATGTGGTCAGTAACGTGAACACGTAGCTCAAGGCGTGTTTGGCTTGAGAACATCCGGGAGAGTGATGACGGCCGGGTGTATGAACTGTATGGATACCGGACTCGGTGTGCAGCCGAGTCTGACGATTGCTTGAGTTATTTGCAGGTAGTCTAACCCCGAAACGGTAGGCGTGTAGCATCCGTGTGCGAGAGATGCTTAGTGCCACTGAACTAACGAAGTCGGCAAAGTCTTGTATAGGTTTTTCTTTGTGAGGACGTAGTACCGACATGATCTGGTGACGCATCGACGTCACACCCCACTAAATGAACAACTTCATTGTAAAACTTGAAAGTTTTAATCTGGAGCATTAAAACTTTGCTGTAACCTCTTCCCTAAATCAGGATATTCAAAGTTAACAAGTTTTCAACTTATAGGTTGCTAAGGACAGAGCACTCTGTTTTCAGCTGAATTGAGGCTGAAGTTAATCAGAGGTTAGAGATTGAGTTATTTATAGGTTGGGGTCATATGATATATTTATGGAAATATTTGGAATAGCTTTACAACTCTTCTGTTGAGGTCCAGAGGTTTTTCATCCCTTAACCAATTGAAAAATGCAGTAGAGTTGAAACTGTCCAGAAAACAGGGCAGAGCAAAGACTCTCTGTAAACTCTCTGTAAATTGAGCATAACTTCCTGCATAAAAATCCGAAAATATAAAATGAGGTAGTTCTGGAAATCTTATGAGATGAGTTACAACTTTGTAACAGAAAGTTTTGTCAGATTGGGAGCATAATTAACTGGAATTCTTGGAACAAATCAGTACCTAAAGCAGGGGGGTGCTGTCCAATTTTCTCCAGAAATTCTGTTAACTTTGACATCTCATAACTCTTGAACCAGGACGGATCTTAGGCCAAGCAAATACTTTCTGGAAATCTATTGAAGTTATGTTTAACTTTGATGTTGAGCTCCAGAATTGTTTTTGCCTTTAGCATGGCCTAAATCAGGTTGAAAGGGAAACTGGTCAGGGCTGTCATGTTGGACAGCAGATCAGCAGTCAAATTTGTTTAAATTTGAACTATGTTTCCAAGTTTTATGGGTTCAATAACATGTTTTGTGTTATAACTCAATGGTTTACTGTTCAAATAAATATTTGACATTTCTCAAATATATTTTTACAGATGACAGCGGATAAACAGTTCGAGAACGGGTGGGTGGAATCTCACTGTTCTCACCACAGCGGCTATCCGGAAGCATTGAGGCAGATGCTTCAATATTTCGGGTACAACCAGATGCCGCAGTACTTCGCCAAGGAAGAAGGCGATGAGGGGAACAAGACGTGGACAACCCATGTCGAGGTTCCTGCAGGACCTACGCCACCCGCATGGGCGCCGTTCACCGTCACGGTGAGAGGTAGACAACCCGAGGGAATGTGGCAAGTGGCAGCCCGTGACACCATGTCACGTTTCTGCTAGATACACGTGAGAGCAATGGAGGGCACTCCATACACGCTCGTTCCGGTGGAGGGACGGGCTCATCATGTGTGGGGAGAGAGGTATCTGGAGGCAACAGACCCGGGTTGCCCAAGGTACAACCCCACGGAGGCGAACCTCAGCCTCCAAATGAGGGCGGGAAAGGCCGTGATGGACAGCCAAGCTGTTCATACGGAGCATCTCGCCGCAAGGCTCAAAGAGAGCACAAGCCGTGGAGACCATTTCGAGAGTGCCCACAGCGCACTCCGCAATGTGCTCCTTCCGACGATCAAGCGACTAAACGAACAGCATAATCAGTTGCATCGTCTGAAGAAGGCGAAGAAGAAAAGCCGTGTCGACATCGCGGCATAACAAGAGCTGGTGCGGACTCTAACCCAGCAGAATGAGGACCTTACTCAAGAGCGGGACGACGCTATTGAGGAAGGGCAAGGCTGGGAAGAAGACTACAACCAGGCCATGGACGAGGTGCATGCATTGCAGGACCTCGTACCTCCGGTATTGGGCATACTGGTGGCCTTGGGTCTTCCAGCAATGGGAGAACCCGAGATAGAAGAAGAGTAGTAGATCCAAGAGCCACCAGCAGAGGTGCCGGAGGAGAACGACCCACAGGAGGTCGAGTTCTACTCCGAGTAGGGGGTTACGGTTGCCAAGTAGGGCAGCTAGAGTAGTGTAACCCAAACTTGTGTAACCGGTGACATGTCGTGTAGGCAGTGGCGTATGTATAGGTAGTGACGACATGAGCACGACTTCTCGGAGACCCGAGAATAATGTATCTTGTATAAAGTTTATGCTTTATCAATATATGTGAATGTTGTGCAAATTATTCATGCGTCACTTCAATACCTACTGTTGCATATGGAATTTTTAAGTATAACATGTGCTGATCGCTGCTGTTTTCAATTTCAGAATGACTCGTACTCGTGCCAACCCAGATGTTGGGGGTTCTAGTCAAGGAGGAGAAACCTTCCAACAGCCTCCTGAGGACTCCTCGGGACAGCAACAGCAGCAGCAACCACAGCAACAAACACCGCCACCGCCAACGGTTACATTGGCCGACATCGTTGCGGCAGTGGCGGGTTCTCATCAGCGGCACACGGAGTTGCTGCAAACTCTTATTCCTAATACGTCTCGACCAGAGAGGCGTCAAGATCGTGAGGAGCGCCAAAAGAGCTCCTACTCCGACTTTCTAGCGACTCATCCCCCGGTATTCTCAAGGGCGGATGAACCCCTCGATGCGGACAACTGGCTCCACACGATAGAGATGAAGTTCGGGCTACTCCAAATAAGTGAGCAGCACAAAACTCAGTTCGCGGTCCAACAGCTCCGGGATCCGCGAGCGCGTGGTGGGCAAACTACAGTGCTTCACAGTCCACCGACCGAGTAATGACCTGGGCGGAGTTCCGGACGGCCTTTAGGGCCTATCACATACCGCCGGGTCTGATGAAGAGGAAGACGCAGGAATTTTTACACCTGCAACAAGGGGGCCGGAACACGCTGGAATATTCCAGGGCATTCAACGATCTCGCGCTCTATGCGTCAAGGGAAGCACGGCTTCTGCCCCGCATACCATGAAGAAGGGTGTTTCCCCTGTGGCCCGGCTCTGGGATGTCCGGCTGGCCCCTGACGTAGAGGAACCGGTATCCCCCGATGGCTCTGAGGAAGGATCCCAGGATGTCCAACCCCCATACCGCGAACGGCCACGAGGCTGGGATCATCTACAGCGTCTGCGCCGGTATGTGGATCTGCTTGGCATGGAACTGGCACGCCTTGCATCTCTTAACCAGCTTGACAGCGTCCAGGAGGGCTGTCGGCCAGTAGAAGCCATGCCGGAAGGCTTTACCGACCAGTGTACGGGAAGATGCACGTTTCCCGCACTCGCCTCTATGGATTTCTGCGAGCAGGTCGCAGCCTTCCTCCTGGGTTATGCACCGCAATAGGATGCCGTTGGCGCCACGCCGATAGAGATCCCCTTCTACCAGTGTGTATCTCTTAGCCATCCGCACAATCCGTTCAGCAGATGCATGTTCATCAGGAAGGATGTAGTCTTTCAAGTAGTCTCGGACCTCCATGATACATGCATCAGGGCTTGCTTGAGCTTCTAGATCTTGGGCGCTGGGTAGCACAGAGTCCCCAGTGGCGTATACGATCCTTGGTGGGCACCATGGCTGCAAGGCCACCGGGACCGCCAGCTTCGAGGTGCTGGTCTTGCCCTGTTCGCCCGGTTCGGCTGGTCGGGCTGTGGGTCGCGGCTGTAAAAGCCCAAGAAAAGGGACTTGCAAAAAACTTTTCTTCACCTCACAACACCACAGTTTTTATTGTGGACACCTTAGGAAATGTTATGAAGAGCATGTAACCTCCATCAAAAGAATGATTAGAGGGGAAAGCCTTCACTTTCACAAAGTAGGGTTTCTACACATGAACATGAGAGGTTGATCTCACCCCTAGAATTTAAAAAGTCTTGGGAAGGTTCAGTCCAAAGCTCATGCAAATTCAACACTTTTTGAGGCACTTTTGGGTTATTTCAAAAAGAGGCCAATTTGATTGTAAATTCAAATTGCAGCAACTTTCATCACCCAAATTCAAAAGTTAGCTCCATATCTATACTCAGCACATTTTTCTGAGTAAACCCACCAATTTTCATCTCCATTGGAGCTCATCTTGTCAAGAGCTAAATTTGCAAGAATTCAAAACTGAATTTGAATTTCAGTTTAAATATGAAGCAAATTTAACCAAAGACTTGGTGACTAAGTCTCACATTAAATTGTGAGTAGCTGAAGATATTTTGGCACAACAGAATTCAGAAAATTGGAAAAACAAAAGAGTTAGAGGGGAGGCCCACTGGTCAGTAGACTTAGCACAGAAGTCTCCTCAGCCGACTTCCTCGACCGAGCGCGCTCGCCAGCTGCAGCCAGCGTCGGCGCCCGACCACCTTGGACGGCCAGCTCCTGCTTCGGCAGAGGAGGTGGCACAGCAGGTGTCGCGCTCTCCACTGGCCTCAGGGGCCTATAAAAGGCCCGAGACCGCCGGCGAGTTACTGATTTTCGCGAGTTCCGTAACCAGCAGCCTAGTCGCCCGAGCTCCGATCGTATGCCACCCCAGCTGTGATCATCTTCCGGCTTTGACCTCCATAGGAAAGTGAAGCGCTAGCTCGTCCTCAAGACCACCGCGCAAACCGTTCCAAGGTTCGACATTTGTGCGCGGAGAATTTTCCAGTTTAGGACGAGTAGCTCCTTTCGGGACCCGATTAGATTTAGGAGAAATTCGGGAAGCTTAGTGGGTGGGAGGTCGAACGGAGCTGTGAGAGAGCATCTAGAGGTTCTGGCGACCCTTCTCGATCGAAAACCGGAAGGAAATCACCGCCGGAACCCTAAGTTCACCCTAGGACAGTATGGCGGAGGAGGGGGTCGCCGGTGAGGTCTGGGTTGCCGGCCGTTTAGGGCCCAACAGAGCTCATGCCGAGTTTCCCGAGGTTTCCCTGAGTGTGGCGACGCGATTAGCGCACGAAGAAGATGGTCAGAAGGGCGGGAACACGTTGCCGAGGTAGCACAGAGGCATAGGGCTCGTCGCCGGCGAGCTATGGCGGTTAGCCGGCGGCGACATGGTGTCCAGCAGGTTCAGCACCCGAGATTACGTGGGGGCGGCGAGTCTCGTCAGCTCCGGTGAGCTAGATCGCCGGGAACGCTGACCTCGCCGGAGCTCCGGCGGCTCGGGGCGGCGACGTCGGGAGGTAGACGAAGGGCGCGGCCCCACCTGTCAGCCTTGTGTTAATCGCGCGCGAGCGCGCGGTTAGTTCAATTTAAACGGGCGGGCCCCGCTGTCAGCCTCTGGTTTAGCGCGGGAGGGGATTTTCTGTAAGAAAATAATTCAGGGATTAGCTCAAACTTTAGAAATCCATAACCTTGGCTAGGAAGCTCCAAATTTGGTGATTCAAATTGGGTTGAATTCATCTTGCCTAGCTCTGTCCAGATATACAACCCAATTTGTATGAAACCCATTAATTAATTCTGGAAAATTCTTTAAAGCTTTTCAGCAAAAGAATTTTAGAGGGCGTTTGGTTCATCCAAAAATCCCCAAATTTTGCCAGAATGTTCTTTAGGACATTAGTAAACCCCTGTAAAAGTTTCAGACCATTTGGAGTTGATTGGGTCAGAGCAATTCAAATTGGAAGGTGCTGTGTTCATTTGAATACAGAAGCATTTTCAGAGAATTTCCAAAACTTGGAAATTCAGTTCTGGGCAATTCTTAACCCCAAAAATGTTAGGAAAATTCAGGAAAACTCTATGAGCTATAATTAAAATTGTAGTTCATTAAGTTGAGCATGAAAAGGGGTATTACCTCAGAATAAATTCTTCCTTGCTGATTTGCCAAGAGAATTATTCTGAGCAAACCACTCCATGAAAAGTGCTAATGTTTGGTCCAGAGAGTTTTCTTGTGACAAGGAACTCACACAAAAATTCTCAGATCCATTGGAGCTCTAGATCACTCCTGTCCTGTTTAACCACTTAAGGGATTAATATGGAAAAGGGGGAAAACCACTTAGCATTTAACCATGTGACTAAGTCCAAGCCAAACCACCAACACCAGTTCATCTTTAAATTCTTAAACAAAGTTCCAGGTGTTAGAGGCTGGTTATTAAAACTAATAACAGTAACCTTACAATAACTTGTATGCATATAAATTAACATGTAGTATTTCATTAACGTGTAGCCGTTGAAGAAGAGACTCCGGAAGTGCTGGACTTCCTCCTTCCGGACGAAGACTTAACTCCTGACCAGCAGCAACAAGGCAAGCCCCGGTTTGCATTAACCCTTTTATAAGTCTTACTTTGTTTACATGTGTCATATGAAGTATGTATGTGCATTAGGTATAGGATGAATGAAATCCCACTTGCATAACCAAAGGTTCCTAAAAGAGTGAGGGTAGTGTCAAGGACCTCGAGTAGACAGGCGATGCTTAATGAGTCATAGGACTTCGGTACAAGTCGAGTAGTTGGAATCTACTCGCGAGATAGGCACTGGGACGCACGGGTTCGATTGAATGATGTGAGATCACCTTAGTAATGAAAAGGAGACTAGGTAGGGGCTAGGGCGCAGCAAGAGGAAGTCTTGTGTGCGCAGCCCTGCCCGTGTCGATTGAGGACCGATCCGTGTGCGGCCCTGCTGAACAAGTATTGAACGTACCGAAGGCATATCGGATATATGGGCCCCGATAAACCGATGTAGCCTAAACCTCCGGGCGTCGAGGCATAGTACACCGATTTATAGGTGTAGGTTGAGGGCAGCAAGGTGGAAATCTGCCAACGGGCATAGAGAGATGCTCCGTGTGGGGAACCTCCTGCTCGTTTCGGTGCGACCGGTTCGACGTTTGGGCTGTTGGGTGAAAGGTTGTCCCGTACGGCATCGAGTGAGCGTGCTGTGCAGCTCCACGGGTGGGCGTACGTGACGTGCTCTTTGGGTTTTCCCTGCAGGTGTATATCGAGTCGATTCGCCGTCCCTCGCGGTGACGAGTACCGCTTGTTCACTGCATCGTAACGTAGACTAATGGATGAAATATGTTGATTCAATGATGCTGATTGATATAATTGTATTGCTACATGTGTGCCACCAAATACTGCTTACTAAATTTCAGATTTCATGACCGGTTAACTTGTTGCTAAAAGATGAACTAAGGATGAACTTGTAGGCGTGTCGTTTTGCTGAAATGTTACTAACCTATGCCTTGGTATACCTCATGTAGAGTTTCATGCTTAGGTGAGTCGGTTAAGCCTTGCTGAGCCTTCGTGCTCATGGTTGCTGCTTAAGTGTTTTTCAGGTGAGGAGCCACCCACGGACTCGAAGTACGAGTCAACCGGCGAGGGTTACCCTCCGTCGGGGACCACGGCTGAGTGGGAGCCGTACACGCCGCGCTGAGCTGAGGAGTGCAGCTAGTGTGGGTTGCCCTAGGGCTGGGCAACCAACTTTTGCTAGATAGGCGGGCGTGAGTTGTGTAGTGTAGACTTCCGCTGTGTAACATAAACAATAGTTGTAACTGAAGTTTGTACCTGTTTGTACAGTTTCAGTTGTTTCCCATGTAATATATTATGTTCTTATGACGTGTGCTGTCGGGTGTCGCATCGCGCGGCACCACCCTATGCGATCCTGGATGAGCGGATTCCGATCCGCCACAACCTGGTATCAGAGCTGCAGTGGGGATAGCACAGTACTTAAGGACTGCATTATGGGAAAACATAGGTTACGGTGAGGAATCGGTAGTTGCCCAAGTAAGGACTATATTAGCATAGTTACTTAAAGTGGCAAATACTAACCTATGTGTTATAATTCTGAATTTCAATTATGTAACCACGCACCTACATTCTGGTAAGTATGGTAAGGAACGCCACCGAAAGCGGTTCAATTTCGGTTAGCTCCCCCTGACGAGGAACGTGGTTCAGGGATAGAGTCTCACAGCTTGGTGTGAGATGTCAATATGAAACTCTTGGACTCTTCATGTTCCTGAGTTCATATGAAACGCTGATCCCTAGCGTGCATTAGGCAAGTAAGTGGAGACCCCATCGCGTGGTCAGTAACGCGAGAGTGTGTTCGTTTGGAAATAGCCCAGAAGGACATACGCAGCGCTTGCCATCGGCGTGCCCTGCAGGGCAGTAGGTGGTATCTGTTGGGTTGATAACATTCCCAACCGTGACGACCCGTTCATGACCTACTCGGGTTCCCCGTCGTGTGGTGTTGAAACACGATCACGTACCTTGAGACGTGACCTAACTCAGGGGCGGCCGTATGGCAATGATACGGACGTTTGTATTTACTTTTAAATATGGAACTGCCTGAAATGAATAACCATTGAGTGCACCATTATTGTGTGGTCTTCTGCAGGTACTAACCACGTATGTATCCGTGTAGAAAACGTGTGCGAGAGACCGTTTAGTGCCACACTTGAGACGTATATGCCGGTATGATCCGGTTAGGATTTTCTTTGGTGAGGAACGTAGTACCGAGACATTGTAGGCATATGCATGAAAATATTGAAAACGAGGAACTAAAATCATTAGGTTCAACAATTATGACCCTGGTTGGGTATAAGAAGGGGATAGTGGACCAGGGTAGCTAAAGGGATGAAAAACAGAGTGCTCTGTTTTGGGCAGCACGTTTGCTGATCTTCAACATGGCATAACTCACCGGTCTTTTAGCCCAGAGGGGTGTGCTATATAGCTCTGGAAAGGTATTTAAGTACTCTACAACTTTGTGGTAGACTTCCAGAGCTGAAACTCACCTTAAGATGGCTAAAATCTCAGAGGAATGTGAACTGGCCAGAACCAGATCAAAACTTGGAATAGGTAGAAACTGGTCATTCTGACAGAAGAATGACAGTTGAGCTCATTGGAGAGGGTGTTGTACCCTAAGAGTGGTATGCGTGATGACAACGCGATAGTAATGTCTCGTGGTGACCAAACCTAGTTATGTTGAGCTTCCAAAGTGGAGGTTCATCAAGTTGGATTAAACTAGCTTGTGTTTGGTCTGGTAATGGTGTAGCGGGTGCAAAGTTATTACACTAGCTACTTACGAGATGTATCGCATGTTTTTATTGTCATTATGTTTTACACCTATTTCATTTAGACTGCATGCAAAATGTTGCGGGACTGATGGTATTGTCGGATGGTTGCAGATGGTTCGCACTAGGACCACGCACGAGGTTGGTGGCTCTAGCCAAGGTGGAGGCGATGACTCCCAGCCACCAGCCTACGACAGCACCCCACAGCAGCAGCCACCACCACCGCCTCCGCTTACTCTGGCGGATGTGATAGCGGCATTGGTGGGAGGTCGTGAGGAGCAGACCGACCTGCTCCGCACGATCGTGCAAAATACGTCCCAGGCGGGAGGACGTCAAGAGCGAGGGCCTCGTGAGCCCCGCGAAGTGTCGTACTCGTATTTCATGAGTACGCACCCCCCAGTGTTCACCGAAGCTGAAGAACCACTGGAGGCGGACAACTGGCTGCGGACTCTCGAGTCCAAGTTCGGGCTGCTCCAGTGTACGGAGCGGCAGAAGACACTGTTCGCAGCACAGCAGCTCCACGGTGCCGCTGGTGCGTGGTGGGCGAATTATGTCGCCTCACGTCCGGCTGGCCATGCCGTGGAATGGCAAGAGTTCCGGGAGGCGTTCCGCGCCTATCACATCCCTCCCGGAATAATGAAGAGGAAGTTCCAAGAATTTTTGGAACTGAAGCAGGGCGGGAGGAGTGCCCACGACTACTCCCGTGCCTTCAACCATCTGGCGCAGTATGCGTCAGACTACATCTCCACGGAGGAGAAGAAGAGGGAGCACTTCTATCGGGGGTTACACCCCAAAATGAAGACCCACCTCGTACAGTGGAACAGCGGCACATTCAACGACTTAGTCAATGCCGCGATCATGCAAGAGGATGCTCAGCGGGAATTGGCAGCTGAGCAGAGGAAGCGCAACGCTCAACCTAGCAGTGGTGGTGGCGCGCCTCAGAAGTACCGTGTGGTGTATCGGACACCATCCGGGCAGCAGTGGCGTCCACCGGCGTGACCTCAACAGTTCGGGGGACGTTCGTTCCAAGCACCCCCGTTCCGTCCGCCGATGCCACCACCAAGACAGCAACAGCAGCAGCAGACGGTACCCCGGGCGTTTCCACCGCCACAACGCGCCCCGGGTTTCCGTCCACCAATCAGCGGGGGACCGCCCCGTTTCACCTGCTTCACGTGTGGCCAGGCGGGCCACTTTGCGAAGGACTGTCCCCAGGGGCAGCAGAGCAGCGGGCAAGCCCAGCTCCAGGGCGGTGCTCGAGGCCGACCTCCGGCGAAGAAGGTTGGTCAGCGGACTGGAGGCGTCCGCAACCTCGACAATGAGGACGCCCCAGAGGGAGACAACGTGCTGGCGGGTACGTTTACTCTCAACCATCAAGCCATCGTCATATTATTTGATTCTGGTGCAACCCACAGCTTCATAAGTGCATCCTATATGGCTAAACATCAATTGCAAGTCTTCCCAACCGACTGCACTTATATGATCTGCTCACCGGGAGGGAAGATTTCAGCTAATATGATGATTCCAAAGGCACCTCTGTGCTTAGGTGGGAAACTATATCCCACCACTTTGATAATCCTTATGGGACAAAAGATTGATGCAATCTTAGGGATGTCATGGCTGCAATACCATGGCGCTGTCCTAGAGACTCGGACACGGACGGTTCACTTAAATTCTCCATTCCACCGTCTGCAATCCATGGGGTTAGACACGCCAGTCCGGGAAGTTTTAGCAATTAATAATGCTGAAGTTCTCAAGTTAGAAGACATCCCCGTAGTCCGGGAGTATCCCGACGTGTTCCCGAACGATCTTCCGGGCATGCCACCTGAGCGGGATGTCGAGTTCAAGATCGAGCTCGCACCCGGGACTACGCCCATATCACGGAGACCATACAAGATGGCTCCAAATGAGCTGGCGGAACTGAAAGAACAGCTCAATGATATGTTGAGCAAGGGTTTCATTAGGCCGAGTTCCTCGCCTTGGGGATGCTCGGCGCTATTTGTAAAGAAGAAGGATGAAACCCTGAGGCTGTGTGTGGATTACCGGCCGCTCAACGCCGTCACCATCAAGAATAAGTACCCACTGCCCCGTATTGACATCTTGTTTGATCAACTTGTGGGGGCAAGTGTATTCTCAAAGATGGACCTTCGCTCTGGATATCACCAGATCAAGATCCGGGCGGAGGATATCCCGAAGACGGTGTTCTCAACGAGATACGGCTTATATGAATATCTCGTCATGTCCTTTGGTCTCACAAATGCTCCAGCCCATTTTATGTATCTCATGAACTCGGTGTTCATGCCGGAACTGGACAAGTTCGTGGTAGTGTTCATCGACGATATCTTGGTTTACTCCAAGACAGAAGTCGAGCATGCCGAACACTTACGGATCGTTCTTCAACGATTGCGAGACCACAAGCTCTACGCCAAGTTCAGCAAATGCGAATTTTGGATCAGCCAAGTGCCATTCTTGGGACATATCATCTCAGCTGAAGGCATTGCGGTTGACCCAAGTAAAATAGAGCAAGTGTTGAAATGGAAAGCTCCCACTTCAGTTCATGAAGTCAGAAGCTTCCTCGGGTTAGCGGGATACTACCGGAGATTCATTCCAAGCTTCTCCAAGCTCGCTAAGCCGATGACAGAGTTGCTGAAGAAAGGGACAAAATATGTTTGGAACACGGCGTGTGAAGGAGCGTTCCGAACACTGGTGAAGCATCTCACAACAGCCCCGGTGTTAGCTCAGCCGGATACAACAAAGCCCTTCGACGTGTATTGTGACGCGTCCGGTATTGGGCTCGGCTGCGTGTTGATGCAGGAAGGACGTGTGGTCGCTTATGGCTCACGCCAACTTCGGAACCATGAGCAGCACTACCCGACTCACGATCTTGAACTTGCTGCCGTGGTGTTGGCGCTAAAAATGTGGAGGCACTATCTCCTGGGGAACTTGGTGCATCTCTACACCGACCACAAGAGCTTGAAATACATTTTCACCCAGAAGGAGCTGAACATGAGGCAGAGGAGGTGGTTAGAACTGATCAAAGATTATGAGATTGAAATCCATTACCACCCCGGCAAGGCGAATGTGGTTGCCGACGCGCTGAGTCGGAAATCACATGTCCATCACCTCACCATTACACCGGTGGAGGAGGAAGAACCAAGTTTATACTTGGTTCCTTATGGATCGCTGTACAACCTTGCCCTCATCCCTACTATTAGGGAGGACATCATTGCAGCTCAGAAAACGGATAAAGGCATGGCACATCTCCGGAGACGGATAGACAAGGGAGAAATTAAATGTTTCCGGAAAGATGATGAGGGGACGCTGTGGTTCAATGACCGCATAGTCGTACCCCGAGATATGGAGTTGAGGAAAAAGATCCTCGATGAAGCTCACTTGTCTAAATACTCCATTCATCCGGGCAGCAACAAAATGTACCAAGATTTGAAAAAGAAATTTTGGTGGACACGGATGAAGCGAGAGGTAGCTAAGTACGTATCCGAGTGCGATACGTGTAGACGAGTGAAAGCTGATCACATGAAGAAATCAGGGCTGTTGCAACCCCTGAAGATTCCGGCATGGAAATGGGAAGATGTGAGCATGGATTTCATTGTGGGATTACCCCTAACAGCCAACAAGCATGATTCCATATGGGTAATCGTTGATCGGTTAACCAAGACGGCTCACTTCATTCCGGTGAATACACGTTACAATGCCGGCAAATATGCGGAGCTATACATAGCGAAGATTCTATGCCTATACGGGGTACCCAAAACCATTGTCTCAGATCGAGGTGCATTATTTGTATCTCGCTTTTGGGAGCAGCTACACGCTGCATTGGGTACTAAGTTGATCAGGAGCTCCGCCTATCACCCTCAGACAGATGGCCAGACAGAGAGGGTGAATCAAGTCCTGGAAGACATGTTGAGAGCATGTGCCATCCACCATGGTAGGAACTGGGATGATCACCTACCATTGGCGGAATTCTCGTACAACAACGGCTATCAGGCGAGTATCAAAATGGCACCTTATGAAGCTCTCTACGGTCGTAAATGCCGCACCCCATTAAATTGGTGCGAGTCCGGTGAAAGGGTCATATTCGGGGTTGATGTGGTGAACGACGCCGAGGAGCGCGTTCGGACAATTCAAACCAATTTGAAGGCCGCTCAATCCCGACAAAAGAGCTACGCTGATAAGAGGCGTAGACCGTTGCACTTTGACGTTGGGGATCACGTGTACCTCCGCGTGTCTCCAATGAAGGGTGTGCACCGGTTCGGTGTGAAGGGGAAGCTCGCTCCCCGTTTTATTGGACCCTACGCTATCACCGAGAAGTGTGGACCAGCGGCGTATCGATTGGAACTACCGGCATCTCTGGCTGGTGTCCACGATGTTTTCCATGTTTCGTAACTGCGAAAATGCTTGAAGCATACAGCTGATATTCCTATCGAAGACATTGGCGAGTTGAAACCGGATTTAACATATGATGAGTATCCGGTGGCCATTCTTGAGGAGAAAGCCCGAACCACGTGTAGCAGAACGTTGTGGTTCTACAAAATACTCTGGAGTAACCACACCGCCGAAGAAGCGACGTGGGAGAGCGAGGAGTTCCTTCGCTCAAATTACCCGGAGTTCATAGCTTCTCAACACGGGTAAGTCCCTATTACATCGCTATCTCTTCTTTGATAATCTCGGGACGAGATTCTTTTAAGGGGGGGATGTAAAAGCCCAAGAAAAGGGACTTGCAAAAAACTTTTCTTCACCTCACAACACCACAGTTTTTATTGTGGACACCTTAGGAAATGTTGTGAAGAGCATGTAACCTCCATCAAAAGAATGATTAGAGGGGAAAGCCTTCACTTTCACAAAGTAGGGTTTCTACACATGAACATGAGAGGTTGATCTCACCCCTAGAATTTAAAAAGTCTTGGGAAGGTTCAGTCCAAAGCTCATGCAAATTCAACACTTTTTGAGGCACTTTTGGGTTATTTCAAAAAGAGGCCAATTTGAATGTAAATTCAAATTGCAGCAACTTTCATCACCCAAATTCAAAAGTTAGCTCCATATCTATACTCAGCACATTTTTCTGAGTAAACCCACCAATTTTCATCTCCATTGGAGCTCATCTTGTCAAGAGCTAAATTTGCAAGAATTCAAAACTGAATTTGAATTTCAGTTTAAATATGAAGCAAATTGAACCAAACAAAGTTTGAATTTGAGAATTCAAATTCAAACAAAGACTTGGTGACTAAGTCTCACATTAAATTGTGAGTAGCTGAGGATATTTTGGCACAACAGAATTCAGAAAATTGGAAAAACAAAAGAGTTAGAGGGGAGGCCCACTGGTCAGTAGACTTAGCACAGAAGTCTCCTCAGCCGACTTCCTCGACCGAGCGCGCTCGCCAGCTGCAGCCAGCGTCGGCGCCCGACCACCTCGGACGGCCAGCTCCTGCTTCGGCAGAGGAGGTGGCACAGCAGGTGTCGCGCTCTCCACTGGCCTCAGGGGCCTATAAAAGGCCCGAGACCGCCGGCGAGTTACTGATTTTCTCGAGTTCCGTAACCAGCAGCCTAGTCGCCCGAGCTCCGATCGTATGCCACCCCAGCTGTGATCATCTTCCGGCTTTGACCTCCATAGGAAAGTGAAGCGCTAGCTCGTCCTCAAGACCACCGCGCAAACCGTTCCAAGGTTCGACCTTTGTGCGCGGAGAATTTTCCAGTTTAGGACGAGTAGCTCCTTTCGGGACCCGATTAGGTTTAGGAGAAATTCGGGAAGCTTAGTGGGTGGGAGGTCGAACGGAGCTGTGAGAGAGCATCTAGAGGTTCTGGCGACCCTTCTCGATCAAAAACCGGAAGGAAATCACCGCCGGAACCCTAAGTTCACCCTAGGACAGTATGGCGGAGGAGGGGTCGCCAGTGAGGTCTGGGTTGCCGGCCGTTTAGGGCCCAACAGAGCTCATGCCGAGTTTCCCGAGGTTTCCCTGAGTGTGGCGACGTGATTAGCGCACGAAGAAGATGGTCAGAAGGGCGGGAACACGTTGCCGAGGTAGCACAGAGGCATAGGGCTCGTCGCCGGCGAGCTATGGCGGTTAGCCGGCGGCGACATGGTGTCCAGCGGGTTCAGCACCCGAGATTACGTGGGGGCGCGAGTCTCGTCGGCTCCGGTGAGCTAGATCGCCGGGAACGCTGACCTCGCCGGAGCTCCGGCGGCTCGGGGCGGCGACGTCGGGAGGTAGACGAAGGGCGCGGCCCCACCTGTCAGCCTTTTGTTAATCGCGCGCGAGCGCGTGGTTAGTCCAATTTAAACGGGCGGGCCCCGCTGTCAGCCTCTGGTTTAGCGCGGGACGGGATTTTCTGTAGGAAAATAATTCAGGGATTAGCTCAAACTTTAGAAATCCATAACCTTGGCTAGGAAGCTCCAAATTTAGTGATTCAAATTGGGTTGGATTCATCTTGCCTAGCTCTGTCCAGATATACAACCCAATTTGTATGAAACCCATTAATTAATTCTGGAAAATTCTTTAAAGCTTTTCAGCAAAAGAATTTTAGAGGGAGTTTGGTTCATCCAAAAATCCCAAAATTTTGCCAGAATGTTCTTTAGGACATTAGTAAACCCCTGTAAAAGTTTCAGACCATTTGGAGTTGATTGGGTCAGAGCAATTCAAATTGGAAGGTGCTGTGTTCATTTGAATACAGAAGCATTTTCAGAGAATTTCCAAAACTTGGAAATTCAGCTCTGGGCAATTCTTAACCCCAAAAATGTTAGGAAAATTCAGAAAAGCTCTATGAGCTATAATTGAAATTGTAGTTCATTAAGTTGAGCATGAACAGGGGTATTACCTCAGAATAAATTCTTCCTTGCTGATTTGCCAAGAGAATTATTCTGAGCAAACCACTCCATGAAAAGTGCTAATGTTTGGTCCAGAGAGTTTTCTTGTGACAAGGAACTCACAAAAAAATTCTCAGCTCCATTGGAGCTATAGATCACCCCTGTCCTGTTTAACCACTTAAGGGATTAATATGGAAAAGGGGGAAAACCACTTAGCATTTAACCATGTGACTAAGTCCAAGCCAAACCACCAACACCAGTTCATCTTTAAATTCTTAAACAAAGTTCCAGGTGTTAGAGGCTGGTTATTAAAACTAATAACAGTAACCTTACAATAACTTGTATGCATATAAATTAACATGTAGTATTTCATTAACGTGTAGCCGTTGAAGAAGAGACTCCGGAAGTGCTGGACTTCCTCCTTCCGGACGAAGACTTAACTCCTGACCAGCAGCAACAAGGCAAGCCCCGGTTTGCATTAACCCTTTTATAAGTCTTACTTTGTTTACATGTGTCATATGAAGTATGTATGTGCATTAGGTATAGGATGAATGAAACCCCACTTGCATAACCAAAGGTTCCTAAAAGAGTGAGGGTAGTGTCAAGGACCTCGAGTAGACAGGCGATGCTTAAAGGGTCATAGGACTTCGGTACAAGTCGAGTAGTTGGAATCTACTCGCGAGATAGGCACTGGGACGCACGGGTTCGGTTGAGTGATGTGAGATCACCTTAGTAATGAAAAGGAGACTAGGCAGGGGCTAGGGCGCAGCAAGAGGAAGTCTTGTGTGCGCAGCCCTGCCCGTGTCGATTGAGGACCGATCCGTGTGCGGCCCTGCTGAACAAGTATTGAACGTACCGAAGGCATATCGGATATATGGGCCCCGATAAACCGATGTAGCCTAAACCTCCGGGCGTCGAGGCATAGCACACCGATTTATAGGTGTAGGTTGAGGGCAGCAAGGTGGAAATCTGCCAACGAGCATAGAGAGATGCTCCGTGTGGGGAACCTCCTGCTCGTTTCGGTGCGACTGGTTCGACGTTTGGGCTGTTGGGTGAAAGGTTGTCCCGTACGGCATCGAGTGAGCGTGCTGTGCAGCTCCACGGGTGGGCGTACGTGACGTGCTCTTTGGGTTTTCCCTGCAGGTGTATATCGAGTCGATTCGCCGTCCCTCGCGGTGACGAGTACCGCTTGTTCACTGCGTCGTAACGTCGACTAATGGATGAAATATGTTGATTCAATGATGCTGATTGATATAATTGTATTGCTACATGTGTGCCACCAAATACTGCTTACTAAATTTCAGATTTCATGACCGGTTAACTTGTTGCTAAAAGATGAACTAAGGATGAACTTGTAGGCGTGTCGTTTTGCTGAAATGTTACTAACCTATGCCTTGGTATACCTCATGTAGAGTTTCATGCTTAGGTGAGTCGGTTAAGCCTTGCTGAGCCTTCGTGCTCATGGTTGCTGCTTAAGTGTTTTTCAGGTGAGGAGCCACCCACGGACTCGGAGTACGAGTCAACCGGCGAGGGTTACCCTTCGTCGGGGACCACGGCTGAGTGGGAGCCGTACACGCCGCGCTGAGCTGAGGAGTGCAGCTAGTGTGGGTTGCCCTAGGGCTGGGCAACCAACTTTTGCTAGATAGGCGGGCGTGAGTTGTGTAGTGTAGACTTCCGCTGTGTAACATAAACAATAGTTGTAACTGAAGTTTGTACCTGTTTGTACAGTTTCAGTTGTTTCCCATGTAATATATTATGTTCTTATGACGTGTGCTGTCGGGTGTCGCATCGCGCGGCACCACCCTCTGCGATCCTGGATGAGCAGATTCCGGTCCGCCACAGCGGCAACATCCCTTCGAAGGCTCCTTCGAGCACCGGGGCTCCGGTGGAGGCCTTCATTGACAGTTCATCGGCGACATTGTTGTCGGCGTGTGGTACATGGCATAGGTCCAAGGCTTCAAAGTCCTTCTCCAGCATTCGGTCATGTTGTTGGTTGCCTTGAAGTTGAGGCGCACCATGTACTTGAACTGCTCCCCCGTCGGCGTGAGGAGCAGAACGCCGGCTCCGGCCCCCTGCTTCCGCAAGGAGCCGTGGAAGTAGAGCGTCCAGTGAGGCTCGATGAAGACCGGTGCCCGAGGCTCCGGTTCTCCACCTTCAGGGCCCCCTGGGTTGCTTGGTGATGGCTTCCACTCGGCCACGAAGGCAGCCAATGCTTGGCTCTTGACTGTCTCGGGAGAAAAAAGCCCCCTTCCTGGCGCGCCAAATGTCGAAGTGTGTCGTCGACACTTCCCCCGGGCCTGCTTCAGGAGCAACCCGCGGAGGTTCTTTTTCGGAGGGGCTAGTTCTCTCGGGAGGTTGCGTTGGTTGTGAGAGGATTGACACAAGGATTTTTACGTTGTTCAGGTCACCGGAGCGTAACACCCTACGTCCACGGGAGCTGTATTGCTCGGAGCTTAGAACCGGAGTTCTAAGCTTGGTGATCTGGGTGAACTGAGTTGCCAAATGTCCAACCCTCGAATGCTCCAACCCCTTGCAACGTTGCCAACCCGAGTCTTTTATACTTCAAGGCTCGGGCGGCTTACAAGGTGGGCCGCGGGGCCCGACAGGTGGTCCCGGGGAGATTTCGTGCCATCTACCATATCTCGTAGTGAATGCTAGTAGTTGTCTCTGGCAATGGCTTCTTAATCATTGTCCTGCCGTCCTGCCCGTGCCGCAAGCTAGACGTAGTGGTTGATGATGGCAGGGACAGCAGGGCATGTCTTGTCGCCGTATCTATTGGTCAACAGCTTCTGACATGGTGTGCCCGTCTTAACTCTGACGCGACTGGTCATAGTGCCACCTGACAGGGGCGTGCGCCGCGCCAGCGCGTCTTGGGAAGGCGCGTGTTTTGAATGCCTTGACCGGACAAGGCATGGTGTACCTTTACTCCTGCTGCCTACCGAGCCGGGGTGGGCAGCATGACATGTGGTGCCTTCGGAGCTCACCCCTGCGGAGGGGGTAAGGTCCGGCACTGCTGGCCACGTGGCTCGCCCGGGGCTCGCCTCTGAGGAGAGGTGAGGTCCGTCCCCGCTGAACACGTGGCGCCTTCGGAGCTCACCCCTGCGGACGGGGCGAGGTACTTAGACGGTTTTTCTCTGTGCACGAGGGTATCCGATACTGAGGGTACCGACAGATATAATTAGAACTTTCATCTTTTAGAAATCAGTTAACAAGTTACAGTGTCGGCACCGATGTTGCTACTTTTGGAGGCACCTCTGATTTTTTTTAAAAAAAAAAGATCGTCACTCTTAAACAATGTTCCAGCAAGCCAATATTTTCATTTCTTTTCGAAGTGAAATGGTACCTATAGTTTAACAGCGTTAATGCTAGGACGATTATGCTCCTGATTTTCAAGCTAGTTTGAGTAAAAAAATAAAAATGTATTGTAGCTAATGGTCTGTTTGATCCCTCTAGTTTTTTTTCTAAAAAAATCAACTTTTAAAAATTGGTGGGCCTTCAAACGAGTTAATATCTCAGTTTCTAAGAAATCAAGGATCTGGCTCAAACCAGCTAATAATGTCGGTTTCTGGATTATAGATTTTAAGAAACCAGGATTCAACACACAAATAAAGCTGATTCTATTAAAAAGCTTGATCATTAACTACTAAAAAGTTAGTTTCTTATTTTTAAGAAAGCATGATCCAAACACCACCACCTAGTTTTTTTTGTTACAAATCAGATCCTAAAAACCATATCAGAAGCTAGTTTTTAAGAAACTGAAAAGTGATCTAAATACGACTTAAGAAAGGTTCGCGTCAACATTTTATTTATATTTACACGACATCTACACGAGAGAAGTGTACAAAATGTCAGTTCATACAGGCAATCATGGAGGCATCACATTCAAGTGAGGTGGAGCCCACAATGCTAGGCCCAAGCATATAATACAAGACACTGAACACGATGTACCAATTGAGATTGCCATGTCTGTCTCCTTTTCCCCTGTCCTTTTTCACCTCTCAGAATAAATAAACAAGGGAGGAAACTCCAGCTCACGCAGATGTATGTGGTCTAGTATGGTTCGTACTCATCTTCCCAGGTACCATTTCCCAGACCATCATAAACTTCGTCATAAAGAGCATTCTCGATACAGAGAGTTCTTCTTGGCCCATATGAGACAATTAATAAGAGATAAAACTGCTTGCGATTGAGTGTGATGTTTTGTTTCTTCTTATCCGCTCGGTCTAGGATGGTTAGTGAATGAATAGTATAGTGGGGACATAAGTCCAAAAACTCACATGTATTGCTGGACATAATAACAAATAAATGACGATAACTAATTTAGTTTAAGCTTAACTATATTTTTATTTTAAACATCATTTATTTAAGAACGGATGATAATTAACTTTACCTTTGATGAGACTGTCGCTGCTAAAAATATTCTATCCAATCCATGTCATAGAGAAAGTGGCGTGCAAAAATATTCTATCCAATCCATGTCCAAAAATGCCATGTTTTCAGACAATTTACGGATGGCTGTTAAATCTGAAATGGGTTTGTGCCATGCTCTCACGAAACTCACATGATCCCAACACTGATGCGATGCGAGCGAGATCACTGATCCTTGCGGTTGCATGTACGGGCGAAGGGAAATATCCAGGCCAGTTCGTTCCGATTGCGCTTTTGGAAAAAAGCGCGAGATTCCTTGCAGGGGCACTACTGGAAAAACGGTGCCCAGAGCTCGGTTCCTGTGGCCGTCCGTGCAACTGCAAACCAACCCAGCGTGATTAAAAACTGATCTCTTGCTGCTGCTAAGATAATTAACTCGAGGGAACCGACCGGTTCTTGTGTTGCATGTACCAAACTGTTTAAGAACACATGGACCTAGAGAGCCAAGTAGGACACGCTTCCACTCTTAGTTACCAATCCTTCCGTTTCGAATTGGTCGTAGCAAGTAGGACACGCTTCCACTCTTAATTACCAACCCTTCCGTTTCGAATTGGTCGTAGCTTTTATTTTATTAGCACACGTGTTTAGGAGGGTCTGGTGGCAGGTTACCCTAGCGCCGCCGCCGAGAAATCATACAGTTAAACAGGACAAAAGTAAGGATGTAATATTGACAACTTTGTTAGTTCAAAAAACAACGGGTGTAATCGACATCATCTTGATATCAATTATTCATATTATGAAAAAATATATTTCGTTACAGTAAACCCATGATCTACTCCACCACTAACACACTCCCTGGTACACCACCCATTGTAAACCTAGCATATCATCCATGGTGCACGAATGAAAAAAAATGAAGAAACCATTGACAGCCGCCCATGACCAGCCTAGTAAAGATTCCTTCCCCTTTTTCTCCCATCGATCGTTCGTTCGTCCGTCTGCGACAGTTTCGCAACCTCCTAGGGAAGATTACCGGAACACCCCTGGAGTGCAAGTTTACTAAAATACCCCTGGCCGGGCATAAATAACCTTCCCCACCTCGCCTGATCCCCTCCTCCCCCTTCCTTCTTCCCCCTCCTCCGATTGAGTGGCTCTCCTTCCCCCGCCAGCCCGAGCTTCCAATCATCTCTCTCTCTCTTTCCTCGATTAACACAGGTTTCCAATCCATTCCGACTAATCTTCAAGCAGATTAGCTCTCCTTGATCGGAGCCCCTAGTTTTTTTTCTCTCCCAAGAAGTGCTGCTGTTCTTGGTAGATCTTAGCCGAGGTATCCGAGTTTCGTGTTGGGGTTCTGCGGGGTTCCTTGCGCTGGAGGGAGGTTCCGATCCCGCTGGCCATGGTCTGGCCGGGAAGGAGCGTGTTGATGTCAAGTCTCTGAGCTTTATGAAGATCGCCCCTCACCTGCGCCGTTCCTGCTTCCTCCACTCCTTCTCCGTTGTCTTCCTCTACTGGTTTTATGTCATCTCATAATTCGTCCCGGATACGCCGTCGTTGCTAGCACCTTTCTTTTTTTTCCGTGTCTTGGTGTTCCTCTGTTCGTTCTTGGTTTATTGAAGAATCGGTGAATAGAATCGGCAGCAGCAGCAGCGGTAGAGAAATTGGGAGGTTAGGCTTGCTTGGTACTAGAAGATTTGTTGCGGGGGTTGGAAAAAAGGTTGCTTGGTGATGTCGTCGTCGTCGCTGTCGCCGGGAGGCAGGCTGTCCGGGTCGGACGGCGATTCGGCGGCGGACACGCACCGGCGGGAGAAGCGCCGGCTGTCGAACCGCGAGTCGGCGCGGCGGTCGAGGCTGCGGAAGCAGCAGCACCTGGACGAGCTGGTGCAGGAGGCGGCGCGGCTGCAGGCCGAGAACGCCCGCGCGGCCGCCCGCGCGGCCGACATCGCGGCGCAGCACCGGCGCGTGGAGCAGGAGAACGCGGTGCTCCGCGCGCGCGCCGCCGAGCTCGGCGACCGGCTGCGGTCCGTCAACGAGGTGCTCCGCGTCGTCGAGGAGTTCAGCGGCGTCGCCATGGACATCCAGGAGGAGCTGCTGCCGGCCGACGACCCGCTGCTCCGGCCGTGGCAGCTCCCCTGCCCCGCGGCGGCCATGCCCATCGGCGGCGCCGTGCTCCACTACTGATGACGCCGCCACCGCGCCTTGGTGGTGGCAGTTGGAGCTTGGCCGTCGTGGTTGGCAGGAAGAAGACGAGGAGAATTGGTTGGTCACATGATCACATCTACCTGGCTTCTTTGATAATTATTAGAAGGCCTCATCTGCCGTTGCGGTGTTGAATCTATATCTTCTGGTTGCTTCAATAATTGTTTCTGTTGTCTGTCTGTGTGTAAGAGACTGTGCTTATGTAAGGTATAATTTGTGTTCGTTTGTGCTGTATCACGTCTTATAACCTGCTGCGATTCAAGTGTTCCATCTGATCTGATGGTAGTTGGATCGAGTATGCTAGATGAAGATGTTTCTCTCTTCTCAAACCACAAAATCTGAGTACACATAAGTAACAAAGGTCTTGCTCATGTCAAATCAGAAGAAGAAAAAAACAAGTAGAAAAGGCATCAAAACGACTTGAGTGCGCGGTGTCATCTTAAGTGCTCAAACCAAAGCAATTCCCATCTTCTGTTGCAAAGTTCTTCACTTACTGGAGTCTATCGGCTGACAGCTTGCTCCCTCCTACGTCTCTTGATTTCTTGCTTCGCATAGCAGTAACAAAACAGTTTTTTTTTTTCATCGGAAAAGTAGACTACAAACAACAAGTTGTTAACACTTGCTAAGTGATCAAAGCAAAATGAAAACAAGCGTCAAACAATGGCAACTACATCCATGACGAACGCGAAAATGACGGTGAAAGGCACAAGAAACTCTTAAAAACTTCTCTTCGCCGAACCTATGACATCACCAGTCAGAAGGGCTCCAGCTGGGCGTGCAACAGGCCGAGGGTACAGTGCTCGATGCACTCACGATTATGTGGAACAGAGTAGATAATGACTTGTTAGGTTACCCATTTACGAAAAAGGCGGTGAACACAAGCATAACTCTCAAAATGATGACATAGACCATATTTAGATTAATATCACTGGGAAGTAATCCACATGTTTGAAGTATTCATGACAGAAAAAAATTCCACAAAAAATTGATGTTGTCAAATGGTCATGCTTATTTTCATGACAAATTTCCATTTTCCAGAGCGTTTCACTTGGTCATGCTCTCCAGAAGTTTCGGAAAATACCAGGCCAAAACAGAGACGAGACAACTTCAGATTCTGACATATGAAATCTACTCCTCAACGACAACGCTGATCTGGCCCTTGTCGAGCATGTCATAGAAGGATCTAGTCTTCCTCTGCTCATTCCAGTGGTGCATCTTCCACATGCCACCAGCGACCAGCCCAAGGGTGAGTCCAATGAAGATCTCCTTCACCACGCTCGGGCCCTTGAGGGTAGCATGTGCAACCCTGCCACCTGCCATCTGCTTGCTGTTGAGGTTAGATGCCAAATGCCTGAAACAAAATGAAGATTACATGAGTTGATTCATGGGAGCAACAGGCAGACAGCAGATCTTCACCAAGTTAGAAAGATACTCTTAATAAATGCAGACATGTGCATACAGCATAACACATTTTGGCCATTCTCATTGTATGATTAGCCACACCTACAAGCTACAACAGAGGTTGAGGTGATTTATACTTAAAAAAAACTGGAGCCGACATGGTAGTCACGAGGTTACAACAACAAATATAACTCACATATGTAAAATGATACAAAGCATAAGGCTAAGCAACAAGGTTTGCAGAAACAGTACAGGGTTTGATTGTACAGAAACAACCTCTACCAAAAATTCACCACAAAAAAAAAACTACCTGTATCCCAATCCATGACTCCTAAAATTACCCTATTCAAATATACAAGTTCCTTAATGTATTGGGACAGAACAAATATTGGAAACAAGGAACACTATCAATCATTGCTTCTACCAAGAATAATTACAGCAAGTATCCTTCACCTAACATGTCCACACATGCCCAAAACCACAGCCATCTAAGTCACAAATGCAACAAAGCAAATTACTTGGGAGGAACTTCCTTATCACCAAGCGTCAAATCAAAGGTAACAATATCAGCAAGCATATATGCAATAGTAAGAGCTCATTCACCTAACAAGAATAAAATTTAAACAGGCAGACAACTGTATCTGAGTTCTACAAGGCTGCATCACTGACTCATCATCCCATGAATCTCAACTTGATGCAAATCTCAGGCGTTGAAGCCAATAAGCAAACTCACTTTAAACTAAAACTAAGATAAGCTTCAAATGTAATAACAGACAGTTCACTTTCATTCAATTTTAGTTATAGACAGGCACCACAAGACCAATGAACATAAGCGCTTAAATTAATTAACAGAATATAACAAGCTCCAAGAGCGGCCAAAGAGCGGATCGCTTAAATTCAACCGGTCGAAGTAAAAAAGACATCAGATTGGCTTATTTGTGAAATAAAAAATATATAACTTACTGCTACCCTATGTTCTACAAAACATGAGGGGTACGTGAAACATTGATGGTTTTGCAGTAGGGGCAACCTTCAGCTTTTGGATAGGAAAGGACCAGAAGTAGCTATGATACGGTTACAAAATCAGGCAGTTAACAACGTTAACTACTCATAGACATATAATGCTACTTATAATAGCCGAGCAATTACAAATACAAGTACAGCCATAAATGTTGTGCGAAATGCTAGATACACGCTTACTGCCGAAAATGTGGTATTCTACGTCACTGTCCACACCACATTAACACCCGAATGATCCACACACGGCCCTCCCGTCACAGGTCAACAGCACATGTAGGCACGCACGCGAAAAGAACCAAGAAACCACTTGGGCACTAGAATGGAGGGATGCGCGACATGGCTACGTATCCGTCCCGACGAACCAGACCGCGGAACGCTTCCGCGCATCCCCGTCGCCCGTAATCTCGTCCAAGAGACGACTCGGATCCCACCGCCTCCGACGGACTAACAGACCTCGCCGAAACGGACCCGCCGGGACGTCAGATCCAAGCGGCTCCTAAGAAAGTACGGGGAACAAAGGGGCGGAAACCCCGGGATACGCGAGCGGTCAATCAGAAGACGGAGAAGAGGGGGGGTGGGGAGGGAGAGCTCACCTTGCCGTCGCCGCCGCCGCGAGAGGAGGAAGCGTTTCGATCCGGGGGTGGGGGGGTGGGGAAGGGGAGACGCGGTTTTTTTTTTTGGCGGAGACGTCCTTTAAAGAGGCTCGTATTCGTGGAGGGCTGCCTGCCTCTGCCCCCTCGACGCCTTCTGACGAATGGTTTAGCGTTTTCGATGCTCCTGTTCCCACGTTCGCAGTCAACATACGGGTCTCTGGTGTTACGTCTGTTCCCTCCTTTTACGTAGACGTGCGCAGATGGTGGGCAGTACAAACGCATCGCTTTTCGTGTTCGCTTCATAGTACGGCTACGAAAGAAAAAGACTAAAACGGGTGAGCTGGTTCAGCTTGTCAGATCGTGTTTTATCGAAAAAACTGGTGTTGCAGAGATGCCAAAATTCGTTGGCTAGTGTATTATCGAAAAAAAAACCACATGTTTGTACTCCAATAGCAGGCAAATGAATTTGCAGATAGCTACTGGACAGTCATTGTTGATAACACGTAAGTAATTACAAATAACAACAGGGCATTTGGTCTAGTGGTATGATTCTCGCTTAGGGTGCGAGAGGTCCCGAGTTCAATTCTCGGAATGCCCCGATTCCGGCATGAATTTTTCAACTTTTTTTTCATGATGCTGTCTGTGGTAGCCAGTCGTCCCATGTGGAACCATTGCCAGGTGATTCATTGACTGACTGTTGCTGTGCGTCCTCCACATCAAGTTCATTTTCGGAGGCAGGCTCTCCTCATCAGTACCATCACTGTCAAGTGATTCTCTTGACCTTTTCTTGCCATCTCTGCTCGATCTGGATGTAAGAAAGTCGTTATCGGACTCGTTCATCTTGCTCCTCCTACTCTTTACCTTTCTTTGAGGCGTTCTTCTTAAAGCTACTCTCTCTCGTTTGTTTTCAGGCTCGGTGTGGCCTTCCACGTCTTCAGGAGTTAAAAAGAATTTCAAGGTTACTTATATCATCCAACTCACTCTCCAAATTGGTTTTCTGACCTTTTGAATCAGTTATCCATTGAAGACGATATCTTGTCGCAAAAACAACATCAATTCATTCGGAAAAGGGATCCAAATATGGCCATCACATGGAAGAGGGTAACTAGAGCAAGAGTTAAACAAACATGATCAGTCACAGAGGTTGACAGTTGAAGGCGGCAGGCTAGTATTCTCTTGAACCAAGCTACGCGTAGATCAGTCAGATGTAGGTGCAGGTACACCGCCACGAAATGAACAGATACTGCTAGGCACTTACCACCAGACTGCCATGTTTCTGGTGCTGGTGCCGCGAATCTCCCAGGCGCGGCGGCTTGGCAGGGCAAGGACCTGGAATCCGATGCGTCAGGGTCCGGTTTTTTCGATGACACACTGCTGCGGATCTTGACCTTCAACTAGTTCCTCGATGTGTGTCAACTGTCGAGGATGAAATGAACCACGGTTCCCCTCGGAGACACGTGCGTCATGGCTACTCTCTCCGTCTTTCTGGAGCTGCCTGCCAGCGGCGCCCCTCAGATGCAGGACAGGAGCGTTCAGGTGGAGCTCTCGCCTCCGGGAGCCCACCGCTCTGGCGCTCTCATCCGAAGGCAGCAACCTCCTCTAGCCGCTCCGGGTCCGGGAGGACATGGACGACGAAGACGAGGTGTTGGTCCCGCTGCTCCGCGGCAGGGACGCCCTCCGGCCTCGGCCGTATCGCCGCGCTGCTCAGGCGCCTCTCCCGTGAGGGCGCCCGGAGCCCTGGTTCGCTTCCATCCGACCAGAATCTCTAACGTGCACTGTACGAATCCAGCAAATCTACTACGGCCAAACTAGTTTACCACGGTTAACTCGACAACCGTTGACCAAATTAGTTTACGACGGCTAACTCGACAACCGTCGTAAATAATATTATTTACGACGGCCAGACCCTAACCGTCGTAAATAAGCTGATATATACCCGTGAGCCCGAAGCGTTGCAGCCGCCCGAAGCTCCGCCACCGCCGCTGCACCAGCCCCCGCCGCCGCCTCCACTCCCGAGCCGCCGGAACTCGGCTAGCCCCGCCTGCCCGGCCCCCGCCACTCCAGCACGCCGCCCGACACGTACACTCCCTCGGCCGCCGCTGCCCACGACCCCGGCGGTGGTTCCGGCGCCCTCCACGACACCAGCAGCCTGCGGCAATCCTCCTCGACCCGGCGTCCCGCTGCACCGCCTCCGGCCTCGAGCTCCCACGCCATCAAGCACGTCGCAGCAGCCGTCGACAAGTTAGTTTTTTTTGATTTAGTTGATAATTGAATTTAGTTTAGATAATTTAGTTATTAATTATTATAGTTTAATTTATGCAAAATGTTTTATTAGTTTTAGATTGAATTTAGTTTAGTTGTTAATTGTTTAGTTTATGAATTTTGTTAAATATAGTTGACAATTCTTTGTATTAGTTTTAGATTTAATTTAGTTTAGATGTAAATTACTTAGTTTATGAATTTTATTTAATTTAGCTGTAATTTGATTGTATTAGTTATAGATTAAATTTTGTTTAGTTGTAAATTGTTTAGTTACAAATTTTTAAATTTAATTGTAATTTATTTAGTTTTAGATTGAATTTAGCTTCCCTCCCGCCCACCCCCGCCTCGTCGCTGGCTGCCCCGCCGCCGCCGGCCTCGCCTCCACGGCTGCCGCCGCCCCAGCACCCTGCGCCTCTGCTGCCTCGTGTCGCCGCCCGGCTGCCCCCGGCCTCCTCCGCTCGGCTGACCTTGCCCGCCCCCGTCGCGTCGCCGACTGCCCCCCGCACCGCCGCACCTGGCCTCCTCCACTCCACCTGCCACCGGTCTTGCACCCCGCGCCTTTGCCTCCCCGCGTCGCCGCCCGGGTGCCCCCGGCCTCCTCCGCCAGCCCTCAGTTCACATATTTGCTTCATTTCTTTATTTAGTTGAATATTGTGTATAAAATTGAGTGTTTATGATATGCTCATGACGATTAAGTATATATATACACCGTCGTGAGAGAATGTGGAAAACATGTTAATTACGACGGTTCTTGGCTGGGTTGTCACGTCGTGACGACGGCGGGAGGCGGAAGGCCCCGAACCACCAAGCTTCGAGCACCAAGGACGCGGAGAGACGCTCGACGAGAGCCGTCGGTCCGGGCTTGGCGCCCGACTAACCCCCATCCAATCAACGCCCGACCACTCATCTATCGTGACCCGTCACAAAAGGGTTTAAGGACCACCCAATGACTCATGTCCGGTGCCCGAGCCCCCGAAAGGCCGGTGGGCTTTGACTTCGTCCTTCTCCCGTTGTTCTAAAGATCTCGGACATGACGAAGAATTAGGTCGCATGGACGTAGACCCGCGCGTTGACGGTCACCCCTATTCTTCCCCCCCCCCCCTCTCTCTCTTTCATTCTTTCCTCCCTCTCTATCATAAATGACTCAAAAAGTTAGTAAACGTAAACTTTTAGAATATGCATCACCCGTTTCGAACCGACCCGTCTCACATGCTTTACGCATGTGAGCCGGATAGATTCGGAATTGTCCCTTTTTGGACAGCCTGAGAGTGAACGAGGGGGCGTGCCTACGACAAGACGCGGGTCTGAATTCGGACGAGATTTCGACAGCGTAACCCTGATGTTCTCTGTTGCACCATTATCGAGCGTGCACTCGGAGAACAGCAGGGTTATGCTGCCAAAATTTCATATGGATTCGGACTTGGCGTCTCGTCAGAAGCACGTTCATCTCGGTCACTCTTGGGTGGGTTTAGGACCTAGTCCCAATAGAAGTATAAATTAACGATGTTTTCTCCCTATTTAATTTGTAGCCTTCAACATGGGTGAAGACCGTAGTTGGATTTACACTGGTTGGAACAAGAAAGGTGGTCACTTAGATGAATGGTTCGCAAAGATAGATGCTTTTATCGATCGAGTATTTTCGTTGTCGACGATCGATAAGGTGCAATGCCCATGTACAAAATGTTGAAACACAAAGTGGCTTGACAAAACGACTCTTTTGATACACTTGTGTCGAAACAGTTACACGCCACATTATGAGGTGTGGAGTTTTCACGGCGAGACAACTTCTAAAGCCGTACAAGAAGTGCAAGAGAATGATGACAACACGGGAGTTGATCGGATGGATCAGATGCTACAAGCTATTGAACCAGAGGCTACGGAGGATCCTCTAACAATGGAGGTAGAAGCGTTCTTCAAGCTTCTTAAAACTTTAGAGCCGCTTCATGAACACACAGAAGTGACCCTCCTATCACTAGATTTATAGTAATTAAGTCCAAATACTTCTTTTCCAACAACAGTTTCAATGATCTAATCAAATTGATCGGCGATATCCTTCCACAACCCCACAAAGTGCCTAAAGATATGTATCAGTCAAAGAAATGTTTTCTGGTCTCGGTATGAAATATGAGAAGATTGATGTGTGTCCAGACAATTTTATACTTTTTTTGGAAAGAGTATGCGAAAGAGAACAAGTGCTTAAAATGTGGTAAATCGAGGTTTATCGAAATTGTTAGCGACGATGGTGATAATATGATCACAGAAGTCGCACATAAGCAACTTCGTTACTTACCACTGACACCTCTATTTAAACGGTTGTTTATTTAAAAAAGAATTGCTAGACACATGAGATGGCACAAAGAAGGTGTACATCAGAACAATGGAGTCATGACGCACCCGTCCGATGGTGAGGCATGGAAGGTGCTAGACCGCTTCGATCCAGAATTGACCAGTGATGCGAGAAATGTCCGCATAGGTTTGGCGACAGATGGCTTCTCGCCGTTTGGTACAAATGCCACGCCATACTTGTGTCGGCCCGTTTTTGTTATTCCATACAACTGCTACCATCTGTTTGTATGAAGTATGAATTCATGTTTCTTTGCCTCATGATACCTGGACCAGATCATCCTAGGCCACGTCTAAACGTGATGTTGAAATCGTTGATTGAAGAACTGAAAACTTTGTAGACAGCAGTCGAAGCTTACGACTATTACAAGAAGTTGAAATTCAACCTGCGGGCTGCATACTTTTGGTCTGTCCATGATTTTCCAGCATACGGTATGTTTTCCGGATAGAACCCTCACGGTCGTTTGACGTGCCTGATATGTGCTTCGGACACGGATTGCTTTCGACTTGCTCATGGAGGCAAGATATGCTACTTCCATTATCATAGACGTTGGTTGCCTCGAAATCACGTGTTTTGACACCAGAATAATGTCTTCAGAAAGAACACAGTTGTAACCAAAGGACGACCGGAACATCAACATGGGTCAGAAATTTTTGATATGTTGGACAAACTGGTAGTAGATGAAAGTCGTCCTCGCTATTTTATAGGTTACAGGGAGGAACATAATTGGACTCACATATGTGGAATTTGGAAGCTCCCGTATGTGAAGTCCTTAATTTTAATGCAAAACATTGATGTTATGCATCAGGAACGTAACATGGACGTATGTATAATAAACACATGCATGGATATGACGGGGAAGACGAAAGACAATATAAATGCTCGAAAGGATCTGGTAGAGCTTTGTAACCGTCCAACTCTTGGGCTCTCCGAAAGCGGTGATAAGCCACGTGCTTCTTTTTATCTTCGATCTAAAGAAAAGAAAGAAGTCATGAAATGGTTGAAAAGTTTGAAATTTCTAGATGGTTACGCAAATAATCTGAAACGAGTCGTGAATGTGAAGACGGGAAAACTCATTGGATTGAAAAGTCCTGATTATCACATAATTATGGAAAGACTCCTACCTATTATGTTTCGCGGCTATTTGGATGATGTGGTGTGCTAGCCG
This sequence comes from Neostapfia colusana, assembly GCA_030760725.1. NCBI lineage: Eukaryota > Viridiplantae > Streptophyta > Magnoliopsida > Poales > Poaceae > Neostapfia > Neostapfia colusana. The sequence continues at coordinate 835,442 of JASWHV010000010.1, read as the reverse complement.
AGATTGTCTACTTCAATAGACAGCTATGTGCTAAAGAAATCACGGTAGAGATGACGAATAAGTTGGAGAATGAGATACCGGTACTGTTATGTAAGATGAATTTTTTTCCTATAGACTTTTTTAATCCAATGCAACATCTCCTTATCCATCTTCCTTTTGAGGCTTAAGTGCGCGGTCCTGTGTAATATAGATGGATGTATCACATTGAAAGAGCACTTAGATATCTGAAGCCAATATTTGGAAACCGAGCAAGGGTGGAAGGGTGCATGGCTGAAACTTTTACTTTGTAGTGCAACACAATGTAAATACTTTGATAATGCAATACGATGTGGATGAACATCCACCTTGCAACGATCTCTTTATTTTTGCAACGAAAGGCACTACTGTTGGTGGTAGTCGGAGCTACAATTGTACCGTAGATGAAAGAACGACCACTTTACTCTACATGTATGCTAATATAGACGGGATGGACAAAGATTTTGAGTAAGTTTTTGTCCTAACATTGATGCTTTTCGACATATAATGTAACATTTATATTAATGAAAGTGTTTTCCGTCCAGTGAGATCCACAAGCAAAATTGGACACATAGACATCAACCTACGAGGAAACAAGTAGAAACGATGCGGCGGGACGGAATAAATTACGACTTAATTTTCTATTCTGGTTCCGAGAATATGTAATGTTTCCTCGTTAACTTATAACTTTTAAGTATTATAAAGTATTCTTATAACTTTGTAATTTGGACAATGCGTGAAAGCGCCCAACGTCCATGAAGACTTACGATAACTGTACTGGTTAAAGTTAGAAGTTATGGTCGATATGACGTCAACGGGTTTCGATTTCGTACAACTGAATTTGAAGCTCTTCGTCTGCTCGCAGCAACATGTAATACTGGAGTTCTGACGAGCGCAATCGACTCTCGAGGCTGCGAAACTAATTATTATGGGATCATTAACAGAATCCTTGAATTTAGTTTTGCTCAAACTAAGGAACTTCATGTCGTCGTCTTTGATTGTGATTGGTTTAAAAAAAACATGGAACATGACAAAACGAATTTGGCATGGTGGAAGTCAAACACAATGAACGACTATGAGGCTACGATACATTTGTATTTGCACACCAAGTGGAGCAAGTGTATTATTTAGCTTATCCATATCAAAAGCTTAATGCTTGATGGGTGGTAAATAAGGTGAATTCTCATGAGCGGTTATATACTCTAAGAGATGATGACTACCATGATATTAATGAAGTTGATGAGGTTTATCAAGAACAAGAGTTGCCAGATTCGTTTTCCGTCGAGCCTGGTGTCGAACTCGATAACTTGGTTGGCGACGCTAAGGATGAAGAGACTTCTAATATGCGCAAACGAAAAGGGAAACAATTTACGGAAAAAGATCGATGGTCTGGTTTGAGGAGTAGGGTTCGTGATGTTGATCAATTATGAAAGTGACTCCAAGTAACTTTTTACCTTAAATTATTATAACTTCGTTTATTTTCCTAGCATATTTATCACTTACTTCTTACAACATGATGTTGTCAGAGAAAGGAAAAAGGATGGGGGCTACGGCTTCCTCAGTGAGGCACGGGACACCCTTTATAGGGGTAGTTCCTCAGGTGAGAGCAGGCGCTCTCAGCTGTTGATACACGTCCCGGACCTAGCGGGAGTACCTGTGGACTTACAGCGCACGGAGGTACATTTTCATGGGAAATTATGTTATCTTATATGTCACTTAGCAATTAACTATTCTTATCAATCCTTCTATTTTGCAGTCTGACTCGGAGTCTTTTGAGTCAAAGTCAGAGGCTAGGGCGTCGCCACAACCTTCGGGGTCGCCTATGGCTGCCACGGAGGCGCCTAGCATGGAGCCTTTGGGCTCCAGTGGTGAGCAGCCTTCCGGGTCACTGGACGTGGTTCCGGAGCAGAGGCGGCGGACGAGGAGGACGCACTTTGTGTCTCTATCTCCAGTTCCTACAGAGCGGTTCATTATTCGCCCGGTCGGAGACACATAAGCAAACTATCAAATAATATTCAACTTTTAGATTCTTTCGTTTGTTGGTATATTAATAAGTTCACTAAATCCTTGCAGCTCCTCGTACTACTGCTCGTTCACGGGTCAGGGGCACCACAGACAGGTGTCTGATTGCATCGGGTCTTTAGTGCGTATGCACTATCCCGATGTGATCGACGGGGTCCCTGCGACGTCGTGGGACGACTACGCTCGTGTCTCCCATGAGGCGCATAGCAACCTTCAGGGGGCTTTGTGGGTATATTTTATGGTAAGTCTGCTTAATAAAATTTTGTAAATTATTATTCTTCAACTTGATTCAATCGTTAATGCATATCTCCCCAATATTTGTTTTCTTATAGCTGAGGTACCGTTTAGAGGACACGAGTGAGAGCATGTTTAACCATGCTAGAGCCGTGTTCAACAGGAACACACGAAAACTTGTAACGCAAGCGTTATCGTACACTCGTATTCGAACTGTGAACGAGTACCTCAAGCGGCACCAGGAGTACCAGTCGGGGCCGTTTAGGAGGGCCCCCGACACCTAGTTGACAGAGGAGCGGTACATGGAGGTAAGTTGTTTGTGTTAAATTATTTCAATACTTAGTTATGTAAAAGATATTTCAACGACATAATAAATATGTGCAGGTCAGTATTTCCTGGCTAGAGGGTCGACCCTAAGCGTAACGAGCTCTCTGCCATATGTGGGCTAGCGATGCTTTCATCGCTAAGTCCACGAGGGCTCGTGGATGCAGAGGTTCAGACTTAAAACACTCCTATGGCCCCGATGGCCATGTGCGTTTAGCGAAACGCATGGTAAGAATAATAACCCTTCTTTGTATGCCTTTATAATATTATTAGCATACTAACACATCTACAGGAGCGCGAGACCGGTGAGGTACCGAATGACACTACCGTCTGGAAGCGGGGTCATAAGGATCCATCCCAGCCTGGGGAGTGCAGTCAGGTCGCGACCGATTGTCACACCCGTTTTCTTCGAAGAACAACCGAGTGAATATCACATGTATATCAGGATCATTTTCTCATACATGTGATGACAAATAGTGAAGCATCATTTATTACAAGCCAGGTGTCGAATATAAATAAGTCTTACATAGCATACGTCTCGATGGACGATAATAAGTTCAGAACATGTAACATAAAACAGCAGCGGAATATAAATCTTGTGGGCTCCGTCACAGGCGTTGCCCGGGGGACTCCATGAACCTAGAATCCTTCTTCGGGTCCGAAGTCTTGGTCATTGAACACCACATCATCCCCTTGACCTGAGCAGCAATTTAAACCAACAAATATGCAAGTTTGAGTACCGTTGGTACTCAGCAAGTGTGGAAAAGTTATGTCATGCATGGCTAGAGCAAGGAGAGGTTGAACTCATGGTTAAAGAACTACGCAATTATGACCTATCACCTTAGCTTATTAAGCACCTACATTACTACACAGGTGAAATGGATCCCAATCCCTCAACCCATCATCATTATCAAGTAAACATAATCTCATCTCCAATGTTAAGCTTCCCGCTTAACATCCACAACTTCCCAATTCATCATCCTCTAATAATGAATAAGTCCAAGCCGCTCTTGACCGTGAGCACGGCTGTCATGACAGTTTTAAACTCTGCAGAGTTTACACCACTGTACCCACATGTAGTGATTTCATCCCCCATTGCCGGGTGGACTAAAAGAACCTCCATTATGCCAGTGGCCGCGAACCACATTCACACTTCCCAGGTGTGTAGCCAGCAGATCACTACGAAGCCTTTACAAAGGGATTCCCGACGAGCGTGGGCCCACTGAGGTTTCACCCCTAACAGCATACAAGAGGCTCCAACTTCGCTGCAGTGGCCCCCTCTTGAGCCTTACGGTTCATATGGTAGTCCAGCTGACACCTACTCCCCGCACCATCCAACACACCCATACTACGCCGGGGATACACCTAATTAATTGGCCAAGCTTCCCCATCTCAGCATGTGGTTGGCACGGTAAAGCCAGGTTACATGCTCCATGAACCGGTCCTTAGGATCCAGGCAAGTACTAAACACAAACCCGAGTCTCGTGCACCCAGCACCAACCAAATCATCCAACTTGCCTTGATCCCTACCTTTGCATAACTCATAATATCTCATTCAAGAGTATGGTAAATAAACTGATGATCTCATATCCCAATTATCCCATTCTAAGCATGGCTAAGCACAAGTAATATGAATAAATGATATGATAAAATAAATCTCAACCCAAGCTACAAGGAAACAAGGTAATGCAATTCTAGGGAAACTTCCTAGCATGGGTTTCATATTTCAAATGACAATGCAAATAATTCTATCTATACATCCTAGCATAGGATCAAAGTGGTCAAGGACACTTGCCTTCTTCCTGCTGCTCTGGGAATGGAAAGTCTTGGTCTTGGAAGGGGAGAACTTGCTCTGGGGCAGGTTCTACTCATGCTAATACACATAGCAAAAGAAAACAACAATCCATACGACATAGTTCACACTTTCACTTCATACAAACCACACATTCACACCTATGAAAGTCATTCACATTTCTAAGTGTTGTGGTTACTATATATGTGTTGATTTTTAGCTTACATGCACTTTTAAACATGTGTATATGATTTCTAACTTTTGTATTCGGATTTCTATTTCACACTATATATGGATTTCCAATTTGAACAAATTCTTTATATTTAATTAATACACTTCTTAGCTACCAAGTTTGCATGTAAGGTAATTTCCTACTCCTAATAGGTTTTCAGACCTTCTACCAAATCCTAAACTGAATCTTTTGGATTTAGAGACTTTATTTATCATTTTCTAATTATGCATACCTATTTTCCTATATTTTTCAGATTTATTTTCTATGCCTAAAAGTGGGTTTTAAATATTAAATATTAGGGCATATCATCTAAACATAGTAGGTTCTTATCTAAAATATTAAATAATATATTTTTGAACTTCTCCTCTGATGTGAACTAATTTAAATTTATTTTACCAATTTTTAGAATTATTTCCTAACCTAAATATGTGTTCCTATAACTAATAAATGTGAACAATCAATTAGACAGATTCATTTCAGCCTAAAAATCTATTTTTAACTTATTCTAAAGTTTTCCAAATGCTAGGAGAGTTTAAATTTTAAATTTGTACATGTGTTTGCCTTACCTTTTAAATTTAAATCCTAGTCACATATTCAAATTTCTGAATTTAATATTATATAGGGTCAAAAAGGTAAATCCACACTAGGGTCTAATTTATTGTTTCATAAATTTCCACGGTTCTAACTACACATAACAGAGGGGTTTTCCTAATTTTTATTAAGTCCAGGGGCTAAAACTGATTTTTAAATGAATTTACACGAATTTCTGAAGTTCCAGGGCTAGATCAGAAGTTTCCGGTGCTAGCTCGTGTTTTTCGAGATCCCCAGGGGGTAGCGCGTAAGAATCCCGACCTTTATAATGCAGGGCCGACGTGGACCGTCCGATTTAAAATAGACGGCTCAGATTAGATTGCCAAACCGGTACGTGCGGGTTTTGATTCTACCGTGCGATTTAAAATAGACGGCCCTCAAGGGGCCACGTCGCCCTGGTCGGAACCAGCCCGCGCTGCCCGGCGGCGCGCGGCGGCGGGAGGCGGCGATCTCGCCGGAGATCTTCGGGTTTTCGTCTATACTTCCTAAAACTTGGATTTCATGGCATAGAACGGTAGAGGGGAGGTCGGGGATCTCACCTCGGGGTTTTTCTTGAGCTCGGAGGCACTGGAAGGTGGTCGGCGGCGAGGTCCGAGATGAAATAGCGGCGGTGCTCGCCGGAGCTGCGTCTAGGGTGCAAAACACCGGGTTTTCTTCACCTGCGTGACTCCCCGGAGGCGGTGGAACATGATCGGCGCGTTAGATCAGAAAATCCGAGCAAGGATCGAAAGAAAACGGTGATCGAATCTTCGGTTCTCACCGAAGAGAAAAGTGGAGCACGCTGGGGAATTCGGCGAGTTTCTTTGCGGGAATTTCACAAGGGGAGGTGGCGGAGGATCGGTTTGGTTAAATAGCAGCATCGGGGGCCGAAGATCGGGCTGGTGGCGTGGTTTTTCGGAGGTGGTTTGGATTCGGGTGTGAGAGAGGAGTCCGGTCGGTTGGCGCGCGCGGGAGGTAGGAGATGACACGCGGGCCCCTCTTGTCAGTGAGGGGAAGAGAGGGGCGCGGTCGTGGTCTGGCGCGGGAGGGGGGGGCGGGGAATAGTGGGCCGACTGGCGGGTTTCGGCCCACTGGCCGGTTGGGAGGTTTTTTCTTTTTCTTTTTTTCTTTTCTTTTCTGTTCTGATTTGAATTTGAATTCCAGTTTGAATTTAAACTTCTGCACCACATGCAATATGTCCAAAAAAATTTAAATTCCCTCCTTTTGCAGATTTTGGGGTGTTACAGCTCTTCCCCCTTAAAAGAAATCTCGTCCTCGAGATTGGTGGTTCTAGGAAAACAATTCCGAAAACTGTGCCTTAAGCTCGTCTTCTCGCTCCCATGTGGCTTCCTCTTCCGAGTGATGCTTCCACTACACCTTGCACATCCGAATTCTTTTATTTCTTGTGAGGCATTGCATTGTCTCCAAAACCTTGACCGGTTGCTCGGCATAAGACAAATCCTCTCCTACGTCAGCCTCATTCATGGGTAACATCTCTTCAGGTGTCCTCAGACATTTCTTGAGCTCTGACACATGGAATACATCGTGCACATCCGATAGGCGAGCCGGTAATTTAAGTTGATATGCCACTTCACCTTTCCTCTCCAGGATCTGAAAGGGTCCGATGTATCGAGGTGATAACTTCCCTTTCACCTTGAACCGATGAGGTCCTCGGATAGGGGACACCTTGAGGTAGACATAGTCCCCCACGTTGAAAACGAGCTCTCTTCTCCGTACATCGGCATAGCTCTTTTGTCGGGTCTGTGCTATCCTCAGGTTGTTGCGGATTTCCCTCACTTTCGCCTCGGCTTCTTGTAGTACTTCGGGCCCAAACACTTTACTTTCCCCGGTTTGGTTCCAAAATAGTGGAGTTCTGCACTTCCTCCCATACAAAGCCTCAAATGGTGACATCTTCATACTAGCCTGATAGCTATTGTTATAGGAGAACTCCGCATATGGTAAGTTCTTATCCCAACTCCTATTGTTCTTGAGCGCACACGCTCTCAGCATATCCTCAAGTATCTGATTGGTTGTTTCCGTCAGTCCGTCAGTCTGGGGATGATAGGCAGAACTAAAATTCAGACGAGTTCCCATGGTTTCATGTAACTTCTGCCAGAACCTTGAGGTGAACTGCGTCCCTCGATCTGACACTATCTTCTTTGGCACTCCATGGTAACACACGATCCTTGACATGTACAATTCTGCCAATTTGGCTCCGATGTAGCTTTCTTTCACGGGGATGAAATGAGCTACCTTGGTTAGCCTGTCGATGATGACCCATATTGAATCATATCCCGATTGGGTCCTGGGTAGTCCCACTATGAAGTCCATACCTATTTCTTCCCATTTCCATTCAGGCACTTTGAGTGGTTGCAATAATCCCGCGGGTCATTGATGTTCTGCTTTCACCAACTGACATGTGTCACATAGGGCAACATGTTCCGCGACATCTCGCTTCATGCCATACCACCAATATCTGCTCTTGAGGTCATGATACATCTTCGTACTTCCAGGGTGAATGGAATAGTTAGAGTCATGAGCCTCCTTCAAAATCAATTCACGGATCTCCTTCACTTCAGGCACACAGATTCTTTTCCCGTGTCACACCGTACCTTGTTCATCCTCTCTGAAACCAGGGGCTTTATTATCCTTGATGAGTTCTCTGATTTCTTGTATCTTCTCATCATTCTTTTGACCGTCGCGTATGTCTTGCTCTAATGCGGAGTCCACTTCCATGGCGATGGCCTCACCACTATTCACGAGACATAGATTAAGTTTTACAACTTCTTCCTTCAGTTTTGTAGGCATGTCCTTTAAGCTTAACCTATTGACCTACACCTTCCGGCTTAAAGCATCTGCTACGACGTTAGCTTTCCCAGGATGATAGTTGATGCCCACATCAAAGTCGTTGATTAGCTCTAACCATCTCCTTTGTCTGGGGTTGAGATCTGGCTGTGTGAAAATATACTTTAAGCTCTTATGATCCGTATATATCTCTGTCCTCTTCCCCATCAAGTAATGCCGCCAAATCTTCAACACGTGTACTACCGCAGCTAGCTCTAGGTCATGTGTAGGATAGTTCTTCTTGTGTTTTCGGAGCTGCCGGGACGCATAAGCCACGACATGCCCCTCTTGCATGAGAACACATCCCAACCCGTTTCCAGAGGCATCGCAGTACACCGTAAAGTTCTTCTGCATATCTGGCATAACTAGCACTGGGGCTGTTGTCAATCTTTTCTTCAGCTCTTGAAAACTCGTCTCGCACTGTGGTGTCCATGTGAATGTGGTTCCCTTCTCCAACAATTTGGTGAGGGGTCTCGAAATCTTGGAGAAACCCTCGATAAACCGTCAATAAAACCCAGCCAATCCTAAGAAGCTTCGAACTTCCCCGACATTTTCAGGGGTCTTCCACTTCTGTACATCCTCGATCTTGGCGGGATCTACGGAGATTCCTCCCTCCGAGATTATATGTCCTAAGAAGGGAACTCTCTTCAACCAAAATTCACACTTGCTCAGCTTGGCATATAGTTGGTGTTCTCTCAGCTTTTGCAACACCAACCTTAAATGCCTCTCATGTTCTTCTTCATCTTTGGAAAAGACGAGAATGTCATCAATGAAAACCACCACAAATTTGTCCAGATATTCCATGAATACTTTGTTCATGAGATATATGAAGTATGCCGGGGCATTAGTTAGCCCGAAAGGCATGACGGTGCATTCATACAGTCCGTACCGAGATATGAAAGCTGTCTTTGGAATATCAGCATGTCTTATCTTAAGTTGGTGGTATCCCGACCTGAGATCAATTTTCGAGAACACACAAGCTCCCCTCAACTGGTCAAATAAGTCTTCAATGCGGAGTAATGGGTACTTGTTCTTGATGGTTACTTCATTCAACGCACGATAGTCTACGCATAACCTGTGGGTCCCGTCCTCGCATCACATTCTGCTGTTGTGGCTGCATGGGCTTCTTCTTGGGGCACTTATGGGCGTAGTGCCCCACTTCACCACAGTTGAAGCATTGCACCTGTCGGTACCTGCGATATGGGGTACCCCCGCGCACAGGGGAAAATGCCTAAGGAACTCACCCTTCTCCGCAGCGAGAGCTCCGAAGGCGCCACGCGACCGGCGGGGCCGGACCTCCCTCTCCTCAGAGGAAAGCTCCGGGCCCGCCACGTGGCATACAGAAGCCGGACCTCCCCCTCCGCGGGAGAGAGGTCCGAAGGTGCCACATATCCGGCGGGGCCGGACCACCCTCTCCTCGGAGAGGAGCTCCGGGCCCGCCACGTGGCCGACAGAAGCCGAACCTCCCCCTCCGCGGGGAGAGGTCCGAAGGCTCCACGTGTCCCGCGGGGCCGGACCCCTCCTCTCCTCTGAGGAGGGCTCCGGGCCCGCCACGTGGCCAGCAGAACAGCGCTGCCTGCCCCCGAGCGATAGGCAGCGGGCGTAAATACGCCCCATACCTTGCCCGTACAAGGTATTCAAGGCCCGCGTCTTCCCAAGACGCGGAGCACGCCTCTGTCAGGTGCCGTTGCGCCCAGTCGCATCACAGACTGGCGCGCGGTGTCAGAGCCTGCCAGCCAATAAACGCAGCGACAAGACATCCCATGCCGCCCCCGCCGTCATCATCCACTATGACTAGCATGCGGCATGGGCAGGGCTGCAAGACGAAGACTCAGAAGTCTTCGCCAGAGACAACTACGGCATAACTGCAGATGCGGTAGATCACAGTCAATCTCCCCGGGACCACCTGTCGGGTCCCGGGCCCCCCTTGTAAGCCACCCGAGTCTTGGACTATAAAAGACTCGGGTAGGCGATGTTAGCAAGGGTTCGCACTCCCGCAACTCATACGCTAGCCATTCACTCCCAAGCTGTAACTCATCCTCAAGCTCAGGACTCCGGTTCTGAGCAACAAGCAATACAGCGAGCTCCATAGCTCACCGTGGACGTAGGGTTTTACGCTACGGCGGCCTGAACCACGTAAAACTCGCCGTGTCAAGCTCTTACTAACTCGTCCATACGCTCAAGCTCTCCGCAAGGGTCTAGCCCCACCGAAAAAAGAACCTCCGCAGGCTGCCCAGTGCAGGCCCGGGGGAAGTGTCGACCGAACACTTCGACAGCACCCCAACCTTAGGTGCCTGGCCTTTGTTGTCTTGGGGTTGGTTCGGTGGTCCTTGTACTGCTGGTCGAGGTTGATATGTGGAGCGAGGCTGCTGTACAAACTGACGTTGTGGCTGTGCTGGTACTGACGGAGGCCTGAAATTCTGGTTGTACCCTCTCGGTGCTGAGTAGGGTACCACAGCACGACTCGTCTGCCCGGCGGGTGGCTGCATCAGTCGTGGGCGTGTGTTGCTACCCGAGGCTTGGTGTGACCAACCCGCCTTCCTCTTGTTTTCATTTTCCAAGGCCTTCAACTTCCTCTCCACAACAAATGCTCTGTCTACCATCTTTTGGAAGCTTTCATACTCGTTGGAGGACATTGCACATTGCATCTCCGCAGTAAGTCCTTCCACAAAGCAGTCCTGTTTCTGCTCATCAGTTTCGATGTCCCGTGGTGCATAACGGGGTAGTTGGGTGAACTTAGTGAGGTATTCCCTCACAGTCATGTTTTCTTGCCGCAGTCCCAAGAACTCCTTCCTCTTGTTTTTGAGTTCACCCCTTGGTATGTAATGGTTGCGGAAACTGCGCTTGAACTCTTCCCAAGTAATGTTCTCGGGGTCATGGTGGGATGCCACGTAGGCGGTCCACCAACCAACAGCTGGTCCATGCAATTAGTGAGAGGCAAACAACACCCTCTCATACCCTTGGCATTGTATGATCCTCATCTTGCTCTCAACGGTCTTTAGCCAGTCATCTGCCTCTAGAGGTTCAGCAGCACTTGCAAACTTTGGAGGTTGAGTCCCTAGAAACTCACTCAACCTTGGTTGGCGTGGTGCAACTTGTGGGGGTGGAGCTTGGTGCAAGTTGGCCACCACTTGAGTTAGGCTCTGGATGAGATGATTCTGATTTTTAAGCATTTGGTGGATGGGATCAGCTCCTTCATGGCGACCACCCCTGTCTTGTCCTCTGGAAAGATGAGGGTTGCCGGCCTCATCGTTGTTGTTGGCGGGGTTGGCACCACGACCCTTTCCTATTTCTGCCATCTATCATGATCAACCAAATGTTAATTTAAAGCATTATGCATTAACTTCCCGAATTTGCTTGTTTAAACTTAAACTTTTGAGGCCTTATTATATTAACACTTTCTGAGGGTTTCACGTCTCACGTGAAAATAAATGCACTCTTAATTCATAGGGGTTCACACATCAAAGCAAAAGAACCTAAAGACGAGGTTGTGGACAAATGCCCATGGCTTCCATAACTCACGTCACACACCAAACATTAACACACCATTAACTAAGGTATTGACTCGACTACTCGGGAACCTGCTGAACTAAGGGAAAGGACTCTACATGACTCGTATCACTGAGATGGCTCCTCGGGGTCTTCCTCATTATTGCGGCTACCCTCTGACTCCGCTTTGGGTGGGGAAGTTGCTGGTGGAGAAGTGCGGCGACGCCTGCTCGCCCGGCGGTCTGGGGAGTCAGGAGTCCATGTGTCATTCACGGTGACACACAGTTCATTCCCATCTCCTCTTTCTCTCGCACTCAAGCTAGCACGAAGCAATGCCTAAGTCTCCTTCAGGGTGTCACGAACATTCTGAAGCTCCTGCTGACACTCCTGCAGTCGAGTGCTGAGCATAGCAGCATCCTCCAAGCATAGAGCAGCTGAAGGGCGGAACTGGCACTCTCTGCCGACCTCCGAGTCAGGAGGACAGCCCGGGTCCGGCGCTGCTGCCTATGGGGGTGGCAAGAAGGCCAAGAACCGGAGGAGTGGCAAGATGAAGTCATCGTTCACGGCTCCCGTCGCCGCAGCAGCGACGACTAGTGGAGCTCGGGGGCCACGCCCCGACAAAAGGCAACGGCAGTTACCGGCCCCAGATAGTGACCAGGGCGGGCTATGCCCCGTGCATGGCGCCGGCAACCATACTACTGCCGAGTGCTGGGATATCCAGAGGCTCGCAGAGCGCTTCCGCAAAGGAAGACAGCAGAGAGCTGAAGCACCGCCCTACCCTCAGAGGGATGGCAAGCAGAAAGTCGACGCTCCAGTCAGCGCCGCCCACCAGGTGGGGTTTCAGGAGCCTCAGCGTGTCATAAAGACAGTGCATAACAGTGAGGACTCCAACTCCGATGGTGACGGGCCGGGGCGGTAGCCGGCTGTGACTGCCGTCCCAAGTCAGTGGAGGCTGCACTGCTGCGGTGTCAACCTTGGAGAAGCCCCAAGTAGTCGCAGCAGCCCAAGCACCGATCACAATGGTGCAAGGTCGGGCCAGCCTCACCCGAGAGCATGCCTCCGTGCCTCGGACATACCTCCCGGGGGCCGCCCAAGGTCTGTCAACTCCTTGAAGGCCTTGCCAGAAGGGGAAGATGCCTTAGGTCTTCCAAGGCGAGCCCGGGTCCACCTACCCCTTGAAGGCCTTAGCCAGAAGGGGAGAACTCCCCGGGGGCGCCCAGGAGAAGCCGTGCAGGACCTGATCCAGCGTGAAGATGACAACCTCGTCGACGAGACTCGGCTGCAGGTAACACCCCACAACGCACGGTCTCGGCTGATGCTATAAGCACTACCACCAAAGAACCAAACGCGTCAGGGACTTGCAGAAGGGCAACCTGGTGTCGCGGCACGCTCTTTCCCGAGAAGGACTTATAAACACTTCCCCAGCAGGGAAGGTCCCTTCCGAATCACGAAAGCTGCCACCCCAGGTACACATGCCTTTCAACCAAGTGTGGGATCCGTTCCCAAAACCCTTGGCATGGAGCAACACTGTAAGTCCTACTCCCCGAGCATTAGTAGATCAGGGTCATTCCCTTCTGTAATGAATCCCATAGAATTTAGGAACAGTGCTTGGGGCAGCTAAGTCTCAAGGGACGGTACAGGACTACGTCCAGTTTAGCCTGGATCCGACCCTAAGCGCGTAGAGTCTTGCTTCCCTTGTAGACGAGGCGGATCATTGCCTCCATGTACAGCCAGAATTCCACCTATGGGCATGAACACAGAAACTTATTCTACTTAGCTCTCTCTCATGCGCTCATTTAAATTATGCATTAATTTTTATGATCGCACTATCTATGTATGTTCATCGTACATCTAGCTCCCTCTCTCCCGCGCTCATCCATAGTCAGCATTCGCTATCCTACCGAGGGCGGCCGCGCTTGAGGCACCTGCCGATGGCCGAGTGAGTCTCTCGGGCCTCCCCCAGTCAGGTGTTGCGGTGCCAGTTGGTCACCTCCAGGAAAGGCCTGCGTTGTGCATGGGGGGTCCAGGGTGCGTATCCCGCTTAGCAGGCTCCGAGCCCAAAGCGTGCGCATCCTGCCCTCCGGAGGTACAGGGGAGTACAACTGCTTTGCTTGGTCATGAACCCAAAGCACGTGCACTCTGCTTCCCCAGCGCACGGCCCGGTACTAGGGATCGGACGACCGTACCCGGACCTCGGAGGGAGCCGGAGCTTCGGCGCCTCGAGCACAGAATTGCCCAAGCCCCGTATAACGGATCAGGATCGTAAGCCGAATAAGACTAGGAGACGGGAGGGGAGGACCCCCCGAGGAGAATTACGTTTCCTCTGCCTGTGTGCAGGACCTCCAGGTTACAGCAACGGGGACTGCACGAAGCGGGGGGAAAGGAGCTACCAACTACTCCGGCCTAGGACTGGAAGGACCGGGTCCCGCCCCTTCAGCAAGGGCGAGGCCCGAAGCCCCCACGTGTCCAGCGGGCCCGGAGCTCCCGCCTCCCCTGAGGGGGGATCCGGACTCGCCACGTGGCAGGTGGAAACCGGACCTCCCCCTCGGTGGGGGGGGGGGGGGGCTCCGGAAGCCCTACGTGTCCAGCAGGGCCAGAGCTCCCGCCTCCTCAGGAGGGGCTCCGGACCCGCCACGTGGCCGGCAGATCTGGACCTCCCCATAGGGCGAGATCCGGAAGACCCCCGGGGGCCCCTAACACAGTTAGGACCCGGGGAAGGTGTCTGTGCAGAGCCCCGAGATTGGAGAAGGCCTCTGAGTACCTTGCGGAGCTAAGGACTCAACCAGGCAAATCCAAGAAGGAGAGAAAAAGCATCACAGGCACAAACATCCAAGAGAGTCTATTCATGCGAGGCTCCATGAGCTGGACTACAGACTCGATAAAAAGGGAGAAACAGGTCCTAAGGACCCCCCGGCTCACGCCAGAACCTAGCGGCTACAAGGGCGGCCACATCCTCGACTTCAGCCCTGGTAGCTTCCTCCCGCTCCGCGGCTGGGCCCTCTCTCGCTGGCTCCAGGGAGAAAGAAGGGTCGCGGCTCTTGAAGCATGCCAGCACATGTGAGGCGACCTCTAAGGCCAGGCCACGTCCCTCGGCCTCGAGCTCGCTGGCGACCACCGAGTCTAGCCTGTCCAGCTTGGCGCCGATCGACTCCAGCGCGGGGATCACCTCCGCCACCTTCAACGCAGAAGCCGCTGCCCTCACCGGACTGAAGCCAAGAGGGATCAGGGCGGACCCCGCGCGATCATCGAAGCTTGAGACCGCATGCGCCTCGGAGGACCGCAAGGCCGAGAGCTCTTCCACCTCGTGGCGGGCTGCCTGCAGGGCCTCTAGGTTTCTCTCGGAGAATTCCTTCTCCTTGGCCGCCAGGGAGCTCTCCCGAAGGTGGAGAGACTTGGCGAGCCGCTCCAACTCAGAAGCCTTAAAGTCGGCGGCCAACTCCCGATCCAGGACCGCCCAGCGTTCGCGGGAGACCTGTTCCTCCCTCAAGTCGAGGTCTGCCTTCTGAATCTCTAGCTCCTCGATCCGAGCTCGAAGGTCATCCTCGCCCGCCGCCAGCTGCGCAGCGACCCTCTCCGCCTCGGCTATCGTGGAACGCTCCCATTCCTCAACGGCAAGTTTACGGCGCTCCAACAGCTGCCGTATCTCCTCAGCGGCAGAGAGGCTGTCCTCGGCCCGGGCATGTGCCTCCAGGGCCTCCCTGTTGATCCGCCACGATTCGGCGTCCATGCGGTTGACAGCCCGCTTCAGCCGGTCGAGGAACACTTCCCTGAAGTCGAGCAACTCCTGCCTGGAGTCGAGCTCGCTCTTGAGCTTAGCGGTCCGCTCCCGCAAAAGGTTCCCCCAGGTGAGGAGGCGATCCCGTTCAACTGTATACCCCTCTCGCTCGCGACCTAGTGCAGCCAAGACCTGCTGGATGCTCGTCTCGGCAAGCGCGAAGGCATCCGCCAGGGACAATGGAGCAGCAGAGGCCGGGGCAGTTCCCCCGACCTCCTCCATCACCTCGTCCTCAAGAGGCGTCGGTGCACCAGCAACCGAGACGAGACGCCGGTCAGGAGAAGCTGGCACCGGGGCTCTGGCAGCCGGACCTGCCGGGCTCTCTTTAGCTTTTGGCTTCTTGACCTGTGGAGAGGGATGGGCCGGCGAAGGCGGCGCTGGAATAAAAGCCGGGCCGCCTGGTGCAGGGTCAACCTGCGCTGGCCTGGGGGCCGCAGCGGCCGTCTCGGCAGGAAGAGATGACGTCGCCGCAGAGTCCGGGCACACCGGAACAGGAGAAGCTCGCGCTGGCTTGGGGGCCGCGGCAGCTGTCCCGGGTTCCGAGCGCAACGGCAACGACTCCCCGCCAGTCGGGGATGGCCGGGAAGCGCGGACACTCCAGCGGGCTCTGAACCCCGACTTCTGAGCCGGGATAGGACTCCCAGAGCCCGCTGCCGTCACTGACGGCCGCTCCGCAGTCGCTTGAACTGGCGGAGCAGGGGATGCCCCAGAAGCTCCCCTCAACGCATCAGCCCGGGGCCTCTTTGAGTCGCCACCGGAAGGAGTGCCAGGCACCCCAGGTTCCCGACTTGGCACAGACGCCGCCGCTGGAGGAGATCGAGCGCGCTTCTTCTCTGGTGGCGGGTTGGAGGCCATGACAAGGGAGGACTCAAAGGAAGAAGACAAAGGCACAAGAGTCCAAGAAGAAGCGCTGGGAAGTGCGAAGGGAAGCCACAATGTGGGTAACATCCCCTCTAAAAACTTCCCGGGTGCAATTCCGAGCGATTCGAAACTCTTCTAATACGCCGCATCGGCAACCACTTTGGCTCCAAGACCAAGCGCCGATGACAGGTGGGCCCAAGATGCCCAACTAAAGCGGTGGGCCAAGGAGTCAGTCTCCTATGAAGACAAGCCGGCAAGGCACTTCGGCGGTTCCCGAAGAAAGCGCAGCAACGTGCAGAAGTGGCAGTCTCGGGAACCGCCGCAGTAAAAGCGACCATCAAGTGGGCGCACGCTCCCACGATCCCGCGGCCGTTCGTGTTCCGGCAGCGGTCAATGCGGGACTTAGAGAAAGTGCGCGGATCAGAAGAGACGGAGGTCCCACCTCGAGCTCACTATCTCCCCCGAGATGGGCCCGGGGGCCACTGTCGGTACCTGCGATATGGGGTACCCCTGCGCAAAGGGGAAAATGCCTAAGGAACTCGCCCTTCTCCGCAGGGAGAGCTCCGAAGGCGCCACGCGACCGGCGGGGCCGGACCTCCCTCTCCTCAGAGGAAAGCTCCGGGCCCGCCACGTGGCATACAGAAGCCGGACCTCCCCCTCCGCGGGAGAGAGGTCCGAAGGTGCCACGTATCCGGCGGGGCCGGACCAGCCTCTCCTCAGAGAGGAGCTCCGGGCCCGCCATGTGGCCGACAGAAGCCGAACCTCCCCCTCCGCGGGGAGAGGTCTGAAGGCTCCACGTGTCCCGCGGGGCCGGACCCCTCCTCTCCTCTAAGGAGGGCTCCGGGCCCGCCACGTGGCTAGCAGAACGGCGCTGCCTGCCCCCGAGCGATAGGCAGCGGGCGTAAAGACGCCTCATACCTTGCCCGTACAAGGTATTCAAGGCCCGCGTCTTCCCAAGACGCAGAGACGCGGAGCACGCCTCTGTCAGGTGTTGTTGCGCCCAGTCGCATCACAGACTGGCGCGCGGTGTCAGAGCCTGCCAGCCAATAAACACAGCGACAAGACATCCCATGCCGCCCCCGCCGTCGTCATCCACTACGACTAGCATGCGGCATGGGCAGGGCTGCAAGACGAAGACTCAAAAGCCTTCGCCAGAGACAACTACCGGCATAACTGCAGATATGGTAGATCACAGTCAATCTCCCCGGGACCACCTGTCGGGTCCCGGGCCCCCCTTGTAAGCCACCCGAGTCTTGGACTATAAAAGACTCAGGTAGGCGACGTTAGCAATGGTTCGCACTCCCGCAACTCATACGCTAGCCATTCACTCCCAAGCTGTAACTCATCTCAAGCTCAGGACTCCGGTTCTGAGCAACAAGCAATACACCGAGCTCCATAGCTCGCCGTGGACGTAGGGTTTTACGCTCCGGCGGCCTGAACCACGTAAAACTCGCCGTGTCAAACTCTTACTAACTCGTCCATACGCTCAAGCTCTCCGCAAGGGTCTAGCCCCACCGAAAAAAGAACCTCCGCAGGCTGCCCAGTGCAGACCCGGGGGAAGTGTCGACCGAACACTTCGACAGCACCCCAACCTTAGGTGCCTGGCCTTTGTTGTCTTGGGGTTGGTTCGGTGGTCCTTGTACTGCTGGCCGAGGTTGATATGTGGGGCGAGGCTGCTGTACAAACTGACGTTGTGGCTGTGCTGGTGGTGACGGAGGCCTGAAATTCTGGTTGTACCCTCTCGGTGCTGAGTAGGGTACCACATCACGACTCGTCTGCCCGGCGGGTGGCTGCATCAGTCGTGGGCGTGTGTTGCTACCCGAGGCTTGGTGTGACCAACCCGCCTTCCTCTTGTTTTCATTTTCCAAGGCCTTCAGCTTCCTCTCCACAACAAATGCTCTGTCTACCATCTTTTGGAAGCTTTCATACTCGTTGGAGGACATTGCACATTGCATCTCCGCAGTAAGTCCTTCCACAAAGCAGTCCTGTTTCTGCTCATCAGTTTCGATGTCCCGTGGTGCATAACGGGGTAGTTGGGTGAACTTAGTGAGGTATTCCCTCACAGTCATGTTTCCTTGCTGCAGTCCCAAGAACTCCTTCCTCTTGTTTTTGAGTTCACCCCTTGGTATGTAATGGTTGCGGAAACTGCGCTTGAACTCTTCCCAAGTAATGTTCTCGGGGTCATGGTGGGCTGCCACGTAGGCGGTCCACCAACCAGCAGCAGGTCCATGCAATTGGTGAGAGGCAAACAACACCCTCTCATACCCTTGGCATTGTATGATCCTCATATTGCTCTCAACGGTCTTTAGCCAGTCATCTGCCTCCAGAGGTTCAGCAACACTTGCAAACTTTGGAGGTTGAGTCCCTAGAAACTCACTCAACCTTGGTTGGCGTGGTGCAACTTGTGGGGGTGGAGCTTGGTGCAAGTTGGCCACCACTTGAGTTAGGCTCTGGATGAGCTGATTCTGATTTTTAAGCATTTGGTGGATGGGATCAGCTCCTTCACGGCGACCACCCCTGTCTTGTCCTCTGGAAAGATGAGGGTTGCCGACCTCATCGTTGTTGTTGGCGGGGTTGGCACCATGACCCTTTCCTCTTTCGGCCATCTATCATGATCAACCAAATGTTAATTTAAAGCATTATGCATTAACTTCCCGAATTTGCTTGTTTAAACTTAAACTTTTGAGGCCTTATTATATTAACACTTTCTGAGGGTTTCACGTCTCACGCGAAAATAAATGCACTCTTAATTCATAGGGGTTCATACATTAAAGCAAAAGAACCTAAAGACGAGATTGTGGACAAATGCCCATGGCTTCCACAACTCACGTCACACACCAAACATTAACACACCATTAACTAAGGTATTGACTCGACTACTCGGGAACCTGCTGAACTAAGGGAAAGGACTCTACATGACTCGTATCACTGAGATGGCTCCTCGGGGTCTTCCTCATTATTGCGGCTGCCCTCTGACTCCGCTTTGGGTGGGGAAGTTGCTGGTGGAGAAGTGTGGCGACGCCTGCTCGCCCGGCGTTCTGGGGAGTCAGGAGTCCATGTGTCATTCATGGTGACACACAGTTCATTCTCATCTCCTCTTTCTCTCACACTCAAGCTGGCGCGAAGCAATGCCTCAGTCTCCTTCAGGGTGTCACGAACATCCTGAAGCTCCTGCAGTCGAGTGCTGAGCATAGCAGCATCCTCCAAGCACAGGTCCATGTGCTCATGGGAAGTCCCCTGCTGTACTAGCGGGTACTTGTACTCCGCGGTACCACTCTCACGCTGGAGGACATACATGTACTCAGTCCTGTCCAGGTGGCGACGGTAGATGTAACTCCGGCAGGTGATGGCCTCCCAGGTGACATCCTTCTCAGCATCAACCTGTGTCGCTCGACAAGCTGTAGAGCGGTGGATCTTGAGCAGCTGATTTTCATGGATGATCCTCATTTCTAAACTCCATTCTTCCCGCTTCTCACGGATGGTCCGGGTGGAGTTGTAGTGTATGATTAGCTTGCTCGTATTGCCGGCAGCGTGGAGCATACGCCGTAGACGGCGCAACAAGCCTCCTACTGCCAATCCGTAGGAGTGGTACGCCACCGGACGGTTCTCCTCTCTCAAGGCAAGGGAAACTACCTGAACTCTCCCTCCGGTGGACTTGTGGGCGGTGCGGATCATGCGAACCATCTAAAACATAAAGCATTTAAAATTAAGTTAGATAAGAGTTAAAATTTGTATTTTGAATAAAAGTTGGGGTAAGATGAATAAAGTGACCCCATTAAATATCACCTTCAACCCACACTTTTGTAAAATAGTTTTTAAGAAAATAGGGTCCTTAAATACGTCCATTTCTACCTAGGTCCACGTTCCTACGGGCAACCTTGGCTCTGATACCAACTTCTGTCACACCCGGTTTCTCCGAAGAACAACCGAGTGAATATCACATGTATGCTAGGATCATTTTCTCATACATGTGATGACAAATAGTGAAGCATCATTTATTACAAGCCAGGTGTCGAATATAAATAAGTCTTACATAGCATACATCTCGATGGACGATAATAAGTTCAGAACATGTAACATAAAACAGCAGCGGAATATAAATCTTGTGGGCTCCGTCACAGGCGTTGCCCGGGGGACTCCATGAACCTAGAATCCTTCTTCGGGTCCGAAGTCTTGGTCATTGAACACCACATCATCCCCTTGACCTGAGCAACAATTTAAACCAACAAATATGCAAGTTTGAGTACCGTTGGTACTCAGCAAGTGTGGGAAAGTTATGTCATGCATGGCTAGAGCAAGGAGAGGTTGAACTCATGGTTAAAGCACTACGCAATTATGACCTATCACCTTAGCTTATTAAGCACCTACATTACTACACAGGTGAAATGGATCCCAATCCCTCAACCCATCATCATTATCAAGTAAACATAGTCTCATCTTCAATGTTAAGCTTCCCGCTTAACATCCACAACTTCCCAATTCATCATCCTCTAATAATGAATAAGTCCAAGCCGTTCTTGACCGTGAGCACGACTGTCATGACAGTTTTTGACTCTGCAGAGTTTGCACCACTGTACCCACATGTAGTGATTTCATCCCCCGTTGCCGGGTGGACTAAAAGAACCTCCATTATGCTAGTGGCCGCGAATAATATTCACACTTCCAAGGTGTGTAGCCAGGAGATCAATACAAAGCCTTTACAAAGGGATTCCCGACGAGCGTGGGCCCACTGAGGTTTCACCCCTAACAGCATACAAGAGGCTCCAACCCCGCTGCAGTGCCCCCCTCTTGAGCCTTGCGGTTCATATGATAGTCCAGCTCACACCTACTTCCCGCACCATCCAACGCACCCATACTACGTCGGGGATACCCCTAATTAATTGGCCAAGCTTCCCCATCTCAGCATGTGGTTGGCACGGTAAAGCCAGGTTACATGCTCCATGAACCGGTCCTTAGGATCCAAGCAAGTACTAAACACAAACCCGAGTCTCGTGCACCCAGCACCAACCAAATCATCCAACTTGCCTTGATCCCTACCTCTACATAACTCATAATATCTCATTCAAGAGTTTGGTAAATAAACTGATGATCTCATATCCCAATTATCCCATTCTAAGCATGGCTAAGCACAAGTAATATGAATAAATGATATGATAAAATAAATCCTAACCCAAGCTACAAGGAAACAAGGTAATGCAATTCTAGGGAAACTTCTTAGCATGGGTTTCATATTTCAAATGACAATGCAAATAATTCTATCTACACATCCTAGCATAGGATCAAAGTGGTCAAGGACACTTGCCTTCTTTCTGCTGCTCTAGGAATGGAAAGTTTTTGTCATGGAAGGGGAGAACTTGCTCTGGGGCAGGTTCTACTCATGCCAATACACATAGCAAAAGAAAACAACAATCCATAAGACATAGTTCACACTTTCACTTCATACAAACCACACATTCACACCTATGAAAGTCATTCACATTTCTAAGTGTTGTGGTTACTCTATATGTGTTGTTTTTTAGCTTACATGCACTTTTAGACATGTGTATATGATTTCTAACTTTTGTATTCAGATTTATGTTTCACACTATATATGGATTTCCAATTTGAACAAATTCTTTATATTTAATTAATACACTTCTTATCTACCAAGTTTGCATGTAAGGTAATTTCCTACTCCTAATAGGTTTTCAGACCTTCTACCAAATCCTAAACTGAAGTTTTTGGATTTAGAGACTTCATTTATCATTTTCTAATTATGCATACCTATTTTCCTATATTTTTCAGATTTATTTTCTATGCCTAAAAGTGGGTTTTAAATATTAAATAGTAGGGCATATCATCTAAACAGAATAGATTCTGATCTAAAATATTAAATAATATATTTTTGAACTTCTCCTCTGATGTGAACTAATTTAAATTTATTTTACCAATTTTCAGAATTATTTACTAACCTAAAAATGTGTTCCTATAACTAATAAATGTGAACAATCAATTAGACAGATTCATTTCAGCCTAAAAATCTATTTTTAACTCATTCTAAAGTTTTCCAAATGCTAGGAGAGTTTAAATTTTGAATTTGCACATGTGTTTGCCTTACCTTTTAAATTTAAATCCTAGTCACATATTCAAATTTCTGAATTTAATATCATATAGGGCCAAAAAGGTAAATCCACACTACTTCAGGGTCTAATTTATTGTTTCATAAATTTCAAGGGTTCTAACTACACATAACAAAGGGGTTTTCCTAATTTTTATTAAGTCCAAGGGCTAAAACTAATTTTTAAATGAATTTACATGAATTTCTGAAGTTCCAGGGGCCAGATCAGAAGTTTCCGGGGCTAGCTCGTGTTCTCCGAGATCCCCAGGGGGTGGCGCGTAAGAATCCCGACCTTTATAATGCGGGGCCGATGTGGACCGTCCGATTTAAAATAGACGGCTCAGATTAGATAGCCGAACCGGTACGCGCGGGTTTAGATTCTACCGTGCGATTTAAAATAGACGACCCTCAAGGGACCACGTCGCCCTGGCCGGAGCCAGCCCGCGCTGCCCGGCGGCGCGCGGCGGCGGGAGGCGGCGATCTCGCCGGAGATCTTCGGGTTTTCGTTTATACTTCCTAAAACTTGGATTTCATGGCATAGAACGGTAGAGGGGAGGTAGGGGATCTCACCTCGGGGTTTTTCTTGAGCTCGGAGGCCCTGAAAGGTGGTCGGCGGCGAGGTCCGAGATGAAATAGCGGCGGTGCTCGCCGGAGCTGCATCTAGGGTGCAAAACACATGGTTTTCTTCACCTGCGTGACTCCCCGGAGGCGGTGGAACATGATCGGCGCGTTAGATCAGAAAATCCGAGCAAGGATCGAAAGAAAACGGTGATCGAAGCTTCGGTTCTCACCGGAGAGAAAAGTGGAGCGCGCTGGGGAATTCGACGAGTTTCTTTTGCGGGAATTTCACAAGGGGAGGCGACGGAGGATCGGTTTGGTTAAATAGCAGCGTACGGGGCCGATGATCGGGCTGGTGGCGTGGTTTTTCGGAGGTGGTTTGGATTCGGGTGCAAGAGAGGAGTCCGGTCGGTTGGCGCGCGCGGGAGGTAGGAGATGACACGCGGGCCCCGCTTGTCAGTGAGGGGAAGAGAGGGCGCGCGGTCGTGGGCTGGCGCGCGGGGGGGGGGGGGGGGGATAGTGGGCCGGCTGGCGGGTTTCGGCCCACGAGCCGGTTGGGAGTTTTTTCTTTTTATTTTTCTTTTTCCTTTTCTTTTCTGTTCTGATTTGAATTTGAATTCCAGTTTGAATTTGAATTTCTGCACCACATGTAATATGTTCAAAAAATTTAAATTCCCTCATTTTGCAATTTTGGGGTGTTACACCGATCGACTAGCAAATTATCAAAACTTATCAATTCAGTTGTTACTAATTTGTTGTTACTAATACGCAATTTTACTCCATTTACGAAAAGTATGGGCGAGAGACCGTGAGAATACACGACGAAGGGTACGATTAGGAAAACGCGCCAATCGACCCTCAAGCCGTTTACGCTAGCGGAGGCGGAAAGGCACATGGACGGTAAGTTGTTTATGTTCTTTATTTCTATAAAAACTTCCTTCTTCTAATTTTTATTCTTTTATTTCTTTACAGGTTTGCCATTTTGGATGGAGTTGTCGACTCGAGGGTAGCGTGACCTTCGATCGTTACTCAATCGACCGAGGGCTCCTCCATCGGGCATACAAGTCGTCGTCCCTCACAGAGCCAGATAGATGAGCTCCTTAGGGAGAGAGAAGAGATCCGGAGAGAGAGAGAAAGTGAGGAGCTCTAGAGGGAGAGGGATCTAGCCCGGGCCGCATAGGAGTAGCAGACCGTCTACATGGCAAACTACATGGCTCAGATGCAGGCGGCGATGGAGGTAAGTATTTGAAGACAAATTAATTTAAATTCCTAACATTGCATTAGTGTATTTGTTTTAATATTTTACAATTAAAGACCTTAGCTCGACAGAGTGGGCAGCAAATCCCGATCCCGACGTGGCAACCGTTAGATTTACCCCCGCCACAAGTGCCCGCACTATATGCACATTCAGATCTCCAAGTAATGTGTTTTTTATTGCCATTTTTTAATCAAAGACAAACTTAGTTTAGTTGAGGGGAGAGAGTGAGAGTGAGGGGTGAGAGGGAGAGAGTGAGAGTAAGAGATAGTGGTAGAGAGGGGGAGGGAGAGATAGTGAGGGTGAAAAGGGAAAGAGGGAGAGAGAAACAGAGTGGTAGCGATAGGGGGTGTGAGGGAGAGGTAGTCGTAGAGAGAGGGAGAGGGAGAGGACAAGGGAGAAAGTGAGAGTGAGAGGGGGGAGAGGGAGGGAGTGAGAGTAAGAGATTATGGTAGAGAGGGGGGGGAGGAACAGAGAGTGAGAGTGAAAAGGGAAAGAGGGAGGGAGAGAGATACAGAGTTGTAGAAATAGGGGGTGAGAGAGAGAGGGAGTCGTAGAGAGAGGGGGAGGGAGAGGGCGAGGAAGAAAGTGAGAGTGCGGGGGAGGGAGAGAGAGGGAGTGAGAGTAGTAGGGAAAGAGTCGTACAAACTCAAAGTCACTTTATCTATTTATTTAAATTGCAGAGATCGGCAACGGAGGCTCAAACCCCACCGCCACAGCTACTAGCACTGGGAGAAGGTCGCGGAGACGGATTCTTCGGCTCTGAAGCGAGTGGGGGAGCGACTGTATCCGCGAGTGGAAGGGGTAGCGTTAAGGGAGCGGATCTCTTTTTTTTTTAATGTTTTGGATGTTTTATGTTTTACATGTTTATATAAACTGTTCTGTAAGCTGACCATCGTGTTAGGTTATCCTAATTTTGTTTTTTTTAATTAAAAACCTTATTTACGAAGGCCAACTATACAGGCTGTCGTTAATTAACCTAATTAACTTACGACGGCCAGGCCAGACCGTCGCAGTTAATCTAACTAACTTACGAGGAACTTGCCTGGCCGTCGTAAGTAAGTCGCCCAGCCCGCCACGTGGCGCTTGCGATGGGTGATGGCCGTTTACTTACAACGGCCGCTTCCAGCTGTCGTAAGTTAGTTGTTTACGACAGTAACCGTCGTAATTAACTTTATTTACGACCAGAAACTTGAAACAGTTAGAAACCGTCGTAATAACAGAAAACCGTTATAAATAACTAACTCGACGGTTTCTCTTTATTTACGACGGTCATATACCGTCGTAATTGTTCTGCATTCCTCTAGTGGTGAGCGGGAAAGTGAAAGGAAACCAACGATCTTTCAAATTACCGACTTTGCACCACGAACTGTAGAGTAAAGATCGACGGTATTAGTCTGCAAAAGTTGCTCAGCGTGGCGGCCTAGGCCAAGAACCCAAGACTGGGGAAAAGAATTGGAGAGGAACTTACAAGGAGGAAGTAGCCGCGGAACTGAATTGAGTAAGGAGAAGCAATGATTTGAGATGACCCAACAAGCTCTACACGATCCCCTTTTCGTTGCGTTTGCATTTTAGTTCGTGAGCATCTCGAATCGAAAGGAACAAGCATGCCGATTTTCTTGTATCTTCCAAGTTTCTGTGTCTAAAACACGGAAACTTGTTTAAAATTCAGCAAGAAATTATTACAGATGCCACGGAAATTCTTGCACCCCAAACAGAGACTAGATGAAATGGCAGATCTTTAGTAATACCTTTTTTTCATTGTTGCGAGATGTTTTAGAACTTCCTCGTTTCGTTTTTCAATCAGGTGTAACGGACGGCAAAAACTCTATTCTGCCACGCGCGATGCATGACCACACCAACACCGGCAGGAACAGAGGTATAGGTACCCTGTTCTTCTACAGAAGAAGAAAATTTTCTGTTGAATTCACATGTCAACGTACCAAACGCATCCAAGAAGATTTAATTCATTGTATTCAGATGTTCGTTCTAGAACAAGGGTACTCCCTCTCTTTCGAATTATTTGATCTCGGTTAATTCAAAATTAAACTAATCAGCGTCAAATAATTTGAAAAGGAGAGAGTAACATATGTTGTCTCATGAACTGAATGCTACCCCGAAATATATCTTCAGACTTTGCGCAAATGTTTTCCTGAACTAGACCTGCTTACCTATTCTACTATGTGAGAAATAGACCCACAAGAAATATATCTTCAGTCAACAGTGCCTTATGATCTACCACTACAAATGGTTTTTCTAATAGTGAGAAGGACTTGATTGCCTACAACAATATTACAATATTTTAGAGGAAAAATCAATTTACATGGCATTAGAATTTGTCAACTAAAAGTCACATGCCTCGGGCAGGAAGCTCACAGCTCTGTCGTGATAACACATCGCCATAGGCACGCTGAAATCTGGATGTTTTTCAGACAATGGAAACAGTGGTTCCAGCCTCTATATGGAAAATTGGAAATCTGGGATGTAACATGAACTTGTCAATTATTCAGCATTCAGATCTTCACGAGAAGGGGGTAATAGAAGTGAAGATGCAAATAAATCATCTCACGAAAGGTTGCATGATTAAATGGAAATGCTTCCACTAACTACATGTTCTTCCTGGACGGATGGAGGATACACATGGCAAGCTTGTCGGATGCAGCTATGGACGCAGGAAGGTCCGGCCTAGCTTAGGCCGGCGGCGGAGGCGATGGCGAGGCAGTTGCTGGCGAGCTTGGCGAGCTCGGCGTCGTCCTTGGCCATGAGCGGCTTGAGCTCCTCGCGCTCCTCGAAGCCCTGGTCGCAGGTGTCCACGTCGGTGCGGACGGTGTCGAGCATGGTCGCCGTGGAGTCTCTGTCGCCGCCGGCCATGGCCTTCTCGGCGTGGTCTAGGCTGTAGGCGATGTCGTCGTACGACTCAACGCAGTCGTGCAGCGGGCCGCGCGCCAGGGGCTGGGTCTTGGGGTCGGCGGCGAGCGCGGCCGCCTTCTTCTTGGCCTCGGCGGCCCTGGCGCGCACGGCGCCCATGGCCAGCCGCAGCACCCCCGCGCCGTCCAGCCGCTTCCCTCCCGGCGGCGGCGGCTGCTGCTTCGCGATGGAGGACATGCACAGGTCGGGGTAGTCCGTCTTCAGGCACAGGGTCTTCACGATGTCGGCGCCGGGGGCGAGCGGCGTGGGCTTCGGCGGCGCCGGCGCCGGCGTCGGCCTCGGCTTCGGCGGCAGCGGTTTGGGTGGCACAGGGGTCGTGGGGCCGGGAGGTCGCCCTGGCTTGCCCGGCGCCCCAGGCTTGCGCGGAACGCAGACGGCGGCGGCCGACGGCGCCTCCGCGGCGGCGAGGAGGAGGAGGAGGAGGCAGGCGAGAATCGGCGGCCGCCTCATGGCGTGCATGGCGAAGGGGGAGCAAATGGAAAAGGTCGAGTTGATCAGGGTCGAGTAAATAAGAAGAAGACTTGACGAATCTTCAATTAGATAGTATATTATTTTCATATTATGTTTATAATTAGAATGAATTTATTCGAATGGGAGGGAAAGGAGGGGCTATGGCTGGCTGCATTTTCCCGGGAAAAGTGGCAGCAACGGTGGCCACTCCCATATGGAGAAAAAAATAGCAAAGGTGTAGGTGCCTGCTATATTGGGCCTCCACATTTATGGAAAGATTGGAGGAATACAAACAAGAGAAAATTAAATGAGTTGATGAATTTGACATATGTTTAGTGAATTTTGATCATCTCTAATCCCTTGGTTGGGTAGGATATATAGCACCCTAAACACAAGCGAATGGGTTGGTTTGAAATGCTTTTACGATTGAGCTTAGTTTTAATTTGCACATGGGAGGAGGGGGGATTCAAGAGGACAATGTGATTCATGGAACTTCAAAGCTATCAATGCAAACTTTCTAGGAAGGACAAAAGGGGGGAGAGAAAGCAGGTTTCATGGTCCTATCGGATAGCAGTGCGAATAGTACGTCCCATTGATTTTTATTATGTAGGAAACAAGGTAACACTTTATTGAAAGTGCTAGAAATTAAATTAATGCTAATACGATGCTTCAAGTGAAAAAAGAGTATATGTTCATGGAAGTGCTCTCCATGATGAATGCATAGCATGCATTCATGCTGAAAGTTTGACTTAGATGACTTACTCCCTCCAATTTGCACTTATTCAGTGGCAACAAAAGGAAAACTGAAAGGGAGCATATTTGGACAGGCTGGAGGAGTAGTTTTTAGGTGTCAAACAAAATTTTGTTCTTGTCGTTGACATAGAAATTGGATAAGAGATTCATGTGGCAATGACCTGCAATCAATCACTGTGCTTCCGATGCCTGCCCCTCTGCCCTTCGATGCATCTTAGATTTCACAAGGTTTTACCATGTTTCAGAATCCAATAAGAAGCCTTGCAACTGTAGTTGTATGAGAGTTGGAAGTTTCTGCAGAAACACTTCGATCCAAAAGGGCCCTAATCTTTGCCCAGACATTTTTATTGGGTTGCAGTTGTGTTAGTCTCCTTGAGGTGAACTATCTCCATATGTGGCGGATTTTCATAGAATGGCAGTGTCCATCTACTGCATCTGACTGGTACAAGCTTTCTGCGTTTACTGCTTCATCTGAAACCAAAAAGAAAAAAGAAAAAAGAGCAAAACCTCAAATGAAACCAAAAAGAAAAAAAAAGAGCAAAACCTCAAAGGAAATTAAAAACCACGTGCGTTTGCCGGGAGTCGAACCCGGGTCTATTGCTTGGAAGGCAATTATCCTAACCGTTGGACTACAAACGCTTCCATGTCAGTAATTGAATTTATTAAATTAATATACATTTACACGTGTCTTCGTATGATAGTACCAAAGCAGGTTATTCTATAATCCCCTATATCTATCTAGGGGGTTTTATCTAGTTATCTGGGCCGACGATCTGCACTGAATAGACGGTGTTCATCTGGACTGTTGTCCGTTGTTGAGATTGACGGTCCAAACAGGCTCCTGAATCTAGGGGCAGGGTTGTATGTAGCAAAGGGATGTATTGGGGGTGTGTATCCTCTGCAGTACTGCACATGCAGTAGCAGTCACTGACATGTGGGCCCATGCATGCAGTAGCAGTCACTGACATGTGGGCCCATGCAGACCACGGGCCCACATGTCAGTGACTGCTACTGCATATGCAGTACTGCAGAGGATTTGAGTCCATGTATTGGGTGGTCCATCAGCCAGGAGCTAACTTCCTTTGGAGCCATCCATCAGCAGCGACGCGGAGGTGTCTTTCGACGACCTTTCGATCCAGTCCAGCTCGGGATCACCAAAAAGCAACTCCATCTAGTTCACTGGAGTGGTGGTGAGTCGGACGAGCGGCTCTTTACATGCGTGAGGTCCGGCCTTGTGAACCGACCGAAACACCGAAGAATGTAGAGTAAAAACCAGGTGGCTTCCAACTACTTACCCACTGGACTGGTCCAAGGATTGTTCAAATCCCACAGAAGCCATAAACCATTGCATTTTTCATGGTCTCGGTATCTACTTATAACATATTCGCAGAGACACGAGTTCATGATTCAATGATGTTTTACTTCGAACTCATAAGTCATAACGCAGCATATGAAATCTTGATCTTTCTTAGAAAATTTTGAGATAATCAGAAAAAGGTGCACTAAAAAGGAGGCATAAACTGATGATTCTACACGGCCTGGCAGATATACCTATCCCATTATCATAGTATTTGTCCATGGCACCAAAAGAAGCACTAAAGTGAAGTTACACCAGCACACAGACACAGGTGGCCCTTTGAGTAGAAACTAAAATGGACTAGAAGTAAATGAAAACTGTGCTCTAAGGCTACCTCGACACCTTCTCCACTGCATACTTCCTTGCCTTCAGCCTCCTGGTTCTTCTCCTAGTGTCTTCATACTTACCCTGATTAGCGTCATCAACAAGAATAATTTCAGGTTCATCATCAACTTCGACATTGTCAGCTTCGTAACTACCAGATTCTATTCTACTCCCTGCATCTAACTCCTCCTCCTCACCATCGTCACCATATTCATCATCCATATACTGTTGTGCACGCAGAGCATGGAACTCTGGTGGAGGGGGGCAGTCTTCAGTAATTGCTTCATCTCGTTTCATAACGAGATGTCTAATGATCCTTTCATCCTTATCTAGCAAGGTCTTGAAGTCGTTGATGTATCTTGATTCCATCTCAAAGTTCATTAAGATGTAGTTTGCATGTGTCGCTTTCTTTATTTTGTAAGCAAGTCTGCGCAGTCCCCAATTGTTGAGCCTCCATATCCTTCCTTTCTTCTCTCTGACAAAATCTGCAAGAGAACAAAGACCATAGATATATGTCAACTATTCAGAACTACATATTAGCTGTCGACTGATGCAGAACATGCAGTAAATATATTCTGGTCACACGGCGAATAAATTGACTCCAAAAATAATCAAAAGGAACAGAGAAATGTCATTTTTCTGTCCTGCCCTTGAGTTTGAACTAAGAGATGGTAAAAAAGGCAGCATGAGCAAATCAGAAATATAGTAGTAGGTTCAGCAGGAAATTACTCCAGAAGTACATCTGTTTGCCTTGATGTGACCAATAATAACTCAATTAGAGAGTTTAATTAGGACAAAAGGAGACTCCAACATGCCAAATATTCATGGATGTATATGGGCTGGATGTGCGTTGAGAGATGTACCTTGCACTTTTGATATGATCTCTTCAACTTCTTCGACACGGTCCTCATGAATTAGGTAAACTACTTCATAGTGTCGCACTGTAAAATAAAGTTCATGCTGAACTTAGAGATGTCCATATGCAAATGACAACGTAAGTGATGCCAAATGCCATCATACATAGCAGTAAAAAGTATCTCTGAAAAAAAAGAAAAATAGAAAGCTTACTTCTTTTTAGATTTAAATCACTCTCTAGCTGAATGTTAAGAAACTCATACAGCTTTTCTGCAACAAAAAAAAAGAAACCGAGATTAGAGTGACCAAACATTCACTCAAATGATCAAAGGGATTGAACATGAACATTGCAAAAACTCTAGTAGGACAATATATCACCTTCATCCGCGTCAGCAAATTCGGGTGATGTTTGACCATCCTCTCTCACCATTTTCTGCAAAACAACCAACATAAGAAATTAATGGATTCAAATCCAACTCAACTTTCTTAGGGAAACATCATGGCCTACATTATCCGACTATTGCCAATTTATCATGACCTACATTTTCGCACTTAAACGTCTATTTTTTTCGAAAATGGGGCAGGAGCACTGCTCTTTCATTAAGGTTCATTAAGGTAGAAAAGAGATGTTGGATACAGGGAAAACGGTTTTAGATATGACATTTATTATTGATTGCTCTCACTCTTAGCTAAACATCTAGTAGAAGCAGAAAAACAACCATGCCATCTTGTCACTAAGCTGGAATCATATAGAAGCAGGACGCAGAAAAAGGCCGCACCTTCCTGAGCAGGACGGCCTCGGGGAACGTTCCGGTGGCCTCGTCGGCCTTGGGCGCGTAGCTGTGCGTGTCCACCCTCTCCTCCGCCTCCCCGTCCTCGCCCTTTCCTCTCCTCTTCTTGGCCCTCACCGCCAACGACAACGACGACGCCCCCCGCCGGCTCACACCTACACCTACTACGACGCGCCAAGAATTCGTCCACATATGCTGGGGCGACGGCGCCAGTAGCGAGAGAGCCCGCGGCGCGGCGGTTGCCCCCATGGGTGAGTGGCCGGAGACGACGGAGCGGGAGGTTCTTCGGGGCTGGGAGGGTTGGGTCGCGGGGACGCGGAGCGAAATGCGGGCGAGCTGGAGAAAGATAAGGTATTAGGTGGGCCGGGCCTCCCACGTTGGGCCGAGTTCATGGCTGGCCTCATATGCAACCTAGGCCGGCCCAAACTTTCGTTAAGACGAGGGTCAAGGCCCGACTACACCTTCGTCGTCGTCCTCCGCCGCCGCCGCCATCGCCGCTAGGGTTCTGCCATGGACGCGGCGCCGCAGCAGCAGCGAGGTGGCCTAAGCGGAGGCGGAGGCGGGAATCGCTATGGCGTGCTTCTTTACTACAAGTACGTCGAGGTCCCCGATGCCGCAGCGCTCGCCGCGTTCTACGAGGCGAACTGCCACGACCTCGCACTCGTCGGCCGCGTCCGCGTCGGCCCCGACGGCGTCAACGCCACGGTGGGCACCTCCTCTTTCTCTCTCGGTTCTCACAAAATTAAAGGCGGCGCCTTTTAGAAAAAAGATAAGCTTCGTTCAGCTGGTAAGGTTCGTGAGTGCATTCTTGCTGACCTCGCCTTTTGGTGCTGGTAGCTCGGGGGAAGGATGGCATCCCTGGAGAAGCACATCGCGGAGATGAGCTCCAACAGCCTGTTCGAGGGCACGGACTTCAAGCTGGCGTCCTGCGAGGACCCAGTCGACCAGAGGGTCGCGAGCGAGTGCGGCTTCACCTCACTCTCTGTGCGCGTCGTGAAGGTGCTCGCCTCACAAGCAGAATCAATTAACCATTTAACTATTCAATAGTGTCATCCGTTTTAATGGTTTTTGAATTGTTTGTTGTTGCTGCATTGTCAGGAACTAGTTACTCTGTGTTCCAACCCGACGTTGGCACCCCCGGAGATTTCGAGTGCAGGAAGACATTTGTCCGCCGCTGAGTTCCACTCGGTTCTACAAAACTTAGGTGAGTGGATTCTCAAATCAGATTTCTTCCATATTTGTATGGGCTTAGAAATGAATCAAAATTGCCAAGTTGATCTACTCTTTCAGCGCGAACTAGTTTGGATGCTGAGGCACCTGTGGAGAAGAATGGAGTGGTTGTATTGGATGCAAGGAATGTGTATGAGACACGGATCGGCAAATTCAATGTTCCAAATGTAGAGACTTTAGATCCTGAAATTAGGCAGTACAGTGACCTGCCCTCATGGATCGATGAACATACTGAGAAACTCCGTGGGAAGTCAATCCTGATGTATGTTTGTCTGCATCACCTAGTTAACCTTGAATAAGGCTGATGCTTTTGATGTAGCTCAACTAACTTATATTGGTATTTATAGGTATTGCACAGGAGGTATACGCTGTGAGATGGCATCAGCATATATTCGGTCAAAAGGGGAAGGCTTTGAAAATGTTTTTCAGGTAGACTGCATTATGTCAACATGTTTGCCTTAAATCTCTAGTTGTAACCATGTCTGTGTAGTTTGCATCTTTTATGCCAGTTTCTTGTTATCTATTTTTCAGCTATATGGTGGCATTCAGAGATATCTGGAACAGTTCCCTGATGGGGGCTATTTTGATGGGAAGAACTTTGTATTTGACCACAGGTTGGTAGTCACCAAATACTCTGACAAAAATCTTCTTAAAATTAAAATGTCCCTTTGGCAATTCTTTAGTTTCCTTCCCTCTGAGGCTCTGGACTTGATGATATCTCTTTTGACAGGATCTCAGTGGGAAGCCGAAAAGAAAATATACTTGGAACTTGTTTGATATGCCACTCTTCCTATGATGACTATTCATTGCGGTGTCGTTGCAGCCATTGCAGAATGTTAGTCTTAGTCTGCCCAACATGTCAGGTCTCGGACGTAATATTATGGTTCCTGTTTGAAGTTACTGCTAATTGTAATTGTTGATTTCTGCTTTTTGTTTCTAAGCAACATAATTTATGTATTAAATCTTCTCATTTAATTCTCCAGGATTCTACTAAGGAATATCTATGTGAGTTATGCCAGAAGAATGGAAAACAGTCATGCCCAATATCACTCAGTCAAGACTGTGACAAAACATTAGCGCTGACTGAATCTTCCAATTTTAGAAAACAGCCCCGCCCAGTATCCATAAACAATCACTTTGCGACTTCTGAATTTCCCAGGAGTAATGGTAAGGTCTGTATCTGTTTACCTTGACAATCTCTTCACTTCAGATTATTTTTTTTATCATACCGTGCCATTTTATGAGTTTTATACTGTAGAACCAAAACATGGGGCTTAAACAACAATTAAGGAGGGACAATTGAATGTTAGATTCAGTTAATACAATATCGGTTTTAGCTTCATAAGTCATGTTCGTTGACTCTGAAGTACTCTTAAATTAGTTTAATATGGCGTGAGTCCACTGCTTATTTTCACCTTATAGTCTGGTGCTCTATGATTCTGAACTATGAAGTATGCACCCTGTTCAAATCAACCATGCATAGTTTTTACCCCTTTTGAGGTTTACCTCCTCTAACTTGGAGGAATGTTGCACAGGTAATGAGCAGTTGAACAAGTTGAAGATTCTCTGCTTGCATGGTTTCCGTCAGAACGCGTCCAGTTTTAAAGGGAGAACATCAGCACTTGCAAAGAAGCTGAAGCATATTGCTGAGCTTGTTTTCATAGATGCTCCTCATGAGCTTTCCTTCGTGTACCAACCAATTCCAGCCCATGGCTCTGACATTCCTTCACCTCCGTCTATTACAGCAAAAAGAAAATTTGCATGGCTCATTGCACCAAACTCGACCTGCAATGCTGATCGAGATTGGAAGGCCGCAGATGTGCCGTTCAACCCTCTTCAGTATCAGCAGCAAACTGAAGGCTTTGAGGAATCATATGCCTATCTCGAAAATGCACTTTCTCAGATGGGCAGCTTTGACGGAATTCTTGGGTTCTCTCAGGGTGCAGCAATGGCTGCCTTATTCTGCAGGCAGCAGCAGAAGACCTTCGGCTCTCCGAAATTCAGGTTTGGTGTATTCTGTTCGGGATATCCAGCGCCTGTGGGTGATTTTGACGAACCAATCACGCTCCCCTCGCTCCATTGTTTCGGCAATTGGGAATGCCATGACAGGCAGATAGCGAACATGGCAAGCATTGAACTTGCTAGCCTGTTTGCGCAGGATTGTTGCTCCGTTGTTGAGCATGATATGGGCCACATAATACCCACCCGGCCTCCCTACATTGATCAGATAAAGAATTTTCTTTCCGATTTCCAGTGAGATGTATCTTGCAAGTGACTGTATTCTGTTAAACTTGTAAGTGTAGCCTACTGTGGTAATTTTTCTTTTGAGCGTAGAGGTGCGTTCTGGATGGCATCTCCCATATTTTTTTGTGTATCTTGTTATTGCACTGACGTAGCTTCTGAGCGTTGAAAAAAAGATTCTATAAGTTTAAAAGTTGGATTCTGTGCGTCCGAGCTACCTTTTTGATCAAATACTAGTAGATTTACATCCCCCTCCCAGAAATTCGAGACTCGTGATCCTGGAGAAGGGAAGATCCTTGTCCAAGTGCCTGAAAACCTTTGTCCAAGTGCTGGTTAAGATGCTGATAGTAAAGGGGTTCCAGGGGACTCTGGATCCTGGAGAAGCGGAAGATCCTTCCAGTACAGTTTACCTGAACCCGACCGCGAATCCTCTTTAGATCCGCTCTTGAATGCAGCAGGGAGTCGGGGGCCTGACGAGGACCAACGTGACATTACCCTTCGTGTCCCGGATTCCAGGTCACTCGTTAGGCATGGACATTCATGGAGCCGGCCGGGCGTTGCAAGTCTCTGTTTTTTTCTTCTTCTTCTTCTTCTTCCTCTGTCCTACGAGAGGCCTGGAGTATCAGTCAACTTATTTTGCTGCGCGCGGCCTGCTTGCTTTGCTTTGCTCGAATCTGGGTACAGTACAAGCACAACTATCCAGCTTTACAGTTGCTCGTCATCACTGGAAGAAGATTCAGGCTGGAGCACTGTGTAAGTATTAAGCGAGGCTGCTCCATTTCCTGGATTATTTCGAGCTGTCGCGCTGTTTCTTGAGGTCCCGTTCCAGGGGGGGGGGGGCGGTCTCTTTCAGGCTCCAGCTCCGCTGCCGGCTCGCCCACGTGCGCAGGTCATCACGGCCGATCGAGCCCGGGGATTTATGTCCCACCGGTCCCGACACCGAAGGAGAACGCGTCGACGGCGAGGTCCTCGTCGTCGAGGAGGCCGGCCGGCCACGAGGCGATCCATCGATCCGTCCGTCCGTGGCCGAGCGTCTCACCTGCCACGGGCCGGGCGTTGCGGGTGGGGAGGGCGAGGGCGGTGGACGTCGCCATCGGGGGGGCTGGTTGTTGGTCGACGACGACGGTGGTCGGGCGCGGTTTTACTCGCGGGTGTCGACGGCTTCGATCGGGTGCCACTGAGCCGTCAGCTGCAGCGCACCGTGCCAGCTCACACGGCGGGGCGGAGCGGGCCGCGAGCTGCACCGATCGAGTGTGACGGACCGGTGCAGGGTTGGTTGAGTGGTTCGTGGTTGGACCAGCAGGGAACTGAGACGGTTTTGAAACAGGACGTAGCGGTGCAGGTAAAGAGTCAAGACCGTCCCCCGTCCATGGCCGTCGGACCCTGTTCCAGAACGGCCGTCGGAGACGGCGGAGGCTGGCCGGGAGGCGGGGAGATCAGTCAGCTTGGTTCCACAAAAATCAAACTGTTCTCTTGTAGGAGTACGTACTGCGCAGTTCTACGAGTTCCTGACTCCTGAACTGGACGACGACATGCCTTTCGGTAAACAGTGCGATCAGATCATCTCCTCTGCTCATTGAGGCTCAACTGCTCAACACACAGAGAGAGAGAGAGGTAATAATGTGCTGGCTCGTCAGCCGCAGCGGCAATGATAGAGAGAGATCCATTACACCATAAAGGAGGTGGTGAACTGACGCGCAGTTTATACTGAATGCGAAAGATTTCTCTCCGAAAAATGACAGGGGGTACTCAACTGTACTAGTATTAGCAGCATAGATGGCGCGGGCGGCGCATGCAGCACTTGAGTTTCAGGACACTAGTAGTACTGCACTCGTGTTCTTTCTTCTATATAAGCACGTCCACCCTCTTCAGCACAGCACAGCACAGCTCGAGGTAGCACAGCACAGCAGCTCGAGGCAGCAAGCACGCAAACGCTCGCCGACCGCACAGGAGCTAGCTCCCGATCGAGGATGCCGCTGACGATCCCCGACGACGTGCGCGCCAAGGCGGAGATCTACGTGGGCGACGCGGCGGGGCAGGAGAAGACGCGGTTCCTGCTGCAGGAGACGGGCCTGCCCAGCGGCCTCCTCCCGCTGCGCGACATCCTCGAGTGCGGCTACGTGGAGGAGACGGGCTTCGTGTGGCTCCGGCAGCGCCGCAAGGTGCGCCACTACTTCGCCAAGGCCGGGCGCCACGTCACCTACGGCACCGAGGTGTCGGCCGTGGCCGAGGACGGCCGCCTCAGGAAGATCACCGGCGTCAGGGCCAAGGAGATGCTCGTCTGGGTGGCGCTCAACGAGATCTGCCTCGACGACCCGCCCACGGGGAAGCTCGTGTGCAAGGCCTTCGGCGGCATATCCAGGAGCTTCCCCGTCGAGGCGTTCGAGGCCGACGCCGACGACCAGCCCGCCGCTGCTGGTGGGGAGGAGGAAGATGACGAGGATGACGAGGAGGATGCTGAGGAGGAGGCTGATCAGAAGGAAGAGGTGAAGAAACCGGAAGAGAAGGAGGCGGAGAGCACCGAGGGAGACCAGACCAAGACCAAAGAGGAGGAGGACGACAAGGCCAAGGACGACGAAGCCGCCGCCATCGACGGTGTCGAGGAGAAGCTCAACGAGATGACCACGGAGGCCGCCGAGGCCGCCGTGGCCGCCAAGAACTGATCCATCAAATAAACCAGACGCCACCACCACGACGACGACGTCTCCGATCCAGCGTGATGATGCTTAATTTCATTGCTTTGCTTCAGAATAATATGCACATGCACTACTGCTGTCCTCTATCTTGATCATATACGTATTCCTGCTGTTGAATAAAGAACCGCACATTTTACTCATGGATAAGTCGCTGAAGAAAGCCGTCCGTTTTCCCGTCCGATCAGTGCGTGTTCTTACGTTCTTCTACCTGTATTTATGGAGATCTCGATCACTGCTGTGCTGCGAGCTACCGTGAGCCGGTACTGGTACTGCAGTCTTAAATATTCAGCTGCAAACGCGAAGTTAAAAATCAGTCCATGTGGATGGATTATCACGTAGATACGTGCCAAAAAGCTTTAATATGCTACTACCGTTCAATGTCATCAACGGTGTATAAAATTTGCAATCCACATGACACCATTACAAAACGGTGTACTTCATCCGTATTGAAATATTTGACGGTGGTTAGTTCAAAGTTAAACTAAATCAATATGTCAAATAGTTCAAAATGGAGGGAGTGTAAAATAATAATGTTGTGATTACTAATCCCTTGCATGCCACTGAAA
Source organism: Neostapfia colusana (assembly GCA_030760725.1). Taxonomy (NCBI): domain Eukaryota; kingdom Viridiplantae; phylum Streptophyta; class Magnoliopsida; order Poales; family Poaceae; genus Neostapfia; species Neostapfia colusana. Next base: position 797,183 of record JASWHV010000010.1, on the reverse strand, counting down.
ATAGTATTGGGGTTGATAATTTAAACCGATGAAATTGAAGCGGGATCGAGTTTAACAACTTATAGAAAATTTAGGATAAAAGTTGATTACGATGGCATATAAGGAAATCTTTATGAGATGTTGGTATAGCAAATTCCATTTATCTTTTCTTATAAGTTTAAATAGGTCCAACCATGTGGTTTACACACTTATATGACAATAAGTCTTTTTTTCGTTCACTTGAAATATTTAAACTTTTGGCTATCATTACCCTCGTTCACATTGAGATAGTACATTTTTTGGATCATATTCTCCTTGAATATAAGTTTGATTAACTGAATTTCTCTTTACAAATATAAGACACCCTTTTAGCGAGGGCCAATGACTCCATGGGGCTGAGATGGTCTTGTAATTTCTTTCTAAAAGAAAAGAAGAAAGAAAGTGAAAACGTCATAACATATTAGAAGCCCATGTAAAGGCCCACTAAGCACGTCTCGATGGGCCAGGCCCATCCCATCTCATCCTTGCACTGGGAATCGACGTGGCGGCGGGTGCCACGCCGTGCTCAGCCAGCTATCCACTAGAGCAGCTGAGGGCAGCTCCAGCTCAGCTCGGCATGGCTTCCGCCGCCGCCGCCGCCGTTGCCTTTTCCCACGGCCGGAGGAGCCCGCCGCGTCCGCTAGCCTCGGCCCCACGCGCCTCGGCCTCTTTCCACTGCCGCGGCGGCCTTGTCCCAGCTGGTACGCCTCTGACGCCTGTTGGTCTCTCTTGTCTATCGTCCGTGCATGGGTTCTTTGGAAACCGTGTCTAGCACTCTTGCTGAGTTCTTTCTAGTTGAGCTTTCTGTGCGAGACTTGGCTGCAGCGGCGCGCTGCATTCATGAATGGGCCTGCGGCTTCGCTCACTGATCATGTACACAAAGTTTTTCAGTAACGAGAAAATTCAGGTGGCCGGTTTCCCAACCGTAGATTCCTCAAAGATTCTGTTCATCGTCGTCTTGATTTCTGGTTTATGGGTTTCATCTGTGAATACAGAGTTCTGCTTGGTGCAGTTCTTGGATCGGGCCATCGGGGGGCTTAGTGTTATTTACTTCTAAGTCCATTTTCAGTTTCTAACAAGCAACTGACGAGCCGGAGTTTTGTTCCGTGCCGTACACGTCGCAGCTGCATGGTACTGTGCATGTGTGTGTTGCATGGGAACGTTCTGTTTCTCAAGACCGGCCGGAGCCTGATCCACGCGCACGACGTGGGTGTCGTGGGGTCAGCATGGCGAAGGAACTGGCTGAGCTGCATGCATTCTGTTCCTCTGATTGATTAAAGAAACAACGTACGAGCTGGTCAGTTGAGCAGTTCGCAAACTCCGAAAGGCCTCGCACACAGACCTGAAAAATCATCTCTCGACCAACTGCCTCTGCTCCCCGGCGAGAAAGGTCACGAGTGCTAACACTGTGATCATCGAGGTTCTCTGACAATTGGCATCAGAGCTCGGTTCGCTGCCTGGAGCCGCGACGAAGCGATCGGCTGGGCAATCATGTCGCGTCGACGATCGACCTCGCCACCACGCCGTTCCTGGAGGAACGTCACGCCGCCAGGGAGCAGCAGCAGGAACGGCGCCGGTTCGGGCACGCTGGTCATCCACCGGATCACGAAGGAGGCCAGCAGTGGTGCCTCCTTCCCGGTGCTTACGAAGACGAACTACCACGACTGGGCGGCGCTTATGCGCGTGATGCTGCAGGCACAGGCTCTGTGGACTGCGGTGAGCCTCGGCACAGACGACTACATTGAAGATCAACTGGCGCTCGAAGTCCTCACCAAGGCAGTACCGCCGGAACTGATGGGAATCATCGTCGGCAAGGAGACCGCCAAGATCGCGTGGGACGCGATCAAACTGCGCAACGTCGGCGCAGACCGAGTGCGCAAAGCGCGGGCAAGCACTCTGCGTCGGGAGTTTGACATGCTCAAGTTCCGCGACGGAGAGACGGTGGAGGATTTCGGCGTCCGCATCTGCCGACTTGCGACTCAGCTGGAGACACTGGGAAATGGCTACACGGAGGAAGAAATTGTCCGTAAGTTTCTGCAGGCTGTATCACCAAAGTTTGAGCAAATCGCTGCTTCCATTGAAACTCTGCTTGATCTGAGTGAGATGACGGTGGACGAGCTGATCGGTCGTCTTAAGGCCACGGAAGAGAGGCTCGGCACAGGGGGCGTAGATGGTGATGCATTGGCTAAACTGAATCTGACTGAGGAGGAGTTGATTGCCACGCTGTCGTCACGTCTCAAGATGTCCGGCGGTGGAAGCACGGAACGTCCAAAGGAAGCCCCGGTGAACATGCAGAAGAATCGTGGTCGAGGCCGCGGCCGTGGCCGTGGCCACAGAGGACGCGGTGGAGGAAGTTCCGGTCGTGTTGGGCAAGGAGTGGCCAACGACGAGTGTCGCTATTGCGGCAAGAAAGGCCATTGGGCACGTGAGTGTCATAAGAAGAAGAAGGATGAACAAACTCACATGACTCATGCTGAAGAAGGTGTCGAGTCTGCGTTGATGGTGGCTCGAGCCTCAGCCTCTGATGATCCGAGCAAGCAGGTACATGAAGAGGAGGGCACTGAATCAAGTAAGTCTATTCATCTTGACGAAAGCCAGCTCTATGTTCAGCTCGGACAGCGAGAAAAGAAGGATTACACCAAGTGGATTTTGGATTCAGGCGCCACAAATCACATGTCTGGTTCCAAGGATGCCTTTGCGAAGCTCAACACAAGAGTGCTTGGGATAATTCGCTTTGGGGACGACTCGGTGACTGACATAGAGGGACGTGGCACAGTTCTGTTTAAACTCAAGAACGGTGGCCAACGAGCACTCACCGAGGTTTATTACATACCACGACTTGCTGCAAACATCATCAGTCTTGGGCAGATGGACCAAGATGGCTACAAGATCGTCCTTCATGGTGGTTGGCTAAGGATTTGCGATACACAGGGACATCTACTCATCAAGGTAGAACGGGGACCGGACCGACTGTATCTTCTCTCGGCAAACATTGACATACCGACCTGCTTGGCAACTCGGGGAGACAGTGTTGCATGGCGCTGGCACGCAAGATTCGGACATCTGAACTTCAAGGCACTATGTCGGCTGTCTCAGGAAGACATGGTGTGGGGATTACCGTGGATTGATCACGTTGATCAAATGTGTGATAGCTGTTTGGCCGGCAAGCAGCGTAGACTTGCGTTCCCGAGGGAGGCGAATTATCAGGCAAGTCACAAACTTGAACTAGTTCATGGCGACTTGTGTGGTCCCGTGACACCCTCTACACCGAGAGGTAACAAGTTCTTCTTCCTGTTGGTAGACGATCTGAGCCGTTTCATGTGGCTGATTTTACTAGAGTCCAAGGATCGGGCAGCATCGGCCTTCAAAGCCTTCCTAGCATGTGTTGAAGCCGAGGCAAGGGAAAAACTTCAAACTCTTTGCACTGACCGTGGTGGGGAGTTCACAGCACAGGCCTTCATGGATTACTACACGGAACACGGCATCAAGCGCCATCTCACCGCACCGTATTCTCCACAGCAGAATGGGGGTGGTGGAGAGGCGAAATCAGACGGTCATGGGAATGGCCAGAAGCATGTTGAAGGCCATGTCCATGCCGGGTTGGTTTTGGGGGGAGGCTGCCTCCACAGCTGTGTTTATTCTCAATCGGTCGCCGACACAGAGTCTGGAAGGGCGTACTCCATATGAAGTCTGGTATGGATATAAACCACCAGTGCATTTCATGCGAACTTTTGATTGTGTCGCACATGTGAAACAGGGAAACAAAAGACTCTCAAAGCTTGAAGACAGAAGCACTCCGATGGTTTTCGTGGGGTATGAAGTTGGGAGCAAAGCTTGGCGATTCTACAACCCGGCGACCAAACGCGTTGTTGTGTCACGGGATGCCATATTTGTAGAAGATCGTCCATGGAACTGGGGAGCTGAGGAATACAATGGTCCGGATCATGACAGCGATGACATATTCCGTGTTGAGTATGTCATGTTCGATGGAGTGAAGACAAGTGATGGAAGAGAAAGGGTGTTAGGAACTCCCTTGCCAACAAGCACAACACATACATTGTCACCATCACAAGAAGGAAGGTTAGCAGGTGAAAGGTACGTGACTCCCACAACACTAAAGTCACAGTCAGCGGCAGGAAGCGACACCATTAAGAATACAACTCCTAGAGCCTCCTGTCTCGATCAGGATCATGATGATGCGCCTCTCCGGTTTCGGTTGCTAAGTGACATATTGGAACAAGATTCGTCACAGGCATACATTGTGAATGATCGAATAGCAAGTGTCATGTTAGCGATCAACGAAGAGCCAGCTACTGTGGAAGAAGCCAAGCAGGTTAAGGCATGGCGAATTGCCATGTTAGAAGAGATGGCCTCAATTGAAGAAAATGGAACTTGGTCACTTGTTCCACTCCCAAGAGGTCAGCGTGCTATAGATCTCAAATGGGTATACAAAATGAAGCATGATGAACGTGGCAACATTGTCAAGTATAAGGCATGCTTGGTTGCAAAGGGTTTCATTCAGCGGCAAGGCATCGACTTCGACGAAGTGTTTGCTCCGGTGGCCAGAATGGAGTCGGTACGCGTTGTACTGGCCATAGCCGCTCACAATGGATGGCCCGTGCATCATATGGATGTGAAGTCTGCATTCTTGAATGGTGACCTTACTGAGGAAGTATATGTGAACCAGCCGCCCGGCTTTACTGCTGAAGGACATGAGGACATGGTGTTGAAATTGCACAAGGCATTGTATGGGCTGCGCCAAGCTCCGCGAGCGTGGAACACAAAACTTGACATGAGTCTCGGAAGTATGGGTTTCAGCAGGTGCAAGAGTGAACATGGGCTGTACACAAAGACCGGCAGTGGATCAAGGCTAATTGTGGGAGTTTATGTTGATGATCTGTTGATTGTGGGAGAATCTGTCAAGGATGTGGAGCTGTTCAAACAGGAGATGAAGTGCACATTCAAGATGAGTGATCTTGGGGCATTGTCATATTACCTTGGCATCGAGGTTAAACAGGGAAGGAACGGAATGGAACTGCGACAAAGTGCATACGCCACAAGGTTGCTTGAGAAGGCAGGGATGCTGAACTGCAACGGTTGTGCAACACCAATGGAAACACGTCTAAAACTTTCCAAACAAAGCACTGCATCTCCGGTGGATGCCACAGAATATCGGAGCTTGATAGGGAGCCTCAGGTACTTGCTTCACACACGCCCTGATCTTTCCTTTAGTGTTGGTTACCTCAGTAGATTTATGGAGGAACCCAAGATGGACCATATGGCTGGTCTCAAGCATCTGATGCGCTACGTTGCCACCACAACTGAGTATGGACTGTGTTACATCCGAGGCTCAGGTGAACTGAAACTGATGGGGTATAGTGACAACGATATGGCCGGAGATGTTGATGATCGCAAGAGCACTACAGGTGTGTTGTTCTTTCTTGGTGAAAACCCAATTACATGGTTCTCAGAGAAACAGAAAGTTGTAGCGCAGTCAACCTGTGAAGCTGAATATATTGCCGGAGCAGCAGCAGCGTGTCAAGCCGTGTGGTTAAGAAGGTTGATGGAGGAGTTGGTCGGTGATAAAGGGGACACACCGGTGATTAAAGTTGATAATCAGTCGGCAATTGCTTTAGCGAAGAACTCTGTCCTCCATGACCAGAGTAAGCACATCGACGTGAAATTTCATTTCATTCGAGAGTGCTTGGAACGTGGAAGCATTGAGTTTGAACATGCCAGCACAAAGGATCAGCTCGCCGACGTTTTGACGAAGCCACTCGGGAAGGAGCGCTTTGAGCAGCTCAGAAAGAAGATAGGAGTGCTAAAAATCAAGACTTAGAAGTAGGGGGAGATTGTTATTTACTTCTAAGTCCATTTTCAGTTTCTAACAAGCGACTGACGAGACGGAGTTTTGTTCCGCGCCGTACACGTCGCAGCTGCATGGTACTGTGCATGTGTGTGTTGCATGGGAACGTTCTGTTTCTCAAGACCGGCCGGAGCCTGATCCACGCGCACGACGTGGGTGTCGTGGGGTCAGCATGGCGAAGGAACCGGCTGAGCTGCATGCATTCTGTTCCTCTGATTGATTAAAGAAACAACGTACGAGCTGGTCAGTTGAGCAGTTCGCAAACTCCGGAAGGCCTCGCACACAGAGCTGAAAAATCGTCTCTCGACCAACTGCCTCTGCTCTCCGGCGAGAAAGGTCACGAATGCTAACGCTGTGATCATCGAGGTTCTCTGACACTTAGAAAATCTTGCCAATTTCTAGTCGCGATTTAACTAGCCTTCTATACGTTATGCTTGAGAGTTCGTGTCCCCTCGTTCAGTTTCAGATAGAACAGTCGCCTAGAACCTTCATTTTGAATAAGATAGAGCTGCAATCTCAAACTCTCGTTGTCCTCATTTTCATGGACCATGTGCCACAGAATTAAACGTGTATAAAATGAACACGGCTGGCACACAAATCATTAAAGAACTTCATCACTGCTTGATTACTTGTTTGCAAACTATTACATTCTTTCAAACTGCAAGACACTAAGGTTTTTGCAGTTCCCAGGAGGAATGCCCTGTCCACAATGCTATCCGCTTCCACAGTTCTACTTTTCGGACCGCAGATCACTTTAGCTGAGACAACTGGTGGTACAGTCAGGGAGTATATCGATACATTTGATGGTTACTCTTTCTTGTATCCGAAAAACTGGATTCAGGTACGTGGAGCTGGTGCAGACATATTCTTCAGAGATCCATTCGTTCTGGATGAGAACATATCAGTCGAAATGTCGTCCCCATCATCGTCAAAGTATGCAACAGTCGAGGATCTAGGCCCTCCGGAGAAGGCTGCAGAGAAAGTGCTGAAGCAGTACTTGACAGAGTTCATGTCGACCAGGCTGGGCGTTCGACGTGAGTCGAATGTCCTATCAGCATCATCAAAGGTTGCTGATGATGGGAAGCTCTACTATGAAGTTGAGGTGAATAAACATACAGGGTGAATTTCGTTATATTTATAGAACGGAGATTTGCTCACTTGCTTTTCCATTGTTGTTGGGATTTCCTGCTTCCTTGTCAGAAGGTTGATCATTCAAATGTTCTAAATGTAGTTTTCGCTGCAGGTGAATATAAAATCTTACGCAAGCAACAATGAGCTTGCAGTGATGCCACAAGACAGAGTGCAGAAGCTGGAGTGGAACCGGAGGTACCTGTCGGTCCTCGGCGTGGAGAACAAGCGGCTCTATGAGCTCCGGCTGCAGACGCCCGAGCAGGTGTTCGTGGAGGAAGAAGGTGACTTGAGAAGAGTCATGAACTCTTTCAGGGTCATCAAGACGGAGCAGTAATTTGCAGATGCAAACATAGCAGCTGTGAGCAAAGCCTCGTGGCCTGGAGAGCACTGATTTTTTGTATAGATGATTCCGTTCTATGTTTACAACATCTTGTATTGGTGAAAGGATATTCAGATTATATATATACCATGTGCAAATATATCGCAAAACACTCACAATTTCTTATGAAAACAGAAAGAACCAATATAATATGTGAAACCGTGCAAGGGTATAACGAAGAGTGGATATGCAACTTCCCTAAAAAAAAAAGAAAGGGCAGCCCGGTGCATGTAGCTCCCGCTTGCAACTTCCCTATGAGATTTATATTTATTAAGCTTTCTTTTACACTGATTTCTTTTGCACCGGGCTGCCCTTTCTTCGTTTTCTTTTACACTGAAGTTTTGTCTGGGTACTCAGACTGTCAATGTAGGATACACTGTGCATGTTATTGCCTCGTTTGCATCCCGGCCTCTCAATGTCAAAGAGATGACTTACATGTTATAAGCATCAAGTGTATCTATTTGCTACCTACAGATGCACATCTCAAACAAATTGAAACATTCACAGTCTGCAAAGAAAAACTTTTGACAGATCAGGGATGGATCAATACTGTTGATGGTGAAGACTGAACTACTTGTCTTTTGCAGACTTCTTCCCCATCTACTTCAGTTGAGTTAGGCCGGGTGAAGTGATCTTGGCGTTTCCAACAATTGCATCCACCAGTTCAGGGTCTGTGCATGCCTTCATCAGCTCCTTTTCTCGGTTGGTTGCGTCAGGAGTGTGTAGGAACAAGCTCACGGCAGTTTTGGCGGCTGGAACCAACATGCATGGACATCAGGATACTTGATTGATATATCAATAAGGAAAACGAACAGAAAAGACTGACATCTCATTATGATCCATAACCACAAAGAGAAAAGTGTACCTTTCCCTTTCTCTGCAGTGCCGGGGGTGATCTTTACGCGACATTTATATGTTTGGAATGCGTTGTAAGGGGCACACACACACATAAAGCAAAATACCACTTGGTAATGAGTTTCCAGTTAAATAGTCCAAATCAATTAACTTTTCTTTCTCTTCATCACACACACTCACACCTATTCGATTCAAGCTTCATCAGTACCTGCCACCGCCTCCATTCCATCACACACACTCACACCTAGTCGAGGAGAAGGTACTACATGGGAGTGGCTCAAAAAGCCTAGCTCCACCTTAGCAAAAGCGAAGACCCAGACAAGATCGGATTACCTCGCGCCTCTGTCTGGTCGCCGGCCGGCCGCCCGCCCGCCCTGTTCCATCTCCGATTTTTCAGTCTCCAAATTAATAATCCACGCACCAGACTCTGTTTCTGTTAGGTGTGGATGGGACTCACCTGAACCCCCTCAATTGTTATAATTTCAATTGTCTCCTCTGGAACAGCCTCGGAGCTTCACGTACGACGAGCCTTGTTGTGTCGCGACCTCGATCATCCATCTTTGCTCTTGCTCCATAGGTGTTCCTTCTCTCCCTTGCAGAAGATTGCAGCGGCTCCTTCTCTTCTGACGGCGTTTCTGTGGTTTTCGGGTGTGCCGGTCAGCAGGAAAAAAGGGCCTGAGAGTATCGGACATGCATCCTAGGAAGATATCACTTTCACTCGCTTTCAGAAAAAAAGGACTGCTTTTCTCGAGGCCAGGCCTGAGCTTTCTTTCATGTCGAGTACTGAAATCATTCGGGTTCCTGACTTGATACCGTTCGCAGCCACTACTCACTAGTCACAGCCAAAAGCTAGCAAGAGATTGATCAGGCTTTAGGTTTCGAGATGAAGAAGCCATCAGAGTGTTCCTCCTGTCAGAGTACCACATCATCGCCTAACCGACCGTATCTGCCCATGTTCAGCGTCCCAATACCTCAACAACTGTATGGGAAGAAACGACAGGAATGCACCACTGTCCACTGACAGAGGAGGGGGGCTTCAGTAACGCGCAGAGAACAAATCAGCTAACGAGATCGTGCCTGAAGTCCTCTCTGCACTGATAAAATAAAACGAAGCAGTCCGGACCGGACTCAGCCCAAGCTTCACCGGCTGAACTTTAAAGTCCTCTGCACTGCACTGACAAAGCAAAACACTGAAGCGACACCTCAAAGTCTCGATCACTTTTAACACTCATATGCTTATCTTGTTCGTATGGTTGAGTTGTCATTGTAAATATCTTTCGAGGAAGTTAACATATCTTATATACTAATACGTACTGACCGTGAAACCTGCTACGCTGTCGATTCAATGGACGAGGGCTACATGTAGAGAGGTGCTAGCTAGTATGCAGGCAGCTGGTTAGCTTCGCTTGCATTATTGAAACTGCCAGAGTTGGGTAAAATAGATTATACGCATGCTTTGCATCACATCAGTGCACAGTCCGTCCTTGGCTGCAACTTGAGCTTTTGCAGTCTTGTTAGCTTCTTTCACCTTTTCAGCACACATTGCATGTTAGATATGAAGTTGGATGATCGGTCCAAACTGAGATAAGGGTGAAAGCGATAATGATTCTTTTATTAATACTGTAGGCACGTCGATGAAAGGAACACCTAGCTGTTCTGGTGGCTGCTGACAGACAGAGCACTAGCAAGCTTAGCTCAATGAGGCTTCTTTTTTCTGGGGAAAAAAATAGACCACAATATGTGAAAAGTTGACAGCTATTAAGTTTCTAAAACTCTGAAACGAGTATTGAATATCCACCTCATGAAGCATCCATGGTTCAGAGGGACTTACAACAAATTAACAGTGCCTAGTTAGAATTATTGCAGTGATTTAGCTGGACCAAGTATATAAATTATACCGACTTCCATCACGAGATATACTGGCTACTAAGGCATGCTTTTGGAATCCCTTGCAAATTACTGATCTCAAATTCCTATAACATCACTAATCATAATAGAAAACATATCATTTATAATAGCCTCATCCATCTTGATCTTGTAGCAGTAGCAACTGGGGAAAAGATAACTTTAGTTCTATTGGCACACAGCACGAACTTGTATGGTACGATTCATCTGAAGAGCCTTGGTCCTCATGCATACGTGCTGGAGATCAAAGATATTTTTGCATGCTGGCATGTTGCTGTTCACTAAAAGCTCAGCAGTTACATCACTCAACCCGTGGTCTTACCTGACCGAAAGGATGACAAGATCGGCCGATAAAATACTAGAAATCTTCAGTTTGTGGAACCATGAGTGGGGTCCTAGATGCGTTTTCATGTCCTTGTAGTTAATACAAAACCAAAACATTTTTTCTGTACGATGATGCTATGGAGGACACTTCAGTAACGACCAAACCAACTGGCCTTTACAACCTCAAAGGTTGATCAACAAGCATATGATCATGTTCCATAATCATTCAGGTTGGATTAAAGGGCATCTGAGTCATAATCATGCAGGATCGCACTAATATTATACTACAATATTGCTGAGAAGTTATTTTGGAAATTTTCCAGAAATAACTTGCTTTGGCATGCTTTCTGCCTGAATTGAAGCTCTGCACATTGCATGTTCACATTGAACGCACGTGCATCTTGATGAGGGAAGCTGAAATGGGAAACATCATGGACTTATACCCGAATCGTGAAACCACGTTTCTATCAGAAGAATCTCTGAACCCAGATGACCTGCAGATAAGCATGGTATTGTGGTAAGAAGAATCTGTTCAACGTGGAGCGAATGCCAGCTCAAGGCAATAGAAACTTAGCCAAACTAGTAGACACAAGAATGGAAGCGTCTGTCTATCTAGGCCCTGGCGTTTCCGGCAGGAAACGTATCCAATTTCAGGCAATGACATTGACAGAAGCCTAAATGAGGTGGAAACAATTGGGGTTAGGGTAAAACCGTATAAGGTAAAACTATTTTTTACAAAAGGCATATCTAGTATAAAAGAGGCTTACGGTGCTAACATGCTACTCCCTCCGTTTCGAATTATTTGACGTTGGTTAGTTCAAAATTAAACTAACCGACGTCAAATAATTCAAAATGGAGGGAGCAATATACATTTATGATCATTCTGATCTATCACCAGCTGTTAAAATTAGAGGAGATAAAGGTACAAAACAGCCGCAATTATCTTGAGGATAGGTCCCCTTCAAGACAACACCGGAAACGAAGTTCCATTTAACTGGGGAAAACAGATACAACATGCAAAACAGACATTCTTCAGATAACTCCAGTCAACAGCAACAGTAAGATCTGGATAGCTTTTTTAGAACTTCTGACAAGGCAATCATTTTCATGCTGGGACAAAGGTGAGGTCAACTCATGTGATCGTCCAGCTGAAGCCTGAAGCAAACTTCAGTTTTTTGGGTTCCTGAAAACCTGATTTCATTATGGAAGATTCCACACACACGTTCATGAACAGGGTGCTTGTTTCAAGGGGCTTATCAACATTATAGTACACTATCACATTAAGCTAAGTACTGGATTTTTCAATTAATTAAAAACCTGATGCATGTGCACATATCGGTGGCAAGTTGTGACTTGTGACTGATCATGTAGCAGATGGTAGGTCTATACTAGCTCCCACTTTTATTTTCTTTGTCTGGATGCTGGGCACATGTGGTCACAATGTCAGATATTATGTTCAAAAGCATTTTTCGTTGCTGCTAACAACTACTGGTGCGGCCGGGTACATGCATAGAGGTAATTACATTTTACACTTGCCTGCATTTTTTTTCGAAAATCCAACTCAGCAGTCAGACGTAAAATGTTGATCACCAGAACATCAGCCAACTTCACATGAACCACTCCCAAAACATATTTGAGTTTACTAATACAAGAAAAAACGGCGTACAATTGAAAGCTGCAGTTTGGCAGTTCCTCAAAGGCACCACAGTTTGGGCAAACAAAAAAAAGAAAAAAAGAAAAGAAAAGAAAAGAAAAGAAAACAGGTATATGAATGATGGGCACACGCAAAAACCACTGTACGCGATTTGCAATGGGTGTTCATGCTTATCTCATGCAATTTAAGATACTCGATAGCTTGCTTAAACACAGAATCTCATCGATTAAAATTGTGAACCACACATGAACATTGTTGTAAAAGCCGGTGCCTTTCTGTAAAGAAAAACATCCCCGAACACCTGTGATGAGGAAAACTCATTGGAGAAAGCACGTGAGGAGATTAGTAAAATACTGAGGAAGGTGGTTAGGTGTTTCTCCCAGAAGACAGCAGACAGCTCGAGCTAAGCTGTACTAGCACTGCCCTCCCAAGACAACACAACCAAACAAATCACTAGTAAAAACAATGTTTTTTTCCTTTTCCCACTTTCTGGCCACCGAGAATTGTCTTATGATTAAATTTAACACAAATATATTGTTACACTTACTCATTATCTAAAAAATATATTGTTACACTTACTACATCAGTTACAAGGATCATAGTGGCCACAATTTACATCTAAGGATTACACACACATCCTGCTTCCTGTTCGGGGAGATAGACTCGCGCCGCCTGTAAAGGCTGCAATCTCCGTCGACCCGACCGCCAGGAGTTCCGCCGGCGTGTCCGCGCCCGTCTGGCCTGCCGTCGTCGCGCCTATGGGACTGCGCGGCTGCCCACTGCGCCTCTTGCGCTCGCGCTGCCTCCCTCGTTAGCTTGAGCTCATCGTTGATGTCGCCGCCGGCAGAAACAGAGCCGCTGATGCTACTGCCGCGCAGAGCCTCGAGCTCTGCTGCCGCCGCTGCTTCTACTTCCGCACTCGCTGCTATCAGTTCCACCGCCGCCAGCCTTGCTGCCCTTGCCGCCATCGCTACATTCTCTGTCGCCGCTCGCTCGCGTTCCTCTGCCACGGCGACCTCGGCCTCCTCTCGATGTCGCGACCGAGCGCTGAGACTGTTCTTCGGACATGGCGCACTAGTGGAGGGTTGATGTGTGGGAAAGAGCCTGCCTCATACAAGCTGCTGCTTGTCCGTGCAGGAGAGGAGGTATGAGATGGAACCGCCGGTGTTCCTGCTGCCGGGTGAGGACCGAGAGAGGCGTGGGAAGAAGATGGGCAAGAGATGTTTAGGCTGTAGGATAGAACGACTCTAATACTATTTGTTAGTAGCTAAACTCTTACTCTCATTGAGGAAGAGGATGATACTAGGAGTTGGAGCAATTTTCTGTCACACCCGGTTTCCCATAAGGAACACCCGAGCGTATTGTCACATGTATGCCAGGATCAGTTGATTCATACATGTGCTGACAAGAGTGTAATATCATTATATTACAAGCCAAGTTCAACGTACATCATACTATTACATCATAATACATGAAATAATAACTAAGAGTATCATTACACTATAACACAACAGCGGAAGACTACGACGTGGATGCTCCAGTTCTACAGGCGTTGCCCAAGGGTTACGCCAACCTAGAACAACTCCTCGGGATCGAAGTCCTCCTCATCAAAGTCTACATCTTCATTTGCACCTGAGCCAACATATGATATCCAACAAAAGCAAGTTTGAGTACCGAAGGTACTCAGCAAGTGTAGGAAAGAATGTTATGAAGGCCAATAGCAAGGGAAGGCTAACATGGTTAAGCACTATGCATTAATCCTAAGCCTTAGCTTTAATTAACAACCTATCTTACTAAGTGATAATCCCACCATCATCATAATTAAGTCATTTAATGTTAGGTTACACCACCCAACAACCTCTTTTCGACTCACATCCATGTTTCTCTAATCATGGACAAGTCCAAGCCGCTCTTGACCGTGAGCACGGCTGTCATGACAGTTTGGTTCTCTGCAGAGATTGTACCACTTTACCCACAAGTAGTGATTTCATCCCCTGTTGCCAGGTGGACTAAGAAACCCCCATGATATCCGTGGTTGCAAGCCACATTACACACTTCCTTTGGTGTGCGATCAGGAAATCACTACATGGTCTTTACAAAGGATTTACCGGCAAGTACAAGCCCACTGAGGTTTCACCGCTGTATTTCCTGGGAGTAACCCTTCCCTACAGAAGCCCCCTCTTGAGCCTTGCAGTTCCCAGGGCAGTCAAAAATGGACTCCCATTCCCCGCACCATCCAAACACTCATACTATGCCGGCAAACTCCTAATTAATTGGCCAAGCTGCCCCATCTCAGTCTTGTGGTGGCACTGCAAAGCCGGGTTAACTGTTCCATGAACCGGTCCTTAGAATCTAAGACAGGCACTAACTCATTCCCGTGTCTCGTGCATGAAGCACCAACCAAACAACCAGCCTGCCTAGATTCCCAACATCATGACACACTCTTGTGTCCTTTATATAATTCCACAAGACTATCCACATAATGTTTCATTCATTTTCTAAGTTCTAAGCATGCTTGGCTAAGCACATAAAATGATAACCAACAAATATCAACTAAGTCCCTCCATGGTTCAACAAGGAATGATAAAGGAATATAACTAGGGAAACAACCTAAATTAGGTTTCATGTTAATGACATCATGCAATCATTCTAACTAATCATCCTAGAATAGGAACAAAGTGGTCAAGAAACACTTGCCTTTAAATGAAGAGTGATTCACTTCAAACTCTTGATCTTGAAGGTTATGGAACAGTTCTTGGGTTGGTTCTATCCATACATATGCACACAAAATAATGCCAAACATTACATAAGAATCTTGACAATGCACTTTAATCATATATATATTTGATTTTACACCTACACTTATGGATTTCATGTCATTTCATGTGAGTTGGAATGAAAGTAGGTTTTAATTGGGTATCTATATCCTTCTATTTTGATTTTGCTATAGCCAAACACTCACTTTCAATTTGTGAGGTGATTTGAAATAATTTTTGAATTTTATTTGTACATATGTTAATTTTTATAATTAATTAAATCCTAAAAATCATTTAAATTATTACTATAATGATTTTCAGAACTCATATTACTATTTTCTACTTTTCAGAACCTATTTATGTATTTGGAACAGTTTCCAAAAATTTTCTTCATTATATAATATTTTTATCTATATTTCAGCATTTATTTTATACTTAAAAATGCTTTTTCAGCCATTTAAATAATTATTCTGGACTACAGAAACTTCAAATATATAAAAGTATAAAAACAGAATAGTCTTATGCTATTTAATGGGTTTTCATAATTTTTCTGACATTTATATTGTTTTTATTTCAATTTTCAGAATTAATTTGTCATTATATGATTAATTTCTGCCTTTGGAATTAATTACTTTTAGTTTCAAATTTAATAATCTGATCAGAACATTTAATCAGGACTTTTAATAATTTTCTAACATTTTTCAGAAATTATTTAGTCCTAATTTGATTAATTACAGTATTAAAATAAACTTTTCAACTGATTTGGGCCAATTTGTAATATTTTCAAACTTCCTAGGGTTCAATTTGAATTTACAGAACTATATTACCAATTTCTAAAATGTACAGGGGCTAATTGGCTAATTCACAGTGAATTTCCAATTTTCTATAAACCTAGGGTTCATTCTGAAAAGAACAGGGTTATTTCCTAATTATTTAAATCTCCAGGGACCTAACCAGAAGATTCCTAACGTATATAACTGTTTTGAATGTGGGTCGTTGGATCTGAGATCAACGGCCCAGATTTAAAATAACCGAACCGGTACGCGTAATCTAATCAGAGCCGTTCTCGCGAAATGGACGCTCCCGATTGCGCCACGTCGCCCTAACCTCTTCTCCCTCGCGTCCGGCGGCCGCGCGATCGCCGGCGAGCGGCGGCGGTGGCCGGAAACTCTCTGGTTTTGCCGTTTCTTCACCATTTCTTAATCTACTTGCACCAGAAGAGAGAGGAGAGTGTGGGGAACTCACCTAGAGGAGTTTTGGAGACTGAATTTGGCCAGAGAACGGTGATCGACGGCGACAGTGGAGGATCTCCGGCGATCTTCGTCGGGGTGATCTTCCAGGCGATGACCTCGGTTGTTTTTCATCGGGGATCACTCCTGGTGTCCTTGTGACGACGCAGGGAGCCTCAGAAATGAGAATTCGAGTGTATTTTCGAGTTATTGGAGAAAGGGGTGGTTTTTTCCAATCGGAAGGAATTGGGGCGGTTTCTGCGGGGAAAATGACTGGGGGTCGGCTGTTTATATAGATGGGGAGGAGGCGGCGGCGTGGGGCACGGCGGTTGCTGCAGGAGCGCCGAGTTTCGCACGTGGCCGAAGTAAATCGCTCACATGCGATAATAGAGAGGTTGGGGAAGAGAGGGAACGGTCGACGGTGATTTTGGAGGGAAAAGGCTGACGGCTGGATCCTGGTGGCAGTGGGGAATAGAGGGGGGGCGGTTTTGATCCATTTGTGAAGAATTCGGGTACTACAACTCTACCCCCCTTAAGAAAAATCTCGTCCTCGAGATTGGGGTTTACAAAGGGAATAGATTAGGGAATTGTAATTTGAGTTCATCTTCTCTTTCCCATGTAGCTTCTGCCTCAGAATGATGTTTCCATTGAACCTTGCACATACGAATTATTTTGTTTCTGGTAACCTTTTCCATTATGTCAAGAATTCTGACAGGATACTCGGTATATGAAAGATCCTCTTGTACATCCAATTCATCCATTGGTAGTTGCTCTTCTAGTGTTCTCAAACACTTCTTGAGCTGTGATACGTGGAACACCTCGTGTATGTCCGACAATCGAGAGGGTAACTCTAACTGATAGGCTACCTCTCCTTTGCGTTCCAGTATCTAGAATTGTCCGATATACCGAGGTGCTAGTTTCCCTCTTAGTTTAAATCTCTTTAGTCCACGCATAAGTGACACTTTGAGATACACATAGTCTCCCACTTTGAAGACTAGTTCTCTTCGCCTTGTGTCCGCATAACTCTTTTGTCTTGTTTGAGCTGTCTTTAGATTATTGCGAATTCTCTTACTTTCTTTTCTGCATCTTTTAGTACTTCAGGTCCAAACACCTTATTCTCACCTATTTGATCCCAAAATAGTGGAGTTCTACATCTTCTTCCATATAAAGCCTCAAATGGGGACATCTTCATACTTTCTTGGTAGCTATTATTGTAGGAAAATTCTGCATATGGCAAATTCTTATCCCAACTTCTACTATTTTTGAGTGCACAAGCTCTGAGCATATCTTCAAGAATTTGATTGGTCCTTTCTGTTTGCCCGTCAGTTTGTGGATGATATGCAGAACTGAAATTTAATCGAGTTCCCATGGACTCATGTAATTTCTGCCAAAATCTTGAAGTGAACTGTGTACCCCTATCTGATACTATCTTTTTGGGTACACCATGTAGGCAGACTATTCTCGACATATATAGTTATGCTAGTTTGGAACCATTATAATTTTCTTTCACTGGAATAAAGTGAGCAACTTTTGTTAATCTATCCACTATCACCCATATTGAGTCATACCCTGTTTGTGTCCTGGGCAAACCTACTATGAAATCCATCCCAATTTCTTCCCATTTCCATTCAGGTATCTTTAGTGGTTGTAATAGCGCTGCAGGCCTTTGGTGTTCTGCTTTGACTAGTTGACATGTGTCACACAATGCCACATGCTCTGCAACATCTCTTTTCATTCCATACCACCAATACCTTGTTTTAAGATCATGATACATCTTTGTGCTTCTAGGATGGATAGAATAATCTGAATCATGAACTTCTTTCAAAATTAACTTCTTTATTTCCTTTATATCTGGCACACATATTCTTTTACCATGCCACACGATACCCTGCTCATCTTCTCTAAATCCCGGGGCCTTGTTTTCTTTGATCAACTCCTTGATTTCCTTGATCTTTTCATCGTCCTTTTGACCTTTTTGTATATCTTGTTCTAGAGTTGAATCAACCTCCATTGCTATGGCTTCTGTATGATTCACCAAGCATAAGTTGAGCTTTGCGAACGCTTCACAAAGTTGGGGTTGTAGATTTCTTATGGTTAACATGTTAACATGTGTCTTTCTGCTCAAGGCATCTGCAACCACATTAGCTTTTCCAGGATGGTAATTGATTCCCACATCAAAATCGTTAATGAACTCCAACCATCTCCTTTGTCGAAGGTTGAGATCTGGTTGAGTGAAGATATACTTCAAACTCTTATGATCGGTATAGATCTCCGTTCTTTTACCCATTAGGTAATGTCTCCATAACTTCAATGCATGTACAACTGCTGCCAACTCTAGATCATGGGTAGGATAGTTCTTCTCATGCTTCCGGAGTTGTCGGGAAGCATAGGCAATAACATGTCCTTCTTGCATAAGCACACATCCTAACCCTTGCCCTGAAGCATCACAATATACAGAGAATGATTTCTCCATATCGGGCATAACTAAGACTGGGGCAGTTGTTAACTTCTTCTTTAATTCTTGAAAGCTTGATTCGCACTCTTGAGACCATACAAAAGCAGCTCCTTTTTCCAACATCTTTGTGAGTGTCTTGGCTATTTTTGAAAATCATTCAATGAACCTTTGGTAATAGCCTGCCAATCCTAAGAAGCTTTGGATTTCACCGACATTCTCTAGTGTCTTCCACTTTTGCACACCAAATATCTTTTCCGGGTCTACTGAGATTCCTCCTTCGGAGATAATATGTCCCAGAAAAGCAACCTTCTTAAGCCAAAATTCACACTTACTGAATTTGGCATAAAGTTGGTTTTCTCTTAGCTTTTGTAATACTATTCTCAGGTGCTCTTCATGTTCTTTCTCATTCTTTGAGTATATGAGGATATCATCAATGAACACTACCACAAACTTGTCCAAGTATTTCATGAACACCTTATTCATAAGGTACATGAAATATGCCGGAGCATTTGTTAGTCCAAAAGGCATAACTGTATATTCATACAGTCCATACCTAGAAACAAATGCTGTCTTCGGGATATCCGATTCTCTTATCTTTAGTTGATGATATCCGGAACGGAGGTCAATCTTGGAGAATACACATGCACCTCTTAATTGATCAAACAAGTCCTCAATACGAGGTAAAGGGTACTTGTTTTTGATTGTCACTTTATTGAGGGCACGGTAATCTACACATAACCTCTTGGTTCCATCCTTCTTCGGTACAAATATGACCGGAGCTCCCCATGGTGAGGAACTAGCACGGATATACCCTTTCTCCGATAACTCTCGGATATGATCCTTGAGTTCGGCTAGTTGTTGGGTATCCATCCGATATGGCCTTTTATATATAGGAGCAGTACCAGGTACTAATTCTATAATGAATTCTACTTCTCGATCCGGTGGCATACCTGGTAACTCCTCGGGAAATACTTCTGGAAATTCATTGACCACCTTTATGTCCTCAATAACTACTTCGGTCTTGTTGAGTTGAACATTTCCAGAGGGTACTTTAATAGATGCAAACTCAACCTTTGTTCCATCCGTATGTGTTAGTTCCACTGTTCTCGTTGAACAATGTATAACTCCTTTATACTTGGTTAACCAGTCCATTCCCAAGATGATATCTATCCCTTGTGATTCTATCACAATGAGGTTTGCAAGGAATTCTACTCCATTAACTCCTAGGTTTATCTTGGGGCATACTTGTTTTGTCTTTATTTCTCCTCCAGGAGAATTTACTAATAACACTCGATTCATAGATGTAATTGGTAAGTTGTGCTTGGTTATGAATTCCTTGGCTATGAAGTAGTGTGTTGCACCAGAGTCAAACAGAATTGTTGCAGGATAAGTATTGGCAGAGAACATACCAATCACCACATCTGGTGCCTCTTGTGCTTCTTCCATAGTCACATGATTCACCTTGCCACGCACAAGATTCTGTGGTTGAGGTGGCTTCTTGTTGGGGCACCGGTTGGCATAGTGTCCCGTTTCTCCGCAGTTGAAGCATTGCCCCATGACCTTGTTCATTGGTGCTTTGTTGCTTGGTTGTGCATTTGGAGGATTTGAACCTGCATGACGAGGTTGGAAAGCGGGACGTTGTTGCTGTACTTGTGGTCGCTGCTGTTGTGGTTGGAAGGTTGGATTTCTAGCAGCAGGGTTGTAGCTCCTCTGAAACTGATTAGGAGCTATAGGTCGATTCATTGCTCCCGTCGGCGGTGATGAGAAACGGGGCCGACTGTTTCTGCTAGAAGATTGTCCTTGCCAATTCATTTTCCTCTTTCGCTCCTCAACTAACTTCTGTCTTTTTCTTTCCACTATGAAAGCCTTGTTGATGAGCTTTTGGAAACTTTCATAGTCACTTGAAGACATAGCATACTGTATTTCCGAGTTCAAGCCCTCAATGAAACAGTCTTGTTTCTTTTCATCCGTGTCTATGTCTCCCGGAGCATAGCGAGATAACTGTGTGAACTTGGTAATGTACTCTCGCACGGACATGCTACCTTGCTTCAGGTTGAGGAACTCCTTCTGCTTGTTCTTGATTTCTCCTGCTGTAACATAGTGATTGCGGAAGGCAAGTTTGAACTCATTCCATGAGATACTTTCTGGATCCTCATGAGCTTCTTTGTATGTCATCCACCAGTCCGTTGCAGATCCATATAGTTGGTGAGAAGCAAAGAGCACTCTCTCACGTCCTGGGCACTGTATGATCTGCAACTTGTTCTCAATATTCTTGAGCCAATCATCAGCTTCCAATGACTCTATAGCGTTGTTGAACCTTGGTGGTTGAGTGCCTAGAAACTCATTCAACTTGGGTTGACGTGGTGCATTCTGTATTTGTGGTTGAGGTTGTTGCAGGTTGGCCACCACTTGTGTCAAGTTCTGAATAAGTTGGTTTTGCATGTTCATCATCTGCTGTATTACCTCCCCATCAGCTCTACGTGCAACACGTGGCTGCCATCTAGGCAAAGGAAACTCTACAGCCTCATTGTTGTTGTTTCCTTCGTTGTGTCTCCTTCTTCCTGCCATCTATTGTGAAAGACTACGTTTAAACTTAATGTATAGATGTTCTCTTAAGTGTATTACATTGTGCATAGACTTCACAAATCCTACACAACAGTTACAAAAGTTTCTACTTGTTTATTAAATGATCATGGTTGAAGCAAACTAAGCATTTATATTTCTTAATAGATATTTACATACACTGACGAGGTTGTGAACATAAGCCTACGGCTTTCACAACTCACGTTCATACATTAACACACATTACATCATTAATCTAAACAAGTACACTAATCAACCATTACACACTAGTCAATACAATACCATACATACGTACTACACGAGTTACTACATAAGTAAGGACACCTATCCTAGTTGTCCCCTGGGTTCTGTGCATCCTCCTGTGGGTTCCCGCCATCACCATCAGGAGTGCTAGCCTCTGACTCAGCTGTGGAGGCCTCAGGTGCTGGAGAAATATGAGGGCGTTTGGCTGCCCTGCGGTCTGGAGAGTCAGGAGTCCAAGTGTCTCCATCCGAAGCATAGAGATCACTCACTTCTCCATCCCTCATCCTCATTAGTCCACGCATTATGGCCTCCGTCTTCTTCAGAAGGTCACGGACGTATTGAAGCTCTTGTTGACAGTTCTGTAGTCTCGTACTAACGTCCACTCCTACCTGGAGGCTCATATCCATCTGCACTATGTCACAACCTTCATGGATGGGCTCGTAGTTGAATACCGCACTTCCACTTTGTCGTCGAGGGGTGTACATGTATTGGGTCCCCTCAAGGCGGCCACGGTTGGTGTAGCTCTGGCAAGTGATTGCCTCCCAAGTGGCGTCCTTCTCAGTCTCTGCCATGGTAGACCTCCATGCTAGCGAATTATGGATCTTGAGCAGCTTGTTCTCATAGTAGATCCTCGCCTGCGACTTCCACTCATCGCGTTCTACGCGAGAGACTCGAGTGGTGTCGTACTGCACCTCTAGCTTGCCGGTATAACCAACACAACGAAGGAGGTGTCTAAGGCGATCCACCATGCCTCTAGTGGACTCCCCATGGGTCTGGTAGGTGGCGGGGTTGTCCACCTCCTCAGTAGTGCGTTCCGCCAGCTGGTGTCGAGGAACTCGTCCTCCGGTGGACTTACGGGCCGTAAGACGTGTGCGTGCCATCCGTTTCAAGAAAAATTTAAAAATGTGTTAGAAAATAAACAATAATATAATTTTGAGTATAGATGAGGTTAGACAACACATATATAATTAAAATAATCCTCCTTCTAACAAAATAGTTTTTAATAAAATAGTGATGTCTATCCCATCCATTTCTAACTAGGTTTGCGTCCTACGGGCAACCTTGGCTCTGATACCACTTTGTCACACCCGGTTTCCCATAAGGAACACCCGAGCGTATTGTCACATGTATGCCAGGATCAGTTGATTCATACATGTGCCGACAAGAGTGTAATATCATTATATTACAAGCCAAGTTTAACGTACATCATAATATTACATCATAATACATGAAATAATAACTAAGAGTATCATTACACTATAACACAACAGCGGAAGACTACGGCGTGGATGCTCCAGTTCCACAGGCGTTGCCCAGGGGTTACGCCAACCTAGAACAACTCCTCGGGATCGAAGTCCTCCTCATCAAAGTCTACATCTTCATTTGCACCTGAACCAACATATGATATCCAACAAAAGCAAGTTTGAGTATCGAAGGTACTCAACAAGTGTAGGAAAGAATGTTATGAAGGCCAATAGCAAGGGAAGGCTAACATGGTTAAGCACTATGCATTAATCCTAAGCCTTAGCTTTAATTAACAACCTATCTTACTAAGTGATAATCCCACCATCATCATAATTAAGTCATTTAATGTTAGGTTACACCACCCAACAACCTCTTTTCGACTCACATCCATGTTTCTCTAATCATGGACAAGTCCAAGCCGCTCTTGATCGTGAGCACGGCTGTCATGACAGTTTGGTTCTCTGCAGAGATTGTACCACTTTACCCACAAGTAGTGATTTCATCCCATGTTGCCAGGTGGACTAAGAAACCTCCATGATATCCGTGGTTGCAAGCCACATTACACACTTCCTTTGGTGTGCGATCAGGAGATCACTATATGGCCTTTACAAAGGATTTAAAGGCAAGTATAAGCCCACTGAGGTTTCACCGCTGTAGTTCCTGGGAGTAACCCTCCCCTACGGAAGCCCCCTCTTGAGCCTTGCAGTTCCCAGGACAGTCAAAAATGAACTCCCATTCCCCGCACCATCCAAACACTCATACTATGCCGGCAAACTCCTAATTAATTGGCCAAGCTGCCCCATCTCAGTCTTGTGGTGGCACTGTAAAGCCAGGTTAACTGTTCCATGAACCGGTCCTTAGAATCTAAGACAGGCACTAACTCATTCCCGAGTCTCGTGCATGAAGCACCAACCAAACAACTAGCCTGCCTAGATTACCAACATCATGACACACTCTTGTGTCCTTTATATAATTCCACAAGACTATCCACATAATGTTTCATTCATTTTCTAAGTTCTAAGCATGCTTGGCTAAGCACATAAAATAATAACCAACAAATATCAACTAAGTCCCTCCATAGTTCAACAAGGAATGATAAAGGAATATAACTAGGAAAACAACCTAAATTAGGTTTCATGTTAATGACATCATGCAATCATTCTAACTAATCATCCTAGAATAGGAACAAAGTGGTCAAGGAACACTTGCCTTTAAATGAGGAGTGATTCACTTCAAACTCTTGATCTTGAAGGTTATGGAACAGTTCTTGGGTTGGTTCTATCCGTACATATGCACACAAAATAATGCCAAACATTACATAAGAATCTTGACAATGCACTTTAATCATATATATATATTTGATTTTACACCTACACTTATGGATTTCATGTCATTTCATGTGAGTTGGAATGAAAGTAGGTTTCAATTGGTATCTATATCCTTCTATTTTGCTTTTGCTATAGCCAAACACTCACTTTCAATTTGTGAGGTGATTTGAAATAATTTTTGAATTTTATTTGTACATATGTTAATTTTTATAATTAATTAAATCCTAAAAATCATTTAAATTATTACTATAATGATTTTCAGAACTCATATTACTATTTTCTACTTTTCAGAACCTATTTATGTATTTGGAACAGTTTCCAAAATTTTTCTTTATTATATAATATTTTTATCTATATTTCAGCATTTATTTTATACTTAAAAATGCTTTTTCAGCCATTTAAATAATTATTCTGGACTACAGAAACTTCAAATATATAAAAGTATAAAAACAGAATAGTCTTATGCTATTTAATGGGTTTTCATAATTTTTATGACATTTATATTGTTTTTATTTCAATTTTCTGAATTAATTTGTCATTATATGATTAATTTCAGCCTTTGGAATTAATTACTTTTAGTTTCAAATTAAATAATCTGATTAGAACATTTAATCAGGACTTTTAATAATTTTCTAACATTTTTCAGAAATTATTTAGTCCTAATTTGATTAATTACAGAATTAAAATAAACTTTTAAACTGATTTAGGCCAATTTGTAATATTTTCAAACTTCCTAGGGTTCAATTTGAATTTACAGAACTATATTACCAATTTCTAAAATGTACAGGGGCTAATTGGCTAATTCACAGTGAATTTCCAATTTTCTATAAACCTAGGGTTCATTCTGAAAAGAATAGGGTTATTTCCTAATTATTTAAATCTCCAGGGACCTAACCAGAAGATTCCTAACGTATATAACTGTTTTGAATGTGGGTCGTTGGATCTGAGATCAACGGCCCAGATTTAAAATAACCGAACCGGTACGCGTAATCTAATCAGAGCCGTTCTCGCGAAATGGACGCTCCCGATTGCGCCACGTCGCCCTAACCTCTTCTCCCTCGCGTCCGGCGGCCGCGCGATCGCCGGCGGTGGCCGGAAACTCTCGGGTTTTGCCGTTTCTTCACCATTTCTTAATCTACTTGCACCAGAAGAGAGAGGAGAGTGTGGGGAACTCACCTAGGGGAGTTTTGGAGACCGAATTTGGCCGGAGAACGGTGATCGACGGCGACAGTGGAGGATCTCCAGCGATCTTCCAGGCGATGACCTCGGTTGTTTTTCGTCGGGGATCACTCCAGGTGTCCTTGTGACGACGCAGGGAGCCTCAGAAATGAGAATTCGAGTGTATTTTCGAGGAATTGGAGAAAGGGGTGGTTTTTTCCAATCGAAAGGAATTGGGGCGGTTTCTGCGGGGAAAATGACCGGGAGTCGACTGTTTATATAGATGGGGAGGAGGCGGCGGCGTGGGGCGCGGCGGTTGCTACAGGAGCGCCGAGTTTCGCACGTGGCCGAAGTAAATCGCTCACATGCGATAATAGAGAGGTTGGGGAAGAGAGGGAACGGTCGGCGGCGGTTTTGGAGGGAAAAGGCTGACGGCTGGGCCCTGGTGGCAGTGGGGAAGAGAGGGGGGGTTTGATCCATTTGTGAAGAATTCGGGTATTACATTTTCCTAGTTTATTTCTCACACAATGTCATACCCAATAAAGGGTTGAGGTTACATATTTATAGTTGGGTTAAGACAGCCAAACATATGGCAAGATGTTAATCTAAGATGCTATCCTTAGAATGTTGTTCTTAAAATATTATCCTAGAAGATGCTTAGTATAAGATGCTGTTCTTAAGATAGTGTCATAAAAGATGCTTAGTCTAGAATGTTGTCCTTAAGATATTATCCTAATAGGGGCCACAAAAAACAACTGCCCTAGTTACGACCCAAAACCAATAGTACAATACTTATTCCATCACGGTCTACTCTTGATAACCCCGACCTGACCTCGTCCTCCTACCGCGAAATCGGTTGCACGTTCACAGCGGTTGACTGAAATCATCATCACCGATTTCAGTCGATTGAAAACTAATATTCCGGTTAATAAAAATATTCTATTATTTTGAACTTTTTCGCATGAAAACTAATTCTTTTAGGACTCGAAAAGTGTTGCCTCCTCTGCTGCCTATATATCAGCCTCCTAACCGCCCACTCCTTTGCTCTGAAGCTCCCTCCCTCTCCAGCTCTTGAAGCTCCACCTGAACCTTGCCCTCTCACTCCACCCTGCTCTCTATGTTCTATATTCTCCTCTTTCCTTCATAGCCTCGGCTCTCGTCTTCCTCCATGGATCCGCGCTAAACGCATTGCGAGATTGCACATTCGTAGCGTTTCTTCCTGTTCCCTCTGCCGCACGATGTAAGCAGGGCCTCACTTGACACCAGGTGGCCATTCAGAATATACCCTCAGGTATTCGTGTCTGACAGAAGCGGCGCCCTCTTTGGTCCGGCCGAGCAATGGAGGAGACCTTCGTGCCCTTGCGAGGCATCAAGAACGACCTCCACGGGAGGCTCACCTGCTACAAGCAGGACTGGACCGGAGGATTCCGTGCTGGTATCAGGTACGAACAACAAAGCCATGCTTGTGTTTGCATTGCAGTCTTGGCATTGTGCTGTTTAGGAGTTGAAATTTAGTAGTACCATCATGGCTTCAAGATCTTGGAACTTGCTGTGGCGGAGATAGTGATGGTCTTTTGGCTACTCTGAAATTGTGTTCTTGCGCGGCCCAGGATCTTGAAAGGAGTGGCTTTTGCTGTGTTTCAGGATCCTGGCGCCGACCACTTACATATTCTTCGCGTCCGCGATACCTGTGATATCGTTCGGAGAGCAATTGGAGAGGAGCACTGGTAATGGGGAATAAAAGAAAAAAATATTATTTATGTTTGTTTCAGTACAGTGGATGAGGAGGGAAGCTATATTTAGGGGTCCAATTTCTTGTGTGCAGATGGAGTTCTCACAGCAGTGCAGACGTTGGCATCCACGGCCCTGTGTGGCATAATCCACTCCATTCTGGGAGGGCAGCCTCTGCTGATCCTCGGTGTTGCCGAGCCGACAGTGCTTATGTACACTTTCATGTTCAACTTCGCCAAGGACAGGCCCGACCTCGGCCGCGGTCTCTTCCTCGCTTGGACCGGTTGGTAGGTCATGCTTGCCATGGTGGTACTGAATTCTGTTTCAGATTGGTACAGTTGTGGCGTTGTTTCAGCTCGTTCTGATCTTGTGTGCAGGGTCTGTGTCTGGACCGCAGTTCTGCTGTTCTTTCTTGCAATACTTGGCGCGTGCTCGTTCATCAACCGGTTCACCCGTATCGCAGGCGAGCTGTTCGGACTTCTGATTGCAATGCTCTTCATGCAGCAGGCTATCAAGGTTGGTGTAAACTGCGACCCTTTTGGTGCCATTTCTTTTTTTCAGGCTTAATCTTTTTTTAAGGCATGATGTTGATAAGAGTTATTTCTTTGATGGGGATATTCTATGGAGTTTGTGCTAAACACCAGCTGTTCCTTTAGACTGTGTACTACTCTAGTCATGCTGAATCAAGAAACAAGTGAGAGAATCTAGTAGGTTGGTTGGTAGCATGTGCAGAAGCTGAAAAACACATGCAATGCAATGGATATGTCTCCTGCGGCTAGTCGTAGTTCTTGTGCTGCTTGTTTGTTACTGCTTCTAAATGTTCCATCTATTTGAAACAGTAGTACGCATAAAAGCAGAGTGCTTGTTTGGAAGACAACAGTACCAGAAACTCTTGAATGTTGTAGTGTGCAAGTTGAATTCATTGAAGCTCACCACAAATCTATGTGTTGGACGCAGGGTCTTATTGACGAGTTCCGCATTCCTGAGAGGGAAAACCGAAAGGCACTTGAATTTGTTCCATCATGGAGGTTTGCCAACGGAATGTTTGCAATTGTCTTGTCGTTTGGCCTTTTACTCACTGCCCTGAGGAGCAGGAAGGCGCGATCATGGCGCTATGGAGCAGGTAGGCATCAGAAGTGGTAACTGGTCATGTAGATGCTATGAGAAGTTCATATATCCACAGTCTCCACATGTTATGTTGCTTACAACTTTTGAAGGACTTTATTCCGACCAATTCATCATATACTGATGATCAGGATGGCTTCGTGGCTTCATTGCTGATTATGGTGTTCCACTGATGGTGCTGGTATGGACAGGAGTTTCTTACATACCGTATGGAAGTGTTCCAAAAGGAATTCCACGACGCCTTTTCAGCCCTAATCCATGGTCCCCTGGTGCATATGACAATTGGACGGTTATCAAGGTACTGAACATCCAGCAAATGTTCTGAAACATTTAGTTTTTTACATGAATCACTATTATCTTATCAACTTTCTTCTCCAATATCAACAAATGAGCAGGATATGGCAAATGTTCCACTCCTCTACATCATTGGTGCCTTCATACCAGCTACGATGATTGCTGTTCTCTACTATTTTGATCATAGCGTTGCATCTCAACTTGCCCAGCAGAAAGAGTTCAATTTGAGGAAACCTCCATCTTTCCACTATGATTTGCTTCTCTTAGGCTTCCTGGTATACCCATATGACCAAAATTCTAGTTAGTAACTTTTGTCTCTTGCTATATTTTTCTTATCCAGTGTCATCTCTTGAACAACAGACCTTACTATGTGGCCTTATTGGTATCCCTCCGTCGAATGGTGTGATTCCACAATCGCCAATGCATACAAAGAGCTTGGCTACTCTCAAGCATCAAGTAAGCTATGAAAGTTCTGAAAAATTTCTCAAGTACCATATAAACATTGATTTCTCATTCAAGTGGCAAAACATTTATGTGCAGATACTGCGTAACCGACTAGTAGCAACCGCAAGAAAGAGTATGAGCCAGGATGCAAGCTTGAGCCAACTGTATGGCAGCATGCAGGATGCTTATCGGCAGATGCAGACACCACTGATTTATCAGCAACCGTCCCTCAGAGTATGCCCGAAAACTGACAAAACTAGTAGTGCTTTGTTAGAGATTGTAGTTGTTGTATATGACACTTCTTAAACTTTTTGAAATGAAGGGCTTAAATGAGCTTAAGGACTCGACGGTTCAGCTAGCTTCAAGTATGGGTAACATCGATGCGCCGGTTGATGAGACAATCTTTGACATAGAGAAAGAAGTAGATGATCTGCTGCCCATCGAGGTCAAGGAGCAGCGCTTGAGTAACTTTCTGCAGGCTGCCATGGTGGGGGCTTGTGTTGCTGCTATGCCGTTCCTCAAGAAGATCCCCACGTCTGTTCTCTGGGGCTATTTTGCCTTCATGGCTATTGAGAGCTTGCCTGGTAACCAGTTCTGGGAGAGGATCTTGCTGCTTTTCACTGCTCCCAGCAGAAGATACAAGTAAGTTTCCCGCACTTCAGAATTTCTGATTTGATACATCTGATGTTATTGCCGCACAAATTTACGTATCCACAAATGCACATGTTGTACCTGATATGATGGTCACAAGAAAGCATAACATTATCTAAATTTATGTATCCGCAAATGCACATGTTGATCTTGTAGCTTGTTACTGTGTCAGGCTCGGACTGAATTGAATATTGTTCACCAATTTTTACAGAGTGCTAGAAGAGTACCACACCACGTTTGTCGAGACCGTGCCATTCAAGACAATAGCCATGTTCACACTCTTCCAAACAATGTATCTTCTGGCCTGCTTTGGGATCACATGGATCCCAATAGCTGGGGTTCTTTTCCCCCTCATGATCATGCTCCTGGTTCCAGTCAGGCAGTACATCCTCCCCAAGCTCTTCAAAGGTGCACATCTAACTGATCTGGACGCAGCAGAGTATGAGGAGTCACCGGCTATGTCGTTCGCCCTTGCTGCGGTGAGTTCAGGAAGATTAAATGTGTCATAAAAGCATTTTATTCTTGCACACTGAAATGGTATTACATACTATAACATTGTTAATTTTGTTACATTCCTAACACCCAACATGTATTTTCAGCAAGATATTGATGTTGCATTGGGACGGGCTCAGAGTGCAGAGATCCTAGATGACTTGGTCACAAGAAGCCGTGGTGAGATCAAGCGCCTAAACAGCCCCAAGATTACCAGCTCTGGTAGCACACCTATGGCAGAACTGAAAGGCATCCGCAGTCCAGCATACAGCCCTCGCCTCACTGAGCTGAGGCATGAGCGCAGTCCTCTAGGAGGGAGAAACAGCCCTAAGACTGGTGAGACCCAGCGATCCAAATTGGGCGAAGGATCGACGTCGAAGTGAAAAAAAATAGTGCTGCTAATATAAGCTATGCAACTTGCAACTACTGGAAATCATCTATATGAGTGATTTCAGTACTAGTTTTTTCAAGAAAAGAATGGTTTCAGTATGATATTATCATATGATGAAGATGTGTGATGAAATATGATGAGATTGTCAATGTTTGCTAGCCTATATATCTTTCTTCTCTTCTTCTCCTGTTCTCCTATTTTAGGGGGGAGTGCGTAATCTCTGAATAGTAGAATATTAGAGCAACTACTTGGAAAATCCTGAGTTCACTGCCAGATTATCATTCATTAATTGTTTATATTCATTAACTTGTACATGAAGTTGCCAATTATTGTGCATTCTTTCTGCTTGCGTCTTCATTCAGCTTAAGCATGTTTTCTTTCTTTTCTGATTGTGACGATGATGCATTCTCGAGATTATTCCTGCTTCAAACTAACATCATCGCAAATGAACAAGATAAGGTCATCTTGAGTGTAAGGTTCATCTGGAATACACTGCTGAACTGCTGACGTGAATAGCACGAAGTTCATTGAATCTGATTCAGAAATGAGTAAACCATATGACTTATAACTAATCCAGTGAACATTTTCTGATGTTATCACCGAGAGATGTGCGCATGCGATGATCATAAGGTCAGAAATGAGTGATCTAGACAGAAGGATAGGGTTGGGAGACACGAATTGTCTGAATACACCTGTATAGCATGGCCCGCGTATTCCAGCAGAAACTTTGAACAGGCACTAGCATCAGGCTCAGCGTGATTGTACAGGAAACATACAAGGTCAATGTCTCTGGTATAATGCCAAGTATAGCTACTGAATACAGCCTCTTAACTGTACTTGCTCATGTTACTATAGAAAGAAAGTTTCTTTGTGCTGCAGTTTAATCTGCTGAAAGAAAGAAACAGAACTGCAACACATGCCTGCAGTAGGTGGAAAGGGCGATGAGATGCACTAAACCAGAGCCACATTCCTGTTTCAACTGCAGCCATGATTCACACTTTAGAAGACATGGCTGTATTGGTGGCCCTGAAGCATTGACATACTGAAATCAACATGTCATAACCACCATAGAATTCCTCCAAGTGCCAGTCGCAGGCTCACATCATAGGACCTGCTACACCTTGTCATGCGCAGCGCTAAATGCCACGCCCGTTGTCGATTATTATGTCCATTCATCTGGCTTTTCATGATCGATGATTTCCTCAACAAGCTGTGGGTGAGAACTGGTGATGAAATGGCTTTTGCAGGTGACAAAACCGTGCTGGAAAGACGAGCAAGGGTAAACTCATGAACAGAACGATGCGAGGGCTCAAGAGAAAGTAGTGGCTAGAATTCATCAACGCAACGGACAAAAAAGGCAGAAGGATTCATGAATTCATCCTTCAGGTACATTGCTGATGGATGAGAATCAGTGAAATGAGTGCTCCAGGAAGGGGGTGTTCTTTCACCATCGTTTGACCTGGAGACAATAAGTAGTGTGCCATGCGCTGCAGGCAATTCCTGAAACGGTCCCAGTTCCGTGGCCATGTCTCATTCTCTCCACTCCAGGGTCACTGAATTCTTCACCCTCATCAGTTCCTTTCCTACATAGCCCTTCAATCTCGGCTTTTCCGGATTCTGAAGAGCAACGTGACAACATCTGAGGGGTGTAGATCGCTAGGCTAGAAGTTTGAGACATCTGATCCATGCGTGGCAGGTGTGTGGGGCAGTACATCATCCAGCATCTACAGATGTGACCATGAATAATTGGAATGCAATGTGCTACGCCACTGAAGCTTGGACTGAACTTCCCTGTTTATATGGAGCAAGGAACGACCAATACACTTCTGAGAAGTGCAGAACGGGACAACAACTCTAAAGGAACAAAGGCTAACCACAATGCAGGCAACCATATCATACTTGACGAGTAGAGGGTTTCAGAGCAGCAGGTTTTTTGTGTGTATAAACTGTTTCTTTAATGCAGACTATCAAGGGGGTCCCTGAAAGATCTCAGATGCTTCTGGTTAATAGAGGGCTAATGATAGCTGTATTGGATGATAGAAAAGCTGGGGTACAGGTGTGATTATATAGAGGGATTAGGAGGGGAGAAAAGACTAAATTACCCCTAATTACAGTGTCTAACACCCCCCGCAGTCACAACATCTAGCCACTGCAGATGTTGAGACTGGACCGAAACTCGGAGAACAGCGACGACGGGAGGCCCTTCGTGAAGATGTCGGCGAACTGCGTCGTCGTCGGGACGTGGTGTACCCGAACCTCGCCCCGTGCAACCCGCTCACGAACAAAATGAAGGTCGATCTCCACATGCTTCATGCGCTGATGCTGGACCGGGTTGGTGGAGAGGTACATGGCGCTGACGTTGTCGCAGTAGATGAGGGTGCTCCTGACGACGGGAGTGTGGAGCTCCTGAAGTAGCTGCTGAAGCGAGGAGGCCTTAGCCACGCCGTTAGCCACGGCGCGATACTCCGCCTCAGCACTCGAGCGCGATACCACGGGTTGTCGCTTCGAGGACCAGGAGACGAGGTTGCCGCCCAGGAAGACGGCGTACCCAGAAGTCGAGCGTCGTGTGTCCGGGCAGCCTGCCCAGTCAGCGTCAGTGTACACGACCAGCTCAGAGGCCGTGTCACGCCGAAGAAGGAGGTCGTAGTCGAGGGTGCCTCGTAGATACCGAAGAATCCTCTTGACAGCGGTGAGGTGCGGTTCCCTCGGGTCATGCATGTGGAGGCACACCTGCTGAACCGCATATGAGATATCCGGCCTGGTGAAGGTGAGGTACTGAAGAACACCTGCAAGACTTCTGTAAGAAGTGGGGTCAGAGACGGGTGTCTCGTCGGTAGCGGAGAGCTTCGCCTGAGTATCCACTGGAGTGGAGCACGGCTTGCAACCAGCCATGCCCGCTCGCTGGAGGATATCCAGGCAGTACTGTCGCTGGTGAAGGAATAGGCCGCCTGGTCGGTCCTCGACCGTAATACCCAGGAAGTGGTGGAGACGGCCCAGGTCCTTCATAGCGAACTCCTGCTGCAAGGCAGAAATGGTTCGCCGAAGCAGAGCCGGACTAGATGCTGTCAGTACAATGTCATCGACGTACAGTAGGAGGTAAGCTGTGTCACTGCCCCGTCGATAGACAAACAGCGAAGTGTCCGATTTAGCTTCAACAAACCCTTGTGAAACCAAGAAAGAGGCAAACCGGCTATACCAGGCTCGTGGTGCCTGCTTCAGTCCGTACAGGGATTTGTTCAGCTTACAGACCATGTCTGGGTGGGCTGAATCTACAAATCCTGCCGGCTGACTGCAGTACACCGTCTCGGTCAGTGTACCGTGGAGGAAGGCGTTCTTGACGTCCAACTGGTGGACAGGCCAAGAACGTGAGAGAGCTAGCGACAGTACGGTACGAACTATCGCCGGCTTCACCACCGGGCTGAAAGTCTCGTCGTAGTCAACTCCAGGGCGCTGAGTGAAACCACGGAGTACCCAACGAGCCTTGTATCTCTCCAAGGTACCATCCGCCTTCTTCTTATGCGTGAATACCCACTTGCCCGTGACAACATTGCCACGACCAGGACGGGGAACCAGGTCCGGTTGGCAAGCAGGGCCTCATACTCTTCCTCCATAGCAGGGTGCCAGTTAGGGTCGGCGAGGACGCTACGCACGAAAGTAGGTATGGGCGAGATCGAAGAAGGCTCGGTCGATGGAGATGTCGTCGACGAGAAAGCGGCTCCATCGAACTGCTCAACTAGCCGAAGACTCCCGGACGTACGTCGAGTCACCATCGGGTGGACATGACCAGGATCCCTATGAAGAAGAGGGGGGTTGTACACCGGCCGCTTGGGTATAACCATCTTCTCTCGTCGTGGGTAGACGAGAGTGGGTTTCGAGGCTGCGCGTGGCGTCGCTGGAGCAGGAGCCTCTCCCCCCGCTCATCGCTGGTAGACAAGTGCGGGGTCAGCAAAGCGAGAAGTCGTCATCGGTGCCGCACGTGGCGCAGCTGGTGGTGTCGTGCTCGCTGCAGGTGACGTCGGGGAGGTAGCTGGTGACGCCGCAGGTGCTGCACGTGGTACAGCTGGTCACGCCGGGGGCACCTGAGGTACAGTAGGTGGCGTCGGGGAAGCCGAGGCCGCGCGTGGCGCAGCAGGTGACGTCGGAGGAGTCGATGCCACACGGGGTGCAGCGGGTGACGCCGGAGACGTCGATGCTGCACGAGGTGCAGAAGTCGGCGTCGAGGGCACCTGAGGCGTAGCTCGTGTCGATCCTGTAGAATAAATAGGCCAAGGCAGCTAGGAGGCAGCCTCACGGTCAGTAGGAAAAAGGGAGTCCAACTCTGTGGTGGAATCGGAAGCGGTGGTGGAGAAAGGAAAAGATGACTCGTCGAAGAGGATGTGCCGAGAGATCAAAAGACGATGGGTAGTGAGATCTAAGCACCGGTAACCCTTATGATCAAGGGAATACACGAGAAAAAACACACCGTGTTGAGCAGGGCGCAAGCTTATGTGGGGCGGTGACGGAAAGATTAGGGTAGCAAGCGCATCCGAAAACTCGAAGGTGATCATAAAGAGGATCAGTGCCATAAAGAGCAAAGTAGGGGGTGGAGGCACGAATCGCCTTGATAGGAAGACGATTAATTAGAAGTGTGGCAGTATGAAGAGCCTCCACCCAGTATCGGGCTGGAATAGATGCCTGAAACATCAGAGAGCGTATGACATCATTGGTGGCGCGAATCATGCGCTCTGCCTTGCCGTTTTAAGGAGAGGTAGACATGCGTAGCTGTACCCCATGTGCGGAGAGAAAATTACGAAACACGGAGTTATCAAACTCGCATCCGTTATCGTACTGGACAGCTCGAATGGTGCGCCCAAATTGAGTAGAAATCCAAACGAAGAGGTGAGGAAGAGTAACGAAAGTGTCTGACTTCAATCGTAATGAAAAAGTCCAGGAAAAGTGAGAAAAATCATCAATTATCACCAAATAATAATTAAAGCCCGATATACTGGAAATGGGATATGTCCACAAATCACAATGTATAAGATCGAACGGGTGCTCAACATGAGTCACAGAAGTGGGAAAAGGAGGCGAACATGGCGACCAAGCTGACAGGCATGACATAGGGAGTCATGTGTACCCCTAGAACACGAGATAACTAAACTACCGAACAGCTTCGACATAGCATCTGCACCAGGGTGGCCAAGCCGGCGATGCCAGATGGTGGATGAAGCTGTCGTAGCCAAAGCAAATGGTGGTGATGCAGCGGAAGTAGGAAGTCGAAGTGTGTATAGGGGCCCCGAGCTATCACATTGGAAAAGAGGTCGCCGGGTGGAAAGATCCTTCACAGACAAACCAAAAGTATCAAATTCAATGGAAACATTGTTGTCAGTGGTAAAACGGTGAACAGAAAGTAAGTTTTGAATGATATCCGGAGCGACAAGAATGTTTTTAAGCTGAAAAGTACCCGGAAGACCGAAATCACCTACTGAGGTGACCGGAAGAACGGACCCATTCCCAACAACGATGGATGAAGGAAAAGAGGGATTGGGAGGATGGATGGAAGAGAGTATACCGGAATTAGGAGTGGTATGATATGATGCTCCGGAATCAACTACCCAGTCGGCACCTGGTGGTGTAAGGTGCATGGTGCTGAAGGAGGAAGCAAGCGACTGTCGATCCCACGTCGACGGTGGCTCCTGAAGGGGTGCCGATGGCTCCGAGTTCCCAACAGCTACAGCGGAAGTCTATAAACAACTCACGATGAATATCTAAGAAGCACTCGAGAAGAGGTCCAGCCCGCGGACTCCTCTCGCTAGCAACACGAAGACATGGCAGCGGCTAGGTTCTCCAAGTGTGACATGACTCGGAAGTTCCCGAGTCTCACCGGACAACCTCAACCTTCTTTATAGCGTTGAGATTTACCTGCAAAACCACTTATATAGCAAGGGTGAGCACAAAGGCTCAGCAAGACTTAACCGTCTCTCCTAAGACATGAAACTCTACATGAAAGTAACCTAAGACTTAAGCCTGTCATTTGCGAAAAGACTCGCCTACGAGTTCATCCTTAACTTTCAGATTTTAGCCATAATAGTAGTGACCTTGCTTCCAGCAACATTGAGACTCCACAATCAAACAAGAAACGCTTCATTCCAATGTTACTTGTCCCAAGGTGGAAAATAAATTTAGTTTGCTCTATCTCTACTTCAAACATGGTTTCATGCAACTTATAATTAGCATAACAGCATTTAAAACTTTGCAAACTCTTCCCACACAACTTGATTACTACGAGGTGAGCAAGCGGTACTCATAACCGCGAGGGACGGTGATTCGAATCAAACACTACCCGGATAACTCGACACATACGCCCGCCTCTGAAGACCCAACTCTGGCGTCCTTCATTACGTCGTATGTGGCAACCTTTCTCAGGCCACTAAACTGTAGAACCGGTCGCGCCGTCTCGGGCTCATAGGTCTAACGAGGCGATGTGGTATGCCTCTACAATCTAGTGAACCTGGTACATCGGTTTCCTGGTTCCCATATATCAGTAAGCATCCGGTACACAACTCAATACTTGCTCCCAGGGCCGCATACGCTTCGGTCCTTGACCGACACGAGCAGAGCTACTCGACCAAGACCTCGTCTTGTCGCTACCTAACTTTCCTGCCCGGTCTCATCTTTAGAAACGTAAACTTTAGTTTGCCTCTCTTTCCAACCCCACTTATGTGATCCTAAAACAAAGCTCGCGAGTAGATTTCAACTACTCGTCTTCTACCGTATGTCCTAGCCTATTTAGCACGGTCTTATTCTACAACGATGACACAATTCTACCCTTGACCTCAGGGTTCATGTTTGGTTATGCAAGTGGAGTATCAAACATCCTTGACCTAATGCACATACAAACTTTGACAAATAGTAGTGAACAAAGGAAAACTTGAAAAACAATTTAAGTGCAAACCGGGGCTTGCCTTGGTTTTGCAGGTGACTAAAGTCAGTTGAGAGGAAGTCAGTTTCTGATGTCTTAAAGTTCACTCCTGTCCTCCTTGTTCCTTGATCCAAGTTCACCTTCTCCTTCTTCACTTTCCACGTTTAATCACTACACGTTATGAATATGCATACATGTTTAATTGTAAAGTTCTTGCTAACAAGTGCTAAAGACAAGTTTTAAAACTGGAACCCTGTTTAAGAATTTAAAGTAAAACTGGTGCTAGTGGTTTGGGTTTGTGTTTAAATACTAGGATCAAGTGATGAGTGGAGTTTCATCACTTGGGTGGGGATCAACTAATGAGTTGAACAGGACATAATGATCCAGGGCTCCAATGGAGCTCGAAATTTTCTTGTGAGTTTCTTGTCACAAGAAAGTCCTCTGGACCAAAATTCAGAATATTTCACTAAGTAGATCACCCAGAACAATTCCCTAAGCATTTAGGCAAAAAGGACTTAATTCTGAATAAATTTGCACTTTCATGCCAATTCAAGTGAACTACAATTTCATACATAGCTCAGGGAGCATGCATGATTTTTCCTAGGATTTTTGGAGCTAAGGAATGCATAGAACTGAATTTCCAAGTTTTGGAAATTTTCTGAAAATGTTTCTGTATTTATTTGAATGCAGAAACTTGGAATTAGAATTACCCTAACTAAATCAACTCCAAATGAGCTCAAACTTTTACAGGAGTCTCCTAATATCCTAAAGAATATCCTGGAAAAATTTAGGGAATTTTGGATGAACCAAACTCACTCTAAAATTCTTTTGCTGAAAAGCTTTAAAAAATTCTCCAGAATTTTCTATTATTTTTCATGCAAATTGGGTTGTATATTTGGATAGAGCTTTTCATCCGGAATCCAACCCAATTTGAATCACTAAATTTGGAGCTTCGTAGCAAAAGTTATGAGGTTCTAAACAACAACAACAACAACAACGACCAAGCCTTTATCCCAAGCCTGTTGGGGTCGGCTAGACATGAAACCCAATATCAATGAAGTAAAAGAGAGGAAGAGATATAAGAACAAGGAAAAAAGAAAAAAAGGAAAAAAAAAGAAAAAAAGAAAAAAAGAAAAAGATAAAAGAAAAAAGAAAAAACAAGACTATGATTCTGGCACATGAATTGCTACTTTCCATGCGGTCCTATCATGAGCTAAGTCTCTGGATACATTCCAATCTCTCAAATCTCGTTTTACCGCCTCCTCCCAGGTCAACCTTGGTCGTCCTCTACCCCTCCTAATATTTTATCTACCTCTTAAAATCCCACTGTTAACCGGTGCTTCTGGAGGTCTCTGTTGGATATGTCCAAACCACCTAAGTCGATGTTGGACTAACTTCTCTTCAATCGGCGCCACCCTACCTTATCACGAATCGCCTCATTCCTTATTCGGTCTCTTCTCATGTGCCCGCACATCCACCGTAGCATGCGCATCTCTGCGACACTCATTTGTTGGACATGTTGCCGTTTAGTTGGCCAACATTCCGCCCCATAGAGCATCGCGGGTCTGATCACCGTCCTATAGAACTTCCCTTTTAGCTTTTGTGGGACTTTCCTATCACATAGGATTCCAGAGACTTGTCGCCATTTCATCCACCCTACCTTGATCCTGTGGCAAACATCCTCATCAATATCGCCATTGCTTTGTAACATTGATCCTAAGTATCGGAAAGAGTCCCTTCTAGGTACTATTTGTCCTTGTACACTAACATTTCCCTCGTCACGACCAACACCACTAAAGTCACACCTCATATACTCGGTTCTGGTCCTACTAAGTCTAAACCCCTTGGACTCTAAGGTTTGTCTCCATAACTCTAATTTCTTATCAACACCATCTCTAGTTTCATCTACGAGCACTACATCATCAGCAAAGAGCATGCACCAAGGGATATCCCCTTGTATATCCTTCGACACCTCATCCATCACCAATGAAAAGATGTATGGGCTCAAAGCTGATCCTTGATGTAGTCCTACCGTGATAGGAAATGCATCAGTCTCACTATCACTTACGCGTACACTTGTCCTAACATTATTGTACATATTCTTGATAAGGGTAATGTACTTTGTTGGCACTTTATGTTTCTCTAATGCCCACCACATGACTGACCTTGGTATGTTGTCGTACGCCTTCTCCAAGTCGATGAACACCATATGCAAGTCCTTCTTCTGCTCCCTATATCTCTCCATAAGCTGACGAAGCAAGAAAATCGCCTCCATTGTAGACCTCCCAGGCATAAAACCAAACTGGTTTTTAGTGACATTGGTCACCTTCCTCAGGCGGTGTTCAATCACTCTCTCCCAAAGCTTCATAGTATGACTCATAAGCTTAATACCTCGATAATTAGTACAACTTTGAATATCTCCTTTATTTTTGAAGATAGGTACTAATATACTTTTTCTCCATTCTTCAGGCATCTTGTTTAACCGAAAAATATGGTTGAATAGCTTTGTGGGCCATACTATTGCCACGTCCCCAAGACATCTCCACACCTCAATAGGGACATCGTCAGGGCCGAGGGCCTTTCCTCCTTTCATCCTTTTTAAGGCCTCCTTAACCTCAAACTCTTGTATCCTCCGCACGAACCGCCTGTTGGAGTCATCAAAGGAGTCATCCAACTCAACCATAGTGCTCCCATTCCCATAATTGAATAGCCCATTAAAGTAATCACGCCATCTATTCTTAATCTCTTCATCCTTCACTAGAATGCATTCAGTCTCATCTTTGATGCATTTAACTTGATTGAGATCCCTCATCTTTCTCTCGCGGATTTTTGCTACCTTGTATATGTCCTTTTCACCTTCTTTTGTCTCTAGTCTCTCATATAACTTATCATAGGCCTGTCCTCTTGCCTTACTTACAACCCGCTTTGCATTCTTCTTAGCCTCTTTGTACTTAAGCATGTTGCTTGCGCTTCTATCATTATGCCAACTCTTGTAACACTCCTTCTTCTCCTTAATGGCCTTTTGTACATCCTCATTCCACCACCAAGTGTATTTATCTACAAGTTTCTTTCCCTTTGTCACACCGAACACCTCACTAGCTACCTTCCTAATGCAAGTTGCCATCTTCATCCACATACTATCTGCATCTCCATTTTCTACCCAGGGTCCTTCTGTGATCACCCAATTTTTAAAGGATTCTTGTGATTCTCCCTTCAACTTCCACCACTTTGTTCTTGTGATTTTGACACCTTTGTCCCGCAAAGAACATGTATGGAAGCGAAAGTCAGCTACCACAAGCTTATGTTGTGTCACAACACACTCCCCCGGGATCACCTTACAATCTAGACACTCCCGTATATCCTTTCTCCTAGTGAGGACAAAGTCAATCTGGCTAGAGTGTTGGTCACTACTAAAGGTCACTAGGTGAGATTGCCTCTTCCTAAAGAGGGTGTTAGCTATCAACAGATCATAGGCTACGGCAAAGTCTAGGATGTCCTTACCCTCTTGATTTCTATCGCCGCATCCAAAACCTCCATGTACTCCCTCAAATCCTAGGTTAGTTGCACCCACATGACCATTGAGATCTCCCCCTATGAGGAGTTTCTCGGTTATCAGTACACTACTAACCATATCTTCCAAGTCCTCCCAAAATTGCCTCTTAGCACTCATGTTGAGCCCGACTTGTGGGGCATAAGCACTAATGACGTTCAAGACAATGTCCCCAATTACTATCTTGATTAAGATGATCCTATCCCCTCGTCTTCGAACATCCACTACTCCATCTTTAAGACTCTTATCTATTAGAACACCTACGCCATTCCTAGTCCCAGCCGAACCAGAATACCAAAGCTTGAAACCGGTATTCTCGACTTCTCTCGCCTTTTGACCTGCCCATCTAGTCTCTTGTACACAAAGGATATTTACTCGTCTCCTAATGGCAACATCTACTAACTCACGTAGCTTCCCCGTCAAGGATCCTACATTCCAACTACCCACCCGAAATCTATGTTTCTCGGCTTGCTTCCTTACGCTTTGCACCCATCGAGTAAGATGCAAAGACCCTTGCTCACTTATCACTACATCCGGGCGATGATGTAGCGCGCCACTAAGGTGGTGGCGATCCGGCCCTTGCTCATTTAACATCATATCCGGGTTCCGATATGGCGCGCCACTAAGGCGGTGGCGACCCGGCCCTTGCCCACTTAACACCATACCCGGATTCCGATATGGCGCGTCGCTAAGAGGGTTACGCCCCAACAAATTTCTATTGGGTTTCATTTCCATGAGAATGGCTAAGTGTAGTTGTTGGCTCGCCAAGCCTATCACAACCCCCTCCTCCTTTACCCGGGCTTGGGACCAGCTATGTCATTACAACATAGGCGGAGTTTATGAGGTTCTAAAGTTTGAACTAAATCTGAAATTCAAATTAATTTGGGAAATGTTCAAATCCTGCGGGTGGGTCCAGGGGACCACGTGTCATGCACTGGGACAAACCACACGGGCCACAGTATCCTTTCCCGCGCTGTCGCAATAGATCTGAATCCACAGACAATCCCAGCCGGTCTTCCTCTCACTGACAGTGGGCCTGACGCCATCGTCTTCTTCCTCTGGACGCCCGCGCGATCCCGCCGCCGAGCTCACCGGAGCTCTCACAGGAAAGGGGTTCCGGTCCTCGGAACTTGCTGATTTTCACCGCCACTGCATATTTTCGCGCGAGGAACACGTTGTCGGCCTCATCTCAGGTCGAGGATGACCGGAACCCTAGGCGTGACGGTGACAGTGACCGCGGCAACTCCGGCGACGTTGCTAGGGCGCGGTGCCACACAAAACGCTGCGCCGTTTGCTCCTAAAGCACCAGTGAGTCGTGGGCATGCTTTACAGGGACTCGGTTTGGAGCGAAAATGGCTCTAAATAGGTCCTCACCGTGCGCCCGAGGTGGATTTTCTGACGGTAGTGAAAAACACGACGTTCTACGGCTAGGGTTGATGAAAACCAGCACCGGTTGGACTAGGAGGACCGTCGGAGTCTACAGAACATGCCCGAAGCTCATGACTGGAAACGCCTAACCATAGGAACCTAATTTTTGGATTTTTGGCATGGCGGCCCGAAGAACCCGCCGGTGAGAAACCTCAAATTCCGGCCAGGTGGTCCTATGAAATGATCCTGAACTCGGTGGACAGCAAGGGGAGGTGGTAACCAACCTTATTCGTGGCTTTGTTGGGCGTGAAACATCGGAGAGACTTGGCTCGGAGTGAAGCCGCCGAGGTCAGTCCGCCGGGGAAGAAACGGCTTGACGAGGCGATTATAGCCTGTTGTACCCTCGGAACTTGCTTTGACGGCTTCAGGGAGCGTGGACGATGCTGCTTCCGAGCTTGTCCGGGCATTCACGGCTCGGGGAGAGGGTTGACGACGGGAGCCCTAGCGTGTGGCCGCGGCGGCGGCAAAAGCCCCTGGAAACTGCGTTGTGGCGAGGAGGAGGCTAGCCCGGACGTTGTCTCAGTGCTGTGAGGTGCACGCTCTCGGTGGGAGGACGATAAGGGCGAGGGGAACCGACGTCGAAGCAGCTCGGGAGCTGGCGGTCACGTTGCCTCGGTGGCGCGCACGCTGCGTCCGGCGCTTCGAGCGAAAACAGAGAATTGCTTCGGGTTTAAGCCTTCAGTGGCTCACTGACCAGTGGGACCACCCTCCTTCTTATCCCTCCAACCTTCCCACAAATATCTCTCAAATTTGGCACAATGCAAATTTAAATTCTGAAGAGCTCAGGTTCAAAAAGTTGTTTGGAATTTTGACTTGGTATTTTTCAGTTCAAATTTGAATTCAAATTTGAAGGAAACTCATAAGCCCTTTGATACTAGTATCAAAGCACCTCCAAACTTTCTCAAAACTTGGCTCCCTCATAATTTGGACATGAGTAATTCAAATACGCCACCTGATCCTTAAGTTGGCCATTACAAATACACATTTTCAAACAACAGTTTGAATTTCCTTTTTGGAAAGGGCCTTCTTTGCCTTGAAGTAAACCATTTAATTCAAACTGAAATTTAAATCCTCTTTGGTGATGACCCATCTGAATTTGGGGTGAAACACTTTGGTTTGCTCCTAGCCCATGCTTGATCAATCTTGTCCCAAGCTGAACCGCACAAGTTCAGTTTGACCATGCCCCTCAAATTTAAATTTTAAAGTGATCTCAAACAATGCTTTGTGAAAGAGGGCTAATGATAATTGTATTGAGATGATGGAAAAGCTGGAGTACAGTTGTGATTATATAGAGGGATTAGGAGGGGAGAAAAGACTAAACTACCCCTAACCCTAATCCCTCTCTAATTACTAATATACCCCTGTATCACTCCCCTAATTACAGTGTCTAACACCCCCCCTCCCCCGCAGTCACAACATCTAGCCGCTGCAGATGTTGAGACTGGACCAAAACTCGGAGAACAGCGACGACGGGATGCCCTTCGCGAAGATGTCGGCGAACTGCGTCGTCGTCGGGACATGTTGTACCCGAACCTCGCCCCGTGCAAGCTGCTCACGAACAAAATGAAGGTCAATCTCCACATGCTTCGTGCGCTGATGCTGGACCGGGTTGGTGGAGATGTACATGGCGCTGACGTTGTCGCAGTAGATGAGGGTGCTCTTGATGACGGGAGTGTGGAGCTCCTGAAGTAGCTGCTGAAGCCAGGAGGCCTCAGCTACGCCGTTAGCCACGGCGCGATACTCCGCCTCTGCACTCGAGCGCGACACTACGGGCTGTCGCTTCGAGGACCAGGAGACAAAGTTGCCGCACA
This sequence comes from Neostapfia colusana, assembly GCA_030760725.1. NCBI lineage: Eukaryota > Viridiplantae > Streptophyta > Magnoliopsida > Poales > Poaceae > Neostapfia > Neostapfia colusana. The sequence continues at coordinate 753,236 of JASWHV010000010.1, read as the reverse complement.
GAAAGACGGCGTACCTAGAAGTAGAGCGTCGTGTGTCCGGGCAGCCTGCCCAGTCAGTGTCTGTGTACACAACCAGCTCAGAGGCCGTGTCACGCTGAAGAAGGAGGTCGTAGTCGAGGGTGCCTCATAGGTACCGAAGAATCCGATTGACAACGGTGAGATGCGGTTCCCTCGGGTCAAGCATGTGGAGGCATACCTGCTGGACCGCATATGAGATATCCGTCCTGGTGAAGGTTAGGTACTGGAGAGCACCTGCAAGACTCCTGTAAGAAGTGGGGTCAGAGACGGGTGTCCCGTCGGTGGTGGAGAGCTTCGCCTGAATATCCACTGGAGTGGAGCACGGCTTGCAATCAGCCATGCTCGCCCGCTGGAGGATATCCAGATAGTACTGTCGCTGGTGAAGTAATAGGCCACCTCGTCGGTCCTCGACCGTAATACCCAGGAAGTGGTGGAGACGGCCCAGGTCCTTCATAGCGAACTCCTGCTGTAAGGCAGAAATGGTTCGCTGAAGCAGAGTCGGACTAGATGCTGTTAGTACAATGTCATCGACGTACAGTAAGAGGTAAGCTGTGTCACTGCCCCGTCGATAGACAAACAGCGAAGTGTCCGACTTAGCTTCAACAAACCCCTGTGAGACCAAGAAAGAGGTGAACCGGCTGTACCAGGCTCGCGATGCCTGCTTCAGTCTGTACAGGGATTTGTTCAGCTTATAGACCATGCCTGGGTGAGCTGAATCTATAAATCCTGCCGGCTGACTGCAGTACACCATCTCGGTCAGTGTACCGTGGAGGAAGGCGTTCTTGACGTCCAACTGGTGGACAGGCCAAGAACGTGAGAGAGCTAGCCACAGTATGGTACGAACTGTCGCCGGCTTCACCACCGGGCTGAAAGTCTCGTCGTAGTCAACTCCAGGGCGTTGAGTGAAGCCCCGGAGTACCCAACGAGCCTTGTATCTCTCCAAGGTGCCATCCGCCTTCTCCGTATGCGTGAATATCCACTTGCCTGTGACAACATTGCCACGACCAGGACGGGGAACCAGGTCCCAGGTCCAGTTGGCAAGCAAGGCCTCATACTCTTCCTCCATAGCGCGGCGCCAGTTAGGGTCGGCGAGATCGAAGAAGGCTCGGTCGGTGGAGTTGTCGTCGACGAGAAAGCAGCACTACCGAACCGCTCCACTGGTCGAAGACTCCCGGACGCACGACGAGTTACCATCGGGTGGACGTGACCAGGATCCCTGTGAAGTAGAGAGGTGTTGTACACCGGCCGGTCGGGCACAACCATGTTCTCTCGTCGTGGATAGACGAGAGTGGGTCTCGATGCCGCGTGTGGTGTCGTCGGAGCAGGAGCCTCTCCCCGCGCTCGTCGCTGGTAGACAAGTGCGGGGTCAGCAAAACGAGAAGGCGTCGTCGGTGCCGCGCGTGGCGTGGCTGGTGGCGTCGTGCTCGCTGCAGGTGACATCGGGGAGGTAGCTGGTGATGCCGCTGGTGCCGTACGTGGTACAGCTGGAGACGCCGAGGGCACCTGGGGTACAGTAGATGGTGTCGGGGAAGCCGAGGCCGCGCGTGGCGCAGCAGGTGACGTCGGAGGCGTCGATGCCACACGGGGTGCAGTGGGTGATGCCTGAGACATCGATGCCACACGAGGTGCAGCAATCGGTGTCGAGGGCATCTGGGACGTATCTCGTGTTGATCCTGCAGAAGAAAGAGTCCAAGGCAACTAGGAGGCAGCCTCGGGGTCAGTAGGAAAAAGGGAGTCCAGCTCTGTGGTGGAATCAGAAGAGGTGGTGGAAAAAAGAAAAGATGACTCGTCGAAGATGACGTGCCAAGAGATCAAAAGACGGTGGGTAGTGAGATCTAAGCATCGGTAACCCTTATGATCAAGGGAATACCCAAGAAAACCACACCGTGTCGAGCGGGGCGCAAGCTTATGTGGGGCGGTGGCGAAAAGATTAGGGTAGCATGTAACACCCCAAAAATATTGTTAAGACCCTAAATCATGTTAAGAGGGGAATTTAAAAATTTTTGGACGTCTTGCATGTTTTGCAAAAATTCAAATTCAAACTGGAATTCAAATTAAACTCAAAACAGAAAAGAAATAGAAAAAAAGGAAAACAGAAAAAAACCGGCCAGTGGGCCGAAACCCACCAGCCGGCCCACCCTGCCCCCGCGCCAGCCCGCAGCCGCGCGCCCGCGCTCTCTCTCTCAGACAAGTGGGACCCACCTGTCATCCCCAACCCCCGATCGTCCGAAACTCGGACTGTTCACCCACGCGCGCGCGATCGCAACCGACCGGATTTCCGGCCGAATTCTGGTTCCGGAGGACTCCCACTCGATCTAAACAAACCCGCCGCCCTCCCCCGTCTATAAAAACCCCGACCTCGTTCTGTTTTTCCCACGCGATCCGCCGTTTTTACTCCAGTGAGAACCCGAGCCTTCTCCGGCGAATTCTGGCTGATCTAAGCTCGGAAATTCCGATCTAACTCGCTGGTCGTGATCCACCTCCTCCGGGGAACCTTGCAGGTGCAGAAAACTCGGTGACTTGCGGTGTAAACACAGCGCCGACGAGCCTCGCCGTGAATTCACCTCGGACCTCGTCGCCGATCACCTTCCAGGACCTCCGAGCTCAAGAAAACCCCCGAGGTGAGATCCCCGACCTCCCCTCTACCGATCTATGCCATAAAATCACAGTTCTAGGAAGAATTCTCGAAGATCCAAAAGTCTCCGGCGAGATCGCCGCTTCCCGCCGTTGTGCGCCGCCGGCAGCGCCGCCCGCGCTCGATCAGAGCGACGTGGCCGCTTGTGCGCCGTTTATTTTAAATCGCACGGTAGGGTTTAAATCCCCGCATACCGGTTCGACGTTATAATCTCAGCCGTCGGTTTAAAATCGGACGGTCCACGTCAGCCCCGCGTTATAAAGACTGGAAATCTTACGTGCTACCCCTGGGGTTCTCGGGAAATAAGAGCTAGCCCCGGAAACTTCTGATCTAGCCCCTAGAACTTCAAAAAATCATGTAAATTCATTTAAAAATCAGTTTTAGTCCCTGGACTTAATAAAAATATGGAAAAACTCCTCTGTTATGAGTAGCTAGACCCTTGAAAATTCTTAAAATAATATTATAGACCCTGTAGTGAGGTGAGTTTACTTTTTTAACCCTGTTTGATATTTAAATTAGGAAAATTGAATATGTGGCTAGTGTTTAAAATTTAAAAAGTGGGACAAACATATTGCCATAATTAAATTAAAAACTTTCTCAGTATTTAGAAAACTTTGGAGTGAGATAAAAATATATTTTGGGCTGAAATGAATCTGTTTAATTTATTATTCACATTTAGGGACACATTTTAAGTAAAGAATTGTTCTGGAAAATAGAGAAAATAATTATAAAATAGTTTACATCAGAGGCAAAATATAGCAACTAGTAAATGATAAAGGGAGTTTCTAAAATCCAAAGAATTCATTTAGGGTTGGTAGAAATTCTGAAGACACATATGGAGAGGGAAAATACCTTTCATGCATACTTGGTAACTAAAAGGTGTAGTAATTGAATATAAGGAATTTATTTAAATTGGAAACTCATATATATAGTATGTAAGTATAAATGTGAACACAAAAGTAGGAATCATATACACATGATTAAAAGTGCATGCAAGCCACAAATCAACACACATAGAGTAACCACAACACATATAATGGTGAATGACTTTCATAAATATGAATGTGTGGTTTGTATGAAGTGGAAGTGTGAACTATGTCTTATGGATTGTTGTTTTTCTTTTGCTATGTGTGATGGTATGATGTAGAACCTGCTCAAGAGCAAGTTATCCCTTTCCAAGATCAGGACTACCCATTCCAAGAGTAGCAGGAAGGAGGCAAGTGTCCTTGACCACTTTGATCCTATATTAGGATGTTTAGATAGAATTATTGCATTGTCAAGTTAAATATGAAACCCATGCTAGGAAGTTTTCCTAGAATTGCATTACCTTGTTTCCTTGTAGCATTGGGTTGGGATTCAGTTTATCATGTCATTTATTATTATGCATATGCTTAGCCATGCTTAGAATGGGATATTTGGGATATGGGATCATCAGTTTATTATACCATACTCTTGAATGAGATATTGTGAGTTATGTAGAGGTAGGGATCAAGGCAAGTTGGATGTTTTGGTTGTGTGCTGGGTGCACGAGACTTGGGTTTGTATTTAGTACTTGCCTGGATCCTAAGGACCGGTTCATGGAGCATGTAGCCTGGCTTTACCGTGCCAACCACATGCTGAGATGGGGCAGCTTGGCCAATTAATTAGGTGTATTTCCGGCGTAGTATGGGTGTGTTGGATGGTGCGGGGAATAGGTGTCAGCTGGACTACCATACGAACTGCAAGGCTCAAGAGGGGGCCACTGCAGCGGGGTTGGAGCCTCTTGTATGCTGTTAGGGGTGATATCTCAGTGGGCCCACGCTCGTCAGGAATCCCTTTGTAAAGGCTTCGTAGTGATCTCCTGGCTACACACCTGGGAAGTGTGAATGTGGTTCGTAGCCACTGGCATAATGGAGGTTCTTTTAGTCCACCCGGCAACGGGGGATGAAATCACTACATGTGGGTACAGTGGTACAAACTCTGTAGAGTCAAAACTGTCATGACAGCCGTGCTCACGGTCAAGAGCGGCTTGGACTTATTCATGATTAGAGGAGTGATGGTTTTTGGAAGTTGTGGATGTTAAGCGGGGAGCTTAACATTGAAAATGATGTTATGGTTATTTGGTTATGATGATGGGATGGGAGATTGGGACCATTTCACCTGTGTAGTAATGTAGGTGCTTAATAAGCTAAGGTGATAGGTATTAATTGCATAGTGCTTTAACCATGAGTTCAACCTCTCCTTGTTCTAGCCATGCATGACATAATTTTCCCACACTTGCTGAGTACCATCGGTACTCAACCTTGCATATTTTGTTGGTTTATATTGCTGCTCAGGTCAAGATAATGATATGGTGTATAATGACCAAGACTTTGGACCCGAAGAAGGTTTCTAGGTTCCTGGAGACCCCCGGGCAACGCCTGTGATGGAGCCCTCAAGAATAATATTCCGCTGCTAGTTTATTTACTTGTGATGAACTTATTATTGTCCATCGAGACATTTGCTATGTAAGACTTATTTATATTCGACACCTGGCTTGTAATAAATGATGCTTCACTATTTGTCATCACATGTATGAGAAAATGATCCTGGCATACATGTGATATTCACTTGGCTGTTCTTCAGAAAAACCGGGTGTGACAGAAGTGGTATCAGAGCCAAGGTTGCCCGTAGGAACGTGGACCTAGGTAGAAATGGATGTATTTAAGGGCCCTATTTTCTTAAAAACTATTTTACAAGGTGTGTGTTGAAAAGTGTTATTTAATGGAGTCACTTTCTTCATCTTACCCCAACTTTCATTCAAAATAGAATTTTTGTTTAAAAGTTTATCTAACCTAAGTTTAAATGTTTTCTGTTTTAGATGTTTCGCATGATTCGCACCGCTCGCAAGTCCACAGGAGGGAGAGTTCACGTTGTTGCCCTTGCCGAAAGAGAGGAGAGCCGTCCGGTGACGTACCTTTCCTACGGATTGGCAGTAGGAGGCTTGTTGAGCCGTCTCCGACATATGCTCGAAGCCGCCGGCAATATGGGCAAGCTAATCATACACTATAGCTCTACCAGGACCATTCGGGAGAAGCGGGAAGAATGGAGTTCAGAAATGAGGATTATCCATGAAAACCAGTTGCTCAAGATCCACCAATCTCCAGCTTGTCGAGCAACACAGGTCGATGCGGAGAAGGATGTCACCTGGGAGGCAATCACCTGCCAGAGTCACATCTATCGTCGCCACCTGGACAGGACGGAGTACATGTATGTCCTCCAGCGTGAGAGTGGTACCGCGGAGTATAAGTACCCGCCAGTGCAGCAAGGGACTTCCCATGAGCACATGGACTTGTGCTTGGAGGATGCTGCTATGCTCAGCACTCGACTGCAGGAGTGTCAGCAAGAACTTCAGGATGTTCGGGACACCCTGAAGGAAACGGAGGAGTTGCTGCGAGCCTGCTGGAGGGCGAGAGAAAGAGGAGATAGGAATGAACTGTGTGTCACCGTGAATGATACATGGACTCCTGACTCCCCAGATCGCCGGGCGATAAGGCGTCGTCGCACTTCCCCACCAGCAGCCTCCCCACCCAAAGCGGAGTCAGAAGGCAGCCACAATGATGAGGAAGATCACGAGGAGCCAGCTCAGTAATACGAGTAGTGTAGAGTTTTTCCCTTAGTTAGCAAGATGTCAAATAGTCGAGTCGTCACGTTAGATAATGGTGTGTTAATGCTTGGTGTGTGACGTGAGTTGTGGAAGCCATGAGCAATTGTCCACAGCCTCGTCTTCAGATTGTTTTGCTTTGGTGTGTGAACCCACATGAAATAATAGTGCATTTATTTGGTGTGAGATATGAACCCTCATAAAAGTATAACAAAGCCATAACACTTCAAAGTACAAACAAGTGAAAGTAGTGAGATAATACGTAATGATTTAAATTAACATTGGTTGATTATGCCAGATGGCCGGAAGAGGAAAAGGACGTGCTGCCAACCCCGCCAACAACAACGATGAGGCATGCAACCCTCATCTTTCTGGAGGCCAGGACAGGGGTGGTCGCCGTGAAGGAGTTGATCCCCTCCACCAAATGCTGGAGAATCAGAATCAGCTCATCCAGAACTTGACTCAAGTGGTGGCCAACTTGCATCAAGTTCCACCTCCACAAGCTGCACCACGCCAACCATGGTTGAGTGAGTTTCTAGGAACTCAACCTCCAAAGTTTGCAAGTGCTGCTGAACCTCTGGAGGCAGATGATTGGCTTAAGACCATTGAGAGCAAGATGAGGATCATACAGTGCCAAGGGTATGAGAGGGTGCTGTTTGCCTCTCATCAATTGCATGGACCTGCTGCTGATTGGTGGACCGCCTACGTGGCTGCCCATCATGACCCTGATAACATCACTTGGGAAGAGTTCAAGCGTAGCTTCCGCAACCATTACATCCCAAGAGGTGAACTCAAAAACCAGAGGAAGGAGTTTTTGGGACTGCAGCAGGGAAACATGACGGTGAGGGAATACCTCACTAAATTTACTCAACTATCCCGTTATGCCCCACAGGACATAGAGACTGATGAGCAGAAACAAGATTGTTTTGTGGAGGGACTTACCGCGGAGATGCAGTGTGCAATGTCCTCAAATGAGTATGAAATCTTCCAAAAGATGGTGGACAGAGCGTTTGTGGTAGAAAGAAGCTGAAGGCCTTGGAAAATGAGAATAAGAGGAAGGTCGGGTGGTCACATCAGGCCTCAGGGAGCAACACCCGCCCACGTCTGATGCAGCAACCTGCAGGGCAGACGAACCGTGCTGCGGTACCCTACTCGGCACCGAGAGGGTACAACCCGAACTTCAGGCCTCCGGCAGCACCAATACAGCCACAACGTCAGTTCGTACAGCAGACTCGCCCCGCATATCCACCTCGACCAGCAGTACAGGGACCTCCAAACCAACCCCAAGACAGCAAAGGCCAGGCACCTAAGGTTGGGGTGCAATGTTTTAGCTGCGGTGAAGTGGGGCACTACACCCACAAATGCCCAAAGAAGAAGCCCGCACAGCCACAACAGCAGAATGTGATGCGAGGACGGGTGAACTACGTCACTATGGAGGAAGCACAAGAGGCACCCGACGTGGTAGTTGGTAAGTTTCCTGCCAATTTACACATTGCAACCCTGCTGTTTGATTCTGGTGCTACCCACTCGTTCATTGCTCAAGAGTTTGTTAAGAAGCATGACCTAGCAACAACACAAATGAACCATATGCTAGCTGTAAACTCTCCAGGGGGAGAAATAAGGACAAGACAAGTGTGTCCCAAAGTGAACCTAGACATTAATGGGGTGGTATTTACTGCCAACCTCATAGTGATAGATTCACAAGGGATAGATATTATCTTAGGTATGGATTGGTTGACAAAACATAAGGGAATTATCCATTGTTCGACCAGAACGGTGGAACTAACTCACCCTAGTGGCACAAGAGTAAAGTTCATAACAATACACAAGCCTAGGAGGGACATTAAATTAAATCAAGTTGAGGTGAAAGTGGAGGAGATCAGGACCATCAGGGAATATCCAGATGTTTTTCCGGAGGAGTTGCCAGGTATGCCTCCCGATCGTGAAGTGGAATTTGCAATTGAGCTAGTGCTTGGAACAACCCCGATATACAAGAGACCTTATCGGATGGACTCCAAGCAGCTAGAAGAACTCAAGGATCATTTGAGAGAATTGACGGAGAAGGGGTATATTCGCCCTAGTTCCTCACCATGGGGAGCTCCGGTGATATTTGTGCCCAAGAAGGACGGAACCCAAAGATTATGTGTGGATTACCGTGCCTTGAATGAGGTAACCATCAAGAACAAGTACCCATTACCCCGCTTGAAGACTTGTTTGATCAGTTGAGGGGAGCTTGTGTGTTCTCGAAAATTGATCTCAGGTCGGGGTACCACCAACTCAAAATAAGGCAATCTGATATTCCCAAGACAGCTTTCGTATCGCGGTATGGACTGTATGAATACACTGTCATGCCATTCGGGCTAACTAATGCCCCGGCATACTTCATGTATCTCATGAACAAGGTATTCATGGAATATCTGGACAAATTTGTGATGGTTTTCATAGATGACATTCTCATCTTCTCCAAAGATGAAGAACATGAGAAACATCTAAGGTTGGTGTTGCAGAGGCTAAGAGAACACCAACTATATGCCAAGTTGAGCAAGTGTGAGTTTTGGCTGAAGAGAGTTCCCTTCTTAGGACATATAATCTCGGAGGGAGGAATCTCCGTGGATCCTGCCAAAATCGAGGATATACAGAAGTGGAAGACCCCTGAAAATATCGGGGAAGTTCGAAGCTTCTTGGGATTGGCTGGATACTATCGACGGTTTATAGAGGGATTCTCTAAGATCTCGAGACCTCTCACCAAACTGTTGGAGAAGGGAATCACATTCACATGGACGCCGCAGTGCAAAACGAGTTTTCAGGAGTTAAAGGAGAGATTGACAACAGCCCCAGTGCTCGTTATGCCAGATATGCAGAAGAACTTTACGGTGTACTGCGATGCCTCTAGAAACGGGTTGGGATGTGTTCTCATGCAAGAAGGGCATGTCGTGGCTTATGCATCCCGGCAGCTTCGGAAGCACGAGAAGAACTATCCTACACATGACCTAGAACTAGCCGCAGTGGTACACACATTGAAAATTTGGCGGCACTATTTGATGGGGAAGAGGACCGAGATATATACGGATCATAAGAGTTTGAAGTACATATTCACACAGCCAGATCTCAACCTCAGACAAAGGAGATGGTTAGAGCTAATCAATGACTTTGATGTAGGCATCAACTATCATCCTGGGAAAGCAAACGTCGTGGCCGATGCTTTAAGTCGGAAAGTGCAGGTCAACAGGTTGAGCTTGAAGGACATGCCTGCAGAATTGAAGGACGAGGTTATAAGGCTCAATCTATGCCTGGTAAATAGTGGTGAAGCCATCGCCATGGAAGTAGATTCCACACTCGAGCGAGACATACGCGAGGGTCAAAAGAATGACGAGAAGATACAAGAGATCAGACAACTCATCAAGGAAAATAAAGCTCTTGGTTTTAGAGAGGATGAACAAGGAACGGTGTGGCACGGGAAAAGAATCTGTGTGCCAGAAGTAAAGGAGATCCGTGAATTGATTTTGAGGGAGGCTCACGATTCTGACTATTCCATTCATCCTGGGAGTACGAAAATGTACCAGGACCACAAGAGCAGGTATTGGTGGTATGGCATGAAGCGAGATGTCGCGGAACATGTTGCCCTATGTGACACATGTCAGTTGGTGAAAGCAGAACATCAACGACCCGCGGGATTATTGCAACCACTCAAAGTGCTTGAATGGAAATGGGAAGAAATCAGCATGGATTTCATCGTGGGATTGCCTAGGACCCAATCAGGATATGATTCGATATGGGTCATCATTGACAGGCTAACCAAGGTAGCTCACTTCATCCCCGTGAAGGAAATCTACAGCGGATCCAAATTGGCAGAGTTGTACATGTCAAGGATCGTGTGTTACCATGGAGTGCCAAAGAAGATTGTGTCGGATCGAGGGACACAGTTCACCTCAAGGTTCTGGCAGAAGTTGCATGAAACCATGGGAACCCATCTGAATTTCAGCTCTGCCTATCATCCCCAAACTGACGGGCAGACGGAGAGAACCAATCAGATCCTTGAAGATATGCTGAGGGCATGTGCACTCAAAAACAATAGGAGTTGGGGCAAGAACTTACCGTATGCGGAGTTATCCTATAACAACAACTATCAAGCTAGTATGAAGATGTCACCGTTTGAAGCTTTGTACGGTAGGAAGTGCAGAACTCCCCTATTTTGGAACCAAACAGGGGAAAGTAAAGTGTTTGGTCCAGAAGTACTACAAGAAGCCGAGGCGAAGGTGAGGGAAATTCACAACAATTTAAGGATAGCACAGACACGCCAAAAGAGCTATGCCGATGTACGAAGAAGAGAGCTCGTTTTCAACGTGGGAGACTATGTCTATCTTAAGGTGTCCCCTATCAGAGGACTTCGTCGGTTCAAGGTGAAAGGGAAGTTGTCACCTCGATACATCGGACCCTTTCAAGTTTTGGAAAGGAAAGGCGAAGTGGCGTATCAACTAGAGTTACCGGCTCGTCTATCGAATGTGCACGATGTATTCCATGTGTCACAACTCAAGAAATGCCTGAGGACGCCTGAAGAGGTGTTACCCATGAATGAAGTGAACGTAGCTGAGGATTTGTCTTATGCCGAGCAACCATACAAGATTTTGGAGGCAATGGAACGCCTCACCAGAAATAAAAGAATCCGGATGTGCAAGATGCAGTGGAAGCATCACTCAGAAGAGGAAGCCACCTGGGAGCGGGAAGATGAGCTAAAGGCACAATTTCCGGAATTGTTTTCTTAGAACCACCAATCTCGAGGACGAGATTTCTTTTAAGGGGGGTAGAGCTGTAACACCCTAAAAATATTGTTAAGATCCTAAATCATGTTAAGAGGGGAATTTAAAAATTTTTGGACGTGTTGCATGTTTTGTAAAAATCCAAATTCAAACTAGAATTCAAATTAAACTCAAAACAGAAAAGAAATAGAAAAAAAGGAAAACAGAAAAAAACCGGCCAGTGGGCCGAAACCCACCAGCTGGCCCACCCTGCCCCCGCGCCAGCCCGCAGCCGCGCGCCCGCGCTCTCTCTCTCTCAGACAGGTGGGACCCACCTGTCATCCCCAACCCCCGATCGTCCGAAACTCGGACTGTTCACCCGCGCGCGCGCGATCGCAACCGACCGGATTTCCGGCCGAATTCTGGTTCTGGAGGACTCCCACTCGATCTAAACAAACCCGCCGCCCTCCCCCATCTATAAAAACCCCGACCTCGTTCTGTTTTTCCCACGTGATCCGCCGTTTTTACTCCGGTGAGAACCCGAGCCTTCTGCGGCGAATTCTGGCCGATCTAAGCTCAGAAATTCCGATCTAACTCGCTGGTCATGATCCACCGCCTCCGGGGAACCTTGCAGGTGCAGAAAACTCGGTGACTTGCGGTGTAAACACAGCGCCGACGAGCCTCGCCGTGAATTCACCTCGGACCTCGTCGCCGATCACCTTTCAGGACCTCCGAGCTCAAGAAAACCCCCGAGGTGATATCCCCGACCTCCCCTCTACCGATCTATGCCATAAAATCACAGTTCTAGGAAGAATTCTCGAAGATCCGAAAGTCTCCGGCGAGATCGCCGCTTCCCGCCGCCGTGCGCCGTCGGCAGCGCCGCCCGCGCTCGATCAGAGCGACGTGGCCGCTTGTGCGCCGTTTATTTTAAATCGCACGGTAGGGTTTAAATCCCCGCGTACCGGTTCGACGTTATAATCTCAGCCGTCGGTTTAAAATCGGACGGTCCACGTCAGCCCCGCGTTATAAAGACTGGAAATCTTACATGCTACCCCCTGGGGTTCTCGGGAAATAAGAGCTAGCACCGGAAACTTCTGATCTAGCCCCTGGAACTTCAGAAAATCATGTAAATTCATTTAAAAATCAGTTTTAGCCCCTGGACTTAATAAAAATATGGAAAAACTCCTCTGTTATGAGTAGCTAGACCCCTGAAAATTCTTAAAATAATATTATAGACCCTGTAGTGGGGTGAGTTTACTTTTTTAACCCTGTTTGATATTTAAATTAGGAAAATTGAATATGTGGCTAGTGTTTAAAATTTAAAAAGTGGGACAAACATATTGTCATAATTAAATTAAAAACTTTCTCAGTATTTAGAAAACTTTGGAGTGAGATAAAAATATATTTTGGGTTGAAATGAATCTGTTTAATTTATTATTCACATTTAGGGACACATTTTTAAGTAAAGAATTGTTCTGGAAAATACGGAAAATAATTGTAAAATAGTTTACATCAGAGGCAAAGGTCCAAAAATATATTAGTAAATATTTTAGATCAGAACCCATTCTGTTTAGATGATGTATTTTGATATTTTCATAATAAAGCTCACATTTAGGCATAAGAAATAAATCTGAAAATATAGCAACTAGTAAATGATAAAGGGAGTTTCTAAAATCCAAAGAATTCATTTAGGGTTGGTAGAAATTCTGAAGACACATATGGAGAGGGAAAATACCTTTCATGCATATTTGGTAACTAAAAGGTGTAGTAATTGAATATAAGGAATTTATTTAAATTGGAAACTCATATATATAGTATGTAAGTATAAATGTGAACACAAAAGTAGGAATCATATACACATGATTAAAAGTGCATGCAAGCCACAAATCAACACACATAGAGTAACCACAACACATATAATGGTGAATGACTTTCATAAATATGAATGTGTGGTTTGTATGAAGTGGAAGTGTGAACTATGTCTTATGGATTGTTGTTTTTCTTTTGCTATGTGTGATGGTATGATGTAGAACTTGCTCAAGAGCAAGTTATCCCTTTCCAAGATCAGGACTACCCATTCCAAGAGCAGCAGGAAGGAGGCAAGTGTCCTTGACCACTTTGATCCTATATTAGGATGTTTAGATAGAATTATTGCATTGTCAAGTTAAATATGAAACCCATGCTAGGAAGTTTCCCTAGAATTGCATTACCTTGTTTCCTTGTAGCATTGGGTTGGGATTCAGTTTATCATGTCATTTATTACTATGCATATGCTTAGCCATGCTTAGAATGGGATATTTGGGATATGGGATCATCAGTTTATTATACCATACTCTTGAATGAGATATTGTGAGTTATGTAGAGGTAGGGATCAAGGCAAGTTGGATGTTTTGGTTGTGTGCTGGGTGCACGAGACTTGGGTTTGTGTTTAGTACTTGCCTGGATCCTAAGGACCGGTTCATAGAGCATGTAACCTGGCTTTACCGTGCCAACCACATGCTGAGATGGGGCAGCTTGGCCAATTAATTAGGTGTATTTCCGGCGTAGTTTGGGTGTGTTGGATGGTGCGGGGAATAGGTGTCAGCTGGACTACCATACGAACCGCAAGGCTCAAGAGGGGGCCACTGCAGCGGGGTTGGAGCCTCTTGTATGCTGTTAGGGGTGAAACCTCAGTGGGCCCACGCTCGTCGGGAATCCCTTTGTAAAGGCTTCGTAGTGATCTCCTGGCTACACACCTAGGAAGTGTGAATGTGGTTCGTAGCCACTGGCATAATGGAGGTTCTTTTAGTCCACCCGGCAATGGGGGATGAAATCACTACATGTGGGTACAGTGGTACAAACTCTGCAGAGTTAAAACTGTCATGACAGCCGTGCTCACGGTCAAGAGCGGCTTGGACTTATTCATGATTAGAGGAGTGATGGTTTTTGGAAGTTGTGGATGTTAAGCGGGGAGCTTAACATTGAAAATGATGTTATGGTTATTTGGTTATGATGATGGGATGGGAGATTGGGACCATTTCACCTGTGTAGTAATGTAGGTGCTTAATAAGCTAAGGTGATATGTATTAATTGCATAGTGCTTTAACCATGAGTTCAACCTCTCCTTGTTCTAGCCATGCATGACATAATTTTCCCACACTTGCTGAGTACCATCGGTACTCAACCTTGCATATTTTGTTGGTTTATATTGCTGCTCAGGTCAAGATAATGATATGGTGTATAATGACCAAGACTTTGGACCCGAAGAAGGTTTCTAGGTTCATGGAGACCCCCGGGCAACGCCTGTGATGGAGCCCTCAAGAATAATATTCCGCTGCTAGTTTATTTACTTGTGATAAACTTATTATTGTCCATCGAGACATTTGCTATGTAAGACTTATTTATATTCGACACCTGGCTTGTAATAAATGATGCTTCACTATTTGTCATCACATGTATGAGAAAATGATCCTGGCATACATGTGATATTCACTTGGTTGTTCTTCGGAAAAACCGGGTGTGACATAGCAAGCGCATCCGAAAACTCGATGGTGATCATAAAGAGGATTAGTGCCATATAGAGCAAAGTAGGGGGTGGAGGCACGAATCGCTTTGGTGGGAAGACGATTGATCAGAAGTGTGGCGGTATGTAGAGCCTCCACCCAGTATCGGGCTGGAATAGATGCCTGGAACATCAGGGAGCGTATGACATCATTAATGGTGCGAATCATGCGCTCTGCCTTGCCGTTTTGAGGAGAGGTATACGGACAAGACATGCGTAGCTGTACCCCATGTGCGGAGAGAAAATTACGAATAGCAGAGTTATCAAACTCACGTATGTTATCGCACTGGACAGCTCGAATGGTACGCCCGAATTGAGTAGAAATCCAAACGAAGAAGTGAGAAAGAGTGACGAAAGTCTCAGACTTCAATCGTAATGGAAAAGTCCAGGAGAAGTGAGAAAAATCATCAATTATCACCAAATAGTAATTAAAGCCCGATATACTGGAAATGGGAGATGTCCACAAATCACAATGTATAAGATCAAATGAGTGCTTAACATGATTCACATATGTGTGAAAAGGGAGGCGAATATGGCGACCAAGCTGACAGGCATGACATAGGGAGTCATGTGTACCCCTAGAACACGAGATAACTGAGCTACTGGACAGCTTTGACATAGCATCTGCACCAGGGTGGCCAAGCCGGCGATGCCAGGTGGTAGATGAAGTTGTCGTAGTCAAAGCAAATGGCGGTGATGCAGCGGAAGTAGGAAGCCGAAGTGTGTATAGGGGCCCCGAGCTATCACATCGGAAAAGAGGTCGTCGGGTGAAAAGATCCTTCACAGACAAACCAAAAGGATCAAATTCAATGGAAACATTATTGTCAGTGGTAAAACGGCGAACAGAAAGTAAGTTCTGAATGATATCCTGAGCAACAAGAATGTTTTTAAGCTGGAAAGTACCCGGAAGACCGGAATCACCTACTGAGGTGACCGGAAGAACGAACCCATTTCCAACAACGATAGATGAAGGAAAAGAGGGATTGGGAGGATGGGTGGAAGAGAGTATACCGGAATTAGGAGTGGTATGATATGATGCTCCGGAATCAACTACCCAGTCGGCACCTGGTGGTGTAAGGTGCATGGTGCTGAAGGAGGAAGCAAGCGACTGTCGATCCCACGTCGACGGTGGCTCCTGAAGGGGTGCCGATGGCTCCGAGTTCCCAACAGGGTAGTCAGTGCCTCCGTAGGTCGGGGCTGACTGTCCGCCTGAAGAGTATCCAGGCCCACTATAGGCCTGAGCTATCGGCCTACAAGCACTGTGGGCTGGTCCACTGTAGCCGAGGGTAGCCGTGAAAGCCGGCTGAGGACATGGTGGTCGTGGAGGCTGAGAACCTGGGGACGGTCCAGGCCACATGTAGATCTGGCTAGTCCACGGGTTGTAGGGTGTGGTCCAGGGTGCACCTCCCTGGCCGGTACCACCACTACTACCAGTAGTTGAAGCCGTGGGGGTGCTGCCTGCACTGCTGCCACCACGGCCGCCGTTCTTTCCTCGGCGACGACGGTTTCCACCTCCTGTACTGGTAGGAGTAGAAGGTGGACGTGACGATGGTCCACCAGTCGCCGGTAAGGGTGGACGAGGGGACTGCCCGGAGCCAGAGAAAGCTGTGGCAGATCCGGAGCCAGTAGAGCCTCCTGCAGTGATCTCTTCAAGTTCAAGATCAGACCATACCTTCACGAAGGTAGGTAGTGGCTCCAGTCGAAGTAGCCATGTCCGTAGGTGACAATAGCGCTCGTTCAGGCCCTGAAGGACCCGAAGGACGAGCGCTGTCGGTGACCGGCTCACCAAGGTCACGTAGGGCATCCGCCATGCCCTTCATCTCCCGACAATAGGTGGAGATGGAACAATCACCCTGGACAGTGTTCTGGAACTGAGTGCTGATGTGAAGGGCTCGAGTCACACGGTTCCCTAGAAACCGTTGCTCGAGGACTAGCCAGGCCTGTCGAGCAGTACCGCTACCGCACTGCCTGACGATGTCCTGTAGCTCCTCTGTCGGGGAGCCAAGGATCCAGGATAGTACCAGGTTGTCCATGCTGATCCAGGACACCTGTACTGAAGACTCGTCCTGGAGGATGTGGTCATCGAGGCAGTAGCGCCTCAGCGTGAGGAGCACCATATCACGCAACCAGGCATATGAGGTGGACTCGGAACTGAGAACAACCAGCACGAGCGTCCGTATGTTCTGAATCCCTGCGGCCTGTGCATGAAGAGCGGCCACAAGCGAAGTCTAGTACGTACCAGCGTCCGAGGGAGGCTCATGGATAGCACTCGTTGATCGGCGAGCACTCTCCTTAAGTTGGTGGGATAGTGATGCCACGGAGGCACGCTCCTGCTCTAGGGCAAGGGCGAGTGCCCGCTCGAGTTTGCGAGAAGCGGCCAGTGCTGCGACGGTGTCAGATGTCTCCGCAGTGTCGGTGCCGTAGGAAGAAGTTGTGTTCTCCGCAGTAGCACCGGCGGCTGGGAACGGAATCGGCGGGATCGCCGTGGTGCTCCCGTCGATGTCGAGGCCGGTGGCGTCCTGTAGTGCGGAGATACCTGCCATGAAGGTAACAGCAGTGGTGGGGTTGCTGGAGGTACCGACGAGGGGTTCACCGGCGGCTGGACCGGTTCTCGAGAAGGAGGGGGCGGCTGCAGAACCAGCAGCGAGGGGCCTGGGGGTTGTGGCACCTCCTAAGAAGGCGGCGCCCCCTCCAGAGGCTGCTGTTCCTCCAGTTTCAGCAGTCCAGAGGGTGGCGCCCCCTCCAGTGGGGCCGGCAGACCCCCTAGGGGCGGCGGCGGAGCACCCAGGGGCAGCGGCGGCCCAGGCGGGCCAGGGGGCGGCACTCCCTCCAGGGGGGCCGGCGGACTCCCCAGGGGCGGAGCACCCAGGGTGGCTGTGACGCCCTCAATTCTGTGGAAAACCACGGAACCGAGAACTAATGCATATGTGTGCCCAGGATGTTCACCACACATACACATACGTTCCACAAACTGAATTCAGATTATATATTACCACGAATAACAGAGTTTATTACAATTCCTCATGAGTCTTGGACTCATGCTCACAGCGGAAGTCTTTATTTCTACGCAGCGGAAATCTTTATTTAAATGCGGAAGCAAAAACTAATGCGGAAGCAAAACTAAGCAGAAGTGGCTTCATCTCTACTCCCTCCACAGGCAAGGTTGAGAACAGATCACACGCCATAATGTCCCACTTGATCTTCATAATAGGTTTCTCCTGCTGCTGATGAAGAAATAATAATGCAAGGTTGAGTACAATGATGTACTCAGCAAGTGCGGGAATAACACATGATATGCAGCTCATAAACAAGGTAGGTAATAAAAGGCTTATTTGCAGAAAAGCAGATTTATAAAAGCGCGATAAAACAGCAACTTAACTTTAGATGAATGTAATCCCAGCATGTGTTAAATTACCAACATACCTCCATCGCTTTCCTTGTTCCATCCGAACATTAACCAATCTTTTATTCATACTCACGAATACCTCCTCGTATTCGCTACCATCTCACCTCATAAAACAACCACATCTCACACCGAGACCAATCTCATGTCATGACCCATCAGTCATGCAACCATCTTGTCTCCCGGACTCGACAGTTCTAAACCAATAACCATAACCGATAACCAGAACCAAGAACCTTCCCAATAACCATTCCAATAACCATCCCAGTAATCATCCCATCTAATCATGGCAGTTTAGCCCGGTGCTCGTAACCGTAAGCTCGGCTATCATGATAGTTTTAATAACTCTGCAGAGTTTGTACCTCTTTACCCACAAGTTTGTGATTTCGTCACCCGTCGGCGACTGCAGAACCTCCATTATACCAGTACACATCCGTCGGTGTATGGTCAAGAGATCACAAAATAGCCTTTACAAAGGGGTTACTAGATGTATGGACTCACTAAGATTTCACCCGCAGGCTAGAATCTCCAATTCTCCCACCCACGGGCCCCCTCTTGTGCCATGCAGTTCCCAGGGCAGTCCTCACTCGACTCCCATTCCACGTGCCTTCCACAGTCCATAACACTCTAGCAACTTACCTAATTACGCAGCTAAGCCGCACCCATAATTGGCCTTGTGGTGGCACTGTTATCCTGGCATGTGCATGCATGAACCGGTCCTTAGATCTACGGCAAGTAAAACCACCATCTCATGCTACCTCATTCACAAACCCAGGCTTGCCTAGATCTCCCTCCGATCCATGTCCATTATTAACATCAGTTTCTCATTATCATTACGAGTGCAGTTAGCTAGACACATCTATCTCGCTTCCCAATCCCATAGACTCAGCGAAGCATAAAGCAAAAACCATACCCGACTCATAAACTTCCCAGGCGACAAGGATGGTTTAATCAAACTAGTAAACTCCTATAAAAAGGGTTTCCCATCATGTTTTGACTCAGCACACACACCTTTTTGCAAAACAAAACAGTTTTACCCAAAACATAGGATCAACATGGTCAAGGAGCACTTGCCTTGTTCTTGCGGTTCCGGTTGTTCTTGATTCTCAAAACCTTGTTGCTGCAGCCCGTCGTAGACAGCTTCCTGAGTTTGTCCTGCTATGTAGGATTCTCGTGCACACAAATTCACAGCAATCAATATCATGCACAAAGCCTAAACTAGATGCGATGATGCACATGCATGCTATCCTACGATTAGTTCTATTAGATTGATCTGGTGTTCTTGCATGGCTTGCATGGTCAGAGGTGTTCAGATCAAAGATGAACGTGGCGATGATCTTGTCTTTAGATCAAACTGATCATCGAGTGTTCTGCCCACGAGAAAGCTTCTGTTCGAAAGGAATTGAAGAACAGATGCAAGAGATGAACACCATGATGTCGTAAGGTGGTATTGAAGTCCTACCTCACGCTCTTCTTGTCTTCGAGGTCCTCCTCAGACCGCTTGGTTTTCCTCTGATGATCTCCCTTGTTGTGTTTCGGCGATGTTTTGCTCGGCGAGTTAGGGCTAGGGCTCTAAGTCGTCGGCTCAGGAGTCGAAAGAGAAGTTCGTGGTTTCGGTCAGAGGTTTTGGGTTCTATTTATAATTGGGAAGAGAAGAGTTCTAATCTGATCGGATCCCGAATAAGAGTCTTATTCAGATCTTTGTTAGATCCTGACGTCTTATCTTCGGTAACCATCGTGGATTTTAGATCAGTTTCTGTTGCGTACCGGTGTCCTTACGCGTAACAACTGCTCCAAAACTCGTTACCTCCCTGATGACGAGCTCCGGAAGCTCCACGTGTCCTCCGGGCCTGGTATCTCTTCTCCCACAGAGACGAGCTCCGGTCGTGCCGCGTGTCAATCGATCGAGACCTCCCTCTTCTTCGGAGGTGAGCTCCGCGCACGCCACGTGTGGGTGCCGGTCTTTCCGCCTTTCCCTCCCTCAGGGACATGCCCCGAGGTCGACACGTGTTTAGCAGCGACGGACCTCTGGAGATAAGCTCCGGTGGCGACACGTGTTCAATAGATCCGGACTTCTCGGAGATGGGCTCCGGAATTGACACGTATCCCCCGCGAATGGTCCTCTGATTTCCGCGAGGACTAGCTCCGAGGATGACACGTGTCCTATAAAAAATGCCTTTGCTTCTTCCGCAGCGGCTAGGCTCCGCGGTAGCACGTGTCCCACGGGGTCGGACCTCTTTCCAATTGCGGAGGTGACCCCCGAGCCTGCCACGTAGCTAGTTTAGCGGCGGACCTCTCCCAATTTCTCGGGAATGAGCTCCGAACACGCCACGTGGTTTGCTGGCCGTGGAAATTGCCTTCGGTGCTCTCGGAGAGCTTTATTGGCTATCCTTTTGGTACTTGTCTCTGTTTCTACTCTTCTTAAAATGTTTTTCTTCTTCATAAAATATGAACATATGCTGACATCCGAAATGAGGGTGTCACAAATCTACCCCCCTTAAATTGAATCTCGCCCTCGAGATTCGTTAGTAGAAAATAGATGGGGAAATTCTTCCTTGATATCCTCTTCACGTTCCCATGTGGCTTCAGCTTCAGTGTGATGGCTCCATTGTACCCTGCACCATCGAATCACCTTGTTTCGGGTGACCCTTTCCTTTACGTCCAAGATTCGGACAGGGTGTTCTGCGTAAGTTAGGTCCTCTTGAAGTTTAAGTTCTCCCATTGACACTTGTTCTTCTGGTACTCTTAAGCACTTCTTGAGCTGGGATATATGAAACACGTCATGTACATCGGAGAGGTGGTTTGGGAGCTCTAGTTGGTAGGCTACTTCTCCTCGCTTACCCAAAATCTTAAATGGTCCGATGTAGCGAGGCGCTAGTTTGCCTTTGACGTTAAAACGTCGTTGGCCTCGGATAGGCGATACCTTAAGGTATACGAAGTCTCCAATTTCAAAGGTCAACTTTCTACGCCTATTGTCCGCATAGCCTTTCTGTCGTGACTAAGCAGCCTTTAAGTTTTCCCGTATCGTTTGGACTTGCTTTTCAGCCTCTTGTAGTACTTCAGGTCCAAACACCTGGTTTTCTCCAGTCTCGCTCCAGAACAGCGGCGTTCTACACCGTCTGGCATATAAGGCTTCGAAAGGCGACATCTTCAAGCTAGCTTGATAGCTGTTGTTATAGGAGAACTCGGCATACGGTAAACTCCTATCCCAACTACGCCCATGTTTCAAGGCGCAAGCTCTCAGCATGTCCTCCAAAATTTGGTTTGTCCTCTCGGTTTGCCCATCTGTTTGTGGGTGATAGGCGGAGCTAAAATCCAGTCGTGTACCCATGGCTTTCTGCAACTTCCTCCAGAATCTAGAGGTAAACTGAGAACCTTGATCTGAGATTATCCTCTTCGGAATTCCATGACGGCACACGATCTGCTCCATGTACAACTCTGCCAACTGTGTAACGTTGTAACTGGTCTTTACCGGAAGAAAATGGGCGGTTTTCGTCAACCGGTCCACAATGACCCAGATGGAGTCGTATCCTGACTGAGTTCGTGGCAATCCGACAATAAAGTCCATACTGATGTCCTCCCATTTCCATTCAGGTATTTTCAAAGGTTGCAACAATCCAGCGGGTTTTTTGATGTTCGGCTTTTACCCGTTGGCATGTGTCGCATAGGGCAACGTATTCGGCTATATCCCTCTTCATACCATCTCACCAATAGCGAGTTTTCAAATCCTTGTACATTTTGGTGCTCCCTGGGTGTATGGAATAGGGTGAATCATGTGCCTCCTTCAATATCATGTCGCGAAGGTGTTTTATGTTTGGCACACAAATCCTTTTTTCTAGCCAAAGCGTACCCTTTTCATCCTCCTTGAAATCCTTTTCTATCCCTTGTCGGATTCTTTCTTTGATCTCCTTGATCCCCTCGTCCGTTGCTTGTCCCTTTCTTATTTCTTGCTCCAATGAGGAGTGGATTTCCATCATTTCCATGTTATTCAAGAATCTGAGGTGTAACTGTTCGAACTCCTTATGTAGTTCAGGTGGTAGCTCCCGAACCGTGAGTTGGTGGCATGCTCCCTTTCTGCTCAATGCGTCAGCGACCACATTGGCCTTCCCGGGGTGGTATTTGATTCCTACATCATAATCCTTGATGAGTTCTAACCATCGACTTTGCCTCAAATTCAAGTCCGTTTGTGTAAATATGTACTTGAGGCTTTTATGATCTGTATAGATCTCACATCGATGACCAAGGATATAATGTCTCCAAATCTTCAATGCATGCACCACTGCTGCTAACTCCAAATCGTGTGTAGGATAGTTAAGCTCGTGCTTCTTTAATTGTCGTGAGGCATAGGCTACCACTTTCCCTTCCTGCATGAGCACACATCCGAGCCCTTGTCTGGATGCGTCACAATATATGTCGAAGCTCTTGCTTACGTCTGGCAATACCAGAACTGGTGCTGTGGTTAGCCTTTTCTTGAGTTCCTCAAAACTTTCTTGGCAGGCTTGTGTCCATTGAAAGACCTTTCCCTTCATTAGCATCTCCGTCATAGGTTTTGCTATCTTAGAGAAGTCTTTAATGAAGCGACGATAGTATCCTGCCATTCCAAGGAAACTTCGAATATCCCTCACGCTCTTCGGTTGGTCCCACTTTAGAATATCCCTCACCTTTCCAGGATCAACCGATACCCCTTCCTTGGAGATGATGTGGCCTAGGAAAGATATTTCCTTTAGCCAAAATTGGCACTTGTTGAGCTTGGCATACAACTGATGCTCGCGCAACTTCTGCAAGGTCAATCTCAGATGTTCTTCATGCTCCTCCTTACTTTTTGAATACACCATAATGTCATCGATGAAAACTACGACGAACTTGTCCAAGTACTCCATGAAAACCTTATTCATATGGTACATAAAGTATGCGGGTGCATTCGTCAATCCAAAAGACATAACGGTATATTCATATGAACCATACCGCGTCCAAAAGGCTGTCTTAGGTATATCAGAGGGCTTAATCTTCAGCTGGAAATATCCCGACCGAAGATCAATCTTGGAGAACACTTGGGCTCCTTTCATTTGATCGAACAGGTCCTCTATACGGGGCAGAGGGTATTTATTCTTGATTGTTACCTCGTTGAGAGACCTGTAGTCCACGCACATTCTTTGGGTTCCGTCCTTCTTGTCCACGAAGAGTACCGGGGCTCCCCATGGTGACGAACTTGGACGGATAAAACCCTTCTCCAACTGTTCTTGAATTTGCTTCTTTAGTTCAACTAACTCGTTGACGGGCATCCTATATGGTCTCTTAGCTATGGGTGCAGTTCCAAGTACCAAATCTATGGCAAACTCAATATCCCGGTCAGGTGGCATACCTGGAAGTTTCTTCCGGGAATACATCCGAAAATTCCTGAACCACTGGAATGTTGTCCAATGCTACTCCTTCAACATGGTTCAGATCCGCCCGTTCGCTTGCTTGCTGGGCTGACTCAAACTCGACACGGATACCGTGTTCGTTCGTCAACTGCACGCTTCTCTCAGCACATTGGATTACCCCTTTGTGCTTGCTTAACCAGTCCATTCCGAGTATGATGTCAATTCCGTGGGAGTCCAAAACAATAAGGTTGGCAAGGAAGTCTACCCCCCTTATTTTAAGGCTTACTTTAGGACATACTATATTAGTCCTCATTTCTCCTCTGGGAGAATTAACTAACATAGCACATTCTAAGTGGGATACGGGTAGATGATGCTTGGCAACATATTTGGATGATATGAAGGAATGTGATGCTCCGGAATCAAATAAAATGGTGGCTGGGTTGGAGTTGGCAAGGAACATACCAATTGCGACGTCCTCAGCCTGTTGTGCTTCCTCAGCAGTGACATGGTTAACATGGCCACGAGCATAGCTCTGCGGTCCACGGTTCCCTTGGTGGTCCCCTCCGTTTGGTCGCTGGTTCTGCTTGGGCACGTTACCTTGCTGTCCAGGGCCTCTCTTCGGGCACTGGATAGCGAAGTGGCCTACTTCCCCGCATGCAAAGCATGCCCTGTTGCCTACGGCAGCAGGTGCGTTGCGGCGGGGGTTTTGAACAGGAGCGCCATTGTTAGGCCGGGGCGCAGGAGGCATGGGCACACGAGGTGCCGGTGCAACGAGCCGTTGCTGTGGTGGCTGACCAGGGCGGTACGTAGGAGTGGTCGATCCATACTGCGGTGCAGGGGGCATGTATCTAGGTCGTACGTTGCTCCCTTGGGGCTGGTATGGGATCTTCCTTTTGCACTCGCGCTCGATCTCTCGGATCTTGTTTTCCACCACAATAGCCTTATCAACCAGCTTCTGGAAGCTTACGTAGTCATTGTTGAGGAGCTGAACTTGGATCTCATTGTTCAACCCTCTCATGAACAGGTACTGCTTCCTCTGATCTGAGTTGACATCTTCGGGGGCATACCGGGACAGTTGTATGAACTTGTTGAGGTATTCGTTCACACTCTTCTGCCCTTGGCGGAGACCTTCAAACTCCTGCCTCTTGAGCATCATTACGCCAACAGGGATGTAGTGGGAGCTGAAACTTTCCTTGAACTCAGTCCAAGTGATTGTCTCCGGGTTGGCATGGGCGTTGCTCAAGGCATCCCACCAGTCAGCAGCTGCTCCCATCAGTTGGTGCGACGCAAAGAGAACCTTCTCTCGGTCGTTGCACTGTACAATGGCAAGCTTCTTCTCCATGGATTTCAACCAATCATCGGCCTCCATTGGATCGCTTGCTTGAGCAAAGGTGGGTGGTCGAGTCCCCATGAACTCTCCCAACCTGTTATGAGCCGGCGGTGGTGGTGGTGGTGGTGCCGGAACGGGGTGTTGGTTGGCCTGCAACTGACCCAAAGTTTGGATCATAGTTTGCATAAGCTGGTTTTGCATGGCCATCAACCTTTCTAGGTTGTTTTCGCCAGCTCCAGGGTTAGCAGGAACTTCTTCGTGGTCATCTTCCTGGACGTTCCTTCGGCTGGCGTTTCCTCTCACCATCTGTGAGAGAGAACGAAATAGAATAGAAGATTAGAAGGTTAGATAGGTACTTTAAACTATATGCATCAAGGGGAGTTGGACTATATATATTAGTCCTTATGAGGATGTGATCAAGTGCCGAAGCATTTCACTCCTCTTTCTTCTTACGTGTGGATATGGGCAACGTTGTTGAGACGTCCCACAACTCACACTAAGCGCATATTCACAAATAATCGTCACAAGGGCCCACTCAACTCCTATTCAAGGATGGTTTCCTATGTCAGGGTGGTTTCAAGACCAATCTAATCTATTCATCCTAGGATGCTTCCTTTGGTCCGCGTAGCTTCTATTTAGGGGTATAACTTGCTGTTAACCCGTGATTCTAATATCAACCTAAGGTTTCTATCTAAGCGTGTAACCTACTGTCAACCCGTGGCTCTGATACCAATCTGTGACGCCCTCAATTCTGTGGAAAACCACGGAACCGAGAACTAATGCATATGTGTGCCCAGGATGTTCACCACACATACACATACGTTCCACAAACTGAATTCAGATTATATATTACCACGAATAATAGAGTTTATTACAATTCCTCATGAGTCTTGGACTCATGCTCACAGCGGAAGTCTTTATTTCTACGCAGCGGAAATCTTTATTTAAATGCGGAAGCAAAAATTAATGCGGAAGCAAAACTAAGCAGAAGTGGCTTCATCTCTACTCCCTCCACAGGCAAGGTTGAGAACAGATCACACGCCATAATGTCCCACTTGATCTTCATAATAGGTTTCTCCTGCTACTGATGAAGAAATAATAATGCAAGGGTGAGTACAATGATGTACTCAGCAAGTGCGGGAATAACACATGATATGCAGCTCATAAACAAGGTAGGTAATAAAAGGCTTATTTGCAGAAAAGCAGATTTATAAAAGCGCAATAAAACAGCAACTTAACTTTAGATGAATGTAATCCCAGCATGTGTTAAATTACCAACATACCTCCATCGCTTTCCTTGTTCCATCCGAACATTAACCAATCTTTTATTCATACTCACGAATACCTCCTCGTATTCGCTACCATCTCACCTCATAAAACAACCACATCTCACACCGAGACCAATCTCATGTCATGACCCATCAGTCATGCAACCATCTTATCTCCCGGACTCAACAGTTCTAAACCAATAACCATAATCGATAACCATAACCAAGAACCTTCCCAATAACCATTCCAATAACCATCCCAGTAATCATCCCATCTAATCATGGCAGTTTAGCCAGGTGCTCGTAACCGTAAGCTCGGCTATCATGATAGTTTTAATAACTCTGCAGAGTTTGTACCTCTTTACCCACAAGTTTGTGATTTCGTCACCCGTCGGCAACTGCAGAACCTCCATTATACCAGTACACATCCGTCGGTGTATGGTCAAGAGATCACAAAATAGCCTTTACAAAGGGGTTACTAGATGTATGGACTCACTAAGGTTTCACCGGCAGGCTAGAATCTCCAATTCTCCCACCCACGGGCCCCCTCTTGTGCCATGCAGTTCCCAGGGCAGTCCTCACTCGACTCCCATTCCCCGCGCCTTCCACAGTCCATAACACTCTAGCAACTTACCTAATTACTCAGCTAAGCCGCACCCATACTTGGCCTTGTGGTGGCACTGTTATCCTGGCATGTGCATGCATGAACCGGTCCTTAGATCTACGGCAAGTAAAACCACCATCTCATGCTACCTCATTCACAAACCCAGGCTTGCCTAGATCTCCCTCCGATCCATGTCCATTATTAACATCAGTTTCTCATTATCATTACGAGTGCAGTTAGCTAGACACATCTATCTCGCTTCCCAATCCCATAGACTCAGAGAAGCATAAAGCAAAAACCATACCCGACTCATAAACTTCCCAGGCGACAAGGATGGTTTAATCAAACTAGTAAACTCCTATAAAAAGGGTTTCCCATCATGTTTTGACTCAGCACACACACCTTTTTGCAAAACAAAACAGTTTTACCCAAATCATAGGATCAACATGGTCAAGGAGCACTTGCCTTGTTCTTGCGGTTCCGGTTGTTCTTGATTCTCAAAACCTTGTTGCTGCAGCCCGTCGTAGACAGCTTCCTGAGTTTGTCCTGCTATGTAGGATTCTCGTGCACACAAATTCACAGCAATCAATATCATGCACAAACCCTAAACTAGATGCGATGATGCACATGCATGCTATCCTACGATTAGTTCTATTAGATTGATCTGGTGTTCTTGCATGGCTTGCATGGTCAGAGGTGTTCAGATCAAAGATGAACGTGGCGATGATCTTGTCTTTAGATCAAACTGATCATCGAGTGTTCTGCCCACGAGAAAGCTTCTGTTCGAAAGGAATTGAAGAACAGATGCAAGAGATGAACACCATGATGTCGTAAGGTGGTATTGAAGTCCTACCTCATGCTCTTCTTGTCTTCGAGGTCCTCCTTGGACCGCTTGGTTCTCCTCTGATGATCTCCCTTGTTGTGTTTCGGCGATGTTTTGCTCGGCGAGTTAGGGCTAGGGCTCTAAGTCGTCGGCTCAGGAGTCGAAAGAGAAGTTCGTGGTTTCGGCCAGAGGTTTTGGGTTCTATTTATAATTGGGAAGAGAAGAGTTCTAATCTGATCGGATCCCGAATAAGAGTCTTATTCAGATCTTTCTTAGATCCTGACGTCTTATCTTCGGTAACCATCGTGGATTTTAGATTGGTTTCTGTTGCGTACCGGTGTCCTTACGCGTAACAACTGCTCCAAAACTCGTTACCTCCCTGATGACGAGCTCCGGAAGCTCCACGTGTCCTCCGGGCCTGGTATCTCTTCTCCCACAGAGACGAGCTCCGGTCGTGCCGCATGTCAATCGATCGAGACCTCCCTCTTCTTCGGAGGTGAGCTCCGCGCACGCCACGGGTGGGTGCCGGTCTTTCCGCCTTTTCCTCCCTCAGGGACATGCCCCGAGGTCGACACGTGTTTAGCAGCGACGGACCTCCGGAGATAAGCTCCGGTGGCGACACGTGTTCAATAGATCCGGACTTCTCGGAGATGGGCTCCGGAATTGGCACGTATCCCCCGCGAATGGTCCTCTGATTTCCGCGAGGACTAGCTCTGAGGATGACACGTGTCCTATAAAAAATGCCTTTGCTTCTTCCGCAGCGGCTAGGCTCCGCGGTAGCACGTGTCCCACGGGGTCGGACCTCTTTCCAATTGCAGAGGTGACCCCCGAGCCTGCCACGTAGCTAGTTTAGCGGCGGACCTCTCCCAATTTCTCGGGAATGAGCTCCGAACACGCCACGTGGTTTGCTGGCCGTGGAAATTGCCTTCGGTGCTCTCGGAGAGCTTTATTGGCTATCCTTTTGGTACTTGTCTCTGTTTCTACTCTTCTTAAAATGTTTTTCTTCTTCATAAAATATGAACATATGCTGACATCCGAGGTGAGGGTGTCACAGTGGCGGCGGCCCAGGCAGGGGAGGTGACGCCCCCCCCCCCCCCCCCCGTGCGCGCGCAGCCCCCATCCGTGTGGGGGCGGCCCGAATCCGGGCAAAGCCGCCCCGATCCAGGGCGCGGCGGCCCCGGATCCGGAGATGGTGGCGGCGGCAGCCCCTCCCCGCGCCCAGGGTGGGGTGGCGGCGGCCCCTGCCTCCGCGCGCTGTCCTCCAGAGGAGGCGGCGCCCCCCCTGCGTGCGCAGCCCAGATCCGGCGGCTGGCGGCGCACCAGGGGCGGCGGTGGTTCTGGCGGCGGTAGCCCAGGGTGGGGTGGTGGCGGCGTGCGCCCAGGGCTGCTGCGGCGGCGGGTGGCCCATTAGGATTAGGGTTAGCCCTAATCCTAATTATTCCTAGCTAATGATACCATGAAAGAGGGCTAATGATAATTGTATTGAGATGATGGGAAAGCTGGACTACAGGTGTGATTATATAGAGGGATTAGGAGGGGAGAAAAGACTAAACTAGCCCTAACCCTAATCCCTCTCTAATGACTAATATACCCCTGTGTCACACCCCTAATTACAGTGTCTAACACTTTGAACAAGTGGTATATGAGCTTAAAATCTCTCAAATTTTGGAACTTAAACTCTTTAATACCTGAGGACTGCAATGGTCATCTCACATATATGCTTTTGGACCATCTGAACATGAATGCTTTGCAAGGGTTCAAAAATGGGGTTTAAACTTCCCTCCCCTCTACTCATAGAGAATGTGCATATGAGCTAGATTTTGGGAAGTGAAATCCTTTCTCGGGTTAACATGTGTTCCACAGGAGTTAAAGAAGATTTTTGCTCTTCCCACATGTCCATGTTTGAGTTTATCATTTCATGTGACATAACTTAAGTCCTTCCCTTGTCCTAACATGTTTGAATTCAGCATGACTCAACATGATCATAGTCCATTCCCCTTTTTGCTCACCCTCAAATCAGAAAGTTGCAATCATAATTCTCCTCACCTTCAACTGTGTGAGGTTCCATGTGTGTTCAAAAATTTGGCAGCACTTTGAGGCGAGCATTTGAGACTAAAGAACTTAATTTTTGTTCTTTCTCATGTACATGTATGATTACACATGAGTTTAGCTCCACCTTGATCCAACACCTTCAAAGGCATGCTTGAACCCATGTGGTTGCACCTCATGTATACCATCCCATGTAAGAAAGTTTTTGTAAGTCCCATTTTTCATGAACCAGAAACACGATGACGTTCAATCACCCGTTTCTTTGCATTCATGTTTCTGGGACTTTTACATTCCTCCCCCCTTAAAAAGAATCTCGTCCCGAGATTCCAATAGGAGAACGAGACGGGAGAGGTAATGCCAAGTGGTATGACGATAAAACTTCCGGATAGTTCATGCGGAGGTAATCTTTGCTCTCCACGTTGTTTCTTCCATGGTATGATTCCCCACAGCACCTGGTAAAATCTTAATATCTGATTCCAGGTGTTCCGGATTCTTCTCATCGATAGTCTGAACCGGTCGCTCGGTGTAGGGACGATCCGGCTTCAACTAGTCAAGTTCTCCGGTGTGGACGGCAATGGTAGCTTTAAGCCACTTCCATAGCTGTGACATATGAAATATGTCGTGAACACCAGCAAAGTTTGCCGGTAATCCCAGCCGGTAAGCTACGGGTCCACACATCTCCGTCATAACAAGTGGATCTAAGGCTCGAGGAGCAAAATCCCCCCTTTACATCGGATCGGTGAATTCTTTTCATCGGAGACACGCAAGGACAACGTGTTCTCCTCCGTCGATATGCAACGGTCTATGCCTTTGACCATCGTGACTTTTCTTTCGGGATTGAATAGCCTCCAAGTTCGCTTCTACCGTTCGAACTCGGACATTGTCTTTGTTGACTAACCAACCCCGATCCGTACTCTTCTGCCGTACTCACACCACTTCAGTGGTGTGCGACATTTCCGGCAGTATAGAGCTTCATATTACGAGGTATAACTATATGGTCTTTAAGCCGTAGAGTACCCTCATTGCCCTTTATAGTGACGGCATTGAGTGAACGAAAATCAACACTTAATCTTAGTGTCTCATCGTTCTTCTTAACGAACAGCGCAGAGCAACCCTAAGGTGATGAGCTTGCTCATAAAAACCTTTGCTTATAAGTTCACTTAGTTGCTCATTCAACTCCGCTAGTTCATTGGGTGCCATCTTATACAGCCTTCGTGAAATCGGTGTTGTTTCCGGCGTCAGTTCAATCTTGAACTTGATGTCCCGTTAGCCGGCATTGCCCGGTAACTCATCGGAAACATATTGGATATTCACGTCCCACCGGAAAATCCTCGAGTTTAATCACTCCCGTGTGGTAGGACTAACTCGCTCTCTTTGCTGTACACAACGGATTCTTCTGTCTTTGCCCAGATTTTGATCAGTTTAACAGCATTTTCATAACTCAAGTTGAATACCAAAGTTCAAGTTAACTTCAGTATATTTCCAACGAGTACTCATACGCCTTCATATCATCTCTGGATCAAAAGTTATGATTTCTCAAAGTTGACAGAATTTCTGGATAAAATTTGCTAGCATCTCCTTTGTATGTGGCTACTTTATCACAGTTGTATATGAAAATACAATAAGAATCTGAGCAACCTCTGAACTACAACAATGTTGTACATCTCATAGCCTTTCCAATGGCGTATAATAGGCTCCTTAAGGATTTTTCTACAGGAAGTTATGGCTTAAAAACAGAAAGATCCAGAGAGGTTTTTGGTACTGTCCTGGTTTTGAACAGTTTGCCTTCAACTAGACTTTTCACCCACTTAAAGTGTGATCTTGCTCTGGAGGTCTACAAAGTAGTTGTAGAGCACTTGAAAATCTTTCCAGACCCGCATCATACACCTTAATTGGTTAAATCTACTCAGAGTTATGCTCTGTCAAAGTAGAGCAAGAATTCCTGCCAGAAACAGAGCACCCTGTTTTTGAAAACTTTGACACCTAGTCATACTCTCATTTGAATCTTAGCTCAAAATAAGAGTTCAGTAACTAATACTTGTTTCAAACTTCCATTTTTAGTTGAAAGTTAGTTCATGACTCGTTTCTTCATAGGGAAGAGGTTATTAAGTGTAGTACGATGTCGATGCACCGTAAGAACATGTCGGTACTACGTTGCCTCACCAAAAGAAAATCCTAACCGGATTATACCGGCATATACGTAGTATCAGTGGCACTAAAACGGTCTCTAGCACACGTGTACTACACGGGATACGTACGTGGTTAGTACCTGCAGAAAAAACACGCAATAGTGGTGCACTCAAAGGTGGTTTCATTTCAGGCAGTTCCATAATTGAAAGTAAATGCAAACGCCCGTATCATTGCCATACGGCCGTCCTTGAGTTAACTCACGTCTCAAGGTACGTGATCATGTTTCAACACCACACGACGGGGAACCCGAGTATGTCATGAACGGGTCATCACGGTTGGGAATGTTATCAACCCAACGGATACCACCTACTGCCCTGCAGGGCACGCCGATGGCAAGCGTTGCGTATGTCCTCTTGGGCTACTTCCAGACGAGCACACTATCGTGTTACTGATCACACGATGGGGTCTCCACTTACTTGCCTAATGCACGCTAGGGATCAGCATTTCATATGAACTCAGGAACATGAAGAGTCCAAGAGTTTCATATTAACGTCTCACACCAAGCTGTGAGACCTATCCCTGAACCACATTCCTCGTCAGGGGAGCTAACCAAAATTGAACCGCTTTCGGTGGCGTTCCTTACCACTCTTACCTGAGCGTAGGTGTGTCGTTACATAATGAAAATTTAGAATTAAAACACATATGTTAGTCTTGCCACTTTAAGTAACTACACTACTATAGTCCTTATGTGGGCCTAAAATCATTTCCTCACCGTATCCTAAGTTTTTGTCGTAATAGCATCCTTATTCCGTGCGCTATTACCAATGCGGCTCTGATACCACGCTGAGAGGGCCCGATCTCCATCACGGGGCCGTGCCGCCTCGCCCGAGGAATCGCATTAGGTGGTGTCGTGTTATGCGGCACCCAACAGCACACATATAAGGAACACAGTATTACATAAATGAAAAGCGGAAGCTTACAACTGTTCTTTGTAAATAATTTACATAAAATAGCTACAGCGGAAGTCTATAAACAGCTCATGATGAGTATCTAAGAAGCACTCGAGAAGAGGTCCATCCCGCGGACTCCTCTCGCTAGCAACACGAAGACATGGCAGCGGCAAGCTTCTCCAAGTGTGACATGACTCGGAAGTTCCCGAGTCTCACCGGACAACCTTCTTTATAGCGTTGAGGTTTACCTGCAAAACCACTTATATAGCAAGGGTGAGCACAAAGGCTCAGCAGGACTTAACCATCTCTCCTAAGACATGAAACTCTACATGAAAGTAACCTAAGACTTAAGCCTGTCATTTGCGAAAAGACTCGCCTACGAGTTCATCCTTAACTTTAAGATTTTAGCCATAATAGTAGTGACCTTGCGCCCAGCAACATTGGGACTCCACAATCAAACAAGAAACACTTCATTCAAATATTACTTGTCCCAAGGTGGAAAATAAATTTAGTTTGCTCTCTCTACTTCAAACATGGTTTTCATGCAACTTATAATTAGCATAACAGCATTTAAAACTTTGCAAACTATTCCCACACAACTTGATTACTACGTCACAGCGCAGTGAGCAAGCGGTACTCATAACCGCGAGGGACGATGATTCGAATCTGTTAGTAGTTGAATTCTTACTCTCATTGGAAGAGAGGATGACACTAGGAGTTGGGGCAATTTTCTTGTCTATTTCTCACACAATGTCATGCCAACCCAAGGGGTTGAGGCTACATATTTATAGCTGTCATGGCAGCCAAGCATATGCCACAAAGATGCTAGTCTAAGATGCTTAGATGCTGTCCTAATATGCTGTCCTTGGCTGACACTAAGATGCTGTCCTAGTGTCCTTAGATGCTGTCCTAATTGGGGCCACAAAGACCAAAGGACTAGAGTACAACAAGGACCAAGGACCAAGGACTAAAGTGCAACAAACTAAAGGACTAGGGTACAAGGGACTAGGGGACCAAAGACCAAAGGACTACAAGACTTATTCCAGCATTCTCCCCCTAAGTCTTGTACGTCGTCTTCTGAGAGGGTTGGACCATCCCGATCTTGGTGCGAGGTTCAATGAACTTGAGCCTCCCAAGGGGCTTCGTGAGCAGGTCCACAAGCTGGTCATTGGTGTTGATATAGTTCGCCTTGATGCTCCCTTCCTCCAAGCATTTTCGGATGAAGTGGTACCTCACCCGGATGTGCTTGCTCCGTTCATGGAAAACTGGATTCTTTGCCAGGGCCAGAGCGGACACGTTGTCCACCCTGAGTTCGACCGCTCCAGTGTCTCTGCTGAGGAGATCACCAAGCAGTTGACTAAGCCAGAGCGCCTAAATCGAAGCGGTGGAGGCCGCTATATACTCGGCCTCGCAGCTGGACTGGGCCACCACCTGCTGCTTGACCGACTGCCAGCTAACGAGGCACTTGCCGAAGAAGAAGAGGATCCCGCTCGTGCTCTTGCTGGTGTCAATGTCGCCGGCGTGGTCGCTATCGCTGTACCCGACAAGGTGTGCCTCCCTAGGACACCTCGGGTAGTGGAGGCCGTGATCGAGAGTCCCCGCAACATAGCGGATGATCCTCTTCACAGCCTGCTGGTGATCCGTCGTCGGTCGTTGCAGGAACCGACTAACGTAGCCGACGGAGAATGCCAAGTCCGGCCGTGTGTGGGTGAGGTAGCGAAGGCTCCCCACGAGACTCCGGTACTGCGTAGCGTTCACCTCCTCCGCCGTGTTGTCGCGGCTCAGCTTCAGCCTCTCCTCCATCGGAGTGAGAGCTGGGTTGCAGTTTGTGAGCCCAGCTAGCTCAACAATGCGCTTGGCGTAGGCGGTCTGTCGAAGTGTGATCCCGGAGTCGGCCTGGTGCACCTCAATTCCAAGGTAGAAGGAGAGAGATCCCAGGCCACTCATCTGGAAGGTGGCTTTCATCTCTTCCTTGAACGCTGCCACCTCCGCATCCTTGGTGCCGGTGATCACCAAGTCGTCGACGTAGACACCCACCAGTAGGGTGTTTCCTCCATTGCCCCGTCAGTAGATGGCCGCCGCGTGCGGGCATTTCCCGAAGCCCATTCTCTTGAGCGTGGAATCCAACTTGGCATTCCACGCCCTTGGTGCCTGACGCAAAGCATAGAGGGCCTTGCGCAGGCGCAACACCTTGCCCTCCTTGCCAGGGACCACAAACCCTGACGGCTGGTGTACGTAGACCTCCTCCTTCAAGTCGCCATTGAGGAACGCCGACTTGACGTCCATGTGTTGGACACGCCAGCCTTCTTGGGCAGCGAGGGCAAGGAGTCGCACAGATTCCATCCATGCCACAGGGGCAAAAGCATCGTCGAAGTCGATCCCCTCCTGCTGCACGAATCCACGTGCCACCAAGCGAGCCTTGTGCTTGATGATGGCGCCGGCTTCATCCCTCTTCAACTTGAACACCCACTTAACGGTGATCGCACGGTGACCGCGAGGGAGATCAGCAAGCTCCCAAGTGCGGTTCGTCTCAACCGCGTCCATCTCCGACTGCATCACAGCATGCCATGTTGCGTGTTTCTCAGCCTCCGCAAAAGACCGAGGCTCGTCGTCATCGCACGCAAGGTGCAACTGCGCCTCCAGATCTTGATCATCCAGATCGTGAGGGGCCAGTCCCGGCACCGGCTGGTTGCCGAGAATGTTCTCCATCTTGCGATACCACAACTGCTCGCCGTCGTAGCACCCGTCGAGGCGCTCCTCGTCGTGGGAGAGCGGAGTAACAAACTCCACTGGGTCGTGCTCGACACGAGCTGGGGACGGAGTGGGCGTGCCCGAAGGAGTGGCCGTCGGTGCTGGAGTGTGTGGGGTCGCCGGCTGAGGTGGAGGTGGACGGTCGGGGGCTGGGGTAGACACGCTCGGTGGAGAAGAGTTGCCTACTCCCCCAACTCCCTTGAAGTAGACGTAGTTGACGGTGAAGTCGTCGGGCGTCGAGGTCGAACCGTCGTCCACCGCCTTGTCCCATGCCCATCCTCGCCCTTCGTTGAACACAACGTCGCGCGTCGTGCGCACACGCTGTGTATCTGGGTCGAGAATGCGGTAGGCCTTCGAGCCCTCCGCGTAGCCGATGAACACCCTCGGAGTGCTCCTGTCGTCGAGCTTGCTGATGTGGCCAAGCTCCTTGGCAAACGCGAGGCAGCCGAAGACCCGTAGATGAGAGACCGCCGGCTTGCGCCCATACCAAGCCTCGTACGGCGTCCTTCCGTTGAGAGCCTTGGTGGGCGAGCGGTTGAGGATGTAGACAGCCGTCACCACCGCCTCTCCCCAGAAGATAGCCGGCATTCCCCTCTGCTTGAGGATGGCCCGAGCCATCCCCACAACCGTCTGGTTGCGCCGCTCGACGACGCCGTTCTGCTGCGGGCTGTAGGGCGCGGAGTAGTGGCGCTGAACACCCTCATCCGCGCAATTCGACGTGAATTCAGCCGCCGTGAATTCGCCGCCGTTGTCGGTGCGCAGCACACGCAGCTTACGGCCGCACTCCGCCTCCGCAATGGCCTGCGCGCGCCTGATGGCGTTCGCAGCCTCTCCCTTGCTGCCAAGGACCACGACCCGCCTGTCGAGGAAGAGGACTCCCCCTTCTTCCAGTCACCCTGGCCAGCCTCCCACTGCTCGCGAGTGAGATGAAGCTTCCCGCTAATGGTGATAGGCCCCGATAGAGGTTGTGGTTCGTCGCTGTCGACGACCTTGAGGCGACCTATCGCCTCTTCGATCGACATCGTGGAGAGGTCCAGCAGAGACTCGATCGAGCGAGCGATCTGCTTGTACTTCTTGGGGATGCACCGGAGGAGCTTCTCGATAGCTCTCTCTTCGTCGTAGGTGTCGTCACTGAACTGCACCAACTTCTGCAACAAAGTGTTGAGACGGAGAGCAAAGTCATCAACGTCCTCACCTGGCTTAAAGGCCAGGTTCTCCCACTCCTTGCAAAGCGCCTGCAGTGTGGACTTGCAGACGCGGTCGCTGCCGATGCGTGCCGCAGCTATCGCATCCCATGCCTCCTTAGCAGTCTGCTTCTTGGAAAGCGAGAACTGCATCTCGGGCGGGACTGCAGCAATGAGGGCATCCAACGCCCGTCGATCCTCGTAGTAGTCGACGTCGCCATACTGAACTGCTTCCCACATGTGTCGCACCTGGAGCCGTACTCTCATCACCGCGGCCCACTCAATGTAGTTGGTCTTGGCGAGGGTAGGCCACCCACCGCCGGGACCGACGTCCCTGACAATGGCCTGGACCCCGTGGTGTCCATGGTACCTGTTCGGGGAGGGAGAACCGCGCTGCCTGTAATGGTCGCATTCTCCGTCGACCCAGCCGCCGCCGCCGGGAGCGCCACCGGCGCGTCCGCGCCCGTCTGGGCTGCGGCTGTCGCGCCCATGGGGGCGCGCGGCTGCTCGCTGCACCTCTCGTGCTCGTGCCGCCTCCCTCACCGGCCTGAGCTCATCGTCGATGCCGCCGTCGACGGAGCTTCTGGAGCTACTGCCGCGCAGAGCCTCCATCTCCGCTGCCGCCGCACGCGCTACAGCCGCCGCCGCCGATGCTTCCACTTCCGCCCTCGCTGCTGCCAGTTCCGCCGCCGCCAACCTTGCCGCCATTGCCGCCGTCGCCGCAGTATCTGCCGCCGCTCACTCGTGCTCCTCTGCCGCGGCGACCTCCGTCTGCCGCGAGCTCGAGGCGACCGAGCGCTGAGACTGTCCGTCGAACATGGCGCACTAGTGGGGAAGGGTTGTTGTGTGTGGAAGACAAGCTGCTGGTCATCTGTGCAGGAGAGGAATGAGCTGGAACAGCCGGTGTTCCTGCTGCCGGTTGCGGACAGAGAGAGATGCTGGAAGGGGATGAGCAGGAGATGTTTAAACTGCAGGATAGAACGGCTCTGATACCAGATGTTAGTAGTTGAATTCTTACCCTCATTGGAAGAGAGGATGACACTAGGAGTTGGGGCAATTTTCTTGTCTATTTCTCACACAATGCCATGTCAACGGGGGGTTGAGGCTACATATTTATAGCTGCCATGGCAGCCAAGCATATGCCACAAAGATGCTAGTCTAAGATGCTTAGATGATGTCCTAATATGCTGTCCTTGGTTGACACTAAGATGCTGTCCTAGTGTCCTTAATATGCTGTCCTAGTGTCCTTAGATGCTGTCCTAATTGGGGCCACAAAGACCAAAGGACTAGAGTACAACAAGGACCAAGGACTAAAGTGCAACAAACTAAAGGACTAGGGTACAAGGGACTAGGGGAACAAAGACCAAAGGACTACAAGACTTATTCCAGCAGAATCAAACACTACCCGGATAACTCGACACATACGCCCGCCTCTGAAGACCCAACTCTGGCATCCTTCATTACTTCGTATGTGGCAACCTTTCTCAGGCCACTAAACTGTAGAACCGGTCGCGCCGTCTCGGGCTCATACGTCTAAC
The DNA here is from genome assembly GCA_030760725.1 of Neostapfia colusana. NCBI lineage: Eukaryota > Viridiplantae > Streptophyta > Magnoliopsida > Poales > Poaceae > Neostapfia > Neostapfia colusana. The sequence goes on along the minus strand of JASWHV010000010.1, from coordinate 715,291 downwards.
GAGACGATGTGGTACGCCTCTACAATCTAGTGAACCTCGTACATCGGTTTCCTGGTTCCCATATATCAGTAAGCATCCGGTACACAACTTAATACTTGCTCCCAGGGCCGCATACGCTTCGGTCCTTGACCAACACGGGCAGAGCTACTCGACCAAGACCTCGTCTTGTCGCTACCTAACTTTCCTGCCCGGTCTCATCTTTAGAAACGTAAACTTTAGTTTGCCTCTCTTTCCAACCCCACTTATGTGATCCTAAAACAAAGCTCGCGAATAGATTCGAACTACTCGTCTTCTACCGGATGTTCTAGCCTATTTAGCACGGCCTTATTCTACAACGATGACACAATTCTACCCTTGACCTCAGGTTCATGTTTGGTTATGCAAGTGGAGTATCAAACATCCTTGACCTAATGCACATACAAACTTTGACCAAAAGTAGTGAACAAAGGAAAACTTGAAAAACAACTTAAGTGTAAACCGTGGCTTGCCTTGGTTTTGCAGATGACTAAAGTCAGTTGAGAGGAAGTCAGTTTCTGATGTCTTGAAGTTCACTCCTGTCCTCCTTGTTCCTTGATCCAAGTTCACCTTCTCCTTCTTCACTTTCCACGTTTAATCACTACACGTTATGAATATGCATACATGTTTAATTGTAAAGTTCTTGCTAACAAGTGCTAAAGACAAGTTTTAAAACTGGAACCCTGTTTAAGAATTTAAAATGAAACTGGTGCTAGTGGTTTGGTTTGTGTTTAAAAACTAGGGTCAAGTGATGAGTGGGGTTTCATCACTTGGGTGGGGATTAACTAATGACTTGAACAGGACATAATGATCTGGGGCTCCAATGGAACTGGAAATTTTCTTGTGAGTTCCTTGTCACAAGAAAGTCCTCTGGACCAAAATTCAGAATATTTCACTCAGTAGATCACCCAGAACAATTCCCTAAGCATTTAGGCAAAAAGGACTTAATTCTGAATAAATTTGCACTTTCATGCCAATTCAAGTGAACTAAAATTTCATATATAGCTCAGGGAGCATGCATGATTTTTCCTAGGAGTTTTGGAGCTAAGGAATGCCTAGAACTGAATTTCCAAGTTTTGGAAATTTCCTGAAAATGTTTATGTATTTATTTGAATGCATAAATTTGGAATTAGAATTACCCTAACTAAATCAACTCCAAATGAGCTGAAACTTTTACAGGAGTCTCCTAATATCCTAAATAATATCCTGGCAAAATTTAGGATATTTTGGATGAACCAAACTCCCTCTAAAATTCTTTTGCTGAAAAGCTTTAAAGAATTCTCCAGAATTTTCTATTGGTTTTCATGCAAATTGGGTTGCATATTTGGATAGAGCTTTTCATTCTGAATCCAACCCAATTTGAATCACTAAATTTGGAGCTTCCTAGCAAAAGTTATGAGGTTCTAAAGTTTGAACTAAATCTAGAATTCAAATTAATTCGGGAAATGTTCAAATCCTGCGGGTGGGTCCAGGGGACCACGTGTCATGCGCTGGGACAGACCACACGGGGCCACAGTATCCTTTCCCGCGCTGTTAGAAAGGATCCGAATCCGCAGACAATCCCGGCCGGTCTTCCTCTCACTGACAGTGGGCCTGACGCCATCGTCTTCTTCCTCTGGACGCCCGCGCGATCCCGCCGCCGAGCTCGCCGGAGCTCTCGCCGGGAAGGGGTTCCGGTCCTCGGAACTTGCTGATTTTCGCCACCACTGCATATTTTCGCGCGAGGAACACTTTGTCGGCCTCATCTCAAGTCGAGGATGACCGGAACCCTAGGCGCGACGGTGACAGTGACCGCGGCAACTCCGGCGACGTCGCTAGGGCGCGGTGCCACACAAAACGCTGCGCCGTTTGCTCCTAAAGCACCAGTGAGTCGTGGGCATTCTTTACAAGGGACTCGGTTTGGAGCAAAAATGGCTCTAAATAGGTCCTCACCGTGCGCCCGAGGTGGATTTTCCGACGGTAGTGAAAAACACGGCGTTCTACGGCTAGGGTTGATGAAAACCAGCACCGGTTGGACGAGGAGGACCGTCGGAGTCTACAAAACATGCCCGAAGCTCATGACTGGAAACGCCTAACCATAGGAACCTAATTTTTGGATTTTTGGCATGGCGGCCCGAAGAACCCACCGGTGAGAAACCTCAAATTCCGGCCAGGTGGTCCTATGAAATGATCCTGAACTCGGTGGACAGCAAGGGGAGGTGGTAACCAACCTTATTCGTGGCTTTGTTGGGCGTGAAACATTGGAGAGACTTGGCTCGGAGTGAAGCCGCCGAGGTCAGTCCGCCGGGGAAGAAACGGCTTGCTGAGGCGATTGTAGCCCGTTGTACCCTCGGAACTTGCTTTGACGGCTTCAGGGAGCGTGGGCGACGCTGCTTCCGAGCTTGTCTGGGGGTTCACGGCTCGGGGAGAGGGTTGATGACGGGAGCCCGAGCGTGTGGCCGCGGTGGCGGCAAAAGCCCCTGGAAACGGCGCTGTGGCGAGGAGGAGGCTAGCTCGGACGTTGTCTCGGTGCTGTGAGGTGCACGCTCTCGGTGGGAGGACGATAAGGGCGAGGGGAACCGACGTCGAAGCAGCTCGGGAGCTGGCGGTCGCGTTACCTCGGTGGCGCGCGCGCTGCATCCGGCACTTCGAGCGAAAACAGAGAGTTGCTTCGGGTTTAAGCCTTCAGTGGCTCACTAACCAGTGGGACCACCCTCCTTCTTATCCCTCCAACCTTCCCACAAATATCTCTCAAATTTGGCACAATGCAAATTTAAATTCTGAAGAGCTCAGGTTCAAAAAGTTGTTTGGAATTTTGACTTGGTGTTTTTCAGTTCAAATTTGAATTCAAAATTGAAGGAAACTCATAAACCCTTTGATACTAGTACCAAAGCACCTCCAAACTTTCTCAAAACTTGGCTCCCTCATAATTTGGACCTGAGAAATTCAAATACGCCACCTGATCCTTAAGTTGGCCATTGCAAATACACATTTTCAAACAACAGTTTGAATTTCCTTTTTGGAAAGGGCCTTCTTTGCCTTGAAGTAAACCATTTAATTCAAACTGAAATTTAAGTCCTCTTTGGTGATGACCCATCTGAATTTGGGGTGAAACACTTTGGTTTGCTCCTAGCCCATGCTTGATCAATCTTGGTCCCAAGCTGAACCGCACAAGTTCAGTTTGACCATGGCCCTCAAATTTGAATTTGAAGGTGATCTCAAACAATACTTTGAACAAGTGGTATATGAGCTTAAAATCTCTCAAATTTTGGAACTTAAGCTCTTTAATACCTGAGGACTGCAATGGTCATCTCACGTATATGCTTTTGGACCATCTGAACATGAATGCTTTGCAAGGGTTCAAAAATGGGGTTTAAACTTCCCTCCCCTCTACTCATAGAGAATGTGCATATGAGCTAGATTTTGGGAAGTGAAATCCTTTCCCGGGTTAACATGTGTTCCACAGAAGTTAAAGAAGATTTTTGCTCTTCCCACATATCCATGTTTGAGTTTATCATTTCATGTGACATAACTCAAGTCCTTCCCTTGTCCTAACATGTTTGAATTCAGCATGACTCAACATGATCATAGTCCATTCCCCTTTTTGCTCACCCTCAAATCAGAAAGTTGCCACCATAATTCTCCTCACCTTCAACTGTGTCAGGTTCCATGTGTGTTCAAAAATTTGACAGCACTTTGAGGTGAGCATTTGAGACTAAAGACCTTAATTTTTGTTCTTTCTCATGTACATGTATGATTACACATGAGTTTAGCTCCACCTTGGTCCAACACCTTCAAAGGCATGCTTGAACCCATGTGGTTGCACGTCATGTATACCATCCCATGTAAGAAAGTTTTTATAAGTCCCATTTTTCATGAACCAGAAACACGATGACGTTCAATCACCCGTTTCTTTGCATTCACGTTTCTGGGACTTTTACAGCCACAAGAGTATCCAGGCCCACCATAGGCCTGAGCTGGCGGCCCACCAGTACTATGGGCTGGTCCACTGTAGCCCGAGTAGCCGCGAACGCCGGCTGGGGACGTGGTGGTCGTGGAGGCTGAGAACCCGGGGACGGCCCAGGCCACATGTAGATCAGGCCAGTCCACGGGTTGTAGAGTGTGGGCCAGGGTGCGCCTCCCTGGCCAGTACCACCACTACCACCAGTAGTCGAAGCCGTGGGGGTGCTGCCTGCACTGCTGCCACCACGGCCGCCGTTCTTTCCTCGGCGACGACGGTTTCCACCTCCTGTACTGGTAGGAGTAGAAGGTGGTCGTGACGGTGGTCCACCAGCAGCTGGTAAGGGTGGACGAGGGGACTGCCCGGAGCCATAGAAGGCTGTGGCAGATCCGGAGCCAGTAGAGCTTCCTGCAGTGATCTCCTCAAGTTCAAGTTCAGACCATACCTTCTCGAAGGTAGGTAGTGGCTCCAGTCGGAGTAGCCACGTCCGTAGGTGACAATAGCGCTCATTCAGGCCCTGAAGGACTCGAAGAACAAGAGCGCTGTCGGTGACCGGCTCACCAAGGTCACGTAGGGCATCCGCCATGCCCTTCATCTCCCGACAATAGGTGGAGATAGAACGATCACCCTGGACGGTGTTCTGGAACCGAGTGCTGATGTGGAGGGCGAGTTGCGCGGTTCCCTAGAAACCGCTGCTCAAGGACTAGCCAGACTTGTTGAGCAGTGCCGCCACCGCGCTGCCTGACGATGTCCTGTAGCTCCCCTGTCAGGGAGCCAAGGATCCAGGATAGTACCAGGCTGTCCATGCTGATCCAGGACACCTATACTGAAGAATCGTCCTGGAGGACGTGGTCGTCGAGGCAGTAGCGGGCCTCAGCGTGAGGAGCACCATATCACGCCACCGGGCATATGAGGTGGACTCGGAGCTGAGAACAACCGGCACGAGCGTCCGGATGTTCTGAATCCCTGCGGCCTGCGCATGAAGAGCGGCCACAAGCGAAGCCGAGTACGTACCAGCGTCCGAGGGAGGCTCTTGGGCAAGACTCGTCGATCGGCGAGCACTCTCCTCGAGCTGGTGGGATAGCGATGCCACGGAGGCACGCTCCTGCTCTAGGGCAAGAGCGAGTGCCCGCTCGCGCTCGCGAGAGGCAGCCAGTGCTGCGGCGATGTCGGAGGTATCCGCAATGTCGGTGCCGTAGGAAGAAGTTGTGTTCTCAGCAGCACCACCAGCGGCTGGGAACGGAATCGGCGGGACAGCCGTGGTGCTCCTGTCGATGTCGAGGCCGGTCGAGTCCTGTAGCATGGAAGTACCTGCCATGAAAGTGACAGCGGTGGCGGGATTGCCGGTGGTACCTACGAGGGGTCCACCGGCAGCCGGACCGGTTTTCGGAGAGAAATAGGGGGCGGCAGCATCTCTAGGTACCGGAAACACGGGTTGTCGAGCGCTCCAGGGGGCAGCGGCCCCACCAGAGGCGGCAGCGCCTCCAGCAGCGAGAGGCCAGGGGGCTGCGGCCCCTCCAGAGATGGCGGCGGCCCCTCCAGGGGCGGCAGCGCCTCCAGAATCGACGGACCAGGGGCGGCGGCCCCTCCAGGGGCAGCGGCGATCCCCCCGGGGGCGGCGGCGGCCCTCCAGAGGAGGTGCCCCCACCCCCCCCCGTGCGCCCCCATCCGGGTGGGGGTGGCCCGAATCCAGGTGGAGCCGCCCCGATCCAGGGCGCGGCGGCCCCGAATCCGGATGGAGTGTCGGCGGCGGCCCAGGGCGCGGCGTCAGCCCAGGGCACGGCGGAGGCTGGGGCGGCGGCGGCCTCTCCATGGGAGGCGGGCCCCCCCCCTCCCCCCCCCCCCCCCCCCCCCCCCGCGCGGCCCCCATCCGGCGGCGGTCGGTGCACCGGCGGCGGGCGGCGCTCCGGCGACGGGTGGTGCACCTGGGGCGGCGGCGGCAGCGCACGGACAGGGGCGGCGTGAACCCAGGGCTGCGGCGGCGGCTGGGCCATTAGGATTAGGGCTCCTAATCCTAATTATTCCTAGCTAATTGATACCATAATAGAGGGCTAATGATAGCTGTATTGGATGATAGAAAAGCTGGGGTACAGGTGTGATTATATAGAGGGATTAGGAGGGGAGAAAAGACTAAACTACCCCTACCCCTAACCCCTCTCTAATGACTAATATGCCCCTGTGACACACCCTTAATTACAGTGTCTAACACTGGTTATAGAGAAGTCCAAGCTCCACATAATTCAAACATAAAGAGGGAACCATTGCCACAAGCTTTTGCAGTTTGCACTTTTGCAAAACACGTGGCTGTGGTTTTGGTTCCACATTCCACAGCTATGGAACTGGAAACATGAGGTTATGTAGTACCCATGTGCAGTATCAGTTCATCAGGAGCACAGATGCTATCAATTATATCTGTTTTTAGAAGATGCATTCCCAATTACCATATATCCCCATATCCAATCTAGGAGTAAATATGTATAGGGTAGTCAGATAACTTCCTTTCAGTATTATGGGACAAATTCATCAACAGACACAAAATGAAACTCATTGGTTTATTAGTAGCTGACAACCAAAATGAAACAGAGCAGGTCCTCGTGCTGATGCAGTCAAATAATTCAACAACCACAAGATTAGGGTGTTTACTATTATTCAAAAAGCACGCTCTGAGTCCAGTCTCAACTTTCCATTTTAACCAGAGAATTTGCGCCCTGTCATCTTCTCAGATTCATAGAGAATATGATTGATAAGGCCCCTTGCAGCACTGGATAGCAAAAAACAATTTCAGAATATATGCGAAGATTATAATAAGTACTGAATGATAAGATTAGAAATCCAAAGAAACACCAACAAGGTTTTATGCAGGCCAGAAACTTACTCGTCCTTCATCTTCTGTAACTTCTCTGGATCAGTTTCATGCATGTTTCTCTTAAACTGTTCCCTCACCATAGTAACTAGAAGCTCTGTATTGTGTTTCTAGGTTACGAAAAACATCTAATCAGTATAACAAAAACTCTTTGTAATTTCAGGTGCGAGTATATGGAAAATTTTCAGATAAATACATATACCTGATGCCCAATATTACCCTCCTTAAGCATTCACGGTATAACTACAGCATAACAAATATGGCAATGGTAAACTGGAAACAAAAAGGTTCCTTTCTCATAATCAGAAGCTATAATTAGTTTGCTTTATCGGGAACAATATTTTATAAACATAACAGAGTCAGGCTGCAAAAGAATGCCAGATGTGTGTGTTCTGAAAAAAAAGCAGAAGCTAGAAATAAAAAATAAAATAAACTGTTCCAAGTGAGTTTATGACTGACTACTGATATTTCTTTTTAATGAACAGCAGGAGAGGCCCCTACTTGATTTGTATAAATTTTGAGAAAAGTCTATGTACATGTTTACACAGCCTTAGCCCAAAAGAAAAGACCCTAACAAAGTGCTAGTTAAGACAAAAAATAGCACATGTACTTTCATAGATTTTGTCACGAATAGCATCCCATTTATTTTGAGAGTTGATGCCTCTCACATTCCGTGCTAGAAAATTACAGGTTCTGTTTGCATCCATTGGAAACAGTTGGATAAGTGGAGCTCATGATCTTTGCATAGCAAAAGATCAACCAGAGTGAAACTTGTAACCGGCATTCGTCCGACTAATCGCGATTAGTCGTCCTTATCACTCACTAGAGCACGATCAGGGTGTTCGACTCGATCAGGGCGATCAGGACTGAACTTAACTGCTGTTGCTTCTCTCTTTTATTTAGCCGTTGTTGTTTTTTATTGTCTGAATTGAACGTAATTGTTGAACTAAACTTAATTGCTGCAATTTGTCTCTTTAATTTAGTCATTGCTGTTTTTTAATTGTCTAAACTGAATTTAATTGCCGATGTTTGTCTCTTTTATTTAGCTATTGCTGTTTTTATTGCCTGAACTGTTTCCAAAAAAATTAACCATCTTTGTTTCTAATGTTGCTGAACCTAAAGTTTTAATGTTACTGGAATAATATTCTAATTCTACAATGTGAGTATATTTTTCTTCAAACAGACTATTGACTGTTCCATCTTTTTTATGTATGATATTGAACAATTATGTGTAATTTGTGTCTGACCTGAATTCTGAAGTGTTCCATCTATGTGCTATTACTGCTACCATAGAATTATATATATGTATATATATACATATATATGTTAATATATGTATCGACTAGAAACTTCTAAAGAAAAATCAGGACGACTTGGAGGTCGACTAATCGCACTAATGGACGACTAATCGACCTAGTCGTCCTAGGGCGAGCGACTAGGGTCGATTAGACGACTTAGAAACATTGGTAACCGGAAAAAAGATCAGAAGTGTTAAGGCAGTATGCACCAACCAGTTGACCCCAAAAGGTTAAGCTGATGAGAAAAGGTGGTCAATTCACTTATATTTCAACACTCCCCCTCACGTGCAGGCTCTCTTGGGCCGCAAACGTGGAATAGGAGTTGGTTGTAATTTATTTTAATAAATCGCGCCCACCAAGATTCAAACTTAAGACCTCTGGCTCTGATACCATGTTAAGCTACTATGCACCGACCAGTTGACCCTAAAAGCTTAATCTTTTGGGTGCAACTGGTCAGTGCATAGTAGCTTAACAAAAAGCATACACAGCAGAACATAGAACACGAGCCAGGCCATCACAGAATAAAGGGAAAGGCCCAACAGATTATTAGCAACGATTACAATAGTGCGCTTGTTCCCACAACACAGTAGAAAATAACCAACAAGCATAGTTTCAAGCACCATCCACTAAACGAGATAGGCTGCCATATAGTATGAGGACACAAAAGATTACTACTAAAAGGGACAGCACCCTGGACCACGACAACTGAAACTAGGGATTTATTCTTCATCAGAAGAAGCAAGGAGCGCTGCATCAGACACAGTCAGAGGCTGCATCTTCAGGAACCCAGGACCAATAGCTTGGGCATTCTGCAGCGACAGGTGAGGTGGAATCATTGTGGCTGCATCCTTGTCGAAGCGCCCAATGTACATAGGTCGATCTTCTGCAACAGCTGCTACAGGCGCACTAGCAGCATCCTTGAAGCCTTCAAGTTGTTTGGCCTGCATTTTGCTTCTGCGCAAGAACTTGACGTCCAATTGTTACTCAAGAATTCTGGCCCTTTTCTTCTTGGAGTAGCTTTGTTCACAGCCTCTAGAACCTGCCGCTTGGTGACTTCCATGATGTCATCCTCCTCATGATCCACAATCTCTTCCTGATCATCCAGGGCTTTTTTTTAGGCCATCAGCAGTCCCAGCCTGAATAATTGGGATATCAGTCAAGGATAGCTTGATCAGTGAAAGAGGGCTAATGATGATTGTATTGAGATGATGGAAAAGCTGGAGTACAGGTGTGATTATATAGAGGGATTAGGAGGGGAGAAAAGACTAAACTACCCCTAACCTTAATCCCTCTCTAATGACTAATATACCTCTGTGTCACCCCCCTAATTACAGTCTCTAACACCCCTCCGCAGTCACAACATCTAGCCGCTGCAGATGTTGAGACTGGACCGAAACTTGGAGAACAGCGACGACGGGAGGCCCTTCGTGAAGATGTCGGCGAACTGCGTCGTCGTCGGGACATGGTGTACCCGAACCTCGCCCCGTGCAACCCGCTCACGAAAAAAATAAAGGTCGATCTCCACATGCTTCGTGCGCTGATGCTAGACCGAGTTGGTGGAGAGGTACATGGCGCTGACGTTGTCGAAGTAGATGAGGGTGCTCTTGATGACGGGAGTGTGGAACTCCTGAAGTAGCTGCTGAAGCCAGGAGGCCTCAGCTACGCCGTTAGCCACGGCACGATACTCCGCCTCAGCACTCGAGCGCGACACTACGGGCTGTCGCTTCGAGGACCAGGAGACAAGGTTGCCGCCCAGGAAGACGGCGTACCCAGAAGTAGAGCGTCGTGTGTTCAGGCAGCCTGTCCAGTCAGCGTCTGTGTACACAACTAGCTCGGAGGTCGTGTCACGCCGAAGAAGGAGGCCGTAGTCGAGGGTGCCTCGTAGGTACCGAAGAATCCGCTTGACAGCGGTGAGATGTGGTTCCCTCGGGTCATGCATGTGGAGGCATACCTGCTGGACCGTATATGAGATATCCGGCCTGGTGAAGGTGAGGTACTGGAGAGCACCTGCAAGACTCCTGTAAGAAGTGGGGTCAGAGACGGGTGTCCCGTCGGTGGCGAAGAGCTTCGCCTGAGTATCCACTGGAGTGGAGCACGGCTTGCAATCAGCCATGCTCGCCCGCTGGAGGATATCCAGACAATACTGTCGCTGGTGAAGGAATAGGCCGTCTGGTCGGTCCTCGACCGTAATACCCAGGAAGTGGTGGAGACGGCCCAGGTTCTTCATAGCGAACTCCTGTTTAAGGCAGAAATGGTTCGCTGAAGCAGAGTCGGACTAGATGCTGTTAGTACAATGTCATCGACGTACAGTAAGAGGTAAGTTGTGTCACTACCCCGTCGATAGACAAACAGCGAAGTGTCCGACTTAGCTTCAACAAACCCCTGTGAGACCAAGAAAGAGGCGAACCGGCTGTACCAAGCTCGCGGTGCCTGCTTCAGTCCGTACAGGGATTTGTTCAGCTTACAGACCATGTCTGGGTGAGCTGAATCTACAAATCTTGCCGACTGACTGCAGTACACCGTCTCAGTCGGTGTACCGTGGAGGAAGGCGTTCTTGACGTCCAACTGGTGGACAGGCCAAGAACGTGAGAGAGCTAGCGACAGTACGGTACGAACTGTCGCCGGCTTCACCACCGGGCTGAAAGTCTCGTCGTAGTCAACTCCACGGCGCTGAGTGAAGCCCCGGAGTACCCAACGAGCCTTGTATCTCTCCAAGGTGCCATCCGCCTTCTTCTTATGTGTGAATACCCACTTGCCTGTGACAACATTGCCACGACCAGGACGGGGAACCAGGTCCCAGGTCCGGTTGGCAAGCAAGGCCTCATAATCTTCCTCCATAGCGCGGCGCCAGTTAGGGTCGGCGAGGGCGCTACGCACGGAAGTAGGTATGGGCGAGATCGAAGAAGGCTCGGTCGGTGGAGATGTCATCGACGAGAAAGCGGCACTATCGAACCGCTCCACTGGTCGAAGACTCCCGGATGCACGTCGAGTCACCATCGGGTGGACGTGACATGGATCCCTGTGAAGTAGAGGGGGGTTGTACACCGGCCGCTTGGGTACAACCATCTTCTCTCGTCGTGGGTAGACGAGAGTGGGTCTCGATGCCGCGCGTGGCATCGCCGGAGCAGGAGCCTCTCCCCGCGCTCGTCGCTGGTAGACAACTGCGGGGTCAGCAAAACGAGAAGACGTCGTCGGTGCCGCGCGTGGCGCGGCTGGTGGCGTCGTGCTCGCTGCAGGTGACGTCGGAGAGGTAGTTGGTGATGCCGCTGGTGTCGTACGTGGTACAGCTTGTGACGCCGAGGGCACCTGGGGTACAGTAGATGGTGTCGGGGAAGCCGAGGCTGCGCGTGGCGCAGCAGGTGACGTCGGAGGCGTCGATGCCACACGGGGTGCAGCGGGTTACGCCTGAGACATTGATGTCACACGAGGTGCAGCAATCGGTGTCGAGGGCATCTGGGACGTAGCTCGTGTCGATCCTGCAGAAGAAATAGGCTAAGGCAACTGGGAGGCAGCCTCGGGGTCAGTAGGAAAAAGGGAGTCCAGCTCTGTGGTGGAATCAGAAGAGGTGGTGGAAAAAGGAAAAGATGACTCGTCGAAGACAACATGCCGAGAGATCAAAAGACGGTGGGTAGTGAGATCTAAGCATCGGTAACCCTTATGATCAAGGGAATACCCGAGAAAAACACACCATGTCGAGCGGGGCGCAAGCTTATGTGGGGCGGTGGCGAAAAGATTTGGGTAGCAAGCGCATCCAAAAACTCGAAGGTGATCATAAAGAGGATTAGTGCCATGTAGAGCAAAGTAGGGGGTGGAGGCACGAATCGCCTTGGTGGGAAGACGATTGATTAGAAGTGTGGCAGTATGAAGAGCCTCCACCCAGTATCGGGCTAGAATAGATGTCTGGAACATCAGGGAGCGTATGACATCATTAATGGTGCGAATCATGCGCTCTGCCTTGCCGTTTTGAGGAGAGGTATACGGACAAGACATGCGTAGCTGTACCCCATGTGCGGAGAGAAAATTACGAAACGCAGAGTTATCAAACTCACGTCCGTTATCGCACTGGACAGCTCGAATGGTACGTCCGAATTGAGTAGAAATCCAAACGAAGAAGTGAGAAAGAGTGACGAAAGTCTCAGACTTCAATCGTAATGGAAAAGTCCAGGAGAAGTTAGAAAAATCATCAATTATCACCACATAGTAATTAAAGCCCGATATACTGGAAATGGGAGATGTCCACAAATCACAATGTATAAGATCGAATGAGTGCTCAACATGAGTCACAGATGTGGGAAAAGGGAGGCGAATATGGCGACCAAGCTGACAGGCATGACATAGGGAGTCATGTGTACCCCTAGAACACGAGATAACTGAGCTACTGGACAGCTTTGACATAGCATCTGCACCAGGGTGGCCAAGCCGGCGATGCCAGATGGTAGATGAAGCTGTCGTAGTCAAAGCAAATGGCGGTGATGCAGCGGAAGTAGGAAGCCGAAGTGTGTATAGGGGCCCCGAGCTATCACATCGGAAAAGAGGTCGCCGGGTGGAAAGATCCTTCACAGACAAACCAAAAGGACCAAATTCAATGGAAACATTGTTGTCAGTGGTAAAACTGCGAACAGAAAGTAAGTTCTGAATGATATCCGGAGCAACAAGAATGTTTTTAAGCTAGAAAGTACCCGGAAGACCGGAATCACCTACTGAGGTGACCGGAAGAACGGACCCATTTCCAACAACGATAGATGAAGGAAAAGAGGGATTGGGAGGATGGGTGGAAGAGAGTATACCGGAATTAGGAGTGTATGATATGATGCTCCGGAATAATCTACCCAGTCGGCATCAGGTGGTGTAAGGTGCATGGTGCTGAAGGAGGAAGCAAGCGACTGTCGATCCCACGTCGACGGTGGCTCCTGAAGGGGTGCCGATGGCTCCGAGTTCCCAACAGGGTAGTCAGTGCCTCCGTAGGTCGGGGCTGACTGTCCGCCAGAAGAGTATCCAGGCCCACTATAGGCCTGAGCTGTCGGCCCACCAGCACTGTGGGCTGGTCCACTGTAGCCGGGGGTAGCCGTGAACGCCGGCTGAGGACGTGGTGGTCGTGGAGGCTAAGAACCCGGGGACGGTCCAGGCCACATGTAGATCTGGCCAGTCCACGGGTTGTAGGGTGTGGGCCAGGGTGCACCTCCCTGGCCGGTACCACCACTACTACCAGTAGTCGAAGTCGTGGGGGTGCTGCCTGCACTGCTGCCACCACGGCCGCCGTTCTTTCCTTGGCGACGACGGTTTCCACCTCCTGTACTGGTAGGAGTAGAAGGTGGACGTGACGGTGGTCCACCAGCCGCTGGTAAGGGTGGACGAGGGGACTGCCCGAAGCCATAGAAGGTTGTGGCAGATCCAGAGCCAGTAGAGCCTCCTGCAGTGATCTTATCAAGTTCAAGATCAGACCATACCTTCTCGAAGGTAGGTAGTGGCTCCAGTCGAAGTAGCCATGTCCGTAGGTGACAATAGCGCTCGTTCAGGCCCTGAAGGACCCGAAGGACAAGAGCTGTCGGTGACCGGCTCACCAAGGTCACGTAGGGCATCCGCCATGCCCTTCATCTCCCGACAATAGGTGGAGATGGAACGATCACCCTGGACGGTGTTCTGGAACCGAGTGCTGATGTGGAGGGCTCGAGTCGCACGGTTCCCTAGAAACCGTTGCTCGAGGACTAGCCAGGCCTGTCGAGCAGTACCGCCACCGCGCTGCCTGACGATGTCTTGTAGCTCCTCTGTTAGGGAGCCAAGGATCCAGGATAGTACCAGGCTGTCCATGTTGATCCAGGACACCTGTACTGAAGACTCGTCCTGGAGGACGTGGTCATCGAGGCAGTAGCGCCTGAGCGTGAGGAGCACCATATCACGCCACCGGGCATATGAGGTGGACTCGGAGCTGAGAACAACCGACACGAGCGTCCGGATGTTCTGAATCCCTGCGGCCTGTGCATGAAGAGCGGCCACAAGCGAAGTCGAGTACGTACCAGCGTCCGAGGGAGGCTCATGGACAACACTCGTTGATCGGCGAGCACTCTCCTCAAGTTGGTGGGGTAGTGATGCCACGGAGGCATGTTCCTGCTCTAGGGCAAGGGCGAGTGCCCGCTCGCGTTCGCGAGAGGCGGCCAGTGCTGCGGCGATGTCAGATGTCTCCGCAGTGTCGGTGCCGTAGGAAGAAGCTGTGTTCTTCGTAGTAGCAGCGGCGGCTAGGAACGGAATCGGCGGGATCGCCGTGGTGCTCCCGTCGATGTCAAGGCCGGTGTCGTCCCGTAGCGCCGAGGTACCTGCCATGAAGGTAACAGCAGTGGCGGGGTTGCTAGAGGTACCGACGAGGGGTTCACCGGCGGCTGGACCGGTTTCGAGAAGGAGGGGACGGCTCCAGAACCTGCAGCGAGGGGCCTGGGGGCTGTCGCACCTCCTAAGAAGGCGGCGCCCCCTCCAGAGGCTGCTGTTCCTCCAGTTTCAGCAGTCCAGAGGGCGGCGCCCCCTCCAGTGGGGCCGGCGGACCCCCCAAGGGCGGCGGCGGAGCACCCAGGGGCGGCGGCGGCCCAAGCAGGCCAGGGGGCGGTGCTCCCTCTAGGGGGGCCGCGGACCCCCCAGGGGCGGCAGCGACCCAGGCAGGGGAGCTGACGCCCCCCCCCCATGCGCGTGCGGCCCCCATCCGGGTGGGGGCGGCCCGAATCCGGGCGGAGCTGCCCCGATCTAGGGCGCGGCGGCCCCGGATCCGGATGTGGCGGCGGCGGCGGCCCATGGTGGAGTGGCGGCTGCCCCTCCCCGCGCCCAGGGTGGGGTGGCGGCGGCCCCTGCCTCCGCGCGCTGTCCTCCAGAGGAGGCGGCGCCCCCCTGCATGCGCAGCCCCGATCCGGCGGCTGGCGGCGCCCTGGCGGCTGCGGGCGGCGGAGGGTGGGGTGGCGGCGGCGTGTGCCCAGGGCTGCTGCGGCGGCGGCTAGCCCATTAGGATTAGGGTTAGCCCTAATCCTAATTATTCCTAGCTAATGATACCATGAAAGAGGGCTAATGATGATTGTATTGAGATGATGGAAAAGCTGGAGTACAGGTGTGATTATATAGAGGGATTAGGAGGGGAGAAAAGACTAAACTACCACTAACCCTAATGCCTCTCTAATGACTAATATACCCCTGTGTCACACCCCTAATTACAGTGTCTAACAATCAGTTTGATGTGGCCTGATCTGCCCCTGGCCCAGGGCGGCCAGAACTGGCCCGTGTGGGCTGATCTGCCCCTGCCCAGGCCGGATCCCCCTTCTAGAAGAGATTAGAGTTCAGTCTTCTTAGAGATAGAATTAGATATAGACAAGGGGGCTATATAAAGAAGCTAAACACCCCAGTTTTAGATGAGATCAATAAAAGAAAAATTCCTCCACCTCTCTCCTGCCCTAGCCGCCGCCTAGCCCCTGCCCTAGCCGCCGCCCAGGCTCTGCCCTAGCCGCCGCCCAGGGTCTGCCCTAGCCGCTACCAAGGCTAGGATCAGCCGTCGTCGCCCAGGGTAGCAGCTCTAGCCGCCGCGCCCTGATCTCCCTCCTCTGTGCCCCCTGTTCCCTCTTCTGTTCTGCGTCTCCACCTCTAGAAACAGGCAGCAACAATCTGTTCTTCCCCTGAACAGATCTGCTAGAACAGATCAGCAAGAACAGCACCCAGGAGAGGTGCTGAAATGTCTGGAACAGGGCAATTTTTGGTGTGATCAAGCACCGGAATTGCAACATTCATGGCATCAGAGCTGGTTTGACCCTAGGTTGAATTCTGCACGATGTCGTACACACCTCCAAGCAGCGGCAGCGCCACCAGCCATGCGACACCCTCACCGGCAGCCCGTGAGGTGAACACCGGGACGGGGTTCCCCGTGCTCACCAAGACCAACTACGTAGAGTGGGCTGTCATGATAAAGATCAAGCTGAAAGCACGACTGCTTTGGAAGGCCGTGGAGGAGGGCAACGTGAGCGAGCAGGAAGATATGATGGCGCTTGACATCTTGGTCAGCGCTGTCCCGCCGGAGATAATCACAACGATCGGAGAAAAGAGGACGGCGAAGGAGGCATGGGACACGATCGCCATCATGCGGGTCGGGGCCGACCGCGTAAAGAAGACGACGGCACAAAAACTCCGGAAGGAGTTCAAAGCCGCTGCCTTCAAAGATGGCGAGAGCGTGGAGGACTTCTCCCTCCGCCTGAGCGGCATTGCTATCACAGCTTGCGTCGCTAGGAGAGGAGATAGTAGAAGAGAGGGCCGTGGAGAAGCTCCTGCGAAGCATTCCAAAACGCTTCCAGCAGATCGTGGTGGCGATCACGATACTGCTGGACGTGTTGACCCTCACCTTGTCAGAGGTGACGGGGCGTCTCAGGGCGGCGGAGAACGCCTTCGACTCGACGCGGCGAAAGGGAGGAGTACACGACGGCCAGCTGTACCTCACTCGGGAGGAGTGGGAGGCACAGCGGAAGGAGGAGCGGTCTACCCAGTCCGCGGGTTCTTCTAAGAGGGGCGGCCGAAAGGGCCCGCCCAAGAAGAACGGAGGCAAGAAGGGAGGTTCCGAGAAGGATATTCCGTGGGACCAGTGCAGGAAGTGCGGGAAGAAGGGCCACTGGGTCAGTGAGTGTCGGTCGAAGCCTAAGGAGGAGCCGCAACAGCAGGCTTTTGTGGCGAAGGCGGAGGAGGAGGGCGCCTTGTTTATGACAAGGGTGGCCTCTATACAGGAGGATCCTATACAGGAACATCCTACGCGCCCACTGGAGACAGTGGAGGGACGTGTCTTTGCTTACCGCAGCAATGACGACGACTTTGACAACACTCGTTGGTACCTCGACATGGGCACGACCAACTACATGACAGGTTCGCGCGCCGTCTTCTATGAGCTCGACGAAAACGCCATCGGAACCATCAAGTTCGGCGACAACTCCATCGTGCGTATCCAGGGGAAGGGTACGGTCCTATTCGCTGCCAAGACAGGTGAGCACAGGAGGCTCACCGGCGTCTACCTCATCCCAACCTCATCAGCGTCGGCCAGCTGGATGAGGATGGCTACAGCATCACGGTGCACGGAGGAGTGATGCATATACGGGATGAGCAGCAGCGTCTCGTCACACGAGTTCAGCGCGACGACAGCAAGTTGTACTCCATCAGGCTCAATATCACACGTCCGGTTTGCCTAACCGCGAGGCGTGATGATGTTGCGTGGCGTTGGCACGAACGCTATGGACACGTCAGCTTCCAGGCGCTTTGGAAGTTGGCACGAGAGGAGATGGTGCTCAGGCTTCCGCAAATTGATCATGTCGATCAATTGTGCGAAGCTTGTTTGGTCGGGATGCAGAGGCGCTCCAGCTTCCCCAAGCAAGCTCGGCGGCACGCGGAGGGCGCGCGCTCGACCTTGTCCACGGTGACATCTGCGGGCCTATCACGCCGACGACTCCAGGCGGCAAGAAGATGTTCTTGTTGCTAGTGGATGACATGAGTCGCTATATGTGGCTCTATCTTCTAACAACCAAGGACCAGGCGCCCGACTTAATTCAGCAATTCCAGTCGACAGCTGAATTAGAGTCCGGAAGGAGACTGAAACTACTCTGTACTAATCGCGGATGGGAGTTCACCTCATAGGAGTTCGGCGAGTACTGCGCTCAGCACGGAGTATAACGTCAGCTCACAGCCCCGTATATGCCGCAGCAAAACGGGGTTGTGAAGCGGCGCAACCAGACGGTGGTCAGCATGGCGAGGAGTATGTTGAAGGCAAAGAGTATGCCCGGGATATTTTGGGGTGAGGCAGTTATCACGGTTGTCTACATCTTAAATCGATCCCCCACCCGTGGCCTCGACGGGAAGACGCCATATGAAGCTTGGCAAGGGGAGCGACCAGCCGTCAATTATTTCCGAACTTTTGGGTGCGTGGGGCATGTCAAGAACACGCGCCCCCACTTGAAAAATTTGGAAGACCGGAGTACTCCAATGATTTTTCTTGGCTATGTTGCAGGGACGAAGGGCCATCGGATGTATAATCCGCTGATGGGCGCACACACATATCACGTGACGTAATATTCGACGAGGCGGCCAAGTGGGACTGGGGAGAAGGAGCAGGGGAAGAGGACTACACCACCTTCCACGTCGACTCCTTAGATCCAGCACCTGTTGGACCTGCTGTTTCAGCACCCGGAGAGGTGCTGCAGGGTTCGGAGGGGTCGAACAGCACCCCAGCAGTGCCCAGGAGGGGCACAGAAGGGTCTGTCCAGACCCTAGGAGTTCCTGCGTCAGCCTCTAGACCTGCTGGAGAGAGTTCAACACCTGCAGCGTCGCCCCAAGTGCCCCTGCAGGGACTGTCCAGCGCAGATCAGGGCTAGGACAGTCCTGCACGGGGGTCAGCAGCAGCAGGGGGTTCCGGACTTGAAGATTCCAGCACCTTTGTCATGCCCCGGAATCCTCCACGGCCCATCTGCTTCGCCACGCCGCTGTCGGACCCTGGCAGCAACGTCGTCGATGCCTACTACGACAACGGCGCGAAACTACGGTTCCACACGATGTGCAACGTGCTTGGAACCCTCACCCCTCCTGGTTGGGCTGAGCGCCCACCAAGCTTGGAGGAGGGGGAGCTCATGTTCACCACCGCAGTGGAGCCCACGTCCTTCGCCGATGCTGAGGAACACCCGTGCTGGAAACAGGCCATGCTCGAGGAGATGGAGTCTATAGAAGAAAACAGAACTTGGCAACTTGTTCATCTTCCTACAGGACACAAGCCCATTAGCCTCAAATGGGTGTTCAAGGTGAAGAGGGACGAGCATGGGGAGGTGGTGAAGCACAAGGCTCAATTGGTGGCAAAAGGATATGTCCAACGGCAAGGAATAGATTTTGACGAGGTATTTGCTCCTGTAGCCCGTCTCGAATTTGTTCGCTTTCTCCTTGCAGTTGTTGCGCACAAGGGGTGGGAGGTACACCACATGGACGTGAAGAAAGCCTTCCTGAACGGTGACTTGATGGCTCCTACGTCTCCCAACCCGTTGGCTTCATCATCGACGGAGCCGAACACAAGGTGTATCGGCTCAAGAAGGCTTTATATGGACTTCGTCAAGCGCCCAGGGCCTGGAATGCCAAGCTCAACGATAGCTTGCTATCGCTTGGTTTTCAGAAGAGTACGAGCGAGCACTGGATCTATTTCCGTGGAGCTGAAGATGAGAAGCTCATCGTCGGCATATACATCAACGATCTCATGATCACAGGAGGGGGCGATCTCAAGAAGTTCAAGGGGGAGATGATGAAGAAGTTTAAGATGAGCGACTTGGGTCTCTTGTCATATTATCTTGGCCTGGAGGTGCGGCAAGCTGATGCAGGGATAAGCGTTAGGCAGGCGACCTACGCTTCCAAACTTGTCTCTAAAGCTGGTCTGGAGGGAGCAACCCCTGTGCATTCCCCATGGAGCAAGGCCTCAATCTTTGCAAGATAAGTGATAGTCCGTTGGTGCATGCAACGGAATATAGGAGCTTGGTTGGAGGACTGCGATACTTGGCGAACACACGTCCCGATCTCGCCTACTCGGTCGGGTACGAGAGTCGGTTTCTGGAGGAGCCCAAGGAGGAGCACTTTGCTGCAGTTAAATGCATTGTACGCTACATAGCGGGTACAATCAACTATGAAGTCTTCTATGCAAGAGGAGGAGACATGGAGCTTATTGGGTACTCGGATAGTGACTATGCGGGAGACGTGGAGGACCGCAAGAGCACAAGTGGAGTGTTGTTTTGTCTTGAAAACAACATTGTTTCATGGCAGTCCTGCAAGGAGAAGGTGGTGGCCTTGTCCTCATGTGAAGCAGAATATATCGCAGCAGCTCAAGGGGCATGTCAAGGTGTATGATGGCACGACTGATGGAGGACTTAGCTAAAAAATAGAAGGCGTCGGTGCTACGGGTTGATAACAAGTCAGCTATAGACTTGAGCAAGAACCCGGTACACCATGACATAAGCAAGCACATCTATGTCAAGTACCACTATATACGAGAGTGTGTGGACAGCGGTACTATTGTGCTTGAGCAAATCTCCACGCAAGACCAGATGGCGCACATCTTGACCAAGGCCCTTGGAAGACAGAAGTTCGTGGAGATGAGAAGAAGGATTGGGATCCTTGACGTGGGCTAGTGTCAGGATCAGGAGGAGAATGTGGGCTGATCTGCCCCTGGCCCAGGACGGCCAGAACTGGGCCGTGTGGGCTGATCTGCCCCTGGCCCAGGCCAGATCCCCCTTCTAGAAGAGATTAGAGTTTAGTCTTCTTAGAGATAGAATTAGAGATAGACTAAAAGATTGAGTTGTAATAGATCCGAACTCTTGTAAGGGGGGCTATATAAAGAAGCCAAACACCCCAGTTTTAGATGAGATCAATAAAAGAAAAATTACTCCACCTCCCTCCTGCCCTAGCTGCCGCCCAGGTTCTGCCCTAGCCGCTACCAAGACTAGGATCAGCTGCTGCCGCCCTGATCTCCCTCCTCTTCGCCCCCTGTTCCCTCTTCTGTTCTGTGTCTCCACCTCCAGAAATAGACAGCAACAATCTGTTCTTCCCCTGAACAGATCTGCTAGAACAGATCAGCAAGAACAACACCTAGGAGAGGTGCTGAACTGTCTGAAACAGGGCAATTTGGTGTGATCAAGCACCGGAATTGCAACATTTGACAATTGAGTACATATCAGTTTGAAAAGGAGACACGTGTCTGGATCAACATCAACTCTAGAACAGTGTTTTAAAAGGGCATCTGGACGCCTAGGCGACCGCCTGGATCCCTAGGTAGCGACTGGGCGACGCCTTTTAAACAGTGCTCTAGAAAGTCAAGATGGATCTAACTGATTGAGCAGCAATGAAGATAAATGATGAGCAAGGATGGAGAGGGTCGCCTTCACAGGGATGAAGTCAGAAGTGGTGGTAGCATGCAGAGTCACAGGAGTCAGGACAATCTCCAAAAGAACTGGCCCAATCGATTCAGGCATTGGAGTAACAGCAAGGTTCTCCTGATCCTTGTTGGATGATCCTGGGCTTAACGAATTGGACCAGGTGCGTGGGCTGCAGACCTGGTTTGGGCTGTAGGCAGCAGCCCACAGGGGCCCACCGGAGATTATCTTGGTTGAGTCAGATTGCAACTGTAGGAGATAGAGTTGGAGTCCTAGTTTGCTGCAGGAAATAGTTGGGTTAGAGTCCTAGTTGGAGTCGTGTCAGGTGTAACCCGGGTATACAGTGACAGTAGTCCCTGTGGAATGAATCCCACCCACCAGTTGGAATAATCGCATAAGCCCGGAATTGCAACAATCCTAAAGGCCACCAGAAGCAGTGAAATCAGCAGCAGCAGCAGACGGGAGATTTGTTCACCATTTTTCACATCTTCAGAAGCATGGGAACTGTTTTCCTGCATGGCTGCTGACCAGCATTGGCTGCACCACCCTGGTTAGCACCACCATGATCAGGAGCAGGTGCATCGTCACATGGAATTCAACAGCACCAGTTCAAATCTGGTCCAACCCAGGGATCTGCAGGGAAGGGCCGGTGTGCAAAGGGCCTTGCGGTGGCATGCCATCTTCATCTGTCAGGATTTTAACATTGTTTAACTGCAGGATGTCGACGGAGACTTTCCAAGACCACATGGAGGCGGGTCACCAACTATCACAATGATGTCATCTGGGAGACTGGGATCTTGGCCTCATCATGCAAAACAACACGAGCAATCAAGGTAGCCAAATCGGAGGATTGGTGCATTTGCAAAAGCATTCCAAAGCTACTAACAGACCTAACCACAGCCAGAAAAGTGCGAGCATCCAGAGGAAAACAAAGCATCTGCAACCAAGCCTCCCGATCTACTTCCACAGCACGATGATTCTTGTCGACATCATGGTTGATAAAGCAGAGTTGAGACTCACCAAACTGGTAGATAACTTTGTTGATCATGGTTTGGCGCAGAAACGGATGTAGGCAGTACCGATTGGACACGGTGTGGTGATGACGTCGCACATCTGAAGCTCAGCAACCAGATAGTTCCAGAGAGCTCTGGCCATGTGGCGGAAGTCTTGTTGTGCCACAGAGGGTAGAGAACAGCGATGGTGAGATCTTCATTGCTGGGTTCCAATGCACTGCCAAGATGGACAAGATTCAGAGCAGCTCGCAATTGGGGTCACGTGTCTCGATGCTGAAGCCGTGTGGGGTGACGAAACGAGGATCAACCTCGAAGTTGGCCATGAGCGAGGTTGAGGGAGAGTTCAACAGCAAAGGAGTCGAGGGAGATGGAGCGTCCCTCCCAGAGTTTTGGTGCAAAGGAGGGGATTGACCAGCGTCGACCATGGTGTTTACAGCCTGTTCCTGAACCTTGGGCCTAGGGTATTCATCTTTGGCTTAGTCAGGGTTTAGGAGGAATCTTGATAGCTACAACATAACTCTTCTTGGATCGACGCACTAAGTGACATTCTTCATTTTGCAGATGTTCCCATATTTCTTTCTGCCTAATCCAGTTAGGACCACCATTGTCCCATAAGGCAAAGGAAAAAGTATACTTTACTCCCCCAATGTTTGATTGAAGTCCAGAACACCCACTTATCTATTAAACCATTTGTTTAATCCCCTGATTCCTCTAATGCGGATCATTATTCACTTTTAGGCATCATCAAATCTGGTTTTGCCGACCTGGATGAGGGATTAGGTGGTTTTGCATGCCATGTCGGTTGGCTGGCGTGGAGATCTTTCCTCAAGCGTAAAGCACCCCCTTGTGTCATGGAACACTCGACGTGTGCACAGCCGCACACATGGTTGTTTCGTCTCGATGGAGCACGTGAGAATCAAGGTTTGGCAATCATTCACTGCAGATACACACATAGTTACTGCCTGTTTTTTGTTCAAAGAAAGCAAATGCATGGCATCACCTGATAAACTTGCATAGCAGGGAAGATAGCTAGCAAGTGGCTGTTAGGCACGGCTGTCCATCCGGCAAGATGCACATAAACATCAATGCAACCTATGCACCTGGACACGTACGCACTGGCTTCGCCTGCAAGGCCGCCTAGAACATTGCCGCTCCGTTGATGTCCTCGCACAGACACTTGTCGAGGACGAACCAGGAGAAGACTGTGGTGTTTGTTAGACTGTGTGTTGTGTGTATTGTGTGTGTCAAGGGTAATTTGATCATTAGTTAGGAGGACTTCTAAACCTAGCTTGTACCCTATTTATGTAACCCCCTTTGGCATTATCAATTCATTATCAATTGAGAGTTCAGTTTCATTCTCCAATATGGTATGAGATTAGGATTTCCTTGGGGCCTCTCTGTCTCACCAGTTGCTGCCCCTCTCTCCCACCAACAATCGTCGCCTCTCCCACCACCACCAGCGCTGCCTCCTCCTCCATGTGTAGGCGCCGCCACCTTTGCCCGCCCGGCGCCTCCACCAAGCCCGCTCCGCGCCTCGGCGGCTTCCCCAGTCCGGCGCAACCAGATCCGCCGCCGTCTTCCCCGGCGCCGGCTTCCCCAGCCCAGGCGTGGTTGGATCCACCTCGCGCCCGCTCCTCAAGCCCTCTGCCCGCCTCCCAAGGCTTCCGGGACCTTCAGCCGGCATGGGAGATGCAGAGCCCTCCGCCCGCCTCCCAAGGCTTCCGGGACCTTGATGGAGCACGTAGGAATCAAGGTTTGGCAATCATTCACTACAGGCACACTGCCTATTTTTTGTTCAAACAAAGCAAATGCATGGCATCACTTGATAAACTTGCATAGCAGGGACGATAGCTAGCAAGCAGCTGTTAGGCATGGCTGTCCGTCCGACAAGATGCACATAAACATCAATGTAACCTATGCACCTGGAGGCGTACGCAGACCACTGGCCTCGCCTGCAAGGCCGCCTATAACATTGCCGCCTCGTCGATGTCCTGGCACGACACTTGTCGAGGATGGACTGGGAGAAGACTGGTGTTCATGGCAGAACCCGAAGCAACGCTGATGGGTGCGGCCTCTGCGTCGGAAATTGGGAGGGAACACAACAGATCGAACCATGCCATGCAAAACCAAACCACGCATGCCAACGTGGCAGGACATGGTAAGCAAAACCACCTATCGGCCATCCACGTCAGCAAAACCAGATTTGATACGTACTAAAGGTGAATAATGACCCAAATTAGGAAAACCAGGGGGTTAAACAAACAGTTTCATAGTGTAGGGAGAACTCCATGCTTCGGGTAAATATTGGAGGAGTAAAGTGGACTTTCTCCTAAGGCAAAAAAGAGCACAAAAGATTTGCAAATAAAACTGTTCAAATGATAGATCATAAAACCCACTGAAATCTTTTTAAGCACCATTCTTTTTGCAGTTGAACTCTGAAATCTTTTGCAACGCCTTCAAGGCATGATTCCAAGGTGAAAGGAACATAATCTTCATTGATTCTAATAGCAGATCGATCAAATGAGAAAAGCAAGAAGAACTCACCATCAGAGGAAGGAGAGGTGGTGGACAAGGAAAGACCGAACCTGTGTGGATGAGCTGTTGAAGCTAGATTCCCAGTTGGAAATCCAGATCCGAAAGGCCAGTCATGGAGGAAATCAAAGATCATTATCACAATCGCCGAAGGGGGGGGGCGCTCATGGCGTGCATTCTGGTTACCAACTGTTTGCATCTGAGTTCTTGTGATCTGACTGACTACTGATCAATATCACAACAGTACAAGTTCATTTGAAGGATGGTTGTTGGCCATAACACCAAGTAGAAAACATCAAAATAGTAGAAGGTGCAAAAGAGGCCTTACCCTGAGCACGTTATCAGCAAGTTCTGGTGGCAAGGCTTTCTGAAGTGAAGGCATTTTCTTTATGCTTGTGTGGTCACTGGAAAATGAAAAGGGACTATTTTCATCATCAACTTACTTGGTGAGTAGGTTAGAACAAGAAAACATCAGTAATCATCCCTCAAGTGCTTTAATTTAACACATACCGATATATACTGCCGCAAGAAATAATATAGATCTCAACTAGTCGATATGCATGCACACCGTCTATTCATGAAGAACTCAGGTTCATGTAAAAACAATTGATGGAAACTTGTCATAAGTGGTATAAAGGTTGTGTACATTCAAAGGCCCGTGGTAAAGAGTAATGGACTACGACAAACATGATTATTCCAACAGCGATGGATGCAATAAAGGGGCCTTTGGTGCCCATCTATTGATGGATGCAAATATACAGATCACCAAATCTCAATACCACAAAGTCATAAAGGTCCCGAAGTGGGCTACTACTGGGGAAAAAACAGAAGAAAAGCGGCCAACAGAATGCCTTGTCGTCACTTACCCGAGATGTCTTTCTTCCTTATCGGATTTAAGCTGAACGGTTAACACTTCAGAGTCTAAAAATTCCCAGCAAGCATGGCTACTGTCGGTACCCTCGATATGGGGTACCCCGCGCACAGAGGAAAATGCCTAAGGACATCGCCCTTCTCCGCAGGGAGAGCTCCGAAGGCGCCACGTGTCCAGCGGGACCGGACCTCCCTCTCCTCAGAGGAGAGCTCCGGACCTACCACGTGGCCAACTGAGCCGGACCTCCCTCCTCCGTGGGGAGAGGTCCGAAGGCTCTACGTGTCCTGTGGGACCGGACCTCCCTCTCCTCAGAGGAGAGCTCCGGGCCCACCACGTGGCCAACAGCAGCCGGACCTCCCCCCTCCGCGGGGAGAGCTCCGAAGGCTCCACGTGTCCCGCGGGACCGGACCTCCCTCTCCTCAGAGGAGAGCTCCGGACCCACCACATGGCCAGCAGAGCAACGCCGCCTGCCCCTTCGCGATAGGCAGCATGAGTAAAGACGCGTCATACCTTGCCCGTACAAGGTATTCAAGGCCCGCGCCTTCCCAAGACGCGGAGACGCGGAGCACGCCTCTGTCAGGTGTCGTTGCCCCCAGTCACATCGTAGACTGGCGCGCCGTGTCAGCTCCTGCCCGCCAATAAACACAGCGACAAGACATCCCCTGCTGCCCCTGCCATCATCAACCACTACGACTAGCTTGCGGAATGGGCAGGGCGGCAGAACGAAGACTCGGAAGCCTTCGCCAGAGACAACTATCGGCATAACTGCAGATATGGTAGATGGCAGGAAATCTCCCCGGGACCACCTGTCGGGTCCCAGGCCCACCTTGTAAGCCGCTCGAGCCTTGGACTATAAAAGGCTCGGATAGGCAACGTTAGCAAGGGTTCGAACTCTGTTGACTCGCACTCTAGCCATCTCACACCCTCAAGCTCAGGACTCCGGTTCTGAGCAGCAAGCAATACAGCGAGCATCTCTGCTCACCGTGGATGTAGGGTTTTACGCTCCGGTGGCCTGAACCACGTAAAACTCCCTGTGTCAAGCTTCTCCCTCGATCGTCCCTAACGCTGAAGCTCTCCGCGAGTGACTAGCCCCTCCGAAAAAGAACCTCCGCGGGCTGCCCAGAGCAGGTCCGAGGGAAGTGTCGGCTACACACTTCGACATTTGGCGCGCCAGGTAGGGGGCTTTTTCCTTGCGCGACGAGCTTCTGCCGGCGAAGATGACCAAGCTTCCTTCAGCGGCAAGCTCTCCTCACCCGCGTTCACGACGGACAGTGACTAGCGGGGACTACGTCTCGACACACTCTGGACGGAGTGTGTCGGTGCAAGCTGGAAGCCAGCAGCCGACTCCGGCAGCGCCGACTCCGGCAACGCAGGCTCCAGCGAGCGTGAGATCCTCTGCAACGCTGAACGTCCCCCACGGGGGCGCCCTAGCTGCAGCAAGAGCGCTACTGCGCAATCCACCTGCTGGGGACGCGCCTCAGTCAGCGACCCAGCAGTGGATCCGCGAGGTAGACCGTCTCGTCGTCGCCGCCGCAAACCCTCGGCATCGGCGGGGACGACGCCCCGGCCAACCGGCTGTGTCGCTGACGTGCACGCCAACGGTTGACGGGGAGACGGCAGATTCCAGCTCCACCAGGCTCCCATCGACGGACCTGAGAACAGAGCTAGAACGATGCCACTTGGGCAAGGATGCCCGAGTGTTCATTGTGCGACGGCGAGAAAGGCGTCGCAACCAAGAGGTCGACGACAGCATGAGGTCCGCCTCAACCCTGCCTGAGGCGCAGATGTTCGCTACGCGATCTCTGCCCCAGGCATACGCCGCGCAGTATATGTCCCAGCCATATGCCCTGCAAGTGGTGCCCCCGGTCTATGGCGCAGCCTTGCCCATACCGGGGTACACAGTGCCAGCAGCGAACCAAGCGTTCGCGGCACCAACGCCTGCAGCAACAGGAGCAGGTGTGCGGCCCTGGCGCTGTAACAACCCTAACTTTTGTAAAGTTTGATTTCAACGTATGAAACAAAGTTAAGGCAATAAAAGGCTATAGTTGTGTCACATGAAACGATGAACACAAATATGGGCATGTGAGGGAGTTAAAAATTTTCTCTAGCCCATGCTCAACACATGTTAACCTAGGGGAAAGAATTACACTCCCAAAAACTCTAACTCATGTGCACCCTTTTCTATGAGGAGAGTGGGGGAAATTTAAACACCATTTTGAATCTTTTGAATGGATTCATATTCAGATTGTACAAAGGCCCATATGTGAGAGCATAGATGCATTTCTCATGTATTCAAGAGCCTAAGTTTCAAATTTGGAGAATTTTAGGTTTCATATACTATTTATTCCGAAGATTAAATGAGGGCACGTTCAAATTCAAACTTAAATTTGAATTTTGAACCAAACAAACTCAATTTCAAAATCTGATTTCAGATTTGAGTTCCTCATAATTCTTTTGAACTATCCTCCAAGTTTGATCAAATTCGGAGCTCGTTTGCTATTTTAAACGGAATCAGGGGATAAGAGGGAGAATTGTGGCTGTGGACCCCACATGTCATAGACTGTTCTAAACCGACGTGCTCGACTCCTCAGCGCGCGACAGCAGCTGCTCGTTCACCGACGCCACCTCCTGCTGGATCGTTTTCTGCTCATCCTCATCACCTCACACGAGTGCCACAGCACCATTTTGCTTCTCCCATCTCGAGCTCAGCCTCTGTGGGGGTGCTCCCGTGAAACACAAACAGCTGTCGTGTTCTCTGTTTCCTCTGATCGCCCCAGCAAAACCAGCGACCTTTGCTCGAGCTCCCCACAGAGAAAAGCTTCGCCCACGAGTTGTCTAGCCGGCTAGCACTTCACCTCCACCATCCCCGAGCTCACCAGCGCCAACAAACAGAAAAGTTCTGATGCTCCCGTGTTGAACGTCGGAGGAACCGGAACTGGACGCCGTGGACAGCCCAAACCAGAAGGGATCACGCCCAAGCAAGGCACCCCATCTGTGCACCAACAAGTCTAGTTGCTCACCTCCAAAGCTCAGCCCTAGCCATTGATCACAGAGGGAGAATTTCAAGTTTTTCTCCCGGGCGGCAGAAACGGACCTTGAGGTAAGGAATTGTAAAATTCGTCCTCAAATCATGATTGTTGGGTTTCAAACTTCACACACAGGATGTTAACTGCCTAGCACACCTCCTCCATCGATTTTAGACTAAGAAATTGAGTGTAGAGTGAGCAATCCGAGCTCTTTTAGAGGGTATGCCGCTGGACCCTATCGGGCGCACGGTGCCGATAGGTTTAGAGCCCTCTCAAGCTTGTTTAGAACTCATGTCGGTCTTCTACATGATCCCCTGGTGCTGTAGAGCCCAAGAACCGACCATTTGGTGGAGAATTCACCGTGCAAGATCTCTCCGGAGCCCTAGGGTTTGCTGTGGCCGGTGCGCCCTGTTTTCCGGCGAGTTTCAGCCGCCGGCGACCTCACCAACGTGTTCAGCGTGGGTAAAAACGGGGGGGGAGGGGGGGCGGCCAGCAGGGGGTCTAGAGGTGGCTGGGAAGTGCTTTTCCGGCGACCTCGCCGGAGGGGGCCGTCACTGCCCTGTTTGGCGCGAGTCTGGAGGTTAGGGATGACAGGTGGGACCCACTGTCAGCATTTAAACATTTCCAGATTTTCCCACTCTAGTTCAAACTTTGGGGAGCCATAACTTTGTGTAAGAATGTCCAAAAATTGTGAAACAAATTTTGTTGGATTCCTCTCAAAGAGTACTATCCAGGGGTGCAGCCCAATTTTTATGAAAGTCCCCGTATTTTGCTCATTAATTCATTTAAATAAAATCTTGTATGAATTTTTACAGGAGTTTTGTTTATTGGAAAATTACAAAATTTGGCTGGGACATTCTTCCAAAATTCATTGAACTCCAGTAAAATGTTCAGAGGCATTGGACCTCGTTTGCTTGGTCAAATGATGTATTCATTCCTTATGTCTCTGAAAAATAGGAAAATAAACAGAGATATTTTCATCTTTTCCCCAATCCTTGAAAAATCCATATCTCCATGTAGGAAACTCCAAAAATGGTAAAACCCATTCCTATGGACTTAGGACATTTTGTACTTCACAAAAAGTCTACTTTGCAGCATAGGAAAGCTTAATATCTAGGGGGTAACTGCAGGTTAGTTAAAACCACATAAGGATTTGTTGTGCTCACATGAAGCTATTTCTGGAGCTCAATTTTTGCACACTGCCTAAATACCATCCATAGAGGCTGTGGTTAAATTCTCAGCTTCATTGGACCTCTGAAACTTGAGCTACCATCTTTTAGGTTTAAGTGTTCATATAATGGACTTAATCACATGGTGATTACTAGTATCTCTTTTCACCTAGCTTTCATCATCTCATCTCTAAGGTTTAGATCCAACAACAGAAACCTTGCTGTTGTTGATCTATCTTATGTGTGAGTTAACTGGTACAACAGTTTTGAATCATTTTCTAAATTGCTTTTGAATACATATGCATAAATCATCTTAATAGCACGTGACGTCGACGTTCGACGAGGACTCGACTCTGCAGCGAGGATCTCCATCTCTTGACGAGTTTGGCGGATTCTCCGGAGGAAGACTAACTCCTAGCTTCTAACAAAACCGTTGAGCAAGGCAAGCCCCGGTTTGCATATCGTTACCGTTTTAAATTTTGCTTTACTTCACCTCATGTTTATTAGACTTGATATTGTGCATTATGTCTAGGATGATTCAAACCCACTTGCATGACTATTACATCCCTGAGTAGAAGGTTTAGTGTAGGCTTTACCTCGTTGTAGATGCTAGGCTAATGTTGTAGCTAGCTCGGTAGAAGTCGAGTAGTAAAAAGCTACTCGCGAGAAAGTTCGAGTAATGGAGTTACTCGCAAGAGATAAATGATAAGAGCACCCTCATGAATATGAGATGGGGACGGGGATGTTCCTGTAGGATGGAGCGCTCAAGGTTGGTCTCGACCTGCGATGGGTGTGACAATGCTTGATACCACATTTGGCCTGGACCGGGATGGTAAGGCAAATGTGGAGGTTGGTTGTAGCCCCGTCCGTGTCGGTTAAGGACCGTATGTATGCGGCCCTGCTGGACAAGATTGAGCTGTATCGGATATATAGTGGGGTATGGGACCCATGAAACCGATGTAACTCGATGGACCGTGATATAGAAACTCATCCTTCATGTGGGAATGGCGTTGAGAAGGCGGGAGGTGTAAATCCTTTAGTGGGCAACTTTGACGTGTCCGCGTAGAGGACCATCCTGCTCGGCGCGAAGCGTTTTTCTATGTTGGGGTGTCGTGTGAAAGGTTGCTGCATACAACGTAAGAAAGAGCTCTTGAGAGAGTCTTTCGAGGCGGGTGTATGTGTCGGGTATTCTGGGTTGTTATTGATTCGAATCACCGTCGCTCGCGGAAGAGGATTGAGCATACTTGCCCACTGCGCCGTGACTTAGTAATAAGAGGAACTAAGTCTCTTAACTTGCTGTTTGTGGATTAATCACTGCATTGGAACCTTGACTGAGGTAGATATAGAGCCAACTAAATTTCAATTCCACCTTAGGCTAGCAACATCGGGATAAGCGTTTCTTGTTTGATTGTGGACTTCCGATGTTGTGAGGCGTGAGGACCACAAAATGAAGGCTATAAGAATCTGAATATAAGGATCAAGTTTAGTCAAGCTGCATTTTGCAAATTCCTGTTCCTACTATCTTACTACCCCTGCATTTAGAGTTACATGTTTAGGAGTGACGGTTAAGTCTTGCTGAGCCTTAGTGCTCACGGTTGCTTCTGAGTTGTTTTTGCAGGTAGCAGGATGCTTGCTATGAAGAGGGTTGTTCGGTGAGACGATGAACCTCACGGTTTGTTCAACTCATCGGAAACCTAGCCGCTGCCATTCTTTGGTGAAGCTAGTAGGAAGCGTTCACGGGCGGAACGACTTCTCTTCGGCGTAGTTAGGGTCGAGAGTGAGTAGTTTGTCCAGCAAATATTAATTTCCGCTGCGTGTGTACATTATGTTGTAAAAGAAATTATCTTGAGTAACAAAATGGTTCCGTTATGTTCTTACGCCTCTTTTCGTGCATGCTGTTGGGTGCCGCATCGCACGGCACCACCCACTGCGATTCCCGGGCCGGGCGTCACAGGCGCCACACCTTCGCTTCGCGAGGTGGCCGCGCAAGTTTCGGCCGCACCTGCCCGAAAAGTACAATGGTAGTGTCAACCCGGCGGAGTTCCTCCAGATATATTCCACCGCCATCCTTGCTGCAGGAGGGGACGAGGCCGTCATGGCCAACTACTTCCCCATCGCCTTGACCGGCCCAACCCGGTCTTGGCTCATGAACCTTCCCCAAGGTTCCATAACCTCTTGGGGAGAGCTCTGCCGGTAGTTCACTGCCAACTTCGGCAGCTCCTACACCTGGCCTGGCACGGAGCTCAACCTCCACGCATCCAGCAACAACCTGGAGAGACGCTGCGCTCCTTCATCCAGCGGTTCTCCCAGGTACGCAACACCATCCCGCACATCCAAAGTGCTTCTGTGGTGGTGGCGTTCCGGCAGGGTGTCCGTGACGAGAAGATGCTTGAGAAGCTCGAGACTAGAGAGGTTCGCGACGTCTCAGAGCTCTTCAGCCTGGCGGACAAGTGCGCCAGGGCAGCTGAAGGGCGGAACTGGCACTCTCTGCTAGCCTCCGAGTCAGGAGGACAGCCCGGATCTGGCGCTGCTTCCTATGGAGGCGGCAAGAAGATCAAGAACCGGGGCGGTGGCAAGTTGAAGCCACCGGCCGTGGCTCCCGTTGCTGCAACAGCAGCACCCAGTGGAGCTCGGGGGCCACGCCCCGACAAAAGGTAGAGACAGTCACCAGCTCCAGATGGTGACCAAGGCGAGCTATGCCCCGTGCACGGCACCAGTTATCATACTGCACATGCCAGGATAACAGTGCCACCACAAGGCCAAGTATGGGTGCGGCTTAGCTGAGTAATTAGGTAAGTTGCTAGAGTGTTATGGACTGTGGAAGGCGCGGGGAATGGGAGTCGAGTGAGGACTGCCCTGGGAATTGCATGGCACAAGAGGGGGCCCGTGGCTGGAAGAATTGGAGATTCTAGCCTACCGGTGAAACCTTAGTGAGTCTATACATCTAGTAACCCCTTTGTAAAGGCTATTTTGTGATCTCTTGACCATACACCGATGGTTGTGTACTGGTATAATGGAGGTTCTGCAGTCGTCGACGGGTGACGAAATCACAAACTTGTGGGTAAAGAGGTGCAAACTCTGCAGAGTTATTAAAACTTTCATGATAGCCGAGCTTACGGTCACGAGCACCTGGCTAAACTGCCATGATTAGATGGGACAGTTATTGGGAAGGTTCTTGGTTATGGTTATGGGTTTGGTTATGGTTTGGTTTGGAACTGTTGAGTCTGGATGATGAAAGGGTTGCATGTCACACCTGGTATTCCATAAGAAATACCCGAGCGTATACTCACATGTATGCCAGGATCAATTGACTCATACATGTGTCGACAAGAGTGAAATATCATTGTATTACAAGCCAAGTTTAACGTACATCATAATATTACATCATATTACATAAAATATCAAATAATAGTTCCAATACACTATAACACAACAGCGGAAGACTATGGCGTGGATGCTCCAGTTCCACAGGCGTTGCCCGGGGGTTCCGCCAACCTAGAACAACTCCTCGGGATCGAAGTCCTCCTCATCAAAGTCTACGTCTTCATTTACACCTGAGCAGCATATGATAACCAACGAAAGCAAGTTTGAGTACCAGAGGTACTCAGCAAGTGTAGGAAAGAATGTTATGAAGGCCAATAGCAAGAAAGGCTAACATGGTTAAGCACTATGCATTAATCCTAAGCCTTAGCTTGATTAGCCACCTATCTTACTAAGTGATAATCCCACCATCATCATAATTAAGTCATTAATGTTAGGTTACACCACCCAACAACCTCTTTCAACTCACATCCATGTTTCTCTAATCATGGACAAGTCCAAGCCGTTCTTGACCGTGAGCACGGCTGTCATGACAGTTTGGTTCTCTGCAGAGATTGTACCACTTTACTCACAAGTAGTGATTTCATCCCCTGTTGCCAGGTGGACTAAGAAACCTCCCTGATATCCGTGGTTGCAAGCCACATTACACACTTCCTTTGGTGTGCGATCAGGAGATCACTACATGGTCTTTACAAAGGGTCTACCGGTAAGTACAAGCCCACTGAGGTTTCACCGCTGTAGTTCCTCGGAGTAACCCTCCCCTACAGAAGCCCCCTCTTGAGCCTTGCAGTTCCCAGGGCAGCCAAAAATGGACTCCCATTCCCCGCACCATCCAAACACTCATACTATACCGGCAAACTCCTAATTAATTGGCCAAGCTGGCCCATCTCAGTCTTGTGGTGGCACTGTAAAGCCGGGTTAACTGTTCCATGAACCGGTCCTTAGAATCTAAGACAGGCACTAACTCATTCCCGAGTCTCGTGCACGAAGCACCAACCAAACAACCAGCCTGTCTAGATTCCTAATACCATGACACACACTTGTGTCTTTCATATAATCCTCAAGACTAGTATCAACTATGTTTCATTAATTTCTAAAGTTCTTTGCATGGCTAAGCACATAAAATGATAACCATCAATTCCTATCTAATTCCCTCCATGGTTTTGCAAGGAAAGATAGAACAATGAAACTATGGAAACATCCTACACTGGGTTTCATATTAAAGACATCATGCAAATAATCTAACTATTCATCCTAGAATAGGAACAAAGTGGTCAAGGAACACTTGCCTTTGAAGGAAGGGTGATTCACTTCAAATTCTTGCTCTTGAAGATTTGGAAGTAGTTCTTGATTTGGTTCTATCCATTCATATGCACACACAAAACAATGCCAAACATGCCATAAGAATTTTGGCAATGTATTAAAATCATACATGTTTGAATACACACATGCCCTATTGTTTTCATGTCATTTCATGTGGGTTAGAGTGAAAGTAGGTTTCATTTGGGATACCTATATCTTTCTACTTTACTTTTGCTACAGCCAAACACTCATTTTCAGTTTGTGAGATGATTTGGAATGATTTTAGAATTTTATGTGTACACATGTTAATTTTATAATTAATTAAATCCTAAAAATCATTTAAATTATTACTATAATGATTTTCAGAATTCATATTATTATTTTTCTACATTTCAGAACCTATTTATACATTTGGAATAGTTTCCAAAATTTTATTCATTATATAATATGTTTATTTATATTTCAGCCTTTATTTAATACTTAAAAATGCATTTTCAGCCATTTAAATAATTATTCTGAACTACAGAAACTTCAAATGCATAAAAACATAAAAACAGATCAATATTGTGCTGTTTGATAAATTTTTACAATTTTTCTGATATTTATGTTATTTTTGTTTACATTTTTAGAATTAATTTGTCCTTATATAATTAATTTAAATCTTTGGAACTAATTACTTTTAATTTCTAATTTAATATTCTGATCAGAACATTTAATCAGGATTTTTAATAATTTTCTAACATTTTCAGAATTTGTTTAGTCTAATTTGATTAATTACAGAATTAAAAACAAACTTTGAAACTGTTTTGGGCTAATTTGTAATAATTCCAAACTTTCTGGGGTTCAAATTGAAAATACAGAACTGTTTTATCAATTTCCATAATATACAGGGGCTAATTGGTTATTTTAAACTGAGTTTACTAATTTCTAATAAGCCTAGGGTTTATTCTGCAAAGAACAGGGGCTATTTCCTTTTTATTTGAATCTCCAGGGGCCTACTCAGAAAATTCCCAACGGTTGTAACTGTTTTAAATATGGACCGTTGGATCTAATCTGGACGGTTCAGATTTAATGAACCGAAGGGGTACGTCCCTTTCTAATCTGGACCGCACAATTTAAATCCTAGGGCCTAGAATCAGCCACGTCACCCCATCCCTTTCTCCCCCACGTCCGGCGGCTGCCAGATCGCCGGCGAGCGGCGGCGGCGGCCGGGGTTTTCTGTTTTCTTTATTTTCTCCACTAAAGCTTGATCTTTGTACACCAAATCAACGAGGGGATCATGGGGAACTCACCTAGATTGTTTTCAGGCACCAAAATGGGCCGGTGAGGGCTGTCGACGGCGAGCAGTGAGAAATTTCGGCGAACTTTCTCGGGGTGGCTCTCCAGGCAGTGACCTTCGATAATTTTTGTCGGGAATCTCTCCTGGAGTCCTTGTGGCGACGTAGGGGTCCATAGAACCGAAGATTCGAGCGTGTTTTTGAAGAATTGGTGAAGGGGTGGTTTTTCCCGATCGGAAGAATTGGGGGCGGTTCCAGTGGAGAATTTCGGCCGGGGTCGGGTTGTTTATATAGAGGGGGAGGAGGAGGCGGTTGCTGAGACGTCGGTTGAGGAAGAGGCGCGAAGAATTGGGCGTGGCCGAATTGTTTTGCCACATGTGATAATAGAGGGAGAGAGAGAAGAGGGTGGCGGTTGCTCGGGGAAGAAGGCTGACGGCTGGCCCAAGTAGGCAAAGAGAGCAGTGAGGAGGAGGGGGTTTTGCCCTTTGGTTAAGGATTTAGGGTATTACAACTCTACCCCCCTTAAGAAAAATCTCGTCCTCGAGATTGGGGTTTACAAAGGGAATAGATGAGGGAATTGTGGTTTGAGTTCATCTTCTCTTTCCCATGTAGCTTCTGCCTCTGAATGATGTTTCCATTGAACCTTGCACATGCGAATTATTTTGTTTCTTGTAACCTTCTCCATTGTGTCAAGAATTTTTACAGGGTACTCGGTATATGAAAGATCTTCTTGTACATCCAACTCATCCATTGGCAGTTGTTCTTCTAGTGTTCTCAAACACTTCTTGAGCTGTGATACGTGGAACACATCGTGTATGTCCGACAACCGGGAGGGTAACTCCAACTGATATGCTACCTCTCCTTTGCGTTCCAGTATCTTGAATGGTACGATATACCGAGGTGCTAGCTTCCCTCTTACTTTAAATCTCTTTAGTCCACGCATAGGTGATACTTTGAGATACACATAGTCTCCCACTTCGAAGACTAGTTCTCTTCGCCTTGTGTCTGCATAGCTCTTTTATCTTGTTTGAGCTATCTTTAGATTATTATGGATTTCTCTTACTTTCTTTTCCGCATCTTTTAGTACCTCAGGTCCAAACACCTTATTCTCACCTATTTGATCCCAAAATAATGGAGTTCTACATCTTCTTCCATAGAGAGCCTCAAATGGGGACATTTTCATACTTGCTTGGTAGCTATTATTGTAGGAGAATTCTGCATATGGCAAATTCTTATCCCAACTCCTACTATTCATGAGTGCACAAGCTCGGAGCATATCTTCAAGAATTTGATTGGTCCTTTCAGTTTGTCCATCAGTTTGTGGATGATATGCAGAACTAAAATTTAATCGAGTCCCCATAGACTCATGTAATTTCTGCCAAAACCTTGAAGTGAACTGTGTACCTCTATCTGATACTATCTTTTTGGGTACACCATGTAGGCAGACTATTCTCGACATATACAGTTCTGCTAGTTTGGAACCATTATAGTTTTCTTTCACTGGAATA
Source organism: Neostapfia colusana (assembly GCA_030760725.1). NCBI lineage: Eukaryota > Viridiplantae > Streptophyta > Magnoliopsida > Poales > Poaceae > Neostapfia > Neostapfia colusana. Next base: position 678,263 of record JASWHV010000010.1, on the reverse strand, counting down.
AAGTGAGCAACTTTTGTCAATCTATCCACTATCACCCATATTGAGTCATACCCTGTTTGTGTCCTGGGCAAACCCACTATGAAGTCCATCCCAATCTCTTCCCACTTCCATTCAGGTATCTTTAGTGGTTGTAATAGCCATGCAGGCCTTTGGTGTTCTGCTTTGACTAGTTGACACGTGTCACACAATGCCACATGCTCTGCAACATCTCTTTTCATTCCATACCACCAATACCTCGTTTTAAGATCATGATACATCTTTGTACTTCCAGGGTGGATAGAATAATCAGAATCATGAGCCTCTTTTAAGATTAATTTCTTTATTTCCTTGATGTTTGGCACACATATTCTTTTACCATGCCATATGATACCATTCTCATCTTCTCTAAATTCTGGAGCCTTGTTTTCCTTGATCAACTGCTTAATTTCTTTGATCTTTTCATCGTCCTTTTGACCTTTTCGTATATCTTGTTCCAGGGTTGAATCAACCTCCATTGCTATGGCTTCTGTATGATTCACCAAGCATAAGTTGAGCTTTGCGAACTCTTCACAAAGTTGGGGTTGTAGATCTCTTATGGTCAACATGTTAACATGTGTCTTTCTGCTCAAGGCATCTGCAACCACATTAGCTTTTCCAGGATGGTAGTTGATTCCCACATCAAAATCGTTAATGAATTCCAACCATCTCCTTTGCCGAAGGTTAAGATCTGGTTGAGTGAAGATATACTTCAAACTCTTATGATCGGTATAGATCTCAGTTCTTTTACCCATTAGGTAATGTCTCCATAACTTTTCCAACATCTTTGTGAGTGGCTTGGCTATTTTTGAAAATCCTTCAATAAACCTTCGGTAATAGCCTGCCAATCCTAAGAAGCTTCGGATTTCACCAACATTCTCTAGTGTCTTCCACTTTTGTACACCAGATATCTTTTCTGGCTCTACTGCGATTCCTCCTTCGGAGATGATATGTCCCAGAAAAGCAACTTTCTTAAGCCAAAATTCACACTTACTGAATTTGGCATAAAGTTGGTTTTCCCTTAGCTTTTGTAATACTATTCTCAGGTGCTCTTCATGTTCTTTCTCATTCTTTGAGTATATAAGGATATCATCAAAAAACACTACTACAAAGTTGTCCAAATATTTCATGAACACCTTGTTCATAAGGTACATGAAATATGCCGGAGCATTTGTTAGTCCAAAAGGCATAACTGTATATTCATACAGTCCATATCAAGAAACAAATGTTGTCTTCGGAATATCCGATTCTCTTATCTTTAGTTGATGATATCCGCAACGGAGGTCAATCTTGGAGAATACGCATGCACCTCTTAATTGATCAAACAAGTCCTCAATACGAGGTAAAGGGTACTTGTTTTTGATTGTCACATCATTGAGGGCACGGTAATCTACACATAGCCTCTTGGTACCATCCTTGTTTGGTACAAATATGACCGGAGCTCCCCATGGTGAGGAACTAGGACGGATATACCCTTTCTCCGATAACTCTCGGATATGATCCTTGAGTTCTGCTAGTTGTTGGATATCCATCCGGTATGGTCTTTTATATATAGGAGCAGTACCAGGTACTAATTCTATAATGAACTCTACTTCTCGATCCGGTGGCATACCTGGTAACTCCTCGGGAAATACATTTGGAAATTCATTGACCACTTTTATGTCCTCAATAACTACTTCGGTCTTGTTGAGTTGAACATTTCCACAGGGTACTTGAATAGATGTGAACTCAACCTTAGTTCCATCCGTATGGGTTAGTTCCACTGTTCTCGTTGAGCAATGTATAACTCCTTTGTACTTGGTTAACCAGTCCATCCCCAAGATGATATCTATCCCTTGTGATTCTATCACAATGAGATTTGCAAGGAATTCTACTCCATTAAGTCCTAGCTTTACCTTGGGACATATTTGTTTTGTATTTATTTCTCCTACAGGAGAATTCACTAACAACACTCGATTCATAGATGTAATTTGTAAGTTGTGCTTGGTTATGAATTCCTTGGCTATGAATGAGTGTGTTGCACCAGAGTCAAACAGAATTGTAGCAGGATAAGTGTTTGCGGAGAACATACCAATCACCACATCTGGTGTCTCCTGTGCTTCCTCCATGGTCACATGATTCAACTTGCCACGCACAAGATTCTGTGGTGGAGGTGGCTTCTTGTTGGGGCACCAGTTGGCATAGTGTCCTGTTTCTCCACAATTGAAGCATTGCCCCGTGACCTTGCTCATTGGTGCTTTGTTGCCTGGCTGTGCATTTGGATGATTTGACCCTGCAGGACGAGGTTGGAAAACAGGACGTTGTTGCTGCACTTGTTGTCTCTGCTATTGTGGTTGAAAATTTGGATTCCTAGCAGCAGGGTTGTAGTTCCTCTGAAACTGATTGGGAGCTATAGGTCGATTCATTGCTAACGTCGGCAGTGATGAGAAACGGGGCCGACTGTTGCTGCTAGAAGTCTGTCCTTGCCAATTCATTTTCCTCTTTCGCTCTTCAACTAACTTCTGTCTTTTTCTTTCCACTATGAAAGCCTTGTTGATGAGCTTTTGGAAACTTTCATAGTCACTTGAGGACATAGCATACTGTATTTCTGAGTTCAATCCCTCAATAAAACAATCTTGTTTCTTTTCTTTCGTGTCTATGTCTCCTGGAGCATAGCGAGATAACTGTGTGAACTTGGTAAGATACTCTCGCACGGACATGCCACCTTGTTTCAAGTTGAGGAACTCCTTCCGCTTGTTCTTGATTTCTCCTGCTGTAACATAGTGATTACGGAAGGCAAGTTTGAACTCATTCCATGAGATACTCTCTGGATCCTCATGGGCTTCTTTGTATACCGTCCACCAGTCTGCTGCAGATCCATATAGTTAGTGAGAAGCAAAGAGCACTCTCTCACGTCCTGGGCACTGTATAATCTGCAACTTGTTCTCAATATTTTTGAGCCAATCATCAGCTTCCAATGGTTCTATAGCGTTGTCGAACTTTGGTGGTTGAGTGCTTAGAAACTCATTCAATTTGGGTTGACGTGGTGCATTCTGAATTTGTGGTTGCATGTTGGCCACCACTTGTGTCAAGTTCTAAAGGAGTTGGTTTTGCATATTCATCATCTGTTGTATAACCTCTCCAACTGCTCTACGTGCAACTCGTGGCTGCCATCCAGGCAAAGGGAACTCTGCAGCCTCATTGTTGTTGTTCCCTTCATTGCGTCTCCTTCTTCCTGCCATCTATTGTGAAAGACTATGTGTTAGAAAATAAACAATAATATAATTTTGAGTATAGATGAGGTTAGACAACATATATATAATTTAAATAATCCTCCTTCTAACAAAATATTTAGTAAAATAGTTTTTAATAAAATAGTGATGTCTATCCCGTCCATTTCTAACTAGGTTTGCGTCCTACGGGCAACCTTGGCTCTGATACCACTTTGTCACACCCGGTATTCCATAAGAAATACCCGAGCGCATACTCACATGTATGCCAGGATCAATTGACTCATACATGTGTCAACAAGAGTGAAATATCATTGTATTACAAGCCACGTTTAACGTACATCATAATATTACATCATATTACATAAAATATCAAATAATAGTTCCAATACACTATAACACAACAGCGGAAGACTATGGCGTGGATGCTCCAGTTCCACAGGCGTTGCCCGGGGGTTCCGCCAACCTAGAACAACTCCTCGGGATCGAAGTCCTCCTCATCAAAGTCCACGTCTTCATTTACACCTGAGCAGCATATGATAACCAACGAAAGCAAGTTTGAGTACCAGAGGTACTCAGCAAGTGTAGGAAAGAATGTTATGAAGGCCAATAGCAAGGAAGGCTAACATGGTTAAGCACTATGCATTAATCATAAGCCTTAGCTTGATTAGCCATCTATCTTACTAAGTGATAATCCCACCATCATCATAATTAAGTCATTAATGTTAGGTTACACCACCCAACAACCTCTTTCAACTCACATCCATGTTTCTCTAATCATGGACAAGTCCAAGCCACTCTTGACCGTGAGCACGGCTGTCATGACAGTTTGGTTCTCTGCAGAGATTGTACCACTTTACTCACAAGTAGTGATTTCATCCCCTGTTGCCAGGTAGACTAAGAAACCTCCCTGATATCCGTGGTTGCAAGCCACATTACACACTTCCTTTGGTGTGCGATCAGGAGATCACTACATGGCCTTTACAAAGGGTCTACCGGTAAGTACAAGCCCACTGAGGTTTCACCGCTATAGTTCCTGGGAGTAACCCTCCCCTACAGAAGCCCCCTCTTGAGCCTTGCAGTTCCCAGGGCAGCCAAAAATGGACTCCCATTCCCCGCACCATCCAAATACTCATACTATACCGGCAAACTCCTAATTAATTGGCCAAGCTGGCCCATCTCAGTCTTGTGGTGGCACTGTAAAACCGGGTTAACTGTTCCATGAACCGGTCCTTAGAATCTAAGACAGGCACTAACTCATTCCCGAGTCTCGTGCACGAAGCACCAACCAAAACAACCAGCCTGTCTAGATTCCTAATACCATGACACACACTTGTGTCTTTCATATAATCCTCAAGACTAGTATCAACTATGTTTCATTCATTTCTAAAGTTCTTTGCATGGCTAAGCACATAAAATGATAACCATCAATTCCTATCTAATTCCCTCCATGGTTTTGCAAGGAAAGATAGAACAATGAAACTATGGAAACATCCTACACTGGGTTTCATATTAAAGACATCATGCAAATAATCTAACTATTCATCCTAGAATAGGAACAAAGTGGTCAAGGAACACTTGCCTTTGAAGGAAGGGTGATTCACTTCAAATTCTTGCTCTTGAAGATTTAGAAGTAGTTCTTGATTTGGTTCTAGCCATTCATATGCACACACAAAACAATGCCAAACATGCCATAAGAATTTTGGCAATGTATTAAAATCATACATGTTTGAATACACACATGCCCTATTGTTTTCATGTCATTTCATGTGGGTTAGAGTGAAAGTAGGTTTCATTTGGGATACCTATATCTTTCTACTTTACTTTTGCTACAGCCAAACACTCATTTTTAGTTTGTGAGACGATTTGGAATGATTTTAGAATTTTATGTGTACACATGTTAATTTTATAATTAATTAAATCCTAAAAATCATTTAAATTATTAGTATAATGATTTTCAGAATTCATATTATTATTTTTCTACATTTCAGAACCTATTTATACATTTGGAATAGTTTCCAAAATTTTATTCATTATATAATATGTTTATTTATATTTCAGCCTTTATTTAATACTTAAAAATGCATTTTCAGCCATTTAAATAATTATTCTGAACTACAGAAACTTCAAATGCATAAAAACATAAAAACAGATCAATATTGTGCTGTTTGATAAATTTTTACAATTTTTCTGATATTTATGTTATTTTTGTTTACATTTTTAGAATTAATTTGTCCTTATATAATTAATTTAAATCTTTGGAACTAATTACTTTTAATTTCTAATTTAATATTCTGATCAGAACATTTAATCAGGATTTTTAATAATTTTCTAACATTTTCAGAATTTGTTTAGTCTAATTTGATTAATTACAGAATTAAAAACAAACTTTGAAACTGTTTTGGGCTAATTTGTAATAATTCCAAACTTTCTGGGGTTCAAATTGAAAATACAGAACTGTTTTATCAATTTCCATAATATACAGGGGCTAATTGGTTATTTTAAACTGAGTTTACTAATTTCTAATAAGCCTAGGGTTTATTCTGCAAAGAACAGGGGCTATTTCCTTTTTATTTGAATCTCCAGGGGCCTACTCAGAAAATTCCCAACGGTTGTAACTGTTTTAAATATGGACCGTTGGATCTAATCTGGACGGTTCAGATTTAATGAACCGAAGGGGTACGCCCCTTTCTAATCTGGACCGCACAATTTAAATCCTAGGGCCTAGAATCAGCCACGTCACCCCATCCCTTTCTCCCCCACGTCCGGCGGCTGCCAGATCGCCGGCGAGCGGCGGCGGCGGCCGGGGTTTTCTTTTTTCTTTATTTTCTCCACTAAAGCTTGATCTTTGTACACCAAATCAACGAGGGGATCATGGGGAACTCACCTAGATTGTTTTCAGGCACCAGAATGGGCCGGTGAGGGCTGTCGACGGCGAGCAGTGAGAAATTCCGGCGAACTTCGTCGGGGTGGCTCTCCAGGCAGTGACCTTCGATAATTTTTGTCGGGAATCTCTCCTGGAGTCCTTGTGGCGACGTAGGGGTCCTTAGAACCGAAGATTCGAGCGTGTTTTTGAAGAATTGGTGAAGGGGTGGTTTTTCCCGATCGGAAGAATTGGGGGCGGTTCCAGTGGAGAATTTCGGCCGGGGTCGGGTTGTTTATATAGAGGGGGAGGAGGAGGCGGTTGCTGAGACGTCGGTTGAGGAAGAGGCGCGAAGAATTGGGTGTGGCCGAATTGTTTTGCCACATGTGATAATAGAGGGAGAGAGAGAAGAGGGTGTCGGTTGCTCGGGGAAGAAGGCTGACGGCTGGCCCCAGTAGGCAGAGAGAGCAGTGAGGAGGAGGGGGTTTTGCCCTTTGGTTAAGGATTTAGGGTATTACATTGCATGACTCGTGGGTCATGACATTAGATTGGTCTCGGTGCGAGACAAGGTTGTTTTATGAGGTGAGATGGTAGCGAATACGAGGAGGTATTCATGAGCATGAATAAAGGATTGGTTAATGTTTGGATGGAACACGGGAAGTGATGAAGGTATGTTGGTAATTTAATACATGCTGGGATTACATTCATCTAAAGTTAAGTTGTTGTTTATCATGGTTTTATAAATCTGCTTTTCTGCAAATAAGCCTTTATTGCCTACCTTATTTATGAACTGCATATCATGTGTTATTCCCGCACTTGCTGAGTACATCATTGTACTCAAATCTGCATTGCTATTTCTTCATCAACAGCAAGAGAAGGCTACTATGAAGATCAAGTAGAGCATTATGGCGTGTGATCTGTTCTCAACCTTGCCTGTGGAGGGAGTAGAGATGGAGCCACTTCTGCTTAGTTTTGCTTCCGCATTAGTTTTTGCGTCCGCATTTAAATAAAGATTTCCGCTGTGTAGAAATAAAAACTTCCGCTGTGAGCATGAGTCCAAGACTCATGAGGTGTTGTAATAAATTCTTTTATTCGTGGTAATATATAGTCTGAATTCAGTTTGTGGAATGTATGTGTATGTGTGATGAACATCCTGGGCACACATATGCATTAGTTCTCGGTTCCGTGGTTTTTCACAGAATTGAGGGTGTCACAGCGTCGAAGCCACCCAGACCACCCGGGTAGCCGGGGGCCTGGATAGCAAATAGGAAGGCGCGCTCGTCACCTTCCTCCGGCACAATGTTGACGTGTTTGCATGGCACCCGTCACAGATGCCGGGGATCCCCAGGGAGGTGATCGAGCACCACTTAAAAGTCTTCCCCGACGCCCGGCCAGTTCAACAGAAGCCCCGCAAGCAGTCCATCGAGCGGCAAAACTTCATTCGTGAAGAAATCAAGAAGCTGCTGGACGCTGGCTTCATACGGGAGGTCCACCACCCCCGGTGGTTGGCGAACCCCGTCGTTGTCCCGAAGGCCGGCGGGAAGCTCCGGATGTGCATCGACTACACCAGTCTCAATAAGGCATGTCCCAAAGATCCATTCCCTCTCCCTAGAATAGATCAAATAGTAGACTCAACATCAGGCTGTGATATGCTGTGCTTCCTAGACGCCTACTCGAGTTTCCATCAGATCCCCATGTCTAGGGAGGATGAAGAGCACACCTCCTTCATCACAGTAGATGGCCTTTATTGTTATGTGTCTATGCCTTATGGCCTAAAGAATGCACTCCCCACCTTTGTGCGAGCGATGCACAAAACCTTTGGGGAGTTAATAAGAGACTTAGTTGAGGTGTACGTCGATGCATCGTTGTCAAGGTCAAGCAGGGTTCATCTTTGTTAGATAACCTAGCCTTAGTTTTTGACAAATTGCGCTCTACACGCACCAAGCTCAACCCCGACAAATGTGTGTTCGGTGTGTCCTCTGGGAAGCTCTTAGGATTCCTAGTCTCGCACCGGGGGATTGAGGCCAACCCAGAGAAGATCAAGGCCATCGACTTGATGCGACCTCCTGCCTGCGTCAAGGATGTCCAGAAACTCATGGGATGCCTAGCCGCGCTGAGTCGGTTTATACCGAGGCTAGCAGAGCGGGCACTCCCTTTCTTTAAGCTCCTGCGCAAGTCTGGCCCATTTGCCTGGACTGACGAAGCAGAAGAGGCTTTCCAGGAGTTGAAGCGACTCCTGACGACCCTACCTATGATGGTAGCCCCTGAGCCCGGAGAGCACCTGCTTCTCTACATCGCGGCGACAACTGAAGTGGTGAGTATGGTCCTCGTCGCAGAGCGGTCGGACCTCTCATCTTCACAACCTGCTCCGGCAGCAGAAGACAGACACCAGGAGGCCCCGCAGGACCGAGACGGTCTCTCGGACCTCCAAGGCAACCTCCCGGAGGTCCAGGTCGGCCTCCCGGACCCCCGAGATAAACCTCCGGGGGTCCTGTGGGACCGCCCGGGGCCCAACGAGACCTCCCGAAGATCCCTCAAGACCCCCCGGAGCTCCCGGAGAACCCGCGGGGCCCCCCGGAGAACCAAGATAGCTTAAGGGCCTCCGGGTCCCAGCTCCAGGAGGCCCCCGTGGGTCCACTCACCTCCAGCGGGCTAGGGCTAATGGATGAAGACCTCCCAGACCTAAGAGAGAAGGTTCGAACCATCCAGAGGCCTGTCTACTACATCAGCGAAGTACTTCATGATGCCAAGACAAGGTACCTAGAAGTCCACAAGCTGCTGTATGCGGTGCTCGTGGCCTCCAGGAAGCTCCGCCATTACTTCCAGGCCCACCAGGTCTCGGTAGTCACCTCGTATCCTGTAACACCCCAAATTTGGATTCAAAACCCTAAACCATGTTCAGAGGAGAATTTAAAATTTTTTTGGACGTGTTGCATGTTTTGCAAAAATTCAAATTCAAACTGGAATTCAAATTATACCCAAAACAGAAAAGAAATGGAAAAAGAAAAAGGAAAACAGGAAAAAACTGGCCAGTGGGCCGAAACCGCCAGCCGGCCCAGCAACCCCCGCGCGCGCCGCGCTGCCCCTCGCCGACGGGTGGGACCCACATGTCATCCCTAACCCCGCGACCCCGGACTCTCTCCCGCGCGCGAGATCGCAACCGATCGGGAAAGCCCGTCCCGCAGCCGAATTCTGGTCCCAGCGGACTCCAACTCGATCACAACAGACCCACCGCCCTCCCCCGGCTATAAAACCCCCCGATCCGATCAGTTTTTCCCACGCGATCGCCGATTTTCACTCCGGTGAGCACCGAGACTTCGCCGGTGAATTCTGGCCGATCTAAGCTCGGAAACTCTGATCTAACTCGCTGGTTTTGATCCACCGCCTCCGGGGAACTTTGCAGGTGCAGAAAACCCGAAGACTTACGGTGTAAACTCAGCGCCGACGAGCTTCGCCGTGGTTTTGTCTCGGACCTCGCCGCCGATCACTTTCCAGGACCCCCGAGCTCGAGAAAACCCCCGAGGTGAGATCCCTGACCTCCCCTCTACCGATCTATGCCATAAGATCACAGTTTTAGGCAGAATTCTCGAGGATCCGAAACTTTCCGGCGAGATCGCCGCTTCCCGTCGCCGTGCGCCGCCGGCAGCGCCGCCCGCGCTCGATCAGAGCAACGTGGCCGCTTGTGCGCCGTTTATTTTAAATCGCACGGTAGACTTTAAATCCCCGCGTACCGGTTCGATGTTATAATCTCAGCCGTCGGTTTAGAATCGGACGGTCCACGTCGACCCCGCATTATAAAGGCTGGAATTCTTACGTGCTACCCCCTGGGGTTCTCTGGAATTGAGAGCTAGCCCCAGAAACTTCAGATCTAGCCCCTGGAACTTCAGAAAATCATGTAAATTCATTTAAAAATCAGTTTTAGCCCCTGGACTTAATAGAAATTAAGAAAAACACCTCTGTTAAGTGTAGCTAGACCCCTGGAAATTATGAAAATAATATTATAGACCCTGTGATGGGTGAGTTTACTTTTCAGCCCTGTTTAGTATTTAATTTAGAAAATTGAATATGTAACTAGTGTTTAAAAATTAAAAAGTGGAACAAACATAATTGTCAAAATTAATTAAAAACTTTCTCAGTACTTAGAAAACTTTGGAGTGAGATAAAAATATATTTTTGGGCTGATATGAATCTGTTTCATTTATTAATCACATTATTTAGTTTAGGGACACATTTTTAAAGTAAAGAATAGTTATAGAAAAATAGGGAAAAATAATTATGAAATAGTATACATCATAAGCCATGGTCAAAATATGATTTTAAACTATTTAGGACCAGAACCTAATCTGTTTAGGTGATGTGTATTACTAATTTAATAATAAAATACACAATTATGCATAGGAATATAAATCTGAACATATAGAAACTAGTAAATGATAAATGGAGTTTCTAAAATACAAAGAATTCAGTTTAGGGTTGATAGAAGTTGTGAAGGCACATTGTATGCAAGTATAAATGTGGACACAAAAGTAGGAATCATATATACATGGTTAAAAGTGCATGCAAGCCACAACTTAACACATATAAAGTAACCACAACACATATAAGGGTGAATGAATTTCATAAATATGAAATGTGTGGTTTGTATGAAGTAGAAGTGTGAACTATGTCTTATGATTGTTGTTTTTCTTTTGCTATGTGTGATGGTATGAAGTAGAACCTGCTCAAGAGCAAGTTAACCCTTTCCAAGATCAGGACTACCAATTTCAAGAGCAGCAAGAAGGAGGCAAGTGTCCTTTACCACTTTGATCCTATGCTAGGATGTGTAGATAGAATTATTTGCATTGTCAAATGAAATATGAAACCCATGCTAGGAAGTTTCCCTAGAATTGCATTACCTTGTTTCCTTGTAGCTTGGGTTGGGATTTACTTTGTCATGACATTTATTTACATGCATATGCTTAGCCATGCTTAGAATGGGATATTTGGATATGAGATCATCAATTTATTTTACCATACTCTTGAATGAGTTATTGTGAGTTATGTAGAGGTAGGGATCAAGGCAAGTTGGATGTTTTGATTGTGTGCTGGGTGCACGAGACTTGGGTTTGTGTTTAGTACTTGCCTGGATCCTAAGGACCGGCTCATGGAGCATGTAACCCGGCTTTACAGTGCCAACCACATGCTGAGATGGGGCAGCTTGGCCAATTAATTAGGTGTAACCCCGGCGTAGTATGGGTGTGTTGGATGGTGCGGGGAGTAGGTGTCAGCTGGACTACCATATGAACCGCAAGGCTCAAGAGGGGGCCACTGCAGCGGGGTTGGAGCCTCTTGTATGCTGTTAGGGGTGAAACCTCAGTGGGCCCACGCTCGTCGGGAATCCCTTTGTAAAGGCTTCGTAGTGATCTCCTGGCTGCACACCTGGGAAGTGTGAATGTGGAACGTAGCCACTGGCATAATGGAGGTTCTTTTAGTCCACCCGGCAATGGGGGATGAAATCACTACTTGTGGGTACAGTGGTACAAACTCTGCAGAGTCAAAACTGTCTTGACAGCCGTGCTCACAGTTAAGAGCGGCCTGGACTTATTCATGATTAGAGGATTGTTGGTTTTTGGAGGTTAAGCGGGGAGCTTAACATTGGTAATGATGTTATGGTTATTGGATTATGATGATGGGATGGGAGATTGGGACCATTTCACCTGTGTAGTAATGAAGGTGCTTAATAAGCTACGGTGATAGGTATTAATTGCGTAGTGCTTTAACCATGAGTTCAACCTCTCCTTGTTCTAGCCATGCATGATATAATTTTCCCACACTTGCGGAGTACCATTGGTACTCAACCTTGCATTTTTGTTGGTTTATATTGCTGCTCAGGTCAAGATAATGAGGTGGTGTATAATGACCAAGATTTTGGACCCGAGGAAGGATTTTAGGTTCATGAAGACCCCCGGGCAACGTCTGTGATGGAGCCCTAAAGAATAATATTCCGCTGCTAGTTTATTTACTTGTGATGAAGCATTAGTGTCCATTGAGACATTTGCGATGTAAGACTTATTTATATTCGACACCTGGCTTGTAATAAATGATGCTTCACTATTTGTCATCACATGTATGAGAAAATGATCCTGGCATACATGTGATATTCACTTGGTTGTTTCTTCGGAAAAACCGGGTGTGACATATCCGCTGAAGACGATTCTTCACAGCCCCCATGTGACTGGCAACGTTGCTAAATGGGCGGCGGAGCTGGCGGAGTTTGAGCTGGACTTCCTTCCACGCCATGCAGTCAAAAGCCAAGCATTGGCCGACTTTGTGGTGGAGTGGACACCAACGAAGGCTGACCCAGGGGGCCACAAAGACGGTGAACCAGAGCACCAAGCTCATGTCTTCACCGAGCCCCACTGGACACTTTTCTTTGATGGCTCCTCACGAAAGCAGGGGGTCGGTGCCGGTGTACTGCTCCTCATGCCATCGGGGGAACACTTTGGGTACATGGTGCGTCTCAATTTCAAGGCAACCAACAACATGGCAGAGTATGAAGCACTCATCTTTGGCCTGCAGACAGCCCTGTCTTTAGGCGCTCGCCAGTTGTTGGCACAGGGCGACTCCCAGCTGGTCATCAAGCAAGTCAAGGGCGAATGCTCCTGCAATGACCCACAGCTAGATGCATATCTGCTTCACGTGCAGATGTTGGAGAAAGAATTCCTCGCCTTGGACCTGCGCCACGTACCGCGCGCTAGCAATGCCGCAGCTGACAACCTTTCAACGAAGGCTTCCACCGGAGCCCCCGCGCCCGAAGGAGTTTTCGAGAGGACGTTGCTGCGGCCCACAGCCCGGCCTGCCGAGCCGGGCGAAGGGGGCTTGACCAGCACCTCGAAGCTGGCGGTCCCGGCGGCCCTACAGCCATGGATGCCGCCAAGGATCGTAAGCGTCACTAGGGAATCCGTGCAACCCAGCGCTCAAGATCCAGAAGCTCATGTCAGACCCGATGCATGGATCACGGAGATCCGGGACTACTTGAAGGACAACATCCTCCCTGATGAACATGCAACCGCTGAACGGATTGTGCGTATGGCTAAGATATACGCGCTGGTAGAGGGGGATCTCTACCGGCACGGCGCCAACCACATCCTATTGCGGTGCATAACCCAGGGGGAAGGCTGCGACTTGCTCGCTGAGATCCATGGAGGCGAATGTGGAAGTCACTCTTCCTCACGCACGCTTGTCGGTAAAGCCTTCCGCCATGGCTTCTACTGGCCGACAGCACTCCAGGATGCCGTCAAGCTGGTCGAGAGCTACAAGGCGTGCCAGTTCCACGCCAAGCAGATCCATACACCGGCTCAGGCGGTACAAATGATCCCACCCTCATGGTTGTTTGCCGTATGGGGGCTGGACATCTTGGGACCATTTCCCAGAACCGTCGGGGGATTTCGGTACCTCTATGTCGCCATCGACAAGTTCACCAAGTGGCCGGAAGCCACACCAGTTGTCACCATCAACAAGCAATCCGCGGTAAAGTTCATCAAGTCTATTGTCTGCCAGTCCGGGGTCCCGAACAGAATCATCACCGACAACGGGACCCAGTTCACCAGCGCAGCCTTCCAAGACTACTCGAAGACCTCGGCATTCAGGTGTGCCTCTGTCGCCCATCCAAAGAGCAATGGGCAAGTTGAGAGGGCCAGCGCGGAGATTCTCCGGGGCCTTAAGACCCGCACCTACGCCAGTCTGAAGAAACATGGTGCCAATTGGGTGGATGAGCTTCCGAGCACACTATGGGCTAGCCGGACATCCCAGAGCCGAGCCACCGAAGAGATACCCTTCTTCATGGTGTATGGGGCCGAAGCTGTACTCCCCCCAGAAATCACCATGAAGTCTCACTGTGTCCGGGCTTACGACGAAGCCGCGCAGGACAACCTCCGGCGTGGAGAAATCAACCTCGTCAACGAGGTCCGATTGCATGCAGCACTCCGTAACGCACGGTACAGACAAGCGCTTCGTCGCTACCACCAGAGATCTGTGTGTGCCCGGGAGCTGCAGGAAGGTGACCTGGTGCTGCGGCGCATACTTTCTCGTGAAGGGACCTACAAACTCTCCCCTAGTTGGGAAGGTCCCTTCCGAGTCGCAAAAGTGTGCCGCCCCGGGTGTGTGCGCCTTTCCACCGAGGATGGGGACATAGAACACCTCCGTAAGTTCTACCCCTAGAGCAAAGATAGGACATTCCTTTCTTTTCGTAATAAATTCCATAGAGTCTAGGAACAGCGCTCGGAGCAACTAAGCCCCAGGGGACGGTACAGGACTACGTTCAGCTTTGCTTGGTTCCGATTCCAAGCGCGTAGAGTCTTGCTTCCCTTCTTAATGGGGCGGGTGGTGGCCTCCATGTTTAGCCTACCTTCCTCCTGTGGAAAGTTATACAAAAAGAAACCTGTTCTACTTTGCTCTTTCCTCGTACTCATTTAAATTATGTACTAAGTTTTTTATGACTACCCTTGCGGTGCATGGCTTCCATGTGCTCAGCTCCCTCTTCTCATTCTCACCACTAGTCGACATCTGCTGCCCTACCAGAGGCGGTTGCGTCGGAGGTACCTGCCGATAGTCGAAGGGGCCCCGAGCCCCCGGCACTTCGCGCACTACAGTCCCCAAGCACCGTGCATATGGTTAGGGACCGTGGGTCAAATAAGACTATGAGATAAGGGAGGGGGAGCCCCCAAGGAGAAATACGTTTTCCCTCCTTGTGTGCAGGACCTCTCGGCCTCAAATCCCTACAGGAATGTGGTAGGAGCACCTGACCAATGGGACGCCCCTACCAGGGGGCCACTACGGGATCACGCAAGACCGGAACTCCAAGGCAAGACCGAAGGATCCATGGGTCCAGTGGGACCGGACCCCCCCCCCCTCTGAGGGGAGGGGCCCGAAGACCCCACGTGTACCGTGGGGCCGGACCTCCCTCTCCTCAGAGGAGAGCTCCGGGTCCGCCACGTGGCCGGCTGATTCGGGCCTCCCCATCCTCATGAGGCGGGCCCCGAAGACCTCCGGGGCCCTTAATACAATGAGGACCCGGGGAAGGTGCCGGAGTAGAACGTCGAGATTGGTGAAGGACTCTGAGCACCTTGCGGAGCTAAGGGCTCGGCCAGACAAAACCAAGAAGAAAACATAAAACATCGCAGGCACGAAGGGTCATAAGAGTTCATGTATTCATGGCTCCATGAGCTGGACTACAAACTCGATAAAAAAGAAAGAAACAAGCCCCAGGGTTCCCCTCACACGACCAGAGTCTAGAAGTTGCAAGAACACCCACGTCACCAGGCTTCAGCCCTGGCGTCGTTCTCCCGCTCCGTGACCCGAGCGCAGGAATCGCCTCGGCCATCACCAGCGCAAGGTCCGGTATCATCAAGGATGCTCCTGAAGCCTCCTCCGCTGCTTCAGCGGTTTCCCTCTCCTGAAGTTCCCTCATCACCAGCGCAAAGGCCGGTATCATCAAGGGTGCTCCTGTGGCCACGTCCGCAGCTTCAGCGGTCTTCTTGGAGACTCTGCCGCCTGGAGTCCTCCTTGGTGCTTCAGCGGTTTCTTCGAAGACTCCACCATCTGAGAAGGGACGCAACGCCAGGGAACTTTCTGCCTGCCGTCACCGAGGAAGGGCCCCATCGGGAGGACAAACCTGAGACCCCTTGGAGGCGCCACCTCCAAAGGCAAGGCATGCAGGCTCCCTGGTCCCACACTTGGTGCAGACGCCGTCGCCGGAGGAAATCGAGAGCGGTTCCCCCCCAAAAAAAGCGGGTTAGAAGCCATGGAAGAAGACAAGACCGCAGAGACTCGAGGGAGGTGCAATGGCTGGAAGCCTTATAAGGGGAGCGTACCCACGTTGTGGTTTCTTTTCACACCTTCTAGGTACAAGTCAAAGCAATTCGAAACTCTTCGAATACGCCGCATCGGCAACCGCTTCGACTCCAAGACCGAGCGCCGATGACAGGTGGACCCAAGCCGCCCAGCTAAATCGGTGGGTCAAGGAGTCAGTATCCTAAGAAGACAAGCCGGCAAGGCACCTCGGCGGTTCCCGAAGAAAGCGCCGCAACGTGCAGAAGTGGCAGTCTTGGGAACCGCCGCAGTAAAAGAGACCATCAAGTGGGCGCACGCTCCCACGACCCCGCGGCCGTTCGTGCTCCGGCAGCGGTCAATGCGGGACTTAGAGAAAGTGCGCGGATCAGAAGAGACGGAGGTCCCACCTCGGGCTCGCTATCTCCCCCGAGATGGGCCCGGGGGCCACTGTCGGTACCCGCGATATGGGGTACCCCCGCGCACAGGGGAAAATGCCTAAGGAACTCGCCCTTCTCCGCAGGGAGAGCTCCGAAGGCGCCACGCGTCCGGCGGGGCCGGACCTCCCTCTCCTCAGAGGAGAGCTCCGGGCCCGCCATGTGGCATACAGAAACCGGACCACCCCCTCTGCGGAAGGGAGGTCCGAAGGTGCCACGTATCCGGCGGGGCCGGACCTCCCTCTCCTTAGAGAGGAGCTCCGGGCTCGCCACGTGGCCGACAGAAGTTGAACCTCCCCCTCCGCGGGGAGACCTCCGAAGGCTCCACGTGTCCTGCGGAGCTGGACCCCCCTCTCCTCTGAGGAGGGCTCTGGGCCCGCCACGTGGCCAGCAGAACGGCGCTGCCTGCCCCCGAGCGATAGGCAGCGGGCGTAAAGACGCCCCATACCTTGCCCGTACAAGGTATTCAAGGCCCGTGGAGACGCGGAGCACGCCTCTATCAGGTGCCGTTGCGCCCAGTCGCATCACAGACTGGCGCGCAGTGTCAGAGCCTGCCAGCCAATAAACGCAGCGACAAGACATCCCATGCCGCCCCCGCCGTCATCATCCACTACGACTAGCATGCGGCATGGGCAGGGCTGCAAGACGAAGACTCAGAAGCCTTCGCCAGAGACAACTACCGGCATAACTGCAGATACGGTAGATAACAATCAATCTCCCCGGGACCACCTGTCGGGTCCCGGGCCCCCCTTGTAAGCCACCCGAGTCTTGGACTATAAAAGACTCGGGTAGGCGACGATAGCAAGGGTTCGCACTTTAGCCGTTCGCACTCTAGCCATTCACATCCAAGCTGTAACTCATCCTCAAGCTCAGGACTCCGGTTCTGAGCAACAAGCAATACAGCGAGCTCCATAGCTCGCCGTGGACGTAGGGTTTTACGCTCCGGCGGCCTGAACCACGTAAAACTCGCCGTGTCAAGCTCTTACTAACTCGTTCATACGCTCAAGCTCTCCGCAAGTGACTAGCCCCACCGAAAAAAGAACCTCCGCGGGCTGCCCAGTGCAGGCCCGGGGGAAGTGTCGACCGAACACTTCGACACACACAGACACAGAGGATAACAAGAGTCTATTCATTCAAGGCTCCATGAGCTGGACTACAGACTCAACAAAAATAAAGAAAAAAGGGAAAAAAGATACAGGGCCTTTTGGCCACGGGGGCGGATGCCTAAGAGTTCCCGGACTCCCGTTGGAACCTAGAGGCCATAAGGGCGGCCATGTCCCCGACCTCGGCCCTGGCAGCTTCCTCCCGCTCGACGGCGGGCCCTAGACGAACTGGCTCCAGAGAGAAGGAAGGGTCTTGGCTCCGGAAGCACGACAGCACATGCGTAGCGACCTCCTTCACCAGGCCTCGTCCCTCCACCACAAGCTCGTCGGCGATCACCACTTCGAGCCGGCCCACTTGGCGCCGATGGACTCAAGCGCCGGGATTGCCCCAGACACCTCCTGCGCTGGAGCCTCCGTCCGCACCGGGCTGAAACCAAGAGGAACCAAGGCGGATCCCGCCTCGGTAACAAAGCTCCAGACCGCCTGGGCCTCGACAGACCGTGAAGCCTGGAGCTTCTCTACCTCTTGGCGGGCCGCCAACTCGCGATCCAGCGCCGCCTGGCGCTCCCGGGAGGATTGCTCCTCCCTCGCGGCAGCAGCCGACTCGCGGAGCTCTAGCTCCTCGGCCCGAGCCCTCAGCTCACCCTCTCTGGCCTTCAACAGTGCGGCAACCTTCTCCTCCTCGGCCGCCACGGCACGTTCCCGATCGGCGACGGCGCACTCTCAGCGAACTACCTGCAGCCGCAACTCCTCCACGGTAGCAGAGCGCGCTTCGGCCTTGGCTTCGGCCTTGGCCAGAGCTTCGCGGAAGGTAGTGCGGAGCCGCCGGGTCTCTGAGTCCAGGCGGCCGATGACTTTCTTCTGAGCGTCGAGCAGAGCACCCATGGTGTCAAGCCTCGACTACCTCGAGTCGAGCTCTGCCTTAGCCTCCTGGGTCCGCTGCTGCAGGAGATGCTCCTAGCTAAGAAAGCGCTCCCTCTCTCCAGCCAGCGCCCCTCGCTCCCGCTCAAAGGCGGCCTGGATCTGTCGGGCGCGAGTCTGAGCACGCCCCAAGGCATCCCACATGGGCAGCGGGGCGGCGAGGGCAGGAGTCGTGCCCCTGACCTCCCCTGTCGCGTCCACGACCGGCGAAGGTGCTGGTGCCTCGACAACTGAGGCAAGACGCTGACCCGGGGGAGCCAGGGAGCCAGCATCTGCGCCTACAGTAGCCCTACCAGCCTCAGCACCGGACTTCCGGGCTGGCGAAGGAGGACGAACAGGTGCTGCCGCAGCCACCGCAGAGGGTGAACCCGCCGGCACAGAAGAAGCCCCCGCCGACTTGGGGGCCGTTGGAACCACCGCAGTTCCCGAATGCTGCAGCCCGGAGCCTCCGCCAACTGGAGATGGCCGGGGAATAGGCTCGCCCCCGGCAGCCGGTGAGTCCCTGCAGGCAAAGAAAGCTCTCAGGCTAAGAGAGGAGAAGGGAACGCTACTCCTACAAGCCAGAAAGAGCAACACTTACTGGGCGACGTGAGCGCTCCAACGGGCTTGTAGCCCCGGCCTCTGGGCCGGGGCAGAACCGACAGGACCTGCGGCCGAAACGCTCGCTGGCTGTGGCGTCTGAGCCCCCGGCACACTCCCGGGCGTCGCCTCACCGGCGTCCTTCCTGGAAGCCCCTCCGCCTGAGGAAGAGTGGCGGGACGCTTGGGGTTCCTCGGGCTGTCGCTGTCCGGGAAGAGACCCGTTGGAGTGGGACACCCGGGGTCTCTTTGGGTCGCCACTCGACGGACCAGCGCCTCCGGAAGATGGGCGCAAGGGTGCCCCGGCCCCTGGCTCGACGCAAGCGACGCCCTCTATAACACCCCAAAAATCTTGTTAAGAACCTAAATCATGTTAAGAGGGGAATTTAAAAATTTTTGGACGTGTTGCATGTTTTGCAAAAATTCAAATTCAAACTGGAATTCAAATTAAACTCAAAACAGAAAAGAAATAGAAAAAGAAAAAGGAAAACAGAAAAAAAATCGGCCAGTGGGCCGAAACCCACCAGCTGGCCCACCTAGCACCCACGCCAGCCCGCAGCCGCGCGCGCCCTTTCCATCCACTGACAGGCGGGGCCCGCCAGCTCTTCTTCTACCTCGCGCCAGCGCCGGACTCTCTCACCCCAAATCTAAACCGATCCGGATTTCTGCGAATCCAGCCGAATTTCGCTCGGGGGCGACGCAAACTCGATCTAAACCACCCCGCCACCATCCCCCGTCTATAAAAACCCCGGCCTCATTCTGTTTTTCCACGTGATCTGCTGTTTTTCCTCCGGTGAGAACCCGAGCCTTCTCCGGCGAATTCTGGCCGATCTACGCTCGGAAATTCCGATCTAACTCGCTGGTCTTGATCCACCGCCTCCGGAGAACCTTGCAGGTGCAGAAAACTCGGTGACTTGCGTTGTAAACACAGCGCCAACGAGCCTCGCCGTGAATTCACCTCGGACCTCGTCGCCGATCACCTTCGAGGACCTCCGAGCTCAAGAAAACCCCCGAGGTGAGATCCCCGACCTCCCCTCTACCGATCTATGCCATAAAATCACAGTTCTAGGAAGAATTCTCGAAGATCCGAAAGTCTCCGGCGAGATCGCCGCTTCTCACCGCCGTGCGCCGCCGGCAGCGCCGCCCGCGCTCGATCAGAGCGACGTGGCCGCTTGTGCGCCGTTTATTTTAAATCGCACGGTAGAGTTTAAATCCCCGCGTACAGGTTCGACGTTATAATCTCAGCCGTCGGTTTAAAATCGGACGGTCTACGTCAGTCCCGCGTTATAAAGACTGGAAATCTTACGTGCTACCCTCTAGGGTTCTCGGGAAATAAGAGCTAGCCCCGAAAACTTCTTATCTAGCCCCTGGAACTTCAGAAAATCATGTAAATTCATTTAAAAATCAGTTTTAGCCCCTGGACTTAATAAAAATATGGAAAAACTCCTCTGTTATGAGTAGCTAGACCCCTGAAAATTCTTAAAATAATATTATAGACCCTGTAGTGGGGTGAGTTTACCTTTTTAACCCTGTTTGATATTTAAATTAGGAAAATTGAATATGTGGCTCGTGTTTAAAATTTAAAAGTGGGACAAACGTATTGTCATAATTAAATTAAAAACTTTCTCAGTATTTAGAAAACTTTGGAGTGAGATAAAAATATATTTTGGGCTGAAATGAATCTGTTTAATTTATTATTCACATTTAGAGACACATTTTAAGTAAAGAATTGTTCTAGAAAATAGGGAAAATAATTGTAAAATAGTTTACATTAGAGGCAAAGGTCAAAAATATATTAGCAAATATTTTAGATCAGAACCTATTCTGTTTAGATGATGTATTTTGTTATTTTCATAATAAAGCTCACATTTAAGCATAAGAAATAAATCTGAAAATATAGCAACTAGTAAATGATAAATGAAGTTTCTAAAATCCAAAGAATTCAGTTTAGGGTTGGTAGAAATTCTGAAGACACATATGGAGTAGGAGAATACCTTTCATGCATACTTGGTAGCTAAAAGGTGTAGTAATTAAATATAAGGAATTTATTTAAATTGGAAACTCATATATATAGTATGTAGCATAAATGTGAATGCAAAAGTAGGAATCATATACACATGATTAAAAGTATATGTAAGCCAAAGATCAACACACATAGAGTAACCACAACACATATAATGGTGAATGACTTTCATAAATATGAATGTGTGGTTTGTATGAAGTGGAAGTGTGAACTATGTCTTATGGATTGTTGTTTTTCTTTTGCTATGTGTGATGGTATGATGTATAATCTGCTCAAGAGCAGGTCATCCCTTTCCAAGATCAGGACTACCCATTTCAAGAGCAGCAGGAAGGAGGCAAGTGTCCATGACCACTTTGATCCTATACTAGGATGTGTAGGTAGAATTATTTACATTGTCAATTGAAATATGAAACCCATGCTAGGATGTTTCACTAGAATTGCATTACCTTGTTTTCTTGTAGATTGGGTTGGGATTCATTTTATCATGTCATTTATTATCATGCACATGCTTAGCCATGCTTAGAATGGGATAATTGGGATATGAGATCATCAGTTTATTTTACCATACTCTTGAATGAGATATTGTGAGTTATGTAGAGGTAGGGATCAAGGCAAGTTGGATGTTTTGGTTGTGTGCTGGGTGCACGAGACTCGGGTTTGTGTTTAGTACTTGCCTGGATCCTAAGGACCGGTTCATGGAGCATGTAACCTGTCTTTACCGTGCCAACCACATGCTGAGATGGGGCAGCTTGGCCAATTAATTAGGTGTATCCCCGGTGTAGTATGGGTGTGTTGGATGGTGCGGGGAGTAGGTGTCAGCTGGACTACCATATGAACCGCAAGGCTCAAGAGGGGGACACTGCAGCGGGGTTGGAGCCTCTTGTATGTTGTTAGGGGTGAAACCTCAGTGGGCCCACGCTCGTCAGGAATCCCTTTGTAAAGGCTTCGTAGTGATCTCCTGGCTACACACCTGGGAAGTGTGAATGTGGTTCGTAGCCACTGACATAATGGAGATTCTTTTAGTCCACCCGGCAACGGGGGATGAAATCACTACATGTGGGTACAGTGGTACAAACTCTGCAGAGTCAAAACTGTCATGACAGTCGTGCTCACGGTCAAGAGCAGCTTGGACTTATTCATGATTAGAGGAGTGATGGTTTTTGGAAGTTGTGGATGTTAAGCGGGGAGCTTAACATTGAAAATGATGTTATGGTTATTTGGTTATGATGATGGGATGGGAGATTGGGACCATTTCACCTGTGTAGTAATGTAGGTGCTTAATTAGCTAAGGTGGTAGGTATTAATTGCGTAGTGCTTTAACCATGAGTTCAACCTCCCCTTGTTCTAGCCATGCATGACATAACTTTCCCACACTTGCTGAGTACCATCGGTACTCAACCTTGCATATTTTGTTGGTTTACATTGCTGCTCAGGTCAAGATAATGAGGTGGTGTATAATGACCAAGACTTTAGACCCGAAGAAGGTTTCTAGGTTTATGGAGACCCCCGGGCAACGCCTGTGACGGAGCCCTCAAGAATAATATTCCGCTGCTAGTTTATTTACTTGTGATGAACTTATTATTGTCCATCGAGACATTTGCTATGTAAGACTGATTTATATTCGACACCTGGCTTGTAATAAATGATGCTTCACTATTTGTCATCACATGTATGAGAAAATGATCATGGCATACATGTGATATTCACTTGGTTGTTCTTCGGAAAAACCGGGTGTGACACCCTCGGAGGAGACCGGGCACGTTTCTTCTCTGGCTGCCCGGGGGCCGACTCCTTCCCCTTCCCCTTGTCGGCGGCTTGAGTTCCGCCGGCCTCGGTGCGGGCTGGGCAGCGACAGACGCCTCGTGCTCCGATCTGGAGCGCTTGGTCCTAGGGATCAAGATGCCCCAGAGGGTATCCCCAACCTGACGAATGGTGATCCCAATGTCGTCGAGGTTCGGCATCTTCCGCAGCAGCTCTGACCTCCTCTGCGGCTCCAAGAAGAGGGGAGTGGCAGAGGTCGGGAAGGCGAGGTCGCCACCGGTGACGTAGTCGCCACTCACCTTGCCCACCATCTCGTACAGCTCCTCATCGGAAGGATCAGAGCCGAGACCCCTCTCCAACCTGGTGCAGTCGTGCTCACCAGTGTAGTACCATGTCGGGCGGTTGCGCTGCTGCAAGGGCGCAATACGGCGCGACAAGAAATTCACTAGCACCATCAGGGACGTCAGCCCCTCGTTGGCCAGGAACCGGATCCTCTCCAAGACCGGTACGTACTCCTGCTCCAGCTCTGGGACCTCCTCCCAGAAGCGACGCTCGGTGGTTGGGCCGACAGTTGGGAGTTGCAGGCGATCATGCTCGTCGGTCTGCACGATCACCCAGTTCTCCCTCCAGTTTTCCCACCTCGACGCACTGAATGGTAGAAGGTACCCAGAGGCCTTCGGGTCCTTGCAGCAATGCTGGAAATAGTACGCGCCCAGCTGGGTCTTCGAGTTCCGCCCGGTCGTCCGCAACACGAAGAAGTAGCGGAAGAGCGTCGCTGAAGCATGCACCCCCACAAACATCTCGCAGAAATGGACGAAGACGGCGGCCATCGCGAAGGAGTTGGGGGAAAGGTTGTGGAGCTGGAGACCGTACATCTCCAGCAACATGACGAAGAAGGAAGAAATTGGCGGGACGAACCCCACCATGGCGTAGGCAGTAAAGAAGACCATCTCCCATTTTTCCACGAGCAGGGGGAGAGATTTCCGGCGGAGCCGGCATTCTGCTCCTCCGTGTGCCAGCCCAGCAGCCTGCGCACTGGTCCGAGCTCGGCCGACCGAGCGAGACGCGACGGAAGCAGGTTGGAAGCCATGGCAGGGGAGAGCTCAAGAACAGGGAAGACAAAGGCGCAAGAGCTCAAGGAAGGTGCAAGCGCTGGGAAGTGCGAAGGGAAGCCGCGATGCGGGTAAGATCCCCTTTTAAAACTTCCCAGGTGTGATTCAAAGCGATTCAAAAGTCTTCGAATATGCCGCTTGGGCAACTGCTTCGGCTCCAAGACCGAGCGTCGATGACAAGTGGACCCAAGTCGTCTAGCTGAAGCGGTGCGCCAAGAAGTCAGTCTCCCAAGAAGACGAGCCAGCAAGGCGCTTCGGCAGTTCCCGAAAAAAGCGTCGCGACGTACAGAAGTGGCAGCCTTGGGAACCGCCGCAGTAAAAGCAACCATCAAGTGGGCTCACACACCCACGATCCCGCGACTGTTCGTGCTCCGGCAACGGTCAATGCGGGACTTAGAGAAGGTGCGCGGAATGGAAGAGACGGAGGCCCCACCTCGGGCTCGCTATCTCCCCCGAGATGGGCCCGGGGGCCACTGTCGGTACCCTCGATATGGGTACCCACGCGCACAGGGGAAAATGCCTAAGGACCTCACCCTTCTCCGCAGGGAGAGCTCCGAAGGCGCCACGTGTCCAGCGGGACCGGACCTCCCTCTCCTCAAAGGAGAGCTCCGGACCTGCCACATGGCCAACTGAGCCGGACCTTCCCCCTTCGTGGGGAGAGGTCCGAAGGCTCCATGTGTCCTGCGGGACCGGACCTCCCTCTCCTCAGAGGAGAGCTCTGGGCCCGCCACGTGGCCAGCAGCAGCCGGACCTCCCCCCTCCGCGGGGAGAGCTCCGAAGGCTCCACGTGTCCCGCGGGACCGGACCTCCCTCTCCTCAGAGGAGAGCTCCGGACCTGCCACGTGGCTAGCAGAGCAACGCCGCCTGCCCCTGCGCGATAGGTAGCAGGAGTAAAGACGCGCCATACCTTGCCCGTACAAGGTATTCAAGGCCCCCGCCTTCCCAAGACGCGGAGACGCGGAGCACGCCTCTGTGAGGTGCCGTTGCGCCTAGTCACATCGCAGACTGACGCGCCGTTTCAGCGCCTGCCCGCCAATAAACAAGTGACAAGACATCCCCTGCCGCTCCTGCCATCATCAACCACTACGACTAGCTTGCGGAATGGGCAGGGCGGCAGAACGAAGACTCGGAAGCCTTTGCTAGAGACAACTACCGGCATAACTGCAGATACGGTAGATGGCAGGAAATCTCCCCGAGACCACCTGTCGGGTCCCGGGCCCACCTTGTAAGCCGCTCGAGCCTTGGACTATAAAAGGCTCGGGTAGACAACGTTAGCAAGGGTTCGAACTCTGTTGACTCGCACTCTAGCCATCTCACACCCTCAAGCTCAGGACTCCGTTTCTGAGCAGCAAGCAATACAGCGAGCATCTCTGCTCATCGTGGACGCATAGTTTTACGCTCCGGCGGCCTGAACCACGTAAAACTCCCTGTGTCAAGCTTCTCCCTCGATCGTCCCTAATGCTGAAGCTCTCCGCGAGTGACTAGCCCCTTCGAAAAAGAACCTCTGCGGGCTACCCAGAGCAGGTCCGGGGGAAGTGTCGGCTACACACTTCGACAACTACTGATATAAAACTTAACAGAAAACAAATAAAATGTGAGACAGAGTGCGGGGGGGGGGGGGGGGGGGGGGGTAACACTTTCCAACACAAGGGCTCAATGCATAACTAGAGGCGGCCATCGCCGTTTTGATTCAAGTTCTTGACAATCGTCAATATGGGACAAGTTATAACACCATCGTAAGTTGGCCATCTCTGTCCATTTGTCTAGATGTTGTAACCTTAGCGTACTAGTATTGTTGTTCTACTGCAACTACTCCCTAGAAAAAACGGCCACATCCTCCCCAGCCCCCCGCCTCCTCCGTCCCCGTCCGCTCCCCGAGGAAAAAAAAGGTCGGGGAGGCGAAGCGGCAGGACACTCCGGGACGCCTCCTGCATCACGCCGCTCCCGGGGCGAAGACCAGCGGCCGCCGCCGCCGCGCTCCAACCCTGTGCGTAGAGAGAGGGGGGAAAGGAGAACCGTATTTTTTCCTCTAGCGCCAACGGGTCCTGCCGCCGTCGAACGGGACGCGCGGAGCGACAGAGATGCGGACCAGGCGCTGCTGGATAGCGAATACCTTGGGATGTCCGTCCGAGAGACGGGTGGCGCGGTGGCTGGGGATCTCCCGGCGGGCGGCGGCGAGTCAATTGCTATTATAAAAACCTTATTGAGCTGCACTGAAATCATGCAACAACTTGCGCGAAACTGAATACTGACATGCAACAACCATTAAAAAAACTGAAAACTTTCAAACAAAACCGCACTGAAATCTCACAAGAAACGCCCCGCCCCCACCCCCCTCACGGCCAACTTGTGCGAAACTCCCTGCCTGGTGCTTGTGCGCCGTTCTCATCAGTCAGTCGACAAAAAGCTTTGTGTGTTCCAACGACATGCGCACCATGAGCCGTTCCGTTCCGATCAGAGAGTCAAAAGGTGACGTTGATACGTTCGATAAGCAGGAGGCATTCAGGTTCAGCTTCCTGATGCTGATACTGATGCGCAGTTGCGCACCATGGTGCATGACTTACTCTTGCAAGCATGCTAATTAGACCTTGCTCCCAAGCTTCGAGACCGGGACAGGTAAGACGGGACCATTGAACCGTAAGGGAAGCAGCTCGAGATGGAGCCGTTGCCTGCCTTGCCTGCCTGCCCTCTTGGATCATGCGTATCCTTGCCGCGCACGAAACGTCCAAGTCGCCGCGTCCGACGTGGCGGGCCGAATCCAAGCACGCAACACCGGGTCCCCCATCCTCGAGCACCCCCACCGGATCCTCTGCGCCGAGCCGCCACAACGACCTGCCCCTCTGCCTCCAGCCGTGTCCCTCCCAAGCATCCGCCAGATCCCTGACGCGCGGGCCCAAAGCGCGCACGGGCTCCCGTCCGCCACCCGTCCGTCCCCCCTCCTTTATATCGCTCCCACGAGCGCCTTCCCCAACCTTTTACCTCCTCGCCGCTCCGACGCCGTTACCTCGCCTCTGACAAGCGGGGTCCACCCGTCATCCTCTACCTGTCCCCACGCCGCCGCTCACCGGAAGGCAGGGCGCCGAGCGCCTAGCTACCGGCTCCCCCTTCTACGGCACCCGCCCTCGCGTCGCCCGCCGCCGATCCGACCCGACCGCTCGCCCTCTGCCCCTCCTCCCCCCGCGCCGATCGCCTCTTCCTCCCCTTCCTAGGGTTTCGGGCCCCGCCTTGCTCCGCGCGGCCCCTGGGAGGGAGGCGTAGGGATCTCGGTCTCGCCCGGCCTGGGCCCTCGGTCCCGCTCCGGCGTTTGGCCCCGCCCGATCTGGGCCGGGGAATTAGAGGCGTGTGCCCGGCGAGGGAGCTAGCTCGTGGGGAGGAGGGGGCCATGGCCTCGAGCCTTCCCACTACGGACAGGAGGTTCGCGATCTCTATTCCACGCCTGCGCTCGCTGCAACTTCTTTTTCGTTCCCAACTGTGTTGTTGCGATTCTGGGTGAACCCGTGTGCATTGCTAGACATCACAATTTTTGAAAAATATTCTGGTAATCTAGCATCCGTTTGGCGGTGTGTGAGGAAGCAGCATGCAACTTCTATTCCAATAGCTATTGGTGGCATGGATAGTAGCTTCTGGATAGTGTTGATATTTAACCTCTTTTGGTCAATTGGTCCGGTTGAGAACTTAGAACGACGGCTGTGATACTCATGTCATCATGTGCCATCCACTTGTTTCCATATTTTTGGAGTTTTTCTTTCAGTTTTGGCTGTTGTACTTGTCCGGTCTTCGTAGGTCGTTATCTGTGCTATCATGTGAAATTTCTGGTGTTCTGCTTAAATTTCTGCACAGTTGATCCGCCTTCCTTTGGTAGTGTGCTAATCTTTTTCCATATTTGAATGACCTCTTATGTTGTTTTGCGGGATTATTCAACATTTTGCCACCCCTACCAATGTCATACCGTTTACCACTCTTCGTAATTTGATATCCTTACAGAGTTTTATGTATAATTTTCCCATCCCAGCGCCACGTAGGTGTGCCAAATTATTTTTTTTATTTTAATGATGTGACAACCTCCTAATATAATTACATTCTCGATTCTGTTTATGACATTGCTACCGTTGTTGGTACGAAATGTCCTGTACCGGTTCACAGTGCAATGAGAGTGAGGCCACTACTTGATCTACGACCTCTATCGTCTTTCTGCTTAATGCAAGGTGCAGCCGGCGACAACGTGAAAAAGGTGGTGTTGCGGAGGTGATGGTGGCGTGGAGGTTATGATGTGCTTGTTCTCTTTCTCGGTCGAATGTGAAGGTGGTGAGAGCAGAGACCAAAAGGCGCTAAGTGGGGGCAGCGTTTGCTAGATGCGTTCGTATTTAACAAAAGAGTTAGAAAAGCAATTAGTTACTGAGTTTCAAGGGCACAAATGTAATTATATTAAGGGGGTGCCACATCATTAAAATAAAAATGATTTGGCACGACTACATTGCGTTAGGATGGCAAAATTATGAGTAAATTTCTGTAAGGATGATAAATTATGTAGGTCGCTCGTAAAAGTAGTAGACGGCTATGAGTCATGCGTAAGATGTCAAATGCTAAATAATCCTGTTGTTTTGCTACTTTTCTATTCAGCCTATTTGTGATTTTATAATAAAGTAAGATTTTAAGGCAGTAGCGGATGCACCAAGGCAGCAGGTGGGCTCAAGCCCCCCCTCCTGCCAGGCGCATCATGGAGCCCCCTTCAGCCCCTTCTACTATTTTGGACATTGAAGAAATGGAGGTTGAGAAGGGCAGCCTTGGCGCAGTGGTAAAGTTGTTGCCTTGTGACCATGAGGTCACGGGTTCGAGTGCTGGAAAATGGAAATAGCCTCTTGCAGAAATGCAAGGGAAGGCTGCGTACAAAAGACCAAAGTGGGTCGGACCCTTTCCCGGACCTGCGCAAGCTGGAGCTACATTCACTGGGCTGCCTTTTTTTGAAGAAATGGAGGTTGAAAACAACTAAATAAATGGCCCGCGACGCGAGTTGGACTGAAAATTTCCACATTTGGTCCATCAAAGAAATCAATTGAACCCATTAGCACCTGTTGTCCAGCCCAATAGGCAAATGAGAGCAATAGCCTATTCCAATCTCCTGCAGTCTACAGACATGTATGCCTAGAAGGGTTACGTGCTTGTGCGCAATCCTGTCAGTGCAGGGAAAGACGACATGCTGCACCGCGGCAGCCACGAACAAGCGAGCAGGATTAGCCGAGCAGCACAGTGACATGGCAAGGTGCTAGTCAGCCAGTAAACGAAGCGATACTATGATGCTAATTCCTAAATTTCTAATTTATCTACTTTAGGTTCAATTTTCTATTATAAAAAACTGCAGATTTAGCATGTTGTTTAAAAGAACATTGCCCGTGTGAGGTGTCTCAAATAGTCAAATGCTGCTGTAACATAACTATTGTTTTTGCCTTCTTTTTTCTTGCCTACCCCAACGTGCTTGGGACAAAGGCTTTGTTGTTGTTGTTGCTTGCATAACCAAGTTACTGGCCTGCATTGTGCCATGATTGCATGAGATATGTTAGCATTTCTGCAGACATGTTATCTGCTAATATGATTCTTCCATGTGGCATCCTTCAGATGGGCTGCACCAACAAGGAAATCTGGCATGACTGTTTTAGGAAAAGTTCCAAAGCCGATTAATTTACCGAGTCAGAGGTAATAGTATTTCTATTGGCTATTGAAGTGAATGCTTTTTAATATTATGGAGATCTGTATCTGTGGACTGATTTGATGGTTACTTTATGAAGGTTGGAAAATAATGGTCTTGATCCCAATCTGGAAATTGTTCCAAAGTAAGCACACACCTTGTGTTATTCTTGTCAATTATTTTCCGTTTCAATGTTTTTGGTATGTTGGATGTGAATATTTTCCCATTATTACTATGTCATGAGATCTTGATTTCAATGTTAGGGGCACCCTCACATGGGGCAGTAAACCAACACAGACGATGCCAAATGCATGGAGTTCCTCGTCAATTCTCTCAACCAAGAATGATGGTAGTTGCAGTTCACACAGCCACTTAAATGGCCGACCCTCTTCTGGGGGAGGCTCAAGGCCATCAACAGCTGGGAGCGAATCACTTGGTTCCCCCAATGCTTGGGGGCCAAATTCTCGGCCATCATCAGCATCAGCCACGCTTCCCTCACCTCATTTACCAATGGCCACTAATCGTCCCCGAAGTGCAGAAACAAGGCCTGGAAGTTCACAGCTTTCTCGATTCGCTGATAATGCTTCGGAGAATGTTCAGGCATCGATAAGGACCACTGATAGATCGGTAATTTTGCATACTCTGAACTTCATCTGGATTAAGATTCAGACATCTTTCAATTTATAATTTTGGTTTAACATGTAGGGTTCTACATCACATGGGCATGGATTCACTCTAAGTACTGGTGACTTCCCTACACTTGGCTCTGAAAAATGTTCTGAATCGAACAGTCAACGAGGTAAATTTGTGCACCATAAGATTTTATGTTTCTTGCTTCTCTCCTTATAGTGTGCTGCAAGCCTGCAGATATGTACTCGATAAATGCTACCATTCTTCAATCATTTGGGCAAAAGTTGTTTTTTCTTCAGACTTCTTTGAAACTACAAATGCTAGTTTCTTCCAGTTTATTTCTATAAGAGTTCTCCTTACACATGTTTTATGCTAGGCCATAGTTCAAAAGGGCGCCCAACTTCTAGTTCTGGCAAAGAGGCATCACAAAATGAACAAGGGAAAAGCCTAGCTGCTGGTATGGTTAATTCCACATCGCCATTATATCATAGCTGATAGTGTCCTTCACAAGTTACATTTCGTTTTTGTATAATGTAACAGGATGTCTTGTGTTGTAGGACCCAGTGAAGTAATTTCCCCACCCAATAACCAGCATATAGATATATTGAAGACAGATCAGCAGCATGCACATACTGGAGGTGCTCCTTTCCCAGTGGCAAGTGTGCCGAATGAAGGCCAACAGCCACAGCTATATCCTCCTAATTTCCACGTGCCTCCACAGTATGACTCATGGCGTGCACCTCCTGGTCATGTCCCTGAGGGAATGTGGCCTAGAGGAGCAGCACCAGGTGGCACATACAGACCCGTAGGTCCACCTGGCAGTTTCCCTGGCGAATCATTTGGTTATTTTGGTCAGTTACCACCCACCTCTGAAGCAGCAGCAAGGCAGGGTTCCGGGCATGGTGGATATCCCCCCAAAAATGGGGATTCTTATCATCCTGTGCCCCCTAATTCCTATATCATGAATCAACCTGTTATTCCAGTCAGATCAGTTTACCAGGGCCCAGGGTCTTCTGATGGATATTATGGTCCACAAATGAATTTTAGTAATGCTAGTGTCAGAGATCCACATCTCGTAGGAGGTTCTCGTCAATCAGGAATATTGAATAAATTCCCAATTCAGAATGAGAAGTTCCACCATGGGCATTCTAAGGGCAGGCAGAGCAAACATGAAACATTTCCAACGGAGCAGCTGGAATCTGGTAGAGTCCAAGTGTTTAATCGAGGACAACCTAGGATTTTGCATGATAACCCTGACCGTGTAGGGGGTACTCATGAATTGGAAAGGAACACCCAACTAGCACCACCTCTTCCACATCCTGATGGGAACCAAACTGATTTGAACATGAGGACAGATATGAGGGGCTCCTTTGGTGATAAAAACAGGGTGCTTACAAAGTCAGTGCCAGACCAGAGAGGACCAGCTGGTATTGAAATTGAGCATCCATCAGCTTTTGATAACGCACATTCCCTTCCCAAGGATACTGTTGATGGCACTCTACGCAAGAAATTCAAGGAGGATAATTTAGGCATGCTTGATCAGAAGGCTGTCATTAAGAAGGATGCAGCTTTGATAGAGAAAATTGAGAGTTTGAACAACAAAGCTAGAAATGTTGATGCCTGTAATGTCCTGGAATCAGCCTCCTCCAAGGAATTCAAGGGGTTTCAAAAAAACACTGATTCGAAGTCAAATCAAGTGATGAAAGATGTACCACCCATTGCTGTCGTCACTGGCATTGCTTCTGCTTCCAACCAGATGGACTCTGTGCCTCATTGTACTTCAGTGCTGCAGAGATCACCAAATGTTCCTACTGATGGTACAGTTGTTGGACCGTTGCACCCACAGTTAACTGAATTCAGCAAAGTTGGAAAGCTTAGTGATTCAAATAATGATCATGCACATATAAGAGGTGATTCTTCAAGAAACAGTCTCCATGGTCCTGCTAAAGTCAGATCAGCTAATAAGTTTGCAGGTCATGGACGGGGAGAAAGTTCCACAACTGATTCTTTACCATTAACTGACTTGAGGAATAATAATCAGCATGACCAACCACAAGAGAGTGCTTCACAACTGCAACCTGCACCGGTAACTGATGATATGTCAGCTTCACTTGATTACGAGTCTCAGGTATAAATGGTTACAGATTTATATTTTTACCAATTGTATGACTACCAATCTCTGAACCTTTTTATCATAATCACCTTTAGAAGCCACTGATCAGTAGTTTTGGAACATTTTGATGCTCTGAATTTTTCTTACATCCACATAATGTAACCATTTAGAATAATAGGCTTTTGTTAAAAATGGAATCTTCTATCATGGCTATTTTTATTTGGGATTCTGGATAGTAATCATTTTGTAGTATAGTTTCCACATCATTCTCAAATGGTAAATTTACACACATGGATCCTTGCTGAACTGAGCTCTTGGAAAGATGACAAAATTACTGGCACCTTTTTTCTGTTCGGATCTGAGTTGCTTTATATCAATGTTTTGTTTTGCTTCAAATGGTGCTTTGGAATTTGTAAGATGTTGATTAATGTTTTCTCTGCCTTTTTTTCCTCAATTCAGCGTGCAAAAATGAGGGAGTTGGCCGTGCAACGTGCAAAAAAGCTGCAAGCTGAGGAAGAGGAAAGGATAAAGAACCAGAAGGCAAAGGCTCATGCGAAATTGGAAGAACTGAATAGGCGATCAGCAGTACTTCAGAAGAAATCAAATGATACAACAGTAGAAACTGATGATGGACATAATAAGCAAAAGGCTGGATTTGATGTGACTGCTAAGCTTGCCACTTCAACAGCTGAACTATGTGATATTGCTGTTCCTGATAGTCTTACTGCCCTCCAGCCTCCTAATGATCTGCATCATATGGTTCTTGTGCAGCCGCACTCTATTACACTATCACATGGTGCAAGTGGTTGCAAAGACCCTGTTGCTGATGCTGCCTCATCATTAGCTGGGAACATACAAAGCAACATGGAGCATGCTGTGCAGAAAAGTACCTCACAATCACATGATACCAATGTTCTAAAGCCTAAGCAGGGCTTCAGAAAAAGGCATGTTGCTTCTGATGAGAAAAATCCTGGGGAGAAGCCAAGCGTTCCTGTTGGCACTGGAAATGCTAAGAAAAATGTTGAGAGTTCTTTTGACACAAAAACAGCTGTTACCACACCACATGATGATACCCCAGCCCCGAACAAGAAGGGAGCCCGACATTTGAGAAATAAGAAAAAGGTGGAAGATGCCCCAGTTACTCAACATCCACCCGTGGTGTTCAATGAGCAGAATACATCAAGAGTTTCTAGTGAGCCAAAGACATACACTGGTGGAGTTATCATCAGCAGCTCTATTGTCCCCACTGAGGGCACTATTGTTACCGTGGGAAGTATAACCGTGGGTGGAGTATCACTTCCATCTTTGAAGCAGGATTGCGTAAAATCATCAGAAGGAACACCTAATATAGAAAACAATCGATCAAGACCTCAACAAGCAAGAAGATCA
This sequence comes from Neostapfia colusana, assembly GCA_030760725.1. Taxonomy (NCBI): domain Eukaryota; kingdom Viridiplantae; phylum Streptophyta; class Magnoliopsida; order Poales; family Poaceae; genus Neostapfia; species Neostapfia colusana. The sequence goes on along the minus strand of JASWHV010000010.1, from coordinate 644,619 downwards.
GGAAAACATCAGCATGCTGTTCGTCCTGTCGAGAAGCCTGGTAACGAAGGGGTCTCATGGGCACCAGTTAAACAACCAGAACAGAAGGAACAATCTGACGGAGCCTTGCCAAACACAGCAGTATCTGACTCCACTCAACTATCTGGAAAGAGCTCCAATGATGGGGAGAATATGACAAGGATAAAGAGGGCTGAAATGGAAAGGTATGTACCTAAGCCTCTGTCTAAAGAGCTGCAACAGCAGAATCTGGGGTCAAATTTACAGTTAGAAAAAATATGTGTGGACAACAAGAGTCACGATAAGGAGGCAGTTGAGAAGCCCATTGCAAAAGTTGACCCTGCAACAGAACCGAGGAAATGGGAAGACAAGAAAGTTAACAAGGGGTATGGGAAGTCTCATCCTTCTTGGCGCAGAAGGAATATAATTGAATCAGCTTCAGTGGCACCAAATGCTATTGATCAAGCAGATAATTCTCAAGGATCAAGGGAAGTTCAGAAGTCCCCTGATCAGATCCAGCCAATTGAAACTGACCGGCAAGAAATTAAGCAGTTGAAATCCCATGCTGATACTGATGCTGAGAGTAGTTTAGCTACTGCTGAAACAGTTCCATTGCCTGTCAGTGGTGCAATAGAATATAGTGCAGCTAACAGACAAAAGCGACATCATATTAAGGCTCAAAGAAATGAGAGCAAAGATAGAGAGGGCAGGGATGACATAATCTATCAATCAGCAACACCGGCTATGGATTCAAACTCAGCCAATCATAGGAACATTTCAAGATCTGATGTGAAAAGCAGAGGGATAGTTTCACATTCTAAAGCACACTGGAAGCCAAAATCCAATTCCCATTCTCAAGGCAATATTGCTGCTGAAGGGCAAGTCGGAGACGCTTATGAGATGAACAGCTCCAAAGGATGTGATAGTACTACTCATCAGGACAACAGCGGTAAATCAATTAAGATGACTGATGGCACTGATGAGGATACACACAACAAGCAAGAGAACCTGACACGGGAATATGGCAAGCAAAACAATGAGACTCACACAAGTGCAGAACAGCAGCAGGTTAATCCTCTTGTGCGTCGCCAGGGCCACCACAATGGGAGGTACAACAGAGGTAGTACACATAGGGGAAGGGGTTACGATGCTGGGAGACCAAGCCATGGCACAAATGCTGAACGGCGAAGGGGTGGCAGTCATCTTGAGTACCAGCCAGTTGGATGCTACAAACCCAGAGACTTCCAGCAGAACCCAAGTGTTGACGAACGGAATGAGGGGCTGGCTTCAGGACCAGTGTTCAGGGAGCGCGGGCACAGCAGGGCCCCCAGTCCAGCTGGTCATTTTGTGAAGCGAAATCCTGCTTCCACGTCAACTACTAATACTTACCAAGAATAATAATCTTCCATCACCCCCACGTATGCAGGAACTAGCTTTTCTGATATTTTTCAACAGGTAGGTGAATGCATGTTTTTCTAGCTTAGCATGTACAGGGAGCAGCATGTCCGATCTAACATGTTGTGGGGTTAGCAGGTTGGATGCGCTCACCCCCACATCTGCAGGAACTTGCTTTTCTGATATTTTTTTTCAAGAGGTAGGCGAATGCATGTTTTTTCTAGCCTAGCCTGTACAGGGAGCAGCATGTCCGATCTAACATGTTCTGGGGTTAGCAGGTTGGATGCGCTCGGTCCGTCGTCTACGGTGGTGAGTAGTAGCATGTAATGATAACGATCTTTGCTCCCCCAGGGTCGTTGGGCCCTCACGTGTTAATCGTTGTGAAGAACATCCCTTGGGTGAAGATAGCGATGTTGAAATGTGTACTGTACTAACGATTTGGTTTTATGAATTGGGTTTAAATGTTGTTTGCATGTGCTAATGGGAGTTCGTTTCTGCTTAAAACCTGGTCTCCGTGCTCGCTAATTTGGTGGTGTCTGGAAGAATCAAGTTTGGCCTGGTCATTTGTAGCCCTCTTAACCAGGCTAGGTTATACCATTCATCATGCAAATAATTGAATTGGATTGGATTTGCAAGATAGAATTGTTTTTGTGGCTTTTGGTCGATAACCCAGGAGCAAGAGCTAGTGTCGACAACATCGCGAATGCCAGATCCAGTGATGACCCCCGTGGTGCTGGGGTAGAGTGGCGTGTGTGTTACGTCAGCACACTGCACTACACCAGCCTAACGACCAACGGCCCCAGCAGCAGCTGCCCAACCAGATCACATCAAACACACAACTAAAACAGCCGCGGGCCCCACGCCACCCGTCCAGAGAAACCAGCTACCACCGCAGATCTCATCACCCACCGCACCGGTCTCCCTCCTCCTATAATTACCAGAGACTCGTCACTCCGACGTGCTCGCGCCACGCACCGGAACGCACTGCAGCGCTGGTTTGCCGCGGCACGCTCGCTCTCCTCCAGAAGCTTTCGGCCGGAGGCCGCCATGGCGCGGAAGAAGATCCGGGAGTACGACTCCAAGCGCCTCCTCCGGGAGCACCTCAAGCGCCTCGCTGGCATCGACCTCCAGATCCTCTCCGCCCAGGTCAAGCGCCGCCTCTCTCTCTCTCTCTCTCTCTCTCTCTCTCTCTCTCTCTCTCTCTCCAGCTTACCGCTCGTCGGGTCGACTCGCGATCTCGGGGATGGGGGGATCGGGAGTGACGGCTGGTGGATCTCGGCCGGTGGAGCGGGAGCGGAGCGGACCGCGATCAGGACGCGTGGGTGGGGGCTCTGGGTGGGTGGATGCCGCTCGGGGGCGGTGCGCTGGCACGCTGCTCCGGTGGAAGGCGTGGGGTTTCGGGTGGCGTGTCGGAGGCGGTGGCGGACCGCTGAATCCGGGGAGCTGTTGGTCTTCTCGGCGCAGGGTTGTTGACTTGCTGGTGGTAACCCCATGCCGCTGCGACTCAACTCCATGCTGGATCTGCTGGCACCAGCGGGCTTGGTTACTAGCGTCGTCAGGTTCCGGGCAGGGAGAGCGCGAGGGGTCTCAACTTGGACGCGGGGTCGAGACCCTCTGTTTCCGATATGCTCTGCAAGATCATCTTAGACTGAACTTTTAACCGCGCTTATTTGTAGGTCACACAATCAACAGATTTCGCTGAGCTTGCGAACCAGGAGCCGTGGCTCTCATCCATGAAGCTGGTCGTGAAACCTGACATGCTGTTTGGTAAACGAGGGAAGAGTGGGCTTGTGGCCCTCAACCTAGATCTTGCCCAGGTTCGCCAATTTGTCAAGGAGCGGTTGGGAGTTGAGGTATTTTTTAGAACTAACATTTTGCCATGCTTTTCCTGCACAATATTGATGATTAGAGATACTTACAACCTGGATGGATGTGCTTGTGTGTGTAGGTCGAGATGGGAGGCTGCAAGGCTCCAATCACGACCTTCATTGTTGAGCCGTTTGTTCCCCATGATCAAGAGTACTACCTTTCGGTTGTATCAGACAGGCTTGGCTGCACCGTCAGTTTTTCAGAGTGTGGAGGTATTGAGATTGAGGAGAACTGGGATAAGGTTAAAACAATCTTTCTTCCCACGGAGAAGCAAATGACACCTGATGCATGTGCTCCTTTGATTGCCGCCCTGCCATTGGAGGTAAGTCCTTTTACTAATTCTTGCTTTCCTGTCACACCATTTGTATTTTCGCTCACAAGTTTGAACTTGTTACATCTGACAACTCTCAACTTCTTGATTAACCAACCATACAATGTTTAGTTCATTCTCATTCATGAGCTGTGCCTGAATTTTCAGGTCCGCACAAAAATAGGTGATTTCATTCGAGGAGTATTTTCTGTTTTCCAAGGTACGTTATCCATGCTTCTCAGATGCAGACATCTTGAAATCCTTGATTTCTTGTCGACGCCATAGGATACTCATTGTCCTTGCAAAAATAAAAGTGATACTAATTGATTCTTTGGCAGACTTGGATTTCTCCTTTCTTGAGATGAACCCGTTCACCTTGGTGAATGGTGAACCATATCCTTTGGATATGAGGGGAGAACTAGACGATACAGCTTCTTTCAAGAACTTTAAAAAGTATGATGCTGGCTTACCTTACAATTCCAATTGCCTCCTTCATTTCGACCATAATAGTTTTTTTGTTTTGTTTTATGTGAACAGTAGAGGGTTCTCTGTTATGTATTTAATTATGTGTACAACTATTTCATTGTACAGGTGGGGTAACATTGATTTCCCTCTACCTTTCGGAAGAGTGCTTAGTCCTTCAGAAAGCTTTATCCATGAACTGGATGAGAAGGTATGCTCATGTAAATTTGAACACCTGATATTTCATCTCACCGTACTCTACTGAAGTATGTTGTCTGTAAATCATTATTATCTAGTGTTCAGATTCGTATGTGGATTATGTTATGTTGAAAGAGTACTGAGTGTTCCATGAGATTTACATTGCGAATCATTTCTCTTCTTTCAGACAAGTGCTTCTCTGAAATTCACAGTATTGAACCCAAAAGGACGCATTTGGACAATGGTTGCAGGTGGTGGTGCTAGTGTGATTTATGCTGATACGGTAAGCCTGAGTTTCTTCCGGACCCTCCTTCATATTACATAGCAAATTTTGATACTCTGTTAGCTTTGCATTTATGGTGTAACAAGTTTGTAATGAAACTAGTATTTAATGATATAAAGTTGGCTATAATTGATGTGTATGAAGAAAAAAAACAATCTCATAGTTTCTCTTGTTTGCCAGGTTGGAGACTTGGGGTATGCCTCAGAGCTAGGAAATTATGCGGAGTACAGTGGAGCTCCCAAGGAGGAGGAGGTTCTGCATTATGCTAGAGTTGTTCTTGATGTAAGAATAGCAGAAAAAATCTTTTAAGCTCATTGTTCTATTCATTAGTTTTGTCTATCATGTATAACATTCTGGATATGTGCAGTGTGCCACTGCTGATCCTGATGGACGTAAGAGAGCTCTCCTCATCGGAGGAGGTATAGCCAATTTCACTGATGTTGCCGCTACATTTAGTGGCATCATTCGCGCTTTAAGGGAGAAGGTAAGTTGGACCACATAGTTAGCTTACTGTTCAATTCCCCAACCACTCGTACTGTCCCCATTTAAATTCTTCACCAATCTTATTTATATTTTGCCTCAAAATCTGCTTCCAGGAATCCAAATTAAAGGCTGCAAGGATGAACATCTATGTTCGGAGGGGTGGTCCGAACTACCAGACTGGTCTGGCCAAGATGCGCACCCTAGGTGCAGAACTTGGTGTTCCAATTGAGGTATGATCTCTTATGCCTGTTTCAGATAAATGCCACACCTATCATTTCCTGCCATGAAATGATTAGGGATCAGCTCCGCTACCATAGCAGATGATCTGATTGTGCTTGACAACTCACTGCAGGTCTATGGACCAGAGGCGACCATGACTGGGATCTGCAAACAAGCCATTGATTGCATCATGGCTGCATAACTCACATGTTATTGCGATGTTTGTAGTTGCGTCCATTATGTACCAGACCTTCAATGTAAGTGTTGTTTGAGAGTTTTAAGTCAACAGTGAACATCATTGTTGTGAGTAAACTGCCTTTGTAATTGCAACACAATTAAACAATAATCTAGATCTTGGTTTGGAAAAGTTGCAGTAATCTATTCTTGTTTTGAGGAGTTTGACTTGCCCGTGGATGTTGTCTGAATGTATGACGCAATGGGCAGTGATCCTCCATATTTGTATCCGGTGCTCTGTGGTTTTGTTGTGAATGTTGTGTACTTCTTCTGTTTCGAATTGAACTAACTAGCGTCAAATAATTCGAAATAGAGGGGTAGTTCTCTTTGTATCGACGGACTAGGGTTACGTGAGGCTGTGTTTATCATCACTTATGTTGCGGCATTCATTCGGAGCCTTTCAGAGGAGACCTGTTTTCATCTTTGCATAAATCTTATTTTAGAAAACAACCCCCCCTTGAACTGATTATTTTCTGTTGCTCTATTTTTACTTTTTTTTCATCCCTCCGCGAGAGTTGCCTAAACTGGCACGAACCCATTGACATGCCTGGTAGTAGTTAGAATCAATGAAGTCTAAAAAAGTGAAATAAACTTGGAGGCTGAAAAAAGTGATTTGCTGTTTTGATTAGAATCACTTTCCGTAGCACAAATCAATTTTTTGCGAGGATTGCTTCTGGAAAAGCTCTACTATTAGGGCTGGTGTATTCCGCTTCTATTTTTTGGAGTACATGCAGTGACACAAGGGATCATCCATATGTCTCTAATGCAAACCACGAGCCGAGTCTGTTCACACTAGAGTACTTTAACTATATTTAGAGTAAAGTATGGACTCGGCCGCTGCGAGTTAAATGGTACTCTAAAAATATATTATAAATAATGATACTCTAAATTTAAAATATTATTTTATATACTCTAAAACGCACCCACGGCCATTGATAAGAGAGCTTTTGTCCTGTTTTTACAATATAGAATAGAATATACAATACGATGAGTTTAAGGGAGTCTTTTAAAAATAATGTAAGGGTGAAAAACATTTGTTAGAAGTTCGATGAGTGCGGATGGTCTACTACCCATCGTTCCGTAGTGCTTGATCTGGACCATCAATCATCCATGGATCGGACGGCGTACACACCTCGCAGGCCCGTCTTGTCAGGACGAAAGCCACCGGCCGCACCCGACCGGCGTGCAATGCAAACAACGAACCCACCAGCAGCAGCAGGCGAGACACGCAAACCACCCCGGTCGCGTCGAGGCATCGTCGAGCTCCTTGCGAACATCCGCGGCGCTGCGAGCACGGGCAGGGGGCACGCAACTCGCCTCGCCATGGGGATCGGCTACGTGGTCGGCATCCTCGGCGGCGCCATCCTCGCCCACGCCGCCTACGCCACCGTCCAGTGTACGCCCCGCCCCGACTCATCCCACTCGCGGCCCGCGCCGGTAACCTCTGTGGGTCTCCGTTCGCGCGGCGAGGGGTCATCTCGTCGGTTGGATCGAGAGTCCCCCGCGCCGGCTCGAGTCGGATCCGCTGCCGCGATCCTGCGTGTTCGCGTGTGTTGGGGGAGAGGGGGACGGGTAGGGCTTTAGATCTGGGCTCCGAGCTGGGAGGGCTGCGGGATTGGTTCGCGGGGTGCTTTGTAGCAGGCCAGGCTGACTTGTTAGGCTTGTTAGTCATGCCGAGGTTCCTGGCTAATTGGGTCGAATCTGATGGCGCGAGCTTGGTGTTATCGGGGTTCTAGGCGCCGTGTTGATCGCTCTATTCCATGGATTGATGTTTCTGTGTGCTACTGCAGATCGTGCGGTGCTCAAGATCACGGAGGAGGAATTCTCGGGTCCGCCCATGGATGTACGTAAGCTTGACACTGGCAGTAATCTTGCTTCCTTCTTCGGGTGTAGCAAATTCTGATGTGTATAAACCATGGATGCGGTGCTTTCTTTGTTGCTAGTTTTGGGGTGGTGGTTCAGCACTGAAGTAGGGGCTTTATGGTGCAGCTGATACCTTTGAATTATGAACTATTTAATGTTCAGGGCATGTGGTGTATGTTATTTCACCCGCACAAAGTTGTTTTTAGCACTGATTAGTGATTACGTTGGGACATGCTAGTAAAATGCCTCTGTTCTTGTGTTTGTCAACTCCCACTTTTATGTGAAATTGTTGAGTATTCGGTTGTAGTGAGTTTTGATGTGTATAAACCATGGATGCAGTGCTTTGTTTGTAGCTAGTTTGGTGGTGAAGTTGGGGTTTCATGATGCAGCTGATACCTTTGAATTATGAAGTGTTTAGTATCGGTTGCTTGTGATGTAGGTTACTTCACCCGCACAAAGTTGATGTTAGCACTGATTACATCGGGGCATGCTATTAAAAAGACTTATGCTTTTGTGTCCTTCAACTCCCTACTTTTATGTGAAACATTAATCTGTTCGAGCACTTTTTTTCTCCTGGTGTCAGCCAACTTAGGTATATTTGGTTTGGATAAACAGGTGATGATGCAGTTGCTCCTGGGGTTAGCCTTGTGCATGTGGGCAGGGCTTGCTGTTCCTACAAAGTTCCTTTCAGTGCTCCCACAGTCGGAGGAGAATAGGTAAGCTGATTTGGAGCTCTGTTTTGCATTTTATCTGACCTTTGACACAGTACAGTATCTGATAGTCGCAAATTGGCTCCAAAGATAGTGCAATCTTAGAATGTTAAAGAAAAATTTTGGTTTCTTAGATGCAACTGGGAATTGGGGATCAGAAAACCATGAAATGGGGTTATAGGCAGTATGTCTCGCTACCTTTGCTTGGGCTACTGTTTTGTACTGTGTAAAAAAATCATTAGATCAGAAAGAATGCTTGGGAACTAACTATATTCCCTAATCCTGATTGTCTGATTCTGTTAACTCCCTGCTATGTAAGTGAGCCCTTTATGCTGATTGCAGCTTTTCAAATATATGGTCTTATAGCAATAAATCAATCTTCCAAAGGTTGTTTATCTGGCTGGCATTTATCCTGCTTTGAGGGTATTGTGATGATCCCTTTTTTCGCCAGAATGTTGATGGTTGAAATGCTGCCGCATCCTGAACTTGGAATTCTGTGGATATTTATCAGAAAATGTAAATCATTCAATGTTTCTGTACATGAGGCATATCATCGAATGCATAAGGGTCTCTTGCACTCAGTTGTATTAGCAGCAATAGTTGAATCTGCACCTCAACAATATTTTTAGTTATCTGATTTGATGCATAATTGGTTGGGTAACTGGTCCACACCCTCTCATCAGGAAATTCTCCTGTAGTGGGTCTCTGATTCTGATCCGTTATAACTATGCTTGCAGGATCGTTTCCCTTCCAGCAAATCTGGATTTCATGATCTTCAACCATCGCGGAAGCGCGTTGCCATCAGATGCAGACTTGAAGTTGAAGACATAGGCATACATTTTTCAGTACCCGTTCGTTACCTGCATTGCAATTCTTGCCACAGGATCCAGTTTTTGGTCCTACATCTGTTCAGAGGGAAAAACCTTTCTAGACCAAAACCTAGAAACTGTACACTGATTCTACGCTTGTATGGAGGTGGTTTCCGAGCTTCTGTCAGCCCGCTGAGCGGGCGCAACTAGAAGTGATAACGGGCTCAAAAAATAAACTAATAATAAAGAGGGATGGATTGGATTAGGGATATGTCAAATTCATATTCATTTTTGAACTAAATTTTAATAAGGACTAAATAAATTATGAAGGGGCCGAAACCCATTACCAGCCCTAGGCGCAACGCGTTGTGTCAATCAGTTATGTGAGTTGACAGCAGCCTTTTTCCAGAGCGCATAGTTGACAGTAGCTTAAGGTAGTTCGTGACGTGAGCTTTGGAAGTTCCTAGGGATTTCTTTCGTTTACCATTAACTTAAGCAGAATGCCCTGGATGCCCATCGTTGCTACGGTACAGCTACGGATGCATGCAAGTCCATTAACTTGTTAGGCAATGGTGCGGCCTAGAAGTCAGTTAAAATGAATTCGACTAAGACTGATCGCACTCGTGGATCTCTATATCTGACCTCTAAAAAAATATTTTTAATTTTTTACAGTTAACTATAAAAGATTCTCAGTTTTACAGTTTATTTATCTGCACTCGTTCACCTCTAAATCGAAACTCTATATCAACTACCACATATTTTATATTACATCATATAACTATATTATATATTATATTTATATTATATAACTGTTTCTACTTTAATAATATTACATTTACACCTTACTCACTCCATTTCGAAATATTTGACGCTGGTTAGTTCATTCTCTTTATATTTCAAAACAGAGGGAGTTTAGAAATTCACCAAATTTTTTTGATCTTCTTTTTCTTTTTTGTTTCATTTTTTATTCTTATTTTTTTATTCTATTTTTTCTGCTCTCTTATTTCCTTTCTCTCCCTTCTTACTTTCCCTACTTCAGTTTACAGGTGCTACAGTAGACCGGTGCATTTGGAGGCTGACTGTGCCAACCTGAGAAATAGCGGATGTTTTATAGTCACCGCTGCGGACTGCCTCGGACACCTTGGCCTACAAATATGTTGCCCAGGCCACTTTAGCGCGCCCTGGTGCGGATAGCCTAAGGCTGGTTGCACTGGCGACCTGTATACGGCCCGCGCCGGGGAATTAACAGTTTGTGCCTGTAGCGCGCCCCGCAGCGGATGATTTACCGGAGCCGGCAAATCCCATATGGGTATAGTGATCCTGCATATTCCCAGTCCTCTAGCGGCCGTTATAATTTATAAATTTGTCTTTTTCATTATCTAAGATGTATAAAATATTTTACACTAAAAGTTGGTATGTAATTACTAGAACCTGATTACCAGAATAGAGCATTTTATATAAATGGAAAAACATTGAAATGATACGATACTGCCTCCATTTCGAGATAAATGATATCGATTAGTTTAAAATTAAACTAATCACTATCATTTATTTTAAAACAGAGAGTATAAAATATGTGATAGTTGATATAAATGTTTGATTTAGAGTTTCACGAGTGCAGTGAGAATCTTTTAGAGTTAACTGTAAAAGTCTAAGAATATTCTTTTAGAGGTTGGATATAGAGGTGCACGAGTGCGAGCGGTCTAACCGCAGCGGCGCCCTGTAAACGGAGCTGGCCACCGAATGTAGCGGCGCCCTGCAGCGGCACCGCTACATGCGCCTGGGCAGCCGCTACATGTAAAGCTGCCCAGTAGCGCCTGTACACATAGAGAGAGGGGAGAGAGGGAAAAAGAAAGAAGCGAAAGGAAAAGGAGAAAAAGGAAAGGAAAAAAAAAGAAGAAAAGAGGGAAAAGGGAGAAAAGAAAGGGAAAAAAAGAGGAAAAGGGAAAAGGGAAAAATGAGAAGAAAAGAGAGGAAAAAAGAAGTGGGAAATAATTTGGTGATTTTTATAGGTTTTAGATATAATATTATGTATATAAAAGTAGTTATATAAAATATTCTAGAATATGATATAGTTATATTATCTAATATAAAATAGATAATAGTTGATATAGAGGTCTGATTTAGAGGTGAACGAGTGCAGAGAATTGAACTGTAAAGGTGAGAATCTTTTAGAGTTGGCTATAAAAGGCTAGAAATATTTTTTTAGGGGCCCAATATAGAGGTCGACGAGTGCGAGCGATCTTAGAGTCCAGCTCAATCCTATCAAGGTACTATGGCAAATGAAGCAGGGGTTTGATCCAATGCAAGGGCGGTCATGACATGCCACCTGTCGACCCATTTTGTGACGGCGATGAGAAACCATGGTTTGCGGTAGTGACAAACAAACCATGTGGGCACAACGGATGGAGTGAATGATTGGGCAGGATCTGATTTGAGAGAACTCAAAGCAAACGTGGCGACCGGACGATCCTGTCCGTCCGTGGGAAGATCCGACGGTCGCAAAACTCCTTCCGCGGAACAGAACAGAGACAGGGACACGGACACCACGAGGGGCGCGGGCTGGACATCTGGAATCTGGGGCACCAGCCTCGGCCCCTTTCCGTCGGGTTAGGGATGGCAACGGGTAAAAAACCCGCTGATATTACTCTGGGTTACCCATACCGCTGGATAAAATCCGTACCTGAACCCGTTAAGCTGGTAAAAAAGATTATCTGTATCCGTTACCCGCGAATATTTTTTATCCGCGGGTATATCCATTACCCGAAAACCTTTAGTAAAAAAATACATTGCATATAGATTTCTGCGATACTGTCGAAGTGTTCGGTCGACACTTCCCCCGGGCCTGCACTGGGCAGCCCACGGAGGTTCTTTTTTCAGTGGGGCTAGTCCCTTGCGGAGAGCTTGAGCGTATGGACGAGTTAGTAAGAGCTTGACACGACGGGTTTTACGTGGTTCAGGCCGCCGGAGCGTAAAACCCTACGTCCACGGCGAGCTATGGAGCTCGCTGTATTGCTTGCTGCTCAGAACCGGAGTCCTGAGCTTGAGGATGAGTTACAGCTTGGGTGTGAATGGCTAGCGTATGAGTTGCGGAGGTGCGAACCCTCACTATCAACGCCTACCCGAGTCTTTTATAGTCCAAGACTCGGGTGGCTTACAAGGGGGGGGGGGGGCCGGGACCCGACAGGTGGTCCCGGGGAGATTGTCTGTCATCTACCGTATCTGCAGTTATGCCGGTAGTTGTCTCTGGCGAAGGCTTCTAAGTCTTCGTCCTGCAGCCCTGCCCATGCCGCATGCTAGTCGTAGTGGATGATGACGGCGGGGGCGGCATGGGATGTCTTGTCGCCGCGTTTATTGGCTGGCAGGCTCTGACACCTCGCGCCAGTCTATGATGCGACTGGGCGCAACGGCACCTGACAGAGGCGTGCTCCGCGTCTCCGCGTCTTGGGAAGACGCGGGCCTTGAATACCTTGTACGAGGAAGGTATGGGGCGTCTTTACGCCCGCTGCCTATCGCTCGGGGGCAGGCAGCGCCGTTCTGCTGGCCACGTGGCGGGCCCGGAGCCCTCCTCAGAGGAGAGGGGGGTCCGGCCCCGCGGGACGCGTGGAGCCTTAGGACCTCTCCCCGCGGAGGGGGAGGTTCGGCTTCTGTCGGCCACGTGGTGGACCCGGAGCCCCTCTTTGAGGAGAGGGAGGTCCGGCCCCGCCGGATACGTGGCACCTTCGGACCTCTCTCCCACGGAGGGGGAGGTCCGGCTTCTGTGTGTCACGTGGCGGGCCCGGAGCTCTCCTCTAAGGAGAGGGAGGTCCGGCCCCGCCGGACGCGTGGCGCCTTCGAAGCTCTCCCTGCGGAGAAGGGCGAGTTCCTTAGACATTTTCCCCTGTGCGCGGGGGTACCCCATATCGCGGGTACCGACAGTGGCCCCCGGGCCCATCTCGGTGGAGATAGCGAGCCCGAGGTGGGACCTCCGTCTCTTCCGATCCGCGCACTTTCTCTATGTCCCGCATTGACCGCTGCCGGAGCACGAACAGCCGCGGGATCGTGGGAGCGTGCGCCCACTTGATGGTTGCTTTCACTGCGGCGGTTCCCAAGACTGCCACTTCTGCACGTTGCGACGCTTTCTTCGGGAACCACCGAAGTGCCTTGCCGCCTCATCTTCTTAGGAGACTGACTCCTTGACCCACCGCTTCAGTTGGGCGGCTTGGGTCCACCTGTCATCGGCGCTCGGTCTCGGAGCCGAAGCGGTTGCCGATGCGGTGTATTCGAAGAGTTTCGAATTGATTTGACTCGTTCCTGAAAGGTGTGAAAAGAAACAGCCACGTGGGTATGCTCCCCTTATAAGGCTTCCAGCCCTTGCACCTCCCTCGAGTCTCTGCGGTCTTGACTTCTTCCATGGCTTCTAACCCGCTTTTTGGGGGGAGAATCGCTCTCGATTTCCTCCAGCGACGCCGTCTGCACCAAGTCTGGGACCCAGGGAGCCTGCCTGCCTTGCCTCTGGAGGTGGCGCCTCCAAGGGGTCTCAGGTTTGTCCTCCTGACGGGGCCCTTCCTTGGTGACAGCAGGCAGAAAGCTCCTTGGCGTTGCGTCCCTTCTCAGATGGCGGAGTCTTCAAAGAAACCGCTGAAGCACCAAGGAGAATTCCAGGCGGCAGAGTCTCCGAGAAGACCGATGAAGCTGCGGAGGGGGCCTCAGGGGCACCCTTGATGACACCGGCTTTTGCGCCGGTGATGAGGGAACTTCAGGAGAAGGAAACCGTTGATGCACCAAGGAGGATTCCAGGCGGCAGAGTCTCCAAGAAGACCGCTGAAGCTGCGGAGGGGGCCTCAGGAGCTCCCTTGATGACACTGGCCTTTGCGCTGGTGATGAGGGAGGCGATTCCTGCGCTCGGGTCATGGAGCGGGAGAACGCCGCCAGGGCTGAAGCCTGGTGACGCGGCCGTTCTTGCAACTTCTAGACTCTGGTCGTGTCAGGGGGACCTTGGGGCTTGTTTCTTTCCTTTTCATCGAGTTTGTAGCCCAGCTCATGGAGCCATGAATACATGAACTCTTATGACCCTTCGTGCTTGCGATGTTTTCCGTCTTCTTCCTGGTTTTGCCTGACCGAGCCCTTAGCTCCGCAAGGTGCTCAGAGGCCTTCACCAATCTCGACGTTCTGCTCCGGCACCTTCCCCGGGTCCTCATTATATTAAGGGCCCCGGAGGTCCTCGGGGCCCGCCTCATGAGGATGGGGAGGCCCGAATCAGCCGGTCACGTGGCGGACCCGGAGCTCTCCTCTAGGGAGAGGGAGGTCCGGACCCGCGGTACACGTGGGGTCTCCGGGCCCCTCCCCTCAGAGGGGGGGTCCGGTGACTCGTGGATCCTTTGGTCTTGCCTTGGAGTTCCGGTCTTGCGTGGTCCCGTAGTGGCCCCCTAGCAGGGGCGTCCCATTGGTCAGGTGCTCCTACCACATTCCGTAGGGGTTTGAGGCCGAGAGGTCCTGCACACAAGTAGGGAAAACGTAATTCTCCTTGGGGGCTCCCCCACCCTTATCTCATAGTCTTATTTGACTTATGGCCCCTAACCATATGCACGGTGCTTGGGGACTGTAGTGCGCGAAGTGTCGGGGGCTCGGGGCCCCTTCGACTATCGGCAGGTACCTTCGATGCAACTGCCTCTGGTAGGGCAGCAAATGCCGACTAGTGGTGAGAATGAGAAGGGGGAGCTGAGCACATGGCAGCCATGCACCGCAAGGGTAGTTATAAAAAACTTAGTACACAATTTAAATGAGTATGAAGAAAGAGCAAAGTAGAACAGGTTTCTTTTCGTATAACTTTCCACAGGAGGAAGGTAGGCTAAAAATGGAGGCCACGACCCGCCCCATTAAGAAGGGAAGCAAGACTCTACGCGCTTGGAGTCGGAACCAGACAAAGCTGAACGTAGTCCTGTACCGTCCCCTGGGGCTTAGTTGCTCCGAGCGCTGTTCCTGGACTCTATGGAGTTTATTACGAAAAGAAGGTACTGTCCTATCTTTGCTCTAGGGGTAGAACTTACGGAGGTGTTCTATGTTCCAAGGGTTTGGGAGCAGGTCCCCATCCTCGGTGGAAAGGCGCACACACCCGGGGCGGCATACTTTCGCGACTCGGAAGGGACCTTCCCAACTAGGGGAGAGTTTGTGGGGCCCTTCGCGAGAAAGCATGCGCCGCAGCACCAGGTCACCTTCCTGTAGCTCCCGGGCACGCACAGATCTCTGGTGGTAGCGACGAAGCGCTTGTCTGTACCGTGCGTTACGGAGTGCTGCATGCAATCGGACCTCGTCGACGAGGTCGATTTCTCCACGCCGGAGGTTGTCCTGCGCGGCTTCGTCGTAAGCCCGGACACGGTGAGACTTCATGGTGATTTCTGGGGGAAGTACAGCTCCGGCCCCATACACCATGAAGAAGGGTATCTCTCCGGTGGCCCGGCTCTAGGATGTCCGGTTAGCCCATAGTGTGCTCGGAAGCTCATCTACCCAATTGGCACCATGTTTCTTCAGACTGGCGTAGGTGCGAGTCTTAAGGCCCCGGAGAATCTCCGCGTTGGCCCTCTCGACTTGCCCATTGCTCTTTGGATGGGCGACAGAGGCATAGCACACCTGAATGCCGAGGTCTTCACAGTAGTCTTGGAAGGCTGCGCTGGTGAACTAGGTCCCGTTGTCGGTGATGATTCTGTTCAGGACCCCGAACCGGCAGACAATAGACTTGATGAACTTTACTGCGGATTGTTTGTTGATGGTGACAACTGGTGTGGCTTCTGGCCACTTGGTGAACTTGTCGATGATGACATAGAGGTACCGGAATCCCCCGACGGTTCTGGGAAATGGTCCCAAGATGTCCAGCCCCCATACGGCAAATGGCCATGAGGGCGGGATCATCTGTACCGCCTGAGCCGGTGTATGGATCTGCTTGGCGTGGAACTGGCACGCCTTGCAGCTCTCGACCAGCTTGACAGCATCCTGGAGTGCTGTCGGCCAATAGAAGCCATGCCGGAAGGCTTTACCGACAAGCGTGCGTGAGGAAGAGTGACTTCCACATTCGCCTCCATGGATCTCAGCGAGCAAGTCGGAGCCTTCCCCCTGGGTTATGCACCGCAATAGGATGTGGTTGGCGCCACGCCGATAGAGATCCCCCTCTACCAGCGCGTATCTCTTAGCCATACGCACAATCCGTTCAGCGGTTGCATGTTCATCAGGGAGGATGTTGTCCTTCAAGTAGTCCCGGATCTCCGTGATCTATGCATCGAGTCTGACTTGAGCTTCTGGATCTTGAGCGCTGGGTTGCACGGAGTCCCCAGTGACGCTTACGATCCTTGGCGGCGTCCATGGTTGTAGGGCCGCTGGGACCGCCAGCTTCGAGGTGCTGGTCAAGCCCCCTTCGCCCGGCTCGGCGGGCCGGGCTGTGGGCCGCAACAACTTCCTCTCGAAAACTCCTTCGGGCACGGGGGCTCCGGTGGAAGCCTTCGTTGAAAGGTCGTCAACTGCGGCATTGCCAGCGCGCGGTACGTGGCGCAGGTTCAAGGCGAGGAATTCTTCCTCCAACACCTGCACGTGAAGCAGATACGCAGCTAGCTGTGGGTCATTGCAGGAGCATTCGCCCTTGACTTGCTTGATGACCAGCTGGGAGTCGCCCTGTGCCAACAACTGGCGAGCGCCTAAAGACAGGGCTGTCTGCAGGCCAAAGATGAGTGCTTCATACTCTGCCATGTTGTTGGTTGCCTTGAAATTGAGACGCACCATGTACCCAAACTGTTCCCCCGATGGCATGAGGAGCAGTACGCCGGCACCGGCCCCCTGCTTTCGCGAGGAGCCGTCGAAGAAAAGTGTCCAGTGGGGCTTGGTGAAGACCGGAGCTTGGTGATCTGGTTCACCGTCTTCGTGGCCCCCTGGGCCAGTCTTCGTTGGTGTCCACTCTGCCACAAAGTCGGCCAGTGCTTAGCTTTTGACTGCATGGCGTGGAAGGAAGTCCAGCTCAAACTCCGCCAGCTCCGCCGCCCATTTAGCAACGTTGCCAGTCGCATGGGGGCTGTGAAGATTTGTCTTCAGCGGATACGAGGTGACTACCGAGACCCGGTGGGCCTGAAAGTAATGGCGGAGCTTCCTGGAGGCCACGAGCACCGCATACAGCAGCTTGTGGACTTCTAGGTACCTTGTCTTGGCATCATGAAGTACTTCGCTGATGTAGTAGACAGGCCTCTGGATGGTTCGAACCCTCTCTCTTAGGCCTGGGAGTTCTTCATCCATTGGCCCTGGCCCGCTGGAGGTGAGTGGACCCACGGGGGCCTCCGGGAGCTGGGACCCGGAGGCCCCCAAGCTATCTTGGTTCCCCGGGGGGCCCCGGGGATCTTGAGGGATCTCCGGGAGGTCCCGTTGGGCCCCCGGGGGTCCCACAGGACCCTCGGGGGTTTATCTCAGGGGTCCGGGAGACCGCCCTGGACCTCCGAGAGGCTGACCTGGACCTCCGGGAGGTTGCCTTGGAGGTCCGAGAGACCGTCTTGGTCCTGCGGAGCCTCCTGGCGTCTATCTTCTGCTGCCAGAGCAGGTTGTGAAGATGAGAGGTCTGGCCGCTCTGTGACGAGGACCATACTCACCACTTCAGTTGTCGCCGCGATGTAGAGCAGCAGGTGCTCTCCGGGCTCAGGGGCTACCATGATAGATAGGGTCGTCAGGAGTCGTTTCAACTCCTGGAAAGCCTCTTCTGCCTCGTCGGTCGAGGCAAATGGGCCAGACTTGCGCAGGAGCTTAAAGAAAGGGAGTGCCCGCTCTGCTAGCCTCGGTATAAACCGGCTCAGTGCGACTAGGCATCCCGTGAGTTTCTGGACATCCTTGACGCGGCCAGGAGGCCGCATCAAGTCGATGGCCTTGATCTTCTCTGGGTTGGCCTCAATCCCCCGGTGCGAGACCAGGAATCCTAAGAGCTTCCCAAAGGACACACCGAACACACATTTATCGGGGTTCAGCTTGGTGCGCATAGAGCGCAATTTGTCAAAAACTAAGTCTAGGTTATCTAACAAAGATGAACCCTGCTTGACCTTGACAACGATGTCATCGACGCACACCTCAACTAAGTCTCTTATTAACTCCCCAAAGGTTTTGTGCATCGCTCGCACAAAGGTGGGGAGTGCATTCTTTAGGCCGTAAGGCATAGACACATAACAATAAAGGCCATCTACTGTGATGAAGGAGGTGTGCTCTTCATCCTCCCTAGACATGGGGATCTGATGGAAACCCGAGTAGGCGTCTAGGAAGCACACCATATCACAGCCTGATGTTGAGTCTACTATTTGATCTATTCTAGGGAGAGGGAATGGATCTTTGGGACATGCCTTATTGAGACTGGTGTAGTCAATGCACATCCGGAGCTTCCCGCCGGCCTTCGGGACAACGACGGGGTTCGCCAACCACCGGGGGTGGTGGAGCTCCCGTATAAAGCCAGCGTCCAGCAGCTTCTTGATTTCTTCATGAATGAAGTTTTGCCGCTCGATGGACTGCTTGCGGGGCTTCTGTTGAATCGGTCGGGCGTCGGGGAAGACTTTTAAGTGGTGCTCGATCACCTCCCTGGGGATCCCCGGCATCTGTGACGGCTGCCATGCAAACACGTCAACATTGTGCCGCAGGAAGGTGACGAGCGCGCCTTCCTATTTGCTATCCAGGCCCCCGACTACCCGGGTGGTCTTTGTGGCTTCGGCGCCGAATTGGACGACCTTTAAGGGGACGCCGTCCTCGTCGAGGGGTTGCACCCGGGGTGCTGTGGCGGAGGCACGGTGGCGTGCGCTCGGGTGGAACTAGTCCGGCTCTGCACTGCCAGGGGCTGGTGCCCCAGCTGTTGCGAGCGCTTGGAGTTTCTCTAAGGCCGACACTGCAGCAGTGCGGTCTCCACGAATCCTGAGGACGCCCGTTGGTGTAGGCATCTTTAGGACGAGGTAGCCGTAGTGGGCTACTGCCATGAATCGGTACAAGGCTGGCCTGCCGATTATGGCGTTGAAGGGGAGGTCGATCTCCGCTACGTCGAACAGAATGTACTCTGTCCGATAGCTGTCCGGAGCTCCGAAGGTCACCGGGAGGCTGATGTTGCCGTAGGGAACGACCTGTCCCGGCCCTACCCCTGAGAACGGGCTCGACGGGGTGAGCTTGGCCATCAGGATCTGCAACTTCTGGAAAGCTGCACGGCTGATGAGGTTCAGTCCAGCTCCACCATCTACCAAAACGTGGTACATCCTCACGTTGGCGATGGTCGGAGCTACCAAGAGCGGTAGTTGGCCGACCCCAGCCATGTTCCTGGGGCAGTCGGTGGCGTCAAAGCTGATGGGGGTTCCCATCCACTTGAGGTGCGGTGCGGCACTTGGGAGTGGAGCCACTGACGCTACCGCTCGGCGCAGAGTCTTGACTGCGCTTCGAGACGAGGGGTCGGCGGACCCGCCGTATATAACGTAGAGCTTTTTTCGACGCTCATCGTCGCTGGAGCTAGAGTCCTCATGGCTGCGTACCGCCTTCACGGCGCGCTGAGGCTCCTGGAACTCCACTGTGTGGTCGACGCTGTCTGGGACGTCGACCTTCTGCTTGCCCTCCCTTGGACGGAAGGGTGGGGCGTCAGCCCGCTGCTGCTTCCCTTTGCGGAAGTGCTCTACGAGCTTCCGGATCTCCCGGCACTCGGCAGTAGTGTGGCGACAGCTGCCGTGCACGGGGCATATCTTGTCTTGATCACCTTCTGGGATTGGTGATCTTCGCTGCCTCTTGTCGGGGCGCGGCCCCCGAGCCCCACTGAGTGTCGCTGCTGCGACGACTGGAGCTGCGGTCGGTGATTCTATCTTGCCCCTGTCTCGGTTCTTGGCCTTATTGCTGCCTCCACAGGGAGTAGGGCCAGATCTGGGCTGTCCTCCTGACTCGGAGGGCGGCAGTGAGTGCAAGTTTCGCCCTTCGGCCGCTCTGGCGCACTTGTCTGCCAGGCTGAAGAGCTCGGAGACGTCGCGGACCTCTCTAGTCGCGAGCTTCTCGAGCATCTTCTTGTCCCGGACGCCTTGTCGAAACGCCACCACCACAGAAGCATTTTGGATGTGTGGGATGGTGTTCTGCACCTGGGAGAACCGCTGGATGAAGGAGCGCAGCGACTCCCCCGGTTGTTGCTGGATGGCGTGGAGGTCGAGCTCCGTGCCAGGCCAGATGTAGGAACTGCCGAAGTTGGCGATGAACTGCCGGCAGAGCTCTCCCCAGGAAGTTATGGAACCGTGGGGGAGGTTCATGAGCCAAGACCGAGCTGGACCGGTCAAGGCGACACGGAAGTAATTGGCCATGACGGCTTCATTCCCCCCTGCGGCAAGTACGGCGGTGGAGTAGATCTGGAGGAACTCCGCCGGGTTGACGCTGCCGTCGTACTTCTCAGGCAGGTGCGGCCGAAACTTGCGCGGCCACTTCACGAAGCGAAGGTGGGGCGCGAGGGCCGCACATCCTGCTTCTGTTGCCGCAGGTATTGGTGCCCCGAACGCTTGGTTCGCACCGGGCACAGTGTACCCCGGTATGGGCAAGGTTGCGCCATAGGCCGGGGGCGCCGTTTGCAGGACATATGACTGTGGCATATTCTGCACGGCGTAAGCCTGGGGCAGAGATCGCGTGGCGAAAGTCTGCTCTTCAGGCTGGGTCGAGGCTGACGTCATGCTGTCGCCAGCCTCTTGGTTGCGACGCCTTTCTCGGCGTTGCTCGAGGTATACCTGGGCATCTTGACCCAAGTGACATCGTTCCAGCTCTGTCCTCAGATCCGTCGACTGGAGCCTGGTGGAGCTGGAATCTGCCGTCTGCTCGTCAACCATTGGCGTGCGCATCAGCGTCACAGCCGGTTGGCCGGAGCGTCGTCCCCGCTGAAGTCGAGGGTTTGCGGCGGCGACGACGAGACGGTCTACCTCGCGGATCCACTGCTGGGTCGCTGCGTGAGGCGCGTCCCCAGCAGGTGGATTGTGCAGTAGCGCTCTTGCTGCAGCTAGCGCACCCCCACCGGGTACGCCCAGCGCTACTGAAGACCTGACGCTGGTTGGAGCCTGCATTGCCGGGGTCGGCGCTGCCAGAGCCGGTTGCTGGCTCCCAGCTTGTACCGACACACTCCGTCCTGAGTGTGTTGACATGTACTCCCCCGTGATCGCGGTTCGCCGCGGACGCGGGGGAGGAGAGTTTGCCGCTGAAGGAAGCTTCGTCATCTTCGTCGGCGGAAACTCGTCGCGCAAGGGGAAAAGTCCCCCTACCTGCCGCGCCAAATGTCGAAGTGTTCGGTCGACACTTCCCCCGGGCCTGCACTGGGCAGCCCGCGGAGGTTCTTTTTTCGGTGGGGCTAGTCCCTTGCGAAGAGCTTGAGCGTATGGACGAGTTAGTAAGAGCTTGACATGGCGGGTTTTACGTGGTTCAGGCCGCCGGAGCGTAAAACCCTACGTCCACGGCGAGCTATGGAGCTCGCTGTATTGCTTGCTGCTCAGAACTGGAGTCCTGAGCTTGAGGATGAGTTACAGCTTGGGTGTGAATGGCTAGCGTATGAGTTGCGTAGGTGCGAACCCTCGCTATCGTCGCCTACCCGAGTCTTTTATAGTCCAAGACTCGGGTGGCTTACAAGGGGGGGCGGGCGGGACCCGACAGGTGGTCCCGGGTTGATTGTCTGTCATCTACCGTATCTGCAGTTATGCCGGTAGTTGTCTCTGGCGAAGGCTTCTGAGTCTTCGTCCTGCAGCCCTGCCCATGCCGCATGCTAGTCGTAGTGGATGATGACGGCGGGGGCGGCATGGGATGTCTTGTCGTCGCGTTTATTGGCTGGCAGGCTCTGACACCGCGCGCCAGTTTGTGATGCGAATGGGCGCAACGGCACCTGAAAGAGGCGTGCTCCGCGTCTCCGTGTCTTGGGAAGACACGGGCCTTGAATACCTTGTACGGGGAAGGTATGGGGCGTCTTTACGCCCGCTGCCTATCGCTCGGGGGCAGGCAGCGCCGTTCTGCTGGCCAAGTGGCGGGCCCGGAGCCCTCCTCAGAGGAGAGGGGGGTCCGGCCCCGCGGGACGCGTGGAGCCTTCGGACCTCTCCCCGCAGAGGGGGAGGTTCGGCTTCTATCGGCCACGTGGCGGACCCGGAGCCTCTCTCTGAGGAGAGGGAGGTCCGGCCCCGCTGGATACGTGGCACCTTCGGACCTCTCTCCCACGGAGGGGGAGGTCCGGCTTCTGTGTGCCACGTGGCGGGCCGGGAGCTCTCCTCTGAGGAGAGGGAGGTCCGGCCCCGCCGGACGCGTGGCGCCTTCGGAGCTCTCCCTGCGGAGAAGGGCGAGTTCCTTAGTCATTTTCTCCTGTGCGCGGGGTACCCCATATCGTGGGTACCGACAGATACTTTAACACATAACAAAATTTGTTCAACACATAACACAAACATAGACACATAAAAGAACATGTTCAACACATAACATAAATATAAATTAGCACAATTGATAAACTCCTGACAAACAGAATAATTGCGGCTTAAATAAAATACAAAGCATCGGGAGGACTCGGGATGCGGCGCTGCACATGGAGCTAGAAAGAAGAGGAAAAAACCATAGAACTAGATGCATTTATATGATTTACATTGGACCCACATGTCAGAGAATGAGTTCGGGTATACAAATATGGGTATAAAAAATTTTACCTGATAAGAAATATCCATTAGATTTTAGCCGTTACCCGAACCCGTACCCGTAGATCTAAATTTATACCCGAACCCGTATACATCGGGTCAGATACACGCGGATAAAGGGGTAATGGGCACTCGTTGCCATCCCTACGTCGGGCCCCCGGGTCACCCTCTCCGGCCCGCGGCCCAAAATCTCCGAAGCTGCCAACTGCTTCCCTTCCCTTCTCAGAGGCGGGGAGGCACGAGGACGAGCCGAGTCGCGACGAGGCCGCCGCCGCCGCAGCAGCCGTCGCCTCCTCCATGTGGGGCCCGCGTCCCCCGCCCGCCTCGTCCTCCGCCGGCGCCGTCGTCGCGGCACGGAAACCTAGCGCGGTGCCCTCGCCCTCACCCCCGCAGGCGAGGAGGGCGCGCGAGGAGGGCGAGGTGTCCTCCGGCGCCGACGACGACGAGGTGAGGCCTCGGACCGCTCGCCCCGAATCTAGATGACTTCGCCGCTCCCACCGGCGACGCATACCTGGCCGTGCGGGTGTGTGTGTGTGTGTGGGGGGGGGGGGGGGGGGGGGGGTTGGCCCCTGACGGAGGGAAGGGAAGCTGCCGTGCTGTAGTTTGCTTGCCGTTGACGCCTTCTGACTCGTCCCGCGCGGCGGGTAGGGTGCGGGCCGTGGGTTGGAGTGGTCCGGTGCTTGGTTAGATGTGCTGAAGCTTGCTGGTAGCCCAAGGCGGATTGGGTGCTGCGAGTGGAGGACGGCTTGTTGTGGTGGCTATGGTCCGGCCGAGATCCGGCGGCGATGGGGTTTCCAGGACGTGCTCTTGAGGTCGCTGTTTGATTCGGCATGGAGTGTCGATCAGCGTTGTTCGGTGCTTGCTCAGGGTGTTCTGAAGTTAGTGCGCATGCTGGTAGCAGGGCAGATTGTGGGTTGTTTGTGGAGGGAGGATGAGCGAGTTCTGTTGCTAGTGGGTCCTATTATTGAGATAACCGTTTGATTCTAGGGCATGTATGTAGAGTTTGGATGCTTGATTCCACGGTTATGATTGAGCTGGCTTCAGTTGTTGTAGTACACTTAGTTTTATAGATGTGCAAGCAGATGGGTTTGGTGATCTGCGCTTTTCTTGCTACTAGTTGCCAGGCCGATGTTGTTGTAGTGTTACAGTTTCAGCTGGCTTAAGTTGCATTATACATTTATACTTGATTTTGATGATGCACAAGCCTTCAGGTTTTATAATGTGTGCTTTTCTGCAACTGCTAGCTGCAAGGTCAGTGTCGTGGTATGGTTATTGTAGGCGGGTGACAATTTAGGTGCTACTGATTTTGGAATTTGGGTTGTTGCATTTATTTAGTGTGCTGATGTAATATGTGCAACAACAACAACAACAACAAAGCCTTTGTCCCAAGCATGTTGGGGGCTGATGTAGTATGTGCATAATTACATATTTATTATCACCCTGTTGTGTCATGCATTCAACTTTGGCACTGAGTACGCCCCTTTGTGTGACTCATGCATGCATGAATCGAAGCATTTGTTATCTTTTCTTGTGTTTATATTTGTGGCGTTTGTCGCTTATCGTGCTCATTAAATTGCTGCAAAGCAGGTTCTGCAGGCTCGTTCTGCTGCTGCATCAAATGCTGCGAAGCATGTGGAGGCTGGTGTTCAAGTGCCACCGTCAACTTTCCCTGTTAAATGTAAGTTCTGGTCGGTGTAAACTACTTTAATTTTATTCATGTTTTTGTCAGTTTCCTTTCATGATAGGATAGTCTTCCTGCTATACTGATTCTGTGACCGCATTTCTCATCCTTTACTTACCAGGCAGTAATACCTTGAGTTCGTCAAATGTTATGGCTCACAAAACGGCTGGTCCTAGTTACAAAAAGACCATGAGGGTAAATCAAGGGCAGTTCAAACCTGGCACAAATAAGAATCTTACATGGCAGAAGCCTGTGCCAAGTGATAACCTCGTGATTACTTTCTCTGATGATGATAGTGGGGCTGACTCTGAAAAGACAAAGCAAGATAGAGTTAGATATACGAAGGCCAGTTCTCAGGGTACTCAGAAAACAGGGAATAGTATGCAAACTAGGATCATGAGGGAGGAAGCTTCTCAGCAAAAAAAACCTGGTGCAAAGATAGGATCCAGAAATCTCCCTTCTTTTCCACTCTCACTAAGAAACACAGGGGCTGGTAAGGGATCAGGTGCTACCTTTTTAAGGAAAGAGATACCTTTGCGCCAAGTTACTTCTCTAAAGCCCAACAAAAAGGATGGAACTGGTGGGGGAGTAAATTCAGCTGATCATAAGTTAGAAAGCTTGCGCCACAGAATAGCTGCTAGAGAAAATGAACTAAAGAGTCAAAAAAGACCTATGGTGTCTGTTGCTATGAAGAATGTTGATTTTTGTAATGATCAGGCAAGGCTGCCATCAGAAAAGAAAGGGTATGAAGCTAACAACAGTGGTGAATGTTCACACCTTGATAGTCTGTATGATCATGATACAAGAGCAATACCAAATAAAAGGTTGAAGCTCAATGAACAACATCCCTACAATCAAGTTCACAGTAACTTCGTAACGGTGGCGCCTATTAATTGTTCATCGAGGGTAAACAATGTGAAATTTTCTGAAGTGATAAATCACTTTGACGATGGAGTAAGCATGAATAGTAATGCTGATGAGACAGAGCACACACTCACAACAGAACCGTCAGATCAAATACAACAGAGTGATGACATGAAAAAGCTTCAATCATCCAAAATTCATCATAATTGTACAGAAGGTGCTGGCAATCATGATACAGTCAATTTGTGTGGCCAGCTTGCAGCAGCACCTTCGATTTGTGGACAGTCTATTCTTGAAGATACTAGCGCTTTGGTGCCTATCACTTCTCCCCAATCCCAGCAAAGGGTACCACCTGTTGGTACTTCAACAGTGTCAAACCAGAGGCTACACTTGGAACCCAGTGAGGAGGTTAGTTCAGCACTATTCTATCTCTTATCCTAATATTTATGTTTCTTGTTTTAATCAGTTGATGAAGCTCATTAAGTGCTCTTGTGAACCTGGTAGAACTCCCCTTGTTTAAGTTTGTTCTTTGATACTCTTAATGTGGAAACATAAAGAAACTTTTGCTGTACTTCAATTCATAACCAAAACAAGTTCTACTTAAAACATGAACTGTACGAGTTCAGTGTCTTTGTTTGGATGTACAGTTGAATATGACAATCTGAATCACGATGCCAGCTCATGTGTAGAATTTACCTTTTTTATTTTTTGGCAGAATGTGGGTCCTTTGAACTGTAATGGCCAGATGGGTGTAGAAAGCCGGAACTCAAGATTGTTCTCTCTGCTTGAGATGGAGGAACTCCAGGAGAGGGAATTGGAGGAGGCTCAGGAGCATAGAAGGAAATGTGAAATTGAAGAAAGAGAAGCTCTTAGAGCCTATCGCAGAGCACAAAAAGTTTTACTCGAGGCGAATGAAAGATGCACCATTCTTCGTCAGAAAAGGGAGATCTGTTCTGCACAAGTTCATGGTTTAATTGCTGAGAATTCTTTTTTGGCACAGTCTTTGAGTATTCAGAATGCTGGAGAGGGCCTTTCAATGCCATCACTGCTCAGTACTCATATTCATGCAGATTCCCAGGTGCTTCAAAATCAGGGTGGTAGGTATAATCTATACCCTGATGAACCTCCTCAGCAGCCGGTTGATAAGCATGAGGCGCGGCCACACTCTCATGATGACCTTGCTACCAGCAATGCTGATCCAAACTTTGTGAATGCTGCCAATGATAACAGTGTTCCTTCAAATGTCATGGAGGATTATTTGTTCCCTGCTAGACAGGCAGGATCAGAGTGTGCTTTGCATGTGGAGAACCGCATGGACGAAACTATACATGTGTATGCACAGGAAAACAGGCAAACTTCTGGTGACAGTGTGCAGGACTATGAACTTTTGGAAGCTTCTTTGAGATCTAGATTGGTGGAAAGATTTGGGAAGAAACCATGTGTGAATAGCATGGGAGAAAGCAATGAAGAACCTGCTGTTGGAAAAGTAGCTGGGGCTGAACATGACAAGCGGGCTGCACATATTGGACTTAAATTACAGGAAGCAGAGCAGAATCTTACGACAACTGTTGAAGGTCATACCACTTGCATTTCTGTTATAATACTTTCTTATTCTCCACTTATAATGATTTGTATGCATGTTGAAACATTGTAATTGTAATGATGTACTGATTTATCCTACAAGCATTCTATCTTTTATCTTTGTGATTATTATAGCCGGTATCTCTTCATCATATATGATGATAGGAATGTGCTTTAATAAGTTGTACTAAGGGCAGCCCGGTGCACGTAGCTCCTGTTTGCGCAGGGTCCGGGGAAGGGTCTGGTCCACTTTGGATCTTTTATACACAGTCTTTCTCTGCATTTTTGCAAGAGGCTATTTCCAGAACTTGAACCCGTGACCTCATGACCACAAGGCAACAGCTTTACCGTTGGTCAGGGCCCCCCTTCCAGAAGTTGATTACATCTTTAATAAGTTGTACTGACAATTAGTTTTGTCACAGAAATATTACTCCTTCCTTTCTTGAATGATGTCGTTGAGACAACAAATTTAGTTCAAAATTGAACTAAAATTGTTGTCCCAATGACAAGAATTTAAGAACGGACGGGGTATATCTTGTTGAACATGTAAATCTATTAAAATTTGAATCCTGTAGGATGAAGCCGTTACTGTTTGCACAGGCATGTTTTTTATGCATGTATGGGAATGATAATTTCTAATTCTGTTACTCTATAGGCAATTGGTAATATATTCTTGAATATTCAAGTGACTAAAAATTACATGGTGTATTGTGCAGGTACATTGGAGCTTGGAAGTGATGGTGCTGATTGCAGTGGAAAAACTGGTGATCTGTCTAATTTGAGCAGTGGCCCTTCCATGGAAAACTGTGATCCTGAGGACAATATTTCCTCCCTCAGAGAATTATGCATGCCATTGAGTAAGAGTCCCTGTTTTCCATCTTCAGCTCCGCAAAATGCTGCTAGACACATCAAGTGGGCATTTCCTGGCTTTTGCAAGGAATCTTCACATGACGAAAATGGCTGTCTGACCAATGATGCAGCATCTGATGCTACAGAGTGTGTACAGGATATGATACTGGATTGTGTTAGAGAAAATGTGAATATGCTACTGGCTACAAAAACAGATAATGGCATGGCACACAGTGGGATTGATCCCTTCTGGCCATTTTGCATGTTTGAGCTCCGAGGAAAATGTAATGATGATGAATGCCAGTGGCAACATGTTGAGCAACATTCATGGAGGAAGTCGAAGCACACAAAATATGGAATGACCTCTGCTTCGGGTTTGTAATGTGTTAATCATGTTAATTACTTGATTTTTTGTCTCTGGCTTTGATAAACATCGTATTTGGTGAAAATTCAACATTTGATTCGTAAAATTTAACTAATGCAGGCCGGAATTCTTATGGTCTTTTTCAGCATATTCTTCCTGTACCTGCATATCGTGTTGGTTCAAATCTTATTAAAGCTGATCTGAATTTGATGCAGTCAGTTTTGGCTAGCAGTTTATGGCAATATTGGCAAAGGGGGTTTTGCGCATCCTTTCCTTTACCTCTATCAATTCAAAGAGTTCTTCCATCTTGTGCACCATTCTTACAGGCTGGTGACGGTTGGATTGCAGATTCTGACAGTAACAGACAACTATTAAATTTCCGAATGCTGGATAATAGGAAGGTGAGTGAAGTCCACTGTATCTCAATTATCATTAATTCATGAAAGTTGCATACATATCAGAATCTTATTCTTTGCACTTATCCTTTTCTTGAAATTTTGTGCTCTCCCTGTTCTAGGGGCAGCCCGGTGCATGTAGCTCCCGCTTGCGCAGGGTCCGGGGAAGGGTCCGACCCATTTGGGTCTTTTGTACGCAGCCTTTCCCTACATTTCTGCAAGAGGCTGTTTCCAGGACTCGAACCCGTGACCTCATGGTCACAAGGCAACAGCTTTACTGCTGCGCCAAGGCCCCCCTTCCTGTTCTAACGAGAATATATCTAATGCCCTGTCCCTTTGTGCTATTAAATGATCATTAAAATTCTGGGAAAATTAGACATCGTTCATTGTGATTCATTCTGTCATGCTACAAAACTCAGTTCTAAATATTTTCCCTTTCCTTGTTTCCTGCAAAATAATTCATATCCGAAATTGGTATTTTCTGATGATACTGGCGTGAAAAACCTGATATGTTGTCAACAACAAGTTCTATCATAATTAACCCAATAATCGTATCATGCACTATAAAGTCATGTACTATCTATCAGAATTCTTTTGTGAATCGATCATGGCCATTCCCACCACTTTTCAGAGATAGGAGCGCATAAAGGGGTGGGAGCAATGGTCATGTTTTCCTCTTCTCATGATAGCATGTTAGCATATACTATTATTTTTTATTGGATCATATTAATACTCACTTAACAATAATGCACCTTTTCTCATGGTTCCCTGCAAAAAAATGTATTGGGCTTTGAAATTTGCTTTCACCGTGGACCAAGTTTTCATTTCGCCGCTTATGGTATTTACATTATATTGGCACATGAGGTAAACATATTTAACAGTTCATTGCTCTTTGATCTACTATTTTGATGTCTGTCGTTTAACTTCTTGTTTTGTAGAGTAAAATTGTACAGGGATCTGTTGACGTTGAACTCTTTTTAGAGTCAGCACTAGGTGCATATTGTGGAAAAGCACATAAACCCGATAGAGTCAAGGTGATCTTTGCTATATTTTATTTAGTAACTTGATAAGTTTTATATATGCGTCTACTTCACAGTTGAAAACGTCAGCTTTTGTTGATCATTTAACTTTTATAATGCATTCTGCAGGCTCTTTTACTCCTGGCAAGGTCTATTGAAGCTGATCCAAGCACAACAATACTGTGGGTGTTTTATCTCCATATCTACTATCAAAAGGATGAGGGACTTGGGAAAGATGACATGTTTTCCCATGCGGTACCCTATTTTCCGTTCGGTTTCCTGCCATATTTAGTACTCCCTCCGTTTCGAATTATTTGACACTGGCTAGTTTGATTTTGAACTAGCCTGCGTCAAATAATCGAAACGGAGGGAGTAGATATATATGCTTTGCATTTTTCTTTCTTTTCATTAGCTTGCTTGTTTTAGTATGTCAACTGCACAGGATCATCTTGTTTATGTGAAATCTAGATTTCATGTCATATGGTACAGTTTATATGCTTCTTATAACTCAATTTGTGTACAATATGTTACATACTCATGCAATAATATATCTTAAATTCTTCTGCCAAGTATTGTCTGTGATGGAATCTGAACAACAAAAGGTGATTTTCCAGTCACTTTATCTTTATAACATGAGAAATAAAAAGATGGGATTGAGGAAATTTCTTATAATCTTCATCCAGCATATGCATGTCTGATATATAGTTCAGTATCATTAGATACCCCTATTATGTTATTATCAACAAACCTTATACTTTGTTTTCTTTTTAGGTGCAACACAATGTTTATTCCTATGAATTATGGCTTATGTATATTAATAGTAGATTGCGCTTTGATGATCGATTGGATGCTTATAATGATGCTTTGAGCATGCTTTCCCAAATGACAGCAGACACTGACCGCGATTTGGAAGAAAGAAGTGCTTCCATACTAGATATCTTCTTACAGATGATTTACTTCCTGTGCATGTCTGGAAATGTAGAGAAGGCAATTTCTAGGATTTTTGGTATTCTTCCAACTGCAACTCATGACAACACTGGTGACAGGCTGCTTGCTGATGTCATTTCTTGCTTGACCATGTCCGACAGATGCATATTTTGGATTTCATGCCTATATGTCTCAATCTATAGGAAGCTTCCAGAGGAAATTACCAATCAGCTAGAGTGTCAGAAAACTTTACCTCATTCCTTAGCATGGCCTTCTATTGAGTCTAGTGTAGAAAACAGAAGTCAGATTATAGAGCTTTTGACATATGCTGCTGATAAAATGGCCATAGATATTAGCGAGAGTGTTAAAAATGGAGATCCATCTTACCTGACGTTGTCAGAATTCCTCACTGTTAACCATGTTAGCTGTCTAGCTGCGCTTGAAGGCTTCAAATCTTCTGCTGATATGCTTGTGAAATATATGGAGGAGTACCCAATGTGTCCTCGGATTCTGCTTTTCTCAGCTCGTCTGTATAGAAAGTATGCTACTTGGCCTGGTCTGAAAGGGTTTGATGAATTGCTATCGGATTGGCCTAAAGAAGTGCAAGGAATTCAATATTTGTGGAACCAATATATCGAGCATGCTTTGGCCGATAATATTGAGTTAGCTGAGAAGTTACTGGCCTGCTGGTTTGAAAAATATGGTCAAGATCATTGCAGTCAAAGTAATGTTGCTGTTGGTACAGTAGAGGTTAGCAATGGAACGTCTGAAGATCCGTCACTTGCTTTAGCCGAGGAAGTTGGTTCTGGGCCATCTGCATCAGAAGACGAGGTTCATGGATTATTAAACCTATCATTGTATAAGGTTCTTACGAACAACCTCAAGGAAGCGCTAGTTGCTGTGGATAAAGCGCTGAAATCAGCTAATGAGAAGTGCTATGAACACTGTTTAAGAGAACATGCTGCAATTCACATGCTGGAGAAATCATCTGCTGTTGATGCATTCAGCTTTATCATTGGTTATCTTGCAGATCACCAGAACTTACCCACAAGAGAACTGCTGTCTAGAAGGTTTTGCAAAAATGTCAAGAAGAATTGTCTTAAGCAGTTAATAGATGACACTATAGGTCCGCCTTCTGTAGATTCATCTATGATAAACTCTGTCCTTGAAGTGTGCTTTGGCCCGTCTCTCTTCCCAGAAAAAAATGTGAAAGTGAAATACTTGGTTGATTTTGTCGAATCGGTGATGGAGGTTCTTCCTGCAAACTATCGACTTGCCTTGGCAGTTGCTAGATTCGTGGCTAGGCATTACACAGGTGCTGACCCAACCTCCATGGGCACCAGATTCTGGGCCGGCTCTGTTCTAATTAATGCCATTTTCCGAGCTGTACCCGTGGCACCAGAATCAGTATGGATAGAGGCTGCAGCTCTCCTGGAGAAACTGCTTGCTGCAGAAGTCACGAAGAGGTTCCACCAGCAGGCCACATCCGTGTACCCATTCTCCTTCAAGCTGTGGCATGCGTATTTCAACTCCTGCAAAGCCAGTGGAAGCAACACAGAGAGCATCATGGAATCCGCTAGGCAACGGGGCATCGAGCTGAATCTGACTACCTAGTTTTGTCCATTTGTTCCAAAGTGGTGGCGGCTCGCCAGGTGAAGCTGTAAGTAGATAGGTACGCCGGTGGTTGTGGGATCGTTTCTTTTTCTGTTCAGGCATAGGTTTAGTGGCACATAGTCGTAGATAGTATACAGGTTGCGATATTTCTGATGGACAGGTAACTATCAGCCAACGATAAAGGCGTATGATTCGCACACCGACAGCGGCAGGCTACTTCTGACTGACTGCGAATGATGTTGAAAGCCAGATTTAATCTTTTGTTTCCAGCAAAGTTTAACGCACATCCTAACTGTTGTTTTTAGTTTCGTGCAATGAACATGAATATGAAAACTTTCTGTTTCTGCAGTATTGTTTTGCCCAGCGTTTCTCTGCAGTGTTTCGAGTGTTTGTTATATCAATGTTTTCATTCTGACTGGTCACACGAATCACTCCAGTTTTATGTGGCATGCTCTATTCCTGCACGGCGATTGTCGAAGGGTGAGCTACGCATATTTTTCTCTGAATTTGTCGGCTCTGTCGTTGAATGTGTTGGATTGCCTGCCGTAAAATACATACTCCCTCTGTTGTTAGTTCAATTTTAAACTAACCAGCATCAAATATTTTAAAATGGAGTGAGTATACGGTTATCAAACCTTACTAATCAGATCAGGCAAAACAGCTTAAATTCTACTTAAATGGATGCACGCTTGTCCCATGGAGCTGGATCTCCCTCAGTGACAGCTCTGATGCATGAGGTGCGTAGAGTTGCCGGCTTGTATTTGCTTCGAAAGGTATACACGCCAACTTTTGCAGCGAGTTGTGGGTGAAAGAATCTGTGTTAGGCGAAATCATAACAGCATCAGGAAGGTGGTTTGTCTGGTGCGGCCTCTGCTGTTGGAGGCAGCTCTCCACTCTCGGAGGCGTTGGGCCATGCGTGCATCTTCACGAGGGGTCATCAGAATCGCCTCAGATTCAGGGAAACCTCATGTATTCAACTGTGGACTGTGACATGGAGTGACTGCCTGTCCAGAGGTTCAGACATGCGCGACAGACAGAGCAGCGTTTGTGGGCGGCGCAGTTGACTTCTGACTTACCTTTCATGTTCCAAATATCTTCTTGACTTCTGCACTATGGGCACTCTCCTGAATTCACTGGGACATTGTTATGGACATGATTAACACCGTACTAGAAAGGACCGGGACTGCTAAGCAAGTTGTACACACACCATGCTATTTTTTATCACATACAGCCTCTTTCAAAAATGTAGGAAAAGACTACGTATAAAAAATTCTAAGTGAGTCGGACACTTCCTCAACCATATGTAAGTGAGAGCTACGTGCACCGAGCTGCCTTTTTTTAATGCCAAAGATGTGAGAAACCACATTGAATAGAAATAACGCAGTACAAATAACCACTTAACTACATCCATCGAGCTGAAGTGAAGCCAGCCTCGTATCCAAACAGGAGGAGCTAGACAAGCCAGATCCTGAAGCGAAGACACCATGAGCAGGACATTGCCATGCATTCGCCGAATTGTGGGGTCATGCTGTGGACGTCTTTATGGGCCGCCAATATGGATGACGCAGTAAAATTGTACTAATTATTGAGTGATTAACCTTATGAGTCATACTATGAAGCTTTGGGAGAGTGATTGAACACCACCTAAGGAAAGTGACCAATGTCACTAAAAACCAGTTTGGTTTTATGCCTGGGAGGTCTACAATGGAGGCGATTTTCTTGCTTCGTCACCTTATGGAGAGATATAGGGAGCAGAAGAAGGACTTGCATATGGTGTTCATTAACTTGGAGAAGGCGTATGACAAGATACCAAGATCAGTCATGTGGTGGGCACTTGAGAAACATAAAGTGCCAACAAAGTACATTACCCTTATCAAGGATATGTACAATAATGTTAGGACAAGTGTGCGCGTAAGCGATAGTGAGATTGATGCCTTTTCTATCACGGTAGGACTATATCAAGGATCAGCTTTGAGCCCATACATCTTTTCCTTGGTGATGGATGAGGTGTCGAAGGATATAAATGGGATATCCCTTGGTGCATGCTCTTTGCCGATGATGTAGTGCTGGTAGATGAAACTAGAGATGGTGTTCATAAGAAATTAGAGTTATGGAGACAAACCTTAGAGTCCAAGGGGTTTAAACTTAGTAGGACCAAGACCGAGTATATGAGGTGTGACTTTAGTGGTGTTGCTCGTGAAGAGGGAAATGTTAGTCTACAAGGACAAATAGTACCTAAAAGGGACTCTTTCCGATACTTAGGATCAATGTTACAAAGCAATGGTGATATTGATGAGGATGTTTGCCACAGAATCAATGTAGGGTGGATGAAATGGCGACAAGCCTCTGGAATCCTATGTGATAGGAAGATCCCACAAAAGCTAAAAGGGAAGTTCTATAGGACGGTGATCAGACCCGCGATGCTTTATGGGGCGGAATGTTGGCCAACTAAACGGCAACATGTCCAACAAATGAGTGTCGCAGAGATGCGCATGCTACGGTGGATGTGCGGGCACATGAGAAGAGACTGAATAAGGAATGAGGCGATTCGTGATAAGGTAGGGGTGGCGCCGATTGAAGAGAAGTTAGTCCAACATCGACTTAGGTGGTTTGGACATATCTAGCAGAGGCCTCGAGAAGTACCGGTTAACAGTGAGATTTTAAGAGGTAGATAAAATATTAGGAGGGGTAGAGGACGACCAAGGTTGACCTGGGAGGAGGCGGTAAAACGAGATTTGAGAGATTAGAATGTATCCAGAGACTTAGCTCATGATAGGACCGCATAGAAAGTAGCAATTCATGTGCGAGAACCTTAGTCTTGTTTCTTTTTCTTTTTTTCTTTCTTTTTTCTTTCTTTTTTTCTCTTTTTTCTTTTTTTTTTAATTTTTTTTCTTTTTCTTTTTTTCTTTTTCTTTTTTCTTGTTCTTATATCTCTTCCTCTCTTTTACTTCATTGATATTGGGTTTCATGTCTAGCCGACCCCAACATGCTTGGGATAAAGGCTTGGTTGTTGTTGTTGTAATATGGACGACGCAGGGCCCATGACGCTCACAGCCCAGCCGCACCACCCCTACCTAAGTCTCTTCTAGAAGATTTGTTTAAAATTAGAATAAATCTGTTATAGATAGAATTAGAGGATCCAGTCTGTTACAGATAGAATTAAATAAATAAGAGATTGAGTCGGTTGGGGTGTCCCGCGTGTTCCAACCGGCCCTAAGGGGCGGCAAGGGATCCCTAGACCCCTATATAAGCAGCATCAGTCCCTCATGTAATCCCTATCCAGTAAAAATAAGAATTGTCCCATTAGATTGTTCTTCTCATTAGGTCACCATGACTACGAACTCTAACCCTAGCCGTTGTGATCTTCCCTCTTTTCCCCGCGATACGTGTTGCGCAATTCTCCCCACGCCTCCTCGCTGCTGGGAAACCTCCCTAGACACAGGCGGGAAACCTCCTCCCATCCAGATTCACAACAATTGGTATCAAGATCCAGCAGAGCACTGACCATGTTCGTCTTCAAGGCTGATTCTGGTCCTATGTCCGTGGGGACCTCGCTGCCCTCATAAAGACCATGCACTCCGACATCACGACGTCCATCGATCGCCTCTCAGCTGAGGTGGCGACTGTCCGCACTCGCCTCGATTGGCACGACGTCCGTCTTGCCTGTATTGAGAAACAAACTCATACGGCCTTCTCAGCACAACAGAAACCACAAGACATCACCACGAGCGACGGTGATCCGTTCAACACAGACGTCGACAGCAGTGGCGACCGGACGTGCGACGCTGGCCGGGGATGCGGTGGCGGCGGCAACAACGACAGTGACGACTTCAGCATGCGCAACTACGGCCAATGTCAGGGGCGTCACACGTTCGACGACGACGGGTCGCGCCGTCACAAGATCAACTTCCCGAAGTTCGACGGGGAAACTGATTTGTTGCCCTGGCTCACCAAGTGTGAGAGATACTTCCGCGGGACACATACGATGCCTGGAGAGAAGGTGTGGCTCGCGTCTCTCCGCCTAGAGGGAGATGTGGTCGAGTGGTACACCACTCTGGAATGTGATTGTGGCATCGTGTCCTGGGAGCAGTTTGCGGACTTCGTCAACATGCGCTTCAGACCTTCGCTCCGCTCCAACAACCTGACTGGTCGAGTGGTACGTTTGAGAAGTACCAACGTCAGTTCTTGGTTCTTCTCTACCACTGCGAGGATCTCAGCCAGTGCCAGCAAATCAATCTCTTCACATCTGCTGGCCTTGAAGAGTCACTTCATACTGATGTAGAGTTATAGTTTCCCACAAATCTACAGACCACCATGAGTCTGACCATTTCTACTCGCGGCAAAAACAGATGTCAAAACACGGAAAGACGCCGCCTCTCAACGCTCTACGCGCCATTCTCCGGTATCACGCGCCACCACCACTGACTTCTAGTAGTGATTCTGCCGCACCTACGCCAGCACCAAATATATCTCATCTTCATCAGGTTCGTATGAATTCTACAGGATACAAAACATCCACCTCCTGGATTTGGGTTTCTATGTAAATCCTATGGAATCATGCATTCCGAAAGCAACTTCAGAATGAAAGAACATTTTTTACATAGTTTTTTTTACTACAACATTGCTATAAACAACTAAAGCACAGGAACCAGACGAAGGCCAAACTGCAACTTTCCACGTTTTTTTCCCTGCTACAACTTCCCTTCAGCAATGGCTGAAACCAATAGCGTAACATGTGTTCCGACTGACAACTCGCGCCTGACGAATGGTGCATTCCCTTTCCACAATCCTGGCTAATAGATTGTGGGGCTGTGCACGCTGCTTGTAATGCAGAACTGACGAACTCACAATGGTGCCGTTTTGGGCTCCAGGAAACAGTTATTTCTTCAGAGTCTGACAGTTGATGACTTCTCGACAACAAGGGTAAGGAACAGGAATGAGGCAATGGAGATGAAGAGTGATGTGGTCATCAAGATAAGCATGGCTTGGAGTGAGATGCTCGGGCTCAGGAAGAAAATGACTGCGATCGCGCCTGATTGCCAGACCTTCAGCTGCGCAAAGGCAGCCTCCTGCATTCATTCAAGATAAATTGTTATGTCATAGAAAGAAATGTTTCAAATCATACGCACACTACTCATGCCAGGTGTGCACAAAAAACAAGGTGGCCTCAGATAAGTTTACCTTGGCATCTTCAAACAGCAGTCCCAATAATGCACTTAACTGTGTATTCAAGACACCATTACCAACACCCCACAAGGCACCTATGAATAGTGGAACCACCGCGCCAAACACTCCAGCCATTGGACTGTGGGCAAGATAAATATGAGCAGTAGCAGTACAGGCATAACTGCGTAACAATAGTTTACAGAAATCAAACCTGTAAAACAGTAGCAACCAGAATAGGACTATGGCCTGAACAATAGCTCCAACCGACACTATTGATGTAGCTGAATGAAGTCCAGAGGTCAAGCGTCCAGCAACCAATGAACACTGCAATGTCAGGCATGTTTCAAATGTCATGTAAAACATGCAGTACTGCCATTTCTTTGTAAGTGTTCTATAAAGGTATAGTTATATATAGCAGGTAATTAGAAAACTATATATGTTGTGGTTGCCAGAGCCACTACTGCACTCTGGTGCTTCTTGCCTAAAGCAGTGGCAACAACTGAAGATTGGCGAAATGAAAACAGAATGTGACATGAAACGCACAAGAAATAAGGAATATTTGTTAATAGTCCCAATGATCACGTAGCTCCGATTGCACTTACAACTACATCAGATGCACCATAAATTGCCATGGCTCCACCTACTCCAGAGATACCAAGAACAGGTGTCACTATACTCTTTGTGAATACCGCCCTTCAGAAAACTCACAGAACTGTCTTAGCAAAATGCATACTAAGAAGCGGACAATGATGGATGTTAAAAACAACACGAACTACTTACCATACAAATGCCTGTTGTAACCCTGAATATGCTATAAGAGGGATAATAAGAAGCATCCTTCTATCTTTAAGAGGGGCAACAATGTATTTCAACATAGCTCCAAATGAGGAATGTGTTGGATCATTATCTCCTTTCTCATCTCTTTTGGACAGTAAACACATTAGAACAATGCCCACAATCATGCAGCCAAGAAACACAACAAACAACAGATTTTTGCCAGTAATACTTCCACCATCCTAAAGTGATATGAGAAACAGAGGATCAAACAAGACGGCATCTCAAAAAGCAGTTGATGGCATTAAAGAAAAGAGCAAATCATGATACTATAGTATAAATCATGAACATCAGATTAGCTTAAGTTACTGATTATTGGTATCAGGAACATAGTGACAAGGATAGAGAAAAGTTTGAAGCTTGGAATATTGTAATACAATACTAACCTTCCCACTTCTTAGTAAAGCAAGTGAGATCAAATTTCCAATGACCTACATAGTACAAATGGAGCATAGGTCAGGAACCATTATAATGTAGAGAACATATTTCAGAGAATAAATAATATACTCCACAGTTAAGGCATGAAGAAAAAATACTGTAATATGTAGGGTCATGCCTTGATTTAGAACAGATCAAGTGCAACAGTACCTGTGTGCTAGCAAACATTCCCCAAAACTCTCCATTAAAGCTCCCCAATGTTGGACCCTCAGGCAAATTATGTTCTCTAGCGTGACTGAGGGCAACCGATGTAAGGTATGTACCCTGCAGTCCAAAGTAACTGTATGTGGGATGGAAAGAAATGGACACTAAACAATTATTAGTAGCCGAACTTTTACCTGTCCAACCCAAATGATGGATGCGGTAAAACCAAGGTACAGGGAAGCTGGCACCATAGTGTACCTGGGAATTTTCCATTCAAGTTAACATTACAGAAAAGGCAGGAGGTTGAATTTACTAAAATGTTGTGCACGGCTTAAATATTGCTATACTAGGAAGCACATGGACTAGAGATAAAAGTTATCCACATTGTTTCCCTGGGAAATCGTTCCTCATATAGTCAAGACAGAGTCTGAGGCTCACGCCCTGACAGGTCCAGAAATGTCATATAGCCGGTTCCGCACTAAATTAGTATACACGTTTTTAACAGCCCAGAGAGCCCGAGTCCCTTCCAATCCAACTAATGGCCGGATGATGGCAGTAGACCATGAAAACTGATAGAAGTGTCCTGATGATCGGGCATAGGCCGATCAATGGTCTGAATTTTATGCATCTCCACCAGCTGAAGCTCAAAGATCCGAGCAAGAGTTCATTGGGTAGAGTCATCCATCACTCATCCCGGACTCAAACAAACATCGAGTAGCTGCGCATTTTTATCAAACGGGCACCACGCATCGACCCGTGTTTGTCAGACAGATCGTAGACGGCACGTACCATGTCGGGACGAGGTTGGCGAGGATGAAGAGCAGGTATCCGCTGGTGCCGACGACAAGCGCGCGCTTGGGGCCGAGCCGGGTGACCACCGGCGACGCGACCACGGAGAAGAGCGTGAAGGAGGCGTACAGGATCCCCAAGGAGACGGTGCCCAGGTCGCCCTCCTGCAGCGAGAGGCCGCCGGTGGAAGCTGAGCACGACGGAACCGGGATCCCGGAAGGAGACGGGCGAGGGAGAAGGAAAGGGAAGGGAAGGGGCGTACGGCGTTGACGCTGCTCTGGAGGTTCTGGGCGGCGCCGTAGGCGGAGAAGACGAAGAGGAAGGCCGCGGAGATGACGTGCGCGTCGGCGGCGTGGCTCCGCCTCCCGCTCCCTGACGCCGCGAGGAGCGGCGAGGAGGCGGTCGCGGCCTCCTCGTCCCGGCGGGCGTCCATGGCTTAGCAAGCGGGGCGTGAGGGGGCGGAGCGGGTACGAAGAAGCCTCTTTTTTTTGTAGACGTGGCTTAGCAAGCGGCGCGCCCGCGTTCGATCTAGAGGGAGGTCGAGGTCAGGCGGCCGGCGAAGGAGCGGAGGGAACGAGGCGGCCGCGTGACAGCGGCTCGTCGCGTCGTCCGTAGCTGCCGCTCAGGGCGTCGATTCTGCCTGCGACTCCCTTGTCCGTGTACGCAGTTCTTGGAGGTTTCGTGCCGTCTGTAAGCAGGCAGTTGGACTGTCAGCATCGCCGCGGATGGATGATGCGTATTAGGTCGTCGTCTCCATGATGATCTCCTGGGAAGACGATCTGCGAAGGAGGAGTTTTTTTGGCAACCTGCTGCAGGCTTGCCACAAAAACTACTAGCTCATTCAGTCAGGAACACTGGCTGCATCTTGATTCGTTTGTCTGACGCCCGACTTCTCTACACGGCAGGTGAACCTCCAAACATCAGCTTCGGATTCTAATTTGATACTACTCGGAGGATTCGATTCAGTCAGGTGAGGTGTCAGATTGAATCGACAAAGGTCACCAACCTCCCAGAGACCCAAAAATATCCGCGGTAATCGGCATCGGCGCGGTGTTGCAGGCAACTTCAGTTCGCTGGTCCCCTTCATTCCCGCCCTTGGTTGAATTGAACTCCACTATATTAATCTTAGAAATGAAAATCTTGCAAAGTCCAGTTAACTGACAGTAGCAGGTTCTAGTTTCCAAACTTGCATTCTCCTGGTTTCTGCTAGCATTGATCTGCTATTCGTTGGATCGGATTGGATTGAATTGGATTGGATCCCCCAAACACGCAGTTGGATTGGATGGAATGTTCTGCTCTCTCTGTCAGAGCTCTGTTCGGACGCGAAGCAAGGATGACAAGTGATAAGTGAGCCGCTAAACTCGGCAGAGAGACGAGGCGGGCGCGCGCGCGCGTGCGTACCAGGACGGGGCGAGGTTGGCGGCGATGAAGACGAGGTAGCCGGAGGTGCCGACGACGAGCGCGCGCCT
Source organism: Neostapfia colusana (assembly GCA_030760725.1). Taxonomy (NCBI): domain Eukaryota; kingdom Viridiplantae; phylum Streptophyta; class Magnoliopsida; order Poales; family Poaceae; genus Neostapfia; species Neostapfia colusana. Next base: position 604,013 of record JASWHV010000010.1, on the reverse strand, counting down.
GGACCCCATCCGCCGCACCACCGCGGACCCCACCGCCGCGGACGCCGTGAACGACGCGTACAGCAGCCCCAGCGACAGGGACCCCAGGTTACCGTCCTGCGAGGCGTGGCGGGAGGGCGCGTCACGGCGGCGTTTTCGGCGGCGGTGGAGGGGGGGGGGGGTGGACGGAACGGGAGGGAGGAGTCCGGGCGTACCGTGTTGACGGTGCTCTGGAGGTTCTGCGCGGCGTGGTAGGCGAGGAAGACGAAGAGAAAAGCCGAACTCAGCAGGTGCACGTCGTGCGGCGCGCCCGCCGCGCGGGGACCAGCGGCGCGGCCTCCTCCTCGTCGCCGGCGGCCGCGGCAAGATCGGCCTCCGACCGAGCCATGGACGGGTAGGGACGGCGCGAACTTGGGGGCGGAGGTGGCGTGCTGTCTGAGCAAGGAGTCACCGTCGTCGTCGTGGTGTTCATGTTCGTGCTCGTGTGATTTGGGGTTGTGGCGAGAAAGAGGAGAGGACTGGACTTACAAATTCGTAGCTTTTAAGGGGGTGTTCAGAAAATGAACCGAACCATACGAGATTCACAAAATCGTCCATCAATTTGCCTTTTTTCCTTCTGATTCTATTATTTTAAATCAGACGCTCGTGGACACGAAACAAGCAGGAAAATCATATTCAATACTTCTTCCGTTTTAAATTATTCGACGGTGGATAGTTTAATTTTAAACTACTCACCGTCAAATAACTCGAAAGAGATGGAATACATGCATAGTCTTGATGACAGTGATGGAGGCTTAATGGTAGGTGATCACAAATTTGATCCTAACAAGTTAGACAGTAAAATAATATTTTTCAAACACATTACGGGCACATTCCTGTATCTGAACAACACAACATCTGCAAGACTACCCATCTCTCAGTTCCCCCTTCTATTCATCTCTATTTGATGTCAAACTAATTTTCAGCACCATCTTTGACCATCCATCTTATTCAAAAGATGAGTTCAAATATGTAAAATTATGAGTCATGTTTTTAAATAATTTTAATGATAAAATAAAATATATGATATTTACTAAACTGTGTTGTTAAGATGAATGCCCAAACATAAACTAAAAATTGAATCGAATAAAACAAACAAAGATAATATAAAAATATTCGGTAACTCAAAATGGCATACCTTCAGAAGTCCACGTGCAAGCCCGGTTATCCCTTTTCCGTTCAATAATATATATGTTATTCACGTGACTTGATGATTGCGGGTCAATCACGTTTCTTGTCATCTACGTGTCACAACGAACTCGTCGTTTGGCGATAGTAGGGTTACGATATTAGTGTGGGTGGGTGGGAGAGGGGTGTCGGGTCATCTTGAGCTCGTTGTACTCATGATGGTGGCGGCGCGTGGATGGTAGAGGGCAACCGTTGGATAATGTTAGTAGTTATGGACGATTTAGCGGGGACACAAATGACGGTGATTGTCGGTACCCGCGATATGGGGTACCCCGCGCACAGTGGAAAATGCTTAAGGATCTCGCCCTTCTCCGCAGGGAGAGCTCCGAAGGCATCACGCGTCCAGCGGGGCCGGACCTCCCTCTCCTCACAGGAGAGCTCCGGGCCCGCCACGTGGCCAACAGCAGCCAGACCTCCCCTCCGTGGGGAGGGCTCCGAAGGCACCACGTGTCCTGCGGGACCGGACCTCCCTCTCCTCACAGGAGAGCTCCGGGCCCGCCACGTGTCCAGCAGAACAGCGCTGCCTGCCCCCGAGCGGTAGGAAGCGGGCGTAAAGATGCACCATACCTTGCCCGTACAAGGTATTCAAGGCTCGCACCTTCCCAAGACGCGGAGACGCGGAGCACGCCTCTGTCAGGTGCCGTTGCGCTCAGTCGCATCACAGACTGGCGCGCGGTGTCAGAACCTGCTAGCCAATAAACACAGCGACAATACATCCCCTGCCGCTCCTGCCGTCATCAACCACTACGACTAGCATGCGGCATGGGCAGGGCGGCAAGACGAAGACTCAGAAGCCTTCGTCAGAGACAACTACCGACATAACTGCAGATACGATAGTCGGCAGGCAATCTCCCCGGGACCACCTGTCGGGTCCCGGGCCCCCCTTGTAAGCCACACGAGCCTTGGACTATAAAAGGCTCGGGTAGGCGACGTTAACAAGGGTTCGCACTCCAGCAACTCATACCCTAGGGATAACTCATCCTCAAGCTCAGGACTCCGGTTCTGAGCAACAAGCAATACAGCGAGCACCTCTGCTCGCCGTGGACGTAGGGTTTTACGCTCCGGCGGCCCGAACCACGTAAAACTCGTCGTGTCAAACTCCTCCCTAACTCGTCCCTACGCTTAAGCTCTCCGCAAGCGACTAGCCCCTCCGAAAAAGAACCTCCGTGGGCTGCCCAGTGCAGGTCCGGGGGAAGTGTCGACCACACACTTCGACATTTGGCGCGCCAGGTAGGGGGCTTTTCCCTTGCGCGACGAGTTTCCACCGACGAAGATGACCAAGCTTCCTTCAGCGGCAAGCTCTCCTCCCCCGCGTTCACGACGAACCGTGACCAGCGGGGAGTACGTGTCGACACACTCAGGACGGAGTGTGTCGGCGCAAGCTGGAAGCCAGCAGCCGACTCCGGCAATGCAGGCTCCAACCAGCGTCAGATCTTCTGCAGCACTGAGCGTTCCCCACGGGGATGCGCCAGCTGCAGCAAGAGCGCTACTGCGCAATCCGCCTGTCGGGGACGCGCCTCAGGCAGCGACCCAGCAGTGGATTCGCAAGGTAGACCGTATCGTCGCCGCCGCCGCAAACCCTCGACTTTGGCGGGGACGACGCTCCGGCCAACCGGCTGTGTCGCTGACGCGCACGCCAACGGTTGACGGGCAGACGGCGTATTCCAGCTCCACCAGGCTCCAGTCGACGGACCTGAGGACAGAGCTGGAACGGTGCCACTTGGGCCAGGATGCCCGGGTGTACCTCGAGCGACGTCGAGAAAGGCGTCGCAACCAAGAGGCTTGTGATAGCATGACGTCAGCCTCGACCCAGCCTGAGGCGCAGACCTTCGCTACGCGATCTCTGCCCCAGGCATACGCCACGCAGCATGTGCCACAGCCATATGCCCTGCAAACGGCGTCCCCGGTCTATGGCGCAGTCTTGCCCATACCGGGGTACACTGTGCCAGCGGCGAACCAAACATTCGCGGCACCAACGCCTGCAGCAATAGAAGCAGGATGTGCAGCCCTGGCGCCCCACCTTCGCTTCGCGAGGTGGCCGCGCAAGTTTCGGCCGCACCTGCCTGAGAAGTACGACAACAGCGTCAACCCGGCGGAGTTCCTCCAGATCTACTCCACCACCGTACTTGCCGCAGGAGGGGATGAGGCCGTCATGGCCAACTACTTCCCCGTCGCCTTGACCGGCCCAGCCCGGTCTTGGCTCATGAACCTCCCCCAGGGTTCCATAACTTCATGGGGAGAGCTCTGCCGGCAGTTCACCGCCAACTTCGGCAGTTCCTACACCCGGCCTGGCACGGAGCTCGACCTCCACACCATCCAGCAACAACCTGGGGAGTCGCTGCGCTCCTTCATCTAGCGGTTCTCCCAGGTGCGGAACACCATCCCACACATCCAAAACGCTTTTGTGGTGGTGGCGTTCCGGCAGGGCGTTCGGGACAAGAAGATGCTCGAGAAACTCACGACCAGAGAGGTCCGTGATGTCTCCGAGCTCTTTAGCCTGGCAGACAAGTGCGCCAGAGCAGCCGAAGGGCAGAACTGGCACTCACTGCCAGCCTCTGAGTCAGGAGGACAACCCGGATCTGGTGCTGCTTCCTATGGAGGCAGCAAGAAGGCCAAGAACCAGGGCAGTGGCAAGATGAAGTCACCGGCCGCGGTTCCCGTTGCCGCAACAGCGGCACCCAGCGGAGCCCGGGGGCCGCGCCCCGACAAGAGGCAGCGACAGTCACCAACCCCAGAAGGTGACCAAGACAAGCTATGCCCCATGCACGGCAGCTGTCGCCATACTACTGTCGAGTGTCGGGAGATTCAGAAGCTTGCGGAGCGCTTCCGCAAAGGGAAGCAACAACGGACTGATGCTCCACCCTCCCGCCAAAGGGAGGGCAAGCAGAAGATCGACGCCCCAGATAGCGTCGGCCACCAAGTGGGGTTCCAGGAGCCTCAGCGCGCCGTGAAGGCAGTGCGCAACCATGAGGACTCAAGCTCCAGTGATGATGAGCGTCGAAAGAAGCTCTACGTCATATACAGCGGGTCCGCCGACCCCTCGTCCCGAAGCGCAGTTAAGACTCTGCGCCGAGCTGTAGCGTCGGTGGCTCCACTCCCAAGTGTCGCACCGCACCTCAAGTGGATGGGAACCCCCATCAGCTTTGACGCCACCGACTGCCCCAGGAACATGGCTGGGGCCGGCCAACTACCGCTCTTGGTAGCAGCTACCATCGCCAACGTGAGGATGCATCACGTTTTGGTAGATGGCAGAGTTGGGCTGAACCTCATCAACCATGCAGCTTTCTAGAAGCTGTAGATCCCGATGGCCAAGCTCACCCCGTCGAGCCCGTTCTCAGGGGTAGGGCCGGGACAGGTCGTTCCCTACGGCAACATCAGCCTCCCGGTGACCTTTGGAGCTCCGGACAGCTATCGGACAGAATACATTCTGTTCGACGTAGCGGAGATCGACCTCCCCTTCAACGCCATAATTGGCAGGCCAGCCCTGTACCGATTCATGGTAGTAGCCCACTACGACTACCTCGTCTTGAAGATGCCTACACCAACAGGCGTCCTCGGGATTCGTGGAGACCGCACTGCTGCAGTGTCGGCCTTGGAAAAGCTCCAAGCGCTTGCAACAGCTAGAGCACCAGCCCGTGGCAGTGCAGAACCAGACCAGCTCCACCCTAGTGCACGCCACCGTGCCTCTACCACAGCACCCCGTGTGCAACCCCTCGACGAGGGCGATGTCCCCTTAAAGATCATCCAAGTCGGCGCCGATGCCACCCAGACCACCCGGGTAGCCGGGGTCCTGGATAGCAAATAGGAAGACGCGCTCGTCACCTTCCTCCGGCACAACGTCGACGTGTTTGCATGGCAGCCGTCACAGATGCTGGGGATCCCTAGGGAGGTGATCGAGCACCACTTAAAGATCTTCCCCGACGCCCGGCCAGTTCAACAGAAGCCCTGCAAGCAGTCCATCGAGAGGCAAAACTTCATCCGCGAAGAAATCAAGAAGCTGTTGGACGCTGGCTTCATACGGGAAGTCCACCACCCCCGGTGGTTGGCGAACCCCGTCGTTGTCCCGAAGGACGGTGGGAAGCTCCGGATGTGCATCGACTACACCAGTCTCAATAAGGCATGTCCCAAAGATCCATTCCCTCTCCCTAGAATAGATCAAATAGTAGACTCGACATCAGGATGCGATATGCTGTGCTTCCTAGACGCCAACTCGGATTTCCATCAGATCCCCATGTCTAGAGAAGATGAAGAGCACACCTCCTTCATCACAGTAGATGGCCTGTATTGTTATGTCTCTATGCCTTATGGCCTAAAGAATGCTCTCCCCACCTTTGTACGTGCGATGCACAAAACCTTTGGAGAGTTAATAAGAGACTTAGTTGAGGTGTACGTCGATGACATCGTTGTCAAGGTCAGGAAGAGTTCATCTTTGTTAGATATCCTAGCCTTGGTTTTTGACAAATTGCGCTCCACGCGCACCAAGCTGAACCCCGACAAATGTGTGTTCGGTGTATCCTTTGGGAAACTCTTAGGATTCCTGGTCTCGCACCGGGGAATTGAGGCCAACCCAGAGAAGATCAAGACCATCGACTTGATGCGGCCTCCTGCCCGCATCAAAGAAGTCCAGAAACTCACGGGATGCCTAGCCGCGCTGAGTCAGTTTATACCGAGGCTAGCAGAGCGGGTGCTCCCCTTCTTTAAGCTCCTGCGCAGATCCGGCCCATTTGCCTGGACTGACGAAGCAGAAGAGGCTTTCCAGGAGTTGAAGCAACTCCTGACGACCCTACCTATCATGGTAGCCCCCCGAGCCCGGAGAGCATCTGTTGCTCTACATCGCGGCGACAACTAAAGTGGTGAGTATGGTCCTCGTCGCAGAGCGGCCGGACCTCTCGTCTTCACAGCCTGCTCCGGCAGTAGAAGACAGACGCAAGGAAACCCCGGAGGTCCAGGGCGGTCTCCCGGACCTCCAAGACGACCTCCCGGGAGTCCAGTTGGACCCCCCCCCGGGGGCCCAACGGGACCTCCCGGAGCCCCCGGAGAACCAGCGGGGCCCCCCGGAGGGCCAAGATGGCTTAAGCACCTTCGAGTTTTGACCCCCAGAAGCCCCCCTGGACCCGCTCACCTCTAGCGGGCCAGGGCCAATGGATGAAGACCTCTCAGACCTGAGAGAGAGGGTTCGAACCATCCAGAGGCTTGTCTACTACATCAGCGAGGTCCTTCATGATGCCAAGACAAGGTACCTAGAAGTCCACAAGCTGCTGTATGCAGTGCTTGTGGTGTCCAGGAAGCTCTGCCACTACTTTCAGGCCCACCGGGTCTCAGTAGTCACCTCCTATCCGCTGAAGACGATCCTTCACAGCCCCCATGCGACTGGCAACGTCGCTAAATGGGCAGCGGAGCTAGTGGAGTTCGAGCTGGACTTCCTTCCTCGCCATGCAGTCAAAAGCCAAGCGTTGGCTGACTTCGTGGCAGAGTGGACACCAACGAAGGCTGACCCAGGGGGCCACGAAGACGGTGAACCAGAGCACCGTGCTCCGGTCTTCGCCAAGCCCCACTGGACGCTCTTCTTCGACGGCTCCTCGCGAAAGCAGGGGGCCGGTGCCGGCGTACTGCTTCTCATGCCATCGGGGGAGCAGTTTGGGTACATGGTGCGTCTCAATTTCAAGGCAACCAACAACATGGCGGAGTATGAAGCACTCATCTTTGGCCTACAGACAACCCTGTCTCTAGGTGCTCGCCAGTTGTTGGCACAGGGCGACTCCCAGCTGGTTATCAAGCAAGTTAAGGGCGAATGCTCCTGCAATGACCCACAGCTAGCTGCTTATCTGCTTCACGTGTAGATGTTGGAGAAAGACTTCCTCGCGTTGGACCTGTGCCACGTACCGCGCGCTGGCAATGCCGCAGCTGACGACCTTTCAAGGAAGGCTTCCACCGGAGCCCCTGTGCCCAAAGGAGTCTTCGAGAGGACGTTGTTGTGGCCCACAGCCCGGCCCGCCGAGCCGGGCGAAGAGGGCTGGACCAGCACCTCGAAGCTGGCGGTCCCAGCGGCCCTGCAGCCATGGATGCCGCCAAGGATCGTAAGCATCACTGGGGACTCCGTGCAACCCAGCGCTCAAGATCCTGAAGCTCAAGTCAGACCCGATGCATGGATCACGGAGATCCGGGACTACTTGAAAGACAACATCCTCCATAATGAACATGCAACCGCTAAACGGATCGTGCGTATGGCTAAGAGATACGCGCTGGTAGAAGGGGACCTCTACCGGTGTGGCGCCAACCATGTCCTATTGCGGTGCATAACCCAGGGGGAAGGCTGCGACTTGCTCGCTGAGATCCATGGAGGCGAATGTGGGAGTCACTCTTCCTCACGCACGCTTGTCGGTAAAGCCTTCCGGCATGGGTTCTACTGGCCGACAGCACTCCAGGATGCCGTCATGCTGGTCGAGTGCTGCAAGGCGTGCCAGTTCCACGCCAAGCAGATCCATACACCGGCTCAGGCGGTACAGATGATCCCACCCTCATGGTCGTTTGCCGTATGGGGGTTGGACATCCTGGGGCCATTCCCCAGAACCGTCGGGGGATTCCGGTACCTCTATGTCTCCATCGACAAGTTCACCAAGTGGCCGGAAGCCACACCAGTTGTCACCATCAACAAGCAATCTGCAGTAAAGTTCATCAAGTCGATTGCCTGTCGGTTCGGGGTCCCGAACAGAATCATCACCAACAACGGTACCCAGTTCACCAGGGCAGCCTTCCAAGACTACTGCGAAGACTTCGGCATCCAGGTGTGCTATGCCTCTGTTGCTCACCCAAAGAGCAACGGGAAAGTCGAGAGGGCCAACGCCGAGATTCTTCGGGGCCTCAAGACCCGCACCTATGCTAGCCTGAAGAAACATGGTGCCAATTGGGTGGATGAGCTTCCGAGCACACTATGGGCTAACCGGACATCCCAGAGCCGGGCCACCGGAGAGACACCCTTTCTTCATGGTGTATGGAGCCGAAGCTGTGCTTCCCCCAGAGATCACCATGAAGTCTCACCGCGTCCGAGCTTATGACGAAGCCGCGCAGGACAACCTCCGGCGCGGAGACATCGACCTTCTCGACGAGGTCCGATTGCATGCAGCACTCCGTAACGCGCGGTACAGACAAGCGCTCCGCCGCTACCACCAGAGGTCTGTGCATGCCCGGGAGCTGCAGGAAGGCGACCTGGTGTTGCGGCGCATACATTCTCGCTAAGGGACCCACAAACTCTCCCCTAGTTGGGAAGGTCCCTTCCAAGTCACAAAAGTATGCCGCCCCGGGTGCGTACGCCTTTCCACCGAGGGTGGGGATCCGCTCCCGAACCCCTGGAACATCGAACACCTCCGTAAGTTCTACCCCTAGAACAGTAGCAGGACAATTTCTTCTTTCTAATAGATTCCATAGAGTCCCGGAACAGCGCTAGGAGCAGCTAAGTCTCAGGGGACGGTCCAGGACTACGTTCAGCTTTGCCTGGTTCCGACTCCAAGCGCGTAGAGTCTTGCTTCCCTTTTTAATGGGACGGGTCGTGGCCTCCATGTTTAGCCTGTTTTCCGTCTATGGAAATTTATAGGAAAAGAACCTGTCCATCTTTGCTCTTCCTTTATGCTCATTCAAATTATGTATTAATTTTATGACCGCGCTTCCTAGGTATGATTCACCATACACCCAGTCCCCTTTTCCCATTCTCAACTCTAGTCGGCATTTGCTATCCTGCCTCGGGCGGTCGCGATTGGGGGACCTGCCGATGGCCAGGGGGCCCCGAGCCCCTGGCACGTCGGGCACCAAAATTCCCAAGCACCGTGCACCGAATCAGGATTGTAAGCCAAATAAGACTATGAGATCGGAAAGGGGGGAGCCCCAAGGAGAATTACGTTTCCCTTGTTTGTGTGCAGGACCCTCCGGCCTTGGCTTCCCGCAGAAGTACGGTAGGAGTACCCAAACAGTTGGCCACGCCTACCGGGGGCCGCTACGGACCGCGCAAAACCGGGAGATCCGGACCCCGCCCCCTCAGCAGGGGCGAGGCCTAGAGGCCCCACGTGTCCAGCGGGGCCGGGGCTCCCCCCGCGGTCCGAAGGCTCCACGTTTCCTGCGGGGCCGAACCTCCCTCTCCTCGGAGGAGAGCTCCGGGCCCGCCACGTGTCCAGCAGATCCGGACCTCCCCGTCCTCATGGGGCGGCTCCGGAGACCTTCGGGACCCTTAATACAGTAAGGACCCGGGGAAGGTGTCTGTGCAAACCCTCGAGATTAGTGAAGGCCTATGAGTACCTTACGGAGTTAGGGGATCGGCCGGGCGGAGCCAAGAAGAAGACAAGGGCATCACAGGCACAAGGGATCATAAGAGTCTATGTATTCATGGCTCCATGAGCTGGACTACAGACTTGATAAAAAAGAAAGAAACAACCCTTAGGGTTCCCCTGACATGTCCAGAACCTAGAAGCTGCGAGAACGGCTACGTCCCCAACTTCGGCCCTGGCAGCATTCTCCTGCTCCGTGACCCGAGCACATGGATCATCTCGGCCATCACCAGCGCAAGGGCTGGTGTCATCAAGGACGCTTCTGGAGCCCCTCCGCCGCTTCAGCAGTTTCCTTAGAAACTCTGCCGCCTGGAGTCCTCCTCGGCGTGTCAGCAGTTTCTTTGGAGACTCCACCGCCTGAGGAGAGAGGACGCAACTTCCCTGAAGACTCCTCCGAGCTGAGCACAGGGACCATCTCGGCCATCACCAGCGCAAGGGCCGGTGTCATCAAGGATGCTTCTGAAGCCCCCTCCGCCGCTTCAGCAGTTTCCTTAGAGACTATGCCGCCTGGAGTCCTCCTTGGTGCTTCAGCAGCTTCCTTGGAGACTCCTCCGCCCGAAGCCTCCTCGACGTGTCAGCAGTTTCTTTGGAGAGTCCACCATTTGAGGAGAAAGGATGCAACGCCTTGGAACCCTCAGCCAGCCGTCGCTTAAGAGAAGGGTCCAGTCGGGATGATAAACCCGGGGCCTCTTGGAGACGTCACCTCCAGAGGCAAGGCGTGCAGGCTCCCTGGATCCCTGACTTGGTGCGGAAGCCACCGCCGGAGGAAATCGAGAGCGATCCCCCTCCGAATGCGGGTTAGAAACCATGGGAGAAGATAAGGTCGCAGGAACTCAATGAAGATGCAAGTGCTAGAAGCCTTATAAAGGGAACCAACCCACGTTGTGGCTTCGTTTCACACTTCCCAAGTGCGATTCCAAATGACTCAAAACTCTTCGAGTACACCGCATCGGCAACCGCATCGGCTCCAAGACCGAGCGCAGATGACGAGTGGGCCCAAGCCGCCCAGCTGAAGCGGTGGGTCAAGGAGTCAGTCCCCGAGGAAGACGAGCCGACAAGGCACTTCGGCGGTTCTCGGAGAAAGCGCCGCAACGTGCAGAAGTGGCAGCCTTGGGAACCGCCGCAGTAAAAGCAATCATCAAGTGAGCGCACGCTCCCACGATCCCGCGACTGTTCGTGCTCCGGCAAGCGGTCAATGCGGGACTTGGAGAAAGTGCGCGGAACAGAAGAGACGGAGGCCCCACCTCGGGCTCGCTATCTCCCCCGAGATGGGCCCGGGGGCCACCCATGCAGGTCCGAGGGAAGTGTCGACCACACACTTCGACAGTGATGATCCGACAATGAACACAGGAGACAGGAGAGGGGACAAAATGAAGCGAGGGTGAGAACGCCAATTCGGACAGGATAGGATTAGCAGGAGGCCGCCGTGAGAGAAACAAAATACAAATAAGAAACAACTACTAAGTGGTGGTTGAGGGGGGAAATAGTGTACAGACCATGTTAACCCACACTACATATATAACAGTATCTATCAAATTCTCTGAGTCTGAACGAATCAGAGAGCACGCAGGGCTAACGAAACCCTTCTCGTACCAGCGAGTCAACGTCAAAGTTGAATAGGCCCGATCTGAATGACAGTAGGTCCCACCTGTCAGATGGACCCCACCTTCATTGACAGAAAAGCTACTTGTCATTACCCGGACAGCGACCCCTCTTTTTCCTATCCCCGAACCACCCGCTCCCGTGGCCATGTCGCCCGCCGCCGCCGCCGCCGCTGCAGCCACCTCCCTAGCTGCCGCCACCGTAGCCGCCCCGACAGCACCCATCCGCCGAAGCCTCCGCCTCCCGGCCGGCGTCTCGTCCTCCCCTCGCCGCGCCGTGGCCACGATGGCCGTCTCCGCGCCCAGGTCCCCCGCCGCGGCCTCGTTCCTCGAGCGCCGCGAGTCCGAGCGAGCCCTCCACTTCGTCAAGTACCAGGGACTCGGCAACGACTTCATCATGGTGCGTGTTTAGTTCCTTCCCTCGAACTTAAAACTTCAGCAAACACGTCCCGCGCTGTCTTTTGGGGCCGACCCGCCGCTACAAATCCGTGCAACTCTCGCTGCCATGGATGCTTCTTCACCGCTACACTTGGTGTTCTGCGTGGATTTGTAGGTCGACAATAGGGACTCGTCGGTGCCCAAGGTGACGCCGGAGGAGGCGGTGAAGCTGTGTGACCGGAACTTCGGCATTGGCGCCGACGGTGTTATCTTCGTCATGCCTGGGGTCAATGGCGCGGACTACACGATGAGGATCTTCAACTCAGATGGCAGCGAGCCGGAGGTGCGTGGGTGCTCCCATTCCATCTCACTACTGAATTTTATAGCGTGGCAGAGTTGACTTACTCCCGTGTTGTAGTCAGTGTCGTTTGTAGTGATTCTTCTGGGCAGATACGTCGATCCTAACTAGACTTAGTGCAGTGCTAGTTGAATATTAGTAGCCTCCACTCTCACTCACCAATGTGAAATTGGTGCTGACATTTGCTGTCTTGTTCCTTTAAGCTGTGGCTGCACAAGGAGAAGTGTAGATATGTACTTGTGAAGTTATTCAGGTTCATAAAATGCTGGACAGAGGAAAAATTTAGCCTTCAAATGAACTGTGGCATCTTGGGGTCTTATAGTCTGTCTAATTTCAGACTGTAGGTTGTGACCTATACTAATCTAACGTATTACTAGAAGATTCATCAGGAGTTAGTGTACCTTAACTGTATGACATATACACTATATACAGAGCTGCCAGAACTATGGTCTGTACTATGCAATATATGTCTCACTCTCACTTCCTATCATGAGTTGGGTTTTGTGGTCGTTTTTGATAAATTGTGACTTTTTACTCTTGGGTCTTGACTGACTGCGAAACATTTGTAAATGCCATCTTGTTTTTAGTCCTAAACACTTGGTTTTATAATAAAAGATACTTCTTTTTTGTTCTACCTACTATCAAGTATCCCGAAGAATTGTTCTCTACATCCTAATGTTGCTGACATTCTGAAACTTTTTATGGATATTTTTAGTGCTACATTGTTCTCATGCAGTATTTATCGATCCCTTATATCTTTTTGTTTCAGATGTGTGGTAATGGCGTCCGCTGCTTTGCTCGGTTTATAGCAGAGCTTGAAAATATGCAAGGAACAAAAAGGTACGCGCTCATGCATGGAGATTGCACTATCCATATAAAAGAAATGAAAAATTCCAACTGTAAATTCAATCTGTTTACCATTGAAATGCACAAAATTTATAGACAATGTCTTATGTTAACCTGGGCCTCTATTTTGAGGTTCACCTTAGTCTAAATTTATAATTAAGCATTAAACCATAAGAATGTTACTATGTTAGCAGCTACAAATATGATGATCTGAATGCGTTATTATTTTTATGGTCCCTGCAATTATAGATTTTCATTTTAACATTTCAGCTTTACAATACATACTGGTGCTGGGCTGATCATTCCTGAAATACAGAGTAATGGGCAGGTAAATATTTGTAAGACATTTTATATGTTTGTTCTTTTTTTCCTGAAACTGTACTCCCCCCGGTTGGAAAATGTTGACGTTCTGACCAGAGGTGTAGTTCAAATTTATGCTGTCAGTCCAATCATAACGTGAACATTTTGTGAGCAGAGGGAGTACATTACTATTTGTTCTTGGGCATAATCAAGGTTATCTTTTTATCCTATGTTGTAATGACATAGCCGGTCCCAAGCCCGGGTAAAGGAGGAGGGGGTTGTGATAGGCTTGGCGAGCCAACAACTTACACTTAGCCATTCTTATGGAAATGAAACCCAATAGAAATTCGTTGGGGCGTAACCCTCTTAGCGACGCGCCATATCGGAACCCGGGTATGGTGTTAAGTGGGCAAGGGCCGGGTCGCCACCGCCTTAGTGGCGCGCCATATCGGAACCCGGATATGGTGTTAAATGAGCAAGGGCCGGATCGCCACCATCTTAGTGGCGCGCTACATCATCACCCGGATGTAGTGATAAGTGAGCAAGGGTCTTTGCATCTTACTCGACGGGTGCAAAGCGTAAGGAAGCTAGCCGAGGAACATAGATTTCGGGTGGGTAGGGATCCTTGACGGGGAAGCTACGTGAGTTAGTAGATGTTGCCATTAGGAGACGAGTAAATATCCTTTGTGTACAAGAGACTAGATGGGCGGGTCAAAAGGCGAGAGAAGTCGAGAATACCGGTTTCAAGCTTTGGTATTCTGGTTCGGCTGGGACTAGGAATGACGTAGGTGTTCTAATAGATAAGAGTCTTAAGGATGGAGTAGTGGATGTTCGAAGACGAGGGGATAGGATCATCTTAATCAAGATAGTAATTAGGGGCATTGTCTTGAACGTCATTAGTGCTTATGCCCCACAAGTTGGGCTCAACATGAGTGCTAAGAGGCAATTTTGGGAGGACTTGGAGGATATGGTTAGTAGTGTACCGATAACCGAGAAACTCCTCATAGGGGGAGATCTCAATGGTCATGTGGGTGCAACTAACCTAGGATTTGAGGGAGTGCATGGAGGTTTTGGATGCGGCGATAGAAATCAAGAGGGTAAGGACATCCTAGACTTTGCCGTAGCCTATGATCTGTTGATAGCTAACACCCTCTTTAGGAAGAGGCAATCTCACCTAGTGACCTTTAGTAGTGCCCAACACTCTAGCCAGATTGACTTTGTCCTCACTAGGAGAAAGGATAGACGGGAGTGTCTAGATTGTAAGGTGATCCCGGGGGAGTGTGTTGTGACACAACATAAGCTTGTGGTAGCTGACTTTCGCTTCCATACATGCTCTTTGCAGGACAAAGGTGTCAAAATCACAAGAACAAAGTGGTGGAAGTTGAAGGGAGAATCACAAGAATCCTTTAAAAATAGGGTGATCACAGAAGGACCCTGGGCAGAAAATGGAGATGCAGATAGTATGTGGATGAAGATGGCAACTTGCATTAGGAAGGTAGCTAGTGAGGTGTTCGGTGTGACAAAGGGAAAGAAACTTGTAGATAAAGACACTTGGTGGTGGAATGAGGATGTACAAAAGTCCATTAAGGACAAGAAGGAGTGTTACAAGAGTTGGCATAATAATAGAAGCGCAAGCAACATGCTTAAGTACAAAGAGGCTAAGAAGAATGCAAAGCGGGCTGTGAGTAAGGCAAGAGGACAGGCCTATGATAAGTTATATGAGAGACTAGAGACAAAAGAAGGTGAAAAAGACATATACAAGGTAGCAAAAATCCGCGAGAGAAAGATGAGGGATCTCAATCAAGTTAAATGCATCAAAGATGAGACTGAGCGCATTCTAGTGAAGGATGAAGAGATTAAGAATAGATGGCGTGATTACTTTAATGGGCTATTCAATGATGGGAATGGGAGCACTATGGTTGAGTTGGATGACTCCTTTGATGACTCCAACAGACGGTTCGTGCGGAGGATACAAGAGTTTGAGGTTAAGGAGGCCTTAAAAAGGATGAAAGGAGGAAAGGCCCTCGGCCCTGACGATGTCCCTATTGAGGTGTGGAGATGTCTTGGGGACGTGGCAATAGTATGGCTCACAAAGCTATTCAACCACATTTTTCGGTCAAACAAGATGCCTGAAGAATGGAGGAAAAGTATATTAGTACCTATCTTCAAAAATAAAGGAGATATTCAAAGTTGTACTAATTATCGAGGCATTAAGCTTATGAGTCATACTATGAAGCTTTGGGAGAGAGTGATTGAACACCGCCTGAGGAAAGTGACCAATGTCACTAAAAACCAGTTTGGTTTTATGTCTGGGAGGTCTACAATGGAGGCGATTTTCTTGCTTCGTCAGCTTATGGAGAGATATAGGGAGCAGAAGAAGGACTTGCATATAGTGTTCATCGACTTGGAGAAGGCGTACGACAAGATACCAAGGTCAGTCATGTGGTGGGCACTAGAGAAACATAAAGTGCCAACGAAGTACATTACCCTTATCAAGGATATGTACAATAATGTTAGGACAAGTGTGCGCGTAAGTGATAGTGAGACTGATGCATTTCCTATCACGATAGGACTACATCAAGGATCAACTTTGAGCCCATACATCTTTTCCTTGGTGATGGATGAGGTGTCGAAGGATATACAAGGGGATATCCCTTGGTGCATGCTCTTTGCTGATGATGTAGTGCTGGTAGATGGAACTAGAGATGGTGTTGATAAGAAATTAGAGTTATGGAGACAAACCTTAGAGTCCAAGGGGTTTAGACTTAGTAGGACCAAAACCGAGTATATGAGGTGTGACTTTAGTGGTGTTGGTCGTGAAGAGGGAAATGTTAGTCTACAAGGACAAATAGTACCTAGAAGGGACTCTTTCCGATACTTAGAATCAATGTTACAAAGCAATGGCGATATTGATGAGGATGTTTGCCACAGGATCAAGGTAGGGTGGATGAAATGGCGACAAGCCTCTGGAATTTTATGTGATAGGAAAGTCCCACAAAAGCTAAAAGGGAAGTTCTATAGGACGGTGATCAGACCCGCGATGCTCTATGGGGCGGAATGTTGGCCAACTAAACGGCAACATGTCCAACAAATGAGTGTCGCAGAGATGCGCATGCTACGGTGGATGTGCGGGCACACGAGAAGAGACCGAATAAGGAATGAGGCGATTCGAGATAAGGTAGGGGTGGCGCCAATTGAAGAGAAGTTAGTCCAACATCGACTTAGGTGGTTTGGACATATCCAACGGAGACCTCCAGAAGCACCGGTTAACAGTGGGATTTTAAGAGGTAGAGAAAATATTAGGAGGGGTAGAGGACGACCAAGGTTGACCTGGGAGGAGGCGGTAAAACGAGATTTGAGAGATTGGAATGTATCCAAAGACTTAGCTCATGATAGGACCGCATGGAAAGTACCAATCCATGTGCCAGAATCGTAGTCTTGTTTTTTTCTTTTTTCTTTTCTCTTTTCTCTTTTCTTTTCTTTTTTCTTTTCTCTTTTTCTTTTTTTTTTTTCTTTTTTTTTTCTTCTTTTTTTACCTTTTTTCTTTTTTCCTTGTTCTTATAACTCTTCCTCTCTTTTACTTAATTGATATTGGGTTTCATGTCTAGCCGACCCCAACAGGCTTGGGATAAAGGCTTGGTTGTTGTTGTTGTTGTTGTGATCTGTAGCTTCCTACTAAGGTTTTTCTCTGGCCCGCAGCTGATTTTCTGGGTTATTTGAAACCTTTTGCATCTTATGTGCGCTTCTCTAGTTTTTTGTCAGCACAATGTTTTATACCACTATAATTGAAGAACTGTATGTGTGTATGATTATGACAGGACACAAATTTGTGCGAACCAATCGATACCAAAAATAGATTGTCTTTGAGTATAACAAGATGAACTTAATTCATTATAGAGAGCAACAATGCCTAGTTAAGTTGTTGCATGAGAATTCTGCTTGCTAGAACCTTATTTATTCTCTTGTTTTTGATATTTGCTTGGACACTTTCATGCTACTGAATTCCACTTTCAAACTTTCTTGGCTTTAGTAGTCACTAATGTGTTCTCTTCCTGTGTTATTTCTCCTTTTTGAGTTCAGACATCTATATCACTCGTTCTTGTTGAACGTGGCTCCATCGAAGTGAATTTATACCACATATAGAATTTATACGCAAACCTTCTTTTCAGGTCAAGGTTGATATGGGTGAGCCTATCCTTTCTGTGCCAGATATCCCTACGAAATTGCCAGCTACCAAGAACAAAGCTGTTGTCCAAGCCGAACTGGCTGTTGAGGGATTGACATGGCATGTAACATGTGTTAGCATGGGCAATCCTCACTGTGTCACATTTGGCACAACAGAGTCAAAGGTAATTGACATGCAAATTGTCAAACTCAAATTTGACTATTCATTAGTAGTAGTAGATTGCATCAATGCATGCTATGAGTCCACCAGTTGGGATAACTTTCCATGTTGGAACAGCTTAATCGTTTCACATCTCCATACAAACTTGGATTTCTAAGCTTCCAAGATAAATTCAAGTTCTCTTAATTTGTTGGTTCAGCATACTTTGTTGTTTTGTTCATTGAACCTTCAACTTGGATTTTGCTAGCTATTCAGCAGTTGCCTCTATGATCTTTTCTATTTGCTGCCCTGATCACCAAGATCAGCTGTTTTACTGGCAAAAATATCGTGACAGTATGTACACTGGGTTGTGTTCGTCTTGTCAAGATGCTTCAGTAATGGTTACATTCTTCTTTATGTTGAGGCCCATATTTGTAGATTGTAGCTAGCTATCCGTAGCAAGTAAGGACCCTGAGTTTGTGGCTGTTGTGAAATAGGTCATAAGTAAAGGGGGTTTTATTGTGGTTGAATTATACACGTTAGAAATCCATATTTTCGTAACCAAGCTGCCCATGTAATTACAGGTTCTAACTGTAGATTTTGTCTTGCCTGTGCTCCTGCAGCTTTTGCAGGTGGACAATTTAAAACTTAGTGAAATCGGGCCTAAATTTGAGCATCATGAAATGTTTCCCGCTCGCACCAACACAGGTAACTCTTTCATTTATTGTGTCAATATGCTTCTATTCATACATCCTTCCAGTTTAATTTCATTTAAGTGAATTTCTCTTTGCAGAATTTGTACAGGTTTTGTCTAGCTCACACCTTAAAATGCGAGTTTGGGAGCGTGGTGCAGGTATAACTGATCTTCATTCAATCTCTTTGAACTGTAGCATATGCTGTTTACTTGGGTATCAGGATATCCCTTTTTTCTTCTATGTTATATACTCAAAGTTTACATAGTTTAAATTCATAGTGCCTATATGTCACTAGAATCAAACTGTAAATTCACAACACAGATAGCTTAATGTATTTCTGAGTTTTAATGATATCTCCTTATGTATTATTTATCCATTTATTATTTGGAGCGGCTATGCAAAATGGACTTTAACTTCTATTGTAGGAGCAACTCTTGCCTGTGGTACTGGTGCTTGTGCAGTTGTTGTTGCAGCTGTTCTTGAAGGCCGAACGAATCGGGTTTGCTTTTTTTGCCCTTCTGGTAGTTTAAATTTCCTATTCCCTATGGTATTGGTTATAGGTTATCATTTTCCTTCTGTCATTCAGAAATGCGTAGTTGATTTGCCTGGTGGACCACTGGAAATTGAGTGGAGGGAGGATGATAATCATATTTACATGACCGGTCCTGCAGAGGCTGTATTTTATGGATCAGTTCTTCTCTAGGTCAGTTCTGTGAGGTCTGAGATTTTATGTACCAGCATCTCTGCTATTATAATCAACATTAGGCACTGATATTAACAGATAGGTTTACCTATTTGTATCATGCAGGCAGTGGCTGTGGAGAGCTGTCGGCTTGCCCCTTTGTTGGGGGTAATGGAGAAAGGTAGGAGGTCCCTGAAGCATCCAACGGCAGCAGCTCTCAAGGACAACCAAAACACTTTGTTTATGGATAATTGGTTCTTTGGAATAAGTGCGGGTTCTTTGCTACTTTTGTTTTTTGTACTCCAGTGCTCTTTTTTCCCCCCTGTTAAAGTGATTCGTATGTATGGTGGACGACCTTTGGTCCAAATGGATGTGTGCTGATCATCAGAAACGTGTGGAATAGTGTTTGGCTTCAATCTGTGGCCTCGATTAGTTGCATGGATGTTCTTTAATCTGCAATTCGGTGATAGTGTTGGTCCCTCCTAGTGTTATTGTTCTGGTATGGTTTTTAGTCAGAATTCTTACTTGAATCTGGTTGCATCTTATAGTATTGAAATTATTTTTTTCCTGTACTTCATGCACTTGGAAATCTACTAGTCGGACTAATACTGACTGTAAATTTCGGTGCATAAACTGGAAAAGATTATCATAGGCCTGAACGGTTATGATCTAAGGAAATGCTTCTGAATCTAGAGTTATGTTTGGAATACCTCGTTTTTTTTTCGTTCGATTAGACTGCTCGCCCTACTTTTCCCGATAACGGTCTTTTAAATTTCCAATCTCATGACTCGCAAATTGTCAAGGGGGTGCCCTTCAGGACGCTTGTGGTGCAGCCACTGCCGCCGGGGAGCTCCTCCTGTCCCCCTGCTCCGATGATCGACGGGCGTGTCCGGCGGGACTGGTAGGTGAGCGAGGACGACGACGACCGCGACATACATGTCCCTCTTCCTCTCCTGCGCCTTCTTCTCTTCTTCCTCGTGTGTGTCCTCCAGTAGTTCTTGATCTCGTTGTCCGTACGCCCCGGCAAGCGCCGTGCGATCCTTGACCACCTGCTGAGGAGAAAATTATCAAACATAAACACTACGTATCATCAGTTCTAACGAATTTGACCATGTTTTGATAAAATTTGAAGCAAGCAAACCTGTTTCCCCAGCGAGCGTACGTACGTGGAGCTCGAGGATGAGGCGCTCTTCACGGGGGCTCATGCGCCCACGCTCGAGCGGCCAGGGCGGAGGTAGTTCACCCACCGCAGGCGCGCGGCAGCTCTTGCCCGGCTGTCCGGTTGATCGAGCCCTGTGCATGGAGGTTCAGAGGAGGGGAGACGAAGGAAGAACAAGAAGAACAAGGTCAGTGGAGACGACATGTACAAGTGTTGTCGCTGCGACTTCGCGCCAACAAGGGATTTTGAATGTATGAAGCTATCTAATTATGCACTGATCAGACCCAGAAAGTTAAGTTAATGGAAAAGGTGAGCAATTCACTTATATTTCAACACCCCCTCACTTACAGGCTCTCTTGGGCCGCAAACGTGAAATAGTAGTCGGCTGCAATTTATTTTAATAAATCACGCCCGCTAGGATTCGAACTCGAGACCTCTAGCCCTGATACCATGTTAAGCTACTATGCAGCAACCGGTTGACCCCAAAAGTTTAGTCTGATGGAAAAAGGTGGGTGATTCACTTATATTTCAACACGGGGCATGCATGCTGTGATGGACCCGCTTCTTCTTCCTGGCAGTGCGCCATGCACCATCGTCAGAAATGGGTGGCTCATCATCATCGGCGCGAAGACGGCGGCGTTCTAGATGGCCAAGTTAGTTAACTGTTCGTCTTCTTCCCTTATCTGACACCGACCGTGTCTTCGCTTTCACCATGATTTTTCTGACACCGACTGCTCATGCATGGCCACGAAGGGTCGTCAGTGCCCCCACGGACAAACCCGTGCTCGCCGACGGAAGCGACGACGGCTCATTCTCAGCTCGATCGATCCAGCGTCGTCACCTGAAGAAGATGCTCTGTAGGTTTGGACGGAGCGACAGTGTCGAATCAGGCGGAGTTCCGTGCTGATTAACCGCTTCTTAATGTCGAATTTGTAACAAATCCAGCTCAGTTATATAAGGTCCCTCATACAGGGTAGTGAAGATGGATGTATTAGAATAGAAAGATAATATTGACTACCGAGTTTGTTTACATAATGATCTAGGTTGTTAAGAGTCCTCTGACGGCCGGTCGTCCGAAAACAACCGACACAATCACGCCACAGAATCTTGGCGCGAGATGGTGGCACGCGATGCATCACCGTCAATTGCATATACAAGCGACATACTTTAAAACAACATACATAAAGTTTTTAAATGTTGTACATAGCTTAAACGTTGTAAAATACATGAGAGTAGCAAAATACGAGTAGTAACAGAGTATTTCTCATAATGACATTTAGCAAAACAGCGCACCATAGCCCAATGGCACACCGTACTAGCAACACAGAAATCAAGATAGCGGTGACTCGGACTCCCATTGTGCCACCCATCTCTTAGGCGGTGGTGCAATATTAGGGAAGCCCTCATATGCATCGTGCTCATAATGGAGGAACTCACCTGAGAAATAGGATCAACAAACCGGTAAGCTACTAACCTTTACAAGACTTACCCAATGAAAATAATTTCTAAATCATACTAGTATGCAAGGCTCAAATACTTGTCTAAAAAGATGGTGGATAACATAAAAACATTAATATTAGGAGAATGGTCATATTTAGCCTCAAGTTAACTATTTTAATAGAAGTATAAACTTAATTACCAACTATAACTAAACATACAAGAGTGCAAGCAAATTTGAAATTTAATAATTACACAATCATCAAATCTCAATGTTATGTCAGTTGTTACTACGCGATGATGACTTAAACAAGCGGACTCATTTTTACCACGAGTGAACGCGATCCAAACCAATGGTTTTATTCTGCAGAACATAACCTAGAAAAAATGACACATACACACTTTTAAAGACGCACGACGTGCTCACTCAAGTCGTATGTGGCAACCTTTCTCATTTCACCCAGTATCGAAAAAAAGTGACTGCCCTGGACAAAGGGTTCTCCAAGTGATGTCTCAGACATACCCTGTGTAGGATTACCTATTGTCCTCTTAACGCCTGACCAAGGTCGGTCACAGATTGTTCAACATGAGCTTCCATGGTACGTCGGTTTACTAATTCCTATAATACTAGCATCCTTCCGGTACAAAATCAATACTTGTTGTAGGGGCCGACTACGACACGGTCCTCAAGCGACACGAGCAAGCATATGCATACGGACATGTACCCCTACCCTACATGCTCGCTCGGTCTCAAATTTCATAAAAAGATGATTATCCACATAAACCCTCATGTGGACGCCATACCTCCATAAGTGGTCCTCACTTACTCATTCCTAGTGGTATAGAACATGGTGATTAGCATAGTATTGGTAGGTTCTAAATCCTATTCAAACCCAAGGCTTTATGCTCATGCAAGTGGGTTTCATCCAACACCTAAAGTAATGCACATAAAATAAATAAACTCCCGAACACGTGAAATTATATAAAAGGACACAATTTAAGGATTATGAGCAAAACTGGGGCTTGCCTTGCTCTATGTTAGTGCTTTAGTTAAGGTTCAGCTGAGATTTGTCCTCCTCCTTTTGGTGTACCTCCTTGACCGTATCGGTCCATAATTTATGCCATGTATGAAAAAAATAATCAATCGCTAACTTAATCATATAGCTGCATAAGGTGTAATTGTGATTAAAATGAACATAAGCATCAATTATTGTGACTCAAGATTGTTTAGCAACATGATGATCAAATATAGCAGCTGGTAGTACAGTTTAAGAAATAACCTATTAAACATGCATATAGTTCACAATTTAGTGTGTATGTGCCATTATGCAAATCCTAGAATAAAAATATTTTTTTCATGGGCAATGGAGCTGAAATTTTTATGGGAGCCATGGGAGCTCCTCTGTGCGTGCCCTTTCTTCTTCCTTTCTTCTTCCTCCACTTCAAAAATCCAGCTCCCTTTCTTCTTCCTCCAGCCAGGGCACGCACAAAAGGAGCCATGGGAGCTCGCCGAAGCAGACGATTTGGCTCAAACAACGCCTAATCGGAGGGGAAAAGGGGAATTCTAGGTTTTGGCACATGGGGATCTCGTTGGTGGTCTCCGTTTGAGCTCAAAGTGACGGTATATAAGTAGCAGCGATGGTAGCGGGCGGAGCTCCATCTCCGGTGGCGGCGCACTGCTTCAAGGAGGCGCGGGGGATGAAATGGTTGAGTGAGGGAAGCTCACCGTGAGATGGCGCGTCAGCAGGAGCGCTTGACGTGGCGAGAGGAGAGGCCGGAACCACGGGGTCGACGGTGGCGAGCTCGCGGCTACGGTTTCACCTCCGGTGCCTCGTGTGAGCATGTGTGCTGCGAGTTGGGGAAAGTGAACTGTTACAAATCTGGTTGTAATCCAAACTTTCCATGTAATATGTTTTACCCCTTATAAATAGAAGTGTTATAAATAGAAGCGCAGCTCGAGGCAAAAGGGTTCAACGCTTGCCAATTCTAACTGGATGTCCCTTGTTCATAACTACATATTACAACGTCTCCCCCTACTCCAAACTTTTCGTTATCAACATAGCTTTCACAACTGACCTGTATATAGAGTGCTGCAGAGATGGAAGTTGCTGTTTCAGAAAAGATGGACTAATCCATGATATGCTTTTATAGCATACATATAGACACAGTTAGGGTGAGATCATAACAAGTCACGAAGAAGGCCCCCATTTGCGTGTGTTGCACCAACTTGAAGATAGCAAGATCTGTCGAGAAGAGTGACGATAATAAGACTGACAGCGTGCTTTGTACGACCTTGACAATTGAGTTTCAGCATGGCCATATGTTATACTACTTATGTTCTGAAGTAAATAACATTTAAGACAACTAATTTAGTTTAAATTGAATTAGACTTTTTTGTCCTAAACATCATTTATTTTAAAATGAAGGGGTATTGTTTAGAGAATATACATGTTGGCTGCATAGATAATGTCGTGTTAGGATATAAAATGTATGTATATAACATAAACGTGAGCTACGAAAATATTGCCTCTGTTTTATCTTGTTTTTGTACTCACTCTATTCTGAATTAAATGACGTTCAGTACAGCGAATTCAGTTCAAAATGAACTAGATTTTTTGTCCTAAACATCATTTATTTCAAAACGGAGGGGGTAATATTTACATTGTAGCAAGGCACTAGATGTAGCTAGTATAATGAGAAAAATCTAAACATACTCGCAAGTTCTTTTCCATCTGAATCACTACTTTTAATTTATTTTAAGATGCAACTAAACTAACAGACATATTTTTGTTAAAAAAATTCATAAGCTGTGCCAAGTCTGAAACTGAAAGGCGAAGCTGCTTGCCATTCACGAAGCCAGCCACGCACATCGAACGGGTAGTCGCGAGGCGGGCCCCACGTGCTGCATCACGCGCCTGGGCTATTACCGGACGCGAGCGAGGAGGGCCGCGGAGACTGAGATCCAATTCAGCTGCCGCGGCGCCCCAAGCGAAGCTCGAAACCTAGCAAAGCGAAGGCGAACGCCATGGCGCGGTCCCTCGCGCCCCTTGCCGTCCTCCTCCTCCTCGGCCTCGGCCTCGCCGCCGCCTCCGGCGCCTCCGCGGCCGACGCGCCCTTCGTCGTCGCGCACAAGAAGGTGGCGCTGTCCCGCCCCAACCCCGGCGTCGAGCGCCTCGCCGTCTCCGTCGACCTCTACAACCAGGGATCTGCGTCAGTACTGTCCCCTACCTTCCCAATCACGGTTCCCCGATCTGTTTGTTGCTATACGCGTTGTTGGGTGACAGGAGTATCGATACCTTCTCTTGGATCTGAATCGGGGGTTTAGGGGATCTTAAACCCGAAGAGGTTTTATGGGTTCAGCTAGATCTGAGTGTTGAGTAGTCAATTGGGCACAATATGATTAGAACATGGTGAATTTCTAGGTACTGGTTGCCCACCAACCCCTAATTCGACCGGAGACTTAGCTGGAAGTTTATTACTCTGCCCGATGCGCTTCGTTGGCTGCTGGATCTAGATCATGATGTTCATAGTTGCGAACTATTCAATGATCTCCAGTGCCGAAGATATGATTCTATTCAGCAAGCCAAAAGCACCAAACCAGTATTAAGGGCAATTTGCTTTGCTTTTGACGCAATGAGTTGACAAATTAGATGGCACGCAGTCGACTCATAAGGGCTTGGCTGCTGCTTCTGTGCAGAAGATAATACGCTGTCAATTTACCTGAGAAACTAAATTTTTTATCTCTATATTAGTCTGCACTCCAAAGGGGAATGCTTTTCTGTTCATATGGATGATCGAGGGCGGTAAATAGCATACTCATGTTTAGGAAGGTTAGATGCACATTGTAATTTAAAACACACAACCTATGTTGATGTGGAATATCTCAATTTTTCATACCTTATCCAGAGTTATCTTGCTAGTTCTGCTATATGTTGTGGCATTCAATCGATATCTTGTCTCGAAATATATAAAAGTCAAACAGAGTTTGACTGGTTAGTTATGTTAGAAATGTTACTGCTTTCTCTTGTTCCACAATATGTCCTTAATACTTGATGAACTTTACTGCTTTAGTATGCATTTGATTTGCAATCTGCTTGGGTGGGATGTATCATCTTTGGCAGGCCCTTTTGCTATATTTATATTCTAGATGGGTGCATGGTCCTATAATTCCAACAATCCATTTCCCTGAACATTAATTGGTCATACTTGCCAAATCTTTTGTTTTGTCATAGTAGTACTGATTACTGAATACTGATGCTGGTTGGCTGTCTGTTCCCAAGTCTGGTATGAAAGGTTCTATGCGATATCCACATATCCATGCTAGTCAAAGTCCCAATAGTATATAATATATAGAGAATATGTGTTACTGGTAGTTCCAGTTTTGCAACATTTTACTTGATTTATATGTATCAATGAGTGGTACAAGGTAGCAACCAACGCGAAACTACCTGCCACAGGAAGCTGTGTAATTTTGTATTACTATTTCATACTTGGCTGCATCGATGGTGCAGCTCAGGTGGACCATAACATGTTAGATGCGTTTCTTTGTCTTTGATGACCTAAATATAATGAAATATACTTTACTGTGCTAATAGAATATTCATCATACCATATGCTCTATCTGTTACAGTGGAAGAGCATCACTTTCTTCCATGGCTGAGCCCTATCAATATTTTTTTTGGCAGAACTGCCTATGATGTAACCATTAATGATGACTCTTGGCCAACTGAAGCTTTTGAGCTTGTCTCTGGGGAGACATCCAAGACATTGGAAAAGCTTGACCCGTAAGCATATTTTGTAATGTATCTATCTGCTTTTGGTGCATTCATGTTTACTATTACAGAAAATGACTCCATTTCTTGTAGTGGTGCCACTGCTTCCCACACATTTGTCCTGGAGACCAAAAAACAGGGCAGGTTCCAAGGTTCACCAGCTATTATTAGATACCGAATTCCCACAAAGACTGCTCTTCAGGTTTGGCCATCTTTTACATTTACCATGGTGTTTCTTGTGCATCACCCCCGTTCATATCTTTCCTTTTTTTCATTTCTCAATTCCTCCAACCTTTTTGCTAACATGATGTTTTTGTGTTGATGAAGGAGGCTTATTCAACTCCCATCTTTCCATTGGATCTTCTGGCTGAGAGACCTCCAGTAAAGAAGTTTGAATGGGTAAGTGGTCATGTTGCATTCACATCCTACACCATGTTCCTTTCTGATACTGATATTTGATTTCTATTTTTGGTGCCGGTTGCCTTGTGGATCTGGATTTGCTCCTTTAATGCATTCAGGCTAAGGTAATTTACTTTTTCTTTTTCTTTTGTGCATGAGTTAAATTTAGTGTGGCTTTATGAAACACACTTTTTTTCTTCCATCCCAATAAGCTTCTCTAGAATAGTTAGTAGCATATCATGGATACTAAAAGACATTCATGTACATGCGCAGAGGGTTGTGGCTAAATATGGGGCACTGGTGTCTGTTGTTTCTTTGGTCGGAATGTTTATCTACCTGGTCGCAAGCCCGTCGAAAAGCAGTGGAAAATCAAGCAAGAAGAGACGCTGATCTATTTGTAGGTCGCCCTTTTCTGTGTACCTGGTCGTTCTGCCTGGAGGAACCCTTGACACTGAGAGCCTAGAAAAAACCTTTGAGGTTACATTTACTCACACCCTGAACTGTAACGAAGTGAGCGCATCATTTAGCAAATCGGACCTGTAATTTTGTTTGTTACTTTTTGTTTTGTTGTCAGGGACTTGTACTCAAAGGAGTAGGTTCCAATGAAATAACATTTGATATGACTGGGGGTTGTCTGCAATTGTTGTTTCTATGCTGAATGTGTTAGCTCACGCTGTGCGTATAAGCAAGTAAAGCGCACGGTGCCCTGTTTAGCACAGCTTATTAGATTGAACTAAAAGAAGCATATAAACACAAGTCGTTTTCAACAACTCCTAAAATAAACTATTTTTTAACAACTTTTCAACGAACTCAAGTCGCAGCGACTGAGCTGCCAGATGCCCAGATCTGAATTTTCATGCTCCTGATGGAGTTCACGACACATGGAAGCAAACGATTTCCCGATTTCAACCTCTTCGTCCTCTATCGAGAGGGTCATTTCAAATCTTCTGAAAACAATGTTGAATCGAATCAGGAGTGTGCAGCTCAATTAGGCTACAATACTCCTCATGCTCTGAGCCCAAATCAAGATGCCAATCGATTCAGGCCCTTCTAGCCAATGATCTTCACTGGGCCTCATAGTCTAATACTAGAACCAGTCGATTTCCTCAGTCCAACTCCGATCACACTGACACGGGCCCCATGAAAACCAGCCCAATCCTCACTTGTACGGGCCGCATGAAAGCCACCCCAGTGTAACTCCGATCGAAATGACACCCAGCCCAGCCCAACTGCTCGGCGGAACGAATCCAACGGTCCAAACCGTGCTACACCCTCCATCATAGCCGTTCGTACTAGGGTAACCCCTCCGCAAACCCCCCGCCGCGAGCTATATAAAGCTCGTCCTTCTTCCACCTCCAGCCCTAGCCGCTCCCATTTCCGCTCACCCCTCCCGCCGCCGCCGCCGAGATGGGTCGCGTGATCCGCGCTCAGCGTAAGGGTGCGGGGTCCGTGTTCAAGTCCCACACCCACCACCGCAAGGGCCCCGCCCGGTTCCGCTCCCTCGACTTCGGCGAGCGCAACGGGTACCTCAAGGGCGTCGTCACCGACGTCATCCACGACCCGGGCCGCGGCGCGCCGCTGGCCAAGGTCACCTTCCGCCACCCCTTCAGGTACAAGCACCAGAAGGAGCTCTTCGTCGCCGCCGAGGGCATGTACACGGGCCAGTTCGTCTACTGCGGCCGCCGCGCCACCCTCTCCATCGGCAACGTGCTGCCGCTCCGCGGGATCCCCGAGGGAGCCGTCGTCTGCAACGTCGAGCACCACGTCGGGGACCGCGGCGCCTTCGCCAGGTGCTCCGGCGACTACGCCATCGTCATCAGCCACAACCCTGACAATGGCACATCCAGGTTCGAACGCTATCAGCATCTCACGCGCTCTCTCCAGTCTTATTGTCTGATCTGGTTGGTAGTCCTGTATTGTTACCATTACATCTGATGTGCTATGATCAACATTAGGCAGAACTATATTATAAAAAAATTGAAAATGATGATGATCTGCTTGACATATAGAAGTACTCTTTAGTTATCATAAGATTTTTTATAACTAACCGAATTTTTAGTTGCGGATCACTAGTATGTAATGAACACCATAGGATTTTCCCTTTCACCCTGTCCAATTCGAGTAGTATAAGGTACTGCCACTAACGGTTTAGATTACATACGGTTTCAACAAATTTTAGAGTTGACACATGTTTGGATTATTTTGCTGACTGATGTGGCGTTGCTGGTTCAAACACCCTATGATATGTAAGCAGAAGATTTTCAGCAATACCCTTTCCATGTACATATTCTGATAGATGTAACCGGGTTGTGGTCTCTTATGTTGCTGCTAAAGCTGAAGTGTGTTGCATATGTATGTCTACTTGAATGCCTTGAAGGCATCACTCCTGTGGTGATTTTATCTGAGGGGAAGTTGGAAAACACCTTTGCCTGCTCTTATCCCGTTCGTTTCTTGCAGGATCAAGCTCCCCTCTGGTGCCAAGAAGATCGTCCCAAGCAGCTGCCGTGCCATGATCGGTCAGGTTGCTGGCGGAGGCAGGACTGAGAAGCCCATGCTGAAGGCTGGTAACGCGTACCACAAGTACCGCGTGAAGAGGAACTGCTGGCCTAAGGTGCGTGGTGTGGCCATGAACCCTGTGGAGCATCCCCACGGAGGAGGTAACCACCAGCACATTGGTCACGCCTCCACCGTCCGCCGTGACGCGCCTCCTGGCCAGAAGGTCGGTCTCATTGCTGCAAGGAGGACTGGTCGGCTCAGGGGACAGGCTGCCGCCACCGCTGCCAAGGCCGACAAGGCCACTTAGAGCGGTCGTCGCTGTTTATCTCTCTCGGGCTAGATTAAAGAGGACATGTATGGATGTGCTGTTGCTTTGTACTCTGGTGAACAACTTGATGGATTTTTGTGCCAGTTTTCGTGGGCCTTATGGATTTTGTGCTAAACCTAAAAAAGTTTTTGCTTTCCTGAATGATATCATTCTGTTAGCCCTTGATAATCCTGTTATTTGTTTTTTGTTCATGTTTTGTTCGTACAAAATGATCAGCGTGCTTTATTTGTGTTTATTGAAGAATGCAATGCATTTTCTACTGCCCCATGGATGTCGGCTATTCAGTCAATTGCTATTATAGAACTTCTGAAACTTTTAATGTTGACACATTGTCAAAATAGAATTATAGATTTAACTTTTTAATATTTTTCTCTTCTTTTTCATTCTTAGACCATCTAAAATGACTACATTGTCTAAATCGTTTTTTCTCTTTTCTTTATTTGATTCTCTTTCCGTGGAACAAATCCTCCCCCTCCCCGCCCTCTTCCATCTACATCAGGTTGTGCCATTGTCGCCCGCCACGATCCTTGAGGCTGTTTCAAAGTAGCCTCAACTGTTTTGTTAAAAAGGGTAATTCATTCAATGAAAAGGGCAATTCAGTAATTTCAGGTTGTTTGAAAATAAGAAAAGAAAAAATGGATTCATTAGACTAAATTTACTTTAACAATGTGTCAAGGCTAAAAAAAGTCTATTTTATCGAAGATCATCGCATGAGTTGTATTTTGTTAAAGCCGCTCAATACGGTTATGTCGGTATTCTGTACACCTGGTACCCCGCGTAGTGGGTCAAAGACAGCCTGCGCCTCGCCTCCCCGTTGATGCCCTGCTCAAGCAGGGCGAGAAGTCGTGACGACAAGATGATGTCTTCGTCATCACCTGACACGCGGTCAGTGGCGTTCAGCGCGCCGGACGACGGGACTTAACTCTCCCACCGGTCACTCTACTCAGAGGACGAAACCCTAGATCGTGTATAGGGTTCACTTAGATCTGAGACCACCTGTCAGGCCCCAGGCCTCATTGTAATCACACCAGCCTTGAGCTATAAAAGGACCAGGGTGACCACTCGGCAGAGGGTTCCCAATTTCGCATCTCACATCCCACAATGCACAAGCGCTCAAGCAATAGAACAAGCACTCCCGTGGACACGTAGAGCATTACGCTCCGGCGGCTTTGTCGAAGTGTGTAGCCGACACTTCCCCAGGGCCTGCTCTGGACAGCCCGCGAAAGTTCTTTTTCGGAGGGGGCTAGTCACTCACGGAGAGCTTACATGTTAGGGACGATGGAGGGAGAAGCTTGACACAGGGATTTTTACGTGGTTCAGACTTCCGGAGCGTAATACCCTACGTCCACGATGAGCAGAGATGCTCGTTGTATTGCTTGGTGCTCAGGAGCGAACCCTGCGTGAGAGTGTAAAATGTCGAACCCTTGCTAACGTTGCCTACCCGAGCCTTTTATAGTCCAAGGCTCGGGCGGCTTACAAGGTGGGCCCGGGACCCGACAGGTGGTCCCAGGGAGATTGCCTGCCATCTACCGTATCCGCAGTTACGCTAGCAGTTGTCTCTAGCGAGGGATTCAAAGTCTTCGTTCTGCAACCCTGCCCATGCCGCAAGCTAGTCGTAGTGGTTGGCAGGGGCGGCAGGGGATGTCTTGTCGCTGTGTTTATTGGCGTGCAGCCTCTGACGCGGCGCGCCAGTCTTCGCTGCGATGTGAATGGGCGCAATGACACCTGACAGAGGCGTGCTCCGTGTCTCCGCGCCTTGGGAAGGCGCGGGTCTTGAATACCTTGTACGGGCAAGGTATGACGCGTCTTTACTCTTGCTGCCTACCGCACGGGGGCACGCAGCGCGGCTCTGCTGACCACGTGGCGGGCCCGGAGCTCTCCTCTGAGGAGAGGGAGGTCCGGCCCCGCTGGACACGTGGAGCCTTCGGAGCTCTCCCCGCGGATGGGGGAGGTCCGGCTCTGCTGGCCACGTGGCGGGCTCGGAGCTCTCCTGCGAGGAGAGGGAGGTCCGGCCCCGCTGGACACGTGGAGCCTTCGGAGCTCTCCCCGCGGAGGGGGGAGGTCCGACTCTGCTGACCACGTGGCGGGCCCGGAGCTCTCCTCTGAGGAGAGGGAGGTCCGACCCCGCTGGACACATGGAGCCTTCGGAGCTCTCTCCGCGGAGGGGGGAGGTCCGGCTCTACTGGCCACGTGGCGGGCCCGGAGCTCTCCTGTGAGGAGAGGGAGGTCCGGCCCCGCTGGACACATGGAGCCTTCGGAGCTCTCCCCGCGGAGGGGGGAGGTCTGGCTCAGTTGGCCACGTGGCAGGCCCGGAGCTTACCCCTGAGGAGAGGGATGTCCGGTCCCGCTGGACACGTGGCGCCTTCGGAGCTCTCCCTGCGGAGAAGGGCGAGGTCCTTAGGCAGTTTCCCCTGTGCGCGGGGGTACCCCATATTGAGGGTACCGACAGTGGCCCTCGGGCCCATCTCGGGGGAGATAGCGAGCCCGAGGTGGGGCCCCCGTATCTTCCACCCCGCGCACCTTCTCGAAGACCCGCCTTGACCGTTGCCGGGGCACGAACAGTCGTGGGATCGTGGGAGCGTGTGCCCCGCTTGATGGCTGCTTTTACTGCGGTGGTTCCCAAGGCTGCCACTTCCGCACGTCGCAGTGCCTTTTCAGGAACCGCCGAAGCGTCCTGCCAGCTCATCTTCTTGAGAGACTGACTTCTTGGCCCACCGCTTCAGCTGGACGGCTTGGTCCACTTGTCATCGATGCTCGGTCTTGGAGATGAAGCGGTTGTCCAAGCAGCGTATTCGAAGGGTTTCGAATCGCACGTGGGAAGTTTAAAAGGGGATCTCACCCGCATCGCGGCTTCCCTTCGCACTTCCCAGCGCTTGCATCTTCCTTGTTTCCTTGAGCTCTTGTGCCCTTGTCTTCCTTGTCCTTGAGCTTCCATCTGCCATGGCTTCCAACTTGCCTCCGGAGAAGAATCGCGCCCGGTCTCCTCCGGCGGCGGCGTTTGCGCCAAGTGAGGGATCCAGGGCGCCTGCGCGTCCTCCTCCTGGAGATGGCGTCTCGTCCGGTGGCGACTCCAAGAGGTCTCGGGCTTCCAATTCCGGCGAGACCCCACTCGAGCGTCGACGGACTGAAGGTCCCCGGGCGTCGCGTCCTCCTCCCTCAGGAGGTGGAGCCCCGAGGGGGAGCGCTGGTGCGGCGATGCGCAGGGGCGAGTCTAGAGCTCAGGCGCCCCGGGCCTCGGGACCCGGATCGACGTCTACGGGGGCTTCAGAAGCGTCCCCTGCTCCGCCGGTCCGGGTGACTGCGGGGCAGCCCTCGGCGATGACGGCGGGCTCTAGTGAACCTACCCCGGCTCGGAAGCCGAGGTTCAGAGCCCGTTGGAGCGCTCGTGTCCCTCGGTAAGTGTCGCCCTTACCGGGGTTCCAGAGCCTGCATTCTTTCTTCTTTCCTTTACCCGAGAGCCTCCCATGTTTGCAGGGACTCATCGAGTACCGGTAACGTCTCCACTTCTCGGCCTTCCCCGACTGTCGTGGGATCTGTGCCGCAGAGCCCGGTAGCTGAAGCGGTTCCCGCGGCCCCCAAGCCGGCGCAGGCTCCTCATGCACCGGTCGGTCCGACTCCTGTAGTAGCGGCGGCGACATCCGCTCGTCCCCCTTCGCCAGCTCAGGGACCGGCTGTTGCTGAAGGTTCGATGGGACCGGCTGGCGGCGTCCCGCCTTCTGGTGTCGAAGCGGGAGAGGCAGCCACAGGCCCTACGGCGGGCAGCGAACCGGGGTGCGTCGGGAGCAGCCCCGCTCCAGTGCCGACTTCTCCTGACCATCGCCTCGTCCTGGTCGCCGGAGCACCAACTCCTCCTGAAGATGATGTGATGGAGGAAGTCGAGGGCGCGGCTTCGGCCTCTGCCGCCCGCTGCCCCTGGCGGACGCCCTCGAGCTTGCCCAGACGAGCGTCCGGCAGGTCCTGGCCACGCTCGGTCGTGAGCGGGAGGAGCAGGCAGAAGAGAGGGATCACCTCCTCTGCTGGGGGTGCCTCTTGAAGGAGCGGACCGAGGAGGTCAGGGAGGAGCTTGACTCGAGGCGGAAGTCGCTCGATGTCATGGAGGCGCTCCTTGACCGCCAGAAGAGAGCCGTCGACTGCCTGGACTCCGAGACTCGGCTGATCCACCAGGAGACCCGCGAGGCTCATGCCCGGGCCGAGGGGCGCCTCTTTGCTTTGGAGGAGCTGCGGCTGAAGCTGGAGTGCCGTGAGCGCTCCATCGCAGACCAGGAGCGCACTGCAGCGGCTGAGGCAGAGAAGGTCGCCGCGCGGCTGGCGGCTGGCGAGGGCGACCTGAGGGTCCGAGCTAAGGAGTTGGAGACCCGGAAGGTAGATCTGGTCACGAGGGAGGGGCAGGTCTCCCTGGAGCACCAGGCGGTCCTGGATCGGGAGCTGGCAGCCGACTTCCGGGCTTCAGAGTTGGAGCGGCTCGCCCGGAGTCTCCAGCTTCCGGAAAGCTCTCTGGTAGCCAAGGAGAAGGAATTCTCCGAGGGAGGCCTCGACGCCTTGCTGGAAGCCCGCCGCGAGATGGAGGAGCTCCAGGCCTCGCGGTCCTCCGAGGCCCGGGCGGTCTGGAGCTTCGTCGACCAGGCAGGGTCCGCCCTGGTCCCCCTTGGCTTCAGCCCGGTGAGGGCAGTGGCTCCGGCGCAGAAGGTGGCTGAGGTGATCCCTGCGCTCGAGTCTATTGGCGCCAAGCTGGACAGGATTGAAGCGGTGGTCACCGGTGAGCTCGAGGCAGAGGGACGGGGCCTGGCGATGGAGGTTGCTACGCACGTGCTGGCGTGCTTCCGGAGCCGGGATCCCTCCCTCTCACTGGAGCCAGTGAGGCAGGGCCCCGCCACGGAGCGGGAGGAAGCTGCTAGGGCTAAAGTCGGGGATGTGGCCGCCCTTGTAGCCTTTAGGTTCCGGCGCGATCCAAGGGAATCCTAGGGCTTGTATCTTTTCTTTTTCTTTTGTCGAGTCTGTAGTCCAGCTCATGGAGCCTTGAACGAATAGCCCTTTGTTTCTTGTGTCCGTGCTCATCTTCTTCTTGGCTTGGCCTGGTCGAGTCCTTAGCTCCGCAAGATACTCAGAGGTCTCCACCAATCTTGAAGTCTTGCACAGACACCTTCCTGGGGTCCTTATTGAGTTAAGGGCCCCAGGGATCTTTGGAGCTCACCCTGTGAGAACGGGGAGGTCCAGATCTGCCGACCACGTGGTGGGCCCGGAGCTCCCCTCTGAGAAGATGGAGGTCCGAGCCCGCGGGACATGTGGAGCCTTCGAAGTTCGCCCTTGCGGAGGGGGCGAGGCCCGGCTCTGCCAGCCACGTGGCGGGCCCGGAGCTACCCTCTGAGGAGAGGGGAGCTCCTGTCCCGCCGGACATGTGGGGCCTTCGGGGCTCGCCCCTGCGGAAGGGGCGAGACCCGGATCCTCCGGTCTTGCGCTGGAGTAGTCGATAGTTCCGGCCCTCCCCTGTGCGGTTCCCCAAGCTAAAACCTGCAGGTCCTGCACACAGGTAGAGGAAGCGTAATTCTCCTCGAGGGCTTTCCCTTCCCCGTCTCCTAGTCTTATTTGGCTTACGGTCCTGGTCCGGTATACGGGGCTTGGGCAATTCTGTGCGCGAGGCGCCGCGGGTCCGGCTCCCTCCGAGGTCAGGGTACGATCATCCGGCCCCTAGTATCAGACCTAACGCCGGGGAGGTAGAGTGTACATGCTTTCGGTACGGAACCAGGCAAAGCGGTTGTACTCCTCTGGACCTCCGAAGGACAGGGCGCGCACGCTTTGGGTCGGAACCGACAAAGCAGGCTACGCACCCTGGAACCCCATGCACAGCGCAGGCCTTTCCCGGAGGTGACCAACTGGCACCGCAACACATGACTGGGGGAGGCCCGAAAGGCCCCCTGGCCATCGGCAGGTGCCTCAATCGCAACCGCCTTCGGTAGGATAGCAAATGCTGACTATGGATGAGAGCGGAAAAGGGGAGCTAAATGTACGGTGAGCATACATGGAAAGTGCGGTCATAGAAATTAATGCGTAATTTAAATGAGCACATAAGCAAGAGCGTGGCAGAACATGTTTCTGTGTAAATGCCCATAGGAGGAAGGCTGGCTGAACATGGAGGCAACGACCCGCCTCATTAAGAAGGGAAGCAAGACTCTACGCGCTTGGGGTCGGAACCAGGCCAAGCTGAACATAGTCCTGGACCGTCCCCCGAGGCTTAACTGCTCCGAGCACTGTTCCTGGAGCCTATGGGATCTATTACAGAAAGGAAAAGGCATGTTCTACTAATGCTCTGGGGATAGAACTTACTGTGACGTTCCACGTTCCAAGGGTTCGGGAGTGGATCCCATCCTTGGTGGAGAGGCGTATGTACCTGGGGCGGCAACTTTCGTGACTCGGAAGGGACCTTCTCGGCTGGGGGAGAGTTTATAGGTCCTTCGCGGGAAAGTGTGCGCCGCGGCACCAGGTCGCCTTCTTGTAGCTCCCAGACGCGCTTGGTCCTTTGGCGGTAGCGCCGGAGCACCAGCCGGGACCGTGCATTGTGGAGTGTTGCTTGTAATCGTGCCTCGTCGATGAGGTCGATATCTTCATGCCGGAGCTGGTCCTGCACGGCTTCTTCCGGGAGCCCCGGGGTACCTTCCTCTATTGGCTCAGGCCGACAAGAGGTAGGCGGACCCGGACTCTTCTTGGGGGACCCAGGATGTCTTCTTCCATTGGCTCAGGCCAACAGGAGGTTGACGGATCCTGGGCGGCCCCCGGGAGGTAAGGCCGAGGCACGAAGACGTGCGCTCGGGTGGAGCTGGCCCGGTTCTGCACCGACGGGGGCTGGTTGTTGGGCTGCTGCAATTGCTTGGAGCTTTTTCAAGGCTGATACTGCAGCAGTGCAGTCTCCACAGATCTTTGTGGCAGTCGTAGTGGGCTACCGCCCTGACTCTTCGTCGCTGGAGCTGGAGTCCTCATAGTTGTGTACCGCCTTCACGGCGCGCTGAGGCTCCTGGAACTCCATCTGGTGGTCGACGTTGTCTTGGGTGTCGACCTTCTGCTTGCCCTTCCTTTGTCGGAAGGGAGGGGCGTCAGCACGCGGTTGCTTCCCCTTGCGGAAGCGCTCCGCGGGCTTCTGAATCTCCCGACACTCAGCAGCTGTATGGCTGCTGGTGTTGTGCACGGGGCACGGCTCGCCTTGGTCACCATCTGGAGCTGGTGACTGTCGCTGCCTCTTGTCGGGGCGTGGCCCCCGAGCTCCACTGGGTGCTGTTGCTGCAACAACGGGAGCTGCGGTCGATGGTTTCATCTTGCCACCGCCCCGGTTCTTGATCTTCTTGGTGCTTCCATGGGAAGCAGCGCCAGATTCGGATTGTCCTCCTGATTCGGCGGCTGGCTGTGAGTGCCAGTTCCGCCCTTCAGCTGCCCTGGCGCACTTGTCCGCCAGGCTGAAGAGCTCTGAGACGTCGCGAACCTCTCTGGTCGCGATCTTCTCGAGCATCTTCTTGTCTCGTACACCCTGCTGGAACGCCACTACTACAGAAGCATTTTGGATATGCGGGATGGTGTTCCGTACCTGGGAGAACCGCTGGATAAAGGAGCGCAGCGTCTCTCCAGGTTGTTGTTGGATGGCGTGGAGGTCGAGCTCCGTTCCAGGCCGGGTGTAGGAGCTACCGAAGTTCGCAGTGAACTGCCGGCAGAGCTCTCCCCAGGAGGTTATGGAACCCTGGGGGAGATTCATGAGCCAAGACCATGCTGGGCCGGTCAAGGCGACGGGAAAGTAGATGGCCATGACAGCCTCGTCCCCTCCTGCAGCAAGGATTGCGGTGGAGTAGATCTGGAGGAAGTCCGCCGAGTTGACGCTGCCATCGTACTTCTCGGGCAGGTGCGGCCGGAACTTGCGCGACCACTTCACAAAGCGAAGGTGTGGCGCCAGGGCCGCACATCCTGCTCCTGTTGCTGCAGGTGTTGGTGCCGCGAACGCTTGGTTCCCTGCCGGCACTGTATACCCCGGTATGGGCAAGGCTGCGCCATAGACCGGGGGCACCTTTTGCAGGGCATATGGCTGGGGCATATGCTGCGTGGCGTATGCGTGGGGCAGAGATTGCGTGGCGAACGTCTGTGGCTCAGGCTGGTCGAGGCGGTTGACAGTTCAGCATACTTCTTGGCGTTGTAGTTGGTGTTGACCGTGATGAAATGGGCAACTTTGGTGAGCTGGTCGACGATCACCCACACAGAATCATGTTTCTGAAAGGTGGTGGGTAAACCGACGATAAAGTCCATGCTCACATCTTCCCACTTCCAGGCAGGAACGCCCAGTGGTTGTAGCAGTCCCGGTTTCTGCATATGATCTGCCTTCACCCTTCGACATGTATCACACTCGGACACGTACTTTGCGATCTCCTGCTTCATTCGTGTCCACCAAAACTTGTTTCTGAGTTCTTGATACATTTTGTTGCTGCCGGGGTGAATAGAAAACTTTGACAAGTGAGCCTCATCAAAGATTTTCTTCTGTAACTCCGGGTTACGGGGTACGACAATCCGGTCCTTGAACCATACGACGCCGTCTCCGTCTTTCCGGAAACATTTCAGCTCCCCACTATCTATACGTCTCCGCAAATGCGACATGCCCTTGTCATGTTTCTGAGCAGCCGCTATCTCTTCACGGATGGTGGGGATCAAAGCTAAGTTGTAGAGAGCTCCATGTGGAATCACATGCAGTGGTGGTTCGCTCTCTTCCAACGGTGTGATGGTCAGATTGTTGATGTGTGACTTGCGACTCAGCGCATCCGCCACTACGTTTGCCTTGCCGGGGTGATAATGGATCTCTATTTCATAATCCTTTATCAACTCTAACCATCTTCGCTGCCTCATGTTCAGCTCTTTCTGAGTGAATATGTACTTGAGGCTTTTGTAGTCGGTATATAAATGTACGAGGTTACCGAGTAAGTAGTGCCTCCATATTTTAAGTGCAAGTACCACGGTAGCGAGCTCCAAGTCGTGAGTTGGATAATTCTGCTCATGGTTTCTGAGATGCCGTGATCCGTACGTGACCATTCTTCGGTCTTGCATCAGCACACATCCGAGCCCAATGCCGGATGCATCGCAGTACACATCGAACGGTTTTGTTGTGTCTGGCTGCGCCAAAACCTGTGCTGATGTCAGGTGTTTGACTAAAGCCTTGAATGCTACTTCACATGCTGGACTCCAAACATATTTGGTAGCCTTCTTCAGCAGCTCCGTCAACGGCTTGGCAATCTTCGAGAAGTTCGGAATGAACCTCCGATAATATCTCGCGAGTCCGAGGAAACTCCGTACCTCGTGAACAGTTCTCAGGGATTTCCAATTCAGCACTTGTGTGATCTTACTCGGGTCTACAGAGATACCCTCCGCTGAGATGATATGCCCGAGAAAAGGCACTTGCGATATCCAGAATTCGCACTTGCTGAATTTCGCGTATAGCTTGTGATCCCGCAGCCGTTGCAAGACTATACGCAGATGCTTCTTGTGCTCTTCCTCCGACTTGGAATATACCAATATGTCGTCGATGAAGACCACGACAAACTTGTCCAGCTCCGGCATGAATACTGAGTTCATCAAATACATGAAATGAGCTGGAGCATTGGTGAGGCCGAAGGACATGACCAGGTACTCATAAAGTCCGTACCTCGTCGAGAAAGCCGTCTTCGGAATATCCTCAGCCCGTATCTTGATCTGATGGTACCCGGATCTTAAGTCCATCTTGGAAAAGATCTTTGCTTCGACCAACTGATCAAACAACATGTCGATCCGTGGCAACGGGTACTTGTTCTTGATAGTTACGGCATTTAATGGACGATAGTCCACGCAAAGCCGCAACTTCTCATCCTTCTTCTTCAAAAATAATGCCGAACAGCCCCATGGCGAGGAGCTCGGCCTAATAAAACCCTTCTCCAGAAAGTCCGTTAGCTGAGTCTTTAGTTCAGCCAATTCCTTGGGCGCCATCTTGTATGGCCTTGGGGATATTGGCATGGTTCCCGGTGCATGTTCAATCTTGAACTCCACCTCTCCGTTGGGCGGCATCCCTGGTAATTCATCCAGGAACACGTCAAGGAACTCTCGGACCACTGGAATGTCTTCCAATCTGATGGTTGTGGATTGATACACACTTGGAAGTTTTATTTCTGGACTGTCCAGAAATAAGGAGTGAGATCCGTGCACTTCTGAGTTCAAGTGCACGATTCAAAGGACGGTGTCTAAAACAGCGCCGTGGCGGGTTAACCACGACATCCCTAAGATGACATCGACCTTCTGTCCCTTTAAAATTATGAGAGACGTAGGGTACACTCTACCCGCTAAGCATAATGGTGCTTTGGAAACCATTACGCTTGCTGAAATCTTCCCACCCAGTGAACAAATCAAATATGGGTTATCGGTGGGTAGTATTTGCAAGCTGTGTTTAGCAATGAAAGCTTGGCTAATAAAATTATGCGTGGCGCCTGAATCAAACAATATTATGGCGGGATGCTGGTGGAGTTGGAACGTACCCGTAAGGATTGGCTCTCCCTCCGGCACGTCCTCTATGGCGAGTTGGTGGACGGTGCCAGGCCTAGGGTTTGCCCGCCGCGCATTAGTGGGGTTCCGGGCCTGATTCCTCCCGGAAGTTGCGGTGCAACTCCGCCACCTTGCCTCTCCGGACAACTGCTGGCGAAGTGTCCTGGACGACCACACTTGTAGCATGTGGCTGCTGCTTTTCCGGTGCTTGGGGGATGAAAGCCCGGCATGCGCTGCTGAGGTGCATACGCATGTTGCATCGCCCGCTGCTGCTGTTGTTGTTGCGGAGGTGGTGCTGACAGTTCCGGCCAGAATGCCGGTGGAGAATAGGGCCGACTGCGGAATGGCATCGACCTCTGTGGTGGCAGCCAGCGTGGACCCGATGGTGGGCGATTCACCATCCGGTATTTTTTAGAAGGACCACCTCCTTCTCCGCTGCTTTGCGGCGCGCTTCGCTTCCTTTCCGCCGCCGCTAACTCCTTGCCGGAGTCTTCCTGAACAATTGCAGCATCAATTATGTCATTGAGGCTGCCGCGATTGAACATCGCCAGCTTGTCTTTCAGGAGCGGGTTAAGCCCCTGGTAGAAGTGATCCCGCCACTTCTCGTCGGTATCGGCGTGATACGACGCGTATAGCGCAAGATCATTGAACGCCCTGCGCGTTCCGGCTTCCTTGTTGTAGGCGTAGGAACTCCTGCGTCTTCCTCTTCATGATACCTGGCGGTATGTGATAGGCCCTGAAGGCCGTCCTAAATTCCATCCAGGTCATAACTCGGTCGGTGGGCTGCGAAGCACAGTAGTTCGCCCACCACGCGCCCGCGGATCCTTGGAGCTGTTGGACCGTGAACTCAGTCTTGTGCTGCTCACTCACTTGGAGAAGCCCGAACTTCATCTCCATCGTGCGGAGCCAGTTGTACGCATCAAGGGGTTCATCCGCCCTTGAGAATACCGGGGGATGAGTCGCCAGAAAATCGGAGTAGGAGCTCTGTTGGCGCTCCTCACAATCTTGACGCCTCTCTTGTCGAGATGTATTTGCAATGAGAGTTTGCAGCAACTCCGTGTGCTGCTGATGAGAACCCGCCATTGCTGCCACAATATCCGCCAAAGTAACCGTTGGTGGTGGCGGTTGTTGCTGTTGTTGTTGCTGCTGTTGCTGTCCCGAGGAGTCCTCGGGAGGCTGTTGGGAGGTCTCTCCCCCCTGACTGGAACCCCCAACATCCGGGTTGGCATGAGTACGAGTCATTCTGAAATTCAAAACAGCAGCGATCAGCACATGTCATACTTAAAATTCCATATGAAACAGTAGGTATTGAAGTGACACATGAATAATTTGCACAACATTCACATATATTGATAAAGCATAAACTTTATACAAGATACATTAGTCTCGGATCCCCGAAAAGTCGTGCTCATGTCGTCACTACCTATACATGCACTACTGTCTACACGTTATGTCACCGATTACAAAAGTTTGGGTTACATTATCCCAGCGGCCCTACTTGGCAACGGTAACCCCCTACTCGGAGTAGAACTCGACCTCCTGCGGGTCGTCCTCCTCCGGTACCTCTACTGGTGGCTCTGGGTCTACAACCTCCTCTTCTGGCTCGGGTTCTCCCATTGCCGGAAGACCCAAGACCACGGGTACGGCGCCTACCACCGGTGTGCCCATTACCGGAGGTACGAGGTCCTGCAACGCGTGCACCTCATCCATGGCCTGGTTGTAGTCCTCTTCCAAGCCTTGCCCCTCCTCAATAGCGCCGTCCCGCTCTTGAGTAAGGACCTCGTTCTGCTGGGTCAGAGCCTCCACCTGCTGTTGCAAAGCCGTGATGTTGACACAGCTTTTCCTCTTCGCCTTCTTCAGACGATGCAACTGATTATATTGTTCGTTCAGTCGCTTGATCGTCGGAAGGAGCACATTGCGGAGTGCATTGTGAGCACTCTCGAAATGGTCTCCACGGCTTGTGCTCTCCTTGAGCTTTGCAGCAAGACAATCCGTATGAACAGCTTGGCTGTCCATCACGGCTTTTCCTGCCCTCAATTGGAGACTGGGGTTTGCCTCCGCGGGTCTGTACCTTGGGCAACCCGGATCTGTTGCCTCCATGTACCTCCCATACCACACATGATTAGCCTGTCCCTCCACCGGAACGAGCGCATATGGAGTGCCCTCCATAGCTCTAACATGTAGCTGGCAGAAACGCGACATGGTGTCGCGGACTGCCACTTGCCACATTCCCTCCGGTTGTCTACCTCTCACCGTAACGGTGAACGGCGCCCAACCGGGTGGCGTAGGTCCTGCAGGAACTTCGACATGGATCGTCCATGTCTTGTTCCCCTCCTTGCCTTCTTCCTTGGCGAAGTACTGCGGCATCTTGTCGTACCGAAATATTGAAGCATTTGCCTCAATGCTTCCGGATAGCCGCTATGGTGAGAACAGTGAGACACCACCCAACCGTTCTCCTATCGTTTATCTGTTGTCATCTGTAAAAACATATTTGAGAAATGTCAAATATTTATTTGAACAGTAAACCATTGAGTTATAACATAAAACATGTCATTGAACTCATAAGACTTGGAAACATAGTTCAAACTTAAACAAATTTGACTGCTGATCTGCTGTCCAATACGACTGCCCTGACCAGTTTCCATTTCAATCTGATTTAGACCATGCTAAAGGCAAAACCAATCCTGGAGCTCAACATCAAAGTTAAAGATAACTTCAATAGCTTTACATAAAGTATTTGCGTGGCCTAAGATCTGTCCTGGTTCAAAAGTTATGAGATGTTAAAGTTAACAGAATTTCTGGAGAACATTGGACAGCACCTCCCTGCTTTAGGTACTGATTTGATCCAAGAATTACAGTTAATTCTGATCCCAATATGATAAAACTTTCTGTTACAAAGTTGTAACCCATGTCATGAACTTTTCATATCTTCCTCATTTTCTATTTTTGGATTTTTATGAAGGAAGTTATGCTCAATTTACAGAGAGTTACAGAGAGTGTTTGCTCTGCCCTGTTTTCTGGACAGTTTCAACTCTACTGCATTTTTTTGATTAGTTAGAGGATGAAACACCGCTGGACCTCAACAGAAAAGTTGTAAATCTGTTCCAACGCTTTTCAGAAATGTATCATATGACCCCAACCTCGAAAGAACTCAACCTCTAACCTCTGATTAACTTCAGCCTTAATTCAGCTGAAAACAGGGGACTCTGTCCTTAGTATCCTATATGTTGAAAACTTATTAACTTTGAATATGCTGATTAAGGGAAGAGGTTACAGAAAAGTTTTAATACTATGGATTAAAACTTTCAAGTTTTACAATGCATTTGCTCATTTAGTGGGGTGTGACGTCGATGCGTCACCAGAGCATGTCGGTACTACGTCCTCACAAAGAAAAACCTACACCGGACTTAGACGGCTTCTTTATTTCAGTGGCGTCTACCGTTTCATGGTTAGACTACCTGCAGATAACTCAAATAATCGTCAGACTCGGCTGCACACCGAGCCCAGTATCCATACAGTTCGTACACCCGGCCGTCATCACTCGACCGGATGTTCTCAAGCCAAAC
Source organism: Neostapfia colusana (assembly GCA_030760725.1). Taxonomy (NCBI): domain Eukaryota; kingdom Viridiplantae; phylum Streptophyta; class Magnoliopsida; order Poales; family Poaceae; genus Neostapfia; species Neostapfia colusana. The sequence continues at coordinate 560,624 of JASWHV010000010.1, read as the reverse complement.
ACGCCTTGAGCTACGTGTTCACATTATTGACCACGTGACGGGGTCTCCCAAATTGCCTGAAGCACACCAGGGACAGACGTTGCTCGAATACCCCAAACGACATGAAGAGTCGTAGAGGATACTAAAGCGGGTCGGGTTACCTGCCACTCGTGGGGCTCCACCCTTCAGCTTGTGCGCACTGGTGGACAGCGCTTACGTGCACCCCCCAAGACATAAAGTGTCTCGAGATGCACGATTTTATGACATAAGCAATTAGGTTAGTATACCACTTTCTATACACTAATAACATCCTTGTATGGGCTACTAACTCGTTCCTCACTGGATTTTTGAAAAAAAGATGACCTTCTTAGTGCGTTAAACCTCAAGCGAGCTCTGATACAGGGCTGACGCGACCCCACGGTCTTGTCGAGCCAGGATCACGCTGAGGGGTGCTGCGTTGCACAGCACCGGATAACAAACATCAAAGGTACAAAGTGGAAGCAAAGTTTTATTACATAAAAAGGTTTATGAACATTTGTGTAACAAAATATATTCAGTCTACACTCACGGGCGTAGACTAAGCATCGAGTTCACGTTCAGCCCGTGAACGTGTCCCCGCTAGCACGCACACACACTAACACGGCGGCGTACACGACTCCCACTCGACGGGGTTTCCCTCCTGGGGTTCCGTCTCCTCCTCGGGAGTCCCTTCCTCATAAAACCCTGCAAAAGCTTCAAACACAAACAGTGAGCATGATGGCTCAGCAAGACTGACCCGTCTGTCCTAAACATGAAACTTCTACATGGAAGGTTATAGGTTACATGAGATAAAATAAGTTGCAAGGACTCGCCTAATTAGTGGAACCCTACTTTCAAGTTTTAGCAACAGGTTGTGGAGACTTTACGCTAAGGCACATGAGAGCCACAATCAAACAAGAAACGCATTTCTCTCATGTACTTTGCCCAAAGTTGAAAAGAACTTTAGTTAGCTCTAGGCTACAGCAAATCATTAACAATCAAAGTCCATCTTTCAATCAGCAACATTTTAACATGTATCTAGCCTGTTCTTTCTACGTCACGGTACAGTGAACAAGTGGTACTCACTGACCGCGAGGGACGGCGATTATAATCGATTTACACCTGCAGGGTTACCCAAATAACCCGTCACGTACGCCCGTACTCGATGTTGCCTACAGCAACCATCACGGACGTCATACACAACCACCTTTCACCCGTTAGCCAAATATTGAACCGGTCCTATCATCCCGAGCAAGAGGTCTCTGCACGCGCATCTCAGTGCCGCCAGCCGATTTACACCTCAAGCTCTCAACCTACCCTTTGAACGACAGGCAATGCCTCAATACCCAGCTACCCGAGTTACATCGGTTTCCCGGTTCCCATATAGCCGGTAGGTATTCGGTACTGTTCTAGCTTGTTCAACAGGCCCGCACACGGCTCGGTCCTCAACCAACACAAGCGGAGCTATAGCACCCAGGCCCCAAAGTCCTGTTGCTCTTACTCTCCGCTCGGTCTCATTTTTCTTGCCATGTGTTTCATTTGCTATCTCTACCCGAGTCGAGTGCCTCTAGCCTATCCTCGCGAGTAGTTCCAACTACTCGACTTGTACCGAATCCTAAACTATCTTAGAATTGCAGTAGCTACACGGGGTTTTCAATCCTAATCCCAACCCATGGTTTTCTTGGCTATGCATCTGGGTTTTCAAACAAGACTCTAATGCAAGCAGTAATGGTACTCAAAGTAAGTTCTCAAAACAGTAAAAAATTGTAAAAGGGTTAATGCAAACCGGAGCTTGCCTTGCTGCTCTTGGTCGTAGGCTAGCTGCTCTTCCGGAGTTACGAAGTCTAAGACTTCCGGTTCCTCCTCAACCTTAGCGACTACATGAGGCAATAAGTATATGTATCAATTTAAATGCATTTGAATGAATTTAACTTGTAAAGACTATAAGTCTTACTATACAGACCCAATGACTCTGAAATTTTTACTGTGGTTTGATCACAACCTAAACAGAGACTTGGCCAAGATTAATTTGCATCAAAGCTCATTTGAGCTCTCCACAAATAATTCTGTACTTGACCTTAATTGGAGCTCTTAGGGTGTTCTAGGGATTTTCATGGAGCAATCCATGACTTTCTGAAAACTAGATTTTTATAAAGTTCTAATGGAGTTGGTCCCACTTAATTTTAAGGTTCCTAACTAAAGATATGAGCTAAACAATTTCAGAGAAATTCTGAAAATGTTTCTGGACATTTTCTATTTTCTCTAGAACAATTTTATTAATAACACCATTAGGTGGATCAAATGAGCTCAAATGGATCTGAAATTTTTATGGTAGCTCAGGGATATTTTGATGAATATCCTAGCCAAATTTCAGAATTTTCCTCACAAGGGTTCTCCAGTTAAAATTCTAACCAGTTTGAAATTTGAAGAATTAATTCTGGAGAAATAGGGATTTTCATGAAGTGAAACTTGATTTGTTGGAAAGTACTCAGAGAGATGAATCCAACAAAATTTGGTTCACTTGATTTGGAGTTTCCTAGCCAAAGTTATGTGGATTTGAAGTTTGAACAAAATCTGAAAATCGGGAAAAGTTCAAACCGCTGCGCGTGGGACCCGGAGTTATGTGTCAGCTCCTCAACGGTCGACACACACGGCTACTGTGTCCTCTGTGCGCAGCCGCACCCGATCCGGTGCCACAGCAGATCCCAGTTTTAAATTTCCACCGCTGACAGCCGGGACCCGCCGGCTTCTTCTCCCCCCCGCTGTTTTTCGCGCGCCCGCGCGCTCAGCTCGCCGGAGCTAACTGCCCATCGCCGCTTCCGGCCACCGATCGAGCTGAGGTTCACCGCCAGGGGGTTTGCAACGTCAAGGAACACGGTGGTGGGGTTATCTAGGGCTGCCAGTGACCAAAAGATGGCCGGCGATGTGTGGCGGATTCGGTTGAGCTTCGGCAGTGTCGGCCGGGGTTCTCAGCCCGTCAAAAGCTCGACCGACTAGCCCTACAGCACCAGGGCACGACCAGGAAGCTCAGCGCAAACTCAAACTAGCTCGGGAGTGGCCACAAATACGGTCTCACCGTGCGACCGAATGAGTCAGCGAAGAACACCCTCGGAAAAGCTCGGATTACGTCGCCCCGATGGGTTTTCATGCAACGGATGCTAAAGGGGTTTTGATCGCCGGCTAGTCTAGCTGCTACATGCAATATTTGAGGACCTATGGAGAATCAGAGAGGGAGAATTTTCATAAACCGTACCGGCTGCTCGGGTTGAACTCGCCGGAGCCAAATCTTCAAATTCGTCGTCGATGATGCACGGTCTGCTCCAAGACTTGGAGGAGAGTAGCACCACCGTAGCATGCTCCTGTAGCCGTGATCGCTTGACTGTGAAAACCCCTGTGGAGGGCTATCCACGAGCGCCCGATCGTCGGCCGATGCTAGGTCGCGGCGGAGTGAACTGTGGAGGGACAAGGGAGGCCGAAGCTCACTCGTTCCTGGGTCGGGGACACGAGCAGCTAGTGCACCGTGCCGTTTTGCAGCTCAGGGGGAGATGGCGCGGTCGATTTGGCCGGTTTCCTGATCGAGCCGAGGTAGCGGAGGAAGGAGGGCGCCGCTCGGTGTTTGCACGCGAGGAGGAGAAGGCAAACGGGGTTTGCTTTGGCAGAGGGCGTGGAGCACGTTAAGAAGGGCTCGGGACCGACCCTGGGCGCCAGCGCGTGGAGGCAGGAAGCAGCTGGTGGCGCCGTGGTTCCCCTCGGTGGCACACGAGAAGCACTCGGTGGCTTCGAACAGAACAGAGGCAAAGTCCTTTGCTTCAGGTGCAAGTGTTGATCTGCCACTCTATGACATGTGGGTCCCACCTCCTTTTAACCTCTGAAATTAACTTTTCTCCACTGCTCTAAACAGTAGAGACCAAATTAACCTCAAGCATTTCAATTATCTACCCCTGGGACATTTGGATGTGATAGAATTCAAATTGGTTTGTGTTTGACTAAATTTCAGCACATATGCAGCTTGAAATCCAAACAAAGTTTGAATTTGCTAAACTTAACTCATGTCAGGATCAACTCCAAATGGAGTGAAAATTGGTGTGTGAGTTCACAAAAATGTGCTGAGTAAGAATATGCCTCCCACCTTTGAATTCATGGGATGAAAATAGTTTGAATTTGAATTTGAGTTCAAACCACCCTCTTTCTAACTATACCCAAAAGACCTCAAAAAGTTTTTGGCTTTGGGTGAAATTTGGCATGGACATTCCTAGCAAGGTGTAGGACTTTTTCTTATGTCCAGCCCTTATATGATGCATGTGGGAAATACCACTTTTGCATTTTGTGAGTTTATTCTCTAATGATCATGTTGATGGTGGTTACTTGCTCTTCAAATGTATTCATCAAGTTTCTTCAAATGAAGTGTGTGGGTGGTGATGAACACTTTGAATATGTGCCAAAAACTTAGGTCCTTACATCTCCCGCCGGCCACTCTACTCAGAGGACGAAGCCCTAGATCATGTATAGGGTTCACTTAGATCGGGGGCCACCTGTCAGGCCCTAGGCCTCATTGTAACCACACCGGCCTTGAGCTATAAAAGGACCGGGGTGACCACCCGGCAGAGGGTTCCCGATTTCGCATCTCACATCCCACAATGCACAAGCACTCACGCTCAAGCAATAGAACAAGCACTCCCGTGGACACGTAGAGTATTACGCTCCGGCGGCTCGAACCACGTAAATTTTGGTGTTCATCCACTCTATCAAGCTCAAGTTGCGTAGGGCGCCAAGCCTCCTCCAGAAAAAAGAACCTTGTGGACTGCTTCCGAATAGACCGGGAGGAGTATCGCAACTCACACACTCCTATATTTGGCGCATCAGGAATGGACGCTTTCCGCGTTCTCCATGAGACCATAGTGAACATCACTTCTCATGGCGAGCCTACTCGCCCAGCTCGCTGTCGTCTTCAAGCGGGAGACGACGAGTCTAACCCCGCTCCAGAGCGGGCACGTCTAGCCAAGCTGGCAGCCAAGCGGTCGGCACACTTTGTGTGATGTACGGGGGTTCTTTCGATATCTCATCCAGACGACTCTCAAGACCCTCCGTCGAGCAGTGACAGCGGCCACCCTAGTCCCGGCGCCGACGCCACATCGCAAATGGATTGAGACGCCGATTAGCTTCGACACCTCCGACTGCCCCGAGAGCATGGCAGGCGCCGGGCAGCTGCCTCTCCTCGTCGCCCCGACCATCTACAACGTGAAGCTCTACCACGTGTTGATCGATGGCGGAGCGACCCGCAGCGTTATCAGTTTTGCAGCTTTCAAGAAGCTGCAAATCCCTATGTCCCGGCTTACCCCCTCGAGATCATTCTCGGGGGTAGGTCAGGACTCAATCTTCCCGTGCGGTAGCATCTACCTCCCGCTGACATTCGGGAAACTTGAGAACTACCATACGGAGAGCATTGTCTTCGACGTTGCGGAGGTCAACCTCCCCTTCAACGCCATAATCGGCAGACCAACTTTGTATCTGTTCATGGCAGTAGCCCACTACGGCTACTTAGTTGTGAAAATGTCAACCCCGAGTAGCGTCCTCAAGATCCGCGGTGACCGCACCGGGGCTATCTCGGCGCTGGAAAAGCTCCAAGTGCTGGCAGCAGCACAGGAGGCCGCTTCCGGTCACGCTGAAGCTAGCCGGCCGCCTCCAAGCATGTGTCAGCGAGGGGTGACATATGCACCCCGTGTGCAGCCCTCGCATGGCGAGCACGTACGAGTTAAGGTCGCCCAAGTCGGTCCTGATATCGCCTAGACCACCTGAAGCGTCGGGGGTCTAGGAGGCAAATAGGAAGACGCGCCCGTCACCTTCCTCCGGGCCAATGTCGACGGGTTTTCCTGGCAACGTCAGAAATGCCCGGGATTCCCAGGGAGGTGATTGAGCACCAACTTAAGATCCATCCTGATGCCCGGCCGGTCCGACAGAAGCCTCGAACGCAATCCATCGAGCGGCAAGACTTCATCCGTGAAGAAATCAAAAGGCTGCTCGATGTTGGCTTCATCCGAGAGGTCCATCATCCACGATGGTCGGCCAACCGTGTTGTCTTCTCCAAGGCTGGCGGGGAAGCTACACATGTGCATCGACTACACCACCCTCAATAAGGCATGTCCGATGGATCCGTCCCCTCTCCTCTGTATAAACCAAATAGTCGATTCCACATCCCTCTCCTAGACACACACTCAGGTTTCCACGAGATACCTATGTCTAGGGAAGATGAAGAACATACCGCCTTCATCACAGTAGATGGTCTATACTGCTATGTGTCTGTCAAAGTGTTTTCCTGCAACAATTCCCCCGTTCTGCTCGGAAGCAGCCCGCGGAGGTTCTTTTTTCGGAGGGGCTAGTGGATCTCGAAGGTCGGAGCACAATGGCGAAGAAGGACACAAGGGTTTACGTGGTTCAGGCCGCTGGATCGTAATACCCTACATCCACGGGTGTGTTTGATGTATTGCTTGCACGTATGAGTTTGTGAGTCAGTCGGGGTTCAAAACCCATTGCCCGGAGGCTGCCTCGGTCCTTTTATAGCCCAAGGTCGGGGAAGTTACAAGGTAGCCTGGGGCCCGACTGGTGACCCCGCGTCTATCTGTCTCCTATACATGAGCTATAGGCATTTACAGCTATATGCATTGTCACTTTCGGTGGAGTTAACGCGCGCCGCCTGACACGTCGGGCGCCTCTGACCGGGTGGTTGGTGGTGATGAAGTCCCCGTCTTGTCGTCACGTCTCCTTGCTATGCTAGGCGGCTCTGCGCCGTTGGGCGGCACTGTTGTGCCGTCACGCCTCGCCGCCTTGTATTTCATCATAATGGTGCGCAAACGGTGGACGAAGGCGTGTGCCGTTCGCCATGCTTCTAGGGAAGGCGTGACCCTTGAATGCTCGGTCTGACAGCGTACCTTCCTCTTTACTCCTTGGCCATCCGCTTGTTGCTCATCGGTGTGACGTCCGGGCGGATGGCCCCTGGGACACGCGTCTCTACCGGAGCTGTCTTGCGGAGTAGCGGGTGGTCCGGAGCTGTTGGACAAGTGGCAGCACTGGAGCCCTCCCATGCTGGAGGTCGGGCCTGGGGCCACAGGACATGTGGCGCATCCAGAGCCTTCCTTGGGGGAAGGTACACCTGGAGTCGTTGCCCACGTGGCAGCACCGGAGCCCTCCCATGCTGGAGGTCGGGCCCGGAGCCGCAGGACACGTGGCACCTCCGGATCTCTCTATGGCGAAAGGTGTGGCTTGGAGGTTCTGGGCACATAGGATGGTGTACCGCTACCCAATCCATGGAACATAGAACATCTCCGTAAGTTCTATCCTTAGCGCAGCGGTAGGGTTTTATTTTCTTTGAAAGGGTGTCATAGTGTCTAGGAACAGCGCTTAGAACAGCTAATTCCCGAGGGAGTCCTGTCACTCTCGACATCTGGGATGGGTCGCTTCCTTCTAGTACGGCATGTTTCCTCCTATGAGAAAGAGCCTGAAGTGAGAAAGTTTTGCCTTGTTCTATACATCCTCCCTCTACAGTTTGTGCTTCCGCAGGCATATCAACTGTAAACGGGCAAGCCACATGCCCTTGGCCCTAAGGTCAGCCCTGGGGCTGCCACGTGCGCTTGAGTTCCAAGGCCGACGCGTGCCCTAGGCTCCAGTGCGAAGCCTCCCAGCTGAGGTGGAACCCGGAGCTGCCACGCATCACCCGGTTCAGAGCTTCCTCTCCGGTGAGGATAGTTCCCTTAAGTCCTTATGTCACCGAGGACCCGTAAGGAGTGGTAGCCGCACTGCCGGGGCGCCCTGGGTCCTTACGCTACTAAGGACCCATAGGAACAAGCTCGAGACATCGGCTAAGGGTGTGAAGTCTACATCGACAATACAAGACAAAGACAGACTTGAAACTAAGAAGCTTTCATTAATGATAGAGTCCTGGCATACAAAAAGGGTACGAGACGACTAAGGAACTCAACAGTTACAAGTCGAGCAATCTCCTGCTCCATGGCGTACTTGGTTGTCCCCCAAGCCAATCTCTGCGCAGAGACACGGTCACCTAGTATAAGACCAAGGACGGCAGCAACTCATGATGGACCGAGGCAAAAGTGACATCTAGTGTCGTGTGGGCTAAACACCATCTATGGCGGATTTTGTTGTCCACAACAGTACCTGGAGGAAGGCTTGACCACTCTGTATTTAACCTTTCTCCGGTGTCGGTAGGTAGCCCTTCTCCGGCGAGGTGCCTAGAGGACATGTCCCACACGACACTGGTGTAGGGACTCCCTGCGAGTCGAGGATCCTGTCCCCGATGGCCTCCCTTTCCATCGGCAAGCCATTAGGATGGCTTGTGCATCTATCCGGGACCGTCAAGAAGAGGGACGCCTCAGTGAGCCGCACCGAAGGCGCACACACACGAACATCGTGCAAAAGTGGACGAAGATGGCTGTCGATGTAAGAGCATCTGGTGGGCAAGAGTGCTGAGAAGCGGAAGCTTCGAGTGCGCAAGAGGAGAACAAAGGTCACATGGTGAGGGAGGGTGCCATCCAACATCGGAAGGACCCTTTTTATACACGACTGCCACCTCTCGCCGGGCAACAGGTGCTACGATTGGGCTTGCACCTCTGCACGTCATGGCTTATTCGCCTCCCCCAACGACAAGTTAGACTCAGGTCCACCCGTCACACACTGGGGGCTGAGCAGGTAACATCTCGGGAACGTCCGGCGGTTCTCGAGAAGAGCGGCTCGGTAGAACTGTGGCCACCAACCTATTGGATGTCGCAGTAAGTGCCCCAAGGCAACCCCTTGAGCACGTCGCCGCGAGTTATTCGTCTCTCCCAACGATGGGTAGGACATAGGTCAACCCGTCACACATTGGGGATTGGGCGAATAATGTCTAGGGAACGTCCGGTGGTTCCTAAGGTGAGCGGCGCGGTGGAACTGTGGCGACCAACCCATTGGTTACCGCAGTAAGTGCCCTGAGGTAATCCCTCGAGCACGTCGCCTTGGCACTCCCCCCCCCAATGATAGGTAGGGCCTAGGTCCACCGGTCAGACATCGAGGGCCAGGCGAGTAACATCTAGGGAACGATCTGGCGGTTCCCGAGTCGTGCAGCGCGATAGATCTGCAACCCATGGGCTACCGCAATAACTACCCCTGAGGCAACCCCTCGGGACGTGCACCCTTTTCATCTCCCGCTTACAACCACTTGTCTACTACGCAAAAGTCTCGCCACCGCTTCGGTTTCCAAAACGCGGGTTCAAAACCACCACGCATGAGAGATGGGGGATCCACCTGCGGGCTCAATGCCTCCCTGAAGATGGGCCCAGGGGCCACTGTCGGTATCCTGCACATCGGGTACCCCCACATAGTGGGAAAAAGATAGCGTGGGCCCTGCCTCCCCGCTGAGGCGGGCCCCAGCATAGGCCACGTGCCCTTAGCCCCATGGTCAGCTCTAGGGCTGCCACGTGCACATGAGCTCCGGAGCTGACACGTGCCCTGGGCTCCGGCCCGAGCCTCCCCGCTGAGGTGAGGTCCGGGGCTGCCACATGTCCCCTGGCTCCGAGCCGCCTCCCCGTTGAGGATGGCTCCGGTGCAGAAACGTGCCTTGGGCTCCGGCCCGAGCCTCCCCGCTGAGGACAGGTCTGGGGCTGCCACGTATCCCCTGGCTCCGAGCCACCTCCCTGCTGAGGACAGCCCTGGTGCAGACACGTGCCCTGGGCTCTGGTCTCAGCCTCTCCGCTGAGGTAAGGTCCGGAGCTACCACGTGTCCCCTGGCACCGGGTCCGTAGATAAGAGCTCCAGAGCCGCCACGTGCCCCACAATCCATCGTGGGCCGTGGGTTGACGAAGTAAAGAAGGAAATGCGCTGTCAGGCTTCACATTCAAGGTTCACGCCTTCCCCAGAAGCATGGCGCAACTGCACACGCCTCCGTACCTTGCCCGTTTGCCATTACGGTGACAAGACAGAACGACAAGGCGTGACAACAGTACAGTGCCGCCCAACGATACGAAGCCGCCCAAGCAGAGCGAGAATACGCGACGACAATACGACGTCTTCATCAGCACCTGACACACGGTCAAGGGCACTCAGCGCGCTTATCGAAGTGTTTTCCTGTGACACTTTCCCTGGTCTGCCCTGGAGCAGCCCGTGGAGGTTCTTTTTTAGGAGGGGCTAGTGGTTTCGAGCGTCGTAGCACGATAGCGAGTATGAACACAAGGATTTACGTGGTTCGGGCTGCCGGAGCGTAATACCCTACGTCCACGGTGTGATTGTTGTATTGCTTGCGCGTATGAGTGTGTGAGGTTGCTGAGTTGCGAGTCGGGATCTGGAGTGCGAACCCATTGCCCGGAGGCTGCCCCGATCCTTTATTAGCCTATGGTCGGGGCAGTTACAATGTGGCCCGAGGCCCGACAGCTGGCCCCGCGGCTGTGTGTACCCTATACATGAGCTAGGGCTTTTACAGCTACATGCAACGTCCCTGTCGGAGGAGTTAAGGCGAGCCGCCTAACACGCTGGGCGCCTCTGACCAGGTAGCCGGTGATGATGAAGTCCCCGTCTTGTCGCCGCGTCTTCTCACTTTGCTGAGCGGCTCTGTGCGTTGGGCGGCACTGTTCCACCGTCACTGTCAAAGTGTTCCGTCGACACTTCCCCCGGGCCTGCTTCAGGACAGCCCGGGGAAGTTCTTTTTCGGAGGGGCTAGTCCTCTCGGAGGGTCTCACGTTGGATGAAGGAGGATTGACACGAGGATTTTTACGTGGTTCGGGCCGCCGGAGCGTAAAACCCTACGTGACGAACTGAGTGTATAGTCGGGGTCGAAATGAGCCGAACCCCTTGTAACGTTGTCTACCCAAGCCTTTTATAGCTCAAAGCTCGGGCGGCTTACAAGGTGGGCCCCGGGGCCAGGTGGCCCCGGGGTGATTTCCTTCCATCTACCATGTCTTGAATGAATGCTGGTAGCTATCCTTTGGTGATGGCTTCTTGGTCTTCGTCCTGCTACCCTGCCCATGCCGCAAGCTAGGCGTAGTGGTTGATGATGGCAGGGACGGCAAGGCATGTCTTGTCGCTGTATTTATTGGTCTACAGCTTTTGACATGGGGCGCCTGTCTTGAATGTGACTGGTCATAGTGTGATGTGGACATCACTCCTGCAGATATACACAACACTCACATGGTAGACATGCAAGGTCCAATTACTAGAGCTCGAGCACGAAAATTGAATTTAGAGGTGAGATCTGTGGCGGACCGGAATCCGCTCATCCAGGATCGCAGAGGGTGGTGCCGCGCGATGCGACACCCGACAGCACACGTCATAAGAACGCAATATATTACATGGGAAAACAGCTGAAACTGTACCAACAGGTACAAACTTCAGTTACAACTATTGTTCTATTACACAGCGGAAGACTACACTATACAACTCACGCCCGCCTATTTAGCAAAAGTCGGTTGCCCAGCCCTAGGGCAACCCACACTAGCTGCACTCCTCAGCTCAGCGCGGCGTGTACGGCTCCCACTCAGCCGTGGTCCCCGACGGAGGGTAACCCTCGCCGGTGGACTCGTACTCCGAGTCCGTGGGTGGCTCCTCACCTGAAAAACACTTAAGCAGCAACCGTGAGCACAAAGGCTCAGCAAGGCTTAACCGACTCACCTAAGCATGAAACTCTACATGAGGTGTACAATGGACATAGGATAGTAACATTTCAGCAAAACGACACGCCTACAAGTTCATCCTTAGTTCATCTTTTAGCAACAAGTTAACAGTTCATGAAATCTGAAATTTAGTAAGCAGTATTTGGTGGCACACATGTAGCAATACAATTATATCAATCAGCATCATTGAATCAACATATTTCGTCCATTAGTCTATGTTACGACGCAGTGAACAAGCGGTACTCGTCACCGCGAGGGACGGCGAATCGACTCGATATACACCTGCAGGGAAAACCCAAAGAGCACGTCACGTACGCCCACCCGTGGAGCTGCACAGCACGCTCACTCGATGTCGTACGGGACAACCTTTCACCCAACAGCCCAAACGTCAAACCGGTCGCACCGAAACGAGCAGGAGGTTCCCCACACGGAGCATCTCTCTATGCCCGTTGGCAGATTTCCACCTTGCTGCCCTCAACCTACACCTATAAATCGGTGTGCTATGCCTCGACGCCCGGAGGTTTAGGCTACATCGGTTTATCGGGGCCCATATATCCGATATGCCTTCGGTACGTTCAATACTTGTTCAGCAGGGCCGCACACGGATCGGTCCTCAATCGACACGGGCAGGGCTGCGCCCACAAGACTCTCTCTTGCTGCGCCCTAGCCCCTGCCTAGTCTCATTTTCATTACTAAAGTGATCTCACATCACTCAACCGAACCCGTGTGTCCCCAGCCTATCTCTCGAGTAGATTCCAACTACTCGACTTGTACCGAAGTCCTATGACTCATTAAGCATAGCCTGTCTACTCGAGGTCCTTGACACTACCCTCACTCTTTTAGGAACCTTTGGTTATGCAAGTGGGGTTTCATTCATTCTATACCTAATGCACATACATACTTCATATGACACATGTAAACAAAGTAAAGCTCTTAAAAAGGGTTAATGCAAACCGGGGCTTGCCTTGTTGCTGCTGGTCAGGAGTTAAGTCTTCGTCCGGAAGAAGGAAGTCCAGCACTTCCGGAGTCTCTTCTTCAACGGCTACACGTTAATGAAATACTATATGTTAATTTAGATGCAAATGTGAGTCCTAGAGTAAGACTTCTACTATTAGTTCTAATAACCAGCCTCTAACACCTGGAACTTTGTTTAAGAATTTAAAGATGAACTGGTGTTGGTGGTTTGGCTTGGACTTAGTCACATGGTTACATGCTAAGTAGTTTTCCCTCCTTTTCCACATTAATCCCTTAAGTGGTTAAACAGGACAGGGGTGATCTAGAGCTCCAATGGAGCTGAGAATTTTTGTGTGAATTCCTTGTCACAAGAAAACTCTCTGGACCAAACCTTAGCACTTTTCATGGAGTGGTTTTCTCAGAATAATTTTCTTAGCAAATAAGCAAGGAGGAATTAATTCTGAGGTCAGACCCCTGTTCATACCCAACTTAGTGAACTACAATTTCAATTATAGCTCCTAGAGTTTGCATGAATTTTCCTAGCATTTTTGGAGTTAAGGTTTGCCCAGAATTGAATTTCCAAGTTTTAGAAATTCTCTGAAAATGTTTCTGCATTCAAATGAACACAGCACCTTCCAATTTGAATTCCTCTGACCAAATCAACTCCAAATGGTATGAAACTTTTACAGGGGTTTACTAATGTCCTAAAGAACATTCTGGAAAATTTGGGGATTTTTGGATGAACCAAACTCCCTCTAAAATTCTTTTGCTGAAAAGCTTTAAAGAATTTTCCAGAATTAAATAAAGGGTTTCATACAAATTGGGTTCTACATTTGGATAGTACTCTATCAGAGGAATCCAACGAAATTTGTTTCACAATTTTTGGATTCTCCTACCCAAAGTTGTAGCTATTCAAAGTTTGAACTAAAAACTGAAATCCCCCAAAATGTTCAAATACTGGCTGTGGGTCCGGGGACAGGTGTCACGCGTCGGGGCAAGCCACACGAGGCTACAGGTTATTTCCCGCGCCTCCACACCAGATCCCTGCGCCACAGCTGATCAAATATTTGAAAAACCGTCGCTGACGGGCAGGACCCACCGGGTCGTCTTCTACCTCCGGCCACCCGCGCCTGCGCGCCGCCGGGCTCGTCGGAGTTCGACGGATTCCGGCCTCCCGGCCATCCCCCGAGCTCTCCCTCGCCGCTAGGGCCTAATTTCCCGTGCTGAACACGATGGAACACTCTTCCCCGGTCGGCGATGGCTCTAACCTAGCTGGCCACGGTGCGGCGGCTCTGGACCGGTTCGGCAACGTCGCCCGGTCACCCTATCCTGCCCAGACCTCGGTGGAACGGCGCTACAGCACCAGTGGACCAAAGGGATGCTCGACCTAGCCTCAAAACTGCTCGGGACCGGCGGCTAATGGTGTCTCACCGTGCACCCGAAACCTCCTCCGCGTTTGAGGTCGGAAATTCTGGATTTCATGCGGTCTACGTGCATATTTCCAACTAGGGTTGTGAAGGACTACTGATCGCCGGTTAGTGGCGGTCCTGTGTGCAAGGTTTCACGGCCTAAGAATGAGAGGGACGATCGAATTTGGTATTACCGTATCAGAAGGTCGGATGGTGCCCGACGGCGATCTTTTCCCAAATTCGAGCCTGGTAGATCATCTCATGGCTTGAGCCTCGGGGACGAGCATCAGGGGCTCCCAGCGCATCCGAGGGTGCTCTAGCTCGGGCCTGAGAAGCTCTGGGTGGGTCTGTCCACGTGAGACCAGCTCCGGTCCTCCGCCGGACAGCTCTGTTTTCTCGGTGCCGTTTGCCGAATTGTGCGCGTCACAGGCTAGGGCCTTTGGGGTTGCGGGGCTGGTGTGGTAGAGCAGGCACAGGCGCTGCTTTTCTGTACTGCCGGTGCGCACAACCGAGGTTTGGTTGAGGCCGGCGATCGGGGAGAAAGGAGTGCGGCGGTGAGCGCCGATTGCTGTTTGCGCGTGGGAAGAACAGCTAGCGCGCGATCAAAGCGAAGATGGCAACGTGCTGCAGCCGGTTTCCGGGGTAAGGAGCAGGCCAGCGCGAAATGGGAGCAGGAGGTGGAGCCTCGGTCGACGGGGGCGGCCGCTCGGTGTCGCCCCGGGGTTACACCTCGGTGGAGTGAAGACCAGAGAGAAACTTAAGTGTTAAGTATACTCATTCCTATGACATGTGGGCCCCACAACTCAGTACCTCTTTTCCTCAAAATATCTCCAAAGTTTGACAATTATCCAACCCAATTGTTTGAAAATTGGAAACTGAGCTCATTTGACAAGTTTGGACAAATTCCATGCAAATTCAAATATTCATTTGAATTCTTTGCACATTTGACTTCCTTTGGAAAAATGGGCAGCAAGACTTTTCAAAAATTAATGAAACTTTGCCTCCCCACTAATTTGGACCTAAGGAATCCAAATATGCCACTTGATCCTTGTGTTAGCTGCTGCAAACAATAGTTTGGACACAACAGTTTTGAATTCCTCATTGTGTGATCATATGTGTATAAACCCTACTTTGTGAAAGTGAAGACTCTCCCCTCTAATCACTCTTTTGATGGAGGTTACATGCTTTTCACAACATTTCCTAAGGTGTCCACAATGAAAATTGTGGTGTTGTGAGATGAAGAAAAGTTTTTTACAAGTCCCTTTTCTTGGGCTTTTACATCCCTCCCCCCTTAAAAGAATCTCGTCCCGAGATTATAAAAGAAGAGATAGCGATGTAATAGGGACTTACCCGTGTTGAGAAGCCAATAACTCCGGGTAATTTGAGCGAAGGAACTCCTCGCTCTCCCACGTCGCTTCCTCGGCGGTGTGGTTACTCCAGAGTATTTTGTAGAACCACAACGTTCTGCTACGCGTGGTCCTGGCTTTCTCATCAAGAATTCCCACCGGATATTCATCATATGCTAAATCCGGCTTCAGCTCGCCGATGTCTTCGGTAGGAACAGCAGTTGTATGCTTCAAGCATTTTCGCAGTTGCGAAACATGGAAAATATCATGGACACCAGCCAGAGATGCCGGTAGCTCCAATCGATACGCTGCTGGTCCACACTTCTCGGTGATAGCGTAGGGTCCAATGAAACGGGGAGCGAGCTTCCCCTTCACACCGAATCGGTGCACGCCCTTCATTGGAGACACGCGGAGGTACACGTGTTCCCCAACGTCAAAGTGCAACGGCCTACGCCTCTTATCAGCGTAGCTCTTCTGTCGGGATTGAGCGGCCTTCAAATTGGCTTGAATTGTCCGAACGCGCTCCTCGGCGTCGTTCACCACATCAACCCCGAATGTGACCCTTTCACCGGACTCGCACCAATTTAATGGGGTGCGGCATTTACGACCGTAGAGAGCTTCATAGGGTGCCATTTTGATACTCGCCTGATAACCGTTGTTGTACGAGAATTCCGCCAATGGTAGGTGATCATCCCAGTTCCTACCATGGTGGATGGCACATGCTCTCAACATGTCTTCCAGGACTTGATTCACCCTTTCTGTCTGACCATCTGTCTGAGGGTGATAGGCGGAGCTCCTGATCAACTTAGTACCCAATGCAGCGTGTAGCTGCTCCCAAAAGCGAGATACAAATAATGCACCTCGATCTGAGACAATGGTCTTGGGTATCCCGTATAGGCATAGAATCTTTGCTATGTATAGCTCCGCATATTTGCCGGCATTGTAACGTGTATTCACCGGAATGAAGTGAGCCGTCTTGGTTAACCGATCAACGATTACCCATATGGAATCATGCTTGTTGGCTGTTAGGGGTAATCCCACAATGAAATCCATGCTCACATCTTCCCATTTCTATGCCGGGATCTTCAGGGGTTGCAACAGCCCTGATTTCTTCATGTGATCAGCTTTCACTCGTCTACACGTATCGCACTCGGATACGTACTTAGCTACCTCCCGCTTCATCCGTGTCCACCAAAATTTCTTTTTCAAATCTTGGTACATTTTGTTGCTGCCCGGATGAATGGAGTATTTGGACAAGTGAGCTTCATCGAGGATCTTTTTCCTCAACTCCATATCTCGGGGTACGACTATGCGGTCATTGAACCACAGCGTCCCCTCATCATCCTTCCGGAAACATTTAATTTCTCCATTGTCTATCCGTCTCCGGAGATGTGCCATGCCTTTATCCGTTTTCTGAGCTGCAATGATGTCCTCCCTAATAGTAGGGATGAGGGCAAGGTTGTACAGCGATCCATAAGGAACCAAGTATAAACTTGGCTCTTCCTCCTCCACCGGTGTAATGGTGAGGTGATGGACATGTGATTTCCGACTCAGCGCGTCGGCAACCACATTCGCCTTGCCGGGGTGGTAATGGATCTCAATCTCATAATCTTTGATCAGTTCTAACCATCTCCTCTGCCTCATGTTCAGCTCCTTCTGGGTGAAAATGTATTTCAAGCTCTTGTGGTCGGTGTAGAGATGCACCAAGTTCCCCAGGAGATAGTGCCTCCACATTTTCAGTGCCAACACCACGGCAGCAAGTTCAAGATCGTGGGTCGGGTAGTGCTGCTCATGGTTCCGAAGTTGGCGTGAGCCATAAGCGACCACACGTCCTTCCTGCATCAACACGCAGCCGAGCCCAATACCGGACGCGTCACAATACACGTCGAAGGGCTTTGTTGTATCCGGCTGAGCTAATACCGGGGCTGTTGTGAGATGCTTCACCAGTGTTCAGAACGCTCCTTCACACGCCGTGTTCCAAACATATTTTGTCCCTTTCTTCAGCAGCTCTGTCATCGGCTTAGCGAGCTTGGAGAAGCTTGGAATGAATCTCCGGTAGTATCCCGCTAACCCGAGGAAGCTTCTGACTTCATGAACTGAAGTGGGAGCTTTCCATTTCAACACTTGCTCTATTTTACTTGGGTCAACCGCAATGCCTTCAGCTGAGACGATATGTCCCAAGAATGGCACTTGGCTGATCCAAAATTCGCATTTGCTGAACTTGGCGTAGAGCTTGTGGTCTCGCAATCGTTGAAGAACGATCCGTAAGTGTTCGGCATGCTCGGCTTCTGTCTTGGAGTAAACCAAGATATCGTCGATGAACACTACCACAAACTTGTCCAGCTCCGGCATGAACACCGAGTTCATGAGATACATGAAATGGGCTGGAGCATTTGTGAGACCAAAAGACATGACGAGATATTCGTATAAGCCGTATCTCGTCGAGAATGCCGTCTTCGGGATATCCTCCGCCCGGATCTTGATCTGGTGATATCCAGAGCGAAGGTCCATCTTTGAGAATACACTTGCCCCCACCAGTTGATCAAACAAGATGTCAATACGGGGCAGTGGGTATTTATTCTTGATGGTGACGGCATTGAGCGGCCGGTAATCCACACACAGCCTCAGGGTTTCATCCTTCTTCTTTACAAATAGCGCCGAGCATCCCCAAGGCGATGAACTCGGCCTAATGAAACCCTTGCTCAACAGATCATTGAGCTGTTCTTTCAGTTCAGCCAGCTCATTCGGAGCCATCTTGTATGGTCTCCGTGAGATGGGCGTAGTCCCGGGTGCAAGTTCAATCTTGAACTCGACATCCCGCTCAGGTGGCATGCCCGGAAGATCGTCCGGGAACACGTCGGGATACTCCCGGACTACGGGGATGTCTTCTAACTTGAGGACTTCAGCATTATTAATTGCTAAAACTTCCCGGACTGGCGTGTCTAACACCATGGAATGCGGACGGTGGAATGGAGAATTTAAGTGAACCGTCCGTGTCCGAGTCTCTAGGACAGCGCCATGGTATTGCAGCCATGACATCCCTAAGATTGCATCAATCTTTTGTCCCATAAGGATTATCAAGGTGGTGGGATATAGCTTCCCACCTAAGCACAGAGGTGCCTTTGGAATCATCATATTAGCTGAAATCTTCCCTCCCGGTGAGCATATCATATAAGTGCAGTCGGTTGGGAAGACTTGCAATTGATGTTTAGCCACATAGGATGCACTTATAAAGCTGTGGGTTGCACCAGAATCAAATAATATGACGATGGCTTGATTGTTGAGAGTAAACGTACCCGCCAGCACGTTGTCTCCCTCTAGGGCGTCCTCACTGTCGAGGTTGCGGACACCCCCAGTCCGCTGACCAACCTTCTTCACCGGAGGTCGGCCTCGAGCACCGCCCTGGAACTGGGCTTGCCCGCTGCTCTGCTGCCCCTGGGGACAGTCCTTCGCAAAGTGGCCCGCCTGGCCACACGTGAAGCAGGTGAAACGGGGCGGTCCCCCGCTGATCGGTGGACGGAAACCCGGGGCGCGTTGCGGCGGTGGAAACGCCCGGGGTACCGTCTGCTGTTGCTGTCTTGGTGGTGGCATCGGCGGACGGAACGGAGGTGCCTGAAAGGGACGTCCTCCGAACCGTTGCGGTCGCGCCGGTGGTTGCCACTGCTGCCCGGATGGTGTCCGATACACCATACGGTACTTCTGGGGAGCGCCACTCCCACCGCTGCTAGGTGGAGCGCTACGCTTCCTCTGCTCAGCTGCTAACTCCCGCTAGCGTCCTCTTGCATGATGGCGGCATTGACTAGGTCGTTGAATGTGCCGCGGTTCCATTGTACGAGGTGGGTCTTCATTTCGGGATGTAACCCCCGATAGAAGTGCTCCCTCTTCTTCTCCTCCGTGGAGATGTAGTCTGACGCATACTGCGCCAGATGGTTGAAGGCACGGGAGTAGTCGTGGGCACTCCTCCCGCCCTGCTTCAGTTCCAAAAATTCTTGGAACTTTCTCTTCATTATTCCGGGAGGGATGTGATAGGCGCGGAACGCCTCCCGGAACTCTTGCCATTCCACGGCATGGCCAGCCGGTCGTGAGGCGACATAATTCGCCCACCACGCACCAGCGGCACCGTGGAGCTGCTGCGCTGCGAACAGTGTCTTCTGCCGCTCCGTACACGGGAGCAGCCCGAACTTGGACTCGATAGTCCGCAGCCAGTTGTCCGCCTCCAGTGGTTCTTCAGCTTCGGTGAACACTGGAGGGTGCGTACTCATGAAATCCGAGTACGACACTTCGCGGGGCTCACGAGGCCCTCGCTCTTGACGTCCTCCCGCCTGGGACGTATTCTGCACGATCGTGCGGAGCAGGTCGGTCTGCTCCTCACGACCTCCCACCAATGCCGCTATCACATCCGCTAGAGTAAGCGGAGGCGGCGGTGGTGGCTGCTGCTGCGGGGTGCTGTCGTAGGCCGGTGGCTGGGAGTCATCGCCTCCCCCTTGGCTAGAGCCACCTACCTCGTGCGTGGTCCTAGTGCGAACCATCTGCAATCATACGACAATAACATCAGTTCCGCAACACTTGCATGCAGTTCCATTACGATGGGCGTAAAAATATTATGACAACAAAAACATGCGATATATCTCGTAAGCAGATAATGTAATAACTTTGCACAAGCTACACTATTACCAGACCAAACACCAGCTAGTTTAATCCAACTTGATGAACCTCCACTCTGGAAGCTCAACATAACTAGGTTTGGTCACTACGAGACATTACTATCGCGTTGTCATCACATATCACACCCTTAGGGTACAACACCCTCTCCAATGAGCTCAACTGTCATTCTTCTGTCAGACTGACCAGTTTCTACCTATCCCCAGTTTTGATCTGGTTCTGTGCATTTTCATGACTCAAGTTGAATACCAAAGTTAAAGTTAACTTTAGTATCTTTTCAACAAGTATGCATTTGCCCCCGGATCAGATTTGGCTAAAAAGTTATGCTAATTCAAAGTCAGCAGAATTTCTGGAAGAATTTTAACAGCACCTCCCTTGGAAGTGGCTGTCTCCAACCCTAATTTCCCCTAATTTCTGTGCTGAAACTTCAGAAACTTTGAATTGCAAAGATGTCACACATCTTCTACTCCTTCTAAGCGTGTATTATATGACAATTTTTAGATTTTTCTACTGGGAGTTATATTTGAAAAACAGATTAGTTCCGAGGATGTTTTACTCTGCCCTGGTTTTGGACAGTTTACATTTCTCTGGGCTTTTAACCATCTTAAGGTGAGTTTCAGCTCTGGAAGTCTACAACCAAGTTGTAGGGTACTTCAATACCTTTCCAGAACTATCTAGCCACCTCTCTCGGCTAAAAGACCTGTGACTTATGCCCTGTTGAGGATCAGCAAACTTGCTGTCCCAAAACCGAGCACTCTGTTTTTCAGTCTTTTTGGAACTACACTCATCCCTATCCCATTCTTATACCCAACCAGGGTCCTAACTGTTGAACCTATAGATTTTAATTCTTCGTTATCATTATACTCATGCATATGCCTACAATATCTCGGTACTACGTTCCTCACAAAAGAAAATCCTAACCGGATCATACCGGCATATACGTCTCGAGTGTGGCACTAAACGGTCTCTCGCACACGTTTTCTACACGGATACATACGTGGTTAGTACCTGCAGAAGACCACACAATGATGGTGCACTCAAAGTTTGTTCATTTCAGGCAGTTCCATATCTAAAAGTAAATACAAATGCCCGTATCATTGTCATACGGCCGTCCTTGAGCTAAGTCACATCTCAAGGCACGTGATCGTGTTTCAACACCACACGACGGGGAACCCGAGTATGTCATGAACGGGTCGTCACGGTTGGGAATGTTATCAACCCAACAGATACCACCTACTGCCCTGCAGGGCACGCCGATGGCAAGCGCTGCGTATGTCCTCCTGGGCTATTTCCAGACGAACACACTCTCGCGTTACTGACCACGCGATGGGGTCTCCACTTACTTGCCTAATGCACGCTAGGGATCAGCGTTTCATATGAACTCAGGGACATGAAGAGTCCAAGAGGTTCATATTGACATCTCACACCAAGCTGTGAGATCAATCCCTGAACCACGTTCCTCGTCAGGGAGAGCTAACCGAAATTGAACCGCTTTCGGTGGCGTTCCTTACCATACTTACCAGAGCGTAGGTGCGTCGTTACATAATTGAAATTCAGAATTATAACACATAAGTTAGTCTTTGCCACTTTAAGTAACTATGCTAATATAGTCCTTACTTGGGCAACTACCGATTCCTCACC
This sequence comes from Neostapfia colusana, assembly GCA_030760725.1. Taxonomy (NCBI): domain Eukaryota; kingdom Viridiplantae; phylum Streptophyta; class Magnoliopsida; order Poales; family Poaceae; genus Neostapfia; species Neostapfia colusana. The sequence goes on along the minus strand of JASWHV010000010.1, from coordinate 538,970 downwards.
GTATACCTAAGTTTTTCCCATAATGCAGTCCTTAAGTACTGTGCTATCCCCACTGCAGCTCTGATACCAAGGCTGTGGCGGACCGGAATCCGCTCATCCAGGATCGCAGAGGGTGGTGCCGCGCGATGCGACACCCGACAGCACACGTCATAAGAACGCAATATATTACATGGGAAAACAGCTGAAACTGTACCAACAGGTACAAACTTCAGTTACAACTATTGTTCTATTACACAGCGGAAGACTACACTATACAACTCACGCCCGCCTATTTAGCAAAAGTCGGTTGCCCAGCCCTAGGGCAACCCACACTAGCTGCACTCCTCAGCTCAGCGCGGCGTGTACGGCTCCCACTCAGCCGTGGTCCCCGACGGAGGGTAACCCTCGCCGGTGGACTCGTACTCCGAGTCCGTGGGTGGCTCCTCACCTGAAAAACACTTAAGCAGCAACCGTGAGCACAAAGGCTCAGCAAGGCTTAACCGACTCACCTAAGCATGAAACTCTACATGAGGTGTACAATGGACATAGGATAGTAACATTTCAGCAAAACGACACGCCTACAAGTTCATCCTTAGTTCATCTTTTAGCAACAAGTTAACAGTTCATGAAATCTGAAATTTAGTAAGCAGTATTTGGTGGCACACATGTAGCAATACAATTATATCAATCAGCATCATTGAATCAACATATTTCGTCCATTAGTCTATGTTACGACGCAGTGAACAAGCGGTACTCGTCACCGCGAGGGACGGCGAATCGACTCGATATACACCTGCAGGGAAAACCCAAAGAGCACGTCACGTACGCCCACCCGTGGAGCTGCACAGCACGCTCACTCGATGTCGTACGGGACAACCTTTCACCCAACAGCCCAAACGTCAAACCGGTCGCACCGAAACGAGCAGGAGGTTCCCCACACGGAGCATCTCTCTATGCCCGTTGGCAGATTTCCACCTTGCTGCCCTCAACCTACACCTATAAATCGGTGTGCTATGCCTCGACGCCCGGAGGTTTAGGCTACATCGGTTTATCGGGGCCCATATATCCGATATGCCTTCGGTACGTTCAATACTTGTTCAGCAGGGCCGCACACGGATCGGTCCTCAATCGACACGGGCAGGGCTGCGCCCACAAGACTCTCTCTTGCTGCGCCCTAGCCCCTGCCTAGTCTCATTTTCATTACTAAAGTGATCTCACATCACTCAACCGAACCCGTGTGTCCCCAGCCTATCTCGCGAGTAGATTCCAACTACTCGACTTGTACCGAAGTCCTATGACTCATTAAGCATAGCCTGTCTACTCGAGGTCCTTGACACTACCCTCACTCTTTTAGGAACCTTTGGTTATGCAAGTGGGGTTTCATTCATTCTATACCTAATGCACATACATACTTCATATGACACATGTAAACAAAGTAAAGCTCTTAAAAAGGGTTAATGCAAACCGGGGCTTGCCTTGTTGCTGCTGGTCAGGAGTTAAGTCTTCGTCCGGAAGAAGGAAGTCCAGCACTTCCGGAGTCTCTTCTTCAACGGCTACACGTTAATGAAATACTATATGTTAATTTAGATGCAAATGTGAGTCCTAGAGTAAGACTTCTACTATTAGTTCTAATAACCAGCCTCTAACACCTGGAACTTTGTTTAAGAATTTAAAGATGAACTGGTGTTGGTGGTTTGGCTTGGACTTAGTCACATGGTTACATGCTAAGTAGTTTTCCCTCCTTTTCCACATTAATCCCTTAAGTGGTTAAACAGGACAGGGGTGATCTAGAGCTCCAATGGAGCTGAGAATTTTTGTGTGAATTCCTTGTCACAAGAAAACTCTCTGGACCAAACCTTAGCACTTTTCATGGAGTGGTTTGCTCAGAATAATTTTCTTAGCAAATAAGCAAGGAGGAATTAATTCTGAGGTCAGACCCCTGTTCATACCCAACTTAGTGAACTACAATTTCAATTATAGCTCCTAGAGTTTGCATGAATTTTCCTAGCATTTTTGGAGTTAAGGTTTGCCCAGAATTGAATTTCCAAGTTTTAGAAATTCTCTGAAAATGTTTCTGCATTCAAATGAACACAGCACCTTCCAATTTGAATTCCTCTGACCAAATCAACTCCAAATGGTATGAAACTTTTACAGGGGTTTACTAATGTCCTAAAGAACATTCTGGAAAATTTGGGGATTTTTGGATGAACCAAACTCCCTCTAAAATTCTTTTGCTGAAAAGCTTTAAAGAATTTTCCAGAATTAAACAAAGGGTTTCATACAAATTGGGTTCTACATTTGGATAGTACTCTATCAGAGGAATCCAACGAAATTTGTTTCACAATTTTTGGATTCTCCTACCCAAAGTTGTAGCTATTCATAGTTTGAACTAAAAACTGAAATTCCCCAAAATGTTCAAATACTGGCTGTGGGTCCGGGGACAGGTGTCACGCGTCGGGGCAAGCCACACGAGGCTACAGGTTATTTCCCGCGCCTCCACACCAGATCCCTGCGCCACAGCTGATCAAATATTTGAAAAACCGTCGCTGACGGGCGGGACCCACCGGGTCGTCTTCTACCTCCGGCCACCCGCGCCTGCGCGCCGCCGGGCTCGTCGGAGTTCGACGGATTCCGGCCTCCCGGCCATCCCCCGAGCTCTCCCTCGCCGCTAGGGCCTAATTTCCCGTGCTGAACACGATGGAACACTCTTCCCCGGTCGGCGATGGCTCTAACCAAGCTGGCCACGGTGCGGCGGCTCTGGACCGGTTCGGCAACGTCGCCCGGTCACCCTAGCCTGCCCAGACCTCGGTGGAACGGCGCTACAGCACCAGTGGACCAAAGGGATGCTCGACCTAGCCTCAAAACTGCTCGGGACCGGCGGCTAATGGTGTCTCACCGTGCACCCGAAACCTCCTCCGCGTTTGAGGTCGGAAATTCTGGATTTCATGCGGTCTACGTGCATATTTCCAACTAGGGTTGTGAAGGACTACTGATCGCCGATTAGTGGCGGTCCTGTGTGCAAGGTTTCACGGCCTAAGAACGAGAGGGACGATCGAATTCGGTATTACCGTATCAGAAGGTCGGATGGTGCCCGACGGCGATCTTTTCCCAAATTCGAGCCTGGTAGATCATCTCATGGCTTGAGCCTCGGGGACGAGCATCAGGGGCTCCCAGCGCATCCGAGGGTGCTCTAGCTCGGGCCTGAGAAGCTCTGGGTGCGTCTCTCCACGTGAGACCAGCTCCGGTCCTCCGCCGGACAGCTCTGTTTTCTCGGTGCCGTTTGCCGAATTGTGCGCGTCACAGGCTAGGGCCTTTGGGGTTGCGGGGCTGGTGTGGTAGAGCAGGCACAGGCGCTGCTTTTCTGTACTGCCGGTGCGCACAACCGAGGTTTGGTTGAGGCCGGCGATCGGGGAGAAAGGAGTGCGGCGGTGAGCGCCGATTGCTGTTTGCGTGTGGGAAGAACAGCTAGCGCGCGATCAAAGCGAAGATGGCAACGTGCTGCAGCCGGTTTCCGGGGTAAGGAGCAGGCCAGCGCGAAATGGGAGCAGGAGGTGGAGCCTCGGTCGACGGGGGCGGCCGCTCGGTGTCGCCCCGGGGTTACACCTCGGTGGAGTGAAGACCAGAGAGAAACTTAAGTGTTAAGTATACTCATTCCTATGACATGTGGGCCCCACAACTCAGTACCTCTTTTCCTCAAAATATCTCCAAAGTTTGACAATTATCCAACCCAATTGTTTGAAAATTGGAAACTGAGCTCATTTGACAAGTTTGGACAAATTCCATGCAAATTCAAATATTCATTTGAATTCTTTGCACATTTGACTTCCTTTGGAAAAATGGGCAGCAAGACTTTTCAAAAATTAATGAAACTTTGCCTCCCCACTAATTTGGACCTAAGGAATCCAAATATGCCACTTGATCCTTGTGTTAGCTGCTGCAAACAATAGTTTGGACACAACAGTTTTGAATTCCTCATTGTGTGATCATATGTGTATAAACCCTACTTTGTGAAAGTGAAGACTCTCCCCTCTAATCACTCTTTTGATGGAGGTTACATGCTTTTCACAACATTTCCTAAGGTGTCCACAATGAAAATTGTGGTGTTGTGAGATGAAGAAAAGTTTTTTACAAGTCCCTTTTCTTGGGCTTTTACAAGCTCGTTCCTGAACAATTCTTTATATGTGAATTTTGAGAGTATGTTGCTACCTAATGGATTTATTATGATTAGGAACCATGGAGAGGACATGGAGATACATGGAGAGGGGTTTGGAGGCGTGGAGGGCCAGAAAATACACCAACAAGAAGTTAGAGACCGAGCCCAACTCAAACTCGAGTCCAACTCGGGCCAAGAAGCAGTCCACCTTAAAATGGATGCACAGGAGGCATACGGACTCCGTTTTTGACGTTCTACATATGCACAGAAAGCTGAGAGGATAAACTTTCCAATGGAACTGGCCCCACGTCAAAATTCACTCGGAGTAGACGGGAAACTTCGAAACAATATAAAGTTTAGAGTCTGTCAGGGTGTTGCATCACCTAGTTGGGTCATTGGGCCTTGTATCGAGTCCAAGTCCATTATGTACGTGTCTTAGGGTTAGGTCACGACCCCAGCACCCCCCTGGTCATCCTCCACCTCCTTTACACCCCCTTGCCGCCGTCACAAACAGCTGGGTTTTGCTTAGTTACAATCTGTCATTGAACAGTTCGCCGATCATCGGTTGTGAGACCCCAAATTCGTGATCAATTCAGTTTTGATTGCAAATTCTCTGTTCTTGCTTGTGTTCTTGATTGCAATTGCAGGGATAAGCCTTCGTGGTGAGGTCATTCATGTGACACGGGTGATAACCAACGGAGCAGTGGTGTAGTGATTGCGGGGTTTCGTTCGTTCGGAGCCTTGGATCATCAACGTCGAGATCTCCACCCAATCAAGTTTACCCTACCTCTCGGAAGATCGAGACTCATCCTCCTATCATAGTGCCTCCTGACAGGCGTGCGCCACGCCTCCGCGTCTTGGGAAGGTGCGGGTCTTGAATGCCTTGTACAGACAATGCATGGCGTGCCTTTACTCCTGCTGTCTACCGCGTCGGGGCGGGCAGCACGGCTCGTGGCCACGTGGCAGGCTCGGAGCTATGCTCTGAGGAGAGGGGAGCTCTGGCCCTACTGGACACGTGGCGCCTTCTGAGCTCGCCCCTGCGGAGGGGCGAGGTCCGGCTCACCTATCCACGTGGCAGGCCCGGAGCTATCCTCTGAGGAGAGGGGAGCTCCGGCCCTATTGGACACGTGGCGCCTTCGGAGCTCGCCCCTGGGAGGGGCGAGGTCCGGCTCACCTGGCCACGTGGCAGGCCCGAAGCTATCCTCTAAGGAGAGGGGAGCTCCGGCCCTACTGGACACATGGCGCCTTTGGAGCTCGCCCCTACGGAGGGGGCGAGGTCCGGCTCACCTGGCCACGTGGCAGACCCGAAGCTATCCTTTGAGGAGAGGGGAGCTCCGGCCCAACTGGACACGTGGCGCCTTCGGAGCTCGCCCCTGCGGAGGGGGGGAGGTCCGGCTCTCCTGGCCACGTGGCAGGCACGGAGCTATCCTCTGAGGAGAGGGGAGCTCTGGCCCTACTGGTCACGTGGCACCTTCAGACCCCGCCCCTGCGGAGGGGGCGAGGTCCTTAGGTGGTTTTCTTTTGTGCGTGGGGGTACCCGGTATTGAGGGTACCGACAGTGGCCCCCGGGCCCATCTCGGGGTAGATGACGATCCCGGGGTGAGGCCTTCTCCTTGTCTACTCCACATACTTTCTTGTCTTGAGTGCTCCCTATGCTTGTAGGGTCTTCCCCTCTTTGGAGCTCAGCCCTGCGGAGGGGATGAGGTCCGGCATCGGAGCTCGCCTCTGAGGAGAGGGAGAAGTCCGGCTTCGGCGTTCACCCATGCGGAGGGGGTGATGGCCGGCTTCGGAGGTCACCCCTATCGGGGGGGGGGGGGGGGGGTGAGGTCCGGCATCGGAGCTCAAGCCTGAGAGGCGCGTGAGGTCCGGCATCGGGGCTTGCCTCTGAGAAGAGAGCGAGGGCCGGCATCGAGGCTTGCCTTTGAGAAGAGAGCGAGGGTCAGCATTGGAGCTCAGCCCTGCTGTGGGGCGTGAAATCCGGCATTAGGGCTCGCCTCTGAGGGGAGGTCAAGGGCTGTCATCGGAGCTCAGCCCTGCTGTGGGGCGTGAGGTCCGGCATCAGGGCTCGCCTCTAAGGAGAGGGCGAGGGCTGGCATCGGAGCTCAGCCCTGCTGTGGCGCGTGAGGTCCGGCATCAGGGCTCGCCTCCGAGGAGAGGGCGAGGGCTGACATCGGAGCTCTGCCCTGCAGGGGGCGCAAAGTCCGGCATCAGAGTTCACCCCTGTGGAGGGGGTGAAGTCTGGCATCAGAGGTCACCCCTGCTGAGGGGGTGAGGTCTCGCTTCGGAGCTCAGCCCTGTTGAGAGGGGGAGGTCCGGCAGGCATCGGAGCTCAGCCTTTTAGGAGAGGGTGAGGACCGGCATCGGAGCTCAGCCCAGCGGACGGCATGAGGTCCGACATCAGGGCTCGCCTCTGAGAAGAGGGCGAGTGTCGAAGTGTGTTGTCGACACTTCCCCCCGGGCCTGCTCTAGGCAGCCCGCGGAGGTTCTTTTTTGGAGGGGCTAGTCACTCACAGAGAGCTTACGCGTTAGGGACGATGGAGGGAGAAGCTTGACACAGAGATTTTTACATGGTTCAGGCCGCCGGAGCGTAAAACCCTACGTCCACGGTGAGCAGAGGTGCTCGTTGTATTGCTTGGCGCTCAGAACCGGAGTTCTGAGCTTCAGGATGACCTGAGTGCTAGAATGTCTAGGGAACTAGTGTGCAAAGAGTCGAACCCTCAGGTGCGAATGGTTGAGGAGCGAACCCTTGCTAACGTCGCCTACCCGAGCCTTTTATAGTCCAAGGCTCGGGCGGCTTACAAGGTGGGTCCGGGACCCGACAGGTGGTCCTAGGGAGATTGCCTGCCATCTACCGTATATTACAGTTACGCCGGTAGTTGTCTCTGGCGAAGGCTTCTGAGTCTTCGTTCTGCCGCCCTGCCCATGCCGCAAGCTAGTCGTAGTGGTTGATGATGGCAGGGACGGCAGGGGATGTCTTGTCGCTGTGTTTATTGGCGTACTGCCTTTGACGCGGCGTGCTAGTCTTCACTGTGACGTGACTTGGCGCAACGGCACCTGACAGAGGCGTGCTCCGCGTCTCCGTGCCTTGGGAAGGCGCAGGTCTTGAATACCTTCTACGGACAAGGTATGGCGCGTCTTTACTCTTGCTGCCTACCGCACGGGGGCAGGTAGCGCGGCTCTGCTGGCCATGTGGCAGGCCCGGAGCTCTCCTCTGAGGAGAGAATGGTCCGGGCCCACTGGACACATGGAGCCTTCAGAGCTCTCCCCACGGTGGGGGGAGGTCCGGCTCTGCTGGCCACGTGGCGAGCCCGGAGCTCTCCTCTGAGGAGAGGGAGGTCCGGCCCGCTGGACACGTGGAGCCTTTGGAGCTCTCCCCACGGAGGGGGGGTCCGGCTCTGCTGTCCATGCAGCGGGCCCGGAGCTCTCCTCTAAGGAGAGGGAGGTCCGGCCCTGCTAGACACATGGAGCCTCCGGAGCTCTCCCCGCGGAGGGGGGAGGTCCGGCTCTACTGGCCACATGGCGGGCCCGGAGCTCTCCTCTGAGGAGAGGGAGGTCTGGCCCCGCGGGACACTGGCGCCTTCAGAGCTCTCCCTGCGGAGAAGGGCGAGGTCCTTAGGCAGTTTCCCTTGTGCGCGGGGGTACCCCATATTGAGGGTACCGACAGTGGCGCCCGGGCCCATCTTGGGGGAGATAGCGAGCCCGAGGTGGGGCCCCCGTCTCTTCAACTTTGCGCACCTTCTCAAAGACGCGCTTTGACTGCTGCCGGAGCACGAACAGTCGTGGGATCGTGGGGGCGTGAGCCCTGCTTGATGGCTGCTTTTACTGCGGCGGTTTCCAAGGCTGCCACTTCTGCATGTTGCAGCGCCTTTTCGGGAACCGCCGAAGCGTCCCGCCGGATTGACTTCTCGAGAGACTGACTTCTTGGCCCACCACTTCTGCTGGACGGCTCGAGTCCACTTGTCATTGATGTTTGGTCTTGGAGCTGAAGCGGTTGTCCAAGCAGTGCATTCGAAGAGTTTCGAATCAATTTGAATCAAGTATGGGAAGTATAAAAGGGGATCTTTGGCTTCCCTTCGCACTTCCCTAAGCTTGAACCTTCCTTGTTCTCTGAGTTCTTGCGCCCTTGTCTTCCAAGTTCTTGAGCTTCTGTTGGTCATGGCTTCCAATCTGCCAGAGAAGAAACGCGCCCGGTCCCCTCCGACTGCGTCGTTCGTGCCAAACCAGGGGATCGGGGTATCTTTGCATCCTCCTTCTGGAGGTGTTTGTTTGTCGGGTGGTGGCCCCAAGAGGTCTCGGGCCTTTCATTCCGACAAGACCCCCCTCAGACAGCAGCGATCTGAGGGGCCCCGGGCACCCCGCCCTCCTTCTTCAGGCAGTGGAGCTTCGAGGGGGGGTGTTGGTGCTGTGATGCCCGGGGGCGTGCCCAGGGCTCATGCGCCCCGGCCAATGCACGCCCCGGCGGCAGGCTCCGGCGGCTCTACCCCAGCTCGGAAGCCGGGGCTCCGTGCCCGTTGGAGCGTCCATGTCCCTCAGGATTCATCGGCTACCGGGGGTGAGTCTGTTCCCCGGTCATCTCCGGCTGACGGAGGATCCGCGCCGCAGCGTCCAGGAACTGCAGCGGCTTCGTCGGTCCCTAGGCCAGAGCAGGCCTCATCTGCGTCGGCTGGAACAACTCCTGTGACGGCGGCAGTAGCTCCCGTCCATCCTCCGTTGCCAACTCAGAAGCCGGCGACCGCCGAGGGCTCGGCGAGGCCGACCGACGCCGGTGGGAGTGGCTTCTGGCCCTCCGGCCTGCAGCGAGCAGGGGCGCGTCAAAAGCGGTCCTGCTTCGGCCCCTATTTCTCCAGATCAGCGCCTTGTCGCGGTCCCTGCTGCAGCGCCATCGTCTCCTTCTGAGGACGATGTGATGGAGGAGGTCGGTGGTGCGGCTTCGGCCTCTGCCGCCCCGCTGCCCCAGGCGGATGCCTTGGACCTTGCTCAGACGAGCGTCAGACCGGTCCTGGCCGCGCTTGAGCATGAGCGGGAGGCACAGGCTGAGGAGAGGAATTGCCTCCTCGGCTGGGGGCACCTTTTGAGGCAGCGGACCCAGGAGGTCAGGGCGAAGCTCGACTCGAGGCGGGCAAAGCTTGATGCCACAAAGGTGCTCCTCGACACTCAGAAGAGGGCCGTCAACCGCCAGGACTCCAAAACCCAGTGGCTTCACCAGGAGGCTCGTGAGGCTTATGCCAAGGCCGAGGCGCACTCCTCTTCCCTGGAGGAGCTGCGGTTGAAGCTGGTGCACCGCGAGCGCGTCGTCGCGGACCGGGAGCGGGCCTTGGTGGCTGAGGCGAAGAAGGTTGACACACAGCTGGTGGCTGGCGAGGGCGACCTAAGGGCCCGAGCCAAGGAGCTGGAGACTCGGGAGGCCGCTCTGGTCACGAGGGAGGAGCAGGTCTCCCAGGAGCGCTAGGCAGTGCTGGATCGGGAGCTGGCAGCCAATTTCCGGGCGTCGGAGTTGGAGCGGCTCGCCCAGGGTCTCCAGCTTCGGGAAGATTCTCTGGCGGCTAAGGAGAAGAAGTTCTCCGAGGAGGGTCCTGACGCCCTACTAGCAATTCGCCAAGAGATGGAGGAGCTCCAGGCTTCACGGTTCGTCGAGGCCCGTGCGGTTTGGAGCTTTGTCGACCAGGCAGGATCCGCCCTGGTTCCCCTCGGCTTCAGCCCGGTGAGGACAGAGGCTCCGGCGCAGAAGGTGGCCGAGGCGATCCCGGCGCTCGAGTCCATTGGCGCCGAACTGGGCGGGCTCAAAGGGGTGATCGCCGGCGAGCTCGAGGCGGAGGGACGGGGTCTGGCAAAGGAGGTTGCCACGCACGTGCTGGCGTGCTTCCGGAGTCGGGATCCCTCCCTTTCTCTAGAGCCGGTGAGGCAGGGCCCCGTTGCGGAGTGGGAGGGAGTCGCCAGGGCTGAAGTCGAGGATGTGGCCGCCCTCGTGGCCTCTAGGTTCTGGCGCGAGTCCGGGGTTTCCTAGGGCTTGTACCTTTTCTTTTTTGCTTTTGTTGAGTCTATAGTCCAGCTCATGGAGCCTTGAATGAATAGACTCTTGATTGTTGTGTCTGCGTTTATCTTCTTCTCGGCTTGGCCTGGCCGAGTCCTTAGCTCCGCAAGGACCTCGGAGGTCTTCACCGATCTTGAAGTCTTGCACAAACACTTTCCTCGGGTCCCTATTGGATTAAGGGCCCAAGGGGTCTTCAGAGCTCGCGCCGTGAGGACGAGGAGGTCCGGATCTGCTCACCACGTGGCGGGCCCGGAGCTCTCCTCTGAGGAGAGGGGGGTCCGGCCCCGCGGGACACGTGGAGCCTTCGGAGCTCGCCCCTGCGGAGGGGGCAAGGTCCGGCTCTTCCTGTCTTGCCTTGGAGTAGTCTGGAGCTCCGGTCTTTCCCTGCGCGGTTCCCGCAGCTAAAGCATGGAGTTCCTATATACAAGTAGAGGAAACGTAATTCTCCTCGGGGGCGCCCCCCTTCCCTGTCTCTTAGTCTTATTTGACTTACGGTCCTGGTCCGGTATAGGGGGCTTGGGCAATTTTGTGCACCCGGCGCCGAGAGTGCGGCTCCCTCCGAGGTCAGGGTACGACCGTTCGGCCCCTAGTACCGGACCGCAACGCAGGGGAGCCAGAGTGCACAGGCTTTTGGTACGGAACTAGGCAAAGCAGGCTTTGCTCCCCTAGACCTCCGAAGGGCAGGGCAATCACGCTTTGGATTGGAACCAGGCAAAGCAGGCTACGCACCGTGGACCCCCCATGCACAGCGCGGGCCTTTCATGGAGGTGACCAACTGGCATCGTAGTACATGACTGGGGGAGGCCCGAAAGGCCCCCTAGCCATCGGCGGGTACCTCAAGCGCAACCGTCTTCGGTAGGATAGCAAATGCCGACTAGGGATGAGAGTGGGAAAGGAGAGCTAAATGTACGGTGAGCATACATGGAAAGTGTGGTCATAAAAATTAATGCGTAATTTAGATGAGCACAAAAGGAAGAGATGTCGAAGTGTGCGATCGACACTTCCCCCGGGCCTGCACTGGGCAGCCCGCGGAGGTTCTTTTTTCGGAGGGGCTAGTTCCTAGTGGAGAGCTTGCGCGAATGGACGAGTTAGTGAGAGCTTGACACGGGAAGTTTTACGTGGTTCAGGCCGCCGGAGCGTAAAACCCTACGTCCACGACGAGCTATGGAGCTCGCTGTATTGCTTGCTGCTCAGGGCCGGGGGCCTGAGCTTGGGGGTGAGTTACAGCTTGAGAGTGTATGGCTAGCGTATGAGTTGCAGAATGCGAACCCTTGCTATCGACGCCTACCCGAGCCTTTTATAGTCCAAGGCTCGGGCGGCTTACAAGGGAAGCCGAGACCCGACAGGTGGTCCCGGGAAGATCGTCTATTATCTACCGTATCTGTAGTTATGCCGGTGGTTGCCTCCGGTCGAAGGCTTCTGAGTCTTCCTTTTGCCGCCCTGCCCATGCCGTGCGCTAGTCGTAGTGGTTGATGACGGCGCAGGCGGCATGGGATGTCTTGTCACGGCGTTTATTACCTGTCAGGTTCTGACACCGCGCGCCAGTCTGTGATGCGACTGGATGCAACGGTACCTGACAGGCGCATGCTCCACGTTTCCGCGTCTTGGGAAGATGCGGGCCTTGAATTCCTTGTACGGGCAAGGTGAGGGGCGCCTTTACGCCCGCTGCCTACCGCCCGGGGGCAGGCAGCACCGTTCCTCCAGCCACGTGGCAGGTCCGGAGCTCTTCTCTGAGGAGAGGGAGGTCCGGCCCCGCTGGACGCGTGGCGCCTTCGGACCTCTCTCCCGCGGAGGGGGAGGTCCGGCTTCTGCATGCCACGTGGCGGGCCCGGAGCTCACCTCTGAGGAGAGGGAGGTCCGGCCTTGCTGGACGCGTGGCGTCTTCGGACCTCTCCCGCGGAGGGGGAGGTCCGGCTTCTGTATGCCATGTGGCGGGCCCGAAGCTCTCCTCTGAGGAGAGGGAGGTCCGGCCCCGCCAGACGCGTGGCGCCTTTGGAGCTCTCTCCCGCGGAGGGGGAGGTCCGGCTTCTGTATTCCACGTGGCGGGCCCGGAGCTCTCCTCAGAGGAGAGGGAGGTCCGGCCCCGCCAGACGCGTGGCGCCTTCGGAGCTCTCCCTGCGGAGACGGGCGAGCACCTTAGGCATTTTACCCTGTGCGCGGGGGTACCCCATATCTCAGGTACCGACAGTGGCCCCCGGGCCCATCTCGGGGGAGATAGCGAGCCCGAGGTGGGACCTCCGTCTCTTCCGATCCGCGCACTTTCTCTAAGTCCCGACTTGACCGCTGCTGGAGTACGAACGGCCGCGGGGTCGTGAGAGCATGCGCCCACTTGATGATTGCTTTTACTGCGGTGGTTCCCAAGGCTGCCACTTCTGCACGTTGCGGCGCTTTCTTCGGGAACCGCCGAAGGGCCTTGCCGGCTCATCTTCTTAGGAGACTGACTCCTTGACCCCACCGCTTTAGCTAAGCGGCTTGGGCCCAGCTTTCATTGGCGCCCAGTCTCGGAGCCGGCGAGGTCGCCGATGCGATGTTTCCGGAGGTTTTCAAATTACTTCAAACCATCCCTGGAAAGTTTTAAAAGGTGATCTCACCCGCATCGCGGCTTCCCTTCGCATTGTGCTCGTACTCCCCTTGAATTCTTGCGCCCCGGCTCTCCCTGGTAGGTGCGTTCCATTGGGTGGATGCGCCTACCATACTCCTGCGGGAAGCTGAGGCTGAGAAATCCTGCACATAAGGAAAAAGTAATTCTCCTTGGGGGCTTCTCCCTCTATTCCTTAGTCATATCTGCAGCAAAATCCGACTAAAGGTGGAAATGAGAAGAGGGAATTGAACGCATAGTGAGCACGCGTTAGCAGGGTAATCATGGAAATTTAACAAGTAAATTAAATGAGTACCAAAGAAGAGCAACGTAGGGTGGGCTTCTTTTCATATAAATTTCCATACGGGGGAAGGAGGGCCGCATATGTAGACCACGACCCACCTCAAGGGAAGCAAGACTCTACATGCTTGGGGTCGGAACCAGGCGAAGCTGAACGTAGTCCTGGACCGTCCCCTGAGGCTTAGTTGCTCCAAGCCCGGTTCACGGACTTTTATGGAAATTACTATGAAAAGAAGGGCCTGCCTGATTGTTGCTCTAGGGGTAGAACTTACAGCGGTGTTCCGTGTTCCGAAGGTTCGGGAGCGGGTCCCTGTCTTCGGTTCTGGGGAATGGTCCCAGGCCCGGGATGTCCAGCCCTAGTACGGCAAATGGCCATGCGGACTGGATCATCCGTACCGTCCAAACCGGTGTATGGATCTGCTTGGCATGGAACAGGCATGCCTAGCAGCTCTCGACCAGCTCGACGGCATCCTGGAGTGTTGCCGGCTAGTAGAAGCCATGCCGAAAGACTTTACTGACAAGCGTGCGTGAGGAAGAATGACTCCCACATTCGCCTCCATGGATCTCAGCGAACAAGTCGCAGCCTTCCCCCTGGGTTGTGCACCGCAATAGGATGTGGTTGGCGCCACGTCGGTAGAGATCCCCCTCTACCGCCATGTGTCTCTTAGCCATACGCGCAATCCGTTCAGCGGATACACGTTCATCAGGGAGGATATTGTCTTTCAAGTAGACCCGGACCTCCGTGATCCATGCATCGGGTCTGACTTGAGCATCTGGATCTTGAGCGTTGGGTTGCACGGAGTCCCCAGTGACGCTTATGATCCTTGGCAGCGCTCATGGCCGCCGGGACCGCCAGCTTCGAGGTGCTGGTCTAGCCCCCTTCGCCCGGCTCGGCGGGCCGGGCTGTGGGTCGCGGCAACGTCCTCTCGAGGCCCCCTTCAGGCACAGTGGCTCCGGTGGCAGTGGGGGCCCTCGTTGAAAGGTCGTCAGCTGCGGCCTTGCTAGCGCGCGATACGTGGTGCAGGTCCAAGGCGAGGGGGTTTGTCCCCGCCGTCTTGGTTGATTACCAGACTGGGGATTGCCCTGAGCCAACGACTAGCGAGAAGGATGAGCACTCCATACTCTGCTATGGTGTTGGCTGCCTTGGAATTGAGACGTGCCACATACCCAGACTGCTCCCCCGATGGCATGAGGAACAGTACGCTAGCATCGGCCCCCTGCTTTCGCGGGGAGCCGTGGGCGAACATCATTTGATGAGTCCTGATGAAGGTCAGGGCTCAGGGTCCTGTTTCATCGTCTTCATGGCCCCCTGAGCGTGCGTCTACTTCAGCCACAAGTGAACTAATGCTCGGTTAATGTTTGTATGACGGGAAAGGGAACCTAGATCAAACTTTAGTAGCTCCGCCGCCCATTCGGCGGCATTGCCCGTCGCATGGGGCTGCAAGAGATAGCTTCTAGGCTGGGGAGATCGCCGGGTGCCCGGCACTCGGGGTCCTCAGGCTGCTTTGGACCTCACGGGAAGCTCCGCTGTCGTCCTGGGGGCTCCGGGAGGTTGTGTCAGGGATCCGAGGTCTGGTCTTCTGGCACTTGCTTCTTGGTAGCGGAACAGGTTACTGTGGTATGGGGTTAAAGCCATTGCGCGAAAACCAGAAATTCGCGGGGGCCCTAGCTATGCCAAGTCGGCTTACACCGGGATTAGTAGGTAGGGGGCGCCCTTCAACTACTTCAGACACAGGGGTCTGATGGGAGCCCTAGCAAGCATTTGGGAAGCGCAGCATATCACAGCCTGGTATCGAGTCTACCATTTGCTCTATCAGCCGAAGAGAAAATAGGTCTTTAGGACATGCCTTATTGAGACTGGTGTAGTGGATGCGCTTCCGGAACTTCTCGCTGGCCTTCGGGATAATAACACGGTTTGCCAAGCGCCGGGAGCGGCGGACTCTCTGTCTCGTTGGATGGCCAGGCGTCGGGAAAGACCTTTAAGTAATGCTCCATCACCTCCCTGGGGATCTCTGGCCTCGGTGATGGCTGTCATGCAGCACATCGACCTCATGCCGGAGGGGGGCAACGAGCGCGCCTTCCTATATGCTACCCGGGCCCCCGGCTACCCGGGTGGTCTGGGTGGCATCGGCGCTGATTCGGATGAGCCTTGTGGGGACGTCGTCCTCATCAAGGAGTTGCACGTGGGGTGCGGCGGTAGAGGCACGGTGGCGTGCACTCGGGTGGAGCTGGTTTGGTCCTATACTGCCGAGGGCTGGCGCTCTAGTTGCTGTAAGCGCCCGAAGCCTTTCCAAGGCTAATACTGCGGCAACACGGTCTCCACAACCTTGGGGATGCCTGTTGGTGTAGGCATCTTCAGGACAAGGTAGCCGTAGCGGGCTATTGCCACGAATCAGTACAGGGCTGGCCTACCGATTGTGGCATTGAAGGGGAGGTCAGTCTCGGCCATGTCGACCAGAATGTACTCCGTCCGGTAGCTGCCCGGTGCCCCAAAGGTCACCGGGAGGCTGATGCGGCCGTAGGAAACGACCTGTCCCGGCCCTACCCCTGAGAATGGGCTTGACGGGGCGAGCTTGGCCATCGGGATCTGCAGCTTCTGGAAGGCTGCGTGACTGATGAGCTTCAGTCCAGCCCCACCACCCACCAAAACGTGGTACATCTTCACGTTGGCAACGGTAAGGACCACCACGAGCGGTAGTTGGCCGGCCCCAGCCATGTTCCTGGGGCAGTCGGTGTCATTAGAGCTGATGGGGGGGCTACCGACGCTACCGCTCGTCGCAAGGCCTTAGCCATGCATCTGGTCAGGGGGGTCAGCAAACCCGCCGAAGATGTCACAGGGCATCTTCCAGTGCTCGTCGTCACTGGAGATGGAGCTTCCATGATTGCGCGCTGCCTTTGCGGCGCGCCGGAGCTCCTGGAAATCCATCTGGCGGTCGTCGCCGTCTCGGGCCTCGACCTTTTGGTTGCCCTCCCTTACTATAGGATGGGGCATCAGCTAGGGGCTGCTTCCCCTTCCGGAGGCGCCCCGCGAGCTTCTGGATTTTCCGGCCTCTAGAGGAATTCCGCCGGGTTGATGCTGCCGTCGCACTTCTCAGGCGAGAGTGACCGAAACTTGCGCGGCCATTTTGTGAAGCGAAGGCGGGGCGCGGGGGCCGCACACCCCGCTTCTGTCGCCGCAGGTTCTGATGCCACGAATGCTTGGTTCGCGCTGAGCATCGCATGCTTCGGCGGCCATACACAGGACATACGACTGTAGCATATTGAGTAGCAGCGCTCCTCGCTGCAGCTAGCGCACCTTTACTAGGTACATCCAGCGCTACTGAAAACCTGACGCTGGTCGGAGCCGGCATTGCCGGGGTTGGCGCTGCCAGAGCCGGTTGCTAGCTCCCAGTGCAGGTATCGGCGCCGCGAACGCCTGGTCCTCCGCTGGCACAGTATGCCCCGGTATGGGCAAGGCCGCTCTATGGACCGGGGACGCCGTTTGCAGGGCATATGGTTGTGGCATATACTGCGCGGCGTATGCCTGGGGCAGAGCCCGCGTAGCGAAGATCTATCCTTCAGGCTGGGTCGAGGCCGACGTCAAATCGGTCTACTTCGCGAATCCGCTGCTGGGTCGCCGCCTGAGGCGCGTCCCCAGCAGGCAGGTCGCGCAGTAGCGCCCTTTCTCGGCGTTGCTTGAGGTATACCCGGGCATCTTGACCCGAGCGCCACCGCTCCAGCTCTTTCCTCAGATCCATCGATTGAGGGCTGGCAGAGCTGGAGTCTGCCGTCTGTTCGTCAACCATTGGCGTGCGTATCAGCGACACGGCCGGTTGGTCAGAGTGTCATCTCCGCCGGCGTCGCGGGCTTGCGGCAGCGACGACAAGACGGTCTGCCTCGAGAATCCACCGCTGGGTCGCTGCCTGAGGCGCGTCTCCAGCGGGCGGATTGTGCAGCTAGCGCTCTTGCTGCAGCTAGCGCGCCCCTTCCGGATACGTCCGGCGCTACTGGAGATATGACGCTGGTTGGAGCCTGCATTGCCGGGGTCGGCGCTGCCAGAGCCGGTTGCTAGCTCCCAGCTTGTACTGACACACTCCGTCCTGAGTGTGTTGGCTTGTACTCCCCCCTAGCCGCGGCTCGCCGCGGAGGCGGGGGAGGTGAGCTTGCCGCCGAAGGGAGCTTGGTCATCTTCATTGGCGGAAACTCGTCGCGCTAGGGGAAAAGCCCCCTTCCTGGCGCGCCAAATGTCGAAGTGTGCGATCGACACTTCCCCCGGGCCTGCACTGGGCAGCCCACGGAGGTTCTTTTTTCGGAGGGGCTAGTTCCTAGCGGAGAGCTTGCGCGAATGGACGAGTTAGTGAGAGCTTGACACGGGAAGTTTTACGTGGTTCAGGCCGCCGGAGCGTAAAACCCTACGTCCACGGCGAGCTATGGAGCTCGCTGTATTGCTTGCTGCTCAGGGCCGGGGGCCTGAGCTTGGGGGTGAGTTACAGCTTGAGAGTGTATGGCTAGCGTATGAGTTGCAGAATGCGAACCCTTGCTATCGACGCCTACCCGAGCCTTTTATAGTCCAAGGTTCGGGCGGCTTACAAGGGAAGCCGGGACCCGACAGGTGGTCCCGGGAAGATTGTCTATTATCTACCGTATCTGTAGTTATGCCGGTGGTTGCCTCCGGTCGAAGGCTTCTGAGTCTTCCTTTTGCCGCCCTGCCCATGCCGTGCGCCAGTCGTAGTGGTTGATGGCGGCGCAGGCGGCATGGGATGTCCTGTCGCGGCGTTTATTACCTGTCAGGTTCTGACACCGCGCGCCAGTCTGTGATGCGACTGGACGCAACGGCACCTGACAGGCGCGTGCTCCGCGTTTCCGCGTCTTGGGAAGACGCCGGCCTTGAATTCCTTGTACTGGCAAGGTGAGGGGCGCCTTTACGCCCGCTGCCTACCGCCCGGGGGCAGGCAGCACCGTTCTCCCAGCCATGTGGCGGGTTCGGAGCTCACCTCTGAGGAGAGGGAGGTCCGGCCTCGCTGGACGCGTGGCGTCTTCGGACCTCTCTCCCGCGGAGGGGGAGGTCCGGCTTCTGCATGCCACGTGGCGGGCCCGGAGCTCTCCTCTGAGGAGAGGGAGGTCCGGCCCCGCCAGACGCGTGGCGCCTTCGGAGCTCTCCCTGCGGAGAAGGGCGAGCACCTTAGGCATTTTACCCTGTGCGCGGGGGTACCCCATATCTCAGGTACCGACAGTGGCCCTCGGGCCCATCTCGGGGGAGATAGCGAGCCCGAGGTGGGACCTCCGTCTCTTCCGATCCGCGCACTTTCTCTAAGTCCCGACTTGACCGCTGCTGGAGCACGAACGGCCGCGGGGTCGTGAGAGCGTGCGCCCACTTGATGATTGCTTTTACTGCGGTGGTTCCCAAGGCTGCCACTTCTGCACGTTGCGGCGCTTTCTTCGGGAACCGCCGAAGGGCCTTGCCGACTCATCTTCTTGGGAGACTGACTCCATGACCCCACCGCTTTAGCTAAGCGGCTTGGGCCCAGCTTTCATTTGCACTCGGTCTAGGAACCGAAGCGGTTGCGGGTGCGGGGTATTCGAAGAGTTCCGAATTGCTTGGAACTGCACCGGGAAGCTTTTTAGAGGGGGTCTCACCCATGTTGTAGCTTCCCTTCGCACTTCTCTGCGTTTCTTCTTGGACTCTTGCGCTTTTGCTTTCTTGCCTTTGAGCTCTCCCTTGCCATGGCTTCCAACCCGCTGCCAGAGAAGAAACGCGCCCGATCTCCTCCAGCAACGGCGCCGGTGCCAAGTCGGGATTCTGGGGTGCCTGACACCCCCTCCGGTGGCGACTCGAAGAGGCCCCGGGCTGATGTGCTAGGGGAAGCCTCTGCGGCGTCCCCTGTTCCGCCAGTACAAGCGACCGCGGAGCGGTCGTCGGAGACGGTAGCGGGCTCTGGAAATCCTACCCCGGCTCGGAAGTCGGGGTTCAGAGCCCGCTGGAGTGTCCGCGCTTCCCGGTCTTCCCCGTCTTGCGAGGAATCTGTGCCGATGCGCTCGGAGCCAGGGGCGACTGCTGCGGCCGCCAGGCCAGCGCGGACTTCTCCTGTTCCGGTGTGCTCGGACTCCGCGGCGGCGCCGTCTCTTCCTGCCGAGACGGTTACCGCGGCCCCCGAGCCAGCACAGGTTGATCCTGCACTAGGCGGTCTGGCTTCTTCTCCAGCTCCGTCCTCCCCGGCTCGTCCCCCTCCTCAGGTCAAGGAGCCTGAAGCTGAAGAAAGTCCGGCTGGCCCGGCTGCTAGGGCCGCTGGGCCAGTTTCTCCTGATCGGCGTCTCGTCTCGGCGGCTGGCGCGCCGGCTCTTCCCGAGGACAAGGTAATGGAGGAGGTCGGAGGGACTGCCCCAGCTTCTGTTGCTCCATTGCCTCTGGCGGATGCCTTCGCGCTCGTCGAGTCGAGCGTCCGGCAGGTCTTGGCTGCACTAGGGCGCGAGCGGGAGGAGTATACGGTTGAACGGGACCGCCTCCTCACCTGGGGGAACCTTTTGCGGGAGAGGACCGCGAAGGTTAAGAGCGAGCTCGACTCCAGGCGGGAGTTGCTCGACTTCCGGGAAACGCTCGTCGACCGGATGAAGCGGGTTGTTGACCGCATGGACACCCAGTCGCGGCGGATCAACAGGGAGGCCCTGGAGGCTCACGCCCGGGCCGAAGAGAGCCTCTCAGCTGCTGTGGAAATACGGCAGCGGTTGGAGCGCCGCGAACTCGCCGTTGAGGAGCGGGAGCGTTCCATGGCAGCTGAGGCAGAGAGGGTCGCTGCGCAGCTGGCTGCGGGCGAGGATGACCTCCGTGCTCGGATGGAGGAACTGGAGATTCTAAAGGCAGACCTCGACTTGAGGGATGAACAGGTCTCCCATGATCGCCGGGCGGTCTTGGACCCCGAGTTGACTGCCGGCTTCAGGGCCGTTGAGTTGGAGCGGCTAGCCGAGACCCTCCGCCTTCGGGAGAGTTCCTTGGCGGCCCAGGAGAAGGAATTCTCCGAGAGGAACCTGGAGGCTCTGCGGGCGGCCCGCCGCGAGGTGAAGGAACTCTCAGCCCTACGGTCCTCCGAGGCCCTTGCGGTCTCAAGCTTCGTGGATCGGGCGGGGTCCACCCTGATCCCTCTTGGTTTCAGTCCGGTGAGGGCCGCAACTCCCGCATTGCAGGTGGCAGAGGTGATCCCTGCATTGGAGTCGATCGGCGCCAAGCTGGACAGACTCGACTCGGTGGTCGCCAGCGAGCTTGAAGCCGAGGGCCGCGGCTTAGCTTTAGAGGTCGCCTCGCATGTGCTGGCATGCTTCAAGAGCTGCGACCCCTCTTTCTCACTGGAGCCAGCAAGAGAGGGCCCAGCCGTGGAGCGGGAGGAAGCTGCCAGGGCTGAAGTCGAGGATGTGGCCGCCCTTGTAGCAGCAAGGTTCCGGCGAGAGCCGGGTGGTCCTTAGGACTTGCTTTTCCCTTTTTTATCGAGTCTGTAGTCCAGCTCAAGGAGCCTTGCTTAAATTGACTCTCTTGGATACTTGTGTTTGTGATGCTTTTCCCTCCTTCTTGGCTTTGCCTGGCTGAGTCCTTAGCTCCACAAGGTACTCAGAGGTCATTTCCAATCTCGGAGCTTCGCTCAGACACCCCCCCGGGTCCTAACTGTGTTAGGGGCCCCCGGAGGTCTCCGAACCTTGCCCTATGAGGAGGGGGGCTCCAAATCTGCCGGCCACGTGGTGGGTCTGGAGCTCCTCCTTAAGAGACGGGAGCTCCGGTCATGTTGGACACGTAGGGCTTTCGGAGCCCTCCCGCTGAGGGGGGAGGTCCGGTTCCTGCCTGCCACGTGGCGAGCCCGGAGCCCTCAAGGAAGGAGTTCCGGGCCTGCTGGACACGCGGGGCCCCCGGGCCCTGCCCCTCTGGGGGGGCAGGTCCCGGTCCTTCCAGTCCTAGGCCGGTGTAGCTGGTAGCTCCTTTCCCCCCGCTTCATGTAGTCCCTGTTGCCGTAACCTGAAGGTCCTGCACACAGGTAGAGGAAACGTAATTCTCCTCGGGGGGTCCTCCCCTCCTGTCTCCTAGTCTTATCCGTCTTATGGTCCTGGCCCGCTATACGGGGCTTGGGCAATTCTGTGCACGAGGCACCGGAGCTCCGGCTCCCTCCGAGGTCCGGGTACGGCCGTCCAATCCCTAGTACCGGGCCATGCGCTGGGGAAGCAGAGTGCACGCGCTTTGGGTTCATGACCAGGCAAAGCGGACGTACTCCCCTGGACCTCCGGGGAGCAGGATGCGCATGCTTTGGGCTCTGGGCCGGCTAAGCTGGATACGCACCCTGGACCCCCCATGCACAACGCTGGCCTTTCCTGGAGGTGACCAACTGACACCACAACACCTGACTGGGGGAGGCCCGAGAGACTCACTCGGCCATCGGCAGGTGCCTCAAGCGCAGCCGCCTTTGGGAGGATAGCAAATGCCAACTATGGGTGAGCGCAGGAGAGGGGGAGCTAGACGTATGATGAACATACAGAGATAGTGCGATCATAAAAATTAATGCATAATTTAAATGAGCGCATGAGAAGGAGCTAAGTAGAACAGGTCTCTGTATTCGCGCCCATAGGTGGAGTTCTGGCTGTTCGTGGGGGCAATGTTCCGCCTCGTCTACAAGGGAAGCAAGACTCTACGCGCTTAGGGTCGGAACCAGGCTAAACTGGACGTAGTCCTGTACCGTCCCTTGAGACTTAGCTACCCCAAGCTCTGTTCCTAAGTTCTATGGGGTCTATTACAGAAGTGAATAACCCTGTTCTACTGATGCTCAGTAAGTAGGACTTACAGTGTTGCTCCATGGTAAGGATTTTTGGGAATGGATCCCACTCTCGGTTGAAAGGCATGTGTACCTGGGGCGGCAGCTTTCATGATTCGGAAGGGACCTTCCCTGCTGGGGGAGAGCTTATGGGTCCTTCTTGGAATATAGCGTGCCGCTTCACCAGGCTGCCTTCTTGCGGGCCCCCGTCGTGTCTGGTTCTTTGGCGGTAGTGCTTAGAGCATTAGCCGAGACCGTGCATTGTGGGGTGTTCCCTGCAAGCCGAGTCTTGTCGAAGTTGTTGTCTTCACGCTGGATCAGGTCCTGCGTGGCTTCTCTCCGGGGCCACCGGGGAGTTCTCCCCTTCTGGCTAAGGCCTTCAAGGGGTAGGTGGACCCGGGCTCGCCTTGGATGACCTAAGGCGTCTCCGCCTTCTGGCAAGGCCTTCAAGGGGTTGACGGACCCTAGGCGGCCCCCGAGAGGTATGTTCGAGGCACGGAGGCGTGCCGCAGCTGGCTAACACCTTGGCCCGTCACCGTCAGAACTGGAGTCCTCACCGTCATGCACTGTCTTTATGACACGCTGAGGCTCCTGGAACCCCACTTGGTGGGCAGCGGTGACTGGGGCATCGGCCTTCTGTTTGCCATCCCTCTGAGGGTAGGGCGGTGCTTCAGCCCTCTGCTGTCTTCCATTACGGAAGCGCTCTGCGAGCCTCTGGATCTCCCAGCACTCGGCAGCTGTATGGTTGCAGGTGCCATGCACGGGGCATAGCCCGCCCTGGCCACTGTCTGGGGCCGGTGATTGCCGCTGCCTCTTATCGGGGCGCGGCCCCCGAGCTCCGCTGGTTGTCGCAGCTGCGGCGACGGGGGCCGCGAATGGTGGCTTCATCTTTCCACTCCCCCGGTTCTTGGTCTTCTTGCCACCCCCATAGGCAGCAGCAACGGACCCGGGCTGCCCTCCTGACTCGGAGGTCGGTAGTGCGTGCCAGTTCCGCCCTTCGGCTGCCCTGGCGCACTTATCCGCCAGGCTAAAGAGCTCCGAGACGTCGCGGACCTCTCTGGTCGCGAGCTTCTCGAGCATTTTCTCGTCCCGGACACCCTGTCGGAATGCCACCACCACAGAGGCGCTTTGGATATGTGGGATGGTGTTGCGCACCTGAGAGAACCGCTGGATGAAAGAGCGCAGCGACTCCCCAGGTTGTTGCTTGACGGCGTGGAGATCGAGCTCCGTGCCGGGGCGGGTGTAGGAGCTGCCGAAGATGGCGACGAACTGCCGGCAGAGCTCACCCTAGGAGGTTATGGACCCCTGGGGTAGATTCATGAGCCAGGACCGGGCTGGGCCGGTCAAGGCGACGGGAAAGTAGTTGGCCATGACAGCCTCATCGCCTCCTGCAGCAAGTACGGCGGTGGAGTAGATCTGGAGGAACTCCGCCGGGTTGACACTTCCATCGTACTTCTCGGGCAAGTGCGGGCGAAACTTGCGCGGCCACCTTGCGAAGCGAAGGTGGGGCGCAAGGGCCGCACATCCTGCACCTGCTGCTACAGGTACTGGTGCTGCGAGCAGGTGGTTCACACCTGGCACCACGTATCCTGGCATGGGCAAGGCTGCACCATAGGCCGGGGCCGCTACTTGCGGCGCATATGGTGGTGGCATATGTTGCGCAGCATATGCCTGAGGCGGGGCTCGCATGGCGAAGGCCTGCCCTTCCGGTTGTGTCGAGGTCGATGACATGCTGTCGCCTGCCTCATGGTTGCGACGCCTTTCTCGACGTCGCTCGAGGTACACTCAGGCGTCCTGCCCCAAGTGGCACCGCTCCAGTTCCCTTCGCAGGTCCGTCGACAGGAGCCTGGAGGAGCTGGAATCCACCGTTATCCCGTCAACCGTGGGTGTGCGCGTCAGTGACACAGCTGGTTGCCCTGGGCGCCGCCCTCGCCAAAACCGAGGGTTCGCGGCGGCGACGACGAGGCGGTCCACCTCACGGACCCATTGCTGGGTTGCTGAATGGGGCGCATCCCCTGCAGGTGGGTTGCGCAGCAGCGCCCTTGCTGCAGCTAGCGCACCTCCATGGTGTACGCTCAGCGCTGCAGAAGACCTCACGCTGGTCGGTGCCTGCATAGCCGGAGTCGGCGTTGCCGGAGTCGGCTGCTGGCTACCCGCTTGTGCCGACACACTCCGTCCTGAGTGCGTCGACATGTACTCTCCGCTGGTCACGGTTCGCCGTGAATACGGAGGGGGAGAGCTTGCCGCCGAAGGGAGCTTGGTCATCTTCGTTGGCGGAAACTCGTCGCGCTAGGGGAAAAGCCCCCTTCCTGGCGCGCCAAATGTTGAAGTGTGCGATCGACACTTCCCCCGGGCCTGCACTGGGCAGCCCGCGGAGGTTCTTTTTTCGGAGGGGCTAGTTCCTAGTGGAGAGCTTGCGCGAATGGACGAGTTAGTGAGAGCTTGACACGGGAAGTTTTACGTGGTTCAGGCCGCCGGAGCGTAAAACCCTACGTCCACGGCGAGCTATGGAGCTCGCTGTATTGCTTGCTGCTCAGGGCCGGGGGCCTGAGCTTGGGGGTGAGTTACAGCTTGAGAGTGTATGGCTAGCGTATGAGTTGCAGAATGCGAACCCTTGCTATCGACGCCTACCCGAGCCTTTTATAGTCCAAGGCTTGGGCGGCTTACAAGGGAAGCCGGGACCCGACAGGTGGTCCCGGGAAGATCGTCTATTATCTACCGTATCTGTAGTTATGCCGGTGGTTGCCTCCGGTCGAAGGCTTCTGAGTCTTCCTTTTGCCGCCCTGCCCATGCCGTGCGCTAGTCGTAGTGGTTGATGACGGCGCAGGCGGCATGGGATGTCTTGTCGCGGCGTTTATTACCTGTCAGGTTCTGACACCGCGCGCCAGTCTGTGATGCGACTGGACGCAACGGCACCTGACAGGCGCATGCTCCGCGTTTCCGCATCTTGGGAAGACGTGGGCCTTGAATTCCTTGTACGGGCAAGGTGAGGGGCGCCTTTACGCCCGCTGCCTACCGCCCGGGGGCAGGCAGCACCGTTCCTCAGCCACGTGGCGGGTCCGGAGCTCACCTCTGAGGAGAGGGAGGTCCGGCCTCGCTGGACGCGTGGCGTCTTCGGACCTCTCTCCCGTGGAGGGGGAGGTCCGGCTTCTGCATGCCACGTGGCGGGCCCTGAGCTCTCCTCTGAGGAGAGGGAGGTCCGGCCCCGCCAGACGCGTGGCGCCTTCGGAGCTCTCCCTGCGGAGAAGGGCGAGCACCTTAGGCATTTTACCCTGTGCGCGGGGGTATCCCATATCTCAAGTACCGACAGGGGTAGATCAGGTTTTTCCTTGTATGAATGTCCATAGGAGGAAATCAGGCTAAACATGGAGGCAACGACCACCACCCCATTATGAGGGGAAGCAAGATCCTACGCGCTTAGGGTCGGAACCAGGCCAAGTTGGACGTAGTCCTGGACCGTCCCCTGGGGCTTAGTTGCTTCGAGCGCTGCTCCTAGACTCTATGGGATCTATTACAGAAAGGAAAAGACCTGTGCTACCAATGCTCTGAGCATAGAACTTACAGTGGTGTTCTATGTTCCAAGGGTTCAGGAGCGGACCCCCATCCTTGGTGGGGAGGCGTGCGCACCCTGGGCGGCAAACTTTTTTAACTCGGAAGGGACCTTCCTGGCTCGGGGAGAGTTTGTCGGTCCCTTCACGAGAAAGTATGCGCCGCGGCACCAGATCGCCTCCCTGGAGCTCCTGGACACGCTTGGTCCTTTGGCGGTAGTGCCGGAGCGCCAGCTAGGACCGTGCGTTGCAGAGCATTGCTTGTAATCGTGCCTCGTCGGTGAGGTCGATATCTTCACGCCGGAACTTGCCCTGCGTGGCTTCTCCCAGGAGCCCCGGGGTACCCTCCTCCATTGGCTCGTGCTGACAAGAGGTAAACAGACCCGGACCCTTCTCGGGGGACCCAGGATGTCTTCCTCCATTGGCTCAGGCCGACAAGGGGTTGACAGGTCCATGGCGGCCCCCGGGAGGTGAGGCTGAGGCACGGAGGAGTGCGCTCGGGTGGAGCTGGCCCGGTTCTGCACTGCCGGGGGATGGTGCTCGGGCTGCTGACGATGCTTGGAGCTTTTCCAAGGCTGACACAACAGCAGTGCAGTCTCCACAGATCTTGAAGACGCCTGTCGGTATAGGCACCTTCAAGACGAAGTAGCCGTAGTGGGCTACCGACATGAATTGTCGTCGCTGGAGATGGAGTCCTCATGGTTGCGCACCGCCTTCACGGCACGCCGGGGCTCCTGGAACTCCATGTACTGGCCGATGTTGACCTTGGCGTCGACCTTCTGCTCACCCTCCCTTTGACGGAAGGGAGGAGCGTCAGCACACAGTTGCTTCCCCCTGTGGAAGCGCTCCGCGAGCTTCTGGATCTCCCGGCACTCAGCAGCAGTATGGCTGCTGGTGTTGTGCACGGGGCACGGCTCGCCTTGGTCACCGTCCGGGGCTGGTGACTGTCGTGGCCTTTTGTCGGGGCGTGGCCCCCGAGCTCCAGTGGGTGCTGCAGCTGCTGCAACTGGAGCTTCGGTCGGCAGCATGATCTTGCCGCCGGCCTTCTTGACCTTTCTGCCACTTCCATGGGGGGCAGCATTTGGTCTGGGTTGTTCTCCGTCTTCGGAGACTGGCTGTGAGTGCCAGTTACGCCCTCCTGCTGCCCTGGCGCACTTGTCCGCTAGGCTGAAGAGCTCTGAGACGTCGCGCACTTCTCTGGTCGTGAACTTCTCGAGCATCTTCTTGTCCCTTACACCCTGTCGGAACGCCACCACCACAGAAGCATTCTGGATATGGGGGATGGTGTTCCGCACCTGGGAGAACCGCTGGATGAAGGAGCGCAGCGACTCTCCAGGTTGTTGTTGGATGGCGTGGAGGTCGAGCTCCGTGCTAGGCCGGGTGTAGGAGCTGCCGAAGTTCGTAGTAAACTGCCGGCAGAGCTCTCCCCACGAGGTTATGGAACCCTGGGGGAGATTCATGAGCCAAGACCGAGCTGGGCCGGTCAAGGCGACGGGGAAGTAGTTGGCCATGACGGCCTCATCCTCTCCTGCAGCAAGGATGGCGGTGGAGTAGATTTGGAGGAACTCCGCCGGGTTGACGCTGCAATCGTACATCTCAAGCAGGTGCGGCCTGAACTTGCGCGGCCACTACGCGAAGCGAAGGTGTGACGCGAGGGCCACACATCCTGCTCATGTTTCTGCCGATGTGGGTGGCGCGAACGCTTGGTTCCCTGTCGGCACCGTGTACCCCGGTATGGGCAAGGCTGCGCCATAGACTGGGGGCGCCACTTGCAGGGCATATGGCTGAGGCATATGCTGCGTGACGTATGCCTGGGGCAGAGATCGCGTAGCGAACGTCTACGGCCCAGGCTGGGTCGAGGCGGTCGACATGCTATCGCCAGCCTCTTGGTTGCGACGCCTTTCTCGCCGTCGCTCGATGACCAGATGGGCATCTTTGCTCAAGTGGCGTCGTTCCAGCTCCGACCTCAGGTCCGCAGATGGGAGCCTGGTGGAGCGGGGGTCTGTCGTCTGTCCATCAACCGTTGGCGTGCACGTCAGCGACACACCTGGTTGACCGGGACGCTGTCTCCGCCGAAGCTGAGGGTTGGCGGCGGCGACGATCAGATGGTCTACGTCACGAATCCACTGTTGGGTCGCTGACTGAGGCGCGTCCCCAGCAAGTGGATTGCGCAGTAGCGCTCATGCTGCAGCTAGTGCACTCCCGTGGGAGACACTCAGCGCTGCAGTGGATCTTGGGCTCGCTGGAGTCGGCGCTGTCAGAGTCGGCTGCTGGCTTCCAGCTTGCACCGACACACTCCGTCCTGAGTGTGTCAAGACGTAGTCCCCGCTGGTCACCTTTCATCGTGAACGTGGGCGAGGGGAGCTTGCCGCTGAAGGAAGCTTCATCATCTTCATCGGCGAAAGCTCGTCGCGCAAGGGAAAAGGCCCCCTACCTTGCGCGCCAAATGTCGAAGTGTGTTGTCGACACTTCCCCTGGGCCTGCTCTGGGCAGCCCGCGGAGGTTATTTTTCGGAGGGGCTAGTCACTCACGGAGAGCTTACGCGTTAGGGACGATGGAAGGAGAAGCTTGACACAGAGATTTTTACGTGGTTCAGGCCGCCGGAGCATAAAACCCTACGTCCACGGTGAGCAGAGGTGCTCGTTGTATTGCTTGGCGCTCAGAATTGGAGTTCTGAGCTTCAGGATGACCTGAGTGCTAGAATGTCTAGGGAACTAGTATGCAAAGAGTCAAACCCTCAGGTGCGAATAGCTGAGGAGCGAACCCTTGCTAACGTCGCCTACCCGAGCCTTTTATAGTCCAAGGCTTGGCCGGCTTACAAGGTGGGCCTGGGACCCGACAGGTGGTCCCAGGGAGATTGCCTGCCATCTACCATATATAGCAGTTACACCAGTAGTTATCTCTGGCGAAGGCTTCTGAGTCTTCGTTCTGCAGCCCTGCACATGCCGCAAGCTAGTCGTAGTGGTTGATGATGGCAGGGGCGGCAGGGGATGTCTTGTCGCTGTGTTTATCGGCGTACTGCCTCTGACGCGGCGTGCCAGTCTTCACTGCGACGTGACTGGGCGCAACGGCACCTGACAGAGGCGTGCTCCGCGTCTCCGCGCCTTGGGAAGGCGCGGGTCTTGAATACCTTGTACGAACAAGGTATGGCGCGTCTTTACTCTTGCTGCCTACCGCACGGGGGCAGGTAGAGCGGCTCTGCTAGCCACGTGGCGGGCTCGGAGCTCTCCTTTGAGAAGAGAGTGGTCCGGGCCCGCTGGACACGTGGAGCCTTCGGAGCTCTCCCAGCGGAGGGGGGAGGTCCGGCTCTGCTGGCCACATGGCGGGCCCGAATCTCTCCTCTGAGGAGAGGGAGGTCCAACCCCGGTAGACACGTGGAGCCTTCGGAGCTCTCCCCGCGGAGGAGGGAGGTCCGGCTCTGCTAGCCACGCGGCGGGCCCGGAGCTCTCCTATGAGGAGAGGGAGGTCCAGCCCCGCTGGACACGTGGAGCCTTCAGAGTTCTCCCCGCGGAGGGGGGAGGTCCGGCTCTGCTGGCCATGTGGTGGGCCTGGAGCTCTCCTCTGAGGAGAGGGAGGTCCGGCCCCGCGGGACACGTGGCGCCTTCGGAGCTCTCCCTGCGGAGAAGGGCGAGGTCCTTAGGCAGTTTCCCCTGTGCGCGGGGGTACCCCATATTGAGGGTACCGACAGCGAGGGCTGGCATCGGAGCTTGCCTCTGAGGAGAGGGCGACGGTCAGCATCAGAGCTGAGCCCTGCGGGGGGCATGAGGTCTGGCATCAGAGTTCACCCCTGCGGAGGGGGTGAAGTCCAGCATCAGAGGTCGCCCCTGCTAAGGGGGTGAGGTCTGGCTTCGGAGCTCAGCGCTGTGGAAAGGGGGAGGTCCGGCTCTGTTGGCCACGGAGCAGGTCCGGGGCTCGCCTCTGAGGAGAGGTGAGGCCCGGCCCCCGCTGGACACGTGGCGCCTTCGAAGCTCGCTTTTGAGGAGGGGGCGAGGGCCGGCATCGGAGCTCAAGCGAGGTCTGGCTTCGGAGTTCACCCCTCCGGAGGGGGTGATGTCCAGCATCGGAGCTCAACCCTGTGGAGAGGGAGAGGTCCGGCATCGAAGCTCGTCTCTGAGGAGAGGTAGACGAGGTCCGGCATCGGAATTCACCCCTGCGGAGGGGGTGATGTCTAGCATCGCTCCCAAGTGGAAAACGGTAATCCTGCTCATAGGTCCCCCCCTTCCCTGTCTCTTAGTCTTATTCAGCTTACAGTCATGAGCCGGTATATGGGGCTCGGGCAATCCAGTGCACCTGGTCCCGGAGGCCTGGCTCCCGCCTAAGTCAGGGTGTAACCGTCCGACCCCTAGTACTCAGACCGTAGCGCTGGGGAGGCAGAGTGTCCATGCTTTGGGTGCAGGACCAAGCAAAGTGGGCTCCTGGACCTCCTGCTCTGGCGTAGGTCTTTTCTTGGAGGTGACCAACTGGCTTTACAGTAACCTAATAGGGGGAGGTCCGAGAGGCCCCCGGGCCTTTGGTAGGTATCCCAAGCGCTACCGCCTTCGGCAGGATGGCAAATGTAGACTAGGCATGAGAGCAGTAAAGGAGAGCCGAGTGTACGATGGGCGTACACTATCTAGAGCGCAGGGAGATGATCACATAAATTAATGCATAATTTAAATGAACACCTAAATAAGTGTGGTAGGACAGGGTTCTTTTCATTCATGTAAGTCCATATAAGGAAGACAGGCCGTACATGGAGTCAACGACCCGCCCCATTGTGAAGGGGGGGGCAGAGCCTACACGCTTAAGGTACCGGACCAGGCTAAGTCGGACGTAGTCCTGGACCACCCCCTGGGGCTTAGCTGCTGCGAGTGCTGCTCCTAGACTCTATGGGATCTGTTATAGAAAGAATAAACATGTCCTACCACTGTTCTAAAGGTAGAACTTATAGGGGTAGCGCCGGAGCGCATGCTTTGAGCTCTCATGCACGGACCTCTGGTGGTAGCGCCGGAGCGCCTGCTGGTGCCTTGCGATCCGGAGTGTTGTTTGCCATCTTGCCTCAACGATGAGGTCGATGTCCTCACGTAGGAGTTGGTCTTGTGTGGCTTCGTCGTGCGCTCGGACACGGGGGGACCCCCATGGTGATCTCGGGGGGAAGCATGGCTTTGGCCCCGCATACCATGTAGAAGGTTAGTTCTCGCGACCCGACTCAGGGATGTCCGGCTGGCCCCCGACGTAGAGGAACCGGTACCCCCCGACGGCTCCTGGGATCGCCTCTGAGGAGAGGGCCCCAGCACGTCCAACCTCCATGCCGCGAACGGCCTCGAGGGTGGGATCATCTGCAGCGTATGCACCGTTTGTGTGGGTTTGCTCGGCATGGATCTGGCACGCCTTGCATCTCCTAACCGGCTTGACGGTGTCCAGGTGGCTATCGGCCAGTAGAAGCCATGCCGAAAGGCTTCACCGACCAGCGTGTGGGATGATGCGCGGCTCCCGCACTCGCCTCCGTGGATTGCTTCGAGCAGGTCGTAGCCTTCCTCATGGGTTATGCACCGCAATAGGATGTCGTGGTGCCACACCAGTAAAGATACCAGCGAGTAGCACTTAGCCATTTGCACAATCCGTTCAGCGGATCCACGTTCATCAGGAAGGATGTTGTCTTTCAAGAAGTCCCGGACCTCCGTGGTCCATGCATCGGGGCTACTTGAGCTTCTAGATCTTGGGCGCTGGGTAGCACGGAGTCCCCATGGCGCATACGATCCTTGGCGGAGCACCATGGCTGCAGGGACGCCGGGACCGCCAGCTTTGAGGTGCTAGTCTCGCCCCCTTTGCCCGGTTTGGCAGGCCGGGTTGTGGGTCACGACAACGTCCCTTCGAAAGCTCCTTCGGGCTTCGGAGCTCCGGAGGAGGCCTCCATTGATAGGTTGTTGGCGACGGTGTCATCAGCGCATGGCACATGGCACAGGTCCAAGGCCACGTTGTTGGTTGCCTTGAACTTGAGGCGCACCATGTACCCAAACTGCTCCCCTGTTGGCATGAGGAGAAGTACGCCGGCTCCGGCCCCCTGCTTCCGCGAGGGGCCGTCTGAGTAGTACATTCAGTGAGACTCGGTGAAGTCCAGTGCTCGGAGCTCCGGTTCTCCACCTTCAGGGCCCCCTGGGTTGCTTGGTGGTGGCATCCACCCGGCCACGAAGTCACCCAGTGCTTGGCTCTTGGCTGTATGATGTGGAAGGAAGTTCAGCTTGAACTCCACCATCTCCGGGCTGTCCTCCTGCTTTGGAGGCTGGCCGTGAGTGTCAGCTACGCCCTTCTGTTACTCTGGCGCACTTGTCCGCCAGGCTGAAGAGCTCCGAGACGTCTCGCACCTCCCTGGTAGCCAACTTATTGAGCATCTTCTTGTCCCTCACACCCCGTCGGAATGCGACCATGACTGATGCGTCCTGGATGTAAGGGATGGTGTTCCGTACTTGGGAGAATCGCTGGATGAAGGAGTGACACGACCCCACAGCCTTGTCGAGCCAGGATCACACTGAGGGGTGCTGCGTTGCACAGCACCGGATAACGCACATGAAAGATACAAAACGGAAGCAAAGTTTTATTACATAAACAGGTTTATGAACATTTGTACAACAAAATATGTTCAGTCTACACTCAAGGGCGTAGACTATGCATCGAGTTCACGTTCAGCCCGTGAACGTGTCCCCGCTAGCACGCACACACACTAACATGGTGGCGTGCACGACTCCCACTCAACGGGGTTCCCCTCCTGGGGTTCTGTATCCTCCTCGGGAGTCCCTTCCTCATAGACCACTGCAAAAAATTCAAACAAAAGCAGTGAGCACGATGGCTCAGCAAGACTGACATGTATCTCCTATACATGAAACTTCTACATGAAGGGTGATAGGTTACATGAGGTAAAATAAGTTGCAAAGGACTCACCTAATTATTTGAACCTTACTTTCAAGTTTTAGCAGGAGGTTGTGGAGAACCTTACGCTAAGGCACATGAGAGAGCCGCAATCAAACAAGAAACGCATTCCTCTCATGTACTTTGCCCAAAGTTGAAAAGAACTTTGTCGAAGTGTGTGGTCGACACTTCTCCCGGACCTGCTCTGGGCAGCCCACGGAGGTTCTTTTTCGGAGGGGCTAGACACTTGCAGAGAGCTTCAACGTTAGGGACGAGTGAGGGAGAAGCTTGACACGGTGAGTCTTACGTGGTTCAGGCCGCCGGAGCGTAAAACCCTACGTCCACGGCGAGCAGAGGTGCTCACTCTATTGCTTGCTGCTCAGAACCGGAGTCCTGAGCTTGAGGGTGAGTACTGTCTAGCGTGCGAGTTCATAGGGTTCGAACCTTTGCTAACGTTGCCTACCCGAGCCTTTTATAGTCCAAGGCTCAAGTGGCTTACAAGGGGGCCCGGGACCCGACAGGTGGTCTCGAGGAGATTGCCTGCCGACTACCGTATCTGCAGTTATGCCGGTAGTTGTCTTTAGCGAAGGCTTCCGAGTATTCATTCTGCCGCCCTGCCCATGCCGCAAGCTAGTCGTAGTGGTTGATGATGGCAGGGGCAGCGGGGGATGTCTTGTCGCTGTGTTTATTGGTGGGCAGGCTCTGACACGGCTCGCCAGTCTGTGATGCGACTGGGCACAACGGCACCTGACAGAGGCGTGCTCCGCGTCTCCGTGTCTTGGGAAGGCACGGGCCCTGAATACCTCGTACGGGCAAGGTATGGTGCGTCTTTACGCCCGCTGCCTACCGCGCGGGGGCAGGCAGTGTTGTCCTGCTGGCCACGTGGCGGGCCCGGAGCTCTCCTTTGAGGAGAGGCAGGTCCGGCCCCGCGGGACACGTGGAGTCCTCGGAGCTCTACCCGCGGAGGGGTGAGGTCTGGCTTCTGCTAGCCACATGGCGGGCCCGGAGGTCTCCTCTGAGAAGAGGGAGGTCCGGCCCCGCGGGACACGTGGAGCCTTCGGAGCTCCCCCCATGAAGGGGGAAGGTCTAGCTTCTGCTGGCCACGTGGCGAGTCCGGAGCTCTCCTCTGAGGAGAGGGAGGTCCGGCCCCGCTGGACACGTGGCACCTTCAGTGCTCTCCCTGCGGAGAAGGGCGAGGTCCTTAGGCATTTCCCCCTGTGCGCGAGGGTACCCCGTATCGAGGGTACCGACAGTGGCCCCCGGGCCAATCTCGGGGGAGGTAGCGAGCCCGAGGTGGGGCCTCCGTCTCTTCTGTTCCACGCACTTTCTCTAAGTCCCGCGTTGACCGTTGCCGGAGCACGAACAGTCGCGGGATCATGGGAGCGTGCGCCCACTTGATGGTTGCTTTTACTGCGGCGGTTCCCAAGGCTGCCACTTCTGCACGTTGCGGCGCTTTTTTCTGGAACCACCGAAGCGTCTTTCCGGCTCGTCTCCTTGGGAGACTGACTTCTTGGTCCACCGCTTCAGCTGGACGACTTGGGTCCACTTGTCATCGGCGCTTGGTCTTGGAGCCGATGCGGTTGCCCATGCGGCGTATTCGAAGAGTTTTGAATCGCTTTGAATCGCACCTGGGAAGTTTTTAAAAGGGGATCTTACTCGCATCGCGGCTTCCCTTCACACTTCCCAGCGCTTGCACCTTCCTTGAACTCTTGCGCCTTTGTCTTCCCTGTCCTTGAGCTCTCCCCTGCCATGGCTTCCAACCCGCCTCTAGAGAAGAAGCGCGCTCGATCTCCACCGGTGGCGGCGTCTATGCCAAGTCAGGGAACCAGGGCGCCTGCACGGCCTGCTTCTGGAGATGGCGCTCCGTCCGGTGGTGACCCCAAGAGGTCTTGGGCTCATCGTCCCGACGGGACTCCTCTTGAGCGACAACAGGCTGAAGGTTCCCGGGCGTCGTGTCTTCCCTACTCAGGCGGTGGAGTCTCCAAGGAAACTGCTGACGCGCCGAGGAGGGCTTCAGGCGATGGAGTCTCCAAGGAGACTGCTGATGTGTCGAGGGGAGCTTCAGGAGCATCCCCTGCTCCGTCAGTCCGGGCGACTGCGGGGCGGCCGTCGGCGGCGACAGCGGGCTCTAGTGGTCCTACCCCGGCTCGGAAGCCGAAGTTCAGAGCCCGTTGGAGTCCTCGCGTTTCTCGGCCGTCCCCGACTGATAGGGAGTCTGTGCCGCAGCGCTTGGAAACCGGGACAGCTGCCACGGCCCCCAAGCCAGCGCGAGTTTCTCCTGTACCGGTCTGCCCGGATTCTATGGCAGCATCAACTCCCCTTGCCGAGACAGTTGCCGCGGCCCCCAAGCCAGCGCAGGTTTGCCATGTACGAGGCGGCCCGGCTTCTATTTCAGCGTCGACTCCCTCCACTCGTCCCTTTCCACCGGCTCAGGAGCCAGCTGTCAGTGAGGGTTTGGTGGGTCCGGTTGTCGAAGTCCCGGTGCCGGCTTCTCCTGACCGGTGTCTCATCCCGGTCGCTGGTGCGTCGTCTTCTCTTGAGGACGATGTGATGGAGGAGGTCGGGGGCGCCACTCTGGCCTCTGCTGCCCCACTGCCCCTGGCGGTTGCCCTCGTGCTCGCCTAGGCGAGCGTCCGGCAGGTCTTGGCCGCACACGGTCGTGAGCGAGAGGAGCAGGTGGTTGAGAGGGATCGCCTCCTCACTTGGGGGAACCTTTTGCGGGAGCGGACCGCGAAGGTCAAGGGCGAGCTCGACTCCAGGCGGGAGTCGCTTGACATCATGGAGGCACTCCTCAACCGGCAGAAACGGGCTATCGACCGTCTGGACTCCGAGACGCGGCGGCTCCACAGGGAGGCCCTTGAGGCGCATGCTCAGGCCGAGGAGAACTTCTCTACCTTGGAGGAGTTACGGCAGAGGATGGAGCGCGTAAGCGCGCCGTTGAGGATCACGAGCGCTCCGTGGCGGCCGAAGCAGAGAGGGTCGCCGCGCGGCTGGCGGCGGGCGAAGGCGACCTGCGAGCTCGAGCTAGGGAGCTGGAGGCCCGGAAGGCAGACCTTGCCATGAGGGAAGAGCAGGTCTCGCGGGAATGCCAGGCGATCCTAGATCGGGAGTTGGCTGTCGATTTCCGGGCTTCAGAGTTGGAGCGGCTTGCCCAGACTCTCCGCCTTCGGGAAAGCTCCCTGGCGGCCAAGGAGAAGGAACTCTCCGAGGGAAGCCGCGACGCCATGCGGGCAGCCCACCGCGAGGTAGAGGAGCTCTTGGCCTCGCGGTCTTCCGAGGCCCGTGCGGTCTCGAGCTTCGTTGACCAGGCGGGGTCCGCCTTGGTCCCCCTTGGCTTGAGCCCGGTGAAGGCGGCGGCTCCTGCGCTGAAGGTGGCTGAAGTGATCCCCGCGCTGGAGTCAATCGGCGCCAAGCTGAGCAGGCTAGATGCGGTGGTCGCCAGCGAGCTCGAGGCAGAGGGACGGGGTCTGGCCGTGGAGGTTGCCACGCATGTGCTGGCATGCTTCAGGAGTCGGGAACCTTCTTTATCACTGGAGCCAGCGAGGCTGGGTCCTACCGCGGAGCGGGAGGAGACCGCCAGGGCTGAAGTCGGGGATGTGGCTGCCCTTGTAGCCTCCAGGTTCCGGCGTGAGCCAAGGGGACCCTAGAGCTTGTATCTCCCTCTTTTTCTTTTTATTGAGTCCGTAGCCCAGCTCATGGAGCCATGAATAAATAGACTCTTGTGACCTTTTGTGGTCGTTATGCTTTTGTCTTCTTCTTGGTTTTGCCTGGTCGAGCCCTTAGCTCCGCAAGATACTCAGAGACCTTCACCAATCTTGAAGCTCTGCACAGACACCCTCCTCGGGTCCTTATTGTATTAAGGGCCCCGAAGGCCTCCGGAGCTCGCCCCATGAGGATGGGGAGGTCCGGATCTGCCGGCCACGTGGCGGGCCCGGAGCTCCCCTCTGAGGAGAGAGAGGTCCGGCCCCGTGGGACACGTGGAGCCTTCGGAGCTCTCCCCTCGGAGGGGGAGGTCCGGATTCTGCCAGCCACGTGGTGGGTCCGGAGCCCCTCCTGAGGAGGCGGGAGCTCCAGCCCCGCTGGACACATGGGGCCTTCGGGCCTCGTCCCTATTGAAGGGGCGAAACCCGGATCCTCCGGTCCTGCGCTGGAGTAGTCGATAGCTCCTTGCCCCCCACCTCATGCAGCCCCCGTAGATATA
This sequence comes from Neostapfia colusana, assembly GCA_030760725.1. Classification (NCBI taxonomy): domain Eukaryota; kingdom Viridiplantae; phylum Streptophyta; class Magnoliopsida; order Poales; family Poaceae; genus Neostapfia; species Neostapfia colusana. The sequence goes on along the minus strand of JASWHV010000010.1, from coordinate 502,533 downwards.
ACCTGGAGGTCCTGCACACAGGTAGAGGAAACGTAATTCTCCTCGGGAGGTCCTCCCCTCCCCGTCTCTTAGTCTTATTCGGCTTACGGTCCTAGTCTGGTATACGGGGCTTGGGCAATTCTGTGCGCGAGGCACCGGGGCTCCGGCTCCCTCCAAGGTCCGGGTACGACCGTCCGGCCCCTAGTACCGGACCGTACGCCGGGGAAGCAGAGTGCAGAGGCTTTGGGTACAGAACCAGGCAAAGCGGTTGTACTCCCCTGGACCTCCGGAGGGCAGGGTGCGCACGCTTTGGGCACAGAGTCGGCTGAGCGGGATACGCACCCTGGACCCCCCATGCACGGCGCAGGCCTTTCCCGGAGGTGACCAACTGGCACCGCAACACCTGACTGGGGGAGGCCCGAGAGGCCCCCTGGCCATCGGCAGGTGCCTCAAGCGCAACCGCCTTCGGTAGGATAGCAAATGCTAACTATAGATGAGCATGGGAAAGGGGGGCTAAACGTACGGTGAGCATACATAGAAAGTGTGGTCATAAAAGTTAATGTGTAATTTAAATGAGCACATGACAGAGAGCGAGGTAGAACAGGTTTATGTGTAAATGCCCATAGGAGGAAGGCAGGCTGTATATGGAGGCAACGACCCGCCCCATTAAGAAGGGAAGCAAGACTCTACGTGCTTAGGGTCAGACTCACGCCAAGCTGGACGTAGTCCTGGACCGTCCCGTGGGACTTAGCTGCTCCGAGCGCTGTTCCTGGTCTCTATGGGATTTATTACAGAAGGGTACGGCCCTGTTCTACTAATGCTCAGAAGGTAGAACTTACTGTGATGTTCCATGCTCCCAAGGTTCGGGAACGGGTCCCATCCTTGGTTGAAAGGCATGTGTACCTGGGACGGCAACTTTCGTGACTCGCAAGGGACCTTCCCGGCTGGAGGAGAGTTTATAGGTCCTTCGCGGGAAAGTGTGTGCCGCGGCACCAGGTTGCCTTCCTGTAGGTCCCTGGCGCGCTTGGTCCTTTGGCGGTAGTGCTAGAGCACCGGCCGAGGACGTGCGTTGTGGGGTGTCACCTGCAGCCATGCCTCGTCGACGAGGTCGTTATCTTCACGCTGGAGCGGGTCCTGCGTGGCTTCTCCCGGGAGCCCCGGGGTACCCTCCCCTGCTGGCTAAGGCCGTCAAGAGGTAGGAGGACCCGGACTCTTCTTGGGAGACCCAAGGCGTCTTTCCCCTTCTGGCTAAGGCCGTCAAGAGGTTGACAGACCCTGGGCGGCTCCCAGGAGGTAAGGCCGAGGCACAGAGACGTGCACTCGGGTGAGGTCATTATCTTCACGCTGGAGTGGGTCCTGCGCGGCTTCTCCCGGGAGCCCCGGGGTACCCTCCCCTTCTGGCTAAGGCCGTCAAGAGGTAGGAGGACCTGGACTCTTCTTGGGAGACCCAAGGCGTCTTTCCCCTTCTGGCTAAGGCCGTCAAGAGGTTCACAGACCCTGGGCGGCCCCCAGGAGGTAAGGCCAAGGCACAGAGGCGTGCACTCGGGTGGAGCTGGCCCGGTTATGCACTGTCGAGGCTGGTGCTTGGGCTGCTGCAACTACTTGGAGCCTCTCCAAGGTTGATATCGCAGCAGTGCAGTCTCCACTGACTTTTCGGGGCAGCCGTAGTCGGCTACTGCCCCGGCTCGTCTTCACCGGAGCTGGAGTCCTCACCGTTGTGCACCGTCTTTATGACGGGCTGAGGCTCCTAAAACACCACCTGGTGGCTGACGCTGACTGAGGCGTCGACCTTCTGCTTGCTCTCCCTTTGATGGAAGGACGGAGCATCAGCTTGTAGCTGCCTCCCTTTGCGGAAGCGCTCCGCGAGCCTCTGGATGTCCCAGCACTCGGCAACAGTATGATGGTTGGTGCCATGCACGGGGCATAGCTCGCCTTGGTCACCATATGGAGCTAGTGACTGTCGCTGCCTTTTGTCGGGGCGTGGCCCCCGAGCTCCACTGGGTGCCACTGTTGCAGCAACGGGAGCCGCGACCGGTGGCTTCATCTTGCCACCGCTCCGGTTCTTGATCTTCTTGCTGCCTCCATAGGAAGCAGCGCCAGATCCGGGCTGTCCTCCTGACTCGGAGGCTGGCAGGGAGTGCCAGTTCCGCCCTTCTGCTGCCCTGGCGCATTTGTCCGCCAGGCTAAAGAGCTCTGAGACGTCGCGAACCTCTCTGGTCACGAGCTTCTCAAGCATCTTATTGTCCCAGACGCCCTGCCAGAACGCCACCACCACAGAAGCATTTTGGATATGTGGAATGGTGTTCCGTACGTGGGAGAACCGCTGGATGAAGGAGCGCAGTGTCTCTCCAGGCTGTTGCTGAATGGCGTGGAGGTCGAGCTCCGTGCCAGGCCGGGTGTAGGAGCTTCCGAAGTTGGCGGTGAACTGCCGGCAGAGCTCTCCCCAAGAGGTTATAGAACCCTAGGAGAGGTTCATGAGCCAAGACCGAGTTGGGCCGGTCAAGGCGACGGGGAAGTAGTTGGCCATGACGGCCTCGTCCCCTCCTGCAGCAAGGATGACAGTGGAGTAGATCTGGAGGAACTCCGCCGGGTTGATGCTGTCATCGTACTTCTCGTGCAGGTGCGGCCGAAACTTGCGCGGCCACCTCGAGAAGCGAAGGTGGGGGTGCCAGGGCCGCACATCCTGCTCCTTTTGCCGCAGGCGTTGATGTCGCGAACGCTTGGTTCGCTGCTGGCACAGTGTACCCCGGTATGGGCAAGGCTGCGCCATAGACCGGGGCACCGTTTGCAGGGCATATGGCTGTGGCATATGCTGCGTGGCATATGCCTGGGGCAGAGATCGCGTGGCGAAAGTCTGCGCCTCAGGCAGGGTTCAGGGAGACGTCATGCTGTCGCCAGTCTCTTGGTTGCGACGCCTTTCTCGTCGTCGCTCGAGGAACACTCGGGCATCTTGGCCCAAGTGGCATCGTTCCAGCTCTGTCCTCAGGTTCGTTGATGGGAGCCTGGTGGATCTGGAATCTGTCGTCTGCCCGTCAACCGTTGGCGTGCACGTCAGCGACACAGCCGGTTGGCCGGAACGTCGTCCCCGCCGAAGTCGAGAGTTTGCGGCGGCGACGACGAGACGGTCTACCTTGCGAATCCACTGCTGGGTCGCTGACCGAGGCGCGTCCCCAGCAGGCGGATTGCGCAGTAGCGCTCTTGCTGCAGCTAGCGCGCCCCCGTGGGGGACGCTCAGCGCTGCAGAGGATCTCACGCTCGCTGGGGCCTGCGTTGCCGGAGTCGGCTGCTGGCTTCCAGCTTGCGCCGACACACTCCGTCCAGAGTGTGTCGAGACATAGTCCCCGCTAGTCACGGTCCGTCGTGAACGCGGGGGAGGAGAGCTTGCCGCTGAAGCAAGCTTGGTCATCTTCGCCGGCAAAAGCTCATCGCGCAAGGGAAAAGCCCCCTTCCTGGCGCGCCAAATGTCGAAGAGTGTGGTCGACACTTCCCCTGGACCTGCTCTGGGCAGCCCACGGAGGTTCTTTTTTGGAGGGCTAGACGCTTGCGGAGAGCTTCAGCGTTAGGGACGAGTGAGGGAGAAGCTTGACACGGCGAGTTTTACGTGGTTCAGGCTGCCGGAGCGTAAAACCCTACGTCCACGGTGAGCAGAGGTGCTTGCTGTATTGCTTGCTGCTCAAAACCAGAGTCCTGAGCTTGAGGGTGAGTACTGTCTAACGTGCGAGTTCATAGGGTTCGAACCCTTGCTAACGTTGCCTACCCGAGCCTTTTATAGTCCAAGGCTCGAGTGGCTTACAAGGGGGGCCTGGGACCCGACAGGTGGTCCCGAGGAGATTGCCTGCCGACTACCGTATCTGCAGTTATGCCGGTAGTTATCTCTGGCGAAGGCTTCCGAGTCTTCGTTCTGCCGCCCTGCCCATGCCGCAAGCTAGTCGTAGTGGTTGATGATGGCAGGGGCAGCAGGGGATGTCTTGTCGCTGTGTTTATTGGCGGGCATGCTCTGACACGGTGCGCCAGTCTGTGATGCAACTGGGCACAACGGCACCTGACAGAGGCGTGCTCCGCGTCTCCGCGTCTTGGGAAGGCGCGTGCCTTGAATACCTCGTACGGGCAAGGTATGGTGCGTCTTTACGCCCGCTGCCTACCGCGCGAGGGCAGGCAGCGTTGTCCTGCTGGCCACGTGGCGGGCCCGGAGCTCTCCTCTGAGGAGAGGGAGGTCCGGCCCCGCGGGACACGTGGAGTCCTCGGAGCTCTCCCCACGGAGGGGGGAGGTCCGGCTTCTGCTGGCCACGTGGCGGGCCCAGAGGTCTCCTCTGAGAAGAGGGAGGTCAGGCCCCATGGGACACGTGGAGCCTTCGGAGCTCCCCCACGGAGGGGGGAGGTCCGGCTTCTGCTGGCCACGTGGCGAGTCCGGAGCTCTCCTCTGAGGAGAGGGAGGTCCGGCCCCGCCTGACACGTGGCGCCTTCGGAGCTCTCCCTACAGAGAAGGACGAGGTCTTTAGGCATTTCCTCCTGTGCGCGAGGGTACCCCGTATCGAGGGTACCGACAAACTTTAATTAGCTCTAAGCTACAACAAGACATTAACAAGCAAAGTATAACCTTCAAATCAGCAAACTTTTAACATGTATCTAGCCTGTTCTTTCTACGTCACGGTACAGTGAACAAGTGGTACTCACTGACCGCGAGGGACGGCGATTATAATCGATTTACACCTGCATGGTTACCCGAATAACCCGTCACGTATGTCCGTACTCGATGTTGCCTACAGCACCCATCACAGACGTAGTACGCAACCACCTTTCACCCGTCAGCCAAATGTTGAACCGGTCCAATCGTCCCGAGCAAGTAGTCTCTGTGCACGCATCCACAGTGCCGCCAGCCGATTTACACCTCGAGCTCTCAACTTACCCTCTGAACGACTAGCTATGTCTCAACACCCAGCTACCCGAGTTACATCGGTTTCCCGGTTCCCATATAGCCGGTAGGTCTTCGGTACTGTTCTAGCTTGTTCAACAGGCCCCCACACGGCTCGGTGCTCAATCGACACAAGCGGAGCTATAGCACCCAGGCCCCAAAGTCCTGCTGCCCTTACTCTCCGTTCGGTCTCATTTTTCTTGCCATGTGTTTCATTTGCTATCTTTACCCGAGTCGAGTGCCTCTAACCTATCCTCGCGAGTAGTTCCAACTAACCGAATCCTACTCTATCTTAGCATTACAGTAGCTAAATAGGGTTTTCAATTCTAATCCCAACCCATGGTTTTCTTGGCTATGCAATTGGGTTTCAAACAAGACTCTAATGCCAGAAATAAGTGGTGCTCAAAGTAAGTTCTTCAAAACAATAAAAATTGTAAAAAGGGTTAATGCAAACCGGAGCTAGCCTTGCTGCTCTTGGTCGTAGGCTAGCTGCTCTTCCGGAGTAACGAAGTCTAAGACTTCGGGTTCCTCCTCAACCTTAGCGGCTACATGAGATAACATGTATATGTATCAATTTAAATGCATTTGAATTGAATTTAAACTTGTGAAGACTATAAGTCTTATTATACAGACCCAATGACTCTGAAATTTTTACTTTGGTTTGGTTACAACCTAAACAGAGACTTGGCCAAATTTCCTTTGCAGCAAAGCTCTTTTGAGCTCTCCACAAATAGTTATGTACTCGACCTTAATTGGAGCTCTTAGAGTGTTCTCGGGATTTTCATGGAGCAAGCCATGACTTTCTGAAAACTAGATTTTCATAGGGTTATAATGGAGTTGGTTTCACGTAATTTGAAGGTTCCTAGCTAAAGATATGAGCTAAACAATTTCAGAGAAATTCTGAAAATGTTTCTGGATATTTTACATTTTCTCTGGAACAGTTTTATTAATCACACCATTAGGTGGATCAAATGAGCTCAAATGGATCTGAAATTTTTATGGTAGTTCAGAGATATTTTGGTGAACATCCCAGCAAAATTTAAGAATTTTCCTCCAAAGGGTTCTACAGTTAAAATTCTAACAACTTTGAATTTTGAATAATTAATTCTAGAGAAATAAGGATTTTTCATGAAGTGAAACTTGATTTGCTGGAAAGTACTCAGAGAGCTGAATCCAACAAAATTTGGTTCACTCGATTTTGGAGTTTCTTAGCCAAATTTATGTGGGTTTGAAGTATTAACTAAATCTAAAAATCGGGAAAAAAGTTTAAACCGCTGGGCGTGGGACCGGGGCTACGTGTCAACTTCTCAGCGGTCGACACACAGGGCTGCAGAATCCTTCGCGTGCAGCCGCACCCAATTGGATGCCACAGCAGATCTGGGGTTTAAAATATCGGCCGCTAACACGTGGGACCGGGGGCTTCGTCTACCTCCGGCCTCCCGCGCTCGGCCGTCGCGAGCCCTCGCCGGAGAGCTTGCCGGTGGCCTCTGTCGTGCGCCAAACTCAATTATCTTGGCTGCCTCTGCCTAAATCCATCCGGGGAACACGATGCTGGGCTCAACTCGTCATGAAAATCACCGGCACACAGCCGGCGACGAGCGGTGGCTTCGGAAGAACTTCGGCCATGTCGGTCGGCCTTCCTAGCACCCCAAACGATCGAGCAAAGGGCCGGAGAGCATCAGTGGTCCCTAGGGAAGCTCGGCATGGGCTCTAAGCAGCTCAGGAGAGGTCCTAAGTAGGCTCTCACCGTGCGCCCGATGCTTCTCGCATAAGCCGCCGTTGGCAAGCTCGGAAATACGCCATGTACAGGGGTTCTCATGCTAGGTGTTGTGAAGCTAACTTGTGCGCCACTAAGTCTAGATCGTGTAGGAACAGTTTGAGGATCTCTAAACAACTATGCAGTGAGAATTTGGCGGATCGCACCCGAAGGTCGGTCTGTGCCGAATGAAAGGGGAAACCGAAATTCGTCGCCGGTGATCAAACACTCAGGCTGTGGTTCGGGGGTGAGCAGCACCAGCCCCTAACGCGTACGAGGATGCCTTAGCTGGGGCATGACATGCTCCCGTTTGGGCTGTCCACGGGAGCCCGAGGTGCGGCGAACTTAGGTCACCAAACAGAACCTCCGGTAGGGACGAGATTATCCAAGTTCAGCTAATTTCCTACGGTGGGGAAGGAGAAGGAGAGTCCTTAGTACCGTTTTGCAGCTTGGAGGGAGTGGAGAGGCTGTGATCGTGGGATTTTCTGATCAACCTAGAGAGCGGCGGCGAGAGCTGCTTTTCTTGCGCGAGGGAGCAGAGAAGCAACCGAATGCGCCTCTCGCCGGCTCGGGCTCGGGGATAAGAAGGCAGCAAGGCGGTTTGGTGGCCTGGGCGGTAAGAGCTGCTGGCCTCGACGCTGCTCGCCGTGGTGGCTGCTGGCTCACGCGCAAGTAACCGAGCTCGACTCCTCGGTCGGTTGATTTTGCTGCTGAGGCTGACATGTGGGTCCCACCCGGGGTTTAACCTCTGAAATTAAATTTTCCCCACTGCTCTAAACAGTAGAGACCCAATTAACCTTGGTCATTTGAATTATCTACCCCTGGGCCATTTGAATTGGATAGAATTCAAATTGGGTTTTGTTTGAATATATTTTCAGCACATATGCAGTTTGAAATTCAAATAAAGTTTGAATTTGCTAAACCTAGCTCATGTCAAGATCAACTCCAAATGGAGTGAAAATTGGTGTGTGAGCTCACAAAAATGTGCTGAGTAAGAATATGCCTCCCACTTTTGAATTCATGGGATGGAAATAGTTTGAATTTGAATTTGAGTTCAAACCACCCTCTTTCTAGCTATACCCAAAAGGACTTCAAAAAGGTCTTGAATTTGGGTAAAATTTGGCATGGACATTCCTAGCAAGGTGTAGGACTTTTTCATATGTCCAGCCCCTATATGATGCATGTGGGAAATACCACTTTGCATTTTGTGAGTTTATTCTCTAATGAGCATGTTGATGGTGTTTACTTGCTCTTCAAATGTATTCATCAAGTTACTTCAAATGAAGTGTGTGTGTGGTGATGAACACTTTGAATATGTGCCCAAAAACTTAGGCCCTTACAAGGAGCACAGTGATTCCCCCGGCTGTTGTCGCATGGCGCGGAGGTCGAGCTCCGTGCCGGGACGCGTGTAGAAGCTGCTGAAGTTCGCCGTGAACTGTCGGCATAGCTCCCCCCAGGAGGTTATGGAACCCTGGGGCAGGTTCATAAACCATGACCGCGCCGGGCCGGTCAAGGCGACGGGGAAGTAGTTGGCCATGATGGCTTCATCCCCTCCTACCGCGAGGATGGCAGTAGAGTAGATCTGCAGGAACTCCGCTGGGTTGACGCTTCCGTCGTACTTCTCTAGCAGGTGTGGCCGGAACTTGCGTGGCCACACTGTGAAGCGGAGGTGTGGCGCCACGGCCGCACACTCCGTCCCCGCTGCTGCAGATCCTGGTGCCGCGAACCCTTGGACGGCCGCTGGCACGGTGTACCCCGGCATGGGCATTGGTGCACCATATACCGGGGGTGCCGACTGCAAGACATATGGTTGTTGCATATGCTGCATGGCGTACGCCTGGGGCAGAGGTCGCATGGCGAACGTCTGAGGCCCAGGCTGGGTCGAGGCAGTTGACATGCTGTAGTCGGCCTCGTGGATGCGACGCCTTTGCCGCTGTCGCTCAATGGTCACGCGAGCATCTTCTCCCAAGAGACGTCGCTCCAGCTCTATCCTCAGGTCTGCCGTTGAGAGCCTGGTAGAACGGGAGTCTGCCGTCTGCCTATCAACCGTTGGCGTGCGCGACAGCGACACATCTGGTTGACCGGGGCGTCATCCCCGCCGCAGCGGAGGGTTGACGGCAGCAGCGATGAAGTGGTTGACGTCGCGAATCCACTGCTGGACGGCCCCCTGGGGAGCGTCTGCAGCAGGCGGTTGTCTAGGAGCGCTTCCGTGGTGGCTAGTGCACTTGCTTGAGTGGCACCCTGCACCGCGGCAGATCTTGAGGTTGTTGTTCACCGGTGATGATGGCGCGAAGAGCCAGCCGTTGATGGAAGCTTGGACATCTTCGTTGGTGCAGACCCGTCGTGAGAGCAAACCCCCCCCCCCCTACCTGGCGCGCCAAATGTCGAAGTGTTCCATCGACACTTCCCCCGGGCCTGCTTCAGGGCAGCCCGCGGAGGTTCTTATTTGGAGGGGCTAGTCCTCTCGGAGGGTCTCGCGTTTGATGAAGGAGGATTGGCACGAGGATTTTTACGTGGTTCAGGTCGCCGGAGCGTAAAACCCTACGTCCACGGGAGTTGTGTTACTCAGGGCTTAGAACCGGAGTTCTAAGCTTGGAGACGATCTGAGTGTATAGTCGGGGTCGAAATGAGCCAAACCCCTTGTAACATTGCCTACCCGAGCCTTTTATAGCTCAAGGCTCGGGCGGCTTACAAGGTGGGCCCCGGGGCCCGACAAGTGGCCCCTAGGTGATTTCCTGCCATCTACCATGTCTTGAATGAATGCTGGTAGTTGTCTTCCGGTGATGGCTTCTTGGTCTTTGTCCTGCCGCCCTGCCCATGCCGCAAGCTAGGCGTAGTGGTTGATGATGGCAGGGACGGCAGGGCGTGTCTTGTCGCTGTATTTATTGGTCTACAGCTTCTGACATGGGACGCCTATCTTGACTATAACTGGTCACAGTGCCTCCTGACAGGCGTGCGTCGCGCCTCCGCGTCTTGGGAAGGTGCGGGTCTTGAATGCCTTGTACGAACAAGGCATGGCGTGCCTTTACTCCTGTTGCCTACCGCACCGGGGCGGGCAGCACGGCTCGTGGCCACGTGGCAGGCCCGGAGCTATGCTCTGAGGAGAGGGAGCTCCGACCCTACTAGACACATGGTGCCTTCGGAGCTCGCCCCTGCAGAGGAGGCGAGGTCCGGCTCACTTGGCCATGTGGCAGGCCCGGAGCTATCCTCTGAGGAGAGGGGAGCTCCGACCCTACTGGACACGTGGCGCTTTCGGAGCTCGCCCCTGCGGAGGGGGCGAGGTCCGGCTCACCTGGCCATGTGGCAGGCCCGGAGCTATCCTCTAAGGAGAGAGGAGTTTTGGCCCTACTGGACACGTGGCGCCTTCGGAGCTCGCCCCTGCGGAGGGGGCGAGGTCCGGCTCACCTGGCCACGTGGCAGGCCCGGAGCTATCCTCTGAGGAGAAGGGAGCTCCGGCCCTACTGGACACATGGCGCCTTCGGAGCTCGCCCCTGCGGAGGGGGCAAGGTCCGGCTCTCCTGGCCACGTGGCAGACCCGGAGCTATCCTATGAGGAGAGAGGAGCTCCGACCCTACTGGACACGTGGCGCCTTCGGACCCCGCCCCTGCGGAGGGGGCGAGGTCCTTAGGCGGTTTTCTCCTGTGTGCGGGGGTACCCGGTATTGAGGGTACCGATAGTCACACCTCGCAGCCCTGTCTCGTCACCATAATGGTGAACAGGCGGAGGATGCAGGCGTGCACCGCGCACCATGCTTATGGGGAAGGTGCAAACCTTGAATGCACGGCCTGACGGTGCACCTTCCTCTTTACTCCTTGGCTACCTGCCCGTTGCTTGTCGGTGCGGCGTCCGGGTGGTTGGCCCCCTGGGACTCGCGTCATCATCGAAGTTGTCTTGCGGAGGAGGGAGAGATCTAGAGTCGTTGAACACGTGACAGCACTGGAGCCCTCCCATGCTGGAGGTTGGGCCCGGGGCCGTAGGACATGTGGCACCTCCGGAGCTCTACTTGTCGGGAAGGGACGCCGGGAGTTGTTGTCCACGTGGCAGCACCGGAGCCCTCCTATGCCGGAGGTCGGTCCCGGAGCGGTAAGACACGTGGTACCTCCAGAGCTATCCTTGGCGAGAGACATGCGCGGAGGTTCCAGACACATGGCAGTGTCGGAGCCCTCCCTGGCGGGATTCGGGCCCGGCACCATCGGACACATGGCGGCTCCGGAGCCATCCTCGACCGCTAGTAAGGCTCGGAGCCTAAAGACATGTGGCAGCCTCGGAGCCCTCCTTAGCGGGTGGTCGGGCCCGAGGCCTAGGGCATGTGACTTCTCATGAATTCTCCCTAGCTGGCGGTTGGGCTCAGCCTGCAGACTAGGTTTGTGTCTTCTGCATACGTGCTGATGTATGATTTCTCTTGCCCTTACACGTGGGGGTACTCGGTCTTGAGGGTACCGACAACGCTGGATAGCAGGACTTAACTCTTCCACCGGCCACTCTACTCAGAGGACGAAGCCCTAGATCGTGTATAGGGTTTACTTAGCTCTGGGGCCACTTGTCGGGCCCTACCTCATTGTAACCACCGTGGCCTTGAGCTATAAAAGGACCAGGGTGACCACCCGGCAGAGGGTTCCCGATTTCGCATCCTAGATCCCACAACGCACAGGCACTCATTCTCAAGCAATAGAACAAGCACTCCCGTAGACGTAGAGTATTACGCGTAAATCTCAGTGTTCATCGCTCTCTCGATCCCAGGTCGCGTAGGGCACCAAGCCCCCTCCGAAAAAAAAAGAACCTCGCGAACTGCTTCCGAGCAGGCCAGGAGGAGTGTCGCAGCTCACACACTCTGACAGGTTCTATAATAGCAATTGACTCACTTGTGCTAGTAGACTCATCTGAAAACAAAAATTGAGCACACATAGGGATGGTAATGGGTATGTATCCATTTACCTGCAGATATTTAACCAAATGGATATGAGTTCAGTATAAATTTTTTACCTATGAGTTTAGGTAACGGATAATATAAAATGGATATTTCTTATCAGGTAAAAAATTATATCTATATCTATATATCCGTATCTGATCATTGAGATGTGAGACCAATATAATATCATACAAATAACATCTAGTTTTATGGTTTCCTTGTCCTCCCTCTAGTCTCAGCCAGTGTTGCCTGGAACCTCCCCTGTCCGGCACTCAGCACACTGTTTGTTGCGTCCTAGCCGCCATGCCACCGCCTCCCTGCCACTCAACATCCCTGCCACCACCCTGCCTCGTCCCCGTCGCCTCCCTCCCTCTCGACGTCCTCTTCCTCCCCACCTCAATGTCTCCCCGCCGCCTCCTTGCCTCTCGACGTCCCCGTCACCACCCTGCACCCCCACCTCCATGCGTCCCCTAACCAGCAAAGATGGCAATCTAGTTTGGATTCCATGTTTTAAAACCGAATGAATGTTTGATCCATACTATGTTTGTATTTTATTTAAGCTGCAATTGTTCTATTAAGGTCAAGAGTGACAATTGTATGAATGTATCTTTCATGGATTATGTGGTTTATTTTGAACAACATGTTATTTTATGCGTTGAAGTGTTGTAGTAATCTATATGCAATGTACCATGTGTTTCATAGTGTTTCGGTAACAGATATGCCCACAAGTAAATATTTATGGGTAACACATAAATGTAACAAAATTTATCGTTACGGGTAATGTGCACGGGTTCGGGTACGGGTGGCGTATCCCGGGTACCCAAAGGACAGCCAACCAACTGACTAGGTCAAGATGCGCGAGGCATAGATCAAGGCGCGGGCATGGGATGACGTCACCACAAAGTCCGACCCTCCGACGGCAGAAGCAGCAGCCGACCTCAAAGCTCGGACGATGAGATCGGAAGAGGCAGGCAGCCCGAGCTTGAAGCATGGACCCGAGGCAGGCGGGAGAATAAAATGCTGACGTGATAGAATGGCAGAAGGTAATTAAAACGGAGTGGTAGGGGCCACATGTGACGTGACAAGCACGATGTTGGGTCATCATCACCGTCCATCCCATCCCGCTCCGCGTGGGTGTGCAGAGAAGGAAACTAGACTTAGATCGTAGACTAGACTTGAGCAGGTGTTCGCATCGCTCCTGTATCACTTCGGGCCATCCAAGGCGCTGACACACAATGTAAACCCCCGTCCCATTTATAAGGAGCCGGTTGGTAAGTACAAGCGACCATGCTATAAAAGGGGAGGCCCGGAACCTCCCCTCGCACGGCGAAACGACTCACACACACGCTACACTTAGGAGCCGGTGGACAAGTAGACCAGGCTATAAAAGGGGAGGCCCGGAACCTCCCTTCGCACGGCGAAACAACTCACACACGCGCTACACTTAGACTTTCTTCTCGTTCCCGCAAGAGAGAGTGCCTCGCTTGTAACTGTGGTTACTTGAACTGCCTGAGCTAATACAAGGCCGATAAACACCCCCCGACTGTATGTAGGATACGTTGTCCGAAGCAGTATAAATCAGTGTCTTTATTAGCTAGCCATTGAGATATACGACGTGAAACATTTGATAAAAAACACCGACAAATATTGAACAGTGGATATGAGTAAATGAGGATAATATTTGTAGATATTTTATCAGTTGCCATACCTAAGCACACCGTGCCTCAACAATTTGATTGACTGGAAAATTAACATGCAATTGTTAGTACTACCTCCGTTTCAAGCTAGGGAGTATTGTTTAGTGCGGCATGTTGCCTGCGTTGCATATGCAAGGAGATCACCCGAATGGTCCGACAGTAGAACATGTGACATTGTAATTGGTATCGGGATGAACGTCATTTTACTCGAGATATCAACACAGCGGAGATAAGACGCTAAGTACGGATTGAAATCCTAACAAATTGGTCTAGTATTTTACAAGGCAGATTGTATCCTATCCTGCCTAACTCGAGCTGGTCGCCAGCCGCGACGTGCCCCACCGTCTGCGTCGTCCGTGCCGCCCCACCGCAGGCGAATGAATCCGCCTTCTCTCTCGTCGCGCTTTGCTGCTGCTGCCTTCACACGCCGCCGCTCGTTTCCACACTCCCATCTTGCGGGCGTGTCAGCAACAGCAGAGTGGTGCCCGTGTTGGCTGGCCGCATGCTGCCTAACTAAACGCACCGCCACGTCCCTGTCAAGCAGACGAACTCCCGGTGGTTGCCGGCCGGCCGGCCGGAGTTCACGGAGATCACGCCGCGTCCCTGTCAAGCAGACGAACTCCCGGTGGTTGCCGGCCGGCCGGATTCACGGAGATCACGCCGCGTGCCCGCGTCCGCCGGTTTATGGCGCCACTCCGATCATACGGGAACGCCGAGCAACTCGAAGCCGGCACGTGTCGCAAGCCGGCGTTCATACCACCGATCTTGTGCCAGCCCTGCGACGTCATCCTCGCGCCATCCCGACGCTGCCCGGTCCAAAAGTGGTGGAGTGGCGTCACAAGCGCGCGCACGGCGCCATTGATTCGGCTCACGTGTCCACACCTACCAGCTCCACCACCTGGCTGGCTAGCCATGGCGGTGCCGCCTTTTTCTCGGGAACCGGCGCTGCACGGTGGGGCCACTCGCCGGCACCCTCCGCCCGTGACCCGGTTCCGGTCCAGCTGCGATCGCTGCTTCCGGTGCTTTCTCTCTATCTCTCTCACTGTGTATATATACCATCGGAGACGCGCGCGCCTCCGTCGAGCGAGCCGAGGCCGCCGGAGCAGCGGCAGCAGCATAGGACGATGCCGCCGCTGCAGAACGGCGAGCTGGCGCGGCTGCAGAACGGCGAGCTGGCGCGGCGGGAGGGGAAGGCGCCGAGGCGGCTGGGCGCGCTGCTGCTGCTGCTGCTGCTCCGCGGCGCCGCGCTCTGCTCCTCCGCGGCCGCGGCCGCGTTCGCCGCCGCCGCCGCGCCGCGCCGCGCGACGTCCCGGTTCCTGCTGGCGGCCGACGCCGTCGTGGCCGTGTACTCGGCGCTCGAGGCCGGCGCCGCGGCGTGGGAGGCGGCCCGGGGCGGCGGCACGCTGCTGCCGGAGGCCGTTCAGCTCTGGTTCGACTTCGCGCACGACCAGGGCTTCGCCTACATGGCGCTGGCGGCGGCGGCCGCGGCGGCGCGTGACGCGGCGTGCCTGCGGCCCGACGTCCTGGCCGTGGGCCTCGGCTTCGCGGCGTCCGCGTTCCTGGCCCTCGCCGCGCTCCTCACTGGGTTCCGGCTCGCCTGCTTCCTCGTCACCGGGTCCAGGTTCCCGCCGCCTCCGTCGTCGTACTGAGCATCAGCCCGGCCCGGTGACGGAAGAGTGGTCAGTTCTAGATCTAGCAGCAGCTACATGCATCTGCATGATATGATATCGTACTATATGATATGATAGATCAATGAAGGATTGTACTTGTGCGTATGCTAATCGACTGCATAAGTGCATTGAACTGTGCAATGCAATGCAATGCTTGTGCGAAGTGAAAGGGATGGAGTTGGAATCTAATGGACTTGCTGGCCTAAACTGCGTGTTCCTGTTATAAGTGAATATACTGCTCAAACTTGATTATAAGTTTATCAAAGGTAATTAACCGCGAGCTTGTGCCAGGGTGGACCCAAATATCCTGAGTCAAGCTGGATCAACCTGACCATTTTTTTGGAAACGTATGAACTGGTGTGAAGGAAGGATCAAGTTGTTCCCTAATGAAACTACATACTAGACCATCTCTTTTATTGACTGTCTTTTGGCTAACTTGATTTGAATAATATTTTAGTGTACTTTTGGCTTGTTGACACCTCCTTGAAGCGTTATGCACTTGTTTGATGAAGTAATAATAAGTTCAGGAAACAAATTATGATCGGTGGAAGTATTAATTGTATGTTGGGCATACAGTTAATTTAATTTGAATCAGATTTGTTGTCCTAACGTTATTTATTTCAGAACAGAGCGAGTACTGTTTTTTATAAAGCAACAGTCATATATCCTATGTAGGTAACCTACAGGGCAATCGCTATGATTGTTGTTCTAGAAGAGGACAGAGTTTTCAATCATCAAGCATGTTGTCTTTTGGAGACTCTATAGGACATACATCTTCACCAAGCGTGGATGGAGATTTAGCAGTAGTTTGAGTTAGAGTGACCGACCATTTTTATTGTATCTCTATCTTTTATATGTTAACCATGTGTTTGGTTCGGATGAATGCTTCCAACACGGTAAACGACGTCTAAACCGTACTGAAATTTGTATTAATCAACCGGCTGGATACACCTCTCCAGTAGATATTGATATTATTTCATTTGCTCGATGAAATACAATTTTCCTTTGTTAAATAAAATCATTTAATTCAAAGGCGATCGATGAAAACTGCAGCTTTTCATTCAATGTAAAATCAAGTTGGGCCATGAGGGACACCACACCGTAGCGTCCAAACCTAATAAACAAACCCAACACCGAATCATCAATAAACAAGAACATGAAAACAAGCCCCACACCACATTCAATCGAAAACTCTCATTACATGAGATCCAATGGTGGGTAACCACACACGCCTAGGGTTATGAACAGACCGATACCGAGCGGGTTTACATTCTTTAATTGAGTTTGATAAAAACTCGAGCCAATCCCAAGTCGAGCTTGGGATCCCCTCGATCCTACACTCAAGTTTAAGTTCGGCTCAACTGAACTCAAGTTCAAGCTCGAGCACACGTGTCTAGACAATTAATTAGAGGAGAAGCAATAAAACTATATATTTTCTCAACGACTTAGTTTTAACCCGTTGCATAAATAGAAAATTTAAGTACAATATTTAGTAATAACATTAAGCGAATATTTAAATACTATCTTAGTACTTTTAGTTGTAGCATGTGATGTCAAGATGACGAACTGACAACTCATTTTATCTTAGATAATCCGTGCGATGGAGTAAATGAACTTTTTGAAGGTTTTGACTCGTTTGCTGGGTCTAGTAGATAAACAATTCACTCTGGACAATAACGTTACAAGTTTAAATACATGAAACATATAGTTGATAACAAAGTTTACTCAAATCTACACGAACTTATCTTGTTTTTATATCATTTAGAATTACAGCCTAGCTCCAATCAAAAGTCGAACACAGCTGTGATGTTGACAGCCCTACCCCACGCCCCGCGCCCAACCCGCTTCCACGAACCACCGCCCCCCTCTCTCTCAAAGATGCCCTTCTTCTCTTTCCCCGCATTATTTGATTTCCTCGCCCTCCCTTCTCTCTCCTCTCTCCATCTCCGCCGCCGCCGCCGCCGCTCCTCACCCCACGCGCGCGCCACCCTGCCGATCGGGTTCGCCGCCGCGCGACCCCCGCGCGCCGAGGAAGCGGAAGCCCGCCGGCCCGGTCCTCCCGTACAGCGCGGCGCCCTCCGCGCCTCAGACGACGTAAGTGTGCCGAGTTCAAAACCCTAGCCTCCCTAGCCGGATCTCTGGCCCGATCTATCCGCTCGATCCCCCTCCCCTGCGTATTCCTCGTGTCTCGACCGTGGGGGCCGTCTCGCGGCCGGTCGCTCGCGGTCGGTTTGTGCGTGCGTTGCTAGATCTGAGCTGGTTTGGGGCTCTAGACATCATGGATTGGGCGGTTTCTCCTTCTCAGAAGTTATATTCACGGGTGATGGTGGGTGTTCGTGGTCGCGGTGTGGAAGAGTTGTACTGGCCTTAGCTGAATCTGATGGGCGCGTTTTGTTTCCCTGTAGAGCTTGTTGTTTGAAGTATAGCTCACTCGTGGACTGCCACGTGCTGGTTCGACCGGTCCGTCGCCGTTTCCTGAGCCGTGTATAGCTATAGCATAGCTTGTACTTTCGTGCAGCCTTGCTGTTACTACTATTGTTAGTGGAAGTCCAGGTTTGTTGCTAAATTTTTTGCCGGAGACGGGGACCAATCATATCCTGCTTGGTATTGTGGTTTTAGTTGTAGTGTAGTTTCAGGTCCGCTGTAACTTCTAGTGCGAATCTGTAGTGGGCCAATTTTACTGCAACCAATTATTTGTGCCGAGGCCACACGTGTTTGCTTGCTCGAGCACTGTAGCTTCACGAATTTCTTTTTATGTTCAATGTTAGATTGGTGGCTAGGAGCCTAGGAGGTTAAAGTTATCTGTCAGCCTGAGTCTAAATTGTTGTATACAGGCTACGGTGCAGGCTGAATAGGATTTGTGCTTAGGGTATTACGTTATGGACTGCTCATGCTGCTAGTTGTAGAGCATAGGCATTGGTGGCTCAATCTACTGATGTCTGTATTGGATCGTTCTCGCTCCTGTGAGTATATAACATCCTGTTTCGTTGGTACCCCAAGAGTCTGTCACACAGTTTTGATATAGTTTGTTTCTAGTTTATCCTCTACATGTTGGTGCACTTGCCACTGAACTGTTATTGTGGTGATTACTACTTTTTATCCTTTTATATTATTGTATATTGGTTTTGCTTTGATGATGCCTTATGGTATGTCTTGGGCCATACATGATTAGTTCTCTCCTATTTTGGTCTTTACAGAGTCAGTATGTCACTCGATGTTACTCAAGTTCTCTTAAGTGCACAATCTCCCGATGGTGCAATTAGGAAGCATGCTGAAGATAGTCTCAAGCAGTTCCAGGATCAAAACCTTACAGGTTTCTTGCTCTCACTCTCAAGTGAGTTGGCCAATGAAGAGAAACCCGAGGAGAGCCGTAGATTAGCTGGGTTGATTCTGAAGAATGCACTGGATGCAAAGGAGCAGCACAGGAAGAACGAACTTAGCCAGAGATGGCTGGCATTGGATGCTGGTGCCAAGGCTCAGATTAAAGGATTGTTGCTGCAAACTCTCTCATCTCCAGTTGCAAGTGCCAGATCTACTGCATCTCAAGTTATTGCGAAGGTTGCTGGTATTGAGATTCCTCAGAAGCAATGGCCCGAGCTTATAGCATCGTTGCTCTCTAATATACATCAGGTCCAGCCAAATGTCAAGCAGGCAACGCTTGAGACACTTGGCTATCTGTGCGAGGAAGTTTCTCCTGAAGCTGTTGACCAGGACCAAGTCAATAAAATACTTACAGCTGTTGTTCAGGGTATGAATGCTTCTGAGGGGAACTCTGATGTCAGGCTGGCAGCTACGCGTGCATTGTACAATGCATTGGGCTTTGCTCAGGTTAACTTCTCACATGATATGGAACGTGACTATATTATGAGAGTTGTTTGTGAAGCAACTCAGTCTCCGGAGGTGAAGATAAGGCAGGCTGCCTTTGAATGTTTGGTGGCTATCTCATCTACTTATTATGATAAGCTGGCCACATACATGCAGGACATATTTAATATCACTGCAAAATCTGTGAGGGGAGATGAGGAATCAGTTGCACTCCAGGCTATTGAGTTCTGGAGTTCCATATGTGATGAGGAAATTGACATTCTTGACGAGTACAGCAGTGAATTCACAGCTGATTCCGATGTTCCATGCTACTATTTTATCAAACAGGCGCTTCCTGCCTTAGTGCCGATGTTGCTGGAGACTCTCCTGAAGCAAGAGGAAGACCAAGACCTGGATGAAGGTGCTTGGAATCTTGCAATGGCTGGGGGAACCTGTTTGGGCCTGGTGGCAAGGACTGTTGGGGATGATATTGTTCCTCTTGTTATGCCTTTTGTGGAGGAAAACATAACAAAGTCTGATTGGAGGCAAAGAGAGGCAGCAACATATGCTTTTGGCTCCATTTTGGAAGGCCCATCAGCAGATAAACTAGCTCCTCTTGTTAATATTGCACTGAACTTTATGTTGACTGCATTGATGAAGGATCCAAGTAACCATGTGAAGGACACAACTGCTTGGACCCTTGGAAGAATATTTGAGTTCCTTCATGGTTCAGCACTGGAAACTCCTCCCATCATTACGGCTGAAAACTGTCAGCAAATTCTTACTGTTCTACTTCACAGCATGAAGGATGTCCCAAATGTGGCTGAAAAAGCATGTGGGGCACTCTATTTCCTTGCTCAAGGCTATGTGGATGCTGGATCTGCATCACCATTGTCCCCTTTCTTTCAAGATATTGTTCAGAACCTCCTTATGGTTACTCACAGGGAGGATGCTGGAGAATCCAGGCTGCGAACAGCAGCTTATGAGACTCTAAATGAAGTTGTCAGGTGCTCTACTGAGGAGACGGCCCCTATTGTTATGCAGTTGGTACCTGTTATCATGATGGAACTCCATCAGACGCTTGAGGCCGGGAAGTTGTCAACTGATGAGAAGGAGAAGCGGAGCGAACTGCAGGGCCTTCTCTGTGGGTGCTTGCAGGTCATTATCCAAAAGTTAGGTGGGATGGAGTCAACAAAGTACTCTTTCTTGCAGTACGCAGATCAGATGATGGACCTGTTTTTGAGAGTGTTCGCTTGTCGAAATGCCACAGTGCATGAGGAAGCTATGCTTGCTATTGGTGCATTGGCATATGCAGCTGGTCCAAACTTTGCAAAGTACATGGCTCAGTTCTACCAGTATTTGGAGATGGGACTTCAGAACTTTGAGGAGTATCAGGTCTGTGCCATTACCGTGGGTGTTGTGGGTGACTTGTGCAGGGCACTGGAAGACAAAATTTTGCCTTATTGTGACGGCATCATGACTCAGCTCCTGAAAGACTTATCCAGCAATCAGTTGCACAGATCTGTAAAACCACCGATATTTTCATGCTTTGGTGATATTGCACTGGCGATTGGGGAACACTTTGATAAGTATTTGATCTATGCTATGCCTATGCTGCAGAGTGCAGCTGATCTGTCGGCACATGCCACGGCAGCTGATGATGAAATGCTTGACTACACCAATCAGTTAAGGAATGGAATCTTGGAAGCCTACTCTGGTATTTTTCAAGGATTTAAGAGCTCACCAAAGACACAACTGCTGATGCCGTATGCGCCACATATTCTTCAATTCCTCGACGCTCTATACAATGGAAAGGATATGTAAGTCCTCAAGAATACAATCTGATTCCTACCTTGCTGTGTATTATACAAAATATTAAGTGTCCTAATTCTTGTGATACTATTCTTTGCAGGGATGATACGGTGATGAAAACAGCAATAGGTGTTTTGGGTGATCTGGCAGACACATTGGGGGTCCATGCTGGTTCTTTGATCAATCAATCTTCCTCGAGCAAGCTATTTTTAGAGGAATGCTTGGCATCAGATGATCCCTTGGTCAAGGAATCAGCTGACTGGGCAAGGATAGCAATCAGCCGTGCAGTTTCAGGTTGATTTCTCAGAGTCTGCACCTGCATCCATCCACATGTCATATCTGGGTCTTCAATTGCATCGTGTCCAGACCTGCTCTTTGGAGAAGTCCTACATCCATCAGCAGCGTCGAAGGGTCCTCACTAATTCATGCATCAGTACATGTGTCAACCCGTCCTTTTCACTTCTGTGGAAAAGAGGGTTAAGTTGGCTGCCTGCTAACTTTGCTAAAAGATCCTGCGACCTTCATGATTGGGGGTGAGATGAGGTTCTATTGTTGCCTGGCATGCTGAAGTTTCCTTGGCATGACACGCCTAAAGGTCTGGTCTGACTATCATTTTCCCCTGCATTCATCACATGCATCAAACATTGGTTGGATGGTCAGTTGGGACGAGGCCCAATTGCTTACTGTTCCAGTAAGCAAAAGCGGGCTCGGGTGCGTTATCACAAGATTATTTTTGTAAGGGTAGCCAAGTCCATAATGTCAGACATACCTCCCAAGCTGTTAGCTTGTTTTTTTTTCTATCATTTTCTTTTTGCATTGCCTTGCATTCATTCTTTATCTGTTTTGTAAGAGTTCTTTTGGGGGCAAAACTTTTGTTCGGTCCAGTCCAGTATGGCACACACATGTACAAGGCCTTCCGTGCACCAGTTTATTTCCAGGTGGTGTTAGAGCAGCAGGCGTCTGTTCTTTTTTTGCTACATTTACGCCCTGTTCCATTTGGGGTATCTTGAGTTTGGGATGATGGAAAACAAACTATAGGTCTTTCGGAATGTTTTTGTTTTGCTGGGGCCAGTAAGGTCAGTGTTGAGTTATAAATTTGTACAACCTGCGGAGCTCTGCTTCCTGCTACCCAACATGTCGTGTCATTTGTTGAGCATATGAGAATATGATGATGAACATGTCGAATTATGTGTTACTTTTACCCTCCTCTCCCTGCTAGTGCCCTTTGCTTCTCATGCATCGATCAACGATTGATTTGCTATTATTGTGTGTGCTCGTGCTGGGCCAGAAGGTGTGGATCCCAGCTAGTTGGTGTGCTTGGGTTAGTCCTGTTGCTGGGGTGGCGAGGCATCAGTCCGTGAGCCGATTGGAAAGATCATCCGCCGCGTAGTATCTCGAGTTACCTGACAAGCATGGCTGAGTATGGCGACACGGCATGACCTGATTGTTAGAGCGGGTCCGTAGGGGGCGGCCCATGACACAGCATCGTGCCTTGTTGGCCCATTTGACACGATGGCATGGTGGGCCTGGTGTCTATTCGGCCTGTTTTGAGGGCATGTTGCGTGGCGCCCATGGGCTTGGTGTGACAAGCCCAAGCATGGCCCGCACCACAGGATCGTGTCCGTTTGAGCCCATCTTGCTCCAAGCCGTGTTGTGCTTGTGCCAGGCCGAATTGGTCGGGCCACGTGCCGACCCAGTCCGCCCGCATGAATGTCCGAGTATACCACATGCCATTGTCGTTGCAACTTCGGGTTTAGGACTTGTTGTTTAGTTAATTTGATTCGATTAAGATAGTGAAAAATATTACGGTTTTTAAAGAATGCCAATTACAATTGTCATGACAAACTAATTAACCATCCATTTTTGTTCGATTAATTAATTTCATAATCCAAAATTTATCAAATACATAACTTCATGTTGTGGACATATTATCGTATTTGCTGTTAATCTGATAATAACGTGGTTAGTGGTTACTTTAGTCAATTAACGGTGACTCGGGTATGTATGGGCCGCTGTGGTTGGAAATAATGATTGGTTAGACTTCGCTTGTGTGGGCCAAATGCGACGATGTGCTAAAACTTTGGTTTATTGGTTAATTTGGTTAATTTACAAGCAAAATGGGACTTAAATTTCAAAAAAATGGGACTTAGGACTGAAAACCAGGCGAAAAATAAATAAATATTGAATAGATAACCAAAGACTGAAATAACCACAAATTCTGAGAGTTTTCACATGCCACTGTCGTTGCGGTTTCAGGCACGTCTAGCAAGCTCTGGCTCTGCATTGTATACCTTTTCTACCTTCAGGTAATCATGTTCCATTGCGTAATACAAGTTCTTTACTAGTATTTTAGGTTTAGTTCTATTTGGATTCTTTCACCCGAGCTTTTTTGGATATTTTTAATACTCCCTCTATTATGAAATAAATGATATTTAGGATAAAAAAATTAGTTTAAATTGAACTAAATTAGTTGTCCTAAACATCATTTATTTCATAACAGAGGGAGTATTAAGCAATACCCTGTCCGTTTTAAATTATTTGATGCAGCGTCAAATAATTTGAAACGGAGAGAGTACATCTTTATAATAATTTTTCACTTTCCTTGTTACTATGATTACTAGTAGCCTATATTAATAATACAAACAACGTCTGTCTCTGTTCTGAGAAACACTTGTATTTCCTTCAACAGTTTCTTTTACAGAAGTTTCGATAGAGGTAGCCTTCAAACATACTCTCTTGCAAGTTTCAGTCTTCTGAGTGCGTCACCGTGTGTGCCCATTGCCCAAGCTGTCAGTTGGAACCGTAGCTTCTTCAGTTAACTCTACCGTGGTTTGAGGCTTTGTTCTTCACAAAGAAGCTGCTGCCACTTCGTGAGTCCCATTGGCTATTTAAACAAGCCAAACCCCGTCTCGAGTCTCACCACAACACGCACCTGACCTCTCTCAAGAAGCGATCGAGCTTGCTAGGACGTGGCCATGGCTGATGGGTCCCTCGCCCTCGTCTTTGTCCTCCTCGCCGTCAACGCCGCCGCCTCGACGATGGCCACCACGCTGACCCTGCACAACCTCTGCCCGCACCCCGTGTGGCCGCTGGTCACCCCGAACTCCGGCCTCCCCTCCATCTCCGACAACACCGCGCGCCTCGACCCCGACGCCCTTCTCCCCCTCCCCGTGCCGCCCACCTTCTGGGCCGGCCGCGTCGCCGCGCGCACGGGCTGCGACGCCGCGGCGTCCCGCTGCGAGACGGGCGCTGCGCCGCCGGCCACCGTCGCGCAGTTGACGGTCCACGACGGCGGGGACCTGGACCTGGCCGCGTACAGCGTGAGCCTCGTGGACGGCTTCAACGTGCCCGTGGTGGTCAGCCCGCAGGCCGCCGGCGGCGGGCGGTGCCCGGCGCTGGGCTGCGCCGCGGACCTCAACTGCGAGTGCCCGCCCGCGCAGCGCGTCGGCGACGGCGCCGCGTGCCGCGGCCCGCCGTCCTACTTCAAAAGCCGGTGTCCGCTCACCCGGACGACGCCGACCGACGTCGAGCCCGTGCCGCAGAGCTGCCGCGCGCCGGGGGAGCTCAAGATCGTCTTCTGCCAGCCGTCCATGGTCGCTGCCGCCACGGCCGGCGCGGCCACCGAGATGGTCATCCGCGACATGGTCGCCGACAGCTACTAGATCGACCCAGGAGTCTCGATCCATGCATTGGCCGCCATCGATCACTTCGTCGTCGAGTCCCTGTCATGCAGCATGTGACTAGAACACGTTAATTGCTGCTTAATTAATCGTGGTGTGCTTTTGTTCGAGTGATTAGTGGAAACTTGGGAGCAGGCTTCGTTGTGTTGTACTTCCGGTATACGAGGAGTCTGTACTGAATCATGCTCTTCTCTTTGTATCGCTCTTGTAAGCTGGAAACCCCAGTCCTGGAATCTTATTTGACTTTCAATAAAAAGCCGAGTGATAACTCGATTCCAAAAACAAAACTAACCAAACTGAACATACGAAATCCAGGGTGTGTGTGCCTGATGAGGACCATGAAATCATTTTTTGCCGTATTAGCTTTTGGCATCTATGCCTTGCTTGTGCCATGAGAAAGCTTCTACGCTTGCTAAAGCTAGAGTTGCCGACCAGCTGAAGTCATCATCATCAGCTCAAGAACTTTAGAAAAAAAAGAAGCCGAATTGTGCCAAAGTGCCTAGGGCTAGGGACTTCATAAAGTTGATGGACATGATCATGCAGGCGGCAGGCCCGTCGTTTCTATTCTTCAAGCCAACGGTAACTTTGCCCGTCCAGCTAGCATTTCGGTTCATCATCTGCTGAACCTTTGCTGAATTTGATGATGCTCATATATTTTTCTTTTTGGGGAACCGACAAATGAATTGAATACAAATGCGCCACAGTGATGTGATACGTATGAGATGTACGCATCGAAAAGTTTTTTTCTTTTAAAGGACAAGAAGCAAAAGAAAAAGAATTCTCGCGAAAAAAATAAACAGGCTGGGCCTAAACCGATACAGGCCAGGATGCTTGTAGTAGTTGACGAGGAACAAGGCCCATGAGAAGAATCGAGACGAGTCCACGCGAGGCACTAGAAAAGGCCCGGCCCAATTCAATCGATGCGCTAGCGGTCCACTTCACTATCTCATGTAGGCTTTCTTACCCTCGCTCTCTTACTGATACAATCCAGCGATTTTTTTATTTTTAACACTATAAATAAACTATTTATATTAATAACATCTAATTTTTTTGCAGAAATAACCACCCTCTCGTCCACGGCGTGGATGATTTGTCCACATGGACATAATTCGTCCACGATTGGGCCACGTAGGCAGCTCTGCCGTCCACAGCGTGGACGACAGAGCCACGTGAACAATCATGAAAATGCTTAGAGACATTTTACAAATTTTTTTATAGAATTTAATGTAGGATATTGTGTTATGATTTTATGTAAGTTCGTTAATATGACTTTTGTTTAATAGATTCTATGTTATGTAATTTTGAATTATGCAATACGATCACAAATTTGATTATGACTTGTTATGGAAGTAAATGTAACTAAATTTATCACAATAACACCAACACTTGACTAGAAACATTCTTCATTGGATACATTACGAAGTTTATTAAATAGCAAATATAGATAATACTGAGTGCAACGGGGATATTTTCCCTTGCCCAATGCATCCGACCCGACATCCCTTGCGCGACGTGCTCTCTCGCGTAAGCGCTCCCATTCATCCTCTCTCGCCTGACGAGTAATGCGTTCTTCCTCCTGAGCCTGACGACGATACTTTTCCTCGATTATTTGAAGTTCTTCCTGACGTTTGCGCCGACGCTCAGCCTGTTCGGCCGTCTCCTTCCTCTCATGCTCAACCCGCTTTTCGTACTCCATCTCGTAGTGAAACTTGTCCCACGCAGCTCTATGCATTGCGTGTACGTACTCGACATCTTCCGCTATTTGTTCGTTGTCAGATGTACCGTGTGAACTCACAAAGGGGTGGTGGAGACTGCATGATTAATTATGTGTTGTTATGAAGATTTGAGATAAAATGCGAATTCAATATTCATAGATCTGTGAAGTAAATATGTTATCTGACGTCTACCATTCGGGAAAAATGACATGGTCCTATTCGCGGGGTCATATTCATAGTTGTTGCACATCCATAGCATCAGACCGTAGGTGACCCCCAGTCTTAAATCTTTTACGAATCGACAATCAGTGCCACATAGACACATTGGCGGTTGTAATCCCTCTGGAATGCGAACTCTCTCTTTTTGATTTGATGGTAAGTAAGGTGAGTCCATGTCCGCGAGAGTTGGGTCTTTGAAGTGTGGTTGTGGCGAATGTGCGGAGTGCTCTTAAATAGACAATCGAAGCTAGAGGATTCGTCCACCAGGTGGACGATTCGTCTAGTAGGTTAATTGTTGGTTAATTTATTGGCCAGCATGCTTGTAGTAGTTGACGAGGAACAAGGCCCATGATAAGAATCGAGACGAGTCCACACGAGGCACTAGAAAAAGCTCGGCCCAATTCAACCGACGCCCTCACGGTCCACTTCACTCTCTCATGTAGGCTTTCTTACCCTTGCTCTCGTACTCGGAATTTTTTTTATTTTTAGCACTGTTAATATAGTATTTAATATTAACAACATCTAATTTTTGGCAGAAATAATCACTCTGTCATCCACGCCGTGGACGACAGGCCGGTGTCGTCCACGCCGTGGACGACACTGGCCCACGTGGCAGCCACGTCGGCCCAACGGTCATGGGACCGTTGGACCGACGTGTCCTGTCATCCACGGCGTGTACGACAGGCTTTTCTATATAACCCAGCCACCTCGGGCCTTCACCCCACACCCAATCCAACCAAACAAAAGAGGAGAGGAGAGGAGAGAAGAAAAGAGGAGAAGAGGAAGAGAAAGAGAAGAAAAGAGAAGAAAAAAGAAAAAAGAAAAAAGAAAAAAGAAAAGAAAAATATAATCTTTTAAATATAATTATGATTTTGAAATTACTGATACTAATTGTGCATTGTATATAATTTAGATTTAAATAATAGTTTAAACTAAGTTTAGCTTTTATTTTATGTTTTAGTGTTTAATTTAGTTTTTATTTAGTATTAGGATTTAGTTAGTTTGTAATCTAGATTTTAGATTAGTTTAAATATTAGTTTATGTTAGTTTAATTAGTTTTTAAGATCTAATTTCAGACTTTTCGTTTTAGTCTAGTTTAGTGTCTATTTAGGATTTTAGATTAGTTTGAATTTATATTTAGGTTAGTTTTAACTTTTTTAAAACTTTTTCTTATTTTGGTTAGGTTTAGTTTTAGACGTTTAAGTTTAGTTATAATTTTGGATTTTAAGTTAGTTTCGACCTTCTATGTTAAAATTTAGATTCAAAATTTTGAATTTAGGTTTGGATTTTAGGTTATGTTTAGTTTGATTTTAATTTAATAATTTTGGTTAGTTTAAATTTATTTTTAGTCTATTTTAAATATAGTTTTATGTTATTTTTTAAAACATCAGTTTTTATTTTTATTTTTATATTTCTATAATGGTACGTATTAGTTTTTTACATAATTTATATTACATTATGCGTATTTCAATTTTTTGTTTCCATTATTTTTGCAATTATTAAATTACGTATATACGTATGCTAGGTATGTCGAATAAAGTAGAATTTCAGATATTTTATGAAGATAGACAAATTAACTATAATTTGAGTGGAGTAGATCTATTAGGACTCCCTTTTATACATCGAAAAATATCTAGTCCAACGGAACGAACATTTATGAGTGTATAGAGATGGTTGCTGAAAGTTTTTAAACTAAGTGAGGATGAATATGAGTTAAAAAAAACAGAGTTATCAACCGTTCAAGTGAGAACCATTTTTGGGAACTACTGCCGCTAAAGGGAACACCCGTGTGGCGCGCTTATGTTGCAAGGGCTCTGCAATATGGGTGACCTCTAATACTTCTGATTCGGGTTGAAGCCAAGGAAATAGTCGATGAGACACGGGACGAAAATGATAACGAGGAAGATAATGTGGTGCTGATGCCGAAGAGGATAATGGTAATGAATTGACACATACTGTTGTTACTGAGGCAACTGGTCAAGCAGATAAAGAAGAGCATATAGAACATATAGTTCAGCAGATGGTTGTTGAGGATAGAGATTATAGTAATGTTCTTGAATACGATTCATGTGACGAGGAAGATAAACCTCATGTCCCTACAAATTGGAGTCATCTAAAATTTGAAAATCTAAGAGTCACTGAAGGGTATCATTTGTCGTTGGATTACCACGACAATACGATAACATCGGGGTCTCTTCAAAAATAAAGAAACATTACAAGATGTTGTTAAATACTGGTCCCTTTCAGTGAAAAGATCATTTAAGGTTTCTTGATCTACTAAGAAACTTTATCAACCAGTTGTGCGTTTCGTGTTCGCGGATATGCAGAGAAATGGAGTGGCCTTTGGAAGTGTTCTATGGTGATTGATCATGCGTGCAAGATGCAACATATTGAGAAATGCAATACTGATCTTACATCACAGTTTGTTTCAAATCACATGTATGCTCGTGTGGTTGATAATATTTGTTTTTAAACTAAATCTATTATCAACACAATTGAGTAAGATTTTTAGTATACAATAAGCTACTCCAAAGCTTGGAAGACGAAACAGAAGGTTATTGATGCAAGATTTGGTACTTATGAAATATCTTATGATAATCTTTCAAAGTTACTTCATACTATCAGAAGTCAGAATGTTGGCACAACTGTTGATATCGTGGATGTTCCAAACCCCCGGCATCCTGGGAAACTTATTCTTCACCGTTGTCGAAGTGTTCCGTCAACACTTCCCCCGCGCCTGCTTCAGGGGCAGCCCGCGGAGGTTCTTTTTCGGAGGGGCTAGTTCTCTCGAGTGGGTCGCGTTGGTTGTGAGATGATTGACACAAGTATTTTTACGTGGTTCGGGCCGCCGGAGCGTAAAACCCTACGTCCACGGCAGCTGTGTTGCTCAGTGTATTGCTTGCTCGTGTATGAGGATGAGTCGGCTTGGTTGTGAACCGAACCCAAAATACTCGAACCCCTTGCAACGTTGCCTACCTGAGCCTTTTATACTTCAAGACTCGGGCGGCTTACAATGTGGGCCCCGGAGCTCGACAGGTGACACCGGGGTGATTTCCTGCCATCTACCATATCTTGCAGCGAATGCTGGTAGTTGTCTCTGGCGAGGGCTTCTTAGTCGTTGTCCTGCCGTCCTGCCCGTGCCGCAAGCTAAGCGTAGTGGTTGATGATGGAAGAGACGACAGGGCATGTCTTGTCGCTGTGTTTATTGGTCCACAGCCTCTGACACGGTGTGCCTATCTTCACTTTGACGTGACTGGCCACAGCGCCACCTGACACGGGCGCGCGCCGCGTCTCCACGTCTTAGGAAGGCACGGGTCTTGAATGTCTTGATCGGACAAGGCATGGCGTGCCTTTGCTGATGCTTCCTACCGAGCCGGGGTGGGCAGCGCGGCTCTGCTGGCCACGTGGCGGGCCCGGAGCTAACCTCTGAGGAGAGGGGAGGCCCGGCCCCGCTGGACACGTGGTGCCTTCGGAGCTCACCCCTACGGAGGGGGTGAGGTCCGGCTCTGCTGGCCACGTGGTGGGCCCGGAGCTAACCTCTAAGGAGAGGGGAGGCCCCGCTGGACACGTGGCGCCTTCGGAGCTCACTCCTGCGGAGGGGGCGAGGTCTGGCTCTGTCGGCCACATGGCGGGCCCGGAGCTCACCTCTGAGGGGAGGGGAGGCTTGGCCCCGCTTGACATGTCGCGCCTTCAGAGCTCACCCCTGCGGAGGGGGCGAGGTCCGTCTCTGCCGGCCACGTGGCGGGCCCGGAGCTCACCTCTGAGGACAGGGGAGGCGCGGCCCCACTGGACACATGGCGCCTTTGGAGCTCACCCCTGCGGAGGGGGCGAGGCCCGACTCTGCCGGCCACGTGGCGGGCCTGGAGCTCACCTCTAAGGAGAGGGGAGGCTCGGCCCCGCTGGACACGTGGCGCCCTCGAAGCTCACTCCTGCGGAGGGGGCGAGGTCCGGCCCTTCTGGCCACGTGGCAGGTCCGGAGCTCTCCTCTAAGGAGCGGGGAGGCCCGGCGGCCCTGCTGGATACGTGGCGCCCTCGGAGCTCACCCCTGCGGAGAGGGCGAGGTCCTTAGGCGGTTTTCTCCTGTGTGCGGGGGTACCCGGTATTGAGGGTACCGACAGTGGCCCCGGGCCCACCTCGGGGGAGATAACGATCCCGAGGTGGGGCCTTCACCTTTTCTACCCTGCACACTTTCTTGGAAACTCCTTTGGACCGTTGCAAGAGCAACGGAGGGTCATGGGGACGTGACTTCTGCTTTGAAAGTTGCTTTTAACCACGGCGGTTCCCAATACTGCCACTTTTGCACATCGCAACACCTTGTCGGGAACCTCCGGGTTGTCCGCTTAAGGGACTTACTTCTTGGTCCACCACTTCTGCAGGACGACTTGGGCCCTCTTGTCATTGTCGCTAGGACTTGGACCTGGGGCGTCTGCCTCGAGCGGCGCATACAAAGCATTTCGAATTGCCTATGGGAGGTTTAAAGGGAACCCCTTCTGCATCGCAGGCTTCCCTTTCCACATCTCCCTACGCCTGAGCCTTCCGGATTCTTCCGTGCGCCCAAGCCTTCTCTGCCTTCCAAGTTCCTGCTCCTTCGCCTCCAATTGCTTCTAGCCTGCCCTCACCGCGCATCGCCTGGACAAAGGACCTTGGGCCGGTGCGCAGGCTCCTGGGATGGCACACTGAGGAGCAGAGACTTTGCCTTCGACAGGGATCTCTTCCCCTACGTCTAGAGAGAGGGGAGACCGTCCTCTTCGTCGCCTACGCCTTGGTCGGATTTGTCCCCCCGATTTCTTCCTTCTTCGTGACTCTTCTGGAGACTTATGGTCTTCAGCTCCACCACCTCTCCCCGAACTCTTTCGCTCTGGCTGCTGTCTTTGTGCACTTCTGCGAGATGTTCGTGGGGGTCCACGCTTCAGTGACGCTCTTTCGTCACTTCTTCTTGCTGCGGACGACCGTGCGCGGCTCGAAGAACCAGCTGGGAGCCTACTACTTCCAGCACCGCTATAAGGATCCGAAGGTCTCCAATTACCTTCTGCCCATCAGTGCCTCAAGGTGGGAGAGCTGGAGGGATGACTGGGTGATCGTGAAGACTGATGAGCACGATCGTCTCTAGCTGCCGACCGAGGCCCCATCCACCGGGCGCCGCTTCTGGGAGGAGTGCCCGGAGCTGGAGCCGGAGTACACACCAGTCCTGGAGCGGATCCAGTTCCTGGCGGAGCAGGGGCTAACGTCCCTGATGGTGTTGGCGGACTTCCTGTCACGCCGCCTTGCGCCGCTGCAGCAGTGCAATCGCCCAACGTGGTACTACACCAGCGTGCATGACTGCACCAGGCTGGAGACGGGCTTAGACTCTGACCCATCCGTCAAGATGCTGAGGGAGATGGTGATGAGGGTAAGCAGTGACATCCTTGAGGACCGCTCCCTAAAAGTTCCAGTTTCCTGCCTCCCCCTCTTCGTGGAGCCGACGCGGAGGTCAAAGCTGCTGCGGGAGATGCCAAGCTAGGACGATATCGGAATCGCCGTGCGCCAGATCGGTGATGCTTCCCAGGTGATCTCGATCATCGAGGTCGACCGCTTCATAGCGCAGCGCGAGGCGTCGGCCGATGCCCAACCCGCGCCGAGGAGCGACAGAGCTGAGACTGTCGACAAGGGGAAGTGCAAGGTGCCGGCCTCCAGCCCGCCGAAGAGGAAGCGCTCTTGATCTCCACCGAGGGCATCGTTCACGCCGAGTGAGGGGACCGGAGTGCCCCCGTGCTCTTCATCAAGAGGCGTCGGTCCATCAGGCAGCGACCCAAAGAGGCCTCGGGTCTTCCGTGCCGACGGAACTCCCCTCGGACAACGGCGGCCGGAGGAGCCTTGGGCGTCCCACACTCCTTCCACAGGTGGAGCTCCGAGGAGGAACACCGATGTCGCGGTGTCTGGGACTCAGCCAAGGGCTCAGGTGCCCCGGTCGTCGAGAGTTCCAGCTGCAAGCTCGGCAAGCGGCGGTGCCGGAGGGAGTGCAGCCAGAACTCATCCTGGGGCGCAGGCGCACTGGCCTTCAGGTGCTTCAGGGGATGGCACGGCGAGCGGCGCCAGAGGCGCTGCCGGCGGGAGCTCCGCTGCTCCATCTCCCAGGGGGGCTCCGGGTGCACCCCCTGTTCCGCCAGTCCAGGTGCCTTCGGCGCAGGCGCCGGCAGCGACGATAGGCTCTGGCGTACCTGCCCTGGCTCGGAAGCTAGGGCTTCATGCCCGCTGGAATGTCCGTGTCCCTTGGTAAGTTGTACCTTCTGGGACAAAGTACTTGCGTACTCTAGCTCTTCTTCAATTCTTGTCATGAGTGTTCCTTGTGCTTGTAGGGACTCGTCGGCTGTTAGGGACGCGTCTGTTCCCCACCCAACTTCAGCTGGTAGCAGCCCAATGCCGCAGCGTCCTGGACGCCGCGGCAGCTTCACCGCCCCCCGTGCAAGTACAGGCGTCTTCTCCTTCTGGCCCAGCAGGACCGGCATCTGCGACAACGGCGGCGCCTCCTCCTTCGCCAGCTCGGGAGCTGGCTGCTGGTGAAGACCCGGCGGAGCAGGCAAGCGGCGACCAGCCTTCGGGTGTTGACGCAGGAGGAGCTGATGCGAGTCCCTAGATGGGCGACGAACAGGGGCGCATCAGGGATAGTCCTGCCTCAGCGTCGTCTTCTCCTGATCGGCACATCGTCGTGGCAGCCCAGGATTTTGTGGCGCCGGCGTCTCCTCCGTCGGGTGACGATGCCATGGAGGAGGTTTGCGGCGCAGCTTCGGCCTCTGCTGCTCCACTGTCCCTGTCAGACGCCCTGGAACTTGCCCAGTCTGATGTCCGACAAGTTCAGGTTGCGCTCGAGCGTGAGCGGGAGGTCTTGGCGGATGAGAGGGACCGCCTCCGCAGCTGGGGGCGGCTCTTGAAGCTGCGGACCAGGGAGGTCGAGGAGGAGCTCGATGCTAAGAGGGCGAGGCTCGACGCTGAGGAGGAGCTCCTTAATGTGCAGAAGAACGCCGTCGAACGCCTGGACACCGAGACCCGGAGGATCATGAAGGAGGCCCGTGAGGCCTATGACGGTGTTCGGGCCCGCTCCGCCGCTAACGAGGAGATGCGGTTGCAGCTGGTGCGGCACGAGTGTGCCGTCGCGTAGTTGGAGCGCGCCGTGGCGGACAAGGAGAAGGAGGTCTCCGAGCAGCTGGAGGCGGGAGAAGGTGACCTGAGGGCCAGGGCTGGAGAGCTGGAACTCCGAGAGGCAGCCTTGGCCGAAAGGGAGGAGCAGGTTTCCATGGACTGCCAGGCGGTGCTTGTCGGTACCCTCAATACGGGGTACCCCCGCGCACAGGGGAAAATGCCTAAGGACCTCGCCCTTCTCCGCAGGGAGAGCTCCGAAGGCGCCATGTGTCCAGGGGGGCCGGACCTTCCTCTCCTCAGAGGAGAGCTCCAGACCCGCCACGTGGCAAACTGAGCCGGACCTCCCCCCTCCGCGGGGAGAGCTCCGGAGGCTCCATGTGTCCCGGGGGGCCGGACCTCCCTCTCCCCAGAGGAGAGCTCCGGGCCCGCCACGTGGCCAGCAGAAGCCAGACCTCCCCCCTACGTGGGGAGAGCTCCGAAGGCTCCACGTGTCCCGCGGGGCCGGAGCTCCCTCTCCTCAGAGGAGAGCTCCGGGCCCATCACGTGGCAAGCAGTACCGAGCTTCCTACCCCCGCGCGGTAGGCAGCAGGAGTAAAGACACGCCATACCTTGCCCTACAAGGTATTCAAGACCCGCGCCTTCCCAAGACGCGGAGACGCGAAGCACGCCTCTGTCAGGTGCCGTTGCGCCCAGTCACATCACGGACTGGCGCACCGCGTCAGAGCCCGCCCGCCAATAAACACAGCGACAAGACATCCCCTGCCGCCACTGCCAACCACTACGACTAGCTTGCGGCATGGGCAGGGCGGCAGAACGAAGACTCGGAAGCCCTCGCCAGAGACAACTACCGGCATAACTGCAGATACGGTAGATGGCAGGCAATCTCCCCGGGACCACCTGTCGGGTCCCGGGCCCACCTTGTAAGCCGCCCGAGCCTTGGACTATAAAAGGCTCGGGTAGGCAACGTTAGCAAGGGTTCGCACTTTAGCCATTCGACATCTTACACTCTCAAGCTCAGGACTCCAGTTCTGAGCAGCAAGCAATACAACGAGCAACTCTGCTCACCATGGACGTAGGGTATTACGCTCCGGCGGCCTGAACCACGTAAAAATCCCCGTGTCAAGCTTCTCCCTCAATCGTCCCTAACGCTGAAGCTCTCCGTGAGTGACTAGCCCCTCCGGAAAAGGACCTCCGCGGGCTGCCCAGAGCAGGCCCGGGGGAAGTGTCGGCTACACACTTCGACGTTTGGCGCGCCAGGTAGGGGGCTTTTCCCTTGTGCGAGGAGCTTCTGCCGATGAAGTTGACGAAGCTTCCTTCAGCGGCAAGCTCTCCCCACCCACGTTCACGGCGAACGGTGACCAGCGGGGACTACGTCTCGACACACTCAGGACGGAGTGTGTCAGCGCAAGTTGGGAGCCAGCAGCTGACTCCGGCAGCGCAGGCTCCAGCGAGCGTGAGATCTACTGCAGCGCTGAGTGTCTCCCACGGGGGCGCACTAGCTGCAGCACGAGCGCTACTGCGTAATCCACCTGCTGGGGACACGCCTCAGTCAGTGACCCAGCAGTGGATTCGCGACGTAGACCGTCTCGTCGTCGCCGCCGCCAACCCTCGACTTTGGCGGGGACGCCGTCCCAATCAGCCGGCTGTGTCGCTGAAGCGCACACCAACGGTTGACGGGCAGACGGCAGATTCCCACTCCACCAGGCTCCCATCGGCGGACCTGAGGACGGAGCTGGAACGATGCCACTTTGGCAAAGATGCTCGAGTGCTCATCGAGCAATGACGAGAAAGGCGTCGCAACCAAGAGGCCGGCGACAGCATGTCGACCGCCTCGACCCAGCTTGAGGCGCAGACGTTCTCCACGCGATCTCTGTCCCAGGCATACGCCACGCAGCATATGCCCCAGCCATATGCCCTGCAAATGGGGCCCCCGGTCTATGGCGCAGCCTTGCCCATACCGGGGTACACAGTGCAAGCAGCGAACCAAGCGTTCACGGCACCAACGCCTGCAGCAACAGGAGCAGGATGTGCGGCCCTGGCGCCACACCTTCGCTTCGCGAAGTGGCCGCGCAAGTTCCGGATGCACCTGCCCGAGAAGTACAATGGCAGCGTCAACCCGGCGGAGTTTCTCCAGATCTACTCCACCGCCATCCTTGCTGCAGGAGGGGATGAGGCCGTCATGACCAACTACTTCCCCGTCGCCTTGACCGGCCCAGCCCGGTCTTGGCTCATGAATCTCCCCCAGGATTCCATAACTTCCTGGGGAGAGCTTTGCCGGCAGTTCACTGCTAACTTTGGCAGCTCCTACACCCGGCCTGGCACGGAGCTCGACCTCCACGCCATCCAGCAACAACCTGGAGAGACGCTGCACTCCTTCATCCAGCGGTTCTCCCAGGTACGGAACACCATCCCGCATATTCAAAATGCTTCTGTGGTGGTGGCGTTCCGACAGGGTGTACGGGACAAGAAGATGCTTGAGAAGCTCGCGACCAGAGAGGTTCGCGACGTCTCAGAGCTCTTCAGCCTGGCGGACAAGTGCGCCAGGGCAGCAAAAGGGCGGAACTGGCACTCACTGCCAGCCTCCGAGTCAGGAGGACAGCCAGGATCTGATGCTGCTTCCCATGGAAGCGGCAAGAAGATCAAGAACCGGGGCGGTGGCAAGATGAAGCCACCGACCGCAGCTCCCGTTGATGCAGCAGCAGCACCCAGTGGAGCTCGGGGGCCACACCCCGACAAGAGGCAGCGACAGTCACCAGCTCCAGATGGTGACCAAGGTGAGCCATGCCCCGTGCACGACACCAGCAGTCATACTGCTGCTGAGTGCCGGGAGATTCAGAAACTCGCGGAGCGCTTCCGCAAGGGGAAGCAATCGCGCGCTGACACCCCTCCCTTCCGTCAAAGGGAGGGCAAACAGAAGGTCAACACCCAAGACAACATCGGCCACCAGGTGGGGTTCCAGGAGCCTCAGCGCGCCGTAAAGGCGGTACACAACTATGAGGACTCCAGCTACAACGACGACGAGCCGTGGCAGTAACCCACTAAGGCTACCTCACGTTGCAGATGCCTACACCAACAGGCATCCTCAAGATCTGTGGAGACTGCACTGCTGCGGTATCAGCCTTGGAAAGGCTCCAAGCAATTGCAGCAGCCCAAGCACCAGCCCCCGGCGGTGCAGAACCGAGCCAGCTCCACCCGAGCGCACGTCTCTGTGCCTCGGCCTCACCTCCCAGGGACCGCCCAGGATCTGTCAACCTCCTGTCGGCCTGAGCCAATGGAAGAAGACACCCTGGGTCCCCCAATAAGAGTCCGGGTCTGCCTACCTCTTGTCGGCCTGAGCCAATAAAGGAAGGTATCCCGGGGCCCCCGGGAGAAGCCGCGCAGGACCCGCTCCAGCGTGAAGATATCGACCTCGTCGACGAGGCATGATTGCAGGCAATACCCCACAACGCACGGCCCCGGCTAGTGCTCCGGCACTACCGCCAAAGGATCAAGTGCGTCTGGGAGCTACAAGAAGGCGATCTGGTGCCGCGGCGCACACTTTCCCACGAAGGACCTATAAACTCTCCCCAGCCGGGAAGGTCCCTTCCGAGTCACGAAAGTTGCCGTCCCAGGTACATACGCCTCTCCACCAAGGATGGGATCCGCTCCCGAACCCTTGGAGCACGGAACATCACAGTAAGTTCTATCTCCTGAGCATTAGTAGAACAAGCCTTTACCTTTCTGTAATAGATCCCATAGGCTCCAGGAATAGCGCTCGGAGCAGCTAAGCCTCAGGGGACGGTCCAGGACTACGTCCAGCTTGGCCTGGTTCTGACCCCAAGCGCGTAGAGTCTTGCTTCCCATCTGAATGGGGCGGGTCGTTGCCTCCATGTTCAGCCTGCCTTCCTCCTATGGGCATTTACACAGAAGCTTGTTCTACCACGCTCTTACTTATGTGCTCATTTAAATTACGCATTAATTTCTATGACCGCACTTTCCATGTATGCTCACCGTACATTTAGCTCCCCTTTCTTGCTCTCATCCATAGTCAGCATTTGCTATCCTACCGAAGGTGGTTGCGCTTGAGGCACCTGCCGATGGCTAGGGGGCCTTTCGGGCCTCCCCCAGTCAGGTGTTGCCGCGCTAGTTGGTCGCCTCCAGGAAAGGCCTGCCTGTGCATGGGGGGTCCAGGGTGCGTAGACTGCTTTGCCGGTTCCGACCCAAAGCGTGCACACTTTGCCCATTGGAGGTCCAGGGGAGTACAGCCGCTTTGCCTGGTTCCGTACCGAAAGCCTGTGCACTCTGCTTCCCCGGCGTACGGTCCGGTACTAGGGGCCGGACGGTCGTACCCTGACCTCGGAGGGAGCCGGAGCCCCGGCGTCTCGCGCACATAATTGCCCAAGCCCCGTATACCGGACTAGGACTGTAAGCCAGATAAGACTAAGAGACGGGGAGGGGAGAATACCCCGAGGAGAATTATGCTTCCTCTACCTGTGTGCAGGATCTCAAGGTTTTAGCTACGGGGACCGCATGAAGGGGGGGGGGAGAGCCATCGACTACTCCAGCGCAAGACCGGAGGATCCGGGTCTCGCCCCTTCCATAGGGGCAAGCCCCGAAGTCCCCACGTGTCCAGCGGGGCCGGAGCTCCCCTCTCCTCAGAAGGAGCTCCGGGCCCGCCACGTGGCCGGCAGAGCCAAGCCTCGCCCCCTCCGCAGGGGTGAGCCCCGAAGGCCCCACGTGTCCAGCGGGGCCGGACCTCCATATTCTTAGAAGAGAGCTCCGGGCCCGCCACGTGGTCGGCAGATCCGGACCTCCCCGTTCTCATGAGGCGAGCTCCGGAAACCTTTGGGGCCCTTAACTCAATAATTAACCGTGGAAGGTGTCTGTGCAGGGCTTCAAGATTGGTGAAGACCTCTGAGTACCTTGCGGAGCTAAGGACTCGGCCAGGCCAAGCCAAGAAGAAGACAAAAGCACACAGACACAGAAAATAACAAGAGTCTATTCATTCAAGGCTCCACGAGCTGGACTACAGACTCAATGAAAGGAAAAGAAAATATACAAGCCCTAGGA
The DNA here is from genome assembly GCA_030760725.1 of Neostapfia colusana. Taxonomy (NCBI): domain Eukaryota; kingdom Viridiplantae; phylum Streptophyta; class Magnoliopsida; order Poales; family Poaceae; genus Neostapfia; species Neostapfia colusana. The sequence continues at coordinate 464,215 of JASWHV010000010.1, read as the reverse complement.
TTCCCCTGGCTCTTGCCGGAACCTAGAGGCTACGAGGGCGGCCACGTCCCCGACTTCAGCCCTGGCGGCTTCCTCCCATTCCGCGGCGGGGCCCTGACTCGCTGGCTCCAGTGAGAAGGAAGGATCCCGGCTCCGGAAGCACGCCAACACGTGCGTAGCAACCTCCATTGCCAGGCCCCGTCCCTCTGCCTCGAGCTTGCCGGCGACCACCGCTTCAAGCCTATTCAGCTTGGCGCCGATAGACTCAAGCGCAGGGACCACCTCGGCCACCTTCTGTGCCGAGACCGCTGCCTTCACCGGGCTAAAGCCAAGAGGGACCAGGGCGGACCTTTCCTGGTCGACGAAGCTCGAGACTGCCCGGGCCTTGGAGGAGCGCGAGGCCAGGAGCTCCTCCAACTCGCGGCGGGCTGCCAGTAGGGCATCGAGGCCCCCCTCGGAGAATTCCTTCTCCTTGGTTGCCAGCAAGCTCTCCCGAAGCTGGAGACTCTGGGCAAGCTGCTCCAGCTCTGAAGCCCGGAAGTCCGCTGCCAGCTCCCGATCCAGTGCCGCCTGGTGCTTCCGGGATACCTGCTCCTCCGTCGTGACCAGGTCAGCCTTCCGGGTCTCCAGCTCCTTGGCTCGGGCCCTCAGGTCGCCCTCGCAAGCCGCCAGCCGTGCGGCGATCTTCTCCGCCTCGGCCGCCGCAGAGCGCTCCTGGTCCGCGATGGCGCGCTCACGGCGCTCCAGCTTCAGACGCAGATCCTCCAAAGCGGAGAGACACTCATCGGCCTGAGTGTGAGACTCGCGGGCCTCCCACTGGAGCCGCCGAGTCTCGGAGTCCAGCCGGTTGACGGCCCTCCTCTGACGGTCAAGGAGTGCCTCTATGACATCGAGCGACGCCCGCCTCGAGTCAAGCTCCTCCCTGACCTCCTCGGTTCGCTCCTTCAAGAGGCGCCCCCAGGTGAGGAGGCGATCTGGGCGCTCGTCTGGGCGAGCTCAAGAGCGTCTGCCAGGGGCAGCGGGGCGGCAGAGGCCGAAGCCGCGCCCCCGACCTCCTCCATCACATTTTCTTCAGGAGGAGTCGACGCTCCGACAACCGGGATAAGGCTCTGAACGAGGGGAAGCCGGCACCGGGGCAGGCTCGCTCCCGGTGCGCCCCAATTCGCTGGCCACCCTAGGGCCCATGGAACTTCTCCCGCTGCGGCGACAGGGGGCAGGACACCGCCAGCCGGTCCCGCCGAACCTTCAGCGACAGCCGGCTCCCGAGTCGGTGAAGGGGGACGAACAGGAGGAATCGCCGCGGCCGCAGGAGCCGGGCTGACCGGCGCAGAAGGAACTTGCGCTGGCTTGGGGGCCGCTGCGACCGTTTCGGCTTCCGGGCGCTGCGGCGCAGATCCCCCGTCAGGCGGGGATGGCCGTGAAACGAGAACGTTACCGGCACTCGAGGGATCCCTGCAAACATGGGGGACTTCCGAGTTAAGAAAAGAAGAAGACAATATAGGATCTAGAATCCGGTAAACGTCACTTACCGAGAGACACGAGCGCTCCAATGGGCTCTGAACCCCGGCTTTCGAGCTGAGGTAGGTCCACTAGAGCCCGCCGTCGCCGCCGAGGGCTGCCCCGCAGTCGTCGGGACAGGCGGGGCAGGGGATGCTTCTGAAGCCCCCCTAGATGCCGATCCAGCTCCTGAGGCCCGGGGCGCCTGAGTTCTTGGCTCGCCCCTGGGCGTCGCCGCACCAGCACTCCCCCTCGAAGCTCCGCCTCCTAAGGAAGGAGGGCGCGACGCCCGGGGACCTTCAGTCCGTCGCTGCTCAAGAGGAGTCCCGCCGGGATGATGAGCCCGAGGCCTCTTGGAGTCGCCACCGGACGGGGTGCCATCTGCAGAAGCAGGGTGCGTAGGCGCCCTGGATCCCTGACTCGGCGCAAACGCTACCGCCGGAGGAGATCGGGTGCGCTTCTTCTCCGGAGGCAAGTTGGAAGCCATGGCAGATGGAAGCTCAAGGACAGGGAAGACAAGGGCACAAGAGCTCAAGGAAGATGCAAGCGCTGGGAAGTGCGAAGGGAAGCCGCGATGCGGGTAAGATCCCCTTTTAAACTTTCCAGGCACGATTCAAAGTGATTCGAAACTCTTTGAATACGCCGCTTGGACAACCGCTTCAGCTCCAAGACCAAGCATCGATGGCAAGTGGACCCAAGCCATCCGACTGAAGCGGTGGGCCAAAAAGTCAGTCTCCCAAGGTGACGAGCCGACGAAACACTTTGGCGGTTCCCGAAAAGGCGTGGCGACGTGTAGAAGTGGCAGCCTTGGGAACCGCCGCAGTAAAAGCAGCCATCAAGTGGGGCACACGCTCCCACGATCCCGTGACTGTTCATGCTCCAACAACGGTCAATGCGGGTCTTCGAGAAGGTGCGCGGAGCGGAAGAGACGGGGGCCCCACCTCGGGCTCGCTATCTCCCCCGAGATGGGCCCGGGGGCCACTGTCGGTACCCTTAATACGGGGTACCCCCGCACACAGGGGAAAATGCCTAAGGACCTTGCCCTTCTCCGCAGGAGAGCTCCGAAGGCGCCATGTGTTCAGCGGGGCCGGACCTCCCTCTCCTCAGAGGTGAGCTCTGGACCCACCATGTGGCAAACTGAGACAGACCTCCCCCCTCCGCGGGGAGATCTCCGAAGGCTCCATGTGTCCCGCGGGGCCGGACCTCCCTCTCCTCAGAGGAGAGCTCTGGCCCGCCACGTGGCCAGCAGAAGCCGGACCTCCCCCCTCCGCGGGGAGAGCTCCGAAGGCTCCACGTGTCCCGCGGGACTGGAGCTCCCTCTCCTCAGAGGAGAGCTCCGGGCCTGCCACGTGGCCAGCAGTACCGCGCTGCCTACCCCCGTGCGGTAGGCAGTAGGAGTAAAGATGCGCCATACCTTGCTCGTACAAGGTATTCAAGACCCGCGCCTTCCCAAGGCGCGGAGACGTGGAGCACGCCTCTATCAGGTGCCGTTGCGCCCAGTCACATCGTGGACTGGCGCGCTGCATCAGAGCCTGCCCGCCAATAAACACAGCGACAAGACATCCCCTGCCGCCCCTACCAACCACTACGAATAGCTTGCGGCATGGGCAGGGCGGCAGAACGAAGACTCGGAAGCCCTTGCCAGAGACAACTACCGGCATAACTGCAGATACGGTAGATGGCAGGCAATCTCCTCGGGACCACCTGTTGGGTCCCGGGCCCATTTTGTAAGCCGCCCGAGCCTTGGACTATAAAAGGCTCGGGTAGGCAACGTTAGCAAGGGTTTGCACTTTAGCCATTCGACATCTTACACTCTCAATCTCAGGACTCCGGTTCTGAGCAGCAAGCAATACAATGAGCAACTCTGCTCACCGCGGAAGTAGGGTATTACGCTGCGGCGGCCTGAACCACGTAAAAATCCCCGTGTCAAGCTTCTCCCTTAATCGTCCCTAACGCTGAAGCTCTTTGTGAGTGACTACCCCCTCCAAAAAAGAACCTCCACGGGCTGCCCAGAGCAGGCCCGGGGGAAGTGTCGGCTACACACTTCGATAGTGCTGAACCGGGAGCTTGCTGTCGACTTCCGGGCGTTGGAGTTTGAGAGGCTCACACGGGACCTCCAGCTACGGGAGAATGACCTGGCAGCCAAGGAGAGGAGGTTCACCGAGGAAGACCTGGCGCCCTGCTGGCGGCTCGTCATGGGGTGGAGCAGCTATGGGCTTCGCGGACCGTCGAGGCCCAAGGAGTCTGGGACTTCGTTAGCCAGGCGGAGTCTGCTCTAGTGCCTCTTGGCTTCAGTCCCGTGAGGACAGGGGTACCAGCACAAGAGGTGGCCCAGGCGCTCCCTGCACTCGAGTCTATCGGCGCCAAGATGGAGAGGATGGAAGCTGTGATCGGCGATGAGCTCGAGGCTGAGGGGAGGGGCTTGGCGAAGGAGGTCGCCGCGCACGTGCTTACGTGCTTCCGGAGCTGGGACTCCTCCATCTCTCTGGAACCGGTGGTGCGGGGCCCCATCGCCGAGCGGGAGGAGGTCGCCAGGGACGGAGTCGGAGACATCGCCACCCTCGTTGCGTCTAGGTTCCAGCGGGAGGCCGGGGACACCTAGATGCTTGCCCTTGTAGCTGGAGGGCTTTTGTACTTTTTCTTCTATCTGTAGACCAGCTCGTGGAGCTTTCAATGAATATACTTGTTGCCTTATGTGCCTGTGTTTTTTGCTTCCTTTTCTTGGCTTGCCCTGCCCGAGCCCTTAGCTCCGTAAGGGCCCCGGGAGGTCTCCACCGATCTCGAAGCCTTTTAGCACAGACACCGTCGAAGTGTGTAGCCGACACTTCCCCCGGGCCTGCTCTGGGCAGCCTGCGGAGGTTCTTTTTCGGTGGGGCTAGTCACTCACGGAGAGCTTCAGCGTTAGGGACGATTGAAGGAGAAGCTTGACACGGGGATTTTATGTGGTTCAGGCCGCCGGAGCGTAAAACCCTACGTCCACGGTGAGCAGAGTTGCTCGCTGTATTGCTTGCTGCTCAGAAACGGAGTCCTGAGCTTGAGGGTGTAAGATGTCGAATGGCTAGAGTGCGTAAGAGGCGAACCCTTGCTAACGTCACCTACCCGAGCCTTTTATAGTCCAAGGCTCGAGCGGCTTACAAGGTGGGCCCGGGACCCGACAGGTGGTCCCGGGGAGATTGCCTGCCATCTACCGTATTTGAAGTTACGCCGGTAGCTGTCTCTGGCGAGGGCTTCCGAGTCTTCGTTCTGCCGTCATGCCCATGCCGCAAGCTAGTCGTAGTGGTTGATGATGGCAGGGGCGGCAGGGGATGTCTTGTCGCTGTGTTTATTGGCGGGCAGGCTCTGACACGGCGCGCCAGTCTGCAATGTGGCTGGGCGCAACGACACCTGACAGAGGCGTGCTCCGCGTCTCCGCGCCTTGGGAAGGCGCGGGTCTTGAATACCTTGTACGGGCAAGGTATGGTGCATCTTTACTCTTGCTGCCTACCGCGCGGGGGCAGGCAGCGCTGCTTTGCTGGCCATGTGGCGGGTCCGGAGCTCTCCTCTGAGGAGAGGGAGGTCCAGCCCCGCGGGACACGTGGAGCCTTTGGAGCTCTCCCCACAGAGGGGGGGAGGTTCGGCTTCTGCTGGCCACATGGCGGGCCCGGAGCTCTCCTCTGAGGAGAGGGAGGTCCGGCCCCACGGGACACGTGGAGCCTCCGGAGCTCTCCCCGCGGAGGGGGGAGGTCCGGCTCAGTTGGCCACGTGGCAGGTCCGGAGCTCTCCTCTGAGGAGAGGGAGGTCCGGCCCCGCTAGACACATGGCGCCTTCGGAGCTCTCCTGCGGAGAAGGGCGAGGTCCTTAGGCGTTTTCCCCTGTGCGTGGGGGTACCCCGTATTGAGGGTACCGATAGTGGCCCCCGGGCCCATCTCGGGGGAGATAGCGAGCCCGAGGTGAGGCCTCCGTCTCTTCCATTCCGCGCACCTTCTCTAAGACCTGCATTGACCGTTGCCGGAGCATGTACAGCCGCGGGATCGTGTGCCCCACTTGATGGCTGCTTTTACTGCGGCAGTTCCCAAGGCTGCCACTTCTGCACGTCACAGCGCTTTTTCGGGAACCGCCGAAGCGTCTTGCCGGCTCGTCTCCTTGGGAGACTGACTTCTTGGCCCACCGCTTCAACTGGTCGGCTGGGGTCCACTTGTCATGGATGCTTGGTCTTGGAGCCAAAGCGGTTGCCCAAGCGGCGTATTCGAAGAGTTTCGAATCGCTTTGAATCGCACCTGGGAAGTTTAAAAGGGGATCTTACCTGCATCGCGGCTTCCCTTCGCACTTCCCAGCGCTTGCATCTTCCTTGAGTTCTTGCGCCCTTGTCTTCCCTGTCCTTGAGCTTTCTCCTGCCATGGCTTCCAACCCGCCTCCGGAGAAGAAGCGCGCCCGGTCTCCTCCGGCGGCAGCGTTCGCGCCGAGTCAGGGATCTAGGGCGCCTACGCGCCCTGCTTCTAGAGATGGCGCCCTGTCCGGTGGCGACTCCAAGAGGCCTCGGGTTCATCATCCTGACGGGACTCCTCTTGAACGACGACGGGTTGAAGGTTCCCGGGCGTCATGTCCTACTTCCTCAGGCGGTGGAGCCTCGAGGTGAAGTGCTGGTGCGTCGATGCCCAGGGGTGAGCCAAGTACTCAGGCGCCCCGGCCTTCAGAGGCCGGGTCAGCGTCCAGGGGGGCTTCAGAAGCATCCCCTGCACCGCTAGCCCGGGCGACTGCGGGGCAGCCGTCGATGGCGACGGCGGGATCTAGTGGACCTACCCCGGCTCGGAATCCGGGGTCCAGAGCCTGTTGGAGCGCTCGTGTCTCTCGGTAAGCGACGCCTACCAGATTCTAGAGCATGTGTTGTCTTCTTCTTTTATGAACTCAGGAGTTTCCCATGTTTGTAGGGACTCCCCGAGTGCCGGTAACGCTCCCATTTCCCGGCCATCCCCGACTGACGGGGGATCCACGCCGCAGCGCTCGGAAGCCAAAACAGTCGCAGCGGCCCCCAAGCCAGTGCAAGTTCCTTCTGCGCCGGTCAGCCCGGCTCCTGTGGCAGCGGCGACTCCTCTCACTCGTCCCTCTTCACCGGCTCGAGAGCCGGCTGTCGCTGAGGGTTCGGCGGGACCGGCTGTCGATGTCCCGCCCCCTATTGCTGGAGCGGGAGGAACTGCCACGGGCCTTACGGTGGGCAGCGAACCAGGGCGCACCGGGAGCGAGCCCGTCCCAGTGTCGGCTTCTCCTGATCGGCGCCTTGTCCCGGTTGCCAGAGCGTCGACTTCTCCCGAAGACGACGTGATGGAGGAGGTCGGGGGCGCCACTCCGGCCTCTGGCGCCCCGCTGCCCCTGGCAGACGCCCTCATGCTCACCCAGACGAGCGTCTGACAGGTTTTGGCCGCGCTCAGTTAGGTGAGAGGGATCACCTCCTCACCTGGGGGCGCCTTTTGAGGGAGCGGACTGAGGAGGTCAGGGAGGATCTTGACTCGAGACGGCCATCGCTCGACGTCATGGAGGCGCTCCTTGACCGTCAGAAGAGGTTCGTCGACCGTCTAGACTCCGAGACTCGGCGGCTCCACTAGGAGGCCCGTGCATCTCACGCTCAGGCCGACGAGCGTCCCTTTGCCTTGGAGGATCTGCGTCTGAAGCTGGAGCGCCGTGAGCGCGACGTCACGGACCAGGAGCGCTCTACGGCGGCCGAGGAAGAGAAGATCGCCGCACGGCTGGCGGCTGGCGAAGGCGACCTGAGGGCTCGTGCCAAAGAGCTAGAGGCCTAGAAGGCAGACCTGGTCGCAAGGTAGGAGCTGCTCTCTCGGAAGCACCAGGCGGCCCTGGACCGGGAGCTGGCAGCCGACTTCCGGGCTTCGGAGTTGGACCAGCTCGCCCAGCGCCTCCAGCTTCAGGAGAGTTCGCTGGCCACCAAGGAGAAGGAATTCTCCGAGGGGAGCCTTGGCGCCTTGCTCGCAGCCTGCCGTGAGGTGGAGGAGCTGCTAGCCTTGCGGTCCTCCGAGGCCCAGGCGGTCTCGAACTTCGTAGACCAGGCGGGGTCCGCCCTGGTCCCTCTCAGCTTTAGCCTAGTGAAGGCAGCGGCCCTGGCGCAGAAGGTGGCCGAGGTGATCCCTGCGCTCGAGTCTATCAGCGCCACGCTGAATAGACTCGAAGCGGTGGTCGCCGGCGAGCTCGAGGCAGAGGGACGGGGCCTGGCCATGGAGGTCGCTACGCACGTGTTGGCGTGCTTCCGGAGCCGGGATCCCTCCTTCTCACTGGAGCCGACGAGTCAAGGCCCCGCCGCGGAACGGGAGGAAGCCGCCAAGGCCAAAGTCGAGGACGTGGCCGCCCTCGTAGCCTCTAGGTTCCGGCGAGAGCCAGGGGAATCCTAGAGCTTGTATCTTTTTTTTGAGTATGTAGTCCAGCTCATGGAGCCTTGAATGAATAGACTCTTGTTATTTTCTGCGTCTGTGTGCTTTCATCTCCTTCTTGGCTTGGTCTGGCCGAGCCCTTAGCTCCGCAAGGTACTTAGAGGTCTTCACCAATCTTGAAGCCCTGCACAGAAACCTTCCCCGGGTCCTTATTGTGTTAAGGGCCATAGAGGTCTCCGGAACTCGCCCCGTGAGAACGGGGAGGTCTGGATCTGCCGACCACGTGGCGGGCCCGGAGCTCTCCTTTGAGAAGATGGAAGTCCGGCCCCGCTGGACACGTGGGGCCTTCGGGGCTCACCCCCGCGGGGGGGGGGGGGGGGCGAGGCTTGGCCCTGCCGGCCACGTGGTGGGCCCGGAGCTCCTCTTGAGGAGACGGGAGCTCCGGCCCCGCTGGACACGTGGGGCCTTCGGGGCTCACCCCTGCAGAAAGGGCGAAACCCGGATCCTCCGGTATTGCGCTGGAGTAGTCGATGGCTCTTTGCCCCCCTTCATGCGGTCCCCGTAGCTAAAACCTGGAGATCCTACACACGGGTAGAGGAAGCGTAATTCTCCTCGGGGGGGGGGGGTTCTCTCCTCCCCGTCTCTTAGTCTTATTTGGCTTACGGTCCTAGTCCGGTATACGGGGCTTGGGCAATTCTGTGCACGTGGCGCCGGGGCTCCGGCTCCCTCCGAGGTCAGGGTACGACCGTCCGGCCCCTAGTACCGGACCGTACGCGGGGGAAGCAGAGTGCACAGGCTTTTGGTACGGAACCAGGCAAAGCGGCTATACTCCCCTGGACCTCCGAAGGGCAGGGCACGCACGCTTTTGGTCGGAACCGGCAAAGTAGGCTATGCACCCTGGACCCCCATGCACAATGCAGGCCTTTCCTGGAGGTGACCAACTAGCGCCGCAACACCTGACTGGGGGAGGCCCGAAAGGCCCCTTGGCCATCGGCAGGTGCCTCAAGCGCAACCGCCTTCCGTAGGATAGCAAATGCTGACTATGGATGAGAGCGGAAAAGGGGAGCTAAATGTACGGTGGGCATACATAGAAAGTGCGGTCATAAAAATTAATGCGTAATTTAAATGAGCACATAAGTAAGAGCGTGGTAGAACAGGTTTCTGTGTAAATGGCCATAGGAGGAAGACAGGCTGAACATGGAGGCAATCACCCGCCCCATTAAGAAGGGAAGCAAGACTCTACGTGCTTGGGGTCGGAACCAGGCCAAGCTGGACGTAGTCCTGGACTGTCCCCTAAGGCTTAGCTGCTCCGAGCGCTGTTCCTGGAGCCTATGGGATCTATTACAGAAAGTAAAAGGCATGTTCTACTAATGCTCAGGAGGTAGAACTTACTGTGATGTTCCATGCTCCAAGGGTTCGGGAGCGGATCCCATCCTTGGTGGAGAGGCGTATGTACCTGGGACGACAACTTTCATGACTCGGAAGGGACCTTCCCGGCTGGGGGAGAGTTTATAGGTCCTTCGCGGGAAAGTGTGCGCCGCGGCACCAGGTCGCCTTCTTGTAGCTCCCCGACGCGCTTGGTCCTTTGACGGTAGTGCCGGAGCACCAGCCGGGGCCGTGCGTTGTGGGGTGTTGCTTGCAATCGTGCCTCGTCGACGAGGTCGATATCTTCACGCTGGAGCGGGTCCTGCGCGGCTTCTCCCGGGGGCCCCGGGGTGCCTTCCTCTATTGGCTCAGGACGACAAGAGATGTCTTCTTCCATTGGCTCAGGACGACAGGAGGTTGACGGATCCTGGGCGGCCCCCGGGAGGTGAGGCCGAGGCACAGAGACGTGCACTCGGGTAGAGCTGGCCCGGTTCTGCACCGCCGGGGGCTGGTGCTTGGGCTGCTGCAACTGCTTGGAGCTTCTCCAAGGCTGATACCGCAGCAGTGCAGTCTCCACAGATCTTTTGGGTCAGTCGTAGTCGGCTACCACCCTGACTCGTCGTCAATGGAGATGGAGTCCTCATAGTTGTGTACCGTCTTTATGGTGCGCTGAGGCTCCTGGAACCCCACCTGGTGGCCAACGTTGTCTGGGGTGTCGACCTTCTGCTTGCCCTCCCTTTGACGAAAGGGAGGGGCATCAGCTCGCAGTTGCTTCCCCTTGCGGAAGCGCTCCGCGAGCTTCTGAATCTCCCGGCACTCAGCAGCAGTATGGTAACTGGTGTTGTGCACGGGGCATGGCTCGCCTTGGTCACAATCTAGAGCTGGTGACTGTCTCTGCCTATTGTCAGGGCGTGGCCCCCGAGCTCCACTGGGTGCTGTTGCTGCAGCAACGGGGGCTGCGGTCGGTGGCTTCATCTTGCCACCGCCCCGGTTCTTGATCTTCTTGCCGCTTCCATGGGAAGCAGCGCCAGATCCGGGCTGTCCTCCTGACTGGGAGGCTGGCAGTGAGTGCCAGTTCCGCCCTTCTGCTGCCCTGGTGCACTTGTCCGCCAGGCTGAAGAGCTCTGAGACGTCGCGAACCTCTCTGGTCTCGAGCTTCTCAAGCATCTTCTTGTCCCGTACACCCTGCCGGAACGCCACCACCACAGAAGCATTTTGAATATGCAGGATGATGTTCCGCACCTGGGAGAACCGCTTGATGAAGGAGCGCAGCGTCTCTCCAGGTTGTTGCTGGATGGCGTGGAGGTTGAGCTCTGTGCGAGGCCGGGTGTAAGAGCTGCTGAAGTTAGCAGTGAACTGCCGACAGAGCTCTCCCCAGGAGGTTATGGAACCCTGGGGGAGGTTCATGAGCCAAGACCGGGCTGGGCCGGTCACGGCGACAGGGAAGTAGTTGGCCATGACGGCCTCGTCCGCTCCTGCAGCAAGGATGGCGGTGGAGTAGATCTGGAGGAACTCCGCCGGGTTGACGCTGCCATCGTACTTCTCGGGCAGGTGCGGCCGGAACTTGCGCGGCCACTTCACGAAGCGAAGGTGTGGCGCCAGGGCCGCACATCCTGCTCCTGTTGCTGCAGGCGTTGGTGCCGCGAACGCTTGGTTCGCTGCTGGCACTATGTAACCCGGTACGGGCAAGGCTGCGCCATAGACCGGGGGCACCATTTGCCGGGCATATGACTGGGGCATATGCTGTGTGGCGTATGCCTGGGGCAGATATCGCGTGGCGAACGTCTGCGCCTCAGGCTGGATTGAGGCAGTCGACATGCTGTCGCCGGCCTCCTGGTTGCGACGCCTTTCTCGTCGTCGCTCAATGAACACTCGGGCATCTTTGCCCAAGTGGCATCGTTCCAGCTCCGACCTTAGGTCCGCCGATGGGAGCCTGGTGGAGCGAGAATCTGCCGTCTGCCCGTCAACCGTTGGCATGTGCATCAGCGACACAGCCGGTTGGCTGGGACGTCGTCCCCGCTGAAGTCGAGGGTTTGCGGCGGCGACGATGAGACGGTCTACATCGCGAATCCACTGCTGGGTCGCTGACTGAGGCGCGTCCCCAGCAGATGGATTGCGCAGTAGCGCTCTTGCTGCAGCTAGTGCGCCCCCGTGGGAGACGCTCAGCGCTGCAGAGGATCTCACGCTTGCTGGAGCCTGCGAAGCCGAACTCGGCTGCTGGCTTCCAGCTTGCGCCGACACATTTCGTGCAGAGTGTGTCGAGACGTAGTCCCCGCTAGTCACCGTTCGTCGTGAACGTGGTCGGGGAGAGCTTGCTGCTGAAGGAAGCTTCGTCATCTTCGTCGGCAGTAGCTCGTCGCGCAAGGGAAAAGCCCCCTTCCTGGCGCGCCAAATGTCGAAGTGTGTAGCCGACACTTCCCCCGGGCCTGCTCTGGGCAGCCCGCGGAGGTTCTTTTTCGGTGGGGCTAGTCACTCACAGAGAGCTTCAGCGTTAGGGACGATTGAGGGAGAAGCTTGACACGGGGATTTTACGTGGTTCAGGCCGCCGGAGCGTAAAACCCTACGTCCACGGCGAGCAGAGTTGCTCGCTGTATTGCTTGCTGCTCAGAACCGGAGTCCTGAGCTTGAGGGTGTAAGATGTCGAATGGCTAGAGTGCAAGGGTGCGTAAGAGGCGAACCCTTGCTAACGTCGCCTACCCGATCCTTTTATAGTCCAAGGCTCGAGCAGCTTACAAGGTGGGCCCGGGACCCGACAGGTGGTCCCGGGGAGATTGCCTGCCATCTACCGTATCTGAAGTTACGCCGGTAGCTGTCTCTGGCGAGGGCTTCCGAGTCTTCGTTCTGTCGCCCTGCCCACGCCGCAAGCTAGTCGTAGTGGTTGATGATGGCAGGGGAAGCAGGGGATGTCTTGTCGCTGTGTTTATTGGCGGGCAGGCTCTGACACAGCGCGCCATTCTGCGATGTGACTGGGCGCAACGGCACCTGACAGAGGCGTGCTCCGCGTCTCCGCGCCTTGGGAAGGTGCGGGTCTTGAATACCTTGTACGGGCAAGGTATGGCATGTCTTTACTCTTGCTGCCTACCGCATGGGGGCAGGCAGCGCTGCTCTGCTGGCCACGTGGCGGGCCCGGAGCTCTCCTCTGAGGACAGGGAGGTCCAGCCCCGTGGGACACGTGGAGCCTTCGGAGCTCTCCCTGCGGAGGGGGGAGGTCCGGCTTCTGCTGGCCACGTGGCGGGCCCGGAGCTCTCCTCTGAGGAGAGGGAGGTCCGGTCCCGCGGGACACGTGGAGACTCTGGAGCTCTCCCCACGGAGGGGGGAGGTCCGGCTCAGTTGGCCACGTGGCGGGTCCGAAGCTCTCCTCTGAGGAGAGGGAGGTCTGGCCCCGCTGGACACATGGCGCCTTCGGAGCTCTCCTGCGGAGAAGGGCAAGGTCCTTAGGCATTTTCCCCTGTGCGCGGGGGTACCCCGTATTGAGGGTACCGACAGACACCTCCCTTGGGCCCTTGTTCTCATAGGGACCCAAGGGGTCCTGAGTTGGAGTCTGGAACTCCGATCTTGAGAAGTCTTGGGACGACTTCAATACCGTAGGGTGCTCCGGCCTTCCCTTGTGTAGTCCTCGTAGTGGCTCCCTGGTAGGTGTGACCAATGCATTGGGCACACCTACCACACTCCTGCGGGGGAGCCAAGGCCAGGTCCCCTCTGACCAGCCGGAGCACATCGGTGTTGGAGCTCCGGCGCCGGAGGTCCGGGAGGCCTCTCAGGAGGTCCTGCACACAAGTAGGGAAATAATAATTCTGCTCGGGGGCACTTCCTTCCCTGTCTCTTAGTCTTATTTGGCTTACAGTCCTGGGCCGGTATACGGGGCTTGGGCAATTCAGTGCACTCGACATTGGAGGCCTGGCTTCCTCCATGGTCAGGGTGTAACCGTCGGACCCCTAGTACTAGACCGTAGCGTTGGGGAGGTAGAGTGCACACGCTTTGGGTGCAGGACCAGGCAAAGCAGGCTGCACACCCTGGACCTCCCGGGAGGCAGAGTGCGCACGCTTTGGGTACGGAACCAGGCAAAGCAGGCTGCACACCCTGGACCTCTCGGTCTGGCGTAGGTTTTTCCTGGAGGAGACCAACTGGCGTCACAGGACCCTAACTAGGGGAAGTCCGAGAGGCCCCGAGCCTTTGGCAGGAACCTCAAGCACAACCGCCTTAGACAGGATGGCAAATGCTGACTAGGCATGAGAGTGGGAATGGAGAGCCGAGTATACGATGAGCGTACACTGTCTTTGAGCATGGGGAGGTGATAAAAATTAATCCATAATTTAAATGAACACATAAGAGAGTGTGGTAGGACAGGGTTATTTTCATTCATATACATCCATAGGAGGAAAACAGGCTATACATGGAGGCAACGACCCACCCCATTGTGAAGGGGGGCAGGGCCTACGCGCTTAGGGTACGGGACCAGGCTAAGCTGGACGTAGTCCTGGACCACCCCCTAGGGCTTAGTTGCTCCGAGCGTTGCTCCTGGGCTCTATGGGATCTGTTACAGAAAGAAGAAAAGCCTGTCCTACTACTGCTCTAAGGGTAGAACTTACGGAGGTGTTCTATGTTCCAAGGATTAGGGAGCGGGTCCCCGTCCTCCGTAGCGAGGCGTACGCACTCGGGGCGGCAAACTTTCGTGACTCGGAAGGGACCTTCCTAGCTAGGGGAGAGTTTCTTGGTCCCTTCTCGAGAAAGTATGCGCCGCAGCACTAGGTCGCCTTCCTTGAGCTTCTGAGCACGCACAGACCTCTAGTGGTAGCGCCGGAGCGCTTGCCGGTACCGTGCGTTTCAGAGCGTTGCTTGCCATCTTTCCTCGTCGATGAGGTCGATGTCCTCACATCGGAGCTGGTCCTACGTGGCTTCGTCGTAAGCTCGGACACGGGGGGACCCCATGGTAATCTCCGGGGGGAGCACGGCTTCGGCCCCGTATACCATGAAGAAGGGTGTTTCCCCTATGGCCCGACTTTGGGATGTCTGGCTGGCCCACAATGCGCACGGAAGCTCATCCACCCACTTGGCACCATGTTTCTCCAAGCTGGCATAGGTGCGAGTCTTGAGGCCCCGAAGGATCTCGGTGTTGGCTCTCTCGACTTGCCCGTTGCTCTTTGGATGAGCAACGGAGGCATAGCACACCTGGATGCCAAGGTCTTCGCAATACTCTTGGAACGCTGCACTGGTGAACTGGGTCTCGTTGTCCGTGATGATCCTGTTCGGGACCCCGAACCTGCAGACGATTGACTTGATGAACTTGACTGCGGATTGCTTGTTGATGGTGATGACTGGTGCAGCTTCCGGCCACTTGGTGAACTTGTTGATGGCGACGTAGAGAAACCGGTATCCCCCGACGGCTTTGGGAAGGGCCCCAGGATATCCAACCCCCATACCGCGAACGGCCACGAGGGTGGGATCATCTGCAGCGTCTGCGTCGGTATGTGGATCTGCTTGGCATGGAACTGGCACGCCTTGCATCTCTTGACCAGCTTGACGGCGTCCAGGAGGCCTGTCGACCAGTAGAAACCATGCTAGAAGGCTTTACCGACCAGCGTGCGGGAAGATGTGTGGTTCCCGCACTCGCCTCCGTGGATTTCTGCGAGCAAGTCGCAGCCTTCTTCCTGGCTTATGCACCGCAATAGGTTGCCGTTGGCGCCACGCCGGTAGAGATCCCCTTCTACCAGCGTGTATCTCTTAGCCATCCGCACAATCCGTTCAGCGGATGCATGATCATCAGGAAGGATGTTGTCTTTCAAGTAGTCCCGGACCTCCGTGATCCATGCATCGGGGCTGACTTGAGCTTCTGGATCTTGGGCGCTGGGTAGCACGGAGTCCCCAGTGGCACATACGATCCTTGGCGGGCACCATGGCTGCAGGGCCGCCGGGACCGCCAGCTTCGAGGTGCTGGTCTCGCCCCCTTCGCCCGGCTCGGCAGGCCGGGCTATGGGTCGTGGCAACGTCCTTTCGAAGGCTCCTTCGGGCACCGGGGCTCCGGTGGAGGCCTTCGTTGACAGGTCATCGGCGATGATGTTGTCGGTGCGCGGTACATGGCACAGGTCCAAGGCTTCAAAGTCCTTCTCTAGCATCTGCATGTAGAGCAGATAGGCAGCTGATTGTGGGTCATTGCAGGAGCATTCACCCTTGAATTGCTTGATGATTAGCTGGGAGTCGCCCTTGACCAACAACTGGCGGACGCCAAGAGACAACGCCGTCTTTAGGCCGAAGATGAGAGCTTCATACTCGGTCATGTTGTTAGTTGCCTTGAAGTTGAGGCGCACCATGTACTTGAACTGCTCTCTCATTGGCGTGAGCAGCAGTACGCCGGCTCCAGCCCCCTGCTTTCACGAGGAGGCGTCGAAGTAGAGCGTCCAGTGAGGCTCGGTGAAGACCAGTGCTCGGGGCTCTGGCTCTCCACCTTCAGGTCCCCCTGGGTTGGTTGGTGATGGCGTCCACTCGGCCATGAAGTCAGCCAAAGCTTGGCTCTTGACCGCATGACATGGTAGGAAGTCCAGCTCAAACCCCGCCAGCTCCGCTACCCACAAGGCGACGTTGCCAGTCGCATTAGGGCTGTGGAGGATGGTCCTCACCGGGTAGGAGGTCACCACCAAGATCCGGTGGGCTTGGAAGTAGTGCCGGAGCTTCCTGGACGCCACGAGCACTGCATACAACAGCTTATGTACCTCCAGGTACCTAGTCTTGGTGTCGTGGAGGACTTCACTGACGTAGTAGATGGGCCTTTGGACGGTCCGGACCCTCGCTGGGGGATCCGGGACGTCTTCATCTATTAGAACCGGACCCTAGGACCTCCTGTCCTCTGGGTCCGGGGCCACCTCTGGGGGCTGGGACCCGGAGACTTCTCTGCCGTCTTGGACCTCCGGGAGGTCGAATTGGACCTCCAGGAGGTCGACTGTGGTCTCTGGGGCCTGGGCTTCACATATCTCCTTGCTGCCAGGGCCCCCCAAGGGGTCTGGACAGCCTTGGTGCTTGACTTCTGCTGCAGGAGCAGGTGGTAGTGGTGAGGGGTCGTGACCTCTGTCATCGCCGCGATGTAGAGCAGTAGATGCTCACCGGTCTCAGGGGCTACCATGATGGGTAGCGTCGTCAGGTGCTGCTTCAACTCCTAGAATGGTTCTTCTGCTTCTTCGGTCCAAACAAATGGACCGGCTTTGCGCAGGAGCTCGAAGAAGGGAAGAGCCCACTCAGCTAGCCTAGGTATAAACCGACTGAGCGCAGCTGGACATCCCGTGAGCTTCTGGACGTCCTTGATGCGAGTTGGGGGTCGCATCAGCTCGATGGCCTTGATCTTCTCTAGGTTGGCCTCGATCCCTTGGTGTGAGACCAGGAATCTAAGGAGCTTTCCAGAGGAGACACCGAACACACATTTGTTCGGGTTTAGCTTAGTGCGTGTGGAGCGCAATTTGTCAAAGACTAGAACTAGGTTATCTAACAAGGATGTGCTATCTCTGACTTTGACAACGATGTCATCGACATACACCTCTACTAAGTCTCGGATTAGCTCTCCAAATGTAGGAAGAGCATTTTTCAAACCATAAGGCATGGAGACATAACAATACAAGCCATCTACTATTATAAAAGTAGTGTGTTCTTCATCTTCTCTAGACATTGGTATTTGGTGGAAACCTGAGTAGGCGTCTAGGAAGCATAACAAATCATAGCTTGATGTAGAGTCTACAATTTGATCTATTCTAGAGAGAGGGAATGGATCTTTTTGGCATGCCTTATTGAGACTAGTGTAGTCGACGCACATCCGGAGCTTCTCGCCGGCCTTTGGGATGACAACAGGATTCGCCAACCATCGGGGGTGGTAGACCTCCCGTATGAAGCCAGCATCGAGCAGCTTCTTTATTTCTTCACGGATGAAGTTCTGCCGCTCAATGGACTGCTTCCGGGGCTTCTACTGGATTGGTCAGTCGTTAGGGTAGATCTTCAGATAGTGCTCAATCACCTCCCTAGGGATCCCGGGCATCTGTGACGGTTGCCATGCAAACACATCGACGTTGTCCCGGAGGAAGGTGATGAGCGTGCATTCCTATTTGCTGTCCAGGCCCCCGGCTATGCGGGTGGTCTGGGCAGCCTCGGAGCCGACTTGGACGACCTTCAGGGGGACGTCGCCTTCGTCGGAAGGCTGCACTCGGGGTGCAGAGGTCGAGGCACGATGGCGTGCACTCGGGTGGAGCTGCCCCGGTTCTGCACCGCCAGGGGCTGGTGCTCGGACCGCCGCAAGTGCTTGGAGCTTCTCCAAGGCTTACACTGCGGCGGTGCGGTCTCCACGGATCCTGAGGACATCGGTGGGTGTAGGCATCTTCAGGACCAGGTAGCCGTAGTGGGCTACCAACATAAACCGGTACAAGGCAGGTCTGCTGATGATGGCGTTGAAGGGGAGGTCGACCTCCGCGACGTCGAACAAAACATATTCTGTCCAGTAGTTGTCCGGTGCTCCAAAGGTCACCGGGAGACTTATGTTCCCATATTTGATGACCTGTCCCGGCCCTACCCCTGAGAACGGGCTCGACGGGGTGAGCTTGGCCATGGGAACCTGCGGCTTCTGGAAAGCTGCACGGATGATAAGGTTGAGGCTGGCCCCACCATCTACCAGTACGTGGTACATCTTCACATTGGCGATGGTTGGAGCTACCAAGAGAGGTAGCTGTCCAGCCCCAGCCATGTTCTTGGGGCAGTCGGAGGCGTCGAAGCTGATGGGGGTCCCTACCCACTTGAGGTGTGGCGCTGCACTTGGGGTAGGGGCCACCGACGCCACTGCTCGACGCAGGGTCTTGACTGCGTTTCGGGACGAGGGGTCCGAGGACCCTCCGTAGATGACATGCAGCGCCTTCCGGTGCTCGTCTTCTCCGGAGCTGGAGTCCCCATGGCTGTGGACCGCCTTCAAGGTGCGCTGAGGCTCCTGGTACCCCATTTCTTAGTCGTCGTTGTCCCGGGGGTCGACCTTCTGCTTGCCCTCCCTGTGGCGGAAGGGAGCACCATCTGTGCGCGGTTGCTTCCCCTCACGTAAGCGCTTCGCGAGCTTCTTGATCTCCCGGTACTCACCAACAGTGTAGCTCCTGGTGTTGTGTACCGGGCACGGCTCACCACGGTTACCACCGTCGGGTGACTGTCGTGGTCTCTTGTCGGGGCGCAGCCCCCGAGCTCCGCCGGGTGCTGCAGTTGCAGCAACGGGAGCTCCGGCCGGTGGCTTGATCTTGCCACCGCCTTTCTTCTTGTTCTTCTTGCTGCTCTCTTGGGGCGCAGCACTAGCTCCGGGCTGCCCTCCTTCTTCGGAGGCTAGCTGTGAGTGCCACTTGCGCCCTTCTGCTGCTCTGGCGCACTTGTCCACCAGACTGAAGAGCTCTGAGACGTCACGCACCTTCCTGGTGGCCAACTTCTCGAGCATCTTCTTGTCCCTTACACCCTGTCGGAATGCAACCACCACTGATGCATTCTGGACGTGGGGGATGGTGTTCCGCACCAGGGAGAACCGCTGGATGAAGGAGCACAAGGATTCTCCCGGTTGCTGCCGCACAGCGTGGAGGTCTAGCTCCGTGCCGGGACGTGTGTAGGAGCTGCCGAAGTTCGCCGTGAAATGCCGGCATAGCTCTGCCCAGGAAGTTATAGAATCCTGGGGCAGGTTCATGAGCTATGACCGGGCCGGGCCGGTCAAGGCGTCGGGGAAGTAGTTGGCCATGATGGCCTTATCCCCTCCTGCCGCGAGGATGGCAGTGGAGTACATCTGCAGGAACTCTGCAGGGTTGACGCTTCCGTCATACTTCTCTGACAGGTGTGGCCGGAACTTGCGTGGCCACACTACGAAGCGGAGGTGTGGCGCCTGGGCCGCACACCCCGTCCCTGCTGCTGCAGATCCTGGTGTCGCGAACCCCTGGTCCGCTGCTGGCACGATGTACCCCAGCATGGGCAATGGTGCACCATATACCGGGGGCGTCGACTGCAAGGCATATGGCTGCTGCATATGCTGCGTGGCGTACGCCTGGGGCATAGGTCGCATGGCGTACGTCTGAGGCTCAGGCTGAGTCGAGGTGGTCGACATGCTGTAGTCGACCTCGTGGTTGCGACGCCTTTCCCGCCGCCGCTCGATGGTCACGCGGACATCTTCCCCCAAGTGACGTCGATCCAGCTGTGACCTCAGGTCCGCCGTTGGGAGCCTGGTAGAGCGGGAGTCCGCCATCTGCATGTCAACCGTTGGTGTGCGCGACAGCGACACATCTGGTTGACCGGGGCGTCGTCCCCGTTGAAGCGGAGGGTTGATGGCAGCGATGACGAGGTAGTCGACGTCGCGGATCCATGGCTGGGCGGCCCCCTGGGGAGCATCCACAGCAGGAGGATTGTGAAGAAGCGCCCGTGCTACAGCTAGCGCACTCGCTTGAGTAGCACTCTGCGCCGCAGCAGATCTTGGGCTTGTAGGAGTCCACGTTGTTGCAGTCCGACGCGGGCTCCCAACCTGTCCCGACACACTCCTCCGTGAGTGCGTCGAGACATAAGCCTCGCTGGTCATTGTTCACCGGGAACAAGGGCGCCGAGAGCTTGCCGCTGAAGGAAGCTTGGTCATCTTCGTTGGCGCAAACCCGTCGCGAGAGAAAAAAGCTCCCCTTCCTAGCACGCCAAATGTCGAAGTGTTACGTCGACACTTCCCTCGGGCCTGCTTGAGGGGCAGCCTACGGAGGTTCTTTTTTGGATGGGCTAGTTCTCTCGAGAGGGTCGCGTTGGTTGTGAGAAGATTGACACAAGTATTTTTACGTGGTTTGGGCTGCCGGAGAGTAAAACCCTACGTCCACAGGAGCTGTGTTGCTCGGTGTATTGCTTGCTCGCGTATGAGGATGAGTCGGCTGGGTTGTGAACCGAACCCAAAATGCTCGAACCCCTTGTAACGTTGCCTACCCGAGCCTTTTATACTTCAAGACTCGGGCGGCTTACAAGGTGGGCCCCGGAGCCCGACAGGTGGCCAAGGGCTGATTTCCTGCCATCTACCATATCTTGCAGTGAATGCTAGTAGTTGTCTGTGGCGAGGGTTTCTTAGTCGTCGTCCTGCCCGTGCCGCAAGCTAGGCGTAGTGGTTGATGATGGTAAGGACGGCACGACATGTCTTGTCGCTGTGTTTATTGGTCCAAAGCCTCTGACACGGCGTGTCTGTCTTCACTGTGACATGACTGGCCACAGCGCCACGTGACAGGGGCGCGCAGCGCGTCTCCGCGTCTTGGGAAGGCGCGAGTCTTGAATGTCTTGATCGGACAAGGCATGGTGTGCCTTTACTCCTGCTGCCTACCAAGCCGGGGTGGGCAGCGCGGCTCTGCTGGCCATGTGGCGGGCCTGGAGCTCACCTCTGAGGAGAGGGAGGCCCGGCCCCGCTAGACACGTGGCGCCTTCGGAGCTCACCCCTGCCGAGGGGGCGAGGTCCGGCTCTGCTGGCCATGTGGCGGGCCCGGAGCTCAACTCTAAGGAGATGGGAGGCCCGGCCCCACTGGACACGTGGCACCTTCGGAGCTCACCCCTGCGGAGAGGGCGAGGTCTAGCTCTGCCGGCCACGTGGCGGGCCCGAAGCTCACCTGTGAGGAGAGGGGAGGCCCGGCCCTGCTGGACACGTGGCGCCTTCGGAGCTCACCCCTGCGGAGGGGGCGAGGTCCGGCTCTGCCAGCCACGTGGCGGGCCCGGAGCTCACCTCTGAGGAGAGGGGAGGCCCGGCCCCGCTGGACACGTGGCGCCTTCGGAGCTCAGCCCTGCGGAGGGGGCCAGGTTCGGCTCTGTCGGCCACGTGGCGGGCCCAGAGCTCACCTCTGAGGAGAGGGGAGGCCCGGCCACCCTGGACACGTGGCGCCTTTGGAGCTCACCCCTGTGGAGGGGGCAAGGCCCGGCTCTGCCAGCCACGTGGCGGGCCCGAAGCTCACCTCTGAGGAGACGGGAGGCCCGGCCCCGCTGGTCATGTGGCGCCCTCGGAGCTCACCCCTGCGGAGGGGGCAAGGTCCGACCCTTCTGGCCATGTGGCAGGTTCGGAGCTCTTCTCTGAGGAGAGGGGAGGCCCAGCCCTACTGGACACGTGGCGCCCTCGGAGCTCACCCCTGCGGAGGGGGCGAGGTCCTAGGGCGGTTTTCTCCTGTGCGCGGGGGTACCCGGTATTGAGGGTACCGACAACCATGCATTATTTTCACTAGGTCAATGCATAAACGCATTTTGATATTGTAGACACATTCTGTGTATGGATGGTACGTTTCTAACCGGAAAGTACAAAGGTCAAATTCTAATAGCTATTGCAGTTGATGGCAATAATCAAATTTTACCTCTGGCCTTTGCATTTGTGGAGAGTGAAAATGCTGACAGTTGGTACTGGTTTATGAAACGGGTTAGAGTTGATGTAGTGCAAGGCCGAGAAAATGTATATGTCATACATGACCGTCACACTGGTTTGTTGAAGGCAATAACAGATATCAAATACGGCTGC
Organism: Neostapfia colusana; assembly: GCA_030760725.1. Taxonomy (NCBI): domain Eukaryota; kingdom Viridiplantae; phylum Streptophyta; class Magnoliopsida; order Poales; family Poaceae; genus Neostapfia; species Neostapfia colusana. Next base: position 442,528 of record JASWHV010000010.1, on the reverse strand, counting down.
GCAAAGAGCTCTCTCCCACCACTTTGGCCGGATAGAGAATCAAGGTGGTGTATGAGGCACTTGGGTGCAAATTTTTACAGTCACTTCAAGAACAAATACCTCATGAGCATGTTTAAGCGTCTCTGTAGTCAGAATAAAGAGAGGAAGTTTAATACTTTGTGGCGTCGTCTTGATGAGCTCATAAATAAACAAACCGAGGAGGTATTGGATGGGATAGTAATGAAGACGTCTCTGAACCACTCTTCACTGTTCCTTCAACCGAACAGACTATATCTCGTAGGGTTGGATCATCTATCAGATTTTTCTCACATTGGATTCATGATAAGCCGAAAGAGAAATGGTCGTTGTTATATAACACACACGATGCTAGGTACGGAATTATGATAACTAATTTAGCCGAGGTATGTAATTATTTGTTATACTTTTAATTTTTCTTAACATTAGTAGTATTATAAATTAATGCAAGTTTCATATAGGTCTACAACTTTGTCCTATGTGGGTCAAGAGTTTTACCACTGGTCGTATTGTTGAAGGAATCTTGAATGGAACGGTGAATACTTTCATGAGTGTTTTGCAAAAGCTTCTCTATTGATGGTTGATCCTAATTTAGTCTTCTCAAAATTTGTTTGTGACTACTTGGACGAGAAGAATAAAAACGCTCACTTGCATAGTGTCAAACAAGCTGGAACTTTGTAGAACAAGTTTGAGATCACATGCAGAGACAGAGGCAGACGTTGTGCCACAAGTGAACGGACTGTGCATGAATGCGTTCTTCGTGAGAACTCTACCATATGTACATGTATGAAGCTAAATCTCCTTCATAGACCTTGTTATTATGTCATTGTTGCCTGCAGTCGAAGTCAATTATCTCAACCTATATATGTGTCACAATACTTTTTTAAGAAGATTTTGCACATAACTTGGCACACAGAGATATTTGGTTACCGGATTTTTGGTGCTTTCACCAACAATCCTGGACCACAATTCGAAAGAGGCCCTAATTATCTGAGGCTGAAGCGGACTCGTGGCCGGCGTAAAACTCCACATATAAGATATGATATGGACGAGTGTTCATCGTCGCAACAAGTGAGATGTAGCAATCGTAACGAAGTTGGTCATAGTTACAAGAATTGCGTTCGCCGTAATGTTCCGGGAGTAGTAAAAGCCGGACCTTCAGGAAATCCATATGACGGGCGACGTCCTCGTGTTCGTCGCTCACGGCGGGATGATCAATGATTTAGTTTGTAATCTTTTCAATGTAACATCATCATGTATTACAGATTTTGTTGTTTAAGAATAATATCGTTCGTTAAGAATTTATATAATTTCATAATGACTAACAATTTAATATATATTTACATAAATTAATAATGACTAACAATTTAATATACTTTAAACCTGTAGCCATGGCTGCGAGTGACGGTGGCACTTACGAGCTCTTGACGCTCAGTTCGACGCTCAACACTGCTCGTACTTGAGCAGTGTTCGAGGCGTCGAACTTACCACGTTGGGGCCGAGGGTGCCGAAGACGCTGTTACACTTGGACGATAGGTCGATTGACATATACGAATATTTATAATTAAATAGTTCAAAAATTGTTAGATATTTTGGTAGTAATTTGATATCGTGTATTGCAGGTTGAGTGTAGCGGGGCTCCTACCACTATGTAGAATGTTGGAGCCCCAGGTAATGGAACGGTCTAAAGAAAAGTCCACGCGACTAACCTACGACTGTTCTCTACTTACTTCGTTGATCGACCGATGGATACCGAAGACACACACTTTCCACATGCCTTGTGGGGAGATGACAGTCACGCTCCAGGACATGTCGTACCTATTAGGGCTTCCACTCGTTTCTCTAGCGTCGTACCACTACAGGAAAACGCATTATTTTCGTCGGCTAAATGTATTTTCGTCGGCCCTCACGAAAATAAATCTAATTTCCTTAGCCATAACCTAGCACACGAAAATGTACACTAATTTCGTGGGCTATAGGAAGAGCACACGAAAATAGTTTGAAATTTCGTGGGTTAAGTCAAGGTACACAAAATTATATGCTAATTTCGTGGGTTTCTAGAGGCACACGAAAACAAGGGACAAAAATCTCGTTGGCTTCCGACAGGCACACGAAATTAGGCCCTTAAATTCGTGGGCTATCGACAGGAACACGAAATTAGGCGCTATTTTCGTCGGCTTCAGGAGGCACACAAACATATAGGACCTTAAATTCGTGGGCTTCCGACCGGCACACGAAAATAAGCGTTGGATTCCCTGACAGGCACACGAAAAGAGGCTTTATTTTCGTGGGCTTCTGACAGGCACACGAAAATACGCCAACTGTCGGTGACACACGAACAGAGGAGCTATTTTCGTCGGCTTCAGGGCGGTACATGAAAATATATGGCCTTAAATTCGTGGGCGTCAGTGCAGCACACGAAAATAAGCGCTAAATCCGACCGGCTCCTGACAGGCACACAAAAAGAGGCTGTATTTTCATGGGCTTCTGACCGGCACATGAAAACAACGAGGAGCTATTTTCGTCGGCACCCCTTCTGCACACGAAAATACAGGATATTTTCGTAGGTTTCTTTCAGTTATTTTCGTGGGTTCCGTTTAGGCACACGAAATTAGCTCTTATAATGAGACCAGACAGCATTCGGTTTTCATTGTGACGCGCCACCACCGCCACGACTTGCGCCGCCCCGCTGCCTGCGCCCACGCCGTCGACCGGTGCGCCGCCGTCCAGAGCCGCAGGCGCCGCAGCCAACGCCGTCGCCTCGCGCTGCGCCGCCACTGCAGGTCAGTCCTAGCCGATGTCGCCCCGTGTTGCACTGCTCAGCCCATGCGAAGCAGCCGCCGCCTCTGACTGGAGCTGAGCCGCCGCTGCTCGTGCCAGGCTGTGTCGCCGGCGCCAGTACCTCGACCTTCGACCTGCACCGCCCAGCCACCGGCTCTCCACCGCACCGGCCGACCACGCCACCGTGTCTGCGCATCGCGCTGCCTAATTCAGCGCTGCAGCCCGGCCGCCATGCAGCCTGGCCGAGGCTGCCCTGCCTGCCGTGCTGTACCCACTCGTCATCGCCGAAGTTGCTGCACCGCGCCGTTTTCGTCGCCCCTGCTGCAAGACTGCACCGGCCGCCTCTACTCCGAGTTCGTCTCAGCCGTTGCTCCTAAGTATGTATGACATGTAGTGGTTAATCCAAATTTTATGATTGTGGAAATAGAATGCAACCCGTGTGGTAATCAACTTTGTTTTGGTTTTAACGTAGATGATAAAAAGTTCATCTTTATTCTTTCGTTTTGGCTAACGTGATATCTAAAGATGACATTGTTGCTGATTAGGTAGTTAATTTTTTATTCGATAGAGATTGTTAGTTCATTGATAATTTACTGGCATGTAAAAAAACTTGCTTGACATTTTATTGCCAGAGCAGCCGCAGGCTTGCCGCCGCCCTTCCTGTCGCTCGGCTTCGACCTAGCCCAGCGAAACCCCTTCCCGTGCATTTAGGTTTGATGTTTGCATTTAGCCGAATGTGTAGAATACCTTACACCCTGTGTGTCGAGGTTTCGATGAATTACTTATAAGCTCAATATAAAATATATGACCCTAGTTTGTCATAGTTTATTTACTCATTTGAAGATAATGTTATAATACCGTTTCATTATTCATTACTCTAATTAACGTGCATGCTTTATTTTATGTATTGTGGTTTTGTTTAATGCCTTTTATGATCGTGCATGTACCATATTCATCTATGCAAGAAAAGTGACTAGTAGCTTATAAATAATAGATAACACTCTTACAAGCATGTAAAGTGTTGCATGGTTAATGTGTGTTTTAGAAAAAACTTATTATAGCGATATGTAAATAAAAGGATTTCGGGCCGGTTTAGCCCAGCACAACCCATTTATGGCCCGACAGTTAGGTCGTATAAAAGTCAAATTTCTCCATTGCCACGCTTTAACAAAGTGTAGCACTGTCGAGAACCCTGGGCACCAATTTCTTCACGGTTTCATTTCAGAAGCCCATAGCAGCGAACCTTGGCTCGTACGTCATCACTGGTGGGAAGAATATAACTTAGGCTCGTTCTTTCCTACTGTCTCTCGTTCTTACCTTTCTCTTGTAAATCACTTCGAAAAGTAAACCTATACAATATGCATCACTCGTTTCGGACCGGCCCGTCTCACATGCGTTACGCATGTGAGGCGTGTAGGTTCAGAATTGTCCCTTTTTGGACAGCCTGGGAGTGACCGAGGAGGCGTGCTTATGATGAGACGCGGGGTCTGGATTCGGACGAAATTTCGACGGCGTAACCTTAATGTTCTCTGCTGCACCATTATCGGGCGTGCAGTTTGAGAACAACGGGGTTATGCTGCCCAAATTTCGTCTAGATCCGGACCCCGCGTCTCGTTATAAGCACGCTCTGCTCGGTCACTCTTGGGTGGGTTTAGGACCTATGCCTTCCAATATATGTAAAGTGAACGCAATTTCTCTATCTTTTTATTTTTAGCTGCAACATATATATTTATGAGTTTTATGTTCTTATATTTTATAGTTTAGAACATGGGTGAAGATAGACGATGGATGTATGATGGTTGGCGTAAAAATGTTGCGCCTTCTGATGAATGGGCCATCAATACTAAGAAATTTATCAGTCGGGCTTTCTCATTATCGACCAATCGTTTTGTGAAAGGTCCGTGCAACAAGTGTCATAACTTTTTATGCAAGGAAAAGTTTGACATGGAACGTGACCTTTGTCGATTTAGTTTTATGCCTGGTTATGAAACATGGTATGAGCAAAGCGAGTTATACCATAGTAATGTTGATGTTGATAACATAGATGGTGATAACGATGACAGAATGGAAGATATGGTTGAAGCACTAAATCGTGATTGTGGTGCAAAAAACATCTGAAGAAATTCCTGGACCTGAAGTTCAAGAGTTCTATAGAATTCTCTCAGCATCACATGAACAGTTGCATGATCACACTAAAGTGTCTGTCCTTTCGACCGTTACTCGTCTCATGTCTATAAAATCAAAGTACAATTTGTCGAACAAGTGCTATGATGATCTTATGGATTTGATACCAGACATTCTTCTGATGAATCATAAGTTGCCAAGAGACATGTACCAGTCAAAGAAATTATTGTCAGGCCTTGGTATGAAGTATGAAAAAATTGATTGTTGTCGTAACAATTGTATGCTTTTGTGGAAGAAAAATGATAATCTGACACAACGCTCGGTTTGTAAAGAATCTCGATACATTGAGGCCACAAATGAGGACAGTGAAATGGTGAAAACAAAAGTGGTAGTGAAACAACTTCGTTACATGCCCCTTGCACCTAGACTGAAACGGTTGTTTTTATCTAAATCAACTGCACGACACATGCGGTGGCATAAGGAAGGTGTGCGCGAAACAAAGGGAGTAATGACACACCCATCTGATGCTCAGGCTTGGAAAGGCATTAGATTCTTTTGGTGAGTACTTTGCAGAAGATGCTAGAAATGTTCGTATTGGTTTGGTCACCGATGGTTTCACACCATTCAACACAACTTCTACCTCGTACTCATGTTGGCCAGTTTTTGTTATACCATACAACATTCCACCAGCTATTAGTATGAAATATGAATACATTTTCTTGTCTTTAATCATTCCCAGTCGTAAACATCCAGAAAAACGTTTAGGGGTTTTTCTTCAACCATTGATTGAGGAGTTGAAAGAATTATGGATCGGAGTAGAAGCGTCTGATACCTACAAAAAGTAGATATTCGACTTGCGAGTAGCATACTTGTGGCCCATTCATGATTTTCCCACATACGGTGTTTTTTCAGGATGGAGCACACACGGCAAACTTTGTTGTCCTATTTGTGGATCGGACTCTGATTATTTTAGACTTACTCATGGGGGCAAAGTGTGTTTTTTTATTGCCACCGACGATTTCTACCAGCAAATCATCCATTTCGAAGGCAAGTTAATACATTTCGAAATGATACTATTGTAACAAAGGGTCCGTCGAAACATTTGGCTAGTGTTGAGATTGCTGCATGGCTCAATCAACTTATTTCTACAGATGATGGGTTTGTTGGTTTTGGTCAGGAGCACAATTGGACTCATATATGTGGCTTATGGGATCTTCCTTATGCTAAATCATTGTTATTGCTACACAACATTGATGTGATGCACCAGGAACGCAATGTAGCATAAAGCATAATTAGCACATGTTTCAATTTTAAAAAGACAAAAGATAATTTGAAGGCTCGAAAAGATTTAGCAGATATTTGTAATCGTCCGACTCTAGAAGTCAGGCAGGATGGTAGTGGAAAACAGAGATTGCCACATGCTGCATTTTGGCTTAAAGTTAGTGAAAAGAAAGAAGTTCTAAAATGGTTGCAACAATTGAAGTTTCCTGACGGTTACTGTGCTAGGTTGAGGCGCACGACAAATCTTGAAAATTGGGTATTAAATAATCTCAAAAGCCACGATTATCATATAATGATGGAAAGACTTCTTCCAGTAATGATCCGTGGATATGTGCATCATGATGTGTGGAGAGTACTTGCGAAACTCAGTTTCTTTTATAGACAACTATGTGCTAAAGAAATTACAGTTTGAATGATGGAAAAACTGGAGAAAGAAATACCTCTATTCATTTGCAAAATGGAAAAGATATTCCCGCCAGGATTTATGAATGTAATGCAACATCTACTTGTGCATTTACCTTACAAAGCTAAAGTTTGTGGCCCCGTACAATATCGATGGATGTACCATATTGAAAGGACACTAAAGAAAACTACGAGCAATAGTTTTGAACAAAGCAAGAGTAGAAGGGTGTATTGCAGAAGCATTTGCTCTGAGGTAACATACTTCTCAAGTACATTCTTTGCTGAGGAACATAATGTGTATGCTCCCACAACACGGTACCACATAGATGAAGAAACTCCTGCGGGAAATTTAAGTATTTTTTTGTGGAAAGGAAAAACGGTTGGTGGCAGCAGTAGGCATGTGGTTTCAGAAGAAGAATGGAATTCATGTATTTTATACATGTATACAAACATCGAAGAGATGACTCAATATTTTGTGTAAGTGTTTTTTCTACTAATTACCTCGAAGAAACATCTAATATTTCTCACATTTTACATGAGAAGATGTTCTAATGTACTAATAATTTACATTATGTAGCGAGTTCGATAAACAATTTTGGAAGTATACGCGTCAACCAACAAGCAAACAGTTAGATAAAATGCATCGTGATGGCCTTCATGGGGGTCCTAACTTCGTAAATTGGTTTTGGAAGCATGTAACATTCTGTTATTACATGTTACTTTTATCACTTCCAAGTTAATCTGATTAGTAAAAGTAATATTTTTATTTAATATGTAGTGCATGGTCGATGCTAATGTTCATGAAGACCTATGACAACTTTCTCAAGGAACCATAACAGTAAGGAGTTTTGGTCGTTACGACGTAAATGGGTTCCGATTTCGTTCGGCCAAATTTGAAGGAAAACATCCCCTTGCAGCCACGACAAACAGTGGAGTTGTAACTAGAGCATGTGATGCAAAGGGGAATGAAACTAACTATTATGGGATTATTTAAAACATTGTGGAGTTTAAATTTGGTGGCTCTAAAGATTTTAGAGTTACTTTATTTCACTGCGACTGGTTTGATTATAACAGGGGAACACGACAGGATGAATTTGGTATAGTAGAGGTAAAACATGAAAATAGACTTCGTGGATGCGATAATTATGTTCTCGCTCATCAAGTAGAGTTGATTTACTACCTACCATATCCTTGTCCAAAGTTGAGTGCTTGGTGGGTTGTCTATAAAGTTAATCTATGAGAACGATTATATGCTCCTGGTGATGCAGGTTATCAAGAAGAACAAGATGAAGTGTACCAAGAGGGTGATATTCAACCATCTTTTAATATAGATAATGGTTTAGGTCTTGATACATTAGTTGGTGATGTTGAAGACAACGAGGTAGAAGAGGATGTAGCGGTTAAAAGAAAGAGACGTAGCTCTAAAAAGTTAAGATGGGACAACAGAATAAAGTTGGTCGACATGTTACCGAAGGAACATTGGATCATGATGAATTTTAATCATGTAATTGATTAATATTACATTTTAATTTATTTTCATTACTTTTGTTTATATCATTATATATTTATCTCTAACCATTTTTTCAACAGGATGCCACGTGGTCTTAAGAATATAGTGTCACACCCGGTTTCTCCGAAGAACAACCGAGTGAATATCACATGTATGCCAGGACCATTCTCTCATACATGTGGTGATAAATAGTGAAGCATCATTTATTACAAGCCAAGTGTTTGAATATAAAATGAGTCTTACATAGCATAATGTCTCAATGGACGATAATATGTTCATAACGTGTAAATGAAATAGCAGCGGAATATAAATCTTGTGGGCTCCGTCACAGTTGTTTCCCGGGGGACTCCATGAACCTAAAATCCTTCTTTGGGTCCGAAGTCTTGGTCATTGAACACCACATCATCCCCTTGACCTGAGCAGCAATTTAAACCAACAGAAAAGCAAGGTTGAGTACCGTTGGTACTCAGCAAGTGTGAGAAAGTTATGTCATGCATGGCTGGAACATGGAGAGGTTTAACTCATGGTTACAGCACTACGCAATTAATACCTATCACCTTAGCTTATTAAGCACCTACATTACTACATAGGTGAAATGGTCCCAATCCCTCAACCCATCATCAATATCAAGTAAACATAGTCTCATCTCCGATGTTAAGCTTCCCGCTTAACATCCTCAACTTCCCAATCCACCATCCTCTAATCATGAATAAGTCCAATCCGCTCTTGACCGTGAGCACGGCTATCATGACAGTTTTGACTCTGCAGAGTTTGCACCACTATACCCACATGTAGTGATTTCATCCCCCGATGTCGGGTGGACTAAAAGAACCTCCATTATGCCAGTGGCCGCGAACCACGTTCACACTTCTCAGGTGTGTAGCCAGCAGATCACTACGAGGCCTTTACAAAGGGATTCCCGACGAGCGTGGGCCCACTAAGGTTTCACCCCTAACAGCATACAAGAGGCTCCAACCCCGCTGCAGTGGCCCCCTCTTGAGCCTTGCGGTTCATATGGTAGTCCAGCTAACACCTATTTCCCGCACCATCCAAAACACCCATACTACGCCGGGGATACACCTAATTAATTGGCCAGGATGCCCCATCTCAGCATGTGGTTGGCACGGTAAAGTCAGGTTACATGCTCCATGAACCGGTCCTTAGGATCCAGGCAAGCACTAAACACAAAACCGAGTCTCGTGCACACAGCACCAACCAAATCATCCAATTTTCCTCGATCCCTACCTCTACATAACTCATAATATCTCATTCAAGAGTAAGGTAAATAAGTTGATGACCTCATATCCCACTTATCCTATTCTAAGCATGGCTAAGCATGACCTCATATCCCTCCTAGATTTTGGCAGGATCTACGGAGATTCCTCCCTCCGAGATTATATGTCCTAAGAAGGGAACTCTCTTCCGCCAAAACTCACACTTGCTCAACTTGGCATATAGTTGGTGTTCTGTCAGCTTTTGCAACATCAATCTTAAATGTCCCTCATGTTCTTCTTCATCTTTGGAGAAGACTAGAATGTCATCAATGAAAACCACCATAAATTTGTCCAGATATTCCATGAATACCTTGTTCATGAGATACAAGAAATATGTCGGGGCATTAGTTAGTCCGAACGGCATGACGGTGTATTCATACAGCCCGTACCGAGATACGAAAGCTATCTTTGGAATGTCGGTTTGCCTTATCTTCAGTTGGTGGTATCCCGACCTGAGATCAATTTTTGAGAACACACAAGCTCCCCTCAACTGATCAAATAAGTCTTCAATGCGGGGTAATGGGTACTTGTTCTTGATGGTTACTTCGTTCAACGCACGGTAGTCTACGCATAACCTTTGGGTTCCGTCCTTCTTGGGCAGATATATCACTGGAGCTCCCCACGGTGAGGAACTAGGACGAATATACCCCTTCTCTGTCAATTCTCTTATATGCTCCTTGAGCTCTTCCAGCTGTTTGGAGTCCATCCGATAAGGCCTCTTGTATATTGGGGTTGTTCCCGGCACTAGCTCAATCGCGAATTCCACTTCCCGATCGGGAGGCATACCTGGCAACTCCTCCGGAAAAACATCTGGATATTCCTTGATAATCCTTATCTCTCCCACTTCCACCTCAACTTTATTGAGTTTAATGTCCCTCCTAGGCTCTTGCACGGCTATGAACTTCACTTTTGTGCCACTAGTGTGAGTTAGTTCCACCGTTTTGGTCAAACAGTGGATGATACCTTTATGTTTAGTCAACCAATCCATACCCAAAATAATATCTATCCCTTGGGAGTCTATCACTATGAGGTTTGCAGTAAATACCACCGCATTAATGTCTAGATTCACCTTGGGACACACTTGTCTTGTTATTATTTCTCCCCCTGGAGAGTTCACTGCTAACATATGGTTCATTTGTGTTGTTGCTATATCATGCTTCTTAACAAACCCTTGAGCAATGAACGAGTGGGTAGCACCAGAATCGAACAATAGGGTTGCAATGTGTAAATTTACAGGAAACTTACCAATTACCACGTCAAGTGCCTCTTTCGCTTCCTCCATGGTCACGTGGTTCACCCGTCCTCGCATCACATTCTGCTGCTGTGGCTGCGTGGGCTTCTTCTTTGGGCACTTATGGGCGTAGTGCCCCACTTCACCACAGTTGAAGCATTGCACCCCCAACTTTAGGTGCCTGACCTTTGTTGTCTTGGGGTTGGTTCGGTGGCCCTTGTCCTGTTGGTCGAGGTTGATATGTGGGGCGTGGCTGCTGCACAAACTGACGCTACGGCTGTACTGGTGCTGATGGAGGCCTGAAGTTTGGGTTGTACCCTCTCGGTGTCGGGTAGGGTACCACAGCTCGACTCGTCTGCCCTGCAGGTTGCTGCATCAGACGTGGACGTGTGTTGCTACTTGAGGCTTGGTGTGACCATCCCGCCTTCCTCTTGTTTTCAGTCTCCAAGGCCTTCATCTTCCTCTCCACGACAAATTCTCTGTCTACCATCTTTTGGAAGCTTTCATACTCGTTGGAGGACATTGCACATTGCATCTCCATGATAAGTCCTTCCACAAAACAGTCTTGTTTCTGCTCATCGGTTTCGATGTCCTGTGGTGCATAACGGGATAGTTGGGTGAACTTAGTGAGGTATTCCCTCACGGTCATATTGCCTAGCTGCAGTCCCAAGAGCTCCTTTCTCTTGTTTTTGAGTTCACCCCTTGGTATGTAGTGGTTGCGGAAACTGCGCTTGAACTCTTCCCAAGTGATGTTCTCGGGGTCGTGATGGGCTGCCACGTAAGCGGTCCACCAATCAGCAGCAGGTCCATGCAATTGATAAGAGGCAAACAGCACCCTCTCATACCCTTGGCATTGTACGATCCTCATCATGCTCTCTATAGTCTTTAACCAGTCATCTGCCTCCAGAGGTTCAGCAGCACTTGCAAACTTTGGGGGTTGAGTTCCCAGAAACTCACTCAACCTTGGTTGGCGTGGTGCATCTTGTGGGGGTGGAGCTTGGTGCAAGTTGGCCACCACTTGAGTTAGACTCTGGATGAGCTGATTCTGATTTTTGATCATTTGATGGATAGGATCAGCTCATTCACGGCGACCACCCTTGTCTTGTCCTCCAAAAAGGTGGGGATTGCCGGCCTCATCGTTGTTGTTGTTGGGGTTGGCACCACGACCTTTTCCTCTTCCAGCCATCTATCATGATCAACCAAATGTTAACTTAAAGCATTATGTATTAACTTCCCAAATTGCTTGTTTAAACTTAAACTTTTGAGGCCTTAATATTTAAACAATTTCTTAAGATTTCACGTGGATCTTTGGGCGTCACGTCTCACGTGAAAAATAAAATGCACCATTGTAAGGATCGAAACGCCCAAGAGGGGGGGTGAATTGGGCTTTTTCAAATTTTAGAGCAATTTAAAACTTAATGGTTGAAGCCCAATTCCCTATGCGAACTAACTACGCAAGCAAGAGTATTAAGTGCGGAATAGTAAATGCGTAATAGTAAGAGGGTGAGGAGAGAGATGCAAACTCCCACGGAGACTCGGAGACACGGCGATTTTTCCCGTGGTTCGGTAAGATCACAAAGATCTACCTACGTCCACGTTGTGGCACCCACCAAAGGGTATAGCCACTCCCAAGTCACCAAGACAAGGGAATCCACTATCTTTCTCCGTTCGCCATCTCCGGCAAGGTGGAGCTCAAGCCTTGTACAATGGTGATCCTCCGGACTTCCACAAACGCCTTGGTAAGCTCCGGAGCGATCTCTTCTTCCTCCAACTTTTACAAGGTGAGAGAAGTCACCAAGACACTCTCTCTCTCACTAGCCTAGAGATTCCAATCACCAAGAATGGACGCACACAAGCTTCTCTCTAGCTAGATCTAGCCTATAGTTGGAGTACAAGAGGTTTTGAGGTGTGGAAGTGGTAGCTCTTGGTCTTGAATGCTTGAGGATGTGTAGTGAGGCTCTGGTGATCAAGACTTTACGAAATGGCCGGTTGGAGGGGTATTTATAGCCAGCCCACACGAGATAGCCGTTGGAAAAGTAGGCAGTCTTTTTCTGTGAACATCGGATCATCCGATGCACCCCTTTATTTGAGCATCGGTCGAATTCCAAATTAGCTGATGTCATGTGTCAGATGTGACCGTTGGATATAACCGTTGGATCTGACTGTTTAATCGACCGATGTTACTTCAACTTCATCATCGGATGATCCGGTGAGTTGATCTTCAGAATTGGTTCAGAAATAATGTCTCTGTTGAAATTGACCGATGTACACTTACTTCATCATCGGATGATCCGGTGTGTACTTCTTCAGAATAACTCAGAAATCATCCTTCTGTTGAAATCAACCGATGTGCCACTTCCTTCACATCGGATGATCCGATGTGTACTGGGATCTGAGGTCTTCTTCTTCTGCCAACTCAAACTCGACCGATGTAGTCATTTTGCAAGACATCGGATGATCCGGTGAGTGCAACTTGTTTGCTTCGAGTTGTTTTGAGTTGATCTTTTGGAATCTTTTTGAGTGACCTCTTTGACACTTGTTTGAAATGATATTTTGATGAAGTGTAAGCTTCTTGTGTTGCCAATTTTGATAGAATAGAGTCGTTGTATGAGTTCTTCATTTAGTCTTCATGAGTATCGAATAACCCCTTAGAATAGATCGTTGAGGGGTCTCCATTTGTATCCAATGAGCAATAGATGGTGTGAATAGATAGTTCATTAACGTTTGATGTGATATACGTGAAACCTCGCATCCACAAACTCATTAGTAATAACGAACGGTTGTCATTAATCACCGAAACCATACCTCACAGGGGCCTAGATGCTTTCAATCTCCCCCTTTTTGGTGATTGATGACAACACAACGAGTAGAGCATAGAATTAATGGAATTAAAACGCAATGCTCAAAAAAGAAATATAACAAGTACAAATTGCAACACAAGTGGCTCGAAGGCTCAAATAATAAACAATAAAGCGCAAGAGCACAAAGTAGCACCCGGAGTACAATAATAGCAAATAATAATAACAGGCAATCTTAAATAGATAACAATAAGTAGCAAAAGGATAGACACTCCCCCTAAAACCAAGAACTCCCCCTAGAACTGAGCTAACCCTCCCCCTGACTCTAACTCTTCTCCCCCTTTGGCATCAAGACACCAAAAAGGGAAGTCGAGTGCCTACGACTCAGGCGCGCTCCTGGCGATGGTGAAGCGGTCGGCGTCGACGGTGCTGTCACCGGAGCTGCTGGAGGTGGAGGTCGCTGGCGCTGGAGCTGGAGCGGGGGGAGCTGGAGCTGGAGCTGGAGCTGCTGGGGGATCCGCTGAGACTGCTGGCGCCGGTGGAGAAGGTACTGCCGGAAGAGGTGAGGACTGGAACGACGTCGGCGGCAGTACTGTCGAGTGAACGGGCGCTGTCGAGGCGAGCAGAGGTGGTATACTGAAGCTGGGGATCGACGAGGACGGTGCTGGAGCTGGTGCCAGTGGGGGTGCACCTGGAGCCTGACTGAGTCCCGAGTGCTGAGGTGGAAGGGCGACTCCCGTCTGCTGGTAGAGGTTGGTGACCAACCCCAGGACGCCCAACAACATCTGCTGAGTCTGCTGCTGTTGGTCCAGAGTGCGTCTCGTCATCTGGTCGACAAGGTTGGTGTACCTGTCGATGTCCTCTCGCCTCTGACGGGCGATCTCCAGCTGCATCTCCTGCTGCTGCCTCTGAAGCTGCTCCTGTCGAGCTGCCTGCTGCTCCTGCTGCTGAGCCATCCGCTGAAGTAAAGCAGTGAGCTCTGACGGCTGAGTCACCTGAGCCTCTGACACTGGAGGAGGTGTAGGTGGTGGAGCTGCTGAGCCTCCTGCCTCTGCGTCGTGCTGCCTCGGTGAAGGAGGAGCAGGAGGGAAGTACTCCTCGACACTGTCGCTGGTGTCGCTGTCCGACCATATATGCTGTAGGTCTCCTCCCTGAGCCTCTGCCTGTGCCAGCTCTGCGTCCTCCTGAGTCAGCTCTGCCCAGTCCTCCTCTGACAGTCTGGCTCGAACCTCACGCTCGACGAGACGGCCAAGGCGGCGGTCTCCCGGAGTGGGGACTCGGTAGTGGCTGAACCGGGTCACGTGCATCTCCGTCAGCTGAGAAACTCCTGGAGTGTCCTCTGGAACCAACTGGTGGAGAAGGTGACAGATCCAGTGACCGAAGACCAACTGTCGAAGCATCCCAACTCCGTCGGTGATCACGTCCTCCATCTCGCAGATCAGAATATCCACGATGTCGAACTCCATCCCGTTCATCACATAGAACAGGATGGTCTGCTGAAGGCTCGTGAAGCCCTCCAAGTAGCCAGACCTCGGTAGTAGGGTACGCCTGAGGACGTGGTGAACTGTCCGAGCTGCTGGGGTGAGAAGCGCTGGCACCCTCGGCTGGTCAGGAGTGAACGGATGAGTGAACAGACCTCTGATCTCCTCGAAAGGCGGTGCCACTCCTCCAGTCAGTGGCCTCCTCGGCGGGTCTGCGTCTCCGTAGACTATCTGGTGCAGGCACGTAGTAGAGAGCTCCACACCAAGCAGTCTGCCCAACAAGTCTCGAGACACGTCGTGGATCTGCCCCATGAACATGAAGTGAATCGAGCGACGGCCCTCAGAGACGTAGAGTGTCGCGTAGAACACCCTGACCCACTCCTCGACGTAGGCACTCCTCTGGTGCGAGAGCAAGTCCACAAGTCCTCTGTATCTCTCAAAGAGTGGCCTGATCCCGTGTCCTGCTGTCACTGCAAGCTGATCCCAGTCGATGCTGTTATGCTGGAAGAGCTTGTGGCCCCGACGCCTGTAAGTCTCGTACAGGGACGCCTGTGTCAGGGTCCAGAAGCGAGAGTCAACTCGAGCGTCCCTAGGCCGCGGGAACCACTCCTCAGGCATCGCTGACCATCTGAGCTTCTTCAGTTGCCTTGCCTTCATCTTCCTGTAGTCGGTGAGTCTGACATCCTCGGCAACACGGACTGTTGTGTCCATCAGGTGGATGGCCCTTTGGGCCTCTCTGTCCTCTGCGCGGTCAGCCGCAAAGGGGCGCCGACTCGCCGTAGGAGTCTGTCCACCCCCGCGAGTCCTCGGGGTGCGCCGGCGGATGAGAGGCGGCACCTCGGTCTCCTCCTCGTCGGAGCCCTCGGGAGGCACCGGCTAGACCGGAGGCTGCTCCTGCCTCTGCCGGGACTCGCGGATCCGTAAGGAACCGCGATGGCCGCGCTCACGCTCCTCGGCGGCGCGAGCGGCCAACTCCGCACGACGAGCGTCCTTGGACATCTTGCGCTTCTTCGCGGCGGGCTCCTCAATAGCCTTGCCCTTTCCTTTGCGATTGCGACCCATCTTAGCGACGAACGGCCAAGCACGGCGAAACCCTAGCGGAGAGGGTGATGCGCGGTGGTGGAAGCCGGCGGCGAGTGGTGGTGCGGCTGGTGGTGGAGGGGAGACGGCGAGGGAGGCGCGGCGGAGGAGGGAGCTGCGGCGGCGCGGTGGAACGGCGGCGGCGCGCGCGGGAGAGGCGGCGGCGCGGGCACGGGCGGCGCCTAGGCGGCGGCGGCCGAAGGGCGGCGGCGGCGGCGCCTGGGAGGCGGCGGCGGCGACCGGAGGTGGCCGGAGGGCGCGAGGACGGCGGCGAGGGCGACGGGCGGCGAGAGAAGCGGGCGGCGGCGGAGGTCGGGGAAGAAAAACGAAAGAGACGGCCGAACCGCTATTTAAACCGTACTGGCAAACCCTAGCCGCGCACAAAACACCGGATGGACCGATGATCATCGGAGGATGCATCGGTCGAGTTCAACAGAGAGTTGTTCCAAAAACTCTCTTTGAACACCGGATGAGCCGACGTTGAGGTGTCGATCATCGGTCGATTTCTGCAGGGCACCAGAAAACTGAACACCGGATGCTCCGATGTCTTCTGAAATGAACTCATCGGTTGATTTGTGACTTCAGACTTGATCTGAGCACTGAACTGAAGCACCAATTGATCCGATGATCTGCTGGCCCTAGCATCGGATAATCCGATGACTACAGAAAACCTAAGACTGCCCATATGTGTCCTTAGACTTAAACACACAAAGATAAGGATGGGTCCTAGGACTTTTTGGGCAACTCCTAACCTCTAATAGAAGGCTTCAAATATAGTGCCACATATTGGCTAAGCCCTTAAGCAAAGAGAACACACAAGGTTAGGAGGGAAACCACGAAAATGTAAGGCCCATGCTTTGTGAGCTAGAGTATGGAAAACTTCTATCTCTTTAAAGCATGTACCTTTAGAATTTTGCTCTATCCACATCATATGAGTTGAGATATTGCATTTTGAACAAGTCTCCTTCTCATGATGTGGGTTCCCCTTTGTGACAATCTACCGTATGCAATGCCAAACAAAATAATGCAAGATATTAAATGAGTACAAGTCTATATGGCAGGAATCATGCAAAGCATAATGTAAATCTATCTTGCCAAGTTTAAACCTTCCAAAGGCTTCCTCAGGGAAAACTATTTCTATCTCGCCCCTATCCTTTGGGAGTTAGACAAGACCTATTTGATATGCAACCTTACATGAACATGGCAACTTACATGACGTTAGATGCATCTAGCACATTTAATTCACTTCTAAGTCTAGAAAAAGTTTTCTCATCAAGTGGTTTAGTGAAGATATCCGCCAATTGTTCTTCGGACCTAACACCTTGCAAAGAGATGTCTCCTTTAGCCTCATGGTCCCGCAAGAAGTGATGGCGAATATCAATGTGCTTAGTGCGGGAGTGTTGAACGGGGTTTCTAGCTATCTTAACCGCACTTTCATTGTCACAAAGGAGAGGCACACAATCAAATTTAATTCCAAAGTCCAAAAGGGTTTGCTTCATATATAGAATTTGGGCACAACATGCACCGGCCGCTATATACTCTGCCTCCGCGGTGGACAAAGCCACGGAGTTTTGCTTTTTGCTCGACCAAGATACTAGGGAACGCCCAAGTAAGTGGCACCCACCGGAGGTACTCTTGCGATCCACACGGCATCCGGCAAAGTCCGAATCCGAGTAACCCAAGAGATGGAAACTAGCGTTCTTGGGGTACCACAAACCTACACTTGGGGTATGCTTGAGATACCTAAGTATCCTAAAGACCGCCTTACGATGCGATTCTTTAGGTGCCGCTTGAAAGCGAGCACACAAGCACACACTAAACATGATATCGGGCCTAGATGCGGTAAGATATAACAATGAACCAATCATGGAACGGTAATGAGATTGATCAGTAGGTTTACCGTCCATGTCCGCATCGAGATGACAATTTGTCGCCATTGGAGTACTTCTTGAGCTACAATCTTCCATTTCAAACTTCTTCAAGAGGTCCTTGGTGTACTTCTCTTGGTAGATGAAAGTCCCCTCTTGAAGTTGCTTGATTTGAAATCCTAGGAAGAAATTGAGTTCTCCAATCATTGACATCTCGAACTCCCTAGACATCATGGTGCCAAACTCAAGGCTAAGGGATTTGTTAGTAGAGCCAAAAATAATGTCATCAACGTAAATTTGACAAAGAAATAAATCCCCGTTGATGTCCTTGGTGAAAAGTGTGGTATCCACCCTCCCGATCTTGAATCCTTGCATGACTAGGAAATCCCTTAGACGTTCATACCATGCCCTAGGTGCTTGCTTGAGCCCGTAGAGCGCCTTGTGTAACCTATACACATGGTTAGGATTCCTCGGATCTTCAAACCCGGGAGGTTGCTCAACGAAAACAAGTTCGTTAATATAAACATTGAGGAAGGCACTTTTAACATCCATTTGATAAAGCATAATATTGTGATGCAAAGCAAAAGCAAGGAGTATGCGAATAGCTTCTAACCGTGCGACCGGGGCGAATGTCTCTCCAAAATCTAGTCCTTCAACTTGTGAAAAACCCTTGGCCACAAGCCTTGCCTTGTTGCAGACCACCACGCCATTCTCGTCTTGCTTGTTGCGGTACACCCACTTCATTCCGATGACGTTCTTGTCCTTAGGTCGCTCCTCCAATACCCAAACTTCATTGCGGGTGAAGTTGTTGAGTTCTTCTTGCATAGCCATCACCCAATTGGGATCTTGGAGTGCTTCCTCAATATTTGTGGGTTCTACACACGAAACAAAAGAGTAGTGCTCACAAAATGAAGCAACATGGCGAGAACGAGTACTTACTCCCCGTGACGGATTTCCGATGATTTGATCCATCGGATGTGCCTTGGAGATGCGCCCATGCCTCATAAGAGGTTGTGAGGCACTTGGCGGTGGTGAGGCATCTCGCTCGTCTTGTGGTTGGACTTGACCTTGGACTTCTTCTTCTTCTTGGTGTTGTGTGGCATGTGAATCTTGCATTGGCAATGGATCATCTTTCTCTTCTTCTTCATCAATTTGAGGCGCCATGGAGGTGTTGATGTTGGAACTTGAGGCTCCCCCTTGATCATGGCTCTCCTCAACTTCGGGATTGATGTCTCCTATGGTCATGTTCTTCATAGCTTCTCGTAGAGGCTCATCATCTATATCATCATGACCAAAACTCTCCTCTTGGGAGCCATTAGTCTCATCAAACTCAACATCACAACTTTCTTCAACTAACCCGGAGGTTTGGTTGAATACTCGATATGCTTTTGAGTTTGATGCATAACCAAGAAAGATACCAACATCACACCTTCTTTCAAACTTACCGAGCCTTTTCTTGCGGTAGATGTAGCACTTGCACCCGAAGACTCGGAAGTAGGAGATGTTGGGCTTTCTCCCAATGAGGAGCTCATATGGGGTCTTTTGAAGTAGTCGATGAAGATAGACCCTATTTGCGGCATGGCACGCCGTGTTGATTGCTTCGGCCCAAAACTTCTCCGACGTGCCATAGTCATCAAGCATTGCTCTTGCAAGGGTGATGAGAGTCTTGTTCTTCCTTTCAACGACACCATTTTGTTGAGGGGTGTATGTGGCCGAAAACTCGTGCTTCACGCCTTCACGATCACACCACTCCCCAATGTTGTAGTTCTTGAACTCGGTGCCGTTGTCACTCCGGACCTTGATGATGGGAAGTTGAAATTCCCTTTGAGCTCGTTTAGCGAAGGTCTTGAAGATTTCCAGAGTTTCACCCTTGTCACCTAAAAACAATGTCCAAGCATAGCGAGAGTAGTCATCAACAATAACAAGACAATAGAGGTTACCGCCAAGGCTTTGGTATGTGGACGGTCCGAAGAGGTCCATGTGAAGTAGTTCAAGTGGCTTGGAGGTTGACACCATTGTCTTCATCGGATGGTGTGAGGCAACTTGCTTCCCGACTTGACACGCGCTACAAAGCTTGTTCTTCTCAAATGTGACATCCTTCACGCCGGTCACCATCCCAAGCTTGAATGACTTCTTGAGCTTGCTCATCCCAATGTGAGCAATGCGCCGATGCCATAGCCATCCCAAACTTGTCTTGGTGAAAAGACAAGTGGTCAAGCTAGCATCCTTGTTGGAGAAGTCCACCAAGTAAAGATGTCCATGCCGAAAACCTTTGAATATTAGTTCTTTGCTTGATTCACTAGTCACCACAACACCATTCTTGTCAAATGTGCACGTTAGTCCAAGATCACATAATTGTGCAATAGAAAGTAAATTGAAACTAAGAGACTTAACGTAAAGCACATTAGAGATAGACAAATCATGAGAAATAGCAATTTTACCCAAACCAATTACCTTCCCCTTTGAGTTATCACCAAAGGTGACTTGTTCATGATTGCCGGGGTTCTCTATGGAGGTGAACATACCATCATTGCCGGTCATATGTTGAGTGCACCCACTATCGAGTACCCAATGCTTTCCTCCGGCTTTGTAGTTCACCTACACACATGAAGTTAGTTTTTGAGTTTAGGAACCCAAGCCAACTTAGGTCCTTGTATGTGTGATACAAGTGATTTTGGGACCCAAAGTTGCTTGGGGAGCTTCCCCTTCATGCCCTTGATGTCTTTGCCGATGAACCTTGCCTTCACCTTTCCACCTACTTTGCTCAATAGATAGTGATAATCATTGAAAGTAGATTTGTAGTTAGGAGACAATTTGGGAGAAGGACGGTTGGGAAGAGGACACTCCCTCGTGTGATGTCCGGTGACCTCACAATGTTGGCAATAGGAACCAACTTCCTTGATGAAGCTTGTCCTAAGCTCCGGTGAGGGCACCTTTCCTTTGTTGGGCACCGGGAAGGATCCAAGTCCCCTCTTGTTGAAGCCTTTAGCTTGTTGGTAGAGGATTTCCTTGTGCTTGTCCTCCCCCTTAGAGAGTCTTGCCACACTAGTGCGAAGACTTTCAATTTCGTCCATTAGCTCCTTCTCCCTAGGGCTTGCTTTCAAAGGCAAAGACTTATCCAAAATATTAGTGGCATGTGAATTAGATGATATTTTGCCATCAAGGGTTTCTTTCTTTGTGTTTTTCAATTTAAGTTCAATCGCTTCATAAGCAAGGTTAAGCACTTCATGTTCTTGAACCAACTCATTGTGCTTTGCCAAGAGTGCTAAGTTAGCTAAGTCAAGCTCATGATACTCAAGCTTGATTTGAGCATTCTCCTCCTCGATTTGCTTTACATTTGATTTGAGCGTGTCATGCTCTTTAAGTATGGTTACATACTTGTCATGCAAATCGAGGTTAGCACTTTCAAGCTTAGCACGAGCTAGCTCAAGAGCCTTAACCTTAGCCTTTTCCCTTTTTATAATGGCATAATATTCATTAATCATAGATGCTAATTCATCGGGTGAAAGCTCATCATCATCATCGCTAGAATCTTCACATACCTTTGAGTTACCTTTCGCCATTAGGCACATAGGAGGTGGACGAAGAGGTGAGTCATCCTTGTTGACGATGGCGAGGCCCGCCAAGTTTTCTTCATCTTCACTATCTTCGTCGCTTGACTCTTCATCCGTGATCCACTCATTGGCTTCACACATGAAGACCTTTTGAGGCCCTCTTCTCTTCTTTGGAAAGAGCTTGGTTTTCTTGCCTTTGTCAAATTTCTTCTTTCCAAAAGAGCGCTTGGGCTTGACCTCCTCTTCATCATCACTTTCTTCTAGCTTGTGATGCTTGCCATTGTCCTTCCTTTTGTCCGGTCTTGGACAATCATATGATATGTGGCCTAGATCACCACAATTGTAGCACGTCTTGTTTTCATCTTTTCTTGGCAAGAAGGCTTTCTTCTTGGGATCATAAGAGTATCCCTTCTTTGCAATCTTGGAGTTGAGGCGTGAGAATTTCCTCATCATCAAAGCAAGCTCATCATCATCATCTTCGCTTGTTTCTTGCTCTTCTTCACTTGAGCTAGGCTCAACCACTTTCTTCTTCTTGGGAGTTGTCTTCTTGGTTGAAGCCTTGAGAGCAATGGTTTTTGATGATGACTCCTCCATCATTCCAAGTACACTCATCTCATGAGCATGGATTTCTCCAATGAGCTCCGAAACTTCAATGTTGTCTAGTGACTCTTTTTGGAGCATTGAATTGATAATGTTGTACTTGGGCTTGGGTAGAAGCATGAGGATCTTGCGATTGATAAGTCCCTTGCCAAGAGAAGCAATGTCAAGTGCGTTAATTTCCTCAATGAGCACATTTAAACGAGAAAACATTTGGTTAACATTCTCATGAGGAAACATCTTAAATTCATCATATTTTGATTTAAGCATGTGATATTTGAGTTCTTTAACACGAGATGAGCCCTCATGTATTTCAATTAGACATGCCCAAATTTCACATGCTTTTTCCTTACTAGCAATCCTAGCAAAGACATCTTGACTAATGCATTCATATATGGCATTTCTAGCCTTAGCATCCCATTTTAATTGGTCACCAACATAGTCAAGATTTCCAAACCCCGCATGGGTCGCTTCCCACACTTCGGGAGCAATTGCCTCAAGGTAAGCGCGCATGCGTGCTTTCCAATAAGCAAAATTCTTGCCCTCGAAGGTAGGAACCGAACGCCCATTCTTGGCCATTTTCGCTCTCTAGCGGTGAAGCTAGAATGATCCAATGAGCAACCTTGCTCTGATACCAATTGTAAGGATCGAAACGCCCAAGAGGGGAGGGTGAATTGGGCTTTTTCAAATTTTAGAGCAATTTAAAACTTAATGGTTGAAGCCCAATTCCCTATGCGAACTAACTACGCAAGCAAGAGTATTAAGTGCGGAATAGTAAATGCGTAATAGTAAGAGGGTGAGGAGAGAGATGCAAACTCCCGCGGAGACTCGGAGACACGGCGATTTTTCCCGTGGTTCGGTAAGATCACAAAGATCTACCTACGTCCACGTTGTGGCACCCACCAAAGGGTATAGCCACTCCCAAGTCACCAAGACAAGGGAATCCACTATCTTTCTCCGTTCGCCATCTCCGGCAAGGTGGAGCTCAAGCCTTGTACAATGGTGATCCTCCGGGCTTCCACAAACGCCTTGGTAAGCTCCGGAGCGATCTCTTCTTCCTCCAACTTTTACAAGGTGAGAGAAGTCACCAAGACACTCTCTCTCACTAGCCTAGAGATTCCAATCACCAAGAATGGACGCACACAAGCTTCTCTCTAGCTAGATCTAGCCTATAGTTGGAGTACAAGAGGTTTTGAGGTGTGGAAGTGGTAGCTCTTGGTCTTGAATGCTTGAGGATGTGTAGTGAGGCTCTGGTGATCAAGACTTTACGAAATGGCCGGTTGGAGGGGTATTTATAGCCAGCCCACACGAGATAGCCGTTGGAAAAGTAGGCAGACTTTTTCTGTGAACATCGGATCATCCGATGCACCCCTTTATTTGAGCATCGGTCGAATTCCAAATTAGCTGATGTCATATGTCAGATGTGACCGTTGGATATAACCGTTGGATCTGACTGTTTAATCGACCGATGTTACTTCAACTTCATCATCGGATGATCCGGTGAGTTGATCTTCAGAATTGGTTCAGAAATAATGTCTCTGTTGAAATTGACCGATGTACACTTACTTCATCATCGGATGATCCGGTGTGTACTTCTTCAGAATAACTCAGAAATCATCCTTCTGTTGAAATCAACCGATGTGCCACTTCCTTCACATCGGATGATCCGGTGTGTACTGGGCTCTGAGGTCTTCTTCTTCTGCCAACTCAAACTCGACCGATGTAGTCATTTTGTAAGACATCGGATGATCCGGTGAGTGCAACTTGTTTGCTTCGAGTTATTTTGAGTTGATCTTTTGGAATCTTCTTGAGTGACCTCTTTGACACTTGTTTGAAATGATATTTTGATGAAGTGTAAGCTTCTCATGTTGCCAATTTTGATAGAATAGAGTCGTTGTATGAGTTCTTCATTTAATCTTCATGAGTATCGAATAACCCCTTAGAATAGATCGTTGAGGGGTCTCCATTTGTATCCAATGAGCAGTAGATGGTGTGAATAGATAGTTCATTAATGTTTGATGTGATATACGTGAAACCTCGCATCCACAAACTCATTAGTAATAACGAACGGTTGTCATTAATCACCGAAACCATACCTCACGGGGGCCTAGATGCTTTCAACCATTGATTCATAAGGGTTCACACCAAAGCAAAGCAACCTAAAGACGAGGTTGTGGACAATTGCCCAAGGCTTCCACAACTCACGTCACACACCAAATATTAACACACAAATAAATAGGGTATTGACTTGACTACTCGATAACCTGCTGAAATAAGGGAAATGACTCTAAACAACTCGTATCATTGAGCTGGCTCGTCAGGGTCTTCCTCATTATTTCGGCTGCCCTCTGATTCTGCTTTAGGTGGGGAGGCTGCTGGTGTAGGAGTGCGGCGACGCTTGCTCGTCCGGCGGTCTGGGGAGTCAGAAGTCCATGTGTCATTTACGGTGACACACAGTTCATTCCCATCTCATTTTTATCTCGCCCTCAAGCTGGCGCGAAGCAATACCTCAGTCTCCTTCAGGGTGTCACGAACATCCTGAAGCTCCATGTGGCACTCCTGCAGCCGAGTGCTGAGCATAGCTGCATCCTCCAGGCACAGGTCCATGTGCTCTTGGGAAGTCTCCTGCTGCACTGGCGGGTACTTGTACTCCGCGGTGCCACTCTCATGCTAGAGGACATACATGTACTCAGTACTGTCCAGATGGCGACGGTTGATGTAACTCTGGCGGGTGATGGCCTCCCAGGTCACATCCTTCTCAGCATCGGCCTGAGTCGCCCGACAAGCTGGAGAGCGGTGGATCTTGAGCAGCTGATTTTCATGGATAATTCTCATCTCTGAACTCCATTCTTCCCGCTTCTCACGGATGGTCCTGGTGGAGTTGTAGTGTATGATCAGCTTGCCAACATTGCCGGCGGCGTGGAGCATACGCCGAAGACGGCGCAACAAGCCTCCTACTGCCAACCCGTAGGAGTGGTACGTCACCGGACGGTTCTCCTCTCTCAAGGCAAGGGCGAATCATGCGAACCATCTAAAACATAAAGCGTCTAAATTTAAGTTAGATAAAAATTAAATAAAGATTGTATTTTGAATCAAAGTTGAGACAAGGTGAATAAAGTGACCCCATTAAATAACACTTTCAACCCACATCTTTGTAAAATAGTTTTTAAGAAAATAGGGTCCTTAAATACGTCCATTTCTACCTAGGTCCACGTTCCTACGGGCAACCTTGGCTCTGATACCACTTCTGTCACACCCGGTTTCTCCGAAGAACAACCGAGTGAATATCACATGTATGCCAGGATCATTCTCTCATACATGTGGTGACAAATAGTGAAGCATCATTTATTACAAGCCAAGTGTTCGAATATAAAATGAGTCTTACATAGCATAATGTCTCAATGGACGATAATATGTTCATAACGTGTAAATGAAATAGCAGCGGAATATAAATCTTGTGGGCTCCGTCATAGGTGTTGCCCGAGGGACTCCACGAACCTAGAATCCTTCTTCGGGTCCGAAGTCTTGGTCATTAAACACCACATCATCCCCTTGACCTGAGCAGCAATTTAAACCAACAGAAAAGCAAGGTTGAGTGCCGTTGGTACTCAGCAAGTGTGGAAAAGTTATGTCATGCATGGCTGGAACAAGGAGAGGTTGAACTCATGGTTACAACACTACGCAATTAATACCTATCACCTTAGCTTATTAAGCACCTACATTACTACATAGGTGAAATGGTCCCAATCCCTCAACCCATCATCAATATCAAGTAAACATAGTCTCATCTCCAATGTTAAGCTTCCCGCTAAACATCCTCAACTTCCCAATCCACCATCCTCTAATCATGAATAAGTCCAAGCCGCTCTTGACCGTGAGCACGGCTGTCATGACAGTTTTGACCCTGCAGAGTTTGCACCACTGTACCCACATGTAGTGATTTCATCTCCCGATGCTGGGTGGACTAAAAGAACCTCCATTACGCCAGTGGCCGCGAACCACGTTCACACTTTCTAGGTGTGTAGCCAGGAGATCACTACGAGGCCTTTACAAAGGGATTCCCGACGAGCATGGGCCCATTGAGGTTTCACCGCTAACAGCATACAAGAGGCTCCAACCCCGCTGTAGTGGCCCCCTCTTGAGCCTTGCGGTTCATATGGTAGTCCAGCTGACACCTATTCCCCGCACCATCCAAAACACCCATACTACGCCGGGGATACACCTAATTAATTGGCCAAGCTGCCCCATCTCAGCATGTGGTTGGCACGGTAAAGCCAGGTTACATGCTCCATAAACCGGTCCTTAGGATCCAAGCAAGCACTAAACACAAACCCGAGTCTCGTGCACACAGCACCAACCAAATCATCCAAGTTGCCTCGATCCCTACCTCTACATAACTCATAATATCTCATTCAAGAGTAAGGTAAATAAGTTGATTACCTCATATCCTACTTATCCCATTCTAAGCATGGCTAAGCATAAGTAATATGAATGAATGACACAATAAAATAAATCCCAACCCAGGCTACAAGGAAGTAAGATAATGAAAATCTAGGGAAACTTCCTAGCTTGGGTACCATATTCCAAATTGACAATGCAATTAATTAAATTCTAACTACACATCCTAGTATAGGATCAAAGTGGTCAAGGACACTTGCCCTCTTCCTGCTGCTCTCGGAATGAAAAGTCTTGGTCTTAGAAGGTGAGAACTTGCTCTGGGGCAGGTTCTACTCATGCCAATACATATAGCAAAAGAAAACAACAATTCATAAGCCATAGTCCACACTTTCACTCACGCAAACCACACATACATACATATTAAAGTCATTCACATGTTTAAGTGTTGTGGTTACCCTAGATTTGTTGATTTTAGGCCTACCATACACTTTTACACACACACACACACACACACACACACACACACACACACACATATATATATATATATATATATATATATATATATATATATATATATATATATATATATATTATTTCTAACTTTTGTATTCAGATTTCTAGTTGCACACTATATATTAATTTCCCATTTGAACAAATTGTATATATTTAATTAATACACTCCTTAGCCACAAAATTTGCATGAAAGAAAGTTTCCTACTCCAAATAGGTTTTTAGATCTTCAACAAAATCTTAATTTGAAGTTTTTGAAAATAAAGACCTCATTTAACATTTTCTAATTATGCATACTTATTTTCCTATATTTTCAGATTTATTTTCTATGCCTAAAAGTGAATTTTAATATTAAAATAGTAAGACATATCATCTAAACAGAATAGGTTCTGATCTAAAATGTTCAATAATATATTTTTGAACTTCCTCTCTGTTGTGAACCAATTTAAATTTATTTTACCAGTTTTCAAAATTATTTCCTAGCCTAAAATGTGTTTCTAGAAATAATAAAAATGAGCAACACTTAAGCAGACCTCATTTCAGCCTAAAATCAATTTTTAACTCATTCTAAAGGTTTTCCAACTGCTAGGAGAGTTTAAATTTGTATTTGCACATGTGTTTGCATCACCATTTAAATTTAAATCCTAATCACATGTTCAAATTTCTGAATTTAATATCCTATAGGGTCTGAATTGCAAACCCACCCTACTGCAGGGTCTAATTTGTGATTTCCTAAATTTTCAGGGGCCTAATTACACAAAACAGAGAGGTTTTCCTAATTTTTATTAAGTCCATGGGCTAACACTGATTTTTAAATGAATTTACATGAATTTCTGAAGGTCCAGGGCTAGATCAGAAGTTTCCGGGGCTAGCTCGTGTTTTCCGAGATCCCCACGGGGTAGCGCGTAAGATTCCCGGCCTTTATAACGCGGGGCTGACGTGGGCCGTTGGATTTAAAACAGACGGCTGGGATTATAACGCGAAGCCGTACGGGTTAGATCTAATAGGGACCGCACAATTTAAAATGGACGGGCCTCAGGGGGTCACGTCGCCCTGGCCGTGTGCACGCGGCGCTGCCTGGCGGCGCGCGACGGCGGGAGGCGGCGATCTCGCTGGAGAACTTCGGGTTTTCGTCTATACTTCCTAAAACTTGGATTTCTTGGCATAGAACGGAAGAGGGGAGGTCGGGGATCTCACCTCGGGGTTTTTCTTGAGCTCGGAGGCCATGGAACGCGGTCGGCGACGAGGTCCGAGGTGACAACGCGGCGGTGCTCACCGGAGCTGTGTCTAGAGCGCAAAACACCGGGTTTCCTTCACCTGCAAGACTCCCCGGAGGCAGTGGAACATGATCAACATGTTAGGTCAGGAAATCCGAGCGAGGATTGAAGGAAAACGGCGGTGGAATCTTGGGTTCTCACCGGAGAGAAAAATGGCCGATCGGAGAGGAAAAAGGGGCGATTGTCGAAGTTTAAATGGGCGAGGGAGGGCGACTGGGGTTTGTTTAGATGTGCCGCAGCGCGTGGGCTGGAGATCGTGGCTCCAGAGCAAGAAAATCAGCGTGGCTGCGGCGATCGGCGCGGAAGTCGCACGGCAGTTCGGCGCGCGCGAGGAGGGGATGACACGCGGGCCCCGTGCGTCAGAGAGAGAGAGAGAGAGGGAGAAACGCGTGCGTGGGTTTTGGGCCGGCTGGCGTGCGCGGAGTTTGGGCCGGCCGAGTTGGGTTTCGGCCCACTGGTCATTTTTCTTTTTTCCTTTTCCTTTTTTTTTCTGTTTTAATTTGAATTTGAATTCCAGTTTGAATTTGAATTGCTTAACCACATGCATTACGTCCAAAAAAATTTAAATTCCCCTCTTTAGTAGGTTTTGGGGTGTTACATATAGCTAAGGGTCTCTTTGGCTCCTCAAACAAGAGTGGGAGCTAGTTTGCTAGCTCTTCACGTAGTCAAGACTCTCTTTTTCAAGAAAGTGCCTCAAATAATAGTAGACGAGAGACATTTAGAAAATGC
This sequence comes from Neostapfia colusana, assembly GCA_030760725.1. Taxonomy (NCBI): domain Eukaryota; kingdom Viridiplantae; phylum Streptophyta; class Magnoliopsida; order Poales; family Poaceae; genus Neostapfia; species Neostapfia colusana. Next base: position 413,615 of record JASWHV010000010.1, on the reverse strand, counting down.
ATAGAATAAGCTAATGAACAAGTTTAGTAGCTTATATTTGTATTATATTTACCCATGTCTCATATCGCGAAACCTAATTTATCTAATTTCAGGTGGAGCAGGAGATCCAGTAAGAGTGTCAAGAGGATCAAGGGGAAGAACTTTCTGCGGGGCAGAAACAACAACAAGGGGTAAGACCCTATGTTGATGAGGAAGCTGAGGAGGAAGTCGATGAGGACGAGGAGGATGACACCGATACGGGAGAGTTGCCCTAATCATTCAGGTATCGGTCTTCAAACACTCTCCCGTTGGTTGTGCCTCCACAACAGAGATTACGGATCACTCTTGTCGGTGACTGGTAAGTAAATATAAAACTCAGTATTAAATTATAGATACAATGTTTTTGATAAATAATATATGTTGTTAAATTAATTTGTAGGCAATGGGATGATCTAGATTGGGATGGACGACAACATCATAGGCAGCCTAATGCAGTGTTGGGTGCTATATGTCGCCATCATTATCCAGGTCTTGTGAACACTAAAGGTGAAGAGAAACCTGCAATACATTGGGAGCACTATAGAATTGCTCCACATGCTGTGCATGAGAATGTGACAGGGGCAGTCTGGCATGATTTTTGGGTACGTCTTCACTACACTGCACTTTAATTATGTCCATTATATTTTTAGTAATACAAATTCTATAAATTATATAGGAACGATATCGTTTGCCCGATGATCATGACGTTGCTCTCGAGTCAAGAACACACAAAGTCTTTCACAAAGCTGCACGTAAAGTTGTGAATGATATGATGTCTAATGCTCGGATCATAGCTGTGTGCTTGTACTACAAGGAAAAGCTCGGACAGATGGTGAACAAGAAAATGGGGGCTTCAAAAATTTATATAGAGGACAATCAATACCGTCAGGTAATGATTCCTTAGATGGTTAAGTGTGCTGATGCTTAATATTTATTATGTACTTATTGGGCATCGAGTGAGTATCGAGAAAAATCTAACTCTAAGAGAATCAAACCGTGAGTCCGGTGGTGAACTTTTCCATTGTTACGGTGGAGATGGTCATATTCGTCTCTCGAAACGGATGGTGAGTTTAGTATATTTAGAATTTAGTCTTATAATATAAGCTTTTGCATAACTATATTTGTAACATGTCTATATAGGCTGCTCAAAGTGGTGAGGAACCCTCTTTCATTGATACTTATATAAGAGGGCATAGGGGCATAGATGACAGTCAATTGTGGACTCCAACGGCCACTCAGAACTTGGTATGTCATATAAGTAAAAGTAATTATTAATCAGTATAATTGTTGTATAGTAGCTTTGTAGTTACTTTTAATGTAGGAGAAATATGGTGAAGAGATGGTTCGACGTTATGGAGATGATTACAATTGGGGAACGGAAGACGCCGGCGTAGTTGCTTTATATGAATCCGGTGGAGGAAAGCGTCATGGGAGGTGAACTTACCACTTTCATATTTATATATTCACATACTTCAATTTTTCCAAGTGTCACCTTATAGTTATGACATATCACTATTGAGGGTATTTGATGTTCAACGGTGTCATGAACACCGATGTGGTTCTCTCGCAGTCACGGTCAACACAGAGCGGACAGAGTTCTTCTCGGCGTACTCATACAGAAAATGAGTCCAGGTTAAAACAAATGGAGGAGGATCAGGTTGTATTGAGAGACCACTTGAGACTACAAGAAGACCGCATGAAACGACAAGAAGAGTTTATAAAAGCACAAAATATCTACTTCCCGAATCTGGCAGCGTGGCAACAATCGATGCAGGTAAATTAATATAATAGTCTAAATATTTATATTAAACAAGAGATGCATGCATATTTATAGTAAAATGAAGCTAAATATTTCAAAATGATTTTAGGGATACTTTTCTCAACTTGGGCTGCCTGCCGCTATGCCACCGCTACCGCAGCCTCCGGAGCTACCTATGTCTTCACCGCTACCGGTGCCTCCACAGCCTTTTCCCGTTGGAACATAGGTACATATTATTGTTATGTTCTCTTTCATTTTTATAAATTGTTAGTATACTTGTAACATGTATTATTGTTTATTTAGTGATCATCCTCAAGGGCATAAAACTTTCATAGTCCTCCCGTTACAAATTTGCGAGCATCTTCTTCAGGGGGACAGGGTGGAGGGGACGACTTTTTCGATCAATTCTTCGCTCCCGGTGGTAGCAATTAGGTAAGTTTTGGGTTTTCATCTTTATTATATATTATGGATCTTAATTTTAAATGGAGCTCGTGTATAATAAGCCATGGAATCAAATATGTTGTTGCTTTTTATTTCAATCTATTAGTCATATACTTCAATTTGGCTTCATACAGGAAAACAGCGTGAAAAATGGTGTCGGAGCAATTTGTTGGTTTCTTAAAAAGCATAATGTGGCCGTGTGATATGATTTGCTTTGACAAAATGGTTGTATGAATAATGTGACATATGTTCATTTATGTTATATTATATGTGGACAATGTAATGGACAATACTGTTTGGACGATTTAATGGATTTTATAATGTTGAGTTTGTTGCATTTATTATGACGTGTCATGTGTTTTGTGTGTTTGATTTGTTATTTTATGTGCTTGGAACTAAATAATATGCAATATTTTATGTGTTCTGTGTCATATGTATTTTCGTAAGTCCACGAAAATAATGTTGCACTATTTTCGTGGGCCACACTCTGGCCACGAAAATAAACCGACTCTATTTTCGTGGGCTAGAACGTGGCCCACGAAAATAACAGTACTTTATTTTCGTGGGGCTTGTTTTGGCCCACGAAAATATTTATTTTCGTGAGCCTTATTTGGCTGATGAAATTAAACTTATTTTCATGAGCCGCCGACGAAATTAAATTTATTTTCGACGAGTTATTTCGTGGGCCAGGTGCCCACGAAAATAAGCATAAAACACACGAAAATAGTTATTTTCGTGGGTTTTATGCTTATTTTCGTGGGCCACCGGCCCACAAAAATATGTCATTTTTCTGTAGTGTACTACACCCGAGTTACAATCAGAGGCACGGTACGATGAGACCGATCACAGACACACAAGACGACGGTCCGCCGAAGACTTGGTTGCAGCAGTACGAGGTAAGTTTAGTTGGATTTTATGTATAATATGTCTTAATTAGTAATAATTGTAACAATACATAATTGATTGTTCTTTTTAGCCCGAGAATATCCACCTGGAGGCGGATGAGTACACTGTCTCCAGACACTTGGAGGCGTACCTTCTGTGACTTTTTGGGTGGATCCTGTTCACAGACTCACACGGGGATACGGTCGACAATTGTCTTATCTACTTCGCTAGAGAGATAGCGGACAGCCCGCCTCACGTAGTTCCGCAGTACAGGTCGGGTTCATCTATGCTAGCGGCTACGTATCGAGGTCTTTGTACGACATGTACAAAGGCAAGTTACTATAAACACATTGTTTAAAATTTTCTTAAATTTCCATGTCTTAATCAAATGACATTTAATATTTCTATTGTTCATAGGTGGCGGCGGATGGCATACTGTTGGGGTGTCCGTTGTTGCTGATCCTCTAGGTGTACGAGCGGTTCTCGATAGGTCGGCCTAGGGTGGACGTAACCCCCTATGGCGATGCCTTGTACAGGAATACCGAGGAGGACAGGCCAACAATGGGTACATTGTGGACTTGACGCGTGGTATGTTAACATCTAATACATGTATGTGCATTCTTAACTTAGCTATTTGTTTCGTTATAATATTTTTTTACTTTGTGGCGTACTTGATGTGACGACAGGGTACACATGGGCTACCCCGGAGTATAGGATGTCGTTTGACCGCCTACAGGCGGACAGCGACGTCGTATGGACTCCGTTTTCGTACGAGGCTGTGGAGCGTTGCGCACCCACTGGGTTATCGTCGTTTTGCATGCGAGATGCGGACGTGTGGTGGACACGGAAGGCTCTCGTGTATGACATCTGCGTGGAGGAGTACTCCCCTCACAGATTTATGCGGCAATTCGGGAGACAGCATGTCTTCCCATTTCCAAGGGGCCTCCCAGTTCCGCCTACTGCACACACGTAAGTAGTTTTCTTTATTTATATATTTAACTTACATAAGTTTTAATCGCTGAGAAACGTTATATTTTGCTCGCAAACACACACGGAAGGGTTTCTCTACGCCCGTTTTCTGGCCTCCCATGGAGGCTTGGGTACAGCAGTGGGCAGAGGCACCTCAGGACGTAATCGTTGATGCGTTCCCGTTCACCGCAGAGTCCTACAAGGAGTACCTACATTGGTACGTCTCTCGTACATGTACGCGAGTATCGTACGTTCCAGCGGAGCCGGAGGCACACATCGCGTCGACTACCGACACTTACCCTCGACACAGAGATCGTAACACTTTACTTGCAGTAAGATTTGTATTACTATTTTCAGAGTTGCATAAGTTTTCTTATAATTTGTATCACTTACATTTTTTTTGTTGCAGTTTCAGATGCTTAGAAGGGCGGAGATCGATGCGAGGGCGATGGTCGAAAGGACGGAGCTGGGCTTGCACATCCCAGCACAAGAGAACGCAACGACCTGGAAGAAAATGCATAAGTACATAACCGACGCCATGAAGCATATGTCTCTATCGTGCACGGGGTCTTGTCGTCAAGACTCCTCCGTACATCAGCCGTTTTTTGCACTCGCGACGACTGTTCCACCGCCATCTTCCGTTCAAATACCAAGTACGACATAGAAAGACTTCTCATTTATACTAAGATGTTGAACGGAGTAATTAAGACTATTTTCTGTGTAGTGCCTTCTACATCCTACGTTCGTACTACGTGTCCCGATGACATTGTTGAGACATCCAACTAGTGCAGTGGTACGTGTCAGTTTAATTCATATAATTAATATTAATAGTTATTGATAAATCTCACAAATAACATTTTTTGTAGTTTTTGAGGACCCGTCTTACGGTTCTGATGCGACGGCAGGATTTGGGAGTCTTCTTCAACTCGGAAGCGTATGTCGCCGATGCTATGACGGACATGCTTCCTTAGACGCAAGGAGCTCTAAAACCGACGCAGCCAATGCAACTAGTGCAGGACGCAACCCCGAGAGGAGCTCCTAAGCCTAGAAACCCGTCTGATCCGCTAACTTACGATGCAAACCACGTAGGAGCGGCGCGTAGGGCTGCTAGGGGTGGACGTGGGAAGCGTGCTAGGCGTTGATGTATTGTGTCATTTATTTTTTATTTTTATTTCACTCTATGTATCATATCTTTTAAGATAATTAATTTATATTTCTACTTTTGCATGTTACTTTGTGTACTAAATAATAACTCTTTTAGAACCAAAAGACGAATTCAAAATAAGCAAAGTGTTCCTGATGACGGATTCAAAATCATCCACGGGGTGGACGCCATTAGCCCTATAAAAGTCGTAGTGCCTTCAAGAGTCACCATTACGAACTGAGAGTGAGCGAAGAGAGTACTAAAACAATGATGAACAGAGGTCGGTGATAGGATAGGAGTGGAAAACATTAGATCGGTGCGTCCCAACTACTTGGTGGGTGGTCCTGATTGGTATGAACCATCGGTAGACATGTTCCCGGTTCTAAGTAAGACTCATTTTGGTGTGTTCAGTCCTCTTCATCCATATGATAGCACGAAAGAAGAGTGACCCAAATGCCGTTGTGGACTTAATTATGTTGTGCAAATGAAGGATGGAAGGGAGGGCAGCGGTCGTTGATTCTTTCATTGTCCTAACGATGGAGTAAGTTCAAAATACATATTATTTTTAGCTGCAATATTGTCATTTTTGGACCATTTTTGCTATTTCACTAGTGCTACTTCGATGATGATAACTGCGGATACACACTCTAGGTTGACCCACCGCAAATCAAGCCAACTGAAGATTACATTAAATATTTACAAGATCAAAACCGAGGGATGGTTGTTGAACTTACGAAAATGAAGTCACAACTATTCGAGTACATAGGTGCTAGGCCCGTGTGCAACAACAGGGATTGCGAATGTCCTCACCACAAGATAGACCCTACCCGTTAAAACTAGGTTTCACTAATGTGTAGCAACATGTATGCTCGCAATGTATCCTTGTAATGTATGATCTTCTATTTCGAATTTTAATAAATATGGACGAGAGTAACTACTAGTGTTCTATGATGTTCGCACTAAAGTGAAATCAACCGTTATCGGCAGTTCAAAATACAAATTATCTATTTTGCCAACAATCACTAGAGACTTTTAACTAGACGACTCGTCCACCTGATAGACGAGTCGTACAACTGATGGACGAGTCGTACAACTAATGGACTAGCCGTACAAGTGATAGACTAGTCGTCCACCAAATGGATGAGTCGTACAACTTATGGACAAATCGTACAACTGATGGACTAGTCGTACAACTGATGGACTAGTCGTCCACGTGCTGGACGACTCGTCCACCTGGTGGACGAGTCGTACAATTGATGGACTAGTCGTCCACATACTGAACGACTCGTCCACCTGGTGGACGAGTCGTACAACTGATGGACTAGTCATCCACGTACTGGACGACTCGTCCACTTAGTGGACGAGTCGTGTAGCTTCGATCGTCTATTTAAGAGCACTCCACACATTCGCCACAACCACACTTCACAGGCTCAACTATCACAGACATGGACTCACCTTACTCACCACCAAATCAAAAAGAGAGAGTTCGCGTTCCAGAGGGATTACAACCGCTAATGTGTCTATGTGGCACTGATTGTCTGTTCGTAAAAGATCTAAGACTGAGGGTCACCTACACTTTGAGGCTATGGATGTGCAACAACTATGAATATGATCCCCCACATAGGATCACGCCATTTTTTCCGAATGGTAGACGTCAGATAACATATTTACTTCACAGATCTATGAATATCGCATTCGCATTTTATCTCAGATCTTCATAACAACACATAATTAATCATGCAGTCCTCACCGTCCCTTTGTGAGTTCACACAGTACATCGACAATGAACAAACAGCGGAAGACGTCGAGTACGTACATGCGATGCATAGAGCTGCCTGGGACAAGTTCCACTACGAGATGGAGTACGAAAAGCGGGTTGAGCAGGAGAGGAAGGAGGTGGCTGAATAGGCGGAGCATCGGCGCAAACGTCAGGAAGAACTTCAAAGAATCGAGAAAAAGTATCATCGCCAGGCTCAGGAGGAAGAACGTATTGCTCGTCAGGTTAGAGAGGATGAACGGGAGCGCTTACGCGAGAGAGCACGTCGCGCAAGGGATGCCGGGCCGGATGCATTACGCAAGGGAAAATATCCCCGTTGCACTCAGTAGAATCTATATTTGTCATTTAATAAACATCGTAATGTATCCATCACGAATATTTTTAATCAAGTGCTGGTGTTATTGTGCTAAATTTACTTTCATAACAAGATACTTTTTAATATGTCTCTAAGTATTAAAAAATAAAAAATAACGAATTATGTAAAAAGTTATATTAATTAACTTATATTTACTTTCATAACAAGTCATAACAAGATATTTACTTCCATAACAAAATTTACTTCCTTAACAAGTCATAATCAAATTTGTGATCGTATTGCATAATTCAAAATTACGTAACATATAATCTATTAAAGAAAAATCATATTAATTAACTTAAATAAAATCATAACACAATATACTACATTTACTTCTGTAAAAAAATTTGTAAAAATATCTCTAAATATTTTTAAATGGGAGCTAAAAAGCTAATCTTGGACAATTTTGCTGAAGAGGAATTCTGTCGTCCACGGCGTGGACGACTGAATTACGTGGCCCCGTTGTCTATCGCGTGGACGACAGAATTGTCCACGTGGACAAATCGTCCACGTCGTCGATGACAGGGTGGTTATTTCTGCAAAAAAAATTTAGATGTTATTAATATTAAATACTATATTAACAGTGCTAAAAATAAAAAGGACTCCTGACGCTCCCTACCCGGCCTTCTAAGGCCCAACAAGATCGAGTCTAAATGTTTTCTTTTTACTGGTCCGCTTACTATGTACTTACTCTGTTTCAAATAAACTAATCAACTAGAAACAGAGTGAGTATAAGATGATGCCCTCGTGGGTCACGTAGATAGCGCAGCATCTCACTGCCGACATGGCGACAGACAAGTGCACCACCAACCACGACACAGATGCATGCGTCGAACCTGATGGGTAGATTAATCTCATCAACCACGATGCACATGTTGATGTTATCGAAATTTGCATACAATACAAGGCAGTGCTCCAAATTACCGCACGCATACACGCAGTAAATAATGGAAAGCGGTGTCGTAACTGAAGGCTCGTTTCGGCATCAACCTGAGTTAAGCCTTGTTCGGACATATATTTTTTTTCCTCCCTTACATAGATTTGAAGGAGATTTGAGCTCGATTTTCAATCATTTACAAGTCACGTGTGAACTCAATCTCATATAATTTTAATCATTCCCTTCTAATCTAATTATTTTTTTCTATTTATTTTTATTTGATATAACGTTAAATAAAAAGAAACGGAGATAGTAGAACGAGATAGGTCCTTGATAAGATGGTGGGCACAAATCTCGCGCCCTGCTGAGTGCAAGTGTATTTATGACGAGCAGACATTCCTCAAGTCCCCAGTATATTCTATTAGCAAAAAAATGATTAGCGTTTCCCAAAAGAGGATTAAACTAATTAACCACTTTCGTAGTTTTTACTGCACTGTCCTACGGGACGGGACGCCCGTGCTGCTGCACTCGAGCTCAGCTCAGCTCCAGCCGCTGCTCGGGTTTCCATGCGCCGACCAAAGTGCCAGAGAGAGAGAGAGAGGAGCTAGCCTAGCATCATGCACGCACCATGGGCAAATTCGATTTAAAACCTTTACATGATCGAGGCTGGTGAATTGCCGTAACACGAGTAGGAGCGAATCTTTACATGTTTCGAGCTTCGAGGCACGCCGCCTGCCCAAAAAGTACACATGCACATGCTGCTCACGTCGCCCGGTGATGATGGAGAAATATTATTCCGATAGCCCTCCGTTTGAACGTTAAATAATTCGAAATGGAAAAAGTATTTATATAGATGAATGATCTGTATACATCTAAAATTTTCCCTATTTTGTACCGGTGGGACATCCATCGGCTGTAAATAAAGCAACCCAAGGCTCGCGACACTGGCGAGGACATCTGTTTGTGGATCAATGGCACGATTCCTATAGCGAGATTAAGTGAACACTGAGCTGATATCCTTGGTCGACTGAGGGTTTGTTCATGTCGTATTTTAACCGTGACCCACCCTGTGTCCCTTTCTTACAGCAGCATAAAAACCCAAACGTTTGTTTAGTACTCTGTAGATTAATTAAACTAGTTCAGCTCGCATCCTAATAAAGGTTCATCTATATTGGGTGGAAGCATCAACGAATTCTTCGTGAACTAAACGTTACGTAACTGTAAACGCGATCGACGAACAGACATTCCACAAGCCCGAAATGTAGGATTCCATAAACTAATGACCAGTTTCGGTTGAAGTAGCCGTCCAGACAGTTCTCCTCCAAAAGATATCCCGGCTGCATTCGAGCTCGGCCGGCTCCGCTCGGATCTCCATGAGTGATGCAGACAAAAGCTTGCAGAGAGAGAGAGAGAGAGAGAGAGAGAGAGAGCAGCGGCGGATCCGGAGGGGTAGCAGGGGACGCACCCAACTGCTGCTTGCATTGTCGCATAGGGAGCCCCTGTCTAGCTCCTCCATAGTTTTTGTATCTATGAAAAAGAAATTGGTGGTTGAAGGTTGAATAAAGTTGAATGTTGAAGAAGACTTCTCAATTTTTAAGCGTTGTATATACAAAACTAGCCTTAATAGAGCTATGATGTATTTTATAGCACAGTGACGCTCGATCCATCTCTCTGTGACTTAATCTCTTCAATCCCACTGTCTCAAGCGAGAGCGGCCTGAGCAGGTGAGCGGTGGCTGGGTGAGCGGCGTTGTGGCAGTGAGGCGCCGGACGCGAGTGGGCCACGACAGCGGCGCGTGCGAGCGAGGCGCGGGCGCAGGGCGAGGCGCGGGCGGGTGACGCGCAATCGAGCGAGGCGCGGGCGGGTGACACGCAATCGAGCGAGGCGCAGGCGGGCGAGGGCACAACATAGGCGGCCGCCGGACATCGGGCGAGGCGTAGACGCTAGACAGGCCGCCAGCGTCTGGTGGGCAAGCGATACGCAGCGCAGACGCGCGTCGGCAGTAAACCCCAGTATGGTTTTTATCTGGATCCGCCACTAAGAGAGAGGGAGAGTGAAATACTAAAACATCTGCATGGGGTGAATCATTTTAGTAGATGCCAAGCTGACACGTTTCGATGTCTGTAGCCTGCCAAGGAAAGTCCCCATGCATGCATGCATGAAGAAGGCGAGTTCCCAAAGCGGCCATCATGCATGGTTTCACGCATGGATTCCACCACGAGGCTCTTCTTATCTAACGGCCAATTAATGAGGTAAAATTAGCAGCGACGTGATTGTTCTACAACAGCCGCGCTTGATGAAACAGTATTAGATGCATGAGGGACAGGAAAAGCTAAGGGCTCAAAAGCAGTGTAATTACATCCCTTATCCTTCACCTGCAGTGGATGCACTGTAAAAGCACTGACACGTCCCCACGCAGCGCATGCATGCAGCCACTAGGAGAGCACGCAGGAGCACGAGCATCCATGGCCGCGCGCCCACGGGAGCACAGGCTAGACGCCAACGCGAACCCATCTCAAAGCTAGCTAGCTAGCCCTACTGATCTGATCGACCTGACGCAGCACGCGCACTCCCTCCTCGATGTGTCTAGATCATCAACGCTAGCTTTTACTCTTTTACTATGGCTCGTTTAACCATTTACCTGAGAGCCAGTACTGATACTGAACCCGCCTATAAATAACCCCACACCTCTAACCCCTTGAACACTCACCCCAGCAAGCAACACGCAGAGTGACCGATCGAGTGAGTGTGTAGAAGGTGAGTAGAGAGGAGCAAAAGCCGAGAGACAGATGGCGCTGTCCATGTCCAACAAGGTACGGCGCGTGGCCCTGGTGGTGGCCGGCGTGTTCCTCGCCGCGGCGGCGGCGCCGGCGGCGTCCGCCGCCTGCGGCCGGAAGATCACGGTGCAGAACCTGAGCGGGCGCGACCTGTGGCTGACGCTGGAGCCCCTGGCCAACAGCCCGCACCTGTTCGGCGGCGGCGGGTACATGCTCCGCCACGGCACGCACGCCGAGTTCCCCGTGTGCTACTGGACGGGGCGGCTGCACGCGCCGGACGCCCCGACGGCGGAGTTCCACGTCGGCCCCGACGGCGGCGCCTGGTACATGGCGCCCGTCGGCCAGACCGGCCCCGTCCGCGTGTCCGTGACGCCGCACGCGGACCGCGCGCACGGCGCGCTGCAGGGGCACTGCCCCGCCGTCGGCTGCGCCAGCCACGGCCAGTGCTTCCAGGGCGCCGTGCCGGGGGGCAACTGCGCCAACGTCGACGAGCTCAAGATCATCTACTACGGCCCCTGATAGATCTCGTCGTCGCCGTCGTCTCGATTCATTAGCCTCTGCTGCTCTGCTTAATTAGTTAACCGGCCGGCCGGGTAACCTACTAGCTGTCGTCGTCTCCGATCCGTCGTAAGAGTCGTCTTGCTTGCCCGGCCGTGTATGCCAGTGCTGTCAGTGTCGTCGTCGTCGTGTTCGAGGTTCCCGTGTGTGACATAGTACACGCGCGCGCCTGCAGTACGTGTGTCGTGTCACGCTCATGGTGTGTTCGTCGTAGCCATGTTTTTCTGCTGTTTTCTTTAGTAGTGATAATGTACTAGTTCTGGGACGCGCGTCCATGCATGTATGCCATTCCTGGCAGATCCGCATCTGCTTTTATGGAAACAAGAGAGTTCAAAAGCACCCATGGATTCACTCTTGTCTTTTGATAGGTCCATGGAGTCCATTTCTCATGCATAGGATGGGGATGGGGATCTCACCGTAGTGATGTCAATGTGGTATAAGGTCTCGTTTCGTTCGAGGTGTGGTCACCTAATCACATTTTTACTCTTTTTTTTCAAAAGAGAATAGACGATTATTCCATGGCGTATCCACTCAACCTCTCTCTCTCTCTCTCCCCCCCTCTATCTCTCTCTCTCTCCTGTGTCACCGTCCTTATCCACCATGCATGAATGAGCCGGCACGTGATGCATGCAGTGTCCGTGGAACCCAGCCTCGTGATCATGATGTTCGATCTGGTCTCCGATCAGATGCTGGGACCACGTAGAGGCCCAGTAGCCCACATGCAGCCCAGCCCACCTACGTGGCTAGCAAGGAGCAGTTTAATTAAACAACGTCGATCCAGCTAGCCAGGTAAGGTAACCGGCCGTGGGGGGGGAACGGCGGCCGCGTTTTGTCCCATACCGGAGAGCCGAACGGGAGGGGAGCCGCACTGAAACGGCTCCCGGAGCAGCGCCGCCGCGTGCAAGATGACGGAGCGCTGTGTGCGTTCGACTTTTCTGCGTGCGCCCACAGACCAGCGCCTCACGCGTATGACACATGCGCTGGGCAATCCCTTTTTGCCTTCAGCATGAATGAACACTACGGATTCACATGGCAGTTCTGGTGAGAGGGGGGGATTGAATCTACGGAACGAACATTAGATCGATAATCAAAGTGCAGTTTGCTTCCTGGAAGAAGAGCATATGCCCCAAGCGAAGTCTCGCAGCTCTAGCCTAGAAAGGTTTCCCAGCAGCCTCCATCATCGCCTTTGCTCGGATCAGCCTCTCGATCTGCCTCACAATCTGCGCGACAGTAAACACACAAGAAACCGTACGTGTCCAATGTCAGCATCCAATGTATCGTTCAGGTGGTATCGGACGCGGCTCAGCAAGCGATGACGCTGATATCAAACGACTTACGTCGAGGACCACGTCCTCTAGAGTCAACGAGTCGATACTGCCGTAGCCTAGCTGAGAAGCCACGTCTGCGAGGAGTTGAACGACACGTCAGCGTAATCTGTTTAATTGTACGTATTCAGCGTTGTTAGAGTTCGGCGCAAAGGGATGATAGCCTTTACTTTGTACTGAAACAGTAATATCAGAGACTCCATAGCGCTCTTTCAGTTCGTCGTGCTGCTGACGAAGCTTGCCCATTGCCTGAGAGTATATAGATACGTTATAACAAAGCAGATTATTTTGGAAGCATATAAGAAGAGGATGCTAGAGCGATGCTTAAGTTTCAACCTGATGAACCCATTGGAGAACCAAATAAAATCTTACTATCAGATTAAGCTCCAATTGGAGAACCGAATACAATCTTACTATCAGATTAAGTTTCTAGTACAACTAAATTTCAACTATATATCACTCAATAACACCGAATGAGAAAATATCACGATACCTCAGCTACTATGTCTATAGCAAAACATGAACGACGAAATCAGAAAGAGCGTGAACGGCTACCAAGAAGAGAGGATAACCTGAGTGAAGGAGTCTGGATCTGAGCTAGCTTCAGTTCCCATGCTCTTCAACATATCATTCACGGCCATCTCGAGAGGAATATCAATCCAGATGGAGACCCCGTGCCTCAGTAGCCCTCTAGACATTTAGCGTCAACATCTTAGATTGGCTTAAGGCACACAGCCAGCAGAATAGATAGTGAATGCACAGGCACACATACAGATTGGTCGAGTTCATGACCGCACCATCTCCGCAGCAAAGCACAAGGCTTCCCATGGATGTCAGCTGCTTCAACCCTTCGGTCTGGCACAAGACTTACAAATTGGTGCTATGTTCTTCTGGAGCAACCAAACTACTGAACAACTACGGAAGAGAGACATATAAGCAAGATGAGCACCTCGACTTCGAGATAACCCTTCTCGTCGGATTCCTTGAAAGCTCTGAGGGCGTCCTTTCCTCCAAGAACATCCTCGAGCAGTTCCTCACTGCACAGGTAGCGATATATGATGGTGTTGGCGAGAAGCTTGGAGATGTTGCGCTTGGCAGTGCAATCCGTGCCTGTGCAGGAATAGACCAGCCAGTCCAGTTAGTACCTTCATCTTGTGAGGTTGAGGGAGCCATGCTGAAGGAACATACCGACTATGTAGATGGGCGTCTTCCTGAAATCTCCAACGGCTTCAGCAGTTTTTCTCTGGATTTTGGTTCCAACCAACAATAATGTACAGTCCATCAGTGAGACATACAAAAAAACAAATACTCTTTGACTGACGCCACAATAAAGTGGATGTATTGTTCAGAAACACCCCATGTGTCCGCATGTCTCTGTTTCTTCTATTTATCGATTTGTTTTTCAAGCGGAATGAATTTATCGAGCCAAGTAAACAATCTATGACACATCAATCAAACATTGTAATTCAAATTCCGCAGTGATTCACCATGGGACAACAATATATCATGAGGCATCTGCTGTGCCAAATCGGCTAGGATGTCAGGCATGATGTTTCAGATTGGTCCAGATTTCCAGAATACCCAACACGGATCTTGATTTCTTGAAAAGTGGAACCAAGGAGTGACTCAAGGCGAGAACGGCGCGGTCTATGGACGACACGTCTACCAATGCAGAGCATGTCAACGTGATTGCTTCAAGAAGCTAAAATGAGAGGACGGGAAACTCACCAGCAGTTCAACGGACGGGTTGAGCTCCTCCACGGTCAGTTCCGAGGCTACGGTCGACAACCGGAAGTTGAGTGAGATAATCAACCAGGCGACGGTTGCGCTACGCGACCGAGAGACTGGAACGCGCGTACCTGGGAACGCGCGGAGACGACGGCGGTGGGCGGAGCGCCCCGCGGCGGAGGAGGGCGCCGGCAGCGTGACGGAGGAGAAGGAGGGCCTCGGGGAGACGGAGGAGGGCGAGAAGAAGGTCGCTGCCGCTGCCGCCGCCGCCGCTCGCACCGGCATCGCCATGGCCGCTGCCCCTGTCGCGCCGCGCTCTCGTGTTCCTCCGCTGCCCGCCTCCTCCCCCCCGTTATCCGCACCGCAGCGCCAAGGCGGGACAGACTCTGCTTCCGCAGCCGCCCGATCAGCAACGGAGGGACAGGAGGAGGATGGCGGGACAAACGTTCGCATAAAACCCCCTGACCTTGTTCTAAAATATTCTGCGTTTGAACTGAGATGTTGCTCGGAATCAGATATGATATATGTACTGTTTTTAAATAAATGACGTTTAAATATCTAATTTAATATAATTTGAACTAGATTTTTTCTAAATGTTATTTATTTTATTCATGTAACAAGTTGTCGCATCATTACAAAATGCAAATTTGGTGTTAAAATGATTGTGTTTGTGATGGACTCCATTCAACAGCACACAGTCCTGCAGGTTGGATTCCATATCAGCTGGTGTGACGTCTGAATGGAAAGTTATCGTCTTCCAAACGTTTCAAGCCAACAACAACAAAAAAGGTAAGATAAAAGACGCACCATCAAGTCGATTCATACTCCGATTTTTCAATTTGGCAAACATAACTATGAATTTATTTGTGCCGATGTCATGATCTTAGAACATTCGGAGTTAATGTACAAATAGCATGTTACTCCCTCTGTTCTGAATTAAATGACGTATAGAATAACTAATTTAATTTAAAATAAATTAGATTTTTATCCTAAACACCATTTATTTTAGAACAGCTGGTGGAGGGAACCTCACTGGAACATTCTAGAACAGCAGGACACCACCATGAATGACGTCGTCGCCGAGCTGCACAGCAAGGCCAGAAGTGAGGATGGGCCTCAGGGTTTGCCTAAGTGTGTGGGCCTATGACTGTCTATGAACTGGGCCTACGTTGCGTACCGCGGCCCATCCAGTCCGTCTCACGAGTGGAGCAGATCCCTCTGACGCATCTGAAAGCAACATCCGGAAGAGGAAAAGAGCCGTTTGAACCCGCTGGCCTTGTCCCGCGAGTCGGCCACGCGTACCCCGCCGCACGATCACATCTCAACGGCCCCTGTCCCTCCGCGCCAAGCCCAGGAACATTCTAGAACGGCGTCGCGCGCCCGCCCCCTCCCTTATAAAAAATCCGCCTCCCCCCGGTCGATCCATCCACCTCTCGAAACCCTAGCCTCCCAGCCTAGCCGCCGCCCCGCCCCGCCCCTCTCTCCATTTCCACCTCCGTTGAGCGAGGGAGATACAGCGTTGGCAAGGAGCCCCCCTCGGAGGCACAGAGAGATGGCGGGCAAGGGCGAGGGGCCGGCGATCGGCATCGACCTCGGCACGACCTACTCGTGTGTCGGCGTGTGGCAGCACGACCGCGTCGAGATCATCGCCAACGACCAGGGGAACCGCACCACGCCGTCCTACGTCGCCTTCACCGACAGCGAGCGACTCATCGGAGATGCCGCCAAGAACCAGGTCGCCATGAACCCCATCAACACTGTCTTCGGTGAGCACCGCTTTTTTCCTCTTTCCCTTCGCTTGACCCTACTCCGCCCCCAGATCTGTTCCTCTGACGATGTCGTTAGTGTTTTCATCCGGTTCATTTACTTCGTTTTAGTTAGATGTCCGCTGGTGCTAGACCGATTTAGGCTTTGCCAGAGTCACTATGCTGTATGGTTTGGTACAGGCGTGCTCAGATTCGTTCACTAAGTGATGCTTATGCTTTGTTTTGTTCGTTCAGTTGAGGAATTTAACCACTAGTTGTTTCGAATCACCGTTTATTCTATAGTTTCCTTGCTGTAAGATTTGTTTGACTTAGATCTACGTTGTCAAGCTTGTGCAATGAGGATTCGTGATTTAGATCCTGCACTCGTATGCCATGTTATGTTCTAGATCTGTGCTGTATTTTGCTTATGATCGTAAATTTGTACCCGTGTTGCTTGCAACGCTCCATTCCTCGTCAGTAGTTGTAGATCCCTACTATTTTGCTCTGATTTACTTGCTTTAGCAAGGATCTTTGTGATATTCATGGTGCAACTTATGTTGGCTATTAGTTTACCCAATTAAAATGAACCGTCAGGTACGTAGTTGTAGTTCTCATGGTGCTACCTGTGTAACATTTTCATACTGGATCTAAACGTCCTACTATTAGTTCCGTTTAATATTTTCATTCCACTAGTTTAGATTTGCATAATACTCTTGAGCTGGCAGATTTATGATGATCAATTACCCCAAGCGCTTTATTTACTGACTTTAGTATGATGGGAGGCTATTAATAGCCTCATGTGGTTTTCAATCTGAAAATCTACAGCTCAAGCCTTTTTCCCGTATGATTTTCAAGTGTAGTGCAATAGTTGTTTAGGTGTTATGTTATCATCGTCATGGGGGAAGTGATGAGATCTTATCCACACGAGATATCTGTATTCATTGTGATGATTACATCATGCACTACCATCTGATCTCCCATTTATCATTATTTTCCACAAGGGTTTAGTTGATTTTGAGTTCTGGAGTTTAACCAGTAAGCGTTGTAGTTTCTGATGTGCAATCTGTGATGCAGATAATCCCATTTACCTGAACCACTCTGATTAATACATTCAAAATCACCATCTTTCGGCTGAGATTGCTCAAAAATAGGATAGTAACATCCCATTTGTTTCTTAGGCTGTTACTGTTTGTGGTGCTGGTTGTTACTGTAGTCAATGCCATATGGTATCTGACACTCAGTCAATTTTTGTGATTGTGTGTCTCGAAACATGGCAGAAAACAATAGGAAACGGATCTTGCGACACTGGTCATTCATTTTTGAGGTTGCAGTTACTATATCCCCGTTTACATGTTTGTTTCTAAATCTTGATGTGAATTCAGTTCGATGCAGTTTTTCTCTTTTGGATGCAACACAATAATCATGTTTTTGATGTATTTGTTCCTTAGCCTATAGAACTCCTTTGAATTGCTGCCTTTGTTTTGCTGATCGATGCATCTGTCTTTAAAGGGTTCTCTTTCATTGTAGATCCGGTTCATTTACTTTGGCTTAGTTACATCTCTGTTGGTGCTAGACTGATTGAGGCTTTGCGGGAGTTTCCATGCTGTTTTTCAATCTATTTTTTAATCTGGAGTTAACATACACTGAAGAAAATAGCCTCATGCGGTTTTCAATTTGAAAATCTACAGCTTTAGCCTTTTTCCCTATGATTTTAAAGTCTACTATGGTAGTTGTTTAGGTGTTATGTT
The DNA here is from genome assembly GCA_030760725.1 of Neostapfia colusana. Taxonomy (NCBI): domain Eukaryota; kingdom Viridiplantae; phylum Streptophyta; class Magnoliopsida; order Poales; family Poaceae; genus Neostapfia; species Neostapfia colusana. Next base: position 395,509 of record JASWHV010000010.1, on the reverse strand, counting down.
GTCACCGTCATGGGGGGAAGTGATGAGATTATATCCACACGAGATATCTGTATTCATTGTGATGATTACATCATGCACTACCATCTGATCTCCCCGTTTATCATTATTTTTAAGTGTTTAGTAGATTTTGGGTTCTGTAAAGTTAACCAATAAGAGTTGTAGCTGTATGGTTTGGTTTGTGATATGCAATCTGTGATGCAAATAATCCCATTTGCCTGAATCACTGTGATTTATACATTCATAATATATGGGGGGAAGTGATGAGATTATATCCACACGAGATATCTGTATTCATTGTGATGATTACATCATGCACTACCATCTGATCTCCCCGTTTATCATTATTTTTTAGTGTTTAGTAGATTTTGGGTTCTGTAAAGTTAACCAATAAGCGTTGTAGCTGTATGGTTTGGTTTGTGATATGCAATCTGTGATGCAAATAATCCCATTTGCCTGAATCACTGTGATTAATACATTCATAATCACCATCTTTCGGCTGAGATTGCTCAATGACTTATGCTGTTACTGTTTGTGGTGCTGGTTGTTATTAGTCATTGCCATATGGTATCTGACACTCAGGTAAATTTTTGTTATTGTGTGTCTCGAAACATGGCAGAAAACAATAGGAAACTGATCTTGCGACACTGGTCATTCATTTTTGAGGTTCCAGTTACTATATCCCCGTTTACATGTTTGTTTCTAAATCTTGATGTGAAGTTTGATGCAGTTTTTCTCTTTTGGATGCAACACAACAATAGAACCACCTTTGAATTGCTGCATCTTTTTGGCTCATCGGCTGTTTCTGACACATGCTATAATGCAGATGCCAAGCGTCTCATTGGCAGGAGGTTCTCTGACTCTTCTGTCCAGAGCGATATAAAGCTCTGGCCCTTCAAGGTCATCTCTGGACCTGGTGAGAAGCCAATGATTTCTGTCCAACACAAGGGTGAGGAGAAGCAGTTTGCAGCTGAAGAGATTTCCTCCATGGTTCTCATCAAGATGCGTGAGATTGCTGAGGCTTACCTTGGCAGCACTGTCAAGAACGCTGTGGTCACAGTTCCTGCCTACTTCAATGACTCTCAGAGGCAGGCCACCAAGGATGCCGGTGTGATTGCTGGTCTCAATGTGCTCCGTATCATCAACGAGCCTACCGCTGCTGCTATAGCCTATGGTCTTGACAAGAAGGCTACCAGCGTTGGTGAGAAGAATGTGCTCATCTTCGACCTTGGAGGTGGTACTTTTGATGTTTCCCTTCTCACCATCGAGGAGGGTATCTTCGAGGTCAAGGCCACCGCTGGTGACACCCATCTTGGTGGCGAGGACTTTGACAACAGGATGGTCAACCACTTCGTCCAGGAGTTCAAGAGGAAGAACAAGAAGGACATCACCGGCAACCCGAGGGCTCTTAGGAGGCTGCGGACTGCTTGTGAGAGGGCGAAGAGGACCCTTTCCTCCACTGCCCAGACCACCATTGAGATTGACTCGCTGTACGAGGGCATTGACTTCTACTCCACCATCACCCGCGCCAGGTTCGAGGAGCTCAACATGGACCTGTTCAGGAAGTGCATGGAGCCCGTGGAGAAGTGCCTGAGGGACGCCAAGATGGACAAGAGCACCGTGCACGACGTTGTCCTCGTCGGTGGTTCCACCAGGATTCCCAGGGTGCAGCAGCTCCTCCAGGACTTCTTCAACGGCAAGGAGCTGTGCAAGAACATCAACCCCGACGAGGCCGTCGCCTACGGTGCTGCTGTCCAGGCCGCCATCCTGAGCGGCGAGGGCAACGAGAAGGTCCAGGACCTGCTCCTGCTGGATGTGACCCCTCTCTCCCTGGGCCTGGAGACTGCCGGAGGAGTGATGACCGTGCTGATCCCGAGGAACACCACCATCCCCACCAAGAAGGAGCAGGTGTTCTCCACCTACTCGGACAACCAGCCCGGCGTGCTGATCCAGGTGTACGAGGGCGAGAGGACCAGGACCCGCGACAACAACCTACTCGGCAAGTTCGAGCTCTCCGGAATCCCCCCGGCTCCCCGTGGCGTCCCCCAGATCACGGTGTGCTTCGACATCGACGCGAACGGCATCCTGAACGTGTCTGCGGAGGACAAGACGACGGGGCAGAAAAACAAGATCACCATCACCAACGACAAGGGGCGGCTGAGCAAGGAGGAGATCGAGAAGATGGTGCAGGAGGCGGAGAAGTACAAGTCGGAGGACGAGGAGCACAAGAAGAAGGTGGAGTCGAAGAACTCGCTGGAGAACTACGCGTACAACATGCGCAACACGGTCAAGGACGACAAGATCGCGTCCAAGCTGCCGGCAGAGGACAGGAAGAAGATCGAGGACGCCATCGACCAGGCGATCCAGTGGCTGGACAGCAACCAGCTGGCGGAGGCGGACGAGTTCGACGACAAGATGAAGGAGCTGGAGGGCCTGTGCAATCCCATCATCGCCAAGATGTACCAGGGCGCCGGCGCGGGCATGGAGGAGGACGACGCCCCGGCGTCGGCGTCCGGCGGCCCCGGCCCCAAGATCGAGGAGGTCGACTAAGCCGCACAAGATCGCGTGTCCGGCCCCCGTAGTCGTTATCTCTGTCTGTTTCTCTTATCCACGTATTTCGTTGTGGCGGTGAAATATTTTTTGCACCTCGTGATTGTCGGTCGGTCGGTCGGTCGGTTGTTAGCACCTGTGAGAGGTGCCGGACATGTCATTATTTTGGGGTTAATTGCTTCGGACAAGGTCGTTACGCAGCCCAAGTAATGAATGCTATTCGGTTGTGTTAATCTCTGTTTTGCTCACCCGCTAGGATGTCTTTTGAGTTTTCTGTATGATTCTTTTCATCTCCTTCGTCCGCACCTGGCTCGCATGATGTTGCCGGCCAGCGATTCTGTTGGGACGATTCGTCGACCGTTTTAGGCTGTTGGGACTTATTCCTTTCGTCGACGGCGCAACTCGGGCTTCTGAGCTAGCCGCTGCCTCTCCCGAATCACCTCCCCACCTCCCTCCCTCCGCTGCTCCTTCCCCATCAAAAATCGCTGGCCTGCTCGTTGCCTCTAGGACCAGACCACTTTAGTCACTAGATTTCGGTTCCCCTCCCCACCTCCTCGCGCCTCGGTGTCCGCCGAATTGACGACCTAGTTCTTAACTTTCAGGTTCAGGACAGACGTGTTTCGATACCTGGCTACATTCAGTAGCTACCAGTTTAGTGCTCGTAGCCTCGCCCTCTATACTTTGTAATCCTCGTAGTGCAAGCAAGTTCATCATATTCCAGGTTCTTAATCTTCGAACTGCACGGTTATTTCACATGTGCTAAGTGTGTTGCAGTCTCCTCTCCTCTAGCGGCTGTTTCTTCCGGCCGCGCGCTAGGCTAATATGTAGCTGAAGAACCAGTGCTTTGCCGAATGTCCCAGTCAAGCTGCTGTCCTGTATCCTGTGACTACTGAACAAGCAGGGTACGTAACCAGCGCACAGGACAGACAGGACACGTGTGAGTTCATCTCTGCCTGCTGGGGTTTCGAATAAGTACGTTTTATACTTATCATGCTAATTCCTTAAAGGTTCAATGGAACATGCGACGGAGACAACCCCCCCCCCCCCACCGGTATTGTTGTTGCACGACATAAGGGTGGTAATTAGGTTTGGCCCGCGGGTCTTTTTGTAATTTTTTCGACCCTTATTAGATATTAATTTAAAAATGAATGTAAATTCGACCCCATCCTACCGTTAACATTTTTAGTTTATTTTTTTTTTGCCCTTTACTAGCCCTACATGTACGTCCAGCGCTACATGAGCACCTAAAACAAGCCGCGACTCCCTCCCTATGAGCAAATTAAGATCACTGTATGTGGCCTTAATTTCTCAACCTCTTGGGTGATGAAGAATTCAAAGCTATCAGAGAATCAAAGTTTTTACATTCCAATAATGTAGCTGCAGGTTGTGCCCGCGACAACGCAGCTGCAGACTCGATGGTAGCAAGATAGTTCACGACTCAGAAAATCTTGGGACCATTGCATAGTAAGAAGTGACAAGGGAGGTAGCATGCATGCATTGTAAACTAGTAGTAACTGCTCCTACCAAACGAAGAGGAGATCTGACGTCGATTGCGTAAGAAGTGAGAAGTTTCCAGACGAATAAATAGTTGGAGCCAGCAAGGTAGTTGCAGAAAAAACGACAAGAACACTGTTTTAAAATAAATGATGTTTAGGACAAAAAAAAATCTAGTGTAATTTGAATTAAATTGGTTGTGCTAAACGTTATTTAACTCAGAACAGAGAGAGTATTTCAATTTGTGAGAAGGTTGTTTTCCGTGAGCTTATGTACAGATTGATTGGTTGCGTGAATTACATCAATGGCTATTATCGTTGTGACTACATTGTATTTCAATTTATAAAAATGTTGTGTTCTATGAGCTTTCCCATATAGGTTGGTTGTGATTGTGGTTTATGGTGGTTGGTAAAAGATAGTAGTTGATATAGAGTATAGACTTAGGGTATGATGAACACGAGAAAATGTACAAGAATCAAAATGACTGAGAATATTTAGGTAGGACAAGTACCGCAGGCACACTCCGAGAGACCGCGGACCAGCCGTCTAGCCCCCACTTTCGCTTTGCTTTTGCCTTTGGGACGTGTATAAATACGTCCTGATCTCTACCTCTACCTCTCTCTACCCCTGCCCCTCTTGCACTGTTCTTTGGTAGTTCAGCATAGCTCGTTCACTCGTAGCAGCTAAGGAATGCCACATACATTATAAAGCCACCAATTTAGGTCTGATCAAACTGGCCACTACCATTCTCTTCTTCTTCTGGAATCAGTCTCACTCAAAAACCAGCAGCTAGCCTTGGTGAAAAGAGCTCTTAGCTTGTTTGCCCGGCCATCGCCTGCGTCCACCCGTCGCCATGGTTTTCTCGTCGCTCCCGATCTTCCTAGACCCTCCGAATTGGGGCCAGGTAAGGAAATTTATCACCACGACTACTAGTTCCTTCCGTTCCATCAGGATTTCAATGTGAACTGATATGCAGTATTGGCTGATCTGTTCTTCCATTTTTTCATTGCAAATGATGATGATTTTGTTAACCGGCCATCGATCACTTTGTTCTTGAATAAAGGAAACTCGATCTGAGCATTTTCATGAATATACCATGCATTAAAAGTTCAGCCATGATTAATCCCCCTTCGGTTTGCTCTACAGATGCAGATGCAGCAACAGCAGCAGCCACTTCAGTGTCTCCTCGGCGGTGGTGGCGGTGGTGGAAGCGACCACCACCACCTGACGATGCCTCCGCCCTCATCAGGCCTTGCCCCGCTTCCTGACGGCTCCGCCGGCACGGCCCCTGCGGGCGGCGTGTCGTCCACCTCGCTGCACCAGGTCGCTGGGGCGCAGCCGCGGCCGGTCGCGTCGATGCCGGAGCGCGCCCGGCTGGCGCGCGTGCCGCTCCCTGAGCCCGGCACGCTCCGGTGCCCGCGCTGCGACTCCACCAACACCAAGTTCTGCTACTTCAACAACTACTCGCTCTCGCAGCCGCGCCACTTCTGCAAGGCGTGCCGCCGCTACTGGACGCGCGGCGGCGCGCTCCGCAACGTGCCCGTCGGCGGCGGGTGCCGCCGCAACACCAGGCGCCCCAGCAAGAAGTCGTCGTCCCGCCAGGGCGGCGCGGCCGCGGGCGCCACAGCAGCATCGTCTTCGTCCTCCACCACCTCCAACTCGGCCACGGCCACCACCACCACCACCACGGCAGCCGAAGCCCTCGCCAGCATGCAGGCCCAGCTGCCCCACCTCGGCCTTCCCCCAGCCGCGGCCGCCGCCGCGCTGGAGGCCTCGCTGGAGGGGTACCACCACTACCTGCCGCTCCAGATGCAGCCGCAGTTCCTGCAGCAAGGCCTGCACGGGTACCACTTCGCCGACGGCGATGGCGGCGTCTTTGCCGACGGGTTCCCTAGGGGCGTCGCGTCGGGACTGCTGGCGCAGCTCGCCGCGGTCAAGATGACGGAGCACAACAGCGGCGGTGCTGTCATCGCAGCGCATGAGCAGTCGTACTGGCCTGGCAGCGGTGGCAACGGGTGGCCGTCGGAGTTCCTGTCTGGATTCAGTTCGTCGTCCTCGGGGAATGTTTTGTGATCACGGTTGCTTGCGACCGTCATGGATGCATGGGCCGTGCATGGATGCCGCTAAAGCAATGCCTGAATTAGTCTAGGGTTTATGCGGTTTGGAGACTTAATCCGAGTTGCATTGTGTTCTTCAATTAGGATGGTGATCATGTATTGGGGTTTAACATGCTCCTCTCTCCCCTTCTCTTCTTTAAGATTTTAAAGATGGTTGCTGCATCTTGCACGTAGTGGGTAGTGCATGTGTTAAGAGAGTGTTATGTGTTTAGTTACTTAAATATACTGTTTAATTACAAGGGAACTTGGTACATGTTGTATCAGTTTGAAATTTCGTATGTGTGTTTCTTAATGTTTTCTGGTTTCATGGATATGTACTGTGGAACAATTAAGGCGTGTGCTGCATGAATGGATATGTCCTGGTTCTCGTATTAGAAAATGTGATATGTTTGCGCTTGAGACGAGGGACCTCAACTTCGATGAAAAAATTTGATTTTTTGTTAAGATTGGCTTTGTTATTGGAAAACTAGGCCTACTGCAAGTTTACAGTTGGTTTGAGTATTAGTAAGTTAAATAAAGTTCTTAGGCTGCTAGCAGCGGGGAACTGTATCCATTCCGCTACGCCACATACAGCGGCTGCGGCCGAAGCTGCTGCCCGCACCGGGGTCCGGTAGCGGCCCTGGAAAATCCAGGCCGGTACCGCGTCCCTCTATTTTCAGCGAGCTCCGGTTGAGCAGAGAACGGAAAAAAAAAGAGAAGGAAAAAATGGAAAGGAAAAAAAGAAAGAGGGAGGGAAAAGAGAGAAAGGAAAAAGAAAAAAAAAAGAAGAGAGGGAAAAGGAGAAAAGAGAAAACAAAGAAAAAAGGAAATTAAAAATAAATTTGATGTTTTTATAAGTTGTAAATATAATATTATAAATATACACGTATTTATATGAAATAATATAAATATGAGTTAGTTGTGTTATGTAATATAAAATATATGATAGTTGATATAGAGTTTTGATTTAGAGGTTCACGAGTGGTGCGAAATGAACTGTAAAGCTGAGAATCTTTTAGAGTTAACTGTAAAAGGGCAAGAATATTCTTTTAGAGATCAGATATAGAGGTGCACGAGTGCGAGCAGTCTTAGAGCCGACTCTTCTCGAGCTAAACTTGCTATGCCTCTTTAGGCTATAACTAAATATTTCCAAATTTTACTTTGATGATCTAATAAGCTGAGCTGCGACCTCAGAGTTATCAGCAAAGAAACAAATCTTTGGTTTCCTTGGAATCCTGCACTACCATTCTTAAGTTTGAATATATTGTCTGTATATCATTATCCGTCCTCTACAACAAATATTACCACCAGTAGTGCAGCTCCTTTTATTATCTGGCTGTGTTGTGTACTCTCTCCGTTTCGAATTATTATTCAACGTTGATTAGCTCAACTTTTGAAGTAACCAACGTCAAATAATTCGAAATGGAGGGAGTAATGTGTTATGGTAATCTCTAACGAGTTGCTGTTACCTACATATTACTATCTGCAGGTACTATAAAGCACTCGATCAACCACATGATTAGGAGCTAATGTTTGCTCCTAATAAGATCCCAATAGACTATGATCCCTCACTTGTTAGCTCCTCGTGATCTTCGCTGCTTAATTTTATATACATGTACCCTTCGATCCTTTCTCGATGTTGATGATGACTGTACATGATCTCATCAATCTGCTGATCAGATTAAACAATTCGTCACTACACAGTTAGAGAGAGAGACGATGACGTGTACAGACGATAGGAAAGCTAGAAAGAGAGAGAACGAGACATGGATGCACTTTCTATGTGGCGAATGTGCTGCCAAGATCTGCATGTCTCCTTCAGATAATGCTGCTAGTACGTTAATCACGATATGTTTATGCATACGCTACGTACTTCTGTTGGTGAGATCTAGCTAGCAAGAACCGTTCATTTTTTTATGCATGCATGCAGCATCTAGAATATGTAAGAAACAGCAAGTACACTAGTAGTCTAAAAGCAGTCAATGTCAGTGCTCGAAGCAGGCGACGAACAGATCGGCCATCGAAACTTCAAAAGAAGACGCATAAATATATATATATATATTAAAAAAATTTAAGACCGTCATGCATGGCAGGTCGAGGAGCCGACATGAAATTCCGGGCACTTGATGAGCAGAGGTCGTCATGAAGAATATTTTGCTTTCCGATCGTATCAGCAAATGATTATGGCTTCGATCGATCGGACCAGTCGAATCAGGCATGCAGCTAGCTAGCAGTCACTGACGGATGTGTACTGGACTGCACCTTAATCGGTGTTGCAAAGGTGTAGGCAGCGGAGACAGGCAGAGATGTCTTAACAGAATCATCACTACTTACTTGGAGAACCATACTCCATACCTGGTAGGAGTACATGCAAAGTGTTACAAAAAAAACATTTGAACTGTAACATGAACATCATTGATTCAGTTCAGCTTTAAGCTATATGTACGAGAGACGTGAAACTCTACTATATATTATGTGCGTTTCAGATCATATTCAGAACAGAGACTACTGGTAGGTATGTATCATTGTTGCCCTTATAGTAGCTGTGGCAAGTCCACTGGAAATGTGATCAATTGGATGACATAATAAATAACTAGAATTAACTAGGCCTATCATAATGTGTGGTGAATGATGCAGTTGCAGTCACCATCTGAGGGAATCTGGGGTTCTTTGAGAGATCTGCTTTTGCTAATGCTAACTCCAATGTAGTCCTACCACCTCCTCTCTCTCTCTCTACCCTCCTCAGGTGATGAGGGAGAAGGGAATAAAGCGGCTTGCCCGGCCTCCTCCAGCCTATGCAGAAATATCACATCAAAGAAAGAGAAAGAGATCAGCTAGCCCTACTGTCTAGCCTACACAAATCACACACGGTCATGGCATCTTGCCTTCCTTGGAGCAAGGGAGGTGAGCGAGTGAGCAGCAGCAGCACCAGCACTCAGCTGATGTGTTGGAAAAGACAATACAAAAGCTGTAGGCTGGAAGTTTGCTAACTCTGGTGCACATGCTTTTGCCTTGGGTGTTTGCAGTGCTGCTAGGTTTGTGTCACCAAGCATGGAGGACACTGTTGAGCAATTGAATTCAGGACTTTGACCTAGTGCAGGAAATTCAAGTAAATTTGACTCGAACTAGTTCACTTTCGGACAGGATCTTGGAATTAAACGCATCTGTAAGATAAACTGATCTACCATTGCCAATTTGATCTTCGTAGCCTCTTGTTCGAGGCACACCGATCTTCCTTTACTACATAATACTCTCTCCATTTCAAATTATTTGACACTGGCTAGTTGTCGAGACTAAATGGAAGCCAATGCAGCAGGTAGGGCTATTGGTTGATGTATCACGGACTCCGATGCATACCGGCCGACGACTGCGGTTGTCAGACAGGGAGATGCCCGCTCCCGACAAAACAAAAAGTGTAACCAAACAATTCCATTCTTTTTTTTTTAATTTCTTCTTCCTCCTCGTCTCTTTCATGTGCTCCATGTATGGATCTGAGATAGGAGATCTGGTCCAGTGATCCAGTCCTGTAAAGCAGAGCAGCAGCAACAGCAGCAGCAGCTTCAGCTTCAAGTTTCGCATCCGGTTCAGATGGTGTCATGTGACAGCCTATGCTCGACGTCTTTGCGCGCGTGTTTGCTTGTGTCAGGAATTCAGTGTGACAAGTAGAGATCTAGGGGGTAGCAGTACTTTTGACCCAGCATGGATGGACTCTACCAGAGATTCCTTGGAAACGTCATAGACTGGGAAATGTTTGCGAGGATTTCTTTGACACTCGAATAATTCACAAGAATGTTGTTGAAGAAAATTGTTCAATTCTTGAGTGGATCGAGAAACATTCAAATTGTTCCATTCTTATGTGAATAGAGAAGCATTCTTCCAGTGTACCAAGTAGGCCATGTCATGAAATCCTGCTTATATTTTGCAACTAGCACTGCCAGTGACGAAACCATAGATCAATTCCCAAACTTCAACAAGCAACAGTTGCAGTAGCAAGCAGTAGCACTCACTGATCACATCTGCCACCAGTGCTTATCTTTCATAAAAGTTATCAAAGTAAAAACGTACATACAGCTTTGGATTATGTGGCTACATGACATTTGGAGCTACTGGTTTAATAAACTGTACACATCTAAACGTTCTGGACTGCTTTACAAACCTAGAAACAGATGAAGTGATGAGACAAAGGAAGAAGGCCGATGGATCATAGCCGATTTGAATGTTACACCTGATAGTAGGACCTTGTCAAATCCACATGAAAAAAATAATGGAGACGGAAGTAGAGTGATACGGTAATATTGCGATGATGCTGTATCGATATCAAAATCATGTTCATTCCACCACAGGGAATATGTGCGAAGGACTGTCCAATGGTTCAGGGATAGCAGCCTCTTGGACCTGTTCAGGGGACTGAAAGAGAGCCTGTGCAGAGGCCTGCATCTGGGCTTCCTGTTCCTCCTGCTGCTGAACCAAGAATCTGCTCATTCGCTCGAGTAGCTGCACTGCCTTCCTCTTTCCCCTTTCCGTACCGTTTAGTGCTAGCTCCCGTAATGGGACCATTATTCCGCACTCCTGTGAACGAGCCAAATGTACAAGCTGCTTATCACCACTACAAAGCTGCAACATCACAGCTGCAGCATTCTCTCTATTTCTCGGCGTACTGCTTCTGATCATCTCCACAAGCACTGGGATAGGCTCTGCTGCCCCAATTGCTGCCTTCCCCTCAGGGTGGCTGGACAATATTGACAGTATTGCCATAGCCTCGTCCATGAGAGCTCCAGTGCGGTTTGTCACCAGCCCCATAATGATTGGTACAAGGCCAGCTCGTATAGCCCGACCTTTGTTCCCTTGGTAAATACACAAATTGAATAGAGCTGCTGCTGCATCCTTTTTCCCACGCTGGCTGCCCTCACTTAACAAAACTACAAGGGCTGGGATAGCCCCTGTTCCCCCAATTATTACTTTGTATTCATCGATCACTGAGAGGCTAAAAAGCGTAGCTGCAGCATTCTCACGTGCCACCATGCTGCCATTCTTGAGGACATAAACTACGCTCGGTACAGCACCAGAGGATATGATGCTAGCCTTATTATCCTCATGTATGGAAAGGTTCAGAAGTGCAGTAACAGCATGCTCTTGAGTCCGAAGGTCAGATGACGACAGCAGACTCAGTAACAAGGGTATAGCACCAGCCTCAGCAATGCAGATCCTGTTGTTTGCATTCCGTTTTGCTAGGAGGCGAAGCTCTGCAGCAGCTGACCTCTGCTCCTCAGGATCCGGAGAGCATAACTTGGACAAAAGAGCATCAATGTTAGCACGTTCACTTGAAGAGCATGCAGATGTAGGCTTGTTAGGCTGCAACGAGCGCTTGGGTGGCTCAATCCCATTGGCTTCACACCATTGGGCAATAAGACTTCTAAGAATGTAGTTTGGTGTCAAAGTTGTGTTTGCCATCCTCTGTTGCGTAGTTGGACAAGTGTGATGCCCAGAAGCAAGCCATTTCTCTATGCACATCCGCTCATATGTCTGCAAAATGCGAAAATTGGAATATCAGAATGTGCATTGAATTTGGATTGTACTTAATATGAAAGAATTAAATTAGATATAGCCACCTGGCCTGTAGCAACAATAACAGGATCTTTCATCAGCTCAAGAGAAATTGGACACCGGAACTCATTAGGGATGGTTACAGGTCTCTGGTCCCTGTTGGAATCCATTAAATTCAAACCTATACGCGGGCCCATCTCAGGGTTCTGAGTTTGCACGAAGTCCTTGATTTTCTTCAGTAGCATTGACATTTTCTCAATGTGTTCTCCTGGGTCCTGACCACCGCCAGAAGCTACCATCTCATGCAAAGCAAGAGATTCTTGTGTAAGATCGGTGATGGTCATCAAGTGTAACTTTTCTGACAATCTTTCAAGGATAGCTGGTTCAGCACTGGGGTCGCAGCTCTTGTTATACAGGGACAGTAGGTCATTGTAGAACTCATCATCAGGCATATCGACCCGTCCTTTTGCTCTTTTAAGCTGTGCATGCACTAACTCAACCTGGAGAGTATTTTTTCTAAGTATCTGTTGGATTTAAGTTCTCAATAACAATAGAAATGGTTCTTTTCAGTTGTGCTACTCCCAGCGTCAGATATTTTGAAACGGAGGGAGTATTAATGTTACCTGTTCTCTAACTTCATCTGATATATCCAATTTATTGTATGGAAAATCACACAAAGCTTGCTCCAGCTGAGCAATTACGTCTTGAAACATCTTCATAACATTATCCCTCTCAAGAACCTTCAAAGCACACATCAAAACATAACTGAAAGATTTAACCAATTCACTGGTTGGAATTGGGAAGGCAACAGCAGAAGAGTATGTGGTGGTCTGAAAAGCATGCATGCTCTTGAGAAAATGAACTACACAATTGTGCCAGGTTATTTCGAGGTCAACAAAAACTCAATATTAGTAACAAAATCACAAACATCAACAGGTACTGTACACAAACATCAACAGGTACTGTGAACAATTGTTTCAAGTTGTTAGATGAACCATTCAAGGAATTACTTGCTCAACCTCCATAAGCAGATAGACTAAATTGTCTTCTCAACGTGCTTCTAATATTCACTGAATATATATAATCTAAAGCAACAGTGCACAGTGTAGTCAGGAAACCATCTTTTTCAAATTCAAAGTAAACGGGGAGAATCCTAAGAAGGTTTAATAAGGAAAAGAAAGGCGGGCCTGGTGCAGTGGTACAATCTCTCTACTTGTGTTCTGACTTCTGAAAGTCCTAGGTTCGAATCAGCCTCCTTGCAAAATAAGCAAGGGGAAGGTTGCCTACAAATTTCCTTCCCCAGACCCCACAATGTGGGAGCTTTCAGCACTGGGTACACCCTTTAAGGTTTAATAAGGAAAATAAATATGTCAATACTTGCTTAGAAGAAATCGTGATGAAAATTGATAGTCAACAAAGGAAAACAAATCCCTATGCTGCATCAGGCAAACCATAAGACTCAGCCATAAAGAAGATTCACTAGTCTTGACCCCAGGTCGGCAGCATACGCTCCACATATGCCATGAGACCAAAGATAATGGATCTAACAGGGAGTCGGCAACCAGAGGCAAGATATTTTGCATCAGATTAATTATTTACTGTATTTCTATCAATAGTGAAACCTAGCTATTGAGCTTAGAAGGAAATTCTAATCCTTTCTGGCACTGTTTGGCTACTAGACAGAAAAATCATGGCACCTACTATGCACCATAGCTACTTAAAAATAGTAGAAATGCCTCTTTGGATATTTGTACAGTTGCTATAGAATGAAACACTTCAAGAACACACATTACTCTCTCCATTTTTAAATTGCCGCCATTAGGACAACAATTTGAGTTCAAAAATAAACTATAGTTGTCCTAATGAGAACAATTTAAGAACAAAGGGAGTATGCTTTAAGGAACATAATGCTCTATGACTTCAATTATGCTCTATTTTGCAGAGCTGGAGATCTAAGATCCATGCTGGATTTAGGATTTTTATGTTCCAATAGAGCTACATAAAGACTTTCTAGGTATAGTCGGTCCCAAGCCTGTGTAAAGGAGGAGGGTTGTGAAAGGCTTGGCGAGCCAGCATCAAAACCAGCTATTCCTATCTAGCCTACCTCAACGCTTGAGACAAAGGCTTTGTTGTTGTTGTTGTTGTTGTTGTTTGTAGAGCTACATAAATACTTGTTTTATTTTGATATAAGAACAACATTCCGAGTTCCATGCAGGATTTAAAGTTCTTATGATAAAATACAGCTACTTAAATATTTCTTTTATCTTCACTACTATAAACATTTCAGTTGGTGGTGATGGTGTGGCTGCCGTATAGCAATATCAACAGTTGGATTTTAAATGAAGGTGTGGGATGCTTGCTCACGGGTTAGAGATACCACTTGGCCCTTGAAGTGATAACTTATTTACCCACATTGCCACTGACACTCCTGTTCTTGCCTGGTTCATCCTTCAACCATGCAAGGCTGCTTCGCCTTCTAGCCAGCAGTTGTCGGATGGGGTTTGCGCCAAACTTCATCGACTCGTCTCAAATCTACTAGCATATCATCTCTGCATCTATCTTCCTTGTAGTCCCACACCAAGCCCCCTTGAAACTTTGAAGTCCGTATGTATGTACGGCCTGCGACTGCCCCCTCAGATCTGCGTCTCAATATGCTGGTCAGAGACTTCTTCTCTACGGTCTACGCTGCGAACTTGAATACCACGAGCTGGCAATATGTGGGCTTTACTAGCTACACACCACCACCTCAATTTTCTTGAAGCTGGAGAGAGCCATATTTTTCTGTTCTTGTGCGACAACAATTGCCGACTTCGTTGTCTTCTGTAAAAGAATATGTTGTCAAAAACGGTTTCTCCCGATGCTTTAAGTAAGGTGGAGGTTATGCCCTTAAATTTCCTCCTAGCCATCAACTCTGCAATGGTGAAATTGGTGGCCAGCATTGAGAGATGCCGTAGGAAATGGAGACAGACTCGATCAGTCCTTCCTTCAGCGAGCAGTTGGCTGGCTCATGTCGCAGAAGCTGCTCTTGGAAATGATATTGGTGCTGGATGCTGGCGGCAATGGCATCCATGTCATCCTTCACTGAAGCCCCATTCATGGAAGTTTTCGTCACCCAAACTGCCCCTCTAATTGGCTTTGTTAATTGATTTTCCTCACAGACAGTGTGGCAGCCAAACCATGCATCAACTGATGCATGACTAAGATTCATATGATAAGGCACGCATCAATTGTTGCAAAAAATTGTATTCTCAGCAACTGATAAGCCTGCTCCTTGCTTTCAAAGACTAGATGGGCGGATCAAAAGGCGAGAGAAGTCGAGAATACCGGTTTCAAACTTTGATATTCTGGATCGGCTGGGACTAGAAATGGCGTAGGTGTTCTAATAGATAAGAGTCTTAAGGATGGAGTAGTGGATGTTCGAAGACGAGGGGATAGGATCATCTTAATCAAGATAGTAATTGGGGACATTGTCTTGAACGTCATTAGTGCTTATGCCCCACAAGTTGGGCTCAACATGAGTGCTAAGACTCAATTTTGGGAGGATTTGGAGGATATGGTTAGTAGTGTACCGATAACCGAG
Source organism: Neostapfia colusana (assembly GCA_030760725.1). Classification (NCBI taxonomy): domain Eukaryota; kingdom Viridiplantae; phylum Streptophyta; class Magnoliopsida; order Poales; family Poaceae; genus Neostapfia; species Neostapfia colusana. Next base: position 380,248 of record JASWHV010000010.1, on the reverse strand, counting down.
AAACTCCTCATAGGAGGAGATCTCAATGGTCATGTGGGTGCAACTAATCTAGAATTTGAGGGAATACATGGAGGCTTTGGATGCGGCAATAGAAATCAAGAGGGTAAGGACATCCTAGACTTTGTCGTAGCCTATGATCTGTTGGTAGCTAACACCCTCTTTAGGAAGAGGCAATCTCATCTAGTGACCTTTAGTAGTGCCTAACACTCTAGCCAGATTGACTTTGTCCTCACTAGGAGAAGGGATAGACGAGAGTGTTTAGATTGTAAGGTGATCCCCGAGGAGTGTGTTGTGACACAACATAAGTTTGTGGTAGTTGGCTTTCGCTTCCATACATGTTCTTTGCGGGACAAAGGTGTCAAAATCACAAGAACAAAGTGGTAAAAGTTGAAAGGAGAATCACAAGAATCCTTTAAAAATAGGGTGATCACAGAAGGATCCTGGGCAGAAAATGAAAATGTAGATAGTATGTGGGTGAAGATGGCGACTTGCATTAGGAAGGTAGCTAGTGAGGTGTTCGGTGTGACAAAAGGAAGGAAACTTGTAGATAAAGACACTTCGTGGTGGAATGAGGATGTACAAAAAGCCATTAAGGAAAAGAAGGAGTGTTTCAAGAGTTGGTATAATGATAGAAGCGCAAGCAACATGTTTAAGTACAAAGAGGCCAAAAAAATGCAAGGCGGGCTGTGAGTAAGGTAAGAGGATAGGCCTATGATGAGTTATATGAGAGATTAGAGACAAAAAAGGTGAAAAGGACACATACAAGATAGCAAAAATCCGCGAGAGAAAGATGAGGGATTTCAATCAAGTTAAATGCATCAAAGATGAGACTGACCGCATTCTAGTGAAGGATGAAGAGATTAAGAATAGATGACGGGATTACTTTAATGGGCTATTCAATGATGGGAATGGGAGCACTATGGTTGAGTTGGATGACTCTTTGATGACTCCAACAGGCAGTTCGTGCGGAGGATACAAGAGTTTGAGGTTAAGGAGGCCTTAAAAAGGATGAAAGGAGGAAAGGCTCTCGGCCTTGATGATATCCCTATTGAGGTGTGGAGATGCCTTGGAGACGTGGCAATAGTATGGCTCACAAAACTATTCAACCATATTTTTCAGTCAAACAAGATGTCTGAAGAATGGAGGAAAAGTATATTAGTACCTATCTTCAAAAATAAAGGAGATATTCAAAGTTGTACTAATTATCGAGTGATTAAGCTTATGAGTCATACTATGAAGCTTTGGGAGAGAGTGATTGAACACCGCCTGAGGAAAGTGACCAATGTCACTAAAAACTAGTTTGGTTTTATGTCTGGGAGGTCTACAATGGAGGCGATTTTCTTGCTTTATCACCTTATGAAGAGATATAGGGAGCAGAAGAAGGACTTGCATATGGTGTTCATTGACTTGGAGAAGGCGTACGACAAGATACCAAGGTCAGTCATGTGGTGGGGACTAGAGAAACATAAAGTGACAACAAAGTACATTACCCTTATCAAGGATATGTACAATAATGTTAGGACAAGTGTGCGCGTAAGTGATAGTGAGACTGAAACATTTCCTATCATGGTAGAACTACATCAAGGATCAGCTTTGAGCCCATACATCTTTTCCTTGTTGATGGATGAGGTGTCAAAGGATATACAAGCGGATATCCCTTGGTGCATGCTCTTTGCCGATGATGTAGTGCTGCTAGATATAACTAGGGATGGTGTTGATAAGAAATTAGAGTTATGGAGACAAACCTTAGAGTCCAAGGGGTTTAGACTTAGTAGGACCAAGACCGAGTATATGAGGTGTGACTTTAGTGGTGTTGCTCGTGAAGAGGGAAATGTTAGTCTACAAGGACAAATAGTACCTAGAAGGGACTCTTTCCGATACTTAGAATCAATGTTACAAAGCAATGACGATATTGATGAGGATGTTTGCCACAGAATCAAGGTAGGGTGGATGAAATGGCGACAAGCCTCTAGAATCCTATGTGATAGGAAGGTCCCACAAAAGCTAAAAGGGAAGTTCTATAGGACGGTGATCAGATCCGCGATGCTTTATAGGGCGGAATGTTGGCCAATTAAACGGCAACATGTCCAACAAATGAGTGTCGCAGAGATGCGCATGCTACGGTGGATGTGCGAGCACGCGAGAAGAGACCAAATAAGGAATGAGGCGATTCGTGATAAGGTAGGGGTGGCGCCGATTGAAGAGAAGTTAGTCCAACATCGACTTAGGTGGTTTGGACATATCCAGCGGAGGCCTCCAGAAGCACCGGTTAACAGTGAGATTTTAAGAGGTAGAGAAAATATTAAGAGGGGTAGAGGACGACCAAGGTTGACCTGGGAGGAGGCGGTAAAACGAGATTTGAGAGATTGAATGTATCCAGAGACTTAGCCCATGATAGGACCGCATGGAAAGTAGCAATTCATGTGCCAGAACCTTAGTCTTGTTTCTTTTTCTTTTTTTTTTTCTTTCTTTTTTTTTTCTTCTTTTTTTTTCTTTTTTTTTCTTTTTCTTTTCTTTTCTTTTTTCTTTTTTTCTTTTCCTTTTTTCTTGTTCTTATATCTATTCCTCTCTTTTACTTCATTGATATTGGGTTTCATGTCTAGCCGACCCCAACATGCTTGGGATAAAGGCTTGGTTATTGTTGTAGTTTGTGCCATAAAGAATGAAAATATATGCAATGTGAATGGCCCCAACTTTTTTGCTCATATACTCATAGATATAGTAATAGTTTAGAAGGGGTGAACTGGTTTCTAGCTAACTGAATTTACATTGTTCAAACGGGGTTCTAATTATTTCATTCAACCCAGATTAGCTATTTTTTGGAGGAACCATGTATGTCCTAGCAATCTTATTTAGCAAATATACATGTATTAAAGAATGCAAAAGATTGGCTTTGGAAATTTCCATAGCAAGGCATGGGCATTTCAGCTAGTTTTGACATAAGAACGACAAGACTCAACCAAACACTCATGATCCGCGCACAGCATCTTTGTGATTTTTTGGAGCTAGGGGGGATCAGCTGGAGCTCAGCCAAAAGGGTCTATTTGTGCACAAAATTAGAACTGGTCTGAGAGTCTTAAAGTTTGGTACAAAGAACAGGTAAGGACTACAACTTTAGCATAACACGTAATTAATGATGTAAATATTTGCATATATAATAAATAAATACACTATTAAATTTCTCAATCCCAAAAGATCACGTATTTGACCAAAATGAAAATTTTAAAAGCTTGATCACTATCAAAGCTATACTTAAAAAGGTTTTATATAAAAAAGAGGTCATATAATTCAGCTAGTCCATATTCAACACCACTAGAGTTTTTCCATGGAACAACAAATGGTTTAACATAAGGAACTAATACTGACATGTCTAAGACATGGACTGTCAATATTTCAATGAGCAACTAACAACGAAATTTGACCAGAAAAAAGGGAGGAATCAGTCCACGCGTCTGTGTCACAGAACAGAGACACACAACCTGTTACAGAATCCATGACGAGTTCACCTCATGCTAACGAAGAATGACTTCTCAAGGCGACAATTTTGACAATACCAAATTTCTAACTAACTGACCGAAGTGTGACGATACAATTTGCTCATGAACAAGAGATAACAACAACGATCAGAAGACTAAATATGAACACTATCTGCAAGTTAACAATAGTGATGAGTGATCCCCGAAACAGAGCATAAAAGCTACAACTTTCCTTCCTCAATAAAAACTGTGTATAAAGCATGAACAATTAAGCACATATGATAAGCTACATAATCGACACACCAGACAAACCTAAAAGCTCTACTAATTTCGATACTAACAGAGAATATAGCCCAAATTGCAATCTCAAATTCCTTTTTGGAAATAACAGTTCGTTCGAACTATACGCTAGGTGGCACATCTGATGCAGCTGTGTGAATATAACCAAGAATACAAAGAGCATACATACTAAATGAGTAGGGCTTAGGTGCGCATATCTCACCCGATAACAGATCATACTACCGAACCAGACCTCCGTAATTGCTTCCAAAGGAATCCCAGCATCAAGAACCAAACAGAAGTCAAGAGACTCGATGATCCAGCTGTAAGCGCGTACCAGGAAGATCCTGCTCCCCTCGCGGCCGAGGCGGAGCAGCTGGAGCGCCTTCTCCAGCGCCTCGGCGAGCGGCGCCAGCGCGGCCTCCTCCTCCGCCCCGTCCGTCCCCGCCCGGCGCGCCTCCCGCAGCTCCTCGGTGAAGGGCCCGAGCAGCCGAACCCGGCGCGACAGCGCCAGCAGCTGGCGCCGGTACGCGTTCCGGAACTCCCATCCGCCCGACGCCGCGGCCTCCACCGCCGCCGCCGCCCTATCCTTCGCGCCTGCCGCCGCCGCCACCGGCGGCTGGTGCTCCCCGCCGCCGGCCATGGCGAAGGCGAGAAGAGCGGCCGCGTCGGCTCGGCAGTGGCAGGGACGGTAATTAGGGGCCAGAGTGTAATGGCCCTTGGCCGTCGGCTCGTCGGACCGGGCGTGAGCGCAGCAGCACGATGGTGGCGGTGGAGACCTCCGCGAGTTCTCCGGCCGCGACGAGGAAATCGGTAGGGGAAATATCTCCTTCTCTTCTCTTCTCTTCTCTTCTCTTCTGTTTCTGTTCGGTTCCGCCTCCCTCATTTACATACTCGGCCCAACACAGCCCAGGCCCACTCGACCCTGGCCCCACTCGTCAGCGCGCTGCTTATTTACATATCACACACGCCACCGACACTCACTCTCAACCCTAGCACTTCGACCCAGCCTTCCGCCGCACTCCACCGTCAGGCTCTCGTCCTCGGAGACTCCGCTGGCTCCACCGCCCTCAAGCGCTTAGGCTCCTGCCTCCCGCCGCCTTCTCCTCTCCGGGTCCCAGCTCCCGTAGCTCCTCCGCGCCGTCGTAAGCCTGCCGATCCTCCCGCGTTACATCTCCCCCCCCCTTCAGTCACGGCTTGTCCCCAAGCCGTTACTTCCGGGAATCTTTTGCAAAGCACATTCCAGTCCTCCCAGGTAGACATCTCTGAAGATGGCGTCTTCGAAGTGGCCCACACAACGCGTACTTGAGGTATTGCTCGGTTTCCTCGTTTCACCAAACGTCTGTCTATAATCTGTAGAGGTTGAAGCGGATCTGAGCTCAAATCCACTATCTTTGGTAGGTCAGTGAAGACTGGTGTGTAGTTGGGGGTAAAGGGCTTCAATTGAGATGTATGAAACACCGGATGAACCTGGGACGTCTCCGGCAACTTCAGTCGGTAAGCAGCTTTTCCGATTCTTTCAGTTATCTCGTATGGGCCGAAATACTTGTATGCTATCTTTGGATATGGCCGGTTGACCACAGACTGTTGAGCATAGGGCTGTAATTTCAGTAGCACCAGTTCACCCACCATGAATTCCCGGTCAATCCTATTCCGGTCTGCCTGCTGCTTCATTCTATTTTGTGCTCGAGCTAAATGTTGCTTTAATATTTGTATATGAGAAGAACGCTCGTCCAATACCTCCTGCGCTGTTTTATCTTCAACTTGTGGCACTGTTGGCATTGCTAATACATCTGGGTCGTATCCATACAGGGCCTTAAATGGAGAACAGCCCAAAGATGAATGATGAGATGTATTATACCAGTATTCAGCCAATGGTAACCAAGACTTCCACTTTTGAGGGCTATCATGAACAGCACAACGCAGATAAGTTTCCAAACACTGGTTGACCCTTTCCGATTGACTGTCAGTTTGTGGATGGTAGGCTGTACTCAACAATAGTTTCACTTTCATGCTCGTAAATAATTGCTTCCACATAGCACTAGTGAATATTCGATCACGATCAGATAGCATAGTCTTAGGAAGGCCATGTAGTTTGACTATGTTATCCAATAGAGCCAAGGCCACTTGAGCCGCAGTATATGGATGCTTGAGGGGTATGAAGTGACTATACTTAGAGAGTCTGTCCACCACCACCAGAATAGTATTGTAACCCTCAGACTTGGGAAGCCCCTCAATAAAATCCATAGTGATCTCTTGCCACACTCCTGCAGGAATAGGTAGTGGTTGCAACACCCCAGCAGGATGGCCCCTTTCCCCTTTTGCTTGTTGACAAATGAGGCACTGCTTGACAAAAGACTCCACATCAATCCTCTGACCCTTCCAATAAAACAACTTTTTCACTCTGTGATATGTAGCATGAATACCAGAATGCCCTCCCATAGCACTATCATGACAAGCTGCTATTAATTTTGTTCGCAATGCAGAATTCTCCCCAACCCAAATTAGGCCATCTTTGCGGATAATACCTTGGGAAAGGGAGAACCCATCTTCATTCGGACTCACCACAGCCAATTGAGCCATCAAGTTTTGAGCTTCTGTATCAGTTTCATAGGAATTTAGAACCTCTTGAACCCACATAGGTTTTACTTCATTGACTATCGTCATTTGCATCAGTGGACCAATTCTGGACAATGCATCTGCTGCCAAGTTTTCCTTTCCTTTCCTGTATACAATCCTAAAATTGAGCCCCATTAATTTCGCCATTGCCTTCTTTTGGAGATCGGAGTGCAACTGTTGATCTTCTAAAAAACTGAGACTCTTGTGGTCTGTCCTTATAATAAACTCAGCCCTTTGTAAATATTGTCTCCATCTATCCACCGCCAGAATTAGAGCCAAAAATTCCTTTTCATAGATAGACCACTGTTTGTGTTTTTCAGTTAAGGCTTTGCTCAAAAATGCAATAGGTTTTTCCTTCTGCATTAACACTGCTCCCACACCAACATCACTAGCATCAGTTTCTACCACAAAAACTTCTTGAAAATCTGGGAGTGCCAATACTGGTGTAGAAACCATGGCTGTTTTCAATGTGTTGAATGCTGATGCAGCTTCCTCATTCCACAAAAATACCTTTCTCTTTAGTACTTGTGTCAAGGGTCTTGCAATACAACCATATCCCCTGACAAATTTTCTATAGTACCCTGTTAGTCCCAAAAACGCCCTCAAATCTGTGAAATTATTTGGTGTAGGCCACCCTTCCATTACCTCCGTTTTCTTCGGGTCAGTTTTGACTCCTTGCCCCGAGATAATATGACCCAAATATTCTAATTCTCGTTGCATAAACTGACATTTAGATCTTTTGATGTAGAACTTGTGTTGCCTCAATGTGTCTAAAACTCTATGTAAATGGTCAATGTGACTGTCCAACGATTTGCTATAGATTAATATATCATCAATGAAGACCAAAACAAATTTCCTTAGAAAAGGTGCTAAAATAGAGTTCATAGCACATTGAAAAGATGCAGGCGCATTAGTAAGTCCGAAGGGCATCACCTTGAACTGGTAGTGGCCACAATGGGTCTTGAATGCCGTTTTATATTCCTCCCCTTCTTTCATACGAATTTGATGATATCCAGCTCGCATATCTAGACTTGAAAAATATTGTGTGCCTCCCAGTTCGTCCAAAATTTCATCAACCAGTGGCATAGGGAATCTGTTCTTTATTGTCAGATCATTCAACCTTCTATAATCGACGCAAAATCTCCATGAGCCATCCTTTTTTTGTACCAATAACACCGGAGAAGCAAAAGGGCTAACACTGTGCTCTATCAACCCAGCTTGCAACAATTCTGCCACTTGCCTTTCTATCTCATTCTTGTGGAGTGGAGAATATCTATAAGGGCGAGCATTAACCGGAACAGCACCTGGTGTAAGTGGTATCGCATGATCAAATGGTCTAGTAGGGGGCAACACCATAGGGTCTGAAAATACATCCTCATAATCATGCAATAGCTTCTGAACTCTAGAGTCCATCTGAATATTCTTCTCCGCATCCCTTTGATCCGAGGTACGCATCAATATTGCAAATGCCCATACATCATTCCCTACTACAAGTTTATCTAACTGTTGTACAGTTAATTCGCACAGTTCATGCTGCTGCAGAGGATGGTCTCCCTTTAGTCTCACCCACTTCCCTTTATGTAAAAACTCAAGGTGCTTGTTGTGCCAGTCACACTGCATCGGGCTATGCTTAGATAACCAATCAAAACCCAGAATTCCATCATAAGCCCCCAACTCTAGGATTTTCATATCTGACTGAAATGTTTGACCCCCACACCACCATTCTAGTTTCTCAATCATGTGATCACTGATCATCCTATCCCCACTTGCCACCTGCACCGTTACTGGAGTACACTTTTTTTCTGGGAGTCCCAATCTTTCTACAAAGGTTCTGTTAATAAAGGACTGTGAGCTTCCAGAATCCACCAATAATAAGAATACCTGGTTTTGGACTAAGGCTCTTAGTCTAATGCAATTAGTTCCCTGAGTACCAGCCACTGCATGAGAGGAAAGATGATAACATTCCTCCGTATCCCGATCCTCCTGATCCAGCTGAAATAATACCTCATCAGACAATGGTGCCTCTAATTCTTCTGCAGATAAGGTATTTAATTGCATTTGTCCACGCTTAGGGCAGCGAGATTGATGTCCCGGTTCAAATTTCTCCCCACATGTATAGCACAACCCATGTATTCTTCTATAATCCCTTAGCTGCCTCTCCTTGCTCAGTTCAGTCGATGGGGCCCCAAACCTCAGCTCATACTTCCCTTGCACTCCCTGCTTCATAGGGAATTGAGATCGAACACCTCTAAACTTGCTTCTTTCTTGAATATCTCTCTGCACTTTGGCTAAAGTTGCTGCTCTGGTTACTGACGTTGGTATTTGGGACCACACTGGCCCTTGCAATTCGATCTTAAGCCCTCTGATAAACTGCGTCACATAAAAGGTTTCATCCAATTCTGGATTATGCATTGAGGTTTGATATCTACCATTTTCAAACTCCATGATGTATTCATCAAGCCCCCCAGATTGCTTCAAATTCAGAAGATCATACATCGCTTGCGGATATTCATAAGCTCCGAATTTCTCTTTCACTGCATCCACAAATTTGCTCCATGAACTGAGCCCTTCAGTCAATTTATACACCTGCAACCACTTTGAGGCATTTCCTTCCATATGCATTGATGCTGCTCTAACCCAAAAGGATTCTGCTACATTATATATAGAAAAATAATCTTCGCACTTATCAATCCAAATGGTAGGATTTTCTCCAGAAAACTTCGGGAAGGATAATTTCATCAAACTCCTCTCATCTCCCTGTCTCTCCCTTTTTTGTTGACCCAAATCTCCCCTTACCTCTCTGGGTTGGCCACACCTCAACATGTGACTAGGTCCCTCCATCCATCTTCTGCCGAAGTCCTCCATCCGTTTAGTTTCCCTTCCTTCCCCAATACCACTGTCCTCCGTCCTCCGATCACTCTGGTTTCTACCTCCCTGTCCCCTATCCGGACTGGACCCTTGATCGTCCCCATACTGGTCCATCTCTTGCGCCATTTTCTCCAGGGCTAAAGCGGAAACACGTTTCTCTGTTTCTGCCATTTGCCTGAACAAGGCATCACGCTCCTTAGCCGCCTGCTCTGCGACTGATGCCGCTAGCGCCTGCTGTCCAACCAAGTCTCGCTGCACCTTATCCATTTTGTCAAGCCGCACCGAGATTTCCTCCAACACTCCAAACACCTTATCCCACCGATCCCCTTCTGCTCGAGACTTCTCCGCCATAGCATCCAGAATAAAACGGGTTTGAACAGAGGGTTTCGTCGTGGGAGCCGTGGTGGCTTTTCTGAAACCCTAATCCTCCAATCTCCGTCACCAACCTCACTCCGATCGTTCCCTTCCAGAAAAAAAAATTCGGCACGGATATAAGAGGTTAGGCTCTGATACCAGCTGTAATGGCCCTTGGCCGTCGGCTCGTCGGACCGGGCGTGAGCGCAGCAGCACGATGGTGGCGGTGGAGACCTCCGCGAGTTCTCCGGCCGCGACGAGGAAATCGGTAGGGGAAATATCTCCTTCTCTTCTCTTCTCTTCTCTTCTCTTCTGTTTCTGTTCGGTTCCGCCTCCCTCATTTACATACTCGGCCCAACACAGCCCAGGCCCACTCGACCCTGGCCCCACTCGTCAGCGCGCTGCTTATTTACATATCACACACGCCACCGACACTCACTCTCAACCCTAGCACTTCGACCCAGCCTTCCGCCGCACTCCACCGTCAGGCTCTCGTCCTCGGAGACTCCGCTGGCTCCACCGCCCTCAAGCGCTTAGGCTCCTGCCTCCCGCCGCCTTCTCCTCTCCGGGTCCCAGCTCCCGTAGCTCCTCCGCGCCGTCGTAAGCCTGCCGATCCTCCCGCGTTACACAGAGGCTGGGGCCGAGTTTCCGGCCGGGTGCCGGCGTGTTAACGGCGCGTGGGCCGTGGTGCGTGGGTTGGGTCGTTGCCCTCTCTTCCACGCGCGCCGCCGGCTGGTTGGGTTTGGTGCGGGTGGACCGGATGGCGGCCAACCGAACAAACCGGAGTTTACTGAGTGTGTGTTTGGCTGAGCTGTCTGTTTCTGAAAAATATGATTTTAGTTGTGAGTTGTGTAAAAACTGATGTTAGTTATAAGAAAGAAAATAATTTACACGTGTAATTAATGGTGGATGGATAGTTTTTTATAATAATTGGATGAAGAATATAGAAAATTAGAGGTGAAATTAGATTCTAATTTGTACTGGTAAAATCTACTACCTTTCAAAAAATTATTTCGTAGAAAATCAGTTTGCATGGGATTTGAAATTGAACCAAAAGACCTTAAGTGTGGGGGGATAAAACCTATGGTGAGCTAACTGAATCTCTAAAAGACAAATACTCTCTCCGTTTTGAATTAATTGACGTTTAGCATAGCTAATTTAGTTTAAATTAAACTAAAAATTTTGTCCTAAACGTCAATTAATTAAGAACGGAGGGAGTACTCGAGAGCAATAACAGCCGAGTATTATACATGTGCTTCTATATAAAACTATTAAAAACAATAATGCTTAGTTTGCTCAGCTGGATCATGAGCAACGATAATAACATCTACGTAGTAACAGAAACATCAAAATCCTCAGGCAACAACCATAATTAAACAATATCTGATTTTACAAGAGCTATAGTGTGAAACTCGGTCTCTAGTGTTAAAAAATTAGAAATTTTATGGTTTTGTTTAATCCATATTAAATCATAAAGCATGACTTGCAAATAAATCATGAACATGACGATCGATCTTATACTCTCAGTTTTAGCAATAGTAATACACAAAATTACTAAAGCTAAAATATGAGTTTTAGAAAAGTACCCATAGGCGGGACCAGTGCCGAAGGCGCTGGCGGTACCATTACCAACAGTCGACATGTTGGGCTGCTTGAAGTAGTGATCTCGTTTGGTGCAGGAAGATCGTCGAAGCAGTGTAGTCACGTTGCAGTGCAGATCACGTGCACGAACAACCGAAGTAGTCGTACACGAGCGTAAGGACACGAACGGAAGATCGAGCATTCACGTGAGGGCGTTCCCCAAATATTGTATTCGCTCTCTATCCCGCGGCAAGATCTCGAGACAGCGTCGATTTCGGAGGCCTACTCACTCTATTTTCTATGCGTGCAGAAAGCAGAGTCGGGATTGTTTGGAGACAGCGCAGCAGAGAACGTGTGGAGGAGCAAGAGAAAAGATTTGCTTCTTGTGTCTATCACATGAAGGGGTGGCCTCCTTATATAGGAGTCAAGAAATGAGAGAGAATGAATACCATCAATCCAAGTTATGACGTTTATCAATTCAGCGATTATGATTCAGCTATTAACACGCCCGTTACTAGTCATTATTTGGTGCGTCATGACTCAACCATTAACACGTTCGTTACTAGTCATTATTCGGTCCGTTATGACAGCCATTAACGTGTCCATTACTAGTCATTATTCGGCTGAATTGATCTTCAAAAACGTTAAGACATGGCGTCACACCAGCGCAATACTGTGTGATATGGTTTAACACGACACACGCGCGTGTGTCGGACAACATTTACCCTCTCACGCCTTCATAATAGATAGCCAATATTCCAATGTATAAATTGGTTTAATCCTCTCTCCTAATATTTCACATATGTCTTGGAATTAACTTAACTAAATTATTTAAATAAATGGGTTTTAGACCCAAATATCTAACATCTACTCTCAAACGTGAGACTGTTATCTTATTGTTAGGCCCTGTTTGATAAAAGCTTTTGCTTGTTAAGAAAACAACTTATTTAAAATGTTGATGAAAAGTCCTGACAAACATGGGCTTAGTCTTCAAGAGAACATCGAGAAAACATAAAAGATAGAAAGAGATGAGCAATCATAGCAATAAAACACTAGATTAGACTGATTTTGCGACGCTGTGTCCCCTTTTTGACGTGCCATCCACCACACTTGACTAGTTCATATAATCTACAGAAAAAGGGAAGATGTACTAGTTCCCAGGAAACAAAATTAACAGCAAAAAGTCAAAGTCGACTGCTGCCCAACTCTCCACGTACGCCTTTTGACCTTTACGCGATCGCATGTGCTTTCCCGCCCGCACCCCGTGTGGCCACCACACAAACTGACGGAAACACAAGACCAGATCCCATCTCGAAACCAAGTTCGTTTTCATCGAATCGCCTGCCGCCACACGAACCAAGGCGTGACTGCGTGCGCGGGTGGTGCACTTGATGGCCGGCGGCGTCGACGGCGGCCAGCTTCGGGACGTCACGAAGAGGTGGGCCGCCTCCTTCATGGCGCGGCTGTTCACCGGCGCTACAGCTGTGAGTGGTTCCACCTCCGTCCGCCGCCAGAACCAGCGCCGCTTTGATAGTTTCTTATTGCCTCCGCAAACCTATACAGCCTCGCCGAGGAGGACGTTGTCTTCGGCAGCGGTGGCAGCTCACTACAACAAATGATGAATAAGATACCGGTTAAAATAAAGGTGTCGGGACCGTCGCTTTTATTTCAACTATAAATATCGGTTATATAAAACCGATCCTTGGCGCAGCGGTAAAGCTGTTGCCTTGTGACCATGAGGTCACGGGTTCGAGTCCTGGAAACAGCCTCTTGCAGAAATGCAGGGAAAGGCTGCGTACAAAAGACCCAAATGGGTCGGACCCTTCCCCGGACCCTGCGCAAGCGGGAGCTACATGCACCGGGCTGCCCTTTTTTTTTATAAAACCGATCCTTATAGATTATATGTGTCAGCCAAAATGAGGTAACCGACCCACTTAATAAATGGGTCGGCCCAACCGACGCTTATAGTAGAGTGCCCGGCGCGGAAGCCCACATGAGATTTTAAAAGCGTCGATCAGTGTGTCGGTTTCCTAGTACTAGCCAACGCACATACATGAATTAAGGGTGTCGGTTATATTAGAACGGACACTCAGATTTGCGTTAAACGGGTTGAGGCACCTAGCCGTCCCACATAGTGGCATTAAATGGTTTGGTGCCCCTGGCCGACGCACATAGGTGCATTAAATGTGTCGGTGCAGCTGGCTGACCCATATACTGCATACATGGGTCGGTTTTAGTAAACTGACACTTCTACACTTTAAGTGCGACAGCCCCGACCCATTTATTACTTAAATGCGTCCGCAGAACTTCATCGGATAAGAGGGTCGGTGCACCGACTTTTTTAGTTTATGGGTGTCGGTTTCTTCTGCTAACCGACACTCATATGGCCGACACCTTTTTGCCTGTTTCTTGTAGTGGCTGCAGCTGCAACTCGCTTTATCGGAGCGTCAGCACGGAGGAGGAGGAGGACGACGACGGCGACACGGGACGGCTGGGCTCTGGGCTCGGGGAGGACGCCGACGACGAGTCGGAGGAGCAACTCCTTGCCGACGACGAGGTTGGAGGCCCCTGCAGGGCAGGACGCGCGTCTGAGCGCGGCCTCAGCAGCTACGGCGCCGGTGCGCACACGGCGAACACGGCGCGCGCACCCAGGCGACGGCCGGCGGCAGGCGACGACGGGTCACGCTCGGAGTACGCCACGACGGAGGCGGAGTCAGAGCCGCTGATGCTTCATCGACGCCGTGCGGCGGAACAGGTGAACGACGTGAAGGCTACGACCGATCACCCTTTCGGTGATGGTCGTCAGGGGAGGGAGTCGTCGTCGTCGTTGCTGCTCCTTTCTTCGTAGTCCTCCTCTAGCTAGCTGATTACCTGAAGAAGCCAAAGGATTCATCACTCCTAGCCGCGGTTGGTACCTGAAAAAAAAACAAAATCGGACAGGAGTTACCAACACGCGTAGTGTGCCAATTTTTACATGTTTGGGGGATGTAATAAGTGGGACAAACCAGGCCATATCAACTGCGTGTCTATGTATCTCCATACCCACTTACCCAAGTGAGAGCTGAATGGATGTCTAATTAATCAAGGGGCTATTGTGTTTATACCCTTGGTTGAAAGAACAATTATTTTATCCTCTAAAATTAGAGTTTGTGATTGTCGGTACCATCAATATCGGGTACCCCCGCGCACAGGAGAAAACTGCCTAAGGACCTCGCCCCCTCCGCAGGGGTGAGGTCCGAAGGCGCCACGTGTCCAGCAGGGCCGGGGCTCCCCTCTCCTCAGAGGAGAGCTCCGGGCCGCCACGTGGCCAGAGGAGCCGTACCTCGCCCCCTCCGCGGGGGCGAGCTCCGAAGGCGCCACGTGTCCAGTAGGGCCGGGGCTCCCCTCTCCTTAGAGGAGAGCTCCGGACCTGCCACGTGGCCAGAGGAGCCGGACCTCGCCCCCTCCGCAGGGGCGAGCTCCGAAGGCGCCATGTGTCCAGTAGGGCCGGGGCTCCCCTCTCCTGAGAGAAGAGCTTCGGGCTTGCCACGTGGCCAACAGAGCCGCGCTGCCCACCCCGGCTCAGTAGGCAGCAGGAGTAAAGGCACGCCATGCCTTGTCCGTACAAGACATTCAAGACCCGCACCTTCCCAAGACGCGTAGGCGCAGCGCACACCTATCAGAAGGCACTGTGACCAGTCACAGTCAAGATAGGCGCACCATGTCAGAGCTGTAGACCAATAAATACAGCGACAAGACATCCCCTGCCGCCCCTGCCATCATCAACCACTACGCCTAGCTTGCGGTGTAGGCAGGGCGGCAGGACGAAAACTAAGAAGCCATCGCCAGAAGACACCTACCAGCATTCACAACAAGATATGGTAGATGGCAGGAAATCACCCCGGGGCCACATGTCGGGCTCAGGGGCCCACCATGTAAGCCACCCGAGTCTTGAACTCTAAAAGGCTCGGGTAGGCAACGTTGCAAGTGGTTCGCCACCTTGCGGATTGGGCAGTTCGCCACCCAGCCAACTCATATTGCCACCAAGCTTAGAACTACGATTCTAAGCCCCGAGCAACACAACTCCCGTGGACGTAGGGTTTTACGCTCCGGCGGCCCGAACCACGTAAAAATCCTTGTGTCAATCCTCCTTCATCTAACGCGCGACCTTCCAAGAGAACTAGTCCCACCCCCGAAAAAGAACCTCCGCGGGCTGCTCCTAAGCAGGCCCGGGGGAAGTGTCGACGGCTACACTTCGACATTTGGCGCGCCAGGAAGGGGGCTTTTCTCTCTCGAGACGGGTCTGCGGCAACGAAGATGTCCAAGCTTCCTTCAACGGCTGGCTCTTCGCGCCATCATTTCCGGCGAACAACAACTCCAAGATCTGCTGCGGCGCAGAGTGCCACTCAAGCAAGTGCGCTAGCCACCGCACAAGTGCTCCTGGACAATCCGCCTGCTGAAGACGCTCCCCAGGGGGCCGCCCAGCAGTGGATCCGCGACGTCAACCACTTTGACGCTGCTACCATCGACCCTCCGCTGCGGCGGGGATGACACCCCGGTCAACCAGATGTGTAGCTGTCGTGCACACCTACGGTTGACAGGCAGATGGCAGACTCCCGTTCTACGAGGCTCCCAACGACGGACCTGAGGACGGAGCTGGAGCGACGTCTCTTGGAAGAAGACACTCGCGTGACCATCGAGCGGCAGCGGCAAAGGCGTCGCAACCACGAGGCCGACTACAGTATGTCGACTACCTCGACTCAGCCTGGGCCTCAGATGTTCGCCATGCGACCTCTGCCCCAGGCGTACGCCACGCATGTGACGCCCTCAATTCTGTAGAACACAGAACCAAGAACTGATGCGTATGTGTGCCTAGGATGTTCATCACACATACACATATATCCACAAACTGAATTCAGAATATATATATATATAACCACGAATAACAGAGTTTTTTTACAATGTCTCATGAGTCTTGGACTCATGCTAGCAACAGAAGTCTTATCTTAGCAGTGGAAGTCTAATCTTAGCAGTGGAAGTCTTTATTCTAACTAGTGCGGAAGCAAACTAAGCAGCAACATCGGCTCCATCTCTACTCCATCGCCACAGGCAAGGTTGAGGATAGATTACACGCCTAATACTCCACGTGATCTTCATAGTACTCCTCTCTTGTTGCTGATGATGAAGTAATAATGCAAGTTTGAGTACATGATTTACTCAGCAAGTGCGGGAAAATATGATATGTAGCTCACAGCAAGGAAGGTATAAAAGGCTCATTGCAGAAAGCAAAGTTTAGTTCTCAAAACACGATAAAAACAACAACTTAGCTTTAACTGAATGTAATCCCGATATTAACATACCTCCATTATGATTCATCCCTTTTCCATGTCTCAACCATACACTAATCTTTCTCAACTTTGCTCATGAATACCATCTCGTATTCACTACCATCTCATGAATACCATCTCGTATTCACTACCATCTCATGAATACCATCTCATATTCACTACCATTCTGTCTCATACCAAGACCCAATCTCGTTGCCATGACTCAACAGTCATGCAATAAATTGCATCACCAAGACTCAACGGTCTTGAAACCAATTTTATTACCCAGACTCAACAGTCCCAAAAACCAAACCATCCAAAAACCATAATCTCCCAATACCATCCCATCTAATCATGTGGGTTGTCCAGGCGCTCGTGACCGTAAGCTCGACTATCATGATAGTTTTAAAAACTCTGCAGAGTTTGTACCACTTTACCCACAAGTTTGTGATTTCGTCACCCGCCGGCGACTGCAGAATCTCCATTATACCAGTACACAACCGTCGGTGTATGGCCAAGAGATCACAAAATAGCCTTTGCAAAGGGGCTACTAGATGTATGGACTCACTAAGGTTTCACCGGCAGGCTAGAATCTTCAATTCTCCCACCCATGGGCCCCTCTTGTGCCATGCAGTTCACAGGGTAGTCCTCACTCGACTCCCATTCCCCGCGCCTTCCACGGTCCATAACAATCTTGTAACTTACCTAATTACTCAGCTAAGCCGCACCCATACTTGGCTTTGTGGTGGCACTGTTATCCTGGCATGGCTCGCATGAACCGGTCCTTAGATCTACGTCAAGTAACCACCATCTCACTCTACCTCATTCACGAACCCAGACTTGCCTAGATCTTCCTCCGATTCATGTTCATTAACATCGGTTCCTCATTAACATTATTCATACGAGTGCAGTTAGCTAGACACATCTATCTCCCTTCCCGTATCCCATGGACTCAGCGAAGCATAAAAACAAAAACCATACCCGTCTCATTAACTTTTCCGACGACAAGGGTGGTCAACAAAACTAGTAAATTCCTATGAAAGGGTTTTCCATCAATTTGACTCAAGCACACACACACCTTTTCGCAAACAAAACAATTTTTCAAAATATGGGATCAATATGGTCAAGGGGCACTTGCCTTGTTCTTGCGTTTCCTGTTGCTCAAATTCTTGCTGAAGTAGTTCGTCGTAGGTAGCTCCCTGAGCTTGTCCCTCTAATTACAATCACACACATACAAGATTCACAGCAATTAATATCATGTACAAACTCTACTTTAAGATGCAATGATGCATATGCATGTTAATCCTATGATGCAGTTTTTATTAGATCAGTTTGTATGTGTTCTTTCATATCTTGCATGGATTTTACGATGAACAGAGGTATAAAGATCAATTGTGGACGTGGCGATGCTCTCGTTACAAGATCTAGATCAAACCGATCAACACGTGATTTGTCCACTAAAAAGCTTCTATTCGAAGGGATCGAAGAACAGATGCAAAGAAAACGCGATGATGTCACATGGTGGTAATGGAGACCTACCTTGCTTCCTTCAAGTCCTTCCTCCAGAAAAAACAGATCGTCGGCTCTCCCTGGGCTCGTCGGCGATTTCTTTGGTGGTCAAACTCCGGTGAAGGGGTTTAGCTTGGCGAGTTTGGGGCTAGGGCTTCTAAGTTGTCAACTCTCGGGAGGTGGAAAAGAAGTTCGTGGTTGCGGCCAAAGGTTTTCGGTTCTATTTATAATCGGGAAGAGAAAAGTTCTAATCTGATCGGAATTCGAATAAGAGTTTTATTCAAATTATTTTTGGATCTTAACAACTCACCTCTAGTTGATTTCGTGCGGTAGCAACGTGGAATTCGTGTCGGTTTCCTCCTGTACCGGTATTCCCGTGCGTGCAGAAGCAAAAACCGCTTCAGAATCGCGTCCTTCCGCAATGATAATTTTATCTTCGCTCGTAATAATAATAATAAATCTCGCAGAGGAAAATTGAGCCAAAAGTAACCACCCAGAAATAAAATGTG
The DNA here is from genome assembly GCA_030760725.1 of Neostapfia colusana. NCBI lineage: Eukaryota > Viridiplantae > Streptophyta > Magnoliopsida > Poales > Poaceae > Neostapfia > Neostapfia colusana. The sequence continues at coordinate 361,747 of JASWHV010000010.1, read as the reverse complement.
CCGGTCAACAAGAAGGATCAATCAAACATAATCATTAGGAACCAACTATCCCCGTTAAAAACCATTGATGATTGCAGAACAGGCAGACAAACTCAGTAGAGACTAGAGACCGAAATTCTATTACAGGCTCATAGCTTCATATTTGGAGTTCAGACAAAACAACAAAGCAAACTACAGAGTCCAGTACGTACGAGGCACCTAAAAGCGACCTTCCTGATCAGCTCACCACTCGATTTGGGTTGAGATAATTCTAAGACTAAACCCTCTCGATCAGTAGATATTCCATGTCACCGACCACGGTCCCGACATACGTGAAGGGAGACCGGGGTCAAGCTACGGTACGGGGGAGAGAAAGAGGACCAACGATCAGGACAAGAGCGGAGTTACCAGCCGTGGGGGCGGCTAGTTGTAGTAGAGCTCGAGTCCCATGCCGTCGTGGATCTCGTAGTCCTTGAGGGTGATGTGGTCCTTGTAGATGTTGTACCACTTCTGGATGCGGATCTTCTCGGCCCGCGTCCCCGTCTGCGCCGCCACCAGCTTCTTGAGGTCGCCGATGGTGTCGTCCTCGTTGCACTTGATGCGCACCTTCTTCCCCAGACGGTCGTTCAGCACCACCTCGATCATCATCTTCTTCTTCCCCCTCTCCCTCGGATGAAACCCTAGGTCCCTCACCGAACGAGAGAGCACCTTTGAGGAGCCGGTTGTTGGGGAAAGCGGCTTCTGGGCAAGGGGAAGAAGGAAGCGCCGCCCTCTCGTCTCGACGGAAACGGACGGCTGCGGTTCGCCGTTTCTGTGCACCGTTTATCCGCGGATTCACGGTCTGGATTGCACAGCACGTCAGGCGACTTGGCCTCTTGATTGTTTGATATTTTCGACCGTTTAGCTAGCTGTATTATCCCTTCTCTTTCTAATTATCGTCCAACAAAAATGACCCTCTTTCCCTCTCTCCTTGTTTACTCTCTTTGTTCTGAATTGAACTAAATTTTTTATCCTAAACACAATTTATTCTCTTTATTTTGAATTGAACTAAATTTTCTATCCTAACACAATTTATTTCAGAACGGAGGGAGTAACATCACATAGCAATTCAAGGCCATGCACAATCTGTTCAAAAAAAAGGCCATGCACAACGGGATGAAACATTTGCTCGAACAGACAGTTAAAAAAAGGCCAACATTTGCCAAAAAGCATCAGCCGAGAAGGTATCCCTCGCTTAAGATTCCTGATAATGAAATCCTCAGTTAACAATCTTCATTTAAGAAGTGTTTGCCTCCTTTTTCAGAAGCGTCTTTGCTCGACACATTTTGATGCAATTACGCAATCAATCTCCTCGTCTCTTCCCCGATGATCCTAAGAAGAATTCTTACCAACGTTTTTCAAGACATTTTCCATCTGTTGAAGGCATTATGTTTGATCCAGAGGATGAACCCTCCTCCCTCCCTGTTTCCCGTGTTCAGAATTGCTATTCCATTCCATGCTCCTTGGTGTCGGGATACAATGATAACATCCTATAACCAGGGCAAACCACGGTTCAAGAGAGGCCATATAAATTTGCCATCAAAAACGTCACTATGGAATTATTCAACAAACCAAGTTTCATCCAAATAAATCATAAACAGGTAATACCGACACTAAATCTGACCTCCCACTATAAGAGAGATACAAATGATGTGATACGAAGTGATCAGCAAACACGTTGCTGCAAAGTCAGTTTATTGATTTCCTGACTCCTGAACATCTGTCGCAGTGAAAGTTAGCTTAATACTTTAAACATGATGAGCCATATGTCACAAGGAAACTATATACAGAGGTTGAGGAGATTGATGGATTGGGACTTCTTGTCTGGCTGCATCCTGTTTGCTTAGGGTGTGGATTCTTCAAGTAAGTTGATCTGCACCATGCCTGGAAGGATGGTGTCCCTCTATCGAAGATATTAAGTTGTTTATTATTTGTTTCCAAATCTGCCATGCGCCAATGATGATCTCCATGAGGAAGGGGCGCTGGGCTTGTTGCCTGGCCACACCACCATCACTGAGTAGAAATCACCATTAAGGTTTCAGGAAGGGGTGCTGGGCTTCTTGTCATCAAGGTCATACATTTAAGAATGGAGTAGAAGACTATAATCTTGAATATGGGATGCTCAAAGTATTGATTAAGCTCTCATACGATTTTTTCCATGATCAGGAACCACCTGCCCAGCTAGAACCTCAAATGGTCACAAAGCCCACAAGAAGTAGCCAGAGGATGCAGAAGCCGCACATTAATTCAGAACGGAGGGAGTATTATCTAAGCTCCAGATTTCATTACGGGCAAGAATCAGCAGAGAGCGCCATGTCAGTTATCCAGTGACGAGCAGATGTAGCAAGTTTAACGGATGGAACTAGCAAGAGTCAAAATTGTAACCATTCTAAACCACAGGTAGGTCAACCAGATCCATCATTTCAGAAACAGATCAAGTAACTAGGTTTCTTTGCATCAGCAAGCCAAAACAGGAAGGCGAGAATACAGAAAGGGCGCCAGGAAACTTGAAAGGAAGGGTCTCGTTCATCTCCAGATCTCTAATTCAGAAACGGAAGGATTAAGCAAACCTAGCCAACACAAGAACAACATACATCATTCGAAAAGGTCTGATCTGGTCCGGTCCGGTGTGAGGAAGGAAGGGAGGAAGGAAGGAAGGAGGAGATCAGGTGGACGCTGCGGCGGCGCGGGAGCGGTAGAGCTTGCCGAAGATGTGGAGCGCGGTGACGAACCCGATGAAGCAGAGCGACATGACGAGCACCATGGTGGGCGAGAGGCGCAGCCCCGGCGCCTCGTCGGTGTAGAAGCGGAGCATGTTGCTGCCGCCGCCGGAGAAGCCTCCCCCTCCGCCGGCGGCCGTGGCGCGGCGGCGGCGCATGCCGGCGGACGCGGCGGGGGTGCCGCGGGGGCCGACGGTGGAGGGGCGGCCGCCGGCGGCGCCGCCGCCGACGGAGGACTGGGACTGCGAGGAGGAGCGGGCCATGGGGTAGCTTTGGCTCGGTCGGGATCTGTTCTGTCCAAGTCGCGTGCGTGGCGTGCGGCAGCGTGCGCAGATAAAAATAAAAAGGGCAGGAAAGGAAGCGGTTGAGACGAGAGGACCGGGCCCACCAGTCAGTCACGCGTCGTACACTCCGCCGCCGAGCCGGACCACACCATTCTAGCATTTCTTCATTTTATCTTCCCTCGTAATAATAATAATAATAATAATAATAAATCTCGCAGAGGAAAATTGAGCCAAAAAATAACCACCCAGAAATAAAATGTGCCGGTCAATTTGATTCGAAGAGGAGCCGAGCCAGTCATCTTGCGTGTTTAACAACCTTCCCGGAAATTAAGCAATTTCATGTCGATCGATGACATGTGTATTCAGGTCGATTATATTAATATTGATCTTGTCAGGACGAGGATGAAGAAGAAGAAGAAGAAGGAGGACAATGGTTGGTGGCGTCGTCGTCAGCGGCGAGGAAGGCGAGGGAGGTGACGACGTCGGCCATGACGGGACGGAGGGCGTGGTGTTCCTGCAGGCACATGACGGCCACCCCCACCGCCTGGTTGAGCTCCGCTGCGGCCGGCCCCTGCATCTCCATGACCAGCCTTGGGTCCACCAGCTTCTTGGGCTGGCCGAGCAGCGTGGCCGCCCACGCCACGAGGCTCTGCTCCCCGTCCGGGCGGCTGGTGTCGATGGCCCGGCGGCCGGTGATGAGCTCGAGGAGGAGGACGCCGAAGCTGTAGACGTCGGACTTGGCGCTGAGGTGGCCGGTGCGCAGGTACTCGGGGGCGCAGTACCCGTACGTGCCCATCACCTTGCTATCGCCCGAGCAGCTGCCGGAGGAAGAAGAGGAAGAAGAAGTGCTCGGCGGACGAAGCAGCTTGGCGAGGCCGAAGTCGGAGAGCCTCGGCGTGTAGTCGTCGTCGAGGAGGATGTTGGACGGCTTGAGGTCGCGGTAGATGACGGCCCGGTCGTGCAGGTACGCCAGCCCCCGCGCCGCCCCGTGCGCGATCCGCATCCGCGACCGCCACGGCAGCAGCAGCAGCCGCCGCGCGTCGTCGCCGTCGCCGTCGTCGTCGTCGTCGTCCCCCCGCACCAGCTGCTGGCGGCGGTGGAGGTGGTTCTCCAGGGAGCCCCGCGCCATGAGCGGGTACACCAGCAGCCGCTGCTCGCCGTCGGCGCAGTAGCCGACGAGGCTCACCAGGTTGGGGTGGTGCAGCAGGCTCAGCATCAGCACCTCCACCACGAACTCGCCGTTGCCCTGAGGCCCGTTCCGGTCAAGCTGCTTCACCGCCACCTCCATCACTTTCGTCGTCGTCGTCGCCGCCCGCTGGCCGGATCCGCCGCCGTCCATCGGCAGCCGGCCCTTGTAGACGCGGCCGAAGCCGCCCTCGCCGATGAGGTTCTCCTGCCGGAAGTTGTCCGTGGCCGCGGCCAGCTCGCGGAACGAGAAGGACACGACGCTCACCTGGCGGCCGTCAGCCGACGGAGGCGGAGGAGGAGGAGGCGGCGGCGGCGACAACGGACGGCGGTCTTCTTCTTCTTCTTCTTCATCGTCATCGTCGTCGTCATCATCGTGCTGATCACGACGGACGTCGACGACGGTGGAGGTGCAGCGGATGATCCGGGCGGTGAAGCTGTTGCTCTTGTTCCTCCACGAGGTGGACGATGACGTCCTCCTGCTGCCGCCGTGCTGCTTCCTGCTCTGGATCACGTCGTGCGGGAACCGCCGGAGCCAGCTCAACATTGTTAATTATCGTCTTCCTCCTCCTCCTCCTCCTCCTCTAGTAGCTCTTGTCCTCTTCGATTCGATCGAAGCAGAGAGGCAGAGATCAACCCAACCCAATCCGATATCCAATTGTTGGTCGTCGATGATCTCTCGCGCGCCCTCGCTGCCCGGCCAATCACAGCTAGCAGGCAAGCGAAGAACAATGGATGGAGTTGGTTATTGCGTTGCCTCCTCCACCTCCATCCATCATCCCCCCCTACTCGCGTTTCATGGCTTGCAGTTTATAGGGAGTTTTGCCAGGATGGATGGGAAGCTAACGAATGCATTGCCTTGCCGCCAGACGACATGCATGGCATGGCATGCATCCACATCCACCTTAGGACAACACCGGCTGGCCTGCGTTTTTTTTTCTTCCGTTTATAGGGAGGGCATCCCGTGTGTTTATTTTTTTTTCCCAACTCCACCTCGACGACGATGGACAAGCTGGAGCAGGAAGGTAGTACTAGTCTTTTTTCCCGAGAAACTCAATGGGCCAACAGTAGTAGTGGAGGTAGGCCCTGCATCACCCAATGGGCCAACAATACGGCGGCACTACGGGCGGGCCGTCTGCTACTGGTATTGGGGACGGATCGGATCGGATTCCTCATCCTGCTTCATCATGGCGTTTTTTTATATGCTTCGTTCTTCCTCATGCATGCTGCATCATCATCCTGTAAAGCACTCTCCCTCCGTTCTGAAATAAATGATCTTTAGGATAAAAGAATTAGTTTGATTTGAACTAAACTAGTTGTCCTAAACGTCATTTATTTCAGATCAAAGGGAGTACATATATATATCTTGGACTGGGTGGAGGCCGACCAGGAATATTCTTTCCTTTGCTCGATCGGCTCTCCTTGTTGCATAACAATCGTATCGTCCTAGTGCGCGCGCTGGTCTGGTGCTGCATCATTATTCTCTCCACTCACAATCCAAATCTCTTCTCTCTTTTTTTTTCCATCGTCGTCAGTGCGCGCGTTTTTCTTTTCTTTTCTTTTCTTCTTCTGAATCTGTCGTCTATCTGCTGCTTGCAATTAATTGCAGGCCAGGGAAGAAAAGCTATAGCTAGCTAGCTTGACGAAAGTGGTGGCGGCGGGGCGCGGCGCGGTGAAATAAAGTGGCTCTGATCATATCGCCTCCATCGTCGTCGCATCTCGCATGGTTGCTGCTGCTCTTGCATCGATCGTCTCCGCTTCTTCTTGCTCTTCTTCCTCGGTCTCTTTTCTTCTTCTTCTTCTTTTGATGATGTGAAGTTGCTGCACCTCCACTAGCTTGGACCTGCATAATCAAGTTGCGGCGCGCGACTTGATTACAGCACCGGATGGCCGATGCACGCATATATGGATCCACATCAGATTCTCATTACATCGTTATATATAGTGCATCACGCACGGTTCATCATCATCATCATCATCACCGCATTGACACACACAAAAAAAAGAAATCTTTCCTAGGTGGCACGCAACAACAACGCAGATATGATAGTCGATGTGACGCGTGCCTTCTTTTGGAGTACTCTCTCTGATCGATTCGATTCGATCTCTCTTTTCGAACTGTGTCGTCGGCTCCGTCTAGTAGATCGACTGCACGCACGCACGTACGTACAAGTCTATGATTACTAAGAAGAAAAGGAAACTACACACATGCATGCATGAATTGAAAGTAATTTCCAAATCCTGTACTATAGGCATGATATTCCTTTCTTGATCGAAAGATGCCCGGCCGGACGCAGCAGCAGTGTACGTAGGGGTGACCTACCTAAAAACAAGCTGACGATCATTCATTCATGCCCGGACGACGTCGATGATGATACTAATAAAAGACTCATCATCATATTCATATACAGTACATGTAGTTCTGCGCACCGATGGACGTTGACTTGGATTGAAGATTATGCGGCGCGGGGTACAGGCGTACGTAGCTAGTAGTAGTAGCACAAGTGCCGCCTCTGCTTTGTGCTTTCCGTCCATCTGATCATGGAAAAGCATCTGTGCACCGGAAGGAAAAAAAAAGGAAACGGCGACGACGACGACGACGACGACGACGACGACGACGACAAGTGGGGTTTGGTTGGCTCCCCTGCAGTTCTGCTAGAGGGCCGATCGTTGACTCCTCGATCCAGCATCCATCCATGCATGCATGCATATGGACATATGGTGTTATCTGTGGCTGTGAGGGGTCATGATGATGATGATGATGATGATCAGTATTAATTCTATGCTGCACCTACACCTCCACCTCCACCTAGGGAAAAAAACTTAAGAATTGAGCTATTATATTTCCATTTGGGTCCGTCGATCCATGACTGGAGAATGAATTTAAGATCGCGAAAATGAGAGACAGAGAGAGGGAGATTCTGGCTGCACGATTGAAAAGCACGCATGCCTCTTTTTGACGCGGCATGAAAGCCATATATGCGATTCAGATATATGCGCGAGAGTTAGACGACGACCATGGCGCTTGCGCTGAAAGGAGACCTTTTTTCCGCGGGTGGAACAAGTGGAAGCATCCGGCCAGGGTACGTAGCTGACCGATCGATCGAGCGAATCGAAACAAACAACGCTAGCTGCGCTAGATCGCCGCTGCAAATGGCGAATGAAGGAAAGCGTACTTGTTAAGTATTAGAGACCTACTGTATGTATGCGTGTGTTGTTCGTGTTTTTTTTTTCTTTTTTGAGAGAGAGAGAGAGAAGGAAAAAAACACGAGCTTGCATTGAGAGATATTTCAGGCGTCATCAGATGTAGAGACGGATCTCGTCGATGCTTGAGACAGTGGCAAAACGATGGTGGCCACGCAGGTCGCCGTCACGGAAAAGAGCTAGCCGACGACGACCCGGCCGGCCGGCCGCCAGATCCACCTTGAAACGAACGAACGGTCTACACGACGCCGGCCGGTCGTGCACACGCACGGCTCGGCTCGGCTCGGCCGGGGCGCGCGCGCGCGGACGCGTCTCGTCGGAGCGTCGAAAGGCCGCGGCGGGCCGGCCGGCCAAGCTCGCTCGCCGGCCGGTTGTCGTCGATCGTCGTTACGAGCTATACATAGTAGAACGGACACGAGCGAGCTTGAAGAACGCGACGCGACGCGGCCTCTCGGAACACGAGTCGCTGTCTCCCAAAAAAAAAAAAAGAAAACGAGAGGATCCAGCGAGCGGCGTTCCGTTTCCGTCCCGTCCCGTCCCGTCACCAATAATGCAGAGACGTTCGACGCGCAGACGTTCGTGGTCACGTTCTAAATTAAACGATGTTAATTTAGTTTAATCCGAACTAGATTTTTTTATACTAAACGTTTTCATTTATTTCATAAGAGAGAGAGAGAGTAATATTACAACAAGTTAGAATAGTGGAACACTCCCATTCTTTTCTTTTTTTAGTTTATTTTTACACTGACCAATATTAATATAAAAAGGAACGGAGAGAAATTAGCGCGGTATGTAAACAAGGAAAAACACCAGGGAGACACACACGGTAATGAAGCTTGAGGAAAAAAAAAGGGTGGCGGGGCCCGCGGGCGTCGCGCTCGCGGCTGCTTTTTGGGGGGGGGGGGGGGGCGCACGACTGCTTGCGACGTTTGTTGTGGCGGCGGGAACGCTGGCACCCGCGTGACTACCGTGGCGGCCGAAGCCCACGCCCACGCCCACGCCCACCGTAGAATAGAATAGAACCGGCCGGGTCGTGGACGGAAGCATGTATTGCAGGCCGTTTGGTTTGGTTTGGTTTACCGGCCAGGGGAGGGGGGGAAGGGTGGGGGATTTGGATCCACAGGGAAAAGGAGCAGCCGGGGCCGGCCAGGCGGTGGTGCGCGTCCGTGTCCGGCCTTTTCGGCGTCGACATATCGGTATACACGGTCCGTCACCCCCCTGATAACGACCGGAAAGTCACCACCGGGGCTCGGTGGGGGGCGAGCACGTCCGTTTTAAATTATTTGATATTAATTAGTTTAAAATTGAACCATCTCACATTTATTAATTCGAAACGGAGAGAGTAGTCTAGTTTATTTTTAGTTGTTTAGAACGCACGCATGCAAACACATGGCATAAAAACTTGGCTCGTATTTACTTGTCATTTCTATAGGAGGGAGAGGAGGAGAGGAAAAAAAAAAGAAAAAAAAAGGAAAGGAAGGTTCTGGGGTCGATGGCGTTGCCGCGTTGGAGTAGATCATGCTGCGCGGGGGGGGCGGGGTGGGGGTCCACATAGATTTACTGCGCCTCTTAAGCTAGGTGACGAGCAGTACTGCTTGCTTGCTTGCTTGGAGGGAGGGAGGGAATGAGCAAGGAAAGAGACAAAAGGATGGTTATCCACGAAAAGGCCATCTGTCTCCCTCTCTCTCTCTCTTTCGCCGTGTGCTCCCTTACGACAAAAGGCAAGCTTCCTTTTTTTTTATGTGACGAGGCGAGGCCTCATCTCCTCTCCTCTCCTCTCCTTTGCTGTGCTGTAAACGCGCGCACCGTCCGATCCGGTCCGCAGATCCGACGGTCACGGCGGTGTCGGCAGGCAGCAGTGCGTGCGTGCGAGTGGTCCGTCCAGGTCCACTAGTAGTCGCAGTAGCTCGTGAGCAAGCACGCACGCACGGTGCCGATGGCTAGGAGCTGGGAGAGGAGAGGAGACGGAAGGTGGAAAGGATTTTAAAAAGAATCTGGGGCGGGGGAGGGGGAGGGGAGGGGCGGGTCCCACCGCTGGCGCTCCGAAAGCTGGCGCGCCACACGCATCACATCCATCAAAAGCAGAGTTTTTATATTCGGAAAAAAGTATAAAAAAGGAGAGGAGACGAGAGGGGAGCAGCTAAGCTAACCATTTCCGTTGATTTTTTTTTCTCCCTCTCGCAGTCGGATCAATTGCTTGCTGCCTTGCTGGTCTGCCTGCCTGCCTGCCTGCCTAACCGGAGAAAGACTTTTGCGGGTTCCCGGTTTCACACTCCGCCGCCCGGCCCCGCCCCATGCCCGGCCGAAACTAGTTACTATTCCCACCCAACCAAACCCGGCGAGCTAGGAGCGAGGGATGCCGACGCCGGTGCCCGCGGCGCGGCAGTGCCTGGCCCCCGCCGCCGTCGCGGCGCTCGACGCCGCCGTCGCCTCCGCGCGCCGCCGCGCCCACGCGCAGACCACCTCGCTCCACCTCGTCTCCTCGCTGCTCGCCCCCGCCGCCGCGCCCGTCCTCCGCGACGCCATCGCGCGCGCGCGCAGCGCCGCATACTCCCCGCGCCTCCAGCTCAAGGCGCTCGACCTCTGCTTCGCCGTATCCCTCGACCGCCTCCCTTCCTCCTCCTCTTCCTCCGCTTCCTCCGCTTCCTCGTCGTCACCCGAGCCCCCCGTCTCCAACTCGCTCATGGCAGCCATCAAGCGCTCCCAGGCCAACCAGCGGCGCAACCCCGACACCCTCCACTTCTACCAGGCATACCACCAGCCGCAGTCCCCCGCCGCCACGACCGCCACCGCAGCAGTCGTCAAGGTCGACCTCCCGCACCTCCTCCTCGCCGTCCTCGACGACCCCCTCGTCAGCCGCGTCTTCGCCGACGCCGGATTCCGCAGCGCCGACATCAAGCTCGCCGTCCTCCGCCCCGTCCCGCTCCTCCCCGCGCGCGCGCGCCCGCCGCCGCTCTTCCTCTGCAGCTTCACCGCCGCCACCGCCGCCGACGACGACGCCGCAGCCCCCTCGCCCGCCCCGGGCGACGGCAACCGCCGCCGCATCGCGGACGTCCTCTCCCGCGGCCGCAGCCCCATGCTCGTCGGCGTCGGGGCCGCCGCCGCCGCCGCCGAGTTCGCCGCCGCCGCGTCGCCGTACCGCGTCCTCCACGTCGGCCCCGCATCAGTCGACCGCACCGATCTCGCCGTCGCGGTCTCGGCCGCTTCCGCGCCAGGGCTCGTCGTCAGCGTCGGGGACCTCAAGGACCTGGTCCCCGACGACGGCGACGACGGCGGCGGCGCGGCGGACCCCCGGCTCCGGGACAGCAAGCAGAGGCTGGTGTCGGAGGTCACGCGGCTGCTGGAGACGCGCACGCCGCCGGCGGCGGCCCCCCCCCGCGTCTGGGTCATGGGCTGGTCCGCCACCTACGAGACGTACCTCGCCTTCCTCTCCAAGTTCCCGCTCGTCGACAAGGACTGGGACCTCCAGCTGCTCCCGGTGACCGCCGTGCGCTGCTCCGCTGACGATGGAGCCATGCCTCCCGCCACCACGCTCGAGGCTCCCTTCTCCAAGCCGCCTACACCTCCAGCTCCCACTACAAGGTCAATATACTAACCATTAAATAATTGCTATATATCCGCGAATTACTAGAATCCATGTCTGTCTGTGCTTAGTGTAGTATAGTATAGTTTTCTAATCCTAGTACAAGCATGTTTCCTTCCATGTCTGGTTAGCTTGCCCACAAGCGGCTGTGATTGATTAGCCTTTGTCCTTGACTCGTTGAATGCGTACACGGTGTGGATTTGTGAGCTTGCCCGTTGTAGCATGGGTGTTTTTGGACATGTCTGGTTTCCTGAGCCAGTGTATTACTGTAACCACAAGCAATAGAGCATTTGTTTTGGTCAGTAATAAGGTCTTTAACTATGATGGTATATGTTCCTTCTTCGAGCAATCGCATATGGTATATGTTCCTTTTACCAGCTGTCTGTTAGATGTTTGCCATGGCATATGCGTGTTAAAGTAGAGATTTTGTTGCCAACGCATCATCTGCATTAGAGATCTTCTTGATGTAAGACATTTACTCCTTAAACAAACAACAACAACAAAGCATTTGTCTCAAGCACGTTGAGATAGGCTAGATAAGAAACCCAAACTGGGTTTCATATCCATAGGAATGGCTGGTTTTGATGCTGGCTCGCCAAGCCTATCACAACCCCCCCCCTTCCTTTACCCGGGCTTGGGACCGGCTATACCTAGAAAGGCATAGGCGGAGTTCAAGAGATTTACTTCTTAGCAAATTTAAGTTGCCTTTGATAGCATCGGCTGGATCTAACAGTTTCAAACTCATAATTTCCAGCTTGATGGAGCCATTTGTTCCTTTTGGAGGGTTTTTAGGCGATTCGTATGAACCAAACGACTTTGCAGCGAATTCTTGTCCCCAGGCCCCGCGGTGTCAACAGTGCAATGACAGGTATGAGCAAGAAGTCGCAACTATCATCAAAGGAAGTGGCATTAGAGTTGAAGACAATCAACAAGGAGGTCTACCTTTACCGTCGCTGCTGCAGAATGGCAGCATGATGGGTCCTAACAGTGGATTCGATGCAGTCAAGGTGTGAGGCTACTTACGTCTTTTAGAATTTCAAAGTCAATTTCACGAACGCAACATATACAGCATACTGATATGTGAATTACTTTGGATATGATTGGTATAAAAGATGCACAGTTTTTCTTCAGTGCAGGTTAGAGATGATCAGATGGTATTAAACTCCAAAATTCTGAATCTACAGAAGAAGTGGAATGAGTACTGCCTGCGCCTCCATCAAGGCAGCCAGAGGATTAACAGGGATCCTTACCAGTTATTTCCACATTATGCTAGTATTCCAGCTGATAGGGAAGGGACAGCAAATGCATGTAAAGGTCCAGATTCAGTTGCACCTCAAAGGGAGATTATTAAACCTTCTGCAGTGTCCACTTTATATACCAACACAACGGCAAAGAGTATTTCTTCACCGTCCATCTCCAACCAAAGGGATGATGACCTCGTATTGAATCTTCAAGTCAGGCAATCAAAGAGTGATGAACCCCTCCAAGATAGGGGTGTGCAATCCCAACGCTGCAACTCATCAAACTGTGATAATCGTGAAGATCATGTGTCCCCGTCATCTGCTGGACCTGTGGCAACTGACTTGGTTTTGGGCACCCCTCGTGAGTATTATTCTTCAAAGAGTTTGAATTCTGCCTCCTGTAAACATGTAGAGGATGCAGAGAGGTCTGTCAAACCGATGCCCAGCAAGGTGGATGACTTGAATCTGAAACCTACACAGCTCTTTGTACAGCCTGACTCTTGCTCTAGGATTCCAACAAATTTGGGTCAACCGTCACCTGGTGCTCTGCATTCAGGAGCTTCAGGAGGCAATTCTGCCTTTGGTCAATGGCACAAACCTTCAGGAGGCAATTCACCTGGTGCTCTAGCGGCACAAGGTTCTGATATGAGCAATTACAAGCTACTTGTGGAACGCCTATTCAAGGCAGTTGGAAGGCAGGAGGAAGCCTTGAGTGCCATTTGTCAGTCCATAGTACGGTGCAGGTCGACGGAGAGGCGTCGTGGTGCAAACAAGAGGAATGACATATGGTTGAGTTTCCATGGCCCCGACAGCATAGCCAAGCGAAGAGTTGCTGCAGCACTTGCAGAGCTGATGCATGGTAGCTCAGATAACTTGATCTGTCTGGACCTAAGTAACCAGGACTGGGGTGACTCCAGTTTCAGAGGGAAGACTGGCACAGACTGTATTGTTGAGGAGTTGAGAAAGAAGCGGCGATCTGTTATCTTTCTTGACAATATTGACAAAGCTGACTGTCTCGTTCAGGATAGTCTGTCTCGTGCCATTGAGATTGGTAGGTTCGATTGGCAGGGGAGGGTGGTTGACCTTAATGACTCAATTGTGGTTTTATCTACAAGAATCACCCGAGAGTGTAAAAATGCCTCTCTTGGGATGGAAGAGGACCATGCTTTCTCAGAAGAAAGGGTTATGGCATCTCGTGGACACCAACTGAAGATCTTAGTTGAACCAGGTGCAGGGAACATCACTGGAGGCCCTGGAGGAGAAGTGGTAGTTTGTTCAGGGCATCCTGTTACCGACGTACATGCATCTTTGAATTCTGGTTCTGTCAGCAAGAGAAAGCTTAACATTTCTGATAGCCAAGAAAAGATACAAGAGTCACCGAGCACTTCAAAGCGGCTGCACAGGAGGTCGAGTGTGCCATTCGACTTGAACATCCCCGTCGATGAAGCTGAAGCCCATGATGCAGATGATGATGATAGCAGCAGCCATGACAACTCATCCGGCAATACAGATGGATCCGTTGAGAATCTGTTGCGTTCGGTTGATGAATCGATCAGTTTCAAGCCATTTGACTTTGGCAAACTTTGTGAGGATATGCTGCAGGAGTTGAGCGGTACGACGAGCAACATTCTGGGCTCCGATTGCAGGTTGGAGATCGATGTGGGGGCCATGGAGCAAATACTGGCAGCCGCATGGGCGTCAGATTCAGAGAAGAGGCCTGTGCGGACATGGCTGGAGCAGGTGTTTTCCAGTAGCCTTGAGCAGGTGAGGCTCAAGTGCAAGGAAGTGGATAAATTCACTGTGAGGCTGGTTGCGTGCGAGGACCTACTGCTGAAAGATGACGGTTTCGGAGCTTTACTTCCCTCGAGAATAATCCTAGATTGGCAACTGTAAAACTCTGTCTATATAGGGATGGTTTGCTCAAAGTATTGGTTAGCCACCCAGCATATATAGTATAGATAGCAGCACCATTAGTCGGTTCATGACGATGTTTAGCTTGGGCTTCTTGTGATTAGCTAGGGTTATCATGTCATCCTTGGGCCGGGCTTTTTCTTCACGTAAATCATATATTGTAATCATGATCCATCACTGATTGTGGGTTGTCAATATATATGGTTGCGGTGTATATATATATATATACTAGAAAGATGGCGCGCGGCATTTGCCGGGCCTTATTAGACTCATTGCCGAGTGGTACCATAATGTAACGGAGATTTGTGTGGAATCATTTTTTTTTAAAAAAAACGGAGCGTTGTGATAAGGAGCATAATATCTCATAATATCAAATCGCGACAATGTTTTTTTTTTAAAAAAAGAAAAAACTGGAAGCTTTCATTAACCACTTACTCTGATCCAGGCAAATTGCATCAATGATTGACTACATGGAAACTGTAAAATTAGGTGAGCCTTCAAGATCAGTGAATTAGATTTGATCGTCATACATAGTTGCTTCTTTGTACAATTAATATCTGTCACAGCAGGGTTTCCCTTGCTGTATATATTTCAAAAAATATGTATCAGAGATCAAGAGAAAGAAACATCGGGAGGAAGAAGGTCTGCTAGAGCGAGCAGTTCGAAGCTAGAGCCGGCGAGTCTCTAGGCAATTACTCCCTACGTTTTTACACTCTAATCGTTAACGTTCTAATTCTAATTTAAACATAATTTGAAATTATTGTCCTACACGACAACAATTTAAGGTCACCTGCAATGGCCGGGACGGCGTAGTTATAATACGCCATCGTCAATCTTGGTGGCGAAACTATGTGTAGTGATAGCTAGTAGCACACATCGAGTGACGCAAGTACATACGATACATCAGTTGACGGTAAAATGTGCATGTGTCTAAATGTCCAATGGATCATTTAAATATATATAAACCAAGATATAGATAGATATAGATTACCCCGTTTAGTTCATGTGTGTGTATCGACTGTTTTGGAGACAATTGTTTCTAAATCATCGTCGATCGCTAATTAAGGTGATGATTCTAGTTCAAAAATTAAATAAAACTATTTATACTAGCAATAATAACTTCAGAACGAAGAAAATACATCACCAGTGCAGCTGGTGGTAATCTGTATTCATACAAAGTGTTGTAATTCAACAGCTGAAATGCCATGTCGAGAAGAAAATCGCGTTGATTTCGAAATGTGCAGATGTTGTGTTGAGACTCCTAAGCAACAAGCCGCGTCACCTTGTGTGTATGGGGGTAACATGTTTCTTCACTTTAATTTTTTTTCTCATCTTTTGATCGTATGTAAAATGATGTATAGTGATAGTAGCAATCGAGTGACGCAAGTACACACGTATACTGACAGCAGGTGGTAAATGTGCACGTGTCTAAATGTCTATATAGTGGACCATTTAAATATGTTTAAATCCATGATATAGCTGGACAGGCTATTCGGTCGATCGATGGACCAGTTCAATTAACGCGTGCGTATTGACTGTTTGAGACAATTGTTTTTATATAGATTGTTCAGTTCGCTTTCATCGATCGCAAGGCTGCAGTAGCTGACACAACAAAGGCTACATATATCATTTGATTTTGATGGACACACCATGTGTTCATCCTGGCACCGGCAGCGGCAGCGGCAGAGCCACACATTCGCCAGTCTATCAGTGGCCGGCCAGAACGCAAAGGCCGATCAAGATGCTGACTGCATGCGAGCACGTAAAATATACAAATTATAATCCAAATTGTCGATCTTAAAATGATTGGCCGTTTTGTGTAAAAGGTTTACTAGTTGTGGTGTTTATCTTGTTGACAACATTTATGCATGAATTGACATATTTGAGGATTAATATGTTAACGTAATAAACTTGTAACCAAAATGTTAGAGTAGAGCAGCTAGATGATAAAAAAGAAGATATCTTCATGGCACGCACAACTCAAAAACGTTGAACAATAACATTAAGCACGACGTATATAAAATATGTTGCATACGTGTAACGTAGATCCACCTAGGGTTTTTCCTGATCATTCTTCCTCAGTTGGTTTCTAAACTCTCTTTTTTCTATCAACTAAATGTGGCAGAGCTGGTTTTCGAAAAAAATGTGGCAAAGCTACCCAATATCTTTGGAACTGGCCACTTAGATAATATAGTTGTCTACATTCTGGAAAAAGCAATCCTAATAGCTATGGTTTTGATCATTTCATATAGTGACTATCTCAAGTATAATGTACAATTACCATGTTACATTTTCAAACACATATATCTCTTTGTCAAGAGATTTGACTTTTATTTCAATCACATGTGCAATTACACTTCTTAATTGCCCCTATCTAATCTTGCATGGACCAGGAGACAATACAATATAATTCAAGTTTTGTCACCAGACATTATAATGGTGGCAAGGAATTTGTCAACAACGTACCCCCTTTGTTCTAAAATATAAGCATTATATTTATGGGTTTGATCATATTCGAACCTTTCCAACTCTAACTAGCAATAGCGAAAAATCTATAATGTTTGATCACGTATAAATGATATTATTAGATTCATCATGAAACTAACTTTTGTAATAGAAAACTCTTATACTTAAAATAATTTATATTTATAGATATCTTTAGTCAAATTTCAAAAGGTTTAACTTTAACTCAACCCAGAAATACTTTTCAAATTTATCTCAAGTGTTGTTTGCTTATCTCAGTTGTACACAATTGTCCTGATGTGAAAGAGACAATGTGCATTGAAATGAATGATTCAATCCATATTGCTTCGCATGTATATGCGTGGTATTAATAACTTTATGATCTCTATATCATGGCATGGAATGAAGTTAGAAACCAGCTAGCTAATATGTTGATTTTTTACTTGAGTATATAATTACATAAATTGTTCTTTCACAATAACCATAAAACAAGAAACATATTTTGTTTCACTGGTTATCAATTTCCAAAGTTAACCAAGTCAATGTTAATATTATTTGGCTACAAGATCCAAATGTATGGTCATATTTTTAATTGAAAATATTTCCAGCCTTTACTGCAAAGAAAATATAACTATAATTCATAAATCACATACTAGGTCTTGAAACTGTTAATGAATATTAAGTGACGACTGCAAAAGAACATGTAGAATTCTATTTCTAAGTCTATTCAAATTAAGTTAATGATATTTTTTCTATTTTTAGTAGTATGATATATTAACAAGTAAAACGAAAATATGGATAATAACATGCATGATATGTGTGTAATATAACATGTATATGTTATCATCACAAATGCTCAGTGAACCCAGTGGTTAGAAGAATATCAGGAAAAGTTTACAGCTCACAAAGGACTTTGACATGCCTACCACTTTGATTGTACATATGAAAAAAATATAGGAAACAGTCAATTGATCACATGTTTGTAGGGATTTTTATAATAAGGATTTCTAAATTTTTTATTATAGGTTACATGACTATAGAAAAGGTGAAACAAAGGACACTCTATTAAGAACTATAGACTATATATTTGATTTCATTTGTGAGTTTATCGATTGTCCTAAAATATCAATAGCATTCTAGAATTTATAGTTTCTATGGGATACCCATATTTCCATTACTTGGGATGGCGATTTTCCCAAATATAGATAGCATGTGGACCTCACTCTTGATGATGTCCCAACCCAAGTGAAACATGGATATGATTTTGTAATTTGCTTTATTCCAAACTCATGATAACTAGTAAATATGAAATAAATTTTCATATAAGAAATGTTATCAGTATGTTAGATATACCATGGAAACCAGAATAAATATATGCTTCACAGAATTAATGCAAAATCATATGAAGCACTAAAAATGCAATAGCTTAGTAGTAGCACGCCTTGCTAAAATGTGCCAAAATAAATGATATAATGAAAATCTTGCATTACTCCCGTTGTATATTGAGCTGTGCCAAAACTATATATAATTTTTCTAGATCATATAATGTAACATGTGGTAAAAACGCATGCATGACTTATTTCTGTCCTCCACCAATCAATAATATGTAGAGATTTATTGCTTTTTGATGAAACGTAGAGGTTTATTTCTGAACTGAATACACAAATTGTGAGTGGTTCTACTGGAAAGGTAAGTGTGCAATTATGTAAATATATATTGCTTATAAGATATCTAGTGTAAATGATCTTTATGATACTAACATACATACATATATGACCTAGCAATTGCGCTATATAGAGATGATGTGTGGTCATGGATGAATGTATCGATCTCATCATACAGCCCACAAATTTTCTCTATATATATGAGCATGCATTCACCTCTTGATAACCAAACTAATTAGAAACCATCATGGAAACTACTACCAATCTTCATTATGGGTGGCCAGAACCCGTTGTACCAGTACAGGTCCTTTCCAACTCCGGTATGAGCACCGTGCCACAACAATACATCAGACCACCATCTGAGCGTCCTGCAGCCAGTGACGGCACAAATGATCATAATCTTACCATCCCAGTAATTGATCTTTCTGGCCTTGATGAGCATCGCCAACAACTAGTGTTAGCAGAAGTTGGTGATGCATGCAGGAACTGGGGATTCTTCCATGTAGTGAATCATGGCGTCGATATTGATGTTGTGGAGAGGATGAGGGGGGCATGGAGGGACTTCTTTAACCTTCCCGTTGAGGAGAAGAAGGCCTTTGCGAACTCACCGGTGACTTATGAAGGCTACGGGAGTCGCCTTGGGGTTGAGAAAGGAGCAATCTTGGATTGGAATGACTACTACTTCCTCAACCTCCTACCAAGTGATGCCAAGAACCTTGAGAAATGGCCACAGGTGCCGTGCAACCTGAGGTATATAGCTAGCTTAATTCATGCATGAAATCTATACCTTAAGTTTACTCTACATCATCATGTATATATGTAGACGTGTATGAATGCATTTTTTATGACGGTTTCTTAATTATCATTTGTTACGTCAACTATATATGAATCTGTTTAGATCAAAGGAGTTCCTTTTGGTTCTATTTCTTGGCCGTCGTAGCAGAATATTTTAGGTACCAAATGTAAGGTGTGATGATGATACAGTTGAGAATGATGTTCAACGAACAGGGAGGCCACTGAGAAGTATTCCCGCGAGTTGATGAATCTTTGTGAAGTACTGCTCAAGGCTCTATCAAGCAGCTTAGGATTAGACGAGGACTACCTTCATGTAGCTTTTGGTGGCAGCGACATGTCAGCGTGCATGCGTGTAAACTACTATCCAAAGTGCCCACAGCCTGATGTGACCTTCGGCCTCGCCCCTCACTCTGATCCTGGTGGCATCACCTTGCTCCTTGTCGACGATGATGTGAAGGGCACACAGGTACGCAAGGGGGACGCATGGATCACGGTGCAACCAGTCCCAGGTTCTTTCGTCGTAAACGTTGGAGATCAGGTTCAGGTGATGACCTCTTTTTCTCTTGCGTTCAGTGATCTCGATCGCCTGCTTGATTAGTCTGAATTGTTGTACGTACATGCGTGACGACGTGTGCGATCGATCGACGCTGATGGATTTCAGATCCTGAGCAACGGCGGGTACAAGAGCGTCGAGCACCGGGCGCTGGCCAGCTCCGGCGACGACCGCCTCACCGTCGCCTTCTTCTGCAACCCTCGCGGCGACCTCCCCATCGCGCCAGCGCCACCGCTAGTAGCGAGGAGCCCGGCGGGGTCGTCGCCGGCGGCGTGCCGTCAACCACCCATCATCACCTTCAACGAGTACCGCAAGTACGTGCGCACCAGGGGCGCCCGGGGCAGGGAGCAGGTCGAGGCCCTCTCGCGCTCGCCAAACAAGCAAGATGAAGGGTGATACAGCTGATCAGCTGCAGGTGCCACTCGACCAGCTGATGGATCGTGTTTGTGATGTCAGAATAAGTACGTAGCAGGCAGGCAGCACGTACAGTGTTGGGACTAGCTCGTAGTCGTAGCATGTAATGGCTTGTACTACTCTATTGTATTTCCAATTACTATCAGATGGTGTGGTTTGTAAGTGAGCATGCATGTGCATGTCAACTGTGGTGTGATTTGGTACTTCAGGAATTCAGATTATATGGAATTGCAAACTTATACTCGCCTCACAGTTTCATATGAATTGCAAACCTACCGTGGCTCCAGAGTTGGATCAGTGAGTTGGCATACCAAATAATCAATCAACAAGCTGGTAAATTGTGAAACTCAACAGCTTAACAATTCAGTTCAGAACAGAGGTACAGTGCAAGCTTAACCAGTTTGCCTCGTTCACTAATGAATGTTCGCTCAGGGGACACTAGAATCTTTCGCGTTTCCACATCCAGATCCCCGTAACTCAAAGCTGAAACAGCAATAGCTATTGTATTACAAACCACAATTATATAAGGATGGATAGCTACTTTCTAAGACGATCTGAAATCGGATAATCCGGATCAAAGAATCGATACGTTGCAGAGCTGCATCAATAAATTTGAGCAAACCAGAATGCTGCTTATTTGGTTTTCAGCGGCCAAGTCCAATATTATGCTATCTAAAAAGCATATGTTGTTCTTTTCATCCTGACTTGAATGGAATATATGCTATAGTTGAAGCCACCACATTTCATTACTTGAGCTTGTCGGCTTCATCCCAGTCACCAGCAGCGTTCAAGGTGTGGTCGGTTTGGTAGTAGACGACGTCGCCATGGTCGCTGACGAAGTGGTCCACTCTGAGGCTTCTGAGGAGAACGCCAATGAGGTGAAGGGGCAGCGGCCCCGACTTCTCCGGCTCCCGGTAGTATCTGCCCAGCATTGGCCTCGTCGCCTTGGTCTGCAGGTTTTCGTTTCATGACAGTGAACCGAGAGGGTATCATCAGCATCCACTGTATTCAGCATATAGAGCAGCAGCAGCAGCAGCACAGAAGAAGCTGCAGTAGAATTAACTTACGGCTTCGACGAGGTGGTAGTGTGGGATCTGGGGGAAGAGGTGGTGGATGACATGGGTTCCGATGTCATGGTGGATCTTGTTGATCCATCCGTAGTCCCGGTCCACCGTTGTCAGGCCCCCACGCAGGTAGCTCCATTCCTGTCGGCATTACAGAGCACTGTTAGCTAGCTACTGGAACAGTACCTAACGAGGCAGCAGTACTGGAACAGCCACACCGCGCGCAGATCGGCACCCATGCCACATAGGTAGGTGGAGGAATAACAACAAGGCCAGTGATCCACCACTAGATCACAGACATTGTGGTGGGATCAGAACAGTATTACCTCTCCGCGATACCAGGGCAGGTCCTGGTGGCCATGGTGGTGCAGGTACGTCACCAAGTCCAGCCACATCACAAACACCTGCATGCAGTTTCAGACACACGAGGATGAGAGTTTCAGTTATCGGTTTCCTAACTTGAGAGACTAGCAGTTGCTTGGGAAAAGCAAACACGAGCAGTGGGAGTGTTGTTGCTTGCTTACAAGGTACGGGACGCCGTACATCTTGAGGACTTGCAGGGGGCCGAACACGCAGGCCATGCCGAGGAGCGAGGCGAGCATGATGCACCAGCAGGTGGTGGACACCACCACGTCACCACGCTCCTTGGGGCTGAACAGATCGCTGCTCGGAAGAAAGTGCGAGCCGTTCTTGCCAGGGGACCTGTACAGCTGCAACAGTGACATTGTTGGTTTTTTATTAGTTTGGAATTGAAATGAGCATTATTGTACATTCAGATGATGTATCATGTATAAAATTGGGGATCGCTACCCCCCTCATAAAAAAAATATTGGAGATCAGTATAGTACATACTAGGTAGACAGGGAAGGCGAGCAGGGGGAAAGGGGGAGTAAATCGTAGCTTCTTGGTGCGTTGTTCCAGCTTCCGGTACACCTTCTCCGTGATCTGCAATACCCAGCTCGGCCAAACATCACGTCCATTAGCAGCTACTAGTATAATAATGCGCCAAATAATCAAAATTAATGTGTGCCAAATTAAGTTAGATCGGTTACGGTTTAAACCATTTTATTAGCAAAAACAAGCAAGCAAGCTGGTGTGAGTAGTGATAAAGCGCTAAAAAAAACGACATGTATATGCAACTCCTACAAGAGGAGCCGCGTGCATATATATTATGAAATGTGCTAGCCAGATCCAAACCAACCAGATCTGGTGCGCATCTTTTGATGAGCATCTACCTGCTGAATACTTTAGAATCAACTCACGTGAGTGATATATATAGATAGATAGCAGATGGGATCTACGTACTAGCTCGTGGTGCCGGTTTGCCTTGGATATAATTCATGGACCACCACTACTACAAATTAAATCGCTGCTTGATGTTTGTTGCTACATGCCATGTGACAAGATCTGCAGACTGAAAGTCGCATTGGCTGGATGCTTGTCCGGTAGGACCGACAGACATCATACAGACACCATTATTACTTAATTACTCTACTACTGTACGATCGACGACCATATATATATATACAATAAAGTGCTGCTGGCTCTGATATTACTCCACATCACAAAGTTTGCGGGAACAGTAACTTGTCCATATGTACAGGCTAGTGCAATTCAAAAGAAAGAAAGAAAGAAAAAAATGCTTGAATTGGAGTAGTAGTAACTAACCGGGTGCCATGATTCGTCTCTCTCGATGTGGCCATGGTTCTGATGGTGCGTTCTGTGGCTGATCCTCCTGCATGCATGCCCACGACCAACACTCCACAATCAGATGAAGAGGAGTCGAACAAACACACCCACATGTAGACACGTTATGTATGCAGACGACGTGTGTAGCTAGCTAGCTAGCTAGTGGTTGCAAAGGAAAAGGCTTGCTGATCCCGACTAGACTAATAATAAGCTGGCTACTTTCTGTATTATTCAGATCCATGCCATGCCATGCCATGCCGGTTGGAACTTGTGCCGTATAAGTATGCTACTCTTAAAAGAAGAGATTCTCTGCCTACTGAACTTTATAAAACTCATGCTATGATACGGGACAGGAGGAGAAATATCTAAACGGGTCCGACAGGGATGGGCAGGATGTGTGTGGCCGGTTCTCTGCATGCATGTGTATATAGTCGATGCTCTTTACCAAAATATCTATGATACCCGAAGTTAATTCGCTGAATTAAAGCATACATATGCTTTGATGCCTTCTCCAAATCCAGAGGGGAAAAAAACTACTGTATTCATTAAAAGTTTTCAGTTACTGAGTTTTTCTCCTCTTGCTTAATATAGATATCTGGACCTGCTTGTTGGTCTTGGTTTTCTTAAAAAAAAAAGATATTATTCAGCAAGCATGGTCTAGCTAGGGCGTCCAGTCGGTCAACAACTAAGAAGAAGAAGAAGGAGGAAAAAAAAGGAACTTTTTATCGCTAGCTTCTCTCTTTGATCTATAACCGAGCGGGTTTTGTGTGCCTTAATTAATTTCCTACCGAGCAATTATTAATTAGACGAAAGCAGCAGCAGGGGATCGACGACGACAGCAAGCTCGATGAGCAGGGGGTTCCGACGAGAACCCATTTGCGCGCCGAGATCATGTTCCGAAAAAAAAAAGTGATGCGATGCGAATAATATGCGTATCGAATAAAGTAAAGCACGATATGACAGGTAGGAGTACTAGCTTTGGTGCGTGTATGTGCATCTGCATCCCGATGGGGTTGGAGGTGGTCTGCGTGCGTGCGTACGTACCAGCCATGGTAGGGGACGAGGATGAAGGAGTGGAGCAGGTGGCCCACCACGCTGTTGAGGGTCCCGTTGTCGGAGAAGCTCCCGTGTCCACTGCTCATCGTCGTCGGCGTCGTCGGCGTCGTCGTTGTCGTCGCATTCATTTGTTTCGTCATTTCGTCTCAGCGGTTAGTATTAGTAGCACAATATACAGTATACGAATGAAGAAGCAACAGCAGCAGCACTGTACGTGTAATTTGGGAAACTTTTCGGTGGATCGATCGATCGATCCTATTCTGACGCTGCTAGATAGGGGAAGAAGAAGAGGAAGAAGAAGGAAAAAAAGAGAGAGAGAGAGGCGGCTTTAGCTTTTTACCAGTCGTGGCCGAGGACGAAGAGCGCCCAGAACATGGTCCCCTGCGCCGCCCAGTAGAGCGGCCAGGCCGCCCAGCTGTCGAGTCCCGCCGCGGCGGCGGCGAGGGCGGCCACGACGGCGACGTCGCGCGCGACGTACGAGAGCGACCGCCAGGGGCTCTTGCGCCAGCACCGCGCCGGGATGGCGGCGCGGACGTCGCCGATGCGGAACGGCGGCGGCTTGCCGGCGTCGAAGGGGGAGAACGAGGGGGGGAGGAGGGCGGCGGAGGCGGCGGCGGCGTCCTCGGCGACCTTGGCGGCGACCTCCAGCTGGTCCGGGCGCGTCGTCGTCCGCGGCGCGGGCGCGGCCGGTCGCTGGCCCTGCGCCTGCGCCTGCATTGGTGTTGGTTGGGGGTGTCGGATGCGGAGAGGAAGAGGAGAGGGGAGGAAGAGGGCGGCGCCGGCGCGGGCGCGGCGGAGAGATCGGACGGGACGGGACGAGAGGGGAGGAGAGGAGAGGAAGGGTGGCTGGGTCCCTCCCGCGCGCGAAGCAATGGGCAGACACACGAGACGAGAAGAGTGCGCGACCGCTCCCTCCCTCTCCCTCTCTCTCTCGCGCGCGCAATCTATCTATCTATCTATCTTGTGGAGAAGAGGAACGGGATGGAAGACGACGACCACCAGCCAAGGAAGGGTGGAGGAGAAGAGACCGACCAATCGGTGGTTCGGTGCTGTGCGGCGCGCGCGGCTCTCTCCCTCTCCCCCCACCCCGATGGATGGCTTGGGTTATCATCTTCGTCGTCGTCGTCGTCGTCTCTACTTATAACAAGCACAGAGACAGAGAGAGAGAGAGGCTGGAACCCCAACCTACCCATCCGGCCCATCCATTCTTACCTTCCGTGGAACCAAAAAAAAAAAGAAAAACCCGGCCCGCTTTGAGGAATATGGTAGCTAGCTTGGACTGATTGATAATGGGCGAGCGTACAACTGTTGGGCCTGATTGGTAACGGGCTGTTATGTACGTACTCCCTCTGTTATGAAATAAATGACGTTTAAGACACAAATTCTAGTTCAATTTGAACTAAATTATCTGTCCTAAACGTCATTTATTTCAGAACGGAGGGAGTAGAATTTTATTTTTCTCACCCAAAGGCGGTACCAACTACCCAAGGGTGGTTTATATCTGAAAGAAGAAGAAGAAGAAAAAAAATGTGTTATATATACACGCAGACGCATGGTGTGGCTTGCTCTCTGCGAGTAGGAGTAGGACTGACGGCCCAGAAACTAAAGCACTGATCCATCTGCCACTGCGTCGCGTCCTCTTTTACAATTACAGGGGCCGAACTTTTTTTAGAAACCTCCACATCTTCATCTTTATATTAAGAAATAATGTTTATAATATAAACTCGGCATTTATTAACAATGCGAAAACACCATTGTTTGTCTTACAACTGCATCACAGTAAACAGCTGAGAAAGTCTACATTGCCCCCACAATGGTTCGTGATCACGCCTAAAATGCTTCGCTCCTGCCGCCACCCAATATATAAGACGCTTCTTCCTTTATACCTTCAATAATCTGTGGTATAAGACATTTTTCGTGACTCAAACACTCTTGGATTTCATTCTTTCTTTCCATAATTGCTAACATACAAGTATAGTTAGGGACCGAATACCTTTGGTTTCATTTGCATGCCCCGCATTTGTGATTGCACGGTACCATTCTGAAGGTCTCCGTCAGGATACACCATGCTATCGGATGAAGTTTAGGTTGTTTTGTCCACACCGACATTTTTGTCCAAACTGCTTTGGTAAAGGGGCATTCCTTAAAGAGATGCATTTGTCGTTTCTAAATTTCGGTAGCATACTGGACAAAAAGTATTGGTTTTTCCAACCTCGACTTTGGAGCCTCGCCGCAGTCCACAATCTACCTCGCAAGAGCAACCGGGCGAGTACCTTACACCGTGCCAGAGCACATGCTCTCCATAAATGCTTTGGATACCATGAGTTGCTACTACCTTCAGACTGAAGGTGATACGCCGATCTTGCTATTTATTCTCTTGACGCGGTCATTTTATATCCAAATTATATCATCCTACCGGTTGTCCGTAGAGTCAAAGATAATATATGCTCTTGAAACCATGACTATAGCGACCGCGAACTTGATTTTGACATACACTCTCATGCTAATGTCGTTGGACGTGGAAAATTCTAAGAGCCCTGCCACTACCGCGCACCAGAGAAGTAGCTAGCTAGATGTACATACACTTGCCGGTAGTTGTGTTTTGCACCAACCACCGCTGAGATGAGAGCACGTGATGAGTCATGATGATTACTCTAGTTTGTAACACGGACGGACGACCAACCCAGCTGTTGGGTTGGAAGCGTATTTATGCAGCCGAAGCAAGAAAAATAAAGTTATGTGTCGTCCACTGATGCCAACAGCTAGCCAGGGACAATCGTCGTTGGTGCCCGGAAATGCTACTACTTCCTCCGTTTCCTATAAAATAATTCGAAACTAAAGAAGTAGTATTTATGAGTCTAGGCAAAGTATTATTGTTTTTTAAAAAAATTTAGCCAATAATATCTATGAAAGTAGGTTATTTTAATTAGAATGGATTGCATGTTATAGTACTAGTTTGTTGCACGATGAGTCTAGTAACATTGTTTTGTGTCACCCATCTTAATGATTTTCTTGCTATTTGCAGTTAAAGTTGATTTTTTTTGTTTCACTTTTGATTAAACCGAGAGAAATTAACATTTTTTTGGACAGTTGGAGTGCGTGCTTACTTCTGGGAAATGAGTCGGGAGTGTGGACTTTGGGAGTTTGAGCGTTCACTCCAACACTCCAATACTCCATCCCCCCCCCCCCCCCCCCCCCCCCCCCCGGACCGGATCTGAACCACCGCACGTCCGAGCCAACGCCGACCGACGTTTGCCGCCTCGCAATCGCAAGAAGCCTACAAATCAGAAGCCGTGCCGTGTCCCTCGCCTCGCCGCGAGCTCGGTGGGTTAGGTCTGGGTCGGGCCGCGCCACGCCACCGCCGTCCGTCCGCTCCCCCCCGCAACGCCGACAGCCCAGCCGCCATGGGCACCGCGTCGTCCGCTTCTGACCCACCCGCGCCGCCGCCGCCGCATCCCTCCGCGCCGCCCCGCCACCCCCGGGCCCTCCTCGCCGCCTGGCCGCGCGCCCTCCTCGCCGCGGCCCGCCGCTCCCCCGTCGCCGCCCTCGTCGCCGCCTTCTCCCTCCTCGCCCTCGTCATGTACGGCGAGGACGTCCGCACCGTCGCCGAGCTCTCCATCGACGACTACCTCTACCCGGACGCCGAGGTCTACAACGTCTCCGGCCTGCCGCCGCTCGTCCTGCCCCCGCCCACCTGCGACCTCCACCGCGGCCGCTGGGTCTTCGACAACGCGTCCCTCCCGGCGTACAGGGAGAAGGACTGCACCTTCCTCACCGCGCAGGTCACCTGCCTCAAGAACGGCAGGCCCGACGATATGTGGCAGTACTGGAAATGGCAGCCCCACAACTGCTCTCTCCCCGCGTACGTCTGTCTACTCTTCTCCTTACCTGCTGCTGCTCCTAGATCTGCTGCTCCTGATTGCTCGCACCTTTCTTTCTTCCTTCCTTCCTTTCTTCCCTCCCTGATCCAAGTCAAGCTTGCATCTTTCCAAGTCAATTGGGTCGCCGAACGGCATGACAACAAAATCGATTCGATTGCTGCAGGTTCGACGCGCGGAGGTTCATGGAGGCGATGCGCGGGAAGCGGCTCCTGTTCGTGGGGGACTCGCTCAACAGGAACCAGTGGAACTCGCTGGTGTGCCTGGTGCAGCCCGTTCTGTCCAAGGGACGGAAGAAGGTGGTCAAGCGGGGATCCCTCACCATCTTCCACGCCAAGGAGTACCGCGCCACCATCGAGTTCTACTGGGCGCCTTTCCTCGTCGAGTCCAACTCCGACAACCCCAGGATCCACAGCATCGACCACCGGATTATCAGACCCGAACGGATCGAGGGACACGCTAGGTACTGGAAAGACGCAGACTACCTCATCTTCAACACCTACATCTGGTGGATGAACACAGACGACATGAAAGTCAGGTCAGCCTGCCACTCTAAAAAAATCCGGTGTACTGAAAATGAGATTCACTCCAGCTTTTCAGTTGTCTAAATCTGCAATTGGATGCTGGATCCCTGCAGGAGACCGGATTCAAGGTATTGGTCGGAGCATGACGAGGTCCCCAGGATCGAAGCGTATGGCCGGGTGTTCAAGACATGGTCAGACTGGCTGGAAGATAACGTTGATCCGGTGAGGACATCGGTGTTCTTCATGACAATCTCTCCTCTTCACATCAGGTGATTACAAATTGCATTTTTTTCTCTCTTCTCTCTCATACAAGCAACAACCAACGGTGATTCCATATGGACTTCAATTTGTTCCTGGAGGCATTATCTGTGACTTGCATTGCAATCTTGGATGTTAT
Source organism: Neostapfia colusana (assembly GCA_030760725.1). Lineage (NCBI taxonomy): Eukaryota > Viridiplantae > Streptophyta > Magnoliopsida > Poales > Poaceae > Neostapfia > Neostapfia colusana. Next base: position 333,104 of record JASWHV010000010.1, on the reverse strand, counting down.
TGGACCACTGTCGGTCCAAAAGTTTGGAGTGGTTTGTTAGGCTTAGGCCCAAATTGCTTTCTAAAGAAGCGATCTCCCCCTTGTTCTAGTCTGCAGGGGACAACGTCATTGTCCACTCCACCAAACTTTGTAGTCAATGAATGTAGGTCAGCTGTTAGGTTACCTCATGACCCACAAGGTACAAAATAATAGGCCGAACTTTATGTGCCTTCTAGTCAACATTGCTACATGCATGTCAAGTTCGCAATTTCTGTTTCTCACTAGTGTATCATGGGAAACTGTTCATTATTGGCATTCAGTGATTTATGGGACTTCTGTAGCGGTAGCATGCATGAGACGAACTCTTCATAAATTCATATCTTCCAAATGATGGTATATTTTGGCCTCAAAAATGTACTGGGCTGGACTTAAAAGACCCAAGCATGTAAAAGATGCATAAAATATACAATCATAGATTAGCTAGAAATCAGAACGTATGAACAGTGTGGCAGTGTCCTAGGATCCCAACAAACTCTGAGGGCCCAGGTCAAAAACAAGGAGAAAAATGTAGTTGGTACAACAATAAAAGGAGCACTGTTTCACATGGGACGTGCTGGTATTTTCGTGCCATTTTTTTGCTTCGCAAGCAACATGTAAGCTAGGATTTGACGTGTGAACAAACCCTTGAAAAGTGGGACCCCTCTGTCTTGGAGCTGGCATCTCCATTTGTCCAGATTCATGACTGAGATTTAGACTGTAACCTTGTGAGTACCCTCTATGTGATGTTTTTCATTGATATGTTTTAGTGATTGAAAGATATTGATATGGACGTTTAAAAGAAAGAAAATCATCTTCTGTTGGAATTGAATGTTTGATGTATGAAGTTATGATAGTGGTTCAATTTTTGCAATTTTCCCATTTGCATCATCTTGTCATAACTATTGAGGTCCTGAGAAAGAAGGGCTTTCTTATCTTGGTAAAACTACTAGACTTTGAAATTAGATTGATATGCATAGAAAAAAAACTGAAGTTTCACACCCCAACGGAACATTTGTTACTCTTATCTCTCTTTCTTTCTTTTACTTCCTTTTTTTTTAAAATAAAATAAATTTTTAGAAATCATATCTAGCCTACCCCAACGAGCTTGAGACAAAGGCTTGGTCGTTTTTGTTGTTGTATATAGATATCAATGACATATTTACTTCGGTGTTTCCTGCCTCCCCAGGCCAGAAGGAAAGGAAGTAAAACAAAGATATATGTATACTGGCACATTTGGTGCAATTGTAGAATTTATGGAACTCAGTTCTCTAGTATGTTCACTTATGGTGAAACTAGTTGTTGTAGTAGTAAATCTACAGAGGTACCCATTGACTTTATCATCTATCTTAGCATCACCGAGCAACTATGGATGCAGTATTTAGATATATCTGCCCTGCAGTGAGTTGACAAATTTGAGCCCTTTTATTCATTGCTGATGCCCAACGATCCGCACATTTCGCTCACAACGATTTTTTTATTATTTGAACACATCACATCCCCCATGTGAGTGACAGCAAAATGGAGCAAATTAGTGGTCATCTTAATCAATCTGGTCGTTATGAAGTTGTTAAAACCACAGTTGTGCTGCACTAGGCACGTCACATATGTTTATTAAGAAAAGCTATGTCAGGTTTGGAATCTTGTGCATTGTTTGTTACACATAAAAACCTTATGTTGAGGTGAGTATTTCTGAAACATACTGAACTACAGGCATAAAGTATGTCTTGAGTGCCTCCTAGACTGTGTAAAAGTAATAATTTTTGAAAGCTAGTGTCGGTGCCTATAGTACTAATGTTATATAAAAAATCTGGTTCCACATGCTTTCACATGCGCACGTCCTAGGCGCCATGAGAAGAGTAGTCCCGGGTGCCATTTTGTACAGGGCAAAATATTGAATTTATTTTCAAACCCTGTGAGCAACTATCACTCTGCAAATCACTTGACTGCAATTTAAGTCATGAATTAGCATGATGTTAAACACATTCCTGTATTTGTTGCTAAAACACATTTCCTTTTCGTGGTGTTTCCTTTGAAAACAGCCCAGAGAAATGGGGAAACCCCGACGGGATAAAATGTGCAAAGGAGACACTTCCGTATCTGAACTACACTGAACCCCTGGACCTGAGCCATGACATGCGGATGTTCGACCTGGTAGCAAAGGTGGCCGGATCCATGAAGAGGGTTCCGGTCACGCTGATCGACATCACGAAGATGTCAGATTACAGGAAGGACGCCCACACGTCAGTGTATACCATCCGGCGAGATAAGCTGCTGACACCAAAGCAGAGGGCTGACCCGGACAAGTTCGCGGACTGCATCCATTGGTGCCTTCCAGGTGTGCCAGATGTGTGGAATCAGATACTATATACAAGGATCCTTTCGAAACCGTCTGCAGCACTGCCTCCTCCCTCGCTCCCTCCCCTCTGATGAAAAGCAGGGATTTACTTTTTTTTTATCCTACAAGGAACTGTAAAATTATTCAAGTTCTTTTTTTTGGGGTAGATGAAAGTTAGAGAAAATCTATGCGCTGTTACTAATGGCATGTAAAAGTGTTCAATTGAATTGTAGATTAGTTTTGAGTTAGCCAATTGTGAGCAAACAACACTCTGGTAGACACTGAAGATAGTTGGCCGCCAGGTATGTGCTACATAACCTGCTGGATGATACGTATTTGCATATGCCAGATACAAGGGTGCGTTGCTATTCCATGTATCTCCTTTTTTTTTCATCATTTGTGTACTGGAAGATGATCATGTAATTTTCACGGAGAAGTCATGGTTGTAGAGTTCTCTGATGGGAGTACTGGGAAACTTATGCCTCTGAGGCAAGATGTGTCTGCCATTCATTCTGGTGTTCATGCTGTATTTGAAGATGAGGTCCTTGGACCTTGGTCTTGAGCCCAGTTCCAGCGTCCGCAGCCCTCATGGAATTCCCTGAATTGAAATATTCGATCTGAAATTAAGTTCAGAAACTAGTATTTTGATGAGAATGAATGTCCCTCTCCCCGCATTGTTATAGCATAGAAAAACCTTGTCTTTTTAATCGAGGGGGCGTGAGATCGAAATTTTGTCGGTAATTTTAAACCGTATCCTCACTAATGATTTGTGTATGGATGGATGGTTTTGATACACACGAGCTGACCATAGTAACGGATCCAGTATTCACTTCCTATCAAAATCCAAAATTTGAAGCTGATCCGAAGATCATGCGAAACATTCAAGCCTCGGGAACGAAGGATGGGGGGAGGAGAGCTTGGTGACGAAGCAAGTGTGAAGAATATAAATGGAGAGAAGTGGATGGAAATGGAGGAATGGTGAAGGGGTGATGGGCGAAGATGCCCACCCGACTCGACGCACATGGCACGGCGCTCGCTGGCTAATCGCCTCCCCCCTTTTCCTCTCCCGGCCCGTTCGTCACCGGAGTCCTCTCTCTCTCTCTCTCTCTCTCTCTCTCTCTCTCTCTCTCTCTCTCTCTCTCTCCAGATTTGATCTGATCTGACCTCTCCCTCTCCCTCCCTCTCCCGGACGATCTCGTCACCGCCGCCCGTCGCCATGGCGGCGGCCAACGCCCCCGTCGCCATGCGCGAGGCCCTCACGGTAACGCGTCGTCGACACGGCTCCGGATCTCTGGCTTCCAGGCCCGCCATGGACTGACGAACCCTTTTTTTTGCCTCCGCAGCTCACCAGCCTCGGCATCGCGCCGCAGTTCGTCACCTTCACCCACGTCACCATGGAGTCGGAGAAGTTCATCTGCGTCCGCGAGACCTCTCCGCAGAACAGCGTCGTCATCGTCGACATGGCCATGCCCATGCAGCCGCTACGGCGCCCCATCACCGCCGACTCCGCGCTCATGAACCCAAACGCAAAGATCCTCGCCCTCAAAGGTACCCCCTACCCTACCGCCGTGCCTAGATCTACCCATCCCGCTCCCCCGGGCTCGATCTCGTCAAGCCCTAGCCATCCAAATGGGACGGGTGTCCAAGTACTTTGCGAACCTCCAGGGATCTCCCAGCGGTCCACACTCCTAGTCCCTTTAGTATAGTCCGGACCGTTTGAATTTGCACAAATGGGCTCCATTTTAGCTTGGAATGTAGCAATCTAGTGCCATCTGTATCGTTAGTGCTTACAGCAGCGTTTTATTAGTACATACCCTGTTGCTTGCCTGATCATGTGTAGAATCAATTTGAGGATGCTCAGTTAGTTCTATGATCATTATGTGTCAGGCAACGGATGAGTAATTCTCTTCATCCTGCCATATGTACATTTCTGTCTCTCTCTCTCCCTTTCTTTTACTTCCGTACATTTCTGTTGGGTTTCATATCTAGTTTACCCAACATGCTTGGGACAAAGGCTTGTTGTTGCTGCTACCACATGTGCATTGTTGAGATAGCTACTGTAGCTGTGACTCAATTTCTTTTCAGCCTTTAGAATTCTTATGGTTTACGTGGTTAACATCTGTTCCTGTTAAAGAAAGCGTGTGACTGTTAAAATTTTCAAATTGTCTGGTTGATTTAACCGCGCTAGCACAATAGATCTTGAATTTATAACTTTCACCTGTTCAATACTGGCATCAGATTGATGCAAACACCAGCAATTGAGAACATGAAAAAATGCTTGTAAAACCAGAAACATGTCAACTATAGCCTTTTAGGTTCAAATTATTACCTCAGACACTGACAGCAAGTACGTGGTTGGCTATTGTTGCTTTTGTACAAGATGTAGCGAGCTACCTATTGAAACTTTATTATGTCAGGCACTGCTTGCTTTCCACTTCGGACTCTATGTTGAACTTCCAATGATAATAAATCCTTGCTTAATTTCGCAGCTCAAATACAGGGAACAACGCAGGACCACCTTCAGATATTCAATATTGAGGCCAAAATCAAAATTAAAACCCATCAGATGCCAGAGCAGGTAAAGCTGTCAATCAAATAATCTAGGTTTGTTGCACTTCTACTTGTTGATGCTAAATGTATCTCACATATATTTACTTAACAATTGCAGGTTATGTTCTGGAAATGGATCACTCCCAAGCTGTTGGGTTTAGTAACACAAACATCAGTTTACCACTGGTCGATTGAAGGTGACTCCTGATAAACCACACCTATTTCTGTTATAGCGCCACTTCTTGGATTTGCATGATATGGCTGCTAGCCTGCTACGTGCTAAGACCAAGCTTATGTTGTTGGAATCCAGGTGATTCTGAGCCTGTCAAGATGTTTGATAGGACAGCTAATTTGGCGAATAATCAGATCATCAACTATCGATGTGACCCAGCAGAAAAGTGGCTTGTCCTTATTGGAATTGCGCCTGGTGCTCCAGAGGTACACTCTTCGAGAATATTGTTGCAAGTGTCATCGTAACAGACATTACTTATCAACATGATGCGAGACACATTTCACTATACTGTATTCTCTTGCAAATGTTTGTTGTAATCCATTGTAATTTGGGTCATTATGTCTGTAAGTCTCAGTTACGGTTTTGCCGAAGTGCGAGCATTCTTACCATCTTGAACTACAAGTTGTACAGTAGGGAGTAATTCCAATGAATTTTTATTTATGTGCTTCTCATACTGTTATGCACTCCTTTTTATGCTATCAGAGGCCACAGCTGGTGAAGGGAAACATGCAACTTTTTTCTGTTGCTCAGCAGCGTAGTCAGGCACTTGAAGCCCATGCCGCATCTTTCGCAACATTCAAGGTGCCACTAATTTTTTTCTCTTCTTGTGCTGGTTATATTCTTGTTTCATTTCAATATATGAATCTTGTTCTTGCTTGATCATCCCTGTTCAGGTTGTTGGTAGCGAGAACCCATCAACCCTTATTTGTTTTGCCTCAAAGACAACTAATGCCGGGCAGATCACCTCAAAGTTACATGTCATTGAACTGGGTGCCCAGCCAGGTTTGCTCTTGAAAATTCTCAATTTTGTTTCGTGTTTGGTTCTCTTTAATCCACATTTAAAATTAAATTTATTTTATAGAGCAAACCACGGAAACACCTTCTCTTTCTTTATACACATCAATTGAAAGTTTCTATAAAAGTGTCCTTGATTTTCCCTCAAACTCCTATTTGTTGTTTTAACACTGTAGTCCATTGCTATCATTCCTTGTTAAAATATTTTTTTATTACAGGGAAGCCTGGCTTTTCTAAGAAACAAGCCGACCTCTTCTTTCCACCCGATTTCCAGGATGATTTTCCTGTAGCTATGCAGGTTAGCATCTTATATAGATGAAAAAAATATGCAGCATTAGAGTGTCACATGATTGATCTAATGCCTTTCTTTTTTTCCATTATATTCTTACAGATCTCACAAAAGTATGGCCTCATTTATGTAATTACGAAGCTTGGCCTTTTGTTTGTATATGACTTGGAAACTGCTGCAGCAGTTTACAGAAATAGAATCAGTCCAGATCCTATATTCTTGACAGCAGAATCTTCCACAACAGGTGGATTTTATGCCATCAACAGACGAGGGCAGGTTTTACATGCCACAGTTAATGATGCAACTATTGTGCCTTTCATCAGTGGTCAAGTAAGATCTCCCACACTTCTAGAGTTTGTTTCTTTATATGTCACCAGATAATATTCTTGATACAATTTTCGAAATGCAGTTAAACAATCTTGAGCTAGCTGTAAATCTTGCTAAGAGAGCTAATCTTCCTGGCGCAGAGAACTTGGTAAGCTCTATTGTTTCTATGACTTCTGTTCTGTTATTGTGGTGAATGGTGATAGAATTTCTTTGCTGACCCATGCTGACTTTTTGCATAGTTTTCTTCTTGATACCTATTAGAGGAGAACAATATGATTCCATTGAGTGTTAGGGGTACATATATAGGGGTATAAGACTTGAGGGTCAAGTAACATAATGGCTAATGACCCAAATACCCTTAGTAGCCCTAATACATACTCTAACAGTACCTCTTTTGTTTTGGTAAGTAACCTGGTTTTCCTACAACTTTCTGCTACTTGCTATATCACTGAATTATGCTTACCTAATTTGCGTATAACTATGTGTCTTGTCAAACTGTTTGCAAACCTTTTAGCGCACTTTTCAATCCTAGGTATAGGTTAATGGTTAGAAGCATCATATATTTGACAATTGGCGAATTGGTGCTACAGCCTCTTTTGATAGTGGATTCTGCCAATGATATTTTGCTCGTGCTGCTGATACTTTATTGATTCACAAATTACAAACATCACCTGCATTGCTACCCTTCAAGTTATTGCAAATACTGCTCTTTACCATTTGTGGATATTATGGTTATGGACTAGTGTGTTGCTGAACTTGGGCTGTATGAGTTCTTTGATGTCCTTTATTGCACCTGCAGGTTGTACAAAGATTCCAGGAACTGTTTGCTCAAACAAAATACAAGGAAGCAGCTGAGCTGGCTGCAGAGTCTCCTCAGGGTCTCCTGAGAACACCTGAAACTGTGGCAAAGTTTCAGGTGGGTTTCTAATTCTTTGTCCTGTGTAACTATTAAAGTTTATATACATCCGGTTTGCAGTTTGTTTTATGAATTTCACCTTTTGTGATGGTTCCAACTGTCAAATTACGAAGTGTGCTTGATATGGTCATAGAGATGCCTGTCTCTTACATAGTAAATTTGACAACCTTTTATACAAGAACATATAAAATCATTGAGTTTTGGTTTACTGCTAAAGAGAAACCTTTGTTGCTTCCTTTGGTCATTTTTTGAAGTATTATTGCATACATAGGTATTCTTCTGCATATACTCCCACTATTTGTGAATTGTTGACAGTAGGACAGGGAAGTTTGTTCACTTCCCTGCCCTACCGGCAACTATTCACAAATTGAGGTAGTACAATTTATCAGCTTATCGTGTTGGCTACTTTGCTTGACTGAGTTTTTGCTGGTATGCTTGATATTGCAGAGTGTTCCTGTTCTAGCTGGGCAAACACCTCCACTCTTGCAGTACTTTGGCACATTGCTGACTCGAGGAAAACTCAATGCTTATGAGTCTCTTGAGCTATCAAAACTTGTTGTGAATCAGAACAAAAAGAATCTCCTGGAAAATTGGTTAGCAGAAGACAAGCTGGAGTGCAGTGAAGAACTAGGAGACCTTGTGAAGGTAAGATGGCTGTTGTATTTATTGATTGGACATCTTTTTGTTTTATCAATTATCTTCACTGTTTCCCCCTATTGTTTTCTTATAATTTTGTGTACTTCCTAATGTAGACTGTGGACAATGATATGGCACTGAAGATATATATCAAGGCTAGGGCAACCCCTAAAGTTGTTGCTGCTTTTGCTGAAAGGAGGGAGTTTGACAAGATACTTATATATTCAAAGCAGGTATATTGCTTTCATTCTGTGGAATTCTTTCTTTCAGTTGTTAGACCTGAATTGCGGTTTGACATGTACTGGTGACCTAAAACTTTGGTTTCTTTCAGGTTGGATACACTCCGGATTATCTCTTTCTCCTCCAGACAATCCTACGTACAGATCCACAGGTAGATAGTTTAAGAAAATTTGAGCTTGAATGGGAGATATTTGCTACTTGACTGTGGGTTTCTTTATGTTTTGTGGATTTTTGCCTCAAGTTTCATCCTTTATCTTCTTGACCAGGGAGCTGTCAACTTTGCTCTCATGATGTCACAAATGGAGGGAGGTTGCCCAGTAGATTATAATACAATAACTGATCTTTTCCTTCAGGTATCTTTTGTGTTCATGTATATATGTTTTGTTGGCTAGCTGCGTTGCTTTTGCTTAGTTTCTTTACAATGAAATTTGGTTGAACACCATGTCTTATATGCTTCTGTTAACAGAGAAACATGATACGAGAGGCAACAGCTTTTCTGTTGGATGTTCTGAAACCAAACTTGCCAGAGCATGCTTTTCTTCAGACCAAGGTTAGTATTTTCATTTGAGTGATTACCCTGTACCATTCCATTATTTGTGTACTTAGAGGCTACTGTCTGAATTCATTGTAGGTTTTGGAGATCAATTTGGTGACTTATCCAAATGTTGCTGATGCCATCCTTGCTAATGGTATGTTCAGTCATTACGATCGCCCTCGTATTGCTCAGCTGTGTGAAAAGGCTGGATTGTACTTACGAGCCCTCCAGGTCAGTACCTTTGCATTGATTTTGCTGACCCCTTCTCTTCGTTTCTATGTGTAACTAATTATATATGTTGTGATGCAGCATTACTCAGAGTTACCTGATATCAAGCGAGTCATTGTTAATACCCATGCCATTGAGCCACAGGTGTGTATTTGTCAACTATCTTGAATATTTTCTGTTATTGTTTTCTGCATTAACAACTTCTTTTTGCGCAGGCACTTGTGGAGTTCTTTGGTACCCTTTCAAGGGAATGGGCGTTAGAGTGCATGAAGGACCTTCTGCTGGTCAATCTGAGGGGAAATCTTCAAATTGTTGTGCAGGTAATCCCACTCAGCTTCTTGTAACCGTTCTTTTTTTCCTATCACTTCTTTTTTCTGTTTCTAATTCTAATTACTGTGAAACCCATGACACATCTGCAGTCTGCGAAAGAGTACTCTGAGCAGCTAGGAGTTGACGCTTGCATAAAACTATTTGAGCAATTCAAATCTTATGAGGGCCTCTACTTTTTCTTGGGGTCTTATCTCAGCTCAAGGTAGTTAATCTATTTAATAGATTGATATATTTTCATTTTTTCCTCTAAATATGACGTGTCTTATATTCTTTATATACAATAGTGAGGACCCAGATATCCATTTCAAATACATAGAAGCAGCTGCAAGGACTGGACAGATCAAAGAAGTTGAGCGTGTAACAAGAGAGTCTAACTTTTATGATGCTGAGAAGACAAAGAACTTTTTGATGGAAGCAAAACTGCCTGATGCCCGCCCACTGATTAATGTTTGTGACCGCTTCGGTTTTGTTCCAGATCTAACCCACTACCTGTACACAAACAATATGCTGCGGTACATTGAGGGCTATGTACAAAAAGTATGTACCATTCTTAACACAATGCTGTTTTGTCTGCCATTTTTCATGTAGTACATCAAGTATGAGAATGTTTATTTTTTCTTATCTGAGTTTGTAGGTGAATCCTGGTAATGCTCCTTTGGTAGTGGGGCAACTACTTGATGATGAGTGCCCTGAAGATTTCATTAAGGGTTTGATTCTCTCTGTTCGTTCTCTCCTTCCTGTTGAGCCACTTGTTGATGAATGTGAGAAGAGGTTTGATTCCTTTATCCTTCCTGTCTGCATGTTCACACTTGCCTTCCCCATTTTTCTCTTCTGTTTCTCATTTGTTTGACATGTGAACCAGGAACCGCCTACGTTTGCTCACTCAATTCTTGGAGCACCTGGTCAGCGAGGGTAGCCAAGATGTGCATGTTCACAATGCTCTTGGGAAAATCATCATCGACAGCAACAATAATCCAGAGCATTTTCTCACTACCAACCCATTTTATGACTCTCGTGTTGTGGGTAAATACTGTGAAAAGCGGGATCCTACACTCGCTGTTGTTGCTTACCGGCGTGGGCAGTGTGATGATGAGCTTATCAATGTCACCAACAAAAACTCACTGTTCAAGCTGCAAGCTAGGTATGTAATTATTTTTGTTACTGTATCACCCTGTTTGTTGTTGTTGTTGTATCGCCCTGTTTGTTGTAACACTTTATATCCATTCAGTGAGATCATACATGTTCATATCTTAAATTTTGAAATGACAGATATGTGGTTGAGAGGATGGATGGTGATCTGTGGGATAAAGTTCTTCAGCCTGAGAATGAATGTCGAAGGCAACTCATTGACCAAGTGGTTTCAACTGCACTGCCTGAGAGCAAGAGCCCTGAGCAAGTGTCTGCTGCTGTTAAGGCTTTCATGACAGCTGACCTCCCTCATGAACTGATTGAGCTGCTTGAAAAGATTGTTCTTCAGAATTCTGCATTCAGTGGAAACTTCAATCTACAGAACTTGCTCATCTTGACCGCTATCAAGGCAGATCCATCCAGAGTCATGGACTATGTTAACAGACTAGACAACTTTGATGGTCCTGCTGTTGGAGAAGTTGCTGTTGAAGCACAACTCTACGAGGAAGCTTTTGCTATATTCAAGAAGTTCAACCTGAATGTGCAGGCAGTCAATGTTCTCTTGGATAACATCCGTAGTATTGAAAGAGCTGAGGAGTTTGCCTTCCGTGTTGAAGAAGATGCTGTTTGGAGCCAGGTTGCCAAGGCTCAGTTACGTGAAGGTTTAGTCAGTGAAGCAATTGAGTCCTTCATTCGTGCTGATGATGCATCACACTTCCTTGATGTCATCCGTGCTGCTGAAGAAGCCAATGTATATGATGATTTAGTTAAGTACCTTCTGATGGTAAGGCAGAAAGCAAGGGAGCCCAAAGTTGATGGAGAACTTATCTTTGCATATGCTAAGATTGATAGACTCAGTGACATTGAAGAGTTCATTCTTCTGCCAAATGTTGCCAACCTCCAAAATGTCGGTGACCGTCTGTACGATGAAGAACTATATGAAGCTGCAAAGATCATCTATGCCTTCATCTCAAACTGGGCTAAGCTGGCTGTTACCCTGGTTAAGCTGAAGCAGTTCCAAGGAGCTGTGGATGCTGCTCGCAAGGCTAATAGTGCTAAAACATGGAAAGAAGTCTGCTTTGCTTGTGTTGATGCTGAGGAGTTCCGTCTTGCACAAATATGCGGTCTCAATGTTATCGTCCAGGTATATAAGGACACTGAACTTGATATTTATTATACTCTTGGAAAGATCCAATAATCTACTCTACTCCCTTCTGAGTTCTGACATACATTTTCTTTTCTAGGTTGATGACTTGGAAGAAGTGAGTGAATACTACCAAAACAGAGGATGCTTCAACGAACTTATCTCTCTCATGGAGAGTGGTCTTGGACTTGAACGTGCACACATGGGCATCTTTACAGAATTGGGAGTTCTGTATGCTAGATACCGCCCTGAGAAGCTGATGGAACACATAAAACTTTTCTCTACCCGTCTCAACATTCCTAAGCTTATCCGGGCTTGTGATGAACAACAGCACTGGAAAGAACTCACCTACTTATACATACAGTATGATGAATTTGACAATGCTACTACCACTATTATGAACCACTCTCCTGATGCATGGGATCATATGCAGTTCAAGGATGTTTGTGTTAAAGTTGCAAATGTTGAGCTATACTACAAGGCAGTGCACTTCTATCTGCAAGAGCACCCTGATCTAATCAATGATATGCTAAATGTGCTTGCGCTTCGTTTGGATCATACCAGAGTTGTGGGCATAATGCGCAAGGTTTGTATGTGAATGAAAGTTTAAATTTTTATCTGCACACGTAATCACTGTTTTAAATTCCATCCCAAATTTCAACTCTTCTGCTGTTCTTTGAACAGGCTGGTCAGTTGCATCTTGTGAAGCCTTATATGGTTTCAGTTCAGAGTAACAATGTCTCTGCTGTGAATGAAGCTTTGAATGAGCTGTATGTTGAAGAGGAAGACTATGAGAGACTCCGTGAATCAGTTGATATGCATGACAACTTTGATCAGATAGGTCTTGCCCAGAAGGTAAAAGTAAAGTTGATAACTGTGCTATGCTTGCTGTTTTGGCTTTTAATTTAACAACTGTTTATGCGTTTCTTGATCAGCTTGAGAAGCATGAATTGCTTGAGATGAGGCGAATAGCTGCCTACATTTACAAGAAGGCAGGAAGATGGAAGCAATCCATTGCTCTTTCGAAGAAAGACAACATGTACAAGGACTGCATGGAGACATGCTCTCAGTCTGGTGACCGTGAGCTGTCGGAGGACTTGCTTGTCTACTTTATCGAGCAGGTTTGTTTTGAACTTGTTCTATTTCCACATTGGTGTGCTACATTTTTATGATGGATGATGAGTATAGCATATACAGAAGATGTGTAAACTCAATACATTTTTTTCTCAAGAATCCCAATACTGTTTTTTGTTATCACACCCTGAATTTTCTGAATGCCATGGTGCGTGTGGATGGTGTTTATGGGGTAAGCTGCAATTTATAGGAGGCCAAAGATAGGCAAAGGCTAGCAGTAGTAGTTGTCTGCATGGTATTGCATTTCTGCTTTGTAAATTTGTTCCATTTTTTTGTAATGCAGAAGAAGAAAGAATGCTTTGCTTCTTGCCTCTTCATCTGTTATGACTTGATTCGGCCGGATGTTGCTCTTGAGCTCGCGTGGATCAACAACATGGTGGACTTTGCTTTCCCTTATCTGTTGCAGGTACCTTATTTCTTCCCATACTTTTACCAGCATTAATTGATTACGTTCATTCATTGGTATAACTACATGCCCTCCTGTTGTGTGCAGCTCATTCGTGAATACACCAGCAAGGTTGATGACCTAGTGAAGGACAAAATTGAGTCACAAAAGGAAGAAAGGGCCAAGGAGAAGGGGGAGAAAGATCTCGTTGCTCAGCAGGTAATCTACAGTGGACCACCACATTTGTTCCCAGTAAACAATTATCCATGCTTAAACAGATGGCGTGACAAGTTACGGTCTGTTGCGCAGAACATGTACGCTCAACTGCTTCCTCTTGCCTTGCCTGCTCCACCGATGCCTGGTGTGGGCGGTCCTCCACCCCCCATGGGTGGAATGGGCATGCCTCCAATGGGTGGAATGGGTATGCCGCCGATGGGTCCTGGTCCAATGCCAGCATTTGGGATGCCACCAATGGGAAGCTATTGAGTTAACTCTCAGAGGTGTTAGAGGATCTGAACATTTCAGTTTAAGCAGAAGTAGAACCTGAGGTTCCAGAAGCATCTTTGGAGTTGTAGATGATTTCTCGTTCCAGTTAATACACTGTTTATCGGTACCAGCACAATTTTGGCGAGTGAGAATCTCTAGCAAGCTGAGCTTGAAGTTGTTACTTGTATTACGATCGGATAGGATGAGGATGGTTAGGTTCAGCGTGTGGTGTGTGCAAAGCTGGTACCATTTGTATAGTGTGAAGATGTTTGTAGACATTTTACTTGTACACTTAACCGGTTCAGTGGCGCTGTTGACAGACAAACAATGTATGTTATTTTCCTCGTTTCTCCCTAAACGGACCGATGATGTATGCGCAAAGAGAAGTGCCAGCTGATCACTGGGTAACTCATTGATCTCTAGCATAGGGGCACAAAACATCAGCCTAACAATTGTGAGGAATCTCACTTAGGGTCTAGAGTTCTGAACATCACCTCCACTGTGAGGATCAGAACCTTTTCATTTCATTTTATCGTTTCGGGTTTGATTAACATTATCATTTTCGTTGAACTTTGACCCTCTCATGTACGAAACACACGTACTACATATCAGCAGTAGTACGTTGAGATTAGAAGCCGTGTCTATACACTAATGAGCACAAACATGTCAGTTAAATATAATGCTAGATCAGTAACACGTTTTGCTTTGATTAGTATCATGCATCCGCTCCCATGAAATTTTGACTTCCTCACTTACAAACATGGAATGTGTTTATAGTCAACAGCTAGCTATATGCAGACTTTCCTCTTTAATTACTGCAAGCGGATAAGTACCCCAAGATATCACCACACTAGTGCAAGAGATCCTATGGTGAGATCAAGGGTACTTGGCCTTGTTGTCGCGTCCATGCACTTCCCCTTTTTATCCACAGCATCGAGACCTAGGATCGGATCGACCCTACATATGATCAGTATCGCCACTGCAGCAGGTCCTCGCAGGAGGAGATGGAAACAGACAAAGAGATAGCCCGGTAGCAGCACTGATCTCCACTCCATGATCACCTCCATCATCCTCTCGTTTCCCACAGCTGCTGCAACCTGCTGATCTCTTCCTCTTCTCTCGTAGCGGCCCTATATCGAGTGTGAGTTCAAGATCAACAGGATCATGGTCGTCGTTATCCTCATCATTCTTCACTGTTTGCAGCAGCAGCAGACGTCGTCGTCTTCCGTGATCATCGTTCATGATTGGATCATTGTTTTGAGATGAACACCCTTGGGGAATCATTGCAGTCGGGGTTCTGCTGGGATCAGTAGCTCTTGGACGAACATATTGAGCACGAGCTCTGAGGAAAGCCCCGGCTTCTTCAACTGTTGAGTAGCAAGGCTTTGGTCCAGTAGAATGGTGACCATGCTGGATTCGATATGCTTCATGGGAATTGTTCCAATGAGGCATGCATGCACCAAACCTAATGTCGTTACGTACCAACCAGATTAGTCAGAAAACGAACAATCAATAAAGAGAGGTTATTAGTCGTAACTCATAAGGAAATTGCAGGGTCATTGTTTATTTTATTTTACTTTTTTTTTTTAAAAAAGAGAAGGTCCCAGAACCATTTGTTGTTGTTGCAGATGCTAGCTGCTAGACAAAAAAGGCGTCAAAATTTAATGAATTTTTGTTTGGAGGTGTTCCATTTCCATAGATCCAACTACCTTGCTGACAAAATGGTACCAGAACCAGTCTGGCCGTGATGCAAGGGAAGATGGTCGAAGCTGTACACTTGTCCCCCCTCTTGCAACTGATTTCTCCACAAACTTGATATCACTGCAAAAAGAAAATGAAAAATTTCTCATCTGTGTCAGCTGGAGAAATTTTGTACGAGTCTGCGTCCAAATAATGAACGATCGATAGAAACTCGATCTTACCCTGGCCTGATGAGTCGTCGATCTTCTTGCTCCTATACATCTGAAGAAAATCAAACAGAAATGGAGGCACATGAAGAAAAAGAAGAGAACTGTTCTTTGTAGGAAAAAAAAGGTAGACTTTGTAAGGAAACTGAAGACATGCATCATGAGTATACTTGGAGATGGCTCTTGACATGGCCTATGCTAAGCCCTTTGACGTTCATCAACTGAAGAACGAGCTTGGGGGTTGCACCTGCAGTTATAAGCACATGCATGTACAATCAACACCAAGCATGAATCAACGAAACACTGAATATATATATGAAGTTAATTAGGTGGTGATGTGTTTGCTTACGGTCCTGGCCTCCGAGCCTCTCGACGGCGCGGAGGAAGCAGAGGTGGAGCTCCGGCGTCCACCGGAGGCGAGGGTTCTTTGAGCGGACGTAAGGGCGCACGGACGACGACGACGACGACGGGGTCTTCCTGCTGCTGCTGTCCCCGCCGGCGGCTACCTCCATATCCACCGTGCTTCTATTGCTGTAGCTCCCTTGGTGCAGATCGGCAGCAGCAGCGTCGCCGGCCTCCTCGCCGGGCGGCAGCTGATCCTTGGAGCTCGCAACAAAGCCTCTTTTGCTACTTTCCTCCATGCTCGATCGATCGGTCGATGGAAGGGTTGTATCAATTAAGCTAGAAGAAGTAGATGTTTTGGTGGGTGAGGTCCAAGTCTCTTCTTATTACATCTGCATCTTGTTGTCGTTGTTGTTGCCAGCGATCTAACTCTCAGCTGGAGAAGAACGATAGAAGCCAAATCAAAGGTGAAGTCATGCATGGATCATTCCATCTATCTTATCTGTGTATCTATATGTCTGCATATGGGCGTGTGTGAGGTAACAAAGTGATATCATGTATACGTGCACCTATATATGGGCTTCTGGAAAGAGCACGTAATCAAGGCAAGATTGGGAGAAGGTGAACTACATTAATTAATACCCAACCAACTGATAACTTTATATATATGTCTGTTCTACACATACACAAGCATCATGTATATGTGTGCGTGTGTTGAGACACATCATATGTCGTAGGACGCACGTACGTACAATGCATGCATGCATGCATGCATGCGCACAGTGCAAGGACCACTTTATGAATCACTTTTCAAAGGTACCGAGAAGAATTCCTTGCTGGTGTTGATGGTTGTACGACCTGCAGGAGAGACACGTTCAAACAAACGAAGAGAGAAAAAGAAGATCAAGGTGACTGCCAGTGCAATTAGCTAGTAGGTACCATGCATGCACGTCCAACTCTTCATGGCGAACGTCGTCCTGCATAATTCGGTTTTAAGTAATTTGATTCGATTTCAAGTTACATTGCTAAAATATAATTGATGTTATACTAGTTAGTAGCGAACCCATGCGTAAATAAGTGAATTGAAACGAAACAAAAGGTGATCGTTTTTTGGCTTGGATGTGGATGATCTTAGTGTGCCTCTACATCAGGTTAATTAAAGTGGATGCATGTCTTGATTCATATACTATCCGATCTACCAAATGCATGTTCGATCTGCAGAGGTGCAGTAGTACTTGAAGGGTTACACAAAGCTCAGAACAGCCCTTGGTGTGGTTGCAGAAAAAAGTCGAATGCCTTCTTCAGTCCGGCTGCTCTGACGTTGCACAACTGATACCTGATGATCCGAAATGGGATTACGCATGCATGCATGATCGCGTCTATACTACTCCTAGTCGGACAACACAACGACTTCGAAGATGTCA
The DNA here is from genome assembly GCA_030760725.1 of Neostapfia colusana. Lineage (NCBI taxonomy): Eukaryota > Viridiplantae > Streptophyta > Magnoliopsida > Poales > Poaceae > Neostapfia > Neostapfia colusana. The sequence goes on along the minus strand of JASWHV010000010.1, from coordinate 315,723 downwards.
GTATAGGCGATCATATATCATATTCATATTTGTAGCACTTGATTATGCCACAAGGGATGCCTTGACTAAAGTCCTGGTTAAATGATGCAAATTAAACTCATGCCACTTTACCTTTTAGGTACTCCTTTTGTACAGAATAAATTCCTCCTCTGACTCTCTTGTTTTCTAGCTTCCATATCATTCTCTCATTTTTTTCCCCATAAAGTCGCGTCCCTTTTCCAGATATATTAGTCGTTTGACAACTCAGCTGTCATTTGTACCTTACATGTATATTATTGTAAAGTTTAAAGTGACATTGCACGAATAGCATCCATGACCATGCTGCAACAACTCCGTTTAGAGAGAGAGAGAGAGAGAGAGAGAGAGAGAGAGATTTCGGCAGCATTTAACAAGCATATATATTTTTTTTGCAAGATCGGAACTGCTTCTCGCTAGCTGTTCTTCATTAGGCATGGCCACTTGTTTCTGTACTAGGCATGTGTCAAGAATAAGAAGCATCTTTGTCAGACTCAGCCACTCAGTGTACTGATCCATATTGTCCAGCAGCTTCACCAACCTGACCGACCCTGTGTGGTGTTGGCGGTGTCAAACATGGTGGCTGCGCCTCACCTGCACCTGCAGAAAAAAAACGCTGCTCTTCCCCGAACCTGTACATTGCACCTGGATGCAGGTGTCGCCATCCCTGTTGAAATTGGACTGTGCTCTTCTCTCTGGATGATGTGAGTTCACGCAAACCCTGTTCCAGCACTCTCTACAAATGAGTAGCATACTTTTCAGCTTGGTATCAGCAATACTGGTAGCATGGATATCTGAAAACGGCTGTCTCTGTGTTTCTCCATGTGCATTGATTTTCCAAGCAAGTTGTGGTCCGACATGTATATGTATATATTACATGACTAGTTAGCAATAGATCCTTTCAGCAGATGCATTCACATCGGTAAGAGTAAGACGAGATTTATCCAGATGCAACAGATTCATCGTGACAAAGATGCTCTTTATTCAGCATGTCAGTTCATACCCAACTCGGCCAGTCCCACCAACTTGTAGTAGAGTACAAGTACAACCTAAACTGCACTGCATAATCTACATGTTGGCATTCCAGCATCTGCACTGGACATTTCTATTTTTTTTTTCTACAGTACCATAGCCCCAGCAACCGCAAAACACGATGTACCTCGACCACAATTTTCCATTCTCAACAGCATTGGCTTCCGGACAGATCTTGTACGGCACCTAGCTATTCATCAACTCCAGTCCAGAATATGCAGTTCGACATTGAAATTAAAGCGTCCCTAACCACTTTTGCTTTGTTCTTACTTTGAGGCTTTACAGATGGCAACATTAAATACATAAGCTAGGACAAACAGTTAATCATTTATAGTTTACAAAGCCCTTCTTTGGCTGGAGAGACAGATTTGCTAGATGAGCTCTTGACAAAAAAGAAAAAGAATTCAGAACAGTGTGTGAGACACACTGAGCGCCAAATATACAACTATATATTCTGATGAGTGATGGCAACATATTCCCAAGGAAATTAAGGCGAGGAGAAGGTAAACTGCATGCCCGTCTTTCCCTTGTCATGGTCAAATTGTTTCAGAATATGGCAGTAATTCATCTGAACAAGAAAATATTTTTTAGCAAAAGGAAAACGGCATAATGTACCTTCATATGTAACTTTGGTGGCAAAACTAAAGAAGGTTAAGGAACAAACCTCTAAGCGAAATAATCTGGTTGGAACAATTACACCAAATCCTACAGAACTCCTGAATGTTTGCAGGAAGTCAGTAAGGGGAAATTTCCGGAGATCACACTCAGCTAATTTAGCAAGATTTCCAGCAGAGACAAATGCATGGCACTGAATTCCTAGATCCCTGAGTGGCTTAAGTGGTATATCAAAAGACAGGTCGGCAAACGCTGTCGCTGCTATGTCACCACCCCGTCCATTTAGTTCAGGAGGAGTGGAAGCGCCACTTTTAGAATCATCAGGGCCAGAGGTTCCAAGGTATGTTGCTCCCAGCCCTCTTGATTTGAAACCTAAGAGTGATGATGGTCCACCCAAGCGGCAAACAAGAGACCTGTTACCACCCAAGTAAAACCTTTCTGGAAGTGGTGTTGATCCCATGGGTTCCCTTGCCAATGGAAGGATTACTCCAGCAGCAACTCCTGTATTGAGAGCAGCATTCATCACACCAAGTGGCAAAGCCACTCGAAGATCAAATTCCTGACAGACAATCAAGGAGATGAATGATGATAAGTATAAATACATTCATTTCGAATCGGCTCAGTTGTTCGAGAATAAAAATCCTGATGCGCGGTGCAATAAATCGTATAAAATGGAGAATTTAATTTCATTGAAATTTAAAATTGCCTACCCCAACATGCTTGGGACAAAGGCTTTGTTCTTCTTCTTGTTGTGTTAAGAGCAAGAACTGAATACAAAGGGGAGTGCTATAAGGACGCTTTTACATAGCATCTGACTTGAGTTTTTGGTCCTTTGTCCACTTATCATACAAAAAAGCAAACTAATGTTTAAAGGGACAAAATGTGGACTGTGACCATAGCCTGCATTGTGACGAGCAAGAACTGAACAAAAAAGGGAACTACATAGTACACTTTAACATAGCATATAACTTAGAAATATCTTGGTCATTTGTCCACTTATTATACAAACAAGTAAACTAGTGTCTAAACAGACAAATATGGACTGAAACCATAGCCTGCTTTGTTAGTATCAATCGCGACAAAGAGAGCAATAGGTACTGATACAATACAGTATGTACGTCCAAAGATTCATAATTTGTTGAAGAAAAAGGCAGATAGGATTATTTTTTGGACACGATCAAATGAGAATATGAGATGTACCCTGTTATTCATGGAAAGCGAAGGATGGAGTGCAGATAGAATCAAGATATACCTGTCTCAGAAACCGTGAGTATTTGCTCCCTGGGGCAAGGCCTCCAACTTGAGAAGACGAAAGAAAAGCAAATCCACGAGTAGGTCTTATGCTCGAGTCTCTTTGGTCAACCTTGTAGGTATACTTAACAGAGGACAAAAGGCTATGTCCTAACTGGTCTTGTATTGAATTGGATGACATGCGTGCTGGATCAGTTAAAGCTTGCCATGTAAGATTATAAGCAAGGTTGTGGTTCATGGTTGAGAGCAAGCCAACAGAAACGCCCATCAGATGTTCTTTGAGTGAGGACTTCAACCAATTCTCAGATAGAAATGATATCCTGGTAATCAGCGGAGTTGGTATTGCTCCGATTCTAGGTATTTCTACTCCAGCACTTAGTTCTGTCATCTGATCTAGTTGAAGAGCACCCGATGCATCCCAGGTCTCACAGTATCCAAATAGGTTCTTCAACTTCAGGGAACCTTCCAGTGAACATGACCTAGTCTGCAAAAAATTAACAAAATGACAATTGGTGAGACTAGAGGCAAGCGTATTCTGAAACCAATCACGCCAATATACTGAACATTGATTATTCGAGGTCTGTATAACACAATGCACATCACAAGCATGTTAAATGTGAATATGAAGTGATGAAAACATCATGAGAGATATCCTTGAATTTATTTCCATCCAAGCTATGTTGTGGTGCATGCACGATTATGGCTAGGGGAATATAACAGGAAACAGGAAAAGTTTGATAATGCAGCATGCTTGGAGTACGACAATACTGAACCAAAAAATGCAGGAAACAAGTTGATTTGCTCCAGGAGCCGAGGGAGTCAAGAAACTACAACCATGTGTGTGTGCAAACAATTCATACTTGTGTAAAAGGATATACACCTTAAATTGTTCTAACCCTATCCATCATCCAGTACATTGTACTGCTACCGGCATAACACCTGATAAAATCAAATTGTGCAGTACGGGTTCCTTCTGAGTTCTGAGAGCAATCACACAGTATTGACCAGCAGTCCAAGACTGCAGTGCCAAAATAAAGCACCCTTCTTCTGTTTCGAATTAGCTTCGATTCTGGCTTAAGGTCTCTAAATAAAAGCAGTAGTTATAGACCTTGCATCATAATCTGATTTGCAAAGCATCAAAGTGAGTCTACTTTACTCCTATCACAGCATGGATCATGAAATGCAACTCAATTCTCTAAAAAAGGGGACATTTTTAATAGGATGCGCACCTGGGCATTGGCGAAGACGCCGAGTTCGCCAGCTGCGCGGCCACGGGCCTCCGAGACATCGACGAGGACGACGACGGCACCGCCGCTGCCGGGGATCCCTGCGGGCGCCGCGTCGAGGGTGATGGAGACGGCGTCGAACGTACCGAGGCCACGGAGGCGGTCGCGGGCCGCGGCGGCAGCGCGCACGAGGTCTCGCACGGTGGCGGCCCGCGCGAGGTCCGGGCCTACCGCCGCCTCCACCGCGGCGCGGCGCGTGCGGGAGCAGCCCCGGATCGCGACCTCGTGCACGTGGATCCGGACCTCCTCCGCCGTGAGCCGCCGGAGCAGGTCCTCGAGGCGAGCCTCGTCGGACGCCGGATCCGACTCATCTCCGTAGTCCTCAAAGGCGTCGTCGTCCTCGTCATCTTCATCAAAGAAGTCGTCGAATTCGTCCTCGTCGTGGTCGTCGGCGAGGGGGGACGGGGGATGAGTGCCGCTGGATGCAGTTGCCATGGGAGTGGAGGGAAGCGTGCGTGCCTGCCAGCAGTGGAGACGCACAACTGAAGCGTGCCCGGTGGCTTCTGACGGATGAAATGGCACAGCGCCTTCACAAAGAAAGGAACATTGGATTGAGCTATGCTGCAGAATAATTTCTCTTTTTTTTTCAAAAAAAAATCACAAATTAGGGAGATCCTGTGGCTTGCATTGTACTTCTTCCAACTCGGATCTAGAGTGAGGGGAAACATGATGTGCACACTGCTCAGCGTTCTAGATTAAGCAGATAAACCATGTCGTGCAGTGCAGAACATTTCACTTCAATGACTGCAGAGTAATACAGTATACATTTTTAGTTACACTGGTGATTTCTCTTCTCACTCCACATTTTACAAACTAGTAGATCCATGGCCAAAAACACTAACTGATGCAGTACAAGATATATAGCATGCCTCTTGGGTTCTGAATTTCACTCGGTTCCTGACGAGGCAATCTCAAGCTCGGCCCACCACAAGGGGTTCTCCCTTGGGGTCGCTTGCTCCGGCGACAACGCCGTGACACCTCTGACCATCCTTGCAACCTCGGACATGGGCGGCCTCTTCTCCTTCTCCGGGTTTATGCACAGCCTGACAACGTCGCACAACGCAGCTATATCTTTGTCAGGCACAGAAGACCTCAGCGTCGGGTCAGCCATTGCAGCCAGCGGCCTCTTGCCGTCCAGGTAGCTTGAAGCCCACAGGACCAGCAGGCCGTGGTCTTCGGAAAACGGCAGACGGCCGGAGATCACCTCGAGCAGCAGGATGCTGAACTTGTACACGATGCTTTGCTGATAAGCGCTACTGTTTCGCAGCTCGACATCTTTATCATCTTTCCACAGTTCGATGTCAGAGATCTTGGCTGCATAGTCATCGGTGAGGTAGATGGATGAGGAGCTCAGGTTTGTTGGCATGACAGGAGGGTCTAGCTGGCTCATGTGCTCCAAGCAGTATGCTACTCCCATGATGATTCGCAGCCGTGAAGGCCAGTCCAGATCTTCTGCTTCTCTAACTGCACAAGGGGAGAATAGTTAAATTCAGTTAGCAATCATTGGGGTTAACTTGTTCTTCAGAATAATCAGAGTACGCCTGACAGGTGAACATGGTTCAGAAACTATGCAAATTTGATTCTTGTTTCTGAATCATGTTCACCTGTCATAGTGAGGTAGAGACAAGACACTCACTATGCAAGTGCTCAAAGAGGGAACCGCATGGAGCATACTCAAACACCATCATCCTGGTGAACGGCTCATCGCACGCACAGTACCCAAGTAGGTTCATGAAGTTCTTGTGGTTCACTCTGGAAAACTCTGCGATCTGAAACAACAGCAAGGAAAACATATATATACTTAGTGCACAGAGGTTGACATGCTACTTCTCTTGGCAAATGAGTACTTTTACAGATTGCGTATTACTCCCTCTTTTTTTAAAAAAAAAATTGTTGTCGTTAAACAACAATTATAGTTCAAAAATAAACTAAAGTTGTCCTAACCATGGGCGAAGCTACGTTGGTGCTAGGGCGTGCAGATGCACCCAGGCTAGAGTGAAAAATTAGTCATAATCATCTCACTTTTACCATGTTTGCACCCCCACAATCTAAATTTATGCATCCAGGAGACAAGAAAAACACACAAAAGGAACGAGTAGTTAGGGCACAAGAGCCCCTTAATTTTTCTCTTGCTTTGCCACTGGTACAATTTTAGAATGGAGAGCGTACCTTTTTTCTAAATTTTTCTTCCGACCCTTCTGACCAATCTTTGGCAGAGTTAGCTAAAGTGGAAACAACAGCTATTTCGACTCCACTTGACAGAGTTCCCTTGTACAATGTGCAGTCCGATGAAGTGCCAATCACATTGATGAACTCCTCACATGCTGCCTCAATCTCTGGCCTCCCTAGAGACGGCACACCTGCTCACAAGGAACAGCAAATTCAACATCTTCTGGTTCATTTTTGCTGTAAAGTGAAACTGCAATGTGCTATTTTAGTTTAAATTTTCTGTTTCAACATAGGATTCAAACTGATAAGAAACTGACCTGTCACGAAGGCTTCCCTAAGTGGCCCACTCAGTCCAGTAGACCATGGCGTGACTGTATAATCTTTCTTTCGACGAGTGAAGAATAAGTAGAACGAAATAGTTACAATGACCACAAGGAGAACTGCCCCACTGATCGAAAATGTGTAGATTGCCCAACGAGGTAGGGTGAAGGACTTGCCAGTTTCAGGCTCAAGATCAGTAGGCTTGGCTGAAGTACCAGAATGTTGTTTTTCTTCCGATTTATGGATCAAAGACGATGGTGGGCCATGCTGCTCCCTAGCTTGTAGGAATCGCCTCTGCGTGGCACCCCGAATTGTTCTGTGTAATAAAGAAACATAAAATAAGGAATATATTCGATGAAGTTGTAATGTACAGTACAACTCTAGTGTAACTGGAAAGAAGATAGCTTGTTGTTATGGATCATCTGGTTTTTACTGTTTGCTTCACAGTAAAACTGGTGAATATTATTCAGATTTATTGTTTGCTTTACAGTATTTATTACTCACAATAGTTTTTTAAAGACAATATATTTAGTAGATATGAAGGAACTACACCATCAAGGTGATTATGAATGAATTTTCAGCACCTCAGTATTTTGCATGTTACCCAACTCTCCATGTTACCCAACTCTCCATCTCTCGTTTACAAGCATATCTTCTTCTAGAAGTATCTGACTAATACCTCTTGTTACTGGCTAAAATGTTAACATCGGGCAATAGCAAATATCGCTTGAACTCGAGAAAGGATCTGTTTCATGAGTGGTTCAAATCATGGGGAACCAGACATGCAAGTCTAAGTGATTATTACGGGCATTAAGAGAGAGAGAGAGAGAGAGAGAGAGAGAGAGTTTGAATTATTTTGTCTCTCAATGTAAAAGGAGCTACATATCAGCAGTAGCAGCTATCTACCACGGGATCTGAAAGCGGTAGCTGAGATCATCAGAAGAAAACTGAAGACTGAACAAGAAACAGAACTTACAAGGCCACCACGTCGCCATCATCTCCTAATCCCTTCCTGAATCTGTAACGAGCTCCGTCTGAAGCCCGAAGAAGGAACATGTTTAGGCGCAAACCCATTGCAAGCAACCTACAAACCTACGCGTGTTTACGATACCTTTTCCGACCAAAATCCTTTTTCCTTACCTCCTTCGTCGACGGATCCACAAGACCCAACCTTTCCAGACACAATCAAAGAGACCACGAGGAGGAAGCAGGCGGTCCGGATGCTCCGCCGCGGCGCCCCCATTAATTTCTGACGGAAGAGCTGGAGCCCCACGAGGAGGAAGCAGGTTGAAGAAGAAGAAGAAGAAGAAGAAGCCAGAAGCAGAACGGGCGGACGGACGGACGGACGGAATCGCAGCCACTCACCGCGCGCGGCGGTGACCTCTGATCCGTCGTCCCTCCTCCTCCTCCTCCTCCTCCTCCTCGCGATGCTGCTTCAATCAACAAGAGTCAGCAGAGGTCGTTTCTGCCTTGCCTGTGGAAATCAAGGCAAGCAAGTAAAGTGGAGACCGAGCGAGACACGCGGCTCTTGGTCTGTCTGAGCAACTGGCCGCCGCCCTGCGACGCGAGCAATGAACAGTATCGAACTGTGCGTGTCTTAGTTCGTGTGTAAGTAGTAGTAGTAGATATGGCAGCTTGGACGCTTGTCGGCTTGTCCGTAGCCAGCCAGCCAGTCGCTCCATCAATCTAGTCGCATGCAGATATGGCATGGCAGTTACTACTACTACTACTACTCTTTTTTGTGTTCTTAAATCATTATTCTTAAAATAATAACAATCTGACCAATTTTGAGCTCCTGAGAAAGAAAGAAAAAGAAAAGAAAAAGAAAAAGAAAAACAAGCGGGAACGTTTGCCGACTTGCTCTGCTAGATTTGAAGAGAATCAGGTAACGTTACCCATGAAAGGGAGACTGTGCAAAACTCACAGCAAATTAAACTGGGGTCAGGTTCGAAGCCGGAACGTTTCTCAGATCGATCTTTAACTACGCACAGAAAATACATGGAAACCCTGTGCTCGTAGCAAGGATCCGGACGTCACAGAAACTCTGTCCGCTTAATTCTTCAGCTCCTCGAGGGAGATTTGTTAAGGGGAGAATGAACACGACTGGCGGTGGCCGTCTGTCTTGTGAACGAGCTTAGCTAGATCATTAGGAAAATGCAGGGTCAGGTGGCCAATCTAGCTACTACGTACCCTTCCTTGAACACGAGTTGAGATCGTTTAGGTTGCGACAGAACAGAACAGAAGAGAACTGAACATGGTTGAATCGGGGTGGGAGCTACTGAACTTTTTCCGAGAAACATCTGCCCTGCACCACGAATAATTCGGGTCGACGCCGCAATCAGATGCAGAGAGAGAGAGAGGGAGAGGGAGACGCATGTGGAGAAGTTTTGATCAAACAGCAAACAGGGGGAGACGACCATATTGCATGTGGCCGGGTGGGGCACCAACCATATTGATTGATCACTTGCTTGCATGAGCTTTTCGACGGTGGAACGGGTCACTGGTCTGGCTGTCCATCGGATGATAGATCTATCTATGATATGGATGTGTCTTTCACGCCATGAAACACAACTACGGGTGTTTGGTCTAGTGGTATGATTCTCGCTTCGGGTGCGAGAGGTCCCGAGTTCGATTCTCGGAACACCCCCCAACTTTTCCTTTCTTTTTATTTAAATTCACGTCCATGTTTTTGTGGCGTCACCAGGGAAAAGAAGAAGATAGCCCATGTGCGAAACGAATGGGCTACATGGTCGCGTTGATGGTGGTCTGGTCCAGTCCAGTCCAGCCCATGTGCATTCACGCGAGGCAAACCTACCATCATCACGTCGTCTTCCACGCGCGCGCGCGTGGACACACCCCCCTGGCCTGATTGATGCAAGTACCCATGCAAATATACTCTGGTTACCAGAGCCACACACACAAACATATACAACCAACACAGAGGAGACTCGCGGCAAAACAAAAACACAAACCACCCACGTCACAGGTTACGCCGGTACATGCACGTCGCTAACATGGAGATGTATTTGGTGATGATACCAGCGTTTTCATGCACCAGTTACGACGATAAAACTGTGGTGCTTAAAAAGGTTCCATAAAGCCGGCACTCGACAAACAAATCTAACCCAGCAAGGGGAATCACCATGTGGGCACTTAAACAATCCCACCTAGCTATAGCTCACAGGCAGCTAGAGCAAATCATACCCAGTCTCTTCTGGTTAAAAAAAAAGGGGGGGGGGGAACTATTTCCAGAAGCGATCACGTAATAAACCGAGAGAGGGGAGCCCCCCCCCCCCCCCCATTCACCGGAAGTAAATGGACAGCAGTGGGATGTCGACGTCGTTATCATCGTCATCCTCACAGGCCACCACGACGTCCAGATGGCGCCGGTACGAGGGCACCTCCAGTTTGGCCACCTCCCTGGCCACATCCGCCACCTTCCTGTCCATCCGCTCCTTGTGCCTGGGGAACATGGAGTTGTACAGCAGCGAGGTGCCGCAGGATATGCTGTACGCGTTCAGGCCCTTCTGCTTGAGCCACCCCAGGAGCTCCCTCAGCGTGATGTTGCCGGTCACGGTCCACCGGTCCCAGACGGTCCAGGACATGTCCTGGTGCTTGATGGTCTTGGGCGGCACAGGCTCCGCCATAGAGAAGAGGGGGATTGCGAGGTTTGCAAACGTGTTCCGGTAGTCCTCCACCTTGTGCCCACCAGCAAGCACCTTGTAAAGCTCAAGGCAGACGAGGCCAGTAGCCATTGCAGTCGAGGTGGCGATGGCAGGGATGATCCTTCCAGCTATGAATTTGGCCTTCAGCTTGTCGACTTCAGGGATGCTGTAGTTCCTAGCCCGCATGTTAGCAAAGCCGGCTATCAAGTCCATGTGGAAATTGGTGTCATCATCCTGCACATTTTACATACCAAAAAAAAAGAGGTTATTCTCAATCTGAAGAAGATCCCTTGTTCTAGACACATACTATGTGGACAGCCAAGGAGCGGCTAAAGTTCGGCATCTAAAGCTACCGAACATGAGGTGTACGGAAAACCTCTCAAGAGTAAAACACTAATGTTTTAAAAGTGATTCACTGGACATACTGACCTTCTCAAACTGTACTGGGTTCATATGGAATCCCGGTGGTAATGTTTTAGAAATCGCTTCCAACTTTGCAATTAGCTCTTCAATGACGGCAGCATCATCAACTGAAGCAGAGGATAGGCTAGTTGCCTTTTCATCTGTCTCTATCTTAACTCCCTGTTTCGGTTGGAAGTCAGGTACAATGACTTTATCAGCAGCTTCAGCAAGTTCTTTCGGATCTTTCACCCAATCGGGTATGGGTATCCCAAATGTCTCTGCCCTTAGTATTGAGGCAGCCAGTAAGAAGTTGAGATAACTTGGGTCAGAGGATGAGAACTCCAGAGGTCGTGGGAACCGCTTGGGAGCAGACCAGAACGGAGCGCCAGAGCTAGTCATTGCATCTTCAGGGAAAGTGAATGTCAGCTGCTTTACACGGTTGGAGAAATAATCCTCAAACCTAGATACGCCATCAACAGAAAAAAAAAGAGAGAAAGAAATATTAGATATATATATAGCTGACTAGAAGTGCTATAAAGGGCAAAGGCTTTGGCTGCAGTATTTTCATGTCAATCACACACATTGCAATATATATCAAACGAATGTGAAACTAAATAGGTGCATGGAACTCATATATTGACCGACTAATTAAGCAAAAATCGTGCCAAGAGATAGAGAAGGGTTTCACAACTTACTTAAGCCGGGCCCAGGTAATACAATCTTGGAACGTTTCACACTTCTCTCTATCAAGGCATTCAATAACTCGCTCGAGTTGATCCCTGGCCTGTGCATCACCCGCGGTTCTTGCTGCCGTGGCATAACTACTCGGATTTGACAGGAAAGCATTTACTTCGGTGGGAGTCTTCTCAAGTAGTCCCTCAAATTCAGACCTCGCCCACGTTAGGCAGTGATCAATATTGTGAGGAAATGAATGAACAGTACACATAGGTGCCTGCTTTTCCGGTGGATCTCTAGAGGCCCCATAGTTTTCTGTTAGGTGAGGTATGACCATCTGTGTGTTGCATTTAGCACCCAAAGTTCCTGATTCAAGAAGTGACTTCTGGAAATATACACATCTAGAGTCAATGTACATTCTTGCAGTCACATTGTCCAACGCATTGACAACAGTATCCAAGCTCTCCCAGAAGCCATCATTAAACACGTTCTCAGTCTCAGGACTAGCTCTATTCTGAAGGGCCTCAACATGGAGTTTAGGGTTGATTGCCATAGCAGCAGTAGCAGCAACGGTGGACTTGGGCTGCCCAATGTTCCAGTCACGGAAGAGAAACTGGCGACTGAGATTGCTCTTCTCTATTACATCATCATCTGTCACGGTCAGTTTGCCATTCGGACTGCATGAAATGCCCATTAAGGCAAAGTTTTTCAAGAATTCACATCCAAGTGCCCCAGAACCGACCATGAAAAGTTTTGCCTGCTCCAGTTTGTTTTGAAGCTTAGCCCCAAATACGCTAATTTGGGCATCATATCTACTATTCTCTGGCTTCAAATCACTGGGCTCCAAGGGTTCAGCTGGGAGAGATTCAACAGAATCGAAGTAGAAGAACTGCAAAATCAAGATGACACATTAATTAATATTATAGTTTTTTTCTGCAAACAGATAGAATATTGAACTTAGTAAGGGGCAACAGATCCTAACCTGGTAGAGTGGATGGAATTTCCCTGAACATGCTTTAACGACCTCCTGACCTACAATACCGCCAAACATTGCAGCCATAGGATTCAGAACAGCCCTGGAACCACTTGCAAAATGGTGCAGCAGCTTCTTGTCAACTTCTTCAAGCTTGCTATCACCAAGGGCCTCGTTAATACTAACAGCAAAATCAATCAGCTTTTGGGCATCATCAGCCGATCCAGCAACAGGAAATCTCATCAGTTCATTCCTAAACTTGTCCAAAGCTTGGAAGGCCAAATGTAACAGTGGTGGGCGGTCGAACTTGGAGAAATCGCTCATGAGAAATTCACCGGGCTCCTTAATTGCTTCTTTCAGGGGCTTGAATTTAAGAACTTTTGGTGGTTTCACCTGTGTGACAATTCCACCTCTGATATAAGTGCCATAAGTGGAGGTGTCTTCTTCTAGAGTAAAGGAATAAGGTCTAGCATTCTTAATCTTTCTTGGCCTTCCATCATTTAGCTCAGGCATTCCCACGACTTCAGAGAAAACTACTAGATCACCATCCTGGAACTCTAGACGCTCATCATCCACGCAAGAAACAAGTGATGGGTTGTCATTGCTGATTGATGCCACGATTCCCGTATGTGGTTCCTCTCCATCAACATCCAAAACAGTAAACTCAGGACCAAAGTCACAAAAGACATTGCCAAAAAGACCACGGACTTCAGACTTGATGAAAGCAATTGGTGGCTGATGGTTATGGCAGTAATCGTCAAACTCAACTGCTTTGTCCAAGCTGATGTCAGTAAAGACTACAGCCTGCAAATAGATACGAAAATTATTTTCATGGAAAAAATTTACCCGCTCCAAAGAACAAGAAATGCAAGCCAAGGTGATCACAGATCTACTTCATGTTCATGTACCTGAAAGTTGGAAAGCTGCTCTTTGGTCAAATCACCAGTTAAGGTAGAGATAATAACAGCGTTGTTGAGCTCTTGTAGCTTTGGAACGCAAGCTTGAGCACGATTCTTCCCCACATCCTTCTCCGAGAGGAAGAAATTGCTTGACAAGTCCCACAGCTCCACCTTGCCATCATCATGCAAGGTTACGGACTTGACACCGGCGAGGACAAGGTTCTTTGCTGCAGTAGTACAAGGGCATTAGGTAACTGGATGGTACCAAAAAACGAATGAAGAGAAGATATAACACAACCCTCCATAGAAATTCAGTTTCCATCAGAATCATTATGGATTCACAAGTTAAACATGATACGCTGGACACCAGACATGGATGCAACCATAGAACCGACAGACTGAAACAACAATGGAAACTTCCAACAGTCGAGGCTCCCAGGTTGTCACATCAGCAACTAACAGCGTAACAATCCATTAGATACGAAACAAGGTTATCCACTATTTATTGACAGAGCCAAGCTCATGATCTAGCCGTGTGGCACATCCATATGTAATAAGTGAGTGGCATATCGAAACGGATCCGATTTTTTATAAGGCGTGCGTGGCAAACAAACGAGGTTGAGTGAGTAACAGAGGCGGGGGGGTCGATGGAGGCAGGCTCGGCGTACCGATCTCAGCGCCGAGCCCCTGGAGGCCGGAGACGAGGACGTTGGAGCCGAAGAGGCGCTTCATGGTCTCGCGGCCGTAGACGGCGAGCTGGCGGCTGTGGAGGTCCTCGTCGATCTCGGGCGCCCCGCCGGCCATCTCCCCGTCCTGTCCTCGGCGCTCCTCCTCGGCGCGGGGGGCCTTGTTGTGCACGCCCTGGACCTCGCCGGCGTCGGACCCCCGCTTCCGGGGAAGCATATAGCGGAGGACGCCGCCGAGGAGGACGAGTACGGCGAAGGCGGCGAGGATGATCGAGCGGTGGTCGGCGGCGGGCGGCGGGAGGAGGAGGCGCGTCAGATCCAGCGCGCGCGGGGGACGGACCGGGTCGCTAGGGTTGCGTGTGGATTCGGAGTTACCCTCACCTTCCCTTCCCAGCTCACCTTCCCCGACCTGGCTCTGCTAGGGTTGTGTGTGTGTGTGTGTGTTATTCGGAACTACAGTACGTACCCTTCCCTTTTGCGTCGATGACGGGTAGGCCGTAGGGATGTGCGGGGACCACATGTCCGTGAGAGAGCGCGCGCTTTGTGCTGTCCTTTTTTTTTCTTGCACTTGCAGGCCGAGGCGGCGAAGAATCTGGTTGGTTCCCCAAGCAAATAAACAACAGACCAGCCCAACCCAACCCAGCCCAGGCTGCAGAAGTGGGCCCAGTTATTCTTCGTGGGCTCACTGCATACCCTTACCCCCTGCTTGATCAAAGCGCCACACCACACCACACCACACCCCCTGCTTGATCCAGGCCTGCAGGGCATCGTCAGGGATCGGTATGTCGGTGATCGGCGAACTGCGTGCGTGCGTGCCTAGTTCCGATGGCGGGCACCGCCGTGCCTGCACGTGATTGGATTCGCCGCCGCCGCCGCCGGCCTGCATCTTGGCAGCGAGCGAGTCATCATGCATGCATAACCTGCTGCGTGCAGTGGCTCCTCTCCATCGCCATGTGCATGCATGGCGACACTCGTCGTCTCTGCTGTGTTGTGCTCGTGTGGTCTCGTGGAACGCCCCGCTGGTGCTGGTCATGTCGATCGCCATGTTATTTCAGCTCGTGGGCGCGCGCGGCGCGACGGTGAGCTGTGCCGGTGTATATATAGGCAGGCAGACAGGCAGGCAGGCTTCACAGGGTTATTGGGCGCATGGATTGATTATTTTGGGGAGGGAACCGGGCGGCGTGTGAGAATTTGTTTTTATTTATAGCTATTATAGCAGCAGGCCACACAGGCGGAGCGCGCGCGCGGAGGAGCTGAGGCCGGCCGGGCACCGCCGGCCGTACGTACGTCCACGATGGAGCTGGGGGGCGAGTGGCGTCGCCGGTGGGCGGTGCTGGTGGCGACGGCGTGGATCCAGGCGGTGACGGGCACCAACTTCGACTTCTCGGCCTACTCGTCCGCGCTCAAGTCGTCGCTGGGCGTCTCCCAGGAGGCGCTCAACTACCTGGCCACGGCCTCCGACCTCGGCAAGGCGCTCGGCTGGTCCTCGGGCCTGGCGCTGCTCTACCTGCCGCTCCACGCCGTGCTCCTCCTCTCCGCCGCGCTCGGCCTCGCCGCCTACGCCGCGCAGTACTACTGCCTCCTCCATGGCGGCTCCCGCGCCGCCGCCGCCGTCCCGTACCCCCTGGTGCGTATATATACGTGTGCTTTCCTCCTCCTCCTCCTCCTCATCATCCTTCTCCTTCCTCCTCCTCTATGGGTCATCGTTTCCATGGACACACAGCTAGCTCGTTGTCGTCCCCTAGCTAGCTAGCTAGCTAGCTGGTTCGTCTGGAGAACGAGAACACGAAAGTAAACAACAGCAGCGACCGATAGATAGATAGATGGCGACAGACAAGTACTAGTACTGTAAATATTTACCGGTGGCTACGTAGCTTCCACAAGCATCCATTGGCTACCACACGTACAACAACAACAACAAACACAGCACTGCTAGCTACTCGACGAATGCGGGCGAATGTTCTTTCCTTCGATCCAAGCCACCCGACCGTTCCACCCACGGCGCACAATTCTCCTCGCGCGTATCGATCACCAAGGAACCAATCCCCACCTCCCACGACGACGACGACCTGCAGTTCTCTCCTCTGCACCTGTGTGCACTGTGAGCCTTGCAGAGAGATGCATGGTCGTCCTCAGATCTCAGGCGGCCTCAACCTTCATCAGCCACCCACTCTTCATGGCGCGCTTCACCATCACCTCTCTTCCGGTCCAGCCAGCATATGCACGCACGCACGCACCAACAACAACCCAACAAGCTCCCCCGATCCAGCCTGCAGCTCCCCCATGATAAGATTAGTACAGTGTATCATCCTCTTTAATTACGCTGCTGTTCGGACCAGATCCGCTTGCCCCAAGAACAATAATCAGAGAGATCTATACTAGCAGCACTCATCTCTGTCAGAATTCATATACTAGTCCATCTCGTGGCAAACGTGCTCCCACCTACCTACCTACCACTTGTTATCAAGCTGGTAGTAACAGAAGTTATCAAGCTGGTAGTAACAGAAATGACTCTATAGCTACTAGTCCTACGTACCCATCCAGTCTTCCACAGCCCTATAGCTGCTGCTTTTCCTTGACTGGCAGATCGATGAGCCAGCTACCCTGCCTCTCTCTACTCCATATCATAACTGAACTCGGAAAAAAACCAGTCACTTGTTCCTCCTTGATCCACTGATATAGTACGTAGGTATTACCGAAACCTGAAAGCCATTTCACTGTCAACAGTAACAGCAGCCGCACTCGGCCCCCCTGCTAATATATAAGTTAGACTGATGATCCGTGTGTTGCGTTGCAGGTGTTTCTGGTTTGCCTCATAGCAGGGTGCAGCATCTGCTGGTTCAACACGGTCTGCTTCGTCCTATGCATACGCAGCTTCTCCGCGAGCAACCGCTCCCTGGCCCTCTCCCTCTCCATAAGCTTCAACGGGCTGAGCGCTGCCCTCTACACTCTCTTTGCAAACGCCCTCTCGCCGGCCTCCTCTCCGTCTGTGTACCTCCTCCTCAACGCCGTCCTTCCTCTCGCCGTCTCCGTTCTTGCGCTCCCAGCCGTCCTCCTCTGCCACCCTTACGACAGCCACCTCCACAGCACGCCCAACCATGACGACAGGCGTGTGTTCCTTGGCCTGTACATCCTTGCGTTCGTAACCGGCATATATCTAGTCGTTTTTGGATCTTCCACCCCAACGAGCTCCACTGCACCGGTCGTCATCCTCGCAGGTGCCGTAGTCCTCCTCCTCGTCGTCCTTCCTCTCGTAGTCCCAGCATCTGTCAGCTGCTCGCATGGTAGTCTGCACGGCCCTGATCCCACTTCTCCACTAAACCATGATGATGATGATGATGATGATGATGATGATGATGCACGTAAATCGCTCCTACTCAGTAACGATCACCAGATGGGGTACGATGGCACAGTGCAAAAGACAGTGGTAGTGGAACATCAGCCGCAGCAGGACTGTTGCTGTTGCAGCAGTGGCACGATCCTGGGGAAGGGCTGTATAGTGGTGCTGGGTGAGGAGCACAGTGCGAAGAAGCTCATTCGCAGCGTGGACTTCTGGCTCTACTACGCAGCCTACTTCTGTGGCGCCACCGTGGGCCTCGTGTACAGCAACAACCTGGGTCAAATTGCGCAGTCGTTGCACCAGCAGTCACGACTCACCATGCTCCTTGCCGTCTACTCCTCCTGCTCCTTCTTTGGTCGCCTTCTCTCTGCGCTCCCAGACTTTCTTCACAGGTATATGTCTTATTTCACATGCATATTTCCTCTAACTACTTTATTCGGAGCGTTACAGCTCCCTAACTGACTAGACGTGCAAATTTTACACAGGAGGGTATCGTTTGCTAGGACAGGGTGGCTTACAGCTGCGCTGGTTCCCATGCCATTGGCCTTCTTCTTAATGTGGGCATCGCAAGACGAGACGACTCTGGTAGTGGGAACAGCGCTAAGTGGCCTCAGCTCAGGGTTCATCTTCGCCGCAGCAGTCTCAGTGACCTCTGAGCTCTTCGGACCTAATAGCACAGGTGTAAACCACAACATCCTCATCACCAATATACCTCTGGGATCACTCCTATATGGGCAGATCGCCGCCATGGTGTACGATGCAAATGGACAAAGGATGGCAGTGAAGGATAACCGCACAGGCATAATTGACACAATGGTGGTATGCATGGGGTCTAGGTGCTATTCTAACACATTCTTTGCGTGGGGCTGCATCACATTGCTGGGCTTGATGTCAAGCGTAGCCCTTTTCTTGCGAACAAGGCCAGCTTATGCTACTGCTGCTGGTCGGTCCAGTTGTAAAAACTTTCACCGAGTTTCGAGTTGACGGAGGAACTCCTTGTTCAGTTCCTTATTGCGTCGAAATCTGGTTAACTTGTACAAATTTTAGTTTAGTTCTAGCTTCTAGCTGGACTGGATTAGATACAATACATGAAATGAATGTCACCACAACAGTCATCAAGAGGATAGGGAATTACCAGGTAAGCAGCTGGCATGTAAAACACGGAACCGGTATCCCATTTTTCAAAGCGGAGCACCAATACTAACATAACAGATTGTATGGAACACAGGTTTGAGTGTTTGTTTCAGGTTGATCGGAGTTGTATCCCAAACCCCACATAAATATTGTGTTTATATACTAATACTTAACAAATTATGTTGCCTTCACAGGTTGGATATGATTAGATTACTTGCTTTCTGCCTACAACTAAAATAAAATATCTCCTCGTTTAATCTTTGTTGACATGATACTAAACACAGAAAATTGGGAGTTATGGATTCCCTAAAGAGATTTACTAGTTTTCAGGTCACCGAGATTTTGTATATGTTTCATTCACATTTTTGAAACAAATAAAATGTACACGTGTAACATTTATTTTGTGATGCTACATGCTAGAATATTTTGTATTGAAGCTGGAACAGTTAGTTCTTAGGTGACAAATATATTGCGTATTTGATATTTCCAGATCATATCCCATAGAACAAATTAAATACATGCCTGGAACATTGTTCTTTTTTTTTTTAATCCAGAACAATTTTTTAGTGAAGTTGGAGCATTTTAGTTATTCAGCTAAACACTTTTGTGAGAGTTGTTAAAAGAAAAATAAGAAGATCTAGGCAGTTGGATCCACACCCAGTGGATGAAAAAGTGACCAAGAGATTAGCAAAATTTCAGTCACCTGAGAAGGAGACAAACCCTTCTCCAGAAAGAACAAAGTAAACAAAATAATTTAGAAAAAATGGCCTAGATGGATATTCCAGTGACGTGTGATCGAAATAAAACTGCACTTTAGAGAGCACTTCATGCAATGAAATAAATCTATTTCACCACTTAAAACCAATTAATATCGTTCTCATATATTGTTAGAACAACATGTAGCAAGTGAAATGCAGTATAGACGTGCAGAAATTCATACTGAGCCCTATATATGTTTAAACTTCCCCAGAAGCCATCATCGAGCAATTTCAGAGCAGGACAACTTATTGACCGACTGTGAAAATTTCACATTCATATTACCTCATTCAAGGGTCCGCAACTTGTGGATGCAAATGCAAATACTAGACATGAACCACGAGCCTATGACTGTTTATCCTGTTGTCGCTCGTCATGCTTGTGCCACGGATTCAAGGCTTCTCTCATAGCTTGGGCCTCTGGGCTGCTTTCCCATGCTCGCTTCTGAGACTCCAAGACAGTTACCTTCTCATCTGTAGTATAGAACCACAGAGAAAATATAAGATTCATTCCTGTGCAGCAGTGAACCATAGAGAAACCATATGAAGTCTACAGGATGAATGAAGGTACAAGGTAATCTGAAAAGGCTGTGTGGCCATATGAAAATCTAAAGTTTCGGTTGTCGATGATGGGAAGAAGTATTGAACAGTCTAATTTGTTTAGTTATTGATTATTTCAGGTAAATTTGAGAAACCATGAATCTGCCCACGATTTACACCAAGCTAATCAATTTCGAGCCAGTTACTTGTTAATGCTAGACCTAGATGCTGATTGGATCGGGGCAAGGTACAACATGCCAATTGGCCACATCAGGAGAGTAGAAATGCTGCATTTGGGAACTCCGCCTATGCCTTTTTAGGTATATCTAGCCGGTCCCAAACTCGATTAAAGGAGGAGGGTTGTGACAGGCTTGGCGAGCCAACATCAAAACCAGCAATTCCTACGGATATGAAATCCAGTTTGGATTTTATATCTAGCCTACCTCAATGTGCTTGAGACAAAGGCTTTGTTACTGTTGTTGTTGTACTCGGCGACATCTAAAGCTACCCACGTACCAATTGGGGATTTTTGCATAGCAGATCTGCAAATGGGAAGGTGCGACCCGCGAAGCGGAGTAAAGACGATTCATTTAAGCCTGCTTACCAGAAATCTGAAAGTAATCTACAAGGGGTTAGGTGGGTTGGATGGATATTGAGCAGGTAGGGAGGGACGTACAGAAGCCTGTGTGGATCATGAAGAGCTCCATCGCGGCGCCTATCGAGGCCCCGACCGCCGCGATCTTGAGGTACCAGCCAGCGAACTGCATGTTTATGAATCTCTCCCAGTGAGGCCTTCCGAGGCAGCAGTCGCCGGTGCCGACGGCGGCGGCGGCGGCGGTGGCGTTGAGGTCTGGCCCGGTGCGGCAAGCAGACATTCAGGGTCGGGAAGGATGGAGGAGAGGGAGAGGGAGCCCGACAATCACAAATCCTGGCCGTTCAAGCGCAATCGACGTGCCAGATTTGTTTCACGTTCTCATTCTAGCATCGTGGGCCTATCCAGCCCAAAGGCCCGCATCACTCGCTCGTCCTCTCCGCGCTCGCCGTCGCCGTCGCCGCCGCCGTCTGCGCGCACGGCGCGTTCCGCCTGCCGGGGCCGGGAACCCCCTGCTCTCCCTCATCGCCGGCGCCGCCGCCAGGTGCACACCCACACCCACATCAACAGAAGAGAGTGTGTTGGGCCTAAGAAACGGAGGGAGGGAAGGCCCAGTAACGTTGGGGCCTCTGCTGGGCCCGTACGAGGCCTCAGCGTGTGTCGAGGTTCGTTGCTACATGGGCCGCCCGCCCAGGTAAGCGACCTGCGGTTCGAGATGGGCCGGAACTAGCCGTTGGGGAGACGGTTAATTTTTAACCGCGGTTGCCACGTCCTCCTCGTGCCGCGCAGGGCAGGGCAGGCAGCGCACTGCCGGCGGCGGCATCACCACCCCACCGCCGTGCTCTGCTCGCTTTCTGGCCTCATCTCTCTCTCTCTCTCTCTCTCTCTCTCTCTCTCTCTCCCTCTCTCTCTCTCTCTCTCTCTCTCTCTACTAGCCGTTGCGACTTGCGACCAGCTCCTCGTCTTCTTCTCTAAACTCTCGTCCCGCTTCCTGCAGCACCAATCTCGACTGCTCCATTGCTGCTGAGTGCTGACCTCTCCTAGTTCACTTTGCACAAACGCTTCTCTGCTTCCTCTTCTTTCTATCCAGCAGACGAACCAAAATGCTGCAGCAGCGGTGGCCCCCGTCGCGCCTCCTCTTCCTCCTCCTCCTGCTCCTCCTGCTCCACCCGCCGCCGGCCACCGCCGCACAGCCCCACCGCCACCGCCGCGCTTCAGGCGACGGCGTCGTCATCAGCCAGGCGGACTACCAGGGCCTGCAGGCCATCAAGCACGACCTCTCCGACCCCTACGGCTTCCTCCGCTCCTGGAACGGCTCCGGCCTCGCCGCCTGCTCCGGCGCGTGGGCCGGGATCAAGTGCGTCCGCGGCAGCGTCGTCGCCATCGCGCTCCCCTGGCGCGGGCTCGCCGGCCGACTCTCCGACCGCGTCGGCCAGCTCACGGCGCTCCGCAGGCTCAGCCTCCACGACAACGCCATCGCGGGGCCCGTCCCCGCCGCGCTCGGCTTCCTACCCGACCTCCGCGGCGTCTACCTCTTCAACAACCGCTTCTCCGGCGCCGTCCCCGCCTCCATCGGCGCCTGCCTCGCGCTCCAGTCCTTGGACGCCAGCAACAACCGCCTCACCGGACCGGTCCCGCCCGCCGTCGCCACCTCCGCCAAGCTCATCCGCCTAAACCTCAGCCGCAACGCCATCTCCGGCCACGTCCCCGCCGAGGTCCTCGCCTCGCCGTCGCTCCTCTTCCTCGACCTCTCCCACAATAACCTCTCCGGCCCCATCCCCGTCGACGCCTTCGCGGGCTCCAACCCCTCGTCGTCCGCTCTGACGAAAGAGGCCATCACCGGGAGCTACCGCCTCGTCTTCCTCAGCCTCGCGCACAACGACCTCGACGGGCCCGTTCCGGAGTCCCTCGCCCGCCACACGAGGCTGCAGGTGGTGGACCTCGCGGGCAACAGGCTCAACGGCACCGTCCCGCCGCAGCTCGCCTCGCTCGCCGACCTCAGGACGCTCGACCTCTCCGGCAACGCGCTCTCCGGGGAGATCCCGCCGGGCCTCGGCGACCTCACCGCCACGCTGCGGTCACTCAACGTCTCCTACAACAACCTCTCCGGCCCGGTGCCGTTCCCGCTCGCCCAGAAGTTCGGGCCCGACTCCTTCGCCGGGAACGTCCAGCTCTGCGGGTACTCCGCCTCCACGCCGTGCCCGGCGCCGTCCGCGCCGGCGTCACCTGCCGAGGAGAGCAACGGCCGGGGCGGGCACGGCAGGTTCGGCACCAAGAAGCTCGTGCTGATCGTTGTCGGCATCGTCGCCGGCATCCTCGTCCTGCTGCTCCTCTGCTGCCTCCTGCTCTGCTTCCTGAAAAAGAAGAGGAGGTCTAAAGATAGCGGCGGAACGAGGAGCAGGAACCAGGCTGCCAAGGAGGCCGGCGGCGCTGGTCCCGCGGCCGGACGCGGCGAGAAGCCCGGGTCCGGCGCGGGGGAGGCGGAGTCCGGCGGCGACGTCGGCGGGAAGCTGGTGCACTTCGACGGGCCCCTGGCGTTCACCGCGGACGACCTGCTGTGCGCGACGGCGGAGATAATGGGGAAGAGCACGTACGGGACGGTGTACAAGGCGACGCTGGAGGACGGCAGCCTGGTGGCCGTGAAGCGGCTGAGGGAGAAGATCACCAAGGGCCACAGGGAGTTCGAGGCGGAGGCGGCGGTGCTGGGCAAGATCCGCCACCCCAACCTGCTGCCGCTCCGGGCATACTACCTGGGGCCCAAGGGGGAGAAGCTGCTCGTCTTCGATTACATGCCCAAGGCCAGCCTCTCCGCCTTCCTCCACGGTCGGCTGCTCGATGCTCTCTACTCTACTCTACTCTGTCGTTTTGCTCTGAATCGGCGCGCTTACGAAACTGAAACTCTCTGACGATTTTGTGGTCGGATTGATCAGCTCGCGCCCCGAACACGCCGCCGGTGGACTGGGCGGCACGGATGGCCATCGCCAAGGGCACCGCCCGCGGGCTGGCGTACCTCCACGACGACATGAGCATCGTCCACGGCAACCTGACGGCCAGCAACGTCCTCCTCGACGAGCAGTGCAGCCCCAGGATCGCCGACTTCGGGCTGTCCCGTCTCATGACGGCCGCCGCCAACTCCAGCGCGCTGGCGGCCGCGGGCGCCCTGGGCTACCGCGCGCCGGAGCTGTCCAAGCTGAAGAAGGCCACCACCGCCAGGACGACGGACGTGTACAGCCTCGGCGTCGTCGTGCTGGAGCTCCTGACGGGCAAGTCCCCCGCCGACAGCACCAACGGCATGGACCTGCCGCAGTGGGTGGCGTCCATCGTGAAGGAGGAGTGGACCAGCGAGGTGTTCGACCTGGAGCTCATGCGGGACGCCGCCTCGGGGACCGTCGGCGACGAGCTCATGGACACGCTCAAGCTCGCGATGCACTGCGTCGACCCGTCGCCGTCGGTGAGGCCGGAAGCCCGCGAGGTGCTGCGGCAGCTGGAGCAGATCAGACCGGGCTCCGACGGCGGCCGCGCCGGGCCAAGCGAGACAGAGCACGTACCGGTTTCTGCTTCTGCGGGAGGAGGTGACGAGTAGCACCACCACCATGGCAAGGATTACGAGAAGAAACGAAACGATCATTAGCTAGCTAGCTAGGTAGCAAGATATATCTATATGATATATCTACGAATTCTTTGATTTATTTGATCGCGCACGTAGCAGTATCATTGATGATGGATCGTTCATTCAGTATCTTGTATAGGCAATACGATGTCGGTGATCATAGGCATCTGAATGAAACTGCTTTGTCTTGTTGATCTGTTCCTGCAAAGCAACAGCGAGGTTGCAGGTTGTGCCCACACTGTAGCATGATCTTCTCTGCAACTGCTTGTTCTTGCTACTCCAGATGTAAATGTCCCGTCCCCTTGGCCCTTGTTCTTGCTGGATCCTGGTTGACGACGACGGCGACGGCGTGATGACGATGTGCAGCCGGAGCCAGGCACGGAGTCGTATGCCGCCGGATCGAACAAGGAGATGATGGCATTTGAAGTGCGTGCCATGAAGATTTGCCAAGTTATCACGGGCTCAAGGACTTGGCATGGATCGTTACGTACATCTATACCTTTCTGATACAGATTATGCTACCTAGTTTTTAAGTGATGTGTGATGATTCTTTTGCTTCAACTATTTCCAAATTTTAAAAGGTTGAGTTGTTGACCTTTTTCTGTAACTTTTTTTTGCCAACCGGAGCTCCCTGAAATGAATCATCTGATGGAACAGATATTTTACAAGCTCCAATTTTAGAAATAGGATGAAACGTTTTATACTCAACAAATGTTCAGTATACATTTTTTCTGAAAACGTGATTATGACTATCCACAAGTGCAAACTTGTACTGAAAATTCCTCCATCCATCCATACATACATACATACATACATACATACATACATACATACATACATACATACATACATACATACATACATACATACATACATACATACATACATACATACATACATACATACATACATACATACATACATACATACATACATACATACATACATACATACATACATACATACTTGAATACTATACAAGTAAAATCAATGAGGCAAACTTACTCCTAGTAGATTTGACATAACCAAGTCAGCCTTTGTGGGTATACGTCACATCTCATCTAAATGTAGTGATGTCCTTAATTTTGATCTCTGGCACATATGAATGTCATCGTGGTCAGATAGTGGAGTCACACCGCCCTATAAAATTTGGCAGCATAATTTCAACAGCTCGTACCAAAAAGCGATGACTCGTTAGTTATGCTGGGGAAGAGAGGATTCATGCAACATTTGATCTGGTAGTCAAAAGGGAAGGAAGGACGAAAGGAAGTTGTTTGTAACCATACTCTTCTACCTTTTCATTGACCTTTAATTAGACGATGTGAAAAAGTTCATGCTTTGCCTTAGAGAAAAAATAATAAAAGTTTTTGGTTCTAGGCAAGAGGGGGGCATCTGTGGCTCCACAATCTGTCATTGCTTAATTTGTGATGAATGATTCTCATGATGGAAACATACCCAACATAATTTGAAATAAACAACCATGTGATGCAGAATGATAATGCTTATAGATGCAAGCTGCAGACAGCTCTATGACACTGGGCTAGAATGTCTATTTTTCTTTCTGATGAACTGGAAGTACGTACCTATTTTTTTTATTGCGGCTTCAACACCTTCACGTTTTGATTTGATATGAAGTGAAAATCCCAGTTGGAATCCATGAACAGGAATGCCGATCAATGGCACACGCACGGCCATATTCATTCATCCTGGATCAGACTCTCTTACGATGATGTTTCAGTCTTAATTATGAGTTGAGGAGCTTCTTCATCAGCAGGGCAAAGCTGAGCTCTATCTTGTAATGGAAGCATGCATGTTCACTGAAGTTACCAGGCCAATGGCCAAGAGATCTCACTACCTCCACGCTACTGGCTAGTCTGTTGTTCCAGCCTAGGAGGAGGAGACCATGCACTCATCAGTCACCAGCAGAATCAATTAAAGAGCCAATCACGCCAACCACGAAACAGCCGTCTGGTCGGCCCTTCTCTTTTTCTCGAGTACCTGATCTGTAATCGATCTCACAAAATCTCCCTATAGCTTGGCTGCCCCTGCTCGTGTATAAAGAGAGCTGGCCGCCGCTTCCATTAGCGTATTCTTCCTTTCCACACAGCACACAGCTGAGCCTCTCGAGCATAATCCAGCATGCCGAGCTCGTCAGGCAGCAGCAGCATCTCCCTGCTCTTGGTCGTCAGCTTTGCTCTGCTCTGCTCCGCCGCCATTGCCAAGCAGCAGTACCATGAGTTTGTGGTACGTACTAGCTAGCGACTGTGCAGTGTGGTGATCACTGCTACCATTGCCAATTTAGCAGCAGTACCATGAGTTTCCGTGTCAGTGATCTCCTCTCTCTGCGCTTACATATAGGTCCAGGAGGCGGCGGTGACGAGGCTGTGCAACTCCCGCAGCATCATGACGGTGAACGGGCAGTTCCCGGGGCCGGCGGTGGAGGTGGACGAGGGCGACTGCCTGGCGGTGAGGGTGACCAACAAGGGGCGGCACAACGTGACGGTGCACTGGCACGGCGTCCGGCAGATGAGGACGGGGTGGGCCGACGGGCCGGAGTTCGTGACGCAGTGCCCCGTCCGCCCCGGCGAGAGCTACACCTACAGGTTCACAGTGCAGGGGCAGGAGGGCACGCTGTGGTGGCACGCGCACAGCTCCTGGCTCCGGGCCACCGTCCATGGCGCCCTCATCATCCGCCCCCGCCGCCGCGTCGGCGCCGGCCTCGTCGTCCCTCCTGCTTACCCCTTCAACACACCGGACAGGGAGATACCCATACTCCTAGGTACGTCGTCACACCATATATCATGCATCATGCATGGCGCTGTCGTCAATCTATGAATATGCATCTTGTATTGTTCTAGTAAGTGAATCATGTTGAAGAGTGGGAAAGCGTTGAACCCTTTGTCTCGGGCCGCAAGTTTATTTATAGTTGAATATTGGTGATACATGGAAAGAATATTACAATCATCTCCTACTCTGAATAATTATTTCCTACCCTAAATTATCTTAGAAGGATGGTAACCAAGATATCAGATTGTAATCTGATATACTCTTTCTATTTTACAATATATCTTTCCTACTCACATATATCCTTCTATTCTTGCAATATATCTTTCTATTCTTACATCCCCCCTTAATCACAACTTAACTAAGTTGAGATTACGTCTAAACTCTTCCAACTTTCTGGTCGGCAGGGCCTTGGTAAAACCGTCAGCAACTTGATCACCAGAGTGAATAAATTTTATCCTCAACTGTCGGTTTGCAACTCTTTCTCGGACGAAGTGATAATCTATTTCAATGTGTTTTGTTCTGGCATGAAAGACAGGATTTGCAGACAAATATGTAGCACCCAAATTATCACACCATAGAAGGGGCACTTCACTTTCTTTGACTCCTAATTCACCAAGCAACGATTGTACCCAAATAACTTCCGAGGTTGCATTTGCCAGTGCCTTATATTCTGCTTCCGTGCTTGATCTAGACACAGTTGGTTGTTTCTTTGCACACCATGACACAAGATTGGAACCAAAAAATATAGCAAAACCTCCAGTGGAGCGTCTATCATCAAGGCATCCGGCCCAGTCAGCATCTGAAAATGCGCTGACTGTTGATGTTTGAGACTTGGTGTACAACAACCCAACATTAGATGTACTTTTAATATATCTCAAAATACGTTTTACCGCCGTCCAATGCACTGAAGTGGGAGCATGTAGATACTGGCATACCTTGTTTACTGAAAATGAAATATCGGGTCTTGTGAGTGTAAGATACTGAAGTGCACCCACGATACTTCGAAATTTTGTACTATCTTCAGAATCAAGAGATGTTCCTTCATGAGCCGTTAATTTTTCTGAGCTTGAGAGAGGGGTTGGTGACGGCTTGCATGCTTTCATGCCGACTCTAGTCAGGAGATCCATTGCATACTTTTCTTGTGTGAGTATAATACCTTCATGTGTTCTTCTAACTTCAATTCCCAGAAAAAAATGTAGATCGCCCAAGTCTTTTAGAGCAAAGTGCAATCTTAATTCTTGTAAGAGATCTAAAATAATTTTCTGAGAAGATCCAGTGATAATTATATCATCAACATAAATTAACATATAAATGGTAGCACCATGCTTGTTATAAATAAATAAAGACGTATCGGATTTAGATGACCTGAACCCGAACTCTTGAAGTTTTGTACTGAGTCGAGAGTACCAGGCTCTCGGAGCCTGTTTCAGACCATATAATGCCTTGTCAAGTTTGCATATATAAGAGGGTGTATTTTTGTCTTCAAACCCAGGTGGTTGCCTCATGTATACCTCATCTTCCAGAACACCATGTAGGAACGCGTTCTGTACATCTAGCTGTCTCAAGTTCCATCCTTTTGACACCGCAATAGAGAGAACCAAACGAATAGTTGCTGATTTTACCACGGGACTGAAAGTATCTTCATAATCAATACCGTATCGTTGCTTGAATCCTTTTGCTACCAGGCGTGCCTTGTACCTATCAATTGTACCATCAGCTTTCCTTTTAATTTTATATACCCATTTGCAATCTATCACATTTTTCCCTTGACTTGACGGAACAAGATGCCACGTCTTGTTCTTTATTAGTGCGCCATATTCTTCCTCCATAGCTCTTTTCCAAAGTTTGTTCTGTAGAGCTTCCTCCGTACTTTCTGGTTCGCCTGTGGAAGTTAAAAGACCATAACGTATCAGACCGGGATAAAGTTTCTTAGGATTACTTATGCCTCTTTGAAGTCTAGTAACTGGTCGTGTGTGCATCTGCTGCTCCACAGATGATCCCGTAGTCGATGAGGATCCGGGTGACGTGGTACTTTCCCGTTGGTTGCTTTCATCAATGTTGATTTGCTGTTGACTGGGTGACATGGAAAGTGCCGGCGCATCCGCTCCTGATTGGTGGCCCGCACCCACGCTTTGTTGTTCCACTCTTTCATCAGATTGCTGATGAGTCTGGGATTGCATGCTGCTGCTTGCAGTTATGGCAGGTGAATCAATTCTCTCTTCATTCCATGTTTCATTTTCATTCCGATCTCCTTCCAAATTTCCTGAAAATTCATGCTCACGCACAGGATTAACAGATATATATGGGTTAGTCATTTGATCATTATTTAATTCGCCCCCTTGATCAAAGAGTGTAGACTTAAGATTTTCCGGTAGGAGAAGGATTTCTTTTTGCAAGATTGTACCAGCATTTGGATGAAGTTTCTTGAATGGAAAAATAGTTTCATCAAATACTACATCCCTAGAGACATAGACACGGCCAGTTTTGATGTCTAAACATTTTACTCCCTTATGATGAGAACTATAACCAATAAACACACACTGAGTGGATCGATATGCGAGTTTATGGGTGTT
Source organism: Neostapfia colusana (assembly GCA_030760725.1). Classification (NCBI taxonomy): domain Eukaryota; kingdom Viridiplantae; phylum Streptophyta; class Magnoliopsida; order Poales; family Poaceae; genus Neostapfia; species Neostapfia colusana. The sequence continues at coordinate 286,403 of JASWHV010000010.1, read as the reverse complement.
GTATGGCCTGAGGTTTGGCCAACATGCACATCCAAACACACGAAGACTAGAGTATGATGGTTTTGTGCCAAGGAGACGCTCAAAAGGGGTAGAATATTCAAGAATTTTGCTAGGTAGAATATTTATGAGGTGTGTGGCAGTGAGAAAAGCTTCATCCCAAAATTTCAAAGGCATACCGGCATTTGCTAGGAGTGTAAGTCCAATTTCCACAATATGTCGGTGTTTGCGTTCAGCGGATCCATTTTGCTGATGTGCATGCGGGCAAGAGATGTGGTGTGCAATACCACATTTTTGTAAAAAACTGTTTAGCTTCTCATACTCTCCACCCCAATCAGATTGTAGAGCAATGATCTTCTTATTGAATCGCCTCTCTACATGAGCTTGAAAATTTTGGAAGACATTAAGAACATCAGATTTTTTCTTTATGAGATAGATCCAAGTATATTTGCTGAAATCATCAATAAAGCTTACGTAATATTCAAAATGACCAACTGATTTTGGAGCCTTTCCCCAAACATCGGAAAAAATTAACTCAAGCGGTGAATGCGACACGCTGGTGGAAATAAAATAAGGAAGTTGATGACTCTTTCCAAGCTGACAAGAGTCACAAATCTGTTCCAACCTCGATATGTCTGTTGGAACAATATTACTTTTACTAAGAATTTTTCTAACAATAGGAGTGGCAGGATGGCCTAGACGATCGTGCCACCGCAAGAAGGGTACTTTGGTGGCACTGAGGGTGATGTGGTCCGATCTCCAGTCTTGTGGAATGAGAGGATACAAGCCATGTCTACATTGGCCTCTGAATAGAACCTTCCTCGTGTCCTGATCCTTAATTAAAAAGAACCAAGGATGAAATTCTATAAATATGTGATTGTCACGAGTAAAGCGATGAACAGAGAGTAAACTTTTAGAAGTGCTTGGTACATGCAAGATATTGTCAAGTCTAAAACTCTTTTGAGGGGTACGAATAAATGAATGACCAACATGACTTATTCCCATACCTGTGCCGTTTGCATTATGCACTTGATCCTGTCCACGATACCTTTCCTTCACAGACATTTTATCAAACTCTCCTGTGATGTGGTCTGTTGCACCACTATCCATGTACCAGTTTGTGTCGACTCCGTAGGCCGAAGTCATGGCAGATGCCGCCAATCTTTCATACGGTTCATATTCTTCCTCAAACCTGTGCCAACAACTAGATGCAGTATGACCCACCTTGAAGCAGATTTGACAGGTTGGTTTGTCGTTGTTGCGGTTGGCAGAATTATTTGAAGAGTATCCGCCACGTCTTCCACCAACGCCTCTACGATAATTACTTGAGTTTCGGCCACCACGGTTTGCACCGTTGCGACCTCCTCCACGGCCGCCACGTGAGAACCCACGAGACGAGTTGCCACGTCCCCTTGATGCCGAGTTTACTGAGGACTTGAAATCACTTTCTCCTTGAAGGAGCTCTTGCCTGGTCTTAAAATTTAGCATCTGTCCAAAAAGATCACTAAGAGTGATGTCAGTCTTTTGGACGTTCAACGCCGTGACAAAAGAGTTGTACTCTTGGTCTAGTCCGGCTAGAATATATGCGATGATTTCGTCCTCCTCAAGAGGTTTTCCCGCAGCTGCAAGTTCATCAGCACAACTTGTGACTTCAGCAAAATAGGTGGACACCGACTTGTTACCTTTGGAGGCGTTGGCCAACTTGATTCTCAAGTTGTTAATCCTTGATTTTGACTGGGCTGCATACATGTTCTCCAATGCAACCCATACGTCCCTGGACGTGTCATACGAGATAACTTGACTCAAAATTTGTTTTGATAAAGTTCCAAGAAGATAACCTAAGATATGTTGATCTTGAGCCACCCATGCACTGTATGCCGGGTTTTCTGCCGCCTGTCCCATCTCTGTCCCTGCGATCTTCTCTTCAGGGGGAGCTATGGTTCCATCTAGGTAACCAAGCAGTCGCGCTCCCCTCACTTGAGGAAGTACTTGCGCCTTCCACAGGAGGTAGTTGTCTCTTGAAAGTTTTTCAGAGACTAAGGAGCTCAGTAAGGTTGCCGACAACATAGTTGACGACGTCGCCGCCATGACGCCGGCGAGCTTAGTCTAAAGCTAGATGTATTGTGGAAGATCGGCTCTGATTACCATGTTGAAGAGTGGGAAAGCGTTGAACCCTTTGTCTCGGGCCGCAAGTTTATTTATAGTTGAATATTGGTGATACATGGAAAGAATATTACAATCATCTCCTACTCTGAATAATTATTTCCTACCCTAAATTATCTTAGAAGGATGGTAACCAAGATATCAGATTGTAATCTGATATACTCTTTCTATTTTACAATATATCTTTCCTACTCACATATATCCTTCTATTCTTGCAATATATCTTTCTATTCTTACAAATCATGCATATATAGTTTACTACTATATATATATATGTTGTATGCTACTCATTCCGTTTCAAAATATTTTATGCTGGTGCTTTGTATAATTTTAATCTATTAAAGCGTCAAATATTTGAAAACGGATGAAGTATTATTATATCTTTAAGATGCGCATGCACATCACCATCATGGTCAGAAATGGCAACCAATGGCTTTATTTGTCCGGAATACGCAGGAGAACTGTGTATCCTCGAAATATGTAGAGAAAATAGGTACAAATACCTAAAAACACCAGGACCAGCGTCGATCGAGAGATCCCAATAGGCAATAGCATGTGTGTAGGTCAAAAGTTTGTTGAATATGGAAGCACCCATTGCCTATAGGTTGGTTGCAAAGCGTTGGCCCGGCCGGCCGGGAGAATAAGCCATGATTAGCAGCGTTTCTTTTACCTTTTAACGCATGTTAACCAGCGTTATCATTGCCATTCTCTTGATGCCTACGTAGTACTCCCTTTGTTCCTAACTATTTGACGTTAGGACAGATTATTTAGTTCAAAATTGAACTAAAAATCTTGTCCTAACGTCAAATAAAAGAGAACGGAGGGAGTACACTGTTTTGGTTGGTACGTACCAGCTATATATATGCTTACACCACTGCATGCATTTCAGATCGAGTCAAACATCTGTTTTTTTTGTAATTCACATGCATGCCAACAAGTTAATTTATACTTTCTTAATTCCGAAGCGTCGTTCCAAAAGCCAAACAAAAGAACATCTCCGGCCCAGCTGTTGCCTGAAAGAAACTTCTCTAGTTAGTAGCTCCAAATTAAAATGCTTGTACTAGGTTCATCATTAGTCTATATATACGGCTTTTTTGTGTTTTTAGAGTGTATGACTTTTGAAATTGCTTTTGATAATCAAAAACTTTTCTTCTCCGGGCTGCAGTGATTGTGGCCGACATGCATGCATGCCACAGTAGGCCTAACTAACATGCCCCATTGCTGGCAGCCTCACTTAGGTGTCGATGATAAAATGGACTAGCCACTGCTTTTTTTTCTTTCTTTCAAAAGAATGGGGAGCTAAGCATAAACAAAGATAAAAGACATGTGCAGCAGTGTGTGTTAATTTCGAAATATACTTATGCAAGTTTATTTGCTAGTAACTATATATAGGTCAATATACTACTCCCTCCATTCTGAAATAAATGATGTTTAGGACAGAAAAAATTAGTTCAAATTAAATTAAATTAGCTGTTCTAAATGTAATTTACTTCAAAACAGAGAGAGTAAAAAAAGTGCAGCGCAAAGTTGTTGTATCTGCATGTTCAGTTGATCTCACTGCACTGACCTTAATATGTTTCAGTGTGTTTACTAGTGACAACATGCATGCATGTGTGGTAACGTAACACTGTGATCGATGCGAACAGGGGAGTGGTGGGACATGAACCCCATCGACGTCGTCCGCGCCGCCACCCGCACCGGGGCGGCGCCCAACATCTCCGACGCCATCACCGTCAACGGCCAGCCCGGCGACCTCTACAAGTGCTCCTCCAAAGGCAAACATTAATTCACCCAGCTCGTCACTGCTTCGATCGGTTCCATCAAAGTAAATTAAAACGGTAAAATAAGTTGATGAATCAATCAATCAATGAATTGGTGGACAGACACGACGACGTTCGCGGTGAAGTCCGGCGAGACGAACCTGCTGCGGTTCATCAACGCCGCGCTCAACACGGAGCTCTTCGTCTCCCTCGCCGGCCACACCATGACGGTCGTCGGCGTCGACGCCTCCTACACCAAGCCCCACGCCACGTCCGTCCTCATGATCGCGCCCGGCCAGACCACGGACGTCCTCGTCACCTTCGACCAGCCGCCGGGCCGCTACTACCTCGCCGCACGCGCCTACGCCAGCGCCCAGGGCGTCCCCTTCGACAACACCACGACCACCGCCATCTTCGACTACGACGCCTCCGCCTCCGCCTCCGGTAGTAGCAGTAGCAGCCCCGCCGCCATGCCCACCCTGCCGGCGTACAACGACACGGCCACGGCCACCGCATTCGCGACGAGCCTGCGCGGCCTCCGCAAGGCAGACCTCCCCTCGCGCGTCGACGAGAACCTCTTCTTCACCGTCGGCGTCGGCCTCTTCAACTGCTCCGTCGTGGGCCAGAGCTGCGGCGGCCCCAACAACACGCGCTTCACGGCGAGCGTCAACAACGTCTCCTTCGTGCTCCCGTCCACCGTCTCCATCCTCCAGGCGCACTACCACGCCACGCCGGGCGTCTTCACCGCCGACTTCCCCGCCCACCCGCCGGTGCAGTTCGACTACACGGCGCAGAACGTCAGCCGCGCGCTCTGGCAGCCGGTGCCGGGCACCAGGGTGTACAAGCTCAAGTACGGCTCCGTCGTGCAGATCGTGCTCCAGGGCACCAACATCTTCGCCGCCGAGAACCACCCCATCCACATCCACGGCTACGACTTCTACATCCTCGCCGAGGGATTCGGCAACTTCGACGCCGCCGCCGACACTCCCAAGTTCAACCTCCATGACCCGCCCATGAGGAACACGGTCGCCGTGCCTGTGAACGGGTGGGCGGTCATCCGGTTCGTCGCCGACAACCCGGGGGTGTGGCTCATGCACTGCCATCTTGATGTGCACATCACCTGGGGCCTTGCCATGGCGTTCCTGGTGGAGGACGGCGTCGGGGTGCTGCAGTCCCTGCAGGCTCCTCCGCCTGACCTGCCACGCTGCTGAAAGGCTCAACTCAAAGCATTAACACTCGCAGTTTTAAGTCCACTATTTGCTTACCTGATTCTGATTATTTGGCCCGTTTTTAAATTTTATATATAACAGTTCACATTTGGTACCACTTCCTAGTTACCTACATGCGATTCATCAAGAAGCATAGTCAATGTAATTCAGATATCTTTTGAAACAATGAGCATCTTGCAGTAAAACTACCTTCCCTGCACAACACATTTGCTAATTAACTTATCCTGACTATTTGGATATTCATGTAGTGACTATTTACTTTGGTTACAACATCCTGGTTATCTACATTTGACTGATCAAGAAATATTGTCGATGTATTCAGATATATTGAAACAAAGAACAACTCACAGTAAAAGTCTCTGCATTAACAAAGGTCAGAGGGATGGAGTGGTAAACTGAAGCATTACCAAGTACAACAGGAGTATGCAGCTGTTACAAACCATTTCTAAAGGAAAAAAAAGTGTCTACAAGAGTGTCGAATATACAAAAATAGCATTTCCTTTGAGCAGGGCACAGATTACAGATCACTACTCACTAGGGACCAGAAATACATCGAATGAAGCTGCCCCATAAACATCAAGAAGTGGATCAAGCCACAAATTTCAGGCAGCGAGTGTCATTGTGTATAACCTGACAGCGGCACGAACAGAACCGTGTCCCACACCTCACACAAGTGTAGTTAGCAGAATTTCCGCAAACTGAGCAGTAATGGCGTCGGGATGAAGTGCTCGGTGGACCGACAGCTGCTCTCAAATATGTTGGAACATGAGGAGGCAACGACTCCAGGTTTGCCTGTTTCATTTCAAGAACGAAAATTTAAAAGGTGTGGTAACACAAAAGAAAAATGGCACTTCCCGAACAAGATTATGAATTACCATCAACCAGGTTTGCCTGTTTCATTTCGATAGTGGAAATCTTAACGGTGCGGTTACAAAAGAAAAATGGAACTTCCTGAACAAGATTATGAGTTACCATCAAACGCCTCCTAGGCCACTACTTACCTCATGTAGAACATCCATGAATGATCTAGCTGCCCTCTTCTCCAAAGCTTTTCCTTGCCTTGTCTTGCGTTTCATATTCTTGGACTGCTTCTTTTGCATAAGAGCTGCAGATAGGTAAGTAAATAAAACTCGAGATGTCTACTGGATTACCACACATCATATGTTGCGTTTCATATTCTTGGACTGTTTCTTTTGCATAAGAGCTGCAGACGGGTAAGTAATAAAGTAATAAAACTCGAGATGTCTACTGGATTACAACACATATGTGTTACGGGAACATCCATCATCCAAAACCAGCAGGGGTGAATGCAATATGACACATAAATGGTGAATCCATACAATCGAATTAAAGCTATAGAATGTCAAACTAATGACGAGCCAGCTAAAAAAAGATATCTGATTTTACTGGACCCGTAGGCTAAACAATTTCAGGCCAAACTATAATCAACTCTGCATCATTTGGGTTCCTTTCCTCCCATGCGACATATTACAGAGGAACATGAGTAATAGATAACGAACATGGCACTTGCTCCCAATGGGAGAAAATACTGACCAGGATCTTCGTCATCCGTGGACCCGTACTCTTCATCATTAAGATCGCCAACTTCAACCCCAGCGTTATCGCTCTCGAGAGCCTCGAGGCGAGCTAACGCAGCCTGCAAAGCATTAGAGAAATGGAGGCATGCGTGTTAGACAGCAAAGTAGAAAAAATTCTTTCGGACCCAACGAGGACTGGAAACGATAAGCATGGGACCAACTTTGGAATGGGATCGAAGGAAGGGGGAGGCAAGAGTCGTAGGATCGATTTGGAATGATGGGACCGGGAAGAAATCCAATGAAATCGTATTACCTGGGCGCGGTTGTCGGAGCTGGCAAGCGCTGAGGCCATACGCGTGGCCATCCGGCGCGTGCGGGCGCTCGTCCGCCGGAACGGCCCGACGTTCTCCTCCTCCTCCTCCTCCCCGTCCATCTTTTTTCCTTTTTGTGGGTACAAGGCAGGCAGATCTTGCGACGGGGGTCAAGCGGCGAGGTATCGACGCGGGCAGAGGCCGTCGTCGAGTTGCGCGGACGGCGGCGGCCAGTCGGCGAGCGTGACGGCGGAGGCGTATGAAGAACCTAGCTCGTCTCCTCTTGGGCTACCTGGGCCTGCGACTCTTGCTGGGCTAGGCTGTCCTTGATAATCTGGGCCTGCTACTCTTACTGGGCTAGGCCGTAATCTTAAATAGACCTAGCCGGCAAAAGAGTGCTGCTCTCGCGGGCTGATGATGATCGGGAGACGATCTGCAGCTAATGTCCAGTCCAAAGACTGTACAAATACTGATGTTTCGAAATAATGCAGCCGGACCTCGTCGCTGCAGTCTTCGGGGTGCCGAATCCAACTGTAATAAGATAATTATCTTGCTCGTTAACTATCACTAGCGAAAGAGTTGTGGGCATCTTCAATGTCCTCGAAAGGAGGATGGACAGTAGAACTGACGGGAGTGTCAGGATCTGGAAGAGCAGTAGCAGTGGTGGTAGGTGACGCTCCGTCGGCTGTGATCACAACATCTGAAGGAGGGACATCATCAACAACGCTGGGACAAGGGGGGCTTTTGTTTCTGCTGCTTGGGTGGAAACATATTTGCTACATCCTGGGTATCATGTAGTAAATGATGTCGTAGTTTTGCAGGAGTGTAGTCTTTGAAACCTCAGTGACATGCAAGACCGCGAATAGTCTGGCCCTTCTTCTCACCGAAGAGCCCTATCCGGACGCTCTCCTCCTCCACCCGGTTGTTGCAGAACATCTTATGTATCTAGCGCACATTAGCTAATAGTTTCAACTATAGAAGCTGATAATCGATCATACTTATCGAAAGTTGGGAAATATATTTTCAGTTAATTCATAAACGAGCGCTTTGTTTTCTCCTCCTTACTGAAGTTAGTTCCACTGTATGCGAATACGATCCTTGAAAGTCAGCAGCTATTAACTAGACAATCTGGTAAGAAACAAAGATAAGTCAGTTACCCGGGCTGGCGAATGCTTTGTAAAAGTTTGTCAGCGAACCGACTTTCGGTTCTATTTGGTTAGAGTGAGCCGATATAATTGTAATAGTATTGCGCCGCCGTGCCGCTACCGGTTTGTCGACTCGTGTCCGAGTAGCAGTAATAGCTCAGAATGTGCCATGCGGATATCGTTTGTATCATCTGTTTGCATTGCTCCGGCAGTTGCCATTCCTACATCTACTGTTGATTGGAGAATCTTTGGTGATCTCTCCCATTCGCCTTGGCGAAGGCAGCCCTCCAGATCTTCTACCCCCAGTCAAAGGTCCAACACAAGCACAGGTCTTTAGCAATGAAACATGTTAGTACAATCTATAAAAATTGTGGCTAAGCAAATAAATTGGCGGCTTGCAGAAAGTTAACTGTGTGAGGCCCTGTTCGAGGTGCTACGACACCGGCGAAGTTACGACCTTGTACATAGTAGAGTAAGCCTGTATGTACACACATGGGCAATATTATTAAAATTAACCCACGTGACCACTTTTTCCTTATCTTCATTTTCTCCGAGGTAAGTTTCCACCCGCTCGTCATGGAAGAATAGCACGGACCTGCACGTAATATATGTGTGAACATTCACATGCATGCGAGAGGAGCTCGAAAGAGCAATTTGCAGCTTGCAACATAAAACAAGGATGTGTTTTAAAGCAGAACACGTAATATATATTACGTGTAGTATCACGTGCATCTGAATGTTCATCTATTGCGTGTTGTGCTCTAAAACACACATCCTTGTTTTATGTTGCAAGCTGCAAATTGCTATGTCAGACTCCTCTCACATGCATGTGAATGTTCGTATATATATTACGTGCAGGTCCGAGCTATTCTTCCACGGCGAGCAGGTGGAAACTTACCCCGAAGAAAAAGAAGATATCAAGGAGTTAATTTTAATAATATTACCCGTGTGTGTACGTACATGCTTACTCTAATATGTGCAACACCGTAACTTCGTCGGTGCCGGAGCACCTCGAACAGGGTCCTACACACTAAGCTTCCTGCAAGCTGCCAATTTACTTGCTTAGCCACAATTTTTATAAGTTGTGCTAACACATTTCATTGCTAAAGACCCGTGCTTATGTTGGACCTTCAACTGGGGGTAGAAGACCTAGAGGGCTGCCTTCACCAAGGCGAATGGAAGTAGTCACTGGAGATTCTCCAATCAATGGTAGATGAAGTGATGGCAACTGCCGGAGCAATGCAAACAGATGATACAAACGATATCCTGAGGTATTACTCGGCTTGACAAACCGGGAGCGGCACGACGGCGTAATACTATCATAATTGTATCGGCTCGCTCTAACCAAATAGAACCGAAAGTCGGTTCGCTAACAAACTTTTACAAAGCATTCGTCGGCCCGGATAACTGACTTATCTTTGTTTCTTACCAGCTTGTCTAGTTAATAGCTGCTGACGTTTAAGGATCGTATTCGCATACAGTGGAACCAGCTTCAGTAAGGAGGAGGAAACAAAGCGCTCGTTTATGAATTAACTGAAAATATATTTCCCAACTTTCGATAAGTATGATCGATTATCAGCTTCTGTAGTTGAAACTATTAGTTAATGTGCGCTAGATACATATGATGTTCTGCAACAACCGGGTGGAGGAGGAGAGCGTCCGGATAGGGCTCTTCGATGAGAAGAAGGGCCAGACTATTCGCGGTCTTGCATGCCACTGAGGTTTCAAAGACTACACTCCTGCAAAACTACGACATCATCTACTACATGATGCCCAGGATGTAGCAAAGATGTTTCCACCCAAGCAGCAGAAACAACAGCTCCCCCTTGTCCCAGCGTTGTTGATGATGTCCCTCCTTCAGATGTTGTGGTCACAGCCAACGGAGCGTCACCTACCACCACTGCTACTGCTCCTCTAGATCCCGACACTCCCGTCAGTTCTACGGCTCATCCTCCCCCCGATGACATCAAAGGTGCCTACGACCCTTCCGCTGATGACAGTTAACGAGCAAGATACCTGTTTTTTTCCATCGAGAAACTGGCTTTGATCCGGGCTTGCTCTGTAAACATGCATGCACGGTACCTAAATCTCCCTGCATCACAACTAATATTATGACAGGATACCTGGGGATCATAAGTGCTTACACTGCTCCGCTTTGTTTGCTTTGATCTTTTTTGTATGTTTTTTCCTGATGCTATGGATCATTAGGCATCCGATATAATGAGCTTGACTCCAGCTCTTCCTATTTCTTGTATCAAGAGAGCAGATACTGATAAACCATTAGATTGATCAGTACTGATGAAATCACTCACTGTAGATTGCCAAGAGGTGGAAATATTTGCAACCTCCGGATACCGCGGGCTAATGATGTTAGGGAGCGTTTTGCATGATGTTATGAAAAATGGGCTAATCATTTTAGAGCACGACGCATCCGAAAACTATTCAATGAACTTACCATACTACATCCAAAACCCATCAGCTCATAAAAAAAGGGACCAGCCCAAACGCAAGTAAGGGCAAACATAGGAGTGGAATTAAGAACGAATGCAAAGCAAACAGCCTCAAGGGGACAGAGGTAGGGGGGAAACGCATACCATAGACAATGCAGCATAAACAAAGTCCGGTACACCATAATAGAGCCCATCGAAGCATTTATTGGCTGACAAATAGTGACGACCTGCAAAATTTCATAGTGCTGAAAGGAGCATAACAGTGTCAGCCTTTACTTCTAAATGTAGGGTGTTTTATTTTAATAAATATCATTACCCAGACTCCAGATTCGGCAGCGTCTAAAACCGCTGGATCATCTGTGAACAGAGTGGTGAAAGACCCGAACTCAACAGACAGGGCCACAGCCAGTAAAGTACCAGTAGGACCTCGAATCTGCATCTATACGAAAAAAATGTATCAAATAAGAACCTTGAGTTACGGGAAAGACAATTTTGGCAGCAGTTTAAGTTGAGATTGTAGATGTCACCTGCAGAACTCTATATAGAACCACACGGGCCTGCTTGCAATTCCTTTTCGCATATTCGCTTGAAAGTAGAGCCTGCACCGACTTATGGATACTTTACAAACCGAAAGCACGTAGCTGCAATCCAACCTAGACACCAAATGCCACGTCCCGTAGAAGTACAGACCTGCCCGACAAGAGCTACCACATCATTGAGCAGAGATATTGTCAGCCACACTTGTAATCAGAAGGCCACCTACGTAACAGTTCAAATTAAAGAGGCAAACATGGGGGCTAGAATATTTACAATAGCGGAGAATTAAGGCACCGAAACCTTTTTTTTAGGTACCGTATGATTCCACCACCAAATACATCTAAAACAAGAAGTACCATACTATTCAGCTTCCAAAGGAGGATGCAAGCGACCACGTACCTGTCTACTTGACAGCAGACAGATAGGTTTGCAAAGAATTTAGTTCCCATGGACGCAGTTATGCAGATGAAAAAGAATGAACTAAAACAATCCCAGAGAGGAAAAAAAAATCCTATGATGGATTTCACATACTCTAAGGTCACTGTTGCCAAGGCAGCACCTCTTCCTCCTAGACCAAGTGGGAAAGAAAACAAGTATGGCATTGCTGTGGACGCTTTTGTGGGCCGACACTACAGCCGACGCAGACCCAAAACCGCCCATAGCCCAGCCCTAGCTGCAGCTAGCTTCTAGAAGAAACAGTAGATAAAGAATAAAATCTGTAGCGGATCAATCTATTAGAGATAAAGTCTGTTAGAGATAAGATTTGCTTAGAGATAGAAATAAGAGATTGATCTGGTCGGTTGGTGTTGGGGTGGAGGGTGGGGGGGGGGGGTATCCCAACCGACCAGGGGGGGCGCGGCAATGGGGCGTAGGGTCCTCCCCTGCCCCTATAAATACAGCCGCAAACCCCCCTTGTAATCTCATTAAGGGATAAATACAGCCCAGGCGAGGCCCCTGCCCCTCCTGGCTTCCCTCTCTATGCAGCAACTCTCAATTCCATTCGCTACTCTCCTCTCCCCTACGCAGCTCTAGGTGCAGCAGGAGACCCGTTGCCCCACCTCGTTTCACAGTAATTGGTATCTACGAGCAGCGACCGTGTCCAGATCCGACAACTATTTTGGGGACTTGACCCTCGAAAAATCCATCAATTCCCAGATGCAAGATGGGTTCACCCACGTCTCGACAAGGCTGGAGGACATTACGTTGAGGGCTTAACAGCCACGACCAGCGCCTCGCAACGCCTTGAAAAGTCGCCTGAGACGACCTTCTCTGGACCACAGGGGCCGCCCCCTTAGGGCGACTCCGGAATCGGCAGCGGCAACACTTCAGTGGGAGAAGATACTGACCAGGACCTTCGTCATCCGTGGACCCGTACTCTTCATCGTTAAGATGGCCAACCTGAGCCCCAGCGTTATCGCTCTCGAGAGCGAGCTAACGCGGCCTGCAAGGCGTTACAGGAATGGAGGCATGCGTGCGTGTTAGACGGCAAAGTTGTGACGGGTTAGGGTCGATTTGGAATGACGGGACCGGGAAGAAACCCACTGGAATCGTGTTACCTGGGCGCGGTTGTCGGAGCTGGCGAGCGCGGAGCTGGCACCACGCGCGTGGCCATCCGGCGCGTGCGGTGCGGGCGCTCGTCCGCCGGAACGGCCCGACGTCCTCCTCCTCCTCCCCGTCCATGTTTTTTTTTCCTTTTTTGTGGGTACAAGGCAGGCAGATCTTGCGACGGGGGGGGGGGGTGAGGCGGCGATGGATCGACGCGGGCAGCAGAGGCCGTCCTCGGGTTGCGCGGACGGCGGCGGCCAGAGTGACGGCGGAGGCGTATGAAGAACCTAGCTCGTCTCGGCTCCTCTTGGGCTACCTGGGCCTGCGACTCTTGCTGGGCTAGGCTCGTCTCCTCGCGGGCTGATGTTGATTGGGAGGAAGGAGGCGATGGGCGCACACGACACCTGCAGCTAATGTCCGGTCCAAACACTGTACAGATACTGCTGTTCTGTTACAGTTCAATTTTAAACTAATTTGAAGCGGAGGGAGTAACTGACACCATATACATTATTACTTCATCTGTTTTAAAATATTTAACTTGACGTTGGTTAGCATCAAATATTTCAAACATTTAGATGATATTACAAAGTTTCAGTCATCAGGAGTGGAGTGAGGAAGAAGATGGGCGAGGAGTCAACTCCACTGCATGGGGGAGGGGAGGGCATGGCATGACATGAACTGAAGCTTCCTCCGTACTCCGTGTTCAGCGCGTTCGTACAGCGCGAGTATTAGCATCTCCCTCTCTCTCTCTTTTTTTTTATCTCTCTCTGTCTCTCCTTGTCTTTTTTGGGTGGGATGGGTGGGTCGAGTGATGGAGGTGGAGTGCTTATCAGGGGTGAGGTGGGGTCCACCGCACCGCACCGTTTCCGTTTCCGTTCCGTTCGACGAGCTAGGTACGGCTCTCTCTCTGCTCCTCCTACAGACAGACAGAAACGTCGGGGTACCTGCTGCTGCCATAACATAACAACTGACGTTGGTTAGTTCAAATACTCCCTCCGCTTCATAATAATTGATATTGGTTAGTTCAAAATCAATTATTATAAAACAGATAGAGTACCTAACATTCTCTCCTCCTCTCACTTTCTGCACGGCTGCCTTAGCTTTGCTGCGTGCAGTAATCTCTCCGTTACTTCTTCTTTTTTTAATTTAACGTTAGCTAGTTCAATAAATAAACTAACCAGCGTCACATAAAAATAACAGAAATAAACTAACCATTAATTACTGTCGTGGTCTCGGATGGCGTCTAGAAGCAAGCTAGAGCCGCCGGCCGCCGCTCGCCCGTCCGAGCGCGCGGCCGGGCAAGGCAGCGACTAGTGTGGGCGGCACGCGGCGCGTGTCGTTCTCGCTACACACGCGCACACTCACACGCTCACCCGTGACCGTACCCACGCCGCCTGGATCGAGTCGCGGGGGTCCACGTGTGCGTGAGACGGGAGGGTAGCGATTCCGGTAGGTGTAGGCCGGAGGGAGGTTTCGTACCCGTCCGCACTCCCAGGCTGTACGGTGCCGGTCCTTCGTTTCCTTTCCTTTCCTTTCCTTTCCTCCCCCGCATCGCCCCTTCCCCACCTGCCCCCAGCTCGCGCGCCGCGGGCTTCCCTCTTCTACCCCTGTACTTCTTCCGTACCGTACCTTCATTCAACCTTGCTGCTAACACAAAGTTCTACTAGGTGCTGCTGCAAATTCCCCGTTATACCCCCTCCCCGTCACGCACTTTTTTATTTATATCAGACTATAGTGGATTTTAAAAAAAGTTTTTTTTTTAATTTTATAGTTCAGTTCTGGATCTCAAAATTAAATATTTATATCAACTATCACATATTATATATATCATATCATACGATTGTCGCTTATTTTTACTGTATTATATAACTACTTATGTTTCAATAATGCTAGAATTATGATTTATGAAAAATCACTAAATTTATTTTTTGTTTCCTTTCTCTCATTTCTCTCCCCCTCTCCCTCTCTTTATTTCCTTCTTTTTTCCCTATGTTTCTCTCCGTTTTTCTCTTTCTTTTTCCTTTCCCTCTTTCTCCTTTTCCCACTCTTCTTCCATTTTCCTCTATTTTTCATTTTCCATTTTTTGTTTCATCTCTCTTCCTTGTCCTCTCACTTTCTTTACCTTCTCCCTCGCCCAATCTCGCTGTGTTGTATCCTCTCGTCACCTCTCCGTGCGTCCGCACCTCGCCCCCCTCCTCACGTGCAAGGAGGTTCTTCGTTGCCTACCGCGTGACAGCATCAACCTTCCAAATCGCCACAACTATTAATGGTGAGATCCTTCGAGGTCTCAAGCACGCGCTCGCCGCCACCACCAGGCTTTGACTATCCGAACACGTCACTACCGTTGAGGTGACTCTCACCAACCTTTGGCTCGACGTGCCCTCCTCCTCTCCCTCCTCCCTCACGGCGCGGCGTACTACTCCTCCTGGTCACCGATCTCGCCTTTTTCTTGCTCCTCCCTTGTTCTGGTCTGCAGACAATTTTTAGCCTTCTACTCTAACTTTCCAGTCCAAATCTATTTACAGTCTACTACTCAGTCTTATTAAATAAAAAAGAAATCCGAGGAGAGGACGGCAAGGGACAAGCATGGAAAACAAGACGGGTAGCAGCTGGCCGCATCCGGTATCGCTCGTCGCAGGGGCAATCTCGTAATCTACCCTGCGCGTCTTTTTCGTTCGCTTAGTTAGTTAATGGTGGCGGCGTTACCTCCTAGCCTGCCATAATCTCCTCCCTCCATTTCCTGCCCTGCCCCGCCCCGCCCGTGCTAGCCAAGAATCCACGGCCATGGCAGCACACCGCCGGCCCAAGCGCCGCTGCTTCTCACCCGCCCCGCCGCCGCTCGTTTCGCTGCCCGACGAGCTCCTCGCCCTCGTCCTCGACCGCGTCGCGGCGGCCGACCCGCGCGCGCTCAAGTCCTTCGCCCTCGCCTCCCGCGCCTGCCACGCCGCCGAGTCGCGCCACCGCCGCGTCCTCCGCCCGCTCCGCGCCGACTTCCTCCCGGCCGCGCTCGCGCGCTACCCGTCCGCCGCCGCCCTCGACCTCTCCCTCTGCCCGCGGGTCACCGACGCCGCCCTCGCCGCCGTCCCGGCCGCGCGGGCGCCGCCTCCTCTTCGCGCCGTCGACCTCTCCCGCTCCTCCGGGTTCCGCGCCGCCGGCCTCGCCGCGCTCGCCAGGGCCTGCCCCGGCCTCGCCGACCTCGACCTGTCCAATGGGGTCGATCTCGGGGACGCCGCGGCCGCGGAGGTGGCGCGGATGCGCCACCTCCGGAGGCTCTCGCTGTCGCGGTGCAAGCCGGTCACCGACATGGGGCTCGGGTGCGTCGCCGTCGGGTGCCGCGACCTGCGGCACCTCTCGCTCAGGTGGTGCATTGGGGTCTCGGATCTGGGGCTGCAGCTCCTCGCCCACAAGTGCAAGAACCTCAGGACGCTGGATCTCTCCTACACCATGGTCAGCGCTGGTTTCTTCGTTTAGGTTCATTTCATTCCTAGTAGTACCAAGGCGACGGAAACTTCCCTCTTATTTTTCGTTTACTCCCACCCGCTTCTTGATTGATCTGTTCATTTCAACGTGTGCTGTTCACCCCCCTCAAATTCGTCGTGACAAAAGAAATAACTACGGTATATTTATCCGTTCGCAAAATCGACTGCTTTCAGTTAGTTCTCAGGGAATTGGGCGAGTGCACCGTACATTTATTCTCGATCTGCAGACGCTCTTATCTGTACACTGCAAATGATCTCTGCGTCAAAGGATCAGAGCTAGTAGTAGCCAACTCCACCTTGTCTTCTTGCCTCGGCATTTTCTGGCCATAGATCTAGTTTCGCTTGCAGGTTTCTGAGTACCAACCGCGCTTATCAAGCTAGTAGTAACATATCTTGCTTTGCAGATCACAAAGGACTCCTTTCCAGCCATCATGAAGTTACCTGATCTCGAGGTGTTGACACTGGTCGGGTGTTCTGGAATTGATGATGATGCCCTTGGTAGTATTGAGAAAGATTGCAGCAAATCACTGCAGGTGATCATCTTAATACCCCAATCTAATCCACCTGTTACCAGTGTGCCTCACTTTCATTTTCCACATTTTCTTGAAAAGTTCCCTGCTTGAGGTCTTGAACTCTATGACTGACTGAATTAGTCGTGTTTTACAAAGCATGTCTGGACTTCACAGAAACTGCATCAAAAAAACTCTGCTTACTGACCTCAAAAATACTGCTTGTCCATTGCAGGTGCTTGATATATCATATTGTCAGAATGCAACTGATGCGGGAATTTCATCCATAATGAAGTCCATGCCCAATCTATCAGAATTGAATCTTTCATACTGCTGTCCTGTATGTGGCTAATCATGTTGATGGTGCATTATTTCATCTCCTGGGCATAAATTTGAGCCCCCCCCCCCCCCCCATCTTATTTGACATATCCTTCTTTGGCAGGTTACTCCTTCTATGATAAGCAGCTTCCTCAGGATTGCTAATCTGCAGACCCTGAAGCTTGAAGGCTGCAAATTCATGGCAGATGGACTAAGCTCCATCGGAAGGTCTTGTGACTCTATTAGGGAGTTAAGTTTGAGCAAGTGCTCTGGAGTGACAGATGCAGAACTTTCTTTCACTGTGTCAAGATTAAAGAATTTGCGGAAGCTGGACATTACTTGTTGTCGCAAAATCACTGATGCTTCACTAGCTTCCATCACTAGTTCATGCACTTCCCTCGTCTCTCTGAGAATGGAGTCCTGCACCAATGTTTCTAGTGAAGGACTCCGATTGATTGGAAAGCACTGTCGTCATTTGGAAGAGCTGGACCTTACTGACAATGATTTGGATGACGAAGGTTTTTACTGAACTGGCAATTTATATATTCGTTGGCCCAGGGGAAAAAAGTTGACTATGAACATTTTCTGTGCAGGGCTGAAAGCTATCGCTGGATGTAGCAAACTCTCAAGCCTAAAGATTGGCATATGCCTGAAGATAAGCAATGAAGGTCTCACCCAGATTGGAAAGTCTTGCCCAGAACTCCAAGACATTGATTTGTACAGGTGATTCTTAGACATGCCTTGTGTTGGCTTTACCTACTTCTGTTCTCCTCCTTTTTGCCCTTCAACTAACATATATTGTTTAGGTGCGGGGACATTAGTGATGATGGTGTTACTCATATTGCACAAGGCTGTCCAAAGCTAGAGTGTATCAATCTGTCCTACTGTACAGGAATAACAGACCGTTCACTGATGTCGCTCTCAAAATGTGGGAATCTGAACACGCTGGAGATTCGTGGCTGTCCCAGGGTTTCATCCTCTGGGATATCAGAAATCGCGATGGGTTGCAGGCTACTTTCAAAGCTTGATATTAAGAAGTGCTTCGAGATTAATGATGTGGGGATGCTTTACATTTCCCAGTTCTCTCATAGCCTCCGCCAGGTATCGGCGTTTACATTTGTAGCTGAGATCTAGTAATGCCATGTTTACACTATTGTGCTAATAACATCTATGCCCCATCGCAGATAAACTTGTCATATTGTTCGGTCACCGATATTGGACTCCTTTCGCTTTCTAGCATTTGTGGCTTGCAGAACATGACCATTGTACATTTAGCGGGTATCACACCTAATGGCTTAATGGCTGCTCTTATGGTCTGTGGTGGTTTGACAAAAGTGAAGCTCGATGCTGCATTCAAATCCATGATGCCCCCTCATATGCTCAAAAATGTTGAGGCACGGGGCTGCGCTTTCCAGTGGATCAATAAACCATATAAGGTATTGTACGTTTTTCAGCTTGCTTGTTTACCTAAATTTGATTGAATCTGTGGCCATCAACACTTTTAGTTGGCTTATATGCGTTGCTACCTGAACACACTACAAAGTCCAAAGAAATTCCTTCACTGGAAGATCCCATAAGCTCAAGACTGTATCAACTTCAGAAAGATTGTGGTGCTATTAAACCATTTATGTGCTGTCATGTTTAACTGTGAACAAGCCCCCCACCCATTATCATTCTTATGCTTGAAAACATCAAGCTCATGCCTGGATTATCGATTGTGCCGATAAAGAAAATGCCTTGGGACAAACACTGTCCCCTTATAGTGTCTCATCCACGAATGTGTATACGCTTATAAAATTGCATATTGCAAACTTGTGGACATCCAGTGTCTAAATAACTGATATGATCTTGGGCAGGTTGCGATGGAACCATGTGATGTATGGAAGCAACAGTCACAGGACGTGCTTGTACGATGAAAAGGGTTGAAGTGTAGCTATTGTGGCGATCAATGGCTCTTGATTGGCGTATCTGAAGTATGGCGATAAAAATGTTGTATTGTAACTGGTTTGGTACAATGCAGATATTGTACAAATTCTACCTTGTTTGTATATGTGTGAGACAAGGAGTACATTTTGTTGAACAAAACTAGGGGTTTTCTTTTCTTTCCGTGCGTGTGCAGCATATTGATGAGTGGAAGAGAGGTAATGGTGGACATATCAATTTTGGGCCTTATGAGAGCTCAACTTTTGAGTAGCTCTGCTTATTCCATCCAGCTGAAACCGACACATCTTGTCAGCAAGTAGTTAATCATGATAGAGGTTTAGCTAATAATGATCTAATGAAACGACAGAAAAAAGTTCAGATCGATATATTAACATGAGCAGCAAATTATGAAAATTTTCCTTGTCTATTTTGTCCTAGATTTGGGATGAAGACGATCAGGATTCACAGTCGTTTTCTTGGTGGGTACACGTAAATTCGCGCGAGGCTACATGCCTCTAGTTTACATTTTAGGACGATTGTCATTGGACGATGCATGTCCCTTGTTTGATCATAGAATTTACAAATTGTCGGTTAAGGTTTTGGATCTTGAAATGTTGCATCCTCTGGACAAAAGGACCAAGTAGTATGTATTAAGAGGATAACATGTTTTATCAGTTACTCCTTCTGTTTCGAATTATTTGACTCCGGCTAGTTCAATTTTGAACTAACTAGCGTCAAATAATTTGAAACGGAGGGAGTATATCGATCTAAAGTGCACCATTCCCATGTCATCCTCTTCTATTATCGCTCTTATCCACACAACTAAAAATAGCTGAATCAAGCATGCATCCTTCCCTGTTTCTCAGCGATCGAGCGACCTTCATGCCCGGCGTCCTGCGTCTCTCGTCATGCAGACATTGCCATCACCTAGCTCGAGAAGATTCAGGCCAAGAAAAGAAGAAAGCATCGAAGCAGTCTCCAAGGAATCCATGGCTGCACCTCTAGCCTGCAGGTGACGGTTTAGCATCGAACTGCTTGTAAACAGAGGGCCATCAAAAAGCACAGAGGCGCCATGTCCGCGGCCGGCAACAACATGTCGGCGTCGACGACGGTGAAGCCGGTGGCCGCGGCGTGCTACGACAACAACCTGGTGAACTCGCAGGGCATGTTCCTGGGCGACCAGCCGCTGCGCTTCTCCCTGCCGCTCCTGCTCACCCAGGTGTCCCTCATCCTCATCCTCTCCGCCGGCGCGCAGCTCCTCCTCCGGCGCCTCGGCCAGTCCCGCTTCGTGACCCACATGCTCGTCGGCATCCTCCTCGGCCCCACCGTCGTCGGCCGCAGCGCCACGTTCCGCGACGTCCTCTTCTCGGAGCGCGGCACCTACATCCTGGAGAGCATCTCCCTCGTCGCCCTCATCCTCTTCCTCTTCTCCATGGGCGTCAAGACCGACCTCAGCCTCCTCCGCCGCCCCAGCGGCCGCGCCGTCGCCGTCGGCATCACCGGCGCGGTCGTCCCGCTCGCCGTCACCCTGCCCGTGTTCCACGCCCTCCAGCCCTCCCTCCCCGACGACCTCAAGGGCACCTCCCTCATAACCGAGCTCGCCGTCCGCCTGTCCCTGTCGTCCTTCCCCGTCATCGCCGACGCGCTCTCCGACCTCGACCTCCTCAACACGGACCTCGGCCGCATCGCGCTCACCGCCTCCCTCATCACCGACATCACCTCCTGGTTCCTCCGCGCGTGCTTCGCGGCCGCGTACCTCATCACCGACGCCAAGTCGCCGGCCTTCACGGCCCAGATCCTGGTGTCGTTCTTCGCGTTCGTGCTGTTCGTCGGCTTCGTCGCGCGCCCCGCCGGCCGGTACATCGCGTACAAGCGCACCCCGGCGGGGGCCCTCCTGTCGGAGGGGTCCTTCGTGGTGGTGGTGATCGCGGCGCTGCTGTCGGCGCTGGTGACGGACGCCATCGGGTTCAAGTACATGATCGGGCCCATGATGCTGGGGCTGGCGCTCCCCGGCGGCATGCCCATCGGCGCCACCATGACGGAGCGGCTCGACTCCTTCTTCATCGCGCTGTTCCTGCCGGTGTACATGGCGCTGTCGGGGTACCGCACGGACTTCGCGCAGCTGGCCGCCGCGGAGGAGACGGAGAAGTGGTGCGCGCTGGAGCTGTTCGTGGCGCTCTGCATCTCCGGCAAGCTGGTGGGGTGCGTCGCGGCGGGGCTCTTCTTCGCGATGCCGTTCCGGGAGGCCGTCGTGCTGGCGCTGATGCTCAACATCAGGGGCATCGTGGAGGTGGCGGCCATCAACAACTGGGGAGACACCATGAAGGCCACGGCGGAGCACTACACGTTCCTGACGCTGTCCATGGTGGCCATCACGGCGGTGTCGACGCCGCTGATCAAGCTCCTGTACGACCCGTCGGGGCAGTTCGCGCGGGCGAAGCGGCGGACCATGGAGCACGCGGCGCCGAACGCCGACCTCCGGGTGCTGGCCTGCCTCTACAGCGAGGACCACGCGGCGCCGCTGATCGACCTGCTGGAGGCGTCGGGCTCCTCGCGCGACTCCCCCATGTCGCTCATCGTGGTCCACCTGACGGAGCTGGTGGGCCGCGCCGCCTCCGTGCTGAAGCCCCACCGCCGGTCCTCGACCAGCGGCAACCCGACGCCGTCGGACCGCATCGTCAACGCGTTCCGGTACATGGAGCAGCAGCAGGCTGCGCCGGGCGCGGTGACGGTGAGCCCGTACGTGGCGCAGGCGCCCTACAGCTCCATGCACCACGACGTGTGCTCGCTGGCGCACACCCGCAAGGCGAACCTCATCCTGCTGCCCTTCCACAAGTCCTCGGACGGCGCGCGCAGCACCGCCAACAACGCCGTCCGCTCCGTCAACCGCGCCGTGCTGCAGTACGCGCCCTGCTCCGTGGCCGTCCTCGTGGACCACGGCCTCGCCGCCGGCTCGGCCTGCGCCACCGCGGCCAACAGCATGCTGCGGAGGGCGGCGCTCTACTTCCTGGGCGGGGCCGACGACCGCGAGGCGCTGGCGTACGCGGCGCGGATGGCGGACGCCGGGACCATGTCGCTGACGGTGGTGCGGTTCAAGCTCCGGAACTGGGTGGGGATGGGCGGCCGCGACGAGGCCAGGGACGAGGAGCTGCTGCACGAGTTCTGGACGCGGCACCGCGACAACGACCGCGTGGTCTACGTGGAGAAGACGGTGGAGGACGGCGAGGGAACCGCCTCCGTGGTGCGCTCCATGAGCGAGAAGTTCGACCTGCTCATCGTCGGGCGGCGGGGCGGGGACACCGAGGACCTCGAGGGGTCGGCGGCGCTCACCAGCGGGCTCTCCGAGTGGAGCGAGTGCCCGGAGCTGGGCGTGCTGGGAGACATGCTCGCCTCCGCGGAGTTCACGTCCAAGGTCTCCATCCTCGTCATCCAGCAGCAGCCGGCCAAAACCACCGCCGGCGGCAACAACGATTAGCAGCAGTAGTGTTTCACTGGGGACGAACCAATCAATAGATGATTTCACTTTGACAAGTTCGTCAATAATTTGTTGGAACAAGTAAATTTTACTCTCTCGAATCATACACTTTGTTCATTTGACCTCTTAATTAAATAAAATCTTCACTCAGTTTACTCCCTCTTAATTGAAAAGGATACTGTCGTGTTCGCCATTCATAATTTAGGTAAGAGAACTTCCAACAATGGTGAATAGCATGGAGAGAAGCCTCAAATTCATTTCACTTCAAAATAGAGGTCCCTATAGGCTGACACACATAACAAACATGAACTGACTCTGTTCATAAACTTGCATCTATTTTTTTCAGGGTACAAGAATTGTCTCTGAACTGGAAAAGCTAGCTTCTACGCTTGCAAATACACTAGTACCGTTCGAAGGTCATTACAGTCGACCACAACGATTTATTTTGTGCTTATATATCTCCGGTGGACTCATTGTCCCCAGCAGTGCGTGCATATTCTGAGTCCTGGTCATTGTGTTCACAGACAAATTTGCTGTTCTCAACTATAGGCTCCTCGTGAGGTTGCACCCATTCAGCATTGCTAGGTGGAACCTGTTCCACGGTCCTCATCCCGTCCTCAGGCTGCATCATTGCAGTATTGATGCCATTAGGTTCCATGGTTACATTGGTAGCTTCCACATCAGGCTGCAACATTACGGAAAAGGTCAGTGACTCTTGTCCTGTGCTTCTAGCTTCCTCGCCTTGGTTCAACACTTCAGCGCTACGCACCAGGTTGCAGGATTGCAGAATTGAAGTATCATTAGGTTGCACCAATGAAGTATCACTAGGCGGTTCTGGTTCCACCAGCATTGCAATGTCACAGGGCGGTTCCTGCTTTAGATTTCCAACTTCCTTGTCATAATGTACCATTGCAGTATATCTAGATGTCTCCGGTTCTACTCTTCTAGCTTCGTCATGATGTAGCAGACCTGCAGTGCCACTGGGTGGCTCCTGCTTTGCAATTGTAGCTTCCCCATTATGTTGCATCATTGTAGCATCTCTAAGAAACTCATGGTCTGTTCTTCTAACTTCCTCAACAGGTCGTGCCATTGTGGCGTTGGTGGATGGCTCCTCTGGTATTATTGCCTGCATTGGGACATCAGAATCATGAACTTCCCCAGCAGCTGTACCTCCATCCTTTTCAGCATCAACTGTTTGGTCGGCCTTCCTCATGAATCTCCTCTTGTTCCATCTCTTCTTGTAACCACCTCTCTTGACTTTAAGTTGTTTTGGGGTTTCGATTGGCCTTTTCTCAACCTCTTTAACTTGCCTTTGGCCAGGAACAACAATGTACTTTGTGGCCCCGTTTGCGCAGCCCTCTGACTGACCTGCACCACCAAACATTGCCCGTTTGTGAGCTAACCTCAAGCCAGCACCCGAAAAAACAAATAAATTTGAACAACGAATGCCCCTAAAGTGAATAGAACAAAAATACCCTGGATTGCAAGAAGAGCAGTTCGAGCAGCTTTTATCTCTGCCTCCTTCTTAGTTCTAGCTGCAGCACCAATATATCGTATGCCACCGATCTCAACAGTGCATATAAAAGAAGCAACACCTGAAGCTTGTTTAGTGCAAACATAAGATGGAATGGCGTAATTCATCTTCTGGGCATACTCCTGAAGAAGATTCTTGCACAACCCAGTTTCTTGCTGCAAAGCATATAAAGATGTAAAAAAAAAGAGAAACACAACAATCAAGAAGAGACACTGCACTGTAATTCTAATTCGGTCATCCTGATTCCGACGAACTACAAAGAATCTTCAGACATCTAAAGGATACCTTTGGACATGGTAAATTTTTTTTCTAAAGACCATATTGTGAGCTATGTGAGATCAATGGTTCAGAAACTGAGCAGAACTAAGTTTGCAACAATCTTCATTACTAGTCCCCCAACTATATTAAGAGAGTAAGAGGATGCACTAGAGTGACCAGGAGCTGAATTCCCTACTTTATTCAGAGGAGGATTTAGCACAATCGGCAGCTTCACAAACAATCAGGTAAAAGAATATCAATATATTGCTAGTTTCCAGATCACATTAAAACACTGCTAGCTAGCTTAACAGTCAAACTTGCTAAGCTAGCGTCAGTCGAAACCTAACGACATGAGGAAAAAAAAACATGAACCATACTTACAACTGCTCGGATGCCTGCAGTTGGCGGCACGGAGCGGGCTATCTCCATGAGCGCGACCTCCGCGGCCGACTGTTCCGCAGCCTTGCGGCTGAAGAATCCCGGCAGCGAGTCGTACTTGGCGCCGTTAACGACCACCGCGGAGCTGAAGACGGGCTCGTGAGAAGGGCCCTCTTTGAGGGTGTGGTACTCCGGGGTCGGGAGGCCGGCCTTCTGCGCGTACTCCTGGAGGCGGCTCTTGAACACGTAGCAGTTCTCGACCCCTGCGCCAGATCAGGCAGCGCCCAACAGCAGCTGAGGAACGGCGGTATCCTCGGTGGGTGGGAAGAATGGAGCTTTGAATCTGTTCGGGTGGGACGACTTACTGATCCCGCCGCGGCCGAACGCGCCGCCACCGGGAGCGGGAGGGGGGGTCGTCGTGGCGGCATCGGGCGGCGCCGCGCCTTCGCCGTCCATAGTCCCCCCGGCCGCCGCCCTCGAGTCGCCCTGCTGCTGTAGTGCTAGTGCTGCGTGCCGTTCCTTGCCAATGCCACACGGTTCGCTGCCAGGCGGGTCCCGCGGAGTCGTAGTACCTGGTGGGCTCGACTGGACTGGGCTGGGCTTGATTGATAGATGGGCCGGACGAACCGTAGCAACAGTTTTGACACGCTCATTTCTCAAAAAAAATAGTAAACACCAGTGTGACACGCTCATTTCTCAAAAAAAAAAAATTATAGTTTACGTATTAATTAGTACATCAGGTTCATCCGCTAAGCTAGGCCTTCACTTCAGTCTCGAGCTCGTCCTGGCACTGTGCTCCACATCCGATCAGCGGCTGGCTGAACGCCGCCGCGTCCATCCCGGCAGCGCAGCAGCACCCGTCGCGCACGATCTCCAGCAGCAGCGCCCGCGCCCGCGCGACGTGGCCACCGGCGCGCAGCGCGCCGACAAGCTCCGACAGCGCCGGCGCGTCCCACCGCAGGCCCCGCCGGACGGCCTCCCGCGCGGCCTCCGCCGCCGCGTCCACGTCCCCGGCGGCGACGCACCCGGCGACCAGCACGCCGAACGTCGTGACGTCCGTCGGGCACCCGGCGCGCTCCAAGCGGTCCACCATCCGGCGCGCGGCCGGCAGGTCGCCCACGTCGCACAGCGCGCCGAGGTACACGTTGCTGACGCGCACGCCCGGCACGAGCCCCCGGAGGAGCATTTCGTCGAACGCCTCCTCGACGGCGTCGAACGCCCGGCTGGCGCGGAAGGCCCGCAGCAGGTGTTCGAACTCCGGGAGGCCCGGAGCCACGCCGTCGGCGTCCATGCGATTCACGACCAGGTCGTAGGCCTCCGCGGTCTTGCCCTCCCGCAGGAACGCGTCCATGACGGCGCGGTGGTCCGACGGGTTGGGCGAGACGCCCCACCGCCGCATGTCGTCCAGGAACGCCGCCGCGTCGCGGGCGGGCGCGCGCTGGCACAGCGACGCGAGGACCGCGCGGCAGTGGTGCGGGTCCGGGTCGAGGAGGAGGCCGGGCATGCAGCGGAGGAGGTCAACCGCGGCGGCGGGCTGGCGGGCGCCGCAGAGCGCGGAGGTGAGGATGCGGAACGTGGCGGCGTCAGGGGCCGCGTGCGGCGCGGCGCGGAGGAGGACGGCGGGGGCGGCGCGGAGGAACGCCGGGGAGGAGGATGGGGAGGAAGAGCAGAGCGCGGCGAGGAGGGAGTTGAGGGCGCGCGTGGTGCGGAGGGAGGTGGAGAAGAGCGCGGCGGCGGCCGCGAAGCGGCCGTGGCGCGCGAGGGCGGCCAGCAGGCGGTGGCCGTCGGGCTCTGCCGGCCGCGACATCGCCGAAGGAGTGGACCACGATTCTTAGATGAGGCAAGTCGAGCGACACGGGAAGTTTCATCTACGGCGTCGCCGGCGGCTGGCATAAAGATGACTCATTTCCGACTCCAACGAGATGACTGGGCCTAAACGAGGTATTGGTATGATGCAGATCCAACAAAAAAAGCAGTGGCTACACGCAAGACCTCACAGCATTTTCAACTGGCTGGTTCAATTTTAAATTAAACGACGTCAAATTATTCAAAACGGAGAGAGTACACCAAAAAAGAAAAAGCATCCTTGCTCGAATAAAATCTTGAGACCAGGTAGCTGACAACTGTACAAATAACATTCATTCATAATATATACAAGGGTACGGACGATCTATGCGACTATTACAATTCAAGACTCCATGCAGGCCAAACTAATCTGATCTAGTGCTATATTAGCTGGACAAATGCTTCTATCTATTCATCAACATCTGTGAGGACCCATGCATGCATGCATTCTACCCTAGGCCCATATATGCACAACCACTTGCCCAGGCAGGGCAGTCCCTACCAAACCTGATTTAGATATGATGAAACCTTTTTACATCTGACAAAGGATACAATCCCAATGAGGTGACTATTTACATTTTGGTTCTCAACCAGTCATGATTATTTGGGGGAAGCCTCCATTTTTAATGAGGACCAGGGTAGGGTTTGGAAACCTTCAGCGAGGAGGCTAATGAATCTTGTGCTGTATCTTACAAACTGCACACGGTGTCCGCCAGGCAATATGCACTCAAAGCCACAACAGGTCTATCACCACCATGTCGGTTGAACCAGCTTCCCATCCTGGATCTTGTAGCTGGACTGGACCATGGCATGGAGCCATCGTTTGGCAATCCAAACATTTGGCCTACTGATTGCATCGGGGTTGCATGGCATGACATTGCAGGCCTCATCTTACTTGTAATTTTCCTCGGCATAAATAGAGACGAGAGCATTATCACCAGCACCAGCAGCCAAGAGTGATTTGTATGGGTGAAAAGAAAGGCAGTTAACACTGCCTATCCTCTGGCCCAAATAAGATGGTTGGTAGCGTATTATCGTCAACTGTTCTCCTTCAAGACTGAACACTTTAATCATCTGCTTGGCTGAGCCACTTGCAACAACTGGGGCATGCCGATGAACAGCCAATGCTGTCAGCGAACCCCTGTGCGCCTCGATAGTTAGGTAGGGTTCAGCTGCCCTTCTAACATCAAGAAATTGAATATCTCCAGCTTGCGATGCACTTACTATCTGTAAAAGCATAAATGTTAAACGGGGACACTATAAAGCTTAAACAAGATCTACATATTCATAACAGCTTGAACAACTGGAAATAAAATGCAAAACGAACACAGCAATGCAAGGACGCAGTAATGTTTATATACCTTGTGTGGATCAAAACCAGGTTGAAACCCTATGCCCACTACCTTTTCTGTTCTTGGGGCATGTGGTCTGGCCATAAAGACAATTCTGCAGCATCGGAATCCAGAGTAAAAAGACAACAGAAAAGAGGCAACGGGATAAAAAAAGGGCACATGGAATGGAACACATGTACATGTATGGTCTTCAACAATTGCTAGATGGCTAAAGAATGTAGCTATATCTCTACTTACCTATCAGGAGTGCGGACATCAAATATCCTGACAGAAGCATCAGCAAAACCAGCAGCAAATTGACCAGAGCAGACCTGAGATGTAGACTGAAACAGAAGTAACAAGCAATGGTCATGCTCAAGAACAAATAGACCAGATGTCCAGATTATAACATAAAACCTGGCGAAATAGCTAGAACCATATACACAAAACCATCAAACAGCTCATTTTCACAATAATGGAACTAAAAATACATATGCTGCTGAGAAATCAACTTCTGCAAGTGTTATAAATAGCTTTTATGAACCACCTTTTTTTCAAAAATGAAGATGCGGTTATCATTTTTTTGTATTTCAGTTAACTAAATTTTATTTGGTTTTCATATCGTATTAACCAAATAACCAATTTAACCGAAATTTTAACCCACACTATCTCAAAACCTATAAAAATCAATATTACTAATCCTCACTTTCACTGAATTTTTTCTCGTGCCCCGGCCTAATCCTGATAATCTCCACCCACCACCGGTCAATACATATAATTTATATATGTTTCTCCTTATTCCTTATGTGTTTATTTTCATTTTTATCGAATAAATTATATTGTATACTAAGATGCGGTTAACCGCAAACCCGAACTGAATTAACCACAACAGAATTGTGCGGTTGTGGCTTTTTTGGATCATATGCGGTTATCAATTTTTCATAACCGAATTTTTTATTAACCGAACCAAATTAACTGGGTTAACAGAATGCCCACCCCTACTCACATTGCTCAACCTATAGAAAGCTGGCCAAAAGCCATATCACCACTGAAAACTTGGCTATTTGAATTGCAAACACCTACTAGATGCACACACGTGCTCCACTATTTTTTATGTATTATTGATATAGCTACTCTTTCCGCCATATTTGTATTTAAAAAATCGGAACAATATTTGGATTACTCAAATAGACATGACAACAAGAAACTCACCAGAGCAGAAATGGTACAGGTACTATCATCAGATGATTGAATTGTGCTGGTAAGTTGTTCCTTGTCAAGATCCCATACTAGGATGGAAGCCATGTCACCAGATGTGTACTATATAACAACAAAAGAAAGCAAGCATCTGTATTAGAACAATACACAATGTGCACAATGAGTTACAGAACAACTGGCAAATGACATCAGAATATCACCAGATGACCAGATTGCTGCTGCCAATCGATCACAGTACTACGACCAGCAGCTCGATGACCCTGAATTGATGAGAAAGCAGTTACAAGTTTCTGTCCTCCCTTTTGAGTGAAATTTTTCCATATACGGACATTTCCATCACCTGCAACATGAAAATTAGATAGCTCAACGGTACAAGTACAAGAATGAAACACAGGGGAGAGAGCATACTTGAGGCAGCTAAAAGCAAGCTCTCATCGAGCTCATTGATAAGAAAAAGTTTAGATAGCCCCCTGTCGGACAAATTGTGGTTTTCAAAAGCATTCACTGGCAGTGCGTCGTCATAGTTCCACACTCTGAGATGAAACACAGAACTTTAGCAACTAGAATAGTACATATGAGGTGCTAGCATTTTCACTTTTCACTTTAGAGTAATGTTTTTTACCTTATTTGCTCATTTTCATCAGCTGCGACGACAATTGGGGAAAATGGCATCAATAATGCTGCTTTTGTACCCAACTCAAACCTCGTATCCCAACTAGCAATCTGGCTCGTCATTTTGCATGCTAGTATTCCCACCATCCACAAAAAAAGAGAAATATATAACTGATTTAAGTATAGAATACCAATAAGAATGTGATACAAAATAATGTATATGTGCACGTACAGGAGCGCTGGCATTTGGAAATACAATCAAGCGCAATTTGTTCTCTCTCTTCTCTTCTAGCATTTGCTTCCTCATTGTCATCAGAACCAGTTAAAAGTGGCCTTGAGAAGTGACCACAACTCCAATTGTAAATTATTGATTGGGGAAGCATGCTTAGATCAGCATTACTGGGAGCTGCAACAGAGCTTAAAAGGGGATCAGCTAAACCCTCAGGTGAATTCATAAGATGTGGCCTGAACTCCATAGAACACACTCGGCGTAATCCTGTAAGATAATCATGCTGAGGAGGGCTAACAGGAGGGGTCCTAAATGCCATTGAGAAGTTTCCTGAAAACAAAATAGGCACAATCCAAAAATCCATTTTTTTTTCCTGAAATAGAGGAGTTACAAGCACACAACAACGGAACTGATTCCAACTTACCAGAATTCATATCAAACCAAGAAGAAGAACGTGCCATTGCAAAGTTTGATGGAGGTGCGGATGTTTCTCCTTGCTGTGCACCACCACTGTTAATTCTTTTCTGTTTCATGACCACTTGCTCAACACCAATGAGGGACAGTGCTCTCCGGCCAATTGTTGAAATTCGTGGATAAGGATCTTTAGCAACAGAACACATGGTTGATATAAACTGAGAATAAATTACACTATCAGCAGGCCTTGACCTGTTATAGCTGAGACTGCCATTAGTTGCATTCTCTTTCAGCAATATGCCTGAATCAGAGTGTTGTGAAGAATCATCTGACTGGGGAGACCCATGCAAAATGCTAGATGTTGCAATCGGGCTGCTTGTAGAAGTTTTTCGATCATGGCCAGTACCACTGCTATCACTGCCAACCCTTAGAACAGGACCAATAGGAGAAGCAAGACCACCGCTACCTTGTAGAATGTTGGTGGAACCATAAACATTGGTTGGATTACTTATATTAGCAAGTGATGGAAGAGACCTCAGTAATGAATTGATTTGAGGTTTCCAGTATCCAGCAGCAACAGATTTGAGATGTTTGTTGTGACCCAGTGCAAAGCGAGTAAGTGCTGGAAAAACATCAACTCAATTCAAAATAAAATACCAAGAGGAAAAGTAATAGAATATGATCAACACAATAAAAGGGCATCTAGGAATAACATATTTCTCTAATGCACATACCTGTAGCAACCTCAGATCTAACAAGAGGGCTACCATCTGAAGAAACTTGCAGAAGGCTGCGAACAATATTTATTTCAGCTTTAACCTTTTCATCATCATCAGAATCATCATCGCCTCCACTTAATGATGATGATCCCACATCCAAGAGATTCCCGAGTGCAAAAACAGCAGAAGCTCGGACCTGGCAAACCAAATATTTGATATGTATCTTGTGAACTAGGCAAAAGAAAGAGCTGAAATAATATGCAGGTCATTGTACCTCAGGCCGAGGCTCTGACAATAGCAAGGTAACAGTGTCTGGTGCATTTGATTGTAAACCAAGTAACTGAGCCTCAGGGAAAGATTCCCAGAGTTTGCCAAGGCACAAACAAAGCCACTGCAACAACAAAGGCTCTGTTTGTCCATCATGAGGATTCACAGCTTGCAGATGTTTCAGGCAAACATCTAGAAGACCTGCACTAATACAAGCCTCTTGACCCCTCCTATGCCCATCCACAATAACTGCTAAAACGAACGCGGCCATCGCACGCTGCTCTGGGTAAGCATCCAAACTGTCCAG
Organism: Neostapfia colusana; assembly: GCA_030760725.1. Lineage (NCBI taxonomy): Eukaryota > Viridiplantae > Streptophyta > Magnoliopsida > Poales > Poaceae > Neostapfia > Neostapfia colusana. The sequence goes on along the minus strand of JASWHV010000010.1, from coordinate 254,912 downwards.
AAACCTGATAAAATATGCATGTCCTCCATCTTTAACCAAGTCAACCTGGCATGACTGTCATTTGAGGGGAAACAAATACAGGGTAAACACCTGAATACTGAAAGATGAAAAGAATTCCAAAAGATTCAAGACTAGAGTGCATACCTTATCAAGAGAGAGAATTTTTGTCCAAATGAACACAAGAATTTGGCGTAATTCTATTGCGCTCGTTTGGAGCAGTTTGAGTACATAAGGAAAGATTCCGACAGACAAGGCCTGCAACAATATGAAGTGCCGGGGGTTAAAGCTTCTAAATCTAAAGAGAACAAAGAATCAGGTTAGTACATAAGGAAAGCTTCCGATCAGCAAGGCCTACAACAATATGAAATCCCTGAGGCTGAAGGCTCTAAAAGAGGATAAAGACTAAGCACTTCATATAAAGGAAACATACATCCAGAAGAGGTCAACTACATACCAAATCCACTGCCCATGGTCCCATGTCTAGAAATCTTCCAAGCAGAACAAGTGCTCTAAATCTGTGTGATTGACTAAGCAGGACCTACACAAAACATCAGATGTAATAGGCAAGATAAACAAGAAAATAATTCTTACAAATAAGATAACTAAACAGAATGCATCTAAAACATTTTTTCAGATTGACACTGTAGCGGCAAACAGATGATCCCTGGGACACTAAAAATAGATAGCAGAGTAAGTCAAAATGAATTCTACGAATCATATGGCATTTCAGGTAACTGAAGCAGCAAAATTTCTTACCTGAAGAACTATAGGTAAATGTTCAGGAGTTTTCAGGCACTTAAAAATAGATAGCAAAGTAAGTTAAAATGAGTTCTACAAAATATATAGAATGTCAAGCAACCGAAGAAGCAAAATTTCTTACCTGAAGAACTACAGGCAACTGTTCAGGAGGTTTCTTGTCCTCAGAGCCATGATCAAGCCACACTTCAAATGCCGTCAATTGTTCCGTGAAAAATGGGCTCGGCTGGTTTGAAAAGGGAGAAATAAACAAAATGATTACATTCCAATGGTACAACAATATCACAAATGAAAAGGTGTTTGCATTTATTGATGTCTGAATAAAAGTCAAAAAAAGAACCTGAAACTCTGCATCTGGATTAGCAATTAACTGAGGAAGCTTGGAAAGGCACATCTCAGCAGCCATGTCCCATGCATCCCTAAAATTTAACATGTTATTGAAAACGGACAAAAAAGTATCTAATGCAGAAACAAAAGAACTAGTTAGGTTAGCTATACCACATATGGTGTTGATGCGTTGGTGGTAATAATGGGTAAGAAACTGGAGAGCAATTTGCAGAACGCATGATTCTCTCAGCAAGTAAGAAGTTGCGAAAGAGACTAGCAACCAGAAGATCTTGCCTGAAAAGCCTTTGGAATAGATCTGTACAGGGTGAAACTTAAATCATAAACCAGATACGACATGACATATTATTTTGAAACCAAATGACATTCGTTTTCTCCAAGATGCACTACCATGGGGAAGAACGTTCCATGCAATAGTATCTGTAATAGCAGTGAAAATCCAGTTTAACTCTCCAAGGAGACTTCTACGGTCATTTTGCCTTCCAGGAATGTGGTCAATAAGAGAATGATCCAGAAAACCACGAAGTAATGATCGGTTACAAAACCTGCATGGTTTAATAAAAGAAGTACAGTGTACGGGGTAGAGAATAGTACAGGTAAGGTAAGAGAATGCACTTAATATTATCAGGGAACAGAGATAGACAGACCAATGCAACGCCATCTTGATTGGTGTTGTGAGGCAAGCTGTAAACACATCAGCAGGAAATTCGGCGCTCTGGGGGAGAGTTTGATGTGCCTCACAGGCAGCAAGAAGAATGCAATCCTTCAGCGAAGATGCAGAGGAGCTAGAACTCCAGTCTAGGCGCTGATTAACCAATAGTCACGATGAATATTAAACGATCCAGGAGCGGAAACAGTCACAAAATGCACTAAACAGAAAAGAGCATTAGAGCCTACCTCTAGAAAAGCTTTCACAATGATTCCAGCAGCTGAGCAGTCAAAGACATAAATTGATGGTGTTTTTAGCCATGAATCAAGGTCAGTGATGGGAAGAGGAATATACTGCGTGTAACTCTGCAAAAAGGAAAAGGAAAAAAATGAGCACTTTATAAAGACATCTATAATAAGTACATGCAGTAACCAATACAGTACCGTAGTAACATTTACCTTGTTAAACACCCAAATCTCACCATTAGCTGTTGGCTTTGGTACACCATGGCCATTATAGTGGAAAAGGACCCTCTCAGATCTGGCATATTTGCGGCAAGTATTACAAAGCTTCTTAACTTCTTCCACCGTTGGATCCAGCTGAAGCTTGTAACGAGCCTGCAAGTGCCATGCCAATAGAACATGAAGATGTAAATAATGATTATGAAAATAGCACATAAGCAGGAGATTAAATTCCTCACCTTAGGTTGCCACCGTTCATACTGTGAGTGCAATGTTTTCCCAATACTTTCAAGGGCTTTGGGAGGAGCCAAAGAAAATGGATCTGCAAATAAAGGAACGCAGAGTCATGAACCCATCCATCTCAAGGAAACTGTGTCAAGTGAAATAAACACAATCTTCTCTTCAATTAGGAAACACCATGGTTGTCAAAATCTAGTGCATTTCTACTTTATAGACCAATAATCTGTTGGATTTCCAGCGCACGTGAGCAACCAGAAGTGGAGGAAATATTCCAACTGGGAGGTACCATTTATTCCTTAGACTCCTTGCCTTTATATAGCCAATCGTATCCAACTAGGACACATGTAAACTCCAGCAGACAGGACTATCTCTAGGACTCAAACTCTATCTATTAGAGATACAGAGCGACTCAACTAGGACTTCCCCAGGCACGCCCCTGCTGGCTGCTGCCTACAGCTGAACCAGTCCCGCAGACCATGCGCCTGGCCCAAGGCGCAATGCCCAGGATCATCCAACATGGCCATCAATCCATCATAATCATAAACATTAACAAAATGGCTTTATATTTTCCAGAAAAAAAGGCGCAATATCTTAGCCTTGAAAACTTTAATTCCTCTACTTCAGAAACCAATGTTAGCTTTAAATTCAAAAGTGGGATAAAAATTATAAAGAAAAATACCCTCATTTTAGGAAATAAATTTTCAAAAGTGGCATTTCAGAATAGTTGGTGTCAGATAGTTTTTCGTTAGAGTTACTGTTATAAAATATGATCAAATGGCATACAGGAATACAGAAGGCCCAACAGAGTAAGATACAGCATGGCAAAAATAATGAAAAGCGATTCATTGTCAGTGTATCTTAGCATGCAAGACTTCTCAACTAGTCATGAGAATTTCACAAATAAGATGAACAGAATTATCAACTGCAAGCAACAGTAGTTTTTCTCAGCTGACTGGAAATTTGGAAAAGATGTATACACCATTAAAAATTACCTATCCAGCACTGCATTCTTGCACAGGGAGATATTTTAATTACATCTGGTGGATCAACACTAATGTTTAAACATAATACAAGTGCAACATATCCAGTCTTCATCTGCACAACCAAGTCCATTATTAGTAAATGCATCGTAAAAGATGTTAAGAACTTATATAGGAAATATCATCAAATAGCCAGACATAAGGAAAATATATATCCAGATCAAATGAATAAACAACATATCGAAACAGAACAGCGTTCTAACAAAAGCAAATAAACAATTGGAAACAGTAAGCAAAGAATCGGCGAAAAATTTCAACTGTGGCTTGATTTTATGATATGTAGATTGTACACTTCTGGACATGTCTTTTTACAAAACTCAACAGTGGGCTGCAAAAATGCAACACGATGCTCAGGTAAGGAAACAGCAGACTCCAAGGTTTTTTTTAATGGCAGTGTTTTAAAAGGGCGCCTGGACGCCAAGGCGCCCGCCTAGGCGACCAGCCATGGCGTCCAGGCGGGAGCACCTGGACGCCTAGGCGACGAAGCGACGCCTTTTAAACAATGTCTAGTGGTGAAAAAATAATTTGATGTACATGATATTTTGCTGCACCAAGTGACTCTACAGAATTCTAAACAAGATCTGAGAAAATGGAACATCTGCATGCTTAGAAGTGTATTCCTTGTGCCAAAAGTATGGGCATCCATAAAATTATCCAAGAGATTTCAAGGCTCACAAAGTTCATCTTTATCATCAAAAACTCCTCATCAATGTCCATTGACATGAACTGAAAGACACTATTTCCCATCTGGTGGTCCATGCCATTGCAATATACACAGTGTGGCATCCTCAAGTGTGTTTGCATACCAGCTTTGTAGCAGTATAAATCTGTAATCCTTCAGTGCCAGCAATACTTTGGATAGTGAACTTTGCACAAGTTCATGGCTACTAAACAACTTGATCCAAGATTTGTTCACAACTGAACTAACAGCTTAACAAACAGCAACTCACGACACTAATATCCTCTTATAGCAACATGATGCCAATCAGTCCGTGTCACTACAGAGGGATAGGAGGGCAGCCATCATTCTGAATGCAACAACGACTATTGAGGTATTGGATTTCAAGAGTTGCATGACCTCATTATTTTAAAAAGGGACTTGGAATTTGTACGTCGACAGAGCCCACCGCGGATCCATGACTATCACAATATTGAAAACCTATTAGGAAACTCCTGGATAATACTATTTCCTAGCTAATTTAGATATCCCAAAAATGCTGGCGGCAAAGCATGATCACCATGGTACTTGGTCCACAGAATGAAGGATCTGCATGCTCCTAATACCACAGAGGCACTGTATTTTGACTTACTAGCCTTCTTCTCTATCAATTATCCCTGGCTTGTATGGCCTCACCTTGGTGTTGTGAGGAGGGTGGGTCGCCACAGGACGCCACAGGGAATTAGTTACGACACAACACCTAGACATTGACTAGGCACTGTTAGGGGAGTGGATCGCCACGCATTGCTGAACCATGCAATTATCATTAAATGAACGGGCACTGTGATATGATGGACGAGTAACGGCAGTTCCCCGAAACTTGTTGGAACAAATAGGCAATAGATACAGCTAGTGGAAACAGATAATAATTTAATTGCGCTACGGATGCCCACTACGCACTAGGATTCTCATGCTTGCGTCATAACGTTACCGCGACGCCCGGAACCCCATTATATCTGAAAGCGCTGCAGTCGAATAATGGTTTTGCAACTAAGCTCGAGCAGCGACCGACCCAACGTTCCCATTTTTTAGCACGAACGGTTAAGCACACAACTAGTTGCAATCCTGTGAATCTCTCTTCGGAGACCAACAGTAGCTAAACCGTATGATAATTAATAAGCAGGAGCTGCGTGTGATGTGGGTGTATCCATTACCCGGTCCTTGGCCCGCCACTTGGAGACGATCCCGCTGGTGGATGGTCCGGCCCCGGCGGCCGCGGCCTCGTCGAGCCCCTCGTGGAGCCGGTCGCACAGCACCAGCAGCTGGGGCAGGCGCGCCACCGGCGCCGGCCTCTCCCCGTCGGCCTCCATCCCGTCCCCGGGCTCCGGCCCGTTGTTGGCGACGGGGAGGCCATCCGTGGCGTGGCTGTGGCGGCGGTTCGGCGCGGCCGGCGACGGCGACGGCGAGGAGGACGAGCGCGCGAGCCTGGACGCCGTGAGATCTCCCAATGCCATGTACGCTAGCTGCTGCTGCTCTCTCCTCGTCACCCGGCGGGGCCACGACGAGGTCGGTCTGGGAGCTCGGTTTTCGCCTACATCGATCGGACCCTCCCGGCGGGGGGAGCGAGGCCAAGCAAGCGGGGGTGGGGACGGTCGGGAGGAGGTAGGTGGGGGAGGGGTTTAGGGTTAGGGTTTGGACGGATGCGGCTGCCTCGGGGGAGGAGGAGGAGGAGGGAAGCGGCGAGCGGGGTGAGAGAGAGAGAGAGAGAGAGAGAGAGAGAGAGGACTGGGAAGCAGCCGCCCAGGCGAGATGCGTGGAGAGAGAGAGAAAGGCTCTTCTTTTTCGTTTATTATAAGAAGAAAAAAACTGGAAAATGGGATCCCTCGCGAGAATTCGTGTCTTTTTTTACCTGTAATCTGAAAAATACGTTTTTTTTTGCTCTCTCAGTTATACAATGTCATCTTCAACCTCTAGATAGTTTCCATCCTCTGTCCTCTCCATCCTCTGCAATTTATTCCTCCTCCGTGAGTGAATCTATTATTCTCAAAAAGTTGCATTTTGTTCCGGACGAGCACCACCGGCAAGCTAGGCTGTCATCAACCACCGATGAGGGGGGGCAAGAATTAAGGTGCCAGATGCTGGTTGGCGTGCAAGCTCACACACATTTCAAGCAATACCTTTGCAGTTGCAGGCACTGCTCTACCCTCCCAGATTTACACTTCCATGCTCTTCACAAAAAAAATGCTCCTTTCCTACTTTTGGCTACTCTACATCTCCCTCTACCTCTTCTACCTCTTCCTTCTCGTACTCCGGATCGGAACCTTCCCTGTCGCCAAAAGGATCATCATCGTCGTCGTCGTCATCAGCGCTATCATCACCCTCGTCCTCTGATAGCTCTTCAGGATAATCGAACAGTGGGTTATCTTCTGCTGCGTTTCCAAGATGGAAGGGTTCAGCTAATCTTAATTTGCATAGCAAACGGTCGAAACAATTAGTTTACAACTTTTTACAAGTAGAGAGTCATCCTACAATCACCATTTGAATCGTCTGTATCGTACGGACAGCCGTCATCGTAGCATTCGTCTTCTCCATTATCAACTTGTAACCTAATGAACCGAAAACCGCTTAGGAAAAAGAAAATTCCCAGGCAAGAAGGCAACGGAACCGAGTCAACAGGCGTCAACAAAACTTACCGGGGGTATGAAGTTGCTGATGCGTCCTCCATATTTGCATCACCCACCTCCTTGACAGTATAGATGTCATAAACTTCTGAATCTACTCATCAGCAGAGATAGGCTCGTCAGATATAGTGCTGGAGCAAAACTGCTCACCGTTATGGCAGTAATACATGTAATTAAGGTCAGTAGAGGTTGTGGCCATTGGCGTTGCAAAGCACCAAGGAAATAACTGTTTCGTGTGAGTTTGTCAAGCGGCACCAAGGCTTTGACATGTACTCCGGCGTCACACAGATGACATGTCGCGCTAAAGCTAACTACGCTGATCCTGATTAAGATTGATGTCCTACTCCTACTTCAATCAAGCCATTAGTTACAGCAGTACCAGGAATTGCTTAAGAAACAACTAGTTCCTTCCTTCTTGTTAGATTCAAGAATTAATAACCTAAGCCTTGGCACTTGGGCCTTGACATCTGCAGCTGAACTTCAGCTATGACCGTAGCTAGAAAAGCGACTACAGTTTCTACAAGAAGCTAATTCAGTCCCACAGATTTTGAAGAGCATTTGAAGTTACAAACCTTCTGATGCTGCCAGTGAAATGATATCTGATTCAATTTCTTCAGCGGTTGATGGCAAGTATTCCCGTATAAGCGGAAGAAAGTTGCATAAAACAGCACCCTCTTCAAAAGTGATAGTCCTGCAGGGAACACCATAAGGAAATATACAACATTACAACTGTTATTAATTCAGGAAGGTCTGGTAAGTTGAAAGAACGCAAGATCTACTCTGGTTCTGCCGGATGCTTTTCTCCGTCGGGATCTACTTGGACAGCATCATAAAGATGGCATATTTCTCTCAATGATTCATCAGCTTCGTTCTTTTCTCCTTTCCGACTCCTCCATATTTGTGCAAAGCGAGCATTTCTTCCCAGATCCTATATATGGAATATGAACAAGCCATGCATAACACATGAAAAAAACAGAGCATTTATGGGATAAAACTGTTTATGTTTCTTGCAGAAACTGAAACCCATCCAAATGTGGCGTGCACCACAGGTATACTAGATCAGTTAACCTGATTGTTCCTATAGCATTATGTAGTAATCAAGCTCAACCAGAACAAGCTGTGTGAGCTAAACCCAATGGCACAAGCAAAATATACCCGTGACTGAGGTGACATATAAAAGCTACACAAGAATGCAGGAGCAGTAATGGAATAGTAAACACTTTAAAACATAGTACATCATTATTTCTGGATGCACTCCTGCACCAATCAAATACATACCCTTAGTTTCAAACATATATGCTTTGCATCTTAACAGTGCCATGATGTATCAAACACGCACAGAATAATTACCCAAACCCTTAGTTTCAGTTCTACTAAACCATGACTTACACTACATTTCATGATCAACATCTACCAATGAATTTAGTGTGACATAAAAAATCACAGAAACATGAATATAAACAATTCACTGCAGTCAGAATCATAGGATGTGTGTACCTCATGCTGCTGCCTGGCTGCTGATCGTAGCTGTTCTGATTTCTGTTGGCAAAAAAGAGGACCATTTTAGCATTTGAATTCATTTCAACAGCTAGATAAAGAAAACACCATTTGTTGGATTGTAAATCATATTGCCAGCAATGTGCAAGGAGAAAATTTTGAAAAGATAATAACTGCAAGATCGTCACGGGAACCAGAGATTAACCCAGTAAGTACTAGCTTTCGTACAAAAAATCCAGTAAATATAAGCAGAAACTTTCACTTACTTTTTCTTTCTTAATTCTATCATTCCACTCCTTTGTTTTGCTCTTTCTATCTTTGGTATTTGAGCCAGCAAGCTGCAAAAATGAATGGAATTGATTTCTAACAAGTCTTTCGTATGCATAGAACCTTGGCATACACATGTTTGGATTGATAACTGAAATTAATTCCTATTTTCCATGCAAATAAGGACTCAAGATGCAAATAGAAACATTATTTCAATCCCCAAAAGGCATTAAAGTTGGTGAGATGGAAGATTTAATATGAGCCCCAAAGTATCCATGGAAGAAAAATTACAGGAGGTCCTATGCAGGAGATATATTTGAATACAAATGAGAAATGAAACACCAAACAAAATTAAAACGCAAGAAAAGACACAAGTATGTCATGCAATGCTACTAAATTTGGATACCAAGCCAGTTTAACAAGAGATGTCGAATAAGAAAAGAACTAATGGAATTATAAGGAATCTTACCAAAAGAGAGTGCAATACATCTTCAACGGCTTCAGAATGATGTACTGTCTCAATGTGTTGGACAAGAACCTTCTTAAATCGTGGTTCCTCTGAAGCTGCGGGCATGGCAATAAAAACATTTTGCAGGTGGAGGCAGTAATGTCATTTGAATACAAGGCAAATCTGATATCACTGTTGGAATTCTAGACGAGGGAAATCAGTAATAATTGGAGGATCAGTAATAACCTTTCAACCTAGTACTCTCCTTTCCTAACTTCTAGGACTCTCCTTTCCTAATTCAAATGGCAGCAGCCTTTTTTATCTTTAGGGTTTGTCTTATCTACTAGAGTCCTACCCCAAAACGGCTCTTAGACGCCCCAGGCCGAAGCGGCCTGCAGACACGCCTAGCCCATGTCTCGCGCATATCTCAAGATCATCCAACATTCTCCTCCTGGTCCTGATGCGTGCACTTGACATCGATGACTCTCATACAAGTCAGAAGGACTATCACCCTTGGTCTCCGCCGCAAGCTTCTACATCCTCTGCGCCGTCTCTAGCATCGCGCGCACATCACACATGTCCATGGCCTGCCCACCGACCCACTGCTCGTGCTGATGCTCCTCCCTGCCAGATCCGCCTGTCGTTGAACTCCGCCTACCGTGCGAGCACACCGCCGTTCTGCTTGTGCATCCGTACTCCAGCGGTTGGCCGCCTCAACCCACCTCGCCTTGATGCGCCGCAATCGGGATCTAGAGCCGCCACGATCCGCCACCACGGTTACCAAGCTCCACACGACCACTTCCACAGCAGTGAGCCTCTCCTCCTGGTCAAAGCATAGGAATGTTGGAATTCCGCCGATCTCCTCGCTGGAGCTGCTTCTTCGCGTTCAGGACAGAATTGATCTGCTATAGCAGATCGGGTCTGCAGGAGGTGCGTGCACGCGTTGAGGGACAGGAGGCGGCGGCGTAGGTCAGGAGAAGAGAGAAAATATGTTTCTAGAAGGGATAATTTTATTCCAATGATCCGTCGGCTTTGTATAATCGATTACACCCCACTTCCTTCTCATCTAGAACTCTACTTTCCTATCTTTTAGGACTCTCTTTTCTTAATTTAAATATCAGCAACATTTATATCTTTAAGACATGCCTTGCATACTACAGTCCTACCGAAACGACTCCAAGGCGCCCCAGGCCAGTTCGGCCTGCGGTGTGCCTGAGCTATGTCTCGCACACAACACAGGATCATCCATCAGTCACATTACGTACAGCATCAAGTAAGATAAATAGTATCACGTTATCTACAAAGATCAGATTAGCAGGTATTATGATTCCATGGAGTGTTAAATAAACCCTGTTTGGCTCCTACCTTTGGCACTGGAAGAGGATGAGGATGGTTCGGAGATGGAAAGGCTGGAGAAGTCGAGCATCGCCTTCTTCACAGGCCTCTCATTAATCTCCAGCCCTGATAAAACACATAAAAAGTGGACTCAAAATCCCTACTTTTTTCGTTTCGAAGTACAAGTTCAAGGAGGAAGGGGATGGAACAAAGAGAGAGGAACCGGAGCTCACATAAAGCGTCTGGCCGGGCCTGGGAAGGCTTGCGCTTGACCCGGACGACGATAGGCTTCTCCCTCGCCGCGGTGGGGGACTCGCCGGCGGCCGCCGCCGCCGCCGCGGACGACATCACCGGTGGTTCTGTAGGGCTGACACGTCGCGTTCCGGGCTGCCGTCCCGATTCAATCGCTCTACATCACGATTCGTGCGGCTGTATCTTGGCGGCTTCAAAAGCCCAAAACCTCTGTCCGTCTCCCGGAAGCCGAGCCGAGCCAACGAGATAGATAGATGGCGGCCAGCACTGTGCTCGTCTCCTCCTGCCGCGGCAGCTGCGCCCCCTATCCTCCGTGCCTCCGCCGCCGCTCCACGCGCAATCCCAAGCCCACCCTCCACGTCCCCCTCCGCCGCGCCTGGCTGCCGCCCCTCGCCCCCCTCCCGCGGCGCCGGCGCGATGCCTCCGCGGCCTACGGTGACGACGACATGGACGACGACTTCGGCGACTTCGACCCGGACGACGCCGACGGCGTCGGCGAGGACGACGACATCGACAACGAGCAGGACTACGACGTCGACTACGACCGCCTCCTCGCCCCCGTCAAGCCGCCGCCACCCTCCTTCTCCGCGGAGGAGGGGGACATCGCCATGGTCGCCGCCGAGAGCTTCGTCTCCACGCAGGACTCCGCCTCCGACACCGTCGTCGGCTACGCCATCGACGAGGACGAGTTCCACAAGATAAGCCTGCTCAACTGCGACTTCTTTATCCGGAGGGTGCCCGACCCCGATGACGACGTCTTCGACTTCAGAGAGGTCTCCAACTGCTTCTTCTTCTTGCTAGTACATTCCCTCTGATGGATACGAATTGCTTGCGATGCGACATATCATTTCATCAATCTCAAACCTGACTGTTAAGAAGACGCCTTTTGGCCACGGTCACATTCCGTCAAACATGTGTGTGGCAGTGGCTGTGCTATCCAAACCGTCAAAAATCACGAAGCTGAAACCTTTGTTGTGTCAATTCGGCGCTGCTCCGGCCGCTGTGTACATCCTTCCGGGTGGTGTAGAAGCTGAACCCATGTTTCCATTATCTAAAAAAAAAGAGTGCTGCTCAACTTTCTGAACATGGCATTCCTGTGCAACAGATGTATGTCACACCGCCCGACACTGACATCTACTCCATTCCAAGGGTTCTTGCCCCAATGCCGCAGAAGGTGCCAATATAAACCTCAATCACTTTGTATTTCAGGTGAACTTAAATCAGCCTTGTGGTGAACTGTTTTTCTTTCTCTTTTCATGTTGGAATTAGTATGTGAGGTGCACGAAGAAAAACTTTGGCCGCTACCACGTAAGTGAGCCACCAGTTGAGCGTATGCGTGATCCCCTGTACAAGACCGAGAGGGAGATCATGAAGGTATGTCGAGAGTCTGTCTGTTCTCTTAGGTTGTTCTGTCACTCTATTACTTTTCTTTACAAAACCAAAGATATACTTCATGAAAATGTGCTTTGAAAGTTCCTGTTCATATTCTTTAAAGATTATGATGCTTTTCCTCGGCTAGCTTCTTGCCATACACTACATGTAGTGGCTTCCAAATATTGGATGCCAAAACAGAAAACAAGTGATCTAGTGAAGATGTAAATTACTTAGGTTTCATTACCTGATTTGCTTACCCTTAACTAATGAGCTTCTTTTAGGCCAGTTTCAACACCAATTGAACCCTGAAATGTGACAACTGTTGTTGCATGATATGTTTTCTTTTCTTGTCTCCTTATTATATTTGTACATTGCAGCTTGTCACTGATTGATTACTTCTCCATGTTGTAATGCATTGCACTTCTGGCTTCCGGCTTTTTTCTTCAAAACATATGCCTCATAAGTTTAATATTGCAGGTTTTCTTAACCAAACACTATAGAAACAGGCGTGCGGATGACCCAGATTTCTTCCTTGATTTTGAGGAGATTTATGTCATTGACTCAAAAACAAAGTCAATCACAAGAGCAAAAGTTGTGGTAAGATATTCGAAATCTAAATTCATTTAAGTTATTAATTAATTATTTTATTGTTTGGATTGGATTAATTGCTTCATCGATAATTATATAATATTGATTTCTATTCTTTAAAGGATCATGTCACCCTGACTGTGAATATATTATTTTCCACTGACATCCGTGTACATCTGATTTGCAAGCTATTATCGAATGTACATTTGTTCTGTTATTTCTACCATAGATCTTTAATTGTCAGTTAAAATACTGCATTTTATCAAGAAAAATACTCCATATCATATCGGTATATTTGTCAAAGCTTGATAACATTTGAACATTTTGATCTGTTTGATGATCTTTGAGAAAATTCTGCATGCTTTTGATGACCAAGTATAAGACAAAAAGGGCTCCTTTTGGTGTACTTTGATAACTGATATCCAGCTCTCCATGACAGGTTAGTGTTCCTGAAGGAAAGAAAAGAGATAGGAGGAATGACCTGCTACTTATACGTGATGGAGGGGAATCATTTAGAATAATCGACAAGGTAGTCTGCTTGCTCTGCTTTGTTTATTAAACGGGCTGCCAAATTAACTTTGGCTAATGGTATCATTACTATACCAGACTAAAAGGGAAGATGCAACCACTGTCATCCAAAGAGAAGAGTGGGCCAAGTCAAGACAGGATGTGGAGAAGCATTTCAGGAAGCTCCGGGACTTTGACTACTCGAATTGGTTCTAGACAATTTTGCTGTATCTGCTGCTGATTACGTTAGAGGAAGCAGTCATGGTGTGATCAACTGAAGTAGATAGATTGTGCGTATCAATGGCTGTAGCATGTAGAAAGGCATGCCATCTATAGGATGGAGCATGCACGAAAACTGAAAGATCTGGTGAATTTCCGGAACTTTATGTAGCCAAGCAAATGAATGTGTCATTTTGGCTACAACCTCTGCACGGACTTGAATAGTTGCATTCTTTTTATCCTCTGTTCTGAAATAAATAGCGTTTAGGATAATAAAATTAGTTTAAATTGAACTAAATTAGCTGTTCTAAACGTCATTTATTTCAGAACGGAGGGAGTAGTTATTATGAGCTTTGTTGATCGGATGGACGTGTTTGATTATTTGCCAAACTTTCTTGAAAGCAAAACTTGGTAGCGTTCAAAAGATGGCAACATGCATGCCATCAATCTTAGACGCTTCAGTTCTCTCATGTTCTTACTTGGAATAAATAAATAAACTACAAGAAAAATTTGAGCATGTTACACAACAAATTAGCGTTCAAAAGATGGCAACATGCCATCAATCTTTTTGCTGCATATATATACAGGCATATGCATTTCAATAATTCAGTCAGCGGGGACATGCCTCAATGGGGGAAGTGGGAGGGAGCCCGTGAGAGGCATCTTGGCGCCATGCAATTGGCTCACGCCGCCCACGAGAGCTTGTATGTATGTATACTTGTTCCCGCCAAAACGTGCAAGAACAAAATCTTATTCTCCCACATCGTCTTCATCCTGCATGCTGTTGGAACCTAGCTCTAGCTAGCTAGCTCTCTCTTCATGATTGAGCTGTTCGAGTTCGACCCAGTGATAGATGAGATGAGCCTGCGTGCGTGCATGCATGCATGGCAGCAGAGCCAGCGTGGGTCCGAAGAGGACGCGTTATTGTTGCGTCGTCACCACGCAAGCATTCCTCACACTCCATGTCTAAATAGTTTCCTCTGTCTACACCCCTGCTTAATCATCAGTTCATGCATCACATATCCTGGATGATCGACGACAATCTCCCTGCATAACTCTACTTTTATTCTGGATTATCTATATCTATATTATTCTCTCTAGCTATGTACATAGATATATACTTACTTGTCAGCGTGGATGTAATTGTGTATACATCGATTTTACCAAAGATCAAGATAAATCCTCTCATACATTATATTACAATCGTCATATATCAGTTGGATCTTATCGACATATATAATTTGGGCAACTGATGAAAGCTCCATTGCTTTTTTTGTCAGATGATGCATGATTATGAATGAAACCGTGTTGACACACGCGTAGTTCACGGAACAGAAGGAAGAGAAGGATTACCTGTTTAGCATGGTCCCTAAACACCAAATCTGTCTACGTACAATTTTATATGGTCAGTACAGGAAACATGCTAATGCGTTTTGTTTTTACCCTGGTGCCGGCCGCCAGTGCACCACCCTGGTTGTACCTGGCCCTTTAATTCGCCATATATTGGACCGATCTAATATATTTGCAAATGGATGGATGATGGAATGGGAATCAACAAGAGGTCGTTGAATATTCATGGATGCTGTTTTCATCAATGCATGCTAATGTTTGCCAATAAGTTTCAATTCAGATTCAAACTCTGCTACTTGTGAATAAAAAAGAACTCATCAGCACACCTTTTGTAACCATCTCCTGTAAGAAATGAAAGAAACTCTACTGCACCAGTTGTTGCTATGGGCTAGGTTAATAAGGATTGTAACTAGTGGTGACCGCAAAGGTGAAAACCAAAATGAGCATACAATATGTGCTAATTAACACACACATCCTAGAGACCTAGACATACACAATGCAGCTTCTTCATACGAAGTCATTTAGTGCAAAATAACTCAATCCAAGCTGATGGGGGGGGGGGATGGAAGGCTGAAATCTGAATACAGTTGGTAACGAATCGTCATTCATCGTCAGGGGATCGATATGATAGTCGAGCAATCCTGCACCAAGGATTTATACAAGCACATAAAGATTAAGTACTAATAACTTGTACAAAACCAAGCCAATTAACTCAGGACAAGAAAGATGAACTAGCTAGATCACAACCTTTGTCTTAGGATACTCCAGCAACCACTGTATATCATGTGCACCCCAATGATGAGTACTGAGAAGGCGTACTGTACTACTATCCACTGATGAAGCCCATGGTATGATGTATGTATGTATATATATATATATATAACCAGAGGTGGCTGCTGAACTCTTCACTAATATTGGCTTATTTTCTTTGTGTGTGGAGAGATCAAGGATGTCAGCTGGGAAGGAGAAGAAAGCTGCAGCTTTAGAAGAAAAACTCCAGCTTCTGCGCTCGGTTACAAAATCGAATGCGGTAAATATATAGTTAATTAGTGATCCTTTCTAAATCTATTTTTTAAGTGAAGAGAAGTAATCGAAGATGGAAATTTCATTGCAGTTTGCTGGAAATTCATCCCTGTACAATTTCTTTTCTTTTTTTAAAGACTATGAATTGCACGTTATTTCATATCAAGAATCTTGTTCTTTATATTGTTGTTCTTTTGCAGAAACACGCTACCAAATGATTTAGAATAGATCAAGATCTAAATGATATCGACCTTAATTAATAATTAGCTTGTCCATTGATGCATCTTCTGCTGCCTTTTTCAACTCCGCTGGATCCGTTTTTGAGACATACTCCCTCCGTTTCGTTTTATTTGACGCTAGTTAGTTCAATTTTGAACTAACCAGCGTCAAATAATTCGAAATGGAGGGAGTATATAGTGACTGCTAGTAATTGTGTGGTGTCATATTATCCTTCGTCCATTATTGGTGCAACGCTGCACATACTTTTCCTTAATTAGATGAAGATGCAGTGCTTATACTACGCGTACGTGCAGGGGAACAAGACGTCGATCTTGGTCCATGCGTCGAATTACATCAGGGAGCTCAAGGACAAGGTTGACGAGGCGGCAGCAGCAGCAGCTGATGATGATGACGACGACGACGACGACGATAGTAGTAGCGGCAGTACTCCTGCTAATACGAGCTCTTGTTGCAGCGCCGCCCTGCTGCCAGCAGGAACGGTGGTGAGCGTCGTCTCGGCCGTGGATTTAGCGGGCGGCGGCGGCGGCGGCAGCAGGACGAGAGGGTTCCGGATCAACGTGTCGTCGACGGGGAGGAGGAGGAGGAGCCGTCCCGGGCTGCTGGTGTCGGTGCTGGAGGCCTTGGAGGAGCTCGGCCTCGACGTCCTCGACGCCGACGTCTCCTGCGGCGGCGGCGACGCCGACGACGACGACGACACGCCCTTCTTCCTCCGGGCTGCCCTCGGAGGAGGACCAGCTGCAGGTCGACGGCGCCGTCACGGCGGCCATCAGCAGGGGACGTCGACCGTCGTCGACGTCGATGAGGAAACGGTTCGGCAGGCGGTCTCGCACGCCATCAGGAGGATCACGATTGATTAGCGAGACGCGGCGTGCGTACGTAGTACGATGAGCTAGTAGATGTGGATCATGCATCGTAGTTTCAACATGTCGTTTCAACTTGTTCGCTAGCAGCTAGCAGCTGCTCCTCGTGACCTCGATCGACGACGCACGCAGGCTGGCATTCCTGACGAGGACGACGAAGTCGTGGTACGTACTAGCTCGACCGGGGGGGGGGGGGGGGTGGAGGACACCACCTGCTCGGCGTGATGCGTGCTCCACCACGGTGTCTGTCCATGGCGCGCTCCTTCAGCATGACGCTTCCATATATAGCGCGTTCCGGGGCTCCACGCGCGCCGAGCAGGTGGTGTCCTGCTCAGGGACAAGATCATACCGATGGTGGCGAGGAGCTTGCATTGCCGTCCTCCGCCCAGGACGAGCTCATCCTCGCTCCTCCTCGACGAGCTTGCTTGCCTCGTGTGACGGAGACGAAACTGACGGGCACTGCAAATCAAGGCGTCAGTCTGTTCGCTGGCCTTCTTCCTCCTCCTCTTCATACGGAGTAGCCGACTGAGGAGGCTGATGACGGCAGCGGAGGCTGAGCTCACCTGACGACGAGTGGATTCAAGCTTGTGCCATTCCGTCCCCTGCCTCAGCTTTGTTTCCTTCTTGCACCTCGTGGGCTTTCCTTTGTCACCGCATTTGGGCTGGGAAACAGGCCCAAACCAAAGCCCAACCCACCATGACCCTCCTCCTCCTCCTCCTCCTCTTCCTCCTCCCGTCCTCGGCAAGCTTCTCCGGATTCCTCTCCACTCTGCTGGCTTCCCGCCGCTCCCGCCGCTCCCCTCTTCAGTCACTCCCCTTCCAAACCCTTCACCGATGAAGCCCGCCGCCGTGCCGCAGGGCTCGCCGGTTCCGTCGACCCCGAAGCCCGGCGCCACCAAGCGCCCGCGGAACGCGGCGGCGGCGGCGCTCAGCGACGTCACCAACTTCCTCCACCCCGAAACCCCGACCCCGGTCAGGCCAGGGAGGACCGGAAGCCGGCCCCTCCCGCGGCCCTCCGACACCTCCTCCACCTGCTCCTCCTCCGCCTCGGCCACGCCCGCTCCCAAGCGTCCCCCCGC
The DNA here is from genome assembly GCA_030760725.1 of Neostapfia colusana. Classification (NCBI taxonomy): domain Eukaryota; kingdom Viridiplantae; phylum Streptophyta; class Magnoliopsida; order Poales; family Poaceae; genus Neostapfia; species Neostapfia colusana. Next base: position 237,043 of record JASWHV010000010.1, on the reverse strand, counting down.
CGCCGGTGAGTGGGCCCGCACGCCCCCAGCGCCGTTTTCCGCTCGGTCTGGCCGCGCTGCGACCGCTAGCGCCTCCGGATTCTGTTTCCCGTTGGGTTGGAGTGGGTCAGGGTGGGGTGGGATTCATAATCCTGCTCGTGATTCGCAGGCCTCCAGGAGGAGTGCGGTGTGGTTAAATCGCCGGCCATCTCCACGGTTTACGCGAGGCGGGTGGGTGCTCAGGCCGAACGGAGAGGGAACAGGGGGACTCCTACCACCAACAAGGGCAAGGGCAAGGAACCCGCCGCCGCCGCCGCTGCTGCTGCTGGAACTGCGAGCTGCCCCCAACTTGGCAAAGTGGCAAGGAACAACAACAACAACAACAGGTGGCCTTAATTTCCTGAACCGCTCCAATGCTGCTTGCTTAATACAGACCGACCCTCTACAATTTTGACTGTGGTATCTAGATCTAGATGCCGCTTGGTTACCCTGCGGTGTCAGATGGTCGTTTGTACCCTTGATCAGTGTCTTTTGTTTGGTAGAAACCAGATACCCGTATCTAGGTTTGAAGAATGCAGATCCCAGATATCTGTGATTTTTTTGAAAAAAAAATGATATCTCTGTGAAATGAATTTATAGTCATGAAAGGCTCACAGTGATATCATAATCACCTTTGTATATAGAGGTTTCTGATTTGTCATGTATGTTCATCCAGTGTGCATGTTGCATAGATTGCAGCATAGCCTTATTATACTTTCATGAGCTACATCGTTCTGTTCAAATGCATTTGCGAGTTATAATAACACTTTGAGATGTTATTACTATACCAGACGGCTGCTGGAACTTCTGCATGTTTGTTATTTTCAGAGAATAGTATCACTGTGATATTAAATCTATTAACGGTTTCCATGCTTCTCACAAAGTGCAATGTAGATTGTTTAGAGTCTTTCACATTTCGTAGAAAGTAATGTCTCTAGTGAATATCGTGCTGTTTCAGAACTCACAAGTACAGGGATAACTGGATAAGTTAGTGTTATCATACACCTGCAAATTTGTAAAGCATATTGAGGCTTTCGGAAGTTATATAATTCTGTTCTTGTCCAAAGCTACTGGTTGCAGTCTGAGACTACTCTGAGCTCATTGCATTTCAACTGTAATACTGAACCGTACCTTTTCTCTGCATCCATTCAACTAGGGAAACCTCTATGGTTCAGGATACTCGTTCCATTTCTTCGTCAGCTCCTTGTCATGAAGCGAAAAAGGTAAGCGGCAACAAGGACCTACCCTACACTTTATAAGCTCGTGGTTTTGTTCAAACTCTGTGATGGGTTAATGTGTAGTTGGTAGAGCCGTATAAGATCTGTAAGTCAGTGTTAAAATGGTGTCTCTTCCATGCTCCTTTGCACTAGCGCATCTATTGTGAAACATTTTTCTTATACTGCATATGAAACTATCTGTAATTGTGGTACAAACCAAAGGTTTTCAACTGTTATGGTTGCGAGGGGCATAGTGGGCGAGAGGGCTATGAAAACAGTAGCTAGGGTCAGTAGAAGGAGTTCTCACCTTGTTTATTTTCTTTGCAATTTGAACAGAAGCGGCCGTCGTCAAGTACAATCAAGTTACCTGAAGACTTTGTCAAGAAACAGAGAGCGTACTTTGCAGACGTCGATGCCTTTGAACTGCCAGAGGAAGAGGTCTCGGAAACCGAGGTGGACTGAAAACTGAAATTCGGCCGTCGGGTCCCTCAAAATGCATGGCCTTCTCTCTGTACAATGGTAGGAACCAACAGCTCTTGTAACACCGAGTAGTGTACCTTAGTCAGTGCCCTTGATAATGTTGCCGCCTGGAGTTGTAGCATACTACTAGTTTGGAAGGTCCTGAGATCTGAAAGCAAGGCGTGCTTTTGACTGCTAAAAACACGTGTTACTTTGGCATGGTAGTAACCACTCAATAGTTATCCTGTTTGAATTGAAAGTACATACGCTGGGTGAAACCTTGTTTGGTTTTGGCGGAAATTCTTTCTAGTTTATATTTGCTTTTGGGTGAGTACCATATACGAAGCAATTACAGATGCATGCAAAAGCGCTTTTGCACAAAATGCTACATGTACGTCATGCTGGATTGATACTATGCACAAGTTATTTAGCAAATCATAGGGCATGATCGTTTTGAAGCTTTTGATGACCAACCACATTGAGCATAAAAAATTGTCTAATCATAAGCATGGTAGGATCCACTTCATACGGAGAAACTGGAGGTGATAGTTGCATAGAGCCAGTTACGGAGTAGAGATTGAACGGAGGAGGAGTCAGTCGCATCTGGTAAGTAGTAAGTAACACGTATACTTTGTGTACAAGACACGTAGCTTGATCTGACACGGCCGGTCCTTCCGTAGTTAACTCAAAGCGATTTCATTAAGAAAAGGAAGAATAAAAGCCAAAACAAAGCTTCAACATAGGCGTCGATATGTCCGAGTGGTTAAGGAGACAGACTTGAAATCTGTTGGGCTACGCCCGCGCAGGTTCGAACCCTGCTGTCGACGACCAAAATTTATTTTCTTTTAACTTTTTTTGCCGTTTCATCATTTAGATGAATGAATTGGGCCGCTTCTAGGCAGACTGGTATATAATTTGGGCCTCCGTAAAGCTGTCTACGCCAGTTACGTTACGTGATGCTGACCGCCAAAAAAAAAAAAGGTTTCGCTTCTCCCATCCTCCACGGAACTCTGATCCGTCACGCAACACCCACCAATCAAATCAATAAAAGTTCACCTCCTCCGCCGCCGCCGTCCGGTAGGCACGGTGCTCCTCGATCGATCGATCGATCGATCCATCGACTCCGTGAGGTGAGTCTACTTCTCTCCACCACCTTCCTTCTCCTCCGATGTCCCCTCCTGCTTGCTTAAGCCCTTCTTCCTCCGACAGACAGGTTCGCGCCCCTCCCTCCCTCCCTTCCTCGACCGCTTTTCCCAATTGGCCGGATCTTCTTCAGTCGGTTGGTCTCCCGAGTGGTCGTGCGGACTGGGTTTGCGCGCGTCTTCCCGATCTGGATCTGGATCTGGACGGGACGGGACGGGAGGAGCTCCTCCTCGCGGCCACTCGCTGACCAAGTTCAACCCTGTTACAACCTGAGATTTTGCAGCCAGAACAGCCATGGGGTCCGAAGCAGCACCTCTCTTCGTCGCGCTCCTCCTCCTCCTCCTCCTCACCCTGTCGCACGGTGGCTCGGGAGCTCCAGCTGCAGCGGCGCAACCGCAATCCAAGGGCATCGGTAAACCTCTTCCTTCACAACACGCCCTTTCCCTATCTACCCCGGGGTCTGTACATCGCCACAGAGAGACCCGCGGGTTCACGCGCTCTAAAAACTCGTTACCGTTCGGTCTCACCGATTCTACCCCCTTTCAGTTTTCCTTGATCGCGACGCGACCGAGGCCCGAGGTCTTGGCCGGATCCGCGAGGAGGAAACCGCCTCGACCAAGGTTCCCGTCCGTCCTGACAGCGGCAGCCCGCTGTGCTCGGCTTGCGAAGACTTCACAGCTAAAGCTGTCAGCTACCTTAGCGACAGGCGGACACAGGATAAGGTCGTGGACATCCTCCACGACGCTTGTTCGCAGACGTTCTCCCTGGAACACAAGGTGATCGCCCCGTCCCCGTCCCCCCACCGAATGGCTTTGTCTTTTGTGTTGTTTACCAGCTTGTTTCGTTTACTGTACGAAAATGCCAGCGTCGGTGATGGAAAGAGATGTTTGTTTAACATGCGCATGTATATACTCCTCGCCTCGGTGTCGGCCCTGATACACGCCGGTGCTGGAGAGACACCTCGTAAATAGGTTAGCTTTAGTATAGCAAAGCATAGCAACTGACCATCTTGTCGGGAACTCGTTCCTCTCTCTCTGTGCAGTGTGTCGAGTTGATGGACTCCTATGCAACTCTTCTGTTCACGGAGGTTTCTGAGATCGAGCCGGAGGAGTTCTGCAAACAGTATGGCCCGTGCAGGGAGATAGCCCCCCTTCTCTCTGGTGCGAGGAGTGACGGCACGTGTGAGTTTTGCCGCCACCTGCTCGATGAGGTTATGTCCAAACTGAAGGATCCAGATGCAGAGGTGACTGCTTTGTACGTTGTTTACGTAGTAGTAGTTGTAGTAGTAGTACCATCCTTGTAAGTACTGCCTTTCTACGTCTGACATTTTTTTATTTTTTTTGTTTGAATTCTATAGTTTGAGGTGATCCAAATTCTTCTCAAGGAGTGCAATAAGATTGAAGGCCATGTCCAGCAGGTACGCACACGTCTCCTATATATGATGTCAACTCTGAAACTAAATTTGTCACAGTTACTTCGGTGCGGTAATAGACCGCGAACGGTTTTGTGCTTATTCGTTTGATTCACGGTAACTCGCAACGACACGTAAACTGATCAGTGGTTTCCCCTTGTGGGGGCAGTGCAAGAGACTGGTCCTGCAGTACGTTCCTCTGATATTGGTCAATGGTGAGAAGTTCCTTGAGAAGAATGATGTCTGTGCTCTAGTCCAAGCTTGTGACGCCAGCCCGAAGAGGGCAGTCGGCTCGTTCATGGAGGCGGGGCTGCTGAGCGATGCTTGAAGGAAACTGGAAGGCCAAAACAGTGTGTCCAAGTACTTTTTTTTTCTGTTGTTGTTGTACATAAGATCAAACTACATGGTCGTTGTCTTATGCTTCTACAGTCTTTTGCACAATTGCACCCTTGTATTATGAATAGGCATCACGCATTCAAGTTGGTGTGTATATATATATATACTTGCACTAGCTTTCGGGTCTATCATGTCATGGTCGTCTGTCACAACTTGCTACTGAATACAGTATTATGTTTTCTCTACATTCAGAGGACTGAAAAGGGTACAAAATTGTACTAGGCTGTTGCTAGTAGTGATGATACCGAAATCTGAAACGCCCAAACGTTTTGTACAGGCTTGAATCAATTCCAGGATGTAAAAAAATTTATCTTAATCAGCAGTGTTGCCATGTTGCAAAGTTCCGTGGATGAGGGACTCGGTTTGTTCCAACAAGGATCCGGATTTTGTTTTCACGTTTCAGAGAATTGAAGATTCAGTTGTTGAGTGGCACACAAACCGTGTCATGCATGCAATATATTTGTGAAGGAACAAAAAAAAACGGAGCCGACATTATAAATACTTTTTTATGTTGCAGACGATGACATGACCACAAGAAAACGTTAAGAAAACGGGCTAATAATATGTGGTGCTGTTACTGATGCAGCAGGTAAAGACGGTGTTGTTCGCCTTGTGGTGTGGAAAGTGCTCTTGGCCTTTTGCTTTTTAGAAGATGCACAGCACATGTAAAGACGGCTCGCAATTCTTTTGAAAAGAAGCGCCGTTGAGCGATCGATCGATGCCCCCAGTCCACGATCTTTGTGGTGACCACCGCTCGATCAGAATTGGGAATGGAAGGTCGCCTCTCCTCGATCGCATGCAGCTAGCTGCTGGTTACAAATGGATGATGGTGGTGATGATGCGTTTGAGTTGTCGTGAGAGCACGGACCGGCTTGTAGCGTCGTCGATCGTTTCATCACTCCAGCTAGCTAGGCGTACGTACTACGGACGGACGGACGGTTGAGCAGCAGTGCGGCGGCGCGGCGGGATGGCGCGATCCGTGTCGACTGCAGGAGTCGTCGTCGCGCTCATGCTCGCCATGGCCGCGTCGACGGTCGTGGCGGCGGCGCAGCAGCAGCTGCCACCGGCTGAGGCTGAGGCGGCTGCGGCCGCGGACGTCGACGCCGACGTGCTCCGGTTCCCAGGCCGGCCCGGCGCCAGCAGCAGGCCGCGCAGCCCGATGTTCCCCGGGGCCAGGCCGTCGTCGCCGCCGACGTCCGGCTTTCCGGGGACGAGGCCGCCGTCGCCGCCATCCACGCCAGCTGGCGCGTTCCAGCCGCCTTGTCCCAAGTCCCCGCCGCTGGGGCAGCTGCCCGGGTTCCCCGGCCTGCCGGGCAGCCTCGGCGGCGGCCCGCCCTCCTCGTCGCCGACGGACTGCGTGACGCCGCTGGCGGGGCTGATGACCTGCGGGACGTTCCTGACGGGGACCGCGTCGGAGACGCCCACGCCGCAGAGCGAGTGCTGCAACGGCCTGTCCGCGTTCCTCAACAGCTCGAGCGCGGGCGGCGACGGCGACCGGACCCTCCGGTGCCTGTGCCCGGTGATCCTCGGGGACGTGAACCGGATGCTGCCGAAGCCGATCGACCCCGTCCGCATGATGTACCTCCCGATCGCCTGCGGGGTCGTCCTCCCGCCACAGGCCATCTACATCTGCTTCAGTAAACTCCTCCTCCTCCTCCCCCTCCCCCGTCTCGTCTCGTCTCATGCATGCAAATTTTTTTTTTCCGACCGTTTCCGTTTCCATGCATGCATGGTCACTCACTCCACGGGTTTCGTTTTTTTTTTGACCTGTGCATGCAGCTGGGCAGTCGGCCCCGCCAGTGGTCGGCCGCATTCCTGACATCTGGGAGAAGCCGTCTTCTTCAGGCAAGCAGTTCCCTTGGATCATACTGATAACTGATGTTAGATTTAATCTGTGATAACTGATATTGCTTCTCTACTGTTCGATGCAGCTTCACCCTGATGAGGATCGGATGCCATTCGAGTGATGCAGACACAGAATTATATATATCTCTATACTACAGTAATTCATAGTAGCATCAAGTTCATTTTAAGCTCGCTTAGCATGTTGCTGCTGCTGCTGCTGCCTGCTGCGCCTCCATGCATGGACAGCATACATGTTACTACTACACACTGCATGTTTAGTTCGATATATATATATACTCTTCAATTTATTTCATGTATGTACTCTCAGAAATATATATAGCTCGTGGGTGTGACGCAAACTGCATTGGAGTTCATTCCTAGCTATTGTCCGCAATGAAATCAAAGCACCTGCAGCAGGACAGGTCGTCGGTGCATGTGTAGCAGATAAAAAGCGAAAGCGAGACTATAGCTAGGTGGTGGTGTGAGTTTCCAAACTAATAAGGTACCAGATCGATCGAATTAATACTGCATCTATCTGAAAAAATAAGAAGCGAAAAGAGCCATGATCTAGCATCAGATCGTTGCTGATGATGATGTTTTCATCGCATTGGACGGCTAAGCTCGATCAAACAGAGGGAGATGAGCAGGCAAGCAGACAGACAGAAGGGAAACAGACCTAATAATAATATCAGTAATTAACGACACTGAAACAAAACTCATCATCAAAACAGATCGACCCTTTTAATTTGGTCTGCATCCCGGCCCGGCGGCCGCTTATAACTCGTCTGCATGTTCTTCTCCATCATCGGTCGTTGACAACCACTAACACGCGATCGAGGCAGAAGCAGAACGTTGACTTTCCAAACAAACAACTAATTAACACACAGTACAGTATATGTTTATAGACGTAGGATGATGATGATGATAAGAAGAAAAAAAAAGAACAATAATGATGGGGGGGGGGAGGAAGAAGCTCTAATCTAATGCTGAACTGGGGTACCCCGTTCGTTTCGGCTGCTGTCGTGAGCTTCCCTGGTCATCATCTCTTCTAGAAAGCGCGTGTGGGACGATTTGGAACAAGCTTCAAGGCTGGGAAAAGTAAAAAAAAAAAAAGCACAAGGCAAAGTGGATGGTGCCCGATGATGAGTACCATGTATGTTTTAATAACACAGAGACCGGCGGCAACCTTTTAAATATTGATAGTTATGTAGTAATTTTTATCTTTCTGTTTGTTTTCATAGCAATAAATCCTACGTCAGATATCGGAAATCTTTTTCCATCATTTGTAAAATATAAATTTTGTGGAGCGAAAAATAGCAAAGGAAAAACATCGACGGAGACGGAGGATACGCAGGTATAGGTCAACGACGCGAAGCCGGCGGGAAGCAGCAGGCGGCTCGGGGGGGGGGCTCGCGACTAGTAGTACTGTACAGAGAACTGACAGGTGGGCCCGGGAGGGCGTTTCCCGACATGGTCGTCGCGCCCGACCTGGTCGGTCGGGCCTGGCTGGCTGGCGCCCACGATAAAAACACGGGAGCCTCCTCCGGTTCTGCTGCTCTCTCTCTCTCTCTCCGCGCGGAGAAAAATCGCAGCTTCATCAATCATCTTCTTCCTCCGGTTTCTGCGAGCCTCGCCTCGCCTCGCCTCGCCTCCGGATCGAAAGCTGTCTCCTTCCCATTCCGCCAATAGAATAATAAAGAGGCGGAGGCGGAGGCGGAGGCGTTAGGTGGCCGGGATTCGGGGGGAGAAAGAGGGTGGGGGTTGTTGGGTTGGGTGCCGAGTCGGATTGGGTCGGATCCCCCTTCCTCCTCCTCCTCCTCTCCGCATTCTCCTGCCGCCACCAAGCCGCGGCGGCCTCCGTCCGTCCGTCCGTCCGATCGATCGCTTCGCCCGTCCGTCCGTTCCTTCCTTCCTTCCGGGACCCGCAAGGGAACTTCGAGCGCGAGGAGATGTGCCCGCTGCGAGTGATCCTCATCTTCCTCTCCGCCACCGTCGCCGGCTTCTTCCTCATCAGGGGCCTCAACGCCGAGCCTGACCAGTTCAAGGACGACCACGACGACGACGACGACGACTCGGGATCCCCCAGGGCTCCCGTGCCCTTCCATTCCAAGGTACCTCCCTCCCTCCCTCTCTTCCCTCTATTCTTAGCTTCTTGTCTGGCCTGCTTGCGGTGGCGCCTCTAGTTCTTCTAGCATCCACAAGGGAAATTTCTACTAGCAAAGTAACCACGAGCGTAGCAGTCCGTTTAGAGCCACGCTCAACTGTCGGTCCATGTATGCTTCATGCTTCTACCTGCTCCCACCCAGCATGGTGCCGCTGGATCGATGCTTCATGGTACCCCCCCCCCCCCAACCTCCTTGATTGCAACATTTTCAGTTTCGCAGCGCGTACATACTTGCCACGGATGAGCGACTCCTGCTCTTGCTTTTGCGTACCACTTCCTCATTGGTAACATGTGACGGTGCACATATTCGGAAGAGCTTTCACTGATTAGTTGATTACAGCAGTTGCGTATGAAAAAGAGAAATAGAATACTAGTTGTTTCAGTAGATCTCGGGTAGCATTGCAGTCCATCAGAACTTGGAGCCACTTGGAGGAAGCGATTGCTTGAATGGGTCTTGGAGCGCTTGGAATATGATGTGATGTGATGGTGCACGGCACGCTGCAGATCGCATGGTCAATAGGCAACTCTTAGTCTAAATACTAAAAGCGTCAGCCCATGGTTTCCCCTTGTGTGCGAATTCCAAAGCTACTCTACTCTACTGTTTCTTCAGCGAGGATCGATTCACAACCTGACAGAATATTTTTGTGCGCGCAAATCTAGGTCGGATCGGCTCTGAAATCAGGGTTCTGGACTGTGGTGGACATGGCAAGTGGGCGGTACCTTTGCAGGACCCTTGCTGCGCGACCAGCCAAACCTGAATATGACAAGGCATGATCATGAAGGCTTGTAATTCATTCCACAGTATTGCTGTTTGAGTGCTCCAGAGGTGAAAATTGGCGCAATAGTGTTGTGGTTGTGGTTACACGGCGGTGTGTGTTGGGTTGGGTTGTAATACGGTGGCAATTGTAATGTGTGGATTATATGCTAAAGGAAATTTGCAAATCTGTTTGTGTTTTGAACCGTTGTTATATAAGAGTGGGTGCAATGTTGGGAGTATGGAGTTTTTGGACATGGGATTTGATTTCAGCGTTGCACGGTTTCTTTTCCAGTATCAAATCTTTGGACATGGGATTTGAGTTCAGCTTTGCAAAACCCATGCTTAATGTTAGTACCTGGAGTCCCTGAAAGAAGGCAGTTGACTGCTAGTCTCAAATCGTTAATTATGTTGAAATGATGTTGTGTGTTCAGTATCACCCTTTTGAAGGATTGTTTCTGATTTGTACCCTGTTTGTAAGTTCTATTGTTTGGATTCCCGGTATACAGAGGAACAGCTTTTTATCATGCTTTTGCATCTCAGTTTTGTTGATGGTGAATTGTGACCTGTTATTCTTGTCTGGTGCATCAGCTGTGTTGCCTTGCCGTACACATAGATTTGCTGCAACAAGACCTAGGATGGCGAGAACAAAATTTCTTCCCCGGATGCAGAAACTGAACTCATTGTTACAAAGTGTGTCTTCTCTTCTTTGATTTGAGCTCCAGATTTGCGTCAGCTTCTGGCAAGGTTGAAACGGTGACAGATGCAGTTGGACACGACATCAATCTAGTAATAGCAAATCATGACTTTATTTCGATGATACTCTCTCTGTTTCGATTTATTTGACGTTGGCTAGTTTAAAATTGAACTAGCCAGCGTCAAATAAATCGAAACGGAGGGAGTAACACTTTTCAGAACGCAACTCATGACTTGAGCTTCTCAACAAGTATTATTTCAATGTAGTACAGCCTCACAAACATCACCATTCAACATTCTCTCTTCCAGCCTAAAAATAAAAATAGCGATAGCAATATAGCTCTAAAACAGAAAACGTAAATGTAGAATACAAAAAACAATTCCGAGAGCGACGAATTTCAGGATGCATCGAAAAGCTACTCTTGCTTCTGCTGCTGATCATCCCCATGCCAGGCCCAGACAATGTCCTTCAGCGCCGGCCGGATGCCTTCTTCCAGTAGTTTCCAATACTCGAGGGAATCACCACATGTTTGCTTCATCTCAACAAGATGATGGGACGGCGTGATCTCAAAGATCTCCGCGTCAAACTGAACAACACCATTCCTTCCCTCCTTCCTCCCTTGAATCTTGACGATACCATTATCCTTCTTCCTTACCCTGAGATTCAGCGTCTTTGCAACGTCTTCAAGCTTTGAGACGATGGATGAAGCAGGCTTGTCTGATGTGAATCTTGTCTCCTTTCTACACTCCTTTTCAATAAATAGGCCAGACAGATCGAACCCTACGGAGAGAGAGATAATTTCAAAGGCATTTAGGTTTGTCACGGTCAGGGGCTTCACATCTCCTCCAGGAGCATTCTTCTTGCGCCTAGCAGTACCATGAATTGGAGCAGCATCTGTGATGGCATTTTCACTACGAGACGTCGTCCTCTCCTTTACCGCACGGATATCACTAGGGCCTTTTCGGAACCATGTAGACTCTTTTATCTTCTGGATTGAAATTCTTGTGCTTGGGTTGGGGTCCAGGATCTTGTACAGTAGCTTCTTGAGTTTGTGTGAAAACCAACTGGGGCACCTAAAATCTCCATGTTGTATCTTCCGATACATCTCCATCAAGTTTGGCCCTTGGAAAGGGAGGTAACCAGCAGCAAGAACGAATAGGACAACACCACAAGACCAGATGTCTGATTTTGCACCGTCATAGCCTGTCTTGCCGATCACCTCAGGAGCTACATATGCCGGTGTTCCACAGGTGGTGTGGAGCAAGCCGTCTTGCCTCCTCGACTCTGAAAGCGCGCTCAGACCAAAGTCCGAGACCTTCAGACTCCCGTTCTCATCCAACAGCAGGTTCTCAGGTTTCAAGTCTCGGTGAAACACACCTCTGCTGTGGCAGTAATCCACCGCACTGATGAGCTGCTGAAAGTACTTGTGCGCCGCTTCCTCCGTGAGCCGGCCACTCTTCTCATGCTCAATCTTGTCAAAGAGCTCTCCACCTTTCATATACTCCATGACAAAGTAGATCTTGTTCCGTGACGCCATGACCTCATGAAGCTGAACAATGTTCTTATGCGGCACCAACCGCATTGTTGTGATCTCACGCTTTATCTGCTCTGAAAGCCCAACCTTCAGCGCCTTGTCCTTATCCATTATCTTTATGGCAACACCCCGGTTTGTCTCCAGGTTCCTTGCATAGTGCACCTTGCCGAATGTGCCTTTACCCAACAGTCTCCCAAACTCATACCGCTCCGTCAAAGTCTTCCCTCTACTCTCCATGCCTCCGAACAAAATGCAAACGACAGGGGCTGTCTGCTGGCCGTCAATCAGGTGGACTGAGATGATGATCTAGCCATCCTCCCCCATGTCATGGTCCATGGCGGTGAACAGTGTTCTAATGGCTTGGTCGTGTCGGAGTCTGAACGGCGTCGAATTGATGCAGGTAAGGCGGTTGCTCACAGCAAGGGGCGAACAGACCAGCAGCCCTTGCAGAGCAGCAATCTCCTCTATCTGGCAGCCGGAATCTCTTCTATGAAAGCACATCTTTCAGCATTACTTGGTGTTTTAAACTTGTTGTGGATGTTGTTCTCTGCTGAAAAGAGAGGGGGGGAGGATTAGATTCAGCAGTCGGAGACTCCAGAATATGGATATAAAGTTAACAACTTTGTGTTACATACTTATGGACTGACCACAACAAAGTAAAAAAAAAGGCATAGTAACCAACCACGTTCTATTCTATGCATATTCGTGATACAGTGTCTAGTGTTCGTTAATTAGCAGGAAACTAGAGAGAGAGAGGAGATAACAGATAGATCTTCAGCACCTAGAGAGTAAGTACTATTCAGGATCAGGCAGGCAGCCGTATCAGGATAAGGGCCGGCAAGGGCACGTGGCTGCGGGAGGGCACCCATGGCAACCATCAGAAGGAAGGTGCCGCTGCCGACTGCCTGCCCCCCCCCCCGGATAAACTAGATCTTCTACAACAACCAGCAACCGAACGCTACGCAGATCAAGAAGAAGAAGAAAAAAATCCGCACTTTTTGTTTTCTGAATCTACACGAGATCAGGTCCCTTCAACACAAGCGACGCCATGCCCCCCACCCGACGGATCGGAGCGGGTAGCAGTGCACGAGGAGGGAGCCCGTACACTAGCGATTCGCGGCATGAAGTTGAAGTGCATTGAACTGGAAGGACGGAACGGCGGGGGAGGACTGGATTCGCGTACCTCCTGATCCCACGACGAAGAGGAAGAGGAAGAGGAAGACGGGGGCTGCAGGCTCGGATCTCGCGTGCGCCACAGCTACCGCCGTCTGGTTGGTTTGTTCTTGTGAGGGCGGCGAGGAGGAGGAGAAGCCGGCGGGCTCCCCTCTTATACAACGACGGGGGGGAGGGCGAGGGGGGAGGTGAGGCGAAGAGGGAGAGAGAGAGGGGGAGAGAGAGAGTCCGTAGGGTTGACGATACTGACCCCCGTCTGCGGATGCCGTTGCCCGCCGCGTTTCCGACGCACCGCATCGCACGACAGGATATGCTCGCTAGCCTTCGCCAACCACATGATGATGATGATGATGATGTCTCGTCTGCAAACAAAAAAAAAAGAAAAAAAGAAATTGAACTGGGCTGGTACAGCTGCCACATGATCTCGCCGTCCGGTCCGGATCATCCAGCACACGTTATCGGCCTCTTCTATCTTCTCCTGGCCGTCTACGACTCCATTCCCTTTTCTCCTGGTGTAGGTAACCAATCCTCTTGCATGTCCTCTTGCTCCGAAAACTAGAAGAAGAAAAAAAGGAATTTTTTTTCTTTCAAAAGACGGGATTTTTTTCATCGTAATCTCCCTCGACGGCCGTGGAACGCCACCTAATTAAGCTAGCACGACAGTGAAAAAGACGAGGCCGGAACGAGACAAACGTGACTGGTGTGCTGAGTCAGGAGGACAGCCTGTTCCACGGTGCCTCTCTCGTATGGTTCTTGGACCGCCGGTCCAGAGTAGCCTGATTTCGATCGTGGGTTCCTCGCAGCCAACAGACTCCGTCGCCGCCGCCGCCGCCGCCGCCGTAGAAATAGAAACACGGCTCGTCGCCGCTGCAATGATTTTTTTTGTTTTGGAATCTAGCTTCCGGCGAAGTATTCGTCTCTGCAAGGGATCCTGTGGATAAGCGATCGATGACTCGGACGCTCGTCACCATGCATGGGTGGATCGGAGACCGTTTCTCTCCTCTGTGGTTAAAAATCATCGAATCCGCGTCAGCTCACCTAAACTATTACTCACTCTCCGTTCTGAAATAAATTATGTTTAGAATAAAAATTCTAGTTGAATTTACGCTAAATTAGCTGTCTAAAATATTATTTAATTCAGAACGGAAGTAGTATGAGAGTGATGCAGAGGAAACCAGACCAACGATTATTGTGCTGCCTGCAGGCAAACAAATTAAAGGGCGAAAATGGCAGTGTATAAACTACGTCGGTCCAATGATCAGCTGGCAACAGGTCTCGGCGGGACAAAATCGTCGATGTTGATTAATCGTACAGACGTCGTCGGTATCTAGCGCCTGATTAGCTGCTGGAAATGATTTGTTCCCGGAACGATTCTTCAGTTTTGGAGGCCTTTTGTTGGTCGCTGGTGACTTAGTTTGTATTGTATATGAATCCGCTTTTGTGATGATGAAGCCCTGCAGCCATAAGAGTACTACGTATCTCCCAAAGTGCTTATTACGAGAAGAAAACCGTTTTGTACCCACCCCGTTTCGAATTATTTGACGCTGATTAGTTTAAAACCAAACTAAACAACGTTAAATAAATTTAAAAAGGATGGAGTATAATGAGCCGAGGATAATCCTGCGTAGAGAGGATAAGCGCCATCGCTCCTAGCTAGCTAGAGATAATAGATCTGTCGTTTCATAAACTCTCTCCGTTCTAAAATAAATGATATTTAGGATAAGAAATCTAGTTCAATTTGAACTAAATTAGCTGTCCTAAACGTCATTTATTTTAGAACAGAGAGAGTAGTTCAATTTAAACTAAATTAGCTGTCCTAAACGTCATTTCATTCACAAAAGAGGGGGTATAAACTAACGAAAACAATGTAGAGGCTGAAAATTAAAATGTGTTCCATGATCTAGAAGATATATCTAATAGATTAACTAACGATCACACGGAACACGGCTGCGCCTAGCTGGCGGCGGTGGTGGAGCACACGTCTTCCGACGCGGATTGGTGGCTGGCAACACGGAAGAACAAGCTAGTCTCCTCCTCCAGCTTGCTTGCTGCTTCGCACGACTTGTTTTTCCAGCAGCCACGCGATCGACGAGCACAACTCTCCGGCCATTTTGACTTGCCATCCAAGCTTTACACCCTGATGAACAACTGTACGTACTGCAGCTTCTTCCTCGCTTCCTTCCTTCTCCTGTCGACGACGACTGCATTCGCCTATATACATCTTCATTCTTGCTACTCTCTGACGACACTCACATCGTCTAGCTAGCTAGTTCACACATTGTTCAGCTCAGCACCAGCTTGGTCACTCGCTCAATATATATATGGCCTGCAGCTGCGGATCTCTGTTCAGAAGTCGACACCAGCTCCTCCGGCCGTCCGGCTGCCCGTTGGCCACTCATCGCTCAACGACGGCGCTGCTGCTGCTGCTCCTCGTCATCGTCGCCGTCTCCACGCCGCAGCCTTCCAGCTGCAGGCCGATGCCGCCGCCGCCGCCGCCTCTCGGCAGCACCAGCAGCAAGGCCGCCGCCGCCGCCGCCATCGTCATAGCCCTTCAACCGGCGGCCACCAGGGACGAAATAATGCCGACGTGGCTGCCGTTGCTCGACATGAAGCCCCGAGGAAGGGCACCACCGTCGGCCCCCAGCAAGCGCACCAACACTGACACTGACTGATGATGGGTTATAAATGGAGATATGCCGTGCTTCAATTCAGTCTGGTTTGTTCTGTACGCACGTACGCGCGCAGCTAATCTTGTTGGGCCTAGCTAGCAACAAGAACATTTTTTTTTGTTATTTCATTCGATATCCTTGTTTTGTTGCCACATAGAATGTATCATATATGTAATACACGATGACCTACCCTACTACTAGCTAGTCCATTACATTCGTAATACCGGCGGTGGCTCCTCCTCATCAAAGCATGTAGTACCGGTGGTGGCTCTTATTGTTGGTATCATCTCTGCTCCTCCTCCTTCCACGCCCACGCGTCGTTGCCGTCGACGACGACGACGACGACAAGGAGGAGGAGGAGAAGGCGTAGCCGGGCGGCGCGCGGAACCCGATGTTCTCTGTTAATATGCTGCTCAAGTCTATATCTCGTGTTGATCATATTGCCTTATATAGGCAGAGTTACAGCGTAGGTAGTTACAGATCCTGGACTATCGCCAGAGATAAGAAGCACGACGCAGTCGTGGTTTACATGGAGATCCTGCTCTACCGGAGTTGGTTATTGGCTGAGCGTGGAGTATACGCTAATACCCCCCCTCAGCCGGAACGTTACTGACGTTGAGACTGCATCTGAATGACTGAAACAAGTTTGAGGGCAGCCCTTTGGTGAAAATGTCTGCAAACTGGTGTGCTGAAGGAACATGAAGGACTTTTATCTCGCCAAGCGCAACTTTATCTCTCACAAAGTGAAGATCGATTTCAATGTGCTTTGTCCTTTGATGTTGTACTGGGTTCATTGATAGATAGATTGCACTTACGTTGTCGCAGAAAACAACTGTTGACTTAGCTGGGGAACACTGCAGTTCATTCAGTAGTTGACGCAACCAGGTTACTTCGGAGACAGCATTGGCCACCCCTCTATACTCAGCTTCGGCACTGGAACGTGAAACGGTAGATTGACGCTTTGATGACCAAGAAATCAGATTGTCTCCGTAGTATACGCAGAACCCAGAGGTCGAACGACGGGTGTCCGGGCAACCTGCCCAGTCGGCATCCGAGTAGGCAATCAAGTCTGTGGAAGAGGATTTTATAATGTGCAGACCGTACTTGATAGTGCCTTTGACGTATCGAAGGATCCTCTTGAGTTGCTGTTGATGAGGCTCTCTCGGTGAATGCATGAAGAGACATGCTTGCTGCACTGCATAGGTTAGATCAGGGCGTGTTAACGTCAGATATTGCAGCGCACCTGCTAAGCTTCGGTATTCAGAAGGATGTTTCAGAAGAGGACCATCAGAAGCAGAAAGCTTGGACTTTGTATCAATCGGTGTGTTAACCGAGTTACAGTTCTGTAAGTTTGCTCGATCAAGGATCTCGAGTGCATACTGCTCCTGATCCAAAAACAGTCCTTGTGCAGTTCTTTGAACACGGATGCCTAGAAAATGATTAAGAGGACCGAGATCAGTCATATAAAATTCTTTGCCAAGACTTGAAGTAACCTGTTGCAGAAACACGTCAGAGTTGGCTGTGATGATTATATCATCGACATAGAGGAGAATGTATGCCGTATTGTGCTTGCTGTGAAGTATGAACAATGAGCTGTCAGCCTTGGATGCCTTGAATCCAATGGATGTGAGAAACTTCTGAAACCGTAAAAACCAGGTCCTGGGAGCCTGTTTGAGCCCATATAGAGACTTATTCAGTTTGCAAACATGGTCAGGCTTTTGAGGATCCACGAAGCCAGATGGTTGCACACTAAAAACAGTCTCTTGAAGGTCACCATGCAAAAAAGCATTCTTCACATCCATTTGATGTATTGGCCAGGAGGAAGAAATAGCAATGCTGAGTACTGTCCGTATGGTTGCTGGTTTAACCACAGGACTGAAAGTTTCTTGAAAATCAACACCTTGTTCCTGTGTGAAACCTCTGACAACCCATCTAGCTTTGTGCCTTGCGATGGACCCATCAGAGTTAAGTTTGTGCCTGAAAATCCATTTTCCAGTAACAACATTCACACCTGCAGGTTTAGATACGAGACTCCAAGTATTGTTCAACATCAAAGCATTATATTCCTCTTGCATAGCAGAGAGCCAGTGAGGATCTTTTAAAGCAGTTTTGTAGCTAGAAGGTATTGGTGAGAAGGTTTCATGAGTGTGTAGATTCATAATATGTTTTGGTTTGAAGATCCCTTGTTTGGCTCGAGTGATCATCTGGTGAGTTTGAGGCAAGAGTGGTGGGGAAGGTATATTCGTGTTAGCAGATGTATTTTGAATGTTAGCCGAGGAAGTTTGATGGGTGGATGCAGAAGTGGGTGTGGGGGGAAAGTTGTAGTGTATACTAGAGTCTGAATTCTGATGCGTTGTGCAGACTGTAGGTTCTGAATGTTTCATATGGGAGTGTGTTTGTGGAGGTCCTGGTACTAAGATAGGCTGTTGTGGTAATGGAGGTGAGCTTGGTGTTGATGCAGAACTGCGTGCATATGCAAAGGGAAATGTTGACTCATCAAAAATGACATGTCTTGAGATGATGATCTTATTGGTGGTCAAGTCCATGCATCTGTATCCTTTGTGCTCTGCTGGGTAGCCGAGGAAGAGACAAGCAGTGGATCTAGGAGCCAATTTATGAGGAGATGATGCAGAGATGTTGGGGTAACAAAGGCACCCAAACACCCTCATGTGATCATAGGCTGGTGGTTGTCCGAAAAGAATTTGATAAGGTGTATAAAAATTCAGTGGCTGACAGGGTCGCCGGTTCAGAATATAAGTGGATGTGTGAAGTGCTTCAACCCAATATTTAGGTGGCATGGAAGCCTGAAACAAGAGACAACGAAGAACATTATTTATGGTTCGAAGGGACCTCTCAGCCTTGCCATTTTGAGCAGAGGTATAAGGGCATGAGAAGCGATAGGTGATGCCTTTGGTGGTGAAAAAGGACCTGAGTGACACGTTGTCAAACTCTTTACCATTATCACATTGGAAACATTGAATGTTGATTCTGAATTGATTGTTTATGAGAGCACAATAGTTTTGAATGACATGGAAGGCATCGGATTTTTGTTTGAGTGGCACTGTCCACATGTAATGACTAAAATCATCAAGTAAAACAATGTAGTATTTGTAACCTGTAATGCTTTCAATAGGTGAAGTCCAAAGATCACAATGAACTAGCTGAAACGGGAAATAAGTTACAGATAGAGAATGTGAAAATGGAAGTCTGACATGGCGCCCTTTTTGACAGGCATCACACAAAGAATTTTTATTGTGGCTAACTGGAATGGAAAACTCTGATAAAATATTGTCTAAGGATTTGTGACCAGGGTGGCCTAGCCTTCTATGCCAGAGTGTACTAGCAGTAGCAGTCAGTGCAGTGGCCGAAGTAGGTCTGGTCTGATAAAGGAATGGATAAAGGTCTCCTTTGCTATTGCACCTCATGATCACGAGTTTGCTGAGAAGATCCTTTATGGAGAAACCAAATGGGTCAAATTCAATAGAACAAGAATTATCAGTAGTAAATTTTCTAACTGAGATGAGGTTCTTGATTAGACTAGGAATATGTAGTACTCTGTCTAACTGAAAAGTGCCATGTCTAGTGGGAAGTGAGACTGAACCAGACCCTTGAATAGGAATGGAAGATCCATCACCGACAATAATATGAGAGGAATTATGCAATGAAGCTGGACAATAATTGGTGATGATACCTGAGTCTGCAGACATGTGTGAACTCGCACCGGTATCCATATACCATTCGTGTGGAGAGGTTTGTTGTTGTTGAGCAGCAGCATGTAGGGCTTGGAGAAGGCCACTAGTATCGAAGTTGGACTGTGCAGCTGGTGCAAACTGAGTTGATGGTGGCACAAATTGAGTATGGAATGCTTGTCCAGTGGGTGGCCGAGTACCAAGCACACCTGGACCTGTGGCACCTGTCCAGGGCGCACGCCAAGGCTGTGCAGCACCAAACCATGGCACGTTCCAGGGAGGCATGTTCTGCTGCCAGTTGTTGTACCCGGTGCGACCACCACGTCCTCTGCCACGAGAACGTCCCCGGGCACCACCGCGGCCACGACCGCGCATGTAATTGTTGAATGGTGCACGCTCACCATCAGAACGTGGCGTCTGCGCTGTTGGCGTGTTCTGACTGCTGCTGTTGTCTGGCGCCTGCTCTTGTGAGTGAAGTGCCGTCTCTTGAGACTGAGTGACTGAGGATTGCAGGGTGTTCTCTGCGACTATGAGTTGATCTCTTGCCTCCATGAAGGTGGGGAATGTCGGCATTGCCGGAAGCAGTTGACGTAGGACGTGGTACTTAGGATTAAGACCACGTATGAGTTGGTGTACGAGTGCACGATCAGTAACAGGCTGATCACAATCTGCAAGAGAGTCTGCAAGGGTTTTCAGCTTGTGACAATAAGCAGTGGCGGACATGTCACCTTGCACAAGACCATGGAGTTCTTGCTCCAGTTGGACGGCGTGGCTTGATTTGTTGCCGAGGAAGAAGTCTGCAATTTTGTTCCAGACGCCAAATGCCGTGATCTCATCCTCCATGACGAAGTCGAGCAGGTCGTCGGCGAGCGTGGCGTGTAGCCACATGAGGACGGTTAGGTCCTCTTGAATCCAGATGGCGTCATCGTGCCGCGGAGTGGAACCATCAACGTGGTGGCGCAGATTGAAGCGTCCTAGAACCACCAGGAACAGTCTTTTCCAACGGCGATATGCAGTAGAAAACATATCAAGACGAACCGAGACGAGGCTCGTGATGTTGACTGACTGGGCGGCAGCAGCGAGAGACGCAGTCGTGGTGTGAGAGATGGAGCCAGGAGGAACTGCACTGGATGTCGACGACGTCACGGCGCCGGAAGTATTGCTAGCGGCAGAAAAGGAGGTAGTGTCTGCCATTGCTGGTGGTGGGAGAGGTGGGCAAAAAGAACAGGATTCACAACGCTCTGATTACCATGTTAATATGCTGCTCAAGTCTATATCTCGTGTTGATCATATTGCCTTATATAGGCAGAGTTACAGCGTAGGTAGTTACAGATCCTGGACTATCGCCAGAGATAAGAAGCACGACGCAGTCGTGGTTTACATGGAGATTCTGCTCTACCGGAGTTGGTTATTGGCTGAGCGTGGAGTATACGCTAATATTCTCGACGGCGCCGACGGTGTTGAAGAAGAGGCGGCGGTTGAGCTCCTCCACCAGCGTCCGGTGCAGCAGCTGGCTCCGCACGTCCACCATCGAGCGGTTCTTCCGGCCCATCCTACTCTCGCCGCCGCCGCCACTGTCGTCGCGCGGCCGTGGCCGGCCGGCGCGCGGCGACGGCGACACGCGGCACTGCCGCTGCAGCTGCTGCTGTGCCGCCACCTTCTTTATGTTGTACTGCGGCTCTGCTCTCCTCCTTGGGCTCCTGCTGCTGCTGTCGCCTGGTCCGAACCTGGTGGCCTTGGAGGAGCTGCTGGGTCCGTGCATCTCATCTTCTTCAGCTTCAGGTACTTGCTGCTGAGCTAGCTCTTCAGCAGCTTCTTGGTCTCCTGGGACTGGGACTGCGACTGGGAGGGCGTCGGCATAATGCAGAGGCAGAGCAGCGTACTTACCAGAGTGCAATGAGCTCGTATCCTCGTCGTCGTCGCTTAAAGCGTTGTAGTAGCTGTGATCTACACAGCAAACACAGTTTTTCCAAGATACACGCATTGGTGTCCAGATTTGAATGTTTTTCAGTTCTTAACAAGATGCATTGCCACGTTCTATATCATGCAGGTCGATCGACATAAGTAAGCAGGCAAGTGAGCATGCATGTTGTTTTTACCTTTGGACCAGGTACTGCCATGTGGGCCAGAGAAGCCTCCTGTCGACGAGGGTCCCATACCGTAGAGAGACCCCTGGGATGAGGTGGGGGAAGAGGAGAGGAAGTAGAAGGAAGGAGGCTGCTCCTCGTTTTCGTCGTCGTCATCGTAGTTGGCGTACTCGTCGTGCTGCTGCTCTCTGCCAGGCAGCAGCCTGTCGACCTCCTGTTCGATCATGGCGGCGATCCCCGCTGGGTCGCGGTCGGTGATGTCCAGCTCATTCACCATTTCCCTCGCCACCTCGATCGCGGTGTCGCTCGCGACGTCGAACGGGAAGTAGATGTTCCGAACGTGCCCCCCTGTCTCGTCGTCGGCGGCGGCGATCTGTACTTTGAGGAAGATGGTGTCCTCTTCGGCGTTGAGCTTGCCGGTGATGGTCATGTCGCTGCTTACCGCCGCCGGCGGCTCTACTGCTGCTCCGTCCTCTTGACGGTCATCGTCCGACGACAATAATGTACCGTCACTGACGACGTTGCTGCTGCTTGCGAATAATGACGATGATGGGACATTATCGGCAGCTGGCAGAGGACGCCGACGAGGCGACGTCGTCGTCGATGGGTCGTCGAGGAGGAACGGGTCCTGCAACAGCTCCGCCGCGGACGGCCGGTTGGAGGCGGCGACGAGGCACCTCCCGATGAACCGCCGGGCGTCTTCGTCCCAGCTGACCCGGTAGAACGCGTCGGGGAGCTTGCCGGCGGTGACCTTCTTGTAGATCTGCGCGGGGTTGGAGCACTCGCTGTAGGGGAACTCGAGGGTGAGCATCTCCAGCACGCACATGCCGAAGGAGTAGACGTCCACCAGCTCGTCGTACTCCTCGTCGTACATCTCGGGGGCCATGAACTCCGGCGTGCCGATGACGCTGTGCGCGGCCGCCTCCCGGAGCACGGCGGCGAGGCCGAGGTCGCCGATCTTGACCTGGCCCAGGTGGCCGTTGATGAGGAGGTTGTCGCACTTGAGGTCGCGGTGGATGACCGGCGGGTCGTGGGCGTGGAGGTAGGCGAGCCCGCGCAGGACCTGCCGCGCCCAGCACCGGACGGCGCGGAGGCTGACGCGCGGGTACCGGAGGCGGTAGGAGCGGAGCGTGCCGGAGGAGAAGAGCTCGGTGATGAAGTTGAAGGTGCGGCGGGGCGCGTCCACCCACGACGCGTGGAAGCCGATGACGGCGTCGTGCCGGAGCGTGCTCAGGAGCTGCACCTCCGAGTACATGCGCTGCACCGCGTCCGGCGTCCGGAACACGTCGCGCAGGCTCGCCTGGTTCCACGCCACCTCCACGCCGCGCTCCTCGTCGAACCCACGGTACACCGACTTCATGGCTCCTTTCCCAAGCAGCTCGTCGAACTGCATGCATGCATGCATGCCATGCAACAAGGGAAAAAAAACAAATACTTCATTTCAGATGATTTTTCTTTTTCGAAAACTGGGTTCCATTTCATCTTTCTTTAATTTGCTACAATCATGCCCCAGCAGTTTGAAGCTCCTGCTCCTGAACTGAAATGACGAGCACGATAAGGTGATGACTGCCACGATTTGATCCCACTAGCTAACATAAAAGATGAACCACCTAATCTTCAGTCAGATATGACATGGCATATCCTCTCGAAGCTTTCAAAGCATCTTATAATTGGCATATTGACACATGGCAAAACCCCCTCGACGACGTAACGACGACGACAGCGTCCAAACTAATTGGGACACTTCGAATACCAATCAAACACCGCCACTGACTTTTTTGATACATATGGCCTTTTCTGGTTGGAAGTGGAATCTCAACCAGACTCTCACTATTCTGGAATTATTGATCCACCGGTTGTTGACTACTCCCTCTGTTTCGATTTATTTGATGTTTAGGACAGGATTTTTAGTTTAAATTGAACTAATTTTTTTGTCTTAAATGTCAATTAATTTAGAACGGAGGGAGTAAAAAGCTAAGTGCATAATATGGTATCAGCTCTTTGTACAACAACTCTTTACTAGTACTCCCTCCGTTTTGAATTAATTGACGTTTAGGATAAAAAATGTAGTTCAATTTGAACTAGATTAGCTGTCCTAAACGTCAATTAATTCAGAACGGAGGGAGTAATAGTTTTCATATGATGCCATCGATCTGTAAAACCACCTGAGCAACAGATTACTTAAGTAGCAGTCACGCACATCCTGATCTAACCATGGTTCATTATATTATACTGAACATATTCTTATCTTTGTGATCCGGTCCCTGACCCTTCACTTTTCGCAGCACAGCAATGAGCCACAGCATATGGAGTTCAATTTGTGCAAATAAATCTCTCAAGAGCGCAACAAGAACATGATGATGATGCTTCAGCGTCATCACATCAGAAGCTGAAACGAGCAGAGAGTGATCGATACTTACCCGGCCATATCGACCTGTGGGGTCGGTCTCGACGTAACCGTTGCTGCTGTTGTCGCCCACCGCCGCCGTCCGCCGGCCGCCGCACCGCCGCGGACCAGACATATCCGAGCTCGCGCGCAGATTATATAAGTATCTGCTGGTTGCAGCAAACAGACTACTAAAAGAGACACACGCGACACTAGCTAGCTAGGAACTAGCTAGCGACTTGCTGCCCGATCGAATTACGATGGAGGAAGCTAGCTAGTCCGAGAGGAAGCCGGCCGGTGTTAGATAGAGTCCGGGCTCGGCGCAGTGGTGGTATTGGGTGGAGAGGGAGGCAGCAGCTGGTGGTGGTGATGACGACGATGAGCTAGGACGACGCTGGAGGGCGACGACGACCACGCGCGCCGCCATGGACGTCGACGCCCATGAAGAAGGAGCGAACCTGCAGAAGAAGGCGTGGTGCGCGGCGCCGGCCGGAGCGGGACGACGGCCGTGCGCTCATCTGACGACGCTGACGAGTGTGTATTATGGACCGCCACACCACCAAGGTCAGGCCGCCGGTCAGGGCCGGAGGGAGACGGATTTCTGGCGTGATTGAGTGCGTGATGGAACAGGATGCCGGCCGATCGAGAGTGCAAAGTGGAATTCTATTCTTACATATATCCTCCCTCGATCACCCGGCTCGGTTGCGCACGCACCAACACCGATCACCGATCGATGCTCTGGCTTTGTGCCAGCATGTGTCCCTTTTCCTTTTGATTGTGGTCTGCGACAAGACGACGACGACGACGACGACACGGCTAATCGATACACCTTGTTAGCAGCGGAGAGAGGTCGATTCTTGTGCAGCAATGGACGACAGCAGAGCTTCTGATGATCGAAAGCTTGTGCGATCGATTTCTCTCGCGGTGAAGTCTAATTAACCAACCCAGATCGCGGGGAGGAAGGCAGATGCTTCACAATACAGATATGATATGTAGAGGCCGGCCGGGGGATCGGCCGGAGATGGTGGTCGGAGCTTGGGAACACTCGAAAAAAAAATATATACAATCATGCAACATGATTCTGCTTATAGTTGACTTTGCTTGTTCCTGATAGTCGTCTGCTAGCTAGATCAGTAGTAGCATGCAGTACTTTATTACTTCTCGTTCGGGGAAAAAACAAACAGTTGGAATTCTAAGTGTCCAATGACTCCCCATATATATATATATATATATATGCTTCTAGTAAATTCAACTCCTGATTAGGGATAATATATATATCCGCGTGTGCATGCATGACAGCACTGTTGAATTCTAGGCTGGAAATATTGGTAAGGTGGCACATATCCAGGAACACGATCATCTTATCTTCCTTTGATTCACGGCCGGCTGGTTCAGGATTGATCCTCTCACGCACGGGTCCTTTTCGTGTCCACCAACATGACCTCTCATAATCATCTTTGCAGAAAAAAAATCGTCATATTGACAGGGACTTTTTTTAAAAAAAACTTCACATCTTTTTTAAATAAAAAGGGAAAAAAACTTCATATCGACGGTGGAGCCCACGCAAAATGGACTCGGCGGGCTCGGACAGAACGTACGTAGCCTGTCTGTCAATAATTCAGCGCGGAGGCATCCCAACCACAGGACAGAAAAGTATTATATCCACTACCTGCAGACCGAGCAATATTATTTCTAGTACTAAAATCTGAGCTGTTACTTGTCAATCCACTGGTCAAGAAAAATCGAATTTAAAATGAGAAGCACAGACTCGTATTTCGAAAAAAAAAAGATTACAGGCTCGATTTCTGGAAAAAAAAGAAAAGAAATACGAGGCGCTCGTTTCAAAAAAAAAAGAGGAAAAGAAAAAAATCGGAATCCATGCATTGTTGTTGTTGGTCGATCAGGGCCTGCATCCGCTACTAGCATTGGACCAAGTTAAGGCCCACCTGTTTCAGTAGCTTAGCTTCACCACTCGATCGCGGATTGAGCTCGTAAGTGCATGCCTAGCTAGCTAGCTCTTCTTCCCGGCCCGTCGTCGTCCTGCCCGGCGCCCGCGCGCGCTAGCTCGATCTCGACCTCGAGCTCGAGCTCAAGCTCGCGTCTCAGCTGTGGATCGAGCCATGCGTGCATGCGTGCGTGCGTGCCCGCGAAAGGAACATGTGCGTGTGTGCTGCGTATCGGATCGCGTTCGATCGGTTAAAGATCGGCAACTACCACCACACCAAATTTTGCTGGCATTTAGACCCTGTGACACAATGCTGCTGCTGCACACATTCAATGCAGATCCAAATGCAAACTTAACTGAGCACTTTCGGCTACCTAGCTCCGCTAGCTACAGTTGCAACTCGATCTAGCTAGCTCGTGCTAATTAAGCCTAGATCATCTTATCTTAGTAGATCGACAAGTGTGTGTGTGCATGTCGTTGCTGCATTCCATCGTACGTACGTACGTACGTAGTAGTATACGGTAGTAGTATTAGTAGTAGTAAGTAGTAATAGTAAATAGTTACTGAATCGCGTGTTCTAGACGATGATGGATCGCGTCCGCCAAACAGGTGGCAGACAAGCCAAGTCTGCGCGCGTACAGGGTTTGGGATCAGAAAGTCCGAATGCAAACGAGGCAAGATCACATGCATATGCATGCATTTCATTTTATCAATCCGATCGATCGTACGTACGTACACGGGCCTGGCCTGGCCTGGCTGTGGGTGGCCAACCACCGGTCCGTGCTATGCGCCCACGGCTAGCTAGCTGGCCCCATTAGCTCACATGTCATGCAGTAGCCTGCAGCTAGCCACCCTAGCTCCAAACTACAGTACACTGGACCAGCTTCTATTTATACCCTACCCCTCGCACCTCCTTGCTCCATCCCAACAAGCAGCTAGCTAACCAACAAGCAAAGTAAGCAGCTCGCGGCTCTAGCTCGCAAATATCTTCATTAAGCTTGCGTGCAAGTGCCATGGCTCGTCGCCAGCTCGCCTTGGCCCTCCTCCTCGCCGCCGTCCTGGTGGCGGCCGAGACGGCGCCTGCCTCCGCGGCGATAAGCTGCGGGGACGTGACGTCGGCCATCGCGCCGTGCCTGGGGTACGCCATGGGCCGGGGCTCGGCGCCGTCGCCGCAGTGCTGCAGCGGGGTGAGGTCCCTGAGCGGCAGGGCGTCGTCGACGGCGGACCGCCAGGCGGCGTGCGGCTGCCTGAAGAGCATGGCCGGCAGGCTCGGGGGAGTTAGGATGGGCAACGCCGCCAGCATCCCCGGCAAGTGCGGCGTCAGCATCGGCATGCCCATCAGCCCCAACGTCGACTGCTCCAAGTAAGATTCTTTCTTTTTTTTAAAAAAAATTTCCATCTTCTTCTTCTTCTTCTTCTTCCTAGTAGCTCTTCTGACGAAATTAGTTACTAGCTCTGGATCGATTATATATTAATGCAGTGTATGCTAACCATATATGCTCGATATATGCTGCAGGGTTAACTGATGATAAGGTGGTAGTTGTTACGCTGGCCATCGGCTGATCAAGCCACGTACCTCCTCGTCGCGTTGCGTTGCGTTGCGTTGCATTGCAGCTGATCGATGGAGTGCCTCTCCTACGTACGCGTTCATCATCACTAGTGCTGCCAGTTTTACTGAGTCTCGATCTGTGTTTCATGTGCTGTCGCTTCCGGTGGTCGTTGCTTCTGTGTTTGTCGTCGTCTTGTTGTTACCTGTATCATCAGTAATAAAATAAAGATGCGATCTTTTGGAGAATGATCTTTCTTAGTGTATGATTCTGTCCATGCTTGTCATAATATTATGACTCAGCTGCACCGGTCACCGGAAGAATGAGTGGCAGTCAGACACATCAGATTACGTACTGACTGACTGCCGCCGCCTGTCGGTGCCGGCCGTCCCTGCAGCGCGTGCTTGCTGTCTTCAGCGTTGGGCCGTACGGATATTGGGCTGGAATACGGGCTGTACGGACGTGGATCGAATTATTCTCTTGACCTATTATCAGCCCCAACAGTCTCTTTACATGAACCGTAAAATGCATGCACAAAAATTATATCAAGAAATGTGAAGGAAACGTGGAATGGCCAATGATGACAAAGAGAAAATCAGTTTATAGTGGCGGGTTTTAATTTCTCTTATCTGACCACAATAATCCTTAATTATTTCAACACAGGAAGTTATGGGAGGTTGCTGCTAGCTACCAATAGTTGGGAAGTTATTACAAGGGAATTCATTCGGTGAAAAATCATGAAAGTTATTAAGAATACTGAAAAGACGTACATATGTACTGTGATGCCTCTTTAGAATTTTTTGAATCTTGCCGCAGAGCGGTACTCCCTCTATCCTGAAATAAATGATGTTTAGGAAAAAAATCTAGTTCAATTTAAATTAGATTAGCTGTTCTAAACGTAATTTAATTAAGAACGGATAGAGTATTTTTTTTACAATGGTAAGTTTTGATCAAAACGTTCCCCCTCAGAACAAGCAGTCAGTAGAATCATGGCAGGGGCTGAGCGCGCGGCATCATTGATTGGGCGGTTGGCTGGCTGGCAGGCAGATGCATGAGACGAGCGACGACGTGGCATGGCCACCGACGATGGACATGCATGAAGACGCGCGCGCGAGCTTGTCGACCAGTGAGCCACGTGTCAGACGCAGCATGCATGGACTTGAAGGCGATCGAACCGCCAGCTAGCTGCCGGTCGTGACGTGGGTTCGAGGAGGTGTCACTCGTGTGTACACGTGGCTACCTACAACTACAAGGATATATACGGTACACAGTAGTGTAGGAAATATTTCATCGAAACAAACACGTCCATACATATAGCTACATATAACGAGCTTTTATGTATTGTCGTTTATTTCTTGCCTGATAAACACCGGCCCAGATCTAACGCCAGACACTGCAATTAAACTAGCTGCTTGTCGTGTGTGTTAGGCTAGCTGACATATAGATGCGTCCATCGATGCTAACTAGTAAATGAAACCACTCTCTCAACCAACTGATGTCCAACAGCCAACTGCCTCCTGCTGCCTCGCTATTAACTCCGGCCGGCCGTCGGCCGATGACATGGAGCCACCACCGACGACGACTGAGATCCGTCGCCGCCACGCGGACGCCGTACGGACTACGTCGGTGCATGCATCGATAGTTCACTTCACGCAACCACGACGACCGTGCGCGCGCGCTTTTTAAGGTCCATGCCTGCTCCTCGCCACCAGCACCTTCTCCCGGTCATCTCCAACTCGATCTAGCTAGTTCGTAGCTACGACAGCCTACAGCTCAAGAGAAGAGGTAGGAGAGATCGATGGCAGCACGCGGTCAGCTGGTGGTGGCGATCGGCGCCGTCGCCGCGGCTCTGCTGCTGATCGCGGCGGCGGACGCCGCCGTCAGCTGCGGGCAGGTGAACTCCGCCGTCGCCCCCTGCCTCGCCTACGCCCGCGGCGCCGGCGCCGGCGGCGGGCCCTCGGCCGCCTGCTGCAGCGGCGTCAGGACCCTCAGCGCCGCCGCCAGGACCCCCGCCGACAGGCGCGCCGCCTGCAACTGCCTCAAGACCGGCGCCGCCAGGGTCAGCGGCATCAGGCCCGGCAACGCCGCCAGCATCCCCGGCAGGTGCGGCGTCAGGCTCCCGTACACCATCAGCGCGTCCATCGACTGCTCCAGGGTCAGCTGATGAGAGCCCTAGCTAGCTAGCTAGCTAGTAGCTTCTGCGTACATGCACGCACGCACGGATCGCCCGGAGGAGACAGCATTCTAGTTTCTACTAGTAGCTGGCTATATATATATATATATACGAGTCCAGTGATGAATAAAAGCTCTCCAGCATCGTGTACAATATGGCACTATATATATATATATACGTACGATTATAGTAGCGTACGTACGTACGTACGTACGTGCATGCACGCGAGCGAGCTCTGTTGTTGTATTGTAATCCATTATCGGTACGGTATTTCTCCGAGGACTCCACACTCCTTTTTGGAGGGCCGGCCGAGTTTAATCTGTACCATGTGTGTTCCTCATGTCCAGTACTACAACTCTCCTTTTGCAACTATATATCGGCAGGGCAGATCTTTAATACAACAATGATGCTAACTAAAAGTCATACATATATATATATGCATGGTATATGACGAGATATTCGTGTCTGCTGGCTGTTGAACGTCTGAAACTTCTCAGGTGAACGTCTGAAAGAGTTAAAGTGTTGTAGTTCACGAAGGTCCACTGACCACTGCCATCAGTTTTCCCCATATGTGTGACCACTTGCTTGATCGACGGTGTCTTAGCTTGGGGTGCCTGCTGCAGATTCATTTGGGGTGCACCATCAAGGTCTGTGGCTGTGGATCTCCCTTCTCACCGCGCGCGCCGTATAAGGTCATCGATCGCCGTCGCCGTCCCCCATCGAACACCACCAATCACTCCATCGCCCCGCAACAAGCCGCCACCACCTCCACATGTCCATCGAGTTCCTTCTCGAAACCCGAGGGAATACGCCTCCATGTCGTTTTCTCGATCCTCTCCTCCTAAATCCCTTTACCCTCACAAATCCTACCTGCAGTGATCTATATACGCATAGCATGTATGAGATCCAGATAGATCTAATAAGCTATTAGGACCCGATTAAGCCATAGGTAAGTAAAATGAGGTGGTAATTACTGTGGAGTAGAATTCATATGGAACAGTGTAAATATGGTGTCATGACTCATGAGGGGAAACATAATAGAGTCAGAAACAAAATATATAAACGGTAATAACGTGTGGTATATTATGATTAATACAATGGTGATGCATAATTACATTTTTTTAGTACCACCCACACAATTACGGAAGAATACACAGCTAGCTGTGTTGCTTTGTCACATGCATGCCCAACAAATGGAACAGGTTACAGCAGCTGGTCCAACAATTTATGCGGCGCCATATATATATATAAACGCAGGGACGACGCATGATATGTGTGCGGTTCGAATTGCATTGATGTTGGTTTCATACGCATGCGAACGACATAACGTTTCGGATTTGAGGAATTTTTTTGTCGACGGACAAAATGCAGGGCGTGCATGCATATGGCTGAGAAGCGTCCACGTACGTACGCGCAAGGGGTCACGGATCGATGCATGGACCAGCTAGCTCAAGTAGCTAGCTAGAGAATGGGAGAATGATTGATGATCGATGAGCTAGCTAGTAGTAGCCATCCGTATCTGTGTGTACACAGCGACGTGAGAACAAACGACTTAAAGCTAGCACTGTTAGCAATTCATGGAGCGAAAAAGACAGCATATGTGCTGCTGCTAGCTTATGTTAGCTGGTACATGCATAAAATGAAAGTTACTTGCATTGACATGGTATCAATTTATGGTCACAACAGCATAAGGTGTGTCCTTATTCTCATGTCTCTGGTAACTTGACTGTCGAGAAACCGCTGCCTCAGGGAACTGCAAAGTACCACATGTTACATATATGAGAGCTATACATGGCAGCATAGTCCCCCGTTACTTGTCAACATCGATCTGTGTAAGAGCGATTGATCATTTTAACAGTTTACCAGCAAGAGACGACAGTTCACTTGCCGTGGCAAAATGGGCGAATTTTCGTGGTGCTAATTGTTATATATCGATGGTAAAGTTCCTGAAAATGCCGCTTGATTAGATGTAAAACAACAGGTTATTAAGCACAACCGTAATTCGCGTTGCACCCAATTAATAAATTAGATCAGGAGAGAACAACTAGCTAGCTAGCTAGTACTGTATATTTTTATAGCTGATGCGGCTACACTTGATTGTGGTTGGCAATCATCGGTACCATGACGTGCGCTGCTTCTCCCACACTCAACTTCCAACAACCTGACCGCGAGGGCCATCAATGATCATGCATTGGTATGCTATTTAAGGCCCTTGTAGCTACCTCGTTCTCTCCACACACACTAAACACACTACAAGCTGACCATCTCGATCACCTGCTCACTACTCCAGCTTCTACTAGCTAGTGCTGCAGCTAACGGGTGACCGATCAATGGCTTTGAAAAACAAACAGGTGAGCCTGCAGATGACGGTTGCCTTACCGGCCATGGTCGTTGCTCTGCTGCTGCTGCTGCTGATGTCGTCGGAGGCATCGGCGGCGATCACCTGCGGTCAAGTGGGGTCGACCCTTGCCCCGTGCATCCCTTACGCGACAGGCAGGGGCGCGCTCACCCCGGGGTGCTGCAGCGGCGTGCGCAGCCTCAACGGCGCCGCGCGCACGGGCGCGGACCGGCAGGCGGCGTGCCGGTGCCTCAAGAGCCTGGCCGGCACCCTCCGCAGGCTCAACATGGGCGTCGTCGCCGGCATCCCCGGCAAGTGCGGCGTCTCCGTGGCCTTCCCTATCAGCATGTCCACTGACTGCAACAAGTAGGTCGTCGTACTGCTCAAACGTTCATGCATGCATATGCAAATTATATTCGCTACGGATGCACACATTATATATGTCAGGGCTTGTTATTTGGTGAATGCAGGATCCGCTAGATGAATCAATCAATATTCCTACAGCAAATAAACGTACTACATCGATCATGGAGTGACGACGCCGGCTACTAATAAGTAATAATAAACCTAGCTCGGCCTGGAGGCAACAGTGTGTCATCTACAGTTTTATACACATGTATCATCATGCATCTGTACTGTTCGGTGGCCTATGCCTAATTATTAATATCAATATGGTGCCACTTAGAGTACTATATATATGAGTATATGTATATATATGGTCGTGTTATGGAGATAATACTAGTAGCCAGTATTATGATCTGCCGTTCCAGTATATCTTAATTAGCTCTCATCAACATAGGATCGCTCATTTTCCCCGCATCCTCCCTCATCAAGACATCAACATAGGATCGATCGAACGGAAGATGCACATTTCGTCCCCCTCAAATTCCATATCGATCAGGCCATCCATGGGAGCTAGCCTCGTCCAAATATACTGCCGCATGCTTTGGCGCCGCGAGCTATTGTCTCCAATCCAACAAGAGCAGCAGTTGTTTTTTTTTCTTTTACCAACTTCATGAACTGAACATATGTTACTTTCTTCTCCAAAAAAAAAGAAAACAAAGTGCATTAAGTTATTGATGAAGACAGAGGAGAGGAGGACATGGTGAGCATGAAAGTAGCCCCAACTGCTTCCATATTTTCCTGGATGTTTGAGGTAAGAAGCTCTCCCTCTTTCTGCAGCTTGCCTCATCCAATTACCCATTGTTTAGTTAGTTGCTTGTACCAAGGTTAAGTACAAAACTGCACGAAAGGCACAAACAAAGAGAGATAGAGATAGAGATGCAGCAGCAAGCGGTTTCACACACACTACGTAGTACTCTCACTTTCAGTCACAGCTGGTGCATCGCCTTGTTGCCAGGAAGAGAAGAACCATGTGCGTGGGCTCAAACATACACGGATCACGACCCATGCAAACGGCCTCATCAGGTGCAGTGCAGGGCGTGCGCGCGGCTCTTAAGTCTTAGCTGATCGCGGCTGCGTAACGCAAACAATATCAACGACGGCCGCGTACGTGTACAGCATGCGCGCCAGTACCATGATGCGCATGCTCAGCGACGTCGACCCCGCCGCCGACGACGCGTCGACGACGACGGCGCCGCTGCTGGTCACGCCGGCGTCGGCGACGACGGGTGGGGCCCTGCTGCCGCCTGCGGGCCGAGGCTGCAGGGGCAGCAGCGCCGCCAGCGTCTACCCGGAATCCGACGACACGGTCGTCATCCTCGCCGCGTTGCTCTGCGTCCTCGTCTGCGCGCTCGGCCTCAACTCCCTCGTGCGCTGCGCCCGCGGCCTCGCCACGGTGGGCGCCGCAGCACCAGCCACCACGACCGATGCCGCCGCGGCGGCGGTCGCAGCTCCGGCCGCCGCAGGGCTCAACAAGCGGGAGCTGAGGAAGATACCGGTGGTGGAGTACGAGACCAGCAGGGCCGGCCGTGTCCCGCCGGCGGGCACGGATCAGGAGTGCGCCATCTGCCTCGGCGAGTTCGTCGACGGCGACAAGGTGCGCCTGCTCCCGGGCTGCCCCCACGGCTTCCACGTGAGGTGCATCGACAGGTGGCTTGCGGCGCACTCGTCATGCCCCATATGCCGTAACTCTCTTCTCGAGGAGGAGGAGGAGGAGGTGGTGGGTCGTCATGTCGCCTCTTGAAAAGGCTAGAGAGAGCGAGTTTGGAGATGTCAAGCTAGCGAGCGAGCGCGCACGATTTAATTTTTCTCAAAATCCAAAGTTCATGAGAGCAGGACATCTTATTTGTTGTCCTCATGATAGCAACCAACGGCACACACAGAGAACACAGAACATGAATAATTCAGATATTTGAAAATGAAACCGGTCTTATTTGCCACTTCAATTCGTAGCAACACACACACACGAGATGAACGGACATGGTTCACGAGCCTGATTATGCTTAACAATCTGGAACGAAGCGCGCAGCTGGTGAGAGCACTTGCACAGATCGAGCTCTGATCATGTGGAGAGCAGCGGCGCGAGGTGATCGGCCAGGCTCCTGACGGTCGTCGGAGAGACGGCCGACGAGCCGCCGAGGTACCATTTCTGGATCATCCCCGCCACGTTCTCGTTGTCCACCGTGATCTTCGCCTCGCCCTTGCCTTCCGTCGCAAACGATACCTGAACCACGTCCCAGATATAAATCAATTAAAAGATGAGTACGGTACGGACAGCTAGCAGGGAGGAAACCGTCATCAGCTTGGTCGTTTGCAGCATGTTCAAAGTATATCTCAGTTTTCATCAAAAAGATGTTCAAACTATATCTCAGTTTTCATAAAAAAAGATGTTCAGAATCTCAGTAGGCGGTAACAACTGAATGCTCTGCCTGAAATAGTTTAATTACGTGCCTGTGCGGGTCCAGGAGTAGCCGGGAAGTGGAACGTGATGACGGAGTTGGGCTTCAAGTACTTGGACTGGAAGAAGTCGGCGACCTTCTCGAGCGCGTCTTCCTCGTGGTCCTCGTACCTGTCGGCGGCGACGAGGCGGTCGCGGACGGAGCTCTCCAGCTGCACGCCGTACTGCGACCCCTTGATCTCCTTGATCACCGCCACCCTGAGCAGCTTCTCCACGGGCGCCGAGACGAGGGCCTCGAAGAAGCCGTCGTCCCCCGCCAGCTCCTCCGCCGTCCTGCCCTTCCACCTCTCCAGGCGCTCCAACAGCGCGTCGCCCTTCTCCAGGTAGACGCCGATGGCGTTGAACTTGATCTGGAGGAAGTGGATCTCGATGTCCGTCAGGCCTGCATGTGCCGCGCATATATGGTGATTATGGTGTCTCGAAGGAAGGAAGAGAGAGAGAGAGAGAGAGAGACAGAGGCAGAAACGACAGGTCGTTGTTGTAGTTGCAGAGACAAAACATTTACCGTGGCCGAGGAGGAAGAGGGGCTTGGCAACGGCGATCTCCGTCGGGAATGCGATGCCCTCCACCTCCACGGTGTTCTTCTCTGCCTCCGAGCCCACTGCATGCACATGCAACATCATCAGGCAACCAATTCTCTTCTTCTTCTTCTTCTTCTTCTTCTTCTTCTTTTTTCTTCTTCAGACTCACTCTACTGAGTACTGACCTTCGATTCTAAAAGCAGCAGGGAAAGATTGACGATGGAAGAACATCAACTTACTTTTTTTCTTCCTTTGGGAGGAGTGAGAGCGAGGTAGACCTTCGTTCTGTGTGCTGGTGCAGGGAAATCGGAAAGAAACCTCTGAAGAACAGTTAGTTACAGGAGAGTCTGCGAGGAGGAGGAGGATGACTATGTATGTATATATTTCTGATGTCAGTTGGCATCTCGGCGTATTGCGAAGTTGGAGCGAGCTGAGTTAGGTAGAAGGAGAGGCCAGGAAGGGAGGCATGCATGCAGCTAGCCTCAACCTCTGATTGATGGATGTCAGTGTCACCAACCTACTACTACCACTGTGTTCAGCTGGTCCAAAGAAGCCAATACCTGGTGGGTAGGTGCATGCTGTGGCCAGCAACTGGTCAACCACTGTCTCTATAGTATTTCTGCACCCTCCCTTTTTTTTTGAGGAAAAGAATGAAGGAATGAAGGAACAGTGATGCAGGTTGAAAATCGAAAAAAAAAAGAAGTTGTGATTGACTGCTGCTTGCATAACTGAATGATGCCTTTGTGGAGGGAACAGTTTGGCGCCTGAGTGGTGGTCTTGAGGAATGCAAAGAGGGTGATCATCTTATTGGTAGGAAGGATTAGGAGAGACAGGTTGAGGATTTGCTGGTCTCAATCAAACTCAGAAAGTGTGTACCGGTGGTAACTCCTACAAAATAGAAGCCCATCCCATCCCATCCCAGCCCAGCCCAGCCCAGCCCAGAGAGAATACCCAGAGTCTGAAGTAGAATCATGGTCTTGTTTATATTGTATTTATGTGAAGATTGCTCTTCTTTTTACAACATATAATAAGCATACAATACAACATGCACTGAAACAAAGGAAGATGAACAAAAAAAAAGCAGAATGAAACTACAAGCCACACTCTTCTTCAAACTGACAGGATGGTACTACCATGCATGCATAATTAACCAATGGAGAACCTCCTCTTCTTGGGCTTGGCTAAGTGATCACGCGTCGTGTTCCCGTGACGTCGATCGGCAATGCCGGACGTGTCCTTGTTGCCCCACACGCCCCTGAACGGGTTCAGCCGGCTCAACGTCCGGGAGACTGACCCCAGGAAGCTCGCCTTCTTGGCCGGTGACGACGCCCTCGACCCGCTCCCCTTGCTCTGCTGCATCCCCGACACGTACGCTCGCATCCGGGCCAGCTCCAGCCGCAACGCCTCGTTCTCCCTCGCCAGCTGCTGAGCGCAAGCTTTCTTCCCGGCGGCCGACGACTGCCTGTCGTCCCGTTGATCCCACTCGTCGTCGGCGGCGGCGGCGGCGGCTGCCGCGCTGCGGAGCTTGAGCTGGTCGTAGTAGAGCGCGGTGAGCACGGCCTGGAGCGGGAGGCGTCGGTTCTGCGCCGCGTGGAGGCGCGCCAGGTACGACAGCCTGAGCGGGTCCATGACGCTGCACACCTTCTCCCGCTGGACCTCGTCCAGCGCCGGGTGCGCCTTCAGGTAGACGTCCACCGCGCGGTACAGCCAGTCGTGCGTCGCGCGCGCGTCCCTGGGCACCGCGCCGGCCACGCCCACGAACTCGGAGACCGGCAGCGCCTCCTCCGCCGCGATCTCCGCCGCCAGCTCGTCCACCGTCTTCGCCACCCTCTCCAGCGCGCCCGTCGACGTCGACGGACCGAGCCCCGCTCCCCCGGACAGGGACGACGGCCTCCGGCCCCGGCCGGTCGCCGGGGCCTGTCGCTCCACGAAGGCCGCGACGACGCGCCGGACGGCGTCGGTGTTCGCGACGCGGAGCAGGTCCCCCGCGGTGGCCCGGTCCAGCACCGCGGCGACGCGGAGCTCCAGGTCGCGACACGTGTCGGCGGAGGCGCCGGCGTTCACGGCGGCGTGGAGGAGGCGGCACAGGAAGGCGGCGGGGAGGGGCGCGTCGGCGGGCGAGGGGAGCACGCGCACGACGGACTCGAGAAGCGCGGCGCCGCGGTCCTCGTTACCGACGGGGTCGGCCAGCGCGAGCTCCGTGTAGGCGGTGACCGCGGTGGCGATCACCTCCGGGTCGGCGCGCCGGCATCGCAGCGCCGCGACGACCTCGCCGAAGGACGCCGGCGAGAGCGCCGCGAGCTCAGGCGCCCGCCGCCCCGGCGACAACGCCCTCCCCGGCGGGAGCAGCACCTCGTCCGCGATCCGGACCGCAAGGTCGGAAGGGATCTCCTGAGAGGCCACCCTGCACCCAAGAGAGAGAGAGAGAGAGAGAGAGAGAGACACGTGGAGAGCAGCAACTCGATCAGGATCAGCAGAGACTCTGATGAGTCGTCTGAGCTAGCATCAAGTGATGATGGTAAACATAGTCGGGAGCATGTGTGTACGTACGTACCACTGGGAAGTCCTCTCCCTGGAGGAGGCATCCATGGCCGGCCTGGCCTTTGCACAGCTCGCACCGCAGCAGGTTCTTCTTCTTCTTCTTCTTCATCAGTCCTCTCCATGATAGACTAATATAACTACTGGTGGCTCTCTTCGCTCAACGCTCGCCAGCCACGGCCTCCAACTTGCCACGTCGGAGGATACGGTACGTCGGGGCCCCACAAAAATCCACGATCCACCACTCTAAAGTTGCCACGTCGGACCAACGGTGGGGACGCGCGTCTCTCTCGCAACGCAATGAGATGAACGCAAATGATACGCAGCACGAGGTCAGATGGTGACGTGACGGCGCTTCTTCTTCTTCAGCTGGAGCTGGAGCTTCTCCTCCTTTGGCTGGAAAGATATATGTAATGCTTTGCTCTATGACAATTTTAAACGAAAATTACATCTACAAGCAAGCAAAAAATTATTCAAAATCTGTTGCGGTAGAATGCGGTCGTTTGCGGTAGAAACGGCGCCGACGACGGTACACAGCAAGACTGCCAGTGCAACTACATCCTCTGCCGATTCCAGATCCAGCTCAAGCTGGTCAGTCGTACGCGAAGGACGCCGCCTTCTGCCGCCGCCGGCCCTCCCCTTCCGAGCACTGCCACCGCGAGCTCTCCTTCCTCCGCCTCTCCGGCCGGAACGTCGCGATCCGCCCGATGCCCCTCGACAGCGACGCCAGGAACGCCCGGCCGTGGTCCCCGGCGCGGCCGTGCCGCTTCATGAGCCCCTGCTCCCGCTCCAGCTCCGTCAGCCGCACCCGCATCCGCGACACCTCCAGCTTCAGCTCCCGGTTCTCCCGCCGCAGCGACGCGTAGTTGTCCCGCGGCGACACGCACGAGCTCGGCACGCCGCTGCACGCGACGCGCTGCGAGAAGGGCCCGTCGCCGCCGCCGGAGAAGAAGGACGACTTGAGCCGGAGCTGCTCCAGGTAGAGCACGCGCACCGCCGTCTGGACCGGGAGCCGCTCGTTCTGCGCGGCGTGGCTGCACGCGTCCTGGGACAGCTTCTGGCAGTCCATCAGCTTGCACAGCTTCTTGCACTCCGAGTCTGTCAGCGACGGGTGTGCCTGATCACACACAACCAACACGGCAGGCTAAAATCTACTACTACTAACCATGATGAGAACCAAATCCCAGTGAACTTTTTTTTTTTTACCTTGAGGTATATGTCGATGGCACGATACAGCCCGTCATCGACAATCCGCGCGTAGTCCGGTAACAGTTCGATAATGGCCATGAACTTTTGCAGTTTCAGGTACGGGTCCGGTGCGATTTCCGCAAGGTAACCATCCATCAGCCTCCCAACCTTGAGCACCGAGCCGTGGCTCGGAGACTTGAGCCCGTCGGAATCGTACCCGCAAGGCGGCGGCGACGACAGCTCGTCCCCTGAACCGTCGTCCTGCTGGTCGACGATCCTCTGCAAGAAGTTCACCAGGATCCGGTGGACGGCGTCGACGTCGAACATGGACTCGCTCGTCGTCCGCGCCGAGGGGATGAGGAGGTCGTCCAGCGACGCCATCTCGAGCTGCGGGCCGATCCTCTTCTCCACCTCGATCCTGTACGCTAGGCCCGCGTCCACCTCCACCGCCATCCTCAGCATCCCGAACAGGAACGATAACGTAACCGCCGTGATGTCCTCAGTCGCCAACAGGTCGATGAGCGTCTCCACGACCACTCTCACTCTCACTCTCAGCTCGTCGTCGTCGTCTCCTCCTCCTCCTCCTCCTCCACCAGCAAGGGGACCAGAGGAGTCCCAGCCGTGCCGTCTCCCGATGATGACGCTACCACCACCACCACCACCACCACCTTTGAGAGACGCCTGAGCGTAGTGCATGATCGAGGCGCCGATACTCTCCGGACTGACGCCGGACCTCCTCATCGCGGCGACCACACGCCGGTAGTGGTCGATCCTCAGCGCAGAGAGGTCCTCGACCCACCAGTCCCGGCAACGCCGCGCGCGCGGCGTCGTCGTGGTCGTCCTCCTCCTCCTCCCAGACGACGACGACCCGGCAGGAGGAGGAGGAGGAGGATCGCACTCATCCAGCTCCAGCTGCGCCAGGCCCGAGACCAGCTGCTCCTTGCACGCGTGCAGCGCGACCGCGTCGACGCACCTGCCCACGAGCCCCACCTCCTCCGCCGCCGGGCCCAGCCCGTCGCACCCGCGGAGGACCCGCAGCGACCCGTCGAGGCTCTTAAGCGCGACGTCGGTCAGGTACGTCTCGGCCCGGGCGAGGAGGTTCCCCGGCCGGTACTCCTCGGTCATCTCCAGGAACTCCGCGACGCACCGCAGCGCGGCCGCGTTCCCCGCGGTCACCTCGAGGTTGCTCCCGTAGCAGAACTTGGCGGCGAGCTCGAACGCCGGGGCTCCGCCCGGCACGTTCGCGAGCTCCAGCCTCGGGACCTGGTCTGGGTCGCCGGAGCCGGCTAACAGTTTCCGGAGTCGCCCGCACCGAGAGACGAGAGGGAACTGCAAGACACAAGGGACAAGGAAATGGGAAACAGAGAGACGGTAGTGCAAATTAAGGTACTACAAGTATGTTAGAATCCATGCCTACGTA
This sequence comes from Neostapfia colusana, assembly GCA_030760725.1. Lineage (NCBI taxonomy): Eukaryota > Viridiplantae > Streptophyta > Magnoliopsida > Poales > Poaceae > Neostapfia > Neostapfia colusana. Next base: position 196,871 of record JASWHV010000010.1, on the reverse strand, counting down.
ATACGTAGTACTTACCTTGTGCAGGAGAAAAGACTGGCCGTCTACCGACACCGTGACATCCTCGGCGACGTCCGAGAATATCCTGCACGTACGACAGGGAGGTCAATGCCAAGATCTGCAACGAAACCCATACGTTGAGCTCGATCGAGGAAATGGAAAAAAAGGAGTTGTGGGATCCTCTCCTCCTCCTCCTCCTCCTCCTCCTCCTCACCGTACCTCCTGCTGCTGCTGATGATGATGGGGTTGCAGAAGCGCGGGGACGAGGCGGTCGAGGAGGGGAACGCGGCGGCGGCGTCTTCGCTGCCCATCCCCCCGTCGACGCTTCTTCGTCCTCCTCCTCCTCGTCTCCGTTCTCTCTGCTTCTTCTTCTTCTTCTTCTTCTTCCCTGGAATGCGAGCAATGGAGGAGCAGGGGGGCGTTGCCTGTTCCTCTTTCTGGAACGTGAGCAACGGAGGAGGAGGAGGACGGGTGGAGAGAAGAGAGTGACGGCGGCGACAGAAGCAGGGAGAGGATGCGGAGGGGGGGAGGGGTTTAGAGGAAAGTGACCGGAGCGAGCGAGAGAGGATCAGAGGAGGAATGGTTGGATGACCAGGGAACAAAGCCTGGCCTGCTGTCAGTCGGCTGGTGCTTCCTCCAAGTGAGAGAGAGAGAGAGAGAGAGAGGTCTGATGACCCTTCTTCCTTGGTGGCCGTTGCTCATGTTCTTCTCTAGATGAGCACCGACCTGCTCAGCTGAGCTGAGCTGAGCTGAGCTGAGCACGCTCGTGACTCATCATCACTCGCATCACAGACGCAGCATAACAAGTGACTTCGAGATACAGGAGTATATTTCTAGCCGCCGCGACGGACCGCGACGGCGACGAGCACTGATCGATGATGATGACGGAGCAGGTCGACAGGACGGAGAGTCCCGGGGGGCAGAGCATGCCGGTCTCGGGAACAACGGAATGATGGAGGGGCAACGTGACGTGTGAAGAGGAGCGGCGCGGAACTCGAGGAAAGGGGGGGGGGGAAAGAGCTAAAGGGAGAAGGGGTGGCCGGCCGGTCATGTCGTTTGGCGGCAAGTTCCCTCGACTCCACTCCACTCCTCGGCGCTTTATCAGAAAAAAAAGGAGAGTAGAGAAGAAAAAGATCGTCTTTTTAGGCGTGGAGAATGGAGGCCGGGAAAAAGGTGTAAACAAGCCCATCTCAAAGAGTACGAAGCCCAGCCCACGGAGCCCGCCCGCGACGTTAAACGGGTCGCACCCGAGAGCCAGGCACCCTAGAAGCGGCCCAAGGCCCAGAAGAACGTCCAGTCCACACTTGGAAGCGAGCAGTTTCCTTGAAACCATGGGCCAGCAGGGCAGCCATGCAGGCCAGCAGGCAGGCAGGCAGGCAGAGGCAGGAAGGAAGCGGGACCACACGCCAGCGCACATGAGCTGCGCGGCTACTACTACGACGACGACGAAGACGACGACCCGAGTCCCTGCTGCGGCGACAGCAAAGATTCCGCTACGATGCCGATGCCAGCTCCAAAAGGCTCTCCTGTGCTCGTGCCTTCCGACGCATACAGACCCACTACCAAGTGATGAAAGCTAATTACTTACTCCATCTTCCCAGCTGCTCACCATCAGACACCCTTCTTCTCCCTCCACCAACCACCATCATGCTGTACCCGTCCCGGTCTCTCCGGACCCGAGCCGGCCATGGAAGAAAACCATCAACCTTCAGAAACTCTGTTCCTCCATGTCCACCCTGGTGTCATCTCACCCGTCCAGGAGCCAGACATTTCTAATGCCAGATGCAACTCACGTGTGTGTGGTGCAAATCATGCATCCCAGATAGATATACTTCTGAATGCAGCAAGTTTGCTAGTAGTAGTACTGCTGATTTACTACGTACTCGGTAGTGGTTGCTTCATTGCTTCTCAGTCCAGCACCACCACCATCATGCCCCCATGAACAGAGGAGTACTACCTATTTGAGGTGGCAATCACGTCTGCCCCTCTACACAAGCAACGGTTGTTCCTAGTGCTTGCCATGAAGCTGACTGAGCACGCAGGTGCAAAGTGCCGCTCGAAACAGCTCCGCGCGCGTGCTCCGAAAAGTCAGCTGGCTTGAAGCTGTCTGTGGCCAGCACCTCTCGTATTTGGCGTTGTAGAATCTCGGTGTCCTCCTCTCTTCTGAAAGTTCTGATGTGCAATGAACACTTCCAACCACGACTCAAAAAAACACCTTACACATCTAAAATTAAACTGTGTTCAACTGGTTCCTCTTTCATGATTCGAAAATCGGGAATGCTGATGATGGACAATAATAAATACAGGCATTTCTGGAACGCATCTGAATGGAAACTACTGTATTTATAATACAGGCAGTTCTGGAACAAATCTAAATGAAACCTACTGTATTTATATAACTATGTTGGTAATGGAAGATCAGTTTTGAATAGTATTACCGGTTCAAAAAAAAGGAGAAACACTGTCGCCCACATCTTGAATACTATTTTGCTCTCTCATCGTAGTATGCCTACTTTATGTCTTTTTACTTACAATGCTTACATTTGTGTCATCAAAAAGGAAAATGCGAGGAAATTCAGTGTACATGAAAAGAAAATTTGATGACACCCTGGCACATTTGGAGTCCGGTGTTACTACGCAACTAAATAACAAGCTCGGACCATCAAGGGAATTCAGAAGTAGGGATCAATTTTGTTTCCCAGAACATAATGGAAAGTTCTCTCAAGACATAAAAGCCGGATGACGACATAAATGACAACTGGATCTAGATTGTTAACATGAAACTATTCATCACAGGAACTACATAAGTGAGCATGCACATAGTCTTAACATGTATCTAAACATGAAAGTCAACAAGGGACTGAAACTCGACGAACGAATCTCACCAACACAGGACAATGCGATGTGATGCAATGAATATTACCTCAGGTTTATTGCCCAGCCCATGTTCGTTTGAATACAGCGAGACCCAAAAAAATTGTAATGGGAACCACGATTTTGACATGACGCATATTTCTCCTCCACTGCTTGCTTGGAGATGAAAGGAACTCTCCCCACTTATGAACAAGGCAACTAACTATGAACATGAACAATAGCCATTGCCGCAGTCGGAAAACTGAGCATCCGCACCGCCAAAAGAATGTGTCGAATCCGCATGACGCAGAAGCTAAGCAGAACCGCGTGGATATGGAACATTTGCTGCCTCAGTCCACAGATGGATGATTTCATCTTCAAAGCTTGTTACCATGGTGCTCTGCAGAAAACCGAAAAACCCACTATGCTATGCAACATAGTCGCTCTCAATCACAGGCTGTGTCCGTGTCCCTGATGCCACAGGTGCCTGAGTCCGCCCAACCTGCGCCATCCGGAACGCCTCCCCAACCTCTGCATTCCGTTCCATCATCTCGAGCTTCTTATGCCTTTTATACCTCACCAAGCAGATCATGAGGGAAGCCAACAGCCCTAACGCTACGGCGGCACCGACCACGCCGCCAGCAATCTTCCAAGGCTTGGAGCTTCCCTTGTTACCGTGGGCTCCTGCAGGTGGTATGTGTGGGGCGACTGTGCCAGATGGCGCTGGGGCTGGAGGAACCGCGCTGGAGTTCACCACAATTGAGAAGTGCCCTTGGCGATACGTCGAGCACACATCTGTTGCGCCTGCGTCGAGGTCACTGAACTGTGGCACGCCATTCAAATCGAAGTACACGCACCGCGGCGCTGGCCCCCCCGGCGGCACCGCCCTGACGTTGGTGAAAGCCAGTGAAATGGGGCTCCCCGTCACGACGATGTTCGTCTCCTGCAGCCCCACGGCTTTCAGGTCGAACGCGTCGTAGACCAGCAGGCCGAGGACCGGCGAGAGGTGGGTGTACCCGGGGACGGGGTAGTAGTGCTCCGACCAGTTGCCGAGGTTGTGGTACACGAGCACCACCCGCTCGACGTAGGGCTGCACGGTGACGCCGGCGGGGACGGCGAACTCGAAGTAGCCGCGGAAGCCTCTCCGGCGGAGGCCGCCGCTGCGCAGGCGGAGCGCGGAGGCGGCAATGCCGGCGAGGCCGGCGGGCAGGGTGGCGTTGAAGACGGCGCCGGTGCGCGGGCGGGCGAGGGCCCGGAACGCGTAGTCCTGCAGCGTGGCGTCGAGCGCCCGCGCCGGCGACGACGACTGCGCGGACGCCCGAGGGGGGCCCGAGGAGGAGGAGGAGGAGGAGAGCAGCAGATGGAGGAGGAGCGCGCAGATCAGGTAGCCCATCGGCGGCAGGGGGGCCCTGTAGAGGAGACGAGAAAGAGAGAGAGAGAGAGAGCGCCTGCGCAAGAGGTGTCAGGGCGCGCTGCTTCTCATCTTCTTCTTCTTCTTCTGTGAGGAGGCGTGCGCGTACGAGAATCTCGTCGGCTCTTATTAATCCTCGAGGAGGAGAAAAAAGGACGAGATTTGGGGGCGGAAATCCCCTGCAAGGACCCGCATTTACGCCCCCTCCCCTCCCAACGGGTCCAAAGGAGCAGGCGGCGGCTCGAGCAGAAAGAAGCGGCAATGGCGATGGAAGCGAGGAGGACAGGCAGCCAGGCAGGGAACGAGTCCAAGTAGTGGCGGGCGACGACGACAAGGGGCGACGGACTGGGAGGAGGAGGTGGAAGAGGAAGAAGAAGAGGCCGCGCGGCCGAGATGGAGACAGAAATCGGGGAGTGAGGAGGTGGTTACTCAATCCTGGTGGCGAGAGCCGACGCCACACGAATTCGGGGAGGGATTGCTCGCCCACGAATGATTGCGACGCGGAGCGGGGTGAAGAAGAGAGAGAGAGAGAGAGGCAGAGGGCGAGGAGGGGTTTGGGTGGGGATGGATCCAAGTGAGCCAGTGAGCGAGAGAGAGAGAGAGAAGAGGCTCAGCTCCTCATGGACTACTGTATTTCAGTTTAGCTGGACACGTAATTTATTTCCCTTGGAAATAAAAAAGACACGTGGCGCAGTTACCGATCTGCTCCAGGGGCTTTTGTGCGACCCAAGTTTCTGAACAATACCCTCGACCTGTGCAAGATTCATTTTTCTTCTTCTGAACAATGGCCCTGCAAATGCAGTAGTAGTGTTCATGCCTGCAAAATTGTGCATACTCTTTTAGGGGGAGCTTAACCGCTGCTCAAGAACGACACCATGCTGTTGCCGTGTTTAATGATTACTACGACATCGGCTTAATGTAGTAGTAGTGTTCAAGCGACCAAAACAAAAGGCAGCAGCAGTATCTCTGTCTCTGCCAGTATATCAAGGATGAAAATGGAAGGGGAGATACTGTATTTGTGCAGTGTAGTGATGATGATGATAATGGTGATGGACCATGTATGCTGGAAATCATTACACGGTGATCTGGAAATTAAGTGGGTGCCTAATGACAACCACACACGTGTTGTTAGATTATGATGATGATGATGATGATGGCGGCGACGATGACGGTTCACACGAGTGTCATTCCAACAATGGCATCATCATCAGTGCCGAATAATGGCTGTCCTGCCATGCAAGCTGCAGTCGTAGTAAAACAAGAGCATTTCTGGTGATGGTGACAGCCCGATGAAGGAGGGAGCTGTAATAGCCAGCAAAGTGGATGAACACTTGCCACGCCGCGTGTGGAGAGAGTGAACAGCCTGTGTTTGTTGAGTGAAGCAACAGCGCAGGTTCTCCTGCTGCTATGGGGACAGGAGCTCCGGAGACAGGTTAAAAGATTAACTGGGGAGTGCGTGCCTGGGGACAGGACAGGAGCTTCGGAGACCGGCGGCGGCGGCGGCGGCGGCGACAGCGCCGCCCCTGCTTCCGACGGTACGCCTGGGGGTGGGACGGGACGGGTATACACACCAGAGACCGCAAGAAGCCACGCCGGCACCACCGGCTCCTCCCTTCTCGGCGACGGATCGCCGTCGCCGATTCAAAGGCACCAGCTTCTATTCGATGAAACGAAAAAGGAAAAAAATATGAGGAGAAGGAAGGCCGGCGACAGCGGGGGTGTTCGGGCCCACCAATACAACCTCCACGACGCTTGCTGCCCGGGGCTCGTGGGCTGGGCTGAGCATGAAGATCGACTGGCTCGGCCCGGCCCGTCTAAGACCATCATCGCCTCCCGTCGTCGCAACTCGCGAGTGGGAGATCTCAGAGAGAGAGAGAGAGAGAACTCGAAGCAGGAGAAATCTCAGTGCCTCCCCAACCCAACCCAGCCCCCGTCGTCTCCCCAATCCGACACACTGCTCTGCTCTGGCCACCGTCTTCGTCGCAGATTCGACCGACGGACTCACCCCCAGCTAGCTCCTCGCCCCGGATCCTGCCTCCCGGTGAGGAAGCTCCTCCCCACCACCCCCTACGTTTCTCCAGACCTTCTCAATTCTTCCCTTCCCTAACCAGCAGTTGGCTGCGTAACAAACCTGATGCTGCTGCCCCTGCCGACGGAGTTGCAGTTCCATCTAATCGCCTGTACACCCGCCTGCCAGTTCTTCACCCCCTACTTTTTTTTTATAAAAGGAGGCGTTTTTCACAAAGCGTAACTGCCTCATGCCCGTTTTATCGGGGCTCAGCGATGCGGGGAGGAAATAGCTGCAGTCCAGTCCCGGCTGTGTGTGATAAGAAGCTCGAGGATACTCCTTTGTCTGAGCTGATCAAGTCAACGACTGCCGGATTTCACTACTATGCCTGCATCGATGTTTACCAGGCCTGCCCGCTCCAGTTTTCATCAACAACAAAAAAAAATATTTACCTGGTTGAACATGAACTGTGCCCATCTGAACGCCTACTGCTCAATTAAACATTCTATGGTTAACATGGCCATCTCATTTTGCTTCTGCAGCATGAAACATCCCAATACATCTTCTTTCTTCGCTGAATCAACTGTCTAACCAATTTCTCTCCTTTGCCAGGTGCCAGGTTCACGCCTATCTAGTCAAAGCCTTCGCAGACGGCTCAAGGGATGCATGGCATGGGCGCCTGATCCAGACCCTCCCCGTAGAGCAATCTCCTGTTTGTTCAATCCGCTGCATGACTCAAGTTGAGACCGTATTTGCAGTTTTCACAGATTTGATAGCACGAGCTATCCATCCATGTCTGGCAGTCAGATGGATTCCAGCAGCCGTGTGCTCCCCAACACTGAACCAGACGTACAATGCCTAGTCTGCACAAGGCCTTTCACTCTGGACACCGAGGTGAACGATAGCTTCGAAGCGTTAGCCATATGCAGGGAGTGCAAGACGACTGTGCTTAATGACAACAACAGAGATGAGGTTTCCAGCATCCACCTAGACAGGAGGCGACGAAGGCCAAGATCCAGGGGCGCGAGGTTCGAGCCTTTTGAGGCCGCTTTCTCACAGCGGTTATCCCACTTGATCAACTTAGCTACACAAGATCAGGAAGTTGACATCGATTCTCCTCCAGTTTCACGCCAGCATGCTTCTTCTGCTTCTACGCCAAACCGGTCCCAAAGATGGCATGCTTCTGATGATGAGGGTGATGGTCTCAATTATGTCGACTCTGTGTTTGGTGAAACTGAATCAAACCTCAGTTTTGGCGACTATTGGGGGGAGTCAGATGCTTCCCTTGATCAGCATGCCAGGATGGGTAGGGAGGTTGTCATTCAGCTTGACAATGGTAGCTACTCGGACACAGATACGGATGTTGATCCCATGAATGCTTTAATGGGCCAGTGGAATTCGGATGACCAAGAAGATGAGCAATCAGAAGAGTCTGATTTTGGTGAAGTAGTTGAGATCATGGAGGGGCCAGCAATCAGGAGGCATTTTATTGGGAATCCTGGTGATTATGTCGATGCTAGACAGTTCGAAATGCTTCTTGACCAATTTGCTGAGGACAATAGTACCAGGAGAGGGGCTCCACCTGCAGCGAAATCCATTGTTGAAAATCTTCCCTCCGTGGTTATCTCCACAAGCCATGAGACAAATGGTGGTGTGACTTGTCCAGTCTGCAAAGATAGCATGCCTGCCAGAACTGTAGCAAAACGGCTACCATGCATGCATCTATATCACTCATCCTGCATCTTGCCATGGCTTAGTTATAGGAATACATGCCCAGTTTGCCGATATGAGCTTCGTACAGATGACCTAGAATATGAGAGGTCGAAGCAAGCCACAACCAATGAGAGAGGCATCCATAGCGTGGAGCACATCCATCCACAGGAACTTGTTGAAGAGGTTTCTGATGAACCTGAGGTTGAAGGAGCTTTTAATACACGTGGTGCTACAACGGAAGAGGTTAATATGAATGCACACCCTGTTCATGCTTCACAGCATCCAAACAGGGCACATGGCCATCATAGGTGGCTGGTTATTGCTGCAGCTCCAGTTGTGTCCCTGGTCGGTCTAGCTCTAGTTTTGTGCTTTGCCAACTCATCTAGCAATGCTAGAAGGCGACTGAGGCATAGATCTCAGAGAAACACTACATCACATGCTGATACAAAAAGAAGTTGGTGGTCTATATTCTAAATATCCGTTACATATACTTGCTGATACCTGATTGTTGCGTGATGAGCGACTGTTGCTAAATGTTGTATGTTGAAAGATTCGAGTTTGATTTTAAACTTCAAACTTTGTATTTGCTGAGGGCCTGAGGTGAAGTATCGATTTGTTTCTTACTTTCTTATGACCAAGTTATGCAAATAATCTACTGATGCTTTTGCTGTTGCTGAACCACGAACTTTGTGTAATTGTTTCTGTATGTCTGTTGCTTCAGCTGTAAACTCAATTCTTTAACCGACACTCTTTTTGAAACTTATAAACAAGCATTTTTAGTAAGTGCCTCAAGAATATACTATCGTGTTGACTTAACATGGCGTCCAGTTTGCCTTCTGCTTATCCAGGGTCCAGCGGCCGGTAATTTCTCTCCTGTTCTTTGAGAACCATATATTATCTGCACCACTTGTGTCCTGAAGGTCCTGGGTTCGAATCAGCCTCCTTGCAAAATAAGCAAGGGGAAGGCTGCCTAGAAATTTCCTTCCCCAGACCCCACAACGTGTGGGAGCTTTCAGCACTGGGTATGCCCTTTTTACTGAAGATTTAACTTTCCTCTACCTTGCCTTCTTTTAAGAAAGGGTAGTGTCCCATGGTGAGGTAATTTTATACCTACCTGTTTAGGCTTTTTGTATATTTATTATTTTTTATCTTTCTGAAGTGCTCCTCTGCTTCTAGCTAGACTCGTGCATAATTCAGCATGTCTAGTGCGGAACTGAAGGTTGACTTATTTTTTGGGGGAGGTGAAACAGGGAGGTTCATTTCAGATTGAAGGGCAGAAAACAGTGGTACTAGCCAGTCCATGAATGGAAGATATCATATAAAAGGCATATAGTCAACTGATCATTAATGTATACCAAGATTTTGAAAGCAGGTCCATTTTGATGAGGGATGAAATTTCCAGGTGGGCAATTCACCCCAGCTGGGACTGTTCCAGAGAAAAAGAATGTGATCATTTGATCATCGTTGGTGGTGACAAGTCTGTGACCATCGTTCACCTAGCTGTCACTGAGTTGGGTCCGTCCAATTTTCAAAATGGACTAGAAGTTCATGAATTTGTCTAGGTACATCATCTAGGTTCACCAACTGTGTTTGTAGATTCATTGACTTGCTTATTTATGGTAATTGGGTACATGAACTTTTTCTTTCTAGTTAATAGATGCATGAATTTTTTAAATGATGCGCTATAGCTTCATACCCTTTCACCGAATTCAAACCCAAAGTAAAGGCTCACCAGTTACTGTCATAAAGGAGTGGTAGGTTGCAACTGTTTCTGTCGTGTGTTGTGGTTTATGCAAAAGTGTTTGTAGTCAACATTATCAACATGCGAACACAATCTCGGCCTAAGGATGCACAGCCCCTTGTGCTTCTCGCGGCGTGCAGGCAGTGGATAAGAAACGTCATCGTGCTTGCCTGTTCAATTTGGATGATGGCGAGTCTATCTATCCAGTAAATCCTCCAGTTCTATAAGCCACGTCATGTTCGTTTCGCAGTTGGTCCCTGGATGCTTCTGGACACCAGTATCAGGGCCGATTCATGACGATTCTGGTGTCATAGGATTCCTTGCAGGCCTCTAGGTACGACATGGCAAAAAAGTTCACTTTGTATTTAGCAAGAAGACAAGCTTTACCTACTAACTTGACCACTGGTGTTTATCTGTCTTTATTGCCGCCAGCAGTGGTCATTGCCGGCTGTCTAATGTGCTAGCTGCTCCCTCCGAGTTGTGAGCTTTTTTGTAGCTACCTCGGCTATCCAAGAAACACTGCATCTGCAGCTGGAAATATCTGCAGTGTGAAGAACGGGCACGGAACAAGGCTTTTCTCTTTCATATATAAACAGTGCGTGGGAGTTTTCAGCAGCACTGGGTACACCATTTTTTTTACTCAAACATGGAACTAGGATTCTCATCAGTTCTACTTCCGGCCCTCCTCCTCTGTGTTGCTCTCTTCTCCTACCTGTACACCATCCTGTGGCTGAAACCAGAGAGGATCAGGCAGAAACTGAGGAGGCAGGGAGTGAAGGGCCCCAATCCTTCTTTCCTCTTTGGGAACATACCGGAGATGAAGAGGATCAAGAAGGAACTGGCAGAGTCTGACCAACAGCTGGAAGCAGGGACCAGTGATCTGTTCTCCTCAAATTATGAGGCCACGATATTCCCTTACTTCCTCCATTGGAGTAAGGTTTACGGTACGTTTACAAACTTGTGATTAATAGTTCCAGCAAGGATTTTCTTCTCGATATAATGAAGAAAAAATGGCTCCAGCAAGGAAGGAATTCCATCTGAACTCATTTGTCTACTGAACTTCTGTCTAGCTGATTTCAAATATCCTTTGTTGTTAGAGAAATTATTAACCAATATGATATTTTCCAAGGGATCCTTGAGACGTGGCAATATGTATTCTTGTCCAGCTGTGTATCTTGTAAACGAGAATGACTCTTATGATATGGATACCACACACTTCCCATTTCGTATTCGACGTTTACAGGTTCATACATTCTTCATAATGTGTAGGCTCCATCTACCTGTACGCCGCTGGAAGCATACAAACTCTATATGTGACAGATTCAGACATGGTGAAGGAGCTGGCCAGCTACAAATCTTTGGATCTTGGGAAACCTTCCTACTTGAAGAAAGAGCTTGGAGCTCTTCTTGGTATGGGAATTTTGACTTCAAACGATGACCTATGGGTACACCAACGTAGGGTGATTGCACCCGAATTCTTCATGGACAAGGTTAAGGTAAAACTCAAGCATAACAATGAGCCTCTTAGTTCCCTCAAAAGAAATATTCCCTCAAAAAACAATGAGCCTCTTAATTTGTGGTTAGTGAGATGGTAAGTGCTTACTGAGTCTCTCTTATGAACGATTGGTTGTGGCAAATATCCACAGAGAATGGTGAATCTGATGATGGAGGCTGCAAACGCAATGTTGGATTCATGGGCAGCTGAAGTTGAGAGGGAAGGAGGCAGTGCAGAGATAGTGGTTGATGACTATCTGAGGAATCTTTCAGCTGATGTCATATCAAGAGCTTCTTTTGGAAGCAGTTTTGCTGAAGGAAAAGAGATATTCAATAAGATTCGACAACTTCAGATATCAATGGGAAAGGCAAATATGCTTGTTGGTGTTCCTGGTTTCAGGTATGTTGAAAAATCTTCTCTCTGTACACTCTTCTGCATATTGAAGTGGTATCATGGTCCTATAAGATTATTTGTGTACCAAACTATGGCCACACTACAGCTCATATTGAAAAATGAGGAATGTTTGAAGGATAGAAACAAAGGATAAAAATGTTACATTTCCCCCCTGATCTGAATAAGTTGTCCCCACAGATATTTACCAACAAAGACCAACAGGGAGATTTGGAGTTTAGACAAGAGCATCCGCAACCTGATCTTAAACATAGCAAAGGACAAAGGACATGATTCGACGACGCATGTCAATAAGGACCTCCTGCACTCCATCATTGAGGGCGCTAAATCTGTCCCCTTGAGTTCATGCACGCCTGAGGATTTCATTGTCGACAACTGCAAGAACATCTACTTCGCAGGGCACGAGACGACCGCAACCACCACTGCGTGGTGTCTGCTACTCCTAGCTGCACACCCTGAATGGCAGTCAGCTGCCCGGGATGAAGTCCTGCAAGTTTGTCAGGGAAACCCATTGCAAGCCGATATGCTTCGGAAGTTAAAGACGGTATGATAACTATTAACAAGAATAACTGTTACGCGCCTAGGAAAATTTTAAAAAGTCTTTTATACTCATCTCTTGATCCTTGCAAAATGCACTATGCTTGTGCAGTTAACAATGGTGATCCAGGAGACCCTCCGCCTCTACGGTCCAGCTGCTTTCGTGGCACGAGAAGCCCTGAATGACCTCAAGCTTGGCGGCATCAACATCCCGAAAGGAACCAACGTCCGGATCCCATTAGCAATGCTTCACCGGGATCCTTCTGTCTGGGGTCCCAACCCCGACAGGTTTGATCCGGGTAGGTTCGCCAACGGCATAGCAGGCGCATGCAAGCCCTCGCACATGTACATGCCCTTTGGCTTCGGTGCCAGGACATGCGTTGGCCAGAACCTGGCCATGGTTGAGCTGAAGGTCGTGCTGTCACTCATGCTGTCCAAGTTTGAATTCACACTTTCGCCGAACTATGTGCACTGCCCTGCATTCAAATTGACCATCGAGCCCGGGAATGGCGTGCCTCTGATACTTAAGAAGCTCTGAATAGTCATTTGAGTTTGTGCTACAGAACTCTGAGACACCTGTACATCTCAGGAATAATGGTTTGGAGATGATTATTGTAGCTATACATGTTGGTTTGGTACAATAATATTGTAGATCGATTCAATTATCATACCCGTGTATCCATTCCTTTTTTACTACTTGCTTTGTTCCTCTTTTTTGTTTGATGCTGGTCAGTTTAATGAGGAACCGAGAGTAAATGTCTGCAAACTCTGTGTCAGGTAGGTTACCATTACATTTAGTATAAGGTCAGGATGGCCGAGTGGTCTAAGGCGCCAGACTCAAGTTCTGGTCCTCTAACGAGAGCGTGGGTTCAAATCCCACTTCTGACATGACAATATTCACTCGTTTCATTTTTTGTTTAAACAGGCTCAAAATTTTCTTATCGAACTATAGTATTTGGCAATAGCCATGGCCTCTGCAGTTGGTCCGCCTGCACCAGCGACACCTTGCTGTCGCCCTGCCTCAGTCCTCAGGATGTGCTCCAGGTACCCATCTTCATAAACCAGTGATGCATGAAACATTCTCACAAACCCTTCAATTGCTATACACACAGACTCCCCTTCTTCATAAACCAGTGCCTAAATTTGTATGTGCAAGACAGGATCACAAACATGTAACTTCTGTCATACAAGATAACAAGGCAAGTTGGCACTAGAAAAATTCCACAAATTGCTTATACAGTTCTATGTAGAAATCTCCACTTTCCATGACATATGATCCTGGCAAGATAGGTACGCCTTACAACCACTAACAAAACGTTAGTGACATGTATGAATGACCCTCGGTAACCTAGATGACAAGCGATTTCCATGAAACATCACGCGAACAAAGTGAACATGCTCTGAACACACACACATGGTACAGGAACTAGAACTGGGACTTGTCAAGGCTGTTGAAGTAGGGATGCTCCATTGCTGATTTAGCTGATATCCTGTTTGCCGGATCAAGCTGAAGCATTTTCTGCGAGAGACGAACCACATCCCATCAGCACAAGTCTTGCTAACAAGGGTGTGGCCAAAAAAAGAACAAAGTAGTAACCATATGTTTTAAGGCTTTGTTGTTGTTGTTGTTGTAACCAAGTAACATACAAGTCAGTCGATATTGCCATCATAAAGTAATAGAGAAAAACTAAGATAAAGCATCTTATGCCAAAGATTAAATCAAGTAGCAAGTAACATAAAAAGGTAACCAACAAATCTAAAAAAAGCTATGCACCAACAGGAAATAACCACATACCCTTCCAATTTCAAAACGACTAAATGGAACAGCATGTGCATCACTTGGGATTTATGGAGATAGAAAGACAACTTCTGCTGACCTAATCCCGAAGTACAAAAAAATAAATTCTGAAACACTGCTCCTTATGGTGCAGGGGCCAATCCTACTTAAGTACAGAGGACACAGTAAATTTGAATGTAGAACAAGCCTTTGGACTTACTGATAGCAGGTCAATGCCTTCAGGATCCAGCGTTGGGACAGCGCGGGCCAAATTCTGGGGCTTCCACTGTGGAAACTCATGCCAATCCCTCAATCCACTCACTCCAGGCCACTGCTCCTCATTAGGAGTTCCCAACAACCTATTCACAGAAGATATGTTGGTAAGTCCATATTAGTGAAATATAAACTTATGGAAGAAAAACATACTCGGGTAAAATGTAATAAGTGAGCACTACTACCAAATTCTTAAAACAATCAGAAGTAATGTGGTCATGTGAGTAGTGTCTAAAAATGCAGTTTAAAAGAGAACAAAAACTCATGAAATCCAACAATTTTGGCAGAAAATGCTAATTTCCAGCATCCCTTCAACTGGATAAGAGAACTATAAAGTAAGGAATCGCCAGTCACTAATAACACATCTGCAAGCAGGAGGGGACAAGACCTGAAAATGTGAAGCAACTGTTGCAACTCCGAATCCCCAGGAAAAAGAGCCTGCCTTCTGACCATTTCAGCTGCATTGAAAATTCATAAACTTCTGGGAGAATTTGACCATAGGTGACAAGTACTTAAACAATCTCGTAGCCTAAGATGTATAGTTAGCTGTAAATTCAGAGAATATGAGGACAATACGGAAAATCAGTTCTCTTTCTGTCAACCTTCTTTGACTAAAGAATATTAGGAAGAATTGATTTCTGCACCTAACTAAAATCTCTGTACAAGTATATGCACAATGCATTCCTATGACCATGCATTTCTGCTCTACATAATGTATGAACATATCAGTACCGTTTTTCAGAACAATGAGAAGGCGCTTGTGAAAAAACTAAAAATACAAACAGGCGTACCAAAGATGCATCCAACAGACCACATATCCACACCAGTAGAGTAATGAGTTGCTCCAAGCAAAACCTCCGGTGCTCTATACCAGAGTGTCACGATCTACATAGATAGAGAACATGAGAGGAGACGCTCATAAACTGATCAAAATGTGGTAAACAGTGTATATGACCATCCAGCTGCCAGATGAGAAACGGTACCTCATGGGTGTAGCTTTTCAGTGGCACGGTAAAAGCTCTACCCAGCCCAAGATCTGCAATCTTCAAAATCCCCTTCTCCTTGTCAACCAACAGGTTCTGTGGCTTTAAATCCCTACAAAATTGAGCACGAATCACATCAGCTACGATGGCTAACGCACTTTTATGTTTCGTCTGATATGCGCAGCAACATAAATCAGAGAAGGGGAAATCCAACCGGTGAAGAACGCCATGGCCATGGCAGTGTGCAACTCCTTTGCATAACTGAAACAAGAAATTCTAGAAGCAAGGAAAGAAAGTAGATCAGTGCGAGTACTGAAATGTACGATTTTTTTAACATGTAAAAATGATCGAACAGAAGTAGACGGCGGCGGAAGCGCGTCGTTAGTAATCGAGAAGGGGGTTACCTTGACGAGGTCGGTGGGGAGCGGCCTGGCGCTGGCCCCCCTGCGGTACACGTCGAGGAACTTCTTGAGGTCGGTGTCGAGGAACTCGAAGACGAGGTAGAGGACGGGCTTGCCGTTCTTGGTGGCCTGCTCGACGGCGAGGAGGCGGACGACGTAGAGGGAGTGGGAGAGGAGGTTGAGGAGGGAGATCTCGCGGAGGGCGGTGGGCGGGATGCCCTCCTCGTCCATCTCGAGCCGGGTCTTCTTGAGCGCCACCAGCTGGCCCGTCGCCTTGTCCTGCGCCTTGTACACCTTGCCGTAGGTGCCCTCCCCGACCTTCTCCAGCTTCTCGTACTTGTCCACGATGTCCATCGCCGGATCGGACCTGGTGCTCCTCCTCGACGCCGCAAAGCCGCAAAGGTGGAGGTGAAACCCTAGTCCAGTGAGGAGGGGAGCGGTGCGGTGGTTGGGGGATTTCCTTTTTGAAATCGGGGAGAGTGGGAACTGGGAAGAAGAAGGGAAGCGGAGCGGCCGCGTGGACGGAAAAAAGAGAGAGATAGAGAGAGAGATGGGCCGCGAGCCCGTGGGCAACGTAACGGTCGAGAGGGCAACGCGTGGGCCCACTTCCATAGAGCGGTGCAGCGGGCCAAAGCCCATTCATTCTTCGCAACGGTTTGCGATGACAAACAGGGTGAGTATTTCATTACACACAGAGACTTCTCGCAATGACAAACAGCACTGAGTTCTTACAAATGACGAACGACGTGCAATCCTCCGACAGTCAGGCACACACTCATTATACAGTTCACACTACTCCATCCGTTTTGAATTATTTAACGTTGAAGTAACTAACATGAAATAATTCGAAACGGAGTGAGTATAACGAAATCTGAATCACGAAGCAACAATGGCCTCATTTGTCAGAACTCGGAACTTATAAACGCAAGGCAACTGGAGATAGCTTATTCACACAGGAGGAGGATATGTCATAAACCATACGGGAAAATCAGCACACCGGTGCTACAATTGTACTACCTCACACACTTCTTGGCTACTGAATCCTGTAACCTTAAACTCCAGCAACAGAAGAAGAAAAAAATTAGAAACTGAAATAGAACAAAAAGCTTCAGAGCATGAAGCGTCGTCCATCAACCCCCTACGAGACCGAGACCGAGCTCTCGAACGCAGAGCCCATGTGGCTGATGACGAACCCGTATATCTTGCGCTTCAAGCACTCGATCCTCTCCTTGGTCGTCCTGTCCTCTGCAACCTTCCCGACTCGATCCAGCCAGTCACTGATCTTCTTGAACTGAGACAGGACCATCGTTATGTGGCCGCTGTGCTTCGCGACGTTCTGATCTTCAAACAAGTGGAACCCCACGTCCAGTGCCTCGTTTACAAAGTTCAGGAACCACGTATGCATCTCGCGCCACAAGGTCTTGGCAAGTTCGACGACTGTCCCGTTCATGCCCTCAGCGGTACTCCAGGCGCAGGGCACTGGAGTGCTGCTCGGTGACGCCTTAGACTGGACCTTTGCTGATGCTCCAGCTGACTGCTTCTTGGGCAGGCTTGTTCTTGATGGTCCCACCACTGGAGGAGTCTTGGGCTTATTGGTGCTCTTCGACCGAGGGATGGATTCAGTGGCACCGTTCAGCAGCTTGAGGACTTCGAGATCAGTGGCTAATGCAACGTCAACCCATCGAGTAGTTGATTTCTCCAAGGTTGCCTCGTCTTCTTCACTGGCTACTACAGATTCAGCAATGTTCTTCCACTTGAGTGTATCTTCATAAACAGCAAGGAAAAGATCGATTGTTGGGAGTGGATTGGAGGTCTTTGACGAGGAGCAAATTTCCGAGAACTTGCTGTTTACAGCAATAAACACAAGCTAAATCACTTTCTGCTGAATCAAATACACCGGTAAAGTTTTCAGATGGAGAAGAAGGATTGTTCTAAATACCTTAGATTTCTGATAACTGATTCAGTGATCAATGCCTCTTGCAGAGCGCTAGCTGCGGCAGTTGCTGCGGCATTTCTCCGTTCAATAGCTTCCTGTAAATTCAGTAGAGATATTAAGTTATGCACTCAAGAATGGAAGATCAGTGCATGGAGATTGTTAGCCGAGAAACCGAGTGCTGCTTACCTTTCCAATATTTGAAAGTTTATCAGGAATTGCATCCAATGGAATGCTACCATCAGTCCATTTAGGATCATGAAGCATAATTTTCGGAGCCATGCTTTTCATCTTTATTGGGTTAGAGTCTATCTTCTTGCGTGGCTTTGGTTTCTCATCGACTGATGAATCATCATTACTGGATAGTTCTGTTGTCGCGTCACTAAGTCGCCTTGACATTGCTTCCTGCAGTTACACCCAAGTCAACTGTCAACATATTGCCCTTGGTGCTAAAAAATGTTTGACAGGGTGCTACCCTAAGATGAAGAAAGAGCAATCGCAACATAAACGCGTGCAAAAACCATGGCAAAACAGCAACCTGTCTATTTTTCTTGTTCCCAGTCATGCGTATCAATCAGAAACACTCTATACTTTGCTACTTCTCCCACATTTTTACAAACAGATGAAATGAACATATCAAAACTAAGTTAACAACCCCAATCTAGCACTGTCAGGATTACAAGATATACTGCAATTGAAATTGCAATGACATTTGCTAATAAAATGCTTCTACTTTATGTATCCATCTGTCTAGAATTACCAGTGGGATGAAAATGATCAATTCCTAGTAATACATTCTACATATATGTGCGGACAGTAGAATAAAACGTTGAAAATACTCTATGTTTCAATTGTAGTGCAACGTAACAAGATACCTGCGTCCTGAGAATGGTGTCCTTGTCAACCTTGGCCCTGGATTTCATCACCGAACCCGCCGCGGCAGCTGCAAGGACCATTGTTGGATCGTCCCAGCTCTTCCTCCCAGGCTTGACAGCCGACCCACTCCCCAAATCCGTCATCTTGGAGATCCCTGCCACCAACACCCCGGGCTTCTTCTTGTTGGTCCCTTCCCCGGACAGTCGCCGCGAACTAGGTGACAGGGACACCCGCCGCCCCCCGACCGCCGGAGACGGCCCTCCCCTTCTCCCTGCAGACGGTGAGGGCTGGCGGTACCTTGACGGCACGACAATCGCCGGCTCCCTTGCCGCCCGACGGTTCTCCTCCTTGGCCGCAACGAGGCTGGGCACCACGCATTTGGACGGCGCCGGCGACGTCGCCCTGGGTGTTCCCCTTACCGCGGGCGAGGACGCCCGAGAGGTGGCCCTGTTCACCGACGGAGACGACGCCCGTGAGCCGCCTTTGACGGCGGGCGACGGGTCTCGCTGCTTGGACGGCGCGGGGGAGGAGAACCGCCGCTTGACCGCCGGAGCGGCAGGAGCGCCCTGTGGCGGCGGCGCGGCGTCGGTGACGACGTTCTTGGGCGCAAGGACCGTCCTTTTGACGGCGCCGCCGTCGCTGGCGCTGGATCCAGACGACGGCATGAGCGGCGGCGCGGCGTCGGACGGGGACGCGGCGGGCTGGATGACGTAGCCGCGGGAGCAGGCCGCGGCGCGGGCGACGAGGGGCTCGGGGTCGCCGACGCAGGGGAGCGGGCGGGAGGACGGCACGGGGCGGAGCCCGACGGCGCGGGGGACGGGGCGGGCGAAGCGGAGGCGGTCGAGGTGGACGAGGTGCCCGACGAGCTGCGGGCGCGCGGAGAGGAGGTCGTCGGCGTCGGCGCGCGGGAGCTGGACGTAGGTGGAGTGGAGGCCGTCGGAGAGGTTGAGGAGGAAGCCGTTGGCGGGGGAGAGGAGGGAGTCGGCGGTGGAGGCGGTGAGGGCCGGGACGACGGCGGTGACCTGGAGCACCGGGGAGCGGTGGTCGCCGGCGACGCGCTCGTCGGTGTGCATCGCCTGGAGCAGCTTGAGCAGCATCCCCGGCGTCAACGTCGCCATGGCCGCCGCGGATCGGAGGGGACGGGGAGGGGAGGGAAGGAATCGGGATTTGTGGGAAGGATGGACGATTTCGTGGAGCGAGATTTCGGGGGGGTCTCGTGAAGAGAGAGAAGGATTGGAGAGACGTTGGATGAGAGGAGCGTGGCTGGGTTTCGAATTTCAAACGGCCGGCGCGTAACTCCCGAATCACGGACAGGTGGGCCCCACCTTGAGTAGAGGAGAGGGGGATCCGTGGGCCATGAAGTGGGCCAAATGTCTGATGGGCTCCAACGTTGTCTTTTTATATAGGTTCTTTACCAGCCCAGCCCAGCCCGCTTCGGGATGAGTTTCTCCGTCCTCCGCCCGCGTGCCTTGCTCACTCCGCCGCCTCGCTTCCTCCTCCTCGCCCGCCTGCCGCCGCCGCGCTCCTCCTGCTCCTCCTCCTCTTCTCCCGTCCCGCCGCCTCCGCATCCGAAGATGGAGGCTTCCTACACCTTTGGCCGCTACAAGATCGACCCCAGGGAGGTCTTCCACGCCACGCCCCTCTCCTACGCCATGGTCAACCTGCGCCCTCTCCTCCCGGGTAGGTAGTCATTCCCACCGCCCCACTGTTCCCCTCTCCGCTTCGCCTGTCGTGTTCTCCACTTGATTGACTGCGGTAGGGTAGCCGCGCCAGTCGCGACCTCTGTACTGCCACCGTTTATTAGTTTGGGAGTCGCAAGCACTGTAGTGATCGCGACAGTTGAAAAAAAGAACAGAGAGAGAAGAAGATCGAAGCTTGCACTTGGACATGTGGGTTCTGAAAGCTAGAGTAATCAATCAGACTGCCAGTCCCCAAATGCCGTCTTTCGAAGAAGAAAATAAAAGAGAGAAGAGATCCCAAATGCTAAGAAACTTGCAAGCTGAAGACTTTGCTCCCTTTCTACAGATTTCGATGTCGCACAGGGACCAGTGTCCCAGCTCGCACCAGTAGGACTTTTTCCATTAGTATGCGTTATGTGCGATGCCTTCAGTGTGGCAGGGTAATCTCCCAGCCAGTCTCAGGACCGTTGAGTCTAATCCCTGCTAGGCAAGCCCTGATGATTATTACACTCTGGATTCTTCTTTCCAGATGAGACAGAGTTTACTGAAACTTGACAGTATTGCATTGGGTTTTTTTTCTTTCGTTCTAAGAGTTTGTGTTCTGATGCCTTTTTATAACCTTCTCAAACTTCTTCTGTGCAGGTCATATCCTTTTGTCTCAGCACAGCTGCTGCTTTACTTTCTGGAGGCCACCGTTTAGGGGAGATTTCCAATCGGTCGCCCGTGCTGCTGCTTTCTTGTTGTAGTATTGATTGAATTCTCTGTTTTCTGCATTGGTTAAAGTTCATGAAGAGCAGTTGAATAAATACAAAACAACCAAAGCAGAGGAACTTTCTGTTAAGACGTTGCATTGCTTCTCTTTTCTTTTTGACGCCTGAACATCAAGTCTGTCAACAGGATCTTGTCAGATCTGCGCATTCATTTAATGGGACTGATTGTGTTCATTTTAAGGAGATGTTCCAAACCAAATGTCTTTTTTATAGGTTAGACATCTATCTAGAGTTGACTTTCAATTTGCTATCATATAGAGAAAGAGATTACGGACATCAATTTTCCCTTGACAATACACACATATTCTTGTTTGCCCCAAGCGCGAAGTGAAACGATTTGCTGACCTAAGTTCTGATGAGACTAGCGACTTGTGGATTACTGCAAAGGAGGTTGGTACACGGCTTGAGCAGTACCATAAAGCATCTTCACTTACATTTGCTATTCAGGTGAGGTCTATACATACATCTATTACTTTTATGGGGGAGCCAATCCTTTCAGTATTTAATACCAAATTTAAACCGCATAAATGTGGCATCTATAAGGATTTGCTCCTGGGGTGTAAGTAGGATTCTGATAGTGGAGAACATCATTAACACGGTGCTTCCTTGCAAACACATTTTAGTACATTTACTCCACTTGTTCTTTTTTACAAATTTTATTTCATGTTCTATTCCATGAAAGATGAATATTACACTACACCCTTTTTTTGACATTGATGCTAATATCAGGATGGTCCTCAAGCTGGTCAAACAGTCCCACATGTTCACATTCACGTCATCCCAAGGAGGGCAGGGGATTTTGAGAAGAACGACGAAATATATGATGCGGTTCGTTGCATGATTTTCCTCAACCTATCTGTACTGTGTTGGACATGTTGCCAAATAAAGCTTACCCTTTTCTTTTCTGATAGATCGATGCAAAAGAGAAAGAGTTGAAGGAGAAGCTTGATCTGGACATAGAGAGGAAAGATAGAACCATGGAAGAAATGGCTCATGAGGCCAGTGAGTACCGTGCTCTTTTCTCCTAGAAGTACATGTACTGTAGTTGTATGCAGTCTCTGCATTGAGCTGGCTGTTTTCCAGAAACAAGCTCTGTTACCATTCTAGCTATTAAGTTGTTGAATTATATATTTATATGGTGTTGTCCAGTGATCCAAACTGGTATGGTGGTCTGTTATGTGCTACCGGGAAATAGTTATCTGTTCCAAGGAATATATCCTTAATAGCTGTTGTGGTTCGGGAAGGAGGCATAGGTGTTTGTGAAATGGATCGATGATGGATGGAAAACACACACGTGTGCCGGGACAAGGGAAGAGGGATCAGGATCGGCGCCTCTGAAACTGAAACAAGCCTGCAGTAGTGGCTTTCTTCAGAGTTCATTTTCACGGTGGCGGCGTATATGTGGTCACAGATGGTCGCTGATGAATCCATCCGGTCGTGGTTTTCGGGCAACTCCATGCATGCTCGTGACACGATGACCACGAGAACAGACCGTGCTCGCCGTCGACAATGGCAGTTACTGGGATGACCAGAGCTCGCCGTCGAAGAAGATAGTGTAAGCGAGAAGAATGGCTCAAGTACTAGTACGTATCAGGTAGCATCCGATTCATTTTCACGGGACGTCCAGTCCAAATCGTGACCGTCACTTGCAGCACGAAGGAAGGATCGACTAGCTAGGAGGAGCACATGAACGGCGTGTACGGCTTGTGGCAGATCCGGTCCATGACGACGACGAAAGCCATGACCATCGCGCAGTCGTCGTCGGGCCGCGGGGCGACGGTGAGGCTGAACACGTCGTCGCCGAGCGTGCCCCCCGCGGCCCCGGCCTTGTTCTTCCTGGTGATCCGCGCCACCTCCTCGCCGTCGCCGCTCCTGATGATCTTGCAGCTCCTCCTCCGGAAGCTGCCCTGCACGCGGAAGCTCGGAACCGTCTGCTGCTGCTGCTGCTGGTGGTGCTGGGAGCACACGTGCACTTCCGCCTCGTCGCCGCCGCTCGGTGCCACCAGCGAGCACCTCCTCATCGAGAAGAGACGCTGCTGCTGCTGCTGCTGCCGCCGTCGTCCGTGCCTGTCGGAGCTCCACCGCTCGCCCCCGCCGCCGGCTTCTCCCGGTGGAGAAGATGCTCTGTAACAGTCCCATTGGTCGCGCATGCTTAGGATCTGCAGTCACATACAGGCAGCATGCAGCAGGCCAAGGTAAACATTGTTAATAATGTGATAATGTCAAATACGGCTATTAGTTGTAAAAGTTGCTTTGTTGCTCGGTCAAAACCGGCGGCATGCATGCCGAGAAAACCTAATCCAACCCTAGCTAGCTATAGCTGCTTTAGTTTGTTTGGATCGTCTTAGTAGTAGTAAGTAAGTGATTAATTAAGCATGGATCCGTAATTAACGCATGACTGATCTCAGAGTAATTAACAAGTACTGACGTGTGGGCGGAGGGCGAGGAGCGGCGCGCCGTGTCCGTCCATGAGCAGCAGCTCCCCGGCGAAGAGCTTCCGCCTGCGGGCGTAGTTGTCGACGCGGAACGCCAGGCCGCCGTGCGCGTCGTAGACGGAGAAGCCGTCGGTGCCGTGGAAGCCCATGCTGGACCTCTTCCACACCGTGTAACGCACCGCTGCCTCCGCCGGCTGGTGCTGGTCCGCCGCGGCGCAAGGACGACGACAGCTGGTGGTGGTGGCAGCTGGCCGGGAGGAGCCGCCGCCGTCGCCGACGTGGTGGTGGTGGTGGTGGATGCGGTCGGAAGGGTGCACCCGCCGCGTGGTGTTGTTGGGGCAGCTGGATCGCGGAGGCGCTGGTGGTGGTGGGTGCATCCTAGCTTGTTCTTACCCCCGGCCCGGCCGGCCCCTTGTCGTTGGTCTTGTATTATGTCGTCGTTGATTGACGAACAGATTAAAGCCAAGGCTGTACGTGCTGCTGCTGTTCGTTATATATATATATATATATAGATCTAGCAGCTAGTTCTAATGTCCAATCCGGCGGCTCATACATACATACATCGGTGGCGCCGCATGCATGGTCGATCGATGACCAGCTGTTGTGATCGTTGTGGCTGCTGCTGCTGAGTGTGCCGCGCGCGTTTTGCATGCGTGGCATATCCCACCTTCGTACGTACGTTCGCACGCGAGCTAGCTAGGTGATGAAGAACCGGCCGGCCCGTTTTTTTACGTCCAAGAAGAGAAGACACACAGCTGCGCTGGCAGCACACCAGCTCTTGGTACCATGCGTGCACGGTACGTTCATACTGTGTATTCCATCGATCGGCATGCAGTTTTTATCTAGTTCTAAAGCAGCGTCATGTCGATCTTAATTTATTACTCCTCCAACCACGCTGACGATAATCAGTATATATGTAGTAGTAGTAGTAGTACTGATTATCAGTGTGGTCTAGCTAGCTGCAAGACTACTGCAATCAGTGATGTCCCCGGCCCGGCCCTAGCTCCCCCCAAACAAAAAACAAAACAAGAATTCAATCAGACGCAACAAGCGAGTTTTCGGTCGGTCTGCGTCATGCATGCTACTACTATATGTATGTACTCCTGCATGGCGGCCTGGTGGTTGTTACAGTGCGCGCGCGTGTGAGGGACGATCGATGTGGCATCCACTAACTGCTACGTACGGCCGGAGATCGATCGAGCTAGCTAGCACACGTCGTCCTCGTCGTCGTCGTATGAATGTGTCGACAAAGCAAGAGAGACCACTATACACTACCTGCTTCAGGTACGTTTCATATTCCTCGAATGGAATCTTCCTTGCTCTTTTCAATAAGATGCATTTTAATTTGTAGTGGCAGCATGCGTTTTTAATTTTTTCGGGAGCAGAGAGCCATGCATGCATGGACCCGTGATCGAAGAGCATATAACAGTGCAGCATGACGACGGAATCATCTCGTGAACCCTGCAGTGTCGTCGCAGAGTGGGGTTCGTTATTTCAGCTTAATTGCGACTCTGCTAGTGAGAACATGCATAGCGTTTGCGAGTTGAGGTTTTTGATTAATTAAACTGTGGGTCGTACGTAGGCGCAGAGCTAGCTCCTTTTTAAAAAACTTGCAAAAGTTGGGTGTACGTAGTACTACTACTCTCTGTTTCTGCCTGCTCAGAAAATTAATTAAAGACGTACCCAGAATGTTTTGTTCTAAAAATAACTTGCAAGTTGGGTGTTCTACACCGTATCATCCCGGCTCTTAATTAGTACTCCATCCGTTTCAAAATATTTGACGCTGGTTAGTTCAATTTTATACTAACGGGTGTCAAATAATTCAAAACGGAGGGAGTATACAGCTAATAAAGGGTCGATGTGCCGTCGCATGGGCTGTTCCAATTTGAAACATGGTACGCGTGGTTTATAATGGGCTGGTGATATACTGTTTGCTTGCCGCCGGCTGGGCCATTAACTGCTCATTTGCCATGAGATTAACACACGGACGGCTTCATGAGATGTCGTATAGCCGGCCTCAGCTAGATTCAATGAAACGCGAAACCACCACACCCACCCACCCACATGCATGCATGCATGCACTTGAGGTTCAGCTGGTTTGTCTGGCCTGTCGACTCGTCGTCAGAGAGATGCCTTTTCCGGCCGGTCGGCCGGACGATCGATCGATGAGCTGCATGTCCGAGTCCGATGTACACACGAGCACGGAGCAGAGCATCTCGTGTAGGAGAGCACGGATCGTCGGACGTCGTCGGTGTGCCTTGCTGCATGGTGACCGTGGCGCGTACGGCTGTCAAAGTGTCATATATGTGGATCATGTGCGTACGGCTGTCAAAGTGTCAATCCTCAGAGAGTACAAAACTCAAGGTGATGATGCTCCAATGATAGAACAGTAGTTCTAGCTAGCTAGCAATCTCACAGCAGCGACGACGATCGATGGCATCAAAGGACAAAGGATGACTACTGATCCGTTCATCGATCAGACAGTCTCTCGGTTGCTCGAGACGAGACGAGACGAGAGGAGGAGGAGGTGGGGTGACACCATCGTTCAGGACGGCGGCGGCGGCTGGGTGCAGTTGTTGCCGGCGCCGCAGCCGCAGGCGCGGGGCGTGAAGGCGCAGACGCCGAAGGGCTTGCCCGGGACGTCGCAGTCGATGGCGTAGCAGCAGCTGGTGTCCACGCACGCGCTCGCGTCCGACGCCGCGCAGCACCGGCACCCGTCGCACACCTCCAACGGCTCGTACGGCGCCTCCGACGCGGCCGGCAGCGCCGCCGCCCGCCACCGCCGGTACACCACGCCCCGCGCCGGGACGACGTAGCGCTCCCCCTCCTCCTGCCCCTCCTCCTTGCTGCTGATGCTGCTGCTGGCTCCTGCGCGCTTAATTGTTACTAATTTACTGACTTTGCTTGGTGAATCGATCGACAAGAACACGATCCGATCCGATCCGATCCGATCCGATCCGGCCCTTAATTCATCGACGGCCACGTACCTTGAGCTTGTAGGCAGCTGGTGGAGAGGAGAGCAAGCGACGATACGAGGAGGAGGAGGAGGAGGAGGAGGAAGCAGGTCGTGGAGGCAGGGCGGCTACCCATGGCTGCTAGCTGACGACGACCTTGGTTTGGTGGGGGATGGAAAGGGGAGAGGAACAATTAAGGCGGGGAACTGGAACGTTCGGATGACCCGAATAAAAGATGTCAGATTGATCGCGAAACCTACCTAAAAGATCATACATAATAGTAATCACAGCTCGATATTGGCATGCTTGCTGAAGTTTATCGTCCTGTCACTGTCAGGCGCAGCCGGGCCGGGCCGACGATTGTTAGCTAGAAGTGTCACCCGTGGTGGTGTGATGGGACCAAAGACCGTCCTAGTGCTGCATCACGATCGTCACGCCTTTACAGTCAGCAACTCGGTGTCACTAGCGCCACTAGGAGGTGGATCATACGTACTCATGAAGACGAACGAACGATGGCACCCACACCATCCATGGTTTATATATTCAGACGTACTGACTGGACTGGGCTGGGCTTGTAAATGTTCTAGGCTGAGCAGTTGTGCTTACAGTAGGTCTGACTGGTTATGGACCTTGGAACTGCAGGCCCTTTTAGAATCCTAGCAGACTCTTTGTTTTCTTTTTTAGTCTAACAGGCCGGAACCCGTTGGCTAACCAACAACAACAACAATGCATGCAGAGAGAGGCTAGTCCGGCCTAGAGTCAGAAGGCATATTCAAGACTGTCCAATCCGACTGAAGCTAAACAGCATGCACGCGTAGCTGCTGCTCAGTAGCTCTAAACGAGAGGACAAGTACAAACAAATGCAAAAGAGGAGTAAAATCTGGAGGGAGACAGACAGACCACAGACAGGCATGCTCCATGGCCATGCACATGGGGCAGTTGCGCAGGATCTGATACTCTCGCCCGAGCAAGTATACTCCCAAGGAGAAAGAGAGAGAGAGCGGTTACGTTGGGAGGGAGGTGCAAGGGGACAAGGGGAACACGATGCATGGACGCGCAACCACTGCGCGCTGCTTACTCCACCTGCACTCGTCGATCGAGGCGGCGGCACTGGCACAGCAACGACGACCCGTGACCTGCCTCGGAAGTCGTATCTCGTACGTATGCGTGCATGCGGCTGGTCGAGTAGCGTCCATATGCATCTGTTCTTCATGCATGGACCAAGTAAGTAGAGAATACTACTGTACACGCCATGTGATGTGAACTGCTAGCTGCTAGCTTGTTGCACCATGCGTGTTTGTAAGCAGTACGTAGTTTGCCCTAAAATTAGATCGATCGAGTCGCGCGCATTCGTTCTGGTGGAAAAGGCCGGGATCGAGGTCAATATATAATATGGTCATGATGCGGGCAATCTTCGTTCTCAGACAGAGGTGCACAGCGCGCGCAGGCAAAGCTGTGTAGAGGAGGCTTGAAGTGACGCCCTGTCTGTCTGTCGGTCTGTCTGTCGACCTCGATCTGGCGTGAAAGAAGACTGGTGGCGTGTTTGTGTCCATGTGTCACGGCTCGCACAGTAGTAGTAGTAGTAGTAGTAGATCATAGGACTACCGGGTGCATGCAGCAGATCGCGTTTCTCGATCGTTCCCAGGAAGCTAGCACATGCGTCCCGATCGAATGGTTTCCAAGCTAGGACAGGCCGGCAGATCCGGACAGGAAGGAGGAAGACAGAGATCGAAGCCCATCGATTGAATCAAGCTAGTACACCATATGGGTCGTCGTCGTCGTCCTGCTCCCTGCGCGTGGCCGAGCTCGGCGTCCTCGCATGCATGGCCGGCCGCCTTGTAAATGCAGCGCGTGCGTTCAAACAAGCATTCTGGATCTGCCCATCGTTCTGTGGCTCAACGCAGACGTACGACATGGATCGTCGATCGTTTCAGATGTACAGGGAGATATACTGTAGTGGATTTTGATCGATCACCCTCTCGTCTCGATCCGTCGGTCGAGATAATATACAGTACGTTCCAGACATGAAGGTTCAGCTTTATAGTAGCAAATATATATAGTCGTGATTGTACAGTCCCAACAAGGTTCAGTTTAATTTTACTGCTTGTCTCGCCGAAATAATCGGCATTCTGTCCGAGCTAGATCAGGGTGTAATAATCGAGATCGACATGCGTGTCCTCACCTCTTCCACACCCGGCGTCGTCCGTCGACCGAGTCTAGCTAGACTGACGAGATCCACTTATTCATCAGCATGCATGCATGTACGCAAGTGATGTCCATGTCGACTGGGTGTCTCCTCTAGCTTGTCGCCAAGTACTATGCAGATAATATAGATATCCCTGTTCAGCTGCTGCTGCTCTCCCCCCTTAGGTAGCTAGCCAGCTAGCTTTGTCGATCGTCTCCTTAGTGTTTCACTTTTTTTCTTTCTCGCTAGCTATCACTGTTGTGTCAAATATTCTTGGATTATGTTTTTTCTGATAAGGATGAATTTTATTAAATTCCAAGACAATTATAAAGAGATTCGATATATATATAACCATTTTGAAAACATAGCTAACCTCTGTAATTACTTCCTCTGTTCTGAAATAAGTGATGTTTAGGACAGAAAATCTACTGTTCTTAATTCAATGACGTATAGGACAATAAATCTAGTTCAAATCGAACTAAATTTGCTGTCATAAACGCCATTTATTTCAGAATGTACGGAGAGAGTATATGCTACTAGTAGCAGAGCGTAGAAAGAAATCATTCCTCGGGTATGTACACAGGGAAACACAAGGTTTCAAAGAGGAAAAAGAGAGAAGATGAGCAGGGCGTCCTGTAGCTGTAGAGGGCTTCTTTCTGGAGCTGCCGAGCTGGAGCATGGGGGCGACGCGCGCGGACCACCCTACCTACCTACAGTAGTAGTACGTGAAGTGGACGATGGCCGGCGGCTACACTACACGACGACACGTAACATTCGCGCTTTGCCACGCTGGACACGGAACGGCTATATATGCATGTGCCTCGTCAGCGCCAATTCAAGCCAGCAGCAGCCTTGCAGGGCATGAGGCGTCGCGCGCGTGCAGTATAGTAGTAGCCTATAGCTTCAGTGACCCCGGCCGGCCCCCAGAGCCACGCACTGCCGGCCGGCCATCGCCATGCATGCCATATGTGCAGCATGCAGTGCAGCTAGCTACCTAGGCTGCCTGCAGTCGCTGGATTATTCATCGATCCTCACACTACACTACAACTACAGACGCATGCATCTTGTTGTTGCTGCTGTCATGCAGATGCAGTACTACGTGCAGAGAACGGACGGACGGACGGACGGACGCCAAGATGCATGCCGGCGTATTATCGGCGTACGTCGAGAGCTCGATCGATCGATCGGGAGGACACGCACGCACGCGCGCGTGCACGCATGGCAACAGAGCTGCATGCAGATGGGAGATCGATGCCCGTGATCGATCGATCGCCTTGTTGTTCGCCGTAGCATATGATTCGCTGCACCAGCAGTACTAGTACTGACCATACATACTGATTGCTGCATGCATCTCTTTTGCCATTCCACTCCTCTTCGTCCTATCCTAGCCTAGCTCGCAGTATTTTTACTGGTACGGTGCTTACGACGACGACCGAGTGTATCCGCCACTCATTTCCTAGCTATCCGCCACCAGCTGAATCGAAGCTCTTCAAGCTAGCTAGCTGGTCCCCGCCCCGCCCCGCGTTCTAGCTACTAATTGCCATTATCCACGCAGCTGAGTAATACTAGTACATGTGTTGTCTTAGGCAAAACTGATTTTTTTTCTCTCTCTCTCTCTCCTTCTCTCTCTCTCTCTCTTCCAGCTGAGTACTGACAAGAAAAGTGCCATGACTACTCATGGATACCCGAGCCGCTTTCCACATGCATGGCACGCTCGTGGACGCACGGATTCCCGGTTCAGTCGTCGTCGTCGTCGTCGTCGCCATCGATCGGATCCTTTCCTTCATATATGGAGTATTGTTCTTCGAGCCGTAGCTCTCGGACAACAAGTCAAACGCTAGCTAGCTCACCGAAAAGGCTACCTCAAAAAGCCGTGCGGCGTTGACGTACGTCGCTCGTTTCTTCACACACACAGCGAGAGTACCCACGAACGATCCTAGTATAGGACTAGCTAGCTAGCTAGCTAGCTCCTCGATCTACGTGCACTCATAATCATCATCTGAATACAACAACTACTACTACTCCATCGATCGACGAAGAACGAAACCGCTGGTTTTGCTATTCATATTGCACACTAACTATACTCGATCGGAAGACATGTGTAGATGCGTAGGAGTATATATATAGTTTAGTTTGTTGGAATTTGGCCTACATGAGCAACACCCCAGTTATGGGCTGAATTATTTGGGCCAAATCCATTGGTATAAAGCCAAGGTGTGGTGTGGAGAGGTGGCTGGGATGTTTAGTCCCACCTTGCCTACCTAGATGGGTGTTTCCCAATATATATAGTGGCCTTTGGAGTGTTTCTTAACATGAGAATAATGAGGAAGATAAGGCTACTGCTATGGACACACACACGCACGCGCGCGCGCGTTTCGCGATTTTACGCGTGTTTATCGCGTGACTTGTGACTTGCGACGTTGCGCGTTCGCGTCGTGACGAGTTGTGTTCAACTGAGCCTTTATTTTCTGCCACTTATATAATTTGAAATATCTCATCACACCTAGACTGCCAGGTCAACTTGAGGAGTAATTGTGGCATAACTGCAGACACACGTTTAATGTGTATAATGACGCGTAAATGCAGACACACATTTAATGTGTGTAATATCGCGTAAATGCAGACACATGTTTAATGTGCGTAATGATGCATAAATGCAGGCACACGTTTAATGTGCGTAATGATGCATAAATACCGACACACGTTTAATATGTGTAATGACCATAATTGCTCCATTAGTTGCACGTTGAAGGATTTCAGTGGGCGGTTTACTGAAATTATGGCAGATCGAATTTGAGAGGGTTGCCAGCCTCGAGTATAAAAGAGACGTCCTGGGTACTGGAGAAGACACACAAACTCAACCCTCTCAGAAACTGCTCTGCGCCGCCGATTTTTTACCTGTCGTCCCTCCATTCGTCGTGCAACGGATTGAGGGAGAGCGGTGTCTCCGAACCGACGACCGGTGATCTGAAGACCTGCACGGGTGCCGGCGATCAGGTTTCTGGGAAGTGCGCTCGCACGGCCGCTCGCATCACTTCCATCGTCCTCAACATCTGCGTCATCTAATCCCCTACTTCCTTAGCGGGATTCTTTGTAAGTAATTACTCGATCCATGACTGATTCGATATTTTTGATAAGCGGTCTATTCGTATATGTCTTAATTTATTTTCGTCTAATACTAGCACTATTCATGTTGACTGCTAGTATATTTGTTTTTCTTATTTTTCTGTTCTGGTTTGTCAAATTAATTGCATGCCATGTGAATTTTCCAACAATCCAGAAACCTGATAGAATTAACATGGCTGGACTTACTGATGCGCTAAAACCTGAACGGTTTGCCGGGGGCGACAATTTTAAGAGATGGCAGACACGGGTCAAGTTCTGGCTCATGTCGATGAAGATCTGGTGGGTGATTTCCCCAGTTCTTCCTCTCACTGAGGAGCAGAACCGTGACTATGAAATGGACAATTCAACTTGTCTTGGTTGCTTGTTGTCACCTGTGTCTGATCAACTCTGTGATATTTACATGAACCATACATCGGCTAAAGAATTATGGGAGGCCCTAGACCGCAAATATGCGGAATCAGATGTTGGACGTGAATTATATGTTAATGACCAGTACCACGAATACAAGATGGTCGATGATCGATCTATCGTGGAACAGGCTCATGAGATCCAGCTTCTCGTGGGGGAACTTGCACATTTTGATACTGTCTTGCCTGACAAATTCGTGGTTGGTGGAATTATTTCCAAACTGCCTCCATCTTGGAGAAGTTTTTCCACGAGTCTTAAACACAAGAAAGAGGTTATGACTGTTGAAAGTCTGATCTCAACTCTTGATGTTGAGGAAAAGGCAAGATCCAAGGATGTGCCTCGTTCTGTTCCGCGAGAAGGAACTCCTTCTAATGCCAATGTGGTTGAAGGTAAATCGGGTAGTGGCAATAAGAACAACAAGAACTGGAAAGGAAAGGCCAAACAAAACACTAGCTTTAAGAAGAAGAAGAAAGAAGACCTCACTTGCTTTGTATGCGGCGAACTTGGCCACATAGCCAGGAAATGCCGCAATAGAAAAGGCAAGAAAGGTGGTGGTCAGAAATCTGTGAATGTCACTATTAGCGAGGCTGGAGGAACGTCTGGATCAGGGTATGTTCCAGAAGTTTTTCTAGCATGTCTTTCTACCGATTGGTGGTTAGACACAGGAGCTAATGTGCATGTGTGTTCTGACTATAATTTGTTTTCTTCTTATCAGGCTACCGACAATTGCACCGTGTTGATGGGCAATGGGTCTAGGACTGCTGTACATGGAATTGGAAGAGTCGATCTGAAGTTGACCTCCGGAAAGACTCTTTCTTTGAAGAATGTGCAGCACGTCCCTGGAATAAATAGGAACCTGATTAGTGGTTCTCTTTTATGTCGTGATGGCTATAAGTTAGTGTTTGAGTCGAACAAATTTATTGTTTCGAAATTTGGTTTATTTATCAGAAAAGGCTATGATAGCGGAGGTCTGTTCCGCCTTTCAGTTGTTGAAGATTATAATAATCTTGTGAACACAGTTGCTTGTTCTAAGTATGAATGCAATGGAAGAGAGGCTACTGTTTGGCACTCTCGGCTTTGTCACATTAATTACGATCGCATCATTAAACTGTCCAAACTTAATTTGATTCCGAAAATTCCTGTTGAAAGAAGATCTAAGTGTCATGCGTGTGTGCAAGCTAAGCAGCCACGTAAACCTTTTAAAAGCGTGGAAGAGAAGAGCTTATCACCACTAGATCTTATTCACTCAGATTTGTGTGAAATGAATGGAATTTTGACTAGAGCAGGGAAGAAATATTTTATATCTTTTATTGATGATGCTACAAGATATTGTCAACTCTATCTTATTAAAACGAAAGATGAGGCACTAGATTGTTTTAAAATCTATAAGGCTGAGGTAGAAAATCAACTAGAAAGGAAAATCAAACGAGTTAGGTCCGATAGAGGAGGGGAGTATCTTTCTAATGATTTCAGCGAATATTGTGTGGAACATGGAATTATCCATGAGACAACGGCTCCCTACTCACCCCAATCTAATGGGGTGGCTGAGCGGAAAAACCGAACACTTACGGACTTGGTTAATGCCATGCTGGACAGTTCGGGTTTATCCAACTCATGGTGGGGGGAAGCCATTTTGACCGCATGTTTTGTGCTGAATCGAGTTCCATCATCTAAGGGTGAAATAACCCCATATGAAGGATGGAAAGGAAGAAAGCCTGCTCTCGGTTTCTTACGTGCATGGGGCTGTTTGGCCAAAGTTAATGTGCCTGCGTTTAAGAAACGAAAATTGGGACCAAAAACTGTGGATTGTGTCTTTCTAGGATACGCACAACACAGTGCAGCTTATAGATTTTTAGTGATTAAATCCGAGATTCCTGATGTGCACGTTGACACCGTGACTGAATCTCGTGATGCCACATTTTTCGAGAATATTTTCCCAATGAAGGATAGAGTTGCAGGTCGTAGCGAGACATCTACTAGTTTTACTCCTGATCCTTCTCCATTATTCGTACCTTGTTCTTACACTGAAAAACCCATTGAGGATGACAGTACAAATATTGCTCCTCGAAGGAGCAAGAGACAAAGGATTGAAAAATCCTTTGGTGATGATTTTACTGTCTACCTTATTGATGATACACCCAAAACACTTTCAGAAGCGTATGCATCGCCAGATGCAGAGAGATGGAAGGAGGCAGTACATATTGAAATGGAGTCCATTTTAACAAATGGAACTTGGGAAATATGTGACTGTCCAGTTGTGTGTAAACCTGTTGGGTGTAAGTGGATATTTAAAAAGAAACTCAAACCAGATGGTACAGTCGATAAATATAAGGCTAGACTTGTAGCCAAGGGATTTACCCAAAAGGAAGGCGAGGATTTTTTCGATACTTATTCACCTGTTGCTAGGTTAACCACAATTCGTGTGCTTGTTGCACTTGCTGCGTGTAATGATCTCCTCATTCATCAAATGGATGTGAAGACGGCTTTCCTAAATGGCGAGCTCGATGAGGAGATATATATGAAGCAGCCTGATGGTTTTGTGGTGCCTGGGCAAGAGAACAAAGTGTGCAAGTTACGAAAATCCTTGTATGGCCTCAAGCAGGCACCAAAGCAGTGGCATGAGAAGTTCGATAGAACTATGATCTCAGCAGGTTTTGTGGTAAATGACGCTGACACGTGTGTGTACTATCGGTTTGGTGGGGGTAAAGGAGTAATACTATGCTTATATGTTGATGACATATTAATTTTTGGAACTAGTATCGATGTGATAAATGATGTAAAATCATTTTTGTTCCAAAACTTTGATATGAAGGATTTGGGAGAGTCTGATGTTATTCTAAACATCAAACTGATTAAGTGTGAGAATGAGATTACTTTGAAACAATCTCATTATGTGGAGAATATTCTGAGTCGATTTGGATACTCAGATTCTAAACCTTCTCCAACGCCATATGATCCTAGTCTAAAACTTCGCAAGAACAGAGGACCAGGGATTAATCAGTTGAGATATTCCCAGATTATTGGTTCTCTCATGTATCTTGCTGGTGCAACCAGACCTGACATCTCATTTCTAGTAAGCAAATTGAGCAGATTTACTTCCAATCCTGGAAGAGATCACTGGTGTGCACTAGAACGTGTAATGAGATACTTGAGAGGTACTTCAACATATGGGCTTCACTATACGGGGTACCCAGCTGTACTTGAAGGGTATAGTGATTCAAATTGGATCTCAGATGCTGATGAGATTAAGGCCACTAGTGGATACATATTCACTATTGGTGGTGCTGCAGTTTCATGGAGGTCTCGTAAGCAGACTATATTGACAAAGTCTACTATGGAGGCGGAACTTGTAGCGCTTGAGACAGCCACATGTGAGGCGGAGTGGCTGAAACAACTCTTGATGGACTTGCCTTTGGTCGATAAACCTGTGCCGGCCATTCTTTTGCATTGTGATAATCAAAGTGTCATCACAACTGTTGGCAATGCAAAAGAAAATTTAAAGTCATCAAGACATGTGAAACGGCGAATCAAATCCGTGAGACATTTGAGAAATACGGGAGAGATTGCCATTAAGTATATTAATACTAAAAGAAATCTAGCAGACCCTTTTACTAAGGGATTAGCACGTGCTGTAATTGATGAAGCATCAAGGGAAATGGGTTTGAAACCCACGTGATGTTATCATACAATAGTAACCCAAACTATTTGATCGGAGATCCCGTGAAGTAGATCTTGGGAAAAACAAGTTGTATAGATAACTAGAGAGTACTATTCGTTATTCATTTCCGTTAGAAGATGCGTACTCTCAGTACTGCATGGAAGGTTGACTTTAATGTCTTAATGTGTTCTGAGGCCTATTTTGGCAAGATACAATCCTGCAGGGTATACTTGTAAGAACACACCTATATGAGTTTGACTGTGAGGTCGCAGTCTATGAGATATGGGTAATCTCAAATAAACTCATGAACGGACACGGGAGCAAGACCGTAATGCTCCAATCATAGGCATGGCTTTAGTCGGCCTAGTATCAGCGATGCTTTCATTTAAAACTTACTTACACAAAACTAGCAATTCAAGGTTGTGTCCATTGCAAAGTTGTGATTATGTGAATCATGGAATGCTAGGTGTAGCTCAACCCGTTATGGGTCTGCACCGGAAAGCTGATATATGAAAGCGTAGAAATGTTACTTGTAGACCTTGGCTTTTGGTGGGGAATGTTGGAATTTGGCCTACATGAGCAACACCCCAGTTCTGGGCTGAATTATTTGGGCCAAATCCATTGGTATAAAGCCAAGGTGTGGTGTGGAGAGGTGGCTGGGATGTTTAGTCCCACCTTGCCTACCTAGATGGGTGTTTCCCAATATATATAGTGGCCTTTGGAGTGTTTCTTAACATGAGAATAATGAGGAAGATAAGGCTACTGCTATGGACACACACACGCACGCGCGCGCGCGTTTCGCGATTTTACGCGTGTTTATCGCGTGACTTGTGACTTGCGACGTTGCGCGTTCGCGTCGTGACGAGTTGTGTTCAACTGAGCCTTTATTTTCTGCCACTTATATAATTTGAAATATCTCATCACACCTAGACTGCCAGGTCAACTTGAGGAGTAATTGTGGCATAACTGCAGACACACGTTTAATGTGTATAATGACGCGTAAATGCAGACACACATTTAATGTGTGTAATATCGCGTAAATGCAGACACATGTTTAATGTGCGTAATGATGCATAAATGCAGGCACACGTTTAATGTGCGTAATGATGCATAAATACCGACACACGTTTAATATGTGTAATGACCATAATTGCTCCATTAGTTGCACGTTGAAGGATTTCAGTGGGCGGTTTACTGAAATTATGGCAGATCGAATTTGAGAGGGTTGCCAGCCTCGAGTATAAAAGAGACGTCCTGGGTACTGGAGAAGACACACAAACTCAACCCTCTCAGAAACTGCTCTGCGCCGCCGATTTTTTACCTGTCGTCCCTCCATTCGTCGTGCAACGGATTGAGGGAGAGCGGTGTCTCCGAACCGACGACCGGTGATCTGAAGACCTGCACGGGTGCCGGCGATCAGGTTTCTGGGAAGTGCGCTCGCACGGCCGCTCGCATCACTTCCATCGTCCTCAACATCTGCGTCATCTAATCCCCTACTTCCTTAGCGGGATTCTTTGTAAGTAATTACTCGATCCATGACTGATTCGATATTTTTGATAAGCGGTCTATTCGTATATGTCTTAATTTATTTTCGTCTAATACTAGCACTATTCATGTTGACTGCTAGTATATTTGTTTTTCTTATTTTTCTGTTCTGGTTTGTCAAATTAATTGCATGCCATGTGAATTTTCCAACAATCCAGAAACCTGATAGAATTAACATGGCTGGACTTACTGATGCGCTAAAACCTGAACGGTTTGCCGGGGGCGACAATTTTAAGAGATGGCAGACACGGGTCAAGTTCTGGCTCATGTCGATGAAGATCTGGTGGGTGATTTCCCCAGTTCTTCCTCTCACTGAGGAGCAGAACCGTGACTATGAAATGGACAATTCAACTTGTCTTGGTTGCTTGTTGTCACCTGTGTCTGATCAACTCTGTGATATTTACATGAACCATACATCGGCTAAAGAATTATGGGAGGCCCTAGACCGCAAATATGCGGAATCAGATGTTGGACGTGAATTATATGTTAATGACCAGTACCACGAATACAAGATGGTCGATGATCGATCTATCGTGGAACAGGCTCATGAGATCCAGCTTCTCGTGGGGGAACTTGCACATTTTGATACTGTCTTGCCTGACAAATTCGTGGTTGGTGGAATTATTTCCAAACTGCCTCCATCTTGGAGAAGTTTTTCCACGAGTCTTAAACACAAGAAAGAGGTTATGACTGTTGAAAGTCTGATCTCAACTCTTGATGTTGAGGAAAAGGCAAGATCCAAGGATGTGCCTCGTTCTGTTCCGCGAGAAGGAACTCCTTCTAATGCCAATGTGGTTGAAGGTAAATCGGGTAGTGGCAATAAGAACAACAAGAACTGGAAAGGAAAGGCCAAACAAAACACTAGCTTTAAGAAGAAGAAGAAAGAAGACCTCACTTGCTTTGTATGCGGCGAACTTGGCCACATAGCCAGGAAATGCCGCAATAGAAAAGGCAAGAAAGGTGGTGGTCAGAAATCTGTGAATGTCACTATTAGCGAGGCTGGAGGAACGTCTGGATCAGGGTATGTTCCAGAAGTTTTTCTAGCATGTCTTTCTACCGATTGGTGGTTAGACACAGGAGCTAATGTGCATGTGTGTTCTGACTATAATTTGTTTTCTTCTTATCAGGCTACCGACAATTGCACCGTGTTGATGGGCAATGGGTCTAGGACTGCTGTACATGGAATTGGAAGAGTCGATCTGAAGTTGACCTCCGGAAAGACTCTTTCTTTGAAGAATGTGCAGCACGTCCCTGGAATAAATAGGAACCTGATTAGTGGTTCTCTTTTATGTCGTGATGGCTATAAGTTAGTGTTTGAGTCGAACAAATTTATTGTTTCGAAATTTGGTTTATTTATCAGAAAAGGCTATGATAGCGGAGGTCTGTTCCGCCTTTCAGTTGTTGAAGATTATAATAATCTTGTGAACACAGTTGCTTGTTCTAAGTATGAATGCAATGGAAGAGAGGCTACTGTTTGGCACTCTCGGCTTTGTCACATTAATTACGATCGCATCATTAAACTGTCCAAACTTAATTTGATTCCGAAAATTCCTGTTGAAAGAAGATCTAAGTGTCATGCGTGTGTGCAAGCTAAGCAGCCACGTAAACCTTTTAAAAGCGTGGAAGAGAAGAGCTTATCACCACTAGATCTTATTCACTCAGATTTGTGTGAAATGAATGGAATTTTGACTAGAGCAGGGAAGAAATATTTTATATCTTTTATTGATGATGCTACAAGATATTGTCAACTCTATCTTATTAAAACGAAAGATGAGGCACTAGATTGTTTTAAAATCTATAAGGCTGAGGTAGAAAATCAACTAGAAAGGAAAATCAAACGAGTTAGGTCCGATAGAGGAGGGGAGTATCTTTCTAATGATTTCAGCGAATATTGTGTGGAACATGGAATTATCCATGAGACAACGGCTCCCTACTCACCCCAATCTAATGGGGTGGCTGAGCGGAAAAACCGAACACTTACGGACTTGGTTAATGCCATGCTGGACAGTTCGGGTTTATCCAACTCATGGTGGGGGGAAGCCATTTTGACCGCATGTTTTGTGCTGAATCGAGTTCCATCATCTAAGGGTGAAATAACCCCATATGAAGGATGGAAAGGAAGAAAGCCTGCTCTCGGTTTCTTACGTGCATGGGGCTGTTTGGCCAAAGTTAATGTGCCTGCGTTTAAGAAACGAAAATTGGGACCAAAAACTGTGGATTGTGTCTTTCTAGGATACGCACAACACAGTGCAGCTTATAGATTTTTAGTGATTAAATCCGAGATTCCTGATGTGCACGTTGACACCGTGACTGAATCTCGTGATGCCACATTTTTCGAGAATATTTTCCCAATGAAGGATAGAGTTGCAGGTCGTAGCGAGACATCTACTAGTTTTACTCCTGATCCTTCTCCATTATTCGTACCTTGTTCTTACACTGAAAAACCCATTGAGGATGACAGTACAAATATTGCTCCTCGAAGGAGCAAGAGACAAAGGATTGAAAAATCCTTTGGTGATGATTTTACTGTCTACCTTATTGATGATACACCCAAAACACTTTCAGAAGCGTATGCATCGCCAGATGCAGAGAGATGGAAGGAGGCAGTACATATTGAAATGGAGTCCATTTTAACAAATGGAACTTGGGAAATATGTGACTGTCCAGTTGTGTGTAAACCTGTTGGGTGTAAGTGGATATTTAAAAAGAAACTCAAACCAGATGGTACAGTCGATAAATATAAGGCTAGACTTGTAGCCAAGGGATTTACCCAAAAGGAAGGCGAGGATTTTTTCGATACTTATTCACCTGTTGCTAGGTTAACCACAATTCGTGTGCTTGTTGCACTTGCTGCGTGTAATGATCTCCTCATTCATCAAATGGATGTGAAGACGGCTTTCCTAAATGGCGAGCTCGATGAGGAGATATATATGAAGCAGCCTGATGGTTTTGTGGTGCCTGGGCAAGAGAACAAAGTGTGCAAGTTACGAAAATCCTTGTATGGCCTCAAGCAGGCACCAAAGCAGTGGCATGAGAAGTTCGATAGAACTATGATCTCAGCAGGTTTTGTGGTAAATGACGCTGACACGTGTGTGTACTATCGGTTTGGTGGGGGTAAAGGAGTAATACTATGCTTATATGTTGATGACATATTAATTTTTGGAACTAGTATCGATGTGATAAATGATGTAAAATCATTTTTGTTCCAAAACTTTGATATGAAGGATTTGGGAGAGTCTGATGTTATTCTAAACATCAAACTGATTAAGTGTGAGAATGAGATTACTTTGAAACAATCTCATTATGTGGAGAATATTCTGAGTCGATTTGGATACTCAGATTCTAAACCTTCTCCAACGCCATATGATCCTAGTCTAAAACTTCGCAAGAACAGAGGACCAGGGATTAATCAGTTGAGATATTCCCAGATTATTGGTTCTCTCATGTATCTTGCTGGTGCAACCAGACCTGACATCTCATTTCTAGTAAGCAAATTGAGCAGATTTACTTCCAATCCTGGAAGAGATCACTGGTGTGCACTAGAACGTGTAATGAGATACTTGAGAGGTACTTCAACATATGGGCTTCACTATACGGGGTACCCAGCTGTACTTGAAGGGTATAGTGATTCAAATTGGATCTCAGATGCTGATGAGATTAAGGCCACTAGTGGATACATATTCACTATTGGTGGTGCTGCAGTTTCATGGAGGTCTCGTAAGCAGACTATATTGACAAAGTCTACTATGGAGGCGGAACTTGTAGCGCTTGAGACAGCCACATGTGAGGCGGAGTGGCTGAAACAACTCTTGATGGACTTGCCTTTGGTCGATAAACCTGTGCCGGCCATTCTTTTGCATTGTGATAATCAAAGTGTCATCACAACTGTTGGCAATGCAAAAGAAAATTTAAAGTCATCAAGACATGTGAAACGGCGAATCAAATCCGTGAGACATTTGAGAAATACGGGAGAGATTGCCATTAAGTATATTAATACTAAAAGAAATCTAGCAGACCCTTTTACTAAGGGATTAGCACGTGCTGTAATTGATGAAGCATCAAGGGAAATGGGTTTGAAACCCACGTGATGTTATCATACAATAGTAACCCAAACTATTTGATCGGAGATCCCGTGAAGTAGATCTTGGGAAAAACAAGTTGTATAGATAACTAGAGAGTACTATTCGTTATTCATTTCCGTTAGAAGATGCGTACTCTCAGTACTGCATGGAAGGTTGACTTTAATGTCTTAATGTGTTCTGAGGCCTATTTTGGCAAGATACAATCCTGCAGGGTATACTTGTAAGAACACACCTATATGAGTTTGACTGTGAGGTCGCAGTCTATGAGATATGGGTAATCTCAAATAAACTCATGAACGGACACGGGAGCAAGACCGTAATGCTCCAATCATAGGCATGGCTTTAGTCGGCCTAGTATCAGCGATGCTTTCATTTAAAACTTACTTACACAAAACTAGCAATTCAAGGTTGTGTCCATTGCAAAGTTGTGATTATGTGAATCATGGAATGCTAGGTGTAGCTCAACCCGTTATGGGTCTGCACCGGAAAGCTGATATATGAAAGCGTAGAAATGTTACTTGTAGACCTTGGCTTTTGGTGGGGAATGTTGGAATTTGGCCTACATGAGCAACACCCCAGTTCTGGGCTGAATTATTTGGGCCAAATCCATTGGTATAAAGCCAAGGTGTGGTGTGGAGAGGTGGCTGGGATGTTTAGTCCCACCTTGCCTACCTAGATGGGTGTTTCCCAATATATATAGTGGCCTTTGGAGTGTTTCTTAACATGAGAATAATGAGGAAGATAAGGCTACTGCTATGGACACACACACGCACGCGCGCGCGCGTTTCGCGATTTTACGCGTGTTTATCGCGTGACTTGTGACTTGCGACGTTGCGCGTTCGCGTCGTGACGAGTTGTGTTCAACTGAGCCTTTATTTTCTGCCACTTATATAATTTGAAATATCTCATCACACCTAGACTGCCAGGTCAACTTGAGGAGTAATTGTGGCATAACTGCAGACACACGTTTAATGTGTATAATGACGCGTAAATGCAGACACACATTTAATGTGTGTAATATCGCGTAAATGCAGACACATGTTTAATGTGCGTAATGATGCATAAATGCAGGCACACGTTTAATGTGCGTAATGATGCATAAATACCGACACACGTTTAATATGTGTAATGACCATAATTGCTCCATTAGTTGCACGTTGAAGGATTTCAGTGGGCGGTTTACTGAAATTATGGCAGATCGAATTTGAGAGGGTTGCCAGCCTCGAGTATAAAAGAGACGTCCTGGGTACTGGAGAAGACACACAAACTCAACCCTCTCAGAAACTGCTCTGCGCCGCCGATTTTTTACCTGTCGTCCCTCCATTCGTCGTGCAACGGATTGAGGGAGAGCGGTGTCTCCGAACCGACGACCGGTGATCTGAAGACCTGCACGGGTGCCGGCGATCAGGTTTCTGGGAAGTGCGCTCGCACGGCCGCTCGCATCACTTCCATCGTCCTCAACATCTGCGTCATCTAATCCCCTACTTCCTTAGCGGGATTCTTTGTAAGTAATTACTCGATCCATGACTGATTCGATATTTTTGATAAGCGGTCTATTCGTATATGTCTTAATTTATTTTCGTCTAATACTAGCACTATTCATGTTGACTGCTAGTATATTTGTTTTTCTTATTTTTCTGTTCTGGTTTGTCAAATTAATTGCATGCCATGTGAATTTTCCAACATAGTTCAGATATCAGTCCTGAAAATATAATCAAGCTAGTCTCAGATGACAGTGTGGTAGTACAGCAGATCGAAGCAGATCGGGGACCGCGCCTAGTACTGTTGTTGATTTATTAGACCTCTTAATTTGGATGGATCATGGATGGGTTGGTCCCCGCCGATCGACCACGAGCACTCCTACTTACTACTACTACTGTAATTCAGATGAAAAATTGATGGACAAGGCTACAAACGAAATGAAATTCAGCTGCGAGAGCAGGGGGGAGGGAGCAGATGGAGTAATTGATGACGGGCTCTCTGCCCGGCGGCGGCGGCGCATGCAGCAGCAGCGGCAGCCCCCTAACTACTATAGGCCTGATGGTGCAAGGACCAACCAGGCGGCACGTACGCCGGCGTGGTGTGGACAAGCGTACGTGCGTGCGTGCACGAACCAAGGTCACAGAGGGGTTCACGAGATGCTCGCCGGCCGGCCGGCGCCGGGAGTCTGAGTGAACAGTACTGACTGATGGACCTCAGCCTGTCTCGCTCGTCCCGGCCCTCGATGCGCTCAGGACCTAGCTCGGCCAGTCGTCCACAGTCACAGCGACGCGTGCAGGGCAGGAGGAGGAAGCAGAAGCCCTCACAGAGCGAGGAGCTAGTCAGTCGACCGAACAGGGAGGGACCGAAGCCCCTCTTGAACTGCCGCATGGGGACGAAGCGAGAGAGGCCAGCTCGAGCAACGCGCTCGCTGCTGCACTCGCGCGCCTCCACGGCATGCATGCATCCACGAGCTAGCTAGCTAGCTAGCTAGCTAGAGCTAGCAGTGCTCTACGACTACATCGAATCGAGCAGGGGAAGGAGAGTCATGACCAGATGGAGCAGCAAGAAAAGGCGAGACCCTTTTCCGCTTGGAAACCGGGAACGAGGCCACACATGCAACAGGCAGGCAGGCAGGTCAAGCTAGCAGGACGCCACCGGAAAGCCGGGGTCCGATCCACGATGCACGATCGAGCCTGCTTATTGTAATATATATAATGTCGTTGTTCTTACATGGAGTACCACGGTAGTATAGTGTACGCAGTAGTAGTAGTAGTGTGGAGTGGTACACGTACGGCAGAGCCAGGCACATGTACAAACGTACACGCATCATCACATGCATGCATGGTCCGAGCCGATCCGATCTGATCTGATCGATGGTCCAGCACAACGAATTGAAGCCGAAAAGCTATTACGAGCAAATGGTGAAGGCCCAACGAACTGTATAGGCAGCATCTATATATCAGCATGGCAACGGGCAACGCCTGCTGCTGGTAAGTAGTAGTATAATGTTTCTATGCTCCAAAACAGCTAAAAATGTCATTTTTCTCCCCTCTCGATCTTCGTAATGAACCACACGGATGACCAAATTAAAGCTACCATATATTACCATGCCAAGCTGAAGGGACGAGAAGCTCGACCCAAGAAACAAAACGAAACAAATTAAAAGCGAATTCCAATCGCGAAATGCATGGCGACAAACAAAAGCCAGACATGGACTAAGACGTATCATCACAATGCAAACCGGTCCTCAGCTCCTCCGTGTGGCCCAATCGATTGGTCGTCTCGCTCGCTCTTTGTGCCTCTGTCCATCTGGATTGATCTCTCTCCTTCTTGATCGAAACGACGACTCGATGTGAAGAGGATCGAAGCATGCATGCGGCGGGCTTGCTTGCACAAAGCGCGACACTAGACCAGCTAAAGGACTCGATGACAACAACGCGTCACGAGCTTAATTTCGTTCGTTTTTCTCAAACATGTATAGTGCTGCTGCCAGTCAACAATTCCAATCAACAAGGGGTCATGCATGCGTTAGAAAAAGGAAGCTAGGATCGGATTTGTAGATAAGAGTAATACTGTGCCATGGAAAAAGGTAATATAAACATAAAACACTTATATACACCGTGTGGCTGTTTCTGATATC
The DNA here is from genome assembly GCA_030760725.1 of Neostapfia colusana. NCBI lineage: Eukaryota > Viridiplantae > Streptophyta > Magnoliopsida > Poales > Poaceae > Neostapfia > Neostapfia colusana. The sequence goes on along the minus strand of JASWHV010000010.1, from coordinate 151,998 downwards.
CAGATGTGAATTAGAACTAACCAGCGTCAATTATTATGAAACGGAGGGAGTACTACGCAACAAGTACTACGTAACTAAATTACATGTGAAAATGCTCGTTGATATACGTGGTCCACGCATCATAGCTTAATGGAGTGTGGCTCTAATGTTTGAGACCTTTAATGTAGAGAAGAAACGCAAAAAATAACAGGTTTGATTTCTTGTTTCTCTAGGCACATCTGATCTATATTTGGCCAAGTGTTATGCTAATGGTGAAGTGAAAAAAAAGAAAAAAAGAGGCATCTAAAAAGAGAGACTTGCCGTACAATCTTCATACTTCCTTCGTTTTGAAATATTTATTTTGAACTAAACAGCGTTAAATTATTCAAAACAGAGTGAGTATTAGGATTAACACGTTACCGAATATGTGTGGAGAAACCTAAATAAAAATAAAAGATACAGTGATTGTAGTGTAGAGATCACTGAATGTACCGTACACCTGATAGTGACAGTCCTCTCGTAAAAAAGGAAAAGAAAAAAGAAAAATACCGTAGTCTTTTTTATTTGAAACTGCAGAGTGCATGGCCAAGGGCAGGCAAATCACTGCGGCGCGTCCATAAATTGGGGCTCCTAACCTCTTGTGCTTACGCTCTTGTTGCTCTCCTCCCGGCGTCTTCCTCTTTACTCCAGCCGAGTGAGCATCACTCCCCCTCATCTACTCCACCACCACCACCGATCAGCGGCAGCAGCAGCCCAAGGTAGCAGCGACATGCTCGCGGCGTCTTCCCCTTGGCGTTTGTAGATGGGCTCCTCCTCCCTCCTCTTCTTCCCCTCGTCGTCCTCCGCCGCCCCCGCCTCCCAATCTTATTCTCCTCATGCCACCTCCTCCTCCTCCTCCTCCCATTCCTTATTGCCGCCGCTCCCCTCCTCATCCCAAGACCACCACCACCTCCTCCTCCTCCACCACCACCTAGACCGCCAGCTAGACCTCGCCGCCGCCATGGTCCGCAAGCGCCCCGCGCCCGATATGGACCTCCCGCCGCCGCGCCGCCACGTCACCGGCGACCTCTCCGACGTCACGGCCGCCGCCGCTGCGCCGTCGTCCGAGAGCGCGCAGCTCCCCGCGCTGCCCACCCAGCTCCAGCTCCAGCCCCCCGCGTTCCAGCAGCACGCGGCGGAGCTGCACGTCGCCGCCGCGCCCCCGGTGCAGGCGGCCGAGGTGACGGCGTCCACCACGGCGTGGGTGGACGGCATCATCCGCGACATCATCGGGAGCAGCGGCGCCGCGGTCTCCGTCGCGCAGCTCATCCAGAACGTCCGCGAGATCATCCACCCCTGCAACCCCGGCCTGGCCTCCCTCCTCGAGCTCCGCCTCCGCTCCCTCCTCACCGCCGAGCCCGCCCTGCCGCCGCCTCATCCCGCCGCCCTCATCCACCACGCAGCGCCTGCCGCTGCCCCGGCGGCGGCCGCGCTCCCTCCCCCTCCCCCTCCCCCTCTTCCGGACAAGCGCCGCCACGAGGTTCCGCAGTGTCAGGAGGAGCCGAACCCGCCGCCTCAGTCGCCCAAGGCCCCCACCGCGGAGGAGGCTGCCGCTGCAGCCGCGGCCGCCGCCGCCGCGGCTGCTGCGGCCGCGAAGGAGCGGAAGGAGGAGCAGCGCCGGAAGCAGCGCGACGAGGAGGGCCTCCACCTGCTGACGCTGCTGCTGCAGTGCGCCGAGTCGGTGAACGCGGACAACCTCGACGACGCGCACCAGACGCTGCTGGAGATCGCCGAGCTGGCCACGCCCTTCGGCACCTCCACGCAGCGGGTCGCCGCCTACTTCGCGGAGGCCATGTCCGCGCGCCTCGTCAGCTCCTGCCTCGGGCTGTACACGCCGCTGCCGCCGGCGTCGCCCGCCGCCGCGCGCCTCGTCAACAGCCGCGTCGCCGCGGCGTTCCAGGTGTTCAACGGCATCAGCCCGTTCGTCAAGTTCTCGCATTTCACGGCGAACCAGGCCATCCAGGAGGCGTTCGAGCGGGAGGACCGCGTCCACATCATCGACCTCGACATCATGCAGGGGCTGCAATGGCCGGGCCTGTTCCACATCCTCGCCTCCCGCCCCGGCGGCCCGCCGAGGGTCAGGCTCACCGGCCTGGGCGCGTCCATGGAGGCGCTCGAGGCCACCGGGAAGCGGCTCTCCGACTTCGCCGACACGCTGGGGCTGCCCTTCGAGTTCTGCGCCGTGGCGGAGAAGGCCGGGAACGTTGACCCGGAGAAGCTCGGCGTCACGCGGCGCGAGGCCGTCGCCGTCCACTGGCTTCACCACTCGCTCTACGACGTCACCGGCTCCGACTCCAACACGCTCTGGCTCATCCAGAGGTACTACTACTACTACTCCATTCCCACCCTGCTCCGACTGCTACGAGCTTCCATGTCAAATCTTGATGCTATCATGGCAACTTTTTAGCAACCACTTTGTGTTAAGAGCCGTAACCAATCTCAATCTGACATTGTCATCTGCACGTCAGGCATCAATCCTGGCGCAGCATCTAGTAGTACTTCATCGGTTCATTTAACAGTAAAAAAAATTGCTCCTAAAGTTGGTCATTATGACCGACTTTTTTTAGGCTAAAAAGGTTGCATCTTTTTGTGATCACACCTCTTTTCCATGGTCTCTGGTGATCCGAGAACTGGAAAAGATTTCGACTGCATTTGTTTGGTTAGTGGAGCACTAAGAGGGAGCTGAATGTTCGTATCATCATGACCAACTTTCCATGCTGCTTAAAAGGCAGCCACGACTACCTAGTTCCAAGCGCCAGAAACGGTGATAACCAAATGAAATCAGTCTCATCTTCTTCTTCTTCTTCTAAGTATCTGTCCAATAATGCACTTACTTGGGGAGCCGAGAAAAAAAAGATTCTAAATGTGAGACCGCGTGTACTGATGCTGTGTTCATGCATGGACCAATCACTACCACTGTCACTGATTGTTCAGGCTGGCCCCCAAGGTGGTGACGATGGTGGAGCAGGACCTGAGCCACTCGGGGTCGTTCCTGGCGAGGTTCGTGGAGGCCATCCACTACTACTCGGCGCTGTTCGACTCGCTGGACGCGAGCTACGGCGAGGACAGCCCGGAGCGTCACGTCGTGGAGCAGCAGCTGCTGTCGCGGGAGATCCGCAACGTGCTGGCCGTGGGCGGGCCGGCGCGGTCCGGCGACGTCAAGTTCGTCGGGAGCTGGCGGGAGAAGCTCGCGCAGTCCGGGTTCGGCGCGGCGTCGCTCGCCGGCAGCGCGGCGGCGCAGGCGTCGCTGCTGCTCGGCATGTTCCCTTCGGACGGGTACACGCTCGTCGAGGAGAACGGCGCGCTGAAGCTGGGGTGGAAGGATCTCTGCCTGCTGACCGCATCTGCCTGGCGCCCAATCCAGTCGTCATCAGGGCGTTAAGAGTGCGCGCTACTAGCTAGGTTCTTAATTACTACGTAGTTAGCTGCTCCTCTTTCCTAGCTAGTAGTACTCAGTACTGCTAGCTCTTTTGCATCTTTAGCATGCTGCTCATTAATTCCTGTCGTCGATTCTCTAAGAAACGGAGAACATTCTGCTCACTAATTGCTAGTACAAATGTTCACAGTGATAGCTGCTACCTACCTTGTAGGCCTAGTTTTATGGTACTAGCTAGCATTTGCGATCGCCGTTCCGATTCAACTTTTGTTCATGTGTTCACAGATAGTCACTGCCCGATCTCTGTCCTGTGTGTTTCTTATAGAGGGAGTATGTCTCTGTATCAGTATCAGTCGTGGCCATCTTGAATTAAACAGTCATGATCATCTTTAGTTAACAGAGTTCACCCATTCTTGGCTATATCAAGTGGATAAGCGTTGTTTACCTTTCACATCTCTTTCAGCTTTTTCCATCGGTGTGGTCATCAGCTACTAGACACTTTGACAAAATTGGGTTTCAGACACACATATTTTTTTCTTTCTCTCTCTTTTCTACATTGACCCAGAGGCGCTGAGAATTTGGGTAACCAGTTCGTTCACTGTCCCTATCAAATGAATCCCACTCCGTTTTTTTTCCAGATTTCTTTTGCTTACCGTCACTGAAAGCAGCCTGTTTATGATTCGCTTATCCAGACTGACTAGTAACGAAAGGAATCAAGAACACATTTTGCAGATAAAAGAGAGACTCTAATATTTCATCAAAAACAAACGAAAATTAAATAAATAAAATAATCTGTTTCCTTCCTTTTAAAAAATCTACACATTTTGCCAAGTGTTGTACTGGCAAGCATGGGCTTCCCGTTTGCAGCATTACTATCTTGTCACAGGATTATGGAAAGGTTCGTTGCTCATCATGGAATGGAATGGAAACGATAGAGGTTGGTTACTTGGTCGATCGAAGGAAGGAACTACTCCCTTGGATCGGATCGACCGAGACCGAGACCGAGATCGAGATCGAGAAAGAGAGAGAGAGGCAGAAAGAGACAGGGAGGCCTCGGTTTTCGCGATGAGGATGGAGTGGGCTCTTGCTTTTCCTGGCCTTTTGTCCCCAGGGCAGAGCTAGCTGCATGCAGGGCCCAGCATCATCAGGAGCAGCTGCAGCTGGCAATGAGCAGTCCCTTTCTACTGCTCACTCGGTCTGGACATGTAAAAATGTCATGGTACCTCGATTCAGAAGACTAGTAGCCCTCTCGTTTCATCATCTCTACACATCCATCTCTTGCTCATCAAATTAATCAGTACAAGTACAGGGATGAGAGTCAGGTAATGTGGACGTGGTTCCGGGAACCATGGTGAGAGTCATTCCGGGAAGAAGACTCGCTCATGCTTCGCTTTGCTGAATAGGAGAGGAGAGGAGAGGAGACCATCTTTCAGTTGCGCCTTTTCTCCTCTTGTTTTGTATCTCCCGGAACAGTTGAGAGTGCATTCATCCGTTCCGGCATGGCAGCTGCAGTACACCTGCATGAATTATGATGCATTCGTCCCTCTGTTCTGTCCTGCTCTCTCACCTGCATACAACTGTAACGGACAGTTAAGCGGACTCGTGAAAGAGGAAGAAGACAGGCACGGTGACTGGGAAGAAGAAAGAACGAAAGATGGAGGTTATGGTACGTGGTTAGGGGAGGGAAACAGCAGGAACTCGCGAGTGGGGGGGCGATCGAAGGGGTCGGTGGCGGCGGGGCCGGGGACGTGCAGGCGGTGAAGAGCGCAGAGGGATCGCCGGAGCGTTGTGTCGGCGGCGGCACTCGGCCGGGGGACAGCAACCGTCGGTGAGGTTGGGCGGCGCGTCGCTTCGACAGAGCTAGGCTTTCCGAGTTCCAATCATCCACAGAGGTTTTTGGTCTGGACTGGCCCATGGATAAACACCCGTCCGATCAATTCAGAGCCCAATGGCTTCATTGGGCCCGTTTTGAGCTGTCGCGCCAGTGTCATCGATGGACGCCTAGCTCGGCCTTGACGGGAGACGCAAAGAGGCTCTCAGCCAAATTGCTTTTAGTCCACGCCACTACGATCCAACCAACAAGAAACATATACATCAGCTCTGTAGGAGTTTATGTAATATATTACACCGAAAAATGTACCACTATTCACTGTAAATACGAGTTGTCTCCGTAGTAGAATACAAAGGGCACTTCTTCTTTCAGTAGGAAACTATCTATGTCTTATCCACGGTGCAGGCCAAAAAGTACTCCTTGTGCTTTCCCACATCTGATGTGTGATCATGATTCCTGGGGAGCTTCAAACCTCGAGGGAGTAGTATCGATTCCCATCATACACACGAGCCCTGATATCAAGATGACAAGGAGCACTACTCCCTGCACCAAGCACAAGTGTGAGATATATCGTAGGAGGACATGCATGGATATATACTAATGCACACCAATCATTTCAAATGGTGAGCTTACGAGTTACGACTGGCTAATGAAAGGGATTACAAGTCACGACTTACAACAAAAGTGCCTTCCAGAAGACTTGATTTGACTAGGCACTCCCCCTCACATTTGCCCAGACCAGCTTCAGTGATATTGGTTTTCTCTGCAAGAAACCTGCCTAGTGCCACCTTGGAAGGGCTCTCCAGTAAACCAGATGGTTGAGAAGCATAAAGAATCGAATACTTAGCCCCAGACTTGTTCAGCATGGATACCAGCTCAGAGAGCAACTCTCCTGTAATGTAGCAGAAAATTAGCTTTCCGCCGTACAGTTGAAGAGGGAGAACAGGCAAGTGTGATTCACCTAACCTTCTGACTTCGCAGAGTCCAAATCCTCAAAACCACCACCACAGAAAACAACTAGATCAGTCTTCTGCTCGCTTGGCTTGTTTCCCATCCGAGCCATCACCAAGTCCTGCAATACATATGCTGTCAACTATGGAACAACGAATATGTGGAATAGAACATAGACAGCTTAAAAAAATAAAAGAACGAGGGCACGAGAACATACACTGATAGAATCCATGTTGTGATGTTTCTCCTGATCTTCACCACTTACAACAGCACACGTGTCAGTGTAGGAAATACGCCTTCCTTCAAAATCGTTGTTACAGTTCTCAGCGAATTCAGATATCAATGAGGTCTCCAATTTCTCATCATCTGTCGTGGCAACATAGGGGAATGCCATGGAAAACTCTGAACTTGTGAACGAGAGCTGGTACAAGCATAACGATTGTAAGCAACTGAAGATCCGATGCTTCAGATACATACACGATAAAATTGAATAAAAGAAACAGTGTTTGTGTCTACCTTCAATATGTCTGCTAGAGCTGGATCGACTTGCTTATCTCTAGAAATGTCAGATGATTGTAGCTAAGGAAAAAATATTACAAGACATCAGTCAGCAACAACAAAGCAATATCAAAAGAGATAGCATCTTAATTTTAGAGGTCTCAACTTATCCTTTCAAAAGTAATTTCAACTTATATGATTAGTGCTCCTTCAATAAGAAATGTCCTCGAATTTAATAATTGTGCAAACAGATAATTCCATATAACTAAAGAATACAGAAGGCTCATAGTCATATACGTACTGTACCTTGGAGCCAAGAAAAACAATGGCAATATCAACACTCTTATGTGCATCCTCTCTTGAACACTAAAAAAAAAGGGCAGCCCGGTGCATGTAGCTCCCGCTTGCGCAGGGTCCGGGGAAGGGTCCGACCCATTTGGGTCTTTTGTACGCAGCCTTTCCCTACATTTCTGCAAGAGGCTGTTTCCAGGACTCGAACCCGTGACCTCATGGTCACAAGGCAACAGCTTTACCGCTGCGCCAAGGCCCCCCTTCTCTCTTGAACACTAACAATATAAAAACATTTGCGTTAATGCAAGAGCTGACAGTTGCATGAGATGATGAGAGCTTGAGTTTCCCCATTGTGAATAAGGGAGGGTTACTCACCAACAAGTTGGACCAGCCACCTTCCTTAAGAACAGATTTAGCTAAGTTCTTTGGTGAGATTGTCTGATAGTGGACTACTTCCTTTGCCCCACCTGAAGAGGATCTGGAGGGTAACAGTTGATGGAATGTGATCATGAGCTGGTAAGTTTTACTCGAATCAGTAACTAAGTGAACCAACAAGACACCAAAATGGGAGTAAGACAAATACAGTCAGTGACACATCCAATTTTTAAAAAACGTTTGACCATTGTACGTGAGGGGGGAGCTTCCGGAGTCCCTAGACAGAACGCATCATACCTAGTAATACAAAGAGATCTAGAGCAAGGAGTAAGAAGGGGAAGCGCGGCAAAGTTACCCACCCGTAGCTCTTAGGGGCCCAGAGGAACGCTGGCGCTATCACCGGCGCCGCCGACGCCTCCGCCGCGAGCAGCGCCATCGCCAGCACCGCCCATGCCGCCGCCGCCATCTGAATCGAATCGGATCCGGCCGGTCGCCTGAAAACAAGATGGACTGAGAAAAAAAAATCGATGATGGGAAAAGATCCGGACTTTGAGCGCAGATATTTCGAGAAAGAAAAAAAAATCGTACCTTGGGGCGGGCAAAGGATCCGAGACGGAGGAGCTGTGCCGAGACGGGGGGGATCTGTGCTGCCTTCCTTCCCCTCTTGGTCTCCGCGGGGGCGCGATCTGATCTGAACCCGGTACCGGCGCTAGTACTTCTTCGGTCGGGGAGGCGAAGCGAAGCGAAGCGAAGGGGTTATTAGTCGCTTGCCACGCCTACTCCAGCCAAGAGTCCGACACGTGGACCGCGATGTCGGAGACTACCATCTCACGCGTTCATCAGGCTAGTACGTACGTACGGAGTAAAAGACAGCTTCCTCACGAGTGGCTCAAGCTCGCAGGAGCATCAAGACGGCGGTACGGCACGTGGTGACAGATGCAAGCCGCCGCCGAGTCGCGTCGCAGATGGCCCGGGCGGAACGAATGGCCGTGAGCGGCGGGAGCAGGACAGGGTTATGGCGCAGGACGACGAACGACTGCGACACCCGTCTGTGATTGTGGGTGTGAGGTGAGAGCTTATCTCCATTGATCCACCCGCAGGGAAGACGAAAGCAACAGGGGAGGGGACGGGATGAGTGGTTGATTCTCGCCCAAGAAGGAAAAAAAAACAAACAAACAGGGAGGGAGGGCCCTTCTCCTCCTCCATCGGCTTGGCTCCCTCCACTGCCCGGCAGCGCCTGATCTGATTCTGATGGAAACGACCGCCTCCTCGATGCTGCTGCTGCTCTCCGTCCCCGCGAGGTCCTCCTCCCGCCCTCCTCCCGTGCTGCCCCGCTCCACCTTCGGCGCGAAGAACCAGCAGCACCTGGTCGCGCCAGGGCTGAGCTGCAAGAAGGAGAAGAAGAGCTCTTTCAGTAGCAGAAGCAGCAGCATCACGAGGTGTTCTTCGAGCGCTGCAGCTGCCGACGACGGCCCGTCGACGACCGTCGGTCCTTCAGAAACATGGGTTCTCGATCCTGCAGGTCCGCTACTACTTACTCCACTACACACCCCCTCTGAATCCTCGCTCGATCGCCTTTGTTTCATGCATGGCACGATTTCATCGTCATCACTCATCCCGGTCCTTTTAATTTGCCCGTGTGCGTTTTACCGGTTCCAGGCGACGGCGACTGGCGCCATATCGGCTACAAAGTCCCACGCCCAGGCGCGTTCCAGATATCCTCCTCCGTACGTGACGTCGTCGATCGATACTGTGTTCTTGTTCATCATGCATCATCATCTGCTCGGATTTTTACGAAGCGTAACTGGGGAAACGTTGGTGGTGGTGGTGGTGTTCATCAGGATTCGGTGACCGTTGGCCGGGTCGCTGACAAGGCCGACATCGTGCTCCCCGTGGCCACAGGTCAGTTCCTGCCTGCAGAGTTCAGTCACTGACGACCCTGTGGTCTGATAAGAGGATGCCTGATCTGACAAATGACGACGATGGTGCAGTATCCGGCGCGCACGCTCGGCTGGAGAAGAGGGACGACGGCAGCCTGGTGGTGACGGACCTGGACAGCACCAACGGCACCTACATCAACGAGCGCCGCCTCGTCCCCGGCTTCCCCGTGCCCATCCGACCCGGCAGCCTGCTCATCTTCGGTTAGATTATATTACGACCAACTCCATAGCGCAAAGATTTACTTGCTTACACTACATATATAGCGCAAAGATTTTCAGAGACAAGCAGATAACAAGGCTCTTCTCCCGGCCGGCTTGTGCAGGTGACATCCACCTGGCCATGTTTCGCGTCAGCAAGGTGCTGCAGGTCGAGGTGCCCGCCGGCGAGGCCCAAGGAGCCGAGCGACGACGAAACGAGGCCGACGCAGCAGCGCCGGCGGCGGCGGCGGCCCTTCAAGATACTGCTTAGTTACCGAGTTAGCAGCGAGTGGTTGATGCGGTTCCGTTCAACTGCCGGACACACAGAGCGTACGTTGTATCTGCTCGATTAGTTAGGTTATTACAACTCAATTATACAGTAGCCATCTCTATAGTCCATATCACAATGTCAAAGAAGCTACGATACGAGCTAGGGTTGAAATGTCCTAAACTTTGATGTACGGAATAAAGCAACCAGCTGGGGCCTACAAGGCAGTGAGGTGAGGTTATGAACGGGCTAGACGGGCCGTGGAGGTATATATGATTGGGCTTCATATCGAACTGATTCATGCTCCTCCTCGGGCCGTTGAGGAGCTCTGGTCTTTGGATTAATTTTTAGAGCAGCCTCCTCCCCCCATCCCCCCCCCCCCCCCCCCCCACTCCTCCTCCATCAAGCACGGTTTCAGTTCCGCCATCATGCATGCATGCATCTTGTCCATGGAAGGTGCGACGACGTTAGCTGTCCACGAGTGGTCACAGGCCGCAGTGAGCAGCTGAGCTAGGCGCGACATCAGCAGGTGGTGCTGCTGCTGCTGCTCATCCATCACTCATCACGGACGGAAGAGAAGAAGATGGACGAGCGCCGCGCGAGGAAGAAGAAGAAGAAGAAGAGGGCCTGCAGGCTCTGGCTCGTGCGTGCCTGGCTGCCCTGCCCTGCCCTGGCATGTAAACAGTTGACCTGTGAAATCAGGAGGCACAGGTGACAGGTGCTCCACTCCACTCCACCCAGATACTGCTATATCGTCGTCGATCGTGCATGTTGCTGCGATAGATAGGCACCTAACCTAGCTAGCTACAGGATAAACGAACGAACGATGCCTTATTCCGTCCCGTCCAATCCCGTTTCTGACTTTCTGGGTGCGTGCCCAATCACAGTCACTTCATCGATCTCTACTACCTTTCTTTCTTCCTTTCAGTCCATCTGTTGCTGACTTTGATGTCGCTGCTGCTGCTCGCGGTGGCCCCGATTGGACGCGGACCAGAAAAAAACCGATCGAGACGGCCCCTTCGCGCGCGGAATGGCAGACACGCTGGCCCTCCCGCTGCCTGCCTCCACCGGTCGTCGGCCGATTTGATGATGTCCCTGCTCGCTCTCAGGGCGAGCAACTAACGAGCTCTGCATGCTATCTCGTCCAACTGTTTCCCATCAGACATCCACTCCACACAGGGCAGGCAGACATCGTCCACAGCTCGATCGGACCCAACCGAACTTCCAGCTGCCTCCACACCTATCCCACATGAACGGATGGAACAGTGCTTTCCATTTGTTTGTTTGGTGCTTTATTACCCGAGGTGTGAGAGAAGATCGAAGCGATAAACTAAGCATCAGAGCGGCAGGCGTCTGCTGGATATATATACTTGTATTGTTCCACTGACGACGGCATGCAACTGATGAACACACTACTGTACTGCCTGCATTCTGATAATCAGATCTTCAGTGGCCGGCCGTGCGTGACCTGGAAAACAGACGTTCTTCTGCTGCTGCTGCTGCTGCCCGGAGATTTGCAGAGCTCAAGTCGGTGAGAGAGCGGTGTGCCCGGCCCATATCTTGGTATATATTCTGCTATTACCTGCATGATTTGATGTGATAGGGGTGGAGCCCTAGCTAATAACACCATATCGTCCGAGCCAATATATTGTTCATTCTAGCTACTACTAGCTGCTAGTAGATTGTGATATGAGGGGCCGGACGCACGTAGCATCTTTCTCGAGTCAAAACTGGGGGGGGGGGTATGATCTCGGTACTCGATACTTCTAGCTGAGTAGAAACATGCATGGTTGATGACCTTTGATTTGATTTTATTAGCTTGTTGACAAAACTCTGTCAACCTTGTCAAGTGCATACGGACTGAAGCAGTAGCTCTCTTAATGTACTCTTGAAAAAGGAAAATTAATAGTGCATACTCTTAATGTCTACCACTCTAGCGATGCCTGCTACAGTACAATAAATCGATTTTCCTGTTCCCGGAATATATAGATCTAGCAAACCTGACAAGCAAAAATAATCAGATATCTTATCGATCGTGCACGAATCTGAAAATAGTGAAATAAATGCGCCTGTGTCTCGCATCCAAGCCTGTAAAATATCAGACAGCAACACACATCATAAAATCATTGACCACTCGTGACCTGATGATGATGAATCGCAGCACCGCATGAGCAATGCGCGCGGGGGGTAGTAGTAGAGGAAAGGTGGCACAAGCAACATGCAGATAGAGAAAAGCCGGGAAGAGAGAGAGAGAGAGAGAGAGTCAGTTGGAGAGGAGTGCTTCTCTATCCAACCTCCAATTGATATGTGGGCGCCCAAAGAAACATCTTTTCATCATGCGTATCTTTTCTTATTTTTCCTCCTTTCTTCCAACGTATCGTACACAATTTATTTGACAAGTTTGATTTTTTTCCTCCACTTTTATTTCAATTTTGTGTTGTCAAGATGTCAATGTCAGTAAGCGATCGATCGAGGACCTTTCTCTACGTTACTAGCTACACGCATCTCAATCCACTGTGAAGACGTCTGAGACGTTTTGTCAGGTCAGTTCAGATCATATAATCTCGCTCGTCCACTAATGAACGTACTAAAAGTATTGATTAAGAGTTGGTCATGGTGGTCTTTGTCTAATAATAAAACGACTCATCAAACCGGTCGCAACACAGCATACAAATATAGTCTATCGTCCCTGTGCCAACAGAAACAAAGATCAAAGCAGTTCATGCGTGCATATTGTGCGTAGCACAGCAAGATCAAATCAAATTCTCAACCATTTCTCGTTCTAAATTGCTCGTAAATCAATTACTATCCGGCCCCGGTTTCAATTCGTTCAAGTTTCATCGTTAACCAAATTTGGCTAACGAACGTCAACAATTAAGAGAGTGAAACAAATATTGTAGGTTGTGTCCTAGCTTATTCACCCGTGTGATCTTGCTGCAACCACCTAGCTATAGCTAGTGGCTATAAAAGTCCCAGCTGCCTCCAAGCCTTGATGGCAGAGCACAGCACAGCCTTTCTTCTCTCCTTTCCTTTCTTTCCATCGTCCCAGCTCGATCGGCAGCTCACCAGTTCTCTAGCTCCTCGCGGCGGAGCTGCCATCGCCATTATTCGCCAGCTGCTGCACACCTATGGGGCCAAAGCGAGACCCGTCGTCCGTGGCGAACGGCGCGGCGGCGAGGAAGGAGACGAAGGTGGTGCGCTACCGTGAGTGCCAGCGCAACCACGCGGCCAGCATCGGCGGGCACGCCGTGGACGGGTGCCGCGAGTTCATGGCGTCGGGGGCGGAGGGGACCGCCGGGGCGCTCCTGTGCGCCGCCTGCGGGTGCCACCGCAGCTTCCACCGGCGCGAGGTGGTGGTGGCCGAGGCCGAGGCCGACTGCGACTGCTCATCCACCACCACCACCACCTCCTCCTCCGGTTGAATTGAGCCGAATCATCGCACCGCTCGCTCGCTCTGCGCATGTGATTTGGTAGGTGCATTATATTATATTCAACCATCCATGGACCCATCCATGCATATTTATTCTCTCTCTTTCTTCTGGTCTTGGACTTCCTTTCCACTCCTCCATCTGATGTACTAACACATACATGTGTTGCTTGTAAGTTTGTAAGCTGGATCTGAATGGTGTGTGTGTGTGTGTCTGTATAGAATCGAGTGATTGCCCAGTTATTTACTGATAGAAACAAACACATCATAATTATCTGTAGATAGATAAACTAATTTGCTCCTGCAGGATCTTACCTTGAACTTTCCTGTGTGTGCTGGCTGCTGCTTACTGTTGAATGAAGCTGTGGCCCGTGTGTTGCGCGTCAGAATTTGAATATCCAGCTGGTGTCAGTGACGATGCCCTTCGTTCTCGTTGGTTCGTTGCTGCCTCTGACTCAGAGGTGCTGTCGACATCGCCGGCCGCTTGCCATTGGCAACCGATCATGTAATTAGTTGGAATCACTTTTTACTACGATTTCAGTTACAGCTACAGCAACGTACGATGAGAAGCTGTGGATCACTAGCTAGCTAGAAGGTCACAACCTGCAGCTGGTCCTTGGATCTCTAGGCCAGCCGCCAGCAGGTGCGTGTGAGTGCGGGGCAAGTCACTACTCCACGTGCCATGCTCGCCAGCTTCAATCCTGCCTGCTGCAGCTGGTATACACTCCATGGATATATAATCCATGACCTCCTCGTCGCGAGTGTGGTTGTAGCCCCCTTTCGCTTTCGACGAAGCATCCATCCGCATAAGATTTAGAAACCAAATGCACGTGTTCATGTTCCTGGCTCTAGTTGCATCTGGTACCTTTGCTTTCTCCTTCTTCTTCTTCTTCCCCGGCCCGGCCGCTTGACAAAGGTGCATCGTGTTGATTGGAGTGGAATTTGGGTCGCAATTTTGGGTGGTGGCAATTTTCGCGAGATCAATTTGAGTTCTTGGTTATTTTTTGTTGTTACTAACCATTTGACGATTTTTCTAATTACCTTTAATCTTTTTATTTAGTCTCTATGAAGGACGGACCTGGCGCAGTGGTTGTGTGTCTCCACTTGTGTCCTGAGTTCTTGGGTTCGAACCAGCCTCTCTGCAAAAACAGAAGTAAGGCTATCTAGAAATAACCCTTCTCCAGACCCACAGACCCCACATGTGTGAGAGCCTTCAACACTGTATACACCCTTTTTTATTTAGTCCCTATCTCGGTTTAGTGTTTAGAGATTAGTTAACCGCTAAATATAGATTTTAGATGCGTAAAAACGGCAAAAAAATCAAACGGAGGTAATCACTCTCATTAAAAGTTTATCTTCATAATTAATAAAATTATCATTTTTTCTATGGTCTATACATTGATAAAACCATCGTAATTAATTATTTTATAACGAACATAATCCTTACAAATTTACAACCAACACAATTAATACCTCTTATTCTTCTTCCTCCCTCTCGTCTCCTGCACATCTCTCCACCCTCTCTATCACATATGTAACAAACTAAATGTACCGCTCTCTCTCCTATAACATATCCGGCTAAAGCCGATGTTTTCAAAAAAAAACCCCATAAAGTTTGTTAGATTTCGAACAATAGGATTTCTGTTTTATTTATTCGGGCCCAGCCCAAAGTTTGAAATATTTTGGTCCAGCAACAACGTGCATCTGTGGGCTGAAACCTTGTAGCAACGCAGCCCAGGTGGAGGCGGCCCAAAACGAAATTCACGACCACGGCTTCCCTCCCGAAACGAAATCCCAAAATCCAAATCCCGCGCGCGAAACGCACCCAAATCAAATCGTCTTCTTCTTCTTCTTCCTCTTCCCTCTCCTTTCCACCCACCAGATCCCCAATTCGATTTCGGTCGCTGCGGCCATGGTGCGCGAGCTGCGCGTCGACTCCTTCTACTCCCGCCTCCGCGCCGCCGCGTCCGCCGCCGGCGCCGCATCCTCCTCCTCCACCCCGCTGCTCATCCTCCCCTCCGCCGCCGACGCCGACTCCCTCTGCGCGCTCCGGGCCCTCGCCCACGTCCTCTCCGCCGACTCCATCCGCTTCTCCGTCTACCCCGTCGCCTCCGCCGCGGCCGCCGCCGCCCTCCTCGCCTCCTTCTCCGCCGACCACCCGCTCTGCCTCCTCCTCATCAACTGGGGCGCGCACCGCGACCTCCGCGCCGTCCTGCCCCGCGCCGCCACCGCATTCGTCGTCGACTCCCACCGCCCCGTCCACCTCCACAACCTCTGCGCCGCCAACCGACGCGTCGTCGTCCTCTTCACCGCCGACGACGAGCGCGCCGCCGATCTCTCCTACGACTTCGACGTCTCCTCCCTCGCCGACGCCTCCGACCTCGACGAAGCCACGGACGACCACCTCCGCGTCCGCGCCTCCGACTCCGATTCCGATTCCGACGCCTCCGACTCCGACTCCGATTCGGACGGCGGCAGGAGGAAGCGCCGGCGCCTCTCCGACGGCGCCGAGGAGGCGGAGGGCGACCCCGCGAGACTGTTCGCCAAGCTGCGCCGGGAGTACTACCGCCTGGGCACCTTCCACGGGAAGCCCTCGGGGTGCCTCATGTACGACCTCGCCCACGCCACGCGCAAGAACACCAACGAGCTCCTCTGGCTCGCCTGCGTCTCCCTCACCGACCAGTTCGTGCACGAGCGCATCACCAACGAGCGCTACCAGGCCGCCGTCATGGAGCTCGAGCAGCACATCAACGGCTCGGGCAACCTCGACCTCTCCGGGGTCGGCTCCGTCGTCACGCTCAAGGATGGCACCAAGATCCGGGCGCCAGAGACGTCCCGCATCGCCTACGAGGACGAGCCGAGGCTCATGCTGCTGCGAGAGTGGAGCTTGTTCGACTCCATGCTCTGCTCCTCCTACGTCGCCACCAAGCTCAAGACGTGGAGTGACAACGGCCTCAAGAAGCTCAAGCTGCTGCTGGCGAGGATGGGGTTCCCGCTCGCTGACTGCCAGAAGAACTTCCAGTACATGAGCATGGAGGTCAAGCGCAAGATGCGGGATGAGTTTGACAGGTTCCTGCCCGAGTATGGGCTCACGGAGTTCTACTACCGGAGCTTCCTGAGAGTGCACGGTTACCGGTCCAAGGTTTCCGCGGCGGATGTTGTGTATGGTGTCACCGCTTTGCTTGAATCTCTGAACGCAGAGTCCAAGGACTCGAAGGGATCTTCAGCTGCCGAGCAGTTTTGGATTGCGTACTCGGCATTGTCACTGAACAATATTGATCAGTTGAGAAAAGGAATGCAATCCGCAATTGAGATACAGCGGGCGATACTGAGGCAAGGGAGCTCAGCAATCACAAAGACAGGGTTTATACGGAGCGCCAAGAAGTTCCGATGGGTTAAGCTTGACGACCCAGTGGACACAGATAAGCTGTGCCACCCGCAGGCGCTTACCAAGTTCTGCTTCTTTCTGATGGATGCACTGAAGGAAAGAGGTGCGAGGATGAAGCCACTAATATGTGCTTGCTTAGCAAAGGAGCCTGAGAAAGTGCTTGTCGTTGGGGTATGTGGGAAGCCAAGGCTGGGGGCTGTTCAGGGGAATGCGTTTGGTAATGCTTTCAGATCAGCAGCAGAAGAGATTGGTGCAGACTATTTCCATGATATGTTTGAGTCATCATGGATTGTTCTGGACGTTGTTGCTGTCAGCTCTTTCATGATTAGGCTAACGGAGAAGTTGTGATGGCATGAGCTTGTATAGTCTGGATGATTCTTTCAGGTTCTAAGATGGGACTCCAAGGCTGCTCGATTCTCTCTAGATAAAGGAGCCGGATGCCTGGTGGCAGGAAGTACACCCTCTCACACCTGATGTTTCACTGATGTAGGAAAAGCAACCTGACAAGCATCAGATTTGATAACTTTTTGAGCTGTCCATGCTCGAGCCTTCAGCCCTTTTAGCAATGATATATCAGATGCAATCCTGATCCTAAATTAGAAGGGGCAAGGTATACTTGCTTACTGATTTATTTCTGATAAAATGAATGTTTGTATTTGTATTCCGTATTCAATTCTATATCAGTAAATTTCTTGAAACTCTACGAGTTGATAATAACAAGTGCTCCCATGACATTCAATCCAGTTTTAATCTTCCAATGTGGTGTTAGGCTGAAACCCTAGCCCCTTCCCCTTCCCTTTGCTCCCATGGCTGGCGCCGCTCCCTGGCATGCCGCCGCGCAACCCTTGTCCCTGACACCTGTGCCTGCTGCCTCTCCTCCCGGCGCGCTGCCTCTGGCCGACATGCTCGCTCCTTCCCTTGTGAATGTGCTGCCTCGGGTCACCGTCCCTTGCCGTCAGCCCTTGAGCTGCCGCGCCCCTTTCGGGGCTTGTTTGGTTAATAAGAAATGAAGTGCATTGGAGTGGAATAAAGTGGAAAATGAATAATTTTTACTCCAATCCTCCTTAATCCATTTAAAATGGAGAGTATTTAGTTGTATGTAAACAAAGCCTCATGGTTGGATCTGCCCCTTTCTCTCTGCCTCCCACGCCCGGCGCCACTTACACTTGGCCTGGCCCACCGCTGACCAGATTTGGAGCCTCCGAACCCGCTGATGTCGGGCTGCAGCCCCGAGCCTCCGCACTTGCTGGACCGTGGCTGGGCAATCCCACTCGTCCGGGAGCAGAAGCGCGTTCCATCTCCATGGTGTTTGCTGGCAGCCTGGTACCCACGGTCATCCCCTTTGTTCTGTAATTCTCTCATTTTCACTTTTCAGAAACTTGCTGGTTTCTCACCTAACAACTAACAACTAGCAAGGATGCCTAATTCAGATGCTGATCAAGTTTGACGGGAGTTGACTCACTGTTGATTTGAATGTGTACATCTGCTCTATGGGCAATTGAAAGCTTTGACAGTGTCATCACATCTTCTGTCCTGTCCTGTTGCATTTTCCCTGTTGAAAGTAAAGGGTATTATGATGTATGTTTCTATCAGGCTGTGTCCATTTCATTTGAAGCTGTGAACGAGTTCCAACCACATCTCAATTGATAGCTTTGTGTCTGTAGTTTAGTTAGTAACAAATAAGCATATATAACAATTTAAGAATGGAGGGAGTACTTTGTTACTTTTATTGATGCTCTTGGTTAGCACAAATCATCATCAATAAAAATACATCGTTGCACACATATGAGGAAGATAAAAATATTAGTGTTATTTATGTCCTCCCCCCCCCCCCCCAAAAAAAAAGTTACTTACTCCTGATGTTATATATGTATTCAACAAATGTCACTTTGAGTTGTGCGCACATATGTCACTTTCAGATGTCTTGTATTATTACTCCTGATGGTATCTATCTGGGACCAACTGGTGTTAATAAGGTACAGGTTTCAGTCTAGTGCCTTCTTGCTTATGTCTGTTGATGGGCAATGTACTAGTACCGAGTGTGCAAACCTACAACCAATGCAGGCCTCAGAACAAGGATTTATCCTTTAAGCAAGAAATGTTTTAGGGCAGCATGAGAGATGAACGATGGAAGCCTCCACACATAAGAATTCCTTTTTGTGTTGGTATTGATGAACTTTAAGGTAAACCTTTGTGAAGACTTCAGTATGCTTTAGAAAATTAGAAACAAGGATCAAATTTTGTGGAACGGTTTTCAGATTACTTAAGTTTCCAGAACTAAAGATAATTTTCGCTCTGTTTTCTAACAGGTATTGAAAACATAGACATAGCTGGATAAAGCTGACACACGGACTAGTGGTTACCCTTAATTGAATACTGTAAGAACTTTCCTGAAAGACTGTGGATCAAGTGTGCGCAGTCGACACGGGTAATATGAATTGATCTTTCATGCTTAATTGCTACCTGCAGGTTGGTTGGTGCTGGCTCATCCATAGGTGCGATTAAATTTCTCGTGAACAATATTTTGGTCCTGCCTTGGTTCCACCTGTACTATCGTGAGATGCAGATTTATATTTCTAATATAATCGATGGCTATTCTCTAGATATGTAGTTAATATAACATTTGCAGCATTTTCTCTTTTTCTTTAAGCTGCTTAAAGAAAAAGAGAATATTCTTTGCTGAGTTGAGTCACATATTGCAGCAGTTACGACCTTTCCAATTCTTACGACATGCACATGAAGTTTGATTATGTTTAGATGAGTTCCTCCAAAAACAAAATAGTTATGTTGGCATGATTTTCATTATTTCGTAGCTTGAGGCAGATGGCTGTCATCCTTCTTTCATTTGGTTGATGACTTAATGATTCAAATTAGTTAGACTGTGACTTGGCTCATTATTTCCTGGTTGTGGTTCAGCCAGAAAATTAAAAGCCTGAACAGTTATGCTGATATCCTGGCCCAGCTTATAGATGCAACAAGGTGTGGCACATTGAGATTTCAGAGACAGGCTATAGGCTTTGCGCAGACAGATCTTTTAAAGCTTGGGACTTTATAGGCTTAGAATTGCTTAGTCAACTCAAAATTTGCCTACATCTGAGTTCTATAATCTATCATGCCGTTTGATGAACTACACATTTTTTGGAAATAAAAACTGTGAACACTTGGCATCATCTAGTATTATCTTGCTTGGGAAATTTCCAGACCATGTTGCAAGAGATGCAGAGGTCTCTGATTTCTGCATATGATTTAAAAGGGACATGTACCAGGGAAAGACGTGGGTTCATATGGACGTCGATCAGCATTCTTTTTTTTTGGGAGAGAGAACAAGAGTCTAAGTTCTACTGTGACTTACTTTGACATGTAACTAGCTAATTAATAATCCATTTTCAGTGATGTTGATGACTTGCTAGGCACTATTTATGCAAACATTATGCACCGTGGTTGCATCTATGTGTATTAACTGCTCCCCTTTCATTTTGAATGATGTTGGTTATTTTTTTGAACTAACCAACGTCATTTAAAATGAAACATACGGAATATAGTTTTAAAGCTGGCTGCATAAAAATGCTTTAAAATTCATGTGATTTATATGAAACCATTAATTTATTTTGAAGGAAGCAAAATGATTACAGTTTGCTTTCTTCACGAAGCGTGATCTGGGACCATCCCGTTGCCGACAGAGACAGCAATTGCTTGATCTCTGTGCAGCTTCTATATCTAACGAAATAACATACTATAGTGCGTTTATATTTCAGGACTGCACGAAGGAGTACTACAAGAAACCATGGAGGGTCTATTCTATTGGTCTGTTCCATGCCATACCCAATTAAAGGTATATACACCTCCACGGCAACAATATGCATACAAAAAAAAAGAAATTTAATTACAGAGGTTTTCACTACTACATGTATAACAAAAAAAATATCAAGCAGGAATCACGTTAGTTACATCATGCTTACATAGTTACATGTCACTTTATGTTCCCACTTGCAGACTTGCTTATTCCTGTTGCTATCTCTTATTCTTCTGATTTTTTATGGTAGTGTCAAATTAACCTACGTACTATTAGGAGTATCGTTTCTCTAACTAGGATGTATGTATTGGACTATTGGTCTCTTCTCCTTTTTTTTTTCCTTTTCTTTAGCTATACTAACTAAAAAAGAGTTGGAACTGAGCAGCAGCCGTCGGACAGATCCATCAGATCGACAACCTGCTCGGCGGCCTCATCCAGCAGCCACTTCTCGATCGACCACAGCGGCGCTTCTTCATGCTGCTGCTGCTGCTTGGGTTGTTTCATCGACCCTTGCTGCAGTGGCAGCACGTCGGCGGACGTGTGTTTTTCAAAGGACAGCAACGGGTCGACCGCGGTGCCCGGTGGCTTGGCGTCTGCCGCGCCGTTCTGCGGCGTGGTGGTGCTCTTCATGAAGCCGTCGAGCAGCTTGGATATGTTGTCCATGCTGGACACGTACGACGATGATGACGAGCTGCCGCTGTCGGCGTCGAGGGGAGCCGGGGCGGCGGCGAACGGCGAGTTGCTGCAGGTTGATCGCGCGTAGTTATCTTTGTTGGAGAGGGGATGATTGGCGATCATGGGGTGGTGGTCGACGTTGCCGCCGGTGATGGCAGCCAAAGTAGCGGCTGATAGGTCAGAGGGAGGCGGCGGTGGCGCGAAGATGGCGCCGATGGCTTGGTGCTTCTCGAGCTTCTTCTTGAGGTGGGTGTTCCAGTAGTTCTTGATGTCGTTGTCGGTTCTCTGCGGGAGGTAAGACGCTATGGCCGCCCATCTGCAAGAGTTAGTTGTTTCACATGCACGCAATGCAATCACAGGTAATTAAGGTGCTATGTTTATGTGCAAATTGCAGCTGGAGATGACGAGGAGAACCGAGAGAGAGAGAGAGAGAGTTACCTGTTGCCGAGCAAGGACTGGAGGTGGACGATGACGGCTTCCTCGTGGGGCGTGAAGTTGCCCCGCCTGATGCCGGGGCGGAGGTAGTTGGTCCATCGGAGGCGGCAGCTCTTGCTGCAGCGCATGAGGCCGGTGTTGGTGGGCACGGACCTCCAGTTGCCGGGGCCGTGCTCCTGGATGTAGGAGACGAGGATGATGTCCTCCTCCGGCGTCCACGGGCCCTTCTTGATGCCCGCCTTGTCGCAGCACGGCGACCTCCCCATCTTCTCCGGCGACGATGGCCGGCCTGCAGCAACAGCAGCAGCAGCAGCTGTCTTGTGGAAGTGCGGCAGTGACGCGAGGTATGTGTATATATATATATAAGAGGACAAGTGAATGTGAGTGAGCTCCTTTTCATCGAACTAACCTATTAGCTGCTACTACTACTACTACTACCATCTCATGATTTCTTTTTCACTCTGTTAGCTTAGCAAGACCAGCTTAATTAATTTAGATGCATATGCACTCTCTTTCTGTCCACAGCATCACATGAATGATAGAAGCCGACGGTTTGACGCCCTCTTTAAAGCAAGGACTAGCTGGAGTACCTGTTCCCTGTCGTCGCTTGCTTGCTCCTGTGTGAGATTTAAAGCTGAACTAGATTAGCATGCAAGCACCACATGATAACATATGCATGCCTGCAGGTCCATCTTTAGCTTGTGGGAGTTTGGCGTTCCACGTCACGGCGGCGGTTTCCCTAATAAGCCTTCGCTTTTTTTTTTGGTATTTATAATCCCACGTGTGTACACTCTTGCTACGACCCCGGCCTGCTACGTATGTGATATGGACAGGGCTATGTATGTCTATGTATGCACGTGCGATACATGTCGATCCAGTCTCATGTTAACTTGATGCTCCTAGTTGCAACAGTTATTATACTCCCTCCGTTTCATATTAACTGACGCTGGTTAGTTCAAATTTAAACTAACCAGCGTCATGGATTTATTAACAATAGCTTAATTGCCCTCCCTGTCATGTACGTCAAACAGTAGCTCTATATAGCTACGTAATGACTGACTAATAGGACCACTACTGCTTCTGCTACGGTGCTGGCTGTGGTGGTGGGGGAACAGAGTATTGAATCGAGGAAAAAGAGTTTCGCGCGCACTCCCCCATTTAATCCCGTGTCGACCGGCACATCGACCGATCGATCGAGTACGCATGTGCGTACGTGTTGGTTGGTTTTGACCTGAAATCTAGCTACCCATGCATATCGTCGATCCAGATTGCCCGGCTGTGTTAGTTTCGCCGTCCGGGCCGTACGTCGACGGCACGTTGGTGATGACCGTGGTCCCAGCTGCTCACTCCCTGCTACAGGCCTGGGTTGCAGACATACATGGGCCTAATTTAGTTCAAATTAAACTAAACATTTTTGTCTTAAACGTCAATTAATTTAGAACGGAGGAAGTAAACATACGTCTTAAACATTTTTCAACACGAAAAACGAAGCACCGAGCCAACAAACACTGCGTATTGTGTCACCACACCAGCGATCCACTGATCTGCGCTAACAACTCGCTTTTCCGATGGGAAAAATAAAGGGTGTGTGGATGCTGACAATTCGCCTTTTCTAGAACTTGGGAAACGCTGGCAAATAGTTCAAACAACTGCAGCTGCAGAGGCACCCCTCCAAACAAACATCTCAGAAGTCCAGCGGCATTCCAAACATATCATTGATCTCTGCCATGACATCACGAGTAGTGATTGTGGGCTCAAACAGGCCGTTCTCAGCCCCGAATTTGTAGGACTTGCTCTGATTGGCTTTGCCAGTGGCTCCCTCTTCTTCTAGGTCATCATCAGCCAATATGGAGAAACCACAAGCTGGAGGTTCTTTTCTGTCTGACACCGCATTAGTTTTCCTGTTATTTGCTCTCTCGGCCTTAAAGTTCAGTGGTTTACCAAACATGCTGTTTATGTCATTCATAGCCTCCTTTAGATTGATGGTTGGATCGACTAACCCATGGTGGCATGCATTTTCCACCTTAGGCTCACCAACAACGGCGGATCCAACAAACCTATGAATGATAGTGTCGTCCCGGGGTCCAGAAATCACAGGATGTGAACTTTTGCGGTACATTGTTTCTGAAGCAGCTTGTTCTGCACAGAGCAAAGTATTCTTATCATGTGTAGGCTGCACGTTGCTGGAATGTATGTCGCATTGTTCGTCTTCATCATCAGGTAATATTGCAAATCCTCCAACAAATGGCTTCTGGAAGTCACTGTTGCCTTGCTGCCTAGATGAATCACACAATGCTCTAGGATGAGACATATTATTCTTGTGGGGCATAGCATTCTGCACGTTTCCACTAGCTACATGTCCATCAACAGTTATCTCAAACCCACCTGTTTCCTGATTTAGTTTCATGTTTTCACATTGTTCATCTTCGTCATCAGGCAATATTGCAAATCCTCCGACAAATGGCTTCTGAAAAAAATCGCTTCTGCCTTGCTGCCTAGATGAATTACACAGTGGTCTAGGAGGACATCTACTACTTTTATGGCACATTCCATTCTGGACATTCCCGTTAGCGTCACATTCATCAATGAAGATTTCAAATCCACCTGTCTCCTGATTCAACCTCATGTTTTCCTTCTCATAATTCATGTTTGGACCTGCATTTTGGTTCTTATTGTTAGGACCACCTTCATCAACAAAGATCTCAAACCCTCTTGTTTGCTGACTGAACTTCGGATGCTCTTGTCTGATGGTATTGTTGTGGACTTTGTTTGGATCATTACCGTTTGATTCGTCTTCATCAACAAATATATCAAGTGTACTTGTTTGCTGATTATAATTTGATTTCTCATGCTTTGATCGTCTCTTGAGCATTGTCTCCGGTTCCAGTGGCTCCAAAAACATGCTATTAATAGCATCCATAGCCTCCTTAGTGTTTATAGTTGGTTCGACGAGGCCATGATGGCAGGCATCTTCAGTTTCCGACCTCCCAACCAGTGCAGAGCCTACAAACCGTACAACTACTGTATCATCGCTATTACAGCGAGACAAATTTGTGCTACCTCCTGACTTGCCTCTGGATAGCATACCAGGCCCTAATGGTGGATAACAACCTAAGGATGGATCTGAACCGCTTCCTGACTTTTGCATTGCACTGGATTTATGTTCTTTACAGTTAATGCTTTCACCTGAACCATATATGAAAAATTAAGTAAGGTGACGCTGGATCAAACCCTTTTGTGTGTCAACAAACAAGAAAATGGGCTCGAGTGATGAAAATTCTATTTTTCTTTTACTATCAAGAAGGTTGATCAATAAGCTTTCAGTAGGGAGACACTTGAGAGTTGACACGGGCAACAATGATTACACTATTGTTTTTGTAGCCCAAGATAGGATCTTTTTTTATTTCTGTAAGGCTACCTTTAGTTTGGTGCGTAGATGCAGCATTTGACCCAGCTTTGCTTGGTATTCTTTCCTTCAGCTTCCATAGATCAAGAAACCAGAAGAGATGAGTTAACAAACCTAAGATTAGCCACGACTTAAAAGAAGCAATACATGGAATTATAAATATACTTTATCTTTCCTCCTCTTGTGTGATTCCATGCGAAAAGTAAACTGTTCGTGAGCTTTGTGCAACTCCGCAATAGGCTCTGCAGGTCTATTTAACATTTCAGTGAGTACACAGATTTAGCCCTTCAGGAAAAACACACTAAGATACATAATTCTATTTTGACACAGAGCATCACTTATAATCCTTCTTCCTTGATTATCTTAACTTTTTTTCTTTCTGAAATGTAATCATCACGACTAGTCATCTGTAAAATGCTTGTAACATAGGATTGCACTTCATCTTTTCTAACATGGTTCTCCATGTTGGCTATGACTTTACCATTAGTTTGTCTCAGATAAACTCCAGGGATCTGTGACATAATGTGAATATATGTACATACAAGTAGCTGCAGGAGCCCCAGAATTTTTGACACTAAAGCATCTAACTACTTTCTGAAAGCAGTAGGCGGGTCTGATAGATGGCTAGTTACTTTCCTTAAAAAAACAGATGGCTAGTAACCAATGATGAAAGTACAGACAATATTCTGAAAAAATGATAATACATCAGATACCCAGTTAAGCTTGAGATCAACTGCATTAACAGAAGATGGTATAAAAAAAATTATTGGGTTGAGGCTTACTTTTGGATCCCCAAACAGTACATCTTCTCGGCAGACTCGAACTTCCTGTGCTTCTCATAATACAATGCGTAAGCCATATAAAATGAAGCTCTCTTGAGTCCTATTCCTCTCTGCTCCATCTTCTTGAGCAGAGGCTTTGCATCCTCCACATAGTCCATCTGATGCATAAAAAGTGGGATAAGAAGGAATTTGTCACATTTCGATCCAATAGAGTACTTTTCTTACTACAAAAGGGCCTGAAGCTGAATGGAGGTCAGTATGGTCGAGCCGTTTCCTGAACAGAAAAATGTCTCGTTCCACTATGAAGCAAGTTACGGAATGTCACTATCGAGCACCGTGACCCCCGTGCCGGAAAGAAATTCTTTCTATGCCGGGATATGGTGTCATTTACAGTACAAGTATGAGTCGGAATATCAGTTGCACAGTAGTGACACGGGAAGATGATGGGGATGGGTGGTCGTAGCACTAGGCGAGTGGGCGAGATGATGGGGATGGGTGGTCGTAGCGGCAGGAGAGTAGGCAGGAGGCTGACCATCTGGATCCAGACGCGGAGGTAGCGGGGGTCGTCGCGGTACCGGGCGTCGTCCTGGAACTGCTCGGCGCACTTCTGGAGGAACCTGGGCAGCTTCTCCCGCAGGGTCTCCGGCGGAAGCGCCTTCTCCAGCTTCCGAACCCCCCTAACAAACCGACGGATGAACCAATCGACCGACGGATCGACCAAACAAGGAGAGCCGGAGAAGGGAGGAAGAAGGTGATGGCGTACCGGAGCCACGGACGGAGGGGGTCGGATCCAGCGTAGCGCCGGATTTCGCCCACCACCGACGAGAGGAGCTCCTTCTCCTGGTCGGCGGCCGCCATGGCTGGATTGGAAATCGGGTTGCCCTAGCCGCCGAGGCTGGATGGAGCAACGGAACAAGTAGACTACGAGATTTTTTTTTCGTGCCTTTTTCTAGTTTCAAAATTGCTTCAACGTTCATCAAGAGGTGTGGGGCACCACCTGTCATCCACTGATTGCCCAACAAACGGCAGCCCATCTGCTAAGGGCTTCACGGCCCATCCTCCTCCATTCGTTGGGCTTTCCTGGTGAGCATTTGCAGCCAATGGGCCTGTTGTCATACGCGTCTTCTTCGACTGGAATTCTATCAAACTTGAACATGAGTGTAGGAATGAATAAATCCCGGTCTCGATTCAAGATCAGATCAAAAATTTTATCAAACGCAATCTTAAATAGGCAAGCTCTATCAGGCTCTCGTTCACAGCCTCAGTTGCGGATAGTGTGCAAAGCAAAAGTGCAAAGTTCCAGCGTTTCTAAATTATAAGTATCAGAACTTGCACAAAACCAATTTGATATGATATAATCAGCACCAGAATGCCTGCTCAAGCATCTATCTTGTGCGTCAACTTCATGACATGCTACTATAGATGGTGCAGCAGCAGAATGAGCAAAGTTTTTGAAACACACCAAACCGGTACTCATCTATGGTACAGCGACCCAACACCCCAGTTGCTGCAAGAATTCGCGCCGATGCCATTGCCAGGGTTACGCCGTCTTCTGGAACAAATCTTGGAGATCTAGGATATCAGCGAGAACACCTGCAGCGGTGGTGTCGTTGCCAGCCCCGGCGCCCTGGATCACAAGAGGGGAGCTCTCGTAGCATCTGCTGTAAATCTCTACCTGGTCATGGACACGACAATATTTACGTTGATGATACAAGAAAATATTGCCGTGGAAAGAGTGAAACGGCCACCGCATCATGACTTCAAGAGATTCGCCTCTTCAAATAGGAACCGGTAAACAATGGTGGAATACAAAATGATCAGACAGAGCGAGTGGACATGAGAAACATACCACATTGTCACTTCCCCTCAATCTACCCAGTGCAGAATCTTTTGGGAGTTCTCGAATGCCTACTTGGCACCTGCAGTATATGGTGTTTAGGCCACAGATATACTGGAAAAATAGCCCACAGCATGCAAGACAAAAGCGTTTGGGAGATGTGTCAAACAACTGCAGTCGACCTATGATGACAGTACTGATAAATCACGTTATATATTCGCAAAAAGTTTTGGAAATTGATTTACTATGCAAATTGTCATTGCATAATACCATCATGCAGGACAGGATACATACCCCGTACTTCCAACCTCACAGACATAGCGAAGCACATTTCCTTTCAGAGATGCTGCCTTAACTCTTTGTTCCATGCCCTTATCAAGTTGTGCTAAACCACTTCCAAGGAAGTCCTTTGCGGACATGGCATCAGGTCCTAGTTCGCTAGGATATAAACTCTCAATCTGAAGAAAAATGTGCTCACTTAGGTTAAGAAATGACTACAAGAAGAAAAGAGAAACCAATGGTGCTAAATGGCTCCCATATATGATAGTTACTATAATAAAATAAATGGTGCAATCATAAGCTTGATAGCAACTTTACAAGTTTGGGACTATCAATGTTTGATGTAAAGCGAGCTCTATCTATTTTTTCCCTCAAAAACGCAGGAGAGCTGTGCTTCTTTATATTAATGGAAGAAGAGTAGTCCAAAATACATCACCACCACAAAGATTAGTGTCAATGTTGAACAGTCAAACTAATATTCAAGTAACAAACACATATTCAGCCATAACCATTAACAGTGAAAACATAACCCCACGTACAAGGTACAAAGCACTCTATTTGTAGAAAATAATGTTTTCAAAGTTTAAGTCAGAAATCTGAGCAATACTAGAGATATGTATACCTTGATATTCTCCATGCTGATCTGTTGTCCCAGAAGCCTAGCAAGGATCAATGCCTGCATGCAAAAGATGAATTTCTTAGAACTGACCTCCCCAAGAACAAAAAGATGGCCATATTAAATTGGAATTTGAATAGCGTATGACATAGGCTTCACAAGGGAAGATTTTTGCACCAACTCTTAGGTAGGACACAATTAATGTAACTCAATGTGGTGGTTCATACGATATATAAGAGTGCACTTAGACAAAACGAATGAAAAGCTGTGAGATGCCTCACCTTTCTAGCCACATCCATGCCACCGAGATCATCACGTGGATCTTGCAAAATTAAACATCTCAGTAAATGGACATTCGAAGAAGGTAAATTAATGGATAATTCACTCGTACACCTTGTGCTGAGAGTATCAATATTAATTTAGCTTAGCTTATTACAAATTACAAATTTAGATTAGGAACCCTCATGTAGTCAATTGCTTGATTTGTTAGCCTCTCCCCTACAACATTATTCTCATTTTCTTAACAATATAAATGGTTTTTGTTTGAGTTCCATTTCACAGAAAGAGAGTTGGAAATGGATGCATATGAATATTGCAATGTAAGAAAAAACCGGCATTATATTAATAAGACCTGGTTCTGTATAGCCAAGCGATTTAGCTGTTTTGACAACTTCACTAAATTTCTTCCCATCCTCCAGCTCACTCATCACGTATCCAAGTGTACCTGCAAACACATATGAAGGATAATTCAAAAAAATATTTTAGAAAACAAACAATTTTTTACATGAATGACTAATAGATTATTAATAAGTGCATACCACTCAGACTGCCAACTATACGTGAAATTGGATCTCCAGATGCAATAATACGGGTTACAGAAGCTATTACAGGCAATCCTGCTCCAACCTGAAAGTAAGAATTGCACATAAAGTCACCAGGGATCCTAAGCGGAAGTAAAACACATAAAGAAGGAAAGCCATCGAAACAGAATTATAACTCATTTGAAGTAAAGGTACGTCCTGACACCTATCATGTATCTAGGTTGCATTTTCATGTCAAACATTCAACACTGAACCCACAATCCAATACAGTTAGCCCATCACAAACATTGAAAGAATGAATTTGCCATGATATGCATCCTTGTACCATGACATTCAACTTTTTATGGAGAACCAACAAAGGCACGGTTCTGAGATAAACTCACAACAGCAAAACTCCAGTAATAAATGCTGGCAGACTGAAAAGAAATGTAAAAGCATCAAATGGACAAAAAAAATGAAACCATTACTAGTTGCATAAGCATACAGTGGATTCAAACCGTATTCGGCGGAAGCTGGACACCAACTTTTTAAAATCCTCCTGCAATGGAAATAGACACATTCGGTAATCAGATGGCTACCATCACTGAAATACAGAAAACAGTGTTATCTTGGCAGTAAGTACGAAAAGCTATCCGCAGGGAAAAAATAGTATTACATAAGCACCGGTAAGAGGTTTCTTGTTTGCCAGTACAATACAGCATCCATGATCCACAGCATCCTTCATCAGACCAACTGTGTCATAAGTTGCTGAACAGTCAACTAGCACCAGACCTAACAATAAGTGTGTGACACGAGCAGTGAGGAGGATAGCTAGATTCAATGTCACAAGGACCACTTAAATCAGTCACCTTTTTCTGTTTTCGACTGATTGAAACAAGGAAGCAAGCGTAACGGTACAAAAATAACAAACCAGTTGATCTTCCAAGCATGCTAGCAGCGTCCACGACCTTTCCCCTTGCCTCAGGGTTCCTGAACAGCTGACAATGCCCTGACGTTGAACATCATATTGCATCACTTTACTTGTCATGCCAGCAATTGCAAATGCAGATTCAATGAACTAACCAGCATCAAATAAAAAGGAAAGGAACGAAGAGAGTAATTTAGAGTTTACGGCTACAGCAGAACGGCGTTGCCATCAATAAAATGGGGAACAGCTACCTTGACCAAGCACGGAAGAGAGAGGCGAGCCGGCTGACTTGGCAGTGCAGATACTGGCGAGGAGCGCATCATCGAAGCCACCGGAGTGGACGTCATCGGCGACGAGCAGGGAGGAGCTATCCGCAACGCCCACCACCCGGATCGCTACGCCCTGTTCGATCGGTGGGTAGCGGTTAGGTACGCAGCGGAGGCCATCAGTGATAGCCGATCGCGCGGACAAGTGGGGAGGGAAGGGGGGGGGGGACCCACCTGTTTGGCGTGGAGCGGCCGGCAGGAGACGATGTGGTGGAGGAGGTGGCGGCCGACGCCGCCGCAGCCGAGGAGCACCACTGGGAGCACCGAGTTCACCGGCTTCGGCATTTGCGCGACCTGATTCGTACGTAGGAGGAGAGTAGGGGCTAGGAATCGACGGAGCTGAAGGCGGCGCAACCGCACCTAGAGGGATCCTCCGCCGCCGTCGCCTGTGAAGCTGTAAGTGTGACGCGACGGAGGGGGGAAGGAGGGCCGAGTGCTTGTAGCCCGTGGGGCGAGTGTCACTGGCCTGTGGGCCCAATAGGTGGGCCGCTGTGTTTCTGCAACCACTAGAAGCTTCCACTCGTTTCCAACTCCCCGCGAACAAGTGTTGGTATTGATTAGATTACCATATAGAAAGGGCATCAAGAGCAATCTCTGCATCCTTCATACAAAGCACCAGCATGCATGGCTGGAGAATAATCAAGTCGATTATGTGTGAATCAAGTACTAGCAATTATATATGCGCAAATTACATGTGTAAAGCGTGTGCATTGCCACTAACCATCACCCCCAGCTGGCATTTTACACCGTCGTCGACCAAGTGAGGCCTGAACTCCGTAACTACAGCTCCAGCTGGTTCCTGCAGATGATGGATGCATCATGCATGCGCGCGCGGGAGTGCTATTGCTACGACGCGGCCGGCGACCCAGCCAGCTGATGCAGAGCCATGGGGCTGCAGATGGCCATGCCGGAGCCCGGCGGCGGTGACGACCACGACCAGTTGGCGACCAGGGCGTCGACGGCCTCCGTGGGGCTGTACAGGTCCCACCACACGCGCCTCTCCGGCGACCGGCACGACATCTCCTTGCTGAAGCAGCCCATCGACGCCTTGAAGGGTCCCAGGCCGCAGCAAGCCTCCCTCGCCTCCTCGAATCCTATACCAACACAACGACAACTGAAGTACGTTCTATGATCGATCATGTCTCGTCGTCGTCGTCGTCGTGTTACCGTATTTGCCGGGACTGGAGATGATCTCCATCACCCCCTTGTAAACGTCGCAGAACACGACGTCTGCGCCGGGCAGCCGCGGCCGCAGGTCATCCAGCTGAGCCGCGAGCCGGGCGTTGTACCCCTGGATCAGCTCGTTCGCCTCGTCCACGCAGCCGCGGCCGTTGAGGACGCGCATGCCTTCCCACATGACGCGCGGCGCGCACCCCAGCGGCGCCACCCCCATCACCGCCACCCTCCTCACGTCAGCCTCGTACAGCTCCTGCACGATTAATGGCGGTTAATCGGCGTCGTCAATAATCGAAGCTGCGAAGATTGAGAAAGGTAGATAGAGAGAATGAGATCAATGGCGGTACTGAGACGGTGCGCGCGACGCGGTCGGCGAGGAGGCGGCCGAACCCGCGGCGGCCGTGCTTGGGCGCGGCGGCGTCGGCCGCGGGCCCGCGCGCGAGCAGCCGCGCGTACGCGTCGGCGCCGAAGGACAGGACGAACACCGCGCCCTCGGCCGCGGCCGCGGCACGGGACGTCTCGCCCTCGAGCTGCAGAAGCTGGAGCGTCTCGGCGGCCATGCGGAGCTGCTGCCCGACGGCGGCCCCCACGCGGAAGACGCCCCCGCGCTCGCCGTACTGGCCGCCGAAGTTGACGCCCCTGGCCACGGAGGCCGCGGTCCCGTTGATGGTGGAGATGAGGGGCGGCGGCGGGAGGCCCATCTTGGCGGCGAGGAGGTCGGGGAGGAGGCGGCGGCTGGAGGGGAAGAGGCACGGGCCGGGGAGGGACGGGGAGGTGAGGTTGAGGGGAAGGGTGGTGGCGGCGCAGCTGACAGTGGAGTCGCCGAGGACGAAGACGGCGGTGGCGCGAGAACGCGACGCCTCGGCGGCGGCGGCGGCGGATGCAACGAGGAGGCGGAGGAGGAGGAGGAGGAGGAGGAGCGCCATGCCGTGGGCGTTGTGGCGCGAATCGGTTGGTCAGCGGCCGGGTTGAATGGTGGTTGACAATTTACGAGTAGGCCCCTTCTCCCCTGCTATGCTATGCATCGGAGGGCATGCATTGAATTTTGGATTCGTGGAGGGTGTGCTTCTGCAACAAATGACAAGTACAGTTCCGCACAGATCGCTGCGCCGGAGAGGTGCGGGATCTCCCATTCCCCCCGTCTCTGACCCTGGCCTCGCCGGAAGAGAAGGAAAGGGCGAGAGAGAGAGAGAGCGCGCGGGCGGCGAGAACCGGGTCACCCGCTCAATCGTGACTCGCGAGGTAAGCGAACCGCGAGCTGATGCAATGTCCGCCAGTTACCCTGCTTTTTTTAATTATTATTTCCTGGAGCAATCTCATGTAAGCTCGGTTGATAGGTGACCGGTCCTCTAGATTTCAGCCCGAAAATCCAAATTTTTTAACCTCCCATGTGATCAATCTGGGGCTACTCTTGCAACTTTTGATGGTAATTAGGTGCCAGTGTTAACCAAACAACGACGATATAGAGAAATCTGCTTCCAGCGTTTCCGTTACTCGGATGTGAATTCTCTAGTTTTTACACTGCACGGCTTGTTGAACGCCCGATGCAGTCTTACATTTTTTTTCTAGAACTGGACTGGCTCCTTCGATTCCTTCCACATATTGGGAAATGTCGATTTTGTGTCAATGCCATGCCATTCTATGTACTTAGCTTGGTTTTATTTATCTATGAGATCCTTGTTACTTGATTGCTTGGTGTTGCTCTCGATTATTTGTTGAAGGCATGATTCATAGAGCCACCAAACATGATTGATTTATATTTATTACATGGCAGGCATGATTCGTAGAGTCAACTAGTATGGCCTCGAAAGCTATAAAAAGGAGGCCTTTTAGCGCTGAAACCGACCAAACAAGTGGAAAACGTATGGAGACAACAACATCAGATCCTATAACAGAGCCTCTTCTGAAAAATACTCCCCATGAAGATAAACCCAAGGTTCGTCATGTATGTCCATTCACCAACTTCTAGTTCGTTCTTGTTTCATTCTCGTTATGCCCTTACTTTATTTGTTTGAAGGTATATGAACCTGCTACGTGGTCAGATTTCTGGGACAAGACTAGACGTAAGTGCCTCCGTTGGGCACATCTTCTATCAATTTTTATTGCTCAATCTACAAGAAAGATAGGTACTTATGATGAATGAAACCTAGATGTTATTGTGTTATCCATTGTATATGAAAGAACATGCTGCTGTTTGATAAATTTTTCACCTTTGGCCAAGCATATATGAGTTATCGCCTGGATGACGATGACACGATAATTCTGTTTCTGAAAACATATATCTTTCTTATGTTTATCTTGTATGGTGCTTTAGAACATCACACACAGTGTAGGTATTGATATGAAAATGTAATGACTGTAGAAAATGAACTAGATCCTCTATCTTGAGGACTTGAGGATTTGATTATGCCTGCAACGTTTATGTAATATGCTGTGTTTGGTATTGTCACCCCTGTCATTCTAAAGTTTCACTGTTCTGAAGCACTCCACTTTTCTCTATGCAGTAAATGTCATTTCTGATTTTGGATCTTTGCTGGGTAGACTCTTTGGTTACTCTTTTGGTCCTCAGAGTTCATATATTGGACAGACAGTTCCAATTAATATGAGCCTGGTACAGGTGCGCTGGTACTTGCAAAGTCCAATTTTCATTCCGACAACTGTACAAAATAGAGGTGATTTGTTCCATTGTAAGCATGAGTCAGAGAGTAGCAGCATGTTATCTTTGAGATATTCTGATACTAGTACGGGTAAAAATATCCTGCATTCCGCTTAAGCTCTTGGATAAATTGGTTGATGCATTAACTCAACACTTTTGGTGCCCTCTGCTTTAACTCCACTCTTAGGTGTGAGGAAATGGATGTCTGTACTTCTTTACCTTGCTTAGAATCACAAAAAAAATGTTAGTGTATTCATGTCGGCTCGCGTGTGCTGTTATTTCATTTTTCAGACTACTTTCTCCCTTAGATGCCGTCATGCATGCTTAAAGAAGAAATAAGGAATCCGTCTCCCTTTAATTTTCACCTTTTCTATTGAGCAATATTATGCACAGCATTCTTGACTTCATATCTGCCAACTTCTAAGTAGTGCTTACATTGCTGAACTTTATTTTGATCTAATTTGATAATTTCACTTACTTTTTAGGAAGAAAGGTTAAGATTGTTGAGGCAAAGGTTAGATGTGCCATATGACTGCTCCTCCATCAAGCATCAGGTTCTGATTCTGTATATATAAGTTCGACCTTTATGCCATCTCTTTCTTTCTTTACCTAGTGATTGCTAGTTTTCTACCTTGCAAGAGTGGTATAGATATAATTAAATTTGATATTTATAAATATACTATTTTCTTCTATGTTACAGGATGCTCTGAAAGAACTTTGGAGGTTGGCTTATCCTAACAGACAACTTCCTCCTCTAAAGTCAGAGCTTTGGAAGGAGATGGGTTGGCAGAACTCTGATCCAGCAACAGATTTTAGGTTCAGTTTGCTAATGAAGTCATCTCGTGATAAATACGATAGAATGTATATACTACTTGAAACAATATGTCTTTTTGAATTATGTCGAATGCCTGCAGGGCAGGTGGCTTCATGTCCTTGGAAAATCTAATCTATTTTGCCAAATATTATCCAGTACGTGAAACTCATTATGGACCCTTACTGTATAAACCGGAATTAGTGGGTGAGCTATGTTGACACTCTGTAGTTGCCATGCAGGATTCCTTTCAGAGGCTACTGCACAAGAAGGATGGTAACAGAGCTGAATGGGAGTATCCTTTTGCAGTAGCTGGTGTAAACATATCTTATACGCTAGTGCAAATGCTTGATTTACAATCAGGTGATTGAAACAATGGTTGCTAAAATATTTAGTATCCATCCAGGTTCAATTCTTTGTCCACTGCCTTTGGAGTTTGGTTCAAAGAGCAGGCAATGTGTGTAGAACGACAGCTTATTTCTTACTCCTCTTTGTAGGGAATATGAGTACAAAAGCAGCCGTGCACTTTGTTCGACTACTTGAAGATGACGATTCGGCTTTCGATAACCTTTTCTGTGTAGCGTTCCAGATGCTTGATGCTCAATGGCTCAAAAGGCGAGCTACCTATATGGAATTCAACGTGAGTGCTCTTGACCGAAGATTAGTAGTCCATGCAGACTGTCATCTTTGTTGAGTGTGTTGGTTATCTTCATTTGATTCGGTTTATTTTTATCAGGAGGTCCTGAAATCCACACGAATTCAGTTAGAGCAAGAGCTTACTACCGGAGACATCTCTAGTGTTCAGGACATGCCATCATTCAGAACACTGAAAAGGTAGCCCTGTCTGTTCTCAATTGCAAACGAACATTTGCCCTGTTTATAGGTTGTTAAATATGTTGTTCATTGTTTTACTGGATGTAATACCGATTGTAACTATGACGTCTCACTTCACGTCTGATACCTTGAAGCTGTACTTGCTCGGACAAACTTTTGGCATCGTTTTCTGTGCACGAAACGTTTGCTACCTTTTATTGTGGCGAAATGACAAATAAATTGAGATAGAGAGAGTTTGTCCTTATGCGTCCCTTAAAATATGTATAAAAAGAAAAAAATATAAATCCTCATTTAAACCGCAGAAATTTTACATATAGTAATTCAATTTTACAGAGAAAAATGTAGGATTAAGAAAAAAAATCATTCAAGCGTTGATTACAAGCCTAGTTTAGTCACAGCTCCCAACATCCTTTGCTTTGCTTTTTTTTCCTTCCTCGGGGCGCAAAACACTCTCACGTTCTGACACGCGCCCATTCCCCCCCCCCCCCCCCCCCCACTCCTCCCTCTCCCTCTAGCTCGAAGCTTTTTCGATGGGGGCCACACCACTCCCACTCCCATTCGCACTGACGGCGGCGGCGAGCACTACGCCGTTTCTTCCTTCCTCGTCCGAATGCTTGCTGGAGCTGGAGCTGGGAGCATGGCCAGGAGCAGTACGGTACTGCTCTTCCTCCTCCTCCAGGCCCTTGCAATCCCCTCCCCCTTTCACGAGCTCGCCGTCTGCTCTGCCTCTGCTGCAGGTACCGACACTGTCTATCCGCTCCCCTCCCCTACCTTGTCTCTTCTTCTTCTTCTTCCGTTCTGACATCACCTCGTTGTATCTAGAACTGGATCGAGTAGCTAGCTAGCTCATAAGCGTCGCCTGCACCAACTTTTATTTAGGAGCAGCCCCATCTCTTCTTAATCTGGTCTGTATTAGTGGATACAGCAGTTTAGCTGCTGCTTCGGCTGTCTAATCTGGACCGTTTCTCTGGGAATTTTGATCATTAAGACCACACGATAGCTACTTGTTTGCTGCCGCTACGACTCGTTACAGCTGCGGGTTTGAGTGACCCCTTTTTTCCCTTAAGACTCAAGAGCTTTGAGCTTTATTAATATGTATATGTATATGCACCTTTTATTGTTTCCCCGCTATATAAATCCCATCACCGAATGAATCCGACCTGCTATACGCCTATACATTTAGACACTTCAGATGTACCTTTGCCAGCAGTAGTTGGCAAACTGAGATATTTCTCAACCAGACCCTGAACCATGATATCAGCATTTTGCATGACCTTCATCTTATCAGAACGATTTGCACTTAGAAGTACAATCATTGTGCAGGCAAACAAAGTGTCCATGCTGACTTGAATCCGGTTCAGGTGACCAACCCGACAACACCCCCCATCACTGTCCCCTCTACGAACCCAACACCAACTATCATCACCGTGCCTTCCACGAACCCTACTGTCACGATCCCTTCTTTGAACCCTCTGCCCACACCCATAACAGCCCCCTCAACCATTCCCTCTTCTTCCACCACGCCGGTTCCAGTTACATATCCACTACCAACGCCTTCAACCTCCTCACCGACTGTGCCGGCCACCAATCCTGCAGTCACCACACCATCGGTATTCCCTCCGTCGGCGCCATTGACCAACCCAGCAGGGCTTAACCCAACAGTGCCTTCTGCTCCAGTCACAACACCAGCTGTATCAGGCCAGCAAGTCTGGTGTGTGGTCAAGGCTGCTGGCTCAACCGAAGCCGCCCTCCAGAATGCCCTGGACTATGCATGCGGCATAGGAGGAGCAGATTGTTCAGCGATTCAGCCATCAGGGAGCTGCTACTATCCAAATACCCTTCAGGCCCATGCGTCGTATGC
Organism: Neostapfia colusana; assembly: GCA_030760725.1. Taxonomy (NCBI): domain Eukaryota; kingdom Viridiplantae; phylum Streptophyta; class Magnoliopsida; order Poales; family Poaceae; genus Neostapfia; species Neostapfia colusana. Next base: position 114,222 of record JASWHV010000010.1, on the reverse strand, counting down.
TTTCAACAGCTATTACCAGAAAAACCCTGCACCTTCCAGCTGTGACTTCGGGGGGACGGCAATGCTCATCAGTGCAAATCCAAGTAAGAATGACTCCCTCTTTCTTTGCTTCGAGATAGATCAGCCAGAAGTATTTAAATACCAGTTTATTAAGATGAACGATCTTATGTATCTATCTTTTTTGCAGGCTCAGGGAGTTGCATCTATGCATCGTCATCATCGTCGTCATCATCATCGTCAAGGTGAAAATAATATAGCTGCATTGTGACAGCAAGCCACTCTTGCACGTGTATGTGAAACTAATGTTCCGTCTTTGCAGCTCTAGTGTTGGGTACAATCCTGCTGCATCCACTTCTATTACTCCATCGACATCCAGTAGCCCTGTTACTAGCGCGTCTGATTCTGATTCGGGATCACCAGTGCTGAATGCAAGCGGATCAGGCTTTTCCGAACCATCAGAGTTTAGTTCAGACATCTCTGGAGCCGTCTGCAAGTGGTCTGGATGGTCGATGTTGCCGTCCCGCTGGCCATGGGCAGCTATGGTCTTGATGCTGGCATTTTGTGCATGCGTCGAAGGAATGGTTTGAAAACGTGAGTGGGAGCAGTCCAGCATCCTGGGAGTAACTGTGACGTAGGTGATGTAGAGAACTAGCTAGCTAGAGAATCAGGTTTTAGTTTAATTATGCTGGTGGATGTATGAATTATGTTGACTGATTAGGGCGGTTTGTAGCGTACTTCAGTTAGTAGTAGGAACTGGAACTTAGTAGCTAGGCTTGTAAATTGGTTGTGAAACTTGTGATGGCTCTTTCTAGTGTAGACGAGTCTCATTGAGTTAGATACACGCCTTAAACAGCTTTCTGCGGAAGATGATGTCCCCTGTTATCTCGCTCACTATCTTTCCAAGACTGGCACTTACATGGTAACTTATGAGATTGGTGCAGTTGATCCTGCATTCATAAAGAACTCACCAGATCAAGCAAGTTCATTTGTCAACAGCTTAATCTGGAGCTACTAGGGTTACAGCCTTACAAACTAGATATGATTGGTTGGATCTAGGCTAAGTGAGAAAATATTTTTCCGCAGCCATCCTGGAGGCTCTGAAAGAACTAAGGAACATTGATACACTTGTCTTATGCCAAGCTGAATGCCATGAGGATTTCCTTCTGGCAAAGGGAGGGAAACATGAATGTCCATATGATGAGCACCCAAGACGGACACCTGAACGTGAAAACCTCCTTGGTGAACGTGAAAACCTCCTTGGATATCTCACAGACACACATGAGACAGGATGTTCAATTGCACACGCTGATCATTTTTGGAGGATGAACACCCTCTTCCATGTCTGAAATGTCCTTCAGCTTATCATCAGCCTTTTCAAATAAACTGAATTCTGCCAGGCCAATGCCATCGTTGCTGCCTTCACCAGCCTCAAACGGGCACCCAATGTTGCAATCGAAGGTTGCGTCGTTGAACCACTCGCTCAGATTGATTGAGCTGCTGAAGTTACATCTTGACACAGTATCCAGTTCGTAATCCATGCAAGGGCTCCACAAGCTCTCCTCGATGCCGGCGTCAACCGTGGTGAAAGGCTGTGCAATGTCGTCAGGTGTCTTCGCTTCACTCGATTCCGGCTCATGGACTTCACTTGATGAGTCGGGCTCTTGGACAGCATTTTCGCTTTGGTCAGGCTGTGGTTCTTGGTTCAGTGCCGGCACCACCTGTGGATCCTGATGGAGCTGCGCCAAGAGCAGCGGGTGGTCCAGGTAGCAGCTAATGTCGAAGTTAGTTACAGCATTGGCACCACGGTACTCAATGGCTGCAAGATCATAGGCCTTGGCTGCCTCCTCTTGAGTATCTGTACAGGAAGAGAAGAATGTTCAGTTAGTCTGAATAAAAGCAGACCGTTCTTTCCAGATAACGCGTTTTGGGTATAATAACTAATTCAACAGAGCAGAATTTGTAAACTGATGGTGTCCCATTGTCTTCATTATACAGGTGATTATAAGAAGGCAGTGCATCTGGAGGAGACTGTCAGATATTCAGATCTGGGTGTAATCATCTTTATACCAGAATACTAGATGCAGGAAACGATCAGATAATTCAGATACAGGTGTGTTGGATGGGAGACACCGAATTGCACACTAGGTTGTTTCATTGTTTGAATGGACTGTGATGTGCTTGCTAACTTGCACATGTGCCAGTGTCCGGCCATGTAGAAATCACTCTTTTGTGATGGTGCTATAGCGGTGATCTGAAATCTGTAGTTTGGATTCTGAATCTTGATCTAGTTTTGACACAGGGTGCATGCTTGACGCACGTGATGCGATCACCGTCTCATGGTGCTGAGTCACGCAACCAAGTAAAAAAGAAAAAGGCCGGCAGTGCTGAGCAATTGCGTATCCCTAGGCACCATCTTATTATTACCACTACCGGCACCGGCATGGCACGTGACTGCCCCATCACGTGCTTGTCACATGCGTTTGGAAGTCATGTTAGTTTTGGCTGGTAATTAGCCAGCAATTTTGCCTGTTTTAGCCTAGTAGTTTAGGACAAGCTGGGGGGATCAATCTTCTGGCGATTGCTTACATCACAGTATCTTGGTCTTGTGGTCTTGGTCTGGGTGGTGGTCAAGAAAAAGACAATCTTTTTGCCTGGACACTGCATCGACATTATGTGTCATGTACCCTGATATATAAGGATCGATAGCAAGTGCGTTTTTCTTTTCTGTTTCTTAAACTCAAAACTCAAAAGGAAATGTTGGTTAGACCTAGGAATATTCATGTTGGGCTAGTACAGTATAGTAAGGGAAGTGTCGATTGCGTCAAGCCTGCATTGAAAGGGAAACAAGAAATGCAAGCCATTCAATCGTGTGGAAGTTAGGTTTATCAACCATCATAAAAATTGGTTAAAGTTAGGTGGCTCTACTAGTACGGTAAGTTGCACGATTCCACAACAGACTAGAGTAGCATTTAAATGCTATTAAAACTGTTTTGCTCAAAGAAGGACAAAGAGCATGACCGCTAGTAGTCTTCAAGGAACAGAGGCCATACCGAATGTCCCCAAGTAGAGGTACTTGTTCCCGAAGACTCGCCCAATCCTTGCCTCCCATCTCCCGTTATGGTGGTGCCTTGATAATCAAACAATGAGAAATTCAAAAATACTCCTGATTAGTTCAATTTTGAACTAACCAACGTCAATTAATTCGAAACGGAGGGAGTAGCTGCTTGAATTTAAAAGTTTATAGAACTGAAGACATGTCTCGACAAGGAACAGAGTGACTCGTACAAGACACTACAGTAGGGCACAGCTTATACAGAGCTGTCTCAAGAAAGAGCTCATGATCGGTCATGCACTTGCATGGCATGGCTGTGACACGTTGCACAGGCCAGCGACATGCATGTCACTGACGTTACAGGTGGACCTCTCATCCTATGCCCTGTCAGTCGAGCACAGAACAGAGGTTTTGTTTCAGAGTCACTCTGAGTTGCACATCTTGGCAGGTTTGTTTGGTGATCATCATCGCATGAGCTAACTGAGGACAGTACATGATCCTAGTGACTAGTGAGGGGGTTAAGTGCTTAAGACAGGGATAGGGATATGATTAGTGGGGATTGACTGAATTTTACTGGTGTCTGGTTTCGGTACCTGGCGACGCCTCTGTACTTGGACACGCCCCTGGAGAAGCCGCTGCTCCGCCGGCGGAGAGCAGCCAGGTACTCCTCCCGAGACACCCCCTCCATCTCCAGCCTCTCGTTCGCGTAGTCTTCGACCTATTCAACAACCCACCATTTATATTAATTCGAATTTAGTTGCTGGTCGAACAACCAACTTTGACGAACAGTTACTCCTAATTGTGACCAGCACATTCAATGCTGGTCTTGTCTGGGCTCGTATGATTCCTATACTACTTAAACATGCCGACAGGGTTGTGAGGCCATTGCTCTATGCCATCTCTGTTACTACAGCAGTAGCTGTCTTATTCAGAATTGAGCAGCAAAAGAGGATTGTATTTGGCCATGCATACAAAACACAGGCCTGAGCTATAAACAGGATGGATCCTGCCAGCACGCTCTAGGTAAAATGGGGATAACAGTGTGATAACAGATTGTTTTCTTTTTTTTTTTCTTGGAGCAGGATAACTTACAGGGAAATTCAGCACCGCTTCAGGGCCCCAGTACTTCAGAGCTGCAAGGTCATACGCACGAGCAGCTGCCTCCTCACTGTCATAAGCTCCTGCAGACGAGACGATAGATAATTGGTTTCGTTTCGTGTTAAGACAAGGGTGCGAGAATCACAGAGAGGATCGTGCGACAAGTAACGTGAACCTGGCAAAGACTGCCTAGATATATTTAGTACTACTACTTGGTTGTGGGACTTACCCAAGTAGACTATTGGGAGAGGTACAGGTACAGCAACAAGCAGCAGTAGATCACAGTCACATGCAGGTCACCACCAGGCAAGGTCCCCCAACGATAACAGAGGAGAGAAAAAAAAAAGAAAAGGAGATACAAAAGTCCGATCAGAATGTCAGCCTTAAAAAAATTCGACGCACTTTAAACTGTGAGCTTTGTACTAATGGCAGAGGCATCAGGATCGTTGCAGAAGACAAGAAGAACATGGATTACTGTTGGTTTTACTGTGTAATCCTCGTATTAGATGATGTTCCTCTTCTCTTTTTTCTTTTTCTTTTTCTTTTTTTAAATAATAATAAAATCGAACTTATGAGCAAATTTTAGAAGAAGAAAAAAAAATACTGATGATGACAAAGGCACTTGAGATGATTTACGCTGATGCCTCACCTTGCCTGCCCTTCTTCTTGTTCTGGAGGGAGGTGAGGCAGTGCTTGTCCCAGAGATGGGCCTCGAATCTGCCCGTCCACCTGTGCCTGCGCACACGCATGCAGTGCCACGCGTATGCAGTGGGTGGGTGAGCAAGCAGCACTGATTTACAAACGGAATTTTACCTCACAATAGATTTTTCAGACGACAAGAAAAAGAAAAAGAAGAAGAAGAAGAAAACAAAAAAAAAACTTGCACGAAATTGCCCATCTTCCTAGCCGTCTGAAACAGGAGGCGGTAGCAATGCAGATCAACCAACTTCCTACTTCCTAGCCGTCTGAAACGACCTTTCTGTTGACGAAATAACAATAATAGTAACAACAATGGTGCGCGGTGGATCAAGAACGGGAGGAGGGAGACGGTTGCGTTGCGGGTTCAAGAAACGGCATGCCTTCACTTGCATGTGGCTCCTGAAGACGAGGAGCATGCAGGTTCGTTTTCAGAAACAAAAGAGCAGCAGCAGCAGGAGGAGGAGGTTGCAGTCCAGAACGGGTTAAAGAATCGTGCTTTGCGACATGCAGGTGGAGATTGGCCATCGAATCGATCGTAACGACCAGCTGACTTGCTGGCTGGCTGGCTGGCTGGCAGTAAGAAGATGCTGATCGAGGGGAATGGAAAGTCATGTGGAGTTACGGGGGCGGAGATCGATCGATCAGGAACCGGCCCGTGGATTCGGGACTTGCAGCCTGTCGTCGGGTCGGACTCAGCGGCAATGCAGGGAATTCCGATCGAGATCGGAAGAACCGCAGGTGGAAGCGAAACCGGCGACCGAAATTAGAGTGTAAAAGGCCAGGACTTTTTTCCATTACCTGAAGAAAAAAGAAGAAGAAAAAAAAGACAAACTGAGATCGAGAGTGCAAAGGCCGGAGCTTTTTTCCATTAGTATCATCTAGGAAAAGAAAAGAAAAAAAGCTGAAATCGAGATGAGCGCGTGTGTACCTGGTGACGCCCCTGTAGATGGAGCTGCGCTTCCCTGCGGCGGCGGCTGCGGCGGCATTACTGGCGGGATCAGCAGCAGCAGCAGCAGCAGCAGAAGGCGGCTCCTCTTTCCTGGTCCTCTTGGCCTTGGTAGGGCCCTGCTTGACGGCGCCGCCCTTCTGGGTCCTCCTGGCCCTCTTGCAGGGAGGAGGGACCTCCACGGAGGCCGACGAGGAATTGGAGGACGACGACGACGACGACGGAGACGGCTGGGGAGGCGGAGTCGTCTCCATGATCTATGTCCCCTGTGTTTCTGGACGATGGTGGTAAGCAGGAAGGAAGGAAGGAGGAGTATGTATGTATCTGGTGTCGCGGCAGTGGGCGCTAATTGCTGACAAAAGGAGAGGTTTTATAGAAGGAAACAGGGGTGCAGCTGCAGCTGCAGGTGCACGAAGGAAGGGAGGAGGTTTTGGTCAAGGATTTGCTTTTTTTTTCTTCTTTCCTTTTCCGCGGTAAGCAGCTCCCCTGACAGCCTGTTTAATCTTCCTCGCTCGTCTCTGGCAGCGAGCGGTGTGCGCAGTCTAGCTTGGCTCAGGAAACAGATGACAGGTCACCTAAACAGAAGCAGCTGGCTGGCTGGCTGGCGTTCAGTGAAGGAGGAGTGTGCAGATGTAAAAACCGGCAGCAGAAGAAGCTCATCTCTTACTGAAGAGCTGTACTGTACTGTACTGTACTCACTGCAGAGAATCGCATTGCTTGACAGTTTTCGTCACCCCTACTAACTCGCTGGACTACTCCTGGATCTGACCTTAATTACCATAGAATCCGCTAAATTTTGTACTGCTGCGAGCTTGCGGGATAATAGTACTATACGAAATTTTCCTTGGGCTCGTCCCTCGAGCAGGGTGATGCGTGCGAGGACAACTGGCCAAGTAAAGACGCCTCTGGCCCCCGAGCAGAGTGAGACAAGCGTCATGGCGGTGGGGTTGCGTGATCAGCAAACACATGACATGAGTGAGAGCACCTGCAGGTTCCCGAGCCGTTGGCTCCTTCTTCTTCTCTCTCTCATCAGCCAGAGTGCGCATCCCCCTGCCTCCATTGTTGCCTTGTTGGGTCCCCTCCTCCTCCTTTTCTCCTGCTCTGCAGCTGCAAGTACTACTGTGCACAGGCAGGCGTCCTCGACACCTGTCCAACACAAGGCCGGCCGCACTGCAGCATCGCGTTGCGCATGCATGCAGACATGCAAATGCAAATGCAATGCAAGCGCCGAAGGGATCAATCATCCCGCAATCATCGAGCAGCTCACCATATCGGATCGTACGCACGCCCGCACGCACGCTAGCTAGCCAGCTTTCCTCTCTGACCTCTCTCTCCTCCTCAGCTCCTTTCCTTCCCGGAAAAAGGAAAAAGAGAGAAGGTAGCTGCAACCTGCAGGCCGTGTTCCAGTTTCAGGCATCACGTTTTCGCAAGCACTGAAGCCGCAGTCGTCAGAGACGACTTCATTCTGAACCCCTGGACCACCGCGTAATTCACGACGTCGATCGACAAACTTCTCCAGTCCAGTCCAGTCCCAGCCATGCATGTGAAACGTAATAAGATGGCCGCATGCTACTCGATTTCCATGCGCATATGCACCACTAGCTATCCAATGCACGCACGACTAGCTTCCCCATCTATCAAGATTTTCCATGCGCGCGTAATTCGTGAATCGTGGTGGATCGATGAACAGCTAGAATGCAAATTAAAAGGGAGGCGGGCACCACGATCAACATCTGCTGTCAGTCAGTTCCGGACGACAGATCGTCGACTGCGCGCGCGTCCAGTTCTGATAATCAGAACCTGTGTTGCTGTAGTGTCTGCATTCTGCAACTAGCTGTAGAAACGAGCCTGCCTGCCTGCCTGCCTCTGCACCAGTAGTTGAAAGCCAGCAACAAGTACAGTACGAAACGCACAACCACGCATCACCGTACGCGTCCAATGAACCTTTTTCACGTTCAAGTACAGCCGCAGCACACGTGTTCAGAACGATCCCAGGAATGGAAATCAATCAGCTGGCGCGTGTTGTGTTTGGTTTAACCCCGTCGTTTTAATTTCTCGTCTACTTTCTTTGCCTGCTGTGTCGCCTTGGTGGTTTATATGAAGTACGTAGAAACTCTGTTAGGTTTGAATTCTCACCAGCTTATTTCACGTGGTTTCAGCGCAACTAACACATGGTTTGGTTTGAATTCCTGCAGAGGATAACACACACGTCGCTGCTGGTACAATTAATTTCATTTTACTCTTTTCTTTAATTTCTTTTTCGTTGAAAACACAGCTTAATTCAGAGTCCAGATCTTTTAATTCGTTCATCACCAGAAATGAAGCTTACGTACACGACGAGCTAGCTAGCTATGTGTCTACTACAGTACTAATTAGTTATAAATTTTGTTCTTCGTATGTACGCTGAAGAAGCCTTGTGAGGTGTTGCTCCGTGGCGTGTAGTGTCGGGACCTTCACTCTGCGAGGAGCCGATCTGTCAGATGCAGAGAAGGTTATGTTGGAAGAAGAAGAAGAAGAAGAAGGAGAAGAAGAAGCGTCGTCGTCGTCTGCGACTGCTTGTTCCAGCCGGTACAGGTGCTGCCCCGCAGCGAAGTCGCCCAACAGCTGGTACGAGCTCGGTGAGCCATCCATGGTCAGACAGAGCTCGTCCGTACACGCGGCGAGCTCCTTTTGGGTGCAGTAGACGAACTGCAGCGCGGCGGCGACCTCGTCCCGGAACGCGGAGAAGGGCTCGCCGTCGTCGGCGTCGAGACGCAGCTTCCGGAGCTTGCAGAGGCCTTCTCCGAGCTCCATCATGGCGCCACGGTGGTTCTACACACGTATATTAATTACACCACGCCCACGCATGCATCGATCTTCATTCAGCTCAGAATCCATCCATATCCATATCCATCCATCCATCCATCCGTGGGACGAGACCGATCGATGAGCTGAAAGTGGGTGGACGAGCTAGACCGTACCTGGTTGAAGAGGTGGTGGAATCCGACGGCGCACTGGAGCATGCCGTGGAGGAGCGTCCGCGCGGGGTCCTCGGCGCCGTACCAGAGCTCCTCCACCACGTCGTGGCACGCGTGGAACTCGCCGCGGTTGAACAGCGCGACGGCCGCGTCGAACCCGGCTGCCCGCGGCCGGTCCTCCTGCTCCTGCTCCTCGTCGTCGTCGTCTCCTGCCGGGCGCTCGCCTCGCGCAGTCATCAGCCGGCGGCGGCAGCGAAGGTCGGAGCCGGCGGGACGGTGGACGACGCGGAGCAGCAGCAGCACGCGGTGTGGCCGTGTGTGTGGGAACTGCTGCAGCCGCAGTGGCGGTCTCGGGCGGAGCGAGAGAGGCGCCGGCGATAGTAGCACGCCGGCGGGCGCTGCTGCGGAGGGCATGGCCATGATGGAAAATGGAGGCGATGGAGCTGGACTGCTGGAGGTGCCGTCGGCGTGTGGCCATCGTCACTCCACACCTTTTTTTTTGTTTTGTTTGAGAGGACGTCACTTGACACTTGGGCGGGGGCTCACCACCACCACACCAGACACCACCACCAATGAATGGCGGCCACTGCTCAACCGTCAACGGCCCAGCGCTGTTTTGGGTCGGGCTTAGTGGAGTGGAGATGCTAGCCCATGTTTTCTGCTAAGACGAAATTGGGCCTAAACCATTCTTCTCTCGGTCACGGCCCAGTGTGGCCCATTCGGCCCAACCCGCACCACTTCTCCTTTCCACTTCATCCCTCCCAAATATTTTAAAAACAAGAACACGTTAATGGTTTCTTGATAGAGACCTGGCTATTATCTGTGAATGGAGAACAGCTTGCTAATTGATCCCTGGAGTTGTTCGGCTTGACGCATTCTGCTTGCTGATGCAGCTGCTGCAGCTGCTCTTGGTCGAGCCAGTAGCTAGGGAATGAGAAAATGGAGGCACACGACGACGATGACCCCAGCTCTCTTCCAGGTATGGCTCTCCCTCTCTCTCTTCTAGGTTTCAGAACGGATGGAGAACAGCTAGCTGCCTTTTGCTGACTCCTGGAGTTACGTGCTTGCTTCATTGACGCACTCTGCGTGCTTGCTGATGCCACCATCTGGGAGAAAACTTGAGCGTAGGCCAAATCAAATCACGCTTCACGCGTGGTCAAAACAGCCGCTCCATCACCTTATCTGCTTTTTCTTGAGCATACACACTCCTAAACTACTAATATGAATCCATATGCTCATGCTTCATTCATAGTTTAAAGTGCCATCTGGAGGAAGTACAGTTGCAGAAGATCCGGTAATAAGCTGGTGGCAGACGAAAGCAAGGCAGGCATGGCATCCGAGTTGACCAACTCGCCTGCAGTGTACAGTTGCATCGACAGAGCTAACGTTCGTAACCAGACTCAAAAATGTAAATCGATTTACTTCACAGGTAAGGTAACTAAGTACAGTAATAATCTCTGTGTTGAATGCACCACCGATTAGCCGCCGTCAAGCGGTGGCGCCGGCGACGATTCGTCATCATCATCACCAGTCACCACCAGTCACCACCACCACCAGAGCGGCTTGACCCTGACCCTGCACCCTCTGCCCGACACCGCCGCCGTCCCGGCCAGCCTGTCCACGGCCACCTCGCACGTCGCCTTGACGTCCACCGTCCACGTCCGCAGCACGTTCCCGAGGCGCAGCCGCACCGGCACCCTCGCCTCCACCGTCAGCGGCACGGCGCCCGCCGCCTGCTCCGCGGTGAGCCGCCGCCTCTGCTCGTCCGTGAGGGTCACGCCTGTTCCGCCCAGGGCCGTCGAGAAGGCCGTCGCGTTGCGCGGCGGCTGGCGGAACGCGGGCCACGGGCCGGCGGCGAGGCGCGCGCCGGAGTAGGCGACCGCGACCTCGCCGCCGCCGCGGTAGTCGACGCCGACCCTCTTGTTGGCGCCGTTGTCGGCGCGCACGGCGGCGACGAGGTCCGGGGAGAAGGACCGGGCCAGGGGGTCGTCGAGGCCGCGGACGATGGAGAGGGACTGGACGGAGAAGGACGGCGCGCGCGGGCGGAAGATGAGGTACGCGGCGCCCAGGACGACGACGAGGACGAGCAGGAGCAGGGCGGCGCAGGAGAAGCAGCAGGCGCGACGGAGGCGCCGCGCCGGGCGGCCGGCGAGCTTGTCGTACCGGCGGGCGCGGTCCGGGGGCGGGACGCGGAGGACCTGGTCCTTGGGGACCCGGATGACGTAGGTTCCCGGCGGCGGCGCCGGAGGGCGGTTGAACTGAAGCGGCGTGGTCTCCGTGGCTCGCTGTTGGTCGGGAGAGGGCGTGGGATGGACGCGGTCGGCCATGGCGAAGAGGCTCTGGAGCTAGCTGGAGGCGAGCTGACTGACTGAGCCGAGCAGCGACGACATGGAAATGGGGTCGCTATTTATGCCGCCTACGGATGGTGAACACTGAGCAGCGCGTGAGGGAAACGGTCATCTCACGCTGTTCATACTTCAACCCTGCCCACTGCCCACTGCCCTGGTCAAATTACATGCATGCAGCATTTAGATTACCTTTTTTGCGTGATAATGATGTCCGCTGCTCGAGGTTGAACATCAAGACGTCAGATGGAGCGGAGAAGGTTCCAAACATGGGACTTGGTGTTTCTTTAGCGAGTTGTGAAACCCGTCAAGTCTGCTCCAACGACGTGCTGCTCCGGATTATTTCCATTGGATAAAGGATGCAGTGTCCATTGCTCACTCTACCTACAAAGTGTAAATCCTCAACTGAGCAAATGTTTTTCAAAATTAGTTGTAGTGCGGAAATGAACAATCTTACCTGGACGAACTGGATCCTTCTGTTCCCAAGACCTAGTTACAGATTTTTTGATGCAAAATGGATATGTATCATCACTGAAATTGTTGATATCATTTATAACCCACCTCTTTCATATACGTGTGGAGTGGAAGTGACAACATTTTACACCAAGTTGATTTACACAACATCTTCATCGGCTCGAAAAGAGATAAAAGAAAGGTGCCATGCCAGCTAAAAAATAGCACCAACGGGTCCCCAGACTAAACTCGCTCGGAACTCTAAAACTGGCTTTAGGTCAAAATCAGTCAATTAGAAATATAATGCTGCGACAGGATGATCCCTGTCAGCTGCTTCAGGTTAGCTAATACATGTCTCGGCCCAAGAGTCTCGGCGCCAATGTAGTTAAGAAGCTGTTCGATATCCTGTCAGCAAATAAAATCAATAGGTTAATTAATGCCTAAAAAGAAATTACTCCCATTCGAAATAAATCCTGGTGGTACACATCAGACATGTACAGTCTCCCTTAGTTCATCCTACAACATCTTGATTCTATGATCAACTGCAGTGCTAACCCGTAGAACCATTAATGTTAAATTGACCGCTTTGAAATAAATCCGCAAATAGCAAGGAGACCAACCTTGTTCAACAAGAATACTGCATATGCTGACTTGGTCGTCTCCTGGCCATCAAAAAATAGTGGGAATTCCATTGTCCTTGTGCTCAAAGGGGCAGAACTTGCTGCTACGGTCATAGATGATAGATCAACTGAAGGCGCATGGTCAAGAACATATGACCTTGAACCTCCAAAGCGCAAAGGATATCGAAGAGGAACATTGAGATATGACGCGATGAGGGAGACTGCCTATGATTTAAAACAAACGAACGGTCATATCTCCACCGAATCTGAGTATCAAATATAATACAATGCAAATCACTAGAATTTCAAAACCCTACAGAAACGATTACGCGTACATGTGCAGCATATCCCAGAACAGTAGAAGATTTCTGAAACTCTGTCTTATCACTGAAGTAGCCAGTCTTTTTCACAGAAAGCTTTGATAGCTGTAGACCCAGTATGGCCAAAGGCCTGTTTTGGGAACCATTTGGCAAAACCGATTCAGTGCTGCCTGAAAATAATAAAATCCATATAATTTAAGCTTACTAAAACACTATTTCAGAATGAAAAATCATAAGACGGATGAACCAGTGTCAATAGTGATAGAAACCATTAAGTCTGACAAGAGCAAGTCTTCACTTGTGGCCTTTAAGTCTACATGACTGTGTCTATAATCATACTTATTATTCGGTTATCAGCTTACCCTCTTTTACTTTTGAGTTAATTCTGCAGTTACTGGTTACTCTACACCAGTTATACCATATTTTGATCAGTGAAAACAGAAACACATCATTTTATAGCGAGCATGGATAAGGAAATGAACCCTTGCGAGTTGTGATAAGGAAAATGACATACTTGTTCTACTGATGTTGGAGGTTAAACCCCTCTTGACAGCTGAGGACTGTTCATCCAAAGGCCTCACAGGATATACGTGAGCAACTTGTGTTATCATATATTGCTGTCTCATCCGCAACTTCTGTTCAAGATTTTTAAGACGTCCATGACCATTTTCCCCTGATAGCAAATTATTAGCCTCCTACAACAACAAGATAAAATGTACTACTGAGATTTAGTCATTAGTGAAGGAGAATAAATGTGTAATACCCAATACGAAAGAGTTATAAAAATCCTTCTTTAATGGAACATGCACTGAGCAAGACATTTAAGAGAAGAGTGTAGTACTATGCAAGTTTAGAAAAATACAATCGTAACAATAGAGATTCGACTAGATAATTGTCTTTTTTTTTGTACTCATAAGCTTGTTAGCAAAAAAATACTTGCTATTACCACAGTACCCTGCAAACTACTGTAGCCTTTTGGTTTTCGTACTGACTATTGAGAGGATTACTGGATCTTGAAAGGGTACGAAAACGTAATGACCAGTTTCAATAATCTCACTGATAAGTGGTATTGCGACTTGCACTTCATTACCAAGAAATCGAGCTACAGTCAGTCAGAACTCTGATGAGATATCTATGGCTTTCACAACCACAGAGGCTAAAAGGGCACCAAGTACAAAACATAATTGAAAACTGAGTAAATTTGGTTCTATAGCATCAGTATCTAGACACCGATATAGTTCACAATGAGGGGAGAACGTGCAACCCATATCTCAATATTGAATACCTCGAGTTTACTGCGTGCCTCAGCAAGTGTTTTGCCTGCCGCTGTCAACGTTCTGATCTTCACGCAAAGCTGTTCCCTTTGCTCCTCAGCATCCTCCGATGTTCTCTTGGTGCGCATCTTCAGATCCCCCAAGTGATCAGAATGGTCTTGCAGTTTCTTCCTCATTTCAGCCAGCTCGTTGTCCTGCTGAAGAAATGCTCTTCTCGCCTGTCCACAAAGGATCAAGAAGTATTACAGGTAGGAAAAGGGATGGTAGAAGTAAATACGAAATTTTCCAGAGCTAAGAGTCCGAGCCTACGCAGAGAACGTAAAGTGGGCAGGATCCGGAATCCCGGATCCGGTCATCATCCCTCGGGGTCGCAGGAACGGAGCAAACGAGCACCACCCGAATCGAACCACTAAAAGAAGAAGAAGAAGGAATAAAAAAAAGGTGTTACCTCTATCGCGGAGTCGAGGCGCGCGGCGAGGCGGGCCTTGCGGTCCCTGGCGGAGGCGAGCGCCGCGGAGAGGCTCCAGAGCCGCGCGAGCTCCTGCTGCAGGTCCTCCCAGTGGGAGACCTTGGGCGCGTCGGCGCCCTCTACCTCGCTGGCCTGCACGAGCACCCACCTGTCCCCCTCCCCGTCTGCCGCAGGGGGGTCAGGGGCCGCGGATGACGGTCCCGGATCGTCCATCGCCGGCGATCATGTCCGCAACGGGCGGGGGATCCGGGGAAGCGGGCACGGCATGGGCGGTCGGTGTGGGTTCTGGGTGTTGTGGGGTTTGGACTCCGGGGATATCGGGGGGAGCGGGACGGGAGAAGCTTCTTCTCCGGCGACTGCGGTCGGTGGTGCGCGGATCGGTGGAGGAAGCAGGAGGAGGTCGTCTTTTTGTTTTGGGCCGGATAGGTTCCGTGAGTTGGGCTGGGCCGACCGAATTCTCCCCATCGGTTTGCCATTGCTTGCTTGCTTGCTTGCTTGCCGGTTTGGGCCCTTTCTGCAGTGGCCGGCCCATTTAAGTAGCGACTTGACCTAGCCTCTCGAAGGGCCGCCTGCCTTGTCTTGCGAGGCGTCTTGGTCTCTCTGCTTGTGCGGCGGCGCCGGCGCCGGCGACCCCTCCTCCGTTTCCAGATCTCCCACGGACGGCCGGAGATGTCGTACATGCGCGGGGACCTGCTGACCAAGACGCGGAAGCTGGTCAAGGGCCTCGCCAAGCCCGCGCCCACGTGGCTCAAGGCCATGGAAGAGTCAGTGCGCTTTACTCTCTTACCTCCATTCCTTGCGGCGCTGTACATTCCTAC
Source organism: Neostapfia colusana (assembly GCA_030760725.1). Taxonomy (NCBI): domain Eukaryota; kingdom Viridiplantae; phylum Streptophyta; class Magnoliopsida; order Poales; family Poaceae; genus Neostapfia; species Neostapfia colusana. The sequence continues at coordinate 99,171 of JASWHV010000010.1, read as the reverse complement.
TGTTCGATTGCTCTTCCTCGTGTTGCTTGCGATCTATTGAAACATATGGTGCTTATGTGATCAGGGCACCCCCGGTGACGTTTCCACGTACGGATGGGAAGATCAACAAGATAGAAATGCCAGAGGATGCGTACGTTAAGAGGTTCTTCAAAAAGCACCCGGATTCGCTCTACCATGATGCAATCAAGTAATCCCCTTCCCTTTTCTTATTTGATTTCCTTGTAAAAAATGTACCTTCATGGTTCGGTGAACCGTGCCACCAGTTGCAAGAAATGCGCCTCATTTTTAACATGGCATTTTGTCCAACCTTTCAGGATAAGTGGATTTGATCCACCACCGGCGCGAGTTTTCGCTTGGCGTGTCTTAGAGTTGAAAGAGCAAGGAGTCAGTGAAGATGACGCGATGGCTGTAGCTGATGTAATATCCTCTCTAAAGACTCCCTTTTATTTTTTTTTATCAAATACCCAAACAGAAAAGTCTTATTCTGGGTCCGACCCTATTTAGATTTGAACACTATTAGTTTGTGTTAGATATATGTTGTATGACCATCGTCCTTTTTATAGATGGAGTACCGAACAGAAAAGAAGGCAAAGAAGAAAGCATACAAGGAACTGAAAGAAATTGCTCGCAGTGAAGGAAAGAGGCCGCCTCCAAATCCATACCCAAGTGCCATCAAGGAAATACAAGCAGAAGAAAAGAAGTATGTGAATGATCGGTTGTATAACCCAAAGATCATCGAGATTGCTAAAAAGATGAAAGAAGAGAGAGATTTGCTGCTTCAAGATAGAGCAGCATCAGGTCAATGGCAGTAGCCGGTGTTGGTTGTTCTGGCTGATGAGGTACTATTGTTTAGCTGTTTATTATGATATTGGTGAACTGGTCTTGTAAAAAATAATGGAGCATACTTAGCAAATCGATATTGCAAACAAAATGATCCTTGACTTTTATACATGTTCTATGAAATGGTAGGTATTGTTGGAAATGCAAGATTTATCTATAGACTATAGTACGTTGTTCCTTTGTGGTCTGATTTCCCAGAATTTTTTTAAAAGAGAATCACATTATATCACACTCAAATACTCAATTCAGAGGTTTCTTCTTCCATTCTTTGAAAATATCGATGCTATATGGATGGTAGTGCACCATTATGCACAACACAAACATGACTACATGAGAAATGCTACCGCATTGGCGATTCTCTTTTCTCAACTGGAAAACCCCCCTCATTTTAGCTGCATTTTCCTTGACCAAATTTTGCTCAGCTGATAAAATTTCATCATATCAGCAATTGCATTGTGACATATTGGCCGGCCTTGGCTGTTATAAATGCAATCTATGTATATCCCTGTGACGAACATTTTAGTAATCTGAGCACTTGTTCAGTTGGTGCTCCCTTCTGGTTATTCAGCTGGGAGGTTGAAGGAACCAACAGTTCCATGTGCACTGTTGAGATCTGGCGTTCTGAGGGATGTGATTCAAATTCGTTTGCTGGTTGTTCAAAAATCATATTTGATACCTGCTATTCTTTTTAAGAATTCCACACGGCCCTTTTTGTGTTGTTGTTACAAATCTTTACAGCATCCGTATTTGATTTGTATACTCTATAATCTGTATGCCATGCGCCTATGCATGTGCAACAAAGGAAACAGCAAAACTGCAGCTCAATCTAGCAATATTAGCTATGGTTATGGTCTTATGGATATCTACTAACAGTGAGCTTCTGCTCTGATTCGCAGTCGCTGCTGCCGTTCATGGTAGATAAACAGTAACAAAGGCGCAACAACACTGCAGTTCAAAAGGAGAACAACACTTTGTTGTTGGCCAATCCTGTATTCTCGAATCTCGATGGCACGCCATATCCAATGTATTGCATGATAATTTTCTGGAAGAAAAATTCACTATGTATTTGCTGTACTGAACTAGTAACTAGTAAGCTATCAAGTTTAGCATTGGACTACTGGTGGCAATTCCATTTCACTTTAGCAGCGATATGACAGGCTGATGCATAGCCATACCGCGGCTACATTCTGCGGTTTACATATAACAAAAGGGTTGCACATTTCAAGTTTATTGCAAGCCGATATCGGAAATAAAGCATGTTCAGTCTTTCTTTCAAATACAACATACATAACTTCAATCTTCCGAGATAATGGTATTCATATCGACGGTTCAATACCTACAAACTGAGTCTTCATTTCTGCAGTTCAACAATTTCCTGCAGTGCTCACCACAAATTTGAGCGAGATATAGCAGGCTATCTTGCAGACAATTACATTGGTATATTGGATAAAGAAAAAATGGATTCTCTTGTCGCTACAAATCTTCGGAGAGCCAAAAATGAGGCTCTTTTGTATACCTGTAACTATAACTGTGCCGAGTGTAAAGACCCAAAGAGTTCAGTTCTGCAACAAAAATTCAGGCATTCCCGCTACTGTGACAGTCTTTTTTCTGACAACGACTTGTGATATTGCACCACTAGGAATTAACTTGCAGGAAAATTACTCATCACTGTTTCAGTCAGATAACAAAACTATTTCTCAGCACCAACCTTCTCTTCTGAATCTCCCTTGTGCTTCTCAGACCTCACTGGCAGGATGCCACGCCGCTCTTTACCACCTGGTTTAGCTGATGCGTTTCCATACCATACCATTCCAAGAACAGCGAGGACCATCCCAAGGACCACCTGAAGATTCAGACCCTCCTTGCCGAAGAAGAGAAACCCAAGGGACAGAACAAGCACTGTCTTCATGTGACCCAGGACTTGAAAGGATACAGCAGAAAATCGCCCAATGCAGATGAATTGGCTCAGGTTAACGCCAATGGCAATTAAGCATGAGAGTGTGAGGAAAAACTGCAGAGTCAAAGAAATCCTATGGTCAGGATAACAGGAACTCCCAAATTTTATCAAGGATAGATACTTCTAATAGGATAAGTAGCAAAATGAAGGCGTTTCAGCCACAAAAATGCATATAATGCTGATATAAAACAAAAGAATGCAGTTACATCCAGTAAACTTATAAACCACTTTAAACATTATTGAAGTGTAGAAAATCTCGAACTGCTAATGCTGGCTAATCATAATTTTATATCTAAGCAAACAGATAATGAATTACTTCTTAAGAAGCTGTGGCATAGATCACAAATCCCTGAGGCAGAAACACATAGACTGGCCTTACCAGAGCAAGAGGTGAAAAACTGAAGTGGTCCACCCTTTTGCCTGTCAGCATGAAATCTACAAACGGCCCCACAAGCAGGAGGGATCCTGCTTGTGCTGGAGCAGTGTGGCTCAGAAGGTTGAATGAGTTCAGTGAGTACTTCCGCTGGAGAAAATGAACATACTGCAGAAAGAGCATAAATTACAAAAGGAAACAAAGTTGAGCCTCTTGGGTATAGGATAATACCAAAGTCCATTTGCAATGCTAATGCAACCATTACTGAGAATGTAGGAAAACAAGGGCAATCAATAACACAAGAATAAAAAAGTTGTGATATCAAATGAATTATGTGTTCCATATCTGGGAAACAGAGAAGACCTATTGAGGGCAGAATTTCACAACAAATGTCAAATACTGGCATGATGTTTCCTGTCTGTGCTTATTCACTCATAAGTATAAATAGCAGTTATGTAGCAAAACCACTGGATGATCCAGTAACTACTATAGTGCCATCTTTTAATAGTTTGGCTTTTAAAAGGGTTGGAAGTATACCAAAGAAAGAACTAGCATTTCAAATGCAAACTGAAGCATACCATAAGGTTACCGCAAGCAATATTATATCTTACTGTTACTGGTGAATCGGCCATATAAGAAAGGAGGTTAAACTTACATATTGTTGGAAAGCTGTGCTCCAAACAGCTATAACAGCCGCAATTAGACCTTTTGCATTCACACTGACATCAGTAACTGTGCAGACTGCAACACCTATAAGCACAACCACTATGCTCAGCTTTGTGTCCCGGGAATAATGTACGTGATCAAAGACAACCTCCAGAAGACACGATGCCGGTATCATGCACAGCTTTGCTATCTGGACAAGGGAAAACAATGGGTCAAGTTGTATACAATTTAAAGCCATACAGTCAAGAGTTTACCTAGAGAATCCACTAACCTGATAAAAGCCAACAGAGTTCCACATCAAGCTGACATTCATACCAACAATCGATAGGTTTGAAAAGACCACAAACTTGATCAGATCCGGTAGCGGTAACTGGGAGGGTTGGCTCAGGCCTAACCATCGAAATACGACAGTCATCAACGTCGTAGTCACAAAATGAAGTCCGGTTAACGTCGTGGCTGCACCCAAATTCCACGGATAAATAAATAAATAAATACGACCCATCATCGCTTTATTGATAGGAAAAAAACCAACAAGGCGATACTAATTTGTTATTCAAGACAGGAAATGTTTAACTATACAGCATAGGGTAATACTACTACTGGATGATAGTATAGCCACTCACAAGACACAGAGAACAGCAGTAGATGTCGGGAATGAGGTATATGACAAAGAGAGGATTCATCCATACCGAAACTGAATCCGTACGTAGCCATCAAAGCCTTGTTGACCATGATGATCCCGACCGACGTGGTGATGTTGAAACTCCATGCCGCGAAATCTAGGGCGGCTTTCTTGTCGGATTTGTTGAGGGAGCTCATCTCTGCCTCAGGAGGGTCTCAGTATCCAAGACCTGATGTGTTACAATCTCCAAGGGGAAGGGACCAACCGGAGCATAGATTTCAGGAATCCAAGCCTGGAACTGCAGAAGGTGACGTGGTTAGAACAAAAAAGGAAAAAAAAACATAGCCAGCCTCTCGGTACCCTCCATTCGCGCCACTACAGCATGGACGCTTGTTATTTCCGCAGGTCCGCCGCGTACAAGCATAGATCCGGAGAGCGGGGCACCGGCCAGTCTATGTCTACCGAAGGCTGCTCCCGTCCGTCTACACGCGCGCGCCCCACCCACGTCCCCGTCCCCCCTCCCCAACAGATCCGCACGCAAGGCCAGGAAGCAGCAGCAGCAGCAGGAATCACCTCAATCGCAGAAGACGGCGGAATCGATGGAGACGAGGGTTGCTTGCTTGCTTGCTGTCGCCGCGCCGAGCCCCCTCCGTCCGCCTGCGCTGCGCGTTCGATTTGCGTTGTGTGTGAGGTGAAGATGAGCTCAGTGTAAGAGAAGAGGGGAGAGAGGCTGCCAGATCTACCCCTTTCCTTTCTTTCTTCTTTCTTTCATTCAGTGTGGCTCGGATCTGTATATATATATAAATATGACGATTATCTAGGAATACTACTACTCTTTTATATCAATACACAAACGTACATCATATTCCGATTCATCTTGAGATTTATAAAAATATCACGCGTCTAAGGTAAGACTTGATAAACCCGGGTGTTTAATTTACCGTTAATATGCACGGACAATCTAATTTGCAAACCTTGTAAACAAAATGATCATTTTCCAGTGGGAGAAATCACCAACAACTCAGATTAGGAACTGTCTCTCCACGCATCAGGGTAACAATAGATTTTTCTTGGTGCAATCTTTTCTATTACATGTCGCAACGCAAAAGCCGTCTCGATGAGTTGAGCATGACATACACGCTAATGAGGCAAGTTCAAGTCGATTGATCTTGTTTTGTATATATTTTACGTTGGTTAGTTCAAATTTACTTCTACATGGAATATTATGAAACGGAGGGAGTATTGCACTCGTGTATCGAGGGAAACGAAGAGGCGGTAGCTTAGTAGTCTAAACAAGTGTCGAGAAGTACCGTTGAAGCGTGCGTGTTGACCGGCTTTAATTTGATAATCAGGAGAGAGATAGAGAGAGAGAGGTGACGGCTATCGAAATTCAAGAGTCTGACCTCGCATTGATTACGTGTTAACAACGTCGCTTATGAGCTAGTAGTGTTAGTACTTAAGTGTGTCGGTGGGTGTGTGGATGGTCTACTTAGAATTAATGTAAACGACGGTCATCCTAACAAATCGTCTGGGTGGTGTAGTTGGTTATCACGTTAGTCTCACACACTAAAGGTCCCCAGTTCGAACCTGGGCTCAGACATCTCTTTTTTTTTTTTGTTTTGTTTTGTTCATTGCCCTGACGATGATCACGCTGCGGGAGCATCATCATCTGCACGCGATCGATCGACGCGCGAGAAGGACGGAATCGAATCGCTGCAGAAGCAGGGCGATCGAGTTAAAACAGGGCAGACACGGCCCAACCGACGAATCCTCTATCGATCGGATGAGAGAGCTGAGGCGTGCGGCAACCCATCTTCGTCGTCGTCGTCTTCTTCCGCTCGCTCGCTCGCTTGCTCTTTGTACAAAACGGAAAGTTTCAGTTTCTGGCGCGAGCGCAAATTAATCCAGATGGAGCCAAAACATAAACAGATCGAGGGCGATCGTCGTCGAAACGCACAAGCAACTGATTACTACTACTACTGCTACTTCTGCATATATAGCATAAACTCTCTCTCTCTCTCTCTCCAGTTCTTCCGTAAATTTCTCTAGCTAGAGGCGGAGCTAGCCCTCTATCTCCAGTTCTTTAAAACAGAGAAACAAACAAACAAGAGAGAGAGAGAGAGAGAGAGAGAGAGAGAGGGGGAGCTGGATAACATGCAATGGTTTACATGCGTGCTCAGAGGCGCCAGCATGCATGCATGGCCTACTTAAAGCAGCACAGCCTCCTCCCCCACCAGCTCGCGCTAGCTTCCGCAGTCAGTGAGTACCTCACGCGACTGATGAGCGCATTTCTTCAGGTGACACCTTCGATCCTCACCTCACGTCCGATCTCTCTCCTCCTCCTTAATTTGCGATCGTGTCTTCTAGCTAGCTAGCTAGGCCGAGCGATCGAGAGGTGCATGTTCTCTTCTATACTTCTACGTATGCTGTGCTGTTGACTGAATCACCTTCTCTGAATGCAGCAGCAGCAGCAGCAGTGCGCGCGCATGGCTTCCAAGCAGCAACTGTGTTCCTGTGACTCCATCACCGTCTCCCTCCTCCTCCTCCTCCTCATCTTCTCTGCGAGCCGCAGAGGCCTGGTGGTGGTGGCTGCGGCAGAGTCGTTGGAGTCCCCGGCTCAGACCGCGCGACTGCATGTGGACGCCTCGTGGAAACTCGCCCGAAAGATCCCTGAAACATTATTCGGGTTATTCTTCGAGGTGAGATTTAACTTGTACGCGTGCAGTTCATGTCCCTAATGCATTACCTGTTCTTGCTTCTTTGTTTGGTAAAATTGGGGACAAAAATCTGAATATTCCTTTCTAGGAGATCAACCATGCTGGAGCTGGTGGAATATGGGCGGAGCTTGTTAGCAACAGAGGTACTCCTATACAACTACCAACCACTGCTCTTAGCTAGCTTTAATTTGTTGGTATACATACTCTTCTTCTTCTGAGAAATTTTGTATTAAACCACTGCACTAATTAATGGAAGAGAACACACAAAAAAATCAACCTCTTTTCTTTTTTTCCTTTTAGGTTTTGAAGCTGGAGGGCCTCACACTCCTTCGAACATAGATCCATGGAGCATCATCGGAGACGAGTCTTCAATATACGTGACGACTGATCGTGTATCCTGTTTCGAAAAAAATGTTGTTGCTCTGAGAATGGAAGTGCTCTGTGACGAGTGTCCGGCTGGTGGTGTTGGCATTTACAACCCAGGGTTCTGGGGCATGGTAACTAATGGCTTCAGTTTAATACGTAACTCACCTGGCTAGCTAGCTTACCAGCATGCTTAAATAATCTAATGAAAACGATGCTTCTGGTATTATCTATCTAATGTTCAGGCATGTTTGACTTTCCAGAACATAGAGGAAGGAAAGACCTATAATCTCGTGATGTATGTCAGATCACCAGAGCCTGTGGACTTGACAGCTTCACTCACATGTTCAAGACCTTCAGGGGCATTGCAAAACCTGGCATCAGCTTCTATAGGGTGTGTATCTTATCTTTTCCTTCGAGAACATGGAGGGTGTAACTAGAATTTTGTTCTTTCATTCGAGCGAGGGACTTTTCTTCTTCTTCTTCTTCTTCTTCTTCTTCGATAACTGCGTAATGCATTGTCGCAGGGACATTGATACGACAAGTTGGACAAAGGTAGAACTGCAGTTATTAGCTCAAGAAACATGTCGAACTGCAAGACTTGATCTAACAACCTCCAAAAGAGGAGTAATATGGTTTGATCAAGTGTCACTCATGCCTTCAGACACATACAAAGTGTGTGGCACTCCTATCCTTAACCTTAACTTTCGGCTAGCTGTTCTCAAGCACAATTATGCTGACGTGAGCTGCTAATTCATTTGTATTCTACGCGTACAGGGCCACGGTTTCCGCAAGGAACTCATACATATGCTTTTGGATTTGAAACCACGGTTCCTACGATTTCCTGGTATTTCTATGCTTTCTGATAAAAGATAAGCTATTTACCGTGTTCAGTGATTTCTCACTGATGTTCTACATTCCGGCAGGGTAGTCAGAAACTAGAATATAGGCAATAAATTTGAATCAGGTCGTTTTAATCGTAATTATACAAGATTTAATCGTAATGTATCTTTTATATGCTTTCCATGCTACATAATAATCGAGTTGTAATTTTTTTGCATCGTATTCTCTAGGCGGTTGCTTTGTTGAAGGCACCCGGTTAAGGAATGCTTTTAGATGGAAGGAAACTGTTGGTCCATGGGAAGAGAGACCTGGACACTATGGAGATGTCTGGAACTACTGGACCGACGATGGCCTTGGATTTTATGAGTTACTCCAGGTAAATGTGGATCGATGTCATCTGAAATTTTCTCTTTTGTTTCACCATAACTGGTCATATGCTTATTTTGAAATGTTCACAACAGCTGGCAGAAGACCTGGGCGCGGCCCCTATATGGGTCTTCAATGCTGGTAAATATTATTTCTAGTTTTATCTCCATTGTTCGTTTATCATATGTCCGATCAGTAATAGGCCTACCTACCATTGAGTTCTTGGAAATTTTATTTTTGAACTTTAGGGATCAGCCACGAAGAGGGAGTTGACACCATTACCATTGCACCTTTTGTTAAGGTTTTTGTTTTCTCAACTCTCTAGATCTTTCTCTCTTTTTTTTGGATGCGTAAAAATATCTTTGTTAATTTCGACCACTTCACCTTTTCCATTTGGAGCTGTACAAAAGTAAAGACCACATAGCAGAATATTTCTTCTCTCTGGAACACTTTTGTCAGCATGCTTAGTGGAGGTAAGCTTGGTGATTTTATCGACAGGAACCCTATCATGAATAATTCCAGAATCTAAATGACATGGTAATATACAATGTATATGCTTGATCAAATGTTGAAATGCACTTTTACTTCATGAACATTATTCTAGGGGTGTGTTTGGCATAATTGTTTACTTACCATGCACCCTGAAGGCCACACAATGACAATTGATGAAGCCAAACTGGCATTATGTATCCTTAAATAGTAAAGACAACCAAGTAAGAATTGGGTGCAGTTGGGCACCTACTCCAATGGTCGTCTTAAAGTAGTTATTCCTTCTGTCCTTTTTTTCTCGCAGTCCTAGCAGATACCACTGTACCAAAAATTATTCTCGTTATTGTTGATTTCTTGATAATTAAGAATATACTATTACTTAGTAAATTTTTATTATTTTCCGGATATTAGGATGTATTGGATAGTCTTGAGTTTGCTAGGGGCGATAAAAAATCAACTTGGGGCTCTGTTAGAGCTGACATGGGGCATCCAGAACGTTTCCCACTGAAGTACGTTGCGATTGGGAATGAAGATTGTCTGAAGAAATTTTACCAAGGTATATATTTTGATCCAACATATTATACAAATTATATTAGGGCCTGTCTTTTATTGATGTGACTCTCATTTTTTGTCTAATGGCAATGAAAGGGGTGTTTATATTTTCTAATGACCGTCTCATTTGATGTGACTAATGAAATCTCAGTATCCAACACCCGTTTTCCGCCAATCTGTTTATATAAAGCCACATCTTGTTCTTCACGACCCCCTTTTTTTCATTTCGTTTTCCTGTTATTACTTAAGTGGTATCAACTTGATCCTGGCAATATATGTTTTGCATTTCCATAATGTGCAATAAAGTTCTATGGAGCAAGAAACAATGAAAACGAAAACGTGCAAAATAGAGCTATTATGTTTATCAGGTTCCTGAGGGCTCATTTGTTTTGCACATGAAGAAAGCTATATTTGATCATAACCTGCACCATGATGCTCATTCATTCTACTGAACAGGAAATTACCTCAAATTTTACAATGCAATTAAAGAGGCTTATCCAGACGTTCAAATCGTTTCGAACTGCGATGGCTCGACTGTGCCACTTGAACATCCTGCAGATTTGTATGATTTCCATGTAAGTTTGTTGCCTCTGATGTTCTGGTCTTTCATTTCTCCCTGTTTAAATCTTGTCTCATGACTAATGAAACAGATATCATGCTCGCTGTACTTTGCAGACCTATTCCAGTGCTGTTGATATTTTTCTCATGAAGAATAAGTTTGACAGGACACCACGGACTGGAGCTAAGGTATAACGATTCTTTTTTGAGATGGAAGCTAAGGTGCAACTTAGTATTTATATGTTCTAAAAGCGGTTATTTCGGTAACAGGTGCGCTTAGAGTAGTCTTGTAAAGGCTTTACCTTTCATAGATCAAGCTTCCATACCTAAGATTGTGTTTCTTCCATCTTTACTTATATTAATTATTGAACACATTAGAAATTCTGTTGAACTTAGCACACTGAGCGAGATGCAATTTACCGTTAACGATGCTTTGGTGTGGATGGGTTTAACTATCAAGCAGCGAAAGGAATTGTTCATCCACCCGAAAATAATACTGTTACTCGTTGTTCTTATAGAAAAATGAGTTTAAGTAGACAGGAAGTAAACTGACGGTGCTATGATCATATTTCAGGCATTTGTCAGTGAGTATGCCGTTAATGACCCAAAGGATGCTGGCAATGGAAGCCTCCTTGCTTCCCTTGCTGAAGCTGCTTTTCTTACTGGACTAGAAAAGAATAGGTGGTCTCCCTCACATGACATTGTTGTCTATTGTCATCGGACCAAACACAAGTTTATGTGGAAATGTTTACCTTTTTTCTGATGATTATGACCCCAATCTTGATAAAAAAAGAAACTTGTTCAGAAAGTACAATGAATCATATATATATAATGCTATAAATAATTATACAATGATTACAAACAGTCTGGTTGATGGGATTGCTCCCTGTTTCATGCTTTTGTTTTCAGTGACATTGTTCAGATGGCATGCTATGCACCACTCTTGGTAAATGACAACCACCCTGGGTGAGTATTGATGAACTTGATGCTTTTGTCCGCACTAGCATTCGCATTACTTATGGCAATTACTGCGGTTATGTCTGAAACCTTTTTTTATCAGCTGGAGGTGGAAACCAGATGCCATAGTCTTCAACTCCTGGCAACAGTACGGAACTCCTAGTTACTGGATGCAGACATTTTTCCGTGAGTCAAGCGGTGCTTTGATTCATCCAACTGCAATCACGTCCAGATACTCCGATTCACTGGCAGCATCTGCTATTACCTGGCATGACGCTGAGAACAGCTTCCTGAGGGTAAAGGTAAAACCATCAGTTTGTTATTTTCTTCTTGTTTGTGCCTCTGGTTGCTTCAACTTATTAGATAAGCGCTTCAAATGTACCCAATGACTGACTCCATATAATATCCGTAGATAAGTATATATTGACCTTCAAGGTTTTGCAGATTGTAAACTTTGGCTCTAGTGCTGTGAACCTCACTATATCTGCAACTGGACTTAACGCTGGTGTCAATACAATGAAATCAAGACACACTGTTCTGACTTCCAGCAATGTGATGGACGAAAACTCATTCAGCAGCCCGAATAATGTAAGCGAAAAAACCGTTTTCAGTGCCTTCTCATATTGCTTATGTTTTCCGTGTTGTATTCAGCAACATCTTGACTGAAAAAACATGTGACATCGTGTATGTCAACTATATTATTAGCATGACCCCGATATGTGAAGTTGAAATATTTTGAGGCTTTTACTTACACTGTTTATAGGACCTACCTTTGCAACATGTGAATCCAATTTGGTAAAAGTAGCCCCCCCCCCCCCTCTCTTTTTTCTGTCATAGAATGGTAGTCTTTACTGTCAGAAAAACTACGCCAAATTTGTAAGCAATGCACAATGCAGGTTGTACCTGTTACCAGAGAGCTACCCGGTGCAGGAGAAGAGATGCAAGCCTTTCTCGGTGCTTACTCGTTCACTTCATTCGACCTAGCTCTGGATCAATACATGCCTGTGGCAGCGATGTGAAGCGAGCAGACTTGCTAATTAAGGGACTGGATGATCACGTGGTCTCTAGTTCATCAAGTGTTAGTGATCTGCATTATGGTGTTTGCCTATTAGGCTTCATGTTATCGTTGTACTCCAAGCATACTGCAGATGAATAAATAAGCGTTGATCAAGCCGGATTCTTTGTTTGTTTCCTCCTCGCATAAACATTTGTATGAAACATCATTGATAAGGTTATAATAGATCGAGAGCAACAAATGAACAGCAACACTTCGCTCACATCAAAAGTAGCCAACCACGACAAAATAAATGCGTGAAACAGCGTGTGTACGTTTCTTCTCCCTCAAATAGCGCTTGTATTAATCCCTAATATCCTGTAATGCTAACCATCACAAGAATTATATTTATCTAGAGTTATACTCCCTCCGTTTCGAATTGTTTGACGTTGGTTAGTTCAAAACTGAACTAGCCAACGTCAAATATTTCGAAACGGAGGAAGTAGTTACAATGGATGACTAATAAGTATGGAACGGCAGCTAGCCAGTCTGAGCTTCTACAGAACCCTGGTACAGCATACTCGTATGATATTCCATTTAGTAGCAGATACTTTTATTATTGTGTGGTCACACTCTTCGCCAGATTCCTTGGTTGGTCGACATCAAATCCACGAAGGACAGTAAGATGGTATGCAAGCAGCTGGAAAAAAAAACATAACGGTGAATACAAGAATAACAACACAAAATATGCAAAAGTTCACCTTGGAATCTGTCGCAACAATAACGAAGTTAAGCCTGGACTAACCTGTAACGGAATTATGTTAATAACTGGCTGGAGGCAGTCTGCAACCTCTGGGACTTCGATAACCCTGCAAGATCCACTAGGACATACAGCAGATGCATCTCCCTTTGAGCACATGACTATCAGGCGCCCCTTGCGTGAAAGGAGCTGCTGGATTACTGACTGTTGTTTGCTGCAACATGTGGAGAACTTGTTAAGCTGAGCCTAGTTAGCATTGAAAAAGAAAAATAGGTAACATGGTTCCTTTTCAGAGCGCTTGATCACCTGAAGCATGCATCGTGTGTTGCAATCACGATGATGGGAAGATTTTCATCCACTAGTGCCAGTGGCCCATGCTTCATCTCACCAGCAAGCATGCCTTCACTGTGCATTAGCGCGACCTCCTTCACTTTGAGAGCACCCTCTAGTGCGGTGGCATAGTTATAACCTCTTCCAAACACAAGGAGTGACTCTGATTCGATTAGAGAAGAGGCAAGTTCCTTCATTTCAACATCAAGTTTGAGAACTTCACTAACATTCCCTGCAACGTGGAAGGTGCAAGTTAGAAATGCCAGTCTCTTCTTTGTCTACAAAATACATTTTTAATCTGACACAACGTACTTGGGAGACTGGAAAGACCACTGATGATAGCATCCCTTCTAGCTTGAGTGGATATTTGATCAGATCCAATAGCCAATGCCATCATTGCCATGGCTACTATTTGACTTGTATACGCCTGCAAGATTACCAGGTATTGTTAACTTGAGAGATAAGATTGGAAAGGAAAGGAAAGATGACACGGCATGAAGATGTATATACACTAACCTTGGTACTGGCAACACCAATCTCACAACCAGCATTGATATGAACTCCACAGTGTGTTCTTCTTGACAGTGTGCTTCCAACGGTATTTGTTATGCCAACACAAAGCGCTCCATTTTCTAGAGCATAATCAAGAGCAAGGAGGGTATCTGCCGTCTCCCCTGACTGGCTGACAAAAACTGCAGTGTCTTCTCTATATATTGGACCTTGCCTGTCCAGCAAGTCACTTGCAACTTCCATAGTCACAGGAATACCTATCAAGAGATTTTCATTAAAGATCAGTAAATAGGTATTCATTGAATTGATGATGCCTAGAATTTCCACACCAGCACAACAAATGCGCTAATTCGTTTGACTTACCGGTCAGCTCTTCCACAAAAGGCCTTGCAGCTAAGGCAGCATTGTAACTTGTACCACAGCCAATAAAAACTACCCTTCTACTGCGTCTAATTGTTTTGAGATGCTCTTTCAGTCCACCTAAAAGAATCCCACCATCCTTCAGTCTACCCCTCATTGTTGTTGTCAGTGAATGTGGCTGTTCGTGGATTTCCTTTTGCATAAAGTGGTCATAACTTCCTTTCTTTATTTGCTCTACTTCCATCTCAAGAACAGACAGGGCTCGTTGCACGGATGCTGGCTTTTCTTTGTCTTTGCCAAATTTAAGGACAGACACACTGCCATCCTGTGGTGTGAAACAGTCTGAGCATAAGTGAAGTCCAAGCATAAAGATTATAGAAGAAACAAACATCTGTTAACACACAGTACATCTCTCTTTTTAGATGATGAGGAAGAGCGATGAAAAGTACCAACTGCTAGGGCAGTGAATTATATCTATGATATCATGGTGGCAGAACGATGAATGGTATTAATGGAAAAAAAAATCTCGAGATGGGGGGGACAAAATTACATGATGGGGGTGTAAATTAACAGAACAAGCCATTAAAGAATACCTTAATGTGAACAATTTCATTATCCTCAATAGCTAAATAGTTCTTGGTATGCTCTACAATGGCACATAAATCACTGGAGAAGAATAATTCTTTGGGCTTTCCATTTGTGGTCAAGGTTTTAACATCACGGAATGCTTTCCCACTGTTTTGACCACTCAGTTCCTGTGAAATGGAGACGATAGTAGTGATTAGTATATCACAGAAAGTCAAATTAAAAGTGAAAATCTGTCTGATCACAGTAACAAACAATGAGTGGGTAGCAATACAAAATATGGTAACATAGGAGGTTATTCATAAGTCATAACAAAACAGATTTACAGAAAAATTATGATCAACCTATAACCAATAAACTGCCCTAGTCCAAACAGTAGCAAAACACATGCCAGCTAGGCAGGTAACACCTATATTGAGTATTTAAGTGTTGACCACATAACAAATTTCTCTTCATGGATAATTCAAACTATAGATTTACTTTGGTTTTTCCATTATAGATTTATTTATTTGATTATTTTTTCCTTGGCACATGTTTCTGAAGCAGGTGGCGGCAAGTAAAAGATGTGTTCCGTATTTGGTAAAAAAGAAGAAAATACAATGTACCCGTAGCAAGACATATACACATTGCACCACAGAGATTGTGCGCTTCGCTACTCAAATTGAACGTGTCTGATAGCAAAACGTGAATAAGAATGCTATCTACTTACATTCACACCCAATATTAGTGTGCTGCCCCGTTTGCATGCAATTAATTCATTTGGATAGTGAGGACTTTTAAAGATAAGTGCATAAGCTCCTTCAAGTTGTCTCATAACTTCCATCACAACTTGACTGAATGTCACGTCACCTGAGAACACAGGGTTTATTGTGATGAATAAATATACAGAATAAAAAAGATAAAGTATTAAAGCAAGACATTAGGTTACTCTCCTAGTCCTACCAAGTTTTGTGCCTATGATACTTCAATTTACAACTAAAAGTGTTGAGCACAAATAGCATAACAAATGTATCATTTTTGCATCATCTGATTCCTAAGACATAGTAACTTTCTAGCCATGGAACAATTCTTCCAAGAAATAGCTTACGAGAAATTATGGGACCAAATGGTTTAGATAATGATCAAACTGTATACTTCTCAGTTTTGGCCATGGCCAGTATTAGAAGGACAGATCTATACCTTTTTCATCATGAGCCTTATCAAAAACAAACTTTGCTAGCTTAGGGATGACTTCAGTGTCAGTATCAGACTCAAAGGTGAATCCATGCCGAATTAACGTCTCTTTCAGAACCTGAAATGATATGTAGGATAAAAACTTCCTGTCTCATATGGGTGCGACCTTAGTCTAGGATGTCATCAGGAGGTCACACATTCCAGTTTCAAAGGGGTCAATAATACTTGAGATATCACAGATGTTTGATTAACAAATAACTCAAGGGGAAGGTTGCCTAGAAATTCCCTTCCACGGCCCCATAACGTGTGAGAGATTTCAGCACTAGGTACAGCCTTTTTTAAAGATAATGGGTAAAAATATAAAATAATACTTCTGTTAATACTAGTAAGGTGAGCTTGGAAAATAATGGGCAGATTCTCTGTTAAATTAATACAATGGTAAGATAATGAGACATCCCATGTGGAGGGACTAAAAATAATAGACCTTGGCATGGAGTGCCATGTTGTTTCGATGGTCCATGTGCACCCACAAGGCCACAACTGTAAAGATACTACGTAATAACAATGGACAAGAATTCTATTTATTATACAACATGTCAGTGGCAGGCAAAGTAAACAGACCTCATAGTTTGTGATGATGCCATTGTGGACGACCAGGAACTCATCCCCGGCGCCAGATGATTGAGGGTGGCTGTTCCTTGGAGCAGGCACACCATGAGTTGCCCACCTGGTGTGAGCAATCCCAGCATGAACACTGAATGCGGCATCTAAGTTCACATCCTTCTCATCAACCTCTGAACAACACAAACACGAAAGCTGGAAGTAAGATATGGCTTCAGTGCTACTCTGGTTTATTATGATTTGGCACGTATAACAGGAGTACTAAAGTGGCAAAGGGAAAACTTGTATAGCATGAAATTGAAGGAAATCTCGATATAATGGAACTTAATGGCTTCAGAGCTACTCTGGTTTGCAAAATCAGTATATCACACATAACAAAACTCCCCCAGATTGACTACAACGCGATAAAAAAAACGAAGCTTTATCACGTCAAACAGTCGACTCAGACCTCATCAAACAAAACATCTCATCTCGTAACGAAAATCTTCGCTTCGCACCATGATGCATCTCAGTAGCAGAAGATTCAATCGAACAAGAGATAAACCGGAAGGGAGAGAAGTGCTCACCAGCGTAGACGGATCGCACGAGGTTCTCGATCTTGCCCTCCTGGCGAAAGACGAGCGGGGCCGCCCCGGCGTACGGCGCGCCAGAAGAGGAAGACGAGGGGAGGTCGGCGTCGAGCGCGATCCCGGAGGAGTCGTAGCCGCGGTACTCTAGGCGGCGGAGGCCGTTGAAGAGGACCTCGAGGATGTAGCGGCGCTCCCGCGACACATTGTAGTTGAGGTACGCGAAGATCCCGCACATCCTGGGCGTGGGCGAAGGAATCTAGCAGCGGCAGTAGCAGTAGCGGCGGCAGAACCAGCCGCGAAGAGAAACGGTTCCCCCGGCTCAGAACAACGGAGGAGCTCCGGCCGACGAGGAGACGAGCGGAAGCGTCGTTTGGGATTCGGACTTGATGGACTCTCAGTTGCCGAGTACTGGTAGTTTATTCTTTTCTTTTTTGCCTCCGATCAACCAAGGCAGGTCAGGTCAACCAAGGCAGGCAGACTGAACCTGAGGGGAGATCTCTTTCTTCCCCGGCTGTCGTTTTCAGCTTTCCTCCCCTGATATTCTGAGTATGACACTGAAGTAAACAATGTTCAAACAGAGCTACCGGACATGAGCTAATAGCTCTGTGGTACATGTTTATTTTGGAACTTTTTTCATAGATGTTATGTTTTGTAAGTAGACATGATTCTTTGCAGTATACATAATAACTGGAAAACAAAAAATCGTATACCAAACTACTTTCCATCTCTACCATTGGCATTGTTCATATATTTTTGCATTATATGTTTCATTAGCATGTTGATTGGATGAGAACTGGGGCATAGCCAGAAAGTAGTACCATCGATGGATTGCTTTCTTGACTTCGTAACGTCCAGTCACATTGGTACAAAGTGACAGGAAAAGGGGCAAACAATGAAGTAAAAGAATTAGATATGGTTAAGTACAGCATGGAAGCAATTGATTATCATAAAGAAGGAATTAGTAGAGAATGGATCAAGATAACGTTATCAAACCGATGCCAATACTCATTATTCCGAAAGGAGTACAAGTAGAAAGCTAAAAACTCTCCAGAACAACTGGAATATAGGACCCAAACACAGTATCATACTTGAAAGACAGTACATGGACCAACCGAAAGTGCACAAATGAAGTTTTCATGGCTGGTATACATCTGGAAGCTGAAGGCCTACGCTGGCAGCAGATTTGTTCAATATTTTCTTCATCTCATCAGATCGGTCCACCGCTATATTATAAGAGAATAGCAAGTCCTGGATAATCAAACATGATATAGGGTCAGTGGGGTACACGATGCATGGCAGACCAGTGTTAGCAATAGCATCACATAACTAAGCAGATGCAAAGAATGTTGACCCAGACCCTGCTAATCAGGTATGTAATTTTGGTTTTGGTGTTAATTTTGCGGGTGATTGTTCACTCTTCCTCTCTGAATTTGCCTCACTGTTTTTCTCTCTTGCGCACTGGGTGTTTTCTCCTCCCTCCCCTGTTTTGCTCTACTTCTCTGCTGAAACTGAGATTCAGTGGATGTGAGGAGCTTGCAGCTGAGCTGCTTTGAGGAAGAACACTCCCTCACTCTTTATACCTGTGGGCTGGGTACACGGAGGGTGTTCTTGAAGCCGAAACAGTGTCCGACGCTGCTGATACAGTGCTGATTCCAGCATTAACTTCCTCCTACTCTAACTACTCTACTTAACTTAGCGAATGATGCTACCTGCTAAGGCATAGACTGATGCTGAATATATTGGCCCCTAAACCTCACAAGCAAGTGATGATCACATAATTAACATTCTGATGCTTGTAATATGTTTGACTCAAAAGAATTTGTTTGGCATATTGGTGACTATTATGCCCCATATTATGGCAGAGGAACGCACACGCAATGCAATTTATCATCCAAATCATTTTGTGCGTACTAACCAAACTATCCCGAAGGGTTGGGACAGAAAAATCATCCATGCCTGCATAGCAAAATTACCTCTGAGACTCTGACCCTGATTCCTCGCACCTGTGAGATCTCATTTAGTAAAACCACGCTCTTAATAAGTACTCCACATAGCACACGGAGACCAACGAAGCCAGATAAAGTGGAGGGGAAAACACTTACTTTAGGCATTTCATCAAACACCTTCCCTTCGTCGAAAGAATTAAATCGCGGATCCTTCTTCATTCTAATAAGCGCCAACTAAACACTCCAATCGAATCGTCGTGCGTAAAGATCCTACCTTGTGGTGGTGGACGCTAGTGAGGAGGTACGCGTAGTCCCCAGCGAGCCGCAGCCTCGCCCTGGCGTTGGTCTCCGAACCCGCGGGGGAGCGGAACTCGGCGGCCACGAAGTCGCGGAAGTGCTGCTTGGAGGCGCCCCCTCCGACGTGCTTTTGCACCGCCTTGAGCACCCGCCTGTACGCCGCCGCGGCGGTCGCCATGGATCCGTCTCCTTCGAGTATGCAGCGGGACGACAGGAGGCGACGGCTCGACGTGGAGAGGCGGAAGGCACTGCCAAGCTGTACGATCAAGCTTGTGCGGCCAGGATCGAGTTTGACGCTACTTTATTGCATTTAACTCGATGATTTGATTGATTTTCGAGTACACTTTACTCTGATTGTTGTTTCATTGAAAAAAAACTCTACATTCCGTTGGAATTTGTATGAAAAAATTGCACCTTTGGATGTGTAGTTTTGTGAAACCAAACGAGGAAACATCGACAATGAAGTGCAGTTTTGTGGGATCTACTGAAGCGTGTAGCTGGATGAAATACCTAAATCCAATGAATGAAGCAAGTTGCAACGAGGACAAAATCTGGACAAGCTGTCTTAATCAGACTACAAGGAAACAAAATTAAGGAGCGTGTTGCATCATCCACAGCTTATACACGGTGATCAAGAATTCGATATCCATTGCATCTCAAAAAAACTGTTGTGTTCCAACGAGCCGCTGAATCTGATACAGGAGTCGTACAATCATCACAATATTTCTTGTTGTAATGAAAAAAAAAAACCATAGCACCATCAGAGAGCAATTCGTTGGTGCATTGGGCGAAGTCAGTGACGTCACACAGATCAAAGCACAACTGTTTCAGGAAATGGAGTTTGAAGCACTAAACTAGACACCATTTACAGGAACCTGGTGCATTGCACCCAACAATTGAAATGTCAGAACCTGTTACAAAATGCTATTACGGCAAACCATTCTGATGCAGCTACAAACAGACAATAAAATGACCAAACTTTTTCTACTATACCACGCACTGAAGAGCCACATTTGCCTACTGCTTAACAGTTTAAGCACTGACCATGTGAAAAAATAAAAACATCAACGGGCCCACCTGTCCAGAATAACATGTACCCAGAAACTCTCGACCAGAGCATAACTCACCAATTTACCAAAGACTAGGAAAAAATACTTCATGTTGCTGATATCCTCAAGGATCCATGCTTAGTTACTTACATTTTTGTGTGAGGGGCTGAAAGCAAAACCACTGAACAGTGAACAATGAAAGTGATCCAAGTTGACGATAGCAGCAGCAGGTTGCAATTTGGAAATACTGCTGTGAAGAAGTGCGAGGCGAAGAGCAATACTATGAGTTATGGACCTTTCACAAATAAATTATCTACAACAACAAAAGTAGTTGGGTAACCATTCTTGATCTCCCACATAATGGATAAAATATGCTGCATAATCAACTTGATGTGTCAATCTCCTTTCCATGATCTTCATTGATTGTTCTTCGCAACCTTCTCAACCATATCTCATAGTCCATTGGGTACGGGGTCCCACAAAGGCTGTCAACATAATCCGCAAAAGCTTTCAACACAGCTGAGACATCGCCCAACTTTTGTTGTATAACTCTCCTTGACCATGATGTCTCCCTCCACTGAAGTGCACTTTCAACCGAGTCAAGCTCTGGGCAAACTCCACCGCAAGAGAAATAGAGAAGATAAATTAAACTCTCTGCGTCTGATGCTGCACATAGCTTGCCTTCCTGGAGCGCAAATGTAGAGGAGAAGAACAGATTCATTACAGGTCTGTCCCTATCTTCTAGGATAGCATGACCCCATCCAGTAAGTACAAAATACGGGTGTCTTGAACCATTACTCACACGGATCACATTCTCTGGCCGGATATCGCCGTGACGGATTCCTGCAGATGCTGCAGCAGCAAGAGCAGATAAACAGTCATGGCAACATCTCAGAGCCTCCTCAATACCAAACAATCCATTCCGTATTAGATTTGAAATGGTCTCACCGACTGGTGAGGTGACAAGGATTGGAGTACTACACCAAGGATGACCACAACTCCAACTTGAGTTAGGTTTGTTACATGGACCTGGATGGACGACACGCCCAGAAGCTACCATCTGCGGTATATATCTGCTTGAAATGCCTCTTTGCTTCATCAAAGTCAGTACTTTTGTCTGTCTTTGTACTTGGTACCAGGAATTCATATCCTCCCATGCCGGCTCCAAATGAGAAGGGCTGGAACCCACATACAAAAAATAGATTTTGGTAGGTTCTTCTACAGGAGTACAAGTGTAGATCGGATGATCACTGTCTGCTAGAACATCATTGATTTGAAAACCCTTCTGGCAGTAAGTATCCTCCATCAACACAACAGATCCTATTTCGAGCTTCAAGGTTTCCTGTGGTTTCACATCAACAGCTGCTTCCTCTTGTACCTCAACAATTTCAGGAGAATGACTTCGTTGTTTGGATTGAAACAAACCATTTCCATTAGGTTGTCTGTTGACCAAGTGCCTTTCTGATCTTCGACTTTGTAACCGGGAACTATGTTCTGTTAGCAGTTCATCAAGAGAGTACTTAGGTTCTCCAAAAAATTGGATCATTGAGTGAAAAATTGCAAGGAGAACTTGCAGGGTCCCAACATCTCCCCAGTTAGCATTCCCAAGTTTGTTCCAAACTCGATCTACTGAAGAAACTGTAATTTTGGAATGTTTCTTTATCCATTCAGCAGCACCGTCATAAACATTATTCAGGTTGAAATCCAGCATGTTCAGATCACCTTGGACCTTCACCACTCCTCCAAACTGTGAATCAACAAGAAGTAAGTAAACACAATCCGAGTTCCGAAGAACAGTGGAGGATCTGCTGAGGCTTCGAGATAGAAGAACACGCAAGGCAAAGAACAGTGCCTCCCCCAACACAGCAGGAGATGGCTCCTGGTCACCTTGAGCAGAAACAATCCCAATATCAGGCCTCAACAAAGCCAATACAACAATATGGTCCCATCTCCCTTGTGAATGCTTTGAGTTCTTCCGTAGTATAGCTGTTGCACAAACACCATCAAGTTTTCCACTGCTAATAGCCTTCTCAGCAGGATAAAACTTGGAGCTTGTGCTGTGTATGCAAGCAACTGAGAAAGGCATCGCTTCATCAGATCCCCAGAAAGTTTCCCACAATCCCTTAATGCCTGCATGTAGGAAATCCTCCAGAGCAAGATATGCAGTGGCTTCAAAAACATCAGATGTTGATGCATGAAGAGCGTTTGGCATTCGTACTAACTGCTGAAAAGTAACACCCTCCAGAGCATAATCAAGGTTATGTAATTCAGTAAGGTCGAAAGGAACATCAAAAGCTGGCTTCCTGAAACCACAATCTTCACTGTGACCAGAGAACCAATCCTCCAGGCTTGAAGTCAGGAGCTCATTGTCCACAAACTCTCGGAGAAAATCTTTACATATAGACGATGAGAAGTTGCGCTGCCTACCTCGTGATGAAGTACCAGACTTTTTTGGTGCTGAACTAACTGATATGCGGTCAGGTGATGTGCCTGCAAATTGGCGTCAAATAATAGTTACATATCTGAAAGTTTCTATATAAAGGATTTTTCAAGTAATTGGCTATGAGGACTTCAAGATTATGACCGAGGGTCCGAAGACAAACACTCTACTGGTGGCCCTTCAATCAAATGCGGCATCCGAAGTTAAAATCCCAGAATGCGGTCCTAATCCTACAGGTCATGCGGCATTCGAAGCTAAAATCCTAGGATGGCGGTCCTAATCCTACAGGTCATGGGTCACTGCCCCGCGAAGAAAAAATCGAACCTTTGCCCTTTGACCCGGAATCCTCGCTGCCATATCCCAACCCAAAATCAAGAACCGGGACAAACGATCGACAGAGAACACGTATTCGACAGCTTCGACTATGAAGAACTAGCCAGGAACCGGAACAAGAACCAAGGAGAAACGAATCAACAAAAATCCTATTTTTCAGGAAGCCGCACGCAGATCTGGAACCGGAGCTGTCTACCTGGGACGGGAACCATGTCCCGAGGCGAGATCAAGGTAGTACCTTCCATGAGGAGGCGAGGGCGAGCTTCGGGCGGGCGGGTGCTAGATTCGAGTTCGAGGACCTGGTGGACTGGCAGGACGACTACTCCCAACTGCCTCCGCTCTCCGTGGTCGCTGGACGGCCACCCCAAGAAAAGGCATCCGTCCCCCTCCGCCACCACCAGGTGAAGAGAAGGGAGGAAAAAAATTCGAGTTTCTGTAAAGAAAACCCAGGAAATTCTTCAGCTTCTACTGCTGACCCCCGAATTCCGGTCGCGAGCACGGCCGGGCAGGGACAGAGAGGCGATTGATGAGTGCCTGCTCCTTTTTTCTCTCCTCTCTCTCTTTTACTGGGATGGGATGGGATGGGATGGGAGGGAGCTCACCTTTTTGTGCGTTCAGCTCTGGCTTCAGGGTGGGTGTCGCTGTGGCTGCGCTGTGCTGTTTCTGGGCTTTTGCTGTTTCTTCTTCGTCGTGTTGAAAGGCACTGTGCTTGTTTTGTTGGTTGAGAATTGAGATAAATGGATCACTAACATTTCTCTCCTCCTCCTCCTCAACTTTTTTCAGTTAAGTGACAATTGGAAATCATCAGAACGCCGGTCCAGATTCTGAACTTGTTTGTTGCAACCGGCAGTCAGTTAGGGATCCCCTAAACAGCACTAGGCGAATTTTTATACTGAGATGATAACGATCAGCCGTCCTGCATGCATCTTTTTCAACCATCAAGCTGCCGTGATTCTGTCTTCATTCTCCCTAATAAACGTACGCACACACATGAGACTGATGATGAATCAGTGACACGAACTGCTCCGCGTGCGCGTGGCGACCGAATCAATGGAGTGGAAGACGGAGTGCGCGCTCTCGATTAAGAGTGGTGACAAGCATGCCGTTCCAAGACGACAGCATGATTTACGCAAAAGGGGGCGAGGCATGTGCTGCTACTAGCTCATCCTTTGCATACAGCATGGCGTGCTGCGTGCCAACGAAAAAGGTGAAGAGCCAAACGATCGACTGCAAGATTAGAAGCACGCATGCTCTTAATTCGCTTTAATTTGGAGCAGTTCGGTAGCGGATGCTCTCCTCACACATGCATGCATGCATCTAGTGTAAATGTTCGTTACAGTACTGTCAGTAAAATCTACAAAATTCCTATTAGCAAACTCAGTCTCGTCGACCATGCATGTCGACGACGATCATGCATCATCTAGCTGGAGGGCGGCCCTTCCAGCCGGAGGTAGTCGTACAAGACCCCGAAGAAGATGCTGAACGCCCTGGGCTGCGTGATGCTGACGACGTTCTCGCCCCGGCGCAGCATGTGCCCTCCGATCGGGAGCTCGAGGTCCCGCTGCACGCCGCGGATGCCGTGCCGCGCGATCGCGTTGCCGTCGTCGCCGAACTCCGGCCACGACCTGGACACGTCGTCGCCCCGCCGCCGCCGCGCGTCCTTCCCGTTCACCTGGACGTGCAGCCGGGACATGTGGGCGGCGGCGAGGGCGATGCGCAGCGTGTAGGTGCCGTCCGGCGCGACGTGCTCCAGGTCGAACCGGATCTGCCGTGTCGTCGGCACCACGACGTCGCCGCCGCCTGCTACCTTCCTCCTGTGCGTGATTGATGGATTAAATGAATGAATCAAACAGGCAGATGCAGCTTAATCAGTACTACTGTTTTTCTGATTAGTTGTTCTTCATCAATATGCATGCAGAACATGAACTGGTACTACATAGGTACCTTGTGACATGAGCAAAGAACCAGTCCTTGGAGGGGTCGCTTTGGCCGACGGTGAACACGGGGTCGTTTTCAGGGTAGAGATCGGCGTACCTCTCCCACAGACCGTACTGCCTGTACCTGCCAAACCAAACCGGCCGGCCGGCAGCCAGCAGTTAAAACCTCAGGTTCAGTATATTTAGACGTGTGCACACGATCGATCGATCGATCGAGAGAGAGAGAACTGACTTGTCTTTGTTCAGGAAGAGCTTGCTGGCGTATTTGGGGTCGGCGTCGGGGATGAAGAACTCGGCCGCGCTCCGGTCCGGGACTCCGATCTCCCACAGCGTCGGGCCTGATCTCGGAGGCTCGAACACCAGATCGCCGAGCTTGATGGCACCACCTGGGGTCACTGTCACTGAAGAAGTGTGCATGTAATCTCCAAGGAAGCCGGGAACCCAGGCGTAGAGGTTGTACACTCCTGCCCGGACATTGCCGATGGTGAACTCCCCGCGAGACGTGGCCCTCGTCCAGAACTGGTAGCCCTTGCTCTCCGTCACCCACGAGCCAGGCCGCCCCGGCGGCGCCAGCCCGACGTACGCCGCCGCCGCGGCAGGCATGTCGTCGTCGTCGTTGGCGGTGAACCTGTCTCTGACCACGAGCCTCCCGGTGACGGCGCCCCTCTCGTCGGCCTTGGCGAAGTCCCTGGACGCCGGGAAGCTGTACGGCCACTTGCCGGCCTCAGCCCGCGCCCGCGCCTTGGCGTCGTCCCAGAGAGCGCGGAGGTCGCCGCCTTCGCCCCGCCGCGGCGACGAGTTGAGGTAGATGAACACCGGCCCCATCACCTTCTTCCAGTACTCGCCGTCCTTGATGTTGAGCACCATGTCCTTCCCGATGTAATGCGTTCCGAAGAACACCTGATATAGAAAAGACGACGTACGTACGTACCGCGAGGGAGGAATTGAAGAAGGAGAAGAAGAAGAAGAAGAAGAAGAAGCTAGCTAGCAGCTTATATATATATATATGACTACGACGTACGTACCGCGAGGGAGGTAGGGCCGACATGGGAGGTGAGCTCCCGCTTCTTGGGTCCGCCGCTCTTGAACTCGTTGCTGGGGGTGATGACCCAGAAGCCCATCGGGTTGGGGTGGTGGTTGCTGCTGATCCACCCGTGGACGACGTTGTCCTCGTTGTCCATCGTGTACTCGTACTTGTCGTCCACCTCTCCTCTGAACTGTGGCTCCTTGGGGTCGACGAGCAGGACAGCCTCCTTGTACGCCAGTGGCTCGCCACGAGGAGGGTCTCTGTCCGCCGCGCTGGGCATGTACCTCTGTATGTCGTCTGAAACCGCCATGTAATTGAAGGCGTTGTTGAGTTTGAAGGCGATCCGAGCCTCCGAGATGTTGAGAGCAGGCCATCCGCTGTCGTGCTCGTAGACGGAGTAGCAGTAGAACCCGGAGCTGCCTCTCAGCATCACGAGCCTCTTGTCGACGTTTAGCCGGACGACGCTGTCCTTCGGACGTGATGATGGAGAGTACGCGCTCCTGAAAGATAGCTCCACCTGCTCTTCGCTGGAGGAGACCACGCTGAACTCCGTGCCGTCCAACCTGCATTGCATGCACCACAGCAACTAGCTAGGTTGAGCAGTTATTAGTTAGTTCTAGCTATATAGACTGCATCAAGCAAGCAAGCAATGAAGGAAGCAGGCACATGCATCGATCGATCACTTACGTGTTGAGCATCCCTCTTGGTTGATCTGAGCCTGGATAGTTCCAGACCACATCCCAGTACCCTCCCGAGTTGGAGGCGCCGGTGTAGTGCAGGAGGTTGCGCTCGCCGTTGTAGCGGACGCCGACGATGCGGCCCTGCGGCCTGGACATCGTCACCTGCACGACGCCGTTGTCCACAAGCACCTGGCGACGGTCCACGCGTAACGTGACACCATCACGGGCGGCGGCGGCGGCGGGCTGCAGCAGCTGGGACGACGACGACGCTCCCACGGACAAGGCGAGGAGCAGCAGGACGACGGCGAACAAGAAGAGCCTGCTTGTCGGTGACCGACCAGCAGCGGTCGTCGTCGTCGTCGTGGCCATGGCCGCGCCGGTCGTCGTTCGTCGACGTACGTACGTACGTCCACTAACAGCAGGCCAGCTGGGCTGGGGCGCTGGGCTGGGTAGCACGTACGTACGAGCTTGCTTGCTTGCTTGCGAGATTGGCCGGCTTGCCTGCAGTCGCCGACGACGAACGAAGAAGGACATGTATATGGAAGTCTGTTGTTTAATTTCCAAGTATACGTACGGGCCGGCCGGGTACGCCGTGGGGTTTCTATAAATCAACGAACGAACTAGCTAGAGAGTAGTAACAAAGGTGCCCGGCCGGCCGGTATCGATCGGAGCCGGAGCCGGACTCGATCGCGTGCCCGACCTGGTCTCTACGGAACATACCTGTACAAGCAATAGGGAAGCTGGGCTGTCCGGGGGAGAAAGGTGAAGTGGGCTGCATGGGGTGCGGCCCACGGAGAAGGGGGTGAAGAAGTGGGCCGGGGAAGCCGGCCGAACTCGGCACACCGTACTGACGGACCCTTCCCCGGCCGTCTCGCTTGATCGTTTTCGTGTTCATGGCCGTTAATTAAGTACGGCCGTCTCTCATCATCCTATCCGTCGCCGCCTTAGTATCCATGCATGGCAGCCCTATTACGTACTGTACGTTACACGCCGCCGCCAGTCGCAACAACAAAGCTATATAAAGATGCGAATATATATATATAGAGTACGTAGTACTAGTGAATTAATGCGTCATTATTTATTGGTATCCATTTTATTGTTTTAATTCTGCTGTATATATAGTATCTACTACTAACTAAATGCATCATTCATCAGTAATTAAGTGTGTGAATATCTGTATATATAGCACTGTGAATTTACTATCGTCCAAATCTATAGAGCCTCTGCTAGTGCTAGCGGGGTTACGCGCAGCAGCAGCAGCAGCAGCAGGCCATGGTCGTCAGCAGCTCCAACATTTACTACAGACCAAAATTTATGTATAGGTCGGCTTGGGTATCTAATAAATCTAAATATATATACATATATACAGTTCATTACACACCATGCATGGTTGGATACTACTAACTTATTGCGGTAGCTTGCTTGCTAGTGCAGCAGCCCGTCTGCGATGAACGCCTATGGTTCAGATTTCTGATTTTTTGTTAAGTAGACAAGAAGAATCTGGTTAATTTGTGCGGGTGAACCAAACGGGTCGACCCTTACAAGCAACACGCGTACGTGTTAATTACATGGATCAGATCGAGGAGTGGAAATAAGGAAGTCGTCCAACAAGACCAGCAGCTGAAGAAAAGAAAAAGAAAAAAAATATGCATGGGTCCATATGGATTATATATATATATATATATATGGTTGAATACGATAATGCATGCACCTACCGTACCAAATCATTTGAACGATCGGGAGCTCGCTCGCTCGCTCACATGCATGCACAGAGCGAACAGTGCGATATATATGACCGATTCTACTACGTACTACTCAATTCGTCAACCAATTCTACGTGTTACAGGAGCGCGCGAGAGGTGGTGGTGGTGGATGATCGATGTGCGGTCGCAGTCGCCGGTGGAAGCTGCGCACCCGCAGGCGGCGCACGCACAGTAGGATGAGGGCCGGCCGGCAGCGGGTTCGTTGGTTGGTTAATGAGGCGGGCCGCCGCCGCCGCCGGGCCATGCATTGTTGAGAATCCGCCGGCCGGCACGGTTACAGAGGGAAATATATGGAATGGATCGAGCGCGCAACGACGTAACCGTTGCGCGTGGCCGTCTTCCAAAAACGCCGAAAGATGTGTGACCATGCCGGTACGGTGCAGCTAGCTAGCAACAACAACCTCCTCCCTCTTCTCCCTCCTCCTCCTCCTCCTCCTATTTATATGCTCCGCTCTGCCACGCACTGCCTCGCCTTCACCTTCTATATCGTCGTCGTCCAAAACGCGCAGCCTAGGCCTACCTATCTACCTACCTAGCTAACCTCGCTCCCGAGCTAGCTAGCCGGTCGATCGGTTCCGCGCGCGACAGCATCGATCGTCGTCGCGGCGCCGGCCGTCTTGCTTCGTCGTCGTACGTCCTCGATCGTCCATCGTCGCCGTCGTCGTCGTGGCTGCACCAGCCATGCCACGGCCATCATCCATCATCATCGTCGTCGTCACCACCACCCTGTTCATCGCCGCCGCCGCTGGAGGCCACGCCGGCGCCGCGCCGCCCGGCCATGGCGGCGGCGGCGACGACGTTACGGTACACGTCGGCCGTGGCCAGGTGCGATCGATTTTCTGCAGTAGTCCTAGTAGTCATTAAGTGCGTGATTTACTGGTATCCGTTTCTGCGCCGGACCGGGGGTTTAATTTCCTTCTGCTTATATATCAGTACGATACTGTATTGATATTTCGCTTATTATTATTATTGACGACAGATCAAATTCAATCCATAGCTTGCTGGGTTTTCCTTTTTTTTTCTCCTTCTCTTTCCTCCTTCTTCTTCTTCCAGCAGCAGCAGCAGCAGTAATATAACCCGGCCGATGGATGGGTGTGCGTACGTGCATGTGTGTGGGTGCAGGTGATGGTGGACAACGGCGTGGTGCAGGTGACGCTGTCTCTGCCGCAGGGCCACATCACCGGCGTCCGCTACAACGGCGAGCCCAACCTCCTGCAATACGCCGGCGGCGAGAACTCGGGAGGGTATTATTTTAATTACCGATACTATGCTATACTATACTATATGATACGAGGAGTATCTATTAGCTTAGATATCTGTCGTCGTCTTATCTTATTACAGATGATCTGTTTTTGCATTTACGTATGTATCAGGTACTGGGACATTGTTTGGAACTACCCAGGCTCCGGTCAGCGAGGAGGGATGATTGATATGTGAGTGCTGATTAACAAAACCAGCTGATCGAATCTGATTTCACCCTATAGCTCACCTCCTTTGTGTGTCTTGTGGAGTGATTTGTTTTATCTCCTCAGCTCCTTCTTGTCTAATTTCAGTTAGTAAAACAGAAATAACACACACCGGCGGCCGATATATATGATGCTTTTCAAGTGCGTGCAACAGGACTAATAACACACCGATCGATCTGTAAAGTCGCTTTAATATATTAATTCGCCTGAAAAGTAGAAGAATTGAACGCTGTCTGTCGTCCTGCAGCTGCTGTTTAATTTGGTTCAAAAACAGATGAAGCAGTCAAGAATCCTCTTAGCTTCTTCTTCAGTTTTCAGAGGAGTCGTTGGCCTTGCACAGTACAGCTGAAGAAATAATCTTGGATCAGAGCATACGTGCATGACTAACTAACTAATAAACTGCATGCGTGCATTTGTACAGGTTGGAAGGCACAGAGTTCAACGTAGTCTCGTCCAGCCAAGAACAGGTGGAGCTCTCTTTCCGGAGCACGTACAACCCGTCGTCGTCGCGTCCGAACAGCGTCCGCCTCAGCGTCGACAAGAGGTTCGTCGTCGTCGTCGTCGCGCTGAAAACTAACAACTGTCGATCGTGCGTCTCTGAAAACTGCGATCCATCTGTCGCTGTCGCTGTACTATGAATTCAGGCTGGTGATGCTGAGAGGCAGCTCCGGGTTCTACTGCTACGCCATCTTCGAGCACGCCGGCAACTGGCCCGCCCTGAGCATCTCGGAGGCTCGGATCGCCTTCAAACTCAACAACGCCTTCAACTACATGGCGGTTTCAGACGACATACAGAGGTACATGCCCAGCGCGGCGGACAGAGACCCTCCTCGTGGCGAGCCACTGGCGTACAAGGAGGCCGTCCTGCTCGTCGACCCCAAGGAGCCACAGTTCAGAGGAGAGGTGGATGACAAGTACGAGTACTCCATGGACAACAAGGACAACGTCGTCCACGGGTGGATCAGCAGCACCCACCCCAACCCGATGGGGTTCTGGATCATCACCCCCAGCAACGAGTTCAAGAACGGCGGCCCCACGAAGCGGGAGCTCACCTCCCACGTCGGCCCTACCTCCCTCGTCGTGAGCACCTCTAGCTTCCTTCCAGCTTCCTCTCTCCGTCATAGTCCTGAACGTGCATGTGTGTGTTTGTTGTCAGATGTTCCTCGGGACGCATTACATCGGGAACGACATAGTCCTGAACCTGGCCGACGGCGAGCACTGGAAGAAGGTGCTGGGCCCGGTGTTCGTCTACCTCAACTCGAACCCGAGCCGCGGCGACCTCCGCGCTCTGTGGGACGACGCCAAGGCGCAGGCGCAGGCCGAGGCCGGCAAGTGGCCCTACAGCTTCCCCGCGTCCAGGGACTTCGCCAAGGCCGCCGAGAGGGGCGCCGTCACCGGGAGGCTCCTGGTCAGAGACAGCAGGTTCACCAACAACGACGACGGGAATAGGCAGCAGCAGGGCGTGCCTGCCGGGACGGCGTACGTCGGGCTCGCGGCGCCCGGACAGCCTGGCTCCTGGATGACGGAGAGCAAGGTACGTTTATAGTATAGGTATACGCATGCATCCATGCGTGCGTGCATGGGATTTTCTGAATTTCTCATCGAGACTCGAGAGCCTTGCATATGCTTGATATGACATATATGTACGTACGTACGTACGACGCTTGTGCATATGCAGGGCTATCAGTTCTGGACGAGGGCCACATCCAGCGGCAGGTTCACCATCGGCAATGTCCGGGCAGGAGTGTATAACCTCTACGCCTGGGTTCCCGGCTTCCTTGGAGACTACATGCACACTTCTTCAGTGACAGTGACCCCAGGTGGTGCCATTAAGCTCGGCGATCTGGTGTTCGAGCCTCCGAGATCAGGCCCGACGCTGTGGGAGATCGGCGTCCCGGACCGGAGCGCGGCCGAGTTCTTCATCCCCGACGCCGACCCCAAATACGCCAGCAAGCTGTTCCTGAACAAAGACAAGTATAGTAACGACGTCTCTAGCTATAGCTAGTGTTACGGAGGAATCATGTGTGGAATGTGGTTCTGAATTCTGATCCGTCGTGGTGCTCTGCTTTGGCTGTTGCGCAGGTACAGGCAGTACGGCCTGTGGGAGAGGTACGCAGAGCTCTACCCAGATGAGGATCCTGTTTTCACTGTCGGCCAAAGCGATGCCTCCAAGGACTGGTTCTTTGCTCATGTCACAAGGTATCAGGACTCGCGTTTTATTTACTGATGATTATTCGTGTTGAAATTAAAAGAGCACAACAATAGCAGACGAACTCGATCGTTTTATTTACTGACAACGATATGTCTGTCTGTCTGTTTTCATCAATCATCATCAATAATTAACCACAGGAAGGTAGGCGGTAGTAATGCCGTCGTGGCAACGACACGGCAGATCCGGTTCAACCTGGACCACGTCGTGCCGGACGGCACCTACACGCTGCGCATCGCCGTCGCCGCCGCCCACATGTCCAGGCTGCAGGTCCACGTCAACGGCGGCGAGAGGCGGGGCGGCGGCGGCGTGTTCACGTCGGCGGAGTTCGGCGAGGCCAACCCCATCGCGCGGCACGGCATCCACGGCGTGCAGTGGGAGGTCGAGTTCCCCATCAGGGGCTACCTGCTCGAGCAAGGCGACAACAGCATCAACATCACGCAGACGAGGGCACTCAGCATCTTCGTCGGGGTCGTCTACGACTACGTGAGGCTGGAAGGGCCCTCCGGATCATCCAGAGACCCCACGATGACTAGTCATCATCAGATGACTTAGCTTGCTAGAAAATGTAGCAGACGACTGAATTATACAACTGAATTATTATACAAATGCAAAGCACAACTGTTCTAGCTTCCTCACTGCCCATCACACGCGCGCTGTATATATGACGTCTTCGTTAACTTGCTTCTTCAGTCACCTAATCAACCAGCTGCGTAGCTCAGGAGGAGGAGCAGACCCTGCAGCAGCAGTCGACCTCAAAAGATGATGAGGTTGCGAAGAAGCTCCGTCGATCTGTTTCTCTCTCCTCTCATTGGACTGTTGTGTGGTCTTGTGGATACCCAGTGGAGGGTTACAACGATCAACACCTTACTTAATTCGAAGTTAAGAGGCAACGGGAAATCTGGGATTCCAAGTTTAACATGGTCTGTTTCCGTTGCCTCGGTACGTCCTTACGACCGTCGGGTCAGAGAGTGCAGTAAGCAAATCAGATGCAGGCACAGCTTTCTCCCGCCTGAGCTAGAGGTTGAAGAAAACCGTACGTCGTCGTCCAAGCTAGAGCCTGTGCCAACCTTTCGGGTTCACCTGCCAAAGCTCATGAAGAATTCGTTACTGCTGAAGATGGTGATGGAGTTTCTTATGGACAGAATATGTTAAGAGACATTATTTTTTCTTTCGAGATTATGGACATACATTGTGAGACGGGAGGAGTAAGGTAAAAAACAGAGTCTCAGGAAGTAGTATGTTCTTTACACCACTAATTACAAGTTGCAATGCTGCAACTCAGCCATAAACGCCTGTCCAATCAAAGAAAGTATCCATTGGCCACTACTGTAATGCATGCAGCTGCACATACATCACCAACCTTTTATTACAAGTACACGAACCTACAGCTTGTTTTTTTCAGGTCTTCGTAGACCCACCTGGTGTAAAAGAAACGCTCAAGCCCTTTGCCTCCCTTGTGCAGAACTTTATTTTGAATACCCAAACATCTACCGTTGAAAGCTAATTTCCATGGTGTTTATCTGTCACGGCCAGAAAGGGTAAATCCATTTAATCATAGCTTGCAAAGCAGCAACGTCAATTGCAAGTTTATATTAACTTGGAACTCAAATATTTCAGAGTAGCTAGAAGGGCCAAATTATACTCACACAATGCCGGCTCCATTGGGAGCAACTGTCTTGAAAAGGGACACTCCTGTCATGGATAATCATTGAGTTCTGAGGCTGTTATAATGGAGCAGTTATCAGTCAGCTGCAGTAGTATGTGTTGAAATGGAGCTGAACTTATGGTTGCATACCACAGCATATAAAGAGTTGATATACTAGAAGATTGGCACCTAAATTGGAAAAGGTAAATAATGTGAACGTGACTACAGCGAAATACAAAGAAGAGAGAAGTCGGTGCACAAAGCATTGACAGCCACAATGATGAAGACAGACCAAACACAAAATTTACATGTCATTATTCTTTCAGCAGTGGGTTCAAAACCCCGGTCCAAACTGGATCCCCATTTTTCTGTTAAGAAGAATGTAATTCCATTTTCTTAAAAAAATTATTCTTTCAGCGGTAAGATGTACGGACACAATGCTACAGTTCAGAAGATGAAGGAAGCTGTAT
The DNA here is from genome assembly GCA_030760725.1 of Neostapfia colusana. Taxonomy (NCBI): domain Eukaryota; kingdom Viridiplantae; phylum Streptophyta; class Magnoliopsida; order Poales; family Poaceae; genus Neostapfia; species Neostapfia colusana. The sequence continues at coordinate 64,701 of JASWHV010000010.1, read as the reverse complement.
GGTAAGACTCTTGGGAAACACTGCTAGAACTGAACCGTCCCAAATTTACTGCAGAATCAGCATCAACAGGAGCCTCAATGTCATGGGATAGATAGAAATTTCAGTAGCAAGACAAGACGAGATTGGATGGAGGCGAATGAAGGCGCCAGATACTGACCTGCGCAGAGGGTGAGGACCCAGATGTAGAGGGAGTTCCCGTAGGGGATGCCCGGTCTCGCCGCCTTCCGCCTGTCCACGGCGCACCCCTCCAAGTACGCCACGGCGTGGGCGGGCGGTGGCCTTGTCCCGCCGCGGCGCCGACGAACCCTCGGCCACTTGCGCTTCCTCCTCCTCCATTACTCCACGATCATGAGATGCCAATCACTTCCTTCCCTTTTCATTTTTTGTTTTTTGTTTTATGCTTTCAATCGAATCGATTCACACACAGTACAGTAGTTAATAACAGTAAAACCAAAACTGGGCTGGCCACGGTACAAGACTGGGCCGGCCGGGCGGACGGACGGACGGCGGCGTCTGGGAGCGCGGCCAGCGGTTCTCGATGGCGGTGGAGGAGGAGAACGGGGTGCGGCGGTGGCTCGTCGACATCAGCCGGTGGCACCCCTCCCCCGCCCAGTTCGACGCAGCGGTCTCCCTCCTGCCGCCGTACGAGGTACCCGCCATCGCCAGGTAACCATCCCCCGCTTCCTGCCTCAGTTGTTCCATGGATCTGGTACAGTAACCACAGCTGAGTGAACTACACCTTGGTCCGTGGCTGTGGCCTGTGGGTGAAGATGAGAGCATCGAAACAGCAAAGCTCAAAACCTCCTTTTTATCGTCCCCTGCAGGTTCGTCAAAGAAGACGACAGGAAGCGAGCGCTCGTCAGCCGGCTGCTGCAGTACTCCCTCGTGCACCAGGTTCTCGGCGTCCCGTTCCACCAGATCAGCATACGCCGCACGGCCGAAGGGAAGCCGTACCTGCCGGTACCGTTCCTCTCCGCTCCCGTGCTCGCGCCATCCTGACTGACACCCGACGACCAACAACTTCCCAGACTCCTCTTGCAGCGTGGCCAAGATGCAGCAGCCTTCCCCAACTTCAACTTCAGCGCCTCGCATCAGGGAGACTACGTCGGCATAGCGTCCGAGCCGCGCCGCCTCGTCGGCCTGGACATCGTGTCCGTCTCTAAACCTCAGGGGGAGACGGTCGCGGAGTTCGTCCGCCACTTCTCCTCCTACCTCACTGACCATGAGCGGAGCTGTATCGTTCGCGCTGGCGATCCCAGCGATGTACTGACAGAGTTCTACAGGCATTCTTCTTCTTTTCTTTTCTTTTCAGACCTTTTTTTTCTTCTTCTTCTGAATTTGATAAACAGGTTGTCGTGGTATGTTTTGCATAGGTACTGGTGTCTCAAAGAGGCGTACGTCAAAGCTATAGGAGCTGGAGTTGGATTTGGGCTGCATCGATTGGAATTCCGCCATGTCAACTGGACTAACATTTCCATCCATGTCGATGGAGCAGGGTCTTCTAGTAGGAGATGGAGTTTCTGGCTGTTCAGGCTTGATGGAACGCATTTGGTACGTATGTATGTATGAACTGTTCAGACGTAGAGGAACCTGAATCAACTCCAGCAACCGTATAAAATGACTGGCTGTTCACTTGTCGTCACCAACGAAAACTGCAGGCATCTATCGCCAAAGGCCCCCTGGAGGACGCTGCTGCAAACAGCTACAAGGAAACACCGCCCAGTTCGATCATCGAGGAGGAGGAGGAGGAGGAGGAGGAGGAGGAACGATCACACGCCGCGCAAGAGATTCCAGAACAGGGTTTCGTTCTGCGGTCAGTAGAACAACTGACAAGATTTAACTGGCGTTCTTGAGATATGCAGACTTTATATAAAAGCAGTATGAGAACCACTGGAGTTTGGTTATGGTTGGTGGTGATGTTTCTGAATTGTTGCATGTCTCGGTGCTCCTTGTTTAAACTGATGAGGCGTCTCAGATTGAAGAGACGACTGGTATCAAACATGTTTGCCAGAAACAGCAAGCAACCTATATCGGTCACACACGAGCTGAGACGCCTCCACATGGGATAACTACCACTCCTCGTTCCCGCCATTCTCGCCCTGCCCTGCGTGCCAACTCCTCCAAAACAATTTTGCAAGCAGGAAGAATTCCCAGACCGAGAAGAAGATCTGTGCCTCGATCGATCGCCCTCTCGTCGTCCAAGTCCCTTTGATGTCTGTGGCTGCCTGCCCTCCCACGGAGCAGCAGCCATGGGCCAATGCTGCTCCAAGGGCGCCGAGGAGGCCGCCACGGACCCTGCGGCGGCGGCGGAGCCGAAGCCGGAGGGCCCGAGCCCCGGCGCGTCAGCGAAAAACGGTGGCCCGCGGCCATCGTCGTCTTCTGCGGCGCCCACGCCCGGCGGCAAGGGCAGCAAGCCGGCGGCGGCAGCCGTGGGCACGGTGCTGGGGCGGCCGATGGAGGACGTGCGCGCGACGTTCTCGGTGGGCAAGGAGCTCGGGCGCGGGCAGTTCGGCGTGACGCACCTGTGCACGCACAAGGCGACCGGGGAGAAGCTGGCGTGCAAGACGATCGCCAAGCGGAAGCTGGCCAACAGGGAGGACGTGGAGGACGTCCGGCGCGAGGTGCAGATCATGCACCACCTCTCCGGCCAGCCCAACGTCGTCGACCTCAAGGGCGCCTACGAGGACAAGCACAACGTCCACCTCGTCATGGAGCTCTGCGCCGGCGGCGAGCTCTTCGACCGCATCATCGCCAGGGGGCAGTACACGGAGCGCGCCGCCGCATCGCTGCTGCGCACCATCGTGCAGATCGTGCACACCTGCCACTCCATGGGGGTCATGCACCGGGACATCAAGCCGGAGAACTTCCTGCTGCTCAGCAAGGACGAGGACGCGCCGCTCAAGGCCACCGACTTCGGCCTCTCCGTCTTCTTCAAGGAGGGCGAGGTGTTCAGGGACATCGTCGGCAGCGCCTACTACATCGCGCCGGAGGTGCTCAAGCGGAAGTACGGGCCCGAGGCAGACATCTGGAGCGTCGGCGTCATGCTCTACATCTTCCTCGCCGGCGTGCCTCCCTTCTGGGCAGGTGCGCATCTGCGCGATTTCAGACACCGTTGTTATTCTATTAGGACACCGTTAAGGAAACCGGACTGTTGACAGAGAATGAGAATGGCATCTTCACCGCCATCCTGCGTGGGCAGATTGACCTCGCCAGCGATCCGTGGCCGAAAATTTCGTCGGGAGCCAAGGATCTCGTCAAGAAGATGCTCAACATCAACCCCAAGGAGCGGCTCACGGCGTTCCAGGTCCTTAGTAAGTTTGGATATCCATCCTTAAAAGTTTTCATTCGTATCCTTCTTTTTTTAAAAAAAATATATATATTCTTCATTCGTAGAACATAGTATGAATATAACATAAATTACGGCGGGCATTGACATAACAAACATGCAGATCACCCGTGGATCAAAGAAGATGGAGACGCGCCTGATACGCCACTTGATAATGTTGTTCTCAACAGGCTCAAGCAGTTCAGGGCCATGAACCAGTTCAAGAAAGCGGCATTAAGGGTACGTATTTGGCAAGCATTGTGACCGCTGAACCACAGCTTTTGCGATTCAAACTTACTCCTGTCCTGGATCTAACAATGCAGATCATAGCTGGGTGCCTATCGGAAGAGGAGATCACCGGGCTGAAGGAGATGTTTAAGAACATCGACAAGGATAACAGTGGGACCATTACACTTGAAGAGCTCAAGAATGGGTTGGCAAAGCACGGAACCAAGCTTTCAGACACCGAAATTCAGCAGCTGATGGATGCAGTGGGTTTTCTCAGCACAAATAATAAGAATAATGATCTCTTGAGTATGATAAGTTAAACAGCCTTTTATAAACTTTCCAGGCTGATGCTGATGGCAATGGATTGATCGACTATGATGAGTTTGTCACAGCGACAGTGCATATGAACAAACTGGATAGAGATGATCACCTTTACACTGCGTTCCAGTATTTTGACAAGGATAATAGTGGGTGAGTTAAGAATAAAAATCACATGCAGCTAGGATACCAGAACTTTGGGCTTTGAGTATTGAGAGGTGATGTAAAAATTTGTTTCATTACCTCACAGATACATTACAAAAGAAGAGCTCGAGCAAGCTTTGAAGGAGCAAGGGTTGTATGACGCCGAAGAGATTAAGGAGGTCATCTCAGATGCTGACTCTGACAATGTAAGGAACATATACATGTAAATTTAGTTGGCGTAATTATTAGTTTCAAAAAAAATAGTTTGCATAATGAATATGAATGTTAACATACGAATTCCATATCATCCAATCATTACATGTTTAAGGATGTGCATAAATATTAGAAGCATCTAGGAGACAGGATCGATCAAACCGTCTTGACTAATTGCTCATCATATTTATTCTAGAGAAACTGATTTTGCTTTTGCATCTCTAGGACGGAAGGATAGATTATTCAGAGTTTGTGGCCATGATGAGGAAAGGAACAGCTGGTCCTGAGACGACGAACCCCAAGAAAAGGCGCGACCTAGTACTATAGGGAAGCAGCATATGTGTATAGCAGCCAGAACAAGAATTTTGTTTTCTTGCACAAATGGAGTTACTTCTGCAATGGAGTTCGTGGATGATGGTGTACGTTTTTCTTTTGTGACTTGAATGGGATACGTTTTTCATCTGAATCTCCAAGTATTCTGCAGCAGCCCCTTTACAGTCAAAGCTTTGAAGTAATTCATGGTACCACACAGGCATTGTTAGAGTTAAAAGATAGAATGGCTAGGATGCCATTCGATCTTTAACTCTAACAGGCATCGAAGGAATATTGAATTTTACTGAATTCAAATCAATCCAATCGACAGGCTAACAATGCTCTGCGAATTTCATCATAAATATCCTTCTCTTTCAAAGTAGCAATGCTGGTCAGTAGAATCCTAATGTTCAGTCTGATGGCCTACAATCCTACTAGCATCATCTATAAGCAAAACATGGATAGTCATGGACCTTGAACAAGACCCTCAGTACCGTCAGCAGCAGATGGCACCAAGCTTCTGCCCACTTGAGATTTGAGGTGAGGCTTCAGAGTCCCAGCAGAATGTAGTAAACAAGGGTGATGGGTAAGGCAATCAGCATCCCGAAGATCACACTGCAGCAAAGGGGGATTTTATGGTTTTCATGACCCAGTTCAATTAGTTGTAGCATGAAACACAAATATGCTATAGCAAGAAACATGCCACTGTCACACAGATGTACTCCTACAAACTGAATATCTTATGATTGCATTAGTTGGCTAGCCTAAAACATGATCATTAGGAATCATAGAAAACTTCAGTGCTTTGAATTATATAATTGAAAAGGGAACCAGGTAAGATGGCCAGAGAATCCTAAGTATTAGACAAAAAGGACACCAATAAACAGGGCTGCATCTTGGCAAGACACAAGTTTGATATTTAGAAGGAGAAGAGGTATCTCGAGATGATCATACGCTGTGCTCAGTATGTTAGGGTGCACATTGTACTCCTTGGCAAACACAAACGGCACGATTCCTTGAGGTAGAGCAGCCTGAAATTGAATGGCAATTTTAAATATAGTGCTCGGTTATGCAATGACAGATTCTACTGTTGCATTGAATTAACCGTTTAAATTGTGGCATACCTGAACGATCGCAATGTGCAGAAGAACTCCGCGCAGACCTACAGCAATGGAGGCAGCAGCCATGACGGCTGGACCAACGAGGAATCTGATGGCCATTGCAAATGCAGCAAGTCTGTTTCCACAGGCAATGATCCGTGGCTGCAATGCCATGAACAAGCCTGAGAATGAAGAGCGGGCGATAGTTAAGCAACTAAACATGATACAACAACACAAGCACCACCCAATGAAATAGAAGTGGTGTTGGTGTACAAACCTAGGCTAAACATTGCCATCCCAAGACCGGCATCAGACAGTAGTGAGATTGATCGGGCGATGATTGCAGGCATTTCAATTCCCCATCTGAAGAAATAGCGCACAGCACACAAGATAAACAAAAATGCAGGGATAGGATATCAGAAGATTACACTGTGATATGTTGGTTAACCTGTACGAGACCAGGGACCAGATGACACCCAGGAGGCTGGAGTAAGTGTTAGGGTTCCTGATGAGCTTCCTCCAGACCATGATCAGGATGAGCCTCGTCATCACGCTGGCCGGCGGCATGGTGGCCAGCCTCTCCTCACCATCGTCCTTGGGGTGAAGCTGGGCGGTCGAGTTGGACCCCATCTTGGACAGCGTCGGTTCCCCTTTCTCCGCGCCATTGTTGTTCCTGCTGAAGTCATCACGGCCGTACTCATCGTAGGCTTGGGTTCCTGTCCAAGGATGAGCCAAAAGTGAAATTTTAGTCAAGCCGTCACAACTTCACAAGTAGAAGCAGATCAGTGGCGAACAGTTCAGCTATGCCAGTTCACAAATCTCAGAAAAATTCAATGAGAATTGTTGAGAGCACAAGCTGCTGAACACGTTACAGAACACTGAAAGTTCACCTTTTCAGGGACAAGAAAGCCAGTGTTATCTGAACCACCGAAGCTTGGCCAGCTAGCGGATGGTGCCATTTGGCAAGGTGGACAAAAATAGTTTTTTCTACGCAGAGACCAACAAGCCAGCATGATCTGAAGTTCCGAACCATTTGATGGTGCTTTGATCCGATTGTCTACGGTGCACACCACAGGAACCGCTAGGAAGCAAACAAAAGTATCCTACCTAGTCACTGGGAAAAGGTTTTACCTTTGGCGAGGACGTCGCCATGGTCGGCGGCGCCGGAGCCGAAGACGTGCGCGTGTGCCCGCTCCGACACCGGCGATGCGCTGGAGCTCCAAACGAACATGTGCAGGTCCTTCCTCTTGGCTGCCAATGCCTGGGGCAGCGGCTGCGGCGTGTGCCCCCCGGCGCCCTTCTCCTCGTCCCCTGCTGCTCCCTTGACGATGTTGAAGAACTCGGCGTGGTTGAAGCTGGAGCCCCTGGGGGTGGGGTTGCGCGACGACTGCAGCGAGTAGATCTCGACGCCGGAGAGGTTGGAGATCCGCGGCTGCATCTGCATGGAGTGCGAGCACGCGGCCTCAGAGCGCGAGCTGGTGGACTTGCGCACCGTGACCCGCATCCGGCCGTCGTCCGCGACCTCGACCTCGGCCTGGGCCTCCCCGGCGGCGAGCGAGACGACGTCGGAGTCGACGCGGAAGGAGACGATGGTGGCGGCGGCGTCCCCTGGGAACTGGTCCATGACCAGCATTCGCGCGGCGCGGTACTCGAAGAGGAAGAGCATGAGCGTGTACCAGACGATGCACTGGAGGACGACGACCTGCACCATGAGCGTGCCGGCGTTGTCGGGGCCGTACATGCCCCGGAGCAGCGGGATGCCCATGACGAGCGTGTTGGGGAGCGTGGAGAGGGAGAAGAGCGTGACGACCCAGTCGAGCGAGGCGGCGCGGCGGAGCGGGGAGACGCGGGACGCGGCGAGGAAGAGGAGCGCGAGGACGATGAGCTTCTGGAGCGTGTCGGCGGCGAGGAAGCGGAGGTTCATGGCGAAGGGGTCGTTGGTGGAGATGAAGTGGAAGGAGAGGAGCGGGACGGCGAAGAGCGCGACGAAGCGGTTGATGCCGGCGCACTGGTCGGGCGTGAAGATGCGCCACCAGCGGACGGAGCCGTAGGCGAGCGTCATGGCCACGTAGAGCGGCACCACGGCCGTGAGGACGTGGTAGAGGTCGAGCGCCGTGATCATGGCCGGCGATGCTCTCTCTGTCTCTCTCTCTCTCTCTCTCTTTCTTTCTGGTTGGCTGCAAGGGATGAGCAATGTGGCTGGTGGTTTACAGCCAGGCCATGGCGATGGATTGCAAGAAACCAAACGAAGTAGAGGCAGAAGAAATTACTCCAAGTGAAGAGAAGTGAAGGTGGTGTTCCGTGTCTGGAGCAAGACAAGAGAATTGCAGGGGAGCGCAGCTTCCAGCTTGGACCAAAAGCACTCCGCCGCGGAGTAGGTACGCGCAAAAGGAGGAGAGAATTGAAGAAGAGCGAGCGGCGTGGTCGGGTAATGGCAGACAAGAAAGCCACTCCCGGACCCGAGACAAGCGTTGCATCGGGAGGTGTAGCAGCGATGACGAGACGCGAGAGCGGAGAGGAAGACGTTGTGCCTGCCAGTAGCAACAGCAGGCTGGCTGGGAGTAGGACTGCACTTGTAGCCTGAGAGTAGCACTCCCGTGGCATGTGCTCAGCTCACACTGGATACTGTCGATGACTTTTCTGTTGACTGCACGGCTGCATCCGCATGCCCCACTGCCGTCTTGACTTCTCCCCGGTGGAAGAATGCGATGCCAAGCACACGAGTTGATATTGTCAATGGGCCTGGACGGCAGGCCCAAACACGGCGCCCGGCCCTTCTGCGCCTGAAGACCATGGTTTCTTCTTCCTCGTACTGTCGCCGCCGTCACAGCTCTCTCTCTCTCTGCTTGCCTTTTCCAGCTCCTCCTCGACTGGGGCAACAGCAGGAACAGCCGGCTCCCGATCTCGCGGTTCGGTGGGTTTCTAGCCGCCTATTGATCTAATTCCTGGGGGGATTCCGATTGCCTGCCATTCGGCTGTCTTCGCTCAGCACCGGCGATAGGAGCGCCGGCGAACCGCGGACTTGGGGGCTCGGGGGTCCTCCTATTCCTCCCGAGTCCCGATGGGGGGTTGGGACCGGTCACGGTACGTCAGGGGACACCGCGACCGCCGCCATCCGCGGCCTCCTCTCCCTCCGCCGGATTACGGTACGGACACTTCTTGGTCGACTGCTCTTCCTCCCCCACACTCTGGGCGCCTCTACTATCCAGGGTCCGATTCCTTGCGTCCGATTTTTATTATTTTAGGGCATAGGTTCAGGTCGATCTATGCATTTACCTCTTCGTTCCTGTTAGAAATTTTTGTATTAAATTGTTCTTACCACTGCATGCCAGACAATGCTAGCTTTGATTGTCCATATTTGTGGACTCGAAACAGGGGGCTTTCATAGAAAAGGAATCACAGTATTGACATGGAAATTTACACTTTTATGAATACGTTTGGGGCCCGAATTCAGTGTAGGGTTTGCCTTGCATGACCCTTTGATTGTCAGCACATTATGTTGGTGGATGGTCAACTTGCTCGCCCAGTCAGCACCAGTAAGGCAAATTAATATAGTGGTAAAAACGAAAACATGCCAAAAACACACATGCTAAACAGAAAATCTTGTTCCTCCACTTACATTCCAAGTTTATATATCATCTCCTTTGGACTGCCTCTAATAAATTCATCTGTATGCACAGGACACGAGCACTTCCCAGTCCCATTATGGGAAAGGGAGTTTTGTTGTTATGTTGGTGACATTTCTTGGCAAAGGTTCTGTGAAAACAAGCTATACGTCGGACCATACAATAACCTAGAGCACTGGGATGATTCAGAAGCCCTCGAGAATTTTCAGAACGCAAAGGCGAGGTTCTGGGCTTATTATCATGGCCAACCTTCTGATGTTCCTTTGCCAGAGCGTGATCTATACATTGATAAGGTTGACCACCATTGCAAAGTCGACCCTGAATTGGTCGCTGACCTAGATAAGGTACGACTACCATTTGACTCGGATATTGATTCAGCAGCCACAGCTACCGCGGCTGATAAGAAATCTTCTCAGAACCAGTCTGGAAACTGGGACATCTATATAGAAAAGCCAGCTGAAATCGATAAGTGGGAATCGGAGCTGACCACAAGACCCCACGCGACTTGGGGAGTGAAGCCTGAACCTTTCGAGAACTGGGGTAACAGCAACTCCGGTTGGGGCGATGCTGTGGCGAACCCTAGCTGGCGCGCCTCGGGCAACAACCACTATTCGTCAAATAACAGGAGTGACTCTCATGCTGGATCCAACAGGAACAGATACCAGGATCTAAGTAACATGTCCGGCAGGAAACGGAGCAGCGGGGGACACTTCCAGCGCAGAAGCAGCAGGCAGAGAAACCAGGCCGAGGGCTACCAAAGGAGCGGCTGGCAGGGCCATAGCCGGAGCAACAGTGAATGGCGTCCATGACACAACAGGGATCGCCAAAATGGTCAGGGAGTAGACGGTGGCGTTTGGTTTTGTGGCGTGATGAGAGATGAGTAGTTTCTTGGCTTTGTTTTCGAGGAGCAGCAAAGTACTCTCTCTGTTCTATTAAATGATGTTTTGGACAGTAAATTTAGTTCAATTTATTTCAGAACGGATGGAGTAGCTCTACAGCTGGTGGCAAAGTGGTACCTGTACAAAGAGATGCTTGGGCTTTGCTGCTGTTCTTTTGGAGATGTGGTTCTGTAACTGTAATAGGAGAATGTGTTGATGAAACCACACAACAGAAGCGATTCACTTCAAAACGTCAGATCAAAGGCACCTCTAAGTACAGTACTGGTGATACGTAAGAATCAGAAGGCGCAGTACAATACAATACATACGGCACGAGAGGTGCAGGTGCTTGCTGTACAAACCAAAACCTTGGGATGCTACGTCGCCGCCGGCCGCCAGGCGGAGATGGAGTAGAGCGGCTTCCGGTGCCAGCAGAAGAAGAAGAACCCCTCGCCGCGCGCGTCGTGGACCACCTCGTACCCTCCCCACCCGTAGCTCTGCAGCAGCTTCCGCGCCTCCATCATGCCGCTGTAGCTCAGCCCCACGCGCTCCATCCCGGCGCCCTCCATCCGGCGCGCCCACTGCGCCAGCCGCTCGTGCCGCTCCTTCCGCTCCGCGCCCTCGCGCGCCACCACGCCGCGGATCTCTTCGCCCAGCACCAGCCGCTCCACGAGCGCCCGCTCCGCCGCGCACCGCCGCGCCGCCGGCGACCGCTCCAGGCAGTCGAACAGCAGCGCGTAGTAGTTGACCGCCTCGTCGAACCGCTCGTGGAACGCGCCCGCGTTGTGGTTGGCCTCCGGCTCTGTCACCACCATGATCTTCGGGGACAGCGCCTTCACCGCCGACAGGAACCGCCCCAGCTTCGTCGCCGGCAGTAGCCCTGCCGGGGACTGCGGCTGCGACATCACGGATGACGGCGACGAGCCGGGGCTCAGCTGGAGCCGCGTGTTCAGCTCCCGCTCCAGCAGCTCGCCGAAGCTTCTGGGGCTGGACCGCGGCACGATCTGCCTCCTGGTGTTGGCGTCGTCCGCCGCCAGGAGGCGGTGCAGCTGCGCCACGACGCTGATGGCCAGCGCCTCGCCTGAACGGACGCGGAGGATGTGACGGAGCGCGTCGGCGTCCAGGTCCTCCAGCCTGGACTCCACGGCGTCGAACTGGAACGGGATGTCGAACGCCTCGGACTCCTTGGCGAGCACGGCGGCCATGTTGGCGAGGAACTCCTTGCTGTCGTGGACTGCGGTGACGCGGAGGTGCGGCGCGCCCCCGCGACGGCCGCAGAAGGCGTGGAAGAGCGCGATCCACTGCACGGGGTTGGCGGCGGGGCCGGAGAGGTCGATGACGTGGACGAACTTCTCGCCCTCCATGGCCTCGACAACGGCGCGGTTGGTGGTGAGGTACGCGAGCTTGGTGAACGGGAGCATGTCGAGCAGGTGGCGGCGCGCGGACGGAACGAGGCGCGCCTCGGCGGCGGCGGTGGCCGTGGACAGGAGCGCGCGCGAGAGGCCCGGCACGAGGTTGAGCAGCCTCCGCGCGAGCGCGTCCGCGAAGACGGCGGCGAGGCGGTGCAGCGTGAGGGGGGCGTCCACGGACGCGAGCTGCGTGATCTGCTCCAGGTAGAAGTTGGCGTTGTCGAAGGCGCCGGCGGCCACCTGGGCGGCGCACTGGTACAGCAGGCTCACGAGACGAACGCTCTGCTGGTCATGGTCCGATGTCAGCTCCTGCACCCACGAGCCGTACCCGTACGCGTGCGGCGACGGCGAGTAGAGCGACGAGGCCCGCGACGACGACGACGACGTCGCCGTTGACGCCATCTCCTCCTGGAGCATGTCAAGTCCTCCTCAAGGATGATCTACGTACCCAGTTTGGACGTGGCTGTTGGACCCTGTCTTTGCTAGAGTCGAGTCGAGGTGATGCTTTCGTTGTTGAACCCTGTCTTTGCGTGCGTGGCTACAGACAGACGCGACAAGGTCTCGAGTTCATATGCTCCGAGCTAGTCCGAGTGTGAATCGATCGAATGCATCTGATCTGCTGCGACAAGAGCTAAGCGATGGCGCCGTCTGCATCTGGGTGGAATAACTAGGAAGATTGGAATCATTCTCGTGAAACTTATCTTCAAAACTTTTGGATCAGGAACTACCAGACAATTCTGTGATCAATCCCCTCCGGTGCAGAGGACGACATTGCAGGTGTCACAAAAGGTTGACAGAGAAAAACAAACTCGAGCTGCAGACTTGTGTTTCGACTACCGACAAGCAAAGGTTCAGACGCTGTTGGCGTGCCTCCAAGATTCTCATTCATGTGAAAACAAAGATTTCTTTTTGTTTTCTTTCTCCTCTTCCCCGAGGACAACACTTGGGTTTTGTCAGATTTACAGACGGTCGTACTCGTAGGTGATTGCAAAGGTGGCCTTAGTTCTTGGAGTACTCATCGGCGTTTGACCACATGCTGTTGTTTTCTTCTACCGCTGCTTCCATGATTCCGCGGTGATGGTGACCACGCGCGACGAGAGAGGGCGCAGCTGGCCGGGGGAAGCGACGAGTGGATGATGCATGAAGGTCAGTCAAGCTCGTCGGCGTTCCTGGTGGTACAACTGTCATCATCTATTTGATTTTAATGGAGTAAGTACAACTGTTATGCCTAGCTAGCTGTGGCTGTGCCAGCCGTTACAAAATGAGGAGAGGAGAGAAGAGGCCCGTGCACCGTACTCGATCGATCCGCATAGAGTTCCAGGTCAAAACATGCGGGTGGTGGCCGCCGCGGGCGTGGTCGTCGCCCTGCTCCTCGTCCAGTGGCGGTGGCGCGGCGGCGGCGACGTGCGGGTGCTGGAGATAGGAGACGGCGACGTGGAGCTCGTCCCGCTGGACGGCGCGGCGGGGCCGGAGAGCGTCGCGTTCGGCGCGGGCGGCGAGGGCCCGTACACGGGCGTGTCGGACGGGCGGGTGCTGAGGTGGCGGCCGGCGGAGCGGCGGTGGGAGGAGCACTCCTGCTCGGCGCCGGACAGGCTGGAGAGGTGCAGGGGGTGGTCTGGGGACCCGGGGCGGGAGCACGAGTGCGGGCGCCCGCTGGGCCTCAGGTTCGACAGCCGGACGGGGGAGCTGTACGTGGCGGACGCGTACCACGGGCTGAGAGTGGTCGGCCCGGGGGACACCGTGTCCAGGCCACTGTTACCCGAGGGGATCCGCTTCGCCAACGGCGTCGAGGTCGACCACCACCGCGACGGAACAGGAGGAGGAGCCGTGGTCTACTTCACCGAGACCAGCACGGCGTTCCAGAGAAGGGAGTTCCTGCACATCGTCATCTCCGGCGACAGGACCGGCAGGCTGCTCAAGTATGACCCGACGAGCAACGACAGCCGCGTCCAGGTGCTGGTGGACGGGCTGGCGTTCCCCAACGGCCTAGCCATGAGCGCGGACGGCAGCTACCTGCTCCTCGCCGAGACGACGACCGGCAGGATCCTCAGGTACCGGATCGGGACGGCGACGGTGGAGGAGGCGGCGCGGCTGCCGTGGTTCCCCGACAACATCAAGCGGAGCCCGAGGGGGGGCTTCTGGGTCGGCCTCCACGCCAGGAGGGGGAAGCTCGCCGAGTGGGCCATCTCCTGCCCCTGCCTCAGGAGGCTGCTGCTCAGCCTGCCGGCGCGCCACGTGCAGCGAGCCTCCAGGCTCCTGGAGCTGGGCCGGCGGCGAGTGATCGTGGCGGTGAGGCTGAGCGAGGAGGGCCAGGTAGTCGAAGCGGTCAGCGTCCGTGGTGACGCGTACAGGGTTTTCAGGTCCGTCAGCGAGGTGGAGGAGAGGAACGGGACCCTGTTTATAGGTTCCGTCACCTCGCCTGTCCTCGGAGTATACAGATTGTAGAAAAAATTTTAACATGAGATGCCAGCCGCGTCAAATAAAAAAAAAAAGAAGCGCGATGTTAAACTTGTCTAATACTCCACAGTATGTATTACTAGCACCCAAACCATCCATTTGCTAGCTTCTGTATATAACGAAAACAAAAACAAAACGAACCAAAGCCACTGACTGATGTGCAGACAAGAGACCCCTCTGGTTTCTGGTTTTCTCGACGACGACGACACCACTCAGCATCACCGTTCTGTCTGTCACTCCAGTTACAAAAGAGAAAAAAAAAGAAAAAAGTCTCATCTTTTTTTTTACACACGGTTGACTCCATCCGACCTGCTGCAAGAAGCCACTCTTCTGGACACATCCATCTCTTCTACGACTCTGCTTAAAACGGAACCTGACCACCAAGCAATATACCCCAACGTTAGTAACAACGCATGGGATGGATCACGCAGCTAAAAAAAAAAAGGAAGGGAACTACTCAAAACGTCACATCATGACAAAACAACCATCAGCCAGCCATTTAAGGACATGGAATTTTAGCAAGCGATATACACTTTAACGCGCACAGGTCTGAAAGAGAATACCTGCTATTTGATAGGTCTGGACAAAAGCTCAGGTTCATGTTGCTTAGTTTCAATCCACCACCTCCCATCTCTCACACCCAAGTAACAAGAGGGTAATCATACTCTCCAAAGGTTCTGTTATAAACATCATTTCAACCCACCATGTGCAGGTTATTCGCTTCACTTGGATACAGTGTCCCAGACATGTCTGGCACGGGAGTATTATTCCCTTGTCCTCCACCCGTCCCAGTGAACATTTGTAAGGTGCGAGCTTTTAGGTTGTTGGGGTGCCGCCATCTGCGCGTAAGGGGGTAGAGAACCTTGGTTCTGTCCTAAAAGTCGGGATGCCATATAATTATCATTCATGATGTTGAATGCATCCTGGATGTGGGTCCTTTGATCAGACTGCATATTCTGTTGCATAAGTAACTGAATCCTTGGATCACTATTTGATGTCTGCAGCTGCGATGGAAATGCAGGGGTAGTTTTCATCTCCAGCCCTGAATCACCAATTCCAGGCATCCGCCCTTTGCCCACAGCCAGTATAGCAGGATCAACAAATTCTATGTCACTTGTGTGTCTAGCCAACTGAAGTTCATAGTGATTTCTGTTGCCACCAAAGAGATTATCCCGGAGCTGAGTTTCTGCAAAGCACCACAGAAATATGAGAAATTGAACTTGCTTTTTGGATGAGCAACAAAATATATTGAGATAGTAAACAAACCTGAGTATGTCGAGCCATAAACCTGATTAGACCCACCATCCTGGGATGAAAACCCTGATGAAAATGCAGAGGAGAATCTAGAAGGGGGATTAGACCCATCCTGGGACGAAAATCCTGAAGAGAATGTAGGATGGAATCTAGAAGGGGAAATAGGCCTATCCTGAGATGGGAGTCCTGATGAAAATGCAGAAGGGAATCCAGAAGGGGAACCGAGCACATCCTGAGATCGAAATCCAGAAGAAAAAGCAGAAGGGAATCTAGGTGGGGGGTTAGATCCATCCTGTAATGAAATCTCAGAAGAAAATGCAGAAGGGAATCTAGAAGCAGCAGGATTACTCCCATCCCGTGATGGAATTCCAGAGGAAAAACCAGGAGGGGGGTTCAAACCATCCTGGGAAGGAAATCCAGAAGAAAATCCAGGAGGGGCTACTCTTGCTGGCGCCGAAAATCCAGGAGGCGCGGGTATTTTGGACCTTGATGTGCCTGAGAAAACGTGTCCTTTGTAAGCACAGAAAACATCACTGATGGAAACATCAAAGCACAGAGCTAAGCACCCATAGATCAAATGCAATTGCAGAAGTTAATATTTGCCAATGCTCAACGAGAAAAAATAAGTGTAGAACACAGTAAGATAAAATTTTATAAAATAAAGATCAAACTATGAATCATATCAAGAATACTAAATGCAACATACTGGCTGCTCAGTCAGGTACAGAAGGTACAGGTATTAGCACTCACCAGTAGTTGCCATATCTGATGTAGCAAGCGAATTTTCTAGGAAATGGAGCCCAAGGCCATTCTGATAAATATTTCCACAAGAATTCTGGGATAACAAACTGAAATTCTTCTCACTATCATAGTTTCTGAGAGATGAATCTGACATACTTCCTTGGTTATCCTGCCTAGCAAATGCAAATCTAGACTCTTTGCTGCTGGTTCCTGATTTCCACAAAGGCATGGTGAAAGGCACATCATTATTTTCAGATTCTCTAAGCATCCTAACAAAATTGTTATCAGTCGAGTATGAAGTATCCCAAAGATTAAACTCTGATAACAAGACATCAGAAATTATTCTGTTCTCGTCCTTATTTACTCTTATGGTCTTGTCAAAACTTCCTGTATTATCAGTTCTTACTGAAAATGCTCCAGGCTGATGACTTTCCAATCCAGGATGTCCAGAAACATCAACAGATGTATAGACAGTTCCTAGCCCGTCTTGAACTCCATTTAGGAATCCGTAAGTGTTGTCGGTTGAAGACTGTTTGGTCTGCATCATTGAGGTAACAGCCCACAATGAAGTGCCCGATGTATCAGGAAGACTGATAAATGATGAATATGATGGTACAGCTGTGCCATCCAACAGCGTCATAGGATGTTTGTCAGTGTTCAATGAAGAATTTACCAAGGGGGTCTCACTACAACTTTGCAGCTCCGAACTCCAATCAAGATGCTTATCAGAATCATACTGACAAGAACGAACAGTGCTCTTGTTTTCTGAAGGCAGGAGCTCAGCAACAGAAGTGCATGGAATCGCATCTGGTTGTTGATTTCCTGCCATAGTATGAACCTCATCTTTGACATCTAGCATTACTGAAGATATACAAACAGATAGCTTCTCAATATCAGTTTCATTAGGTGCAATATTTTCCAATATTTCCTTGCCGCCAGCAAGATGGCAGTTTACATCTTTTGAAATAGGGCTTTTAGGAGCAATATTGGTCACTAGATGGTCACCATCAGCAATATTGACATTAGGTTTAGATGTTGAACTTGATAAAAGATCTGAAGGAATTCTACTGGTGCTGCTTATTGTTGTGTCTTTCTTAGGTGACTCAGACCCTGGATGGGTTAGCTTTCCATTTCCATTAGCAACTTGATTTTCCTCACTTCCCGAGATCTCATCTGATACTAGAATGTCATCATCGTTCCAAGCTGAAGGTATTGTGGAGAAGTCTATGTCCAGGGATGAATTCAGTGATGATAGAGCTTGTGTTTCCTTTGCAATACCAGGCTTATACGGTTCTATGGTCTTAGAAGAACTATCTTTCTCTGATACTTGCCGTTCTTCAGATACTTTTGGTGCTGAACTTGTATCATCACTCCATGAAGAAGGCATTCTTGTACTTGAAATTGACGATGAGCTCGAAAATAAATTACATTGTGGCTCTGGTTTTGATTTTACAAGGGACTGTGATGATGCCACCCCAGTACCTGTTACCTTGGCAGTCAAATCATGATGGCCCCTATACATACCCCAGAAAAAGGAAAAAATTGGTAAGGCAATTCACATTTTCAAGATATAACAGAATATGCCAGCTACCATACCAAGAAGCAGCTGGTGGAAGCGTGGGCCTCCCAGAACTACTGTTTGGAGGTGAAAGCCTGGGCTGGTTGGTGGTATTCTGTAACGAAGAAAGCTAGTTAATACAGGAACAATGTAAACCAAAAGTATAGAGAATACAAAAGGTTTGGCCCAGACTTAGCGTCAAAATTTTAAAAATGGCATGTCTTCTATTGCATTTAAACTTTTCAGTACAAGAAACATACAAGTGTTTCGTTCTTGACTGTGTGTCTGGCTGAAACCACTGCACTGTAAGAGAAATCATCTGCTGGAGGAGGCAATACAGTCCCTGCACGTCTTTGCGAAACACTGGATGCCATTTGGGGGACCCTAGTCCTGATATAATAATATAAATGAGTGACCGAAAAGTATCAACTGGAACTAACAGTATCAACTTAACAAAGCAGTTTTAACACATAGGGAAAGGGTCACAACTCACAAGCAGTAATAATAAGATATTAAACATCCACATTGAAGCAGTGACGAAAAAAAAGCAGAGACACCAACACCCCATTTTTTAAATCAGTTCACGTGAGACACCAACAGCCTATACATAGTATAATTTTTCTTCTATGGCTCTAAGGAATATGCTCTCAACATAACTACTACACTCAAAAGAAGAAATATAAAAGGTAACTTTCAAAAGTCACCACAATGCTAAACAGAGCCACAGTTTACAGTGCAAGCAGTCTAGCAGAAAGAAAGCTACCAGGGCTGGCATAGAGGCTTAGAACTGAAAAATGATGAAGCAAGCCGAACAAGGAAGCTTTTCACAATCCTCGTTATTAAATATAGCTCAGTAGTACCTCGTATATGCTGAGATTATTTCATCTTTGGTGAAACTATCCTCCTGACTGCCTACGTCATGCAAATAGAGACAATCTGGATTTCCACATGCCTGAAAAAAATAAAAATAAAAACACTCAGAACATTAGAACAGGCCCAGTAGTAATAACAAACAATAAATTCACTGTCAGCATGAAAAGAGTACCATGTTCCGCAGCCATGCATGACAATACTTTGTAGTACCAAAGCATGCTCTGCAATTTTCAATAACCATTAGAATAACAATATTGTGCAAAACTTCTGGGAGAGAACAAAGTATAGAAGGTTACCTTAACACTTTTCCTTCCAAGACAAAATTATGTACAGCTTGAATACACCGAATGGCCTCTTCCTCTCTGGCATAAGTAATATACCTGCACAAGTTTGACAGTATTAGCTATTGTTTAAACGAGCTGAAATGTCTAAATCCTATACAAATATAAGACCCCCTGCAGTGACAAACAAGTGATGCTTTAGGCATCAACACGATCAGTAGTACCTTTGCTAGATTATACAACAACAACAACAAAGCCTTTGTCCCAACTCCCAAGCACGTTGCTAGATTATATATTTATATTATAATAAATTAAAGAGAAGCAAGACTACATAATTATGGAATTATAATTTGAAAGGCAGGTCTAGCGCAGTGGTAGAGTCACCCCACTTGTGTTCTGGAGGTCCTAGGTTCGAATCAGTCTCCTTGCAAATTAAGCAAGGGGAAGGAATTCCCTTTCCCGGACCCCACATTGTGTGGGAACTTTCAGCACTGAGTACGCCCTTTATGTTCATATAAGTTTCAAATATTCAATCCCGATATGTAAGCAGGTATTGATGATCCGTTTAGATTCTTTGGCTGCACGTGTCACTTATTTGACAAAAGGGAAAATTTTGTTGCCAGAATGCTCGAAGGTGTTTAGAAAGTTCAGCAGGCCAAATGTGGCAGTAGCACTTTCCAAATTTGTAAGTCATTAATGGGTTAATGACAAGCTGCATCCTTAGATAGCACTAATTCTATAGATCAAGAAATAAGTTAATCGCCCAACATTCAGGGGAAAACAATTGGTTTATGCAACTGTATGGATGTATCAATACACGGGAAGAATTATGTAAGTAGTGTTGACAGTGAGCAGTATGGGTTCTAATTCTACATGTTTTTCAACAAGAAACCACTCAAATATGCACAATGCTATACATGTTGCAAAAATGTAATTTACTTTGTATCTGGGAGCCCTAAGCTCATGCTAGTTAATGATAAACAGTTAGCTCGTAACACATAACGAATATACTCCAGACACCTCACTTTTGTATCTCCATGCTATTCTGCGACACATAAAAGAAAGGGCAGCCCGGTGCATGTAGCTCCCGCTTGCGCAGGGTCCGGGGAAGGGTCCGACCCATTTGGGTCTTTTGTACGCAGCCTTTCCCTGCATTTCTGCAAGAGGCTGTTTCCAGGACTCGAACCCGTGACCTCATGGTCACAAGGCAACAGCTTTACCTCTGCGACACATGCTTTTATAATTTTCGCATAACAGTGCTTCCAAAAAATCCAGTCAAGGTCTTGGGATCGCCAAGAAAAGCAAGAAACTGAAGAAGCAAATCTTACGTTCACAGGAACAGAGTCAAACAGATCATACAGAGATGTTTTAAGAAACATCTGATATCTACACATGAAGGGTTGCATGTTCTGAAGTTATAATACAGACATGGGAATGCCCTATCCATAAGAATCAGAAAAGCTTGTCACTGATGACGTAAGAATCAAAAGAGTGAAATAGGCACCTTGCATCCATTTAAAATTATCAGAATTTAACGGCAATAAAGAGCTACATCTGGTATGTTATCTTTTAAGGATGGCTATGTAAATCAGGCAGCCCTCGGGCAAAACACATAACCAAGTTATGGACTCATTTTTTTCGCTTAGTTTGATTACAAACTACCTTAAAGTGAATTTTACTGTCTTATAAAAACCTAAGTATCAATGCTCCACCTTTAGGAATTCGTAAGCAGTAGAAAAAGGCAGAAAACCATGGACATGCACAAGGAGTCAAGGAGGCATGAGCAACATGAGGTTCAGGGAGACCTACACACTGATATTGTTGTTCCCTGATGCCTGCTGGGAAGGAGGTCCAGTCGGACGGGAAACTGAAACCTTCAAGATCTTCCCGTACTGACCAAAATATTCCCTGCGCTCAAGTACCTAAAACAAAAAAAAGAGTAATAGCAGAGTTGGTATGACAACAAAAATGTAAAACTACCACTCAGCTTGGATGAATCTAGCGAGATATGGTGCTCACACTCTCATTGCACAAATGTGCAGGTAAACCAATTATGTACACCAGGTTTCTCTGTATAACCCTGACACTAGACAGATGCTTCTTAGCCTCTGCAGTTGATGTTGCTGCCACCTTTGGCTTGACCTTTTGGGTTTTCTGCTTCTTCCCTGCGTTTTTCTCCATCACCGTCCTGTCCCTATGAAAATAAACATATGTTTCAACTTGTTATTGGAATGAACATTTTACATTTCACACATGGATTATCCAAGAAATGGAAGACTGCAGATGTTATTGAAGTGGAACACAAATTGATGGCTAAACACAGAAGCATCAGGAGGGTGAAAGGAGGATTGCGACAGACCTCTCACAAGTGGCAGCCATGTTGACAATCCTGTCCTTATCATAGGGAGTGCGGCAAGCCGGGCAGCGCCCCTCTGTTTCATCCTTCTCAGCCATATCAATAATGTGGTGCCAGCACCAGACACAAATCTACATTAAAAAAAGGATCATCAGGTTACTGGAGGATATCGAAGCCAAAGACGGTGCAGAGGCAGCAGGTGTGATGAAGATGAATAGGGGATTACATCATAGCCGCATTTGCATGGCTTGAGCTGCTGGTCAGTGATGTCCATCTCCTCGGCACAGAGCGGGCAGGTGCAGTCTCCGTCGTCACTCATGGTCGTCCTGGTGAGTATCCAGAAATCAGGATGCAACAGACTGGAACAGATAAGATGTGTAGTAATCCATAAGCTACCAGGGACTTGAGACCCGAGATCAGCAAATCCACCCATGAGAATAGAAATACATGGGAGATTGAAGAAACATGGGATACGGGTAAGGCCGATCCTCCGAGCCCGATTCTATGAAATCAGCTATCCAATCTAGCGAGGAAAAACGAATGGATCTCATCGGATTGCTATCGGGACACACGCACCAACTGACAACAATTATATAAACAGGGCGGCCGAATTCCGAGCGTATCATACCAAATCGTACCGTAAAGACGCGGCGAAGGAGGGATCGGGGGGAGGAGCGTACCGGAGGTCTTCGATTGCGAGATTTGGGGAAACCCTAGGGGGGGAGGGGCGAAGCAGGTGATTGAGGCGTGGCGGTGGAATCGACCCAGCGGAAGTGGAGGAGATGGAGGTCGGGGTCGGAGACAATGGAGCGGAGGGGGGTCGGGTGAGCAGACGCAGCACGAGCAAGGAAGGAGAGGAGGAAGCTCTGCCTCTGCGGCTCGCTCTTCTGCGTCGTCTGCGGGTGGGTCCCTTCTGATGCGATGCGATGCGATGCGATGCGAAGAAGAAGAAGCAGAGGCCAAACCACGCCACATCACTGAGGGAAGGGGCTGCGCCGCCGGATCCCTTCTGTGCCTCTTTCCGTGTGGCCCATTCCTTTCCACTTCTCTCCATGTCAAATTGACAACTATTGTTACATATCATCTTCTCTATGGCATAGATTGATGGAGGTGATGAAACCGATAACATATGATTCGCGCTTCAATCTTCTCTTAAAATTAGACTCCGCTAATCAAATAGGTCAAAACTTTGTGTCGTCCGTATTATGAACAAGTAGAACAACAATGGCGACCTGGGGGGGGGGAGCGGGCGATCGGATTGTTGAAGAAGAAGAAGGATACGTCACGAGCACGAGGGTGATGACGTAGGGCTATTCGAGATTTTGACTTGATCCAACGGTGAGTCGATGCCCACTTGTCGCAAAACTATGCAACAAACAATGAAGGTATTTGTGGGGTGGGCCCCTCTCCCCGTCGTGATGCGGTGTGAGGAAGAAGAAGTAGAGACTAAACTACACCGCATCACCAAGAGAAGGGGAACCGTTGTCGGATACGTCTTGTGCCCTTTTTGTTGTAGCCTCGTTTCTTTCAACTTCTCCATTTTTCCTCATTCTTCATTCATGCCAAATCGTCAAGCATAATTGCATACCATTTTGTTATGTGAGATACATCAATCGAGGTGATGGTACCAATTTCATATGATCACTACTTAAATCTTCCCTTATAACTAGACCTACTAGATTAAAATTTGTGGCACCTTCACTTCATAACTAAGGATATTGGCAATGGCGACTGACGCCATAAACAATCGGGCTGTTGAAGAAGAAGGACAAGCACAAGAGTGACGGCTGACGAGTGTGGGTCTTGTGGTAGATTTGGGATTCCAACTAGATTCCACGGTGCATCCATATCCACTTGACACAAAACTATACTTAACATATTTATTTTTACACAATAAAAATGATACTTTATTAATAAAAGGAACAAGTCTACTTACATCCTCAAACTATCACAGATTGACTACTTAACCATTCCCCCACCCCGACCCTACCAACATTGAAACCGTTGTTTAACATTTCGAAAGTATTGAAAATAGTTTAAACAACTATTTGTAATCTTTGCATAAAAGGTATAGAAAGTGTGATTCCTTCTATTTTATCGGTTAGCTAATAAGTATGAAGGATGGCAGCTCAGGCGCGGGATTAGGAGTACGATGAACCCAACCACCAGATGAAAGAGGAGGATGAGAACACATAGTATACACACAAGCAAAACAACAACCGGGATATGCCTCAGAACAGAACGCAAGTATGGAGACTAAGAAACCGCCTCATGCACATCCATTCCCGGCGGCTCAAGTAACTTCCTTGATAATCATCAATCCGGTGGTTATAAAAAGAATGCCCTTAGACAACAAGCAACCTTTGTTTGCTACAAAGCACAATGCAGAATCTCTAACAGCACACACACTAATAGCACGCAAAACACCATACAACCAGCTCAACGCCACATCTCAGTCAAGTGGTTGTTACTCGGCGCCATCCCCTGGATGCCTGCAAAAGCAGTACACCATATACGATTTTCACACTGTTTTTGACCAAATGTCATATGACAACACATTCTGAGGATTGATTAGTTCTACCTCCAAGATGTCGGCAAGTTCTGAGATTTACGGTCCAATTGGATATTTTCTAGAGCGGTGGATGCCCGAAGCACCTCCTCTGAAATATCATCTGCATCGTATCGCCAGCTGTACTCATCTTTCCTGGCACCTGAAGCTGAAGAGCCCCCTCTTCGGTCTGAAACCAAAAGCCACTTGTTTAAAGAAATCAGAGCAACAATACTACACATGAAAAACTGAGATTGTTACAGATCAAACCAGGCACCTGATGTCTGAGACGATGAGATTGCCCTGGTAAATTCAAAATAAAATGTATTAGCACTAAGTGGCAAAACAACTAGCTGATGCATAATTACAATGGCGTAAGAATATAGCATCACAGTTACCTTCCAATAGGAGGCAGGCTCCCAACTGAAGATGATGGTGGCCTCCTCATGTTCCGATGTTGAGCGTTTAGTGATGGATCGGACTCTGAAGACATCATTCTCCTACCACCCGTCCTTGTTTGGGACATATTCTGATCAACAGAACAAGCTAATGAACTAAAACAAGTAATGACAAGAAATATATTCTAATAATATTACGATTATATTCCCGGGTTTGCAAGAAATAAACCTCATATTTCAGATAACCTTCCAGCACATCTAAAAGCATGGGACCACTTTCAGCACTCCTGCTCCCTTCAGTTCCACTTTTGTTAGAAAAATCCTTCAGCTCATTCTTCCAAAAGTCCTTGGGCTGACATACGAATGAGGAACACAGATTAGTGAATGTAGATTTCTGTTATGGATAACCAATAGATACCGCATACAAAAAAATTGTTACCAGATTACATTCTGGCAAGTAAACTTTCATTGTATGGCTTAGCTGGGCCCACTCCAAGTATTCACATACAAGTGCTGTTAATAACCTACCTGCAAGCAGCATAAATTCTGGAATGTAAATTATTTGATGTTACACACAGCTTGCAAAACACATGTACCTGACATACCCAAGATGAAACGCAAAACAACATAATATTGACCAGACACAATACATTATTAAAATGTTTTGTTTTGTTTTCTTTTCTAAATAGCATCAGTGCAGAAGTATACAAAGCCAAAGGTTCACACTAGTCATCAATCAAGAGCCAAAACTTTGATTGAAAGAGGAGCATTAGATCTTTCAGGTACAGTATTGCAAGCTAAAATAATCAGAATAAACCTACATTTCCAGCAGCGTAAACATTATGACCAGAATGGGAATAGCAAACCACAATAGTTCAGACGAATTTATTCAAGAAAAGCAGCATAAAAGATGTATATCTGCAGACCTGTAAATATCAGACAGATGAATAGATGTTGTAGCATCCAAAACAGGTTGTGGTTCACAGAGAAATTAAGTGATTAATTGAGTGTCGCATTAGAAGTGCAAACCTGAGGGTGAAGCATGCAGTTGCTTAGCTCGGTCGTTGCAGCTACCAAGCAAAGCTGGATTCCCACCATTGTCATTCTCTACGACACGATCCTCCTCTTCTATGGCCTCAAACACACTTGCTCTCAGCTCAGCCTATCATGCATGCAGCAAGACACGTCATAAGGGAAACGGATAAAAGTAGACCAAATAGAGTTACTACGCAATATTAACCCCCCTCTTTAGTTCTTATTCCGAAAAAAGGGCTCCTTTTTCCACACGGTTAGTAGAGAGTAATTTGCAAATTCGTGATAGAAATCGCGGAGGCAAACGTCCAGATCCCCAAAGCAGACGCGAGGTGAAACCGGATCCGCGGGGCGGGAACTGCCCTATCCTACCCCCTATCCTTATGAAGGGAAATCTGGATCAATGAATGAAGAGAAATGAGAGAGAGAGAGAGAGAGAGAGAGAGAGAGAGATGAACTGACCCTGATCTTAGCGAGGACACCCTTCTTCTCGAGGGTGCGGGTGACGAGCGTCTTGAGCTCCATCATCTCCCGCGCGTAGTCATCCATGGCGGTCCTGCCCTCACTCCCTGCGGCCCTCGCCTTGTTCGCTCTGGTCACAGGAGAGGCGCCGGAGCCGGAGTGGCGGGCTCTCTTTTGCTTTGCAGAGGAAAGGAAAGCAGGAAGAGAGGGATGACACACAGACAGGTGGGCCTATCTTCGTTCGCAGGATGTTGTTTTCAAGAAATGGCACACAAATTTGAAATTTTTGGTTCAACAAGACCATTCTAAAACTAGTCCTACAACATGAGTTTCTTTTTCTCTTGAATACGCAAGAGAGCATCAAATCACTTAATCAAATTATTTTAGTACATAGATGCTCACCAGCTTCACGATCTAGTGAACTGGCAGCATCCTCGGAGCTACAGTATTGTTCACCACGGTTTGAGCAAAACCGTTGGAAACCGATGCTAAGGGTGAACAGTAATCACCCGAAACTGTTTCATACAACCATATTGTCCACGTCTCATACATACGTACACACCAAATGCCTCAATGGTATACTCTGTAAAAGCCAGACACACCCTCATTCAGAACCTGATCACTTGCTTTGGATGGCTTCCATGTTTGCCCATGGCCTTCTCCAGAGCCAGTCTGAAATCACTCAAGGGGCTCACCTCCATCCTGCAAACGTGTTTCAAAAAGGGTTCACTTCTCTGTTTGTATTGTACATATATGAGAGTATCTACGTCCAGCATCTAACAGCGGTTGAACAAGAGTACATCATTTCACATACTCGTATCTAAGTTTGCCTTCATGCACCAGGTCCAACAGATGGTCTATCATTGTCCTGCAGTCTTCTGCCTTGTCTGAATTCATCCACTTCTGTAGCCAGAACCCTCGGAGGGAAAGATCCTTCAACAACGTCCCATCATGTTAGTGAATTAACACACGTGCTCGATATGGTTCGATATGAAGAATGGAACGGATATCAACAATCAAGAAATCATCACAATATACCCCTTCAGAGTTGAAATAACTTAACAAAATTCAGGAGTGGCAATTTTGAAGCAGAAACTAATGCTCAAGTGTCAACTTGCTAGGCACATTCCGGTAAGCAGTAATGCACTTCTCAAAGTTAAGAAGCCCCATGTTCCAGGATCATGATCTGATGAATACTGACCTTGAAAATGAAATATGAAGTAGGAACTGTAACAGGTCTCTTGGACATTCCACCATATGTCACCATAGTACCTCCTTGCCTAAAATGTGAGAGGTTAGGGCTAAGCATGAAAGGAAAAACAGATTGTTGTATTTTTTTGCCAAATTTGAACATGTTACCCCAACAACTTCAGTACTAGAGAAGCAGCGCTGCCTCCAACACAGTTAAATCCTAATGCAGGTTCTGGCAAAGCACCCTAACATCACAGAAAAAAAATACCCAAATAAGGGTTTCATCACCCTAGCAGAGAGTAAACGAAACAATAGTTGTCACGGATGACGGGATGAGCAGCACCAGCAAGCTCTTGACATCCTTGACGTCTAGCTGTGATTCTGTGAAGACCTCGTCCGCACCAAGTTGTTTGAGTTTGTCTTTTGCTTCTTCTGATCCAGGCCTACACCGACGTAATAGGTAATACAGTACTACACATTAGTGAATGATTAAAGGTAAATAATTAACAGAATCCTTATAACGTTGAAAAGGACAAGGGCTGTGTCGGTTGTAGCGAACCTATCCCTTATAATGTTGATGGTGTGAATTCCACGTGCTTTGGCCAGCTGAACAACGCATCGGCCGACCATGCTGGTAGCACCATTCTGGACGAGGGCATCACCTGAGAGTAGAGATCGAGTGCCGTGGGGTGAGCAGGGCACAGGCTATGCGGCAAAAGGCCAAAGGAGGAGGCGACAGTCAAGGAAGGAGCAGTTGTTGGTGGAAGGAACAGAGGAGCACCAGGATTGAGTTTTACAAAATCTCGGAGCATTCTGAGCGCGGTGAGGGGGTTGACCGTGACGGTGGCGGCGTATTCCATTGGCACATCGCCGCGGACCTTGTGCCACGCGCTCTCGTGCTTGACAATGTACGTCTGCCACGTCCCTGGAGAGGACAGGATAGGAGAGGAGATGATCAGATCCTGATGCTATTTGCATTTGAGGAGACATGAACCAGAGAGAGAGAGGGGGATGATGAGTAATTAACCGAATGTTGGCGGTGATGGTATGACCCAATCGCCGGGGGCGAGTGGGGCTGTGACTGCGGAGCCGAGGGCGTGGACCTGGCCGACCCCCTCGTAGCCTCCGACGGCGGCGGGGAGCGGGGGCCTGACGGGGTAGACGCCCTCGACGCGGTTGATATCGGAAGGGTTGATGGGGGCCGCCAGCATCCGGACGCAGACGTCGCGGTCGCCGAGCTTCAACGGCGGCACATCGGACACCCGCAGGACCTGGTCAGGGGGGCCGTGCTGGTCGTAGATGACGGCCTTGGACGGCGGGGAGAAGGCAGCGGCGGTTGTGGTGTACAAGCGGAAGCGGGAGGCGCAGCAGCGGCGGAGAACCTGGAGGGACGGCGGCGGCGCCATTCGCGGCTGTCTGTCTGCTTCCCGATGAATGAACGAATGAAGAAAGAATACGATGGGCCGTGCGGCCAGGACAGACCGGACCACGGCCCACCTACTGCTCTACTTCAATACTTTTCCACCTTTCCCTCCAAGGACAAAGTTGCTGATTTTCAAACGACTGAAATTCACATCTGTTTTCAATCGATATTAGTATGAGTAATCAGATCTACACCGAACAGCTATGACTTATAATCTTTTTATAATTAATACTTAATCTTTTATATAGAATCATACAAACAAAAAAATAACTAAAAAACAAACGCGGATCGACGGGGTGTAGGTTGAAAGGAGATGCTAATTTCAGTTGTCTGAAAATTAGCATTTCTGTAAACATATACATACTATTATGTTCATGACAACAACCCTCTCTAATATCATCTCCAACATTTATATATTCCTAGACATTATTACTTGCAATTCTCTATGTATACGTGCGTGCATGCATATCTAGGACACCGTGTTCAGAACATTGAGATTATTGCAATTGATTACTGTATATCAAAAGGGAGCAAATCCTCTTCATGTTCAGAACATATCCACCGTGTGGCTATGGCGACTGCTCGCATCATCATCATCATCATCCGACAGAACCAGCTGGGGAACCTCCAGAACTGGAGGCACCGTGTCGCGAACAAGAGCCCAGTTGATGCCGCGGAAGAAGGGGTGTCGTTTCAGCTCGTTGGCTCCCTCGTACGAACCCAGCCTGTTTGCAGGGTCTCGGTGCAACAGCCGGTGCATCAGCTGCCTCCCCGCCAGGCTCACCTGCAGTTTTCATGCATTCGCTTCATCCTTTCATGCATTTCCTTCTTTACCGACAAGGTACACGAAAACCATTGATTCCATGAGACAAGATGATGCTCCAAGTATTTACCGGTACGCTCGCAGGAAATCTGATATCCTTGTGCAGGATATTAGCAAAGGTCCTTTGTCTCGTTTTCCCTCTGAAGGGCGTGTAACCATATAGCATCTCATACAGAAGAATTCCTGAACCAACCAACAAACACACATATATGCACCCTCGAATCAGTCAGTTCATGTATTCTTTCTTTCTACTCCCTTCGTTTCGAATATTTTGAACTAGCACACGTCAAATAATTTGAAACGGAGGAAGTACAAATCAACTGTTTACGAAAGAGAGAGAGAGAGAGAAGAGAGATACCCAGTGCCCACCAATCAACAGCACTTGTATGCCCTGCTCCAGTAATAATTTCCTACAACAGACTATATATCAAAGCAGAGAAGCAATGAAAATATCGGGAAACCATACATTGCAGGTTACCAGAACATTATTAGGAGTCTGTACATACAGGTGCAATGTACTCCTCCGTTCCGACAAACGAATTTGATGCTCGCATTGGTTCTGCAAAAAATATTGGACACCTCCTGTTTCTCCGTCTCTTCTTCTTACCAGTATCTTCCGAAAGAAAGACCTATCAGGAGAAGTCATTTCATCTAAATATCATAATGCACAAGAAGTGAGATGTGGCTAAAATGTACTATATCACAAGAAGGTTTGTAACTTTGTATCATGCTACTAATTAATTACTAACGGAATCTGACAACAGCTGTATCTTGACACGAAAAAATCATGCGACTGATGAGTAGCATCAACATGTAACACCCAACCCTAGGAATAGTCAGTTTGAAAATTTTTGAACTCAAACACATGCTAGAAATTTGTTTAAAACAAATTTGAAAATCGCTATATATAAAAAAATCAAAATCAAAAATCGAAATAGAAAAGACAAAGATTAAAACCTAGAACCCCATGGGCCCAAACCCACTTTTCTTCCTAGCCCAGCCCGCCAGGCACCTAGGATTCTTTCCCGCCCTTTCCCCTCTATGACAGGTGGGCCCAGCAGTCAGCACCCCTTTTTCCCCTCCTTTCCTTTTCCCCTCCCTCACGGCGCCACCTCCCGATCCACCTCGCCGCCGCCCCCCAGCCCACCAGCGCCGCCTCTCCTCCCTCCCCCACCACCTGCGGCCGGTGCGCGCCTGCGCCCGCCCCCGGCGCCCTCCCTCAGCGCAGCTGCCCTAGCCCCGCCGCCTCCTCTCCCGGTCCTCACCCCCACGCCCTGCGCCACCGACCGGCGCCCCGCTTCTGTTTACCTCAGCGGCGCCGCGCCCCCGCGCCCGACCCCCCTGGCCGGAGCGCCGCCCTCGCCCTACCGCCTCTCCTCCCTCCTGCAGCCCACGGCGGCGCCCCCCCCCCCCCCTCACCGCTGCGCCCACGCCGACCACCACCTCCTCGCTCCCGAGCCGCCCTTCCCCCATGACCCTCGGCGCCCCCTCCCTCTGACCCCGCCGCTTCCCAACGCCGCCTCGCTCGCCTCATCCGACACCGCCCTCGGGCAGGCCTAGCTCCACCGCGTGCGCAAGGCCCTCACCGCCTCGGACCAGCGCCCCTCCTCGCTCCCTGACAACCCCCGAGCCGGCCCACGCACTCCGCCTCCTCCCACCTCCACGCCCGCGCACTCCCGGCGCTCTTCCGCCTCTTCCAGCGCCACGCGCACCACCACCAGGGCCCTCTGCCATGACCGCCTCCCCGGCTTTCCCCCACCCCGCCCCTGCTGCCCGCGCGCCGCCTGCTCGGGCCCTAACTGCGCCGCCTCCTCCCAGGGCGCGCCCCCACGGCGCCACTCCACCCGCGCAAGCTCCAGTTCACCTGTAAGTTTATCCTCCATCTCGCTCCCCGCCGCTCCGGCCTTCTTGGAGTGCTGCAGAATTAGCCATTGTTGGTACTTGAAAGGTTGCTGAGTATATGATATTTGTGGCCATCAAGAAGGTGTTGCAGGGATGAGGCGCTGCGGCTATTCGAGCTGATGAAGGAGTGCATGGCGCCTACCAGCCACACCTTCGTGTTAGTGCTCAATGCTTATTCCAACTTGAAGGCCATTGAGGAGGCGTTCCTTTACTTTGATGCCATGTTCAGGGACCATGGCATTGAGCCTGGCATGGAGCACTATGTTGGAATCATTAAGGACCTGAGAAAGTCGGGACATCGCAATGAGGCTCTGGAATACATTGAGAAGCTGCCCTTCGAGACAACACCATTGTGTGGGAGTCACTCCTGAACCTGGCACGGGTGGACGGTGAGCACCTCAGCCTCTTAGTAAATATCCTTTCTTCTTTTGCAGGTCTTTCACGTGCTAACAACGTCTACACTTGCCGAGCCCTAGGCCTCGTCAAGGACACGCCGAACGTGAAGAAACGATACCCCAACGGCGTCCCCGACGAGAGCTGAGGGATGCCGCCACCTCTCGCCGCGAGGCCTCACCGATGTCTTCCTGACCCTGCAAACACCCTAGGTGAGTGCCCGACACGATCCTCCTTTGATCCCGCTAGTTAGCATCGAGTAGGGTGGGCTAGCAGATGAAAACCCGTGAACGCCGGCGAGTTTCGGTCGTCTCTATGGCGTGCCGTCGCACACGGTCACCGCCGTCCGATCTCAAGTGAACGGCCGCGATTAGTCTCGCGTACCGGTTCGGTATTTTAAATCACGGCTGCTGAGATCAGACCTAACGGCTCACGTCAAATCCACCTTTTCCTGCGGCAATTTTTGCGCAGAACCCCCTAGATCTTTGTATCCTCACGACCAGGCCCCTCCAACTTCCTGTTTTTGCGCAAACCACTCCTGGAATGCCCTGTTTTAGCATTTAACCCCCTGAAATTGTCCTGAACACTTACTAAAACACCACACCCCTGGATGTGTTGCCATTTCATTTAGACCCCCCCTGTTTAGGTATTTTTACCCCTGGACCCAGTTAGAGTTCACAAAACCCTTCTAAAATATTCTGGAATTACAATTAGGTCCCTGAATACTTGCTGAAATGGCCCTATTGCCCCTGCAAAAATCTTTGGTTAACATTGTAGCCCTGTACCATTCTGTAAATTCATAAACCCCCTAAACCTTGCTGCAAAATCACATAAAACACCTTGTAAGGCTCTGGAATTATATTTTAAACCCATGTAAAAACTGCTGTAATTCTGAAATAGACCCCTGGGTAGCACTATAAATTACCAAAATGCTCCGTTTGAGCTATACATGTACTTTAACCCCTTGACAATGCTGGACTTACGGTTTTGCCTATGTTTACTTGCTGAATATGACAAATACCCACTTGTGCAGTTTTGCCTATGTTTACTTGCTGAATATGACAAATACCCACTTGTGCAGTTGCTGAAATTATAGAAATACCCATGTTTGGCATTAGGTTCACAATACAACCCTGTGTAATTGCTGAAATCATCCCTACAACCCTAGTCAAATTGCTGACTTAGCATGATCACCCCTAAAACCTAATAAAAAACTTTACTTAGGTTCCAATAATAGTTGTTTGCACAAAAACCCTCACAGGAATATACACATGGTGATACGAAAGGTAGGATTTTTTTATGCCTTGACAATTATTATGTTAGAGTGTTGGAATAGCCTTTTCTTATGGGTTTCCTCGTTATTTTCATTTCACCGTGATGGCATGGATCAAATCAGCCTCGATCCGACGTTCGACCTACAAGCCCAAGACTTCGAAGATCAAGAGTTCGACCACTAGACTGAGCAACAATATAAGAAAAAGGCAAGTGCCCTTGATCACATGCTCCTATTTAGAAATTTTAGATAGAATTGCATGCATGTCTTAAATTTGAATCCCATGCTAGGTTGTTTACTAGAATTTCTTTGCCATTCCTTATAGTCTGGGTTTGGGATTAGATAGGATTATGTTTTATGTCATTTACACATGCTTAGCCCTGCTTAGATGATGGGATTGGGAGTAAATTTACATTATTGGTATTATCATGATCATTGAGATGTTTTGTGAAGATATATATGGTATATATATGTGGGATGTAGAGATAGAGATCTAGCAGGCTGGTTGGTCCATGGTGGGTGCCGAGTGCACGAGACTCGGGTTCGCGGTTAGTGGCCTGCGTAGATCCTAAGGACCGGTTCGTGGGACTCCGTGAACTAGCTTATACCGTGCCACCACAAGAACTGATATGTGACAGAGTCACCAAGTAATTAGGTGCATTCCCGATGTAGTGTGAGTGTGTGGTAGGTGCGGGGAATGGGAGTCGGGTGAGACTACCCTGGGATCCGCAAGGCTCAAGAGGGGGCCACCTGCAGGCGGAGGTAGAATAGACTCCAGGAGGCCGCAGAGGTGAAACCTCAGTGGGCTCATACTCGTCGGGATTCCCTTTGTAAAGGTTACATCGTGATCTCCTGGCCGCACACCTTAGGAAGTGTGAAATGTGGCTAGCTACCACGGGCAAAAGGGAGGTTTTAGTCCACCTGGCGACAGGGGACGGAATCACGACTTGTGGGTAAAGGGTACAAACTCTGCAGAGTCAGAATTGTCTCGACAGCCGTGCTCATGGTCAAGAGCGGGCTAGTAACTCTCTCATGATTAGCATGGTTTGGTTGGTGGTCTTGTATTAGTTGATTTTGGTATGTGGTTGGTGGTTTTGGGAGATGGATACAGTTGGACTTGGAGATACTTGGATATTTGGTTAGGATGGTTGGGACTTTCACCTAGTAATTAAGATGCTTAATAAGACTAAGGATAGGTTGCTTAGTGCTTAAACACGTGTATAGTCTTTTCTTGTTAAATGCCTGCTTGTCATCTATTTCCCACACTTGCTGAGTACTCTATGTACTCAGGCGTTTTCCTTTTTTCCTCTATTATAATTGTTGCTCAGTGAAAAGAAGATCAAATGTAGACGGTGTGAAGGTCACGTAGCTGCCAGTCGATTCGTCTGTGGACGGCCCTAGGAGCTTCTCTTCCGCTGCTATCCGAAACTCATTTTAAGGTATAAATATCGTTTATATTCGATATATAACTGTTTATCACTAGTTGTCCTACATGTATGATGAAATCGATTCTGGCATACACGTAGATTACGGCCGGTTTTGCTCTTTGTAAAACCGGGCGTGACACAACACATGATATCTCTCAATAAATATCTTTCAAGAGAACACATAAGTCAAGCAAACAAAACCAATTTTCAATCAAACAGCCTTCTTTTCCTGAAACTAAAGATTGAAAGACAAAAACCCGGAATGACTTATGAAATGCTTGAAAGAAAAAGATAACAAACTAATATAATAACTGAAACTGTCTGATGAGGTCTATTAAGTTACTACCTGTGGTCTGCAAGATGTCAAGCAAGACAAATCAAAGTCAGTCAGGGAAATGTGCCCATCTCTGCGAAGTAAAATATTCCCTGGCTTCAAGTCTCGGTAGATTATACCTGAGAAAGAAGAACAATGAACAATTTACCCTTGGAGGCAACAAAGAATCTCAATGACTCCAATAAAATGCACTGAGCAAATTTCCAGGATTTTTGGTGCACTAAAGAAGCTTATCAACACTCTTGAATGCTTACATCACAACTGAAAATTAAAGGTGCATTTGACGTATTATAATAATAACTACTGGCTGACCAATTCTGGTTATTAATAAATATGGACCAGTGCTGCAAAGAAATTCCATCGTTGACCATGGGCGTGAGGGAATTACATTTCTACAATAAGCAGTAAGGTGCATATGTCTACCTTGGCAGTGCAGGTATTCAAGTGCAATGACCACTTCTGCTGCATAGAACCTGCACCGATCATGATTAAGTATATTAAATAATGCTGCTAGTCTCCTATTACAGCAACTAGATTGTACAATAATGACCCAAAGAGAAACATTTATGCGATAATTGAGAATACTGCTTTCTAATGCTGTCTTCCTTCAAGTGGATTACAGATTCCACATGAAATTTCAGACCCCCACCATTTCGTTAACTGTGTATTTATTAGCTTCTTATTAGTCTGGTTTCCATTAACTGCCCAAATCACACAGGAAAAGATAATATGATCCTATTGATTTTTAGGTGCAACAACTTAGCGCATATAATCCCACCAAATCTACAAAAAAGAAACAGCCCAATCAACAATCACCTTACTGCATCTTCTTTTAGAACTTTTGTAGGTTGCCTATCCAAGAGCAAAAAGAGCTCCCCACCAGAGCAGTAGTCGGTAATGAGACATATATGTGTCTTTGTCTGCAACATACATGTGGATATTTCAGATGGTACAAAAGTACTTCAGCATAAGCGTAATAGACAATGAGAAGATTGCACATTAACAAGTTGAGCATCATCTTAATGATGTACAACAGCCTTTATATATAACATACCTGAAATGATGCATATAATGTTGGAAGGAATGGGTGGTCCAGTATATCGAGTATTTGTCGTTCAGCAGTAGCTCTATGGACCTAAAGCCATTAAAAGGTCAGAGAAGGAAAGAAAATGATCAAATCTAGAAGCAACTGAATTTCGTTTGTTAGAAAATTTGTTACTCAAACCTTGTTGCGGTTAAGCATGACACTTTTATCCATAGCTTTCATAGCAAAGTATTCACCTGTTCCTAGCAATTCCACCAAATGCACACTGCAATTTCAACAATAATGCACATGATGTACTGTTTGAAGTTGAATTAAAAGTGTCAATTTAACCAGAATTCATTAGCAATGCCGCATGGTTTACCTGCCAGTGTCACCAGACCCTAAAGGTTTTACTGGCCTGAAATGTTTCAAAGCGATGCTTTCACCACTCTCGAGAACCTGCTACAAAAATAGCATTAATCTTCTGAGAGGTTAAAGAGAATGTCATATGTAATGCACTCATCTCCAATAATGCACAATCAAGCATACAGCCGGTATTTTGCAAAGACTACTGTATTATACAGAAAAATGCATGTCAATAACTCTGTCAAGTGTTTTTAGGATGGTACCCTTCTCATCAAGCAGCCTGTAAAATGACACGCAAGCAGCTGTTGGTAAAATATGTATAGCATGCAACATACCTTTTGGATGGCTCTCCATGGTGCAGTATCCTTCATATGTGGCTTCGGTGAGACTAATTTTGAGTGATTAACCCATAGATCCTCAGGTCTCTGGAAATGACCACATATCTCTGTTAGAAGTGTCCACATATACCTATTTCGTGAACTATAAACGAGTAATTCTGTAGTCTAACCGAATTGGCATCGGGAAGTTCCTTTGCGGCCTTGTCAATATTGTCTGCAGTTTTCTTAACCTGGTACATGAACAATTCAGGTAAGTGTTTAAACAAGCTATGAACTGAAACAGGGAAGTTTATAAATTAAGGGACCACTTATAATCATAATTATTTTATACGGACCAAATAAAAAGATCAAGACCATTAATGGGGTAAATCAACATAATATTAGCAAACTGAACAAATAAGATGACAACAATTGAGATATACAATAAGAATAATACAATGTTTTGGTAAATAACTGGATGCTAAACCATTGCAACTTGCAAGCATTAGCATGACATCAGCAGTAGCTAGTGCTGATGTACCTGCCATTCTTTTCCACACCTTTTCCTTTTTTTTTGGGGGGGGTATTTGTGATAGCATGAGAAGATAGAAAAGTCTTGAGTAAAGTAGTTACAAACCAGCAAAGCACCATCTTTTGCAGCAGCATCTGGGACACGCTCAGTTCCATCTAACTGAACCCCAATGAAGTATTGAACATCCCCCTGATCCGCGATCAAATTTGATGCACCTCATGTTACATGTGATAGTTGCAAACTAACTATCCAAGAAAACATTTATTATGTCCCTTATTATAATACCTTCTGATCACGCATCGGTTGCAAGTGAAAGAGGTTCCAGAACTTTTTACCTATTTAAGTGATAAACACCGAAACTTAATTTTAGTTTAATTCATCAAACTATAACCTGGAAAACGATATTTACACATTATCAGCTGCAATTAGTTAGTTCTAGAAGTTTGTGGAATAGATCATGAACATACATCTCAGAAGAATATTGTAAGCATGTGAAGAGTAGGATACCACTCTTAGTATAGTTTATCAGCTGAACAGTAACCTCTGTTTGGTTATCTATAGCATCTCTTATTCTCTTTACCGTCCCCCGGTCAGTTTCAGGTCCTTGAAGGAACCTGCAAGTAAGAGAATGTGAAGCATTACTAAAGTGATACATTAGCAAGTTACAAAAAACGCCATCTTACAGCAGTATAAACGTACTGAATAACAACGGTGCAGTTTGAAGATATTCCCACCCTGTATAAAAATTACAAAGGGGAGGGAAGCAGCACACTGGGATCCCTTCTAATAGTTTTACACGTAGCTGGAATTTACTAATACTTGACCTGGCAGTGAAATTGAGTAATCAAGAAGAAGCATTTACCTGCAGTTCCTTCCTAATATTTCTTCACGGCTGTATTCTGTCAATTGCAGAAAGCTATCCGATGCAAATATCTGATATTGACCACAAAATAAATGCAGCTCATAAAAAGCTTGCTTTCTATCAATAAAAGAACAAAGGTTTCAGAAGCAGGAGAAATCAGAGTTGTCTTACAATCGGGTTATCCGGTAATCTTGGATCAGTGATGACGAAATTTTTTTCAATGCGTTCGAGTGTAGTTGCCAAGTCTATACCCCTTCTCATTTCTTTCCTTCTAAGCTCATCATCAAAACTCTCAGGTCTCTCATCATCACTATCAAGTAGTGGATCTTCTTCTCTTGGCTTCAGCATGCTCTTATCGGCATTTCCATGGCTCATACCAAGAAAACTGCATGTACAAATTAAGTGCCATGAAATAAGATCGGGGACAGGAACTAAGAAGGCATATCATTTGACTTGTGTGAACATCCCATACCCCATAAATGAACGCAAACCAGATTTTCTAGTTTTATTTCCTCCTTCGGGTATTTCACTGATTTTCTGCAGTGAGCTTCTCAATCCAGTGCGAGAGATACGATGGGATCTACTTCCAGAGCTTTTCTTCCCAGAATCTTGAGTCAAATACACACCTATCGATTCTTGAGGTTTTGTTTGAATGGTGCTATTAAATGATTCTGATATTGGGCGTGGATTCTTCAGAGCCAGCACGAGCTCAGACACTGAACTACGGGCCTGATCCTTCTGTCTTGCTGCAGTGCGTAGTGTTATTTTCAGTTTCGATAAGACCTTTTGAAAATCCAACTAAGCCGTACTTAAAACATCTGCGAAGCATAAGGTAAACTAGAGCTAGTACCATCATATTTGATCAGCGATTCTGGTAATCCGTTTGGGCGAACAACTGTATCCTTGTTCCCTTCAGTGTATTTACTGACTTCCACTTGCATCCTGTGGGGACAGAGATGGTAAAAGGTCATTGTTAGTTAATATAAGAATCTTTAAGTGGCAGGCACAGGCACTATGATATGGAAGCTGACCCGATGAACTTGAGGAGCCTGCTATCATCATCCTTGATGGGGGCGATGGTTAAGAGGTTCCAGAATGGTGTGCCGTCCTTCTTGTAGTTGAGAACACGGCCGCAGTAGCTTGATCCAGCTGCGAGAGCCTGCCTGATCTTTGCGATCTCCGCTTGGTCCGTCCCGGAGCCTTGAAGGAAGCGGCTAGAAGAGCAATATTTGGTTTGCTAGATGAAACTGGCATGGCTATTATGTCTAGTAAAGCTACCGAAACAGTTTAAACAA
The DNA here is from genome assembly GCA_030760725.1 of Neostapfia colusana. NCBI lineage: Eukaryota > Viridiplantae > Streptophyta > Magnoliopsida > Poales > Poaceae > Neostapfia > Neostapfia colusana. The sequence goes on along the minus strand of JASWHV010000010.1, from coordinate 26,026 downwards.
TAACGGCCTTGTTTATATTATGAGGTGGATTAGCACTAACTGGTAGTGAAACAGCAGTGGCAAAGGCAGAGAGGGTGATTGAGGTGATACCAGTTCCTTCCGATGACCTCCTTGGAGGAGTAACCGGTCATGTTGAAGAAGCCGGCGCTGGCGTAGAGGATGGGGTGGTCCGGGCGAGTGGCGTCCGACACCACGAACGTCTGCTGGAACGCCGACAGAGCCGCGCTGAGCTCCTCCGACACCTGGGGGAGCGTCTTGCCAGTTCCACCGGCGCTGGCGGCCCGCTCCTCGAGGGAGCTGCCGCTGCTGCGGGCTGAACCGGAGGTGCGGGCGGCGACGCCCTGGGGACGGCCGGTGTGCTCGTCGGTGTGGAGCACGAGGTCCCACCCAGCGGCCCGCTGCGTGGCCCTGCCCACGGCATCCTCGTCCTCTTCCTGCACACCTCCGGCAGCGGCAGCAGCAGCAGCAGCAGCCGGGGTAAAGACGTGATCTTGGAACGGGAAGGATGTCGGAGGGCGGGGGAATGAAGCGGAGGTGGCGGTGGGATCGAAGACCTCGAGAGACCCCCGGGAGTCGCGCGGAAGACCTGCGGCGGATCCATCGTCAGACGGAGATGGAGCCATCGTTTTTGAGCAACACTTGAACGTTTGTGATGATTCACACACTAACTAACAACAAACTATACACTGCCAATCATATCAGTGGGTCGATCAGAACGAACTAACTGCACACGTGGTACTAGAACACAGCAATACATCCATTTCAAGAAGAAGAAAAATCACATCTATATGGTACAATTTATTATTGGTCCAATGGTTCTACTAATTTGGTCTTGGGATTGGGTTGTAGTAATGTAATCTATCCAAAGCACGTGGGGAAGTTTCCAAAGTACGCAGACTGATGCATTACACTGTTCAGTCATTTTTTCTCTATTATTATTTTTTTTAAAAAGAAATGCATATTCTGTAGCAAGGAACAGATTAAGAGAAAGGAGGAGTTATTTTGGAAAGAGACATCGATGATGAGACACGAACGTCAGAATAAGTTCGGATAAGGATGCGCTATCTATCGCTCAAGAGATCGACAGAGAAATATCTTATCTATCATTCAGATTCAGGCATTCAGCAAAATTATCTAGCGACGATTATCTCTTCTTATTGGGGGGGAAGGATGACACATGCATGATCATAGAGCGGGAAATGTTACCATACCTTTGAAAGCCATGATCGATTACGGTCGAGCTAATAACAGCAGCAGCTTACTTCTTCCTCTTCTTCTTCTTTTTGGGGAGCTGGGCCATGCATCACCACCTCCTCACCTATATATGAAGCAGAAGCAGCAAGGGCGGCGGCAGGCACCATGGCTCTATCAGTGCCGGTGAGTGAGTGAGTGATAGGAGGAGGAGGATTCAGACGTGTCGATCAAGACACCGTTTGCGTTTGGAAGCTACTACTGGTTGTATGGGCAAGAGCAAGTAAGAATGGGCCGGGCTGGGCTGGGGCCCATGACATGTGAGATTGTAGCTACCTGCCAATCGACTCCCCTCTCTCTCGTAATCACTCAGCAAGCATCAAGTCCAGGGGGAGAATGTAAAAGAAAAAGGACAAAATTTACCTTCTTATTTCAGCTTAGAAAAAGGAATTCATGTAATTTCGCTGGTCCAATTAACCACACATTAGCTAGCTAGCATTACTACATAGACTATATTTCGCTCTCATAATTACCCTATGATTTATTTATTGCTTTCTACATAAAAAAAGTTGTACAAAATAGGGCCTAAGGCGACAAGGAGATGATTATATATTGAAGCTTTTTTTTTTCTCTTGAACCTGGAGCTTTGTGAAGCGAGGAAGCTATTGTTTTATTTATTATTATGATATAGGCCGAAGGCTTACAACGGTCGGATGGGGAAGGGGTTCAAAAATCAAAATCAAAATCAGATGGACGGAACGAGGCGAGTCGCTGGCTGGTGGGCCCGGGTCTCTCGTTTCGGCTTCTTCTTCCGCTCCCCATCATCCTCAGGCAGAGAGCAGTTGAATTCAATTCAAAGTCATTCCACCCGAAACGGCTCCGCCTCCACCTCCACCTCCGCCGCAAGGGAAATCCACCGGATCCATCCATCCCTCCACTTCCTCCTCCGATGGAGGCCTCCACCCCTCGCCGCGGCGGCATGCCCCCCTCCCCCTCCCACACGCCTCGCGCTGCCTCCTCCGCAACTCCCAGGAAGCAGGAGGGACCCACCGGAGCAGGAGGCGCCGTCAACATCCAGGTTCTCCTCAGATGCAGGTGAGGGTTGCGTTTGATCTCCTAGTTCCTCGGATGATTTCGATTTAATCTCCTAGTTCCTCGGATGATTCGAATTCGAAAATCTACAAACCATCCCCCGCGGCGTGATCCGTTCCCCGCTCGCTCGCTCGCTCGCCTAACAGAGGTGCCAACATCCTACCAACGCTGTGTATGCATGTTTCAGGCCACTGAGTGACGAGGAACGTCGCCTCAACGCGCCTGTCGTCATCGCTTGCAATGAACAGAAGCGAGAGGTGTCCGTAGCGCAGAGCATCGCGAACAAGCACGTTGATCGCACTTTCCTATTTGACAAGGTCACTGCTGCCTTACCATCTCAACTCGATTCACAAAACCTCTTTTGCTTGTTATTGCTCTGCATCTCCGCCCGCAACATAACACTGCTTACCGTACATATATAGGTGTTGGGACCCAAGTCTCGACAGCAGGATGTCTTCAACCACGCTGTTGTGCCGCTTGTCAATGAGGTTTTGGATGGCTACAACTGCACGATATTTGCATACGGCCAGACCGGAACCGGCAAAACATACACAATGGAAGGAGGAGGGGGCAAACCACAGGTGACTAACTAATCACATGCCACATTTTCTCTCTTTACATGAACCAAACTGATAACTAACCAGCAGCTACATTTCCAATTCGTAGAATGGCGAGCTTCCATCTGATGCGGGTGTCATTCCAAGGGCCGTCGAGCGCATATTCCATATCCTCGACGCACAGAGTGCAGAATACACTATGAAGGTTTCGTTCCTCGAACTGTACAACGAGGAGCTCACTGATCTTTTAGCTCCGGAGGAACCTAAATTCTCGGATGACAAGTCCAAGAAGCCGATGGCACTCATGGAGGATGGCAAGGGAGGTGTCTTTGTTAGAGGACTGGAGGAAAAAGTGGTTTCTTCCGCTGCCGAGATATACAGGATACTGGAGAAAGGCTCTGCAAAGAGGAAAACAGCAGAAACTCTCCTCAACAAGCAAAGCAGCCGTTCACACTCTATTTTCTCGGTAGCCATCCATGTTAAGGAATGTACACCGGAGGGTGAGGAAATGATCAAGTCTGGAAAGCTTAATCTCGTTGATCTTGCTGGCTCTGAAAACGTATCTAGGTCCGGAGCTAGAGATGTAAGTTTTTTCTTCTTTTTTTAGAGGACCTTTTTTTTCCTCTTTCTTAGACACCAATAAGCAACACTTACACTGCTGTCATCAATTGTTTACAGGGCCGAGCTCGCGAAGCGGGAGAAATCAACAAGAGTCTGCTTACGCTCGGGCGTGTTATTAATACTCTCGTTGAGCACTCTGGACACATACCATACAGGTCAACCTAACAGTTATCTTTTGTGATGGCTCCTTATGAATCTGCTCGGTCATCTGAATTGCGGGGTTTATCATGCAGGGATAGCAAGTTGACAAGATTGCTTAGAGATTCCTTGGGAGGGAAGACAAAGACTTGCATCATAGCAACCATTGCACCTTCAGTGCATTGCCTTGAGGAGACATTAAGCACGCTGGATTATGCACATCGTGCAAAACACATCAAGAATAAACCAGAGGTTGGGCTTTGCTATTGCATATGTCAAATTGCCACTATGGGTAGTATATTCTTTCTCTGGGGTAATTGAACGCAGCAACATAAATGCCCATGATTCCCAGGTCAATCAGAAGATGATGAAATCTGCACTAATCAAGGACTTGTACATTGAAATGGACCGTCTCAAGCAAGGTATCTTTTCTTTTGCAAGCATTCGGGATTTAACTCGGCATGTTGTGCAACACAACCATTTATCTAAGCATGGATGGAGGTTAATCCTGTGGTCTTGAATTACCATCACTATCTTTTTTTTTACTACAAAGTTTCAAATGTGCTCAACTATAGGGTGTATTGTGTCTATCCATCTATATTTAATGCCAGAATTATTTGACATCACATGCATGATAATTGTGAAGGGCAGGCCTGGCGCAGTGGTAGAGTCTCTCCACTTGTGTCCTGGAGGTCCTGGGTTCGAATCAGCCTCCTTGCAAAATAAGCAAGGGGAAGGCTGCCTAGAAATTCCCTTCCCCAGACCCCACAACGTGTGGGAGCTTTCAGCACTGGGTATGCCCTTTTTATGCGTGATAATTGTAAATGAATAACACCCAATCAGTTTTATTATACATGGACATCCATGTCATCAAATTATTTATCACAAGCTCCCAGTCCTTTAACAAATGCAGGAATCATGGATTGACATCTGTAAATGGTAGGATTCATATTAGTTGTTGGTAGGTTTTGGGTGTTCCATCTCTCATGAAAAGGGCATACCCAGTGCTGAAAGCTCCCACACTTTGTGGGGTCTGGGGAAGGGGATTTCTAGGCAGCCTTTCCCTTGCTTATTTTGCAAGGAGGCTGATTCGAACCCAGGACCTCCAGGACACAAGTGTTCCACCTCTCATGGATGAACTAAATTCTGAAATCATTTTGTCCGACCTTCTTGTTCAATAAATTTTAAACCTTTTGCAGTGCCGTATACCTCAAATTGCTATGTGCTACAGCTACTAAATGTGACCCCCACTATTTTTTGAACAGAACTATATGCTGCAAGGGAGAAGAATGGTGTTTATATTCCAAGGGAACAATACTTAGCAGATGAAGCAGAAAAGAAGGTAACACCCTCTCCGTATTACTTGTGCATACAGTAGGTTGTGCGTATCTGTTGGAGTATGACGGAAAAAACTTCCAGGCTGCGTCAGAGAAGATCGATCGTTTGGAGCTTGTTTTGGAATCAAAAGATAAGGTATGTTTCTACTTCTGTTAGAGAATTTGATGCTTTTAAAAATTGTAGCACTGTAACTCTGGATCTATAATTGTAACAGCAACTGGATGAGCTCCAAGGACTGTATGAATCTCAGAAAGTTTCAAGTGCAAATCTAAGTGATAAGCTTCAGACTCTAGAGGTACAACTATTGAATTACCATAATACTTTCCAATGATTGAATAAAGATATATGTCTTAATATTTGCTCATCCTTTTTGCAGAAAAAGATGCAGGAAACTCAGTGCGCCTTAGTGAATCTTGAAGAGAGATACATACTGGCAAACGATACAATTAAGGAGAAGCAATATTTGATTGAAAATCTTCTCAACTCGGGTTAGAATTCACCCCTTCAAGTTTGACACTTATCTTGATGAAGATTCATTGGCTTCTTTATGTATTCTAGTTTGAAATGTGATATTGTATACATTTAATTAACAAGGTTTTCTGGCTTCTCTTATATATGATGCTGTTAGACACTGTAATTAGGGGTGTGACACAGGGGTATATTAGTCATTAGAGAGGGATTAGGGTTAGGGGTAGTTTAGTCTTTTCTCCCCTCCTAATCCCTCTATATAATCACACCTGTACCTCAGCTTTTCAATCATCTCAATACAATCATCATTAGCCCTCTTTCATGGTATCATTAGCTAGGAATAATCAGGATTAGGGCTAACCCTAATCCTAATGGGCCACCCTAATCCTAATGATCTGCAGGTTGAGTACCGACCAGGGCGCTTGAATGGGGCAGCTGACGCCCTGTCCCGCCGCGACGAAGACATAGCTATTCACGCCATATCCGCGCCAATCTTTCCACTCTTGGACTCGCTTCACGCGGAGATCGCTACAGACCAGCAGGCGCAACAGCTATGTGCCCAACTCCGGGAGGGAGTCGCACCTGCTGACTGGGCCGAACGCGACGGCCTTCTACTTCACAAGGGGAAGCTCTTCGTTCCCGACAAGTCCTCCTTGTGGCCCTCTCTCCTAGCTGAGGCGCATGATGGGGGCCACGAAGGCATCCAGAAGATAGTGCATCGGCTACGCCTCTCCTTCTACAACCTGTCCTTGCTACGGCGGGTGCGTGAGTATGTCCGCGGGTGTGCTACGTGCCAGCGCAACAAGACTGATCATCTTCATCCAGCCGGCCTGCTACAACCGCTGCCTATACCGTCGGAAGTCTGGAGTGATATCTCCATGGACTTCATTGAAAGTTTTCCGAAAGTTGGTGGGAAATCAGTGATCTTGACAGTGGTAGATCGCATCTCCAAGTATGCCCACTTCATTCCCCTAAGCCACCCTTATAGTGTTGCATCAGTGGCACGGGCATTCTTCAACGACATTGTACGACTACACGGCTTTCCCTGCTCCATCGTCAGTGATCGTGATACCGTCTTCACCAGCCTCTTCTGGTCAGATTTGTTCCGGCTAGCCGGTGTCCAACTTCAGCTCAGCTCGGCCTTCCACCCGCAGTCTGACGGCCAATCTGAGGTCGTCAACAAGATCATCACTGTGTACCTCCGCTGCTTGGCTGGTGACCGACCAAAGACTTGGTTGCAGTGGCTTCCTTGGGCTGAGTATTGCTACAACACTTCCTACCAGACGGCCCTCAAATGCTCGCCCTTCAGAGTGGTCTATGGCAGGGACCCTCCGGCTCTTGTTGGTTACCAACCGGGCATATCTAGAGTAGCAGCAGTGGATAAACGGCTAAAGGATAGAGATGAATTCTTAGCTGAAATCAAGAACAGGCTGGTACAAGCACAAGTCACCATGAAAAGCTATGAAGATAAGTTCCGCCGAGAGGTGGAATTTCAGATCGGTGATTGGGTTTGGTTGCGGCTTCATCAGAGGACAGCTGTGGGAATAATGGCGACGTCTTCTTCAAAGATTGGACCAAAATATTTTGGACCATATCAGATCATTCAACGCATTGGGACTGTATCATATAAACTTCAGCTGTCTCCTCAAGCAAGGATACATGATGTCTTCCATGTGTCACTGTTAGAGAAATTTGAAGGTCCTGCTCCCATACAGGTGGTGCCTTTACCACCACTTCTCCATGGACGTGTTGTAGCTACGACTGAAAAAGTACAAAGGGCACGTTTGAACAGAGGTGTCTGGGAGCTACTCGTCAAATGGGCAGGACATTCTGAAGCTGATTCATCATGGGAGCAACTAGAAGATTTCAGGATGAAGCACCCCTCCTTTAAGCTCGAGGACGAGCTCTTTGTCGGGAAGGGGGGAAATGTTGTGGATGTGTTTGTGGGCCGCCAATATGGTCGGCGTGGGGCCCACAAAGCCCACAACTAGGCCGGCCAGGCCCTGCAGCTGCACCAGGAGGATATTTAGAAGAATTAATTACATAAGGTTTAGGAATAAAAGGGAGTTATAGATTGAGTCAGTTTAGATAGAAAGAAATAGACTAAAAAAAGGGAAGAAAAGAATCCTAGTCAGTTTGGGGGATTATCCCCAAACTGACTAGAGTAGGGTGCGGCCAAGGGGGGGTCCTGTCCCCCCTTTATAAGCAGCCCCCCTCCCTCATGTTTTGAGCATCCAGGAAAAAATAAGAATCCCCGTTGAGGGTTGTTCTTCTCCTTGGATCACGGTGGCTTCGAACCCTAACCCTAGCCGCCGTGACCAGCTACTTTGTCCCCCACGTTACGTACTGCGCAGCTGCCCCCACGCCTCCTCGCTGCTGGTTTCTCCCCTGCGCAGCCCTAAGCGCAGCCAAGGGGTCTCCCCCCTCCATGTTTCTCAGCATCATATCATACAGTACTGCTTGTTTCATTCTATTTTTGCCTTGAGATATTTGCAATCCTCCTTTGTTTCTTCTGTTCCAAAAAAATTGTACAGATTGATTTCCTAAGGTGCCTTCTTTTGAATTCTCTTTAGAAAAAGTTCTTGTTGATGAAGCACAAAAACTTCGATCAGAACTGGAGAATACAGCAGGAGATCTATCTGGGCTATTTTCAAAATTAGGTTTGTCGCCATTTCTCCCTCCATCATTTTCAGTTCCTACCAATATAACTACTGTAATCTACATGCATGTATCTTGTTGATTTTCCAGAAAGGAAGGGCAAGATTGAAGATGTGAACAAAATTGCAGTTCAACATTTCTATTCTCAGCTAACTGAAGACATGGGTCTCTTGCATAGAACAGTCTCAACCTCGGTCTCTCAACAGGAGAGCCAACTAAAATCACTTGAAGAAGGGATGCAATCCTTTGTATCCTCAAAGGGCAAGGTGCAAAAACAATAAAACCTGTGACTGTCGGTGAATGTTTTATTCATATGAGTTTAACCATGCCAAATTTGCTTAGGTTGCCGGAGAGCTTCAAGAGCATGTAAGAAAGCTGAAAGAGAGCTTCAACTCTAGGATATCAGAATTAAATGGTTTTGCAGAGGAACTCAAACTGAAATCTCATTTGAGCTTTGAAAAGATTAATTCACAAGTTACCACTTACATGTCTGGTCTTGAGGATGTAAGTGTACATATTTGTGCTATCATTCTCTTATGATAAAATAATTGATCTATTCTTCCCTCAGCAAGCTATCTGCATATATATAGTAAGTTTTCTTTTCTTGATGCAGTGCTTAAAGGGCCTGTTGGTTGATTCTGACCAACTACTCATCGAATTACAAAATGGGCTTTCTCAGCAAGAATTGAACTTTGCTGCATTTATTGACCGGCAGCATGAGGTTTGCGAGTTATCACTGTGTCAACTTTTTTTTTACTATTTGATTGTTCTCATGTTGCTGATTATAATATGTAAATCTTTTAAACATTTCACTCATACAGGAACTATCTAGAAATTTAGAAAGATCAAAGTCTGTTTCTACCACTACAGTAAACTTCTATAGAACTATAGATGCTCATACTCTAGAGCTCATAAAGATTTTAGAAGAATCACAATCGGCACACCGAAAGCAACTCTTCCAGCTTCAAAAGAAGTTTGAGGTAATCTTCACTAGAGTTGCATATTTTGCGAATTCTGCATCAATGATCAGTCTAGGAAAATGAATATATAAAGTTTCTGTTAACTGATGACACGAAGCAAATTCAGGTTCTTGCTGCTGATGAAGAGAAGTATTTGATGGAGAAGGTAGCAGGGTTACTAGCAGAATCAAATGCTAGAAAGAAAAATATGGTACATCTGTTCTATTCCACATTATTGTCATTTCTTTTCTTCACCAGTCCAATCCATTCTCAAACTGCATTCACATCAGTATCTGGACAATGCCAAATAATGTACATGTCAGTGTTGTGGCACTTATGCATATGTGCACATTGTTTATTGTATTCTACAACTTTTAAATGGAGCCGTATGAATGAATTTTGTTCAATGGGAAGTGTCTCTCTCCTGAACTATTGAAGATCAGCTCCTTTTCTGAGTAGCCGTCATATTTGGTTATTTTCATCAGGTTCGAGATGATATATGCAGCCTGGAAAAGACTGCTTGTGAGCGTTCCGACAACATACAGACCCAAACCACCAAGCTTCATGATTTTACATCTTGTATGCGAGATCAATGGGAAGCCTACATGGAGAGAACTGAAGAGGCATTCCACCAAAATGTGTCATCTATTGAACATAAGAGATGCTTGTTCATGGAGAATCTTCAGCAATGGTGAATGTATCTCTTTTCATAGTTATCTGTTGATAATACATTTATTGCAACCCACTAAGTAACACAAATGATTTATTCTACAGCAAGACAAGGGTCGAGTCATGCTCAGAACAATGGAGCACTGCTCAAAATTCAGTATTGGCACTTGGGAGAAGCAATGCAGAAGCCATTCGTTCATCTATAAGGTAACAACAAATTAGATATGTTGGATAAATAATTTGAAGAGGATAAACAACTTATTAAAATACATGTGACCTTTGAATGAAGTGATGGAAATGAGGTGAATAACCAACTTCATATAAGATTTTCATCTGTCGTTGCTGCTGGATCCGAAGATAATGATGTGTCAAGCAGCTCCCTTCTTTGTTCTATTGGTGGTACGATTTCTGTTTTCAAATCTGCGTCAAACTATTTATGCGTATTTAACTATCTGAAGTTTCTTATAAATTGCTTCTTGTGCCAGATTCATTAAAACTGGACCATGGCATTTGCGACAATGTGAAATCTATCGTCACTGTATCTAAAGCAGAACTCCATGAGTTGCAATGTGGGCACCAAGAGAAGACAAAAGGAATCTCAGGGAATGCTGACAGATCTCTGAGAGATGACTATAAGGTAAGCAATATATATGCTCTATGCTTTGTTTATCTGATACATATAACCTCTCACTACAGGAATCATGCAAAGAAATGTCGGCTCTATAGCCGTCGGTAAGGTACTGTAACCGACGACCATAGGGTAAAGCCGTCGGTTTACTGACGGTCATAGCCGTCGACTCCAGTTCGACGTTCTTAAGGACTTATAGACGTCGGCCCTGACGAACTTAGATATTAAAGACGTCGGTATACAGAAACCGACTAATTTACTTTGAAAACCTATTAAGACCGTCGGCCTGCCCAAACCGACGGTCAATAACACCATAAAGGTGTTGGCCCGCTGGTCCCGACGTGTTTACTGGGCTAGGACACGTATGCGCGCTTGGGTTATATAGCAGTCGGTTTGGTCGCAAACCGACGGTCATACGGCAGTTATGACCGTCGGCTTGTCCCAAACCGACGGCCTTAATGGCTTTTTTTAAAAAAACGGCGTCTGCTTTCGCGGCCTCCCCGGGTGGTGGGGAGCCTCCCGGCCATACATGCCAACCAAAACACAATAGTCGTAATCATAACCAAAACACAATAAAACAACGAGTTCACATAATCATATAACAAGTAACTTCGATATAACAACGAGTTCACATCCAAATTACTCCAAAGGACCATTGTGAAGATTAATCCGCTTCCATGTCATTGTTTGAACCTCCACCACTTGCACCTCCGGCGTTCAAATTGAGGAAATCATCGCAACCATGAGGACCGGAACCCTACAAGAAACAAATAAAAGTTAACTTTGCATTAATAGTTACAATTCATATGTCTCAATCTTTCTAAAATCCACAATGGGCAACTCACATTTGTAATTGATTTAAAGGTATTACCAACTATGTAATTGAATAAGTCGCTAAGTATTCTTTAAATTAGGCTACACTTTCATTAGAGCTAATGATTTAGTAATCATACCGCTGCGGCATCTGGAGTTGTTGATGGTTGACTATGCCCCGAAGCGAAGGGCAACGATGGGAGAACACCTGGGTAAGGCTGCAATTCAGGGGCCAACATTGACATGAATCCGTGAGATTGTGGAGGAAAGGCTTGACCACTCTGGCAACTCTGAGACAAATATGGTTAGTATTTCGTACTATAAGTCGAGTTAATAATAAATATGGTTATACCTATGTAGAAGAGCCAACTTGTTGTCCGGGCTGTATCGGATGAGGCATACTGAACTGCGATCTAAAACCATCTTAAGGGAAGAACTGCATAAAGTAAAAATATTCAGTTACTGACTTTAACAGAAATATGATAATAACTACACCAACTTAAGTAAAATAGTAGTTTACTTGCGACATCATCTCGAATTGAGCCTGTTGTGGCATATTGAACTGAGTTCCAGTATTGCCTTGACCCAAGAACTACATGAAGTAAAATATTCGTGAGATCTTAAATAGAAATAGTTTGTAAACGAATAAACTATTTAATTGTTTAGATTACAAGATATCTGCGCCATATACAAATACTGCATCTGTTGCTGCATCTGTTGAGCCGTCGGGCACGTTGCTGAAACCAACGGCCATGCCTACGATCGTCGGTGTGCCGCGCATAACCGTCGCCCATAAATTCCGTCGATGAGTTTAACTTTATTGACGTCGGTTACAAGAGACCTAAAAGTCGACGGCCCCGGCGACTTTAATCTAGGCGACATTTGTTTGCCCGATGTGTGCTGTCTCCTTAGTTTTGTTTCTAATTAGATCGTCATCGTTTACTTATGGCCTGTGCCAGGTGGATGAGCCGACTTGTTCGACACCGCGGAGGCGTGAGATTAATATTCCAAGCAGGCAATCAATCGAGCACTTGGCAACTCCTCTCGAAGATCTTGTGAAGTCATTCTGGGATAGCATAACACCGACGAAGCTTGCAAAGGGAAACGGGAAGCCGACACACTCGTCGATACTGGAAACCCAGAGAGCTCCACTGGCCACAATTAACTAGAACAAGTTTATTTAGTGTTGAGAGGCGTGGGATGAAATCGATATCTAAGTTTGCCTTTTGTCTGGTCAAGTTAGTTGACCATTTTTGTCCAAGTTTATTCATAAATACACAATACCAAATTACCGCTGTCATTCATGCATGTGTGTGTTCGAATCATTTCGTATTGTGCCAAATGCATGAGATCCCAATATCGATCGATCGATCGATCGTAGTCAGGCTCCTTGGTTCATCGACTTGGTGGTCCTATTTTTCGTCTTTCCTTTTTCCCCTTTTAAGCTGCACGACATATGTACCATGCGAGAGTTATTTTCTTGAAAGGGCCAAGGATATAAGACGATGGGGCCCGGCTGTGCAAAGAGCCATGCAACCCCATTATCTCAAATTCCACTCCTCAGTCATGGTGTGAAATGAATTAACCCGCTGGGTGGCACCTACGTATATAAACCTGTGCACACGTGCAAATCCACATTTGTAGGGAATCGATTTGGGCGTATTCTAATCATTAGGAACTTGGCAACAGCATGCATCAAATGTGTCTATAAATTATGTTGTTCAATAAAAGACTTATATCAACGAAACGACTAGCATGCAAAATACTTTTTAGTATAATCGTGTAAATTTTTTTTAAGCCACACGATCTCCATCCCATGATCACTAAACCGTTTCATATTTAGTAGTTTTTTTTTTAATTTGCGTTGCTAGATGAAGGGGCTTAGTGTAGTGATCGTAAATGGAGATCGTGTAGCTTCTACATGTTCAACATCAGGAAAGGTAAAGCATATGTATCTGCTTCTCTCATAGAAAAACTAAGAAAAAATAGGATTACTCTTTTGTCATAAAAGGTATATGGGGATGTAGTATATACAATTCATCAGCAAGATATATCCCCTTCCCTTTTTACAAAAACAGACAATTTCTTAGACAGTAAAGTGTACGTACAACATCAGGAAAGATAAAGCATATTAGACTTGATAATACCGCAATTTGTTAGTCAGAGAAGGGAGAACACGTAGAGATACAAACAGAAGTACGATATACTCACTCTATTCTTAAATTGTTCTAGTTAGGACAAAAATTCTAGTTCAAATAAAACTAAAAATTTTATACTAAAAACAACAATATAAAAACAGGGGAGTATAAAAGGAAATCATGGAACCAAGATACTACAATAGATAGATAGAGGCAGCGTACGACAATAATCTAAAACCAACACCCGAAGGCACGCGCAGGCTCAACAACCCAACAAATTAGAGCTAGCACTTGGAAAAAACAAAACAAATCAGAGATAAAAGTAACTAATAAATGGATCATTAGTTGGTGGATGTGGAGCAGGAGGACTTGGAGCTGCTGCACTCATCCTTGAGACCACCAGCGCTGCTCTTGGTGGGGAAGAGGTCCAAGGTTCTCAGAGGGCGGCGGCAGCATGGCGGCAGCATGGTGCCATCGTCAGAGCTGCCTGGAGATGCACTGCAGTTGAGCTCCTCCATCGTCGTCCACTCCTCCTGCTGATGACTGCTGTTGTATAATGCAGCTCCTCCGTCGTAGGCACCAGCTGCGGCAGTAGCCATGATCTGCTTATTATTGCCTCCTCCTTGTCCTCCTCCTCCTCCGGCTGCTGCAGCTGCTAAATGATGATGGACCACCGGAAGAGCCGCCACCTGCTGCCCCAAGTAGCCCTAATCCATGATTGATGATATCAAGCAAACATCATATATATACATAAACTGTTATAAAGCCGCAGTCAATCACATGCATGCTTTAGCTTTACGTACGTACCATGTGCTGGGGTTGGGGCATGATGAAGCTTGTCGTGGCGTATGATGGGTGGTTCATCGCCGGCGGATGATGCAACCCGGCTCCGCCACTACCGCTGGCCGCAGAAGATGGAGGAGCCCCAGCGGCGGCGTACTGCTGCTGGTGGCGCGCGCAGAGGCGTCGTCGGAGTCGCTGGCGCTCGCGGGCCTTGTGGTTCTGGAACCAGTAGAATACGTTCTTGCCCTCGATGCGGCCATAGTAGGCGAGGTGCGCGGTGATCTGCTGGATCTCCGCCGCGTTTGGCGTCCGGACGCCGCTCCGGTACATCTCCTCCAGGATCATCAGCTGCTCCGGCGTCGGGCACCAACGGGTGGACGGAGTCTGCGGCATACTAGCTAGCTACTAGTTATTTGATGGAGTAGCTGATGCTGAACTCAAGGCAACAAGCTCTTATCACATATGTCTGTGTTCTGCGAGAGCAGCTACTCGTTCTAGATTCAGCAAATCTTGTTGTGCCCAACAGCACAAGTAAATAAAACCCTAGGTAGCTAGCTAAAGCAGGCACCAATCGAGAACGAACCCGATGGAGGAAGGGTCTGTGTTCTATGACACTCCTGTTCGATCCATTTATATAGAGCTATATATTTGCTAGGGCTAGCTAGGGAGTAGTGTGTGTTGTGCTGGCAGGGGTGGTAAATGGGTTCGATCTATGGACCCTTTCACAATCAATTATTTCGATGCTTATTAAATATTAGTTTAACAATATAAATTTAGTCCGATCCTAATTTGATTCGACCATTCATATTTTTGATTTATTTTTTGACTCTTTACCAGCACGTCTTGAAAATCATTCTGACTAGTTTTTAGAATCAGGTCCCACCAGTTTTAACGATGAACGCTCGTACGGGAGCGATCTTGTCGGAACAGGCGTGTCTAGGGTTGTCATAGCGTCGATAGCGCAGCTAAGACACATTCAATTGCAGTTAAGATGAAGGAAGAACAACAACTAAGGGTAAAAAAAGTAGGATGAAGAAATAAAGGGTAAAAAGGATAAAAGAAATTGAATTTGATCGATTGGAGATACCCTCAATCAGTCATCAGTCCTAGGGTTTGATGTACAAGGTGGAGAGTTTTCTTGCCGTACTCGGAAGAATCGAAGCCCTCAACTCAAGATTGTTTTTCTTTTCTTCCATATAGAGTGACGTAGTACACATGGAATGGAAAGATGAAGAGACTTGCGAGACAAATTGGTGCGCTGCCGTGATCAGATCAAAACCGCCAGCAGACCCTCTTTGACCAGCGCCTGCAGAGTTACAGTATTATTGCTGCTGTCCATGCATGCAATGGAAAGATGAGTCCTCTGCTGCATGCTACAATTAAGTAAAAGTCGTTCATTTGCTGTTTCACTACAACCGAACTTCCATTCTGCTCGTGTTTGCAATTTCCCCCACATTTTAGTTTAATATTTTTGGAACAGCAGGAGCCAAGAGATACTAGGAGACCAAGCTAGCTATTATTAGACATATATATATATATATATATATATACTCTGATCTGGTCAAGCAAATCATGTGACCAACACTACATGGATTAGCGTCCCTGCCCTTAGTTTTGCCCAATGCACACGTTAATTAGCTGACGCTGACACTTATGTTAAATGACTGGCCTGGCCTGCAGAGAGATATCAGAAGGGAATAGAAAGAGGGGGGACAAGATGCAGTACGAGAGGATAGGAGTATGTTGTTATTGCTCACTGTATGTTGTCCCTAGCTAGTGGCATTGCATTTAAGGAGTATTTGAATGCTGCATGCTCCTGAATTCTTTCTTCAAAAGTCTTTCAATGTTGTACGACGAGAGAGAGAGATCTAGAGAGAGAGAAAGAGAGTTTGACTGCTGAGGAATGAGACGCATGCATGCATGCAGGCTCTCTCTCTCTCTCTGGTTGAACGCCGTCTCCACTCTCTACGTGAGACCATCGATTGGCTAACTGTTGACGCGAAAACGCTGTTAAATATGAGCACACGCACCACAGCTAGGCAGGCAGGCATCTCGTGGTCATGCCGTCTGTATAAACTGGCCTGTCTGACCGGTTAAGAGAGAAACCAAAACCGATCAGACTGGTTTTTAGCTTGATCAACTTCTGTTGCTGGCCACAAATTTCTCATGCATATCTCTCTCTCTCTCTCGATGATGATGATGAGAGGCCGTCACAAATTTCCAATAGTCAACACAGTACACATCATTCGATGATGATGAGAGGCATCACCACCAAACCGGCGACCACTTCTCTCGAAGAGGGGAGGAGAGGAGAGGAGAGGAGAGGAGCAAAAACACACAGCAATTGATGCAGACACGCCTCGATCCAGGTGGCCACTGAGTAGTGCATGCATGCATGCTGCTCAGCTGCAGCTGCCTCCCCGCGCGCGCGCGGCGATAGATCGAGCTCTAGTACTACGTACTACTGTTAATCGAGTCGTCCGTCGTTGTCTAGCTCGCCTTGTAAAAGTACAGTAGATGCATGATGAGCCGTCTCGTCCATTCATATAAATGCATGGAAGTTGGGTACCCTTTCTCCTCTCTGACGACGTCGCTGACCTTTACCATCCATTAATAAATGCATCAAGAAACGAGGGGACGATGATCGGAGGAAGAAGAAGAAGAAGCAGTGCGAGCGTGGATACCGAGACGCACGCAAAAAGCAGGTAGGGATCCGCCAAGCACTGGAGATCGATGCAGCTACTAGTACTACTAGTCAAGTAGTCATCTACTCCACCATTCAAGCTGGCTGGCTGGCTGGCTGGCCGGCGCTGCACACAAGCTCTGCTGCTGGTCGTCCATGCATGTCCATGGACTATGAATGAATGCATGCGTGGCTGCTTCGTCGTTATTGATCGATCCATGGACGGAGAGCAATAAAGTTTCAGCATGCAGAGGCTGCGGCATCTTAATTTTGGCCACTAATTCATTCGACGTACGTACTCCCATCTTTAATTTTGCTCTTCATCTGCTGTGGCCCTCATTCAAAACCTACTGTTGTGTTTAATTTGTGGCAGTATGAACCACGATTGCTTTTTCTGCGTCCTGCTCAGGTCTACTCCCTCCGTCTCTAGCTACGTATAAGTGGCACCTCAACATAAAAATAGTGCCTTTTAATTGATCTGATTTCCACTATACATTTATAAGGGATTTCATATAAATTTCGAATGCTTCGATTTCTTATATAAAGGGATGGATGGAGTAGCATGCATATATGGATGACAGGTAATCAAACTAAATCAATAATATGAATTGGAAGAAGGGTATCTAACTTCTTCTCTCTGATGCTTTTGGTCAGCTAAGGTTTCCCAGTTTCCACGTCTGCTTTAATTTCTGCAAATGCGCAAATTGCTGTGCATGCAGTGACGTCGACGAAGAGCCTGTCGTGGGCCGTCCAGTTATTTGGTGGGCTGTAATTTTTCTGTTGTGGTTCTTATGGGAAGCGGGCAGGCCGGAACCGGGCCCAGGTCGCAGGCCCCTAACAATGCTTAGTTCCGGGCCCATTTCAACGCTTAAAACCCAGATTAAGAATTCCGAATCCAATTCTAAAACTTTTACATCTCGTGACCTTTTAATCTATCAAAACATTATATTAAACGATAGCAACTAGAATCAAAAGGTGGTGCTTGTGACTTTATGTCTAGGTTTCTACTACTGCTAGGCATCAGACTTTTATCCTTCAACAACCATCATGAGAAACAAGGGCCATGCAACAATGTAAACCTTTTGAAGAAAAAAGGGAGAAAAGAACTTAATATTAGGTAGGTCCATCAACCTCCCATCCTCAGAAGTAGGTATTATTAATGTTGTTAATCCGATACTTATAACACCCTATCAAATTTAAAGGATGTGTTGCACTTTTGTCGGTACTCTGCACACCGGGTACCCCCCGTAGAGATATGAAGTGGCTCCGGACCCCGCCTCCCCGCTGAGGAGAGCTCTGGAGCTGCCACGTATTCTCCGTCTCTGGACCTCGCCTCCCCGCTGAGGTGGGCTTCGAAGCTGCCACGTGTCCTCCGGCTCCGGACCCCGCCTCCCCGCTGAGGAGAGCTCCGGAGCTGCCACGTGTCCTCCTGCTCCAGACCTGGCCTCCCTGCTGAGATGGGCTCCGGAGCTGCCACGCGTCCCTCTGCCCTGCTCCACTGAGGTGAGCTCCGGAGCTGCCACGTGTCCTCCGGCTCCGGACCCGGCCTCCACGCTGAGGCGAGGTCCGGTGCCGCTACGTGTCCTTCGGCTCCGGACCCGGCCTCCTAGCTGAGGCGAGCTCCGGAGCTTCCACGTGTCCTCTGGCTCCGAACCCGGCCTCCCCGCTAAGGTGGGATCCGGAGTTGCCACGTGTCCCACGACCCGCCATGGGCCGTGGGTCTCAGCAGTCAAGGAAGACGTGACTAGTTTAGTGACGCATTCCCCAGGAGTACGACGCACAGCGCATGCTTCCGCCCACACCTGTCAGGCATTACAGTGACAGAACAAGACGGTGTGGCGTGACAACGGCAGCAACAGTACCGCGTAGCCGACCGAGTAGGCTGCGACGACAAGAAGGAGCCTTCTCCCGCCATCGTCAACCGCTACTTAGCCTGAGACGCTCGGCGTATCAGGTGGCGCACCTTAACTCCATCAATAGTGGATACTATAAGTAGCCATTAATACTCTAGAACGTGTATAGGGTAGAGACCACCGCGGGGCCACCTATTGGGCCCCGGGTCTTAGTGTAACTGCCCGACCTTGGACTATAAAAGGACCGGGCAACCTCTGAGAGGAGACGGGTAATCTAAGCCTCACGGATCCATATAGACAAGCTCAGGCTTGGAAACACACGGCAATACAACACACTCTCCCAGGGTATTACGTTCTGACGGTCAGAACCACGTAAATCGCGTGTTCACCTCGTGTTCTTCAGACTCGAACGGTCTAGCTAGAGATTTAGCCCCTCCAAACAACGAACCTTCGCGGGCTGCTCCAGGAGGAAGTGTCGTAAAACCACTTCGACAACTTTTCTTTTATCTTAAGATAATTTTGGATATGCCAATCGTAAAACATGGAAGTCTTGCATCCATCCAGTCAAGCAGGTAAAAGCCAGCAAACCATCGCTTAATTAGGAGGTAGCTACTAATATATAGTACGCATGTATCTTTCTAGGTGGCTACTGATCTCTGTATGATGATGCGGAGGGCGAGTATGATGGTGAGTAGAGGCTGATGGAGGAGACGCCGAGGTAGGCGGCAAGCATGTCCTCGTCGCAGAGGTCGACGCCGGTAGCCAGCGCTTCCTCCATTGCCGGCCACCACTCCGGCATGCTTGTACTGTCGTCGCTACCGTTGCCGGCCACGACATCAGCAGTCACCGGCGGCGACTCCGACTCTGATATCCCTGCTGCTGCCCGTACGACTTGGTCGGCGGCGTAATACTCGCTGCCGCCGTCGTTACGGGCGAAGCGGCCCTTCACCCTGGGGCGACTGTCTGCAAGCGTCTTCCTGCAAGCATACTGCATGCACGGGGACGCCGGCCGGAGACTGTACTATTAGATGGATATATATATATAGAGAGAGAGAGCTCATCAAATTATCAACGACTCATGATGGAGAGAAGAGAGCGAGGGACGTGACGTGACGTACGGTGATCTTCTTCTGGAAGTTGCGCTGGTTGCGCTTGCTCCGGTACTTGTCGATGCGCTCCCGCCGCTCCTCGGCGGTGTACCTTACCACCCTCGGCTGCTGCTGCTGCTGCTGCCGCCGCCGATGGGCAAGGGATAGGAATGCTCCCCCGCTGGCAAGCAAGGCATCTGGTCGAGAAGTAACCTGAATATCATCAGTTCCATCGATCCAAGAGGACGACCCCTCTTGATGATAGTGATACATGGTCCTATCTCTGCCTGGGTAACACTTGAGCTGATGTACTGCTAGCTGTGAAGGAGAGCTGAAACCCTGAGGAAAGACGCATATATAGAGCTAGGTAGTGGCTACAAGGGAAAAAGCGTGTGGCGTCCACCAACGTAGGGAATGCAGGCTTGCTGCTACAACCGAACAAAACACGAGCTGCTGCTGCTGCTGAGCATAACCGTTTACTTTTGCGTGACATGCAGCTTTAGATTTTGGTGTGCACTATGCCAGCAGGATTAATTTCTCCTTGTATGTTCTGAGGGAAATGTCTCCATATAATGCATCAGGCACCAGCGCAGCGCCACTTGCATAATGCATGTGTTCTGACCCAGGAAAATCTCAATAGATTGTCAACGCATTGCTACATATGATTCAAGGAAGAGACAGGAGTAAATTGTCAACATCTCCCTAGCTTTTTAGCTCCTCTCTGTACAGACATGTATGCCCAACTTGCATGCAAGTCAACAACAGGACCTACCACTTAATTGGTCCTTCATGGCAAACGTTCCAAGGAATTTCAACACTCCTTATCATTTCCAGTCAGATCAACGGAATGCATATGTACACCAAGGCAGCTAGAAGGAGAACTCATGCTTCATTTATTTATATCCAAAACTGGGAAAAACATGGACTTGCAGCAGGAGGATTCAACACAAGTATGACAACAAGCCCTTGACATGACTTTGTCCCTCCAAACTCCACCCCACTCACTTTAATCATTAGCTTCTTCTAATGTGACATCTCCCAATATTTAAGTTGGGAAGGAATGATATGATGCCCCCTTTGAACAATGCAGCCAACACAAGACTGAGGCAGCCCCACAGAATCTGCCTTGTTTCGAGCATCTATTGGATCCGATTTTGCAGCTGTAGGCCCTGAATGCTGTTCTCAGTTGGCGATTGGTTGGTAACATCACTGATATGTCCAAAACCAATAATCAAAGCACTCATTCCCCTACTGCCCTTACTGGCGCCTACAGCTTCTGATAAATCCCAACAGTAGCTAGCCCACTAAAGAATCGAGTATCGTATTGACATGGCTTGACGCCTTGACTGTTGCCGAACGTCAAGTGGGCTTAGCCAACCGACAAGATAAAGTCAAAAACCCACCAGGCTTTGAAATTCTGTGTAAATTGCATGAACCATCAAGTGGGTACAAGGAAAACGATTGTTTTTCTTTTCAATGAATCACTCATGTAAGATAATGAAAACAGCTGGTGCTGGTAGGATAGCCTGCAGTTCTCCTAGATTTTGCTTTTCTTCTACTAGGTCAACTACAAAAGTAGTCACACCACTCTATATCATAAAATGCGATGCAATGATTGTCTAGATGATTGTACAACCGATTTATATAAATTTGCAACGGGCCACTGCAGATATGCAGCATCTGCGAATTGACGGGATTTAAGATTGAAAAGTCCACAATCAATTAACTCCAACGAGGCGCCCAAATAAAATGTAAATCACTATTCATGTGCAATGTGAAGTTAGGAGTCATTTCAAATGTCATAGGTTTTATCTGAACAGAGACCACATGAATGAACGTTGATAAGACCTCTCATTGTGGTGCGATGCATGATTTGGAGGAGGTTTTGATCTGCCCCACATATCCCTCATGGTGCACCTGTGGGGTTAGGCCTTTAATTTTATAGCGATCATGGTCTCTAGAACAATTCCACATCATATACATTTGAAGTGGGACATTTGTGCTTCATGTGCTATGGAACTGGTGGTGCTTCCTTAGGCGTCACAGAAAGGATTACTCTTAGAGTTGATTCATCATTCTTGGGCAACATACTTACACACAAAATATGACACTACCATATTCCTGGAGGCCGGCCGGCCCGCTAGCTTTGACATATTCTGCTTTGCTTTTGCCTGTTGCTGGATACAGATGATGTATATCTGCAGCAAGCACGGGCACATGTCAGCTACTCCCTCCGTTTTGAAATATTTGACGCTGGCTAGTTCAACTTTAAACTAACCAACGTCAAATAATTCGAAACAGAAGGAGTATTCAGTAAATTAAGCAGCGACAAGGGAATAATACCACTTCACAACCCGTGAGGTAAATTAATATCTCCAATCGCCAAAGTGTCCGTGCTCCTCTCTCAACTTTAATTTGCACACAAGTGCCCGTGCACCCTCATAAAAAATAGATATAGCTAGGTAACACATGTCAATAGAGAATACACTCCTCATATGCAAGAAAAATGAACTTGTGACGAGTTACTTGACGGAAACCTCCTTTTCCGCAATATCGAAGGCTAACCCCTTAGCGTTTTTCTAAAAATTTTTGATATTTTTTATACCCTCTCAAAAAATATAAATGACTAGGTAACGCATAGACTAAGAAGAATACAAGCCTACATGTGCAAGAAAAATGAACTTTTGACAAGTTATTTGATGGAAACATACCTTTTCGTTAATATCAAAGGCTAATCCCTTTAGATTTTTCTCAAATATATTTTGATACTTTTTATACCCTCCTAAAAAATAGGTATGAAAATTTAGGTATGACAATATAACACGTATCTAACAAAGATAGCTTCACGGGCGACAAAAATGAATTTATGCTGAGTTTTGATAAAAGTTATGGATTTTTGTAAAAAACAAAGGCTAATCCATTTGGATTTTTTGTTAAATTTTGATATTTTCTGAAATGCTTCAGTATTTAGATATGACAATATAACACGTAATTGACAAAGATAAAAAGTTTCACGGGCGAGAAAATCACAGATTTTACTGTATATTCAGGATAAATTATTGGGTCTAGATTATTCTGTAGCCAATATATTTTGTCCATGATTTTCAGATGGGCAAGAGAATGACCCATCCACTTTATTTGCACGATGTATAGTGGAGCACTTGGCCTACTAAATGCTATCTTGGAAGTTGATCCAAATAATTCTGAAGCTTGTAGGCAGCGTGCATTTGGTGTTTCGTCATAAATGCAGGTAATATCCTTGTTTAAATGTGCATTAAATTTAATAGAAACCGCCACCTCTTGGGTTCCTCCACACGCTTCAATTAAAGGAAGTCCGTTTCCTTTCTTTTCTCTTCGGTTCCTCTCCCTTCGTTTCCTCTGCCCCGTGGAATACGGGAAGACACGCCTCCTCTGTCACCTTAAAAAGCCATGAACCGCTTCCTCCTTCCCTGCCCCTCTCCCAGCCTTTCCTTTCCTCTCCTCTCTCTAGCGCCGTAACATCAGTCTTGCCGGCTACGGTGGTCGTCGGCGACAGAACCCGGCGCTGGCCCTCTCTGCAGGGCCCAGCCGCCAGCCCTGCCAACGGGCGTTGCCGAGGAGTACGGCAGGCCGCAGCGAGACGGACAGACGGCCCACGAGTCGACGGATCGCGTAGGGCGAAGTCGTTCGGCTTCGACGCCCTCAAGGTGACCTTCTCCGTCGACGTGTGGTGCGCCCGACGTCACTCTCGCCGCGCCCTTCACCATCGCGTCCTCGCGGACGCTGCCCAACTGTTCTGTTCTGTACCGCAACGCCGCGTCGATGCTTTTTGCTTTTGCAGCGAAGCCCATCGATGCTGAAGCATGGTGGCGGCTGGCGGCGGCCGGGAGACAGCAACCGTTGGTGAGGTTGGGAGACCTGGGCTTTCTGATTTTTCAATTGTCCACAGAGATTTGGTCTGGGCTGGCCCATGGATCCGAAGAAGAAGATCTCAGGAGGTTCTTTTTTTTTTGTCGTAGAACCTGCGTGTCGACATCGCTGAAAGAGGAAGAGGAAGATGGCACCGCGCTGCACAAACATTTCCAGTTTCTTTCAGGGCTCTCAACAGATGAACCCTGAGTTTCAGAACCACACGTCTCATGCAGTTCTGTTCAAACCCTAACGGAGCAGCACCGTCGGGCAGGCGCCCGTGCCGCCCTCCATCACGGCCGAGGATCAGCCGGCCACGGTTGATTTTAGGGTTTTAGCGCGGGATCGCAGGCGCGCGGCGCCCTCGGCGCGCTGCTCGAGGAAGTTGCCGGCGTCCTCCCAGCACACGATTTCACCTCGGTAATTCGACTTCACCCTATCCCTCGGTAATTACAAGTTCTGAAGGCTATAAGGTTATTCCACCCAGGACTTCTGTTAAATGATTTTGTTGCTACTGTCATTTATTTCAAATATGAGAGCGACCCCTGTACCCTTTGTGAAACCAGTTCACAGAGATGATTGGGGGGGTCTCTATGATGTTAGTGTTGTCGCCATGGACAAATATAAAGTTGTTGTTGCTGCTGATGAAAGTTGTCGAAGTTTAGTTGACGTAGTAAATAATAAAAGGGGATCTGACTCATGTTATTAACATCAAGCTTGCGAGTTGCAAAGTTGGGGCTTCTTAGAGTCCTTGAAATAACTAATGCTGCAAGAAATAAATGCTCACAACCATAAATTAAATACATATTACCATGTCCCTTACCATTATGTATGTTGAAATATCAACTAAAATTGTCCCTGAAACTTATGGTTGCAGTTTTGTTGACCTGGACACACCTCTACTGCTGTCTGAGGATCATGTATATGGCGGCTATGAAGGTAACCTTACAAAAACAACCAACCATAATGTGTTATGGGCCTATGGCTTCATATTAGTTTTACTTAGATTAAACCTTGTACCAGGAATGATAAGAACAAGTAAATAGATATATCTCTTGAGCTATATTTTGAATTTCGAGTGATAATTTCAAATTATTGTTCCCAGGTGTAAGTATGCTTTCTGAGAGCTCTTTACAGTTGAGTAGCCATGAGCCTTGATTGAGGGGACTAGTGAGATTTGCATGTTCTGTTATTATGTTCAGCTCTTCATCAGTTCCATTTTTATCTTTAGAAATATTTGTCTTTTCTTTTTTATGTACAGGTAACATTTTGAACTCTGTTTGACAGGACGCCATTGACTTCTTTTGCCCTAGGTTCTTGACTATAAGGTAAGTAGGTAGAACTTTGATAGTATCATATTTTCATGTGGTCATATCTGGAACCACCTATTTAAACTTGATTTGAGATTTGCATTCTGGGCTTCAAATCTGAATTTTGTTTGCATTGTATTATAAAACTGCTTGAAACAAACAAAATAAATATTCTTCATGTTGAGAATTGAACCATGTTTTATAACCCTAAACCCTAAATCATTGTGTTACATTACTATTTTTTGAAATCGCTTGAGGCTAGATTGTTCTCACATTATAGTTTATTAGCCCTGAGTTAGTTTATAAGCTTACATTTTTCTGTAATCAATTAAATTCTAAATCGGCAGTTTATGCAGTGGTTGTAGCCAAATGGTGCGGCAATATGAACACGTTTATGGAGTGGACAATAAATATCTAAACTGAAGCTGAAGAATTACATTTATGGCTGCTGATATGTGATGTGAGATTAATGTGGATTTTACATTCTACGGCAGTAGTCTCCTGAAAAGTAGGTATGTATGATCTTTCACATTTTTTTATGAAGAAACGCCCTTCCACCGCATTGCAGTAATATGGTTTTAATGCTTTGTGGCAGATACTTTCAATGATAACTTATAAATAAGCAAATCTGGATCGCCTATAAATTGTTTTAACTTGAATAATAGCAAAGTAATCAAACTTCATGTCTAGTGTAGAATATATTTTTTATATGTGACTTGGACATAAAATGATTTATCAAATGATGATGAGTAGATTACAGATCTTTGTTGTTTTGAAAAATTGGCATGAATATCAACTAGTGTATGTTACCTAATTATAAATTAGAGAATTAATATGTAAAATTACTGTTCATTATGATATGAGTAGAATATATTTTATTGTTACATTTTATTGTTTGCTTGGGAAATGATTTATGAATCATGTCTTAATCATCCATGTGGGGGGCCATTGTTTGGGGATAGATTTTAGGCATTTGGGTAGAGACCTATCGTGAGAGTTGGCCTAAAAAAACAAGAGAACATTGTTCTCGCTTCTAGTGTTTCTTGATATCAACTCTTCAATCTCTATTGCCTAGTAAAATATGAAGGCCTAAAAACAATTGAAAACCAAAGCATTAATAATAAGTTCTTTCTCGTTCCTAATTCCTTGTA